>CM073555.1:15067782-20067782 GCA_037074615.1 Leucaena leucocephala | reverse complement strand
AAAATCTGGTATAGGAGCCGGTGGTATTGCTGGAATAGTGATCTCCATCCTTCTTGTTGGGGCAGTAGTTGCTTTCTTTTTGATGAAAAGAAAATCCAGGAGGTCATCTTCAGATATAGAAAAGCATGACAATGAGCCTTTTGCTCCTCTTAATTCAAACGAAGTGCATGGTAATTTATACCTCTTGCATCTTGCACACTGTTGACTAATTCTTTTCTCTTTTATCTTGAGGTGATCGTTATTTTGTGCTCTAACATAACATATAGGTAGTTATATCTGTAGCAAGCTCCTGCTTCCTTCTCCTCACGCTCTTCATGATAAATGAACTTTACAGTCTTGGTGCATGTTTGTTCTGCAATATAGCAGAAATTACTTCAGCACTTTTCTAGGGGAAGGATTTGTTAATTCCCAACAGTCCATCAGGCATGTGACTATAATAGTTTCAAGTATTTTTAATCAACCTAGTTTGATTAAGTTTTATTAGTTTAGTGCAAAAACATTATTGGTCAGTCTTTATTAATCATGTTCTCTCCAAATTACTGTAAACAATTTAATATTACTCCTCCAGTTCTTGTGCTGCTGTAACTTAGTTCTTGAGATTGCACATCTGTTGTAATGCAGAAGTGAAGTCCGTGCAAGCTCCCCCAGTGGTTGACGTGAAGACATTTGATACTTCTGCCTCAATAAATATTAAACCCCCACCTATTGAACGTCACAAATCATTTGATGAAGATGAATTTTCCAAGAAGCCAATTATTGTCAAGAAAACTGTAAAAGCTCCTGCAAATGTGAAATCATATTCTATAGCAGACCTACAGATCGCCACTGGGAGCTTCAGTATGGATAACCTCCTTGGGGAGGGATCTTTCGGACGTGTTTATCGTGCTCACTCTGATGATGGAAAGGTGTCCTCATTTATTATTTTGTTGACCCTGCATTAATGTGTGCCATGAATTCATTTATAATTGACCAATTCTTGTGTCTATGCATGAGATTTAGATATTAATGATGTTGACCCTTTTGGTGAAATTTTTGTAGGTTCTTGCTGTGAAGAAAATTGATTCATCTATCCTTCCCCATGATTCAGATGATTTTATGGAAATTGTTTCAAACATCTCCAACTTGCACCATCCAAATGTGACAGAGCTTGTTGGTTATTGTTCAGAGCATGGACAACACCTCCTAGTCTATGAGTTTCATAAAAGCGGATCACTACATGACTTCCTTCACTTATTAGATGAATATAACAAACCATTAATATGGAATTCCCGTGTCAAGATTGCTTTGGGGACTGCACGTGCTTTAGAGTAAGTTCATTGTGGGTTAATGGGTTTGAAGATCCTGACGTTTCCTTTTCTAAAGTAGTTTTCCATTGTCGCATGATGTTTTCTCGATATATATGTAATCAATGATAGCTAAAATAACATGAATTTAATTACTAATTTTTTTTCTAGGTACCTGCATGAAGTTTGTTCGCCATCAGTTGTTCATAAGAATATTAAGTCAGCCAACATATTGCTTGATGCGGAGCTCAATCCTCATCTCTCGGACTCAGGATTGGCAAGCTATATTCCTAATGCTGACCAGGTGATTTTAGTATTTTTGAAACTTTAAGAAGTCAATGCTTTTTTAATTTGATTTAAGAGATATCAGAATGCTCTTGATAAATATGCATTTCCCTCTTGTAGTGACATTTGGCTTAGACATTAAAATGATTAGAAATTCTTAATTTTCATCTAATATTCAGGTCTTGAACCGTAATGCTGGATCTGGGTATGATGCACCTGAAGTTGCTTTGTCTGGTCAATATACTTTGAAGAGTGATGTTTACAGCTTTGGAGTTGTTATGTTGGAGCTTCTTAGTGGACGGAAACCATTCGATAGGTAAAATGATCGACATACCTTAACATGGCATTTTTCTCCACTCGCACACGTGTGCTGACAGAACATGCTAGACAATGGACATCATGAATACATAAATATATCAATAAATTGTAAAAAAATTGAAGCATGCCTTTACTTAACCTACCTGGCTTCAAGCCTTCAACAAGCAACCTTGTTCGTAGACTCTATTTCAGTGTTTATAATGGAAGAAATCATGTCTTACCATTTTTGGGTTTCTAACATAGTTCTTGATCCTAAACAGCTCAAGACCAAGATCTGAGCAATCTTTGGTACGATGGGCAACACCTCAACTCCATGATATTGATGCATTGGCTAAAATGGTTGATCCTGCTCTGGAGGGGCTATACCCTGTTAAGTCCCTTTCTAGATTTGCTGATGTCATTGCTCTCTGTGTTCAGGTAATGTCAGTTATATTGCACCTGACATTCTTGTTCTTTTTGAGAAGGGAAATATGCCATAAAATGTGACATGTAGAAGGACTTTTGATGCTGAGCTATAAAAATGCTCACTTATTAAGTTGTTATGTTTTGAATGAAAAACTTATGGCAAACATCTAAAAATTTATATATGTACCTTTGCTTTTTTTTTTTTTTTTAAAAAAGGCTAAAGAAGTAGGAAAATAACTGAATGTCTTAAATGGATTGTGGATTGTGATGCTTGGTCTCTAACATTTCAATTTTTGAGCAGCCGGAGCCTGAATTCCGACCACCTATGTCTGAGGTGGTTCAAGCGTTGGTTCGCTTAGTGCAGCGAGCTAACATGAGCAAGAGAACATTTGGAACAGATCAAGGAGGAGGATCCAATCGAGGAGGCGATGATCAAGACACACAAGATATGTAAATTGCAACAGAATCTGTGTTTGTAAAATGGAAATCATAGTATTTATTTATTTTTATTTCTTTTTGACCCCTCAGCAGTATCTCTCTGGGGTCAGATTGATTTCTGTTTTGATTAAACAAGGTTGGACAACCGGTGCTGTATTTTGTTTGAGCTAAAGTTCTTTCATTGTTGATATTAATTTTCAATAATAATTATACTGGTTCCACATATTAAGCTCTGTTGAGATTGATGGTTTCCTGCCTTCTACCCCAATTATTCTTTCATTGGTCATAAGGCAGAGATATAATTCGTTGCCGTAGGGTTCTTAAATAAAAAAAATGAAGATCACAATTTAGATGAAGTTTTTTTGTCATCAAGTTTCTTAAGTATAACATTCTCCATTTGCTCAACACACAACGGTTGCGTTGAGCTGAAAAATGTGTCTGCTTATATTTCCATTTCCGATTTTCCATTGACAAATTAACAAAAGAAAATAAAATTGCATCAAGTTTTCTCCATATTTCAGTATGGATCATATCGATGGTAGGTACCATTCACAAAAAGATGTAACGGAAGAAGCTTCGTTTGAAAGCAAA
This sequence comes from Leucaena leucocephala, assembly GCA_037074615.1. Classification (NCBI taxonomy): domain Eukaryota; kingdom Viridiplantae; phylum Streptophyta; class Magnoliopsida; order Fabales; family Fabaceae; genus Leucaena; species Leucaena leucocephala. The sequence goes on along the minus strand of CM073555.1, from coordinate 20,064,462 downwards.
TTTTTGAAATATCGTAAATAGTTCGTTTAGGATAGTATGAGCTGATTGAGAGTTGGAAATTTTTATTTCCTAAACGAACTATTTACTATATTTCTTTTTATTTTATTTAGATGAGTAAGCCCTAACGGCATGAGGTAACGGGCAAGATGTATAACCTCCTATTTACAGAAAAGTTTTCATCCTATTAGATTATAAGACTATTAGTGTTTGCGATAATTCTGTCAAGTGCAGATGCTGATAATTGTAATGATTCAAATTCAACTGAAGAATAACATTTCGGTGAAAACATTTGTTAAATGAATGTTTCAACAGAATCACCCCTCATAAATACATGTTCACACAGACGAATCTAACAATCTGCTCAAGAAAGACCCATATACTATGGTAATTTTCACAGGAAAATATTGTACGTGCTGATATGGTTTAACCAAAAGGAGGGAAGGGCAAAAAAGAACAAACTTAGTTGTAGACCATGTACTTAGGAGTTGCACTGAACTTTTGGTACCCTTTAATGACTTTATTCACTGCATCGAGGAAGTCCTTCTCCGTTACCGTCTTCCTTCGGGCGCGGATAGCATACATGCCAGCTTCAGTGCATACACTCCTTATATCAGCTCCTGTAGACAAAAAGTTATGAGTCAATATACTTGTATCGAGAAGGTCACAAAACTGAAAATAATAAAAGGAAAGGAAGCTGCAGAAACCCTCCAACCCTGAACAAGTTAAACATAGAAAGCATGCCAAAATACTGACTTCAATGTTTGATAGTTGAAAAGCAAGTGCAAAAGCAGAAACATTCAAATATTTTTAGGGGGTTCTTACCAGTGGAATTTGGGCAAAGGCGAGCGAGAAGTTCAAATCGGATATCCCTCTCACAGTTCATGGTTCTGGTGTGGATCTTGAATATCTGAGTCCTGCTCTCTAAATCAGGGAGACCAAACTCAACCTTGCGATCCAATCGCCCAGGTCGAAGTAGGGCAGGATCTAGCGTGTCAGGCCTATAATTTGATTAAGAAGCCATTAATACTAAATGATTGGCTGCACCCAGCGGATGCGATGCTTCATTGAAAGAATGTATGCTAAAAGCCATTATACAAAATACATTGAAAGTGCAACTTTAACCTGTGGGGTATCAAGGAACAAGAAACGCTTGATAGTAATTATAAAGCTAATTTTGGTTACTAAAATCTTCACCCTCCAAAGAGTAGACAAATCTAGGCACCCAAAGTGAATGCAATTTAAAGGAAATCTTCAGAAAAATGTAAGATTAATATAAAAACCACGATAAGTTATATAAACCATACAATCCAACCTGTTTGTTGCCATCAAGACTTTGATGTTTCCACGAGCATCAAACCCATCGAGCTGATTCACAATTTCAAGCATTGTGCGCTGAACCTCATTGTCCCCACCAACACCATCATCAAAACGGGCACCTCCAATTGCATCGACTTCATCAAAAAACACAATACATGCCTTCTTTGACCGGGCCATCTACAGGAAGCAACATTTTGGTCAGATAAGATAATATCAGGACATCAAAGCAATTATTAAAGCAAGATCAAAGGTCTTGAATGTTGACCTGAAATAGTTCCCGCACCATCCGAGCTCCCTCACCAACATATTTCTGAACTAGCTCACTCCCAATGACCCTAATGAAACAGGCATCAGTTCTATTAGCCACAGCCCTGGCCAAAAGCGTTTTGCCAGTTCCTGGTGGCCCATAGCAGAGAACACCCTTTGGAGGATCAATTCCAAGCTTGACAAATTTCTCAGGATGAAGCATAGGAAGTTCAACCACCTAGAAAGGAAAAATTTTAAATTAGTACCACATCCTGTTTTCTCTTGGTTATTGATACTTACAGATGAAACATTTTTCTATCATTTACTTCTCGCATCTTTTCAATCTGCTCCTTACAGCCACCAACATCATTATATGTCACATCTGGCTTCTCTTCCACTGTCATCATGGTAACACTTGGATCAATTTTTGGAGGCAAAGGAATCTGAATCTGATATTTATTTCTATCAACCCTGCAATGATAGAACGAAGGTCAATAAAAGATTACATTGAAGTGCCCCCTCTCTTGGTAATATTTTGACATGTAAAGTAACCAACAAGGAACATACCCAACCCGCATTCCTTCCTCTATGTCAGTGGGGGAGACTTTGTCACCCAGCCCAACAACAAACTGTCAATCATAAAAAGATCACGTTAGGCCCATCTAGTGAAGGAAAGAAAGAGAAGGTGCAGCCACACAGGCATTTTACAAAGCATACAACAAAACTTATCACTAAGAGATATCTTAAACAATGTTAAGTGAAGCAGGACTCATTGTTCAAAAAAAAATCAAGTGGACATGATCAGGAGAAAAAAAAAATTGTTACAAATAAGGGTACCTTTGCAATCTGCTTAACATTGATAACATATTTGGCATCTTCAGAATTTGGATTTATTATCTTTGTGCATCTGGCCACCTATTCAATCAATAGTCAGTTAGCAGTTCCCACAAATAGTAAAAAAAAAATAAAGATACCACCTGAAGAGGCTGCTCCTCCTGCATCATTTGCTTATCAGAAACAAGATCCCACTGACTTGGTGCAGCTAAACCAGTATCAGACTCCTTGATACCTAGACATTATAAAAAGTATGCCAAGTCAAAGAATGCAGATGTTATTGGGATGCAGTACGTGCAATTATGACAAAGTTACTAATAGAGAAATAATATCCATATGTTAAACACCTACAACAATCTAACAGAAAATATGGAAATACATTAGCAAGATATGCCACTAGCACATGAGCAAGAGTTAATAAAGTGGGGTTCCCTTCAAACTAGCATGTAATGTATACGTCTAGTTTAGTCTTCAGGAATTTATCAACCAGAACCCAACTAGTTCTCTGACATTGTAGGTGATGGTCTAATAAATGCTCCAGTCAACATGATATAGAAATTATAAACATAGAAAAAAGTAGCATATGAATGTGAAGTATAATTCACTCTAAAATTCATTAATAATGATGATTATTAAACATATCAAGTTAGCAGCAAGGTGCAAATGCACACGCACTTGTACACTAATACATAATTAGAGAATACATCCCAAATCCATAATGCCTTTTGTTCAATTACCGAATACACTGGTTTGCATCTTAGTGGGATAAAGAAAGGAAATGGTAAACATACCACATAAATCATTGACTTTCTTTGCCATCTCTTTGATCTCCTTCTCTGCCTTTTTTATACTTGTGGAATAATGTTATGGGACGGAGTAATGACCCAAGTCCCACATCGGGTAGCTTAGGCTGCTCGCTGGGGTATATAAGTGGTGTGGTTCTTCCCCCTTACGAGGCGCCTTTTGAGGGTGGGTTCCCCACTCCGCTTTGTATCATAACAGATGGTATCAGAGCTGGCACCGGCCTCTGCCCGGGTGGCTCCGTTGGCTCGTCCCAGCGGCGACTTCTGCCCGGCGTGGACGCCGGCTCTTCCGGGGAGGGCCACTGTTATGGGACGGAGTAATGACCCAAGTCCCACATCGGGTAGCTTAGGCTGCTCGCTGGGGTATATAAGTGGTGTGGTTCTTCCCCCTTACGAGGCGCCTTTTGAGGGTGGGTTCCCCACTCCGCTTTGTATCATAACAGATGGTATCAGAGCGGTCGTTCCTCGGCCACTCACAAGAATCAACAACAGGATGAGCATGGATATAGAGCGGTGTCTTCAGAATATAGCTAGGAATCTTGATAGGATAAGTATGGATACAGAGCGGCGTTTTCAGAATATGGTAAGGAAACTTGATAGGATGAGCGCCCTTCTGCAGAAAACTCAGCCGGTAAAGAAAGATGTGGCAGAGTCACAGAAAATATTGCAAGAGGAAAAGGACATTTTTGGTGATCAACAAGAGTGCCCGGCAGCTCAAGAAGATGAATCTTCTCTTTCGGCAGCCATTGATGAGCAAAAAGATATGCAAGGAAGTCCCAAGAACTCTAGCCAGACTCAAAATTCTGATGCGGCGCAGATAACAGTTCAAGAAGAGTTAAAAATTCAGCCTATCATTTTCCAAGATGTAAGAAGTTTAGCATGTTCAAAGGAGATCAATTTTCAGAGCACAATTAATGGTTTACAGGAACCTTCACACATAACTTGTAAAAAGAAAGTGATGAAACTAAAGTTTAGAGCTGATAGATCATCAAGTCTCAATTGTTGTGAGGGATTTAAAAGTGCACTTTGCGACATGTCTTCAAGTTTGGCCCCGATAATACTGGCGATCTCAAATCTCCTAGTCCAGATTTGGTTTAAAGGAGAATTGATTAAAATGCTTCTTGGCTCTAGTTTAGTATCGTTCTTGGTACTTGACCCTTGGGGACAAGGGTCTTTTGGGGAGGGAGTATTGATATGTAAAATATAAATAAGCAAGTTAAATAGTTTTATTATTTTATTAGAATTAGTATTAGTATTAGATATTCTATGATATTAGGAATATATATCATGATTAGATATTATGATATATTAGTATTAGATATTTAAATAGGATTAGGATTAGATATTATAATATATATCATGATTAGATATTATGATATATTAGTATTAGATATTTAATTAGGATTAGGATTACCCATCACTTATAAATAAGAGTGATTATTAGTCTTATTAGGATATGCTTTGATTATGATGTGAACCCTTGAGTATTCAGTATAATTCCAGTTTCTGTTCTATTCTCCTTCTATTCTTCTCGATTTCCCTTTTCTTTCTACAATTACGTAACAGTGGTATCAGAGCTGGCACCGGCCTCTGCCCGGGTGGCTCCGTTGGCTCGTCCCAGCGGCGACTTCTGCCCGGCGTGGACGCCGGCTCTTCCGGGGAGGGCCACTGTTATGGGACGGAGTAATGACCCAAGTCCCACATCGGGTAGCTTAGGCTGCTCGCTGGGGTATATAAGTGGTGTGGTTCTTCCCCCTTACGAGGCGCCTTTTGAGGGTGGGTTCCCCACTCCGCTTTGTATCATAACAAATAAGGTCCCAGACCCTGCACAAACCAATATTTACTTCTAAAATAATTTCTATAAACTATGTCACGAAGGATGAGTTAATACCGATAATAGAATATTAGAAGAGGTATGACATATAAGTTTAGCCATTGAACAACTTTAATCAGAACGTTGGCTCGTGGCAATGAAATAGCAATATCACTTGCCTTACATATTAAGAGGAAAGGCTGAAAGACACTCCTCATCAACACTACTTTATACTTTATATAATTCTAGAGTGTACATGAGTGGAAACTCGGTCACTCTTTATAAAAAATAAAAAAAGCTGAATAATTTCTCCAGTTTCTAGAAAAGTTCAGACATGTAGGACGAAGGTCATTGAAGGCGCCAATGAGGTAGACAGTATGGACTGAAGAGGGGTAGAGGAAGAACAAGAGAACAGTCAATATAATTATTGAATGGGATATTTTGGTCAACAATATATCCAGATTTGATTGTTGATAGAGCTGACCCAAGCTGACAAGGCTTCTTGTGTCTAGAAAAGTTTGGGATCACAGGACTATGCAAGAAACTAAGGCATCCCAACTGCCAAGATTCATCTCTGATGAAGTCCAAAGCGTAATGCATCTACAGCATGACTATGTAGCATATAATTTTATCTGGGTTGGCAAATAATAAATAAACCTAACTTCCCACGTTCTTGACACCCAGCAAGTCTAACAAATTCAGGAAGAGGGCAAGGAGAAGGAAAACCCTTCAACTTTCATAAACACTACTTCTAAAGCCAAGGAGAACTTCAAGTTAACCGTCTTAAGGCAATGACACCAAGCTAATTAAAGTACAAAGTAGATTAGCAGTAAATTGCCACACGCCGGGCGGCAAAAGACCGATATAAACTTCTTGATGAGACCCATCGGCAGTAAGTTGAACAAAGCTTAAACCGCGATTGCGCTGAGGCAACATTGAAAATAGTACCCAACGAAAATCGAAGACTCGAGCAAGTACGTAGATCTACAAAACCTATAGAGATAGAGCAAAAGGCCGAAAGTTCGGGATTTCGAAACAACTTACATAAGTTTTGAGCAGGGCAATGTCATCCTCGTCGAGGGGGCGGGGGTTCTTCTCGTCCTTGATGTCGTCCTCGTGATCGGGTGCCATTGATATGATTCTTCCGAATTTGATTTCTCCTCAGACACATGTAAACTTTTTCTAGTTTACTTGAGAGGGAAATCGAGACTGAAACTATAATATTGGGGTTTAGCTGGGCTTTTATGTAAGAATGGTACAGCGGGCTGAGAAACAAACGTGGAGAAGCTAAGAAAGAAAACAAAGGTGGGATTAGCAACGTGGATTAGTTCGAGTGGTAAGCGGTTCGATATCGTTTAAATGAGATCTCGAGTTTAAGTTTTGGTATATGCAAAAAAATTTCGTTAGGAGATTCACCCACTATAGCCAGGTACGTGACGCGGGTCGAATTCGGATATAATCGGAATAAAGCTCCGATAAATTGGGTGGACAACGAAAAAAAACAAAGGTGGGATTGTTTCGTTTAAAGCCACGTCTACAAGAGAAAACGAAGCTAGGTGACTTTTCACACAAGAAATATATTTACATACCCCTCTCTCTCTCTATATATATATATAAGTATGGCAAAATATTTCTTTTAATTGAAATCTCAACAATCTCTTTAATGAAAATTAAACATTTAAATTTAAAATTATCTAAATCTGAATCTATTTATTTAAATCAATTTTATAATAATTGTTTCATTGAAGACAATCTATTTTTCAATTATTTATATATTTTACATTTTTGGCATATTTGTTATCTCTCCTTTTTTTTTTTAAACAGATTCCATTTTTTTTACAGATTTTGTTATATCTGCAACTTTTTCAATGAATTTTATATTTATTGCACTCAATACTCATTGTTCACTAAAATATATATTTGATTATCATCCGACGTTGATGATGAGGATAAAATTATACCAATTTGTTTTGAGCAACCCATGGCCTTGCTGTTTAGAGGTAATGATTTGACAATATCATAAGCATATATATCATCAAATAGAAATAAGAGGTGTATTACATTTCAAATTAGAATCATATAATTCTTCACATTATCGGATATGTAATTAGTTGCAATTATAACAACATAACTAACGTTAATTTTATCTTGATCAACAGGGAGATGATAAATACGAATTTATATTTGAATATCAAGCTGAAGATGTTTTATCTAATAGATCATCTAATTTATCAGTTGTAATAGATGAAATCTAATCATACATATATATATATATATATATACACACACTTCTTGTGATATTGAATCTTCATGTTCAATTCTCATTCTTTTCTGGGGGAAGGAAATGTAGGTGACTTGGTTTTTGGGTGTACTAGAATCAAATCATTTAAAGAATATAGAAATAACTTTGCAGGCTCTTTATGTTGTGGATAAGAATTGCATTATTACCAATTGTTAATTGTTTTCTAAGAACCCATTTGTTTTAGCCTTTTCTTTTAATGAAAAAAAAAATATTTTTGCAAAATTTTAGAATGATTATTAAAGTTTTATTTTGCTTTTTTACTTAGATGATTTTTTGTGATAATGTGATTATTTATTTTAATTTAATTATATTCGATGTTGAAATGGAAGAATGACAAATGTTTTAAGAGCGCCGAAGTCAGTGGAAGACATCAAAGTGCGAATACATTGCCAAAACGTTGGTCAAAAGTCAAGGCCTTGTTTAATTTTTAATTTTTATATCCTTATATAAGTGTTATTTTTTTACCCGTAAAGTTTTGGTATGACTAAATTTCATTCTGCAATAATCTCAAAACAGTAAAAAGTACAAAGATCAAAACCGTTTCCATAAAGTTCAAGCTCTGAATAACTGCTTTTAAGAAAAAGACCGCATCAAGAAAACATATATAAAGAAAATTACATGACTTCTTAAAATGCCTTTTAGCTTTTCCTTCATAACCAGGTAAGGTGTAGTTTAAATCGGGCATAGGTAATAAGCAGAAAGCTTTAAACTTAAACTTCATTTGCCAAAATCCATAGACACCATTTTTCATTTCTATAGGAGAGATGCTGAAGAGTCAGTAATTGCATTAGGGCCCAAATTGAGGACCAAGTTTTCAGTGTACAAGCAATCTGTGATGAAAGAATAAATCAATAAGAAATAACGCTTACAAGACAAAATCGCCAATGCTATTATCATACATGACAACCAATACACAACAAATTTCAAAGAAACCTATTATAGGACAGAACTGTCGCAGTAATAAATGGCAGGGGTATATGAATAAGTTTTGCAGTATCTTCATTCATTTTCTGCAACAATATTTGGTTCCTCGCCTTGGCATAGGTACTGATCACACACTGATGCTGATCCCCAGCCCTTTCTAAGCCGCAAGATGTCTTCAGTGAAAGTGGAACCCGGGGCTCCAATGAACACACTAGACATGGCACATATAGTCTTATCCAACATAGCTTCCACCTTTATTATGAAATATGCATAATTCACGTCAGTAGAAGAATTTGATGGAAGGCAATACCAGACAATTCAGCAGACTTTTCTATTAGCAAAGTTATCAGCACACATAATATGTCTAAATGCTTTTCATTTAATTTTATTGCCTTATCCCAAAAGAAGTATGATGGAAAGTGCAGTTAGAATTTTAGAAAAAGAAAGTTTAGTATGTAACTAAAACTCGGTGTGAAAGATCATCTGCAGGAAAACTGGAAGCAACAATTTGAGTATCACATGGCCTAAAGTTCGTTAAACTTTCATTTTTCCTTTCCTGAAAGCAACACATTGAGGTAGAATAACAGAATTAATAGACGTATATTTACACAGTAAGATTTTTGGATCCGGCTTCTCTGCAGATTACACTTTACCTGTCATTTGCTGTTCAAACTAAAAGAATCTATTTTTGGCTAATATTTCAAACTTAAATACCAATCTCTCTCTCTCTCTCTCTCTCTCTATAAATAGAAAGAGAATAGAGTAAAAGACTTGCATACTGAACTATTTCGTAAAGGAGTCATGGTTGAGATTCTGAGTCCCAACCACAAGAAAATAAATAGTCACAACACTTTGCATGCAGTAATACACATTAATGTATTGAAAGATAATGTTTCCAATCTAGTTGGGGTCTCTACCAGCATCCTATGAGTCAGCCTGGGTCACTGAAAGAAAAACACAATATTGATCCAGAAGATACAGTACCGAAAAACAGCAAAAAGAAAGCACAGTGAACAGATGTGTTTTCTTAACTGTTTTAAAGTTTCTGGAACAATTCAAGACCAGATATGGATTACTGAAACAATCATGTTACAGCTCAAAACCACAAGAAAGAGCACTATCATCTCACCTGAGAATCTCCCTCAATCCCGTGCCTGTATAATAGCGCATCCCATTTTTCTGCTGAATTACGAGCTGGGCGTTTTACAAGTGGAACAGGATTGTTATTCAGCACAACAAGTGACTGAAGCAATGCAGTTTCACTTTCTGCTGCATCTGTGGAAAGATAAATGACAGGCGCATTGGCATTTTCAACCACTCGCAAAATGCAATCTGCTGATTGAGGGATGGGGTAAAAGCAACTTGGTTTTTTAACATTGCTGTAAATATGAAAATGGATCATTAGAGATAACACAATGAAGAATTATATAAAATACAAGAGGAAAAATTGCAGGAAGATTTCTCATGGGGAAGAAACCCAAATTGCAAAAGCATTGGCATAGACATAGTTCCAATAGATTGTCTATAGGTCAGAAAGAAAACACTATAATAGTCATGAGCTAAGAAATCCTGAAGCTGCAGGCAAAATGAACAGAGTAAAAAAAAGTATCACACTGAAATCATCATAAAATTACTACTTCCTTTCTAGAAATATGTGCACAGAAATCGTTTCAAAAGGACGTACCAGAATTTCAAAAATCCGTGTCTTCGGAAATGTAAAGCAATGAAGTTCCTCCCCAGGAATGTTTGCACAAAACGCTGAGCAGTAAGAATGATAAGACGGCTAGGTTCAATCAGAGTCTTGCATTTGTGAGCAAGTGGACCACCTGGTTGCGATACCCATTCTTCCTCCACGTCAGCAAAGAAGACATCCCCGATTGCCATGACATCGTCATCGTGCGTAAACTTAGATAGAACATCTTGAGCTGTCCTCTTGATAGGCTTCTTGATATCCTCAACCCAAACAGGCTCAGGTTTACTTACTGATAAACCCAACGACTTCAATTTCTTTATATGGTCCTCATCCAGATAACAAGGTTGGGGCAGAGAAAAGTAACATAGAAACTTATCTTTCTTCATACGATCCTTCTTGATATCAGCAAATTCATCAAAGGAGATGACAACCTTTCTTCCCAAGCATTTGTTAATGTGATCTATATCCAACACTCTATCATACTGATAATCCACTTTCGAGCTCGGAAAAACCAATACCCGATTAAGAAGAGCCGCGAAAAACATATGCTTCTCCAAGCAAATTAGATGGTTGGACATCTGGCCTGAAACGCATATGGCAAGCAGAAATTTATCAGCTTTTGGCTTCCACTCAATTGTTCTTCTCTGTGACAAATCCTGATCCACTGCTCTACACCTATCATAACTGACATCACCCAAACTAGCATTTCCAAAACTGAATTCGGGTTCAACCGAATTCTCAGTCTTATGGGGAGACAACAAAACCTGTTGAATCTCTTTATTCAAAGAAATCTGCTTAAACAAAACAGATTTAAGATCTTCCAACAATGCCGAAGATGAGAACGACGGCAAGTGATTTGGATCCTGCGTTGGCGAACTTGAATTCACAGCGGAATTAAGTTGAAACGTTTGATTCCAAATACTCAAAAGTTCCGACTGTTGCTGCTGCAAGAGATTAAGCGCGCGCAATTCGGACTCCTTCATTTGATCGCGTAACGGATCCAACTTTAGAGAAGGGAAATTGTTGGGAAAGAGGGTGTGGGCATCGGTGGTGAAGTATAGGAGAACAATGAAAATACCGAGAATGACGAACAAATACCTCTTCCGGAATTTGAAACTCAAACGGGGCATTCGAGAACTGAAATCTTCTACGTGGAACACAGCAGCTGCAGAAGAGGGTGGAGTAGGAGGCTTCCTCACATTCTGTTCAATCAAATTGTGGCGGTCATCTTCATCGTCCGAAGATAAATCTCTCTGCATTGCCCCTCTTAGCAACGGTAACAACAAGCGGAGATCGAGTCCGCGACTGAGTACTCAGTAGAAGCAACAGTAGTGGCAGCAATTCAGAAGAGCTAGAGTAGCCCACAATATGGTCACTGAGTCAGCGACTCGGTGAGTGTGAATGTGTGACTGACAATGACGGAAGAGATGAAATGAGCAGATCCCGCGAGGGCGCGATAGGGAAGGGAGGGAGCTGAAACGTAAGCAGCGAGCGAAAGTGAACGATGAATCCGTCGGCTGATGGCCAGGAAAAATAAAAATTTTAAAAATAAAAACAAAATCAGGCGATATTTTTTTGGGCACCAAATCAATGGGTAGGTGAAAGTGACTGTTTAACGGCCCATCTCAACGGATCCGGGCCTATGGCAGTTGGAGGCCCAACTACTGATTATGATATTAATTGTTGATATCGCCTAGGGGAAAAGAGACTTCGCCCTGTCCTCCTGCCCTTAGATTATGGGTGAGCCTAACCTCTTTTTAAAAATTTTTATATAAAAAAAATAAATAAATAAAAATAAAAAAATAAAGTGTTGTCAGAAAACCCATCGTATTGTCCATAAGTTCAGCTAGTGAAGGGGTGAGATATGCAACTATTTAGAATATGTTCGATCCCTAGAGAATATCACTCAGTCGTGGCTCTTGGGGAGGCATATTAGCTCTTGTGTGTCTAAATTTATGCATGAGGATAATTAACAGTTTGCCCTACTTAATATTGGTATCACCTAGGTAAGCATAACCTCTTTCTAAAAAAATTTCTCTTGTACCAAAAAGAAATAAAAAATAAAGTGTTGTCAAAAACCAATGGGGGTTGGGGTTTGTTGAATGAGCTGGTAAACTAAGAATTGGATCTCTATTTAGAGAAGTGCTTACATTTAACACTTGATAATATTTTAAATAAGATTGTCTCTAAGAAGATATGTAGAGGATGAGTTATTAGAACTTATTTTATTTGAGAGATGAATACATTAAATGGAAAAAATTTAGGTAATGAGTTATATCGAATCAAATTTTAAGAACTGAATTATAACTAAGAAATTTATGGACTAAATGATTCATTTTCCCTTTTCTATATAGACCTCATTCTTATGTGATTTGGTGAGGCCCCAACTAAGCGCCCAGCTTGAGTAATGAATTTATAATTATTTTCCAAAGCTTCAATTAATCTTTATTAGAGAAAATCATTGGCGTGCTGAAACCGTTGCTATTTTTTTATTAAGTATTGACTTATTGAGAAGTAGAGTGGCAGTGAGAAGGCACTAAGAGATGATTAAAAAAGACAAGAATCAAGGGTTATCTTTTAGCATTCCGGAAGGTTTTGGTGGGTCAAAGTAGCAAGACACGTAGCTATGGTTATTTCATGCCACGTAAATACATGATATGAGGTGGAAGCCTCGAGAGTGTGCCATACTTCATGATGCCATAAATGCTTTAAAAAGTGGAGAGAGGGAAATCATAAACATGAAATTGCATATAATAGAATCTGAAGTGAAAGCATTGTGATTTGTTGCCGCTGAATTGATTTAGTATGGAGAGGACGAGAAAGGCTCTCCTACCTTGCAGGATTTGGATAAGCCCTGGTCAGTGGAAGTTCATGACCTCCAAGGCTTCCAACAGGGCTGCAGTTCATGGGGTTAAGCTGCCTCGACCTGACACCATCGATGTAAACAGATTTGATATAATTTTGATTTATTTATCTGAGCCAACCATTTATGATTTATCAAATTCTTGTATTGTCTTCTTCTGCAGAAGCATGAAGTGGAAAGGGATATTCAGAAAGCAAAAGAAGAGAGAGAAGCCAAGAGGAAACATATTGAGAAGAAAGTGGAATCCTACTTGAACTCATACCCCATGGCTGATCATTCTTCTTCTGATGGATAGATTTTGTTGTAGTGACTGCGTTCATTTTTCACCCACCCCAAAACCAACCAGCATCGTGCAGTTCAAATAGATGTGATATACGTTGTTGTCTATGTTATTTTAAGACACTCCGGTCTCAATTTATTGATTCTCACATTTGCTTCTCTTTTTCAAATATCAAAGGCAAGTAACAACTCAGAAACCTTGAAGCCAAGGGACACTACACACACACATAAAGAGGGAAAGATTGAAAGGAGATACGAGTGAGAAAACAATGATGACAATCAAAATTAATAAATTGTGGTATCTATTATAGGGTTTGAAACTGAACTAATCTTACACTCTATCAACTTCTTCAACCAGTTTTCCACGAACCCACTTTTTAGTTACAGTAAGCGATTTAGAGGGTGTTTCATCTTCAACGGATTGAATTCCCATCTCTGTTGGAGAAGGGTCTGCCTTGTGCTCCAGGCCCTGGTCTTGTGGGGTTTCCTCTGGTTGATTCGTTGAATCCGATTCACTTTCAAAACCCAAAGCAGAGGAGGTAATATCGTCGGTGGTTGAAAGGAAAAGCTTTAGATCACCATTAATTAACTCACTCAGGGAAAATTTGCCGTCAGGTAACTTGTAATCACTTGATGGTAAAGTTTTGTGTCCATTCACTGGGCCCATATCTGATTGGTCTAAAACTTCCAATGTTGCACCTTCTCCCTGATCAATCTCGCTCAAGGAAACAGAAGAAACAGTACTCTCAGTTGTATCTTGTGTTTCAATGGATTCGAGTGATTGAATAGCTTCATTTATAAGCTTCCTGGTTTCTATGAGGGAAGCTTGTGCAATAGGACTCTTGGCTGCAGCAACCTCAAGCGCACTGGCAGCCTTCTCAGCTTCAGCGATTAATAGTCTGCATAGTTGCATATCATGTCACGAATATACGTAGTTAACAACATTTGACAAAGCTTTCAAAGCAGATGATTCAATTTGATTACAGTAAATGCATTCATCGTCAGGTCATAATTTAAAGTCCTTTGAAAGGGAAGTTCAATGAAGGCATAAAATTTGGACTCTGGGACTACACAGAAACACAAAAGTAAAATTCAACTGAGAAGTAAAGGAACAATATTCTGCCACAAGTCCATGTAAATAAAGATGAATTTACCTTGCTCGTTCAATGGCCTCAGTCTGTTTGGTTTCTGCAGCAGCTCTTTGTGCTCTGATCTTCTTTATCATGTCAAACTTAAAACTCGCGAAAGGATCCTTGTAAACAGGAGATTTTCTTCTTCTCAGCTGCTTTTGAGTTAGAACTCTCTCGTTACTCTTGGCAAAACTGCTAGTTTCAGTAGATTTTTTCTTTATAGGGTTCCTCCTCGGGGATTCTGTACCATCACTTGGCTTTCTAATCCTTGGTTTCCTTTCAGTTTTATCAGCAGTATCATGATACTTGGCCAATGCAGAGCAAACTCTTTGGCGGTATTCCTGTTTAAAAATCAAAACAAAACAAAAAATGTAGGTCAGGAAACATGCTAACAACTCTAACCATGTGACTTAGTGTGCAAGGCTGGTAGTCTGTTAGCTGATTGCAATATCTAAGAGTTTGGCGTGCCGTGAAAGTGAAATCATAAAGTATGTGTTGATATACGCTTACAGGATCAGCCCATTTAGCAGAGATGGCTTCAGCAATCTTCCTTCTCTGCTCAAGAGATTTGGGTGCTCTTTTACTATGAGGTGCCCTTTGCATGTTTTTCCTTTGTTCAACACTCTCGAGCCACTCCTGCTGCAGCTGTTCATTCAGAGTTTCATAGGAACTCCATTGCATCTCTTCCTCACCAACAAAGCCTTGTCTAGAAGCTTCTGCAATTAAATTCTGCCAATCAAAGACACAAGCTTCCTGCACCATCCTTTTTGCCATCCTCCTTTCCCAACCCTTCCTCACTCCAATGCCAATCTTCTGTCTCGTTTCCATGCTGCACAACCAATAAAGAAGGATGAATGCAGCATAATAATGCATGGGGAGAACAAGTTATCATCAAAGGAGCAGTATTTATATCAAAATAAATAGGTGATAGGCATCAAAGACCTTCATTGGCCTACTATAAATTTGGGAGCTCTTTGGTTCCCCATCATCTTTATTCTAGTATCTTGGATGTCAAGAGGCATACCAGATTCTCATGTAATCTAAAATGTCTGGTGGCATTCAAGAACTAAAAATGAGACGAGCTCCTTTTTAGTGGCATTTGATATCACCCAAAAACTATGGGAATCTCACATCCCTAAAGTTTTAGCCTTGAACCCATGGCACACAAATCTTATATATGATACCACATGCACCATCTCTTTGACAACTTCAATTGTCATACCAAGCAAGAGAATCTTAAATACTATGGTATCGATTCGTGAAAAAGGAAAAAAAATATTATGGTATCCAAGATACCAAGGAAGATAAGAGACCAGTGGACCAAATGACTCCTTAATAGTAACACTGTTAAAGTGAAGCAGAATATATACTCACGTTTGTGCATGTCCAAGATCAACCAACTTCATTCTGACCTGCATCACAGAATTTAGTAAAGAAAATTAATTGTCAGAATCACGTCAGCCAAAGTAAAAACAATCCAATCAACAATCCATGTCAAATACATTATCGAAACCATACTAGTATAGTAATGTGAACAATAACTAATCCCCATCAATAATTTCCACTAAAGTTACAACTCAACTAAGAAATTGTTAAACGAAACAAAAGCCAAGTAACAGATGCAAAATTTGAATTTTAGACGCTACATTTTTAGATATACTCAATCTGGCTAGCCAAGTAAAGACAAAGCAAATAATTGATTTGACTCATTGAAAAAAAAAAAAACTTCTACAAGTACATTACTTAGAATTTGAAAAACAACCAAAACTAGAGAATTAATCAAACATGAGCTTTTTTTCTTGGCTGGGGTCAGTGAGACTGCTGGACAGAACATATTACTACCTCCTGATTCGCGAAAATTGTCACCTTGGAGTTTTTCTGATTTTTCAAACTATTTGTCACTTTAGAATTTCAATGAAGTATTAATTTTTTTTTCTTAACAGTTTTACCCATCATCACAACAAATATTGGTAGGTGGAGTACACAGATTAAAAGAACAAATACTCAGATGGTGCATTTAAAAGACTATTTAAGACGAGTTTGTTTTAGTAAAGGATATGAGATATGAAACTATTAGCCTCAAAATTGTAGCCAAGGAATTGTAGTTGTCATTATTCTAAAAGTGTATTGCATTTATATATGTGCTTTGAGCAGGACACACTTAACAAAAATTGATTTCCCCGTTAAGAAAATAGAAAATATAGAAGGTTCTTTCCCTTAGACATCATTTCTTCAAGTTTTAGTCCTTAGCAGTTTTTCCTATCAAGAAAAATTAGGTCACCTTGAAGAAGTACAATCAATGTCTTGTCTGCCTGAATAATTTAAATCCATCGCTGGTGAGTGATCATGCATTATAGACTTTTATAACACAAAGAAAAAGGAAAGGAAAGAAAGAGAGAAAGGATGTTGTATTACTTAATATCACAATTTAAAGACATTCTTACATGACATCACCTTAGGGTTCTGCATAGCAAGCCTGGTTCTTTCCCTGATTTTCTGTAAAGTTTCTGCGTAGATTTTAGAACTCAGAAAAGGATAGATGAAGATATAAGTAACTGGAGAGTGAAACAAAGAACATCAAAGATTAATTTACCAGGACTATGCTTCCTGCCTTTGTTCCATGGCGTGTTTCCTGAATTTGCTTTTGAAATTCTCATTCTTCTCAACTTCTCCCTCTCATCAAGTTCTTCTGGCTCGTCATTACAAGAGTCATGCCGAACTACAGAACGGTTAGAATTTACACCCGTGTCTGAATCCTTAAAACTCAAACATTTATCTTCATCTGCAGCCAATCTCTTTTGTTCAAGAGTAGCAACTGCCTTAATCAACAGTCTACCGCTTGGAAACTCACCACGTCCCTCATTGAATGTCACTTTTTTAAACTTTTCCAAACATTTCCAAGCACAAGGAAGTCTCAGCTCTTTACCATATGTAAACGAAATTGATGCTACTTTCCCATGAAGAGGCTTTTGAACTCTGAGTGAACACGAAGTATAGTGGAAGTAGGGCTGCGCATTTGCAATCTCTGGTCACAAAATTCAAGAGGGGAAAAGGGGGGGGGGGGGGGGGAAATCAACAATGAATAGTATCATTATCTGCTAGAACGAATAAACACACAAATAATAACTCTGAAATTAAAGGAAGCCAAGTTCAAGGATAGTGGAAGCCTCCAAAACCATACGAAATATCCAAATGATTAATACAAATGGGTCTTTAACTTACAGTTGAGACTTGCTTAATGCTCGACAGTTAGTTACAGAACGCATAAACAGAAGTACAAACAGAAATGCAAGACAATAATGAGGAAGGAAAAAATAAACCCGAAAAGCACAGACCAGAAAGAGAAAAGGGGTAGGAGAGTGTACCCAACAAAGGCATGGGAACACATTCAGCAATCTACACAGACATGGAGAGTGCATAACTTAGAGGAGACAGCATCTAAGTTATGCTCCTTTCGGGGAATTGTTCTTGAAGCGTTGAACAGAGTGACTGAGAATTGAGTCACTCAAGAAGAAGTTGATGCAGTGAAAGGGAGAATCAATCGCAGAGAAGGCTAAGCCATTTAATAGAGAAAGGCACGACGTCGACGCAGGAGGAGCCACACCCATCCACCAGAAGCGAAGGACGAGCCAGAATTGGATAACGAAACCAGTCGAGTAGAAACAATAAATTAGAAAAGGGCCCATAAATTCCAAAGGCCTACATATATTTCTTATTTTCTATAAACTTTCTGATATTGGGCTTTATAATATGGGCCTGCATTGGATTATTCAGAAGTGGGCTGTTGCTTCAAATTAACATACCAAGCCCAATTGTAACAAAAAATAAGCAAGCCCAATTGGTTTTTGCAAGAAAAGAACTTTTGATAAATCTAACCCAAAGATGTCATACCCTTATTTCAAGGGTATGTGAAGATAAAAAGAAAGAATGGAAGGAATATTTTGACTTTATGGTCTAATTAATTTCCGACTCAGCTTTTCCTGCTCCCGCCATTAGACTGGACTTGTCACTTTATAAAAAGCACACAAAGTACAAACTATAGCTTCCTCATGGCATGGAGATTTTTTAAAAAGAAAAGTAGAGAGTAAAAACAAAACAAAAAACTATATTATTATTGTAAAATTAGCACCTTTGTCTAAGGCTACGTCTTGTTACAAAGAATTTGTTAGATTACTAGCAAGTTAGCCACCTAGCCTATACATTTGCGAAAATTATATTGTTTTACATTTCAGTCTATTTAAAAATCAAAATCAAAATTAATATTTAAAATAAAACAACAGAAATAGCCGCGATATGTAGAAACAATACTTGTGTGCGCGTATGGAGAGAGAGAAGGAGAGAGAGATTTTATGCATGCATGCATATAATTGCAACTTTATGAAAAGCCTAGTTTTGAGGCTGAAATTAAGAATGACTATTCTGCTTTAATTAATTCATATATCATATACAGTTTCTATAAATTATATATGAGCCTTCGTCCTAGTATGGGTAATATTCACCTTCAAGCTAAACACATTAAAAAAAATGCATGTAAATAAACTAAGTGAACTAACTAAAAGTTCAGCTACGCAACATTAATTCTCGTCGCTTACTTAGAATTTTTCCTTTTTATATCAAAATATCTGAACTCTTATCTTTTAAAAATTTATATATCATCCTTGTTATTTGAGTCAGTCCTAAATAATATTTAATCAGTTTAGATAAATAAATAATATTTTTTTGATAAGGATGTATTTTTTAAAAAATATATGTAAAATTAATCTCCTAGTTAATGAAGTACAATTGTATTTTTGTGAAATGATAGAAATATTTTTAGGCCGAAATTAAATGGAGAAGATAGAAAAAGTTAAAATGGCATGAATGTCTATAATGAGGAACAGATCAAATAATGATTTTGTCGAAGACTACAAGCAAGGATTTTGACCTTGGGACGGGGGACCAGTTTTAGACCCCAAATCATGGCAACAAGTGCGTTTTAATTTTAAAATGTATTTATTTCCTTGCTTGATTGTAGCTATCATCCCTCTCTCCCTCCATTTAAATTAAATTTTATACTGATTATTTAAAAAATATAATTAAAGACTTTTTTAATTTAAAAAAGATAAAAGAAGTCTTTAAACTTCAAAAAAGATAAATTCGGCAGGAGGTCTAATATGTCATTTATAAATTTCTGTACAGAATTACAAATACCATTATAGGAGTTACAAATACTATTGACCGAGTTGCAAACACAAATTCGAGGCAAAAGATGAAATTGTACTTTTTGCAATTCTGCCAATAGTATTTGCAACTCTTGTAATAGTATTTATAACTTTGTCAATGGTATTTGTAACTCTGCCAATATTATTTGTAATTTCTAAAATTGTATTTGCAACTCCCATAATAGTATTTGCAACTCTGCACAGAAATATATAAATGGCAGATTGGGTCTCCTGCCCAATCTGTCTTTTTTAAAATTTAGAGGCCCTTTTTTATCTTTTTAAATTCAAAAGGTATTTTTCTGTCTTTTTCCCATTATTTTTTAGAAGGAATTGTTATGAGATTTTAAATAAAAATAATAATTATTTTAAAATTTTAATAAAAATTGAGGAATATAATAACAAATTTTAATATAGAAATTGACAATAAATTTATTTTATTTAGAATTTTTTATGATTTAATTTTTTTAAGTCTCATAATAATTTTGGGCCCGTTTAGATAGATTTTTAGAAAATTATTTTTGAATAGATTTTGAAAAATAGCTTCAAAATAAGAGTTTATAGAGAAAAAAATTCTGAATAAATGAGTGTTTGGATAATTATTACTAAAAGAACTTTTGTTATTGGTAAATTATTAGAAAGGATGTGAGAGAACAAACTAAATAATCTTTTATTTTACTGTTATCTTCTCCCATGCGTCGTCCCTGCTTCGATGTTATCCCTCCGCATCCGTCTCCTTCCTCCTCTGTCGTCTCTCCACCACCGTCTTCCTCCTCTATTGTCTCCCATCATCGTCTCTCCTCCAGCGTCTCCCTCCTCTGCGCATTCCACAACCTCCATCTAGAGACGACCAGCGACATCTTTGTGCTCTTGACCAACTACAGTGGAGGCAAATCTAGAAGCGACACTGACGACGACAAAGAAGCGGAGAATAAGTAGTGAGAATAAGAGAGACATAGAGAGAAAATAGAAGAGGTAAGAAAGAAGAGAGAATGTGTCAGAAAAATATTGGGTAAAATAATAATTAGGTAATCCATAAGTTCTTTTACTATTTTATAAGTTATTCTTAGTGGTTTATCTAAAATTACAGTTTTAAACTATAATTTAATCAAAAAGTCATTTTCAACAAATATGATTGATTATTTTAAAAAATTAAACTAAAATTTGGGCTAATTTTTTTTTTAAATTATAATATGAGAGTTACCAAAGCACACAATATATTTTATTATGAATGTTTATTATACCCACAACCCCGTATTGTTTTGAAGATCAAGATGGTATGACCCATCTACCATGCATCAATCTCACCAATAGCTCTTCCTACGAGGAATTGTTTTAATAATTGAGCCTGGTTGGACTAAAATTAAATTTGAACTCAAACGAATGGTAAGAAAGTCAAATAGATTTTCATACTATTTATATTATTTCATTTAAAGCTTCCTATATTGTGATGTTATCGTATTAACAATTAACCTTATTATATATATATATATATTATATGTGCATACAATTATTTTTTATTAAATTTTTATCTAATTATTATGTCATCTGTTTAAATCCTTCAATCACCAGTTTAACAGGTTAAATTATAAAAGACTGAGACCCACTGCTTCATAAAGTTCTTTGATGTAGGATTGTGCATTATACGAATTCCTAAAAAAAAAAATCACTGCGATTTATTAGAATTTGTATGTTTTAC
Source organism: Leucaena leucocephala (assembly GCA_037074615.1). Classification (NCBI taxonomy): domain Eukaryota; kingdom Viridiplantae; phylum Streptophyta; class Magnoliopsida; order Fabales; family Fabaceae; genus Leucaena; species Leucaena leucocephala. The sequence continues at coordinate 20,043,361 of CM073555.1, read as the reverse complement.
AGTGATTTAAAAATATTCTCATAGTAAAAAATAAAAATAACAAAGATTTGGATGTTGTTATAATAATATCCAAATATTGGCTTGGAAAGAGAAGAAGACGAGAGGGAGCATAATAGATGAACGCATGTGAGAACATGAGACAGAATTAAGGCATCTAAGAACTTATGGCATCCAATATAGGCTAACCCCTATAACCTTTTAATGTTATTTTTCTTTTTTCTTTCCTTTGCCCCCTTTTTTTAATGATATTTTAAGAGGAGAATACTGTATTACAAAAATTACTGAATCCCTGTTGTTCTAGATAATATTTATGTAGAGTTTAATAAAATTCAAGAGAGTCTGGTATTGATTTTAAAAATAAAAAATTATATATTTTGAACAAAATTCATAAAAATTGTCCAGTTCACTTACACACACACACTCGTATCCATAAATTTATTTTAAAATAGTTGTTTTAATCATGAAGGAGAGAATGTCATCATATACTTTCTTGTTTTTAAACGAGAAATGTCATAATTCTAATTGAATGTATTTTAGGAGATAAATGAAAAATAATATATGCTTGTCATTAATATATATATAATAAAATATTCATGGGAGCTAGATCTAAAATGTAAATCATACTTTCAAGTAATATTCGGTGTATTAATTATATTCTTTCTTATTTTACCTTTGGATGTAATTAAAAAGCGGGAGAGTTAAACATGATAATTTAATATATGCTGAATAGAAATAGTAGTAAGAAGTATTGTAATCTTTATCAAATTAATTTAATGCGTTAATAGACCTTATTAACCTCTGGAACTGAGTGTTAAAGAAATGAGTTTAATATATTTAATTACGTACATATATAGTGGTTGATAAGTAGATGGTGTAGAAGATAGAAATAATATAATTAGAGAGGTCTCGATCAGTCTTTGGCTAATTGGCTTATAAAAGAAGCTGAACGATCACTCGAATTTTGTTTGATCGTCATCTTGGGTTAGGTAAAATAATTGAAGGGGTCAACTTGGTTGCCCAATTTTTGTCCTGCTCTTTCCTTTTTCCCCCTCAAGTATTAATTTCAAAATAATAATAATAACTTTTTTTTAAGTTTATCCACCGATATTCAAACAACGTATATTATATCAAATAGTATAAAATTTATATACAAGTTACTAAGGATTCCATTCAATTTAAATTTAAACCTGATACTAAAAAGTGTATGTATATATGGGAAAAGACAAACGGTGGAGAATGGAAAGAAAAAAATGCGCAGAGAAAAAAGAGAAAGAGGCAGGGCGGTTTGATTTTCAACAATACTTTTTATATTATCCTATATCTCATCTTATTTTTTATATACCTTTAATATTTTAATTTTATTTATAATAAAATTTTATCTATAATTATTTTAATTTAATATAATTTTATCTATAATATTTTTAATTTAATATAATTTTACACATAATTTTATTTTTTAAATATTAAAAATTATATTAAATTAAAAAAATTATAAATAAAATTTTATTAAATTAAAAAAATTATAGATAAAATTTTATTATAAATAAAATTAAGACTTGTATATCTCTTTTATACATTTGAACACATTTTTGAAGTTAATTCACATTTCAATGAAAATTAACAGTTTTGTGAGTTCAAAGAATAGACTCCAATTCCGTCATCTTCTTCGCTTGTCCAAGTTTCAAAGTCCATTGTGGTCTGTAGAGGTTCTCCGTAGAGGTTCTCCTACTCCTCCTGCTTCCTCCTCCTTTGAATTCTCCATCGTCTTCGCTTACTTCTTCCTCCTCTTTATTCTCCCACACTCCTACTCTTAGCATTCTGAAATTCATTCAAAAGTTTGAACTTTAATGGTTTTCTTCTCGAGAACCCACAAGTTCGAGTGATTTCCCCCATCTCTGGGTTTTGATCATTCTGTTCGTTTCCAAACTTCTGGGTGTCTTTAATTTGCAGCCTCCAGAAGAAGCTTATTGAATCACCAGAACATAAAAGGGTAAGCCAGAATCATGGGTGACTCATTAGTGTCTAATGACAAATTGAGCGAATCTCCCGGAGTTGAAGTGACCGGAAAAATCATGGTGCTAGCTATAATAATCCTCTTCATGGTGGTTTTGTTTGTTCTGTTTCTCCATCTCTACGCCAAATGGTTCTGGTGGAGCATTGAAGAAACCACCCCTCCGCCGCCTCGTCGTCGCCGTCGACGCCGCTTTGTCTTCGCCCCTGGGCAAGATCCAGCAATCTACGGCGGCCAGAGAAGTGGACTCGATCCTTCACTGCTTTTGTCCTTACCAGTAATAATTTACCAACCTGAAAATTTCAAAGATGGCTTGGAATGTGCTGTTTGTCTCTCCGAGCTTGTTCAAGGAGAAAAAGCGAGGCTTTTACCCAAATGCAATCATGGATTTCATGTGGATTGTATAGATATGTGGTTTCAATCACATTCCACTTGTCCTCTCTGTAGAAACCCAGTCACTTCTGAAACTCCTAAATTCAATAGCAGTTCAAGTGTTCGAGAAAATTCCGCAGAGAATACTAGTAGCCCGTCACAAGCGTCAGAAAATTTTCAAAACTCAACTTTAGCTGCTATGAGTGGTTCAGTTTCAGAGTCTCCAAAATTTCCAACTAATGTGTTGGTTTGGGGGAATCAGACTCAAGTTAGTTCTATTAATACATCTTCAGAAGAAGAGGGTCCTTCTTCTTCATCTTCTCCTTCTTCTTCTTCTACTACAGCTACTAGCAGTAGCAGTAACAATAGACGCCTTGAAATGATGGTGATTGATATACCAAGTGAGGTGAATTCTTCATCTTTATCTCCTTCTGCAAACAGGTTTGCTGAAGATGAGCTGAAATCACCAATGACCACAAGACTGAGGTCACTGAAGAGGCTTTTAAGCAGAGACAAAAGGTTAGGTCCTTGTAATCCTGGTCCTGGCTCTATAGATGTGGAACAAGCAGGGAGAGGACAGAGCTAGTTATCTATATGAGAAAATAAGTGTGTATATTTCTTCTTCTTCTTCTTCTTCTTGTAATAGATCTGCCCACATATATTGAGGCAGCCATTTGCAAATTATAGGATAGAGTCAATAGGAAGAAGTAAGAACTAATCTCTGAAAGGTGGCCGTCCTTGAGAGGTTGGGTTCAATATTGTTATGTGAATCATGAATGGTTGGAATCTGGAGATGCTTGAATAGTGAATGATACTAGTTTAGTTTCTTGAGTAATCTCATATACTGGTTAGTGATCTGTTTCCATTTTCTTACCCAATGATGGATGAGAAATTGTGTAGAATCACCAATAGAAGTTGGTGGAGTAGGTTCAGTATCTCCGAAATCATGGGTGATCATTTTGTGAACAGTGTTTACCAGTTTATGCTCCAAAATTTGCTCTACTCTTTTCTGACTGATAAATTTTCTTATACATGAAACTCGAAAAACAAGCCGCACTGAGGAACTTCGAAATGTTTGATTCCGTTTCTTCATAATTTGGGGTTGTGTCTTAGATTTTACTTGGGTTACATGTTGCGTACAGAATAAAGTATTTCTGCCTATGTCCACCGTTTTTTCTTATCCCTTTCAAGGACACCAATCCCAAATGCCACATGTATCTCTACATAATTGCACTCTTTAATAAAACTGCAGAGGAGAGAAACGACAAGAGTAGTGTGTCAAGTTGTGAATGGGACCTATATTCGTGTTTCTACTATTTCTGTCCAAGTGCCTAACATGCAATTCTGGTATTAAAATTTAAGACTGGTGCATTTACTCATATCTATCAGCTCTACTTCCCCAATGAAATCTTAACATATGTGGATAAAATTTTAAAATCCTGTTAGGCCATCTTCTTATAATGCACTTTTAATTTTGTTGTTTAAAGAGTTACCCGGATACATACTTTATACATACTTTGGTTATTTAAACATAAAATTTTAAATTTATATTTATATAAATATAAAAAATCCTTAAAAAAATTATTTTTAATTGAACTCCATGATATTTAAATTTAACTGAATTAAATAGTCATATAAAGAAAAAATGTTAAGATGGTTATTTTTTTAAGACCAACACAACATAACGTCCCAGCAGATTCCCAAACAGGACATTAGGGTCCCTATGTTGAAATCTAGGTCGTTTCCTGTGTATAATGTATGATTTGAATAGTGAGGTCAGTCAGATAGTAAGGAACTATGGCTCCAAGAAGCGTTGGCGTGGGAAGGGCAGAGGAAACTTGGGACTGCTCTGAAACCTTAAGCCTCATGGGTTAAATATAAATAAATAAATGACACGTCACAAGGAAGGAAGAAAATGCTCAACGACTCAAGAAAAAAGTGACTTCAAATTTTGACTCCGCCTAATAATGCCGTCAGAATCGGTGCAAGAACAGGTTTAAAGATGTTGGATTATGTGTCTATGACTTTGTAATCTAATCTCATGAAAGTTTTCTAATAAACAGAATACTAGAAAATTAATATAAGAATTTAATCTTATTTATATTCTTATAAGACGTGTAATGTAAAATGTGAATGAGGGTTTTGTAACTAATACAAATTTTTAGGGAAAAGACATCCCAAAAATGGATCAGCCTTCTCTATAAAGAGTTCTTGTTAAATTCTCGAACCTTGACACAGTTCTTTATGAAGATGAAAGCAGAGCTGTAATGGGTATAAATATTAGAGAGAATTATACCCTAAAACTATGTATTAAGGTTGGAGAATCTAACAAGACATCTCTTTTAATGTCACCTCCCGTTTTAAGATAAAAATTAATAAGAAAACATTAATATTCAGAATATTAAGAAAATGACAGACTAAAGAGGCAGTTCTCTGAATTTGAACTCATGCTCATATATTTAGTAACCACGTGCCACCCATTGTCTGTGGGATTAACTGACGAAGGAGTAAGACATGCGACTATTTAGAACATATTCAATTTCTAGAGAGTAACACTTTATTGTGGTTTCAATCGTAACGTTTGGGGAGGCATCATAATTCTTAAATATCTAAGTTTACGTCCGAGGATAATAGACGGCTCGTCCTGCCCGACATTAGTATCGTCTAGAAAGAAGAGAAATTTTGCCTTATACTTAAATTGTGGGTAAACCTAACCCCTTCCTAAAAATTATTATGAAAAAAAAAGTAACCATATGAGTGTTCTAAACAGCACATGGGGTATCATTCCCCTCAACCTCAAGCACGTCAGACTTATGGGACCATATTTAAATACCTGTTTATTTATTATCAACTTTTTCATAATAAAATGTAAACACCATCTAAAAGGCTAGTTATAAAATTTTATTAATTTTTTTTAAAAAATTAAATAAATTATTTAATTATAATATATGCTATATGATCTTTTTAAAATTAAATAGTCTATAAGTTAAATAAATTAATTTGATTAAAAAAATAAATATAAAAATTTAAAAAATTATTTAATTTTTTAAATATTTCTAAAAAAATCATAATATAATTAAAATTAGAAGTAGTACTTTATATAATAACAAGTTGAATTATTTTTAATTTATGAATGATATAACTAATTTTACGTGTAACATGAAAATTATGTCTAGTTATATTCTGTAACTTCATGTATGAGAGTAATTATTTTTTTAAAAAAATTAATGATATATTTGTAGTAAAAATTGGATAAAAATTCCGAACCTATTACATATTATTGTACTAGAAACATGTTGATGTTTTTGTATGAATGATAATTGATGGTGGGATCCACTTCTACTCGAAGCATTATTTTTTCCCTGTCAGCTTTGCACCGCCTAATCATCTCAGGATCGTACTGGCAATTCTTGCTTCCTCACCCCTTTTTCCCATATATAGGTTTTTTTGACTGCTCCTATGTTACTCCCTCAACCAAAGCAAAATGAGAGAATATGTAACTAAGTTAAGCAACGTCTTTCAGTTGCCCCACAACTGACTTGTTGGTCTTTTGGCAAAATAACAACAATAGCGCAGAGACAGACAGTCACAGAGAGAGCGAGCGAGAGAGTATCTAATAAATCCCAATGACTTATATACAATAATACAGGATAATATAAAATTTATTTAATTAATTTAATTTAATTAGATATATTAATTTTATTTTAAAATATTTTAATTATCTTTGTTAATATACTTTTTTCTCTCTCTCTTTCTCTTAATTATTGTTGAGAAAATATTAATAGAGATAATTTTTTAAAAAAATTAATAAATATAAAAAATATATTTTATATTTAAAATAAAATTAATTCTCTAATTAAATTTTATATTAAAGGTATAAGGAATATTTATTTGACTCTGCAGTTATACACACTCCCTCGGTTCATTTTTATAAAATAAACACCCACATTATCAAGATCAAGAAATGTACGTAAAATCACTTACAAGCCATAGATACGAAACATAATGCTTTTATTTTCAAAAATACCATAACTTATTTAATGATAATTTTAAGAAATTGAATAGTGGTTTATTAATGAAAAAAATACCTCGTTTTAAGTGAGAGCATAAATGAAAATTTTTAATAAATGTTTTAGACAAAGACTGTTTCTTCTAAATAAAAACACTACAGAAAGGAACCGACTTAGTACGTATACTTTCGGTTGGCAATTTTTTATTTTAATTTCCTACACAACATCTAGTTACAAACCACAAAATAGATCAAGCATGTAACATGTTACTTCTTAGCAACATAGACACAAGAGGAGCCAAATCACATAGATAGATAGAGCACAACCTCCATATCCATAAGTTTTCTATACAAATCATGTAAAGCATGACAACGTCTAAGAAGCGTATAGAAAACAAGTCCCAGGACGACTGTGTTGCTTGTCATCATAGCTGAAGCAGAGGCAATGCCATTACAACTCCAAAGATGGAGAAGAGTAATAACACCATCCACGTTGGGAAAGATTGCTTTCTGTTCTTTCTCACATCCTTCAACCTATCTTCTACTGTGGAATCTAAGACCTTCTCCGGCACAGGCCTCAGACTTTCATCACGACATGTCTCCGATGATGCCCTCTCAGAAAGCAGCTGCTGCTGCTGCTGCAGGTTGTACTTCTCAACATACTCAGGGAACATTTTCCGGAATGTTGCACTGTATGCAAAATTATCAGAGATCCAAAGAGCATTTAGAGTGAAACTCCAATCACAGTGACCTTGCTAACTCTCTTACATTAAAGACCAGATAACTACTTACTTCTTGCAATTGAAAGCAAGGGAAGTTTTAGCTAGTCGCTGCTTCTCGGCAGTGGTAGTATCCACACTACCAGTGGTTGGACTGTTGTCCATCTGCAAAAAAGCACGGCATCTTATTGAAAGTTCTCAACAAAGCACTATCTAAATCTAGCACTTGGTCCAACTGACAAAATAAAGATAAAAAAGAAATATGAAGTTTAAAAAAAAAAATATATGTGATTCACTTTGCTATAGACTCACAGTCAAAGGGACATATGAACCAAATGAAAGTAAAGTAACTAACGTTGAAAGGAACGATTATTTATTTACTTAAAATATGAAGAATCTACCACATGCTTACCATGAATGAAAGGAGCCCTGTAAGTATGCTGCATTCATACATTGGAAACATTAGTGGAAAGCTATAAAGTAATTAACATTGTCGGTTTCTTCTAAATGACAATTGCTTGTACAGAGGTATGCAGTAGTATTACAAAAAATATAATACAACAATAAATAATTAATTAAGCAAATACAGAAAGTGCATAAATCATCTTCAAAACTTGAATCACTCTGACCTTGATACGGACCACATAGGATTCCAGCTTTCAGGATGAACTGCAAAAGCAGCAAAATCAACACAAACATTAAATTAAATTATAAAAATATGAGCAATTCATTATGTAACTTGAGATCCAACAGACTAAAAGCACTCACAATCACTCATAGACAAGCAGATTTTTTTCTGAGTCATGAACCGGCCATTAGGTGTAGTCATACTACATGATAGAAAGCATACACAGCCAACATTATAATTGACCAGATATATGAGATAAAAAATTGAAAAATAATACTGCAGCAAGAAGGATCACCTTATTCCAGGTGGTTTATATGGATATTCAGGAGGAAACTTGATTTTTCCATAATAATATCCACCTAAAATATGAAAAACTTCAAGTCAAGTTTTCAAATTGGAATAATGGTTTATAAGTAGCACTACTTTTTTTTTTTACCAAATAAGTAGTACCATTTCACAATTACAAAGCATAGAAGGATTGAAAATGTGAGGTGCCAAATAATCACAAATTGTAAAATTTACAAACCTGCAAAAGGTGTTCCTTCACTTCCCTCCAACAAGTAATCTGAGATATTAATGAAGAATAAATCACCAACCAAAGAAATTAAAATTAACTAACGACCGCACAAGAGTACAAGGCACATAATTTATATGAACTGTAAATTGCAAACTATAATGTACATCACACAAAATGAAAATGTAATACGTAAAAAGCCATTTTCATAAGCTTCTTTAAAAAGAAAAATTGCAAAGACATCATTAATCCATAATGCTATCATCGCATAGGACTGCTTTCTAGCGTCATTGACTGCTGCCCACAGGCAAATATGGCATCAGATTAAAGGTATAAAGATCCATCGAAAATCTGTGGAAATAATTTTCTTTTGTGGATAAGAAACTGTAAGATCACCGCAGTGGATTTTAGATGTGAAAACAAAGAGTAGAGAGTTCCCCCTTCTGTGGTGGACATTGAAAAACATCTCAAACAGCAGCCGTACCAATTCTAATTCCAGTTAGTTTAGATGAAAAGTTTTGACTCTTGGTAGTGTTGCAGAGTATATTCAAGCAATAAACGGTAGTTTGTGAGAAAAGGTTACAAATAATAGAAACAAAACCACAAGTAGTGTGGTACAATTCTAATGTGTTTGACATGAGCCTTTAATTTATTTATTTCTACAACTAAAGTAAAAAGCACTTACGCCACTCAAGAATATCGTTTGGTGAAGGGCGGGCAACAACATGGGATACTGGCTCCTGCAAATTCATAATAAAAATTATTGCCCAAGTAGTGCATGGCTTGTATAATTTATTTTTGGAAAAAATAATTTAATATCAGTTTATTGATATAGGACTGAGAGTAAATAATATAGCAGACTGATAGAATAAAGTAAGCAAAAATAATGACTAAATACAGACGCATTGCATAAACATCAGAATTGATGAAATGCAAAGTATACAGAATGATATCTTCCCTTTTTCATGTGATGTATATCTCCATGCAGCCACAACATCAACTTAACATTTGGACACACAAAAAATACACAGAAAAATAGAGAGCGAAAGGATCCTGATGGCACCACATTAACATACATTGTTTTATGGTTGTAGTCGTACTACAACAGAGTACGTAAGCATACAAACTGTGAATAATATAAAATAAAAGGATAATAGGTTGGAAGAAAGCAATATGATGTACTTTGCATAGGGCTCTATATTCTTTTTGAAGGCGCTTGATGCATGACTTCTCCGCCATCCAACAAATTTCAATCAGTAGCAAGAGCAAAGCCCTATACTGCAGTTTATTTTATTCTTCTCCAAGGTAACCTGTGTTGCCTGCCATAAATTTATTGAAGACATAAAGAAAAGGTCACAAATAATAGAAAGAAACCACAAGTAACCTAATGTAATGTAACCGAGCTGAAAAAGCAACCAAAAAAGTTCCTGGAAAAAAAGATGAGAGAGTTTTGACTTCTGCGTAACATTAATGGTGGTGGACATATATATAGTAATCATCCTATATTTTGAATTCTGATAATTATTTACACAGGTGAGTTAAGAATAAATGAATCTACAGAAAAACACCAAACAAACCAATTCAGCTAGAGACACGTAATTGTGTTAATATCAAGTGTTTTTCTGTGATAATGGAGTTGGTGGAACTTGAAGGAGATTTACCACAAAAACTCTCTCCAAATATTAGAGATAAATGCCATTGTAGACTATTCCTGTAACTATAAAAACTAGATAAATGCCATTGTAGACTATTCCTGTAACTATAAAAACTAACTCTTACATAAGCTTTAGTTGTTAGAACAAGGCCCAATGACAGTATTAATTAATATCTCTAACACTCTCTTATGGACAAGACAAGACCTCTGGACTCATAACCATTATGTCAAAAGGCACAGGACTATGTCATCAAGCCAAAAGCTCCATTTTACCAGCGAGAAAAGAGCAACTAAGCTCCCAAGTCATTCATTTCTCAGAGTATGTCTGTTAACAAGTGCTTAAAGTTTATACAAAGTATTATTTAGGCTAAAAACATTTCTGTTCTTATTCACTGTCTGCCAAATAAATAAAGATAAGTATGTTGTTCACACTCCCGCGTTTTCCCTATTATCTGAGCTCACTTGTTTAGCTTTACATCTTCAACGGCCTGTTGCTGAAGTAAGGATACACAAAATCCTGATCCACAGAAAAGAAAGTGAAAAGAAAAACTTGGGATTAAGTAGGCACTGCCTTTCGCAGTGTTTTTCAAATAATCACCGTAACTTCTAGAACGATTAATATGATAAGCCAAAATCAGACTCCAACGTAGATGAAATAAAATTCAAAACAATCCAGGTAATCTAAAATCCAGTTACAGCACATGGAAATCTCGAACACAATTAATCCAGCGATCATGAGAAAGAAACCCACGTGTCTGGATAAAAATATTAGCAATTTTTTCCCTAGCAACGAGAGAAGAGAATCTACCTGGGATCTACTTTCTTTCAAAGTGAACCTGAAATCTGAAAGAGCAAAAATAATATCTGCAATCCGAGAAATGATTTTTTCTAGCGTTCCGAAAGTAAGAGTACTGAAATTTGGTGGTAGTGGTACTGGGAATACTTCAAAACGGTGGCGTTGAAAGCTGCAAAAGCGAGAGAAGGTAAAGTACTGTTTCCATCAGCGAATCGCAAGCTTTGAGGTCCAACTGTTGTGAGTTACGACTTACGAGTGCTCGATGACCCAGAGAGCTTTATATATATGCCTAGGGCCCAAAAATTATTTTTTGACTATTTTAGCCATGAGGCGATTAATTTATTTTCAACAAAAAAAAGAACGTGATCCAGTAAAAAGGGCTTTAAAAGAAGATGCGTGAATATAAAAAACGTTACACTTTCGTATTTTATAAAAAACGTTACACTTTCGTATTTTTTATAAACTCTCTATAAATTTTAAATTATGCTATAATTTTAATAAAAAATTAGTATTAAATTTATTTAAATTTTTTTATATCTAAAAAAAATTATAACTACTTTAAATTTAACTTGGTTAAATAATTATATTTAATTTTTTTATATAAAAATTATTATAGTGGTCCTTTTTACGTCATCTCCTATTAATTGATGGAGAGGATGTGTACGATAAACAGTTAGTGGGCAGATAAAGATTTGCACTTGGATTTAGATTCTTTCCACGTCCCTTCTCTCCCACTTTACTTTACTTCCCGTCTTAATTGTTAAATTGAAATTTGAGTGATCCGGATTTAATGGTTTATAAAATAATTTTTTAAATATTCCTCTCTTGCTAGCCCATGAGCCTGCGGCATGTCTTTAAGGTGATATTAACTTGATTTCAATCATCTTTGTTACATTTCAACATCTCAATTATTTACTAATGGAGTTAATCCTAGTAATAAACAGTTCAGTATCGTTTAAGTAAAGTCTCGAGTTCGAGCCTTAGCGTATGTAAAAAATTTCTGTTAGGAGACTTACCCACCATAACCAGGTGCGTGAAGCGGGTCGGATCCGAATGTAGTCGGGGCAAAGCTCTGATGAATCAGGTAGACAAAAAAAACATCTCAATTATTTTTTAAAATTAAAAACAATTTACAGAATATATTTAAAAAAAAAAAGCAGTTTACAAAAAGCTTTAAACCTAGTAATTCAAGAATTCTACTACATTTCCCACATGCAGCATCGTTCATTATACCCCGTATTATCTTTCCAACTTCGCATAATGGAGTCTAGATCGCTTTTTAAAATACGAGTATTAGTATATTAAATAATAATTTTCTAAAATTATAAATAAATATAAATCTGGAAGCTTTATATTCATAAAAAAATAAAAAATAAAACCTGAATTCTTTTGAACCGTACGAGACGATATAGGTGAGTCCTTGTGACGTGACCTGTATCCAATAACAAATCCTTAATGGAAGACTGTGATCTTACTACCCGTTAACGTTTTTGACGGTTGGGACTCTCTGAGATTAAATGCCAAAGGCCATATCTGCATAACTAATTAAAACAGCCTTCTCTAATGTTCCAGAAGGTTCTAACTATAAATCTGTGATCAGTTCAAAGTCATTTTTCATCTAAAGTAAAAAAAAAAATCATTTTTTTATCAGTAACCTTTTTATGTAGCTATTTGATTAAGATCAGAGTATTTTCAAGTTTAATTAAAAAAAATTATCTCGGCTTAAATTCAAGAGTTAGGTTTTTTTTATCAGCATCTTTCAATATGAACCAATGGGCTTAAACTTTGAACTAGAAAACAGCTTCCAAGTAAGTTCTTGCAGAAACAAGAATCTGACAATATGATTGGATCAATTAACAATGCCAGCTTCTGCTACCACTCTGTTCATCCATCCAAGTGGAAGTGACGTGTTTCACTGATGACTGGTCTGTTACTTCAAACATTTCTCAGTGACAACGTATATGAAACATGTCAAGATTCAGTTCTAGTTTTCTATGTGAATGGGATTCATCAGTTTCTTGATCTCACTGCATAAACTTGCATTTAATATTAATAACCTTTGCTTTCTCCAAGAAAGCTAAAGAGATATATATTCAAAATGTCATGAACTGATCATCACGTGCCTCATCGTGATTTTTCTGTCACTCTTTTTCACCAAATCCTAAGACCAGACAAAAATGTTCAGCCACACATGACCCTCCCCGCTATTATATTTATTTATCAGACCCACATTAGATATTTTACCATTTAAGACAATAATTTAAGATTAGTTCACTTGATCCTAAAACACTTGCTCTCAATCAAGAATTCAAGATCGTCCCCCATTACCACGAACATGAAGCAGACCTGCTCTCTACTGGCTTTTTTTCTCACTCTTACGATGTTGTTATTATCAGCTTGGTCCAACCCAGAAGTTGGTTCTTTGCCATTAAGGAAGACTTCATCTTCTCTGCAGGCACATAATAGGAATACTATGAAGAAGTTGGGCTCATCTTTCAGAAGAATACCTCCAAGCACCCCAAATCCTACACAGAACCAGTAAGTTAGCTCTATTTGCTGATCTTAACAGTTTCAAGCCTTTTCATAGTTTGAAGCTAGTGATTGACAGCGCAAATTTCATGTTTGTTTTAATTTGCAGGTTCAATCCTCCCTCAGATGGATGAAAGGACAGAAATAAATTCCCTTTTCATGTCTATCGTCATGTCATATGTAACAGAGAAGAGATGTTGAGTAGTGTACACTGGCGTTTCAAATTCCAGCATCTGGCTTTGGTTATTATGTGTACTGCAATTTTGATTGGATTTACAGTTTTGCTGACTTGTTAGCTTTGTTAAATTCTCTGATGTACACTTAAATCTGTAAGAATCCAATAATATGATCTTCTGATGTGTAGAAAAGTTACAAACCTTTATCAAAACCCAGATTATGATCATTACATATCTGTCCAAATATTTCATCCTTTTCTTTGTAGAAGATGCTCTATATATTTTCCAGAAACTACCTGTTCAACCAAATCACATGCAATTCCAAACCTGCAAAGTTAAAATGTATGAAGTTTTGTGTGCCATTACTAGTTCTTAAACCGGTATGGTAAAGTTTTGTGTGCCAATAAGTGCATTTAGGCCCTAATTTCATAAACCATCTGTTGTTAAATGGGAAGCTCCACTAAGAGATTGTGTTAAAATAAATGTTGATGGGTCTGTAGCATGGTCTCAAACTAAGGCTATTTGCAGGGGTGTTATAAGGGACTATGGAGGAAATTAGATTGTGGGATTTATGCATATGATAGTCTTATGTAATATAATTGAAGCTGAATAATAGGCAATATTTAAAATGTTAGCTCTTACATAGGATTTGGGATTTAGAAAAATCACACTAGAGTTTGATGCAAAAAATATAGTTGAATTTGTTCGACAAATAGAGAAAAATCACATATATAGTCTTCTAATAATACATATTCTATCATTATTGAAGAGAGAATGGGAGGTATAAGTTAAATATATTCTAAAGACGACTAATTAGGTTGCAGATGCATTGGCTAAAAAAGTATTATCTAGATCATCTTTGTTGGGCGATTGTCCACCTTATTTAAAGACATTAGTAGCTATAGAGAGTTTGAGAATTGTTTCCTCTTAATTATGTTAATTTCTACTTTGGGTATTAACCCTCAATCGTATTAAAAAAAAACCTTTGGAATCCTCCTGCATCAGCTTCATTGTTAATTTCTTATCATGAGTCATATATTGATAAAGTTATCGGAAACGAGTGCCTTATAAGACTCTCTCCTCTTTAACTCCAATAGTTAGTTTTTAGAGCACGATTTTACTAAAGACTCTGTCATCCAAAGCTCCAGAATCATCGCCAACTTGGTACATACACATATTTTTCATGCATGGCTCTTTTATTAAAACCGTAATGAGATTATGAAATGTTAAATATATAATCGGGTGCAGGATTTGGAGGGAGAGAAGGGAAGTGTGAGATCGTACCTTGGGAGGCCATGGAGGGAATATCCAAGGACAGTAGTAATGAAGAGTTATATAGACGATGTGATTCTTCGCCCAGAAGGGTGGCCCCTTTGGGATGGGGATTTTGCGTTGGACACTTTGTACTATGGAGAGCATCACAACACTGGAAATGGTGCTCATACGTCTGGAAGGGTTAACTGGAAAGGCTTTAAGGTTATTACCAGTTCTTTTGAAGCTCAAAGTTTTACTGCTCAAAACTTCATTGCTGGTTCAACCTGTTTACATTCCACAGGCTTTCCATATCCTCTTGGCCTATATTAACTTAATTAGGTTCAAAGTTCATTTGAATCTAACTTAATTATGTTGTGGAAGATAGAGGGTTGTGGTCTCTTTTTATGTGATTTATGTAAGAAAGGTTGAAGTAGTCAAGGTCAAATGTTAATTAATCTCTTGCCTTGTCACCGCGTCGATTTAGGGTTTGTTTATCACTCTCAAGATTGACTAATCGTGAATTGTATGAACTTATTGCCCTTTTCCTAATTAATGAATATGTTTTCTCCGTGCATGTAAATTATTTGCCTTCAATCTTCTAAACAATTTACATTAATATATGTCTACTCCTTCCGATTCATAGTACATAGGAGTTAGTTAATTTTTTTTAGGTAAATTAAAAAAGTCAAATAAATCAATTAATTATAACTAAATTTAATCACTCAATACGAATTTATATTATATATTTTTTTAATATATTTAAATTAGTTAATTAATTATTATATTAGTTATAATTAATTAAATTATTTAATTTTATTAATCTATTTAAAAAAATTAACTATTTATATTAAGGATAGGAGGAGCAGTCCCTACAATAACTTAAATGTATATTTAACTAACACCCTAAAATTAAGTGTTGATGTTTCATGGCCCTTCTTCGCCACTGCTTGTGGTTTCCAAATGTCACACATTTCGAAGGTGATGTGCTGTGCATTTGGTGTACCCAACTTCACCAGAATATATAAATATATTTATAAAACAACAAAAAATATTAAAATATATAACCAAAGGAACCAACTTCGTCAACTTCTTCAACCCTAACTTGCCAAATGGATTATACCCTTTACATTTGGGATTCTTATTACTTAATATCATCATCATCATCATGTCACTTCTATTATTTCTCTTTATTTTCATTGAAACGGTCAAGTTCGTGTATGAGTGAGGATCAAACTTCGTTTTTCTTAATTCCGAGCTGTGATATTTTATTTACTTATTTAAGAGAAACAATCAACTATGTTTGATATCCGAAAACATTTAAAAAAAATATTAATGTCGCTGTTGACACGTGTCATATCTGAATATAGATCTCATGAATTCAGTTTTAAGCATAAATATAAAACAACCATTATTGTTATCAATAGGATATAGAGCTAATGAATTCGGTTAAGCATGATCTAACTTATTACAATATAAGCAAACCTCTATAGCAAATTAATAACCAGTTGTTACTAAAAACAAAATACACACAACCAAAAACCAGAAGCAGCCATTATTATCTTCTTCGCCATCTTATATATAAAATGCAAAACCAATCCCAAGTATTGCAATCAAGAACCAGAAGAAAAACAAAAAGAAACGTAATTTCATGATGGATTACTTCAAGAGTTACGGTAAGGTAGATGAACTCGAGAACAAAGCCTTTCGGAAGAAGACACGTAAGCGCATGATCATCCTCATCGTCTCCTCCATAGTTCTAGGGATAGTGATCGTCGCCGGCGTTGCCGGAACCCTCCTCCACACGCATGATACCTCCTCTTCCTCTAACTCGGTTCCTTCCTCTCCTGAGTTAACTCCGGCCGCTTCACTCAAAGCCGTCTGCGACGTGACTCGCTACCCCAACTCGTGCGTCTCCAGAATCTCCTCCCTCCCGAGCTACTCCAACACCACCGACCCTGAAATCCTCTTCAAGTTCTCTCTCCGCGTCGCCATTGACGAGCTCTCGAAGCTCGCTGGCTACCCAGCGAAGCTCAGAAGCAATGTCAAGGACCACAGTGTACAGACGGCCCTCAATGTCTGCGTAAATGTTCTTGAAGATGCGGTGGATCGGCTCAACGACTCGATTTCATCGCTGGAAGTCGGAGGAGGAGAGAAGATTCTAACGCCGGGGAAGATTGCCGACATTAGGACGTGGCTGAGCGCCACGATTACGGACCAGGAGACTTGTTTGGACGCGATTGAGGAATTGAATCCCACCGCTGCGGAAGAGATTCTTCGTGATATGAGAACCGCCATGGAGAATTCTACAGAATCTGCGAGTAACAGCTTGGCCATTGTCACGAAGATTCTTCGTGTGCTTGCCAAGGTCAACCTCCCGCTCCATCGGAGGCTACTAGGGTCGGGTTTCCCCGAGTGGGTTGGCCCGACAGAGCGGAGGCTACTGCAGCAAGATACGAATAAGACGACGCCCGATGCAGTGGTGGCGAAGGACGGAACTGGACAGTACCGGACGATCAATGAGGCGTTGGCGGCCGTGAAGAAGAAAAGTGAGAGTAGATTCGTGATTTACGCGAAGGAAGGTGTTTACGTAGAAAACGTAGAATTGAAGAAAGACAAATGGAATGTGATGATTATCGGAGACGGGAAAAACAAAACCATCATCACTGGCAGCCGCAATAAAATCGACGGCACACGTACATTTGACACTGCCACTTTTGGTACGCAAAAGAAAATTCTCCTTTAATTTCCCGAGTCTGAATATCTCAAATTCATATATATATATATATACACCCACACACACACATATTTGCAGCTGTAAGCGGGAAGGGATTCATTGCCAAAGACATTGGATTCGTCAACAGTGCAGGTCCGGCCAAACACCAAGCAGTGGCGGTGCGATCAGGCTCTGACCAGTCGGTATTCTACCGGTGCTCCTTCGAAGGCTTCCAGGACACTCTATACGCGCATTCTAACCGTCAGTTCTATCGTAACTGTGACATCACCGGCACCGTCGACTTCATCTTCGGCAACGCTGCAGCAGTCTTCCAGAACTGTGCCATCAAACCCAGACAGCCTCTTCCAGGCCAGTTCAACACCGTCACAGCTCAGGGCAAGAATGATCCAAATCAGAACACTGGGATCGTAATCCAGAACTCTTCAATTTCTGCTCTTGATAATCTCACTGCTTCCACATACCTTGGAAGGCCTTGGAAAAATTACTCCACCACCGTGATCTTGAAGTCTAAAATTGGGCCTTTGTTGGACCCATTGGGCTGGGCTGAATGGACCACTGACGTGGAGCCTCCAGTCACTATATTTTATGCAGAGTACCAGAATACTGGGCCAGGCTCAAATGTGACCCAGAGGGTTCAATGGCCCGGTTATAAGCCCCACCTCTCGGAAGATGAGGCGAGGAAGTTCACGGTTGAGTCATTCATCCAGGCTAGTCAGTGGCTGCCTGATACACAAGTGGAATTTCAGTCCTCGTTATAATTCTTCCATGCCCAGCGTGTTTTTTTCTTTTTGGATTAATTCCTTCTTTGAAGGGAAGGGTAATCCTTCTTCTTAATGTTACAGTTCTGAGCTACCGTTTGGTTACATGCAAATCGATGTAATTTAATGTAAAAATTTCTAAAATACTCCTCCACTTTTTAATATAGAACATATTTATCTAATTTAATTAGATTAATAAAATTAACTAAATTATTTAATATAATTTTTTAAAAATATTTTAATCATTTTTTAACTCTCTCTCCCCCTTTTTTACTTGATTAAAGTTGAAAGAGTATTAATATAGATAATTTATAAAAAAAGTTGACAATTATATAAAATAGATCTTATATCTATGACTAAAATTAATTCTCTAATTAAATTATATATTAAAAATAAGAGAAACACTAATTTGTGCATTCGGTGGCTCTATCGTCTATGTTTTTTTTATACAATAAAAAATTTAGACGAGTTAGCTTTTAATTTTAAATGTTCATTAAAATGAAAGTATATTTTTAAATTTATAGAATATTTATAGAGATACTTACTGATTATCTACTAATAAAATTTTTATATTTATAATAAGATTTAAATTTAATTTTATAAATTATAAATATAAGTCAATTTTTTATTAATTATATTAATAAAATTTTTATTAGATTGACTTTATAGTCTACTTAGGTACAATTCATTATCATAATTCATAAAACGTGTAATCCACGTCTGTTATCTGTTGTCGCTCATCGCAACTGGCCACTTATCGTTGTGGAGGGCCATTTCAAACCTATTATTTTAATATTTTTAATCTTAAAGATAAAAAAATAAATTGGATCTATATATAGTGGTAGCTGTCAAAAATTTCAAACAAATGTAACCAACTTTTCCATGTAAACAGGTTTTCTTGGAAGTCATTCGAAACTTCTGTTTGAATATTACAAGTCAACATAAATTTTTATCTCACATTTTCATAAATTTTTAATAATCATCCCATTTTTAATATAAAAATTAATTAATTTTTTTAAATATGTTAAAAAAATAAATATATAAATTAATTATAATTAAATTTAATGTCAGAACAAATTCACGATATAACCCTATTAATTGGAACTCAATCACATAGAGCAGTGAGAGACACCAATACCTAATATTTGACTCGATAGCCAAACAATATTGGCGTGGCTTTAAAATATTCAATCATTTTTCTTAATCAAGGTTAAAAAACCTAATATTTTATCTTTTACACCGATACAGTTTGTTTTATTTTTAAACATGTAGCACTTTTTTTCCTGTCCAGTGAAATAACTATTAAATGTCTATTATTAACAGAAATTAGTCTGAGTGGTAAACGATTTGGTATCATTTAAGTGAGAGCTCGAGTTTGAGCTTTGGCGTATGTAAAAAATTTCTGTTGGAAGACTCACTCACTATAGCTAGCTGCATGACGCGGGTCAAATCTATATGTAATCGAGGTAAAATTCATGTAAATCGGGTAGGTAATAAAAAAAATTATTAAATGTCTATTGTAAGTTGACATAAATTATGAAGTATCAAATTATTAGTCACATCATCAATATATGAACATAAAACCAACCCACATAAATTACTTTACCCAATCTTTATGTAATGCATGACCTCATCCCTCATGCCTAATTTCAAAATTAGAGATAACAATTTCCCAAATAATTTTAAAAGATTAAATTGACACTATATTGTCTTTTCTTATAGTTAATTAGTTTAAGAACATTTTAAATTGTTTACTATTTTCTTAAGTAAACTACATAAAATTGTTTCAAAATTTAAATTTTTTTACTAATGCATAAACATCCTCGTATTTAACTGTCGAGTTGATAATAAATATATTAATATTCACATATTAAAAAATAATTTTATTTGTGATATTATCAATTTTAAGAATAATATATTAATATTTATATTGGAGATAATATTACACAATAAAAGCTAGATATTAATTTATCACAGTGAGGAACTAGGCCATTAATATGTAGTGGGGACTATATTATGACATTAAAAAAATAAAATTTATAATACGTAAATAGTGTAAATTCATATAAATGTGGTTGTGATCCTGATATTTGGGTCATTAAGTGTAATATTTCCTGACATTTGAAAACCAATGAGTAACTGGCAAGCAGAGAAAAATAAAAAAATTGACTAAGGTGGCTGCTAGCGCAAGAAAAGTAGGAGCGTGAGGAGGAGGTTGGTCTGAGTCGTAGATTCAGTTCATATACCGTGGGCGCCGGCATATCAGGGCTCTCCCTTCTTCGAGATCTTGTTTCGTGTCCAAAACCAAAAATTTATAATGCCACGAAATATCACATCATAAAAATCGCATTTATATACGATGCGGAAATTCGTTGCGGACAGAGTCAGGAGCATTCTGAGCCGCTCTTTGCAGCATCGTCGTCAGGGCCCTCTACTTTCCCCAATCCCCGCTTTTGCTTTCCATTCTTCTGCCATGGCTTCTTCTCCTTCTGATTCATCCTTTCCTGTTTCTCTGCACAACATCAATCCCAAAGTAATGCCCTTTCTTTTCTTCGTCTTCTCTAGCTTCGAGCTTGGAACTGAGTGATTGCATCGATGATATTGATTTTTCATAATTGGTTGAAGTGAAGTTTATTGCTGTTGATGCAGAATATCGCGCCTGATGTTATAAATGTGTTTTTTCCTTAAAAAAAGATAAACTTTTTTGGGGTATCATTTATTATTTTTAAGCTTCACGGAGTATTGTGTTCTCTATATTGCTTAACACATGAGATCTGAAACTAAGATTTGGCCTTTTTTTATCCCCTTCAATTATCTCAAGTTGTCTTTAAGAATTAACTTCGTTCAGCTTCTGTTAGTTGTCTCTATCTAGAGAGACTGATGACGACTAATAGCTCCTTTCTCTTGTACTATAATCTATTATGTCTTTTACATCTGATTACTTGGAGGGATATTCAACTTTTATTACGATGTGGTTTCAATTTTGGCGATTATCCCATTCAGTGCTACATCTTCACGAAAGGATCCTTGTTGGTCATGCTGTCACCAGTATGTGTTCTACTTGTGCTTTCTTGAAAGTTGAAACCATCCTTTTCCATTCCTGCAGGTTCTGGAATGTGAGTATGCTGTTCGAGGAGAAATCGTCTCCATTGCCCAGGTACTGCGATCTGGCTGTACATCTTGAAAGGATTAAAGTCTTTCATTTTTTTGGGCCAAACAAAGTCTTTCATTGAAAAGTTACTTTTTTGTCTATGTAACCATTCCTTGGTAGGAACGTTTTAGATCCTTTAGTGGCAAAACACAGCTTTAATGCTCTTTCAACAATGACACTAGGACTAATACTAATGCTTTTTTGACACTATAGCTCGACAGATAAAGCTTTTTTGTTTTTAAAATACATTATGAATCGCTTCATTAATACCTTGCCATGTCTCAATGCTGCAGAAATTGCAACAAGATTTACAGGCTAATTCAGGCTCTCATCCATTTGACCAGGTACTGGTTTCCCCTTGATATCTTATTCTAAAGTGGAAATAATTCAGTTGGCGATTATTGACGCGGACCAAAATATGCAGCAAGATAATTTAGCTTTCAACCCAGCCCAGTCTATCGCTAGTTTACAATCCACTTGTTAAGTTTTTCCCTTTAATTATACTATAACTATTATTTGTAATGGACACTTCCCCTGGTATTTAGCCTTGCAAAACTGACCAATTAAATGAGTCAGTTCTGTATGATATACTTTTATTTTTAGGGATGATGAAAGAAAAATTTATCGCATAATTTGTCTTTTCCGTACATTTTCACCTTGAAAATTGAAGGGTATCTGCTATCCATAAAATTCTTCCTGCCACTCTGTGTATGCTGAATTATATACTTCTGTGCCCTTCTGCGCTGTTACGTAAGCTATTTTTCTGCCTTTTCTGACTCGTCTATTGTCTTGAATTAGATAATTTACTGCAACATTGGTAATCCTCAGTCTCTTGGCCAGCAGCCAATAACTTTCTTCCGAGAGGTTGGTTTGTTATCTTTATGGTGAAATGCTGCAGCGTTATACCGTTAAAGAAATCCTTCTTATTACAATCGAATATATATAGGTTCTTGCATTATGCGACCATCCAACCATTTTGGACAAAAGTGAAACACAGGGTTTGTTCAGGTATTCTTATTCAGGGTTTGATAATTCTCTTTCATGTCTTTCTTGTTAGCTTTTGCCTTAATAGCTGTTCTTTTGACATATTTTTCAGCGCTGATGCAATAGAGCGAGCTTGGCAGATTCTAGATCAGATTCCTGGGAGAGCTACTGGTGCCTATAGTCACAGTCAGGTTGGGATTGCACTGTCTGCTCTAGATTTCCTTTCATCAGATTGATATACATGGAATAAATCGTGAAAATGTTGTTCTCATCAGGGTATCAAGGGATTACGTGATTCAATTGGTGCTGGAATTGCCGCTCGTGATGGCTTTCCTGCTGATCCCAATGACATTTTCTTGACTGATGGTGCAAGCCCAGCGGTAATTCAACTTGAATTTTTCCTGAAGTGTTTTCTTACTGGACTTGGATAACGGGGTTTTTGAGCCCCCATTTACTGAGGGTTTTGGTGAATGGCAGAGATTTTATCACGGCCCATGTTGCCCTAGATTTAGATGGCAGCACCATGGTCCAACTTTCTTTTCAATATGAATAAGTTGATTATCTTTTCTATTTTGCCAGGTCCATATGATGATGCAATTACTCATAAGGTCAGAAAAAGATGGTATTTTGTGCCCCATCCCTCAGTACCCTCTGTACTCAGCTTCAATTGCCCTCCATGGTGGCACTCTGGTAGGTCTTTACTCATACGATATGAATACATATTTTAAATTAGACTGATATTTTGATGTGTTCCACTGCGCTGATTTGAAAGGGTTATATAGGTCATCTTTGAACAAGTCAATAAGAAAAAATCGCCCTTGCATGTTTGAATGGCTAGGAATACCTTCAAATTGAAAAAAAAATTATGATGTAAATTATTTTTTATTATGAGTTTTTAGATTAGTATCATTGGATAACTTTGCCATTATTCTTTTGAAGGTACCTTATTATCTTGATGAAGCAACTGGTTGGGGTTTGGAAATACCTGAGCTCAAGAACCAGTTGGAGACTGCCAAGTCCAAGGGCATCAGTGTTAGAGCTTTGGCTGTTATAAATCCAGGCAACCCAACAGGGCAGGTGAATTGCAGTGAAATTAGTAATGTTAATACAAGAGAGTATTTTAGGTTTGAAGCTAAGCTTGCTAAATAATAAAACATGGATTTTCTGTCACGCCTTCTAGGTTCTTTCTGAGGAAAACCAGCGTGATATTGTGAAATTTTGCAAGGAAGAAGGTTTGGTTCTCTTAGCTGATGAGGTAACAGGATTCCCCCCCCCCCCCCCGAGAATTTCATACATTATTAAAAGTGCATGACACCTTAATTGAAACCTCTACCATTTTGCAGGTGTATCAAGAAAATATTTATGTTCCTGAGAAAAAATTTCATTCTTTCAAGAAGGTATCTCGGTCTATGGGCTATGGTGAGGATGATATATCCTTGGTATCTTTCCAATCAGTTTCCAAAGGTGATTTGGTGAAAGAAATCATTTATCACAACAAAAAAGAAAGAATAGACAGATAATCATGGCAATAGGATCCATACCAATTCAGAATGCCTTTCTCTTTTGTTTCAGGCTATTATGGAGAGTGTGGGAAACGAGGAGGCTATATGGAGGTGACTGGGTTTTCTGCAGATGTGAGGGAACAGATATACAAAGTGGCCTCTGTCAACCTTTGTTCAAATATCTCAGGTCAAATTCTTGCTAGCCTGGTCATGAGCCCTCCCAAGGTTAGTTCTTTGCCTCTCTAAAGTAAATATCCTACGATACAATCATGTTGCTTTTAGAATGTAGGCATGAAATTCTAAACATTCAATCTTTAGCATCAACTGCATTTCCCATTTGACGCTTGGTGAATTTCAATGGGTGGCTGCAGGTTGGAGATGAGTCCTATGAGTCGTATATTGCAGAGAGAGATGGAATTCTATCTTCTCTTGCTAGGCGTGCAAAGGTCAGTTACCCAAAAGAAAAGTTTACTAATTCTGTTTGATGGTTGTATGTTAATCATGTCAAAAGAGTACTAATATTCCTAAGAATTTCTAAGCTTCCTTCTCTTTCTCCATCTCACATAATCTCCTTTGCAAACATCATATTGAACACTGCAAAGTGACTGCCACCTACCCCCCATTTTATCCTTCGTTTCCCTAGTTTATTTACTTATTTTTGTTGGTTCAATCTTTTTGGATTTATGTTCTTGACTCAGACACTGGAAGAAGCACTCAACAAACTAGAGGGTGTGACATGCAACAAAGCAGAAGGGGCAATGTATCTATTTCCCCGTATTCGCCTCCCTGAAAAGGCAATCAAAGCTGCAGAGGCTGCTAAAAAAGCTCCTGATGCTTTCTACTGTCAACGCCTCCTTAATGCCACTGGCGTTGTCATCGTCCCTGGCTCTGGTTTTGGACAGGTCAATTTTTATTGATTTATTATAATAAAACAAAACCTACCTCTTCTGACTTGCATTTGATTTATATTCTGATTGATCAATGAAACTGGTCATTTGTTATAACCAATTTGCTTTTCCATTAATCTCACAATTGACAATGCTTTGCTATAGCTTCTCAAGTGTTTGGCAATTAGATTCTTTGATAAAAACGTTAGAAAACTACAAACATGTCCTTTTAAGTTTAGGTTATTTGTGGGCATTAGGGAATTTTGGAATTTAGTGTGGCACATTTCAATTTGGCACAAATTTTTTCCAGCATTGTAGTTGTCCTTGTGTACTTTTAATCCGATGTGGTCGTGCCATGTTTAAAGGATAGGTTTTAAATGTTAAATGACCGAAGTTTGAAGGGTTAATTTCTGATTTTGGAAGTTGAAAAGGATTTGCAAATGTTGGAAAACATAACACGTGGATGTCTTACTATTCAACATCATATTAGTGACTCATTTAAAAATGCTTGATCCATCCCATAATTTTATTTTATGAGTTGATATATATATAGCAAACATTTCAGAAAAACACCAAACTTTTCTTTTTCTCTGGGAATTATCAACTTAATTTTGGATTGTGATGTTGTCATGTTAGGTTCCTGGGACCTGGCACTTCAGGTGCACAATTCTGCCTCAAGAAGAAAAGATTCCGGCGATTGTCACCGGCTTGACGGAGTTCCACCAAAAATTCATGGACGAGTATCGCGACTGAGGAATCATGGTTGAGTTTCTTCCATCACAATAAGAGTAGCCAATCAACTTTTGACAGTGATAAACTGAGTTTCTAGATGTGATAGAATTTTTATCTTTGGCAATCAGTGGTAGTTCATATAAGAGAAGGAAAAAAACTGCTTTTGTTGGGTGGCATTTTAACCCATGCTTCCTGGTTCCATGATTCTGGAGCCATGGAATTGGAAGCCAAGAAAGAAGAAATGAATTAATTAATTGAAGTTCACAAACTAATAGCTTTGTATGAGTTATAAAGCTTCCAAAAACTCTTAGGTTCACTTGAACAGCTGAAATAGATGTTGCAGATACTGGTGGGGATTAGCTTGCCCCCTTCAATAAATCATTACCTATTGTTGTGTACTTGAAAATTACTTTTGTAGCTTCAATGCGATTGATATTTGTTTTTTTAGGTTTCCTTGCAAGTATACAAGCAAAATCTGAGAAGTGGAATTGCTTAAAAACTGGAAATTTGAGAACTTTTGAACCCAAATTATGATTGAAATGAAAAGGAATAATGATGTTACATACACACAAACACAGAGGCTAGGTGTGTATCAATTTATTTTTTTTTATCATTTTTTCTTTTTATTTCTCTCTAATTTTATAGATGTTTGCGTTGACTTTATTGTTTACTTTCAAAACTTACACTTTAGCATTCATTTCTACTGTGTTTTATATCGAAATCACATATATACTAATTAAACAAAACCAATTATGTGATCCCTCCCTCCTACGAAAATTTGAGTGGAGATGGATGCATCTGGAAAGGCGTGCAGTGAAAGTGATGAACTTGAAAGTAGAAAATGAATAAGATTAGACACGACACAGAATCAAGTCTGGTACTCTGCAACACCAAACAGAGAGATTCTGAATTGCCTTAAGCAGTTAAAGGTACAGCTAAACTTGAGCTTCGCATTTGTTCTGTCTGCGAATCTGCATTGTCGGAGTCACCATGTAACGTTCACGCAAACTCGCATGAGTCTGAATGTCTGATATTACTTTACTTGCAGCCATTTTCACGGAACCTTGTGTGTGATGTGTCTTTCTTATATGATATCTGAACTCTAGAGTTAAAAGTCTTGGAGATTCTGCCCAAATTATTCATTTTTCTTGGTTCTATCCCAAACATGAAACCGCCCAAAATGGTATTAAGGTATATATTGGAATTACTTGATTTCTAATCACAGTTACTTACGAGAGAGAGAGAGAGAGATTCGATCATGATTTGGCTTCAATTCTTGATTTAGTTAAGCAAGCACAGGAAGTAGCATAACTTGAGAATGGATTCTTCAAATCTTGATTTGGCTTCTCCATCATGTGCTGCTCTCTTGCTGCCTTTCTCCATTCTTCTGCTTTCCTCTTAACCGCTTCCATTCTCTTCCTCACTTTCTCTTCCTGCTTCCATCTCATCTTCTCTATTTTCACCTATATACCACCACCACATTTATGTTTTTCTTTTTCACAGATTTATGTTCTCACTAGACGGCATGAAGCAAGTTTAATCCTTCGATTTTTTTCTTTTTAAAAAAAAACCATGATTATTGGGAAAAGAGAATGAAGGGCACCTCAAGCTTTTTTGATTGGGCTTCTGCTTTAGCACTTTGGAGGTTTAACCATGCTCGGATTTTCGCTTCTTCGAGCTGATACCTGCACTTCCAATTACTTAACTTAAGTCGTAGAAAATTATCAGGTTTACTTACTATTTCACTAATGTGGTTTAACTAATTAATTACATCTTAACCCACTAATTACTTGAAGGTTTAATTACCTCAGGCAAGATTTGGCCTTTTCCTCTTCTTCCCAAGCAGCTTTCTGGGTTTGGTAAGCATGATGTCTCAAGCTCTTTGAAGCTTCTTCTTCCTCCTCTTCCCTTGAGCTCCAATTCGAATGGAACTTTGTTGCTAGTTGCAGCTTGGCAAAATGACAGTTTTGTAGCTGAATAAGGTTGGTGAATGGAGCAGACCTATTTGCAGGAGTGTTATGGCGAGCAGGAGATGAGCTCTTGAATGGTGGTGTGTGACACCTTAAAGTTGTGGAGCTTCCTAGAGGAGTCATCTCTGTCCCAATGTCTCCGAAATTGGGAAAATTTGACCCTTTCTTGTCTGTAAACTTATCTGTATTTGTATCAAACATGACATGAATTTTCAACTTATTCAACTTCAAATGAACTCCAAGAAGGAACGAGTCCAAATGAGCAAAACACTCTGAAACAACCCTCTCACTGTAATTGTGTGAAGTTTAATATAAAAAAGGAAGATGATCACATTTGCTTCTTTGTAGCTTCAATTTCAGCAGCCAAATCTTGCAAAGTTGAAGTGTTTATGGTAATTTAACGAATAAAAAATCAAAACCTTTGTGAGAAGCATAAAATAAGAAGATTAAGTTAAAGGAAAACAAGGAAACAGGGGATCCTACCTTGTAGCACCATGTCTGTTGGAGAAGGAACCTCATGGTGGTCCAAAGTTGCAGGAGAAATTTGAAAGCTTGGGACAGCTCTGAACAACTTTTCCTGTGTGGCCCTCGGTTTCTCCGAGAAATCCTCTTCAGTGTTGCGTACGTTGAAGACATTTTCACATGATGTTCTAACCTGGGAGAACGCTGAAGAAGACGAAGTTGATGATGATATTGATAATATCTTGGTTGTAGAAGCAGGGGAGCCATGGCTGCCATTGCCAATGACCCATTTCTCTGCTTCTTCCCATTTGGAAGAGAAACTAGAGATGGGTCTTCCTGGGGTTGAAGGAGCTTGATCTAGTCTTGTTTTTCTCTGAGATGAAACCTCGAGAAAACCTCTGTTTTTGTGTGACATAGGAAACGACTTCACGAACTCTGAGGTTTCTCTGAGATGAAGCTTACAGAGTGGGTCAGGGATTGGCCCTGCATTTTTCTCAAACAAGCTGGAATTACGTGCCAATGGTGATTCCTGTATCAGAAAAGAAACATGAGCGAAGATTAAAATTGAATAGGACTAAACGATTGAAGTAATAAAAGAAATGAAATAAATGTGGGATCTTTCTTGGTTACCACCTGGGAGGGATTCATGGCAGAGCGATTTGAAGGAGAAATGGGAGACTGCCTAGTGTACAGAGCCAGGCTTGCTCTATTACATGCACTTGCAGAAAATGCTATCATGTCATGGTGTACTAATGCTATTTATGGCATGTGTATCAAGGTAAAAAATAATTCCTCTTGGTTCTTAATACTAGCTCTGTGTTGTTTAATATAATAAAACTTTTTAATAAATTAAAAAAATTATATAAATTAATTAATTATAACTAAATTAAACTTCTCAAGACGAATTCATATTATATGCTCCTTAATCTATCTAAAATAATCAACTAGCTTTTATATTAGTTATAATTAATTTATTTATTTAATTTTCTTAATCTATTTAAAAAAGTCAATTAATTTTTATATTAAGGAATAGAGGTAGTATAAGAGCTAGTTGGGAGGTTGAATTCGATTCTAAATATAAGATCTCAATCTACTCTGTCCCCCAAATTTATAATTTCCACCTTAAATTATCCCTATTGATTGCATACATCACAGAGTTTTCATCTAAAGGTAGTCACGATGAAAAATAATATTTTAGAAAAACTAAAAGATATTTGTTATAAATAACTAATATAATTATTTTTTTTAATTTATTTAAATAAATTATCTAACTCTTATATTAAAATAGGAGGGAATAATATTGGTGGCATCCCATACCATTATTAACTTAACAAATGTGATCTCATGAAAAGGAGCAAGGAGGCAAGCACATAACTGCCCAGTTTCGTGAAAGCTAAGCCACTATTATTCTATAATATCTCTGAAAAATCAGGGAAGTCTCAAAAGAAGGAATAAAATCATTAAGAAAATCCTATCATAAATATGTAGTATATAATAACAAATTTTAAGATAAGAAAGAATAACATCTCTATACTACTAGAAATTTTTTAATAGTTATATTAATTTTTTTTAACATAATAATATTTTTTATAAAAAAATTTAGATAAATTCGGTATAAATTATTTATCAAGATCAGGATACAGCCTTAAAATTTAAAAAATATTTATAAAAAATTTATAAAATTATCTATAAAATAAGTTCTCATAGTAATAATAAATATCGAACTCTTATATAAGATCATTTTTTAATATATGTATGAAGTCTATCGGTTACACAGCAACGTTATTATTGTGAAAAGTGGGCAGAGTCAGGTGGGGAGAAGTAAGACGAGGCCCAAAACAGATGACTTTTTTTCGACTGCGACACTGTCTTTTCTATTTTGAGGAAAATCCGGAAAATGTGAATAATAAGACAAAATTGCTCCATCGTCATGATTGATTCATGAGATAAACGACGAGGGAAACAACAAAGCGTTAAGCGACACCAAAGTCCACGTCGTTTGCAAAACTAGACAAGTGAACTTTGCAAATTAGCTGCTTAAGTGTGTATTTACCTTCGGTTCTCCATTAAAAACATAACTACATGCTTCCAATATAATTAGTCATTGTAGTCTCAATGTAAAACTAATCATGTTTTAAAGTTTGGATTCTAAGGGAAGTGTCTATTTTCTCTGAGCTCTGGAAAATATTTGGGCTTGAGGAAACAAGCCCATATAGTCATTATTGCTATGCACTAATGACTAATCATTATTAGTTCTAGCTGTAACAAAAAAAATTATAGTTCTAGCACTAACGGGAATTGGTCCGAGTGATAAGCGGTTCGGTATCGTTTAAGTGAGGTCTCGAGTTTGAGCCTTAGAGTATGCAGAAAATCCCTGTTTGGAGACTCACCCACCATAGCCAGGTGTGCGACGCGGGTCGGATCTGGATGTAGTTAGAACAAAACTCTGGTGAACCGAGTGAGCAATAAAAAAAATTATTAGTTCTGGCCAACCCATAGTCCATGGGTTCAACTGGCGAAGGGATAAGACATACGACCATTTGGAGCGTGTTCGATCCACAGGGAGTACTACTTTATTTTAGTTCTAATCGCGACACTTGGGGAAGCATCCTAGTTTTTGGGTACCAAGATTTACGTCTGAGAGTAATAAACAGCTTGCTCTGCCCGACATTGGTATCGCATAGAAGGAAGGGAGACTTTACTCTATCCTTAAATTATAGGTGAGCCCAATCCCTTTCTAAATATTTTTTTACCAAAAAAAATTATTAGTTCTGGCCAAGTTGGGTCGTTCATTCAAAAGATGAAGCCAACTAAACCACTTCAAACGAAAATTTAATTATTAATGAGAGTTGGTACAGATAGTAAGGAATAAATTCATATTCTATAAGAACATGAATTTAATTCCCGCTACTGTTGTTAGAGTTTTTTTGACAGGCGATCTCGTAAGTCCCATGTAAACTTTCTCTGAGTCTTAAGCTGTGTCTTAATTTTAGTGGGGACCGGTGCCAAACCTAATTTCAGTATATATAAAAAAAAGAGCTAGCGCTAATTATATGAGCATGTCACATCTCAATACAAAATGAATAACCTGAGGATTAAGATATGAGTATAATTCTTAAACGTCATTAGTGCCTATTTTGGACTTCATCAGGTTGTCTCCAAAATAAACGGTCATGATTTAACGCTATTTACATATAGAAATTAAAGACCTGATATATATATATATATATATATATATATATATATATATATATATAAATTAAAAGAGAAGCCTAGCCTCTTGTTTTTCTCTACCTCTTAGAAAGTGACCAGAACTCAACGCATCATTATAAAATTAAAACGAGGCTTTGCCAGCAACTAGGTCTATTGCTTAAATTCATACAAAATTCTTTTCATGCTTATCCACTTATATTTAAAATTGTGAATTGAGGAGATGCACCGAAGAATTCTTGATATATCAGAATTATTTTAATGCAGATTCAGATACAATTATTGCGTTAGTTTGCAAATTATTCCAAGTTGATCCTTCTATTGTTTTTTCACAGTGACTTTGGAGTATTATTGTAGGACAAGCATGTCACATTTTCCAATTTAATTTCCTATACTTGATGTAATAATCAAATATTGGTATTCCCATGAGCCGGCACGTACACCTTTTTTTTTCTGAGGGGGGGGGGTTGTAAATGATATATTTTTAAATACATGGGCATCTAACAAAAAAATCGTGTATATATATATGTAAAATAAAATTATAAAAGCAGTTATATTTATTTATAAATAATAAAAATACAAGTTAGTACAACCTTTTATGTTCAAGCCTTGTGGATCATAAAAATTATGTTTAAAGAGCTTTTCTTCAATTAACCATTAAGCCCCAACTCAACTTGAATCCATATTAATCAATAAAACAGGATAAAAATTACTATTTGTTACCGAAAAATTAAAACTAAACTTCTTCCAAAAATTTAGAATTTACCATCAAACAGCTTTTGTTTTGCCTTTAAATTAACTTTCGATTAATCAGTCAAACAAAAAACTTTGTACCATAGTATGAAAATTACTTCATAAATTATTCTAAAAATAGTCAGTCCAAACAAACTATGTTACTGAATTTTTTTAAAGATAGTGTTAGAAATTTTATAGTCATGCCTCTTTCCGTGTATGTTTGGAGATGCACTTGAAACATAGAATTTAGTAGTAATCAGGGCTAATTTACTGAAAACGGGGTTAGAGGTAGGCCGATTTAAAAAGTTTAACCTCTAGATAAGTTGATATTTAACTAACATGTTGGCAGGCCAAATCTTTTTTGAACAAAGAAAATTGTTAAATTTTTTAGGAGATGACAAGCAGACAAGGAGAAGGAGGTGATTAAGTTTCGACAAAGTGAGAGATTCAGAAGATTGGATTATACCTTTCTAAAAATAGAAATAATAAAATAAATAAAATAATAATAAAAAAGAAGGGGTTAACCCACCAATTTAATGAGTTAGCCTGTAGTACATGATAAAAGAAATCTACACCAAATCAGTTCACCAATTTCACAACCCAATCTACTCTTTTTTTTGCGGCTTGGCCCATGTCTACATGGAAAAGAGGAAAAATATGCCCTAATAGTTTATCTTTAAACTATTTAGCTAATTTAATTTAAATAATTTAAAAAAATAGATAAATTAATTAATTATAACAAATATAATATTATCTCTCTAAAAAAAATACCCTTATACCACATAAATAATTATATTTGAATTATTGTTATAATTATCTAGTTATTAATATAAGAGTTAGATAATTAATTTTATTAAATTAAAAAAATTAATTATGTTAACTATTTATAATAAATATAATTTAATTTTTTTAAAATGTCATTTGCAATTGATATGAATACTTTAAAAAAAATATAAATTTAAGGGATAAAGTGGATTGAGGTCTAAATCTAACCTATAACTAGTTCTTATATTAATGATTAGAGAGATAATTATATTATTATCGAGTGATTATCATCAAGGATAATTAAAAAAAATAAGAAATATGAGAAAAAATATGTCGAGATAACTAAAATCAACTATCTCCTGACTTGACGGGAGGAATGTAAAAATAGAATGAAAATTTAAAATCATATCAAAGTGACGTAACGAAGGAGACCGACCAACCAATGAACAGGAAAGAAGCACTATGAACCAACGTTAACCAAAAACTAGGTTCAACGTAACTCAGGCCACACATCAGTAATCTATACATATAATTAGACATCAATAATTGAATTTATTATAGTATGACCTAAGCAAAACCCTAGATTTTGTAAAAAAAAAAAAAAACTGTGCCAACCTTGAAGTGAAGGTCATTATTATATTCCATAGTACTTGTTTACTAAATAGAAAAGAGTTCCACCAGAATAATAGTTTCATTCCTCCTACCCTTCCTTCTTCTTTAATTTCTCTTGTTGCAGATTCAGATATTGATGATGGCCATTATCTGTTCTTGTTCAATTCAAATTCCAGTTCAGAAATCTGGGTCATTTCTAAAGATTGCAAGCAAGGATGTGAAGTCCAAACGCAGCGCTGTTCCACTGAAAAGAGCGCCATTTGCACAGAGGATCAGAGCTTCCATCAAGAACAAGGTCAATATATATATATATCTTTCTTTCATCTCTCTTACGAAGTTGAATAATCCATATAAGAGGATCAGAAACATGGGTGTTTGTAAAAATTTCTGTTTTACTTATTAAAGTGGATTGTGTCCAACAGGTGTATGAGGATAAATCTGAGGGCATAGTTTGCTACGAAGATGAAAATGGTGAAATAATCTGTGAAGGGTACGATGAAGGACCTCGTTTTCAACAAACTTCAAAGCCACCTATTCATCTTCTAAGGTAAAGTGATGATTCAATGAAGAATTTCACCTCTTGAGAAAGTTGAGTTATTTTCCACAAATGATTCTTTAATTAAATTATCATATTTCTTTCTGGGGATTCAGGGATGCTGAGATCAGAGACATTCTTGAACAAAACTGGATTAAGATTGTGAATCAACCAGCAGGTGAAGGTGTTTTACTGCAAGAAGACCTAAACAGCAATGGTTTTAACTCATTCTGCTGATCATTCTCAACTTGCCTGTTTGGATTCCAAGAAAAATCACCTTCTTTTAATCACTTCTGCACTTCACGGGACAAAATTCTCTTACATATTTACTTGTACAGCGCAATATCAATTCTCCACATCTAATCCATACGGGCAAGTCAAATATCAAAGCCAAAGGTCTCAGAGTAACTTGGTGGAGGGAA
This sequence comes from Leucaena leucocephala, assembly GCA_037074615.1. Taxonomy (NCBI): domain Eukaryota; kingdom Viridiplantae; phylum Streptophyta; class Magnoliopsida; order Fabales; family Fabaceae; genus Leucaena; species Leucaena leucocephala. The sequence continues at coordinate 20,009,240 of CM073555.1, read as the reverse complement.
GGAGGACTCATTGGGGCTATGACTTATCAAGTTTTCAATTTTTTTCTTTAGTATTATGCATTTCTGGCCCTTCAAAATTTATGCAAAATTTGTAAAATATGTGCTTTCTAATCTTAGCCCCCATCATAATTAAATCCTAACTCTGCCCCTGCTCAGCAGCATCATGTATCAGAAAGGTATAAGATGCCGTCGATGGTGAATCAAGAAGAAGTTGTGAAGTGGGTCTTTTTTTCCTGAAGCAGAGTCTTCTTTTTTTTCTCTTGTAAAGTTGTACAGGCTCATATGGTAATGCTTTTCTCTTTCAATCAGCTTTATGCAAGTATTCTAGATTATCTGATAGAGAAAGATGATGATGATGGCTTCCTAATCACAAGGCAATAAATTTGTCTGACTCTCTTTCTTTCCCCTTTATATCCAAAGTAGCACTAACTGAAAAAACGATGTCAAGGCAAATACATGAAAGACAAAAGCTTCTTGAAATAAACAAGGTAAAGTTTGTGATCTTAAGAATGGTCTTCCTTTTTTTTTGGCTAAGGACAAAAAGATCCCAAAAGGGTTAGGAATCTACTCATTTCATAGTTTTGTGGGGAAATCGAATTCTGGAAACTTGAAAACATAGTTTTGTGATCTTATCAGTTTAAATCTTACTTCGAAGTGAACCTCAAAGCTAAAGTACTTATAACTAAAAGGAGAAAGAATAATTAGTTTCCTTTTCAGGGCTCTGTTATGTGGTTTTTATCCTTCTCCAATCTCTCAATGAGTTTTAAGGCCAATTATGAGTTCGGAAGCAGAGGGCCTCCTCATGAATTTGTAGCCTTTGCAAAAATGTTACCGGAGGCCTCTTTTGAAAAAATTTGGGGAAAAGTCCCCTATTAATTTTTTTATAGGAAAGAAATGGTACTTTGTGAATACAAAATTTATAGAATACTAATACTTTTTATATATAATAATTTATCAAATTTTTTTCACTAATAAAATTTGTAATGAGAGTACTTGATACATAGTTCCTCTAAGAACAAAAAAAAATACAAAATAAAGATTAAAAAAATAGAAATTTATGATTAATTAAAACTCTAGAGAAACTCATTTCTAAATCTTTAGCTATAAAAGACTCCACAAGAATTCATCGACTCTTATCACCTAAACATATTCTACCAAGAATACAGAACATAAGTAAATACTTGCAAAAGAAATTATTATTCATCATCTCCCCATAACTGAATACAACTTGTTCTTTAAATATAGATAAACTTCTTAATCCTAATAACTCTAAAGATTTAAAAATATTCTAAAATATTTTGAAGATAAAATGCCATATAAATTAAACCAAAGATTTAATAATAAGATAATAAATAATATCCTTGAGATCTCTATTTGGCGATTCATATACCTAGAATAATATCCTAAAAGATTAACTTCTAAAAAATTTAAAAAAAAGGTCATTAGAATAATTCAAAATATCTAAATGATAATCAAATATTTCTAATAATCTACTAAATACAAAATGACCCTTTTAAATAATAAAATTACATAGAAACTAAAAGTAAAATGATTTAATTCGGAGGCTTTTTGAATAGGGTATTTTATTTGTCCCTATCCACAGGCACCTCTTGAAAATTGAATACCATGCATGATACCTCTTGGTCTGCTTGATACAATTGCCCTTTGAATTCCTATCAGTACTTATCCCCAATTTCCCTTTTTTTTCTTAATAATATTCGAACAAGGCAACTAAAAAGTGAGTAAGATAAATTAAATAATATAGAATTATTTGAAAGGGGTAAAATAAAAGAATGCTTAATAAAATTATTAAACATAACCTAACTATAAACCCTTAAAGATTTAATAGTATGTTATGAGTTATATAGCCCATTTCACTTAATAGAACAAAATTTATTGTTGTTCCATAATATTCCAAACAATTGATGTCTTCAAATTACTAAAATCGGATTATTCATGCTGAAGAAGATAAAGGACGGCTACCGTATCCCCTTTTTTCTTGTTTACTTTTGTCTAATCACGGGTCTAGTGTCACCCTACTTCGATGGGAAAAATTGTTTGGTCATATGTATCATTTTTTTTTTTACCCGATATCCTAGTCAATCTCTTAAAAAATTATAAATTAGACTAATCTGGATCGAGACATGACAAAAACTATTAAGATTGATACCCCTAGTCCCTAGGGTGCTGTATTCCCAAAATATCGAATCCATGATCTTTGATTAAACTAGAACAGTCCCAACCAATTAATCTAACCCATCGAAGTTTAGTCATATGTATCATTACTTTTTTCTTTTTACATTGAAAAATTTAAGTAAAAAATCAGTCTCAAATCTCAGTGATAAGATATAAACATATTTTTTACCATATGTTTCAACTTTCATTAGCTATATATGATTATTAATAATGAAGAAATGTGATCGCAATAATTAAGAGTGATATTACCATTTTGTTGCTGAAATAATTGAACAACTATTTGAGGAAAAGAATATGAAAATAAATTTCCAAAATGTCTAACACAATGATAATTGCCTATTAAAGGCTTGAAAGCTGAGCAGAGATCTGAAATAGTGTAAACTGATTATCCAAACAAATTTAAGTGATGTACAAATTGTGGTGCTAAATACATGACAAAATTTTTTGTACAGAGTTTCATCCAGAGGGCATCAAATACTTCAACCCCAGACAAGCATCCTGTATTTTCGAACAGACTTTTCTTTGTTTAACTTCCAACAAGTAATTCACAAATGTTTCACCGACAATATTACAGATGAAAGAAACAAAATTCCTATGTAAATTAAAGGGGGGGGGGGGAAAGGAAAAGAGAGAGAGAGAGAAAATTATATGGGGGAGCTAATTTACCAGACAGGAAGAAAAAATTTAGAGGAACAAACCATCAAGGAATAATTTTTGGTGAATTCTTGGGTTGTGTATTCTCTTCATATACATCAGACTGGGAGTTATCAGGTGCAGGAGGCCACTGATCTGGAAGCATGAGAAAATAAGTGGTCATTGCTTTCCTGAACCTTTTCTTATATTGCTTAGGTGATATCACAGTTGGAGGTGAGTTTTTGGATCCTCCCAAGATGCCAGAAGCTTTAACCCATGTTTCAAGATGCTTGTCCCAGGTATACTGTCTCATGAAGTCTATGATTCCAAGAACTAACTCATGTTTCTCATCATCCACCCCAAGAAGTAATGAGTAATCCATTACATCAATTGACTGCAGAATAACAGGAAAATGTACATGAAAAATGGGGATTCAATTATTCGCAATATGCCTGGGAAAAGAGACGATATAGAGAAGGAAGAACATCAGATATATAAAGTTTTGACACTTACAGCAAGGAAAGAAGTGTCATTCCAGACAGCTCTCTCCAACACTCGTTTACCCTTGTTGCTCACAAAAATGGGAGAAGTTGGCATTGATTCAATCAAGTTCTGATCCAGCAGAACTTTGTTACTCCCACTAGAATCTGGATTATACCGAGACCTGGCAGATCCTTTGAGATCATAGAGCCGTGTCACACTCCTCCTGAATAGAAGGTTCTCCATAACCAGAACGTCCATCCTCGATTCTTTCCCTCCTTTAGGATGCTTTGACTTGACCTTTACAAGATAAACCCAAGTTTATAATGGCATTTTCATTAAACCATAAGGAAAAGAAGAAACCTCTACTACTATGTCTTAAGAATTTAAAAACAAAGAAAGAAAAAGATAATCTGTACTGGTGCGCTGTTACATGAGACGTATTTGTTTATTAAAAAACCTGAGAAAAGATTAAAGGACATTAACCCTTGTGTCATTAACCAGTCTAACCTAATATGTCCTTCTTGATGCCCAATAAAGTTTCATCTCAAACCTTAGACTTGCAAGTATTCAACTAATCCTATAAAAACAATTACTTAGGAGGTTCAAGATTTAAGGCTCTAAGGACAAGTACCTGATATATCCCAAGAATCTTTGCCAGACACGTTGGGCTTCTTGAGTGTATTGATTCAGAAAGGTACTTGAAGTATTCAGGAGCAAATTTAATAAATGATTCAAGCTCTGTTTTTGTGACTTGTTTGATGATAAATCGATCATCCAAAGTTTTTGCGAAGAATACATTGCTCTTTCCTCCTTGAGCTCCCCATTTCTTACACCGACTCAGAGACCTTATATAGTCTAGCTCTGAAGAACAACAAACCCTTCTTAAGGCTTCAAACAGCTTGGCATAGTAACAAGTCACGGTATGTTTCACTTTCCCAAGGGGACCATCTTCTCCAAAGGAAACCTTAATATGCATAGACTTCGTATGTAAAAGAGGATCCAACGTTGATGAATTACGAGACCCAGACATCGATGTTTTCATGTCATCTGTTAATGCCAAACTTTTCAGAAATTGAAAAGTTGAATCATCAGCAGAATGAAATGCTTGGAAGCTGCTTAAGTCAGAAAAGTATGATGACGCCTTGGAGTCAATCCCATCTTTTAGTCTTTTTTCATCATCAATCAATTGGACATGGTAGTCCCGTGACATTAAGGCATAGGATATTATACTTGTGGGTTCATCATCATATACTGGAATTACAGTGTCATTAACACCAATCGGCAGAAGCAGCCTTGCCCCACGTTGGAGTTCTAGCTTCCAGAAGGATGACGATACATAAACAGGATGCTCATCTAGAGTATCAAATTTATATGCACTGCCTAAAAAGTTCATGTCATATGAAGGGTATAAGTTTAAAAAGGGCATTGCTAACCAGCTTAGAGAATCTTCCACATTATCAAGGCTCTTAGAAGCAGAATAAATACTTTTGCACTCATTCTGGTCTTGTGCATGATCCTCTAGACTGGATGCTTCACTCTTTCTATTGGTAATCAAAGAATCAGCTGCAGTTGTATCAGGAGTAACAGAAGTAATATCCTTTGGTAATACAGATCCTAAGTGGTTTTCTCCAGTCCATTTTGCATCAAGGGTATCGGAAAGGCTAGGCATGTTAAGAAGCTGCCCATCAGAGAGGGTTCTGAAAACACCTAAGCCAAGGTCTGAATGGTCTGATTGAGCATTTATGGAATCACTAATAGAGCGATAAGGTTGGCCCTCTTTCTCATAATTAGAACTTTTGGCTGCGTCAAATTCTTCATGAAATACATCAGATTGGGAAATGTTGTTATCGACTCCTCTACCCAGGTCAGGGTTACCATTAGGCTTTGAGCCCAAAAATATAAAGTCGTCACCATTGTAGCCTCTTTCTGGCATAAGGGCATCACTAGTCTGATTTTCAGTAATGTGACTCTCCTTGTCCTCTGAAACTGGACCGCTTGAACCACTTTGCTTGCTGGTATTAACTAACTTGGCTGCATGGTCAAGGCGGCGGTCCCACACAAAAGATTGGAAAAGTAACTGTCTCCTTAAACGATAGATTTCAAGAATGTCAATCCCCGGTTGGTCCTTTCCCTTTTCGTGATTCAAAAATTTTTGAAGTTCCTCCTATGAGAACAAAAAATGAAAAAGAAAAGGAAGGAAAGAAAAGAGTAAATACAGACTGTCAAGTATATGTTATTTATATGTTGCTCCGATAATAATAAAAAATTAAATAAAACTTCTGTAAATTTGAAAGCTGGGATAAAATTGCAGATGACAAAAAAACACGGGCAGCATAGTAAGATAGAATCCCAAAATGACAAGAGGTTTCAGTTAACATGCGCAACCAAAGAAAGAACAAGAAAATAATGACAAGGGGAAGACATATTAACAGATACCAGGGATGTGCTTTTGCAAGTTGGGGAATGCAAACGTTGACAATGAACTTGATATAGACATCATGTATAAATTAATACATTTCAAATTCCATTTGATCAGCCCCGTTCCCTTTCCTTTTCACTTCAAGCACAAGGCAAAGACAGTCTCATTAATCTCAAAGCACAATTTATAATTCTCAAAAGTTTTATATATTGTCTTTCTTTTCTTTTCTGTAGGAGTTTAATATATTTCTACCAACTTGTTTGTAGAAGAAAGTAATCTGATCCAATTTGCTCTATATGCTGATGGGCACCAGTGGTTAAGGGATATTCTAAAAGGACTAAGCAGATGATGTAGGCAATAGCTGTGAAAGGTAGTTATGGGTTGGGCAGTTCTGTTAAGGGTAAGAAGACAGAAGACTTTTGAGATGGTTTTGTTGGGAAATTGCTAGCACCTTGAAGGCTTAGAACTATCACCTATTGTATGATTTTGCTACAGGATTTTACCATACTGGTTGATTGCTTCTTTTTTCTGTTTTAATTCTGTTAGTTCTGGCATTTTTTCACATAAATTTCTGGAGCATTTGCTGGGGTTCCATCATTTACACAAACTAGTGACAATAAAGTTCACTATTAGACAAGGCTTTAAATTCACGTATTTATAACTGGAGGCCTCACCTCAAATTCTGCTTTCTCTTTTTGCAACATTCCTTCCAGTTCAGCAACTTGGCGTCTATATTCCAATGTTTTAAGGCAGCTACTAACAGGCACTGAACTAGATCTTTTTTCTCCAATTTGACTAAGAGCATTAAGCACTTCAGAAAATAAAAGCTCTGCCCGGTTAATCACCTGTTACAACCAGAAATTAGGTCGCTTATCACAACCAATTTTAAGATCTAAGACAGTTAATATTGAAACCTCATCTGTTTCTTTCTGAATCCACTCCTGAATCCCATTGTCAAAAACCAGTTGGTGTGGAGGAAGGTATACAGAATGAAGGTCAATTGATGCATACCGAAAGCAAGCAACCATATTCCCAAATCTGCACATGAAAAATCACAGCACAAAGAGATAACGAAAAGTATGAGTTTAATGAACTAATGAATCTCACCATTTGAAATACACTTGAGCTGTGTTTGGCTCAACAAAGCGGAGGGGAGGGAAGGGGAGGACTTTTACTAAAGGGGAGGGAAGGGATTTTAATCATCCCTTGTTTGGATTGATTGGTGGGGAAGGGAGGTAGGGATTTTAATGATTTCTTGTTTGGCTTAGGCGGGGAAAGGAGGGGAGCTAATAAAAAATTGACTATTTTAACCCTATAAAATTTAAATAGATTACTTGCCATAGTTGTATTGTCATGGGTCTAAATATTAATAAAAATAACCAAGTGAAAAATTTAGCATTGCTACTGTAGTTCCATATTTCAAAAAGTAATTTGAATATATATAACAGAATTATATGAACATAACCTTGAAAACAAAAACAAAAAATTAAAACCTAACGAAATACAGTGAAATAAGCTACTAGATAAAATAAATACTTGATTAAAATCTATGTTCCAGTGAGAAGGCACAGGAGAGAATGGCATAAAGGGTACAAGTTTATAAAATATGAAAGATAAAGGAGAAATTATATAATTTTATTGAGGTTAATATTGTAAGAAAAAATTTCTCTCTTATCTCCCCTCTAAAAACCCCATTTTTGGAAGGGAGGCTAGGAAGGAAAAAGGAGGGGAGCGGAGCCTCACTCCTCTATAAAAATATTTTATCCAAACAAGGGAATGGGAGCAACTTCCCTCCAACCTTTAAAAAATTTACAAGCCAAATGAGGGTAGGGTTACTACCCTCCCCTCTAAAAACCCCGTACCAAACACGGCGTTAAGCTAAAGAAAAATTGTACTCTTGAATGGCCATGATAAGACAAGCAAGAATTATTTTCACAAAAATGTAGCAAACCTAGATGGAGCTCTAAAAGGTTACCAAAGACTGCATCTAGTAAAACTCTCAATCAGGATAGTCATTAACCAAAAGGGATATTCAGTTCAAACATTGGTTATTCACAAAAGCCACAGACTTAGTCTTACTTTACACATGTTTAAAAAGCTCAAACTTGGGCCAGATATTGATATAATTCATATGTGAGAAAGAAAAAGATGATAATCACCCATAAAAACGAAGACTATCTCTGTGTAGAGAGTGGCCACAGCTTGCCACCCTGCTTGCTGCAGCATGGTTTGAGAAACTGAGCTCCAAAAATTTCCCAAATGATAAACCCCAAGCAGCATCAGACATTATTATCCTCTGTGTAGCAGGAGGATAACCATTGACTCTTGGACACCGCAAGCATCGGTGCCACATCCAGATCTTTCCCTCCCTTTCACCAGGTAGCATAATTTCAGATAATTTTTTAACTGATATGGTGAGGGTTCCCTGACGATGAGTATAACATTGGACATGTGCTTCTGAAGGCATTTCACAAGAACTGCATCTATAGCTCTGAACAACAATGCAGTTTACATGTTTCAGAATGATTGCATTATATCTAATAACAAAGGCAGTCACAATTATTCATGGATTAAAAACCAACCTGATCAAATAAATGATCCCGCAGAAAACGACCCAAGGGTTTATCAAAGTTGCCATAATATTTAATTCGAAATAGATGGGACTTCTCACATTCAGTTCCTTTCCATACACACCGGGAGGACACAGACACTAAAATGCTTTGATGGTCCGAAAGTGATTTAGAGAACTCTTCTTTTAGAGGTACTGGCTCTTCATTCATGATCTCTTGCCCCTTGGAATGGTTTTGACCATCTATTGGAGATAGCAGCTCTGAATCACTTAGGTGGCTCTTGCAGGCTTCACTGTGGCCATTTTGAGGAGTGCCTGTTACAACACCATTTTTTAGCTTCTGCAAAATTGTACAGCCATTTTCATTAATATGATGATCCATGACTGAAAAGGAGTTTCTCATCACAGAATTTTCAGGCACTAGAGATACTTTGCAATCCCCTTCATTTCTTTCTTTACAAGGAAGAAGGGTTTTGTCATAAGAATCTGAAATTGTATTTCCTGAAAGAGTGGCAGAAGAGTAAGAAGCAATTGAGTGACTAATACTTGAATTGAGTTGCTTAGATTGAGAAGGGTCACAAGATAAAAAGGGTTCTGTTCTGCAGACCAACGAGGCTAAATCAGCAACTGTACCACCTTGGGCTCTCTGTGGTTGAGTGTTAGGTCTAGGCTCCTGAGACTTTGCATTGCCAGAAATGGTGAAGCCAGGCACTGTTGAGATGGACCTATCTATGTTTGGCGGACTATCTGGAAGTGCCACAGTTATTGGACTTCTCAATGGAAGTTCTGGCAGGGAGGCTCCTTCATCAGCAAGAAAAGATGTTTCCAGAGCCAAATGGTAAGCAGCAAAAAATCCATACTGAACCACATGCTTTATCTTCTTCAATTCATCTTTATCAGCACCTCTTAGTAAAATCTGCCAGAGCAGAAATTAATGATGTAAGTGAACATTTCCCACAATAATTCAGATACTGCTGGGCTATAAGAAATGACATATAAACAATATCAAAACAGGTAAGATTACATGCTATTGCATAAATTATTCAAAAGAAAACGGAAAGCATGGCAGCTATATCTATATTGACACATGACTTATCTGAGTTATGTTTAGCATCGCACGGATTCTATTAATTGTTGGTAATATCATATTGCAATCATCCATATATTGGACTTACCGTGCAACCTAATGGTTTTGGACAGCCTTCAAAAAACATCAATGTCTTGACAGTTTTCTTCCCATCCTGACTAGCACCACCATGGTCTTCAAGAAACTTTTCTACATGAAACTTCTCACAGTAGCCCAACTTTGGTGAAGAGAGATGATCAATTGAAGGAGCTATTTGAGCACCTGCACAGCGTGCTATACGCTCCAAAAGTGGCCTCTTGACATTGAGAACCAGAGATATGTTTTTCCCAAGAAGATATTCTTGTGCATATCGAGAAACTGATTTCTCTACCAAAAGGACATCAGGATTGTGTGCAGCTATTTTGGCCACTGCCATCTTGAGATGGTCCATTTCCTAGATAACACGAAGGAAAACCCATCAACATAAACTCAAATCTGTGTAAAGTAGTATGCATATCAGTCTGTGCACTGCCAACCAAGTGGCAGACTAAACTAACAAAATGGTGAACTATCACAACCTGCTGCAACAGTGTATCTACACTGGATAAAAGGTTGGTAACACGCTGGTACTCAAGAGCTCCTCCAAGGATCAACAAGCGAGGTTTGTCTACTTTGGATGTCATACGCCGATGAGCCACATTTTTCTTACAAACTACTCCTTTAACCACAACACTGGAAGATTATAAAATCCAACCAATAAGGTAAAAGAGAAATGAGACTGAAACAATTGAAAGTTCCTTTTGATCCATGGTACAGTCTAATAATATATTACAAGTTATGGTATAACTTAGGTAAGAGCTAGTGATCAACATTGAGGGCATGTTTTTTAAGCTTAAAAAAATGATTTTCAAATTATTTAAAAGTGTGATGGTTGTTTAGCTCAACTCATAAAATCTTTAAGACAATAAAGGACATAAAAAAACCCTTTTTCAGAAAGTGATTATTTTAAAAAGCTAATCCAAGTAGCTTATCAAAATAAGCTGAGAACATATATTTTCAAGCTAATCAAGTGATGGTTGTTTCAAGTTTAGCTTAATTAAAATCACTTTTTTTTTTAACTTAAACAAACAAGCCCTAAAATTAGAAGAGATCAATTTCAAGTTAGCCTTTTTGTGAGGATTCATCAACAAAAGTAAGAAACAACTGGATTACCATGTACATGGAAGTTGTTATTAATTCCTAATCCCACATTACAGAATAAAGAAAGGGAAAGATACATGATAGTGCATAACAGTGAAAACTTTGTGGCTTTCAGATTCAATAGACCAGTCTCTGTTTGATCTCATCACACTTCTTCCATGTCTAATGCCATGCTAAATGTATATCAGGCCACAGACTATACAGATCATAAAATTTCAGTCATCTGATTTTTTCAATTTTAATTCCTTAATACCTGATGAAGATTCCTGACTATTATTCTGCAAGTTATGTCAGTCTCACATGATTCATTTTTCCCCTCAAAAGATAGCAACATCCATGAATGACAATCAGAAAAACATAATAAAAGTCCAAACAAAGAAGCAGGGGAGAGTTATAATCAACCCAAACTACAACCACGCTTACAAGGAAAGCACACAAGAAACAAGAAATCTGTGAATGAAGTAAATGTTTCTCCATAATATTTTAGTTTAACTGATTCATGGAAGGTTTTTTTGCACACCAAGACACAATTTGGGCGCCTTCCTATTTATATGCACGTGACCTTAGGATACTTTCCATCTTTTGATATATTGAAACCCACTACCAGATGACATCCAGATTATGAATTGATTTAGAAGTACAAGAAACATCACCAAATGTCATTAAACATGAATAATCGCATAGATTGTAGCATTTACCTTTCCCAGGGACTCCCACTTGCTATGCATTTCACTTTCACATATCTACCAGGATCCATTCCTCCACTTTGGCTCGTATCTGGTTTAAGTAAAGAAGCAGCCTCCCAAGACAGAGATGTAACGATCTCCAACCAACTATTTGTGTTATTTTCTTCAACAGGAAGGTTCTCAACCTGTAATAGCTGAGTTATCAAAGCCCTAAAATGCCCACCAACTACATTCTTCAGGGCTTTCTTGTGCTCTTCACTTAACCTATCCCTATGGCGATACTCCCCACTTCCAAAACTACTTGAAGAACGTGAGTACCCCCACTCTCCTGTGGCATTCACATCACCATCCCCATCATCATCATCATCATCATCATCAAATAAACTAGCTTCTTGATCATCTTCTTCAGTTTCTGGCTCCGGAGGGAGCCAGAGAAGTCCATTATTTTCAAAATCTACAGGTTCAACATCAACATCCTCTGAAACGTAAAAAGATGAAGGTGCTTCACTTTCATCACCAATATCTTGTTCATCTTCATGTTTTCCAATTACTGGATATTCTTCCAAAGCCTGTGCTTCAAAACTTTGGCGTCTTGAATTGTTGCAGTTGTCTCCATCAGAATGCAGGTTTTGTGAGCCACCCATGTTGCTTATCGCATTTAATTTAACTTTATCATAGTAGCCATTCAAATGAGGATAATTCCCCATTTCAAAATCTGGTTTGTAAACACTGTACTCTTCTTCCTCATCATCAGTCCTGAGGCAAGACAAAAGTAAATAATCCATGAAAATATAAATAAATTAATACATGTTTTTCTCTATTTTTAAAAAAGCACCACTCGAATAAATACTTCTTAAATACAAAGCTGCACGTTGGTGATGAATGCAAGTAATACATATTTTATTTGAAATCTATCACAAATATATCCTTATGTTACCAGCCTATCCAACTTAATTCCATTAATATGTAATTATTATACAGATACAACAATAATTCTGTCTTTGAATTTTACATGGATAGAAGGAAAGATACGATCAATTAAATATGCAAACACAAATGACATGAAGTATATCTGTAAAGAAAGATGGGAAAATTATATTAGAAGTAGCTATACTTTCCTTAAATTTTTAATTTGGTACCTGTGTGTTTTTTTTCTCTTACTTAAATCTTTAATTTTGCTTTGTTAACACCATTAATTCCTGTATAGGGGCTAATAGTGCTAACAGAATAAAGTTACATGGGTTAATTGTTCTAACAAAGTAAAATTAAACGATTTAATTAAGAGAGAAAAACACACAGTTACCAAATTTTTAATTTGGTGAAAGTATAGGTACCTCTAATATAGTTTTTCCAAGAGAGATGAAGATAAGTGATTACATGAAAATTATCTCCACCAGTGAACCTAAGAAAGATTAATATACCTTAACATTGAGAATCCATATTGCTTATCTGATGCATTCCCCAAGTCTGCTTCATGATCATTGCACCTTCTTAATGCTGATACACCTTCCTTATCAATACCTTCACCTGTCATGGATGAATGATGCAGGTTCAGAACAGAACTCTGCTGTGTTTGTTGACAAGGATCAATGGAATAAGGAGCGGAGCAAAAAGTGGTTGTACTATTATTAGCAGTTCCAAATGAATTGATGCTGGTTGAGCTTGAAGTTGACAGTGAAGCACTGTGATCCTGAAAGGAAACCTGAATCTCTTTCTCAGAAGCAACTGTGCCCTGCTCCCATTGCTCGTAACAATAATCACAAACCCGAACCTTTTCCCACTCTTCCCAAGGATTCCTTTGGCAGCTAGATGGAGCTGGAACTGAGTTTGTTGTACACTTGGCACAGAAAATGCGTCCACAAAGACGACAATGATGTCTGCGATTAATTAGGTTGAACTGTGAATCACACTGATAACATACCCTGCAACTCTGATCGGGCATCCAAAAAACCTTTGACACGTTATTTGGCTCAGGTTTCCAGGGATTCCAAGACTTGATGATACTGACAATCTCAGAGAAAGTCTTCTCTGGAGCATCCATTGACAAATAATCCTGCTTCTCTGTTCATTATGACAAGCCCATTTACTATTGCCTGTTCCTTTTACACCATGTTTTGGCTATAAGATTCAACCACATTCAAGACCTAGAAACTGAACAGGAATGAATTCAATCCTGAAGATCTTAAGTAACAGCCACCAAAACTTCAAAGGAAATCCCAATGAATCCAAAATTCAATTTTCTAGATCCACAAACAATCCCAACATCGTTGGAGAAGTTTTTGGCTTACCCTCAGTCCAAATTGAAACTTCTTAAACTATTCAACCCTTTGAAAAACCAACAGTCACCTCAGTAAACAAAATTCTACTCCTCTTTCAGCCCAACCAGCTCTGATAACAAATTTATCAACACCATAGAACATAGTCAACAGCCAAACTATTGCTATCAAACAAACCACAACAAGTTAAACGATTGACGCAAAATCACTGAATTTAAGTTAAAAGCTCAAATATGCATGAAATGTTTTCTGTATCATTGCGCATGAATTTTTGTCAAGAAATTTACCAATCAAACTCACTCCCGATGTCCTGTTGATCAAACAGATATTTCAAGCAGAGTCCTACGGAATGATGATTAGATTCCCAATAATCGATATACAAGACCTTCTTCAGTTTAAACTAAAGGGCGTGAAACAATATTTGTGTCGCCCACTAAACACAGACCCTTTACAGGAAAAAGCTAAACAGAGACGGGAACCAGAGAGGCAGAGGGTAAGCTGCAGGTGAAATCAGAGAAGCGAACAGCGAGCGAGAAATGAGCCGTTTCAGAGTCAATCGTCATGAACTTCAATTATGGATCATGATCATTCTCGAAACACCTCCTTCCAAGTCATCCGTCCTCAATTTGTATGCAGAAGAATAAACTAATTAGAGATTAGAGATTTAGACTAAGAATTATAAAACCTCTGATGCTGAAATTGTCCATGGCACAAATCTAGTAGAAATGGTTTTGATCCTCTTCTTTTATCTTGTCGCTTTCAAAGCTAGTGGTGTTTTTGGTTTTCGCTTTTTTTTTTTTTTTAATGTGACCAAGATTGCGACTTGGGAACGTGTCCGCAGGACGCGAATCTGAAAAAATTTTAATTTCAGATTTCAATTCACAACTGGTTTATAAAATTAAAAAAGTATTTTGCTATATGAATATTTTTTTTTTGCCATGTATATCAAATATTAATCATCAATCATGATATATACATTAAAACATTTAAAAAAAGGTAAAGAGAATCACTTATTACACCACTCATGATTTCTTCAAAATAATTACCAATTATGTTGATAATGTATTCAATATTAAATAATATTTTATTGAACGCGAGAATTAAAGATTCCATTACACAAGGGGACTTTTTCTAATCGCCGTTTGTTCCTTAGATATCTATCAATAATAATATTCTTATCCAATTGCCAAAAGCGCGTACCCGGCGTGAACCGCGGTTCGGCCCCCCGTGGTTGACCACAGACATTAGGAAACCGGCTTTGAAATTTTCGAGGAGAAATATCGCCCCATTATTTTTATTTATTTATTAAATTTTTGGTTCTGCCCAATAATAGTAACTTGTTAAGGATTTTTTTTTTACAAAAATTTAAAAAAAAAAGTTGGGCTCATTCATAATTTAGGAGTAAGAAAAAATCTCTTTTCTTTCTAGACGATACTAATATCGAATAATATAAGTTATCTATTATTTTATATATAAATTAAGATATTTAAAAGTTAAAATATTTTTTTAAATATTATAATTAAAATTATAATAAAATAATACTCCATAAATTGTATACCCTCGTTGTTGTTAAGTTTTCCTTTCTTTGTCAAATGATGTTTCTGATTTTGGACCCCATATAGTCGCTAATTTGGGGAACAAGACTCGGTTTCTATTACCCATCTAAGTAATATCTGAAATATCATAATATAATAAAATTTACAATATATTTAGGCATCATTTTAGGATGGTGATTCAGCTCTATGATCCCAAGTTGTTGGAACTTGGAATTCATCAAGTATTGGAACAGATGGGAAAATTTTAAATACAAGTATTTGAGTTTTACACTTTACATATTTAAATATAGGCTAAAATCCACGGATTCCACAAAAAGATCATTTACATATAACATTCTTGATATTTTAAATTTTGAATTTAATCTTTTTATAAGTTTTAATTTTTGGCATTAAACCTATTGTTTTTATTTTTGCAATTAAGTTACCACAAAAAATTATCATGATAGATTAATGAGTATGTTTAATATTAACTAAATTTCAGGAAGTCTTATACAACTGGGTTAAAGTTTAATAAATTTTGTATATTATAGTTAAAAAATATTTATATATTCTAAGAGTATTATGTCATATGAATCATGTCTAATCAAAATATAATAACAACTCAACTAATGACTCATTTAAAATAATTTATAATTTATGATTAATTTTATTTTAAAAAAATAAATATTTTAATTTTAAAAAAATAAAAACTCATTTAAACTAAATTAAGATATTTATCTTTTCTTAAAAATAAAATAAAATATAAATTATTTCAGATAAATCACCAACTAACTAAAATTAAAATATATTGAGTTGTTATATTTTGATTATATAAGATTTAGACGACGTAACACTATTAAAGTATGTAATTATTTCTATATTATAATTTAAATTTCTTAATTCATGTCAAATGCCTTGTCATCTTCATCAGTATGACATGGCAATAACTTATGGCAAAGGTAACTGTAGGGTTTTAATATAAAAAATTAAAACTTTGAGGATTTAAATTTAAATTTTGTAGATTTTAACTTTAAATAATTATGACTTAGGCTTAATAGATTAAGCCATATATAGTAGTCTATTTTCTATATAATCATGGTTGGTTCTATAGAAGTCCATTTTTCTATAATCATAGTTCCTTTGAATAGCTCCCTTATCCTAATTCTAAGAAGTATTATAGTATATTTTCATATATACCCCTAATCCACTTGTTTTTTTTTCAACTCTCTAATTCAATCATTCACACGTTTAACTAACAGTAGATTTTATTAGGGATTGATTTGGAAAAAACAATTTAGACGAAAACAATATCCCTGGTTCCCAAATTTAACAATTACATGTTACATTTTCTTTTTATTTTTTAATAAAACATATTCAACCATTCTATCATAACCTACAAGAACTATAAGTGGTTAAATCAAGAAGTGGTTAAATTGCTAATTTTATTTAAAAATAAAATAAATTAAAAAAAAACATACATATAGACCAGAAATAGTGCCGAAACTCCATCCATCAAGTGTTTGACATTGAATAAGATTTTTTTTCTTAAAAAAAGTGTTTATAATTTTAGAAATATGGACTCGAAGAAGTAATGAAGCAGGTAGCGAAGTTACACGGAGAAAGCCACGGTTGGACTTTGGGTGGGTATAAGAAAAGCAACAAGAAGATTAGAGGGCAAAAACCATCATTTCCAGCTGTTCCTACCATTTTTTTTTTTCTTTTGTGATGAACTTCCATTTTCAAATCCTTCGAAGAGGACACAAAATAACGCAATCTCGGGAAGTCGGTGATTTGGAGAGACTCTAATGTTGTTATTTTGGGCCTATTTAGATCAGTTTTAAACTATAATTTTAAAAAAAAATTAGATAAAATTTTAGTTTGTAAAAATTTTAAAATAAATAGTCATATTTATCTAAAAGGATTTTTGGGTAAAATCATAATTTTAGATAAGCTGGTAGAACTAGCTTTTAAAATAGTAAACGAACTTATGGATTACCCATTTACTATTTTACCCATATTTTCTTCTCTCTTCTCCTTCCTATTGCTCATGGAAAAGAAGAAGCGGTGGGTCCCGTCGTTGCTCAAAAAGAATCGGTGGGACGATGTCGCTGTCGCTTCTTATCGCTGCCGCTTCTTATCGCTGCCGCTTGTGGGTCATCGCTCGTCACTTGCGTTGCTTCTTATCGTGGGTGCTGCTCGCCGTGGTAGCTACATGCTGTGAGTCCTGCTTGTTGTGGGCCGCCGTGGTTGATGCATTCCTTGAGACGCCGTGGATGATCGCGTATGAGAGATGATAAATAATGCTGATAATTAATTTATATTTTTTATCTCATACATTTTTTAATAATTTACTAATATAAAAAGTTATTCTGAAAATAATATCTAGACACTTATTTATTTAAATTTATTTTTCTATAAGCTTTTTTCCAAAAATTATTTTTTAAAAACTATCTAAAATTTTTTTTTTTATAAGTTATTTTTTAAAAATCTATCTAAACACGCATATTATTGTGTGTATTTAGATTTTAACAAATCCATAGTTTTAATTTTAAAAAAGATTTAAGCCTAAATTATAATTTTAATTTTTTTAAAATAAATAATTATAAATATTTATGATCTAAATAATTATTTAAAATTATAGTTTTTGATATAATTTTTAAATAATTTGTAAATAAAAAAATATATAGATATCTAAAAATTATTTTACGTTTTTTTAGGACACTATCATTTCTGTCACATCACGCTCGTCATACGCTGCATTTCTATCGAGATAAGTTGGTCCGTCGCCATGCACTTCCGTCTACCGGGACTAGTCCGTCGTTTAAGCTTTATTGGTTTGCTAGTCCGTCGCGGGAGCTTTATTATTATTATTTGCCGAAAAAACAGAGGATCTTTTGTGGCATCGATCCATCAGACATCCCCTGTGGTTCTCACGACATGCCAGCTGGAGAATCATCAGTCAAATATATTATAATTATTTTAGGCAAAAATCTCCCATTAAAAACCCACCAATTATTCCTCAACATTATTATCCCTGATTATCACCTCTGTTTCAGTTTTTTCTAACACTATTTAATAACCTGTTTACATATCATTTTATATACTTCTCCTATGTTAAAGTGTTGGGAAATTTAGTTTAATCTTAAATATAAATTATAAATTTAGAAACTCATATTTTGAATTTATAATTTTTTTAAATTATATTTTCTTAATATTTATAAATTAATTATTTAACTCTTACATTTAGAATCTTTATATAATTTTTTTATATTTTCAATTTTGATTAAAGGATATAAAATAAAATATTTCCTATTATTAATTTCTGAAAGCAATCATAACGATAAAAAAAACTAAAACATGACCATTCAAATATATTTTTTGTTTTTAAATTATCAAGATCACATAGGCTCGTCTATGCTAATAATAGAGAGGAGTTGAAATTGAAACCAAAAACTACTTTCTATTTGGAGTTACACAATCACTTTTTATATTTCATCTCGCCCTTCTTCCTTGGGAATGAAATCTTGAAACACAGCATATTTTTTTTGTATTCCATACAAATTTTGATTCCCTATTAAAGTTAGGGATAGCCTCATGACTTAAAAAGTACTTATAGAGGATTTATGAGATTGTTTATTAAATAAGTTCTCTTAACGGCAGCAAAAATTGAACTTACATCTTTATAAGATATAAATTTATTCTTTACTATACGTACTAACTATTACTTTAAACACAACATATAAAAACACGTAAACGTTATTGTTTTTTATACTAAACGTTATTGTTTTTAATAGTGGACCGAAGCCCAAAAATCTAAACCCAAAAGGAAAAGGCCCAAAAATATTCTATGGGTGAATGTAGAACGTGGGGCTACGCCCAATACGTGAAATTTATCATAGTCTTCGGCTTATTGACCCAAATGCTGCACACAGTAAAATAAATTATTTCAGAAAGTATCATCTAGAGTTGGATACATTAAAGTATGATCTAGCATTATGATATATTTGTTTTACAAGTTGGATACGCTAAAATATTATTTATCATCTTGAAATATTTTTTTTTTCAGAAGTTGGATATACTAAAATATTATTATTATTTTTTTAGTAAAGTAACACCCAATATCCTGATCTTATTTCTCATATGCGCTAGTATCTTAATCTTATTTGTGATTCAATTTTACCCATAATTTTTTTAATTTAGTACAATTTTACTCATAATATTTTTAATTGGTGTAATTATTAGTACTTGAGAAATAAGATTATGGGTAAAATTACACCAAATTAAAAAGATTATGGGTAAAATTGTATTAAATTAAAAAGATTATGGGTAAAATTATACCAAATTAAAAAAAAATTATGGGTAAAATTATACCACAAATAAGATTAAAATACTGACGGCATATATAAAATAAGATAAATATTATGTGTACTTCTAGTAACCTAATAGTTTAATGTGTTAAATGTACATTGAAAAATAACTTAACATCTCAATTAATTATAAAATATTTTATTTTACTTAATGTACTTAAAAAAATATTTTAGGGAGTTGAATACTAATAAAAAATTAATATATTACATATTTATAAAATATTTAAATATTATTTTTTAAATTTTTAATTATTTTATTTACTTTTAGTTTTGTTCACACATAGTATAAATGTTTAAAATCTTAATAGTATGTAATTTTATGTGTGTAGACGTGTATATGAAGAATGATAAGGGGAAAAAAACGGAGGTAGGGGAGGGGGCTTCATTTGCTTCGAGGGAGAGAGAAAGGGAGGGCTGTTTGAGAAGAGGGGGCGATGAGGGTAGGTGGCCCACTGGCCCCTGACACCTTTTACGTAAAAACTTATTTTTAAGAAATGTGAGGGCACAAGGACGAGTTCTGTATTAATTTAAAATCATTTCACCTGTGAGAATGATTTCAAATACAGTATTATGGTAGATAGTTAGATTCTTAAATATAATATTTAAGATTAAATTTTTTTGTTCACATTTTATTTGGTTAGCAATAAAATTGTTTTTCACTAGAAAGAGAGAGAAAACATTCTAAAAATTTTAATATACAAAAGTTCAACCATAGATTGAAGCAAAAATTAGTAAAAAGTTTATATTTAATTTTTTTTTTTTAGTCCAGCCGTTATATTTAAAATTTTTATTATACATACTTGAACTCTCAGATTTAAGAATCGTGATTTTAGTTGTCTTAAACGGAGAAAGTCAGAAAACTGGTGGGGGGCAAAAAGAGAAAGGTGGAAACGAGGTCGTTTTCGCGGGAGACGCTTATCGACATTCGCCTATGGAACGGCAAACACCATTATCTTCTCTTTCTCTCTGTTGAACACAGAGATTTGCCATTGCAGATTCCCAATCTTCCATTTTCATAAGGCATCTGATTCCTTCCATATTTTTTGCGGCAAACTCGCTTCCTTCTTTCCTCTTCCTTTTCTCTCCGGGAAAAAAATTCCCGAGAAAGTGATTACTCACACTCGCTTGCGACATACCTACACGTATAAATGTGGTATAGATCAGCATCTTTTATTCTCGACAACAGGCAGCAAAACGACGCCGCTTTAGCGCCCGACGCGTTTTCAATCACTCCTCCTGGTAGTGCTGCCCGGACTTCCATGGCCGATACCGTTCAGAACCCCAACCCTAACCCTAACATTTCCGCTTACTATCAGACTAGGGCGGCCCACCATGGCGTGGTTACCAGTGACTGGCTTGCCCAGGCTCAGGCTGCTAGCGACCAGAATCCTGATGGCAATGTGATTTCGGCAAGTGATGTAAGGGCGCCGGATTCTGATAAGCCGTTCAGCGTGATCGATGAGTTCAATAACTGGCGGAAACAGCCCGATTTGGCCGAAGCCGTGGCGGCTATTCGTGCCTTGGCGGCTGTGATTAGGTCAAGCAAGGCTACGACGATGATGGAGCTGGAAATTGAGCTCAAGAAGGCTTCGGATTCTCTCAAAGTGAGTAAAGTAACAGCTTTGAGTAGTTATAATGGAAGAGTTATTAATTAAAGGCTTTTTATACCCAAAATAGATGGCTGTTTTTATGCACAAAGCATTTGATATTTGATCATGTAAATTATGTTGACTTTTGTTGAGAATAGAGTTTATGTATCAGAATGAATTGAATTGTACGCTCTTTTATCTGCTGAACTTTTCAGTGGAATTGGGTAAATTACTAAAGGGAGAGGCCATCTCAAAAGACAATGCATTAGGTGAGTGGTGAGAGGATCTCTCCTTTTTAGGCGAGGCTCCCCAGTATCCCAAATAAATGAGAGTTTGCGGTTGCCGACACCACCGTAGTTTTATCCTCCCTCGCAGCTCCACTTAAGTTCCAGAATTCTGAATGGTTTCTCACCCCACAACTTAATCCAACTTGTAGTTTGCCCCCTCTGTGCTTCAGCCTGTCTCAATGAAAGCACCAATGTCAGAGCATAGATTTAAAAGGTAAGCCTACTTCAAAGACTAGTTCTTTGGGAGGAACATTATATGCTTAAACCGTTCTCAGGTAAGGTGCCTCAACATGGGACTCATTACCATATTTTAGGATCCTAAGTCCAAAGGGAGAACAATCGCATAAGATTTATCCATAACGTAGTAGCCGTTCTTAGACTTATAAGCCTCCTTCTGTAGGCAATTCTCCCCATAACGTGGGACTTATAATAATACGCCTCCTTTTGAGAGCTAAGGCTTTCTTGATGTGGGACTTTTAACAGTTTTACAACAGTGAGATTTCTACAAACTACTTTGATATGGAAAGTTTAAGCCATTTATGTTCTTTATTATCTGCTTCATGCCAAATCACAATGCAGATGCAGCAGATAATTTAATAGGAGTGAAATGATGAATTCTAATAATTACTGATTGTGTGTGCTCCAGTGTCACCGAAGGCACTTGCCTCAGAGCCATCATGGTCCAGCACCTTCACATTATGAGAGGCAATGCATTCTGTAGGGCGCCATGAGACAGTCCCCTTTTGCACCTTTTTTCTTGTGAAAGGTGTGCCCCTGAGGTGCCTTACTGACTTACTAATTTTAAGTAATCAGCTTATAAGCCCAAGCCCAGAAATTTAAAATTAGGGATGAGATAAAATAGGAAGCTGTAAAACTCGACCTGAAAAGTCCAGCCCAGCCTTTTATAGTTAAGAGAATAGTATAAAATAGTGGTTCTTTTAAAAGATTTTTTTGTGCTATTAGTATTTTAGGCTTTGTAAACAAGTGCCGGAAAAAAACAACTATTAAAGCAGTTGAAGCCTGGAACAAAACCAAAGGAAGAGGAACACTTAGGGTAGAACTTCAAGAGTTCAAGGCTCACGGATCATTCACTACAATTTTCTCTTCTCCTTAGTCTCTTTTTGTCACCTGAATTTGGACAGAATAGAGAGGAAGAAAGAAGATTGTATTGGGTGCAATATCAAGGCTCACAACTCACTCACTGCCTCTTTCTCTTCAAACTACGTTTGCCTATTTTTGTGTGCATATAGCATACCTTTTCTTACTTTGGCGCCTTGGTGACTTGGGTGTGCATCTTTTTAGCGCTTCTTGCCTGGCATTTAGAAGTCTAGCACGTTAAGAGCACATTTGGCGTCATGGTTAATCCCTTTAGCAATGTATTCTTTATATAAATAAAAAGCTTCCTAAAAAATATTTGGACATTCTGATGTATAACCAAGGCTTAAGCAGAAACAGCAAACAGAAGGATTGAGTTATCTCAGTCCATATATTGTGGCTAGTTTCCAGCTATAACATTTCCCTAGCCTTCCATTTTCCCTACTCACAAGGATGCCTTAAAATTCTGAGAAATATTTTTGTTCTGAAAAAATAATATAGTGCTTCCAGTTTTTCAACATTCACTTGTTTAAGTGATTGGCCAAAAGGATTAGAGTGTGGCTATATTACAGATCATGATCATAGTGATAATAAGTTCCTCATTATACATGCGTAACTGTTGATAGTTTGCATGGTTGTATTGTTCTTTCTAAAAAGTTAAATTTCAAGTTCATTCTTTGATTCTTTCTTTTCACAGTTTTAACGCACTGAAAAGTAGAGCTTGAAACAATCTGAGTAAAGAAGTTAAGAGTAGAAAATAGGTGCAGTCATGCAGGTGTTCCAGAATTCTTGAATTATCTGATTAATTGTCAACTCCTATCTTCTTTGCAGTCCTGGGATACAACCTCTATCTCTTTGACAGCTGGCTGTGATCTGTTTATGCGATATGTAACTAGGACTGCTGCCTTAGAATATGAAGACTTTAATTCGGCAAAGTCACGATTAATTGAACGTGCTGAAAAGTTTGGGGAAATCTCGTACAAGGTGAGTCATTGAATTGGTTGCTTAGAGGTTCATGAACTCAACTATGCTCATTATTGCAAAAATTACTTTGTTTGGCAGGCTCGTAAAGTTATTGCAATGCTGGCTCAAGATTTTATATTTGATGGCTGTACAATTCTAGTTCATGGTTATTCTAGAGTTGTCCTTGAAGTTCTCAGATTGGCAGCACAAAATAAGAAAATGTTTCGGGTTTTCTGTACAGGTGTTTTTCTAACTCTAACTAGACAGACATTAAATAGTGGATATTTAGAAAGGGCACTTGGTCAAATTATTTTAATTCATGATCCTTGTCCTCTAAAATAGACGATTTTTCATGCACTGCGTCTGCATGACATTTGAGGAATGAATCGCACTATTCTTAGCTCGTAAATAGTGTGTTTTTACTATAGATTCTATTATGTATTGATATTGATTTTACAGTAATTGACCTTCGTTGCTCAAAATAAATTTTGTATGAGTTGGATGAGAATGAGCAGTTTTATAAAAAGCGTGTATGTATTTTAAATTCTAATGGCCATGCTAGTGGGCGGTGTGCAACTATATTTCTACCGTAGTTTCCCATTATTATACTCATTTTGAAGCATAAGCTTTTCGAACTTTTATTTCCTAAATTTGCAGAGGGAAGGCCAGACCGGACAGGTTTACGGTTGTCGAATGAACTGGCCAAGCTTAATATCCCGGTGAAACTCCTGATAGACTCTGCAGTCGCATATACCATGGACGAGGTGGACATGATATTTGTGGGGGCAGATGGTGTGGTTGAGAGTGGCGGTATAATTAATATGATGGGAACCTACCAAATTGCATTGGTTGCCCACAGCATGAACAAACCAGTTTATGTGGCAGCTGAAAGCTACAAGGTATACATATGAACCACACATACAGACTATTCCACTTTTCTTCCAAAAATCTCAATAATGATTTTATTACGCGGACATCTTCGATCCTTCTCCCACTAGTATGGCATGTTTTTCAGAAATGGATATTCCATGTTTTCATGTTTTGAATGTCTTACTCTGCAGTTTGCTCGTCTCTATCCTCTGGACCAAAAGGATTTGGCGCCTGCCTTACTTCCCATTGATTTTGGAGTACCTATTCCATCAAAGGTTGAGGTTGAAAGGTCAGCGAGGGATTATACTCCTCCACAATACTTGACTCTGCTTTTCACTGATTTAGGTGTTCTTACTCCTTCCGTTGTTAGTGATGAGCTTATTCAACTATACTTGTAGGCATATCCTTCTGTATGAACTAATTTTTGCCCTCTTATTCTTTTCAACATGATGTTCTGATTGTGGATCTTGTGTCCGCTGGCCCCAATTCTGTAACAAAGTTTTTGCGCATGTACAACTTAGATATTAATGCCAACTTTTCTTAATTAGAATTAACCGTATTGAATTAGAGGAGTAGAAATTAATGACATGAGGTTATAAACAAGATTGAATTCAAGACTCATGGGTTTGGTACGAAGGATTTAAAGGGAAAGGGAGGAGAATTTTTTTTTTAAATTAGATTTAAAAAATTCGGAAAAGTTAGATTATAAAATTTTAATAAAGAGAAGATATAAGATAAAAAGTAAAAAGAATTAATTAAAAAAATTTAATCCTATTTCTCTTATTTTTTTAAAACTAACTAAAATTTTTCTTCTTTTCTAAATCCCTCATACGAAATACACAGTTGAAGTTACTAGGATAGAGAGTTATTGATAGAAGTCGGAATTATTTGGTAACAGAGATGTTCATGTAGACAAAATTTGTCGGGCGGGCAAACAAAGAAGTGACACTTGTCACCTCTTAATGATTGTCAACGAAAACAAAAGGTTATTCGTGGGTAAGCATGTTGCTCAGTTAGTCATTCACGTTTGATATTACATGAATTTATTCATGTTACTGAATTTAATTCAACTCACAACTTAATTAAATTAATTAGTGACACATCTTTTATAGACTAAAAATAAATATATTAGTTTAACAAAAAAATATATATATAAGTATATAGACACCCTCGTTGCGCCCTCTAATTTCACAAGATTTTTACTGTAACATCTCTAGTAAAAGAATATATCATATTTCTCTATTTTGTTAAATAGTCTAGTAATTCTCCCGTGTCACATCTTCTAAAATTTAATAATAAATTTAGGGGAAAATTGATGTAATTTTGTATATAAATATGATTCCATATGTTCTCCTCTACGTAAGAGGGGAAAAGATATTTAGGGAATAGCTAAATCACATCACACGCTTTATTCCTCAAAAACTAAAAACAATAATGTTAGGTTACCTTAAAAAGTTAAAAGAGTGCCTCTGAGATCCCTTTTTAGTTGTTGTTTTTTTCCTGAGCATTTATTCCTCTCCCTCTCCCTCTCTCTCTAAAACAAAAAACCAAAGGAATCTCTGCAAATTTATTTCCCATCGCATTATTATTATATGCTCTCTGCCACAATTCACTCGCCTGCTTGTCGCCCTCTCAACCTGTTAAAACTCCTACTTTATTGTTTATACTTTTGCACGGAATATATTTATATTCTACTTACTTCCACACATTTTAGAAGAATAAATTTAAAAAAATAAGTGTTTAGATAGTTTTTAAAATGATTTTTTGTATTGATAAATTACTAAAAATATATGATTTTATTAAAAGGAGGAGAGAGGAGAGAGGGTGGAAAGGAAAGATGAGAGACAGTAGAAAAGATAGAAGAGAGAGGAGAGATGGTGTAAAAAAAAAGTAAGGATAAAATAATAATTGAATAGTTCATAAGCTCTTTTACTGTTTCAAAAGCTATTCTGACCAGCTTGTCTGAAATCATGGTTTTAAACTATGGTTTGGTCCAAATTGAGGTTTTGGACAAAAATAACTATTCATTTTTAAATTTTTTCAAACCAAAGTTTGGGCTAAAAATTTTTTTAAAACCGTGATTTGGGGGTTCCCAAATACGCAGTTAATAGTGGTAGTTCATTTATGCTTGTAATTTTTCATACACTATTTCATTTGGTTCCGGATGTCCCTATTTTCTTCCTTCATTATATATGTGAATGGTAGAAAATTAGGTACTGCGGGATGGAATGGAAAAGGCTGAGCAATACCAGAATTATGATACATAATTCTCTCTGTTTCTTTCGGTGAAACCATTATCTTTAATCCTCTACCTCATTCTAATTTTATGGAATGCATAGTTGGAGAAAATGTTTTCCCTTTTTGACGGGAATAATTGGAGAAAATTGAGATTAACAATTTTTTTTTTAAAAATAATTGTGAGGATATTTTTGGGTTCTAAAATTGTGAGTAATTATATAAACACTCATCTAATTCTATTTATAAATTATTTTCAATATATTTTATTACAAAATTTTAAATTATATCTTATAATTTAATAATATTTTAATTTTATTCGTATTTAATATATAAACTATCTAAGAAAATAAATATTTATATAATAATAAATAAAAAATAAAATTATACACGTTTAATGATATAACTTATGAATATAAAAAAAAATCACTCTCCCATTTACAAATTATAAATTAGACTAAAGGAATACATATATACCCCCATAACAGCTGTGAATAATGAATGTAGCACGTGTTACAAATTGCACGAGTTAAATTTGATCCGTGGGTTCAAATTTCCTTTAAATACTCACCACTTCTTCTCTTCAAAGATCTCACCGATTTCTCTCCTCTCTCTCTTCATTATTAGCTTTAGCTTCCTTCGACCATTTTCCTTAGGATGCTTTCGAAGTTCATGAGCCCCTTCAAGGTTGAAGAAGCTCAACCAGAGAAGCTGAAGAAGAAGAAGCTCATAGCTGATCACAAAAGGAATCCCACTTCTTCTTCTTCTGATGAAGATGTCGGAGGAGGTAATTGGTCTAAGACTAGACCAGTCCAGACCCCCATGGATGTAATTGGTCTAAGACTCGTAACCGAAATCACCAATTCAAAGACTAAATCCAACAACAATGTTGTTGTCAAATCTTCACTCAGAAAATCACACCTCGACTTCAGTTACAGTAACACCTCCTTCCTCACATCTTGTTCTCTCTGCAACAAGATTCTCAGCCTTGACAAAGACATTTACATGTACAGGTATTTGTTAGTTAATTAAACCTTAACTTCCTGTCTCACTCATTCATGCTCTATATTGTTTGAAAAGTTTGCTTAATAACTATCAGAAACCGCATCAAGTCTAGATTTGGCAGAAAAATGGGCTCTTTGAAGGATTAGATTCTATTGCTTAGTTATATGTATTTCCTTTTTTGAAGATTTGCACTGCCAGTTTCTTGAAAAAAGGCATGGAAATCCCAGTTTAATTATAATTTGGAATTAATGCCAATTAACAAACCCGTGCAACCTAAGACAGTAACACGAGTTATATTCTTTTCTGCCATGTTCATTTTGACAGGGATCAGATTCTGGGTTTGCACACTCCTTTAACTAAGAATATAGTGTGATGGGTAGTGATGGTTTTACATGATAAAATCTGGGTGTTTGATGAAATTAGAGTTTGTGATCAAAGTTCGGAAATTTTTGCAGAGGGGATCAAGGATTCTGCAGCATAGAGTGTAGGAACAGGCAGATAGTGATGGACGAGATGAGAGAATTAGAGGAGTCTACGAAACAATTAAGAACAACATCGTCGTCTCCGAGAAATTGTTGGAACGATGCTCCTCCTCGTCGTCATGAGACTCGTCTCATTCTTGAAGATATTCGCTTACACAGCCTTCAATCTAAGCCTATCAATATCCCTTCCTCTTGCGCTCATCACCAAAACCATTGGGCAATTCTTTCATAGTTTAGATAAGAACATCGTACTCTTCAAGATCTCTTTAAAAAGAAAAGACGATTGAAGCGAAAAAAGAAATAAGATATGTGTGTGTGTGTGTGTGTGTGTGTGTATGAATCGGCTTTGCTTTAATTAATGAAACTGGTAGATAAGTAGGGGACCTTGATGAGATGAAACTGATTGTAACATTTTGTCAAAATACAAGCTTCTCCACAATGGATAAGGAAGATTTTTCAGACTCTTGATCATTCTCTCTTGCCCTTCAATTATGAGAAGGAAAATAGTGGATTTTTTTTAATAATAGAGATATTTTTTCTTTATTATTAGATCCACATTTTGATGAAAAAAATTGGGATTTACATCTCACACAAATAATTTAATCACTAAAATATCTTATAAATTATTAATATTTTATCATTTGTTATCATTTCGTGTACCAAGATTATATCATTGTCATTATACTAATTTATTGTGGAACTTTTTAATATTTAATATACGAGATTGCACGTTAATTTTCTCAAAAAAGAAATTCTTAAAGATATTTTGGAGTTTCACTTCTATTCTTGGCACAAGGCAAATGCATTTATATAAGGGAAACAAAACAACTAAAACTATCCATCCAATGTAAAAAAGAAACTTTAGTTATTCTTGTTATTTGTCCTAGCTACATTTTGCAAGAGAATATATTCTAAAGAAAAGTGAGACAGATCTTTCTCAATCAAGAGGGTCACATATTGTCGACTAATTAAACAATTGAATGAACTATCTTGTTATTGAGTTACTCACTTGTGACTCAACTTATTGATGTGAGTCCAAAAAACATATATTGAGTAATATTCTAATAATACTTTGGTATCTGAACTGTAAAGTGTAGCCATGTGGCTTAATTTCTAAAAAAATAGCAAGTGATGCTTTATGCTTGTAGTGAGTCCAATCAGATAACTTAAGCTTTTGGAAAATGAAGTATTAATAGTAGTTCTAAATATAGTGTGTGTTTGGATAGAATTTTAAAAAATGGCTTATGGAAAAAAAGCGCTTTTGGACAGCTTTTGGAAAAGGGTTTTTGAAGAAGAGTTTATAGAAAAAAAATAATTTTGAATAAATAAGTGTTTGGATAATTATTATCAGAAGAATTTTTATGATTAACAAATTACGATAAAGGGTATGATTTTATTAAAAATATGAGAGATGAGAGAGGAGAGGGGTTGGAGGTTGGAGAAGAGAGGAGAGAGATAAGAGAAAAGAGGATGGAGAGGAGAGAGGGTGTAAGAAAAAATAAGGGTAAAATAGTAATTGGGTAGTTCATAAGTTCTTTTACTATTTTAGAAATTAGTCTCAGTAACTTATCTATAAAACATTGGTTTTAAACCATGGTTTGATTCAAAAGATTTTTTAGATAAATATGATTGTTTATTTTAAAATTTCTCCAAATTAAAATTTAGGTGAAAAACACTTTTAAAATTTTGGTTTGAAAAGTTTCTAAACAGGCCCACAGTAATTATTAGTGAGATCCATAACCAAACTTGCAATAAATTATATATATATATATATATATATATATATGTGGATAACGATTTGATGAGGATCATCAATCAAATGATTAAACCTATTATTCACTAAGGCATTTTATTAGTTAAGTTTTAAAATTAATTTTTATTTAGTTTCAACTAATTTAATATTTTGAAATGAGATCGATCATGTGCTAGGTATGCCAGAGATAAGTGTGGGATCACATTCATTATATTGTGAGATACAAAAAGGAAGGCAAAAGTATGTGGACGCAGCATTAACGTAACACTGATAAGATGGGCTATCCCCACAAGATATTTTGCACTTTGTTTCATGTTTCCAGCTCTTTATTTCATTTCTCAAACGAAGACACCCTAGTGAATTATTCTTTATATTATTTCTATTCTATTTTTATAAATTTCGTGCCTCAAGGGACCCTACTAATCTATGCATGAATTAATGTATATATATATGAAAAATTCATTCTTTAACGCCATAAGTGGCCCTATTAAATGTTTAGTCTTATCAATTTTATTATATAGTTGAATTGCAAGTAAATATGAATCTCATATATAAAAAGAGTTAAGTAGTATCTAGTAGTATTTTGAAATATTTTTTCAATATCACTTATTATCTTAAAATAATTTTTAGTATATCTAACACCCTAAAATATTTTTCTAACAACACTCAGTACCTTAAGATAATTTTAATATAATTTTGCTCTGAAAGTATTTTCTCAATAACACTGAGCATCTAAATTTAAAATATTAATTGCTTCTAAAAAATATTTTTGGATGTTGGATTAGATTCTACATTGTATATTGTGAGAGTATGTAGAGATGCTTTAATACTTAATGAACTCGTTCTTAATACGGCTTAGGAAACGAGACGAGAGTGGAATAACCTTTCGATATTTAGTGATTATATCTTGCAAATTCCAAAGCCAATTAATTGGTCAAACACTAATCTCTTTGAATCCCCAGATGCCGATTCATGCATCCCTCTATATAATTACCACTTCATATGAAACTATACGCTTTGAAGTTCATCACACAGAACCTCACAGAAATACGATAAATTCTGTGATGCAGGGAGAAGGATCGTCAGGTTCTTCAGACGGTAATATCTTCGTCGACGAATTCTACTTCTCGGCTCTTTTTGATGAAGATGACATCTTTCCAATCTCCGATGAGAAATATGCAGGACAGATACAACTGCAAGAGGCCCTCATGTCCTCAGTTATAATGTCGAGGACAATGAGATACGATGATGATGATGATGAGATTAACGTTATTAATAATGTCGAAGATTCTTCCAGAAAGGAGAAGATGAAGTTAGAGACTGGTTAATCTTCTGGTAGCTCCAGCATCCCTAACATCACGAGCTTCTGTCAGATTTGCGTGGAAGACAAACCGATGGAGAGCATGTTCAGAGACAACAAAAGCTGCGAAAATGTTTTTTGTTCAGGCTGCATTTCATCCTACATGGCGTCGAAGCTTCAAGAGAACATATCAATGGTGAAATGCCCTGACCCAAAATGCCGAGGCATTGTAGAGCCACTCTTTTGTCGATCCATCATCCCAGAGGAGTTATTTGAGAGATGGGAAAATCCAGTGTGCGAGAATCTGATTCTTGGGTCCCAGAAATTCTACTGTCCCTACTAGGATTGCTCGGCCATGTTAGTGGACGACGGAGAAGAGGTGGTGACATCCTCGGAGTGTCCGAACTGCAGGAGGCTGTTCTGTGCTCAGTCCAAGGTGGCGTGGCACGCTGGGATGGACTGCACAGCGTTTCAGAGTCAGAAAATGGATCAGACACAGAACAATGATCTGCTGAAGGAACTGGCGAAGAATAAGAGATGGAGGAGATGCGCTCAATGCAGATTTTTTGTGGAAAAGATTGATGGATGCTCTCATATTTCCAGCAGGTTTGAATCTATCATTCTGAATATTTGATACTGGGCCTTAGGGCTATATTGATAATGGGCCATATTTTGAAAGGGAATCAGGACACAACCTTAGTCAAGCCCAGATAAGAACTTGAAATTTTTTATTTCTGACAGTCCGAAATTAATTAATTATTTTTTAAGTAACATACGAAATATGATAAATTTTATTTATAATTAAAATTTTTGTAAGCGTATATAAACAATTCAAGCCGTGTAACTTCATCAAAATAAGAGTAGTAATAATAGGTTGTGAGATCATGTATGCGTAGGTTTGAATGGCTGATTGGCCAAAGTAAGTAAAAGATTAGAAGGCAATAATTGAAGGAAGGCAATCAACAAGAAGCCTCAAGGATTGTTTCACGTAGAAGAATTTTATTGCCCTGTTTATGGGTCTTGTGTTTGATCTAACCAAATAGTGATAGTTTTTGTCTTAATTTTCTGCTATGTTTAAGTTTCAATACTGCCCTTGGACCTCCTAATAATGAGCTTAATGGGTGACTTTTTTTACTACAAATCGTATCATCTAGTTTAATATACTTGAGTTACTACGAGAAAAATATGGAAATGATGCCAATCTAGTTTGCATTCTCTGTTTATGAGTTTTTCAATTAGATTTATATCGTTACATTTAACTTAGAATTGTTTATAATTATTTGGTGGTAAAAAGCATTTTTTATAAATATTTAAATTTGCTAATTATTTCATTCAAAACCATAAGTAATTTGTTGATAAACGTGTATGAATTAATTAAAGCTTTACCTTTGATGATGAACGTTCTAATCTTTATGAAAAAAACAGAGTCGTTTGGAGATAAGATAAAAGCCCCTAAAAGAGAAAAAAGGGTTTTACTTTGGTTTAAAATCATACTTCTTAGTTAGCACATACTCAACCTTCTCCCTCTTCTTCGTCGTCCTCTTCTTTGAAAAACTCATAATAACTTCACCGCTAACAATTGAATTTGCACATCTATTGAAACCCCACATGTTTGCTCCAATTGAAGCTACTATTTCCTTATCATTTCCTTTTTGACATCATAATGTGGCCTCAACCTCAATTCCTTGCCATTGATATAATGTATTACGATGTTTATATTAGAGTTAGTTAATTTTTTTGGATAGATTAAAGAAATTAAATAAATCAGTTAAGAGCTAACTGATTAGTTTGAGTAGATTAATAAGTATATAATATGAATTTGTCTTGAAGAATTTAGTTTAGTCATAATTAACTAATTTATTTAGTTTTCTTAGTCTATCTAAAAAAATCAATTGGATTTTATATTAAAGAATATAGGGAGTAGTTAATTTTCACTCTATTAAAGACAAGATTTAGTAATTTAGCCATTGAAAAAACCAAACAAAACTATAAAGCTCTACTAGATCTATCTGGGTCTCGAGTTCTGAAAATTGAAATGTGAAGACCAACATAGAGTTGGTGATCTAGTGGTATAATGCCTTATTAGATTCTTCTGGGTCTCGAGTTCAATTCTTAGAGATGATACTTATGTTAAGAGGAATAGCCACGACACGAACCTTAAAACTAGATATTTGATAATATGATCTAATTAGTAATATTATCTCCGGCTCTTAATATAAGATCTACTAAACTAATTTGGATTAAAAAATTAGTTAAGTTAGTTATTTATAATGATTGTATGTTAGTTTTTTTAAAATATCTCTTTTAAATCATGTATATTTGAACTACCATTAATAAAAACTTCCTTAACACACGTAATCACATAGGGATACTCTGAAAAAAATGATAATTTTAAAAAATAAAATAAATTAGAATTTTATATTTAAAATTAAAATAAAAACTATATGTATAGGGAGTATTTAAAAAATAAGATTGCCACGTGGAGAATCATGTTTAAAATGTGATTTGTCTGTCACTACTAGAAAATAGGCTTTTTAAAGCCCCATTTTTAAACCGGTCATTGCGGAGACGGTTTAAAAAAAATGACCGGTGGTATTTTTGTAAATAAGATAAAATATTTACACCGGTTATAAAATATGACCGCTGTAAAAAATAATGACCGCTGTAAAAAGTCATGACCGGTGGCATTTTTGTAAATAAGATAAAATATTTACACCGGTCGTAAAATATGACCGCTGTAAAAAGTCATGACCGGTGGCATTTTTGTAAATAAGATGAAATATTTACACCGGTAGTAAAATATGACCGCTGTAAAAAGTAATGACCGCTGTAAAAAGTCATGACCGGTGGTATTTTTGTAAATAAGATGAAATATTTACACCGGTCGTAAAATATGACCGCTGTAAAAAGTCATGACCGGTGGCATTTTTGTAAATAAGATGAAATATTTAAAAATGGGGTTTTAAAAAGCATATTTTTAAACCATTCTTATCTACAGCTGATAGAATTATATCCGGTGTAGAATGTCTTTGCTATTAAAAATATAACAAAAAGCGTTAATTTTGTACGATTCCCTATCTTCACAAATCATATCGTCCTCCATAGAGAAAACTAGACAAGGGAGAACACATAGTGACAGGAAGCTCCACCTTTATAACACACCGTCTAAAGCTAGCCGAAGAAGAAGACCTAGATATGCGATGACCCATACATGTGCTCGTCGTTCTCTATTGTTGAAGTCAGTCGTTGTAGCCTCTAAAGCTCGCCAAAGAAAAAGACCCAAATTTGCGATGGTGGGTGTCTATTTTTTTGTTCCTTTCTTTCTCGATTTTATTTAAATATATTTCTATTCACTTTTAACTGAGTAAGTCGGAGGAATTGTG
This sequence comes from Leucaena leucocephala, assembly GCA_037074615.1. NCBI lineage: Eukaryota > Viridiplantae > Streptophyta > Magnoliopsida > Fabales > Fabaceae > Leucaena > Leucaena leucocephala. Next base: position 19,974,848 of record CM073555.1, on the reverse strand, counting down.
ACGAAGTTTCTGTGATATCTTTAATTAGGTAACGGCGTTTCTAGGTTTTCATTTTTGTATATATATTTGAGTTTTTGTCTCATTCATTTCTGGGTTCTGTTTAAATATATTTTTGTTTGCTTTTGAGCAGGTAACCAAAAGGAATTGTGACGATATTTTTGTGATATCTTCAATTAGGTGACGACGTTTATGGGTTTTCATTTCTGCGCATATATCTAAGTTTTTGTTTCTTTCGTTTCTGGGTTCTCTGGCTTTTTCTTTCTTCCTCTTTTTTGTTCTCTGCTTGCATTTTACAGGTACCTATTCTTCTTCATGACTCTCCTCCTCCTTCAGATTTGTGACGAAGAAGGAAATAATTTTGGACCTAGAGCTTTTTTATTCTGATTTTTTGTTATTTTGACATTACTTTTTAAACCGGTTGTATGGAATAACCGATTTAAAAAAACTGATTATTTACACCGGTCATATACAATCGGTGTAGAATATTAAACTTTTTTACACGAGCTGTTTCTACACCGGATCAAAGTCCGCTGTAGAAGTCTACTTTCAACCGATTTAGAAAGCTTTTTTTCCAGCCGTGTGTATACAATAAATTAAATTGTAGACAAAGCAATCTAAAACACAAATCAATTGTGGATCAAGAAACTCACTTACAGAAGATTGATACGATCAAAGTCCCATTGTCATAGATAGGTTTAATATTAATCAGGGGTGGCTTTTGTTTTCCTTTATGGGCAAGGGAGAGGAGAGAAATCAAAGTGGGATTTTGGTGGGTCCAGGTGTTTGAAAATTGACATGGGATGAATAGAAGTGAAAACAAGTTTGTTTGGGTGTATAAGGCCCCCGCCATGCGAACATCTATTTGAAGAGTGAGAGAGAAGTATATAAAGGAGAAACAATGGAAGGAGGAAGATGATTGCATATCATCAACTGTTAAAACATAAAATATGAGAGTGATGGGTTGTTTGTAAATGATGGCCCGTGCAATAACACACAAGTGGCCAAGCTAGCTAGCTGGCTAGCTACCTAGTTAGCCATGCACGCCATTATAACCTCACGCACAATAGTGTAAAAAAATACTCCCAAATTTTATATAAAATATATTTAATTAATTTAATTAAATAAAAAAATTAATTACGTTAGTTAATATAACATATTTTTTAAAATATCCTAATAATTTTTTTTAATTATTTCTCTCTCTTTTTTACTTAATTACTATTGAGAGAGTATCAATAGGGATAATTTATAAAATATAAGAAATAAATTTTATATTTATAATTAATATCAACTCCTCAATTAAATCATATATTAAAGAAGAGAGAAGTATTATTATAGCAAAGTTTTTACACCGATTGTAATTACATAAACGGCGTAAAAAGTGTGATAAATAGCATTTTTATAAATAATATGTCTTACTAGTAACTTTATACACAGGTTAATAATATAACCAGCATAAAAAACACTTTATTTATCGGTGTAAAAAACTTTTTTTAACCGTTGTAAAAAAGTTTTTCCAGACTAATGACACCTTGCATCCACCTTTGATTTCACTAATCACTCGGCTCCACACCTTGACATTTCTTACTAGTTTTCTCAATTTATAGCGAAAACGCAGCTTGTCCACATGGTTGTTTGCTTGCTTGTTTGTGTATAGGGAGATAGACAAAACAATGCAGGCCCCAACATCTTTTAAAAAAGCCTTCGACTTGTTAATTACTAATTTGGTGCATTGATCATCATATTCATTCATATAATTTTAGATCAATCACTAGACATAAAGCCCCCACACACACACTCTAATTAATTAATTAATTAATTAATTTTGGAGGCTCTCTCACCCACATTATTAATTGTCTAGCTTTCAATTTATGTTACTACTACTACTAGCTTCAACTCAATTATCTCCTCCAATTACTCCTCCACTTGCGTTGGGCTGGCTCCCCACGTGTGATCTCATCTAATCCCTTTTCTTTTTGTTGTTCTTTCAATTTTTACACAATTTAGCACTATTGAATTAAATTTGAGTATTGTTAAACCTTATGAAAAGTAACTCTATCAAAGTTAATTATTTTTTCCATTTATTAGGTTTAAAACTTTGATCTTACTTCAATGGTAATCAAGTCCCTCCCTTTTGATCCAACTTCCATACATAGACATATGATTTGCTAATTACACTAATTAAAAAGGTAACGGAGGCATGTAAAAGGTTTTTTTTTAGAGCTAGACAAAGATAGGCCATGATTTTTTCTTCAATATAGATAGATATATGATCTATAAAAGTATGAAACAATTACTTAAAAGTACACTTGGTGAAACAGCCCTTCATTTATGATAGAAAATGATCATATAATCCTGAATAGATCTTATCTGAGATCACAAGTCTCAAGTTTGTCTATGAAGAGCGTATTTACAAACCTCTAGTTGAGGTTAATATGATTTGCCAATTGAACTCCTTCGTTCTGCTTGATTATCTAATGTCACATTACCATAGATTGTATAGGACCAAGCTTTTCTCATTAGTTACTGAGTTAAACACGTTAATTAGCATTGGCATTGATTTTAACCCAAGAAAGATTTGTAAAAGGCTCAAAAGAGCAAGACAAAGCTTTATGTTTATTGTTATTTGCGTACGTATTGTATGATAAAACCCTAAATAGTTTCAAAAGTCGAAGCAAATTAAAATCAATGGTACAATAATTGGCCTTTTGATACTGCATCACGTGTTTGAACCACTATTCTTGGTGGTTGATTTCATGAACCAAAGAAAACCAGACACAACCAGAGTTAATAATCCAAAACTATGTGACCACAAAGACAAATGTTTGGAATCTTTTTTATGACTTGTCGATTAACGATCGATCCATATATACGTCTCCCAAAAAACACAACTATTTTGGCTGAGTGTGTATGATTATTAATAATTAATTAAATATATGTGTCATTATAATTGTCTAAAAAGTTAGAGTGAAACCATCAATTGTCCTTTATAGGATCACGACAACATTAGGAAGGGAAGAAGGTTAAATTGTAGCATTTTTCTATATGAATATCTAAATTTTAGAGAAAATTAAGAATATATAATTATAATGGACCCACGTTTGAGTTTTTTAAGAATAATATAATCGAATATTTTGGAAAATTTACCCATATGCTGTGAACAGTAAAAGAGATTACCAAGATATTATATGGTGAAAAAAATTTACCAAGATACTAAACTTGAAATCGTTCTTAGCATGAACAACTTTAAAATTGTGAAGAAATTGTTCTTGCAGAGAATGACTCTTTGTTTCTCTCTCCGTCAAATCACCTTTAAATTTAGCATTTATTTAAAAAAAAAATAAAAAAAAAAAAGAGAAGAGAAGACAAGAGAAAGGGAGAAATTTTTCTCCCCTTTCTTTATTCGGGAATATAGGAGAGGAGTTTCCTTTCCTCTTCAATCTTACCTCCCTTCTAAAATTAAAAAAAATTTAAAAAAAGAGATAATAGTTATATTTTATAATATTAAAATAAAATATAAAATATTTAAATAACATGTACACTTAACATATAATTTTTAAATTCTTAAAATATAAATTTTTTTAAAAAATATTTAAAATATTTATTTGACTATATATTATTTAAATAATAATACATAATATTTATTTAAAATTATATATAAATTATAAGTGTTGTTTTTTTAACGATGTGTTATATAATAAAAAATATAAAAATTATTGTATGATAAAAATTGTTAATTTTAATATTAATTTTAATAGTAAAGTTTAATAATCAAAATATAAAATATAAAATTATTTATTTTAAATTTTTAAAAATTAATGAGTTTATGTATATCTGATTCAAAGTTTATAAGAATTTTGTATATTTAAATTTTTAAAAAAATAACAACTCTTTTTTTCCATAAAATTAAATATACAAATATAAAATTTAAAATTATATGTTAAGTATTAAATATTATTTTTAAATAATATGTTTATAATAAAAAATATAAAAATTATGATATATCAACAACCATTAATCTTAACAATAATATTTTAAAATATTAAAATTTTTAATTTAAAATTTTAAAGATGTAGAACTAATCAAAGTTTAAGAGAGAGGCGAGAGGGAGAGTGGGATAAAAGAAAGAGTAAAGGAGAGGGGCAGATTATGATTACACCTTTTTCAAATTTTTTTTTTAAAAAGTGTTAGATTTAAAAGTGATGTTAATTATATTAATAATAAAAAATTGACTATATTTTTATATTTTAAGACAATTTCTTCATTTTATATAAATATTAAAATTTTAAATTGATATTTATAATTAATAATTATGATTAAAATAGTTTTTTTTTTATATATTCACGTACTCTTTTAAAAATTCAGAATTCAAATGGTATTTTCAATATAATTTTCTGGGGATTTCCCTTTATAAACTTAACATTTGATGTTGGAGTATGGTTATGAGATTCCAATTTGAACCAGAAAGTGACCTGCAAATATTCAAAAATGATGACCGCTTCCCAACACAATTCCACATCATCTTCTTCCTCTCACTACTTGCCCCTTCTCTCTGCTCTCTCCCTCTCTCTCTCTACTGCATTTCACAGTGCCTCCATTATCTGCCTCTCTTTGTCACCACTCATCTTCACCCACATTTCTTCCTCCTGTCCCTCTCCGTCCTTTAAAACTTGTCCTCACTTACTTCTACACACCAAAAACCTCGCTCTGTTTTTATCTTCTGCTTCAATGGCGCTATCTTTCTCCTTCTTTCTCCCATTTTTCTCAGCCATTGTATCCCTTTTACTACTATCAGCTTCTTCTTCTTCTTCTTCTTCTTCCTCCTCCGACCCTGACACGAAAACCTTCATTGTTCAAGTCCAGCATGAAGCCAAGCCTTCCATTTTCCCTACTCACAGACAATGGTACGAGTCCTCGCTTGCTTCCATCTCTGCCCATACTTCGTCTTCTGAAGAGACAAGTCGCATTATTCACACTTACGAAACGGTGTTTAACGGTTTCTCTGCAAAGCTTTCGCCTTTAGAGGTTCAGAAGCTTCAATCCCTCTCCCATGTCGTCTCCGTCATTCCCGAGCAGGTTCGCCATGTGCAGACCACGCGCTCCCCTCAGTTTTTGGGGCTGAAGACGCCCGACAGTGCCGGTTTGCTCAAGGAGACGGATTCCGGCTCGGATCTTGTCATCGGTGTCATTGACACTGGTATTTGGCCCGAGAGGCAGAGCTTCAATGATCGCGACCTGGGCCCTGTCCCTCCCAAGTGGAAGGGCCAGTGCGTTGCCGGGGAAGACTTTCCTGCGAGCTCCTGTAATCGGAAGCTTATCGGAGCTCGGTACTTTAGTAATGGGTACGAAGCTACTAACGGGAAGATGAACGATTCGTCGGAGTATCGTTCCCCGAGGGACTCTGATGGTCACGGGACTCACACGGCTTCGATTGCCGCCGGAAGGTACGTTTTCCCGGCTTCGACTCTCGGCTATGCTAAGGGAATGGCGGCAGGAATGGCTCCGAAAGCTCGACTTGCCATCTACAAAGTCTGCTGGGCAGGTGGCTGTTATGACTCAGACATCCTCGCCGCATTTGACGCCGCCGTTGCCGACGGTGTCGACGTTGCCTCACTCAGCGTCGGAGGAGTAGTTGTACCCTACTTCCTTGACGTCATTGCCATCGGCGCATTTGGAGCCTCCAGCGCTGGTGTTTTCGTCTCTGCCTCAGCCGGCAACGGTGGCCCGGGCGGCCTCACCGTCACCAATGTCGCCCCATGGGTCACCACAGTCGGTGCCGGAACCATAGACAGAAACTTCCCTGCAGACGTTAAGCTCGGAAACGGCAAGACCATACCCGGTGTTAGCATCTATGGGGGACCCGGTCTAACTCCAGGTCGGCTGTACCCGATTGTGTATGCCGGTTCAGAATCAGGCAGTGATGGTTATTCTTCATCACTCTGCTTGGAAGGCTCATTGGATCCAAACATGGTGAAGAACAAAATCGTTGTATGTGACAGAGGCATCAATTCGAGAGCTGCAAAAGGCGAAGTAGTGAAAAAAGCAGGAGCAATTGGGATGATCTTAGCCAACGGGGTTTTCGACGGCGAAGGACTAGTCGCCGACTGCCATGTGCTACCAGCTACCGCCGTAGGTGCCACAGGAGGTGACGAGATTCGAAAATACATCTCAGAATCTTCAAAATCACATTCACTTCCCACAGCAACAATCGTATTCAAAGGAACAAAAATGGGAATGAGAGCACCAATTGTAGCATCATTTTCAGCCAGAGGACCAAACCCAGAATCTCCAGAGATTCTAAAACCAGACATTATAGCTCCAGGGTTGAACATTCTTGCAGCTTGGCCTGATAAAGTGGGACCTTCCGGGGTTTCTTCGGATACTCGTAGGACTGAATTTAACATTCTTTCTGGTACATCAATGGCATGCCCGCATGTTTCTGGTTTAGCTGCTCTGTTAAAAGCAGCACACCCAGATTGGAGCCCTGCTGCTATAAGATCAGCTCTTATGACCACTGCTTATACAGTTGATAACAGAGGAAACACAATGCTTGATGAATCTACCGGTAATGTTTCTTCGGTTTTCGACTACGGCTCCGGCCATGTTCATCCAGAGAAAGCCATGCATCCTGGTTTGATCTACGACATTAACACATATGACTACGTTGATTTCTTGTGCAATTCCAATTACACAACTCAGAACATCAAAGTGATTACCAGAAAAGGAGCAGATTGCAGTGGGGCTAAAAGAGCAGGGCATGCTGGGAATCTGAATTACCCTTCATTTTCTGCTGTGTTTCAGCAATATGGGAAGCAGAAAATGTCAACACACTTTATTAGAACTGTGACAAATGTTGGGGATGCAAATTCTGTGTATAAAGCCACCGTGAAGCCTCCGCGAGGGATGGTGGTAACGGTGGAGCCGGAGACTCTGTCTTTTAGGAGATTGGGTCAGAAATTGAACTTTCTTCTGAGGGTTCAAGCTAGGGCATTGAAGCTTTCACCTGGAATTTCATCCGTGAAAAGTGGCCGTTTGGTTTGGTCTGATGGGAAACACACTGTCACAAGTCCTCTGGTTGTGACAATGCAACAACCTCTGTGAAGTATTATTATTCTGAGCGAAGTATGTCCTGTTTCATGTCTTCTTCATAATCCCTGAGGTTTTGTTTTGCATGTGGAAATTTTTGGGATTTTTTTTTAATAATTTCTATCTTAGAAATGTTATGATTAGCTATGCATAATAGAGAATGTGTTTGTGAAGGTTTTTTCCATTATGAGATGATGCATCATGAAGGAACACACCCTTGTTTGTAAAACTAAAATCAAGTTTCATGGGAAGCACACTGGCCCCAAATCCTCTTGTTGAGTTGGGTTCTGTAACCGTATATAAAGAACTGCTATTTCAGTTTATTTTTGTTTGAAGCAAACACGAAAGATTAAGATCGCTGGAATTGTAACGAGGTCCCAAGTAAAAGAAGGATTTAATTACACAGAAATTCTTATGATAATTAAGAATCTAACAATAACAAGTTTTTAGAAATTGACAAACTTTTGCTGTTTAAATTTTTTAGTAATTAAATTCCACTTCATAGTAATTTTCTCTAATGTTAAACTTGCAAAATGTTATAAAAAAATTACTATGAGGTGTTAATGAAATATTATAATAATAAAAAAATTCTAATAATAAGTGAGTTGTCTTGATTTTTTTGTCATTTTTAGTAAGCAAACTTATTACATTTTACTTGTTTATTATGATTTTTTTAGTAATTATTTTCATTTATTATAACTTAACTGTGATTTTCTCAAAATGTGATTAAGGTATTGCCTATAGAAAATGTGGAATTTTTGTTGTTCATCGTTGAAATGACATGTAAAGTAGAACATGGTCATGATTCTGAGGGTTTTGCAGAATTAAGAATATGATTAAGAATGGTGTGTGAAGTAGATGCAGTGTTGAGAAGAAGACAAGGATAATGTTGTGTTGCTGTTGTTCATGAGTATTTCTGATGGATGTTTGTATGACTTTTTATTTATTATTTAGTCAAAGATTTGGTAAGCGCATGTGCTTAAAGATGATTATGTTTTTTTTTTTTTTGCTGTTCTTCAATTTTTGCATCAGATTTTTAACAATCAACAAATATTTGCATCAGAGAGGAGACACCGTGATAATGACAAACAGGGCCACAGGTATTACACGAGGGGCTAGATGGATCTTCACTTTTTTTAAGAAAAAAAAATACAGCTTACAAAATTTAAAAAAAAAATATTTATCCTCAAGAATTATATCCGTTATTAGGATCTATGAGATTTAGTATTGATTAAGAATCTGGTTCAAATTCGTTGTTGTTAGATTTTGCATTCTGATTGAATGAGAGAGTTGGGAGGAAGATGATAGATAGTTGACGAGATAATCGGGAGTGGCTTGACTTTTGCAGATCTGGTATATCCTAGATGAATGAGAGGTGTTTGGGGACCAAGCTGGTAGGGTTAGGTTCTATGGTTCTATTTTGTTTTAAGCTTAAGGATGAAGATGGAGGAAATCTTCAGAAATACCTTACACATATCAACATACAGATGCAAATGTTTAACAGAAATATCTTAAAAACATTCTAAACATTTTTTTATAAATAAATAATTTTTTAATTAGTTATATAATTTTTATATTTATAATGGAGGAGTATCATTATAATACCCTTATTATAGATTTTATATTTTATTTATACGAATTGATAGTAGTGAACTAGTAATTAAAAAAGCTACGATTTCAAGGAATCTTTTTTGTTTTAGTTCTAACTTTTTGAAAATCTATCTATTTAAAATTTGATAGTAACTCTAGCCTCCCCCATGCATCCTGTCAAACAGTGACAATTTAAAATACGCTTATCTATTTTATAATATAAATAATATTATAAACTAAATTTTATATTAAAAATTAGAATAGATATTTAAATCTTATTTACTTTTTTCTGTTGTGATAGATTTATAGGTATCCCATGCCTTTTTAAAATTATATTATTAAATATTTAAATAATTGACTAATTTAACCGTATTTAATAGAAATCCACTTAAAAGGTACGGTGTCTTAACGAATATTTTTTGTATATACAAGAATCAAACTCAATACTAACTAATTAAAAGATCAAGATACCTATTACCATAACCTTAGTTAGTTAAATATTCTTCACTTTTAGAACCATTAAATATCAATATATATATATACATAGTAAAACTATAAAACTTTCTCTAATTTTAAATAATGAATAGTACAAATATCTCGAAATTATATGTAAAGGACCCAAGTCTTCCTAACATACTCCTTCCATCCTTACTACAAGATAATTTTATACCAAATCACATGAATTAAGGTGGGAAGTTAAAATTGGTTAACAACCTTACATTTTCTTTTAAATAAGTAATGTCTTCAGAAATTATTATTATTCTTAAATTTTATTGAAAAAGTTAATTATGACATTAAAAGAGTGCCAAACTCCATTTTCTATAATTGTCTTAAATGAATTCAAAAATGAAGATATTATTTTCCACACACACTCACATATACACACACACACACACGTGTGTGTGTATACAAACACAAAAGCTTGGATCAAGGTAAGGAATAAGAGTTTAGTTGCCGACAGAGCTATATTGGGGCGAACGAGGACGGTCTCACAATCTGTTCAGAAGGGATCGTGAAGGTTGACTTAGAAAAGCATCTTCAAAATTTCAACTTTCAACCCTAACATTTTTTTGTTTTTGGAAAGTGCAGTCCTATCATTTTACTTTATAAATTTAAAACTTTTATCAATTTTATTTTTGTCACGGGCGTTGTTAGTTAACTACCAATTCTAGCCTTTTTAAAAAAAAATATCAATGATAATTGTGTTTGGACATGTCCGTTATCTTGTTCCTGTTTGGGAGGCTTAGAGGCTGAGAAAACCAAAACATAAACTGCAATAACCCCAATGGGCTCGGCCCAATTATTCTTTCTTTCTTTGCCAACTTGTTTTTCAATCGCAGGCCAAACTTGTAGAATGGGTTCGGGTTTACCAGCCCAAAACCCGAGCCCAGTCCAATGCACAAATATATTCGCAACACCCCAAAAAATACATTTTTCTGAAATGGAGAAATTTGAATGAGCAGCAAATTAATCTTATTTTCACAAGATAACAATTCCGTGAGTGCATAGGATCATTCATTCACAAGAAACGTATTTCATTAAATAAAGACAAATGAAACGTAACTAGAAAATATGAGATATACAGTGACATGGGACTTTCAACAAAGTTTCTGTCAATTTCTTATCTAACTTATATTGACTTCAATGCCATTGCCATCATTGTCTAGATATTTGGTGATTAATAAATATATATATATATATAAAAAAAAAACTCCCCAATCTTATTACGTTTGGAGATTTGTATTTGATTCTAAGATGTTAATTTTCATTATCATAAAAAAAAATACTAATTTTTACGAGGGAATAATGCAAAAGCAAAAGTATGAATAAAATTTACATTATTTGTTTGCACTTAATTTTTGGGTTTACAAAAAGACTAATTTTTTTTATCTTCTTATTGTTCTGTATGTATTTAATTTATAACTACTTCAAAATCAATAAAGAAAACTCTTTTATTTTTAAAAATTTGCACAAACTTCCCATAAAATAAAAAGGTCAATCTCACATTTTTTCCCTCTAATTTTTTAAATTACACAAATTATTTTATTTCCAGGGATATACACAAATTTCTCTTACAGATGGGGGCATTTCTTCATACTAGACAAAAAATTATTAAAAAAAAGCTGTATTTTTGTGTGTGACCAGAAACACAAAGTATAGCAACCCATCATTGGAAGAGGCCATGGTCATAGATGGGTACTACTAGAAACTTGGCTCCTTAGTGTGTAGTTACCCTAATCTCTTACCAAAAAGTGACCGGAATTCATATTATTTTCTTGCCAAAGACCGGAAAATTAAATTAAATCAAAGTGCTTAAATTAAGTTTAGTCAGCTAGGAGGCCTCTAATGACAGTAATTAACAATACCATCACTTTCATCATCAACGTGTAAACTTTGTCATCATCTCTTTCCCCTGATTGATCTTTTTCTTTTTTCTTTTGGACTCTTCCCTCTGATTGTGAAAGGGGTTGCTTAAATTTATGCATTATCCTTTCTTTTTTCTTAAAAAAAGAGTGACACATAACTATGTAATTATATATCAAATTTAGATTTTACAATTATTATATTCCTTTTTTTTCTTTTTAAATCTTCATCGTGCTATTAAACCCAACCCAAGTTGATCAGTAAGAGGAGTAAACAAGTAAACCAATCTCATAGTCAGTCTGATTAGAAGTTGATTAGAAGTTTTGAGCGGGTGAAGTGGATTAGATTTAATATTTTGTTCTCTTATTTCTAAGCCTTACAAAAATTTATTTTAAATTAAAAAATAAAACTCTATTAAATTTATATTTTAATAATTCTATTTTGTTAGACTATATATAATTACTGGTGGACTAATAATTTTTTTTATTGAAATATTGTTTGCATAAGAATATTTTTATATATTTTAATTGAATTATATATATGAATATGACGGTAGCTCCAATGTTCATGTAAGGACGAGCATCTATTAGACGGCCCCTCTCTTGGATTTTTCCTGCTAACAAATGATAAGAACAACATGTAGTTTGCCAGAACATGCAGTGGCCCCCATCATTTCGGATTAACGTTAATCACTTCACTGTTGCTCCTAATGGGAATCAATTAATCTCCTAATCATAATTATACTAATAGTGAAGTTTATTATATTTATTTTTGTGTGTACAAACTATGGGGTTTAAAATAATATCAACTGAATCAGCAACTTGTCCTCCGTTCCCACCATCATTGATTATTATTATTATTACTCTATTTCAAAATTAATTTAAATGCATTTGCTGTACAACTAACCATGGTCTCATCAACTAACAACTCAAAAAACTATGCGTTGTCCTTATGGGATCATCATTAATTAAAATATTCTTTTCGCGCCTTTTTAATGTTTGTTGTTGAATTACTTGAATATAGTACTACTATTTGCCTTGTTTTTTCTTCTTCCTCACTCTTTCTTTTCAATTCTCTTTCCTTCCTTTATCTTAATTGGCTCAATTTTTGTTGATATGGGAATGTTAAATTATTACTTTATTTATTCTTTTCGTATTCAAAAGGGGCAAAAATAAATTAGAAACTAGATAGATTTTTAATTAATCCCCATCAATTTTTTTTTTCTTTGAGTAAAAAATGAGCTTATGTTCTTAGGGTGTGTTTAGATTAGTTTTTGGATAATAGATTTTGAAAATTGGAGATGTTTGAATGATTAGTAGCATAATCACTTTTTTATATTGGTAAATTATTAAAAAATGTATGATTTAATTAAAAGTATGAGAGAAGAGAGAGGGTAGAAAAGAAATAGGAGAGAAGAGAGAGTGTATAGAAGAGAGAGGAGAGGGGGTAGAGAATAGAGAGGAGAGATGATATAAAAAAAGTATGAGTAAGATAGTAATTAGATAATCCATAAGCTCTTTTTACTGTTCAAAAAATTAGTTTCAGTAGCTTATTTAAAACCATAGTTTTGTCCAAAATCACTCATAGATAAATATGGCTGTTTGTTTAAAAAATTTTCAAATCAAAATTTTGTCCAAAAGAGCTTTTTAAATCATGGTGCCAAACAGGCACTTAATCATTCTAATACGACAATAACAATAACAAACTAAATGAAATTGACTATATTAATCGTATGATTCTATTATACTTTATTAACGATTAAATCTATAGATAGATTGTTAACTAAAGTATAATGTTTAATAACTTTGTTAAACGTTATTTTCGGTATTCCTCTAACTCTTTTTATATGATTCTATACTGTCTAATTTATCTTTCTCACGGACATCTCTAATGACATTCTTTCCATATGTCCGAATTACCTTAGATAATTTTCTATCATTTTTTTAATAGTGTCACACTTAATCTTAATCACTCTAATGTGATAATATAATTGTTAAAATAAAATATTTATAATTACTAGTTACTAGAAAATAATTCAAGAGTCAAAAGTGATAGCTAGTTGGCAGCTGGGGCAATTATCAAATGTCTCGAGAATTTGACACTTTTTGTGAGAAACGCATCCAATTTTATGAATGAAATAGCAAGGACGAGGCATTGGATCAAAGCCAATCTTTGATTAACTCACTTGAAACTTCAACGTTTGGATTATTATGAACAAGTCTAACCAATTATTATTATCGGTTTTGCACTCAAAGCAAGTAATGTTTCTTTGGTTTACCCTCACAATCTTCTGGCTATTGATTAATTCAAGTGGGTGTATATAGATATTGGGTATAGACCCTTTATTTGATGCAGCCAGGCCCACTAAGATAGGACCCACTTTATTTTGTTGTCCTTGAAAGGGAGACAGCTACTATGTGGACCCCATTCATGTTGCAAATTGTGTAATTTTTTTAATATTCATGTCACTTTATTTTTTTTCAGAAATAAAAAAAATGGCAATGAGATTTCCCTAAATTATTGCTCATCAAATCCATGGCTCCGGTTTCACATAACTTATACTCCCCATTATTAAATATAAGAGTTAGATAAAAAATATATTTTAATCATAAATATAAGATCTTAATCTATTTTATTTTTAAATTGCATACAGATGCTCGTTTGTTAAAGTTAGGAAAAAATTATACACGCATGCTAAAACTTTGAACTCCAACTATTGAAATTCCAACAATAGTGATAAAAGTATATTGATCAGACAATTATACTCACGCAAATTTTCGTCTTTCAATTAAGTGTCGTATAAATGACCAACATCAATGTAAACTATCCCCCAGAAAAAAGCACAGATATGTTATTCCCAAACAAGAAGAGTGATAAAAGTAATTGCCTATCTCTAACAGGCTTAGTGAAACTTTGAAGCAAAATTCATTGATCATCTCTATATACTAGAATCCCCAGCTCCTTACACTACTTAATCTATTCATCCATCAACACATCACCAGCTCGATTCTTCAAATTCTTGTAATACGTTGGAGGTTAGGGAAGGCATGAACTCGAAGCCACCTACGAAACTTCTCTGCCTCATTTCCCTCGAAGTCCTGAATATGTCTTCACTTACAAGCGCTAGATGCTGTTGCCCTGCTCCTCCATTGTGCTCCAAGTATGTCTGTATTTGACTCTTTCGCTTTGTCCCAAACACTGGTTCGTTCAGAGGCAGCAAAACCATTTCGTCATTGTTCGCTAAAACCATCAAGTTCAAGCCACTCTCGCTCGCACCCACATCCTTTGCTGTGAAATCGACAAATTCGTTAAACCCAGTAAATGTTTTCACATAATTCACAGCTTCAAAGAAAATGAGAAAGGATAAAGAGAAACTGAGAAAGGATAGGAGTTACTTACTATTAGTTTTAGAGAAGACGGTGAGTCAAACTGTCGAAGAGCTCAAATGTCAAAGAAGCCAAACTAGACGACATCACGGAGGCTAATCGGAGGTGGAGGTGGAGGTGGAGCAAATGAGTTTGTAGAGGTGGAGGCGGAGCTGTTGAGCATTCTAAAGACTGAAGAAGTGAAGTGAAAACCCTCTATTCCCTTATATTTTTTAATTAATAATATTAAATATATATATATATGGGTGGGCACATGTAGCCCAATGGTGAGCTTATAGCCTGTCTGTGAATCCCAATGCGCTCGTTAATTTAAGCATGGCCGTTACGGGTCTATTTTGGGCGAAGTTAAAATAGGCAAATTTCCACCCGTCCCAAGCAGGTGCACTAGGCTATGAGCACTTTATTCAACCCTAATGACAACTTTCTCATGCTATTGTAAACAAACTTTATATTTAAAAAATAAAGTTCTTATAGAATATTAAACGTGGTAGAAATAATTTGAAAATTTCTCTTTTAATTTTTTCTTAAAGGAAAAATGTTTTTATTCGTGAAAATTTGTGAGCCCTTCATACTTCTAAATAATTTAAATTGGGTAAATTTTATATATTATACAAATTATAAGGGGAAAAAATTAAAAGCCACACTACTGAAATTAAAAATGAGAAAATTACCCAATATCATAGACAAGGAAATTAACTACAAATAAGTCCTAAATTTTATTCAATACTAGTAAACCTAAGAGATTTAATGTTTAAAAATTTGACTTATAAACGACCTAAGTTCCACTAATAAATACTCTTCGGGTCATTAATATATAATTTAATTAAAAAATTGATCTTAATATTAAATATAAAATTTATTTTATATTTTTATAATTTTTTTTAAATTACCCATATTGATACCCTCTCAATAATATTTAAGTAAAAAAATAAGGGAATGAGTTAAGGATTATTATTATAGTATTTTAGAGAAAATAAATTATATTAATTTTTTTAATCTAATTAAATTAATTAAATATATTATATATTAAGGATTATTGATAAGTATAAAAGTTTAATTTATTATTAGCATGAGTGTTAAATAAAACTCGATTGAATTCATTTTTATTTAATTCTTTTATATGATATGTACGAGTAAAAGTGGCTATTGAGAAAGTAGACTAGAATCCGAGCAAGTTGTGAGATTAAAGAAATGGGGAAAGATGAGATGTGAATAATTGGGAATTTTATTATGCCAGTGGAGCCTACACGCTGGAGGGAGGAATTGCTTGTGGATAAACTATATTCGAGTGAAGAAAACGTGGAGGGCCAGTATATTCTAACCAGGTTGGCACCCTGCAGCCACACGTTATTATTACTCATTAGATTATTAATATAAAATATATTTAATTAATTTAATTAGATTAATAAAATTTATTAAATTATTTAATATAGTATATTTTTCTTAAAATAGCATATCAATTTTTCTTAATTCATTCCTTATCTCTTACTTGATTATTGTTAAAAGATTATTAATAAAAATAATTTTAAAAAATAGATAAATATAAAAAATATCTTATATTTAGAATAAAGATCAACTGTCTATTTATATCTTATATTAAAAGTCAGAAGAATATTAATTATATTATTAAAAGCCATAAAGTTGATTTTACTAATAATATAGATGATAATGAATGAATTAGCTACCTATTAGATGACACTACTGTCCTTTTTATTTTCGTCATATCCATGGCTTGGCTCATGTATTCTTTTTTTAAATTTTATTTTATCTTCTTCTCTTTCTTGTAATTTTTGTTTAACAATGATTTTTTTGGGAAAAAATGACAAGATACATTATCTGTATACTTGTATTTTATTTATTATTTAATTGTCATTTTCTATTTAATTTTATCTAAAATAACCGTGAGTTCTAGTTGAATTAAAATTATAATGAAATAATAATAAGGAAAAATTGGTGAGAAATCCTTAGCTCTTTGGGTGAGTAAAACACATTATCTTTAGTGGGTGTACTTTTTTTCTCTCACTTTGTGCAATATATTTTTAGTCATATATAAATATCTTGTGTTTAGGGTGTCTGTAGCTCAATTTCATAAGCATGTAATTCTTAAATAAATTTCTAATATTTTTAGACAATAATATTTCAATTAGAGTTTGTTTCTTCAATTTTTTCTAAAAGTAAATGTGTCAACAAATATAGGACTAATACAATATCTAATCAATCAAATTTGTTTTTGTTTTAATTTATCTTTTAAGGATTTATACTATATGCTTTAGTTTCTTAACTTTCTTTTTATATTTTACATTAATTATAATAATTTAATAAAAAATTATTTTATCTATTGAAGGATTAAAGCTCATTGTCTGAAATTTGAGAAAAAAAATTAAAATTGATACAAATTCTGAAAGACTAAAGATATAAATTAATTAAAAAATATAAGAATAAAATGGGATGGAGAAGATAGTGAATTTAACCATTTAAGGATGGACGATTGAGAGAGAGAAGTGAATAGGAAGGAGAGGAGGCCGCCCGAGTGGCCGACCAAGAGGTGAGAGGAGGTATTTCAATCCATCACATCGGAAGGGTCCAAATGGAGGCGCATCCACCAGCGCTCCCGTTCCATCGGAGTCCAGCTGATCCCCACCACCCCTCCTTCTTTAAGCAAGGGATAGAGCCACCTCAGCTTCAACCCCCATGACGTGTCACACCCTCCTCAAGTCAGATCACTCTGGTCTTTTCTCACCAAATCCTATCATTATTCTTATCATTTCTGTCCCAAATAACTCTTCCCACTCAATTATTCATCCCAACCAAATGCTTCATTTTGCATCCCCTTCCTAAATATTTGTCTGAATTAATTAAGAAAATTTGATGAAATAGATATAATGAATTTAATGTAAGTATGAACCTAATTTTTCAGTGTACAATGTTGAAACTCTAACTACGACTAGCAGCCTTGGGAAGAGCTTCCCTTTTTTAGAAAAATATAAGCATAATTTTGCTATTTTATAAAAAAAAAAATCATACAAATTCTTGAGGGCTTCCGTGAAAATAGGACATACCGTGGGACCAACATGAGATATTCATATTTCAATGTACTTCTGTATCACTTTCCCTCTCTAATTTCCTACCCCTCGTTACACTCTCTAAGTTTTATTTTCCCATAATCCCTCCATGTCCCTAATGTACTTCACTTCATAATAACATAAGTTATCAGCCATCTAATTATATCAAATTTATGTTTAAATCATGTTATTTATAAATTATTAACAGTTATTCATATACAATGAGAAACAGAAAAATGTATATTTAATTACAAAAAATAAGAAAATGGGGAAAGTTTCCCATTAAATTATTTTTTTAAATAGTGACCTCAATCGGAGTATTAAGTATTAATATTTTATATGTGAAAATTTACGAAATATCATACTTTCCAATATTTTATAAAAATAGTGTTAGAAGTGAGAAAAGGTCAAGGAGGGGGAGCGCGTGGAAGCCATGTGGGTGATGGGGCCCACGGGTTCTGTGGGAGAGTGTGGTGTCAACTGTCATGGCGTGTGTTTCGTCGCTAACGCTAATCATAGAGCTTTCATTTTTGTCGTCTTCCTGAGCCCCTTCCCTCTTTTAATATTGATTTATTGATTTCCCAATATACCACCCATATTCTGGTTCATGCATCTACTCCCGTATCTCCATTAAGTAATCCCTAATCCTAATTACTTAATTAATTCCCATTACGCTACTTGCGCACTGCCAATCCTTTTTCTTCCTCTTGCCCGTGCTGCCAATTTACCTTTCACCCCTCCACTACTTTTTACTTTGTAAAAGGATGGGTTACTTGTTGCGACAGTTAATTTTGGAAATATCTTAGGAGGCACGGGATTCACCGTGGATGAGAACGGGCAAATTTACTAAGATACTACAAACAGTAAAAAGTAAAATACTAAAATCTTATCTGGTGGAAAGAATTTACTAAAATGCGTTACTCCTTTTACTCTTGTCTGAAACAATAGTTTTTCCATTCCACTTTCTTCTCCAATGGACTTCTCTCTCTAAATCTAAATGTAAGGTTTTTTACACTAATTTTTATAATACAGAAAAAGTAAGTTGATTATTTGTAATTAAGTATGCAAATGATTTGTGAAAAAATTCAAAAAATATGATAACTTAATAATTAAAATGTAATGTGTAAAGATTAAAGTGACTCGAATAGTTAGGGGTGTCATGTAAAAAGAAAAAATCATGTACAAGACAAGAGAAAACGAGACTATCAAATAAAAAATAACTAAATAAATTTTATATTAAAAATTAAAAAAATATATCATAAATATAAAATAATACTAAAAAATTATGATGATTAATTAACTTCAACTAAATTTCTCAATATCATGAAATTTAAGTAGCTAAGGAATAATATTTATATCCTAATATATCACATAAACTTTATTAAAAGCACACACCATTTATAAATAAAAAAGTCTCTCAAGCTCCAGATATACAAAAGTGTAGGATTTACTTTTTATAATGAATTTCTGGGCTACGAGACATTCTACCGTATCTCGAAAATTAGACACGCTATTGACACGGTGCACGTTGCACCCGCAACACATATATTTTTTTATATACAAAAAATTTAAATAAATTTAATACTAATCTTTTATTAAAATTAAAATTTAAAAAATATTTATAAAATTATTTACTAAATAAATTATCATAACGAAATAGAGAATTAAACTTATATTATATCAACACATATAATCATGCTTCAGTTCCTCTTTTGTTTTTTGTTTGCCATGAACAGTCACATGTAAGCATGCCGTTTAGAACTTGTAATATCTTAACTTCAAACCAATAATTGAGATGTAGAAGTATTGTTTTCAATTTCCCTCAGTTTTCTGTGTCTTCCTCATCTAATATTCCTCCCACATTATCGTCAGCAATTTCATTATTTTTCTCACTCCTTTTGTCACTCACATTTAAAAAAAAAAACAGGATTTCATTAACTAATATTCGAGAAATCATACAAAACAACAACTAAATATCAAATAATAATAAATAATTAATTTAATTAAGTTTTTTAACCTCATAGTTTTTAGACAGCGCAATCTTCCATCTTTTTAATTTTTTACCTTGTTTTTAATTTGTCTAAATAAGAAATAGTAATCAAACATTTTCCGGTAAAAAGACATAAAAAATAAAATGAATCAACCGGCACCATATAATATCTGCATCGCCCTCCGCCCCGGTCAGAAATCAAATGTCTCTTGTTTTTGTGTTTCATATTTTCTATTCACGAAGTTGATCCGAGCGAGTAGTAAATGGTACTATATTATTTAAGTGAGGTCTTAAATTTGAGCTTTAGTATATACATAAAATTTTTGTTAAGAGACTCACCTACCATAGTCAGGTACGCGATACGGGTTGAATCTGGATATAGTCGGGGTAAAATTTCAGTAAACTGGATGGACAAAAAAATAAAAATTGTATTCACCAGACAAGGAGAACTAAACTTCATGTACTAAGAGAAAACACATTCATGTCGTGAGTAAATTATGTATGGTCGGAATAAATTTAAATCTTAAAACTGATCCTGTCTTGTTTCTTTTTTCAATAATTAGTTCTGAGGTTCTTGCAACGAAATTTGATGCTGTGTGGGTGTATAAATATATTAAAGTAAAGAGAAACTTGAATACAATGCAGTAAAAATCAGTGAATAGACCCATGTTTAAATTTTTATTACCCAAATTCAAGTAACCTTACCCTCTGTATATAAGTTCTTCCGATTAATGATATTTTTTATGTATAAAAATATATTATATCTTTTCTATCAATAACATTTTTAAACTGAAAATTTTAACTGATTTTCTTTATAATTTATGGAATAAGAAATTTAAGTCAAAATTTATAATTGAAAAAAAAATAGTAGAGATATAGGGGCTTTTACACAATCAACCATAATTGCCCCTTCATAAGTTAATTTATATTTATAATTAATATATACAATATTCAAGACACTTTTTTAAAAAATATTCCTACCATTTAATAATTAAAATTTAATGTGTAAAGATAAAGATGTCTCAATAAATAAATGCAGGAAGAGTTAATATATGAGATTAGTGGAAATGCGAATTTATGATGAAATCAAAACTTTTATATCTAAGCTGATATTTAGACAAGAGGGACGATATGCCTTTCTTCATTCTATGCATTATGAAAATGTATGTAAAATTTCTTTGCATACTTGATGATTTAAAAAAATATATATTTAATTTAAATCATACGCACATATATATATAATATTTTTTAAATATAAAGTTGTTAGTTCAAACTTTCTGTTGATGATATAATGAATGTGTGAGTAAGGACACAAAAATAAACATTTTAAATTTTCAATAAAAAGCATCCATATTTAAATTTTAAATTGTCTCTGCCACGAATAACTCATCAAATAATGGATTTTGGTACATGTTAATGAACGAACGCATAAGTTATGGCTTTTGAAATAGAAAAACTTTTGTGAGGGCACTTCATTCTTTAATAACATGTAATTAGATCCATTTTAATGCAATATTTTGTTGTTAATTATTGATAAATATATTTTGAATTGTTTAGTAAAATAATTGTACGATATTGGGAAAGAAATTAAAAGGCAAAATACCTATGAAAATAACCACTTTATTCTAAATAATTCGTTTAATTTTTTTTGTTTTGATTGTCTTGCATAACTATAAGGTATTACCTTTTTTATTGATAATATAAGATATAATTTATATTATAAATTATATTTTATATTAAAAATATAAAAATATTACTATATATAGTTCGTTATTTTATTTCGCCTTTTAAGTTAAAATAAAAGTTTTTTCTTAAAAAAATTGACTTTAGATTTTTATTTTTTAGCCGCATTTAATAAAAAAAACATTTTAAGATATTGAAAAAGAAAGTATTCAGCGTTTACTATCCTAAATTTATTTAAGGGTAAAAGTGTATCTAGTACCTTAAATTAATTTTGGAGGAGTAATTAACACCCTAAAGTATTTAAAGATGTAATTAGCACCCTGAACTAATTTTGGAGGTATAACTAGCACCCTAAAATATTTAAAGGTACAATTAACACCCTAAACTAATTTTAGAGGTACAATCAGCACCCTAAAAAATTTAGTGTAATTTATTAAAATAATATTATACATATGGCTTTTAAACAATAATGTATCCCAAAAAAAATTTATGTGATATGTATCAAATGAAAGTAAGTATTTTTGTTAGTGAAAGGGTAAAATTACACCAATTTAAATATTTGAGGGTACTGATTGCACCTCCAAAATTAGTTTAGGGTGTTAATTGCACCTTTAAATACTTTAGGGTGTTGGTTGTACCTCCAAAATTAGTTCAGGGTGCTAATTGTACCTTTAAATATTTTAGGGTGATAATTACTTCTCTAAAATTAATTTGGGATACTGTATATACTTTTACCCTTCGTTTAATTCATTTAATTCTGAAGCATTAAAAGCTGAAAACCTAGAGCATTAATTGTAAGGTCAGAGTATTAGTTTAAATGTTTCTAAATAAAATTAATTCGCAGTATAGTTGACCTTATTTTATTACATCTTTATAATTATTGTGTATGTTGACTTGAAAATAAATATGGTAATAAATTGAGGATCCCAACATCCTTTTCACCAGTAGAGAGATCCAAAATTAATTAATTAATTAATTTATGGTAATAAATCTTACCAGCTTTTTATTTAGTAAATCTGTGATGGATTTAATAAGTGAAGATTTTCTTTTATATCTCTATGAATTTTGAGATACAAAAGATTAATTGACCAATTAATGTGTATACATGAATTTCTGATTTTGTCATCAGTGGATACATTTTTTTGACCTTCTTAACAGTAGATTCATGATTTAAACTTTAATGACATTGGATTTTCATTTAATTAAAGTTGGCAAAAACCCAACTCTTTTATTCCTCTGACCACATACTTTTACAATATTGCCCACTTCCCTTTTCCGGCTTTGCCCCTGTTCTCGTCAACCTAAAACTACCTTAATTACCGAAATAGAGGGTTCCCCGTCACCTGCTTCCCAATTTATCTAGTCTTCTCTCTTATTTTAAACTTGGCTGGTTTTATCATTACAGCGGATTTCATATATTTTCATGGATATTGAAATAAATTACATTTCGACTCCTTATATTTCTTAATAAAATATTTTATATTATAAGCTATAAGAGTGCGTTTCATCTCAAAATAGTAACCTTTTTAATGCACATAAATTGATTAATAAATAAATTTTATTACTTATTATATTCCATCAAATAACCAAATTTCTCATATAATAAATTGGTGTCATAATTTCCCATGTTATTAATTCAGCTGAATAAATGGATGATTGCTTAATTATCCGTATTCATTGAAGCTACGTATATTTATTAACCATTCATCACCGTTAGTTAGTTAAGATTTTATCATAAATGTGACATGCAAAACAAATTTAATTGTACCATGTAAAATAAAATAACTTTAATTATTGAAGTTAAAATTAAATCAATCTTACATATTTAAATATGATTATACATTTGACACGTAGTTAATAATAAATGAGACGACATGTAATTTTATATTATAATAGTAAGATTGGATTCATGACCAATATATTTGTTAATAGTTTAAATTTTACGCATAATTTTTTTTTTTAAAAAGAAAATTTTAATTCTTAGGGTTTAACCAATCCTATTTTTTCAATCATATTAATATTGCTAAAATAATATAAGGGAAGAAGTGTACTAAAATAATAATAATAATAATAATAATAATAATTTTTTATTATTTTGCATGATGACTGCAATTCTCGTATTTTTTTTAAATTCTAATCCTAAATTATTGTCAAATACGCGTGTTACTATAGTAACAGCTGACGAAGCCAGTAAACCTGGAAGTCCAGTCTCTATTCTGACCTTCCTGGTGGTAATTCAGGAGCGGAGGCAAGGGCATAATGGGAAACGAGTCTTCTTGTTCAGCTCCTCACTCCATTGCTGGAAAAAATAATATATAATGACATCCCTACTCCTCGTCTTGTCACCAAACTCAGAATTATCAAACCCTCCACAAGACATAGCTACCATTTCCAAAGAAAAAAGCAGAGTTTACATTTTCTCCTTTCAGAGTGAGCACAAGAAAAGCACTGCTGAGCGTACTGAGAAGGCAATAGCAACATGTGTGGAGGTGCTATTATCTCCGACTTCATACCGGCGGCGGCGGCGGCGGCAGCCGGAACAGGGAGGAGGTCTCGCCGGCTCACTGCCGATTATCTATGGCCAGATTTGAACAAGCTTGGTGCTGGTAGGAGGTTTTCCAAGCCACTGAAGCCTGAAACTGTCATCGACATGGACGACGATTTTGAAGCCGATTTCAGGGAATTCAAGGACGATTCCGATATTGATGTTGATGAAGATGATGATGAATTGATGATTGATGTCAAACCCTTTGCTTCATCCGCCACTAAGTCCTCTAAAAGGCCCGTGTCTCGTGGTAACTATTTTCTCATCCTCCTCAGAATTTTTGTGAGGATAGCTTGATTGATATTCTTGCGTGATTCATTTGTTTTTTGTTACGAAATTTGTTGTAGGATGTTTCTTGTGCATTTGTTTGCTTGATTCTTTTGTCGGTGGCTGGATTTTTGTTGTGTGGATTGAAAAAAGATGATTTTCCCTTTCATGTTCATTTCTTGGTCTATTTCCCAGAAAATTTTGCAATTTGCTTTTTCTACCAAATTGGAGTTGGCTTTGTTTGTCTATGACCTATGGTTTCTGAGCTCCTTCAAAATTAAAATCTACTATGGATTTTTCTTTGGGCATATGAAAATTATTTTTGCAGGAAGATAAAGAAGATCGACCGCTTAGATCTTGTCATCCCCCTGAAGAAAAGTTTTAGCCTTTCTTTTAGTACAGATATTGGCTTCTCTTTAGAAACAATTTTTACAAAATTTTTTCCTATCCTTCTTGGGATCCAGTGTGTAGAATCTGGAAAGAAATTTTCAGGCAGTATCGAAATTAATGTGTTATATCCTTGTAAATTTGGAATATTTCGTTTTGAGCGAAAAACAAGATTGAAGTTGTTTCTTATTCAGAATAAGGTTTGACTTCATCATAGGTATGGATTTGTAGATCCGATTGTAAATGATTTCTTTTCCTTGCATGGTCTTCTAGAAACCATTACAGACTGGTAATTTATGTCTGATTATGTAAACACGCTGCTTAAGTTGGATTTTCCCTTTCTGGGTCCTATTTCTTGAATGTTATAGTTTCCTTAATAACAACTGATGAAGGGTCGCATAATCATATTCATGCCAGCTTTAAATTTTATCATTAATTAATGACCTTAGGAATAAAAACAGGAGCTTATTCTCATTATTCTGATGATTTATTGATTTCCTTTTCGATTATGTTGAAGGATCTGCTGCTGCAAAAACTGAGAAATCCGATGTGCAAGCTGAGAAGTCTTTGAAAAGGACGAGGAAGAATCAATACAGGGGAATCCGCCAGCGACCATGGGGCAAATGGGCGGCTGAGATCCGCGACCCGAGAAAGGGTGTTCGTGTCTGGCTCGGAACCTTCAATACTGCTGAAGAAGCTGCAAGAGCTTATGATGCTGAGGCAAGAAGGATCCGCGGCAAGAAAGCCAAGGTCAACTTCCCTGATGAGGTCTCAGGCAATTCGTCAAAGCGTATCAAGACCAGCAAAGTCGAGAAGCCGCTTCCAAAGGCCAATCTGACCCAAAACTTCAATGCTGGAACCAATCTGGAGGACTATTACTACTCCATGGGTCTGATGGAACAGAAACCACAGATCAACAACCAGTTTGCTGCTCCTGCTACTGCTAACATGGGCTCATTCCCTGAGACTAACAATGTGGTCCCATCAATTGCATCCTCTGATGATGTCACTGTTTACTTCAGTTCCGATCAGGCCAGCAACTCATTCGACTACTCTGATTTCGGATTTGGCGAGCAGGCTCCAAAGACCCCGGAAATCTCATCCATGCTGTCTGGTGAATCTCAGTATCTGCAAGATTCCAACCAGAACAACTATAACAACAACAACATGCAATACTCGAACTCTGAGAATGTTGTACCTGCTGAAAATGGTTCCGGAAAGAGTCTGTCGGATGAACTGGCTGACATAGAATCGGAGCTGAAGTTCTTTCAGACAACTTATCTTGATGGAAGCTGGGATGATGCTTCACTGGGAAGCCTGCTGAGTGCAGAGACAACACAGGATGCTGCAAACCCAATGAGCCTGTGGAGCTTTGATGACCTTCCTCCATCCATGATGGGTGGAGTTTACTGACCAGAGCTTGCTTTCTTCAATGACCCCTTTTTAATGTAAATAAAGCTACAAGTTAGTAATTTTCATGACCCTCTTCTTCTTTAGTGCTGTTTGTAATAGAATGAGGTTTTAGTTACATTTGATTGGTTTTTCAGGAATCTGTGGTTGGAGATGGTGTGAGAACGAAAGTAAAAGGGCTTAAGCTTAAGCATGTGTGGAGGTTATTCACTGGTAGCTAATGCAGCTTTTGGGGTCATGTTCCTATTTAGGTGTCCTTATTTTACCTTTGTTAAAGACCTTAATTTTTGAGGCCTTTTTTTTTTAATGTTTTCCTTTTCCTTTTCTTTTTTTCTTTTTATGTTTATATATATAAGGATGCTTATATGTATGTATTGAGATACAGTCTTGACTGCTGATCAATGTTAACTGGTGTTCTTTTTTATCATATGCTTCATTATGTTTTTGTTTGTTACTGCTATGTACGGTTATTTCCTCTGCAGCTTTTACTGAATTCTAGATTCTAGACAGTGGCGGTATAACAGATTTCCAAATTTCAACAGTTACAAATATGAATAATCAACAACTCCATTGTATACCCCTTTCTTTTTTGTCCGGCTACTTTATATACTTTATAAATATTTTTAATTTTATGGAATTAAAGTCAAAATTTACCTAAAAATTTGAGAAAATAGTGAATAGTCTTTATTAAAAATTTTATTAGAAAAAAAGTCTTGATATAGTTGTATATATTAAAAGTACTAATGTTTTAAAAATTTATATATAGAGTACTATTATTTGAACTTAAATTTTTGTAATTAATAAAGATTTTAAACAGAGATATGGCAAAAATGACTTTTTTTTAATTTTTTTTTGGAAAAATCCCTATAAGAAGACCCTGGAAATTGGTATAAATATCAAATTGAGGATTCAAATATTATAAATGACTGATAAATGTGAGTACATAAAATTGAGATTTTGAAATTAGCCAAACGAGGAAAGGGCATGAACAAGGGGCTGGCACGTGGGAGGCATAGACGCGTGTGGGTGACATGGGCCGAGAATGAGTCGGCAATTCCAAGGCTTTATTCATGAATTACTGCATTCTTGTCAGGAACCCCAGCATGAAAGCTCTCTCGTGATTGTCGTCTAGGGGTCAGCTTTCCCTCCTTTTCTTCCCTTGTTTCACAATCATATCTAACATTTTAGATTTTGATTCACTCAACTTTCTAAGGTTAAAACTAAAAGACACGAAACAAATACATAAATAAACTACCGGATTTATCCGAGATAAGCGATTTCGATATTATTTAAACGAGATTTCGAGTTCGAGCCTTGGCGTACGTAAAAAATTTCTGTTGGGAGACTCACCCACCATAGCCAAGTGCGCGATGCGGGTCAGATCCAGATGTAATCGGGATAAAACTCTGATAAATCGAGTAGGCAACTAAAAAAAATATATATATATAAATAAACTCATAAATATTCTCTTTATTTATTTTTATAAATCTTTTCTCGTTTCCCATGTAGTAGTAGTATGATACAAATTACAACACGTGATTCCTAGTCTTGTCCCTCTAGGTAACCTTGCTTTCTTTTTACTGATTTTGACCAATCACAGACTTACTTTTTTCTTTCCTTTTGGCCTTGGGTTAATCAAGTGTGTGTTACCCCATGGGAATTAAACCGCCGCGCCAACCTATTATATGTGGTTTAACTGAGGAAAAAATAAGAGACATGATTAATTAAGGCATGTTTAATCTTTAAAGAATATTATTTTATTATAGTTCTAGTCGTGGCGCTTAAGGAGATATTTTAACTCATAGATACATAGATTTACGGCTGAGGATAATAGACAGCTTGCACTATCTGACATTAGTATCGTCAAAAAAGAAGAGAGATTTTGCCTTACCCTTAAATAGTGAATGGGCCTAATCCCTTTCCAAATTTTTTTTATACAAACAAAAAAAGGCGTGCTAACATAAAATATTTTAAATAATCATTTCAGTTTTTAATATAAAATTTAAATAAATTTATAGATATTAAAAAATTAATTAAATTAATTATTTATTTAGCTTTTATAATTATAATTATGACTGAATATCGCATCTGTTTTTCAAGGTAAAAAATGGACGGACTGACTTTTCGAAGAGATCCTTTATCCTTCTCCCCTTAAAATTTAGGCCCGTTTGGTTCTCTAGAAATGGGTTCTGGAAACGGAAACCCATGTCCTCAAATTTGGTTGGCCTCATTAAATTAGGTTCCAAAGAAATGGAATTCCATAAAATAAAAAACCATCAGGAAATCGGACTCCTTCCTTCGTCCAGCCTATGGAAAATCCACATATTTTTCTGGAAACCCATTTTTGTTGACTAAAATATCCCTCTGCTTTGAATTTCCAAATCTCCCTCCCAGTTTCTTTCTTTGGCAAACGCCACCTTTTCCTTCATTTTATTCCCATGGGGTTTGAATAATATAATCAATCAAGCAATTAATTAAAGAGCTTAATTAATAACTCGAAGGAAGTAGTTGCTTGCTGCATAGGTTTTCTCTTCAAAAGGTTTTGGTATCGACCTGGAAAGGAATAACTGTAAATTAACGATAAAAGGAAGTCATCACATTCCCGCCTTAATGCCATTGAAGTAATACTCCTTAATTATAACAATCAAGCCAAACACGCCTTATTAACTAACTACTACATCAAAATCTCCGAACATGTTCACAATAATCTCCAAACATGGAAGAAGCTTCCAACCCTACCCGCAATTCATCAAATTGCTTCTGTCGAGGAGAACTTCTCTCCCTCCATAATTTCTCCTTCAAAAAGTTTTGCTTCTTTCTCCTCGTCTTCTTCCTCATCACCTTCGTACTTATCGGCTTATCTACCTTCTTTGTGATTATAATTATCAAACCCCACAAACCAGTTTTCTCAGTTCGAGATGTAAAAATGGATTTTTACGAGGTTGATGACGACAATGATCGTAACTCTAGTAACCAAATCCTTCTGGCTTCGTCTGTGCTTTCATTGAACCTTAATGCAGAAAATCACAAGAAGTTTGGATTAGGGTTTAGTCCTGCGAGGTTCCATGTCTATCACGAAGATTTTCCCATAGGAACCATACGAATTCCTAGGTTCTTTCAGCCTCCTCATAGTGACGATGTTGTCGTGCATTGTCGTGTTTTGTTAGAGTGTGTCAATGTCTCTAAAATCTTGGCCAAGGCTTCAAAGACAACTACGGATGATGAGTAAAAAGGGAACGTTTCAGAGATGAAAATCTTAGGAGACTTCACATCTTTGGTTTCTTCATCTAAATTTTCTTACTATAAAGGTGAATTGTCTCTCTTCTTTTCCCCACTCTATATTTATATCACATCAGATTCGTTACTTTATATATATATATATATTGATATCGATGATTTATTATTCTTCTTTTTTCGTTGTAGCTTGCTATGGATTGTAACATGAATGTGAACTTGAAGGAGATTACTTCGTGGAAGAATGAAGTACACAGCGCCAAAATGATCAAGAGTCGCTTGGTAATTACTAATTAGGCATTCACATATCTAATGATATGTTAATTAATAACAAGAATCATAATTATGATCGTTGATTAATTATTGTTATTTTTCAGGCTTATGCTCTCAGCAACTCCAAAGCCGTCACAATGAAATGCGTTTCAGCTCTTTCCATCTAAAAAAGATCCAATCCTCTTCAAATGCAATGTTTTGGGACGATGAGCTCGTGATTAAATAATGTGAGGGGGGCTAACAAGGATACAAGAAAATCAATTATGAGCACCAATTGTATTTAAGTTTTGAATCTTGTCCCGAGAGAACATGCATGCTCCAATCTATTCCTTGTTCAATATAAGAGAGTTAATTTTGTGCAATTAGTCTATTACTTATATAATCATAATTTAAGAGAAGCTTGCACTCGCGCACAGACCCTTGCTCAATATACTTATGATATATAGAAGATGAATGTAATCTTATGTTGGAATCTTCATATTTGAGTGTAAGAATCTTGTGGATTAGGATTTGTATTATTGGCATGTGGCCCCTATTCTTTGATTTTTGCTGGTTCTTAGCGTTTGCCTTTGTCTCTATATAAATGGGGGAAAAAAAGAATCTTTGAGACGACAGAGAAGGCATAGAAGCTTCCAAGCTAATGATATTATTTTTTTTACTACCTTCATCATTTTTAAAGTTATAATGTTCTTATAAGATTATTATCAAGTTTCTGCTCACAAGGGTTTTTTCTTTTAAGTAATTTGAAATGATTTGAATTTTTATAGCCTTTCATTGTAAATATAACAAGGTCCATGTCCTTAGATGTAATTTTAGTCTAATAATAACAATAATACTATTTGACCATTTCGGATTTTCGGTGAGAGACAATGAGGGGGGAGGTTGGGGGAAGCTCACTTAAAAAACCAGAGGATCTAACGCTTGGGACTTTACAGATCAACTCTACGTTAGTCTCTTTTCCAAATGCTTTATTCTTTATAAGGAGAGCGAAATAGTTAAAAGTTTCATGAAGATTAAGATGCTGAATTTGAATTGAGGTTCAAACCGATTTGGACTAGTCTTTTTTTATTTTCTTTCGGGCTCAATTGTACAAGGCTAGAGAATAGATGGCCACTTCTGGTTTAACTGTCTCTCTATTGTTACTTCTTTGTATCGTCCACTGCTTCGCCAGATCATGCCCACCAACAAACGGCGTCGGCGTTGCTTTGTTCGTGTTCGGGGGTTCCCCTTTGGATGTCGGAAACGATTAACTACCTCACCTCCAAAATCCACTTTCAGGCTAACCGACCTCCCTACGGCCAAACCTCCTTCAACTACCCAATGGCAGATGTACTGATGGACGAACCATTGTTGATTTTCTTGGTAACTTTTTTGTTTTTTGTTTTTCTTTTCTCTGGGTTATTTAAATTTGAGGTCTACATCATACCCTTCTTTTCAAAAACAAATTTTTCCACAGCTGAGCATGTGAATCTTCTATTGGCTCTTCCTTATTTGCCAATCTGGCAAGTGTCATTAAATTATGTGACTAGTTCTACAATTACAATATCAGTTCAGTTTCAAAATTGTTTTTATAATTTGAAATCATAGATGAAGGAGATTCACAGTGAAGGAGGGAGGAAATTTGAGTTTCTTGGTGGGTTGGGGCCTATATATAGGATGTGTTCCGCAGATGAAGATGCTTTCAATTGCAAATGGGACATGTTGCTGCCATGAAAATGAAGCTTCGGTGCTCTCAAAACTCCATAACAAAACACTTTCTGGGATTCTGCAGAAGCTAGAGAAACAGCTTAAAGGATTCAAATATTCACTTGCTAATTTCTATGATTCCCTTACTGACCTAATCAATAACCTTGTAAAATATGGTAGGTAATACATGCATGATTCTCGCGAAAATAATTTTAATTAATCTGAATTGAATTTGAAGGTTTAGTTTGTTCCAAGTATTGTGTTTATACTTTAAGGGGGTGTGGCATGCTGTAGGTAGTAGTCCTTAATCCCTTATAGGGGAATGTTAACCTGTGGAGGTATTCTGGGAGGGACAAATTACGAGGTGTGCAAGGATTCAAGGGAATAAGCGTTCTTTGACTCTGTTCATCCTTCTGATAGGCCAATCAATTTTTCGCACAGCAAATGAGGATTGGACTTCCTAATGTTGCAGGACCTTGCAATCGGAAATCACTTTTTAAGGCCCAAAATGTTTGTACACAGTAGGGGTGTTCATTATACTGGAGCCCAGTTCGACCGTTCGAGCTCCAAAATAATTGCCTAGCCCAACCTAAAAAATATTGCCCAAAATATATTTGGGCTGGGCAGGGCAGGGCATCGGGTAAGGTATGTCACCCTGCCCATTTAGCCCGACTCTATATATATATATATATTATTTTTTTCTTAGAATTTTATTTTTTTTAACTTTTTCTATTTGTAACTCTACACTTTTCACTTTAACTAACAACTCTCTTTGCTCATTTTTTAAATTGTAAATATAAATCTTATATTTACATAAATATCGAAGTTTCTTCCATGCTTTACTTACTAAGCATTCAATTATTAGTGTTGTAATAACTCTATAGATATCCGACCCTGATACAGATTTTAAGATTTTTTTTTTATATATGTAATGTACTTCAAGATTTTAATTACTATCTTTTTGTTACCTTATTCTTAATAAATTATGGATATTATTTAACTCATGAATATATAAATATGGTATTATTTTTATAAGTTTATGATTACAGATTTTTTTTCACAATATGAGCAGGATATCACAATTTGGGCATACAACTCTCGCCTATGCCCAGCCTGAAATGGTTAAGGCTTTTACTGAGCAGGGCCAGGTATCGGGCTACAAAATGCAGCCAATAATTTTTTCGGACAAGGCACCGGGTAAGGGGGTTACTTTGAAAGCTTTATTATAAGTAGGTGCAGGGCGGTTAATTATTGGTGGAAGAGAGAGAGGATTTTTAAAGGGAGTTTCATTCAGAGGTTGATAGGTCAATGAAAAGCAGATTCATTCTTGGTGTCCCAATATCAAGAACTCGTTACAAAAGCAAATCAATCTGAGTACCTCAGTAATAAGTATCCCGTTTGATTAGTGAGTACTAATTCCTTCAATTCCCTTTGATTCCGTACTAACGTATAATACCGAATTTTATACAAACTAATTTGGCGCACATGATTGTCTCTGACATTGCCACATGAACCAACCAAGTAATAAGTGCTGATTTTAAAAATGTCACTTGTATAATTTCCTTATGGAATACTTCTTCCCATGTTATATAAATATAAGAATTTAAAGGATTTATTATCAAGTTTATAAGTTTAAGGAAGTAAATATAAAGTTCAAAAGAGTTACGTATAATTTCACCAAAAATTAAAGAAATCTTCAACTTTACCCTTGTTTGAAAATATAGATTAAAAAAAAAATCCCCCGCGCCCCCCCCCCCCAAACAAATATGCTATGCATTAAATATCCAAGTAAAACTCACACCACCTTATATATATCTCCTTTGGCTCTCCGTGCAACGAGTACCACTGATAAAAAAACAATAGTGATACGTAGGGATAACATCCATCATTACAATTAATCTCCTATAAAAAACACTAATAACCTCCCTGATCTGAAAGACCACATGCAAGCGTTGAGAAATCCGCTGGTTTTAAACCACTTGTTGCCGTGTTCAGAAGTTGAAGATGAACCAAGATGCGGCGGTGTTTGCGCCCTACAATAGGCGCCGGAGGGAGCAAGTAACAGCAACCTCAATAATTGACATTAATATATCCTCACAATATAATTAATGCTTCCCGATAAATAAGGTTGCTCCACCTTTGTAACGATGCAAGTTTAGTACCTAGTTCTATAAACTATGGCAAGTTCGAGAGTGTGTTTCTCTGTTTTCGGTGCCACCGTTTTCTTTCAAATCACTAGTGGCCAGAGCATTACTAATGGCAGTATCACGTGCTTGTCGGAAAGTCATTCGCCTATGTTTGTATTTGGAGACTCCATCTCTGATTCTGGAAACAACAACTACATCAACACCACCATTGATCTTCTCTCTAACTTCGAACCATACGGCCAAAATTTCAAGTTTCCCACTGGAAGATTCTCCGATGGACGCATAATCTCAGATTTCATTGGTATATATATATATATATGCCGATCGATCCCAGATTGCATGAATTTGTTAAGCTTTTTGAGTTTGTTTAATTATTTTAGGGAAAATTAGTTTTTAGTCCCTTAACTTGGAATTTATTTATGACTCAGTCCCTCTCTCTCAAGTTTAATTGTCGTGACTCATCATCAATGCCTGAAGTTGGATCTGTTTAATATTTTTGTCCTTGTCAATTATCATGCTTATGTGTCGCTAAATAGATTTAAATAGTTAAACTTAATGGACTGATAAGTTACAACTGAGTTTAATGTTGAAGGACTAAATAACTAATTTTACCATTATTTTATTTGAAGCTAAATTAGTATATGTTTTGTTTAATTTCATGTAGCTGAATTTGCGAAGTTGCCATTTGCCACCTTATCTGTATCCTGGAATATACGATGATCACTACGTTTATGGAGTAAATTTTGCATCATCAGGAGCTGGAGCTAGCCCTAGTTGAAACACGTCAAGGAACGGTATGTTAATATAATCCAATCTGATATATATATACATATATGTTTTGGTATAATATGCACAGGTTTTTTTAGTGATTCTTCGTCCATGCCAAGAGTCTAATTATGTTATAATACAGGGTAGCGTGCAATAATAGTTTTTACGTGGGAATTGTGTTATTCTTGTTTAGGTGATAGACTTGGGAAGTCAAGCAAGTAATTTCATAGAGGTGAGCCAGCAAGTGAAGAAGAAACTAGGCGAAGGAATTGCCAGGATACTGATTTCTAGAGCTGTTTTCATATTCAGCTTGGTAGGCATTGACTATGCTACCCCTGTCTCCTCCACAAATTCCACCCTAGTCCTTCCAAAAGACAAGGTTGATGCTGTCACTGGAAATATAACAAGCGTCATCCAAGTACGCATGCATGCTTATACTACTACTACTACTACTATTATTTCAACTTTGATTAAAATGGATTTATCTATACAGTAATTAGCTCGACGTTTTAATTTGTGGTTGGATTGTTCTGATAAAACTGCGGAAAATATACGAGGAAGGAGGGAGAAAATTCGCGTTGGTGATTGCAGCTCCATTCAGTTGTTTTCCTTTGTTAAGGAGAAATGGAAGCAGCATAAGTAGTTGCCAGGAAGAAGAAGCTGCTTCACTTGCAAGACTTCACAATAATGTTCTTCCACAGAAGCTTCAGCAACAACTCAATGGCCTCAAGTACACTGTATTTGACTTCTACAATGCCCTCATTCAAGTCATGGAATATCCTGCAAAATATGGTATATATGTCCTTAGTTTCATGAAATTAATCTTTTTCCGTCGTAGTTTTGACTCAGTCCTTAATTTAGTCACTCAATTTTTGAGCCGATACAATTCAATCTTTATAATTTAACTATTTAAGATATTAATCAACATATTTTAAAAAATAAAATTATATATTTTATAAAATTTAGGAACTAAAGTTCGAAATATTTAAAACTATATAAAATGAGTTACAATAAATTAAAATTTAAAGATCGAATTTTGACTGAGTCAAAACTATAAGTGATGTGAGTTTAAGAAGTGATCAATTACAATTGATTTAAAACTATAGAGATAGAAAGATTATTTTTTTATAAAACATAAGATTTTTTATTTTGACTGAAGTGAAGACATTAAAGGATTAATATTGATGAAGATTTGTTGATTTTTTGGGAAGGTTTCAAAGGGGAGGTGGCATGCTGTGGAGGAGGAGCTTACATAGGAGATTATAGCTGTGGGGGCAAAAGAGGGATTGAAGAATATGAGTTATGTGAGAATGTTAATGATTATGTTTCTTTGATTCTGTTCATCCTACAGAAGCTGCTGCTCAACATTTCGCCAACCTCATGTGGACTGGCAATGGAAGCTTCACTCACCCTTGCAATCTCAAACAGCTCTTTCAATTTAAAATCCTTCGCCGTATATGCAGCGGCAGCTGGATGTTGATCCATCTTATATGTGTTACCAATATTACGAAAATAGGACCAGTCATTGACCCTGTTTTTAATAAATTAATATATTTTGGATAATATTTTCTTAAAATAATAAATAAATAATTATCTTATATTTAAATAAAGTAATATATATTTAAAAATAGAAATATCCACGAATATACTTCATATTATTTATTGAGAATGTATATATTTGTTTTATAATTTATAATTTTAGAATATATTACATCTTGTGCCTATTTGTCCATTATCCTTCATATCCCAATGCTTATTAGGCGCCAAAATGCATAAATTATACTCCTCAGTCCATCTAATTAAGCAATTAATTAGTTTTAAATATAATATCTCTTTCTCATATTTATCTTTTTTTTTAAATTACTCCTATAGATATTCTTTCAATAATAATCAAATAAGAGAGGAAGGGATAATTAAGAAAAATAGTTATATATGGTGTTTTACAAAAATCATGCTATATTAACTAACTTTTCTAATAGAATCAAATTAGTTAAATAGTTCATATATTAATGATCGGGAGATTAATTTAAAAAATATTAATTAATTTTCTTAAAAATTTAAAAATTGTCATTAGTTCAACTAGTTAACGAATTAATTCTTGGCCTATTCTCTTCTCTCCTTGTTTTTTTTTTTGGATAAAGTTCTCTCCTTGTTCTACTGCCGGGAGTTTGACCGCCATTTCTAACTCTAATATATCAACCTATATATATGCCGACCTCATTCAATCTCAATATACATTTTTTTTTTCCCACTCGGTTCATCGGAGCTTTGCCCCGACTACATCCAGATCCGACCCGCGTCGCGCACCTGGCTATGGTGGGTGAGTCTCCCAACGAGAATTTTCTGCGTACGCCAAGGCTCGAGCTTGAGACCTCGCTTAAGCGATACCGAGCCGCTTATCACTCGGACCAACCCCCGTTGATATCTCAATATACATTTGAATATCAGGGTTCATGCATGAATCTATGGGCTGTGGACGCTATACAAATTCAAAATCACCACAAATCTTATTATTACATACAATTTCCTTAGATATAGGATCCACTGTGATCTTAAATTTTAAAACCTATTCTATTATGTCTTCCAATTTTTTTAATTTTCTCTCTAAAGTATTCTTATATAATTATACATATAAGGGGTTTTTATGGAGAGGTAGGTCTAATACACGTGATAGTAGAGGGTGTTTAGGAAAATCAATACATAATTATTACAAATAACTAATTTAATTAATTTTTTAATTCACTCAAATTATTCAAGTAAATCTTATATTAAGGGCTGGAGGGAGCATGTGTGATGCATATAAAATACCATGTTTTTCACATTCATAGGTTTTATTTAGGGTGTGTTTGGTTTAGTTTATAGAGAAAATTAATTTTAAAGTGATATTGGAGAATATATTTTATATAAAAAGTGATTTTAAATCAATAAGTATTTAGATTATTGTTGTCATAATGATTTTTTTATAGATAAATTATTAGAAAGGTATGAGGTAAATAAAAAAGGAGAGATATGAAGATGAAAAAACTTTCATATGGTTAAAATAGTTATTTTTTATGCTTAATAGCTAAAATTATTTTAGAAGCTAGTTGATCTTGCTTATATAAAAGTATAGTTTACAATGACCTAAACATGCCCAAATGCAATTCTGCCATTAACTTTGTTTTTGTACAAAAATATTTAAATAGGTTCGGCACTAATCTCTTACTAAGGTTAGAATACAGTCTCAGAGCTCAAAGAGTATTTACAAAAGACTTACGAGATTCCTTATTAAAAGAATCCTCATAATTATAGCGAAAATTAAAGATATAAACCTATTTTTTATCATCTATACTAACTCTTATTAGTTAATTCCACCATTAATATTAGTGTTTGGTTCCTTTTGGACTTAAATCTAATTTGGGTTCAAAAGCAATTTTTTTCCTTTTTCAAACACGCCTAGAGATGGACTAGCATATTCTCAGCTTCTCTCCAACACGAAAGCAGTACACCGTCCTATTTTACCAAAAAAAAAAAAAAAAAGTACACCGTCCTTTTTACCAAAAAAAAAAAAAGGAAAGAAAGGAGTACGCCGTCCTAATCCTTCAATCTGCGCCGTCCGCATCATCTAAGAGAGAAGAGCGTGCCACGTCGCCATGAGTTTGCTTTTTCTTCCGAACACTACTATTGGTTTTACGTGCTGCTTTTTCTGATCATCACCACATATGTTGTTTTCATATCTACTAAAGCCGCGTTTTGGTAATTGGCTTCGATGCTCATCAAAAGTATTGAAAGCTGTAATCTCACCGTCCAAATTTAATTTTAATTATAATTTTTTAAAATTATTTTAATATGTATAAAATCTACACAAAAAGATAATATTTTAACCGTCCGTTTCTTAAGTATGATTCTTTCATTTAAAAAGCACCCACTGAAAGTTTTAAATATGGACCAATTATATTTAGATGATCCAGATCTCGTGAGAGTGATGAGTATCATGACAGTTTCATGTGTTTAATGCAAAAGTACAGTGTGGTTTGATTATATCCCATTGTTGACTAGTGTCCGCATCGGAGCCGCAATATAACGACTCGTTGACGCAGCAATTTGACTCAGATTTTTCTTTCGTGCGCAATATTCTTTTTCTGCCTGCGTTCCTTGAAAGGCCTATATATAGAGTTTCGGCAACCAAATCTGTGTGAAAAATCAATAAGCAACATAAGAAACAAGTACAGCAGAGAATTGACAGCATGGCAATTTTAACTAGGAAGCTCGTGTCTTATTCCATGGTTTTGTGTGTGATCAAGTTTGTCATTCAGAACAAATTCTGCATGCCGGAAAAGCAGCAAGCTTCAGTCTTGTTCATATTTGGAGACTCCTTGTTTGATGTCGGAAACAACAACATGATCACAACTATACCTTTTCTTCAGGCCAACTATGCTCCTTATGGTGACACTTTCTTCAATAATCCCACCGGGAGATTTTCCGATGGTCGCGTCGTCCCAGATTTCATTGCTCAATATGCCAATTTGCCTCTCTTGCCGCCATATCTGCATGCTGCATCAAACCATGGGGATTATATTCATGGGGTGAATTTTGCGTCATCAGGAGCTGGAGCTCTAGTTGAAACTCGTCAAGGAACAGTAAGTTTCTTTCTTTATAAGAGTACAAGTGGATTAAATTTGTGACCTCCAGGAGAATTTATATGCCCCTGAGCCACAAGGGCATTGAAGACTCTAACTTTTTTCAATATGATATAGAAAGCTCCATCATGGGGAATTTAAGTAAAAAAAAATATAAAAATTATTTTATCACTGGTTTTACTTTGTAGGCGATAGACCTGAAAACTCAAGCGAGTCACTTCAAACAAGTTAGCAAGATGTTGAAGCAGAAACTGGGAGATGCAGAAGCCAAGGCATTGCTATCGAATGCTGTGTATATTTTTAGCATAGGAGGAAACGACTATTCTGCCCCTTTCTTGACAACCTCCAGTACTGTTCATCTTCCGTACCCTCAACAAGAATTCGTCGAGGTCGTGATTGGCAACTTATCAAGCGGCATACAAGTATGCAAAACATTCCAACTTATTATACTTACGTACGTGAATGGTTTTTCCTATATTAATCCTGGTGAGCCTCTGTGTATTATAAATTGCAGGAAATTTACGAGGAAGGTGGAAGAAAATTCGGATTCCTTAATGTGGGTCCTATGAATTGTTTCCCAATATTAAGGATGATGAAAAACGGAAGCAGCTTAGATGAGTGCCAGGAAGAAGAAGCTTCAGCAATTGCAAGATTACACAGAATAGCTCTTCCAACAATGCTTCAGAAGCTGGAGGAACAACTTGAGGGATTTAAATACTCTCTCACTGACTTTTACGGTGCTCTTGTTGAAGTACTGAAATACCCTTCCAAATACGGTATGCCCTAAAACACAAACTTAAAAAAAAAAAGAATGAAAAGTCCTATTTAAAATTTTTTATTGATAATAATAACCTGAGTTCAAACTATACTTTATGTGTATAAAAATATATTAGATCCTTTTTTGGCTGATAAAATTTTTAAACAAGGATTTTTTGTCAAATTTTCCTTAAAATTAATATATTTTAATGATGTTCCTAAATAGTTTTGAAGCAGTTTTATGATCTTAAACCCATGTTGAGCCTTGAAATTTTTTGAATAAACATTTTTAATATATTCTTAAGCAATAACGATGATTTTTAATGGTTGTTGGGAAGGTTACAAAGAAGGGGAGGTGGCTTGCTGTGGAGGAGGCTTATACAGAGGAGATTATAGCTGTGGGGGCAAAAGAGGGATTGAAGAATATGAGTTATGTGAGAATGTTAATGATTTTGTGTTCTTCGATTCTATTCATCCTACAGAATCTGCTTCTCAACATTTTGCCAGCCTCATGTGGAATGGAAACAATGATTTCACTCACCCTTACAATCTCAAACAACTCTTTGAGTTACGCTAAGTTTAATTTGTTAGTTTTGTTCTTAATTTGTATATAATTACATATTTAATTGTTTCCAAGCTGCGAACGTTGTAATATTTTGTTCTTAATTTTAGACGGCATTTATCAACGAGCCTTTCTTTAGCCTTGTCTGAAGCTTTGGAACTCAGCTCTATATATTAGAGTTTGAATCTTTAATCACTATTTAGGCAATTCCTGGAAAAATACATCTCAAGTCTTGGTATTGCATTATATGAAACTGTAGAAATGCCGTCCAAATCCAAAATGTTGAAGATCATTATGATTCATAATTATATAAATAATAAGTGGACTGAGTACTCCAAATTCAAAATGACAAAGCGCTAATGCTATCATTATACCTACCTTGTGATGCATATTTAAATACCACGTTTCTCACATTCATGTATTACACTAATTACTAAATTAAGGGAAGGGACAGTAATGAAACTTTAATTTTAATTAGTCCTTTTTGTCCTAGTAATCAATTCAGTTCTTCAAATTTAATTTTTATCATTCAAGTTCCTAAAGTTTCATAAACAGTTTTACTTTCTTATTTGATTAATTTCATCAGATCAATAATATTTTTTTTGGCAATCCATGAAGAGGTTGCTATTATTAAGTTGATGGTTGGATAACATGCGTGATAATTATAAAAGTTTGTGGTTATGAAACTTTAAGGACTTGACTGACTAAAATTAAACTTCAGAGACCAAATTAATAATTAAAAAAAAATTGAGAGATAAAAAATTTTACTATCCTATAGGGAAAATTTCACACCCCTACATTTCCCAAGTAAGCAAATTAATTAGTAATAGCCCCTGAATTTGACTTATTATTTATTATATTACTAATAGGTCTCTTGAAAAACTCATGCAAAAGAATCTTTTATCAAATCATGAGAATGCGATATTTATAAATCAAACTTCAAAATTTACAACTCATCCAATATTATTTTTGCACAAGTTCCACGTGAAACTTATATTAATAATCTTTTTACTTAGGACTTATCTATAATGTTCCTATTAATATATTAAATGAGGTAGGGTAAAAATGGAAAAATATAATGAATTATTCTACAAGTAACTAATATATAAGAAGGTACCTTTTTTTATAGGTAACTTATATATAGGAACATAGTGATATATATTTGCTAGAATTATAGGAGGTGTTCAAGACTTGATTAGCATTAATAATTTGTTGGCAGGTTTGACAAATTCATTTAACCTAATGGAATGTGCCACTCTAATCCTTTAAGAGGCTAGGATGGCGTCCCTAACCCATTCCCATAGTTATTGATGACTCTCTCATCAATATATTCATTAACCATTTCATCCAAATAAAAAAATTAAAAGATAGATACCATTTTAGATAGTTTAGCTCAATTTGTCATAATCGAAATCACTTTGGGTAATTTGTATATATACTTCTTGGTCCATATTTGATTTTAGGTAAAATTAGTCTGGTTACTCAAGAGAATACGACCTAGTCCGCTTCCTATACTATATGAGGATAATTTAGAATCTAATTTGTGTACCGACGTCAAGTGTATATATCATTAACACCATTCCCTCTCTTGTTTATTTGTATTTAGAGTCAAAATTAATTTGAACAAACACACACACATGGATGCGATACAGATTGATAATGCATGGATCCTAACATACGAGAGAGACACACATGGGAAGTTTAAGAGTTTCCATGTATTTCGTGTTTTTTTATGTTATCGTTTTTGTACAAATCAGTCGATGACAAAGCAAAATCTGCCTCCGGGAAAAGCAATCAGCCTTATTCATATTCGGAGACTCACTATTTGATGTCGGAAACAATAACTACATCAATACCACAACTTTTCTTAAGGCAAACTTTGATCCCTGCGGCGAATCTTTCTTCAAGTATACCACCGGAAGATTTTCCGATGGACGGGTCATCCCTGATTTCATTGGTATGTATGCGACTGATCATGTCAATTACTACATCATTAATGTTTTGTCAAGTTGTCAATGAATAACAGTCTAGTGACATGAAATTTCCTTTATAAGTGAAGGTCACAAGTTCAATGTCGCATGTAATCTCAAGCAGTTTTAACTTTTTAATTCAAAAAACAATGTTTTGAGTTTAATTTTGTTGTGGATGCGGCGGAATATGCCAAGTTACCACTGTTACTACCATATCTGCACCCAGCAAGGTACGAGGATGATTATATCTTTGGGGCCAATTTTGCATCAGCAGGAGCCGGAGCTCTGAATGAAACTGGTCAAGGAATTGTTTGTGATTATTAACTATAGTTCACAGTGGGAGATGATTGGGAATCCTTCATGATAATTTAATCATTATTTTTCTTAATTACTCACTTTTAGGTGATAAACCTGAAAATCCAAGCAAGCTACTTCAAACAAGTGAGCAAGCTGTTGAGGCAGAAACTAGGAGATGCAGAAGCCAAGTCATTACTTGCAAGATCTGTCTACATTATTGACGTTGGAGGCAATGATTATGCTGGTCCTTTCTTGTCGAACTCAAGTAATGTTGTTCTTCCTTATCCTCAACAACAATTTGTTGATGTTGTGATTGGCAACATATCGAGCGTCATCCAGGTATATGTGCACAAGAGATTTGAACTTAATATTCCTTTTTAACACTACAGGTAGGACTTTCTATATCATTCGGTTTGTGGAGGGTAGTATATAAGAACATAGTAGTATGTCTGAAATTTATTTCAGAAAAACAACCCGTGTAGATATCATTTTCTATATATTTTAGTGAATTGTTTTTCCTCTAGCAATATTAATCTGGGCTTCATATGTATAAATATTGAAGGAAATTTATGATGAAGGTGGGAGAAAATTCGGATTATTTAATGTGGGGCCTTTGAGTTGTTTTCCAATACGTAGGATGCTTAAAAATGGAAGCGGCTTAGATGCTTGCCAGGAAGAAGGAGCTTCAGCCCTTGGCAAGATTACACAGAAGAGCTCTTCTCATAATGCTTCAGAATCTGCAGAAACAGACAGGGACTCAAATACTCCCTCATTGACTATTATGGTTCGCTTATTGAAGTAATGAAATATCCTTCCAAATATTGTATGCCCTAAAAACTTATAACCCTCACACGGCACAATAAATTAAAACGGCTGTTAAAAGACATTAATTCTATTACAAAAGTCATTTGAACTTATAACAATAATAGAAAGTTTCTCGTTTAACAACTTTTTCAACAAAGCTAATTAGTTCTCTCTCTCTCTTCCTACGCACCCAATATCTTAGTAAACCCTTTAGAGAATTATAAACTAGACTAATCTAGATCGAGACATGAGTCTCTTTCATGCAACATTAATGATCCTTAACTGACTATTAGTTATCTACTCCTTTTGGTCCTATAAAAAGGCATCTTCTAATAAGTGTTCTTGTTGCTCATATTTAATAACGGCAGAGTGAGAAAATAAAAATTAATATAATATTTTAGTTTAGTATAATTAATAAAGATAATATTAAAAATTATTTAAATACGACTAATTTAATATTTTTAACTATTTTTATTGGTACGTGCCAATTAGTTAGGATTAGATAGAGTATTATAAGAATGTACGTAGCCTCTTTTTTGTATTAGTAATTTTATTATTAATCACGATCTCAAGTAATTTTTTTTTTCTTGGAGAAGGTTTTAAAGTAGGAGACGTGGCTTGCTGTGGGGGTGGACCATACAGAGGAGATTACCGCTGTGGGGGCAAAAGAGGGATTGACGAATATGAGTTATGTGAGATTGTTAAGGATTTTGTGTATTTTGATTCTATTCATCCTAGCTACAGAGAGCAGGGCTCAACATTTTGCCAACGTCATGTGGGGTGCAAATAGTAATTTCACTTAGCCTTACAATCTCAAACAACTCTTTGAATTACAATAGGAAGTTGTTGTGTAGAGAGTCCTTGAGAGATTACTGGATTTGTTTATCATTTAAAATAAATAAGAAAGATTGCTTGTGCTTCATCCTTATATATTCAAGTGCCCTTGTCAAATCGCAAGATTTTTTCCTTGCCGCAATTCTATAATTAATTAGACAGAAATTAATTAACAATAATATATGTGATGTAATTAAGCAAAAAGTCAACACCTTTTGAATATTAAACACAAAGTCAACACCGTTTGATAATGACTATTAACGTTATATACATCCGTTGACATTTTCTTAAATAAGTGTTACGTATACGCAATACTAATTGATATAAGCACCGCATTATACGTTGCGACGTATTCTTTAATTAATTAATATATTAAACATGTAGGCGGTCAAAAATATTTAAATTATTAATCATATAGTACAATGCCGCCCTCAACATAATCAGCAAGGCTAAATGATATAAATTTCTCTTAAAATTTGAGTGTGTGTAAAATAACTGACTACCTTTACACACTTGACAAGGAATTTAATTTCCTAAACTATTAATTTTATACCAAGAAAAAAGTCTCTAGCATTAGTTATTCTATTTCATTAATGGAACGTGTCATCCGCCACATACTCCTTTAATTCTTTTTTTTTACAAGGAAATGAACCCCAAATTCAAGAGGTTATATACAATCTACTAATTTTTTAAAAAAATCCACTGAGGCCTATAATTAAGTTGTCAAATTTACAACCAAATCTAAGACCCAGCAACGACATACGAGACAAGTGCCAACATGGGAAGTTTGAGGGTTTTCACGTATTTCATGGTTTTTCATGTAATTGTTTCTATTCAAATCACTCGTAGCCAAAGCAAAATCTGCCTCCCGGAGAA
The DNA here is from genome assembly GCA_037074615.1 of Leucaena leucocephala. Taxonomy (NCBI): domain Eukaryota; kingdom Viridiplantae; phylum Streptophyta; class Magnoliopsida; order Fabales; family Fabaceae; genus Leucaena; species Leucaena leucocephala. The sequence continues at coordinate 19,930,255 of CM073555.1, read as the reverse complement.
GCAAGCAGCCTTATTCATATTTGGAGATTCACAATATGATGTTGGAAACAATAACTACATCAATACCACCACTGCAGGACAGGCGAACTACGACCCATACGGTGAAACTTTGTTCAAGTATCCCACCGGAAGATTTTCCGATGGACGAGTCATCCCAGATTTCATTGGTACATATCTGTGACTGATCATCATCTTAATACATTCTTTTAGAACTTATTGTCTGGCTTTATTCGTACATGCAATTATATTCATATTAATGTTCTTGTCAAGTGATTTTTTAGTTCAATTTTGCTGTGGATGCAGCTGAATATGCCAAGTTACCGCTGTTACTACCATATCTGCATCCAGCATCGTCCTTTGATAATTATATCTCTGGGGTTAACTTTGCATCAGCAGGATCTGGAGCTCTTGTTGAAACTCGTCAAGGAACCGTATTTCTCTGGTCTCGTTGTTGTAGAGCATAGCGGACTATGATTGACACACCTTCAAGATAATTTTATTTATTTTGTTACTCATTTTTAGGTGATCGACCTGAAAACTCAAGCAAGTTACTTCAGACAAGTGAGCAAGGTATTGAAGCAGAAACTAGGAGATGAAGACGAAGCAAAGGCATTCCTAGCAAAAGCTGTCTACATTATTGTAGCTGGAGACAATGATGATACCTTCGCTTTGTTCTCTAACTCAAGTACTGTTGTTACCCTCAAGACTTTGTTGATGTTGTTATTGGAAACATATCAAGCATCATCCAGGTATATGATAAAGATTCCAACTTATTCCCTTTCAACATATATATATGTATGTTATATACGATCGAGGATTATATTATTTTTCCTGTACCAATGTTGATGAGCCTCTAAGTATTATTAATATCAGGAAATTTACGAGGAAGGTGGAAGAAAATTCGGATTGCTTAATGTGGGACCTATGAATTGCTATCCAATAATGAGGATGTTTTTGAATGGGAGCAGAATAGATTCCTGCCAGGAAGAAGAAGCTTCAAAGATTGCAAGATTACACAGAAGAGCTCTTCCCACAATGCTTCAGAAGCTGGAGAAACAACTTGAGGGATTCAAGTACTCTCTCACTGATTATTACGGTTCTCTTATTGAAGTAATGAAATACCCTTCCAAATATGGTAACCCCTAAACACTTGTAACATGAACTTACCTTACACAATAAAATAACTCTTCACGTAATATTAAGGGAAAATTAAATTTTCTGGACTTTTGACGCATTTGTAATTCAATATTTTAATTTTGACTTAGGATAATTCTGTCCCTATAATTTTGACTCAATAGAAATATAATCTTTGAAGTATAGCTCACTATAACTAAGTCATATAGTTTTAACTATTTAAAACTTTAACCTTTTAATTTAATAAAATATATAATTTTATTTTCTGAAATATAAGGAGTCAAAGTTCATGGAATGAGTCAAAGTTTATGAAATCAGTTACAATTGAGTCAAAATTATAGAAACTGAATTGCACTGAGTTAAAGTCTAAGAACTAAGTTTCGACTGATTTAAAACCATAGGACTTGAAGATTAATTTTCTCTAGTATTCATAATGCTTATCTCTGTCTTTTTAATCAGTAAGTTTGCAAGTAATCATGATTTGTTTTAACTGTTGTTGGAAAGGTTTCAAAGAAGGCGAGGTGGGTTGCTGTGGAGGAGGCGCATATAGAGGAGATTTTAGTTGTGGAGGGAAAAGAGGGATCGAAGAATATGAGTTATGTGAGAATGTTAATGACTTTGTCTATTTTGATTCAGTTCATCACACGGACAAGGCCGCTCAATATTTTGCCAACCTCATGTGGAGTGGAGATAATGATTTCACTCACCCTTACAATCTCAAACAACTCTTTGAATTGCGCTGATTAGCTTATTGTAAACCAATAATTAATAATAATAATCTTTAATTCCTGAGTCGACAAATCATAGGATTAAGGAAATGATCCCATGCTGTTTCCCCGAAATTATGCTTAATGAAAATATTTTGTATACGTTGAAAACTGAAAGAGAAGGTTGAAAGCCTCACTGTAAATGTAGAAGACGAATGATCAGGGTCACGCGCTCACCCCAAAAGTGATTCACCGTCTCTTCATCTCCTAAGATGACTTTTAGATTACATTATATTAAATGGCTAATTAAAATTTTGAGTACTAAAATCTGTTTAAAAGAACCGATCCAAGAACAAATTATGTTTAAAAAAAAAACCGCTGTCATATTGTTATTACAAGTTTTTTAGATGTACAAAATGTAGGTAGATTGAGGAAATTAGTTATATTATTTATTTATAATAAATATAATTTAATTTTTTTAAAATGTTATCAGTCATCATAATTACTATTTGATATAAACCCCTTAATATGTGTAATCAATTGGAATATTTTAAGGGGGATAAAGTATACTAATGTCTTATATTTATAACTAAATACAACCACTAACTAACTCTTATATTAAACATCGGATGGAGTATTTGGCGAATGAGATCTATTATAACATTAATTAGCAAATATTGGGGTTAAGCTTAAAAAAACTACGCTGATGAGATATATAGGGCCTGTTTGGATAAGATTTTGAAAAAGGGCTTATGAAATGTCGACCGCGTTTGGATAAGATTTTGAAAAAGGGTTTATGAAAAAAAAGGGTTTATGGCCAACTTATGGAAAAGGACTTTTGGAGAAGAGTTTATGGAAAAAAAGTGGTTTTGAGTAAATAGGTGTTTGGATAATTATTTTTAGAATGACTTTTTATGGTGGTAAATTACCAAAAAGGGTATGATTTGATTTAAAGTAAGAGAGAGGAGGGAGTTACAGAAAAGAGAAGAGAGAGGAGAGAGGGAAGAGAGGAGAAAGGAGAGAGGGTGTAAGAAAAAGTAGGAGAGAGGAGAGATGGTGTAAGAAAAAGTAGGAGAGATGGTGTAAGAAAAAGTAGGGGTAAGATAGTAATTGGATAGTCCATAAGTGCTTTTACTGTTGAAAAAACTATTTTAAATAGCTTATTCAAAACCATGGTTTTAAACTATGGTTTTGTCCAAAAGCACTTATGGACAAATAAGCCTATTTGTTTTGAAATTTCTCCAAACCGAGGTTTGGGCCAAAAGCCCTTTTAAAATCGCGGTTTGATAACTTACCAAACAGGCCCATATATAGTAATGTAACCCTCAACATAATCGATCAACAAGGCTAAATGATATAAACTTGGCTGAAAATTTGAGCACGAGAGAAATAACCCAAAATTCAAGAGGAGGTTATATACGATTTACCAAAGAAAAAAAAACTCTACTGAGACACAACAACGTGTACGAGACAAGTGTCAACATGGGAAGTTTAAGGGTTTTCATGTACTTCATGGTTTTGTATGCTATCGTTTCTCTTCAAACACTCGCTGCCAAAGGAAGATCTGCCTCCCGGGAAAGCAATTCATATTTGGAGGCTCAATATTTGATGCTGGAAACAATAACTACACCAACACCACCGTTTTTAATTTGGTCGAGCAAACTACGATCCATACGGAGGAACTTTCTTCCCACCGGAAGATTTTCCGATGGACGTGTCATCCCAGATTTCACATAGAAATTATTGATTTATAATATTCCGCTACAGCATATATAACCATTAATTAGAATATATATATCTCGCATGGAAACTATTCCACGGTTAGAATACGAGTGAATTGCCGTTTCCTTTCTTTTTGTTGTTTTTTCCTAGGTATAGGAATCTTCCTAGTAGAAATATTATCATATACTAAATATAGGCACATCTCCCAATAAAATTTTAAATACTAACTCACCATATTATAAGGACTAACTCATTTCACCATACTCAATCCATATTGATTTAGTAAATTGCTGTTAGTTTAGAGTCATCTATCCTAACATAAATATATAGATTTGTATATATAAATTAAGGGACGTCTTGAATTCGAGTCTTGTCATATGCAAAAAATCTCTATTGATAGACTCACCCACTATAGCCAGGGCGCGATGAGGATCAGATCTGGATGTAGTCGAGGCAAAACTCGGGTGAATTGGGTGGGCAAAAAAAAAAAAAAAATATATATATATATATAGATTTGTTGGGTTATACCTAGTGCACTCTTAGTAGGTTAGGCCCAGTTTTTCTTTCTTCTTTTTTTGTATAAAATGGGGTAAGAGCCCAATGTATTAATTCCTCAAAGTAATAACAAGTCTTGGGCCGGAAAAGCCCATTATATCTCTATCAAGAGACTCTGCATACCAACTTCTTTTATACAATCTTATAAAAAAAAAAACTTCTTTTATACAAAAAAAAAAATTCTCAATAGAAGCACCAATATGATAGCACAAGCTTAAAGTAAGAGCTCAATTTCAAAAGATTAGCTTATTAAAAAAAAATACCTTGAACTTATAAACTTCACTCTACTTATGAGGTCACTAGGATACTCTGGTCACACTGAGTCATTATTCCTTAAGTTTATATGCATACTTACTCAAATTGGACATATGGCAAGGTCATTAGTTTTGGGTTAACCTGTCTAGTCCGATCTAATTTTTAATACAATGCATAAGCTTGTTAGGCTATCATCTCAAAAAAATTTATTTGATAATTTGCTGGATTCTACCTCTACAAGTTTGGTGTTAACTAATCTTGTAAGCAATAATAATGATTTGTAATTGTTGTTTGGGAGGTTTCAAAGAAGGAAATGTAGCTTGCTGTGGAGGAGGCGCATACAGAGGAGATGATAGCTGTGGAGGCATAAGAGGGATTGAAGAATATGAGTTATGTGAGAATGTTGATGATTTTGTCTTCTTTGATTCTGTTCATCCCACAGATTCTGCTGCTCAACATTTTGCCAACCTCATGTAGGGATGAAATAGTAATTTCACTCACCCTTACAATCTCAAACGACTCTTTGATTTTGAAGTTTGAATTGTTCTAGTTAGTTTATTGTATAGCTGTCAGTAGAAGGGGAATATAATAAGCTTTCCTATGACTCAATCATAGGATTAAGGAAAGACTAAATGTACTTTTCTCATATTCTATATGGTACTATTTGAAGTTTGGCACCGACGTTATTAATTATACTTCATATCCATTGGAATATATGTCACAAAGAAAAGTCTTCGATGTCCAACTTATATTTGAAATTATTTATTAATTTCTCAAAAAAAATTATACTATCAACAAGTATCTAATATTTTTTTTCTAAATCTTATTTTTAAGTATCCGAACAACTGATTTTTTAAGTTCTTAATTAGATGCCTATTTTAATACAGATATTTTTTCTTAGACTTAAACTCAAGATTCATAAAGATCTAGCTAAACTTTATATTAACTATATCAAAAAATTAACTTATCAAAAAGTTCATGTATAATTTAATTTATTTCTTTAACATTTTATTTTTCAAGAAGTTGAAATTATTCTTTTAAGGAATAGATAATTTCCCAATGTTTTACTTGCAAAGTCATTATTTCCCAAGTTTTTTTTTTCAAAAGTTAGACTTCTAACTTTTCTGGAACCTTGTTATACTTATTCAAATTTGTTCTCCCTCAAATATTCGTCATCCATGACACGAACAAATTAAGACATTTGTACATAAGAATCTGTGAGATTAATTTTGAATTCCACCTACCTTGTCTGTTACTTTTTGGCCAAGTCATTGTAATAGATTTCAAATTTTATATTCAAACAGACGCAATTTAAAGGCATCAATTTTTTTTTATTTATTAAAAAGCACTTTGATTGCGAGTGTTTTTCCTTGAATTATCAATAAATTAATTCTTTACTTTGACAAAATAATTTAATTTTATCGAATCAAAATACTCTCTCTAATTTTAAATGTAGAACTTAATAAAAATAGTTATTTTAATTTTAAATATAAGAATTTGATTTTATAATTATTTTCTCAAACAACCCTATTAATTATACATACTAAGAGGAGATTACATCAATAAAGATACAAGCGATTAAAAAAGATATTTTAAAAAATTAATATATATTTATTAAAAATAATTAATTTAATTAATTTCTATAAATTAACTATTTAATTTTTATATTTGATACCAAAGGAAGTAACTTTGACTTTAATCTATGAGACAAATTACAACGATGGAGGTATATATATACTCTAACGAGGACTATGTATTATGAAATTTGCAACCAAATCATCGACACGGCAACATACGAAACAAGTGCCAACATGGGAAGTTTAAGGATTTTCGTGTATCTCATGGTTTTGCATGCTATCGTTTCTATTCAAATCACTTGCTGCCAAAGCAAAATCTGCCTCCCGGAGAAGCAAGCAGCCTTATTCGTATTTGGAGACTCACTATTTGATGCCGGAAACAATAACTACATCAATACCTCCACTTCAGCTCAGGCAAACTTCTATCCATACGGCGAAACTTTCTTCAAGTATCCCACCGGAAGATTTTCCGATGGACGTGTCATCCCAGATTTCATCGGTACATATATGACTAATCATCTCAATGCATTCATTCTTATAGAAGTTGTCTGGTTTTGTGAAGTGTTTTTTAAGTTCAACTTTGTTGTGGGTGCAGCCGAATATGCCAAGTTACCCCTGTTACTACCATATCTGCATCCAGCATCGTCCTTTGATGATTATATCTTTGGGGTTAACTTTGCTTCAGCAGGATCTGGAGCTCTGCTTGAAACTAGTGAAGGAACTGATGTATGTCATTAGTCTCATTATATTCTAATTCTGTATTCATTTCAATCATGACATGTTAAACATATATAGATAAGTATGTATGAACTGAAAATTACGTTTATCTTCAGGTGGTAGACCTAAATACACAGGTTAAACATTACAAGAATGTGAGAGATGTTCTGAGGAAGAAACTAGGGAATGAAGAAGCCAAAGCATTGTTGTCCAGATCACTGTACCTATTCAGTGTTGGATCCAATGACTATGGAGCACGTTTCGTCTCAAATTCTAGTGTTCCTGTTCTTCTACGCTACTCTAAACAAGATTTCGTGGATATTGTAATTGGCAACATCACAAATGCCATCAAAGTATGTGCCTATGTGTGTATATCACAGAAATTAATAATGCGCAAGCTTCTTCCTTTCTTCTCTGTTGTTCATAATTTTAAGAGTCTATGTTGTTTTACAGGAAATTCACAACTTGGGAGGAAGGAAATTTGCGTTTGTGAATATTGGTCCAATAGGTTGCACTCCGACCATTAGGTTTTACGTAAAAGGATATGAATGTAATGAAGAAATGACAGAAGCTGCAAGGCTACATAATGTTGAACTTCCCAGAATGCTCCAGAAGCTTCAAAAACAGCTCCTGGGGTTCAAATACTCTGTCTTCGATTTCTACACTTCAGCTTCCCATTTGATGAAATACCCTTCCAAATATGGTATGTTCCTTGAACTCTTATATTTCAACACTCCATGTTCTTGAATTTGGATCGTCTGCTTCTCTTTTTTCAAACGTCTCTCTGCTGTGCTCATAAAATAACTAAGCAAAAAAAAAACAGAGGAGGAGTTCCCTGTTTCAGGATTGAATACTGAGAAGCCGAATTAAAAGTTCTTTATGCATATGTAGAAGATTGTGGTTGTGATATTTGATGAATTATTTGAATTTTGAGGAGCAGGTTTTAAAGAAGGGCAAGTGGCATGCTGTGGAGGGGGAGCAAACAGGGGAGATGATAGCTGTGGGGGCAAAAGAGGAATAAAAAAGTATGAGTTATGTGATAATGTGAATGAATACGTCTTCTTCGACTCTCCTCATCTCACTGAGAAGGCTAATCAGCATTTCTCAAACCTAATGTGGTCTGCAGATGTCACTTTCAATAAGCCTTACAATATCAAGCAACTCTTTGAATTTTAACTTCTTGTAATCTGACGATGATGACTACTTCGATTCATTGAATAAATGTACGCTTCCATGCATGTACCTCTATGAGAATAAATTCAGAGTTTTCTCCCCCAGCTGCAATTACTTGTCAGTTGGAAGTTAGTCAAAGTCAACACTTTTTGGTCAAAAACAAACAGAGAAAGAAACGTCAACATAGAATGTCGTGTGGCCCGTAAAAACCTAATGAAAATCAGAACTTTCGCGGATCTTCATGACTCTACTATTCAACTCTTTCTTATCAGACTTTTCTAAACTAAAGATGTTGACAAAGTCTGCAATAATCCACTCTAATTCAAATCACGATTTATACACTTGTTGGTTCTGACTATAGCCTTGCCATTGTCCATATTTTAACTTATTAGAGAAAACGTGTACTGAAATAAGCTCCATAAGCATTGTCTATGGTTATTATATTCATTTACGAGAGAACCCAACAAAACCCAGGAAAGCAATAATATATGAAACTCAGTGGCAAGTAGTAAGTGGAAACGATGTATGTGTATTTGTGGGTGTTCTTGGTGGGTATTACTATAGAAATCAGTAACTGTTCTGGGAATACATGTTTGTTGCATGAGAAAGAAGCTGCCTTGTTTGTGTTTGGGGATTCGCTATTCGACGCAGGAATTAATAACTATCTCAGCCCTTCTTTTCCGGCAAGCAAGGCTAACTATCCCCCATATGGCCAAACCTTCTTCAACTACCCAACTGGCAGATTCTCTGATGGTCGTGTTATTCCAGATTTCATTGGTACGTTCGCTAATTAAGTAGTTAAGCGTCTGGATTTCTGTTGCATGATATCGCTATTCCCTAGAAATTCAAATGACTTGAATTGAATTGTTGTGGCAGCTGAATATGCAAAGTTGCCGCTGATATTACCATACCTTCATCCAGATTCTCAACATTACTATGGTTATGGCATAAATTTTGCATCAGGTGGAGCTGGTGCTTTGATTGAAACTTCTCCACCACAATATGTGAGATCATTTTATTATAATTTCAGAGAATTAAGTATATGTTAGGTTTACCTTTCTATTAAAATAGTTTAAGTCCTTCAATTCATTCTCCAATTAGTACGACTTGGTTATGTGATTTAGGAAAATGTGAGAAATGCTTAGTTATTTGTGTTTTCTAGGTGTTAGACCTGAATACGCAGGTGAGTTATTACAAGAATGTAAGCAATGCATTGAGGAAGAAACTGGGGAATGCAGAAGCTAAGGCATTATTGTCCAAAGCTGTGTACTTAGTTAGCGTTGGAGCCAATGACTACGGAGCACGTTTCGTCTCAAATTCAAGTGTGTTTCTCCGTTACTCTCAACAACAATTCATTGATATTGTCATTGGCAACCTAACAACCGCCATCAAAGTATGTTATGTTATAAAGTTTCTTACTTTTTGTCCTCTTCTACTTCTTCCCTTTTCTTTATAGTTCTGAAACTTCTCCGTAACTTTGATTTCATAACATAGGTGGAAGGAAGTTTGGGTTTGTTAATGTGGGTCCTGTGGGTTGTTCTCCTGTAACAAAAATACTCTTGAATGGTGCTTGCCATGAAAAACTGTTAGAAATTGCAAGGATTCACAACGATGAACTCTCTAGAATGCTTCTGGAGCTGGAAAAACAGATTGACGGATTCAAATATTCAGTATTTGACTTCTACGAATCAGCTCTTCAAGTGATGAAATACCCTTCAAAATATGGTATGCCTGAAACTGTTTGTGAAAATTCCTCTTAGAAAGCCTTCCCGATAGTATTATCTCTTTCCCTACTTTCCCTATATTTGGATGGAAAGAAAATTAGGGAAAAAAGAATATTAGGAGGGAAAACTCTCAAAAATAGTAAATCTTTTTTGCCATTATAAAAAAATTTCCTTCCTAGTGTTGCCTCACTCCTATTTTCTCTCAATCCAAACACAGCCTTCAAGTAAACTGTGTAAATGAACCTTTTTAGAGGATTGAATTTGTGGTACTAAGATATAAAATGGTTCTCTGGTTTGTTGAAAGGTTTCAAAGAAGGGGGTGTAGCTTGTTGTGGGGGTGGCCCTTACAGAGGAGATCGTAGCTGTGGAGGCAAGAGAGGGATAAAGAAATTCAAGTTATGTAAGAATGTGAGTGAATATTTGTTCTTCGATTCTGCTCACCCTACAGATAAGGCTAATCAGCTTTTCTCACAGCTGATGTGGAGTGGAAATCTCACAGCCAACAAGCCTTACAATCTGAGACAACTATTTGAATTTTGAATATATGAATGGCTTGTATGGCTCTTCTCTGTTCAATAGTTGCATGAAATAAATAAATTCAGAGTTTTTTGCCCTTCAATTTGTATGTTCTTCCTCAGTAATTTAATAAGATTTTAGTAGAGTGCATAACTCATTTCATGCTTTGAATTTATCTATTCTGTTCCAAAACGCATACCAGTGCAATTCAAGACTAGAGAAAAACAGTACTCCACTCCTCTTATCCTTAATATAAGACATATTTAACTAATTTGATTAGATTAAAAAAGTTGATTAAATTAGTTAATATGACTTGTTTGTTTTAAAATACCCTACCTATATTCTTTAATTCCCTCCTGCTTTCTCTTAATTGATTATTGTCGAGGGAATATCAATAGGGATAATTTAGGAAAAAATTGATAAATATAAAAAATAGGTCTTATATTCATGACAAAGATTAACTCCCAAATTATGTCTTATATTAAGAACCGAAGGACTATAAGACATATTTCTTAAATTTATCAACTTTTTTTTAAATTACTCTTATTGATACTCCTTCAACAAGAATCAAGTGAGGGAGGGAAGGAGTTAAGAAAACTGATGATTAGGGTGTTTTAAAAACAGACAATCTGCTAATAATGCAATGGCTTATATAAGCAAGAATTTGCCCTGAAATTTTAGCCATTTGTGAAAACCAAATTTTATCAGGTCCAATTTTGACTATAAATAGCAGAAGCTAACTAGGAAATATAGATGAGAGAACATCAAATGGCAAATTCAACTATTCAGATTAGTTTCTTGGTTCTCAGTGCCAGCCTTTATATCTGCCGTGGCTTCTTTTGTTTGCCTAAAGAACAAGTGGCCCTATTCATATTTGGAGACTCAATGTTTGATGTTGGAAACAATAACTACATCAACAAAACACCTGATTTGGAGGCAAATTTCTGGCCGTATGGGAATACTACTTTTAAGTATCCTTCTGGAAGACCTTCTAATGGACGCCTGATTCCAGATTTTATTGGTAATAATAGATTTTCATCTGTGTTTTATATATCCTAAACAAGGCTTAGGTATTATCAGTTTATGCTCACATGTTGATTCATAATTTATGTAAGCTGAAGTCTATTTAGGAATATTCCTTATACTTCAACATGAGTTTGTCCAACACTGAACCATTTTCTCAGCTGAATTTGCAAAGCTCCGGTTTATACCGACAACCTGGTTTTCATCAATATACCGATGGCGCAAATTTTGCATCAGCTGGTGGTGGTGCTCTTGTTGAAACCAATCAAGGATTTGTATGTGATTCTCCCTTGTTATTATGGCAAGAACATTGAAAGAGTAAATTGTTGACTCTGTATTGAACATTGTATTAGGTGATAGACCTTAATGGTCAGCTCAAGTACTTCAATGATGTGGTGAGATTGCTGAAGCAGAGGTTGGGAGATGAAGAAGCCAAGAGATTATTGTCCAAAGCTATCTTCTTGTTTAGCATAGGAACCAATGATTACTTTGTACGTTTCAATTCTAAATCTTCCAAGTTTCAGACCTACCATAAAGAAAAATATGTTGAGATGGTGATAGGAAACATGACCACTGTTATCAAGGTAAGTGCTTATTTTAAGTTCTGAAAAAATTTTAATCTGTCAGATTTACAATTTGAAGGTATAAATCTGAGATTTTTTTAGGAAATATATAAGGAAGGAGGAAGAAAGTTTGGATTTTTAAACCTGCCTCCTTTAGGATGTGTGCCTGTAATTGAAGCACTTATCCCTCCAGCTCAAGATGGCTGCGTTGAAAAGGTAACAGAAGTTGTAAAATTACATAATGAAGCTCCCAGTGAAGCGCTACATGGACTAGGAAGCTCAGCTACAAGGGTTTAAATATTCATACATTGATTTTTACACTATCCTTAGTGAAAGAATAAAGTCCCCTTCATATCTCCCGCTTTATTCTGTAATCTTAAATAATTGAGAAAATTATTTTTTTTTCTTTATAATTTTCACTCAATTATAACTCAGTATCTAAATTTTAACTCAATATAATCCAATCCCTATAGTTTAAGCATTTAAAATATTAATCCTTATATTTTATAAAATAAAATTATATATTTCATGAAACTTAAAGATTAAAAGTTTAAAATTATATATAGATTGAGTCGCAATGAACTAAAGTTCAGAAAACTAATTTTCAACTGATGAGTCAAAATTAATGTAAAATTTGAGTTGTAATGAGTTAAAGTTTAAAAATTGAGTTACGATCAAATTAAAATTATAGGGACTAAAAGATTATTAATTTTTTCTAAATAATTTTATAGTGTTAAAAATTATTGATCAGTCCTATTGGTTGTGATGTTTAAAAGGGTTCAAGGAAAGCAAAAGAGGATGGTGTGGTGGTGGTCCCTACAGGGGAAGGCAAAGCTGTGGAGGGAAAAGGAGAGTGAAAGAGTATGAAGAGGGAGATTATTTGATGTTTGATGCTGTTCATCCTACTGAAAAAGCTTACCATCAAATCGCAGAGCTAATTTGGAATGAAGATCACAAGATGGCACATCCTGAGAATCTCAGGGAATTATATCAACTTTAAACATCCATCTCTACGTGAATTAATTATAACACTCAGCTTTTAGATACATTTTAATTGAGTTATGACTCACTAATCGTCATCATCGGCCATTGTCGCCTCCTTTCGGCCCCTCGTTATTATCATCGGCTACCACCGACCATCACCATTAACCGCCACCAGCCACCACTGCTTACGCACTACCACTATCAACGACAACAAATGGTGGTAGTCAACAAAGATTAATGACAAAAACAAGTGGTGACCACGATAGCTGATAAAATTAGATAGTATCCCAAACCAATAATATCATAGAGATTAATTATCCCTAGGTTTAAAGATCCTCTTAATAATTTTTTTTCCAGTGACAATGTTTTCATTAAACAAACAAATTTTAGGTACTGTAAATTAAAAGATTGTTGTAAGTTTATGGTTTACATTGATGTAAAGAATGCAGACGAATAGAAGACTTACAGCGGAAGAAAACAAGAGAGGATCAAGGTCGGGTTAAGAAGAAACATGAAGCGTACGGGCGAGCATGGATGACGTACGATTTTTTAAAACTCAATTATTAATAACAATGTATTAATAATTATAAAATAAAAAAAATCATATTTTTATATATTTATTTATATTATTTTGATAAAATTTTATTATTATTTTAGTCTTTATTATATTATTTATATATTAATTAAATTAATATGTTTTATATTAAATTAGGGCTTAATAAGAATATAACTGTTATATTTTTATAATTTCTCTTAAATAATTATTTTTAAAATAAAATATATTATAATTTATATTTAAAGTATTTAAAAAATTAAAATATAAATCATAAATCATAAATTTAAAAATTGTATATAAAGACTCATAATTAAACCTTACGATTTGACCATTAATATTTTGTCCCTTATTCATCTTTTAGACCTGGTGTCGGCGACTCCAAAGAGTTGTCATCACGCGACTCGTTTCCATCCATTCACGTCAAGGCACAGGCCATCACCTACTCCATCTTCCATTATCTTTATCAACCCGCCGTCCCTCCGTCCACACACAAACCCTCCCCACTCATCTCTCTATCTTATACCTATTAATTATTTCATGATTTCTAAATTTTATGATAATTTTATAATTATTAAAAAAATTTGTATTGTTTATATTTTTGTATTAGAAGATCATTATGATGAAATCTTTACTTAGTATTTAATGTTATTATTTAATTAGCTTTAATTTTATTTATTTTGCTCTGGATCAGACTTTATATTGAAATTATTATGAATATTTAGTAATTTTTTAAGGTAATTTAGATTATTAGATCATCTGTCATTTGTTAGCTTTGATTCTTTTTATTTTGAATCTCTGAGTTATTTTTAAACATTAGTCTTTATTATTTTTAGTCTTAATTTATTATTCTGGTAGTATTAAATAGATTGTAATTTTAGAAAATATCTTTTAACAATTTAAAGTGACTCGGTTTTTTAATTAAAAGTTTAATTATAATTTTTGAATCATTATTTATAACGCTCATATCTGTTGAAACTATGATTAATTACGCTATTGAATGGGAAGATTGTTTTTTTTATTATTATTAATCACTTTTACTTTCATTCCATTCACTTTAAATCAATAAATTATTAAATAAAAAATATCAAAAATATTTTCTTTAAATTTATTTTAATTCTTAGTATTTCATATCAAACCCTATTTTTATAATTTAAGTTGTATTAATTTAGATATTTAAAAATTTAATTTCATATTTTAGCTCATCAAAGAAAACAACTATAAGATTTTACTATACATAATTATTAGTTTAATTTTTAAAATAATCTCAAAATAATATCGGACTAGGTTGTTTTAGTGACCGACGTTACTAGTTTAGGTTGGTGAGTAGCATATGTTTCACGCTGCTTACTACCCTTTAAAACTGCCGAAAATTAAGATTAACTTTTCCATTAAAAATATACATACATATATAATGAAACAACTTCAATCTAATGTTTGTTAGGGTTATTTCAAAAATTTAACTAAAGATTACATATAATGCAATCTCGAATTATTTTCTTTTGAGAAGCCGAAAATAAAATTAAATTCCTAAATAACTAAATAAAATATAACTTAAACTATAAAATTAGATTTGGATTGATTGACTAATAACTAAATACTATAAATTAAAATAAATTTAAATAAAATATTTATTATTTTTTTATATGAAAATAAGGGATATGGAATGATAGGAAGTAAATGAAATGAAAGTGCAAATTATTAGCAATGATAATAGTAACCCCCAATTCAATAGCGCAATTAATCATAGTTTTAACAGATATAAAAATTAAAAACAATTAATCAAAAATTATAATACATACGTATGTACGTACGTGCGTGAAGGCAAAGGGGTAATTAGTTAAGGTTGGCAAACAGTTGTCGTAGTTGAGGATCCACTAAAGAAAACTAAATTATAATAGCAAAAATTATTATTCCTCCTATTTTTAATATAAGATATAGTTAATTTTTTTTTAAGATATTAAGAAAACTAAATAAATTAATTAATTATGGTCAAATCCAACTTCTCAAAATAAATTCATATAATATACTCCCCAATCTACTATAATTAGTCAACTAACTCTTATATAAGTCATAATTATTAGCTGATTTATTTAGCTTCGTATATAAAAAATTAACTTGATCTTATATTAATTAATGAATGATACTAATTTTGTGACCAACATTACTAGCTTAGATTGGTGAGCAGCATATGTTTCACGCTGCTTCCTACCCTTCAAAACTAATGAAAATTAAGATTAACTTTTCTATAAACATACATATATATATATATATGTATGTATATATACATATATATATGTATCCACAACCATATGGGAAGGCAAAGAGGTGATTAGTTAAGGATGGCAAGCGTTGGTTATGTACTATGTTGCTTACTGAGCATTGTCATAAGCTTAGAAAGGTGTTACGTTCAGTATAAGCAACAACCTGAGATCAGTCAACACAAAGCCTTATTCGTGTTTGGCGATTCTCTGTTTGATCCTGGAAATGATGCTTATGTGGACCAATCCGACCCCTTACCTTCTCTTTATTGGCCTTACGGCGAAACTTTTTTCCACCGCGCCACCGGCAGATTCTCCGATGGACGTCTTCCCCCTGACTTCATCGGTAATCTCTTCAAAACTTTCACCATTTTTTAGGCCAATTTCCTCATTATTATTATTCAATTGATTTCTATTTATTGTACCAAATATAACCCCAATATTTATGTGCGTGTGGAACGCATCAGCTACATTTGCAGGCTTGCCTATCCTTCCACCATATCTGGAACCAACACGCCATGTATTCACTGATGGAGCCAACTTTGCTACTGGCGGAGCTTGTGTTCTTTTTGGCACAACCAAATACGTATAAATGTTTATTCATCATCTTAATTATTATTGGATCTTCAACAAGAAAGAAAAAAATGATGATTTCTGTGTTATTTCAGAACGATCTTCCAATCCAGGTGATGTTCTTCAAGCAAATGATAGAATCATTAAAGAAGCAAGTAGGAGATGCAGAAGCCAATAGGGTTTTGAGGGATGGTGTCTACTTATTCAGCATTGGTGGTGACGATTATTTGAATTTTTACTCTGATCATCCTGATTCTGATGAAGCAAGCGCGAGAGCTTTTGTGAAACTCGTCACTGCCAACTTGTATAAATATCTCCAAGTATATGATGACTTACGAGATATATCCTTCTAATTTTTCTCTCCAAGTATTAGATCTTGATTAATTAATATGAATATATATGGCAGGAAATAATAAGTTTAGGAGCCAGGAAGATTGCGTTTCAAAACGTAGGGCCCTTAGGCTGTAATCCATCGAACAGATTATCAGACGGGCAGTGTAATGAGAAGGAGAATTCAATGGCAAAAGAACACAACAAAGCTCTGATACAAGTGATGAAGCAATTAGAGAGGGAGGTTCCTGAATTCAAATACTCCATATTTGATTTCTATACAGCATTGAACGACAGAATCTTCAACCCTCATAAATATGGTAAGCCACTCTCTCTATATATATAACCTGAGATTTCCTAGGACGATGTCTGTTTCTGACAAACACATACGTATGAATGATGATATATATGAAGGATTTAAGGAGGGAGAGGTGGCATGTTGTGGAGGGGGGAGGTTTGGAGGAGAAATCACATGTGGAGGATTCGGAATATATCCTTTTGAACTGTGTAGCAAACCATATGAGTATGCGTATTTTGACGCCGGCCACAATACTGAAGCCTTCAACGCTCAGATGGCTCATTTGATATGGGAGGGATCCTCTTTAACTAATATCACAGCTCCTTACCCTCTCAACCAACTCTTCGGCATGTAGCTCTTAATTACATATTTCTTCCAACTCCACCACCTCGATCATCATGATGTATTATAATGTTTTCATTGTTATAGTACGTACTCTTCAACATCCATCTCTATATCATATTCTTATTAGCACCTCAGTCCTCAGCCAGCTTTCTCTTTGTTCAATACTCTTATTATTATAATGGCTTCACCTTGTTTATGTGCATGAAATTTTACATTAAGTTATAATTTGAATCAGTTAATAAAGCACTTAATGAGCAAAATTTACTGGGTACGATTCTACGGGTGAGGTTAGAAGAAAAATCTCCTATTTCCTGAGGAGCTTTAATGCCACAATATTGTTCAATTATTGGCAGGAGAAAGTGATCCCTGCTCACTGTTATACGGTAACCTTCTTTCACCATATATGGGGGACAACACACCCCAATGTGTTCCCCGATGGAGCGGCAGGTTTGATGGACAACAAAATACCAAGGGACCAACTTACAACTGTCTTTCTTATTATGGTGGCCACACAATCCAATAAACATCTTACACAAAAACTGATGGACTTGTTTATCGGAAACAATAGTTTAAAATGACTCAAACTATTATTTTATTTAAAAGTAATTTTATCTTTAAGATTAATATTTAAATATTTTTATATTTAAACTATGATTTGACTCTAAATTTTTTTTTTCTTTTCTAAACACAAAGTTAACTTACCACTTCTCCATCACATTCTGTTAACAAAATCAAGTAGAAAAGAACATCTTCATATTCATTAACTATTGAGCAACATGCTCATTACAATTATAGTAACCCACATGGGTTACACACTAATCTACCCTCACTTGAGGGAGATAAACTAACACCACTTGGGGACTTTGAGGAGAGACCAAGTTACCCTCTCCTTCACTATGGTGAAGATTACATAATCTCACACTCAAACCTATATACTAGAGCCCTTTATATAGAGTTTTAGGGTCATCTAGATACTAGTGATTAACACTAACCACCTAACTAATTCAACCTTCTAACACATTCCCATGCAAGTTCTTCGTCAAAGCATAACTATAACTATAACTAACTAACTAACTAACTATATATATATATATTAGTTTGGTTAATCTATCAACAAGTTGACTAGAAGTAGGTCTATGCAAAACCTCAATCTCATTTCTTATTAAAGTGAAGGTCTAACTCAAAGATGCTTAGTCCTGGCATCACGTAACATAGGGTTGCATCTCATTAAACCCTGAATATTTACCTATACTGGCCTAATTTATCTTATCCTTATTTCCTAAATTTGCCTCCATCTAATTTATTCAATAAAATCACTTCTATCACTGTTGATTGCTTGTTTTACAATATTTTTTTATAAGGATTAAATTAATTCACACACACATATATATATATTAGCACATAAACTCACACTCACATATAGCAGGTTTGAACCAACGAGGTTGTGCCACTGGACCACTAATGTTACATTAAAAAAAACAATGTTATTTACTTTGACAGCTATATTGGTTGGTTCAATAGATAAAGTTAATTAATTAAGATTAATAATAGGAAAAATTACCTAAAATTTATTTAAAGATGTATATATAATATATCATTAATAGATGTAACTCTTCTTCCACAATATATCTTTATAATAGATATATCCAAAGAGAAGAACTCAGGGAAAGCCAAATGCAATTGATCTTATTAAATTCAATTCATAAAGCATAGAAAATGAAATGTATTGAAGGCTATTAAGCATTAAATGCGAATAAAAATTAATTATAAAACACAGCAATCAAATCAAAATTAAAATAACATTTTAATTAGCGATCTTCAAATTTTTATAACTAACTTCCTTAAATTATTAAAACAAATAATAATTCTGGATGGTTCAGGAGCACCAAACTGAATCCCAAAAAACGAACTCTTGGACATGCACCAGTAATTATTCTGCACATATGGTGGTGACACGAAAACTTAGCGTTTTTTTTTTTCCCACCCGGTCCAACAACTCTTCCAACTTTGATCTCTACTTCTATTATTTATATGTACCCTACTAGGTAGGGTTAAGTCTCAGTACTTTATTCTATTTTTAATGACCATTTACTTTAATCCTAAAGAACTCCCTTTGCGTCCATATTCTTGTATGGAATCATG
This sequence comes from Leucaena leucocephala, assembly GCA_037074615.1. Taxonomy (NCBI): domain Eukaryota; kingdom Viridiplantae; phylum Streptophyta; class Magnoliopsida; order Fabales; family Fabaceae; genus Leucaena; species Leucaena leucocephala. The sequence continues at coordinate 19,911,103 of CM073555.1, read as the reverse complement.
TCTTTGTCATGGTACTCTTGACCTTTGATTTGTATTTTTATTTTATATGATAAAATAATCTTTGGTTTACAATTTGATGCTTCTACTACATAATACTTATCCCTTTTTTTAGTATTTTTAAATTATCCTTGACGCATGGATGTGAAGTCAAAAGACAAATATCAAGTAGAAATGAAAAGATTAAATTAAAATTACTGTTATCCTTTTCAATCCTTTTAACTTGCAGCTTGTTCGCTGGCTTGACTTTATCATTCCCTCTCGTGAAGGTTATCTCATCTTGTATCCACCAATTCTTCCTTGAATGCATACTATAATCATAATATTGTTGGATATGCGAATCAAATTTTACATATTTAAGGTCTGTTAAGACCAAATCTATATGAAAAATGTTAGATAATTAAGATCTTATTTAGTTTTCTCAAAATCGGGATCTTATTGAAGAATATTTAGTGGTACGGTTTTAGTTGCATCTCGTTGCTTATTTTAAATTCAAAATGAATAAAATACTAAAAATATGTCAAATCAAATGCCAAATGCTAAACTCACTGTTGCAAAGAGGGGACATTGAATTAATAAAAAATTAAGTAGTATTATTTCACCAAAAACAAAAAAATTTAAGTATTAGAGAGAAATCCCAAACAAAGATTAAGCTTGAAATGGGTATCATAAACGACGTACTTAGAAGTATAAATTGTCCGTTAACTGATGATCTAATGGCTTGCTTCCCCTGCTTCCTCCAATGGTTTCTCAATCACACATTAAAACTCACGAGTATCATATTCTAATGCTTGAAGTCATTTTAAAGCTCAGTTTACTGCGCAATATAAAAGTGGAGGAACAGAGAATCATAGCAATCAGAAGCAAAAATTAAAATTTCAAAGTTCTATTCAAGAACTTGTACCTTATAACAAATATTTGATAAGTTCTCAGTGATTGGGGCAAGTTAAAAACCTGAGCAACTTACACTTCCACAGCAAGAAAGATTCCTCGTACCACAGATCTGAGCAAATTAAAATTTCACATCGGTTGTCCATGTACCTTGCACACTGGGATGCTTGGTTACATGCCTAGTCCTGAGTTTGATAACTTTTCTTCCTAATGCATTCCTTAGCCTTGTGGCATGGAGAAGTATGTCTTCTGGATCCATATTCTTCACACATATCACCCTATGGTTTTTGTTCTCTGCATCCCATAAGAGAATCTTCCAATTAAAACTTGACATAAGTTTCAGCAAAAACTTACAAGTGAGCTTGGAAGTCTTACTGTAGAAGCCCTTCAGATGGGGATGCTGGCCCCGGATGAGTTCTGTAACTACCTCTAGTTGAGGATTCTTCTCCTTAAAAACTGGCAACTGTGACTCCATAAATGACCTTACACACATTGGAAATGACGAAACCAGAAAAAAGGATGAGAAAGACACTTCATAATAGGATTTTGGACCCACAGATAAGGGCAACAGGAAGGAAAACATCAAGGGGGCAACAGACAAAGTAACAGGAAGGAGAAATGAATCAGCAAGAAGTGGTATAAGATTAAATCCTGCATCTAACTGAATTTTAAGAACTAAAATGCAATAATTCCATGTTCAAAGTCCTTAACCAGAGTACAATATAAAGCGAATAAATAGTGACGGTAAAAGTTGTCATCGAAAAACTCTGATCAACATCTCTTTAAGAAATGGCGGATGCTCAATGTAAAGTTCACCGATTCACCTAAGGAAACATCTTTTACAACCCACAAAAATGGAGGTGATCACATCCCTTGCTTGTAAATTATTTACAGCCAAAATGAAGGGAAAACTTCTTCCAAAAGACGCATACAAGGCCCAAGATAAATTATATTATTTAGTGACCAAGAAAAATGTGTTCCTGAATCTATCAAATTAGCAATTCACATAAAGTCATAAGTAATGTAGCCAACGTATCCAGAGGAACATAGAGAAACACTAAGAAAAGAAAATCTCAACTTAGTCATTCACTAACTGCCCTGAATCCCCGTCCAGCCGGGGGGGGGGAGGATTCTGTTACTAGACCTGTTATGAATATCAAACATAAGTTCATGAAAGACGAAATTTGCAAGAAAACTCAGGGATTATCCATTCAAATTCATATTTTAGTTCAAAGCCATTGGGGGAACAATTAACTTAAGGTGAAATGAGCATGGCTGTTAACTTACATACTAGTTATTGATGACTGAATATAATAAAAGTATATCAAACTTAACTATCCTCGAATGAAAGGAACAGATCATGACAGCAATATAACCTATACAATGGTATGTCGGATAGAGCAGTACTTAAATTCACCCTTGCAATTAATTTTGCACAAGACGCTAGAAACAAACAAACCCTGATTAAAATGCAAAACAAAACTTGAAATTTATAATAATGAAGAGCATACCTTATTCCTCTACTACTTCCACCCCAGTCGCAATAGCTCACAATCAACTTCTGCAGTTGCCAAACCCCTCTCAAAGCCATCTGATTGATTCAAGAAGAAAAGTGCTCGAGAAAATTAAATGGTTAAAAAAGATAAGACGCCGAGGAGGGAGATACTTAAACAGCATCAAGGACCTAGAAACACCGATAAGATCGAAAGCTGAATTTTAGGACGGACGACTAGCCTAGCAGAATGCAAGGATGCATACCCGAAGGATTGAGCCTAGAACGATAGAGACGGATGGAGAATTTCACCCACTCACCGAGTGAGATAGAGCGAAGAACGAAAGCAACACTGACGGAGAACGCAGCGGCAGGCTCGACGGAAGCAGCAAGAGTGAAGATGCGAGACTCAGGCGAAGTCGTCTGCTAGTGAGAGGGAAGGTGTCGCCGGCACTGGGAGAAAAGAGGAAAAGGGTATTAGCATTTCAGATTGTGCGAATGGTAGGAACGACGTCGGGCTTTTTTCTAAGGCATTGGGTTGGAATGAAGTCCATTTAGTTGTTGGACTTGGCCCAAGGGCCATGAATTTCATCTTTATTATCTTTTTATTTTTGTTTCTTTCATCTTGTGTTTTTCCGCCTTTTAATTTGAATTTTAAAATTTTCATCTAAATTTTATTCCAAATCAATATATAAGCCCATGGGCTTTGCAATCTGATTTAAGCCCATGTACTCACTAGATTAGAAGAGTGTTGGGAAGGTGGTACAAACGGGTTTGTATCAAGTGTTACTGCAAACAAGTTGTGGGCGTTGTGCCCATCAATGAAAAGAAGCCAAGTGTCCCCATACAGAGAGGTGGCTCATATTTAGTATTAGGATGATACTTGAATAAAATTTCTTTTACGAGAAAAAAGAAAAAAAAAACAAGAAGCCGTGGTTTATGCAAAATCCTATGGCCAATTCTATTGTCCTGTTCTTCTTATTGTTATTATTATTTTAATCAAATGATGCAAACATAGTATGAACTAAATTTGAACGGTCATAATAATAGTGGGAAAAGGACAAATGGACTGTAATATAAATGCATAGCTTTAATGAGCCTATTTTTCCAATTTCTTATATGTAATCCGAGGATTCGTGTTCGTGTAGGACGCTATGGGTTAAATAATTCAAAAAAAAAATTGAAATTAATGATCTAGCCATGAATAAAATTTTGGCCTAATATAGCTCTTAAAAAAGTAGCATATTTTTAATTTAATCGCTCAAAGTTCACAATGGAAATGATCCCTCGTTACATTGATTCAAATTTAGTTACCAAATTAATTGACGTTGTGCGTAAATAATAGGGGTGTTCATAAAATTTGAGGACCGATATACTTATCTGAGATTGTGAAAAAAAGGTCATGCCCAGCCCGATAAATATAGGGCATAGTTGAGTATCGAGTTGTAAAATATAACCCATATTTTTTTAGAGTTAGGCACCGGACAGGGGGTTGCCCTGCCCTGCTCATGAGCACCTTTTTTTTTATTTGTTTTACTCTTCTCCCTAAATAATACACTTGGAAGGAAAAATATGATAGTTATTAATGACTAAAAGGTCATTTTAGAAATATAAGTAGTTAAGTACGTAAGTAGTTAACTAAAAGGCCATGAATTTCATCTTTATTATCTTTTTATTTTTGTTTCTTTCATCTTGTGTTTTTCCGCCTTTTAATTTGAATTTTAAAATTTTCATCTAAATTTTATTCCAAATCAATATATAAGCCCATGGGCTTTGCAATCTGATTTAAGCCCATGTACTCACTAGATTAGAAGAGTGTTGGGAAGGTGGTACAAACGGGTTTGTATCAAGTGTTACTGCAAACAAGTTGTGGGCGTTGTGCCCATCAATGAAAAGAAGCCAAGTGTCCCCATACAGAGAGGTGGCTCATATTTAGTATTAGGATGATACTTGAATAAAATTTCTTTTACGAGAAAAAAGAAAAAAAAAACAAGAAGCCGTGGTTTATGCAAAATCCTATGGCCAATTCTATTGTCCTGTTCTTCTTATTGTTATTATTATTTTAATCAAATGATGCAAACATAGTATGAACTAAATTTGAACGGTCATAATAATAGTGGGAAAAGGACAAATGGACTGTAATATAAATGCATAGCTTTAATGAGCCTATTTTTCCAATTTCTTATATGTAATCCGAGGATTCGTGTTCGTGTAGGACGCTATGGGTTAAATAATTCAAAAAAAAAATTGAAATTAATGATCTAGCCATGAATAAAATTTTGGCCTAATATAGCTCTTAAAAAAGTAGCATATTTTTAATTTAATCGCTCAAAGTTCACAATGGAAATGATCCCTCGTTACATTGATTCAAATTTAGTTACCAAATTAATTGACGTTGTGCGTAAATAATAGGGGTGTTCATAAAATTTGAGGACCGATATACTTATCTGAGATTGTGAAAAAAAGGTCATGCCCAGCCCGATAAATATAGGGCATAGTTGAGTATCGAGTTGTAAAATATAACCCATATTTTTTTAGAGTTAGGCACCGGACAGGGGGTTGCCCTGCCCTGCTCATGAGCACCTTTTTTTTTATTTGTTTTACTCTTCTCCCTAAATAATACACTTGGAAGGAAAAATATGATAGTTATTAATGACTAAAAGGTCATTTTAGAAATATAAGTAGTTAAGTACGTAAGTTGTGTCTTTTAATATTTATAACTATATTGACTTTTTTTTTAACTTTACTAATCATAATATGATTATATTATAAATTATAATTATTTTTTTTAGATACTTCATCCTTGTCAACATTTAGGAAATTGATGTAAATTTGTAATTATAAACTATTTAAATTTTAAGGTTTTTTTTATATGCAATGAATTTCAAAACTTTAATTATTATCTTTTTGTTACCTTATTTTTAGTGGATTATAAATATTATTTAACTCTTGAAGACATATGAATATGGTATTATTTTAGAAATTTATAATTGAAGATTTTTTTTATAACATGAGCATGGCATCACAACTTGAGCATGCTCAGCCCGTCCACGCTCAGCCCGCTCATGCCCAACCCAAAATGGTTAGGGCTTTTACCTAGTAAGACTAGGTATCGGGCTGTAAAATATAGCCCATATTTTTTTCGGGTAGAACATTGGACAGAGGGATTACTCTGCCTAACCCTACCCATGAACACCTCTAGTAAATAATAGCCCACCTGATCCTTCGAGCTTTCTAGAATTTGATTTGTGTCAGTCATTTGACAATCAACTCAATTTTACTTTGTTTTAATTAGGAAAAATATAGTTTTCCATTTCAAAGTTTCAGGTATACTTACAATAATTAACCGTAATCCCAAGGACCGATTCGTTAATAAAAAAATATTGGAACTTTGATTCAGGTTCATCAAAAATTTAAAAAATAAAATAAAACAACACCGTTAAGCAAATAATGATTATTAATTAGGTTCAAACTATTGTTACAGAGAAAATTTAGATCAAATTTATTCCATTCATTTTATCAAATTCTTTAATCTTACTTGATTATATATCATATTTTTTAAATATTTTTATTTAACTTAAACCTACTTCAAAAAAATGGCACACATAACTAAATATGATTAAATAATTCGACGAAATTAATGTAATAAATTTGATATAAGTATAAATTATATATATATTTCATGGAAAAAACTGAATTTTTTATTGGGTAGTATAAAATATTTAATTAGTTTCGTCTATGATAAAAAAATATTAAGACCTAATTTTAAAAATAGTCCGAACATGTTGCAGACAGATTGAGATGCGTATGAAATCCCAATTCCACGGCGGGTAGGGAGTAGGGATCAATAATTGGAGGGAGGGGAATTATTGGATTTCTTTTTAATTACTTTTTTTTTGGGTTTGGGTGGGGAATGGAATGAGATGCAAAGGCGAATGAAGTGGCTGCTTAAACCCCCCATATTAAATAATAAAGGACTTCTACATTTTCAGTTACAAATCATTATTATATACAGACTTTTGCTTTGCATGCCGCACCAAACCCCAAGAAAAAGCAGAACCAATAGATAGGGATAATTAGTGGTCAAAAGAAAGAATCCTATACTCCATCTTGCGGCTCCATTTATTTAATTGTTTATTTGTTACTCTTTACATCTTTAAATATAAAAATTATCTAACCTAATTAATTATTAAAAAGTTAAATAAGTTACTCTCCTTGCTCTAATTATAAATGTTAATTAGAGAGATAATTTTAATTATAAATATAATATCTTAATTTATTTTATCTCTTATATTTATTATTTTTTAAAATTAATTTAATAACTTGTAAATTAAATATATACTATAATGTTACATAATGATATTTTTAAAAAATTATATCATATTTATTATAATTAAATAATATATTTAGTTTATTTAATTTTTTAAAGTTAATTAAATATCTCTTATATTAACAACCGAGTGAATATTTAATTATAGTAAATATGATATGATATTTTTATATAATATTTAATTGTATATAAGATATATAAATTTGATTAAAATTTTATATTTATAATTAAAATTAATTTATTAATTAATTCGGGGAATATTTTGTGAAATTGTGGAAGGCAAGACCCGTCAATATCATATTTGTGTGGAGCTCCCACACCGACCCATTTTAAGCCTGTGATTATTAGTGATTAGAAATAGAATCATTCATTTATATAAAAAGCTCCATTTTGACATTTTACGCCTTCCCCGTTTGTCCCCCCCCCCCCCCCCCCAAGTCCCCAACTCAATTATTGCTCTCTCTCTCTCTCTAAAAAATTATGAACTCGTGAAAAGTCACCTGAAGATGCTCCAGTTCGAAAGCAACCCCCAAGTCAAAACAAAATTTACAACCTACTCCTCTTTCTACTTTTCTACATGTCTCCATGTATACGTGGACCCCTTTCATTAATAAACAATTTTTCATATAATTTTGTCACACATATTTTTTTTATACGTAATACCCATTTATTATTATTCAAGGTGTTCTTTATTTAGTATGTAAAGTCCATCACTTCCAAATCATAGATTTATGGTATATTCTTTCTATATTTAATATATAACTTAATTAAAAAAATATTAATCATAAATATAATATATATTTTTTATATTTATTAATTTTTTTTAAATTATTTTTATAGGTACCCTTTTAACAATAATAATAAAAAAGAGGGTTAAAAAAGATGATTAAAATATTTTAAAAATAAATAACATATTAACTAACTTGTTTAATTTAATCAAATTAATTAAATAAGTTATATATTAAAATTTAAAAGAATATTATATAAAAGTATACCAGATGGATTATGTATATAAAAATAGGATGAATGGTCAATCTAAATCTATGTGCTGTTAGAAATCAAGGTACTTAGATTAGAATTTTAGGTAAAACGTAAGAAGATGAAAGAAGGCATGGGATAGAATTAATTATAATTTTAATTTTAAATTAAGAATTTAAAAGGATAATGTGATTAAAGAAGATGGAATTCCACGACAACAATAAAAAGATAGAATTCCAAATCCAAATCTAGTGGGCATAAGCATGTGGCGAGTGTAATAGAAGCACAGCCTCCCGCGCGTAGGGAAGGAGGCTCCCGATATCTCGGCTGAAATCATAAGATCAACCAATAAACTAAAGAACACGTGGCATGTACGTCGGCACAGTAAGGGTAACTTCGCACCGTCACGTGGTTCACATGGGATGTCCACATCATCCTGCTAGAGCACAACTGCCAACATTGAAAACTTGTCCTCGTTAGAGACGCGTATATTAAAATATCATCCATATTAATTAATTAATTAATTAATATTAATCTAATAATTTAACGTGTTGAATTATTAAATTATAGTTAAACATTTACCGGGCAAAATATTTTTTAAGCGGGCGTGGAAATTGACTTTTTCATATGATGAGAACTTTAGATGTTACCAAGAAGAAGTTTGAGATAGCGAAAGGTAAAATATATGATGGCGCGGCAATGTGAAATTTTTATTTTGGGATAAGAAGAATACTGGGGGTGAGATTCGGGGTGCCATAATAGCATTATTAATGAGTTTGAATGGTATTGATAATGTGTTGGGGTTAGTTTTTGGAGAATAGATTTTGGGAATAGAGATGTTTGGATGATTAGTAATAGAATTATTTTTTATATTGGTAAATTACTAAAAAAAAGTATGATTTGATTAAAAGTAAGAAAGAAGAAAGATAGTATAGAAGAAAGAGGAGAAATAAGATAGTGTAGAGAAGAGAGAGGAGAGAGAAGAAGAGTGGAAAAGAGATATAAGAGAGGAGAGAAGAGAGATGATAGAGAAAAGAGAGGAGAGGGGAGAGGAGAGGAGAGAGAGTTTAAGAAAAAATAAGGGTAAAATAGTAATTGGATAGTCCATAACCTATATTTCAAAGTAAAAGCTATTTTCAGCAGTTTATTCAAAACCTAAGTTTCAAACAAAAGTTTTGCTTAAAATTAATTTTTAACAAAAATAGCTATTTATGTAAAAAATTTCTAAACCGAGATTTTGGTCAAAATCAATTTTCTAACCCCACACCCAAACACACAAAGAGTCAAACACGAATTATATCTTGTGCCTGTTTGGCACCACATTTCAAAATGGATTATGGGGCAAAATCTCGGTTTGGAAAATTTTTACACAAACAGCAATTTTTGTTGAGAATTGATTTTGGACAAAACCTCAGTTTGAAACCTAGGTTTTGAATAAGCTACTGAAAATAGCTTTTTATTTGAAACCTAGGTTTTAGATTATCCAATTACTATTATACCTTTACTTTTTATTACACCCTCTCTCCTCTCTCCTCTCTTTTCTCTATTATCTCTCATCTCTCTTCTCTTATCTCTCTTTTTCTCTTTCCTCTCTCCTCTCTTATCTCTCTTTTTCTCTCTCCTCTCTACACTCTATTCTCTCTCATCTTTCTTCTCTATCATCTTTCATCTCTCTTACTTTTAATTATATCATACCCTTTTTAGTAATTTACCAATATAAAAAGTGATTCTACTACTAATCATCCAAACATCTTTATTCCCAAAATATATTCTCCAGAATCTATTCTTCCCAAAATCTATTCTCCAAAAACTAATACAAACACACCCCTTGTCAAATTTCGTAAATTGTGTTTACGTTATTCAACACGTGGGTTTCTAATTTGTAGTAATTTTATGCCTGTGCGCGTTTATCGTATATGGAACCGACCACAAAAATCCGCTAAATGTTTCAATTTCAAAATCGTGAAAGCAAGGGATTCCAGAAGCCATTTTGGACACGCTCATTTACAGTAGAAAACAGGTGAGTTTGTTTAACACGTTCAATGATCTTCTAGCATAGTGATTTTCTTTTATTAGAGTGTGTAATGCGATGAGCCTCTTGTTATTATATACAATCTGTAAAACACATTAATGCTTTTAAAAATGTGAACATATATGCTGGCTGAATGTGTGCATTCATACATCTATCATATTTGAACATACGTAACACATGATCATGATTAAAAAACTTAATATAATAGTTATAAGCAATTTGATCCAAATATTATCATTTTCTTAGTAGCTTGTTTCAATACTGATTTATTTTTTAAAAAGTTATACTCCCTTTAATATTAAAAATAAAAGCTAGATAAAAAATTTATTTTAGTATTAAATATAATACTTTAATTTATTTATCTTTTTAATTTTTTTTTTAAAAATATCCCTATATAATTTCATATATTAAAATGATTTATACTAATAGTAGTTCAAATAGATAAGGTTAAGGAGGGTGTTTTAAGAAAAATAAATTTATAATTATTACAATTAACTAATTAAACTAATTTTTTTAATATATCACTAGATTTTATAATAAAAATCATAATAACTTTTACTATACATATAAAAGTTATGTATATAATTATATATTCATAGTCCTAATTAATATCATATACCAATTATTTTTTTAACAAATGTCACATATTTACGCCCTACACGGACGCTACATTTAACATATGGACGCACATGCATTACATTATATAAATGTAGAGTCAATAATTGAGAAATTAATTAAATATGCTACTACTTATAATTTATGTATAAAATTTATATTTTATATTTTATATTGATATTAATTGGAACGTTGACCTAGTTAATATAATTCAACAAGATGTTATTATATGGGTAACATAAATATATGTAAATGTAAGGCAGCGGGGAAGCGTGAATAGTGGGTTTGAAAAGTATGTGGCAATGATTGGTTTGTTCGCAGCCATATGAAGGCACATTAATTAGTATATTCCATGCCTACGTGGAATCTTCCTTCCCATCATATTACTTTTATTCCATTTCTTCTTATTTCTATATATAATACACTTTTAATTTTTAATTCCCAGTTTCCAGATCGCATGTATGTTTCTTCTCTATTTTTATTAGTATTAGTCATAGTGGAAAGTTTTAATTATTTCCTCATATCCCAACATGCCAATATTTTAACCTAATAGAGTTACCAAAATTGGTATATTTCCCTAAACAATATTATAAATAAAGATATTATTATTCTCCCTGATCTGTTAAGATATGTAGGGGAAGAGCATTTCTGTACAAGACTAATTAAAGCTTATCCTTCAAATAAGTTCCTACCTTAAAGATTTCTTTAAAAGGGCTCTTCTTCTTCTAAAAGCATTCATTTGTAATTATTAAAAAAAAAAGTAAACCCTTAATTATGTTCTTAAAGACTAAATTAAATTATACAATCTGTTTTGGAAATTAGCTAATTAATAATATATCTATTTCTGATCGTATGCTTTAGTTTTCTAAATTACACTTTATATTAATTTGTGTAAAAAATTATTTCAATTTTATACCAAAAAAATTAATTCATTTTTTTATTTTTTATCTTCAATTTATTTTTTTTGACAGAGGGGAAAGCAAGAAAACAAAACTAAGAATAACATAAAACTCAGCCTACTCTTTCCGGAGCTAAACCAGCACACACTAATGAGGGTTAGTTCGAGTGATAAGTGGATCGGTATCGCTTAAGCGATGTCTCGAGTTCGAGCCTTGGCGTATGTAAAAAATTTCCGTTAGGAGACCCACTTACCATAACCAAATACGCGATGTGGGTCGAATCCGAATATAGTCGGATAAATCTTCGGTGAATTGGTTGGACAAAAAAAAAATAGCGCACACACTCCTCGGGCCGAGAACTTGCAAGCCTGGGTTATCATTCAAAGCTCTTTTGGCTAGAGCATCTCCTCTGCCATGCTATTTCTGTCCCTGTTAAGATACTGACACCTTACTTGCTAGTTCCTTGCAAGTATACCTTTCACTCCCTCAATAAGAGACCAGGAGCAGCCTCGTTCGACAGCAGAAGCACATCAGAAGAATCTGATCAAAGCAAAACATCTTTAAATCCACCATCCCAAGCCCCCTTGAGACCAAGAAGGCACCCCTAGAGTTCAACTGTAAGGGCATCTCCTGACTCCAAACGTACGTGACATATATAAAGCCTTCGGTTACTCCTCTATTACTATCCATAAGAACTCCTCCACAAGCGGCTATAGAATTCATACGAGAGGACGCTCCATCTACTTCCACAATAATCTTTCCTTCAAGGTTTGGCTCAATTAAATTTTATCCTCATTTAATTATATATATGTTTTTTCCTATTCATTCTCGGCAATCTCCTTTCTTATTAATTCTCTCTATATGCATTTATCATCTATTTCTTATTTTTAATTAATTTTAACTAATTTTTTAATCTATATAATATATTAGGTGAAAGAGGACAACAAAACAAAAAACACAAGACGAAAGACCACAATGAGGCAACGAGCCACCCCTATCTCCTTGAACTCTCTCAACATTCAAATTTTTACGAATCATTCTATATAAGTTGTTACTTATCACCGCTGCCAAATCAGAACTACGGCGAGAAGATCGCCGCGCAAGTTACATTTCCCCAACCACATTGTAAATTTTGGAAAATTTACAAAAAGAAGGAGTTTTCCCTTTTAAAAAGTTGCCTTATTTTTATCTGCTTTGCGTTATTCATCTTAAAAAAAAATTGGTTTATTTTTGTGTGGATGCAGTCGCCGAAGCTGTGGCTTTCTTCCTCTCTCCTTGGCTGATGATCTGACATTCACTTCCTTTTCCCCCTCGAACCCACCTATCACATACCAAACATAGAAACCACTTATTCGTCTGCTTCTGCTTCCCCTATACTTCCGAAACCAGCGTTTCTAGATTTTTCTTTCACGAGACCGGCGTGTCTCCCTGTTCTGATTTTGATTTCAAGCTTCCTCCATTTCTTTCTTCCTTTTTTCAATGCTTTCTGTTTTCGTGTCTCATTGTATACGCAAACTCTGTTTATCTTGTAACAGATTCTATTGATGTAATTTATTGAGACTTTTATTTGTGTATTCAAGAGGTTGTGATCAGGAACAAATTTAGCAGTTTTGTCCAATTTTTGTTGCCGTGCTTTCTGTTTCACTCTTTTGAAATTTCTCCTGGTGATCTGGTCGGAGAACCCGACCCTCTCGAGGCTCGGGATCTAAATTATGATGGAGCTAGTGAATGAGAAGCAGCGGAGCCGTATGGCCGATGGAGCTGACCTCATGTCCGGCTATATGCAGAAGTTCAGCCTCTATGAAACTCGATCGGTATAGATGATTTTTCCTCCTTCTATGTATTGAAAATCATATCTGCATTTCTCTCGGGGTATTTTCTTCCCTGAAAAAAATTATTCCTATGGGCATTTTCTATGGTTCCAAAATTTTGTTCGCATTCATCTTCATGTATGAAGTTCCCGCCGTTGTTCATGATGCTTTTGGCACCGCAAAAATCTTAAGAATTGTTAGTAGAAAGCATTTTCAGTAATTAGTGTATTGGGATTCACCTTTTTTCCACCGAGAAGGTAGATATGTTTATGGTTTTCAAGACTACAATGAACCAGATTCCCTACTTCTTCTTTGCTGGTCCAGCAAATGCCAGAATCATAAAAAATGTGCTCTGGCTTGTGATGGCAATTATATGCTGAATTTTATATTAGTATTAAATGATTTTGCAGGTAATGGCGAAAATATGGATTCCACTGTTTTACAGTATCTATTACGCTGCGTATATTATTTTATTTTATTTTTTAAGTTTACATGCGTGTAATGGGTGATCATACTACATGAGCATTGATGTCCACTTTCTAGTCATTTGGCTTGACTGTTATAAATTTAACTGTATCTTCTATTGATTGTTTATGTAGACTTTGGCTTTGCTGCCAAGTTTATAAACAGAGCCATTAATTAGGCATGTGAATTTCTTGGAAATTTTGATGAAAATGGGGACTGGTCGAAAAAGGAACTGACACCTTGGAATTAAACATTGCTTTCTTCTTCAGGAAATGAAATTCAAAAGTAAAATTACGCATCCTTAATATTCAATTTACCTTTATCCGGTCATGTTTGTCTCTCCTTCATCTTTCTCTGTCCATTTCATATGTTTATTTTTTGTCTCACCATTCTTCAAGGACATTATGATAGGTAATTTAACGAGAAGCAAGCTGATTTATTGATTGTAGGATGCTTTTAAACTTTGGATATTGCATGAGTGGTCATTTGTCTTTCATGGAGTAATTATATAACCATTCATTTCATACCTTCATTAATGTCATGAATTGCTTAAATTTACTTTCCTGTATTGGATACAACTATTAAGCACCCTATCATTCTTCTGTGCACAGAAATTTTATATGATTGGAAGAGATAAGAACAGAACCTTTTGGAGAGTTTTAAAGATTGACAGATTGGAGCCATCTGAACTAATTATCTCGGAAGATGCTACACTATTCTCGGAAATAGAGTGCTGTGACCTTCTAAGACGAATACATGAAGGAAACAAGTCAACGGGAGGTCTTAAATTTTTGACCAAGTGTTATGGAGTTATTGGTATGTTGATATGTTCCATCTGCTTTATAAGCACAACATTTTTAATTTATTATCATTATGATTTAGAAAAATGGGTATCTGCCATCGTGTACATAACATGTAATGGAACCTTTATGAAACACCCCATCATATGGTGTTGGGTAGAAAGAATAAGAGACAAAATATATTGAGTGCAAGGGTATGTTGCCGGCAGTGAGACGATATGCCTCCTGTGTTTCATATATATACATGCACGTAGGGTTACATAGGGTTGGCGGTGAGAACGTGTCAACGGAACTGAGAAATTCTAGGAGTGAAGTGAGGGAAGTTACAACGAATATGTGTGTGCACGACGTGCATGACAGTAATGCATAACAAGAAAGATAATGCGCATATCAGTAGAGATAATGTTCCGACTTATTCTCTAACATGCCCCCTCAAACGAGAGGGTGTAACCAGCAACCCGAGTTTGTTTCGAAAGTGTTGGAACTGAGACCACGGCAAAGGTTTGGTAAGACTGTCTGCCACCTGATGAGCAGAAGGAACGTAGCGAACATTGATGAGTCCGGAGAGAACCATATCACGAATGAAATGTACATCGATGTCAATGTGTTTGCTTCTTGTGTGGTGGACGGGATTAGCTGCGAGAGCCCGAGCACTGATATTGTCGCACCACATAACAGAGGGTCGCTTTAGGTAAAGGCCAAGCTCAAACAAAAGTGAGTCAATCCACTTAACTTCGGCAGCTCCATCAGCAAGAGCTCTATACTCAGACTCCGTGCTAGACCGTGCCACAACTCGTTGTTTTCGGGAAGACCAAGAGATTAGTGTGCCACCTAGGTACGTGCATAGACCAGCTACGGATTTTCTATCATCAATGTCCGTAGCCCAATCTGCATCAGAGTATACTTGCAGCTGTAACGACTTGAAAGGTTTCAAGTGTAAACTGAGCCGATATGTCCCCTTCAAGTACCGTAGAATTCTCTTTGCTGCTTGAAGGTGAGTGGTTCGTGGCTGGGATAGAAACTGACTGAGTTTGTTGACTGAATATGCTATGTCAGGTCTTGTAGTGGTGAGATACTGTAGAGAGCCGATGACTTGTCGATATAGAGAAGGGTTACACACGGGGTCTCCATCGTGTACAGAAAATTGTCGACCAGTGACCATGGGGGTAGGTACGGGTGCACAATCGAGCATGTTAAAACGTTTGAGTACGTCAAGGACATATTTGGCTTGACTGAGATATAAGCCTGTGTGGTCTCTATGAATCTCCAATCCCAGAAAGTAGTAAGCCGGGCCTAGATCTTTGAGGGAGAAAAAGGAATTCATTCTGAGGATAAAATCACGTAAGTACGCTGAGTTGTTACCTGTCACCAGTATGTCATCGACATAGATGAGCACAAAGACAGTAAGGCGACTGGTTTGAAGCATAAAGAGTGAGACATCACTTTTGGCATTCTTGAATCCCCATTTGAGCAACGTCATCTTCAGTCGATCAAACCAGGCCCTCGGAGCTTGTTTGAGGCCATATAGAGCTTTAACAAGCTTACATACATGAGTGGGTTTCTGTTGATCAACAAAGCCTTCAGGTTGGCGCATATAAACGTCCTCTTGTAGATAGCCATTCAAGAAGGCATTATTCACATCAAATTGCCTTATTTCCCAGTTGAACGTGATAGCTATGGTAAGAACTAGTCGGATGGTTGTGGGCTTAATAACTGGGCTGAAGGTTTCGCCGTAGTCGACCCCTGGAGTTTGTTGGAACCCCTTAGCGACAAGACGAGCTTTGGGTTTTAAAAGAGATCCATCAGGTTTATATTTGTTTTTGAACACCCACCGACAATCTACCAATTTCTGAGACATATACGGGACCAATATCCATGTCTGATTTCGTTGTAGTGCAAGAAATTCCTCTTTCATAGCCGTGCGCCAGTAAGGGGAGGCAAGAGCAGCTTCGGTGGACACAGGAGTAGAGCACTGTGTGAGCGAGGCTGGATCTTCGGAGTGCATGAGACCCACAAAGGGGTATTTTGGCTTGTGAATGCCAGCTTTGGACCTCGTCATCATATGGTGAGTATTGGTTGGTTCAGGAGGTGAGTCATGGCTACTTGCTTGATCATCAGAGTTACTATTGTCGTCACTAGTTATGGACACACGTTCATTATGATCTGGGTCCTCAAGCCTAGAGGACGCAGGTAGCACACGATCATTAGGTCCATCAGCATCATTGGGCATATCAGCACTATCTTCAATGCTCATCCTGTCTTCAGTGCTCACCCTACTACTCAAAGGCTGTGGAAGTACCAGGGGAATAATGCACTGAGCGTTGCTGCTGTTTCCTCTTCGGTTTAGGAACCCTATGGTAAAAGGAAAGAAGAATGGATCAAAGATTACATGTCTAGAGATGAACACTTTCCCAGTCGCACTGAGGCATCTATGTCCTTTCTGGTGAGAAGCTGGTCCAAGATAAACGCATCGTTGGCTATGATATTGGAGTTTGTGCTCATTGTAAGGTTTGAGGCAGGGATAGCAAGCGCACCCAAATGGTTGCATGAGTTGATAATTAGGTTCAGATTTGTGCAACCGAGACAGTGGAGTTTCTCCATTGAGAACTGTGGTGGGGAGACGATTAATGATGTATACAGCCATATTAAAGGCATCAACCCAATAGCTAAGAGGCATTTTAGCCTGAGCCAGTAGCGTTAGTCCCATCTCAACAATATGCCGATGTTTACGTTCAGCTCTTCCATTTTGTGGTGAAGTATAGGGACAAGTGAGCCGCAAGAGTATTCCTTCTTTGTGAGCAATTGGAACGAGAGGTTTATATTCAGTGCCATTGTCACATTGTATTGCTTTGATTTTAGCATTAAACTGATTTTCAGCAAGAGCACGAAAATGATTGAAGGCGTTGACAGTTTCTCCTTTGTGTTTTAAAGGATACAACCAAGTGAAACGGCTAAAATCATCAATGAAGTGAACATAGTACCTACAGCCATTAGAGGATTGAACAGGAGCAGGACCCCACAGGTCTGTGTGGATGAGCTCCAGTGGAGAAGACGCGTGAGAAGTAGATTTTTGAAAAGGTAGTAACTTCGATTTGCCAAACTGACAGGCCTCACATACAAAAGTTTCATTGACAGTAAAGTTCATTGTACACTTATTCATAATGCTTTGTAACGTCTTATTGCTAGGATGTCCAAAGGTGTGGTGCCACCTGATGAATTGTTCCTTGGTGCTCGGTGTGTACTGGGCAGCATGTACCTGAGGCTTGGTCTGGAGCTCATTTGTCATTGGATAGAGGCCGAGTCTGGGAGTCCCCTGCATTAGAGCTTGGCCTGTTCGCTTGTCCTTCACAGTGCACCCAGAGTTAGTGAAATTGACAGTAACAGGATTGTCTTCAATTAACCTATTCACGCTCATGAGACTTTTAGTGGCTGATGGCACGAGTAAAACATTCTTAAGCAAGAGTTTAGACTGGGAGCAGGGAAAAGAGGCTGTACCGATGCCCATAACGCGATTTTTCTCACCAGAACAAGTAAGAATATGTGATTTACCTGTTGGCATGATGTGTTCTAGGTGTTCAGAGTGAGGAGTGACATGATAGTTGGCGCCGCTATCCATGTACCAGGAGGGGTCAGACACTGTATCTGGAGCAGCATAGAATGCTTGAGGAGGAGGACGTGGATAAGTGGGTGGTTGAAAAGAACGATCAAAGCGTCGGAAGCAGTTGGCTACCTTATGCCCGTGGCGTTCGCAAAGACCACAGTAGGGTCGGTTGCCGTTATTGTTGGGAGTACCACGTCCACCACGACGGCCACCACGTCCACGACCTCCTCGACCACCACGACCGTGTGTGCTACCATCACCATTGTACGTTGCAGTGTTAGTTGAAGGTTGGATAGCAAGAGAAGACAGCTGATTTAGTTGTTCAAGACGGCTCTCAAAGGCCAGGAGGGAGGCCTGTGCATCAACCCAAGAGAGACTATTCTGGTCAGAAAGTTTAACTACGATCGGATTGTAATCGACGTCGAGACCGTTCAGTGTGTGGAGAATCAAGTCATCAGTAGCAATTGGAGAACCAGCAAGAGCGAGAGAGTCAGCAATGCTCTTCATTTTGGCCAAATACTCAGCCATCTTCATGTCATTTTTCCGAGTATTATGGAGCTCTGTTTTGAATATCATGACGCGTGCTTTGGTCGACGCACACGTTAACTCCCGAGCACTGGACCAGAGCTCCTCCGCACTTGTGCAGTGAAGCAACTGTGCTCCCACATCCTGAGACATCGTGTTGCGTAACCAGCCAACAAGGAGACGATCAACGGAGTACCATTCATCAAAGGCAGGATTTGGTCGTGTCCCTGCACCATCAGAGACCAAACGCGGCGGTGCCGTCTTGAGACCGTTGATGTGGGATTCAAGGCGGTTCCCTTCAATGAGAGGGAGAACGACGGACTCCCATACAAGGAAGTTAGTGCGATCCAACTTGATCGCTGATGTTTGTGCCGACGAGCTGAACAGGGAGTAAGTTTTAGAAGTAGGAGTGGACGACGTATCAGTTTCATGAGTTGAGGAGACTGCAGACATGATGATCGTCTATGCTCTGATACCAAGAAAGAATAAGAGACAAAATATATTGAGTGCAAGGGTATGTTGCCGGCAGTGAGACGATATGCCTCCTGTGTTTCATATATATACATGCACGTAGGGTTACATAGGGTTGGCGGTGAGAACGTGTCAACGGAACTGAGAAATTCTAGGAGTGAAGTGAGGGAAGTTACAACGAATATGTGTGTGCACGACGTGCATGACAGTAATGCATAACAAGAAAGATAATGCGCATATCAGTAGAGATAATGTTCCGACTTATTCTCTAACATGGGTGTAAATAAGAATTACACTTCATGTTAATAGTGAATTTGATAGCTTATTCCTGAATCTACAATTAAATTATGTCCTATTATTTATGGCTGTTTTGACTTGAAACTAGAATATATCCATCAACTCATATGATTTCTTTCTTCTTTTGATCCAGGATTTATCAAGTTTCTTGAGCCATACTACATGCTGATCATAACAAAACGGAGGAAGATTGGCACAATTTGTGGGCATACAATTTATGCTATCTCAAATAGCCAAATGATTCCGATTCCGCATGCTTCTGTGCGATCCAAGATGGCTTATTCTAATGATGAGAACAGGTCTTTAGTTCATTCTGCAAGTAAATGTAACATGTCTATGTTACCAAAAAGAGACATAAAAGAGTAGCATTTAGAATTACACCCTGTCAAATGTACTTAGATGAGATGGACGTTATAAACTATAGTTGTTTATTTGAACTCATATATTAATATTTAGTGAAAACATTCTGTCAAAGATCATATTCATCTAGCATTGGACTTCTACAGTGTGAGGGGTTTTCTGTGTATTATACATAGATAATTAGTTTCACGTTGGTGTACATACACAATGTGGGGTTCCTTAGAACCTCTTCATGTTTCTATGGTACAATCTATTTGTCTCATTTGAAGTAGAATGAATTGTGCTTCTTCAATATGTTGGTTTCATGTTCTACATTCTATTGCCAGTTCATTTCCTGAAAATGTACAGGGGCAATCTTCATTGCTGTTGTGATGTAAATCTAACATTTTGAGTGAGACAAGGTGTCACCAGGGTTTCACTGGGGCGATCACTTTCTTTCCATTCTACATTTTTTGTTACACTTATGGCTCCATAAGTTGTTTTTGTGACCATTTTGTTCTTTTCCTTCTCCTCTCCATGGTGTGAAACATCTTATTAATGGACGTTACTCTTTCTTCTCTTGTGACTTAGATACAAGAAGCTTCTATGCAGTGTGGATCTTACGAAGGACTTCTTTTTCAGCTACTCATACCATGTCATGCATAGTCTTCAAAAGAACTTATCAGATAATAGTACAAGTGGACAGTTAATTTATGAAACACTGTTTGTTTGGAATGAGTTCTTAACTCGTGGAATCAGGAATATTCTGCAAAATACTTCCTGGACAGTTGCCTTAGTGTACGGCTTTTTTAAACAGGTATGTATGAAGTCACCTTTTGATGTTAATAGATGTGAATATTAGGGACTGTTGAAGGGAGATGACTGATGGGGCTTTTAATAATACTAGCAACTTGTATATGTTTCTCTTTTTTCTTTTGTCTTCTCCCCTTTCTATCTTTCCTTCTTTCAGTTTTTTTGCTTTAAGATAAGGTTGCCCTTTGAGAAATGCCTAGAAATCCTGATATCTCATGAAAATTTCTCTTTTTGATATTTACGGACTCAATCCTTGTTGTCACCCTTTACTCATACCAGATCATTATAATGTTCCAGTTGTCTGTTGTTGGGATATTCATTCCTCAACACTAATTTGAAGGTTAGAAAGACCCCTTGATAAGTAGGGCATAGTTTTAACACCTTATAGCTGGGTGTTTTTTATGGTTTGCTTGCTATAAATGATTAAAGCTTTTCTCTGATTGTGCCAGTAAATTGCATTTATGCTAGTATATGTGTTGCTTAAGATTCGGTATTTTCATTCTCATCAATGGTCAGTTTCTCCAGGTCAAACTTCCTATATCTGAGAGGGAGTTCAATTTAATCATCATTGCTAGACGTTCGCGGCATTATGCTGGCACCAGGTATGCACAACTTTTATCCCTTTGAGTTAGCCATACAATTGATTAACTATTCCAGTCTACAAAATACAAATCTTTATATCTGCACCCTTGACAGTTTGCAACAATTTCTGAGTCTCGAATGAACAACAATTTCTGAGTCTCGAATGAAGTTATGGTTGCCATGCTATATATGCTGGTTTTTCCATGCACTTCAAATTATTTGATGCATGCACTGTGATGTCTTGCGAAGATACTTTTTCATTATTCTTTATTCAGAATTTATTTGTTATTTTTATTTTCCTTTTCATGAAATAACACTCACTTGATTTGTATTATCTTCTGGTATAGATATTTAAAACGAGGAGTGAATGAAAATGGTAGAGTGGCTAATGATGTTGAGACAGAGCAGATAGTCTTTGAAGATGCTCATGATGGATGCCCCTTCCAAATAAGTTCTTTGGTGCAGATCAGGGGTTCAATCCCTCTTTTCTGGTCTCAGGAGGCTTCTCGATTGAATATAAAACCTGACATTATATGTATGATATGGATTAACTCTCCATATTTTGTCATTTGCCTGTCGTGTAGTTTATACTGACTTTGGTTCTTTTTCCTCAGTATCAAAGAAGGACCATAACTTTGAAGCCACAAGACTTCATTTTGATAATCTTGTGAAGAGATATGGAAATCCAATTATCATTTTGAACTTGATTAAGGTAGGATTTTCCACATATGCAACAAAACTTTTCAGAGCATTGGCAATGTTAATTTTGTTGTGCTCTGTCAACTATAGGTTTTTCCTAACTTTTTGGTTCTTCTAACTATCTTCTGTTTTTAAGACCCGTGAGAAGAAGCCTCGAGAAACTATTCTCCGAGAGGAGTTTGCGAATGCTATTAGGTTCCTTAACAAGGATTTGAAAGGGGATAATCGCCTGAGGTTCTTTAACTGGGATCTGCATCAACATTCAAGATGGTAGTTTGCTCTTCCCTTGTTGTCCAACTATGTTAGTTTTTCTCGGGTGTTATTTGACATGATTAGACAATTGCCTTTAGCAGCAAAGCTTCTAATGTCTTGACACAACTGGGAAGAGTTGCTGCATATGCTTTAAGGTTAACTGGCATCTTCTATGGTGAAGTAATTCCAATTCCAAGTCCAGGGGGATTGCTTCAATACTCCTTCTCAGAGTACGTATTATAACAGCACCTTTTAACATTATTTATTCATGCCCTTTATTTTATACTGTGTCTATGATTGAAGTGTGTGGTGCTCTTGTTTCACCTTTATAGGTAATCAGAATTCACATTACTTTCCTGACTTTGCATGTATCTGTTTTCGGACTAGTTCTTATGGGGAAAAAACTGAATTTATGTAGGGCCTTCATATGCTTCCAATTTATATGCATCATTGTTTGATGTTTAATTGAAAATGCAAGTTGAAATTGTTCTCTAATATTTCACTTGCTGGTTCATTTCCCTCGCATGGATGCATCTATGGTATATTTATTAAATAAGATGCATAATAACTGAATGAATATATTGTAAAAGAATTCCCAGTAATTTTCCTGTCAGTGCATTACAACGTGGGGCAACTGTTTTTGCCTAGAAACACTTTCTAGTAGTCAAATAAATGAACATTTTATCCAATGCAATGCATGATAATAATTATATTGTTCATTTTGGATATAATGTAATGCAGGAGTAAAAGTATCAGTGATCGGTGTGTGCCAGAACAAGCTAGCATCAATGAGGAGACGGATGATGGACCACTAGAAGCTGGCAATCATTATTGTAACATTGAACTGCACAGAGATTACAGGGTCAAAGCTCAGATGTTTCAAACAGGGGTCTTAAGAACTAATTGTATAGATTGTTTAGATCGTACCAATGTTGCCCAATTTACTTATGGACTACAAGCGCTTGGATGCCAGCTACAAGCTTTAGGACTTATGGAATCTTCAAACATAGATCTTGACAACCCTTTGGCGAAAGAGTTAATGGCAGTCTATGAGTCCATGGGTGATACATTAGCACTTCAATATGGTGGTTCTGCAGCACACAATAAGGTATTCTTTCTAACATGTAAGGTTTATAGATAAGAAGCCAAAAGGATTTTGTTTGATGTCTAGTAGATGCACTTATGCCAGTTAACTGATAATCCCTAGGATAATAATGTAATTTTTCCAACATAATGTTTATCTTTGCACACAGTTTCAGATGCTTGTTTCCAAGTAAATTGAATTGCCTGAGTTACTATAGATTCCTCAATTTACACGTATGTAAATTAAAGCTTAAACAACTTTGTAACGGTGTGCTGTGCATAGATTTTACCTTGTCCTTTTGACTCGAGGAGTTAAAGGTATTATGGGGCAGTGTAATTCCTATAGACCATGAAAATTTCTCCAGGCTATTGACGTTCAAATTTAGGCTGTCATGATTACTTGTCCTGTTTCTCTAGTTAAAATCTTTGGCCTGATTTTAATGCTTCATTATTTGAAAATTTTGCACTTGGTCCTGCTGTATAGATATTTTCAGAGAAAAGAGGTCAATGGAAGGCAGCAACACAATCTCAGGAATTTCTTAGAACCCTACAGCGTTACTATAATAACACCTACTTGGATGGTGACAAACAAAAAGTAATTAATACGTAAGTGTTTTGCAGTACTTACATGATAATAAGGATCACCAAGCTATGAATTTATCCTAGTTGTATTAGAATAAAATGTTTTTCTTAACATACTGTTTATGTTGCTCAGATTCTTGGGGCATTTTCAGCCACAAAAGGGAAAGCCAGCATTGTGGGAGCTAGATTCAGATCAGCATGTTCATGTTGGCAGGCATGGTCCTTTTTTAGGTGCTGACGATGTTAGGTACAGAGTTTGACTTTTGATGCATACCCGTTTCTTTCTTCCATTCCATTTAACATGGCTTTTCATGTGCTTTGCTACATCTGATTTTGCACCCAGGTTAATCATCATATTGAAAATAGTAGCCAAGCACAATGATGGAAGTTGATAATTTTGTGATTTAATGAATATACTAGTGATTGTTGTACTTCACATTTCGAGATTTGAAATTATGAAGTTGCATGTGTGAGGGTTACATAATTGAATACTAGTTTGTATATCCTTTATTTGTCTCTTCAACTATTATTCTCTAAAAAGTCTTTCTGGTAGGTCAACTTTCAAAAGATCGCTATCAGCTGGAAATATACCCCATGGAAATGATGCAAAAATCAGGAACATTAATGTTAGGCGTAACCACCCCTCTTCTGAAAAATTAGTCAGCCGTGTTTCGGAGTCTACTCCAGATATTTTCATATGTGGAAGTGATCTTTGTCACTGCAGGTATGGTTAAATTACATTTCAGATGCTATGTAGTCTAGTGGTTGTTTATATTATGTATTGGAGATTTGGGGGTAGGCTGACTAATGGTTATCTGTTAAATGCAACTATTTAAATTCTGAAAACCGAAGTTCCTTTTGGAAAGTAAGTAGCATGATCTGAATTTTTCAAAAGGACTGGTTTGTTTTGCAAAATAAGGAAAGAGGAAGAGTAGGGGAAAAGTTAATGAATCACTTTTGAACCTAGTTGAGTGCATCATTAAAATTAAATTGAAGCTTCAATTCTAGGCATATGGGGAGCGCAACTCGTAGCAATGGTAGGCAGAATTAGCTTTGAATCAAAAGTGTTTTATACACCTTATCATGAAAACCATCCAAATCCTTTTCACTGATGCTTTGTCAATATCTTACAGGCAGATATATAAAAGAATTCTTGAGGAATGGTGTGATGAAAAGGGTCATATTGGTTATGATGAACATGGAGACGCTTGTGACTGGTCAAATTTCCTTGATCTTGACGGGCTTTCTTCTTCCGGAAATTCTTGTGAAGAGGAATTACTTGAAAGGTAGTTCTTGTGATAGTACTATGCATTTTACTTTGCCAAGGGACGAGTTAAAAGGATTTCATCAGTGATTATAAAAATATGTTATATTATTGCTAACTTTCAATTTTTCTTCTTGTTTGAGTAAATTATTTCACGACAGTTTTGCCAACATTGTTGATGGTAGTTAATAGGTTGGAATTCAATTTCTGTTATGACTGGAAACTGATACTCATGGCTGCAGGTTAACCACCATCTCATCAGAGAATATTGTGAATGAACTAAGAACTGAAACAACCGCATCTGCAAGTGAATCAGGATCCAGTATGAAGGTCAGTATATGCTAAGTTATTGCCAGAATGTAGAATCAGATTATGTGGCTTTATTTAGAAAAGATTTATGCCAATAAGAATCCCGATTAGGAATTACACTAATTCTGTTATTAATAATAAAATATGTTTCAGGAGAGGAAGCAGAGTGGAGAAGAGCTGAAAGAAGAAGCAGAATACGCTGAAACTTTCGCAAACTGGGTGAATAATGGGGAGATGCTGTTTGTTTAAGTCAGTTATATTCTAATCATCACCTAAATATACCTCATCCGAAGGATGTGGATTTCTGTACAGAGGAAATAAAGATGGTAATGTAACATCTAAAAGGAAAACAGCTCAAGTACAGGCTCCGGCTTCGGCTCAGGCTCAGCTGATTTTGTTGAGGAGTTCATACGGCAGTTTCAAGTCATAGTTTTGACCAATTCTAGCAAAGCATCACATAGAGGAGGTAAAATTACATTTCAAGTCATAGTTTTGACCAATTCTAGCAAAGCATCACATAGAGGAGGTAAAAATTACATCATCTGATTGGCAGTAGGCGATTACTTCTTCATCTCTCTCTCTCCATAGTTACTCCAAATAAGGCAAAATCTCCAACCCCTGTATATATTTCCCATGAGGCAAAAAAAAAAAAAAATTCACTGATGGAGCTGCTTAAATCCACTGGTTAAGCCCTTTGTATATAAACATGCTGACTGGTTTTCAGTTGGGCATCTAGTATTGTTAATCAAATCCAAACTGCCAGGTTCAGTTCTCATTTATTAGAGTTTAAGTAGTTCATAGCTTACCTAACTTAGATTAGATGGTTTGGATTCTATATTTTGTAGGCGAAATAGATAAAATTACTCTTAGGGGATAAGATTGAATCTGATGGGGTAGTTCTAATAAAACTTTTAAAGCATTATATTGTAAAGTATACATTTGAAATGCAAATTAGAGGTACGATCTAAAATGGTCCCTGTAAAGCTATCAAGACCACAAAAACTTGCCTCTTTAGTACGCCGATCAATGAAGCATCTTCTGAGAAAACTCAAGATGGAGTTGGAAGATTGTTCCAAGTGAAACCTCTTGAAGAAATAGGGAAGTTTAGACCTAGAATCCTTTTGACTTTAGAGGAACTTCCCCCAAAAAAAAAAATTGTTAACCACCGTTCCAATCCCTTATCAGAATAACAAATAAATATGAATGAAAATGCATTAATCCAAAATATGTCCAACTATATTCCATCCAAATGAATTTTTCTTTAGTGAAAAGTTATTGTCAGTGCTAATGTAGTATGTTTAATTTTACATATTCTAAAATAAAAATTAAATATCTAAAATTATAAATGATTTTGGCTAAACAAAAGTCACGGAAAATAAATTTGTTCCTTGATTGACTTTTTTTTTTGGGTGAAGAAATTTTTGGAAAAGGATTAGGTTCACCCACAATCCAAAGGCAAGGTAAAGTCTCTCTTCCTCCTATGCGATAATAATGTCGGGTAGAGCGAGCCATATATTATCTTTAGACGTAAATTTAGGCACTCAACAGCTAAGATGTCTCCTCAAGCGTCATGATTAGAATTATAATAAAGTGATACTCCCTAAATATTAAACACCCTTCCAAATTGATTGACTTGTTACCTTTAGATTGCTTAACATCAAAATCTATCAAGTCCGTAAACTTTTTTGTAACAAAAACAAGGTCCGTATACCTTTCTTGCGGTGTTTTATAAATATCATCCCATGATTCTAATCAATGATAATATTTAAAAAAATTAAAATAAAACCAAATTAACATAAATGATGATGATGATGTTAGCAATGTCATGAGTTATGCAAATTAATAATTAATAATTTTAATTAATTACAATTTAGAGAAACCTTGAATCCTCATTTCTACAAAATAAATAAACTATAATGCGTCCCAAACCGTTCAATCGTTGAAACCATCAAATTATTTTTAAATTTATGTTATTGACTTGGTATCGGTAAAAAGGATTAGGAAGATTTAAAAATTTGAAAGTTCACGAACCAAATTCCAAACCAACGTATAGATTAGTGACTAAATAGTTAAGTAGAAATATCCCTTATTTTGCACACAACTAGAGAGTTTAATTTAGGAACAGAGGAGTGATAATTTAAGAGTCCTATTTAAGGTCAACAACGAGAGTTGAAATTGACCAAACAGTCGCTGATATTAAGAGAGAAGGGTGTGGAAGGAAGGAAGGGCAAAAGTAGAAGGAGGCGGTCGCTTTACATAACAGAGGAACAGACATGTATTTGGTGTGCGCAGTGGTAAACTTGGTGTAGAGTGTTTTGGGTTGGACCACAAACATGGCTTCAGCATAACCTCTATCCATGATCCTCTCTTGTCCCCTCCCTTCCTATTTGCCAATTTGGCTAATCCAAACATATCACTATACCATAAAGTCAATGGCCATAAGGAAGGGGTATTGATTTTAGGCTATGTTTGGATTAGCGTTTTGCCTTCTAAAACGTGACTTTGGGGACAAAACTCATATTTGAATTGGCAGTTTAAGGCAACTGACTTTTTTACTTATAAGTCATTCTAAAGTTAGGACAATTTTTCCTTCCTTTAAATTTGAATATTATGAAATTAACTTTTCTTTTATAAAAGTTTGTTTAAATATAAATCATATTATACCAATTGATTTAAAAAAAAAAAGTTTTTATTATACAAAAGTAAGATAGAATAAAATTCATTCTAACGATACTAATCTAAACAAGCCCTTTACTGACATAAACGGGTTTGGTAGTAGTGGAGTGTTTGATATGGAAGAAGACAGAGACCGTAACTGGAGCAGTGTGCATGATGGGCCCATCTGCTTAGCTATAAAGACGGATATCTTAACTTCAATGACCCCTCCGTACCATAATCAAACCTTTAACCCCTAAACGACAAAATGTCCTCATTCTCATCAACAAAACCCACTACCCTTTCCCTTTTTTCCTAAAAATATATATATATATATATATATATATATTAAATTGAGAAGGAAGGTTGTACTTCCATTCTCTGTTAAAGAAACGAGAATAAGAAGAATAATGAGGAAGAATCACTTGTGGGGAGTGATAAATGTACAAAGGGCAGAGAAACGACAAAGTAAGAAGGGTAAGAAAGTAAAATCAAAAGAAACATAGGTCATGTTTTATTCTGTTTTTAATTCTTATATTCTTAGAGTAGTTTAATGAAGTTATTTTTCTGAATAATCTTTAAGAATAAAAAAAGATGTTTTAAGTGATTGTTCTAAAAATACCTTCTTCTTTTTTTAATTCCGCACAACTAAAAATAACAACACAGTTAAAAGTTGTTCCGATTCTTTTTTTTCACTTTTTTAAAATACATTGTTTTTTAAAAAAATACTTATCTAAAAACTAATAATTATCAAAGATGTTTTTTAAATTTTTGGTTTAAAAATATTCAAAAAATAATAAAAATCAGACAAGAGCAGAAGATTCATATGGGAGGAAAAGGAAAAAAACCAACCCCACCACCGGCAAGGGCCCCAAAGAGCAAAACCAAATAAAAGAAATGGCAACCCGGCTTTTGCATGCTATGCCCCAATCATCTCATACTTAGCTGTTCCTTGTTCAGTGGGCCCCCTCCTCTCGTCCTTCCCCTACAAGTCCTCTTCCCTTGTCTTCCCCTTTATATCCCTTTCTTCCACTTCTCTCATCCCATAACTCGCAAGCTCCTTCAAATTCAATATCCATGGCCAAAGTGGCAAAGCTTACCAAGCTCAAGTCCGCCATCAAAAGCTGGCCCTCCTTCCCCAAGTTTGGCAGCCGCTCCGCCACGACACACGATGAAGTTCATCGGCCCTCCACGGATCATAATAACCAGAAACTCCTCCATGCGGTCTACGTCGGGAAGTCACGACGACGGTACCTTGTGAACTCTGACGTGCTCGAGCACCCCTTGTTTCGGGAGCTGGTGGATCGGTCGTCGTCGGCGTCATCGGAGGAGGAAGACGGTGAGGTGGTGGTTGCGTGTGAGGTGGTGCTGTTCGAGCACTTGCTGTGGATGCTTGAAAACGCCGAGACACAAATGGGGTCCATGGACGAGCTGGCTGAGTTCTACACATGCGCATGCTGATCGATGCACATATTCATCACTTTAATTAATCTCGGATTAATTAATCACGTGAGTTATTTATCATATGTTAAAGATTATTAAAGCTAGGTAGGGGTTTGGTTAGTAATAAAATTAGGTTATTTTTGTGTTTTACTTAAGCCTTGCTAAAATTAATAATACATGGTGGATAAAAGGAGGATTCATATACTCATTTTTCACCGGTCGATGATAATTCTGTCCCAGAAATTGTAATTACAGAGTACCCCTCCTATGTATGTAGTAATTGTATGTTCACCAAACACTAAATGAAATTTTGTATAATCAAAGTGATTGAGGTGGAAGTAAAACAATTGTTTTTTTTTTTTTGGTTTCGTTCGTTGAAAACAAGACTATAACAAATTATTTCAAATTTTAATTCTTTTTATGATCTTAGCTTGCTTAATTATTGCATTTCTTTATCAACGATTATAACATCTTGTTGTATATGTGGTCTAATCCCGTATGGGACCCGCTGTAGTACTCATCAAGACCGTTTAAATTTAACAATTTTTTTTAATTTTTAAATAATAATTATATTTTTAATAAAATTCCTTTCATATTAAATAGTTTTCTAATTTTTTTTTTTGTCTTTGCTCTGTTTTTGTTACGTGAGTCTTCTCTTTCCTCTATATCGTCATTGCGTGAAATTCAAATAGATAAGTGGGTGTTTGGATCTGGTTTGAAAATTTTTAATTTAGAAAAATTTTAAATTAACAGTCATATTTATCTATAAGTAATTTTGGGTAAAATTATAATTTTGAATAAGCTATTAAAATTAGTTTGTAGAACAATAAAATAGCTTATGGACTATCTAATTACTATCTTACTCCTATTTTTTTCTTACACCCTCTCTCCCTTTTCATCTCTCTTCTCTACCCTCTCTCTTCTCTCTTATCTCATCTCTCAT
Organism: Leucaena leucocephala; assembly: GCA_037074615.1. NCBI lineage: Eukaryota > Viridiplantae > Streptophyta > Magnoliopsida > Fabales > Fabaceae > Leucaena > Leucaena leucocephala. Next base: position 19,880,935 of record CM073555.1, on the reverse strand, counting down.
CTTCACCCAATCTCCTCTCTCCTCTCTCCTATTTTTTCTCTACCATCTATCATCTCTCTTACTTTTAATCAAATCATACATTTTTTAATAATTTATCAATATAAAAAAGTGATTATGCTACTAATCATCCAAACATCTCTATTTTTAAAATCTATTATTTATAAAATCTATTCTTCTCAAAATCTATTATCTAAAAACTAATTCAAACATGCCCCAACAAAAATTAAAATTCTGTAGTCTCAAATTCTAGCCACATAATACTATTACAAGATTCTGCCTGTACGTACGCCACGAAACAGACGTTTTGTGATTTAAGTGTACAAAAATATATATTATGTGATTTATAATTTAATAACTGAGTATTCCTGTCATTTATATTCCAATAAAAATAAATATTCCTATTTACGAATCAATTCAGCCATGGTCCAATGTCCATAATTAAACACATCATTTTAACTAGAGTAAAATTGTTTGACAGTATGTAAAATTGTAAACGACCGTGACATACAACAATTTGATATCGTGAAGTAATTTTGCACTCCATGAGATAAATGTATGGGAGTAGTTTTGTCTCATAAAACAAAAAAACATCTAATTGATTATGGGGTTTGCCAAACATAGCATATGTTGTCTAATAGACAACATTGGCATATCAAATGTGAGTGAGTTTGATCTTGATATTGTTACGAATACAAGTCCAAAATGGAGAATTCAATCCTAATAGATTAGCTTTTCTATGATATATGAGATAACTTATTAGATTTATAGACTACAATTTATTTATAAAGCTCTTTAAAAGCATCCTTTAAGAGCTGACATTCCCAACAAATTGTTATGAGTCTCACATAGAATAATCTCATAAATTAAGTGGGATTTATAAATTTAAGGGGTTCTTTCTTCTAATAGATTAGTTTTTTAGGAATGGATTATCCCTTTAGGCTTATGCTCCTCTCACAAACTCATCTCTTACCAACCAAAATCCTCCATGACTAGCTCTATGCAAGAACATCTACCTTTAAAATAATGCCTCTATTATATAAGTTCAAAATGAGAGCTCAATCTTTAAAAGATTAATTTATTATGAGGAAAAAATCTTTTACTTTTATAAAATACATTTTACTTGTGAGATTTCATGGTATAAGACTCATCACACACACACATATATATGTATATGTATGTATGTATGTATGAGTAGAAAAAACTGACCTGAAGTAAAATTTAATTTAATAGGGAGCTTTAAAGTTTTGAGTAATTAAAAATATGGCGTGGCAATGCCGCTCACATACACCATTTCCTTATTTTTTTTTATTCCAATTGAATCATCCCTTCTTTTTAGGTGCTCCTCAGGCCCAAAGGTTATTATGAGTTTAATTATTGTCATGATCAGGTTCATTCAGCAGTCCTATAATCATATCAATAAATTATTCAAACAAAACAAATCGATTTTGTGGTTAATAAGAATGAAAAATGTACGATTAATGGGACATTGCCAATGTTCGGGTCGTTTATGCTAAATACATTGTGACGACCATAATTTATAAAAATTACAACAAAGATCTTTTGAAATTAATTTTGCTAACTTTAATATTCAAAATAATTGAAAATTTAAAACACGGCAGTCCAGTTGGTCCTCCCATCAACTCGCGACTCGCGAGATAAGATTCGGGGTTGGAGGGGCTCATATATATTTTTTAATATTTAAATTTAACATTGCACAATATCCCCATAACGATTTTAAGAATGCTTTAAAAATAAATGATCGAAAGTTGGGAACAGAATTCTTTTTAATATGTTAGAAAATAGAAATAGATTATCATATGGGATGGAAAAAAACCTGCTGGCGTCGCCCGCAGTTTGCAGCAATGAATTGCAACTTTAGTTGGTATGATATGACCGTATGAGAAGACAAAGGTTGATGGGACAGGGGATTGCAATCACGCATTTAATATATTTTCCACAAAAAAAAAGCGAATAAATATACGTATGAGGAAAAACAACAGAGAGAGGAAAGAGAGAGCAGGCATGCAACTTCATCCAAAGTCAATTTCACTTTTTCTTCTATTTGAGATATATTTTATTATATTGAGAATTTTATTTTACTTTTAATATTATCCGAAAGGTTTAATTTTTTTAATGGTTCTGTATTTGTTAAAACAAAATATTTTCATATATTCTTTTATAAAAGGACAATTTATTTAATAAAAAGATAAAACGTTACATATAAGTCACCAACTGATCTTCAGTTACAAAGTCTAATAACAAAAATACATTATCAAAAGAAAATAAGAAGCAATCAGAACTTTTTCTTTTATACAAATTTTTAGGAAGGGGTTTGACTCACCTATCAAAGAGTAAGGCAAAATCTCTCTTCATCCTAAATAATATCAATGTTGGGCAGGGCGAACTGTCAATTATTCTCAAATATAAAGTTAGGTACCCAGGAGTTAGGATGTATCCCCAAACATCATGACTGAAACCACAACAAAGTAGTACTCCTTAAAGATCAAACACACTCTAAATAATCGTATATCTTACTCCTTAATCAGTTAAATCTACAGACAAATGATGAAGTAATAAGAACTTGGGAACAGAGAATACAAAACTGCTGGCTGTAGATGAACTGGGGTTGGTCCATTGGGCTTACTGGGCCCAATGAAAAGAAAGTTCCCTTAAGCTTAGCCCAAATGTAGTGTTTGGGCTTAGGCCTTCCTTCTTCAAGTCAAAATATTGTCATGCGACTATTTAGAGCGTGTCCGATTTTTAGAGAGTATCACTTTGTTGTGATTTTAGTTGCAGTGCTTAAGGAGACATCCTAACTCCTGAGTGCTTAGGTTTACGTTTGAGGGTAATAGACAGCCTGCCTTCCCCAATATTAATATCGCATAGGAGAAAATGAGATTTTTCTCTGTCTTTGGATCGTTGGTTAGCCTAACCCTTTTCCAAAAAAATTTCTATAAAATATATATATATAAAACAGCATCACAAAATTTATGCTTTTAGGAAAATACTTTTATAAGGGTTATCTATAGTTATACTTAATAATGCTCGAATCTAATTTAATTAAGCAACAATAACAAAATAATAACACGAAATGACAGCTGTGAATTGTGTAACTTGTAAAAATACAAGCACATTGTAACGATTTATCTATCGTAGACGTATGCACGCATTTGCAATAAGAAATGGAAATGCAAAAGCAAAAGAAAGAGGAAGGACCCTAGCTAATTGAAGTTGAGGGCTCTGAATTTATGAAACAAGTGACGATATTTTGGTATTGATCCGAGATTCCTGATTCTCTTGGGTGTGTACTGGGAATTGAGGATGTAGTGTTCAAAATCGTGGGGTTCATGCAGGATCCTGAGGACTCCATCATTATGAAACCCTAATTCCTCTGCTGATTTAAAGAGAAGTTCGCAGAAACGCTCGTCTCTGAGAGCTTTCATCTCAACCATAAACCTGCGGCAGCTTTCTTCATCCATACCAACCCTCACAGGTACATAACCTTTTCTTCCCAACTTTGACCCTACCAATCCCTTGTAATTCCCACCCACCCATTTCGTTGCCTTGCTCACTCTAATTCCCATCTTCGACACAACACCACAACTTCTTACTCTCTCTTTCTCTCTCTCTCTATATATATATATGAATGCATGTAACAGTTCGTGTGAGAGAATCTGGACGACGTGGCGGCAAAGTTGGAGATGTCGGGTTGTTCTGATGAGTTGGGGAATTAGCGTTTGTCTAGGTTTGATGTGCTTCTTGTTTTCTTCCCCTTGGAATTTGAATATGAACTGCCCAAAACTGTCTTTATTCTCTATTTTTCAAACTATTTCCACTCCTTCTTTCTTTGCTTTTTTCTTACGAATGAATTCGTGAGCAATGATTCCGTCGCTTCTAAATCGAACTTGCCGTACGAAATTGTAACGTCCAATCCAAAACATATTAAGGTCGCGTATTTGAAATTTATTTCAGTTGTATTGAAATTAAAATTAACTTGAGATATTTCTTCGTCATTTTCCCCTTATGGCAACAATTTATATTTCTCTCTCACACGCACAAGGCCTGGCTGACATTGTGTTCAATTTTTATCTACTTTTATTTATATAAAAAAAAAGGGATTTCGTAGAAATCAATATAAGAAGGAATCCATTGTGTTCTTTTAAAAGAGTTTTTATTACTTTTATTTCATGATTATACCAACATGTTTGTTTCCTTACAAAGGAATTACGTGGCCATCGGACTTGTGGCTTCCTGGTCAGATCATTTTAAATGGTCCTCTTGGGTCATCTGTTGGAACCCGTAGCAATGAATTAAAAATAGTAAGATGCTAATAGGAGTTATTTCTAGTAAAACATGTCACTATTTTATAACATGACGAATTTAAATTTAAATCTCTATTGAAAAATGTGCTCACATTTAATATTTGATAGTACCTTAAATATAATTATCTCTAATAAGAGAGTATTTATACTTGGCAAAAAAAATAAGCGGCTAGGTTACTGTTTTTAGTTTAATCCCTAAGAAAAGAACCAAGCACCGCCTAAAGTTGCAATCCTCCACGGGAGGGTAATTATTTTTAAAAATATATTTAAAATTTAATAACTAGATTTGAATATGTACGGTACTTTGCTTAACATTTAAGATGAACACCGCCATAATTTTTGTGGAGACAATATTGATATATTGTATTGAATAATTGATTAGCTAATAGCCCAGACCCATTTAGTTCAAGCAGTAGATTAGCCCATGAGAAGTTAGTTTGGCCCAGGTGAGAACTTTGGGCCCCCAGATTATCTCTGCATCAGAAAACGGCGTCGTTATCAATGATATGGCTTCAACGGCCGCACTGACGGTGGCGCCAACCCAATATGGCGGTGGATTCTGATTTTTCAGGTTGCTTCAATTAGGACATTCGAAATAAATATCGATGACGTTTTCCATTCAATCAAATCAGGTTGATCTGAATCACTAATCTTCTAAGAAGGCTGGGCCCATTTTCTTGTCATTTTCGTCTGTAATCTTTGCGTTTCCTCTTTAAATGTGGTTTCTGCGTCATTTGAACTAAATCTGATCTGTGCTTTGATTTTTCCTTCGCTGAAAATTACAGAGCAACAAGCTTCCCTGGAAATAATTGATCACTTTCGATTGCTATCGAAAAAAGAACAGAATCGATCCCTTGTGTTGTTATAAAGTAATTAAATATAGATCGAACCAACGCCACAAATTAAGGAAGAGGTTTCAAAAATGAGAATATTGTTCACATAAATTGAATGAGATATTTTTAGAAAGTGTGACCTTGAGACGATAATGATGATACTATATTATTATCAAAAAGTTATGGAAAGAATGGGTGAGTTGAGAACGGGAGGGACAATATTCACAATCAACATACAACTAGGCAGATTTTGTTGGACCAGGAACAAAAATCAACGGGAGGCCGAACGCAAGTATAAGCAAAAGTTGAGTTTTAATTATCTATTTATACCTTTTTGAAGTGTGAAAGGGGAATGTGAAATGATGCTAGCAATAAGTTATAGTTATAGGACTCTTTTGTGACCCTAATAGGCCACCTTGAGCCTTCAGTTCCAATCAATGTTTATATATTCCTTTGTTTTCTTTTATATATACTCTTAAATATCTACCAGTAACAGTGATAAATTCTTTCGCCTTATAACCTCTACTTAAGATAAATGGCTGGATATTTTTTTATTCTTTAATATAAGAGTTCATTATTTTTTTTGGATAGGTCAATATAGCCAAATAAATATCTTAATTATAATTAATATAAGAGTTAATGAACTAATACACAACAAATTAAGAAGTATATAATATGAATTCTTCTTGACAGATTATATTTAATTATTATTAACTAATTTATTTAAGTGATTTAATATATTAAAAAAGACTAATTATTTGTTATATTAAAGACTAAGACTACCATTTATGTTGTGCAACTTGCATGTTTGGCTGCTTTCTACTCCTTTGTTTTTTTTTTCTACTAGTGTCGTTCATTGAGTGGAGTAGAACTATTGATAGGAGTGTTCCATGAGACGACAGCGAAATTACTGTTTTTATCTGTCGTGGCCAATAGTATCAGATCCATTTGTCTTGCCAATGAACTTAACATGGCAAAAACTTGTCTCATGCATGCATGCATGCATGCATGCATGCATGTATGATGAGCATAGAAGTTATCAGAATTTGGTTGGTGGATCCAAAAAGATAAAGCAAAGCATATTATAATTAAGTGCGATCGAGTTGATGAGTTATATTTAATTTTCAACACTGAAAGAGACATATGAATCCATACAGTCGATTATATGAACCTTGAGTAGAAAAATTGGACACTTTATAATTATTTTAATAAAATTGGATATTTCATATCAAGGATAAGTAGAGAATTAATGGACCCTTGTCTGTCATCACCACCTTCCTTTTATAGAGAAGATTCACTCTTTATATTTTCAAAGACAAATGTAAATATAAAATAAATGGCAACAAAAAACTCAAACTTTGAAGATGTAAGACAATTTTTGTAGTTAGAAAAAAATAATTTTTAATTAAGAAAATGCTCTAGCTAACATCAAAATTAATGTGCTTAAAATTTGAATTTGAGAGAATCGTGTACGTGCTTATGTGGGGATCACTTTAAAAGAACTACAAGAATCTCAACATGTATTGAAAGAGTGTAAAATGACTCGTAAATCATCTATAATTTGTGAATAGTGTGGATTCTTAAGGATCATATATATAGAGAGAGATTTTGATGGATGATCTTGGATTGACTCTATATATAGGTAGATGAAATAATCATTGAGAAAGACATCAAATCTAGAAAAATATAGCAATATACATGCAAGTTGATGTTGGTGGTATTAAGAAGATATAGAATATGTGAAGGGTTGAAGAATAATGTAATATAGAATCTTAAGAAGGGACCCATATGGATATCTGGGGGTAATGAAGCCTGAACGCATTTTGTCTCCACCAATAATCATTAATTTTGTGAACAAAATCGGCTTTTGTGCCCCTTCAATGTTTCATATTAGTTTTACTCCTTATCCACTTGTTTCAATTTTAATATTCTTACTATATTTAATATAAGATATAAATTATATTATAAACTAAATCTTATATTAAGAATAATAAAAAGATAAGATATTAAAGTTAGTTTTGCTATCAAAGATCAAAGTTAATATCATGGATGGTGGTTGATGGAAAGGAAACTTTAATTGTTAGTCTTTCTTATATTTCTGATTATCTTATATTAGATATGACTATGTTCTATTAAAGAAGAAAATTTCTTTGCAAGTTATGGTAAAAATTTCATTCATATATACATGTGACTTGTTTTTAGCATGGAGTCTATAATTTTTTTAACATCTAGTACTTTTCTTTTCTTTTAATGATTTAATTCATTGATTAAAGATTTACATATATATATAAACAATTATATATGTTGCCACACCCCACATGTCCATATCCCAAAATTTTTAAAATTGTGGATATCTGATCATATGCCTACCCCAGTCTGTATGACATGACTAGTAACATTAACAAATATGAGTAATAATTTTATCTTTAATATATAATGTATATTTAATTAAATTAAATAAATTAGTTAATATAATTATTTTTTTAAATATTATAATTATTTTTTTAACTTTTTTTATTCTCTTATTTAACTATTATTGATAAAGATAATTAATAAATATATGAAATATATATTATATTTAGTATAATATAAATTTTAATTAAGCCTAATATTAATGAATGAAAGCCATGATGTGTTTTAATGTTATTTAAAAAAAGAGGGGCAGGTTGAGCTAACAAGGGGAAGGTTGTAATAATGGAGATATATGGCCCTAGAAAGTCCACATGCGAAGGGAGATTGTCCGATCTCTGTTGTGCGGGACAGCAATCTCTGACTGGTTCTTCTTCTTCCTGCTTTCCCATGCAAGTCGCACGTGATTTCCAGGACCCTCCAAGCCAAATATCACGTGCCCCTTTTCTTTCTTTCTTTCTTTCGTGGACCACTTCATGTCTAGATCTACAATACATCATCGCCTTCATTTCCTTTTGGGTACACGAGAGGGGCAAGACGATGCTAAGCAAATGAAGTGAATGGAAATTATACTGAGAATTAATACACTTGATCATCACATTTTCTTGATATGACTCGGTCGGTCTTACTTTCCATGATAATTGGTAGGTGTGATGGTGTGTTTTGTACGTGGCCTGTGGGAAGCTTTGTTAACGATGTTTTTAAGTTTACTTTGGCTAATCATACTTTGCCAATCACTATTACGTACAGGCAAGAATGTCATTCTATGTAGGTCGGTCGGATAAGACTTTTCATGGCAGTAAATGAAAGATAACATATTAAAGTATAGCAGTTTATTCAAAATTTACATTGGTTAAACAAAAGCCATGTGAATAAAGTCGCTTATCTTAATTAATGGCGGTAAAAAGACATAAACCACTTATCTTAACGGATCGTGTAGTTAATAATTTTGTACGTTGACGCTCTTAATAACTAGATTATGCCATAATCACGAGGCCGTACTTTCAGTTCCTACTGCATAAGAGTGACAGATTCTGAGGGAAAAGTGCGGTTTCTTATAATGTGATCCAAGAGATTGTATTGGGAGTGGGTTCTTTGACTCCTGCAATTTGGAAATCCAAATTTGACTACACATTGACCGCTTTAGAAATTAGAGGTGTTTTCAGTTTTTTAAATTAGAGAGAAATTACCAACAAACAATCAGACCTTATATTTCGATTATTTTACGTCTTAAAAATGGGATCTTTGAGTTATAATAGTTAACTTTAATTAAATTTGATAATATTTAAATTTAAAATAATTGGATGGTCATATTAAAAATTAAGAGAATTCACTTGATGAGGTAATACAAATTTAAGATTTTTAATTTAAATGAGTGAAATAAAAATTTATTTTATTTTTAGATAAAATTAACGATTTAATTAGAAATATTTTATAATGGGTTACTTTTCTTACAAAAAATCCTAGAGAATCTTTAGCGGGGAAAGAAATTCCCACGAAGTGGGTCCCACGCCTTTTCTTTGGTCATATGAAAATCACAATAAAATAAAATACACAAATATGATATGATCAATCAATTCACAAAGCTGTTTAAGTCCCCATGTTGCGGTGGGCCCCACTTCCTGCTTTGGCCGTCCAAAAGGACTTTACCACAGTGAAAACAGAACCTTCTGGACACACCACAACCCAACCAAAAATATCTAAGCCCACCGTGCAATCTCGTCCCTATATTCTCCCCGTCCTCAATCCCCATTAAACTAATTAAATTACATCGAAACTATATAAACTGCTCAGTTTCTGGAGTGTTCTTAAGCCATAGCGAGGTTGGGGAGGGTCTCAGTTCTGTGATCCCTCCGCAGGAAGCCTCCTCCTCCCTCTCTTCCCCTTTCACTACACGGAACCTCAAATGCTAAGGTTCCGTGTCCCAATTCTCAAAGAAGTACCTTAATAATATAAAAAATCCTAGTATTATTATCATCCTTGTGTCGTGTGTTTCCCTGCCTTTTTACTTAGTTTTTTTCTTGTTGTACGGTGTTTGTGTTCAGTTGGGTTCGGTTGAGTCAATTCGTCGACACGAAAGAGAAGAGAAAATCTGGGTCTGATTGATTATTGGTTCTGGTTTTCATTTGGGTCTCGGTGGTGGTGCTTTTCTGTTGCGAAAGTTTGGATTTTTAAGTTATCGTTGACAACGACAATGGCGAATGGAGAGGAGAAAGGCAATGACTTCTATGCGGTTATGGGATTGGATAAGGAGTGCACAGAATCAGAGCTAAGAAATGCTTATAAGAAACTCGCAATGGTTAGAATTGAATGCTTCTCTGTTTCATCTTTCTATTTTTCTTAATATCCCTGTTTGTTTTCGAGATTCCGAGAATTGAACTTGATTCTGAAACATCTTAGTTCAGATTGAGAAATCCCATGTGGTCTTTCTTTAGGAACACTCTCTGTCCATTTTCCCTCTGTTATGGGGAAGGGGATTATAAGATGTGTCCCAGGAATTATGTGGGGTTGTTTGAACGTTGTAGTAAGAAACATAATTTTGTTTGATGGGATAGAAATGGCACCCTGATCGTTGTTCAGCGTCGGGGAATTCAAAGTTCGTGGAAGACGCTAGTAAGAAATTCCAGGCAATTCAGCAAGCCTATTCTGGTAATTCTTGCCTCCCTCTGTGCTTTTATATATGTTATTGATAATAGATTCGTGGATTCATGAGATCCTTCATTGTTCTTACTCTTTTTGTTTCTTCTGTGTCCACAGTTTTATCTGATGCGAATAAGAGGTTCTTGTATGACATAGGAGTCTATGACAGCGATGACGACGACAATGTAAGTCACTTGGCCAACCCTTCTGGTTTCTTTTTCTTTTGAGGCCAAGATTTGGACCTTTTGTTATCTTTTAACTTGAAATAGAAGAAATGTCTTTTTTTTTTCCTTTCGTTTTCCCCCTGGTTTTATTATTGGTCATTCTTGTTCTGTTTCTGGGTTATTGTTTTCTCTCCCCTTTTATCTGTAAAGTGGTAACTTTTATCATTTCTGGGATTTATATGGGATTCTGTGTGGTTCCCTTTAAGGTAGAAATCAGTTTGATTGATTCTCAACCTTTCTGGGTTGCTTCATATGGATATGTTTGTACTGGCGTTTCTGTCGTCTAGCATCTTTTTTATTATTATTTAAATTATATGTGCTAATTCTTGCAGGGGATGGGAGAGTTCTTGAACGAAATGGTAACAATGATGAGCCAAACAAAACCAAATGTGTGTCTTCTTAAACTCAAGTCAGTATTTTTGTTGTTTAATTTGAATGAGCAAAATGTTGGAAAATTCGACCTACCTGCTTCGTTTAGTTTAGCGGATAAAGCTACGAAGAAACATGAGGTTAACTTTCGTCAAATCCTACGTTGTTGTTGTTGCTTGCGCTGCTTTTTTTTTTGATATAAAATTTTTTAGAAAGGGTTGGGGCAGTTTGTCCCGACTATATCCGGATTCGACCCGCGTCGCACATCTGACTATGATAGGTGAGTCCTCATCCCTCCTTCTTTTGTTCTGGATATTGAAATGGGCCACTCCTGGGTCACGGGTCGGCTCTGTTCTTTTCTGGGGCCGGAACAATTTTAGCTCAACATATGATAATAATCTTTAAATTTTTTGAAGCCATTGGCTGAATGTTACTCAGGCCAAAACAAAATAGGCTGAAAAATAATATTTTTCATAACTCTCACTTAATATGTTTATTACTTTTTTATCCTTCAATTTTCACTTCCGATGATTTTGACTTTCTTGCATTTTATTTTTAATCAATACATTCAATTTTTCAGAAATTATATAAAATTTGAAAAACAAGTTATTGTGGCAATTGTTGGAATAACAGGATACAGTAGTGATGATTATTAGTCCTTGAATTAAGTTGTAAATTTTGAAAATAATATTTTTTTAAGGGAATAATACTATTAAATTCGGGGTAAAAGTGTAAAGACATAATTCTCATGAACAACTAGGAGTGTGTTTGGAAAACACCTAGACCGCGGTTTTAAAAGGGTTTTTGGCCCAAACCTCGGTTTGGGAAAATTTTAAAACAAACAGGCTTATTTGTCCATAAGTGCTTTTGGACAAAACCATGGTTTAAAATCATGGATTTGAATAAACTATTTAAAATAGCTTTTTCAACAGTAAAAGCACTTATGGACTATCTAATTACTATCTTACCCCTCCTTTTTCTTACACCCTCTCTCCTTTCTCCTCTCTTCTTTTTCTCCTCTCTCTTCTCTTTTCTCTAACTCTCTCCTCTCTCTTACTTTAAATTAAATCATACCTTTTTTATTAATTTACCACCATAAAAGTCATTCTAAAAATAACTATCCAAATATTTATTTATTCAAAACCACTTTTTTTCCATAAACTCTTCTCTAAAAATCTTTTTCTATAAGTTGTCTATAAGCCTTTTTTTTTCATAAGTTATTTTTTAAAATCTTATCCAAACAGGCCCCTAGGACGCTTACCTTCTCATATGGAACAAAATAGTAGCTTCTGGGGTAAGTAGCTGGAAATTGGGCCCCAGAATTCGCTGGTTGTGGACATGGCGGTCCCATCTTTCTGCGATTCTTGCCCCCAGGTTTCAGATGCGATGGCTGATCATAGTCGGTGCGGCATAAATGATATGGGGCCCACATGACAGCAACCGAGCTTTGGTTTCGCTGATTGTTTTTGAAGCTGAAACCTGAAAGACTGAGACTTTAAGGCCTCGTTTGGTTCGCTGCAAAATGGGAACCCAATTTGCCTTTGTTTGGTTGGCGTGAAATTGATTTTTAGAAATGAATTGCCCCCATTTGTTGATTTGTCCTTCTGGTTTGTGAAATTTCTCATAGACATGTTAGGCCGACGTTCTTTCGTCAAGATGGGCATTACCCTGTCTTCCCATTCCGTACGTGTTAGGTATGATTCCATATACTTGTGCGGGTCAATAATAAAACAAATTACAAGGTTGCTATTCGTGGCTGGTTTGGCTACTGAACCTTTACGAGAAGGGTTTATTTGGGATATTAGGTACTGTAACAGGACAAGGTAGGTAGTTGCCTTGAGTTCAGAGATGAAGATAATTATTTTGTGGTTTGTGGTTGTGGCCATGGCCTTGAGGGTTGGTTCCTGCAATTAATGTTATATTCCCTGCCAAATTAATTGCGCCATGTTTGTTTGTCAACTTTATGATGAAAGCTTGGAACATTATGGTGACATTGATTTTGTGTATGAATGAATATAATGGACAGGAAAATGGGGCAGAGAGCTTTGAGGAGTTGCAACAGCTGTTTGAAGATATGTTTCAGGGTGACATTGGATGTTCTGGAAATGACTTCCACACTGTTGCTTCTTGTTCTACATCATCTACATACGTAACCTTCTCCGAAAGTTCGAGTTCTAACAAACGCAATTCCTTGGAGATGAATGTCGGCAACAATGCCGACTCTCCTGACTTTGAAACCACCTTCCAGAACTTCTGTTTAGGGGTTAGTATATATGCCTTTCTAAATGTTCACTTCCATACTCTGCATGATCCATGGCTTAGTTTTTACATATCTCATTCTACATTGGTTATGCTTATGCATAGAGGATAGGTTAATGCGGTGACTTCATATGACCTTGATACAGGCCCAACATCTGGTAGCAGCCTTGGCTTATTAGTGGTTTTGAATCTTTTTTGTGAGTCTAAGAGAGTCGTGTGTTGTCATGTTGGACTTGTCCCCAAGGTCTGTTTCTAGTTAAAACTGACATTACCAGTGAGAGTATATTTAATGTGTTTGAGGTATGTCTAAATGGTAAGCTTTTCCGTCCCACCATCTCTATAACTGCTGCATTAGAATAGACATTGCATGAAAATAACCTTTTACTTTATCTGCATATCTATACACACGCATATAGTAAGGGTGCAGTATGTTAATTGGGTATGAAGTCAGGTGGATCGGCTACAAGACATAAAGAGGGGAGGAGGAGGAGGAGTACGAGGAACAGGTAGCAGTACCAGAAGACATGGCAGGAAGCAGAAGGTAGCATCGGGGCATGATGTTTCCTCCAATGATTTCTCCAGCATTTCTGCATGGTCACCACCTCGTTGACCATTCTGGGGGTTTTTGAGTGATGCAGTCATGTTCTTAGACTGACTCTTTCAAAGACAGCTGTCAATGATTAGTGAGGACAGATATTTGTGATGTGAGGACGATGTTGATCCTCCGAGAAAATGCCCACTTGCTTCTTTTTGTAATCAATGGAGTAGGGTCCCACAACACGTGGCCTCTGGCCCACATGTCAATTCTCTGAACTATTTTTAACTATTTCATAATTAAGAGCTAAATAAAATATTATTGATAATGTTTGGATGTTGAGAGAAGCGAAAAGATAAATGAACAAGGTATAAGATAATGGGAAAAGTAGGGGAGACTTCTCTACTTTATTGGGAAGGTGGGAAGGATTTGATAAACTTTTTATACGTAAAAAGTATTAGTATTTTATAAATTTTATACATGCAGGTATTGCGGGTATTCTAATCTAGGTTTTCACCAACAAAAAACTTTGATGGGAAAATATTTCCAATTTTTCCTTAAGATAAGTCGTTTTTCTTCCAGAAGAAAGTGATATTTGTAATTAATACTAAAAACCAAAACTATGAACTAGGCCCAATTTCTTTTCCAAATCATGAAACATCTTTGTTCACATGTGTTTTGGTCCCTTAGTAACTCGTGTGGTGGTAATAAAAGAGTAAGATGCAAGCAAAATGGCACAAGTTGTGATGGGACAAACAGGACGGTTTGAATTTATTAGTGTTAGAAAGAGTAAGAATTCATAGATATAATAATAGTCAACTTGTTTGGAGAATATCCACGAGTTGAAATTTTGAACATGAACCATTGGAGGAGGCAACTTGGCGTAGCCAGATCAACCATTCTTTTCTTAGTCTGGGAGCCTCTACCATTTTGTTTTTGTAAAAAAAAATTTAAAAATTGATTAGGCTTACCCACGATTTAAAAGCAGGCGAAATCTCCTTTTCTCTTAAACAATACCAATATCGAACAGGGCGAGCTGTCTATTACTTTCAGGAGTAAACTTAGGCACCCAGGAGCTAAGATGTCTACTCAAGTACTGCGACTGGAACTACAATAAAGTGGTATTTCTCAGGGATAGAATACACTCTAAATAGTCGTATATTTTATCCTTTAACTAGTTAAACCCACGGACGATGAGTGAAGCCTCTACCCTTTAAAGCATAATATATCAACTTCTTTTGAGATTCCAGTTCCATTGTTTTTTCTTGGTTGCCCACCCTGTTCACCGACGCTTTGTCCCGACTACATCCGGATCCGACACGCGTCCATTGTTGTTTTATTCCAGTTCCATTGTTGTTTTATCATTTGGGCTGCTCTATATTGAAGATGACAAGTGGATATAATAAAAAGTAGTCCAATTGATAATAAAATATATATGTAACCACTACTTGGGTTATGAGATATGTCCTGATAAATTCTCGAGACCTAACTCACATAAATTTTTTATCATAAATAAAAAAACAGAAAAATAAAGAGCGCAAGTGGATAATCTAGTAGTAATTATTTTCTTTCGTGGACGTTAGCCTGTGCTCTTAAAAAGCCTAATGTTAACATTAAAAGTGGGCCCGCCCAAAATATGCAGGATTAGGCCTACACACAAATTATTGGGCCAGATTCAGCCCAAATCTTGCTAAGAAATACCTGTCTCTCAAGTAAGATTGTTTTTTTTGATAAATAAATTTTTAGAAAAGGGTCTCCAAGTAAAATAATACTACTAACTCAAGCTAAAAGAAAGTTTGCCCCCAAAAAAAAAAAAATTAAAGAAAGTTGGTGTAACCTCACAAAGATACAAGGACAATTATAGCGGAGATGTTAATTCCTTATCTCATGTTGAATTAAAATTTAAATTTTTATTAAAAAATGTACATATTTATAATATTTAGGTTATGTTTGGATAAAGAGATAAGATACTATAAAAGAATTTTTTTTAAAAATAGTTTAAAATTTGTTTACTATTTTTAAAAAATTTCTCTCATAATATTCTTTTATTTTAAATTTTTTTATCTAAATATAAGGTTAGTACCTAAGAATGCCCCAAACAAAATTATTTTGAATGAGGATATTTGTGCATTAAAAAAAGACAATAATGACAGTTGGCCCGGAAAAAGTATCAAGGCAATAGGATTTTACCATAAAACAAAAACGCTTGTTTCGAAAGCTCCCATTTTTTTTAGAAAAAACATATACAAGTGGCTTTTAAGCAATGGAATGTGCGACACATATCTCCCCAAATGGAAATTCCCTTTGGTAAATATCATGTATTTTTTTAAATTAAATACAGCTCTGGTCCACTTGCGCGAGAATTTAAGTTTTTGTTGAAACCAACGCAAAAAATAAAAGAATAGGTTAGTTCATAAGAATAAATTAACAAATATAACAATGGCATAAACCGATTGACTTCTTGTTTGAGGCGAGCAGAGAAAAAGACGTGTAGTTTTATTTGTCTTTATTTGCAACGTCCATCTAATCTAATCTAGTCAGATTCTTACTTGCACCAACTGTCATCAGCATCCAAAAACCCCTATAACTAATCTCTCTCCCTCTCTCTCTCTTCCTTAAAAAGTTGTGGATGAGAAGAAAAACAACTTCTCCATAATAAATAATTTCTAAGAGCAGCAATGCTTGCTTTTCTTTTAAATGATAGCTTACTTATACCTACATTGCATGATTTGGAGTCAATGGCATAAAACAATAGAGGGTTATCTATCCGGATAATAATGCTTTATTTATCTTTATTATAAATCACTAACTATAAAGTATTTGTAGTTCTTATTATAAAGTACCAATAATTTTATTAATTATTTTTTTCTTATTTTACCCTAATTCAATATTTTGTGAATGAGGTTGTTCGAACCACACTTTTAAGAGGGATAAAATTAGAAAAAATATTCTACTTATGACAAAATTAATTACTCAAGTTTTATTTTTTAGCATGTGAGATATAGTTAAAATCACCCTATAAGAAGGATAAGAGGGAGAATATGGCTCGCTAGATATTTCATATAAGGTAAAACATTGAACAAGAACAATGACATGGAGTTGTTTGGATCCAAAAACATAATACCTCTATTTCTAATTATAAGTTCTGCTTAATTAATTTGAGTATATTAAAATAGTTAAATAAATTTGTTAAGTGTAACGATTGTGTGTTAATTTTTCTAAAATATCTTATTAATTATGTGTATTTGAATTATCCTTAATAAATATCCCTCAATATATACAATCATATAAGGATATAATGTGGAGAAATTATAATTTTAATCTTATATTTATGAATAAATCTAACCCCCATCTAACTCTTATAATAATTAAGAAGCAGGGAGTATTTAGGAACAAGTGATTAGTATGAGATTCTGTGTTTTTTTTTGTATAAAAAAATTTATCTAGATTCGGTATCGGTCCTCTACTAAAGTTAGAGTATAGTCTCAAGATTTAGAGAGTATTTATAGAGAATTTATTAGATCGCTTATTAAAAAATTTATCATGAACAGTAAAAATTAAACTGATATGTTTATAAAATATGAACTCAATTCTTACTAGATCTATCAACCCTCATTGGCGCATGAGATTCCGTGCTAATTGGGGAAACCAATTTCAATTTATTGCAAAACAATGACATGGAGTTGTGTTGATCCATGAGTTTTTTCTGGGGTGGACCGAGAGGAGAAGTTATCATATGTGTGGGAGCCACATGGTTTGAAGTTAGGGAAAAGATGTGATTCAAAGCAAAATAGGGAGTGATTGACACAAAGGTTTGGCCCACTTTGATGTTAACTGAAGACCCCAAACAAAGTGGATAATTAGCCTACCATAAACTCCCACCCAATCCTTAATTTTTTTAATCTTTTTAAAAAAAATTAATAAAATCTTATAATTAAAACCCGAAATAGTATAAAGTTCAACAGTACACATTTATACAAACTCTATTCCCAAACACTCCGTTCATAATTTCGGTGACTATTATGTATCGCAAAAATGTTTTTTAATTAAAAAAATTATTAAATATTATTAAATATTGTAAAATTGATTTACTATTTCCCCAATTTATTAGTCTTTTTTAATAAATTTAATACATTCTTAAAATTTTAAAATAATAAATATTATGAAATATGAAAAAAATAAAAAGTTTAAATCAAATTATTTATATCTATTATATTAAATTTTTTAATATTATTTTATCACGTGTCATATTTTTTATAAATATATTTATTTAACTAAAATATACATAAAAAAATTAGTATATAGGATTAAAAAGGATAATAATTGAGAAATTTAGAGTATCCCAGATGAGGATGAGTATTGTCCAAAAAATAATATATTTATGAGAAATAATATAAAATATAAAGATCAATAAGTAATTTTGGGGGATGGTGGGTCCCATAACAAGGGAGTCAACGTCTGGTTTTGGCGGATGGATGTAGGAGATTTGGAGTGGGGAGCTTATCCAATGTGTCAAAGTAGGGCCCGCATGTCCCCTCTCCCTCTGTCAATACTTCTGGTTCCCACGTCATCGGTTTTGGCTCGGCTCATTTTTCCCTCCCCTCCCCAGCTGGTTTAGTTTGGGTGCTTATCATGCGCTAAATTTATATTAGACCGTACAAATTTAGTTTCTTTTTTTTTTTAATATTTTAATATGTATAAAATTTGAAATAAATATAGTATTTTAAGCTGTAGCAACATGTATTTCTTTGGATTCTGTACAAGTTTTTTTTTATTTATTAAATCTTTCCTCACACTTTTCATCTGGCTAGATTTTTTATTCTTTAATTTTTTGACGTTTCAACAAAATTTAAATATTAGAAAAGTAGGCATAGTATTTTTTTTTTCAAAAAACTGAAATTATAATTTATCCGGTAAAAATATCTAGATTTTTTTGTGAAAATGAAAGCACAGAGAGACTTTTACTTAAAATAAAAAGCAAAATGAGACAATTTCAATGTCCATTCTTTCCTTCAAAGGAAAAAAATACACTCTCACACACATTTCAATTTCAAAATGTTTTCATATTTAAAATATTTTCATTTTGTTTTTTATTCTGCATATAAAAATTATTTAAATTTTGAGAGATCCTAGCAAGTGATCGGACTTGCCCTCATCCCTTCCTTTCCATTGGATCTCAATTTCAATGGTTAAAATTTAATATATCATAATATTAAATAATAAAAAATAAGTAAATAAATTTTAATTATTAAAATTTGACCAAAACATTTTAAAGTATAAATAATTTATATCAATTTTCTTATATTTATTTTGTCAAAATTTTTAACATCATTTTGCAATGTGTCATTTTTTTAATATTTTTATTTAACTTAAATTTGTATAAAAAAAATAGTACACATAATCATATAAAATTAGAGAATTTGATAAAATAGGTGTAAAAAAACTTATCTAAATATGGCTCTTTTAAAATTACTATAAAATAAATAAATTATAAATTATTTTTAATTACAATTCTGCACTGTTCAACTTAAATTTTAATAAATTAAATTATTTATTTATTTTTTAATATAATAATAATAATATATTTTTAATATATTAAACCTCAGTCATTAAGTTGGGTGGAGAAGATGAGAGAAGGGAAACCAAATCCCGAGTGATCACTGATCAATCTAGAACCTTACAATTGGAAAAACAAAAATACTAATTAATACTCATTAATTGGTTGTGTAAGATCTTTTCAAGTCACATAATCACAAAATGGATTTAGGATTACGATTTAGGAGAATCAAAAGAGAAAATAGAAATACGATTTCAATGGCTCAAAAGAAAGCCACATTAGCCGGAGCTTAAACTAGAAATTTAGCCGTCAATATTCAACTGCATCTTCGTCCTCATCATCCCTTTCTGTCTCTATAAGTACACTCTTTCTCCCATCCCTCACAAACCAAAACAACCTCCAAAAAAAAAAATAGTTCTACCTCTACGTTTTGCTCCTGGTTTTTACAATATTATTCCAAAAGAGAAACTTGATTCCATAATAATCATGGGTTTTCTTCACAAGCTCTGGGACGAAACGCTGGCCGGCCCTGCTCCCGAGTCCGGCCTCGGAAAACTTCGCAAGTACGATTCCTTCTCTGCCTCCTCCACCTCTCCGATTTCGCCGCCGCCTTCCATCACTCGCAGCATCACCATTCTTCGCACCAGCTCCGATTCCCGGTGCTTCTCCTCCTCCGGTCCCGCCTCCTTCCCGGACTCGTCCACCGATCCCACCACCCCTCGCACGCCTTCTACACGTAATTCTCTTCTCCCCCTCTATCTGTTTGTTTTAATGCCTGAACGAAGGTTGGTTGGGTTATATGCTTGAATAGAAGGTGTTTGAAGATTTTATATAAGAAACGGGCACGGTTATACGTTGTTCTTGTGTTAAAATTTTGAATACTGAGATGAGATTCAAGTATCTGTTTAGAGTTAGATATTTATGACTGGAATATAAAGGTATGTGACTTGGTTGAACAAGGAAAATATGAGATTCTGATATGAATATTAATTAGATTCTGCAACCCGTAAGTGAACTTTTGCCATACGAATCTTTCTGATGTTCCTCAAATCAACCCTTCTATTTTCTTCTCTTCCTTCCTATTGGGTGCAGAGACTCTCAAAGATAGCGGACTATGACCCAATTATTACTTCATTCTTATATTAAAAGGTTGAGATTCTAGTGGAACAATTGGAATTCTCTGGATGCATGAGAAACTTGAAACGAGAGGAGAAA
Source organism: Leucaena leucocephala (assembly GCA_037074615.1). Lineage (NCBI taxonomy): Eukaryota > Viridiplantae > Streptophyta > Magnoliopsida > Fabales > Fabaceae > Leucaena > Leucaena leucocephala. The sequence continues at coordinate 19,860,572 of CM073555.1, read as the reverse complement.
CAGAGAAATGTCAAAAGATGAGAATAAACGCATGAACTTGCAAGTTCTAACTATGCTCTCTGGAGAGATTTGTGTAAGTTAATGGGTTTTTGTTGTGTTATTTTCATGCAGCTGGGACTCCAGTAGATGATTTCAAGAAATTCACGAGGAGAAAATCGGAAACTCAAGCAGAGCGACCTGAGAGTACAAGTCCGAACATTTCCGATTGGTTATCTCTCTATTTTTTGTTTTCCTTTCTGTTTCCTGTTTGATCTTGTTTCTTGTCTGAGTTTGTAACTATGGGGGCCTATGGGTGGTTTTACAGGGTGATTATGAGTGCTTTTGATCGATGAAAGAGGAAAGCGAGAAACTTTGACTAGAAAATGTCAGGCAGATGGATGCGTTTTGTACACAGAAGAGAGATTCCAAGGAAAACATCGTTTTGCGTTTGTTTCTGTACGTGTGTACATAACAAGTAGTAGGTTCCTACAATAAGATGGTCCCTCGGACCTGAGTTTGACTGCTGCTTCTTTCTTCTCTCTGTTTTCTCTCTCTTTTCAATTTCCCTTCGCTCCCCCCCTCCCTCTATATATATAATAACGTCTATATATGTATGTGTTTTTAACCTCGTTTCAGGGGTTTCAGGGGTTTTGATTGTGTATATGGATTGTGGAGACTGACGTCTCTCTCAGTGGAACTCAATGAAGCCTGGAAATTTCGTGTGTAGTACTTCCCAAAAATTGGGAGACTAGATTCTCTAAATTTGTTGTTAAGTCAATATTTGGTAAATGTAACTTATGAACATTGTCGGACCTATCTTGTTGCAAGCAAATGTAGATATGATAAATTTAAGTGTTAAAGTATAATATTGCCCTCAAAATTGTCACCTAGGATCATTATTTTTTTTTAAAGTATTGTTCTAAAAATGTTAAAAAGTGAAGAAAATCTTTCTAACGGTTAGAAAATAAATATTGATTGTTAAAAAATAACTAAAATTTATAGAAATCTCTTGGGTTTATTTACATTCAATCGTTTAATATATCAAAATTTAATTTTAACCTCTCTAACGATTTAATGTTTGATTTTAAAGTTCTTATCATTGTTCGTTAGTCTATTGTTAACTTATTGACAGAAATTATTATGTTAGATTAATATAAGAAACATTATCCTATATATTATCTTACATGGCATCTTATATAAATTAATAATTTTATGTAATTATATAGTTTTATATAAAAATGAAAATGTTATTTTGTCATTAGAAAAAACTCTGCGGCAGCTCTCTCAAGATTTGGTTTTCTCTTGAAGCAAAGAGATGTCAGGAGGCATATGTTTTACTGAAAGATTCCGAATTAAGAAGAGCGTTTTGGGTTTGGATCACTTTCTCCATATTCAACCCGATCACATGGCAGAAGATATGATGAGGGATTTAAGTTGGGGTACTTGGGGTGCCAGAAAATTCGTCTCTTTCGAGCTTCCAAATCCAGGGACAATAATGATCTTGTGTTTGGCTTTCTCCTTGGGGACGCCTAACTCTCTATAAGCCAGATACCTTCCATCATCGAGCCTGATTCTGGGAGAAACCATGTGGAGTTCACCGTTGCAGTGCTCATCGGTACAATTGGGAGGAGGGATGCCTTGAGAGAGCTGCCGCAACGCAAAGACATAAAGAGATGGGTTTTTTTTCTTCTAATAATAAAATGGCATTTTAATCTTTATATAAAAATATATAATTACATAAATTTATTAATTTATATATGATGTTATATAGAATAATATTAATTTGACGTGACAATTTTTATTAATAAATTAACAGCAGACTAACGATAAAGACTTTAAAATCAGACATTAAAACGCTAGGGGTATTAAATTTAAACTTTAATATGTTATGCGTCATACACAACCGACCCAAAGTTCATAAAGTTTTTATGGATTTTAGCCCTAAAATTTTAATGTGAATCATAATATTTTTAAGGGTAATATTATTCTATTTTTAACACTTTCGAGTAACATTAAACTAAATTTTTTTTTAGGATAACATTACTCATACGTGATAACTTACATATCAAAATTATATCTTAATCATAAATTTAAACATTTTCTTACTAAACTAATTTTTTTTATAAATTGTGACTTCTTTTTCTTTTATACTTTTTTAAAAGAAAAATTATTAGATATGAATGAAGTCAAATGAATAACATAAGTTGGCGTTGAGTTAAATAATAAACAAATGACACTCTTAAATAAATAATATAGATGAAGCTCAAATTAGTATATGTATATATTTATCCAATCTTTAATATAAGATATATTTAATTAGATTAAAAAAATTAATTAAATTAATTAATATAATTTATTTTTTCTAAAATACCCTAATCATCTTTTTTGATTTATTCTCTCCTCTTTTATTTAATTATTATTAATAAAGTATCAATATGAGTAATTTAATAAATAATTGATAAATATATAAAATATATCTTATATTTAAAATCAATATCAATTATCTAATTAGATCATATATTAAGAATTGAAAGAATATTACTCTCCATACGTCACCACTTAAATTGTTATATATTAAAAATTTGAAGGAAAAAAACGCGAGATTAGGTTCTTTTTGAGTAAATATTTGGTGGAGGTGTCATATGAACTTTAATGCCTTGTCTACTTTCTTGGTCTTATTTTATCTCTTTAAAATATTTTCTTAGTGACCTTCTTAATAAAGTATCAATATATCTTCTAATGACTTGTTATAAATTTTATAAATATTCTAGAATTAGAATTAGAAAGGATTTGAGCTCAAAATGAACTGTATTGTCTATAATCAATGAGTAACGAATGGGTCATTACATTATTTTATATTTTATATTGATCCTGATGATATGTTGTAAGTTGTAACGGTGATTATTGCCCAATATATATAAAATAAGGATATATATATATATTTGTGTGTGTGTGAAGTCAAATGAACAAGTAGAAGTTCAATTAAATCTTGAAGTTACTTTCACTTGTATTTTAAATATTTTGAGCATTTTTAGTTTTATTGAAAAAGAAAATAAGATGATGAAAGTAAAAGTAAAATATTTTAAATTTTTTACCTAAAATTATAAAATTATTGAACAACTTTAACCATTACTAAGTTATAAAAAAAATATTTTAAACTATTTTATCTCAAATTATAAAAAAATATACATTAATTTCATACTTATTTCTATCTTACCAAATAAATTTTTAAAACTTATTTTTAACATAATTTTTATGTATACATTTACCTCTTTTTTTTTTGTTTTGGTACTTCATAATATCTCCTTGGCTAATGGTAGAGATATCCTCCTCACTCATCTCATTCTCTCTCTCTCTCTCTTAATGAGAAAACGGTGGGCTAAGCCCAAAAGCGGTAGGTTCGGGCAGCATGTAGTAGAACTCTCCTCTCTTTTCGGCCCATAACAGTTCTTCATTATTTTATTCACTTATATTATTACTGAAACTTACCTTCAACTGGGGATGTAGCTCAAACGGTAGAGCGCTCGCTTTGCATGCGAGAGGTACGGGGTTCGATACCCCGCATCTCCAATATTTCCCTTTTTCAATACCGAATGTCGATGAAGGATTTTAGCTGCGCTTAGTATCAACTTTCTTTCCCATTTACTTTTCCATCTTCTGAATATATTCAAGCGTGTCGGCTCGGTAACATTCTAACTGTCTAATCAACAAAAGAAACTATGAAATTGAAAAGCAGTTCCAAGAATGTGAAAAATTATATACTTGTAGTAATTAATGTCAAAAGGTGGGCCATACCTCAATCCTTCAATGGGGCACCTTTTTTTGGCATACTTTTTTTTAAGGATTTGCAAAGCATGTTAAATTTTGATAAAATTCCCTTTATATTATATATTTATTTTATCTATTTTTTAATTATTTAATATAAAATTATATTCTAATATCTTTCCTCTACCATATTAAATTTTAATAGAACTCTCTTTAATATTATATATTATTTATCTATTTTTTAATTATTTAATATAGACTATATTTTAATAAATTATATATTTGATCTAAGACTTAATATCAAATATTACGAATTATTTAAACTAATCAACTTATGAGATGCCAGCAACACACAATTTAATTATCACTTGGATCAATTTTTATTGTTATTTATCAATAATATTATTTTGATATTGTATGTAAGTTATTTATAAAAAAAATTAATTTTAAATATAAGTCACTTATACGATAATTAACAACTTATTTTTAATCATCAACTTTTTAGTAAGGGTAAATGTAAAAGTTTTTATCAATTCTTTAATATATAAAAATAAGGTACAAATAACTCATATATAGAATTAGAGTAATATTATTCTAATGTGTCTTATGTTAGCTTTAAGGCCTCTCGTATCCTTAAATAGTTCTTAGTTATGAGGCTAGATTGGTAAGAGAATTTTGAAATATGATAAACCAACACTCAAATTTAAAAATAAAAATAAAAAGCTAAATCTCGATTAAAATAAAGTGCAGGAAACAATTCCTCTTTCCGGGGCCCATAGATTAAACAATTTACGTATTTTCTTTGCTTTCAAAATCTCTATAAAATAATATCAAATTGGAAATCAATTACAAACATAAATGTCTTCGACTCTTGCAGTCCTTATCCATACTAATTTCATAATCTAGTAATGATCTAAATTCAATCTAAACTTGAAAGAAAACTTAAAACTGATTTTCTCATATACAATGAAATTCTTGGTTCCACATCCGTCGTGGTATCCCTGCTGTACCGGCCCCGCCATTAATAATATGGTTGACTTCTTAAAACTTATTTCCTGTTTATGTTTGACATTTGAAGTTCTAACTTTATTTCTATTAAAAACCATATATATATTTTTGTAATAAATTTTTTTGAGGTTAAAATGTAAGGCGATCGATTGACAATAATCACATTTTAATAACAGGAATATAATTTACTTAATTATAATTAAATATATGTGTGTATTCTATAGTTTACTTTTAACACCGACGTATACTCTTACATTTACTTTTATTAGATATCTCTCTTTTTTATATATAACTTCTCATTTCTATTTATCCATCATTTTAAACTTCAATATGATCTCAATTGTTAAAATAAATCAAGAGAAAAATAAATATAATATATTACGTGTATTTATTAACTTGGGTGCTAAACTCTTCTAATTGTATTTTAGTAATCCATGTCTCAAATATTTTCTTATATATAATGAAAAGTTGGAAATTTTAAAATATCAAGTATTTAAAAAATCATGAAAGCCAGACAACCTCTATAAAATTGGAGAGTAGTTTATGTGACTGATTTGACGTATTATGATTACACAAATGGGTTTAAGGGATTAGCATCAAAATCAGCACAGAGATGTCTCATTAGGCCAAAATTTCCAACACCATAATAATCCTGATCAAGTGGTTACTAATCACATATTTGTGGCAAGGACAAAACCATGGCCCTTTCTTCTTTTTGGGATAGAGAAAGAGCGAATAGGGTTCGGCCACGTGGAACATGAGGGAAGATCGGGATGGATACGTGGGGGATGTTGATTGGGGGGAGGGAAATTGCTGCTAAAGCAAGAGAGAGTAGAAGCCACTCTTCTCGATGGCTAATGCTTCCGATTCCGTCCACGAGACTCGCGTTCTGACAGTGAAAGCTCTTCACGGTAACCCAGCAAGTTTACCATCCGGATGACACGTGTCCCCGAAATCTGACTTTTGTCGTGATGGGACCCACTTCCCACTATGCTTACCCTCTCCAGTCAACACACCTTACAATTATCAAGGTTTTTTATTTTTATTTTCGCGTGGACCTTCAACTTTTGCATACAAGAGGGGTGAGTGTAGATATTTAGGAAGACTGCATGTTGTAGAAGATAATAATATTCGTATTTCCTTCCGAGTAAAAATTTAGATAACTCGATGCCTCATTATAAGTCAAGTTCTTATGAATTGCTATATGTCAATATTTGTTGGCTTAATTAATTTGTATTATTGATGTTAATTCTAACTATTTTTTTCCTTTTAAAAAGATACTGATGTTATTCTTGTGTTTTTAATTTAATCTCTTCAATTTATATTTGAATAACTTATTTTGTTATTTAGATAGATTACCTTGTGTTAAGCTAACAAATATTAGTTAAATTGATAAAAAATTGACTTATAACCTATAAAATTATAAATTTATTAAATCTTACTACCAATAATTTTATTAGCGGTCGACATATAAATATTTTTTGAACCTGAAAATATACCCTAATTTTGATAAATTATCAAAACTTAACTCATTTAAATTTTTATTTATATAAAAAACAATTACATTGTGTTATTAATTTTTTTTAGTTCTGTGATTTAGTACATCAACAATTATACTACACTTGGTTTTTTTAATAAACTTATTAAATACATTAACTTTTTGCATGAGTAAAAAAAAAAGCTTTCAAATTGTTATTACAAAAATGAATGATTCATTACACTAATTGGTTCATAAAAATTTCAGAGCAAACATGTATTATTAGTCTCTTAACTCTTTGAGTATGTTTTAATATTAATATAATTTAGCTCTACAAATTTAGAATGTTTTTAATTATTTAATTTTATTATTTTAAAAAAGGACAAAACTTATGTTCATTTTCATCCATTTGGTCCAACTCCCTAATCAAATTTTATCATGTAGACTTTTCTTAATAATAAAAATTTATAATGATAAAATTTTAAAATTCTGTCAGATCACTACTAATAATAAAATTACACATGACAGGATTTGATTGGAGACTTAAATTTAATAGATATAAGCAAATGGATTTATATAAGTTTTAGGTTTAAGAAAATAAATAACTTCAATTCAGATACCAACTCAATTATCATGAAATCCATAATAATAAACTTGTACAAACTAAGGTGACATTTTATTTAAAATTAACTGTTTTGATGATGTGAAAATGAATAATAATTTTATTTGTTAATTTAGATGTTTGGTTGAATAAAAATAGGGAAAGAATGTGACTAAAGTTGAGCAAATAATGGCTATAGTATCGTTAATAAAAAAATCTTGAATTTAATATAAAAAATCTTGAAGGCAAATTAATTTTCCCCTTATCAAGCAGTAACTTTCATTCCATTTTTGGATGGTAAGATTTGTGGTCCATCTTTTAAAGATGACCAGTGTAGTGTAATTCATCAAAGACTTACCAAAATTGCTATCATTTATTTTGTCTCCTTTTCTATTCCCCCCCCCCCCCCACTATTTCCACTTCCACACTAAAATGCCATAAATTACATGTCATATTTATTTTTCTTTTTGATCAACCAATTACATGTCGTGTTTCTGTTGATAACATATCGTAAATTGGCAAAATGTCACTTTATTGTTTACGCGTATTTAAACCTATATATATTAGCCAGATGGCAACTTAGTTTTTCAAGAGGGCTCCTATTGTTATTTTGACTTAAATAATCGCTCTAACATTTAAAAGTTTATATTAAGGATCGTGGTGTTTTCTTCTATGATTACAATCTCCTATTGTTAAAATTTCTGTTAAATTAGCAGTTTTTATTATTTCATAATTTTTATATTTTTATTACATATAATATTATTTAAAAATATCACTTGATAATTTACATATAATTTTAAATAATTTATATTTTTTATTTAAATAATATATAGTTAAATAAATATTTTATATTTTAAATTACACGTAAAGTATTTAGTGTTATTTAAATATTTTATATTTTTTAAGTATTTTATTTTAATTATTTAAAAAAATTAAATTTATATGTTAAATGTTAGATATTATGTTTAAATAATGTGATATATAATAACAAATATAAAAATTATGATGGCATAAAAACTGTTAACTTTAACGACATGAGTTTGATAATTAAAATATCAAATATTTGAGTCCTTAATTTAAATTTTTAAATATCGGGGAGGTTAGGTGCAACTAATCTGAAGTTTATAGAGTTTTATATATTTTAATCTATTATTTTAGCATAATAATTAATAAATTGTTAATCGAGATGGTGAATGATGTCATATTTTTAAAAAGAAAATATAAATTTAAATATTAGAAAATAGATTTGTTAAAAGATGTCATGCAATTATTTAATAATCCAGGAGAGAAAAATTGCATAAAAATATAATTTTCATAGGCTCTGTATTTTATAATTATCCTACTTCATCTTTTGAAATGTTTTTAAAAATACCCTTCATTTTAATTAATATAAGACATCTTTTTTTAATAGTTTCATAATTCCTAATATAAGACCTTTTAGAAAAATAATGATTTATTAACGATCTTATTTCAAAAATACTCTTTACTAATTAGGGGTTAGTGTTAAATGAGAGGCGTTTTTAAAAGTCCGATACATCTAATTTAAAAAAATTAAGATTAATTATATGTAATAGGATTAATTTGTATTAGCAATTTGCTCTAAAAATATTTTATATATGGAAAGGGTGAAAACATATAATTTAGAATTAATTACAGTGAAGTTGGAAAATATGACGTTTAATAATCAATTGATGAATATGACTCTGGAGATATATACTTGTGTGAAAAAAAATACTCATGTTTTTAATATAAAAATTAATTATTTTTTAGAAAAATTAATAAAATTAAATAAATTATTTAATTATAAATAAATCTAAATTATTGAGATGAATTTATATAATATATTATTTAATTTATCTAAATTAATCAATTAACTCTTATATTATTTATAGTTAATTAATTTATTTTATTTTTTAATAATTTTAAAAAAATTAACTAAATTTTATAGTAAATAACGGAGTAGAAGTAGGAGAGTAAAATAAAGAAGGGTGTGGTTAATGGCGTCTTTTAAATTCGTTAAGTAACTGGACAGACAATTGGTTGAATGGGACTACGTTAATTTATGGCATTAGCAAATGAGAGAACAGAAATGATAATAGCAGTGGCGTTTTTTAAATTCATTGCTAGCAACACTTACCCAATGCCAATTATGCCACACACCCACACCCACACCCACACACACACACACACACACATATATATATATATATATATATTTCAAATATTAATTCAATCAATCACACATCTTGTTCTTGAGTTGTTATATTCCAAAAACAACATGATACAAAAAATAAAATAGAATTACATGTCTCTTTAAAATACATATACTCATACTTTATTTATTTGCATCTTAAGCTATTCTATACAACACAAGTTTGTGAAAATAAAAATAAATATTTTTTTTTAAAAAATAAAACTAGTTACGAGATAGCTGCCAAAATAGATATTTTTTTAATATGAAATAAGAAAAGAAATTTAATAAAAATGAATCATGTATCATGATGTTCAACTAAAAAAGGTATCTGTTGTGACAAAAAAAACAAACAAACTCCATCGATAAGAACTTTTTTTAAAAAATATAACACAATTTTTATATGATTATTTAGTTATGTCATATTTAAATATCTTATATTTAAATTGTTAAAACTTTTACCACATGTATTGGTTAGAAATATAACACATAAGTAGCAGAAGATACTTAAAAATTACAAATGAATTTCAAGATACTATAAATCACTTTGTCAAATTTATTCTTAATATTTAATGCATTCAAATATTTTCAAATTATTTATTTAACTAAGGAAGTAATGAAAATATCAATAAATTTTGCATTGAATTTTTAAATCAACATGTAAATGCCAAAGGAGTATTTATTTGTAGGGTTATATAGCACTAAATATCTTAATTTTATTTTTTATACGTGTCAAATATTTTAATTTTATTTATGGTATAATTTTATCCATAATATTTTTAATGTGGTATAATTTTACTAATAATTTTATTTCTCAAGTACTAAGAATTGTACTAAATTAAAAAGATTATGGGTAAAATTAGACCACAAATAAAATTAGGATATTAGACACATATGAGAAATAAAATAAAAATATTATGTGCTATATAACCCTTATTTTTAAGGGAGTTTCTTTTATTTACAGCTTAAAATGTCAAATTAAAAGAAATTCAAAATAATATTTTTGCTCGATATAAAAAATAAGAATGTACATAGATTTACGCCATCAATATAGCTTAACTCAAGATAATTTAACAACGAGATCAATAAATTATATTTTTAGTTAAAAATGGTAGACGAATAGTAATTTTTGTTTGTTTGTAAAAAGCAATTGAAAAGCCAAAAATAGAATAATGGTAATGAAATTACCAGTAAAATTTCAGTCAAAGGCATCTGATACAGTATTGGTGGTAAATCTTTCTCAGTCCTACTTGTATAATAAGCATTGTTCGATTTGCACCTTCAAAAATGGTAGTGACAGTAAAATATATTTTATCTGAGCTTTGACACCATATATATCGTTCTCTCTTCTTTCCCTTACCTCCCAACTCAAACTCACACATCCTCATCTCTCTCTCTCTACTGTAGTTTTGAGATAGAGTGTAGAGAGAGAAAGCTAGAAAGAGATTTGAGGGGATGAGTAAAGCAAAGACCATCTTGTCATTGTAGGGTTTTCGTAAAACTTCAAAAATATTGAGAGACAAAGAAAAAAGAGCTCGCGCCACTCAGAAGAAGCAACGAAAAAGAAGAATATATTAAAAAAAGAGACCAGCGAGCCAAATGCTGGTGCTCTATTCAACTTGAATTCGGAGGATCGGATTGCGCAATTGAAGATCTCGCAGCTTATACTCTGGAGCCGTGCATTGAATTCCGCGATCTTCCGACATTTTCAGTACCGCTTTTGAATGTAAATCGTTAGGGTTTTTTTTCGATGTTACTGCTTGCATTGTTTCTCGAGGTAGTTGTTTGTGCAAATGTGTACATGAATACTCTGTTTTGCTTGCAGTTTCCTGGGTTTAGCTCCGTCAGATATGGAATGTTGGGGTTATAGGAATGTATTCAATAGGAGGTCATTGCGGTCTCACACTTGAGTGAGGTCTTTATTGAATCAGATCTATGCCATCTAATTTCTTTATGGCGAATTTGGATTTCTATATGCTGCAATGCTTAAATATGGGGGCAATTTGTTTTTATGCTGGGTTTTGTGTTGGGATCCATGGTGTTCCTCTGTTATGGAATTCAAAGGAGTGGGGCTAACCTTGTAGGCCTTTGGTAAAATTCTATATGCTGTTACTCGTTTGAAAAGTGCCGATTTGTATAGTTTGCCAATTTAAATATGACGGGCCATCATCTGATGAAGAATTCATTAAACTAGTTTCATTTCTCTGAAATTTTCTTACTTTTGTTTGCAGAATCTACATTCTAAGTATAGGACTTCCGGGGTGGATTTTGCTGATTTTCATTACCAACAAACGAAAACGATGATGAAAAATGCTTTTGGTCATGTGCATGGGTCAGAGAACTGATATAGCTCGCTTTAATAAAGGAAAATGAAGTCTGACACACCTCTTGATTATGCTGTATTCCAGTTGTCTCCAAAGCGTTCAAGGTGTGAATAACAACTTATTTGGTTTTTCAAGCTGTCATGTGGTTTTCTGTTTATTATACTTTTAATACATCATATATCGTTCTGTTTTTTCTTATTTTGGGCAGATGTGAATTGTTCATTTCAAGTGACGGAAATTCCGAGAGGCTGGCATCAGGATTTGTAAAACATTTTGTGACCCATTTAAAGGTTGCCGAAGAGCAGGCTGCACAAGCAGTCCAATCATTTAAGCTAGAAATTGAGAGACACAAAAATGCAGAGGCATGGTTTACCAAAGGAACACTTGAAAGGTCAAAGCGATGAAAATGAAGAAAATTGCACCATAAGAAATACTTGTTTATCTAACCTTCCAGTTTTCTCTCGGACTAATTGGCCCTTGGCACTTGTAGGTTTGCACGGTTTGTTAGCACGCCAGAGGTTTTGGAAATGGTCAATACCTTTGATGCAGAGATGTCCCAGTTGGAAGCAGCGCGGATAATATATTCTAAGGTATGACATGATGGCCTATAGAATGGTGGTTCAAATAATTGGGTAAAGCACTCATTTTGTTATGCTGATCTTGGAAACTCCTTATTTCAGGGGTCTGGAGATCAGCGGACAGATTCTCAAGGTATGTACCACTCTCTTTGAAGATCATTCTGTTTCAGTATTATTCACCATAACTGTTTGCGCATTGGCTGTGACAAGGGGTTTTGGAATAGGAAATAGGGATCACTGTATAGAGAAGCAAAGGGACTACTCATGAACGGAAAATATTGATAGGTTCATGATTAGACCTAATAGGGTGTTAAAGAGAACGTATATGGATTTAAAAGATAGTGGGAATAGTAACTTTGGAACTTTGAAGTTCATCAATAATCTTTCAATTCCAGCTCGTTTCTATCTTTCCGTTGAAAATATCTCTTGGTTGAAGCAATACCATTTCATGTCAGTTGACAATTTGTTGTCAAAATACTTGTCATTTGTATTTTTAGGCTATATTTATAAGCTGGCCACCTATTTTTGATATTTAGGTAGTTTTGGATTGCTAACGTTTGTCTGTAATAATTTATTTTAGAAGTAGCACTTAATGTGGTGAGAATATATCCCGTGTATCATCTTGATGGAGGCTTGATATCTGGGTAGATAAAAAGAAAGCAAATTAACCCTAGCCCACAAGACAAAGTAAACGCAATATTGCATTTTTATGTATGAATGTTCCCTTGATTGTACCATAACATAATTGCTGAATTGTTTTGGTGAGACCATCTAGTTCCTCCAACTAGTTGAGATTTGAGTTGGCCCCAAATGGGGGCTAAAAGCTCTCAATGTGGTCTTTACCATTTACAAAACTTGAACTCATAATTGTTTTATTTAAAATGTCGAGCACATGAAAAATATTTTCAAGATTCAATGGTTCAAGAATAACACCTGATATCCTTGCGAGGAAACAGAAAATAAAATTGAAACTTAGTGTCTGAATAACCGATCACTATTGACGTTTATGTCCAGAAAAGAAGGATACATTGAAGAGGATTTGAAATGGGGAAACCAAATTAGATGAAATTTAGGTTAAATAAGTTTTATGGAAGAAAAAGAGATGATTTTAGCTTATCGTTTTTTAATTGTTAATATAAATGCAATAGCAACTACCTTTGTGCATTGTGACCTTTGAATAATGCGGGCACTAGGTGCAGGTGGGGTTTGTTGTTGATAGACCTGTTTATTCATGGCACTGACACATATGTATTATTTAGGATTGCGGCTCTTCATGGCCATTGGAGTTTCTTTTGCTTGAGTATTCTTGGGTGATTGATAGTGACCCTAATAAATCATTTGGTCAAATTTTCTCCAGGTGGGGATGGAACAGGAGCCACAGCAGCAGCAGCAGCAGATGCAACCAAGTATTTTTCCATCCTCACTTCAATTTTTTTGGGTGCAATACAATTTGCATGTGTTGCGATCATTATTTTCTTTTGGTTGGGCTCCCTATATTGGCGATAGAGGATGAAAATTATTGCATCTGCCATCTAAGATGAGAGATTCATCTTTTCTCATGACTTCAGTGCCTGAGCATATAACTTGCGATGTTGCAAGAATGAAAAATTAGAAAGCTATGGGCAGTTTCAGTAACTATTTTCCTTCTATTTTCTTGTAATTTTTTTTTCCATCTCGTACAGGAAAGAACTTCTGAGGGCTATTGATGTACGACTTACAGCAGTTAAGCAGGACTTAATCACAGCTTGTGCTCGTGCTTCCGCTGCTGGTTTTAATCCTGATAGTGTGTCTGAACTACAACAATTTGCAGATCAATTTGGTGCTCATCGGTTGAAGTAAGAAGCTCTTGCAATTTATAAAAATCCTGAGTTTAAGCCCTTTCAGGGAGTCCCTTTTTTTAGGGTTTGCGCGCTTGTGCAGTATCTATGAGTAGAGTTGCCTTCAATTTGGTAAATGGAGGAATCAAATCGATAGGCTTCACTGGTCTATAAAAGAAAAGGGCGTAGTTTTTCAAGCTCACCTTATAGTGGTTCCACTCTCTGCAAATTTCTGGTGATGTGATTGGATTGCTGATTAGTTCTTTTCTGAAAGTGACGAAATGTGTATCAGTGGAACATAAAACAAAGTTATTCCTTGTTTAAATTCTCTAGATTTGGACATAAAAAATTCGTCTGTTTACAGTCTAGTTATAAGGAAGTGCTTATATGAGTAGAGTTGTTGTGACCCAATGATACAATGTGACTTGAGCTTTACATTGGAAGTATGGGATTTTAAGGCGGGGTTTGTATGAATCTTGGGCATTCTAGCTCTGATTTCATGAGCTAACTTTTGGGCTATTGCGTTCCCAAAGGTAGGTTAGGATAGGAAAACTATATCCAAATTTTCTTATTAGTCAGACAAAATCCAAGTTGTCTTCAATGTTTCCTTCATGCTGGTTCCACCTTCGTACACATGGATCATTTGTCTCTATAGGATTGTTGTTAAGCTCTTTTTGCTGTACAGTACAAAGCTGCGGATAGGTAGCATGCAGGTTGCAGGCTTAGCTCTTTATCTTGTATGGACAGGCTGACAGTTGATCTTGTATGTAAAAGATAACTTGTAATAAATAGGAAATCCTGATGATCTGGTAGTGAAACCATTAAATGTTTTGATGATTGTTCAACTACCAGTTGTTGCCCCGGGTCCGTCATCCTAAACCTGCTCATTATTTTCAATTGAACTGGGAAACACTGCACTTGTGTGTGTGTATGTATATATATCATTAATATGTGTTTCCAATTTAGTTATTTTCATCAGTGCTAATAGAATTAATTCTAATAGTGGTTAAATTGTAGCCTATTTCATTCTTCCTTTCCTTATTTGTTCTTATTTATAATTTATATAAAGACTTAGCTAAAGTTTCCTAGTAATGCAATTAATTGTAAGTTGAGAGAAGTCCATCCTTGCGGTTTTATGTTACATTATATGGAAGTATGGATGGAAGATAGACGGGCCTTTTCTGTTGGCATTTCTTTTTAAATTTTTCTCAGATATATTTAAAATTTACATGAATTGATTATATTCCAAAGGAATTTTCTTATTCAAATATAATTGTTGTTTTTACTTTTTTATCTCTTAATGTTAACCGTTTTTTTCCCCAATTTTTTCCTGGAGCGCAGTGAAGCTTGCACTAAATTTATGTCACTCTACCAGAGGAGACCGGAACTCATCAGCCTGTGGAAGTTAGCGGACAATGACAATCGATATCTCCGATCATCGGTTGGGTCGGATATGTCCATTGAAGACCCAACCGAAGATCAATCTGGGCCCCACATCAGGACCAATCAGCGTAACACCATGGAAGCCCAATCATCTGAACAATCAAAGTCCTCCACGTGGCGACAGCCCATGCAATTTGCCACCTTCGCTTCTCGACGTAGTTCCGTGGTAAACGAGAAAGGCGAAGCCGAAGTCGTTGCGGAGAAGGAGAAGAAAGAGGAGGAGGCCCCTACTGAATCGTCAACTCCAACGGCTCAGCCGTCGCGGCGGCTCAGTGTGCAGGACCGGATCAACCTCTTTGAGAACAAGCAGAAGGAGAATTCCGGCGGCGGCAGCGGAGGCGGAAAACCCATTATTAGCAAATCTGTGGAACTACGGAGGCTATCCTCTGATGTTTCTTCGGGACCTTCTACAGCGGCAGCGACAGCTGAGAAGTCTGTTTGGCGAAGATGGAGTGGCGCCAGTGACATGAGCATTGATGTGAGTGGTGATAGGAAGGATACGGAAAGCCCCTTGTGTACCCCCTCTTCGGTTTCCTCTGTTCCACATACAAAATCCAATGTAGTCGCGGTTGCATCTGAAGATAAGGATCATAAAGGATTTAATAATTCCGACAGTTCATCCAATTCTGTTCTCCAGAGTGGTCCCCGAAGGTCTGGTGGTGTTGGGTTGAAAGCTCCTGCTCATCCTCAGACCCGTATTGGGGATTTTCCCGTTAAAGAGGAGGAGGCTGACTCCAATGTGGCAACCAATTGGAAGGATCAAGCAGCTTTTAATGTTCAACAGAGGCCTTCTGCAACAGAACAGGTTGTGCAAAATAATCTGGGCTCTTCTCAGGATCCATCAATAACTTCTGCTTTTGGCGAAGAAAAGACTTGTTCCAATCAAAATCAAGTGGGTTCTGAGTCACAGCTTAGGGGCCCCTCCAAGCAGAATGAGGCCATCAGATCAAAATCGCAAGTGGGGCCTGTTGTATCAGACGTTAAATTTTCCAGAAGGGAAGATGGTGGAATGAGAAATCAAACCATCACTCAATCTTTGATTAGGGGTTCTCATAATCGATCTCGGTCTCTCTCAGGACAAGTTGATGGTGGTATTTCCCTACATCCTAAGGAAGCTTCTGTTCAGGTTGAGGGTGATAAATCTAGACATCAGCCCCATTGGAGTTCTTTTACTGGAGAACTTGATGATTCAGTGAAAAAGGGCACTCCATTCTCTAACAATCAGCAAATGAAGGTTGAGCATTCTGACGTCGCAGATATGAATTGCCATAAACCTCATCCTGGTAGCAAATCACAGAGCAAGAGGGGCAGGGCTCAGATTGCTCTTGAACATACCAAGTTGAACCTTCCTAGTAAAGAAGTTTCAGAGAGTCAAGACAGTGTACGGGTACCCTCAATGACAGCTTCAGAGCAGGTTCCAAGAATAAGACAGTCTAAGGGAAACCAGGGGCTGAATGATGAGCTGAAATTGAAGGCAGATGAGCTTGAAAAGCTTTTTGCAGAGCATAAACTGCGGGTTCCGGGGGACCATTCTATTTCTGCACGGAGAATGGAGTCTGCTGACACAGATGTAGAACAGGGTATTCATTCACAATATAGAGAATCAGTGGAGTCAACTCCTCAACTTCCTCCCAGAAATACAACACTTAAACCGACTAGGAGTTCTAGCAATGTAGCAAACTCTGATTCTGAGACAGTTACTACTAAGATGGTAGATAATAACAATTATGGTGATGCCCTGAGGCAATGTTTCTCAGATTTCAACTTCAGTGATGATTCTAGAGGAAAATTCTATGAAAAGTACATGCAAAAAAGAGATGCTAAACTGAGGGATGAATGGAGTTCTAAAAGAGCAGAGAAGGAAGCAAGGATGAAGTCCATGCAAGATAGTCTTGAGTGGAGTAGGGCTGAGATGAAGGCCAAGTTTTCAGGCTCTATAGGCAGACATGTTTCAATATCCAGTGATCATCGACATGCTGAGAAACTTTGTTCTTTCAAATTGAATATTAAGGGAGAGCAGGTAGTTATTTTCAATGGTTTTTGTAATCCTTGATAAAACTAAACCATCTAGAATACAAAGTTTGTTTTGATATTTGCAATACTGATATCTGTTTTGGTTATAATTTGTTATTTGCTCCATCATTTTGACAGCATCCAATAGCTTCCCTTCAGAATGAAGAAGATGAAAACCTATCTGATTTTTCTGAGGAAAAAATATATGGACAAAGCAGAAAAAATTTACCCAACAGAAATTTGTATTCATCTACTCGCACAGCAGCATCATCAACTTCACGATCATCAGCCAAAGTTGTTAACTCTACTTCTGGTAGGAGAAGAGACAGTCCTCTTGCTCAGTCTGTTCCAAATTTCTCTGATCTAAGAAAAGAAAACACAAAGCCTTCTTCTGGAGTCAGTAAAACAACTCCCCGCTCCCAGCCAAGAAACTATGCCCGGAGTAAGAGTACCAATGAAGAGATGCCAGTTATCAAGGAAGATAAGCCAAAGGCATCTCAATCTTTGCAGAGAAGCTCTGCTAGCCCTTTAGAGTTTAAGGATTTGCCCCCTTATGGCTCAGAAGGTATTGTTTTGGCTCCATTGCAATTTGATGGGGAGCAAACTGATCTATTCCCTGGTGCTGGATTCAGTTCTGCTTGGATGAAAGCTTCAATGGCATCTGAGGCTCGGAAAAATGGAAGATTTGATGAACTAGCATTTGAGGAAGAAGATTCTGCAGAAATGTATAAAGATGAAGAGGATGGAATGGAATCCATGGCTGTTGAAGATTTTGCATATGCAAATGAAGGTAAGGTAAGACGGGGCCACGAATCTGTTAAATCTGATAATTCTGGATCTGAAATAGGAGATTCCGCTAGATCTCTCACTCATGGAGAGCCTGGTTCTGTAGCTGAAATGCCTACTGCTATGCCATCAACTTTCAACAATGTAGGATCTGTGCAAGACTCGCCAGTTGAAAGCCCTGTCTCTTGGAACTCACGCACACGTCACCCATTTTCTTATCCACATGAGTCCTCTGACATTGATGCTTATATGGACTCTCCTCTTGGAAGCCCTGCATCTTGGAATTCCCACTCACTCATCCAAGGTGAGACTGATGCATCTCGAATGAGGAAAAAATGGGGAAGTGCTCAGAAACCTATTCTTGTTTCTAATTCATCCCATAATCAATCACGCAAGGATGTCACAAAAGGTTTTAAACGGTTACTGAAGTTCGGGAGGAAAAATCGTGGGTCAGAGAGTTTGGTACCGGATTGGATCTCTGCTACAACTTCTGAGGGAGATGATGACACAGAAGATGGCCGGGATCCTGCCAATCGTTCATCAGAAGACTTGAGAAAATCAAGAATGGGTTTCTCACATGGTCTTCCTTCTGATGACAACTTGAATGAAAGTGAGCTGTTCGGCGAACAGGGTAACCTATACTTTTTCTTGCTACTGAGTAACGTACTTGTTTGCCCCCATGAGTTTCAAGTTCAAAATAATTTTCCACTTCTATTTCTTTATTCATTTATTTTTTTCCAAATATCTGGCTGCTGTTCTTGTTTTTTTAATTATAATCTTAGATTGCACGTTTGGATAAAGAGTTCTCTTTTAGATAGTGAATGAAACAGGAAAATGCTGAATTGTATTTTCTCAGATATTTGAAAATTGTAGGAATCAATCTCTCATTTCCACGCTTTATTTATTTCTTGATGATGTAGGATCAAGGGGGATTCGTCATGAACAAGGTTTATATAACTTACCATCGTGCTTCACAATTGATTAGATGATAGATACAATATAAGGTTATAATATTTTCTTAAAAGGCAACACCGGAACTCCATTGATATATTATATAACTCGAGGATAGGTTAACACCGTTATAAATCAAAATCAATCCTCTACATTTTAAGTTTGAATTGCACTTATCATGCTTAAAATTTCATATATATTCAAAACTAATTTGTACACCGTTTGAAGGGGCTCTCTCATCATTTGTGGACGTAATTTGCTTTCAGCTAGTGTTGTTGTACACATAATTCGTGTTTGCACATTATAAATATTTACATTTTTGGTCTAAAAAACGAGTGTCGGTGAATTCCTTAATTGACGGGTTCTCGATCCTTGCAGTCCAATCCTTGCGAAGCTCTATCCCTGCACCTCCTGCTCATTTCAAACTGCGGGATGATCATATTTCAGGAAGTTCGTTAAAAGGTGATACCTGGATAACCTAATCTAGTTGAAGTTCAAATCTGTTATACGTGTTTAGCAATAATTATGCTGCTAAGGTTAGTTGTATACCTCGCGCATAGGCAAAATATGTTTCGTTTGTATCTCATTGGCTCAATTAATGGAAGCGTCTCTTCAATTTCATTTCTTCAATTTCATTTATTAGTTTTCTAGATTGCATGAAACTTTAAGAAGGAAATTTGTTGGCATTCAATTGGGTCTCACAGAGTGTGATGGTAAAGGGGCAGTAGATGCTAATTTATCTTTAATGACCGAGGAGTCATATTCAGACATGTTTTGGGTGTCTTTTCATCAATATTTAGAGACGCAACCTTTCTACTTGCTTAAACTTTTTGTAGCTTTCACGTTATTGTAGCTGAAACTCGCATGAATTTCATTTTATGCAGCTCCCCGCTCATTTTTCTCTCTCTCAAATTTTCGAAGCAAGGGAAGTGAAGCGAAGCCCAGATGAAATGTCGCTTTGTTTGCCTGGAATGATTTGATTCACTTCTTCAATGATAGGGTGTAAAGGATATATATATATATATATATATATATGATACGAAGCTCAGAGGTAGGCGTGATGGATTACATAAAAGATATATGATGATGGTGGGTTTTTGTATATTTTCACTCGGATTTATGAGGTTTTCCTAGTGATTTAGGTAGCTTTGGCTGAGATTGTGTTGAAACATGCTGCATACAGAGATATTCTTTTATTTTGATTTAGTTCTGTGAGATGTATATTAGAGTTGAATGCTTTTTAGGGTCAGCATAGTCAAGAGTTAAGAAGTGTGCTATGCTTGCGGAGTCAGCTTGCAAAGGATTATTTTCCCCTTTCTATTAAAAAGAAATAATTAATGTTGTTTACTTCTAATCTTTTGCCTTTCACTATAGGCATTCTTTGCTGTAGGACACATTATTGTAACATTAGCTATATAATCCCAATTATTACTGTTTATGGAAGTTATTTTCATTTATTGTTAATTTATCATACATTAGGCAAATGCGGGGAAGAGTTGGAGTGACACCTATTGAGGAGAAAATAGTGGAGAACCGTCTTAGGTGGTTTGGACACGTACAAAGAAGGCCAAGGGATGCGCCGGTGAGGAGGGTGGATCAAACGGTTTGGAGTCCGGTTAAAAGGAGTAGAGGAAGGTCAAAGAAAATGCTCAACGAGGTCATTGAGCGGGATCTCCTGGTCAATAACCTATCCAAGGATTTAGTTTTTGACAGAGCACAATGGCGTCGTATGATCCATGTAGCCGACCCTATTTAATGGGAAAAGACTTTGTTATTGTTGTAGGCAAATGCATCGAATCTTAAATATTGTCTTCTTCACTGTAAATGCCAAATATAGCATGGTCAAGAAGCATATTCTACCAATAGAGAAGCATATCTTTTGAGTCAACACCACTCAAAGCTTAACTTTAATAATTTAATTTAATTATGTGAAAATACAAATAAAATACAAGATTATTCCATTACGAAAGTGTTTACTTTTCTACTTCTAGGACAATTATATATTGCGCATGCAAATATCCAAGTCTCCCAAATTTCACCTACCCTCACACGAATAATATGTTGTCACAGGCCCAAGACACAATACAAGCCTTGGTTGATCAAACTTCTAATTAAGTCGCCAATTATTATTATTATTATTATTAGTAGGGGAGCCATATTAGCTCTTGGGTATCTAGGTTTACGTTTACGAGTAATTGATAACTCGTCTTACATAATATTGATATCACTTAAAAAGAAGGAAAATTTTACCTCACCCCTTAAACTGTGGGTGAACCCAACCCTCTTCTAAAAAAAATTGATTAAAAAAAGAACAAAAATTGTTACTTGAGGAATAAGCCGCGTTAGAACCCCCAAACACACACGTTTCCTTATTTGATCGGTTTATTTGTTGGACTCTAAACTTTATATCTGGGATAGATGGAGTGACAATAATGGAGTTTAATCTTAATAGCTCCTTATTAATTTATAAAACTTAGATTCAATTCTTTATATCTATCATGTCAATTTTTTTAATTGCACTTCACCATACGTACTATTTTTTTTTGTGAGTTTTAAGCTAAATGTAAATATTAAAAAGAAATAAGATATATGATGAAGTGTGATTAAAGAACTTGACATAATAGATATAACTAACTTGATGTAAGTATTGTCTAATCACATTACTAAACCTCAAAAGAAGTTAAGTTGTGGAGAAGGGAAATCAATAATTAACTTGGAGTCAAATACTGTTAGGATCACAAATCAAATTGCAAAACTTGGGTTACTTGACAAATGGATGCTTCTCTATTACCTGAGGGCACGAGTCAAATGCCGAAAGATTGATTTTCAATAAAGTATAATTAACTACACAAGTCACTCCTGAATGAATGATAATTAATTTGGAAGTACCCATTGGCATTTTAAAACTCCCTCCAATTTGGTAAAATGAAATGTGCTTGATTTATAATTCCAACTATCACAATCATTGACTTATGATTTATCTGCCGGCCTCTGGAACTTGCATGCCATGCCGTCCAAGATATCAAATTTGAAGGTGGACTTAATTGCAATTGGTGAATGTTTAGCGATCAGAGATTATTGGGAATACTTGAGTTTAATAATCTTTATTCAGTTCAATTTTATCAATTTAATTTGCCAACCTTCTTAAACCAATTCTTTGTCAAGCAAATCATGACGTTTGATGCTTGTTTCAACTTTCAACATAATAAAACACAACTATATTCTAACTGAAAAAAATATAACTAGTAACCTATCAATAAATGTTTGATACTGACATTATTATTTGAGCGTTAGTCTTATTCATTTTAATCTAGAAATTGATGACATACACATACATTTTTAACCAATATATCAAACTCCTTGACTTTTCTTTAAAAGATCAACTAGACAAGTACTTTATCTATATTCTATAATCACCAAGCTTAAAGCTCCTAACAGAGTAATAGAAACCTGAAGGCCTCTTTATGGTGCATAAAGCAGGAACAATGAGCAGAATAGTGTGGCTTCATTGGACCAATGCCTTTTGAAATGTACTCACAAAGTTGAACCTTCTTCTTCTTCACCATGGTTAATTCTTCCATGGATATTGTGTCCTCCTACTCCTCAATCTCAGCCCCAAATTCACGTCGCTATTACCCATCTCCTGCAAGCTCTCGTAATGTCTCTTTCTCCTCCACAGCCTATACCTCTCACCCCGACGTAAGAACTCCTCCAGCATCACCCTTTTATTCAGACCAAGCACATTCTTGGAGGGAAGAAATTTCGTGGCAGATTGAGCCCAATGAGCGACTCAACTACCCTAAAACCCTAGGCTCTGCTCTGAGTCCGTGGACACCTTCTGATCTCAGTCAGACATTTCGTCGAGCAGCTAACGACCATCACCTCCATCGAGCATACGAAAATGGGAAAGTCGAGCTTCGGAGCTTCGATGCAAGTGAGTGTGAAATTGAGAAGAGAAGTGCATTAGGAGAAGAAGATGAGGCGAGTATGATGGGGTATAACAGTGAAGTGTTGTATGGAAGTTATTACAGTGAGAGGGATTGCGATGAGAAGGAGAAGGGGAAGGAATCAGGAAGAAGAAGAAGAAGAAGAGTTGGAGTGATAGGGTTGTTTAGGTACACAACGAAGTGGGATATGGTGATAGTGATGGTGGGGTGTGTTGGGGCGATCATCAATGGTGGATCACTGCCTTGCTATTCATATCTGTTTGGTGAGTTGGTCACTAAGATTGCTACTGAAGCATTCGCTGGTCAACAAACACAGATCCTTAAGGACGTTCAACAGGTGACTCATCCTACTACTTTTCATTTCTTCCTCCAACGCAGACATATTCAAGTGTTACGTTTGCATCAAACCAATATGAGCGTCGTTTGAATGAAAAGATTAATATTTAAACAAAAAAATATATTAATATATAAAATACATGTAATTTAATTAAACACAATTATTAAAGCATACATTTAACATGAGATTTTGAATTTGAATACGTGTGAATATAAAAAATATTTTTTAGAGAACTACCTTCAATTAGACTTGACAATACTTTAATATAACATAATTAGATAACTATATACAAATAATAATATAAATTTAACAAATTATTGATTTTTTAAAAAAAACTCAAAACGGCACTGTTTTAAGCTCAAAAAAAAAATCCAACCTAATCATTAATTTATTTAAAATCTTTAATCATATCGATTATGAAATTGATTAACATATTTATTGGTTTAATTAGCCAATTTGAGTTTGATGGATTTTGGGCTTACTTTGGATATTTTACTATTCACCGAGATAGCTACGCGTAACCGGAGCACCCTTAATGGACTCTGGTACGTTTCACAGCAAATGACACCGATGAAGAATAAAGGCAAAGCGTCGGACATTGAGAGAGGGAGAAGAAACGTTTTTGGAACGGTTCCAATACACACACCCACTAGAAGCAGAACAACACACCTCTAAAATTGGTCTCTCTCTTTTTTAGTTTTTGCTTCTACGTGTGTATATTGGGGGGGAAGTTGCATCACGGTTACTTCCTATTTCCTTTCAAAATTATAATCATTCCCTCCTTTGCTCTTCATGGATTTGGGCCTAATCCACTATGGGTGGACTGACTCATTTTCTTACATTATAATTTTCTGGAATTTTTTAAACACAAAAAAAAATTGAACAAAGCCCACTCTCAGCCCTGACGCATGCACTATACGCGCTAGTCTGGTGCTGCCACGTGACTATTGCCACGTGTCAACCACCAAAATTTTCTCCAGAGTTAAATTTTAATAGTACCATATATATATATATATATCATACGCAGCCACTATTTGTAAAAGCTCATTTCGTTAACTATGATCCATTAAAAAAGCGGACGATGATGTGTTCATTCATAATATAATTTTATCTAATTAGTTTATTAGCATTGGATATATCTATATAGAGATTATTAAAAGTAAATGAAATTGAGAAATAAAAATTAAATGGAAATGAAATCATAAACATTATTAAACGACAAGTATAGTATACCACTGTATTGCCACTCGAACTCTTGCTTGAGGGTGGGAGTATTTTAGCCGCTCCAGTCAAACCACGAGTTCGAAACAGCGACGTTGAACCAGAAACTCGAGACAAATAGAATATTGTTCTCACTTCCAAATTAGCAAAAATCCGAAACGTCAACCAAACAAGGCGCTGGACATCTTACTTGTCAAAATTATGCTACTTTGGAGATGATTTCATATCATGGTTAATTAACACCCCTGAAAACATGAAACAAAGAAAAAGTTATTTCTAAAAATAATCATTCTCTCTTTTTGTTTGCTTTTTCTGTGTATAATCCTGAGTACCGCTACTACTGGTAATTATTTCTTCTATTTGTCTTCTAATTATAATTTTTCAGGTGTGCATATATATGGTGGGTTTAGCTGCAGTGGTGTTAGGAGGAGCATGTCTAGGTAAGGAAATGAAGACAAAATTCATAAGTAACTCTGTCGCTTTAAAGCATTCTCTATAACTCATTTAGTTTTTTTTTTAATTATTTTTAAGGCAGAATGAACTTGTAAAGATTTGAATCTTAGTCTTAAATATTTCACTGATAAGAAAAGTTGCAGAGATCACATGTTGGAGGTTGGTGGGAGAAAGATCTGCTCAGAGAATAAGAAGTGAGTACTTGAAAGCAGTTCTTAGGCAAGACATTGCCACTTTTGACACAGAGATGAGCACTGGTGATATCATGCATGGAATTGCAAGTGATGTTGCTCAAATTCAAGACGTCATGGGAGACAAGGTTCCTTCCTTTTTTTTAAACTCATTTTGTCTTTGCCTTCTCAAGCATTTCTATCAATTTAATTTAATCACTACCATCAATTCTTTACTTAATTTATGTGTAGAGATTAAAAATTAGAAAAATCATTAAAAAATTCTCTAATGCAAAATTTATCGCCCAAATGTATCTAAAATTTTGTTTAAGCATTTAGATGCAACCGATTTTTAGTTAGTACAACTCTTCTTCAGCTATGTGCAACATATTTTTAGCTCTGTGCAAACATAATTGAAGAAGAGATCACATACTTAAAGACCTGGATCCTTACGTACCTTTGGACAACAAATTTTGCAATGGGGGATTTTTTAACAATTTTTCCTTAAAAATTTCATATTTTGAAATAATTAAGAAAATCATTAAGCTTTTTTTTTTTTTGTGGGATTGCAGATGGCTCACTTCATTCATCACGTGTTTACATTCATTTGTGGGTACACAGTTGGGTTTCTAAGGTCATGGAAGGTTTCTATTGTGGTTCTCTCAGTCACCCCTCTCACTCTTTTATGTGGCATAGCATACAAAGCTGTTTATGGAGGTCTTACAGCAACAGAGGAAGTAAGACCAACCATCCCTTACACAATCTTATGAGATTCTTTGATAATAACTATGAAGAAAACATGAAGAAAGGAAAAATTGGGAAAATATTTGACAAAATGATATTTCATGCAAAATTAAAAACGGAAAAGCATATGCATGCCATTCGAACTTTAATCATTTCAATGTTTTGTGGGAACACAGGCTTCATATAGGAAAGCAGGGAGCATAGCAGAGCAGGCCATAAGATCAATGAGGACAGTGTTTGCTTTTGTTGCAGAAAGCCAAATGGCTTCAAAATACAGACAAGCACTGCACAAATCAGAGGCATTTGGGGTAAAGATAGGGTTTGCAAAAGGTGGAGGCATGGGATTAATCTATCTCATAACCTACTCGACATGGGCATTGGCTTTTTGGTATGGTTCCCTCTTAAATGCCAGAAATGAGATTGATGGTGGGGCAGCCATTTCTTGTTTCTTTGGTGTTAATATTGGAGGAAGGTATTCTCTCTTCTTACTCCTCTCTCTGTTTAAGCTACTACTAAGTCATATTTTAAAAAGATTTTTTGGTCTAAAATATAAGTTAATGGGAGGATAATTAATGTTTATTTATCAATTTTATCTTTAATTATAGAGAAAGGAGAGAAGTGGGAGAGAATGCACCTTCTTTAATAGGAGTAAAGTTAAAAAAAGTTTAATTTAAAATAGATTTAATGAGTTAATTATTCCTGTTTGGGTGAGGTGGTTGAAATGGTATGACAGAAAGGGAAGTTGTCGTCTTGATTGGATTGGTACATTTTAACTGTTTCTGTATAGTTATCCCATTATCCCAGAGTTTCATAGCAAAAAATGATTATTCTTCTATGTCTAATTATTGCTCTGAATGGTACAAGAATGACACTAGTTTCTGAAATTGACAGAGGCTTGGCATTGGCACTTTCATATTTTGCACAATTTGCGCAAGGCACTGTTGCAGCAAGTCGTGTATTTGAAATGATAGAGAGAATTCCTGAGATTGATCCATACCGCTCTGAAGGAAAGAAGCTTTCAAATGTTAATGGAATAATTGAGTTCAAGAATGTCAGCTTTTCATACCCATCTCGTCCTGATGCTCTCATTCTTCAATCCCTTAACTTAGTTGTTTCTTCTGCAAAAACCCTAGCCTTGGTTGGCCCCAGTGGAGGAGGAAAGTCCACCGTCTTCGCTCTCATAGAGAGGTTTTATGATCCCATTGAAGGTAAGCATACATCAAATGATATATATATATATATATATATATATATATATATATATATATATATATATATATATATATACTCTCCAAAATATAATACTTTCAATCACTTCACCAAAATTTTTAAGAAGAGTGATCAACTCATTAAACCTATCTTAAATTAAAAAAAATTTCCAACTTCACCGTATTAAATGAGGTTTTAAAGGAAAGAGAAAAATACGAGAAGTCACATTTAATTATTAATTATAAAAAAAATTAAATAAATATTAATTACTCTTCAAGTACTTATATTATAGACTAAATAATTCTTCTAAAAGGTAACTTATATTCTTAACGGACGGAGAGATTATATATATATTATAATGGATCATTTTCACTCAAAATATAGTGATTCATGCAGACGGATGTTAAAGGGTCACTTATTGTTGCCATACAAGTAGATATATGCCTTTTGTATTTGTATTTGATGGATAAAAGTAATTTGAACAAAAATAACAAAGTCATCAAGTGGTAAATAGGAAAGTGACTTCAAAGAAGTTCCTCTTTCTCCTTCTAACAGCCTTCAAAGTGACTTCAAAGAAGTTCCTCTTTCTCCTTCTAACAGCCTTCGAATGTCTTTTTAGGGGTAATAACCTTGGATGGTCATGATTTGAGAACCTTTCAAGTTAAATGGCTAAGAGATCAAATTGGAATGGTAGGTCAGGAGCCAATTCTTTTTGCCACAACCATACTTGAAAATGTGATGATGGGTAATGAAAATGCCGCTAAAGAAGATGCAATTAATGCTTGCATTGCTGCTGATGCCCACAGCTTTATCTCTAGCCTACCACTAGGCTATTACACTCAGGTACAGTAACTAACCAGAAATATGGTGCTTGTCTAGGTATTTGATTTTCAACTAGACTAATTCACACAAAATTAGCCTGAAAATATAAGATAATGATTGTTGTATCTTGAAGTTTCAGTATGTGTATACCACTCCGGTTCCTTCTATGGACAAATCTTTAGTCCCAAATATAAGTCGTTAAGAAAGTTATAAATAATTGTTTTTCAACTTTACCCCTATTGCAAAATAATAAATCTCTAGTCCCTATTAATGATTGTATTCTTTAGTAGTGACAAAGTTAAATTTTTTTATGAATTTAAGATAGATTTAATAAGTTAACTGTCGTTTTTTAGTTCATGTGAATGAGTTGAAAGTAACTAATAATAAGGAATAGAGTGGTACTAGTGTCAGAATTTCATAGTGTCTGATTGTTAGCTAAAAGATGACATTTTATGGCAGGTTGGAGACAGGGGAACCCAACTCTCAGGAGGTCAAAAGCAGCGAATCGCATTGGCTCGAGCTATGATGAAGAATCCTAAACTCCTTCTCTTAGATGAACCTACCAGTGCTCTTGATGCTGAGTCAGAGTCAATAGTCCAAAAGGCCATTGACAATATTTCTGCTGGCAGAACCACCATTGTCATTGCTCACAGGATAGCAACAGTAAGGAACGCTCACACCATTGTAGTTCTTGAACGTGGTTCTGTGACTGAGATTGGTAACCATTACCAGCTTATGAGAAAAGCTGGAACATATTATAACCTCATCATGCTTGCTTCTGAAGAATCTGATCCCATCTCAAAACCTAGGCCGCCTGAAGAGTATGTCACACAAAAGGCTAATGACTTTTCCATCTATGAGAAACCATCTCCTGATATCTCAAGGTTCACCTCTAAGTACTTGATATCCATGGATGAAGAACTAGAAGATATGGATCATACACAAAAGAAGAAGCCAAGAAAATTCAGACTCTATGAGATATGGAAACTGCAAAAGCCAGAGCTTGTGATACTATTGTTGGGATTCCTTCTAGGTATGCTTGCAGGTGCTTTCTTGTCCCTCTTTCCCTTGATTTTAGGCATGGCCCTTGAAGCATATTTTCATGAAGACACTGCAAAAGTGAGAAGAGATGTCGGTCGCCTTTGTCTAGCGCTTGTTGGTCTTGGTTTTGGATGCATCATCTCCATGACAGGTCAACAAGGTCTGTGTGGCTGGGCTGGAACAAAACTCACATTAAGGGTTAGAGACCTTCTGTTTCAAGCCATACTAAAACAAGAACCAGGTTGGTTTGATTTCGAAGAAAACTCCACCGGTGTGTTAGTTTCAAGGCTTTCCATTGACTGTGTTAGCTTTCGTTCGGTTCTTGGTGATAGATTTTCAGTCCTTTTAATGGGGTTGAGTTCAGCTGCTGTAGGATTTGGTGTAGCCTTTTCCCTTGAATGGAGATTAGCCCTTTTGGCTGCTGCTTTGTCCCCATTTACTCTTGGTGCTAGCTACTTGAGTTTGATCATAAACATAGGGCCAAAAGTTGATGACAATTCTTATGCCAGAGCTAGTAATATTGCTTCTGGTGCAGTTTCAAACATAAGGACAATCACAACTTTATCTGCCCAAGAACAAATAGTAAAGTCCTTTGAACAAGCCTTGTTAGAGCCCAGGAGAAAATCTATAAAGAAGTCACAAATTCTAGGCCCAACACTTGGGATTTTTCAAGGATCCATGTATGGAGCGTACACATTAATTCTTTGGTTTGGCGCCTACCTTGTGAAACAGAACCAAACAGAATTTGGAGATGTTTATAAGATCTTTCTCATTCTTGTTTTGAGCTCATTTTCTGTGGGGCAACTAGCAGGCTTAGCACCCGATACTTCCATGGCAGCTACAGCAATTCCTGCAGTTCTTGATATCATAGATCGTAGGCCATCGATAGGCAATGATAGAACAAAAAAGGGTAGGAAGAAAGAAAGATCAAGATCAAAGCCATTGGAGATAGAGTTCAATAAGGTGACGTTTTGTTATCCATCTAGGCCTCAGATGATTGTGTTGAAGGATTTCAGTTTGAAGGTGAAAGCAGGAAGCACAGTAGCTTTAGTGGGGTCAAGTGGGTCAGGAAAATCAACAGTGATATGGATGATACAGAGATTCTATGATCCAAATGAAGGGAAAGTGATGATTGATGGGTTGGATTTGAGAGAGATTGATGTGAAATGGTTGAGGAGTCAAATGGCTTTGGTGAGTCAAGAGCCTGCACTTTTTGCTGGCAGCATTAGGGAGAATATTGCCTTTGGGGATGAAAATGCTACATTCACAGAAATTGAAGAGGCTGCAAGGAAAGCTCACGTTCACAAGTTCATAAGTAGCCTTCCTCAAGGTTATGAAACTCAGGTATGCTCCTTATTGATGGATTTATCACCTAGACTTTGATTGATCTAGAATTAAATCATAATATATGCTTGGAAAAATTAATCTCTTGGTCTTTATAGAACTAAGTTGTAACTCAGTTAAAACTTGGTTACTAAATTTTAATTCACTACAACTCAATCTATATAATTTTAATAATTTAAAAGTTTAGTTCTTAAGTTTAATGAAATATATAATTTTATTTTTTAAAATATAAGAACTAGTATTTTAAATAGTTAAACTATAGGTATTGAGTTGTGTCTATTCAAAGTTCAGGAATAGACTTATAATCGAGTCAAAACTAATAAATACTCATTAAGGGTAATATAGTCATTTGGATATTTTTCCTATTTATCATCATTTTTAACTTACCAAATATAAAATTTTCTATCAAGCCATTTTTCATTCCTGTGCTTAGCAAATATGTATTCAGTCAGAAATTTTTCATTCCTTTTTATCACTATCAATTCTTTTTACCAAAATGAGTTTTGAGTTGTATTGAGTTAAAAGTATATGATGAGTTATAGTAGAATCAAAGCTCAATCCCTATAGTTTAGGCAATCATATATGCTTCTGTGGCTAAACATTTTTGGGTAGGATAATTTGAAGAAAGAATTTAACTTGTCAACCCTTTTTCTTGAGAGAAGGTGGGTGAGAATGGGGTCCAGTTATCAGGGGGCCAAAAGCAAATGATAGCAATAGCAAGAGCGATATTGAAGAGAAGAAGGGTGTTATTGCTTGATGAAGCAAGCAGTGCCTTGGACTTGGAGTCAGAGAAAAGTATAAAAAATGCTCTAACAAATGTGGCACAAGAAGCAACCACCATAGTAGTAGTGGCTCATCGTCTATCTACGATCAAAGAATCTGACATGATCGCGGTTATGGAAGATGGCACGGTGGTGGAATCTGGAAGCCATGAAACTCTCATGGCTTCTTCCCATGGTGAGGATGAAGGTTTGTACGCTAGCTTTGTTCGTGCTCAGACACAGGCCAATGCCTTTTCTGCTATGTCTGAGGATTTGTAAAGAAATTTACAGTGTACGATTGGAAGGAGACTGATGAACGATAACCTTGTAAAGTATATCATGTTTTTGAGTATGGCTGAAGGAATAAAGACTTGGGATGAAAAAGCAATTAGATAAGAGATATAGATAAATGCTTTTGATAGATGTTAGTATATTCTGTTTTGAAGAACCGTGACGAGAAGGATTCCATTTGGTTAGTATGAGAAATATATACTTGGCAAACTGTTTAGAATAAGTTTTACTGTTTCACCCAAATAAAACTTCAAAATATCCCAACTTATCGTGAATTGTAACTAAAGAAGAAAATGGCGGAAAAATTTCTCATTTTAAAATTTATTATCTAAAAATATATAAAAAACTCAAATTCTTTAATATTTATAATTTATATTTAATTATGTATAATATATTTTTAATTATGTATAAATATCTTCTGTCTTATGTAAAATTAAAAATAAATTATACATAACTTAAAAAGAGTTATACCCGGAACATATATATCGCACATTTTGTTATAAGATTTTTTTAATTAAAAAAATATATGGGCATAGGATTTTTTTTTTTTAAAGAAAAGATTAGGTTGGGTCAAGAGTTCAAGAGTTTGGACATACAAATCTTTAAGAGGGTTTATAAAAACACTCACGTATTATTTATCAATAAAATTTTTATATTAATAATGGTATTTGAATGCACTATTTAATGGGTTCTAAAAACTTTTTTGAACATCTTTATTTTTTATTTAAATAGTTAAAGTTTATTTTATTCCTATGATAAAAGTAAATGATTTGACTATTGCAATCTGTACAACGTAGGGTAAAATATGTCCAGTTATATTTAAAGTTGAGACTCATGATAAGCTAATACTATTTTATATGTTAAATAAGATATTTTTGAAAATTTCAATTTATTGTAACAATTAAAACTATCCGAACAAACAACAAGTAATATCATAAAATTTTAATAATAAAACTTAGAATGACATATTATTAAATGATCACATAATAAAATATTAAGATTAAAATTATTTTTAGAATATACTAAATATTTTAATTTTATTTATAGTATAATTTTATTTTTAATATTTTTAATTTAAATCAATTCCCACGTACACAAAACTGTAGATATATAGGATTTTTCTTTTTAACTTCCACAGTTCCCGTCAACATCATCTTCTTCCTCCTTCTCCTGCGACCACAACACCAACAACCAGCACAACTCTATCAACCCTTCAGGCCTCCCCCTTCCCCTCAGCCCCCTACTTGCCAATCGATTAGGTCTCTGGCATGAGTACGCCTTTCTTATCACACACCCAGATGCCATAACCACCACCGTGCCTATAATAGTTGTCCTTTCGAAAGGGACTTCCAAGTGCAGACTACAGAGGATCGACTACATTCAATCTGGACGTGGATGAGGAAGTCATCAACTGTCTTCATTTGCAAATAATAATCATTGTCTCTGATGAAAGTCATCTTCAGATATGGGTATTTGAAAGTTGCAGAGTTCTGTTGGTTTTCTTTTTCATTCGGACATTGTTTTTTTAGACTTGTGTATGCTGATGATGATGCCACATATGCAACATTTTAACACTCTTTGTGTAATATAAGAATTATTAAATAATTAAAATTTTAAGGACTGAATCACGAGTTAAACTCAAATAATTAATTTTCTCAGAAGAAAAAGACAAAGGTTAGGACTAATTGTTGGTTTGGCAATTAAGTGGGTGATAGTGCTACTTGACGATGCCAATTTGTCTTCTTAAAAAATAGAAACAATTCTTCTTTTGTAATTCTGTGCGGTAAGACTTTTCGAGTACAAGCAAAATGATCGTGCTTTCTTAATGCAAAGTCTTCTCAATCTTATTCTTTTCATTTACTTACGAAAGAAATCCAGGTGGGAGAATTACTCCACAATCCATATATAAATAATTTAATCACTCAAAAATTTCACAAGAAGTAACTAATGATATCTTATATATGAAATAACAATACGTTGCATACTTATTGTGGAACTTTTTTAATAATTAAATTATTTGAAAGGGACAGTACAGTAATTCTCGCGGTCAAGGTCAAGAGGTAATGGCCTTTATAATTACGTCTATCTAAGATGTGGACACTATAATATCCTCACCCTTTCTTAATGGTTATATTGCCACTAACTGATAACGAAACCTGACCAAATTAGTAATAATCATTAAATTACTAACGAGGTTTGGCTTGGCATAATAACTTTTCTGATAAAAGGCTCTGGTTTTTCATTTCGTGTCTCCCACAAAGTGCTGCTTCCCATTTCTCACGCCTATAAGCCATTATTGTCCCTTGGCTTTCAAGCCAAGAGATTTTGATGATTACGTGCTTCGCATGCAAAACCTTTTTAAAACATGTTCTTGGATAAGCCACTGCTGAAGCAATCAGATTCATTATTCTATCTGCAAACTCACTAGCTTCTGTCATTTCTGTTCAGAATCTATCACATCCCATTCTCAGGTAAGAACCTTTAGATTCTGTGTAATAACCTGGTTTCCCAATACTTTCTGTTCATTGTTTATATTCTTTACCAGAAGATATCTCTGGTTCATTTTCAAGTTTGTGCAATCTGCCATTGGTAATACCTTGAAGGATATATAATACACATCAAAAACTCTGAAAGGGGAAGAAGAAAAATGGCATCTCTGATCCCTGGAGTGTTACTGAAGCTTCTTCATAGTATGAATTCTGATGTAAAAGTTAGAGGCGAATACCGATCGGTTCTTCTGCAAGTGATAAGTATTGTGCCTGCATTAAATGGTTCTGAGCTATGGCCTAACCAAGGTTTCTTCATAAAAGTTTCAGATTCTTCTCATTCAACTTATGTTTCACTCTCAAAGCAAGATAATGAGCTTATCTTGAACAACAAGTTACAGCTTGGGCAGTACTTTTATGTGGACAAAATGGAGAGTGGGACACCAGTCCCTATTCTTGTTGGGGTTAGGCCTATTCCTGGAAGACACCCTTTTGAAGGAAACCCTAAGGATTTGATGCAGATGTTGGAGCAATCATCAGAGGGTCCTGTTCAATCTGAAGGTGAAGGAGTTTATAATGGTTCTTCAAAATCAATGGATTTAATAATGGAAGCCAAAGAGAATCCAAATCCAAGTCCAAGACACAAGATTGTTATTAAAGAAGAGAAGGCTGTTGTTACATCTAGGTACATGCAGGGTGTTTTAACATCAAATTATAAGGTTAATGGAGCAGATATCAATGGAGGAAGCAGAGGAAATGATTTAGAGAATGGCGGTGGAGCTAGTAGTACTAAGAAGTTTGGATCCACGAAAGCAAAGCAAGAGGTTAAAGATCAGGTATG
The DNA here is from genome assembly GCA_037074615.1 of Leucaena leucocephala. Classification (NCBI taxonomy): domain Eukaryota; kingdom Viridiplantae; phylum Streptophyta; class Magnoliopsida; order Fabales; family Fabaceae; genus Leucaena; species Leucaena leucocephala. The sequence continues at coordinate 19,825,972 of CM073555.1, read as the reverse complement.
AATATTGCCTTCAATCTAAAGCTTTTCAACTTTCAAGCCACGATATTACATATTTTAGAGCCTATTCTAGAAAAGGGAAAATTGGAAGTATCTGTCTGAAAATTTTATTGGCTGCCAACATCTCTACAGTGCTATGGCATACAGTCCTCTCTTGGGTGGCGGTTGCCATGGTTCGATCCCTGCCTATAAGTAGTGTGCTAGCCAAATCCAAAAAAAGAAAAGTTATCGGCTAAAAGGAGATGAGTTTGAGCGAGTGCAATCATCTTTCTTCAATTATGTATAACATATCTTTAACTATGTGTAAATGACTTATGTTTTGAAGACTTTTACACAAAGCTAAACATAAGTTGCAAATAGCCGAAGAAGAGTTGCACCTATTGAAGAAGAATTGCACCATATCCCTTTAGCCAATCAAATTTTCAAACAGATACTTTTAACCAATTTTTTCAAATAATTGAGTTTAATACTGACAATGATTGGTTTTAGCATCACAGGTAGTCTCAATGACACCAACTCATAATAGACTTGAAGCAACTTCTCCAAAGAAAGAGGTCTCTAAACCTAGCATCCAGGACAATTTGAAGCAACTCACATCTTCTACAAAACGCAGTTCTGCCAAACAAGAAAACTTGAACTATAACCTTTTGTCTCGCAGTAAAGATAAAAGCTACATGACAGAGACAGTTTCATGGTCCTCTTTGCCTCCCAACCTTTTGAAGCCTGGAAAGGTACTTACTTTACACTATACTATGTTTAACAGATCTACACGTTATTTTGATATGTTGAAAATATCTAACAAGCACAATATATCAGACACAATTAGAGAAAACTGAGGTTGGTGTCATGTAAACTGTCACCACTTGTTGGCATTTTCTTTCTGTTCTGTTTTGTAAAACTTGCTATTCAAAATTTCTGCACAATTTATACACTGACATGGTTTGTTTTCCTTAGTAATCATTTAAACTTATATTTCCCCTTGCTTACCTTATTGTCATCCTACAAGGAAATCCTTAGGAGGAAACGCTTAGCCTCTCAAGTTGCAGTAGAGGCTCAAAAAGAAGCATCTTCAGCAGCAAACCTTTGCAAGTGCCTAAGGTAGAAAAAAAAATTTCTCAACTAGTTTCTGAAACATTATGTATTTTCTCAACTAATTACTTTGTTTTTCTTCTTTCAGTATGTTTGCCAATCTCTGCTCTTCTGCAGCATCAGAGAATCCTCATATCACAATGAACAAGTTCTTTTCTCTGCAACAACTCATGGACCAACCAAACCCATCATCTCCATTAAAAGATAAATCACTTCAGTCATGCAAAAATCTACCCCCTGCAGAACCAGACAACAAACCTGGTAAAAAGACAGGCTTCATGGCTGGGACATTGTCAAAGTCTCTGAAACAACAACCAGCAACCAAACTAAACGAGACGGATAAACTCGAATGGGCCAAAGGAGATGGTCTAAAAGAGGTAAAAGAGATGAGAGAAAACCTCTCAAATGAAACAAGATCATGGTTCTTGAAATTCTTGGAGAAGACATTGGATTCTGGGTTTTCCATGGGTGGTGCTTCCCAAGAGAAGAAAGGAAAGGAAAGTAAGGAAATTGCAGGGAGACATGTGGTAGTAGAAGAAGCTAATCATATTGCTCTGACTTTATCTCATCTTAAGCAAGCAAATGAGTGGTTGGAGAAACTGAGAAGCAATTTAAGCCCGGAGATCAGTGAAGGGCCTGTAGAGACTATTGACAGATTGAAGCAGAAAGTTTATTCTTGCTTGCTTGTACATGTTGATTATGCTGCATTAGCATTGGAGAACAGAGCTTGATTCTAGAAAATATACTATTTAAGAACTCTAATTTATTATTCTGTTTCATACTTAAATTATTTAATGTGCTTGGGCCAAAGATTGCCAATGGAATTGTTCATCAAGCTCCTCTTCAAAGTGCAATGTGATATACTGATATCTGATGTCTTTTATGCAGAAGAATGACAAGGCATTTCTACTTTCACGTTGAAGTTTAATTGCCGTTGTAACTAAATAAAGAACAGCATACAATACAAAACTGAGATTTTATGTGTTATGAATCGTCTTCTTGTATAATTATAAGGGCTGCACAATGAGGCAGAATAATAATTTAAATTTTTTTAATTAGAAGGAATGAGTGGACCTAACTCACAACTTCCCAATTATAGAAGAGTTCACATGGTACTAATTATAAATTATTAGTAATAATTTAAAATTTTTTGAACTCATCTTTTCCCCCAAGTGACACCAAAAAAAGTGAAAGTTCATATAATTTTTATTTTCTTCATCCATTTCCCTTTTCTTCTATGCCTTTTATTTTATTGACATTTTATAATTTTTAGCTTTAAATTATTCAAATCTAAAGAGAAAAAGGAAAAGTTAATAGAAAATTGCTTAAATTATCTAATCATCTTATGCTCAATGCTTCATCATATGAAGATAACTTATTTTAATCTGTAATATTTTTCTTTTCAAGGTAAATTAATATGATAAGAAATTTAATTGATAGTTACCAACATGGCATTATGGCAACATGTGGTGCAAATGTTGTTTTATCGATTTTTTTTAATTGTTTAATAAACGCACATTTAGAAGAAAATCTTATTTATTAGAAACCCAAAGCCATTAATTTATGCCTGAGATTTAAATTTAAAAAATCCATAAATAAATAATTCGATACTTATTTATTTATTTAATTTCAAAATTCGGTGGCAGTTTTGCAATATTGTTCACCATCTTTGCTTGACTAGAATACTCCCTCTCCCGCCCTCCAGCCCGCCCTCTCCCTCGGTTTCCTTGTTTGTCAATTCATTCGATCAGCACCGGCTGCACCAGTTGAGCGGCTCCGACACCAGCGATAGCTGCGGCAGCTCCGGCCGCCATCATTTCATTGTCATTCTACTTATCTGTTCCGGTTAGCCTCTTTCTCTCCTTACCACTTCTGTTGTCACCCTTCATCTGATTAACCCTTCTTATCAGTTGCCTCCGATATTATAACTCGTTCTTTGCTTTCGTTTTCCAGTAATCCTTCAATATTTTCAGTGTCGTTGTTCAGGAAAATGCCTAAGCATGATGAAATCGGCGATTCTTGATTGTATTCAATATATATTGAATACTTCGCGTGAGAATTTAGCCATGTATTAAAAATCAAACAGAGGATGAGCCCAATCTCTCACGTAGTAATTATAGCTAATTTCGATGACTCAGATGGACAAGATCTGAGTAATGTGGGTTCTTACTTGGTTTCACTGCCCTATTGATTCTGACTTTCCATTCTTTCATATCCTTAACACTGAAATCCCAGTTTTTCAGATCTTTAACATCGAATAAGTTAAACGATAATGTCGTAACGAGATATTGGCGATGTTAGTTATATCATACGATTCATACCTGCATGATTTCTGGTTTGAATTTTATCTTATTTTTTTCGTTGGTATAGGTGGTAATTGGGAACCATTTCGTTGCATTAGTTTCTGAGTCTTGGAAAATAATTGGTTTGTTTCAAAATATATTAGATTATAGATTTTCTGGACATACTTTATAGTTTATACGTTATAGCGAAAGGGTCTTCGTGAAATAGATATGCTTAGGCCGATACTAGTTCGAATTGCAGTTTGCTATCATCATGTAAAGACTTGTTATTTGGAATTATTTCATTAGAAACGAAACAAGAAAGTTGAGTTTTATTCCAATGTGTTCAATTCAACCTTTTTTAGCCCATTGAGGATCAGGCTGCTTTTATTGTTTCTGGAGTTCTACAAAAGTAGGAGGCTGCTATGCTCTAAGCATTTTTTTTGTATCAAAATGGGCAAAAGTGTTTCTGTATCATTGGTATTTTTGGGAGTTGTTCGTGGTTCTCTTTTTCCCTTTCAATCTTACTAATTACAGGGTCAACTGAAATTGAAATTCTGGTTTTGAAGATTGAATTTTGATTAGTAAATTATTTGAACCTCGTCCTATTTGGTTGCCAATAGCAACTGATCAAACTGCTAAAAAGTTTGGATCGTGATTGAGATAATTGCTAAAAGTCTTGCATAAAGGTTCTTTGGCACAAGTGCGTAAGAAATGTTACTTTGTATCATGCTTATAATTTTTCTCAAAGTCCTGGTTTAGATTGATCAAACTGCTAAAAAATTACATATCATTGCGATAATCGCAAAAAATTGAGTTTCTCTGGTACTAGTATGTAAGAAATGTTAGTTTGTGTGATGCATCTAATTTTTCTGAAGGTCCTGGCTTCAACTAAGTTCTGTTTGCCACTGTTTTTGGATTGTTATTACAGAGGATTTTGCTTTAGCTGATAAGTTTTAAATTTATAAACGGACATCGATAACTGAAAAGGATGGTGAAAATGACTATGATTGCTCGTGTAATGGATGGTCTTACTCTAGTGGAGGGACTAGATGATGGTCATGCTATCAAAGATGCTGAATTTTACAAACAGCAGGTTAAGGCTTTGTTTAAAAATCTCTCCGGAAGACAGAATGAACCATCCAGGATGTCGATCGAAACAGGCCCTTATATTTTCCAGTATCCTTGTGTTCATATGTGTTCTTCAATACTTTTGTGTTCACATGTGTTAGGCTATTATATTCTGAAGTGCATATAGGGTAGTATGATGGCCGAATTATTTCAGTGGCAGTAATCTTGGAGACAATGACAAGCGATATGAACTGTGAGAATATTTTTTCTCAGATAATTTTTGTTGAAAAGTTGACAGTTTTTCTGTTCTCCATGTTGCCTAATCTTTATGTCCTATCCACTGACAATATCTTCCCTGGTAGTACTTTTACTCCCTCTGGTCCTTATTTAATAAAAAGTGCTCTTGGTCCTTTTTATAAGGCACTTGCTTGGTTTCAAGGAGCATTAATTATTCTTTTCCATACATGTCCCTATTTAATAAGGATAGTGGGAGAGAGTAAAATTAATATGATGATGGGGTTTAGTGTAGTTAATAGGGTTAATATTGGATACTACTTAAATTTTAAGACAACTTTAATGCTTTTAACTATTTTCCTTGATATGTGAGAATTAGTTGAAAATGCCCTATAATAAGGACCAGAGCGAGTACTTATTTGCAAATTGCTTACTTCTTCAAATCTTTGTGGCCATATTATTTTGGTTTTGAAAATTAAAGGAACTTCCTGTCTTTTCTTTCTTTTTTTAAGTCAACACTTTCGTATTCTTTACTATTTAGTTGGTGCTTTTACTTATGGTATGCATATGCAAAATGGGATATTAGCATGATTCTCCACAACCTTACTGCCTAATAATTTTTCTTAATGGCTTCCTTGAATTGTTATCTTGATTTTCTTAATTTATTTCTTTTATCATTATATTTAGCATTAGCATGATTCGGATGAGTTTTCATAGCCTAGATAGGCCTTGACAGAATATCAGTTATCTTGTTGAAGGACGTGTTTGTTATTTGACAATGTGTGACCGTGCCCTAAGAAACTGGTTTCCAATATCTTGAAGAGCTCAGCAATGAGTTTGAACGAGTTAATGGGTCTCAAATTGAAACAGCTGCCAGACCTTATGCCTTTATTAAGTTTGGTAAATATAACTTGTTTACTTTTATATGTGCATTAGATTCTGTCATATTCTGCTCAGTATTTTTTTCCTCTGATTCTTAGTTTTTCTTTTTTTTTTAAATGTTAAAAAGATACATTTATACAGAAAACAAAGAAGCTGTACCAGGATACCCAATGTCAGCGCAATATTGCTAAGTTGAATGATGAGCTCTACGAAGTCCATCAGATAATGACTCGAAATGTGCAGGAAGTTCTTGGTGTTGGTGAACGGTTGGACCGTAAGATATTCTTTTTATTTTCTTTTGGTTATTGCATATTTTCTGCTGATTGCTTGGATCTTTCGACTGCAACATCCAAATTCTTGATTTGTTAAACCTCATAAATTCCAATAGAATGCGAAAATTAAGGTGACTTACATGTATAGTGTGACTGTAGTCGGGTTTCCCTATTAACTCTTCTTCAAATAAATCTGACATCAAGCATAAAAGTTGAGCATGTGTTTTATTGCTAAAATTTATTTTAGATATTAGTGATTGACATGTATTTGTTTGCTTACTTGATTGTTCTTATTAAGACACGCCCAGGATATTTTTTATCAGAACTTCATTTTAATAATAGAGGGATGATCATTCATGATGTTAGTATATGATTTATTATCTCTCCTTGTTTGCAATTTGCTGCCACATTCTCAAGTCTGAAGCTGCCGTATTGCATTTTAAGATTATTATAATATTCAACCGAAGGCTGTATTATTGATGTTTTTTTTTTTGTAATTTGAAACCTGCAGAGGTCAGCCAAATGTCCAGTCGCTTAACATCAGAATCTCGCATATATGCTGACAAGGCTAAAGATTTAAGTAGACAGGTTTGTCCTTTTCCGTTCACTGCATCATGCACATGATATCGAACAATTCACTATTTAAGCAATCTAGTCTTTGTTCGTTTGGAATTGGTGATGCATTTTTCAGTTATGAGCAAATATGTTTCTTCAAAGTTTATCTCAAAGCTAGGATAAATTACACATTTTTTAAATGTTGGGGTCGGTACCTAAATATAATTTTACAGATTTGACTACCCTTTCCTCTTTGGTTATGACTCTTTTCAGCAACCTAGGTGGGTGAGCAATAAAGATACGAAATTGTTAAGACATCATCTCCAACACTCCCCCCCCCAAAAAAAAAAAAAAGGATAAATATAAAAATGTGTTAATTTCTTTTAAATATTCCATGGGCGTGTTTCCTTTAACTTATGTCAGCATTATTTGATGCTCTGGCCCCCTGATTTCAGTTTAAATGTGCGATTTGATAAATATGTAGCTTTCAGTGGTCGGATAGAATTGTCACCTACGCCCTCACAGTTAAAACAATCTAAAGGTTGATACCATGATTTCACTTGGGTTGCATTAAGCTGTGGTTAGAGGCTGATAAACAGATATTGAAGTACCTGTCGTGTCAATTCAATAATCATTTTATCATTTCTGTACATGTTTACACTGTATATTTCCTTATGGACGACTAATATTACGAATCCAAAATTGAATTTGGAATCTTACTTGTAGGCTCTGATCCGAAAGTGGGCCCCTGTTGCTATCGTTTTTGGAGTGGTCTTCTTACTTTTCTGGCTCAAAACTAAGCTTTGGTGATCCAGCACAAATAGTTTACGCCTTATAGCTTTCGGCTGATAGTTCCCGAGACTTGGAATGTTGAAATCTTTATATGAGATATATGATTTCCAAGCTTTTTGTCAGTTTCGGCTTAGAAAAGATGTTCCTGTTACATGTACAACTGAGTGTGGCTTGGCTGTAACTACCCACTTATTTTGTCGACCTCAGCGTTTGCAAGTCAACATACAATACTTTCACTTCAGTTTTTTTTTTTTACAGAAAAATTTAAATAGATTTGATATCAATTCCCCCACCAAAACCAAGGTTTAAAGAGTATTCATAGAAAATTTATAAGATCGTTTACTAAAAAAATTCTCACTTCAAACTCATATTTTGATAAGGTAGGAATTCATTATTTACCATCTGTAACAACTACATGTCCCTTCACTTTGTTTCAAGTATACCACACTTCAAGTTTAGTACATAATTAAGTAACCAGTTTTAGACTGGAAATTCACGCGGCATCTGTCTGATTGTAATCTTCATATATGAATTCCGGATATCCTATGTATTTTGAAGCATTAGGGGGGTTATATTTTTATTAAGAAAATGGCCTGAGGCCTGGTTCCCAATTGTAGATTCAAGAAAAGGAGACAAGTAGCATTACGTGGAAGCCACGGGCATTCAAAATTTTAAATAAGACATTATGTACATAAGAAGGGTGAGGGAATTTTTATAAAGAAATGAATGAAAGGGACGGAGGAGCAGAATAAAGTAATGCAAAGATAAAATCAAGCACTATCCAGAGGGCTTCCCCTTTCCTAAACTTCAGCTTAGAGGAGGCACTAGGTTTCAGTTATGCACGATGGGCAATAATCATTCCTGTGCGAGTCCCATTTTGGGGATTGAGTATTCCCTCTCAAACAATAAAAACTCCTGCGTCAAAGGTAGAAATTAAATGTTATCAATTGTTGGTGAAAATTTGTGTATATCTTAACATGACTTTCACACCGTCGTGAAGCCAAGAATAAGATGAACACACAGCTTGACGATAAGCAATTATTAACTTACCTGCAACTGTTGCTGACTGAACAAGTGAAGGAAACCAGTATCTGAACTGCCGACAAGTTCAATGAACTTATCATGGCAATCTGGCAGGACTCCTGCTCCCGCAAGAGAAACACAAACCTGAAAACGTGACATGGAGGTTAGAGGTCAATACCACACACTTTGGAGCGGTCAAAACACAAACCATCGTTGAGGGATAAATATAGGTCAACGCCACACTTGGCCTTACTTGCAAGCAACGAAGAATGACTTCGGGAATACAGCACCTACGACAAAGGCCCTTCACGATGTAAGTTGCTGGGCACTCCAAAGAGCCATCTTTGTCAGAATACCAAGCATCCAATCTAGATATCTCCATCGTAACTCCGGCTTGGAAGCGAGGAAGCTCACCTGCAACATAAGAATCACTTTATTTAGTAGGTTTTCTACTCATTTGCCACACAGATCTCGCATAGTAACTCCAGCTCAAAAATGAATTTCATCAAAATTCATCATTACTTTGGAGTTTCAACTATAAAGGGAGCACCTCTTGCCTACCAAATAGTTCAACTATACATCAACCAAAAACTACCTTTGAAACCAGCGGCCATAATGGCGCCAAGAATACCACCATCATTAAGTTCATGAGGCCCAAGTCCATCCCCAGCTACTGCTAAGCAACGAAGAACAACCTCAATGCAATAACTGTCCCTTGATGATATAGAGACGTTCACCTACGAAATATGTGCATGCAAAGCAGCCCACAACGAGATAAACAAGGGAATAACAATCAAAAGATTGTCAAGAGGGAATACATCACAAAATTATTATCACTAGCACATATGCTCATGACCAGTTACAAATTATTTGTTGCTACAACAGGTCTCTAAAGATTACAAGAGTGAGAGAATGATTTGGAAAGCCTATTCAAAGCGAGGCTTGTTTTAAATAAATTTACAATAGAGTGAGGGTATCGCTTGAAATACAACCTTCGTGGGTATATCTTAGTTAAACAGTAAAAAGAATCATCAAAACAATATAGCTTCCAATCTCTATGAAAACCAATCCATAAAATCTCCCAAGAATGTCAGTCCTATGCCAAAAAGGCAACATATGAACAAATCTTAATTCATTGGACCAAGAAAAAAATTGGAAGGAGATCACAGTGTGTGAATTGAGAGTTTTTCCAATATCCTTACCTTGTAATTGGGTCCTAAATCTAACCAATCTGGCTTTTTATACTCTTTCTTGTCCCAGGTTAATGCTACAATATCAGCAATAACATCATCACTACCTACACTGCCCAAATGTGGCTTGTAAACGAAAGCTCTCATACCAATTGATAGGAACCTTTGGGAGAACTATACAAGACCTAGCTCATGGATCAAAGAGCCAAAGCTCATTATGACGTCAAATTAGAATCCCATGCTTTCAACGTGCGACTGGAGTCTCATACCTTACAATTGGATCCAAATATAGGGCAGTAACTTCCTTTTTAATTATTTGTTTCGAGCTGTTGACAAACATTGAGTTTGTCCCAACACCTTGATTGGTAACTCAAAGGGACAGGTTCAGGCTTCTAAAAACAAAAGGCTGACATATCTACTTGTGAAATCACATGTACTAGCTATAGTAATGCTTCAAAACATCAATGGATATATGAGATACATTATTGCTTATTAGCGAAACAATTATCCAATTAAGAGTGAACATACCATCAATTGGCGGCTTAAGACAACCTCCTCACCTACTGAAGAGTAGAGGGAACTCATTAACGTAGTACATACAGTGGCATCTGGACACAAACATTCTCCAGATGGCAGGCAGAGCATTGCAGTGGCATGAAGTTGGAGATAAACAGGTTCAGCTGACTCATAAGCAAGATCAGAAATGGATACCAACCAAGGTGTTTCCTTTCCTACATAGAGAAGGTGAATTACTTATGTACTGAAAATGTGAACATCCTTGCCCAACTCAAAAGTGCAGGAAAAAAATTCGTGAATAAATATTAAAATATTCCGACATGTTCCTCAGAGAATGGCCTTTCCATAACGAGATGGTCAAACAAACTCACTTTCTAGCAGTGAAAGAGATGCATTCAATGTTTCCTTAGCAGTTGATATGGTTCTTTCCTTTTCCTCCCGTGAGAGCTCGGGTACAGGAACTTCTGCATTCTCCAATTCATTTTTGAGCCAATTGCGATAGGTTGCATCGCAGGAGTAATACTCGCTCTAGTTAGATGCATAATATACACATATGTCATGAAACTGTCAACCTGGAATAATGTGATTAAGCTAAAACAACCAAACTAAGAGTAATTTAATCATACCCAATCTTGGAACTCTCCCAGATCCTCAGAAACATTATAATCCTCATCAAGAGTTTCTGAATGTTGTTTCAAGGGTTCAGCAAGAAAACTAAGTACTGTATGGGCACCTATGGGCATTGCTGGAACTCTCCACATAGAAATCAGAGCAAACTCCCTGAAGAGTATATTGCTACAAGGAAAAAGAAATTACAGGAAAGAAAATTAAAACTCAGAAGTGATAAAGGAATAAATCTGCAATAGCATAAATGCAGAGGCATAAAGACTGTATGTGCATCAACAGCTCCCAAGAGGACTGGTCAGATCAGGTTGTAAGAACCTAGGAACCACAAATATCATGTTTAAGAAAAGGACAGAGAATATGGCTAAGCGTTATTAATACCGATAAGAAGTGAGAAATATTTATACAACAAAAGGAGTATCTTTTTGTGTGTGTAGGGGAGGGGAGAAGGGAGGGGGTGGATGTCAATAGGCTTCAAAATTTCATCACTAACACACTGTTCAAAATAAAATACTGGAAGATAGGGAAGCAATATAATGTACCACCTACCTATGTACCAATGCTCGGAGAAGAAGCTTTTCACTAACTTCTTTAACATTAGTGATTGTTGATGGTGGTGTAAAGCAAAGCCACTGGATGACCTTAGCCTTTTGAAGACTCTGCAACCTGTGCTGTTCAGCCACATCTGATAGCTTATCATATTTTCCAACTTTGATCTCTCGGGATCTCAACAAAATTCTGTTTCAAAGAAATTATAGTGAAGTAATAAAAAAAAGATGAATATGAATATGAATAGTTTACAGATCATTCTCTTCAATTAATTCTAAATAAAACACAAGTAAATACCTCTCAATAATATCCTCAAAACTACCCTTTGAATCATCCACAGTAGAAAATGGTAAATACTCCATAGCAGAAAGGAATATCTTGTATTTGACATGTACACTGCGAAGGAAAGCACCATAGGTGATATATTATCTTAAAATTTAGCAAGTGTTGGTGCTCTAAACATAATACAGGTATGAAATGCTGGATGCATCCTATTTAAGATGTCCTTCCATGCAACAATAGGATTATTGAAAAACACAAACAAGAAAAATAGACGTAAAGGGAGAATTCAGGAGACCTGCTGTTCAGTCTTAGTTCCATCATGTGTACAAAAAGGTCAATACATCGGTGACGTGCAAGCTGAGAAGCATATATGCCAACCAACTCCTCATGTTGCTTTGAAAACAGAAACATAGCATACCTGAAATTTAACGAGTCAATATGCTACAAAGTATAAATGAAGAATGATGTTTATATATGAAGAATTTTATTGTAAATTTCTTACTCCTTCCATTTATTATCATTTTTTTAACTAAAATCAAGCCCACCAAGGAAAGCTATTTGTTATTTGATATCTCAAGTTATTTCCAAATTTTCCCATTTTTAATTACATTATGATGGAAGACTAAAATAAAAGTCATTGATCACATTTTGAGAAAGTTGTTTCATTCCTCTTACCATAAGAAAACATTATATTAATCACATTCACTCTAAACCTATATGCTAAGACAACAAAGTTAGAAATTGAAAAAAACTACTTACATGTTGAGAATGAGATCACCAACACTTAGAATTTTGTCTCTGAAAGCATCCTTCATTTCCATTTCCTCAGCAAGTAAATGTCTTAGCACAAGCACTAGATGTGCACCAAATCGAATCATCTGAGGATCTGCATGAGGCCTGTAGGAAACAATATGGGATTTTGATTAACTGTTCCCACTCAAACCTCCATCCCGTGAAGTCATTTTTGCAAAAAGCACAAGGTTCAAGAAAGAAACTCATTGCATTCACATGATAAATTTCATAATGTTAACCCTGTAATCCCCCCGAGGCATTAACTTTATCACATGTGAATTGCAGTGATTGTGTTTGTCAAAACTACTACTTTCACCTGCTCTAATTCAAGGATTTTTCACTTTCAAAAAAATACCTGATTTATTCAAGTGTAATAAGTCCAAGCTGTAGTTTAATATATGTGGAATGTGATACGCAGAATTTTCTTACATTGACATTTCACAACATTTGGTGCATAGAATGGAACGGAATTGAGAATGAAATTGAAGAAGTGATTTAAGGATGAAAAATGACTACTGTGCCCTTACTTTAAAAAGTAACAAAATGGGATAGAAACCGTTGACTAGCAATTACAAGGATATAATAGAAATTGCAAAAATGTAAGGGAACGGTGATCCTTTTCTCAGGCCAAACCAAATGGGGCCTTAATAATCAACCAATGGTTTGTTTTCAGATATCCACATGCATTGGAGGATTATGTAGTATTGATTTCTAGAATTTGAAGAGGTAGATTTTACATAAAAGGAACAGGTAGTACAATGGTAAGCATACAATTATGTACCTGGTTCGAAAGGTGAAAATGAAAATTAAAAATCATTTGCTCTTAAGATCCTCCGGGAGGATTGACTTTTTCTTTAATACTTCTATTAGTAGTTCACTCCTTCCTCATGCCCATGTTAATTCTGAGTAATATTTTTTTTTTAGGATATTTTGTCTTTGTTTTGTAAAAGTATTTATTCTCCTCCCCTCATGTATCATTCTCATTTTCCAATCACCTCTTTTATCATCAATAAAAATTATCACAGCTATGAATAATATTTAACCAAGAAAATAATTAGTGAGAAAAATGTGAGTTTATAAGTTGATAGGATTATATGCGGTAGATATTTCTCTCTCTAGTATCTGATTAATTATTTTTTGTTTTAGATTTTTTTTACTATAAAGTCAGATTTAAATTTGTTAGTTAGAAGTTATGGTGCTATTGTTTCAAACCCTAATTTTCAGGGATCATTTGCTTGTTAGTGTATCCATTTATAATTCATTCTCAAATGAACAAGATGTGAGAACAGTAGTCTATGTTAGACTTTGACGACATTACCCAGAAAGTACACATGGTATCAGAGCAAAGTAAAGGCTTAAATGCCACGAGAGCTGTGATAAAAATGAAAGTTATAAGGTTGTGGCAATCCCAACCAAGTAGCTTAAATTATTCAGGTGAAGTAAACAAGCCCATTATGAATATTGAATTGATGATAGCAACAGACCAGGTTTTACTTCCTTCAGGCCCATACAAAATTCAACAATATTCAATAATAATAAATAAATAAATGAGTCTAAGTTTACTACAAGGTCTATTTTCGGATGGTGCAGTGCAGTATCCTATTCGAGTAGAAATTGAAATACATTATAGAAAAAATATATTATTGTCTAGATCATTAAAAGAATTCTAACCAGTTTAATCTATAGAAATATACAATTTTTTAAGGGAAAGGAATGTAACAAAATTTACCTATATACATTCTGATCATCATCTGAAGGTGCTATCCATGACCACATAAGGTCCAGCAGACGTGGTATATCCCCTACCATTAAAATCATCTGCCAAGCAACGTAGAGTTTAAGAGATCAGTAAATAAAAATGCAAGATAAGGAGAACAAAAATATAGTATTTAGTCTCTTCTTTCATTTATTTGTATCATTCTTCTTTCTCAACATAATGTCTTCTATCCAGGGAGAAAACAAATTATCTGCCTGCTTCTGAATACGGAATATTCACAAGCCAAAGCAATAAGAATATAGTCAATACACATTTTTGTACTGCTTTCTGAAAAATAATCAGAAACATGCAACCTAATATACATATATGACCCTTTAGCAAGATCCAGCAGTCCAGAATCGGTCCTCTAATTTCATATGGTAGGCATTATGAGACCCACATATGATAAAAAACAGCATCCAATCTTACCAATCACCCAAAACAGATGCGCATGTCAACCATTAAGCCATACAGTGAGGAAATCTAAATGCTAAGAGCGCAGACTCAGGTCCTCTAATTTCATATAGTAGGCATTATGAGACCCACTTATGATCAAATACAGTCTCCAATCTTATCAATCACCCAAAACAGATGTGCATGTCAGACATTAAGCAATACAGTAAGGAAAGCTAAATGCTAAGAGCATGGCACTTGGTGTACATGTCAGACTACAAAAGGTCCCTACAATCTAAGGGAGGATTATCTAGAGCCTTAAACCCTATGAAGATACCTCAATTTGTCTTTGTTGCTCCTTGCATTGTCGAGTAACAGTTTCATGGACCATTTCCCTAAACAGATGCAGAAAACAATTAAAAACTTACATATGAAAGATTTTAAATTGTGATAAGATTTCAGCAGCTACCCTGAATGAAGCTTCTGAAGAAGAGAAGAAATTTGCCGTGGTTGCTGATTTAAAACTTGAAATGGCCAATTTTCGGGTGCATCTGCAGGCTCCAGGGAACTATCAGCATGTCCAGGACTTCCCTCAATTATATCTACAAAATTTCTTAGTTGATCTTCTCCCCCTGCCCGTGAACGTGTAACTTCCAAGTCCACCTGTACATCTAGCCAAGACTTTGCCATTGCCCAGCATGCTGACTGCAAAATTTGAGTTAACACAATAGATCAAATAACAATAGTGAAGGTGATTGGAAGAGGCAGGGGTCAGTAGCTAATTTAATTGACCTTCAAAACAAACAGACTATGACCAGTAAGTTTCCATCACTAATATGCATTTATGCAATCAAAAACTAAAAAAGGCTAATTTAACAGCTCTTCTTTTAGCCTGCTGCCACTCAACCCAACACTTAGCTATTTTGTATAAACCAAAATCCATATTAGCCAACCCAAGGTGAGGCAGCCAATCAGAGGGACAAGATCCATAATTCTCTGCCAAAAAGTCACCTCTTTAACAAATTAGGCGACATCAATAATTAGCACCATACAACTTAGATTATTGGACAGAAATTATCAATGACTCTGCTTCCTTTTAGTCAATGTGTGAAAAAACTAGTTTAGCAGTTGCCGTAGAATGTCTTCAACAGATGACTACAATGCTATATACAAAAACCTCGGTTAGTGAATATGTCCATATGATTTTGTTGAACATATGAAGTTGAATATAAACACGACGCTTCAAAATAGTGTCTTCGAATATGTGTGCATCCAGAAGGAATAGTCAAGAGTTTCACATCAACAAACAAAAAGTTTACGTAAATGAAGGAAAAAATTCCGACCTCCCAGTCTGTACAGAGGGGAAGAATCAGCTTTAGATTGCTACATTGGACTGCATATACTGCTGCTTCATATTTCCCACCAAGCTCTGCTATTTTCTGTTAAAAGAAATATGAAACGTAATTTTATTTTTTTATTCAGAAAATGTTATGAAAGCCAATATAAACTGAAATAACCTCATCCGTTTGTCAAAAATCCACAAATCTCAAAAGAGAGGGAAAAATCAAAACTAGGAGAGAGAAAGTGCAAGAAAGCACTACAGCTTCATAGGAGGAACTTATAGCATAAAGCCAATTTAACCAAAAAACTTTGCCGAGGAAGAAGCCACTCAGAAATATATAAACCATTCAGAGTAACTTCTAAGGTATAGCATTCAATTTTCGTTTACAAAACATTTACTCAATAAAACTGGGGAATTGGCATATGAATATGGTGACAAGACAAGCATTAATATACTAACATGAAGAAAAATGAAGGCAAAGTTGAACATACAACCCTACCTCTGATGCACAATATGATGCCCATTTCCAAAGCTGCCATTGATGACCAATCCCACTTTCCAATTCAATGGCTTGCAGAGTTCTATTTTTACCATTCTTCACTAGAGCATCAACTGAAGGAAATTGCTGCAAACCTCCAAAAGGGCATAGACTAGAGGCCCTCCATGGCTGAAAATATATTAAGACAAACTGATAGTTAGTAGAAAGCATAGACTTCTGTACAGAATAATCATTTACAGAGTTATGTTCACCTGTCCAGCAGACCGGCAAAGCTCACATGCCTCTTCAAGTCTTCCGGCCCTTAAAAGAGTCCACACATCTTCTAAAAGAGATTCATCTTGTTTCTACACAGAAGTAAACAATTGTAGAAAATGTAGAGCATATATAGCCATGTGCATGCACATCTCACTTGCCTTTTTCAATATCGATTATTGACTATTTTGTTCCCAAGCCTTAAAATATTAGGAAAATGCAGGAATGATTTTAATAAATATCTCTAAGACTCAAACAAAAACCTCATGTCCCCAATAAATAACAAAATGAAGTTTTTTATGCATGTTACAATTGTTAGAAACTTCTATCAGACCCAACATAACACTTCAATTTACACATGGACACTTTAACTTTGTCACGTCAAAATATTTGTGTCCATGCTTCATAGCACATCACAAAAAGAGAGACTAGTGACGAGCCATTCATGAGCACACTTGCACAACCACATTTTATAATACAATTATGTGACATTGGGGTGCATTGTTCCCAATCCTAATCATGATTATGCAATACAAAACTTCAATTATTTCAAAGAGGAATGCACAAGAAAAAGTAATTTATTATTATACATCACCGACATAACCAAGAGATGAAACGTCAGATAGGCTAAAAGAATTGTAAATCGATTAACTGTAAGTACCTTGTCCTCAATTAAAAGATTTGCATTTTCACGAGTTGGAGCATCAAAATCCAAGTGATGAACAATATTCATGTCAGATGTTCCTTTCTTTAGGTAACGTTGAGTGTGATGCCAAATTCCAGAATTGGGGAGGTAAGTACCAACATGAGATCCACAAACCTGCAGTTAATGTGTTGTTATACACTTTAAGCAAAATAATTAACATTTCCCAGCGCAAGAATATGGAAACAGATAAGCTGATGTAATTAAAAATGATTGTGTCACGGGAGAATACCCACTTTTACTTTTTTTTTATACATTTCCCAATTCTCTTAAACTGAGTCAGCAATAGGTCCTACAATATTTGAGGGTCCAATGGAAGTTCCCCTAATATTGCAACTTACAAGCAACAGATCAACATATTAAAATTAAATAAGGTGATTGTGGTTCTTATATTACATAATGTACAAAGCACAAACCAGGGGAGATGCCTTATTTGGTCTCCATTTTTTTTATGGAATGTTAGTGTAAATTTTTTAAGCATGATTAATAATTGACCTCATCTTAAAAGTTTAGCATTGCATGTAGAAATGTGGGTTGAGTGACAAGAAATGCTGCAAAGGACCAAATCACCAAACCCAAAACATCCCCAAGATACTCAAAATTCAACATCCAAAACCCTGTCTGATCTCACGAATTTTGTTTGCACAACTGTTAAAACTTGATCATATATCATTCTATAGTCTTTAAGGGAATCACTTTTTAGATATGAAGGTCCCCAGGCCATCGTCTAACAAAGTTTGCTTTTCATTTTTAGCATACTCCTTGTGAACAGGTCAATTTTCCATCATTCGACGAAAAAATATAGTAGACTACCTTGGCTTCCAAGTCAAGTGCCTTAGAAGCTAAACCTTCGAGCCACTGAACTATCCGGAGGCATAACTGTGCAGTATGGTCCTCTGCAACAAACTCACAAGCGACTAAATGAGAGGTTCCTGGCACCTGGGATGAGTCAATCATTCTAAGTAAGTTCAAATGGAAGCTAGGAGGATAGGGTTTTTTATTTGATCAATTAAAATAGTATCACACACACTCTACCATGATTAGCTCTTTAGGTAGTTCTTCAGTCACTGAAAAAGAACAAGAACCATCAGATTAATGCTTAAGAGACAAAGACAGCATGCATTGCAAACCAAAAAAGAATATGGCAGCTAGAAGGCAGACACTGACAATAACATAATAACACAACACAATTTGAAGTGCCCAATTTTAACTTAAAGTGCCATAACTCAAAGTGTCACATCGCATTTTATGTGAGTCTTCAATATGTATCAGACACAAGCACGGCTCTTCTGTGGAAGTGTCCACTTTTCACAGAATGATAGCATGAAAAGAGGGAGTTGTGCTGAAGACCTAGCAAGAAAATGGAGAAAGTGATTTTCTCCAAGACGAAACTTTAATATAAACCTAACTTATGGTAATTTTGCAGGTTAAATTATATGACATCAAACACAGTTCATCACATCAACAAAGATATTGAGGCTTCCATAAGATTACAGGGTAAATAAAGGAATAGCATTTTTCCTGGATAAATTTCTAGGATAAAATCAGGAAATTCCTTAAAAGAAGGGAACATATTGTGAACCAGTTAACTGGAAGGAATAAATTCCTATTCTCACTTTATGAATTCTTCTTAAAAAGAACAGAAGAAAGAAACAGGGAAGTATGAAAATGAAACAGATTAAGACTTAAAAACTTGAGATCCTACTCTGCCCGGATCTTAACTTCCTTCTCAAAAGCCAAAGAGTTTTACCCAACCTGATGGATATATGAAGTCTAAGAAATAAAATACCAACAAAAAAAATATACAAGACAGATTCTGGGCCATATGCAGAATTTCTTTTCAGGAGTAGAGAGATGTAAGGATAGAGATATATTTCCTTTCCCATAGAGGTGCCACAGAAGAGACCAGGTAGCAGCCTCATCAAGCAGGAGCTGAGCTTTCTGCCTCATCAATTTATCCTCAACAACCCGAAGCCTTATATCCAAACCATACCTACAGAAGGCACAATCATATCACTAACAGAGTAGTTATCTAATGGATAAATAACAATTCCCCCACTTCTGATTGTAGTTCCAAAAAAATACATACATATATAAGGCTAGGTCAAGTTGCCTTTTCTCTTAGACAACAAAAAGAACTTCTAAAGGGAAAAAAAAAAGAATTACCCAAAAGAAACACTGCTTCCCAAAATCTTAAACAATTTTCTTGTTGCAAAACCATAAATATACAGCAAAGGCTCCAAATAACCCTCACGAATCCACTACTCAGGACCACACACACGGGTATGTATAGGTACCACAGCCTCCCTCCAACACACAGACACACGTGTATGTATAGGTATTTAGCTTCAATTAACCTCATACTTCAAGAAAAGACTATTTTCTGTCTCTGAACTCTTAAAAACACCACAGAAATTTCAAGAAATGAACCACATGGCAATCATATGATAAATGTAATATTACTTAAAACTTATGTATATAAATGCTTGCATCATTAAAGGTTTATTTAGCACATGGTGAATAGTTGTGGACAAACCTGATAGACTCAGAAACACTTCTACATGCCTTCTCAAATTTTATTATCAGATCAGGAAAAGACATCAATCCTGTAAAAATATTCACCGTGAAATTAAAGTAAAACATCTTTCTTTTGGTAAATGAGAGACAGATGCACACAAGCACATGATCATACACTTGTCAGATTAGGAAAAGACATCAATCCTGTAAAAATATACACCATGAAATTAAAGTAAAACCAGTCTCCTTTCTTTTGGTAAATGTGAAAGAGACACACACAAGCGCACGATCTTATACCAACCACCATTATTAAGGTATGGACAGCTTATCTGATCAAGAAATTACAGAAACGGCTATTTTTCTTTTTTTCCCCCAATAAAATATTTTATTACCAAAGACAAAGGGAAAGCACAATGAGGAAGGACATGCTATTTTTCAAAATACAACAGAAAGCAGAACAAAAGGACATCAATGCTTACATCAGTACAATAAAGACCCCTGAATTTAAAAAGGTAATACTCTAAAACTCAGAAGATATGAACGCAAAAGTGAAACCAAGGAAATCACCCTATCCTAAAGCAAGGGAAACAATGTTTCTTTTTCCCAAATGATGTCAAATTTTAAGCTTCAAAGAATTTCATTTTAACAGACCAAACAGAAATAGAAGAAAGACACAGAATTATTGTATTAGAAGATATACTCACAGCACCTTGAAGAGATGAATCAAGCAGGGATGCAAATAAAGTAAATATTGTTTCTGCACCATCTCCCAATGAGTCGCCCTCTTGCTTACAAGCCTTCAGCGAGTGGCGTATAGAGTCAAAACCAGAATCCACATCAGGGCGTCCAAGAGTATCAGCAGGAAAACTCCTTTTGGTGGAAAACTGTGTCTTTGCAGGTGAAACTTCTGGATAACCAGCATCAAGACTCTCAGCCTCTTGTTTAATATTTTCAAGAAGAAGCGCCGCATTAGTGGAACTATGGATGTTTTGGCCATCATATAAAAGGCCAGCTTCAAATGATTTCGAAGCTGAGTTTGCAGGTGGGGTAGAAGTGCTGGAAGTCGAGTGGCTTTTCCTGCATTAGTTGCATAAGAAAAAAGTTTAGATGAATTTACAAAAAGCTTATAGAAAATTATCCACAGTTAATACTATACAAGTTGAAGTAATCAAAATATATCGGAACTCAAATGTCACATATCCACCTAATACTACCAATGATGGAATCACTCAACATTGCGGAATGATCCCTTCGAAAATGGGAGCTTAGAAAAGAAGAAAATAAAGAGCGCGAACAAGGAAACCAGAAACTTAAGCAATGAGATCTTGCCTGTATCTGCGAAACTGATCCCTGATGGTGAGGTCTTGAGGGTCGAAGTAGCTCGGCGAAGTCTCCATTTCAACTTCCATGGAAGCTTCGTCGAGAAATGTATGGGAACAGTAGCGATAAACCCTAATAAGATTTAGCAGCGCGGGAAGTGGTGGTTGACGGGCGATGATTTAAACCCTTGACTCCCGACTCGGAGGATGGTCAAAACGGCTCAAACGCTGGTCATACGCATAACTCTGCACTACGAACACTGCGAAGTGCCAAACCTCAGTACAGTCAAAGGCCATACGCGCCGTTTTGCCTTTTTAAAAAAAAAATTAATGCTATGACTAAGAATGATCAAATTTCTTTAAAAAAAAGAAGTCAAAATACAAGCTTCCTAGTAACTATAACTAGTAAGTATTTAAAAGACAGGATTAAATAGTATGAAAAATTACAAATTATGTAAATTATTTTTAAATTTATGATTAAAATACAAACTCAACTCTAAGTATAGTATATTAAATTTCAGTTAATTGATTATCTCTCTCTTTTTTTTATTTAATTAAAAATATAAATTTTTTTAAAATTTAGAACACAAATAATTGTTACCTTTCAATGAGATAAGAATGTTTTTAGGAGTCTTATTTTAACTTTGTCTTCTATATAGTTTAATGTCTTTCTCTTTTACATCTTATGGAAATTAAGAATGTTACCAGCAAATTGATACAAAAAGAACGTAAATTTAAATGCATGCGTACATATAAAACAAAATGTCATTATGGCCAGAATAAAATGTTTATATGTAATTATTAGTTTTTTTTTTTGCAGGAAAAACCATTAGTTTACTCAAAATTAAAATAACCACCAAACTGCCAAATTAATTAAAGATGTAATTTTTCCTAACGGAAAATGACAGAGTGTTATTTTTTTCAGCGAGGGAAGGGCGATCTCGTTGTTATTGTGCTAATGCTAATTGATACATCAAGCTCAGCACATAGCAATAGAATCAATTTCCCAACGTTTTGTTCTCGGAACCAACACACCAATGGCGGTCGTGCTCCGTTGTTCCTGCTTCTTTTCTCGCCCTCACTTCCGGCAACATGGACCTCGTTCCTGGTCAGTGCTCCTGCTCGAAGATGATTATCACCTCCCCTGCAAGGCTGCAACGTCTTTGCTTCTTGTTTAGTTTATTAAACTTAACATGAACTTTATGAATCTACTTCGCATGTTCAGCGGCAATTCTGTTTTTAAGCTACAGTTTCGATTATGAACTCTTTGGTTTTTTATATATTTCCCTTTCGTAGTCCTTCATGATATGTTATTTATTAATTCTTGAATGGCGGTGATTAATTCTTGTCTAAAGGGACGATGCTGTAAAGGAAAAGGGAGAAACGATTCTCAATGTTACTCCTTTTGCTTCTTCTTCTTTTTGTGAAATATAGAATACTTAATTTTTTGTTAAAATTGGGATTGTCTTTTTGAGATTTTGTTGTGAACCCAGAAAATTATCTTTTTTAGCTGGTTTCTTAGTCTTCCTGACTGAAACGTGTTTTAGTTTTATAATTTTCAATAGGATAAAACCGTTGTTGGTTGAGTTTCGGTTTTAGATATCTATTCCTGGCTTTTGTTATTGGTCAATTTGGTTATAAAGCATCACTAGGTGTCTTCCACATTATGAGTGCATGTTCTCTTTCATGTTATTTCCAATATCATTCTTTATTATTAGCCTAGAGCTTTATCCTCGATTCTAACACCTTAACTGATATGTTCACTAAGTTTATCAAAAGAATGAATCTATAGGTGAAAAATTAAGTGACTATCTTATAGAATTATATTTGTTCCCTTGAATCAGGAAGATTTGGTTCTCTTTGTCTGAAAGTGGAAAAGTTTGTGCCTTCCATGAGAGTTATATTTGCCAAGTCTTCTGAAACTCAACCTATGCTGTCCTGCTCAAAGTGTCAGGTAAGATGGTGAGTTAAAGCACATCTTCTGTTTGCCCTGTCTTATGGTATCAATATTCATATACCTCTTATTCTTATTAATGTGTTCTGCACACCTTTTTCAAGCATTTTTTACTGGAAATTTGATCAGTTATATACCTTGTCTGAACAGCCTCCGTTTCAAAGGGTTCGCTTTGGATACTGTTCTGTACATTTTTATCGTGATGGATAAACTCCTGGTCATGTTTATTTGCCATAAACCCTAAATTTTTTTGGAAATTGCTTCATGTCTTCACTGCATACTGCTGATTTCTATATCCAAACTCATCACCTTTGCTCACTGTTGGAGACTTGGAAATTTAGGAATATGTACACTGTTAAATTAAAGGTGCACATGCTCAAAATTTGCTTTATGTTCAGCATTTTCCCTTCCTATTTTATTTAGACGCCTCTTGGTAAATCATTATCTTTGGAAGACATCTGATCAATGTTATTTCTTTCATAGGAAGACAAAAACCTAAAGTTTCCAGCAATGGTATTTCTCGCCAACAATATTTTAATGTTTTCTACCCCATGTAAAGCTCTGGCAGTAATAACTCTGCTTTCAATATGCCTTTACTACTATCAGTAGCACTCATTGGTGCCACTGTTGGAGTTAGGAAAATATAAAATTCATTATCACTATTTCAGGTATGTCCCTTACTGAGAAGGCTTAGCTATAATTTAGTACAATTGTTTATTAGTTGACTCTTTGGTGACTCAACTAGTGCAATTCTTAAAATATCAGTAATTTTCTCCACAATTGCCAATCTTGAGCTATGGGAAGCCGGCATTAAAGCTCAGGATGCAACCACGTATAGCATGATGATGGGATATGCCTCTTGAAAGTTTGTTTTTGTTTATCATGTATCAAATTGACTGGACATCTGCAGAAGGATTTCCTCTTATGATAGAAATTTCAAAGGAAATTAAATCCAAATTGGCGTATGTCTTCATATATCTGATTCTGATTTGTATGTCCCAATTCACAAGTTAAAACTATTCTTACTTCCTGACAAATGCCAGTAGATATGTTCAATACGTAGATTTAAAGATATTCTTTCTCTGAATTTATTGATCTTACGACAAGGCTGCTTGCTAGGCAACGGAGAGGGGAATTGAAGAAGCTGAATGATCAACTGCGGCAGATAAATGCAGCTTTGAGGAGGCAAGCCAAAATTGAGTCTTATGCTCCTAGCCTAAGTTATGCTCCCATTGGTGGCAGGATACTTGAAAATGAAGTTATAGTGGATCCAAGCAATTCCTAGAATTTAAGGTGGCTCTTGAGATGTCCCAGAAATTGAAGGATCCTGTCGAGGAAAAAAAAGCTGCTAGAGGTTTAGGTTTGTTATATTTACTATTTCCTTGTTTTGTGTGTGTTCTCTGAGACGCTAATTGTCTGTCTGGTGAAACAGGCTTGTGCCTTAAAGAGTCAAGAACAGAATGAACACTCATTGATGGATGAAAATATTGACGACTTATATTGCTGCACTTTACTCTCCAGAGTGCGATTTATATTCAAGAGCTTTAGTTTTAAAGTGAAGGCCCGCAAACAGTTATTATAAACACACCCTTTTAGTCAGAAGGCTTCATGGCCGTAGAATATGAATAGAAGATAGGTCCTACCATATCGTTCGCTGACTTTAATTCTAAGAAAATGAGTTGAAAGCATCGAACCCTATATCACTTAGCTTTGGCCTAATATATATATCGCTTAGACTTTATTGAAAATTATAAATACTGAGAATAATTTTTTGTACAGTTACTTGGGGCTTACAACTAGGACATTTGCTTTTTACAGGTGCCTCGCTGCAAAGTCAGTGCAAGTACCGAGAAGCAATTAAATATCATTCGATGATGTTGGACATCTCTGAAAGAGAAGGAGAAGACTCAGAAAATGCTGAAGCTTACGGGGCAATCGCTGATTGTTATACTGAGCTTGGAGACCTTGAGCGAGCTGGTCAGTTCTAGGACAAGTATATTTCAAGGTTGGAAAAGGACTAACTAATCATTCTGACATGGTTAAGATTTCTTCTTCAATGAAATGTTGACCGTTCCACCACCATCAGATTCCTGCGGAATTCTGCAATTCTTTTTCTTTCTACATTTATATTAGTTGAAAGTTCTGTCTCATTGTGACTGTAAACTAGTAAAAACGTGGGCCAAAAGAAAATCATTATGAACGCCGTTTGATACGATATCATCTGAAATAGATTGTAAGAAGGCAGAATTTGAGAAGAGACAGTGGCATGTAGTGATATCTAATGCCGACGACGGGTGCAATGTTTGTGCCAATTTTGAATGGTACTCGTAACGCCTTGCGAGTTGCAATCGCTGTTGGTGTTCATTGATGAATAAGATTACGATGTTTCTTGAGCACTTTCGGACAATTAATAGGCGCTTAAATGCGCACAATCTCAACTAAAATGGAGATGGAAATGCCCATAATGATAATTTAAGAATTTTTTAGCAATTTGTGCTAAAAAAGTATGCAGTTTTTAAATCAATAAAAACTCGCTAAACTGTCTTGCCAAATACTAGAACCAGAAATACGCATCAGGTTACAAGGGCGGTAGCATTAGTCCGTTCTCAATTTCTTTTTTTTTTTAAATACTAAAATTTTTGGAGAAAAATTGGACTCATCCTTGAACATATACGACAAAAATATCTCCCGAAAAACATTTCGTCTAATAATTTTATTTATTGTCAGGTCATACTAATAAAAAAAGGACACGTGAGAAGAGCTTGTGTGTTAAGACTTGACTAGATATATAAGAGCCTCTTGACAAGATGGCACAATGTTACATGCTGTGTCGGTGAAGACACCAAAGCCCAAAGGGAATAGAGAAGAAATGAAAAAAACTGAAGAACGGCCATACCCTCTAAAAATCATAACCACTCATCACTACTACATAAGAGAAAACCGCATACATGATGATGATACAAGCCGGACAAATGTTGAACATATCTAATAACATGGTGAGGCTAACTACCTCACCGCAGAAAGACGTGGAGAAAAAAGTAAGAAAAAGAAGATCGAGCTCCCTAGATAGCATTAAGCACGAATCCAAGTGCATAAGGCAGGATATATATAGATAGCATTAAACCGAAGCCTTTATATTACTGGTAGTACATCATTTGTTGGGCAGCAGCAACATTCTGAAACCCACCATCATATATAGCCTGGCTTCCTCCAATTGCAGCCTGTTTAAGGGGGTGCTGTCCTTGGGGATGCATAAGAGCATGTACCCCACCCATCTTGCTCATTGCTAACTGTCTCTCGTATGCCAGAAGATCAGTTGCGGAGAGGCCTGGCAGAGGTGCGGCTACAGGTGGGGGTAGAGGATTTGAAGCGGTTCCCAGTGGAGTGGGCTTGCTACCCCAGGAGCACTGAATGCATACATAATTAACAATGATTGGTTCAGAATGAAGTAATATAGCTTAAGTAATGAGCATCAGGGAAACAAAAACCGAAAGTGAACATGCTGATTTTTGACAAAAGGGTCACTGTGATGACTTGGAAATCCTACCTTAATTGGTTTTCCGCAGAGAATAGACTGGGCATTTCCCATCTGAATAGCCAGAGCTGCTTCAGCATGGGTACTATACCTCACGAAACCAAATCCTTTATCCCTCTGGACACGAACCTCCTCTATCACTCCAGCCCCAAGAGCATGGAAGTGGCGATGGAGATCAAGCTGGGTAGCCTGCATATACACAAAAATAGTGACAATTAGCAGCAGCAGCAGCTTCTAACGAATTCAAAGCTGCAGATCAGAAGTCAACAAAATCTACTAGTCTTTTTTCAAAAAAGGAAACAATCAGTGCGGTAAAACACAATATACCCTCAAGCTAAATGTTGAAAAAGGAGATAGAAACAATAAGAAAAATAAATGAAACTTTTCTGCCTGGGGAGGGGGAGTGAATGCAACAATTGATACATATAGTTCCTTGCCTCTGGAGCAAGATTGCCCACATAGACAGTAGTATATTGAGGATTGTTCTCTGGAGCATCACTGTTAGTTGTCTCTTTACCATCTTCTGCACAAGCAAAGTAAAATGTTACCCATGCTATACCATCAATAATAATTGAAGAGGATGGATAAAAATGAGAGTTAAGATTAAAAAATGCATTTCCTGTTTCAGAGACATCAGGTAAAATTTACGCACCAGATGAGCCATTTGTTAGTTCAACCACACTTTTTGTGTCAGAGTTTTGCTTGTCTTCATTAGAACCAGCACCTTTTGTTGCCCAGTTGCAGCGTATTTGCCTACTACCAAGCCACTTACCTGAAAAGACGAGAGCAAAAAATATGTTCAAGAGCTGATCCTAGGCTCTTACAGAATCATGGGTGCATTAGAATACACAGCAGTTGTAAAATAACATATACAAATTTTTTGTATCTAGATTCACGTTGATCTTTTAACCATTTGAAGTAAAACCAAACAACACTGGAAGACAGAAACAATTACACAGAGAAGATCCGGGATCCCTTATATAAGCTTTCTTAGTGGCACTACTTTAAAAACAAGAAACAAATAGGCCATAGTCACTTGCAGAATCAAGAGTGCTGAAAATATGCCGTTGTAAAATAATTGAAATACAATTTTTCCATCTTAAACTTGCACTGATCTTTTAACCATTCAAATAAAGATCAACACAGAAAGCACCCAATTTCCACTATTCCACAAAAGACATCCACGATGCACCATTTCTTGGAGCTACAATCTTATCTTAGCTTTGAATTAAATTGTCACATGTTAACGCTAACTCACTCACATTTCATCTAATATTAAAATTGGCTTAAAAGACGTGAAGATTTCTAAAGACAAAGAAGCATGAAGGTTAATAAACTTACCAGTCAAATCATTTATTGAGCTTTGAGCATCCTTTTGATGGTTTTGGGGGGCGGGTGAGAGAGAGAGAGAGAGAACGTGTCAAAACAACAGTTTAGAGAATTTTTAAACTACAGTGAAACCTAAGGGGACAAAACGTTCTAAGACAGAAAATGTACCTGTTGATTACGAAATGAAACAAAACCAAACCCTCTAGAACGCCCAGTCTTCTGATCCCACATTACCCTTGCATCTCTGGAACCATACAAAAAATGAAATTTGGTAAGGCATGCTAAGAGATCAACCACATTATTAAGCATGTTTTAATTACTACTCCCTCCGGTCATAAATAAAGGATTATTTTGAGCAGTTTGCTTTGATACTTTATATAAGAACCCATTCAATTTGTCTCCCGCATTAAATGTATCCTTCACCAAAATACCCTTAGTTGATGCTAAATTTTTTTTTCTTGTAAAAAGCTATTACTAGTTAAGACATCTCATTAAATGTTATGGATAATTGAGGAAGAGTAGCACAATTATCGGACACATTAATTACAAGTAACTAATTTAACTCATTTCCCTAATCCTAATGAATTAGTTAAATGATCCTATATTTAGGACCAGAAAGAGTATTGCCTAATCCAGAACAAAAAACAAAAATGCCACAACTTGAATGGATACTGGTCCAATTTCTTGCACATAAATTGACAAATCATTCTACAGAGTGCAAAAGAGAAATGAAGCTTACGAACAACTGGGGTAAACAGAAAAACAAGCAAACAATGTAGCATCAGTGACCTCAGGGCTGAGATCACCAACAAATATGTTGTAATGACCTGCAAATCAAAACAAAAATATCATAAATAACCAAGTTAAAAGTTTCCAGAGGATCAAAGTCCATTATGACATATATAAGCATAAGTAAACATGGAACTATGTGTCAACCTGATGTATCCTCTCTCTGACCGCTAGCATATGCCCAGTTAACTTTGATGGGCTGCCCAAATCTGCAAAGGAATGTTAAAATTTAAGCAGAAATCCAAACCAAACTGACACAGCTGTAAAGATTCATACTCACAAGTGCCTTCCATTGAGAGATAATATGGCAAGAGCAGCTGATCTTCGATCAAAGTAATGAATGAATCCATAGGATGACTGCATAAAAGATGCAACACCATCAAATGTAAACTTCAATTCAGATAGTACTTTAAAAGAACCAAACAATACAAAACCAGATAGATATGCAAAACCTACCTTCTCCTTTCTGATAAGTTTACAACCTTCAACTGGGCCAGTACTTGCAAAAACTTCTTGCAGAAGTGGTTCAGTAACCTGTGTATGTATA
Source organism: Leucaena leucocephala (assembly GCA_037074615.1). NCBI lineage: Eukaryota > Viridiplantae > Streptophyta > Magnoliopsida > Fabales > Fabaceae > Leucaena > Leucaena leucocephala. The sequence continues at coordinate 19,796,887 of CM073555.1, read as the reverse complement.
TTCCCAACATACCTGCATATTCTCAAAGGTCAAGAAACTACAATCTTAAGAAACAAATTAGCGAAGAGACAAGAAATCAGAGGACAAGTAGATAACTTTGGCAGGAGAGCAAGAAATAACAGAGAGCCACATCATAGTACAATCTACTTCTGTTTTGTTAAGAAAACTAACAAATATCTAGTTTATCAACATTAGTAACTTATATGCTTCTAATATAAATCATAATATAAAAGTAAATAGAAGAAGAAGAAAATCTAGTAACAGGTACCTACGCTAGTTTGCACCTCAGTCATAAAGCAATCAGGCAAAATAAAATAAAAGGAAAAGGAAAAAATGTCAAGACAAACACTCACACACTGCGGCAAGTACTTGGATCAAAACCAGGAGGCAGATTTCCACTTGGAATTGGTTCAATCTGCAAAACGAAAATGTGAAAAAGAAAAGAAAAGGGAAAACCTCAAAGTAAAAAGTTTGTCGCCTATCTAAAAGTATAGTAGTACAACACTACAACATCAAATTGGATGAATATTTAGGGAGAAATCATATACCTAACAAATAAATAAATCTCATTCCTAATTAGCTAACTAGAAAGCTGACTTAGTTATAACTAGAAAGCTGTCAACCACCACCGCAGGCAAACACAAAAAAAAAAAAAAAAGATACAAAATCAGAAGAAGAAAAATCAGGTAAATGCCTAAAAATAAGCAGTGAAAGTGAATTAAAGTCTCCAGAACTTAGAGGTATTTTAGTATGCTTTAATAAATACGTAGACTCCTAAAAACTTGGAAGAAAATCAGAGGTGATACGTTTTCACAGAAAAAATCCGTGCCATAATCCCAGCTAAGTCGGTGTTTAATTACGAACAGCCATGACCGAGCGATGCACGTAACTCTAAAGTGCTACTTCAAAATTGGGCATTCGACTAGAATTAGGCCGAAAACAGCCGAGAGCAAGGACGTACACGTACACGAAATGAAAAACTCACAGAAAGATGGGGAAACGGAAGAAGAGAGAAGTGACCTTATCAAAATCTAACTTCCTAAAAGCAACATTAATTAACATATCCAACTACAAAAAGACCATCCTCACAGCAAAACCAAGCAAGCCCATTTAACCCTAGGTGCTAAAGCTAATCCCGAATAGTACTACAAAGCTCGAATAGCAAATTAAGGAAAGAAACAATCCACATAAAAGCAGAAGAGATCCAAGCAAATTAGGAAATGGAGGGGGGAAATGTGAGGTAAGAGCTGGAACCTGGGGAGGAGCTAGTAGGCCAGGGTGGTACAGAGACTGTTGCTGAAGAAGAGCTTGCTGCATCAAAGCTTGTTGCTGCTGCTTCAGCCTGTGATTCTGCATTTTTTCGGGGTGATGTTTAGCGGTCGAGGTCGGTTGAGGACGACTAGGGTTTTTTCCGGGGGGTTCCCGAGTCTGACCCTCGAGAAAATAATGAAATGAAAGATGAGGGTGAGGCCTCCGAAGACCAGAGGAATCACCTACAGGTAAGTCCAGGACTACATATATAGAGAGCTTTCGTGGAGAAGAGTAGTGATATTTATTATCCCCGCGATGATGCGACGCGCTTTTCCGCAACCAATCACAACTTTCTTTCATGTTATTCATCTCATTTCTCTTTTTCCTTCCTACTCATTCTATACATAAATACATATATCTTTTTAGAGAAAAAAAAAAAGGAAAGAAACAGGGATTTGAGTCTAAGGGTTTCGTTTAAAATTACTTTCCGGAAAATGTTTAGTTTAAAATTATTTTCCACAAAAAGACATTTATTTGATAAAAATCTCAAAGTCATAATTATTTTAAAAATTAAATTAATATTAAAATAAATTTCAGACTATTTTTAAAAAATTTTGGAGGTAATTCTACTTCCTGGAAATAAATTGGATCTTTTATTTTATTTATTTTATTTTTTAAAAGATTCGGGACTTTGAGGAAATTATCTTTTTTTCATAATATTTGTATGGAGATTTAATTTGGGCTGAAAGGCCCAATAATTTTATGGACTCTAAATGGGATAAATGGACCAAAGTCCAAAAGAATCATAGGCCCAAATAAAAATGAACTATAGAACCCGTACAGAAGTAGGACATTGACTCCGTCCTTGTTTTTATTTTTGGTATGATGGATTCCATCCTTTTTAAGTCCAACTAACTATATTGTATTTAGCCCCAAATGAAAAGAATTTTAATTATTTAAATATAATAATTTAAATTTAAATTTATATGAATATAAAAAATATGTTTAGAAGAGTCTACCCCAATTAGATCAAACAACGCTATAATCTAAACTAGCGGTATAGCCGTATAAAAAAAGTTACATTATATTTTTCCTATAATGGGGAAGAAACTACATTCTATTTTCCAAACGAATACATGAATCTAAAACCAGAACATCCATAAAAAATATAAAATACATCTGCATAGTAATTATTTATTTTATTTTTTTATTTTTAAAGCATGTTTATGTGGATTTTCAAAACAGAGAGAGTGAATCTGTAATTTAAAAATAAAAATTATGAGTAATTTGATCGTTTCTATTTTTTAAAATCAGGGAAATTTTCCATATAATTCAAATAATTTAATCTATCTTGCTATAATATAATTATTGTATTATATGCAATCTATAGAATTAGAGTGATAGAGATATAATTTGGGGAATTTGCTGACTCGGTAATCTCATATAAAGCATATATAACAATTTATAATATCTCTTCTTGTTTTTTTTTTCCTCCGTTGGATTTGGTATTTCGTTGTCACAAATTAATTTTGTTAGTTGGGACTAATGTTTGAAATCCAATCAAAGAAAATCTGAACAAGTTTAATGTGAACAAGGAGTTTCATGACCGTCAAATGCACACCGTGGATGTTTGTTATCTAACATTCTTCAATTTTCCTAGTGGAAAATGATAGCCAATTCGGTAGTACATATTTTTCTATTAATTGACAAATATTCCAATTTGTGCTTCCCAAGATAAGCTCGTGAAACTTATTGAGACAAGAAGATACCAATATAAAGGGTCAATCATTAATTTATTCAAAGTGCCATTTCCATGTCTTCCACTGTCACTGGTCTAGTGAAATAAACATATATTATAATTACAATAAAGTTATAAGTAAAAAATTTAATTATTTAAAAATCTTAATAACAATTAAAGAATTAACAATGACATGTTTAAATTAAAATAAATTTATACTGTTTTGAATTTTTATTTAATTAAATCTCTTTCTTAGTTTTGAAAAAGAAGATCTTAGTAATTCCCCCCAAATACTATAAAGTGTTTTATTTCTACAAGTTAACCTAATTGATAATGAGAACGTGGATTATTTGAGGCATGCACTAGTACATATGAGCCTTGGGATTCTTCTCCCCTAACATTTATATAGCCTAACCAAAAAGGTATTTATAGCCTCAAATAATATTTTTGGTTTAAAACCTTAATTTAATTTTAGAATCATACTCTATAATAGCAAAGGAAAAATAAACAAAATATTTCCTCTTTTAAGGCAAAAAATATTAGATGAGTTAAATACACCTCACAACTCAAAAGATGTTTACAAAAATAATTACTGGGGACCTTAAAATCTATTTAAGAAACTAATTTTAATTCTAAATATTAAATTTATTTTTTATATTTATCATTTTTTTTATTAAATTATCCCTATTAATACTCTATCAACAATAATCAAATACAATAAAAAAAATTTAAAAGTTGATTAGAATATTTTATAAAAAATATATCATATTAACTAATTTATCTAATTTTTTTAATCTAATCAAATTAATTAAATATATTATATATTAAAAATAAGAGAAATATAAACTATCCATCAATAAAATCCTCACATACAAGAGGATACTCATGTCAAGCATGAGTCATACCTTTGCCTTATAGATCTCACAGCACTTGAAAATATCAAATAAACTTCTTCGTCAATAATTATAATGCCTACCTAACACAGTAGCCCTAAATGCTTGAAATCTCATAAATCTCATGGGTAGAAAAAAATAAGAAAAATCCTACAAAAAATACCATTTGAATTTCAAAATTCTAAATCAAAAAATCCTACAAAAATGTGTTATTATTCACTTATCAAATATAGTCAATACTATTAAAATATAAAAAACAATATTGATTTGGGATTTTCAAAATTTAAGTAGTACTTTTATGGGATTTTCCCCAGAAACTAACTGAATCATCAACAATCATAAGAGAAAGAACAGTAAAGAGTGAACATCTAAAAACAATAAATATCATCGATGAACCTCATTTTTCTGATAGTCTGGTCCAAATAAATAAAGATAGAAATACTGTATGTATTATATGTATGAAGGCCCCAAAAACATCTGCAGAAAAGGCCCTACCACAATGATGAAGATGATAATGATGATATATAGGTAAAATAGGAGCTTCTGATAGTCAAGAACTGAGAAGGCCCTGTATAACCTAATTTGATGAACTAAACTGGTAAAGCACTCTATATGTTAAGGTCAAATGATTTGGAAGATTGGCCTTGCTCAGGGTCTCCTGAACTGCTTTCATCCGGCTTTGGATTATGTGGACCGTTCAGCTGGTAAGGTCCTTTAGCAATCACCCTGCAGTGCCCAGCAATTACAGATTTAAGTTTGGGATAAACCTCTCAAACAAACAAGTAAATTCTTGAGGAAACTCAATCTCCAAAAGATGAACAGATAATCAGAGTTGTGAACATATTAAGTATACTTTATCGTGAAACATGCATTTGAAAAGCTTCACGTGCAGAGCACTCAAAAGTAGAGTGAAGTTCACATATTTTTTTCTCATTCCTTTTGGGTTTTTGAACTGTTTTGAGTGCAGTACAGATTCTTGGTTCCACGAGTTTGTGTTTACAAAAGCTGTTACGGAAAGTTTTAACTTCCCAGGTGAGACTTTTCCAGCTTAAATTTCCATCTTTGTTTAGGGATATTCATTTGTAAGATAAAGTATCGCACATCTCTAAACAAATGAAAAAAAGATTATACTTAAATAGGAAATAGACGTAGTACATAGTGTTAATTATCGCATTTGGCATTAACCCACACCCACAGAGCACGTCTCTAAAAGAGGCGTGCGTGGATTAACATCATATATTGAATCCATTTTGGGTTAAATACAGATCTTCATGTCTTTACCATCAGATTCTCAAACTACATTATAACAAATACTCTAACAGTCATGGAGACTAGATTCCCCTTACATAAGATTTAGAAATTAAACCTTGCAAAAAGAAAAAATCATGTTAGTAGAATTTTCCCCAAATTAGACTCAACAATACTTAATATGATGACTCAGTAATATCAGTTATCAGATGATTGTGTTAGAAAAAGATAAAACAGATGCACAAAAATTATTTAAACAACCCTATCACGCGATCTTGAGAAGTGAAAAACATATGTTTACTCTACATAAATCATATATCCATCGTATTTTATTAGAAACTTATTAGCAAAAGTATCTGGAACCAACTTATTTTCCAAATAAAAATCTTACGGTGAAAAGGCTTAATCTCTCAAAAGGCCAAGCCTTTCATTGCAGGGTGCTGTTATGCAGAGCTCTACCTCTTAAGAGAATGAGTTCTTAACCATTAGATGGACTTATGGATTCTCACTCTATAAATCGCCTTAGAGTAAAAAGCTCTCCGTAGCAACATCTTTCAAAGTAACCCCCCATGTTTAAACATGTTTAAGTATCTTACCAAATCAGATCAAAGAATATCTTGTAACCACACTCTTACCTTTCTTTCCTCTTCTCAAGGAATTTTAGAAGCGAAGCTCTTCTTGGGTATCTCATATCTGTCGAAGACAAAATTTTAACCCATAAATCAGCTTATGAACTACATAGACTTTTCATTTTATTAACCAAATCTTTCAATCACATATCAATTACATGACAAGAGGAAAATTATGACAACATACCTGATTTAATAGGTGGAGGTTCTGATTTTGGAACTGCCTGATCCTGAGCAGTGTTGTTTTGAGGAACTTTGGCCACATCCTGATTTTCTTTAGCAGTAGAAGCACTTGGGAGGTTCTTGCTAATATCAGAAACAGTACTATCAGAGCTTAATTTGGTGGCTAGCTCCATGATCTCTGTGGCCTTCTCAGGAGCAAAAGCATTAAACACTAACACTTTTCCGGCATAAAATATCGTCATTTGGGGTTCAGGGTCTGATCTACACTCAAGAAGATAAAAACATTTCAAGAATGAGAAGTGAAAATTTGAACAGAGGTTTAGAATCACCAGATCTCAGTACCCTTCAAAGCAAAATGATACCAGAAATTGCCTTTATTCCCATTTTACATAAATGGTAAAAACCATGGATTATCTCAATAACTTAATATAACTTAGGCTTTTAGGAGTCATGATGAAATTCTTAATTATTCGCCAGGAACAAAAACTTCTGTTCCCCAATCTGTCTTGCTTACAACAAAGCATGTTTAAAGAGAGAAAAATCCACACACCTCGAATCAGACTTCTTGATGCAGGCGTTTTCCACGAACTGAGGAAGACATTCCATAGCAGAAGCATTAAGTCTCAATGTATCATCAGGATTTTCCAGGTTTGTCTTCGAGTCCTTCGTAACTGCTGAGTATTCAGAACCAAAAACCAAACAGGAACCCATTCAGAAAAAAATTTTAAAGGCAGTTTCAGAGACTTCTCTCAGTGATTATGAAAGTCATACAAACAATTTCCTTTTCCGGTGTCAAATTATTTATCACACGCATAAATCACTGAAACCAAAACAGAACTTCCCATATCCCTAATTCAGTATAAAAGCACGAATTCTTAGTGGGGAAGGCACAAATACAAGCTAAATGAAACAAAACCAAAAACCCATAAACCAAAAGGAGACTAAACGAAGGGAAATCCGTAAAAGTACCTCTAGATTCCATTTTCCCAGCCATCCCAAGGCTTAAAGATCCAGACCCTCGCTTCTCCTTCAAGAGCTGGCTCAAGACGTTACAATACTGAGTGAAATTGGACCTCTCCGGCGCCTTGCCGACTCTCCGGCCATCCGCCGCCGGGTCAGGGAATTTCGACATCTTTTTTCAGAAAACCCACAAGATTTTCGAGAGAAAAATCGGCGAAAGTTGATCAACAACGGTAATCTCTGTGATTGCGGAGAATCCTTTTCATTTCATAGAAAATGAAGAATGGGGAGAAACAGGTAGTGAGAGAGAATATATGGGAGCCACGCAATTCCTGTTCTTTGAATCCAACTGCCTTGAGGAGAAACAAGACCCATGTGGTCTTATATTTGATATAGAAACTAAAAATGTAATATTAAAATAATAATAATAACAAAAATAGCAACTTCTGCCCCGTAGTGTACTGTTAGCTTTATCAAATGAGTTTTTATTTCCAGCACGTGTTTTTTGCGCGTGGAAAACATGGTAGTAGCTTTTTGGGCCTAGAGTGAAGGATAAGCTTTGAAGGTGGGATCATCTTTAATTTTTATAGTTCAAATATTAGTAAGTTTAATTGATAAAAAATAAGATATATTATTATTTAGAGTCTGTTTAAATTTTAAAAAATATTATTTTATTATAGTTTCAATCAAAATATTTAAAGAAGTATCCTAATCTCTAAATGTTTAAATTTTTACATAAGAGTAATAGACTGCTCGTCATGTTTTATATTGATATCGTCTAAAAAAATAGAAGATTTTGCTCTAGTCTTTGATAGTAGGTGAGCCTAATTTTTTTCTAAAAAATTTTATATATGAAAAAAAGATAGTTCAAGTATTTTATTTTAAGCAATTATTATAATTTTTATTTTAAAATAACTAAAATTGAACTAGGCAATACCTAGTTTATAGGGTAAGTGTTATATTTAGATTTGGAAAAGTATATTTATAAACAAAGTTCAGTTGTTAGATAAATTGGTCTCTTAAAATTAATATCATTGATTAATCTCTAGATATTAATTAGAATATCCCGCTTCATCAGATGTAATAATTTTGTTGGGGAGGGACCATGACCAACAGGCCTAAACTTATTTATCAAAAAAAATATTACAATTTTTATATTGATGTATTTTATATTAATTGATGGTGGGAAAATGAAAAATAAACATAACCATCAATTTTAACCGAGGAAAAAATTAAAGAAAACATTAAAACTCTAATTAACTATGCATATCAATCGATCATGTGAATTTCATCTTAAGCACGAGCACCGCGCATTTAGTCGTATGATGAAAAGAGAATCCAATGCCCAAAGAGAAATTTCGGGAATTATAGCGTCTAGATATGATCCGTGAAGAACTGAAGATTAACATTAAAGATTTTAATTAATTCTTATCCAAAATGGCAACAACCGTGTATTTTATCGCTCGGACCAACGTTAACTGAAAAAAAAAATAAGGATGACAATATTTGGCCAAATTACAATGAATAATACAAATAACCGGTAACAACACCGTATATTTTATTACAATGAATAATACAAAGAAGAATATTCGGATTTAACGAGTTATCGTGTGATTTCAGTCCAGACAACCAAGTAGGAACTTTATGGCGATAATTGAATAAGTTTTTAGAAAATAGTTTATTAAAAAAATAATGTTTGGATAACTTCTAAGAAAAAAAAATAGAGAAAAATTTGTAAAAAAAAAATAATTCTGAATAAATAAGTGTTTGGATAATTGTTATAAGAAAAAATTTTATGATTGATAAATTATTAAAAAATATATGAGATTAAAAAAAATTACTGTGAGTCCTTCTCACCAACCAACTCATCACTGTTTATTTTATTATCTCTTCTTCTTCTAGTGACCTCAAATCTAGTGACTCTAACTCTTTGTTCCTCATCACTTTTGCCGTTCACACGAGGTCATTCCAGTTTTTTCTCCATCGATCTGGTTTCCTTCTCAATAGATCTAAATTTGTGTTTTGTGTTGGGTGAAGGAAGGAGGTGCTCGACACAAGGAGAATGGTTTCCTTCTCGATGAGCTTTCGTAACAACAACAATGGAAGCCACATGACAATGACGACAGAAGCCCTAGAAATGGACAGACTATAAGAAAAGAGGAGGATAGTGAAGGTGAATAGTGGTAATATCGAACGGAATAGAGGAGAAAGAGGAGATAATGTAAAAAAATAAGGAAGAACATGATAATTGGACAGTCTAGAAGTTAGTTTACTGTTATAGAAACTATTCCAATAATTTATCCAAAATCATAGTTTGGTCAATAATTTTTTTTTACAAATATAACTGTTTGTTTTAATTTTTTTTAAACTAAGATTAAAATTAATTTTTTTAAAAAACTAAAGTTTTATGCAATCTAAAGTGGCACTATATAGTTTATACCATAATTTAAAATGACTATGTTGATAATTAAAATTACAATTTTAATTGTTAAATAATATATTTTTTGCATGATTGACAGCCTAAAACCAACTATGCCATTTTCTTTAGGCTGAAAATGCCTTAAATATAAAATAAAATGCGTGCAGCTACTCTGTAATATTTAACTCACGATCTCCTATCTTGTGATGGTTTTGAGAATACGAGGATTAAAGTTATTCATTCATTTATTTTTGTTAATTTCTTTCAGTCAGAGTTCTAGTATACAGATACAAAATTATAATTAGCATGTCATAATTTTCTCTTGAAATAATATTCTCCCCAGAGTAGTTTATCAACCATATTCTATGTACGGTTCATCGTCTTCGAAACGGTTCCTCGTCGTGTTAATTAGTTACAGTCCCAGTTTTTTTCTTTTTTTTTTCTTTTTTAATTGTTATTCCTGGGGTTTGTTTTGTTTTCTTTCCCACACGAGTTGGGATTCCCGGCAATTTCCTCATTGCATCTCTCTAGAAAGTAGTACTATAGCAACTACCAACTAGACCCGGGCTCTTCGCGCCAACTAAAGGTAGCCGTAGGTGATGTATTATTGATTATCCCAATTCCCCAACAAACCATTTTTAAAATGTGACTAAAAAAATGGAATTAACAAAAAACAAAAGAGAGAGATAGAGAGAGGGAGGGAGGAGTTGATTATAATTGCACTCAAATGACTGAAAAAAAAAGTAAAATATAATTTAATCAAGATTTTATAATTTACATAATAAAATAATTATGAAATATAATATTTTTATCATGCATATAATTATTTTATAATACACACACATTTTTTGCACTTTTTTAAATATTTTTGAATACTTATATATTACTATTAATTTTGGGAGCGCTGTCTTCTCTATTGTTTTGAGTTGAGTTGGTTTAAACATAGTGAGAAAATAAATTATATAAAATGTTTTGATACAGAGAAATTAAGTGTGCATTGATAAAACTTATTAATTCATTTGATTTTATTTGTTTGAATTATTTTATTGACGAAATTAAAAGCCACACTTTCTTTACCAAAAGAGGCCAAGCTTTAAAAATAGCCTGTTTCGTAATAATTTATTGGATTGATTGTGTCCACACATAGATATACATTATTTAATTTGGTTGCTTGCATGGATAAGGGATCATTCTGACAATCCAATTATTATTATCTGTTCGTAACAGAATTTTTAGATCAAGAAATATATAATTTATATTATGTTAAAATTTTTAATTTTAGCAAAACTATACATTCACTCCACTTCTTGGATGGGATTTAATCCTAGTACTTTTAGTCTCACATGATATTATTTATGCCTATCATTGATTTTTTTTAAATTAAAATTAATATATTGGTATTTGAAAATATCCTATGAAAATTTTAAATTATTTTTTATATTATTTACTAAATTATATTATTATATATCTAATTTTAGAATTTATGATTACTTCTTACAATATTAATGTCTTTTTTATGAATTGAATTTAAAATCTAAATAATTTAATAGAGCTTTACGTTATTAAATTAATTCTATATTTATTTAAAATTTAAAATTCTAATAACACCATCTTTTGTTAATCGGGTTATAATTAAAGAATTGAAACATTTTATAAAATTAAGATATGAGAATAAAATATCCTACAAAATTATAAACCTCACTTTGGCTTCAATAATAAATCTTTCTAATCTTTAATATAAGGATTATTTAATTTTTTTATATATTAAAAAGTCAAATAAATTAATTGATTATGACTAATATAAGAACTAATTGATTAATTAGAGTAGATTATGGAGTATATAATATAAAATTATTTTAAAATATTAAATTTAATTATAATTAATTAATTTAATTTATCTAAAAAAATTTAATTAAATCTTAAAGACCCAGAGGGAGTAGTAATGCTCAGTGCTATTAATTATTAGTTCGGCACAAAGGCTTTGACTGATTCTATGTTTGCCTCCAACCAAACATGGCATTACTATTATTGAATAGTAGGGGCCAGTCTATTAGAATTTTGTTTTTGTATATAAATTTTTAGAAATGAGTTGGGCTCACTTATAATCTAAGGGTAAGATGAAATATTTTTTTTCTAGATGATACTAATGTCAAGTAGGACGAATTGTCTATTATTTTTAAATATAAATTTAAACACTTAAGAGTTATAATATTTTCTCAATCACTATAATTCAAATTATAATAAAATAATATTTTATAGAATTTAAATATATTTTAAATAATTATATATCTTATTCTTTTATCAGTTAAATTTATAAACGGTTGATCTCCCTGATAGAACTTAGAAGAGAAGACTGACCACTGTAGAGTTTAGACTATGAGCTGAGGCGGATTTGGGAATGGGATGCGTGTTGTTAGACTTGCCACTCAAGCGTTAAAATGTCTTCAACTCCCAGCGGACACTTCAAGGCAATAAATTGTTTGAATAATTACACAACAATAAAAAATGAGAAGTTTAAGCCTAAAACAAATTCCTGTGTGTCTAAAATATTCTACAACTCTATAACTTCTAATATATTTTACAAGAATTAAAAAAAGTTAAATTTTATTAAAATCTTATTCTATATAATGTCAAATTCACTCTTCTGCCATGACAAATTATTTTAGATCAACATATAGTATTTCTAGGCTGAAATGAATAGATAGAGTGAGAAATATTAAAAAATATAATATATTTTTTTAAAAAAAATTAACGTTAGGATGGGATTAGAGTCTCGAGAGTCGAATTTAGATCCCTCTCGTCTCACCCCTTCCCTCTATCCTGTCTTAATCTTTCTCGAGATAGAACATATCTATTTTAAAATTATCAAGATTAAGTAAAGATATCTTAATACGGAACGAATTTGAATAGCTCTAATAGGTGGGAGAATTTTAATTTTATAATTGATTGAATCATATTTATCGTTCATTTTCAATTTTTTTTAATCTAAAACGCAACTCTTGTTAAATCAGTATTTTGGAATCTAATTGTAATTACCCCGCGTAGGCAGTTATTGCTTCGTATTGTCACATCAAGCCATCTAAAAATACGCGAATTGCTCACGGATATTTTTTTCTTAAAAAAAAATCAAGCTATTTTTTTTTAATTTATAAACAGGTCGTAAATTTCAATTTTTGTCTAACAAGATAAATCATTGCGAATATATGCTACTTTATAATGTCTAGCAGAATTCGAACGAGACTTCTGAGGAGAATAAGAACAGAGTGGTGAAATTTTAAGGAAAATGCCGACATTTAATTTAATTACATAAATTTTATCATTTTTATTAAGCTTGTTCCCTAGAACGAACATGCAACTAAACAGAAAGGAAAACAAAATAAATAAAACAGACATTTTTATGTAGCGTATAGTAGTATTATGTGAGCATCTTAATTTTATAGTATAATATTAAAGTGTATAAAATAACTTGATAATAAATTTTTGGATTAAGTTGCATGTAGGATTACAAAGTATTTTTTAAATAATATTTAATATTATAAATTAATTTATATTTTATTGAATATTTTAAAATATTTTTTAATATATCTAGTATCTTAAATATTTTTTTAAAATATTTTATACATCCAAAACTCTAAAATATTTTTTTAATAAATATTTAGCATCTTAAATTTAATAAATATTTTTAAATAGTAAATGGTATTAACAAATATTTTAAATTAACGATAAATTAACTCCCCGTCAGTCTAACTTTTATGCAACGTTAAAAAATTGAAAATAAAATAAAAAGGAAAAAATCACGTGAAAATCACAACGCTCACTTGTCTGGCCAGAATGGCAGTTCCTGTACTTGCCATATAGATAGAATCCAGGCATAGGTATGATACCATTCTCTAGGGACTAGCCAGATTTACAAAATTGTTGATGAAAATACATCATTAATTTTTTTTTTCACAAAAACATTTTCAAGATTGATTTAACTATTCTTGATTAATTAGTAAAATTTAAAATTGTCCTTTTAGGGGTATTTTTGCAAAAAATGCAGGTAAATAGTACACGTTCCGTCGTGTTTTATAAGATTTTTTTTTTCTTGAATGGTTTCATTTTTATAATGTAAAAATGTTTTGCAAACAGCAAAAACATTAATGAATATTATTCCAAAATATCCTTCATATTTAATTGGAAAGAGAAAAATGAAAGCCATTTTCGAAAAATTATTATACTCTCTTTTGGAAAAACTACTATTGTTAATTGTTTTCATAGGTCCTAGTGATTTTTTTTTTTAAAAAAAAAACTCTTTTAAACATGTAACTGAGGGAATATAAGAAAATTTTGGTTGTGATAGGGGTTGTGGTTGTGGGCGCGCGTGTGGCGTGTGAGAGGGGGGATAAAGGAAGCGGGGCAAAAAGAGGAAGAGAGAAGAATGATATATTTATCACGTGGGGGAATTACACAATGTCACGACTTTCGAGTATGGATGAAACGTGTTTCCGATGCTGCTGCCTTTAATCATCGAAAGAATGGTCCCCACCAACGCGCCTTCTCTTGTCGGCACGGAACGCCATCCCTCTTACTATTCATACACCTACCATCCTTCTACTTTTCTTGCTCACACGTGACATTTTTCCTTCCTCCCCACCCTTCCTTCATTTTACTCAATTGGACATCTAGACTCCCATAATTACATCCCCACCCATACCCCTGCCCTACTTTTCACCTTTAGTGTAGATTAGTCTCGGTAAAAGTGATTGTTACCTCAACTTTTCTCATGTTTCAATTCTAGTTTTATGGTTTACGTCGTAAATATGTTAGGAAGTATTGATTTACATCAACGTATTTATCATAATTAAAATATACCTTGATAAAATAGGTCTACATTTTAATTTTTTTAAATTATATTATATTTTATATTAAAAAATTAAAATTTAGATATATTTTATGAGTACTTAATTGCTGAGTCATTTTAAATTATCCGAGTTAACATTTTCTGTTAATAAAATTAATAATATTAAATATAAAAAACTAAAAATATATATTTTAAATTTAAAGAATTAAAATTAAGTTTAATATAAATATAAATGACTAAATATTTACTTTAACTTATAGCATTTAAACAAAATTAGGAAATGTATGATTTATTTTCATTTTAAAATGAGTTTTGCTTATATTTTGAAAGTGGAAAAATGATGGTTTAAATAATTTTGTTAATTATTAATTTTTATTTTTAAAAAATTATTTGTAAGTTTTTAAAACAACCATTACAAGCACTTTGGTTTGACGCACGGATCACTACACTCATATATCTATGTGGAAATGATTATGCAATTTTAATGAAACTTGGAACAAGTCGGGGGGGAAAACTAAAAGAATTGAATTGACATAATTAATCTGCAAATACTTATAATTTTAAATAATTTTTAATAAGATCTGTATAATTTTTCTTTTTATCATGTTCCAGTAATTTTTTTCTTTCATCATATCTATATAATATTTTTATTTTTATCAAGATATTATAATTTTATTTGACTTTTAATTAAAACCATTAAGCTTTATGCCACTTATAAAAAAATTATTAAAACTTAATTCAAAATAAGTAAAACTATAATAAATTGATAAAAAAAATATAGGGACAAATAAAATTAAAGATACTTACAATATTCTTATTTTACCACGGATCTGACGTGACACCACTGTCTGCCTGTGTGGTCCTTGGCTTGGCTCCCATGCCACATCAACGTCATATATTCTGGAATGCTCGCGTATCCGCGCTGGACGGGTGCTGGGTTAATGCCACTTTGTCGTAGTTATGTTTTGGAGAAATTAATTAATTATTTTTTTATAATTTATTTTAATTAAAACTTAATTTTTAAATTTTATCTTCACATGCGGCTCAGTATACATAATTGATAGAAATAGTTTTCATATTTTAGCTTCGAACAACTTAATTTTTATTACTTAAAATATTAGTCCTTAAAATTTAAAAAATAACTTTAGTTTTTATAATTTTATTTTTTAAAATATATAGATTAATATTTTAAAATTTAAACAATTAAAATAATGAGAATTGAATTGTGTTAAATTAAAATTTAAAGATTAAATTTTAAATAAGTTAAACTTATATAAATTGAGTTATAGCACGTAGGGATTCAAGCTTTGATCTTATAAATTGAATAAAAAAATAATAATTGAAATAGTGACAATTTTATTCTCTGCATCAAAAGGGGCAACTGTCCAAACACATGGGCTCCAGTCATTAATATTATAGTTTACTCGATCAATTTATAAATAGGTCCCTATAAATTAAAGAATTCTCAAACTGATCCCTTGCACTTTTTTTTTTGGTAAAAAGGAGGCTATATGCCCAATTCAACTAACAAAATCAAGCTACACGGGGATCAACTCCCAAACACATATTAAGAATAAGATATCTCAGATTTGAGGGATAAGAGTGCCATATCTTCGTCTTATTTAATCCTTCTTTTGTAAGCCCATCCGCCAGTTTATTCTTACTTCTAGGTATATATTGTATCTCTAAATCCCAAGAAGACTGGAGCATAGCCTGAATTCTGGATAATAATAAACTGCATCTATCACCTCTCAAATTTGGTAGCATGTTGACCACATTTTTTGCATCTGTTTCAAGAATAATTTTCTTAAAACCCAAAGAAGAAACTAATTTAAGCCCTTTATAAATTACCCATTGCTCAGCTTCCATCGCACTACAGATCCCCAACTGAGTGGTAAATCCCACTACCCAACTCCCATCATGATCCCGAACTACTCCACCACAACCTGCCCTATTCAGATATATACTAAGGGCACCATCCACATTTAATTTGACCCATCCCCAAGGAGGTGGTTCCCATTCATTCGTAATTGTCAGAGACAGCCCGTCATCAAGAGGAATCTGTTGAATTTGCACAAAGCCTTTCCAAACTTTCATAATAACAGAATAGGGATCCAAAGGTTTGTTGAAATCCTGAACAAACACAAATTGGTTCCTCCATTTCCACAAATTTCAAATTGTGACCCCCCATATAAGACTCCAATTCTCAATGCCATCTTTCCCTAAATCTCTTTTGAAGTTTAAAGCAAACCAATCTCTTAAAGAGGCATTAAAGAAAGCCAGAGCAACTGTGGGATGAATCAGTCTACTCCACAGCTGACTAGCATAAGAACAGTCACGAAGAACATGCAAAACATCTTCTGTATCTTTATTACAGAATTGACAGAACGCGCTCGATGCAGACCACCTGCTTCTCCAATTATTAGTTGGCAAATGATTATTGAAAGCCTTCCACATAAATACTCTGATACATTCAGCACCCTCCACTTCCAAATATCTTTATAAATAATACTATAATTACTTGGCAGTTGCTTCTCGATAAGGTAATATGCACTTTTAATAGTGAAAATCCCATCATTTGTAGCATTCCATAATATTATGTCATTGCCCGCTCCCTCTATCACTGGAATCATGCTTCTTAATATTTGAAAAAATGCACTAGGGATAACATCTGCGAGTCTTTGATAATCCTAAGTCCTAGCCTTCACCCAATCAGCAACTTTGCTAATTTCTTCTACATAAGAAAGAGAACGAAAGCATATTTCTTTCAAACTTTTATCAGGAAAAAGCCATTTATCAGTAAAGAAATTTACCAACTGACTATCCCTTATCTGCCATCTGGTTCCCAACTCCACTATATCTTTTTGTTGAGAAATAAACTTCCACAAAAGGGAATCGCCTTTCCTATCATCCAGTAAATTTTCCTCGTTCCTCAACATGTATTTGTGTAATAATACATCCACCCATAGCCCTTTGTTACCATTAACAAGGTTCCAAGCTATTTTGGCTCCACAAGCACGGTTAAAGGAATCAAACTTCTTGAATCCTAATCCACCATATAACTTAGGTCTCACAATTTATCCCTTGCACTTGATCAGGAATATAAAGGTAAATTTTTTCTACCTACCAAAATTTTATGCAATTTCACCTCAAAAGTAAAATTTTTTTTTGGGCCACACAATGTCGATTTGTTTGCCATTTTTGGGCTGACCAGTCCAACCCATCTCTGGGTTTTAAATTGTCGCTGGACTTCTTGACCCAAACCTATGACTTTCTCCCTCAAATAAATGGGCTTTTCGAGATCCACTCTAGTTGGCAAGAATATGATTTATACCCAACAATGTATGTTTTGGGATCTTGTAAGTACCCGAGTCTCAAGGCCCATCTTGAACTTAATGAGTCCTCTGGACCTAGCCCTCCTTAACCATTTTTTAGTAACAAAAAAAAAATAGTTTAGAATATTATAATTTTTATATCCTTAATATAGAATCTAATCGAGAACTATTATACTCATGTCCTTCAAGTTTGGAGACTCTTGTTCTTAGCGATTATTTGAGATCTAATCCCTTTCGAACTTGTATTTCTTTTTATTGGGTGATTAACCTTCTCTTGTAAAAAAAAAAAAGATCTATAATCGATGATTTGATATTAGTCCTAACTATAAGATTTATTTTTTATATTTATCAATTTTTTTAAAATGGTCTCTATTAATACTTCTTTAATAATAATCAAGTAAGAGAGAGAGGGAAAAAAGTAATGAAGAATGATTAGCATGTTTTATAAAAAGCATCACTTATTAACTAACTTAAATAATTTTCTGAATTTAATAAAATAAGTTAAATATATCATATGGTTAAAAAATATCTCATATTAATTAATTTTTTAATTTAATTAAATTAGTTAAATATATTTTATTTTAAAAATAGGAGAAGTAATAATAATGCATCCAACTTGAAATGTTATAATTCATTTGTGGTTGCTTTTGTCCTATTCGTTTTCAGTATTTTATGATAAAAATAACATCATAATGTGCTTGATTATTGAACAAAGGACAGGATCATTTTTTTTAATTAATTTAATAATAAACGGTGTGATAAAGTCAACCATATGACGTTGTTCATATTTCAGACAGCATAATACAGATGGGCATTAATTAATATATAAATGTAAGTATCATGATTCTTAATTGAGAGGGCTCAAACTCAGGTCTCTGTAATTTGCACAACCATGATGAAATCTTAATTCTCTGTACCTCAAATCTCTCTGCTCCATTTTTCTAATTTACATTATCGTCTTAAACCCACTTTCATGAAGAATGAACCGGGACCATGCTGATCTGGCACATGACCTACATTTCATATTAAATTATATTATTTTAAATTTTAGTTTGTTTTTCTCTAGATCTGCAAATTGGTCTTATCTCCCCCTAAACGAAACAAAATATATGTATTTGCCTGTCCTCATTATCATAAATTATCTTATGATATTATGGGCATGTTTGGTAGAAGAGAAGTAGAAGTAGGAGTAGAATCTTCCACTTCTTTATTTAGTATAATAGAAACTATTTTCACTTCAAATATTTTAGTTCATTTTAATTCTATAAAAAAAGTTAAGAAATAAGATGATAAAAGTAGAAGTAAAATATTTTGGATCATTTTACTTTAAGTTATAAAATTTTTGGACAACTTTAACCCTCCATAAGTTATAAAAAAATATAAATTAATTCTATACTCATTTCTATTATATCAAATAAACTTTTAAAATTTATTTACAGTCTAATTATATTTTTACTTTTATTTCTATAAAAAAAATTTCTATCCTATTAAATGTATCGTATATCATAATCTAGCTAGCAAGCATATTTAGTTACTTTATAAACTTAATTCATTAAAAAAATATTCCTTCATTCTTTATTAACAAACACCTTCTAAAAAATAGGAATATATAATCTTTATTATAAGTTACTTAATGGGTGTACTAATTAAATTTATCCTTGTCATAAAAAAAATTTAAATTTGTCAACATCTCCTCTATTTAAATTCATTAATTACGAGATAAAATGTAATACAAATTTAATTTTTTTTATTTAAATGTAGGGAAAATTTAAAATTTAATGATTAACTACCTCTCATTGATTCTAATGAAATGGTTAAAAGTTTCTTATAGGTAATTTACGCAATGTAAATAATAAATGTGTCCTTCTAGAAATTTCATATAAATTAATTTAACCCACAATTTAGTTGCAATACATCCAAGAATGCTTTCATTGCCTGCTCGTGCAACTCCATTCTTAAACTATACTCATCTGTCTTTTTGTTGGTTTAAGAATAGTATGATAATAATAATCTCTAAGTACCCACCTTGACACCCACATTACATTACACTTAAGATTCTCCTAAAATAACAAGCTTTACACACAAATATATAAAATACACACATTATTTATATATTTTTAATTTAATTATGTGACGTTTTGAATTCTCTCTTATCTCCTATACCATGCTATGTTATTGAATTGGGTATTTAAATATAAGGATATTCTTTTTATGCGAGCTGCATATGAAGGTGCACGCACGCACGCACGTGAATGTCGGCTTGGATGGCATTAGATTATAAATAAGCTTCCTTAAATATTCATTTGATTTATTTTTATGTTTATTGGGAAGCCAACAAAGAGTAAACAGGAATATATGCTAATTAATTATTTGCTAATAATCTACTTGCTAATTTGGAGATCATATAGAGACAAGCCTTGCAAGCTAGGCCTCACTTGGCTGGCTTGCACTATGGTTGGGGGCTCAATAATAAATTATTTGTCTTTTAGGGCTAGAAAATATAATATATTAATATATGAAAATACACTGCATCAAAATGAGGAATCTTGTATCAATTTCGAAGAAGTAACGGAAAAGTGAGATAACATGACAAAGCACACATCTCACAGTTCATAGCACTAGAAAAACATATAGTTAAATCTGGTAATGACATAACCATAAATACTAGTGTGTCACTGATTTTGCAGACTTTTATTCTTGGAAACAAATCATTAATTCCGTCTATAATTCTATAAAATGACTTATTCATTTGATTCTTAATATAAGAGTTAGTTAATTTTTTTAGATAGATTAAGTAAACCAAATAAATTAGTTAATTTTAAATAATATAAGAGCTAATTGATTAATTTGAGTAGATTGATGAGTATATAATATAAATTCATCTTGAGGGATTGAATTTAATCATAATTAATTGATTTATTTAATTTTTTTAATTTAAGAAAAAATCAACTAATTCATATATTAAGAACTAGATAGAATATATTATAAAAATATTACTTATATTTTGTAAGATTTTAAAGATCAAACGGATCATAATAAGGTACCGGTTCAAGAGTTAATAGTTCAACTATGTATCATGACTAATTTAATATATTTTTAATTGCAAATGTTAAATTTTATATTGGAAGTGAGATTTATTAAATATTATTTCAGAAGGCAAAAAGTATGAGAAGTTTATAAGTGTTCAAAATCGCTCCAAACTTGTTTAATTTTCAAGAGAATACACTCATTATAAGGCTTATTAAAACTAACCAGGGATTAAAGCAAAATAATTCAACAAAGATAGAAAAAAAGAGTAAGAAATTAAGAAGAGAGAAGAAGCAACCAACTAGTGGAAAAAAGCAAAGTCCCACATCCATATATGGATGCTTTTCCTTATAAATAGGTGAAGTTGCGCACACCACTAAAGCAACAAGCAAAGCTCGAGTTTTGTTGGTAAAATCTACAACTCTTGGCCTCAAGTTTTAAGAATTTTCGTCCATGTCTTTCCTTTCCCCCATAAATATTATGAGCATCTTTTCTTAATTTTAGTCCAGTTCACTTGTTCGAAAATTAGTTTGGTTTTGATCGGTTGTGTGACTAATTTTACTCATCTTTAACCAATTCCCTCAGCACCCAATTTTGGAGGTTATACCAGTTTGGACTAAGAGCAAGTTCTTGATTTAACCACTGATTGCTTTGATCTATATCTTGCCAAAACCATGTTCAACCTTATTTTAGTCTATAGGTCCATTTAGATAAGTTTTTGAAAAAATGTTTATAAAAAAAGAGTTTTTAGACAACTTTTTATAAAAGTATTTTTGGAGAAGAGTTTATATAAAAGAATAATTTTAAATAAATAAGTGTTTGGATAATTATTACCAGAATAACTTTTGTGATTAGTAAATGATAAAAAAGGGTATAAGATAGAAATAAAAAAAATTACCCATCGCCACTTACCCTAACTGTTCATCTTCTTTCCTCTTCTTCGGCGACAATTTTATCATCTCCAACGGTGAGAGCATTACCAGAACGGGACGATGGCCTCTGTAGCTCCAGTAGTAGAGTGATAATTGGGCTATTGGGGAGCACGACAGAAGGTGGCGGTAGCAACTGAACCAGTTCTAGTGATGACGGCGAGCTCCAACGGCGACGAAGAAGAGAGAAGACGACGAGCTGAGAAAAGAGAAGAGGGAAAGAGGAGAGAGTGTGTTAGAAAAAATAAGGACAAAATAGTAATTGGGTAGTTCATAAGTTCTTTTACTGGTTTTGGACAATAACTTATCTAAAACTATAGCTTTAAACTATAGTTTATTCTAAATTTTTTTTGGACAAATATGACTATTTATTTTAAAATTTTTTAAAACTAAGATTTGAGTCAAAAATCTTTTTAATATAAATTTTTTAGTTACACTATATTTTGCCAAAACCATGTTTAGCCTTGCTCCGGTCAACTTTTAGCGTGTGTTTGGCAATGTGGTTAGAAAATTGATTTTTCCCTCAAACCTTAGTTTTGTCCTCTTTCACCCAAACACCTATTTTCCTGCCAAAATCGATTTTATATCCAAACCATGATTTTACGCAATAAAACTATGGTTTTACACAATCTGATGCTCAGGAGATTTTGGCCAAAAATCTGCTCACGTTTGACCTTTACCATACATAAAATCTGCTCATGTTTATATAAATGTTTACATTATCCACATAAATTAAAAAAGTACTATTTAAATAGGAAAAAAATTAAAATTAAAGTGAATATTGTAAATTTTTATCTTTTACTCATATATATATGTATTATTTTTTAATCAATTTAAATAAAAAATTATAAATAGAATTTTTACCTTATGTAATTATTATATTTATTTTTGTCCTTTTTGGTAAATTGTCAATGAAAAAGTTATTTTGTTACTAATCATCCAAACATTTTCAATTTTTAAAATCACTTCTTCCCAAAATTTATTCTTCAGAATGTATTCTTTTCAAAATTTATTCTTAAAAGCTAATCCAAACGAGCTTTTAATAGTGTTTATTGATATGTGTGATTTAATAGACTCATATTTTATAATAGAGAGAGTATTTTACTATCAAAACATAACACATCAAGAATTATTTGCTTATGACTTAAAATTAAGGAGTTAAATTGTAAGTTTAAGAAATTTATTTGCTTATAAATTTAACAATATATAAAAATTTAGCTACATATATTTAATAATTTAATATTTGTTGTGGAGTTTAAAAGATTATATGAATTATATATCTAATATGATAAATGACATAAAGAGTGAAAGATTTTATCCGTCAGAATTCCCTTGCATCCCTTACTTAAATTATTATATTTATAATATTATGCTCATTCCTAAATATAAAAGTTAGATGAAGAGTTTTTATCCTAAATTTAAGATTCTAATTCACTTTGTCTATTAAAAATAATTTTTTCTAAAAGTATCCCTATATGATTAAGAGTAGTTCAAATGCACATAATTAAATAGGGTATTTTAGAAAAACTGACACATAATTATTCTAATTAACTAATTTTTTTAATTTATTTAAATTAATTAAATATATCTTATATTAAAGATTGAGATAATAATTTATTTGTTCATTTGATGATTTTTTTTTTTAAAAATCACCTATTTAATCTTAAATTTCTGGTTCCGCCGCTTTTTCTCCCCCCTTTCACACCACTCAATATATCTTTTCCTTCTTCCTTTCTTTGTTTTTTGGTTTGTTTGTTTACTCTATGGCGACTTTACAATATAAAGCTCTAGACTAATATAACGCATACTTTTTTCACATAAGATAAAGTTATATATAATCAGTTTTAAACCATATTATTCATGCAAAAATTTTGAATGAAATATGTTAATATTTGTGAGACATACCTATGAAAACAATTATCCAATATACATATAGAATCCCACGAATTGCAGCAAGAGACTTAAATCTAAATACTTGATTATACGAATCACAAATCCACAATATACTCATAATCTAAATAGTGACAACTGCAATCACATATCATTGTTAATAGAAAAAGATATCAAGGTCTCTTCTAATTAATTAGATGTAGCACAACGATGACAACTAAAACAAGTTATTGCCGATCAAAAAACCTCAAGAGATATCATTTTCACTCAATTTGTCCTCATTTAATTCACTTCTATTAAGTTTATTAATGACTAAATGGACTTAAAATAACCCTAAGCTAACTGGGCCTAATTTGATTAATAGGCTGCACTCAAGATATTTTAATTAAAATTAATATAATATAATACTCTTTTAGTATTTAATATATAATTTATTTAGATAGTTAATATTAATTATAGATATAATATTTATTTTTTATATTTATTATATTTCTCTAAATTACTCCTATTGATACTCCCTCAATAATAATTAAATAAAAGAGAGAGGAGAGTTAAGAAAGATGATTAGGATATTTTAAGAAAAAATATGTTATATTAACTAAATTAACTAACATCCTTAATCTAATCAAATTAAATAAATAAATTATATATTAAGGATATAGTATAATATAATATATATAATAGTAATTAAAATATCTTACAGATATGGGATGATATATGATCGAATTAACTAAGCTAGTCTTTTTAGTTTTTACACTATCTACAAGTTCCTAGAAATAAGCTTTTTACCCCAAGAAAAAAGAAACGAGAACGCTGGAAACAGTAGACATAGAATTTTTCTAAAGTAAACAATCATGAACTTTGAAAATCTTCCGAGGAAATCCTTAACTACACGAAATTGGCCATGATGATGGGTGGTTAGGTCTCTTTTCTGGCTTAATTATGGTGCTAATTAATAAGATATATTATTTATTCATGAAGACAATTTTGTCATAATTGGTTTGAAAGATAGCAATATTTTAGTTATGAAAATAGGTCTACGTCAATTAGGAACATGACTTTTTTGACCATGTTCCATTCAAATCAAGCATGCTGGGAAACAGACGAAGATGATAATTGTCAAAATTCAGAATTTTCGGCTCTGTCATTTCAAGGCATTTTCTTATATAGTTAATCAACATTTTTATATATTTTTTAAAATGTGATTAACTCTTTGAATTATGGGAAAGTAGAAAAAAAAATACCCATTATTAGTTACAATAATCTAAATTCATAATACCGATATTATATATTTATAAGAATTTATCAGATTCTTCTTCTCACTAATAAATATTTTAAAAGGGGATTTTTTCTCAATTTTTCTTTGAATATTATTTACTAGAATCTGTTTAGTGACATGAAAAGAATATACTAACTTATACTAATCGAGAATAAAGTTCAATTCTTTTGAACACTCATGAGAGAATAATATTCTCCTAGCCCTAAATAAAACCTGTGTTATCCACTCATCCTTAAAAGTTTCAAAAATCTTGAACTTTGATTTTAGCATAATTGAATCCGAAAACAGGTATATTGTTTATTATGCCCACCCTTTTCACTATCATCAGAAAAAAAAAATCATATATAATTAAGGATTCGAATGTTAAAATATTTCAGTTAAAAAAGAATTAAAAGTTATGATTATTTTTAAAGGATAAGTTTTCTACCAGTTTCTACAAGAAAGAATTCGAAAACAATTGCTATCAAGTTCTAGAAGAATTACTACAAAATCATTAAAATGATTATTTCTTAGAATATATATATTTTTTAACATTTAGATTCTTAAATATAAATTTCTCCCAATAATATCTTTTAAGAAGTACTTGATCTTGTTATGGCTAGCCACTTTTTATTGGGTAATCTTCTTGAAATAGTTGAAAGACAATTATAAAATCAATCATGGAAAGTGGAAATGAAATGTGAAATGTGAAATGGTGGAATTTTTTTTTTATATAAAAGTTTAAGTTAGTTTAGCACCGGTTATCCACTAACGTTAAGGTACAGCCTTAGAGCTCAAAGAGTACTTATAGAAAATTTATGAGATCGCCTATTAAAGGAACCATCACGATAACAGTAGAAATCGAATTCGCATCCTTATAAAATATGAATATATTTTTTATTATCTATGTTAACTTTGATTGATAATAATAAAAGCTTTTTTTTTTCCGGCTGTCCACCTGATTTACTGAAATTTTATCCCGACTACATCTGGATCTGACCCATGTCGCACACTTGGTTATGGTGGGTGAGTCTCCTAATAAAAATTTTTTATATACGCTAAGGCTTAAACTCAAGATCTCACTTAAATGATATCGAGCTACTTATCACTCGACTAACCCGTTGATAATAAAAGCTCTTGAAATAGAAAGTGGTAGCTAGTTGCTGCTTCATGATAACTACACCTTAGCCCACCACCTCTCAAGGAATAATGCCCATACTTTAATCAATTCATAATTCAAGTGGAACTCCAAAAAATAATAGAAAAACCAAAAGATTCCAAATTTCAAATCATAATTGGAAAAGTAAATAGATAACATTACCTATTTCACATATCCAATGAAATTTTGCAAAGACTAGAAATTTCCTTTCTCAATTTGTGTTTCATACCCAATATACAATGCTTAGTTCTATACATGACGTCTCATTCAAAATTAAAGCTTTTGAACTTTTTTTTTAAGTTTGAATTTCATGCCCTACATATTTTAATTTATCCTATGTTTGTTTGTTTGGATGAAAGAAAATAATAAAAAAAATATTAAGAGTGAAAACTTCTAAAAATAATAAATTTATTTAAACTGATGGCAAAATCAAAGCAGCCTACAAATTGAGGGATAAAATTATACTATAGTCAACTTCAAGTAGCATGATTAAGATAGTGGCTATAAATCAAATCATAATTATATGACGTTACGGTAAAGGCCTTTATTTTTTTGGAAAAAAAATTTATAATTTCTCAGTCAATATTATTAGAGCAAATTGAAAAAAAATATATAAATCCCATTCTTGTTAAAATATTTCTTACAAATTTTTAGCTTATTCAATTCAACTAATCTTGGAAATAAGAAATCAAACAAATCCTTAAATACTCTAGGTTATTTACTCTCTTTTTTAACCCATAAATTTAAATACTTCTAAGTTACAAAATTGTAAATATTATTTGAAACTAGCAAGAAATAAAAATAACACACTGTACGAAGATCTTTTTCTTTATACAGCTTTATCTTTTAATACGAAATTAATTTTAATCTGAAAGAATCTTCCCTTTCTCATTCAGTCTCTCACACGGTTCATATAAGCATACAAATTTTCTTTCTCTTTCTCTTAAATTTCCACATAAGCAAATGCCGCAGTCTCTCTCTCTCTCTCAATTCCATATTCAGACAAAAACTATCCAGCGTGGGTGAAATTACAGATGGGGACCATACAACAAGATTAATTACCACTAAAGATTATGAATTATTGAAAGTACTCCCAAAGCATTGGGTCCTTTTTCAAAATGGTTAAAATGTTTTTAAAAATTGGTCGCTGAATTTGAGGATAACATTTAGTAATATTTGTTTTTGGTGACTTTACCTTTCACTTTTTTTTAATATTACGGTTTTCTAACCCCCAAATATTTAAAATTTATGGGTTGAATTTGAGAATGAAATTTATGAATTTCTTTTATCTCACTTATAAATTATTTCAAAAAGACTTGATACTTTTTTTTGCCAAAAGTAAAAAATTAAAAAAAAATTAGTAAAAAGTATCTATTTTAAAATTTTATTAATTAAAATAATCTAAATTTAAGTATAACTATTTTATATATATGAATTTTGTAGAGTATCGAATAAAATTTTTAAATAAATTTTTTTTTACCCAATTTTTCAAAGATTAGAAGGGATGAATTAATAATTTTAGAAATTTAAGGTTCCCATTGTTAACTAATTTTATTACAGCTTGTGTCTGTAATTTCTCTATCCACGGCGCCTCCCTCTCTCTCCACTACGCTTTGGCTTTTCCCTTCCCTAGATATAAGCCCACCAAAATAGTATCTTTCTTCCTTTCCCTTTTTCGTTCCGTTTTCTTCTACAATTCCTCCAAATCCTCATACCCAGATTCTAAATCATCATCATCGGCCATCTTTCGCTTGTTTCACCTTTTCTTTAAACTGCGTATCTTGTATATCATCTCTGTCACTGCTTTATTCGATCCAGCTATGATGGAGCCGCCGCCGGAGGATG
Organism: Leucaena leucocephala; assembly: GCA_037074615.1. Lineage (NCBI taxonomy): Eukaryota > Viridiplantae > Streptophyta > Magnoliopsida > Fabales > Fabaceae > Leucaena > Leucaena leucocephala. Next base: position 19,769,280 of record CM073555.1, on the reverse strand, counting down.
CTGGGCTAGCGTTGGAAACGGCGGAGAGGATTATACTCCGGTGGGACTCCACGGCTTCCGAAGAGGCCCGCGAGAAAATGATCTTTGAAGGTGACCATCAGGAGGTTGATCGCTATTTGCAGGCTGTGGATGAAATCCAACGCTCCATGTCTTCTGCTTCCATCTCCGATACTGAACAAGGTAAAGTCAACTCTGCTATTCAGATCGCCATGGCTCGTCTCGAAGATGAATTCCGTAACATTCTGATTTCTCACATCAACCCCATCGAGACCGATTCGTTGACCGATCCAAGCTCTTCGGTTCACTCTGGTTCTCCGGTTACTGAAGGAGCTGAGCTAGACGACGATACTAATGTTGAAGAAGAAGAGGATGCTTCGATTCTTAAGGCAGAAGAGCTTCTTCGTTATAACAGTGATGCTTCCAGCGCCGTTAATAGTAGCTACCGATCCACCAGTAGTATTCGCGAGATCGATCTGATACCTTCTGATGCCATTTACTACCTTCGAAGCATCGCTGAGAGGATGATCTCATCTGGATATCTGCGTGAGTGCATCCAGGTTTATGGTAGTGTGAGGAAATCAGCAGTTGACGGGAACTTTCGAAGGCTCGGGATTGAGAAGCTGAGCATCGGTGATATCCAGAGGCTGGAGTGGGAACAGCTTGAGTCTAAGATCCGACGGTGGATAAGGGCAGCTAAGGTTTGTATTAGGACATTGTTTGCCAGCGAGAAGAAGCTTTGTGAGCAAATCTTTGATGGCTTAGGGACTGCTATTGACGATGCCTGCTTTATGGAGACAGTTAAAGGTCCGGCAATTCAGCTTTTCAATTTCGCTGAAGCTATCAGTATAAGCAAGAGATCCCCTGAGAAATTGTTCAAGATTTTAGACCTTCATGATTGCTTGATGGATTTGATTCCTGATATTGATGTCGTGTTTGATTCCAAGTCTTCAGAATCCATTCGTATTCAAGCTGCCGAGATACTATCTCGGTTGGCTGAGGCTGTAAGAGGTATATTATCTGAATTTGAGAATGCTGTTCTTCGGGAACCATCCAGGGTTCCTGTTCCTGGTGGGACAATTCATCCATTGACAAGGTATGTCATGAACTATATAAGTTTGATCTCTGATTACAAGCAGACATTGAGCTCGCTTATAGTGTCTAAACCATCGATGGGGTCGAGATACTCGGGTGATCCCTCAATGCCAGATATGGATTTTACTGAACCGGAGGGTAAAGCCCCATTGGCTGTTCACTTGATTTGGATAATTGTCATATTGCAATTCAACTTGGACGGCAAGTCCAAGCATTACAAGGATGCATCTTTGTCTCACTTGTTTATGATGAACAATGTTCACTACATTGTTCAGAAGATAAAAGGGTCTCCTGAGTTGAGGGAGATGATTGGAGACCATTATTTGAAGAAGATGACTGGGAAATTTCGGCAGGAAGCTACTAGCTACCAGAGAGCAACTTGGGTAAGAGTATTGCATTGCTTGAGAGATGAAGGATTACATGTGAGTGGTGGTTTTTCTTCTGGGGTCTCCAAAAGTGCTTTGAGAGAAAGGTTCAAGTCCTTCAATGCTATATTTGAGGAGGTTCATAGAACCCAAGCAACCTGGTTGATACCGGATTCTCAACTCCGGGAAGAGCTTCGGATATCCATATCAGAGAAGCTAATCCCAGCATATAGGTCATTCCTTGGGCGATTCAGGAGCCATATAGAGAGCGGAAGGCATCCTGAAAACTACATTAAATATTCAGTTGAGGACCTGGAGAATGCTATTTTGGATTTTTTTGAAGGGTACCCTCCTTCAGTGCACTCGAGGAGGAGATCTCAGTGATGGATTGAAGTGAGTTTTGCAACTTAGAAACTAGGACACATTCTTTTAATTTTTTACCTGGAGCGTTCAGGGAACTGAATGCTGGCCGAACTGAGCATTCTCAAGCTCTCAGGTATTCCAAGATTCACCATCCATCATTCTCAGGAGCAGAAGAGACTCATAGTCTGTCCACGATTGGTATAGTTCCATTAAAAAGCCGAGTTGCTCAGCCTGAGTGCTTCTGCCATGTAAGCATGTTATTGATTTGTTACCACATTCTAGATATTGTTTTATTTGTTCGTAATGTGATTTTGTTCGATGTGTGTTATTGTGCTCTAAAATATAATGTTAAAAAAACAGCTTCTTTTGCAGCTTCAGATGGCTTTTGTACAATGTGACAGTTTTGGCAGTAATAAGATGCATATTGAAAGTGAAATCTGAGATAAACTCACCACCTCCGGAATTATGTGTTTGTTTGATACTTATGAAATCATGGTTCATGAGTTTTGAATGGAAAATATAGGAAAGTTTGTGCACACAAAAATGGAAATTGCCAATAAGTTGACTTCATTGGAACAATTGCACTTGGTAGCTATCTATCTACTTTCCTGTAGTTTCTTATCTGTCTATTTTCTGTAGGAATTGTTTGATGGTTTCTCTATCCGAAAATTTCCACGAGTTCAATGTTGCAGCAATGAGCAAACCATGAAGGAATGAATTTGTTATGTTCTTTCCCTAGCACATGCACTTAGATTCTTCGTTGCTAAATTTGTTAAAAGGATTTGATCATAATTAATCATGAAGACGAAAATTTCTTTTATGTTACTCTATCTCCTTAACAAACTGCAACTAATGAGAGAACAGTATAGAAGAATAATGAGAGAAATAAAAGGATAATTAAAAAAAGGTAGCTTAGAGCTTATTTCAAGGGTCGCAACTACGTTCATTCTATAGTCTTTTTGTGTTGTGTTCTTTCAAATCACCTCGTGAAGCTCCATTGCTGCATTCTAGTCAGTTTGTGTTGTTTGCTTTCAAATCACTTGAGAAAATGATTCTATGACTGTCAGGCAAAAATCACCATTCTCAAACTCATCCGCAAAAGCATATCTTCTTAGTCTTGGTACGTGTTTGGATTAACGATTTGAAGTCCCAATCTAATTTTTTAACCATGATTTTATAGTTTGAGGTAAGGGTGTGAAATGAGTTTTATCTTATGTGAAATTGCTTATTGAAAGTAAATCCAAACAAACACTTATTCTTCTTCTTTGAGGCCATGGCAAGAAACGTAAAAGAAAATAGGATATATCACAAGTAAAGACATCTCTGCACTAATGGGTAAAAAATTTTAAAATTAGAGTCTAAGCAATGATCTTGGTGAATTAGTCAATTAGCGTATTTATTAGCTTACTCATATCAAACTAAGCAATGATTTATGACTAATCTCGTACTTACAAACATTTGATTTATTCTCTAATCACTTGATCTGGAATTTAATCATAGACTATAATAACAAGGCAATATTGAGAAAATAAAGCTCGCTACTTAAAAAGGAGCACAAATACAGACCTCAGAAGGAAAATGAAAAGAATTGATAAACTGTTGAGGTAGATTCTGAGAAGTGCGTTAAGATTCGCAATGATTTGGCAGTTTCTTTAGATAAATGAATTTTACGACGTTGAGTTGAGATTGTGCTTTAGGAGACAGAAAGACAACACTTGCCAAAATACATGGATGATCCATGCACTCACCCGATTCTCTGGTTCCTTATACTTGAAAATTAATCCACAAACACCAACTTGAGTAAAAATGAGGTACGATGAGGTGACTTGAATATTTTAACCTCGGCTTGAATTATGAGCATAACTGAACCTTCAACCTTCCACTTATAAGGGAGGTCACTAAATTCACAAAGTTATTAAGTCATTAGCATTACACATCATTAAGTCTAATGATTGATTCTATTTGATGTGAGATCTCTCACCTACACTAAAATCCACTCGGCATTTTAACAAGATTATGGCTATTCTTAAGATGTTATCTCATACCAGACACCTTTTATAAATATCTTGACGAAATATGGAATCTTTACGTATGATTTAAAATGCTACATCATACCAAAAGGAGAACAACGTTTTTTTTTAGAGACGAAGTTCCTGGACCCAAATCAGACAGGCAATCCGTCAAGGAGGAGAAAGATGAGAGGGAACGGGGGGGGGGGGGTTCATATCATCGTCAATGTTTTACCATACAACAAAACTAGAACATGAAAAAAAGCGTAAGGTGAAAAATGAAGTGCACCGTTGGTCGCTTTAATAACAAAAATAATAATTTCATCACAAATTCATCATGAACAAGAAAAGCTCATGTTGTTCAATCTCCCTGTGAACTTTAGGCTGAAACTGCAACTAACAAGAAAGCAACATGGAAGACTAAAGAAGGAGATAAAAGAATTAAGAACGAAAAGAGGTAAACATAACTAACTTAACGGATTAGTACAAAGGAGGTAGTCCAGGATCATATTCATATTCTAGTTTATTCTGTCTTTTCTTCTATGTCACCATTTGAAACCCCATTGCTGTCTTCCACTGGACTAGCGTCTTCCACACTTCGCACATCCTTTGAAGAGGATATTGGCCATGGTTTTATAAGGGTCAAGTTAGTATCATCCTTGTCAAACACATCGCTAGCATCATCGTTGTATGCATATCTGCGAGAACAGAGGCAATCGTGAGATTAAAGGAGCTGCTTAAGATAACATGAATAAATCCCAGCTTGAAGGCAAAACATAAGCATGAACAATGTGGTAGCTGCTTAATATACTTGATGCTTATTAATACTTGGTTTGCAGTTTGCCTGAGGATTTCTAGAGGTAACTTGTGATAGAAGCAGGATTTTACCTCAAAGAAGTCTGAGATGGTGCCCAGAGAGCGCAGATGACACACAAGAGAGAGAAAGACAGAACTTGCCAAAAAGCAGGGATGATCCATGCATTCTGCCACAGCTCGTTGTATACATCATTGGATTTAAAATAAAGCTGAAAATACAAAATTGAGAAAAAAAAATGGTGAGGTATGGAGAAATCAATTACGTTCTTTAACAAGGAAAAAAAGCAACATTATATCTATTTTGTTCAACCTTTCCTGCTCTAAGCCAGAGTATATATATTGTGGCATAAATCCACTAGTACATCACTAAAAAAAAAAAGTAACTTAAGATAACTATATACCATATTAGGTTATAGAGAGTAGACTAGCCAATTACAGTTCATAGATTCATCTCATGCTTTGAAGTCATTTTGCATTGTAATGTAATACAATTATTTTTCAAAAGTTTGCCGATCCAAAAGATACAATTCATAATTTACATAATCGATGTGTTTCTGTGGGTCTGTGGATGGGATTACCTCGTAGCATATCCAGCCCACAGATACAATTACAGCTACTGCCAAGGCGTTAGTGAACTTCCTGTACATGTCTAGTTTCACCATCATCCTTCTAGCCTGTCACATTACATAAGCAGGTTGAGTCATTATTTATATCGCTATAATAAAATTCACAACATGAATTGATCTTGCTTGATGCTTTATAACACTAAGATTCCGAGATAACTAAAGACAAAAGGAGGTGAAATAGATACTTTAGTTCCAGAACTACTACCCATATAATCAGGTGCTCTCCCCTGGTAGTTTCATTATCTGAATATTAAAAGAAACTAACCCCATAATTTGGTTGCAACTGGCTATTTTTCTGCAGACTCATCAGAACAGTTTTTCTTAAGAAACTTGTAACAAGCAAGAATACAAATGTACCAGGAAATATCAAACATAACATTCACATTTTCATGCTACCCCAATTACTGCCACAAGAGAGCTGTGTGAAGTACTGTCACATGATCCTTTAACCATATGTAATACAAACCTAATATAGCCTATATTCCTATACGTCCTGATTATAAATCTCTGATGTAACTTTAAGATTTAACAAAAATGGATTCCCTGCGTATACTGCTACTGATAGAAAAAGGGCCATGCTCAACACCTTCGTATTATTATATTTACAAAGTATCAATAACAACTTCCCAACGAATGTATAGAAACTTCAACGAAGAAAAAAAAGTATGAACTTGCAGCAAGGTGAGGTTCATAGTATGTGGGATATAAGGAATATTCGGGCAAACAAATGAAAAGACAAAAGATATAAGGAATATATAACTCATGTATTTTTTTCAAATGACCATGAAGTGAAGATATATCCTAGTGGGTGAATACCTGAAGCTTATTTAAAGTTGCAGAGAGTGATGTGAAAATCCATAGAATGAAGAATGCATCCAATAATGCAACAGGAAGAACCAAAAACAGTCTTGCTTTTCCAGAAAGATCACTGATTGCTCCAACATTTTCAATCAATTCAACGACTTCAGACGCGATAAAGAAGGTGGATCCAAGCATAACCACCTTTGACGTAAGCCCACCAAGGGTAGGTCTCACAACTCCATAGGCCATTGAAACCATCAAAATGATAAGGCGTGCCACTGTGTGTTTAACAGTACCAAAGGTTACTGCCCATATTGTTGTCCCAGTTGGCCTGATTCCGGTCTCATTGAACTCCGCATAGTCAAAGTACCATAGTGCCATCTCAAACATGCCCAGTGTTATAACTAGAGTGATGCAGTTCTGCAGTGGAAATACTTCCTTCCAAAATCTAGCATATTGAGAGAACCAATAGATCCCAAGTAAAACAAAGGCAAGGGACATGAACCCATAGAAATTCTTCAGTGGTGCCATTCTGCCAGGAAGATAACCAGAAGGGTTCTTCCATATAGTTTTCCCTTCTACAGCCACTTCTTTAAGCCTCAAATCACAATGTATGAAATACAAGTTATACATCCCAGTTTTTGTTATTTGTATAGACCTTGATGGCAGTGATGCTTCTTCCTCACCTGTATTAAATGAGATGCTATAAACTTGAGGCCACTCAGAGTTTATTGTTGAAGGGCGGTAAATGACCTGGCCTTCAGAGCATACACCCAGTTTAGCAAGATCACCTGTGCAACAAACAGCCCTTTGACCACCATAGGCGGAACCACCTATTGTCTCCCTATCTTCAACTTCAAAGACAACAGCTTGAATTGGCCATGAGCTGAAGTTACTTGATTCTTTGGATCGGCGGAATATGATCCTTTCAAATCTAGTTTTCAAATGACATCAAACTGTGTTACAAGAAAAAATATATACCGATTTTATTTTATGCAAGGGAACATAAAAAGAAAAATGATGGGCCTAGAGGGTCCAATGTAACTGCAGGTTCTATCAAAATAACAAAACTTTAACTAATTGTCAAAAGCGTAAAAGACCAAGGCCATGGGAATGAAAAATTAAGATTTTCAAACAAAGCTATCCTAAAAATTTGCATATGACCCATGAAGTTTTTGCATATTGACAAAACAAACAAGCAATAGAAGTATTCCAAACAGTTTTTCCTTTCCAACACACTTACGATGAATCTTTCTAAAAGTCTTTTTGGACATGGCAAATTTAGATTCAAATCCAACAAGAAATAGACGCTTTATAGATTGAAATACATCTAGCAGCTAGTGTTCGCTATTTCGTTTGATGCCACTCTCTCATGCTAATTGACCAGAACTCCCTCTACTTCATAAAAGTCAACCTGCCCAGAGTTCTCAAATACTTTTTGAAAAAGCAATTGAGTTCAGTATCATTGCCCAACAAAATCCAGTCCTTTTATCCACTCAAAAATCACAGGACAACCATAAAAAACCTGATAGGAAATCACTTTCAACATCAAGCAAAGCCCCCGCCTCATCCCACCAAAGCTAACAACTAGCACGCACCAAACCCCCCCCCCCCCCCCGCAAAACCCAGAGATCAGTGTGACTGTGAGTTACAGAGGCGAAATGACACTCACCGTATGTAAGAGTCGCCATTCGCAGCTACGGAAGTCTCATTCCGAGTAGCGATGGAAGAGTAAATCCCTTCACTCCCTCCGTGCACCACAAAGGCGTTACCCTTGCCAACGAATTTCTCAACTCTGTAATCATGAACTGAGGCCTCAATGCACACAGAAAACACCGATAGCAGGAAAAATATAGATGGCGCGTAAGGGAACCGCGACATTGGAAGAAGATCAGAAGCCAGAGCAAGAGAGAGAAGCTGGATCTACGGTTGGGTCCAGAAGTGCTTTGTGTCTCAACTGTGACGAGAGAGAAAGAGAACAGAAAATTGGGGGAAAAAAGCCTGTAAAATTTGTTGGGATCTTAAATCCCTGGATCGAGCTATAGAAGAAGCCGCAGCGTGACCAGAGCTGGCTTGTGAGTGTGGGGGAATTATTATGCGCAGGATGGTGTACTGGTTTACTGTGGACTTGTACATTAGAAATGAAGCAAATGAATGACTTTGGAAAGTCAAAGGTGGAAGACCACTGGGAACACGTGTAAATGAATGTGCGTATTATGCGCGAGATGGTGTACTGGTTTACTGTGTACTAGTACAAAAATCGGAGTCTATCCGAGATCTCTCGCTTTTTTGATTTATTTTTGAGTTAATGACAAGTCAAGGCTGTCGGTGCATATGTAACGATTTTTTGGATTCTGGCGAAAATAGGAAATAAAAACAATTATAGGGTTGTAGTAATTAATTTTGGGCAATCAAACATAATTATTTTTATGACCGAATGGAAATAAAAGATTTATGAACTTCACATTTTTTTTTTAATAATCAATTGGGTTGGTTTTTAAAAATTCAAATGATTTCAAGAAGATTCTAATAAATTGGAAAAATGATAAAAAATAACTCTAAAAATAATAAATATTAAAATAGAATTTTATGTTATCATTTTTCTAACAAATGTTATCATTTCCACAAGTATTATTGTCAACAAACTTAATTTAGAATTTATTATTTTTTAGAATCTTTCATGGTCATTTTCTATCATTTTCTCTTCTAAATTCCCTTGTAGGTCCCTAGTTTACATACAAAAAACAACACACGCTGTTAATCCATTAGTTTAAAAGTAAATTCCCTAAGAAATATAATTGATACACAAATGTATTAAACATTTAAGTGATGCATGAAACTACATGCGAGTTTCTGACATGGTTATTGCGAACAAGTGAAACCAAGAATCTCGGGGGTCTAAGAAGTGAGGTGGTCATCAATGATAACCTCTTTGCACGCAGAGGCATATTGGGACAATAATAACTACTCATCGCCTACAATACACAGAAAAAGGGCATGCATATATACTTATTATATGATGAAGGCATCCAACCGATCAATGTTGAGAAAAGTCTTAGTGATATTTCCCACCATTATCATATAGTTTATCAATTGAAATCACTAAAATAAGCAATTTATCAAGGACAGGGAAAAGCAAAAACAGAAGGAATGCTCGTATTCATCCATAACAGTATTACACAGAAGAAAATTCAACAATGTTCAGCTTCCTAATCCCCAGAGTTATGACTCAGCTTCTAACACTGGCCCCACCACCCGAAAAAGAAGAGAGGTAAAAAAAAAAGAAGAAAAGGAGAAAAGTAGCCGCTGAAATATTTGCGGACGACCAGAGTTTGAGGTGGTAGGGTTCACTAGTCCAAGTCAAGGAACTCCATTCTTTTCCTCATGGTCCCTTTCAAATCAGTCGCCTCCCTTTCCGCCTTCTGTGCCTGCATCATCCATATTTGAAGTAATTACCAAAGCAAATCTGTACAACTGACTATAAAATTGACATGCTGCCAAAAACAGTAAATATTGAACCATAACGCTTGATTTCAAATGCTCAGAGAAAGAAAGCAAGCTATAGCCCAGATCCAAGTGCAGAAAGACGCAAAATTATAAAAGAAAATACTAACAATATGTTGTTAAATAAACAAAAATAAATAATGGTAAGTCCCTTAACAACATCTAATATAAAATCTGCAACTTTTCATGCTTTAAAGCAAGATTTTGATAACCATGACACATACAAAGCTGTCAATTAGTTAACATAGAATTATTGATACTTGCAGCAATTGAAAAGTAGGAACCAATATCAGATTCAAAATCAGACCCGTTGAAGGAAGGGCTGTTACCTCAATTCTCAATTATGTTACATGCCACAAGGAGGTCAAGGACCACCAATTAAGACTAGGTACAAAGAGCTCAAACATATTTTTATTTTCTCATATAGCTGGAATTTGGGTTGCAAAACGCATCTCATTGGGACGTAGTTGGAGGGGAAACCTTCAAGTTTGGCAGCTCCATGGTTAAGGATATGATGAGAATGTGGCCAGTGGAACACAGGGCCAAGGGAAGAGCGAAGGATAAAGTTGGGAGGAAGGATTTCTTCTGTCTCAGAGTTACCGGCCTTCCTTTCTGTATCTTTTTTGGGTTTTCTTTTCTCTATTTCTATTTACTGTGCTAGCAGAAAAGTACGGAATTTTATAATTCTGACCCATGACAACTCATGTCCATCAATGTAGGTGCAGAGTCATGCATGACGCATATCCAACATGCCAAGACACCTAAAAAGAGGCATGCCCATGCCTCAAGGATTACAAGTCAGTTTCCTTGTGTGCTAAACATAACTTTCCATCAGAGTTCCCTATTCAGTAACAAGAATTGCATGGCTTACTACGGAAAAATTATTTCTTGCTTATGCTTGCTCATTCTTAAGTCAGAAAAAAGCGTTGCTTTATATTCCCCTCTTCATCTCTTGATGAACCAAAACTACCAGATATTTGAACACTCTCCTACATCTTCCTTAAGAAGTTAAAAACACGATTTTAGAAGCTCATTCTTCTGATACCCTTGTATCAAATGTATGTCCGGACTCCCCAATTTGTATTTCTTAAGTGCCACTAATCTTCAAGTTAGAACCAGTCAAACAACATCAGAATTGTAAAGCTTCACTTGTAATAAATCTCAGATTCTCCACCTTCCTTAATGTTTAACCTTTTACTATTTTGCCATTTTGTCACTTCCAATGGTGCTAACCAAAACAATGATGACTGTAGGGTATACAACAACAACAACAAAGCCTTTTCCCATTAAATAGGGTCGGCTACATGGATCATACGACGCCATTGTGCTCTGTCAAAAACTAAATCCTTAGATAGGTTATTGACCCGGAGATCCCGCTCAATGACCTCGTTAAGCGTTTTCTTTGGCCTTCCTCGACTCCTTTTAACCGGACTCCAATCCGTTTGATCCACCCTCCTCACCGGCACATCCCTTGGCCTTCTTTGTACGTGTCCAAACCACCTAAGACGGTTCTCCACTATTTTCTCCTCAATAGGTGCCACTCTAACTCTTCCCCGTATTTGTTCATTGCGAATCTTATCTTTTCTTGTATGCCCACACATCCATCTCAACATCCTCATTTCGGCTACCCCAATTTTATGCTCTTGCTGTCCTTTTAAAGCCCAACATTCACTTTCATAAAGTATTGCTGGTCTTATAGCAGTACGATAAAACTTTCCTTTTACTTTATCTGGTACTTTCCGATCACATATAACCCCAGTAGCCTTTCTCCATTTAAACCACCCAGCCTGGATTCTATGATTAACATCCTCCAAAATTTCACCATCTTTCTGTATAATTGATCCCAAATATTTGAACTTATCTATTTGTGAAATAACTTGATCTCCTAATCTGACCTCCAAGTTACTTCTAACTTGCCTCTTAGAAAAATTACAATGCATGTATTCAGTCTTACTTCTACTCAGACGAAAACCCTTCGACTCTAAAGTACTTCTCCATAACTCAAGTTTAAAATTAATCTCTTCTCTTGACTCCGCCATAAGAACTATATCATCCGCAAAAAGCATGCACTTAGGGATTTCATCTTGAATAGGCTTAGTTAGAACATCCACTACCAGATTAAATAAATAAGGACTCAATGATGATCCCTGATGTAGACCAATCTTTATTGGAAAATCCTTTGTTTCGCCCCCAGACGTTCTTACAGTAGTAGTTACCCCTTCATACATATCTTTTATTGCTTTGATATATGCCATGCACACACCTTTCTTTTCTAAAGCTCTCCAAAGCACCTCCCTTGGCACTCGATCATATGCTTTTTCTAAGTCAATGAAGACCAAATGCAAATCTCTTCTTTTGGTCCGATACCTTTCCATTAACCCCCTTAATAAATAAATCTCCTCCATTGTAGACCTACCTGGCATGAAACCACACTGATTCTCCGTAATATCAGTCTCTAATCTCAACCTGTGTTCAATTACCTTTTCCCATAACTTCATAGTGTGACTCATAAGCTTTATCCCTCTATAATTTGCACAATTTTGAATATCTCCTTTATTTTTATAAATAGGAACTAAAGTACTTTTCCTCCAATCATCGGGCATTTTCTTAGAACTTAAGATCACATTAAATAATTTCACCAGCTTAGCAAGCTTTGTACAGGGAACCCTTTAAGTTAGAGCGGGTTGCTGGCAATGGTAAGTGTCATGATGGGGGATAAATATGTGACAACATAATATTATCTTCACTCTAGGGGAAAAAACAAAACAAAAATAAAAACGCAGAATTTCAGTAAAATAAAAGTGTCAATCAAGAAACATTTACCCTCCTAATTTCTGGTTCTGAAACACGTGTTATGTGCTGCGGAAGCTCCTCCTTCTCCATGTCCTAAAATTTCAAAGACAGCTGTAAGACTGAAGTCTAAAAGCACAAAAAGATTACTCTATGTAAATGGAAGAGAACAGAAATCATACCAGCTCACCAATCAAAACAACATTCTCCCCACGGATTACATAGAGACCTAGAGGGATATCACAATAAAGATCACCCACAATAACCCTCTCACAGGCACCCTCAAGAACAGCATTAGCTGCATATAGTAAAAATGAGATATACGATTCTCAGCATGTAGCAGGTCAGACCATGAATAAATGAATGAAAGTCGGTACCGAATTGATCAAAAGAGCGAAGTGTTCCCATGAGCTTACGGCCATCTCGCAGCAATACAAGAAGTTTCTCTACAAAGTAAATAGAATCAGAACATCAAGAATTGGCACAATAATTGCAAAGCAAGCTTACTTGAACAGTACAATCGAAAAAAAATTTACAACTCCATCTGGCTTCCATTGCCTTAGAACCGATATCTAGACAATTCTTTAGAGTCGTGGTTCGTATGGCACAAGCAATGAAAAGACTTCCTCCTAGACAAAATAATATTTTTAACTAGCAGAATTTGCATCTTTTCCTTGTTATGAATGTAAGATAAATAGGCACTATCAAGCATTCACTTTGGCTGGAATTACTTTAACTGTCCTGACTTGTGAGTAGAAACAACTATACTAGAAAATGATTCGATGCACATGCATACCCTTCAATTGCAGGAGCAGCAGAAACTATGGTAGAATTAAGGAAGAAACCGGATTGAATTAAGGTAAATAGAAGGAGATAAGAAATTAGGCTTTACCGATAAAATAGTTGCAACATTAGCTTCAATAGTATCAAACAAGTAGACGATGAAAAGAAAGAGAAGTCAGTTAACAGTAATGCTTAAATTCACAGTTTCTGGAAGTAAAAAGTTCAATTGATACAGATAGTCTTCCTCGAATCTCTATATCAATATGGAATAGTACATAAAGGGAAAATTCTCACTGTCAAGATAACTAGCAAGTGAAGTAGATAGGTAGATATCCTCCGGGCCTGCCCAAGACATTATGGAGCTGAAACGTTTTCGGTATCTCAAAAACCACCGAAAAATTCTCCAGAAACCACACAAATGGCATTGGCAGCACAGATTGAACTCTGGCGCCTAACCAAACACTTCACGAATCCTTGAATAACAACAAAAACCCGATGGCCCCAAAAACACCCACTAAAAGAAAAGGGATTTTCCTCCTCAAAAAACCCTAACTTTCCGCAGGCGATCAAAAGGAAAAAGCCCTTCGGTCTTAGATCCAAATCAAATTGAAGCCAACAAACTTGAGTTACTCTTCCGGATGGATGGAACAAGATAGTCAGAAAAACTCCCTTAGATCCAGGAAGAGTGAGAGGAGTGAATTGTGGCAGAAAGGGAGGGAGTTTGAAGAGAAGAGCGAGCAGGGGAAAAGATTGAGAAAGAAAGAGAAATGCAATATATGTTGGGTTTGAATTTCGCAGCTCTAGGGTTAGGGATATGGGTTGGTGATAGCTGGAGGTAGAAAGCAGCTAGTTCCTTCCTCCATTAACTCAGTTTGTCTGTTCAACTGATGACCGTAATTATTTGCGGTTCTCCCCCAGTTTCACTGTAGAAGCTAGAAGGTAGGTTCCGTTTGGCTTGTTAAAACATTTTTCTGTGATTGTGAAGTGGTATTTTTTGGGATTTTTCTCGCCTGGATTCTTGAAATTTTTGTTTTTGTAAGACAATTTTTTTAGTACTGTAAAGAGAGTAAATTTTTATATAATATTTATTAATAAAATAGGCGCATAATACATACATGAAAACAGGGTTGGATATGTTCTAGGGTTAATATTACAATTTACAACAAGACTAATAGTTTAAAAGAAGATTAAACATTCCCATTAATTATTTAATGCTAATCCACATAAATATTAAATTTAACAAATTTAATCTAACAAAATTATATCAATCATAATTATGAAATGTGACATGAATTTCCCTTATTTTCTCAATCAAATGTATTTCTCTCAATGACATCTTTTAATTATCATATCAAATGAGGATAGGCCAATATTTGCACGGAATTTAAAATTAGCCCTACTTCTGTTCACTTGTGGAAAATGAGGCTAAAAGAACTTCTTGTTAATCTATAATGGTACTGAGAATTATTCATCTGCAAATCATCTTATAAAGAGAAAAGCTAACAACTTGGCAGAGAAAAAAGTGGATTTAAGAGTACAAGCTCAGAACAGATGAATACATCATCAATCCTTTCTACAAATTTTCTGTAACATGAATTGCTCTGCAATAGCAGATACAACCATGAAAAAAAGGGGAGAAAACAGAGAAACGTTCTCTGCATCATACATATCATGGTGCAGCATCAAATATGAACTCTGTTTCTAAAAATGTGAGCTCCACTTCATCATCCAATCACCATGCTTACATATTTGACTTCTCGCTCGAGTCTGAGGCACTGTTATATTGTACATCTGCATACGAAGTTATTATGATATTCAGTTAGAAACTTGTATGCTCCTAGTATATAAAAAATGTCTAGAATATGACTGTTTGCAGCATAGTCTTCTTGAGTCAGATAAACTTGGATATGACTCTTATTGCTCAGTGATATTTAGTGAAATTGAAGAGGTTACCTGAACAGGGGGAAAAAAAGAAGACAGCACCAAGGGAAGCAGATTTATATCTCTAGAACAATATCTGCAATAAGAAAAAAGATCTCATTAATCCATGGATTTTTCAGTTCTATTACCATGAACTTCCTGCCCCATAAGACATTCTATGAAAATTAGCATGAACCTACATTCAGGATCGGTCCTGACCCATTTAGAGCCATCGTCAGTTTTCTCTTCTACAGGTTCATCCTCATTCCTCTTCCTTAGCATCTTTTTGTTCTCAAGGCATTTCCTTGTTGATGACGCCCGAGATGGAGAACATTGAGAGTATATATTCTTGTGAAGAATTGTCCTCAAAAGCTGTAGTTATTATAATCACAGTGAGCAGAGATTCAGTACAGGCATAGCCGCATGATATATTAAAAACTAGACTTAAATGGAAAAAGCAAACAATCAGTGCAATTGCGTTCTGTTTCAATCCACTTAGCTCCAACTTCCCTAGAGAAGGTTCAAGAGTCAAGAAAAACTCTCTATGTCAATATGCATACTTCAATCAGGTCAATTTGGTTGAATTCTAAGAAAATTTATGACTCATTTCTTTTGGCCGACTCCATCATAGAATCACCTTACCTTGTGTTATATACTTAATTAAGGAGTTCTCATCAGTTGATTCAATTTCGTCTTGCACCGAGTTAACGATCATTACCACATACTAATATTTATCAAGCATTATATTAAAATGCAAAGAATACAGAGACTTTTATGCAAACATGTGGTGTGCTTGTACCTTTTCCATTCGGGACTCTTGTTGGGTATCTCTGAGACTGGGTTGTGGAGCAAACCCTTTTGCACAAACGAACATCTTCTTTATCAGAAACGAAATCGATTTCTTCCCTATGGCTTTCTTGCTATTGTCTGCACAAATGCTTTTGCATTTACCAAGAATGACACTAAGCGTCCTCTCAATATCTTCTTTATTGTTACTGTTAGTAAGATTATCATCGGGATCGTTGCAAAGCGCGTTGTTGATTCTCCGATCGACCTCCAAGCTGGATGGGCAATTGAGGAATCTATCGAGAGGGAGCTCAGCGATTTCCTTATCGACATTTTTGTTTGATTTTCGTCGCAAGAGCTTGGTTAACTCCTTCTGTAGTTTCCCGATTTCTTCGGGAGTGAAATCTGCTAATTCCTCAGACGATGAAGGATCATCTTCTGAAGGATTTTGAGTCAGATCATTATGATTTAGGGCTTCTTTGATTTCATTGTTGTTTCCAAAAGTTCCTATGGCAAGGAGACTGTGAGGCCAGTCGTTGAATTCTTCCCGAGGCTCCTGTTTTGCTTGATCTATGCATGAACGGGGCACATGAGACAAATAATACTCCAATTCAGGTAACAAACGATTCTAATATCTAAATCAATAAATTCTATCAATATATATTAGAACATTGAAAAAAAATAATGTTACATTAAACTATATGTAAAAAATAGTGAAATAAAAAATTACATGAAAATAAAAAAAAATCATATTATATTCCTTGTAAATATTTTAACTCTACAAATGTTATATTTTTTATTATTGAAATATTGAGGTGAACTTTGGTGTATTTCTGCTTCTATATGTTGGTTTATTATTATTTTTTTTTGTAAAGCTATATCATTGATAAATAATAATTTCAAGAGAGAAAATTAATACTAATTAGATATTAGAATTTACATCTGACCAAAAAAATATATTTGATTATACGGTATCTAAAAAAATGAGTTATGTTATATATCTTAATTTTCCTAAATTTATTATAATTCTAATAATTTATTCAATTAGCAATGGATTGCATTTTCCACTAAAGGATGCTTTTGGAAATAATAAGAGTACAAGATATGATCAATTTAGTCAAACTTTAAATAAAAAAAAATTAATGCAACGTTTAATATATAATTATTTTGATAATTGTTGCACAATGCACATATGTAGGAGGCAAGATCAAGATGATTGCAGTAACAAATGTGTCTTCTATTCTCGACATTCTCGACAACAGTGTTCCTTATGTAGTGATCCAATCTAATTAAGTCATTTTGTCTTCTACAGACAGAAAAATAAAATAATAAAAAAATTAAAAAGAATGCTTGATAGCTAGCTAATTATTTTTATCACCGCTTGAATATTCGATATTATCTCCGTTATTTTGGGAAAGTTTAGTACAGTAATCCAAGAAAGAGAAAGAAAAAGAAAAGTCTTGGGATGTGGACGTACACCCCAGTAAATATATGTCAATTAATTACGAATGTTTTACAGATTAGCAAATAGGAATTAAGCACATCATCATATTTTACATATTTTATATATAAATAATAATAATATCTCTCGTGTGTCCTAATGAACTAGGAGACAAAGGGCTGTGCACGCACTGGTTCAATATCTGAAATCTCAACAATTAATGGCAAACAAATTAAACGCAAAGCGAGATCCTATGTGGGGATCTCCATATTACTATTACTGGATCTGCTGTGTACCTATGTTTTGGCTTAATTCTGAGTCGATTATCAGAAGGACCACGATGATCTTTTTACGTGATGAATAATGAAAATTATGAAATGAGAATATATAACCATATAACAATATATAGTATATAAATATAAATTATGTCCGAAATTATAAGTAAAATTAAACTCATGAACTTTTATATATAAGGAGAGTTTTTATACCACTATAGTACAACACTATCAGAAACTTTGTTTTAATCAGTTATCAAGAATAACAGCTCCGTCAAGATCTTAAAACAAGAGGAAAATGTGAATGTGATGAAGAGTGAAGAAGAAGACTTACAAGCAGGTGCATATGATGATGAGTTTGGTTTTCTGCAGTTGTCTTGTTTCCCACCAAATCTATCCTGCATCCAGCTGAAAAACTGCAAAAATGTCAACAATCATATATTCTGATGAGTCCACAGTACAACGTTAACTAATGTCTATGCTATCTGATACAAAAACCACTGGCATTTACCTTCATTGTGATGAGAGTTAGAAGCAAAAAGAAATAGAAGGTGACAAAGAAGAAGAGAGGGAGTGAAGTTGCAGGAACAGAAATTTGCAGTGAAGAGAATGAAAATGATGAGAATGGTGTTGATGATGAAGAGGAGGAGATCTTAAAAGCCAGAGAAGGAAGAACTTTGGGATTGGAAAACTGCGATGGGGATGAATATTTTGATGAATTTCATGGCCAATTTGAGACGTGTGGCTCTAATTAGCTAGCTTCTTGATTTCAAGTCCCCAATGGCTGCTTCTTTTTCTAAACCTTATTTCCCAATCTGTGTCTCTGTATCTGACCAATCTTCCTTAAATATGCATATATCTTCCATATTTTAATAATAATCTCTCGAATCTATTATTCTATTCCTCAACAGCACGAAAGACATTCTCCTCCACCGTGTCCCCATTTCCACCGTTGGATCACAGAATGCTCGTCTTCATAAACACGAGAGAAACCCAATCTCCATACAGTATTTAAGTAATGAGGATATACATACACACACAGTGTTTACTTACTTATAATTGTGTACACACAATATGTGAAATCGATCCCAGGTATAGTGCGTAAACTAGTTTAAGGTGTACTGTTCAAAGTTCCATGAATAGTAGCATAGAATAATACTAAAACTGGTCCCACGAAGCCACCAAAATGCGCACATAGTCTAACTTGTAATGTAATGTAATACTAATTTATGAATATTAAAAAATTTAGTTAAGTTAATTATTTATTATAAATTTATCTTGATTTTTCTAAAATACCATTTTAATTATGTATATTGAAACTATTCCTTAATTGGGAGCCACCTTAATTAATATGTATAATTTATAGGGGTAATTTGGCCAAAAAATTATATAAAGTAGACTGAGATTTTATATTTATAAGTAAAATGGAGAGAATACTTAATTAACAAATGGTTCATTAGATTTGGTACGTTTCAATCAGCACCTGTCAGTGAATGGTTGGGATATTTTGTATCAAATTAACCCTAATATATTTTGTTCCTTGTCCCAATATATCTATTTGCTAGTAAACAGCATGTGTCTTGGAACTTGCATGGAAGTTTTAGTGTGTTGATCTCTCTTTCGTTGAAGAAATTAAACCATTAAAGAGAGAGAGAGAGAGAGAGAGAATTGAAAGAAACGTAAAAAACTGAAGCATGCAGACAAAAATGGAAAGGATGTTATATAAGGGAGAGGTATGGGCAGCTAGAACAGCTTGCAAAAGAAGACAAATTAAAGCATCAAAATCTGAAAAAGGGAGATTGATCCATCAGAGAGATGTGTGTATTGTACGCGTATGTGTGTGTGTGTGTGTGTGTGTGTGTGTGTATAAGGGACATTTTGAACAAGAAGAAGAAACCATAGTCGCATGGGAATGTCGCTATTTTACAAGACCAATCCCTGGATTTATTTCACCTGCTCCACCAACTTGCCATGCTTGAGAATCCCACATCATTATATTTAAATGTCCAAATCCAATATATACTATATATAGTAAGGTACATATATTGAATAAAAGAAAGTAATAATAATAATATCGAATTCACTTGTATATACGTTATATTCTTATTTCTTAAATTACTAAACCAGACGAGATAGGTTGTATGTAGAATACAAGATGGTGGAATCCAATTAACCATCATGATATATATATATATATATATGTTTGTGTGTTTAATATATAATTAAGCACTTCAAATTATTCAGTTTCTGTATAGTATAGTGATATACAAGTGCGAACATTACTACATGATTTTGATGAAACCCCTAGCTAACAGACTGTACGTACTAGTGGACTGATTATTGGAGATAGCTATATTAGAAAATTCAGTCGGTGTTAAAAGAATCGAATCAGATTGGCCAAATTAACTGATAATATAATGTATGATGGGAAAATTCAGGAAGCAACTCATCAAGAATTAGTCAAATTGGTCTTAAATCAATCAAAACTAATAGGAGAAAGATCTCGCCAACTTATAACCAATTTGAATATATACGTA
Organism: Leucaena leucocephala; assembly: GCA_037074615.1. Lineage (NCBI taxonomy): Eukaryota > Viridiplantae > Streptophyta > Magnoliopsida > Fabales > Fabaceae > Leucaena > Leucaena leucocephala. The sequence goes on along the minus strand of CM073555.1, from coordinate 19,749,172 downwards.
CACATGCAACAGGAGAGTTAATTAAACAAAGGCAACGCGATTCCCTTGACCCTTGAGCATGGAAGACCAAGGAGCCAAGGTGTTGGAATGTGCCATATCAAGTTTGTGAGTTGTTTGAAAAAGATCTCTATAATGAATCAACTCTCAAAGTTTTAGAACTCAATTTTATTCCCAATTCAAGTCTTATCACAAAATGAGGGGTATAATGTATTTAAAGGAATACATTCAAAACTTGACTTAATTGCTGAGGAAACATAAACTTAGAAACCCAAATTAGTAGATACGAACTTCAAAAAATAACAAAAACCTAGTTTAATGAACTTGGGAACTTAAAAGTTAAACCTGCCAACTACTCCTTCAGTTTTTTTAGGGAGATTAAATATGCTAAATAAATTAATTATGACAAAATCTTACCCCTTAAGATAAATTATAAAATATACTCTTTAATCCATATAAATTAGTCAACTAACTCTTATATTGATCATAATTAATTGATTATTTGGTTCCTTAATCTATTAAAAAAAATCAATTAGCTCACATATAAAAGACCAAAAAAGTAATTATTATTTTTTTGCTCAAATACAATTAACAAAATATAATTAATTAGAATATTAAGCTTAAAATGTGATTATTATTTAGAGGTTGATAAAAATTAAATTAATAACGTCCTCAATATTTTTATTTAATTTATATGTCTAATTACTATTTATTTTGGTCAAAGTCTCTTACACTAGTCTAATTGATTGCTCCCTTAATTTTTTAAACCCTTATTTTTGTGATCGGTCACCTTAAAATTTATAAAATGATCACTAAATCTAGAGACAACTTGCTTAAAGTTATTAATGCATGCATGCCCTACCCTAAAGGGTTAAAGCTTGACATGTTTTTATTTCTATTTATATTTATACCAAATAGTTTTTTAAAAAAAGGAAAAATTAAATTTGACTTTAAAGGTGAACCATCACATGGGCAAGAGACGGGGGGTTATAGCCACGTGTTGCGACACGGTGATTCTCATCATCCCCTGTCGGATCAACACGTGTAGTCACATTGAATTGAAAGCTAATCTCATAGCTCCACAATAATAACGTTCATCTCCAAACACTCCATAAAGTTCACTTCAAATAAATTTAAATATTCCTATAAGCTACTTAGCTCTAATTCAAGTCACAGGACCGAAAGAAGATATAAATATATATAGGTTAAAATGTTTTATTAAGAATAACAAAACTTATTTCGTTAATTTTTATATTTTAAAAAAATTAATTTGTAGCTATCGGTGAGAAAATATACATTATGAATCTACCAAAAGAAGTTTAAAACTCTTCATGTCAAAAAAATTATTAAAAAAAATAAAGGATGAGTTATATTTATATAATCCACGTAATTTTTTCTTTGAATCCCACTATTTTCCTTAAATGGTTAAACAACACAATAATATACTTTTTTGGACGATAAATTTACAGTAGAGAATTTCAAGTCAAAGTGAAATATTTCATTAACTATGGCAACGAGCTTTTGCATATATATATTTAAAATATTTAAAATACTAATAACATAATTTTTCTTTATTGCATAAATGGTGGGGTTCAAACTCACAAGTCTTACTATAATATAGTTTTATTTTGTGCATCAATTTATGAATTAGGAATAAAACAATATATATTAATATAAATTACGCTATCATGTTTAAAATATATAATATTATATAGTTTAAACATGAGCTGGTGATTTCAAGATCATCGAGTTCCATCGTTTAAGAGTGACCACGATAGATTAAATTTATAATTAAGCAAAGAATTAATGTACATGAAGAGGGACATAAAGCACAGTTTCCATGATTAAGGATGGATATACAAAGCAAGTTTAGTTAATCTAAACTTTGTACGTACCAGTCACAGAACTTTCCTGTAAAATTGTCTCATTAATTACCAATTACAAGGCTCTTAATTAATTAATTAATTAATTAATTTTCTATGCGTTCCCAATCCAATATCAAAATAATCAACATTATGCCTTCAAAGTTTTAAGTATCACCATGGAGTAATAAATTGATAAATTAATTATATACCCAAAGTATCTGGAAGAAAAAAAAATTCACACAGAAAGTCTCATGTAATTCAACAGTATATTATTTGATTTTTTTAAAAAAAAAAAGAAGTGTGCTTATATTAGTGTGCTTATATTGAAAACTTAATAAGTACCCGCTTTTTTTTTTAAGGGAAAAGAGTCTTATAATACACTTTTATATTATGTATGTACTAAGAAATATGCATGTTAACATAAGATATTAATACTTCAGTTTACGTACTAAATTATATATTAAGCAAATATTTTATTTTCTTAAAATGGATGCATTTGCTTGTATAATATATTGACAATACTTGCTCTATTTTGAATAGTTATATTATTTATTAAGAGTAAAATGAGATTATGACCCATTAGGCTTCTACGATTAATGGGGATAAAATGGCAATTTTTAAGGTTTTAAATATATTCTCAAAGGACAAAATTGAAGGGGCAAAATCATTTTAATTAAAATAAGAGGAACTACAAAATATATTAGTTAAATTTTTATTTTTGGTCCCCACACCAAAAAAACACCCCAATGGTGTGTCAATTTATAAATTAATTATATTATTGCTAACATGATGTCACACATGACTATATAGTTAGTAAGGTTAAAGGTTTATTTTATTATGAAAGTTTATAATTTAGAACTATACTGTCTTAGAAGGTTTTTTTAATTTAATGTCACCCTATAAATTCTCAAATCGTAGCAATTTTGCTCCAACTATTATTTCGATTAAATTTGACCATTGGTTAACTAAATATGCTGAGCTGGTAATCTACGTGTTGTAAACATCATTTTTATTTTGGATTAAGGTGTAAATTGGCACCTGAAGTTTTCATTCTCTGTATTGGATATCTGAAAGTTTTCAAATCACATCAATTTCGCCCTGTTTATGATATAGGTTAAATTTGACTATTAATTAACCAAATTTAATGATCTGGCACGTCTACATGTCATCCAATTTATTTTTTCCAAGTGAGATTTATAAATAAAGAAAAAAAATAAAAAAATTGCATCTTGTTTTTAGAATTTGAGAAATTAAAAAAGGTGGAAACATCATATAGGTACCTAGGTATCACGAGGTCGATAGGTTATGGCAATAGAGGATTTCCAATGGCTTTGATCTCAAAACAATCTCCCTCAATGTGTTTTACATCCAGTAATTGAATCTTCTTCCTAATTACTCTTTAGCGAATGTGAGCTCCTCCTCTACAATAACTTTTTTTTTAATGTTGTTCATTCTATAAGCTTAGATATTTAGTCAATGATCAAATTTAACTTGAATGATGACAAGACGGCATTATTATGATTTTAAAATTTTTGAGTAAATATTGCTCTTAAATGAAAACTTCCAAAGCAAATATGAATCTTAAACAAAAATTACGTGGATAATACGTAGATTTTCAGTTCAGTATGCTTGATTAACTAATAATCAAATTTAACTGGGATAACAGTTAGGATAAAATTGCTATAATTTCAGAAACTTCTAGGGTGATATTGAATCCAAAAGAACTTCAACATAGTTCAAACATATAAATTTTTAAGATAAAATAGACATTTAACCCTAATTAGTAATAGTACTCTAATAACTATTTATTATTCCAAATTAGTTAAAATCTCAATCTACAAGATTCTTAGAAAGTAGGCATATCAAAAATCGAAGTCACAAAAAGCATTCTTAACCAATTAAACACCCGAAATTATGATCTAGTACGTACCATAATAATTATAACTATATATATAACATCACGAACATTGTAGAAATGGATATATGGATTGATGTTGGAGAAGGAAGAAAGAACGTACTTTAAGGAGGGAAAATAAGAATCCTCGAGATATGCAAAATAAGGAAGAGATTAATTTAAAAGGAGATCACGTAAACCAAGATTACGGCTTTTTTGAAGGGGAAGAAAAAGGTTGGCCATGTGGACGTTGAAACTACTAGATGCTTAGGGTTTGGGGAAGCATTCTAAGAAGAGAAAGTTCGAAAAGGTATTACTAATTATGGAATGATTTGGCACTTAAACCGTAATTAAAAAGAAAAGAATGAGAGAGTCGTGGAATCAAATCGTGCAAGCATTATTCATGATGATGATGATTGTAGTTTGACTAGGTTTTCATGATTTGTCAAAACATGAAGTTATGAATGACCCTTGTAGAGTTGTCACTCGAAGACACCAAACCCTTCATCTTTGGCCTTTTATCAGGATTCTGTTTGCTAAAGCCATCTTCTGTTCTTGGGATTTGTTCATATTGCAGTGAATTTTAAGTTTTTGGGGAGACTCGGTAAATTTTAGGGCATTCAAAGATTATCACTGGAGTAGTAAAGAATAATCTCAGTCACCAATCCTAAATGGAAGTCATGTATAACTATTTCATTTGTATCATAATTAACAAAAATAGTTACAAGTCATAATAAGATTTGATTAGTTTTTAGTATTATGTTTATTAACTGCTCTTTAATTTTAAATACAAGAACTAGTAGATGGATTTATTTTAGTCTTAAACGTAAGATTTTAATATATTTTATCTCATAAATTTATAATTTTTTTTTAAATTCTCTAAATATTAAATCATGGTTGTCAATGGTGATATTATTATGGTAATTAGTTAATGAGGTGTAATGAATTGCGATACAAAAATTATAAATCACGGAGGAGCCTTATTCTTTTATTTTAACAAATTTAAAATTTAAAAAAAGTGATTGCAATACTATTATGTTAAATAATTAATGAAGTGTAATGAATTATAATACAAAAGTTTATAAATCACCTAAAAGAAAGCTTTATTAATTTATTTTAATAAATTTAAAATTTAAAAAAATATGTCACAATAAATAACTAATTACTTGCTGATACCAAAAGTTATAAATGTCAAAATTTAATAGTTTAATTTATATATATTTTTTATTATTTTATCAAGATGCCTTAGTCGCTCAATGGTCACTAAGTGCATTTGGTATAGCGTTTCAGAATGGATTCTAGGTCAAAACAGCGGTTTGAAAATTTTTTACACAAACAGCAATTTTTATTGAGAATTGATTTTGGACAAAACCTAGGTTTTGAATAAACCACTGAAAATAGCTTTTGGTTTGAAACCTAGGTTATAGATTATCCAATTACTATTCTACTCCTACTTTTTCTTATACCCTCTCTCCTCTCTTTTCTCTATAATCTCTCATCTCTCATCTCTCTTCTCTCATCTCTCTTTTTCTCTCTCCTCTCTACACTCTCTTCTCTCTCCCCTTTCTTCTTTATCATCTTTTCTCTTTCTTACTTTTAATCAAATCATACCCTTTTTTATAATTTATCAATATACAAAGTGATTCTGCTACTAATCATCCAAACATCTATATTCCCAAAATCTATTCTTCTCAAAATCTATTCTCTAAAATCTATTCTTCCTAGAATCTATTCTCCAAAAGATAATCCAAACACACCCTAACTATTTTAAGATTTAAATAGGGATTGAATGCCACTTTTACTACCTTTAGGGTGTGTTTGGATTAGTTTTTAGAGAATAGATTTTGGAGAATAGATTTTGGAAAGAATAGATTTTGGGACTGTTTGGATGATTAGTAGTAGAATTACTTTTTATATTAGTAAATTACCAAAAAGTGTATGATTTAATTAAAAATAAGATAGAAGAAAGATATTAGAGAAGAAATAGGAGAGAGAAGAGAGTGTAGAGGAAAGAGGAGAAGAGTGGAGAAGAGAGATAAGAGAAGAGAGAGGGTGTAAAAAAAAGTAAGGATAAAATAGTAATTGGATAGTCCATAACCTAGGTTTCAAACTAAAAGCTATTTTCAGTAGTTTATTCAAAACGTAGGTTTGAAACCAAGGTTTTGCCCAAAATCAATTTTTAACAAAAATGACTGTTTGTGTAAAAAAATTTCAAATCGAGATTTTGGCCAAAATCAACTCTCTAACCTAACATCCAAACACACACTTGAGTATAAAAAATCACAACAACGATAGAGCTACCAGTCGTCAGATGAGGTGCCTACATCTATATTTAATTATTTAACAGTATCTCAAATATAAATATCTTTAATAAAAAGATATATGAGTATTATAAAAATGTATTTTAGAATCTTTCTCCTTGATAATCAATTATCTAAATTATAAATTCATAAGTACAGGGGATGGTCATTAAATTAAGCACCACCGTGGCAATGCCAAGGTCTCTCTTCCTCATAATCACTAGTTCAGGGTAGATGATTGATTTTGCAGGGTCTAAAATAAGTATGTTTAGTTAAAAAAAGTAGAACAGATGGTAGTATCAATTTCTATCTTTTTTTCTCATCCCTCCACTCTCTCTCTCTCCTGCCCTTTAAAAATGTGGTTTTTGGAGGGGTAAAAATAATTTGTTAAAATATTATTTAAATTATCTATGTCACTCTTCTAATAATATAATTTTACCCTTCAAACTAAAAACCTATTTTTCTCTACTCCATGTCTTAAAACGAGTTGGCACATTATTTTTTTTGTTGGCTCAATGCATTACTCACCTTTTATTAAATTTTGGTTAATTTATTTTTTATAATTTCAAAAATACTATCTATAGTTCAAGCATTAATATTTTAATAAATCATCTTGTGTCTTATAATTATAAAAATACTTTATCATATATAAATGAAGTAATTTATCTTTGAAATTCAAAAATTAAGAAATAATAACTTTAATATAAATTAATATTATAAAATAAGAAGGGATAACTCTAAATAAATATATAAGAACATATTTATCAACTTTTAATTAGCTTCTCTCCCCTCCCTTTTTAAACCAAATAAAAAATATCTTCTCCTCTCCCATACTTATTTCCTTTACCCTCCCCAACCCTCTCCTAAATTAACCTCCCTCTGGAGAATCAAACAAAGCCTTAGATTCACACGCGTCACATTTCAGCAACTGGTGACTTTTTAATTTTTAAATATGGGTTACTTTTATTAAATAATGGTTTTTTCATATTCACGAGTTACAACTTCGAAATAGATTCAACCTCTTCGAATCAGGTCAACTCAACTTGATGACAAATCAAGCAAATCTCAGACCAGATAGGCATTGAAACAATTCTGTACAGTACATGAATGTGCACCGATGCGGTTAGCTCCAGCAAATTGTATGTCCGCTTCAAATCCTTATCCTCAGCTACAGTTCATCATGTTCAGTAACCAAATCTGACCAAAGAAATAAAGAGACAAAGTCGTTAGAGAGCTAATTTTTTAGTTAACCTTCATTAGAGGATATGATAAATCAGAGGATTCTGGCTTAAGTTGGAAAATAGAAAATTAATATCAACTCATATATGTTAGATAGATCCAAATGCATTTCTTTTCCTTTCAAGCAGAACCACTGAGAAGTTGTTCCTAACCTCCTAAGAAGAAATCTCCATTGCTTGGTTGAGCATGTTGCATTGCAGAGGCCTAGATGTCTATTATCGTATTTTTAGAGGTGCTTCCTTTGATTGTAGGCAGTGGGAAAATGGATAAGGGTAGTAATCAAACCTTTGATGTCGAATTCATCTCAACCTCACAGACTAAAGTTTGTCAAACTGACTTTTTATAAAAAAGAGTTTCCGAATACAAATCACAGTAGGTGATTTTTACCCAACTTCAGTTTGCAAACTATGGTTCGTGGAAACTTCAATTGATCACACCATGTGTGTTTTGGTTCCTAGTTGGAAATGAAATTTTACAACTTTCAAGGTAAAACTACTCTCATAATGTTTTGGTCATATCGTGACCGATGGATTTCCACACACTAAGGTAGGTGCCATAAATTGGCTCACTGACCCAAACATGCAACCTTACTTTTATAAGGGTGGCCCAATGTATAAGACTCTCACCGGTAGGATATAGAAGGAACAGATGCACACAGTCTTACTACCGCAATCGAAAAGGTTGTCTCTAGAATTTGAACTTATAATTTTTAGGTCACATGACAACAACCTTACCGTTGCTCTGAGATTCACCCTTGTAACCATTACTACTTTAAAGCGGCCAAATTACTCGTGATACATAACCAGTCAGACCTACCTAATGACTTGGCAATAAAACAAAAAAAACCTCATTATATAGCAAATCCCAGTGCCTATAGCTTAGTCTCAACTGGAAAGAGAAAATGTGTTGTCCATATTTTTCTTAAAAAATATAGTTAGAATTAACCTGCAGACAGCTCTCTGAAGAAAAATGATATTTCTCTTTGTGCAGATATAAGAGAATCTGAGCCATGAACACAATTCCTTCCGGTGTCCAGACCACACATGGCTCTGATGCTGTACAAAAAAGAAAATTATTTCACCATACAAAAAAATAGCAGAGATTACAACAATAAATGTCATGAAATTATCTCTTCATTCGATCACAGCATAGGGGACCAAATGTAAAGAAGTTGAACAAATATTTTAAAACTAAAATTCATCTGAACCCAAACAGAGAGGTATAAGTAATACTCCCCTTGTTCCTTAATATAAGAGCTAACTAACTTTTTTGAGTAAATTAAAGAGGCTAAATAAATTAGTTAATTATGACTAAATCCAAACTTTTAAGACGAATTCATATTATATACTCTTTAATCTACCTAAATTAGTCAACTAGCTCTTATATTAGTTATAATTAACTGATTTATTTAGCTACTTTAATATATTCAAAAAAGTCAACTAGCTATGATATTAAGGAACTGAGGTAGTAATATATATGACCTGTGAGGGTGAGTAATCTTAGCCTTGCGTGCATCAGTTGGCCCCATTAAGCCACGCCAATCAGCAATAGCATTTTCCTTCTCCAAAATCATAACTAATACTGGTCCACTGATAAACAATTGTCACAGAAAAGGATGCAAGGAGATTCACAACAAGACAACAGCTATAAAGAAACATCAAACAAGATTAAAATGAGAGATTAACAGAAATAACTGTCATGTGGCATTACTTCCCACAAAAGTGAAGCCAGAATTTCCTCGTCCAAGTAGTTAACGACAAAAATATTAGATAGCAACCATATAATATGGGAAGGGCTTCACAGTTGAAACAGGAACTATCTTTTATTGTGCTTACCTTACAATAATAAAAGCTATAATGTAGGTCAAGATCAAAGCTTTTTGTATTATGGACACTAAAAAGACCTCCACTTGGTTATGGTAAACCTGTATTGAGTATCTTCATTCCCACCATAATTATTAAAAAAACATAGTCAAGAAAAAGACGCAACAGACAAACAAAAGAAACTCAGTTAAAGGGATAATATTGGACTTAGATATAATTTGACCCAAAAAGTGAAGCATTATAATGAGGTGGAGCAAATAAGACTATTATGTTCTTTGCATTTACTTAAGCAGTGAGGCAAATCCAACAAAGAGTTTAACTCAAAAAAGTTACAATACTGTTACATGCTGACATAAAGACAGTCAAGGACATACCTTGTCATGTACTTTATAAGGCTGGCAAAGAAGCTTTTAGAAGAGTGCTCTGCATAAAATCTTGCTACAGTGTCCTCATCAAGTTGAAACCTCTTTTCCTTAAATATGCTGAAACCAGATTCTAGAATTGTTTTCTTGATATCATCTGTGTAGTTACCTAGCAATCCATCTGGTTTTATAATAGCTAGAGTTTTCTCCTTGTTTTCACTTCCATTGCTCAAAGACCTGCATGTTTTTAGAGAACCACCTAGTCAGTTTTTCTTATCTCTACTTTTAAGCACATTAACTTCGATATAGTGATATCATAAATACATATGACTTTATACAATGAAATATACAATATCGATATGTACATAAGCCTATACAATTTGTTAAAATTTGAAGCTTGTAAGAATTTGTGGGTGCAGAATCTCCTTTTCAAATAGATACGTTACATTCGTTATAATTATTTACTAGTTTAATCTCTCAAAGCTATCAAACATACAAGACAGGAAGAAGAGGGAGGAAGCAGAAAATCAAGAATATTTCTTGCTGCCCATTGTGGAACTTATCAATTACTTCTCCAGATTTTCCATCGAGTTGCCCAAAGATCATAAGACTACAGATACTGAAACCACCGATTTTCAATATCACAATCCTATATGCTTAATTCTAAGAAGGTAAAATGTTTCTGCTCTTAGTTTATAATCATGACAGTGCCCAATGTAATATCTAAATTCAAAGAAGACTGGAATTCCCAGCGACTGCTTACCAGAAAGTAGAAACTAAAGCAAACAGGAGAAGCATTCTGGTTAATCCAACAAGAGGTAGACGCATTTCAAGAACCAAACTGCAAGAATCAGCAATCAGCAATAATTACAGCAATAACAATCCATACAAAGTTTATTCAAACTAACATATTCACTGGGGAATTGTAGACGCTGTTTTGTGTCTTTTTACCCGTTTTCATTTCCATCAAGCCAACCAAGACCGATTGAACGAAGCAGACATTTTCCTATTTATTTTCTCATTCATAAGTTCCTAGCATTAACCGATGAGTGTAACAAGGAGGAGAAATGAAAAAAAAAAAACAGTTGCTTTACTTTTCCCTATGCATTTCTAAGCATCCAAACAGAGAGATACCTGTAAATCTGGGGAGGAAAACTGAAAGAAGAGAATGACAAATCTCGCCACAACCCAGAAAAATAATGAAAGCGGCAGCCAAATCTAAGGGTATGAATTGAGAAAATCTGCGGATTTATACGTAGATTTAGCTTAACGCGTTGAAATTATTAAGCAGCAGAGTTCAAGCAGCTCTCAGACACATCCCGATGGCCTCGTGTGACTTGGAAATGACCATAGTCAAGCCCCAACTTTATCTTCCTCAAATTGTCACTGCAGGGTATTGCTGGGATGTTTAATCTAATACCGTAAAGAAATAAATTAGTTGAATTGTTATTTCTCCATGTAGAACTAACTTGATAAAACTCTTTAATACGTGTAATGATTGTTTTAAAAAAATAAAAAATTTGAGAGAAAAAATGAATGGAGGTAAAATAAACTTATTAACCAACTTTCATATTTAGTATTTGAGAGAGCAATAACTCGATTTTAATTTCTTACCATGTTAACTTCCCAATTTACTCTTTTTATTATAACAAACTTTAGTTCATTTCTTTTTGTTGTTTTTTCAATCAAAGCTATTAGATAAATTCGAATTAATTTATTAATATAAAATTAGCCTAACAGTATAAAATTTTATTAGATTCTTTTATATCTCGAATTTAATTTTTAAAAAAATACTCAAGAAGAGTAATTACGAACATTAAAATTAAGATATTTAATAATAAAATTCAGTTAATATTATAAAAAAAAATGGGTTAATTTGTCTGATTTACATGATAAAAATACAACAGAATTGAAAAATAATTTTGAAGATAATGATATAAATTAAAATACAATAGAATTAGCAGTTCACCATCAAGGAGACTATACATGCAAATGCAAGGGATCAAAATAGAATTATGGTGTGATTTTTCAGCTATGCATTTTCTATTTATGGGGATGATAACCCAAGTAATAGAAATAAGTTTGCATTAATGTAGCTACAGCCTGAACAACATTGCACAAGGGCAAATATATACACATTGTTAATAACTTATTATACATTAATACTACACAGTACACACATTCTCATGCAGTTCAACTTGGGAATTAATGTCACTCGAAACATTCACAATCACAGAGCTCGATACAGCATTTGATCAGCTCGAAACAAGCAAGAGCAGCACAAAGCTGAGTGCAGACGATGGTAGCTTGGTCATTCATATAAGAGCAAGCACGAAGCATGCACATGCAACAGCAGGTATCAGCACATTTGCTGCAACAAGTGGTAGCAGCCTTCTCCAACAGACCTTCTGAAGGTTTCGCTTCTTTTAATGCCGGCGGGATGTTCGAGGCTGTTGCTTTGGTGTCACCAAACCCAATACTCAGCCCTCCAAGGAATATTCTCTGGTTTCCAAGTTCAACATTCTGCATGGTGATTCTGTTGTACGCCTGTTTTGAAGAGTTTTAAGGAATCAGCTGACAGAGGAGCTGATCTTTTATCAGTCAACAATTGGCGAAATTTCTTGAGAGAATGACATTTGGGTCCCTTGTAGAAAATTATTAACAATTTGGTCACTACTTCAATCTTCAAAGGGTTATTGTTTCAAGGGAACAAAGTGTCAACAATTCCCTTGCAAGGATCCAAATGTCATTCTTCCAAATTTCTTTTGGTGCTTGCTATCAGATTCTCTAATTGAGACAATGGTATAGGAAAAACTTTACCTTCTGTATCAGGAATTGTTCTGGTGGTGCCTTCTTTCCCTTTTCAGCATTTAAAAGAACCATGCAGGTGTACTCCGAGGGGACTTTATTTTGTGTGCTCATTTTGGAAACCTTTCATCAAGAAATTTGACATTTACTGTTAGTTCGGAATCAGCAACAGAGTAATAAAAAATTTTAATATTACCAGTAATACATATATCAACAAAAAAACTGTTGCTCAAAATGAAAATTCAGTTTTAATTTATTGACCAGTTGAAAACAGGAAGGAGAAGACACAAAGCATAGGTGTCGTTTAACATTGTAGAATAATCTGAAAATATCATTATGAACTTATCTAATCCATGGATAGTGACGTATGAAATACGCAAACCTTCTCCTCCAGCTCTCTACTTTCTGATAGCCATGCCTGGGCAGTGAGAAAGTCTATATGTCTTTTGGCAAGTACCTGATGAAAGTATCAAACCAAAATCAGGCATCGTTTGGCAGTTGTGCATGCTTCCACCAATTACATGACTAGCTATTTTTTTTTCTTTTTTTTGCGAGAGATGAAATGTTACATTTGTAAGTTGCATATCTTTTGCCCTCCGCGCTTTCAAGTCCACTTCAAAGTTGCTCATATCTGCCAGGGTCCCTTTTACTTTAATCGAATCAGGAAAGGTTCCATCATATCTTCCTGATATAATCAGCGGACTTTCAAGTGAAAGGTCTGGAATATGAAATGGAAATAGCTGCAACCAAAAATAAAAGGAAGGAAAAGAACAGAGTAAATCACTATATGGCGAAAACAGATGAATTGATACTCATGATCACTGAGTAAACTAGAAAACTGAAGGACATGTTGCCAGTTATATGTTCAAGAAATCATTATAAATTATTCAGGTTATAATCAGTGGAGTTGTGCTTCTTATGAAGTACCTCCAGTGAATCAAGACCTTCTAAACTTTCCACCATTATGTCCGAAGTAATGATTGTCGAAGCAGATCTAAATAACCTCTGCATTCGAAAGTCAATTGAATCTAGACATGACAACAACAGAACAAGATATTAGATGATATATCAAATTTTAAGAAAACATAAATACTTGAAAATTGAAATTGTCTATACTCCGGGTGACAGTTGTAATCAGTGACACAATCATGTTGCAAATACGGCGGAAGCAGAGAAACCAAGTTCAGTTGAGGAATGTTCTTCGAAAAAAAGTACGTATAGAGGCGTATGAGAGGGGAAAACTGATTGGAAGCAACAATTTAAGCCTTGATATTATGGAAAGACGCTAACCTAGATCATGAGCAACATAACAGTGACCCCTCCCAATTTGTGCTAGCATTTGCAGAAAGTAGTGATTACAATATAAACCTGAAAATTATTCACATTAAAATTCAGAGGTAAAGCCAGTTGGACAAAGCAAATTGCAAAAGATAGACGTATAAAGAAGTGACCAACTGCTGAGAACTCAAACTTATATAAATTTAATCATATATACAACAATAGAAGTAAATAGCAACATAATGCACATAGTTGAAGTTTCTCAATGAAGTCATTGAAAGAAATTTCCAACAGGGGAGTATATTGACAAGCATCAACTATAGGAAATCTGCACGGTTATTCAAGTATTACTATCAGAAGAAATTATCAAGTTCAGCTTATCATAACCCTATGCCAAAAGTACAAGAGAAGAAGGGTAGAGCCCTTGCCTATGCCAAAAGTACATATGCGAGGGGTGCAAACTGGTTGCCTGCTTGTGACGTAGCTTTTAACAAAATTGCAGACCTCTCTTTCATTTTCAACAGCTCCATCAGTAATGAGAAAAACGACAGGGATTGAACCAGTAGTTTTCTGAAATAGCTTCATTGCCTAAGATAGAATACACTATTAGATCAGGAGGTTAAATCCACGGGTGAACATTAAGAACTCAACAATCAAAATTGATGCACAAGGTCCAAAGCAGGACTAAAACACTTCATACAATATATACACGATCTATCAGAGCAATCATGTCAGTCAAGAAGTGTGGCAGAATTGTCTATGCATCATTTTGAAAACTTCAGCAAAGACAAAAATACCTGAGTTAGGGGAAGCAATATGTTTGTACCACCTTTGGCAATAAACATGGTACCAATCCATTGGGTAGCATTTAATATTGCTCCTTCTGTTGCAGGTTCCATTGATGGTGAGAACAAGTAGAAGTCCTCATTGAAAGCTATGATATTAAATGTGTCCTGGGCATTTAGTTGAGAAAGTGATGCCAGCAGTGCATTCTTTACATTTTCAAGCGGACTTCCTCTCATGCTTGCACTTATATCTATGACAAATACCACATCCCTTCTGAAAGTCTACGAGAGCAAATAAATAAGAACGCGTTAAAAAGTATTTAAAAATTGGTTAAGGAGACTTTGCTTGAAAATAAGGCAACTTGACTGAATAGGTTGTTTGCTTCCTCAAATGGTTGCATTTCTATACTCATTAATTCTTAAAAGTAATTTGTTTCCTGGATCCATTTTGAAGTTCCATATATTCCTTATTACTATAAACTATTTGTAAATGCAGCTATATTATTGCTATACCTTAGAATTGTTCCTCTAGATGCATTCATACTGAAGAAGACTCAACAAAGAACAGTGTAATCCCCTTCTTTTATCCATACATGGATGGGGAAGGGATGTAGAGGCATCTTACTTGCAAGTTGCAACATAACCCTACTATGCATTGCTAAGACATATACTCATCTTAAATCTTGGTAAATGTACTATAAAGAGAACAAGTATTTCAAACTTTAAATAAGAAACAAATTAAGTGCGAAATAATGAAAACAAACCTTCCTATTTTGGCTATTTCCAGGGTAAAGATGCAAGCAAAATATCTCTCTCTGGTCAAAATCACGCAGAAATGGTGATTGTAAGAGCACGCCACCAGATATGTCAGCTGAAGAAACCTGTGATATTTGATGCATTACATATATGGCATTCTCGTCTGTTCTTGAACGTCAATGGATTAGAGTTTATATGGAATTGCATTAAGAATTCTTAAAGCAGTCTGCTTCTAGGTCTTACCGCGTATGAAAAACTGAAGTCTTTAGTTGACCATGCAGACACTTCTGCTTCATATGAGAAACTTAACTTCCCAAATTGGTGTGTTAGTTCCTGGAAAGTAAAAAAGCCTCTTAGTTCAGATCTAATAGAGGCCAAACAGGATTTGAAGGCCCAATATGGTGTTTAGTACATGAACATTTTAATAATGGAAAATTCAAGATTTGTGTATGTGTCATAATAAGAGTGAAAGGCTTATTGTTTTATACATCTAAATACTCAAACACAGAGAGACAGGTTTCAGCTTCCCAGAAATATGGGATACTAGAATGTCTATTTATGAATTGCCACCTCAATGTTTCACCTTAACAGGATGACTACTGCTTTTGCATAACACTTCAGCTGCAAGACCGGATTGTACTTTCAAAAAAATCTTCTCTTTCTTTGAACTTTTCTTCTCCACCGGAGAGACGTATGAAGGAAAGCTAAAAGGTACACTAACTGAGAGCTGGTCATCATGATATAGCAATTTCTGACACCATCTGATTTTTACTGAAAGAAGAGAGCCTCCCCTAACCTGAAAGATGTTATTTTGTATGAGTAAAACTATTAACCGATTAAGTAAATAAATGAGATTAATTAATCTCCGCCGTTATATAGTAATAACCTGTGGAATCTTCACAGTGTATATCTGGCTTTTCAAGAAATATCCATCTTTTGTTTTCGCTGCTTTCTCTGTATCTCTTTCATCTTTTGGAGTGATAACTTCAGTTTGATAAGATATTCCATTATCATCAACCTCAAGACCTAGAAGTGAACCCTGTTAGCCACAACATATATATAACTTGAGAACTCACAAAACGAACTTCGACCCTCAGAGAAGAAGAGAGTGCAGATATTCATCAAGCAGTTAAACATGAAAGAATGATCATACTTAATTACGCATAATGGAATTGTGAACAACAACGAAGTGAAACCTAAATGTTATTTGAGTACAGAATCTTGGAGAATAACGAATTTACATAATGATAGCCAAATTTTAAGTTATGGCCCGAAAACAAAGTTGATATGAGATTTGATCCTTTTCTGGAAAGAAAAATTGCGGACGCGAATGATTAATAGAAAACATATTGATTCTTGTATCCTTGAGAGACAAAACTTCAAGTCTTGGACACCACAAAAGTAACTTTTGCAACAGATTAACGTAGCAGATGATTCGACAGTTGTATGTTCATTGCTTAGTGGTTGATCAAATTGATGAACTTCAATCAAAGCATTTAGAAGATGATTAACACAACAGACGATGCCAGCCCCATAAAAATATCAATTTAGCGGTCATAATTATTTATTGGAATGACTTTGACATCATCTATCTCTATCGTTATTGTCTTCATCAGAGCAATATAATAAACAAGATGATTTACCTGTTCTCCCATTGTTACAGCAATCCGGCAGTCACACATTTTACTCGACCTTACACAATGGACGAGCCATGTTCCGCTAACTGTAACAAACGCCGTATCAAGAGAACACTCAATTTCCATGGCAATTCCGTGCATGTGTAGTGGGATCAACGCGGGTGGTTCACACCGGCCGTGAACGTACGGCTGGTAAGTCCGAATGTCCGGATTGTCAACTATCTCCGGTTCTGGTACCACCGCGTAACACATCGGCGCTGTCGGTAGATACACGTCCGCAGTCCTGGATAACGCCGGCTCCGGTATTGGAGCAGAAAACGATCCTCTGCCATAGAAAATTCGCTTCGACAGCCTCATTCCGAACTCAACGGAGCTCGAAAATTGTTCTGCCATCTTTGAACTGGAAGTACTACCGCCGGAAAAGAATTTTTCCGGCTGGTGAGTTGCAGAGAAGATTAGAGTAGAATGAAGTTACACAAAATAGCTAGAGAGAGCAAATGATGAGATTTTCCAAGAAAAAAGGTTACAAGAACAGTAAGGTCTGTGAGTTTTGAAGCGCCATGAATAATAGCAATAAGTGAAAGACGTTGAAGGCAGATGAAGAAGCAGAGAGAGCTCGTAACCACTTGTACGAACCGCACCGGAGGGGTCGATTTTTCATTTATGAATTAGTAACATATTAATGTTTCAATAAGAAATAGCCAGTAAGAATAAAACACGTGTTACTCAAAAGGAGAGGGGAACCACGGGGGCGGGCGTGAAGGACAAATATTCAATAAGTGAGGTCTATTCTGATTTTGTTACGTGGACGATTCATCCAATGTTTAATAGGAAATTGACAGATTGATCTGTTCAGTGTTTACTTTTGATATACTAGTATATGTTTTATTTTTTTATTTTAATTCATCAAACTTACACGAATCAGATAGAAAAGATATTAGTGGCAGGAGTTTTTTCAGATAAAATTAACAAATTAAATAATTAAGTTAAATTTGAGTCAGAAAAAGTATTTAAGTGAGATCTATTTTTGGATGCTCATGCTTTATGGTAGGTAATTTTGTCGGGATTAAAAGAACTAAATTTATTAGTAAGTAGGGACCTATGTACCGACATTGTATAAAACCAAAAAGTCCAAAAGAAAATGACTGGCATGTGAGCCATGTGGAAGGAGTTTTAGTCCAAATCATCAAAGTGTGCGTTTGAATTACGGTTTAAAAATCGATTATAACATAAAATTATAGTTTTAATTTTTTTTTTGCCAAACACTAAATTTAAATGTAAAATTAATTATAAAAAGAAACTATAGTTTTATCATATAAAATTATGGCTTCCAAAAATCCACGCATCAGGCGCTTTTTTTAGCAGGAGAAGAAACGCGCAGAAAAAAAAAAAGAAATGAGCCAGGAGGGAGAGAAGGAATATGCATTTTATAATAGTGTGAGTCCCACATCATTATAATATATATTTTTATTTTTTTTTTCTTTTCTTTTATCTTTTTCGTCTTTCATTTTCTTTTTATTTTTTTTATCTTTTCTTAAACACACACTCTTCTTCTTTTACTTTTTCTTTTTTTATTTTTTTCTTCCTTCTCTCTCTCTTTTTTTTTAATTCTTTCTTCTTCTTCTTTTTTTCTCTCTCTATATATATTATTTTTTAAATTCTAAATTAAAAAATATTATTTCAGTACCAGGAAAAAATTAAAAGTAAAATGAATAGGGTTAATTTTTTATTATACTCAAACATAAATATGTTGTAAGTGTTATTTTTTAATCAATAAAATGAAAATATATATTTTACGTAATTATCAATTTTATTTATGTCCTTTTTAGTAAATTGTTAATATAAAATCAATTATTCTACTAATCATCCAAACATCTCTAATTTTTAAAATCACTTTTTTCCTAAAATCTATTCTTTCAAAATCTATTCTCCAAAATCTATTCTGCCTATAATCTATTTTCTAAAAGCTAATCCAAACACACCTTAAGGATCATTTTTTTGGGTGTGTGAAGACTTGATTACTAGGGTCTAGTGTCGTGGTGTGTTTTTGGGTTACTTTTATTATTATGCATTATTTAATATATTAATATTTGAGGATACAATAATAAAAATACTGTTAAAAAAGTTTTCATTACAATAAATATTTACGTGTAACTTAACTTATCTACAGTAACTATTTTTCAACTATACATAATATATTTTTAATTATATATAAAATAAAATATATTTTTATATAGTTAAAGAAATATTATATTTAACTGACTAAAAATTACTTAGAATATCCTATTAAAAATGAGCTGCCTACACCCAATGATCTATGCCATTTTTTTTTTGGTAGATGAAAAGTCTAGGTGACAAAGTATTCATATTGACAAAGATATTTAAACTCACGATTTTATAAATTATGAGTTAACTCTTTATTAATTAAATTAATTTTGTTAGTAAAAATTCGGGTTTTTAAGTAGCTTTAAGGAAATAAAATTCGAGACGAAATTTTTTTTAATAATTTTTTCAATAATAATTGCTAGAATTATTTTGCATAGTAAATTATTAATTATTGATAGGGATGAATCCTTCCTTCAAGTTGTTGTTTAATAATATTAATAATTAATAATTGTAGTGTCAGGCATTGGAGGTAAGAATAATTATGTGCTAGGCTTTCTCTCAAAGTTAAGCTAAGGATTACTTGAACCCTTCTATTTTAGCATGTGCTGTTTTTTTTTTTTAATATTGCTTTTTAATCAAGGTAGGATTCGTATATATTTTGAAGCGTTTATATGGCCATTTAGATTAACAAAAATGAAAGCAAAGCATGTGACAAAAATAAATGTGGAAACACTTCATGAGCATTTATTTAATAGCATGTTGTTATAGTAAACGCAACACGTGAATTAGAGGACACATTTTAATATTTAATATATATAATCAATCAAATAACATATTTTGTTTATTAAATAAACACTAATTATACGTCATTAAAAATAAAAAGAAAGAAAGAAACACCAATTATAGCAAGCTCTTTGTACTTTATTTTTTGACCAAAAAGCTCTGTCCTTCAAATAGTTTAGAAATAATTGGCAATTTTACACGTGACTTTTTGCACAATTTATATCTTATATACACAATTCTTATTACTCTTCACGCTTTTGTGTGTGTGTGCGTGTAGGCATATTCTCACTTATTTATAACTCTCATTTCCCCAAATTTTCCAAACAAAATATTCCCCTCGTTCATCTTGAAGGTTTTAGTAGAGTATAAATTATTTCCTATATTATACAAACAATATTTTAGTTATAATTCCGTTGAATTAATCAAGTCACAGCATAAGTTTATTTTTTTATATTATTCACTAAATTATATTATTAAATATTTAATTTTAGAATTATGATTAATTATCTGTCTCTCCCAATATAAATATCTTATCTGATAGGACTTTATATCATTAGATAAATTTTATACTAATGTAATGGGCAATCTCAACTTGGTAGCGTGAGGAAAGCCATGTGTGATAATAAGTGCCTGTTTGGGTCCACCTTTGAGAATGGATTCTGGGGCAAAATCTCGGTTTGGAAAATTTTTACATAAACAGCAATTTTTGTTGAGAATTGATTTTGGACAAAACCTCGGTTTGAAACCTAAGTTTTGAATAAGCTACTGAAAATAACTTTTTCTTTGAAACCTAGGTTTTGGATTATCCAATTACTATTATACCTTTATTTTTTCTTACACCCTCTCTCCTCTCTCCTCTCTTTTCTTTATTATCTCTCCTCTCTCTTCTCTTATCTATCTTTTTCTCTTTCCTCTCTCCTCTCTCTTTTTCTCTCTCCTCTCTACACTCTCTTCTCTCTCCTCTTTATTCTCTATCATATTTCATCTCTCTTACTTTTAATCATATTATACCATTTTTAGTAATTTACCAATATAAAAAGTGATTCTACTACTAATCATCCAAACATCTTTATTCCCAAAATCTATTTTTTCTAAAATCTATTCTACCCAAAATCTATTCTCCAGAATCTATTCTTCCCAAAATCTATTCTCCAAAAGCTAATACAGAGTAATATGGAAGTGAAAGATCAGATTAAGGAGCCGATTTAGCATTATTAATGGAGCGTGTAATTGACACTAACGTTGTTTGGTATGCTTTATGAATTATATATACTTTTATTTTATTTTCCACAACTTTTTACTTCAGAGTGGAAATTGAAATGAAATAATAGATACTTGATCGATCAGATACAATCGGGACCAGCGAGGTCCTTGTAGGCCCCCCCCCCCCCCCCTCTCGTCATGAACTTGTTTTTGGTATTTCGAGTCTTTCTCACTTTAATCCGAAAGAATTAAACTAATCAAAACTACTGTAATTCGTATTGTGTCAGGTAGAAGACCATACAAAATGACAAAGCTTTTCTACTAATGGGGTGTTTGGATTAATGAAAATAATTAATTTTGTACTCTAAAATGAACGTAAACTGTGGAAATGATTAAAGAGGTGTTTATAAAGATATCCAAACACCCCCTTAGGCCATAAAATTTTAGGGACTACAAAATTCGAAATCTATTGACTAAATTGATACAACTTTTGCTAGTTAAACTTATAGAGATAACTTTATTTTTAAACTATAATAATTCTAAAAATATGAAATAACTGGTTAATGAGTTAAACGATTGTATAAGTAAAAAATTTTAATATTTTGGATAAATTATAAAAAGTTTTGTTTGAAAATAAGAAAAAAAAGAGTACTAACAATTTTTTTATATAAAAAAATAGAAGAATATTATTACCTTCAACTCTTAATATAATAGTTAGAAAATTAATTTATAAATATTAAAAATTAGTTGTTTATTGTTTATAACAAATTTATTTTAATTTTCTTAAACTACCTTATTTAATCATATGTGATGAAACTATTTTTTTAGTTAAGAGATACTTTAATATGTATAATTAATAAAAATATTTTGGTCAATAAATTATAAAAGGTAAAAAAATATATGACTAAAATAATTTTTTTATTTTTTAGGGAGTGTTATGCATGGAAAGATCTCATTTATCCATCTCTAGTATAATTTCTTCTCTTTTCTTTTTAATTTGAATAAGTTGTTCTGTCCATTAAAATATTTAAATTATATATAATATAGTTTATCATAAAGGTAATTTAATTTTAAAATTAAAACATTTTAAATACTAATATTTTATCTATAAAATAAATTACAAAAATATTATCCATTTAATGTGATTTACTTTGAATTATAAATATTTTACTTATTTTATATTAATCATATGTTCGTATATTTAATAATTATTTTAGCGTAACACACGTTTTATTTTTAAAAATTATAATTTCTAAACTAAAACTAAATAAAATTCAACACAGATAAAAAAGCACAAATAACTGTAATTTAAAATTTAATAATTTTTTAATTTTTTTATATTTAATATATACTATAAAATTTAGACAATAATAAATAATGGGTAAAATTATATAAAAATTTAATAATTTAATTTGTAAATAAGATAAACAAATATTTTTTTTATTTTATAAATAAGACTATAAGAATATATGATAAATTTTCGAACCAACCAGGCCGAAACTGCAAAATGCTGAACAATGTCATTGTCCATACAGGCAAGTGAAAACTGTTCAACCAAATTATTTGCAGAAAATTAATATAAATAATAAAAAATAAATTTATATTATATAAAAAATAAGTTTACTCCTATCGTAATAGCTTATTTAGTAATAGCTTATTTAGTAAATAATCTCGTAAATTTTTTATAAATATTTTTTAAGTTTTAGAATTATATTTTAATTTTATTAAAAGATCAACACTGAACTCATTTAATGTTTTTTAATAAAAAAATAATTAATGGCATAAAAAGTAAGTTGACCTTTCTCCAGTTAAAAATTTGCCCCAAAAGAGACTTTCACCAAAACTATATATATATATATATAGTGAAACTGGAATGCCCAGTGCCCACCTCTGGTTTCGGACTCTAACTAACCTCGTCTATGTTTAAAAATACAATAATAAAGTAAAAGTGGCCCGACATATAGTGTCTCGTGGTGTGTATAATGGTGATGCAACGATTAGGATAAAAATATAGAATTGGATACGAATATACGATAAATCATTTAAAAAAATTGTATTTTCCTCATATATCTTTTTTTTCTACAGCTGGTGATTTTTTTTTGTATTTTTATATAGATAATACAAAAATTGAATATTCCATAAAACATTTTATGATTAGCAAAAGAAAGAGAACCCCCCCCCCCGGTACGTAGAAAAGTTGTGAGCTGTCAATTTAACACCATGAGTTGTCAAAATTTTAGGAATGGTAGATGGATAAGTCATGGGTGACCTTTTTGGATTAAGATATAGGAAATTTGTTATTCGGGGGAGTTTACGTGTTTAAATGAAATTCATATAAATTTATATTAAATTTTATTATTTGCATATTATAAATAATAGAATATAAGTAGTTAAATTCATTAACTTTTTCAGTAAAAGGGTAATTCATTCTTCATAGTCCTTATAAGATACTGGAGGCATACTTATTTTATAATCAGTTGATTTTTGCCAAAATTATTTAAAAAAAAAATTAGTTGAGTTGGAGCTTATGACTTACCCAGGCTATAATATGTTTTTAGATTTAGAATATTTATAAAAATATTTATAGATTATAAATTAATAAAATTTTTACAGTTAGAATGATTTTAATTTAAAATTTTATAGATTATGAGTCAATTTTTTATTAATTATATTAATATTTACTTATAATTTTATTAAAGTTGTAGTTGATACTAAAGAGTTAGCTCATTATTTATAATATATGAATTTAAATTTAATTACTAATATAAAGATTTAGTTGATAAATAATTTAAAAATATTTTTACAAGTGTTATTTAAATTTAAAGACATGATAATTCTTTTTGGTATAAAGAAAGGGATCAATTGAGCTTGGCATATATTGTATTTTTATAAAGTTAATAAAAAAAATTAGAACGAAAGAATGATTGGGTGGAGAGACATGTAGGGCATGGTTCCCTACAAATGTTGACTAATTAGGGTTTTATTGACGAAACGTGAAGGATGCTTGAAAGTCTAAGGAGGATCCAATAAATAGAGATGGAGGATCCAATAAATAGTTTTTATTTCTTTATTTATTTATGGTTTGGACCAATGATTCCACTCTGCCGCTGCGTCTGTCTTATTAATTAGGGGACCAATGGGGACCACGTTCTTCACACTGAATTTTTTTTAAATAATTTATTTTAAAACTGACCAAAATTAGAGTATGTATGAAGTCTTAAACGTATTTACAATTTATTTATTAATAAAATTCTCAATTTAATATGGAATTTTAACACATGTCATTGTCGTATCTTTCACAAGTAAACCAATCTTTCTTCTATACCACATTGCCATTGCCATAGCCATCATCATCACTAATACTTTCTACTTTCTTTTTATTTTTCTATTATTCTTTTTTAATTAATCCTTTAACTAGAAGCCTCTTTCTTTTTCATCAATTTTCACCATTAAGAAAAATAGTGTTTCCCAGTTTAACATGAGAGTAGACTTTCCATTATTGTAAAAAACAAAAAAAAAATCTTTCAAATCGTGAATGTTTTTTATTTGAACTAAAAAATTATTTTCCCCTGCCTACCTAATTATTTTTTAATATATTTATTTTAAAATATTCCAAAATAAAAAATAATATTTTAGCTTTTAGTTGGAAAAATAATGATCAATATATATAGTAAAGTAGGATAAAAATTATTTTAGGTGAATAATGAGTAGTAACTTTTCTTTTTCTTTTTCATATGTGAAACAAGAGAATATGGGGCCCATTACTTTTTTTTTGTTTGATAAAATTTTTTTTGAAAAGGTTGACCACGATTTAAGGATAGGGCGAAATTTTTTCTTCTTTTAAAATTATATTAATATTTAATAAAATGAGTTATCTATTACTCTTAAATATAAATTTATATATTCAAAAGATAGACTCAAGGAAAATTAAATCAAATGGATGACTGACGGTGGACGTGGGGCCTTAGTAAAAAAGATGGTACGAGACCCATAATAAAATAACACAACTGATTTTACGGGAAAAAAAAAGGTTCTGGATTGAATTTTTTATTATTTGGAATTTTATTATACATATACAAAATTTTAAAATAATTTTAATATGCATGAAGTATTAAATTGTTAAATAAAATAAATATTGTATATATTTTTAATATGTACAGGAGTAAAAAATTATAACGAACAATAAATTATGATTCTGATTAAAATAATTTCTAATATATGGGCATGTGAGATGATAAATTCTAGAATAAAATATATTATTTGACTTTTTAATATGCACAATACAACAATTTGCTTTGAATTTTTAATTTACACGGATATGATAGTTTATATAGGAATAAAACATCCTAATTGACGCTCCATATATAAAAAATGAATTCATAATTTAAAACATTAATCGCAAAAGTATATATTTGGCCCTTCCATGTCAGTTTAATATTCGATGAACATAAAAGGGTCAAAGTTGAATGAAATGAGAAGAACTTAACAATGAAAGTGGAATTTTTGGGGGGGGGGGGGGGAATTAAAGAAATGGAATTTAAATCAAAATTAAAAAAAAATCGAAAAGGAAGATATGTAGCTTCAATAATGTACATATGGGCCACTTTTGTTGTAGCGAGGTACAACATAATCATAGACATAGCCCAACCTTATTCCAGGCCTTCGCAATCGATTATCATTAGTGAAAAATAGATTTTTTAAATTTTTATTTTTAAATCAATTACTGCAGAGACGGTTTAAAAAAACAACCGGTAGTATTTTTATAAATAAAATAAAATATTTATACCAGTTATAAATATGACCGGTGTAAAAAGTCATGACCGGTGCTATTTTTATAAATAAGATAAAATATTTACACCGGTTGTATACATTACCGGTGTAAATATTTTATCTTATTTATAAAAATATCACATATCATTTTTTTTTAAACCGGTTTCACAGTGACCGATTTTAAAATTGGGCTTTAAAAAGCATATTTTTAAACCAGTCTTATCTACAGCTGATAGAATTACATCCGGTGTAGAATGTCTTTGCTATTAAAAATATAACAAAAAGCGTTAATTTTTTACGATTCCCTATCTTTACAAATTATATCTTCATCCATGGAGAAAACTAGACAAGGAAAAACACATAGTGACAGGAAGCTCCACCTTCGTAACACACCGTCTAAAGCTCGCCGAAGAAAAAGACCTAGATATGCGATGACCCATACCTGTGCTCGTCGTTATCTATTGTTGAAGTTAGTCGTTCTAGCCTCTAAAGCTCGCCAAAGAAGAAGACTTAGATCTGCGATAGTTGGTGTCTATTTTTTTGTTCCTTTCTATCTCGATTTTGTTTAAATTTATTTCTGTTCACTTTTAATTGGGCAAGTCAGAGGAATTGTGACGATGTTTCTATGATATCTTCAATTAGGTAACGGCGTTTCTAGGTTTTCATTTCTGTATATATATTTGGTTTTTTGTCTCATTCATTTCTGGGTTTTGTTTAAATATATTTTTATTTACTTGTGTGCAGGTAACCTAAAGGAATTGTGACGATATTTTTGTGATATCTTCAATTAGGTGACGACGTTTATGGGTTTTTATTTCTGTGCATATATATGAGTTTTTGTTTCTTTCGTTTCTGGGTTCTTTACTTTTTCTTTCTTCCTCTTTTTTGTTCTCTGCTTGCATTTTACAGGTATCTATTCTTCTTCATCACTCTCATTCTCCTCCAGATTTGTGACAAAGAAGAAAATAATTTCGGACTTAGAGTTTTTTTATTCTGAATTTTTTTTATTTTGACATTACTTTTTAAACCAGTTGTATGGAATAACTAATTTAAAAAAGCTGATTGTTTACACCGGTCATATACAACCGATGTAGAATATTAAACTTTTTACACAGGCTGTTTCTGTACCGGATCAAAGTCCGGTGTAGAAGTATATTTTCAACCTATTTAGAAAGCATATTTTCTACCATATTCTTCCTTTCTTAAAAAATATTGGGTTAAGGACAATTTAATAAGGTTAATATCCGGATATAATCGGGGCAAAGTTCTAGTGAATTGGGTAGGTTATAAAAAAATAAGGTTAATATCACTCGTGGGTTCAATTGGCGAAAGGGTTAGATATGCGACCATTTAGAGTGTGTTCGATCCCTAGGGTATACCACTTTGTTGTGGTTACAGTTGCGGTGCTTCGGGAGGCAACCTAGCTCCTGGGTGCCTAGGTTTACGCCTGAGGGTAATAGACAGCTCGCTCTGCTCGATATTGGTATCCCTTAGGAGGAAGGGAGACTTCGCCCTACCTGTAGATCGTGGGTGAGCCCAACCCCTTTCCTAAAATTTTTATAACAAAAAACCATTAAGGTTAATATCTAATTTTGTTATAAAAGTTATATGTATCCAAAATATTTTTTTTATCAATAACACCATAAAAATGTTAAAAATGAGCAATGCCGCCTCTATGCATTTAAAATAATTAATGTTAATTTTTTAACATTTATCTTATATTTGGATAGAAAAAAATTAGTGAAAAAAGAATACTAGGAGGAAAAACTCCTAAAATTATTAAAAAAAAAAAATTCCTAGTATTCCCTCACATAAGTTTTCTCAATATATTTATATCAATACCAATAGATTTATATATATCAAAATACTTATAAACATCATATTAACACACGCAACGAGTAGAAAGTGGTTACCTTATTTTGGGAATAGGAAAGGGACCGAGAGAGGATTAAAAAACGAAGATCCGACTCAATAATCAAGTTTGAGGAATATCTCAGGGTCTTAACTCTATTTATAAAGCCATAATAATAATTCAAAATTTAAATTTATATCTTATCTTTATTAAAATCTTATCAGATATAATAATTTAAAATATAAACTATATTATTATTATAGTATAAATACATATATTATTATATGTATATTTAATCAAAGATATAGATATATTATTATTATTTTTATCATAATTCTATCAGGTATTTTAAAATTTAAACTATATTTTTAAAATAAAATTGTATATTTAAATCTGAATATAAATCATAATAAATTCTTAACTAATAGTAACAATCAAATCATCACATTCTAAATAAGATAAAAATATGATAATCTATAATATTATATCATATTTTATTAAAAATATTAAACTATAATAATTTAATTAGATAATATTTTTAAATTATTAATAAATAATATTTTAAATTTTATTTAAATATAAAGACAAAATTTGAGATGTTAGAATCCGAACCTTCTGCTCTCTGAATAAAATAAAGTTTAATTTGTTTGGTTTAAAGTAAATGAATAATTCTATTAGAAAAGAAGTGAATGAGTCACTTTTTGTTGTATGTCAAAGAAATTGGAAAGTTGGGGGAAGAGCGTATGTGTGGAATCGCTTTTCCTTATCCCAATTCCCAATGATGCCACGTACTAGTCATTTTGCTTCGACTCAAAGGGTACAAAACACCACTTGGGGCCTGTTTGGATAGGATTTTGAAAAATGGCTTATAAAAAAAAAAGGGTTTATGAACAACTTATGGAAAAGGACTTTTGGAGAAGAGTTTATGGAAAAAAAATGGTTTTGAATAAATAGGTGTTTGGATAGTTATTTTTAGAATGACTTTTTATGGTGGTAAATTACCAAAAAGGGTATGATTTGATTTAAAGTAAGAGAGATGAGGGAGTTAGAGAAAAGAGAAAAGAGAAGAGAGAGGGAAGAAAGGAGAAAGGAGAAAGGGTGTAAGAAAAAGTAGGAGAGAGGAGAGAGGGTATAAGAAAAAGTAGGGGTAAGATAGTAATTGGATAGTCCATAAGTGCTTTTACTGTTGAAAAAGCTATTTTAAATAGCTTATTCAAAACCATGGTTTTAAATAATGGTTTTGTCCAAAAGTACTTATAGACAAATAAACCTATTTGTTTTAAAATTTCCTCAAACCGAGGTTTGGGCCAAAAACTCTTTTAAAACCACGGTTTGCAGGCCAACCAAACAGGCCCTTGATCATATTCTCACTGCTCTTATTATCACTTCAACATTATTTCCTTGTTTTGACCTTGTTTTAGTGTTTTCTTATCTTATATTTCTCATTATTGCCCCTTCAAATTCATGCATTTGATCAACCATATAAAGTATGACTACTGACAAAATCAACCAAATATTACTCAGATCCTTAATAGAAGATATATTTAATTAATTTAATTAGATTAAAAAAATTAGTTAATATAGCTAGCATGATTTTTTTAAAACACCATAACTATATTATTTAATTTTCTCTCTTTTTCTCTTACTTGATTATTGTTGAGGGAGTATCTATACGGGTAATTTAAAAAAATAGATAAATATGAAAAAATTTATATTTATGACCAAGATCAACTCCCCAATCAAATCCTATATTAAGGACCAAAGGATTATATCTAATAAATACTTGTCTCAAAAATTAAGTTATATATGTGTAAATATGAACTAATTCATACTGTGATTCTATAAAAGTGTGAATAACTCTAAATTAATTATATTTTGAATCTTTTAATAATTATTTATTTTTAGATTTTTTGGCTGTTTTTTAGTTTAAGGATTGAGAGATGTGATTGTCTATATATCAAAATGAATTTATTCATCTGATATCTAAAAAAGAATGTCTCATTCTTAAGTCTTAAGAAAATTAATTTGAAGTTTGAACGAGTTGATAGTAGATATGGGATTGTTGTGAAAATGAAATGGGTGAAATCAAATAATGAATTTAACTTAATTGAATTCACAAGGTCTTGTTCATTGGGACTAATTTTATTCCAATCTCCGTAAAAATGATATTTTCTCATTACCATTTTACTACTTGTCTATGCTGGCATAGGTATATGGCACAACAACAATCAATTCCATAACCCAATCTCCCTCACTCCATCCCCTTCTTAATTCTTACAAAAGCTAATTATACATTTACATAATTAGCTATTTAATTATAGAAATATGCACTAATTAATAATAAAGATTCACTAAAATTAAATTTAGAAAGAAGAGTAATAAATTAAATAGGTATAAAATCTTTATGGATCTAACCCAATATATGCTAAATATACACTTATTTAATTATATAAAAGTTAATGACAGAAGCAAACACAAATATGCACATTTAAGCCCAAATTTACAAAATTAAAGTGTCAAAAATTTAAGATAAGATGTTTGAACTATAAATTTTGCAAATAGTTATTTGCTTAATACGATGAAAAATTAGAACTATAAAATTTTACAATAAATTAAAATTAATAAATTTTATGATATATTAAAAGTTTAAAAAATTAAAATTATTTTCTGGTTGTATAAATTTTTTATGGGGATATAAATGTTTAATTAATTCTTATGATAAAGAGGAGTATTTTGATAAAAAATGGTTTAAAAATCAAATTTAACGGTTTGGGTAAATAGAAATGGAATTTTATATATAGAAGAGAGGTTAGCATAATATGTATTTTAATTTTAAGAGAGATCTATTTATAAAATGGAGGAGATATTAGTGTAATTAAGGTAAAATTGAGGGGTAATTTGAGTATTTTACTCTTATAATTACTGATTGATGTAGCAGTAAATATTGATCAGAATACCTGGCTGGATGGCAGCTATATATCGTGATAATAAAGGAGAGTTGAAAAAGCGTAGATATATATATATATATATATATATATATATATATATATATATAACGATCACAATAAGGAGCGTATAACACAAGATATATATATATATATATATATATACACAAATATACATATAAAATAATAACGTAGGGAGGAGGCATGAAAACAAAAGCAAGTTTTATTTATTATTGGGACTGGATGAAACATGCATGAAACAAGACCCAGTAGCTACCGCATAGCAGGAAGCAGAGCGACATTAGCTTATTATTCGGAAGGGAAACTCACTCGGGCAAGGCACGGCAAGGCAAGGCAAGGCAAATTAAAGCACCGCACGAACGTACACGATATCGATGGATACAAATAAAAGAGCGACCGCACGACAGGCAGCACAAATGAAAAGGAAGACGAGAGCCGTCATGCATCTGATGGAGCCTCAGGGTTGTAATCGTTGGGGGTGACGATCCACTTGGAAACGCCAAAGAGTCCGTCGCCCAGGAGCCGAGGGACAGCGCCGAGGAAGACGGGCGGGGGGACGGTGTCCCAGTCGCTGGGGCGGACGTCGCTGTGGCCGGCGAAGATCTTGCCGACGGGATAATCAGGATAGAGGAGTTGGAAGGCGTGCTGGAGAGCGGTGAAAGTGGAAATGGGAGATTGCTCAGTGTGGGACTGGTAGACCACGTAGTCGAAAAGCTTCTGGTTGGCATCGTACAGCTCGTGATAGTACTTCTTGAGAGGAGCCGAGACGGTGATGGAAGCTTGGGTGATGCTGTTTTCGCTCTTGAGATTCCATATCACTTGCTTTATCGACTTGGCGAACTGATGCAGCGCATTAGGGTTTATGTGTTCGTAATAGACGTCGATGCCATCGAATTTGTACTGCTTCACCAACTCTCCCAGAGTCTCGGTGGCATTCTTGATCCATTTGGATTGATCGGCGGAAGTGACGGCGAACGGGAATCTCATGTCACGGCCTCCGATGCTCAAGAAGAACTTGACCGCCGTGGCCGTTGCACTGTCCCTGATGTTTCGGATCTCCTCGGGAGTTAAGGTGCTCGTATCGAAATAGGGGAAGAATTTCCCCGTCTGGTACTTTCCGGCATTATCGTAATCTCTGGC
Organism: Leucaena leucocephala; assembly: GCA_037074615.1. Classification (NCBI taxonomy): domain Eukaryota; kingdom Viridiplantae; phylum Streptophyta; class Magnoliopsida; order Fabales; family Fabaceae; genus Leucaena; species Leucaena leucocephala. The sequence continues at coordinate 19,717,608 of CM073555.1, read as the reverse complement.
GAAGGCCAGGACGATGTGCACTTCATCCTGGAGGCTCGCCTTTGGGAGATTCTTGACGGAGCTCTCGGTGCTGGCGTAAACACGATAAGCAGACAAGCTCGCCATTTAATTTGTTTTCAGAATATCTCTCTCTCTCGGATTAATGCTAACGCTAGGATCCTGGTGTGAGTTCTCATGTGTCGATTCGACTTCCTTATATACACCAATGTGTTATCCTGTGACGTCACTCGCCCTGCGTCATCAACCGTGGCGTCATGGTTCCAACCCTTTACTTGCATTATTCAGATCTACCTATACGCGTCTTCCAATTTAAATATGGCTACGTGCCACCTTTTCTTAGTCGGCACCAAATTAAATTCTGCTGCTGTGATCACATGCATCAGCTAATATCGGCGCGAATATTGTGTGTTGATTATAAGGAAAAATTGTTTTTATTTGGTTTTCTACACAATATTCGCGCCGATATTAACTGATCATCTTCATCGATTGACTTTATTTATTGGACACTGGTGAACGTGGGCTTTTTCTATTTGGTTTTCTACGGCTCTTTCCTTACTAGCATATGCATGAGCCATTTTAATTATTAATATACCATCGTTTACTTGCATTATTTATCTTGACTACTGGATATCAATAGGCATCTTTCAATTTAAATATCGCCAATTATCGTCATGTGCCACCTGCCATGTTCCTTGTTGCATCCTCTCCTTACGTACGTTAACCAGGCGCCACCATATATGTCAGACATATTAACTCAAGCCTTGGGAAGGTAATTAAGCTCATGAGACAAATTTTCCTTACAATACTTAATGTGTTTCTATTATATATCCCATGGCGTCGAGTTAATTTCATTTTCCAGTGCTAATCTAAATCTTCCAAACTCATAGGCATTAGCTAGGCAAGAAATAAACAAAGATTGAGTAAATAAAATTTGCATTAAGCACAAATAAACAGTTGGAATCAATTCTGATCTTAGAATTTAGTTGGAATCAGGGACCGGAGCGGTATAGCAGCCGGCGATGCTAGCTTTATACTGTGGTTGATTAATAAACTGTGTCGAGCCACTCTTAACCATATGCAATTAATTAAACCGTCCCGTCTTAATAATGTGGTAATAATTAATTAAACTGCCCAATTTAATCTATAGATTAGGAAACTTGGGGCCATATGTGAGATATACACACTACTGGAAAGCATGCTTTTAACGGCAGTTAAAAGTAGCATTTAACGGCAGTTTTGGGAGCGTCGTAAATTCCACCGTCGTTAAATGTTACCTTTCCTAGTGGTTTTTGCATTGAACTGCAATTTTAGGAGCGATATGAATTCTACAGCTGTTATATGTCAAATGTAAAAACCACAATGAAAGGTTAAACAATTAACGGGTGTTATGTAAAAAACTACCATTAATTGCTTTCTCTTCATAGTGGTTTTAGTCAGAATTATCGTGGAAGCTTAATTTTTTTTTTAAAAGTGTCTTATGAAAAGGATTGGGAAAAAATAAAACTATCTAACTATACGAAACCTAAGATAGTGAGAAGACCTAAAGAAAACAAACAAAGATTAATCTGTCATCAAAACAAATGACAACCTTCAGCCAGTTGCTTATCACCCACATCACTAGGAGTGCCCAGTCAAATTCAAGTTCTGTGGATCAAAACAATATTAAAAACCTTATTAGCTTCCACAAACTCACGCATCTCTCGTAGTTTATCTCTTTTCAAACGTTTTAATTTCTTCACCCCAATAAATAAATAAATAAAAATCAAACTGGGTATTAGATTAAGGATATAAACATAGGGTAAAAAACTAGTCATATTGAAGACTATATTGAAATTAAGCAGCCTCCTCCTAATAGTATTTCCCCCTAATGCATAGGCAAGATTGTAAAATAGATAGAGATATTATTCATGAAATTTAAGTTTGGTAGTTTAAATGAAATAAAGTTTACCGAAGTTATTTGTAATCAGAAAATATCAAATAAAATAAAAATGAAGTTTTATCATACTGCTATAAAACTAATAATGTTATATAGTAATAAATGTTAAGCTTTATACAGATAACAAGAGCATAAAGTGGAGGTATAATTGAGATGATGTTAACATGGATGAGTGGTTATATAATAAAAAAATAGGATTTATAATGAATATATATAAAAGAATTGGAGTGACAACTATTAAAAGGAAAATAGTAGAAAGTCGATTGAAACTAATCTTATGATATTAATATTATTACAGCCATCATATGTAATAGTGAAGCTCTTGGAGCTTGCCCTGTGCTGTAGTGTTTGCAACCGCACATTGCCCACGTTCCTTCAGGCGAGGGCCTGAAACAAAATGTAATAATAAAAAAAACAATTTTTAAATTAATACAATAATATTAATATCTGTGTACCTGTTGTTCAGGCGAGGTCTTCAAGTAGACATAGTGGGGCCAATCTTGCTCTGTGACTCCATCAGGTACATCCGCCATAATGTCCTGCATTGGCCTTGTCCCATCGTCGTTCTTATCTTGTCACAGATCCCCCTTTGGTTCTTCTATACTACCCCTATCCTCTTGAGGGTATCCGCCTTCAGCTCCTTTCCCTGTAACTAAATAACATAATTAATCAAATAATTAATATGTAAATTTAATTAATCAACTAATTAAGTATTTTAATAAAAAATATATCTTACCTTAATCATCTCCCACGTTGCATCCATCTGTCACGCTTCGACATTCTTCCAGTCCTTCGCGTGAATCGGCAACAGGGTCCATTGCGTACAGACTAGGCGCACATACTTGTTGAACAGCTAGCCCCCGCCCCTAGTCGATTGACCTAAATCACTCAGCGGCGGTAGCACGCTTCTGCTGGTGGTCATGGACAACTCATTAACAGTGAGCGTCCTCTCGGACTTGTGGCCTTGGGAGTCTGCACCAAGTAATTTGGAATTTAATTACATATGAATTAAATATAAATAACCTTTTGTATAAATAAAATAATTACCTACGCAGTCCACATCGAAGCCGCCCTGACGCCTTTAAGCACGGCGAGGCTCATGCTGGTCCGCCTGACGCTCCTCATCCAGGGCTGCTAATCTTGATGAGGAGCTACATCATCTGCCATGAACTCTGTCATCCCCTCCTCGATGAGATCATAGTTTTCAATACTGATATCGGGCCCATGACTCATACAAACCGTAGAAATACCATCCTTAGAAAAATTATCATCGATAGGTGTAGTGAGATCAATAGGCTCCTTCCCATGTTGTTGACTCATCCTAATACAATAAATATATGATTTCAAAAACTAAATAAATAAAATAATAAAATAATATCAAATAGTAATAATTTCAAATACACAATAAATAAATTAATAAAACAATATCAAATAATAATTTAAAAAATACAATAAATAAATGAATAAAATAACTTCAAATAATCATAATTTAAAAAACACAACAAATTAACAAAATAATTTTAAAAACTCAATAAATAAATAAATAAAATAATTTTAACTAATAATAAAATAAAAATACTAGAAACAAATAAAATAAAAAACTTTAAAAATTCACAGTTAAATTTAAATTCTGACATTAAAATATAGAGTACTCTATAGATCTTGATCCGGATCTGATATATGTAGAGAATTCAGCAGAGCTTTGCCTCACAACTAGCCAAAATGCTGAAAGTAGCGGCGTTTTCTAGTGGTTCTTTTAAAACCGCTAGAAAATGCAACCCTAGGGCGAACAACTTCTTGCCACGTGTCCTCACCCCTTAGTAACTGTTGACATTTTCTAGCGGTTTAGGGGCAGCCGCTAGAAATTCCTTGCGACATCTCTAGCGGTTGTCCCCTAACCGGTAGCAATTGACATAAAACTGCTAGAAAATACAACTCTAGGGTGTTATCAAGCGATTTTTCTAGGGGTTAGTCCTGAACTGCTAGAAATGTGGTCAAAATGGTTGAAAATTCTAGCAGTTTTGCCTAGAACCACTAGGAAGCCCATGAATTTCTAGTGGTTCATATTAACCATTAGAAATTAGTCGCTGGTAAAATAAGTTTTTTTATAGTATTACTTGTATGCTCACAAAAATATGCTCACGAATATGAACATAAGAAAGAGAGATATGCAACTAACTAATGAGCATAACAGGTATTTTACAAAAATAGTTCAAGCAAGAGGTGTTAAAGGATAACAATACTTCTGAGACAATATAAGGTTAGTTATAGGGCCTCGTTTTGAAGTTATGTGTTGAGAAAGATATAGTATAAATTGTTACTCTTTTTATAAAAAAATCTAAGATGATAAAAGTATTATACAGAGTAGTGGGGTGATGATTGTTACTAAAACGATATATTTTGCTAGTTTAAAACATAAAATGCCACAATTAATTATTAGACTGTTAAGAATGGCTCGACACAGTTTATTAATCAATTAATTAGCACATTATTAAGATGAGACGGTTTAATTAATTGCATTATGAAGAGTGGCTTGACACAGTTTATCAATCAACTACAGTATAAAGCTAGCATCACCCGCTGCTATACCGCTCCGGTCCCTGATTCCAACTAAATTCTAAGATCAAAATTGATTCCCACTATTTATTTGTGCTTAATGCAAATTTTATTTACTCAATCTTTGCTTATTTCTTGTCTAGCTAATGCCTATGAGTTTGGAAGATTTAGATTAGCATTGGAAAATGAAATTAACTCGACGCCATGGGATATATAATAGAAACACGTTAAGTATTGTAAGGAAAATTTGTCTCATGAGCTTAATTACCTTCCCAAGGCTTGAGTTAATATGTCTGACATCTATAGTGGCCCCTGGTTGACGTACAATGGTATATTAATAATTAAAATGGCGCATGCATATAGTGGAAAGGGAAAAATCGTAACTTCTGGATATCTAAGTTTACGCCTGAATAATTAATAACTCGTCTTACTCAACATTAGTATCGCCTAAAAAGAATAGAGAATTCGCCTTGCCCTAGGTGAATTCAACCATCTTTTAAAAATAATTTTTGTATAAAAAAAAAAAGCCACGGAGAAGCGAATAGAAAACGCCCACGTTCAGAGTGTCCAATAAATAAAGTCAATCGATGAAGATGATCAGTTAATATCGGCACGAATATTGTGTAACTGATGCATGTGACAATTATATATATATTTATTTGCATATAATCACAGTAGCGAATTTAATTTGGTGCCGACTAAGAACAAGGTGGCACGTAGCCATATTTAAAATTGGAAGACGCGTATAGGTAGATCTGACTAATACAAGTAAAGGGTCGTTTATATACGAATAAATTAAGATATGGAACCATGACGCCACGGTTGATGACGCAGGGCGAGTGACGTCACAGGATAACACATTGGTGTATATAAGGAAGTCGAATCGACACATGAGAACTCACACCAGGATCCTAGCGTTAGCATTAATCCGAGAGAGAGAGATATTCTGAAAACAAATTAAATGGCGAGCTTGTCTGCTTATCGTGTATACGCCAGCACCGAGAGCTCCGTCAAGAATCTCCCAAAGGCGAGCCTCCAGGATGAAGTGCACATCGTCCTGGCCTTCGCCAGAGATTACGATAATGCCGGAAAGTACCAGACGGGGAAATTCTTCCCCTATTTCGATACGAGCACCTTAACTCCCGAGGAGATCCGAAACATCAGGGACAGTGCAACGGCCACGGCGGTCAAGTTCTTCTTGAGCATCGGAGGCCGTGACATGAGATTCCCGTTCGCCGTCACTTCCGCCGATCAATCCAAATGGATCAAGAATGCCACCGAGACTCTGGGAGAGTTGGTGAAGCAGTACAAATTCGATGGCATCGACGTCTATTACGAACACATAAACCCTAATGCGCTGCATCAGTTCGCCAAGTCGATAAAGCAAGTGATATGGAATCTCAAGAGCGAAAACAGCATCACCCAAGCTTCCATCACCGTCTCGGCTCCTCTCAAGAAGTACTATCACGAGCTGTACGATGCCAACCAGAAGCTTTTCGACTACGTGGTCTACCAGTCCCACACTGAGCAATCTCCCATTTCCACTTTCACCGCTCTCCAGCACGCCTTCCAACTCCTCTATCCTGATTATCCCGTCGGCAAGATCTTCGCCGGCCACAGCGACGTCCGCCCCAGCGACTGGGACACCGTCCCCCCGCCCGTCTTCCTCGGCGCTGTCCCTCGGCTCCTGGGCGACGGACTCTTTGGCGTTTCCAAGTGGATCGTCACCCCCAACGATTACAACCCTGAGGCTCCATCAGATGCATGACGGCTCTCGTCTTCCTTTTCATTTGTGCTGCCTGTCGTGCGGTCGCTCTTTTATTTGTATCCATCGATATCGTGTACGTTCGTGCGGTGCTTTAATTTGCCTTGCCTTGCCTTGCCCGAGTGAGTTTCCCTTCCGAATAATAAGCTAATGTCGCTCTGCTTCCTGCAATGCGGTAGCTACTGCCTACTGGGTCTTGTTTCACGCATGTTTCATCCAGTCCCAATAATCAATAAAACTTGCTTTTGTTTTCATATATATTAGAAAATTTATTAATTTTAATTTATTGTAAAATTTTATAGTTCTAATTTTTATCGTATTAAGCAAATAACTATTTGCAAAAATAAAAAAATAATTAAAAAATAAAAACATATTTTAATATGAATTTTAGGAATTTATTATAATTGGTTAAAATAATAAATAAAATTTATTCTAATATAAATTTTAATTAAAAATCATGTTTTTAGAATTTTTTGAGAATATTTTTAACCTTGTTAACATATTGGATTAAACTGTATCTTTTTAAAATAGATGAGAGATATGTATAATTAGGGCATAACGAAAGGATAGTCAAAGTATTTGACTTTAATTAGAACCATTGATGGGTACTTGTTAATTAAGTGGTAAACATGGGTCGATATGGAATCCTAGTAACCGGAGAAAAACTTCTGGACATACTTAATCTTGTCATTAAATAATTTTAATCCTATTCCACATCATCTACCACTGTTATCACCTTATTGGTAAGTTTGGTAGGATGAAAGAGTTTTTGATAGAAGTATAATTACAATTAAACTGAAAATAGGCTTAAAAAATTGTTTAGTATGTTGGAAATAAGTATAGAATTGATGTATATTTTTTTTATAATTTGGGTTAATGGTCCAAAATATTTTTTTATAACTTAGGAATAGTTAAAGTTATCCAAAATTTTTATAATTTGGGGTAAAATGGTTCAAAATATTTCACTTCTACTTCTCTCATCTCATTTTCTAAATTTTTTTATGGAACTAAAATTAACTAAAATATTAAAAGTAGAAGTAGATTCTATTGTACCAAATATGAAAAATAGGTGATTCCATCTCCCTATTTCTATTTTCCTATTTCCACGTTACTAAATATGCCCTATAAGACTAAGTCTCACTTTGGTGATATTACATCATTGCCCTTTCCCCTTTTGCTACATGTACTAGGTAGGATTTAGGCTTAGTTAGACTAAATCGGAGAGGTGAGGCTAAAATTTTTTAATTATTTTTTTACTCTTGTATCTCACCTCTCCAATTTTCTTTTTAAATTAGAACTCAATCAAATTTCTCTTCCCCTCCCCTCCCCTACCATTGAATTTTGGAGAAGTGAACAATAGTCTAACATATTTCAAGTGCCCAACTTGTCTGACATATTCTCATGAGCTTACCTTCCCGAGGCTTGAGTTAATATGTCAACTTGTTGATCTCCTTAGAATACATGTTTTAAGTCAATCAATCCCCCTTGCAATTTTTCTCCAACAAGATGGCAATCTAGTTCTATGTGTTTAGTTCTTTCATGGAAGAGCGGATTTGTTACTATATGAATGGCTGCTTTGCTGTCGTAGAGTGAATAGTGATAAGTTTTTTATTTTTCACCCTCAGTCCTCCAGCAAGTCCAGCATCCAAATTACCTCTGCAACTATGCTCCCCAATGCTTTGCTTCTTTGACTTGGAAGACACCAAGCCACCTCCTAGCTTTACCACATAACTTGTAACAGACCTTCTTGTGTCAGGAGACCAGCTGCCAACTCAAAATCCACCTCGTAGCTTTATCGTTCCGTTTGTCACTCCGTATAATATTTACAAAGGATAGAATTTGGATCAAATTATTTATATATCTATTAGATTAAATTTTTTAATCACGCTTATTATTTTACTATTATAAATTGTTAAGACGTATATGTATACTTATAAATTTACCTATGCCACACTTGTAAATTTTTATATCAGTTTTTATATTATAAATTATAATTTATAAATTTTTATATAACTACTTATTATTTTACTATTATTAGTAGTTAAAATATATATGTGCACTTATAGATTTATCCTTAAATTTAAACTAATAAATATAAATAATTCGACTTAAGTTATGATTATTTAAAAATTTAATTTTAATTATATTAAAAGACTGAAGGAGTATTGTATTAAAAGTCTCAAATAATTTTTTTTTATAGTTAATCTTTTGATTCAATTCAATATAAATTTAATATTTCTATTTTGACTTAAATTAAATCTGTGCTCAAGAATTAAAGGAAAATAGTTTGTGTGCGTAAATAAAAAAATTAATTTTAAAAGTATTATTTAATAATTATAATTATATTATATTATATTAAAAGTCTCAAATGAATTTTTTTATAGTTAATCTTTTTTTATGTTAGATAAAAATTTATAATCATCGTTGACAAAAAAAAAAAGAATCCGGCTTTCTAATTTGGCCAAACAAAAATGCCAAAGTTCCTCAGGAGCCGAACAACCAAAACGACATCGTCGCTTTGGATTTCTTTGGGAGAAAGTTATGTGTGTCTCTTTCTTCAACTGCGAGTGCGAGCCAAGAGAAAGGGGCGTGTCTATGTGAACTTCGTACTCTCTCAAATTCGATCTCGTCTTCTTCCATTCGCATCTCAAAATCTTAGGAAAACCTTCGAAGAATCCAAATCCCGAAAGATGAGTCGAGGAAGTGGAGGTGGATACGACCGTCACATAACTATTTTCTCGCCTGAAGGTCTTATCTTTCAAGTGGGTAAGTAAAAACTATATCCAATTTATATGCCGACCTTATTTTGATTTCTGTTGAGCATAAAGTGATCATTATTTTTGAATAATAGAAGTGGCCATTATTTGATAAGCTTGTATTCATGATCTTATTGAAAATATTGTTTGTAATTATAAAATGAAAGGCTTTACGATTTGAAATCTCTTTCCATTAGCTCAAAAATATCGTTCGTTGAATTGAGATTTCTAGTTTTAGTCCAAGGTTTGTTCAATTGCTAATTTATGGGTTTCCAAATGCAAATATAGAATATACTTTCAAGGCTGTAAAATCTGCCGGCATTACGTCAATTGGCGTCCGTGGGAAGGATTCAGTCTTTGTTGTTACCCAGAAAAAGGTTCCGGTGAGTGCATTTAGTTTGTCGTGGATTCTTTTGAGTAGTTGTGCGAGTTGTTTAACTTTAAAATCTTACTGCAGGACAAGCTCTTGGATCAGACTAGTGTTACACATCTCTTTCCCATCACCGAGTACCTTGGTTTATTAGCCACTGGGCTGACAGGTTGGAAAATTTTCAAAGTGTATACTCTCAATAATGCTTGTTTGTTTCATACACTCTAATGAATTTATGGACATCTCAGTTAATTGATTGAACTAGGTTGGTGCTTCATTAATTTGGGCGGCTAGTTAGTGGCCATTTTATGATTGCATTCTATTCCATCTTGGTAAATTTATGATTCTAAGTTTCTATTAGCAGAGTAGCTGACGGCTTCTTAGTGAGCACAAGACAAAGGGGTTATGTTGAAATGGACAATAATGGTTTACATGTAGATTCATATTTGTTGGGAATGTCGAATATGATCCTTTTGAAAGTTCAGCCTTGACATATACAGATGAACCTTTTCTCTTTTACTAGTAATTTGAAACCAAGGGGACTATTGAAATATGGTAAGTTGACCTCATAAATTATGGGGTAGATGTTCTTCTAGACCCAATTTATCTGGCAAAATTTCTTTGAAGTATACTTTATGTGTGGTTACAGTGGGGACATTAATAAGAGTGTCTGTAGTGAAAGTAAACTTTTAGTGACCTAAGTTTAACATTTCAGTAAAGAGATAAGTTGAATATATACTGTTGTTAACCCTGCAAGTTAACTTTTGTTTTATAATATGTCTTTCCAGCTGATGCAAGGACATTGGTTCAGCAAGCAAGGAATGAAGCAGCTGAGTTTCGCTTTACATATGGATATGAGATGCCCGTGCATGTATTAGCTAAGTGTTATGTTATTTATTTTTGAACAAGATATTCAGCAAGTATTGTTTGGGACTTATTGCTTTGTTTCATTTCTGCATCTGCAACTCATACTATTATATATATGTGTTGAAACATGAACCTATTTTTAATAAGTGTTAGCTGCACCCTTATGATGCAGTCTTCACACATTAACATGTTGTTCAAGTTATTCAAGGACCTTTTGGAGAAGAGAAATCAGTTAATTCAATATACCTGTCTGATACTCAGGTCGATTTCTCTGATGCATTAGAGAACATTGTTAGTTGCAAGGCGGTTCTTACACTTCTGTTTATAATTTGCTTTGGAACTTACATTTAAGGATAGTTCGATTGGAATCACAATGTATGTTTGGGACCTTTGGGTAAGGTTTTGAGGACAAGTCATCCCAACAGACTTGAAATAAAGTTTTAAAGAATGAACAGTAGCTACATAGTTCAAACTCACTTCCTTTGATAGATCACAGATTTCTTAATCTTTCAAATGAATCTTATCATAACATATTTCTTAATCCTTTTGAGCTGTCATACATATTTCTTGTATCTCCTCCCGTATGTAATTGTTGTTGAAACCTTTTGTTGCACAGGATTGCCGAAAAGTCACAAGTCTATACTCAGCATGCTTACATGAGACCACTTGGAGTAGGTTTGTATTACTTCTTTCTGCCAGAAGTTTTCTTTTATGTTTTTTCTTTTTGGTTGAATATTAAATCATCTAATTATTCACCGTCATTTTCTATTATTGATTTTATTTCTGCCTCCCTTGTTTTCCAATCTGTTGCCTTTGGAAGTTGCTATGTTGTTGGGAATTGATGTAGAATATGGACCTCGACTTTATAAATGTGACCCAGCTGGCCATTACTTTGGTCATAAGGTACATTTCAGATCATATATTGATGTTATTTAAATCTTAAATTTATTGCTTTACCAAATTAAAAAAAGAATGCCAATGCATGGAGACCGCAGTTATTTTTAAGCACAAGTTCTAGTCGATGAATGATGGTCATGGTCCCATTGCTTCTTTGTGATGTTATTCATTAACTGATGAAGTGGGTTATATTGTTCATGGATGTATTTGCTTGTGGAATGCATGCAATGAGGTAGTTTTTTTATTTGGAACGCATGATGTATTCAGGCTACAAGTGCTGGATTGAAAGATCAAGAGGCAATTAATTTCTTAGAGAACAAGATGAAGAATGGCCCTTCATTTACCTTTGAAGAGACAGTGCTGTTATGTACTATTACTTTTTCTGATGACATAGGTTGAGTCGTGGAATGATCCTTCCTTATTCTGATGGAACCATTTCTTACCATAGGCATCTCATATTGCAAACTGGACTTGTGCATGAGATTCTAAATCTGCTGTTTGGTAATTGAAAGATCATATCATCCTAATCAAAAGAGTTATTTAAAGAAAAGGAACTTTAAAAAAAAAAAGAAGGAAAAGTAACTTCACTTTCCCACTTGAGCCATGGCTTGGTGGTGGCATGAAACACCACCAAGGGTGAGGAATGCTGCAGGTTTGGTTCTTCCCTCCACTATTGAGCAATGTGTAGCTCATTCAGATTTGGAAAGAGTGAACTTATAATTTCTGCTATGGTTCTTAAATTTCTCTGCTACTTTTCACAGACTGCTATATCTGCACTGCAATCAGTTCTTCCGGAAGATTTCAAGGCCACTGAGGTTGAGGTACCAATTATCATTTTTTTAACAGCTTCATTAATTTTACTGTATCATTGTATATGATTCCATAATTAATCATCTGAAACCGAAAATGGGTGTTAGGGTGTGTGATTTCATCTGTTGGAGAAGCATACTCATTTCTCTTACATAATCATTCCCAGGATCATGAACATTTTCCACATCACGATAATGCCACAAATATTCTTCTTAATACTTAAAATGAGGTTCCCCCTTTTCAGTGGTGTCATGTGAGTAAAATATATTATGCATTTTGTAGGTTGGTGTAGTTCAGAAGGACAATCCCAAGTTCAGAGTTCTATCGACGGAGGAGATTGATGAGCACTTGACTGCCATAAGTGAGCGTGATTGAGTTCTAAGCTATTGTGACTGTGAGATCTTGGGAAAAAAATTCTTGAACTGGATATGATGAGGACAATCGTTCAATTTACACCAGTTTAGCTGAAATTATGGAACATGCAATGATTTCCTCGGATATTATTATAAGAAAATTCCACTAACAGTAAATAATTATCTCAGCTTCCATCAAAATCTAAAATAGATGACTTGGACATGTCTTCAACTATATCAATTGTTTTTCCCCATATTGCCCATAAAATTGTGGGTGAAAAGCATTACTAAGATTCAATTTAATTTGGGATCATCTGTTAGAAATGATAGATATCGAAACTCTACGCAAGTGAAAATCTGAGCAATATAAATATCAATATATTTAGCCATATTATAAGTCGTATTTATTAGAAAAAAATAAGCAAACTTAATTAATCTATCAATAATTACTCAAATAGAATCAAAACTTTTAGCAGAATGAGACAAATTAATAATAAAATATATTATTATGTTTTCTTATTTTCACTCCGGTATTTCTAATTGTTAAAATAGTCCTGTAAGTTTTTTATGTTTCGCTTTAACTTCTTGACATACCAAACAACTTTGGTAAAAGATCTAATTATCGCTTAAAAACTTTATTTAATTTTTGCAATATCATATTAATTTTAAAGAATTTTTATTCTCGAACCATATTGTAGCCATTCACTAACACATCTACTTTCATATCTCTGATTAAAATACCTCAAAACAGTAGACTTTTACTAAAACCTCAATCTCAAGGAAATGAACACAATCAATATTTAAATTCTCTTTTATATCTCTATTAAAGAACTTGACGCCCATGTTTTTAAAACAGTAACCCTCCTGATTTGATAATAAGTGCTTCCTTAACAAGTTTTATTACTAACCTGCTTAGCACCAAATCATTTTTTACATTACTTACATTAAAAAAAAGGCTTAACCACTAAACCTCATGTCGACTAAGGTCAAAGAGTCAATTTCTCTTAAACCAAAACATAACTCACATTTAAGATTTTACAGATAAATTTCTCATGTAAAATCATAGTCCAAACCTAAACTTATATGCACAACTAGATTACGAAAAGTCTTTTAAATGAAAATATTATTAAGAAATCATTTTATAAGCTTTAACCAAACCTTTCATATGCACCAACTAAAATTAATCTTTTCCCTTGAAAATATGGTCTAATGGTCACACTTAATGACGATCTTCCCAGAAATATCTTTGTTGCAATAATTCCAGTGGTAAAGAGATACTTTCCCCTCAATTATCCCTCTACATTCAAAGCTGCTTTTTTCCTCTTGGATCTAAAAGTATGTTCCAAACAAAAGCAAAGGAAGGAATATCATCATTTGAAGAAGAGACATGAAGGGTAATACGTGACAAGAAGCATCAAAGAAGAAATAATATGCATCCAAAAGCATACTTCCCTAAGTAATTTAGTTATAAAAAACAAGGGGGAAGAACAAGAATACACTTTCTCATATTTGTTTTTGTCCAGGAAAAGAATAATGAAAAGTTGTCAACTAATCTTCCTTCTGTGATTTCTCTCACAAAAAACTTGTTTTAGTAACTCACAAGTCGTCTCTAAAATAGATTCTTTAAAGTTATCCAATTTCAACCTAGCTTTCTTACAGCTTAACGCTCCTTAAATTTTTCCCAGTAAAAGAATACACAAAAGAGAAGTTTTCATAAGCAAGTTACAGTAAATTCCCTACATTATAATGGTCAAATTTAAACAATTGGGAAAAGAATACCAGCATTTTAATTCATATGTAACATTCAAAGATTCTAGCTGCTACCTCTTTCAACTTTTTAATATTTCAATTACGGCTTATCACATTTCATTAACAACCATATCTTTTGCAATATTTTCTCCCCACTCTTTGCCTCTTTGGTCTTTCACTTTTCTTGATAACCGAGAATACACCCACATTTTTAATAAACTTTTTAACCTCATTTACTCCATCTAATTCTCTGCAAACCTAAATACCCCAAATATTCCTCAGCTGCAGAGCACACTAAGCCCATTAAGTCTAATTCTTCTACAAAATTAACTTTAAAACCTTAAAAAAATTATTACGTATGCTTCTACTAATCATTCCTCTCCATAGTTGCATAGAACTATCAATGGGATCATAGAAATGCCAATTTAAATATATCAAGTCAATCTATGTGCACCTTCTTCACCTTTAAATGAAGCTAGCACTATTCACCAATTCAAACTTTCCATTACTTTATAATTGAATGCATACATCTAGAAAAGCAAGTCCTCAAATGACCATGACAAAGCAACCCAAATTTTGGAACCCGACTCAATCCCCATCATATTTTTATTAATTTCATTTAATCAGATTTCTATCATGCAAACAATTTCAGTTTAAGAATGCTCAAGATAAAGTCCTTCTCATTGTTAAAAAGTTTACATGAATGCATTCAAAAAAAGTTACTGTTATAATATTAGGGAGGAGGCATGAAAACAAAAACAAGTTTTATTGATTATTGTGACTGGATGAAACGTGCATGAAACAAGACACAGTAGCTAGGCCGCATTGCAGGAAGCAGGCCGACATTAGCTTGTTATTCGGAAGGGAAACTCACTCGGGCAAGGCAAGGCAAAGCAAATTAAAGCACCACACGAACGTACACGATATCGATGGATACAAATAAAAGAGCGACCCCACGACAGGCAGCACAAATGAAAAGGAAGACGAGAGCCGTCATGCATCTGATGGAGCCTCGGGGTCGTAATCGTTCGGGGTGACGATCCACTTGGAAACGCCAAAGAGTCTGTCGCCCAGGAGCCGAGGGACGGCGCCGAGGAAGACGGGCGGGGGGACGGTGTCCCAGTCGCTGGGGCGGACGTCGCTGTGGCCGGCGAAGATCTTGCCGACGGGATAATCAGGATAGAGGAGTTGGAAGGCGTGCTGGAGAGCGGTGAAAGTGGAAATGGGAGATTGCTCAGTGTGGGACTGGTAGACCACGTAGTCGAAAAGCTTCTGGTTGGCATCGTACAGCTCGTGATAGTACTTCTTGAGAGGAGCCGAGACGGTGATGGAAGCTTGGGTGATGCTGTTTTCGCTCTTGAGATTCCATATCACTTGCTTTATCGACTTGGCGAACTGATGCAGCGCATTAGGGTTTATGTGTTCGTAATAGACGTCGATGCCATCGAATTTGTACTGCTTCACCAACTCTCCCAGAGTCTCGGTGGCATTCTTGATCCATTTGGATTGATCGGCGGAAGTGACGGCGAACGGGAATCTCATGTCACGGCCTCCGATGCTCAAGAAGAACTTGACCGCCGTGGCCGTTGCACTGTCCCTGATGTTTCGGATCTCCTCGGGAGTTAAGGTGCTCGTATCGAAATAGGGGAAGAATTTCCCCGTCTGGTACTTTCCGGCATTATCGTAATCTCTGGCGAAGGCCAGGACGATGTGCACTTCATCCTGGAGGCTCGCCTTTGGGAGATTCTTGACGGAGCTCTCGGTGCTGGCGTAAACACGATAAGCAGACAAGCTCGCCATTTAATTTGTTTTCAGAATATCTCTCTCTCTCGGATTAATGCTAAAGCTAGGATCCTGGTGTGAGTTCTCATGTGTCGATTCGACTTCCTTATATACACCAATGTGTTATCCTGTGACGTCACTCGCCCTGCGTCATCAACCGTGGCGTCATGGTTCCAACCCTTTACTTGCATTATTCAGATCTACCTATACGCGTCTTCCAATTTAAATATGGCTACGTGCCACCTTTTCTTAGTCGGCACCAAATTAAATTCTGCTGCTGTGATCACATGCATCAGCTAATATCGGCGCGAATATTGTGTGTTGATTATAAGGAAAAATTGTTTTTATTTGGTTTTCTACACAATATTCGCGCCGATATTAACTGATCATCTTCATCGATTGACTTTATTTATTGGACACTGGTGAACGTGGGCTTTTTCTATTTGGTTTTCTACGGCTCTTTCCTTACTAGCATATGCATGAGCCATTTTAATTATTAATATACCATCGTTTACTTGCATTATTTATCTTGACTACTGGATATCAATAGGCATCTTTCAATTTAAATATCGCCAATTATCGTCATGTGCCACCTGCCATGTTCCTTGTTGCATCCTCTCCTTACGTACGTTAACCAGGCGCCACCATATATGTCAGACATATTAACTCAAGCCTTGGGAAGGTAATTAAGCTCATGAGACAAATTTTCCTTACAATACTTAATGTGTTTCTATTATATATCCCATGGCGTCGAGTTAATTTCATTTTCCAATGCTAATCTAAATCTTCCAAACTCATAGGCATTAGCTAGACAAGAAATAAACAAAGATTGAGTAAATAAAATTTGCATTAAGCACAAATAAATAGTTGGAATCAATTCTGATCTTAGAATTTAGTTGGAATCAGGGACCGGAGCGGTATAGCAGCCGTCGATGCTAGCTTTATACTGTAGTTGATTAATAAATTGTGTCGAGCCACTCTTAACGGTCTAATAATTACTTGTGGTATTTTATCTTTTGAACTAGCAAAATAGATCGCTTTGGCCACAACTATCACCCCACTGTTTTGCATAATATTTTTATCATCTTGAGCTTTTGTGTAAAAAGAGTAACTATTTATCTATATCCTTTTAAACACACAACTTCAAAACGAGGCCCTATAGTTAGCTTTTGTATTGTCTCACAATGATTGTTATCTTTTAACACCTGTTAGTTGAACCATTCTGAAAAATACATGTTGTGCTCATTAGCCAATTGCATATCACTCTTTCTTGAGTTCATATTTCTGAGTATATTCTTGTGAGCATCCAAGTAAAACTACAAAAAAATTTGTTTTAGCAACGGTTAATTCCTAGTGGTTAACGTGAATCGCTAGAAATTCATGGGCTTCCTAGTGGTTCTAGGCAAAACTGTTATAATTTTCAACCACTTAAATCACATTTCTAGCAGTTCAGGACCAACCGCTAGAAAAATCACTTGATAACGCCCTAGGGTTATATTTTTTAGCGGTTTTGTGTCAATTGCTACTGGCTAGGGGACAACCCTAGCTTAGAGATGTCGCAAGGAATTTCTAGGGACCGCCCCTGAATCGCTAGAAAATGTCAACGGTCATTAAGGGGTGAGGATACGTGATAGGCAGTTGTTCGCCTTAGGGTTACATTTTCTAGCAGTTTTAAATAACCGTTGGAAAATGCCACCCTATATATATAGTACCGCCGCTACTTTCACCATTTTGACAAGTTGTAAGGCGGAGCTTTGCCAAATTCTCTACACACATCAGATTTGGATCCAGATTTACAGAGTACTCTGTATTTTAAGGTCAGAATTTAAATTTAACTGTGATTTTTTTAAAATTTTTTATTTGTTTTTAGTATTTTTTATTTTATTATTAGTTGAAATTATTTTATTCATTTATTTATTGTGTTTTAGAAATTATTTTGTTCATTTGTTGTATTTTTTAAATTATTATTTGAAGTTATTTTATTCATTTATTTATTGTGTTTTTAAAATTATTATTATTTAAAATTATTTTATTAATTTATTTATTGTGTTTTTGAAATTATTATTTGATATTGTTTTGTTCATTAATTTATTGCGTATTTGAAATTATTATTATTTGATATTATTTTATTTATTTATTTATTGTGTTTTTGAAATCATTTATTTATTGTATCAGGATGAGTCAATGACTCGAGAAGGAGCTTGTTGATCCCACTACACCTACTAATGATCCTTTTTTTGCGGTGGCTATTTCTACGGGTAGTATGAGTCATGGGCCCGATATCAGCATGAGGACTATGATCTAGGAAAGAAGGGGTGATAGAGTTCATGGCAGATGATGTAGGTCCTCATCAAGATCAGCAGGCCTAGGAGGAGGAGGAGGAGGAGGATAAGGGGTATGGGCAACCCTAGGAGGAGGATCAGGCGGACCAACATGAGTCGGCAGCTTCAATGTGGAGTTTGTAGGTAATTATTTTATTTATATTTAATTCATATGTAATTAAATTTTAAATTACTTAGTGCAGACTCTCAGGGCCAAAGGTCTGATAGGACACTCACTGTTAATGAGCTATCCATGATCTCCAGCGGATGCGTGCTGCTGCCGTTGAGCGATTTGGGCTAATCGACTAGGGGCAGGGGCCAACTGTTCAACAAGTATGTGCGCCTAGTCTTTAGGCAGTGGACCCTGTTGTTGATTCAAGCGAAGGACTACAAGAATGTCGAAGCACGGCAAAAGGATGCAGCATGGGAGATGATTAAGGTAAGATATATTTTTATTTAAAATAATTAATTAGTTGATTAATTAAATTTACAGATTAATTAATTATTTGATCAATTATTTTATTTAATTCTAGGAAAAATTCATAGTGGGAGAGGAACTGAAGGCGGATACCCTCAAAAGGATAGGGGCAATGTGGAAGAATCAGAGGAGGAATCTGTGGTGGGAGAAGAACGGCGATGGGACGAGGCCATTGCAAGACATTCTTGGGGATGTACCCGATAGGGTCTAGGAGCAAGATTGGATCCATTATATCTACTTGATGATCTCGCCTCCAGGTATATATGATATTAATATTATTATATTAATTTAATTTTTTTATATTATTATATTTTGTTTTAAGCCCTTGCCTGAAGGAACATGGGCAATGTGCGGCAGCAAACACTACGTCACAAGGCTGGATCCAATAGCTTCACTGTTGCATAGGATGGTTACAATAATATTAATATCATAAGATTAATTTCAATCAATTTTCTACTATCTTCCTTTCAATAGTCGTCCCTCCAATTCTTTCCTATATATATTCATTATAAATCTTATTTTTTTATTATATAACCACTGATATATTTTAACACTCTCATCTCAATTATATCTCCACTTTATGTTCTTGTTATCTGTTTAAAGCTTATCATTCATTACTATATAACATTATTGGTTTTATAGCAGTACGATATAAAACTTTATTTTTATTTTATTTGATATTTTTCGATCACAAATAATTTCAATAAACTTTTTTTATTTAAACCACTTAACTTAAATTTCATGAATAAAATCTCGATCAATTTTACCATCTTGCCTATGGACTAGGGGGAAATACTATTAGGAGGAGGCAGCTTAATTTCAATAAAGTCTTCGATATGACTATTTTTTACCCTGTGTTTATATCCTTAATCTAATAACCAGTTTGGTTTTTATTTTTTTATTTATTGAGTTGAAGAAATTAAAACGTTTGCAAAGAGATAAACTAAAAGAGATACGTGAGTTTGTGGAAGATAATAAGGTTTTTAATAAGCAACTGGCTGAACGTTGTCATTTGCTTTGATGAGAGATTAGTCTTTGTTTTTTTCTTTAGACCTTCTCACTATCCTAGGTTTCATATATTTAGGTCATTTTTATTTTTTCCCAATCCTTTTCACAAGACACTTTTTTTAAAAATAATTAAATTTTTCACTACTGTTCTGGATAAAACTGCTATAAAAAGAAAGCAATTAATGGCAGATTTTTAAGTAACTGCTATTAATTGTTTAACTTTTCACGACAATTTTTGCGAAAACCACTGTGGAAGGTGACATTTAACGGCGACTATAAAATAACCGTTAAAATATAGATTTACAACAGCGGTAGAATTTATCATGTTCCTAAAATTATCATAAAAAGTCACTTTTAACCGCGGTTAAAAGCCTTCTTTCTAGTGTGTATATCCCATGGCCTCAAGTTTCCTTATCTATTGATTAAATTGGGCAGTATAATTAATTATTAGCACATTATTAAGATGGGACGGTTAAATTAACCGTCATTAAAAGCTTTCTTTCTAGTATGTATATCCCATGGCCTCAAGCTTCCTTATTTAAGTAGGTTCCACATTAATTTTTTATCAAGATTAGGACATAAGGTTTAGATAGCGTTTAGAAGAGATTAAGCATGCATATACTAGTAAGGAAAAAGCCCTAGAAAACCAAATAGAAAAAGCCCACGTTCACCAGGGTCCAATAAATAAAGTCAACCGATGAAGATGATCAGTTAATATTGGCGCGAATATTGTGTAACTGATGCATGTGACAATTATATATATATTTATTTGCATATAATCACAGTAGCGAATTTAATTTGGTGCCGACTAAGAACAAGGTGGCACGTAGCCATATTTAAAATTGGAAGACGCGTATAGGTAGATCTGACTAATACAAGTAAAGGGTCGTTTATATACGAATAAATTAAGATATGGAACCATGACGCCACGGTTGATGACGCAGGGCGAGTGACGTCACAGGATAACACATTGGTGTATATAAGGAAGTCGAATCGACACATGAGAACTCACACCAGGATCCTAGCGTTAGCATTAATCCGAGAGAGAGATATATTCTGAAAACAAATTAAATGGCGAGCTTGTCTGCTTATCGTGTTTACGCCAGCACCGACAGCTCCGTCAAGAATCTCCCAAAGGTGAGCCTCCAGGATGAAGTGCACATCGTCCTGGCCTTCGCCAGAGATTACGATAATGCCGGAAAGTACCAGACGGGGAAATTCTTCCCCTATTTCGATACGAGCACCTTAACTCCCGAGGAGATCCGAAACATCAGGGACAGTGCAACGGCCACGGCGGTCAAGTTCTTCTTGAGCATCGGAGGCCGTGACATGAGATTCCCGTTCGCCGTCACTTCCGCCGATCAATCCAAATGGATCAAGAATGCCACCGAGACTCTGGGAGAGTTGGTGAAGCAGTACAAATTCGATGGCATCGACGTCTATTACGAACACATAAACCCTAATGCGCTGCATCAGTTCGCCAAGTCGATAAAGCAAGTGATATGGAATCTCAAGAGCGAAAACAGCATCACCCAAGCTTCCATCACCGTCTCGGCTCCTCTCAAGAAGTACTATCACGAGCTGTACGATGCCAACCAGAAGCTTTTCGACTACGTGGTCTACCAGTCCCACACTGAGCAATCTCCCATTTCCACTTTCACCGCTCTCCAGCACGCATTCCAACTCCTCTATCCTGATTATCCCGTCGGCAAGATCTTCGCCGGCCCCAGCGACGTCCGCCCCAGCGACTGGGACACCGTCCCCCCGCCCGTCTTCCTCGGCGCCGTCCCTCGGCTCCTGGGCGACAGACTCTTTGGCGTTTCCAAGTGGATCGTCACCCCGAACGATTACGACCCCGAGGCTCCATCAGATGCATGACGGCTCTCGTCTTCCTTTTCATTTGTGCTGCCTGTCGTGGGGTCGCTCTTTTATTTGTATCCATCGATATCGTGTACGTTCGTGTGGTGCTTTAATTTGCTTTGCCTTGCCTTGCCCGAGTGAGTTTCCCTTCCGAATAACAAGCTAATGTCGGCCTGCTTCCTGCAATGCGGCCTAGCTACTGTGTCTTGTTTCATGCACGTTTCATCCAGTCACAATAATCAATAAAACTTGTTTTTGTTTTCATGCCTCCTCCCTAAGTTATTATTGTGTATATATATATATATTGTAAAATTTATTAATTTTAATTTATTGTAAAATTTTATAGTTCTAATTTTTCATCGTATTAAGCAAATAACTATTTGTAAAAATAAAAAATAATTAAGAAAAAATAAATGAAATATATTTTGATATAAATTTAGGAATTTATTAGAATGGGTTAAAATAATAAATAAAATTTATTCTAATATAAATTTTAATTAAAAATCATTTTTCAGAATTTTTTTGAGAATATTTCTGACCATGTTAACATATTAGATTAAACTGTATATTTTCAAAATAGAGGGAAAATTTGTGTAATTAAGGCATAACTAAAGAAGGGTATAGTAAGGCGGTTCTTACACTTCTGTTTATATTTTTCTTTGGAACTTAGATTTAAGGATAGTTCGATTGGAATCACAATGTATGTTTGGGACCTTTGGGTAAGGTTTTGAGGACAAGTCATCCCAACAGAGTAGAAATAAAGTTTTAAAGAATGAACAGTAGCTACATAGTTCAAACACACTTCCTTTGATAGATCACGGATTTCTTAATCTTTCAAATGAATCTTATCATAACATTTTCCAAGGGTTACTCCTTTTGAGCTGTCATACATATTTCTTGTATCTCCTCCCGTATCTAATTGTTGTTGAAACCTTTTGTTGCACAGGATTGCTGAACTATGGTCATAAGGTACATTTCAGATCATATATTGATGTTATTTAAATCTTAAATTTATTGCCTTACCAAATTAAAAAAAGAATGCCAATGCATGGAGACCGCAGTTATTTTTAATGATGGTCATGATCCCATTGCTTCTTTGTGTTGTTATTCATTAACTGATGAAGTGGGTTATATTGTTCATGGATGTATTTGCTTGTGGAATGCATGCAATGAGGTAGTTTTTTTATTTGGAACGCATGAAGTATTCAGGCTACAAGTGCTGGATTGAAAGATCAAGAGGCAATTAATTTCTTAGAGAACAAGATGAAGAATGGCCCTTCATTTACCTTTGAAGAGACAGTGCAGGTATGTATTATTACTTTTTCTGATGACATAGGTTGAGTCGTGGAATGATCCTTCCTTATTCTGATGGAACCATTTCTTACCATAGGCATCTCATATTGCAAACTGGACTTGTGCATGAGATTCTAAATCTGCTGTTTGGTAATTGAAAGATCATATCATCCTAATCAAAAGAGTTATTTAAAGAAAAGGAACTTTCAAAAAAAAGAAGGAAAAATAACTTCACTTTCCCACTTGAGCCATGGCTTGGTGGTGGCATGAACCACCACCAAGGGTGAGGAATGCTGCAGGTTTGGTTCTTCCCTCCACTATTGACCAATGTGTAGCTCATTCAGATTTGGAAAGAGTGAACTTATAATTCTGCTATGGTTCTTAAATTTCTCTGCTACTTTTCACAGACTGCTATATCTGCACTGCAATCAGTTCTTCAGGAAGATTTCAAGGCCACTGAGATTGAGGTACCAATTATCATTTTTTTAACAGCTTCATTAATTTTACTGTATCATTGTATATGATTCCATAATTAATCATCTCAAACATAAAATGGGTGTTAGGGTGTGTGATTTCATCTGTCGGAGAAGCATACTCATTTCTCTTACATAATCATTCCCAGGATCATGAACATTTTCCACATCACGATAATGCCACAAATATTCTTCTTAATACTTAAAATGAGGTTCCCCCTTTTCAGTGGTGTCATGTGAGTAAAATATATTTTGCATTTTGTAGGTTGGGGTAGTGCAGAAGGACAATCCCAAGTTCAGAGTTCTATCCACGGAGGAGATTGATGAGCACTTGACTGCCATAAGTGAGCGGGATTGAGTTCTAAGCTATTGTGATTGTGAGATCTTGGGAAAAAAATTCTTGAACTGGATATCATGAGGATAATTGTTCAATTTTCATCAGTTTAGCTGAAATTATGGAACATGCAATTATTTTCTCTGATATCTGAATTGATATTCTACCACATTCAGGAGGCTCAGTAGCCTTTGGCACCTCCAGAAACGCAACATCAGGGTCTCGGTTTCTTGCGAGTTGCAATACAATATTTAAAATTTAAGTTATTCAAATTATAGTTCAAATTTAAAATTATAAACATAGTTTTAATTATAATATAACAAGAGGTGTTTTAAATTATCTATCACTCCCTCCATTTCGATTTATAAGACATTTTCTTGGAATAGTCTCATATTTCAAAATATAAAAGATATTTTGTAGGAAATAATTATTTATTAATAACCTAATTTCAAAAATTCCATTTATTAATTGAGTTAATTAAAGTTAGCATTAAAAAAAAGCTCTCTAAGTATACAAGACTCTCACTAAATGTAGTTTGAAGAAAGATAAATATACACGGTTTCATCTTCACAAATATAAATATTATTTTTAAGATTTAAATTTATAATCTCTGTATCATAATAACTTTACCAATGGGTTAAATCTCGCCTTTTATGGTATATACTTCTTTCTAGAAAATTAAAATTTATAACTATACTTAATGAGATTTATTATTAATTTTTGAAATTTGCAGTACAAATATTTTATAAATTGAAATGCGGGAGTATTAATAGGTATGTTTAGATAAGAGTTTGAAAAATGATTTATGAAAAAAAATAATTTTTAGATAATTTTTAAAAAAAGGCTTTTAGAGAAGAATTTATGAAAAAAAAGTAGTTATGAATAAATGAATGTTTGGATAATTATTACCAGAATAAAAGTAATTATGATTTTATTAAAAATATGAAAGAGAAAAGAGAGAGGAGAGAATGTGGAGAGGAGAGATGGTGGAGAAGAGAGATAAGAGAGGCTGGAAAAGAAAGATGAGAGAGAAAAATACTGTAAAAAAAAATAAGAATAAAATAGTAATTGAATAGTTCAACTCTTCTACTGTTTCATAAATTAGTCTTAATAACTTATCTAAAATTTTAATTTTAAACTATAGTTTGATCTAAATTTTTTTTTTAAATAAATATAATGATTTATTTTAATTTTTTTTAAACTAAAATTTAAAAAGTTTACTTTCCAAACACACACAACAATAAATTAGTATGCTCTTAATATATTGATTTAGCTCAAAAGACAAAAACAAAAATAAGAAATGAAAGAAGCGGGCTGATTGGCAGTCGCCATCACGTCCGTTTTTAGTACCATTTCATGTTTAACCATCTCCCATCCGCCACGTCTCCGTTAAACTAACTGTTTCTGCTTTTGATCTGATGCTGCTTCAGCCAACATTCAACAAACGCTGTATCTTTCCCGTCAAGGAAACCAACGATGTTTCTATTTCAATATTTTTATGTAAATATATCATTCCTTAAAATTAGATGCTTCTGTGGAATTTTTCTATGCCTTTGAGACTAAACTATTTTTGGCCAAAATCTGATTTTCCAGGTTCTCTCTTTCTTCGATTTTCTATCTTTAGGGGTTCTGAGATTCTGCGTCTCTTCATTGTTCTTCAGATTCCTTTTTTTTTTAAAAAAAAATCAGTTTTCCCTACGATGATTCTGTCTCTTCCCTCTTAATTTATTGTTTATATTTTTGAAGTCTGATTTTTTTTTTCAAACATCTTTTTTTAATCAGTGTGCTGATTCAAGCTATCTTCTCTCGCGCGGTCGATGTTGTTTCTTCTATTCGAACGCGAACGGGAAATGTCAGACTCAATCTCTCTCAATAACTCTGTTTATGTAATAATGACTGATGATAAAGCAATCCCATTAATTTAGTGATGAAGGATTTGAAGTTGGAAAATGATGAAACCATATGATTTTTTTCCCGATTGCTTTTGATCATATAATATACCATATTTTGACATCTTTTATCAATGTATGGAATTGCGGACTGTTATTACAGGGATAATACAATAATGGCAACTGCCACCGTGGCTACAGCGGCCGGTGCGGCGGCTCTGTTACGCTATACGTTGAATCGGAGATTACAGTGTTGCACAAACAAGAGAGATAATGAAGAAAATTTTAGTATTTCTGATGCATCCACGAAGATGCCATTAGGAATTGACCGTGTTTCTCGTAGATTAATCCTAGCTCCTGGTACGTGGTTGGAGACAATATCAACACTGTCAGAGACTCTCCGTTTTACATATTCAGAGACTCTTGGGAAGTGGCCCATTGGGGATTTGGCATTTGGTATTAGCTTTCTATTGAAGAGACAGGTGAGTGAATTTTCTTCTTTGCCGGTTCCCTGGTCTTATCTCTATTAGGACTCAAGAAAGGAATGTAATTACAAAGAGTGTCATAACAAGTAAGCAATATGCACCTTTTATCATTTCTTATACATAACTTGTTATTGCATGTTGCTCACTTGATATGGATGTGGAAATATCAAAGAAAGATGAATGTTTTCTGGTGGAACTTGAACTGAGTTATTGGATTTGGGAGGTCACACTCTAAGGTTGACAATCTTATTTGATTGATGTTGGGGAAAGTAACAAAACTTGAGTATATATCTTTACAATTATGAACTTATGCTTGGAAACTAAGTTATGGAACTTTATATGTTCACAGAACTTTCATTATCTTTCAATGGCCTAAGAATGTTTTGGACTACATGGAATAATGGGTGCAATGGTTCCTCTTTTATTATTTTTTTTCTTAACTACTTTAAATATTAACATTTCATGGTTAAACTTTGTAGGGAAATTTTCTCCTTGACAGTGTGTTTGGTGGTAGAGATAGTATACGGTTGACAGGATCTGATATTACTGCTGAACTTCAATATCTCTTAAATTTGCTGACACTCTGTTGGCATTTCTCAAAGAAGCCACTTCCTTTGTTTTTGGAAGAAACTGGCTACACTGAAGAGAATGTTCTCCTTCAAGAGCCTAAAGCAGGAGTAAGTGTTTTTTCTTTTTGTTTTCCAGGGTACTCTTTATCAATTATGTTACTGATATCATTATTTACATTCCTTTCTTTCGTGGAAGGATGGATGGCTGAAGTGTTAGATGCTATTGTTTTAAGTGAAAATCACTATGAGGTCTAAAAGAAGGAACGTAATCACTAAAAAGTCCTCCAACAAATGAACAGTATGCAACTTGCTTTCATTTCTTGCACCGTAACTTGTCGTTGCATGCTGCTCACTAGTAGCACTTTTTGATGGCTAAATTCTTTTTTGAGACCTCATAATGATTTTTCCTTATTTTAAGGGGATAGTAAATGACTACTTGGCTTCAGAGAGTTGTACAATTGTACTGGGGATTCTGAGAGGTCCTTATTTTCTACTATCTTTTGGGTTCAGAGGACTATATTTGTCTAATTTTTCTGGTTATTTGTGATGCAGATTTTGAAGCCCGCATTTACCGCGATTACTGATCATAAGACAAGATGTTTTCTCTTGTTGATTCGTGGTACACATAGTATCAAGGATACTCTAACAGCTGCTACAGGCCATGTGGTACCATTTCATCACACTGTAGTGCATGAGGGTGGTGTAAAGGATCTGGTCTTAGGTTATGCACATTGTGGAATGGTTGCAGCCGCTCGGTGGATCGCAAAGCTCGCTACTCCTTGTCTTATTGAAGCACTTGGCAAAAACCCTGACTATAAAGTTAAGGTAAAGATAATTTCCCTTGCAATCATGTTCTTTGGTCATTCTTTGGGTGGAGGCACAGCAGCACTTCTTACATATATATTAAGAGAGCAAAAGGAATTGTCAGAGGCTTCATGTGTTACATTTGCTCCAGGTTTGTCTAAGATACTGAATAAATAAATATACAACAACAGCAACAAGCCTTATCCCACTAGTTGAGATCGGCTACATGGATAAGATACTAAATGAATATATTAAATTTGTATTCTTTGATTCATAAATAACTCTGCTTATACTTAAATAATTATTATAAGGATGCTGAGCCAATACCCTGAATCATTTGGGATTATATTGGCTTATTTATTGGTGTTTACTTCATGGTACTATTGCAGGGGCTTGTATGACGTGGGAGTTAGCAGAGTCAGGCGATGATTTTATTAATTCTGTTATAAATGGAGCTAATTTGGTGCCTACATTCTCCGCTGCTTCTGTGGATGACTTGCGTGCTGAGGTGTCATTTTTAAATTATATTTTCTATTTTTTTGCAGTTTTATATGAGATTTGAAAATGTTGAGGTATTGAGCAGCATGTCATACCTTGCAATGCTGGATTGCTGTTTCTATTTATTGGTCTGGTTTAAGTTATTGTAGCTAACAAAATCCAGAACACCAAATTATTTATATGATTATGCTGGTAGCAATATCAACATCCTTAGGGGGGAAACTCTGAAATTTAGTTTTGTAGTTAGTGGCACCTTGATGGTCATGAATTTGTTTAATTTCCCTTAGAACTGTGTTTGAAAGGAGTTGGAGAATATTTTGGAAAGAGTTGCTATGTCTGAAGCTTTAACCGTCTCATGAAGTCAAATTCTTTACAACAGATTCATTTGTGGAGTTTGCAGGTGACAGCATCAGCATGGATAAATGACTTGAGGAATCAAATTGAGCAGACAAGAATCCTCAGTACCGTTTACCGTTATGCTTCAGCATTGGGTTCTCACCTCCCATCCATTGCCACTGCCAGAGCAACTGTTGCTGGCGCTGGTGCAATTTTACGACCAGTTTCAAATGGCACCCAGGTATTCTTTCTTAATCACTTTTATACAACCAGTTATTAATCGATAATGTAAGCGCTCTTTAAGTCTGGAGGCATACCCTAACTTTAGTGATGCTTCAGGATCCAACTCACTTAAACTTTTATATTTAAAAAGAAAGTACTATCAACTACGATTTCATTCATAAGCATGATTTAGGTTTGTTTGGCCTTTTTGTATCAAAAGTTTAGTTCATCATCCTTATTGACTTGAACTTTTGAGCAACTACAGGTTGTGGTGAGGAGGGCTCATAGTATGGCTCAGGCAGCATGGAGACGTCCTGCCCTTGGCCTCTCATCTTGGTCATGAATGGGTCCCGGTTGCCACGTCATGGTGGATTCACACTCAAACTGTCCCGAAGATTTGAACTCTTCTAAATGTGCAGCCTTTGCCATAGAAGAAAGTTCTGAACCACTTGTATCTTCCAGCAAGGCCATGCATGGGGCTGCATCAATTCAGAAGATAGACCTGCCTGTATCTTCACCTGCAAGAGAGTGCTCTTGCATCAGTAAAATGAATCCAGATTCTGATAATGGCAGCGACGAGGATCATAACAGACCTGGGAATTCAATGAATGAAGTCGAGTTATGGAAGCAACTGAAGCATGAGTTGTGTGACAGAACTGAAGGAGACGAGGCTGATGTGGTAGACGAGAGAAGGGAAGAAGAAGAAGATGTGGCAACCATGGAGGAGGAAACTGATAGCCAAAGCTTGAGTTTGCCTCCAAAAGTGAAGGAGTTCACAGATTCTTCCCTCCAGGAAGGATAATGCACATCGTTACGCTAAACTTGAGTCCAGAAAAGTGGGAAGAAAATGAAGCTAGCCCAACCTCTTCTTCTAGTTCAGACAATAGCCAGACAGATGATGAGACCAAGATTGGGATTTTCCTAACTTCAAGGTCTTTATACAGTAAGGTGAGACTTTCACAGACCATGATAAGTGATCACTTCATGCCAGTTTATATCAGGCAGATCGAACTGCTAATTAAAGAATTTGAGGTGGAAGTGGATCATAGAACTCCAGAGGTAGTGTTTTAGGTAAATTCACAGCATCAATAAAAAAGTAGATCGCCTAGTGCACAAGACTCCTACCAGACTCTACCAGGTGAGGTCTGGGGAGGAATAGATATATGTAGCCTTAACCCTGCAAAGTAGAGAGGCTGTTTCTAGGATTTAATTCGTTTGCTGAGGTCTGGGTGTTTTTTCTTCCAAAAATCTTGGAACTAACTCTAACAGAAGCAGCAATTTTGAGTTTTTTTGAATCATCAATCTTGTAACTATACTAGAATTAGGGATTTTTGTGGGCCTGCTCAGCGAAGGATTTGTATTGAATATAATTGTAAATGGTTTCCCAAGTTGAGGTTTTTAAAGAAACTTACTGGAAAAGTAAACTAAGAAGATGATTCATTCTTATCTGAAAGAAATAATTATTTGCTGTATCATTGATATTATAATTGCATCTTTGATTATTACCTTAATGTCCTCCATGAATGAATCATTTGTTAATTTTCATTCTGAAAGTGGTTGTAGGGCTGTGAATTCTTCTTGTTTTTGTCATCATTATGAGGTTGGTGCAGAGTTAGGTCATGTTCTTGCATGATTGAGTTGGTAACAAATTCACAATTATTAACTTTGAAAATGGAGCCAGATGAACAGTTCTGTACCTTCAAAGTTTGTGAGGACCAAGGCTTCTCAAGAAAGATTCTCTCAAGTTGTGACCACACTCTATTTTGTGGCTGTTTAAGCAATCAACTTGATTTCTTGATGGAACTCCCTTGATAATGATGGTAATTTAACATAGAACTTCAATCAGACCCAGAGGTTCATTCCCAGAAACAAGAAATTTAATGAGGACTTACTAAGATCTTCACTGAAAGTAATTCTCCATGGTGATTATAGTTAGAAGCCATACATTTAGGAATAGTGCCAAGAATCGTTTCTGTTTTGGGAAGGAAAATTAGATGTGAATAGAGAAGGGAAACAGAGTATTGGGCAGATGTTCAACCCAATTGGCTGCAAAAGATTATGATAAAGAAAAAGACAGCGTAGCGCATAAGGCTTATACTAGGTGAAGTCTAGGGAATGATTGATGTATACAGTTTTATCCCTATAAGTGGTAGGCTATTTCTATAATTTAAACCTGTGGAGATTATTTCATGATAGTAATCTTATCCCTACCAGGGGAGACTATTTCTAGTATTTGAACTTATAGCCTCTATATTTGAATTGGGCATCAAAATATAAATATATTTAGAAATTATCATCAAGGTAGGAGTGGTTGTGATATGATATAATATAATGCTTGTCTGGTACAAAACATAGAAGAAAGAAAGCAGAGAGCATTAAATGTAAGAAAAATGCAGGTGAAAATTAATTATCATATGGATGTTCAATTACCATCATCATCCTTATTCTCATTCTTAATCATGAACAGATAAGAGTAGGGAAGACTGAGTTATATTTTAAAGAAAAAGCTATTGAAGAAATTATGTAAGCAATGTTTCTTTGATACTCTAACCAATAATTTTATCTATGTAGCTTACGGTTCATCCTCTCCACTTTAGGATAAGATTCTTTATCTTTCTCTCAATATATATATCTTTTGTATCTGTTACTCTCTCTGGTCATAATTATAAAAGCTAGACGGGGGGGTTTGATTTTATCCTAATTATAATACCCAATTCACTTTATTTCCTAAAATAATAATCCCCCCCAAAGTATTCCTATATGATTATATATGTTAAGGGAGTTTCTGTCAAGGATAGTTCAAAATGCATATGATTAAAAGGGGTATTGTAGAAAAGCCAACACACAATTATTACAAATAACTAACTTAATTAACTTTCTTAATCTACCCAAATTAGTTAAATAGATCTTATATTAATGACCGGAGGTAGTAATAATTTATGTTTGAAATTATGAATTCTCTATTTTTTTCCAACTATCATTCTTACTCTGTGACCTTGTAATTGACCTCATAATAACCTGATTAGTGTCATAAACACAGAAACAATTCACTGTTGAGTATGGCATCAACTTCAAGCTGCTGTGACGTCAAAATATAATCTGAAACAGAAAATTCAAACACAAGCGAGCACGATATAAATATTACTACATGACACTCTTCACATTGTATAATTCAACACTCCTCTTAATCTTCAACAAAATATCATAATCCACTTAATCCAAGTATGAAATTTCTTGAAATGAATAATCTTCTCAAATGGGAGAGATATTAGAGCCAGCAAATTTGGGTTCTCTCAAGATGAAATGATCCTCAAATTCACATGTCCATACACATAAAAAGTAAGTCTACTTTCTATACATTTCAATGAAGACGCGACAAGTTTTATATTATTAAGTGAGCAAAATAGGGTTACAACGAGACTTAAGAAGTCAGCCATCATAATACCGCTCTTTTGTAAATATGTTTAATTGTAGAGTTCTAATAAGATCCGGTGTATTAGTGTTGGTATGATTGTACCCTTAGAGATGGTATGTATATTTATTCGGACTGGGATTATAAAACCTGAAGAGAATTTTAACCATTAGGGATGTGATATTCAAAGAATCAAAGGTCAAACGTTAGGTTATGGTGGTAACCATTTGATTGAGATGGCATCAAATTCCAAAGATTTCCTACAAAATTTGGTTTGATTAATTGGTGAGAAAGTCTAAGTTTGGGCTAACATTGATATAATGATATAACAGATATAGAATAGCCTAATAACCAAGTTAATTAATGGGAGATTTTGAGTCATGTGACAAAATAATAAAGCATGGCACGTGGTGTGGCCATTAATTTGGTTTGATTTAGAGGTTAATAAGATTGATTTTACATTTGGAAAACAATATTTCAACAACTTTTTGGCCTTACCAAACAAGTCTACCTCAAATGGTGCAATTGGGTGTTTTTGAGGCCACCATTCAATTTATCCCATTTCAGAATTTATTAGTAGGCCCCAATCATCACACTAACACACACCCATCAACAATTTCTTTTATAAAATTAAAAAAAATAAATTACATGATTTTTTTTGTCAAAATTAACAAAACTCTTCTATCTGAAACTCATGCAAAATTTTCCTTAAAATATATAATCAATAGCAGTTAATTGAGTAGAAGAGACTTGGTAATTGTATTAAAAATACACAAATCTCATTTCAATTTTCAAGGGAGTTATATATATATATATTGAAATAAAAGAAACGTGTGTGAAATTTTAAGAAAAATCAAAAGACATAAATTGACAGAAAAAGAAAGAAAGAAATTGATAGTACCATGGAGTATAGTGGACTAGCTAGTAGCGGTCAACATAAAAAAATTTAATGATTTAGTTTTATGGCGGGAGAAAAATAAAATATGAACAAACTGTTATTCTTTATTGGTTCTTAAATCTCTATCACACTACATACAAATTTTCTGCACTTCACATGCTTATAAATGAAACCACGTATTCATGTATTAAATGCTATACCCACTATCCCCACCACCACCTTCTTGATCTTCAACAAGATTGTATAATTCAATTGAGTTTATGTCAACCAAAAGAAAGAAAGAATGTATATAATTGAATTATTTAAATTCCCAAAAAATGTATAATTGAAGTTGATCAGATCATTAATATTTAATAAATCTATGCATATATAGAGGCCAAATGATTTATAATTACTACTTCGGCTTCTTTCGGGATCCATGCTCTTGATTTTTTTTTTTGTTTTACAAGTCGTTTTCTTGGTGTTTTATACAACACATAAATTACATTATTTATTTATTCTTTAATACATCTTTTTTTAGTTATTTTCGACTATCTCATTTTTCTATTTTTATTGGGCAAAGATAAAATTTTAACAACAAAATTATATGTTATGAGATTCAGCACTATTAAGTCCGTTTGGATGCAAAAGGTACAAAAATATCAGCTCCGTCAAATATCTCAAACGTCCGGTATACTTTTATTACGTGGGTCTCACCTAGTCTAAAATTTTCTCTCTCCCCCTCTCACTGGCCATGACTATGAAGGCCTCAAGCTTTTACCCAAGCTTACGTCCGGCTTCTCAATCATCAATCTTATCTGAAACTGAAGAACTTGCCATTGAAATACACAATAAAAATGGGTCAGACACCACCCTTAATCCATCACGTCCATGATTATGGCTTCCTCCAAAGTTTTCTTTCTCTTTTTTATTCGCTTCGTCTTTTAATTTCTCCTTCAACTCCAGCACAGCTAGTGTATCTTTACCACAAATGCTCTTACGATAAAACCTTCACCGCAATGCAAATAGTGGCTTCCAATCGCACCTGACCACCTCCTCCTCTCTTCCTTAACTTCCGCCAACACCCACTTCTACAATGCCACCGTTGTCGGTGGCGGCTGCAACACCGTCTATTGCCTCTTCATGTGCTGGGGTGACGTCACCCTCCAGCTATGCTACCAATGCGTCTTCAGGCAACCCAACGATTACTTTACGAGTGCAAAGTTTCGAAGGAGGAAATAATCTGGTACAGCCAGTGCATGCTTCACTATTCCAACCGCTCCTTCTTCTCCACCCTTGGAAAAAGGCCTAGACTGAGCCTCTTGAACACCGTCTCCTTACAGTTATTGTTGGACACACTTAACTTTGCGGCAGGCAAAGCAGCTATTGAAGCTAAGAGATAAGCCGCAAGGAGAGAGAAGAGACGATAAGGAGAGAGAAAATGTTAGATTAGATGGGACCATATAATAAAAGCAAGGGGACACTTGGGTATCTCTCGGAGCTGTTTTTTTTTTGCCCCTTTTGTAATATTTATGTATATTTTTACACTCAAAAAAAATTTAATAGTGTTAGATTTTTATAATATATAACTTCATTGTTAAAATTACACATTTGCCCTTTTTATTATGATGTCCTTTGTAAATTATTTCTATTTTTATTTGTTTAGAGAAGTTACCTTTTTAACAAATTATTATCTAACTTTCGTATGAGTGACATCACTGCACACACAATTTGCCTTTATTTTTCATCGAGTTTTTTTTTATATAATTTTGTATGATTTAAAGGTTTTTTCCCCCTTTATATGTGTTAACCTGAAAGAGTAATATAATTATTGTTATTTCATTATCTTGGTATAATTAAGACTAGGATCTTATCTCTTTATTACTTTATTATTTAGATAGTAAGATTATGATATATGTGGGATATCTCTTACTGATATCATTATCCCATGTCCCATAAATGATGTGTGCGCACGCGCGTTAACTGTACAAAATGAAGTTTTTTTTTTTTGGTACAATGTACAAAGTGAAGTTTCGTTGTGAGTTTTCCCCCATTGTTACGTTTCAAGGGTATAAAAATAATGGGAAAAATTGGACTCTTTATGTTTAATAAGCTAAAAGTTTAGGTAAGTTGGGTTCAAAACTTACCATAATTAGAACGTGCCTTTAGGTTTAGGTTGAGAGAGGTATTCATAGATCGTCTACTAATAATATCTTCATATCAATAGTGAGATTTAAATTCATGACTTGTGGATTATAAATAATTTTTTTATTAACGGGATTAATTTTTATTAGTTAAAAAATTGGATTCTATTGCCAACTATTTCTTTAAAGATAGGATTACTACATATTTAAACAATAACACATAGTTTCATAAAACCGTATAATTTGACCAATGCAAGTTTTACCTTAAGAAGATCTGACTCATCAAATTGTTTTTTGTTTTTTCAAAGGCTCATCAAATTTATTATAATTGCTAATCTCCCCACTAGTGTAATGGAGGTTAGCTATAATCACAATTATGCTCTAGTTTTTCTTTTTTACTGAAAGCCAAAATATGTGTGGACGATATTCAAGTAATAACCTTATAAAAATATAATTAATTCGAAAGTATTGAAGTCATTTTGATCTTATATGCTACTAGTGGATGCGCTTGATTATAAGGATTTGACCTAATTAATCGTACAATTTTAGGTTTTTGTCTTTTAGTAAAAAAGAAAAACAAGTGAGAACTTATTTGCCCAAAGAAATATGGACGTTGAGACACCCATTTGTGTAATGATCAATATATATAATTAAACTTTTAGTGCTCACTCTATTTGCTTACTTTCATTGACTCATCTTTTTTTTCTTTTTCTATTTTTGACAGATTCAATAAGATACATTGTACAAAGCTAGGGATCATATTAATACAGATAACTAAATTAAAGCTTAAATCTGTATTTTTTTTTGTAAGCCTAAATTTGCCAGTTTAAAGTATTCACCATAAAAAATAATGATTAATTTTCTCATATCGTAGACTTCTCGAAAAGATTTTAGTATTTTGCTGGTCATAAAATTATTTCCATACACATCGCTAATGATTGAATTATTGACTAAATATTTAAATAACTCAATTAAATGATAAATTGTGTTAGGCCTAAATTTGTTAGTTTAGAAGAAGGAAAGACATTGAAGTTAACATATTCAATGCACGAAAGCTATCTCTCTCTCTCTCTAGAACTTTAATTAGTTCATTTACACTGTATTCAATCAGCTTTTGTTCAGTGTGTGTGTGTGTGTATTAAAATCATATCGACATTTCAAGGCAATTTTTGATTGAATTTATAAAGTATGATTCGTTTCATCAATCTGTCAAAAAGTTGGATTAAAATCCATGGGAAAATATAGATTAAGACGAACCTTTTCAAAGAATTAACACACGTCAATCTTGTTCTTGGTAATCCTTATGTTTATAAATACGAGAAAAATGGATATGAAACTTCCATTATTGACATCAAAAGCATATACCCAATAAACGTAAGTGGAAGAATATTATAATTAAAAATTAAAGAAAATTGCATCGCTTTCTCTTTTACTGTAACTGATGAATGGGATTAGTTTTAATTAATTCATTCATTAACTATTAACGTGACATAAGTTAGGGACACGTAAGTCTTGATCATTATATTGCTATCAAATTAATATTCTTTTAATGAAAATTTCATCAGCCACTATGTCATCTCACAGCAATCGTTACAATCTATAGAACATGTTAGGAAAATTATGGTTAAATGAGGAAGAAAGAAACAAATTAAAGATATATATATATATATATATATATATATATATATATATATTTCAACGTCGATCCTCCTTCTTAATTATTTCTTTTCGTTGAAAATTTTTGGGTTTGAAAGTGTTCATTGGATCTCATGCTAGGGCCTATGAACATAGCACATGATTGCTGCATAATTATATAATCAATAATTTACCTCATTAATAATATGCGTCTAAAAAGAGGAGAGGTTTCTCATGTTTGTAGAAGTCCAAAACTTGAGATAACAACATATTATTATTATATATATCATTGTCAAATAAATAAATTTTGAATTCAAAATTAATTTGCTATACTTTTTGTAATAGTTTATATATATATATATATATATATATATATATATATTTCCACTTAGGCAAAAACTACTTTTAAGCAAAGAATATTATTACGTTTTGGTAAAAAGATTAAGGTGGGAAAAAAGTATTAATAGATTTAAGCTCAATATATTTGACTGTGCGTATCTATATTTAAACGCGTATATCTTTAGATTAAAAAGAACAGATAAAAGAAAATTAGATTTGAACATGTGTTAGCTAGGTTGAGGATAATAATTGATTATTAATTTATTATAATAAACTGTGGTTAAAACTTAAAAAACCAACGTCCTGGCAATAATTAATTAGTTTAATTGTAAATAAAATATTCCCTGAACTCCATATGATCAATCTGTCCTGATTATAATTGTAAAAATCGTCATTAGAATATACCCTAAACACGAACAATTAACATGCATGTCAAGCATGTACTTTCTAATATAAATTAAAGTGAACATTAATCTTCCCATGATAGTAATTTATTTATAATGATAAATAATAATGAGATTTACCTATTTTTCATATGTACATATCAAATACCCATAAAAATTACTACTATAGGAGGAAAAAATTAATAGATTATCATTTAGAGAGTACTCACCTGTCCTCATTAGAGAGTACAAATCCCTTATATACAACCTTCCAATAACTGATGTGCAAAGCTCTCTAATTGACGAAAAATGTCCTCCCAAACTATATATAAAGGAGATTATAATAAGATCTTAATTAAATAATTTAATTATCTAAAAGTTTTAATCGTAACGGTAGAGATAACTATAATAAATTATTATAAAAATTGATAACAAGTTTATATTATTTGAGATTTTATATTAATTAATTATATATATAAAGAAACCTAGAAGCTGAAACACGAGAGATTACCATGCTAGCTATGACTTAGCCGTCTTAGCGTATTGATGTGAAATTAGGTATAGTTGGCCATGT
Source organism: Leucaena leucocephala (assembly GCA_037074615.1). Taxonomy (NCBI): domain Eukaryota; kingdom Viridiplantae; phylum Streptophyta; class Magnoliopsida; order Fabales; family Fabaceae; genus Leucaena; species Leucaena leucocephala. The sequence goes on along the minus strand of CM073555.1, from coordinate 19,679,833 downwards.
GAACACACACACACACACGTGGTCACATACATGCCATGAATTTAATGATGTTTAAGCAAAGCAACATGTTCATACGGCTAATGCATGCTAGGTCCAAGCCTTACAACGAGAAAACAAGCAAACCAACAAAAGGCGTACGTAAGATTGAAACAACACATATACGTTTGTTGGTCCTTGATTATTTGTTTTGGCTCGTTCATTCATTTGGAGACAACAATGGCTTTTGTTACCCCCTCTTCTTCATCAACAACCGATAGATAGATCGATGAGTGAAAATGCATTAATATCGCAGTACAAATGCACCTTTTAATTATTTCTTTAACGCACTATTGTCAATGTTTGGTACATTTCATTACCTACATAGTTTTTAAGGATATGTACCTTCATATAGTTACATAAGCTATACTTAACCATATAAATTGTAATACAATTGAATAACACTGTTCCGGTCCTTAATATTGAATATAACTGGGGAGTTAATCTTGATCCTAAATATAATATATATTCTTTATATTTATCAATTTTTTTTATATTAACCCTATTAATATCTTTTCAACAATAATCAAATAAGAAAAGAATATAGTAGATCAAGAGAGATTGTTATGACGTTTTAAAAAAAATAATATATTAATCAATTTAATAAATTTTTTTAATATAATTAAATTAATTAAATAAATTTTATATTAATGATTGAGGGAGTAACTAATTTTAAGTAATATACTCTTGTTTTAGGGCCAGACATATATAAGAACGAGTAAGATCAAATATCTAGTTATTGATCAATTGTGATGTTAAATAATTGGGCAAACAAAAATTTATTATTGAGATAGATATATCTTCCATATTCAAATATTGTCACAAAGTTTAAATAAAGAAGGCATCTCTTTCAATGAAATTTTTTCTCCATCCATAATATTTGAATCCTCAGCCTAATGATGATAAACGATTTAAATATCATTTTTTTGAACCATTAACTCTATTGGTTCATTTACTTTATCCAACCAACAAGTGTACCTCAAAAACAACGAAAAAGGGCTGAAGAGAGATCAAATAAGAAAGATAAGGGAAACAAGGTATATCACTTTCAATATGACGAGGATGAGGAGAAGAAGAGGAGAAAGATGAAGAGGGATCCAGATTTTTTTCTCCCTTGAAAAATAAACGGTTGAAATTTAGTATTTTAATTTAAAACAATGATTTTTTATATTTTCAAATAGTTTATATATAGTTGTGAACTGTCCAAATTAATTTTAATCATTTTTATTTTTCATATAATATTATAATATAATTTTATGAGATAGTAAATCTTAACTATTTAATTTTTAATCTAAAAAGAGAAATAAGATGAAGAAAGGAATATGAAAAACAGGATGAGGACAGTGAATAATTAATAATGGAAGATATATGTGGGGGCTATTAGTGGTTGCGTAGGAAACACAACTTATGCAAAACTATCTAACAAAACTATTATTGAAGTGCTCCAAATTTCACCTTTAATTAATTTCCCATTCTTTTTCTCTCTTGTTCATGTCCCCCTTGTCTTATCATCCCCATATAATAATACAGACAAACTCGTCTCTTAATCAATTTGAGATATATACATACATTTATTTTGGTCTTATGATATATCTATTATTACTCCAACATTTCTGCGTGATGTGTTTCTTCATCACTTTAATATTATTTGTTGTCTAATGTGTAATCATATGAATACACACATGGACATATATAGAGAGAGAGAGAGGGGCTCATACTTACGGATATTTCGTCTAACGATATATCAATTAGACTATAAAAATAAGAGAATTGATGTTTGAATCTCGCTTTGTTAAAAAATATCTTTCAAGAGAAGCATCCTAGTTATAAAACCTCAAATTCAGATTATTTTGTTACTCTAAATACCTGATAATATAATTTAAAATAAGCACAGGACACCATGTGGTCCAAAGGATTTGAAATATATACTCATCTAGTTATATTTATATGGTAGAGAGATACTACTTATTTTGTTCATATTTATAGAGGAGAGAGAATATTTTCATATAAATGTATAATTTTATCCTTTATTTATTTATACTGATTTTGTTTTCATTAGTGTAATATATATTAAATATATGTAACATTAAAAAATTATTGAATTTTATGATATAGTTAATTAAGTTTAAAATTTTTATTGGCTTATGTAAAATATACTGAAAGTAATTTATAAATAAAATAAAAAGATATATATATGTATCTATATAGGCTCGTATATGAGTATATTAAATATGGGTAAAATTAAAAAATTATTAAATTTTATGATATAGTTAATTAAGTTTAAAATTTTCATTGACTTATGTAAAATATATTAAAAGTAATTTATAAATAAAATGAGAATATGTGTGTGTGTGTATAGGCTCGTATATGAAAAGCCCTAGCTAGCTAGCTAGAGATATTCGCCACCAAATGAATCATCCATCTCACTTTCTAAAACTATATTATTATAAAAATGGAAACGTGAATTATATTTGATCACATTGAAAGGATCAATGGTGAATTTGATCTCGTGATCAAGCTTTGTTTATTGATTTGATGCTCAAAAGTGCAACTATGTCCACACGATTAATCCAAAATCCGATACTTTATCTAACAATAATACCAGTATTTTGATAAAAAAAAATAAAGCATAGAATATTTTAAATGGGTGAGATTAATAATTTTATTATATAGGCGTATCCATCTTAATTTTTTTTTCAAATGCACATAGTAACACTGCTATAAGTCCTATATTATATCGGTGACACTAAAAAATGTGCCTTATAAAGGTTTGTACATTTCAATAGAAAACTTTTAAAGTGTATTTTTTTTAATAATTTATATTTATTATAATAGTATTTTCATTAAAAGTTAATCAATTTTAAAAATACGACTCTTCACATTAAAAAGGTGACATTAAAAGAATGTCTCTCCTACATTAGAAATGCGATCTTGATAAAAAGATTTTATAAGATATTAGGTTATTTAACTCATAATATTTAAGTTAATTTTAAATATATATTATGAATTTAAATTTTTTATTTTTAAATAAATTTAATGAGTTAGTCACATTTATTTAAATACGATGAATTGGTAGAAGTTGTCTTATAGTAATAAAAAGTGGGGAATATGTTTAACAAAAAAATAATATCCGCATAAAACAAGGCGTAATTCAAATTAGGAAGAGAAAATGCTGCAAGTTACACCTACCTCACATGATTGTATTCACACGTGGCACCTCTCTATTGCTTAATTAATAAGTTTAATTATGAAGTCAAAAGAATAATAATGGGTCAAAAAGTAAAACTTCTCCCGAAACAGCACATATTGGCTAAGAAAACACCCGCAAATTACAAATCACAAAATAAATAATTAAATAATACGATGCTTAGCTGGCAATCCAATCATCAACGGCCACAAATCCGCTTACCAAAAAAATTATTGCTGACGTGGACGACACATTACACAATCCGCCTCCTTAAAGCCTCAATCATTGGCCTTTCTTTCCCTTGCCAAAAATTTTCTCTCTCTGCAAATTGAGCTTTCTTCTCTGTTCTCCCCTGTTCATATATAGTTGAGTGCAGGATTCTGTGGAGGAGAAAAAAAAAGCAATCTCTTCGTTTGCTTATATAAAGACTTGGGTTTCTTCAAAGTCATCACCTTTGAGGGAAAAAACAATTTTTTTTTTGTTCCTGTGAGAAGATTGAAGGATTCATTCAAAAGGGCCGAGATTTTGTCCGACATGGTTTCCATGTCTGAGATTTTGTTTGCTGAGCTGGAAAAAGTTGAGGAGGGAGAGTGGGAGAAGGAGAGATAATAACAGAAGAAGGAATACCCAGAAAGCAGGAAAAGAAAAGGATAAACAAGGGGATTTTGATTTATTTTGATCTGCTGCTTCTGGTAAATTTTCATGACCTTCTTTTTTCCTGTGATTTCTCATCTCTTCATGCTTATTCGTTTTCTGCAATATCCCATGTTGTTTTCTCTGTAAAGTTCCATTCTCTCCTTGTAACCTGAAACCTTCTTTAGTCCTAGATTCATACAAAGTTTGTGTCAATCATGTAATATATTCAATATATTGAGGTTATTTCTCACTTTGAAACCATATCCTTCTTGAAATTCCAACTTCCTTAGGTGTTTGCTGTAATCTGTGGACCTTATTTTCTGAATGACCCAGTAAAAAAAACTTGAACTTTTTCCATGGTCGATTTGTTATCTCACAGAACCAAATAGAAAATATAGTTTGAAGAACTTGCGGCCCTATTCATCAGCATCAAGATTTAAACTTTCTGCTATTTTACTATCTTACAGGGTCGTTGGCAATAATGTCTGCTGCAACTATGATAGGAGATCCGATGATGATGTCAGCACCAGAAACAACTCAAGCTGGTGCTACGATGTTAGCTTCGCAGATTGAAGTTGAATTTGCAATCTGTGATTGTTGTGGGCTGACAGAAGAATGCACACCAGCATACATAGAGAGAATCAGAGAGAGATATTATGGGAAATGGATTTGTGGGTTATGTGCTGAAGCTGTGAAGGATGAGATTGTGAGGTCTGAAAGGCTTGTGAGTACAGAAGAGGCAATGACAAAGCACATGAATTTCTGCAAAAAGTTCAAAACTTCAGAACCTCCTGCAAATCCCACTGTTCATTTGATTTCTGCTATGAGACAGATTCTTAGGAGGAGTTTGGATTCTCCTAGGGCTTTGAGGTCCCCCTCCTCAACAAACTCTGACATTCATCATCTTCATGGTCGTGCTTTTGCCAGCTCTGCAGAGAGCTGTTTCTCCACTTTGTCTGGTTCATGAAAAAGGGTTAATAATTGCAGATGCCCCCTCTCATCTTTGAGACTCTTGGAAATCTCTCCCTCAGAAGTTTGGAAATTAGTGATTTAATCCCTCAGCTATAGCATTTTAACTCCTTGTTGCCTCCTCACTAGATAAAACTCAAAGGAAAAATCATCATCTTCTCAATAAAAGAATATAATCACTAAAAAATGTTATAACAAGCGAATATGGACCAGTTGTCATTTTCTGAATCTAAATTTATATTGTATGCTGCTCACTCCTCCATACTCAAATTTTCTGTCAGCATGGTTAAGGAGGAGATGAAAACGAGGAGTTTAATTCAAGAGACATGATAGTCGAGGAGTTTGTGCATGGATCAAAATTGAAGGAGGGGGCATCTGCATTTTGCTGTACAAGGAAGGAATGTATGCGATGGGAATAAAACAAGAAGCTGCAAAGGAGGAATATGCATTTTGATTGGTAAGAAGTGTAAGCAAAATAATGGCAATTAATTAGAGACATGCGAGGCTCAAGCTGAAGCTAGATGCTCATTTATATATATATATATATATATATATATATGGTGCAGAGCTTTTGGTATGTGCTTGAACTATAATATAAGAATTTGCTTCATTGGTACCAGCTACCTTGTTTTCTGTAATATAATTTGATCATGGAATAGAATATAAACCTTGTGTTTAAGCAAACTGTGATTGAGAATATGGTCAAAATCCGTTATGATTCTTTTATATACAAAAGAAATATCAATAATTGAGTTCTACAAGCCGGCATTAACCAGTAATCATTGGTGAATTATTAATTTGGCTGGTCTGTTTTTTTTTTTGGCTCCTCAGTGCGTTGAACTTTGCAGTACCTTCTGGATTTTCCTTTTAATTAACATTCAATCTCGCATTTCAAGGTGCCTGTGTCTTCTGCTCAACTTCAACCAAGAACAAGCCAAAAATAGATTTCTCTAATGGTTTGGAACCCCCTGATATATATATATATATCAAATCTGCAAAATATAATGCTTTGATAGACTGTATCTTCCCATGCCATGTATGACACAACAATGAAGCTTACAAGTTGTCTACCATATCATATCATATCTTCTGAAATTTCTTGTGGGTATATTGCAAAATAAAAGTTGAACGAAATTGTCAATAGCCTTATAGTTTAGTAGTATGAAAAATTTTCTATAAATGAGAGGTCATAGGTCCAATTTTGCTTATAACCTCATATCCTTAACCCTATATTTGGATGGAAAGAAAATTACACAGAAAAGAATACTAAGGGGGAAAATTTTAAAAAATAGTAAATAATTTTTACCATTTAAAAAAAAAATCGTCATAATATTCCTTCATCTATTTTCTCTTCACTTTTCTCTCTATACAAACATAGCTTAGTGCCTCCTCTACTCCTCTAATTTAAAAAAATGACTAAAATTCTTGACACATCAGTAAAGCATACAGTAGTCTCAAGATCTACATTATTTGAACACACTGAAGCTAAATTATATATATAGATGATTGGAAATATTAATAATATCCTATATTCTTTAATATAAAAACTCGTTAACTTTTTAAAATAGATTAAAGAAATAAATTAGTTAATTATGACTAGATTCAACTCCTCAAAACGAATTAATATTATATATTCTTTAATATATCTAAATTAGTCAACTAACTCTTATATTAGTTATAATTAATTGATTTATTTAGTTTCATTAATCTATCTAAAAAACTCTAACTAATTCTTATCTTATAGTAGGTGACGGAGGTAGTACACAAAAGGGCCAACAAAGAATGACTATATCCAACAGCAGAAAGGAAAGAATGATTGTGCATGAGAAATGTGCTAAAGTGAGAGAAGACCCATGTTGTTAAGTGTATGATTAGTTTAGAGGTTTTATATAAAGACGCTGCATGCACTACACAACACCCAGAACAAGATTCTGTTGCATGATTTGATTCCATGAATTGATATTTCAGATGATTTGAAGTTATAACCACACATCAGGAACTGGAAGACAACTAAGATGAGCTAAATAAATTTCTTGTTAAATGAGTTATGGCAGACAGAAATAGTGTTTTCTGAATGTGCCAGAAAGAAAGTTGTGTGGTGGATCTCACATACTGACATAAATGTGCCATGTCCCCTAAAGTTTATTGCTTTTTTCCATGAACTTATCCACCTTATTACTCTTTCTGATCTTTTTTGAGCAAGTTGGTCACATTAGAAACAACACTTTCTACTGCAGGGACATAGTTGAACTTTTTAAGGAGAAATGAGAAACAAACAAGTGAGTCATAAGTCAAGCTTTCACGTGTTTTAACTTTAAGGAATGCTACTCTCTGTCTTGTGTTATTCTCATGGCATGGCCTGTAATGAAGAATGGGGTTCTTGTAAAGTAGTATCTCTTTTACTTAATACAAGATCTACTTAACTAATTTAAATAAATTAAAAAAGTTGGTTAAGTTAGTTATTTATAATAATTGTGTGTTAATTTTTTTAAAATACCCCTTTTAATAATGTGCATTTTGAACTATTTTGATCAAAACTCCTTTAATATACATAATTATATAAGAATATTTTAGAAGAAAAATTATAATTTTAGAAGATAAAATAAATTAATATCTTATAATTATGATCAAATCAAACCTCCACATTTAGCTCTTATAATTAGGACTAAAGGGAGTAATAAAGTTGATTTCTGAACAAGAAAAAACTAGATATGGACCCCATATATTTTATACTACCTTCAGTTTTTAATATAAGATCTATTTAACTAATATGGGTAGATTAAAAAAATTATTTAAGTTAGTTATTTGTAATAATTGTGTATTAGTTTTCTTAAAATACTATATTTAATCATGTGCAATTGAATTATCTTTTATAGAAATATCTTTAATATGTGCAATTATATAGAAACATTTTGAAAGAAAAATTAGAATTTTATAAAATAAAATAGATTGGGGTCTTATATTTAGAATTAAAATATATTTTCTATTTAACTCTTATAATTATGATTGGAGGGAGTATAATATAATTTAAAATAATGTCATGATTAATGTCTAGTCAATTGTAAATATAATTTTGTTTTTCTTCAACATCTTCACCTAATCATTTTAAAAAATGAGTTTTAAGATCTTATTATTGATTGTTTAATAGTAGTGGTATAGGGATAAGGGACTAATCAATCATTTACTAATTTAATAAGTATATCAAACAATCACATGAAACATTCATATTGTTCTAACTCGTGTCTGAGAGAGATATTTATAGATTGCTCGTCAATAAAGTCCTCGTATTAGTATCAATAATAGGATTTGAACTTATAATCTTATGGACTTACCAACTTATTACTAACTAGATCAATATTTATTTTTTTTGTTGCCCACCCGATTCAGCGGAGCTTTGCCCTGACTATATCCACATTGACCCGCGTCGCGCACCTGGCTTTGGTGGGTGAGTCTCCTAATGGGGATTTTTTGCATATACCAAGACTCGAACTCGAAACCTAACTTAAGCGATATCGAGCCGTTTACCACTTGGACTAACTCCCGTTAGTAGATCAATATTATTTTTGGTTGCCCACCTAGTTCACCGAAGCTTTGCCCCAACTATATCTGAATCCGACCCACGTCCCACACCTGGCTATGGTGGATGAGTCTCCTAACGGTAGATCAATATATTTTTTTTAGTTGCCCACCCGATTCACCGGAGCTTTACCCCGACTACATCTAGATCCAACCCGCGTCGCGCACCTGGCTATGGTGGGTGAGTCTCCCGATAGGGATTTTCTGCATACGCCAAAACTCAAATTTAAGACCTCGTTTAAGTTATACTGAGTTATTTACCATTCAGACTAATTTCCGTTGGTACGGTAGATTAATATTTGTTGACTCAGTTCTTTACCTTCCATTACATGTCCCTAACTAATTGGGCCATTTCATGTGGTTCAAAACAATACTTTTGGGACAGCCTCATTCATGGTTTTCAAGGCTTCATCCCAATGGGCTCTTAATCCGTGTGGCTTAACTGTGCTCAATGCCTCCATTAGATACTCAGAAAGCCTTCAAGTTTAAATTTAAAAAAAAAAACTTTTTATCAGTATATAATGTAACTTATTTTTATCAGAAGAAAAGTACATACAACATGTATTTTGATTTAGTAATTTGTGCATGATGCAAATGTTGATTGAAGATATTTTGTTAAGATAAAGTCCCAAACCACCTTATCCCTACTTTTTTGGGGCAAATGGCCTTATGGTAGGGATAGAAATAGGACAGGAGACTTGTAATCATATTTTAAAAAATACACTGTATAAAATTATATTTTATTTAAGAGGCTAAATTCAGGCTCATTAAAAAATCTATTAGGCCTGTCAGACAACTTGAGACATTTATTTAAAATATATTTAGTATGAAAGTATAATATATGAGTGTCGAATTCATCACCTATTAAACAGAATATAACAATCAGATCATGAAACTAACACATATTGATCTAAATTTTATTCTTATTTTTTTATAATAAGAATCTGATAATGAATTTTAATACTGCTTTTAACCCTAAATGACTTAATCCATCGCGTCTCTATGGCACCTTCTCAGACCAGATCGCTTTCTACTTCTCGTCTTCTCCAGACCAAATCTCGCTCAATTCACCACGTCTCCACTTATCGTATTCTCCATATCGACCCAGATCGTGTCGCTTGCTCTCCAGATCCACCGTGTCGCTCAATTCACTAGCCGTCATGTCACGTCTCTGCCTTCGCCAGTTTGCCATCGCGTCTCCACTATTCGTCGCATCGAGGTTTGTCTGCATCATTTGAAACTCTATGGCTGTGTAGGAAATTGGTTTTCTGATTGCATTTTCTCTTTGCTCATACTAATCAATTTCTGCATCATTTGAAACTCCTTGCATTTTCTTATCTTCACTGCTCTGGTTTTCTAATTGAAACTCCACTATCCTCCGAGTAGCCTTGCTCATACTCCACTGCTCTGGTTGCATTTTCTAATCTTCATATGCATTTTCTTATCTTCATTAACTCTTGTCGCTGAGTTACTGTATGTCTTCAGAATTTCCAAGTGATGCAATTTTTCATCTCAGTTTTAGTTAATTGATTGTATGCTCTAGTTTGCTGATTTTTTAGAATTTTTGAGTTACTATATCTTAATTTTTTAGCATTTTCGAGTTATTGTATACTCTGATTTGCTGATTTGTTATTTAACACTTAATTGATTGTATATTTTATGACTAAATTTTAGTTAATGTTATCTTTAATTTTGATTAAGTTAGTGTTTAATTTTAGACTTATTAATATTATGAAATGTTTATTTATAATTTTTTAAAATATAATATAAAAAAACATGTTAAAAGACCTGTTATAGTCCCTATTACGAAGGTATACTATAAAAATTTACCGGTATAATTAAAAGAATATATTATTTTAATAGGTTTTAAGTCAGGCTACACATATATTTATAAGTCAAGTTTAAACAAAAAAATAGCTTATAAGTTAAGCTCAAGCTCAATTTTTATTTAATATCTTGGTTTGACCTGTTTTAATTAGGCTTGGGTTTATTTTCGCATGGAAAATGATGCCATTTACTCATTAGCATAATATATTGATTTATAATGATTTTTAGCCTATTGCGGGGGGAAATAAGGGCACTATTGTATTTGGAAAATAAACAAACAAATAAATCCAAAGAAAGATAAGATGATAGTCGCACGTGTCCGTCCATAATTTGTTGTCAAGCAAGAAAATAGGAAAGCTAGTACTCTATAATAAGGTTGTGGGTTTGGGGGCCATGCGTGGGACTCATGTGGGTCCCCCCGCTGTTTCCCTGAACCTTCCTTACTTGTTACCACCCTCACCGGATTTTTTCCAATTATGCAACCAAATATTCTCCCCTCACCCTTTCAAATCTGCCCCCACCTTACCATAACTTATTTTGTTGGAAAAAAGCATGAAAAAACAAAATAAAATTAGTTCCAATCGTATTTGAGGATTTTATGTCTGGGAGTTATTCCGTCATTTCTACTAAAAACATTTTATTGGGTTGCTTTTTCTCCATTTTCCTTTTTTATAATGTAATTATCATAATATTTTTATGGGTAAAGGTGCATCCAGCATAGAGGTGGTAATTTGGGTTGGGCCCGCGGGCCCAACCCGCCAACCCGCCAAAAAATGGCGGGTTGGGTTTCAAAAATTGCAACCCACTTAGGTGCGGGTCTTTTTGACCCGCACCAGCCAAGCCCGCACCCGCGGCGGGCTAACCCGCCGGGTTGGCGGGTTGGCCCGCTTTTTTTTTTTTTTTTTTTATACATATTATATATTTATACTTTAATAATTTGAGGGTATTAACTAAACAAGAGATATTACACTTAATTTATATTAACTTTATCTCATTGAGTTATTTTTTTCTTTATATATATTTATTTTATTTTATTATTATTTTCTTTGTAATATATTTATCTATGGATAGTGGCAAAATTGACTAAATAAATATTTTGACAACTTAAGATATGATTTGAATTTAATTAATATTGATATATGTAATTTTTTTAAAAAAAAAAAGTTGAAAAAAATAAAAAAAAATTACACATAAAAAATTAAAAAAAAAAAAAAAGATGGCGGGTTGGCGGGCTCGGGTTGGTCTTATAGTACTAGGGCTGGTAATGCGGGCTAACCCGCCGAATACGGGTTAGCCCGCGGCGGGTTGGGCTGGAGGCGGGCCGGTCTTTTTAGGCCCGCCTCCAGGCGGGTTGGTATAAGACCAACCCGAGCCCGCCTAGGCGGGTTGGCGGGCTAGCCCGCCAACCCGCCATCTTTTTTTTTTTTTTTAAATTTTTTATGTGTAATTTTTTTTATTTTTTTCAACTTTTTTTTTTAAAATTACATATATCAATATTAATTAGATTCAAATCATATCTTAAGTTGTCAAAATATTTATTTAGTCAATTTTGCCACTATCCATAGATAAATATATCACAAAGAAAATAATAATAAAATAAAATAAATATATATAACGAAAAAAATAACTCAATGAGATAAAGTTAATATAAATTAAGTGTAATATCTCTTGTTTAGTTAAGACCCTCAAATTATTAAAGTATAAATATATAATATGTATAATAAAAAAAAGCAAAAAAAAAAAAAAAGCGGGCCAACCCGCCAACCCGGCGGGTTAGCCCGCCGCGGGTGCGGGTGCGGGTCAAAAAGACCCGCACCTAAGTGGGTTGCAATTTTTGCAACCCAACCCGCCATTTTTTGGCGGGTTGGCGGGTTGGGCCCGCGGGCCCAACCCAAATTGCCACCTCTATCTTATACCAACCCGCCTGGAGGCGGGCCTAAAAAGACCGGCCCGCCTCCAGCCCAACCCGCCGTAGGCTAACCCGTATTCGGCGGGTTAGCCCGCATTACCAGCCCTAATCCAGCACCCCAAACTAATTTTGGAGGAGCAATTAACACCCTAAAGTATTTAAAGGTGCAATTAACACCCTGAACTAATTTTGGAAGTGCAACCAGCACCCTAAAGTATTTAAAAGTGCAATTAACACCCTAAACTAATTTTGGAGGTGCAATCAGCACCTTCAAATATTTAAATTGGTGTAATTTTACCCTTTCACTAACAAAAATACTTACTTTCATTTGATACATATCACATAAATTTTTTTTTGGATACATTATTGTTTAAAAGCCATATGTATAATATTATTTTAATAAATTACACTAAATTTTTTAGGGTACTGATTGCACCTCCAAAATTAGTTTAGGGTGTTAATTGCACCTTTAAATACTTTAGGGTGCTGGTTGCACCTCCAAAATTAGTTCAGGGTGCTGGTTGCACCTCCAAAATTAGTTCAGGGTGCTACTTATACCTTTAAATACTTTAGGATATTAATTGCTCCTCCAAAATTAATTTGGGATGCTAGATGCACCTTTACCCTATTTTTATATACGAGTATGCTTATTTTATGGTATAAATTCTAATATAGAATATATAAATAATATGAGTTTTTATATTACGTACTAGTATATATTTATCTTATTTCATCGTCAAGTCCTTTTCTCTAATTCTCAAATCATAGAATCTCGTCATTTTACGATCATGATTACGTATTCCTTAAGAGCGATAATTGAAGACTCCATCTTCCCTTGTCTATAATCCTGGAAGTCTGAAACGCCACGATCAATTGCCAAACTTTCCACCTCCATAAAATCCAAACAACACAATCAACAGACACTCAAGAAAGTAGCCACGAAGCACACAAACCCGATTCTTATGGCTGTTCCAATTCGCCTTCTTTCTTTCTTCTTCTTCCTTTTTCTTGTTCTTGTCTCTGTTTCTTCACACTCATCGTCAGAGTCTTCACAAACCTTCATCATCCACGTTTCTAAATCATCAAAACCCAAACTGTACTCATCCCATCGCGATTGGTACTCTTCTATCGTCAAATCCCTCCCTCCTTCCTCTCATCCCGCCAAGATCCTCTATACCTATGACGCCGCCGTCCACGGCTTCGCCGTCCGCCTTACTGCCACTCAAGCGACTGAGCTTAGCAACATCCCTGGCGTCCTCTCTGTTGTTCCAGATCAAATCCGCCATGTCCACACCACGCATACCCCTGATTTTCTCGGTTTGTCCGATGGCTTTGGATTGTGGCCGAACGCAGATTACGCCGATGATGTTGTTATCGGAGTCCTAGACACCGGTATTTGGCCGGAAAGGCGTAGTTTCTCTGATTCTGGGCTCTCCCCAGTTCCGAGTACCTGGAAAGGGGTTTGTGAAACAGGCCATGATTTCCCTGCTTCGGCTTGTAATAGAAAGATTATTGGTGCTAGAATTTTCTATAAAGGGTATGAAGCTTATTTGGAGAGACCTATTGACGAGTCTGCGGAATCGAAATCTCCGAGAGATACAGAAGGCCATGGGACTCATACTGCTTCAACAGCTGCTGGATCTGTGGTCGCAAATGCGAGTTTGTTTCACTATGCTCAAGGTGAAGCTAGAGGAATGGCCACAAAAGCTCGGATTGCTGCTTATAAGATCTGTTGGAAACTGGGTTGTTTCGATTCCGATATTCTTGCTGCCATGGACCAAGCAATTGCTGATGGGGTCCATATAATCTCCCTTTCTGTTGGAGCCACTGGGTTTGCACCACAATACGATCACGATTCGATCGCGATTGGAGCATTTGGTGCTGCTCAGTACGGTGTTCTTGTGTCTTGTTCATCTGGCAATTCTGGTCCCGGTCCATACACTTCTGTCAACATAGCTCCCTGGATTTTGACAGTCGGTGCTTCTACTATTGACAGAGAATTTCCGGCTGATGTGGTTCTAGGCAACGGTAAGATTCTTGGTGGGGTGTCTCTGTACTATGGCGATGAATTACCAGACTCTAAACTTCCATTGGTGTATGCTGCTGATTGCGGAAGCAGATATTGCTACATGGGGTCTCTTGATCACTCAAAAGTCCAAGGGAAAATTGTTGTTTGTGATAGAGGAGGCAATGCTAGGGTTGAGAAAGGAAGTGCAGTGAAGCTTGCAGGTGGGTTAGGAATGATTTTAGCTAATCTTGAAGATAGTGGAGAAGAGCTTCTTGCAGATGCACACCTTATAGCGTCAACAATGGTGGGCCAAATTGCTGGAGACCAAATCAAGGAGTACATAAGATCGAGTGATTATCCAACAGCAACAATAGTGTTCAAGGGGACTGTAATTGGGAATTCACCGGCTGCTCCTAAAGTTGCCTCCTTTTCTAGCCGTGGTCCGAACCATCTCACGCCTGAGATTCTTAAGCCAGATGTTATAGCTCCTGGTGTTAACATTTTGGCTGGGTGGACAGGAAGTGTAGGTCCTACAGATTTGGACATTGACCCTAGAAGAGTTGAGTTTAACATAATATCAGGTACCTCAATGGCTTGCCCTCATGCTAGTGGTATTGCAGCTTTGCTTAGGAATGCCTATCCAAAATGGTCACCTGCTGCTGTAAAATCTGCTCTAATGACAACAGCTTATAATGTGGATAATTCTGGGAAGAACATTCGGGATCTTGGAAGTGGGAAAGAATCAACCCCATTCATTCATGGGGCTGGGCATGTTGATCCCAATAGGGCTCTAAATCCTGGTCTGGTTTATGATTTGGATACAAATGACTACTTGGCTTTCCTCTGCTCAATTGGGTATGATCCTAGAAGAATTTCAGTTTTCATCAGGAAGCCTGCTAGTTTAGACATTTGTGGAGGAAAACTATCTAGGACAGGAAGCTTGACTAGTCCTGGTGATTTGAACTACCCATCTTTCTCGGTGGAATTTAGTTCTTTCAAAGACTTGGTGAAGTATGAAAGAGTTGTTACCAACGTTGGTAGCTCAGAAGATGCTGTTTACAAAGTGAGAGTGAATGCTCCACCTGGTGTTGAAGTCAGTGTCTCCCCAAGTGAGCTTGTATTCAGTGCTCAAAACAAGACACAGAGTTATGAGATTACTTTTGGTAAAGTATCTGGGTATGCTAAATCTGCTAGTTATGGTTCAATTGAATGGAGTGATGGAAGCCACAATGTAAGGAGTCCTATTGCTGTGAGATGGACCAGTGGGTTGTCTTCATCCATATGAATTGCTTTCAGGAGTTGTTGGTGAGCTGCATTTGAATTCGTCAAGCACATATTTTTATGGGCTTTGTGTCTTTGAAACCTCTGTTATTCTATTGAACAAAGTGCAATATCTCTATTAGGTGTTCTGTTTGATGCAAATCTCACCAACAGCTGTGAAATTAGTAGATGAAGGGTTTGCTTATAATTTGGGACTTGAAATAAGCTTTGTACTAATTCTGGATTTAGATTGCTGCTAGATTTGCAGTTACCCTGTGCAAAAGTTATATGCCTTATCCAACTAGTATTGTTTAGCTAAACATGACCTATGATATAAGGCTTGCTGATAGCTATGTTGAAAAAAAAAAAAAGGCCCTGTTTGATTTGTGTTATTGTATCTTTTACGTTTGTGCGTGTGCATCTGCAAGATGACTGGAAAAAATGTGGCGATGATCAGTTGAGGGGACTTTTATGGTACTAAAGAAAACTGTAGATTTAAGTGATTTGATTGGTGATAGTGATTTATATTCAAATGGAAGATTTTGACATGCAATCAAATGACACAAATAAACACAAAGGTGTTACGGTTGCTTGATTTTTAAGAGGTTTTATGGAAGTATAAGAAGTTATAACTCCATGCATTAATGTTTGATTTAATTCAAATGACTTTTACATTCATTTGTGACAGGAAAATATAGAACTTCATAAAAGACAACGTTATAATAATGATTTATATTTTAATAATTTGTCTATGTTCATTTATAGACCACATGAAAGGACCTCATAAATTGATTCTTGTTTGCCATGTTGTCACACAAAATTCTAATGCATAGCTGTACTTACACACTTGTGATTTGGAGAGGTAATTTTGAATTTCAGTGGATCTTCAAAAAACAAGATCTCTACGGGCCAATATAACTTACCAATTTTGTGGCATTTGTTTAATGCTGTCAAGATGATTAATTTACTAAACCTGCAATGGAGAATGGAATTTGATAGAAAATGAAAACATTTATGAGACAGTAATGAAGTTCTTAGTGCAAATATATTTGCAGGATCACAACTCACAAACCTACCATACATTGAGAGCTTGGTAATACAATATTATTGCCAGTGGTGTCAAGCAGAATTAAACCCGTGATCTAGCACCAACGAGAGGTGACATGAACTGCATGCCACATGGACACCAGCGATGACAAATATTAACTTCAAGTTGTGTGGGTCATATATTCTCTTTCCTTTTTCAGTAGTTGGAAACAGGGTACAACTGCATATATTTATCCCTTTTTAAATCCAGTCTTGTATATTGAGCTGTTTTCCCTGCTTCAGCAAAACTATTTGTGAAGGAATAGAAAGTGTCCCTTTTCACTCCTTCCAGTAAAGAAATCTTATCCATGGATCTGGAACATGAAAGTTGAAAGAAGCAAAAACGTGAATTTGAAGGAAACTACGTAGCAAACAGGAATCAAGAAAACCTGACACACATCACTGGCTTTGACAGAGAAAGCACGTGTACAGTGTATATTGTGTCAGGCCCTTCCCTTTGTACTATGTTAATAGGTTTGATCCATGTATAGTCGGATCATAATCATGTGTTGCTTCAACCTCAAATCAATGCCCATATAAAAAAAATTTCCCATACCCATTTGAAAAGGCCTCGTATTTCATGCACATTAAGGAGGGGAAGAATTGACGCAAATGAAGATGAAAATAGCAGTATGGTTAAATCATTTGAACCAAAAAGAGTATAACTTTAACGTGATTGAATTGTATTTGCTTTCTGAATTTGTGGAAGCTGAACATTATTGAAGGGACAGAACAGGGACTAGGTAGAGACAAGAGACAAGTTGGATATCAGCATTATTTTAACTTTTTAAAGGTTTGATGAATCAGAGACATCTGAATATCCACAGCACGTCGGCTTCAAGTTTGTGAAGCCACTGATTACATACAGGGGCCATCAATATCTCTCCAATTGAATGAATTTTAGAAGATCCAATTAATATGAAAGTTTCTTTATAAATAAAAAATTACGGGTTGAACCTATTTATAACATCATATCATTAATATCTACCGTTCTTATTGCAAAAAAGAAGTAGACACATTTGACTTTAAGGTAAGGCATGGTCAATGGGCATTGAGATACAGATATATCAATTAAATATTGTTAACTTACAGTTACTGATAGAAGAAACAGAGTGATTTTAATATTATCCGCAGACAACAAAAGTGTCTTGCGAAGCTAGAAGGGCAAAGTAATGTTAGATTTTCAGTATATTAAATCATAGGTAAAGAAAACAGAAAAAGAAACAGAAATCTTCATATATACTCTTAACAAAAGAAGAATTGGCTAAAGTTTAACATCCTGTCAGCTTTCCCCTTTTTTTTATATAAAAAAATTTAAATAAATTCAGCATCCGCCTCCCACTAAAGTTAGGTCACAGTTCTAAGATTCAGAGAGTGTTTACAAGGAACTTACGAGATCGCCAAATAAAAGAGCCATCACAACTGCAGCAAAAATCGAACTCGCGTCTTTATGAGATATAAATATATTTTTTATTATTTATATCAACTCTCATTAGCTGGTTTATGATTGTTGAATCAATCTCAAAGAAATGTCTATAGTTTATAACCGAAGTATTTATTATAAAGAAAGAGCCATGTTTACTTATGAAGAAGGTTGTTACGAATTAAATAGTCCAATTTTGCTACTCCTACATACACCATAATCATCATGATAAATTAATTGCAATAGATTATAAAAACACTCAAGCCTTAAACTCGAGAGGATTAATATATACTTGGATTAATTAATGACAGCCATATATAAGCTTGCTAGTCCCCACCAAATCAAGGTGTGGGAGGCATGTCATGACAATCAAAATCAGAATGTTGTTCTTCCACAGGTATTACTTAATTAATCAAAGCAACACCAACACTACTAATGATCTTATTAATAAGAAGCCAGGTGGCAGTCAACATCATTAAATTAAGGGTATGTTCGTATTAGCTTTTAGAGAATAATTTATTGAGAAAAATAATACAAATAATTTTTTTTTAAAATAATTTTTAAAAATGTAAACTTTTTTTAAAAAAATTGCGATTTTTTACTTAAATTATAGTTTTAAATCATGACAGGGTTTTTGAAAAAAAGAAATAGGGTGTAAGTCTAACATGCTTTTAAAATTATACTTTAGGCAAAAAATGGTAGTTTTAAAAATTGTACCAAATCAGAATTATAACAGTAACACAGAAAGTTCACATCTTTTTAAACCTGTGAGTTGAAAAGAAGAGAAAGAGAAGAGTTTGTTGAAGAAAAGGGGCAGGGAATCCTAGGAAATCCCATGTGACAAGTGCTGTAGATAAGCATGTTTGATGTTTTAGGGGTAACCCTAAATCACTCGAAACGACCCATCACCACGTGGTGTGTACCCTCATTTATTCCATAACCTCATCACACTGTTCATGTTCACCCCTTGTTTCGTAGGATACCCTCTTTCCCAAATATTCTTCCTATTTATACACTCCACCATCCATATCTCTCTCACTCTCACCCTACTCAATCTTCTTATCATCCATTCATTTCCTTCTCTCTCTCTCTCTCATGGCTCATAATCCTCAATGTGGTGATTCTGATCAGAAGCAGCAGCAGCAGAAGACTCGTATGAGCACGGTCTGGCGTTGGCAGCGCCGCCGTGGATTCCCTTTGAGGCGACGGAGGAGGGTGCAGACGCAGAGGCTGGGGGGTAAGAAGCCACGGCGGAGGATGGTGGCGCTGGTGAATGTGTTGAGGAAGATGAAGCAGAAGCTGAAGTACGTGTACATGGTGAAGAAGCTGAAGGAGTGTTACAGGAACTTGGTGAAGGATATGGCGGAAGCAGGAGGTAGCGTTGAGAGTTTTCAGCAGAGGCTTTTCATGGAAACCACTTTCGCCGTTCCTATTGGAATCACCTTCTCCGGCACCTTATACCATCATCATCATCAACCTAATAAAACTCTCTTCATGTAATTGAATTAAGTTCCCTTTGTGTTATGTCTTACATATATAACTAGGCTTGATGTTCCCTTTTCTTTCTTCTTCTTCTCCAAGGTCTTGTGAGTTGTGTTGTTGTTTGTTATAAATGAAGCTATATAGTTAAGAGTAGTTTATCATATTCACGAACAAGATCAAAATGTAATTGTACTTATATCCCATAGTATATATACCTATCTCTCTCTCTTCTCATTTGATGATTAATGATCGACACAATCAATTTCTTGATGAATTCCAACCCTATCAAATTTTCAGATTAAATTGTAAGACCAGAAAGTCTTTCTGTTTTAAAGTTTTTTTTTGCTACCAAAAAGTGTAGAGGAGTGTTTGGCACCGGTCTCCTGCTATCAAATCAGGCACAATTTTAAGTTTAAAGAGCGTTTATAAAAAATTTATAAGATCATATATTAAATTAGTCCTTACAACAGTAACATTTTTTGCTTATATTTTTTGCAACTTTTGAAATTAAGCGCTTCACACGTTTTGGCCAAAAATGTTTTCACTAATATCAACTGTTCTGTAAACACATACTAAATAACTAAACAATATCTTACTGAAACTAACAATGACAATTTAAGAAAATCGAACTTAAATCATTTTGATTTTAATTATTTTTTTGAATTTATTATTTATGTTTGTTTGAAAATCCACTGTTTCAGATTATATGATTTAAATATTTTAAAATAAGAATAATATTTTAAATGGTAAGATAAAAACCGGCGCCTGCTTCTTGAGAACATTAAAGAAAGAGGATGTAAACAATCCAAGAACAAGATCTGCAATGAAGGTACGTATATATATATTCAGTTCACAGAGATTGCAGAGAATCCTGTTTAATCAATTTGGTATCCTAGACTTTATTACATTTGTTCTCACTAGGATATAATTACTTTGTTGTGGCAAGAAGACTCAATCAATATCAAATATCAACAACATCTTCCGCATAAAGGTATCAGTATCAATTCACTGTATCTTGATGAAAGGGGTTTATAAAATTTAAACATGATGTTTTGAATTTAAATCTAGACGAATTGTAAAAAATATATTTAGAAAAACTACTATAATTGAGCCTAATAATACTCAAATCTAATCCGATTAAATAAAAATATCCAAAAACAATATCTTTTTTGATACACTACCTGCGTTAAAGGAGTTGTATCAACTTAACAAACACCTACCCCGCTTGATTCGAATCAGCATGGACCTCTGATAAAAAGTGAGGTAACCTCATAATACTTGGCGGATATAAAAAATAGTTAACAGGTGCATATATATAAAATGGACTGGTGAGATAATAATTCAAAAAAGTGGTTTCATAATTTCGTAGAAATCTTATTAGAATCTGTGTATGTCACGAGGACAAAGGAAAAATGATTAATTTTGACCCAAAAAAATGAAAAATGATTTATTAGATAGAAACTGTACTTTGGTATTGGGACCAATGTTTTCTTAACTTCGTATAAAGTATGATATTCAAATACATGTGATTGAATTAATAGCGTATCAGAATCAGATCTTCCTCACTCTTTACTTAATTGATTGCAATACCACTAAGTCTCTATATATGCTCTACCACATTCTCTCAATATATTTATCCATTTTTGCAATTGTATGTTTAGTTCCTAACTTTAAGTTTTGGTCAACAAAAAATCCTAACTTGAAGTTCTCACATAAATCTATTAGAATTGGAGTATTAGTAGTAGGCTAGTAGCTCCTAAAAGTAATTCATGCGCTAAACACAATAAATTAAATGAAGGCTGAATATGTTGTGAATCTGTTTGTGGGTATGTCAAATAAATCAAAGTGCTTGGAAAAATTAAAGTTTAAGTATATATATAATAAAATATAATCATGGGTTAATAAATGGGCTAACCATTGGGTGTGACTGTTGTTGACGAAGAGACATGACTTTGACATCCTTTTGGTCGCACTACTTCAGGTGAATGAAGGATCTTCTTTTCCATACATAACCCGTGTGCCTTTCAATGCCTATAAAAGTAACGCATAGGAATTACTCAATACACTTAAAAAGTTATCATCTCTTGCTCATTTCTTTTTTAGTTCATTTACTCCCACCAGATTTTCTTCCCTTATTATACAAGAAGAATTCGTTTAATCTTAAGGAGTGTCATTTTATCTTATCAGTTGTACTAAAATAACTCTTAATAACAGTATTTTTGGACGCAACTTCAATAGAATAAATCCTAGTTGATCTACTCAACATCTCCCTTTTGGAAAAAAAATTATGAAATAATTAATAACGCCATTAATTTCTACGCAATTGATATAATACATTCCACCATTAATTTCTAGCCATAATCTCACGCAATGGCAAGATTATTAGATCAGAACTTTAATTATTATTATTGGCATGTCTTGGTTGAAGGTTGATCGATCAATGATATTTAATTAAGACAAATAATTCTTGATCTAATATATATAAATAATGGCTTCCTTTTCTTTTTGGCTCAAAGATCACGATTCATAAGTAATATAGCACAAGGCAAAAGTCGTTAGACAAAGACATGATAACTGAACAAATTTGAAAAGATTCATAATACAAATTATAAAATTTGAGTTGAAAGAATAAAAATGACTATATATATAATTCATGACATGTACTAGGATTCCAATTCATGTTTTATTAAGATGTAAGTCGCATGTTTGCTCATTTGACTAACTCTTGTTAATCTTCATGATTAGAACTTTTTTTACGTAATCGCATATCATTAATTCTTAATTAAAGAGATGGGAATAAACCATAAGTAATTTTAAGAAAATAATTTTTTAGCGAAAAAAATATTAAATAAAGAAATACTCAATTGGTCAATTTATTTTGGCCACACATGAAATGAAATGAATGGAATTTGTGGGTGTTAATTAAAGTTGTTCGATATGGAAAATTGGAAATACGTTACCTATCAATTCACTTGATGATATGCTTTTCTTTTCTTAAATGGTGTAAATGTTTTGAGGAATTGATCAATTCAAGAGTATTATACGTGCTAATCTCTCATAGATTTAAATATATGTGTTTGTGTGTTTACGTAATTCATTTATATATTCATAATCCTATTTTATGACAAAAATCGATCTTCTAGGCATAAAAACTTTGCTTCAGAACATTTCTTTCATTTTCTTTCTTTCTTTTTTTATGTCCTACGAAAAATAAGATTTAAGAATTAAGGTAGATCCAAACAAGTAATCTTCTTAATTATATGGACATTCATTTTACACATTAATTAACGTTATAATTTCATCTATAATGTCGTCTGAAATTCCCCTACTATATCTTCTTTATTTAGAAACTTCTTTTATCATAATTCATAAGAAAAAGGAAACTTTTTTTGTTGTTGCCATTCTCTATTTATAAACTCTATATGCTTTGCTAATTAATAGCTTATCTGATTATCTCTGTCACCCCTGAGCTAATTGGATTATTTGCATTGAATAACTGTACGTATAATTAATTAAAGATAGATAAAAACAATACTCCGTCCCATTTTAAATATAAGAGTTAACAAATTAAAAGTTTATTTTAGAATTAAATATAAAATCTCAATTTATTTTTATCTCCTAGATTTATAATTTTTTTCTTAAAATCTCTCTATGCCCTTATTAAATGTGTTTTTTCATTAAGGGAGTAGTTTCAAATATAAATTATTAAAAGGGATAATTTAAGAAAATTAACACATAATTTTTTATAAATAACTAACTTAACTAATTTTTTAAAATATCTTCACATTAATTATTTAGTTCTAATATTTAAAATGGGAGAGAATAATAAATAACAAAAAACTAAGAAAGGAGAGAACTTTTTTTTGCCGATTTAACATCATGCAATATCGGAAATAATTAAGCAACCACTTCCTTTCAAGGTTGTCTACCTAATTAGAATTAAGTGTGGTGGCCAAAAAAAAACAAGAGAGAATATTTCTCATAGTGCCTATTTGGAGAACCGTAAAACTATAGTTTTATAAGAGTTTTTGGCTCAAATTTTAGTTTGAGAAAATTTTAAAATAAACAGTTATATTTGTTCAAAAATACTTCTGGATCAAATCATAGTTTAAAACTAAGATTTTAGATAAGCTAATAAAATTAGTTTCTATAATAGTAAAAGAATTTATGGACTACCCAATTATTATTTTATTCTTATTTTTTTATACCTTCTCTCATCTCTCATCTTTTTAATAAAATCATACACTTTCTGATAATTTTTAAATTATAAAAATTCTTATGATAATAACTATCCAAACACTCATTTATTCATAATTTTTTTTTCATAAACTCTTTTCTAAAAGCCTTTTTTTAAAAACTTTTTAAAAATTATTTTTTTATAAACATTTTTTCAAACTCTTTTCCAAACAGACTCATAGAAAACTTTAAACAGTTATATAAAAAATCAAGGTTTTTTAAAAACTTTGTAATATCAAAAGGTTGTTCCCTTTTATAAGGGAATATGATTTTTAAAGAAATTTAAAAATCTAAAATTAACTTTCTTCGAATTAAAACTTTGGTTAATTTATAAACCTCTTTAAAAACTTAAGCTAAAGTTTAAGAAGATAGTTTTAAAATAGCTATCAACTAACTCATATATACTACTACATCCACGTTATTATCGCTACATAATAAGCCATCCACGTTAATAGCACTCACCTTGCTCTTGAGAGGATTCTTATTTCCTCTTTATGAAGGATTACATAATTCATACATAGTTTACATATAAACCATGTTTATCCAACCATAGCATAAAAAATGTAGAATTAAGTACATACAATTATAAAAAGAAAGAGTTATTACCTAGTTATTTTTTTTTTCAATTTCACTTCTCCACTATTCCTTTTTCAAATTCTTGGTGTGGGCTCGGGCAAAGTGTGAACAGATCTTTTGCCCTATTTGTAAAAGTGGCGATGGTCAAATTTAGAGAAAATGTATACAAAGCAAGTCAATGAACATAAATTTGATATATCAACCAGAAGAACGCGGATGAATTCTAAAATGGAATTTATCTGAGTTGAGGTCAAAATTAATTAATGGACTGAGTCAAATGAAGATTTGGGTATGAAAATCGAATTAATTTATTGGATTTATAGCATTGATAGATGTTGATTGATTAATGAAATACTCTGTCTTAGCTAAATGTAAGGACTATTGAATTGGTAGAATATCTTTATTGGTTTTACATATAAAATCGTATTTTATTTAATTTTATCTTTTAAATTTATATATTTTTTTAAAAAAATTCTATTAGTTACTCATATTAAGGTGACATTAAGTGACAAATTTCCTATCCAAATTATTACCAAGGGTATTTTAAAAAAATTAACATATATTTTTTATAAATAATTAATTTAGCTAATTTTTTTTTATCTATGTAAATTAGTTATCTAGTTCCTAGATAATGGGAAGAAGTAATAATTATTATAAAGGAAATGAGGGAAGGGTTCAAAAATCAAATGTAACAAGTTTGAATTACCTAAAAATATAAGGTTAGTAAGGTGTGACAAGTTATTGACTCTTGCATTTTGTCAATGAGGTTGAGTTTTTGTGTCATACTCTTATATTATAAAAAAGTGGGTTCCAAGGTTTGTTGCCGTTTTATTGGGTAGGTGTCGTTTATGTCTGGCGGTGCACGCGTCGTTTGGTATAGTACTCTCACTTTGACTTTCAGCTCCCACCACTTTATTAGAATTTAGAACCGGTCTCTTCCATGCATGGTCCATGCCCCTTTTTCTTCTTCCATATTTTACAACACTGTTAATTAATACTCTCTCCGTACATAATTTCATAATTTATAGATATTAAAAAATTATTCTATCTAAATATTTATTCCTTCTTTCTAATTGTGACCAAAAGTAATAATTGTCATTATTTTTTTTTTATTAAAAGAGTAAGTTAGCTTAGTTCGGACATTTTGGCTGGACGACACTAAGCACTTTTTTAAGTTTTTTTTTTTTTAAATGTGTAATCTTACGAATTCAGCCCTGTATGAATTTAAATATTTTTTTCTGATAATTAGAAACAAATTAGTATATATTTGAATACATAGCATGCTATTCATTCTATGTAATTTGTAACAGCAAAATTAAATTCCAACTTCGATAAATTGTTATTTAGAATATTAAAATAAAGGTGTTTATACTTTACATGTTAGAAAACCTTAAATTTTGAAATTATTTAAGAAAACCTCAATTTCTTGTTTAGTTGAAGTTTTTAAATAGTAGGATTATACTTAAATCAATAATTAATTGTTCATAGTAAAAGAAATAATTTATTTATTTAAATTTTCCAAATTGAGGTTAATTAAGTTTTAGCATTTATTAAGATAACTATATTTCTTTGTTGGCCAAAAAAGAAATTATCCATTTGTTTGAAGTAGACTTTTGTTTATGTGTTTGTGGGACTTTGATTTTATGAATTGAAAATTGGAACTTGAAAGTATCTACCTAACAAGGCCTATTTTTCAACTTTTGCATGTCGACTGACGACTAGCTTTATTATTATTTATTTCTCAATTCCCTTCTCCAAAAGCTTTTGAAATATATATATATATATAGATAGATAGATAGATAGATAGATAGATAGATAGATAGATAGATAGATAGATAGATAGATATAGATATAGATATAGATATAGATCAGCCAATAAGTTTCGGTCATATTAAATAGAACATTAGTCTAATTAGTATTGCGTTCTACGGTGAAATTTCAGTTCTGTAGAAAAAACCAACCATTAAACAAAATAAAAATAGATCACAATTCATGATACTAAAAGAAATAAGGAAAAGAAAAAGTTTGAATTTATTAGAATTCTTAAAAAGAAAATTACTATAAGATCCTAAAAAAATAATTTATTTACCTAAAAGTTCAATAACAATTGAGGAGTATATAATAACTAATTTTAGTATAGGAAATGATAATAAGTTTATACTGCTCATTTGTCATTATGATTTTTTGATAATTAAATCTCTTATCTAATACTTCATAATAATTCTCCAAATTCTCAAAGAAAAATTCTAACTAGCTAATATAAATATATAGAATAACTGATGCAAAATTAAATTTTGTTGCCAACAAATTAAACTTATATAAATCTCCTAATTGAAGGCAGAACATATTAACAACTATTTTATGACATAGAAAAACTCAATTCATTTATACAATATTAGATATAAAATTTTCAACAAAAAAAATCAATAAAAATAAAAGATATACGCCACAAAATTAGAGCTGGTAAAACGGGCTGAGCCCGTTTTACAACAAAACGGGCCAGAAACGGGCTGGCATTTTGCCAGCCCGTTTTGGGGACAGGCTGCACAGCCCGCCCCCTCCTGGCCCGCCAGCCCGTTTTTATTTTTTTTTAATTTTTTTAATTTTTAATAATATTATTTATTTTACTCAAATATTATTTTGAATACTTTCATTATCAATTACTAGTAAAGATGATTACTTATTTGTTGATATATAATAATTGATTAATATTTTGTTAATGTTTATTTACATTTATAGTTATAAAATTTGAGATTTTTTATAAAAAATATGAATTTTTAAGAGTATAATATGAATAATTTTTTTATTATACTAATATAACATTGGAAATTTTTTATTAGTATTTTGAAAGTTTAAAAATAATTTTTTAAAAATATTGAAATTTAAAAAAAAAAAAAGTGGGCGGGCCGCGGGCTAGCCCGCCCCCAAAACGGGGCGGGCTCGGGCTGGCAAAATGCCAGCCCGTTTTAGGGCGGGCTGCACAGCCCGCCCCGCTAGCCCGCGGGTTAGAAGCGAGCTGGCCCGTTTTGAGCGGGCCAGCCCGTTTTTCCACCTCTACACAAAATAAAGCAGCATGGTTTCTATCTGGTTGACAAAAATATAAATGGTTGTGATAAATTTTTTGGTAGAGGATCTCGTAAATTCTCTGAGTCTTAAAGTTGTACCCTAACTTTAGTAAAAGATCATATCAAACTCATCTAAATTTTCTTGTAACAAAAAGAAATGGTCGTAATAATCAAACGCCAATGGCATATTCTTATTGTTGCGAGTCTAAAGCATATAATAACAAATTCAACTTGATCACTTCAAGGTATATTAATATAGATCTTGGTCTTATTCCATCATCATGTGTTCAGACTTTGGTCTTGTATAGTTCTTGAAAACTAATTATATTTCAGCAGGATTAATTTTTAAATACAAACATAAATTTATCCTCCTCTAGTTCTATTTATAAAATAGAATATAAAATTTGATCATATTTATAAGGCAACTGAGAGTGTGTGTAAAATCTGTATATCTACGTGAAAAATACTAAAACTTTGAATAAAAGTACATAACTTTCAATTTTTTTAAAAAAAATAACTAATATTTATTCAGCATTGACTAATACCAAAACTTTATGAGAGGGATAATATAAAGAAGAACCAAAATGAAAGAAGAGAAAAAAATAATAATAATAGAAACAATACGAATGAGTTGCCCCTTGGTTAGTTGAATTCAAACTAGCTCAAAACCTAAAGCTTAATTAATTAGTTCGCAAATAAGAAAATTAAGAGAGATTATATTAATAAGACAAAAAAGTGCACAAACAAAAATTTATTATCATCCCAACATTTTTCTACTATAATATTATAATCATATTGGGGTGTTCACTTCCATCCTATTCCTATTTAGGTTATTTCGAAATAGGATGGGACTAACCTGAAAAAAAATTAAAATAAGATGAGACATAGGACAAAAATTATCTCCTCCCTCTTAGTTTGAAATCTTTTCTCATTAGATGATTATTTGAAAAAAATTGATAAAAATTCTCTGCGTAAAAATTTTACTAATGAAAAAAAATTGATATATTTTTATATATAAAAATTATCAAAATTTTAAGAATTTGATATAGAGAGTAATAATAATCCAACTAAGATCTTTTGACAATAAAATTTTCATCGATATTTTCTAATTATTTTTGAAATTCACGAAAAATTAAAATTAAAAACTTTATTATTTTTGAACATGCACAAACAAAAAGAAACGATGAACATGACGCTAATCTAGCATCAGAAGCCACTGATTTTATAAATAGTCTTCGCCTACAACCTCGTCGTTTCTAGTCAGCAGCCCCATTAATTTGATTTTTCAAATGTCCTTGGAAAAATCCAGAACAACAGCACAATTCAACTCACATAAAACCGAGTGATTGGTCTGATCAATTCACACGGCCCAACCTTGTCAAAAAAAATAAAGATGTGAATGCGTTGTCGCCACCTTTTTAAATTCTCCCTGTTCTCTCCTTCTAATTCTGATATTTTTTCTGAAGAATCAACAAATCGAGAAACACAGAAGCAAACCCAAATGGCCCTTACCAGAGAAATCATGGGCTCTCCGTTGATGGAGAGATCCTCATTTGTTTCTTCCTCACAAGTGCTTCTGAATCATAGTTTTTCACAGATGCCTTTGAAGAATACGAGGTTCGTGAGTTTGAAGAAGAAGGCTCTGAATGTTCCCGTGGCGGCTGTTAGCGAAGATTTGGTAAGAACTTCTGTGTCTGCACAAGAAAAAGCTGTCAAATTCAAGGTGAGAGCTGTCGTCACAGTGAAGAACAAGATCAAAGAGGATTTCAAGGACACCATTATGAAACATGTTGATGCTTTCACTGATAAAATAGGAATGAACATTGTTCTTCAGCTTATCAGCACAGAGACAGACCCAAGTAAGAAAGAATTTCACCTTTTCTTTCTGGGTATCTCAAAAAACTGAACTTTTTTCATTTGAATCGATTTGGTTTGGTTCTTTATTAGGAACGAAGAACCCAAGGAAGAGCAAAGAAGCAGTGTTGAAGGACTGGTCTGAGAAATCCAATGTTCGAGCAGAGAGAGTGAATTACACAGCAGAATTCATGATGGACTCTGATTTCATGGAGGCAGGGGCCATTACTGTGACAAACAAACATCAAAAAGAGTTCTTTTTGGAAACTATAACGATCGAAGGATTTCCCATTGGTACAATTCATTTCCCCTGCAATTCCTGGGTTCAACCCAGAAAACATCATCCTCATCCCAGAGTTTTCTTCTCTAACAAGGTAAAATCTACTTTTCAATTTTCAATTTTACAGTGGCAGATACATATACTCACGTTAATCCAGATTTTTTATATAGATATAAAAAAATTTCAAGTACTTTTTTTGTTCATATGTTTCTTT
This sequence comes from Leucaena leucocephala, assembly GCA_037074615.1. Taxonomy (NCBI): domain Eukaryota; kingdom Viridiplantae; phylum Streptophyta; class Magnoliopsida; order Fabales; family Fabaceae; genus Leucaena; species Leucaena leucocephala. Next base: position 19,650,209 of record CM073555.1, on the reverse strand, counting down.
TGAATGTCCTCTGCTTCAGGGTCGGGGCATTTGAAATGTACAGGGGCCCTGAAACAGATTATGCAGTCCTCTGCTTTATTTATTATTTTTGCATGGAATGGTCAAAGCTGTTTTCTTTCTTCTATTGTGTTCTCTTTTGAAAACTTTTTGAAAGGACAAGCAAGTTGCATATTTAATATTAGTATTGATTTTTTGTTGATTTATTTGTATATCTTAATCCTTGCAAGTCTTCATCAATGAAGAAAATCTCCAACTTGTGATGGAACTTATGAACTAACAGCCATTAATGACTATTATCAAAATCCCACCCACTTTTGAAATTCCTTATTGACCTTTTCTTGGTCTCCAGATATTTATTACAAAAAATTTCTCCCTAATTTCTATTCTCTAGGCTTTTTTTGGTCCAAACTAAAAGTCTATTTAATAATTAATTTTTCCCTAATTTTCCCTTATCTACAGTTAAATATTATGAGTAGTTATCTTGGAATTTAACAAAAATAATTTTAAAAAAATGTATTAACTTTTTGACAAATTTATTAAGTTAATTTCCTTTTAAATCTATTCATTAGTCTCTACATAATTAGATACATTAGACTTATATATTTTGAACTAGAGGGAGTATTTCATATAAAAAATATTAACTGTTTTTAATATTATAAGATGATAATTTCAATTCTTAAAATAAAATATATGAAAATTTGTTTTTATAACCATATATATACAAAATTTGGTGATTTTTATGTTTATTGTTAAATTTGTTTGAGCTGCATAGATTTGTCCAAAACTAATACTCTAGTATCTCAAGTCTGGTAAATTAAACAAAACAAGCACAAAGGTAGTTTTATTTAGTGTGTTATAATTGATGAATTGATTGATTGTGAGCAGCCATATCTACCAAATGAAACGCCAAGTGGGCTTAGATCCCTGAGGGAAAAGGAGTTGAAAATTCTTAGAGGAGACAAAAAAGGAGAACGAAAGCTAAGTGATAGAATCTATGATTTTGATGTATACAATGATCTTGGCCTTCCAGATTCTGGTGTTGATCTTACCAGACCAACACTTGGAGGATCTCAACACTATCCATACCCAAGACGGTGTCGTACTGGTCGTCCTCCAACCGATACCGACATGAATGCAGAGTCTCGTGTGGAGAAGCCATTGCCAATGTATGTTCCTAGAGATGAACAGTTTGAAGAGTCTAAGAAGCAAGCTTTATCTCACATGAGGCTCAAAGCTCTGTTTCATAACTTAATCCCTGGTTTCAAGGCTAATCTTTCCGCTGATAATCATGACTTCAATGACTTCTCTGATGTTGATGGCCTTTATATCACTGAAGGGTTTCTCCCCAAATTGTTGAAAGATTCAGACTTCTTCAGAAAAATACCAGAAACCAGCCTCAAACTTCTTAAGTTTGACATTCCCAAGATCATTTCCAGTGAGTTGTTATGTACTTGCTATTAGAATATAATAAAAAGTCTATATAACCTTGAGTTAGTTCTTATCAAATTAGCTTAAATTATTTTGATAGAAAGACAAATATGTACCAGAACCAGAACGGAACTGTGGCATGAAGTTCTGATCTTTTACAATTTTTCAGAGGACAAATTCGCTTGGATGAGAGATGATGAGTTTGCTCGTGAAGCAATAGCGGGAGTTAATCCTGTTAACATTGAGAGGCTTCAAGTTTTCCCACCAATAAGCAAACTTGACCCTCAAGTGTACGGAAACCTTGAGTCAGCCCTTAAAGAAGAGCACATTTTAGGTCAAATTAATGGCATGACAGTTGAGCAGGTACCTGCAAAAAGTCTTAATTAACACCTAGTCCTTTTCTTCATGAACAAGTAACTAATAGTACTAATCTTGTGTCTTGGAATAATTTTGCAGGCAATAGAGGAGAATAAGCTGTTTATCATAGATTACCATGATATCTACCTCCCATTTCTTGATAAAATCAATGCCCTTGATGATAGAAAATCCTATGCCACACGCACCATTTTCTTCTTAACTCCCCTTGGAACACTCAAGCCCATTGCTATAGAACTTAGGCTCCCACCCGGCACACCGAATTCCCGATCAAAACGCGTCGTTACACCCCCACTTGATGCTACCACCAATTGGATATGGCAGCTTGCCAAGGCTCATGTCTGTAACAATGATGCTGGTGTGCACCAACTTGTTAACCATTGGTAAGCAAATTAAAGTTGCTGTGTTTTTTCACTAATCAATTGATATGTTTATGAATATTTCCTAACTCTTTTGTGTATATAGGCTACGCACACATGCGTGTTTGGAACCATTTATATTGGCTACTCATAGACAATTAAGTGCAATGCATCCGATCTTGAAGCTATTAGATCCACACATGAGGTACACATTGGAGATGAATGCTCAGGCTCGTCAAAAACTTATCAATGCAGGTGGAATCATTGAGGCTTCCTTCACTCCTGGTCCATACTGCATGGAGCTCAGTTCTTCCGCTTACAAAAACCTCTGGCGCTTCGACATGGAGGCCCTACCCGCTGATCTCATTCACAGGTACTCCTCTGATCCTAGATGTAAGAGCCAAATAACTAATCTACAGATATTAAAGAAATTAGTTAAATTAATTATTTATAAAACATGTATATTAATTTTTCTAAAGTATTCCTTTTAATCATTTACATTGGTAACTACTCCCTTGATAGACAACCCTTTTAATATATGTAATAGTAGGAAGAGTTTAGGAATAAAAATTTAAAATTTAGGAGATAAAGTGGATTGATGTTTTAAATTTAGGACTTGGGAATATACTTGTAAAGTTGCAGAATTTATCTGACAAAGATTACGATAATATTGCAGAGGGATGGCAAAACCTGACCCAACACAACCACATGGTATAAAGCTTCTCATAGAAGACTACCCTTATGCTTCTGATGGTCTTATGATCTGGTCTGCTATTGAGAGTTGGGTACGAACCTATGTGAACCATTACTATCCAAGTTCAAGCCAAATTTGCAGTGACAAGGAGCTCCAATCATGGTACTATGAAGCAATTAACGTAGGACATGCTGACCTTAGTGACAAAACCTGGTGGCCTACGTTGAACAAAACTGAAGATCTTGTCTCCATTCTAAGTACCTTGATTTGGATTGCATCTGCACAACATGCTGCTCTTAATTTTGGGCAGTACCCTTATGGAGGGTACGTCCCGAATCGCCCGCCGTTAATGAGAAGATTGATCCCAGAAGAAGGTGATCCAGAGTATGCAAATTTAGTAGCGGAGCCACAAAAGTATTTCTTGAGATCATTGCCTAGTTTGTTGCAAGCTACGAGGTACATGGCTGTGGTGGACATGTTGTCTCTTCACTCGCCCGATGAGGAATACCTGGGAGAGAGGCGACCGGAGTCGTCTTGGACCGGTGATACAGAGATGATCAGGGCCTTCCATGGATTCTCAGAGAAGATCACAGAGATAGAGAAGGAGATTGAGAGAAGGAACTCAGATTCTAACTTGAGAAACCGTTGTGGGGCTGGAGTGTTACCTTATGAATTGCTCACACCTACCTCGGATTCTGGTATTACATGTAGAGGCATTCCCAATAGTGTATCAGTGTAACTAGGGACGGAGCCAGGATTTAGATATGAAAGAGATCTATGTGGAAGAGTAGTATACATAATACAAAACTAGCATAAACTTCAGGGGATGAAAATATATAACCCCTTTCCTTCGCCATTAAATATAACCCTCCCAAGGTAATTCAATATGTCGCATGAATCTCATTTAGGAAGGTTACCCTAAGGCAGGAGTCTTATAATTATAAAGTCTTGAGCTCTCTAACTCTAATGGTCAATTTTTAGAGGAAAGTTCTTCAAAAGATTTATACACTTTACAATAACTCTTTCGTTGAGAGCCCTCCAATTGTCAGGGCTGACCGACAAGAGGCTAAGCCTTCAATAATTTCCTTTTCGATGAGGTTCTCTTGAAAACTTGTACCTATTGCATAGTGAAGACAGATAGATAATATTTAGATTAGTGCTTGTCCATGAAAAAGAGGATTACATATATATATATATATATATATATATATATATATATATATAGGTTGTATATGAAAAGGAGGTTAATTGAGGATGATGATGAATATTTTTGTATATTTGATAGAAAAAGATTGTCACTTTCTTTTACGTTTTGTAATTTTGAGGTATCATGGACTGCGGACTATTTTTATTTGTTTCAGGGGTTTCACTAGAGATTTTTACACTAATACTAATGTTGTATTTAATATGACCGACTTATTTATTAGGAATAAAAAGTTCTAAAAATAGTAAAAAAATTACTATATGTTTTTAGAGTTTTCCCTTTTGTTGGTTTTTTGTTGTTGATAAAATCCCTTTTGTTATTATTTCTTCTCTGACTTTCTTCCAATACAAACATGGGATTGGGCTTTGGGAAGGGGAATTACGAAATATAATTATTATTTTTTTACAAAAATTTTTTAAAAAAAAAGTTGGGTTCACTCACGATTTAAGGATAAGGCGAAGTCTCCTTTCTTCTTAGGCAATATTAATGTCGGGTAAGGCGAGCCGTCTATTACCCTCAAGCATAAACCTAGATACTCAGGAGGTAGGATACCTCTCTAAGCGTCGTGACTTGAATCACAACAAAGTAGTACTTTTTAGGGATCGAACACGCTCTAAATAATTATATATCTTATCTTTTTTATTAGTTAAACTTACTGACTATAGTTAGACTATTTGCCAGAAAATAAATAGTCAATTAAACGGCCCAAATAGTGTGCACTATTTGTGTTGCTGAGGTTGGACTAATCGTGTATGTGGCTTATCTTTCATATTAGAGCTTACGAAGGCCTTGCTTCAATAATTAAACAGCCCAAGTCCTCATTTTCAATAATATACATAATAAAGTACCTACAAATACCAACAGAAGTTAATCTGAGTGATAAATGACTTGGTATCGCTTAAACGAGATCTCGAGTTTGAGCCTTAGCGTATGTAAAAAATTTTCGTTGGGAGACTCACCCACCATAACTAGGTGCGCGACGCGGGTCAGATTCGGATGTAGTCAGGGCAAAGCTCCGATAAACTGGGTGGGCAACTAAAAAAAAGTACCTACAAATTATTCATTTATAAGATTTTCAAATTAGCAGTAGTAGATAATATTTATTAATTATCAAACCAACTTTAGTTGCAATTTTCTCTCCCTTTTTCTACGTACAAGGGTCCTCCTACTATAGATATCTATGTTCAAAGTACTTTCGGACACTAAATATAAATATTTTTTTAATAGATATTCAAATATTAGTTCACCATATTATGAGAAACTAACCCCTTCTACTATATCTAATCCCTATTGACTATTATGGAGGTCAGACGTTACCAACAGGTGTTAGTCTTAGTCTAACGAAATATGTTCATTTATATAGGAGATCTTGTGTTTATACTGAGATTCGAACCTGAAACATGCTGGCAATACTCAATGAGTGATCGCCAGAAGTAGGAGTGAAAACAGGCCAGGCCAGGCTAGGCTTTAGCCTTAACAGGCTAGGCCTGTTACGTAACAATCTAACCTGAGCCTGGCCTGTAGCCTGTTGTAGGCTAATTTTCTCGCATAAGCCTGGCCTGTTAATATGTCTGGCCTGGCCTGAAGCCTATTAAAAGAGCCTGTTTTATAATTATATTTGCAAACCTTCATAACAGGCTTCCGTAACAGGCCTCACAACAGGCCTTCGTAATAGGCCCCAAAATAGGCTTTCGTAACAGGCCCTCTAATAGGCTTTTTTATATATTATATTTTAAAAAAACTACAGATCCTCTAACAGGCTCAGGCCGCTTAAAAGACTTGACAGACTTCTTACAGAGCCTGGGCCTGGTTTATTAAGTAAAACAGGCTTCTATACAAGCTTGAGCCTATGTAGTTTTTAAAATAGGTCAAGCTAAATATAGGCCAAACTACAGACCCCTGATAGGTTACCTAACGTGTTTTCACCCCTAGCCAGAAGGCCACGGGGAAACCAGTTTGTGTCAAAATTTATATAAATGCATAAAACCCTTTTAAATAGCAGATGTTTTTTTTTTTTGGTATACAAATAGCAGATGTTAAAACAGAAAAAACAGACCAAAGAAAAAACTGTAAAGTGACCACCGTTGGCCCGGTGCGTCACTCCCTGGCCCATGAATAAAAAAGGGCGTTAAATTACTGTTTAGACACATACGAGACAGCAAGAGGTTAGGTGACAACCACTTTATATATAAACGCACTATATAAGATGATAAGTGGTTTACTCTATATAAAAAAAATATAAATTTAAATTTTTAAAAATATATTTATAGATAGAAAAGATAATCTGTTAAATGATGTACTCTAATCTAGATTAATTAGTTATTCGAATATCTAATTCATATTAAAAAAATTAAAATTTAAAAAAAATATTAGATATCGAGTGATGTGGTTTTCCCTTATATCATGCACCAAAAAAAAAATTGTTGACGAAACTCTCAAGTTGTCCCTTTTTTGTATGGTCTTAATGATGATTTTTTCTATACTTATTGTATGTTAATTAACTTTAGGAAACACTATACGCTAGTTTTTGCTTAGTAATTATATCAATTTTCTTTGATCAATTTAATTGAATTAAATTTTTAAGATTTCATTCTAAAAATAACAAAGTTTGGCAATTTATATTAAAAAATTATATAAAATATATAAATGTATCGTACTATGAATACTAGAAGAAAAAAATTACACAACGACATGTTAGATATGGTTGTTGAGATAAAAAAGGTGCTTCCACTAAAAATATTAGTAACATCTAATTAGAGGAATGAGTTTTTAAATAGCCATTTTATTTTATATATTAAATAAGCATACTAGTGGCAACTTGCATCTAGTGGGTCATGACATGAAAAAATGTTTGTCACGGACTGAAAAGTGAGCTCGTGATGCCCACTTCAGAAAAACGCACAATTAAAACTATAAATTTTATATCTTTATTTTATTAAATATAACCCCGATAATTTTTATATATAAATTAATTAAAGAATTAATATTAATTTTAAATATAAGATATATTTTATATATTAATTATTTTTTTAAAATTATTTTTATTAATATCTTGTCTATAATAATTAAGTAAGAGGAGGAAAGAGAGTTAAAATAATTAATATATTTAAAAAAATATATATTATCTTCGTTAATTTAACTAAATTTTTTAATATAATTAAATTAATTAAATATATTCTATATCAAAAACTAACTTCCATACAAATACACTGATTACAATATTTTTTATAAATAGACGTTAACTAGATTTATACTCATGCGATGCACGGGGTATTAACCCTCTATTTGTGGTTTGAAGCCAATAATAAATGAAGGATAATGAAAAAAAATTATGAGTTCAATTTAAAAAAATAAAAATAAAAAGCGGTGTTATAACATGTTAACTAAGATAAGAGTAAAAAAATTAATTAAAAAATAAAAAATATTTTATAGAAAAATAGTACATATTTAAAAAAATATAAAGAATAACATGTTTTAATTTAAAATATAGATAAAAAATTTTGTTATATTTTATAATTTGGGGCATGTCAAAAAGTTAGACAACATAATTTAAGATAGAAATTATTACTTCATGTAGCCTGTGTATTATAAGTTATCTTAATAAAAACTTATTTTTTTAAAAAAAAATCTGTTACATTTATGCAAGCTAAAAATATAAATAATAATTATTACGTTTTATTATAAGATACCCTTCATACTATATTTAATAATCAAAATTTACGTAAAAATATTTTATAAATTAAAGAATAAGATATATAAAACCGCCATAAATTTTATGTTAGTTGCACGTAATCTTCTTAATATTTAAAAATTTAAATTAAAGGTTATATATTTTGAATATGAAACCTTGTAGATAAAATTGCTATTAAAATTAATATTTTTGTTATGTAATAATTTTTATATTTTTTTATTATATATCATTTTATTTAAAAAATAAATATTTTAACACTTAGTATATAATTTTAATTTTTTAAAATATTTAAAAATATAAAATATTTAAATAACACTATACAATTGAATGTGATTTAAAGTATTTTTTAAATATTTAAAAAAGTATTTAAATTATTTAATTTACCATATATTATTTAAATAAAAAATAAAAAATTTAAAATTATATGTAAAGTGTTAAGTGTTATTTTTTAAGTGATGTGTTATATAATAAATATTATGATAGGATAAAAATTATCAATTTTAATGACAATTTTAACGGCAGAGTTTGCTAATTAAAATATACAATATTAATATTTTTAATTTAAAATTTTAAAAGTTAAAAAAGTTAAATACAATTGATATAAATTTAAGAGATTTTGTATATTTAAGTTAAAATTAAATAGAAGTATTTATTTATAAATTAGAAAAATAAATAAATAAATAAGAAGGAAGGTTCGAAGCAATTAAGGAGAGAAGTGCGAAGAAGGAAGCGGGAGGGAAAGCAATAAAATAAAGCCGGCGGGAAGGCGACTTCTAAGTCAACCCAAGTCTTCGCTAAAAGATCTAATGGCACATACTATCATTCATTTAATGGAATCAATTTCTTTTTTTGCCCAACATTTATTAATCGAGTCTTCATTAATCTTTCCTTCATATATTTTAATACATGGAAGGTGCCCTGTATTCTCTCTCTATCAGTTAATTATTTTTTAAAATTAAAAAAATAATTAATTATAAATTTAGATTATATATTCTTTAATCTACTTAAATTAATCAACTAATTTTTAAATTAATTATAATTAATTAATTTATTTATCTTATTTACTCTACAAAAAATTAACTAGTTCTTATATTTAAGATTTGAAATAATATAATACAAGTATATTAATTAATTTCAACTTCCAAATATGTGTGATTAATTAATATAATTTATTTTATGTATTTTTGCACAGTATTTTTAAAAGCCTATAATTAGCAATAATTTAAATTCAAGAAACCTGTTAATAAATACTTTTTTTTTACCATTTATTTTCAATCCACACGTACAAAAGAATAGAATTTAACATATTGATTATATATAAGTGATATTTTGTGAAGGGACGAAGAAATTGGCCCCTTCGTACTTGGGTCCCTAGTGGGAAACGAACCAAGTCAAGTCAGCAAAGTTGAAGTGGAAGTTGTTGGTTGGCCTCCTTCTCCGAATAAACTCGACACGACCCTAAGATTTAACTATTAAAAAAATTACGACTATAACAGTGCTTTTGCGAGTCCAGGTCCTGTTTTATTTACCCATCAACTACATTTTTCTAAACAATAAAAAAAAAGGAATTTCTTGCCCCCGCCGATAATTTCCCATGCTGTATAAATACTTCAATTGCCCAACTCAAAATCACATCTCCACAGACAAAGTACAACACAATAATTATATACGGCCATGGAATTGATGGTAGGCCTTCCCACCACAGCCGCATGGCTCGCTACCATCGCCGTTCTCCTCCTCTTCGGCCGCCACCTCCGTCGCCGGCAATACAAGTTACCACCTGGCCCGAGGCCCTGGCCCATCATCGGCAACCTCAACCTCATCGGCCCCCTCCCCCACCAATCCATCCACGCCCTCTCACGAAAATACGGCCCCATCATTCACGTCTGGTTCGGAACCAACCCGGTCGTCGTCGGGTCCTCCGTCGAAGTGGCCAGAGAGTTCCTCAAAACCAACGACGCCGCCTTGGCCGGCCGCCCCAAGTTCGCCGCCGGCAAGTACACCACCTATAACTACTCCGACATCACTTGGTCCCAGTACGGTCCATACTGGCGACAAGCTCGCAAAATGTGCCTTATGGAACTGTTCAGCGCGAAACGTCTTGAATCCTACGAATACATCAGAAGAGAAGAACTCAAAGCTTTGGTCAAAGATCTAAACGATTCGGCGAACAAAACCATAGTTCTGAAAGATCATCTCTCTACTCTGAGCCTGAACGTGATAAGCAGGATGGTGTTGGGGAAGAAGTACCTGGAGAAGAGCCAAAACGCCATCGTTTCGCCGGATGAGTTCAAGAAGATGCTGGACGAGCTTTTCTTGTTGAACGGAGTTTTGAACATCGGAGACTTCATTCCATGGATCAATTTTCTGGACTTGCAGGGTTATATAAAGAGGATGAAGGCGTTGAGCAAGAAGTTCGATAGATTCATGGAACATGTTTTGGATGAACATATCGAAAGAAGAGGAGGGAGTCCAGATTATGTAGCTAAAGATATGGTGGATGTTCTTCTTCAGCTTGCCGATGATCCTACTCTTGAAGTCAAGCTCGAGAGGCATGGAATCAAAGCCTTTACTCAGGTAATTAATTTTTTTATTTAAATTAGTAAAGCGTATATGAACATGTCACATCTTGTGTGTCGTTTAGGGAGAAAACAAAAGAAGTTGATTAAGAAATTTACACCTCAATTAAGATGCATGTTATGTGTACTTGTTTTATTGGGTGATTAATTGATGACGACTAATTTGCTAATCTCCTCTTATTTTTTATTAGAGGTTTTAATCCCAATTAATGAGGCAATGACTGATGGGATGGGCTACGTATTAATTAATTTGAAATGAGATGTAGTTTGACATTTGGGATATTATTCGGTCTGTTTTATTTGATTATATCTTATAATCATCTAAGAAGTTGGCATTTCCTTCACTATTTGATTGTATTATTAATTATCACGTGATGGAGAAAGTATCCTCGTGGAAAGACGGCTTATTAGAACAGATTACTCATGAGTGATCATGACTAAAAATTTCTAAAAAAAAATTCCGCTATTTATAAAAAAAATGTATTAATTTTTAAAATATCAATTTTTTTATGTTAGAACTATTATTTCATTGAAATTTTATGTGCAATCAACAAGAATAGTTTAAAAAAATATAACTTTATTATAAAGTAGATTAAGATCTTATATAGAATGAACATCCTAATTAGCATAAAAAAAAAGGAATATTAATTAACAACATTATCTAGGAAAATAAAGACAGAGTGATAAAAAGGATGCGGTCTGTATTGATTTATGTAGCTTTTAAGTACGAGTATTATATAATTTCTCTATATCCAAAAAGGTGTTGATGAATTATTAAGTTGTATGGTATGTCAGGACTTAATAGCTGGAGGGACAGAGAGCTCAGCAGTAACTGTGGAATGGGCAATCTCAGAGCTTCTGAGGAAGCCGGAGATCTTCAATAAGGCCGCGGAGGAACTCGACAGAGTCATTGGAAGAGAGCGATGGGTGGAAGAAAAAGACGTCGCCAACTTACCATACATCAACGCCATCGCCAAGGAAACCATGAGGCTCCACCCTGTAGCTCCGATGCTGGTTCCGAGACTGGCCAGAGAAGACGTGAAGGTCACCGGCTACGACATACTGAAAGGAACTCAGGTGCTGGTGAACACGTGGACCATCGGAAGAGACCCGGCAGTATGGGAAAACCCTGAGGAGTTCGAACCAGAGAGGTTCTTGGGGAAGAACATAGACGTGAAGGGACATGACTACGAGCTGTTACCGTTCGGAGCAGGAAGAAGAATGTGCCCTGGTTATCCTCTAGGGTTGAAGGTGATTCAGGCGAGCCTGGCGAATCTGTTGCATGGCTTTCACTGGAGACTCAAGGATGGTATGAAGAAGGAGGAATTGAGCATGGAGGAGATTTTTGGCCTCTCAACTCCAAAGAAATTCCCACTTGAAGCTGTGGTTGAGCCCAGACTTGCTCCTCATCTTTATTATTAATTATATCAAGTTTAGTTTGATCTCTAATAAGAGCGAGGGGTTCAGAGATGCAGTACTGTAACTTAATCAATTTGCTGATGGGTATTAACATTTCCGTGTTGTCTTAAATATAATTTTCTCCCACACGAAATGAGAATGTTTGAGTTTGTTATTTACTTGCTTACGTATTGTGTAAGCTTTTTTCGTCCGTTCGACGTCATATATATTTACGTTGTGTTAGCAGCGTAACTTCGTACAGATGCAACGCCATGTTACCAACAACAGTTGAGTTGAGTTGGTAGATAATTTATAAGTTTTTTTATAAACGATTTTTAAATTTAGAGATATATTTTGATCTTGATGAACTATCACTATCAGGACTAAACTCAACTAAATTTTCTTCTATATATATATATAGAGTATATTATCTCGGTCATATTTATAAGCAATAACTACTTAAATTATGCTGATGAAAGTGTTAATTATAACTAATTAAAAATAATAAAATGTGTTAGAAATGTAACCCTTTTTTTAAATATATCTTTATTTATGAAGATGATAGGTAAGAGAGAAAATGAGTGAGAAAAGAGATAAGAGATAATGAGTATAACAAATATATGAAAAAGACACATAATTAATTGGGAATAAAAATAAAAAATGTATATTAAATTTTTAAATAAAATTAAATTGTTGCTTGTATATAGAACCCTATATGAGATAATATTGCTTATATAAAAGGGACAAGAGGGAGTGTAAAGCTATGTTACAAAGAAAAGGGTAAAAGTGCGTCAAGCATCTTAAACTAATTTTATATGAGCAATTAACACCCTAAAATATTTAAGGGTACAATTATCACCCCAAACTAATTTTGGAGGTACAACTAGCACTCTAAGAGTATTTAAATTGGTACAATCCCACATTTTCACTAATAGAAATATAAATTTATATTTGATCCATTTCACGTAAATTTTTTATTTTAACGTATTATTATTTAAAATATCTCATGTGTCATATAATTTAAAAAAGAGTACTGAATAAATCCTAAAATTGATATTGTATATAATTTATATGTGAATATTGAGAATTTTATGTTTTATTTAATACAATTTATTAAAAAAATATTACACATGTGGCCTTTTAGACAATAATGTGTCGAAATAAAAAATTTATGTATCATGCATCAAATAAAAGTTTATATTTTTATTAGTAAATGGATAAACTTATAACAATCTAAATACTTTAGGATGTTAATTGTATTTCTAAAATTAGTTTAAGGTGCTAGATGTTACTTTAACCTAAAAAAAACACTAGAAAGATCAATAGCTTCTTCTGTCAATTTACATAATAATTTAGGATATTAGAAGGCTCCTATACGAATAGTCGAAGGGGAAAAAAGTCCATTAACCCAATATAAAATACTCATATGATTTTTAATATAAAATTTATTTAACTAATTTAATTAGATTAAAAAAAATAATTAATATAACATATTTTTTTAAAATATCTTGAACATCTTTCTTAATTCCCTCCATCTCTCTCTTACTCGATTATTGTTGAAGGAGTATGAATAGATATAATTTAAAAAAAATAGATAAATATAGGAAAGAAGTCTTATATTTAGAATTAAGATCAATTTTTTAATTATGAGGATCATAAGAGGATTAAATTAATTTATGGGCGTGTTCATTCTTAAATTGTGTTTTTATGTTGATGGCCATAATGGTTTAGTTAATTATTTATAAGAGATTTATGCAATGAAGTTTGAAGTATGATTTTAGGGAGCTGGGTCCAAAAGCTTTTGTGGAGCCACATTAGGTGAAAGATGCACATGCAAATATAAAGTTAATTTTCAATCACTCCCTATTGTTTGGAAAGATGCCAACATCTTTAATTTAATCTTATGAAAATAAATATAGATTAATTAAACAACTTTTAACACTTCTTAAGTTATAAACAAATTTTTGGAATATTTTACTCTAAGTTATAAAAAAATATACATCAATTTTATACTCATTTCTATCCTACTAAATAAATTTTTAAAATTTATTTTCAATCTAATTTTATTTTTATTTCTATTTTTATAATAAAAAATTATTTCATCCTACTAAACGCACCCTCACGGGTAATAAATGTATATTTTGCATACGCACAGTAGCTGTGAGAGAGAAAACAACTTTGAGAGAAATCCAAGCAATTTTGCGTACAGACAGATTATCTTCTCTTAGATGTACAAATAACTTCAATTTTTGTGCAAATTACAATTACCCTTATTTGTGTGCACACTATCTTCCTTTGTGATCCACTTTTTTCCCTCTTCCTCATTTATTACTCATTAAGGATAGTTTTATTTTCATATGCTTTTGTTTTTAATTTCTCTTAGAGGGCCTAACAAGGCATTCCTATGATGATTCCGGGATCATTCCGCAAAAAATTTCTCAATCAGGGATTTCCCCCAAATTTCGCCAGAATGATATCTTCAATTATGAGATGTAGACCTCCCGTTCAAATAAACAAGACAAGATTACAAATGGTGAATTCATGTCTCTAACTTTTCTGTTTGGAACCAAAAAAAAAAAAAGAGAAAAGGGCAAAAGGACTAATTTTAATGGCTACAAATTCAAATAGGCAATAATCAAGTCGGACCCATATCAAAAGTTTTTGCTTCCATTGAATAACTGATTCCAAAAACAGGAAAGAAAACTATGGGCAATTGAGTATATTTTTCATAATTGATATACATATATCATGTAATGGACCCAAAACAAAACTGTGATTCATATTACAAAATTTCATATACAAAATGAAATTAAGGGTTCAGAGCTTTGTGGACCACATTAATTAAGTATATGAAACATGATATATATATATTGAAAAAAATAAGTGATTTGGGTTGGAAAACAATAAAGATGTGCATTAGTTTTTAATAAATCTTTTTACTCTTTTATTTTTATTTAAATTTTATAACCCCACTTATCTATTTCTTTTAAATATAATTCATTAAATTTTTTTCTTCCCTCCTCTATCCTTCCCTCCATTTCCTTCATACCAAATAGACCCTAAAAGAAATTTTAGTAAAAATGAGAAAGAAAGAAATATGTGAGAACAAATTATTGACTTATTGGCCCAAAAATTGGGGTTATGGAAGTTAATCAAAATTGCAGGATCTAGAAGAAAATAAGACTTCGCCCTACTCTTAGATTGTGACTAAATTTAATTCATTTTTAAAAAATTTGGGTACCAAACAAAAAAAATTGTAGGGCCGTTATATGAACAAATTGATCAATATAGATGATCTAGATCCTTATCCTATAGGGTGACTCTTTGATTTGGGTACTGTCTGTTATAGAGGAACCTTTCTCTTATCTTCTTGGCTTTGGTCTTGATTAGGATGCTGTTGTTTAAAAGTCATAAATCACTCATTAAATTTTATATAAAAAAGCTTATACTATTTGGATTAAAGTATAATCTTATTCTAAAAATTTTTATATATAAATTATAGGTATCAGAATTTTTTTCTTAAATTAATATCACTAAAAAATATTAAAAAAATAAAATAATTTTAACCGTTAAAATATTAAAATTGACTATTAAAACTAATAGTAAATATTAATATTTTTAACTATTGTTATTTTTTAACAATTATATATTGATCCAAAAGAAATTTCAAATACCCATAAGCTATAGGTAAATATTTTTGAAATAAATTAGACTTCAACCATATTATTTATATAATATAAAATTTTAATAGAGTATATTTATGGCATTTCTCATAAATAGCTTTCATTAAGCGATGAAGTCAAAAACATTAATTTTAAGTCAAGGCATGCAGCTTTATAAATACAACTTATTAATTTTATAGATACACAAAATTATAAATAAATCTTGAGAGCTAAAAATATAATATATATCTAGAGATTAAAATTATTTAAAAAATGTTATAGTAAATAATGTGTTAAGAAATACGGTAGTATTTTATTTCGTACCTTTCTCATCTAAAGACTCTTATAATTAAAAAGTGTTTAAAATTTAATCTTTTTATTAATTCATTTCTTTTATTTAGAGCGGATTAGTCTTCCCCTCTCTCTCTCTCAATATATAAAGTCATGGCATGCATGACGTGGATTGAAGAGCACTCTAAACGGAAGAGAATGATTTAAGGTCACTTCAAAGATATATTGCCCTTCGATCTTCATCACTCTCCAAACAAACATCGTACCACAAAGCCTTCAAATGCTACTGTTAATACAAAGTTGTACGATCAAGATTAGATTCTAGAGTTACAACAATTACTACACAAATTTATGTTATATAAAAAAATTATCTTTCAAACAATAACGATTAACCTTGCTTGATTTCACTGAAATTATTTTTTATTACTCATAATTATCTAGATAATTTTATTACATATCTCTTTATAAAGATTTAGCCCTTATAAATTATTTTTGTTTATTTTTTTATTTTATAATAAAACATAGATTAAACAGTCACCCTTGTACAGCATGAGAATACAAAAATTGACATCTGGGCTCCAAACAGCAGCTGTTTCTTGATAGATGTAGAAGGGAACTAGCATAAGTATGGTTTTTTTTTAATATGAATTTTTAAAAAGGGTTAGGTTTACCTACTATTTATATTTATTTATTTATTTCTAAAAGTCAACGTCAACCTTGGGCCTTTTTGAGCTAATTAACGCATATGAACGATTATTTTCATATTCACGAGGCCTTTTACTTTGCAGATCATGCCATAAAATAGTCATAGTAGAAATATCAGATTGCTTTGAAAATGAAAATAATTATTTGTTGGTACAAATTTTGTTTAAAAAGGGGTTAGACTTACCCACGATCTAAAGGTAAAGCAAAGTCTCTCTTCTTCCTAGGCGATACTAATATCGGGTAGGGCGAATTGTCAATTATCTTCAGACGTAAACCTAAGCATATAAGATAATGCCTTCTAAAGGGCCGTGACTAGAACCACAACAAAATAGAACTCCCCAGAAATCGAATAAACTTTAAATAGTCATATGTATTACTCTTTCATCAGTTAAACTTAGAGTAAAAATGAAAATAATAATAAAATAGCTTGAATTGTTCAACTCCTTGGGCCAAATGGGCCAACTAACACGGCCCAATTCAGCAGAAAAGAAAATCACTTTTCAAAATTTTACCTATGTCCAAAGCCATATATACATTGAACTCAAAATATTCTAATTCAAGTTTCGGTTTCATAACGTCTCAACTCTAATTCAATCAAGTTCAATCATAAGAATAACTTTTTAGTTCAAATTGAGTTTTTTTTAATACAAAAAATTTTAGAAAGGGGTTAGGCCCACCTACGATCTAAGGGCAGGACGAAATCTACTTTCATTCTAGGCGATACTAATGTTGGGCAGGGCGAGCTGTTTATTATGTTTAGGCGTAAACCTAGACACCTAGGAGATATGATATTTTCCCAAGCGCCGTGATTAGAATCACAATAAAATGATACTGTTCAGGGTTTAAACACGCTCCAAATAATCATATGTCTCATTCTTTCACTAATTCAAATTAAGTTGTTAACAAGTCCTCGGTGGATAGTCCAATTGATCGGATCGTCTAGTCTGATTGGATTTTCAAAACAAAACATGAGAAATTTGTAAAATGTTTTTCAAGGGAGTGAGACATGAAGACAAATAGTAAATCTCATATACTTTTATATTATTTCCCTCTCTCCATCTTTTCACTACCATGAAGGTATTGGAAATCATGATTTTGATTCAGATTTGAGTATAGTCCAACTCTAAATCCTTTAAAATTTATTTAGTTAACAAATCCACTATTGACTGCTTAAAATATCACACATACAACCACATTAAATCTTTCAAATACTTCCTATGTAATCATTCAAATACAAAAGGGAAAATAATAATTAATTATTCTTTTGTCTTTTCTTTATATCCTTTTCCCCGTACTTTTGATACACAAGGGTTAGCTTCCAAACTAAGGAATTTGAAGACATGGGGTTATTATGTCAATGCCTGTAATGCTTATGTCATTTAATGATTAAATTAAGCAAAGTTAAAATTAATTAATTAATTAAGAATGTGAAAAGGACTGGCCTCATGAGACATGAACGTTGGAGAATTGAAAGTGTAATTTTTATTCATTATCCACATATGATTCTCGCATATTTCAACTTCATTAAAATATTCAAAAAAAAGACTGCTTTTTGTGTGAGGTTGTGTTTCCTTCCAACACAACTTCCTACCCATGTGGGTTTGTTTACATATTTTAAGCAAATAAATCATGTCTGATAATTGATTCATTATTTTAATAAAGGAAATTATTAGGGGGTAGAATATGACAAGGCAATTTCACCACAAGTGCCAGAGGTTCTTGTATATTAGGAGCTTGTTTTTCACTATTTGTTTTGATTAGATTATGAATTTGGTCTTGGGTTTTGATTTTTGATATTTCACCAGAAGACAGATTTGGACTTTTAATTTGTGATTTTCCCCCCCACAGAGATTCCACTAATTCAATTTGTTGGGGGTTGGTGAATGAAGAAGATAGATTACACACTTCCTCCAAATTGCTCGTATCAGAATCACAGATTTTGCTGATTTTTCTTTAGATTTCTTAATAGTTTGAATTGGGCTTGCCTCATATTATTGTATATTCATCCCTTCAATCCCTAAATTCAAGTATAGTTTGGTCCTTTTTTTTTTGTTTAAAGGGAATTGGAGACGCTGGTGAGAGAGTAAATTATAAAACTTAAAGTTCTTTAAAAAAAATGAGAGGAATACTGAACAGAACATTTAATGAAATTATCAAACAGTATTAGTCTAAATGGAATGTGCTTTGATTGCTTAAATGTAGATTTTGAATTTAAGTCTCTGTGAATATAAAAAATATCTTTAAGAGAGCTATCTCAATTGAGACCAGAATGTTCAAAACTAACCCATTTAAAAAGATATATAAGAAACAGTTAATAAAATTATTAAATGACATTTTAATTAATAATATATGTAAAAATTTTATTATTAATAGAGTATAATGACATCATATAATTTATATAGATGACATCATTTAATGTGATAAAGTTTATTATGGTTGTTGTTGTTAGTGTCCTATACCCTCAAGTCATATTAGACTCCACTCAATTTAAGTTGAGTTTTTTTGTACATAACTGTATATTATGAGCATGATCTTGATATCATTAGCAAGCTATTATAGTCTTTATTAGTACTAACAAACTATTAATTGAGATAATAAGCGAGCTCATTTTGTAAGGAAGAGAACAAAAATTGGAATCTCATTAATTAAGCTATAATAACTTCATCTTTTTTTTAACGTAGAACAATTATTTATTAGGACGAAACACAAATAGGGGATAATAAAAGGTGGATATAAATTTATAAAGAAAATAATACATACTTCAGCAAAACCTAAATTTGTCAAAATCAAAAGGAAAGAGCCAAGGATTTGGGAAAAAATGGAAAAAGGAGTATTTGTCAAGGGGGCCAAAGCATAAGTCAAATGGATAATAAATCATTAATTAATTAAATTGGGCTTATTCCAAATTTCAAAATTAAATTTTCAATTTTCAATTGAGCTTACGTGACTTGGTAAGAATTATAAGATAATTAAACGAATAAGAAGGAAGGCAATCCCAGAAAATGAGAACAGAGGTGGCTACTGCCAACTAGCTACAATCATGCTCTTCAGCACTTATTTCATTCCTAAATGAGAAAGCAGAGCAGAACCCACTAACCCCACATTTGTCATAAGCTTATTAAAGCAAAATGAAATAAATCCAACTATATCACATGAAATCATCTTTATATTGACCAATAAATAATGGTGTTCATATATTGAAAATGACAGTAATTATAACACTCAGAAATATTAAAACGGTAAATAAGTTTTCACTTTTCACTCCTTCTGTTTACACATATTAAACATATCTTTTCAAATATCCTACCTATTTAACACCTAAAGTTTCTTTCTTTCTTTTTTCACTAGGAAAAAAACATTGGAATTTCTGAACAAAAAAAAGAACTTTATGTTTGATGTACACTATATGACTCAGTTTCTTTCTATCTCTGTTTTTTCCCCTATGCTTGTTCTGTTTCTATTTCTACACTTTTTTGTGTGTAAAAATGATGATGAACCATATACTTTTTATGGCTATTTTCCTTTGAATTATGGTGCTTATTGCTTTGAAGAATAAAGGCTAGTACCAAGAACTTTGTACAGAGCAGTATCTGAATGAACAGAACCAGATGATCTCAGCATCTTAATCTGCCGTCTTCGTCTTTGACCTTTTCGATTCTTCTTCATCTTCTTCGTCTTTGTCCTCTCCATTACCTCATCCTCCTTCTTCTGCTCACATTCATTCCCGCATTGAACCGGTTTATTTTCATTGGGGACCACATAGACAAAGCAGCCGACCGGTATATCAGTTAGGTTCATGAGTGGCTCTAAGGTCTTAACCACGGCTCGCATGGAGGGTCGAGACTTAGGGTTCTGGCTCAGACATTGGTGAGCCAGAGACGCCATTTTACTAGCTCCTTCATAAGAATATTGACCCTCTAATCTTGGGTCCATTATTCTTTCAAGCTTGTTAGGGTCCTTTAACAATGGCCTTGCCCATTCCACCAAATCCTTCTCTCTGATCGGACGGTTCTTATCCACAGATCTCTTCCCTGTAATCAGTTCCAATAGAACCACCCCGAAGCTATAAACATCGCTCATCGTTGTCAAATGCCCTGTTAAAATAAAAACCCGCGTTCATCATCTCAGTCACAAAACTTAGGCTTATAATCATAAAAAGGTTTAAACTTTTGTGAAGATTCTGTCTGTACCAGATGTTATGTACTCAGGAGCAGCATAACCATGAGTACCCATAACTCGAGTTGTGATATAAATCTGATCTTCTTCTTCTGGGCCGTCTATTGCGAGACCGAAATCAGAGAGCTTGGTATTGTAATCCTGAGATTATGATCATTAACGGGTAAGCTATTCTGATAGAAAGATAAGTTTAACATATACTTAATTCTCTGAAATCTGATTATGCTTACGGCGTCTAATAGGATGTTTGAGGCTTTGACGTCTCTGTAGATGACGGGTTGGTCTTCTTCGTGAAGGAAAGCGAGTCCTTTCGCGGCGCCAGTGGCTATCTTGATTCTTGTGAGCCAAGGCAAGGCTGCTAAGTAACCTGCATTTTATTGTTTTTAGAAGAATCAATAACCATCTTGTGTAAGGGACACAGAAACCAGTGTTTTTTCCTTCAATTAAACCTTACCCTTGAAAAGCTTGTTCTCTAGATTTCCTCTCTCCATGTATTCGTAAACCAGAAGTCTGTGTTCATCTTCACAGCAATATCCAATCAAGTTCACCAGATGGGGATGCTTCAATTGCCCCAGAAAGATTACTTCAGCCTGTAACCAACAAAAAACAAATTATTAATCAATTTATTACACAATTCCACCATGGCCTTTTCAGATTCATCTGAGAATTTGAGCTAAAGATCCTCACCAACCACTCTCTGTGTCCCTGTTTGCTATCTGAGTCCAGAACTTTAACTGCAACACTTTGAGCTTCTAAACCAGTCCTGAGCTTATCATCAATGAAGCCTTTATAAACCTTCCCAAATCCTCCTTCACCAACAACACTGGATTTGCAGAAATTGTTTGTGATCTCCTTCAGCTCCTTGAGGGTGAAGATATGAAGATTTGAACCCAGAACAGAGTTGGAGAGATCGCTCATGATAGAGAGAGAAGAAGAATTGCTCAAATCAGAGAGACACACTCTTCTTGAGCTCACCTTACCAGAGGCCAAGCACTTATCCTTACTATTATTTGAAGAGTACGAGGAAGAAGAAGATTGATGATTGGTCTTGAAACAGCCAAGAACGAAGCTTTTCAAGAGAATTCTTCTGCAAGGCATATTGATGAATGATGAATGATGAATGACCTATTATTCTGTGTGCTGCAGGTTTATTATGATTCTGATAGCTTTTTATCAGTATCTGCACCAAATGATGTTGAGGGCTTAGCTTATTTATAAGTGATCCAGGAGACAAAGATGGCTTCCATATTTTTTTCTTTGTGCTGAATTTAATGACGTCACATCAACCCTGCTTTTCCCTAACACGCTGGTACGAAAAAAAGACATTGGACGAGGTCGCATGCCTTTTTTTATGCTGGTTCCCGTTGATTCCTTGCCTTCTAAAGTGAGGTAATAAATTAACACGGTTTTATTCTTCATGCTCCACGTCATATCAGAATCAAGGTAAAATATTAGTTGCTAACAAGGTTGGTTATAAGGAATTAACCCATTCAGTTGACAAAGAGTTAAATAAAATTATAAGTTAAAATTTTACAATTAATCGTTCATATTATTCATAAGCCGTGAATAATTAGAACAGATAATTCCTCAAATCTTTTATTTGTTCGCTTAGTGGAGGTGGGGCCCACCTTATATGAACATGATCTATTTTGTCTCTCCAAGTGTAATTAAAGGGATGATTATTCATTTGACAGAAATGAATTTAAAGAAGCTTCTGAACCTCAAAAGTTCGTGTAGGGATTGTTCTTGAAAGTTGCAGCAGCCAGAAGAACAGGAACAAACTTTTATTTAACGGTATGAATTTATTCACCTTTAAGTTAATTTATGCTATTATTGAGTCCTGAAAATTTGTAATTTTCATAATTATTATAAGCGTTGAAAATTGAATCAAGCCAATTGAATTGATTCAATGATGGATGTTTTAATTTGAAGTAAAATCACAGTTCTATTCAGAAGCACATTTCATATGGGTTGCTCATCATTAATATCAATGGTTGATATTGATTTTAGATGGTTTAGATTCAGGTTAATTTAATTATATATATACATTTTTTAAAAAATATCATTTAAAAATTTACATAAAAAAAACTTAAAATTTAAACTATTCAAATTGAATCTGAATGATTCAAATCTCAATAGTCCACGTAATTTAGATATAGGTATATTTGTGAGGTAATTAAAAGGAGCTACTTGATCATTTTCTTTTTTTTTTATAATATTTAATGGATTGTATTATCAGCTATCTAATTTTAAGGTTTATAATTGTCACTCGTATATGTCGAATTGAATTCGAGACCATAACTACTTGATCATTTTCTGAAGAGAAGAGTTATTTGTGAAACTGACGTTTAGTTAGTTAATGAAGTTTTTGATTAAAATATATTTTGAAGTCTTTTATTAATGTTGTTGTAACATAGGCCTTTTTCTCATTTCTCTGTAATTTCATGTGCTTTGAACATTATTTGCTTCCTTCTTTACGTTCATTCATCACTGCTTCTTCTAAACACAATTTTTTTAATAAGTAAATGTCACCTCAAGGATTACACTATTTTCTTGAGTATCAATCCATTAATTTGTGATCCTATATATATATATATATATATTGGTTTGCACAAAAAGGTGCTAATTTCAAACTTTTTATGAGTATATTAAAAAGATGGTGCATTAATAAATTTTTGAAATTCATAATTTTAAAATTTTATTTCACGTAAACTATCATTCTTTTAAATAATATAGAAGTAAGATATATTTAGAATATTTGTTGTCTTAAATACATAGTGTTAAATCAACATACTATCGCCAACATATAGTTATTCTAACGATATAAAATTCTACTATATCCCTATAAATATCGAATTCAATTCATAAAAAAAATATAAAAAAATATATTATTATTACTCTTTCCAATTTTTTAACTTAACGATATTAACAAAATGCAGATATCGAAATGTTAACGATACAAAGATTAAAAAATTAAAAGAATAATTTATAAAATTAAAGGATTAAACTGAAATATTGTATAAAATTAGATAATTAAATATATATTTTGTATTTTCTTTATTTTTCTAGTTTGAAGAGATATTCATATAATTTTATTATAATTATATATTTTGATGTACATATATACTTATGATAAAAAAGAAAGATTAATATTACTCGATTTTTTTTTTAATTTTAGCATTACCACCCAATTCATTCTTTTAGAAGTTTTGACACTCAATTATATGAAGCCTCACTATTTTTGGGAAAATTAAAATAAGAATAGATGTCCATTTTTTTGCCATAAATATCAGTATATGACCAAAAGTTATCTGAAAAATGAATTATTTTTTTTGTTACCCATCTGGTTTACTGGAGTTCTGCCCCGACTACATCCGGATCCGACCTACGTCGCGCACCTGGCTATGGTGGATGAGTCTCCTAACGGGGATTTTCTGCATACGCCAAGGCTTGAATTTGAGACCTCATTTAAGCGATATCGAATCGCTTATCACTCGGATTAACCTCTGTTTAAAAGGAACTGTTTTTGTTTGTTGTGAAAAGAGACTTTTAAGAATCAGAAATGGGGCAAGACTGCAAGTCATAACAACTCTGCAGGGGACAAAGTTTTGTAATGCCGAAAACTATGGGCCCATTTTCACTAGCTATATTTATATATTTTTATATATAACCAAAAATAATATACCAAAGTTTGTTTTGGGATGAAATTAAACAAAAAGAAAAAGGAAATATGCCTAGAATGGTGTTGAATACGCCAAAAGAATTTGAACGAAGACCTAGTCATATAAAAGCAAAAGAACTTTGACAATTAATTCCAAGGGAAGAATACCAATCTCTAAATTTTCATATAGTCAAAATAGTACTTAATAATTATTATTTTTATATTTTGTTATACAACTTAATATACTTTTCCATATTTACTCCCAATTAATTATATTTCACTCTCATATCTTTTTCCTATTCATTTTCTCTCATATTTTTTCCTTACTCACTCTCTCTCCTACCCATCATCCTCATAAATAGGGGCATATTTGGAAAAAAAATTACTTTGCAAACATATTTATTGCTTTAACTAATTTTAACCAACATTTTGATTCTCGTTATTTAAGTATTTGTTACTTATAAAAAAGATTGAAGAGTGTAAAATACACTTGTAAATTTTTTTAATATAAAACTCATAACAATGTATCCTTGTTATACAGCAGATATTCTAGATCATAAATTTAAAAGGATAACCTATCTTAAAAGACTAATATGCTGAATGAGAGAATCTTTTAAATTTATAAACTACATTTCACTTATAAAGTTTTCTGATATAAAACATAAGACTGATAACATATTATCCACAAGATCCACAAGATAGATGAAGCAAATAAGAGAAAACACAGAAATTGAAATGATCAAAGTTCAAAATTCAAAGTATAGAAGATTTCATATAATGGGTAGGGAGTGTGGTCGCCACAAATGATACATAGGACCCATAGCTTTTGAAAGACTTCGCGTTTGACCGGCTCTCACATTAATGCATTTCACATGAGTTCATTGCCATTTATACACCAAAGTCTTCTCTCTCTACCTTCTTCCTTCCTTCCTTTACTGAATAACGTTCCAGACGGAAAGAAAACGTTGGTTAAAGTCATCAACGAATTGTAAATTTGTGATTATGAAGTCTTTGGTTTTTTGTTTTTGTTTAGAATTCAGTATTGGGAAAAGGGTGTGTGCTGCTGAGTGTTGGGAAGTAGGAACGGGGAAAAACCGTGACTGATATTTGGGCCCTTACTTACCAGTTCTTGGTTGTTGACTTCAACTTCACATTCCCATTCGAAAGAAATGTTAGCTTTCCCGGAATTTCTGCTTCCCACTAATTAATCAAGTTTGTGACTTTCTCAGAAATCTCTTTATTTGGTTGGTAGGAAAAGCAAAAGTCGATGCTAACAAATTATTTACCAAAAAAAAATCAAAAGAATTGAGTTTCAAATATTATATCAATAATTACTTTTTTATTTTTATTATCTTACAAAAAGTTAATTAATTAATTAGTTCTCTACAACTTAAAATAGATCCAATTGATAATTAAATAACCGAAATAACTAGAGACCAACATATAACTACTAATAGAAAAGCCAAGTGTTAATTAGTTGGGTGGTACGAATGGAGTTTGGGAGAGCCATGACAAGCCCCAAATGGCCATCGTCCATTTCAAGAATCAGGATGACAATAATTAAATGATAATTTTCTATATAAAAGAATAATACGTAAGAAGCCAAAATTATAAAATTGACAACAAAATCCTTCGAAATTAAAATTCTTTTTCCAGAGTTAAATACCAAATTATTATTCTTGCTTCTCAAAATTATCACAAATTATTGGAGTATTCTCTAAAACAAATTATAATTTAACTTTATAGATGTTGTATTACAACATTGCACTTGACAGCGTATTGAGCCCTATGCATAAGGATCTTTTAATTCATGACAATTAGCAAATTACTTTCACATGTTTTTTTTTAACAAGTTCCTTTTCGGCCAGAGTTTTCTAATAAAACAAGTAGGACCAGCTTGTATATATAACTAATAAAAAGTAAAGAGTATGCAATCCCTTTAAGCAACCCAGGAAAAAGACCAGATTCAGAGATACTGGACCAAAATCAGCCCATCAGGGCTTCATGTTAAGCATGCAAAATAATGAAAGCAACGGTTAATGTAAATTAATTCTCAGGAAAAAAAATCACGTTTTACATCTAAAACACATTTCTTAAGGTAAAGGACCCCATGGAAGAATCAGCATCTTCACATCTTGCAGGAAGATGAAAACGTTTTTGCCTTCCCTCTTACACTAAAAACTCAATGGTGTAAATCATAACCTCAGCCAAAAACCAGACTATAACAACAGAATCTGTACAAATATATCAATCAATCAAAATCTGGAGAGGGAGAAATACCAAAATTTTGATCTCAACGCAGAAGCACCTTCAATTTGATGGATGTAACTCAATTTTGGAATTGAAAGAATTTCCCGACAATTTACAACTGAGACAAAAGAATAAAGATAAGACCTGAGAGCCACTTCACTGGTTAGTTGGCTGTTTGAGGAGTTCATCAAAATTAGGGCAAGGAGAATGTCCACAAAACGGCCACTCAAAAGCTATGTACACAACCCTGCAAATGTTCACCCCCATCGCTGCACTGTTGAAGCGGAATCGTAAGTAGCTCACTTGATATAATGCCTAAGTCTTCAAAACTTGTAGCCAAATCTTAAGACATGGCAAAGAACATAAAATGAAAACCATTGAGGAAGATGAATTTGTCATTTCTCCAACACAGTATTGCTATCTGAAAACAAGGCTTCCATTCTGCTGCACTCTTAAATTTTCAATGAGTGACTGGTAGACTGATTTCAGTGCCTTGATATCATTACCCTGCAGAGAGAAATGTAGATGAGCAGCCAAAGAAAAAAATTCCATGCATCATTCACTACAACTCGACAATGTAACAAGACAAATTCATTGACAGACCATAGGGAATCTTAGCAGAGAATGTATAAAAAGTCAAATATCAGGATAGCGTCTATTCCATTTTCTCCATTTTATCCAAGTTAGTTATTTATAGAGCATGAGCTCTGATCCATATTCAGGATTTGCATGAAAGAATTGTACAACAAATTTATACAGAACAATAAACAAAGAACTGAACAAATGGGACGAGAAGCTTCACTAAACTGCTGCATGTTCCAGCTGGATCACAGGAGTTCTTGATGATATTACAGATCCAGAAAGTTTAACTACCTGCAACTTTTGACGATACTGCTCAGCCAAATCTGGCGGGCAATGTGCAGCGGAGAATCCTTTAGATACAAAATGAACAAGAAAATCATCGCCGAATTTGTCATATATGAGCTTCTGAGCCGACACAATTTCTCCGAACAAAACAAGCTGAATCAAATGAAAGAAAATGACTGCTATAAATTGAGGTAATCTGTTCAAAGGAAACCATTAAAAGATGAAAGCTGGACAGCATTTATCAGAAATTAACTAATGTCAACTCAAGTATGCAACAAAAGACTTCCTTTTAAAGTAACAAATTTGAATAACTGGATAATCATGAGTTTAGACCAAAAAAGTAAAAGATTATATGGAGAACCAATTTCTCTAATTAAATAATACTACCTCCATCTTTTAATATAGGTTTCAATTTTCAGCTTTCTTTTCTCCCTAAATATAAGTCCCAATACAAATTTCTAGGTATAATTAAAACTTGTTTCCATAAATACCCCTTATGCTGATTTCTAGGCAATTGAAGTTTAAAATATCGTGGCATTTGAGGGTAAGAATGGAAAGATAAAACTAATTTTTACATATCACAGATTTTGGTACTTCCCTTGGTCTCTGTGTTTTTCAACATTGGGACCTATACTAAGAGATGGAAGGGGTAAGAGTTAATGACAATACCCCACTATAGATAAGCACAAAGAATTTGTAAAGCAACAGTAAACGAGCCTTACAGTATTTGCATCATGGAACTCAAAAGATCTGTCAAGCACACTGTACAAACAGCAGTTTGGTGCAAATGTCTCAATCACAAAGTTACGGAAACCAGGAACCTGTTAATCAAAATCTATTCAGTACAGTAAAAAAAGTATTCTCATAAAATCAGAATGAGTAGAAGTATGGGGAGTTTACCTTCTCTTCATAAGGATGGGCACACCAATCTTTAATTAATCTAATAAATATCTGTACACAAGCCTGCATTGTAAATAAATAAAGCAGGTTCAGATTTTAGCTTATTTAGAAGTACTAATAGGAGAAAACACACAAGGACATAAACTAGCTTTCATTACTACCTTTCTCACAAGAATATCCCTATGATTACAACAAGAGTGTAAGAGCAACTGCATGACTTGATTCATGTATGCAGTACTTTTTGGGGAAAGAAAAACTGAAGATAAATCATGTGTAGTAATCACATGTAGAAATGTATACAATGTGCGCTGAAGTTCTTGCAATTCACGAATTTCCTACAAGGCAACAAAAATGAATCTTAGGCTGCATAATAACAAGAAAAATATGCCAAACTTTTTCTTAGAAAGAACGGGACAACAGTTTAGAACCAAACTTCTAAATGAAAATGTACACGGTATATCCTTAAAACAGATTTTCAGTTCTCACATTAAGTATGAAGTAATGGTTACATTCAGTGTACAAAGCAGACGCACACAACAACAAAGAAAAAGGAGAACGAATCCGAGTAAAATTAAGAGATGCTGCTCAAATTATAGAAATTAGAAAACATCACATCATTACAACATGATACTTTATACATGACCAAGGCAACGATTAATAATAGATGCTGCTTGAATTACGGAAACTAGAAATATTACATCAGAACAATGCTGCAGACTTATCCAATTAAGCAAAACACATTGCTAAGGGTTAAGTAACATATGTTTATTTCCTTTCCAGTTGTTTTAACATGAATCAAACAGGAAAGAAGCGTCAATAAGAAAATGCAGAATGGTCATAAATTAGGAGCCAATCATCAATCACTGCCCCACTAATCTAGAGATCCATCTCTTTTTGATTTTATGATTCCCTGACTTGCAGCAAGTGAAACACATCAAGGAAAAAAGGCATTCGACAATGGAATAGATCAGGATAACAAATCCACTTTCACCAACTTTTGAGATATTTGACAAACAATACCAAAATCATGGAAATTAATGACAAACTCACACACAACAAATCAATAGATGGGTAAATTTATGCATTATATGGATTTCCAAAATCGATCAATATTTTCATACCTCAGTAACTGCTCCAGAACCTGAAGGTAACATTTCTCCTGGAATAACACTAAATATCCTACCAGCAACAGCTGGAAATATTTCCTCCAAAATGCCACGCACCAAAACATTGAACTTGCAGATAAGTTGATTTAGCAACACAAGAAAACCGACCATTTCCTTTGGCTGCAATTAGAACATTATCATGATATCAATGTTTTTCTCTTCCTAATTAAACAACAGGTGCAGGGTAGCAAGTCCAACTTCATAAAATAAACAACCAATTTAAGAGTTCAACCGCATATGTCAGATCAAGATGCATTGGAAGCAAAGTAACAACAGCATTAACCAAACACAACATCATTACCATAAAATAATACGTATCATAGTTATTGCCTACTCCATAAAAGGATCCCATACTTTTTCTTGCAGAAATATTCACTAAGATCCTAAAGCTCATTCAATGTACACAAAATTTAAGAATAGAACATAACACATGCTGTGAATCTGACAGCAATAGCAACTGAAATAGATACAACAAACAAGATAATCCAAACGCTCTAGGAATGGAACTTTCCAAAACCTCATAGAGCATTTCAACATACACCAACTATTGTAGGAGGCAAATTCAAGAAGAAACATGTGTAAAAGGAAAAACAAAAACAAATATCACCCATGCCAATCAAACAAGAAAATTAAGGGTGAGACAGTATATTAAACCCATTGGCATCGCATCCTAATTGAAATTAACAAAAGAAATTCACTCTTATATCTCCGACAATTGAACCTCAAAAGTAAGGCACAGAACTGAATTGGTATCTAGATATTGCAAAAGAAAAAAACGTTTAAGATGATGAAGAATTTTACAAATTCCTTGATTGAAATACAAGGAAATTAAACTACTCTAATTCAATTTCTGAAATTAACTTTCTTTGGACAAGTAATCGTCATGAAGGACTTGCACTTGTGTATATTTTCTTAATATTTTTAAATCCATTCAGGGTCCTTGGTTTGTGTTTGGTGATTACAACTAGGCATGGGGTCCAATGGCTGGATCAAGGGTCCAACAAATTGGGCCTCAGGTCTAGTGGCCAGGTTTGGGGTCAACAAGTTGAATCAATGCCACGTATCAAGTTAGGGGTACAGGTTTGGCTCGTGTTCATTGGATACGTCTAGGTCCAGGGTCCAAGCCACAGTTTCACTCATGGTTTTGTTTTGGTAGCTGAGTCTAGGTCCAAGGTCCATGTAACTGCTACATGCACGGCCGGGCCTGTGGCATGTCAAAGGTCCAGGTCTGAGGTTGGTATCAAAATGCCTATGATCAACATCTAGTTAGCTCATTCTTGAGTTCAGCTAATAATAAGAATTTGAAATTTTCTATTTTTGGTCAAACACTTCCATAGTTAAATTATTGGCTGGAAGAATTTGATGAATGGATTACTCAGACTCTGATATTTTCTATCCAAACAAAGTATTTCGGGTGAGAAAATTTAATTACTCATCCCCTGACTTCATATAAACAAAACGGAATCAGCTATGACGTATACCTCACTTTCTGCAAGCAACTGCTCCAATGCTTTTGGAAGGTATGGGAAAACAGATGCTCCTAGTGTGTCCACCATCCGATGTATAAAAGATGTGACCTACATGCCAGGTGTGAATATTACCAGGCAACAAATACTGATGACCTAGAAGAGAAGCACCAAGTCCTATATCTAGTTCTTACCTTGCTTCGCAAAGGTTCAACTTTTGGAAAGACAACAAGAACTTGGAGAAGCACATCCAATGTCTAGGTAAATGAAAAGAAGAAGAATGACCAAATGGCACAAAGTTGAGAGAAATTAAAGAAATGCTAATATCATAATTGCAACCCCAAGAAAGCATCCAAGAGACAGAAAATCAAACCAGTTAGATACCATGGTTTAAGCAGAACCCACTCACGCACACCACATAAGTGGGTAAATTCCAGCAGAGGAGAAATGGGTATGAGAAATAAAACATCTAATTGTCATCATCTAAGAGCATAAAAAACATATAGAAATGCATCCTGTTATTAACAAAAAGAATTAACAAAAGCCATAGATTAGATATCAACAATGCTTTCTACATAAAGGAAACTGAAACTCCAGATTATTCATCTGAAATACTTTTTATAGCTGCTTAACCACAGAAATGACAGCGTGCATATGGATCCACTAAAATGTTTCTTGTCAGGCAAGATAAAAGACCTGCACCGCACCCATTCTCCCCAAACAAATAACATTATAAAACGCTAACCTTCTTGAACATTTGACCAATTGCAGGGCGACTGGCAGTTACAAGACGCTCACTGAAGCCCTGCCAAAAATAACGAGGAAAATATGTTGAAAAATGTTTCAAGTTTGCTACCTTTCAATTGAGGATTTGACTTCACAACCATAAATATGTAATTCTGCTTATCAATGAGTTGTAAGTTTTTTGGGTTTTATGAATGAAAAGTAAATGACATGATTAATAAAAAACCAAAAGTGGAAATTATAGAAGTACCTTGCTGAGAGCATTAATTGCCATGATAATTTGCTGGATAACAGCAACCTTGGCATTAGTCTCCTCTGCACTCAACAAGTTGCTATTAATGAGCAACGCCTCAACCTGTGTCAAAAAAGCACAAGACATGTATAGGAAACAAACACAAACAGCAGATAATTGTTTTAGGGAAAGTGCGTAGGGTAGAATAACTGAGCAATCATATATTTAACACTTTGAAATTCAAGAATAACCTGTTGACAAAGAGGATTGAGCAAAGATGATAGGTAATCAGATTGGTTCTCAAGTGGGACATCTTCCATTCCAATCAATAACCCAATTGCCTGGAAGAGAAAGATAACAAATAAATAAGGCAAATGACCAAGGCCTTCACAAAACTATTTATAATGCTGAAATTATGTAAAACGAGAATACCTCAAAAATTTGGCTGCCATCTTCTGACCCTGATAGCTCTTCTGTTGTATAATCCAAACTGGTGAATTGCATAACAGTATCTCGTAGACTCTGGGTATTTAAATGAGAAAAGGAGATATGAGTTAGGAAATGAACAAATTCATACAATAACTAAAGAAAAGAATAATTGCAGGAAATATGCATGAAAAATCTTGTTTAAACAGCATGATAAGATTTAAAGTAGGAAATACTAGAAAAGACATAACCAGGGATAGATTATATGCTGCTACCTGCAAAATTGTCTCTATGAAAGGCACCAACTTCACTTTTAGCAATTTTACAACCCTCATAAACAAATAACTGGCCCTCCGGCTTACTTTGACGTTAGGATGATGTATGCCTCTTTCATCAAGAAAGGCAGCAAGAACCATAGGAATATACTGGATGTTATACTGAACAAACTTGATATATCTTGTCATTGTCTCCAAATACACGAGAGCAACCAGCCTATTAGAATGGCAAGGAAATTTTGTTGATAAAAGCATAGTCACCAGCTCACTCAACAGACCATTCCCAGTCCGCAGGGCTTCATCACTAATTGACTCTCCAAGTGCATATACAAGAGAAAGTGCAGCTTCCACCTCCTCAACATTGCTGTCTGAGGTAGATGATATAGCATTTACTAACAAATTTCTGATAAATAATTGTGTCACACTGGGCGCAACACGACCCACGCTTCGAAGAAGAACAAATAAATCCTTTCTAAACTCTACCATTCTATCTTCCTCCTCCTTCCCAATTTTATCCAAAACATCAAGATGATTTCGGTACCCAGGGTCATAACAGATCAGTGATAAAATGACATCCAATATCTGTCCCACATGAAATAGTTGTTTCTCCCTCAAAGGAGTAAAGCTTTTTAAAGTGGCAACATAACTCGAGAGAAACTGAACAATATTAAACGTAGTATCCACCTCACAATTCTTCATTGCATAGAAAACTGAGGGTAACACTTCATTTAGAAGCTCCATAGAGATTCCTTTAGCAACCTCAGAATTAATACGTTTAAAGCAATCCAAGACCTCAGCTGCATACCCAGTGAGTAATGCCGCTACATCAGAAACCAAGTCAGAATCACTATCCTCTGCTATCAGTCTAAATATGCGATTAATGTGAAGGCTCTGCAACAGTGAAAGTTTAGGTTGTGGTTCCATTCGCTTAGAAACCACTGCTAACAAGCATCTGACAGCTGCGCCACGTAGTTGACCCGACAGTCCACCAGCCAAAATCAAATCAAATAGTAAAGGAATAAAAGCATCGTTCACAATCAACCTGATATCAATCCACAAAATATACCTTTTCATGGAATCTAATGCACTAGTACAAAGTTCTTGATCAGAATTTTTATACACAGACACAATGTCATACCATGCTCTCACTATTTGGGAAACACACTGCTCCCTCATCGCATCCTTAACCCGCCCAGCAACTGTCAATTCTTCAGGGGTTCGCGGATAGTCCAAACTAATCAGTTCATCATCCAATGCATTCAAAACCCGACAGAACATGTCTATCACCGTATTCCCTTTGCTCAAATGTGGGAGAAAATCCACAAATACAGACGACCAAATTAGCGGGTATTCAAAGTAAATCAAAGTAACCAAAACCTGCGCAAGCTTATTCTTAATAAAAGCGGGGCCTGCTATAACCCTCCCCAGATTGTTGTCATTGATCCTTTCAAAACACACTATAGAAAACACAGAGCTTCTAATCATGAGCTTCTCATCGGGGCTCATTGACGAGTATCGAGCTCGAATAACTTCCTGTAATGTCTGTAAAGACCAAAACTGCACTTGGACAAGATTTGTAAAGCATAATTTTTCAATGCACAAACTACAAATTGATGGCTTCTCCTTAATTTCATTACAAAAATTTTTAGCTTGCTTCTTCAATCCATCATCAACAGCACCCGACTCATCAAACATAATAAGAATTGCTTTCTCAAGATCATCCATTAGACTCCGAAAGAGAGCACAAAGTCTAGAATCCAGTAACTTTCCGTTCAGTTTCCAAGTTTGATTCCGAGTAAGAATAGAAGGATAGGGGTTGTGGCAATGAGAGAAGAAGGTTTGTTTAGGGCTTACCGGAGATCGATGGGAATGAATTCAAGGACTAGGGTTTTTGGCTATTCCTCTCTTCTGAGTTTCTGCTGACTAGGTTTTTAATGTCAAAGAAGGGAATTGACTATACTTTTGACCGGAAATCAGCGGTATTTATAGTTTCGGTTTTTTGTTTTCAATTTTTTTAAATAAAAACAATCAATCATACGATCTTTTAAACCTCAAAACAGCGCATAATTACCAAATATCTTGAAGGAAGCTTATCATTTGTGTGGATAAACTTTTAAAAAATAATTTATAAAAAAAAATTAGATAATTTTTAGAATTTTTTTTAAAAAATAGTTTATAAAAAAATAATTTTAAATAAATGAGTATTTAGATAGTTATTATTAAAAGAACTTTTATGATTGATAAATTATTAAAAAGATATAAGATAAAAAATATTAATTATGTCATGATCACTGTTCATTTACTGTTCATCTTCTTCTTTCCTCTTCAGAATCGCAGGTTCATTTTCTTCTTTCCTCTTCTTCATCACATCACGGCCACGGAGAGCATAGAACGCACAGAGAATGGAGAGCACAGCTACAGCTCTAGTGATAGAGAGCACGAGTGAAGCGACTAGCGACGTCCAGTTATCTTCCTCTCTCTCAGTAATGTGACGACGATGGTAGAGGTTTCGACGACGAAATGGGAGAGAAGAGAAGAGAGAAAAAAAGGAAAAGAGAAGAGATGAGAGAAGAAAAAATAAAGATAAAATAATAATTGGGTAGTCCATAAGCTCTTTTATTATTCCAGAAGCTATTCCCAGTAGTTTATCCAAAACTATGGTTTGGTCCAAAAGCACTTATGGACAAATATGTCTGTTTGTTTTAAAATTTCTCCAAACTAAAATTTAAGTCAAAAACTCTTACAAAATCATTGTTTGGTGCCCTTCCAAACATGCATTTATTTGGATTTGGGCCAATAATTTTAAAAAAAAAGTTAGTTCCAGAGTTTTAAGAAAGTTATAATTATAATTATAATTCAAAATATGTAACAATAAATTATTTAAAATTCACCAACAACAAACTTCTTTTTATGATTTTACGGAAACTAGAGACCTTATCCAAATGTGATAGGTGGCGCTGCCACTAAAATAATTAACCGTAAATATAATAATAAAATTTTTAAAATTAAAATTAATATCAATGTTAATAAATCGTCAATCAATGTCAATTATATTCAACATAAACAGTAAAGAATATACTAATTCATAGCTCAAATTTGATTCACCAAACTCACAATTCATTGAATTCTAAAGAATATATTAGTACTTAAAATTTGATATATATATATTTAGGAATTAAATCTAGTT
This sequence comes from Leucaena leucocephala, assembly GCA_037074615.1. Taxonomy (NCBI): domain Eukaryota; kingdom Viridiplantae; phylum Streptophyta; class Magnoliopsida; order Fabales; family Fabaceae; genus Leucaena; species Leucaena leucocephala. The sequence goes on along the minus strand of CM073555.1, from coordinate 19,614,473 downwards.
TCCCAATAAATTAATGACACGCGTATATTTCTTAGCACCTCATTATGGATACTTGTTAACTCCAAAAAGAGAACCAGCACATGCCAATAGTGCTACATATATGATTTCTTCAATATCGCATACAAGTCACTGAAGGAAGCAACAAATTATATTCTTTCTATTATTAATATTCCTGAAGAGAATCAGAGATCTACGGCGACACAGATTCTGGGTTTTGCGGAATCCATGGCTAAGGAGGCACAACTTTTCGTACGTTGTACATGATTGTGGTGGTGAATGCTGACATTTTTTGTTGTGACGGAGCTGTAGAAATATATATATATATATATATATATATATATATATGAAGGATCAAGCTTGGCAAGAAGCTTCTAACAATAAATTGAAGGGAGTGAAGCTTCAACAAGAAGAAGGGCTAAGTGAATATTGTACAATTTGTCACTTCAAATGCCCTGTTCTCGTCTCTTTTTATGGAAATTGCATTGTCCGTTGGTTGTTGATTGGTAATAATTGCCCCTTCTGTTGCTTTGAAATTTGTTCAAGTGATGATTGATAAAAAAACTAGAAATGTTTTTTAGGTGTTTATTTATATTATCATTAATTACTCTCGTGTGGATGTTAATACACTTTCAGAAGTTAAGAACGGTCGAAGTATATTTTGCTCACACACACATATATGCACCATAAAACACAGAAATGAATAAAGAATTTATATATATAAATGTATGTTTAGCTAAACTTTTATTAGGGATCAGAGTGATAATATTATTTGATATAGAAAATAATGATCTTATAAGAGATTACTGACTATATATTCATAAAAGCAAAAATTTAGTTACGCTTTCAATAGAAAACGAGGGAAGGCTGTGCACATCACAAATACATAACATCTCGAATTACTTGAGAATTAGATAGAACATATGAAAATGTTTAAGAACACAATCAACTCATCAAATTGGAAGGCACTTAATTAAAAAAGAAGAAGAAATGACTATAAAGTTTAAAAAAAGAGTCTTAGTCATAAAAAAGTGTCAATAATAAATACAACAACAACAACAACAAAGCCTTTTCCCATTAAATGGGGTCGGCTACATGGATCATACGACGCCATTGTGCTCTGTCAAAAACTAAATCCTTGGATAGGTTATTGACCAGGAGATCCCGCTCAATGACCTCGTTGAGCGTTCTCTTTGGCCTTCCTCTACTCCTTTTAACCGGACTCCATACTATTTGATCCACCCTCCTCACCAGCGCATCCCTTGGCCTTCTTTGTACGTGTCCAAACCACCTAAGACGGTTCTCCACTATTTTCTCCGCAATAGGTGTCACTCCAACTCTTCCCCGTATTTGTTCATTATGAATCTTATCTTTTCTTGTATGCCCACACATCCATCTCAACATCCTCATTTCGGCTACCCCAACTTTATGCTCTTGTTGTCCTTTTAAAGCCCAACATTCACTTCCATAAAGTATTGCTGGTCTTATAGCAGTACGATAAAACTTTCCTTTTAATTTATCTGGTACTTTCCGATCACATATAACCCCAGTAGCATTTCTCTATTTAAACCACCCAACCTGGATTCTATGATTAACATCCTCCAAAATTTCACCATCTTTCTGTATAATTGATCCCAAATATTTGAACTTATCTATTTGTGGAATAACTTGATCTCCTAATCTGACCTCCAAATTACTTCTAACTTGCCTCTTAGAAAAATTACAATGCATGTATTCCGTCTTACTTCTACTCAGACGAAAACCCTTCGACTCTAAAGTATTTCTCCATAACTCAAGTTTAAAATTGATCTCTTCTCTTGACTCCGCCATAAGAACTATATCGTCTGCAAAAAGCATGCACTTAGGGATTTCGTCTTGAATAGGCTTAGTTAGAACATCCACTACCAGATTAAATAAATAAGGACTCAAAGATGATCCCTGATGTAGACCAATCTTTATGGGAAAATCCTTTGTTTCTCCCCCAGACGTTCTTACAGTAGTAGTTACCCCTTCATACATATCCTTTATTGCTTTGATATATGCTATCCGTACACCTTTCTTTTCCAAAGCTTTCCAAAGCACCTCCCTTGGCACTCGATCATACGCTTTTTCTAAATCAATGAAGACCAAATGCAAGTCTCTTCTTTTGGTCCGATACTTTTCCATTAACCCCCTTAATAAATAAATCTCCTCCATTATATACATTACATATCCTTACCCTTAAAAAAAGAGTCTTAGTCATAAAAAAGTGTCAATAATAAATCAATAACATAAATATATTATCATTTTATATACATTACATATCCTTACCTTGTCATTACATTTTAGAGTAATTAACTTTTTTTACTTGGACCTCATATTCATTTAAAAAAAAAAAGAGTAAAAAATATATGCAATTGAAAGAAACAAGATCCTATCCTACAATTTACTTCTTTTTTGGGGAACAGTGATAGTTATACTTTCTCCCATGTATCTTGGCTGAGGCACCTTCTTAAAAGATGCTCTGATAAGATCCCAGAAGAGTGGAATCTGCGCCATTGTGTAAAACAACAGTGGTATGAATTGTAAATTGATGGTGTAACCTTAGCCTCTATTCTGGGGTCAACTTCAAGTGAATGCGCCGCACAAAACGACCCCATCATTGAGACGACGGCCACATAAAACGACGTTAAAGCAAAACACATTTTCAAGGGCAAGTTCTTACGAAAATCATCTGGTTTCTTCCGAGAACTGTAAACAGCCAAGGAAGTGATAGAGAAGCAGAAGGAAACGAAAATGGCGACCACGAAAACATGGAGTGCAAATTGGCCCTCTAAAGCGGGTCTTCCAGTTACATCGTTGGAGCCTCCAGGTACAGGGTACGATGTAGCGTAGGTAACTCCAGCACTAAGTGCCGCAACTATGGAGTATGAACTTGAAGTGTCTTTGATCCAATCGTGGCTTTCTTTCAACAGTTTCTTGTGCTTGTGACGTAGATTTAAAAGAAATATACTCCCTTTAATCCTTTTTATAAAGAATAACTATTAAAATTGTAGTTCAAAATGTTAGTTAAAATTAATAAATATGTAAGATATGCATTTATTTTTCCATTTATATCCTTGATTATGTTAGAAGGTTGAATTAATTAGGTGATTAGTGTTAATCATTTAGTTACTAGATGACCCTAATTCTATATAAAGGGTCCTAGTCTATTGGTTATGTATGTGAGATTGTGTAATCCTCACCATAGTGAGGGAGAGGGTAACTTGGGTCTCCCCTCAAAGTCCCCAAGTGGGGTTGGTTTATCTCCCTCAAGTGAGGGTAGATTAGTGAGTAAACCCAAGTGGGTTGCCATGATTGTATGAGCATGTAGCTCATGAATAATACATATGATTCTTTATCTTTCTTCTCATTTTTCTCTCTAATAAAATTAACATGGTATCAAAGCCAATCTTCCATGTCCAAATTCTCGGGTGGTGCAATGCCTCCAACATTCCATGAACCAGCGAAGATTTTCTTTGTGTCACGGAGATGGCTCAAGCTTCTGTTTGAGTCAGTAGATGCTTGATTCAATCTTGAAGATTCCAGTTTTGCCTCTGATGATTGCTGACGCTGATCTTCTTCATCAAAGTTATCATTGCTCAATATCCTTCTCAGGATCTTGCTCCCCTTCAACTTGAAGCCCTCCATAATTTCTTGCTCTCTTTTTTTGCTCGCCAGTGGTTTTCTGCAACAAATCTTCCAAAGAACGGAGATGACATGCCAGACTCCGATTTCTTGGGTTTAACAATAATTTTAGGGTTCTTGGGTTTGAAGATGGTGAAGATTAGTGTAATGATCACAGTGGCAAGAAGGATCAAGAAGATCAAGAATACAACAAGGCAGATTTTGAGATCACAGTGGCAAGAAGGATCAAGAAGATCAAGAATACAGCAAGGCAGATTTTGAGACCTCTCTTCGCGGTCTTCATCGTTTTTGATTCTGGATATAATGAGATCGTGATTCATGAAGAAGAGCTGCCATGGAAGCTTCTAGAGGTATTTGAAGATAAGTAGACATTCGAGGACTGCAACAAGATCATAGTCGAAGAAGAAGAAGAGAAACAGAGCAATGTTCAATGTTCAGTTTGTAAAATGAAAATGGTTTGGTTTAATTCACCTTGTTCCCTTATGTTGTGTTGGCAAGTTGAACACCTAGAGTTAAGGGGTGTCAACTTGAGCGGGGGTGTTAGAAGGTTGAATTAATTAGGTGATTAGTGTTAATCACTTAGTTACTAGATGACCCTAATTCTCTATAAAGGGTCCTAGTCTATTGGTTATGTGTGTGAGATTGTGTAATCCTCACCATAGTGAGGGAGAGGGTAACTTGGGTCTCCCCTCAAAGTTCCCAAGTGGGGTTGGTTTATCTCCCTCAAGTGAGGGTAGATTAGTGAGTAAACCCAAGTGGGTTGCCATGATTGTATGAGCATGTAGCTCATGAATAATACATATGATTCTTTATTTTTCTTCTTATTTTTCTCTCTAATAAAGTTAATAGATTATAAAGAGAGACATGGGAGATAATGACTGAAATTTTTTTACAGAGACAATGAGTAGAGCACTTTAATGGGGGGCAAAACTAGAAAGAGAAGATTAAAATTTAAGACAAAACAGATTTGTTCCTTTATAGAAAGGATTAGATTAGTAGGAGAAACATTTATGCTTCCTTTCTTCAGTTTAAGGAAAAAAAAAAGATTTGCTTCCTTCCAAGAAGCAAGAGAAAAATAAAAAGACACATTACTTTGTTTCTTTTTTGTGTTTTCATCCTTTGGATCGTTTTAATTTCATTCGTCTTCTTTTGAAAAAAGAAATAGAAAATTCAAAGACACGCTCGTTTCTTGGTTTCACGATACAACTTATCAATTCTGTTTTATTTATTCTATAAAATTGACGTGGGAAGGGAAAACGGGAAGAGAGAGAAAGAGAAGTGAGGAGGTCCGAAAAATATGCTTTTTTATCCAATACTCAAGTCTAAATAAAATTGAAGAATTTATTGATAATGAATAAAATCTTAATTTAAAAGATAAATATAATGACTAAAATCCTAATTATAAAATAATTTAGATATCCTAATTTATTGACATAACGCAAAATATTAAAAGATAATTAAATAAACTAATAAATATTAACTACTTTTGACTATATTTCTTAATTTACAAAACTTTGTTAAAAAGCATTTAAGATTGGATGAAGAATGAACTAATTTGCCTTTTAAAGTACTTTTGGGAGAAGAAATTAAGAGAATTTATTTAAATTTGTCCTTTGTTAACATTAGAACATGTGATAAATGTCTAGGAACACAATCCTATATTTAATTAGTTATATGACTTTATTTTAAGTAAGTTTAGGGTATCACCACCGGAAACAATGACTAATATCCTCACATCATAAATTTTTTGAAAGAATTTTAGTATTAGCCATGAAACTCTCTCCATATATACCACTAGATATCAAACTATTGATTAAATGTTTAAAAAACCCAATTAAGTACTAATTGTATTAGGCCTCATGATTAGTTATTTAGTTATAGGACTTTGATAATTCATCAAATTGGAAGGTAGTATAACAACAACAATAAATTTTATTCCACTTAAGTAGTGTCATTATATAAATTACAGGTATAATTGTATTATATGTAAAAAAAATAAAGTAAGAAATGTCCAATAGAAAGAAACAATATGCTATCCTACAATTTACTTCTTTTTTTGGGAATAGTGATCGTTATACTTTCTCCCGCGTATCTTGGCTGAGGCATCTTCTTAAAAGATGCTCTGAGAAGATCCCAATAGAGTGGAATCTGTCCCAACGTGTGAAACGACAGCGGTATGAATATCAAAGCGTACATTGGGGTGACCTTAGCCTGTATTCTGGGGTCAACTTCAAGTGAATGCGCCACACAAAACGACACCATCATTGAGACGATAGCGACATAAAACGACGTTAACGCAAAGCACAGTTTCAACGGCAAGTTCCTACGAAAATCATCTGGTTGCTTCCGGGAACTGTAAACCGCCAAGAAGGCAGCCAAGGAAGTGATAGAGAAGCAAAAGGAAACAAAAATGGCGATCAAGAAAACATTGAGTGCAAATTGGCCTTCTAACGGTGGTCTTCCAGTTTGATCATTTGTGCCTCCAGGGACAGTGTACGATGTTGCATAGGTAACTCCAGCTGTAAGTGTTGCCACTATAGAGTATGAACTTGAAGTGTCCTTTATCCACTCGTTACTTTCTTTCAAAAGTTTCTTATGTTCTGCCACGTAGATTTCCTCCGGTGTATCGCCGTCCTTGTTTTCCATGGCATATAGATAAGGTGGTACGTGTTCTTTCACATACTGCAACAATCCAAATAAGACATATTATAACGCCAATGTTAGATCATATATCCTAGACACGCTCATACATACCACTATATTACATATATCATAGCTGTAATTGTCCGAAAAAAACGCGTAAAAACATAAAATATGTGGCTTCGAGTAGTTCTCGATGACCTTGCATGTTCTTGAGAGTTATTATTTGACCACACAAGGCAAGAAATGAGATCCTCATAAGGATTAAACGAACCATTTAGACAAAAATTAGGGGAACGGAACAACAGAAATATGAAAGAACTATGCGAGGGGGGAGAAACCGGCAAATTTCAACAGCGCGTTGGCTTATTGTTGGTGCTCGTGAGTCCACTCTTGTTCTAGTTGTCGATCTATCTTAGACACACTAAGACATACAACAAAATTACATGTTATAGGTGCAATAACTAATGTGAAGCTAAAGGTTATAACTGTTTTTTTCTATACCTGGAACCACTTGGCTTCATATTGCATTTGCATTGCAGATCCATGAACTTCCCAAGGCATGTGTTTTGGTAGGAATGCAGCCATGTGCAACACATTATTTCCATCGGCATCCACCTCTTCTATGAGCTTATCCCACAGTGCATGTTTCATTAATAACCTCAACACATGGGTTTGCCTTTTCTGTACTGCCGTGTGTACTACGTTCCTCTTCGTTGGTTCTGTTGTGTCGTATATCGCCACTGGAAGTGCCTCCAGGATTCTCTCCACCACCTCCAGAAGGCCATACTTTGTTGCCACCAACAATGCTGTCGATCTATTGTCTTTCTTCGAGGACGTTGATTTTCCTACCAATTAAGTTGCATTAATTTATCAGAAACTTTGACCTATATATGTTTGGATGGAAAGAAAACTAGAGAAGAAAAAATACTAGGAGGGAAAATCCTAAAAGTAATAACTCTTTTTTTTAAAGAAATTTCCTTTTTTAGCATTCCCTTCCACTGTTCCCCTCACTTTTCTCTATATCCAAACATAGTCTAAGTTTCTGTCCGAACGAAAAGGTTTCTAATTAATTAATAATCCTCTTTTAACATATAGGTTAGTTTACCTTGGTCAGTATGATCTGTAACATTGCTTGGACAGCCTGCCATCTGATTTTCGTCGTACCTATACTCAGAATTTAGTTCTAGAAGTTTATCCATGATTAGCCTACCCCATAGATGTTTCTCTTTTATCTTCTTTGTTGACCCTTTTGTCAAACATGCAAGACAGAGAAAAACAAAGTCATATATCAACAACACCGCAAAGAAAGTCACAAGTTAAAGCATCAAGATTGAGGGAGGCATATGAACCTTTTAGCCTCCCCGTCGTCGTCGTCTCAAGGCACTGTTGTTCTGTTGTGGCCTCATTGATCTTCGAAGTGTTAGAATTTCCTACCTCCACATCCTGATTCTGAGTTTGATCATCATTTTCCAGCTGCTCTTCTAAGTCTTCACTTGACAAACAAGATACTGAAACAAGTCATAGCCATCACTTAACCTAATTATCAATTACTCTACAATTTATACTTCAGACAAATCATACTCCCTTATTTCAAATATATTCCTCTAGCCTTTGTTTATAAGGTAGCTGAGAAAATATTTTTTTTTCTTATAAGTCACATTATTAAATTTTCACATAATCAAAAGTACAATTTTACCCTTCATTACAGATTTTAGGTGATAATTAAAGTTAAAAAATTATTAAATTTTAAAATATAGTTAATGAGCTAAGTTTATGATTTTTCTTATTCCGATAAAATATGTTGAGAGTGACTTACACCAGTACGAAAGTTGTTGGAAGCATGTTAGGCGTGTACCACTTTTGAAAGCTGATGGAACTGAGGCGAGGACTTGAAGAGGCGTAACTCCTTCTTTGTTCTCATAGCTAACGATGATCTTCTCATCAACATCATCACCATATAGGCAAATTATATGATATGCCAATTCTAAGTTTACAAACTACATGTTAGAAATCAATTAAAAAACGTTTCAATGAAACATGAACTAATTGATTTCCATAACTTACCAAAGTATTCTCTCTGAATGGCACAATGAAGTATAGTGTCTCCATTTTTCCTCTTCCAGGGTCCTGAAAACTTGGTTGTGGTGATCTTACTACAAACAGAATGAAGATACTGGAAAGTATGTTTGTGACCGTTAAGAGCAGCTAGGAAAAGAGGTGTCTCTCCCTCCTTGTTACGCTCAAGAACAAGCTTTTCATCATCAAAGGGAAGTATTCGCTCACATATAGCGATTGAACCTCGCGATGCAGCAAGGTGCAGAGGAGTATCGTCTTGCTTGTTCTTAGCTGTGATAATCTCCATGGCGACTTCTCGGTCTTTCTTCTCAATATCATCGATCAGCTCTAGAACAATGGCCTCTGGTGCATCAAGAGTGATAGCCAAGTGTAGAACATTGTCTTTGGATTTGGTGATCTTAGTGGACTGAACATATGGATGCTCCTTGATTATCTCCACCACTTTCTCCCATTTTTGTCCCAACACGTTTTTGTATAGTTCATGCTTTGCTTTCATATAAGAACCCATTTCTGCAACTGATGTGGAACTTGATGAAGCGATTGTTATTAATGGGAAGTAGCTAGGAGAAGAAGAGAAGTATGATTGATGGCTAGCTAGTTTTGTAATACGAATTCATAAACCCCATTATGTTTGTCTATTTATATTATGGTAGCTATAAGTTCAATTCAGTTGCTTTCTTATAATACAAGCCATAGATTCTCTTTTCTCTTCCATTGATCGTTATCGGGGAGCTTTCTTATAATATAAGCCATATAAAGAATGTTACTTTGGAGAAATTAATGAAAGATGAAAGCAGAGTTAATTAACTGGTGTTTGTTGTGCCTTTTGAATTTGCTGAACAAGAAGGTTAACAGCACTGAAGATCGTTGAGTGAGGATAGTAATTAACATCGGGTAATATATAAACCTTTTCCAAGTCATAATTATACTGGAAAGCTTTGGAACCCTACTTGATCCTAAATATAAATATATAGTAGTTATTTTTTCTCTCAATATTACCCTTTTGAATTGCAACTAAGTTGTTGGCATATAAATAATTTTTTATTTTTAAACAACACTTTCTTATGATCATTAACCTCAATGAAGGGCAAAGTTGGAAAATCACACATTTGTTTCAAGTTTATGGACATCAATTACCATTTCTTAATTAGAAAAATGAAATTAGTTAACTTTGCCGTATAATTAAGATTGGAAATAGTGTGTGTGTGTGTGTATATAATTTGGTTTATTTCTGATTGCCTCTTTGTTGTAATTGTGGTGAACCCCTTTCTTGTTATTTAATCCACTAAAAAAGGGAAAGTTAATTTTCTTTCTTTTAGAAAGAAAATGAAAATTCAACGACACGTTTCTTTTTCTTTATTGTGATATAACAAAAGGTAGTTACTTTTAACGAGAGCATTATAAAGTGGTTGGATTCCATCATTTTGTATGAAGAAAGCATAAGCTCTCGTTCATTTATTCATTATTCTTTTCTTGGTGCAAGAGAAAAGAAAGAAGATTCAATGGGTCTGTCTATTTTAGGGCCATTTTGATGAATAAAAGTAACCTTACGTAACATAGAAGTGTGTATCTACAAATTTAGGGGGAAGCTAGTTCAAATGCATGGATATTTCTCACTTTTCTTTTTTGTCTCGTGCTTGCTTGCATAATGTAATACGATTATATTCCCTGTGATTGATTTAATTTAACTATATATGATGGACGTCTCAATATTTTATATATACATGTCACTTCTATGATAACAGTCAAAGGCCCTGCGGGACATTATATATAATGAACTCTATTAGAAAATTAATGAAAACTCTTTATTTAAAAGTTTAGATTACCTTAAAGTTCAATAATCACTAAGAATCGCATAATGTTTGGGTGTAAAAAATTATAATAAATTTATGCTATTTATTTATCATTATAACTTTTTGATGATTAATTTATCCAAAAAAATTTGGTGATTAAAAATCTGGACCTTATGGTCATTGCCTCTTAAAAATTTTATTATTCAGAAGGACCTAGTTTCAAATACTAGTATTCTCTATATATAAAAATATATAAGATTCTTTAGGTTACGAAATTTTTAAATAGGGACTTTTCACTAATTTTTCTTGTATGGGAAACCGATATACTCATCTAGTCTTTAATATATGACATATTTAGCTAATTTAGTTAAATTAAGGAAGTTTGTTAAGTTAATTAATATAATATGATTTTTTTAAAATACCCTAATAATCTTCTTTAATTTCCTATTTCCCTCTCTTACTTGATTATTATCGAGGGAGTATTAATAGGGGTAATTTAGAAAAAATTGATAAATATAATAAATAAGTGTTATATTTAAAATTAATATTAACTTCTTAATTATATCATATATTTAGGGCAGTTGAGTATGTTATATATAATGAAGTAATGTTTCATTTCCAAAATGTAAATTTTGCAAGAAATTAAAAAAAAAAAAACTTTCAAGCTTTCGAATACAGGAACTCACAATATGGGAGTAAGATCATGAAAACATAGCAAAAAACACAAATATTGCAGAATCTCGGAATTAGAAGAAACATGCTGCATGGCTGGATCTACATAGTAACATTGTCTAACACGTATCTTGGCTGTGGTTCTTTGGCAAGAGTGGTTATGAGAAGATTCCAGTACAGTGGAATCTGTTCATAAGTGTACAAGCACGGTGGAATCAACACCAAAACATAAGGGCTAATCTTATGCTTCATTCTGTGATCAAGTTCAAAGAAATGTGCAGCGCAGAAAGACACCAACATTGAAACAACAGACAGATAAAACGAAGTTAAACCAAAACAAAGCTTCAGAGGCAGACTTCGAAGATAATCAACAGGTTGCTTTCGAGAACTAAAGACAGCGACGAAGGAGGCCAAGGAAGTTACGGAAGGGCAGAAGGAAACCAGGACGGAGAAGACGAAGATGTCAAATGCAAGTTGGCCTTGTAGGTTAGGTCTTCCATTGTGATCGGTGCCACCTGGGACAGTGTACGATGTGACGTAGGTGACACTGACAATAAGTGCTGCAACTATGGCGTAAGAACCAGAAGTGTCCTTCATCCATTCGTTGCTTTCCTTGAGGAGGTCCTTGTGCTGTTCTGAGAAGATCTCATCTGGTTTGTCTCCTTCTTTGTTCTCTTGAGAACTCAGGTAAGCTGGAATGTTTTCTTTTGCGTACTTTAACAAGACAATATTCATAATATGAATTAGTGATAACATATGCAATATAATATAAATCAATCCTCGCAACATATTTTGGTTTAAGACATTAGTTAAATTAATTATTTGTGATTATTGTGAGTCAATTTGCTTAAAATATTTCTCTTTTTAATCATTTATATTAGAAATTATACCCCTTGCCCTCATTTTGTGGTTTCCATAAAATACATGTGTAATCAATATATAGGAATAAAAGGTAGCCCAATCTACGATGTCTTATCAGATAGAGTTTGAGAAGGAATAGGTATATATAATCTTACTTATAAAAATATTATTTTAGGGATTTGAATCTATGACCTCTAAGTCAGATGGTGACAACTTTACAGTTACTATAAGACTCAACTTATAGTAATCACTATATAAGAGTAATTTGGGAAATATGGGAGATTAAGGAGTCTTATTAGGACTAAAGAAATTATTTAACTAGCTCTTATATTTTAGATTTGGAGGAGTATATTCCTATACCTTAAACCAGACGACTTCATATTGCATTTGCATGACAGAGCCATGAATTTGACGAGGCATGTGCTGGAGAAGAAAGGAGGCCATATGCAATACATTATTACCGTCGATATCCACAGCTTCTCTGAGGGTATGCCAAAGAGGGTGTTTCATCAATGATTTGAAAACATGGGTTTGTCTTTTTTGGACAGACAAAAGAACTATGTTCCTTTTCTTTGGGTTGGTTTTGTCGTAGATTGCCACTGGATAAACTTCAAGAATCCTCTCCACCAGTTCTATCACACCCTACTTTGTTGCCACTAACAATGCCGTATACTTTTTGTCCTTCTTTGACGCCACTCCTGCCAAGTTAAATTAGATTTTGAAATAAGAGAAGGATATATATATATGATTATCTGAGTGAGATTCGAGCTATAAATTATTCTAGTTTGGTGATTTTTAACACTGGTTTATATGATACCTTGCTGGTTCTGTTTATCAGCGAGACTCTCATCTTGGTTGTAGTCATACTCAGAAGTTCGTTGCAGGAGTTCCTCCATGATCTGCCCACTCCATACATGTTTCTCTTTCATTCTCCTTACTGAACCTAAAAAAAAATTAAAGTCATGATTAAAGATTAGTTTTAAATTAATTAAATACTCAGCCAAGTAATAATTATATCAATCATTAATTTCCTTCGATTACCTTGAATCTGATGGCCTATTGCTGGATCACCATGATCAGCCTTCAACCAGACAGAATTTCCAACTTCCACAACGTGGCCCTCCATTTTAGTCTAATCAATTTTCAGCTTTTCTACACCAACGCCTTCACACAGAGAAAACCTTAATTAACGTCATTTCTTTTCATTAAAAGCATAAGTGGGAACAAAAATGAATAACACCAAATCGCATGGTCTCTCTTACAACTGTAACGAAGTTTGTCCCACAAAGGCATGAGAGTAGCACTTTTGAAAGCTGAAGGAATGGAGGCAAGGACATGAAGAGGTGTCCCTCCATCATTATTTCTAACGCTAGCAATCTTCTCGCCTTCATACAGATTAATGATCTCAAGTGCAAGATCTGCCCCAAAGCGTGCATCATTAACATGTGCCTAGTTTTAATATTTTCAGTAAGGATTAAAATCACTCCAAATCCTCGTACTTTTAACGAGTTTTAATTTAAAATTTTTATATTTTTAAAGAGTTTTAATTTTTGCCCGTATGCATAAGCTACATTAATACTAGTCAATTTACTTAACAATATTAACACCATATTAACAAAGTTAACATCATTAAATTCAAATTCAAGTTCTTATAAAATTATAGGGACTGGTATTTTGAATGGCATAAAATATATAAATGACAAACAATGAAAAATAAGTATATAAATTAAAACTAAGACTCATATATTAGAAGTAAAGAGAGTTGGAGTGGGTTTAATTCTTTTTGTATTATTAGCTTAAACATTACATACCAAAGTATTCTCTTTGAATTGTACAGTGAAGTATAGTGTCACCATTACTCCTCCTCCACCATGGAGGATTCGAGGATCCTGTGCCGGCGACGGTCTGTATCTTCCGGCAAACGGAATGAAGATAGAGAAAGGTACGTTTATGGCCATTGAGAGCGGCCAAGAAAAGAGGCGTCTCACCTTCCTTGTTAGGTTTACAGGCCAAGGCTTCATGTACCTCCATTATTCGCTTACATATAGACGGAGAACCTCGTGAGGCAGCAGAATGCAGGGGAGTGTCTTGTTGCTCATTCTTAGCTTCCAAGGTTTTCATGGCAACTTCGACATTGTTGACGTTGGGGTGTTCAATCTCACGGACCAGCTTTACAACCTTGTCTTCTGGTGCTCCCAGACTGATAGCCACGTGCAGAGCAGGGTCTTCCGCTTTGGTGATCTTCATGATCTGATTCTCTGGATGACTTCTGTATAACTCTGCAACGTCATCCCACTTTTGTCCCAACACTGCTTTGCTCGATCTGCTCTTGCCGCCTTACCTCCATTTTTGGACTTCCCTTCTCTCAATTATATCTACCTATATATATATATATATATATATATATATATGTATGTATATTTTCTTTCATACTACTTACTATTTTTAATATAAGATCTACATAACTCATTTAGATAAATTAAAAAAATTAATTAAATTAGTTATTTATAATAATTGTATGTTAATTTTTTTAAAATATCATATTTAATCATGTGTATTTTAATTATTCTTAATAAAAACTATTTAAATATATGCAATTATATAGAGATATTTTAAAAAAATTATAATTTTAAAAAATAAAATAGATTAAAATTTTATATTTAAAATCAGAATAAAATTATTATTTAATTTTTATATTTAATATCGCAATTGGAGCTAGTATTATATATAGACGGTGTTCATATCTTCTCAAATTGTTTCTTCATTTGAGTTTTCAAACTTCTTCTTTTGGAATCGGGCAAGGCAAGGGACAAGAGCTCTTCCTACCAAAAACAAAGCGACAAGGAACACTAAAAAAATAATAAATAAATAAAAAGACAGAGATAAAATTATTAAAGAATATATGCCTTGCTGCCTTGCATGTAACATGCTTTCTTTTCTGAGTTATCTAATTGAGGAGAACAGAGTCCCGTGGATGTGTATATATTTTTTACATTTTAATATTATTTGAAAATATTTCATTTTTTTATTATTACATTTTAAATCCCATTAAATATAATAAACATGATTTTTTTGTATTTTCATTTTATGAATTAAAATTTTTAAAATAAATACATATATAAAGGCCTAACTTTAATCCAATATCTTAGAATAATGGTTTCCCAAAAAATCTAATATCTTTGAATTCGAATATTAATTTGAGTACTGTAAGAAAGTTTCTTATTTTGATGAGAGAAGATGAAACTATAATTATAATTAAGTTCAAGTAAAAAATTAAGCTAAGATAAAACAATTGCAATTTCTTTGTCCCATTACTCCCCCAAATCTCACTAAAGCGAAAATGTACATTGATGATTTTTTAAGAATTATCCGCAAAAGCATCTGTTATTATAAAAATAGTAATTTTATTATATTCTCATATCTGTGTTTTTTAACTTTTAACTATTCTATTTATTTATTTTATACATATTCTGATCTTCTCAGTCTCAGCCACTTGTGGAACGCCTAGATCCATTGAGATGAAAGCCCGAAATCGTCCATGGCATTTGGAAAAAATCTGGTTGTGCTAGAGGGGCAATTCGGTAATTTCATATTTGCTTTTCATGGCCTCTAAGCTCCGCAAAAGAACGCAGCACTGGAACTAAACTAGACGCAGCCTTTCTCCATTTCTCCATTTCCTATCGTTTCGTACTGTTTCCTTGTAAATTCTCCTCTGTTTAGGGTTCTTTCTTCGTTGTTTGTTATATATTTCCTTCTTTGTAGAAATTATGTAAATACACTAGTTCATTTCTTTCTCTTGTACTACACATTTCAATCAGATTTTGATTTCGAATCTTTCAATTCCCGCAGTTTCCTTTCTGTACAGACAGACAAGTTAAATACTTTTCTACTGGTTGTGTCACTTTTCCGAAACTCGGGGTCGCTGAACAGTAACTAGGTCGGTGTAAAGGGGTAAAGTGATTTGGGTATCTGAAAATCATTGGGTTGTGCAGAAATTGCATCCTGGTTTCTGAAAAAAAAATTATAATTAATTTATTCTGCAAATTTGGCCGCTTATTCGAGTATATCTGAAAGAAATTTCTTTTTACTTTTTGAGTTTGGAATCCCTGACCCAACTGTAGAAGTAGCCAGAAGCAGCAGGTTATCGAACATGGCGGTTTCGACTATAGCTTTATACGGCAGCCCTCCAAGCAGTGTTTGTTCTTCGTCGTCTTCGAATGCGGCATCTCCGTCTCAGAAGTCAGTAATGGGGGGACTTTCCTGCTTGTTCTCTTCGCCGACGGTGAAGCATGCTCCGTTATCTAGCTTATCTGGTGGAGGAGAAGAATTGGGCAATTTGAGGCACGACAGAGGGGAAGAACTGAAAGAATTGAGCAGCTCCTTTTCATATTCTCCGAGTAAGTTTGCTGGATCTTCTTGGAAAAGGGACCCGAGTCCAGTTTCGGTTTTCCAAGGACCAATTTCGTGTAGCAGTAGCACTGTCGGTGGGAATATGAGTCATCAGAGCTCAATTCGAGGTGGGACATGTAAAATGTTCGATGGGTTTGTTAGACATGCATTAGGGACCTGCGTAGATTATGATTCACCAAGTCTCGAGATTTCTCGTGGTGGCTTAGATTTGGGCTCATCTACGTTAGAGGATGAATTGACCTTCAATTTTGAAGATGTTTTTGTGGGGAGTAGATCTGAGCCATACGCTAAAGAGTTGCTACGGAATGCCCAATTGAGGCACAAAATCTTTTGTGAAGATGTTGTGATTAAGGCTTTTTATGAAGCCGAGCAAGCCCATAGAGGGCAGGTAAATGGAAACTTTTATACTTAGAATATACTATGTTTTATGGTTTTAATGATGTGAGATTAAATGTTTTGAATCCTTTACTGTAGATGCGAGCTTCTGGTGATCCATATTTGCACCATTGTGTGGAAACAGCAGCGCTTCTTGCTTTGATTGGTGCCAATTCCACAGTTGTTGCTGCAGGGCTTTTGCACGACACCCTTGATGATTCCTTTGTGACATATGATTATTTATTGAGGACGTTTGGTGCTGGGGTTGCCGATTTAGTTGAAGGGGTGAGGAAAATGTCTTCTGATTCATATCAATAACATTAGATGTCACTGCAATTTTGCATTTTTAATCCGTTTGTTCTAATTAGAATTTAAATTAACCTCCCTTTTGTACACGATGTCCAGTTTATTGCCGTAATACTTCTTCTATGCATTTGTTGATTGTGTAAGTTGATAGGTAGAATTTGGTCAAATTTAATAGATGGACCTTAGTGAAAATTGAGCTAGGTTTTTCCCCCTAGGTTGGTTCAATTGGTATAGATTCTTTTGAATGAAATATCCTCACTAATCTTTATTATCTAAATTCAAAAGAATTTATCCGCACTCCTGTCTTGATTGATTCTTTTTAGCGTCCTCACCAATAATCTTTATGGCATTCCAGGTTTCTAAGTTGAGCCACTTAAGCAAGCTTGCACGGGATAATGATACTGCTAGCAAATCAGCTGAGGCAGACCGGCTGCATACTATGTTCCTTGCCATGGCTGATGCAAGAGCTGTCCTTATTAAATTGGCAGATCGATTGCATAACATGATGACACTAGATGCATTACCATTAGCCAAGCAACAAAAGTTTGCAAAAGAGACCTTGGAGATTTTCGCACCTTTGGCAAATCGCTTGGGAATCTCTAGTTGGAAGGAACAGTTAGAAAATTTGTGCTTCAAGTATCTCGACCCAGACCAGTACGAGGAGCTGTCATCAAAGCTTGTGGAGTCGATTGATGATGTTATGATCACTTCTGCCAAAGAGGAATTAGACGAAGCATTGAAAGATGAAGGCATTTCTTATCATGTCCTTTCTGGGAGGCATAAGAGCTTGTATAGTACTTACTGCAAAATGTCAAAGTACGTCATCTCTCTTTCCCTCGATCTGTTTAGCTGCATAAGTTGTGCTTATTACCTTCTATTTGGCATATTAGAAAGTTTTGCAAAGATGATACAAGGAGTTTTGTTTTTGGAAGGTGAGGAAAGATTGTTTAAACAGAAATAAATTGCACAAATTTGGTTGTGAGATAGAAGATAATTGCTGTTGCTGTGAACGCTCACTTACAGATTGAAATTGCTATTTGCATTGTTAGAGATTAAGCTATTTCTTATTTTATCACGTATAAATTATAAAACTACTATTTGCTAATGAACAAACATTGCATCCTTAGTACCAGAAATGCTGAACGATATATTGTTTGTGAAGTTAAGATTCTTAATGTGTTGTTGATTTATATATTTGCAGAAAGAAGCTAACCATGGATAAAATACATGATATTTATGGGCTGCGCTTGATTGTTGACAATGAGGAAGACTGCTATAGAGCCTTAAGAGTTGTTCAACATATATGGTCTGAGGTGCCTGGAAAGCTGAAAGATTACATAAGTCGTCCCAAGTGCAATGGGTATGTCATCTCAGGAATGGTGGTGGTCTGTGCTCCAAACTTACATATTGTTATCTACTTTTCATCTAACTTAGATTTTGTAATTTATAGGTATCAATCTATACATACTGTAGTGATGGGCGATGGCAAAGTTCCGATTGAAGTACAAATTAGGACGAGAGATATGCATTTGCAAGCAGAATTTGGATTTGCTGCACATTGGAGATACAAGGAAGGTGATTGCCAGCTTTCTTCATTTGTACTTCAGATGGTTGAGTGGGCTCGATATGTCTTAACTTGGCACTGTGAGACAATGAGCAAAGATTCTTCATCTGCTGGATATGCTGATTCAATCAAGCCAGCATGCAAGTTTCCTGTTCATGCTGATGATTGCCCCTATTGCTATAAACCTCATTCTGGTGAGGATGGTCCTGTTTTTGTAATCATGATTGAGAATGATGAGGTTCGTGACCCTAGTTTATACATCTTAAATTCAAGTTTCCTCTTTTCTTTGCATATCCCATGCTCATTTTCTTTATATAAATTTCCTGATACTTAGTATAATAGACAATGGCATGCCACTTTAGTATTTTATTACTTGTGAAATATTAATTGTGTCTAGATGGATGTGCAGATGTCTGTCCAAGAGTTCCCTGCAAACTCGACGGTAATGGATTTGCTGGAAAGAGCTGGGCGGGGAAGCTCTCGATGGACCCCACATGGAGTTTCACTGAGGGAAGAATTGAGGCTGAGGCTGAACCAAGAGCCTGTAAATGATGCAACATGCAAGTTGAAGATGGGAGATGTGGTGGAGCTTTCACCGGCCATACCCGACAAGTCGCTGACGGAGTATCGGGAAGAAATCCAGCGTATGTATGACAGAGGGTTAACTATATCAAGCATAGTGCCTGCTTCTGCTGCGAGTGGCATGGTTGGCTCAAGAAGCTGACCTTCGGAGTTTGCATGTATGCCAAGTACACCATGATATGGAAAATTGTCGTATATGAATATGGATGTAAATGTAAATGTCTTCCGGTAGGAACTTGCTAACTTTGATTCCACTATCTGCTGAATGATCGATAATGTATTTATTCCTCTTAAATTTGTCGCGGCCCATGTTAGCTTGTGGTTTCATGATTGTTCCTCGTAATCTTAATTGCATCTCTCTGCGTTGTTATAGTGTTAATCGTTCAACTGTTGAGCAAACATCGTGGAGTTATTTGGTACAGCGTATGTAAAAGAATGAAAAGAAAAAAACTTATTGATATGAAATGACTCGTGTATTTACTTTAAAAAATAACAATAACGATTATCTTGAGAAGATCCTGATACTAAAATCTCATCGATACTTGGTACAATATTGTTCGCTTATATCAACTAAATCTAAACTGTATAGACGAGTAATGACACATTCAACATTATATATATATATATATATATATATATATATCTTAAAACTTGGCAGTTTATGTAATATTCTGATGTTAGAACTTGAAGCAGAGCTACACTATGTAGCTTCGTCAACTTCCATTTTCTGTCACCAAATTATTAGAACGAGAGCTTCAATTGCTAACTATATGCCTCTTAGTTTCTCATATCATTACATAAAACTTGCAATAAATCACAACTAAAAACTTTGTAGCTCGCACAAGAAGTGGAAACAAGGCAGAGCCATACATAGATAGATCTCTCTGAAACAATTTTCAAACTCAGATCCTTCAACTTGAGAGACAATACATCTCTGTTTGGGATGTCTATCTCCAGAAGAACTCCTGAACTGAGGCTTGCCAGTAAAGAACAAGGATGAGCATGGCCAAAACCCCAGCAAGGCCCCAAGAAGAGGCTCCGATTCTGAGGACCCAAGAAGGTTCTGGAGATGGAAGCAACGGAGATGAAGAAGAAGAAGAAGAAGAGCTTGTTCTAATGGCGATGATGAGGCCGACAAGAAGCATAGGCAGAACAAAACCTGAGCTCCATCTTGATTCGTAGTACCTTCCATCACTCTTTGGCTTCACGTTATACAATGGAGATAAAACCACGGCTGATGCAAGAGCCAACACCATGGCCAACGATCTCTGAGAAGAGCCCTGGCTTGAGTATGCATGATAGGAGGTACTCCCCATTGATGAGCTCACAAGAAAGAAGGTCTATGATCAAAATTGGAAGTTGGCAAGACATTTATAGTGGAGAAAAGGAATTAGATTTTTTTTTGGGACCAGTGACTAGGTTTTCTCCATTCATAATAGATAGAAATCAACCTCTGTTTGTTTATACAGTTGCCATCGAGCATTGATGCATCTAATTAGAGTTAGTTATTTTAAAAGTATTTTTTATATTTATATAAATTTAAATTTAATACCTCATATTTAAATAGTTAAAATCTCTTCTATTAAAACTAATATTTGTCAATTAGAAATTAAATTCTCTAGTCGCTTGTTCAATGAACAAAAGAGTTCCTGCTACTTACGCTAATTTAAGAAAGAGTTAGACTTAATTAAGATAAAAATATTTAATTTTTTAAATATTGTGACATTACAGTGGATTAATGTCCAAAGAATATGCAGGGTCTTTTAATGAGAATGGTTTAGATTCTAGTATTTCTTAATCTTTTTGAGATCATTATGTTATAAATTAAATAATTAAATAAAAAGTAATTTATTTTGCGGTATTTTGAATTTCAAGAATTATGAGAGAGAAGCTAGGGGGGGGGGGGTGGATGGGGGCCACTAAGGAATCCAGTTGGAGGAGGGGTGGCAAGAGATAAACAAACAGCCGTCCAAAAAGTGAAAAGCTGAATCAAAGGGATTGAACAATTGACAAAATTGACATAAAGTTGTACAAAAGGAGATTCAGTGGCATGCAAGTAAGGTTTATTATATTATTGCTAATTTCTTATATTATTGGACGACCATGCAAATCGCTTGCCACTAATTTTTCTTTCTGTATTTGTTTTTTTAGTTAAGTTAAAGACGTTGGAGAACACCTAAGTTAACCGTAATCATACTGATCAGTTGCATAATTTGTGAAAAAGAAATCATTTTTCACTAAAAAAACAATCACCTTAAGCGTTCATCAAAATATTTAATATATATTTACCATCTCATCTTTAAGAAAAATATAGATTTAAATATTAAAAAATATACTTATTGAGAGAGATAAAAATTATTTACGCTCTAAGTTTTAAAAAAAATTATACCCTTTATTAAATAATTTTTTTAATATATTCTAATCTAATAATAAAATTGTTGAGAGTACATAAGGAACTATTAATTCAACTTATCTAATTTAAATACAAGTATTCCATTTCCAAATTTCTTAATTAATATATAATCCCTTTTTCTGGGTGCGCCTTCCAGTAAACACATAATATAATACTTTTGGCACACGGTGTTGTCAGATAAACAAAATAAAAAGCAATTGATTGTGTCATACGCTTTTCTTTAATTAATTTCTTTTTTTAAAATATAAAATATTTATTATTACTCATTTAATTATAAATATAAAAAATAGATAAAAAATAGATTATTGCTAGTGAGAAATTGATGGTGACATTTAGAGTTGATTGAGTCATCAATTTTGCCTCAACCATCACCTTTTTTTTTTGGGATAAAACTTTTTAAAAAGGGATTAGACTCATCCACGATTTAAATATAGGGCGAAGTCTCTCTTCCTCCTAAACGATATCAATGTCGGGTAGGGCGAATCGTCTATTACCCTCATACATAAACCTAGGTACTTAGGAATTAGAATACCTCCCTAAGCGCTGTGACTAGAACCACAATAAAGTGATACTATCTAGATATTGAACACGCTCTAAATAATCACATGTCTCACTTTTTTATCAATTAAATCTACAGACGATAGGTTAAACTATCACATTTTGACTAATGAATTTTTGCCATTTGTAAGTAAGATTACTTGTTTGTGGGCTCAATCTCGATATGGTGTTTTAATTAATTTAATCATAATATGTGTTTCAATTTATAAATGTAAAAAAGAATTTATGAATATACGATTGTTTTATATACTTCATATGATTATTAATTATTGACGAGTAATTAAAATCGAATAGTTATTACGTAGTAAAGAAAAAATTGTGTGTATAAAAGCATAAATAACATGTGTATGATCTTTGATTCTTTTCTCAAATATATAATGCTGAGTTGTAAATTAATTCATATGTTCCATATAGAATTGCATAATCAATCAAAACACACGTGCTAAACTTGTGTTTTTTTAACGCATGTATTTTCTTATTAAAAATAATTAAGTTCAAAATATGATATTTATCAGATATTAAATATAAATATTTATTTTAAATAGGATTCGAATATTAATTTATTTGTTAGAGATTAAATCCTTCCACTATATCCAACCTCATTTGCAATATAATGTTGACCTTAATACTACATACCCAGCACAACACGGTAAATAGATAAGCAGTTACATTGTCAGATTTACATGATCTGAAGACTCGTACAAAATTGTCTCCCCAAGAAAAGTGGCAAGAACCTTTGATTGATTCAATCCATAACGCATATTCTTTAAATAAAAATTATTAATAACAAGAATATAATTAATCAGCATATGATTCTGAGAATTCTCCTTCTAACAAGCCAGAGTAATAATGTGCCAGATCTGATCTTTTCTTCTCTCCACTTCTCAAACCTATTCAAATTTGATTCATCCGAGGTTATTGTGCTCCAAAAAAATGAAGATCAGAAGCAGAATTTGGTTTAAGCTCCTGTTTTTCCCTCTCTATTCTCTTCAATTTATCAGCAAAAACATGCTAACCCTATCACTCTCTCTCTTCAACATAATAGTGCGATTCCTACTCCAAGATTTGTTTCTCCGTTTAGCATCGATCCTATCACGTGTTCTAATCGCAGGTTTTGAATTACTCTTAGTACTTAACTTCAGGTTATCCAATTTGTCCCCATGCATGATCTCACCGGACGTTGACGACAACGGCAACAAAACCATCATGCAATTCTGGGTTCCCACAAAAATAAATCACGACAAGCCAAACCTAACCCTAATCCATGGCTTCGGCGGATCATCACGGTGGCAATTCTGTTGCCAAATCTGGCACCTATCTCGGCGAGTGAACCTCTTCGTGCCAGATCTCTTGTTCTTCGGCAAATCCTACTCCGGCCGGTCCAACCGGTCCGACGTCTTCCAGGCTAGATGCGTTGCAGAAGGGATGAAGAAATTGGGTGTGAATAAGTTTAGTGTGGCAGGAATCAGTTATGGGGGTTATGTTAGTTACAAAATTGGTGAGATGTACCTTAAGGAAGTGGAAAAGGTTGTGATTATAAGTAGTGCGATATGTTATACAGAAGAAGAGAAGATGGAACATTTGAATAAAATTGGAAGGAATCCATTGCAAGTGTTTGTGCCAGAGAAACCTGAAGATCTTCGTTGTTTGTTGAACTTGTGTTTGTACAGGTTTAATTTGCTTCAATGTTTACCAGATTTTATCCTGCAAGAGGCCATTCAAGTTGTGTTGAAGGAAAATAGGAAGCAGAAATGGGAGATTCTAAAGTACTTACTCAACAGAGAAGCAGACTCTAAGCCCGGAGTTTTATCTCAGGTAGGGTTAACAATATTGTTAATCCTTACAGTTTCTCTATAATTTCAAATTGTAGTTTTAGTCTTTACAATATTTTATAAGAATTTAGTTTGAACTAACACTGTTAAGTACATAACCAAAGCCAAAACTTATTACAAATATAGGGACCAATTTGTATGATTTTAGTTAATAAATTTTAGTTTTAGTCCTTCTACTTTTAATGAGTTCCGATTTTGATCCCTATACTTTTAATAAATTTTGGGTTTAGTCACTATACTTAAAAGTTAACATCATTGAATTTAGATAAAATCATTCTGAAACTGTAAAGACAAAAAATCAAGATATAAAATTACAAGAACTAAAACTAAAATGGGATCAAACGAATTAAGGACTAACAATATATATAGTATTAACTCTTTTATTAGTTCAAATGTTTTTCCTTACGTAATTATGGGGATCGAAGGAGTAACATTCCTCTTTAAGCTATTATTAGGGTCTATCTCATTAAATTAAAAAATGAGTAATGTTCCGATATTGAAAGGTATACATTTGATTTATTATATGTTAAGATTGAGTTTAATGAGTGGTTGTTGATATGGATCATGGATGAAGGAAACATTGATAATTTGGGGCGACAAGGACAGTGTGTTTCCCATAAAAAGTGCCTATCAATTGCAAAGGTAAGTGTGTTGTATTTGTTGTTGTTGTTGTTGTTAATATAATCGGGCATTATTATTAGTTAATTTGGAGTTTAATATGGTAATTAATGAATTAATGAATGAACGAACATGGTAATTGCAGGCACCTGGAAGAAAAAGGCAAGGTACAAGTGATCAAGGACGCAGGCCACGCCCTCAACTTGGATTCTCCTATCGCCTTGAACAATTGCATCATCTCATTCCTCCTTAACTAATTATTAATTGATGTGTAAATATATTTAACCAACCATTTAGGCACTTCAAGATTCTCTCGCTTATGATCAGTCAATCAGGCCAAACAGAGCGAGAATGATTTCTGGGGACAAGTAGTAAAACAAAGAAACCCAGAAAATTTTCATATTCTCAGTAAATTCCCCCAATTTGTGTCTTCGCTTTAATTTACTCCTTATGGCAGAAGGCTGTAAGTAAAGAGTGTAAGCAGAGAATCCGAATCTACATTGGATTATCACCGTGGATAATACTCTTTTTGTTATTGATATATGATCTAATTAGAGAGTTAATCTTTTTTTTTTTAAAATATAAGATTTATTTTCTATATTTATCAACTTTTTTCTAAGTTATTCCTATTGATATTCTCTCAACGATAATCAAGTAAGGGAGGGAGGGAGGGAGTTAAGAAAAATGATTAATGTATTTTAGAAAAAAATATAACATATTAACTAACTTTTTTAATCAAATCAAATTAGTTAAATCATGTTTAAAAGAGGTTCCAGATTCAAAGTCAGCATTGATATGTTTGTTTGCAAGTATTTAATTGATTCTATTTTAAAAAAAAAGGTCATTTAATCATACCTCGATTTACTGATATATACCCGCAATTACGGGTGACATCAACCAAAATATTAAAATCTTATATATTTAAATAGGTTAAATAATAATAACAAAAGATAAAATTAATTTACAGCTCCTTATAATTTGCATCTATTTTAAATTAGGTCTATTAATTCCTTTGGAATTGATTCATCCTTGTGGTTAGATTAATTCATATACACGCCAATACAAATTATTGTCTTCATCTACACCCTCCTCTTTCACTGCATTGGTTCTGAATTGGTCCACATGTCTACTTAGTTAGCTTCTAGCTCATTGAAGTTAGGGGTGTTAAAATGATTCCAACCCTCGAGGATTAGATGTCTTGACTCTTAAAGTAATCCAAGTAATTCAAAAGAAATTTGTTAATGTTGTTATTTTAGTTGTTAAGATCCTCAGGCCCACTTCTTAGGTTTCTACAAGAACTTGTTAGCATCTAACTTAGGAACCTAAATTTATTACATATATAAAATTTTGCATCATATAGTTAAGTGGATTTAATGGTTAGATGGTAACAAATTTTTTGATTAATAAAAAGTTGTGGTTTCAAACCCCCTAATAATCACATTATTTGAAAGAATTATTTTCTCTGACACTAGTATTCCGACTGGCCTACGGTGCTCTAATTGTTGGTCATTTGCTTTTTTAAAAAAATAAAATAAGGGTATTTTAATCATTTTATATTAAAATATAATTTTATTTTTACTCTAGAGTGTTTAACTAAAATTTGACATTATTTAGACTTATTTATTAGAAATTATATGTATGTTCTCTAGCACTTGGGGGAAATTTTCCCATTAAAAATTACTCCTAAATCAAACAAATTAAAAATATTAAGGTATAGCGGTTTAACAAAGGCGGCTATGATTACCGACATCCCTCTTTTGTTTCTCTCGAGAACTTTTCATCCTTCATCTCTGCAATACAGCGATATCAGTTTCACCGCTAAACGACGACATCGAGTGCCACCTACGTTTTCTCCATCTCCAGCGAATACTTCTATACGGCGGTATATTATCGGATTCACCAATTTCGGGGAATCGGGATGCTCACGCCGATTTCCGACGATGTCCTCTCACGAACAAGCCCTAGTGTCCCTTTTTTCCCAGCTAGCCTTGTCCTTCGACGGCGCTATTTTGGGTCTCGCCTTGGCCTATGCCGCTGTCCGGTCCGTCCTCAAACTTACTGCTAACTCTGCCGCGCTCGACAAGCTCCGCGTCGCCCCTACTCTCTCTGTTTCTGACCTCCGTTCACTTCTGGATAGTTCCGACGCTGACGGCAATTCACAAGATTGCAACAAACTAGTTATTGTCCGTGGTACTGTCGAGGCTAAGTCTGCCGTTGAGAGCGGCTGGAAAAGCTTAAGACCTAGTGTACTAGTTTCTCGCGAGTCTGGCGATAACGCCGTGGCTATTCAGAGAACTCAAACGGTAATGTTGTTCACTGGAAGAAACTTTTTTTAGCAACTTTGTAGAGATGGCTAATTGCCGTAAACATTGTAAAATCTATACTCTGTTAGGATGAATTCACCACCGATACATGTCTGGTTGAATTCTGGTTGAATTGATTGGTGATCTCTGGACTGTTATCTAACTGATGAGGCAGAAGCTGAGGTTGATTTGGATTTTCCCCTTTTGTCACACGAATGGGTTGGTTTGTGATGCTTTGGCCATATTTTTGTCTGTGTTATGATGGCTGGCAATGTGTGTTTGCTATTTCATTTTCGTTCTCATAAAGTCCAGGCCAAACTTCACATACATAACTCTGTCAATGGGTGACAAATGGGTTGGTGAGACAAGTATCCTTGAAACTTGAAAGTTGAAACTTCAATAATGATTTCTTTAAATGGATATAATTTTTTTGATGATGTTCTGTTTCGTCATTAAATTCCACTTTGTCTTGATATCATGTATCGCTTAGCATCCTTTGTCTGGTGCTGATTAATATCAACTTTCAGACTATGTGCCTGATTGTTTGCTTTCTTAGGTTGTGTCACTTCAACTATTTGTTTTTTCTTGTTTGGATGAATAAGGATAAACAGTCCTGATTTCATTGGCGGATGATATTGTCTCATCATCTATACGAGCATAAAATTGATTTCTATGAATATTTTCTTGTAATTCAGCGATGTATTAACTCTTCTTGTTCTTTTTCATGTCATTAAGTGTATATACACTGAATGGAAGGGCTTCTTTGGTTGGACTTCTGATCTTCGAGCCTTATTTGCTCGAAATTGGAGGCAGCAAGGGTCTACATCTTTAAGAACGGTAAAGCATAGCTCTGTTGCCTTTGGTGGTTCCTATTTGATGTAACTAATTCTTCAATTTAAAAGTATGAGAACATTTGGATGTAATAGTTGACTGGTTATTTGAGTTTCTCTAAACCATACATTACTCATACAATTTAGTATCCTAGTTGGGATAAAAGAAACCATAGTAAACAGTAATGGAGTTTCCATTCTAAGAATCGAATATGGTGATATTCATGTTTCAGATATTCTTTTTTCTCTTTTATTCCACAATCAGTTTGTTGTGTTAATAACATGCCAAGTTGGAATATCCTGTTGATCAAACTTTCACTGTTTAGCCTCAGGTTTCCAGCATAATTTGTTTTAGTAGAAACATTTAACTTGTAGTAAAGGATCAAACCGGCAGATTTAATGTTAAGAAGATGAATAACACCCTCAGATAAGGCTGTATTGTTATAGTCGTAATAGACTGACTAATACCTCTGGAAAGGCTAAGGGGGCATGCTAATATAGTTCTTGTAGATCATTGCCTGTTTGCCCTGATGATGGTACTCAAGAAACTATTATTTTAATCACTAATATAGGTCTTGCTTTCTTATGGTTAGCTGAAAGGACTCTGTTGTCTTTTATGGTTTTAATTTCTTCATCCATTATCTCTTTGGTTTTTGGAATCTGATAGCCACTAAAATACCATTGTTTCCTTTTAGGTGCCCTTTGTTCTGATTGATGGTGTATGGCGACCTCATGCTGATTATGTCGTTGTCAACTTGGAAGGCTCAAGACATCCTTTACCTCTTACTACAGTTTATCATAAATTGCAACCCATAAATGCTTCTCCATACACATTCTTGCAGGCACTTTTTGGACATGAGTATCCAGTGAGTCAATATTGTTAATGCTTCTTTAATGGATAGCAATTAAATTGAGTTGTGTTCAAGTTCAATACTTTTGTCATTCTCTCTCAAAATTGCCCTTTTTAGAGCCTTTACTTCTGTGAATGCCATTATGCGTATCATTAGCACATAATATGACAAAGTCACTACGCCCTTTCTGTAGGTTGGGCTACTGGATGAAGAGAAAATTCTTCCTTTGGGAAAGGATATCAATGCTGTTGGCATATGCCATTTTAGAAATGGAATTGCTGAAATTAAGTCATGCAAAGAGTTGCCTTATTTTCTGTAAGACTTTTTACCTTGAATACAAATATTTCGACCATTGGCATTGTGATATGTTATTTTTTAGTTAGTCTTCATTTTAGGGTTAAGGTAGCCTGTTCTGAATAATTCATGGTATTGTTGGATAAATGTTCAAAGCAAATATCAGTTTTTTGAATGATTATGGTCATCGTGATTCATATTTATCGCCAAGTGAGGTAAGTTGGAACTGGGAATATGTCAGTGTATGATATCAGTTGTCCTAGCATGTATTATTTTGTCAAAGTGCCATATGCATTGTTTTGCATCTTCAATCCTTTAATTCATAGTAGGATTTGTAGTGCGCATAACAAAAGAAATTATTGCAAGTTACTCATCATTGTGACAATGCTGCTTATTGAAAAAATAATATCAAGTGATTGACATGTGCTTTTTAGGTCTGAATTGAACAAAGATCAGATGATTTTGGATCTTACATTTAAAACAAAGGTACTTTTTTGGAGTGGTATCATTCTGGGTTCAGTGTCAGTTGGCATTCTTGGTTATGCTTTTGTGAGGTATGTTTTTTTGCTTTACCATTATATTTACTCTATTTTATTGTTGTTGGTAAAATTTGAATGGGTATGAAAAGCATCTGGAACAGAGTTGATGATAAAAGTGAGTCATTGCGCTTGGTATAATAAACTTTGCTTGCTCTGACTAACTTGTGGTGATAGGCTCCTGTCTAGTTGGCATTTGGTGCCTTTTCTCCCAACACAGCTAAATTAGAATTGTAATTTGAACAAAAATTATGATAATTTTGTTGGATTGATGTTAATGCCCAGTCAATTAAGATGTACTATTGTTTTCAGAAACTGGAACAAGTGGAAACAATGGAGGCAACAGAGGCAGTTTCAGCAGCAAGGTCAAGCCAACTATGATAATGCTGCTGAACTCGAGATTTTAGACAATGAGATAGAAGATGTTCCAGATGGACAATTATGTGTTATCTGCCTGATGAGGAGAAGGCGTTCTGTGTTCATTCCCTGTGGGCATCTTGTGTGTTGCCAAGGGTGTGCGATATCCGTTGAACGCGAAGTGGCACCTAAGTGTCCCGTTTGTCGGCAGGAAATTCGCAATTCAGTGCGGATATTTGAATCGTGAGTAGAAAGTAGATGCTACTTGGTTAACAGCATTGTATCGAGTCTGGCACGCCTGCAGAAACGCATCGATCTTGGTTTTGATTAGCAGAAGGGTTACATTTTCTTTTCTATTTAGATGATCTAGATTATGGCGGAATCATTCCTTGTCTCATTGGCCCTGTGAATTCAAGTGAATATAATGTATATTCTTAATATCACTTTGATAGATTGGTTTGAGCCGGCCCTCCTTTCTGGGAAAATTCTGTGTTGATAACTAAATATGTTTTGAACCCGTTAGGTATAGTAAACGGCACCGTTTGTATATAGAGAACTCTATCATCGTCCCCTAGATAATGAAATTCCGGAAGGGTTTCTGCATTATAATTTCTTCCCTTACCGTTCTAGTTATATTTTCAACGATCCCACTTTTAGCTATGTCTAGTATGTAATCACATGAATCAAATCGCACAGTTTTAGTGGGAAAAAAGAAAAAGTGCAATATCTCCTTATCATAACAAATATTATAAATATTATAATCTAGTGTTACGCTTGATAGTATTTTTGTGGTGATAGTGGTTTGGAGTATATGGAGAACTTGAAATTCTTAGGCCACCATTCGCCTCTGAAATTTGCATACTTATCCTGACTGCTTCCAGTTCAGTTCATCTGAATGTACAGACCGGCTTCACTCGCCTAAAGCTGACTCGTCAATGACGAAGCTGAACCGCCATTATCGTTCTTGTTTAGCTTCCACAAGGTACAGAAAGAAACAGGTTGTCCCTTCCACCATAGTCCTACACTGGTATGGTTCTCTTCTATTTTCATCTCCCAATTATTATCATATTTCCTCAACAGAGCTCGAGCTCCATCGATGGCGTCCTCGCCGAATTTCTCCCCTGCGAACCCTGCCTCCCTCATTCTATCACACCATTTCTCCTTCCCTTCATTCATCTCACGCTGGTTTGTCAATGCTTTTGCAGCCTCCCCTTCCATCAGTCTCCTCTCCTCGCTTTCTCGGCCCTTGAATGCTGAGCTTATGGAATCCAAAAACTTCCATAAGAACTCCACTCTTCGCTCAAATCCAGAGGCGAAATTCCCACAACTGTGGCAGCAACATTCCATGTTGTTCTCGCTTAGTATCACCCCATTGGGCTTCATTCTCCACAGAACCTTCAGAAACTCACTCCGTTCATCAGTAGAAGTGTTATGATTCAGGTGGTGCAGCCTAAATTGTGCACATACAATAAATGTTTCATCTGGTGAGACATTGAGAATTTGAGCATTTAGATTCTGTAATGGATGATTATCAAGCCTGTTTATCTGCAAATTGATGTTCATAGACTTGGCAAAACCAAGGAGTCTAGAAGAGAAGTTGTCACCAGGTGGGCCAATAGCAAATGGGGTCTCCATATTTTGGTCATTTTCTACCGGTGCAGTCACCACGGTGAGGCGAACCAGTGGAGGCGGTCCGCCGGGCCGGCGAGTCAAGGCCTCTAAGAATGTTGGCCATTGAAAACCATGAGAGACACCGATGTCAATGATGTGTAGTGTTTTTGAACTATTGGATTCTTCAGCAAGAATTTGCATAATGGAAGAATTCGCTATGTTATTAGGAAATGCAAACCAGGGGCTAACCTCATAGAACTTGAGCAGAGATCTTTGAAAAAACCTTGGGTCTGCAGAAGCAAAAATAACATGCCCTGAAGTTGCAGTGGTGGAAGAAAAGGAAGAAGAAGAAGAAGAAGATAAATGCTGTGTCAGTGCTCGGAGGCCATGAGCGGCGAGCCGGTGGTTGGCATCGCCAGACAGCGAGGCGAGCTCATGGAGAACATACAAGAGGTGCTGCACACGAGTCAGATTCCCTGTAGCCAAGGCTAGAGCACAAGGGTTCAGCAGCTGCTCAGCCCACCTCCCTTCTTTGTTGTTACCGTTATTACAGTTATTCCCGTTGGCCTTAGCAGATCCCTTCTTGCTCCCCGCAGATTTCTTAACCGTTATTGTCCCTTCTACAACTGCACCTCCATTGTCAGCTTCATTGGCTGCTGCACGTCTCTTAATTTTCTTAGACTTGTGATTCTGAGAAGATGGTTTGATACACAAATCATCAGAAGCGTTTCTTTTCTTTGACAGATCAGAAGATGGTGGGTTACTATAAATATAAGGCTCGGCGGGTGTGGCGGCAGACAAGGTTGTGCCGGTGCCGGCATTGGGAGATCCAGGGCCAACAACAACCTGGTATCCTTGGCCTATGTCTTGTCCCTGGCCCCACAAGTTATAATCTTGAATACCACCCGGGTTATATGGATCATCCAATAAAGATGGATAGTAAGAAACAGAACCTTCAAACCAATCCAGAATGTGATCTGATGCTGGGTTTGGTTCCATGGAAAAAAAATTTCTGACAGAATCAAGGAAATGGGAAGATTGAAGAAGGAATGAAGAGTTTGAAGGGAATATGTTATAGTGTTGTGTGGGATCATTGACCCGAGACGTAGAAGAAGATAGAGATGGGAAGCTAATAATCGATTTGTTTAATTCATTTTGTTTGAGGAAAATGGTTATAAAATGAAGCAAGGGGCAGAGATGTTTCATCAAAGAGACAAGGAAGGGTATTTTCTTAATTGTTCGTGTGCTGTTCGTTTGGAGGATGTGATGTTTTATCAAGGTTTAATAAGGTTACATTGGTTAGTAGGAAACTGTCTCTTCTTTTTGTTGGGTGGCTACCTTTATACTTTTATATGATTGGACAGAGGAATTTCTACGCAAGTTGAAGGTTGTGATGAGATTTTTGTTTTATTTTGAAGTTTTTGAATCTCATGAGACGGCAGACAATATTTGACTAATTGAAAAATTCTGGTTTTTGTCTGGTCAGGCTTCTTTACTTCAACTCTCTGCTCTTGTTTGTTGTTGAAACCAATGGATTCTTTTTGTTTTTCTTATTAATTTTTCCTTATATTTTTATCTAATAAAAAATGTGAGAAGTTGCATATAATATATACTACTTACAATTTTCAATATAAAATCTAATGTATATAATTTAATATATACAATAATATTTTAAAGAGATCATGTTGTATTTATTATAATTAAATAATTTTTTTAATTTTATTAATCTACTTAAATTAATTAAGTAACTCTTATATTAAATATAGAAAAGTTTTTTTCTTTGCCAAACTGATATATACTAATTGGAATTTTGATTTTTATTTGTTCCCCTCTTGATTGTAGTGTGAACAATCTGCAAGAGCATTAATATTAATCAATTAAATAATGTCGAAAATTTTTGTTATGAATATACTTGTTCAACGGGAATAATGTGTGTTTGATCAAAATCAATAAAGAAGTGAACTAGTTGAGGTACGCGCAAAACTAGAGAAAAAACTGAATCTCTGGTTCTTAAAAATTTCAAATTTGCTCTTTTTTTAATTATGCAATCATGTACGTACTTTGAGTTTAGATGGGAAGAAAATTAAAAAAAATATATTAAAAGAGAAAACTCTTAAAAACAACATTCATCTTATTCTTAATATAAGATATATTTAATTAATTTAATTATATTAAAAATTTAATTAAATTAATTAATATGGCATATTTTTTTCTAAAATATCCTAATATTCTTTATTGACTCTCTTCCCCTATTTTTTACTTGATTATCAATAAGAGAATATCAATAAGATAAGTAAAAAAATTGATAAATATAAAAAATATATCTTAAATTTAGGATCAAGATTAATTAAGCAATTAATTTATATATTAAGGACCTGAGAAATATTTTTTTTACTATTTTCAAAAAAATTCTTCCTAATATTATTCTCTCCTATTTTCTGAAATTTTTTTCTCACCGTCCAAACCAAGCTAAAGTGATAATGAAAGAAAAGGGTATGGCCGTGAATAATATTAATTCTTTTCGCTCTCTTTTTTCCCTCAAATGATATTTACATATATTTCCTTCATTTTAAATATAAGGCATCACTTTTAAAATGCCTTGTAATTGAAGTCAAAGGAAAAGGTGTGTGGGATTTTTGTTTTTTGTTTTTTTGGACTTCCTAAATATGGTGGTAAGTATTTCACTTGATTGTAGAGAGGTTGTTGTAGTAGCAAAGCAAATTGTTAAAAATTAAAAAAAAATGTGACAAAAATTATTAATACTGTAAGGTATTTGAATCTATATTGAACTGGGAAGTTAAGGGGCTAATTAAAAAAAAAAATTATCCGCGTGGATTCAACTAGCGAAAGGGTAAGACATGCGACTATTTATAATCTATTCGATCTTTGGGAAGTACCACTTTATTATAGTTTCAGCTGCGGCGCTTAGAGAGGTATCCTAATTTCTGGGTGCCTAAGTTTATGCCTGAGGGTGATAGACGGCTCACCTTGTCTAATATTATTATCGCCTAAGAGAAAATGAGATTTCGCTTTACCCTTAGATCGTGGGTGAGTCTAAGCTCTTTCTAAAAATTTTTGTACTAAAAAAAGAAATTTTGAGCTGGCTAAATAAATTAAGAAAATTTCTGATTAGTATGACTTTTTCCCAAAGATTTAAAACTGACAAATTATGGGACTAGGCACCAGCACCAGGCTGGTCTATATATTTTTTTTCAGTGGAGAATTATTAGATGGAAAATTTCAATTGAGGAAGTGGAGACCGCAACAAGGTTTTTTTTTTTTAATTATGATCAATTTGACTTTCATTAAATTTTTTTGGAGTGTCAATTTTTTATAGAATTATAATTTTTTTTAAAAAACAATTTTTTTAGTTTTACAAGGATTATGATGACTTTTTTCTTCTAAAATCAAAATAATTCGAGCATTTTAATTGATTGAGTCAAGTGGAAGTAATTTAATAGATTTTAAACAATGTTGAGTATTCAAAATTCCTAGATATAACTATTTCATTTGGGTTTAACAATATTTAAATATAAATTATTATGTTAGTTGAAGTGATAAACGGCCTCATATAAGTTTAAATCTCAAAAAATATATTTATTAAGAGAGATAAAATTATTTTACGTTATAAACTTTAAAATAGATTATTAAAGTCAGGGATCAACTAGAGATAATTATATTTCTATTAAAATATTAAGTTTAGATTATATGAGTTATTATTTGTAAAGATAAATAGACTTGGATAGATGAGAAGGTAAGAAATCCCTACGCCTAGTAGGAGGGTCGACAAAAAATTCTAACATCAAAGCTGTGTTGAGCTGCTTGATTTTTTTTAGATACCAATTTTTTTAAAAAAAAAAGTTAGGTTTACCCACAATTTAACACTAGGGTAAAGTTTTCTTTCCTTCTAAGCGATACGAATGTCAGGCAGAGCGAGCTATCTATTACCTTCAACTGTAAACTTAAGTATTTAGTTATGATATTTTTCCAAACACGACTGAAATCACAACCAAATAATTTTATATATATATATATGTTCACTTTTCTCAATGAATGGGGGATGATGAAAACATTCAAATCTCTAATGATAATGATGATGATGCTTGTATTGTCGAAACAAGAAGATAAACGTGATTTTGCGATATGGATGAAGATAAAATACTTAAAATAGTGTTTTGAAATTATTATTACTCTTCAATCTGAATAATGCTGATTTTATTTTA
Source organism: Leucaena leucocephala (assembly GCA_037074615.1). NCBI lineage: Eukaryota > Viridiplantae > Streptophyta > Magnoliopsida > Fabales > Fabaceae > Leucaena > Leucaena leucocephala. Next base: position 19,579,102 of record CM073555.1, on the reverse strand, counting down.
GTAACTTTGGTCCATTAATTAGATGAATTTTTTTTCCACAAAATCAAATCATTTGTGGGGACTACCATGTTCTTTTTGATGTTAAGACTATTCAAAATGACGCAAGACAAAAAAGAGACAAATTCCAACTTTTTAAAAAAGAAAAACCAATACAAACGAAATTGCAGCTCAGCCTAACGTTAACATGCACAAACATAACTATCAACCATATGAGATATATTAGATAAGGCCCTCCAAAACCATCCATTGAAATATCCAAATTACATACATGATCGCCAACCTTAATCTGCACTATTCTATCAACAACGGAACTCAGCAAAACTTGATCAAAGCATCGATCATATATATAGGAGACATTGGATGAAACTGACACACAAATTTATTATTACTAGCATTCATCTGAAAGATTCAGTGACAATGAGATTAGACTTGAACCAAGTACAAGTAATTAAGAATGGGAGAAACTAAACAGAAGAGCATCGGAAAAATGGAATGAACAAGGAATCAAAACCGGACAACAATTGGAAATAATTAACGGATCAAAACTAGGACTCTAGCCAGTGCCTCCAAGAACACCCTTGAGCTTCTTAACTTGAGCATCATCAAGGAAAGTGACTGCTTCCAACAACTTAGAAGGAAAGTCATTAGCAAACAAAGCGAAGTCAAGGATTTGCAGGCCAGGGTCGGGGCTACTGAAGGAAACAAAAGCAGTAGCACCATTTTTGCCAGCATTAACCTGAAAGTGAAGCAATCCTTGTGGGAAAACCATGATCTCTCCCTTATTAACCTTCTTGACATAAACTTTGTTAGCTGAGGACACAAAACCAGCAAGGATGTTACCATGAAGCACGACTAGGAGCTCGTTAGCAGCCGGGTGAGTATGCATTGGGATTACGCCGCCAGGGGCTAAATCTAGCCGGGCTATGGAAAGTCCAACCCCGTTGAGACTAGGGAATTGGGCCACGAAGGCCGGGGTAACTGCTGCACTTATGATGTTTGTGGTGTTCCCAGATTTGGCTAAGCCGGCGTACACAAAGTCATCGGCTGTTACATTCGCAGCCGCCTTGCAGGGGAAGCCGGCGGGGCCTTCTGCAGCCATAAGGTCAGCTACACAGAAGTCTGCAGCATTGGAGGTGGATGATGATGATAAGAGAACAGAGAAGAGGAAGAGAATGTGAAGCATCTTGATGGGAGTGAATGGGAATTTTTTTGGCATGAAGGGAATGTAGAAGGTATAATGGTATATATAAGAACTAGATCATGCAAGTTGTAGCAAAAAGATATGGCCATAAAGTATATGATTCCAAATGCCAAGGAGGAAAAAAAGGTTCCTTTTACCCACAAATTTGTATGGCATTAAACGCTGATAGGTCTCCCCCCACTAGAGCTGGGAATGCGGGCTGGCCCGCCAAAAACGGGCCAGCCCGCTCCCAGCCCGTCAAAATACGGGGCGGGCTGTGCAGCCCGCCCCAAAACGGGCTGGCAAAATGTCAGCCCGAGCCTGCCCCCCTTAGTGGCGGGCTGGCCCGCCAGCCCGCCACTTTTTTTTTTTAATTTTAAAAAAAAATATTTTTAACATTTTTAAAATACTAATAAAAATTTTCTAATGTTATATTAGTATAATAAAAAAATTACTCATGTTATACTCTTAAAAATTTCTATTTTTTATAAAAAAATCTCAAATTTGATAATTATAAATCTAAATAAATATTAACATAATATTAATCAATTATAATATGTAAACATATAGTAACAAATAAGTAATTATCTTTACTAATATTCGATAATAGGAGTATTCAAAGTAACATTTAAGTAAAATAAATGTTAAATAATAATATTAAAAAAAAAGTGGCGGGCTGGCGGGCCAGCCCGCCACTAAACGGGCCAGCCCGCCAATTTGGCGGGCTGAGGGGGGCCGGGCTGTGCAGCCCGCCCAAAAACGGGCTGGCATTTTGCCAGCTCGAGCCCGCCCCCCTTAAGGTAAAACGGGCCCAGCCCGCGGGCTGGGCCCGTTTTACCAGCTCTACCCCCCACCCCCCCCCCCCAAAAAAAAAAAAACAATGCAACCTCAAAAAGAATATTAAGATTAGTGGACTAAGTTAACCATATCAAAGACATATAAACATATTACACACACTTTTTAGCGAGCATACTTCTTTTTTTAATACGTGCGTGAAAATAGTAATTTAGGTCCTCAGATTAATTACTAGGACTAAGACTCAAGTCTTCACATTAACAATAACCCACGACTTTATAGGTTATATAGGTCAATAAATTTATTTTTAATATAGTAACGTGTCTCTTTATAATTAATTTGGCCTATTTACCTTTTATAAACATCATTGGTAGATCACACTAACATGAATAAATATGTAAGCATTTCAAATAGATTCTGTTTAATAGCATTTTTAAAATCTTTCTTAAGACCTTTTGATGAGTAGGTTTCTGATTAGAGATGTTTAATTAATTGGTGATTATTATATCTCTATCTTGTGAAGGCCATGGCCAAGAAATGAAACGGCTCTTTCGATAAAGAAACGATCAACATCTTTCCAGAGAAAGCAAGCTTTTTTTCCCAGTTAATTTTAGAGGAGGTGAAGATATTTATCGAAGTGCTAATATCAGCCAGATGGCAGAAATTGGAGAGTGATTAGGAAGTGGTCCAGAGTCACATGGGAAGAGGAAGAAGAAGCACGTAAACAGACATTTTGACAGCTAAATAAATGCCTTGAAGTGCTCTCAAAAGGGAACCATGCAAATGTGTGGATAAGAAGGAAGCCCTTATCCTGCTAAGATATATTGCAGTGATGATATCCCACTCAGACTAACCAGAGATTTCATTACTAAAGGATACACACAAAGGAATATAATTGAAAAATAGGCATATACATACTACAGTGCAGATCAATATCATCCACTTTTACTTTTGGGGGTAGGACATGGCTTGAATTTGAAGGCTGAGTTCTATTATAGGTTACAGGATTGTAACGCTGTCATTAAGTTTAAACTGCTAATTAATAGATGCCCCCTCTTTCCTTTATTTGCAACTATGACCTATTATCATTTTTTATATTTAATCTTATTATTGTTATGTTGCTCATTTGTTATAAAATTTTTTAGTAATTTTTTTTTTGTCCAAGCACCTAGTATATTCTAGATATGTCTCTTTTAACCCGAGGATTTTATAGAGCCCAAACTAATCTAGATCAAGTCGGGAACTCTTTTAAGTTTGAACTAAGACTTTTAGTTAAGTTAGAATAACTCATTTACTAGTTGATCTAAGTATTTGGTGGTCAAAAATTTTAGTGATTAATTGCTCATAAGGGACTTATGTGATAATTTTCCCTTATATCTTTTAATGGGCCTGTTTGGATAGGATTTTAAAAAAGTACTTATGAAAAAAAGGACTTATGGACCACTTATAAAAAATGGGTTTTAGAGAAGGGTTTATAGAAAAAAAGTGGTTTTAAATACATAGGTGTTTGGATAATTATTTTTAGAATGACTTTTTATGGTAGTAAATTATTAAAAAGGGTATGATTTGATTTAAAGTAAGAGAGATGAGAGAGGTAGAGAGAATATAAGAGAGAGGAGAGAGGGTAGATGAGAGAGGAGAGAGAGTGTAAGAAAAAATAGAGATAAAAGAAGAAAGAGGAGAGGGGTAGGGATGAGAGAGGAGAGAGGGTGTAAGAAAAAGTAGGGGTAATATAGTAATTAGATAGTCTATAAACTCTTTTACTGTTGAAAAAGCTATTTTAAATAGCTTATTCAAAACCATAATTTTAAACTATGGTTTTATCCAAAAGCACTTATAGATAAATAAGTCTGTTTATTTTAAAATTTATCCAAACTAAAATTTTAGCGAAAAGTACTTCTAAATCGTTGGTTGGGAATCTCCAAACCCACCCAATATTTTGTGGAGAATTCCCTGGTGAATTTATTGGACAATAATTGGTCAAAATGACTCTGATGTAAAATGAATGATTGTTCTGCATTATGCTCCCATTTTAGCTGTTGTCCTCCATATTCTGCAGCTATCCTGTTTCAAACAGTTTCAGATGTGCGTACCGCCATGTTGTTTCTCGAGTATTTTTATTTAAAGTGAAAATAAAAAGAAAAGAAAGAGGAAAATAGAAGCTCTGGGGTTTTATATTTCCGCGAAACCCTAATATAAGACAACAAAGTACAGATGTTCTTGCAAAAATTGGAACACAGTAATAAAAATATACCCATATCTACATCATCAATATTCCCCTACTACTATATGATAAAATTTTTCGCTTTTTTCATTTTTTTTCTTTTGGTATAATAATAATAATAATAATGGTTCTTGCCTTTGTCCAATGCTAAATCCTCTTGCTGAGCACCTTTACCTCTGAGAATATATTTGGTGCTCATATAGTACATCTTTTTTGGACTGATCTGACTCGGATGCTTTGGATCATTATTTTTCCATTTGAAAGGAAGAAAGATGTAAAAAAAATTAATATATAGTTAGCCTAATAGAATAAAGTTTTATTAGATCTTTTTGGATCTCGTATTAAAATTTTAGAGAAGATAACTGTGTTGAGAGATACAATCATGAACCTAAAATTAAATTAGTTGATTGTTCGGATATTTGAAATATGATCTAAAAAATATATCAGATATCGGTTGATTGTATAGAAAAAAAATGAAAAATAAAAAAAATAGTTTTTCATCAAATATAAACTCTAAAAATTGATTTAGATAAAAAAAATAATGATAATTCAATCAAACCTTAGTTGAAAACTCAAAACTTTATTCCTCTAAAGCAAGTGAACTAGCTTGAGTCAGTGAAGGCTTGTCAGCATTAGGGTTCACTCCTATTATATGGTCCCCTATACAACAAGTCATTTGGTCAGGGTAGGCTTACCCCAAAAATGCAAAGAGCCATCTTCAAGTCTTGAGAAGAAAACAAAAGAATCAAATCCCTCAATAGGTGAAGACAGGTAGAGGGAGAAGTCTCCTTTAAAGCCTGCAAACAATTATGCATCAAGACAGATGCTTCTCCCATAAAATATATAACTTTATTTTTTAAAATATATATAAATTAATATTTTAAATGATTAAAAAAATAGAAACAGACAGTAAAGATATTGTTGGCTAATTTTTCATTAAATTTTATTAAATTAAAATTTTAAAATTAAGTTATAATTGAATTAAAATTATAATAATCAAAACACTAATTTTTTATAAAATCATCATATATGAAAATTTACTATTTGTGGAGGGTTTAATAGGTTCGTCTTTGCCTAATACAGGTTCTTTTGTGTAATTTATGTTAAATATATAAATACATAAATATTAAGTATTTCATATCATGAATGAAGTCATCTTGACGGTTCTCATACACAGAAGTAATAATGTCCCAGGTACATGCCATTATTGTATATGCTTGGAATTTTCCTCCTCTTACGTTTTACTCAAAAAATACATTTTCGGATTAGTGTCTACCATGTGATTTTTAAACTATACTCACAAATATGAGCTTGTCTTACAAGATTCAGAGACCGTACCTACCAAAATAAAAATATTCATTAATTCCTGACTCAGTCATTTATTAAGCCTAATCCATAGATGTGATATTAATTACTTACCTAAACAAATCATTGTCTTCATTAATGAGACATATATATATATATATATATATATATCAACCTCGCAAATATTGGAGATTTTTTGCAGTCTTGGTACTTTGCATGCCCTTTCTCTTCATATTTCTCTGAATATTCCTTTTACAATGTTCCTTTATATTTTTCTCTCTTGACACTAAATCAGAACATCACAGTACAACAGACAAGCCTGATTTTGATCAAACCCCATTTCATAATATGTTTTGTTTAGAAAAGTCATACAAGCATACACTCCAGACGACCAATTATTGTCCACTTTTGATATACATACATATGTGTGCTTGTGTATATGTATCTGGGGACTCCACATGTATGAATCTAACTATCAAAAGAGATTATTAAACTTTGACTCTTGCATGTAAATAGACCCCCACACATGATGGCCACAAAAGAGAGAATCCTAGCAGGTGAGATACGTTTAGTGACCAAATAAATGATAGTCTTGATAATAAGTTAGTTATTATTTATAAGTTTATAAATTTAAATTATGTTATTAAGAATTTTGTTAATAGATAAATATTTTTATAAATATTTTTTTAATTTAAAAATATATTTCAATTCTAATGAATTCTTCCAGCCATAAATAAGATTAGATGATGGATGTGTAAATGTACGTAAACAATTTTTGAGTGTAGAAATACACTCGAACTCTAGTGAGGCCGCCCGAGAAGGACAATTGTTCTTTGAAGTTGCAGGTCGAAACAGAAAAACCCAGTAGTATAGACTAGTTTAGTTTTGATGAAACCCAGTTCATCATAATGAGTTATGCTAATCAAATCATACAAGTCAGGAAGTGCATAGACTAGTCAGAAAACCAGTCAAAAATGAAAGAAAAGAAAAGATCCCATGAGAGAGAGAGAGAGAGAGAGTCAGAGAGGCAGGAAATGGGGAGAAGTGAAGAGTGGGACTAGAAAACAGGAATGGTAATGGGAAAGAGAGAGGGAAATGGAAATGAATGAGTTGGGTGTGGCACATTAGTAAAGGAAGGGAGGGAGGGCATGTGTTATGGGGCAGAGAGCAACAGAGTGTGTGTGAACAGTTTTAACCTCAGAGTGCACTTTCCTGACAAGTTGCCAGAGGGACAGACAAGTGCTTTCAATTGCAAACAAACAACTCCAAACCTCCCTCAACCCAATGGTCTTTTCCCTGCACTGTCCCTCTTCCTCCACTGTTCACCCTAAATTATCAACACAAAAAAAACTCATGCCAGCTGCTGATGAACTTATCTTAACTCTATTTTTTAAGTTATTTGTGAGACTAAAGTTATTGATATTATTTCTCAGTTAAATTTAATATTTTAATATTATTTTTTAATATATTTAATATTTTTAATATACTGATTTTATTTATAGTATATATATAGTATTTTAAACTCTAAATAAAATTAGATACTAGATTTAACTGAAAAGTTATATCAAAAGATGCTAGATATATTTAAAAAATAATAGTTTGGATGAGTTATAAATAATATTAGAGTATTGAATTTTATTAAAAAATAATATCAAAATACTTCAAGTTATAAATAAAATTATAACATTAAATATAACTAAAAAAATATCATTAAAAAATGCCTGATATATTAAAAAATATTTGATATATTATAAATAAAATTAAAATATTAGATATTAATAAAAAATAATATCACAGTGTGAATGCTAAAAATACCTAAATAAGATAATCAAGCATGCAATGGTTTTAATGATTAGTTACAACAAGATGGGAGTTTAAACTTCCAAGAGAAGAATTCTTAATCATCCATCAAAGAGTAACTTTAAGTACTAATTATAATAGAGTATGTCAAGGAGCTAAAGGGAAGGGTGATGTGGCAAGCTTCTTGTTATGGTAATCATTAAATGGGCAAACATTGAAAAGGGTTATGATGATGGTACCTAAAGAGGCCAAAATTGACTGTAACCCAATATCTACATAGATGATGAAAGTGAGAGAAAGTAAAGTAAAAAAGGATAAAAGCATCAAATCCGTATCAAAGAAAATAAAAATAAATAATAATAAAGCAGATTTCATCGGCTATAGCTCTATGGCTTTCAAAATATCCATCAACCAGATCATGCCACAAACACTAAGCCAAAAAAGATCTAGAATGACACGTACGAGACTGTCTCTTGTTCATAAAGTTACCACAATACCCTCGGATTACGAAAGAGATTGCTATGACCAGTGCCTTGTTCTTAGGCAGCTTACATTTAACAATTTTATGGTATTATTTAATTTTAGTTTATATAATATGTTAAAAGGTCAAAATTTATTATTTCAAGGGACAATAATTTTGTGTCAGACGTGTCACAAATTTTTGCCATAAAATATAACTTCCAAATTAATATGATAAATATGAGATGGCACTATTTTTCATGACTGTGATGTTAATACTGCAGCAGCAGAGAACCTAAGGTGCATGGACTAACCTCAACCTGCACTTGAAATTAAATACTTATTATTTTTATTACTATCATCATTTTTTCTTTGTACATTTGTTTATAGATTTCTGCAAAAGATGTCAGAGACAACAAAGGCAGCTGCAAAGAAAGAAGAAAAAACAGAAGCAGTAACTGCAGGCGGTGCCTTCATATTAATAAGAACAGACTCACTCCCTCATTCACAGCACATAGGGAAGAAATAGAGAGAAGGTGGCAGTGAGAGCCAGAACAAGTATTTATCATCAGAGCCATTAGTATCTATTTATCTATCTATCAGCCATGCACAGAAGAAGATTCTGCCCTTCGGGAGAGAAGGAAAAAGAAAAAGAAAACACTTTCAATCAGTTCAGATTCAGCCCCAGCATATAGAAGAACCAATCCTCTCTCTTGTTCTGTCTTTGTTTGAAGCCTCCTGTTGTTGAGTTTTCTCTTGTTCTTTTATTTATCAGTGTGTGTAGAAGAGAAACTTATAATAATATTCTTCTCTTTTGTCTGAATCACACACACTAGAATGATGAATACTGCTACTACTGCAAGAAATAGGCCTCCTTTCACAGCTTCTCAGTGGCAAGAACTTGAACAACAAGCTCTTGTTTTCAAATATATGGTCTCAGGAACACCGATTCCACCTGATCTCATTTACTCCATCAAAAGAAGCCTTGACTCTTCAATATCTTCAAGGCTTTTCACTCACCATCCTGGTGGTAAGTAAGCAAGCACATGATGAAGAAAAGCATGTTCTTGTTCATATTTGTTTCTATTGTTTCAAAGCTTATGGTTTGTTCTATTGATTTTGCAGTGGGATGGGGATGTTTTGAGATGGGTTTTGGGAGAAAAATTGACCCAGAACCAGGAAGATGCAGAAGAACAGACGGAAAGAAATGGAGATGCTCAAAGGAAGCATATCCAGATTCAAAATACTGTGAAAAACACATGCACAGAGGAAGAAACCGTTCAAGAAAGCCTGTGGAAGTTCCTTCATCAACAAGCAGCATTTCAACAAACACCTCGCAATCAATCTCACCGTATAGCTTTAACAGAGGTCTTTCAATGATGAGCAGCAATCCAAATAACAACAACAACAACACAGCTTCACTCTCTTCTTCTTTCCCTTTCCCTGAATCATCATCTCAATATCCTTACCAAAGTTCTTCTCTTAATCCCTTCTTTTACAACACCCATTCATCAACCTCTTCGAGACCTCCTGATTCTGATTTCTCATCTCATGGCAACACTACCCATCAGCTATTTTTGGACTCTGGATCTTATTCTCAGGACGAGAAAGACTATAGGTTTGTGCAAAATGAGAAAGTTGGCAACTTAGTTCTTTCTCTTTGGTTATTAGATGGTGAGCTTCTTTTTTTTATTTTTTTATTTATTTATGTATTTTGACTTTATTCTCTCTCAAGCAGAAATATTCATGTGGACGAAAGGGCATTTTTCCCAGAAGCTTCAGAGTCAACTAGAAGCTTCCCTGACTCATACCATCACCAATTATCTATGAACTCCTATAATAAATCCTATTCAAACTCTCACCAGTTTCAAGGCCTAAATGGTAATGAGAGTAATCCAAGGCAACAACAACAAGAAGAGCAACATTGTCTTGTTCTAGGCACTGACTTCAAATCACCAAGACCGAGCAAAAGTACTGAGGAAGAGACTAGTACTGAAACTACCCACAGACCACTTCACCACTTCTTTGGGGATCAGTGGACTCAAAAGAACACAGATTCTTGGCTTGATCTTGCTTCCAACTCCAGAATTTCCACGGGTAATCGTCGTCATTAAACTGTTCTATAGAACCCCAAAAACAAATACTATCTTTCACTTGTAATATCACCAATATCACCCTTCTAGTTGTTAAAAAGTTGAAAATAAGTCTAGAAAAAGAAAACTCATGATCAAGATAAGATTTTGTTGGAGTAATTGTATTATTTAGCCTCTTCCTTTTGGTGCTTTGCAGATGAATGACCCTTTGGTTATGTGTGAGATAGTGGATACGCGGGAGAGAGAGAGAGAGAGAGAAGGTGATAAAGAAGAAAGGTTTATCGTGGCTAGGGGAAGCTTACCCTTCATAAAGCAGAGATGTTTATCATGGAGGAATGTGGGGGCCCACACATGGATTTGTTATGTCTTTACTTTAGGTTGATGTCTAAATATACTTTCTTGCTTCCCTCTGAAGAAAACATGTCTCATTTGCAAACTGTGTTGTGTGGGTGTTGATGTTTGTTTGATTGAGAAAATGAGTGAGTGGACCGGAGGGATATTAAAGGAAGGAAGCATCTTCAGTTTCTAGCTGTGAAGTTTCTGCACTTTGCTTTCCAATTCAAATTACCTCTGTAGCTTTTGCTTATTCTATTTATGTTTATGGACCCAAACATAACGTGCTCTGAATATATATATATATATATATATATATATATATATATATGTTGTACCTCTGCCATGAAATTCTCTGTATCACTTCCATATGGACAACTTGACCTCAGTCACAGGTTTTGATGCTGAACTTTCAAATATTGCTAGTTTGCTTTCTGCTTTTAAGTGTCCGTTCATTTGAATGAGTAAAACTACATTCATTTACTTTATATTTTTCTTAAATTATAATTATTTCTTGTCTTATTCACAAATATTATCTGACTTCTATATCATTTGAGATATAGAGAGAGAGAGAAATTTCTTGCTATCTGTTTTCATGAACAAAGTTAATATTTTTATAGAATGCTTTTTAGAAAATAAATTATTTTCCCTTTTTCGGCCCATAATAGGGTAACATTTTAACTTATTATACGAGAGGTTTTGATATCTGGATCATGTTTATTATTTATTAAAATGTAATTGGAAGCAAATTTTGTGTTGCTTAAAATAAAGTTTTTTTTTGGTAGATTTTTTTTAAAAAGAGGTTAGGTTCATCTACAATCTAAGGGTAAGATAAAATTTTCTTTTCTCTTAAGTGATACTAATGTCAGACAAGATGAGTTATCTATTATCTTCAGCTATGAACTTAGTTATTTAGAAGTTAAGATATTTTTTTAAGTATCGTAATTAGAATCATAATAAATCAATATTTTTTAGTAGTTAAATATACTATAAATAATTATACATCTCATTGGATCCTCCATCAAAATGTGAAAACGAGTTAAATGGCCCAATCAAATGATGGGTTGGTCATATAGATACAACGCACGCACAAGCAGCTTGATTTGACTTTGAACATTAGTGGTAATATATTAAAAAAATAAAAATTACTATATAAAAATTATAAAATATAAATACTACCGAATAAATAATAAATATTTTATATATATATTTGGTAAAAGAGAGGGCTATACGCCCGAGTAAATAAAAAAAATTAAATTATATAGGGATTATCTTCTAAACACAGATTTACAATCAGATACATGAGTGTAATGTCTTCGTGGTATTCAAATTTTCTTTTACAAGGGTATCTGCCAATCTGTTATGATTTATGGGAACATATTGTATTTTCAATTCCCATATAAATTGTAGTAGTATATGACCTTTCAGATTTGATAACATTTTAAGAATATTACTAGCATCAGATTCAAGAATAATCCTCATAATTTCTAAATCTAAAGTTAACTTTAGCCTTTTATAAATAGCCTATTGTTCTGCTTCTAAAACATTGCAGGAGCCCAACTGAGCTGTAAATCTAGAAACCCAACTTCTAGTATCGTCGTGAATAACTCTACCACAGCCTGCCCTATTGTGTGATTTATTAAGAGCTCCCTCTACATTTAATTTAACATATCCCAATGGAGGAAGTTGCCAACCAATTGAATTTGATAAGGCCAAATTAGTATCAATGTGAATTTGTTGAATATGCACAAATCCTTTCCATGTTTGCAGAATCACCGAATAAGGATTCGAGGGTTTAAAAACATCCTGACTAAAGGTATAATTATTCCTCCACTTCCACAAACTTCAAATTGTAACCCCCATATTAGACTCCAATTGCCACTATCATTTGTTCCTAAATTCCTTTTAAGATTTAAAGCAAATCAATCTCTTAAAGGAGCTCTGAAGAATGCAGGATAAAACCTGGGATAAATTAATTTATGCCAAAGATGATAAGCATAGGAGCAATCACTTAGGTTATGCGTAATATCATCTATATCTAACTTGCAGAATTGACATAAAGCGCTTGATAAAGACCATTTGCTTCTCTAAATATTTGTTGAAAGACAATTATTGAATGTTATCCACATAAAAACTCTGATATGTTCTGCACCCTTATACTTCCAAATGTCTTTTATATACAGAGCTAAAATTATTTTCAGATTGATTCTCAATAAGGTAATAGGCACTTTTAATAGTAAAAATTCTTTTATTTGTAGCATTCCATAGCATTAAGTCATTGCCCACATTCTCCACAGTTGGTATCATGAATTTTAACCTTTGAAAAGCACAACTTGGGATGATCTCTGCAAGTCTTTGGTATTTCTAAGTTCCAGCCTCCACCCAGTCAACAACTTTACTGCTTTCTTCTTAATATGATAATGGATGAATACATATCTCCTTTAAACTTTTATCAAGAAAAAAGCCATTTATCAGTAAAAAAAATTACCAATTGCTTATTTCTAATTTTCCATCTTGTACCTAATTCCATAATTTCCTGTTGCTGAGATATGAACTTTCAAAGGGCAGAGTCTCCTTTCCTAGCATCCAGTAAGTTTTCTTCATTTTTCAACATGTATTTATGAAATAGCACATCAACCCACAAGGCCCTATCTCCATTTACAAGTTTTCAAACTATTTTGGCTCCACACGCACGATTGAAGGATTCTAGTTTCTTGAACCCTAACCCACCATATGATTTAGGTCTAATAATTTGATCCCAACCTATGGGATGAAAGCTATGCGGGCTTTCACTGTTCCCCCATATGAAATTCCTTTATAACATTTCTACTTCCTGACAAATAGAGATTGAAATTTTAGACACTTGCATTAGATAAACTGGAATAGAACTCATAACCGACTTGGCCAAAGTGATTCTGCCAGCAACTGAGAGTATTTTCCTTCCATGCAACAAGTTTTAATTTAACTCTATAAATTATATATTGGAAAGTGTCACTGGGTTTTCTCCCTCTAATGATTGAAAAATCCAAATACTTCCCAATCTCAACAGAATTTGCCATACCTGTAATCCTGCTAATATGTCTCCTTATGTTAACTTGAACTTTTGGGGAGAAGAATATTGAAGATTTGCTCTTATTGATTTTCTTTCCTGAGGCATGACAAAATTTATCTAAGTAGGCCATCATACATTTGGCTTGATTTTTAGATGCCACTCCAAACAACAGAAGGTCATTAGCAAACATAAGATGTGAAATGTATGTACCACTACTAGTAATGCAAATTGGCCTCCAATCACCTGCATTCACAGAGTTAGTAATAATATGGGACAATTTATCCATGCATAAAACAAACAACAAAGGTAAAATAGGATTTCTTTGACGAAGACCTCTTTTAGGGTATAAAATTTCAGTCTGAGATCCATTCCATAATAAATTATAAGTCACAGATGTAACACATCCCCTAATAAGATTTGTAAAGTTAGAATCTAAACCAACATCAATAAGAACCCGATGAAGAAAATCACATCTGACGCGATCAAAGGCCTTTTCTAGATCAATCTTTATTGCCATTAGACCCGTTTTACCTCTAGCTTTCTTCATTATGTGCATGATTTCTTGGCCAATTATAATATTATCTTGTATGTGCCTGCCCTTTATAAAACTTGCTTGAAATGGGGAAATAAGATCATCCATAATATCTCTTAATCTATTGACTATCACTTTAGTAATACATTTATAATGTACAGTACATAAAATAATAGGTCTAAAGTGATTAATCACTTCAGGATGATCCCTCTTTAAAATAAGGGCAATCAGTGTTTTATTTGCATTAGGCTCAATAGACCCACTCTCAAAAGTGTTTCTAACAAACTTGCATAGAGAGTCGCCCACAATATTTCAATTTGTCTGATAAAATATAGGAGAAAAATCATCAACTCTAAGGGCTTTATAAGGCACCATAGAAAAAAGAACATCTTTTATCTCCTTTTTGGAATGTGATTGACACATATTGACTAGACGATCAGTAACATCAAGGGGAAAATTTGTCTTTGTTTGTAGAATCAAAGGGTTATTCTCAGAACAATTATATAGATCTTTAAAATAATGTATAGCTATAGATATTAATTCAGATTCATTCTCTATCCAGTTTCCATTATTATTCTTAAGTGACAATTTTTTTTCTCCTTCTTCTCATTTTTGTTATCAAATGATAATAACGAGTATTCTTATCACCTTTAGTAATCCATTCGGTTCTAGCCTTTTGGAACCACTTAATTTCCTCTAATTTCAAAATATTATCTAATTTAGATTGTAAATCCTTTTCAAGCGAATTTTAAAAAGTAAAATATAAGCAGGAGAGCTTTGTATACCTTTTAACCTAGCAAGTAAAACTTTTTTCTTTTTCTCAACAAATCCAAAAATGTTTTTATTCCATTCAACAAGGGAGGAACCTAATTTGTCCAGAGATTTATTAAAATCCTCTTCATCCCTCTAGACATCAGAAATAAATTGTTTAAAATTTTATGAGATAACCACATAGCCTCAAAATAAAAAGATTTTGCTTGCCATGAGAAGAAAAATTTTGAAATTGCAAAGCAATAGGATTATGATCAGAGAATTGAGTTCGCGACATTACCTTCAAGATGCCATCTGATAAAAGATCAAGAAAAATAGAATTTGCTAGAGCTCGATCCAATCTTTTGTAAAGTCGAGAACATCCAGCAATTTGGGGTCCCTTTCATGTAAATTTAGCTCCTTAGAAACCCATATCTGAAAGTCCACACTCATTTATTATGACTTGAAACCAATTTATCCTACTAATAGAGGAAGCCACTCCCCTAATTCTTTCATTTATGTTGAGAATATCATTGAAATTCCCACAAACAACCCACGTCATTTTAATAGAATAGGATAGATTCTTCAATTGGTTCCATAATTCTTGCCAAAGATTAGAATGGGTTATAACATAAATTGTTGTTAACAAAATATGAGGACGCCTCCCAATTTCGCACTTTAAATGGAAGAATGACCTATTTTCAATAACAGCAACTTTAATTTGATCACTTTTCTAAGCCATCAAACCTCCCTTGGGAATCATTCTTAAAGAATCATATCCTCAATTTTGTAAAAAATCAAAACGAGAAATAGTAGAGCACTTTGTTTCAGATAAAACAATGAGGCCAAACAGCCTTTAAATTACAGAGAAGCCCATTAGCACAGGCTCCTCTCACATTCCAATATAATAAACTATCCATAAATAAATAATAATAAAATTAGAAAACAATTCTCACTAAATCCCACTTAGTCCTCTTGTATAAACTGGGTCTCACTGACCATGTTATCTTCACCATTTTCAGTTACCTCATAAATTATAGGAAGTGGGCTTGATATCATCCAGCCCAAATTAATATCTCCAGGGTCTATTTCTTCTATTATAATCTTAAGCGAGGTCTCGAGTTCGAGCCTTGGCGTACGTAGAAAATCCCCATTGGGAGACTCGCCCACCATAGCCAGGTGCGCGACGCGGGTTGGATCCGGATGTAATCGG
Organism: Leucaena leucocephala; assembly: GCA_037074615.1. Taxonomy (NCBI): domain Eukaryota; kingdom Viridiplantae; phylum Streptophyta; class Magnoliopsida; order Fabales; family Fabaceae; genus Leucaena; species Leucaena leucocephala. Next base: position 19,563,366 of record CM073555.1, on the reverse strand, counting down.
GGCAAAGCTCCGGTAAACCGGGTGGGCAACAAAAAAAAATCTTTAGGAAAAGTCTGGCCCAATTTTGGGTCCATAAAAAGTACCTGGGCCTGCGCTGTTAGAGCTCCATTATACCGGTCCACTGCAGCTTCCTTTTTGCTCGTCTGACTGTGTCGTAATCTCTATTTTTTCCCCGTTGAACTGCTCCAGCGTCCCCATCACGGTCTCATCATTGTTAATCCCAGTTTGTAGCACAGCTCTAGATCTCTTTTCACTCTTCTTCCGTACCTCCTCACCCTCGTTTCTCGTTTCACTAGCGCTGGTTTTGTTGCTTGTTGAGGCCACATTTTCTTTCTTTTTAAAATTCCTCTTCTTCCAACCTCTAGCCTGTTGTACTTCAAAATCTCTCAGTGCGGCTGTGCAGGATTTACTTCCAGCTCATTAACGTTTTGGGTGCTGTCACTATTATGCTGATTTTGTTCTTGGATTTCCACCTCAACAAGAACTCCAAAACGCGATCCCCTAATAGCCCGGTGAGTCGACTCGGTCCTGCTCTCTTTTTGCTTCCTTTGTCGACGTGGTTTTTGCACCACCTTCCATTGCTCTTGATTTATGCTGTCATCGTGCCTTGATAATTCTGTATTTTCTTTCTGTTTACCCCTCCGATCAGCGTTTTTATGCATTTCCTGGCTGTAAGCTCTGTTTGGGCAAGAGTCACTGCGATGCCCATAAATTCCACAATTAGTGCATAGCATATGGAGTCCCTCATATTCTAAGTAATAATTTTCCCCATCTAATTGGAACCCTGACATCAATTGCTGAAGATCAACTAGAACACAGATTCAAGCGTAGTGGCCCCTTAATTGACAGGAAGTGTTCATATCTATTTTTATCGTCTCCCCTATTCGGTTGCCAATAAATGTAAGTGCCTGTTCATTATAATACTCCAGAGCTACCTTTGGCATTCGAACCCATACTGTAACCTTATTAATTGTTGCTTTCTCAGGTTTAAAATTAGGCTCCCATGATCTCACCGTGAGATAATGATCATAGATTAGCCATGGACTTCCAGTTAAAACATTGAAATAGTCTTCCTTGCTTGATAACTTCACAACATAAAATCCACGTCCAATGTTGATCAAGTTTAGAACTCCCTTTTTCGCCCACATGGCCTGTAACCTGGTTTGTAGAGCTTTAAATCCAATACCCCTGTCTAGCAACTTGACAATCAATGCTTTCCACCAAGCTCTATATAACTTTTTCTTCATCTTCCCTGAGAAACAGAAGGTAGGGAAGTTTCTGTCAAGATCTTCAATCGTTTTACATAATGGTTCATCCTTTCCAAGATGTTCCTGTTCTTGTGAATCTGACATTGTATCATCAGAAACCATATTTTCATTTTCTTCTTCCATTTCATCCTCAGAATGATCATTATATGCATCAGCTCCTTCTAGTTTCTCTGCAAATGTTGGACCACCCTGAGCATATTCCACACTACTTGAACCTAGTTTAGGCCAATTTTCTTGATAACGCTTCTCATTTCCTTGCTTGCTCCCATCATTTTTTACTTTCTTTGACCTTCGAAACAGTAGATCATCTTCCTCTTGTGAAGAAGGAACAACAGATGCCATAGAGCTAGAGAGAACAATCGCCATAGAGTTTCTTTTATATATATATATATATATATGATAAAAGGCCCTGTTCGGTTCTAGGCCATACTGAGAAGGTAGATTTTTTGAATCTACAATCAAGGGCCACCGCTGGTCCCAACCAAAAACAGCCCCACCAAATATTCAACACTGTTTCTCCTAATTATACAACATTGTACAATATCACTTTATTGTGGTGAGACATACGGATATTTAGAGCATATTCGATTATTAGGAAGTACTACTTTATTGTGGTTTCAGTCAAGGCATTTGGAGAAACATCCTAACTCCTAGGTATTTAGGTTTACACTAGAGGGTAATTGACAGCTCGTCTTACTTTAGATCGTAGGTGAGCCCAACTCTTTTTCAAAAATTTTTGTACAAAAAAAAAATACAACACTGTAATACATTTTCCTAAACCCAGCTTTCTGTCCAATTAATATTATTCTTTTCTCAATTCTCTTATTTTCTTTTGTAAATTAGGTTCATACAACCCTTCACTTCAATCTTGGGAAAGATTCTTCAGGGCTCACATATTCAGTTTCTTAAGTCTCAAATGTTTCAATTTCATTTATCTGATTCCAGTTCACAAACAACGGTACCCTTCCATTCTCTAGAATTGGTCATCTTTTGCCTCTTCGTCACAGTTGATAACAAATAATTAACATCTAACTCAACAAACAATTAAGTTTGCTTGGAGTTAAACTTTCTTAAAAATTATGTGGCAAGCACAAAATAGGCTGGTCTTGAATTATGGGGACTAAATTGAAACTTGCATGAAACTAGAGGAGCCAAAAGTGTACTTAAACCAAAGAAGAGTCATATGCTCCTATTATCCTGTTCTCACATGTCATTAAGAACATCATAAATCTGAGTATGTACAGGAGAACACATGAATCCTACATCTCTCTTTCATGATAGCTTCCACAAAGATTAATTGGAACTATGACTCGTTACCAAAACAATAATTACTAATTAGTAAATCTTCTAACACCCAAAAGCCAGTTGGAAACATCTTGCTTGTTGTGCTTGACCATCAAAGTAGCACATCTTCAGTCTTATTTTAATTTGACTCCAAACACAAGGCACACATTCCTCCACCATTGCACAATTTTGCACAAGGTAAAGCTTAAAGGCCAGAAGAATTTCAGGTTATAGTCATGTCACATACTGGCACTGCAAATGCGCATTTCCTCAGCATTCACAGTCCATTTAAGTTTAAAGCCACATGCAGATATAAGAATCGACCATTCAAACTAAAAAAAAACAAAAGCACTATTTTTCATTTCTTATTTCAACCAAAGTAGTCCAGGAAGTTTGCGAAAGGTTTGAATGCTTACAAGTCAATCATGTATATGCATTATCGTCTCAGAATTCAAAACAATTCCATCAAGACTTGCTTTCTTAAGAACTATTACGAGTTATGACATTGCATGCAAACAAACAAAACTACTCTAACTTCATCTTGATAAGTTTCTCTTAAATCCCCCATTCAGAAAGACAATCACACAGAGAGCAGTGGCCAGAAGAAAACACAAAAATAAATCTTAAAATGCAAATGGTGAATCATCGCTAGATATCATACTCCATCTGGGCGATTTCATTCAACTTCTTGCTAGTAAAAATAGAACAGCAGAACATCACGCTCATTACCAAAGCAAGAGTCAATGATTTCAAATATCAGCAAACAGCTTCTGTTGTATCAACGACAAAATAATCAATCACACCAAGTTTTAATCACTATGTATAATAAAGTCATAAAACTAGGCACAGATACATCAAAACGGGAAGGGGGGAAAATCAATTCTGTCATTGCTAACTAATTCTTCAAAAGTTTCCTAGCATCATTGTACAGTGAACATGTTAGAACAAAAATATAAAAATATAGAACCGAAGAGGAAGAAGGGGCTTCTTCAAATTATGAGCCGTGTAGTAATGCAACTAAGGACAGTAAGTATAAATGTAGGAAGGAACGCATGGAGAAGGCCAAATGTAAATACCAACAGGCAGAATAACTCGAGCTCGAGCATTCGTTCCTTAATTCGTTTCTTTCAATCCTTGTTTTCTATAATGTTGTTGCCAGACTCTGGAGAATTTCAATCCAACCCAATGAAAAGAATGCTGAGAACATTCGCGTCGAAAATTTTCAAGTACTAGCTTCAAAGGCATCCTTCGTCCTCAAAAGTTGCCTTCTCTTGAAAACTAAGAAACAAACCACACCAATCTGCATGATTCCCGCAATACCCGCAAACAGAAGGCCGATCTTCTTCCCTCGCTTCATCTGGTGCGATGGTGGCCGCGGAGGCAACCTATGGTGGAGGCGAGGGTTTGCCGGTGATCTATTGGCCTTCTTCGGTCCTGGGTCCGCATGAGCTAGATTATGGGGGGGCGAAAAATGGTGAGGCGGCGGAGAATGAGAATGGTGAAGTGGTGGCGGCGTTGAAGGGGACGAAGGTAACGGTGGCGATGGTGGAGTTGTGTAAGGAGGATGCGGTGGCCTAGGTGGCGACGGCGATGGCAACGGCGGAGGCCGAGGAGGTGGCGATACTGATGTAGAGGAGTTCTGGGACTCGCCAATAACAGAATAAATACCGCAGGTGATGCCGAAAATTACAAAGCACAAGGTCGACAATGGTGAATCCATGGAACAACAACAAAGGGATTTCCCTTCTCAAGGACGATCAATGTCAAAATCAGGGGTTTCAGGGATTTTCCGCACTGTATCTTCCTTCTTCGTATTTAGCTCTAAATGAAATATCCTCGCCTCCCAGCAGAACTACTATTGAAACAGAATCCAATCATACGATCGCTTCAAATCAGGACATTCCCGGCTCCCGGGGACAGCTTCCTACTCTGCATAAAGAATTCAAAGAACTGGATCGTATGGGTTTGCCCCCAAACCTCCGCTTAGTTAGTTGCTCTTCCAAAGAAAGAGGGGTGGGGGGGGGGGGGTGGGGGTGGGAGAGGAACAAACCCACACCCCCAAGAGTCGAAATCAGGTAGCTAGGGTTTTGTTCAGACAAGTCCCAGAAAAACTAGGGATCTGAAGAACAAAGAAATGGGGTCAAAGAAGTAGGCTGCAAAACAGTACAAGGTTGAATCAATTCCAACTCAACCCCCAGAAGTGAAGGTGCTTCATGAGAAAGATGATAGGGTCAAAGTGGGAAAGATCAAGGGAAGCAATAGATGAAGAAGAAGGATAATAACGGAGGCACTGAAGTGGGACAGGTAGGACAAACGGGATTGAATTTTGCGTGGGAATGGGCAGCTTTCTCAGAAAATGGAAGATGATTGATGATGCAGAGAGAGAGGGAAAGGGGTTAGATAGAAAGTCTGCTGGAGATTGAACCGGTTTGGGCTAATTTATGCGAGTGATGAGCTAGCAACAGAGAATCTTAGGGCCTGTCATGACTCACTCATGACTTTACACAGACGGAGAAAACGGGGGAAGAGAGAGAGCGAGAGGAGAGGGATTTGAAGACGTGGCAGGTATTGTGGGCCCGATTCCGACTGAGATGCGGTTCGATTATGTGGGCCCGCTTGGTATAATGGTCTTGGGTGGGTATGAGATGGAGAAGGCCTTGGGTTGGGTACATTGGATCCTTTGAATTATATATTGAACCCTTGAAAAATTAGTTGGCAAATAAAAACAAAATTCCCCAACAAGATTGCGTGTCTAACAAACGAGAGAGCCTAATATTTTACAACATCATGAATCAATACTTAAATTTTTGTTGGAAAAGATATTCACGTTTAGAATTAATAGTATCTTAGATATAATGATCTTTAATAAGAAGATAACTATACTTAACCAAAAAGACAAAATTAGAAAATTATAAATTTTTAAGTTTCACAGACAGAATTTACCATTAAATGGAAAGATGTAGATTGAGATATAAATTATACTATTTACTGTTTACAGATAGTTACTTCTCAAAATTGTTAAAAATATTATGAGTAGATGGTAAGTAATTTTAGTAATAGTTCTATTAAATTTTGATGATGATTATTACATTTAGATTTGGAAATAATTCTAATAATTTTTTAAAAAAACATCTTAACATTTTTACCACACCGATTGAATTAGATTAAATGAATTTATTATCACTAAGTTAGGTTTTAATTTGAGTATTATAAAACAAAATTACTTTGAGAGCTCTACGGTTCTACCCTTCATTTAGGATTTCACCTAATTCAAATTTAAATTGATAAAAGAAAAATTCTTAACAATTTTAAATTTAAATCCTTAGACGTCATTTCTTCTTAATATTAAAATAATTAAGCATGCAATTCAGGAGCAGAAAATCATAAAAGGAATTGGCTTGTAAATGATACGGTTTTTCATAATTTTAAATATTAGTAGTGATTAATTGATTTTACAGTATTCAAATTACCCCATAAACTAGTTAACTGTAGAACTAATTCAAATGGAACTTGGACTCTGAATATTATAAATATTCAACACTCTTCCTTTATCTGGGTGGGTATAAATGTAATGATTTTTACATTTCTTTATACAAGTTAAGGACCAAAATTGATAACTTTGTGTAATTAAATTAACCTTTTTAAATAATTGAATTTAATAATATATTAATATCTGATAAAACATTTGAATTTAATAATATATCATATCAGATAAAAGATAGTCCATAATCTAATCCATATCCAATAAAATATTCTGGACAGAATTTCCAAATGTCGGAAATAGATCTGATTCAAGAAAAAAGCCAGTAAAACACCATATCTTAGTTGGACAGTGTCTGAAACAGAAAAGAATGTTTCTCACAGAATAATAATCACCTAGTGCCTTTATCATCATGACAGCTAGCAATTCAGAATTAGAAGAACTGATTATACCCATTTTTCAATATAATAATTTGCCAATCAGATTTTTCAATAAAAATATTACATTTTTCCCATCTCAAGCACATACCTTTGACTTTGACCCTTTGATATACTCCTATATCCTCAACTCCTTAATATAAAACCTAATTAAAAAATTAATCTTAATCTTAAATATCATATTTATTTTTTATATTTATCAACTTTTTTCTAAATTACCCCATATTAATACTTTTTCAATAATAATCAAGTAGGAGAAGGAAAAAAAAAGGGAGTTAAAAAAGATGATTAGGGCGTTTTAAAAAAAATATGTCATATCAATTAACTTTCTTAATCTAATTAAATTAATTAAATATATCCCATATTAAGGATCGGAAGAATCCTTAGCAATGGATCAGATAGAAAATACTTAAAATAAAAATTTAGGCAAAACTAATGTCACATTGTTGGCCTAAAGCAAAAACAAATGAATATTCCCAATCCATATTTGATAAAAGAAAAAATATACATAAGCTGCATGATGTCAATGACTGTGATCCTAATTTTCGTGTCTAAAAGAACAAGCTAAGTAATTAGTAATTACACTTCCCTTGTAAGCCAATCAGTTACCGCGAATGCTTCCAGACCTGAGAAACAACAACTATTAGATAAGATATCTGAGAGCAAGCCAGCTGCTCACATAGATAGATGGACAGTCCAATAAGGACCTGTGAAAATAGATGAGGATCTATCCCATTTCATTAATGATAAAGAATATAAGAATGATCATGAACTTTCTTTCAGAAAGATACGGTCAGCAATTCTACTTTTGTAACATCCCTTTCTGGGAAAGACCATGCTTTTAGGATTGAAGTTTGGAACATAGAGGCTGTTTGGTTATTAGAATGAATGGAATGGAAGAGAAATAAAAACATAAATCTAACAACAATAAGTCTTATCTCACTAGGTAGAGTCGGCTAAATAGATCGCATGATATCATTATGCTCTATCAACAACTAAATTTTTAAATAGATTGTTAACTAAAAGGTTTCATTCAATGACTTCATTTAGTATTCTCTTTTGTTTTCCTCTGCCCCTTTTTAGAGGACTATATACTACCTGATCTACCCTCAAGTAAAAACATAAATAAAGTGAATAAAATGGGAAGGGGAGATAGGTCAACAGAGGTCCAAAGGTAGGAGGGGAAATTAAGTTCAAATGAAAATTCTTAGGTTGGTAATCTTGATTCATACGGGGCGTCATACGTGTGTTGATTCCCACATTTGTGGTATTGGGCTTTCTCATGGGAAAGATAATGCAAAAACAATTCTGCAACCAATACATTGTGCTAAAATGGAGACATCATTCCCATTATTTTAACCTTGACTGTTGACTCCAACAACCAAACAGGCCCATAGGGTTTCAAGTGCTTTGTGTAAAATGATATTAAGGGGAATGGAAAGGGTATATATCAGGCATTGACAGTTTTTTAAATATCGTTGCAGCAAATTGACTAATTGGAATATTCATAAAAAGGGTATTGAAAGAAAACGAAGATTACCAGTATTCAGGCAGTTAAACAAACCGCCATAGAGACCAAGAACTGGGGATTAATTAAAATCTTGTAATCTGCTGTAGCATCTGAGAATTAGTTGATTGGGAAACCAATTGATCTGAACTCAATGAAGGCCTTATCAGTTGGTGCGCACCAACTGGATTAGCAGGGCCCTGTCTACTCATATCTTTAGTACTGTTCATACTTGGTTCAGAGTGGGAGGATTCCATCAATGTACGTACCTGACGAGATATTGAGCAAGGACAAACAAAAATTATTTGTGCTCAATGACAGAATAATTTAAATCAATTGTATGCATGGATTCTCATACTTACCATATCTAGACGCCTTTTGTGAAGATCATTTAATACCTGTAAGGTTGAAACACAGCAAGTTAAAATTCAGGTTACTTTTAAAATATTCTGTAATGGAAGTGCTTCTAATCATATACCCAAACCTTGAGTCAAAAACAAAGGAGGGAGGAGTATTTTAAGAAAAATTAACAATTTTGAAACAGGCATGTTAAATTAAATTATTTTTTAAATGCTTGATGCAAAATAGTAATCAGCATCCGGTTAAAAGTAACTATGCATCAAACTTGTATTATATATAAAGGAACTGACGTTAACCTTCATTCCCTTTCTTCACGTGAGTGTGTTTGTGCGTGTTTTGGGGTGGGATCATTTGTTACTTACAGGTTTGCTCTGATACTTCTTTTCTTCACTTGAATATCCCGGAATAGTTAAATCCCAATTTTTCTCTGCACAGTGATTTGGGAAAGTAAGTAAATCAACAAAATTATGACATCAAAACATATTCTCAAAAACTATTTGATTCTGAATGATACAACCATTCCGTCCAAGAAAAAGATAAAACTATTGGGAGAAGACTTGGGAATGATTTTTATTAAATACTAACATGCTCTGTCAAGCAAAAATTTGGACTTAAAGAGTGCAAAACACAAACTCCTATGTTTGTTTACGGTTTTTTTTTTGTTCAGTCGCTTACGTCTCTATGGCTGACGGCAGATCTGTTTTTATTTTAATTTTAGAAATTTATTCAGATTGCTCTTATGGTTATGTAATTTAATCGAATCATAGTATTAACTAATACTCTACAAGTGTACAGCTGTTTCCTATGAATGAATAAGACTTTTGGCATCAATTCCTACAAAAACAAATAATTCATCTATCTTCTAACCCTCTCAAACTTTAATGAGAGAGAATGGCCGGGACATGATAAGCTTAAACTCGTTAACTTGAGCTTAAACTCGTTAACTTGAGTTTAAGCTTACAAGCTACGCAGACAGTAGCAAGTTGCTTCATCGGTCATAATAACCATAGGTTGACAAAATATGCAAACCATGGGACAAACCTAGAGATTCAACCTAGTAACAAGTAAACCCGGACATAGACACCACAGTGCAAATTCAGACAATGTATAGCCTCACTATTGGAATGAAAAATCTGAAAGAGGCAATTATGGCAATCTTTCTTTTGTAAATGTTTCCAGAGACACCAAAAAGTTGCTACTAACTATGAAAACAAATGTCTCGAAAAATTGCTTAAAAAGAAGAAATACAGATAATTAATAACAAGATAAGCATCCCTGAGTCAAGCCACCACAAATTTCAAAGACCAGTATCTTATAATGAAAAATATTGGGAAAAAAGAAAAGAAAAACGGCAGAGAAAAATTCCTCACACCTTGACTTTTTCATCATGAATGCAGACTTTTTCTCCGTTTTAGGGTCAATAAGCAAGAATGCAGACTTAAAAATATACTTCCTCCTGTCCTTAATATAAAATCTACTTAGCTAATTTGCGCAGATTAAAGAAATTAGTTAAGTTAGTTATTTGTAATGATTGTTTGTTGGTTTCCCTAAAATACACCATTTAATCATTTGCATTTGAACTACCCTTAATATGCGTAATCATATAGGGATACTTTGGAGAGAAAATTATAATTTTGAGAGACAAAGTGGATGGGGATCTTATATTTAGAACCAAAGTAAACTCCCTATCTAGCTCTTATATTTTATATTTAGGACAAAAGGGAGTATAAAATATATAATTATAAGGGCATTGCAACAGAGCATATCACTTGAGCTCACCAAGATTGAGATCATGCAAAAACTTATCTTTTCAAACCAATCAGACTAATCAGTCATGCTGTTGATAAAATTTGTGCATGTAAAGCAAACTAACAAGATATTAAATATGCAATGGTTGTTTATCTTTTGAGGTGAGAGCGGAAAAATAAATGAAACATAGTCAGTCACAACAGACCTAGATGTAGCAATAAGTCCTTGGACTCCAAAGTTGATGATTTTCTATGCTTTGCTAAAATGCAGCCATGTGTTGTCACCTGCAAATACGAATGAGAAATGTCACAATTGGAGGACAGAATAATCTTAACTGAGACAAACAATCAACCATAGACTTCAGTATCAGATAGAGAATACAAAATGGAAACTTAATATGAAAAGCTTTTAAATAACAAAAAATTGTTACACTTCTTCTATAAGGAAATCCAATTATGGACTACAATGAATAAGGAAATTATAAATTTTGCTACATATTTAGTACAGTACAATCACAAAGCAGTATACTGAACCAAAGATCATCCAGCACCCTGGGAAGTGCAAGTGCCAAAGTAGTCAAATTTAACAAATTTAACCTTCAAGTGGATTGTCAATGTATTTCTATCATGAAAACTCTAGAGAAGAAAGTATTGAATGAAAGTGATAAAACTTGTAGTTGACATGTTACTACTAGATTTAAGCCAATTGAACAAAGACTATCATCAAAACCATTTATCCAGAACCCCCCCCCCAAACAACAAGATATATATATATATATATATATATATATATAAAGTCTCCCCAACCCTAGAAAGGACCTTAGTGATGACATTGTAACAGCAGACATCAGACTAACATTAGTAGGTAAAAAAAGCACAAAACTTAATAGCTGATCCTTTCATTAAATCAGTCCAGTTACCAAGCTACTAATAAGGTTCTTCTTTATGATAAATTTCAACATAGTGGAAATTTTATATCAGTAATCAACATGATTATTCCATAAGAACATTATATCAAAGTGAAAATATCTATCATGGGAAGAGAGGAGGAAAAAGACATGTTAGAATGCTTACGGAATCAATGAACTCATCAGCAAGCTCTAAAAGAATATCTATAACTTCAGGATCCAGCTTGCCCTGCGGATCCACCTGCAGATGAATAGACTATTAATATTACAATTACATATATAAGTAATAAACAGAACTTCTAAGAAAAATGACAACGAGCAAGAACTACCTGCGCAACTAAATCCTGTATCTTTCTCTTTCCAAGCAGTTGGTTTGTTGCTTCTGTTCCTTGACTTGAGCTGCCCCCTGGTGTAGTTGTGCCAGAAGCAGTAGCATCGGGCTGTGATCCTGTTAGACTAAGTGACTTTTGGCCTGCAGGTCCTGGCATCCTAGGAGACTGCTGCTGCTGCTGATGCTGATGATGGATAGGTGTTTGTAGTTGAGACTGTTGTTGCGATTGCTGTTGTATTAGTTGCTGCTGCTGCAGGGGCTGCTGGTGATGCTGCCCCATTGGCTGCTGCTGCTGCACCAACTGGGATAATTGCTGTTGACTCAAACCCATAGAGTTTTGTGGCAGTTGATTTGTTGAAGCCAGCTGCTGCTGCAATAACAACTGTTGTCTCTGATGTTGAAGACGCAATGAAGGAGATCCAGGGCCAGACATTGCTGGGATTTGCTTAAACCACTGTTGCTGTGTTAAAGAATTGTGCATCATTGCTGGCTGTCCATTCTGAGACAACCCAGGTAATTGAGAATTCATAAATGCAAGGGATGACGTCCTGGATAAACCTTGAACCTGTAGTTAACAACTCATAAGCATTGTTATCATGATCTATATATGCATTACCAAGAAACTATTGATTATTACATTATAAACTTTGTCTGAAAGTTGAACTATATTAAACTTATTGTAAATCATATTTTCAATATAAAAAATAGAATTAAGAAATTCTTTTCCCTTTTCCTTGAAATACGCAAATGCCCTTTATGAATATTCTTATATATTGCACCTTTTTTTTGGTGACTTTATATATTGCACCCTATAATTGCAAGCACTCAAATTCTCCCCCTCACCTATTAACAGGGAAAAGGGAAAGGAGAAGAAAAGAGACTACATTTTCAATTCAACATATATACTATTTCTTATAATTACGGTTGGTGCAAATACAAAAGCATCATGTAAAAGGATGATACAGAAGTTAATCAAATTGTCTGATGATGTTGATCACAGTTAGGTAGTTGCATTCTGGAAGCAGGAACATTAAAAGCAAAAAGTAGATTAAATATTGAAATGTCAAAAATACAGCAGAATTTTGACAGCATCGACATTTATAAGCTGAATCAAGTAAGAAGAATATGACATTATGATTCAATAAAAAAAAATGGAAGCACAAATGTTCCTACTTCAGCAAAATTACATCAAAGTACATAAAATAACAATAAATTATACCTGTGATGTGTTGAGTGAACCTTGCTGTGATAGTTGCTGCCTAATTTGACCTGGGTTCATTCGCTGCTGCTGAGCATAAGCAAGGGCTCCGTTGGCTCTTAGTTGTGAGCTGAGATTAAGTGAACCCATCATCCCCATTGCTTGCATTCCTTGCAGAGGTTGGCCAGCAGAATTACCTGGATGAAATTGTGACCCTTGGACCACCCCACTCTTCTGCCTCGGCTACAACCGAGTTCAAACTTATTTTATAATGAAATAAAACTATTTATAGTAAAAGGCAAGAAATGTAAAGATATTAAATAATTAAGTTATCACGTAGAAACAAAATAAAAAGCATAATTGAAGAAAATGGCATGGCAGGTAGATTTTTTCAAATTACATCATTTTCATATTTCTTTCATCTACTTCACATGTTGTCTTCTATCTATAACTCTATCACCTATGATGGGATCAATCATGAACTACAACCAATAAATGCCTCCGATGTCATTCAACTACTCTGTCATTTGGTTTTCACACCCCTAAAAGAATAACCAGTCACTCATTGAAATCTTGCTTAAGATTTCCATCCCAAGACAAATCATCGGAACGTAGGTATGAAACTTTGCCTCCCAAAACAAAGAAAAACAATTGCAAGATGCAAATTAACACAGCAGCAGTTTATACCATTTTTAAGAATCATTCATATAAAGTGACGCATCAATTAGCATAAAGAATTCACCATACCGAGCCCAATAAATTAAATTGTGCGGCAGCAGCACCGGGCAACATGGGAAGATGCCCGCTCTGTCCTATTAACGCTGACCGTGACAAATTTGAACCACCTATTTGTTGTTGCTGCTGCTGCGGTTGCTGTTGTTGCTGTTGCTGCTGATTCTGGAGCTGTGTTGGAGCCGAACCACCAAAATTCATCTGCCCATATAAACTCGCTTGCTGTCTCATGACACCAAACTGTTGCTGCTGCTGTTGAATTTGACTCAACCTGGACATTGAAGGTGATCTCTGAAGGCTTTGATGGATTTGATAATTTGACATTGGATTAGCATTCGCATTCTGAGACTGCTGCATCAGAGGTTGAGATTGTTGTTGTTGCTGCTGCTGCTGTTGAAGCTGTTGTTGCTGCTGAAGGGATTTCTGTTGATAATCTAACCCAGAAGCAGCAGGACTAAGCTGCTGCTGTTGCTGAAGCAGCTGTGATTGCTGTTGTTGTTGCTGAGACTGAGGGTTAGAGATTTGGGGGAGGGGAGGGAGAGGAGGGGAAGAAATCTGAGGGAGATGGTCAATTGAAGGAGATTGGGAAAGATTAGAAGGCGATTGAATTTGTGGGTTTGAAGAAGGATTTTGAGCAACGGTGGTTGGGTCCATCGGGTTTGAAGAAGATTGAAGGAGTTTAGGGGATGATGACGATGCACTCTCTGCCATTATTATAGCTTTCGTGGTGGTCTCTTGTCTTCCCTCCAATTGTGATTGAGGAGAAGGAGGAGACAGGCGTGGGGGTCTCGTTCGTACGCAGGTCAACCCAATTCCTCTCCAGGCATGGCGAAATTGGGGCAAAGAATAGAAATTGAGGAGCGAGACAGATAAAATGGAAGAGCTTGGAAGGAACGAAACGGAGGGGACGAAGAGGGAGGAGAACAGAGAGAGCTCAGAACCTGAGAGGAGGTTGAATCTGGATCGTACACATCAGCAGAAAGTTTCAGTTTATCGGTTTTCGCCGTCGGATTGAGAAACAGAGTTTCTGAGAAGGATTCTTTTTTCCTGTTTTGCCCTTTTCGGTCATATACAGGAGGAGCTGGGGTTGGGGTTGGGGTTGGCGTTGGATGGAGCGTCAAAAGAATAAAAATAAATCAATATTAAGAATTTTAATTTTAATAATCAATAAGTAATAAATTTAACAAATATTTGAAAAAGTACCTTTATTAAGAACAAATAGCTATAAACTATACAATATTTATAGTTTACTTATTTTATTTTTTAAACACTCTAGTGATAATGCAACACTTAAAATATACATATTCTTTATGTTTGAGTATTGATTATAAAGTTAAAATAAATTTTTTAAATTAATAAAAACATGTATGAAATTTAGTCTGAGAAAAACATTCCTTAGAAAGACACCTTTCTCTATGAAGAAAAAGCATTATGTCAAGTTTTTTATATTAAGCGAGATGTTTTGTTATATTTTTAAAAATATATTTTTTAGTTCTCACTTTTTCTTAATTATTAATTTAATCTTTAAATTTTGATTCAGAGCAACTCAATTTTCATAATTTTTTTATTAATAATTATAACTTAATCCTTATAGTATTTTTATTCAAAACAACTTAATCTTATAACTCATTAATTCAATAAATTATAGGGATTAAATTTTAATAAATTAAAATTCAGTGACAATGGATAATTAAGATAAAATAACTCAAAATTGGATGTAAATTAAATGCCTTGCTAAGTCGCTTTTAAGTATCATACTATCATAGGACACATTTTCTCATGTATAGACAATCTTTCAAGAAAAAAATGAAGCACTTTATTTCATAATCATATGAATAATCACCATATACATGTAAGATAGATTTTGATACTGCCAACATTTAATATTAATATATTAAATGGCAAATATCCAAAATATAGATGCGTGACCCTTTGGCAAGTGATACCAACATATCGACAGAGAATGGGACCTCTCTTGTGAAAATTAACTCCAACAAACAAATTGAAATAAAAATTGCAATTCATTCAAGGATAACCCCGCTCCCACATTTTACATGAGACCAGACATGAATTTTTAAGCATTATTTACAAATAACTAAGCCAGCTAGCATGAGAGGTACAAATCCCTTCATAACTACAAAACTTAAAATACTATTGCTCAATCCTTAATATAAAATTTAGTTTGTAGTGACAGGATATGTAAACTGGAAGGAAACTCGTATATATTTAAAAAGGTAAGAAAATAAATATACAGAATATACTGTACAGTATGCACTATTTGGGCCCAAAGTTAAAGTATTAGACATTGGCTTTGATTGTTCCAAGGTTGAGTTAGCCTACAATAAGGAACTACTCATGGGATTGGCAAAGAAGTGGTCGCGGCACATCAACTTTTCTTGATTGGATTTGCTTCCAAACAGATTCTGAAGCAAGGAGGGGGGCCCACCAGGTCTATTTTGCAGCATCTTCCTTACAATAAGGTGCCTATCCAGAACCATAATTTCCAGAAGAGTTCTACAGCTCTGTGGGATATCATAAGCAAAAATCATGTCAAATTCATAGATCAAAATTGCTCTTTCTGAATAAAGGATGAAAAACTTTTGGCTAACAATATCACAGAATAAATTTCAAGAAAAATTTAAATTGGGAGTAGACCTGTGGATTCAGCACTTGCATCTCATGTATAATTGCATCCTGAAACAGATTAAAAGAAAGCAAGAAAAAAAAAAAGACGTCAGTAGGTTTGCAAGACTTCTTCCTTTTTTGGTTGATTCATATTAAAGGTCATTTTCAGGGTGCACCCAACTTAAAGCTACATATGTCATTATGCATTCATTGTATCATCTTAAGGATGCAACCACTTATCATTCGCAGCCTCATTGTGAATTCTCATGAAATTCGTTCAAAACAACGAGAAAGAGAATTAACTATTACCTCCAATATCCCTGGGTTTTGCATCACGATTCCAAGAACACGACGTCTAAGTCCCTTGAAGACAACTTGGTTCATTGTCCCATCTCCATTTATCCATGGCAATATAGGCACACGTGATTCACCAGAAGAAATTTCGGCTGTTTCTTTATCATAATCGATTCTGGGCAATGCAGCTTGGTCTTGCATAAGGCCTTTGTCCTTATGGCAAGTTTGATTTTCAGAATCCACATCCCCACATGGAAGATTAAGAATCGTCACTTTGTGAACTTGATCAGTGCTATTGTTTATCTTCCTCGGGAAATTAGCATGATTAGCATCTTGTTTATCAGGTTCGTAAAGCTTGCGCGTAGCATCACTTTTCTCAATGGTCTTTCTTGAGGAAGGTAGTTGAACAGCTTGATGAAAACCAGACGCAGTGGTCAAAGAGTACTTGCAGCGGTATAAAGCATCGACAACACGAACAGAAGCATATGCATTGACCTGCCCAAAAGAGACAATACAATCACATATCTGTGAAACTATTGACATATACTCGAGGTTAACAGATTAGAACCTCCTTCAAAATGAAATTAGGCCTTAACTAATTTTATTTCTGTGCAGGTTACTTCAATTTTATTTCTTAGATGGAACTACAAAAGAATACTAAGGGTGTGTTTAGATTAGTTTTTAGAGAATAGCTTATGGGAAAAAGTGATTTTAGTAAGAATACCTTCTGAAAAAGAGAAAAAAAAAAATTGGTTTCATGGAAAACCATGGTTTTAGCCTTGAAATCATGGTTCTAACATAGATAATCAATTAATAAATTTTATGAGGTGTTCAGATGGTTTTTCTCAAAACCATGGTTTTCTCTGCAAAACCATGGTTTTGAAAAGTATCCAAACACACTCTTAAATCGGATTGAAGTGAGATCTTGGATTTTCCAATGCTCTTTCCGGATCCTTCATTTACTTAACCGGAGAGTCAGAGACCATTCCTTCTCAACAACTACAAATTTATATAATAGTTGTAGGTGTTTAAGCATCAAATCATGTCATAAAAATCCTTGATAACTCGTTAGTGAATTTACAAGTTACAAAATTGAATATCACCCAGAGTTCCAGAATTTATGACTAAAATCATGAAAAACAGAAATAGAGAAGTCCAAGACAATATTATAGTGATTAAAAGTAGAGAAGAACAACAAGCACCAGGATTCAGGTAATGATTAAAAATTCCTGAAAGAGCAGCTGGGAAACACAAGTTAATGGTAAAAGATATGCCACTAAACGAGGTGAATGCAAATAAATACACAAATGCACATTTCTAAAAAAACTGACAACTACCAGAGCAGTTCCTAAAATTAATAGATACCCTGACATTAAAATATTCGATAGGGAAGGGAGAGCTAACCTTTAAGGCTTGTCCAAATGCTTCTAGAACATCAACAATAATTCCATCTACATCTACTCCTGAAAAGAAAAACAAGAAACAATTTCAAAGTAATTTAAATAGTTTGCTTTTTATGTGGAATTTGAGTCGAACATATGCTTGGTTAAATCCTGGACTATCTTTACCTGGCAAATTTATAACTCGAGAAACTTCTTCCATGCTCAAACCTTGGTCACCAGCATTCTGGATGGCGGCATAAATATCCCTGAATACCTCAGCAGAGATTACACTGGTCTGTTCTTGATGGGAAGGAACCATCAATCGCCTCGCATAGCCTGCCATAGCATCCCAAGATGATTCATCATCATTTTCTTCTACAGATACAGTGACACATGAGTTGAAAACTTCCAGCATATGTTCAGGAGGAGGATAATCACAACTTTGTTCCTTGTTCAGTTGAAAAATCCCCTCAAAAGGCTGTCCACTGTTAATAGTATCTTTATCCTTGAACAAGTCTATAGTATCTGCTCCTGAAATTGTTGCACAGTATGCAGATATTACTAAACCAGGGAAACCTTTTTCCCGACGTGAAATAACTTCACCTTCTACCCCAAATATGGATTTCTGTTTCTTAGTTTTATCACCATACGGAGACTCACAAACATCTGCCTTACGTTTTGTATTTCTCAAGTCTTCAGCCTCTCCAACACCATTATCTGGTAGGCATGGTGAAATAGAAAGTTCCCCTGATGAAACTAAAGCAAACAAATGAAAAATGTCTCCACACTGTAGATCTTCTGCAAGATTTGCCCCTACATCGGTGAGGTCTTTAGCTCTTTCATGCAGCCAAGTAGAAAATTTGGCAGCTCTCCTTCCAGTGTTAAAAGGAAATGGCGACTTGGAAATACCATGTAAAAAGTGTTGTGATAGCTCAAAAGGCTGGGTTCCATTCCCTCCAATCTGTCAAATAAAAATACAGAAATATAGGTAAAGTTTAGAAGGCAAAAGAAAAATGACAAAATATAAAAGTGGCAACTAGGTAGTCAAGAAAATGTCTTACGTATATATATAAAAGTCATGGAGAGGAGAAGAAACTAGCAAGCCAAAAACCTCTACAGTAAATGCAAAAGACAAATAAGACTATCTGAGGTTGAGAATCATTTACCATAATTTTCTTGTCCCTAAGGTAGTTAAAAGCAGCAAATAGATCATGCTCAGAGTAACGTCGGAGAATATCAGCCAGCAGGTTTGGTGCCCGTGGGTTTGTTGAGGTGCTTAAGAAAACAAGCTTAAATAGCTCCACAGCATTTGAAATAGCCAATGATTCATGCACTTGTTGGTTAACATTAGCCCCAACATTAAAAAACCTAATAAATTTTTTATCAAGACGACGGCGACGTGATCTTTGGGTAGGAAATGCAGGGTTCTTCCCATGATGGCTCTGGGCAAGCTCACTAGGAATGACTGATGGACTTATTTCATTTTCCTGAAAATGCCGCCATAAAAATGATTTATATAGTCAGACATAGCTCAAGATTTAGAAAGTAAAGGAGCATCCAATAAAGTCTCAATATAATTTAAAACAAAAGAGAAAAGAAATAAACCAAGCCCCAATTTAATAAAACACTTTCTATTATTGTCAGAAGTGTTAGAGAAGTACATATCCTTCAGCATGCGCATTTGTAGCTGACCACCCTTCATTTTGAGATCTATTTTTCTCAGAGGAGGCTTCCAACTCAGCAATCTTCTTGCACCTAAGAACCTCATCAAACGCTATCTTGATCCTTCTGGTCTCAAAGTCATCCCAAGCTTCTCCATTTAAACCAGTTGCTTGAGTTTCAACTTTGCTAAAACTATTAACATCCTCAGATGGACATCGTCCAAGCTGTCTGCAATCACCATTCTTTAATGACATGTTCTGAGTCTCTTCCAGGTGTTTCACATAGCGTTCAGCAAGCAAGTTACAAAGTCCCATCACAGCTTTCCTGAAACTTAAGTTACGATTCAGAGAAACCATTCTTTTCTGACAGGTTCTAGGAGGTGCTGGAAGATCAGGAAGTGTGCCCCAATTAGTGCGATGATATTTTGGACCAAGAACAGCGCGGTTTTTAACATATTGAATCACCAACCGCCTAAAATAAGATATCAAGCATGAGATAGTCAGAAAAGGCCATATTAGCAGCCACAAGGGAGCAAGGTAAAAGAATATAATTAATTCTGTCACTGAGAGCAGGTGGTACTTCTACACAATTAGGATTCATGGGGATTTAATTATTACCGTTTTGAGCTTTCCTTTTATTTTCAGATTTGCAACTTTTGTATCCTCAAATTAGCTTTAAATTCTTCAATTTCTAAAAGCCTGTTCATTTATTCATTAAAATATCTAAAATAGAGAAAACATTTAATAGAACAATCTAATGGATATAATAAGTCTACTAGGCATAATAACAAATATCATACTCATGACCTTCATTATTGCTTGACAAATTAAATTTTTTTACAACAGTCGGCTGTATTACTTGTTGGTCAAAGTTGGCATGAATACACAAATGGTCCATGTTCAAATAGCCCATCATAATGTAACACCTGTATCAGAAGTATAATGTTTTCTTTGGCTTAACATTCATCAGCCTTTCCAAATGATTGCTTACCTATCAGTTTCATCAGACCATAAGAATCTTCTTTGCCGTCTTGGCTTCATTTTTGACAAGACACACTGTTTAAAAAGGGAATGACAGTCTTCGGTGTCCTCAGTTTCATGATGATCTTCCTCCCGAAATTCTTGCATATGAGTTGCATGCTCCTCTGAATCAATACACATTGCGTCTTCTTCTGTACGAATCCCCCTAATATCAGTTGCTGAATCTATTCGTGCATGCTTTGCCAGGCTTGACTTTGGAGAACCTTTTTTCCGACGGCGAGATGACCTACCTTTTGGACCTAGTGAAAGATTCTCATTCCCTAGATCCTCATTCGGTTGATCTTTATACTGATTGAGACCATAGCGACGCTTGCTAGAGTACATACTGAGTACCTGCAAGTGGCAATCAGAGAAAGAGAGATAAAGAGAGGCAGAGAAACATCAATGAAAATATAAACACAATAGTCAAACAGTGGGTCAAGCATACTAAATGAGGGGGTGGAGAGGGAAGGCCTTGGGGGGGGGGGGTGCGTGTGTGGGGGTTGTTGGAGGCGCCATTGAATGTATAATATACAAATTTTAATTAACTTTTTGAACAAAATATGATATTATATCAGGGGAACAGGATTGCATAGATGGGGCATAAGATATCATCCTCAGATTGCCCTTCTAGCATGTTTGATGATTCTTGGGTGTGCCCTGAAATCAGGAATATGATGTGGGCATCATTAATAGCAACAGAATAGAATAAAGTTGAAAGTCCCTCCTAAATGGTTATTGTGGATAATTGGAGTGCCCATTGCTTTTCACAGCAAGTACAAAGGTGGATACCACTGACACTACCCAGAAATAAGGCTAAAATGTTCCTGAATCTCAAAAAGAGTCACATATCCTTGACACTGCCCAGAAATGGTGATTCATGAAGGGCCATTTTTTCAAAATGTGATCCTAAGGCATTGATTTGATCAATATTTGGCCACTTGTTAAAGTTGATTTTCAGTTCCAAATTTGACATCTGGTGCATTTCCTTCAAAAAGGGGTCTTACAGCATTGATCTTATCACAATAATTGGATGCGAAAGATTCAATTTGGAACTGAAAGTTTTTCATTGATTCCATCAATTTGTATAAAGCATCAAATATATTGCAATATTGTTTTGATGGCGTTAGCCACAGCCAGTTATTAACAGCTTCTATATGACTAATGTTGGAATTTTTTAAGGATAAGTTTGTGTAACACAATTTATTGTATGATGGCAGAATTTCAAATTGAGAAAGCTTTCAGCACCAATAAATGAAATTGAAGGCATCCCTAAGTTTTGATGTGATTAAGGAACAACCATTTTTATATGTATTATTTAAAAAATATTATTTTAATTGAGACCAGTCTAACCACAGTTTAGTGAACACCCCGACCGGTTCAATGCCCCGGTTCTGATAACATTGGAATAGGCAGCACCTCTGTGCCAAAAAAAACACAAAACAAAACAAAAATATCAGAGACTACTCATCCCAAATGATTTGTGGATACAAATTACCTTTCAGGATTTAACCATTATGTTGTATGCTTACTGTCAACAGGTCAACAGAGGGATATGTGGGGGAACAAAGGGCACTCTTCTTACAAATCAGGAGAATAGACCAAGCGTGTTTACATGTATTGGGCCAAAAGGTGGTTTGCCAAGGTTGCATTAGGTTACTCAGAGGTGTAGACTTAAATCCCAAACCAATAGTATGACATACTATTTGTCGAGGCTGGAGAATTTTTATCATTGTGTTTAGTGCCATAAAGAAGCAGCATGACTTGATCATATATAGCAACTGATAGAAAATTTGCCCAATGTTATAAAAAAATCATAAATCATGTCAACAGCTTGAAACAAACTAACCTGTTCCAAGGTAAGATTTAGATCCTTAGCTATCTTCTCACAGTCCTTGTATGAAATCTTTCCACTTGAATCATTCTTCATTACACGCTTTAAAAGCTCCGCACGCTGTTCAGTTGTCATGAGGCGAGTAGAGGCCCAAGAACGGAAGCGAAAAACCTAACAAATGGAAACAGAAAACTCACCATCTATCAGCTGAACAGCCTATCAGTTGCATTGAGGCAATAGACTGAGTTCTTTATGTGTGGGCTATCAATTTTTTTTCAAAAAAAGAGAAGATATTTTCAATAAAAAACCAAACATGAAATGCTAAGTTGTAAAATACAAAAGACTTGTTATACATTCACAAGAAAACCTGCTAGCAAATACCTAAAAGCAGTACCTAAGTTTTATCAATTTCTGGATTGGGAAAATATATATATTAGGCCACCAATGAACATAAGCAATAGAAATAAATAAATAATATAAAAAAAAAATTTGACAGCAAGCAATGACAATAACTACCATACCATCATTAATAGGTAATCATGCTTCAAATTCTATTTTTTGTCTAAGAATTAATTCACTATTAATAAGTCTCAATTGTTCATTGAAACTTGGAGATTACCTCAGGAACCACAGATCCAGGGAATGCAAATGAAGCAGCTTTATGATCAGCAGCAGCATAGCAATACTCCATTGTTTGCCAATATTCTTCAACTACATCTCTATTAGACAAAACAAAATCATGCCTGATTCTTGGTCGAAGATCAACAGAAATGAAATTGATAGATGACGCATCATTTGAAAGGGGCTCCTCGATGTAAGGCTTGAGCTCCATCATGTGAGTAAAAGCACTTGGTGTCATGACTCCATCTCTAGATTTTAAATCAGTCACAACCCGAATCAACTACAAAAATAGACCCTGTATCAGGCATACTTCAGCAAATTAAAATTTTCATAGTCTTACTCCTCTGAATTTAACCTTCTATCTTATTGCATTTTGCTTACAGTTCCCTTTTTTTATGTTTCTCATCCTTTTCAGAATCTTATTATTTCATCAGAAGGGAAAGGGGGAATCTCCCTTATTTAACAAAATTGGACATGCTTTTCCGTGCATTGTAGAAAGTCAAAAGAAGGCACAGCACCATTCAAGTCTTATGAATAGTGCAAGTTTTTGGATAAAAATAATAATTATTAAAATAAACAGAACAAGATAATCTGCTCCATTGCAGTAAACCTAAACTAAATTCAAACATTTCAATAAAAGTGAAACCAAAAAAGAATTAGAAAAGAAATCAAATCACTAAATTTATGAAAACCTTAAATAAATATGTTTCAAGATGCCAAGAGCAGGAATAGGGAATGAGTCAGTATATTATGCGATTGATCGCTCCACTGCTAACAACACCGTTTGACCTTATTATGATGGCAGCAGATCAATGGAATATATTAAAAAAAAAATTAGCAATAACTGAACCTCTAATGACTTCTAACCAATACCTTTAACCGGCGTAAAATGTCAATAACTAATGACAACCTTCCAGTTGCATGAGTATCCATTAGACTCCTGTACTCCTCTGCAGAAAGATCACAAAGACGTAGACTCATCTTACACTTCTCAATCATTTCTTCATATTTTTGTGTGGACCCAACTACTTGTAAGAATAGCTCAAGTGGAATCTCTTTAATTGCAGCTTCCAGAGAAAATAATTTGCAGCTACCATGAGGATTATTTAGCTCATCGACCCATTCTTCAGTTGATGAAGCATCATTATGGCTAGCCGACCTACTTAGATAATCCCATAGAAAACTGTGAAGCAACTTTGCCCGAACCATTTTTGCCAACACAAATCCATTAGCGCGCATAGCTTCTGCTTTACCAGGTCGTTCATCTGGGAATATTGAACTTTGAGTTTTCTGAAGATCATCCATTACAGGTATGGATTCATAATCCTTTCTCTGAGAATTGCCTTGACTCCGAATATAACCATCAAATGACCTTGCTTTTTCTTGAATCTTATCATATAATTCAGGAGATAGATTTACGGATGGATGCACAACCACTACCCAGTGCTTTTGCCCAGAATATTTAGTAACAACTGGGACATATACTGTGATCAATTTGCAAAGCCCTTGTTCCTGAAGTTTCTTCAATATTCGATCAATAGTCTTCCGATCCATTTTGGGACACTTGTCCTTCTCCAGGCTATTAAGCCACCTGTGCATTTCAGGTCTCAAAATGAACTTCTCATCCTGCGAAGAAGAAAAAATCAATGCTACTAAATAATCTGATGTAATAAACTCCTAAAAGCATTTAGTAAGGTAGAAAATCACAAGGACCTCTAATCTTTCAAGTATCCTGTTTGCCCTTTTAACGCTGTTCACAGTGAAAGAAAAACTTTGATTTGGTCCAGAGAAAAATAATTTTGAAACATCGGGAGGTGGAGTTCTTGTTGATGCTACATCCCCCTCAGCTGTAGCACAGACTAAATCACGTGTGCTGTTAGAAACATCAGGAGGTGGAGTTCTTGTTGATGCTACATCCCCCTCAGCTGTAGCACAGACTAAATCACATGTGCTGCCGGTAACTGTACCTTTTGGACCCAACTCTTGCAAATTTAATGGAGTTGCAAAATTATTAGGTTCAATATTTCCAGTAGATCCACATAAAAGTTTGGCATTAGTCCATGAATCTTCCAATTGTCCAGGGCCAGCTGGATCTCCATTGGACATCTGATCAACATTTCCAGAAATTATAATTGCAGAATTGTCAGACACGTTTGGAACTAAAGCTGTATTTTCATCAGGCTTGTGAATAAGCATAGCTTCTGGTTCAGGATTGAAATTCCTAGAGGTCCAAACTCGAATTGTCTTTGATTTTTGACATTGTTCTTCCTGCACTTTCATTCCAAATCTATAGCACATATTTAGGAGTCGGCTGTGGTTTTTCTTTAGGTCGATTCCAAGCCTCTCACTGATCTGTTTACAGAAATATCAAACGAAATTAGAAGTGGAAGGCAGCACTTTGCACATGTAGGGATGCATACGACTCCATTAAAAGAGAGAATACATAAGGGGGGGGAAATGGTGAATCGCACAGCAGTTGCTTGACTGTGAAGTTTACAAACTCACAAATGACAACTAGTAGCTCAGTCCTAAAAAGAAGAGAAACAGTAGGTTTAAATAGATGATTTTCTTTTAATTCCCTTTTATTACTCCTAACATGTTGCCATTTAACACACACACACACAATTGAAGGGGGGGGGATTATATATCGGGCTATCAGCAATCTTCATTTTTTTCATTGCATTTGATCTTCCTTTTAATTCATTAATGTCCATACTTCAGAGAATGCAGGCTCTAATTTTCTAAGTTTAAAAAAATGGCTTAGTAAGTGTTTGCACAATTTTTGTACGTGTTATCAAACCCTGCATCTTTTCATATATCCTACCATTAAAGAGAAAACAAAAATCAAATGCACACCTCCTTTAAACTGATGCCATCTGATCCTGAAGCATCAATCATGTCAAAAATTTGATGCTCTATAGGCAGCTCCACAAACTGTTCCATGACTTGGCATTTCTTCCCAGAGTTCAAGTTTTTATCCCCATTTTCAGATCCAGTAGTTTTTGGATCTAGCAGCCGCAGGCACACCTCAACCTGTGAGCAAGTAACACCAACAGTTAGACCACCACCTAACCAGAGTAATCCAAGTATAAAAAGAAAAGACTTTGGATACTGTAAAAAGTATGAAAAATATCAAGTACTAGATAGAACACTACTTGACATTAAGAATACTAAAATAAGAGCCTTTAGAACTGAATAGGCCTTTGGTTACCCATACAATGAACATTCCATCTAAGTGAGTATTGGTATAGTTGTAATTACTTCCATGTTATTTGGAAGGATATTGCTAAAATACACAACAACTAAATTATGTTTTCGTTTTCTGGGAGTTGGGAATACATCTTTTGTTTGGTACTTGGAAATTCAAGAGCGACAAAAAATGTAGATAAATAATACATAATTATAGTGTCACTCTCCCTGTTTCCTTGCCTGACTGTGTTGCACAAGATAGATCATTTTCATTTATAATAATTGAGAGAACAGAATTGCAGCTGGAAGCTAGCATACCGGTAGAGAGTGGAGAGAGACAAAATAAAGAGGCAAAAACCGTCAGGCTCAAAATATTAAAATTAAAACTCAGTCTGTAAACCCTGTATTTATACTTAATCTAAGAGAGAGGAAATTATCCAACAGATCCCCACCATACATAGCACCCTACAATAATTAAATATCTTCTGATTAATTTCCCAGGCAGCTCACTGCTCACCTGATCTAAATACTCTTTGATCAGTCATCATTGCCCTGTTTCTTTCTCTCTCCAATGAATAGAAATTTGAGAACATAAAACTAATGGAATATTTGATCATAATATTGCAACAACTAACCTTGCCATTTACTTTGGCATCAAACTGCTCCACAATATTATCTGCTTTCAACCTGTTCAAAATCTGTTCACGAAAAAAGCAATATGATACAATTACTGGTGAAAGTTATCTAAAAATATAAAAAGCACCAATAAGGCATGAATATTAAAATTTACTGATTCCTAAAAGTAAAACAAAATCTAAAGTTGGAGAAGATATAACTAGAATATACTTCTCGCCAAGCCTTGTGCTTTGAAGGAGTTCCACAATAACCAAGATCCCTCTTAACATCAGACACAACAAGAACCTGCAACATAAAGATTATCAACAAATGAAAACATCAAAATCTATATATGATTCTTTAGATGACGTTTATTATAACAAAACAAGTTGAGAGTGACCTTGCAATTGGCCTTTGCTAGTTTGCCACAGATAGCTTTCATTTGAGGTTCATAGTCCTTTATGAGGACGTCCATCTCTCCACTAGAATTTCCATTAGCATCCTCTTGGTTCTTCGATTTCTGCCCTGCTGTCGTGATTTCAAATCTTTGATAAGAGCGAAGTTGTTTTGCATAGCGATGCAAGTATACTAAATTGGTAGATACACACGGCAGATTTTTCAACTCCCCATCAGCACAGGTTTCTTTCTTTCTTTCAAGAGCAGACTGCTTCACAATCAACCCTTGACACTCGAGACTCCTTAATACATAATGTAAGTTATTTCCTTCAATACGCAGCTGCTTACTAATTTGACTTTGGGTAATTCCATGTGATCTGCAAGTTTTTAGTGTCTAAATATTCATTTATACAGAAACAAAATGTACATAAATAAAAAATGGGGTGAAAAGAAGCTAAAGATTAAAAGTGACAAAGCGCTATTAAGTACCAAAGAGAATGAGTCATTGGAAATAAATTACAACTGACAAATCACAATTGACAAAACTCAGAAATCTACCTCTAGGAATTTAATCCTCTTATGTCTTTCAGATGGAACTCAACTCCAAATGGCATTCAAATTCAAATTAACAATAATCCAGCAGAGTGTAAGTCTAACCAGAGGACTACAATTCAGGAAAACAAAATGGTAAGAGAATATAGAAAACTCCTAGCTATTCGAGAGGCTAACTCTCCCAATGAACTCACATGTTCCTTACCTCATTCTAACCTCAAACCCCACAATACATATCTCACTCCCTCTCAGTCTCACACCTCAACCTCAACAACCCATAAATCAGTCGGTCGCTTGGTCCATTAGTTATGAGCCCATCACATTACCTATCCCTTTCTTCTGCAATGACGTGAAGCTTCAACAAGAAAGACAAGGGAGAAACCAAGCCCATAACAACACCACATTACCGCTAATCTCTATAAATACCAATGGAAAGCCAAAAACAAAATTCTAACCCATGATGAATGTAAGACCTAGGTAATACTATTGAGAATACACTTAGTTCCATCTGGCCCTTTCCGTAAGTGAACTCCACATCAATGCAAAATTGCACCTTCTGATCGATGGTGAATTGCACACATAGCTATCAAGTGTCAACTTGATCTTCTCAAATAAACATAAAGGAATATCTAACCAGCAGATTTTGTGGACTATCACCATTTTAGGAGTAAAAATTATCCATACATCATAATACCGAGGAAAGATCAGATCATGCAAGTATTGCTACTTCCCCCGTTAATGACCCATTTTTTAACAAATGTACAACTACAAGCCCAGTCACACGCACATACAGCCGAACAACGGACAAAATACAAAACATTACTTAATATGAAATTCATGACGTTCGAGGGTAACGAACCTGGCATTAGCAAGCAGCTCAAGAGCGCGCATTTGATTTGGAACCAGAGAATTTGATTCGTAAAGACCAAGAAAGTTGTCTCTGAGATTCCGTTGGGGGACAATCTTTAAATTAAGCTTCTCAGCATCTTCAAAGGACTGAATTGAAGGGTCTCCAGGACTGCAAGCCTCATTCTGAACCTCAAACCGTAGCGTCGGAATGCGCAAGAGGTTGGTCCATATGGCTTTTTTGATACCGGGAGAGAGATCGAGGTTTGAAGCAGAGAGAACCGGCTGAAGTCTGAGCCAAAGCGCGGCAAGTGGGAGTCCATTTTGAAGCTGCGAGCAAATCTCTTCTAGTGAGGCATTAATAACCGAGTCCATAGAAACATCAGCGAAGGGAAGATATTTATTTCATGAGAAAATAAGTGATTGCAGCACAAGAAACAGCGAGCGGAATCCCTAAATAAACGCAAGCGCCAACGCAATGCCGGAAGCACTTTCCCAGAAAATTTTGTTACTTTACATCCACCAGAGGCAGTTTGGTTTCAGCTGGAGGTTGGGGCGTCGGAGGGAAGGAGTCGACGATTGCGTTTGTTCGCGCGAGAAAACCACTGGCGCAGTTTGTGTTTTCCCTTTTCAACTCATTGGC
This sequence comes from Leucaena leucocephala, assembly GCA_037074615.1. Classification (NCBI taxonomy): domain Eukaryota; kingdom Viridiplantae; phylum Streptophyta; class Magnoliopsida; order Fabales; family Fabaceae; genus Leucaena; species Leucaena leucocephala. The sequence continues at coordinate 19,534,434 of CM073555.1, read as the reverse complement.
CCAGCATATGCGTTATTAAGGCCTGAGGCCCGTGCCCTGAAGTCCCATAGATCAAGTGTGTGATTGGATAAGATTTAAAACAAAAAAAATTATAAAAAAAACGGATTTTTAGATAGTTTATAGGAAAAAAAATTAGATAAAAATTTATGGAAAAAAAATAGTTCTGAATAAATAAGTATTTGGATAGTTATTTTTAGAATAATTTTTTATATTAATAAATTACTAAAAATGTATGATTTGATTAAAAGTATGAGAGAGGAAAGAGGGTAGAGAGGAGAGAGGAGAGAAAGGTAAAGAGGAGTGAGGGTAGAGAAAAAAGAAGGTAAAGAGGAGAGAGAGTAGAGAAGAGAGATGAGAGAGGAGAGAGGAGAAAAGGTAGAGATGAGACAGGAGATAGGGTAAAAAAAAGTAGGGGTAATATAGTAATTAGATAATTCATAAACTCTTTTACTGTTCCAAAAGCTAGTTTTAGGAGCTTATTCAAAATATGGTTTTAAACCGTAGTTTAACCCAAAAGCACTTATGAATAAATATGACTGTTTATTTTAAAATTTTTTCAAACTAAAATTTTACCTAAAATAACTTATAAAACTATGGTTTTGAAGCATTCTAAACATGTCCCAAGTTATTTAGAATTACCTTATGACATGTATTTTTTATATTTCATCAATTTATCCTAAATTAAAATTTAGAACTTCATTAAAAGGAAAATTTTGTCACTCTACCTATAACAATCCCTAATTGCCATTTCCCATCCCATGCTCTGCACTCTCCAACGGGGTTACTGTCTTGCTACTCCAATCTCTTAGCAAGTTCTGCTGTGAAGTGTGCAAGCAATCATTGTTGGACCCTTATAAGTCACCAACTGAACATCACATTCCCAAAACCCCTCAATGCGAAGTTCGATTTCACATACTTGGCAAGCTTAAGCCTCAGCAAGTAATAGTTCCTATGGTGATATGCCTGAAAAACCCTCTTGAGCTGCGGAGCATCTCCTTTCCAACCACAATCAAATACACAAATCGCAGCAATTGGGGAAGTCCTGAATCACAATATGGGTCAAAATGGGTGAGGTTGGGTTGAAGTTTTCTGGGAAACTAAAAAAATTTAGGAAAAATGACATCTAAATCCCATGGAAGCAATTAAATGACAAAAAAGTCCCAAGAAATTATATAATTAATTTCAAATCCCATGGGACCTTAAATGAATTTTTTCCAATTGTAAAAAGACAAAGCTGCCCTTGTGAATTAAAAACAGTAAAAGCAGAAAGAATTTGGTGTTCTGCTGTGAAAAGAAGACCAGAAAGCGTGAAACTGAAGGAGTCCCTGTCAAGATTGCAGTATGCTACTTCTTCATCTCTTGCACTCTGTTCCTTCATCTCTGTTTGGTCGCCTTTCCTCTTCTAGTCATCGTCGCTGCCACTCGACCTTCCAGTGGGAACCGTATTCGATCGTCGTCGTCATCTCTCCAGTAGTGTCGTTCGTCCTCATCGCTCTGAGTTTGTTCTCTCTAGGTGAATCTGTCTCTGTAGTTATTACCTTTGCTAAATTTTTTATGTTTACATTTGTATGCTCTACATGTTATATCATAATGTGAAGTCATATTTATTTCGATTCTGCTCTAACATCCCTTTCATTGGAAAAACTTATCCTTTTAAAAGTTATATTCGGTTTGCAGAAATTTGTGGGGTGTTTATTTTAGTGTGGTAAGAAAATATGAACATTAGAAATGTTCCTTCAAAGTGTGAATGACAGATCTGATTTGATATGCGAGGCAATGTGAGTTGTTATTATAGTACGCGACAGTTGTTAATATAAGTGTTAGAGTTGTTATGGGTAAGTTATTTCCTACTGTGGTGTTGTTATTTCCTCCTGCTGGAGTTGTTATTCCTTCACTATAGGGTTGTTATTTATAAGTGCTAGAGTTGTTATTTTTGTTGTCGTAGATAAGTTATTTTTCAGTTGTCAAGTTCTTGTTTCTTTACTATGGAGTTCTTATTTTCTACTGATAGATGTTATTTTTGATGTCACTGGGTAGTTATTATTTACTAGTTGTTATGCCTTCACTAGGGGGTTATTATTTTCTACTACTGGAGTTGTTATTCCTTTAATATAGAGTTGTTATTTTTAAGTAATGGAGTTGTTATTTTTGCTGTCAGCATCTACCCACTTTCAAATTATGAGTCTTCTCAATATGATATAAGCATCCTTGTCTAGAAGGTGCATTAAAAAAATTTCCCCTTCCCCTTTTAACAGAATTATATTATATTTTTCACTAGACATTCTGTAGACATTAAATAATCATTACAAAAGAGAATCTCTGACACATTGTCATTATATAGATTATTACATTGGTTCATCTTATGAAGAAACATGCACATGTTTAAGATTCATTGTATTCTTAGGTTGGTCTCTCTTTTTTTTTATGTTTTTGTTGTATAATAATATTTGATTTCCCAATAGGGTCTCCGAATAATTCATTGGAGAAAAAGGGGTTGGTGTATTCCTTAAAAATTTTCTTCACAATTTCTTGTCTGGGGTAATGTATGATGATGCTGTTGATAAAAATAGTATTTTTTGGTCTTGTTCCTCTTTCTGAAGCTATTTGAATATGCTGGAATGTGAATTCGAAGGAGGAAATATTCTAGTATTGGATAGGTGAATATATATTAACTCATTATTTTAGCATGTTGTTGAATTTATGAAAATCTGTCTTAATAATAATAATAGAAAGCATTAGCTTTACTGCTGTTATGTTTTGATAGAGCATGGTCTGAACAAGAGCTGAGGAATAATGCTGGGTTACTCTATTTTTCTGTGCAAATACATAGCACACTGATTTTTGCTTTATATATACCTGTAGAAAGTGATGAAAGTAATTTTTTTTTAACCTTGATCAATCTCCATCTTGTTGGAAGGTGTCTATGTTTGCTGTACTCCTTTTACATTTGCTGCCAAGAGCTTATGTAATTGCAAACTGTATATATATGAATCAAAGTGCATACTATGTTTGCTGTCGTTTGCTGTCATTTGTTAGTTGCAGGTGCTGGGGTTGTTATTTGCGGGTGCTGAAGTTGTTAGTTTTCTATTAGCAGAACCAAAAAGACAGAGTTTAAAAGGAAAAATAGAGAGGCTGAAACATGAAAGCGAGCAACTTCGTCCAAAGTTAGACAGATATGAACAGGAGTGGCAAGCAATTGTGCACAATGAAAACTTCCAAGCCTGTCTATGTACTCACCCAAAAGGAAAATCAATTGTGCACAATGAAAACCCGAAGAAATAGAAGGTTTGGATCAGTTTGTTTTGTGTTCTTTTCCCTCCTGAGTAAATAGGTTTTTCTTCTTGCCTGAGTTTACTTTCTCTGTGACAGTGAAGTTGAAAGAGAGCTTGGATTATTGTTTTCTAAAGGAGATGACTGGAGATCTTGGATTGAAAATCAGTTCAAGTCCAAACAAACAAGGGATGAGACAAATTTTACAATGCTTGTGGAAGATATTAGAGAAGGAGTGCTGGTATATATTTATACAACATTTACCACTGCAAATAGCAAAACATGTTTTGTTAATCATCTTAACATATACTCAATCTATGCACTTCCATTATTTTTCTTTAATTCTTTGAAATTCATCCGCAATTATGAATCTACCGCTAAATGCTGGCAGCATATGACACACAAGTTATGTGTATGACTATTTTTTCATTGTCTGATATGCTAGATTAATTGTTCTTAATCTACGGTACTGTTAGAAAAGAAAATGGGACAATGTTATAGTAATTTTTGAATCAATCTATGATTGAAATTCATGCACAATGCGGTTGCAGGCTTTTAAAGATGAAAACGAAGCAGTAAGGTACTGTGACTTGTTACAGGGAGGAGGTTAAGGTTGTGAAGGCATGGTTGAGATAGAAGCCTCATCGTTATAGTATAAAACACAACAATAATTCTGTGATAGTCTTTTCTTTGTTTATGAAATTTTTTATGATAAATTTCTCTACGTATTCTGCAGATATTTAGTGGCAGATGTTAGGGTTGTTATTCCTTCAACACCTTGTTGTTAGTCGCAAGTGCGTGTGCAGAAGTGTTACTGCCTGAAAATACTTCGTATAGTGAAGCCAAGAGTTTTTGGGCAGGACAATCAGTTTGGAGTCGAGTGGCCAAAACTGCATCTCCAAACGGACACGTTAGCATGCTAATCCATCTAATTCATTTTTTCCTTTTCCTTATTTGTGACTTAATTAATTTTCATGTACTACTGCACAACTTACAGGTATTCGTGCGGGGTAATTGTGTTGTTGTGGCTGAAGACCTGGGATGGCAACGCCCTAGATGAGGAAGGATACACAATGCCAAAGTACTCCACATAAGACCTCCATCAACTGAGTGTTATCCAAACTAGGTGTCAAAGGCTGCCAGCATCAGAAGAAAATAGTGTCCACTTAAGTGTATTTCTGACTGTACAGTTAATGAAGAATATGTGTAATTTAACAGTTTCAGTTGATGTCAAGTTCTTGACCTATTCAGCAAAAAATCCATGTAATTGAACAATTGAACATTAAGGTGAAGTTGTTAATATGTGCAGGAAACAATGTGTACATGTTAAATAGGCAGGTGTTTTGTTTCATATGTTGTGATGTAGAACAAATTTATGAAACGCAACCCTATATGGGGGATTATTAACAACGGATTAACAACTCTATTATGAAGGAATGACAACAGGACAGCCTTAAATAACAACTACCAATGACAGAAAATAATAAAAACTCTATCGCTTAAAAATAACAACCCGTATTGACGGAATAACAACCTCATCAGCTGGGAATGACAACCCCAGCGCCTGGAATGACAATCCCACCAGCTACAACTGATAACCCCATCAGCTACAACTAACAACTCCATCAGCTGCAACTAATAACCTCATCAGCTGCAACTAAGAACCTTACCACCTGCAACTACTAAACTGCTTCAACTGCAAATAACAAGCACAGCGCCTGCAATAACAACCTCACCAGCTGTGAATGACAAGCCCAGCGCCTGGAATAACAACCCCACCAGCTGCAACTGATAACCCCATCAGCTACAACTAACAATCCCATAAGCTGCAAGTCGCAGGTGCTGGGGTTGTAAGTCACAGGTGCTGGGGTTGTTATTCACAGGCGCTGGGGTTGTCATTCCTAGGCGCTGGGGTTGTAAGTCGTAGGTGCTGGGGTTATTATTCCCAATCGCTGGTTTTCTGGAAGCTTATGTGAATAAATGTCACGATTGGATGACACTGTTATCGCGACCAAGAACTCCCAAGACGTCCAGTCGCGGCAAGAGGATCCACCAGTCACGACAGTAGGTGCTAAGGTGGTTACTGTAGGTGCTGGGATTGTTAGTTGTAGGTGCTGGGGTTGTTACTGCAGGTGCTGGGGTTGTTATTTGTTGGTGCTGGGGTTGTTATTCGTAGGTGGTGGGGTTGTTATTTGTTGGTGTTGGGGTTGTTACTACAGGTGCTGGGGTTGTTACCGTTGGTACTGGGGTTATTAGTTGTAGGTGCTGGGGTTGTTATTCCCTAGTGCTGGAGTTGTTATTCAGTCAATAGGGGTAGCTACTTATAAGTGATGGAGTTGTTATTTTTCCTGTCTTAGGTAGTTGTTATTTACTGTGGTCTAATTGTCATTCATACGCACTGGACCTGTCATTCTCGTATCGGTGAGTTGTTAGTATTCCCCCATATAGGATTGCACATGATAACATATGAAACATAACACTTGGCTAGTGAACATGATAACAATTTTTCCTAAACAGGTTAACATGTTGAGATTAATTGAAGCTGTTCAAGTACACATATTCTTTACAAAGTTTACAATCACAAATACACTTAATTTATCAGCCAACACAAACAATCAACCCTCAACTGGTGGAGGTCTTCTTGGAGTACTTTGGATCTTCTACAAGCTGAGCACCATAAATAACAACTACCCAACCCCAGCAAAGTTAACAACTCCATAATAACCCCAGCACCACAATAATAACAAGTTGTTGAAGGAATAACAACCCCACCACCTGCAAATAACAACCTCAACACCTGTAATTGGATGACCTCTGCTCAACTGTGGAGCGCTGAAACCAAATTGGTAATTCCCAGGTATTCCTTCAAATTTCAATTTCAGCAGATGAGTTTCAGAAAATATTGTAATTTGCAAGTAAATTTCATAAATTAAGACAACAATAAACAAATTTATTTCGGTACTTTCAGGGAAGTGAAAATGATCGGTCTGTGCCGGATAACCTAATTCAGTCACAAAATCTGAAAAATAGAGGAGGGGCATTTATCCCCTTTAATGGAAATTTGGGTATGTCAAAGCCAGTGACGAAGGAAGATAAGGAACTCTCACAAGTTCCTAGTCTTAGCTTGATGACTCCAGCGTCTGAACTGAATCTCAAGAATTCAAAAACTTGTAGCAGAAATTGTTCGGGTGCTTCCTTCCTTACAGGTCGGCTTGACGGACAAGTCCAATCATAACCTCAACATTTGCATCAAAATCCAAGAAAACAAAGGCGATGCTGGTCTCTAAAGCTTCACCGACGATTTGTTGATGCGCTTCAACAACTGGGAGGAGCTCAAGGTAAAAATTTAATGAACAAATATGTTTTACATTATCTAGGTTAGGAAAATTCTTGAATTGAAGAGAACAAAAGATAAAGGCGGTAAGTAGAAGAGCATCAAGAGAACATGAGTAAGGGCAGTTATGTCTTTTCACAATTGAAAAAAATTCATCTAAATCCCATGGGACTTTAAATTACTTATGCCATTTCCTGGGACTTTTTTGGTATTTAATGTCTTCCATGGGATTTAGATGTCATTTTTCCAAAAATTTATTGCAAGAGACCGAAGGAGCAAGATAGCAATGCCGTCGTACAGGGGAGACCATGGGATGGGAATTAACAATTAAGGATTGGAATAAGTTAGGGATACTAACTTTTCTAATGATCAATTATCCATAATCAATTCTTCTTATAATCTAATTCAAATACATCCATAATATATGTTTGGATTGTGTCTAAAACTATAGCTTTGTGTGTAAAATAATATAAAAATCTCACTTTTTTCACAATCAATTTTTCACAAAAACTAATAAAATATTCAAACACTAATTTTTTTCAATCAATTTTTCATGAAAACTAATAAACTATCCAACCACTAATTTTTTTTCTCACAATCATTTTTCACCAAAACTAATTAACGATCCAAATACTATGGTTTTGGTATAAGCTCGAGAGAACAACTTCTAACTGGTATATTTTAATTAGCTTTTAGATAATAGATTTTAAGTAAAATAAATTTTGTAAAATATATATTTTTTATTAGAGTGTTTGAATTAGTTTTTAGAGAATAAATTTTACAAAAAAATTGACTATTATAAGTGATTCCCCTCACTTTTTCAAAACTATAGTTTTACGTAGAGGTGGGAAAGCGGGCTGGCCCGCTCAAAATGGGCCAGCCCGCTTCTAGCCCGCGGGCTAGCGGGGCGGGCTGTGCAGCCCGCCCCAAAATGGGCTGGCATTTTGCCAGCCCGAGCCCGCCCCGTTTTGGGGGCGGGCTCGCCCGCGGCCCGCCCACTTTTTTTTTTTTTTAAATTTCAATATTTTTAAAAAATTATTTTTAAACTTTTAAAATACTAATAAAAAATTTCTAATGTTATATTAGTATAATAAAAAAATTGTTCATATTATACTCTTAAAAATTCATATTTTTTATAAAAAATCTCAAATTTTATAACTATAAATCTAAATAAACATTAACAAAATATTAATCAATTATTATATATCAACAAATAAGTAATCATCTTTACTAGTAATTGATAATGAAAGTATTCAAAATAATATTTGAGTAAAATAAATAATATTATTAAAAATAAAAAAATAAAAAAACGGGCTGGCTGGCTGGCCCGCTTAAAAACGGACAGCCCGCCAGCATTGGCGGGCCAGGAGGGGGCGGGCTGTGCAGCCCGCCCCAAAATGGGCTGGCAAAATGCCAGCCCGTTTCTGGCCCGTTTTATGACAGCTCTAGTTTTACGGTTCGTTTGGTATGGGTAATTTGAGGGGGAGAGAGGAGGAGGGGAGGGATTTTGCTCGCCTCCTCTTGTTTGGCTGATTAAGACATTTAGGAGGGGAGGGACAAAATTTTAAAATTTTCCCTCCCCCTTCCAACTTTACTTCCCCTCCAAAATTAGTGGAATTTGTTGGGGAATTGTAATATTATTATTTTATAATATTAATATAGCCATAATCTTTTTAATATCCCAATATTACCTCTATATTATATTTTATTAAAATATTCTATAAAATAATATAAGAGAAATTTGTCTATATAAAAGTAGTTTCCCTCCCTTCCTTTCTTGAACTAAACAAGGTAATATGAAAATCCCTCTCCTCCCCTCCCTTAATGTTAATCCAAACAAGGTAATAATAAAATCTCTCTTCTTCCTTTCATTTCATTTTTCTCTATTAAAATCCCTCCCCTCCCCTTCCCTCCGTTGAGCCAAACACACCCTTAGAGATGTTTGAATTATTTTATCTAAAACCATAGTTTTCTGTTGAATCCATTGGCCCATTTGGATAGGCTTTTAGAAAAAGGTTTATGAGAAAAATGACTTTTGGATAACTTTTAGAAAAGGATTTTTGGAGAAAAATTTATAGAAAAAAAAAAGTAGTTTTAAAAAAATAAATATTTTGATAGTTATTTTTAAAATGACTTTTGTAATTAATAAATTATCAGAAAGGGTATGAGATAAAAAAAATAAATTAATTATTGGCAACAACTGTTCATAATCTCCGCGACACCAAAGACCACACCGAGTAGCAATGGTGAGTGGCTAGCGACAAGCAGTGATGGCAAGTGGCAAGCGGTTCTTCTCTGACGGCAACTCATGGTTCTTCTTCTCTCCGCAACTCACGACGACCCACAGCTTCTTCTTCGACCAACTAGATCTAGACGGTGACTCGTGGAGGCGAGCAAGACGACAACTCGTGGAAGAAAGCAAGATGGCGACTCAGAGGTGAAGGAAAAGCAAAGAAAAGAAGAGAGAGGGAAAAAATTTAGGCATAACAGTAATTAGGTAGTTCATAAACTCTTTTACTGTTTTAAAAATTATTCCCAGCTTATTCAAAACTATAATTTTAAACAATTGTTTGATCTCTAAGCCTTTTTAGATAAATATAACTGTTTATTTTAAAAAAAAATTAAACTAAGATTTAAGCCAAAAATCTTTTTTAAAATTTTAGTTTGGATTAAACCCAACCAGGCAGCATGTGTTGAACAAAATTGCTTTTATAAAAAGTATACACGTGTTTAGTAAAAAATTTGCAAAAATTTGATCCCTGTGATCAAGACTGGGCGCAGTTTGTTTCAATTTTTTAAACAAAGTTCAAATGTCTCGTTTGGTTTACTGGAATTTGCCACAAAAGAAAGGGCAAAAGAGAAGGAAATTTGCTTTTCTTTGGTTTGGTTGGACTAAACCTTGCTTTTTGGAAGCTGATTTTCAACATCTTAGTTGGACTATGGGTTCCAACCATCTCCTGAAGAAAAAATGTAAATTTTCTCAAGAAAAATATTTTTACTTGCCAAAATGCCTGTCCTTTCTCAAATATTCTATATGACTAAACCTGCATCTTCCTTCTCAACTTCCAATTGATGTTGGCAAAAGATAGCCACACTTTGACGAGGGGGACTCCTAATACTCCAGTGATGGCCATTTCACACCTTGATTTTAACGAAGCTTAGCAATCGCAATGGATAATGGAATTAATGGAGCTAGTAATCACAATGGAGTCAGTTTGGTACTGTACAGACTTCGATAGTGTTTCCACTTCATCTCAACTTGAATCTCCCGTTTAGGGCACGTCTGAAATAGCGGTGTCATAAGTGAATTTTTTTTAATTTGATTTTTAAAAAAAATAAAAATTGAGCTAAACGGAGTTCTAAATATTACTTGTGAACTACTACATCTTCCGATTCTAAATATAAGAGTTAGACAGAGTTTATTTAATTTATAAATATAATATTTTAATTTACTCTGTCTCCTAATTTTATAATTTTTTTAGGAACTCTCTCTATTAATTATACATAGTAAAAAGTTCCATCAAGCGTAATTATACTCCTTTTGGTCCTTCTTATAAAGCACCACCAGCTAGCAAATTTTTTTGTCTTTTTTTATACTTACTAGTTTCAAGGTACATTAAGTGTGTTTTTCCATACATGCCTATATTTAACGAGGGAAGTAGAAGAGAGTAAAAATTAATAAAATGTTAAAATTGATTGTAGTTAATAAGGATAATATTAGAAACTATTTAAATTTTATGACAAATTTAATGTTTTTAATTGTTTTTAGGGAAAAGGTGCATCCGAAACTCTAAATTAATTTTAGAGGATCAATTAACACCCTAAAGTATTTAAAAGTATAATTAACATCCTAAACTAATTTTAGAGATACAATTAATACCCTGAAGTATTTAAATTGTTATAATTTTGCCCCTTTACTAATAAAAAACATAATTTTTTATTTAATACATGCCATATAAATTTTTTATTAATATATTATTATTTAAAATACCATATGTGTAATATTTTTTTAATAAATTGCACTAAATAAACTATAAAATTTCTCAATATTTACATATGGATTCTATATAATGTCAATTTTAGGGTTTATTCAATACTATTTTTTAAATAATATGACACATGTGATATTTTAAATAATAATGTGTAGAAATAAAAAGTTTAAGTGATATGGATCGGATATAAATTTATATTTTTATTAGTGAAAATGTGGGATTATACCAATTTAAATATTTTAGCGTATAAATTTTAAGGTATTTATTGTTCCTCTAAAATTAATTTGGGATGTTAGATATATTTTTATTCTTATTTTTATTGTAAAATAGTTAGAAATAACTCATAATAAAAACTAGAGGAAGTATTGCACATGATTAAAAAAATATTATATAAAAATCAATCCATATTTATTATAAATAATTAAATTATTTAATCTACCCAGATTTAATTATTTAGCGCTCTCATGTTATAGATCAAATAGAGTATAAAATAAGTGCAAAAGCCAAAGTAGAGCTGTTTCCTAATGAGTCTCATGGGGAAAGAATTCATATGATACTCCATCTACTTCTACATATAGGAGTCATATAGTAAATTTATTTTAATTATAAATATAATATCGTATTCTACTTTATTTCTTAAATTTATAATTTTTTTCTTAAAATATTCCTATATAATTATAAATATTAAGAGAATTTTTATCAAAAATAATTTAAATGAATATGATTAAATAAACTGTTTTAAAGAAAATTAACACACAATCGTTATAAATAATTAATTTAACTAATTTTTTAATCTACTTAAATTAGAAAGTAAATTTTATATTAATGATTAGAAGTAATATATTGATACTGATAAATGATGATATCTCAAATTTTTTTGAGATAACTCTCATTAAACATTATGCTTTATGTGATGCCAAAAACAATAAGTTCTATGTAGATAATCTTTTCAAAATTTAAGTCATAAATAAATTTTATGCAATATTATATTATTTTTAATAAAATAATGGATAAATTAAAATTAAGAGAGATACTCGCATGGATAAAAAAAAAGTTAGCAAGAATTTACATGCAATCTAAACTTGAAAATAATATCAGAAAAAATATCTATTATAATTTATGAGAGATTATTTTTTTATCACAATTAATGACAGATTATCAAACCACATTATATAACTCACATCAAATTAAATGACCAATAACCTTATAGTGTAATCATATAAAATATCACTTATAAATAAAAAAATATAATAAAATTTTATCTATAACTCATTATTTATTAGTGCCTACTTCTACCTCTAACCCTGTATGATTAAAAAAAAGGAATTATGATAAATTCTTAAATAAAAATTTAATTATTTAAAAATTTTAATAATAATTGAGGACTTAATAATAACATGTTCGTATATAAAAATTATTAAGAATTTAGAATTTTGGTAATTAAATCATATTAACCCCTTATAATTCTTCATAGGGTGTGTTTGACTTAACAGAAGGAAGATGATAAGAGAAATTTTAATGGAGGAAAAAAAAGAAAAGAAAATGAGAGATTTTATTTAGATTAACATTAAGGGAGAGGAGAGGAAGAATTTTAATATTACCTTATTTAGTTCAAGAAAGAAGGGAAAAAAAATATTTATATATGGATAAATTTATTTTTATATTATTTTATAGAATATTTTAATAAAACATAATATATAGATAATGTTAGGATATTAAAAAATTATAGATATATTAATATGATAAAATAAAAATATTTTTTTTAAATTCTGAAGAAAAGTTAAAATTGAGAATGAAAAGAAAATTTTAACTTTTTTTATAAAATTTTAAGATATCTAAATAACGGGTGGCTACCCTCCCTCCCCTCGCTCCCCCAACCCAAATCACTCGTACAAGGAACTCACATCAAAAGAGACGGAGGTAAGATGATTTATATATTTGGGAGCAAATACTACTCCCGACAAAAGAGTGATGACAAGCGTCTACCATTCCATCTCTTCCTTTCCCCTTTTATCTCTGTGAGGGAAACATTCGGAATTTTCTTTCCAGGTTTTCCCAGAAGCTCATAGCCGAGGGGAGGCAAAACTCTCTCCACTCGTGACTCGTGACTCGTGACACGTGACACAATCACAACCCATCATGGCCACCCGAATGAGCAAAATGCGAAATGTGAGAGCTGATTTTTCGTGATTGTGGAAATTCGATCTTCGTAATTTTCTTCGAATTTTTATGAGAAGTTGTTTTTGATGCAGAGCGTGTCACCTCAGTCTGCGGCCAACGGAGTTTTCTTTCCGGAGCAAAATGAGGTATTGACCGGGGAGCTTCGTAGATGATGGGTATTCTTGTGTTGAAGTTAGGGTTACGCCGATGAGGAAGGAGATCATTGCGACCCGTACTTAGAATGTTCTCGGTAAAACTTTGTTATCGGCAGCATAAATAGCAACTTTGATTTAGCTGTGTTGGGTGTGCAGTAATTGGGGTCTTAAAGATTATTTTATTCTGTCAATGGCCTAAGATCCCCTACAAGTGGGAGGTGGCGGGATTGGCCGTTTGTACCTGCCTCTTTAATTCAAAAAAATATTTTATTCTGGAATTGAATGACATTTAGTTGTGAAGCCAAAATCTGTGGATTTTTTCTTAAAAAACTTAGCAGCTCTCACTGTGATTTTTTTTTTTAATTTTGCTTCCTATGTTTTCTAAATGAACTTTTTGGGTTAAGATCTTGCTTTCAACTTGGATTTTGAGCTATTTTCTTTTAAAAAAAAATCTAAATTTAGCACTGTTTATCATTAACCGTTGCTCAAGATTCAATGGGTTAAGAGTATCTTCCATCAATGCTTATATAGACTAAATGGGGCTTTTGTTAGTTCCTGAGAACTGTTATAGTTTTTGGGGTTCGGGAACTCCTAAATTTCACTCTCCCTACCTTTGTGCTAATTTATGTAAAAATCGTCTAATTTTAGCATTGTCTATTATTATCCCTTGCTCAAGATTTTATGGGTTAAGAGGATCTTCCATCAATGCTTATATAGACTAAATGGGGGGTTTTGTTAGTTCCTTATAACTGTTATAGTTCTTGGGGTTCGGGAGCTCCTACATCTCACTCTCTCCCTACGTTTGTGCTAATTTCTGTAAAAAACAAAAAGTCTAATTTTAGCATTGTCTATTATTATCCCTTTCTCAAGACGTTATGGGTTAAGAGGATCTTCCATCAATGCTTATATAGGCTAAATGGGGGGTTTTGTTAGTTCCTTAGAACTGTTATAGTTCTTGGGGTTCGGGAACTCCTACATCTCACTCTCTCCCTACCTTTGCGCTAATTTCTGAAAAAAAAGAAGAAGCATTGTCTATTATTATCCCTTGCTCAAGATTCTATAGGTTAAGAGGATCTTCCATCAATGCTTATATAGACTAAATGGGGGTTTTGTTAGTTCCTGAGAACTGTTATAGTTCTTGCGGTTCGAGAACTCCTACATCTCACTCTCTCCCTACCTTTGTGCTAATTTCTGTAGAAAAAACAGTCTAATTTTAGCATTGTCTATCGTTATCCCTTGCTCAAGATTTTATGGGTTAAGAGGATCTTCCATAAATGCTTATATAGACTAAATGTGGGGTTTTGTTAGTTCCTTAGAACTGTTATAGTTCTTGGGGTTCGGGAACTCCTACATCTCACTCTCTCCCTTCCTCTGCGGATGCTGTGATGGTTTGATGAAACCGTCTGGATTTGCAGGAACTGAAATTTAATCTTATCCGGTTGATCTAAGTAGCCCAACACAAAAACTGAGGCATGGTTTTTGCATTTACCATGTATAATTGCTCTGTTTTCTGGTTTTTAATTGTTTCTCGACTATGTCAGATGCCAATCACTGTTATGCTGACTAAAAACTGTTAACAGATTTGTTTACATTCCGAATTTCTTGATTATCTCTCGTAGGATATTTTCTGCTGCTAAATTCTTTGTGGAATGAATCTACTTTTTATTACATCATCTGTTATGGTTTGCTGTGATGTCTTGGGGTCTGATATGATCCAAGATGGGTCTGGGCAATCCTGCACATTCCTCCTCATTTCATTTTGTCACTAAAAAACTTTTTACCACGTGTAATAAGACAATGTTGGTTTCTGGAATAGCTTGCCTTTTTGACAACTTCTCTAGGTTTTAGCAACATGCTCAAAGCGGAGAGTGCTAGATCTATGAAATTCAAGGACAAGTACACGATACATGTTGAAAACCACCAAAATCATGGTCTTGGTGAGCAGGTAATTTGCTTCCACCAAAATCATGGTTTTGCTGGTTTCCAACCTGAAACCAAACAGGTACATGATACACATCGAGGCATGTGCTTTTGAGACAGGTGAGCTTATGTTTTCTTTTGGCACTGGTTCTAATTTTAATTGTAGCATAGAACTGATTTCCGTCCCATGCACTAAAACACTTTTCGTCAGAATGTTCTGATTGATCTCATTAAGCGGCAATTGTTGCAGGGTGATCTCAGTAAGCTGCAATGGTAGAAATCATGCTTGATTTGGATCCTAAGGGGGCAACAAAACCACTCCCTGATTTGGTTACCATCCGCCGAAGGAGGAAGAGGATCACACTGTCAGGAATCTGTTACAGCCTGCCAACATGGAAATGGCCGTGGCTTAGACAATCACCACCATTATTTCATCATTTTTGTTTTGATGTTGTAGTATTTGGAGTAGCGGTTTAATCATTGAAGTTGATCGCTGTGCTATACGGTTCTGTTTCTTTTTTCTTTCTTTCTTTATTTTTTTCTTGTAAACTTCTTTTGGGGTCTTGTCATCCATACAACTGTGATTTAAGTGCTTCATGATGAGCTTATATATTATTATATTAATTGAGATTGTCTTGAACTTCTGACTGCTAGAGTTCTTATCCATGATCTTTACACGATGAAGGGAAAATGACAGTAAAGTCATTAATATTTTATATTAACGATTGCCAGTCACTATCATTTTAAAATTGTTTTGGAGATAATGAAATTAAGTTATTGTTGGTAGCTTTGGAATTTATTAATGGAATTTTTTGAAAAAATTATAACTTGATGGTTTTATTAGTGTGTATTTATGTAGAGGTAAAAACAAATTTAATTACTTAAGTAGTAATTTTACAAAGTACGAACAATAATTCATTGTTAATCATGTTTTTAAAATTTTAAATAATTATTATTTGGGTAAAAATAATATTAAACATGAATAATCATGTATTTCGAAGGGGGTTTCATTCAAAAAACCATCTAGTTATAACTTATAACAAAATTCATAGTTATTTTAAATCAGAGTTTGTACCAAAAAAAAAATCAAAGTTAAATGTTTTCTGCGAAGATAATTCTATTTAGGGACTGTTTGGATAGAATTTTAAAAAAGGGTTTATGGACAGCTTATGGAAAAGGACTTTTAGAAAAGAGTTTATGGAAAAAAAAGTTATTTTTAATAAATAAGTGTTTGGATAGTTATTTTTAAAATTTTTTATATTGATAAATTACCAAAAAGGGTATGATTTGATTAAAAGTAAGAGAGAGGGAGAGGTAGAGAAAAGAGAAGAGAGAGGAGAGAGGAGAGAGGGTGTAAGAAAAAGTAGGGGTAAGATAGTAATTGGAGAGTCTATAAGCTCTTTTACTGTTTAAAAAGCTAGTTTTAATAGCTTATTCAAAACCATAGTTTTACCCAAAAGCACTTATGGATAAATATGGCTATTTGTTTTAAAATTTTCTCAAACCAAGGTTTGAGTTAAAAACCTTTTTAAAACCATACTTTGATACCTTACCAAAAAGGGCCTTACACTAGACTATAAGCTGATTAAAAGAAAATACTCCTTTTGATTTTAAATATAATAATTAGATAAAAAATTTATTTTAATCTTAAATATAAAATTCAATCTATTTTATTTTTTAAAATTATAATTTTTTTCAAAATATTCATATATAATTACACAGAATTTTTATTAAAGATAATTCAAATTTATATAATTAAATATTTTATTTAAAAAAATTAATATATAATTATTATAAATAATTAATTTTATTAAATTAATTAAATATATTTTATATTAAATAAAAAAAGTAGTTCAACTATAAATATAATCATAATCTGGGATCAAGACATTATTTTCAAGGTAAGAAAAAAGACATTATTTTAAATATCTTAATATTTGTATTTTATTTATCTTAATATTTGTACTTTATTTCTTTTAATTTTTTCCAAAATTATTTTCTTTATACACATATGTATTACCTGTCCAATCACAGTTTAACTCATATTTTTTTTTCTTTTTTTGGTGATAACTCATTTTTTTGTTACCACCAAGAGATTCGACTTTAAAACTTTACGTCCTTACCCATATCTCACTCATAATATCTAAAATAGTGTATAGTTTATTTGGCCATTTAATTCAGCCACCCCGTTATTATTACAATTATGGAGGACTGGAAATCTGGAAATTATCCTCTTTCATTTAATTTTTGTCTGTATTTTCATGGAAATATCATTCGGTTTGAGGGCCCTTCCTGCTTTTCTCGAGGGAAAAAAAAAAAGTTCACAAGAGCGTCCTACTTCCGGAATCCACGCCCACTATTAACCAGATTTTAGAGCGCACATCGAATCCGGAACTGTTGGGTAGTAAACACGGCGTACAGAAAAAGCAAACCTAAGCACTTCTTCGCAATTACCCACAGAATTGAGAAAAATACAAAAAAAGATTTCAAATTGGAAAAAAAAAAATATACATATATATATGTATATATCTTTTTTGTTCGAACTCTTTTTTGTGAGAAGTTTCTCTACCAAATTCATCTCTCGAAAAAGGTTGCTTCTTCAATCACTCACAGACACTGCTCTTAATCGGTAACTTTTACAGTTGCAGCTACTTGGTGGACTCGTTTATCAGTCACTCTCTCCGCCTTTATGGTGAGTCCCAATTCCAATTCACGCGTTGGCTACAGTTTCTGTTTGTCATTGTCAGGCTTAGAATGCATTTCTTCTCGGGTAATTTGTTTTTAGCATTTGTAATTTGACATTAAGAGTTTTGTAGTATGGACGTGGAGCAAGTTTCAAGTTTCGTGGTGTTAGTGGTACGTTAGAATTGCGGGGTTTCTATATTGTAGAAAAATTGTTGAGTTCTACGCATGTTCTTATTCCAATTGTCATTTTAATTATGCTGCATGTGGTGTAAATGGGTGTTCCATTATTTCAAGGTAAAAATGTTAACTTTATCTTTTTGGGGTTCTTTCTGGACTTTTCAGTTTGTATACTGGAGGTGCATGTGAATTTTCCATGGAGATGTTGGTTGGAATTGAGGATAATGACGAGGGGAAGCTTGAAGACAGTGGGGTTGATAGGAATAGCTGTGATTTGTCTTCACCGAAGCAGATTGCCAATCCAGTTGTGTACAAGCTCGTGCGGGTAAATTAAACTACTTCATTTTAAATTTGTGAATGAGAATTGGAAGTACCATCTATTTGAGTTTGTTCTGATCAAGATATAGAAAATATTTGAAATTGAAAATTTTCTTCTAGGAACGGCCGTTATTATTTTGTTGACTGTTATTGATATCATATGCTTGATATTGAACTGAATGCAACAGGAGGCAATTGAATTGGTGCCTCCAGTACAGAGTGTCTCAATTACTTCTATTGCAGTTTAAAGGTTATGTAATGTTAAATCTGACATGATTGAAGAGAACCGCACGGGAGGTTGTTTTCCTCACATATTTTACGACCCCTGTTGATGCATACAATAATTACCGGGGATCAGCAGGCCTATGTTTTTGAACAGCTTGAAGGTTGTAGAACCATATCTCAAGTATGCCTACAATTATGCTTATACACTCAGGGAGCTTAGGCATTCATGTTGATGGATTGTAACCGTTTGTTTCATAATCCATAGAATCTTTTGTGAACATTTCTGTATGAGTTTTGTGGAGCCTGTATGAACATTATGGTAATTTTTTTTATCCAAAAAATAATGGTGACACAATGGCATTTGACTGTTTATGGCATCTACAGCATTTGACCTATTGGTGTTTGTGAGTCCTTGTTGCCTATGATGTTGGAAAGCTTGAAGGTATTAGAATTGTATCTGCATGTATATGTGCATGTGCATGATCATGTTTGTGGGCTGATTGAGCTGAGCCGTTCTCTTCCTTTGAAAAGGGGTAGGGGAAGACAGGAGAGAACACTCAATGAATAAAAGTTTCTGTGTGTTGACTAGATAGTCTAGTATATTTGCAAGTTGCTAGTTCGTGTTCCTTCTCTTGATTTCATCTTGTCTTTGACCCTGCTTGAATAATAATCATTTTGATATTAAATGTCTGGTGACTTTGTTAAAATAATTAATCACTCGAATGTTAATGTCTCACATAATCATTAGGTTGAAGGTGATGGGAGTTTAGTTCCTGCAACAGATGATGAATTAATTGAGGTGGAGGATTTCCTTGAGTACGACCAGATTGAAATGGGTGATGATGTGGACATTGGACTCCATGAAGGATGTTCATCAATTGAAAGGTCTTCCTCTGAGAAGCTTCAATTGGAGTGCTCAGAAGGTGTGTGTCTTTTCTTTAGCTGTATAAGCTACTTGTAACTGAAAAGTTTTAAATGCAATGTTGGAGCAATGACAATATTTATACGTACAAACTGAAGATTATGCCTATCAAAGACCTGGGATCGAAGCATTGGTTATGTCCATCAAAGTATCAATTGTTAGGATTATCTTTTCAAGACTATAATTTCCAAACTATTATTTGTTGTTTTAATTACTTATTGCCTGTTTGGATTAGAGTTTTAAAACGTGATTTTGTATAAATGTGATTTTGATAAAAAATGAGTTTGGTTGATCATTTGTGATTGGAAATTCTTTGAAAGTTATTTTGAGAGAATTGATTGTTCGGATATTGTTTATCGCAGTTACTTTTGAATGTGTAATTACCAGAAAGGGTATTGGCTTTATAAGTTTTTGCAATCTACCTTTATAATTTCATATCATTAATTATGAAATATAATTGATTAAATGACATGAATATTGCAATTGTTTTAACTTTTCATTTTAATATTAAAAAATTCTTTCCAGTTGAAGTATATATCTTAAATGAAGGACATCACAACAACAACAAAGCCTTATCCCATTAAATGGGGTCGGCTACATGGATCATACGACGCCATTGTGCTTTATCAAAAATTAAATCCTTAGAAATATACTTTAGATAAAAATATATTAAGATAAATAATAAATAAAAAATAGCAAAATTAACAAAATGTTTTATGAGAAGTACAAATAAAAAAGGAGCAAATATTCTGAGGGACAAAATAGGGAAGGAAATTATTAGCAACCTTTCAACGGGATTTCTTCACCATAGAAGCAAGCAAAGTTGCTTCTAGTCTAATGAGGGTTTAGAGAGGAAATATGATTTTGAAAAAATTACAAATGCAAAACCAAACAATTTTTTTCGGTGCAAAATCATGTTTTGTGGTTTCAAAGAGGCTTTTATCACCAAAAAAAAAAAGAAAAGGCTTTTCGAGCTCCAAATGGTAAACTGAACAGGATCTTAAATTGTGATCGTCTTCTGTTTATTTGTTGTTTGATTGAATTTGTTTTCTTTATGGGTAAAGCTGGAAGAGCTGTATTGTTCATTATTTATGTTTCAGTTCTCTCAATGATTCTCTCTTTATTTTTTCTGGGGAAATCATCATTGTGTTTATGATTTTAATGGGTAAATTATTTAGTATTTTGTTTCCATCATTTGAATTTTCATATCTTATTATGTCTGTACTCCATGTGAGTCACAATCAGATACTGCAGAGGCAGATCCAGGGAAATTAAATGCACGGCTTCAGGTATTGGGTTAATTTCATTTTTACTCTCTTGCTTACATACACAGACACTTGTCTCTCTGCTTTTATGTCTTCTTGTCCTGGTTTTGCATTATCTGTAATGCTAGGATCCTTCTTGACTTCTATAATCTTTTGTAGCATATTGAGCAGATGTTGCAAAAGGTCAAGCACGAAGAGAAGCTTCATTTGGCCTGTGGATCACCTGGTCTTTCTTATGTAAATGTAGACAGACAGTATTCTGCTGCTGATTTGCCTGTCATGGATGGGATAATTCACTGTGATACTTCCTTCCAGGAAATTATTCCTTCTTCAGCACCATCTTTAGATAACAGTCATAGTAATCAATCACAAAGTATTGGTGGGTGTTCTAGACCTTCTGAAGGACAGATAGAAAGTGGATCATCTACCTCTGCTGTCTATTCTACTTTGAAGCCTGATTTTTCGATGATAAAAGGAGAAATATCCTTGGACAGGTTATCAATCAGAGAACTTCATGAACTGTTCAAAGTGACTTTTGGTCGGGAAACTACTGTGAAAGACAAGCAGTGGCTGAAGAGAAGGATTGCCATGAGTTTAACTAACTCATGTGATGTTTCAGCAACAACTTTCATAGTTAGAGACAACATATTAGTTAAAAAATGTGAGGAAGGTAGTGATGGAAATGTGGATGCTGTGCTCTTCAAGGATACTATGGCTGGGAAAGAGGATATCAACTGTAAGGATTCATCATGTGCTAAGGCTACTGGAAATGATGATAATCAAGTTGTTTCTGGAAAGAGACTGAGAAGTCATAAAGTGGAACATGATTTGTGTAGTGAGAGTCTCCAGACAGAACAAAGAGCTGCCAAAAGAATCCGTAAGCCCACTAGGAGATATATTGAAGAGCTCTCTGAAAATGAGTCCAGGGACCACAATCCTAGGTTGTTAAGTTCAAACAGAAGTATGGAACTTGGACATGTCTCTCCAAACTCATACAATGGGCCTGCTAGGAATGTTTTTTCAGAGGGAAGAACTTTTGTAACTAGGTTTGACTCTCTGGGAGGTTCTGAAATTTACATACCTTGTGTTTCCCGGATTCGAAGATGTCGTCCAAGGAAAAATATCATGCCTCTTATGGTGAGGGTGCTGTTTCATTTCAAATTATGTTTCATTTTTTCTAGTTTTAGATAATTGCCTCTCAAGCATTATTCATGTTCCAATAGCATGCTAATTGTTCGCCTTATTTCTGCATGATGGCAAATGATCTTGTTCTGTTATAAAATGCATACCATAATGCAAGTAATAAGTTAGCACATTTTTTTATATATTGTTTGTGAATATATAACGTTTTGTTTTCTAAACATCAAAGCATACTATCATCTTTCTCTCTATCTTACTATGCTTTTGTAATTATTGTTTTCATTTGTACCTTTTATTAAGTTTATCACTTTTCTCTAATGCCAAGTTTGAATGCATTGTCTCATCATCAAAAAAACATTATTATAGTGTGAACTTTGTCTGCCTCCTTAATATTTGTGCGCTATAAATTATAATTAATTTCTTACAAGCAGAATGATATGATTTCTTCCCAGAAATTCCATCAAAGCGGTGACATGGTGAAGGTTGTCAACTTTAGCAATAAGGCCCTGGGAGATCATGGATGTCAGGAAGATGAGGGATGGGATTTAAAATCAAGATCCACACCTGCAAAATTTCAGCAGCGAGTAAGTGTGTGTGTGTGTTGTGCCCCCCTTTTTGGATTCTGGTAACTGGATTTGGTAAGTTATAGACACTGGATGAGTTAAAGAATTTGTAATCTAGTTTAGAATGTCTACTTGTGTAAAAATTACCCTGTTGACTAATTATACTCGATGGTGGAAAATGAAACCTTTTTGCGTTTCAGGCAGGAGAGAACTATATTGGAAAATAAATAGAAATGGCTTAATGTGAATTTCTTGTAATATTCCTCATTTGAGGCTACTTACTTTGTGTGCACACAACCAGTCATTAATCAATGATTCACTGGTTCTCTAAGCTCAAGCAGCTGCTACATGTTTCTAGAAAATAATTTCACCTCTGGAAAGTTTATTTCTATAATGGCACTGGTTCTTTTTTGTTCTCCAATGTGATTCCTTGACATTATAATTTGTTTCTGATATTTTCAATTTTTTGGGTGTGGGTATGTTGGATATAGTTTACTGTTGAGCAGAAAGATGAACTGTCCCCAGTAATGGACAGAATTGAGCCACGACAGGAATCAAGACTGAGAATGGCAGATCTATCTAGCTATAGTTTAGATGACAACATAGCGACAGTCCCCACTCCAAAAGGCGGAATGAGAAGGAAACATCATAGGGCATGGACCCTTGTTGAGGTAATGAAATTGGTTGAAGGTGTATCACGGTGTGGAGCAGGGAGATGGTCTGAGATCAAACGGCTTTCCTTTGCTTCCTACTCATACCGTACGTCTGTTGATCTTAAGGTATTTTTAGTTTTGGTTTTTAACTCATCTCATATGGATGTTTGGTCATGTTTATAGCTGCTGGACAGCAGGCAGCTGAATGCTGATTTTCTAATGCAGGATAAGTGGAGGAACTTGCTTAAAGCTAGCTTTGCACAGGCAGCTTCAGATGAGGGTGTAAGTTCTGACTATTATTGTACGTTGATCTTATTTGAGTTCGGCCAAGTTGGCTTTTGCTTATCACATGTCCTCTGAGAGCTGGTTATTACCTTAATAGGAACATTTTGCCACTTTCTATGTGGCCCCCAAAAATAATTATTTATCACTTTCTGGATGATTCTCACTTATGAAACATAGCTCCTTTGATGACTTGAATGTTATTCATTCCCTGATAACCCGACCTTCCAGAAGTTTGACCTAGTCACGAGGTCCTAGTTAGCAGCATGTAATGTTTGTAATTTCAGCCTAGTTGATTATTTCGACATTAAAATTTGTCTGTTTTCTTTTCCCTCTGTGATAGATGAACTCACGGAAGCATGGTACAGTACCCATTCCCGAGCCAATTTTGGTACGAGTACGAGAGCTCGCCGGGATGAATTCTCAGGTACCTATAAGCTTCAGCTCAAGCAAACTAACAGCCTGCACTGTGTTTGATCATGATGATAGATCAGGGTACTTGTAGCTTTGTAAATAATAATACCAGTTTACTTGTGGGGCTACAAAAATAAGAAGCTAACTTTTTGCAACCCCCTTAAACCAATCGTATCTTGGATGGATGGATGCTTGGATCAAATGAAGTCTTATAGGCGTTAAGAAATTGTCCAGAAGTGTAATGTTACTGACATGTTCATTAGTTTTATTGTGTTAGTTGAGTTCTTCACCGTAACTGTTTTGATCCTTATCTGTAAATCTGCGGTCTTGAAAATACATGCATTGGTCCAGTGATGTGTCCCCGATAGAATGTAGTTGGATGAAATACTGATCATCTTTCAAGAGAGAACTTGCACGAGTTTCCACCAGTTTTCAGTTTCTCATGCTACTGCAAGGTAAAAGGGTTTATCCAATTCATAATCATTCATATTACATCTATATGTTCCAATTTACGCTATTAGAGCTTGATAACTCGTTAACCCTCTTAACTAATTATTGTTATAACTGGAAGTAAAGAAAAAGAAAAGGTCTCGAATTGGAGCTTGATGGTGACCAAATGTCTGAATGGATTATTAAAATATAATACTTTCCGGTCCAAGACTTAGTTCGTATTGCAGGGTATAATCATGTAAGGTTTCAATCCAAGTGTACCTCTTTCTTTTCATAAGTTTTGAGCGTACATTTGGATTAACTTTGGGCTCTTGAGTAAATTAATCAAGTAAGTGTGTCGTTATGGTAAAAACCTAATGCTTAGGACGTCGTTTAGACATAATAATAATGCGGAGAAATGGACAAGATAGAAAGAATTTTCCTTAAATTGAGAATCTACTCAGTTTTCACGAGATATAAACTAAATTTTTTTATATTATTTATTAGATTCTATTATTATGTATTTAATTTTGAGATTTATAGTTATTTTAAAAAAAAAAAAATAGTTCTTCGAACTCGAGCAATCTAACTAATTTTATAAAAGATCATTTTAGTAGGCTTGCAAAAATGCCAATAATATATTTGCAGAGTAGAGTTCACATGAATATTTTTTTTTAAAAAAAATGGAAAATACTTTTATGGATCTTCAGGTTAATCTACAGAGTTATGGAACCTAACTCAGGTTTCTATAGCAAAGTCACCGCCTTTGAAGTTCACTCCCTTTGAGGGTATATCTTACTTTATTCTGCACAATGGGTTGTCATGAGACTACTGTTTGACTGCTATTTTTTCTTTAAATTAGAAGAGTGACGTTATTTTACCAAAAAAAAAAAAAGAAGAGTAGACGACTAGACGTTAACCATCTAAAGTTATAAGTGAGACCTACATGCCTACCAAAAAACTTACAAGTCACTAGATCATAGCACTATTAGCATTTGATACTTGCCTTTAAGCCTTGTCCCATGTTTTTCTTATAACTAAAGTAAATTGCTTTTTCCATTTGGGTAATTCTCTCACATATTTGTCTGTTGTTGTTATTTGTTATGGAGTTTGTTGGATAAATATCTCTTGAATTTTGCCCAACATTGTTAATGAAGGCCAATCTCTGCTTCGTCTTCAACGATGTGCTTTACTCTTCTACATGGATTCTTGTCTTAAATGCCGTTTATAATATCCTTCATCTATTGCTAAACGCCCATGTCGTTTCTTTGTGATCATCGTCTGTTTCTTTGCTTCAATGTCACCAGTTCACAACTGACCAAACAAAAATATGATGCTGTATGTTTGTCTTCATAATTTAGCCCATACGTCATGGAATCAAATTATACCATTTTAAGATCAAACACCTTAAAATCCAATTCACCCCATAAATTGAATATTGAATCCAATCTTCTCTACCAGCATAAAGTAAGCATCAAGCATTGAGGCATAACCATTTGCCAGTATCAAATTGATCTTGTTGTGATAAGAGATTGGTTTTTATACTGAATCCACCTAATTTTCATAACAGTTTGTTTTTCTAATTGAATGAGATAGATTCACACCATGTGAAGATGATAGGGATTATAATAATAATAATACAACATAGGATGTCAGAGAAATTTTCCAGTTTTATTCACATCTTATTATATCCTAGTTAGCTTTTTCTATTTTGCTCCATATTTAGCATTTAGCACAATGCAATACAATAATGACAAGCTTTATTTCATTAGATTGAGTCAGGTTTAAGATTGCATAACACTATTATTCTCTATCAATAGCCAAAATGTTTATATAAATTATTAACAAAAAATCCGTTCAATAATTTTATTTAATATTCTATTCGATCTTTCTCTACCTCTTTTTTAAAGGATCACATACTATTAGATATATAATTCTCAATAGTGCGTCCAATGGCCTCCTTTCTATATGTTTGAATCACCTCAAATAATTCTATGCCATTTTCTTCTCAATAAATATTATTCCAACTCTTTCCCATAAAAATTAGAAAACTGATCAAATAATAAATAAATATGATATTTTCTATATATATGTAGAAGGTTTATGAAGATTCTCTAACATTGTTTACGCCGGATTGTTGGAGGGTTGTATTCATAGTAATTGTCAACCAATGTTGAAAATGGTATATTTAAGTTTGCTTCAACAATACCTTACCTGCTTTTGGTGCTTCTGCCACACATGGGATTGGCTGATTATGCTTCCATCCTGATCGTAGCAGCACTTATAGCTGCACTTTTATTCTTCAGCCTCACCATGCTTGGTTGGTGTACCTACAGAAGCATTGATGTGATACAATCCATTCCACCTACAATAACAACAAACTCAGCTCTTGATGACAAGTTACAATCCTTCACCACAAGCCTAGAGTCTCATTCCAAGACATTTCAGTTCAGAGCTGCAGAAGCTGTACCAGGAACTGATCAGACTGAATGCGTAATCTGTTTGGCACCCTTTGAAGAAGAAGAGAGCGTGAGGCAGCTTCATAGCTGTAGACACATCTTTCATACGATTTGCATCGACACGTGGCTCGCCTCTCATTCTGGCTGCCCTTTGTGTAGAACCCAGATAGACCTTGTGCCACCTTCTCCAAATGATATTGAGGAAGTGTCCCTTCCAAGAAGGTCTGTGGCTTCAGAGGAAAATGGCCACAATCAGATGATCTTGTTCCTTGTCAGCAGCTCCTGAATCCGATCATCACCTGCTAACATTATCAGAGCTCTGTGTAGGATCAGACAAACTAAGTTTTGTTCAGTGTTCACTGTAGGATTTTTCAATAAAGAAATTAACATGTGAATGAATTTTATAAGAAGAGATTTCTTACAAAGGCTTTATGTTAAACTTCTTTCAATCAACAGTGATTTGCAGATGATTTATATGATAATTAGAAATAACAATAACATCAAGCATATAGGTACACATATGACTTCTACTTTAAACATTATGGTAATATGAACTTTGAACACAGCGTAATTGTATATAACTCATGCCTTCCATCCTTCTCTGGAGCATCTTCTTCTCATCCTTTTTTTTTTTTTACATCTTTTTAAGATTATCTAACCTAGCCTGCAAATCAACATCAATTCCACTGTCTTCATTATTGCCTGTTGATTCAGCTTGAGCAACCCTGTTCTTTGCAGCAGGAGCACTGACAGAAGTTGATGAGGGTGCGTTAACAAGCTGCAAGTTAAACAAAATTGATATTATTATAAGCGTTATTGTTTTATAATTAAGACAAGTTCAATATGGATTCTGTTCATTTGTAATTAGCTATCTTCTAGTTGGGAACAAGAATGGTACATAAAAAGAGAGTAATTGCTCACCTCAGAGTTGATATCGATTCCGATCTCATCGAGCACCTGATTCACAAGCTCTTCTGTCTGTTCCTCCTCTTCATCACCTTCCAAGGCATCATCAATTGCGTCTCCCATCACCTCAGTCGTCAGTTCCATCTTTTCATTCTGCCTCTCAAACTCTTGCATTATCCTCTGTAAGGAAGGCAAGTTCATCTGCCTATTCATTTGGCCCATTGCTTTGGTTACTCCTTTCATGGCCTCCCCCATTGCTTGAGTTGATTTCAGTGTCTGAGAGATTGATGCAATTGTTATACGGGTATTCATAACCCAAATGTCAACAATGAAATCTTATAGACTAGTCTCAACCTCAGGTGCCAAACCTTTCAGACGAAAAAGGAAAAAACAAAAAAGGAAAAAGAAGAAGAAGACATGAATTTTCAGTTTGCACCTGATCTTTCCAACCCATGTCCAACAATTCACAAACACAACGTAAATTTAAGTATTGACAGCATCCCAAACAAAATATGCACTCAATCACACTCAACACTTTAATTCTAGCCCTGCTACCTTTTACAAGAACATCAATAATCTTATGCGGGTATGGCATTGTATATGTACATTTTTTGCGTCAAAATGCAGAATCCTATCCCCTAACATTAGTTGTAACGATATATAGTATAGTATAACAACTTTGCCACCAGAAACTTGAATAACTTTGCCCGACATAACCAATAAATTTTGGTTCATTACACGCACGTAAAAGGGACTTCCAGTTTCTGTAACCGTTGGTAAAGAAAATCAGGAAGAATGAGCATACCTGAATTCTTAAAGCAACACCCTGAAGTTGTGATTTAAGCTTGTAAAACTTTTCAATCTGATGGCGAGTTCTGATAAGGTCCTTTGCCATTACTCTCACTGCCCCCTAATCCACATATTGTTTGAACCAAATCAAACAGAGGGAATCAAAATTTTGTTCCTAAAGAAATGAACTCAGTACTTCAAGAACAATATCCCACTACATTGATCACAAGCATCACAAACTAACAATTTAGACTAAAGGTCAAGTTTACATTTGATATACTCCAATATGAATATGACACATGGAGAAAAGTATTTGACAAACCCAATCATGAGGCACTAGCAGTAGGTTTGGTAGGATAGAAGAGTTTTTTAGAGAAGTGGAAGAGGAAATTGAATTAGGCTAGAAATGAGTTTTAAAAGTTTGTTTGGTAGGTTAGAAATGGGTATAGAATTTATATATATATTTTTTTATAACTTGGGGTAAAATTATCTAAAATATTTTTTTTATAACTTGGGAAAGGTTAAAGTTGTCCAGGAATTTTATAGAGGTAAAATAGTCCAAAATATTTTATTTCTATTTCTCCGATCTCATTTCCCAACTTTTTTTATGGAACTGAAATAGCCCAAAATGTTAGAAGTGGAAGTGGAAGTAGCTTCCATTATACCAAACAAGGGAAATGATTGATTTCACTTCCACTTTCATACTACCAAACATGCCCTAGGAATATCATAGCGAACACTTAGAAAAAAATGCGTCTAAATTTTGTCCTTACTAAATATACTTATAAAAGCAAGTACCATCTGTCCTTGTTTGGCATTCTTCTTGATCTCAACAATCAACTTCTTTTCTTGAGCTTGCAAGCCTTGCCTTTCCCTTTCTATTTCTCTAATCGACTTGTCCAACATCCTTTTATTTTCCCTCAAAAGCTCTGCCACAAAGAAACAAGTTTTGTTTATTCTAATAAAATCACCCTACCATTATTTATGGCTATATAATATATTCATGTACAATTCCTTTTAAACCACGAAATACTTCGATAAGTATGAAATTTGAAATCACTCTCAGTTCCTTTCTCTATCCAAATAATTAAACAGCATTAACAGATGCTCCCCATTTTGATTACTTCAATCAAACAACTTAAATTCAGCACTATAATAAAACAAGTAAAGAACACCACAATTAACCAAAATCCCGTGCTTTATCAAAGTTAGCAAACACCATTAACTAGGGTACTTATTTTCAATTACTTCGATCATAAAGCCAAAATTCGGAAAACTACAAGAAAACCAGTAAAAGAAATCATGCAACATGACGACAATGAGAGTGCAAAATGAAATCAACTACAATTCTTTCCTCTGTCCAAAATGGTAAAGACCATTAACTGATGTAGCCTGTTGATCACTTGGATTATAAATTCAAAAATTATGCGAACTATATAACTAAAGCAGTAAAGGAAGAAGAAGAAGAAGAGATACCAGCGGGAGTCTTTCTACTGCCGAAAAGAAAACTCATCTTCGTCGACTACCCTGAAAAACACAGAAGATTTCACAGATTATTTGATCCCTTCCTTTCTTCTCTTCCCTCACCTTGCCTTCTTCGCTGCCTCTCTACTAATCAGTAGACGCAGACCTGCTGCTCGGTTCTGTTGAATAGTTGTTACGGGTAGTTTTTGAAAACAATCGTTTTTCCCTTCCAATTTTCAAATTATTATTTTTTTCCCCGCCCACCCACCGTAACTTTACTCCGACTATATCCGGATCCGACCCACATCGCGTATCTAGCTATGGTGGGTGAGTCTCCTAACTGAGATTTTCTGCGTACGCCAAGCCTCAAACTCGAGACCTCGCTTAAACGATACCGAGCCGCTTACCACTCGGATTAACCCTGTTATAATTGAAAAATTTATAATAATTTTTCAATTATTATAAATTTGTGAAAACTCCAACAATCATTCTAAACTTCCCTCCTTTATCTATTTTGCCGCCTCTTTTATTGGGCTTTAGGCTGTATTGAAATTGGGCCGTATCGAAGCCATTAAGAGCATATCGATAATTGGGCTGATAAAGGCCCAAAAATTTGCCAACATTCAAATCCAACACGGACCGTAAAGGCAAAAAGCTTAGCTTGAAGAGTTGACCAAAATTTGTTCATTCTACGTAGTATTAGTGTTATTACCAGCAGCAATCATCAACTACACAACCGCTCAAGTAAGTTTCATTAATTCATCCAACGATACGAAATCCAAATCCCTAATATGATGTAAACCAAGCCATTAATGTCCCCAGCTAAAATAGGTCCCTGGTCCAACAAGACATTAATTGATTGATTGAGAGAGAGAAGGTACAACGTTAGGTTTTGTCTCAATCAGGGTTCTCTCCATTAAGCAAATGGATCTATTGATGATCATGACCACATACTTAAAAAGCTGAAAAATATTAACTGCTTTCTTCAAGTCCTCTGTTTGAAAAAAATAAATAATATAACACAATATTTTTCATTATTTTACAAAAAGCAAGATGCTTTGTTTTGGGTTGCCATTCGCTTATGGTTTAATTTAGCTCTACTAAAACAGTTGGTAGATTGGTCAACAATCATTTTGAATTTTTTTTTATCAACATAAAAATACTTAAGCCTGCTAGATTATACCAAATGACATAGTTAATATTTTTGTTTATATGTTGTTAATGCAGTACAGAGTACAGTTATGTGATTGATGAAAACTGTTATTAGAACCAAATTGCTTTTAGAATCCAAAGTTTGAAGCTTTTTATCTGTCAGTGGGTGTCCTAGGCATAATAGGGGAGAGATGATTATAGTTGCTAATGACAAAGCAGCCTATAGGATTTTACTCCATTTTCAAATGGCCTATATATAGACTAGATTGCCACTTTTGGCATAAATATAATCCCAACATTGATTTCTCTCTCAAATCGTCATTTCAATATTCTTAGCGTCTTTGGATTACACTACTTTTTTTCTACCAAGTTCCTTTCTTGATCATCCAAATTCAACCCTTTAATTTGTTTAAATTTAGACAAATGACATGAAGTTCATCATTGATAGTAACATTTATGTTGGTATGAGATGTATATATTTCGTATGTGATTTCATTTATATAAAGATTAAGATATATTTAACATCATGAAGTATTTTTTCAATAGTACTTAATAGATATACTAAATTAATTTATGGTTTGTCAAACACTTTAAAATATTTTATTTTCAGTAGCATATAGTATTTTAACATATTTTTGATATAATTTTGCTGTTAAAGTATATTTCTCAACAACAATAGACATTCCAAATATAAGATACTGAGTGCTACTATACAAAATATTTTAGGATATTAAATAGATTAAAAGTTATTAAAAAATATTTTAAGATACTAAATAAATCATAGATTAATTTATAATACTATATACTAACAGGAAAATATTTCAAGCTAGAACGCACTTAGTTTCTGTTGCTCAAAGTCAACTTCATGAAACACACTTGTTATATTTTAGGCTGTGTAGGTGACCATAGCTAGCTAGTTAGCCAAGAACCTGTTTGTGACATTTCGCGAGCGTTATTGACCCTTGCTTCCTCATTGACCCTCTCTCTTGAGTTAGTTTATTTTGTAGTTATATATCGCTATTCCATGTCTGCACAAACCCTAGCTTATTAATCATCACTTATTATATGTATGACTTAATTTACCACTAGCTATCAGGGCTCATGTTAGGTCAACTTCATATATAAATCTCTCTCTCTCTCTCTCTCTCTGGCATAAATTTCTCCATTGGATTCATGTGCACTAACCCATATTGCTTTCACAGCCACAAAACTTGTCATGAAACAAAGTCTAAACCAACTTTCTTTGATAACAATACCACATATTATCTTTTACCGACTTTCATCATTATTATTTCAAATGTTCAGACTTCAAATCCAAGACAAGTAGACAACAACCCCATCAACTTATATATATATATTAGCTATAAGATGCCTAAACGTGACTAGCTAGTCAATAAAAGATTGATCCGGTTGGTAAATAGAGTACATCAATATATATATGATTAATTCATTTTACAAAAGCGTAGGTTTAGAATCTTGCTACTGATATCTAATAATTCTATTAACAGCAATTTATAAATATCTTTGTAAAAACTTTGTGAATAATTAATAACATCTCAACTTTAAGTCCTCGTCTCAATGATTGTTCATTGTGGGATATTCTTTTCCTCTAAGAAATCTAAAACGGAAAGGCAGGCAGTGAGAGTTAATTAAAGACGTCAAAATAATCAAAACTGTGCGTAGTCCATTAGTTAATGATCTTTTAGTATTGGTGCATGCTAAGCACCATGTGAAACCCATATTTAATTAGCTTTAATCTATCATCACTAACATGAAAAAGTATTTTTTTTACACTAATTAGAGAACCGGTATAGATACATCTAATGTAAAAAGTCTACGTTTTACATTAATTATTGAATCAATAAAGAAAAATACTGTTCTACCGGTTATTGCTAATTAATCAATGTAGAACAAATTAACCAAGAACACCACAAAAAAAAAAGGAGTCGCATTCACTTTCTACACAGCATGATCATTAATTTTAGGAAAATTATTTTAAAGTCTAAAAAAAAGAATATAATTATCAAAATATTATATAATACGTCAATAACATAAACTTATTGATATTCCTACCCCAAAACATGTTATTACATACTACTGATTTATTATATATAGTTGTAATTATATCTATATGATGTCTAATATATTCTTCCGGTATTTAATATATGATTTAATTGAAGAGATTATTTTAATATTAAATATAAGATTTATTTTTTATATTTATTAAATTTTTCTTAAATTATCCTTATTGATACCTTTTCAATAATAATCAAGTAAGAGAGTGTGAGATGAAGTTAAAAAAATTATTAGAGTATTTTAAAAAAATATATCCTATTAAATAATTTAATTAGTTATATAAATTTTATATTAAAGATTAAAATATATATATGTGAGTGTGTGTGTGTGTGGAAGAGTAATATGGATGTAAATGTACGAAGTAGTTGGAATGCACAGTTTTGAAGTTTGACAGCAGCCCCGTCCGTCGAAAAGTGACAGAACATTTGAAAAAACTAATGGAGGCAATAATTATGCTGGAATGGTTCTCAAATTGAACACGTTATTAAATTTATATACGAACTCTAAGTCCATATATATATATTATATATATATCTGACAAAAATCATTGCTTTATTGCCAGCTCGTACATATGATCCATCTGCAGCCACTGAATCCACCATTATATGAGTAATAAATATTAAATATTAATATATATATATATATATATATGCACGGAGAATGATACAGATTCTGTGAGTCTGAAGCTTTATTCAGCAAGTTCGAGAGAGACTTTCTGGTGTCTCAAGTACGTACACTCATCTCCTCAATAATTTCCTGCAATAGCAGTAGGATCACAGATATATTTCCAACTGTTTTCTTCTATGCTTCATTGTCTCATCATTAGACCCACCATGTTTACAATTATTCTCCTATTAATTTCATATTAAAAAGTTACTCGTAATTAAGAACGTATAATTATTATTATTCAAGTAATTATTAAATTATAATAAAAATTTATATTATTCAAATAATAAATTTTAACACAATAATAAATCTATGCGCTGTTCATTTGCTATTAAAATTTTATTTTTAATAATGAGCTTAGAAATGGTAGATAACTGCATGATCATCGAGATAACTGGTCATGTTATAACTTATTTATTTTTCAAATTCTGCACATAACACATATTTAATTGATTGTAAAAGAGTTTACTGGTTGAAATCGATCAATGGCCTTATTCTTTTGGGGTTCCCTAGGTTTGTACGTGAATGATGGTTAATAATAATAGCGACAAAATTCGTGACAGATCGATGTAAAAGAGAAGGGGAAAAAATTGAATCTCTTATATGAGATATATACATCAAGCACCTATCTGTCTGCACCTTTAAGGTTTTTGAAATCAATGAACTTTCATAGATACTTGAACCTGAGAATTGCACTACACACGCCACACTGTAATTAGGTCAACAAATTAAAAAGAAGAAGAAGAAGAAGAAGAAGTAAATTCAAGCATCAGAATTTCTCTTTTCTCTTCCACAGGTTTTTTTTCCTGTGATCCAAACGGGGAAAAAACAAAGAAACAAAAGTTTCCTCAGTTAACTATTAACTGTACGTTTGAAGACGAACAATCATCTAGGGATCCCCGAAAAAATCTCTTTATTTTATCCATTTTTTTTATGTTTCATTTTTTCCATTTCTCACATAGACACACAGTACAGCATGCACATCTAAATCTATAATCCCTTTATTTCCTTTATCACTTTCTTTCTCTAAAGCTGGCTTCTCCACACATATCTTCGATCAAAAACCCTACCACTCACCACTTTTATCTCTCCCTAGCTACCAATAATATATACCCTTCCCAAATTCCCAAACTCCTCTCCATCTCTCTCGCTTCAACTTAACAATATCAAATAAGTAAATTAAGTACGTACAAAGAGCACAAATTATTACATGTATTCATAGCAAAATGCTGGGCTCAAGAGAGGATTATGGGTCAAAAGGATACTCGTTGACATTCTAGGTAACTGGACTCTGAGATTATCTATATAAGTGATGGATTTAACGTAGGGTTAAATAACCTTTAATATCCTAAAATATTTTTTTCGTAGTACTTAGTATCATAAACTAATTTTTTGTGCGTTTAACACCCTAAAGTATTTTCTTAATAGCACACTACATCCAGAAGTAATTTTTGTACACCCAATACTCTAAAGTATTTTTTTCAATATTACCTAGTATCTTAAGTCTAGAGTGCTTGTTGCCACTAAAAAAAATATTTTAAAAGTAAAATTGTACTAAAAATTATTTTAGGATATTAGATGCTACTAAAAAAATATTTTATTATTGCTGAATATATATATATATATATAATTGGTTTAAAATACTGTTACCAAAAATATATATACTGCGTGATGGTGTATATACAACTTATCCCTTTAACATATATAAATACTATATCTTGATTCAAAAACTAAAGACATTAGGTTAACGAGTCTTTCTACTTATATATCCTCTCAATTCTTTAACCCATCTCTATCCAATAATATAGGATTTCTCCACAGATCAATTTGCACTTCCCTCTCAACACGAAAATCAAGTTAGAGAGAGAGAGAGAGATTTTTTTTCTTTATACTCATGAATCTAGCTTTTTGACTAGATAATATATAGAGTCAATCGTATAATTGTGAATGTAAAGAATTCAAACCATGGAAAACACGTAAATATATATGTGAGATGATGAGTGGTGGGATTCTTTGGCTAGGTAGTAGGGGGCAACATTAATGAAAGACAAGGTCCCCTCCACCACACCACACATCCCACTTTAATAAAGAATATATCAATACCATCATCATCATCATTATTATTGTGAATGGGATAATGTACCATCGGTATAATAACAACTGTTCAGTAACTTCATTAAACAGTTCTCTTTGTTCTGTTTTTTATCACTTTTCAGATCACTATATATAATTCGATTTACTCTTTTGATCGATACCTTTAACAGTTTTTTTTTTTGTACATATCTAAATCATCTCAAACAATTTTCTATCATTCTCTTTAATAGACACCACGGCAACTCTTCCTCTTATACCTATGAACATAGAAAATTAGGAGCCATAAACTTATGGATATGCTTTATGGATAGATAACGCATATAAAAAAAAATCAGAGCTGATAAACTGATTCGTGTGTGTGTGTGTGGGTGGGTGAAGGAACTCTGACAAGAGATCTGAAGGGGATTGATAAAAGGACAGAGCACAGTACACGTGCATGCATGACAGTTCTGGGACACATAGGACCATCTCATCGCGTGCGACTGTGAAACAAAATTACAAAAAATTTACAGAGAAAAGAAAGAAAGAAGACAGTAAGTTTATATATGGCAAAAGGAATATTTACACACACACACACTGATATACTGTCAACACTGGAACATATATATATATATATATATATATATATATATATAGCAGGAGAAAAAAAAGAACAGTTTCACAAAGGAACAAACTATATATGATTCACAGCAATTAATTCTTGCGTTGGTAATAATAAGGTTAAACTGTTATGTGTATAACTGTGTGTGTATATATCTGTACATTTAGTTTCATATATATATGATATATCATTGATCATTTAATTAAGTTGGTGCCCCAGATGGACCGTAAAGGATAATGCTGATATCAATTTAGAAATTTTGATTTTTTTTTTTGAGAAAAGCTTGGGTATCTATTTGGTCATAAATTAAGTAATACATCAATCAAATCCTCAATAATTAAGTTTATATATTTGAGGTTCAACTAATTGTACATGTCATTAAATTCATCGAAAAGTACCATTCACATCTGTTGATGAAAAGTCCATCATATATGTCTGTTAATGAAATTGCATGTAGAATTATTAAATATTCTAAACCACTTAACTGATTTATGAGAAATCTAGTAGTGAATAAATCGATTCATTCGTGGTAGTTTAAACGCCACAAGTTATAACGTACGAGTCCTTGTCTCTTATTATTAGTTTATTTTATGGCAAGGATTAATAAGGTATAATTAATTAAAAAGAAGAAAACTTCTATCTCTTCTGATATAAATTATAAAAATTAAGGACTTGAATTAATAAATTAAAAGCTTTAGGATATATATGAAAAGCTGAAGAAAACGAAATAAGCACAAAAGAACAAAATTGACAACCCTAATATATATAATATGAGCTATAATTAAGCTCATGTGATCAGCCAATATAGTTCTCAATTATTTCCCTCCAAATTGAAGTGTGTGGCAATTATTGAGGACATTATTACCAAAAGATTAAAAAAATTACATTTAACGACACAAAACTTAACAAAAAACTATATTAATGTAAAGAATTAATTTTCTAAACTACAATATTCACTGTCAAAGATCAAAAGTTATAACATTTCAAGTATTATTACTAAACCCTAAATCTGACAAACGTGTTTTTTTAAAACTTTATAATATTTATTAACTCTAGGTCTTTAGATGTAATTTTCCCATAGGACAAAAGATGACAAAAATGTCACTAGCTCAGATAATCAAGTGTGTTGAATTAATACAACAATTATAGAAAGCAAGGGCCGGGTTAATGAGGTTGACCCTATATGCACCCTTGTGCCGAGACAAGGGTTAAGCCATTGATCGAGCCACTTGTGGTTCGAGTCGAGCCGTGGGGGAACCAGGTCGGTCCCTCGAGTCACGTCGTGGCCACATATATGAACTGGTCAGGTCTTAGGGCAAGGTGATATAGGAGCCAGTGATCTGTGCACGGTGGGTGAGTGACATGAATCAGCAAGCTAGGATGCTTATTTGTTTGCAGATGCTAACCCTAAACCTGGTGATATACAAACTTGTGTTCCTTAATGAATTGTATGTGTTTGGAATTAATGAATGTTGACAAATGATGACACTGTACACTTATTTCAAATCATGGGAAAATGATATTCCAATTCCAAGACATGTTATGTATGTGTCCCATGCCATATAGCTAGTGGTAGTTATTAATTAAGTTAATTAATTTTATATATAAATAAACAGTACAGTAATTTGGTTATTATTTTTTTGTCCATGATTATTCTTTTTTCTAATTTAATTTGGATTTCAAAATATAACCAGCCATTATTACATTATAATTTTGTTTTCAATCATTTTCATCTCATCGGTCTCTAAATAACTTTGTAATATTTTCAAAGAAAAATAAATATTTTTCTACATAAATATATCACATTTAGCTCAATTAATTTTTATCTTATTTTATATTTTCTTATACGGCTACACATCTATTTTAACATCATCATTCAACCACCCTATTTTATGTTGTTATCCCTTTAAAATCCAACATTTCTTATTATATAACATTATTAGTCGTATAATAATACGATAAAATTTTTCTTTTACATTATTATTATACACTCTCCAATAATAAATATATAACTTTAGTCATATTTCTTTATTTAAAAACTATCGGATTGGTTAACTAGTATCAATTTTTAACAAATTAAATAGACATTTTTGTCATTATCATATATAAAGTTTAAGAAATGGACCACATTCCTCATGACTTACATATAAACAATATAACTTGTATTAAAGTCTATCTTTCTCTATATTATATTGATATTATATGCTGATATATTTCAAATAGCAAATAAAATTTCATGCTTTAGAAAAAATTCATGTAGGATCAGATAGCAAGAGAATGATTATTAGGGCTAAGTAGGAAGGAATGAGGAGGTGGCCTCAGACCTACTATCCCTTAAATATTAATTATTATTGTTATTGTTGTTATTGTTATTATTATTATCAAATTCCCCACTATATATTCTCTCTTTTTTATGAATATAAATGGCGTTTTGTTTTGTCAAACCAAAATCATTCTGATTAGACTAAACCACAAATTAGTTATCTCTTCGTCCAATTATTAATATTTCACTCCTCTCTCCATGCTACCTCCTCTTTCGCTATCCCAAAAGCTCATCATTTACATATACTCATTAAACAACTAATTAACACATGTTGATTTGAGTGGTAAAACACTTACTTTTTTAAAAAAATTAATAAAAAAAATATATTTAAAAATTTTATTAGTTAAAAAATATGATATAATTTTATATATAAAAAATATCAATATTTTAAATAATTTATATATAGAGAGTATTAGTGTTCGAACTAAAATCTTTCTAATTAATAAATTTTTTAAATAAAAAATTAATAGAAGCTTAGTATTAACTAAAAATGAAAGATAAATGTCATTAAATTAAAAGAATGATATCAATTTTCAGTAATTTTAATTAATAGTATATTAAAAGACATTAAAGTATTTAGAATGATAAGGCATATGTGAAAAGGTCCCCGCCATGGGCACGCCCTAATATGTAGGCATTCTAGTCCTAAAATACTTTAAAGAGCATAGGGTAGCCTTTTCTTTTCCTATAGTCCAAGATAGCTGTGTATTTGTGTCCACTGGTAGTTAAGAATATTCAATTCAATCCCCATATCACACTGTTATGATTTAGTCGTCCTCCTAACTCTCTCTTAATTTTCTTTTCTTCTAAATTTAATCACCCTTTTCAATATTACCTTCAGTAATTTTGACTTTCCATATACTACATGATAAAAAAAAATGGAAACCCCCATTTTTGTAGGAGAGAATGACAATCATGTCTTAGAGGATCAATATAATGACAGTTAGGTTTTTCAAAAAACATTCTAAAAAAAATAACTTGTAAATATCTAATTTAAAAAATTACAAATTAAGAATTACTCATCTTGTCTTATTTATAAGTTAAATTTTTTCATCTAGTTTATAAATTATATTATTAAATTTTTGATATGAATATACAATTTTACTCTTTATTTATTCTTAGGTAAAATTTATATTCTTAGGATATGTTGTAAATTATATAGAGATAAAATTAAAAAATTATTAAATTTTAAAATAAAGTTAAAAAGATTTTTTTTTATTTTTAATAAAATATAATAGAAGTGACTATTAAATAAAATTAAAAAAATACATTTAAAATTTAAATACCTTATTTATAACTGAAACTCTTAAATTTATAATTGTTTGAATCCATATTTGCAACTCACGTTCTCTCAATTTGTAAAGAAGAAAAAGTAACGAAAGGAGAGACATAAATAGTAATTATTTAATTAAGTTCCTCAAAAACCTAGAGGACAAAGAACATTTGACCAGGAAAAAAGGTAAAGAAAATTCTGAACTGTTTTTTCTTTTTTATTTGTCTTTTTTTTTTCAGTTTCTCTTATCAGATCCAAGAAAATGTTAATGAGAATCCCAATAAAGTTTGGATATTTTTCTGCGTGAATTTGTCCAATGTGCATTCTACAGCCAGAAAAACAAACAGTGGAAATGGATTGCTAGAAGAAGACTTTTCAACAAAATTTATTTTAAAGGGTTGAAATTTTGCAAAAGGTTAAAAATAATAAACGAAAAATTTATTAGGAAAAAGACGAAATTCAGATTTAAAGCAGTTTCAATGGACAGCATAAGAGAGACAAACAATAGAAAGTCGAAGGGTTTGTCGAATGATCATATATAAAACAAACAAGACCAAACAAAAGACTTATAAAAAAAGATATGTGAGACGTACGTTGAAGATAAGATAATGAGGAATTTTCAGCAATTTCAACTCTAAATCTTCAAATGCATTAAAAACATTGAATAACTGAAATTCTTTACTGTCACAAAAAAAAAAAAACAGAGAAAAGCTATGAATGTATTATGAAAATTTATCAAGAATTGTTTGATATATAGCGGAAACTATATATTCGATATCTTTTGAGTAAATGCCTTGAGTTCAAGTCTATAGATGAAAAATTATGTTAATAATAAGCTTTAATTTTTCTCGTATGAGAGCTTATGATAATTTGGATAATTAGTTAATAGTATCTAATATTAAATATTTCCTCACCAACATACTTTCTCACCAACAGATATTATTTTAAATAAAAGAATTTTAGAGCACTTAAATATAATATATTAAATTTAAATTAGTTTGAACGTATAAAATATATTTATGAGAAGCATTTTTGGTTGGATCGATAATAGTTAAATATGATTCAATCAGATAACTATATAAAAAATATTAAATCCTTCTTCAAATATGATCCTTAATATAAAAGATATATAATTAATTTATAGATAATTAAAAAAATTAATTAAATTTATTATTTATAAAATAAATATGTTAATTTTTTTAAAATATTTTTTTAATTATTTATATTGGAAGTACCCATCAATCAAACTTTCTTAATGCCTACTATTAATAGGAATATATAATTTAAAAAAATTAAATTATAAATTTAAAATACTGATGTGTTATATCTTGAATAAAAGTAAAAAAGAGAAAAAATTAATTATATATTGACATGAAGGGTTTAAGAGTATCAAAGAAGAGATCTTTGTGTCCACACCTTTGGAGACCATGTCTTACGTCTCTACGCTTTTTTTCCATCAACCCCATCATTTGACCTCTTTTTCCTTATCTCTAAGACGTTGCCGTTTTTGAAAA
Organism: Leucaena leucocephala; assembly: GCA_037074615.1. Taxonomy (NCBI): domain Eukaryota; kingdom Viridiplantae; phylum Streptophyta; class Magnoliopsida; order Fabales; family Fabaceae; genus Leucaena; species Leucaena leucocephala. The sequence goes on along the minus strand of CM073555.1, from coordinate 19,493,213 downwards.
ATCATCCCATGACTGATTTCTACTAACTAAGTACTAATATTTCTCATTTGTCACTTGTTCATTTCTTCCAACAAAAATTAACTCACATAATATAAGATATGGATGTGGTTTAATAAATTAGCTAGAGATCACTTTAATTAAATCCACATGTGCATTGTAATAATCTTGAGATGTCATTTAGTTTGGATTTTTTTTCAAGGTATATATGCAAACGAAAATTATTTTTTGTCCTTAAAATTATTGTTTATTTTATAATCAAAAGCACCAAGAAATTTTAAATAATAAATTAAAGAAAGTAGAAATAAAAAATTCTCCAATATATATTAACGAAGATATGTATATAAGCCACTTTTTGACTATTGCTCCCAAGCATATGTGGTGCAAGAAGATAGGGTTAATTTCAAGCAAAAAAGAGGTCCCCGCACAAATATATACTTAAATATATATATATATATAGAGAGAGAGAGAGAGAGACTTTTCTTTCACTTGCGATGGCATGGCATGAATGTGTAAAAAGTGTGCCTTTGCATTCAACTTCATCTTCTTCACCCTCTCACTCTCTCTTTAACTTCATACCCTTATAATGATTAAACCAAATCTCTTATCTCTTGTTAGAAGATTGTGTATGTAATCATGTATACACATATAAACATCAAAGACAATTAATTTTGGTTGAAATCTCCTGAGAATCTGAATGAAAAATATCAAGGAAAAATAAGAGGAGAGATTAAAGAGCCAAGAAAAGCAAAAGAGAAATCTTATTCTCAGAATTGTAAAGCCCCATAGCACCACTAAAATTCTAGTTAGAGAGTTAATATATATACATTTCAAAATTACAGAACGAAGCCGTTGGCAATGGCTCGATTAGTATCGAAATGGGTAGTTTCATAGACTGGCAATTCCTCTCTATACCTTTGAATCCCAATAGAAGAAAGATTATCCAATTCAAAAAGATCAGAACTTGAACAACTAACTCTATCGTCTTCTGCATCTTCTTCTTCTTCGTCTTCATCTCCATACTTCATTTCAAATTCCTTCTCTTTCTTCATCTTCGTCTTCAACAATAACTCTCTCGCAAACTCCTCCACTCTTCGACTCTCCTTCATCACATGGAACCTAAGCTCCTCATTATTACTGTGATTATTCCTCTTCTTCTCTTGAAGATCATCGTCTCGCAGATTAATGTTCTTTTGCCCGCATGGCCTGCAGTCTTCATCCACTATCACACTTACAGGACAAAACCTCACTGATCTCTTAGCCCCAGATCTCGATGATGGGGTTTTACTCAAGCATGACCTCGAGAACGAAGAAGCCGAAGAACAAGTCGAAGGTAATTGTTGTGTTGCAACAACAACCTTGGGCTCATCATGAGAATTCGCATTCGACACTGACGATGATTTTGTCTTTTTTGTGTTCCCACTCGAATTGAAGAGTGAATGGAGAAAGCTAGCGAGTCTGGCGCCTGGAGAAATGGGTTGCTTCGATTTCCTCAAGTCGCCATATAAGATCTTCAAAGCTTTGGCCTTTGCTTTGCTTGAACTGTTTTTCTCGTGATTCGGCTTCTGGGTTTGCGCAGAATGGGTCCTGAATTTGTTAGGAGCTTCAAAGCTTGAACTTTGAGGCCGAATCGAAGAAGAAAGACTGGTTCGAATTGGCTTTGGTTTCTGCATTTTGTACCACGATTCTGACTCTGAAGAAGAAAAACCATAACCAGAGCTCGAGTCAGAGGAGCTGGAGCTCGTGAACACGGAGAACGAATTTGAACTATAGTTGCTTAGTGCTCTTCTTCGATCAAACTCCGTCGAGGAATTCCGACGAAAGTTGGGTTTTTTAGTTTCTCCAACATCACCTTCATCGAAGAAGTTCTTGTTGCCGGCGGTGGTGTTGCTGCTGCTCTGTTTCTGCTTCCTCATGCTCTTTTCTCTGTAGAACACGAGGTGGTCTTGTTGTTTCTCTTCCTCTGCTTCAATGGATCTGTAAATTGAGTCGAGAAGAGTGGAAGAGAAAGATGGGTTATCTCTGTTATGCCGTTTATGATGACAATCCCATTTCTCCATTTGTGAAGTTCACAGTTCTTATATAGAAGAATCCAAGGGGATAATGAAAGCGAAGGAGTGAAGAAACAGGGGAGGGTGTGAAATGGAGGCTATCGATTACTTGGCCTTTCTTGTCTGCTTGAAATAGTACTAAAACTGCAAAAGGGATTTAATGTGATTGGAGTACCCTGTGAGAATCATTAAACAAACAAGGAGAGAGAGAGGGAAGAATGATTATGGAAAAGGAGAATGGCATGGCCATTTTTGCCCGAACAAGGTCAAGGAGTGTGTTAAAGCGCTCTGTTATGGAGAAAATAACAAGAAAGGAAGTAGACGTGGTTTTTTTTGGGGGGGGGGGGGTATTATTGATGAGTGCTTGATGGTTTTAGAGAGAAAGTAATCAAAACCCAAATTCCACGCCTGAGTAGGAAGAAGAAGAAGAACGAGAGAGAGAGAGAGAGAGAGAGAGAGAGAGTTTTGAGGCTATGCTTTTGGACGCTCTTATAAGGAAAGGGTTGAGGGCTGGAAGCCTGGGAAAGCACAATTCAATATCTCTCGTTTTTTACCCTCTTCAATTTTTTTTCATAATTTTTTATTACAGATTAAGTTTTCTCATGATTTATATATATATTAGTTTTAACATTTTAATATATGATTAAGAAATTAGTTTTATTCGGTGTTTTATATATTGAAAAAATGGTTAAAAAAATTTTATTAAAAGATTTATTGCTCAAAAGTATTTGAAAGTTGTCAAACAGAGCTATGTACAAGTGCAATCTATTTTTAGTGTTAAAATGCTTTTTCAACTACATGTAATTATGTATAAAGTAAAAAATATTTGTACAAATAGTTAAAAATATAATATATATACGTACCTTATTATCGAATTTTTGGATTAATTGATAAGAGTTGTTTCAATTTAACTAAAAGTCATAAGTTCGATCATTTAGGAACGTAGCAACCTAAGTAATAGCATTGTCGCCCATATAGATCCTACTATGACCTGATCTAGATTAGTCTAATTTATAATTCTATGAAGGGTTGGTTAGGATACTATCATATTCTCACAAAAAAAAAATTGTACATGCCCCTCAAGAATTTGGATCTTTAGATACATTAGGGCATACATTTTCGCAATGAAGAATTTTTTAATAATTTTACCTTATATGTTTTTTAAAATAAAAAATATTAACATGAAATAGAAATGGTAATTTAAAAATCAAAAGAGAAAAGAAAAGAAAGGGGAGGGAAGCTTGTTAGGGGGGAGAGAGAAAGAGGGAGCCAGGTTGTCAATGTGATGAAGTGGGATAATATTTGAGTTGATTTGAATTATTAGTAACTTTAATCATGATTCAAAACTTTTACCTTCTGGATTGATCTTCTTTCTTCTAAATTTTGCCTTCTTCCAGATCATGAAGTGACATTAGATCCTGGCTTTTTCTTTACAATAAGAAAAGAATGGAAATTTATTGATGTGCGTAGGACCATGCAAAGCAGATATTGATCTTAACACCATACACATACCCTATCTTTTTCCAATGTTTTCTTTCATTTTTCTAATGTTTTCCCATAAAAATTTACATGCATGATTCACTTAATTAATTAATAATGCTTAATAGCTACATAGCTTATTGAATCTGTTTGTAGTGTTTAATATAATGCTCACTGTAAAATCTTCCACACTATCTTTTTCTATCTTTTTTTAAATAATTATTTTCTCATGATGCCAGATTTAATTTCGTTTTAAGATATTTCTCCGGTCCTTAATATAAGATCTATTTAATTAATTTGATTTAATTAAGTAAGTGAATTAAATTAGTTCATATAGCATAACTTTTTTTTTTAAAATACCATAATCATTCATTCATTCTCTTATTTAATTATTATTGATGGAGTATAGGGGTAATTTAAAAAAATATGAATAAATATAAAAAATATGTTTTATATTTATGATCAATATCAACTCTCTAATTATATCATATATTAAAGACCGGGGAGCGTATACACAAAATAAATGATAATTATGAAAAAAATTCTTGGGGTTTAGTCATATATGAAAGTTATAATTTTTATTTCAAGCAAATGAAAAAGGTTAAACTAAATTACCTTTTTATAATGAGAGGGAAATAAAATATTTGAATACTCTTTAAAAAAATATACTATACTAAATTTTTAATTTACCGTATGTATATATTTTATGCTTTTAATCCCAATGTAAATGATTTGTTTTTAACCAGTTAAAAAAGTAAATTTGAATATTTTCAAAAGCTCTGAAACCCCACATGCGATATAACACCAAAAAGAAAAGTTGGTCATGATATAAAGGTTAGTTGGTGTCGTAGGTGACTAGTAAAAATGGATTATAAAATTTATTATATATACAACAAATAAACTATTGTGTATAATATTTTAATAATGAAAAATAGACATAAATAACAACCATAAATGATGAAAAAAAAGTTTCAAAAATGGGAAAAAAAAAGGGGAAAGAACAAAATGTCCGAGTTTTAAATCTAATTTTATCAAGAAAATTTCTATTATATAGTTTGACTTGTTTTTGGCTGTCGCCTTATGTCATTAGTTGAATCGCGTGAAATGGCATTGTTTTAAAGCTTAATCCAAGCGATTTTGTGTGATTATTATAATGAACAGCATTTTAGTTTGACAATATATATATATATATATATATATATATATATATATATCAAATCAAAAATAAAAAAAATGCATAAAATTCAAATTCTTAAGAAGGGAAGAAGATGGGGCTCATTTTTTAGGTATAATACAAAAAAGAGAGAGAAAATTACTAAAAAATCTCTCATGATAATACTTATGGTCTAAACTTACATATATTTTGTTTACAGACATATATTTTTAAACAGTTATAATTTTTTTAATTATAAATAATATTTTTTTAATTATATATAAATGTTTATCGTTTTAATAAGTATAAAGAATAGCTAATCTAACTCTCTCTCTCTCTCTAAAAAGAGGCAGCTAGTTGTGAAAAAGAGCAAGCTAGGGTTTATGGCTATATAGTTGTTAAAAAGGCATATAATAATAATACGGAGTCAACAAATGCGACTCAAAGCATAGCACTAAACGTGGCCTCGCATTTAATCTTCAAACTTAAAGCTCATATTCTTTTATTGCTTCTTTTAATTTAATTAATGAACTCCTCAAAGTGGCTATAGACTAGGTTGATAGAGAGCATAACAGGTTTGAACGTATCATTTCTTGGATTCACTTATGTCGTACGTTGATAAAGATACTTAGGATAACCATAACTACATGCCGTAATCTTTGACTTTGTTATGTCTCTGTGAAGTTAAAAGATATATATAGACATGTGCAAAGCAACACAAATATCTGAGCTCGAGTTAATCTCTCTCGTAAATCTGAGTATGGCTAAGTATTTTTTTTTTAAAAAAACTACTAAAATTTTCTAAAGTCATTAATTAACTATACATTTCTATATGTTGATTAGGATTAATTAGCATCTCTATCGCTTGACAATATACTTTTGTTAAATAATATTTCTTTTAATTATTAATATAAGATCTAATTTTTAATGTAATTTATAACTATAAATTATATTTTATATTAAGTAATATAAGTTGTCAATTTTTTTTTATATTTTTATTTCAAATTTTTTTTGCCGACTGTATTTTTATTTCAAAATACATAATACAACATAAAAATAATCATTCACCTAAAACTACAATTCATAAAAAAAATATTGCTAAAAATTAAAGATTTAAAAATACATTTAATTTGTTCAAAGCACATCATAATACACAATATAAAATTATTATTATTTTATGCAACAAATCAATATTACTAGTAAACTTAAAAAAAAGGGAAGAAACAAAATTCTTTTTAAGTAATGTTGAGAGTTTGAATCTTATAAATCAAAAAAACTATGTTGGGAAAGTTACATGATCTATTAGAGAAATGCTTAAATTATTAATTCGATAGTATCATTGAAAATTAACTTTGACCTTTAAAGTCTCCTTTAAAGATATTTAACGGCAACAAATGCCCATAAACCATACATATATAATTTATAATATTTTTGGTGAATTGAATCATAAATGTATATTCATAATATTTATAAAAAATTCTGATAAAAGGATAATTGAATGTCCATTATTTTTGTAGGCATGTTGCATAGTATTTTCACAATCATGACTCCCGTGGCTCCTAAACTTTCTGAAGTGAAAAGGCAAAAACACATTAAAGTTGGACTCCAAAACAGATTGAAACCAAGATGGAATGTTTAAGATTTGATTAACACTAACAAAAGCATAATCAAACTAGCTAGGGCTAGCATGCATGAGAGAGAACACAAACAAAAGTTAACATACACAAAAGTGATGAGATTAATTAATTAATTAATTAAGTCTCATATATATATATATATAAGCTCCAAAAAAAGGTGTCCACGATTAAAAAGTAACGTGCGTGTGCAATTTTTCCAGTATGATCGACCCTCTTTCTTTCCTTCAAGCTCAAGAAAAATATACTTTAGTAATAACAATAATAATAATAATAAAATAATATCTATTTATACCAGGCTAGCCTATCGATATTATTTACAAAGCGTCTTCCAAAAGCAAAGAACACAAATAAATAAATATATAGACACAAACACAGCAATCATGGGTTGGTATGAGGATACACGAGTCTCAACTTTCACGTTTCATGCGTAACAAAATTATTATTTCTTTAGTACGTATGCAAGTACTTGCTATGGTTAGGCAAATGATGTTTTTTTTTTTTTAAAAGCAATTAAAATGGAGAGATTATATATTATAATTATTATTGTATTTATTTCTTTTGTTTAGGAGAATTTGATTGGTAAAATTAGTATACAAGTCATTAATTAAGACATGAACAGACACATGAGAAGTTGAGAACTGTACGTGATTTAGACGTCTGATCTAATTACTTGTTGAATTAAGTAAATCATATTTTTTTATATAAAATTTATCAAAATTGAGATCAAATCCTTCAAATATAGCAGAAAATATTAAGTATATATATGGTTTATCTCTTAATAGCCTATCAGACGCACAAAGTATATATATATTTGTATGATATATTTCTTTGACGATTTAAATATTTTTTAGGGTTAGAAAACTTAAAATTAGTTAAAGAGGCCTAAAGCTGTAAAGTAGTTTTTTCTTGGGTATAATTCAAAAGTTATTACACATAATTAATTAAATTAATTAAATTAAATAAATTACTTAATTATAATAAATGTAACATAATTTCTCTAAAATATTTCTGTGTAATATTAAATTATATATCAATTTATAAATAAGATAAATTAATTTTTAAAAAATAATAAATATAAAAGATAAAATAAAATGGGTTCTTCTATATTTAGAACTGAATATGTAAACAAGGAACGCTGCCACTAATTAATTAAATCACACTTGATATGATTTCAAATTTAGTCACTATATACATAACTTCCTAGCTAAATTAAGCCTATATTGTTTTTATATTTGAGTAAAACCTATGTTATTGTTATCATTATCATGCTCCAACAATGTCCGTAGAAAGAGCTAGAATTAATTATCATTGAAATGAATAAGAGAGAGAGAGTGAGAGAAAGGTATGTATAAATATATGGAGAAGCAAGGATAGCCACAAACCCTAGAGAATCTAAACATAGCGACCTCGTGAAAAAAGGTTGAGGATATATTCCATTCAAGTATTTAAGTTGATTCACAGAAAGTAATTGAAGGCTATAAGATTCGATTCAGATCAAGTAAACAATGCAATTATAATATATATGAATGTAATGGTGGGACCAATAATAATTTTCTCCAAGTATAGTTATCAAGAACAGATCCTCCTCATCACTTTCAATTTTTACTATATATTATTCTAAGGAATAATATAATCGAAGAATTTGGGAATATATAGTCGTTTTGATTTCTTTAATTTAATTAATTGCGATATTCATTCAATTGTAAATAATGATCCAAAAAGTCTTATTTCTATTGTTAATTATTGCAATAGTTGCCTACTATATATAAATGGAAATAAAGAAAATTATAGGGCGTTTTGAAATGTTTTAGTCATCTTATCTACGTATTTTGATGAAGATAAACGTGAAAATACAATATTGTCTTCTTCCAAAGATAATATAGACTTTTGAAAAATAATTTATAGAAAAAAAAATATTTTTAGATAGCTTTTGAAAAAGGATTTTTAGAGAAGAGTTTATAGAAAAAAATGATTCTGAATAAATAAGTGTTTGGATAGTTATTTTAAAAATAATTTTTTGTATTGGTAAATTACCATAAATGGTATAGGATAAAAAATAAATTATATTTATTTAGGACTATTGTTCACTTCTTCCCCTACCCAGCGACGGTAGCGACCCAATGACAATGTTACTGATGGACGGAGGGTGACGACGGACAAAAGTGACCAACATAGGTGAGGATAGATACGCTACCCACGGCTTGCAGCGACTGAAGACCCACGAGCGGCGACCCAAGGCTTACAGCGACCCACGGTGAGCAACGATGGCGAGCGGCGACCAACGACCTATGGCTTGTAGCGACCCACGAGCAGTGATGGCGACACGGAGGAGAGCAACACAGTGACACCAACGTGAAGGAGAAGAAGAGAAAGAGGAGAAAGAAGAGGAGAGAGTGGGGGAAAATGGGGACAAAATAGTAAATGGGTAATTCATAAGCTATTTTACTATTTCAAAAGCTAGTCTTACCGATTTATCTGAAACCATTGTTTTAAACTATGATTTTGCTCAATAGTTGTTTGTTTTAAATTTTTTTCAAACCAAGGTTTTGCCCAAAAAGGCTTTTAAAACTATTGTTTGCATGGTTTCCAAATAAGCCCAATATATGATAAGTTGAAATAGATTTTCCTAAGACTTGTAAATTTTGCTACAATAGAGATTTTGGAACCGATCGATGTTTAGAAACTTCTTTAGAAAGTGGCTTAATTATCTTCTCTTCTTTAATTTGGTCAGAACTATTTCCTCCTGTCCTAAATATAAGAGTTAGATAAAGAGTCTACAGTAGTCCTAAATATAAGACCACAATCTACTATATTTCCCAAAATTATAATTTTCCTCCCAAAGTATCCCCATATGATTATACATATTAAGGGAGTTTCTATTAAAAGTAGTTCAAATGCATATGACTAAAAAGGATATTTTAGGAAAACTACTATATAATTATTATAAATAATTAACTTAACTAATTTTTTTAATCTACTTAAATTAATTAAGTAGATATTATATTAACATACGAGGTAGTACTGCTTAATAAGCATAGAACTGGTTTACAACAAATCCCTAAATAGGGCCAAAACTGAAGCAACAAAATTACAAAATGATCCCTTTGAGCAAGCAACTGTCGTCATTAACAAAACTAACAAACATTCTAAGGCCATCGTTGAAAGTAATCGAATGGAAAAGGGGAATAGAATAAAAATTTCCTTATTTATATTTGGAATTTGAATTACAAAATGGAATACAATTGCTTGCTCTTGTTAATTGGGAGCTTAAACATAATTTCATGGAACTGTAAATGGTATACGAATAAAATTTAATTTCAAAAGCATTTCTATTTTTAAGTAAGCATTCCCCCTTATCTGTTTGAGATAATCATTCATGTAAAACCGTCTCATATGAGTTCCATACTTATGGAACATTCACAAAAATTTGCTCAAGAATATAAATCAAAATGAGAGTAATATATATATGGAATATTCTAAACATCTATTATATTTTATGTTTTTTTATAATCTTTTTTCTTATTATATAATTACATGCATTCAATTTAATAATTGGTACATGTATATATATATATATATATATGAGAGACAAATTAGTGTAGTGCATGCACTAAGAAAAATGTGGTGGGTTAGTTGGATGTGAAAGTGACATTTCAATTTTCCTTTTGGGAAAGATGAATCATCCTCTTGTTCACGCTAGAAATGATCAAGAAAAAAAGAAGGTAGGCAGGCGGGCAGGCATATTTAAAGAAGTTTAATTAGAGATTAATTCATGCTTAGTCTCCAAATTTTATTTTAAAAACGTGGGATTACCCCACTTCCTTAGATTGCTTTGGCCCATTTTGATCTCTCTATATCAACTCAACCTCTTTTTATTCTATGTTAAATTATCATATGTAAATAACTTTCCTAACTTTACAAAGAAATTTTTATATTTCTATAGATAATAACTCTAATATTATTATTTTTATTCAATATTTATCTAAAAATATCTTATAATTTAAAAAGTTTCTTTGCATATAACTCAAGATTTGAAGGAGTTATATACATACAAAAAAAATATTTAGAAAGAATTAATTTAATCACTAAAGAATTTAAAATAATATAAATTTGTTGTTAATTCTTACACAAAAACTTATTATTGTTAGCTCTTAAGTTATTATTAAGACTTTTAAGTAATTAAGCCACTTGTTTAAGACTTTATAGTAGTTCCTCCAAAAAAATTAAGTGGTTTAATTAAAATTGATTAGTTTGGGATTATATGTATATATTTGAAAGTTTGGGGAAATTTTTATAAACTTTAGCCTTTATTTTATTGATGAATGTCCACGTACACGGGGCTAGGGTTCTTGATCCCTCCATATTTAATTAATTACTACACGTCTTTCATTTCATGAAAAGATGATTCAAAATTTAATAAAGTCTATTTTTGTAGAGTCTCACAAATGTGCAGTATTAGAATGAGGAAAAATGGCTTTGGACGATACAAAAAAGGAAAAGCAATCCCGAGGAAGGAGGAACAGAAAGGTTTTTCCTTACGCTCTCTTACTTTCTCCAAAATATTAACATACAAAGACACAGACAGAATAAAGCTTCTTATTCTTCACTTTTACTTTACTTGTTTTTGTGTCACCCAACCTAACATTGCAAATTCTTGAAACTTGTATGGCTTTTAACCTCTTTCTCAATTCTCAACCATTGAGGACCACTTGACAGTTTCCCAGGTAATTTAAGTACTAACAAGTTTCACAACAAGTGAATGAGCAATATATAATAAGATTCACTATAGAAAATAACAACAGATTGTATGCTATTTCCTTAGACAAACTATTCATTATTCGTTGCTTTTGCATAATTTCACTGTGGTCATTTTGTTCCCCAGAAAAAGCAAAATACTAATGCTTTTGATTTCTAAATAAATCATGTCATTAGAAAGATCCAGTCGATAATATACTAGGATTTTTTTCTTTTTCAAAAAAAAAAAGTTCAAGCGTGCTTGATAACAACACTTCATATGCAAGTTGATATATTCCGTGTCATCTTTCACAGGAATTTGATAGAAACTGTGACCTCTTTATTAGCTGAAGGCTCACCAGACGCATGAACAGAAAGAAAGAAACAAATAAATAAAAAAGTGAAGTTCTCAAGGAGACAGAACCTGAAGAACATGTAGAGTTAATCATGAATAAACTTTAAATATTTTAAATAAGCTCTCTCATTCGAACTCATATTTGACCCTCTACTATATGTTTATTCATGATTGACTTGGTTAATTGACGTTTTTTCGGTAAACCAAGCTCATTTGGGGCTGGCAACACTCTGCTGGAAACTTTTTGAAGACAAACAAACCCTAATCTACATCATATAGGGATAGAAATTTGAATTGAATGCCTTGGGAAAAAGGGGATATATATGTAATTGACTTCACATAGAAAAAAACTGATGGGTTTTTTTTTCTATATCTATTTCAGTTCCTTATATGAAAAGGGTTAGATTCACTTTTTTTCCTTTTTTGTTTTCCTCTCAGAAATTTGCTGTCCAATTGAGGTGACCCATTTGAGGTTGCCGATAAGCACCAACCTGTGCACCTGGAGCAGCAGCTGCAGCCACTCCAACTCCTAAGTTATTGGCCATGGCTGGTCCTAAATGATGGGGACTAGCAATAGCAGCTGGCTGTGGAGCAGCATGATACATACCCGGCGGATACTGCATGTTCGAAGACTGAGCTACAGCCGCATTGAAAGACGTGTGGCCTGCATGCGAAGGGATGTAAGAGGCGTGAGCCGTTTGCCCGGGCATGTTATAATATGTTGGAGTGGATTGCATGCCAGGAAGCTCTCTTGGGTTCTGAATCCAGATTTCTGATGTCTCAGCCTGAGAAAAAAAAATGGCAAACTAATAAATTCAAGTCCAACAAAAGAAGAGTCCCATAAGGAAAACGGTTGGGCCGTACATGAATCCAGTACACCAGAAAACTCGGTTAATGATAAGGGAAAATTAATCTTTTTATTTTTATAATTTTGACTTGATGACAACTCAATCCTTAAATTTTAACTTAGTGCAACTCAGTCCCTATGATTTTGACTCGGTTGTAACTCAATCCATAAATTTTGACTCGGTACAACTCGGTCATTATAGTTTAACTGTTTAAAATATTAGTCCTTATATTTTAGAAAATAGAATTATATATTTCATGAATTTTAAGAATTAAAGTTTAAATAGTTAAAACTATAGAGAATGAGTTATAGTAAATTAAAGTTCAAGGCCCAATTTCAACTAAATAAAAACTATAAAGACGGAGTTGCACAGAGTCATTTAACTAACTAAATCAAAACAATAGGAGCCAAAAAATTAATTTTGCCAATCAAATCGACACATGATCTTATTGTATGCGTTAATTAATCTACAGAAAATTGTGGTGACAGTACAGGTTTTGTAAGAGCTCTACGATTTCTGCATAACATGAATCCTTTTTTTGAACTGCATAACATGAATCTTAATGCTCAGGGGAACGTGACCTTTGGAATCTTGCCTTAACGGGGGGCCCGGAGGGGGGGGGGTGTTAAAAAGAACTTAGGCACCTTGGCATAAGATAAATTACCTGAGGATTTGGGACATAAAGACTATTATCCTTGTACTTGATTCGAGATGAATCTTCCATAGCAGTTGCACCCCCAATCACACCAGGAGCATTCATGGCATATCCAGCTGAACTAGTAAAATTTCCAAACCCTGTTGAACTCACAGAAGGTACATGCTTGAACTGCTGAAGCCCATATTTAAGGCTGTTGGCATTGAGATGGGAACCACCGCCAGGCATCAACAAATAACTGTTGCCATTTGATGGGTGAGGATAAGGAGGATTACTAGAATATCCAGGCATTGCCATGGGTGGAACATAGACGGGGGACAGAAACTGCCGGAATGGCATAACGTTCGCAAAATGTGAAACGTGAATTTGTGGATACATCTGTGCCACAGGAGGAGGTTGTTGCACCATTGCAATTGAGGAAGCAGTAATGCTGCTAGCTGCATGGGTATTTAAACCCTGAAATTACCCACAAAATGAAATATGTCTCAAGGAGGCTACCATTAAAAAGTAAGGAAGATGACTGGGAGAAAAATATAATGCAAGTTGGAATTGGATACAATACAACTAAAAATTAATTAATTCAATGACCTAAAACACTACAAGACTTAATAGTTTAAGTATACCTCCTGAGATGATGGCTGACTCTGACTTCGAACAGTTTCATCCACTGTGGGTCTGAAATAAGAAATATCATAACCAGTCGGGGGATCGTATGCCTGTTCACAAAAATTTAAATGAGAGATGGGACAAAGTGACACAACAGTTATTTGACTATATAACAATAAGCAGTCACTCACTGAAAAGCCTGGAATATCCTGAGAGTCTTGCAGCTGCTGCGACTCTGAACTGTTGTCTTGCACCAATCCAATATCAGCATAGTTGTCCAGATTCTGAGGGCTCAAGGACTCTTTATAATCAGGCAACTGTTGCTCAGAAGCAGCGCCAGATGCTGGAGACTCCGACCCAGAAGTTCTAATATGGTCCTCCCATAACTCCACCTGTTTGCCGCCAGAAACATCATCACTGGACTCTAGAGCAGGTACTGACAAGCTGACATGTTAAATCACAATTACTAGCTCAGTCAATGAATAATAAAATCCATCTAAGACAATCTTAATTGCGGTATAGTAGTATAAACTTTCTTCTTAATTGTGGTAGCAATGCACATTAAGCTGACCACCTCATGTCTGAAGACACTGTTTCCTCAATACGTCACCATATCAAAGAAACACATTGTGCCCCACACTTTACATGTTCTAAATATACAGCAATCTCCCCTAGATGAACTCCTTTACATATTAGTAAAAGAGATGGTTAGTATAAAGTATTAACAGCAATAAAAACAAGAATGCCAACCTTGCTGGAGATTTCTTATTCGACTTTTCAGTGATTCCTGTTGATTGAAATATAGGTTGATGCCTAGAAGAATCGAGTTCTTCCCCAATGGTGCCAAAAGTCAACTGACAGCGATTAGTCTCTGGAACTCGAATATGCTGTGCTATGATCACATTTTGGTTGTCGAATATGCTTAGTTGAGAGAGTTTATCTTGAAGCTTTTCTGTATCTGATTTTATTTCTTTAAAATTCTCATCAGGTTTTTTAGGTGTTCCGATCACTCCAGGATTAGTTCTCATTTTCTGGCTTGATTTAGGTTTCCACTCTTTACTAGGCTGAGATGCTGCATCAGAACTCAACATAATTAGCATAAATTTTTATGGATGTACTAAATGGCCAAAGAACAAATCAGATTTCACTGCTTAAAAAAATCAAACAGAAATAACAGGAAAGTATATGAATCCTTCAAATATTTATCATGAAATCATCTTGTTCAAGTGGATTAGGAATAGCCACTTTTTCTGATTGTGAACACTATATTTCAATGAAAAGAAAAGTGCAAGCAATAGGTACCAATGATTTGATAGTAGACAACACATTAAGCAAAGAATCTTGGGCTAGAATAAAAATATAATGAGAAAAAGAAAATTAAGACAAAATCTACCATACATGTGTTTCAGATTATTAATATCAATTTTCTGATAGGTCCTGAACTAATTCATAACTACCTAAGCCAATTATATAAGATTTCCATTCTAAAGCCATGCTTTTACCACAGGTCTTTATTTTTGAGAAATAACTAAGCAAATCAACAAGATTTATTCTAAAGCCATTATTTTACTACAGGCCTTTATTTTTTAGAAATAAATGAAAATGCTAAAAAAACCACAATTTAGCAGCTCCATTTCAGAAATATACCTCTCTGATGTCCTTCAGGTTGCCGATGTCTTGAGGATGGTCTGCCAACTGACACACCATTGAATGAAGTTTTGGTTGCATTAGTTTGACTGAATTGTTTAGACTTTGAGATTGCACCATATGATTGAATTGAAGTTGTAGAGGTACCATCCTTCCTATTAAGTGAATTAGCAATATAACTACTAGGATTGGATGATTGTTTTACTGAATTTTCTGAAGACCGGTGCCGAACACTGAGTGCCCCTACATCACGCCTAATGGCTCCAACAGCACCAGGTGATCTGGAATCAGGAGAGGGCACATGAACTGGATCCGTTGAACCTACAGCAGAACTGGTTGCTACGGTTGAAGAATTTTGATGGACATTGTTAGGCTTATTTGGTTGCACCCGCCTTGTAACATTCTGACTTACACCTTGCTTCTCCTTGCCAGCAGATAGTCTGTCCATTCCATTTGAAGCAGCTTCCGAGTCCCTAGCATGTAGATAAGGAGAACCATTTGAAGCTTGTGATGAACTGTTACCACTATTTGGTTTTTGATTGCCAGAAACTGCTGATAAGCTGTAACAAAGGTGTCACATAAGAAATTAATAACTATATACACACCGCTGGAATATTTAGCAAAACCCAGCACGGAAACTAAATGTACATATTAGGCCACAATGGAAGGGAAAATATTCTTTTTTCTTATAAGTACAATTATAGGGGAAAAAAGAGCTGACACAAAAAATCTCATATGAACAACTACTAACACTAGATAGGCAAGCAAGCCTTCTTTACAGCATACCCCTTTTCAGATGAGTTTAAAATTTGCTGCTCATTGCTGGATATACGTTGCAATGAAGGAGGCTTCACTTCTTTAAAAGTCATACGGTTTCCTCTGTTGTCTCTAACAACACGAAAGCCTCCGTTGTTGCCTAAACAGTTGACAAGAACTTATCAACATCCATCAGCAAGAAGCATGTACCAATTCTAGTGACCATGCAAAAGTAGCATAACCAGAAATGTACTCAATACGTGACCAAACTCAAACAAAGATAGACAGAAAATTGCAAAATAAATAAAGGTGATGAACTGCTGAAATGTCAATCTGATCCATTGATTTAGGAAAAAAGAGTTTGAAGGAGACTTTCCTCAGCTAAAGAAAAATACAGGAACACCACCAAAGACCAATGTCTCTGACGTACATAAACATGTCTTGACTACCAGGTGAAACTGAAAAGCCGGACAATTTAAGTTTAAGGTTTTTCCCTTCTATATTTTTTCAGTCTTATTCCAAAGTAACAATAAAAATAATTGCAAAAAAAAAATTGACAAATTCTTAAATGTTCATGCTTCATTTACATCCTATGAGTACATCTTGCTGAATGGTAGTTTGGATCAATATGGTAATCAGAGCATCAAATTTTAAACCCCCTATGATAGCCAAAAAATACGAAAACTACCAGGTAAAGTATTCTGAGAAGTGTTTTTTCTTTGAACATTATGATCAAAAGGAGCTTGAAGTTTCTTTCCTTGGCCAACATTCTCAGAATGTCTTTGTGGATCGGCTAAGCCCTTATACCCAGCACTCTGAGGCTGCAATGACAGATACTTGTTATGAATTAGTATCATGTATTAAAAGAGGCAGCAATCTATTAAAAGAGGCAGCAAATAAGAACAAGAGTACAAGACAGTGATACCTCCTTCTTCCTGTCTCTCCTCCTCTTCACCACATGAAATGGATCTGAATATAAGAAATGTAAATGCACATTAGGTGAATATATCTTCCCAACCTCCCCCCTTTTTCCTTCCAATCTAATTATTACTCCAAGATACGGTCAATAAACACAATAACTGCAGCATAAGCAGCATGACATAAGATGCAAGTCTCAAAAGTAAAATTACATACAAGGTTCAAGAAAAATGTTTGGAATTTATGATAGGGCAACAGCTACATTACTTGCATTATTTTTTCCATACCGGGTGCTGGCAGAAAGTATATAATTGGACGTTACAAGAGATACCATCAAATATGATTTACCGCATAAATTGGAAATATCAAATTTTATACAACTACTTTTGTCTTCCACGCTCCTGTGAAAATTTAAGAGCGTAGGCATGGAATGAAATGATAATGGCGTGGAAATATTATATGTAAGCATGGAAGAAGCAAGAGGCAGATTAAAGCAGTGAAGTACTCTTAAAAAATTCAAGCAATAAATATGCAGGCTACTAAACTAAGCATAGTGTCGTACAAGAATGTTGTAGCAGCAACTCAAACTGAAAACAGCCTCAAGACACAGTAAATTAAACACTTGGGGGAGGGGGACAAATGCCCCCAAGCCGCCAGGCAAAATGACAGCGGAAAAAAGAACCCCATCAATCCAAGAAGTACGAAAGCTAATTCTAAAAGGCAAACCACCATGAAAAAATTAAGTCGAAACCCAGTATGGCCCACCTTGATTGAGCAATTTCTGGGCCGTTTCATTAGGATCCATGTTGGCTTCCTTAAGGGCCAAATAAATATCAGCATCAGAATGGTCACCGACAATTTCTTTGATGGATTGGATAGTTTTGCGTACTTTGACAGAGATAATCAGTGGGCCACCGTCCATTGTAGAGGCAGAAACCATTGCGGGCAACACTGAAGAAAACTCAGCAAAGACAGCAGGGTGTATATATGTATATAGTTATCCCTAGATATACTATATGTCCAACTAAAAATCAAAGCTTTGGGCAGTTTAAGAACGGGGTAGGGTTTTGCTTTCGCATTAGGAGAAGGAAGAACAGAGAGCGGCTTCCGAAAGTGGTTTTCAGGAAGAAGCGTCAGGTCAGGGGCGAGGGTTTTGAAACGTTGTACCCTCAGAGACCTTGTGGAAAAATTCTCAAATTTGATTGGTGGATACCCCTGACATAGTGTTCGGCATAAACAATGACGGGAAAATATTTTTTGGAGCGAAAGATTAAGTAGGAATTAGGATTAACAAAAAGCGCCTGATTACTTAGGGAAGATTGGTGAATTATATAGATTGCACGCGTGGCAGCATCGAAATCCTTCCTTTGTTTTTCTTTTGTTGCCCATGATTAGCAAATCCTTCCCGCACGTGCGAAATTGGATGCGGTGGCCAGTATGTTTTCTCAAGTTTTTATTTGTATGATAATAACTAATCATAAGTTAATTGCTTTTTATATATTAACATCCAAAATCGATTGTTGTTAGTAAAGCTATGGTTTTCTTCTAAAAAAATTCAAACACCCTTTAAAATGTCAAAGTCAATTTTTAGCCTAAAATTAACCTTGATTTTGTTATAAGTCATTCGTTTCAGCTTAACAAAATATATTTCCAAAATCATATTTATAAATTAATTTTATTTAAAATCTATTTTTCTCATCCTAATCTAAATTGTCTTATTAACATATGACAAATCCGCATATATAAACAAAATGAAATAAAATATCCATCAAAATTGATATAAAATATATAAAAATATATAATAATCATTCAGTTCTATAACTTTAATTTGATTATTACTCAAAATTACACTTGTTTAGCTCAATTCGTGATAATTTTTGTCACTTCAGAACTTTCAAAGTTTCCCAAAAACATCTCAAATTCATCACCAAAAATCCATTTGATCCTATGAACAAGTTTCAAGTGATGCAAGTGACGGAGAAAAGCTTATGGACAAGAGCATAACTGTTTACAGCAAATTTTGATTAGCTAATTTCCAAAAACAACCAATAACATGGATAAAATAAATGATGTAACTTGAAAGTATTAATGGCATCAATCCAATGCCGAAGAACATGATATATTTTTCTCCCCTCTCAAGAACACTCAAACAAATGCAAGGGAAAAGGAAAAGACCAGGCGATCAAAAACGCCAAACTATCATACTCCCAAAAGTTCACAACATGAGAATCCATGGGGCTACTGATATGTAGTGCTTACTTGTTTAATTTAAATTTATAATTTGAAAAAAGATTTTTGGGTCAAATTATAATTTGGGCTAAAAAAATAAACAAACAGCTATCAAATGTATAAAAGAGTTTTTGGAGTAAACTATCATTTTGGGAGTCTGAAACTATATTTTTAAATAAGTTTATAGAACTAGCTTATGGGTAAAAAAAATAATTTTTGGGTTGTGTAATGATAATTTTATTCTATATTTTTTCTCTACCATTTTACCTCTATTTCTGGTAATTTACTTATAAAAATATTATTTTAATAATAATTATCTAAACATTTATTTCTTCATAATCACTATTCTTTTAGAAACTATTTTTTAGAATCTATTATCTATAAACTCTTATCTAGAAGTTAAACTAAATGGACCCATAAACTCATGGCTATAAACAGATACTATAGGGTTAAGCAGTATCAAAAACTCTAAAGTATATTTTTTTTATAGTTAATTGATATCTTAAAGTAACTTTTAATACATGCAATATTTTTAAGTATCTTTTTAATAACATTTCACTTTTATAAAGTAAATTTTGGTATAATTTTATTTTTTAAAATATTTTTTAAATAGCAATGAACATCTCAATATGATATTGAGTGTTTTAAAAAAAATAATTTAAAATATTAGACACAACAAAAATTATTTTAGAATACTAAATTATATTAAAAAATACTTTACAACATTAAATACATAAATCTTTATTTTAAGATACCAATTACCCCTAAAAAATATTTTATGATATTAAATAATATTATTTAATATTATAATATTCATTTGATTTAATTATGGAGATATATTTTATGTATTTATTAATTTATTTTAAATTATTTTTAATAATATTTTTTTAATAATAATTAGATAAGAGGAGAAAAAAAAAAGTTAAAAAAAATTATTATAATATTTTATAAAAAATATTATGTTAACTATTTAATTTTTTTTAATCTAATTAAATTTATTGAATACGTTATATATTAAATAACAGAACTAGTAAACGTATCTGTTTTATCCTCTTCATACTTCAATATCACTTTCAAAGTTAGCTTTTTTTACAACAAATGATTCCTTTCGCCTGAGCTAAAAAACAGAATCGTCTGTATATAAAAGTTCCAGATGATAATAATAACATTTAAAAGAAAAAAGAATAAGATTCAACTGTTCAAAAGAATTGCTTGAACATCTTAGCGCTCCCTAGTTAGTTATCCATTAACAAGGAAGCGTTTCGCGTTTGCTCTGAACTCTGCTTGTAGAAATGTTGATGCATGATCTTCATCATCAGTTTCTTCACTGTATACTCTAAATTCACCTAGCTCCATAGTCACTACTTGGTTTTTTACTTCTCGACAATTTTTGGGACGGAAAAGATCGACAATTACCTGTGCTGGCGATGGATTCCGCTGTCTAGATCCGTCAATATTCTAGGGTTCTCATTTCTACCAAAATAATGGCTGCGTCTTCTTCCTCTTCCCCCTTTCCACGAGTAAAATACGGTGTGTTTCTCAGCTTTCATCCGGTTTGGTTTTCCTGATTTGAAGAAGGCCCTGCGTCGAAAGGGATTTGATAATCACAACTTCTCAGATCAATTGAAGAATCCCTAATTTCATTGGTTGTGTTCTCTAAAGACTACGCTTCTTCAACTTGGTGCTTGGACGAGCTCATGAAAATCATTGATTGCACGACACAGTATGGGCAAATTGTGCTGCCTGGTTTCCATCATATGGACCCATCTGATGTGAGATACCAGAAAGGGACTTACTGAGAGTCATTTGATGGGCATGAAGTAAGATTCAAGGACAACATTGGAGAGAGCATCACATTTATCTGGATTTCACTACTCAAATTTTAGATACGCCCACATATTTACGACAAAATCGTTTTATTTGAACAAAAATCTGACAATTAGATGGTATTGTGCAACGGAGCATTAAACTCTCACGTTTCTGTGATATTAAATTGCGGGATTGATTGAGTAAATCAATATGTTATCGAATTAGAGTGAATCAAAGAAAGTAGTTTCTTTATGTATAGCTATCTATGAGGGCAGCAAAGAAGAATGGCAAAGTCAATTAGAGAAACTGAGAAAAATGCCTTATATGGAAATTCGTCTGTCTTGAGATTGAGTTATGCTGGATTAGGTTGCTAAGAGAGGAATATTTTTTATATATTGCTTGTTTTTTCAAAGGATAAGAAACAGAGAGGATAAAACTTATGTTGGATGCCTGTAGCTATTCAACTACTATTGCTTTGAGAAATCTCAAAGATAAAACTCTTATTTTTGTTTCTGAAAGTTGTGTGAAGATGCATGACCTAATACAAGAAATGGGTTGGGAAATTGTTCATGAAGAATCTTTTGAAGACCCTGAAAGGCATAGTTGACTAAGGGAGTCTAAAGATATTCATGGCGTATTTAAAAATAACTCGGTATGAGTCAATTTGCATAAATTTTTTCCTTCACACAGTATATTTTTCCTTTTCCATTTCGTTCTCTCTCTTTTAAAGTTCGGTATTGAATAGGATGGCTCTTATTTACTGTTTCTGTTTATTGTATGCCAGGGGACTAAAGCTATTCAAGGCATAACTGTGGACACATCAAATATTCAAGAGCTGAAATTCTCAATCATTTGTAAGGATCTCGAAGCTTAAGTTTCTAAAATCTTACACCCATTTCTTTGTAGATAGATCATCTAGAGTTCATCTTCCTACGAGCCTTGAATCACTACCTAATGATCTAAGACTTCATTGAGATGAAGTTAACCTTAGGTGGTCTGAATAGCTTATTGAGCTTCCAGATTTCTCCAAGGTTGCTCAAAATTGCTAAATATTCATCCATCTTCTCTCCGCAAGCTTTCTAAGTTGCATGTGGAGTTCTGCAGCAAGCTGAAGAGTCTTAAAAGTCTCTGGTAGTGGCTGTTTAAGTCTCAAGGAGTTCTCAATAAAGTCTGAAAAAAATGACAAGATTATTTTTAAGACCAACTGGTATTGATGTTCTGCCTTTCTTAGTATCACATCTTGTCAAACTTAAATGCTTAGCTGCTCCATTCAGTGTAAATCTTGAGAATCTTCTCAAAAACTTTCTTGAAATACTTAATCTTAGCCTGTAATTTTATCAATTTGTTTGTTTTGAAGTTGGTATGTATTATTTGGTAAAGAAAAAAGAGTTGGTATGCAATTATTGACAAGATTTATTTCAAGGTTGCACAGTTGATCATAGCATTATACAGCGATTACATAGGTGGCCTCGAGCCTTTATTTGCTTCAGTTATTGCTATTGCCTGTTTTTAAGTTATCAAAGTGTTCATATAATGCTGACTAAGGGGAAAGAAATTCTACAACTATTATTGATCAAAGAAATTCTACAATTATTATACACATCTTAAATATCAATGGTAAAGATAAATGGAGCAATACTTATAAAATTATATTTTATCAAATTTTGAATGAAAATATAATATAGCATAATATATGAATATTTTGCATAGAATCATGTTTTCTTAAACAATCTTTATATAAGAGTACGTTTCATTGAAACATTTAACACTAATTTAATTGTGAATTACAATATCCATAACTTATGTATCATATGATTTCTTTTTTGATAATCTGTATAATATGGTTTCTGTAAAGGTTTCTATTTTATTTACCTGAAAACAATAATTATTTTATTATATTATTATTTATTTTAACTAAATTGTAGATCATGTCTTGGAGTGGAATTTAAAGGTTAATTTATAACTAACTCATAAATGTGCTGTATATTTTATATTGTAGTTTATAGATATGTAGATTAAATATTTTTACTAATTATTATTATTATCATCTTCTGTCACAAATTAATAGATTACCCTGCTCGGTTATTTTCCCAAAAAAAGTTTTAAAAAATTACCTAACGGTAACAGGGAGCGAAAAAATTAAAAAAACTGATGCAGAGCAAGCTCACGGTAAAGAATGAACGCGGCTGCACCGAATCATTCCCTTTGTTCATTACGGAGGGGTTTCTGCTTCATAGCGCTCGCGCTTGGGGGTTCGCTGCCCCTTCGAAATCTCAAGACAGAAATCACTCGTTTTAGCTCTCTGAATCTCGATCACACCGAGAGGACGAAACTACTTACTCATCTCCCTCCTCCGTTCTCTGTCGCTGTGTGATTCGTGCTTTCTTCGTCTTCTTCGGCCACCTTCCTTCCCGGGCAAGCCTTCCCTTGTATCGTTCCAATCCCTAGCCGCCAGTGTTCCATCCCCGCGTCTCGGTCCAGCTTATACTGGCATCAAGATTTCGGGTATTGATCAATCTTCTACAGGTACGCAATTGGTTTCCAATTTGTTTATACTTAGGTTTGTTCTCTTGGTTTTGTGTTAGATAACTGTAATTGCGCTATCCTGTTTGGTTTTTGAGTGGACGGGGAACTAGGAGGGTTCAAAGCCGGGGAAAAAACGTTTTTGGAAAAAAGCGTTTTTTAATTATGAATCTTGGATCAGGCGATTGTAGGTTCTTTGATATGCTAAATGGAGTCGGTTCTATAATTCTGATTGATAAATGCTAAGTGACATGGAGGTTTAAGATAAAAAATTGTTTATTCTTCATTTTTAGTCTTTAGAAGTTGATCCTCAACGACTAATTGGCTTCTGAATTAGTGGTATGACTTCCCGGGGTACGGGCATGTGCCCCTGAAAATATCATGATGTCTGGGTAGGTGATCAAATTAAAATCTTCTGCTCATTTTATATGCATGAATAAATTGTTTTCAGACTTGATTATGTTAATATGTTTTTAAGCCGGCGTGCTTTGTTTCCGTTACGAATATATTGTCTAACATCCATTTTATGGTAGGTGGTTTTGGAATTGGAAGGTTTATTGAGCGGATCTGATCATAGAGGTAGCATCTTATTTTATCGAACATTTTATCTGTTTGTGCTATCAATGCATTGCTGCTTCATTTTGAAGTCTAACCATCCTTCTATTAACAAGGAATTTAGTGATAATATAAAATTTTTTGGTTGCGTATTCTTCCCTCTTCTAAATTAAAAAATACAAGTTTGTGAATTTGTTAGACAACAATAGAACCGAATAGATTCGCAGGTTAGATAAACAAAGTGACTGTTGTGCCAATCATCTGCTGCTGCGTTTGTGGTAATTTAGTTTGATATTTTCTGTTTTGGAGGCTAAAGTGAAATATTTGGAGGCAATCTTTCTTTTTCCAAGATCAGTGAACTAGATGCTCCATTTTCAACTAGGCTACATTACCTTTATTTTTTTAGTTGTTTTTTGTTGGTCCGAGCAGTGTTGGCCAGAAATAACTTGTTGGGAGGATTCTGAATTGACGTTTTTTAGTTTCCAGGTCAGAGGGCCTGCTAGTTGAGGATGAATTTGCAACAAGTTGGACAGTCTAGATCCTCTAATGGATATGGCCGTCGGAAATCTGAAAGAGAAGGGGCAGCCAAGTCAGATAATAAGATCTCATCTAGGAAGTCAAATGCCAACAGACTGGCAAGTACAGGTGAACTTCTGACCCTGATTACTTTCTATTTCCCTTCAGTTAACTTTGCTAATATCTCTTCTTATAGGTTTGGCGACTGGCAATATAGGTGATGGTCCTTCACATGATCGACTAGTATATGTTACAACATGTCTCGTTGGGCAGCAGGTGGAAGTGCATGTGAAAAATGGATCTATATACTCTGGAATATTTCATGCAACAAATACTGAGAAAGATTTTGGTATGTTCTGTTAATTTTCTTTTTATGTTTATTTCGTATAGTTGTATATATTTTGGCTTCCTTTGTTTCATTTTCTTTTGTAACTGATAAACATTATGTACTGTTTAAATTATCATTACTTTTCTTTAGGAATCGTTTTAAAGATGGCTCGATTGACAAAGGATGGTTCGTTGCGAGGGCAGAAGTCTGGTGTAGAATCAGTTAGCAAGGCTCATTCAAAGACTTTAATTATACCTGGCAAAGAATTTGTACAAGTCATAGCAAAGGTTTGCCGCTTTTCATATTTGCAGCATACTGGGAAATCTGTATTATTTCAGCTAAATATCTGCACCCTTGTGCATTTTTATTTCAGCGCTGTCTAGTTTATAGTCATTTAATTTAGTGGTGGAATAATTTTAGTTTAGAATCAGGTGACAACGTTGTCTACTTGTTTGTTGATCATATACACGTATATCAATCATGGCAGGGCGTTGCTGTTACTAGGGATGGCTTACCTAGTGAAGCTCACCATGAAATGTACCAGGACATCTTTGTTGATTCAGTAATATCACAATCACGTCATGCTGACTCAGAGAGAGAACTAAAACCATGGGTGCCTGATGAAGATGATCCACAATGCCCTGAACTGGAAAATATCTTTGGTGAAACTTGGAAGAGGTGTTATTTTAAGTTTTATCCTTAAATAAGAAAAATTTCTTTTTCTTAGACCATAAATGAAAATGGATCATTTCAATTTCTCTCCAATAATGACAGTTAATTTTGGAAAGAGATAAACACACAATGTGTAGAGCTCATTACTCCACTGGGTCCCAACCATTTAAGTTGATTGAACTCATTCTATATCCTTCTCTCTGAAATTGACCATGTCAATTTTAAAGAGAAATTGGGAGGATCCAAATTACTGGTAAACAACAGTTTGTAACTTTTGAAGCGTGGGGGAAAAGTTACTTCAAATAGAAGCCTTGGTTTTGGTGCTGTGTTCTAATTTTATGTCAGTAGCGGAAAAAGCTCAGTTGTATCTACATGGTGTCTCCTGTTATTGTCAGAGTAGGTCCAGATGTGTTTGTGGATTCCAAGAAATGTTGCCTGAGGATTTGTTAAATGTTCAATGATATATGACATTTGGCTTTAGGCATATTGTTGGGATGGCAAAAAGGGGAATTATGAAGGGGGGTTTTGTGTCTGTTCTTTAAATTTTAACATGAATCTAAATTAAGTACCACATTGTAACTATATCATATCAAGGTTCTCTTCAATTTTTTCTTTTTCTAGTTGCAATTTATTTAAAGATTCTTTTTGTTTTACATGACAATTATTGCCTTTATTTCTAAAAGGGGCTGGGATCAGTTTGAAACAAACAAAACGTTGTTTGGTGTAAAAAGCACGTTCAATGAGGAACTTTATACCACAAAGCTCGAGAAAGGCCCTCAGACAAGAGAGTTGGAGAAGCAAGCTTTAAGAATTGCAAGAGAAATCGAGGGTGAGGATACCCAAGATCTTCATCTGGCAGAGGTTAGTGTTGCTTCAGTGCTTTTCTTGTTTTCATTTTTTTCTCTAACTATTGCGACTTTGTGTACTCTTTTGTCATTGTTTGTTGAATTCCTCAAATAACGTTAATTATTTTTTCCCAACAGGAAAGAGGCCTTTATCTACATAAGAATTTTGATATTGATGAAGAGACTAGATTCTCTTCAGTCTATAGGGATAAAGTGGTTGATGACAGTGGCTATGATGGGAATGAGGATATTCTGTTGGATTCATGCAATTCTGAAACCTTTGGAGATACATTCGCTTCAGTTGTTATGAGATCTGGTGAATCAAGTGATGGGAAAGATGATGATGGAGTTAGAACTTCATCAAATTCATCCTCTAAGGTATCTTCTCAATCATTTAATTTGTCATGCCCTTTTTGTTCATTTTATCATGCATCGTGATGTATTCATCTCTTCTATTGCGATAGAGAATTTATGTAAAAGGTTATGATTAATTTCCTTGAATTGAAGCTAAAAGACTTGTGTCTGTCATAATCTTTTTACTTAATCTTGCTTCTAAACTCTTTAATAGGAAATAGTTAAACACAATGCTGGGAATTTAGGCATTAGTGTTGATGCCTTATTTATTTCTGTATGGGTTGTTGATAGTTCTGTTGAAGTGTACTGTCTCTGCTGTGGCTAGAGCTATTTGCGGTCATAGTTTTATTGTAAAAACACATTGGAAAGTATTGGCAAAAAAGAAGGCAGCACATCGCTGGCAATCTTCTTGTGAGTTTATTTGTGATGTTTGAATGAACAAGTTCTGCTTGCAAGTTCTGAGTCTTCTTACTTTTCTGAAATTAGTATAGCTTTAAAAGATAATTGCATTACTATGAGGTATAAACTAGTTTGTGTCTGACAACTTCCACTGTTGAATATTCCTTTTCTTCTGAATTTTTGCTTACCCCTCCTCCCTCTCTTTTACTTAGAAACTTCTCTATTTTCTTGTTTCATCTTGTTACACCATGTGTTGTGGGTCTGCAGGATTTACCACAATCATCTCAGTCAAATAATGGTGTGGATTTAGGCCATGCTGGTTCTCACAATCTTGCTAATCAGTTAGCATCTGAACTCCCTGCAAAAAGTGACCCTACTTCGGATGCTAAATGCAGGTTTCTGTTAACTTCTTTATGGTTACTGTTTTCCGCTGAAAAAATTGTTGTTTTACTCAAGCATGGCTTTTGGCCAACAAAAGCCTCAAGCATGGCTTTCTAGAAAATAAAATCTTTTTTAGCAATAAATTATTAGCACTTGATACGACTGACTAATTCAAAGTCGAGCAGAATTAGGCCCCAATTGGGAGGTAACTCTCCCGATATGGGATTCTTTTTTTAATGCATAAAATTCAAATTTGAGACCTTGCTTAAGTGATGTGTAGTCATTTACCACTCAGCCCAAGTGCAGTTGATTGAAAAAATAAAATTATTTATGACAACTGTGTGATGAATTCATATTCAACAAACTTTCAGGGTTCAGGGGGACTCACTTAGTGATCTGCATGGAGCCATTGACAGTAGCAAGGAAGAAATTCAGATAGTGAGTTGAAGTTACTTTATGTCCGTGTAAATACCTCATACAAGATAATTAGTTCAGAGGCTCTAGATTGAGATACTATTTTCTTTTGTTTAATTGATGCAGGAATCTGGGGATGTACAACCGTCAAAATCCAAGGGTTTGTGAACTTTCTATCCGAGCTTTCTGCAATTTAAGTAGTTTAAAAAAGCATTATGCCTGAAATAATGTGGACGAAATTAAAATTACTCACTTTTTTTTGGGGGGGGGGGGTGTTTGTGATAAATGTCTCTTTTCCCTCTAAAGGAATTGCAGAAGCTTTCTGTCTCACTCATTATTGCTTTTGCATGGCAGAACTCACCTGTACTTGAAACTTCATTAAGGTGGTTCAATAAGTGATATTACTCTGATTTGGGTAAAACTTTTTGCAGACTTACTGTTATCACACAACTTGAAGAAAGATGACCCCAATACTGGGGCATTGCCTTCAAATGCCACGTCTCATGCCCCTTCATCTCATATTTCAATAAAGGCTCCTGTAAAGACAGGTTTGCCTGTTGATTTGATTGAGGGTTCAACATCTGAGAAAGGTAAAGGGGAAACAAATTCTTTAAAATCCTTTGGAATAACTGCTAGTTCTACATCAACTCGTACAGATTGTGTGAAAGGTGTTGAAGCATCTTCTGGTCCTGGTCTATCACCAAGTTCTTCGGTTGGTTCAGTATCTTCTGAAAAATCAGTATTGAATCCAAACGCAAAGGTGTGAAAGTTCAAGATTGAATTTTTTAAAAGAAAAATTGGAATAACTGATACTGTTATTTTATACCAAAGATAGATCACTGAACTGCCCATTTTTTCTCAATGATGCTCTCAGGAATTCAAGCTCAATCCAAATGCTAAGAGTTTTGTTCCATCCCAATCACCAGTTAGGCCTCCCTCACAGGTGTCTGATGGCTCCTTCTATTACCCATCTAATGTAACTACTGTACCGCATATGACTGCCATTCCCATGGAACTTGGAGTAAGTATTCCATGGTGAGGTATTATATCAAGTTTTCACCTGATAGGGTTTTTGCCTTTTCATACATTCATCCAAAAGAGACTGCTATAGGTTTTATGGGTTTTATTGTTGTGCTAGAACATTTTATTAATTCTAGGTCTATTATGGTTCTTTGACTAAAGTTCAAGCGTTTGGTGAGTTCCTTTTTTTAAATGAAAGGCTATGAAAAAGCATAAGAGATAAAAGGACAAAATTGAGTACTCTAAGTACTCTGTTTATCTAAATCAGTCCTCTGCAACTTAAGAGCCTGTGATTCACCCAAAAAAAAAACCTTCAGATCCCGTTCTGGATTAACATAGGAATGGTAATCTTGAATCTTGATTGCATTACCATGGGAAGTGTGTTTGGTTTCTTTTTATACTGGTAACGGTAATCACCATTCATAGCACCCACCGTAGGAATCCCCATTACCATCCTCTACCATGTTCTGAAAAAGTCAGAGTTGCCCTCAAAATTACTTCACACGCGGCATATTCTTTGATGCTCTCTACCTTCACCTTTGTCACCTCTGCTCCTATGCCAGCAGAGCCTCCTTCTCCAACGCCAACGCTGACAGAGCCCAGCCAAGTTCCTCCTTAGCAGCCCCTCCTCCTTTGCGATCCCACCTTTATCCTCTACCAACTTCCATTGTTGTGAATGTGGAAGGAGGGAGGGAGGGAGTGAGAAATTGTGTGCGGGCATGGTGGTCTTTTCATTCTTTTTTAATATAGTTAAATGTGAAAATTAATTTTATTACTACATTCTGAAATGTCATACCAAACAAAGCCATTGTAATAAATATTGCATTGCATTACCAGAAGGGTATGCAATTGAGCCAAATGGGCCCTAAGGGACTGGGAACTGCTGGTTAGTTTTTCAGGACTAAGACCAAGGAGTTCTTTAAGAATGGATGAATCTCTTTTCTCCTTTGGTGTATCTTACAACAAGTACCAAGTTGCATGTTTTGTGCAGATGGGACAAGCATTTGCTGGGCAGCAACCTGTCCTGTATAATCCACAAGTAGCACAAATGTCATCACAAGCATATTTCCATCCAAATGGACCACAGGTAGGATATCACTTGCAGTTTTTTTACCGGTGTCCATGTTAAATGAATAATGCTGCTTCCGGGTAAATGCTTACTATTCTTTGATTTGCAGTACGGACAGATTCTTGGTCATCCTAGGCAAGTTTTGTACGTGCCAGGTTATTTACCTGTAAGCACTTAACCTTTCCTACCTTGACTTATTGGATGTCTGATGTCAAGTGTGGGAAGTGATCCTTTCTATCACAATACTTATTATCTGTTTATGATCATTACTTGATGATTTTCTTGATTGATTATAATAGCAGGAAACACCATACAAGGGACGGGAATACTAACAATCTTGGCTGACAGCATTCTTGGCAAGTGTGTTCCTTGCCTGAAATGAATAAATTCACAGTGGATGGGTTGAAGGAAGGGGGAGCCTTCAGCTTATAGTAAGATATTCTTATGAATAGGTCTTTATATATATTTACAAGCAAGCTGACTCATTCTGGAATATGTGTATTAACCCCCCATTCATCTTCTGGGGTTCCTTGGATTTCGCTCATTTAACAGCCTAACTCAGATTGATCCCGTGTTTCTTTCTTAATTTCATGCTGACATTTTATTTGAGTTTTCATAATTCTGCCATCAGTCAGTTATGTTCCATCATCTTGTGATGACAATTGCTCTGCTTTGCCGTCTGCTGATAGCAAGCATCCCATGAGATTCTGATGTATTAAATTACTTGAAAATTAAAAAATTTCGACAAATTGTAGGTGAGGATAAGATTTCAGGTAATTATTGAGTTGAGTTCTTTGCAAGTGGGGGGTGTGTTGTGGTTTTCTGTCCTTTGTTTGTGCATGTGCTCTTTGTAATTTCTTTTTTATATTTTCGTAATATATAATTGTCCTTTTATTAGAAAAAAAGTTGTGATTATTGAGTTGATTTATGCTAAAGCTAGTTATACAGAAAGTTATTGTTGGGGTATTGATATTATATTCCTAAAATTTTAAATGTTGGTTTTTATAAAAGACTAATTACATTATTTTTTTAAAAAATAAATAATAAAAAGGATAAGATCATGGGCCAGCCTTCAGTTTGTCACTAAACGACATGTTAGTCTATTTAGCTTTTAGAATGCTTCTCCGTAATATTATTTTGGTATCGCTTAATTGAGGTTTTAAATTCGAGTTTTGGCATATGTAAAAAAATTTTGTTAGGAGACTCATCTACTATAGTCAGGTGCGTGACACTGGCTATATCCGAATATAGTTAGGGTAAAGTTCCGGTGAACCGGGTTGGTAACAAAAAAAATATATTATATTATTATGCCTCACCTTGTCTGATATTGATATCGTCTAAGAGGAAAGGAAATTTTGTTCTACTTTTGAATGTTTAATTTTTTTTCAAAAAATTATATAAAAAAAACATATTACATCATTTATCCATTAATGCAATAGCTTTCATGTGCAACTTTAAAAAATACAATAGGACAAGCAATATTGTCTTGTAACATCCATATTGTGAGTGTGTGACGTGGTAGGTAGGTATGTGATTTTTAAAGTGAGAAATGAAAAGGACAACCACATTCCCTCAACCAATTAAATATATATTTTGCAGTTTTAAAAGCAGATTAGATGGCATCCTAATCCTCCATTATTGGTGTCAAAGTTTCAAATTTTAGAAATTCTAATTGACTTATATCCCATAAAAAGATTAGTAGTGAATCCATAAATTTTAATAATGATTTCTAACTCTTGAAAATAATTATAATTTTAAGATGTTTTTAACTAAAGTTTGTTAACGTCACGGTTTTCCATGTATATTTTCCTTGACCTTTCATTTTACTTGAACTTTTTAGTTTTTAATTGGTTAAAGTATGGGAAAATTACATTAAAGTCTTATGTAAAAAATTTAATTATAAAAAAACTCTGTAAATCTATCATATGAAGTTCTACAAGATCTGAAATTAATTTTTTTTAATTATAAAATAATAAAACTGCTCTTGAGTTGAATTGTTATTTTTTTCTTCTTACTTGAATTATTATTTTTTTTCAATAAAGTTATCTTAGGTCTCGTGAAACTTTACAATCATTTAATGAATTTGTGAAATTTTTTTATAATTAGATTTTTTGTATAGGATTTAAATGTAATTTTTCCTACTTTTTTTTTAGTTTACCAATTAAATTATGTTTCATATTCATTTCTTTGACGGTCAACAAACCGAATGAACAGAATGATTATGCATGTCATATAATTTATTATGAGCATAAATGAAATTTTATGATGATTTAGGAAGAATATCATAATGCCCTTATATTTTTCTTTTGCAAATGATATACTTATTATTTCTAAAATGTGATATAATTGGTTGAATACTAAAGATTATTACATATTTTTGTCATATTTATATATATATTAAAAATAAATAATAGAAAAATATAATTTCACTTGTAATTCTATCTAATTTTATTTCTATAATTTCTTGTTTGTAAATAAAAAAAAATTGAACAACATAAATCTCATCTCATCACAAAACGACAAAATGGAATACGCCCAAACTAAAGATAGGATTATTTTTTTCCTTTACAAAAAAGTAAGACTTTATTCACTATTAGAAATGATAATGTAGTTTAATTATAAAAAATCTCAATTCTTTGTTCCCTTAACGTCTACTCTTTAATAATGAAGAAAAAGAACGGAGATGGTAGGAAGATGGAGGTAGGGGTGGTGACAAGGGGAAGGTTGCTCTTTGCGGTGTTAATGCTCAGCCTGATTCAGTCGTTGTAGGAGACTACGTCTCTACGATTCTTGTCACTAAAGCCGATACGATCAATAAACCAAACACAATCTTTTTGAGCTTCGTAGGAAGGAGACATGCACAGGTTCTGGATTTCAGCGTAACCCATTTCCTCTTCCTCTTTACTTCGTTTTCGAGGTATCTAGAACACTTTCTTTTTAGCTTTTTTTAATATGTCTTTTCTCCCCGGATTGTTAAGATTGTGTTTTTACTTGATATGGTAGTGAATGTGAATTCAGGTGGGATGTGGAGCTTTTATTAGATAGTGGGGTTTCTTGTTATGGTTCGATCTTGTGTTTAATGATGGTTGGTGCGTTATTGTTGTTCTGAGGAAAAGTTTTTGTTTCTTATTTTCATGAATATTCTGGGTATTGCCTATTTTGTGAAACGTTTTTCTGATTTGGGCAAGTTGCCTTAAAGATGGAATTCCTCTTCATTTAATAACTTCATCCAAATTTAGTAATCCAGGTTTTTGTTCCCTTTTCTTATGTTTTCTTTTTTCCTATGCATTCTACAATTTGTTCTTAGTCAATCTTTCGTTTGATTGCTTTTTTACTGTAGTAAGGTTTCTTTACCAAGAAATTCCTTAACATTTTAATTCTCAGTATCATTGTTATCTGTCGGCCTAACTTTTTAACTGAATGAAGTACGCGTTCCATGCTTACCAAAATTTTTCAATAAAGTGGTCAAAGGTGAACAGGAAAAAATAGAACCTTTAAGGTCCTTAATTAGTCTGTTGATCCGTCCCTTCTTCATCTTGAAAGTGTTGACTGTTGAATGGCGTGGTGGTCACTAGGAATATTAAACAGATATTCTCCTTTAGCATACCAACGTGTTCTTTTTCAAATAGACCTAAGATAAATATCGTGGAAAATGTTGCATGTTTGTAATTATTGATTTTTTATTTTCTATGCACCATTTCCTTGTCCTTATGTCCTAATCTCTTTTTCAGTTATCTTTTCATGGAGATAGCAGTTTTTCTCTCCCTACATACACACTCGTTGCTCGTGCTCAAGCAACATTTTCCTAGTCACAATTACTCTAAATTTCTTTTAGGCTAGTGGCTGCTTGAAATTGCTTGACTATTTTTAGGTGGATTAGCGTGACATGTTTTTGGTTTGGTATGCTTTGACTAGTAAAAAATTCTCCATCAATTAGGTGATCCTCTGCATTATTTTGGTTGGTATTAATAATTGCAACAACCTTCTGGCAGGTATACTACATTGAGTAATGGTAGCTGATGATTGAAAAAGCTGTAACCAAATCCAGATTGCCAGTCTCATGTTATTTTGAAAGTACAAGGAATTGCTATTTTAACAGGTAAGGTCTGACCATAGTGAGAAAGATTATGCTATATTTTCTGCCCACTCAACTTCTTCACATGTTTTTGGTTGCTCTCATGGAGGAGTTCTTCTGCATTTTCTGTCCAGAAATCATCTGCCTCCAAGGGTTTAAGCTTGAAAATGGGAGTTCTGCCGCAAAAATGTCATAATACCAAGCCATTGAGTTTCCAGTTTCAAGATCAGGATTCATCTTCTACTCAATCAACTGATCAATCTTATCCAGAAGTTGGTTCAGCTCAATCAGGTATTTGGTTGTAACTTGTCTATATGAAATTCTGAATTTTTGTGCTTGTGAACTGGTTTCTGCATTTCTTTTTTCTAGTGGCAAACATCTGAATATCTGATAATGAAGTTGCAGGAGTACTCACTACATGTTCTTAAAGGAAATGAAGTAAAGCAAATATTTGCTCATGATCCTATTTTCTGAATAATATCTCCTCCCTCAGCATTATCAATTAGATAATTATGATATCCATATAATATCATGCTTTTCTAAAGTTTAATTTGGTTTGAGATAACTTGACAGAAAAAAATCTGTTCAAATACTTCAGCTTGTTACTTTACGGGTGTTTGTTCTGCTTTGGTTAGTAGGTCAAATTTCTATCCAGTGTAGCAATTCTTCTGCGCATTCAAAATGTAGTGCAAGTGCAGGGGGTTTCATCAGGTCATCATTGGGGAGTCAGAGTCTTTGTTTTCCTCCTTTCCAAGTGGATCATAACCAATCAACTGTATGCAGACACATGTTCATGTTTTGATTAGCATGAAAGATAGTTGATACTGATAATTTTTCTTTGGTCATCCGCATTTCAGGCTCATATTGCATTTCGCCATGCTGAACCATGCTTTGGTGGTGTTCTTGCTGCATATGCGCCACAGTCTAAGGCAAGATGTTGTGATTTGTTGTTTTTCTTTTTCACTGTTATTTCTGTCTCCTTGTTTTACAGTATACATGGAGATTAGCCATAAAAATAAATGGCAGGGTATTATTTTATTCCAGAAATTTGTTGGCTTCAGATTGATGGTTTAGTTTTGAAAGTTTTTCATATTTTGTTTCAAGCTGATAAAAAAAAGATTATCCCTGCATTGTGACTGCATCTCCTTCCAAATTGTGATTGTATTTAGCAGGATAGTATTGTTGTCATTGTTATCCTTATTTTGTCGTGATTTTTTTATAATGGTTTGGGCTTTGTCTAGTTTCCTTCTGGAATTGTAATAGAGTCTGATCAAGGCCTTTCTCCTATGCTAAGGTGGGATTGGACAATATCAGGACATATACCAGTTCTAATAAACTAAAATACCTTTTTCTTTTTTCTCTCAAGCCTGTAAAATTTCCAATTTCTCTTCAAAGTAGCTTCATTTGCTCTGTTCTTCTCTACCTTCCTATTCTTCCCCCCCCCCCCTCCCCCCTCCCCGGGGCTGAAAGAGGGTGAGCTTTGGCATAAGAATAAGGTTGCTGCCATGTGACTTAGGTAGATCATGGGTTCAAATCTTGGAACAGTCTCTCTGCTTGCAAGGATAAGGTTGCATATATCTATCTCTCACTAGACCTCACTATTGGGAACCTTATGCATTAGGCCGCCCCATTCTTGGATAGCATGCTTTTGATTATAGATATGATTTCCTTCTGAAATGGAATATATTTTCTAGGCAAAGCCTTTATCCATAGTGTGCTTAGAATCAGTTAGTCCCGGATTCTTACCTTCTGCGGTCAGTAGTTAATTTCTTAAATTTGTGGTGCAAGAGATAATTTGCCAGCCTTAGAGATTCTTAGTGTTCATAAAGTAGGTCAATGAAGTATCTTTCCATTTAATTAAGTTTCTTAAGTTCCCATTCCTGCATCCCCTTTGTTCTGATTCTTTGTTTGCTTTTCTTTATCATTAACATGATTCTTTATAGTGGGGAAGTTGTTTTACTGTAACTTATGATATTAAATGATGAAGTTTTATATATATAAAAATGATTATTCCTGTTGACCTTTATCTTAATGACAAAAAAGAAAGTGGACTATTCACCCACAATAGAGTTGTTTATTGCTGTGTTCAACTCTTTGGATTCTTGCTTGACGTGTTTATTCTCTACATAAATTATTGCTCTAAAAGAACTCTGTTGCCAAATTCTGAAATATATATGCCGTCAATATGTCACCAGATTCATCAGGCCCAACTCATGGGATTCACTTCTGTTCGAGTTCCTCTTCCTTTTGATCTGACAGAAGAACCGATATATGTGAATGCAAAGCAGTACCATGCTATTCTGAGGCGTAGACAGTATCGCGCCAAACTTGAAGCTCAGAACAGACTCATCAAAGCTCGGAAAGTAAGTCCATTTTTCTTTAATTTTTCATAGCATGAGCCTTGGCGCAACAATAAGATTGCTGCCATGTGATTTAGAGTCACTAAGTCAAATCCTAAAAATAATCTCTCTACTCACGGAGATAAAACTGTGTACATCTGGCTTTTACTGTACCTCACCTGATGGGAGCTTCGTGCATTTTATCCTTTTTTTATAGTATCTCAAAAACCTATCTATAGCATGTTTGGATAAAACATCAGCAAGTTATTTGTTTTTCTTTAAAGGATGCTATGATTATATGCTTCTGCAGCCATATCTTCACGAGTCCCGCCATCGGCATGCATTAAGGAGGGCCAGAGGTTCTGGTGGTCGCTTTCTCAACAGCAAACAACTCCAGGAAGCAAGCCTCAAAACAGACAGTCATGGCCTGAAAGTTTGGGAAGGTACTAGGTTGAACCTAGGTGGAGGAAATATGTCAGAATCCAAAAATCATGCTGATGTAGAAAACTACAGAGATGGTTCTGTTATCACAAGTCCATCCCATAGTGATGGCATGTTCAAGCAACATGAGTCCAGCTTCAGGCTCTCTAGTTACCCTCCTCACATTGGATGGAACATGCAAGGCTACTCAGCTGATCCCGGCGGCACTCGTGGCGGTGGTGGGAATCAACAGCATGTGTCTGTTCTCATGTGACAGACATATGTTCAGCACATCATGGCAGTTATTCTTCAGATGGAAACTGCTTATGTTCTTTCCCAATGGGAAGTCATCCTTGGCTCATTTACATATACTATGTATTCCTGGACCTCTTATGATCTATATAGCTATCCTCACTTAGTAGGATAAGGCTTATTCTATTCTTAGACCTCGTGGTGTTCATGTCAGCTATGCAGGAACAATGATATGAACATCTTATTAGATGTGCTATGTTGATTTGGCCTTTTAAGAACAACGTCCGGGGAATTATACTGAGTTGTGAAATGTCTTATGTTTGAGGATTGATGATGTCGTATTGGTTTGCGGTTTGAATGAGACCTTTATTTGCTGGAACTTCTCTGTTATCTCATTTGTGTTTAGATTGAAATTTTGTCCCTATGGGTCCAAAGTACATTTCAAGTTTGAATCTATTGACTGCAAAAAAAAAAAATATTATTTAAGAGAGTTACTCTTAATTAAGTCAACTTACTCAAATAATTATATCAAAAAAAGATTGATCGGTTGATTTTTTTTTCTTTATTTTTTTTGTGTGTTTTTAAGTGATCTAACATGTCAGCATAAGAAATAGATGTAGCATGTTTTAAGAAATATTTATTTATTTTTGGAAAAGTAACAAAAGATGTTTGAGAAATGAAAAAAAAAATTACTACAGATTACAAGACAAATAGTAAAAGACAGCAATTGGGATTTAACATGTCAACTAAACGTAAGGAATTCAACAAGAAGTCATCTTTCAAAGTCATATTTGATTTGTCAGTAAATTCTAGAAAATATAGAATAGAAATACAATACAGTAATTACGGGGAAACTTAAATTAAATATGTCCTCTTTCAAAATAAAGTTAAAAATGGTCAGGATTTTGTTATGGTAATAACAGAAGTTTTTCTCGAAAACTTTTCAACTCAACGTATTCCTGAAAAACGACTTCGTTTAGGTGTGCATTGGTTTAAGCGGAGGCATTCATTGCATCGTCTTCGTCATTCTAAGTGCACTGTGGGAGATAGGGAGGAGAGTGAGACGGAGAGAGGGAGGGACGAAGCCATGGACGGTGGAGCTCAGTACAATCCTCGCACGGTGGAAGAGGTTTTTAGGGATTTCAAGGGAAGAAGAGCTGGACTCGTAAAAGCCCTTACCACCGGTGCGTCTTTCTCCCGCTTCAATTTTTTTTTTGCCTACTCATTGACGTCGGTTTTGCGTTTGGTTTTCGGGAATGCTCATGAAAGGAAATGGGTAGAAAAGGTTTTGAATTCTTTGTTTAATGCTGTTTTTTTTTTAAAGTAATGTGCTTCGGATGCAAAGTTGTTGTTCCGTTCAGTTTTTAAAACGTCTCCAATGGTATGTCTGAGCATGGTCCATATTTTTCTCTAGAGAAAATTCGGTTAAATAATTGGGAATGAGTCTCCTGATTTTTCTGCTCTGTTCTATGTCGATATTCAGGATGGCAAGGGAGAAGGCCATGATTTCTTTTGTTCTTTAATTTCTGTATTGAGCCTCTGGCATAGTTCCTATGTGAACTG
Source organism: Leucaena leucocephala (assembly GCA_037074615.1). Taxonomy (NCBI): domain Eukaryota; kingdom Viridiplantae; phylum Streptophyta; class Magnoliopsida; order Fabales; family Fabaceae; genus Leucaena; species Leucaena leucocephala. Next base: position 19,454,614 of record CM073555.1, on the reverse strand, counting down.
GGATTTATGGCATAAGGATGAAACGGGAGAATTGTAACATTGACCAAACTTGATGTTCATGGTGTTATGTTTTTCAGTAGTCAAGTTTCCTTCTCTATATTTGTAAAAGATGCATTGTGGCATTGAGTACACATGTAAGAAGGTATTATTTGGAGCTGAAACTGTGCAGTTCCCCGATAGTATTGTTTAGTAAGAAGATTTGATTTCTACGTAATGAAGTTGCAGAATAATTCTTTCTTTCATTTTGTGATATTCTTCCCTTGAGTTTCCTGACTGTCCTTGACAGCTAGAAGCCTAGAACTTCATGCAGCTGGAGTAGATGTTAATCCACAATGGTTATCTGATGCATGGAAATGCTTGGTGCTTTGAAATGGGGGGAAGACTCAATATAGATATTCTGATTTCTTTTCTCTTTCTGATAATTTTTTAATTTTATGCAATACGTGGTAGATTCAGCCTCCAAAAGTTTAGAGGAAACAGGAGGGGAAGAAAAAAATACGAGTCTTTGTATGCTTTAAAGCCCCAAATGGTGCTACAGATGAGTCAGATGATAAATGTTGTTCCTATTTTTGCCTGTACTGATTCTGTGCTAGCTGAAAAGAATTTTCCTCTTTATACTTTGTTTTTAAAAATCATAATAGAGGTTATGAAATAAATTGTGTTCTGATTTATTTATTCTATGTTCACGCTTCATACTGTTGGTCTGTTGCAGACGTTGAAGAATTCTACAACCAATGTGATCCTGGTTAGCTACACTCTGACTCTCCTTAGCCTTCCATTCTTATATTATATTTTCTGCATTTTTTTAATGAGTTGCTGATTTTTTGGGCATATCATGTCAAGTCTTTTGTGTGCAGCATCATTTGCATTTTTAAACAATAAACGGGGGTTTTAGCTTGTTGATGCTAGATGGTTAAATACAGTCTCAGCCTCTCACAAAAACTCTAATAACATTCCATTGATTCTTCATGGCTTATGAAGGTGTCTGGCATTTAGTTCAGGTTAAAATTTTGCTTTTATGGGGTTTTCACTCGGTACTTTAGCTTCCCTTACGCCTTCCTATATCAATATATGAACTGATGCACTTATTCTCTACAAGTATACGGTAAGATATATGTGCTAGAACTATAATTCTTGAGTGGAAGAAACATATTAACTGAGGTCTTCTGAAATTGGTATCACAGTTATGCCTTTGAATACTCATGCAGCATTTTGAACTGCATTCCACATAATCATCCGTCCGGCCAGCCTTGACCAGTGTTGTGCTATACTATATATATATTGGAAACTTTGGATATACAATAGACATTCTTGTATCCATGTTATCCTAGCTCCAGAGCCACTTATTTGTGTCCTTGCTATGTGTGTTATTCATTACTTGTTGACTAAATGAAATGATGATTCTCAAGAACCTCTTGGCAGGAAACTTTATTTGCATTTTTGGAAATAAAGATCTTGTGTAGTTATTCTAGCTGCTAGGGCAAATTATTGTAAATGAAGAATTTGATGTTTCCATATCTAGATTTGCTTTTTATATTTAGCTATTTGATTCCTTGTTTTCTCCATGGATGTTTAACTTTTTCCAGAGAAGGAGAATTTGTGCTTGTATGGTTATCCTAGTGAGCAGTGGGAAGTAAATTTACCTGCTGAAGAAGTTCCTCCAGAACTTCCAGAGCCTGTGCTGGGTATAAACTTTGCTAGGGATGGGATGCAGGAAAAAGACTGGTTATCTTTAGTTGCTGTCCACAGTGATGCATGGTTACTTGCTATCGCTTTCTATTTTGGAGCCAGATTTGGGTTTGATAGAGCTGACAGGTATAGCTTGCTCTGTGAACACTGGCCTTTTTCTTTTTAACCTTTCTTTTTAGGTCAATTTTTTAAGAATTAACTGTAGATTCTTAAAGACAGATAGTTTGGGTTCATTCTGCTTCCTAGTCTCAATTATCACATTCGTTCAGTTGTGCTCATGGAGGGTTCTCCCCCTCCATGTGGAGGAATTTCTTATTGTTTCTTCATGTAATGGTTGGATCTTCAGAATATAGTTCTTATTCTTCCTGGTGAACACTTCAATAAATGGTTCTTTCATATAATTTTCTATTTAATCCACCTGAACAAGGTTTGATGTCCTAATGCAGGAAACGACTTTTCAATATGATTAATGAACTACCAACGATATTTGAAGTTGTTACGGGTACAGCGAAGAAACAACTTAAGGAGAAGTCTTCAGGTTCAAATCACAGTGGCAGTAAATCAAAGTCCAACTCTAAAGCGGTAAATAAATGAATTTTCATTTGTTCATGCATACTTGTGTTTTGTGTTGCAGTGAATAAACTATGGTTGGTCTTTGGGTTTAGCCATTTGTAGATGTCAATCATCTCTACTATAAAATCAAATCACCTTTGCCGAGGCGTTACTTTTTTAGTTCAGGGTGTTAAGTGTTGAGATGAGAATATTTAGGAAGTTTTCATGAATAACTAAAGACTTTGACATTTCACCAAAAGAAAAAAAAGACTTCGATACCCTATCTAATTTAATATGGGGATTGAGGATTTTACTTTACCTAACTTTTAAAATTTACAAATTTGCAAATTACAAATTGGAACTTGAGGCGCTAGTATGAAGTTCAAAAGGCAAGATAAAAAGGTTTGTCACTGTAGTTACACTTACACTCACCAAAAACCCAAGGATCTAGGCCAAAAGAATTATGGGCATTGAATATGAAAAAGAAAATAAAAAGGATTAAATTAAAAGATTGCTTTGGGCTGAATGTAACAATGCCTTAATTATGGAACAAAGATAATTCATCCTTGTTGTGAGGCCTACTATAGATTACGAAAACAAGAGAAGTGTAAATACATGCGGAGTTTAGAACTTAAAACAGATGTTTAGTTGCTAGAATGGGCTGATAATTTTCCTTCTTTAAGCTCTAAATTAATGGGGTGTTGCATTTGCAATTTGTTGATAAGCAAGAACTCAGGTATTGACCATGCTTATTCATTCAGAATAAAAAAATATTTATTAAGATGAAATACTTTGCTCAGACTGTCTAGCCATCCTCTCCCCTTTAAGGGATGGAAAACTAAGAAGCTAGGTTCTTGAATCTGGGTTTGTTATCATATAGCTTTTGTAATAATTATTTTGAATTTGACATCTAGAAATTGGAAATCTATTTATGGTTGTGCTAAGCCACTGCTGTATGTTGATATCACATTTACTGTGGACATGGTTGAAGTTAGGATGCTTCACTGAGAGATACTGAATTTACTCAGGGTCTGTAGGCATATAACAAATTTATTTGGGGTGATATAAGCCCTTTGCTTGAGTAGGTGGTGTTATCATATTTGTGCTCTTTTGCTCTTATGAGCTGGTTTGTCTTCTTATTTAATTATTGAATCATTGAGCAGCGAGGTTCAGAATCTGTGGGGAAGCATTCAAAGGCAATTCAATCAAGAGACGAGGAAGAAGGACTGGATGAAGTAGATGAAGATGAACATGGAGAGACATTGTGTGGGGCATGTGGTGAGAATTATGGTACTGATGAATTCTGGATTTGTTGTGACATCTGCGAAAAATGGTTCCATGGAAAATGTGTGAAGATCACCCCAGCTAGGGCAGAGCATATCAAACAATACAAATGCCCATCATGCAGTAACAAGAGAGCTCGTCCCTGACCCAAGCAAGGCTCCTTCACTGACTATCATTGGAGTCTTTTATTGCTCAAGCTTATCTACTTTCCTTAGATGCAGTTCATAGTTTCTGGGTTTCATCACTTGTTGAGATTTTCTGTCTAGTATTTAGGATTATCTGTGGATGTCTAGATTTTGATTCCTTTGTCGGTGTTATCTGTAATTTTCACGGAAGTGTTGTTGAATTGGGGGGAAGATGTAGTTGATCTTCTATTGATATACTCCATGCAAGATGTAGTCATCTTTATTGAGCCATGCTCTGGGAACAAAATCCAGGTATCTATATATATTTTCCAAAGGGCTTTGACATAATAGGTTATATATTTGCTGTATAACTATCTTGTTCTCAATTTATCACCCTTCTGCAGCCAGGGGTCCTTTGGAAGATGATTTTATTTTATTTGCAATTCATGTTGGGCACAAACAAGTTGCTTTTTTAGTAATTTAAACTCGGATCAAGTTGTTTCTCATTATCTCTGTTATGTTTTCTTTTTCTGTTAAATATAGGACATGAGTAGGCGAATTGCCTTGTAATTTAGTGGAATGAAAAACTTTCTTATAACATTGGGAGGTCGCAAGTTTAATCCATTTGTAATTTCATATCGATAGTGTCTGTATTTTGGGGATAGAGAAATATCATGGGTGTGGATTCTCTGCATAATCTATTTGGAACTGTCTGGAATATTTCATGAGGAATCATCATTAATTAGTATAATGGGAGTTGTTTAGAAGTAGACAAGATTAAGAGTTGGGTTCAGATTTTATTTCATATAATATAAAACCCGAATCTCAAGATGTGATGAAATCAATCTGAAACACAAGCATGTGGGTGGAAAAGAATAATGATTTCTCAGATGCTTCTGATGAAACTTGTATGGGTCGCTACTTTAATACGATCGAGATTCGAGATCCCATAGGAGTAATAGCGACTTTTGCAATAGATCCTACTGGACCACTATGCAAGTCGCAACAAATATCCTACATTTATAAAATACTGAATTATGTTTTTTATTTTATAGTAGGAACAGTTCTTACGTTAATCTATAGTGCTATACACGCTATTCGGTATAAAAACACATGACCCACATTTTAGTATTATAAAAACGTCCAGATCTTTTTTTAATTATTATTATTCCATTTCAAATTCAATTTTTTCTACTTTTTCTTTATCTTCATTTAAACTTCCTTTTCTTTAATTTGATCCTTTCCTATTTTAAATATTTTGTACAGCATCAGAACTCTAATTTAATAAATTCCACAATGTACACATGTAAAAAATTTAGAAGATTTAATCATACAATCAGTATAAAAATACTATTTATCGTATTTTTATTTAAGAACTTCAATACTTTCTTTATATATTCCTTTTTAAGTTTTATCCATTGACAATCACAGGATTTACTATATTTTGTCAAAGTTATTTAATTTATTATTTTTAAAATTTATGCAGGCATCTCACAAAAGCAAAATATTAAATTATTAATACATATTCTAATTTAAATTTAATTAATTTTAATGAAATCTTATAAAAAAATTTAAATACATATTTTTATTCAAAATATATAAATGATATTTTGATTAAAAAAATAATATACCCACTTTCAAGTTCACCACCAAACAGACCACAGAGAATTTGGTCCCCCGCCATTTTAACTTAAGTTATCCACTCTATCTATAACCCCGACAGAGTAGATAGCTACAAGTATCCTCTCCCACTTATCCACTACCCAGCATTAAAATATAAGTACATTGAATTTTCTTTGACAAAACCATATGTATACACACACTGAAACTCGTGGAAAGAAAATCCAGATCCAGAGGCTGATTGGAGGCTTTACTGTTCAAGGCATTGGCGGGTTATACAAGATTACCAAAACATGTACTCCCAATTACAAGATGAAACAGTTTTGATAACAAGGACCTATGAAGTTCCAATTGCTAAATCAGCTCTAAAACCAGAGGATTTAGTATATCAAACTTCAAAATCTACAAGAAACATATTATTTTCAAGATATACATATAACATGACCTGCAAAGAGCTACATTGATATCAAGCAGCCATGCTTGGAAAGGGAAAGATGAAAAGGCCAAAAAGGAGGGAAAACGTAAGCAAGAGAAAATAACATTATTTAGGGTGAGGGAAAAGATCTTCACTTTCTCCTTGTTGTTGTCCTTCATCATGTCAAAACCTCCGGGGTTTTGGTGGAAAGCCGTTTCAGAAACTCGTAGGTAGTGATCATTGTCGTTGCAGACATTGACATGGAAACCCACCGAGGTCCCAACCCTCTGTAACAAGCTGCCCAACCACCTTCCTTAACCAAGTTCCTCACTGTCTGCATAGCTGTTGGCCCTCGGCGGCCATTTTCATCACCATACAAGACCTGTAGTCTTGTTTTGATTGTATCCAAAGGCATGGTAATTAAAGCAGACATCCCACCAGCAATTGCAGCACTAACTCCCTGAACTGCCATTACTGTTTTTGAATCTGGTCTCAATGTGTTTGCTGTTGTAGTATTGTTGCTTTCATCATTATCTTTCTTGCAAAGGTAGTACCCAACTCCACCCCAGATCAGCCTTTGTGCAACAGAGTAAGAAGCCCACCAAACTGCATTTGAAGGAGCATAAGTCAAAATGGATATCCCAAACCCTCTATACAAGCCTCTGGGACCATCAGTGTTAAGGATTTTTCTGAAGGCATCAATGCCATTGATGTAATTGCGTGCTGAATTAGCCATATGATTGTTAGGGTTATTACACCCACCTTGAACCATCAATCTCTGGCTCACAACATCAATAGGTGTCCACACAAGTTGAGCTGCCATGGCTGCGCTCAAACCTCCAGCTGCATTGGCAATTGCAGCTGCAGTTGGTTCTGCAAGTCCTAGCCTAACTGTAGCAGTACCTACATTACTCTTGGTGACCTCCAAGGCAGCCATGTACAGTGCTCGAGCTGGGATTGTACCCATCAAGGAAGTCCCAAATCCTCTGTACAATGCTCTGAAGCCCTCAAGCCTAACCAGTGAAATTGCGGTTTTGAGGCATGAAACTTGGGAGTGAGCTACCTGCTGCCTGGTTTTCAACACTACAACAGGGTAGAGAGTCGCTGATACCCCTGAGAAAAGAGCAGCGCCAAGAAAGAAAAACTTCGATTTATCAAGCATTTGCCAATCTATATCGACCGGAAGATGAATCTCTTGACCCGATTCTTCCTCGGCCGCTCTCAAATTCATTTTCGCCACTTTCGAATTCTAACCCCTCTAAAGTTTTTCAGCCGAATAATACACGAAACCTAGTTCCTTCAAATTCCTCTAACCCCAACATTACCGCCAATCCACCCTCATCATGTACAACCCTAACTGTACAATTGCAACCTTACGACCCCAAAACGGAAGTTAAAGAAAGAAGGGAAATAAAAGTACAAAACCCCCGAAAAAAAAGAAATCTAACTGAACAACTGGAAATACAATCCCATAGATTGCAAATTAAAAGGAAATATCACAAGGAATCAAACACGTAACATGATTTTCTCCTCTTGTGGAACCAGGTTTTGGATCGAACATGAGCTATGATGAACAGATCTAGCATTTCCAGATAAACAAACAGAGAACTACAACCGAATCCGAATCATACCGGAAGTTCACATCCTATCGGAAAACCTAAATCGTCACTCATCTACGTGGAAGCATTCGAACAGGGGGAAGAGTGTGAGCCTCCAAGCAAACTGTTATGCAGGGAGAGAAGAAATGGGCAACCGGAAGAACCAAAGCCGGAGAAAACGGAAGTAGAAAGAGAAGGATAAAAGGGGAAACTGACACGTGTCAGTTGTGGATTGTTTGTTATGAAGAGTTTGTTTTTATTTCCTGTAATGAGTCAGAAGTACGTGCTGTGATTATTGACGTGGTAACGCCTTATCCATGACCAACCTGGAGTTCTGAGCTAATGCGCCATGCCTCGTGCATCCCATCAGATACACGAATCATATTCTGCCACGTTATCTCTTTTTAAAGCTTTATGACATAAAATTGGTAAGTATTAACCCTGGGAAAAATTCTAAGAAAGCACGTAATGTTTAATTCTGTGTTTTTAAATGATTTTGTATTTATATAAAATAAATACGTGAGAGAAGTTTTATTTCCCAAAAGAAAAAAGTGAAGGGATTGCCAAATACTAAAAGTGTGCATGGGTATGATAACCCTCTTATCCAGAAAAAATATAGACTATATTTTATAGCCTGATGTCCTATCTTGTTTAATAAAAATTCTAATTATTTTAGACTGAGTATGGGCAGGCTGGGTATATATAAATTTTATTGTCACGCTCATGTTATAAAAAAAAATACAATTATAAATTTCTAAAATAATATCATATTCATATATCTTTAAGAGTTAAATAATATCCATAATTCACTAAGGATAAAGTAACAAAAAGATAATAATTAAAGTCTTAAAATCTATTGCATATAAAAAAAGCTTTGAAGTCCAAATAGTTTATAATTACAACTTTACATCAATTTTTTCAATATTGACAAAGATTAAACATCTGAAAAAAATAAAATAAATAATTATAATTTGTAATGTAATCTTATGATGATTAACAAAGTTAAAAAAATTAATATAGTTATAAATATTAAAAGATGCAACTTACTTACTTAACTACGTATATTTTTAAAATGGTCCTCTAGTCACTAGTAGATATCATATTATCCCTTTTAAGTGTAGCATCTAAGAAAAAAAGTAAAAAAAATAAAAGAAGAAGTGCTCATGGGCTGGGGCAGGGCAGCCCCCTGCCCGATGCCTATCCTAAAAAAATATAGGCTATATTTTATAACCCGATACTTAGCCTTTTCTATATTTATCGGGCTAAATAAAGCTATTTTATTGCAGGTTCAGGTATACATATCGGACCACGGGCTTTATACACATCCCTACCAAATACCCCTTAAGTTAAGTAGGGTAATAAATCTTGAGGGAAAAAATAAGGATAAGGAATGAATAAAATAATTGAATCTAATCCTATATGGTCCAAATCAAAATTCTAATTTTATCCATGTTGAAATTATGGTTTGTGGAATATAATTGAGTTAATTAAGTTTAATCTTAAGATATTCTCCATCAATTCTTTATTAAAGATAAAGTCTTTTACCAACAAAAAGATTAATTCAATTATTAATAAATTAGCTCATAATCTATAAGATTATGAGTTCATATTTTATCTTAAATATAAAAATTTTGTTAGTGGGTGATCTATAAATATTTCTTTCAATTTAGAAGTATCCTCTAACTCTTGAGCCTCAGATCTAACTTACCTAAATTTTTATCGTAAGAAGGATGAAGTTTTCTAAATTAGCCAGAGTAATATTTTAATTAAAATATTTGTTGGTGTGTAAAATAACAGTATTTTAACTAAAATCAATATAGACTTGCTCGCATTATTTTAATTCTGAAATGACCCCAAAAAATTAATTTAATGAGTTACACGTAGGGACCATTTTAGTTGGGGAACAAATTCCTAAAGGATTCATGAACCAAAATTAGAAAGAGAATGTTTGTAGAGACTAAATTGAAAGCCTTTAATACTTTATCATTGAATCGAATCATTAAACAAAAAACAGAGAATATTTTATCAATTAAATAGCTAATTTATTCTATATCAACTCATGCGTCATGCCTTTGCGATATTTTTATTGCCCAACCAAAGATATTATAGTTGACATTTTCAAATATAGAGCATCAAATATAGATAAAAATAATACTCCTTCAGAAGTTAATATATGAATTAATTGGAAGTTTATCTCGATTCTAAATATGAGATATATTTATCTTATTTATTAATTTTTTTAAATTATCCCTATTAATACTCCATCAATAATAATTAAGTAAAAGATGTAGGGAAAGAATTAAAAAATGATTAGGGTGTTTTATAAAAAATATATTATATTAACTAATTTCTTTAATATAATTAAATTAATTAAATATATCATATATTAAAGATTAGAAGAATACTAACTAGTAAGCAAGTAGTAACTATCAAGGAATAATTTAAATTACATCAAATACATTTTAGAATTACAACTACAATTCAATATGAAAGAACACATTCTTCTACTAATAGATGTGGATCTATAGTAAATTTGTGTGAGGAGTTGTGTATATCTATAAAAACCTTTTTTTTACTAAGCATAAATATTCTCTTATTAAAAATAATTATATTCTAAGTATCAGACATTAAGTATGAATATTTCTTTAAATATAAATTTAAAACTTTTTTTTGGTACATTTGAAACTTAATTCACCATATTTAGTATGTTTATTTAAATTTGTGGTACTTATGAGCCCAACTAGCCCAATAAATTTGGATGGCCCAAATGGTTAAAAAACATCAAAGAGACATCGGGCTGGGCCATTTTAGACATTGAGCAAGGTACTTGTTAGGCTAGGGCACACCCTTATTCATCATCATATTTTTCTTCTCTCTATGGGTAGACCCATCAGGCATATAGGATACCGTCTAAATGAAATTGGTGAAGGATAATATTTGGAACAAATAAATCTTTTATTACCAATAAATATTAGATCTATAAGAAGAGTTAGTCTCATATAATATGAGTAATTAAAATTTAAATCCGTATTAAAAGACGTGATTATATTTTGTGCCTAATATTAATTTGGCTTTGGCTAACTTGGGCTTAATTGTGCATGATTATGTCTAGTAGTATTTTAAAAAATTGAGTGTTTAATTGTTGAATTTTAATTGAATTTTTAAATTCCTAAATACTTTATCAGTTCTTTAATATATGAAATAATTGAGAAATTTATATTAATCCTAAATATAAGATATATTTTTTATATTTATCAAATTTTTCTAAATTATCCATATTAATACTCTCTCAACAATAATAAAATAAGAGAAAGAAGAAATGCATTAAAGAAGATAGTTAGAGTATTTTAAAAAATATATCATACTAATTAATTTCTTTAAAATATTAAATTAGTTAAATATGTTCTATATTAAAGATTATGAGAATATTTTTTTTATCCCCTAAATACGTGGTATCACATTGTAACAATTTGATGCGTAGTGACATTGGCAAAGTTGGACACAACATTGCATCGATTGGTCATATGGAGACTAAGTGGCACCATTTTGCAAGTCAATTGGTGATTTGGAGATTGGTCCAACGTCCACATTGCATAAGAGCAGAGAGATTTATCTTTGGGACACACATGAAATTTCCCAAATAATTGTCTTCCTTTGTTAGATTTATTTTAATAGTTTACAGTTGTGAAATTCATTTCCATTGAGATTTATATTATTAGTATTTTTTTTTGGTTACCTATATTATTAGTATTTTGTTACATACTTCCTCAGTCTCTATTTTATAAGGTTCTATTATAGAATTTATTACTTAGGGAATGCACCTAGAATGAATTCCATCTAGATAAATCCCTTCATATGTGCCTACTTTAAAATTTTTTAGAAATAAAATTTAAAATGTGTTTGACTACTTTTACTGCTCTGGCCGGCGGCGGCTAGCCTCCGCAAAATCTTACATAAATAAACCCCCTGGATCAGTATGGTACGAGTGCCCCCTTCTCTCTATCTGTGATGGCGTCGTCTTCACTGTTCCAGTCTTCTCCCTTCTCCTTCCATTGCAACCCCTCTCTCCCACAACCACCACCCAAATCCAACTTCATAGTCAACGCTCACTTCCAAAATGGATCCTCCAAGCCTCTCTCTCACAACAACAACAACGCCTCGCCAGTCCCACCGGCGGTTTCAAAGAACCGCCGCCCTGCCGATGAGAACATCCGCGATGAGGCTCGCCGCGAATCTGTCACTTACGCACATCAATTCTCCGCCCAGTACGTCCCCTTTAATGCCGATCCTTCATCCACAGAATCCTACTCTCTCGACGAGATCGTGTATCGCTCCCAATCTGGTGGGCTTCTCGATGTTCAGCACGACATGGAAGCTCTGAAGAAATACGATGGTCAGTACTGGCGATCCCTGTTTGACTCTCGTGTGGGTAGAACCACCTGGCCGTACGGCTCCGGTGTTTGGAGCAAGAAGGAATGGGTGTTACCCGAGATCGACAGTGACGACATCGTGAGTGCATTCGAAGGAAACTCGAATCTCTTCTGGGCTGAGCGTTTTGGCAAGCAGTTTCTGGGCATGAACGATTTGTGGGTCAAACACTGTGGGATCAGCCACACTGGGAGTTTCAAAGATCTCGGAATGACTGTTTTGGTGAGCCAAGTTAACAGGTTAAGAAAAATGAAACGTCCTGTTGTAGGTGTTGGTTGTGCTTCCACAGGAGACACTTCTGCTGCTTTATCTGCTTATTGTGCTTCTGCAGGAATCCCATCAATTGTGTTTTTGCCTGCAAATAGGATTTCCATTGCTCAACTGGTCCAGCCAATTGCAAATGGTGCGTTTGTGTTGAGCCTTGATACAGATTTTGACGGGTGTATGCATTTGATAAGGGAAGTTACTTCTGAATTACCTATATACCTGGCTAATTCTCTGAACAGCTTGAGATTAGAAGGGCAGAAAACTGCAGCTATTGAGATTTTGCAGCAGTTTAATTGGCAAGTACCTGATTGGGTTATAGTGCCAGGAGGGAATCTTGGAAACATATATGCATTCTATAAAGGGTTTCACATGTGCAAAGAGTTAGGACTAGTTGATAGGATTCCTAGGCTTGTTTGTGCTCAAGCGGCAAATGCTAATCCTCTCTATCAGTACTTCAAGTCAGGGTGGAAAGAGTTTAAGCCTGTAAAGGCCAACACTACATTTGCATCTGCCATACAAATTGGTGATCCTGTTTCAATAGATAGAGCTGTTTATGCACTGAAGAACTCAAATGGCATTGTTGAGGAAGCAACAGAAGAAGAACTAATGGATGCTACGGCTCAAGCAGATTCTACTGGTATGTTTATATGTCCTCATACCGGGGTTGCTTTGACCTCATTGATTAAATTAAGGAAAAGGGGGATCATAGGGCCAACAGATAGGACTGTGGTAGTAAGTACTGCTCATGGGTTGAAGTTTACACAATCGAAAATTGAATACCATTCAAAAAATATTGACGGCATGGCTTGCAAATTTGCTAACCCGCCAGTGCAAGTGAAGGCGGATTTTGGGTCAGTTATGGATGTTTTGAAGAAGTATTTGATCAGTAAGGCGCCTAAACACTAGGTTAGTTTTGCAAGTTTTGCTGTTGTATCCTTTCTTTGCTGGTTTTTTCTTAGTTCATTAGGCAATGTTTGTCTATTAGCTTCAAGTTTACTGTCTATAGGCAATGTTTGTCTATTAGCTTCAAGTTTACTGTCTAAGTGTTCACAAGCTGCTCTATATTGGAGCTTCTGCTTATTAGTGATTCATCTCTGTTGAGCATTTGTGGTGCTGGTTTTATTACAAGAGGTTCAAGGCAATAAAACTTGTAATAGAAAGCCCTGCTTTGACTTCTATTAGCTTCAAGTTTTTCCTTTTTGGTTCTTGTTGCTTGGCGCTGTGGAAGAATCTTCATCTCGTCAAGCATAAGCTCTCCATGGACAAATAAATGTTGACTTCTGTGAAATGAGAGAGCAGAGATTCACGGAAGTCCCATTCAGCCAAGGGTAGAAAAAGACTGTTTGGTCGTGGAAGGCATTAGATTAAAGTAAGTGTTGGTCTCTCAGGAAAAAGAAGTTTGAATTTATCCAATAAGTTGTTTTAGAATCGATATAAAAGAGCTGTATTTCAGTTGCATATTTTTATCTGAATTTTATATAAAAGAATACTTTATTTTACTTTTTTTTTTGTCAGCAACAGAGGCTAGCTCTCTTAGACAAAAAATATATATTTCATTTTAATTTTACTGAAATAAAATAAGGTTTGATTGGCTAACAAATAATGGTCTGATTAGTAAGGATTTAACCTATAATCCACAAGATTATAAGTTCAAATTGTGTTACTAATATGAAATTTTTTTTTATAGTCAATTTTGAAGTATCTTTTAAGCACTTTTTTATGCCTTTTGGTATGTTTTGGCTTTAACGAACCTAAACTTTTTATCATAAAAAAGGTTTGACTGAAAAAGAAAAACAAAGAAAACCATGCACATAAGTTGCCATCGTTGATCAAATTACTTGTTCCTGGACCTAAAAAATGAACTTCTTTGCAAAGCGGAAAAATATGATTTTGACTGAATGTTTCTGTGATTATATTTAAGTTGCCCTATTTTCATGGGCACAGGATAAATACAGAAATAGGGTGTGTTTGGAAAACACCCAAACCGCGGTTTTAAAAGGATTTTTGGCCCAAACCTCGGTTTGGGAAAATTTTAAAATAAACAGGCTTATTTGTCCATAAGTATTTTTAGACAAAACCATGGTTTAAAACCATGGTTTTGAATAAGCTATTTAAAATAGCTTTTTCAACAGTAAAAGCACTTATGGACTATCCAATTACTATCTTACCCCTACTTTTTCTTACACCCTCTCTCCTCTCTCCTACTTTTTCTTACACCCTCTCTCATTTCTCCTCTTTTCCTTCTCTCCTCTCTCTTCTCTTTTCTCTAACTCTCTCATCTCTCTTACTTTAAATCAAATCATACCATTTTTTGTAATTTACCACCATAAAAGTCATTCTAAAAATAACTATCCAAACACCTATTTATTCAAAACCACTTTTTTTTCCATAAACTCTTCTCCAAAAGTTCTTTTCCATAAGTTGTCCATAAGCCCTTTTTTTTTCATAAGCCATTTTTCAAAATCCTATCCAAACAGGCCCATAATCTATACGATTCACAGTCCAAACAAGACCTTTATCTCCTTTCTTCTCCTTCAGCGCAGAATAATTTAAACTGTAGTAAATATAAGATAACCACACCTAAAGTAATCAGTCCAGCAATTGTAAAAATTAGAGCCTGCAAAAACCACTAACATTTTTTTTTATTGCCCACTAGGTTCACCGGAGTTTTATCCCGACTATATCCAGATTTGACCCGTATCACGCACCTGACTATGGTGGGTGAGTCTCCCAACAGAAATTTTTTACATACGTCAAGACTCGAACTCAAGACCTCGCTTAAACGATACCGAGTGCTTACTACTCGGAGCAACTCCCGTTGATAAAAAAAAAACATGATATGAGAGAAAAATCCCGAAAGCGATCTTCCTCATAATGGCAAGAAAAAAAAGATTCAACAGATATACAAAACACAATCTTCTAACAGAACTTTTGACAAGCAATGCACTTACAGCTATAGCAGAAGCAGCAAATCTAGTTCGCTCTCTTGGATCCCTAATGCAGTAATTGCTAAAGTAGAGAATTGTGGCATAATACCCATATCAGTGGGAATACAAGTCCAAGCAGAAGGCTGATGACAAAAAAGAAGAACCTTAAATTTATCAAACTATGCAAGAGGTAAATGTAAGAATGTCAGAAAGAGTAATATATATGCATATAATAAATAGCTCACGAAATCCATCCAATTCCACACCCAAAACAGGTAAGCGGCTTGTCAAATTTTTCCAAAAGTGGGTCATCCGAGTTCTTCACATAAACATGCTTACCACCATTTCCTTGATTCTTTGTGTCCATTCAGAGCCTTGTGTGAATCAATTTTGCCATATTTGGTGCATTCAGAGAGAGATAGAAAGTAAAAAAATTGGAAAAATTGTAGAAAAATCTTTTATCAATTTATTGTTCAAAAAAATACTTAACAACCCAATTTTTAGGTGGGTATAACTCTTCTTCAACTGTGTGCAATATATTTCAGTTATGTATAAATATCACATATAACTGAAAATATATTGCACACAGCTAAAAAAGAGTTATAATCACTGAAGATAGGTTGTCCCTAAGTTTTTAAACAAATTTTAAGTATGTTCAGATAATAATTTTTATAATTGGTGGGTTTTTTCCCAGAAATTTTTTTTAATTATAATATATAGACCTCATACACAATCAAATCCTCATGTCATGCTCTCTCTTTAAGTCATGACTGCTAATGATTTATTTTCAGTTTGCTTAAATCTCAATAGTATAAAACCCTTATCTGCAAATCATAATATTCATATCATCAGATCACCGCCTCGTCGTGGGTCTGCCAAGTTCGGATCTCAGATTCCGCCGGCGAGGGACAGAAAATTGGGACTATTTTGATTTTGAAAGCAAGGCTATTTTGGCAATTCATATGCGACGTAAACTTATTAATGATCTTTAGATGGCGTAACTGAAGAGAACCTCCATTAGATATACTTAAAAAAAAAAGTTAAATCGCATTAGATTCTAGATGTGGCCTTTGTGCGTTGTTGATTGATGATGATGATGATCAAAGATGCGACTATCCGATCAAATTGGGAGTTTCATGACCAACGAGCTATGGTCCATAAAGCGAATTACTCCCTTCGGTTGATTTTTTAGTAAATTAAAAAAAATTAATTAATTATCATTAAATCTAATTTTTATAAATAAATTTATATTATATATTTATTAATTTATTAAAATTAATCAATTGACTCTTATATTAAAGGTTTTAAGAAATATTTTTTTTAAAACTTTTTTTTATTGATTGAATATATTAAAAAGTTTTCAAAATCATTTATATCCACAATTTGAAGTAGTTCATACAAGTTTCCACTCTCTATATTATGATATCATCTCATTACTCACCCTCTTATTAACTTTATTGTGTTATTCAGTCTCCTTTATATGCTAATATATTAAATGCTACGTATAATGAAATTTTTTCTTATATAAAAAAACAGAAGTTTTTTTATCCTTGGATGAAGTTTTCATGCAAATAATTAGAAAAAATGTTAATAATTTTTTTTTATATTTATAAATTAGTTATCTAACTCTTATTAGATAAAATATTTAGATATAATAAAGTAATAAAGTACACATGCAGCTATATTAACTTATTAAGTGATGATTTAACTAATTTAAATTTGACTATTAATAATTAAAAGGTTTCATTGTGGTCAAAATAGAGGGCAGGACATATTTAAGCGTTAGTTAATAACGGTATTTTCTTCGGACCATTCCCGCCAACTATAGTAAATAGGGGGTCTCAGGCATAGGATGATAGGATATGCGGGGAAAAATGTACTCATTGATTTTCTTCCGCGGTTCCCAAATCGGAACCCACCATCGGCCGGCTCAGTGGGGTTTGGTGCCACCGATGGATCTCTCACTAAAGTCAGAGGACGTCGGAGCAACAGCGATCGCCATTGATAAGGATAAGAACTGCCAACATGCAGTCAAATGGGCCGGGGATCATCTCGGAAAGAACTCATGCATCCTTATCCATGTCCGTACCAAGGGATTTCATCCCCGTAGGTATTCTTCTCTGTCATCCCCATCATCACTATCATTATCATCAATATTACCTATTGAACCTTCGAGAAAATCCGCAAGCTTTAGTAAGATGCCAGTATCATGGGTTGGTGTTTGTAATATTGTCGGTCTACAATGTGAAGAACCCTTTAGATTTGGTTTATGTCATTCTAGGTAAATGTAAACGATGCACGAAGGATGTTTCTAATCACGTCTGATCAAAACTTATCATAACCCATAGGTCGTGCTTCGGTGTGTTTCTTCATTTGTTCATCTATGCTCATTGGGTGTTTGTGAAAATGTCTGATTAAAATGTGTGAATATATTTTACCCAACTCATACATGGAATGACACTTTTTGTTTCAATTTCTTTTGTGCAGATAATGTTGATGTTGCCCATAAAGAAGGCGTCCCTCCATCGGGAGAAGAAATGCATCAACTTTTTCTTCCCTATCCAGGATTTTGTGCTCGAAAAGGGGTGTGTTGATCTATTCATTTAATTTTAAGACTAGAGTTAAACACTTTCAACTCTTCATTTCTCTCATTTGGTATATTCTCCAGAAAATAAACTGAAGTGCATGCGTTTATATATAATTGGTTTGTGTTTATAATCATGGAGCATTTCAGATAGAAGCAAAGGAGTTGGTTCTGCAAGACCTTGATGTCCCAAGCGCCCTTACTTTTTATATCATTAACAACTCTATCAGAAACGTTGTTATTGGTGCTTCTCACCGTAATATTCTTACGAGGTTCTTCTCTCTATGTCTGACTCACACACACTCACACAAGCAAACATGTCGTGGTAACTGACGTGTAGACATGGTTATCTATAAAATGGATATTGTGTTGGCTTTTCCAATGAATTGCTATAAGATATTGCCAAAAAAAGGGAACATTTATGATTGACGCAAAAAATCCAGCAATTTGAGAATTGACTCGTCTTTGGTCAAGTCCAAAGTATATTTACTAAGCCACAAAGTTCATATGATTAATATGTTCATGAGAATTAGATCAGTTGATCAATTTTGTCGCTTGTTCTTAACTGCAGGAAATTTAAAGATGCAGATGTCCCAACTTGCTTAGTCAAGTCTTTGCCTGAGTCCTGCACAATATACGTTATATCAAAAGGAAAAGTACAAAATATCAAACCAACATGTCAAAATAAAAATCATTCCATCAAGTCAACTAAATCTATAAAAGACAATAACCAAGGAAGTTCTCGGGCTGATGATTCACCTAGGCTTCCTAGTGTCCCAGATTCTGAAGAAGAAAGCAGGTATATATACCAGATATTTAGTAATATTTTTGTTTAAAAATATTCATACTTCGATCGCAAATTAGGGTGATGAATTGCCTAAGATTCTAATTCTTACTCTAAAAGTCATCGAGCATGATGGTATGAAACAGTGATAACTTTCTTCGTTGTGATTTAAATTCTTTTACCAACTAAAGGAAAGAGAAAGCATGGCAGAGGTCATTCGAATTAATTGTTTCGAAGAACTTCTTGCTAGTCTGATCATGTTCGTGATTTATTCCCTGATTAAATAATATTTACACGGCACTTAGATGCTCTTTTGTTTCTACAGAGATTCAGCCCGCCGTGGAAGTGGACAAGGCTCAAGCGTTGATGGAGTATCTAATAGTAAAAATCATACCTCTACACAAAATGTACAGCATGAACCAAATGGAGAAGCTGATTCCCCAGTATCGAATCAAAATCCATATTCCTTCATTAGTGATATGTCAGGGCCGAGTAGTTTTCAATCAAATGATAAGTCCCACGAAAACCAAGAAGTATCCGAGAACTCAGACAGTTGCATCAGCCTATCTTCAAAAATCCCAGTAAGTACCACTTTTTAGGATGACAGGACCACTCTAGTCCAGAATCGTTTGGCACTAATAATAATTCGGTATATGTGTTGCATAATCATATCAAAGGTTAGGTGTACTTCACCAATGGTCAATCTAGACCACAATAAAACATAATTTTCACGCCTATATCCTGCAGGTTTTTTAATTACTTTCCATCATAAGGGAATTGTTTACACATTGCTTTCCCCTTTTGCATGGCTTATCGGACAGAAAGACTTGGAGAGCGAAATAAGGAGATTAAAACTGGAAGTGAAAAAAACAATGGAGAAGTATAGCTTAGCTTGCAAAGAAGCTATTGAAGCAAAAATGAAGGTAATTTCATATTGTATTTTCTAATGATCTATCATGGATTTTAGAATAACCTACTAAAAAAGAAAACTTAAGAAGACTGGTATTTTGTCATTTAGGTAATGGAGCTTGAACAGATTAGGGAAGAAGAAGGACTCAACCTAGAA
The DNA here is from genome assembly GCA_037074615.1 of Leucaena leucocephala. Taxonomy (NCBI): domain Eukaryota; kingdom Viridiplantae; phylum Streptophyta; class Magnoliopsida; order Fabales; family Fabaceae; genus Leucaena; species Leucaena leucocephala. The sequence continues at coordinate 19,435,275 of CM073555.1, read as the reverse complement.
AGAGCTAGGCTCGCTGAAGAGGCTGCATTGACTTTGACAGAGGCAGAAAGAGTGAAAACCATGGCTGCATTGGAGTCAGCGCAAGTGGCAAACTCCTAGTAGAAATGGAGACCGAGAAGAGAAAGCAGGCAGAAACGAAAGCTATGCATGAGGAAGAGGAGAAGATGAAAGCCGTAATGCACTTGTACAGAATTTTATCCGATGTAGAACATATGATATTTCAGAAATACAGGTGGCAACAAACTACTTTGACAATTCAAAGAAAATTGGTGAAGGTGGATATGGACCTTTTTCCAGAGGGATGCTCGATCACACTGTTGTTGCCATCAAGATATTTCAGAAGCAATTTTTTTCAAGAGGTAATCGTAATTTTCTTTTAGCAGATACTTGGAAAGATGAACATCGTGTCGTGACAAATTTAAGCTTGGGATTTCATTTCTGATGGCAGAATGTAACTTTATTTTTTCAAATTAAAACCTGTTATTTACAAAATTGATAGGGTAACTCAAATATCCATGACGAAACAAAGTTGTTAATCTGTGAAAATTTGACCTCATAAGAGTTAAATATCAAGCACAGTACAATATATGACTCCTAGAAAAGCCTAGTCTAGGTTGAGTAACACTATATTCCCCCTTGCTATAAAATGTGTCCGTCAGTAGTTGGAACAGTTTCTGAGTGCTCCTCATATCATAGAAGAAGAACATGATCCCACCAATGGGGGTTAGGTTGAGCGGTAAATAACTCAACACCTCTTAAGCAAAGATTAAGTGTTCAAACCAATAGAAAAAAATTACATTAAGAGAGATATATTTTATTTGGTACTAATAATACTCGAACTGGATTAGTTGGTAGTATCGGATATCAAATACTTGTATTTTCAAATGAAAATAGCGGTACTTTTTATCCTCAACTACATTGCAACTCTATAAGGTGTAACATTTGCACAAGTAGGTGACGTAGTTTAGTGCATTCACTCAAATAAATAGACTGCAAAAACAAGATTTCTTTCTTATCAGAATATACAATTTAGCTAAGCTCAGGAATTGTTCCATAAGTTCTTTAGTTGAGTTCAATAATCTCATGTATCTAGCATCTATCAGGATTATGAATCATAGTCTGAGTTATCTTCTGTTGTAATTATTTCAATGCAGGTTGAAGTTTTGAGCACCATAAGACATCCTAACATGGTTATCCTCCTAGGTGCCTGCCTAGAGTATGGATGCCTTTTGTACGAATATTTGGAAAATGGCAGCTTAGAAGACCGTCTCTGCCAGAAAGATAACACTCCACCAATTCCATGGAAACTTCGATTCAAGATTGCAGCAGAAATTGCCACCGGCCTTCACTTCCTTCACCAAACAAGGCCTGAACCACTGGTGCATCGAGATCTCAAGCCTGCAAATATACTCTTCTTGGACAAGAACTACAAGAGCAAGATCAGTGATGTGGGTTTGGTCAGGCTTGTTCCTCCATCTGTAGCTGATAAAACCACTCAATATCGCATGACAGCCGCAGCAGGAACATTCTGCTATATTGACCCAGAGTATCAACAAACAGGAATGTTGGGTGTAAAATCAGACATATATTCCTTAGGTGTAATGCTGCCTCAGATTCTTACAGCAAAGCCTCCTATGGGTTTGTCTCACCTGGTTGAAAAGGCTATCCAAACGGGCAAATTTCCAGAGGTGCTTGATCCAAATGGGACAAATTGGCCTGTTGAAGAGGCTTTATCACTTGCTATGTTGGCTTTGAAATGTTATGAATTGAGGAAACGAGACAGACCAAATCTTGGCTCAGTCATTTTGCCGGAGCTAGATCGGCTCAAAGATTTAGAAGAAGACAGATATGTGAAAGAAGACACTGACAGCAATAACAGATTTGAGAAACGGGTTAGTCAATCAACCTCTACTTATCGTTTTTAGTATTTTATTGCAAAAAAAAACACTAATGATAAGTCTTTTCTCTTTCACATTTCCGAATTTCCTTCCTGGTTAGACAGGCTAAAAGAATAGCATAACCAAAACTTGTAAGTTGTAAAATACATTGAAAGGGAAAAAAAAGTAGCAGGTAAGTTGTTTTTAAATTAGAGGGTGAGCCTCGAGTTATTGCCATGTGACTTAGAGATCACATGTTTAAATCCTAAAAGCAGTCTTTTCCTTTGCGAAAATAAAGCTACTTATATCTATCTCTCCTTAGATCCCTCCTAGTAGGAGTCTTGTGCACTGGGCTACCTTTTTTTTTAAAATTGCTTTTTAAGTTATGGTTTTGTAACATGTAGAATCAAGAGGCAATGAGTAGCAATAGCAATCATAATGTGGAAATCGAGAGAAGGCAGAGGAAACCCATGAAGTCTCTGAGCAACAAAAGCAGTAGCAGTAGCAGAAGCAGAGTAGGAGAAGGAGGCCACTTTCCAGCATCAAGAAAACATGTTGAGGAAGTTACAAACAAGCAATATAGTGATGAGAGAGGAAGCTGCTGGTCTTTTTGAAGTTGCTCCACCATTCACCCACATTCCTCATAAGTTCAATCTTGTGTTTTGTTCCCTCTCTGAATTGCAATATTCCATACTTTCTCTGGCAACATAAATAGAAGAACCCATTTATTATTATTATTATTATTTTCCTTAATCTAAGTTGGCCAAAACAAAAGGTTGGGTTCACTTAGTGGAGAAAAAATGTTGATACAGTATATAACTGTTGAAAGAAAAATTAATTATTTTTGTAATAATTAAATTTCCAAATAATTAAACATGTAATTCGCTATTTTACTTATTTTCTATCTATTTTAGAGAATTTATTATGCTTAATAGGCATTATTATAGTAGTTGTAGCTATTTTGTTTATTAATTGATTATATGAATTAAATGATTAATTTTTTTTTATTTTATTATTTCTTTTGATTAAATTGATTTGCATGAAGGTATTTTACTTTTATGTATTCCAAAAAATTAAAAAAATAAATAAAAAAAATGATGATTATAACCCACGTCAACTGTTACAAAATTATATTATATTATATCCATGAGGAAAAGTAATTGAGGGATTAACAAATTGAAGAAAGAAATTATAATATATAATTAGAAAAAAATTAAAATACCTCTATTAATTTACTATTATATTGTATTATATTAATTCATTTATTTAATATAATATAATATTATATTAGTATTATGTTATATTATATCAATTTAATATCATCTGAATTAATTCAAAAATAATTCCTCAATAACTAACAATTGGATTTAATCAAAGGATAATAAATAGATGTGTTATCATTTCCTATTTTTTTATTAATTATTTTTTCTCTTTTATCCTATTACTTTTTATTTGAATTATTTATAGGATATTTGAGTTAAAAAAATATTATCTTTAGAGATATTAGAAAAGATGATAGCTTGAAATAATATTGAAGATAAATGAAGATTATCATTATCTTTTGGAGAGTCAATCAGTGAAGAAACTAACATTAACAGGAAAGACGCCAAGGCCACAACCTAAGGCTATATAAATGACTCTAAGGCTTCTCTATTCAACACCAATCACTACCACGGTCACAATCATCTTCTTCATATTTTTCACAATTCCATACATTTCTTTCTAAATTCTTGAGGAGAGATTTAGTTGCTTGAATTCATATGCTTTAAAGTAGGAGTTGAACAATTTTATGATTTTATCTTTTTCTTTTATGCAAGTTTATGATTTCTTAGATTTATATTTTAAAATTTGTATATGTTAGATCTAGGGTCTCAGTTGAGACACCTATGTAATCCAACTCTTGTGATTTATCATTTTAATTTATGATTTGGTGTTTCTTATTTAATATCTTTAGTTTTCTCTTATAATTATTCATGTTAGGTTCAAATATTTAGTTATAGGATTTTCGGTTGAATATCTATGTTAGAGTAACAAATTATTATTTTTTAATTTATCACATGCTAAGTGGAGCTTTTAAATAATCATTCTTGATGCAATTATATGTTAAATCTATGTATAATTGTGTATTTTATTATTATGACAATGATGATTGTCTAAGGTTCTGCATGTTAGAAATTTAGCATACATAATTATTATAACTCTAATATATTATTGAATAATGATAGACACGCATCAATCCTTATGAACCCAAGTTTTATTGGTGATATCCTTATACACTCTTGCTTTTATTTTATTTTTGTTATTATCTATTTTTACTTTCTAAAAATTATTAATCAAGTTCTCTTCTACTATTCCTCCTTCTCACACTTAGTCTAATCTAAAGTTAAATCATGCATTGAATCCAAGTAAAGAATACGACTTAGGTTGACCTATATACTACATAGAGATATTTAGTAATTAATTTGAGTGCTAACGATAGGCGACATCAAATTTTGGCGCCGTTGCTGGGGAGTCAATTCCCTCAACTCCTAGGTTAATTAAATGTATTATTTCTCTCTTTTTTTTCTATTTTTATTTTCTTAATGTGTAGTAGAGTCTAGTCTTTAGGTGCTTTTTCAGTTTAGTAAATTTCGGTTTGATCCTCACTGCTTTACTAGAATTGTTTTAGACTTGCCCAGAAAAATCCAAACAAAATCATACTGCAAGTTTTTGACATTCTAAACATTTTTAATAGCTTCATCTATTAGGTCTAACATATTTTTACCAAATTCGGACGTTTGAATCAGTTTTTCTATTTTTCTTTATATTTTTTTAATTTATCTGATATTTATATTTTCTTTGTTTCCTTTTCTAAATTACATGATAGTTGGTTTAATAATCATCATTAATATAATCATAATCTAACCATATCCTCCCAGTCTTTCACAGGTTATAATATTTCAAAGGATCATGCAAGAGCGCAAATATACTCTATTGCACAGAACATCCATGAATCTTTTGTTGAATATTGGGATCGATTCTAATATATTTTGCACAAGTACCCATATCACCTAATACCTGATGAATACCCCATACTATATTTCTATAGGGTATTGAAAGAGCAGGGCCTAAAAATAATAGATAGTGTGGCGAGAGGAGACTTGTCGGGTCTAACTATAGACGAAGCTTGAGAGCTTCTTAAATCATTTGTCATGAGTAACCAACAATATATGACTCAATTGCCACCTCAACTATATCATGAACGGCCCTTTCTACCACATAGACCCCACTCTATGCCTCCATTTATCACATGTGTGCCACCTTACTAACCCCTAACCCAACTATGCAAGCTATATGATGACTTTCAGTTTTGTAGACATTCCTCATTCCTTTCTATTTTTAAGGATAAGGAGATACAATTTATATAAAAAACTATATGATCGCTTGGTATCACAATACCCCGCATTACTTATTGAAGCATGGGTGTTTGGAATGTTTGAAGAATTGGAAGAATATAAGCATTTTGGATAATTTTTTTAGCGACATAGCCCAGATTGAATATGAAGGAAAAGAAGGAGTCTCATGTCCTCAAGATTGATGTGAGAAGTAAGTAACAACTTTAGACAAAACCTCAAATAATCATTAACAAAAGGTAAGTCAAGAACAAACCTTAGATGAGTCATATCCTCCATTTGGTAATATAGCTCATATCCTTGAAGAAGTTGACTCTAATTGTAGTACCTTAAATAAAAATGTTACTTGCAATGTGTCTCTACCTCTTTTATGTGATGATAATAATATGCTTGATCGTATTTCTCTCCTAGTATTCCTAGTACTACACGTGTATCCTCTTGTACTATGAACGATAATGAACATGTTGTAAACATTAAGCCCTACTTGACTACTAATATTGACTTATTTTGTAATAAGAATTTGTTTGAATCTCCTTCTCCCCCTTGCATGCGCATAAGGACAATAAAGTTCTTAAAGAAAATGCTAATAATGATACCTCGCATACATTATTTCCATGTACATATAGTGATAGTTCACTCTGCATGAATTGTATTGAATTATCTAGAAAGTTAGATACATTATATGACCATGATGGAGTTGATAAATATGACATTTTTCTAATTTCTAATAGTCATAAAAAGTTTGAGGAAGGTGTTTTTGTTGTATTTCCAAAACCCAATAAATCACATGATGAAGTAAAAGCTACTACAACCATCGAGGAAGTCACTCTAGCACCACAAAATATTAAAACAAAGAAAATAAGGCATAAGACCAAGTAAAAACTATTGCAAATCATGTCTACCATTCATGAGGATAAAAAGGAGGGTGCTGATAAGGATAAAATATTATCATGTGATTTATCACCCGATAAAGAAATAATCACTAATGATTATATTCTAATTTTTCATGTTGAAGTCAAGACTCTTACTGAAGAGAGTCTTATTGATTTTATTTGATGTGAAAGATATGTTTTTATATCTCATATAGAATTCTCACATCTGATGTCTTGATTACTAACCATACATGCTTGAAGGCTTTTTCAAGACTTCAAGTATTTTGATTCTTATCCCATACTTAGAATTAAAAAAGGTGCTGCTTGTGGTTTATTAAATCTCTTATAGGTACCTCATTTAAGAGAATTGTATGGTGATCATTATATTCCTTATATTGTGGCGCCTCCACAAATTGACCCTAAGCCACCACCCCAAACAACTAAAGAAAGCTGTGTAAAGAAGGTACACTTACATGAGAGTATATTCCTCATCACATATGAAAATTTCAATTTCAAGACTCTCAAGTGGCATAAGGGCACCAAATTATCTATTTTCTTATCTTATCCATATATATATCCTGAGTTTTATTGTTTGAGATAAGTGTGGGCAATGGACAATTCCAATAATAAAAAGTATAATTATTTAGATTTATTGCTTTATGTATTTTAACAAATTCATAGGATATGTTGCTTTTTAAAAATTTATTAGTTTTATGTTAGTTTTTTTAAAAAATAAATCTCTCCTTTAACACATTACTCTTTAACCATCTTCTATTCTCCTTTCTATATATGTTTTAGTACTGAATTGAGGATAAAGTATGGTTTAAATGTGGGAAGAAAATAAATTTAATTGAGTGTTTGATTTAATAATTAATTTAAGCGATAACTACAGTCCACATCATAATGCAAGAGCTTCTATTATGTTGATCATGCTCAGGAGATTTGTTTTTTCAAAATTTGTGGACATAAAAACTAGAAAACTTACAGATGGCTCATACCCTAATCATTAATATCAGCATTCAAATATAAAATCCATAAGAATTTACAATGTATTTATAAGGGATGAACAATTGAAAATGATTTTTCTTTCATTATGTACATACTTTGTTTACTTTTAATATATTTCGTGTAATTTTTTTTTGCAAAATGTATACTATGTACAGCAATCTTTGAAAACTTTGAAATTACTATATTTCGTATATATAGAAAGAATAGCTAGCTTTTCAATAAAAATATTTAATTCAAGAAACACTTGACATTTTAATTTTTCAAAAAAAAAAAAAATATTAGTTCAATGAATGATGATCAATAATAGGACGACGCCTTTTAAAAACAAAACAAAAAAACCAAGGGCCCGCAAAACTGTCACAATTTCGAATCTACAAATTCTGTGGAATAAACCAGTTCCGGTTCGTCACTGAACCCGGTCCGTATTTTGATTATTAGTGGTCAAATTGGACCGTATCTCTAACCTAACCCCCAAGTTTCTCGCATCTTTTTCCCTGACCCAAGGTAGCTTCCTCTGTCCGTTCCGGTGCTCTCCCTCTCTCTCCTTCTTTCTCTTATTTTGATCCCCGAAACCCTACCCGAGCGTCTGGAAGCCTCTCCAATGGCGTACCAGACCCCCGATCGTGACTCAGAATCGGGATTGCAAAATCAAACACGCCTTTACAATCCCTACAAGGACCTCGAGGTACCTATTCGAAATCTTTACCAGCTTCCGACATCTCCTGAATACCTTTTCGTCGAAGAGGCCCGCCGCAAGCGTAGATCCTGGGGTGAGAACCTCACCTTCTACACTGGGTGTGGATACCTCTCCGGCGCCGTTGGTGGCGCTGGACTGGGACTCGTCCATGGCGTTAAATCCTTTGAATCTGGCGACACCACAAAGCTTCGGATTAACCGTGTTCTTAACGCATCTGGCCATTCTGGTAGATCTTGGGGCAACCGACTTGGAGTGATCGGGTTGATGTATGCCGGTATCGAGAGCGGGATTCAGGCCGTCAGGGATACTGATGATGTCTGGAACAGTATGGCGGCAGGGCTTAGCACGGGTGCATTGTATCGAGCTGCGAGAGGAGTGAGATCGGCTGCGGTCGCAGGAGCCGTTGGTGGAGTTGTGGCGGGAGCGGCTGTGACAGCGAAGCAGGCTTTGAAGCGCTACGTGCCAATATGAAGAGCTTATTTTGTGTGAGCTCTTAGTTTTCATTCCTTTCATATCAATTTTGAGTGAGTATTGAAGTACAAGTTGTAGACAGTAGGTGACCAATGTGTGGCAGCTGATGTTAAATCTGCTGTTGCAAATTATTGTTTGAATGCATAATTTCATTGTGATGATGGCTAACCCTTCCATTGAAAGTCGACGAATTACGCTGTAATGAATAATATTGAGAGATACAATTTTGTTCATAGCATCTGCTATAGCTTGTGAATGCATAAGAGATTCTGAAAATACTGTGAACTGGTTTGTCATTTCTGTGATAAATACGAACACTAAGCACATTCTCTTGAGATTCATGGGCTTAGGGGATCTTTTTGTGGATATGATTATTTATTTACTGATATTACATTGATGCCGTACTTATAAGATGAGATTATAAATTTACGAGGCTCAGGTAGGAACTATAGTAGTGTGCCCACATTGAAGATCTTCTCTTTTGCAAATTGTGTTAAGTTTGTTGTATGCATGAATTCTGCGTTATATCGCTTCAATAGTTTTTCTATTGTTGGCTAGCATAATCAAATGATCTCAAGTTCGGAAATTGCTTCAGGGATGTTAAATTGGCTTCTAGTAAATAGTTAGTGAGTGGCGTGTCATTATTCATCTAATTTCTACTAGTTGAAATGGGATCATTATTTTCTAGTAATTTGATGGGCGGCATGAAATTGCTGTGTTATATAACAGATACCCTCTTACCCCTTACTTGGAAAACCTGATCTACCTGGATTGATCTTTTCAATGCATCCAGTAAATTAATTCGTAATTTATTTAGTGAAATAAGCTCATTCCTTCACTTTTTTCTTTCTTTCTTTTCTTCTCTTCTCCTCTTCTCACTTTTAACTTTTTGGGTGCTGTTTTCCAAATAATTTAATGTCTGCACCAGTGATTAGCATTTACATGACATGCGTTATTTTGTGGTTGTGGTGATGAGGAACTTTTTACTCAAACTTAAATCAGCAAACACTCACTTTCTTTCACTGTCTTTCTTCCCCTCAACTGTTCATCATCTTCCCTGGTTTATGCCAATGGCGGAATGGGACCGCACTTCTCAGGCTTTGCTTCAAAGCTTCCACGCTCTACTCAATCCTTATCTCCTTTTTCTGCTTCTGCTTCAATCTCGAGTGTGTATGTTTCTCTTTCTTTGGCATTGAAGCTTCCTCCTTCATTTCTTCTCCTTTAATCACGCTTTTATTCTCTTTAGTTGTCTTCACTATTTTTCTCTCATTCCGAATTCATTACTTTTCTTCTTGATTCTCTCTCATCGATTGGCCAACAAATGAATCAGTTTTATTTGTATAAGATGATTTTGCTCACTCCCTTTATAATTTTGCCTTTGGGCACTGGCACTCGTTGATTTCTTTGTAATTTTGTGATTAAAAACATATGAAATCTGTAATTTCGAGATTGAATCTTCCGTGTATCTTCACAACAGATCCACGGCGACACAGCAGATCCACGCCGATCTACTCTTGAGGTGACACAACACAGAAGCAACCTAGTTCTAACAACTCAATTCTAATGTTGGTGGAGGCTACCCAATTCTGACGACAGTGGAAGGTGATATGGAAGCAGGAAGAAAAGAGGTTGTAAAAAAATATAAATAAAATAATAAATAGATAGTCTGTAAATTTTTTTATTGTTTTAGAAACTATTTTTAATTTTAAAAAAAAAAATTAGATAAATATAATTATTTATTTTAAAATAAAATTAAATTAAAATTTGAACTAAGTTTTTAAAACTACGAGGAGTTATTCAAACACACAAATACAACTAAAAGCCAAATGCTAGAGCGTTCATTTCACGTCAGTTACTAGCGATTTGTTCCGTATAGAATAATAGAAATATGTCAACACTTTGAAATTAGATCATTGTTTTGCTGTTAAAGGAACTAAAGCATGGTTAGAGTATGACTCAGCAATAAAATGCCTTCATATTAACAAATTATTCCAGGGAAAGTGCCGTTTTACCCCTCATTGTACCAACTAAACAAGAAATGAGAGCATATCTCAAAAGAAAATTGCCAGTTATTCACGAAGTATAACAGAAAAATCTCAGGCAAGAATCTGCCTCTACGGGGGAGTACCCTCTTATCCAAGGTAATTTTCAAAAGTATCAAATGCCCCTTCCGACCCTGCTTATTCAAAATACAAAATTTGCAAAATTCATTTTCTGACAAAAGACTTGAACTTCGGCCGAAAAATGGTAAAGACTTCAATCGAAGATTGGTCAGGAATACAATCAACAAACCTAATAAATGGGTGTATGTGGATAGAGGCCAGGTGAACTATTCTCATTACCGCCTTAATAATCAGCTGAAAACATTCGTCAAGGAAGTCTGTTTAAGTTTAATCTTACAGCAACATTGACTCTGGATTTTCAATATAGCCTTTGAATGCTTTCAACCATTCAGCACCAATTGCACCTGAACATACAAAATAAGACGTACCATTAATACCTGACTTCACTAATATATATATATATATATATAACAAGATTGATGACTGAAGCTCTAATCAAGAAGCATTACCATCTATTACGCGATGGTCACAGCTGAGAGTCACAGACATGAAAGAAGCAAAGTTAAATTCTCCTGGTCCCGAACCCGGTATTACCCGCTTCTCAGCTGTTAATGTATATGACAGTACCGAGTGTGAAGATAAAAACAATGACTGGTTAAAAAATTAATAGATCGGAAGACCCTATAGTATTCTCACCAGATCCAACTGCAAGAATGCCTGACTGAGGTGGGTTGATGATGGCACAGAACTGTTTGATGCCAAATGGCCCTCCCAAGTTAGAAACTGTAAATGTACCTCCCTGCAGAGTGAATCAGCCGAAAATCCACACGTCAAAACGAGATCATCTTTCACAGGCCAATTGAGCATTCACATGACTCATATTACCTCATAGTCTTGGGGTTTCAAGCTGTTTTCTTTGGCTTTTGATGCCAATTGTTTGACCTCTTCTGATATCTTTGAGAGGCCCTTCTTGTCTGCATCCTGCGAATATAACCAATAACAAGGCAAGTGAGACGCCATAATTGAAACTAAAGACATAAATGTCGTTCTGTTAATAGAGAATGTGGCTTACCCTGATGACAGGAACAAAAAGCCCATGATCAGTCTGCACAGCGACATTAACATTCACATTATGATACCTGCATAAAACAAAATTTACATGTTAAATCAGATGGGATATCAAAATTTGATGGCAGCACTTGCAGATAAAACTTTTGACTTACTGGCGAATATAATCATCTGTCCATGAACAGTTACATTGAGGAACTTTACGAAGAGCCAAAGCAGCAGCCTGAAATAAATAAAAGATAAAACAAACAAAGTTGATATGAACATAACAACTCGAACTACATATCACTGATTGCTGAAATTCACTATTTTTAGCCAGAATCCCAAAGGTGTGATTATAGGGTCAACTTCACATACAATACTCTGTATTCTATGTTTTGACACAAGCCAGGAAGTTTATGTCAAGTTCACTTGTCTTTCCACCCACTACCCCTTTTCTCTCTTTCATTGACAGAACCAAGTTACCCTCTAAACTGATAGAATCTGAAATCTGTATTCCCACATAACCTTCCACAACAACTGCTGCTCCTCTATAGATCATTTAAGCCAAAATTCATGATTCTTAATTGATTAAGATGTCACAAACAGAATATAAAGAAGTCCGTAATGTGGCCAAAATCATAAGTCGGAGGCTCATGGGACACAAAACCCGTCCAAGAAACCATCAAGTCTGACATCATGTTCAAAACTAATAAAAGAGAAGCCATTCAAAATGATTTTGGAGGTCACAGAGTTCAACTTGCTTGTGCTTATCAAGCACCTAATCTCACATTGAACTTTTAATTGAAACTTAACATCTCAAAACAGACAATCTACATATCTCAAGCACAATTATATTGGTCAGAGACAAATGTAATACCTTGATTACAAGGTCATTAACTGAAATCCGTGCCCCACCAGATGCTTCTTGCAATGAATTGAGTTTGGCACGCAGACTGCATATAAGTAGCTTACATTAAACAGTGACAACAAGCCTTATCCCTCTAAGTAAGGTCAGCTATATGGACTACATAATACTACAGATATATCATCTACCATAGATACGCCATTGCAACAGAGAAACTAACCTCATGAGTTTGTCAACACATGTATCTACTGTTACATAGTAATGAGGAATAGTTTGTTTAGATAACAGTAGGCGTGAAGCTGTGATCTGTCAAAACATAAAGAGTTAGCTTCAAGTAAATAAACATATCACTTGTAATGTGAAAGATATAATAATGGAAGAGCATCGCATAAAGTGAATACAAGTAAGGACAAAGTAAAGGTGCTGGAATAAAAGGACCAAAATGGCCGTATAAAAACAAAGGCTGATGCATACAAATTTAATGATCCAAAAGGACTTATATATTAATTTTAACAAAATATATAGTAATGGAGGCAGCACAAAAACTGGGCATAACTTTTGTCAGCTGGTAGACTAATAGGTGTATCCCTAATTCAAGTATTCAATCCTACCAACAGATTAATAATCAAGGTTCCATTTTTCTGAGAAGGGTATCTCGTATTCACAACATAAAGACACAGCCTAAACAGAATGGTCTAAGATTAATGCACTCAAGTGTCAACCAATAAATCTCAGAACACTATTTTATAAGAGGAATTTGATTTGATAGGCTACCTTCCTTATCTGAGAGACAGGAATGTCAGTGTAATCCAAGGCTGCATCTGCAACCTTGGTCTTTGAGGCTGCTGAAACCTCCTTAGCGCCAGAAGCTGCATTAGATGGCAAAGCTTGTTATCCAAATCAAATCAATCAGCTAAGGGCGATACAATACCCCAGAACTAGCAAGACAGAGGACTCCTCTAGCACAACAATAAGACCCACTATGAAATCTAGGCACACAGAAAGAGAGACAGAATAATACCCAAGTAATCGTCAATGTCACCCTTAACAATGAGCCCTTCAGGTCCTGTTCCTTTAATGCTTGAGAGAGGAACCTATATAGTTGCAAAACATCGTAATATATCTTCAAAATGGCTTAGTTCTATTATTTATGAAACAACGTTCAATCATGGCATTTCATTAACTCACATTTTTCTCTTCGGCAAACTGTCTAGCAAGAGGACTGGCAAATATGCGATCCCCAGATGGAGGAGATGCACTAGGTTTGGAAACCTTTTGTTCAGATTCTCGGGCAGGCTCATCAACCACCTCTTTCTTTGGTGGGGGTGGGGCAGATGGTTCTTTAGCAGGGGCAGCGCTAGCACCTGAGGCAGAAGGTTGATAATCTTTAAACTTTGCAATATCGTCCTCATCCTCGACAGTTATAGCGATTATCTACAGAAAAAAATTGTTAATGTTACTGAGACTGTTACCTCTGCATGTAAAGCTTAGGTTGTAAACCAATAAACTCTCTCCATGTACAGACACACTTAATGAAACACCAAATAGAAATTTCCAGCAAAAAAAATGGTGGGGTGGGGTTGGATTGAAACTTGTAGCTAGATTTCAATACCTCTCCAACTTTGATTTCTTTTGATCCATCCCCACGTATTATCTTGGCAAGATAACCTTCCTCCATGCATTCCATTTCTACTGTTGCTTTATCCTTCAAAGGTTATATATTGAGATGTCAAGACTCTAGGCCCACATAAAGGTCATACCATAAAAAATAAGTCTACAATGTCAATAGCACAAGAACCCTACAGTTTCAACTTCACACAGAACTTCACCAGGAGAAACTTTTTCCCCTTCTTTCTTCAACCATCGTGCAATGTTTCCCTACATATAAGTGTAAATCAGTAGCCAGAAACAATAAGCCACTATATAACAAACTCATGAGTTTCAGAAAGATGCATACCTCAGTCATCGTAGGTGAAAGAGAGGGCATTCCAATCTCTTGGTGCGGAGGAAGGTCTGAAAGATATTTGCCAACATTGGTAATGAAACAAGTACACTATAATTATACTAGTTATATAAGTATCCTTAAAAAAATGTAAAACCCAGCAAACACTTGTAAAATATAACATCATTGATGAAAGAACCCAATACATCCAACATAACATCTAACGAGTTCTGAAGAGAAGGACTTGAATCACAAAGAAAGTAAGAGACCCAGATAGCCACAGAAGGTACCTGACATTGATGCATAAGATCTCCTTGATAGTACCTGAGAACTTTTTTAGGGGGAGGAAGCAATCAGAAATGACATAAGTATGTATTACCCTGTTGAAGCAAGAAAAGTACTCAATAAACATTTTAAAAAATACCATGAATTCTCATTGCTTAAAGAACGCCGGGCGAAACATGTTGAGATGTTTCTCGTCTGTCCACCAAATGACAATTTCTACAAAAGATAGAATTGGGCAATTACCTCCAGGTCAGCTAGAAAAACAAGCTTACAATAATAACTAAAGCACAGGCAAGGAGAGGAATGGGTGGTAGCACAGAAAGAAAAACTTCTTGTAACATATTGTTCAATTGGCATAAACTGAGTTTAACTTACAGCGTGGTAGGAGGCAGGCTCAGAAACACTCTTTCTTGTTGGGGACTCGTAACCATGAAATTGGGTTTTGCAAATATCTGAAAAATAATTTACTCATCCATTCATAACTACAATAAATGAAAATTTAGGAACTTCAAAAAGCACAGACAAATTATAACTTCCTACACATGCATCTAGAATGTCTAGAATTCCACCCTCCAGGGTAAACCTTGAATAGGTAACTAACTAAAGCCTGCATGTCCATAGCAATAACAGATTGGACATTCATCTTTGTTACCACTTGTTCAAGAAAGATTCAGCTTTGGGTCTCTTCAAACTGGACCATCATTCAACTAGATTTTTTTTGGGGACAGAACCAACATCTGACTATGATAGTACTGTCACCGAATTGTAAGTTCATCAATCATTAACAGCAGGCAATGAAAACAAACATTAAAATAGGAGCCTTGTAGACCATGCAGCAGCTTGATAAAACTTGCCGCAGCCCTAACAGTTTATGCTGACCATGCCCAAGCCTATGGTCAACTAAACAAGAACCCAAACGCATAGGATGCATTTGTAGTCCATAAGGTATCATTAGTTTATCTCAAACAATCAATGAATAAATAGGAAAAAATAAATAAAAAATAAACAGCCAAGTACCTTGATTTCTGTTCATAGAAGATTGAGCCTCGCTAGAGAAACAACTAGCCAAACGGGCACGTTCATGTTGTAAAAAGTTGGGAGCATTCCTCAACTGCAAGTACACACATATATCTCACTTTAACATTTCATAAGCAACATAGAGGAGATAGGCACCAAAGCAGAAAACCCATGCACAATAATACTATATCAGACGCAGCATCACAGTAAAACCAAATATAACATGACAGATTTTTTTTAATTCAAGTAGACGCAGTATATAGGTTCAACATAATAATTATGTTTGTGACAAGATCTTAAAAATAGCATATAGGCGTGATGAGGTCAAATTTCATGCAACCCTTTCAAAAGTTCTTCAACCAAAAAAAAAAAACGAAAAAGCGCAGACAGGCAACATTACGAAAAAACCACATATACATATATACCTCCTAGTTAACAACTAGTTTAATGGACATCTCAAACAAAAATTAGTCAGAGGTTGTCTAAAAGAAAATTAAGCAATGGGGGAAGCTTGTTGTTGTCTATTAGGAAATATGAATAACAAAATTATTTACAACAGTAAATGTAGATAAATGCAACCAATACAATCCACAAATTACACAGTATAAAATCATCCTTGCGTTGCGCCCACGAGTATTGAACAAAGAAATGCAGCGTAACGTGATACTTTTGAGCATAACAACTGCAAAGATCATTCTGATAGATTGCCAGCTTTGGTAAGAAGCTAACATGTAGTGCAAATGTAAACACAACTCGTCGGAGAGATTCATGATGACAAAATACTTGCGCTTTAGAACGATAAAGATGGGGGGAAATTATGCTCCAAGGACCCATTTGAGAATATCAAAATGCTCAATTTCTCCAAAATAACAGAAAAAGTCAAGGCTTTGAATGAAAATATCCAGCATCTACAAAATCTCAAGATGAATAAGTATAAAGAAATACAGCCCAAATGGAATTGCCGAGTCGCGATACGATGTAGGGATAGATGCATAATCAAAGATAAAACAAAGGAAGCCCGATACGAAAAATCAGAAGGATGACATGATACCTTTCTGGATTGATTGATTATACGAGATGCGTAAGACATTTTGCTTTCGCCCCCAAAAGAATGAAACTGTCGAAATCGAAAGTAAGCAGGCAGAAAATGAATGTTCCAAAGGGTTGAAAGATCGGTGTGAATTGGTTAGGTGGCTAAATCCGTAGGGTTTGGTCACAGATCGGAAGCTGAAGATGGAATCAAAGCAATGAAAGCATCACAGACTGTTCCAATGCTTTTTTCATTTCCATTTTCTTAGAGTGTGCCTTTCACTTTTATTTCTTTGAATAATTTACAAATTATAAATATCAATCTCAATTTTATATCATATAAACCATGGCTTAAGTGCTTAAGTTCTTTCGGACTAAATTTTAATTTAAATTTTTTTTAAAATAAATAGTTATATTTATCTATAAATATTTTTAGATAAAACTATGATTTAAAATTATGATTTTGAATAAACTATTAATTTTAAACACTAAAAGAGTTTATAGACTATCTAATTACTATCTTACCCTTATTTTTTCTTACACTTTCTCTCCTATCTCATCTCTACCCCTCTTCTTTCTCCTCTCTCCTCTCTCTTATTTTCTCTCTCTTTTCTACTCTCTCTCATCTACCCTCTCTCATCTCTCTTATCTTTTCTCTACCTCTCTCATCTCTCTTACTTTTAATCAAATCATACCCTTTTTAATAATTTATTAATATAAAAAATCATTCTAAAAATAACTATCCAAACACTTATTCATTCAAAACTATTTTTTTTCCATAAACTCTTCTCTAAAAATCTTTTTTCATAAGCTGTCCATAATTTTTTTTTTATAATTTTTTTTTAAAATCCTGTCAGCCTATAGAATAAATATAAAAAATACTAATATTAACGTATTCTCCGTATAAGGCACACAATTTATAACAAGTAAGGCTTTATATAAGTAAATAATTATATAGCTTTTTTTTTTTTTGGTGATAATTATATAGCTTTTTAGGATGCGTTCTAAACACTCTAGTTTTAAATTGAGGATATCATGTTAATAGAATATATAAATATTAATATTTATATTAGATTTCATATAAATGTCAATGTTGACATAATAATAATATTGAGAATCATGAAGCCTAACATATATGGAGAGAATCTCCTCACTAATATTAAAACTTTTTTAAAAAGTATACAGTACAAGAATATTATCTAAAAATAATAATATAAAGGATGATACTTATATTAAGTTTATTTAATCTATGGGCCTGTTTGGATAGGATTTTGAAAAAGGGCTTATAGAAAAAAAAAACTTATGGACAACTTATGAAAAATGACTTTTGGAGAAGAGTTTATAGAAAAAAAGTGGTTTTGAGTAAATAGGTGTTTGGATAGTTATTTTTAGAATGACTTTTTATGGTGGTAAATTACCAAAAAATGTATGATTTGATTTAAAGTAAGAGAGAGGAGGGAGTTAGAGAAAAGAGAAGAGAGGGGAGAGAGGGAAGAGAGGAGAAAGGAGAGAGAGTGTAAAAAAAAGTAGGAGAGAGGAGAGAGGGTGTAAGAAAAAGTATGGGTAAGATAGTAATTGGATAATCTATAAGTGCTTTTACTGTTGAAAAAGCTATTTTAAATAGCTTATTCAAAACTATGGTTTTGTCTAAAAGCACTTATGGATAAATAAGCCTGTTTGTTTTAAAATTTCCCCAAACTGAGGTTTGGGCCAAAAACCCTTTTAAAACCGCGGTTTTGTAACTTACTAAACAGGCCCTATTTTGTCAAATTCTTAAGTTGGATCATGTGTATTATTTTTTTTATATGAGTTTAAATTAAATTAACATATTAAAAAAAATAGGATACAGTGAGATTGAAAACTTCCAAATAAATACAAAGAACTTGATTTAAAATTTTCTTCTAAAGATAAATTTCATTTAAAAATTATTATTTACAAACACGATATTTTTAAATTATAAATACCGCAATTTTTCTATGCAAAGGCATGAAAATTGTTGCGTGTAGACGTTCAAAACATGCTTATAAAAATAAAGTGGGAAAAATTTTATGGCCAATTTTCCCAAATAATTTTTGCGGGCATATATGTGTATGTGTATGTGTGTGTGTGTGTGATACGATGATGGGTACCAATGTCATATTAAGAAAAATAGGAATTGATTGATGTCACCCAATTTTTATGACAGGTCATGAAAGTATATAATATACACATTCATATATGCTGCTTTAAAAGTGGCAATATCACTGCTGTTTACCCCTTCTATTTTATATAACCTTCGCATCCCTGCTAATTGCTATCGTTATCGTATTATTAGTTGTTGTTTTTTGTGTGTTTATTATGTACTAATATCTTTGAGAAAGGTCCATGGCCGCGTGTCATGGATCAACGAATAGGACTCGTACTAACTAGAGTTAATATGAGTAATAAGCGGTTCGGTATCATTTAAGCGAAATTTTAAATTCGAATTTTAGCGTACGCAAAAAATTTCTATTGAGAGACTCACCCACCATAGCCAAGTACGTGACGCGGGTCAGATCCGAATATAGTCGGATCAAAGCTCAGGTGAACTAGGTAGATAAAAAAAAAAAGAACCCGTGACAGTAGACTTTAGGGGGGGGGCGCTTCAAATTACAATTATGCCCTAGCCACTACGCCCTTAATAACAAAGCAAAGGTCAATACATTTTTTAAAAAAAATAATGGGTGAAAAGGTTGACACTTGTGTTATGACTCCTGTTCTTTCTCCATTTTATGTTAGGAAAAAAATAAAAAAATAAAAACTTTTAAATTTTAAAAAGATAAAAAATTTCTAAATTTTAAAAAAAATAGGTTGGACATGAGGTTCAATCTATCATTTATAATTTTTTGTGCAGAGTTATAAATATCATTATGAGAGTTACAAATATTATTACGAAAATTGCAAATACCATTGACAGAGTTATAAATACTATTATGAGAGTTATAAATATTATTAGCAGAGTTGCAAATACTATTGACAAAATTGTAAATATTATTACAAGAGTTACAAATACCACTGACAGAGTTACAAAAAGTATAATTTTGTCTTTTGCCTCAAATTTATAAAGGACTGTTTGCAACTCTACCAATAATATTTGCAACTCCCATAATGATATTTGTAACTCTGCACAGGAATTTATAAATGACAGATTGAGTCTTCTGCTCAAGTTATCTTTTTTTAAATTTATAGGCCTTTTTGTCTTTTTAAAATTCAAAAAGTCTTTAATTATCTTTTTTCTGTTTATATTCTAAACAATCAATAGTTAGAAATTAATTTTTTAAAATTTAAATATCACTAAAGTAGACTTTGTCTCTCATAACATAATATTTTTTGTGCCCATATCATAATTTAAACTAGAGACATCATATTTAAAAGATTCAACTATCTATTAACTATGTTGAGTTTTGTTAGTTATGACTCTTTCAATTTTGTTTTAAGAAAATTAACAATGAAGGGAATACATCATCAGGAGCTAGGTTTAACAGAATGGGTTAATCCCTTATAATATGGTAAACTAAGATTTAAATTTTTGTTAGAAAATGTGACCATATTTAATGTTTGACAATTTCTTAAATAATATTTTCTCTAATAAAAAGATATATGTGCTTATAGTGAACAAACAATGAAGTGAATACATTTTTTGGGTAGAAAAGAGGGCAAATGTCAAAAATTAAAAACAGATTACAGGGACTTAATCCTAAATAATATTTGTCTACCAAAATTCGCAAGTTAGGCAGACACATATCCAACATTGATGAAATATTTAAATCATCCTTAGTTAGAGCATTAGTAATACAATTCTGATCTCTTATAATATCTAATAGTTATAACTCCCAGTTGTAATCAAACATATTCTTGATTTGCATAGAAAGCAAGCTACATGTATTAATATTGCATATATTCAGTAGCATATCAATCACATTATTTGTATCAAATTTAAAACTAATTTTTTCTAACCCTATATCCCCAGCAAGCATGAGGCTTTTGAAAATTGTGCACTCCTTTTCAACTAGCCGTGCTTGTATGGAAAAATATTTTATTGAGAGCGGCAAAATCTACTTCAATGAACTCTAATCCTCGAGAGAATTAGTCTTTAAGGTATCGATTAAAAAATATCGCCTAGTTTCTAAAAAAACCAGCACTATGAAGTGAGTACTTTTTCTAAAAAAAAAATTAAATGGATTCAGCACTGATCCCCTATCAAGGTCAGGATATAGTTCTAGGGTTTAGAAAGTACTTACAAGGGACTTATAAAATCGCTTATCAAATGAGTCCTCACAACAACATCAAAAATTAAATTTATATCCTTATAAGATATAAATCTAGTATTTATTATCTGTATCAATCCTATTTGGCGGAGTGAGTACATTTTGATTTGACATTCTACCCAAAAAAAACGAGGAGAGGGTTCTATGGTCATTGTTGGGCCATCCTTTATGTTTGGGCTTTCTATTTATATTGTTGGGCTTTAAAGCCCAACATTGCTTCTTCTGGTCCCATTTCTAAGGGACCATCACAAAGCCCATCTTAAATCTTTTTCTACAGATGAAAGTGTCAGTTATAAGTGTTTTCCTTTTCAATCTCTCCTTATGTCCACTTTCATCCAACTTCCAACATATTCTCATTTTCAAATCATTTTATTTGCTATGATTTTTTTGTTCAATTTTCTATAAATAGATTTTTGTAAACAAGTTTTTTAATTTCAGATATAGAATTTTTCTCTCGTACTTGAAACTAAACCAGAAAATGTTTCTTCTTTTTCTTTTACTATTGACTTCACAAATATAATCATACTCCCTCCATTGTCTAATATAAGGAACAAAATAAGAGAACTTTTTTATACCAAATACATGCAATATTACAAATTATTGTTATGCAACA
This sequence comes from Leucaena leucocephala, assembly GCA_037074615.1. Lineage (NCBI taxonomy): Eukaryota > Viridiplantae > Streptophyta > Magnoliopsida > Fabales > Fabaceae > Leucaena > Leucaena leucocephala. Next base: position 19,413,808 of record CM073555.1, on the reverse strand, counting down.
AAAGAAGAACCTTTACTATTGTGAAGCAATCTTGGTAATTAATGAACGTTAGATTCAATAAAAAATTTAATTCTTAAGTTTCTTTTCACTTAAACGTTAGTTCTATAATTTAATAAAAATTTAAATTATTTTATCCACAAAAACACATAGTTAAAAATTTAAAGGATCAATAAAAATTAAAATAAAAATAAATTTAAAGAATTAAATATTATATTAATTTTTTAATAAGGTTAATTAAATGCACACAAATACGTAAATACTGAATTTAAATCGGAACTTTCATTTAAGTATGATGAGTAGTAATTTAAATTCGAATCCTTATTTTTTTTTGTTACCTACTTAATTTATCGGAATTTTTTCCAGACTACATTCGGATCTGTCTACATCGTGTACCTGACTATTGTGAGTGAGTCTTCTAGCTATGTGGGCCCCCATATTTCCAAATATTCCTACCTAATCGGCTTTCAAACAATAAAATAAATATAAAACTTTTATTTATATATAGATTAATTAAAAATAATTAAAATATCCCCATTTACGTGAAAAAACCAATAAATTTAAAGGAAATACTTGATGATTATGACAACAAAAAATGGTTATGTAAGGCCTCTATAACTCTTTACTTATAAAAAACAAATAAACTTTCACATATATATGGACTTATAGATCAAGGGATACATTTAAGATTAATAATAACAGATATATTTGATTTTTATTTTGTTCAGAGTTTTCTTATTTATTGTTTGAAATTATGGCTATGTATTTAATGATACCCACTTAATTATATACTAACTTGTGAAAAATTAATTTTTTTAAAAATGCAAGCGGCAAAATATGCACGAAGTTATCCCTTATACTTAGACAAAAAAAGGGCTCTCGGTCATTTATTTCTTCTAAAGATAGTAGGAAGGAAGTATATTATTAACCAATTCAGTATACGAAGCTATTTTCAAATACGCCTAGATAAGATGCTGATAATCTTGTGAAATATATTAAATAAATATATGTTTCCCTAATAAACACAAGAGCTAGCTAGTTGAATGGCTCATATATTTAGATTATAAATATAAGACTTTGATTAATTTTATTTATTAAATGTATATTTTTTTTAAATTATTTTTATTAATTATATGTATTAAGGGATTTATATCAATATGAGTAGCTTTTAATATAAAAGATTAATATATATATTTTAAGAAATTTAACACACATTTTTTTAAATAACTAATTATTTAATTATCTTTTTTGTCTTTATAAATTATAGTTATTTAGCTCGTATATTTAATACAAAGTAAAGTATATACATAACTTTTTTTTAAGGGTATGGAAGCATGATGGTATCAAATCAATGCATGTACAAAGATGCTAATGTATAACAGTAATTAATAACTTATAAAATATAATAAATAAATTTATTTATAATTTTAAAATTTAAGTATTATTTTTTTGGGATTTTCCCATTTTAAAATGCTAAGAATGAAGGTTTCATATAACATATTATTATTTTTAAATATAAAAAAATATGTGTACACAATCAAAAATTGAAACATAATATTCATCAAATAAAAAAATAATTAATAATTTAAAATTAAATATGACATATTTAATATATTTTCACTATAAAGATATTTCAGGCAATTTGATAAATCACTTTTGTTTCAATAATAGATACCGCTCTTATGCTTATTATAAATTCCTTGTAAAATAAATTTTTATCTTGAATACAAATCACTTAAATGTTATTAATAATTATTTTTTTAATTTTATTCCTATTTAATTCATGTTAAAAAGAGAGAAAAAGAAATGAGAAGTTAAAATAATTTGTATACGTAAAAATAAAGGTGTTTATGATGTCTCGTCCTGACTAGCTCGTCAATCCAGTAGTATAAAATAAATATATAGACATATATGTCTAATATATGCCATATTATCGTGGCCATACCAGATTTGGGGAAAATCCCCTTTCTAACGTTGATGAGTTGGGTATCTGTCCCATACATTTTATATTTAATATACTCATTGTAGAGAGAGACAAGTCAATTGGTGGATTTTCAAGGGCTTTAGGGCCCCTTTGGTTTTGTTTAAAAAAAAAATTAATTTAAAAGTGATTGTAGATAATAGATTTTGTATAAAAGCTTTTACAAAAATTGATTATAAAAAAAATAAGTGTTTGGATAGTTATTACCATAATAATTTTTATAATTAGTAAATTACTAAAATTGGTATAACGTGAAATAATAATTACATAAAATTAATTTTTTAATTTTTATTTTTAATCCTTAATTGAATCGCCATCGCCTATGTCATTAATCCTTCACCATCTTCACCTCCATCGACTCCTCTCATCTTCACCTTTCATCATCATCACCCCACCACAGCCGCGTCACGCCATCTCGACAGTACTCCATACCCACTCCAGCTGACTCCATTAACTCCACTCATCTCCACCACTGTCGACGGCAACAACACAACAGAGACAATAGTTCCACCATCTTCCTCCATGCACCCTTATTCTGTTCATGGTCCATGCACCCATCATCATAGTGGCTGTCTCTCCTCCAGCTGATAGCACCCATCACGACGGAGGAGTAGCAAAGAAGACAGAGGTCCAGACAGAAGCATAATGATGGTACTACAACAACAGAACCAGCTATGGCATCAGACATAATGTCTGACAATGGAGGAGAGCACATGGGTCGGGAAAAGCTCAGATGATACGGAGGAAAGCACGAGCACGAGGAGAAATGATAGAGAGTAGAGGAAATGGCACAGAGGAGAGAGTGGCAAAAAAGACAGAAGATAAATAGTCATTAAACAGTCTAAACGCTCTTATCCCCCATAAGCTAATTGATTCAGCTTATCTAAAACCATGATTTTAAATAATAGTATAATCTAAAAATTCTTCTGAATATTTGATGACCGTTTGTTTAATTTTTAGTCCAAACTATTGTTTCGCCCAAGAGCTCTTTTTAAATTGTAGTTTATAATTTAACCAAATAGGCACTTAGACGCAAATAGGGAAAAAAATATCATTTCAGGTATTAACTCTTCCCTAAACTTGAACACTAAGGATATACTTAGATGGAGAGAAAATTGAGTAGAAAATAAGGAGGTGATAATACTATGAAGGAATTTTTTTTTTTAAATTGTAAAGAAATTTATTATTATTGAGAGTCTCTCATAATATTTTTTCTCTATAATATTTTTTCATCTAAATATAGGGTAAATGATATTTAAAATAAAAAAGGCTTCAGAATTGGATGGGACGTGGGGGTAATTCACGGATGAGAAAGATTGACTGGCGTTTTCAAATCTAATCTATTGAAAGATTGTTGCTTTTTGTGGCCATAATTTCCTATTTAAGATAAATGAGAGAGAATAATCTAATCTAATCCACACATATACACTTCAATCCCTCTTGCCATATATGAACACACTATCCATATCCTCTCTTGCCACGTCCTTCGTTTTTTGTTCTTATCACACCCACGCCATTCACGCCCTTGTTGGTATTCACTAGGATATGAATAAATTCATCAAGTTAGGCTTTAGTTAAAATAGGCCTAAGCATGTAATATGAGTCTAAATTAAATATTTAATATGTAAATCTTCAAAAGGGCTTAAAGAATTGGTACCACTCTAATTCTTATTCTAAGTTCCTTTCAATTAATTCTCATATACTAAGTGCATGTTTGACTTAGTATAAATGAGGGCTATAAGGAGGATGTCGGGATAATTCTCATCACCCTAGTTCATTTCATAATCTGATGACGTCGGTAGTGACGTCGGGAAGAGACATTAGAAGCAAAATGGCGTGTATAAATAAGGGCTATAAGGAAGTTGAATGGACACAGACTCACACCAAAAATCCCACAGAGAGAGAGAGAGAGAGATTCAAAATGGCGAAATCATTGTCCGCCTATCGTGTTTACGCCAGCACTCTGATCTCCGTCGAAAGTCTCCCATATGCGAAACTTGACAATGAAGTGCACATCGTTCTGGCCTTTGCTAGAGATTACGATGATGCCGGAAAGTATCAGACAGGGAAATTCTTCCCCTATTTTGATACGAGTACGTTAAATGCGGAAGCCATCCAAAACGTGAAGGACAGCGCCACGACCACTTCGGTGAAGTTCTTCTTGGGCATCGGAGGCCGTGACTCCAGATTCCCGTTCGCCGTCACGTCTGCGGAGGAATCCGCCTGGATCAAGAATGCCACCGAAACTCTTGGGAAAATGGTCCAGGACTACAACATCGATGGCATCGACGTTTATTACGAACACATCAACCCTTCTGCGGTGCATCAGTTTGCCAAGCCAATGCAGAAAGTCGTACAGAGTCTAAAGAACAATAACACTATCACCCAAGCTTCCATCACTGTATCAGCTCCTCTCGGCAAGAACTATATCGACCTGTACAAGGGAAACGAGAAAGTTTTTGACTATGTGGTTTACCAGACCCACACTGAGCTTTCTCCCATTTCCACTTTTGATGATCTCAAAGTCGTCTTCGACAAGCTAACATCTTATCCCAAAGACAAGATCTTTGCCGGCCACAGTGACGTCCTGCCCAGCGACTGGACTACCGTCCCGCCCCCCGTCTTCCTCGGTGCCGTTCCTGAACTCCTTGACATGGGACTCTATGGGATTTCCAAGTGGATCGTCACCCCTAATGATCATAACCCTGAGGAACCCTGAGTGGCCCTATATATATATATATTCCTTGCCATGCATGCATAATTGCATATGTTCTTTAAGTACGTCGTGCTGTTTTATTTGTGTCTCTGTGTGGTGCTTTGCTTTCGAATAAGGTTTGCAGCTTCGTGCTGCAATAAGCGTTCATGTAGAATGCTGCTATACATAGTACTGTCTTGCATTTGCTTTCTATTTCGTTCCCATATATGTAATGTGTGAGTCCAGTCAACAATATTATATTGTCTTGTGTTTGTTACATGATTCTTCCTTTTTACCACTTTTCTGATCTTCCATTCAACCAAGTCCTAGGATCAAAATTGATATCTCGTAGATAATCATATAAAGAAACAATAACAAATGCTATTATAATTTTTAATATAAGACATATTTAATTACTTTGATTAGATTAAGGAAACTAGTTAATATAACATATTTTTTCTAAAATACCATAATCATCTTCTTTAATCTATTTAAATTAGTTAAGTAAATCATATAATGGGAAACTGAGGTAGTACTATTAATTAATTTATCAACATAGAGTTGATATAGTGATGTAAGACTCTCTAGATTCTTCTGAGTCTTAAGTTCGATTCCTATAGAAGATACATATATTAGGAGGAGTAGTCACAAACTCAAAACCTCAATACCTAGTAATAGGATTAAGTGAATATTTTAAAAAAATATACTATTTAATTTTTTATTTATTCTAACGCTATTTTACAGAAATTATAAGTAAAATTGTCCTAAAAAAATGCTGTAGCATTTTTATAAATAAGTTATATTTTAAAATACTTCTTACAGCATTTTTTATCATAATTGTCGTGAAAGACACTTGTAACCGTGTTTCTATGAAAAATTTGAGTTAAAAATATTCAAAAAATAATAAAAGTGTAAGACTTTTAAAAACCTTTTTTTTAAAATCGCTACTAAAAGTTTGCCTTGAAGATAAAGAGAAATGAAAAAAAATTATTTTAATTCACTGAAGTGAGAGAGGGAGCAATTAATATAATACTTGAGGTGACTGAAGTCTCAATTCAAGTTTGGTCCCATAAAATAGTATTTTGTTGTCTTAGTTTCACAGCGAGGAAGAAGGAACGTGGAAACTGGAAAGGGATGCGGATACCAAACGTGATGAGGGCATGATTGGAGCAGCGCATCTTGGAGAGGATTCCTTTGTCTCCTTTGGGTATGAGATAAACAATCAAAATAATTTCATAGCGGCTAGTTGTGTGAAAGCGGCTGGGAGGCAATAACTGACATGAAGCACAAAGTCCATATGGCCCCAAACATGTTATAATAACCATCACGGGCCTTCGGAAAAAGTTTTTAACAGTATTTTTTAAAAAACCGCATTAAAAGTATAAAATAATTTACCCATCCTACATAGATTTAACTGACGAAAGGGTAAAATATATGACTATTTGGGGCATATTCGAATCTTAAGGAGTATTATTTTATTATAGTTTCAGTCGCGATGCTTAGAAAGACATCCTAACTCCTGGGTGTTTAGGTTTACACCTGAGGGTAATAGATGACTCGCGCTGCCGGACATTAGTATTGCCTAGGAGAAAGGGAGATTTTATCCTGCCCTTAGATCATAGGTGAACCCAACCCCTTTCTAAAAATTTTGTAACAAAAAAAAATCTCTATAAGCGTAGTTAAAACTTATTTAAAAATTAAAAAATCTTGACTTAGATTACAATTTTATCACGTTTACTTTTTTACAGCCGTTTGAGATCTTGTTACTTTATTTTATTACTATAGACTTATATGAATATTATTTTTAGTATTTTTTTCCTATTTTTAGTGCATATCTCCTTCATTCTCTATTGTGAAAACCGTAAGTCACCATTTAACTTATTCATTTGCTCATTTTCTTTACTTTTTCAGTTATTTATTGTTTATAAACTGTAATACATCATATAGCAAAAGTTGATAGTGATCCTTCTTCAACTGTTGTTTATAAACTGTAATATATTAGGAGCTTTAAGATCTATAACTTTTTCTCCAGATCTTTAATTTTTTCATCAGATTTTTAATTTTTTAGCGAGGCTGACAGTGGTGGCTGACAGTGGATGGTGGCAGATGAACCTTATTGGAAGGAGGTCGAAGAACTTAAATAGAAGAAGCTTTTGAATATTTAGTTTATTCACCAGATCTTTGAATTATTATCTCCAGACCTGGTCTGATACTTTTGATGAGTGTAACCGAGGTGATTAAGGGTGGGTGTAGGCTAATAAAAGCTAAAAAAAATAAAAAAATTCAAGAAATTAACGATTATTATAAAACTGCTGTTAAAAGGTAGATTTATAACTACGATAAAATTCACGATGCTCCTAAAACTATCATGAACTTTTAATCACCATTATAAACCTTTTTTTTTCTAGTAATAATGGATATTTTTATGGAAATTCGTATTGACCTTGTGAATTCAATTAGGTTGAACCTTGTACCAAAAAAAAATTAGGTTGAACCGAAAAACTTTTTGAGAAATCATAAATTATTAGAAACAATTGATTCTTTGATTTCAATGCTAAAATCGCATCTAGGATTATTTATCTTGATGAGTGCTTATTTTATAATTAAATAGGGTAGATTTTAGATATATTTAGATCAAGTCTATTTTAATTTATTTTTTTCTTAATTTAATTACTAGGATAAAAGGTAATCTTGTGAAAAAAATACACTCATATCTACTTTTATTTTTGAAGAAAAATTAATAAAAAAAAAACGAAGAAAAAGAAGGACCAAGTGCCGCGCGCCAGAGGCTATATACATATATCTACTTCGAGGTAGCGGATGGCCATCAGGCCGAAAATATTATTCCTTCAAATGATATATGATTAAATTAGAGAATTAATTTAATTTTAAATATAATATATATTTTTATATTTATTAATTTTTATTTAAATTACTATATTTTCTTAATAATAATTAAATAAAAAAATAATAATTATAATATTTTAAAAAATATTATATTAATTAATTTTTTAATCTAATTAATATAATTAAATATGTGGAGGAGTATAAAATAACAAAAAGTGAAGATGAACAATAAAGTTAACAGAGTATATCGAAAAATAATATATACTGTGTGTGTATAAAGGATATACATATGAGCAGGAAGAAAAAGAGGAAAGCTACAACTTCAGTAATAAATAGAGACTCTAGGGTCACTCTAGACGTATTGAATCACTAATAACTTAAGAATTCTCTCAAAGATTTTTAGACCTTGATGTAGATATTTTAGGAATAGATGCGCTAGGGTTTTCTCTTAAGGATCTCCCCGTCCTTCGATAGCTCCCTAAAAGATTATTCCCCGCCCCACCCAGGAGACGAGCGAACTACCAAAAAGGTAAAGATACGAGATGATCATGATACCATGGACGCTGATCTCGCAACTCTATACCAGGAAACCCATGTCTTTGCAACTCCTTCATCGGAGGTTGTTCCTGAAACTCGGGAGATAGCTAAGGATTCTGCTCTCACGAATGTTGATGATCACGCTAAGCGACCTGCTCCGTCTTTCAAGGATAAACTCCTCCATGCTTGTCCTCTGACCAGGTGACGTCTCTATTGGGATGAATGGAAATGTTACTGCACATTTTCTCACTGGTCTGAATCCAAGAATGAGATTCTCTGTGATTGTTAAGCTTTTGGGACGCTCGATTGGCTACCGAAAACTCAGAATCCAAGTAAAGAACATTTGGAAACCCAGAGGAACTTTTCATCTCACGAACCTAGATGATGAATGCTTTCTTGTCAAGTTTGACGACGATTTGGACTTTCAGAATGCTCTGACTGGTGGTTAAAAAATAGCTTATAAAAAAAAATTTATAAAAAAAATAATTTTAAATGAATATTTAGATAATTATTATTAAAAAAATTTATTATTAATAAATTACTAAAAAAGTATGATTTTATTTAAAAAAAGTATTTTTTTTTCTTTTTCCTTTTCTCCTGTTCTCTCTATTGAGTCACAAACTGACCTCTACCGACGACAAAGATTAGCGAGCACAGGGTAAGACTAGCGATGTTCCATGGCAACATCTTTTTCTATGGAGAGATCAGCGGCCAGCGACGTCCTCTTCCACGATGAGACTCGAGGCGAGATGTATGGCGAGATGTAACCACCATTTTCCTCCTCTCCTTCAGGAGAGCATACGGCGACCATGGAGAGCACTGAACGTCTTTTTCTATGGTGTAGAAAGGAAAGAGAAGATAGAAGAGAGAGAAGAGAAAAGAGAGGAGAGAGGGTGCCAGAAAAAATAGAGGTAAAATAATAATTAAGTAGTCTACAAGCTCTTCTAAAACTATTCTCAGTAATTTATCTAAAATTTTAGTTTTAAACCTTGTTTCAAAAACTATTTTGAATAAATATGACTATTTATTTTAAAATTTTTCTAAAATAATATTTGAGTTAGATACTCTTTAAAACTTTGGTTCTGGTTAAACCCAAACAGGCACATTATCTAACGGCTCTACCATGGTCCCCTTCATTCAAAACTAATGAGCTTGTTATTAATCAAGTTGTGGCTGGGATAAGGCTACCTCGTCTTCCTGTAAGATACTACCACAAGAACATCATCTGTTCTATCGGAAATATTTTTGGGGAGGTTATAAGGGTTGATTATAATGCTGAAACCGGGGAAAGAGGAAAGTTTGCCAGACTTGCGGTTGTTATTGATCTGACTAGGCCATTAACCTCAAAGATACAGGTTGATGGCGAAATGATTTATGTTGAATATGAAGGCCTACCAACTATATGTTTTCACTATGGAAGGTATGGGCATCTAGAGAGCTCCTGCCCGGAAAAAATGGTGATTCAGGACATTGTACCCTATGAGCAACCTCCGATCAAAACGGGGCATGGGAAGTCAGTTGATACAGACGTGCGTAAAGCTTATCAGTTTGGTGCTTGGATGCAGGTACAACGTCGGAGGCGCCCAAAAGATAGAGGAGTGAAAAGGAATGATGGTAATTAATAGTAGCAAAAGCTATTCCCCACGTTCACGTTTTGATGCTCTCAATGATGTGACGACTATTGATGAAGGGCAGCATCTCATGTGTACGATACTGTCAGACCTGTCGAGACCCAAAATGCAACACGCAAAGACAAGGAATAAAAGGGAATAAAAAAAGCTGATTCGGAGAGTAGACCTAAGGATATTATTATTCAGCTTAAGACCCCCAACAAGGATTGCATTTTTAATTCTACACACTACAAATCAATGCAAGTTCCGCCCACTTTAGAAGGTGAATGCAACACAGCGATGGTAGTCGATGACGTCAGAATCCCAAATCCAAAAGATACTTCCTTTTTGGGTCACCACCCCAACGCCCAGAACCAAGCTCTATTTTCAGACCAACCCGTTATCCCGAAACCTCCTGATCCTTCTTCAGCTAGCAGGGGTTAAGATTGATACTGGGCTTTGCATTCACAAATTGGGGGGCAAAGCCGAATGATAATAGTCCAGGGCCTTCAGTTCGCCTGATGAAAGGAATAAGCCCGAAATGCTCCTGATGGTCATCAAGAGGCAATGAACTAGGAAGATATTGTTATGCTCATTGGGAGTTGATTTTGCCTCCTCTTCTTTGCATTAAAAGTCATGGATGGGTCATGGGGAGCCCGCTCAACCCTCTTCTGAATCGCACTTTGATAGCCTTGATCCCAAAGGTCAGTAAACCTAGCCTCACCAGTGAATTTCGACCTATAAGCTTGTGCACTGTTTTCTACGAGCTTCTCAGATGCTACTCTTAACTAGACAATCTCTGATTGTATTGATGATGAAGGAAATTGGCGATGGAATTTGTTTGACTATCTTCTAACCCCTTTTATTCTGAATGATATTTCTCATCTGCCTCTCAACTTGACAGCAGAGAGGCCTTCATGCTATTGGAATCTTATCCAGAATGGAAAGTTCACAGTTAAAACTGCTTATCAAGCAAATGAATCTCTTATTAATTGGGAGGATGCTCAAGATAAATGGTCTCAGGTTTGGAAGCTCCCAGTAACTCAGCTTGTTCGTACCTTCACCTGGTTACTTGAGCGTGTTGGAGATTGTGGCCATGTATGTAGACATTATAATTTACACATTTCTCTGGGGATTTAGCCCATTTCATCTTTTATTGATTTTCGATACCTTATGCTCTTATTTTTTTTCCCCTTTATTATGTTGTTCTAACCCGAATTCATTCATATGAGCTTAATGTAGGTAAGCTTTTTACTTTTATATAGTTTTGTCTTTTATTAAAAAGAAGTTATAACACGAGAATATCCCACACAAAAGAAGCAGCTGACAATCTTGGTAATTAATGTACATTAGCTTCCACGGAATTCTTAAATTTATGGACAAAGCTCGCAAAGTCAAATACTGGAATACATATAGCCTTAATCAGTAGGAAGTGGCCTTGGTCAAGGAGGTGATGGTTACTGTGGGACCAAGCAAGGGCTTCCCAAGTTTCACCTTAAACGTGTCATAACGCAGGAACAGTTCCACCAACGTTACCCTAAGCATCAGCACCACCAGATCCCTCCCCGGGCACTGCTTGTTCTCCTCCGTCGGCCCCTCCGTCTCCCTCCCGTTCGACCAATACACGTACTTCAACAGCTTCTCTCCTTCTTCCCCTACGAACCTATGCCCCACAAACTCCTCTGGATTCTTGAACACCCTTGGATCCTTCGTAACCAACGGCTGATATCCAAACACCATCTCGCCTTTCTTTATCTGATACGCAGCGTCGTGGCTCCGGACCACCACATCCTCCTTCGCTTTCCCGTACTGGAACTGAACCGGTGGGTCTATCCTCAGTACTTCCCACACCACTGACTTCATCAACGGCATATTATCTAACGATCCTAATGTCACCCCACCTTCTGCCTTCACCACACTTCTTATCTCGTCCGCGAGCTCTTTGTGTAGACCCTCCCCAGCTAATCCCACCCACTTCATCATACTCGGAATTACGATTTTAACCCCACCGTAAGTGTTAAATCCCAGAACGAATAGCAAGTTATTGCATGCTTCTTCTTTAGTTAGCCCCATACGCTCCGCTTCATCTAGCACCTCCACGGCGGACGTGTAAACGGCGTCGTATAGCTTCCGGTGAAGCCACTTGAGCAAGAACGCCGGAAGCGGCACCGTATGGAGGAAGAAATCTTCGACGACGTTAATGGGGAAGAAGTACCAGGGTAGTCCGATGGTTCCGAGTGGTGCGACCTGAGGATATACCCACAACTCGAAGTAAGTCGGGGCCCAGGATCCGAGTTTTGTTTCAGTCGTCGGATCTTTTCCACAGTAGAGACGGAACACGAAGTTAAAGAGCTCGTTGTCGCTTATGGAGTTGAAATACGCCTGCCCTTTGCGGTGAACCTGGTCGTCGAGCTTCTGAAACACCTCCGACAAGTGGCTTCGGAGAAGTGGGATGGCCTGGTCTTTTTTAGAGGAGAGGAGGTAGAAGAAGAAGCGCTTGACGAGGGCGTGTTTGGGCTCGGAGGGATCGAGGTAGGAGCAGATACGGTAGCCGCCGGTGAAGGTGGTGGAGGGCATGTAGGTGCCGGTGAAGACGTCGCGCTTCTCGACCTTGGATACGTCGAAAAGGACAGGGAAGCTTAAAGCGTCGAGGACGGCGACAACCCTAGGGTTGGAGGCGACAAAGGGGCCAGGAGGCATGTTGGTTCGGAAGACGGTGGAGTTATACTTGCGGATTCTGGAGATGAAGAAGTTGTCGCGGCCTTGGTTGTAGTAATAGTCATAACGATCAAAAATGGCGCCGAAGAATGGGAGGCCATAGCCGCCGGGTATTTGCCTGAGAGGGAGGTCGTCAGATTTGGAAGTATCGTCGACGGCTGAGGAAGGAGGAGACGACATTTTTATTGGTTTCTTCTTCTTGTTATCTTTTCGGTGTAGTCGAAGAGGCTGATTGGTGAGTTATATATGCAGTGAGATATTGCAAAGGAAAATGGATTGGTATATGTGTGGGGATTCGATCTGGTGGAGATGACATGTGTGGTGTTGGAGCCGATGAGTGTTGTGTGTGTAAGTCTGGACGTGTCGTTAGGAAGAAGAAGATGCATGGCTAGCGGGTGACGTGGCCTTTTTTTACAAAGAGAAAACTTATCTCTATTTACAATATATATGTCCTTCTAATTTCATCTATAAGAAAATATGAGTGTATATATATACAAGTTCTTATCTCTTCACGTCACCCTACCTTTCATGTTAATCATGATAAATATTGATATCCTCTTTAATATATGATATATTTAATTAATTTAATTAGATTAAATAAATTAATATAGTATATAATTTTTTTAAAACACTATAACCATCTTTCTTAATTTTTTCAATATCTAATTTACTTGATTATTGTTAAAAAAATTTATAAAAATAATTTAAAAAAATTAATAAATATATGAAAGATATCTTATATATAAGATTAAGATTAACTATATAATTATATACTATATTAAAAAACAAAGAGTAGTGTTTTCAATTTTAGTTTTCACGGGGCATATAGACATTTCATAAGGAGTATAAAAATAAAAGGAATTGCGGGTTTTGCATGCAATGCTTAGGACACATTGGTGCGTTGGAGAATGAACAATGTTGGACTTAGAGTTGTGTCGATTATCGAGGATGTCCATATGTATAAAAAATGATGCATGTAGTCCGATCGAGTGACACTTAATTAACGTGGACCAGAGTGCTCCTGTATAGCTCAGTACACTCCAATTATTATTTGAAGAATTAATTAACGAGTATTATTACAACTTAAAATATCTCATACGCTCTTGAGAAATTCTCAATACACTAAGGAAGGTTACGTTTGATAGGATAGAATTAGGAGTTAATACTTTTTTTATTTGATATCATGCAACCTAGTTACACTTATAATATTTTTAGTTAATTTTAGTTTCATCTAAAAAGTTAAAAAATATGATAGATTCTATAGAGATAAAATATTTTAAATTATTTTACTCTAATTTATAAATTTTTTAGACAATTTTTACTTTTCCTAAATCAAAAGAAGTCTTTTTTTTTATTTTCATTTATTTTTTATTTTATTTTAAAAAAATATATACATCAATTTCATACTTATTTTTAACTTATCAACTAAACTTTTTAAAATATATTTTTATTTTAATTTTATTTTTACTATTGGTTCTATTTTTATTTCCGCTCCGATAAAAAATTATTCTATAACACCACACACACGTACCGTGAATAATAGACATTACCACGGGAAAAACGCCGTTCATACCCTTTGCTGCCACGTAACCTAGCTATGTGGGCCCCTATCCCTTACAAAATATTCCTGCCAGTCGGCTTTTAAACAATAAAATAACTTTAAAAATTTTATGTATATATAGATTAATTAAAATATCCCCATTTACGTGAAAAGAACCGATAAATTTATAAGAATTACTTGATGATTATGACAAAAAAAAAAAAGGTTAGGTAAGGAAGCTCCAAAGCCAACACTTTAACCTTATTATTATTATTATTATTATTATTATTATTATTATTACTTGACGCTTTTTATATCCAATTGTACTGTCAAATAAGATATCATCGCTTATTTGAGGGTTAAAATTTGTAGGCATATGGCATTTTCTAGTAATGAAATATTGATTCGGACAAATGCAAATTCAAGAAGCTTAATTACAGCTGATGCGTTTAAATTTTAAATGTACGTAACTCTCAATTTACATTTGAGATTTCGATATAGAAATGCTTCAATCAATATTTAAAGCTTATTTTTTAGAAAATTTTCAGGGAACTTGAAAAAGAAGAAGGAATTTTTAATAAATAAGAGAACAATGAGCTGTCTTCATTATATTTAATCAGTAAAAAAAGGGGGGGCTTCCTCTATAACTCTTTACTTATAAAAAACAAATAACCTTTCACATTTATACGATAAAAGTTCTCTCATTTGTTTCTTCTAAAAACAGTAGGAAGGAAATATATTATTAACCAACTCAATATACGATAGTTATTTTCAAATACGCCCAGCTAATTAATTTATTAAAAGTAATATATTACTTTTTCGATCCTTAATATATGATTTAATTGAGAGTTTATCCTAATCTTAAATATAAATTATATTTTTTATTCATTAACTTTTTCTTAAATTACACATATTAAACTCCCTTAATAATAATTAAACGAGAGAGAGGAAGAGAGCTAAAGAATATTATTATATTATTTTTAAAAAATATGTTATAGTAATTAATTTTTAATTAAATTAAATTAGTTAAATATGATATATATTATTAAAAATCCATGAAATATATGATAAAAAAAAATGAATTAATAAGCATAGGACAGAGCATGTGGTCCATACGACATAAAGAAAAGCTACAATAATTCACACTCTGATTTTGGATGCAGATTCGAATTCGTCACCGTGTGCTCAATAATTATCCAAAAGAATCAAATTAAAGTGATGTTATTTATTACTTATAAATAAAATATGTATATAATTACTGTTAATTAGCATCAAATTTTTCACGTTGGCGAGTTATTTTAGCATTAGTTGACCAAAAGAGAAAAGAATAATTTGATCAGGAGTCATTGTTATATAGGTTTGAGGTGGCAGATCTAATTAAGCACGATAAGTTAGACTAAGATTATGAACACATATCAAGACCCTACGATGCTGATAATCTCGTGAAATATATTAAATAAATATTCCCCTAATTAAATGGCTCATTTAGATTCTAAACATAAGACTAACAGGGATTGATCTGAGTAATAAATAACTCGGTATCGCTTAAACGAGGTCTCGAGTTTAAGCCTTGACGTATGCAAAAAATCCCTATAAGGAGACTCACCCACCATAACCAGGTGTGCGACACGAGTCAGATCCAGATATAGTGGGGGTAAAACTTCGGTAAATCGGGTGGAAAAAAAAAAGATTCTAAACATAAGACTTTTGATTGGTTTTGTTTATTAAATTTAGGATAAATGTGTATCTAACACCTCAAGTATTTAAATTGATATAATTATTATTTTTACTAATAAAAATATAAATTTATGTCCGATCAATGTCACGTAAGATTTTTATTTCAACACATTATTATTTAAAATATCATACGTGTCATATTGTTTAAAAAAGAGTACTGAATAAACTCTAAAATTTATATTGTATAGAATTCATAAGTGAATATTGAGAAATTTTATGGTTTATTTAATGCAATTTATTAAAATAATATTACACATGTAACATTTTAAACAATAATGTGTCGCAATAAAAAATTTATATGGCATATATCAAATAAAAATTTATGCTTTTATTAGCAAATGGGCAAAATTGTAACAATTTAAATATTTTAGGGTGTTAATTGTACCTCCAAAATTAGTTTGAGGTACTGATTGTACCCTTAACTACTTTAGGATGCTAATTACTTATATAAAATTAGTTTGAGGTGTTAGATGCATATTTACCCTTAAATTTATAATTTTTTAAACTATTCTTATTGATGACATATATTAAGAGGTTTATATCAATATGAGTAACTTTAATTTTAATATAAAAAATTAACGTGGATATTTTAGGAAATCTAACACACATATTTTTTTATAAATAATTAATAATAACTGATTAAATATTTTTAGTATTTATAAATTATAGTTATTTGGCTCGTACACTTAGTACAGAGTAAAGCATATATATTCTTTTGTTTATGGAGTTAGGGAAGCATGATCAGATCAAATCAAGACATGTACAAAGATGATAATGTATATTAATGTGTATATATATGGAAGATGATGAATGCTCCTCCTACTTCAACCACACAATATTTGAGTTAAGATATATTTAACTAGTCTAGATAAATTAAAAAAATTAGTTAAATTAATTATTTATAAAATAGAGAAATATTACAATGTTTTGAAACTTTCAGTACAATATGCCCTTAAAAAACTTATGGAGTAATATTACTTTTGAATTAAAATATTTTGAATAAATTTATAAGTTAACCTTATATGTGCGTATATGTTCTTCATCAAGCTTATTTTGATGAACTTGTGTGTTTCAGAGGCTGAACACTCATGCAGGGATTGGGCCATTCGTGATTGCAACAAATAGGCATGTGAGTGTGCTTCATCCAGTTCATAAACTTCTTCTTCCTCACTACCGTGACACCATGAACATAACTGCACTTGCTCGTCCAGTCTTAATCAATGCAGGAGGCATTATAGAAGAAACATTCTTGTGGGGAAGGTATTCTCTAGATATTTCTGCTAAGATGTACAAAGATTGGAAGTTTTATGAGCAAGCGCTTCCTGCTGATCTTCTCAAGAGGTAAAAACAATAAAAACTTCACCACAAAAAACCATACCAACAGTGAATAAATTAAATCATGTTATAACATAGAATCTGGACATGAATTTTTGTTTCTTCTTCTTCTTCTTGTTTGATTCAGGGGAATGGCAGAGTCTGATCCAGCTTCTCCAAATGGAATTCGCCTGGTGATGGAAGATTACCCTTATGCTGTAGATGGATTAGCCATATATTTTGCAATCAGAACATGGGTCCAAGACTACATCAATGTCTACTATAAGACTGATGAAGCTGTTAAACAAGATTCTGAGCTGCAATCATGGTGGAAAGAAGCTGTGGAGGTAGGTCATGGACAAGAAAGATGATCCAACATGGTTCAGGATGCAGAATCGCGGAGAACTAATTGAAACCTGCACTATAATCATCTGGGTCTCTTCAGCACTTCATGCAGCAGTCAATTTCGGACAATACCCATATGGAGGCTACATTTTGAATCGCCCAACTCTGAGCAGAAGATTCATGCCAGAGAAAGGAACTCCAGAATATGAAGTACTATCTAAAGATCCTCATAAGGTTTTCCTGAAAACAATAACTCCAAATAACAAAACGATCACTGACCTTTCAACCATTGAAATCTTGTCGAGGCATACTTCTGACGAGTTCTATTTGGGGCAGAGGGAAAACCCTAACTGGACATCTGATACGACGCCATTGGAGGAGTTTAAGAAGTTTGGGAAGAAATTGAGGGGAAGATCACGAGCAGGAACAAAGATGCAAAATTGAGGAACCGATATGGGCCAGCGAATATGCCTCACACTTCCCCCTAGTGAAGTTGGGCTCGCTGGGAAGGGAATTCCAAATAGTATCTCTATCTGAAGAATCTGTGTTTTCTGTATTTCGATCCATGAAAACAAGTTAGAAGAAGGATTTACAGAATGTGTGGTTTATCGTAAGTGGATGTATTTGGATGTTTCCATGTTTGGAAATAAGTTTAATAATAACATATGTTTCTACAATTCTCAGTCTTTCTTGCATTATATAAATAATAATTATTAAGTACGTACTCTTCCTATACTAAATCTTAATATCTATTTAATTAATTTAATTATATTAAAAAAATTAATTTAATCAGTTTATATTGATAATTTTTTTAAACAACTAAATTATCTTCTTTAATTATATTATTCCCTCTATTTTTTTATTATTATCGAGCAAATATTAATAAGATAATTTAAAAAAAAATTAATAAATATAAAAAAATATGTATTATATTTATGATTAAAATTAATTCCTCAATTAAATCATATATTAAGTATTAGAGCAATAGCAAGGGAGAGGGGTAAGTAATTAAAAAATGCGATGGACAATTACATCGGAGGAAATCCTACTATTTTTTTAAGGGTACATTTGGTAAGATAGAAGAGATTTTGTTAGAAGTAGAAATAAAATTAAGTTAGAAATATATTTTTTAAAAGTTTATTTGGTAGGATGAAAATGAATATAGAATTGATGTATATATATTTCTATAACTTGGGGTAAAATAGTCTAAAATATTTTTTATAATTTAGGAAGGGTTAAAGTTATTTAAAAATTTTATAACTTAAGGTAAAATAGTCCAAAATATTTTACTTCTATTTTTTCACTCTTACTTCCATTGTACCAAACATGATTTATGGTACATTTGGTAGGATGAAATATCTTTTGATAGAAGTGGAAGTAGAAATGGAGGTAAAAGTGAAAGTAGAATTATGCAGAAAATATAATTTAAAAGTTTGTTTGGTAATATGGAAATGAGTATAAAATTTATGTATATTTTTTTTATAACTTAAGATAAAATGGTCCAAAATAATTTTTTTATAACTTGGAAAGGGTTAAAATTATCTAAAAAATTTATAACTTTAGGTAAAACAGTCTAAAAAAATTTATTTTTATTTCTATTATCATATTTTTTATATTTTTTTATGAAACTAAAATATCATGTGGATGTGATTCTTGGGAAGTGGATGAATTTCCCTTGTACCAAAGATAGTGAGAGTGTCAGTCTTTACACAACCTTTACCTTTCAAATAAAATTAGCTCATGCATTCCCTTTCTTTTGTCCTTTTAATATTTTTCTTTTATTTAAATCAATCTAAAAAACCTTAGATATTTAAATTCATACCTCAATTATAAATTTTAAATTATTTTAGAATTTATAATCAAACTATTATAGTTTAATTAGAAAAAAAGTATCTCAGATATATAAATTTTAAGTACCTAAGTTTTCTTCAGTTTTTTTTTATGTTATCTATTTTGGGACTTCCATTGTATTTTACAGGGTTGTGATGTTCTTTTTTAACAAACCCTTTAATATTTTATATATCAATTAATTTGGGTTTAACTTAAGGCGAGGTTGAATTAAAAAACATATTTCAACATTATGGTTTGTTGCAACTATTTTAATTAATTGTGGGCAATCTCATTCCAACTTTTAGAAGTCAAATCACAATATGATAATTTCATAAGAGTATTAAATTTCAAGGGAAGTGAAATGAATATTATTATCAACTAAAATTTGCAAAGAGGGCTGGTAGAGTTTGAAAAATAGTTGGATATTTTAAATATAATGTTATGATTTTTTATGGTGGGTATTAAAAAAAATCTTTTTAAAATATGTAAAACTTCCTTTTATGATCAATACGCCTTAAAAAGGATTAGCTTTAAAAAATATATATACATATACAAAAATTTCCAATCAAAGCATATATATATATATATATAGAAATTTAAAAAACTTCTATATAGAAATTTAAAAAGTTATTCATAGGTCTCATCTAAACAAATTAAATATATAAAAGTTTAATGAATTCAAATTTTTAATTTAACTTGTAACTTATAAATATATAAGTTTCATTGTAAATATGATTTTTTAAAAATGTTTATATTTAATTTTCTTACATATTTATAAGAGAAAGTTAATCATTTAATTATAAGTTCATTTGCATATTGAGAAAACAAAAATAGGTTAAGAAACAGAGCTGGGAGGGAGACTAGCCTTTTCTCTCTCTCCATTGAACCACAGAATCTCAAACGCAACGAAGTGTTTCAGTTCCAGAGACTGAGCTGACACAGAAACTGTTAGCAAGAGCGCAAGAAGAGTGAGGTTTCAATGGGAAATCAGAAGCAGAAATGGACGGCGGAGGAAGAAGAAGCATTACTCGCCGGAATAGCGAAGCACGGTCCCGGCAAGTGGAAGAACATTCTAAAGGATCCCGAGTTTGCCCCTTTCCTCACTTCCCGTTCCAACATTGACCTCAAGGTTCCTTACTCCTTCACTCCCTTTACCTTGCCTTAGCTGACTATTCTATTACATTTATTACATGGCAGGTTTTTCTTAGGGTTCCTCATTCCCTGTAGGTGTTGGTTGGTAAATTATTTTCCCGGAAATTTTTAGTTTCGCTTACCTGAACATGTTTTAGTGATTGCTGAGGTGACCATGTTGGCGAAGTTAATAGATTTCTCAACTTTGGGCTTGAGTTAGTTTGTAGCTATATTTTTGAACCTTTTATAACTAGGTACCAAAATTGTGGTTATTTCAAGTGTTATGATGCTCTGTCATGGCATGCTTTCGGCTAGAAATAAACGCTTGACCCTCCAATTATCCCATACCATCTTCTTTTTCTGTATTAGGCAAATTTAAAATATCCACACAACTGTATATTTAATTGTAATGATTCTGTATCCCGGAAGAAGTTAAATCCAAATATATATTTCATAATCCCTCTGTTATTACTCTTTTGACCTGCTAGGATAAATGGAGGAACTTAAGTGTTAATACTGCTGCTCAAGGTTCTAAAGATAAAGCAAGGAATCCAAAGATCAAAGCTCTTATGCCTGCTCCACCTGCTAACGTTCAAAATGCTACTCCTGCTGCTCCAGTTCGTCAAAGTGCAGCTTCTGATACTGCCAGCGATGATGCTACTCAAAAAGCACAGGATGTGAAGAATGCTCCTCGGTATACTTTCACGTCTCCTCCTAATTTTTCACTCTTACAAGTATTTAACCATTCTTTATTGTATGAATGTTGACCAGTACAGTATGTCGCTCACTATCTACACTTTTCATCTTTCATACGGAATAGATTTGTTCATGGAAAATAATGGATTCTTAGAAATCTAGCGACTCATCCTTTTTGCTATTTTATATACAAATAATCTGATGCGATGCATAACCGAAATAATAAAGGTTTCTTGATTGAACTCATGCTTTTGACATTTAAACCCTGCTGAAATATATAGATAAATATTAAAAGAATTAAAACAAAGTTAGATGGTGCCCCATAAAATGTGTGGAGAAAATTGAAAGAATTAAATAGATTTCATGGAGCAGGAGCTTGAGCTGTGCTACTAATGGCTTGTAAATAACGCGATTCCCCCTAGATTTTATCTTTTATGTTGATTTGTATTGGAATGAATATGGCATATGACAACATCGATAAGCAGAGTTTATTTTCCACTCGGAGGATGTCTTGATTAACTTCGTTCTTGCTTAAAAATATTTTTCTTCTTCTATTAAAGGTTTATTGTGAATTATGCTAAAATGCAGATGAACAATTTCAACACTAAACATTTGGCAAAGACCTTCAACTTACAATTACTTCCTTCAACCTGCAATAGTGGCAAATAACCCTTACTGTTCAATTTAACTTGCCCTTGTTTAATTATTGTTTTTCCACTTGTTCAACATCATATCCTAAGGAATTTTTTGTTACCTTTTCTTTTTGTGGTTTCTGCCAGGTATAACGGAATGGTTTTTGAAGCCCTGTCAACAATAAAAGATACTAATGGTTCTGACATAAATACCATTGTTAGTTTCATTGAGGTACGGTTAAGGTCTAATGGTCTCAATAACTTTTGATATTGTACAATATGGTTCCATTCAAATGCTGTTTCTTCCCCAGTAATACCTTTATTTGGTTGTTTTATCATGGATCATCTGACTCTGGTTAATTACTCTTGTTATGATCATTTTGATTTACATTTAGTCATACAGTTAAGTTTGTGTTACAGCTGCTGCTTTTTTTCCTTTTCAATGCTGCTGCATGAAGTAATATGAAATGTTTGTCGTCCTTAATTATTTAGTTGAATTGAGCAATCTCTAGTGTGCTTTCTATGCTCGAATCCACTAAGGGTGATGACTGTGTATAATACTGCAGAAAAGGCATGAGGTACCTCCAAATTTCAGAAGGGCATTAAGTACGAGGTTGAGGAGGCTTGTTGCTCAAGGAAAACTTGAGAAGGTAAAAGAATTAAAATTTTCATCTTGCAGCTTTCGAGTATTTTTCTTTAGATGCATGATATTTAATCCTGATAATGTCTTTCTTTTGTGTGATGGTTTCTTGCTTGGAATAGATAATTTCACTTCAACACAATACGAGAAACTTCTTCATCTTGTTACTTATCCTTCTTGAAGCGTGTTATTGGGGTGATTTGACTTCCGTTCATGTCATACAAATAATGATTGATTCCTTTTCTTTCTTTATGGAATATGTTTGCATGTTTATTGGTCTAGTTTAATATACTATTTTGCAATTTATCCCCAAACTTCATGGGAAGCTTCTCTTAGTACATGTGCTTTATGGCATTTAGTTCTTGAATTTCATGATTCAGGAATTAGATTGACATTGTACTTTGATCCTTAACTATGATGATATTAGCTAATAATCCTAACATGATAGAAGAATGTTAGGCTGACTAATTTTGCCATGTCAATAGCTCATTGCCGCAATCCCATCCTGCAATACTGCATTGGTTTGATGTGATTTGTTGAAGTAGCAGTGAGATCGAACCCGTCATCTTCCACCAACAAGGGTGATCTTCATGCATTATGCCACAAAGGCATTGGCTATAGCTTCACCTCTACTATGATATAGTCTGGGCACATAAGCAAACCTATAAATAAATTCAAGTTGCTGGTGTCTTAGAACTTGTTTTCCTGTTTAAGTGATGATTTCTCAACTCTACCCAACCCTGCAGGTACAAAATTGTTACAAGATAAAAAAGGACAGCCCTTCCAGGGAGAAAACACTTCCAATGAAACAAAAGGACATCTGGCAACATCAACCACCAGCCTCTAGTTTAGTGCCGCCTTATGAGAGTGCTAAGGATGCTGCTGATACTGCAGCCTACAGACTTGCAGAAGCCGAGAACAAATCATTTCTGGCTGCTGAGGCAGTCAAGGAAGCAGAGAGACTCGCAAAATTTGCCGAAGAAGCTGATGCAGTATTACAACTAGTGAAAGAGATTTATGAACAATGTACTGATAAACAGTTCTATCTACATGTCAATACCTTTTTTTTATTAAAAAAAATTAATTACCTATATCTTACCGCAAATTAACCTTTGTTCTTGCGGATGTGTTGGTGCAGGCTCGCATGGTGAAACTATTGTCTTGGCTTAAAGTTGGTGAAATACAAGGTCGATCATAGATTTTAATATCTGCATCGGTTTTTTTTACCTTGTTTTCTAATAGATTTTTTTCCTCTTCCTGCACATTTATTTGTTATGGTTGCATCATAAGTCATGTTTATATTAGGCTGACGTATTCTGTACCAATTTCGTCTAGAGTTCCATGGTGGAGGCAGTATACATGATCTGATCAATGATGTTTTATTGCTCGGAAACAATTGTACCTATCCCCTTGATTTTCAATTCGTTGTTTTTTTGTTGTTGTGGGGGGTTGGTGGGGGGATTGGTGCAGGCCTAGAGCATTTAACTATATACGTTTTGTCATCCTTAACCATGCTAAACTTGAGAATGGCAAGTATAAAAGTGATATTGCACTGTTGTTGGACACATGGCAAATTATGACATTGACAAAACTCTTGCAGTAAAATGCAAGTATTTAATGTACTCCTGCATGAGGTTGGTTATCTACAATCATGCAGCTGCTAGTTAGTTCGTCTTTGGTTGTTAACTCCTTGCCTTCATGTAAGCTTTTTTTTTTTTTTTTTGTATGAAAATAATTAAGGGATTGATCATGTTTAAAATTGTAATAGGAACATACATATATGTAATCAGGTAAATACAGTCCTGAGAATTTCGGAATTCACAAGTCCATTTTAATTTATCTTGTTTTGAATTTATGAAATACATGATTAGTTGGTTCCAAGAATTAACCTGTAATTCTTAAAAATTAGAGAGAACATATAAATAAATATTTAATAGAGAGAATATGATACGTTAAAACAAAAGAAGCAATAAATTGATAATGATGTTGATAAATTATTAAAATTGTAATTTATAATTAAACATTAACGAGCTCATATATCAAAATGAGTTCATAATCACCAGATACAAACACATTTGGAATGAAGGCAAGATTTGGTTTATTATTTTATTATTTCGAATGCCAATTACATGTATTAAATAACGAAGAAAAAAAGAAGCAAATTTTATATTTTGACAAGCTCATGGCAAGTTAATTTTAAAAATAAAAATAAAAACGAGCTCTTTGCGAGATTAATCCTAATTCTGCATTAGGCTGAGTAACATTCTATTTAGCAAAAGTAAAACCATTCATTCATTACATGTTGATTTTCATAGCACAAAAATAATAAACCTTGCTCACAAGAGTCAGAAGAGAAGCATTATAACTGGAAAATGGAATAGCAATCAGCATGACAAAAGAAAATTGATACAAGAATTGGAATTCCTTTAGTTCTACAAAATGAAACATTAATGACCCCTCAGAATTGCCTTCAAGAAATTTGAGAATTCATTTGTTTTCAAAGGTAAGGTAAAATTTAAGGTTTAACCGTAGATCACATGTCATGCAACCATAAAAGGTCCATCAGCAAAACCAAAATCCACTTCCTAATCCGTTGCACGCTCAAATTCCAAATTTTAAACTACAAGAGCACAAGACCAAGCTCAGATGGCTTCAGTGAACGCCTTATACGGTAGTTGTAAAGATAATAGTGAAGTTTACCATCCCCTGGTCCAAACTTCAGTTCCTTCAAGAATGATTCGTTTTGCATAACATCCAATGCATTGAAAACATCATAGTCCTGTTTTTTGGCTACAATGAGAGCATCATTCATCAGCTGAAGCAACGGGGTCTTTGTCGAAACATTGTAATAGGAATAAGCTGCTTTCAGAACCGAATAATTTTGGTTGCCAAGGATAGTAGAAGGAAGAGCGTAAAAACTGCAAAAGTCAGTGATCTCATGAGTCTCGGGACTTTCAACCAGATAACTATCAACAACATTCTCCTTAGGAAGAAGCCAATGCTCAACATCATTTTCACCAAAATCAGGTGCAACAACAAAATCACTTAAGTATTTCCTAAGGAGCCTTGTAACTGCAGGAACATCATGGATCTCCATCTTTCTGAATCCTGGGGTGACTGTTGATTCTGGCAACTTGTAAAGCTTAATTGTCCGACTCATTGTCATTCGTGCACCAAGCCTAGAGAAGCCAACATCAATTAGCTTTTTGGGATTCAGAGATCTGTGCCAGTATTGGCAAGTTGCTATTGGTGTAGGAAGAACCACTCCAGCAGTATAGGCTGCCTGCCAGATATTCTCCAAATGCACCCTCCTAGTCACCTCCTTGATCATGACAGGAGCAAGCCTCTTTGATCTAAGCTTTTTGTGAACGCACAGGAAATTTATCTCTGCCATGTTAACAACCTCATCACGAACTCGGATTCTAGCTGGAGCACCTGTAATGAAGGCAACCAACTTCTTGGAACTCTTGACACGGACTCCAATGTGCCAACTCCTGAAAAAACCAGGAGGTTGCAAAGCCCAGCACAGAAACTCCTTTGAGTAGTTAAATCTGAACATGTTCTCATCATCCTCAACATAATTGTTAGCGAGAAGGTTATAAACCTCTTGGCATGTCTCCTCAGAGTTGATGTCACAAGTAACCCATTCGTAGGGATTAGGAAGGTTGTATGGCTCTTGTTTGACCTCAGATAAGGGGGTTGGAGCTTCAATAGGACCTTCTGGCAAACTAGTGTCACCTATATCCTTGAACTGCCCAACAGGTTGGGTTTCCCAAAACTTATGTCGTTTGTCAAGAGAGAGAGACTCTTGAACATTTTGAGCCAGAGTTTCCAGTGCAAGATCACTTTCAGATGGTGCATTGCCATCTGGGTTGGGGTTTTGAGTCTCTTCAGGTAATTCAGAAGATATATTGCTATCAGCCATTTCCAGAAAGTTATCTGAAAGACAATAGTACTATTTTTAAGATAAACAGTGATGGGAGGAAGCAAAAGTTTACATCAGATAAAAGGATTCTGAAGGACAGAGAAAAGAAAGTATTCAAAACCTAGCCAAAATATGTCTACCGAATCTATAGTTAGTTGTTCCCAGTCCCACACAACTCCCCCCATTCTAGTGTCCAGTGAAGCATCAGTTTTTTTGTTTACAACAAAGCAACATGTGCAAAGCTATTTAGGGATACAAAAGTGATTGAAGAAAGCATTTTGAGGTGATATACCCAAAAAACCGAGTTTCAACCTTTACAGAAAATAATCACCAAAGTTAAGAAATCTCATTAATTGCACAATGTTAGGAGGAATAACACAATGCAAGGAAGGTGTACCATAAAGATAAATTATACTACAAACAAACAAGAATAATTAGGTCTTTGAGGCAACTTACAGAAAATAGTATCTGATAATCTTATATGTAAATGTAATTGGGAAATACAAAGACAATTACAACTTCAACCCGTAGCTATTTGCATTGGTTTCATAATAAACCACCAAACAGACAATATCGTGAATATCAACATCGTATAGCTGTGCTCAAAGGAAATGGAACAGAATAATAGAAATTCCAATCCTACAACATAATAAATTCGATTTTGCCAATCTGGCATCAAATCATTTATTACGGGGTTGAGAAGAATAAAAAGACCTGTACTAATTCGGACGTGAAGAAGAAATTTTGAGTTCTTTCTTTCCTGGGCCAAACAAACTTCCAGACAAAGCTCAAACGAACGAATAACTTCCATCTTATTCTGCTAGCATAGTTTATACTACTAGTGTGAAAGGGATGTGCTACCCTTTGAAACTTACTAAAAACATTTTCATCAACCAAATAAGGTGTTAGTGGGTCCAAAAATGCGAGAAGAACAAACAATCCACATAATTTAAGAGAATTGACCCTATTAAGGCCCCGGAATATCCAGGCATTAGGGACAGCAGCAGGCGGAGGAAGAAATGATAACCCTTCACATTCAAATGAGCTAGAACCGTGAATGGGGGCAACTTTAGACAACCCACAAATACAGCAATGACAAGCATTCAAAATCTAAGCAACAAGAGCTCGCGGAGACAACGCATAAACCCCATGATTTGCGTAGTCCTCTCACTGTGCCAAATCCAACACATCAAAAAGCACGTACCTTCAGAAGCTGTAATTGTTTCCAAGTTATATGAACCCTATCGGTTTCCTTCGTTTTCAAAGCACCCAAATTGAAGACTGACGGAAAAAATTGAATAAGGAAATACAGAGTTAACTTTTACCTCAAAATTGCAATTGGTATGAAGATTAATACATTCAGAGCAAAGTCTCCAAGCTTCTTCTGGCTCGAATCCGTAAGATCTAATGATCTGTAATAGCTAGCAACGAAGAGGGGTAGAGAGAGAAGGCGAAAGCTAACTTAAGCGAGGAGACAAGCTTTGGAATAACCGCATCGTCAAGGGTGCTGAGAAGTGTGCACCCGCAAGCTGCCGGAGGGGTTTCTTTCTGTTTTTTTTGGTTCTTGCCCCCGTCTTTTGCCTTTATTTTTTTTTTTGGCCATCACTCTTTTGCATTTATTTGTTTGGCCAAACTCCCTTTCCTTTCATTAATAATATTTAAAAAAAAATCTAGGCAAGTGCAATGTGGTAGAGTTACTAGATTAGATAGATTGGTTTGGACATTTATTATTAATTATTATTATAAATATGAATTTATGAATGTGAATATTATAATTTTTTGTAAATTTAATTATATATATTAATTTATGAATTAAGTAAATATAAACATAAATGTCTCAAATACTTGTGATGTGTTATTCAATTATTTGATCCACAAAATTATTAATTATAAAATAAAAATAATTATGTTTGTTATAATATAAAATAACTATAATAACTGCCGTTAGAGTTTTACCACTAATGACTAGGTGATTATTTGAGAAATAGGGGCGGTTTAAAAGATGTATTTTAAGAAATAATAACTTTACTTATAAAAATAATAATAAAACCTTGAGCAAAATTATAGTATGCCTATTTTCAATATGAGATGGGCAAGATATAGCTCTAATATTAGGTGAAATATATGAACTGCAGAATTTATATGTTTCAATTATTCTTTGTTGGCTGTTGTGGAATAGAAGAAATTAAAGGATTTTTCAGAGCTCTCATCTAGTAATGGCAGCATTGTTGCAAAGGCTAAAGCCATAACAAGATGTATGAGTGTGAGATGTGTGTGGGTGTTTTTGTTAAAAAGAATTGCATGAGTGAAGCCTATATGTGAAGTGGCTTCTTTGATCATGAAAGGGGATATTGCTATGCAATGAAGGATTTTAATGGTGAAATTTGAAGCCTAATTCAATGGATCGAGTATTCTTTATCTTTTTTATAACTATCTGACTAAATTATATTTAAGTATTATTAAATTTAAATAGAGATAATTTTTTAATAATATTTTTATATTTACATAAATTTAAACATTATTATTTTTTATCATGGTGCTACCCTATTTTAGTTGAGTTGCTTTTTATAGTTTTGGTAGAGTTGCCAATGTGCCTTGACTAGGATTGATTGATAGTTGTTTATTTATTTGACTTTGTTGTTTTTGGTTCCTTGTTTATTAGTAAAAAAAAAAAAGTAGGTTTAGTTCTATATAGCGTAAGAATATTTTAAAGGTACATTGTTAACACAATTTAATATATTTTTTTTGTAACAAAATCATTTAATTTTTTTTAAATAATACATCTTAATTAAATGGTTAATTTTATTTACATCAAATCAATATAATATAAAAAATATTTTTTTGATGTAATTAACAATAAATAAATTGAAGAATAGTTTCTATTACAGTTATTTAAAAACATTATAGAAGTTTTTTTCAATTAAATATTAGATTTGATTAAGTCATAAACTCATAATTTGACCTAATTTTGAATCATACTATATTTGGCCATTTGCCGTTTTGCTTACTCAAGTATTGCGACCCAAGGGTAAATGTGGAAACCTATGTTAATTTAATGTGTTTTTTGTTTTATCCCCCCCCCCCCTCCTCCGTCTCGAACTTGGCTACAAATACTAAACCTACTTTCATTCGCCTCCCTCCAACTCCACGGTTCAGATCCGAGGAGTTTGGCAAACCCTAGCTTCCTATTCTCTCTTATTTGCTCGTCTGTTGTCTCTCTGTTGCTGCTTTACTAGCAAGCATTCAACACTATTACATGTAGCATATCTTCTCTACATTTTAGTGTTATGGGCATCGTCATTTTGCCGTTTGCTCGTTAGCTTACCCCAAAGTTTGAATATTTGTATGAGAACTCACTCGTCTGATTAGAAATGTGTGTTCTGTATTTGTAAGATTTGGTTCATTGATGTACATTTTTTTTGTAAGCTTTAATCTCTCCAAAGTTTGCTCATTTGTTTTTTGTAATGTTTCTTACTAGAAAAATGGAACGAAAATATAATCTGAAAGGTGGTTTTTTAGAAGGAAAAAAATATTGCGGTATGTGATGATGACAGTTTGGATAGAGCGGCTTGGAAGGTGACTTGTTATGTCGAAATTTATGTGAACAGTAATGTGTGTGGTACTTTCTTTTTCTTCGGTTGCCCCTCGATCTAACTCATTTCATAGATGAGTTATGCTGGATTTTGGAGGTGTGGGCAAAGCGGTCTAAGACACTGAAATTTTCTGATATCCGCAGGCCCTTTAAAATTTCACCTCCTGATATTAAAATTGCAGAAGTTTAATGCTTGTACTCCAGCGCAAGTGGATTGCAAGTTTGGCTCTTTTGCTATATATTCTTATGAAAATTGCGCTAAATGAATATATGCGACCTAGACATGTGCATGGACATCTTATTTTGGGGCAACCCTTTGATTCTGGCTGTTTGTGGACACATTTTATGAATTAGATATGCTAAAACCTTTGGAGGAGTGGGCAAAACAGTGTGAAGATGAAAGGTTTATATTCATGATTGCTGACATCTGTTGGCCCTATAAAATCTCGCCTCCAGATATTATGTTTGCAGAAGTTTAATGCTTGTACTCCTTATTAAGTGGATTGCAAGTTTGGCTCTTTTGTTACATGTTCATCATCACGTTATATTATAAGTTTATCATGAGTACTTGTATTATCTTTATAAAGATGAGAAACCATTTGAAAAGCTACTTTTTGTATGTTTTATCTCCCTTAATAACTTTTAACCATTTTATCCTTCTTCTCTTCCCCAAGAATCTATCTAATTCTAGCTAAGAGGAGACCCATCTAATTTTTTATTGGTGCCAACTTAAGAAAGTTTCATGGAACATTCCTTTACACAAGTTTTCCTCATTGCAGTTATCTTGGGCACAATTTGATGCCCGTCAATATGATGCTAAATTGAGTGAATTGAGTTAGTGTACTTCATATTCATACATTGTATACTTGCATTCATCGTTCATGCAGCTTTACTGGGATTTTGATTTACAGCAACACTTGCTCAGGCTTTCTGCTGATGGACAAGAACTTTTTACCTCCTATGATGAGGTTTATGATACTTTTGATGCTATGGGATTACAAGAAAATCTTCTGAGAGGCATCTATGCTTATGGTAATAAAGTTTTTTGCCTTTGCAGTTATCTTGAAGTTATTTACATTTGCATGTTCTCATCTATTCCGTTGGAACATTCCCTTACTGCAGCCTTCGTCATATTTAATTTGAATGTTTTTTCCTTAACTACATATGCTTGGATTGTGTCTCTATTTGTTCAGTTTGTTTCAGTTAAGTTTTCTATATTATTCACTTCCTAGAACACAAAGCGGACCAGGGGGATGGAATGGAAATCAGTGTTTTCTTAATTTTTCTGAATAGTGTGTTTTGACTTTTGATGAGTATCAGTGATGTATTCTTCTAGGGAAAAAAAGAAAATTTTTGTTCTTCTAGAATTGTGCTTAACTCTTTTACAGGATCATATGTGTAATTTCTGGTTCTTGTTCTGAAGCAACTTGATTATGGTTTAGTTCAGTGTCAGGCTTTGGTCTTGGCACCAACAAGGGAGCTAGCGCAGCAGTTGAGAAGGTCAAGTGAGCTTTTGGTGATTTCCTTGGTGTTAAGGTTCATACTTGTGTAGGTGGCACAAGTTTTCGTGAAGATCAGCGCATTCTCCAAGCTGGTGTTCATGTTGATGTTGGAACTCCCGGTCATGTGTTTGACATGCTGCGGAGGCAGTCTCTTCGTCCAGATTACATAAATATGTTTGTTCTGGATGAGGCTGATGAAATGCTTTCTCGAGGTTTCAAGGACCAGGTTTGTCAATTTTCTTTATTCTCATTTGTTTCTAATTGCCTGGCATCTTTTTCATATACATACGGTTGCTTTTTGAAATTTGCAAGCTTAGAGATTTAATTTCATTCCGATCTTGACTAAAATTTTAATTAGCATTGCAGATCTATGACATCTTACAGCTGCTGCCCGGTAAAATTCAGGTTGGAGTCTCCTCTGCTACAATGCCTCCAGAGGCTCTTGATATTACCAGGAAGTTAATGAACAAGCCTGTGAGAGTCTTGGTAAAGCGTGATGAACTGACTCTTGAAGGTATCAAGCAATTTTATGTCAATGTTGATAAGTAGGAGTAGAAGCTAGAGACACTGATCTTTATGAAACACTGGCCATCACCCAGTGTCATTTTTGTCAACATCAACACCAGGCGCAAGGTGGACTGACTCACCGATAAGATGTGAAGCAACAACCATACAGTATTGTGTGTTTGGATAAGATTTTAAAAACGGGCTTACGGAGAAAATGGGTTTTTGGACAGCTTATGGAAAATGACTTTTAGAGAAGAGTTTATAGAAAAAAAGTGATTCTGAATAAATAAGTGTTTGGATAGTTATTTTTAGAATGACTTTTTATATTGGTAAATTATTAAAAAGGTTATGATTTGATTAAAAGTAGGAGAGAGGAAAGAGGGTAGAGAATAAAGAAGAGAGATGAGAGAGGGTGGAGAAAAGAGAGTAGAGAGGAGATAGGAGAGAGTGTAGAGAAGAGAGATGAGATAGGAGAGAGTGTAGAAAAGAGAGATGAGATAGGAGAGAGGGTATAAGAAAAAGTAAGGATAATATAGTAATTGGATAGTTTATAAGTTTTTTTATTGTTCCAAAAGATAGTTTCAGTAACTTATTCAAAATTATAGTTTTAAATTATGGTTTTATCCAAAAATACTTATGGACAAATATAGCTATTTATTTTAAAAAATTTTCAAGCTTTCAAACTGAGGTTTTGCCCAAAAGGGGCTTATAAAACTATGGTTTTCTTTCAAAACAAACAGGCCCATTGGCAACCCATGGTGACCTGGACCAAAACACTCATGATATCATTATGCGTGAATTCTGATCTGGTTCTTCTAAGAGTTCTGATCAATACTGATCTCTTGGCTCGTGGTATTGATGTGCAGCAAGTTTCTCTTGTCATCAACTATGATCTGCCAACCCATTCAGAAGTTCTATAACGTAGCCATGGAGCTGCCATCAAATGTTGCGGATCCGCTCTGTTGAGTTAGCAATTTTGTTTTTTTTTTGTTTTTAAACTCATCGGGGTTTCACTTTTTGACAAGAGTATTATTGTTTTATTTTCTTTGTTAAGATTATTTTTACACCTTTAGAGTTCAAATTCAAGGACATCTGACCATATTCTTTTAATGATCTCACAGAAATTGCTTAAAGAAGAGTTTGTCTTCCTCTTCATTCTTCCTTCACTCGGTATAATGAAAAATTAGAAGCTCCCCTTTAGTAGTTCTTAGGGCATGTCTGATAGGGGTGTTTATAGGTAGGGCTGGGCAAAGTAATTTCATTGTCTGAAAAAGCCTATGCATTTTGCAGCCCTATGCCCGGCTTTACTCGGTAAAAACCCTAACCATTTTGGGTTAGGCATAGGCGGCTTAGGCATGCCCAAGTTGTGATGCTACGCTAATATTGTGGGAAAAAATATGCCGTTTTTAAACTTTTAAAATGATACCATATTCATATGTCTTCAAGAGTTAAATAATATCTATAATCCACTAAAAATAAGGTAATAAAAAGATAATAATTAAACTTTAGTAATTACAATTTATAATGTAATTATAATATTATGATTAGTAAAGTTAAAAAAAATTAATATAGTTATAAATATTAAAAGATGTAATTTTCGTACTTAATTACTTATATTTTTAAAATGACCTTTTAGTCATCAGTAATTATCATAATCTTTTTTCCAAGTACAGCATCTAGAAAAAAAAGTAAAAATAAAAAAAGGTGTGCTCATGGGCAGAGTAGGGTAACCTCTGTCTGATGCCCAGCCCAAAAAAAGTATGGGTTGTATTTTGTAGCATGATATCTAGCCCTACCTTATATTTATCGGCTTGGGTAAGGGTTTTGTTTTACGGGCTTGGGTAGGCATATCGGGCCGTGAGCTTAACACCCCTCATATCTAACTTTCTAATTGTAAATGGTGAAAGCGTAACTTTTTTTTCTACCATGTCAATTAGATCATCTACAATTGTACAGCGAGTAATGTAAAAATGTTTTTGAAAATAAACAATGATGTGAAATCATGAGGACTTTGACTTATGAGGAATTAAAAAATAAATAAATTCGGACTAATTAATTCAACTGGTTCAATTGTTCAATGCCATATATCAAGGCAATGTTGAGTAATATTAAAAGTGATACTACAGTATCTATGATACATAGACCAAATATAATATAACTTCGAGAGGCGAACATGGAAGAACGTCTATCATGCTAACAAACACATCACGTATTCACGAACAAATTCACAGATAAAAATTCTACTCAAGGATTTAAGTAAAATATAACTTATGTGTTTGTTTATTTTTGTTACACACCCGATTCATCAGATTTTTGTCTAGACTACATTCAGATCCGACTCGCGTCGCACACCTAGCTATAGTGGGTGAATCTCCCAACAGAAATTTTTTATACACGTCAAGACTCAAACTCGAGATCTCGCTTAAATGATATCGAGCTGTTTACCACTCGGATCAACCCCATTTAATCTTTTATGTGTTTGTTAGCATTATAGAATTCACTTCAATTTCCATCAAATTTCAATTCAACCCATTTAAGTGTCACATACACACTAAAGATAATTATCAAAACTCCTGCCAACAAAAAGATTTCCACTAGTACCAAATAACCAACGTATTAATTGTAATATTAAAATCAAAGAAAAGAATCATAGCTGTAATATTGCAGTATCTCACTAAACCAAGTTATAATTTCCCCCAAAATCTTACCATCTCTCCTACCACATTTTACAGTGTTACCACGGAACAGTCTTAAAGCATAAAGGGTATGAACACAGCCTTTTGACTAGGCCAAAATGTCAGTATAATCAAGATTCAGGAAGCCACAAAAGTGTTTCTTTATTGTGTTCTTCATATAGTGAACACTCGCACTTGTTGCAGCTTTCCTCCAAACCAAAGCATAGACAACACTTCATTTGAAAGTATGAAACTCATCAGAATTTACAGAGACCAGAGATCACAAGGAGGCAGCTACTAGTATTGTACCCTTTCGTCATTGAAATGCAAGCTATCAATGCCTCTTAGAGTAGACTCAAAATTCTTGATGTTTGCCGGGCTCCTGCCAGATGATGTTCTGATCTGCTCCGCTGATACAAGAGGTGAACTTCTTTGAGCACCAGCGATTTTACGGAGTGCTCCTGGACTTGCATCAACAGCAAGAGAGCGAGAGGGCCCAGTCTCACTGCCAACAGTAGCTGCATCCCGGCTGCTAGAGACAGCAGCTCGCCTTGAAGATCCGCTTGGGCGGAAAAAATTAGAACCAGACAACTGCGAACACACAGATAGACAGAGAGACAGAAAATTGCAGTATGAGAAATTAATTGTGATGTATTGTAAGAAAAGTTCTAATCTTAAACAGCAGGACTCCAAGTTTCATACTAACAAATATCATAAGCCAACTAACCTGATAACACATTCAATTATAGGATAGATTACTTACTATAAACATTAAACAGACTGCATCCATTTCTGTCCAGAAAACATGGACTACCTTTACATTATATCACTTGCACGTTTTGAGCTTCATCTGTGCCCATACACAGAATGACAAAACAGATGATACTTTATCATCTGTGTCATCAGCAAAAAATAAAGTTGCAACTTACACCTTCATACGTTTTTCTTCTTTGGAAGACATCTGTATTCCTAGCAAATACTCCTCTGGTCCTTAATATAAGACTTATTTAACTAATTTGATTAGATTAAGAAAGTTAGTTAATATAGCATGTTTTTCCTAAAGCATCATAAACATCTTTCTTAATTTCCTCCTCCCTCTCTTACTTGATTAATGTTGATAGAGTATCAATAAGGGTAGTTTAGGAAAAATAGATAAATATGAGAAAGAGGGCTTATATTTAGGACCAATATCAACTCCCCAATTAGGTTCTATATTAAGGACCGAATGAGTACTCATTTTCTTCAATTGGAAAGCAATATTAATATTAATGAGAAGGAAGAGATTAAGTCGATTGAGAAGGAAACTGCCCCCCTCCAAATTACCAGAGACAGAAAAAATACTCTACAGTCCGCAATAAAATATACGCACCATTCCATCTTTTGATATATTTGAGTCACTTGGAACTGGGGCTTTTTGTCTAGATAAGATGACATCATTTGCAGTAGGTCCTGAATTTCTCCTACGAGTAGGATCTGTCTCTGATGAAGACCAACCAGTGTGTCTGCCATCTTCCCCGCCTATAATTGAGTTTACCATATAAAAAATTCAAAAATACAATAAGTAACAACAAGAGGGCATGCAAAGGCCAAGTGAAGTCAACACAATCATTATGTAATTTAAGTCTACACTCACTCTGGTGATGTTTTAATATTTTTTATTCACTTGCAATATAAGAAGTCAAACAAGAGTAGCATGCTAGACAAGTATCTAAAAGAAATCTGATATATATGATATATATGTATGTATGTAAGCAAGCAGATTTTAAGAAACAGAAGCTATTTCACTCTTTCTAACAAAGTGCATCATCTGAAAACATCTTTGTCAAGATAGACAGATAGATGATACACAGGTGATGTAGAAAGAAAGGGTAGAAAATACATACCTGAATGTCTATCAGCATTTGCAACAATTGGTGGCATGCCAGAACTTGGTCCAGCACCAGGAACCTACAAATGTCATTTCTACTAAGACAAACTAACCTCAACATGAAAGAGACAACGAAACCAGATGGCAAAAATTACTTACAATAGCACGACCAGGAGGAGTAGCAATATGGGATTGCTGATATTTCAAAATGGTCCAATCAAAGACATAATCAAACTGGAATCCTGGAGTACGGGGGAAAAAATCTTGTTAAAACACAACCATCTACTTCACAAATGAAATGTCGTCATAAAGAATTATTCTGCAATCAAATAGAATAGAAGATAGAAAACAATTAAGAATTAAACCTTCACGAATGAAAAGGTCACGGAAAAGTCTTTTCAGATAAGCATAATCTGGCTTATCATCAAAACGCAGAGACCGGCAGTAGTGGAAGTATGATGCAAATTCTGAGGGATACCCACGACAGAGAGACTAGCAAAAAAGCAATGCAAATTCAGTATAATTTTCCTTTTTCAAAGAAATGTACATAATATGCATCAAATACTAGTTTAACTCACAATTTTACCTCAATAGAAGTAGAAACTTTCTTCTCACTGATCTTCTCATACTTCTGCTTCTTATTACCTGCTTTCAGTCCCTGCCAAGGAAGACTATAAAAGTACAATGTCAACTGTTTGCAAAGCAGGTGGCAGAAATTTAAGATAAAACAAGCAGAAGCATCTTTACCTTCCCCTTAAAAAGTACATAAGAACGTATCCAAGTGACTCTAAGTCATCCCTGCGACTTTGCTCTATTAAAGCATTAAGCACATTCTCAAAGGTCAGAATAAATTACCACAGTTCAGCGAAAAAATAACAGAAAAAAAGGAGGGAAAAAAAAGGAATACATGCAGCACTACCAATTCCAAGATGAGTATTCATACTAGCATATCTAGCAGTTCCTGTCAAATTCTTATTCTCTCTGCACAGAATTACAAACATGTCAAAATCCAGGAAACCGCAAAAGTAAATTGTAAGCCAATACATGTTTTTTACCATACAAAAACTTGAAAAATAATTTGAAATTATTCATATTTTATATATTGATTATATACATTGTTACTGTAGAAGTGAAAAATCAAACAAAAGAACAATTAACCAAAAAGCTACCTGTAAGGAATATGCTGGTGGGTAGAAGTGTCTCTGTATTTCTTTGCAAGACCAAAGTCAATGATGTATACCTACCAATGAGGTAAATTTCAATATACATAGCATAAAAGATGATAGGGTCTGAAAGAAGGAATAATTACAAAAAATCAAGTATTGAACCAATACCTGGTTTGCACGCCTTCCTAAACCCATGAGAAAGTTGTCTGGCTTGATGTCCCGATGTAAAAACGATTTTGAATGAACAAATTCAACTCGATTTATCTGAAAACAGTTTGTCAAAGAAATGGGTGACTAAAAGTTGTCCAAAGGATACCCACAAAACACTGAAAATCCTACCATCTGATCAGCAAGCATTACAACAGTTTTCAGTGACAATTTCCGACCACAAAAATTGAATAAATCTTCAAGACTGGGCCCCAGTAAATCCATCACAAGCACATTGTAGTCTCCTTCAACACCAAACCATCTAACATTTGGGATTCCAGCTGTTAATAGAGGCCAAGCAGAAAATATTTGAGATTAAAATTTGTATACGAGTTCAATAAGAAACAAAAAAATATATAGAAGGCAGAATGTGGTAATTACTTCCTCCTTGCAGTATTTTATACAGCTTCGATTCATACAACAGCTGAGGGTGTTTGGTCTTGACATTTTCCTGTTTTAAAAGGCAAAATAAAGAAAAAGCATAACTCCATGCCTCAGAAGCAAATTACAGTAATGAATGATTAATTCAAGAATTACAGATACTGGATACAGGGCGTAAATATATTCAACTGTCAAAGAAAAAATACAAATAATTGAAAGTTTAAAGTTCCTGAACTATGTAAGACTACAGACTACTAGATTTGAGGATGTTATTAGATATGTTTGATGCCCAAGCCATCTGAGTACAAAATCATTGAACTACAACGATATTATTAATTAAAATAATAAAATTAAAACATTTGGCATTCGCGTTTAACTAGATTCATTAAACTAAGGCAACTATGACCCAAGCGTGCAGACTCTCAGATAAAAATATTAAAGTCTAATCATGTTTCATCTGGTTGCTGGAGTAGCTCAATTAAGAAATCATAGCAGAGGATCATTAGACACGGGCAGATTCTAAAGAAATATACGAAGAAGTTAAGCAAACTTATCTCTTATCAACATTTGGCACATTGATTGCTTCAATTTTACACATGCACCTATTTTTACTGTGCGATACAACACCATGATTCAAATTTCCCAGAACCAAATGTCAGGAACAGCAAAATTACATCCTAATTAGTCCCATGCAAAGCTAGACTAACTACTGCCTATCAGCCATTTGCGAAAAGTAAATTCTTAATTTTGCCAAACGGCAAAGTACGCTGCAACAGCGCGAATTGAAGTCGGTTAAAGTACTCACGAGCTTAATTGCGACATCTTCATTTGTCTGAATATTAGTACCTGGCAAAAGGATCGCAACAGTTCAACAAAAAAATACACCAAATCACAACAAAAATGGGAAACCAAAAAGCGGCAGAAAACACAGCACCAAGATAGATCTCCCCAAACGATCCGCTACCAATCTTCCGGCCAAGACGAAATTTGTTCCCTACTCGAGGCTCCATTCAACAAAATTTGATCAACGACCGAGCCTAAACCCTAGAACTAAATTACAACTAAAAAAGACAAAAAGTTTGAAGATCGAACACTAGAAAGAAAAATTGAAATTGAAAAATGGGAAATCAAGGATTAGCAGCTAGACTTGAGAGACGACTTCGAGTAGCAGTTGTAGAAGGGAACTTGAAGATATGGGAATAAGGAAAAGGATAGAACTGAGAAAAGGGAAAGAGTGAAGGACAAAATTGGAAAAAGAAAAAAAGAACCTTCCTTTTCTATAACATGATCGATAGGAAGAAATAGGGTCCGTCGTATAAAAAAGAAAGTAAAGAAACAGGGTCCGAAGAGAAAAGGGTGAGAGAGAAGAAGACAACGCGCAAACCCTCCTCGCGATTCAATGCGAATGCGAAATTTCTCGCCGCTTTCAAGATGCAGTCAAGCAGATTTTTTTCTTCTTCTCTCTCCCCCCTTGTCTAGAGCTTCGTTTTCTTGTTGCTCTCCGTAACGCGCAAACCCTCTTAACGTCTTTGTATTTCAAGTTGCTCTCCGTTAGTTTTTGGGAAAATTGCTGAAACATCCTTGTTAAAATTTTTATTGCCCAAAATACCTTAAATTTGTTTAAAAACTTAAATTTTTGCACGGATATAACTTATGTTTAGCAAATATAACTTTTCTTTAAATGTGCCAAACATATTTATAACTTATACAAATATTTTTTATTTTAAGGATTTTTATATGTAGTTGAATATAGGTTTTCTAGTGTGAAAAAGATGTGTACCTGCTAGACAAAATGAAATATATTTGCACAAATCTAAAGATAGCACATGCTATACATAATAATCGACAAAGAATTGCACATGATAGTCTTTAAACAAATTTTAAATATTTAAATAACTGTGGGTAATAAAAATTCTTATAGAGATTTCACAACAATTTTCTCAAGATTTTTTTATTGATTTTTTACTTTTTTTTATACCAATTTTCAATGGGCATCCACAGCATTGATGTTTAGTTTTGAGGAGGAGAGATTTTGCTTCCTTCTACTTTATTAATGGAATTTTCAAGTTTTTTCTTCCTTCTACTATACCAATGGAATTTTCAAGTTGATTTTTCCCCTTTTCTTACTTCTAGAAGCAAAGATGTGCTTGCTACACAAGCAACCGTATAAGATCACTTGAATTGAATCATAACAATCTGACTTGAGAATTAAATAAATCTGATCTTATGAATCAATAATTTAGCAAACTGTCAACCTCTTAACTATCATATACAACAACTCTCGTTGCTTTTCCACAATAATGAATGGAACTATCAGTCTGTAAACAAACAAGTATAAGCAGGATGTTACATACAACAGCTCCCTAGCTTTTCCTCAATGAATAGGCAAACCAATACAAGCAGGGGAATAAAGAACGAGAAAAGGGGCTATAGAGAGAGAAAAAAATTGAGCAAGCCTAAAAATTTCCTACCCTATTAAAAAATAATAATATTTATTAGTTTCTTGATGGTGATAAAGCGCCTATAGATGATTGCTTCTTCTGTAGCCTTCCTTTCAACTGCCTGATCTTGGCTTCAACTCTTGCTGTGAAACCAATCTTTGTCTCTTGTCTGGCCTTAGACCTTTCCCTAGTCCACATGTTTTGATCTTCAATGTCCTTCTTATAATACTTAATTTCTTGGATGATATGATGATCCATTGGATTAAAACATCTTTGGAAGGAAATGTGGGTGAGATAAGGAAGATTGCAGGTGACTGTTACTAAAATGGTTGCTATCCAATAAAGAGGTGCAGGGCCAAGAGCTTCAACTAGTATTTGGTAGGCATTCTTGGAGTAGTATGGAGAAATCATGCCATATAGCAAGAGAAATAGGTACCATGATGTTACACTGCCCCAGACCAATAGGTGTTGGATCCAGGTAAAATGGTTCATTGTCAGGGCAATCTGAAGATTGACAGCCCAAATGATGCAAGTGAACATTGTTGTACCGACGGCAGCCATGTCAGCGGTCTGGCCATTAGCGCGGAAGGCTTGATCATAGAAGATGATGACGTTGAGGAAGAAGATGATGAGGGAGGAATAGAGACCATTGCCTATCCATCCTAATATTCTATACCAGTCAAAGAACAAATTTTTGGGTCCCTGCTGGTAAAGTGCAGGAAACTGCAAAAAGCAAGAAGTGCATCAAAAGAATGCAGGCTGTAGAGTTACCAAAACTTAGATGAAATACAATTAAGGCGTTTTAAGGGGAAGAACCTGCAAGCAGACTTCTGATGAAACATCTTGCTCAAAAACACCAAGTGAGATGACAGGTAATGACGTCAGAACAACGTTGAACAATAACATGTACCAGTCATCATAAACTGATTGCCCAGAGAAACCCGTAAAGGCCTCAAAATAAAATATGGTCAGGCCAAATGCTATATTTTTGTAGAAAAAGTAGCATATCTGCATGAACGACAGATCAATCAGAGGAAAGATGGGGACCAACTCATAACATGAAGAACCAAACTGGGGGGCGGGAGTGAACAAAAAAATATGAATAAACAATGAATACCATTTGTGCAATTCTCTTGTAACACCAGTGCCCATGGACTACCAGAAGACGCTCCAAAAACCGAAATTGGGCAATGGCAAAGTCGCTGGCCATCACTGCCTGAAAAGGAGTTCCAATTTTAGTCTCACAAATTCCAAATGTTCACATACTTCCACAGAAAAACTTTTATGTGCATTTTCTTACCAGGCAGGCAAGGATGAAAGTAAGAATTAAATAGTATTCACGAGTGGGTCCTAAATTTGAACTATAGTACTCTTACTCTACATGAGACTATTAAAGTAACATAGAAAAATGCTTCTAGAAAAGCTAGCCAGTTCTCTTATGAAGGAAAACATAAAATTTGATCAGATGACACTTTCCATGCAGCTCATTTCAAAGCAAGAGCAACAATTTTGAGCAACCAGCATAAAGAGATTGCTTTTTTCCACATAATTCTCACTATCAAAATTTTAAACGTTAGCTCATGGCCAGTCAGAATGTTTATTTACCGAATAAACATTGAAAAATGAATCTTTTGAGATTCCAAGAAAGGGGAAAAAGACATATGACCAAAAGTCGCTAATCAGGCCATGACTGTCAATCACCAAAAGAAAATAAGAAAAATACAAGAGAAATAATGTTCCTTCAAAAGCCCTGTTGCATGGCAAGGAGACTTCACCTTTACTTTGTTTTGTACGATAAATTAATACAATTGGCAATGCAAAGAGATGTTCACTTCTCTACGGCATTGTTTATCCTAGTAGATAACCAGTATGGCTTGACAAATAGTCAGGCTAATAGTTTAACTTATGGGGAAGCATGTAAAGGAACAGGTTACCTCTCTCCAATACCATTGCCTATTAATGCCCATAACTTATCTCTGGTTCCTTCAACTCACATATCCCAAACATGTAAACAACCATCATAGTTAGGTATTCTCCCTAACTAATTCCCATTTTCAAAAAAAAAAAAATATCAAGAGTAAAGCACATGATGTTGCAACCATACCAATTGATTTTATAATACAAATAAATGCAGAGAAAACTCCATGTGACATAATCATGCCAGAGGA
Source organism: Leucaena leucocephala (assembly GCA_037074615.1). Lineage (NCBI taxonomy): Eukaryota > Viridiplantae > Streptophyta > Magnoliopsida > Fabales > Fabaceae > Leucaena > Leucaena leucocephala. Next base: position 19,371,127 of record CM073555.1, on the reverse strand, counting down.
GCCAGTCAGGTATGTCACTAACCTGCATACCTTCAACTCCACTAATACCAACACCAATATCTGCTTCTTGAATCATGCCAACGTCATTTGCACCATCACCTATTGCTAGAGTGGTCTTCCCAGTTCCTTCCTTCACCAGCCTTGTTACCTGAAGCCAAAGGATTATCGGACAATGCAGTCACTACTCTGCGGAATTGAACTCCTGAATCCATTTGCTTTGATTGGCCTTAACTTTCTAAATTTATCTCAAATAAATACATGGTGTAGTTGAACAGAATTGTGAGCCTAACAAGTGTAATAGTAGTAGCAGTGTTCATACTAAGTATCAACTGTTCAGATGCAGAATATCCATGTGTGAGTTTGTCTTTTATATGCACAAGTGGCAAAGGAGAAAAGATCCTACCAGCGCCTTTTGCTTGGGAGACGCACGACAGCAGATGACAGATGCACATTCCACTGCCAATCCCAAAAACTGGTGCTTCATATCATCTTCTAATATATATGTCAGAGTTTTACCATCAATAATTAATGCAAACGCAGCATGGGGATCTTTCTCCAGCTTGATCATTTGTGAGGCATTGGTTATTTGGTTCATTATGTTCTCCTTGATGGCCTAAGCAATAACAAGGACTAAGTTTAAGATCAGATGAATCTTAAGTCCACTAATTTAATTCCTCTACTCTTTCTCAACGACAAATACCTCTTTTCCACTGTTGGTTAATGAACCTGAGTTCATAGTAGTTATACATATCTGCTTCATGCCCGGTCGAAGCAAACTACAAGCGAATCTGATGAACAGAGATAAAAAGTTAGTTGTGCTTGTTTATAGAGGCAATTATCATTAAGTTCAGAACAGAGATGTAGTCATATGATGTAATTAACTAATTTGCGGTAGACTGACCCAATGTTGATTGCAGTTTCCATCTTATCTCCGGTTAACACCCAGATCTTAAGACCAGCTTGGGCAAGTTTGTCAATGCATTGGGGCACCTGACAAGGACAATAAAGCGAAAATTGGTTGAAGTAGACCAACAGTAACATATGCATATTGACTATAAAGAATGATAAAACCTACCCCTTTCTGCAGTTTGTCTTCTACAGCAGTAGCTCCAACAAGAATCAACTCTCTCTCCATTACATCTGATAATCGTTCAAGTGTTTCCTCTCGGTCAGACCCAACAGCTGCTTTGGCTTTCTGGAATTCATTATTCCAAACAGAATACTCTTGCTCATCAAGTTTTCTATAAGCCAAGGCTAGTGTTCGCAAACCAGATTCTCCATATTCATTTAAATGTCTAGTAGTAGCCTCCAAATATATTTTTCCATTCTTTGACAATCGATCAAATATTATACTGCATAACCACAAAGGGGACAGAATATGAATGGCAAACTTTAAAGTGAGATGTTGAAAATCTGTGCAAAAGTGTGTGTACATGTCTGCGAACTTCTCATAAGGAAGTCAGGAGTTACTGTGATTAATTATGTAAACTAGTAGCAAGGGAAGTTTAAACTCTGCCAAGCTTCAAGAGGATTCAAACTTCCCCCATTATAATGTAAATGCTGATCATAGGCCCTACTTGATTGGAAACCATGTATTCAACTGCCAATATTTAGGACAGGAAACACAGATTCCATAATCTAACCTGTCTGCTCCCTTGCACATAAGAAGAATGTTGCTGTCCTCATCACGTACAACCACAGACATCCTTTTTCTTTTACTGGTGAAGTCCAACAAATTCAGGATTTTGTACTCCCTGCATAATCCATCAAAAACCCCACAAAACAAATTTTAAAAAAATTGGTGATATAACAATTAAAAGAGTTGAAAAGACATGAGAATACATTGAACCCCTCTCCTGCCAGCACCCCCCCCCCACCTTTTTCTGTAGAAAGGCATAGATTAAGAGAAAATGGCAGACATAAAAGAGTTCATATATGACCACGTCACCTTTCAACTGGTTGTCCAGAAGGAGACAGTCTTTCACGGATGAAAATACTCGACTGATTCCTTTTACAAAACTCAAAACCAAATTCTCTGGCTGCTGCAAGAAAAGCCCCCTCGTCAGGTGACTCAGCTTCATACGTAAAACTGCTCGTCTCCTCATTCAGCTCAGGAATGGCAGTATGGCACACTGCCAATATCCGGAAAAACAACAAATGAACATCAGAATTGGCCTCTTTCAACCAGTTGCAGTTCAAGATCCGGTTGTCCTCAAAATTAAATCCCTTTATGGCAGGCTTTTTATTTTCATCACTCTTAGAAGTAACAACAGGCTCCATTTCAATTTCATCACCCATTCTATTATTTTCACTCAAACCACGTGATTTATTCTTAGGCATGGGAAAATTAGAGAGATCTGACTCCTGCTCCTCATAGTCAGAAGCCATCTGCTTTGCTGCAGCAAGTTCAACTTCAGTGGAACGTACTCCATATGCTGTACCAGCAATGGAGCATTTCAAAAAACCCATCTGATTGCAGGTTAAAGTGCCAGTCTTGTCAGAAAGGATAGTATCTACCTGACCCAACTCTTCATTCAAATTTGAAGTTCGTGCATCAGCTGGAGTCCCAGTTTCTTCATCGAACATTTGCAAGTCTTTGTTGATGAAGCTTGCTTGTAGAACCTTCACAAGCTCAATTGACACATACAGAGATATGGGTATCAAATACCCATAAAGAATGAGCGCAGTAATAAGATGGCTCATCCCAGCCAAGGCAGCATTGTTGGGATTATATTGGTACTCAGCTACCATGGGCTGTAAGTACCACCAGTCTGGAGTTTGAAACTTGGTTTTTATAGCAAATCCTATGGAACTTATCATAGATATTAAAATAAGGACCGTGAAAAGAAGATATATGATATAATCCATCTTCTTTTCTATTCTGCTCCTTTTTGAAGGGGATTTTGTGGAATTCTGCATCACTTTGCTGTCATGACCAGTGAAAATGACCACCCCATAGACATGATCAGTGTTTCTCAGCTTGGAATCTCGGAGGAGAATTTGAATAGGATCAATGGCATAAACCTGACGTTCATACTCAATGTTACCAACAAATGTGTAGAGATTGGGATTTGGGTCTTCACATGTTATTGTTCCTGTAAAATCCTTAAAAGCGCCATCATTATCAAGAGGCAAGGTAACTTCCAAAGATCTCTTCACTTTCAAGTTCGTTTCACCGTCTAAATTCATAGTTTCCACATAGCATATACCATCATCATAACTTGATGACAACAGAAGCAAGTCCGCAGGGAAAAATTGATCCTTTTCTACTTTTACCACATCTCCAACCCTTATCTTCTGCCATGCCTTCAAATCAAAAACACCGTCGCCTTTATGGACACTAACCTTCCGACGATTAACTTTGACATCCTGAAGAAACCTTCGCCAATCTTCCAGTGCTTCCTTTGCCATACTAAGCCCCACAACAAATGCCAAAGGAGCAATCATACTCACTGGTGTAAAAGGTGAAATTGGAGAGACTGAGAGGCATGCAGCCAAAAGAAAATATATATTAGCAACTCGTCTAAATTGCTCAAAGAGAGCCTTCGGCAAAAATGAGATAACATTATATTTTGTAGTTGATATATGATTCTTGCAGTAATGTAGAGGTTTCTTTTCATGGAGATGAGGTTGGTTGCAGTGAACAGTTCGTGAGAACCCTGGGCCTTCAAGGGAATGGGCCCCCTCCTCAGTGGTTCTGGGTCGAAGGCAAGCAAATGTGTAAAGATTGCTCCTCCGTATCCTTGCCCTTATTCTCCCGCGAGCCATTTAGCTGAATTTCAGCCCAAGGATTCCCTTAAAATCTTGCTTCCAACAAACAATTGATTGTACCCCTTGAACCAAATTTCTTCATCTATAACCTAAAAAGTCACAAACATATTGTTGTCATTAACTTTCGCAGATAAACATGAGAATTTGCAGGAAACATGTCAAATTCGATTATATATAAAGAAATATAATTTCGGGTGCAACTGAAATTGGTCAAATCAGATCAAATAGCACCTATTGAAATTAGCATTCAATTCCTCGCATATATACGAGAATTTACGAAAGATGATCTAGAAAGTTAAAAGAAAAATGACAACAAGAACCAGGAAAATCTGACGAGCTAGAGCTAGCAATTACAGGTACTGCCACTACCCAGATCGTAATGAAGGTCAATGTCGCCCAATTCCAAATCATTTTATACCCATTTCCATTTCCAGGTCTCCAATTCGGTGGAAATCAAATTGGGGAGCTAATTCCTTTAGACCAAAAAAAAAACAAATATAGAAAGAAAGAAAGAAAAGAAATCCAAATGAAGCAATTAATTGATCCTTAATGCAAGCTTAGATTCCCCGTACTCAGACGCTTAAAATTGGGAAAAGAATAACATTTGATATGAGAAGGCTCTACTCAGAAGACAGGACTTTGAATTTTTAAAATACGAAAAATCATCCAAAAAATCATGAAAGTAAAACGCACCGAAGTTCGGGGCCCCCGTCCATCTTCAGGAAGGACAAAAACCGACCAATGTGGGAGAGGTGGAGGCAGCTGCGAAGAGTTGCAGATCGAGAAAGAGGAAGGAGACAGTCTAGAGAGAGAAAGTCTTGATGGGGAGAGAGAGAGAGAGAATTACAGGGTTTTTTTTTTTTATAAAAAGAAAACAGGGTTTTAGCCTTTGGGCGCAACCGAGATCTCTCTCTCTCTCTCTATAGTTCCTCCTTCCTTCGTTCAATTCCAAATTTCCACTGTCAGAAATTTCCTATGCCACCTTTTTACTATTTATTTATATTTTCAGAAAAATCTGCTTAATGTTCCACAATTTTACCAGATTTCTTAAAGATTTTGTTTACTAAATTTAGACACCAATCTTAGATATTTAAGATTTGAATTTTCATTTTAAACAATAACATAAATATAAAATATATGAAGATTAAAATAATAAATTAATAATTACTAAATGGGTGAATAATGTGGTTCATTTTCAAATATTTTGTTAATAACAAAATATATTTAGTTTTTATGATTCTTAATCTCATAACTTTTATCAGAATTTTGTGGAGATTTTATTTAATGAATATAAATAATAAAATATTCAATATTTACTATTTTAACTCTCAACAATAATATATCAGATGTGTTTTTAGAAACTATAGTCTTTTATAATTTTGGTAAAAAAATATATTTAAAATATTATACTGTTTGGTTCGTATTATTATTTTTATGATTGGCTGAAGAGTCTGGGCAAGGGAAAGGAAGTTGTCATGTCAAACGTTTGGAGAAGATGGTGGGTCCTAAAGTTGAGAGCCTAATCGCCAGCTCAGCATCTCCAAGTGAGACTAAAAAGCAAAAACAGTGGCCGCAGCCTAGCAAAAACTTACCACATTTTGTGTTTTTATAAGTAAAAAAATAATTTCAAATTTTATCATTAAGTAAATATAAACCTAATATTATGGCACCATGAATAAGATTAAAATGTTAATAATTTAAAAAATAAAGGAATTAGAAATGACACGTACCAGTGTTATAAGAACTATATTAGATTAATCAATTTGATGCCTGTATCAAAAATTGAGGGTCTAGTTTGAATATCACAAAAGACCAGAGGTATAGATACCCTATAAAGAACCGGTTGAGCCGGTCTCCAGCTAGTTGAATTCGGTAGAACAAATAGCTAGATCACTTATTTTTAAGGTTTTATCCATGTTTTTGAGCTATAATTTATGCATACATATGTTAAATAAGTAAAGGAAGATGAAAAACATAAATAAATATATAAAAAGTATGATCATATACTACTATATAATAAAATTATAATTAATATAGAGTTAATTTATCGACGTAAAATTTTTCTTTATCTTAAATTTAATTATTAAAATAAATATATATAGAAAAAAACTATCGTTAATGAAATGGGAGAGAATGATGCTTAAATTCAATTAATAGTTTGCTTTTTTATATAAAATTATGAATATATATATTATTAAAATTAATTATATTTAATATATTATCATATACTAATTATAACACATATTTGAATGGAGATTCGAATTTTGTATTCACACCCAACTCTTATGGCTCGCTATCATGAATACAATAATTAAAGGGTCGTGATTTAGAAAATAGACACAGATTACGTTGTGCCAGTAAAATGACAGAGCAGAGGCTGCCATTTTTAAGATTTCAGTTTATTCAGATTGGACGGCTGGGACCCACTCCTTGCCACGTGTCCACGTTCCCTGCTTTCCCAATCTTGCCCCTCCGGGCTCCGGCCCCTACCTATATATGTTAATTTGACCTTCTTAAACAAATAGGCCTGCAAGGGGAGACCTGGCAGTGGGACTTACGCGGGAAAATATTTCGATTATTTATTTTTCTTTTTTAATTTGATTTTAAGAAATTAAATTATTTATTTAAAAAAGAAAATGTCATTCTCATGATAGCTTAGGCATTAAGAACTTGGAGAGCTAAAAAGCCCTAAAATAAGCGAACCCTTTTGTCGGCCAATACCAAGTTCCTTCCAAATAATCCAAATTACTACATATCAGGTAAGCAATTTGTACTTTACACTCATCAGTTCATTTCATTATTCCTTTTTCTTTTATTTATTATTATCTTTATCTTTTTCTTACAAATCACAACTATTTAGTCTTTTTAAATGGTGAGGTTTAATTGAATTTTATACTATATAAAATAGATATATATATATATAACCAATTAATTTTAGTATAAGAAGTTTTAGTTGTTTAAATATAAAATTTTAAATTTAAATTTATATGAATATAAAAAATATTTTTAAAAAATAAACCTCTAATTGGATCGATATATACAATATTTAAATTTAATCTACTCAGTCATATAAAAAATTAGATATATATAAGGAGATCTAATTTTAATATTGCTTTACTTTATAGGATTTCACAATAAATTTTTTCTATATTATATCTTAATTTTTATTATTTCTTTTATCTATATTTCTTATCAAATATACCGTGTATGTTATTTCTATTTCAGTCAATGCAAGATATCAAAATCAATTTTTGCAAATAATAAGATAATTTAGTCAAAATTCTTGTTGCTATGCTGAGAATGAATTGAAAAATAATTTCTTTACGAGTATCTTGTGTTTTGGATTTGGTCATGATAGGATAAGCATATTTGTGAGGGGCAAAATGGTATATTAAGGTGAGATCCTAAATTCGAACTTTTTATAGCGTGTTTAAGTGGATAATGGGTTCCACGTCATTATTGAAATAGACATCCAAACACGTCCTATATGATTCTGATCTCTAAGTTTGGATTAGAAAGTGAGAGAAAGAGAAACAGGATTCGATTTTCAGATTTTTTTTTTTTTAATTTCATTTAGGTATGAATCAGGGAGGGTCCATATTCTTCGTATTATTGAAGGAAACTTTAAAATGATCGCACGTGCTTGCTTAATTTGAAATTACTTGGCTTCTGCAGGAATAAAGAATAATCAACTTTTCTTCTTTAGTAACCAAAAAAAAAAACTTTTCTTCTTTAATTGTAAAAAAGTGTTATTCTCTTTCATGAGAAAAAAGAGGGAATAAATCATTTTATTGGCCTCAGAAAAAAAAGGAAATATTATTTTCTAAAAAGTCGAGCGCAAAATGTGTTAATTGAACTTCAAATTATTGTAAAATAATTAATTTAAAGTGACAAAATTGGATAAATATAATAAATACAATTTTGGGATGTTACAAAGAGAAAACGTGTATATTATTTAGAATGGCATCTCAGAATAAACCATGCAGTCTATGGAATAATGATTTTAAAAAAAACATGTAGCAATATTTTAAATTAAGTAATTAATTAATAAATCGTTTGTATGTAAAAAGGATTTGAAAACAAAAGTGCAGGCCCCCTTGCAAAGCGGCCAATTTCAAATTTAAAAATAAATTTTTGGCATTATTTGTTGTCAAATGTCAATATTTAATTTATTGATCTTCTTCTCATATGGGATTTTTATTTTATTTTATATTTTCAAAGTGGCAGAGTCATTAACAATTTATGTATGAATTTTTGTTAAAAAAAATTGATGCGAACGTTTTAAACATTTATTGTCCTTTTTAAGCAAATGATTGAGAGTTAAACAATGGCATTTTTCAGTTTTCAAATTCAGACACAATTTTACCAAATCTTTGTTAATTGTTTTTTCTCTTTTGTTTGTGATCAGAACACATGGAGCTTCTTAAGTCTAACCTAAATCACGATGAACACTAACTAATTATCTGTGGCTCCACTTCTTGTGAGCTGGTCAACAACCGGCCGTTGCACCCAATTTGCTCACAAAAGTTCCATTCCTTCTATTTTAATTAAAAAAAACTAATATATATATATATATATTATTTAATATGTGAAACTTATGACCTAAAAATTTATTTTTAAAAAGCTAGATGTGGATGGGCCGGGGAAAAAAAGACAAGGGTCCCTTGCTTTTGACAACATAAATCAGATGTATTATTGATTACTTATAAATAGAGTGAGTTTCTATATTGATTTTTTTTTGTTATAAAAAATTTAGGTAAATTCGACATCGGTCTCCTATTAAAGTTATGGTATAGTCTCAGGGCTCAGATAGTATTTATAAAGAACTTACGAGATCGCCTACTAAAAAAATCCTTATAATAGCACCAGAAATCAAACACGTTGATTTTTATGTATTAATAATAATAATAATAAGTGAATAACTTTTTTATGTATAGAAAAAGTACAAAATTCCTCAATCATGGGATCGTATCTCACACACAAGCTGGTTTTTCTAAATCTTTGTCATCTTTGGAAAGAGTTGGGCCCAATTAAGTGTTACATTTTCAAATAGGGCCCAATTCGTGAACTACCTTGTAATTTTGTGGGCTGTAGCCCAATACTGCAGTGTCAAGAGCAGGCAAAAGATTGAAGTCTCTTGAGCATTGTAATTTTCAATCCTAATATACTACCTTGTCTTAAGTATAGGACCATGACGAGGAGTTTACTTTGATTTTAAATATAAAGTTTCAATTCATTTTGTCTCTCAGATATATAATATTTTTTCTCAAAATATCCTTATTGATTGCATATAGTAAGGGGTTTATATTAAAAGGTAGTTTTAACGTGTATTACTAGAATGTGTATTCTAGGAAAATTAATACACATTCATTACAATTAATTAACCTAACTAATTTTTTTAATCTAACCAAATTAGTTATCTAGCTCTTATATTAAGGATAAGAGAAAATACTAAATATTATAAGCTACATTTGGTATTTGATATGTTATTTTGAGAGAAGTTTTTTTTTTTTAATTAATTAGGGTGTCCCGAGCCACTTTGAGTCGGAGACTAATCTCAGGCTTATAGTGCAAAGGGTCTTTTCTTCTCTTTATAGAGGTGATGCTACTTACTACCTCAACTAACTATTTGTTGGTCTTGACAAAAGGAAAGATATTTTTGTTATGTTTGATGAATGAACATATAGTCTTTTGGAAAGGAGAGCATCTCATATTTGGTAGGAGAGAGCTTTCTCATTTTCATTTTACATTAACTAGTAAAATTTGATTGACTAGCAAAGGTTTGTTTGGCCTCAATAATAGAATAGAATTAACAAAGATAATTTTGTAGATGAGAAATTTCTCTTGCATATCTAGATTTAAAAAAAATGTAATGAAAAACACCGGCTACAATTGAGCAAGTGAAAACATCATTTCAGAAGGGTTCTGGTCAAATGTTCTCTAGCTGTGGCCCAAGCTTGAGTTAATGTCTGCAATACCAGAAATTCACTGTCACATCTCAGATTCAAGAAACTTGTCTTATATCATCCTAACATTTTTATAGGACCATAATGAAGTAATCTAGCAACTTCTGGTTTATCAGGCAAATTTTGTATCATTTTCATGTAAATTCAATGGACAAGACTAAAATGAAGTTACTCAAGTGTTTGTTTTTGTAAAAATATAAAACAAGGACATGAACATTGATTCATAAGTCAGTATCATATAATTGAGTAACCAGAGAGTAACTGATGAAGATTTAAAGCTGAAAGATCGTAGTGATACCTGATCAGAGAGGGGGGCCTCAGAATCCAAGTTATGGGAAGTCACTTTTTCAGCAATAAGTGGTCCACTTGTTTCAAGTACCATCCTTGAATGAGAGGGGGGAAAATATCAGACTTTCATCAGAGTTCAGATGAAGCAGAAAAGGAATTTATATGTTAAGAAACAAATTCATACCCTCCATCAACAATCTCGTCAAGACATAAAAGAACAAGATCCAAGTTCTCTAGGGCCTCCCTTTTGTCAACATTGTTCCTGAGGAATACAGAAAGAAGAAGCATGAGCCAAGGGAAAAATGGCAGCACGATCAAGACTAGATAGCAAAATATGGCAAGCAAAAGACAAAAAGACCTTAATAGCAGGGCGATTGCGTCAGAGAAACCCTGAAGAACTGAAGATAAGATGAGCTCATTTTCATCATCCCCTCCAGTGACAAAGAAATGCAGATCTTGTACAAATTTGTAGATAATGATATTGTTCTCAAGTAAAGTTATCTCAGCTGCAGACATTGTATATTATACATCAGTCGTCATGAATAACCATTATAAACAAAATATTGCTGGAATCGTCTTTAACGAAAACTACTTGATTCTTTCGACCCTGACAATAGTAACAGATAACAGCACTACTTTGGTTTTTGTGAAAGATCATTTCAGTCCAAGAATTCATGCAGGCAAGAGAAGTTTTATCAATTTCTCTAACAGCATTGAAAAAGACCTTCAGGTGTAATGTTTACAGAAATCATGACTTGTTATAATGTGTGCCTTCTAAAATGTGAAAGACTCTTGTGTGACATACCTTCTGCTCGCGCGTTTGTCTTTATAGTCTTATTAAACACACACTTCTCAAATCCTAACTTGGAGCTGTTGGTTGGCCACTCATCTGTATAGTACTTGACTGCTACACGCTTTCCTTCGGCGTCTAGAACAAGAATATTCTTGATGATTGGACACGTTCCCTATAGATGAAAATATACACCAATTCATGTACTACAATATCAAGAAGTTTTATTGCAGTTGGCTACATAGATCATACAGCGTCATTGTACTCTATCAACGACAAAGGACAAATTGACACCAATTCATGTAGAAGTAAAAAAGTAACAAGCATAAAGGCAACACATCCAAGAAAGTTTCAACAAATGAATTTTTCATTAGATTCAAGAAGATACACAGAACAACCTGAAATTACATGTGATTCCATGCGAATATCAGAACCCTAGGTATAACTAGCAGACTTGAGCGTGCATTGAAGAGAAGAATGAATCTCTTTCTCTATCCCTAATTCTCTTATTACCCAGTGCTATGCTTCCCAGCTTGCACAAATTGATAAAAAGAGCCAATGCGTTAAATCGAACATTGATTAATACTTGTCTATAACGTGACGAATGTTTTTAATTAAGCGATCTGAATTCTGACATGACAAGAAACAAAACATTTCAAATTCAAACCCCATAACATAATAAAAAAATTACGATGAATTCCTAACTTATGGGAATAAAATGAACGTGCCTTTGTATTGAGAATCGATTCTAATATTATAAACTTGAAAGTTTCATTCCTTTGTTTAACGTAACTAGGCAAGAAAGAGATATCGCATTGATTAATGTGCAGATCATGATGAGAAAATAAGGCATGAAACATATGAAAATGATCGGATTGCACAGAGAGAGAGGGAAATGTATAGTTACATGGGACGCCATTTGTGAGAGCAGAAGAGTTACAGCTCCTGTGACACGGGAGATCCGTTAAGGTGATGGAATTGGGGATCGTTACGTTTACGTGTTAGGAAGGAGGGCAATTCGGTAAATACAAAATTGTTGGTCTAAAATAGTAAATTGGTCTAATTTTCACCTTCAAAAAATAGCATGGAGGGTATCAATTTTAATTCAACCCAAGCAAAACTCAATAGGGCAATTTTGATGATATGAATATGAAGTTCAAAATAAAGTGGCGACGAGATAGAATTATTGAACTAAGAAAATTTAAATAATTGTTATAAATTATCTTTGAAAACTGAATTTATTAGAGGATGAATTATAAATACTCTTTAATTTTAAAAGACAAGCCATATAAATTGTAAATTTGCAATTTAAACGAAGAAATAATTTTTTTATACAAAAAATTTTGAAAAAAGATTAGTCTCACCATGATCTAATAGTAAGGTGAAGTCTCCCTTCCATCTAGATGATACTAATGTCAAGCAGGGCGAGCCGTCATCAATTACCCTCAGAAGTAAACTTAAGTATTTAGGAGTTAGAATATCACAATAAAATAATACTCTCAAAAAATTAAATACGCTCTAAATAGTGGTATGTCTTGATAGCTTATGAGAGAAATGAAAATTATTTTGGTCAGAGACCTCCCTTTCTATATATATATATTTTTTTTATTGTCCACCCGGTTCACTGGAGTTTTGCCCCGACTACATCTGGATCCGACTCGTATCGCGCACCTGGCTATGGTGGGTGAGTCTCCCAACGAAAATTTTCTACATACGCCAAGGCTCAAACTCGAGACCTCGTTTAAGTGATACTGAGCCGCTTACCACTCAAACCAACTCAGACCAACACCCATTGGTACTTTTTTTTTTCTATATTTATAAACCAGCAGGACCTAAGCCTAAAATCAAAAAATTATAAACAAGCGTAAGTGGGCCTTTTTGGTCAATATATGGGCTTAAAATGTCCACCACGTCTCATTGCCTGCCAAAAAAAAAATCAAAGCCTCTCCTTCGACTTGGTGCTAGTGCGCAAGCATTCCACACTTATTGAGCTCGCCGTCGGACGCCGTCCATCGTTGTTAGCTCTCCGGCAAGTATTGAATCTGGTTCGAACCCTGGGGCTTTGTCTTCTCGCAAAATCCGGTGAGATTGAGTTGTTCAAACTGGCTTTGAATTTGTTTCCCGCGTCAGCCCTTTGTCGGACGCCGTCGCACCGTTTCTTGCTTTGTGTTACACTTTTCATTTTATTCTGGCTTTGAATCTGGTTGTGTAATCGTTTGAATATCGTTTAAAGTATCTTGAAAAATGAATTTAAAGGGTATGATATCAACCATGCACATTTCAAAGATTATGTTTGTGGGTCCATAATTTAATATTGCTGCTGTGATCCTCACTTAAGGATGATTTTTCGTAAAAAACATTTTTTCTTAGACTTCGTTTATGATTAAACGCTTTTTTACATTAGGGTGTGTTGCCTGTGATTTATTTCTATGAAGAATGTTGTAGTGGCTAAGGGGTTGTGTGTTGTTGTTTTTTGGGGGGTGGGGGGCGCTTTTTATCCCTTTGCTCCAAACCGGGTGGAGGAAGAGAGTACCGACATGATACTGTTGTTAAATGTTAAATACATTTATGGAAGAATACATATGGTGTTTCCCTTATAAGGAAATATCAGATGTTGTTTCTCAGACTTTGCTGAAGAACTGATTGTGAATTAAAAGAATGTTTTACAAGTATAGCACATAACATTACTATAGAGGGGGTATTTTGCCTGTTACTGTGCTGGGGGGACAGAGGGGGTGGGGCTTAGATCAGTTTATCTTCATGAGTAAACAGCTATTACGAAGTTATGACATTCCGCAGGTTCATTGTAATTTGCAAGTTCTTTTTCCTGATGTGGCATGTAGCTGACTCCTGATGGTTTTAATTTAGGACAAAACTGCCTGAGTTTTTCTTTTTAGCCAATTAAACTGAGTTAATTAAGCTTTTGTTTGTGAGATTTTTCAATAAAAATATAAAACACTTGTTTACAATTCAGCACCACGTTATTGACTTTTTTATAAAAGTCCTTCCATATGTTACAATGGTGTCAAGAATTTTGATGGCAAATACCTAAAGTTTTTTTCTTTTAGTTTAACCCCCACCCTTTAGTAGAATCCATTTATAAGGAATGTTGGAATTGAGGTTGAATGCCCCCTATATACATCTTTTGAGAAAGTAGGATTTTGGATTCTGAGTAAGTAGTTATATAAAAGTTACTTTTAGCAGATGAAATGAATTAGAAGTTTGGTTCATTTATACAGATTTGTGTTATGTTTAACCAAATTTATCTATGCTTCATTCTTCCTCTGAAAGTTAATTATATAAATAATGTTGCAGAGATAGGTAGAGTCATGGCATTGAACCATGCCAGGTTGGTAAGAGGCATCCTTGTTAGCAAGGAGGCTGTTGGAGTTGCTTCCCATCGAACATTTGCCACTGGTAAGGCGAAGAAAGGATCTAAAGGGGGTGCTGCAGCCGATGCACCGAAAGCGTCAACACTTAGCAAAGAAGTCAAGTCAACTACTGTAGTTGGTGCCAACATCCTCAAGGAAGGAGCAGATCCGAAGATACTGGCTGATTCTGAATACCCTGATTGGTTGTGGCACCTTCTTGATAAACGCCCAGCGCTCAGTGAATTGAGAAGGAAGAATATTGAAGCACTCCCTTATGAAGATCTAAAACGCTTTGTTAAGCTGGACAACCGAGCTAGAATTAAAGAGAATAACTCTGTCAAGGCCAAGAACTGATTTTAAAATAGGAAAAACAGAGAAGAGGGTGAGGGATGTTATTTCTTTAAGTACTGTGAATCTGTCTCCTGGGATTTGTCATTGATGAACTTTCATTTATAGAGATTGTAATGTATGGAAAACATAAAATGAAGTCATGCTTTAACAATGTCGCTAGTTTCTTTTCTATTCTCAATCTGACTTTACCTGGAATGTTTTATGAGGTTACAATTTGTAAGCTTTGTTTATTGAAAATATATGTTAAGAGCAGCATAATTCTGAAATTAAAAGTCCTTCGCTTCATGTTTATATGGTTATGCGGTACCAAGGTTTGAAAGAAACGAGCTTCTAGCTAAACTTGGATGCATTTGTTTTTTTGTTTTTTTGTTTTTTTGAAGGAAAAGGGAAATTATCATTAAAGAATAAGAATAAAATAGCCTTACTGAATATGGGAAAAGCTCATTAGAAAAATGAAAATAATTCAAAAAAATTGGAAGCATTACGAGTATGGTCAGCAATGGCTCAAACAGCTTGGAAGCTTTTGTTTAGTTTATGTTTTGGTTGACGCTTACTGTAAGAGAATGTTTTTGGTTCATTCATCGATTGGCTTCTCTATCTTATCAGTAGAGTTAAGCTCATTGAAGCTATATAACTGATTGGTGGTCAAGCTAAGTGGCAAAGATTCGAAAACCTTAAGCTCATTCCCCAAGGAACTTTCTCCTTAATCAAAGATGTACTCACTGAGGCCTAGTGAACGATATAGGTCACAGCTTAACAATGTAACTTCGTATTTTGCAATATAGATGATGATGTAATATATATGCTTGCCTAACACTTTTTAAGCTTACAAATATTCAAGGATGGTTGTTTTTACTGATATATTAAATCGACACACCCACATAATATACGATGGAGAAAACCAGTTTAAAATATTAACCTCTACTACTTGTTAATTTCAATGTCCAACGGTTACGCATAACTCTTCCGGGTAACGTAAAAAGATCATCTTTCTGGTTTTTTTTCCTGATGTCTTGTCAGTTCTGTTAAAAGTTTCTGATTTGGTTAATGAAACTTGAAAGTACAATGATACATATCAGAAGTCTTTTCCTTTTACATTCAGACTCATCCACAGAAAAAAGAATGTGCGCGAGCTGAGGCAAAAAATCAAAATGAATAAACCTTGTCAAGTATCATGGATCAAGACATTTTCCTTATTTCTCTTTTAAATCATTCTCAGACCTGACATATCCATAGATATCAACGCACATCTCATTAGATTTATCAAAAATACGAGTCTTTGAACGACAAGCGCATTAATGTGTATGAACAATGATGAGTTCTTTAAAATGCTTTGGATTACTTTTAAACAAGAGGTTTTGTACAAGGAAGAGAAATTAATATTTATGAACAAACTGTTCAGTTCAAGGGCTGTAGAAGGAAGGGCCACACTTGCATTTCCAGCTCTCAGGCTCATAATTTGCATATTGGATTCCCATTTGGTGGTTGTGTTGCCTGCTGGTACTGGGAACTTGAATGGCTTCACATGGTGTGCATCCGTTGCACTTGTGCTTACAAATTGGTGGGGTTGACCCTATTTTGCTAACTCCTGTATTATATTTCTCTCTCATGCTCTCTGATATCGAATCCTGTACAAGAAGGAAAACCAGATTCAGTATTCAGTCTGAGATTGCTGCTCCCAGAAATTCTAACTTCTCTTGACAGACACATTGAAGAAAAAAACTATACCTGTTTTGGTTCTAGATCAGTGTATGGAGAAGATTGTGGAGCCTGTTCTGGAGCTGTTAAAAGCAAGGAGATAATACTAGATTATGAACAAACCCACAAGTATAACAGAAAACTGAATCTTGAAAAGGTCGTTTAAGTGATGACTAACCTGGAAGAGAATGAGGTATTGTTCTAGCTGCAGAAGCCCAACTCACTAGTTGCAGAACTAGTAGCACGAAACAACAAAATCTTCCCTTCATGTTTTTTCTTTGTGTTTCTTCTCTCCAATGGGCTAACGATGAAAGTGATGATAATGATAGTGATGGTGATGGAGATGGAGGTAACTCAGAGAATGAGAAGCTAGGGATGACACTTAAGAGTTGCATTATTGGGTTGAATATAAGAAGGGAAGAGAGAGAAAAAGGGAGGCTTACGATTCCCAAAAAGACTGAAGGACTTTATTGCGTTACTCTGGTTACAATCTTTGGATTGGCGAAGGGAGATTATTTTTGCTGCACAAGTAAGTGAATCTTTCTGGTTTCTTGTGGCACTGTCAAAAAGCTCATGAGCAAGTTTCAGCAAGCATCATTTTTGACAGCTCGCCACCAAGAAGAAGGAAATGGAAAAAGGGACTCATTGGAGTGGCTGTGATCTTTCTCTCTCTTCCTGCTTTTCTTTTCTCCTGACATTCATTCGCTTGCTTGGCTTTCAATACAAGCCACACAAGTCATCAGTCTCTATCTATCTATCTATTTCATTCTCTTATTAATTCAAAATCTTAAAAAAGCAACAGAAAAAAAACAAGTACGATAATTTGATGTTCTGCAGAGCTCAGAATAACAGCAATCTTTTTGGGTCCGGAACACCTGCCATGCACACTTTATTATTTGGTTACTGAGTTTTTATATGCTACTAACTAAGTCATTAAATCATAATTCCTAGTAACATTTTTTTGTTGTGTTTCAGTTTCTCCTTGTTCAGCAACATTAGTTTAGACTTGATAGTAGGGCTTCAAGTGGTTCATTATTATTATCAGTGTGATGATTGGTGAAAAGGTGTTTGTTGTTTATAGTGTCATTAAACAGGAGAAATTAATCAGCAAAACCCTTCATAGTTGATAGATAATTAAATTCCTCAAACATGATATCTTAAATTTGAATTTGGCCGTGTGTATAAAAAAAAAACTCTACATCTCAGAGGACTAATCTCTAACTATTATGAGAATACTCTTTAAACTCTACTAAAAAAAAAAAGGAGAAATTACATCATGTTAACAATCAGTAGTTGATTATTGATGATATTCTGTGTTATCTTATGAATGATTTTGGGAAGAAGGATGAGGGATATGCCTAGACTGCAGAGCCTTTGATTGGGTGTGGAAGGGAAAGGATAATAAATGAATGAAGAAGGAAGAAAGAAGTGAGAGGAAAAAGTTGAGTGGATCACTGTTTGGGTAAAAGGGAGTAAGTTTGAAAGGAGTTAGTTACCACTTCTTAAATGAACTTTGTCCTTCTCTTTCTTGTTTGGTAACGACCAAACTCCCCAATCTCCTCCACTTCATTTATTACATCTCATTCATTTTGATTCCCTTATTAACTACTATTACCAGATACTTCTTGTTACACAATAATAAAATCACATTACTAAATATGAGTAGGGATGTTCAAATTCCAAGTGTCAATGTTTGGATAATCTTTAAGTGACCAAATTGTGGGGGGGGGGGCAAGATGTCATAACTACAACAGTTTTTTTTTAAAATAAAAAATAAAAACAAATAACAAAGGAAAGAAAAGAAAAGAAACAAAATTCATGGAGGAAAGCTGCATTTGATGGAGACGAGCAGGCTTTAGTCTGACGCTCCATTTGTTACATCCTAAATGTAGCCTATCATCCTCGGCTTTTTCTCTAATCCTCCTCGCTTTTCAAAATAACACCTTCTTTATTCTTTATATTACACTTTTCAAATTATTAAATAATCAATATCTATATATAAATATTATCAAACCTCGACGAATGAATCCCTTTCTCAGTTTAATGGTTTTATTTATTTTTTTTAATTATAAGATTTCAAAGTCCCACGCGTACAGCCAGGGGATTTTCCTAGATTAGCTTATAACTTTATATACTCTCAACAGATAATAATAATTATTGAGCAAAAAAAGATGCCTAGTTTTGATTTTTTTTTAAATTATACCAATTTATAATCTCATTTTGAAATAAAAAATCACGATACATATAATTTAACTCGTTAAAATTTAAAAATATGGCAGGGCACAACATGAGGGAGCTGGTTGACTTGACTACAATATCAGAGGCCAGCTATTACTGCGAGAGTGACTGATAAACTTTATGGGGGCTTTAAAGAGTCTGGATTCTCATGATCTAATTGCAGATTAATCCAAATCATGAGCTGGTTACTCTGACATTTTCATATTTACCCAACATGGCTTGAATATCTGGTCCATGAGCATGCTCCTAAATACAGTTTTCAGGTAGTCGCATAGATAGTGTAACAGTGTACTGAGATTAATTGAATTATTCTTCTAATTTTTAATATATGATATATTTAACTAATTTAATTATATTAATTAAGTTGAATAGTATGAGATATTTTTTTTAAAATACCATAATTATCTTCCTTTACTACCTTTCTCTTTTTTTTACTTGATTATTATTGAGGGAGTATCAATAATGATAATTTGGAGAAAAATTAACAAATATAGGCAATATATTTTATATTTAGGATTAAGATTAACTCTCCAATTGATTAACTACGGATATTTCAATGTGACATGTAAACATGCTGAATAGAAGAAAGTGATCCTTGAAAGCCGAAACCCTATTGAAGTTTTGAAGTGGCTAAATCATGGGAAACAAACAACAATTTCCATATGTATTGTATTATTCAAGTTCATCGTAGAGGTGTTAGAAGAAAACGAAGTAACAACACATCCATTCTGACTCCTTTGAGTGCTAAGCATATCATTATATTAAGCAAGGCATTATATTCCATGTGCATTTAGAAGATTCTAATCCAAATTCAGATCAAAACAAGTTGAGAAACTAAAAGAAATATTGCAGGCTTGAGTTCTGGACTCTATTTAGGGAAGATATCTGATTCTGATTCTGCCACTATTTTAAAATGCATGCCTATGACTGGCTTATACTGATGATAGTGAGTGTTTACTATTTAGTAATGTCATGAACACTGAAATCTCTATAATCAATTTTGTGATACATCAGAGTTTTATCAGAAGGAACCAGCGGAAACTAGAAAGCAGTTATCTATCCCAAGAAGTCATATTTTGCATCTAAGCAAAGCATAACTAAGGCATATTAAACATTTCATATCTTGATTCTTGTATAATAAAAAATGTTTTTCTTTTCTTTCATTAAGGATACCAAGAGAGACCTTGTTAGATCAAACAATCCTTCTGGTTGATTCTATGCAAAGCTCTACCTTTCAAAAGATTGAGATTGAGCCTTTTCACATTCCAACCTCTTGAGAGAGAGAGAGAGATTTATCATTAGGATTATCCTGAGAAATTGTCGGAGCTTAGCATCACATACAATTCTCCAACCATCAATTTCCAGCATTCAAATAGGAACAAAATAGAAAAAACAAATTACAGAATCATCTCCTTTCTATAATCTAAATTGGAACAACAAAAACATTGCAGTAAAAAAAAACAAGTTTTGAAGTCTAACACCATCATAACAAATCCTCACAAACTTGGTTACAACTTACAACATGAAGGTAAAAGTAAAATCCACCCCTCACTTTGATGAGTCATGACTGTCAGATTCTTTCTTAGGATGAATTGCCTCAACTACTGCCTCAATCTCTTCCTTGACCCGTTCAAACATTCCTGGTGCTTTCACCTCTTCAACATCAGTTTTCTCATCAATGTCATTACTCCTCCCGTGAGTTTCCTTGTCATGTTGAGGTGTTTTATCATGATGAAATACAGCCTCAACCTCCTCCTTCACTCGCTCAAGAATGTTTGGGGATTTCACTTCTTTTTCTTCCACAATGCAAGATTAAAACTCAGAAATCCATTCACACAAAATTCTAATGTCACAAATACACCAGAAACAAGGTAAACAATACGAGACAATCTCAAGAGAGAAAATCCCAATAGCAATTAAAACTATGGTCGCCGATTGCGATAATGGTCAATGGATTGTTCTTATCAGTTTGATTCGAAATTTCTATTCGTCCGCGAATATGATGAAATTTGTACAGAAAATCCACGACAAAGATGCAGATGAAATGTAGAATAGATCAATGGGTGATAGATGAAAATCGAAATGCTTAATCTAATATAACCACAAATAATCTATACGCCCACAAGATACCTGGAAACATATCAAGATGACACTTCCATGATGATTGATACCTGAAAGCGAGTCTTCTTTAGGCTTCTTCGGATCCATATCTGCCATCGAAAATCTGTGACGCACTCGACAACGGAAAATCAAGGTGAGAGTTTTTGTCTTGTTTTTTTATTTTTTTTATATAATTTTTTTTATTCGTTGTTTTGGTAAAAAAAAATTTGGAAAAGAGTTGGCTTATCCATGATTAAAGGTAACGCGAGCTGTCTATTAGATTGAAGGTTTTTTTTTTAATTAATGCTTCACAGATTCTCATTATGTATGAACGAGAGAAGTGGGCCTTCAGGGCCTAATAATGTTTGGGCGTTCAGCCCAGCGTGACTATGGCTATATAGGCCCAAATAACCTAAGAAAAATCTAATTTAACGTACTTTGACCAAAGAAATGGCGCGCGCATTCTATGCTATTTTCTCGTGAATAGCTGTTTTCTTAAAATTTTATAATATTCAGCTCAATTATAAATACTAGACTTCTAATTTCTAATCAAATATATGTGGCTTTTACTTATCGTGGGTTCAACTAGCGAAGGAGTGAGACATACGATCATTTAAAACTTATTCGATTCCTGGGGAGTATCATTTTATTGTGGTTTCAGTCGTAGCACTTGGGAAGACATCTTAACTTCTAGATGTCTAGGTTTATGCCTAAAGGTAATTGACGACTCGCCCTACTCGATATTAATATCGTCTAGGAGAAAGAGAGACTACGTCCTCCCCTTAGATCGTAGGTGAACCCAGCCCATTTCTAAAAAAATTTATACCAAAATATGTGTGTGTGTGTGGCTTTTAGGGTGTTTTGTCAAAATTTTCTTGAATAGAGTTTAACAATGTAATTTAACATCACTTTGCTAGTTAAAAACTTAAGAAATATGAAACTTGATCATCAAAAGAATTCACACTAAGGCATGGAAGCTTTTTTACAACGGTAAAAAAATGACTTATTGCACTAATTTTAGAACAGGTGTAAAAAATTTACACCATTTTCGATGCAAAGATCCGTGTAGAGAAGTTATACAAAAACAAAAAAAAAATATTTTTTCACCTTTTACGCCGGTTGTGACATTAACCTACTATTAACGTAGAAAGTGAGTTTTTACACTAGTTAATGCCTCTTTTTATATTAATTATTATCACAAACGATGTATAAAATGAGCTTTCTACTCCAGCTAATGCAACTGGTATAGAGACTATAATTTTTTGCCAAATTTTAATTATGATAGACTATGTTACGTTGATTTCACATGAGATTTGGGTGTAGGCACGTCTTTTTCTTTTTTGTTTTGTTTAAAAAATTAAACTTCATCCAAGTTCTGCTATTTTTCAAAATAACCATCCAAATCCCTCTCCACGTGAAAAAGACAGTTTTCCATGATGGGGAGACCCGTTGGTTTTGTTTGTTTATTTAAAAATAATACATAAATAAAATAAAATGAAGATGTATATACAAAAGGCCGGGTGACAAAAACCAAACATGATTGGATATTAGCTAGTGTGAATAGTTAAAAAATAGCGGCAGTTTATGTAAATTAGTATGAATATGAATGAGAAGGATATAAGGTTTCTTTTTAGGGAAACAGGAAATGATGCCTGGATCCTGTACGTGCAAGTACAGCACTTGGATCACATGGAAGGGAGCGAAGAGCTGCGTCAAGGCGTCAACAAGACCAAGGAGATGTTGATGATTCACGATGGACGGACGGACGGTCGGTGGTCTGTCGCTTCCATTAATATATAGCCCTCACTTCCTCCACTTCAACTTCAACCTTGACCAAGTTATAAGGGATCCACTCTTCCTCTCCCCTTTCCATCTCAGCACCTCAACCCTTTGATCAAAATTTTGGACAGGTGAGGTTTAACATTCTATAAACTTATTATTAAAATATAAAATTATGAAAATAAATAAATAAATTTAAATACTCTAGAACTATAATTAAGAGATAAAAAGAAAAAAATATTTATGAAAAAAAATAATTGTAAAAACTTAATCTATATAATCCAGAACTATAATTAAGAGAGAAAATAAAAAAAAATTGTAGAATATTAAATCCTACCCATCCAAAATTTTAATCAAAGGGTTAAGGTATTAAGATGGAAAGTGAGGGGGAGTAGAGAGAAATCAAATCCAATTATAAGTTCATAACCTGTTGAGAAATTTATTATGTGATACAATAAAAATTTAAGTTTTAAAAAAAAATTTAACCTAAATTTTAGTTTAATTTTTTTTTAAAATAAATATTCATATTTGTTCAAAAGGGTTTTTAGACTAAACAATTGTTTAAAACTATAGTTTTGAATAAACTATTAGGAATAGTTTATAGAATAGTAAAAGAGTTTATGGATTACTTATTTACTATCTTTTCCCTATCTCCTCCCTCTGTCGTCGATGCAAATTTTTCCGCTCATCCTTCATTGTTTGGGGTCGTAGATATGCTTCGCCGTACCGCTTGGGGGTCATCGTCATCTTTAGCATTGTGGTGCTCCTCCGTCACTGCTCGTCGTCCCTATCGTTGCTCTTGCTTGCCATCACTGTCATTGGTGGTCGCTGCTATCACTGCTCACTATCGCTGAGGAGACGAGGCGATAGAGAAAGAAGAATACTGTGATGGAAGAAGATTGCTGGTGGTCACAATGAAGAGATGAACGTTGATTTTTTTTTATACTATTTCTAATAAATTATCAATCATAAAAGTTATTTTAGGAATATCTATCTAAACATGATAACTATTTTTTTTGTCATAATTTTTTGTTTAAATTTTTTACAAATAGACCCTATATATGTGACAAGCGGATCGAAACCCGGGGGGGACAAATATGATATGCGTCGAAAATGAAGACAATAATACGGCGTCAGTTTTTGAATCCTTTCACATTTATTTATATATTTTATTAAATTTAATTACTCTTTTGATCTTATATTTATAAAAAATATAGAAAAGAATTTTTTTTCTATTTATAAAATTATATTATTAAATTTTTTATATTAATATAAAATTTTATTTATTATTTATTATTGTATAAAGTTTTTTTATAAAAATATAATATATATTAAATACGAATAAAATATATGAAAATTAGTTATAGAAATAAGGATCAGAATGGCAAGAGATGCGGATGTTATAAATGGGAAATTCTTAGGGCATGACTTTTGAAACTCAAAGTCAGAGTTCCCGAGCCGGAAACGCGTTGGACAGCAGAAGAATGAACAGTTAGAGTACCTCAAAGAAGGGGCAACATCAAACGAGGGCGTGTGTTGCAACTTCCCATGTTCAAGATCTTAATTGCGGAATCCCATGTGTTCATCGTACGCCTATGAATATGATAACGATGTTGTCTTCCGTCCCGGGACACACTCTGCTTTTTTTTATAAAACTTAAAAAAATAAATTAGACTCACTTATAACTTAAGGTAAAATAATTTTTTTTTAAATTATACTAATGTCAGTTAGAACGAGCTTTCAATTACTCTCAGATATAAATATAGATACTCAAGAGTTAAGATGTCTCTTCAAATGTCACGATTAAAACTATAACAAAATAGTACTATATAAAAATTAAATATACTCTAAATAATTATATATCTCACATTTTCATCGTTTGAACTCACGAAACACACTCTTACTCATCACATCACCCCTTATTCACCTCCTTTTGATTGGGTTCAAGTTTTACCAATCATATAACTTGAACATTAATCTTTAGGGCCATTCATTTAGCTTTTGATTTAGGACAATAAAAATCATACCATTTTTTTAATATTATTTATAGAATCATATTATTATATATCTAGTTTCAAGATTTATAACTGTCTTTTTCAATATAAATATCTCCTCTATAAATCAAATTCAAAACCTATAATAATTTAGTAAAATTTTATACTACTAAATTAACTCTAGATTGATAAAATCATGCCATTCTCGTCTCAAAGAGACTTCAAGCACTCTCCAATCCTATATTAACTTATAATCTTTGCAATCCAGCATGACTTTTTTTATAAGTTATATGTTGTATTTTTTTACAAATTTAATTTATTTTTTACCTTCAATTGATTAAATGTGCTTGCATTATTTAT
Organism: Leucaena leucocephala; assembly: GCA_037074615.1. NCBI lineage: Eukaryota > Viridiplantae > Streptophyta > Magnoliopsida > Fabales > Fabaceae > Leucaena > Leucaena leucocephala. The sequence continues at coordinate 19,346,421 of CM073555.1, read as the reverse complement.
CACATATTGGTTAAGAATTAACCATTATTCTCTCACTCTCACTAATTATTTCTCGTCTTTTTTTCTGATCATTCTCACGCACACTCACACTAAACCTCTTCATAAAAAGAGTTGATTTGAAAAATATATATTTCTTACATATTTATTAACTTAACCAGTTTTAACTAATTTTTTATTTATGTAATTTAATTATTTATAACTCATATATAGGATGGGAGGAAAGATTAACGTTTTATGCTAACGACACTGATTTGTTGATACTTGAAAATGAGTTATATGCATATTGTATCCTATAACGTGATCAGGCATCCATGCATGTGTTTCTTGGGTGGCTCTTGAAAGATATACTTTGACAATATCTTCCTTTACCAAGAACAATTATTCAATATTGTCAATGTTTTCTAATTTATATTTTCAATATTTATTGATTGTTTTTCAATTAATCAATTATTAATAGAAATATGTTTTAATACCATTCTTCCCTTGAGCATACTTTCTCTAAATTTTTACTTTAATATCTATATTTTTTCCTTATTAATTTTTTAAATTATGCTTTGCGAGCATTGTTAACTCTGATAATTTTTCTTTGTTAGCATTATTAGTCTCTATACATAAACTAATTGTACTAATAGAATAAAGTTAAAATATTTATAAAAAAATACCATTTTAATTTTAAAATATCAATTCATAGATTTTTATAAAAAATTATTGTTATTTATTTATCAAATACAGCTAATAGCTACTAAGGTGTAGAAAATAAAATTGATTTAGAATTTTAAAATTTAAATAGAATTGTTTTCAGGATTTATCAAAGATAGAAAAGAGGATATATAATAAATTAAAAATTGGAAAACAATTATTGGTACCTACAAAATATAGATTTCCCTTCAATATTTCAGGGGCATAATTTATTAAAAACAACCGAATGTCTAATCAGGATTGAGGACGCACCCGGAGGAGGTCAACCTAAACTAATACGAAGGTCAAATCTAACTATAGCTTTCCATCAACGAATATTTATTTATTTTCTTAAAAGAAATATTTCTCAAGTATTTTATAATAAATGCATTATGAATATTAACAATTAATTGGAGTACATTTCACGACGGGACTTGAATCTGAAGAATTTCTCGACGCGCAATGGATTGGAAATCAACCTTTTGCTTTTTTTTTATCCCCTTTGATTGGTTTGAGAAATTTATAGATATTTAAAAAATATCGTATTATTTATATTTTTAAATAAAACTATATTAAGCAATGCAGTCTTTTTATAACTAAAGTATTGATCATTACATCTCAAACATCATACTTATGTAAAATAGAGTAAAAAAAATAATGAAATATAATAATTAATTAAATAAATCTTATAGATGAGATTGAGATTTGATAATCAAATAGAAGATGAAAATTATTTGAATGTTTCACTAATTTATATTTATTTTTATTTTACTAAATATCACATTTAGACGTGTAAATATAACAATAAGACTTAGCATAGAAGTGTATGTAACACCAAAAAAAAAAATACATTTGGCATTGCGATTCCTTATTTTATTATCTAGCAACTATCTATTTTTGATTTAGAGAAAAATTTTAAATACTCTTTTATGTTATTTTTAATAAAACTTAAAACCAAACAAACTTAAATAGCTTAAATATATTCATAATATATTTTATTAAAAAATAGAATATAATACAGCATCATAAAGAATTTAATTTCTTAAATTAAGTTTTTTTAACATATGATACAAAATTATAATACTACTTTTATTATAATTATATTTTTTTGGCCGAATAATTATAATTATATAAATAAATTATCTGATATTCTGTATTACTGATTTTTAATGTGTTCTAGCCCAGCTAAGAGAAAGCTCTATTAATGAAGCTAATTTTAACCGATGGTCCCCCTTATTAGAATAGCAAAATTCATCTGTTATTCATAATTTGTAAATTATCCTCAAAACGAGGCTCAAGAGAGTTGGACCCTCTTGTTGTCAAGTGGCAACAAGTAGTACATAGCCCACATACACACTTTAATCCTAGATGTAAAAAGTGTATTTTTTTTAAATATAAAAATTTAATTTATTTTATTTTCTAAATTTATATTTTTTTATCTAAATTATCTATATTTTCTTATAATTCTTTGAGCTACCCAGTATATCTGGTACTTATTTTAAATTATATTATTAAATATTTGAGTAATTAACTAATTCAGATTAAGTTTTGGTGACTATGATGCCTCGTTGTGAGTGTTTTTTTTTTAAATAGATAAGATTTAAACCTTAATTTTCTCACTTTATGATATAGTTAGTCCTATTAGACTAAGTATCTTTAAGTCAAATTATTCCTATTAATTTTACTTGCAAAGAAAATATCTATCAACAAGAATAATCTTTACTATAAATGATTAGAGTGATATTTAAAAAAAATTAATATATATTATTTTATAAATAAATAATTTTTAATTTTTTTAATATTTATTATCACTCATCACTATTTGTTTCCTTCACACCGGTAAAATATCTGTGAAAAATTGCCTAGTAAGTAGCGAACCAAAGTTTCTCTCTTTTGACTCTTTCTCTTTCTTCCGCCTTACCGCGTTACCATTTCTGATTCCTTACGAAAGTAACATAACCATCAATGCTCTCTATCTCTCTCGCGCGCGCCTAATTGTATATATATCTATATAGACACTGTATGCGGGTGAGCATGTTCACGCCCCAATTTGAACAATACAACTGGATTCAATTCAAAGCCCTCGTGGCTTCTGCAAGTGTTCCCCAGTTTCCAATTTCTATTCAACGAAGCCCAATTCATGGGACTTCGTTAGTCTCACACCCTTCTTTTTTTTCTTTCCCATTCAAAACCAAACCGGGATTTATGCATCAGACTTCTAAGAGGGGGACTCCGTTTTCTGCAGTTCTGGTCTTCTACGTGTTTGAAAAAATTACATTCAGTACACTTCTATCCATCCCTTTCATGTTTTTCCACTCCTTTTGCTCTATAAAAGTAGGACACTCGCTTCCCATTTCCGATTCATAGCTCAGATTCTTTCTTCTACCACACAAGGTACGTGACCTTTACATCACATCTCTCTCCGTCCTCTGTTTCCCCATCTTTAGAGCCTTGAAGTTGTAGTGTAGGTATCAATGTTTTTATGCCTCTGTTCTGTTTGCAATTAAGTTTATCAGATATCATATAGAAGATGACTTGCTCGTGATTTGAATGTTCTGCAACCTTCATGTGCGTGTATATATGATGGATTAGTTTATCTTCTGTTCTGTTCGTTATTTTGAGCCATTTTGTGGTAGTTCATCAGAATTCAGATAGAAAGAAGACTCAAATTTTTAAAATGATATCTCTGTTCTGAGAATTGTCTGCACGTGATTTGAATGTTCTGCAACCTGCATTTGTATATAAGATTAAGTCCACCATTAATGGTCAAAGCTAATAATCAATAAGGAAATGGGTTTGGTCTTAAATTTCAACCATCGAAGAAAATTCTAAACAATGTTTCTTTCTTTTTACAGAGGAATGGAGACAGTAGCGATTAGACCAATGGACTTCGAGTCTAAGGAAGGGGAGATCACATTGAGATCAAGCAGCTTCAAGAAGCGAAGTTGCAGTGATTTTATTACTGAAGAATCAACATGTCCAAAGAAAAGGAAGGTGTCGAATCTGAAGCTCCAAACCACAATGTCATTCAAATATCTAGTTTCAGAGAAATCCCATTTGGAGGGGAAACTTGAGGACCTGTTCAATAAGCAAAACTCCACAACAGCTCTGTTACCAAAACCAGAAACATCATGGTTCTCTCCGAAGTCCATGGGAGAGCTTGAGGTAGCTGCAGTTAAGGTGCAGAAAGTTTACAAGAGTTATAGGACACGAAGAAATCTAGCAGATTGTGCAGTTGTTTGTGAAGAACTATGGTTTGTTTGTTCTAGACCAAACTTATGCTTCTTTCTCTGATTTTCTATATAAAATGTTATGATTGTTTATTCCGTAATGTGTTGGGGCCTATCCACGTTGACTAACTTGACAAAAAGGGATATCTTACGGACTTGAGTTGGTGGTCAACTCCACCAACTCTGTCACCGGAGGATCCTTGAAACCTGTTCTTTTGGATGAGCCTTTCCTCGTCCACCATCAAAAGTTGATTCGAAAAATTTGAGAATTTAGTGATGAGCAAATCTTGGAGAGATCATAATAACTTTTGACTCGATTGAAACTTTTGGTCATAGTATGCTTTTTTGGAAAATCTCGTTTCCTGTTTATCGTTGGGCGTGATGACAATTGGGTTTTACCAATAAGGGATCAATTTGAACCCTGCATGTTTTGGTTTATATTTCAATATTTAATTAACACATTTATTTCCTTATATTTACTAGAGTGGGATGGGGTTTCTTTAGTTTTTATATCAATTCACAAAACGTCATATGGGTGGGTTATACAGTAAAAATGTGTTCTTGTTTGTGTTAGGGCAGAATCGGGCGTATATCTTTATATGCTCATGCTAACTATTTCATGTTTTAACCTTCGCTACTTCATCATTATTCATTATATACTAAGTGGGTTTAATATAATTGAATTAAACTCTTGCAGGTGGAAAGCTATAGACTTTGCAACATTGAACCGATGTTCTATATCATACTTTGACTCAGATAAATCTGAACCGGCTGTTTCAAAATGGGCAAGAGCAAGGACCATGGCTGCTAAGGTACCCCTTTTCATATTAGAACCAAAGTTTCAAACTTTTGTTTTTTGTTAGCACTTTGACTAAGTTTCCAAGACTGGAATGCATTTTTCACGTCATTCATAATAATTCATATATTCTTTAAGCCATGTTTTTCATTATTGCTTCATACATAGTTAAACTTAAAATCACATATATCCCTCTGGCTTTCCTGTTGAATCTTTGACTAAAGACTAACAATAATTTTGGAGAGACAAATTCCAAATTTTCAATCTCTTCTTATTGAATTTAACCTTTATTTTTTCTGATTGGTAGGTGGGAAAAGGCTTGTCCAAAGATGAGATGGCCCAGAAATTAGCGCTAAGGCATTGGCTTGAAGCTGTAAGTTCATTCACATGAGTCTATATATATGTTGACCATTATCTGATTCTTAAGCCCACGTTTCCTAAAATTTCTTCATACATCGATCAAGGGGCTAAGACTTTTCTTGGTGTTATTATATGCAGATTGATCCTCGTCATCGTTATGGCCACAACCTTCACATCTACTATGATGTCTGGTTTCATAGCAACAGCTCTCAACCCTTTTTCTACTGGTAAGTATCAATAACACAAGTATTTTTACGAGTTTATTGTTGAACTCTGTTTTATAAAAAATAATAAATAAATATTTTTATATGAAGTGCAGCATTTTTTATATATATATTTTTAAAAAAAATCATCTATATGCCATAATACACACATGTATACACACAACTACAAGGGACTACATTTCATTTAACCCGTTTTGGATGAAAGTTTAAAATTTATATTTTATTTTAAAAAAATCTTATAATCAATCTACTAAGGTTTAATAATAATTTGAGTGATTACTTTTGTAATTTGTAATTTGGGAATGTACTGTAAGGTTGGATGTTGGAGATGGGAAAGAAGTAAATCTGGAAGAGTGCCTTAGAAGCAAATTAACAAAGCAGTGCATAAAGTACCTGGGACCCGTAAGTCTATCTCTTCATCCACACATATACTCATCCGCACTTGAAGTTTTCTTCTTTTTCTGAAAGTAAAGCCACCAACCATATATTTGCATTTTATCATTGCTTTGACTTTGCCATATATATATCTCTATCAATAGTGTTACTATTAATTTACGGTATGATCAGCTTTTCATTTCAAACTTTTACCGAAAAAGCTTCACATAAAGGAATTTTAAAGTAAGTAATAATATAATGGGGTTGGTTGGATATTGTTGCAGAAAGAGAGGGAGTCATATGAAGTGAGTGTGAAGAATAGAAGGCTGGTTTATACACAAAGCCACCAAGTAGTACACACTGAAGAAGGATCCAAGTGGATTTTTGTACTGAGTACGTCCAGAACTTTGTACATTGGGCAGAAGAAGAAAGGCCAATTTCAACACTCCAGTTTTCTTGCTGGTGGCGCCACCATTGCTTCTGGAAGGCTGGTTGCTCTCAATGGAGTTCTTCAAGTAAGACTCTATATATGCATAATGCTTCGCACTTATAGAGAACAAATCCAAAGATAATATATACTGATGTGAGTTCATTTGCATATGTTGTTGTTGTTGATGATCAGGCTATATGGCCCTATAGTGGTCATTACCGTCCAACCAAGAAGAACTTTAAGGAATTTCTTGCCTTCTTGCAAGAGCACAATGTGGACTTGACTAATGTAAAGGTAAAAAAGAAAAAAAAAAAAACACAATCTCAAGCTGCCTTTTTCTGTACACAACGCCTTTATATCCATACTTATGAATGCTATTCTGTCAGATTTTTATATTTTAGATAGATATTTGACATTGGTGAATAGGTAAAAATCATAAAAAAATCATTATTTAAAAATTTTATTAGTCAGTAGGAATGAGTTTATATGTTTTATACATAAAAAATATTATTAGGTCATTTTAACCGATATATAGTAGAGACTTTTTATCTATTTTTTTATTTATATAAAAGTCGCATGAAGTGACGGGAATCATTTCTTTTGCGGTTCCCCAAGTAGGGTTATGAGTCATCCATACCCTCTTCCAAAATTTTGACCTGCAACTTCCAATGATAATAATTGTTTGAAACGGGTTTATATTTTCAGACATATGCAGTAGATGAAGATGTGCCGCCTGAATCAGTTGATGATGAGCTGGGCCAGCAATCCCAGTCCACACCAGAAGCCAATGTGGGTCCCAGTGAGGCAGCCATTAACAAGGCAAAAGTGAGTCGCCACCAGCAGCACCATGGGTCCACCACCAAGGTGGCTGTGGGATCTTCTTCTTCTCAACACAAAAGTGCAGACAAGTCTCTGTCAAGCAGCAGCAAATGGACTACAGGAGCTGGTCCTCGTATTGGTTGTGTCAGAGAATACCCAACAAACCTCCAAGTCCAAGCCCTGCAACAGCTTCATCTCTCTCCCAGACTCACTCACAACCCTAACCCTAATTTCATGAACTTACCTATTCCCTCTCCAAGACCTTCTTCCCAATTCCTCTTATCACCTAGACTCGTTCATCTCAGTCTTCCTCGCCCTCCTACCCCACTTCATGATAACACTCCTAATTAGGCTCATGATGATATATATATATATATATATATTACACACACACATACTCCTTCAAATTCAAATTCAAAACCAATAATTGTACCAGTAGTGCAATTGTTAGGTCTGTGAATGAAGTGAGGTTATTAATTATGGTTCAATGTTTTTGAGGGGGGGTTAGGTGTATAAGCACTCATAATTCAGATCAGCCCCCTTTTTTAAGTTGGGACCATTTGTTTACAGGAGCTTGTAGGAGCATGAAGGGACACAAAGAAAGTAGAGGCTAACCTATTATTAGTTTTTTACTTTATTTTATCTTTTTTTGGTTAATCCCTTTTGGCCTCATCTCTTATTTGTCATCTTTTACAATCTCTCTGCTGAATAAGAATTCTCTCTCTCTCTCTCCCCTTCAGTTGTTGCTTAATTACCCAATAGTTTTTTAGGGTTCTAGAGTCAACATTCCATTCTTGTAATTCAAATAACGTTCATCATTTATATAGTTCTTTCCTTTTCTTTTCAATTTAACTTTCAACCTCTGTCATTGTTGTTTCTTTTTCTCTTTCTGCAAATTAAGTTTTCCAAGCAATCACCTGACCCACATCATCATATTCAACGTACAGATAATTTGGACATAAATGAGATCGCATGATGTCTTCAACGCCCACATATATTAAGGAGTCATGATATAATTAAAACGTTCAAATGCATCATTTCGATGACATTAGATATAATATCATTCATAAAAGTTAATTAAAGAATTTGATTTTCTTTGAAGATATAGCAAAAGAAGTGGAATTTTTCTAATTTTAGGTTATAAATTGAACGTCCAAAAATAACCTCTTTCTTAAGGAATGAAATCTATTACAACTCATGCTAACTTCATTAAGTTGAATCTTTGAGAGAATTTTCAATATTACATGAATCTACCAACTTGACTTCACGTGATTGAACCAACATATTTTTTATAAAAGTATATTGAACATTAATTTATCAATTAAATATATATGATTTTTTTGCTTATATATATACATATATAGAATCCTAGATATATAGTTATGAAGAGTCATAGAAGGGTTTGAACGGTAAGAGCGATGAGGTGGCACATTTGATTCGTTGAGGAATCTCTAAGTCAAGATATGGTTTGGTTAGAGAGAACAAAACTAATAAATGCAAATGAAGATGATGGTTCAAAACTTCAGATTGACCAAAATTCTTAAAAAGCGAGGCATTAAATCTATGAGCTGGAGTCAAAACTCCTGTTTATATGACTTGGACTCCTCACATAAGGTTACAGTAATTTACCTTGTCAAAGAAAAGAATTACCTTGCAGAGCTATATATTAGTGCAAACATATCTATATATATAATTATATTCTTCGATCTTCGTCACGATGATTATATATGTGATGAGATCTTAGTGACATTAAGCCGAAGACATGAATAATAAAAGCAAAGAAAATCCACCCCCTTTCTTTTTTTTAATATAAAACTTTTTAGAAAGGGGTTAGACTCACTCACGATCCAAAGGTAGGATAAAATATTTCTTTTTTTCTAGATAATACTAATATTAAGTAAGGTAAAATCTACCTCCATTTCTCTCAATTCAAACAGGCCTAATCAAACTTGGCCCATTAATACCCACCTTTTTCCCTTTTTGCCATTTTTACTTCTTTAGCGCATTAAAAACTTTGTAGAAGAATCAGTTAAAGAGATACCGTCTAAATAGAACTTAGTAGAAGAAAAGAAAGAAGCATTTAAAAAAAATTAATATTTTGGCTCCTTCAACTCTTTACTTAATTATAGGTTAAATAATTTAAAACTCGATCTTTAATCTTTTTTTATTTAATAAATTAATTCTATTATCATCATCCAATCATCAAAAGAGGTTGCTGTCGTCATTGAAAATTGTTGGTGTAGCTCTACATAGATTCCATAGAAAATAGGGTAAGAGTACATTTAGTATTTTAAAATAATTTTAAAAAAATAATTAACACTATAAAATATTTAAAGGTATAATTAACACTCTGAATTAATTTTGAAGGTACGATCATCACTCTAAAATATTTAAAGATACAATTAGTATCCTGAATTAATTTTAGAAATCCGACCAGTACCCTAAAATATTTAAATTGATGCAATTTTACTCATTGACTAGCAAAAACATTAACTTTCATTTGATACATGTGACAAAATTTTTTATTTTGATACATTATTGTTTAAAAGGCCATACGTGTAATATTATTTTAATAAATTGTACTAAATAAACTATAAAAAAATTTAATTTTCACATATAAATTCTATATAATATCAATTTTAGGGTTTATTAAGTACTCTTATTTAAATAATATAACACATGTGATCATTTAAATAATAATGTGTCAAAATAAAAAGATCACGTGACATGGATTGGATAAAAAATTATGTTTCTGTTAGTGAAATGGTGGAATTGTACTAATTTAAATACTCTACGGTGCTGATCATATATCTAAAATTAGTTCAGGGTGTTAATTGCACCCTTAAATACTTTAGGTCGCACCTCCAAAATTAGTTTAGGGTGCTAATTGCATCATTAAATATTTGAGGGTATTAATTACTTTTCTAAAATTAGTTTGGAGTGTTAGATACACCTTTACCCTAGAAAATAAACAAAAGAAAAAGGTTGTTAGATTAAGAAGGCAGAAGGCGTAATTAATTTTATAATATTCCCTAAAATTAATTAATGTTAATTAAAAAGTAATATGATATGAAATAATATAATATATATCATATATATATGTTAATTTTTTTTTAAACTTTATTAATTCTACCGTAAAATTTAATAATTTTTTAACTTTATCTCTATTTATATACTATACTCCATTCTATAATAACAAAGTCTATACAATAGTTCATGAATGGTAAATAGGATAAAAAACTTCTCTCTCTCTTTGTCTTATACTTAGGATCATAGGAGTAAGTTATACTATTTTTTTTTGTCTAAATAAGCTATATTATTCATAAATAATAAATAATTAGATTCCTTAAATTCTCTTTAATGCACAACAAATGTAAGTGCATCTTGTTTTCTAGCATATGCATGCTTTGTGGGCTTGAAGTTTTCGTTTCCTCGGCCTATTATATTTATATTGTTCCCTCGGTTCAACCAAAAATAAAAAAAGTCAACCACTAAAAACTTGCGCGCTCAATGAAAGGCTTGGGTTTTACTATCCAAACTAAAAAAACCAAGGGGAAAGACTTGGCCCACATTATTACTTAAACGACGTTGTTTTGTTTCTATCGTCAATCCTCGCATTTATGACTTGTCAACAACACTGGAGCAGGATGTGACGTAAGAAATAAAGAAAAGTAAAAGTCAATTTGTATCCGTTATGTTTTCTTTCATTTATTCTCTTCTTTGCGTTACAAGTTTCAAATTTCAAAAACTCTCTTCCTCTTTCTCTCATTCTCTCACACACTCTCTCTATAACTTTCATTACCTGCCTAATGCCTTGATTAACCCAGGTGAAGCAGATCAATGTATGAAAACCCTAACCTAGAAAACCCCCAATTTGCTTAATTCCTTCATCTGCTCTTCCAATTTCTCCAATGGGTGGTTCTGGAAAGTGGTTGAAGTCACTCATTTCTTCAAAAAAGCCCTCCCCAAATGATCGTGTAAGGAACTTTTCCTATTAAACCTTACATTGGGTTTTATCATCATGTTATTTAATATCTTTCTGTTGCTGTTTTTTTCCCAGGAAAATACTGGTGCTTATAAGAGCAAGAAGAAATGGAAGCTATGGAGGAACTCTTCTGAGGGGATGGTATCATCCACGAAAGGAACGACGAAGAAAAGAAACGGGGTCGTATCAGACAAGTCGGACTCTCTGTCGAATGATACATTTACTTCCGCCATGGCTGCCGTGGTCCGAGCTCCTCCCAAAGGTTTCTTGTTGATCAAACAGGAATGGGCTGCCATTCGCGTTCAGGCCCTGTTTCGAGGATTCTTGGTATGTGCTCTCATATTCAAATTGTTCATATACTCTGCTTATTCTGAGTCTCTAGTCTAGAATTATGCTTAATCATTCTTCGACCCCAAGACGAATTTCACATTCTAGCCCCAATGGAAGAAATGCTAGCGTGATCTCTTCATCAATATCATTACATTTGTCTATGACTTTTGTTGAAGACACTATATCGATGGAATAATACCTCTGGTTGTCTAATTTGAAATGAGTTTAATCATAGGGAAACTTCAACCTGTGAGAGGCATGTTTTTCCCGCGAAGTGAATTTAATATCTATTGAGAAAATTATGGCGAGTCAGCTTCTTTTCTTTTCCCTTTTTGTTTGAATGAGCTTAGCTTCATAGGCTGACTGCTTTATTTATCATTATTATTAAGCTTCCGTTCTATAGGAATTCAATTTAGAATTGATTTCTTAAAACAGCATCGACCCTTAAAGATATTCTAGCCTGTGTCAAAATACAGTTAACCAACATAGTTAACTAATCAATTATGATAACTTGAATCAGATTTTGTGTCTCATTTTGTGCAGTATGACATGAGTCTGAAAGATTAGTACATTAAACACATGCTTATGATGATTTCATCCTTCCCGCATTGTGTTTTAATTTGCAGGCAAGACAAGCTTTGAGGGCCTTAAGGGCAGTGGTGAGGATTCAAGCTATATTTCGAGGGAGGCAAGTGAGGAAGCAAGCAGCAGTAACTCTGAGGTGCATGCAGGCTCTTGTCAGAGTTCAGGCTCGTGTGAAAGCAAGGAGTGTGACCATGTATCCAGACAGGAAGCACTCTCAAGATAATTCTCTTAAGCAGTCTGAGGTATCCATTACATAATTCATCATGTTGACATTAATATATGTACTGTTTTAAGGATGTTTTAACATGTAATTGTCTGTACAATGAAACTGTCAGAGAGGATGGTGTGACATTCCAGGAAGTGTAGATGAAGTCAAAGCAAAGCTTCAAATGAGACAAGAAGCTGCCATCAAAAGAGAGAGAACAATGGCATACTCTCTCTCTACACAGGTAATCAAACTTCAGATGTTTGTTGGATTGATGCCAGATTGCATAGTTCTTTGTTTTATGGTGGTGTTCTTGGCATCCTAGTTCATAATCCATGTCAATGTCTAGAACATTCTTGAATTCACTTCTGACTTAACATTATTTTTATTGCTTCGATGGTGAGATAAGTTTGAGTAATAAACATGGATGATCTGCTCACCAGCATTGCTGATCAACATTTTTTAGCAGTTCTTGAGTGTTTGTGATAGGGTATTTTAACAGAATTATGATACTTGGAAAAGCTTGTTCTTAAAAAAAAATCACTTCTTCTTTTGTTTTCAGCACTCAAGAGGGAGTGCTAGTCCAAACTCAAGAATCTCATCAAGGCCAGTGTCTCCACTGAAGCATGACAATCTAGACAGTAGGAGCTTGTTAGAGCGGTGGATGGCAGCGAAGCCATGGGAAAACAGGTTGAAGTCAGAGAGATACTTTGATTCGCCGGACCGGACTCCATTATCAAGGAAAAGTGATAACTTTGTTCTCCCAAGAGCAAGAAAGAATGCTGTGACAACCAGGGTTTCACTAAAACCTCCCATGACCAGCTTATCAGCTCCATCATCATTATCATCATCTTCTTCTATAAGTTCTGAATGTATGTATGATGATAGCCCTCTTTCAGCTTCATGCACCTCCCTCGAGGAAAAGCGCGTTCCTAAACCAAGCTTCATGAATTTCACCGAGTCAACCAAGGCTAAACAAAGAGCTTGCAAGTGTCCGTCTCTGAATGGAGATGCTAGAAGCACCACTTCAGGTTCTGATCCTTCTGTTAATTTTTGGAGAGACTGTTATGCAACTCCTCAAAGGGCAAGCTATCAGAGAAGATCCTCCAGGAGATGAGATGAAAGGTTAATTAATTCCCATGGAGAAACACTTAGGTAAAAGAATTTTTTTAAGTGTTTGTGATTAAGTTTTTCAAACAAAAAACATAACAAGCGAAAGTCTTTTACAGCTCAACACAATATGATTGAAACTTTTGAAAAAAAAATAATCCTTTTACATGTTATGTTCTTATTGGAGAACTTAGTTACAATCACCTAAAAGACTTTACCTAAGTATTATATCCATAACAATGGGAGATTTACAGTGTGATGACGTGTCTATTTCTAATTAGTCCAACAGCTTGTTGTCCATTCTCACATTGACATGTAGTGATGAGATGAATGCATGAGTGTACAAGTTTCCAGATTGCAGATAGGGGCTGATTTTAGTAGTTAATTAGTGTAGATAAATCTCTAGAGATGTATCAAAAGTGGGTTTTTGCATATCATATAGCACATTGATTATTTCCATTTTGGTGTTTTTCTTTCAAATTATCAATTGATATACACGTTTGCCCTATTCAAGGACTCCAGCATTGAATATATGTCTGAGTTGTAGATGGGACATGCTCTTCGTTAAAACTCAAGCATGAACAAGTGTGTTCAAGAACTGAAACTATTTAAGATCAAATCCATTTATGACAGTTGGGCTGAAGATGATTTATTGCTCATTAACTAGCATCAATTCTGAATGTACAAGTATATAATATACTAACATTCTTAAATCATTGCATCAAAATCCGAAGTAACAAAGAATCTATAGTATCCTCTTGTGTTAATTCTATATACAAATATTAACATTGCAAAATAAATATGCAAGTTTAAATAGTTTTATCTGATTTTTAATTAGGTTTTTATAGTTTTTTTCCCTTTTATCAGGTCCTTATGGTTCCACTTAATTTTAATCAAGTCCCTATAGCTTTTTTTTCTTTTTATTAGGTCATCATGGTGTCATTTAATTTTTAATCAGATCCCTATAGTTTGTGGTGACTGGTAAAAAGGAAATAATTTACAGGATTTAATTAAAAATTAAGTAAAACTGTGAGAATCTAATAAAAAGAGAAAAGTTACAGAGACTTGATTAAAGATTAGGTAATACTATATTGATTAATGGGTGGTATGAAATTATTATCATCAATGATGACATATACATAGTCTTAATGGGCAAAAAATTGCTTTGAACCTTGATGTTCTATAAAACAAGCTTATATATTGACTTGAAAATCATTCTTTCATGGCTTAGGAATGCAATTGTTCAAACATGAGAGAAAATGTACTACTTCATAATTTTGGAGTGATCATGTCAAAGCAACGAAGTTTAATTAAGTGAAAGTTACATTGCAACTAATAAAGCTACATGATTTGGTTTAACACACATCATATATCTGCATAATATGGTGTTAGAGTCAGTTCTTATTAAAGGAGAAAAGAAAGAAAAGAACTGCAGCAAATATCAGCAAACAGAGAAGTTGCAGGAAAGATCAGTTCAAGATTAGAAATAAGTAAAACTTTCTTAGGGCACATCGATATCTTTTTCCAATATAAGAAAGAAAGAATAATTAATAGTAAACCATGTGGTCCACATGCATGAAGGGAATGATAATATATATATATATATATGTGTAATGTACTACTTTGTTATGGTTCTAGTCACGATGTTTAGGGAGGTATCATAACTCCTGGGTGCCTAGGTTTACGCTTGAGAGTAATTGACGGCTCGCCTTGTTCGACATTGATATCGCCTAAGAGGAAGGGAAACTTCGCCCTGCCTTTAGATCGTGGGGGAGCCTAACTCTTTTTTAAAAATTTTTGTAAAATAAAAAATATATATGTAATCATGCAGGATCTTTACTTGGTCCAGAGTTATCCATGAGAGAGAGGACGACACGGTTATGTAATCAGCCTCATCAATATCCTTTAACTATTTGTGCATCACTCATAATTTGTTGAAGAATAATAAAGGATTTAATTAAAGTTTTTTTCTTTTTATATTTTTCAGTTTGAAAATAGACTAAACGATGAAATAGTTCGTGGGTCAGTGTCAGAAGGGGGGCCATTTTTCTGATAAGGGCTGATTTGGACAGTTTCTACAATCCGTTAAAGTTTGACTTCTTTCTACCGCATGGCCTACGTACGTTCATCATAATGAGGTTGTTGCGAGCTATCATTTCTTTCCTTAATTTGATGGATTTAGTATATTCAGCCCAACTATTTTTCTAAATTTGATTTTCCATGCAGAATTTCTTGTAAAATTTACATATGATATAATCCTGGCCCATTTGAGTTTTCATATAAAACCCAACTTAAACAGCGCATGGTTTCCTTGATCTTTATATGTATATTCCTTCATTCCCCACCCCTATTGTTGAATATCATGCTTTTATAAAAAAAATTATTTAATTTTAGCATGTTTGATTAATGGTTTTATTTAATTATTAGTGGAATTTATTTATTTTTTATGCCTTGAAATGTTGCACATATATCATAGGAGGTTAGCCAAATGAGATGGACCACTATTAGGTGAAATGAAACATATTAAGATATACCCCTTTCATGTTATAGAATGGTACCAACATACGCCATATATATCACATTGTTTTGTAATTTGTAAAAGAAATTAAAACATGCCATCTCTCTCTCTCTCTCTCTCTCTCTATATATATATATATATATATCACGCGTGCGTGAGAGAGAGATTGCGTTGTAAATGATAATTATAAGAGATTTCCAAGCAAGGTAATACAAATAAGATAAACATACCTAATTAATTAGAGTTAGATATACAAATATATAATGCATGACTAAGGGCTTGTTTGGTTAGCAATGATGGAGAGGTATACATTTTTCATTGCATGATAGTTAAGATATGAAATATATATTTATATATATAGATCATATCCCTATAATTACTCAGTAACAACTATTTCTTTATTTAATTAATTTTTACCAAGGAACATATTATATGTGTGTGTGACATGTTCCACATATATATAAAGTCATATTTTTCATCCCATTCTCTTTTCTATCCCATAAACCAAATGAGTCAGTCCTAAAAGTTTTTAAGCAAATCAAGTGAATATACAAACAATGAGACAAATAAACTTATTGATTAATCAGAGGTAGAAATGGACATAAATGAGGCTTACATAACTTCATCTATAATTTTTTTTAATTAAAATGCATACATTAATAGTTTGATGTTATAAGCGGCATATAATCAGTGGCCTTTCATTTACAGAAGATCTTTCATATTATTAGGCTATAAAATTATTAACATCGGACCATAAGAAGTTTTTAAACACACTACTCAGCATAGAAATAAGATACTCCTCCAATTCTTAATATATGATCTAATTGAGAAATTAATATTAATCTTAAATATAAGATATATTTTTATATATTTATTAATTTTTTTTAAATTACCTCTATTGATACCCCTTAATAATAATTAAGTAGGGAGAGAGTTAATGAAAATGATTAAGATATTTTAACAAAAATATGATATATTAATTAATTTTTTAATCTGATTAAATTAGTTAAATATGTATTTATACTAAGGATCAATAATAAAGAAACCAAAAGAATGAAATGAATTGAAGACAAGACAGGCAAACATACAAGTATAAGTGTCATGCATGGCTTTAACTTTATACATACTGATTTTATCCAAACTTAGGTCACTATTTATTGGGATTGGGGTTGGCTTCTGTGGCCAGAGTTCCCACGTGGGAAAATGTGCTAACAAAGGCAAGAAATCAGGATGCCACCAAAAGTTGAATTTTTTTTGAGAATGTGTGATGAATAGATGGAAGATTCTCTCTCATCTCATCAAGCTAGTGAGAGAGAGAGATACAGAAAGCAAAGAGAAAAAAAAGTGTATAGAGAGAGAGAGAAGCTTGGGCTTAGCTTTAATTAATTTCCTTCAAGTTGGATTAAGTTTTCAAACTTCCTCTCATGGGGTGTTGCCGTGAATAGAAGGAAGAAAGAATAACCCTGTCCCCATATATGCTCTCTCTCTCTGTCTGTTTGTCTCTCTCTCTCTCTCTCTGATATTTCCCTTTTTCTGTGGACCATCTCTAGTTTTGTTTCTTTGCTTTTTACACAACACCTATATATACACACATATGTGTGTGTTTTGTTTACATATATTCCCATTATTTGTCTAAATGCCAATTAATTACGATAGGACTTGCCCTTTTTTTGTTCCCTGCATGCATTGATGATCCAGCGGGAATAAAATGGATTGAATTTGGTGTGCTTGTACTGAGAATAATTAATAAGTAAACAAAGCAATTTTTTTGTACAAGGAATGGATGGGGTGCACTACTGGTTTGGAATTTCTAGGCTAATTAAGTAAGCACTTGGAATATTTTTCATCATCAGTATATAAAAGTTATTTAGTTATTCCTGAAATATTCTCAAATATTTGATAATCTAAACATCGGAATAACAACCAAAACCCTAAGACTTAAGAGTAGTTCAATATGATTTCTCTTCTTCAAGCTTTTTTGTTCTGTGCTTGTGTGTGAATTAGCTCTCACCAGTTCTAAGAAATCAATACAACAGTTTACAGGAATAACTGGAACAATTAAATTCATATGTTATAATAACCATTAATTTGAACAGTTAATACATATGCGACTCCAACATGATCGAGTTTAGGCAAGCTACAAGGTATCCATGTTTTGTTTTAGGTTTTTGTCCTATTGCGAGGGAGGATGCGAGCACACACACATATCTATATCTATATATATATATATATATATATATATATATATCCCATAAATTATCAAATTAATTGTTTATATTAAAGATAGTTTTTATCAATAAAAATAATTATTATTGAAGATATTTTAGATAAACTAATATATATTTATTATAAATAATTAATTTATATTAATTTTATTAATATTTTTAAATTAATTATTTAGTTGCTATATTTAGAATGCGAAAGTTGTGTTTGTTTTTAATAGGAATATATATATATATATATAATTTCTCTCCCCCTTCTCTCTCACTCATGAGAGTGAAGAAAAGAAGAGAAGGAACAGGTTGACTGAAAAAGACCTATACCAAAACCAATGTTGAAAGAGGAGAAGGACAAAAGAATTAACAGAGAAATGTTTACATGAAAGTGCAAATAATATAGATGTACTTGAGTTAGAAAAAAAGAGGGGGGGGGGGGTCGTTGGGGGGAAAACAAAAGAATCTGACAAGAGTCCTTTTGATGGCTCAACAAAAAATAAAGCAAAAGATGCCACTCCTATTAAATGTTTCCATGTGCTTCAATTAATTACGATTCTTGTTTGGACACTACCCCCTCTTCCTTGTTTTATAAGCATTATATCTCTCTTTTTCTTTCTCAAGCAAACATTTTTTTTAACATCACTTTTATCGCACACATACACTATTTATATATATATATCCTTCATCAACTTTCTTTTTCACACATTTTAATTAACCTTACATAACAAGCAACATTATTTAGTTATTATGGCATGTTTAGATCAATTCCATGAATCCGGATTATCCGATGTAATCTACTGATCCAGATATTGAATTGGTTGGAATTTGTAAAACAATCCAATGTTGAAATAGGGTAATTTCCATTACATAGCTAGCTTTTGTCGTGTAATCTGAATTTATGTTTACATGAATCTATGTATGAGTTAAAAATATTATTTAATTAACATTTATTTCTGTTTTTTATAGGTAAAATATAAATTCTATTTCATGATTCTTCAATGACATGTTAAACAAATGCTTGGTAATTATCATTTCCATTACATTACATTTACTATGATTCTTTGAACCAAACCGGCACTTATAGTTACTGTGTGGATTTAGATAGATTAAAGAACTTGATTAATATATATATCGACATTTGAGAAACTTTATGTCTGGTTTTTCTTTCTTTCTTTTTTTGAATATTTTACAAATTACAATGGATTCTGTCGCTGGCTTTGCTTGGTTTTGCCTTGTTTGAAGAGCTGATGGAATATGTTAAAGGCAAATTAATTGATTCTTGTTTGGTGATGAAATTTCACGATCAAGATTTTTTTAATGAACACGCTTTTGCATGAAATTAAAGTGGAATCAATTTGATGATAAAGTGATCATGCATAAAGAATAATTAAAAACGAATATGCTAGTTAATCAAAAAAGGTTAAATGAATAATATTATATTACTGTGTACTGATTGAATTACTCCTCACCTGAATGTTGTGTGTATATCTTATTAATTAGCTATAAAGGCAATTTGCGAGACAAAGATGGCCAATCATACATAGAGAATTAATGTTCAGTCATGCATGGCTTTTAATTACCCAATCATAATAACTGGCATTTCCAAAAGTGATTAATTTGTTCTTATATGTACATTTAATATTGACAGGATCTAATTAATTAACAACTAATCAGTATCATTAGTCGCTAATTAAAAACCAGCTGAGACTTTAAGTTTGAGTCCTATTTGAGATCTAAACGTGTAGCATGATTTGTAGATAGAGATCATCATCATCACCATCATCGTCACCGATCCCATGAAAATGATGATAAGACGTATGTGCTATTGATGATTATTCCGATTTGTTCATAATCTGAGTGCTGCTTCAGATGGAATCCCAGAACAGGGTTTAGAGAATAATGGTACTTTTCCAACTAAATTCATGAAATGAAACGGATAGCCCCACGAGAGGCCCGCAATTAGATTCTTCTCGATCCTTGTCCCAGCTCCATTTTCTGTAACTCCACTCAAAGCATTTCACAAATCAATCCTAAATGAGAACATCGGTCAAAACTCCTATTTAAAAATTTTATTTACTAGGAGAACTTGAATTGAGTATTAATATTTTTTGTATATAAATTTTGTAGAGTATTTGTATTTTCTTGTCCAGCACCATCTTATGTAACTCCACTAAAAGCTTTTCAAAATCAATTCTAAATGAGAAGGTGGAAAGTCTCATTTGAAGATTTTATTGGCCAGAAAGATCTGAGTTCGAGTACTGATATTTTCTATGTATAAATTTTTTACCCTATGTTTAGATGAGAAAAAAATTAAAAAAAAATAATACTAGTAAGTAAAACTTCTAAAAATAATAAATTTTTTATCATTTTAAAAAATGTTTCTTCGTAGTATTTCTTCTTTCTATTTTCTTTTCACTTTTCTCTCAGTAAAACCATACTATAAGAGTATTGATATTTTTTATATGTGAAAACATATCAAGTCATTTTAACTAATAAAATTTCCAAGTAGATACTCCCGTCCCAAAATATTAAAATATTAATATATTTAACTTAACCCTAATGCATATCTTCGATATATTCTGTGTAATTAATGCAAGTTATATGATGTATAAGTGCGTGCAATAAGTAATAACGATGGTGCAGAAGCAGTTATTGCAATGAAGTAGAAAAGGCTAGTGTTTGGAGAAGTTGAGAATATTTGGTTGGCTAGGGAGATATAGCATGCATATATGATTCTTTTTTTTTTTTTTTTGTTAATTAAGTGACTTCGTAAATTAGAATGATTAATATTCTATTTTGAATCATTGTGAATCAAAAACACATTGAATTGTCTGTCTTTTCTACATAAAAAGATGTCTCTGATATGATCTCTCTCTTTATCATTAAAATTGACCCCCAATGTTTACTGATTTTTGTTTTTCCTCTCATTATTATGCAAATTATGCACGCAAAGCCATCATCACATATATATTCCCAAATGATGATTCACATGATTTACTTCACATGTTGTAAAATCACAATTTATTCATTAAGACATTATAATTAATATTTCTAACATTCGTTATTTAATATAAGACCTAATTGACTAATTTAAATAGATTAAGAAAGCTAAATATATTACTTTAAAGTATTTACATTTATCATTTTTATCTAGACTGATTGCATTATTTATAAATTGATATATAATCCGATGATACTTAATATATGTTATAATTAATTAATTAATTTATTTATTTTCTTTAATATCTTCAAATTAGCTAATTGGATATTACATTAAAGAACAGAAAGAGTATCTTTAATATTAATACAATAATACACTATCTTCCTCTTTAAAAATAATCACTAGCTAATTCATAAATAGCTAAGTTCATTGTTGGTTGTTGTGTTCGCCCTCTTTGTGATGCTAATAACTACTGAAAGTGGGATGACAAAACACGTCTCTAATTTAATTTTCTTGATCTCAAAGATATAAATAAATAAATAAATAAAAAAAAAGAAAAATTAATTGAAGATGACAATTATATATATGATGGATATGGAACAAGTAGTACATTATCATGTCCCTTGTCTATGATACCTTGTTTGTCAGGAAAGAATAAGAATAATTAATCATCATTACTAAAGAACTTTCATTCACCTAATTAGTCAAGCACGTTTTATGTGGGTTTCAATCAGTACAACAAGCCAATTATGTTAAAAGAGGGGGCAAAAATTAAAGGCTTTCAAATTGATCAAAGCCTTATTTTTCAACTGGTAAAAGAAAAGAAAAGAAAAGAA
Organism: Leucaena leucocephala; assembly: GCA_037074615.1. Classification (NCBI taxonomy): domain Eukaryota; kingdom Viridiplantae; phylum Streptophyta; class Magnoliopsida; order Fabales; family Fabaceae; genus Leucaena; species Leucaena leucocephala. Next base: position 19,324,783 of record CM073555.1, on the reverse strand, counting down.
AAAAAGGGTCTCATTTTTCACACTATATCACTCTAATGTGAAAATTTAGTTTTATCCTCTTAACCTCATTTAAAAAATTGTTATTTTTAGGATATTTTACATTTACCAAGAAAAAGTCATCAAATAATATAAGTTATTGTAACATGTTAATAAAATGCCCTTGACTTAAATTATTATTTTCTTTAAATAAACGCCAACCCATTTTAAAAAAAAAATCTCATTGGTAATAGAGTATTGATGACGGACAAAATAGTTTTGAATCAATTAAAAAAAAAATTCTAAGACGACGATTTATAAATAAAGAGTGTATCATATATAGTATGTGTTTGGATATGATTTTAGAAAAAAAACTTTTTGACAGCTTTTAAAAAAGGGTTTTTAAAGAAGAGTTTATGGAAAAAAAAATAGTTTTGAATAAATGAGTGTTTGGATAATTATTACCAGAAGGACTTTTGTAATTGACAAATTATGAAAAGAGTATGATTTTATTAAAAATATGAGAGAGGAGAGAGAGTGGAGAAGAGAGAAGAGAGAGGAGAAATGAGAGAGAGAGAGGAGAGAGAGAAGAGGAGAGAGAGAAGAGATAGTGTAAGAAAAAATAAGAGTAAAATAATAATTGTGTAGTTTATAGTCTATTTTACTATTTCAAAAGCTAATCTTAGTAACTTATCTAAAACATTATTTTTAAACTATAATTTAGTCTAAAAGCCCTTTTAGGCAAATATGGCTATTTGTTTTAAAATTTTTCTAAACAAAAGTTTGGGACAAAAATCCTTTTAAAACCTTAGTTTGAAAAATTTCCAAACAGGCTCATAATATCTCGATATATAATAAATTAATAATTTTATTTTCTACATTGTTTTAAATGTTCCCGTCTTATATTTCCTACATTAATTCTTGCATTCATAGGCCATTTACAATCATACATTCTTTTCTCTCAAAAAAGTATGATTGTATATTAATCAAATCCATATCTCATTGTTACACTCATAATTTTTACTTTCTCTATCTCTTTTCAAATGCATCATATGCATCATATGCATCAGTTATTATTGTGAAAATAAAGAGGTTCAGTCCCATAATATTATGTATTCTATTATTTCTCCAGAATCTTTTTTTTTTTTGCCCCTAGAAGAACAAAGTTAAATAATCCAACAAAAATTGGCCTCGAATTTTCTAGCTAGCTAAGATATAATGGCATGTTTTGGACACATCCTAATAATTCTGTAAAAATCAGTGCTTTTGATGAAATTCAGTAACCATACATACTGGCTTTTACAACTGTTTTTCTTCTTCTTTTTCACCCAAAAAAATCCTTTTAATGATTGAGTGAAAATAAGATATATCAAATTATCAACTTCTTTTATACGTTTCCCCCAATAATATAAACTAATTAATAAAATTTAATTTTTTCTAATGCATATGTATTTTTTTTTGTTAAAAACAATTCTATTCAAATTACTGTCAAATATTAAATTTAGATAAATTAATTTATTCTACATATCTTGGCACATATATGGCCACGAATTTTTTAAATTCACCATACAATTAAAGTACACGATATGTTGGACCAAAAAAAGCATGCTTTTAAAACTTTATATTTATGAAAATTAAAGAACAATAAGCACTGTACGATGTCATATCACATATATAATTCATGGAAAACCGTAAACTTGAATATATATATATATATATAATCATGCTTAATTATAAAAGACAATGGAATAATCATAATATCCCATTGACCAAGTGTGGTTCCATGTCATCCTTAAATTAACTTTATTAATTAATAGAAAGCATATTGGAAGACGACAATCTTGTATTTGGATTAAGCCTAATCGACAAACTTTGTTTTTAAGAAATATTTAATTAAAAACGAATTCATAAAACTAGCAATCTATCTAGCTACATAACTTCTTTCTTTCTTTTTTACCCTTCTGTTTTTGGAAGTAAAATAAAATATATTTGATATTATTGTTATAGTACATTTGTCTTTGACGAAACGTCGCAAATTAAAGTTGCCTAGCTATCGCCTATATATATATAGTATTGTGGGGGAAAAATCTTTATAAAAGGGTAAACGGTATTATATAGATATTAAAGCAATGCATGCATGATGATAATACGATCATATGGCCAATCTGCTAGAAGAGCAGAGACATACTTTTGCTGTAAAGATGACATAATTGTTTAATATTATAATAATATATTTATTATCTTATCTAGAAGCCCTGGCCACCCACGTTTAAAATTAATCTTAACTTCACTCCTTTAACATAAATATATATATATATATATATATATATGGGTCTGATGTAGTTGTATGCTTATTTCGTTTTGAAACTGATAGATGTGATTTTTTGTCTCTTTGATAAGTAACGAATTTATATATACGAGACTTAATTAACTGATATATATATGCCTGTTTTAGCTTATTAATCATGTATTAATAATTAATTAGATGCATGATTCATGATGAGGCTATATAAAACTAGGTAGACTTGTTGACCCATGAATGTATGGTTTAATTTCAAACGAAGGATAGTAAAAAGGTTAATTAATTGAGAAATCACCGCAATAGGAGGGGACCCACCAGAGGTGCATGCGTGACACGTGGACAATTAAGGCAAAGGGCATCAAAAGGGGTACAAGTGGTGCAGGAGGGGTGACAATGCAGGTTTTTATCCCTTTGCCACAAACCCTAAGTGGGGACACCTTATGGTACACCTTCCCTCATTAAATTCATTACCCTCTTCTTACTCTGCCCCTCATCCCATTCTTTTCCTCAGTGATCTCCTTTTTTATTATTATTAATATTAATATTATTTGTATTATTATTACTGTAACTCTTCGTCTCTCTCTCTCTCTCATCAGCTAGGGCTAAAAAATGCTTTAGGAGACAGACACAGAAAGAAAGGAGAGGCCCCTCTCATCATCTTCTTTTTTAAAATAACACCAAAAGTACTCCTTCATATATTGTTTTCCAATGCCTTGTTTTTGTACTGTGTTAGCCACTTGTTTTTCGCTCTGAGAGATCATCATTGTGTGAGAAGAAACAAAGAAGAAGAAGAAGAAGATCAGAGATGGGGCATCATTCTTGCTGCAACAAGCAGAAGGTGAAAAGAGGGTTATGGTCACCTGAAGAAGATGAAAAGCTCATCAACTACATCACCACTTATGGCCATGGTTGCTGGAGCTCTGTCCCTAAACTTGCTGGTACATATATATCTTTCTCTTTCTTTTCTTCTTCTTCTTCATTACATCTCTCTATAATGAATCTTTCACACATCTCTCTCTTTTATAATCTTTCCCTTAATGCTTCTTTCCTCTCCTTTATCATCTTCATTTCATAGTACCTCTATTAAAAAGTGCAATATATTCTTTTTTCTTATTTGTGAGTTTTGATCTCTTAAAAAGTTCTTTCCCTTCTCTCTTTTCTGTTCATCTTCATCAAAGTATGGCTTTTCCACTATTATATATGTATCTTTAGATCCTGCTTGCTGCTGGAAATTGAATGAAACTTTGTTTTCAGAATTAATTAAGTTCAATGATTTGTTCATCTTTTTGGTTCTGACAAATTTTGATGGAGTGAATTATACACGAAGGTCTGCAGAGATGTGGGAAGAGTTGCAGACTGAGATGGATCAATTACCTAAGACCTGATTTGAAACGAGGAAGCTTTTCTTCTCAAGAAGCAGCACTCATTATAGAGCTCCATAGCATTCTAGGCAACAGGTATATACATGTCTGCTATATGTAACTCATCATATTTTTTTTATATATATAATATAATAATAGTGATCAAAAGGTTACTTTCTTTCTATGCTTTTTTCTTTCTTTTGACAAGATGATGATGCTGTTGTTTTTGACAGGTGGGCTCAGATTGCCAAGCACCTACCTGGAAGAACTGACAATGAGGTCAAGAACTTCTGGAACTCAAGCATCAAGAAGAAGCTGCTTTCTCATCATGATCATCTTCTTCCTCCTTCCTTTTCCACTTTTTCTGATCATCTTCTTCATCTTCATCATAATGCTCCTGTTGAAGCCTTCTTCCCTTCAGACCCTAATAATCTCCTCCTTAACTACTCTCTTCATCTTCATCCTGATCAGCTATACCTTCCCAGTACTACTCCATCACCAATAATCCCGCAAGCTCTCAACAATGGCCTCCATCATAAATCTGATCATGTTAAAGTAGAAGATATAGCCAATTATAACCCCAATAATAGCAACAATTTCCTTCATGTCCACCAGAATCCTATCTCATCAGAAAGCACACCACCACCCAATATTATTATTCCATCTTCATGTGAAGATGCCAATAATAACAACAACAATAATGATACATTGTCATCAATATTGGGTCTGATGAGTAATCCGAATCAAGATGATAATCATCAAATTACCAAAAGTGATCATGTTCTTCATCATCTTGTTGCAGAGAAATTCATGAACCCAGCAGGTTCGATGTTAATGCAGCATTATGATATTCCTGATGATGACAACTTGGTGATGCCCAAAATCCGTAATAGCTTTGAGGATTATGTGTTGAGCAGTAGTGGTACAGTGCCATCATCATCTTCTTCTTATTCACAAGACTTGTTATTACAGGACTCTTTTGCCAGAATCCAGTGTTACACACCATCATCTGGTTTTTGTCCACAACAAGATCATCAAACTTTCTCAGCCAATCAAATGGAGTACATTGATGCAATCCTATCATCGTTGCCCTCCTCAACCACGACGAACCCTATTCTTCCATCTACCTTGGGGCCGTGATGAGTATAACATGAATGAGATGAGAATAGTTGTTTTTTTTATTTTTTGTCTATTAATTATACATATAGTTAGCTGAATAATATCAGTTGTTTCATTTTCTTCTGTGTGTGTGTGTGTTTGTTTGTTATTATATTATTATATATGATGAACTGATAATCATTGCCATGAATTATGTTTAGCAATGTCTTCAAGTTTTGCGTATAATAGGAGGGTGAAGTAATTAATTGTTTCTCCATTGGAAAACCTAGTTGTTCCTACTTCCTGGTTCCTAGTTCAGGATCCTCCCTTATCATTATGACATGTCTTAGGTTGTTTCACATGCTTGTCAGCTATTTAGCTCAATTAATTAATTTGAGTTCTTCTCTTACTATACTTCATAGTATACTTATTTATTTATATAATATGCCAATCATGTCCCTTGATGTGTACGTACTTGAAGTTCAACAATGGTAGGCTCCAAATCTCTCTCTCTCTCTGAGACATTAATGGCTGGCTGACGACGAACGAAGACAAAAGCCGTACAAAGACACAATGGTCAACTCTCAAGCGCAAGAGGCCAAAGTGTCCTACAATGCCACCTATGAAGGTGCCTAGCTATGGTGTTCTGGCGGCTATATCGCTTTAAACTTTAAATATCCATTTTCATGGCATATGATGACAATTAATTACTCAATCTCTTTTGATATAGTCAATATTTTGTAAAATAAAAAAGAAATATTCAAAGTGATAATCATCATTTAAAAACTGTACGTAGAATTAAATATAACAGAAAAAATTAATCTTTAATAATATTTTAAATATAATTATATCAAATAGGAAAGTATATGTGCTTAAAGGGAAAAATAATTGTACATAGGCCTTGAAAACATTAATTCATGTGAAACTGTAAAAGTTACCAAGATACCTCTGGCGTTTGAATTATGCAAATGATGACCAAAACGTCTTGTTTTTAATGAACTGAACGTAGAAGAGTTTGAACTTTGAATGTAAATATATTTTTTAAAATAAATTATAATTCACCTCCACAGACCACAGTAATTATTGCACTGTGAGCAGTGAGGTTTTTAACTTTGGCCCTTAAATAAATAGTTAAGTATACTTTTGCACCGTTTTGTTGTGCATTTGCTTTATTTGGAGAAAATGTTGCTTGTAAATTGGTTCAACTTTATATGGAAGAGAATAAATACAAAATGTCACTTCCAATGTCACTTCTAAGTTGGAAATTTTTCATTCAAATACACACTATAACTTTTTCAACTTTTACAATAATGCAATTAAAAAAAAAACTACTCAAATGAACTGGCTAGAAAGACTTGAATGTTTTCATGATGAAAATTAAATATTCCACTTTTTTTAATTATTAAATATATATATAAGAAAGTTGCAATCCAAGCCTTGGAAGTTATATGAAATGCCATGCCCCATGCCATTAACAAAAAAATGCTAATATTAAAATTTTAAATACTGATAAAACATCATTAAATATTCACATATTAAGTTGAATTTTTAAAATTCTAATGAATGTTACGAAAAGTCTTCAGTTAAGACTAATGATATTAGGGTTAAATAACATAAAAGAAACTTTATAAGTTGGAGGAACCAAACATAAACCTTGTGTAAAGTTAGAGAAAGATTTTTTAATCATTATTGGATATCTTGTTTCACTATGACAAACTACACGAACAAGGTTAGAAAAATTAAAATTAATGTAAGAGAAATTTGTCATTAATTAGCGAAATTTGTCATTAATTATCCACGTCACTAAATTATTGATGGGAATTTAGTCACTAATTTATCAATTTTAGAATATTGATTTTATATATTCATCCGAAATACCATGCATTTGAATTATGATATGCTAATCATAAAGTATAAAATAAATATTTACCAATAATTGTACATGACTAGAAAACATAATATTCTCTAGTTCATGGTGCCAATCGACCATCTGGTCAAAATAACGTGTTGTATGTTCAAAAGCAGAGATTCTCAGAATTTAATTAAGCATTCTTTATTGATAGCAATTATTGTCATAAAAAGGCAGAAAAGAAAAAGATGTAAATGATTTCATTTGCTAAAAAAGAAAGGATTTTAATCAAATTCTATTTTTTAAATTAACACATAGCCCCTTTCCATTATTGTTGAATTTTTTCATTAAAATGGGAGCATTAATATAACATAAAAACAATAATGGATTAAAAAAAATATGCAGCAGCACTTGTGGGTATAGATATAGTTACAAATAAAATTTACACTACGATTTAAACACCGAATTAAAACTATAGGAATTTGAGTTATGCTGATTCAAATTTTAAAAATTAATGTATAATCAAATTAAAATTATAAAGATTTAAAAGATTAATTTTTTTTCTTTTAAAAAGTACACATCATTAATTGAAGCTTCTTTCATAATTCTTAATTGATTAAAAGGGTTTTTCCTTGTCCATGATTCCACGAATACATTTTCTTATATGATATGATTATTAAGAAAATATTATAATGAAAAATAAAAAATGACTTTATTCCAAATCAAAATATTCTGGAAAATAAATGAACAAAAGAGTAGACGCGTAGATAATTAACTTTCAATCAGCGGGGAGAAGAATAAAGAAGAGAGAAAAGTTACAATAAAATAAGTAATATTTGAATGAAGTGTTTGAATAAAGGGCATTAGTGTCCCAGTCTCATCAATAATGGAATGGCCCATGTTTATGGAAGTGGGAAGTTCTTTGCTTCTTTTCTTTGTCCATGGAATCTCAGCCAACACTTTGCCTCATGACAGAAACAGAAAGTGCCCTCATTTTGCATCTAATCAAATATCAAATCACTCTCTCTCTCTGTACCCAAAAAAAAAAAATCACTCTCTCTGCTTCCATCATCGCTCAGAATCTTAAATCAATGTCTCAAGATGGGTCATGTTAGGGGAATCCCCACTGTTTTTCCAGCCTTTTCTCCTTTCTTTGTAAATCAACCTGACACGCTAAAACATGACGAAAGAATAGAACGTGGAAACTGTATCTTTCACACTCAACGTTCTTTTCCCCAAATTCATCTCTCAAAAATCTCCTTTTTCTATATATCCCTTTTACACCCCTCTGCAATTTGCATAGCCATATATAGTGTTTGTTTAGATTGGCCGTTTGAAACCATTTAATGATCTTTCAATTTACAAGGTAAACTGATATATACTTATTATAAGTATATATCAGTTTACCTTGTATAATCATCCTTATTATAAGTACCGATATATACTAATTTGTTTGTTACATTACTTCCACATTCATTCAAGATACCAGATGGGGTTATCTTACTTTTTGAGATCATTTGGTATGTATTTTTAATTTCTTAAGATATAGCAGTTACTTGTTATTCTCATGAGTCTTTTAGAGTATAAATTCAACACCCACCAAACCAGACCATTTGTACTAATAGGCACTAAAGATGGGTAATTAAATTTGAACTTATTTCAAAGGCAATCTATATCTGTTAGGAACATAAGTGTAGATTAACTCAAGAATCTCTTGGCATGCTCATTGGGCAATCAACAGATTCTCAAAGATTCAAATACGTTACAGTTCACCAATGCCCTAGAACTAGAACCCCCACCCCTTGAAAAAAAAGGGCACCAGAGCCTAACTCAGCTTGCCCTGGTTTGCTGGGTCTTTAACATGGAATGCAAGAAAATTCAAAGTGAATCTAAAGATACAATGCATGGGGGAACAACAGATTGACTATGCTGTAATCCTTGACCTGCCCTTGGTTATTCTTCTAGCAATGACTCTTCGGCCACCCTTGGTTGCCTTGCTGCTCAAGAAGAAAAATAACATGGCGTCATTTACACTTGCACAGTACTGTATTTGAAGCTACGCTGATGTTTGTACATCAGCCACACAAATTTAACAGATTCTATTTTCTTCTACAGCTAATTACACATAGAATACCAGACCAGTTCCCACATTTCAAAGTATAATGAAGCAAGTAGTCATCCACCCTAATGGCATGCACTCATTATGACGGGTCATGCTTTCCATGCCCATTCGGCCTATCACTCTTTAGTCATCACATCATAAAGCTTCTTGGATATGGCTTATGACACCCACATTATCTACTTATGTCTATGAAAAATTTAGAGCAAACACAGTTCAGATATCTACATCCAGTTCAGGCATACATTTTCTTTCTTCATCTAGTGATAACGGTTCTGAAATTCTCTTGATTTTCCCCAGATTATATTCCCATCTATGTTAGCCTGTGTCTATAGATCTAACAACTCAAAGGTAAGACATAGTTATAAAAGTTTCAAATTCTAGCAACCATATGGTTCCTTCTACTTCCCAGTATAATTGTAGTCCATTAGATAGAATATTTTGAAGTGACGTTACAGTGTCCTCCAGATCTCTACCATTTAATCAGTACGTTAGAGTTTGTTATTCTTGTTATGTTATGATATAGGAAGAATGTAGAAAAAACAACTTGAGTGGTTTACCCAGCAAAAAAATTGTAATGGCCCTGCAGATTTTCTTAGTAAATAATTCAAAGTTGGTTTAAATATTATTTGGTACAGAATTAACATAAGAGGTTGGGTTAGCAGAGTGGTCGGAGACTGGGATGCTAAACATACGGTCTGAGGTTCAAGCTCCAGCGACTACAAGGGGGTTTATTTTTTTTCAATTTTTTTAGCATGAAATTACTGAAGTACCCCTCTGTTATTTTACCAAACCCCCGACTTCCCTTCCTCATTTTCTCCTCTGTGGCGTCGCGTCCATGGCAGAGCTGGTAGGTGCTGTGCGACGCGCAGGGAAGATCAGCGATGGGTCAGCGTGCGGCGCGGGGAGAACTTCTACGGCACGCAATAGTCTGTCTCTGTCATTTTTTTTTAGCTGAATACCATTCCCTCCCATTTCATTCTTCCATCGACAGAAGGAGACGAGAGTGAGCGCTGTGAGGAAAATCCGAAGGAAGCTTCGAGGGTTCTGAGAGCTGGCCACCGTGAGTCCATCTCGTTTGCTGTCATTGCTGATTCTGTGGCTTTTCTTGCTGTGTTGTCGCTGTTTCGTCGGGAAGGCATAGGGAGAACAAAAATAGGGAAGTGTCGTAGAGGTTGGAAGGAAAGGAATTCTGTTGGGGGGGGGGGGTCACCGCCGTCGCCTTCAAGTTGTCCACGGTAGCCATGCTTCAGTTCCCGGAGTTTCTCCCCTGTCTCTACACGGAGTGTGATGAATTGGAGATTGAAGTGTTGGTGCCGTGGGATTCCATTATTCCTGAAGCTGATTATGAGTGGTAAGTGCTTAATCTCTGTGTCTCTATTTGCTGTTTGGATAGGTGTTGGTTAAAAAGGATGGTTTTGGACAACATGTGTGTGTGTGGTTGGAATTGTGTCTCTGTTGGCTGTGTTGTTGTGAGAAAAAGTTGGTCGCTGCTATAGGTGTGTATATATATATTCTGCTGTTTTGCTGCAGAAAGAAGAGAAAGGGAAGAAGTGGGACTCTGCTGTGTGTATATATATGTATATACACACGTTAGGCGGCTGTTTTTGATATATTTTTATGTGTTGCTGTTCTGGGTCCATTGAGCAGAATGTATATATGTGTGCAATGCTGTCATGGTAGTTTAGAAGTTTGCTGTTGGGTATGTGTTAATGAATGCCGGAACTGTAGGTGTGTATATATGTGTATATGCTACTGTTATGGCTGAGTATATATATACATATATGAATGTGAAGTTGGGGTTCATGGTTTAGAGAATTGTGCTGCTGTATGGGAAGTTAAATAGCATATGTATGTGTATATATATGTTTATGGTGGTGCTGTTATGATTTAGCTCGGGAAAAGAAAGGGAGGATGCTGTGTTATGTGTGTGTATATATATATGTTGATATGTTCTGGGAAGGAGAATAAGATAAGTAAGTCAAGGATATATATGTAGGTTTGTGTCTCGGCCAACTTGGATACATAAGGGAATAGTTGTTGTTTGGTGTTTCAAAATCTGGTTCTAGTGAAGGGAAAGGGAGCTATAAGTGAATAATCATGGAGGGATGTGAGATAAAACTTAGGCAAACAATATATCACATTGCTGATGAGAAAATGTCGCTGTATGTTCAGTTGATTGGATGCTATAATAATGAATAATTGCTTTAGCTCTTTAACATAGTATTTGACCTTTAGCATTGGAATTAGTTGCTGTCCGAATTTTTAGAAAATATACAAGTGCTCAATTGCTAAAGGAATTAAATGGAATATGTGCCGATCGGTTGTTTGAGAAAGAATATTTGATGGATTTAGATTCTAGATATCTAAAGATGAAAATGTCATAGTACTATTATGCCCAAATATGACATAAATATACTAAGTGGACATAAACCGCTTCTAGGAAACATTTAAAGAGGTGTTAGAATCAATGGCATGGGAATTCAAGCTTGATTTATTTTTCTATGTCGTGGCTTGTTTGTATGAACATGTTAGAGATGATTGTGGAGGTTTTAAACCTGTGCAAAGGTCGTGTTTAAGGTTTATTTAGAAATGAACAAGTGTTTTAATCAATTTAATAGTGGCCAAGACATGTCAATGAGGATGCCTCTCTGATTGGTTATAGATTAAGGAAGTGGTTGGTTGATAGTTTAGGAGCTTACGTATTGAATCTTTATTAAATGGTTGATGGTGTGTAATGAATTGAAATATCATATTAAGGATGATTTATTTCTGTTGAAGCTTTGAATAGAATGTTAATATATTGTTTCGGGATATCAGGGAATTGAGAAGTGAAAATAATTGGAAGTTGATTGACTGAAAAGAGTAAAGGTTTAGGAGCGTGACAGGTGAGTGAATAACGTCCCTAAATTTGAGATTTTGAAAAAATAATTTTTACATATTTATTAAATGTGAAATTTGGCACGAATTACGAGAAAATAATTTCGAACTCATGACTTTACATGTTTATTTGACATTTTAGTTAAATGTTAATTTCAGATGATTTATGAAAAAGCAAGCATATGAATTCATGATTTTAAAAGTTGAAAATAGATATTTCATTATTGCATACTTGTTCATATGGATTGACAAACATGTTTTGATGATTTATCGAAAATGTTCATGATGGGGGAAAGTTTCATGATTATGAATGATTTTAACAGAAATTGATGAGATGGGAATGTTATGATTATTGAATGTTAAATGGCCCCCATGCATGTTTGAAAGGTTTTAGAGGACGGAATACATAACGCTGGTTACTAACAGCAGTACTGTTAGTCCTTGGTGCACCATGGTTAACCCCGAGCTCGATGGACATTTCGTGGGTCTCGTACTCGCGCATGTTATTCGTGGGATTATTCCCATGCATGTTATTCGTGGGATTTATTCCCATGCATGTTATTCGTAGGTCTCGTACCTGCGCCTGTTTCGTGGCCTAGAGCCATGCATGATTGGTTAGTTACCCCTCGTGGACTGTGTGTCCATGCATGATTGGTTAGTTACCCTTCGTGGACTACGTGTCCATGCATGTTTCCGTTCTGTTGAAGTCCTACAGAAAAGAGTGATTTTGAAATCATGATTTCAAACGGTTTTTCTGAAAGGAAAAAGTTTACCGAGCTATTCATTTGAATTACGCATCGATATGATTCATGTATTGAAAGTCAATTATTGTTGAAGTTTTACGGAAAAGTGATTGCTTTGCAATGACATGTTTAAAAAAAAAAGTTTTCATGAAACAGAGTGTTTACTTTCATGAAATGAAGTTATTGAAACAATTGCATTGAATTACGAAATATTATGATTTATACTTAAACATGCTGAAATTGATTATTTTCGTATTTCAAATTAAATTTTTGGGACGTTATTCACGAGTAGATTATTTGGCTTCAGTGAGTGCAGTTGACCCTATTCCTCCAGCTGAGCAGTGAAGAGCCTCACGTTTGAACCGAAACAAGTGTTTTGGCACGTCAACTTTTGAAGTAATTATATTTTCAGAAATACTTGTACTATTTTGTTTAAAAGGGTAAATGCTTCACTTAGCCTATAGATAAGATTATGATTATCATTTTGAACATTTTAGTTACGAATGAAGGCTTAAGGAATATGAATTTATTCATATTCTGTGTCGGTCATGACAAAAATCCATGATTTCTCTTTCGCCGTATAAGGCTAGGTTGGAATGTCCTTTTTGGAAATAAGAGCATTGGCTCTTCCGATGAACCAGCCCGTGCAGCACAATGAAAAGAAGGGGAAAAATGAAGAATTCAAACAAAGTCACCTTGATGTTTTATCTCATTTCATGACATATGCTGGCTAGCATGGGAAACTTTGTTTGAGTGTGTCGTAATTATCAAACGTGCAAGCAATATTTCGCCTCAATACACATAATGCAACCACAAAAAAAACGCCCTCAAGCAAAACATGTTGATGATGCCATTATTTCAACAACAAAAACCACAAAATTTCACCTAGAAATATCCTGATTCCTTGCTAAAAGGTTGTATCATTCAAGTGCAAATGAAGTGAACTAAGAACTTGCAGATAACCAAATAGAGACTCATCCATCCTCATCAGCTTTTCTTTCTCAAAGCTAATGTTAATTTGATGACTAAATAAAAAAGTGAATTATCCAACTTAAATAGAAGCTGCAAATAATCCAATTGACATAATAAAGCAAGAAGGTTACCATAAATTAATCATTTTTATTTTTCCAGAAACCTCAAACAAATTCTTAAAGATAAAACACATTAAAAAAAAAGCTTTATTCAATGAAGGCTTATCGAATCATTAAGATCGTATGCCAATGAAATTTAGAAACAAGTCATGAAACCTATATATGAAATTTTAAATTTGAAGAGCAGTTGAGGTTAAATGTACAGTCAGGTAAGAAGAACCGAAGTGAGGTCAGGCCGCAGGGATGCACGATGCCACGTGAGAAGAACTTGCTCAGATGTTCAAGGTCGCTATTGGGCAACTCGAAGGAACTGGGGAGCTTGGAGACAGATGGGAATAGCTTGGGAGTGATATCGAGGTCACGAGAAACTATTTTTTGAGTCGAGTACGGGCCTTGGTGAAGAAATGAGTTTGAAACCCGATTCAACATTGAAGTGCCAATTCTGAGAATCGTCTTCGACGCCATTTTAGTATATGAAAATCCTCAAGCTTTCCTAAAACCCCCCTATTGGGGAAGAAGAAGCAGGAAGAAAATCTCAAGGGTTGGGCTCATACAATTTAAGATTTAAAGCAAAGCGAAATTTCAATAAGCGAGGTCTCGAGTTCGAGCCTTGGCAAATGCAGAAAATCTCCATTAGGAGACTCACCCACCATAGCCAGGTACGCGACGCGGGTCGAATCCGGATGTAGTCGGGGCAAAGCTCCGGTGAAACGGGGAAAAAAAAAACGTTAGGGAGGAAGAAATTGGATCAGAGCAATGTGGTATTCAATTTCGGGTTGGAAGTCCGACCCAAAAGAACCGCCTCCGATTTGCCCAAATGCCCGGTGAAAAGAGGGCTTCCTCAAGTGGGAATAATTTTGACAAATCTCAACTTAATTTCTTTTTGTATTTTTGTGTGTCTATATATATATATCTCAGAAAAAAAAATAAGTGTAAAGACAAAATATAAATACTAGGCAGCAGGCACATATTTTTTTGTCTTCCAAATTTATTATTATTATTTTAAATTATCCCTATTAATTATATATATTAATATAATAATTACCAACGTCAATAATTACAAAAATTAACACATCTTCTACAAATAATTAATATAAATAATTTTTTCATCTGTATAAATTAATTATCTAATCTTTACATTTAGAGTATACTTATTATCTTTAATTATATTGAAATGATATTTTCAAATATAATTTTTTTTCATGAGATTTTCAAATTTAAATTTAAATCTTATAAATTTTAAATATTTTTTTAATGAATAAAAGAGAAACAAATATACATAGGATTTCCTAGTTTCAGCTATTTATCCAACACATAAAAAATACCACACAAGGAATTTAACCTATTACCAAAAAAAAGAAAAACGCAAAGAACCAAACTTCAACTACATATTACAACAGTTGCAAAGTTCTACTACAGATTGAAGTTACAAACAGAGTGGCATTCTTAAAATAATATGCCCATGGCTATGATATTACAGGAAGCAAGCATTTGGCTTCACATCAAATGTCACCAAAAGGAACTGAAACAAATGAAATAAAGGAACCAAAGGAAACAAAACACCAGAATAGATCAGATCAATAATACTGCAATCAAACACTATTGAATTGGCGTCACACTATCCCCTCCCACTCCCTCTTTGCTTTTTTAAAAGTAAGAATAAAAGAGAGAATATTCGTAACTCTCAAATGTACACAATCATGCTGAAATTCCAGATCATTGTTCTGTGTTAAACACGGCAAAGATCCAAGCAGAAGCCGCCATTTGGATGTCAGTCTCAATATGAGGAGAAAGAGAGAGGGGAGTCACAGCAACCTGTTCCTCCAAATCACAGATTTAATAATGAGCCAGAGGCAACAAAAAGGAGACAGAATATTGGATAAAATTAGTCCATTATAAAACTGACACAGGAACATGCATGAACATGCCAAGGCAGAGTTTTTTATGGAATGCATTTCAGACATGTTTACTCATGTTTCGTTGTGATTTGTTTGATTGTTCTATATATAATTTTTGGCTTATGAATTTTTCCTTAATTATTGATTAAGTTCATTAACTTTGATTCAGAACAACTCAATCTCTATAGTTTCTCCAATCAAAATAAGTTAGTCCTTAAATTAAACTCCAAGGACTAGGTTGTTTTGGCTTTTGAGTCAAAGTTTAGGGACTGGCTTGATAATTAAGAGAAAGTTAGGGAGTTAAAAAATATATTTTTCCTTCCATCTTATATGAGCTTATCTCATAGAAACACCATTACTGAGTCATTAACAAGCAATGCATAAGACCCACAGTTTTTCTAAAAAGAACTTGGCGGACACTTGAGACAAACTAACCAATGAAGATGAGTTAATGCTCCGACTTTTTTTTTTTTGCCCAAAAAGTTAATGCTCCAACTTACAAATCCATTTTCAAGTGCTCGGTAGTCGAGGTCCTCATCTATATCTTCATGCTGCTTATCCGAAAACTGCAGATACAAGTAGAGTGTGACTAAGTTTTACTTCTACAAACAGCTTCAAAACATTCATTGCCATACAAATATATTTTCTTTTACCTTGAGGAAATGAACAAGCTATAAACATTAAAGAAATCTTATGAGCCATAATTAAACATGCACTGGTGCCAAGATAGCAACCTGAATCATATGTATGTGTGGCAACGTGGCCAAAACATGAAAACGACAACATTTCTATAATAAATCTTCTCTATGAATTAATATCTTCCATGCTCAGCATATAAAGAGAAATCTGATTTCATTATTAACAGGATTCTCAATAGATGACGTTCTTCCCTTTTATTTACCTCTAGTCTGAAGTACTTCTTTACCCTGTTGAAATCCGGTTTTCCTGCTGCTCCAATGGATTCAACAATCTCCAAATTCTTTTTCTGTGTAGTCAGTCTACGTGCAGCACCCTGAAGCATACCAAGATGAGGAAGGATAAAATATTAGCATAATGAAATCAACAGATGTATCGGAATCCCTTCAGATTCTACAAGACAGGTACAACGCAACACAAATATTAAACATTTTGGACACTCACAGCAGCAGAGGCATCTCGGCCGAGCTGCGCAAACTTAGGGCCAAGGCCTTGTTGGTTGTTCAAGAAGTGACCAACAGGATATCGACTAGTTGAAACCGCTTGCCAGTTCACAGTGGATCTTCGGTTACTTTGCTTGGTCAACTTGAAACCCTGCCGATAAAATAACACACCATCCATGTAAAATACAAACTTGCAGAGACAGGAAATAATGAATTGCTTAGGTTTGAACTATAATTGTATCTAACTCCAAGGGACAAAAGCAGCTCACAATATAGGTCAAACCGTCAAAGTAAAGCATAATTAATAGATAATATAATCAACATGTTTGATTAAAGTAATGCAGCCAACAAAAGGAATACATGACCTTGAATCTTAAATTCAAGAACAAGATGAACTAGGATAATATACTTGATATAGACTATTGCCCTTTACAAAATAATTATTGCATACAAAATTCATATTAGAATCACTAAACAAATGATTATGCTGTGATATGTCTAAATTGATGATATAGTACCAGCGCATTAAAACATAAAATTGTGCAATGGAAGCAGAATTTAGTTTAAGACCAGCATTAAGCGACCTAACATACATTTATTATTAAATATCAATTTTTCACACAAGCATCACACTATGCACAACTATTAACATGCATAAACATCATATATTGTAGACAGATAATCCAAGGAAAATGCAAGATTCTAGTTAAACAGTTCAGAACTCAAACAAGTGTATTGTTGATTGTAGCACAGAAAGGAAGGTGACTCTGCATCTTCAACACATATCGGAAAGAGTCATTAATATTCAGATCATAAACTAACATCATGACACACTCTCTCTAATACATCAAAATATTTGAATAAATAATCCATGTAACAATCAACATTCTAAACCTTGTTTCTCAAAGGAGAAGTGGGAACTTCTATATTCATAAAGCAACTTTTGGGAAAAATCCCCTTCTCAATATCCCTGGTAGCTGCATTTATTAATGGCAAACAGATTGCTGCTGCATCCTTGAAATCTGTTTCTTGACTTTCCTCCTCCTTCCTACGTGATATGATAGCAATTCATAAATCTCCAGTAGAAATTTTCAGGTCAAACTAGATACAAAAGCAAATCATCAAAGTACCAGTTCAATGATATTGCCAACGATGGGACACCACTTAATGATGCCTCTCTAGCTCCAGCAACAACACCTGAGTAGAACCTGGAGTATTCTAAAGCATGAGATAAACGTTGGTCTTGGGCATTAAGGATATAAGCGCTGAAGATATATACAAAGCTATAAATGATACCATAAAACAAAACGGAAAAAAAGGGGGCGGTTATGTATGCTCTAACTTGTATTTAAAAGTTCCTCTATATGCAGTGGCAAATAACTTACATGTGATGACCACAGCTGGATCCCCGGTTGATTCCACTAATAACCTAAAATGTATACCATGTTATATACATAAATCTTCAGCATGTTGAATATGGCATAAGCACAGGCATAATGTTATGATATAAAAGCTAACCAGCATAGGCTTTGACCATGAAAACAAGGCCCCAGATAATGCTAGTGAAACACAATCCACAGGAGTTCCTGAATAAAGTATACAATTACAAAATAATAAGATAATAGTGCAACTCTGATGTATTAAAAGCCTAGACAACAAAACGGCAAACCTGCAAAGAGGTTATGAAACTCTAAAAGTATTAGCTCAGCTACGATCACACAAAATCAAAAGTCAGACGATAACTACGATTTTTTTTTTTCCCTTTTGACAACTAGGCTAACACCAGAAAATTCACATCAATGCATCCATGAACATGATAAATGGTGAATCTCCTTGGCACTAAGAAAATGCGACAAATAGCACGTGATCAAACTAAGCTTAAATTATTCAAAAAGGTATGGTTTCTGAACCAATTTAAATCCCAAACAAATTACCTGATCACAGCATCTTCAAGTCTTTTTGAGACCTAGATGAGAAGGAGGGCGAGAAATAGGAGCAAAATGTAAATATGTCATACCTGAGACCTCAAATGACGTGGCACCATCAATTTCAGCAGACCTTGCTTCCACCGTTTCTCTGAGAGTTACAGAGTGCCCCGAAACTGATTTGTCCCTAAAGCAACCATTTTATGAACTAACAGGTTACAACGATACCCCAGATTCAATAACAACTCAAGAGTAGGTGGAGAAGACAGAAAACACAATGCAAATGCAGAGTGAACCAATAAACCGGGAAGGTGAAATGTAGGAGGAAAAGAGGCATACTAGAAAATATCGACGAACAATCTAACATAAATCAGAGCACAATGAATAAATCAAGATGAGAAAAACCCACGATTGAGGAACGCAGACATGAACATTGTAAAGGCCTTCGCGAACAAGAGCTTGAACTAAGTATGTAAGGCCAGGGGACTCAATCCCATCACTATTGGTGACCAAGACAATGGGCTTCGAACTATCATTGACTTCCGTTGAATCAGGAACCGAAGATGAAGAAGGTTCCGGAGTTTCAGTAACGTCCTTGGATTTGTCGCCCTCATCAGCGCCTTTCCTACTAAGAAGGACTTCTTGGAGATTGGAAACGAGGCCCGGAGGCATCAAATTGTTCTTGACAGAAGTAGAAGTCATGGGCAAAGATTTCCTTGAAACAGAAACTGAATGATAATCGCGAAGAAAAATGAAAGATTCAAAATGGAAACCCTAAAAAAAGGGGAAGAGCAAGAAAGCTGAAAAAAAAAGGAGGAAGAAACGGATAGAGAAGGATAGCGCGGCTGTAACGGCGTGACGTGGGAAAGTGCAGAGAGACAACCCAAAAGGGAAGAGAGAAGCTTCAAAGTGCTGAAACAGAGAGGAGAGAGAAAGATTACTGGTAAAAATGGGACCTATAGAAGGAAAAAGAAGAAACAGTAATGAAAGAGATTACAGTTTCATGATTTTGAATCTTTCATCTTTTTTCTTGACACAGTTTTTCTCCGCTGATCAATCATCCTTGACCGCCAGCTATTGACAATTAAGAATAATTACTTAGATAATGATTGTATTAAATTATATATCGTGCATGCATAATTGAATTGACGACATAATATTCTACAACTTTCATTTCTTCCTTAATTACCGATGATTTAACAGGTAATCTTCTCAATCATTTATGTCTAAAATAAAATATTTTATATTTCCCAACTCAATTTAATTGATTTAAATCAATGAAAGCCATGCGATCTAGATTTAAATTTGAACAGAAGTGGGTCATAAATTTGATAGGTGTCAAAAAATAAATGAGACTAAAAATGTATCTAATATTACCAAAACATAGTAAATGTTTGTTCACATGGCCTGCCACTACCACTACCATCTTAAAACCTTCTGCTATTAGTGGTTTTCTCTTAAATATAGCTTGTCCCCATGTAATTTTTTTTCCATTTATAATATTAAATATTTAATTTTATTATTTCTTCAACTTAACTCAATAACTATTGGGTTTTTTGTTGTTGTTAATTTTTTCTATTTTACAAGTGCGCTTCTCATCATTCTAATTTGTATTTTTATTTTTATAAGATGGCGTTGCTTATCATCTCAATTAAGAGTTTTGTCAATGAATATTTCTTTTAATGTTTAGGATATATTATAGATTTATAGCATTTTATATTATCAATATAAAAGTGCATGAGTTTTCCCCCAAATATTAATATTAATACAATTAGTGGATCTCATATTCTTCTGTTTTTAAGTCAGATTTTTTTATCAAAATATTAAAATCAAAATTTCCCGATTCATATTCAGTTTGAACTATGAAATCAAATTCACTATTAATTAAATACATCTTTATTGCCTTAATATTCTATTTGTCATTTATTGTATTAAATTTTTGTGTAACTCATTCATTGCATAAATTAAATTTAGTTTACTTGTTTAATTTTATTGGAAATGTACACGCAATTCAACCTTTTTTTGAGACTCCACAGATTTAAATATAGTTTTAAAAATGATTTTTAATCGTTATATTAAGTTGGAAGAATATGTAACCCAAAAACAATTACAGAATGGATCTCCAAAACACACAAATATAATAGTAGTAGAAGAAATTTGTCAAGCTTTTAGAGGACAAGAAATAATTTGTTTTGTCATGTAGTGCGTGATAGATCCAAAACATTTTACTACAAGAGGAAAACAAAAAGTTGACGCTTTTTGTATCAAAAAAAAAAGTTGAAGCTTTGGCCTTTTTTGTTGAAATGGTTAACTGTTGTTGAGAGGCCATGCATACATATATAAGAATTTGAGTTGAAGATCCATTGAAAACGAGCTTCTGTACTTACAACTATTTAGAACGTGTTCGATCTTTAAAAAATATTATTTTATTATAATTCTAGTCGCAACACTTGAAAAGATATCCTAACTACTAGGTGTATAAATTTACACTTGAGAGTAATAGACGGCTTTAAATTATTATATACTTTGTGATCATCAGTTTTATTAAATTTTACAACTTGTTAATATTTCTATATTTTAAGTTGATGATGTTCTCGTATTTTGGAAACTTCCTCATTTTCATCCATTGATCAATAGATTATTATGTACTTTGTGATCATCAGTTTGGGATGACGGGTGAGAAATTTATTCTCTGTTGTCACATGAATTTCCATATTACTTCTAAATAATCAAAGAGATAGAGAGAAGAATGAATTACAGAGTTCAAGTGGATTCTATATACCCTCTCACTGCTATATCACTCTCCTATTTCAAAGACACCTCAACTTGATGACCCAAATAATCAGTCCCTGTGAAGCTTGAACTACTGAGTCAAAACTATAGCTTCCATAGAAGACAAGTATGTACCCTATACATAACTAAATAACAACATAGGGTAAAAGATGGACCAGAGCACAAGGCTCCTACCAAGTGGCATTTGGAGAACACGGCCTTACCCTAACAAAAAAGATGCTGTTTCTAGTATTTGAATCGTGACCTTCAAATCACATGGCAGTATCCTTACTGTTGTTCCAAAGCTCACCCTCAAATAGCAACATTGAGTAAGAGCACCTAATGCCTACTTTATTTAGTTATTGCTTCCTCTTTTTTGTTTCCTAGCTCTACTTCGCAAACCTGACTGACTTGACCTGTTATCAGTCTCCTGAATTAAAAGAGATCATTATTTCAGTAACTCAAAATATGAGAAAAATTCTTCCCCAGGCCAAACCAATCATATAGATTATAGAGGCATACAAGTATCTCAGGCGTATTTTTTTTGTTAATAAAACTCATTTTTGACATGTATGCCTAGTTATAATTGGATTGGTCTCTATTTCTTTCTCTTTATTTATAAAGAAACATCTAAACCCACCCCTGTCATAAGCATAAGTTTTAAGGAAGCAACGAGCTCAAACAAGTACTCATAAGCGGCCCTGTGAGGTTCCTGCAGAAAGAAACTTGGCATCAGGACAGGCAGTACTACACAAAATGTCGGTATGACTCAAACGATCAAACCTGTATGTTTTGAGGAAGAGGCAGTCCTTCCACCACAGGAGCCCTTGGAACCTGCACAACTTGGGTGCCCCCTGAATCATCAGGTAGCTGAACACTCCAAGATGGGGAATTATAAATGCCCAATGCCGCAAAGTCAAACTCCGGTGTCACCCCTGCAGGATAAGATCTTTGGGAAGCTGAAATACCAGAGGTTGAGGCCTGTGCATTCTTTATCCACAAAAGTAAGCTGTGTCAGCATTTCCAGGCTTTTATACCCAATACAACAAGCAATGAAAAAGTATCATAGAGTCTCTAGTTAGAATGTCTATGGTATCAGTCCAGTTAGAATGTCTCATAGTTTTATAATTATACTCATCTGTCTATAGTTATGTAATGGAAATCAAAGTTGAGAAGTACTTATCTAAATCTATATTTTAACATACCATTTGCGGAGAGTCTAGTTTGCTAAAGTCCATTTCATCAGCATCATAATCAATATAAGGATCCACCTGAGAAGCAAGCAACATATAAGTCATATACGTCCAAACAGATGACAAAAGATGGTAGAAGTTATTTGACTAATTTATCATCAAAATCAGAAGGTAAATGCATATCTTCTATGCAAATTAAACTTTGCCCGAGACATTTAATAAAAAACTCATTCTGTAACAACTGTATTTTACCTTGCATTTGATCTCTTGTCAAAACAAAATAATGCCAACTGTGATGACAACACGATTTTTACCTTTGGTCTATCTGCAGATTTAAATAAATGAAAGCTAGGACTTTGAAAATCAGGCGATTTCAATATTGCATATGCTCCTTCATTGTTATATCTCCTCTTACCAAACTGCAAAGTTGATAGATGGTAGACCTTTGTGAAAAAAAAAATACTTCTACAGATGTTCTTTTAAGATATCACCAATAGAACTGCCACAGGTGTAACAAATGCTAAACCTTTGCCTAATGATATAGAAAGTTACAACTGAAAAGATGAACCTGAGGGTAGTCAGGAGCACTGAAAAGTGTATACAATTTTCCTAATTCTCCATCATGATCCAAGCTGTATCCACACAACATATCCCCAAAATCATCCTGACCAACCCTTGCATCGGGTCCTTCATGTGATCTGATGATCAGCTATGAAGAAAATAATGCACCACAGAATATTAGCATAAAGAGTTTTAAATCTGACAATCATAAACCAAGTAAATCTTATAGAATAGTTTGGAAACTAAAGAATTTGGATACTTCGAAGATTAAAAAAATGCTTTTCTAAATGAGGAGGATTGTCAAGCCAGTCAACGTTTACAAGCTTTTTAAGGCATGTAATGTGTGCTTATGCATCTAACATGCGAGCTCGCTTGAATAATGATTGGCATTGCCAACGTATACGATGAACATTTCTATACATCTCACGATAAGTTTAATGATTGGCTTTAGATCTTTAATAATTTCACCCATGGTAGTTGTAGCGTATCAAGCAAGACTGTAGATGGTAGTTTATACCTTCAATTTGTTCTGTTTTAAGAAAGTCTCAGTGCAATCCGGACCCCACGATAGACCTAATTTCCGACCTGTATTATCCCTCAGGCCATCCTTGTTAGATGGTTTTGACCAAAGAATATCGCTCAATAATATGTTAGGACCTTCATAAGGGCAATCTACAGAAGATCTTTTAACTTCAGATAACTCAGTTAAAGATCCAAGATCCACTCTTTGCGTCTTCTTTCGCTTTGGCTTTCGCGAAGGAGCAGCTTTTATGCTACGAAAAAGCCCTCCATGAGTAGTATAAACACAGCCACCTATAACTGAAGCTAATGGAAGTTCCTTGAAACACTCTAGGCATTTATTATATACATCTTCACCTTGGCCACCATATTTCGTCCGTACCTCCTTCTTAAAACCATATCTTGCGGTGCAATATCTTGATTCATGATTTCCACGGAGTAGATATACTCTGTGAGGCATCAAGACCTGAAAATCAAAATGATAGGCTTTAATCAATAATTAGGTTTGAGTGAGTAAAATATATTTCAGCATGTTACTTAGGAATAGTTCATAGATTATATGATTAATACCACAAGGCCTTATTCTGTTTTGTTTATTTCTGCTGAGGGGAACACAGCTATCACCATCACTAAAATCATCAGGGACATCAAAATGTAAGAAAAATCATTGCCATCACGTTACCTTCCAAGCCAACAAGACCAAAAAAACCTCCATACCCCATGCTCCTTTATCTACATAATTTCCATTGAAAACATAGATCTGGCTCTCAGAAGGCATGCCGATATGCTTAAAGAGAAACAGTAAATCATAAAACTGCCCATGGATGTCGCCTACTACAATGACCCTTGAATCTTCTCCTTGACAATTGATCTCCACACAGTTTGGTTCTTCGCATAGTATGCTGCGAGCAGATTCTGTCAATTTATCTACCAACATTGATGGTAAGACGTGGCAGAACTCAGATGGCAACATCTTCTGTGAAGCCTGCTCAAGGGTGAACATCATGTCTTGAACCCACTCTAAAGTGATGCAATCATCCGGAGGCCACAGAAGAAATTGCTGAAAGGAAGATGGCAACAGGGAATCTTGTACTTCATTTATTCCATTTTCAAATCCTAAAACATGTTCTACCTCGAACATCTCATTTTCATTGATTATGCTTTGTCCCCCATCTAACAGGACATCACCATTGCTGGTCTTTGCTGACTCATCCATTGGACTATATCCTATCCCGTCATAACCAACTCCAACCTGTAAAACTGGACAACTTACCTTAAGAGAATTCCAGACAAAGAATGTAAATTTAAAAAAACAAAAAACAAAAACATTAAGATGTCTTAACCCCGTACTTGTTCTGCAAGTATGTCATGCCTAGTTAATGCAGCTCTTGCTTGTTTATCAGCAATCCCATGTGCAATTTCTTTCATCCTCAATACCAAATGCTTTCTTTGGTCATCTAAGCCTTCAAACGACATCCTGCTTATTACTTCAATAATATCTCTGGATGCACACACCTGCAAACTGCACTAAGTCAATTGAGACACAATATTGGCATATAACGCATGATGTTTTTGTTCATGAGAGAAGCTTTATGAACCATTTTCTCGATACTGTTGCGCAAAGCACTAATCACGTCATTCTTTGTCACCTGTAAACAGCATACAATCTATGAGGGTGGCTCCCTGGCCAAGGAAAATCAATGTTAAAATATCAGCAGCCATTGATCCCTCTTACCTTTCTATATCTATCATCAACAACCCCACGGGCTATTTCTCTCATCATCACCAATGAGTGTACTTGCTGGTCATCTAAATTTACCAAAGATATTGAATCTATTCCTTCCAGAATCTTCTGACATCCACTTTTAATTCTCTCTCTCTCCAGGTCCATGACTAGAACCGAGCACAAGGACAACGAACCACAGTAAATCCACGTCAGAACCAATTGGCAACAAAATACTTTTGATAGATGTTCAGGGACTCAAGTAATACAGTGGCTTAATTTTGTTGAATGCGGTAAACTTTCTTCATGCTATGAAGGCTTTGTAAAGGATCACAAGCTAAAATAACACTTGGGAATTTGCGGAAAAGAATAATGAATCGACCAACTCAACCAGGGGGGAAGTTGCAACAAATTTGAAGTTAAGGAATTTTTAAAGAAGAAAAAATTTAAATTTCCACGAAAAGCAGCCAAGCAAACCAGTCTGCGTGAAATGAAGACAGTTGAACCAAACTGAACTCTGCCATTCCACATTTCAAACTGCAGATACCCCAATAAGGTCCCGAGTTTTCTGCTGAAAGTTTGAACAATTTGTTTTTAGGTTTATTGTTTTAGCAAGAAGTAGTAGTAGCACCATTTGCAAGGAAGCGCGAGTGGGTGCAAGAGAAAATCATGAAAATTTGTACCTTTTGGCTTTTATACCCCTTGAAACAAGGTTTGTGAGATCGACGACAGGAAGCAGCGGCAGGAAGTTAAGCAGACGACTCTCACTTGCCCTAATAGTTTTGATGCTTTGGCTTTCGGCGAAGATGAAATTTCAAGTCGTATCTCCCTCTGGCAAAACGACAATCGGAGGAGCATATTGCCGTATTAAACGAAAAGCTCAAGGAGAAAATAGGTTTCTTTGTATGATTTCTTTGAGCCTAATAAAATTGAAAAATAAATAAGAGTCAAACTTTCCTTTTATTAATTAAATTAAAAAGAGAAATAATTGCTTTCTCAAGTAACCCAAAATTAGTAATAAAAGATAACACTGGATTTTTTTCTCAAATTTCTTGCCATCTTTTATCGTACAAAAGATAAAAAAATTTGTATGAATAAGAGGAAAAATCAAGATATTTAAAACTAGATTTTCCATCAAAGAGATTTATTACTAGTTCAGGGTTAAAAAAGTTTTAAAATAGTTTTTTAATATTTTCATTAAGAAGTATGATAAAAATAATTGTATTAAATAAGAGAGAAAATATTTTTATTATTATCAATAGGCTGTTGATTAAAGTGATAAATAACATCATCTAATAAGAGAAAGTGATAGCTTTGGTTGCATTTTGGTTAGGGTTTAGAAACAAACAAGTACTAATGCAAGAGATAGTGATATGCTTCATTGCATCATTTTATCCGTTGCTTGATGACAATATGGCTCCAAAACAAATTCGAACTAGGATTTGAGCTGGTACTTGATTTCTATTCATTGAGGTGTTTAGTTTTATGTTTCATGAGATAAAACTCTTCTAAATTTTTACTACATACAATGTAAAATCAATTTTCTACCACTAATTCAAACACGACTCATGTACCAAACGTTAGTATAAGTAAATTACTTTACAGTCCCTTTATAAATGCAGTACATATACATTCTCAAACTCCAATTATCTACGTAATTACAAGCTCTTCCTAGTTCTTTAGTAAAAACAGAAGGAAAGAACCGGGCAAATCTCTCTGTTTCTTCCCTCTGCTTCAAGGCTGCTCAGATCAAATCAGATTTAAAAGGAAATCATAGGTTGACGAGATCTTTCAACCCTTGAGTTGCTTTCTTCCATGTTCCAGTTGTAAGTGATGGCGTTGGAAATATATATCCACTGGATTTTTCAGCTAAAGAGACTGTCTCTTCCTCATCTTTCTTCTCACCAGAGCTTTCAAGATCATCAATAGCTTCACTGGCTTCTTCCAACAATGGAGCTTTTCTGGTTTTCAACTCTCCAATATCCTTTATGAAACTTTGTTGTGATGCATATATCAGGTAAACCCCACACCCTTTTATCACAATCTCTTTATACTCCTCTCCTTGCTCAACCTCTGACTGAGCCGAAAATTCGAACGAAACCTTATGTTCATAACTATCTCTAGTACTTTCTTCAATCCTTCCATTCATAACACCCAAACATTCTACGTAAAACAGACACACATGATCTGAATTAAGTTCTGTACCAGGTAACACAATGTCCAAAGACTTAACATGAAGCCTCTCACCATCATTATTATCGTTTTCTAGGAAGCAGTGAACTGTGATGGAGTTAAGAAAACTGCTTAATGGGAACTGAGAAAGAACCACACAGAAAATTAAGGCCTCAGGAGCAATATTATTGAATTGTAGAGGAATAGTTATTGAAGAAGCCTGAGATGTTCTATACTTGAACCAGTTTGGAACTTTGCTTCCTGGGTATATTCCTCCAGTTCGAATATAAACATCATCATCATCAATCTGATTCTTCTCCTGGTCTTCTTCTGAGGATACACGTTCAAACGCATAATGATTCATCAGCTTGAGATGAATATTCCATGTAATATCATTCAGCAAACTTTCATCCAAGTTCATGCAATTTGCCAGACGAATTTCCTTCATATTTGTGTTGAGCGGATCAGTAGAAACTGGTATTGTTGCCAATGATGAACAATCTGAGGCCCATAATATTTCAATGGAAGGTGGAAGATCTGGTAGAGATTGAAGTTTCATGCAACCTGTTACCTTAAGATAACGCAGAGATCTCAGGCCAACTAAGTTGTTTGGAAGATGTTTGAGACTTTGACAACGCCATAGAGATAAAGTTTCAAGCTGGCTGAGACATCCTAAGGATAATGGCAATTCTTCAATGGCTGTCTCTGATAAATCTAACTCTCTCATGTTCTCTGATGTCACTGAGAATTTCTTCAATCTTGAGCAGGAAGATAGACGGAGTGAGCGGAGGGATTTCAAAGGGATATCACTCACGAGACTAGTAAGCTTTTTGCAGTATGATAGATCCAAGGACTCAAGCTTTTGGAGAGATAAAATAGATGGATGAACAAGATGCAAGTTCTTACAACTGAAGAGTGAGACTGATTCAAGATTGTTTGCAGTAGAAAAATCTGGGAGAGCTAGCAGATTGTTAGAGTGCCTGAGGTCAAATTTCTTTAAATTCGCAAGAGGCTGTGACAAAGGAGAGAAACATGCAATGAGTTTAAAAGCAATTAGCTCAATTAGAACAAACACAATAGAGTTAAGTTGTATCTGGCACCCTGAAATATTTTTTTAATAGGACTTAGTATCCTAAACTAATTTTTAGTGCATTCAGCACCCTAAAATATTTTTAGTACAATTTTACCTTTAAAGTATTGTTTTTAGTAGCAACAAAACAAGCACCCTAAACTTATATCATTGAGTGATACTTAGAAAATACTTTAGGGTGCTGGATGTTAAAAATATTTTAGGGTACTGGATGCTACTATAAAAATATTAGAGTGCTAAATCACTAAAACTTAGTTTAGAATACCCAGCGTTAATAGAAAAATATTTTGGAGTACTGGATACTATTTAACGTGACACAACATTGTGTATGTATTAATACGTACCACAACTCCATCCCAAAGTTTTTCAACATTGCTGTAGTTCATAACAAGTTGAACAAGATTTTGTGCAGAAAATGTTGGAGGCAGGAATTTCAAAGGGTAATTTTGCCAAAGAAGAATTCTTAGTTCATTGGGCAAAAGTTCAAGGCCTTTAGGTAGATGCACACGTGCATCCAAGGAAGATATGTGAGTAAATATTTTAAGAAACTTCAACTTGTGCATCCTGGCAAAGACTTGAGGATTTAAGGACAAATCTCCAGTTGTTGACATGTCCAGACTTATGCTTTGAATGGCTTCAGTCCCCTGGCAAGCAAGAGCCATATAATGCTCAAGAAAATATCAAAAAAGAAAAAGTAAATGGGATAACCTTGATTCTTACCTTATTATTTTTCAATACTTCATAACTATCATCAGGATCCCATAAACGACTGCGTTTTCCAGGATCTTTTATTGATTCTTCACGAACAATCTCCCAGCCCATTTCTTGTATCAAATCATGCATGGCTACCATTGGCTTTTTAGATACTGAACTAATGACTTCAGTTATAAGAGCTTTGTCTCGAAGCACTTTTAACTCAATAGTCGTTGTAAAACCACAAGCATCGAGAAGAGCTATTATTTCACGATAGAAATATCCTTTGAAAAGACAAGCGATGTACAAGAAGATCTCTTTCTGCTGACGGTCTAGACCATTATAGCTCAATCTCAATAAATCATGGATTTTTTTGAAAGGCTTTTTCTCCAACTTTTTCAACTGGCTTTTCCATTCTTCTTTACTTTTCCCATAAAGAAAAGAACCCAAAACTTTAAGAGCCAATGGAAGTCCCTTAGCATACTCAACCATCCTCCTTGATAGTTCAGTCCATTCCATGTCTAGAAAGTTTTGCTTAAAGGCATTCATGTTGAAAAGTTGGAGCGCTTTTTCATAATCCAATGGCTTCACCTCATAAACTTTGTTAACCTTTTTACCAAGTACTTCCTTATCTCTAGTTGTGATAATGATTCTACTACCTGATCCAAAACAATCAAATGCTCCAACTAAATTTTCTAGTTGATCTAAATCATTGACATCATCAAGAACAACAAGAACCTTTTTCCTGAGAAGCCTTCTCTTAGCATAAGGTGGGATTCCATAGGGTGTGCCAATATGTAAATCATTTTCCTTGAGTAGTATAGAAAGAATTTTGTTCTTCACATGAATAATTCCACATTTCTTTGATTCTTCTCTTACATTCGCCAAAAAACAACATCCTTCGTATTCAGAACAAAATCGATTAAACACTGCTGCTGCAATAGTTGTTTTGCCAATCCCGCCCATGCCCCAAATTCCAATGACACGGACATCTTCTAACCCTCGACCCATTAGTGATTCTACATCTGCAACTCTTTCATCAATTCCAACAAGGTCTGTGAAGTCACTCTGATACACATTATTCAACTTGTTTGACATAGATTTGGCAATTTCTTCAATAAGCATAGCTTCATCCCTGTAATAAATAGTCAAAAGAAAGTAAGGAAAAAAATGAAGTAGATCAAGTCTTTTCTCCTTAAGAATTTCTCATTTCTTGAGACTAAATGCAGAAGATAAACTCGGTAACGAAAAGAACTTACCCATATTTTGATGAATGAAATCCAGATAAATTGGCAGCTTTATTCAAAGCATTTTTCCAATTTGGCACCTCTTCCTTGTAATTTGAGTAATGCTGAGTTAAAACATCTGCATAGGACCCCTTTTGATGCCTAACATCTGATGGATCTATGTTGTAGAAAACAGGAATCACAATCTGTTGATATCTGTCCTTGCACTCCATGATTTTTACCAGTTCTTTCAAGCACCATGTTGAAGAAGCATAGTTCTTTGAAATTATGATAAGTGAAATGAATGATTCTTCTATTACATCTCCTCTCTCAAGCTTATTATCATCCACGAAGGCATCAATTTGCTTACGCTGCAATTCTTTTTTCAAATGGCTAAGAAAACCAGAACGCGTATCTGTGCCACAAAAGCTGATAAAGACATCATGCTTTATTCGAGAGAACTGAGATGATGATGACATCAGATAGAAACAAACAGAGAAGTGTCTCTATGTGCAGATCTTGTACGTGCCAGCTCGCTCAGCACAAGTAAATCTTTGTCTGTTCCTCCTATGCTACAAGTTAAGTGGAACCAAACAAAAAAATGGTGAGAGGAGACAAAATGAAAGAGATAAGAAACAACAGCTTCAAGAATAAAGAATTAAGAACTAAGCTGAAAAAAATGAAATTAGATTACATAAGAAAGGTCAGAACCTTCACCACTACCTTTGTCCAAACTCATTTTTGTCGCCTAAGGTAGTCCCATATGGCTAAGATCTTTTAATTTATTTATATTATTGATAATATAAAGAAAAAGTAGTAATACTTTCAAATCATTTCCAAGAATAATATCAGTTTCACAATTGTTTGGATACGGAACAGAACTTGGCAATGACAATGATCAACAACACCAAGTAATATGGTAGACGAAGTTTTGACGTGCAACGATGTTCATGTTAACGATAAGAAATTTTTCAGTAGGTTAAACCAAGTCCATCAGAGTCAATTAATCCAGAGAAATCGGGAGATGCTAGAATGCGGTAAGTTAATAACATCTGCAACTTTAGGTTGTGGGCCCCACATATCTAGTCGTCTAGTGAAATAGAAGTATTTTCCGATAACTTTCCTTTTGATTTTATCACACTCAAACAGTCAAAAACTCAAAACGCACAAAATTCTAATCAGATGTAAAAGAGAGAGAGAAGAAGAGCAGAGATTATTTGTGTAACAAAGAGGAACCAAAAATACCTAATGGGTGGGCGATGGCTGAGAATCGATCATCAACAGAATCAGTCTCTGAGAGTCTCCATCCATCGCAGCACTTAATTAAATTCTCCAAGAAGATAATAAATCTTTGCTGGTTCCGATCAAGACTTCTTAAAGAAGGAGATTGTAGAGAGACTCTGATGAACAGGGGCTTAGATTCCCTCCCTTGACGACGGGCCAAAATGTCGCTCTCTAAACTGCTCAAGCTATGATTATTTGATACAGTCCCATCACATCGCCTGAGTAAGTCGAGCGAAAAAAGGCCAACAAAAAAATTAGTCAGGAGCTAAAAAGTCAATACCGCCCTGGAATTTTTCCCTCAATCACGCTCATATTTATAAGAGGCTTTTAATAATTTTTTTTATTTTTAACCGTTGATTATTATTGTATTAATTAACTGTTTTTTTCAAGAATTTTTTTTCTTTATAAATAAAGTTATTTTTTAAAAATAAATTATATTTTTATTTATTTATTATTTTTAATCAATTTTAATTATAGTTTTGAGTTAAGTAATTCACTTATTTAAAAGATAACTGGAGGATACTGACTATTATTATTCATTGAATATTGAGAAAAAGACAAAAAAATGCTATTTAAAATTTTAAATTAATGATTCTAATTTTATAAAAAACAGATTGATAATAAATTAGTCATAATTATTAATCTGTCTTTTTTTAAAATTTGGAGAAAATAAATATCATTGTGCATGGGATTCACAAATCTTTTAAAATGAGTGAGATGAGAAAATGATTTGCTGTTCAAGTTTGGGCAGGGAACTGAAGTCCACATGTACCTCCACCTTGTTGATAAAAGACAAGTTCGAATTGCATCCTTGGTTTCCACGAATGACAAAATGTGATGGATAAGGTCGTCTGGCAAATCATCCAATATGTTAGCTTCCTTATCATCTTGAGAAGCCAACATGGTTCTTCTTAACTTCTTTGACTTTTGACTAGATCCTCTGTTCATTCTGGCTTCAGAGCATTCTCTATCTGAAAAGCCATGATAACTAAAGTTAACTGAAGAAAGGTAAAATATTTGTATGCATCATCAAAGAAACAGCTAAAAGTTTTGCCTTTTAATAATCAATGAGAGGAAACAGGTAAAGATATAAGCTCTGAAATAACCCAAACAATTACAGGACTCATGATCAAACACTTTCTTGAATATGTTATCACATTCTTGTTCAACGAACAAACCCAATTCCCCATAACCATTTTTACCCAATCAAAACCTCAGACAACTGAAACAAGCGTAACTTTGATATACCGCAGACGAATTCGCGTAAAAACCAGATTCCGTACGAAACATACTGTCACTAGTAAACTGGAAACAGCCGTCACCTTTCGCTTTAACTCAGCCTACTGTCTAATAAGAAAACATTGCACATTGTGAATGGAGTGACCAAAGTAAGAATACTCTGTTTCGAAAATAAAGGGAAAGTTTTCTCTGTTTGAGAAGGTTACAATCTTCAGTCTTCAATGTCTACAGTAATGGGATCTCCTATAACTAGTCTGCATTTTAATGCATCTTTTTCTCTGTTACAACAAATAGAAAATTCACTGATATTATCTTTTATCAGTGGTGGTGTAGTTGAATTTATCACCACCGTTTAACCTTTTAATTTGTTCAATTGTCTCAATTCCCTCCTAACTTTTGGTATGCTAATTGATTCCTTGTAGTATAGAAGAATTAATCTTGGGTGTTTCATTGTTGCTATTAAATTCCTTTCTTTATCAATATCCAATTCTTGCTTCTTATATCAGAAATTTATTCATTTGGATCACATGCAGCATGCTATTTTTTTCAAAAGCACAAACAGTAAGATTTTAGGACATTGCTAAAATTGCAGACTTGCAAATATTTTTAAAACTTTTTTCAAAGGAAGATGATCATAGGATGAGTTGAATTAGATCAAGCTTTTAGACTGATATTATGAGTTTATGACTTCAATGAATGCAGCCTTAATGAATAAATGGAATGTAGCCAACAGAGGAATGAGGATTGAAAAAGAAATGAGAATATGAATGTTCAAAGATTGATTTAGCCACATGTGAGATGATAACAGAAAGAAGATAATTATATGGTAGTTATTTAAATTGAAAGAATCGGTGAGAGGTTGCCTGTTGCTTCTTGTTCGGATCATATATATTCATCAAATGCTTTCTAATGATTATATTCCCAGACTGCTTCTTCACGTGTGTACATGAACTTGATCATGTATCAAGTTGAAGTGTGCAGATCACTCAACTTTGAGAACTTCAAAACTCAATCATTTATTCGAATTCATCGAAGTAAGCTGTGATATTTGCGCTTTCGAGAGACGGCTTCCATTGCAATAGAGTTAGGATGTGGCTGCAATGCCAATTGAATTTGTTGAATGTGATTTTGATATTCAAGTGTTGATGTCGGGTACACCCCACACTCTTTGATCTCTTCTCTCCTTCCATTATCCGAAGACTCGAGACAATCCACTGTGAATTCGATCTGAAGCAATGGATGATAAGTGTAGCTTTGAGCATCTCTTTTCGTTTCCTCAATTTTCCTTTGTAGTTCTCCACATGACTTTGCATCGTACCAAAGAAACACGTGATCTGACAGCAGGGAATGATAGATGGGACAGCATAGATGAGACGTGCAAGCATATTGACCATCAATAAAGCATTCGGCAGCAATTTCTCTCAACCCTGGCGAATGAGAAATGACGGCGCAGAAAATGAAACTGCCATCCCAAGGCTGTGGAATCGAACTGAGATCCACTGTTAAGAAAGACGAGCGTGTAGACCTATACATGAACCACTCTGGAACTCTTTCTCCTGGATATATGATGCTAGCATCTTCGCAAATGGCTTTATTTATGTCAAGAAGCACTTTTGCCTCAGCAGCTTTGATTGATGGTCGATCCAACTTCACACAATTTGCGAAACTAAAGTCACAATATGGGCCATTTGGGATCTCCAACCATTTTTCTTTTCCTAAAGGTAAATGTAGGATCTCAACGGATATGCAGTTGCCGATGGATAGCCCCAAGACAGAGGGAGGGAGTTCTGGTAGAGATCGAAGCCTTTTGCATCCGCACAAGTCAAGACATTGCAGGCTCGAAAGGTGTTTGATACTTGAAGGCAACGTCTTTATATTAGTCCCTGAGAGATTTAACTCACGCAATGATGACAACAAGCTGATGTTGTCAGGCACTTCAAATAATTCCCTACAATAATTCAGATTTAGTTTTTCCAAAGTACGCATCTCATCAAATATGGAACGTAGATTTGATACTAGCTTATCACAACGACGAGCATAAAGAAGTCGGAGGTTACTCAGGTCAACCAATTTGTGAAGACTGGTCACACTTTTGCATGAGTCTAGAAATAATGTATCAATGTTGCTGAGACGTCCACTTGATGAGCTCAACTCACCATTGATGGCTGTCCCTCTGAGCTCCAATTGAAACCCACAATTTTCTGAGGTGACTGAAAATTTGTTCAGTCTTGAGCATTCACACAGGTCCAGATACTCAAGCGATTTGAGATGGGTATTGCTTGTAAGGCTGGTAAGGGCTTTGCAATATCTGAGCAATAAACGACGAAGGCTGTGGAGAGATAAAATAGATGGATCAACACTCCGCAATCTTGAGCAACACCTGGATCAACTTCTGCAAGATGTATCGCCTTGGAAAAATTTGGGAGCTCAATCAACTTTTCTGATCCAAACAGTTCACTTTTTCTTAAATTCGCAAGATTCTGTAAAAATATAAATTACAGGTGAGATTGGTGGCTAAAACAAAAATAAATTACTCTCTCTTACCCTCGTGTTATAATAACTCATTAACTATTTTACTAAGAAAATAAGATAATATAAAATTTACCTGCACTCCATCCCAAAGTTTTGTCAAATTGCTATCTGGCATTATAATTTGAACAAGATTTTCAACCTTGAATGTTGTTGGTAAGGACTTTAAAGGGTATCCCACCCAATGCAATAGCCTGAGATGTTTTGGTAAGAACTCTATGCCACAAGGGAATTTTAACTCGTTCCTGAATTGACCATCGAAATTTCTATAAAAATAAAGAAACTGTAGATTGGGCATTGAACGAAAAGCTTCCCTATTTAAGCGCATCTCTTCCACTTCTGAAAGGTTCAGAATTATGCCTTCAGTGGCTTCACTTCCCTAACAAACAAAATAATAATCGTATAAATCAAATGGGAATTTGAAATTTGACTACTTTTTTAATAAAAAAAAATGTAAAAATCTCACTCTTACCATGTTTTTCTTCAATATTTTAGAATTTTTCTTGGAAATCCATAATATATTGCACCTTTTAGGATCATTTAATGATTCTTCACGAACAATTTGCCGACCCATTTCTTTTATCAGACGGTGCATACATATTCTTCTTCCATGAATAGCTAAAAGAGCTTTATCTTCAAGTCTCATCAATCCAATCTTGGTTGAATAACCACATGCGTCTAACAATTTTTTTACATCCTCAGCATCATCAGAATTGAAGAAACATGCAATATGCAAGAAAATATTTTTCTCTTCCGAATCAAGTCCTTCAAAACTCAATTTGAGGATATCATTAATTTTTGGACAAGGCAATTTTTGAAGCCTTTTCAATAGGCTTTCCCATGCTTCTTGCCTTTTGCCATATAAGAAGGAACCCAAAACTTTTAAGGCCAATGGATTTCCTCCTGCATATTGAGTCATGGTTTCTACTAGCTCTCGTATCTTTGGGTTACCACCATAGTGATTTTTGAAGGCATTCAAGGAGAAAAGTTGAAAAGCCTCGTTGGAATTCAAAGCCTCCAGTTTATATAGATCATCTGCTTTCTTATCAAGAACTTGCTTATCTCTAGTTGTTATCAGGATTTTACTACCTCGTCCAAACCAATCACGTCTTCCTATTAAATGTTCTAATTGTTCATGATCATCAACAACAATGAAACTTTTTTTCCGACCAAGTCTTCTCATTGCATAAGGGGATTCATCAAACATGCCAATGTGAGATTTCTTATCCTCAAATAACTTCAAAATAAGCTTTTCCTTCAAACCATCTATTCCATATTTCTTTGATTCTTCCCTTACATTAGCCAAAAACAAAGACCCTTCATATGCAAAACGCAATTTGTTAAACAATGCTTTTGCAAGAGTTGTTTTGCCTATACCGCCCATCCCCCAAATGCCAACAAATCGCACATCGTCATTTGAGCCTTTTTCCAACAACGATTCCACATCTGTTATTCTTTTATGAATTCCAATCAAGTCCTTTAGATAATCCTCACTATGATAATTACAACCCAACTTTTGTATAACACATTTCACTATTTCTTTAATCAGCTCCGCTTCATCCCTGCACGCCATTAAAAAAATAAAAAATAAAACGCACCAAATTTAATACCGCATTGTCTATTCAAATTTTTGAACTATTCCTAAAATGCAACTTTGAAGATTTGCCAATTTGTTTTAATAATTTCCTTGAGAAATATTACTCATATTAGATGGTTTAAACTAGATATATAAAACTTCAGCTTCATTTCATGAATATGAATGCATGGTTGTGACTATAGTGAGACGGGGATTCAGATGAAAATATCATAACGGTAAAGTTGATGGGCCAGGTGGACTGGTTAAGCATAGTGTATAAGAG
Organism: Leucaena leucocephala; assembly: GCA_037074615.1. Classification (NCBI taxonomy): domain Eukaryota; kingdom Viridiplantae; phylum Streptophyta; class Magnoliopsida; order Fabales; family Fabaceae; genus Leucaena; species Leucaena leucocephala. Next base: position 19,287,542 of record CM073555.1, on the reverse strand, counting down.
AAGCTATTCTCATTATGATTATCAACTTCCATCAGATGCCTCAAAGATTGATTTGATTTCGCCCCACGCATGGAAGAACATGCGATAAGAGAAAGATCATACGCATGTTAACTGTTACCTGTCAAAGCTACAATGCCAACCAGATAAATTGGCAGCATGAGTGAGAGCGTCCCTCTACTTTTGCAGTTGTTGGTCGTTGACGCTTTTGAGCTCATGTTCTTCAAATGCTTTCTGGTAACTCCCACACTGCTTCCTCACAGCTGAAGGATCTACTCTATAGAATATTGGCATTACAAGCTGGTGACCTTCATCTTTTGAGCACTCTAGTATTTTGGAAAGCTCCTTCAAGCACCATGTAGAAGATGCATAGCTTTCTGAGAAGATAACAAGGAAGAGAGTTGAATCATGGATGGCTTTCTCAAGAGATGGCCATACCTCATCTCCTTTCTCAATTCTGTAGTCGATAAATGTCTCTATTTTCTTTCTGCAAAGAGCATCATGAAGATGGCTGATGAAATTGAAAAGGGTGTCCTTACCTCTAAAACTAATAAAAACATCATATTTCTTTGGAGATAGAGATGATGGATTAGGGGAAGAAGATGAAGCCATATCAAATCAGTTTGCTACGAGATGCAAAACAGAATTGGGACTGCTTTCAATTCATATCGAACATACAAGCCTAATTAAGGGGAAGATATATAAGATCTTCACCCATGAAAATGGAACAAATGAATAATAAATAATTATAAATTATAAATAAAAGCAAAACTAACTTTTAAAGATTAAGCTGACTTCCGAGTGACTTAGGATTTTTGCTTGGCTTGAACCTCAAATTTTAAAGAAAGACGGTCCTACAGACTTGTAATTTTCATGCGCTATTAAGTGTGTGGAAAAGACAGCAGTAAGGAAATTACACCAACACTTTCTCCGAAATCTTGATCCAATTTCGTTGGGACCTTCCCCCAAAGCTTAATCAAATTTCCAAAGGGCTGGTCGGAGCAAAACAAAAAAACCAAGTTTCCGAAGGAAATATATACACCTATATCAAATTTCCTGATTAATAAATTAATTAAATAGTTGTTATTATATTAAGGATGGGAGTTTTTTTTTTTTTTTTGCCCGGGCATATGATATTATATATTGGAGACCAAAAAACCAATTAGTCCACTGTGCGTGGAGGATGGTGCAAGTAATAAACACGAAATAAGAAATTGTGTCGCTGTTGCCTGTTGCTATAAACGTGTTGACTGATAGGGATTGCACGTGACCGTGAACCTTGAGTGAAATTCGTGTATATCTAAGGGTGTTTATGAAATAGGTCGGACCAGGACCAAGACACCTCTGGCCTGTGTCTCATCCTGAGGATAGGGCGGAACGTATTTTATATCTTGTGTCTCGTCCCGATCTTATCCCAATCCCGGCTAGGATTGGGACAGGGTCAAAAATTCCCAATTCAACTGCATTAAAAAAACAGTAAACAAATAGACTAATATTCAATCAATCAATAATCTATAACTACAAGCTAAAATAAGCAACGGTCTAATATTCAATGCAACAAACAACATTAATTAATAGTTCTACATACTCAAAATGGTCCCAAACAATAGATTTGAGTCTATCTGTTGGTTTCTCTTCTTCCTCAATATCTTCTGCTTCTCCCACCATGTCTTCTCCTTCTATTACTGCTTCTTGTTCAACATCTTCGGTCTTTTCTAAATTTACTTCAGCAATGGGTATAGTGGCCATCCTCTTGTAAACTGGTCGGCACGCAAACTGGTAAGGACAAATAATTATCAAAAACAGATTCAACTTACAGTTTTCATTTAACTAGCAACATTTGCAGAAAACAATTAACTGAAAACAGTAGTTTACTGAAGCACCATAAAAGAATGAGAAAGGCCGCATCTACGTACTATTTAGTTAATAGATATTAACAATATTTCCTTACACTAGGTTAACTCTGATGCTAAATATGAATGTGCAAATTGTGGACAAATATAAATATCACAACTTTTTCAATTAACAAAACTGGTACAAGCAAAATGATGTAAATCAGACGTGTCCGATCAACACTAGCAGAGGAATATTCAATTGACAAAATGAAATCAGTATCTATTAGCTATATTCATGGTATAAAAGACTTGGAATGAAAAGATTAAGTCAATTATGAGGTGACAAGATAATCCTCATGCAACTTTTGTATTTCACATGGCACAAAAGGAGCGCACACAACCAAATCTAATAGTTCATATGCATGCGCAAACAAAGAGCCCAGTATTCAAGAACCAAAGTTGTTTGGATCATGGAGAGCAAAGTGATCAACTAAACATTTCAAAGTAGATTTTCTAAGATCTAAATTTATATATTTCTAATACAGAGCATGTAGGCATGACCCAACTCTGGAAGCAAGCATAGACAAAGTTATGTAGAAAGATATCCATCAATTCACCCACAATTTACTATTCATGTGACCATATAAGATGCCTATGAAAAATTGTTAAAATATTCGTCTGAATTTCATAGAACACACGCTGATTTCAGTTATAAGCAAATAACCCAAAAATAATTACCAGATAGCCCGCACATCCGTTGAAGATCTAAAATGCCATGCTATGAAAAAGCAAATACAGATCTCAACAGAGAATCTGTTACGTAAGTCTGTCAAATCTGCAAGAAAATGATGTTAAGAGAAGCAGAAGACTGAATCTAACAATTCAAAAACATGCGCAGATTAAGTTATTCAAACAGGTATCCATCTTCCCACCAACATAACACTATTCCAGTGACTGTGAATAATGTTATTTTTCAATAATAATGTTATTTTTCAGTTACATTCAATACATTAATATTATTTATGATGTTCCTGAAAATATTTGTTTAGATACAATTTTATCCTTAAAATATTTTTTTCAAGTACAATTTTACTCTCGCTGTTAACTCCCAAAAAATCTGTTAAAAGTAAGGGTGCATCCAACGCTTCAAAATATTTCCCATTAGTTAGCACTCTAAAGTATTGTTCATTGTTCAGTAATCTCATCCAAACTAATCTGGTTCATTTTAGACCAAAATGAAATTGAACCTTGAAAACTTTATATGTTAATTTGATAGAAAGGAAAAAGAATTAAGAACTAGGTGGAGCTGACACAGATTTATTTCAAATATCAAATGGCGAACCTTGAAGAATAAGCTTTTCGCCAAAGAAAATTCTTATTGACAGAGTAATGCAAGAAGAGACTCCCTTAAGCCATTTGACTAAAATATCAGAGTATCATATTCTATAAAGGGAAGCCTAAATACGCAAATTAAATTTGCCCAATTTGTGCATAACGTCCCACCAACTGGACTTTACAAGGATTAAATCTCCATCAAAATTCTTAAACTAATTGCAGGTAAGTATGACAACACGAGAACAAGCTCATTTTGAATATCAAGGAAAATAAAAGGAAAAAAAAAATCACCCGAATCTTTGCTTGAATCCACGAAGAAAAACGAAATTTGAACGAAGTATCAAAGAAAGATAATATCTTTCAAGCCCTGTGTTCTATTCTTCCATGTCACAGTTGGTGGGGTTGGGAAGATAAAATCCTTAGACTTCGTAGTAACCACTTCTTTGTCATCGGTGTTGCCACAGGAGCAACCTACTTTGGCTCCCACTGAATTAGGTTGTGACTGTAACACCGATTCCATTTGTTGAATATAATTTCGATAACCCGATGCACCTGTTGGGCATACCCCACAACCTTTGAGACCCAAAACTGTAACTGGACTTGGAGTTTTAACAACGAATTTTATTTCAACTGTTCGATGATTAGTGGTACTCTTATCAGCACTCTTCTCTTCAACTATCCTTTGCACCTCTGAAGGAAGATCTGAGATATACCAGAGACAAACATTATCTGAATCAAGGACGCCGATATGTTTGCAAAAGTAATATATATTCTCATCCATAACCTGTTGGCCATCACTAAAATACCATTCAGTTTCAAAGTAAACAAAGGACTGAGAGTGAGAAACAACAGCACAGAAAATAAAACTCCAATCCTTAGGTTGTGGGATAGAGAAGAGATCCACAGTGACAGAAGATTGTGTTGACCGGTACATGAACCACTCTGGAACTTTGGTTCCTGGATATACAAGTTGAGCCTGCATACTCCAAGCAATGCCTTGTTCAACAGCTGATACCAATTTATCCATCTCAAGCAGAGCTTTTGCTTCAATAGCTTTGATTGATTGCTGATCCAATTTCCTGCAGTTTCCAAAGTGAAAGCATACTTCATCTTCCAATGTGACTGTAGGCAATGAACTTAACTTTAGCGTCTCAAGGGATGTGCAGTCCATAGCAGACAAATTTGCAATGGAGGGTGGAAGTTCTGGTAGAGATTGAAGCTTTTTGCATTTGTCCAACCTAAGACATTGTAGCCTCAAAAGATGCTTGACGCTCGCAGGCAATGTTGTCAAATTAGTTGACCCTGTGAGTGATAACTCACATAACGATGACAACAAACTGATGTTCTCAGGCAGTTCAAATAAGTTGCTGCAATTATTCAGCAACAAATTTTCCAAACTGCGTAATCTATCTAATAGGAAATGCAAATTTGATGCTAACTTGTTGCAACCAGAAATACTCAGATATCGAAGACCGCTAAGGTCAACTAACTTGTAGGGAAGATTTGTGAGAATCTGGCAGCCATCTAGACTCAAATCTTCAATGTTGCCAAGATGCCCACTTGATGAACACAATTCATCATTGAAGGCTGTATTTGAAAGAAACAATTTTAACCTTTTTTCTGATGTTACTGAGAACTCTCTGAGTCTTGAACATTCATTGAGTGCGAGAAATGTAAGTGATTTTAGAGAGGTATTGCTGGTAAGGCTAGTAAGGGCTTTGCAATGTGAAAGCCTCAAATGGCTAAGATTGGGGAGAGTTAAAATAGATGGATGAACACTACACAACCTTGTACAATAGCTAAGATTTACATTTTTAAGAAGCTTAGCCTTTGAAAAATCAGGAAGCTCAATCAAGTACTCTGATTCAGTAAGGAAAATCTCCCTTAAATTCGCGAGGTTCTGTAACAATCAAAGGAGAGGGGATTCACATAAACAAACAATTCTTCACAAATTTCCAAACACCATTTTAAGAAAAATATAGATTTACCTGGACACCATCCCAAAGTTTTCTTAGTTTGCTATTGTTCATTTTCACAGTAACAATGTTTTCAGCTGAAAATGTTGCCGGCAATGACTTTGAAGGGTATTCATCCCAACGCAAAAATCTGAGCTTATTCGACAAGAATTCAAGACCACAAGGAAGATGTAAATTCCCCTTTTCAAAAGAAGTACCTTTATAAAAATTGAGAAATTTCAGATTGTCCATTGAGGACAAGGCTTTTGGACTTATGTGCAGATCTTCAATTTTTGTCACATTCAGAGTTATGCTTTGAACAGTTGTAGTCCCCTGCAAAGCAAAAGTAGCATATAAGAGGAAAACAGAATATAATATGTAATTATATAAATACAGGATTATAATTCTTACCATGTCATATTTTAATACACGATATATATCATTAGCATCCCATAGTCGACTACGGTTCCCAGGATTATCAATGGATTCTTCACGAACAATTTCCCAACCCATTTCTTGAATTAAATCATGCATAAATATTCTAGATTTTTTTACGGCTGATTCTTTAACTTCAGTTATAAGAGCTTTGTCTCGGAGAACCTTCAACCCAATAATTGTTGAGAAACCACATGCATTTAATAGAAGAATTATTTCGTTCGAGTCATATCCTTTCAAAAAACAAGCAATATATAAGAAAATGTTCTTCTCTTCCCTATCTAGTTTATCATAACTCAATCTCATCACATCTTGAATTTTTGCATGTGGCATTTTGTTGAGCTTCTCAAGTTGGTTCTCCCATTCTTCCTTGCTTTTGCCATAAAGAAAGGAACCCAAAACTTTCAAAGCCAACGGAATGCCTTTAGCATAACTAATCACCTTCCTTGAGAGTTCAATCCACTCAATGTCTACATAATTGTTCCCAAAGGCATTCAACATAAAAAGTTTAGCAGCAGCATCAAACATCAATGGTTTAACCTCATATATTTCATCAGCTCTTTTAGCAAGCACTTGTTTATCTCTAGTTGTTATAAAGATTCTGCTACCAGATCCAAAGCAATCAAGTGCTCCTACTAAATTTTCAAGTTGATCAGAATCACTAATATCATCAAGAACAACAAGAACCCTTTTCCGAAGAAGCCTTCTCCTAACGAAAAGGGGCATGCCATATGGGGTGCCAATCTGTAAATCATTTTCCTTGAGCAGTGAAGAAAGTATTTTATTCTTCAAATAAATAATCCCATGATTTGCACTTTCTTCTCTCACATTTGCCAAAAAAAAATGGCCTTCATATTCAAAACAAAATCGATTGAATATTGCAGCTGCGATAGTTGTCTTACCGATACCGCCCATACCCCAAATTCCAATGACACGAACATCTTTTGACCCTTCATTCATCAATGATTCTAATTCTGCAATCCTTTCACTAATTCCAACAAGATCTGTGAAGTCACTTCGGTACAAAATATTCAACTTTGTTGACAGAGATTTGGCAGTTTCTTCTATGAGCTCAGCCTCATCCCTATAACCATAAGAAAGTAAAATGACTATGAAATTCAGTGACATCATTACATATGAAAAAAGTGTTCAAAGAAAAGAGCTTACCCATAATTTGACGAATGAAACCCAGATAAATTAGCAGCCTCTTTCAAAGCTGATCTCCAAATCGGCACCTTTTCCTCATAATACTTGCCATGTTTTGCTAAAGCATCTCCATAAGACCCTTTCTGATGTCTCACAGTTGAGGGGTCTGTGTTATAGAAAACGGGAATTACAATCTGTTTCTGCTTCTTCATACATTCAATAATCTGCACAAGTTCTTCTAAGCAACATTTTGAAGAAGCATAGTCCGATGAAAATATGATCAATGAAATGAGTGATTCTTTAATGGCTCTTAAAAGTGCAGGTGATATTTGATCTCCATTTTCAAGTCTGCCATCTACATAGGCATCAATTTGCTTCTGCCGCAGTTCCTTTCTCAAATGGCTAAGAAAACCATGACGGGTATCTGTGCCTCTGAAGCTGATGAAGACGTCATATTGTATACCCGAAAACTTAGAAAAAGATCCCATCAGAAAGAACAAGCACAGACGAATTCTTCCTATCACAAGTGAATCTTGGCTTGTTTAAGTAACAGAGGAAGAGATGAGTTTAAGCAGAAAGAAAATAAAAGAAAGGAATAGGGTGGAAAAACAGAAGCCTCGAGCTAATCAAGTAAGATGAAAACAAAACTGGACAAATATGTTATTGCAGTCGCCAAAAAATATTATCACATAGGAAACATATGCCAGCAACAACCTGGATGATCAAAGAAAGAGAGAGTAATTAGGAGGAAAATGGTAAGATCAGTCCGTGTTAGCCATTAAATTCATGGATCTGGGTATTCAGGTAAATAAAACTGGAAATAGCAGCCATTATCCCTCAATACCCGAATTTGAAGCAGCAACGTTGATGAAACTCATTTACAGCAACCTTAACTGGAACAAGAAGAGCTTTTGCTGGCGGCGACGTCGAAGGGAAGAGGGGTCGAAGTGGTCTATGGGGTCTGAAAGAAATAAGGGTATGTAAAGAAAAGAACAAAAGATTCCAGCAAGAAGCAAAACTTTTCTGAGATACAAACTACCTCTCTTGCCTTAAAAAATACAAAAGTTCATCTTCATGAGAGGATTTAGTTAAGTAATCAAATCTCTATGAAAAAATAACTTACGCCCTGTTTGGTAAGTTGGAATTGGGGCAGATAGAAATGGGAATGGAAATCATTTCCATCACAAAGTTTATTCGGTATAATGGAAATGGAAGATTTTCCAATTCCAATTCCATCAAAATACCTGAAAATGAATTCCATCTCATATCCCATGGAGCCCCATTTCCATGTACCTTTTCTTCTCTTCTTCTCCGTTATTAAGATCGTTCTGAGCGCTCACCCGACGGCAACCACCATCCCACCCGACGGCGACCACCAGCAACCCATCGTTATCTTCACCACGACTTCGTCTTCAAGCTCATCGTCGGCGAAGACCCACCTCTTGTCGGACGGCTTCGTCTTCTTCCCCACTCTGTAGATCGAAGTCAACTAATCTGCTCTGTGGATCCCTACTGCATCTTCTTTTAGAACTGGGCTTGGCTTCGTTGAGCTTCGGCGAAGGCGGCTCTGGGTTTTGTTCTATTGAGTTTCGACAAAGGGGCTCTGTTGATTTACAGATATTTATTTATTATATAACTATTTAGATATTATTAAGATAATTAATAAATATTTTGAGTATAGCATGTAGTCATTTTAGGCCCAATATAATATAGGTAATCAATTTAGTTTATTAAAGTTAATTTTTTGATAGTAAAAATTAAAACACGAACCATTTTCTGAGTTGAGAGTGAGGACTATTCACTTTTCTCTATTCACTATCTGAGGGTTTCCATTGGTCAAGGTTGCATCCTTATTGTCGTCATTGTGCCCGATCACCAATTGGAAGAACTTGTTCTCATCTAGTTATATTCTCTAATTGATAAGTCTCTGAGTTAAAGTTACAGTTCTTCCTCATATCATCTAAGCTAATAATGAGAGATATTTATAAATCTTTCGCCATATCTCATATATACTTTATACATATGTATGTTTTAATATGGATTAATTAGATTATGTATGAGATATTTTTATTCCAACATGTGGTATCAAATAATGCTCTGATTCCACATGCTTCTTTTGTAAGAAGAAGTGACACATGAGGAACAAGTGTCTCAAGAGGAAAGCATGACTTGAAAAGAGAGGTATATTTTTATCGTGTATTACTTTTGAATCTAATTTTTCCAGTGGTAATGATAACACTTGATGGATTGGCACTGTTTAATAATACACATTTTGACCTACCATGCAGGATTTTCTAACAAGCAAGCCTCTACATCCTAATGAGAAAATCGTCCTTTCAGATAGTAAGAGAGGAGACCATGTGAAAACTGTTAGAATATTTCGCATAACTATGAATAATTAAATTTTAGAACTTTATGATATTTTCTATGTTTCCTCTTATAAGAGGAATTTGATTTATATGTCAAAACTAAATTATCATTTAGTTCTTTCTAAGAAACTTATGATTTTGTCAAAAGATTCTATTTTAATTGCGAATTTAGTAATGATTGATGGTTTATTTAAAATTATTTCTGATTCGCCTTAATCTCTTTCTGTTTCACATGGTATTAAAAGAAGTGTCATGATGAGAATTCTAATAGCATGTGGCATATGAGATTATGACATATCTCCGTTGATAAAATCAAAAGGTTAAATAAAGATGGAATTCTTTCATCTTTACACCATTCGAAATTTGATTCTTGTATAGACTGTATAAGGGAAAAATAGACTAATAAGTCATATATAAGGGCTAAAAGAGGTTCTAAATTGCTAGAAATTATACACACGGATATTTATTATCCTGATTTGACTACACATGGTCAAAAGTACTTTATCACCTTCATTGATGATTACTCACGATACATATATCTATATGCTTTATAATAAAAGTGATGCACTATATTCCTTTAAGGAATATAAAGTAGAAGTAGAAAAATTGATTGGGAAACTAATGAAGATTGTGAGATTAGATTGAGGTGGTGAATATTATAACAGATATACTAGTAAAAGATAAGCACCTAGTCTATTTGCTAATTTTTTTCGAGAGCAAGGTATAGTAGCCCAATATACTATGCTTGGCGCATGAATGGTGTAGCTGAAACAAGAAATAGGACTTTGTTGGACGTGGTTTGGAGCATGATGAGTAACTCTAAACTTTCAATTTCCTTGTGGAATGAAGCACTCAAGACAGCTGCATACATATTAAATAGGGTTCTAATAAAAGTAGTATCAAAAACACCGTTTGAAATCTGGAAATGTTAGAAACCTAGTTTAAATCATTTCAATATATGGGATTGTCCTACTAAAGTAAAAGTGTATAATCCACAGGAAAAGAAATTAGACCCCAAGACTATTAAGGCTTACTTTGTAGTCTATCCAAAAAGGCCAAAAGGTTATAGATTTTATTGTCCTCCACCTTCTAAAAAGTTTGTAGAGTTTAGGAATGCTAAATTTCTTGAGAATGATGTGATTAGTGGGAGTGATTATCCACTAGATGATCACATAGAGTAAACTAATGACTCCATTCATGAGGGAATATCAATAGTTAATTATCATCCTACTGTAGGGATTGATATTGAATATGATATTAACCCTGTGGCTCAAGTTGACAATGCTAAATAATATAGACACATACAAGATAATTAAACTATCACACAAGTAGAAATACCACAAAATATGATAGAGGATGTCCCTATTTAGCGACCTGAACAAACCCAAGAGGTTACATTAAGGAGGTCAACTAGAGAAAGAAAAACAGCATTACCTGATGACTACGTAGTGTATTATGCTAAAGTTGACTATGATGTAAATGTTGAGAATGATCCATTAACGTTCACTCAGGTTATGAAGAATGCGAACTATAAAATATGCCATGATGATATGATTGATGAAATGAATTACATCGAAAACAATTATGTTTGAGAACTTGTTGAGTTACCTAGTGGGTCTAAAGCCATTGGTTGTAAATGAGTTTACAGAACCAAAAGAGACTCACAATGTAATATTGATAGATACAAGACTATGTTAGTTACTAAGGGCTTCACTCAAGTGGAGGGAATCGATTACAGTGAAATATTTTCACTTGTATCCAAGAAAGATTCATTCCGCATCATCATGGCATTAGTTGCGCATTTTGATCTAGAGTTGCACCAAATAGATATGAAGATTGTATTCCTCAATGGTAAACTAGAGGAAGAATACTACATGAAACAACCTAAGGGGTTCGTTGCAGAAGGTAAAAAACAACTGGTATGCAAGCTAAATAAATCAATATATGGTTTGAAATACGCTTCACGACAGTGGTATTTAAAGTTCCATGAAGTGAACACATAATTTGATTTTGTTAAGAACATCATAGATGACTGTATATACCACAAGGCTAGTGAGAGTAAGATCATATTCTTAGTTTTATATGTGGATGACATTTTGCTTGCTACAAATGATCTGGGACTATTGCGTCGGTGAAACAGTTTTTGTTCAAGAGTTTTGATATGAAAGACATGGGTGAGACATCTTATGTTATTGGCATAAAGATCCATAGAGAAAGAATCCAACGTCTTGTATGCTTGTCTCAATAAGCTTATATTGGCAAAATCCTTGAACGATTCACAATGTAAAACTATTCATCTAACGTAGCTCCCATTGAAAAAGGGAAATAAATTTAGTCTAAGTCAATGTACTGAAACTGAACTTAAAAAAAAACATATGGAAAAGGTCCTATATACCTCAACTGTGGGATGCTTGATGTATGCACATATTTGTATAAGACCTAACATCGCTTTTGCTGTGGGTATATTGGGAAGATACCAAAGTAATCCTAGGGAAGCACATTGAATAGCCGCAAAGAAAGTCTTTAGGTACCTACAAAGTACTAAATACTACATGCTCACGTATAGAAAAATAGACAATCTGAAAGTAATTTCATACTCAGATTTAGACTTTGGAGAATGTGTAGATACAAATAAATCTATAACTGGCTAATCTTCCTACTGGCAGAAGGGGCTATATCATAGAGAAACGCAAAGCAAACTCAAACAGCTCCTTCTACCGGTAATACTAAGTATATTGCATGTTTTGAAGCAAATTCACAAGCGATTTGGATAAGGACTTTCATTGCTAAACTTAAGATTGTGGATTTAATCTCTAGACCAATCAGAATGTACTGTGATAACGCAGCTGCGATGGCCATTGCGAATAATAAAAGGAATAAAAGTCGAAGCAAGTTTGTCAAACTTAAATTCCTATACTTAAGAGAAAGAGTTCAGGATGGCCACGTTTCGGTTGAACGCATCAGTATATTCGATATGTTAGCTGATCCTTTGACTAAAAGATTAAAGCCTAACGTTTTCGTTTCACATGTACCTCACATGGGACTTTGTCCTTCATTTGATTAGTTGAGGTATGAGCAATGAAACTAAATTTATGGTTTATCATTTCTGATTTATGACTGTATACATTTGTGATATTGAAATTGATAAACATTCAAACATGAACCGAATGAACATTAAGTTCATGTGTAAATGATACATACTAAGGGATAATACTATTTGTAATATATGGAAGATAATACTCGATAGAAGAGGACTTATCGCCATAATTCTTGTAGTATGATATCAATTAACCTTGATAGGGCAATACTATTGAGTATACGAACCAAGTTGGAGAATGTGAGATATTTATTATATAACTATTTAGATATTAATTAGGATAATTAATAAATATTTTAAGTGTGGCCTGTAGTCATTTTGGACCCAGTCTACGGAGGGTAATCAACTTAGTTTATTAAAGTTAATTTTCTGATAGTGAAAATTAACGCACGATCCCATTTTCTGAGTTGAGAGCGAGCACTATCCACTTTTCTCTACTCACTATCGAGGGTTCCCCATTGGTTAAGGCTGCATCCCAGTTGTTATCATTGTGCCCAATCACTAGTTAGAAGAACCGTTTCTCATCTAATTGTGTTCTCTGATTGACAAGTCTATGAGTTAAAATTCCAGTTCTTCCTCAGATTAATCAAACTAATGGCGAGAGGTATTTATAAGTCTTCTGTTGCATCTCATATATACTTTATACATATGTATATTTTAATTTGGATTGATTAAATTATATATGAGATATTTTTATTCTAACGTGACCTTCATAGATCTACAATCTTGCTAGAAAATTTGAACCTTTTTTAGAATGTAAGAAATGTTTCAATTAATTCCAAATATAAGCCTTCCATAAGAATCTCCAAATCGTAGCTATTATTATTGAATGGTGTTTTAGATGATGGTTGGCTTGCCTGTGATGCTTGGAAAATTTGAACAGTCCGATCCTTTCGAAGGAGATGAAGGTTTTGGGGAGGGGGAAGAATTTTTTATTTTTAAATTTAAAAAGACATTTTGATCTTTTTAATATAAAATTAGGTCTCATTTCCATGGCATACCAAACATGCTTTTTAACCCATATCCATTTCCATTTTTATATCAATTTGCATTTCTATTTCCAGCAAAACCAATTCCAACGTATCAAACCAGCCTGGCTATTAGGTTCGAGGGATTTGGAAAGAGGGTGAGTAGGGAAAATTTTTGACTTAAATTTAAAAAAATTAAAGAAATGGAGTTATAACTTTTAATAAAAAGAAAATATAAGATAAAAAAGTAAAAAAAAAATTAATTAAAATTTTTTAACTCCACTCCTTTAATTTTTTAAAATTCTACTAATAAACATTTTCCTTCCCCCACTCCAAATCCTCGAAACCAAACACCAAACAATTGCTTAGTGTCATAAACTCCTTGGCTCACTTTCAAAATTGTATATATCTTTAGATAGAGAGAAAAGTGAGAAAAAAATAAGAAAAAGAACTATTAGAAAGCATAATTTCTTAAAATAATAAAAAATTTATTATTTTTAGAGTTTTTTTTTAATATTTTTTACTCTCTAATTTTTTTTTATTTTTAAATGTGATGTTTTAATCATTAATATAAAAATTAATTAATTTTTTAATTAAATTAAAAAAAAAATTAAATAAAGCCGTCAATTATATATATCTTATATTTAGTTTCATTCTAAAATTATGGGCCTGCTTAAAAAACGTGAAAACTATAGTTTTAAAAAGACTTCTGGCATAAATCTCGATTTAAAGAAATTTTAAAACAAACAGCCATATTCAATTTGGACAAAACTATGGTTTAAAACCATAGTTTCAGATAAACTGGCCAGAATAACTTTTGAAACAGTAAAAGAACTTATGAACTACTCAATTACTATTTTACCTTTACTTTTTCTTATACATTCTCTCTTCTCTTCTCTATCTTTTTCACTATCTCTCCTATCTCCTCTATCTTTTCTAATATCTCTCCTATCTCCTATTTCCTCTATCTTTTCCACTATCTCTCATCTCTCTTCTATCTTCTTCACTCTCTTTCCTCTTTCCTATCTCCTCTATCTTTTTTACTCTCTCCTCTCTCATCTCTCTCATCTCTCATACATATATTTTTTAATAATTTTTCAATTACAAAATACTTTTTAATAATAAATATCCAAACACTTATTTATTCAGAACTATTTTTTTTTATAAATTTTTTTTAAATTTTTTTTTTCATAAACAGTCTAAAAACTTATTTTTTTCATAAATTTATTTTTAAAATTTTATCGAAACAAACTTAGTTACTCCAACATCCTTTGAATTTGTTCACTTGACGGAAAAAAGCTAACGGATTTAGGATAAACATGAAGATTATCAATGTGTAACACAGAGAGCCGAATCAAAACATGACCTATCTCGCATCAAGTAAACAGAGTATAGAGAAATTACAGATTTAGCAAATAGCTCGTTACCTTTAGCAGGATCAAATCCTGAAACATCAATGTCCTCAATGTCAAGCCCATTACTTGAACTCTCAGAAATCTCCTTCTCAACATCCGAAACCGTCCACTTTCCCTGTTGAACTTTACAGTCTTTCAAATCGAACCAAACGGGCAACTTCCCAGAAAAACAGAAACGGTCGCCAACCTCCATCTCATCCTTCTCGAACTTACTGAAAATCCGAATTTCTCCATCGTTCTTGGTAAACGCCCAAATGGGGTTCCTTCCTATAACCTCAAACGAAACCCTAGGCTCTCCTCCGGCATCGCTCTTCTCAAGCAAACTTCTCAGTTGGAACGAAACGTGGCGGCGAGAAACGGTGCGGCCGTTGGTGTTAAATCCTGAGCCTCGTCCAATCAGTATCTCACCGCGCGTTCCCAACACGAATTTGGTGCACCATCTTCACCTTCGACTTCAACCTCCATGGATTTCCAGTTTGAAGCCACTCCATCTTGACTTCGGCTCAAGTTGGGGGATTTACCGTGGAGGTTAGAATTATAATGATTAAATTTGACCCAAAAAAAAAAAAGAACCTTTTGCCATAAAAATATTTAGAAGTAAATTTTCATCAAAAACTTACCAAAAGGTGTCTAGATTAACTTTTTAAAAATATTATAATCGTAAAAGTATTTCTAAAATTATGGATTGAGAATTTCTTAAATAGGCTCTACCCTAAAAATAATGAGGAGAAAGAATTTATTGTGGACTCTTTAGATTAATTTTTTTTTAAATTTTTGAAAAATTATTTTATTTTATACAGAATATAAAATAAAAATAATTTTTAACTATTAATTATTTTAAAAAACGTATATTTTATTTAAAAAATTTCAATTGAAAATTTTAAATTTAAATCACTGAAAGTTGAAACTACATTTAGACAATACAAACCTCACTTTAATACTAAAATAAATCTAAAATTAAACGGGTGATTATTTAAGATATTTAACAATATTAGTTTATATATATTTGTATATTTATTATGAATTTTAATTAAAAAATGTGATCAGTGTAAACTTTTTCAATATTGTGAGTATATAATTTTTATGAATCAATGAATATTTTTTTAAATTAAATTATACGTTTTATTATGATTTAATTGAAATAAATAAGCGTGTGCTCCCTAATCGAGTGATAGGACACATAATCAGCAATCTCTAATCACTAGATAAAAGATGATTGCCTAAACAAAATTTTGCTATGACCATGTTAGTTTCAGAAATTTGAAAGACATCCATCCCTCTTCATTTGATTGAAATGTATGTACAAGATAAAAGATCACAACCAGCTCATTCAGCAATGGACACCAAATCACTCGTGCCAAGGTGTGGATCAAACCCAAACTTTAATTATATTTGTGGGAAAAATCATACTACAATGTGACAATCACCCAGAAAAATCACTCACTAGGAAGTACAAACAAAAAAGACAATCTAGCTCTTTATTGAATCCCACTTTTGTGCTAATTTCAACTAATTTGTGCTTTCTTCATGCTCCAAGCACTCAATCTGGTGATCTTGACATCAGCAGCGCCATAATTGAACACGTAAAGCTGAGTCTTATCGTTGATTGCCAACGTGGGGTAAACTCTGGCAGTGATGACTGCCCTACCTTCTCCTCCAAAACTCTCCACTACTGAGTGATCAATCTGTGAAAATAGACAAACACACTCATTACATGAGGATTTTGAATGAAATTAAATGTCAATGATCTTATAACCTATGATGACATAAAGGCTCTTATGTAAATGGGAGGTAGCAGGTTTAATCATGCGTAGCTTGTAACAGTATTAATAACTCACCAAGCTTCTAAGTGAGAGATTCTCCTGATAAGGGTCGACATCGAGGAAGGTGCCATAAGTGGTGATCAGATCATTATTTGTATTCAATGAAGACCTGTCAAAGTATTGCGTTTAATTTGCATGTGAGACAAAGGATATATCATTGGAATTAATTGACAAATTGAAACAAGTTTTGGAAAGAGAAGGAAGACAAACCTGCTTTGATCACTGCAGAAAAGGACCAAAGGTTTGTTTTGGTATTTGAAGATTCTAAAGAAGACAGCAGTATTTTCTTTCAAGTCCTTTGAAGCTAAAGCAAGCAAACCAAAAGGTCCTAATCCACCTTTTTCTGCTGCGCCCTTTCTGCTACACAAAATTTGAGGGTCCGTCCAATTGTCCAATATTTCTGCCTTCTCAAACTCCTTTGCCTCAAATGCGACGTCAACATCAGCCTGTTCATACCCACACAAACAAAAGAGAACATATTTCATGTTAATTCAATCTTTCCAATTTTAGGCTATGACTAAAATACAACTACCAGACATGTGGGTTTTGTCTTTTTATGAAATATTATTCTATTATTAGCAGCCAAGAAGCATATAATATGAAATGTCTTGCACCTATATATTTAGATCATGGAAATCAAATTCGGAGGTCTAAATGCTTTCCTAAAATTACTAGCTCAGGCTCGCTATGTTCCCAAAACCATGAAGGACTTGATGCAAAAGTGAGATTCTCTTAAATATTATGATCATATTCAATGCTTGAATTTTGTAGCCTTGGAAGCACCATAGAAGGATCTTGTCTAGATAAATCGTGTCCCTCATAACTAATTAAACAGATAATTTAACTGAGTTCATGTGATCTTAAACCTAATTAATGATTCTATATTACTCTAAATACTACTCTCCCGGTCTTTAATATATAGGACCTAATTAAGAAGTTAATATCGATACTAAATATAAGACATATTTCATATTTTTATTAATTTTTTTTTCTAAATTATCTCTATTGATACTTGCTCAACAATAATCAAGTAAGAGATGAAGTGAAGAAATTCAGAAAAATAATTAGGATGTTTTAGAAAAAATATGTCATTTTAATTAACTTAACTAACTTTTTTAATCTATTAAATTAATTAAATAAGTTGTATATTAAAGAGTATAGAAGTATATAAGATCTCAAGAAAACAAACAGATTTCTATAGACTTACTTGTGCAGCTGTGACTCCGGTGACTTGAAGGCGTTGACCAGCCTTAAGCTCTTTGATTGGCCAGTTAATTGAGTTTGCACGTAGCTTCTCAATTTCAGCCACCGGCCATTGCACCAACTGTTTCCCTGACTTGTGAAGCCAAATTGCCCTCGGAATTGCCTACAAACCACATGTATGTCCATTATTATATATACATATATATATATATATATATATTATTCAAAACACGTAGTTTAATTTCTAATCTTGACTAAAAACTATTTGCAATTAATTATATTCAACTTTGACTTTGCATGGATTCTCGTTTCAACCATCATGAGCTGGCTATCTCATATTTTTAATCTATCCTTGCGTCTTCAACTTGACATTCTTGAATGCATCAATAAATTCGTTACCTACAAATTAAAGCAATATAAATCATAATATATAAATAACTTACGTGAATCCCTGACCATCCTTTCTTGATATCATCAGCAACGCTTGAGGATTCGTTGACCCAGCCTAACAAGATTCTTCTCTTCTTTGCATCATCAAAGAAAGTTTTGGAGGCATAATATTTTCCATAATCATACCTCAACACGGAATCAACATTCTGGAATCCGGTATCCGGGATAAACTTATCCTTCTCAGAATCATAAGTTCCAATGAGATAGTAATCGTGTTTTTTATCGTCCAAACTAACCTTAAGGACATGTCTAACAAAAGGTCCATCGACGGAAGTATCAACACCAAACATGGACTTAGACAAAACTGGGAAGAAATCAGGACATTCCCACATTCCAGTGCCTTTGGCAGAATAAAGGGGGTGTTTGGCTTGAACCCAATGAACAAAATCTTTGCTTCTATATAATAGTGCCTTCCCTGTAGTGTCCCTTTTGTTTCCAATTAGGACTCTAAAGTGACCATCTTTGCCTAACCAAGCAGTGGTAGGGTCTCTGAATGAGCTTGAATTGATTCCATTAGCACTTGTGGGAGCCATTAAGGGGTTTTGTGGGATCTTAACCCATTCCCGAAGGTATGGGTCTGAGGCATTTTTGGGATAGGCCAAGTTTTGGACTTGTTGGTTATTTGGGTCAATTCCTGTGTATAGGATGGCAGGCTTGCCATCTGGAAGAATCGTGGCTGATCCTGACCAGCACCCGTTGATATCGGACGGATGAGATGGGTAGATGGCTGAGTCAAGTGGGGTCCAGTTTATAAGATCCTTTGATACAGAGTGAGCCCACACAATGTTCCCCCAAACAGCTCCTTTGGGATTGTATTGATAGAACAAATGGTATAGCCCCTTGTATCTCATTGGTCCTGCACATCAAAGTCATGTATAAAGTCAACCTTTTCCTCCTCTCACATATATACAAGACAAATATATAATTTGATGAGCAGGTAAAACACTGTGTGTTCGATTAATCATAATTTTTTATATTTTTTATTATATATAGTTTATATTAGAAGATGACAATTTTTCTTAATAAAAAACATGAAAATTATATATTTTTATATGTAATTTATATCAACAACATGTTTATAAATTTTTAGGGAAAACTATTCTTATACTTTCCCTTAATTTTTAATTTGATACCAGTGCTATTTTTTTCACTTATTAAGTATTTTAATCTTACGTTGTTAGCATAATTAACTTTTGTATAAGGGCTAACCATGGTAATAGAATAAAATTATAGCTGTTAATAGCGCTAACAAAATAAAATTAAATGATTTAATAAGAAGAAAAAATAATACAGGTACCAAATTAAAAATTAAAAGAAAGTATAAGTAACTCCAAAATAGTTTTTTGTTTTTATAAAGCTCTTGTAAGAAATTCATAGAGAAAATTAATTTACGTCTACATCCTTATTTAGAATAACTTGACTAACGACCGTGACCAAAGGATAAGGCCTTTCAATATCATTCGGCCATCAATCCTTTTCATTCATTTTGTCTCTAACATACAGAAGATGTCTCTATTTTGATTCCTAATCTTATTTTTATGGAACTTCCTGCATTGAAACTCTCGTTGAAAAATGAACTAAACATTTTGATAGTTTTCTAATATTCATCTTGTTGGATCACAAATTTCTATACGCTTCAAACATTTTGACTAAGCACTATTCAAAATCTGCAATCTCGTTCATATATTTTCTCTGAACTAGCTAGCCTGATCAAGAAAACTGATATATACATAGGAAGGAGGATCGAGTTTAAGAGGATAGAACAACTAACCATTAGGATCTGCAGAATCCAAACAAACGAAGAGATCAATATCAGCATATCGTGTCCAATGACAGAAGAAAGAAAGAAGGAGAACAAAATGTTAGATACGTAACAAAACTTGATTAGTTAAAAAGAAGAAAGAGATGAGGAAAGGTAGTTGAGCACCGTTGATCCAATTCTTGGGAGGTTGGAAGTGGTAACCAGTTCTGTGAGGTTGATGTGAGGAAGAAGATACACTTTGAAGGTTTCTGTAAACATGGTGAGTGGCTTCGATGTTAACAACACAATGGCCAAGAACCAAAGAGAAGAAGATGGCCAATACACAGATTCCAGAGACGGCCATTGTTGTTACGTTGTAGGGTTTGAAATAATTTGTGGGAATAATGACGATATATATATAGAAGAGAGTCGGTGAATGATTCATAAAAAAAAATATGACTACGGCATTTAAGAAAACTAAGTTAACTAGATATGATTGCCAACTTGTTCAAAGATCATGTGGAAGAAGCTAGCATCCAGGGAAAAATTAATTATAATATTATATTTGGATAATACAAGTCAACTATAATGAAGAGTGATGAGAGCTTTATATTAAGATTTAAGAGTCAATAAAATACAAATATATTATTTTTCTCTAGTCGGCACTTTTCAGGGAGCCATGTGGTGCTTGTTTACGTACGTTTATAATTATTATTATTATTATTATTATTAGACTAATTTCATCTACTTCTGCAAGAACTCATATCACTATATAATAATTACTTCCACAAATAAGTAAATATTGAAATCTCATCAGAAGTTTAAAAATAAGAAAATAATCAATAACTACGTGAGAGACAACATGAAATGGGCAGATAGGAAAGGTATTAACGTTTGACATACGTATATATATAAGATATGATATCGTGTACAGTTGCTGACCAAGAAAAGTGCACAAAAGCAATGAGTTGGAGTTATCCAGAAAAGAGTGTGGACACAATTAATTTCAGTAAAAGTTTGTGATTGATGGAAGTTCGTAATAATCATTTTCAACGAGGAGTTCGAATTGGTCTGCTAAACTTTGTAGAATTTTCATGAAGAATTGTAATTCATATGCATGCATGGTTAATATTTATATTGGAATCCACTATGTTTTCCAACTCACAACATGATCTCATGCTTATCTTCAATGTTATCAATTACTAAAATAAGTATACTTATTAATTACATAAGTATTGGATTAATCTCTTAATTAAGAACTTTTTATGATTTTTCAGGCAATTGTGTGCTTGACACAAAATAATTGAATAATGTAGTAATTAATTTTATCATACATTTAGAATATTCTTTTTGGCTCTCATCCTCTAATGCTTTGTTGACCAATAATACTGAAGAAATAATTTCAAGGAAATAATTGAAAAATATGTGATTAGATATACAAGTTAAAAGTTGAAATTTCTTGGGGATGTATAAAAGTGGACTATAAGAAGAAACGTAAAAGAATGATATTCTTGGACCAGCCATGGGGTTGAGAATTTATTCAAAAACCTTGAATTATCAAATATGAAAACATGGGAATAAATTCAACGCATATGACATACCCCCACAAATTTTAAAAATAGATATCTAAATGGTCCAGCTTAAAAAAATATATTCTTTTGTATGTGAGTCTAGCTTGAACCTTTTTTTCTGGCTATTTGTTCTAGGGTATTTTACGAGGTGCATGATTAGATTATATTAATTGTTGAGTAATGTTAGTCAATGTTGTGCAAATTTTTTTACTATATATAATAAATATATAATCCTTTTGTCCTAAATATAATATTTAATGTATAAAAATCTTAGATTTAGAATAGGATAGAATAAAATGGCGCATCACGTATCTTGTCATGTTACAATTAATATACCTTGAAGTCTGGGCATGTCTCATCCTCTTTCTTTTATCACGTTATATTAGGAATATTTTTTTTATCAAAATCAAACTTGGATTTTCTTAATATTTTACCTAATTACTTTCAAAAGTAATATTATTAACTACTGTATTCAGTCATAATTATAAAAGCTAATTAATTTTTTTAGATAAATCTGAGAAGTCAAAAAAATCAGTTAATTATAACTAATTAATATAAGAAATAATTGACTAATTTAGATAAAATGAAGAGTATATAATATAAATTTATCTTAAAGAATTAAATTTAATCATAATTAATTAACAGATAGAGTATGAACACATACTCTTTCAAAAAAAAATATTACGAAAAATTCCACTATAATCAACCAAGTATAATTCCTGTATTTTAATTGAACAGCTGAACTCACTTTGGATTTGCACACAGCTCACCCTAAACTAGTCACAAGTAAGATTTTCACAAAATAAAATAGAAAATTTATCATGCAATGTATATTTCTTTGATTATATATGTTATTCTTCATATTCATGCTCTTATAGCTTGTCAAATCTGACTTTTATTTGATGGTTTCATCATATTATTCCAAATGTACGTCTTCTTTCCTTTTCTTTCTGATGCTAGCATTTGAATTGATAAGCATCGATCAAAATTCCTTTTTCATCATCATTTTCTCTTCAAACTACAATCAAATTAAATATTTTGATTGGTCACTATATCACTCGGTAAATGAGATTGAAAATAATTTAAGATTATTTTTGCTAACACATATATTGCATGATTTTTTTAAAAAAAGAAGGCAAGTTATTATATTCATAATTAATGGATAATGTAATTTGCTAAACTTAATATATTTTTAGATTGTTTCACGTGTGTCTTCTCTACCTCTAGATAGCTTTCAAATTCCAAGTTGAAAATGACGATTCCTAGCTTTACAAATGGGTTCCCTCAGTTGACTTTATACAATCATACGTGTCAATATATATATATATATATGTATATGCGGTGACAGAAAAGTCTAATTTGAACCATTTACGTATAACAACAACAACAATAATAGCTTATTGAGTCTTACAATATATAGAAGAGTCTAATATTCCGTCCCTCATTTGATTTCCAAATCGGCATTCAACTGAAACTGCTTTCTCCACCTTTTTTTTTTTGGGTCTTGCTCATTCATTTCTTTTGTTTTGCTTTGACATTCATTTTTCTACTGTTTGATCTTGTTCCCTCTTCTTTTTTTTAATAATTATATGATTGAGTCATATTTCACTATTATCATAATCAATTAAAAATATTTTTTCCATTCACACAAATTTAAATTTAAAACTTCATGTTTAAACAGTCAAAATCTTTTTTATTAGAATCAATGACTATTAATAAAAATATTATGGGGAAATTACTGTACAGTGATAAAGAAGATACTAATATCTTATTTAAGAAAATTCCATACCTAATATATTTCAATCAAAGCTTTCTTACATATATTCACCGGAATATATTTCAGGTGTCTATGAAGTACGGCGAGAAATCATTGAAATGAATATGAAACAAAGCTTTCTTAAGTTGTGCACAAATGCGATCCACATGTTTCATGATGCAAATCTCTCAAATCTACAGAGAAAGCGACTCAATCAAATCTACAGGTTGTTCGGCTAACCTGTTGTGGGGACACGTTGAACAAGCACATAATTAAATATCCATAAATATATTTTTTTTGTTTTCAATGTATAAGAAATTAATTAGGTTACTTGCTTTTTCTTCAATAGAGACATTACTGTTTATTAATTAGGATAAACTCTATTATTACATGAATTATTTAACTAATTTGATTAGATTAAGGAAGTTAATTAACTTAATTAATTCTCTAAAATATCTCAATCATCTCCTTTAACACTCTCCTTCCCTCATTTATTTAATTATTGTTGAGGGATTGTTAATAGAAATGATTTAAAAAAATTAATAAATATAAAAAGAATATACATTGTTTTTTAATTATACAAAACTTTCACATGCACCTATATATGTCATCATCATAAGCATATGATTTGTTAATTGTGACGTTTAAATTTATAATAATATGATGGTCAGAATAGTTGTATATAAGTATTTAAAATTAAAAATTTTGAATTTTAAATGCCCCTTATATATATATATCTAAATAAAGGGACTTTATTAATTTTACTTTTGAAAATCAAAATCTATACATATACACTCAACATTGACATAGAATTTTTCTATTAAAATATAGCTTATTTAAAAACATGTTTGTTAACATTATTTATTTTGATCCTAATCTCCCAAGGATTTGGATCCTTCTTCAATTGAGATATATCAACTATCAAATTGTGATAATAATAGTATTGAGGAAAGAGTTACAAATTTATTGTTTTAAAAAAAATAAACAAAGGCCTTTATTTCTTTGTTTTTTTTTTGGAGATCACTGTAATGGGCTTGATCAGATCTTGGACGTTGAATATGATTTGTTAAACTATATACTGATGTGTGGCCCAACAAAATTATACCTGTGAAGATGTCCAGTGGGCCCAGCTTAATCCAACAACAATACAATAAGCATTACTTACTTTTCTTGGTGGCCCAAATTTCACTTTTATTTAGAGAAAATTAATCTAGCAATCTTTATAATTTTATCCCATTTTAAATAAGGTCCTTATATCCCTAGATGTAAGGATATTCTAATATATCATAAGAGATTAAAATATATTTACAGACACCCTAATAAAACATAGATTGATGTCCACGAAAATATTATATTTATATCGTATATATTTAAGATTTATTATTTATACTGAGTATTTAAGATTTAATTCTTTTTTAAATTAATTTTAATTATTTTAAGCACATAACCCTCATTTATTAAAAAAAATATAAAAAGATCCTTATAGTTTTTTTTTTTATTATTATTGGATCATTTGATCAATTTTAGTAGCAGTCCTTCCGTTAAAGATGCCGTTAGTTTCTCCTGTCTTCCTCAGCCTTTCCTCCTTTAAGTTTCTTTCTCCTCCACCCATCTTCCTCTTCCTCTGAGATCAACACAGCCTCCCCCTACAAAAAAAAACACCATCATCCTCTTTAACTCCTCTTTTAGAAGTCGAATCTCTCACCACTGCAAATAATCTTAATGCACTAGTTAATCGAATTATTTTCCTTATACATACTACCCGACTTTTTTCTATTTAAACAGGTGACAAGAAAAGCATTAAAAAAAATACTCATCAGGTGCTCTCACCCTTGGGAAACCAAGAATCAAGGAGGTGTTGAAATCACGCATACGTGGAAAAGAGATGTAAAGGTGTGGGGGGGGGATTTTGCAGACAGAATTCAGGCCGCCAGGGCATTGCGCACAAAACTGCTTAACAGATATGGGGAAGGGGATCTTAGAGGAAACTTCAGGCGAGTACGATACCCTTCTTGACAAGCCTCCAAGCGGCGCAAGCCACCACGCTGCTCTTGCAGTGGTGAGAGTTCGAACTTCTGCAAGAGAGTCAAAGAGGATGATGCTGTGTGGGAAGAGAGAGAGAACGGGGAAAGAGGCGGTGTTCGTTTCAGAGGAAGAGGAAGACGGGTGGAGGAGAAAGAAGCTGAGGAATACAGTGCCACGTCACTCCTGCCAGGGGAAACTAACCGCATCTCTGACGGAACGGCTGCAACTAAATTTCATCAAATCCAATCCAAAAAGAAAAAAATTATAACGAACTGATTTAAAATTAAATAAAATTATAAAAACTGCTAGATTAATTTTTTTTAAAACAAAAAGTATAGAGAAAGCTCACTTCTTTAAAAAATCATATTACATTTGGGAATTATGTTAATTTTCATTTTAATATGGCATGAGAATATTTTATTGTTATTTCTAGTTCAAATAATTTTGTTTATTTTTTACTCCAGTTTATTTTTAAGAAAAGAGTTATAAATATATTGAGAATTTAAATTAAAAAAATTACACGGAACAGTTAAAATAAAAATGTTTACTCAGGATTTTATAAATTTGCAATTATTTAGGAAAATAGAAGGAACAAAATTATCAACTAAGGCAAGCTATGAAGAATCCATAAACAGTGAGTTATCAAACCTAGTTACTATAAAAGTATACTCATGTCATTTTATCTTCCATTAATGTACCATGCACGTCGTTATTACTTTTTACTTCTAATAAGTTATATCATGATTCTCAAACTCATTGCTATTTTGGTACAAGAGAATTGTTACGTCCATATGATATTATCAAAATATTCACATTATTATATATCAATGTCTCTTTTATAAAGCGGATAAGCCAAGTCATAAAGGATCCCCTTCAGACCACTTATTTTCCCATGGTCCTGAATACTGTGGCTCCGTGACTCTAATGTTGCGTATCATCCTTTTTGCTTTTTATAATAAAAAGTTTGAATGAATTGAATTTTGAGACTTATTATCAAACTAACTAACATTTGATTTAAGTTTTGTACTTGGAGAAGGGGGCAGCCGTCAAACTCTAGAGAGAAACTCTACCTTCTCTCTCTAGAACAAATCTTCGTCTCGTCAAGCTTCTGAAGATTTTCCGGCGTCTTCCTAGCGCTGTTCCGGCGTCTACTGGCGCTTAGTTAGTTGTATTTTTGTTTTTGCTCCTCAGTTGTTCCCTTGTGTTTTGATCGTTTCCTCCGCCCCCTCCTTAGTTTCTTCTTCCACCAACTTAATCACCCATCCTCCGATCTTAGCCTCCACTGTTCTTGCTATCGATTTTTAATCTCTAACCCATCGCCTCTCTACCGCCTTATTCTTCTTCTCTATTATCCCAACTTTCCCTCCTCTTCTTTCTTCACGGTCTTTCTTCCGTCCTTCTGTGACGACGCCCCCTTCTCTTCGTTTCTTTAGCTTATTCTTTTTTTTTTTCCTTTTTTTTTTCTTTTTCTTCCTTCTTCCCCTTTCCTTTCTTTTCTCCCTGGTTATTTCATCTTCTTATTTATTATCGGGTTTATTTTCCATCGTTTGGCTTGTTTACATTCTGATTACATTCGGTTGCTGATTACTCCCATTGCCTTTATTATCTTGGGTGGATTTGGTTTTCTCGAGTCATGTTGCTTCCATCTGGCTCTAGAAATCATCTATCCTTTTGCCAGCAACACTATCTTTTTTCTTAAGGTACTCAGGAGTAAAATGGTTCATGCTTCTAAGCTCCAATCGCTCATATCATATTCCTGGAATATTACAACAAGCCCAGAATCATATTGTTCTTTACTTTGAAAATATCCGACACCGAATCATGATCTTAGAACAGGGTGTATTGATGTTACAAGGGTTAACACTTGATGTGTTCGAATGGAGACTTGATCTACCTATTACAAAGTTTCAATTTCCATCAGTTACTGCATGGGTGCAAGTGTTGGGACTTCCCTTGGATTATTATACTGAAATTGTTGCTCGGTTGTTTGGAAATTAGTTAGGAGTATTTTTACATTATGATCATATCAGCTCAACTCAGGCTAGAGGTTTGAGAATCAAAGTTGCTTTATTTAAACATATCAACTTGTAGACATGTTTATCCCCCAATAATTCAATCAGGTGATCAAGTTGATATTTCCCTCCTTTTTGAGCACATAAACTACTTCTGCATTAACTGTTGTCAGATTGGGCATGGAGTGATGGGGACTGTCCTAAGTCAGTTAAAGACACAATGGGTCTCAAGCTGAAGTCTTTTGGACCTAAATCAACACATATCAATTCTCAGGGGTCTAATTATTTTTTCAAGCTGAAGTCTTTTGGACCTACTTGAGCGATCTTCTTTCTCACCAAAGCCCAACTCAGAAAATGCAATGAAAAAGCGAAAGCTTCTAGATGATGAAGCATCTCATGTTGCTAAAAGGCCTAAGATTATGAAGGATAATATCAATGAATGCAATCATTCTGATAGGCCTGAAAAGCAATAATTTGATAATATTTGCCTTGACAAGGAGGTTAGTACTTTTGATATTGGGGTATGAAAGTATATAACTCCTGAGAAGTCTTATTTGGTGATAAGAAGCGCAAGTATTGGTTGAGCCTTCATCTTCTTCTATATTAGCTGCTTGGGGAATACTTTGTTCACTGGTTGAGCCTCATGATCTTGTACTGGGTTCTTGCGGAGCTTCTGCCAAAAAGCTCCACAAATGCACATGATATTATTAGGAGCCTCTAAGTTCATCAGCAACCACTTAGAGGTCCATCAAGCTGTGTTGCTTTCTTTGGTTTTATGGGGCTCTTTTACTTTTTGTTGTCGTTGTTGCAGATCTCACATGCTTATCTCTGACACTGCTAATTCTACTGCACGAGCTTTGATTTTGGATCTTGGATTGTGCTGCTGTTGGTTCTTCTTGGCATTTTTGCCATGTATTTCGCTTCTGGTTTATGGTGCCAGTAGTTTTTTCAGTGTCCTACGGGATACCCATGCCCTTGGTGGCATATTTCGATAGCGTTTACTCTTGGCCTTCTTAGGGGTTCTGAGTATTTGTGGTCATCTCCTTCTACCTCACCATTACTTTTCAATCAACAGTGTCTCAATTAATCCTTTCGTTTGAATCTTTTGTTTATGTGTGGGTCATTGTTATATTTCAGTTTGAACTCCATGTTTTCATCTTCTTGCCCTTTAGATGATTGTTTGTGTTTATCCTTTATTGTGAGTCTCAGGTTTTAGTAGTTTGTAGTGTCTTTACTTAATGCTGGAGTCTTTGTATTTATCGTTTTATTTTAATGAGTTTATCTTTTTATCAACAAAAAAAAACCTTTGTTAGTCGTATACCATCCTCTTTTATCATAGGTACGTAGCATTTAGAGATTGGTTTGAAACCTTTCTATCATGGTAGTTATATTTTCATTAGGTTGTAATTATTTATTATCATGGTAGGTTATGAAAGAGAGTTTAAAGATGTTTTAAGAAGTAGAGTATTACATGATACTGTAACGAGAGTTTATTAAATAATTGAGCTAACCAGCAACGTAGAGAGCACGACCACACATACACGTACACATACACAACCCAAGGTGTGTTTCCATTGGAGATGATAATCGTATTCATACTTCTCCTAACAATAATTTTAACTTTTTTTTTTTACAAAAAATTTAGAAAGGATCAGACTTACCCAGTACCCACGATCTAACAGTAAGGTAAAGTTTCATTTCTTTTTAAATAATATTAATATTTGATAAGATAAATTTTTAATTATTTTTATACATAAATTTAAATATCTAGTAGTTAGAATTTCAGCCTTAATTGCAAGATGAATGGTATGAAGCCCAAGGCCAGAAGGAGGACGTCTCTTTATGGGCCGCTCATGTAAGGCATCGCTTTAGTATAACCCAAAATGGAATAGAACAAAATGAAGAGAGTATGAAGGATTCGGAAAAAGGGCCACCATTAGAATATTGCACTTTTTGGAGATAATTGATGGTCAAGGTTCAATCTTCAATCTTGAACTTATTTATAACAATGGAAAGCAACTCTAGGCATATAGTTAGACTAGTACATTTCATTTTTTAAGATATAACATTAATTAGTATAATTTTATTATTAAATAAATCTATATACAACACAGAATTCCTAAATTATCAATCAAGTATTATATTTAAGACTAAAAAAATATTAATAAAATTAAATTTAATAAGTATATAATGGTATCGGAATAATAATTGTGCAAATAAATAGAACTCATGCTCCAATTTTAGTTAAAAGCTATTATTTTATTCATTAAATAATCAAATTTAGATTCTCTCAATTTTAAAATTTCTTAATTATCCTCATTTTAGTTACTAATTATTATATTGATTTAACTGTTTGGATTGATTTTTTTTATAGATATGTAATTCAAATAAAATTGGAAATAAATAGATATTGTCTTTTTGTAATTTAGGAAAAACAAAAGGCCAATAAAAATTCATCAGTCTAATTGATATAATTAGAGAATTGAGAAAATTTTAAATTTAGAAGATTCTAAATCAAGAAAAAAAAATGATGTGGAGAAAACTAATTATAGTTTAGACCATTATAACGATATCTCCGTACTACTCAAGACTATACTTTAATATAAAAAATATTTACTGCTATTTTCAACACATATAACAGATAAGATTTAACGTTGGATATCTAAATTAATAAATTAATTTAGAGGATTTTTTTATAGGAAATAATTAGCTATTGGAAAAGTCATTTGCACTCCCTCTAAGAACATTAATTACAAGTAACGATTGTAAATTTTATAATTTTTAAAAAATGATAAAAATCTTCGGTTGGGTTTAAAATTAAACCCCTCTAATTTTTTATATATTTAACTTTGATATTTTTAATACTCCTTTTGACAATTTTTGGTAAAGGTCCATCTACCACTCTAAACTAATTTTGGATGAGCAATTAATACCTTAAATATTTAATAGTGTAATTAACACTTTGAACTAATTTTAGAGGTGCAACTAGTACCCTAAAATATTTAAATATGCAATTAGCACCTTAAACTAACTTTTAAAGTATAATCAGTACCTTAAAATATATAAATTAGTACAGTTTCATTATTTCACTTATAGAAGCACAAATTTTTGTCCGATCTATATCACGTGAGTTTTTTATTTTGACACATTATTATTTAAAATATCACATGTGTCATATTGTTTAAATAAGAGTACTGAATAAACCCTAAAATTAACATTGTATATAATTCATATGTAAAAATTGAGAAATTAGGGTGCTAATTATACCTCTAAAATTAATTTAGAGTGTTAATTGTACTTTTAAATATTTTAGGGCACTAATTACTCATCTAAAATTACTTTGAAATGCTGGATACACCTTTACCTTACAATTTTTCAATACTCAAGTTTCTCATATTTTTTTCAATGCTCATCTTCAATTTCTGTTGCTCATTTTTTCACTTTTTTTATTACTGAACTTTAAATTTTTTGTGTCACTTTAGATTTTTGTGACAGCTTAATTCTTTTGTCGCTATTTGGAAAATTATCTAGTTATAACCAAGTTATAAAGTATAAGAACCAATAGATTAAATAACTTAAATTTAAGAAACTAAATTACATTTAGTTAAATAATAGGGATTTAACTAATTTTTATATAAATATGCAATCCAAAGAAACTCATTAGATGGAGTAGTAAAGACAGGTTATTAAACATATAAATTTTGAATAAATAATGGCGATCATTTATAACTATAATTAAATCAATTAAATTTTTAATGATTCCACATTAATGACGTAACGTTAAATAAATGATTATGAATAATAATAATAATAATAATAATAGAGTTTTTTAAAAATTAAACGGATTTCGAATTAAATATTATAATTGCAGTTTAATTTTATTATCTAGATATAGAATGATTTGATATCCATTAAATTAGTCAGTAACCTGCTAAATTATAAAATCATGTATACGTTAAATTAATGAGTCAGAACATTGTGAGATAAATAGAATAATCGGACAAAAAACATAAAAGAAATAATTTAATAATGCGATGTAATTAAAATTACAGATATATCATATAACACATACAATTTCTCCTTTATTACATGACAACGGATCTAATTGATATGATAGTGTCTTTAAATTGGTATACTAATATGAGATGGCTATTTTTATTTATTTTTTTATCTAGCTAACAGTCACAATAAATAAGCTACATTACTCACATCAAGCCTCTAAAAATCGGATTATTAAATCATTAAAAGGAATTGGGTCAATTAGAAAGGATTTAGACTCACATAAGATTTAAGGGTTGTATGAAATCTCTTTTTTTTTCTAAATAATATTAATGTTGGACAAGGCAAATCGTCTATTACTCTCAAGCGTAAACTTAAGTACTCAAGAGCTATGATACCTCCCTAAACGCCGTGACTAGAATTCCAATAAAATGATACTCCTTAAAGATCGAACACGATCTAAATAATCGTATGTCTCACTTCTTCGTTAGTTAAACCCACAGACAATAGATTTGGGTCAATCTAATCATATAAAAATATTTATATGTATTGAATAGAATAAATAAAATATTTATGAAAAATTATATATAATTTAATAAAATAGAGTTATTAAAATATAAATCTATTTTTAAAAAAAATATAAAATTCAATCTAATCAACTTATTTAAAATTTTTAACCTGGACCAGTGACAAGATTAGCTATCTGATTCAGTAGTTTGATTACTATCTCAAATTGAGTTTCAATATCACCTGTTTTTATATATATTATATATTCGTATTCTAATGGATGACAAGAATAAATGAGTGATTACCATTTTTTTGTTTATAGTTAAAGTCTCGGATCTAATTACGATTTAATATTTTTCGATTTTAGAAATTCAATCAAGATATTTGTAAGAAATCCAAAAAAAAAAGAAAATTATAAGAACAATAGGGAAAAATGAAATAGAGACACAGATACGGAGATGTTATAATCATTGAAATAAACCTAACAATCAGTCCTCAATTGCGTTAAAGAAAGATATTCTTCCCATCCGCGTGATTTTCAGCTTTTCCCCCTTTTTTTCTGCGGGCATCCTTTTGTTGGAGGATGAAGAAGATTAAAAAGAGCCAAGAAAATTGATATTAAGACACTGCGACACCCACTTTGTGCGCCGCCAATTTCTTGTAAGCAGACACCATAAATCGGCCATGGATACTGTAAGAGACTCTGCTGCTTCTACTATCACTTTCCGATGATTTTCGTCGCAGTCCGACGGGTGTCAACGCTCGTACCCTTGATCGTCTTCTGAGGTATATTCCAGCTCGGATCCTGCCCGTTTGTAAAATCCATTTCTTCAATTCCCAAAGAAATTATTTCTTGTCCCCGATATTGTTACGAGTGTGTTTTACCTGCTTATTGATCCCCGCGATGTTAAAAGTGGTCCACTTGATTGTTATTGACCATCTGAAATTGGATTGCTGTTTAGCTTTATTTTGTACGGAATTTGGTTTTACGCGAATTCGTCAGTGGTCTATCGAAGTTTAGCTCGTTTCAATTGTCTGAGGACTGGATTGGGTAAAAATGGCAAAGTATAATATATGGTTATGGGGAATTGGGTTTGTTTGTTGAAGAAGAATGGGATAAAATGGTCAAGAAAGTGTTTGATGAGGCCTGTAATTGTTTGAGCTATTTCAAAGGGCTGGACAAAGCTTATCTCTGTTTTTGTTTCCTCTCATTGATTATTAAAAGGGAAAACTTTTAGCTGTTTCTTTGATGTATAGCTATATTTTACCTTCATGTGCTGATTTCTTTCTTCAGTTAACTTAGTTATCATGGCTTTTCAGATTCTATGCAGAGTATTGCTGCTGTTGAGTGAATAGGCTCATCAATGGTTTAATCAAGTATCAATTAATATGATTAAAAGCACTGACATGGCCAATTCAATAGACTGCTCTGAAGCCAGAATTAAGAGAGTTGAGTTTCGAGGATCCAGTCGTATGTCAAAGAAGTTGAGAAGAACCATGTTGGTTTCTCCTAAGGTAGATAATGATGCTGCAGAAAGCCAAGGCAGATTGGGTGATTTACCAGACAACCTTATCCATCACATATTGTCATTTATGGAAACCAAGGATGCAATTCAAACTAGTGTTTTATCAAGAAGATGGAGGTATATGTGGACTTCAGTTCCCTGCCTAAACTTCAACAGCAAATCATTTTATCGGCTGGCTGATTTTAAAAGATTTGTCAAGCGGGTCCTGTCCCAACGTGATACTTCTCATATCAAAGCTCTTACTTACTGTCGCTTTGGGGTGGATTATGCAACTGATCAATCACTATTGAATAAGGTTATTGAATTTGCAACTTCACATGGTGTTGAAGAAATCCGAATCAACCTTCGTGGGAAAAGCTCTGGCAGTCCACCCATTGAAATCCCTTCCTCCTTATTTGCTTGCCGGTCCTTGAAAAGGATTGAGTTAAAAGACTGCCATCCTACAAATGTCCCAACATCGGTTGGCTGCAAATCATTGGAAATGTTGCATCTTGAACATTTTCCATTGCATCCTGATCAAGCTAATTCTTCAAATCCATTTTCTAGTATACAGAAGCTTTTTGGTTTTACTAAGTTGACAACTTTGCATCTCAACAGCTTTACTTTAAGTTGTACAGGAATCGCCCCTCTGGATCCTTTTGCTGATTGTGTAAATTTGAAGAATTTGCACTTAAGTGAAATTTGCTTTAAGTCAGATTTGAACCCAAGGGATTTTGTGATATCTGCACCCCAACTTAATAACCTTACACTAGTTTGCAACCGTTTTAAATGTAAACTTGTAGTTGCTGCCCCAAAGCTTGCCAATTTGAGCTACATTTATTCTTCTCCATCTGCCTTTTTTGACTTTTGTCTTCCTTCTTTGGATGACTTAACACTTGATATTCATGAGCGGCACGATCAATCAGAAATTTATCAACGGAGGCAGAGAGAAGAGACCTTACATGGTTTCATCAATGTTCTACGGCGAAACCATAATGTTGAAGCTGTTGAGCTGTCCTTCCATACAGTCATGGTATGGAGAAAATTCCTTTTCACATGTAGAGCACGTCCTTTTGTGTGTGTGTGAGAGAGAGAGAGTGAGAGAGAAACATTTCTGTTTCGAATTGTCTGGTAAACTATAGTTTTGTTGTTAAAGGTTTTATTTTTAAAAGCCTTCCTTTTGTATGTGTTTTCAGGCTACCTGTGGGGCTGGTGCCTTGCTTAAGTGTGAGGATTCATCTTTTATTAAGTCGAAGTCATTGAATTTAGGAGTTGGATCAGCATATAAAATCTTCATTAGCGACCTTGACCACATAACTGCCTACTATCGCAGTTGCTCTCAGCATGCAGACTTCGACATTTTGCCCTTTTAAAGGTGATCAAGGTTTACATCTTTCATCAATATTTTAGTTATATTAGTAGTAGTAATAATTATAAGGTTTTGAAACTTAGTCTTGTGCGTGTTACATCCCTAACTTTTGAATTTTCTTGCTGATTGACTTGAGAGTTTAAGACAATGATCTATGTTCAAAGCTTTTACTTCGTGTTCATGCTTGGAAACATTGATTTGCCTGTTCAGAGTTTAATTAATATGCTCTCTATTTGCATAATCTCAATTGCTCTCAATAAATTTAGGAGAGCTTTCCTGATATAGAAATTACCAACTTCCATCTATTGTATAATATTAACAACCAAAAGTGTACATTTAAGATAATTTATTTGACTTGCAAGCTTGGTGAAGATATTTGGAAGAATTGGTTGAAATTATGTTGTAACCATACATATTGTCTGAAAAAAAATCTGATGATGCCATTGATTTTGATCAATATTATTGTAAGCACACACGCATTGACTGGTAAGAATGAGTAGTATGGTTAACAGTAAAGAGATGAACAGGGAACTTAAAACTCTAAAGAATATAAAGGAGTAACGTTAAGTCAATTATCTGACTTGTTCTGGAGCATAGGATTGTTTGAGGGAATGCTTGGAATCTCAAGTTGCTTGAAACTAAAAAGCTTTTTGAGTCCTGGATGTTACCTTGCATATTTATTTAATGAAGCACTTGTATTGATCATGCGATCTAGTCGTCATGTCAGGAAGGTGATTTGTTATTTCTTATTACCTAATCAAACGTCTAATTTAGTCTGAATTCATTTGTGAGTATTGAGGTTGTGAAGATAATGTAGAGTAACTTGATGCTTTAAGATGTTAAGTAGCTTGACAGAGGCAGCAGAGCTGTTATTCAAATGGTTATCCTGAAATGAAAATTTGTGTGTATTGTTGGGCAGTAAGATATTAAATTAATGATTGTTATGAACATATCTTGATGGCCATGGGACATGTTAGTGAAGTTTATTGGATTTTGCTGTACTTCATATCAAGAAAAATTGATAATTATGTAGACCGAAGATAACACTCAATGAAGTTATTAAACGGGATATTTTGGTTAATAATATATCATAAGATTTGGTTGTTAATGGAGCAAAATGATATTGTGTATATAGTCAAATCCACCTAGTAGGATAAGACTAGGTGGTATTGTATATAACTCTGATTTTATGCAACTTAGGGATGAAGTTTAATCAATATACATGAATTGTGCTGCATTTGAATTGTGGCGCTGATTACTTGACCTGTGAGCATTTTGCAAAACACTTTTGCCCAAGAAGTCAAGAACATATATTTCAGTCTCATTTCATCTGCTTCTCCATTGATGTTCTTGTTGCAGAAAACAAACCCTGAAAGCTTTTTAAAAGCCGGGGAAGTAGAATCATACTCGCAAAATGGTTTTGGGTTGTTTGAGGGTGGACTAATTAAGTTTAACAATGATATTATGATTGTTCAGTGTTGAGAATGAATTTTCTTATTTGTGGAGTATCAAACTCACTTGATTCTCCTGTTTTAGATGTTCAAACTTGCTCTGCACAAGAGGCATGGATGATATTCCTGGAGGAGGAGAATCAGATGGAAGCTAAACGAAGATGAGTAGTGTTGGGTACAGGGTAGATTTTTAGTCACAGGATTGGGATATTCTAGTACATGCATGAGGTTCTATAGGATTAGTTTTTTACTTTTTACAGGGAAATGAAAATTTTAAATCCTTTTTTTTCTCCTTTGTAATTCCCGAATTGTAGTTAATACTCAGGTTAAATTCATAATATAGTCTTATTTTTATTAATTTTTCCCTGATATATATATTAATTGATTATCCTTTATTATTATTGTAATAAAAGGAGCTTCATGGTTTTTTTTTGTTGTTGTTGATATAAGCTTCATGGGGTTATTACCTTGGAAGTAATACTTCAAAATATTTATGAATATACTCAACTATATACCTGACCCTAATCCTACTTAATTATAATATATTATCCTAAAAGATGGAATGATATTTTATTCAAATTAACATAAACTAAATCTTAGATAAGTAAAATAATTCAAATTAATCTAAATTCTAAACCAAATCAAATCTAAGAGATAATTATAAATACACAAGAAGTCATAAATCTTAATTAGTTTGATTTCTTCTTTCCTAGTTTGATTTTTAATTTTAATTGGGATATAATGAAGAAGTTTTGAGAAAAGAGTTATTTACCATCTCATTATTTTTAATTATTGTTTAAAATTATTATAATTTAAATTTGATTCAAAATGCAAAAATTGAGAGAATATTAATACGGTCAATATATAACATAAAATTAATAAATAATAACAACAAACAATAGTCCGACGGGGCCTATATCTAACCAGACATAATTAAGGTGAAATATAATATTATCGATGTATCAAATTGTGCAACCTTTTATGGAATAATGTGAACTTCGGTTTTCTGGCAAACTTTAATAAACATATTTTACATTTTAAATAATCATCCTTAGAACAGAAAGCAATTAAATTACATCGGACTCTACTATACACCATGTTCCATGTATGAACAAAGCCTTTTTTTTGGGTTATGTGCATTTTCGTTTTTTTAATACAAAATTTCTTAATATTATATAAATTAGTTTTAAGTACTTCATTGCACTTGATGCAATTTCTTATTAAGAAAATCACTGTAAAATTTTAAAAGAAAGAATATAATTACTTAAGAGTGTTATATCAAATAAATAATTTAAATATGTTGTTATTTACACGAAATTTATTATTGTATATTATTTTTTATTATGAGATTTTTATTTTTCAATGATTATATTAATTTTTTAGAACGTCTTAGTGATTCCTTTTTTATTTTAATTTTTCATATAATTTAAAAATATAAAAATATAAAAAAAAATACTAGGAATATTTGTTTAATTAGGGGACAAACATTAATTAATGGCCAGAAATTATATCATGGCAAACCCACGGCCAAGTGAATGGCAGAAAACAACGAGAAAATATTATATACAGGCGTATAGTTTAAAAAAAAAAAAATTGGCCTAAATTTTAATTTTTTTTTTTAAATAAATAATTATATTTATTTAAAATAATTTTTAGACTAAACTATAATTTAAAATTATAGTTTCAGATAAGTTAATAAGAATAATTTTTAGAACAATAAAAAAATTTATAAATTACTCAATTACTATTTTTTTTTACACTCTCTCTCCTTTATCTTTTTCACCCTCTCTCTTCTCTTATATTTTTAATAAAATTATACTATTTTTATTAATTTTTTAATTATAAAAATTCTTTTGATAATAACTATATAAACATTTATTTATCTAAAATTATTTTTTTTATAAATTATTTTTTGAAACTATTTTTTTAGAAGTTACCTAAAAACTATTTTTTTAGACCTTTTTTTTTAATTTATCTAAACACACACATACTCGCGTGTGTGTGTGTGTATATATATCAGTAACAAAACCAAAACGCGCTAAAATGATCCCTCTGCGTACGAGTGAGATGAAACTTAAACAGAGATAAGAGTGAGAGCAAAACCAATAATAAACAGTGAAAGAGTGGGCGTTGATTTGATTTGGTGGCTTAATTGGGTGACGCACCAATGGTCGTTGCCGCAATTCGCCTTCCTTCTTCCCTCGCCTCTCTTTCTCTCCACACACTTCGATTTTCATGGCGCAGATCTGCTACTTCACTTCCCTCCTATGCCCTTCCTCTCTTCAGACCTGTTCTCCAGGTTCGCTTTCGCTCCAGTAAGTCCCATCTTTTCTACTCCATTCATTGCTTCTTTTTCCCTGTATTCAAATTGCAATCTTTTCATTGTAGCATTGCCCTTCGCTATTTGTACTGTAGATTTAAGCCTAATTATGACACTCATTCTCAGGCTTGTTTATTCTGTTTTAGTTGACTGAGTTGCTCGACATAGCAGCCATGTTAAATTAAGTCTGAGTTTTGTTTTTTATGTTCAATTTAAGATTCTCTCGAAACTGTTGTTTGAGGATTTCGGAAGATCAATAGGTGTCTTGAAATGCTTAGACTTTGATATTTGAATGTAACACACGTTTTGGGGGCAGAGTCAGAGTTGAGGAAATAGTTGAAGATCGTTATGTCGTCGCTGCTGAAGACACAATTTTGCTTGGATGAATTCATTACAGATTTTTCTTTTATTTTGTTTTGTTTCCTATGCAGTTTTTTTATGTGGCATTAGATAAAAATTTTGTTGACTTCTTAACTCGCCACAGTTTCTTCCGGTGGAGATTCTGAGGTGGAATTATCTGCTGATCGATCAGAAATGATATTTGTGGGGACGGGAACTAGTGAAGGGATTCCACGAGTCAGCTGTTTGACTAATCCTCTTAAGACATGCCAGGTACAAATTTTAGAACCTTTGTAATGAAGCAAAGTTTCTTATTGTATGCAGTGAGTCTAGAATTGAACACTTTCTGTTGAATGTGGAATGTTTAAAGAGAAGTCTTCTTGGTCCCTATAGGTCTGTTCCAAGGCTACTGAACCGGGTAATAAGAATAGGAGACTTAACACAAGCATTCTCATTCGTCAACCAAGCTCCTCAGGAAGTCGCAATATTCTAATAGATGTTGGGAAGTAAGTAATAAAATTTCGTAATATATCATACTTATAGTACATTTGGGTGATGTTTTTCTGTGATTTTATCCATTTTTGAGCCAGATTAACATGTGGTTTACCCATGGAATGCCATGGAATGATAGCTGTTTGAACCACAATGGAAAATTTCATTTCCATTAAATATCTTACCCCTCTAATATAAATGTTGTCTCCAACTCCTTTACTTTCTTTATTGTTAATATTATTACTTTGTTGTTGTTGTTACTACCAAGATTCTTTGGGAACAGTTACTAAACAAAAAGTACTGAACAATAAATGATTAATTAAATTATTGATATGAAGTTACTGTTCAAGCTTGGTCAAAACTGTAAAGATCTGGCACATTCCTTCAATATGCCACAATAAATTTTACTATTTACTTCACAGAAGATGCTAGAAATTGAGACCACCAGCCGTGCTGGTCATTTACAGTTTACAATTACTGTTTATGCATTAGAAAATCCTTTGGTATGTCGCTTGATGCTGGTCTAGTGATAATGGGCTACAGATTATCTAGAAGCTTGTTTTATGTTCAACCCTTGCTTGATCATGTACCCAAAAATAAAATTTTCAACCCTTGGTATTATTGAGTTTCAGTTATTTCTTTTGGAGTAGACTGATAAAATTTTGTTTAAGCTAAGCCTGAGTTTCCTATTCATGATACATGATAGGAACTATTCTATGATGCCTGCACAGTGGATATGATGGAGCTGCCCTAAGATAGGGTTTAAGTTCACTTGACCATTTCAATAAAAATACGATATAGCTGTAGCATGTCCGCACTGGCCATACCTATTCAAGTAAAAGATTCTGATTGACTCATTTAGCTAACCCTTATTTGTTTGAGGTCAAAATTGTTGCTACCATGAAGAAATTTAACTGCATAACTCTAATTGATAGATTTAGATATTAGATGTTGTATATATTTGATAATAAAATATTTACTTGTTATTATGCAGATTTTTCTATCAGAGTGCTCTTCGATGGTTTCCTACTTTGGGGTTAGTTCTCCTGTTAAATGCTTCGGCATTTTTCTTTCATCATTTTGTGTACGTTATGATCATCCGTGTCTGACTATTTTTGTTTCCAAGTTATAACAAACAGTTGTATTCCTTTTAAAAAAAATAACAGTTCGATTTTGAGGAGAGTTCATATGTCACACTTTAAAAGACAATCCAAGATATATGCTACACGTTTTCTGCCTATAGCAGTGCCAGCATTTCTTTTTCCATCTGTTTGTTTATTTTCAGGGAAACCTATTGATTACTGGAAAGCTTAAAATATGTGAAGTGTATGGTTCTCTTACGAGTTTTCTTGTATTGTAAATTTCCGTTTTTGCTTCATCGCTCTGAAACCAGTTGTATTTCTGTCAGGATAAGAGCACTTGATGCGGTTATTATTACTCATTCCCATGCTGATGCAATTGGAGGTCTCTGAAATGAACACTATCTGATACTTTTTGAATAATCTTTCCGACATGAACTGTATCCTGATTTATTATGTTGATCTAAAATCTGCTTCTCTCTTTTCTCAGGTCTTGATGATCTCCGAGATTGGACAAACAATGTTCAGCCATCTATTCCAATATATGTAGCCGAGCGTGACTTTGAGGTCCTTATCAAAATTATCCCTTTACTTGCTGCTTATCATCCGCAAGTGTAAATAATTGGTTGGTGTTAGAATTGTCCCTTATATTTTTTATGTTTACCTGAGTCATGTGTAGGTGATGAAGAAGACACATTATTATTTAGTAGATACAAGTGTTATCATCCCTGGTGCTGCAGTATCAAAGTTGCAATTTAATATCATATCAGAAGAGCCATTTTTTGTGCAAGGATTGAAGGTCAGAACTAATAACAGTCTAAGAGTCTGAAGTGAGTTTTTTTAGTATTTTTCCTGTTCTATAGTCTAGTATGCTCACTTTATTGCTCAACCAATTACTTCCTGATCTTGTTCCTAAACAGTGTGTGACTTGGCTCTTATATTATCGCTTTCTTTTATTATTGTGTTCCAGATTACTCCCTTGCCAGTGTGGCACGGCCAAGGTTATCGTTCCCTCGGTTTCCGTTTTGGGGATGTATGTTACATTAGGTAATGCTTCTAAGTTGAGAAGTAGCTGAAAGCACAGCTTTTCTGTCAATACTCAATAGAAGTGAGATCTAATCTTAATGCCTTACCATTGCAGTGATGTTAGTGAAATTCCTGAAGAAACCTACCCACTTTTGAAGGATTGTGAAATTCTAATTCTGGTGCCTACCCTCTCACCTTTTGTACAGAGACATCCATAAGCTTCCATTTTACATGAAAGGGAAAAAGTAATTAATTTTTTTCTTGGACTTATAGAAGTTATGATTGTGTACAGGATGCTTTGAGACCAGATCGCTCTAGTTCCACACATTTTGGACTTCCAAGGGTAATTAATATCTTTCACAGGTATTAAATTTTTCTTAAAACAACGTAGTTTATTTCTGATCTCCCAATTCCAGGCAATAGAGGAAGTGCGGAAAATACAACCCAAGAGGACACTGTTTACTGGTAAGTTTGGGTTATGATTCTGCAATATACAGCAAACATATAAGAAACTACATGTTTAATTTAAAAAATCTTCCTCTAGTTTCTATGAAAAGTATTTCACAAGATAACTTGCTATTTCTACTCATTGGCAATAATTGGAAGGGATGATGCATCTGATGGATCATGAAGAAGTGAATAGCTATCTGGCAAAATTCATGGAGTCTGAGGGTCTTGATATGCAACTGAGCTATGATGGGCTTCGTATACCGGTAAAACTATAGCGTATTACACTCATTGGGTTCTTACTTTGAGAGATAGACTAGTTCTTGGCTACAGCATTAATTTTTTTAGGCCTATCCAATAAAAAAGCGAAATTGTTAGGATGAGGCTGGACTCATACAAGAATGAGAAAAATAGGTTAAAGATGAACATCCTCATGACTTTGAGGAAAACTACACTGAATACTTGATTATGGTAGGTGATTTCTTACAACTCTTTGCAACAAAGGTGTCGAGTTGGAGAATTGAATTCTATCATTTTGGGACACTGAAAAAGGTGAAACCACTGTACTGTTATAGGATTGTGGTGACAATCAGATGCAAAAAATGTATATTTTCCAGGTGCCCCACCTCCAGTTGGGAAAATAGGACAGCCCTTGATAGGCTCTGCTTTAAAAGGGCCGGCCTAAAAGCCCGCTTACCTTAAAAATAATAGTTTTTAGAAGTCCAGCGCTCCATTTAAACAGACTGGCCTGACGGTCTCCGCTCATTTTACTAACTCTACCATGCTCTGTTTAATGAATGTAATTGGAATTTGGAAGTTATAGTTTAAGAATGAATCTTACGCAAGCAGCTTGAATTAGAAATTCATGTTACTGACTGCCCCCATGTTTTTTCTTTTTTTACTAACTAGTAATTTTTTTCCTGATCCGTAACTCTTCAAAAAAAGCTGATGCAATATTTAGTATGCAAAAAAGTGTTTTTTGTTTTGTTTTGGAAAATACTTTTCCATCTACCAAACATTGCGCATATATAATAAGAATATTTTAAAGTTGATGAAAAATGCAACATATTTTAAATTCCATGTGATGCACGAAGCTCACATTCTAATTTATAAATATGGGACACTTGGTAGTTAGTAGATTGATTTGGTACAGGACTTACTTTTTAAGAAAAGTAATTTAAAAAACTAAACATATAAAAATTGTCTTATCTCAGTTGATATTGATTGCAATGTTTATCTACCATGTACTTGATAGAAACATTGCTTCAAAAGAGAGAAGATTGCTAGTCATGATCACAAATTGAAAGGTGAAGTCAATTTTCTCAAGACTATTTATTTGGGGGCTGAATGAAGTCATAAAGTCTTCTCATCTCAATCTTCTAAAGGTTATCCTATGCTTAATTGAAAGGAAATGTTATCTAAAATATAAATGTTTAGAAGTTCTATTAAAATGTGTTTTGGCTATTTAAAAATACTATCAAAATTTCAAAATTTTAGATGTTAAATAACATTCTTAAAATTTGATCTTAATTTTTGGAAAAATTAGTGAATCTATAGAAATTTATTATAATATTTATTTTTTGGGAGTAATTATAATTTTAAAAAATTATAATTTACTTGTTGCCTAGCTTCGCTCTCCAAAAAGGAAAGTTATACTACAATGCGAAGGGTTAAGAGTTTTTATCTAGTTGGGACTCGATCTCTTCCCTAGTCCACACTCACACCAATCAATTAATGAGAGTTGGATCTTTTTTTTTTTTGCGTACCTGGTTTATAGGAGTTTTGCCCCGACTAC
Source organism: Leucaena leucocephala (assembly GCA_037074615.1). Classification (NCBI taxonomy): domain Eukaryota; kingdom Viridiplantae; phylum Streptophyta; class Magnoliopsida; order Fabales; family Fabaceae; genus Leucaena; species Leucaena leucocephala. Next base: position 19,244,080 of record CM073555.1, on the reverse strand, counting down.
ATCTGGATCCGACCCGCATCGCGCACCTGGCTATGGTGGGTGAGTCTCCCAACGGAGATTTTCTGCGTACGCTAAGACTCGAACTCGAGATCTCGCTTAAGTGATACCGAGCCGCTTACCACTCAGACCAACCCCCGTTGGTAATGAGAGTTGGATCTAATGAAAGAGGTTAATTTTTCACAATATAATAAATTAAAATTTGAATCTTCGTAAAAAGATGTATTCCCCTTTAATGCTAGATAATGTTTTAAACAAAATTACCTTTAATAAAAAGATATATATGCTTAAAAAAAAGGGGTCAAACTGATTCATATTTGAAGACACTAATATTTAGCATAGTGCCACAATATGACAATAATTTAATAATTTTAAGAGGGTTTATAATATTTTGAATTGTTGTGTGGGAGAGGTGAAGTGTTTGGAGTAATTTTTTTTATCAAAACTATAGTTTTAATATAAGTTAGAGGAAACAACTTCTAATTGTTGTATTTGGATTAACTTTTAAAAAATAAATTTTATAGGAGAGAATATATTTTGAGTAAAATAAATTTTATGAAAAATCTATTTTTTTATTGGTGTGTTTGGATTAACTTTTAGATAATAGATTTTACAAAAAAAGAAATTGATTGTTAGAAGTGGATCCCCTAACTTTTCTAAAACTATTGTTTTGATAGAAAAATATACTATGAAAAAAATTAGTGTTTGGATAGTTTATTAGTTTAATAAAAAATTAATTGTTAAAAAAATTAATATTTGATAGTTTATTGATTTTCATACAAAAATTGATTGTGAAAAAAATTTAATAGTTAGATAGTTTATTAGTTTTCTTAAAGAAATATTGTAAAAAATTTGAGGTGTTTGGAATATATGATCTAAAACTATTGTTTGGATTAAAAAAAAAATTTACAAAAATTTATTCTACCTAAAATTTATCATTCTAAAATATATTCTACCTAAAATCTAGTCTAATTAAAATCTATTTTTTAAAATTTAATTACATTTTATAAAAATAATTAAAATAAGGGCGGGATAAGGGGGACCGAAAAGGAATTCAGCCGACCTTTTTTTGTTTGACAACGAAGCCACGTCAGTCGTGCCTGTCAGATTCTGAATCCCCTGCCATCCCCAGCATGTGTCTCACATGACCCAATCATCTATTGCCACGTCAGCAACGATTCCCCCCCCATACCAATATAATATTATAATTCATTTTCAAAATCTGGTTTTTAAATTATTTATGTCAGTTTCTTTTTTTGGGTGGAAATAAAAATCCATCTCAGCGGTGGGGATGCGATTGGGACTTGTGATAATTGTCCCAACGTTTTCAACGAGCAATGATATCTTCGCCATACACGTGGGCATCTTTTCTTCCCCAAAAAGTACTTTTTTCCTGATACTAAAAAGGGAAAAATCCCTACAACAGCAGGTGACCTTATCAGCCAGAGACTCCCCGATGAACAAGATAGTGGTGGAAGTTGATGGAGCCTTTTCTTACTACCAAGGAGAGACAGCTTGTGGAGGCATATTGAAAAATGATACTAACGGACTTCTTGAAGGGTTCATGTTCAAATTGGACCATGGAGATCATCTTACAGCAGAGTTATGGGGCTGAAGTGAGCTTGGGATCTTGGTGAGCGAAATGTTAACTTGCATTGTGATTCCTCTGAAGCCATACCTCTTATTGAGGGTGACGAGAATATTCTTCATGATGACTGGGTCGGGATACATTAGATTAAGACCATGATGGGTAGGGAATGGAATATTGATATCCAAGTTATCAGCAGAGATTCCAATCATGTGGCCGATGTGCTTGCGAAGAAAGGATTGGATGGAGCTTTGGGGCTTCAATTCTTGAGCAACGAGACAGTGTTGGGAATTATTTCTTTACTGCATTTTTTTTTTGCCAGTCTATAACAAAAACTATATGAATATCGAAATTACATTTTGATAATTTAAACTTTAATAATTTTAAATTAGTTATAAAAACTAAATTGAGATTTTGAAATATTTATTTATTTTATAAAATTGTCCTCACACATTTAAAAAAAGAACAAGATCAATGCTCTCGCAGGCTCAACATTAAAGCTCTACTGGCACTAGACCTCCGTTGCAGGCAACCGGCCTACCGGTGGGTGCCGGTGGCTGGAGCCCCAACAGGATATTTGGTACTAAAGGCATTGGAGGTGAGATTTAATCCCGCAACCCTTAAATTCCAAAATATGTGGTAACCATTGAGCTACAAATATAACTTAATATAATATTATAAAACTATATATAAGTTAATCCATAAACTTTGACTATATAATATTTATTCCTTTTGTAAAATTATAGACTATATTTCAATTGATATTTATTACAATTCACAATTATTTTTTATATCTCATACTTATTAAAATAAATAAAATATTATGGCCATCTATTACTTTTATAACGTCATTTATTACCTTTTTATATATATATACACACACTATAAAAGTAATACAATTCATAATTAGTTTTTATATATCAACTTTGTTGAAATAAATAAATCATGGTGGTCATTTACTACTTTTTTAATCCTATTAACTACATTTTTATAGATATTTATCATAATAGTTATGCAATTAACAACCAATTTTTAAATCTCAAACTTATTGAAATAAATAAATAATTGTGGCCATTTACTACTTGTGTAATAGTATTGACTACATTTCTATAGATATTTATTACAATAGTTATGTAATTAACAACTATTTTTTAGATCTCAAACTTGTTGAAATAAATGAATTATTGGGCCATTTACTACTTTTGTAATGCCATTGACTATATTTCTATAGATATTTACGATAATAGTTATGTAATTAACAACTATGTTTTAGATCTCAAATTTGTTAAATTAAATAAATTATTGTGGCAGTTTACTACTTTTGTAATGATATTGACTATATTTTTATAGATATTTATCACAATAGTTATGCAATTAATAACTATTTTTTAGATATCAAGCTTATTAAAATAAATAAATTCTTATGGTCATTTACTACTTTTGTAATGTCATTTATTACATTTATCTATGGAAATGTAATCAGCGTTATAAAAGTAGTAAATGGCTATAATAATTTATTTATTTTAACAAATTTGAGATGTGAAAAATTGTTATCAATTATATTAATATTGTGGTAAATATCTATAAAAATATAGTTAATAATAGTAAATAGCCATAAGGATTAATCTATTTTAACAAGTTTGAGATATAAAAAATAGATGTGAATTACATTACTTTTGTAGTAAGTATATGAAAATATAGTCAATAACATTATAAAAATAGTATAGGACATAAATATCTATAGAAATATAGTTAATTGCGTTATAAAAATAGTAAATTAAATATAGTCAAAGTTTACCGTTTAACTTATATATTGTTTTGTAATATTATATTAAGTGGTGTTTGTGGCTCAATGGCTACTATGTATTTTAGAATCCAATAGGTTAGGGGATTGTCGGAGCTCCTACCATCGGCACCGACACTAGAGCTCCGGCTGGCGGGCTGGTGGTCAGTGATAGAGGTTTAGCACTGTCAGAGCTCCGATGGCCAATCGATGATGAGGCTTGGTCTTTTTTTTTTTAAATGTGTGAGGGCAATTTTGTAAATAACTAAACATTTCAAAATCTCAATTTGATACTTATAACCAATTTAGCATCATTAAAGTTTGATTAACAAAATGGAATTTCAATATCATATAGTATGTTATATGGATTTTCCATACTAAAATAGTAGTGTAAGTGGCAGTAAAATACATTACAAGCTATTTTTAATTTTAAATGTTAAAATATATTGTAAATTTAGTTCTAATAGAATATATTAATATCAATACTAATATATTTTAAGCTAAAATACACAATATCTCTTACATTGAGTCATTTAGACATGATTTTCTTAATTTTGAAAAAATTAAATTAAAATCCCTAATTTTTTATGTTTTGATTATCAAGTCCCTACTATTAAAATTACTATTAAAATTAACGGTTCTTACCATGTTATAATTTTTATAATATAGTATGTTATTTAAAAAATAATATCTGGCACTTGACATATAATTTAAATTTTTTATTGCTTAAAATAAAATACTTTAAAAATATAAAATATTTAAATAACACTTACACTAACATGTAATTTAAAGTATTTTTTAAATATTTAAGAATATAAAATAATTAAAAAGTATTTAAAATATTTATTTGACCATGTATTATTTAAATAAAAACTACTTAAAATTATATGTAAATTGTCAAGTATTATTTTTAAATGATGTGCTATATAATAAAAATATAAAAAATATTGCATGATAAAAATATTTAATTTTAATAGTAGGATTCTAATAATTAAAATATAAAATATTAAAATTTTTACTCTAGATTTTAAAAGTTAAAGATATTATATGTATCTGATTTAAAATTGGAAAAAATTTTGTATATTTAAATCTATATTTTATATTGAATATATTGATATTACTATGTTTTAATAAAAATATTGATAATTTAAGTGTGGAGAGAGGCCTTGTAATAATAATAAAAAGAATAAAAAGAGTGGCCCACCTAAATTTTGAAATGATGACGAGCGGTCCCAGTGCCAGACCAGCTGCCACGCCCGTGAACCCGGACCTCTCTCGGCATTTGCAATTTTGCCCTCTCTTCTCTTCTCAGTCTCCCATTATTTTTTGTCATACATTTTTCTAAATAGAAAAAATTGACCACGTATTTCATGTATACACTTTATTTAATTTTATTTTTCATCTTCTGACATACATCTATATTTTTATCTAATTTTTAATTTATTATCTATATTTTTTTCTTAATTAAATATTTTAATATTGCTCTGTTAGCTCTTGAGTATAGCTAATGCTACTAACAAAATTAAGTTATCTTAACTAATATATTAACAGAGCAAAGGAAAAATTATACAATTATTAAATTAAAAATAAAAGGGAAGTGTGCATACCTAGAAAATTATCTCCCTTTATTTATTAAAAATATATAAATCATGATATAAAATTTTAATAAATTTGTAACTCATCTTTAAGGCTGCTTATAATTCTATGTGATTCACACAAAAAATTAAATGATATGTAAGTTTTAAATTAACATTTTATATCACATATATATATTGATATTTTAATTCATAAAAATATATAGAATATCTTTTGGAGTATGGCAATAATGGTGTTATTTATTATGGAGTATTGAATCTGATGTCCTTGTCCTTGTAGAATTCATAATTCATACGATCCAATTGATGACACTTCTTTTGTTGACTTTTTTACATGCCTTGTGATATTTCATACGTAAAAGAGTTCATGCTCATCATAATAACTCCCCATGCTATATTTCATTACATTCAACTACATACTTCACAATTTTCAAAATTACAGTGAGCTTCTATTTATTTATTTTATTATTATATTAAAAAAATTATATTATTATATGCATTGTACTGTGTGCGTGCTTTACAATTTTACAGGTATAATATAATAAAATAAAATTATTAAAAACATAAATATGCTAAACTAATATTTTTTTCTTATTTTTTAAAGTCAAAACTATATCGTCTCAACCACACTATGGAGAACAATATATTAAATCCAATATGGTAAACCTATACTTTCTATAGGTTTGTAGTGGATTAATCTCAAGGTAATTGCGCTGATCCTAAGTCACTTATTTGTTTGGTTTAGTTGATTGATCGATCAGACTAAATATTTAAAAATAGAGTAGTATCTAATATATTGATATTATTTTTTATATGTGACTAATATCTTAGTTTTATTTATGGTATAATTTTTTCTATAATCTTTTTAATTTAATATATTTTTTTGTACTTAACAAATAAAATTATGGATAAAATTGTAACAAATTAAAAAAATTATGAGTGAAATTGTACCATAAATAAGATTATGATACTAGTCGCATATCATAAATAATATCAGGATATTGTATATTATTTTACTCAATATTTAATTAACTAGTATGATTGAAAAATCTAATTAACTAGCGATAAACACAATACCAACAATATGCAATGTGAACTCTATTTAAACATTGTAAAAAACCATATAATTAATTTGAAATGAGAAGTGAAAGATGAGAATGAGACCCCACGATGTGAAAAAGAATGGGAAGGGAAAATCTTAATTGAAGAGCGAGCTTCAAAATAAAGATAGATTTGGTATGATTGAAGGTGTTGAAGCCCGTGATTATAGTACAAATTAATGATTAAGTTTACAAAAACTATAAGCTTTAAGGCACATAATACAACTTACTCTGTGCTGCCTTTTTTCTACAATGAGTGTCCTATCTCTGTTCTTTCTCAGTTTCTTTTCTTTTTATCTATATGTGGTTATTTTTTAATTCATTTTTGAATAATTACGTGTTTATTAATTCATCGATTAGATAAATTAATCAAAAAATTGTGTACAATTGAACTCAAGAAAAGTGATACTACCGTTCAATCTTTACAGATTTTAAATTCGATTCTTAAAAAAATTATTTATAATAAGAGATGTTTTCTCTAACTTTAAAATTAAATATATGATAATAGGATCCAAGAAATAATATAAAAAAAATAATTAATTTTGTATATATGAGTGTATATGTCGGCCTCCATCTCCACTTCATCTGAAATAATTAGTTTTTAATTGAGACAAATAAACAAATTAAGCGTGCTCCAAAAAGTATATTTGCTTACAACGTACACGAACCACTGAGGAAATTATTATTTTGATTTTTGAGTCACCATCGCATTCTTAATTATATAAATAAAACGTACGTACTGCACTAATCTTTTATTAATTGCAGATCAGTCATTCTATAATGACTATTTGAAAACTTTAATTACAAGCAAATCCAATATTAGATCTAAATTGTTGAGGAAGGATAGCGAAAATAATTACAAAATTTCAAATCTTATTTTATATTTTCATGTATAAAAAGATTATTTACTGAATGGAAGAAGCACTACTAGACCAAAAGCTTTGTAAACGATCAATTTCAGTCCTTTAACTAAAATTTTATACTCATATTATCCCAGAATTAGTGTAACCGATTTCAATAAAATTTATCTTTTTTCCTTTACCATTAGTAAACAATTTCATTAACTCGAGTTTGTCTGTTTTATTGAACGTATAAAATAAAAGTGACATACACGAATTATAACAAATTTTTTTCCTCCCCGGGGATATTAAAAATATAAAGCAATTTAATTTATTTTATATTTTTTTATGTATATCATTCTCACACAAATTATTTTATACTTTTCTTTACCATACATATTAAAAAGTGAAACAACATATTTTATTTCAGAAATTATTGTCCCATGCACCTCGGGTATTAGAAGTTATTTTAATAACAAATTGTGACTTTTTACAGTTTATTAATTTTGCCCATACGACTAAAAATAAGAAAATAATTATTTACTAACAATATGTTAGTTGAGGTGATAATCAGCTTCAATCAAATAATATAAGCCTCAAAAGGGATTACACTATCGTCCAAATAAAAAAAATTATTATAATAATAAAAAATATATCTGTAAATATAAGTAAAATAATGGGATTGATCTTTTTTTTACTTGAATATATATTGATATTTAGGGATGCGAAGTTAATTTATAATTTTTCTTTCAGTTATCACTATTATAATCACACAAATGAGCTGGTGAAAGATAAGTGCAATATCCCCATTTTCAAAATCTTAAACATTGAAGAATAAAACAAGAAAATGACAAAAACTTCCCATTTTTATTGCCCATTTTTTTAAATTAAAAATAATTCATTCATGGTCCTGCCAACGCCCAACCTCATCGAAATTTGAACAATATAATTAACTTAATATATGTATCCCTGCCAATAGCCACAAACTTCTTACACATTACATATTATATATATATATATATATATATATATATATATATATATATATTTTATTGTGGTCCACTAATACTAACACAGTAGTCTTGAATAATCTTTGCCCTTAATTTCCCTCCATTTTTTAGTGATCGGAGAAAGCATGCATATGGCGGCATCCTATGCTGCTAAAAATATAATTCATAATTTTCTATGTTCTTGAGATGTGATCTCTTGGGTTTTTTTATTTTGAAAATTTGTTTAATGTTCTTGTGTTTTGTTTGACCAAGACCTTTTGATCTAAACTATCTAGATTATATATGGAAGCCATGCATTTATGTATTTCACACGTTCATTGAGTTTTTAGCTATGAAAAATTGTCAATTTTGTTTTCATTAAAAGCTTGGAATATTAACACCAAAATCTTTATAAGTAAACAATTTCTAACTCTTTATTGTGCAGTGATGTTGATTTATTAGACGTATAAAGAATAACTATAAATAGATTTAAAGTGGGTGATCTCGATAATATGTACAAAAGAAGTTGTTAGAGGCTGGTTGAAAAGGTATATCAAATATTATTAAGTTATCTAAAAAGATAAAAAAATATTTAATAAAATTATTAAACGAGACATTTTTTTAATACCATATCTAAAAATTAAGTTGTTAATAGAGCATATAATAATATGTCATTTATGTAGTTTATTTTATCTAATAAAATAAGATTTGTTATTATTGATAACGAGAGGGGTGACACAATTTCTTCTGGTTAGATATATGATGGTTAGTGTGTGTGTGAGAGAGAGATGAGGGCATATTGCCTTTTGTGGATGCAGAAGCTTGCAAGATCTTATTTGTTTAGACTTTAATTTCAAAGAACCATGCAACAGTGTCAGAAATTATCAGCTTTTTTAATCGGCAAATAGTTCAATGATAATGAAATGAACGATGCAAAAGAAACTATATACTATGTATATAATAATGCACAGCTTAATAGACAACATAATTAATTAGTTAAAGATAATAGAAAAGCTTTTAACCATAGGCCTCCTGCTTTGAGAGCTTAATCAATGGATCAATCATCCCGCTGCTCACTGTAGAAACCAGACAAGAAAAGTTTGCACAAAACCCAACATGTTAAACAAATCATAGAGCAGATTAACCATTTTCGCATTGAAATATATATTTTCAAAATTGAATTAGGAAATTTACGAAATATTTTTTTAAGAAAAATAACAAGTGGACTTCTCTCTCTCTCTCCATCTTTCTTTTCTCTTTCTTCTTCTGGCCCTTGTCTTTGTATCTCTCTATCTCTCTGTAATATACAAATGAGACTGATCTCTTTTTACATGGTTGCTTTTATTTTTTGCCCTTTTTTTCTGCATACTTTACGAGAGATGGGAAAGGTGAGGGTGGCATAATTAAGCAAAAGGTTTTCGCAAGAAAATAAACACTTTGGTAAAAGCAAGTATTATATAAATAAAGGAAGAAAAGAAAAGATTTTTTCTTTCTTTCTTTGCTTTCTTTTTTCTTTCCGGGGTTGAGAAAGAGAATAGAGAGAAAAAGACAGAAAGTGCAACGTCAGAGTTAAGCCGTAGGGTTCCCATTGGGCTGTGGTTTTAGGCCTTGTTTTGGACTGAGGGAATCCTCCTTCTCATCCACATCTCTCTCTCTCTCTGATAGTTCAACTTCAAACCACTGGGTCTGTATTTTTGTTCATATTTGTGTGGCTATCCTTGGATGTTCTCGGTATTATCAAGCATGGTTTTCTAAGAAACCATGAAGAAGAAAAGCGGCTAGCCACAGCCTACATATTAGGCCTTCTGCTTCTTGCTTCTGATTATTCAGCTTCCATCAGTTTTTTTCCTTATCATCTCTCACTCTTGTTTCTTCTGCTCTTCCAGGTTTCAACAAAAAAAACTAACCCCTTGTCTCTTGGGTTGGTGCCAAACAAGCAGGAAACAAACACCATCAAGGTTTTATAGTGGGAGAGTATAATTTTTTGCTTGCTTCCTCCAAAGAGTTACTATTTTTTTATCCACTTCCGTTTCCTTCACCTGGGATTTCAAAGACTTTCTGTGTAGAAAAATTTCCCCTTTTGTTCTTCTCTCTCTCTCTATCTCTCTTTCCCTCTCTCTCTCTCTCTCTCAGCAGTATATGCAGAATCTTATATCAGTGTATCTTTTTCCTTTTTCTGTTTTGAGTGAGGGTTATATGTCTTTAGATCCTAAAAAGCCATATAACATAGGAGAAACCAAGATCTATATGGCCAACACAAGATTCGGATCCAAAGAATTCTTGGCATAAGAGAAAATATGAAGGGTTTGATGTTTCACCAGCAACAGCAACAACAAGTAGTGGAAGAGAACATGTCTAATTTGACTTCTGCATCTGGTGAAGCCAGTGTTTCATCAGGCAATAGAAACGAAATTGCTACCAATTATCCTTCACAACAACAATACTTTGCTTCCCCATCAACTCAAACTCAAACTCAGCCCCTGAAGAAAAAGAGAAACCTTCCTGGAAACCCAGGTTTAATATATACATACATACATACACATATATATATATATGAATCTCATTCTTTTGGGTTGTTTTCAATCAAAATGTTATCTTTTTTGTTTTTTTGATGTGGGGGTTTTCAATTATTTCAGACCCAGATGCTGAAGTTATAGCCTTGTCTCCAAAGAGTCTTCTGGCGACAAACAGGTTCATATGTGAGATCTGCAACAAAGGATTTCAAAGAGACCAGAATCTGCAACTTCATAGAAGAGGGCACAATCTGCCATGGAAGCTGAAGCAGAGAACGAACAAAGAGGTGAGGAAGAAGGTGTATGTGTGCCCAGAACCCACATGTGTGCACCATGACCCAGCAAGAGCACTTGGGGACCTAACTGGGATAAAGAAGCACTTCTGCAGAAAGCATGGTGAGAGGAAGTGGAAATGTGACAAGTGCTCCAAGAGGTATGCAGTTCAATCAGATTGGAAAGCTCACTCCAAGACCTGTGGCACAAGAGAGTACAGATGTGACTGTGGAACCCTCTTCTCAAGGTAACTAATTAACCAACCTATCCAAGATCACTCTTTCTTCTAGGAGTGACAATAGTCAGTTACAGACAGACATCTATCTTTCTATCTATCTTCATTTATGATTTTCATGGGATTTGAAGTTTTCAATCCGAGGTTCACTGAAATGAATGAATCCACATATATCTTCTTTTTGGGTATGTGAATAATAAATTCATATTCTTTATCCCTTACCTTGGACAAAATGATGGTTTAATTATTATGATACACACACCAGAACCATGGACGCAGATACTGGAAAAAAATTTTAAATGAAAAGTTTTTAATGCACTACCTAATGTGAACAATCTGCCTTTAAAGCACTCTCAGAAAGAAATGAAAAAGGACATAATGCAGAGAGAGAGAGAGAGTCATATATATTTATTCTTTATCCCTTTGCATCGGATAAGATGATAGATGATTAAGGTACACTAGGGAAGAGATCCAGAATTTTTAGATCGATGGAAAAGTCTTTGGAGTGTGGGAAAAGGTGGAAATGTACAGAGAGAGAGAAAGAGAGAGAGAGTCAATGCTTTGTGGTCTGTCGTCGTATAAAGCACTTGCCAGTGTGGTGGTGTGAACAAACAATTTTTCTGATTTTGTATTTTTGTATGTTTGTTTAATGGCTTTTTCAGGAGAGACAGTTTCATAACACACAGAGCCTTCTGTGATGCATTAACAGAGGAAAGTGCAAGATCTTCAAACCCACTTCTTCATCCTCAACAACCACCAAGTGCTTCATCATCAGCATCTCACATTCTGAATCTCCAAACCCAACTCAATAATCATCACCAAGATCTCCATTCTTTACAACTGAAGAAAGATCATCATCAACAACAAAGCTTCATCAACCTCAGGCCAGAAATACCCCCATGGCTAGCTCCTCCTGGGCCATCATCCGCTGCCATTGACCTCTCTTCCCCATCGACATCTTTAATCTTCTCCACAAGATTCGATCAGGACCTTTCACGAACACCTCACGGGCAGCGGCAGCAGCAGCAGGATCTGAGCCAGCTCCATGAAAACCCTAACCCTACTAGTAGCCAGTTTGGTGGACCCACCCTCCCTCCTGCCTACCAACCAGCGCCTTCCCCGCACATGTCAGCAACAGCCTTGTTGCAGAAAGCAGCACAAATGGGTGCAACCATGACTACCAAAACACAACCAGCTGCCATGATTAGGACCCACCATCAGACTCACGTGCCTGTTATTCCTCCTTCTGACTCTTCTTCTGCTACCACCACCAATTCAATCACATCAACTAGTGGTAATTTTGGTTTGAATTTTTCATCACGTGAATCTGCAGTACTTCTCCCTCCTCCTCCTCCTGCTTTTTCTGCTACTCCTAGTACTGTTTCTGCTGGCGCTTCTTCTTCCTCAGGTGTTCCTCATCCTTCTTCGTTTCTTCATGATGTTATGAGTTCTTTCTCTGGTGGTGGTGGGTTTGAAGGAACGTCTTTTGAGGATGCTTTTGGTGGGATTTTGAACCCAAAGAATAATAAAGATGGAAGCTTTCTTGATACCCTTACAAAGGCTACAGGTACACACGCCGGCACCGCCGATGACGGTGGTGGGAATGAAGGTTTGACGAGAGATTTCTTGGGCCTTAGACCTCTCTCGCATAATGAGATTCTCAGCTTTGCTGGAATTGGAAACTGCATGAACCCCACCTCCCATGATCAACAGAAACAATCCCCAAAACCATGGCAAGGTTAGCTCCAATATATATTTATTTATGGATATTCTTCTTCCTCTTTTCATTAATATATAGTAATTTGATTTTTTTTCCTTAAATATATTATTTTATCTGTCAATCTTCCGAAAGGGAAGCAGTAGAAACCCTTCACTATCATCCCAATATTTTTATTCCTTCAAGGTAAGTTATATATTTTGAAATTAATATCCTTCATTTTAGTGTTTGTACGTAATTTCATATTCTGTTTATAGACTACTAATATAAAAAGGACTAAAGTATGATCCTCTCTCTTCATCAAACATTTGCATATATTTATATATCTATACAGGTGAGATTTAAATTAAAACCCATGATATATCCTGGATTTAAGTAGTAAAAACAAGTCGTACATTCATAAAGATGAGATTGCTTTTGCCATATGGAGTTAGAAGAAGATTAATTACGAAAAATATTTATTATTTTATGGATGGAGGGAATAGAGCAAACTGAATATGCATTCTTGTTTTGATAATTATATTTGTTTCGCCATTGCGTTCAATTTGAGAAGGTAAATATATTATTATAGTACTTTGTTGGGAAGTGCGATGGGCGGAACATATAATCAGGCCTTGTCGCTGTGTCTTGTTCTCTCAGAATTCACGTTGAAGAAAGCAGATTGACGTTGACGCTAATACAGACATTAATTAATCAAGCTGACATTAAGGGCACGAAACTGACCTAAATGAATTTGACCACATCAACGGTAAGATTGTTAAATTATATAATTAAATTAAAGACTTGAGAAATTTTCAATTTCACTTCGTAGGCCATATAAATATAATTGTGGTGAGAGAAGTAATATATATATATATATATATATATATGTATAGCTTCCTCATTCGCGTGAACGTTCAAGTTAGTTCTCTAATTTAGGGTTTATGCATGGAAAGTAGAAGATGATGATGAGATCATGATAGAGGTTGAAGGACACAAGGAGTAGACTTTAATCAAATTTTCATGGTAATCTTTTTTGTATTTTTTATTTTGTTGGTCTACAAATATATATAGTTTTTAGTTTTTATTTTTATTTTAAAATCATTCATTTCATATTCAATATAAATAGATTTAAAAAGTCAAATAAAAATATTTTTTCTCTATCAAGTGGCATCTTAGGTGTTATTGCATCTAATTTGGCATCCTAAGTTGTTATGAAGGGCTGAATTGTCAACTTAATTAGTATTTATTTATATTTACTTTCAATAAATACGTTAACGTAAGTTGAAACAAAATTCTCTTACATGCTTATTTCATAATAAACTGTAAAATTACGATTAGTCACATGTACTCAAATCAATATTTTTTGTCAAATGACTCAACCACCCTCTCCCTCTGGCTCTCAATTCTCAAAGTTGGGCAAACATTATCGAAGTTTAAGATATTGCTCAAGAAGTAATTAAAGGGACCTATTGACAAATAATATTTTCTTGCTCTCGTCTTATTTATAAGACCCTATCCATTAATTATTAATACAAGATTTTTTACAAAAATTAATGACACATCCATGACATATTTTTATAAATATATACCCTTGTTTCTTTCATGCTCCTGACTTTTTCATTCTCCCCATATATTCAAAACAACCAATCAAAGGGTTGTTTTGAAAAGTTGTTAAATTTTTTGTATAATTAACTACTTTTTTCCTTAATCTCATTAAAAATGTTAATAGGGCAATGTATGTAATAAATCTTATTTAATGAGATAAGACTTGATATTGTTGTTAATGTTTTGTCGCTCATGAGAAAACTATGAATGGAGGAGTAAAAATATAAAGATAAATACAAAGTTTTGCCCCTTTAATCCATTTTATCCATCAAAAGTGAATAACACTGTAATATAACAGAATCAATGTCCACTCATAGATTAAAGCTTCTTAATTCTCTTATTCGATGAGAAGAAAGAATATTATGAAAGAAAAATTTTAAAAATAATAATTTTTTTTATCATTTAAATTTTTTTCCTTTAAAGTATTTATTCTCCCTATTATATTCTTATTTTTCTATCGATCCAAACATACATTTAGCTCGTTTGTTCTGCATTCTGTTAAAACATTGATTCTCTTTAGCAAATCAATAAATATTTTTATCCACCATCAAGCATTTAGTTTAACTGATAAAAGGGTTTAATTAAAAATTTTGAATTCAAGGTCTAAAAATATAACAATATTAAATACTTGATGGTAGAACTATGTGGCCTTGTGATCCTACACAGCTCGATCCAAATATTAATTGGGGCGAAAGAAAAAGAAACATCCTTATCCACTTGCAAATGAGTGTACATCGGAACAAGTGCCAAATTAGAACTAAAAGTATCAAATATATTTAAAAATTTTATTAGTTCTAATAAAATATATTAAAAATAATTTATAAACATCATCATAAGAGTATACTCTGTCTATTTGCATTGAGTCATGTGTCAATTAACGCAACACCTAAAGCTTCTTTGTCATACCATAAGTGATTATTAGTTAATTATTTCAATTTTGGTGAACACAGAATGATTACATATATAAAGTTAGAATTGATTAAATAATAATTAAATAGGTGTTAGTGAGAGAATACGGGTAAAAGATAGTTTGGTCTACTTTGGCATGCATGTTGAACCCCACTTTGGTCTCCCTCCCAATAGACATTTGCAAACAACACACCTAAACACACATGCACACAACATTCACTTTCTTTTAATTTATATATATATATATATATATATATATATATATATTAAAACAATGATTGTGCATACTGATATTTTATTATTCAAATATTATGGTCAGTAAAAAATGTATAACAGCGTCATACCATAAATTATTTTTCTTTTCCCTGCCTATGACAATAGGCTATATATAAAGCTATAATTCTGATGTCAAAATATATGGCAGAGATCGATGATATATTGGAATCTACCTCCAAACTGCAATATTAAGTTTTCAAAGGGATATATCATTAATTAACGAAATGCATACCTATATATATATATATATATATATATACTCCCCGGTAAAAAAGAAATCAAATCTTACATGAATTTGCTGTTTTCAATTTCCACTAAAAGTCAAGAATGTTTTGATTCTCGAATAGCACGACACATTTGTTCACACTAAAGTACTATTAATTTCAAAAAGAGAAAGAAAGGCATTTTTTTTTTTATAAAAAAGCTTAGGTGAGTTAGGCATCGGTCCCCTACTAAGGCCATGTCACAGCTCTAAGGCTCAAAGAGTATTTATAGTAGATTTACGAGATTACTTATCAAATGAGCCCTCACAATGGCAGTGAAAATCGAACTCGCATAATTATAGGATATAAACCCGTTCTTTATTATATGTGCCAAATAATCCCTGGTTGGGCCCAAGAGTAATAATGTAGGCTATAAAAACGGCGCATTTCAATATTGAAATTTAGGCACTTTATTTACGATACTATTTACTAGAGTCTATTGCTAAATATCTATTTTCGTTGTTCATAGTTATCTCTCTCAGCATAGGTATTTCTTCTAAAAATTGAACTTAAGAAATAAAGGGATCTAGCATGACCATTAAGCTAATTCTATATTAGTAATTTGGACGCTTTATTTAAATTGTGTTGCTATTCCGGAATTAAAGAATTGAAAATTTTATTCTAAATTTTTTACTACTTGCAGGATATATACAAGACCCATTCTCTTATTGTGCTATAGGTTTTCTGTAAGTGATGCATTCTATTTTATCAGTACTTAGAATGGTAACTTAATTGATAAACATACCCCGCAACGAACAAATTATCTATAAGAATTAATCACTTTTGTGTATGTTTGGATAAAATTTTAAAAAATCACTTATGAAAAAACAGGCTTTTAGACAACTTATAGAAAAACATTTTTAAAGAAAAGTTTATGAAAGAGGAGAGAGGGTGTAAGAAAAGGTAGGGGTAATATAGTAATTAGATAGGCCATAAGCTCTTTTAATGTTTCAAAAGCTAATTTCAGTAACTTATTCAAAACCACAGTTTTAAACAATGATTTAGCCTAAAAGTACTTATGGATAAATATAGCTGTTTATTTTAAAATTTTTCTAAACCAAGGTTTTGCCCAGAAAAACTTATAAAACCATGGTTTGGGGATAAAACAAACAGGCCCTTTATCTAACAATCATTTAAGTAAATTCTTTCTGTATATCTTGAGGGAGTAAATACTAGTTTCAAATACTCCAACGTATGGTTTTTGTTTTCTATCACTCAAAATTGGGTAGTGGTCATGACCAATGAAATATGAACTGTACAGGTCAAATTTAGATGGTCCAAATTTAATTATATATAGATATATGAAGAGGTGAGAGGATAATGTGATATGCATTCTTGTTAAACATCCGAGTGTTGAAATTAAACTAATAGAGTAATAATCATGAGCCACGTTAAATAATGAAATAGAGGAGTAGTCTCGTGGAATTTTCGAGCTCCTTTTTGAGGCATATACCCATTGACCTCATTGGGTCAACCCCAAGACTATCTGGTACTGGGTTTACACGTTATAGCTTAAAGCCGACGCTAGCTGAATCAAGATAAACTTTTTGCAGAAACTTAGTTTATCAGCAATGGCGGATGTTTCGCTTATTTGGGATTTAGTGAAAGATGCTTTGGCTATTGTTGGAAAAGGTTTAGAATACAAGAGCACTCGCAAGAATCTGGAGTCAGCCGTCGAGGATTTGAGTCCAATGGTTGAAAAGATCGAACAAGCCATGAATCAGATGGATCTCCCAACTGATCATATACAGAAACTGAAGGAGAAATTAGCAGAAAACAAGGAGGCTCTTGGAAAACACAAAATCCATTGGTGGAGTTGTGTTCTTGCCCCTTATTCTCAGACCAAACTATCTGAAGGGTTGAATTCGCTAGAAAGGACAATCTCTGTTCAGACACAAATTCTCATGCTTAAGCATTTGACTGATATTCTCTCCATGCTCAGTTCTCAAGGTCACCATAGCCTTGGAAGCTCAAACAATGGCGGGACACAGATCTTGAAGGATCATTTTGATGATAGATGCTCCCAATTTACAGTGGGACTTGATGATGATTCCATCAAAGAGTTGAAGCTTAAGCTGCTTCATGGTGATGAGCAAGTTCTGAACTTGTATGGTTTACCAGGATCCGGGAAGACTACCATGGCTAAACAACTCTGTCTTGATCTCCAAGTCAAAGGTAATCTCATTTTGTCCTATCGATGACAATCATCACATTCATGATATGCACTCACTTGCTTTGCCCTGTTGAGAACCTTTGAATCTGGGACTTGACACAAATGGGTGTTATTTAAATAGTAATATTGTGGAGTGTTGTCTGGTTTGGTAGGTAAATTCAAGTCCAATGTCATATTTGAGACGTTGGGTTCACAGATTCAAGGCAAAGAGGTAATCAACAAGTTGCGGGATCAACTGTCTAAATATGGGGAAAATCCAGTGCTGTTGGTATTGGATGATGTTTGGCCTCACTCAGAAAATATTGTTGACAAGTTACAACTAAGATCACCAAAATCTAGAATTTTGGTGACTTCAAGAGCTCAAATCAGAACAGTGAGAACCAGATTCCCTATGACTCTTCTCTGTGAGGAAGATGCAGAAAAACTTCTCCGTCACTTAATTCAACCCAGTGACGTCGATTTTAGTGAGCCAGAAAGACGTAAAATTCTCCTCCAGGTGACTCATATATCAAGATTCTCCCAAATTTTCACTAAGAAGAACATATTTTCACTAATTGTGTTTTGTTGAGTGATGAAATGCAGATAGTTGAAGGTTGTAAGGGCTTACCATTGGCTCTTGAATTCATTGGGGGAAAACTGAAAGGGAAGGATATTGAAGCGTTTCAAAAGGTGAAATTAGAATGGTCGCAAGGTGTTTCTATTCTTGATTCAAATACAGAGCTGCTTGACCATCTCCAAAATACATTGAATCTTTTGGTAGATGAATCCATCATGGAGTGTTTTATGGACCTTGGGTTGTTTCCTGGTGTTCATAAAGTCCCCATTACTGCACTCATAGACATGTGGATTGAACTGTATGAACTCAATGAGCCAAGAAGAAGCATAGATGCAGTCATCTTCATCAAAGAATTAGTAGCCATGAATTTGGCCGCTGGGATCAAAATTAGAAGGTGAAAATAATACGGTACTTGATATTCTTTTCTTATTAGACTTTTTAATCATCTTACATTTGGGTTTGTAATCATCTTGTTTAAGCAGGATAGTTGGAATGGACGTGGACAATTACTATAATAACCACTTCCTCTTGCAGCATGGTCTTTACAGAGACCTAGCCATCCGTATGAGCCAACAAGAACCATTGGAGAATAGAAAGAGATTGATCATTGATATGAATCAATGGCGGCCCCAGCAACAACAACGTTTAGCTGCTTCTATCCTCTCAATATCAGCAGGTTAACTTTGTGTTTTTAGCGAAAATTGGTTAAAAATATCTGTCTGAAAATTTTATTAGTCAAAATGAATTGAATTTGAATGGGTGTAACTCTTTTTCAACTGTGTACAATATATCTTTAGCTATGTATAAATAAGTTCTGTTTTAAAGATTTTTCTACATAATTGAAGAAGAGTTACATTATGTTATTTTAGATGATAAAATTTTCAAACTGGTACTCTTAACCAAGTTTCCCCCTTTTCTTTTAATCTCTTTTAATCTGCAATTGATGCAAACTCACTCAGGTTAAAATAATTTAAAAGAAAACGCTGAGAATTTCCATTCATCGTCTTCCAAATTCGATATGCAGAACAAAACATCACTCCTGATTGGTGCAACATTCAAGCACCTGGTGCAGTGGTCCTGGTCTTGAATTTAAACACGGCAGAATACACTTTACCTGAATTCATTAAGGAAATGGGAAGCCTGAAAGTTCTTATAGTCACCAATTATGGTTTCTGCAGCACTGACATAAGAAACTTGGAGCTACTTGGATTTTCAATGAGCCTTAAAAGAATCAGATTGCAGCAAGTTTCAATTCCATGCCTGTGTGATCTGAAGAATGTGACCAAGCTATCACTTCACATGTGTCACGTGAAGAATGCTTTTGAGAACAGTTCCATTGAATTCTCAGAAGCAATGCCAAAACTTGAAGAATTGAGCATTGAGTATTGCGAAGATTTGGAGAATTTGCCAACTGGGCTCTGCTATATCGTCACCATGAAGAACCTCACAGTAAGTGACTGTCACAAGTTTATTGAACTACCTGAAGAAATTGGGAAGCTTGAGAATTTGGAATTACTGAGGATCAGTTGCTGTGCTAAGATTGAAGAAATGCCGAAGTCAATCACAAAGCTGAAAAGTCTAAACTTTCTGGACATATCATTCTGTGTGAGCCTTAAGAAATTTCCAGAAGAAATTGGTGAGCTGCAGAATCTAATAAAGCTTTATATGACGGGTTGCCCAGTACGTGAATTGCCAAACTCAATAATGGATTTTCAGAAGTTAGAGAGTGTGATATGCGATGAGTATACATATCCCTTGTGGGAAGTTATCAAACTGATGCGATTTCCTGGGCTGAACATAAAGATAGCCACCATGGATATTAGCTTGAATTGGCTTTCCTGATTTTGGCGATCTCAGGTTTGTTTGTTTCATTTTCCAGTTGTTGCTTGAATAAATTATTTCTTCAGCAAACTTGTACAATTGTGTTGGTCTTGAAAACTAGGAGATTTTTGTGTCCCAATTGGTAGAATTTTTGCCTTGCTATCCATATTTTCAGAGCAAACTTGTTGAAGCGTACCCGTCCCTTCTGAGGAACTGCTTAGTTCAGATTCAATTTCTGATGGTAAACTATTTGATGGAAATCCGGTTCATGTTGATTTCTGGTGATTCCCCCTCCCAGTTCAAGAGACTGATCATAAAGTCACGCCATTTTTCAATAATGACTTTTTTTCCTAAATACAAGTATCTTTCTATTTGAAGGCAATCATATTTTAAATACTGTCAAATATTCAATATAAATATTTTTTTTAATAGAGATTTAAATATTAATTTGTTATGTTATAAGAAATTAATCTCTTCTATTAGACCAATCAATTATTCCTTATTTGGTGACATCAAGGGTTCAAATTACATAAGACCAATCCAATTATTGTGTTTGGTTCTAAGAATAATTTTATATATATATATATATATATATAAGAGAGGGCTAATTGCCCAATATCAAGAATCTATAGCACAAAGACATTAGATCCCAAACTATAAAAAATAACTAGAGACTCCAAACATAGAAAACACAAATACGATGTTGCCGTGCTGGTCAAAAAACCTTCCAAGAGTAATTTAAAAAACGGCCAATTGCGATTGGATTTGCCTGAAAGAACAAGTCTACTGTGGTATGTGGGCCACTCCCTTTATATAGAGTATTGAATCATTCATGGTCTTTATATCTTTGAGACCATATTAATCTTCCGTCTTTGTTATAAGTCACTCTTTCAAAATTAAGGAGGAGTGATTAGCTCATTAACTTTGTTTGAGAATAATTTTTTTTCCTCTCAATTTCACCCATTTTAAGAGAATAGAGAAACATTGTATTAGACTTAAATTCTCATCTTGATAAAATGTAATAGAGGTAATACTTAAAAAAAGTTAATTAATAACCTATCCATTGACTTACTTATAGATTATCAATTTCTTGTAAAAGGCACCATGTACAAAGAATAGGAGGGAGTACAAGATATTTAGAAGAAAACAAAGATTTTTAGTGACCTTATTCTAAAGATACCCTTTTATTAATTAAGTGTGATGAAATTGATTAAGGTAGTGTTAAATGATGGGTATTTTTAAAGGTTTTTACTTTTTCTGTAAGAAAATTAAAGTTTCTAACGGTATTCAAAGAGATTGATCGTGCTTTGCAATTAGTTTCAAAAACATCTTATAAATTACCCCCCTTTCTTTTTTTAATATATAAATAACAAATTAAAGGTTAAAGTGAAATTATTTTTTATATTTTATTTTAATATTAAAATATTAAGAAAAATATATTTCCTCACAAATTAAAATAATAGAAAGAAAGTTAAAATGAAAATAAACATGTTACAATGACAGTAGTATCCTTATTATATCTTGATTTGTTAAAATCGAAATAATAATTTCTTTAAGAAAACTCAAGGTATGTATGTCTTTTATAATATAATAATAATTATAATTTATATAAGAATTTTTTTAACATACGAAATTATAAACTCCTTTTAAATTGAGCAGTTGTTTTTGTTTTTGTCTTTTTGGTGAAAAGTACAGTTGTTTTAAAGGAAAACGACGTCCTTTTTTTATAATCTTATTACAATAATTGTTAATTTGGAATATGAAGGACGACGTAGACTGCACCCGTTGACGAAGACGGCTTCCTCAAGTCTTGCCGTGTGTTGATTGGTGAGGGTAGGTGACTAGGTGGGGGGTAGTTTTGGAAAATTGGTTTTCCTCCAAAATCCCTCCAATTTTAGGGAGAAATTTTGATGGTAAAACTATATAGGCTCCACGCCCATTTTTCTTCTTCTCACTTTTTCCCTCTAATCCAAATAAGAGAACGTTCATTCTCCTCATATTTCTCTTATTTTTTATTTTTTTTAATTTTCTCTCTATCTAAACACATTATTAGAGGATAAATTTGATGATGTGAGATTTTTCAGTCTAACTTTTCAATTTGCAATCTTATAGTGAAAAATAAAATGTATATCATTAAACTACATATATTAATATATGTAAATATATTTTAATTAATTAAGGACCCTAGGTAGAACTAAACAAGGCATTAAAGTATTTGTACCATGTGAGCTATCGAGGATATTATGAATTTTGGCAAGATGATGACCACGATGATGATGAATTTTAGTTAAAAATATATAGCTAAAATATATATTTAATTTTTTTATATTTATATTAATTTTATTTTAATTTTTTAATTTTAAAAAAATATATTTTTTAGTTTTTAAATTTAACACCGTTAGTCTCATTAACATATAATATTAACTTGACAAACGTATAATAATGACTTAGTAATTTAAAATAATGTGACTTGTTATATTTTGATTGGACAAAAATATAAATGAAGTGGGGCATTAGGATTATATAAAATTTTTTCTGTTTTATATTAAATAATTAAAATTTAAACATGCATTATCAGTATTTACTTGTTGAGTTATTATTTTAAATTTGTTATTTTTTGTTAATAAGATTAATGATGTTAAGTTTAGAAGATAAAAAAAATATACTTTTAAAATTTAAAAGAATAAAATAAAACTTAAAATAAATATAAAAGATTAAACGTATATTTTAATAAAAAAATATTATATTTTTTTCAATTTATAATATATATATATATATGTATATATATATGTCACTCGAAGAGTGTAATGCTTCTTGCTCATTATATTTTTCTATCTTCTTTAAAACTTTATGTTATGAATAGGAGAAAATATGAAGAATGATGTGAAGGTAGTTTTGGTGGAAATATCTCTTTTGCCCTATGAGGTCCTATTCGGTGAGTGTAAAGATGTGTTTGAATTATCCTCCTATGTTTTTTGTACCTTGACTTTATAAAACCAAAAAAGTCTTTTTCCTTTTTGTCCCTCTTGCAATCAAATACGAGGAATTAAATTAAATTGGTCAGGGAAGTTTGGGATTGTTATGTAGAGGTTGTGGCGTGTGTGGGTTTCTTGAGCAGGAAAGTTAGGCTACATAGACATACATACTGAGAATTAATGGCAGACCCTTCGTCTCTGGTTTTGGAGTTGGCGAAGGTTGCTTGGAAGATGGTTGAAAAGGGTCTGGAGCATGAAAGAACAGCCCAAAACTTGGAGACGACGGTGAACGAGCTGAGTCCAATGTTTGCAGAAATTGAAGAACTGGCGAGGAAGATGGATCTGCCGGCCGATGAAACAGAGAGTCTCGAGAGGATTATGACACAAATGCGAGAAGCTCTTGTTAATTACTCCAAAATAGAGTGCTGGAATTGCTGTCTTGCGCCATGTTACAAAGAAGAACTTGACAAAGCTGATAAGTCAATTAAAGGTTTCATATTGTATCGGTTGACGGTGCAGACGGCAAGGAATGTGATGGAAATCCGATACAACCAAATTGGGACGAGTGGTCAGACGACCACTCAAATCCGGCAAGCAACATTAAATATAGATCTTGAAACATTGATATTACCAGAGTTCATAGAGGGACTCAACAGTTCATTGATGGAAACATTGAAGACTCGCCTCATGAACGATGATGGTGATAAGGTCCTTAACCTCACTGGTTTCACCGGCACCGGCAAGACCACCTTGGCCTTACAGCTCTGTCTTGACACCCAAGTCCGAGGTAATACTCCATAGTCCATATAGTAACACCTTATAGATGCATTCATATCTTTTTCTTTTCTTTTTTTTAAATATCAATATCTATATACTCTTCCCATATTTAACTAATTTAATTATATTAAAATAATTAATTAATATAACATATTTTTTTAAAACAAATCATTTTCCTTTAACTCCATCCCTCCCTCTTTTATACTTTATAAATGAAAGTTATTATATTGCATATAATCATTTAACCATAAATTAACCCACATGAAAAATATAGGGAAAATCACAAAAATTACTACTTAAATTTTAAAATTATAAATCAGTAGTTACTGTAAAAATATTTTGTTATTTATTTTACAAGAATAATCAATAGCTTATAAAGTATCTGTTTGGTAAACTTTAAAGTCTTAGTTTTAAAAGTGCTTCTGGCCCAAACTTTGGTTTGAGAAAATTTTAAAAGAAATAGCCATATTTATCCAAAAGGGCTTTTGCACCAAACCATGGTTTTAGATAAGCTACTGGGAGTAACTTCTGGAATAGTAAAAGAGCTTATGGACTACTCAATTACTATTTTACCCTTATTTTTTTCCCTCTCTCATTTCTCCCCTTCTTCGCTCTCTGCCTGTCGACGCTTCAGCTTATGGAATAGCTTCAACTCCGCTGTCGCTGCTTAGGCTCCGCCTTCTCCTCCCTCTGGTCACCATTGTTGCTTGGGCTGCCTGTCATAGATTTGGTCACCGTCGCTACTTGGGGGTCATCGTCTCTCTATCCTCGCCTTCGTCTGTCGTCAGCATCGTCGCCCTCACCTTCGTCTGTCGTCAGCGTCGTCGCCCTCACCTTCGTCTGTCATCTTCACTTCGGCGTCAGCCTCCATCCGTCGTCTAGAGAAAGAAGAGAAATGATTATGAACAATGACAACGCATGTGAGGCTGCGATGGTGTTTTTTTTTATTTTTATCTCATATCCTTTTTATTAATTTACCAATCATGAAAGTCCTTCTATTAATAACTATCCAAATAACCATTTTTTCAGAATCACTTTTTTTTCATAAGCTCTTCTCCATAAACTCTTTTCTAAAAGCTGTCAAAAAGTATTTTTTTTCATAAGTCATTTTCTAAAAGTTTATCCAAACGAGCTCAAAGTGTAGTAAATAAACTGATTTAGAATTTTAAAATTTAAATGGTATTTTTTTTAGAATTTTTCCAGAAATATAAAAATATACATATGGCCATATATATATATGTGATTGGAGAAGTTGATATATAAGTGGCTTCATCTAATTGTGTTGTCCTTATATATATATATATGTGTGTGTGTGGGTGTGTTGCCTCTAAAAATATTTAGAGTTAAAACTGTAAGATTGAAAGTTGAGTAAGAAAAGGTGATGATTTTGATGCGGATGAACAGGTTGGTTCAACGGCAATGTGGCGTTGGAGTTGGTAAAATCAAAGATTGAAAGCGAAGGTGGGCAACTGGGAAGACAGTTGCGAGAGACATGGTATGAGAGGAAGGGGTTGTTGGTGCTGGATAATGTTGAGCCTGGCTCAGAAGATCTGGTTAAGCAGTGTCTCAAAGAAATGCCATCAAATTCTAAGATCTTGGTGATTTCAAGAGTTGCCCTCCCAGGATTAGGGAGCCCAGTGGGCATGACGCCACTGGGCGAACAAGATGCAGTCACTCTCTTAAGACACTTTGCTCGACCAACCGGCGCCACCGCCCTTGACAATTTGCCTGTGGACCACCGCACTCTCCTCCAGGTAGCACAACATTGCGGAGGTATTCCGATAGCAATCAAAATAATTGGAGGTGATCTTCAGGGGAAGGCTATTGAGTTCTGGCAACAGCACTTGAGAGAATGGGAACAGCGAGGTTACTCTGTTCTTGATACTCATTCAAAGTTGCTCGATCGTCTCCATGATTCCTTGCAGCGTTCACAAGAATATAAAGACATCAGCGAGTTCTTCATGGACCTCGGCGTATTCCCTAAACATCAAATCGTCCCCGTTTCTGCCTTACTTGATATGTGGGTCGAACTTTATCACCAAGACGACGACGGCATAGATGCCATGACCTTCGTCCACCGTTTGACAGCCATGAACTTGGCTGATAGGGTGCTTCAAATGTCAGTAATATAACATCATCATGAGCTATCTAGTAATACAAATTAATTTATTCGCACTGATTCATCTTGTCACTTAAGCAGGAGAGTAACTGGAAGTAGCGATTCAGAAAATCACGTGGATAACCAATTCTTGACCCAGCATAATATTCTCAGAGAGCTCGCCATCAAATATTCAAAAGAGCAAGCTGGCAAATTTGAGATGAACAGACTAATTATTGAAGTAAATGGGGACGATCCTCGTCCTCAATGTTTGCCACAACAGCCGGAGCGAGTGATCAATGCCTGCTTAGCATCGTTGAAAGCATCAATGCAGCGCCGGGTAGCTGCTCGTATACTATCTATAACTACAGGTTCTTTGTTTTCTCTCTTATTATTTGGTTTTCTCTCTTTTCTGTTCAACATCAGTACTTGATTGATGATGATATATATATATATTATATGTCGCAGACCAAAATGCTACTCCAGATTTGCGCTTCATTCATCCAGCTAAAGCTGAAGTTCTGGTTTTGAATCTTCGTACTCATGAGTATAGGCTGCCGGAATTCATTAAGAAAATGAAAAACCTCAAAGTTCTCATAGTGACCAATTATGGTTTGCGGTCCACCCGGTTCAAGAAATTCAAGCTGCTTGGGTACCTAAATGCTCTTAAAAGAATGAGATTGCAGCATGTTTCAGTTTCATGGGTCTGGAAATTGAAGAACTTGCTCAAGCTATCATTATACTCGTGTGAGGTGAAGACGGCTTTTGAAAACAGTTCCATGGAATTCTCCAGAGCAATGCCAAATTTGTTGGAGTTGAAAATTGATGATAGTACAGATATGGTGCAGCTGCCTGCTGGGCTCTGCGATATTGTGAACCTGAAGAAGCTCAGCATCACGAAATGCCGCAAATTCACTGAACTTTCCCAAGAGATTAGGAAGCTTAGGAAGTTGGAATTACTAAGGATTAATTACTGTGATAATTTTGAAGAAATGCCAGAATCAGTGTCGGAGCTTGAGAGCCTGACCTTTCTGGACATCTCACACTGCCGGGCACTTGGAAAATTACCAGACAACATTTGCGAGTTGCAGAAGCTAACAAAGCTGTATATGTCGGATTGCCTCAAGACATTTTACTTGCCAAACTCCATCATGAACTTGAAGAGTTTAAAGAGGGTTATATGCGATAAATATACATCTGGTGATTGGGAAGTTTTCAAGGGTTGCATAGATTTCGATTTGGAAGTGAAGACAGTGCCTTAAAATATATATATAGATATAGGACTTTCAACTGGGTTTGCACTCTGTTCAACATATCAAATAACCTCCTCGGAGGTGAGCTTGGAGTTGCTTCATTTGGTTTATGGGCTTCTTTATGTTGTAGTAATTGTGTTAGAATAATGGGCTTGTCGAGTCTATGTTTGGGCTTCCAAGTACAGTGTTCATTATCAGTTAAGTTGACTGTATGTGTGCTAGTTTGTTAGCTTGCTGTTTTTTTTTTATTATTATTTTATAAGAGTATAATCGTTTTTAAGATTTACCATGTAAAATTGTTTATCTTTCACAATAAATGTGCTTCAAACTTTTCACAATTAAATTAATATTAAAATTTTTATTGGAAGAGCTAAAAATGTCTCTAGTAAATTGTCAAGGATACTTATGCTTAATCCCCAGAAAAAAAAAAAAGAAAAAAGTTCTACTGTGGGCCACCCACTGTATAGGCCGTGGGTAACGAGCCAGGTATAATGGTCTTAATCATCAATATTTGGACATGTCATTCTTTGTAAACCTTAAAATAAATTATCAGACAAGATTGGCGAGCTGCAGGATCTAACAAATCTTTACTCGACTGGTTGCCCGATACGAGAATTGTCAGACTCAGTCATAGATTTTACGAATTTAGTGTGTGATATACATATATAAGCAAGATTCCTCTTTCCATTCGAAGATATTTTTTTTGGGGTCATTGAATATTGCGTCCTGGGCATGCAAACTGGAGAAGCCAAGAGTGGAGACAAGAGCGTAATGAGCTTCATTAAAAAAAAAAAAACAGACATTAAAAGGCATGCTTTCACGAGACCTCTATTCCAGGCTACTCTTGTGGGTTTGGTAATTTAAAATAACTCTCTCCCTCTAAAATTTTATAATTCATAATTAATTGTAGGTAATCACCTAGCTACTTAGCCAGCTTCAGCGTTCCACACACTTTTTTTTAGCATTTGGTTGATTTCTTATCCGAGAAGCAGACTGAAGGAAGACTTGCAGCACTTCGGGGGAAATTACTAGGAACGTTCCCGGGATATAATTTT
Source organism: Leucaena leucocephala (assembly GCA_037074615.1). Classification (NCBI taxonomy): domain Eukaryota; kingdom Viridiplantae; phylum Streptophyta; class Magnoliopsida; order Fabales; family Fabaceae; genus Leucaena; species Leucaena leucocephala. The sequence goes on along the minus strand of CM073555.1, from coordinate 19,215,708 downwards.
CTAGCTCTGCCACATCCATTTAGGACCATTCGTTCTCTTAGAAGGATATATATGTTTTTATATATATATATATATATATATATATATATATAATATATATACACACATTGAATATTGCTCCCTGGACACATGCATGCTGGAGCGGCCTAGAGTGAAGCCAATATCATAAGCTACGTATAAGGACGTTTAAATAGATTTTTAAAAAAGAGTTTGTAAAAAAAAATTAAAACAATGTTTAAAAAAAAATTTTAAAGAGTTTATAGAAAAAAAATAGTTCTGAATGAATATTTGAATAGTTATTACCAAAATAAATTTTATTATTAATAAATTACTAAAAAATATGATTTTATTAAAAATAAGATAGAAAAGAGATAAGATATAATGTGATAAAAAATTAAAATAAAATAATAATTTATAATTTATAAACTATTTTACTATTTTAAAAACTATTTAATAACTTATACAAAATTTTAATTTTAAATTATAATTTGATCTAATTTTTTTAAATAAATATAGTTATTTATTTAAAAAAAATAAATTAAAATTTAGATTAATTTTTTTTTAAATTGTAGCTTTTGATTACCAACACACGTATAAAGAAACATTAAAAAAATACATGATTTCACGAACTTCTATACCTCCATTCCTAGCTACCCTGTGCCTTTTGTAATTTAAAATAATAATTTTAACTTAATGTCTATCGACCAAAAATTTTATAATTCATAATTAATGTAGATATCACCTAGCTTCCGCCTTTCACACACGACCTTCTCTGTTTTTTTTCTTTTTCTTTTTATCATTTGTGTAGTTTGGTTGATTTCTTGTACGAGAAGAATCGAGTGAAGGAAACGTTGTAGCATTTGGGGGGAAATAACTAGGAACGTGCTCGGAATATAATTTTCTAGCTCTGCCACATCCCTTGAGGACCATGGTCTTCTTTCTCCATTACTGTCTACACACCCAAGTTTAAAATCGAGGCTTCTTCATTAAAGATTGCAACTTGCGAATTTGGGTGTCTGAAACCGATCGAGCTAGCTACGAATGGCAGATCCTTCGATTCTTCTGGATTTGGTGGAGAAGTTTTCAGATATTGCAGGAAGAGGCATGGAGTACAAAAGCACTCGCGAGGTTCTGGAGTCAACCACCAAGGATTTGGGCCCATTGATTGAGGATATTGCACGATACGTCAAGGACAACGATATTGAAACTGAAGAAATAGAGCAGCTGAAGAAGAAAATAGAAGCAAACCAGGAGGTTCTTGACAAGTACAAAATCCACGGGGGGAATTTCTTGCTTGCCCCATATTTTCAGACAAAGCTCGATGGAGAGTACCAGTCACTTCAAAGGTACTGCTCAGTTCAGATGCAAACACAGATTGCAAGGGATTTGAAGAAACTCCTGTCCAACTTGAGTTCTGATGATAATAATAGCACCCTTACTAGCGAAAGCATCTCATCTCAAGTGCCTAAAAGAATCAGACTTAGGAGCGAAAGCATCTCACCTCGAGGGTCTAAAAGAATCAGAACACAAACATTTAAGAGTAATCTTGAAATATTCCCAGAATTTATAGTGGGATTGGATGGTCCGTTCATGAAGGAGTTGAAGTCTAAGCTTCTTCTTGGGGATGAGCAGGTCTTGAATTTGCATGGTCTAGCAGGCTCAGGGAAGACCACTTTGGCTAAAAAACTCTGTCATGATCCCCAGGTCAAAGGTAATCGCCATACTTGCCTCTTTTCTTATGTGCTAAGATTCCTAGTATCTAGATCAAATTTATCATCAAGCATCTTGTCAATTTTATGCATTGACTTGCCTAGAATATGAACTTGATGTTAGGTTATGAAGAGGATTGAGTAGTTCACCAAAAATACCTGCAGGGACAAAGAACATAAAGAACATAGTCAGTCTTTATAGGTATCATCTTATATTGTATTTATTCGAATATCATTCATTTCTTTGGTTTGACTAGATAAGTTCAAGAACATCATCTTTGAGACCTTGGGCTCACAATTTCGAGGCAACGAAGCAATCAATGAATTGCAAGACCGACTGCCTGAGTTCAGGGAAAATCCAGTGTTGTTGCTTTTGGATGATGTTTGGCCTGCCTCAAAAAATTTTGTTGAGGAGTTTAGAGCCCAAATATCAGCAGGCTCTAAAATTTTCTTAACTTCAAGAGTTCCAATTACCACGCTTGGCACCCAATGCCCCATGGAACAACTTTCTGAAAATGATGCAGTGGATCTTTTCCTTCACTTTGTTCAACCAAGCAACATTGATTTTGGTGACCAAGAAACACGAAAAATTGTCCTGCAGGTGACATGTGTCATATATTCATTTACTTTCCCATAATTTTCATGACATGTGATAAGACTGAGACATGATGAGTCGAAACTCTATTACTTCCTCTCATAGTTACAGAGTAGTTAGTTACCTACAGCACCGGCACTTTAGATATGGTTTATAAAATGGAAAACCAAAACTGATGGTAGTATTCGATGGAGGACATACCATGGCTCATAACCTTAATTAAAGTCACTGATATTATTTGGTTGGTTGAAATGCAGATAGTGAAAGGTTGCAAATGTCTGCCGATTGCTCTTAAATTCATCGGTTGTGAACTACAAGATAAGGGCATTGAGGAGCTGCAAAAGGTGCAGTTAGAATGGTCTCGCGGTCAGTCTATTCTTGATTCTTATTCAGATTTGCTTGCCCATCTCCAAAATTCCCTGGATCTGCTGGTAGATGCGCCCATCAGGGAATGCTTCATGGACCTTGGGTTATTTCCTGAAGATCAAAAGATACCTGTTTCTGCTTTGATTGACATCTGGTCCGAACTTTATAACCTTGATGAACTTGGAATATGTGCAATGACCTTCATTCGCAAATTAACAGACCTGAATTTAGCTGCTGGGATCAAAGTTAGAAGGTATATCTGCATTTACTGCATTCTGACATGCTCTTGTGCCAATTTGATTCCAATCTGCTTTGGCTGTAAGATGACGACAAATTCATGTATAGGTTTTTAGGGCCTGTTTGATAAGTTACCAAACCGCGGTTTTAAAAGGGCTTTTGGCCCAAACCTCGGTTTGGGGAAATTTCAAAACAAACAGGCTTATTTGTCCATAAGTGTTTTTGGACAAAACCATGGTTTAAAACCATGGTTTTGAATAAGCTATTTAAAATAGCTTTTTCAATAGTAAAAGCACTTATGGACTATCCAATTACTATCTTACCCCTACTTTTTCTTACACCCTCTCTCCTCTCTCCTACTTTTTCTTACACCCTCTCTCCTCTCTCCTACTTTTTCTTACACCCTCTCTCCTTTCTCCTCTCTTCCCTCTCTCCTCTCTCTTCTCTTTTCTCTAACTCCCTCCTCTCTCTTACTTTAAATCAAATCATACCCTTTTTGGTAATTTACCACCATAAAAAGTCATTCTAAAAATAATTATCCAAACACCTATTTACTCAAAACAACTTTTTTTTCCATAAACTCTTCTCCAAAAGTCCTTTTCCATAAGTTGTCCATAAGCCCTTTTTTTCCATAAGCCCTTTTTTAAAATCCTATCCAAACAGGCCCTTAATCTTACATTTGGGTTTTTATTCCTTGTTTTGCAGGATAGTTGGAAGGGTTGAAGACAATTACTACAATAACCACTTCCTTGTGCAACATGATCTTTTCAGAGAGTTGGCCATACATATAAACAACCAGGAACCATTTGAGATTAGGAAAAGACTGATCGTTGACATGAATGGGAATCGTCGTCCAGAATGGTGGCCTCAGCAGCAAGGCATCCCTGCCCACACCTTATCCTATTTTACCAAATGGTTTAAGGACCCAAATCAGAAAAGGGTATCTGCTCCTATATTGTCAATATCAACAGGTTTGCTGATCTCTGTTGATCTTGAATCAATGCGCACTCTAATATTAATAAATGAATATCACTAACAACTAAGAAGATGGCATTCAAGGCTTTTCCATTCATCCTCTTTTACATTTGATGCAGATCAAAAGATCAATCCAGATTGGTGCAACGTTCAAGCAAGTAATGTTATTGTTATGGTTTTGAATCTGAAGACGACAGAATACACTTTACCTGAATTCATTAAGAAAATGAGAAACCTTAGAGTTCTCATAGTCACCAATTATGGCTTCCGTCCCACAGAGTTAAAAAACCTTGGGTTTCTTGAGTCTTTATGGACACTCAAAAGAATCAGATTGGAGGGGGTTTCAGTTCCTCCCCTTTGTAGATTGAAGAACGTGTGCAAGTTATCACTTTATATGTGTGTAGTGAAGAAGGCTTTTGAAAACAGTTCTATTGAATTCTCAAAGGTAATGCCTAATCTGGTGGACTTGAACATTGAATACTGCAAAAATTTGGTTAAGTTGCCAGCTGGGCTCTGTGACTCTGCCACCCTGAAGAAGCTCAGCATCAGTCACTGCCACAAGTTTACTGTACTTCCACAAGAAATTGGGAACCTTGAGAACTTGGAATTACTAAGGATTAGTTACTGCGCTGATTTTGAAGAGATGCCAAAGTCAATAACAAAGTTGAGGAATCTGATGTTTCTTGACATCTCCTACTGTGTAAGCCTCAGGAAATTACCAGACAACATCGGTGAGCTAAAGAGTCTGAGAAAGTTTTATATGACGAGTTGTCCAATAAACGAATTGCCAGACTCAATCATGAATATGGAGCATCTAGAGAGTGTTTTATGCGATGAGTATACATATCCTTTCTGGGAACTTATCAAATTTGTCTTTTCTGGACTAAACATAAAGACAGCCGTGCACATTGGCTTAGATTGGCTTCCTGATTTTGGTTCCCCAGGCTTGTTCCATTAACTTGCCATGTTGTTATGACTTGGGTGTCATGTCAAAACAATGGTATTCATCATTCTCTGTTTTTTTCCTTGTTTTGTTTTCTCTGTAGTCTTTTGAACAAATTGTCTCAGTAAACTTGTAGAGGACTGTTGGCCTACTTGGAGGCTACATGATGTAAGCATACACAGACTTTAGGAGACATCTAATTTAATAACTTTGTATCATAGATGTTTGTCCTTACAGGAGTTATACAAGATAACTGTGTATTAAGAACCATAGCAATCTTTGTGTTTCAAGATGTAGATACTTGTAAGAGATGAACCGGTAGCATATTTGAAGTTGTCCATTGGATAAGCATGTTCTCATTATTCATGCTAGAATGTCTGCCTTGCCCCGTGTTACAAAGAAGAACTTGATAAAGCTGATAAGTTAGTTAAAAATTTCATTTTTTCTTCTTCTTGTATTTTCCTTTTTTTGTGTTAATGGAATCATCCTTGATACCATATTAGATTTTAGAAAAATAGGCATATATTAGATTTGTCTTTCTAGATTAAGCTGCACTTTTTTTTCAATATATTCTAATACTCGTATACTCTATTTATCAACACATTTGTTTATCTCTTCTCATGGACAATTCATAAAACAAATAGCTTAAATAAATTAATTAAAATAATTAAAAGCCATAAAAACATGAGTCTATACTCTATAGGAGTTGAACGTCTAAGCTTACATCCTAAGTCTTTGACAACGATGCCCTGCACATCTATGCATTTATGACTCCGACTGACTGAAAATAATGTCTTGAATATTTCAATAATTTTTTTATAGTTTTCTTTCATTGTCTTTAAAATTTTCTGCTGAAAGGGGAAACCCTTCGTTGAACTCCATGCGTAATATATCCCAAAACCAATACGCGCGCGCGTGTGTGTGGTTGAATTAATTAGTTTAAGCGCCTGAAATGTGACGGGATGCTCTCTATTTTTTTTTTGTTATCCACCTGATTCATCGAAATTTTATCCCGACTACATCCGAATCTAACCCGCGTCGCGTACCTGGTTATAGTAGTTGAGTCTCCCAGATATCTCTCTTAATTTGTTGTTAGGGAATGTGATTTTTTTAAATGTAGTGCCCCATATATATGTCCAATCCAGTTTGTCATTTTAAATTTTTTTAAAAATATTTTTATATGACTTTTTGACCAGTATCTTCAACTATAGTTTTAGAGAAAAAATCATTACTTTGAGAAAAGTCCATAAAAATTCTATAATTGATTATTTATACTAAAATTATAATTTTAAGACTAAAAATATAGTTTTTTTATGAAAGCCAATTTTTTTTATTTTTTCAAAAACTATTTTTTACTTTAATCACTTTCATCATTTTTTAAGAAATTATTCTCAACTAATTTAAACATTATCAAGCTTAATTGAAATAGTTCTTTCAAGAATATTTTCTATATTCTCATATTTAAACTCCCTCATGTTCAAGGGTTTAATGGCCAAAATCCTCCCTAACGCAGGGCTATTGGTTTTTTAAAAAAAAAAACATTTAACTGACAGTCTTTCTCTCTAAAATTTTACTATTCTCACTAAAAAAGTAATTTTAACTGACAGACTTTCTCTCTAAAATTTTACTATTCTCACTTTTTGTTTTTAGCAATTGGGTGTTTTGTTGATTTCTTGCACGAGAAGCATAGACTGAAGCATTTTAGAGGGGAAATAACTTGGAACATTCACGGAATTTTCGAGCTCTGCCACACCCATTTAGTAACTTGACCCCACCAACACCACTCCATCATCTTCGTTCTCGTTTACTGTGTTTACACACCACCTAGTTTAAAATCAAAGACTTCTGGAGTGGAATTCCATGAGAATTTTGGTGTCTGGGTTTTACTGGTGCTGAAACCGAGCTACTTACGAATGGCAGATCCTTCGATTATTCTGCAGTTCACGGACCAGTTTTCAAATATTGTAGGAAGAGGTCTGGAGTTCAAAAGGACACGTGAAATTCTGAAGTCCACCAACAAGGATTTGGGTCTTTTGGTTAAAGAGATTGAACAACACGTTAAGGAGGATGATCTTCAAAATGATGAAATAGAGCAGCTGAAGAAGATAATGGAAGCTAACCAGCAGGTTCTTGACAAGTACAAAATCCGTTGGCGGAACTTCTTTCTTGCCCCATATTATCAGAGAAAGCTCGATGCAAAGTACCAGTCCCTTCAAAGGTACAGCTCAATTCAGATGCAAGTACAGATATCAAGGGATTTGAAGAAGCTCCTATCCAAGATGAGTTCTGGGGGCAATAGCAGCCTCAGGAGCCAAAGCATCTCATTTCGAGGTTCTGAGAGAATCAGGACACAAACTTTCAAGGGTAATCTTGAAATATTCCCAGAATTTACAGTGGGATTGGATGGTCCATTCATGAAGGACTTGAAGTCTGAGCTGCTTCATGGGGACGAGCAGATCTTGAATTTGCATGGCCTACCAGGATCCGGGAAGACTACTCTGGCTAAAAAACTCTATCATGATCCCCAAGTCAAAGTTAATCGCCATACTTGCCTCTTTTCTTATGTGCTAAGATTCCTAGTATCTTGCCAAGAATACGTACTTGATGTTAGGTTATGAACAGGATTGAGTAGTTCGCCAAAAATACCTGCAGGGACAAAGAACATGCTCATAGTCTTCATATGTATCATCTTATATTGTATTTATTAGAATATCATTCATTTCTTTGGTTTGATTAGATAAGTTCAAGAGCATCTTCTTTGTGACCTTGGGTTCACAATTTCAAGGCAATGAAGCAATCAATGAATGGCAAGACCGACTGCCTGAGTTCAGGGAAAATCCAGTGTTGTTGGTTCTGGATGATGTTTGGCCTGCCTCACAAAATTTTGTTGAGGAGTTTAGGGACCAAATGTTAAATTTTGTTGGTTCTAAAATTCTCGTGACTTCGAGAGTTCCAATTACAATTACCATTGGTACCCGATAGCCCATGGAACAACTTTCTGAAAATGATGCAGTGGCTCGTTTCCTTCACTTTGTTCAACAAAGCAACATCGATTTAGCTTACCAAGAAACACATGAAATTGTCCTGCAGGTGACATGTATCATAGTTTCATTCATTTATTTTTTCCAATAATTTTCGTGAGTTGTGATGAGTCAAAACTCTACTACTTCCTCCATATTTACAGAGTAGTTAATTATTCAAAGCGCGGTCACTTTAGATAAGGTATATAACACGGAAAACAAAAAATGATGGTAGTACTTTGTGGAGGGTGTATTCTGAAATACAAATAAAAGAAGGTCATAAGTCATAACCTTAATTAGAGTCACCGATTTTATTTATTTGACTGAAATGCAGATAGTGAAAGGTTGTAAGCATCTGCCACTTGCTCTTGAATTCATTGGCCGCGAACTACAGGATAAGGGCATTGAGGAGCTGCAGAAGATGAGGTTAGAATGGTCTCGTGGTCAGTCTATTCTTGATTCTTATTCAGAGTTGCTTGCCCATCTCCAAAATTCCCTGGATCTGCTGGTAGATGAGCCCATCAGGGAATGGTTCATGGACCTTGGGTTATTTCCTGAAGATCAAAAGATACCTGTTTCTGCTTTGATTGACATCTGGACGGAACTGCATAACCTTGATGAACTTGGCATACATGCAATGACCTTCATCCGCAAATTAACAAGCCTGAATTTGGCTGCTGGCATCAAAGTTAGAAGGTATAAATTCATGTACTGCATTCTTACATTTTCTTGTGCCAATATGGTTCCAATCCGCTTTGGCTGTAAGATGAGGACAAATTCATGCATAGGTTTTTTAATCTTCTTACATTTGGGTTTTCATTCCTGTTTTTGCAGGATAGCTGGAGGAGTTAAGGACAATTACTACAATAGCCACTTCCTCGTGCAACATGATCTTTTCAGAGAGTTGGCCATACGTAGAAACAACCAAGAACCATTTGAGATTAGGAAAAGACTGACCATTGACATGAATGGGAATCGTCGTCCAGATTGGTGGCCTCAGCAGCAACAGCAGCAAGGCATCACTGCCCACACCTTATCCTATTTTACCAACTGGTTTAAGGACCCAAATCAGAAAAGGGTATCTGCTCCTATACTGTCAATATCAACAGGTTTGCTTATCTCTTTTGATCTTGAACCAATGCACATTCTAACATTAATAAATGAATATCACTAAGAACTAAGAAGATGGCATTCAAGGCTTTTTCATTCATCCTCTTTCACATTTGATGCAGATCAAAGCATCAATCCAGATTGGTGTAACGTTCAAGCGGATGATGCTATTGTTATGGTCTTGAATCTGAAGACTACAGAATACACTTTACCCGAGTTCATTAAGAAAATGAGAAACCTGAGGGTTCTTATCGTCACCAATTATGGCTCCCGTCCCACTGTGTTAAAAAACCTTGGGGTTCTCGAGTCTTTATGGACACTGAAAAGAATCAGATTGCAGGGGGTTTCAGTTCCTCCCCTTTGCAGATTGAAGAACGTGTGCAAGTTATCACTTTATATGTGAAGTGGGAAAGGCTTTTGAAAACAGTTCCATTGAATTCTCAAAGGCAATGCCTAGTCTGGTGGACTTGAGCATCGAATATTGCAAAGATTTGGTGAAGTTGCCAGCTGGGCTCGGTGACACTGCCACCCTGAAGAAGCTCAGCATCAGTAATTGCCACAAGTTTACTGAACTTCCACAAGAAATTGGGAAGCTTGAGAACTTGGAATTACTAAGGATTAGTTATTGTTCTGATTTTGAAGAGATGCCAGGGTCAATCACAAGGTTGAGGAATCTAACGTTTCTTGACATCTCTTACTGTGTGAGCCTCAGGAAATTACCCGACAACATCGGTGAGCTAAGGAGTCTGAGAAAGTTTTACATGCCAAGTTGTCCGATAAACAAATTGCCAGAGTCAATCAAGGATATGGAGAATCTAGCGAGTGTGATATGCGATGAGTATACATATCCTTGTTGGGAACGCATCAAATTTATCCGTTCTGGACTAAACATAAAGAAAGGCGTGGACATTGGCTTAGATTGGCTTGATTTTGGCCGCCCAGGCTTGTTCCATTGAGTTGCCCATGTTGTTACTAGTCAAGTCAAAACAATGTTGTTCGTACTTGGATAATGGATATCATTCGTGTTTGGCAGATTTCTCATTTAAGATGGGGTTTATGATAAAATTTGTGCACTTAACAAACATGGGGCAAACAATTTTAGAGAGTTTAATGAATCGTCTGTTTATTTTGGGATTGATTGATATCCTTTCACTCTTTGTATTTAGTATTTTACTAAATGACGTGTGGATTTTAAAAACTGAATTACAGGTTTATATAGTAGTATTTTATGTAATATAACCATTTCATAAGAATGTCCAATATTTTTAAAACAAATAAATTAATAGTTAACAATATATTAGTAGTAGGATATGATTTTTATAAGAGATAATTTTTATTCATTGCTTATTTCTATTTATGAGAGACACTTGTTATCTCTACAACGCACAATCTCCTTCTTCTGCCCACCTTTTTTTCTTGTAATTTGCTAATTCTATTTTTTTTATATATTATAAATTCACTTATTCTCTCTTATACTCTCTCTGCCCATAAATAAGGTTTTTTATAATAAAATTACATTTTTACATGTTTAATATCTTTAATTAATTTTAATCAGTTTTTTATTAATATGGTTCAGTTAATTAATAGAGGGACTCTGGTAGTAACATTCTAACTTATATAACTAACAATTTAAATTTATCTAAAAATTTAATATTCTTTTTTATCTTTATCTTTAAATTGATTATATGCTTCTCTCACACTTATTCTCTTTCATCTTTTTTTTTTACTATCCTTTATATCACTTATCATCCTCATAAATAAAGATATATTTAAATAATAAATTATATTTTTAATATATTTATTATTTTTAATTAATTTTAATCAATATTTTAATCTACATGATTTAGACAGTTATTATGTATAAAAAATATAGGAGGCAGTATTATAAATTATTATCAAATGAAAGCAGCTCATAGCGTCCAAATCTCAACGGTAAAGGGAGAAGGTATGAAGGAGAAGAAGTATAAAACCATGAATGAAGTTTTAAAAACAAAAGCAGAGCCTCCTTCCCTTCATTTAATTCATGTTAGTATGGCAGTAAAAAGAATTTAAATACTTCTCCGACATTTATTGCAGTGGGCCCTCAGCCATCCATTCAGTTTATTAAATATCAGCATTTTAATAATAAGCAGAGTACTGCCCATTAACTCGTTTGCTTTTTATAAGTGATTTATAGTACTTTTATCTGACTAAATGGAAAACTTTATCTTTATTAAAAAAAAAACTATCTTTGGAGAAGCTCAAGAGCTAAGTTTGGAAAACATAAACTAAAATTAGATAAGGCCAATAGGAATATATATATTAAATATTCATATTATGCCTTATAAAAGAGGATAACAGATTTCTGTTGTGTTTTATAAAAGGATTTAAGAGATTAACATTTTTAATAAAAAAATAATTATTATTATAATAATAATGGATATCATTATGAGATTTTAATAAGAAAATATAATCACTACAAAATTTTAAAACATATAAATACCTATTTACTTAGTGTTATTTTATGTAAAAATTTATTACAAGTTAGTCACTTATCATGAAATTTTTTAGTATTTACGTTTATTTTTTAAAATTTTATAGTGATTTTATCTAATAATAACTATTGAAAAAGAAAAATCACTATTGAATAAAAAAAATATAATTATTAAGGTCTTATAAATAAATAGTATATAATAATAAATTTTAATATAATAAATAAAACATGTGAGATATTAGTAAAAACTTTTAATGATTATATAATTGTTTTTGGTATAATAATGATTATATTTTTTTTCGTTGGGTCTAATTTTCTCAAAGGAAAAATAGTGGCGAGGGAGGTTATATAAGAAATGGAGAGGCGCGTGGGGAAGGGGAGATAATTGAAGTGGAAGGAGGTTGGATTGGAGTTAGCCACCGACACTAACAGATGAGCTTGAACTCCTCATAATAAATAAAATAAAATAAAATAAAATAATTATTTTTTTTTTTTAAAAAGGGAATTTAAAGCAGGCGTACAAAAACAAAAAGGCCTCCGCCTACTTTCACTTCACAATCAACATCGTGAAACGCACTTCTAGCCACTCTATCCACGTGGATGCTCTTCCAATTAATCTCATGGCCCCACCTCATTAATGCAACCTTAATCCCTCTCACCAACTTCTTCTCATCCTACTCCCTTCATTATTCCCTCTCTTTTTCCAGTCTTTACTTGTAGGAGTATTTATAAAATATCATCACTTAGCACTACCGATGAACTAACTAGATTATAAACTGAAGAATTGGAATTCAAATCAGTAATAAGATTTAGATAAAGAACAGACACCGGATTTGATTATTTTAAAAAAAAATCACAATAGGAGGATATTTGAACCTAATAGTACTATCTACAATGCACTCTACTTTAATCATTGAATTTTTAAATAACTATTAAGTGGTTAAGCCTTTGAAAAGTTTTAATTCATTATTTTCTAGGTAATTTATTAATTTGAATAAAAGAGCATATGTTTGCACAATTAAAAAATGAAATAAATAATAATTAATTAAAATAAATACATTGAAATTTAAAAAAAAATATTTAAACATGTGTTCTTAAGACTAAAAATGATATTTTCTGTAAATATCATTATTGTTATGAATGTTTCATAGTGTATGTATTATTAATAATATATTAAGTGTTAATCATGATTACATTATGAATGAACACATGCGGTGGTTTGCACTTGATTATTAATTAGTATATGTACTTTAAGAAAAAGGAAGTAATTATTTTATTGCAAGTTCTTAGACGGTAAAACACCACCAGGCAGCTTCTTGTTAAACAGGATTAGAGGCCATTCTTCTATTATCATCTCAAACCTATTTGCATATCCACATGGCATATTAATAAAAAAAATTGAGAGCATTTTTATTATAAGTTGTAATTACTTTTATGTGTTTATTAAACAAAATTGCTGATTTTGGGATTGACTCTTATTTTGTCCTAGTCTATAGAGAGATTGATTTCCTTGTAATCTGTCTATTTAAAATATGTGATGTTACTCTGTCAAATCACATGACATTTTAGTGGCTAAAAAGGAATAAAAAACTCATCCCCTTTAACAATATAATGATAATCACGACATTTAGATAAACATCTTAATTTTTAAGTATTTAAATTTATATCTAAGAGTAATAAATAATTTATCTTATCTAATATTAATATTATTTAGGAGAAAAAAAGGCTTCACTTTACCTTCAAATTATGAATAAGTTCAATCTCTTTCTAAAAATTTATATAAAACAAATAATATATATAATTATAATTATTTTAACTTAATCATTTATAATAATTAAATTATTTTAACTCTAAATTTAATATCTAAATCAATACTCCCTATTTTTTAATATATAAATTATTTAATTAATTTAATTAAATTAAAAAAATTACTTAAATAAATTAGTATAATATATTTTTTTTTAAAATATCTTAATAATATTTTTATCTATTTTTTTACTTAATTATTATTATATTAATAAAATAATTTAAAATAAATTAATAAATAAAAAATTATATTTAAAGTTAAAATTAATTTTTTAATTATATCATTTATTCTGAAAGGAAAGAGTAATAAAGAAAAAATTTAAAAATTTTAAAAAAATATTTTCCACCAAGAAAGCATGTCTCCTATATTATGTTCCCAAATAAAAGTTTATACCTAGCCCTAAATGATTGATGTTAACATTGAAGATGAAGATGGATTGTTTGAGAATAATATTAACGAGACAAATCAAAGGGATTATTTAAACAAGCATTATTTAAATATTACGACAAAAAAAATTGATACTATGGAGTGGACAAAAAAGGTCAAGACATAAAATACAAAACTTTCTTATAAAATTATACATTACAACTGTGTCCTACTACACTTCACAGCAATCTCGGTTGAGGAATTTACAAACATTTAAGTATCACCAAATTTTCCACGAAAAAAATAAAATAAAAATAAAAAAGCATGACTTCAATCGAAAAAAAAAATTAAGAAAACGAAGTGAAAAGTAATTAACGATAACCATAACTTCACACACCTCTGAGCAATTTCTGTGTGCTATTCTTCTTCATCTTCACCCAACAGTCCATTTCCAGATCTTGAATCTAACATCGACCTTGCACTTGGCGTTCGAAGTTGACGCTGTCGCCGGCTTCTTGCCCGACGGAGGAACGACCTTGATCCCATCACAGGACACTCTGATCCCGACTTTGGGCGTTTTCATACTCCCCATCTTGGCCGTCACCTTCGTCTTCAAATTCACCACTAATGGCAATCCACTCTTGCTCTTCAAGCTCGCCTTCAATTTTCCAGCACCATCGCTGTCCACGGTCTGCTTCGTGCTCGAAACCGTGGCCTTCAACATCGTGGTGTTCTTCTTCCCGTGCTCGAAAGAGGGGATCGTCCCGTCGCCGATATCGACGCCGTCAGAGAGAATCGAAATCGAGGTGGGCTGGTAGGTGAAGGCGATGTTCTTGTTAGGGTTTCGTGCGGTGACGCTGATGTCGAATTTAGAGTCTAGAGTTGAAGACGAGGAAGTGAGGTTAAGGTAGGAGAGTTTGAGGGAAGTGACGGTGAAGGTAGGCCGGTGTGGGCGGTAGATTAGGTAGAAAATGACTCCGGCGAGGCCGATGATGAGGAGGAGGATGAGGATGGTGAGGAGGAACCAGTAGCAGAATCTGCAGCAGCATCTGCGACGGCTACGGCGGGGGTGGGGTTGGGGACGGTAGGTAGGTCTTGTGGCGCCGTAGAGTTGAGCTTTGGTGGCGGGAAATGAAGGATTAGCAGCACCACCGTTGGCAGTGGCGGTGCCGTTAGCAGCCGCAGGCTTGGCGGAAGGATAGATCCTCTCTGCCATGGAACCAGTGCAGGAGGAAGAAGGAGAGAGGAGTGAAGAAAGTGGAGAAGATAATCAAGGAGAAAGATGCTTGTTATCCTTCTAAATTATGAGAGAGATGGAGATTAAAAGGTGTATGAACGGAGAGAAAAGGGGATTGTTTACAAATGAAATTTTCGATTCTTCCACATTATTTAATGGTACCCTTTGGAATAATGGCTATTTTATATATCGTTTAAAATATAAAAAAAAACAGAGAGAGAGAGAAAAGAAAAGGCTAGGGAAGAAAAAGAAGAATAGTGAGGTAGGGAGGATGCTAACGTTCCAACGAGAGACAAAAGCTGTGTCCACCTCGGCAGTGAGCGCGTACAGAATCTTATACCAACCTCTCTATCTCATTAATTATTTTATATTACCTTATATTATTAATATAAGATTTATTTAATTATTTAAAATAATTATATATTATTTTTTTAAAATATTCTTTTAATTAGGTATATTTTAAATTATCTTTGATATAAATTTCTTAATATATATAATCATATAGAAATATTTACAAAAAAATTATAATTTTAAGAAATAAAATAGATTATAATTTTATAATATGACCAAATTAAGCCTCATATTTAGGTCTTATAATTAAATACACATACATGTGATTAGAGTAATGCTCATAGAATTTTTGTGAAGTTTGAATTTGAAATTAGTGGTATTATACTCCATAATTTGTGTACTTTAATGAAATGAAATACATATTTGTTAGTAAAAAAAAATAATTTGTGTACTTTGTATATATGAGGTTGTGCTCATGGCACAACAAAATAAATATAGAATTTACATAATTCTTTTGCCTTTAAACCAACTTCTATATTCATATTTATTCATTCATATATTTTAATTGGTACTCCTTTAATTTTATTTATAGGACAGGAAAAAAATTATTTTGCTCATAGAGATAAATTTTTTATATAAATATACTATTTTACTATTTATTTATTATGTTAATTTTGTTTTCATCATGTATAATATATATTAAATGAGAATAAAGTTAAAAAAATAAACTTTATAGTATAATTAATAAGATTTAAATTTTTTATTAATATGTATAAAATATGCTAAAAATTATTTATAAATTAAAAAATATTATACTAGCAGGATATAGAAATAGTCATTGCGTAACAGCAAAGGCCAAATTTTATCAGTATAAAATTAAAATGCTTTGAATGGAAATTTTTCTTATGTGTATAATCGACATTTTCCTCCCATTTTGCCCACATTATTACTCTCATTAATTGTCCTTTCATGTTTTGAAAGAGACATGAACTAGAATGAGGTCTCATCTTATGTACGGATTTTGAAATGAATGGGAGTATTTATAATTTATGACTATGTAATTTTTATATAATATATATATTTATGAAAACATTGATATATGGATAATATATCAGTATGATGGTATAAAATTTTTAGTTAGTAAGCAAGGATTTGCTTAGTTCATGAGATTAAGTTCCAAGGCAAGGGCAATTAGCCTTTGATTATCATTGTAATATTTCTTTATTTTTTAGTGGTATCTAGTTTTTACTTTAAAAAAAAAAAAAGCAAGTTCCAACGACTCATGAGTCATGAGTTACTAGAATAACTTGATTAGAGGTGTTATTGCCGTAAATATTGTAAAATTTTGTTCTGAAATTATTTTCACAAAAAAAATTGCTTGATTTCAAGTTTTCCTAGAACAAACTCGCCAGCTTAAACTTTTGGAATAGAATATATTTTACAATTTTTAAAAATTATTATTATTCTCATTGTGATTTTTGAAAAATTAACATATATATATATAAATTTCATTTGAAAAAAATTATATTTCGCCATGAGTTATACCAATGGACCGTTCACGCTAACCGAGGCTGAATTCTTTATTTTTTTCAAAACTATCAACTTCTTTTAAAATCTTGTAACTATATATTTCTTCCTATGCATTCAATTATTATTTTGACTAAAAATTTAAAATATTATAAAATTAGTTGATGAGATTATTAATTATTATTATCATGAGTTTAAAATCTCAAAAATTAACGTGAGTTATCGATTAAAATTATTAATTATGACTCATAAATAAATAAATTAAAATTATTAAATCAGATCGACTTAAATTTATTTTTAAACTAAACTAAATATTATAAGATTTTAAAAGTATAGTTGATATCCAATTCAATTAAAAATGAATCTGACTCAATATAATTTAATACTTTTAATTATTTTATTTATAAATTATAATTAATAATCTCAATTAGTAATCCTATTTTAATATTATTTTCTAAAAAATTATATTTTAATTTTATAATGATAATAATAATTTATAATAATTATAAATAATTAATTAATTATAACATAAGTCACCCCCCCCTTTGCTAAGGAAAATTCTCTAGTTTAGCTGTATATATGTAATATTAAAATTAAATGAATATTTTTTAAATTTTGTAAAATAGGACAAAAATAAAAGAAGGGTGAAAGGAACGCGCGTAAAAGGAGTGTGTAAGTCTGGGGGAGTTTACTAATAATCGGAATGGTGACGTGGCAATTGAAATTCTCTCTCACCTATGTATTATGTATGGATGGATGGGATAAGCGTGTGGAAACGGACAAGGCCATGTTCAACAATCATGCGCCTGACTTCTCTAATTAACCAAAGTTATGTTTCCAAGTTATCAATTTTTTTTTTACCATTTTCATGGTAATTCTCCGTTTATTACCATCACAATATCCCAATATAAGGGAAGTAGAGCTATAATCTCTCACTTCTCATATATAATAAAAATTATTTTTATTTTTAATATTTTAAATTATTTTAATTTTATCAAAAAAAATTTACATGAGCTAAAAGAACATCAACATAATATGTAGTGGTATTTTTATAAAAGAAAATTATTATAAAATTTTAATAAAAAATTTAATTATCTAAAAGTTAAATAACAACTAAAGAGTATATAATAAAGTATATTATGATGGAAAAGTGCATATTCCGCATTTAACTCGCACCAGGGGAAAGTGTCGGATTTCATTGAGTTTACCTCCGGTGCCCTGTTTAACCTAAGATCATGAGTTAATATTTATACACTTGAATTCTCTCAATCATAAATAATATATGACTCCTTTTATTAATAGGGATTGATCCGAGTAGTAAGCGGCTCAGTATTACTTAAGCGAGGTCTCGAATTCGAGCCTTGGTGTATGTAAAAATTTTTTATTGAGAAACTACTCACCATAACTAAGTGCGCGACGCGAGTCGGATCCGAATATAGTAAAAGTAAATTTATAATAAATCAGGTGGATAACTATATATATATATATATATATGACTCCTTTTTTGACACATCCTGAGTAAAATAATAATAACAGCAGGCTAAGTTTTAACGGTTTTTACATTTTATAGTTCCATAGACACCTTTGCCGTATTTTCCTCTCTGTTTGCCTTTGCCACACCCAAATCCTTCTTCTTCCTCCATTCTGGAGTTACAGAAATCTTTATTATGAAAAATGAGCTTATTGACTACTTTTAGTTTGGAAAAAACTTACTCCACTCTAAAGACAACTCATATTAACAGTTACTGACTTCACTCGTTGATAATGAGCCCCCCCAAAAAATAAAACTTTTATACTACCCGTTAAAACTAAGCAATACAATTTTTAAATTTCTTTTATCTGTAGAGATCAATGCAATAATTTTAAATTCCTTATGTGCTTTTTATTTAATTGGTTTGTTTTAATTAAATATTTTTTGTTAATCTCTAAGTCATATTTAAGCATTTTCTGCATTTAAGTGTTACTCTATGCATATAAATTTTTTAAAATACCGATATTTTGAGGTCATGAAGGGCAAGTTGTTTATGAAATGAAAGTCAAGCAGCTACCTGCAATTTTTGATTTGATTCCTTACCTTCCCTCCCACCCTTGCTTATTTTATCTGATATCAACTAATTAATTAATGCGATCTTATTATTTTTAATTATTCTTTGTGTTATACAAGAAAGAACTTAATAAAATAAAATATAGTAATAGAAAGATAAATTGGAACTTAGGGTTGAAAGTCGCAATTTTCACAATTCCATATATATACAACATGCACAAAAAACAGTTATTGAGGGAATTTAAAAGAACAATCGTGACTTGTAAAAGGAATTGTTTTATTAATATTATTGATATGTAAAATAATTAATTGGCGAATTAATTTATGATGATGTGAATATTCTAGAAGAGCATAAATATGGTATAGTTGAACATTGAAGATATATTACATCACCACTTAACTAATGTGTAAGATCAAAGATATCCTAAACAAAGACATCCACTTCTCATGTTAGATCAAATGTTACTTTCTTCTCATGCTGTTTCTCATCATCAAAGACAGAAACAAGCCTAGAAAACACAAAGCTGTCATATGAAAAGTTCCCTATTTTTAATTAATTCGTTAATAATTTGTAAATTTTCTAAAAAATTGAAATTTGAAAAATGTTCTCATCCCGCTTTCATACCTCTAACCATCACATCAAAATTAACGAAAAATAATTAAGTCGTTACTTTAATATAAAAATATAGGGGGAAATTAAAATTTATCCATATTTAATTTTACCAATGAAAGCAAAAATACTTTCTTATAAATTAATTTAATTAAGATAAATAATAAAAATATAAAAATGACATTTATCATTTATTTAATATGATCGCTTTAAGTATGAAATAATAACAACTACTTTAATAATACATAATTAATTTGTTAATAATTTGTAAATTTTCTAGAAAATTGAAATTTGAAAAAGGTCCTCATACCGCTTTCATGTATATATTTCATCGTAACAAAATATTTCTAATCATCTCATCAAAATTAACGAGAATTAATTAAGTCATTATTTTAATATAGAAATATAGGGGGAAATTAAAATTTATCCATATTTAATGAAAGCAAAAATACTTTCTTATAAATTAATTTAATTAAGATAAATAATAAAAATATAAAAATAAATATTTATCATTTATTTAATATGATCTCTTTAAGCACCAAATAATAATAACTACTATAATAATACATAATAAATACAATTAAATCCCTAAAATAGTCATAGAATAATATAATAAAATAAGATTCATCAACCGATATCTACGGAGTTATATATGCTATAATTAATTAGATTTTAGATAGAAATAATATTAAAAAAATATGATTAATACTCCACCGGGTGAGTACTAAAATTTGAAACATCATCATTTGAAAATAATAAACTAAAGAGTTCTTCTCCTAACTCAAAGTTGTGACATAATATCAGCCTATAATGACTAGCTACCAAAAACAAAAAAAGAGTTACATAATGAAGAAGCTGAAATTAAATATGATTATATTATTATAACTAAGAATCAGTTGTATTATCGCAAATAATGGTGCAATTATATGATTGTTAGCTACCAATATGCAGAATAAATTAAAAATACATGATTGCTACTTTAATAATTTTGTTAACGAAAATCAGTTACACTGTCACTGAGGAATTTAAAAGAAAAACGCGGCTAATTAATTAATTAATTAATTAATAATATTTAATTAGCAGCAGCGGCATGGATGGAACCATCATTAGAAAAACAAAACTAGTTTGACCGAGTAAACCGACTTGAACTGTCGGTCAAGCCAATTAAGGATGGAGCATTGTGTGAAGCCTTCTAAAAGAAATCACATTATTTATAATTTAGTATAAATAACATAGTTTCTTATAAAAATATTAAATGTATATAATTATTAGATGCATGCATCATGCATAGAATATAGAATTTTTCTTTTTTTAACTCGAAATTATAGATAATGTGTTTTTCATGCACGGAGTTTGCCATTATGTAAATTATTTATGTCTTATAAATATCATGATTTTCAATATATTTTACCTTGCATATTGACGAAAGTATTTAAAAAAAATATTTGCAGATGCTGAGTCTAAAAAAATAATCTAAATACTAAAAGAAAAAAATCAACTACAATTTACACAAACCGGCTTATGAAAACCTCAATGTGAACTTACATAAATAAACCTTATGAAAACCTCTGAAAATCGTAACTTTTTTTGGGCACCACCTGAAAATTTCATGGGTTGGAATTTCATCCAAAGAGAAGTCTTAAGCTTTTAATAAATTAATATATCATGCTTGTACAGAAAAAAATATTATATTAATAAAGTACAGATAAGTATTATTTTACCATTTATTGATATGATTGTAATTTATTTTTTCAAGTCATGTGTAATTTAAAAAATAAAAAATTCAATCAAGTTCACAAAATTAGGGGTATTGGTGTACTATAATTCACCCCAAAAAAATGATAGGTCTCCTATATGAGTATACTAATTTATTCTTTTCCATAGAATTCTAATTTCAATTGTAAAGTATATGGCCATGTTTCTTATAAGTAGAAGTAAGGAAATAGAAACGAAATCAAATATTTTTCTTATTTAGTATAGTGAAAGTCATTTTTATTTATATTTTCGCTTTTAATATTTTGGGTTATTTCAGTTTTATCAAAAAAGCTTAAAAATAAGATGGGAGTAGTAGAAGTAAAATATTTTGAACTATTTTACTCTAAGTTATAAAATTCCTGAATAACTTTAACCTTTCTCAAGTTATAAGAAAATATACATAAATTCTATACTCATTTCTAATCTACTAAACAAATTTTTAAATCTCATTTTTAACTTTTTTTATTTTTATTTTTATTAAAAACTCTTATATCCTACCACACATACATGTGAGCTAGTATGGTGGTATCATTTTATATATAAAAAATAACATTAAATACAACAATTTCAGGCTTTTGGTTAGGGCTGGTAATTTGGGCCCAACCCGCCAAAAACTGACGGGTTGGGTTACAAAAATTGCAACCCACTTTGATGCGGGTCTTTTTGACCCGCACCCGCCAAGCCCACACCCGCGGCGGGCTAACCCGCCGGGTTGGCGGGTTAGCCCGCTTTTTTTTTTTTTTTTACTTTTTTTTAACTTTTTTTATTATTTATATTACACATTTATACCTTACTAATTTGAGAGCCTTAGTTAAACAAGAGACATTATACTTAATTTATATTAACTTTATCTCATTGAGTCATTTCTTTATTTATATATATTTATTTTATTTTATTATAATTTAATTTGTGATAGATTTATCTATAGATAGTGACAAAATTGACTAAATAAATATTTTGACGACTTAAAACATGATTCGAATCTAATTAATATTGACATATGTAATTTAAAAAAAAAAGTTGAAAAAAAATTAAAAAATTATATATAAAAAATTTAAAAAAAAAACAAAAAAGCTGGCGGGTTGGCAGGCTAGCCCGCCAACCCGCCATGGCGGTCTCGGGTTGGGGTTTCCCCAACCCGCCTGGAGGCGGGCCGGTTTTAACCGGCCCGCCTCCCCCCCAACCTGCGGCGGGTTGGCCCGTATTACCACCCCTACTTTTGGCCGCTCTTAGCGGAGATGGTTTGAAATTGCATGGTTTCTTGGAATAATACAAAAATCTACCTGGGCTATGAAAGATAGCCCAATTATCTTAAACACCCAAATTAACTACATATTAAATGGTTTCAGAGTTCCGACCATCATTTTTATAGGTAAAACTTGAATTAAAATCATTTACAAAAAAAAATAAATATTAATAATTGGTATTCATTAACAAAACCATATTGTATTCAATTTTTTCGAAGCCATTGTCCTTTTTATAATAATAATTTGTTTGAAATTGTAGAATGTTATATAAGATATTTTCATACACACACACACACACACTCTTATTTAATGATTTTTCTTCAACTCCTAATAAATGATTCAACCCACGTAAAACATATTTTTGGGTAGGCTGGTAAAATTTAGATGGTATTTTTAATTAATAACTAAAGACTAATCACCTCCCCGGATATAAAAATCATTGAAGTAGTAGGTTTTGCCAAAAAAAAAAACACAAGGTGGGCGTCGTCTAGGGCCCAAAGAGTTACACCCCACAACAAGGTTTTGGAACCTCAAAGCCTAACATCGGCATTGCCTGAGCTTCTGCAGACAAAGCCCTGCAACTAGCATTGATCTCTAGTTATTGGTCTAATTAATAAGCGATTTGGTATTACTTAAACGATATCTTGAGTTTAACTTTTGGCGTATGCAGAAAATTTTTGTTAGGAGACTCACCCACCATAGCCAGGTGTGCGACACGGGGCGGGTCCGAATGTAGTTGGGGCAAAGCTCCGGTGAATCAAGTGAAAAAAAAAAACATTGTTCTCTAGTTGAAGGCAATTAATTAGTAGCTAGTTTTCCATAATTGGACAATTATTTTCTTTAAGCGCCCATATATATACACATATCCCCCACAAAATCCCATTATTTAAAATTCAAAGGCAGTCAAATTTAATTAAGATTTTCCAACAAGAATTTTATCTTTAAATTATTTAAAATAATATTGAAATTTAAAAATGATTTCTAAATTTTCGGTGGGGGCAAAGCCGACACGAGTGAAAGAGATTTTTGTTCTAGTGGTGGCCAATGCGTGTGACTGTTCTTTTAGTCAACAACCTGATTTTCGTGTATAATAATAATATAAGTACCCTGCATTCAAAACAAACTACCAAATCTTGTGGCTTTATTATTCATTATTCATTATCATAATTGTTTTTTTTTGTCTAACGATTACTGTTATTGTTATTCATTCTTACTCTCCCAATTCTAAATGTATTAATGTATCAAAAAAGTTCTAAATATACTAATTAAATATTAATTTAAAAATATTAAAAAATTAATTAATTTAGTTATTCGTAATAAATTTGTATTAATTTTCTTAAAATATAATATTTTTATTTATTATCCTTATTAATAAAATTAATATATATAATTAATAAGAATAACGTGAAAAAAAATTATAAATTTAAGAGATAAAATAAATTAAAATTTTATATTTTTAATTAATTTTTACGTTTGGGATAAAATAGCATTAAAACTTCAAATTTAATAGATGTAGATTTTTTTAGAATGTGGAAGGATCCCATCACTAGTTAGTTTCTTTATTTGGGCCAAACACCTGAAGCACTCCAACGGTTATATTTATATGCACATTTGAAAATTGATAATCTATATGCATTATACATTTATACACATATTTGAAAGATGTTTCCACCCATATTTTTTTTATTACAATTTTTTTACCCATATTCATGTGAAATCTTAATGCACTGTGGGCTCACAAAAGCCTAGATTTTTTTTTTTTAAAAATATATCATCATTGAATGAAAGTAAAATTAACAAAAAGCATCAAAAAAATCTAAAAAAAATAGACGCCGGGTCCTACTGCAATAAATTCCGATATTACTTCAGATAAAAAGTAAGCCATAAAAAATGCTATATATTTTTTTGTACTCTGTATAAAAGTTCAATTTTAAATGATAAGGATTAAACAAGGAAAGAATTTGAATGATCATTATATGTGAAGCTATCACTTTGTGATAATAATTGAAGAAGTTGCTGGTTCATCCAAATACACAGATCATATACATGGGACCTTCATTATTTTCTCAGACTATTAAATACTTGCAGGGTGGTGGATTGAACATGAATGCATACATGATCAAATAATATTTATCTCCCTCCACTACCGGTAAAGTCCGATCACGTTCTGTCTCTGTAAACAACACAGACCACTCACAACTAACAAGCAAGCATTGCGTTTTCTTCAGCTTTCTTCATTTTGATCTATTGGTCGCTTTCCCTTATGGAAACGGGAAGATAAGAAATTGATCATTGATTCGATAAAGAAGTGTTTCCGGTTTTTTTGGGGAAGAAAAAGAGAGGTAAAATCGCATTGGAACACGAACCTGGAGCCCATTGGGCAAAGGCAATCCATATTCTTGCTTCAAAGCTGGAGATAACTGACAAAGTGGCCTAAAATTTTTAACAAAAACCTAACTTTAACTTTTCTACATCTAACGTTAAAGATTTCAGAGCCTCCCAGCCTACCATGCTTTGGGTGAATCATCGCCTGCATAAACCTAGGAGAAAGTCAAGCATTGTGGGGTTAATTAGCTTAATTTATTGATCCCATAGTCACACTCACTCTCTCTCTCTCTCTCTCTCTCTCAATTAAGCCCGCTCCTCACACATTAGCCCCACCTAGTACTAACCTCTTGCACAGAAATTACTGTGCTATGATGCTGAAATGTGAAGCTGGGGTTTATTCTTGATCTTATATTTTCTAAATAAACAACGAAACTATTCTTTCCAAAACCTCTCGTCTGCAAAATTTTGAGCTTTAGGTCTAAAAAGGTGAAAACTTTGATTTATCCCCACTTAATCCATTCTGGGGTCCTTACTGGAATTCTTTTTTCTTTTCCTTTTCTTTTGTTGACATTGGTGAGTCTGCTTTACTTGCAGAGCTCTTTTAAGACTGTTCCTTACTGTTATATCAAGTTTCTACTTCGAGCCACATGCTTCTGGTTTCACCACCTTCCCTTCCTTGGGTAGTTGGTGAAAGTCGAGAGATCTTCCGACTTGAATCTATAAATTCTTCTGAACTGAAAATGGGGTTGCAGCTGATTATTCTTCTCTTTAAGCTACATTTAGTTTTCAGTGCTCCACAACTTCATGAGCATAGAGGTATGAGCTTAATTGGAATGTTCTGTGTTATAGTTACTCAGATTTCAGAACTCAAACTTGGGATCTTCTTTGTAAGTGTTCCCTTGGTCAAATTGTATAGACAGGAAATCAATAATTGATCCATTATCCTAACTTAGACGTCGACATTTGATTCTGATATGGGTTTGTGACTTCCTATGATGATTTTCTTCCATATGATTGTAAATTGAGTGACTTTCCTGTAATGGTCTATTTTTTACTTTCACATATATGCTAGGTTCTTTAGATTGTTTTCATTTGTCTTTGAAAGAAGTTTTGTTTGTTGAATTAAAGTTCAGAACAAGTTGATGATCATTAGTAAGGTCTAAAAACTTTATAAATTGAAGTGTTTCATGATGGATTTATTATTTACCCATGACTACCCTTTCAATTGGGGTCAATTGTAACTTCTTATATCTGAAAAGGCTCATGTCCTTGGCAATTTAAATTAAATGGGATAATTTCTATATGCAGCCACCAATCTGCACCATTCCAGAAGTCATTCAAGTATTGCGCTTCTCCCATCACAGCCATCTTCTAGAGTTCCTGCAAGTATTGCAATTCCACCATCAAAATCATTACCTCATGGTTCAGTAGATTCTCCAATATCACGACATCATAAGCATTACCATTCCAGAAGAAAGTTCAGAAACCCAACCCCTACTTACAATCATGGAGGTTTGATGTTTGACAGAAAGAACTTAAAATACATTTATGGAAGTTTTAAATATTAATTTTCTTCTGAAAATTCTCTTAAAATTTAGGTCATTCAGTTTTTCCTGCACAGCCTCCTTTTCCTGCCCCAAAGACCAGGAATTTGCCTGCACAATCACGAGCATTTTCATCAGTCCCCTTGAATGGTATAAAACTCTTAAGTTTTCTCCTTGTCAGTGCTTTTTACTTATATTATAATTATAATTTCTTATCTACCCTGATTGTTGATTGTAGCCTCACTTTGGTTCCATCTTTTGTTCTTCAGCTCCTTCTCCTTCGCCTAGAGTTCTACCCCTTCATTCATCCTCAAAGCATATGAAGAATCCATCACCATCAACTGTTTTGTCTTTGCCACCTCCACCTCCTAATGACGGTATACTTAACCCTGCAACTGCCCTTATTTATATATTTCACCAGTCCCTACTTTTTCAACCACATCAAGAAATTTATTTAATCTTCATATCTGTAGATTGCATGTCAGTGACTTGTTCAGAGCCTCTTACATATACGCCTTCTGGATCACCTTGTGGTTGTGTGTGGCCAATACAAGTTAAGCTCGACCTTGGCATTGCAATATACAAGTTTTTCCCTCTGGTTTCAAAGCTAGCTGAAGACATTGCAGCCAGTGCTTCGCTTAATCGGAACCAAGTTCGCATTGTGGGAGCTGATGCCCCTCATCACCAACTAGAGAAAACCAATGTTCTTATAAACCTTGTACCTGAAGGAGTAAATTTCGATGATGCAACAGCATTTTCAATATATAAGAAATTCTGGCACAAGGAGATTCTCACCGATGCTTCCCTCTTTGGATCCTATGAAGTGCTCTATGTCCATTATGCAGGTTGTAAGGAACCCTAGTTTCTAGGGATAATTTTCTTAATTATATAATAGATAGATATTAACATGTAGATTTCTTTTGGATAAAACGTGCAGGTCTTCCGCCATCTCCACCTTCTTCTCCTTCAAGCGTCTCTGGTATGGATGATGTGCCATACCCTGGCTATGACTACAATGGAACAATAATGAAACCTTTAGGAGTAGATGTACCAGTGAATGAAAAGCATGGGACTAGTGAAAGAGGAAGCATGATTATAATAATTGTGTTGTCATGTATAACTCTATCTGTTCTATTCATTGGAGCTGCCTGGCTTTATCTGTTGAAATGTGGTTCTTGTGTTCAACACCCTGAACATTTCCCAGATGATTCAATCCTATCATCTTCAAAACCATCAGGTATCCTATTCATTGCCAAAAACGCTCTTGTTCTTTGTTTTCCACGATTACTTTTAAACCTCAAATTAACATGAAATCTGCTATGAATACGTAACTAAGTTTGCATTTTGCAGGGGCTATTAAGTCATTGACTTATGGGAGCATACCAGGTTCTAGATCAATGTCGTTCAGCTCTGGAACAATAATATATACAGGGTCTGTTAGGACCTTCACTTTAAATGAAATGGACAAAGCAACAAACAACTTTGATGCTCTTAGAATAATAGGAGAAGGAGGCTTTGGGCTTGTCTATAAAGGTGTTCTACATGATGGAAGGGATGTGGCTGTGAAGATTCTGAAAAGGTATGATTATCATGGTGGCCGCGAATTCTTGGCAGAAGTCGAGATGCTTAGCCACCTTCATCACAGAAATCTAGTCAAATTGATTGGTATATGCATGGAGAATCAAACACGCTGCTTAATCTATGAGCTTATCCCTAATGGAAGTGTGGAATCCCACTTGCATGGTAAGCATAAATAAAAAGAGCAGTTCATGAATGTCATCAATTTTCATTCATGGATTTTCTTCATGAGACTGATGCTTTTAATGTTCTCTATGTTCTCAGGTGCTGACAAGAAAACTAGTCCACTTGATTGGAATGCTAGGATGAAGATTGCACTCGGTGCAGCGCGGGGTTTGGCATATCTCCATGAAGATTCAAATCCCTGTGTGATACACAGAGACTTCAAAGCTAGCAACATCTTGTTGGAACATGATTTTACACCAAAGATTGCAGATTTTGGATTGGCTAGAACAGCACTCGATGAGGGAACCAAGCACATCTCCACACATGTTATGGGAACATTCGGGTACCAAATATCATCCCTTTCAATCCTCGTGTCTTATTTATACCATTTGTTTGCATTTCATTATCATGAAAACCTATTTCTTATTGCATCTTGCTGATTGCAGCTACCTGGCTCCTGAATATGCAATGACTGGCCATCTTCTTGTGAAAAGTGATGTGTACAGCTATGGAGTTGTACTCGTTGAACTCCTAACAGGAAGAAAGCCTGTGGATTTGTCACAGCCACCAGGTCAAGAAAACCTGGTGGCTTGGGTTCGTCCGCTTCTCACGAGCAAGGAGGGTTTACAGACAATCATAGACCCGGTTTTAGAGAGCAACGTGTCTTTTGAAACCGTGGTAAAAGTTGCAGCTATCGCATCGACGTGTGTGCAGCCAGAAGTCTCTCAACGCCCTTTCATGGGTGAAGTTGTTCAGGCCTTGAAGTTGGTTTGCTGTGAGTTTGATGATACAAGCATTATGAGATCAAGAAGCTTCCATGAAGAGAGTCTTCTTATCGATGGGGATGGGAAATTTTCGGGTGAGATGATGGGTTTTCAGACATTAACAGAATCAAAGTTGCTCAGTCCATTATCGGGCCAGGGATTTGAGTCCTTCAGAAGGCATTCTGCTTCAGAGCCTCTTACTACCGAGAAAAATAGGAAGGAATGGCAGAAATTGCGAAGTTCGTCAGGAGGGAGCATTAGTGAACATGGATTTTCAAACTTCCCCACAAGTTGAATGTAAATTCTGATGAAATGAAAATGAACATATTTTAAGCTGCAAGATGACTCAAAGCATTGAACAGTTTTGGGTAGTAACGAGTTGTAAAAAAATGACTTTTTCTGGACAGTCAAAATCCTGAAGAAGCCAATTTGGAGGAGACAACCTGTGGAGCAAAGCTTATTGAACATTCGTGGTTATTGAATTGATCTGTTCACATTGAGACATTTATCATGATTCGAAAGCTCCTGAAGTATCAATGGACAAGAAGATCTAGAAACAGAAAATAATCTGTGAAATCAATCAATGGAGAGTTTTTTCTTTTTTTCTTTTTTGAATTACATTTTTGTTGGTCATAATAAATATTAGTAATCTTTAACATTAGCACGTGTATGACTTGAATCCTTCTAGTGAAGAGATACTTTTTCCCTTGATATTTTATTCTATATAGTTTGAGAAATGACATAATTTAGGGTCATTCATCTTAGTATACAAATAAAAAAAATTGGGAAAAAGTCCTATATTGAAAATTTTATTAATGAAAAAGACTTAATTATTTTTCATATACATAAAGTATCGGCATTCAACAAATTTTATATACACAAAGTACTTATACTCTGATTTAGGTTATTATCAATAATAAAAATTTTAATGTAAAATTTTCCCCCCATTTTCCCTATAAAAATTAGTTATAATTGCATTTCCCACTACTACTATTCATGAGTTGTAAGTACTGTGCAACTTTTTACAGTTTTTATAGATATATTCATATTGATTATAAGATTGTAGTGGTAATTGCTTCATAATCCAGACTGTTATAAGGGCATTAAGGTTAGGGAAAGATAGTTAGAAAAGTCTATTAGTGATAATCAAAAGACGTTCAAACTTTCAATTATTCCTATATAGCATTTACATAAGTACTTACAGAAGAAAATTATAGAATAAATGAATAACTGTTAATCACTAGATTTGTCAATATCATTGTGTATCAAAGGCTTCACAACAAACGAATAGAAGATGGCACAGTAGGGCATACTTAGACACTACCTTTTTCTCTCCAAAGCTTTCAAAATAAGTTTGACAGACAATTTTACACCTTAAGCAACTTCTGCTTTTGAACATAAAAAAAAAAAAACAAGAAGAAGAAAAGAAAAGAACACCCAAAATAGTTATTTTAGAAATTAGGCCAAAGTTGCCCTTACAGCAAGCTTTTCTTCCTCAAGGAACCAAGATTTTAAAATTAATATATTTCTACGGACAATTACAACAAATAGGCTATATTAATTTTCAATTCTACAACTAATACTGCTCCTTTTATCTTCACAATTCACCTTCCCTTCCTTATATACCAGCCGATTTCCCCAACCTCTCTCTTAAAATCTTCAATCCCATGTACCTGTAACAGACAGATAGAATCATTATTGGCAAGCAAAAGATAGAGATCGTGTGCATATAATTTTCTAATGGGAAAGTATAGCAAAGAACAAGACTCGAGTAAAACATATCAAGTGTTTGCTATCAGATTTTCTAATGGAAATATAAACTATGGCCATTTTCCCTAATTCAGCATCCCATCATTGACTCATGAAAAGATGTCATTTGAGAACTTGATGGCAAATAAATGCAGTGTTCAAGATTCAAGTTTGTGCATGTAAAACACAAAAGTTAGATTGCTTTGACTAAATCTTAATCCTTGCATGTCTATGTACTATATGGGACTTTAGAATGGGGAAAATTGATCTTTTGGTCTCTATAGTTTTGATACGATTATAACTCTATCTTTAAATTTTGATTCGGTACAACTTAATCACTATAGTTTTAAAAGCAGTTGGTAAAACTATAAGAACTGAGTTATGGACTGACTTACAATTAAGTCAAAATCATAGGGATTAAAAGATTAATTTTCCCTTTAGAATTTATTGTCTTTCTCTTCACATACCTGCCCATCATTATCACAGTGGCTTGAGGATTAGTCCCTGGTGACTCGGTAAACGTTGAGCCATCCACCACACGGAGTCCATCAACACCAAGAACCTTATAATCAGAACTAACCACCTTCCCCACATGGCACCCTCCATGGTAGTGCCAAATAGTGATCACAGTGTCTCTGCAGAACTGTTCTAGTGACTTTGTGTCATTGACATGCTTGGGTACGAAGTTAACATTAGCCTTCACAGTAAGGTTAAGAAGTGTCTCGGTACTTTCTTTGTCACACATAGTGTAGTTTGTGAATCGATCTGACTGTACAACCTTAGTAGCTATTCGAATCCCCTCGACACAACGCTGAAGATCGTAAGGGTGGTTGAAGTAGTTGAAGGTCACAGAAGGGTTGTCTTCTACATTGGTGTTGATCAGCTTGAGCTCACCTGATGACCAAGGGCTTGCTACTTTTGACAAGATGAAACCTCCCCTGAATGCTTCAACTGGTATTTCTTGCTTGCTTTTGACATAGTCTTGAACAGCTTCTGGTGATCTCTTATGGGGAGGAATTGTGGAGAGCTGTCCAATCTGGTTTATTATGGAGTAAAGAAAAGGAAAACTTCTTTGGATTAGTACACATTTATCAGTTGCCAGAAATTTTGACTTGCATATAGGTTAACTGGATCTGAATTAAATATCAAATTTCTAAATTGATTAAATTGGACCAAATAGACTTACAAGCCAGCCCTACACATGAAATGCTTCTAAATTCAATATATTTTGACTCAGTTACAACTTAGTTTATATAGTTTAACTCGTCGAACTCAATTCCTTAATACTTAGAATCCATTGGTCCCTCATTTTTAAAAAATATCTAGTTTTTTGGGAACGGAATTATAAACCAGTCATAAATGACTAAGATTTGAGAGACAAAGTTGCACCTAGTTAAATTTGAGGATTAAGTTGCCTGAATCAAAATTATAAGAGACTAAATGATTAATTTTTCATGGATTAAGTTGCATCTAACACCTTGAAGTATTTTTCTAGTCGTACCGAGTATCCTAAAATAATTTTTTTTTTTTTGCAATTTTACCTCTAAAGCAATGCTCTGAGTAGCAATGAGTATTCTAAACTTATGATACTGAGTGCTACTAAAAAATACTTTAGAGTATTGAATGTATCAAAAAATATTTTAACATATTAGATGCGGCTGGAAAAATACTTCAGGTGCTGGATGCACAAAAAATTAGTTTAGAATAATGAGTCCTACTAAATCATACTCCATGTTAGATGCTACTTAACCCAATTTCCTTTTGGTAAATTTACAGAACAAGTAGCATACCTCAGCAGACAAGATACCATGATGACAGTGGATGCTGTCCTTGGACTGACCATAGCCACTGCTAGCCTCAATGTACACTCCCCTGTTGGTGATACCCACAGTTTCTATGAGTGACTGCCTCACTGGCCTTTTAGAAGGTACAAAAATGGTGTTCAAGGGATTATCAGCCATGCCCTTCCCAACATGAGGGTTGTCATGCACCACCGTGATGTTCAAGCTTTCAAGTTCTTCCTTAGGACCAATCCCACTTAGCATCAGCAATTGAGGTGTCCCAATAGCCCCACATGACACTATCACCTCACTCTGCCTATTATTCCTCAGAAACGCCCCATGCTTCTTCCCATTTTCATCTTTGAATATCACCCCCACAGCTTTTGGCCTTTTTCCTGCATAATTAGCAGTGACAACTCTCTACACTACAAATGATAATCGGAAAATTCGCTGAAAAATCCCCCATGCAAATATTTATTGCCTAAAAGTACCTAAATTTGCTTAAAGAATCGGGTTTTTGTGTAGGTGCAACTCATCTTCACTAGTGTACATAACGAATGACTTTTGCATAAAGTTAAAAATAGGTTGGGAGTTACACACTGAAAAATGAGTTGTACATATCTTATTTTAGAGTCAAAACAAAAGACATTTTGCTAATAGCCAAAGAAGAATTACACCTGCTCAACACCTTCCTTAAATAAATCTCATGTACATTTGGCAATAAATATTTCAAACCGCTGATTTTTTTCCATGATAATTTCATCATGTTCTGTAACAATACAATGCTTGTTTTTGTTTGTTTACCTCTTGTGTCAAAGACGATATGGTGGACAGTGGCATAGATGAGAACAGAGAGTTTTCGAGAGTTAGCAGAAGCAAGAAGTTCGGCGGCAGAGTGGCGGCGGCCAAAACGGTCGAAAATGGTGCCGCCGACCTTGGTGCCATGGACATGATCGAAGGTGAAGCCATTGAAAGGAGAGACACCCACATCTAGAAGACCATCTTTCACTGCTCGTTGCCAAGGTGCGATCTTTGGACGATGCACTATTTGCTTCTCAACCCATGGGTATGACTCGTTCACCACCTTCGCATCCCACCCCACTTTCTCTATAAATCTGCATTTGTCCAAAGTTTGTATATTTACAACGCCTGGGTCAATCTCAGTTAAAAGATGAGTCTGGTAATAAGCGAATTTGTTGTTGGGGGTAATGGACTAATGGTTATGTGCCGATGTCATATATGATCAGGCAGAATTTCCTCTCATCCCTGGTACTATTTCGGCTCAAGCATATGTGAAAACTGAAAAGACTCAAGACCCTGAATATATTGCAGTAAAATTCAATAATAACGTTGTCCTTTGTAGATCCTTGAACAAAATTGTGTTCTTATAGTAATAAATTATTAGCATGGTTAGCTAAGGGTTGACTTAAATGACCTGCTTTAAGAGTTAATTAATCTTAAAAATATGCATAACCTGGTATAGAGATTACAAAAGTATTTCCAAACACTTCGTTATAGGATTGAAGTCCATATTTTCTGAATCAGAAATTAAAAATATTCAATTAATTAAATGGTACGAAAATAATAAATAATTCATTAAAATTTTAAACTAATAATTATTTTAAAATAAAATAAAAAATCATTTTCAAATTAGGAGGAAGTGTGCACTTTGCTTGAAAATTGGACAATTAATTGGGAGCTATAGAAATTCATAAAAACAGGAGGGACAGACATACGTAGCAATATCAACTTCTAATCGGTGGCATGGTTATTTGGAATCATAAAAAATATTTTTAATATTGAAGAAGTACTAAATACAAAATATTTATTACATTTTAAAAATATGAATATTTTTTTTTATTCATAGTTTCATTCTCCTTTTTATACTCAACAATTTATGTATGGAACCAATTAACCTAAAGTTTTCTCCGCTACACATTTCATCAATAGTCCTAACCTTATAATTCTGAAATAAATTAATATGAAAATTCAGCACCGAAAATGATGTGTACTATATATACTAAGCACGTAAATGGGTTATAAAAAGTTTATTAATTATTGTAGTAAATTTATTTCAAGGTTTCATAATTAAGAATCTAAGACTTTTAGTATTAAATTAATGACTTTTAGTTCAACATTTTTATCTTTAAATATTTTTAAATTATAATTTTTTTAAAGTGTTAACTCCGTGCCTTTCTTTTCTAGAAAACAAAAGGTCTGCTAAGAAATTAGAGGGAGAAACCATTTTTTCCTTAAAATGAGTAATATTGAAATTGGATTATTTATTTTATATGTTGTAACTTTATATATATATAATCAGCTAATGTTTACAATTACCCGTTGTTCTTCATTTAGTTTTATTAGAAATAATTATTTTTCTAAGAATCTAAAATCAGGAAAAGTTTATGAATTATGCTCTGGTAGATCTAGGTCTAAAATACCAAAGCAAAAGCATGGTATTCCTTGAATTATATCACAGAAGAACAAAAACATTAATTGAATTTAATTTATTGTGATCCAAAAGTTGTGGTCTTAGAATTCTCAACTAATTCTTTTTTTATTTTTTATTTTTTTTGGGTGGGGTGGGTAATCCTTAATTATCTCAACTACTACGTGACATATGTTTTAATTTCCTCCACATATATAGTTCATAATTATATTCTTCCATCATGCATAAACTATTATTCCCCCCAAAAAAAGAAAGAAAGAGAAAATATACCTAACAAACAAGAGAAAAGAAAAAGACAAGTATAATTATATTGAAACAATAAATTAATAATTTAATCCATACTATATAAGTTTTCTAGAAAAAGAAATAACTCATTATTTAAAAATAATAAATTCATTTAAGAGTTAGAACCATTATGCAGTGATTATATTTTTTTTCTATTTTTAATTTTGTATTTCTTTTATTCTGTTTTTTATTTAATTTTTTAATTTTTTTGTAACTAACCTTTGTTACTTTGCGCTTTGTTAATTGTGTTGATCCTTATACAAAAGTTAATTATACTGATAGAATAAAATTTAATAATTTATTAGAGAGAAAAAAAATAAAGACACTAGATGTATTATATATATGTTAATGATTTTAAGTTAATAATTTTTAATAAATTAATTTGTCTTAATCCCCATAGAAATTTTGATAAAACACTATTCATAAATAGTTAAAAAAACAAAAACCTGTGATAATCAAGAAAGAAACTTGCCTGGAGCTTGCTCTAGTGTAGAAGCCGGCATTAATGGTGCTACCACCACCGAGAACCCTAGCTCTGGCATTGAGGACTCCGTCGGTTGAAATGAAGTATTGGGAAGGAGAAATTGCAGAAGTATCGGCCAAGGTAATGTGAAAATTCTCCATAAACGACACATTTGGATTGTTAAACGGCACACCCCCTCTTTCCAGAACCAATACTCTGAATTTCTGTGATAGTGTTGCAGCCAAAGGGCAACCTGCAGTTCCACCTCCTACTATGATATAATCATACTCTCCATTGTTTAATCTTGTTGAAATCGATGAAGATGATGAGAATGAGCTTGCCCTTTTGATGAATGGATACCCATTTTGATTCAAGTTCCTCTTCTCACCTGCATTCAATGTTTCAGGTTACTTTTTGTCAATTTTCGTCTGATATATTGCTGCTATTAAGTTTGGAAAGCAATTCTGTCTGATGGTTCTGTTTCATAAGGAATTCAAGTAAAAAAAAGTAAATCTGTGATCATCATAAACAAAACCCATTAATCTGCTAATGTTAAAGATGTAAGAAATTGAGAATTTTGATTTGGATTTGTGATCTCTTGAACTGAAACTCCATGAAGTAGGAAAAACTAGTGCTCTGGGTAAACACTGTAACATTGTAGATATTGGTGTCTCTGATCACAAAGCAGACAAAACCAAATGGATTTGTAATTCACACTGGAAAACAAGATCAGAACCCTTAGCCTTCTATTTCCATAGAGATTATAGGCAAAAAATAAAAGATGGATACTAGATTAAGAAGAATTTTGAGAACAGAATGTTCCTATATGGCTAATGAAGCAAGAAAATGATGGCATATGAATCAAAAGACTCAACCTTGACAAGGAGTTGGAGAGGTGAAGAGCCATAGAACTAAACACAGCAAGAATTTGACTGCACTAACTGAAGCCATTGAACCTCACAGGCCACAGAAAAGGGCACTCAATGAAGTAGCTGTTTCTTCTCAAACCTGGCTGCCTCTGGTTGGCCCTGTTTTCTTTGAGCATAAGATACATATATATATATGTATATACTACTGTGTGCGTATATATATATATACTCACTCAAAACTATACGTATATGTTATAGCTAAACCGTATATGAATTAAGATAAATACATATGTATCAGTAGTAGCATGAGGAAGCAAAGTCAAATTAGTGAGAAGTGAGAGTGAGTTAGGAGTTAGAATTTAGAATAGAACGCTACCCTGTCTACCATATTTAAGAGTGCTGAAACTAGGACAGGAGAAGTCATTTAATGGTGAAATGAATGCCACGGTTAGAGTGAAGAGGTTATAGCCGTAGGATTTGGGAGATTGTTTTTATGTGATCATGTTCTACAGCTCTCTAAAGGACAGCTCAGTTACCAGCATATACTATGAGTCATAAAGCACCATATTTAATATGCCGCCAAAGCTATATGTAAAGCCATTTTAGCTGGTCTGGTCTGCTCATATATATACGTGAATTGAGTCGTCTTGCTACTTTATTGTTTCTTCTAGATATACTTCTCTTATCTTAATAGAATTAATCTTAATCTTAAATATAAGATATATTTTTTTTATATATAAATATTTTACCAAATTATTCATGTTGATACTCTTTTAATAATAATCATTTAAAAAAAAGATTAAGGTATTTTAAAAAAAATATATCATATTAATTAACTGTTATACTCATATATACGTGAATTGATTAAGATGATCAAGATAAAAAATATGTCATTAATTAAATTAATAATTTTTTAATATAATTAAATTAGTTAAATAGGTATCACGGGCTACTTTCTCTGTATTCAACTAACATTTTTAATTCAAAGAACAGTAGAAAATTTCCAGAAGAGGAGAAAGAAAAAGCAGAAAAAATGGATCTTCAATCAATCAATAACTGGTACAAAAGTTGCGGATAGGAAAATTAAAGAAGTTGGTTTTCCTTTTTGCTTGCTTTAAATTCTATGGAGTCATACTTGGAGAATATTGATGACAGAAATATGCATTATTGTTGGTATTGTTTGGTGGTCTTGTAAATCCAGGGATGGGCATGTTAACTACTTATGAGATAATGCAACCGGAAGCTCATCTTACTGGTTGAAGTAATTGAAAAATTAATTCGTTGATATGGACAAGTTTGTGTTAAATTCAGGAGATATTAAGGTGATATTATTCTAAAACTTAT
The DNA here is from genome assembly GCA_037074615.1 of Leucaena leucocephala. Classification (NCBI taxonomy): domain Eukaryota; kingdom Viridiplantae; phylum Streptophyta; class Magnoliopsida; order Fabales; family Fabaceae; genus Leucaena; species Leucaena leucocephala. Next base: position 19,178,077 of record CM073555.1, on the reverse strand, counting down.
CCAAGATTAGTATGTTCTAAATAAGCATAGTTTGCATTTGTTTTAAAAGAAATGTATAATTATGATAATAAGTAGGAACAGTTCAATTTAATATATTATTATCCAGGATTCATTAATTAATTAAGTGTCCATAATTTACCAAGTATTTTTTTTGTTTTTAAATCTATCTACTATATTAGTATATGAGTTTGTTAATTTGATATGATACAGAGATATAGGGGGTGGGAGCATTTAAGACAGAAGAAGAGGTGCTTCAATTCTTCAACTGTAAAAGCATTGTGAAAGCCACATCTCACACTGCTGAGTTGCCGTCCCCCCCCCCCTCCTCACACACACACGAGAGAGAGAGAGAGAGAGAGAGAGAGAGAGAGTGATATATCCATTGAATGTTAAAGGATATGATCACCGTTTTCTTCTTCTACTTCTGTTTTTTCAAGCAGCTGTAATGTATATTGAAGGCTTCTGATATTTGTCAGATTCATATTGAAAAAGCTGAAGAGGCTCTCACAAATATTCATCGGACTATTGCAGAGAGAACTTGGGGATCTGTAATGTCTGCTTCAAAATCAAGCCACACTATCATGTGCTTCCCACTAATTTTGAATTTGTTTCTAATTTGCTTTCTTCACTTTTTATATTGTAAAAACAAGTACCCTCTGAATATAAATCAGTCTATAACGCAATTTATAATATAAAATATATATTATATTTAAGACTCAAGGAATACTTCTTTATATAATTTAGTAGAGCTTTTTTTTATAATAGAATGCAGGTTTGTCTTGACTTTTGTATTGCTATGTTGAGCTTGTGATTTCTAGTTTTTTATTATAAATTTGATTTTTCTATAACCCATACTATTAGTATTGTCCTTTTAAATCTAAAAATACTCCCCCACTTATAATATAAATATGTCTTAACCGTATAATAAAAGTAATAATTAAAAAAATTATTATATCATTAAATATGTAAAAATTTTGTAAAAATTTTAATCTCCCCTTACTCTTGTGCTATTTATAAGTAACATTCTCTCACATAAACTTATTTATATATATAAAAGTAAAAATTTAGCTTTGTCTAAAAAATAATGCATTTTTAATCGATCTTTGCACACTAAAGTGAGTAATAAACAATAAATTTTATGTGAAATCTTTTTTAGCAATTTTTCCTGTCTAATATCCTGCGCATCACTAAATAGGACCGGAGACTCCTTCGGGTCCTATTTATAATATTTAAATAATTAATTTATATTAATTAAAAAATTAGTTAAAAATAATAAATATATAAAAAATGTATTATTTTTTTCAATTATACTCTTAATGAAAAAGAGAATGAATGAAAAAAAAAGAGCTATGATAAGTAGAAAAAAAAAGATAAGAGAAATATATAATTAGTTAGAGGTAAAATTAAAAAAATATAATAAATATTTAGATAAATTTTAAATAAAATTTATAAACAAAACTATATTTTTTTTATAAATTTAAAATTTATAAATAGAACTGGACAGAGTAGCACGTAAGATTCCTCTAACCCCACATTTCTTTATAAGTCGGCTGTTATGTTTAGTTATACGATGCCTCATTGACACTTCTTCCAAAGACTTGGAAATTAGAGCTCTCTTTAAAGAGTTGTAAGCCATACTTAAATGGCATCTCATCCAAAATTAAACACAAAGCTTTGTGCCCACTTATGACTGCTTGGTAGCAACATAATAGTTACAAAAAGGGATCTTGATTTCACCAATTCCTGTTTTCAAAAAAGAATTATTTCTTCCTTTGGTCAAATATTTGAGGCTTGTGGTCCAAGTTTTTACTCATATGATTTCCTTTACTTCCCTTATTTAACATATATACACTAAACTGGGTCTATAAAGATATCATTGCAAGGGCTTGTTTGGCATACTTTTTATCCCCTCTTAAACTAATTTTTTTAATTCAAAAAGTTAATCTAAACTCAAAATTATGTTTAAAATGACTTCTAGACTAAAAGTCAAATTAAAGTCAAAGCAAACTCTTTTAGTTTTTAACTTTTCTTTAATTTCAATATTTTAAAATTAATTTTTTAATATATTATTTAAATAAATTTTTATCAAGCTAACTTTTCTTATAAATTTCTATTTAAATATTAATCACATTATATTAATTAATTTTTATCCTAATTTTAGTTTGTAAAAATGAATTGACAAAACATTACATTTTGCAAGGTGAATCCAAACAAGCCCTCTTGCGGTTGATCAATTTTTTATTCTGTAAAACATTAAAAGAAATAATTGCTAGACCTAGATCTAATTTTATTTTTGTTATTATACCTTTATGATCCGTTTTTTTTTTGTTCTTGGTATAAACAATAATTTAAACCTATATTTATGAAGTCGCGTCAAAACCGAGCATCTTTACGTAATATCCGAATCAATCAATAATTCATATCTACGTCCCACAGCACACAGGCCTGGCCATAAAGTTTCTGTTTACAGATGCAACCCCACATTCATAAAGACCAATATTTATTGGTATTTTTCATGAGTCAATCCACAAGGATTCATCACCACAATATAGCTATTTCCACCCTATAGAAGAGACTCAAAAGTTCATATCATGTTAGAGCATGTGAGTATGTGACAGAGTCTTGTTAATAATACTAACTAGTAAGATAGAATGTTTAATGGGGTGCATAAATGGGTTGGTTCTCCCATTTTTTTTATTTATTTAATACAATTCAAACACACTCACACATGTCAACATGTCAATGTAGGGTTTTGAACCCAGAACCTCATTCAAGCATGGTGAGTGGCATTACCAATGGGGCAACTAGCAGTTGATAAATGAATAGGTGACATAGTTCTCTTATCTCAATAACTAATTTTTAGAGTAAGTTTCTTATCCTACTTAATTAACTACCCATATGTATGATACTCCCTCCGTTCCTTTCTATGAAAGAGAATTTATAGATATGACATGTTCTTTTTTTATAAGAGACACTTATACGTTATCTCAATTTTTTTATTAATTTTCTATTTTACCCCCATTTAATTACTCATATTACCCATCATCATATTTAATTCTTACATATTCTCTCCCTTCTACATAAATGAGGGTATTTTTAGGAAAAATAGTTACATTTTTTATTGTCTCTAACTAACTTTTGTTAAGTATTTTTTACAAAGAGGAACGGAGGGAGTACCAATTTTTATCAACCCTTTGTTAGCTTTTTCTACTTTCACTTGACATCATTCATCTATTGTTGACCTACTATTTCTTACAAAATCAGATTTTCTTCGGTTAGAAGCATTGATATGACACTTAGCTATGCATGTGAAACAACTGGTAAATCGGAAAAGAGGTAAGCAACCTCTTCTTTTTCATTCAAAATTCATGCTACATGTGAATCCATAGACACATCACATGCAGCAAATTAAATTCAAAGAATCTACATAAATACATCAACATCCACCAAAACCTTTTTTTTTCCAATAACGTGCACTCATAATAACATTATAAAACTCTTGAAAACAAACAAAATGCAAAAAACCAGTACAACCATTAAGATCATGCAGATAGCTTCTCCAACTAACTACAACACCCATAATTGGAATATATATATACATATATGTATGGGGTCGCTTGTGGATGAAACCTGCACAAAACTCAATGACTTTAGATGGTGACCTTGGTGGGCTACTCATATTTGGGTCCTTTGTCCAAAGAAGTTACATTAGATGAAGCACTAGAGGCAGCGTCATCATCACTAGTGGCAATGGTAGAATTGTGAATGGTTTTAGATGGGTTTCTCTGATGAGGTTCGTTGTTAGTTGAAGGATTCTGTGCCTGCTCTGCTAGGTTTCTGATTATGCTCAACAGTGTCGGAAGAAACTTGGCAGACAAGGATATCATTCCTGGAAGCTGAAAGCACCAAACACACAATTGCAAAATTAACTTAAATTGTTTCTCAGAATTTATAATTTTATATTAGGGAAAATCACTGTGAGGTCTTAAAAGAGGAAATCATTATTAAAAAATTCTATAACAAGTGAGCAGTATGGATATGTTGTCATTTATTATACCAAAACTTGTCATTACATCCTGCTCATATATTGTGAGATTTTTTTATGATTATATTCTTTATCTGTGTTCATGCTTATTATACACACAGAAAGACCAATTGGAAGATTCAAATATCAGGTTCATTCTTTCCTCTATGATGGTACACATATATATACACTTAGAGTACATAATTAGAGAAACCTATTAGGCGCAAATCATGGGATTCAGCCTGATTTGATCCTACCCGTATAATCCTCTACAATTATATCTAATTAATTCTCCCATAATTCCTATGATCAATCTCTTTAATTCTGAATATCTCCTACATTAATACAGATATTTCCTACACTCCCCCTCAAGTTGGAGCATAGATATTGATCATGTTCAACTTGCTAATCAGAAATTCAAATTTGTCTCGTGTCAATCCCTTTGTGAGCATATCTGCTGTTTGTTCTTTGGAAGGGATGTATTGTAGTCTAATTAGCCCAGCATCAATTTTTTCTCGAATGAAGTGCCTGTCTATCTCCACATGCTTTGTTCTATCGTGCTGGACTGGATTGTGAGACATATTGATAGCTGCCATATTGTCTGAATGAAGTCTGATAGGTACTTCTATTTGCATTCCCAGTTCTTCCAATACTCGTTTTACCCATAGACTTTCACATATCCCTAGAGCTATAGCTCGAAATTCAGCTTCAGCACTGCTTCTTGCAACAACACTCTGTTTTTTGCTGCGCCATGTAACCAAGTTCCCCCACACATAGGTAACGTAGCCTGAGGTTGATTTTCTGTCATCCTGGTCACCTGCCCAATCAGCATCGGTGAGTATTTCCACATTTCTCTTGTTAGATTTTGTGAATAGGAGACCAAGACCCGGGGAACCCTTTAGATATCTGAGAATTCTATAAACTTCATTTAGGTACTTTTGTTTGGGATTGTGAGAGTGTTGACTAACAACACTGACGACATAAGCAATGTCCGGTCTTGTGTGGGATAGATAAATCAGTTTTCCCACCATACGTTGATACCTTCCCATGTCTACTTCTTTCCCCAAGTCTTCATCGTCTCTAATCTTGTCAACTCGAATAGGAGTATCGCTAGGTCTACACCCCAGCATGCCTGTTTCCTTTAGGAGATCTAGGATGTATTTTTTCTGTGAGATACTGATTCCTTCAGAAGATCTAGCCACTTCCATACCCAGGAAATATTTCATGCTTCCCAGGTCTTTCACTTGAAATTCCTGGTTGAGCGCCCTTTTAATTCTATCAATCTCAGTAGGATTACCTCCGGTGAGAATAATATCATCCACATACACTGCTAATACCACAAGGTTTCCGTTGACGTGTTTGAAGAAAAGAGTGTGGTTACTCTGTCCTTGTGTATATCCTTGTCCTTTCAACACTTTAGTGAATCGTTCAAACCATGCTCGAGGAGACTGTTTCAGCCCGTACAATGATTTCTTCAACTTACATACATGGCTTGCTTTCTTCCCAGGAAATCCTGGTGGCATTTTCATATATACCTCTTCCTTCAACTCTCCATTCAGAAATGCATTCTTGACATCCATTTGATGTAGTGGCCAATCTAAGTTGGCAGCAAGAGAAAGTAGGATTCTGATAGTGTTCAATTTTGCCACTGGCGCAAATGTCTCAGTATAATCCATTCCGTAGACTTGGGTGAAGCCTTTTGCTACTAATCTTGCTTTATACTTATCGAGGCTGCCATCTGCACAATATTTAGGAGTGAATACCCATTTACAGCCGACTGCCTTCTTGCCATCAGGTAAGTCAACTACTTCCCATGTGTTGTTTCTTTCAAGAGCCTCCATTTCTTCCATTACTGCCTTTCTCCATTCAGGGCTGTCAAGGGCTTCATATATATTGTTGGGTATCATGACCTGGTCAAGGTGAGATACAAACGCCAGATGTTTTGAAGATAAGGCTTGGTAAGATACAAACCTTTCTATAGGATGTCTAGTGCATGATCATGGTTGCTTTCTTAGTGCTATCGGGAGATCAAGATCGTTTGTATGCAGTTCATGGGCAGAATCTACTTCTGGTTCAGATCCTTGGAGTGTGTCAGTTGCTTGAGGTATATCACCTGTCATGTCCCTGTTTCTGCGGGTATAGACTTGTCCCCACCTGTTAGTGTCTCCCCCTCCTGAACTAGAGTTCTCATCATATTCCTGAGGCATCTCATGTATTGTTTCCTCAAAGGTATAGGCTTGGTCATGCTCGTGTATGGGTTCAGGGTCTGATTGGATAGTTGGAGGTTCACTCCACTTCTCCTTAGGATAAGGGGATGAGTTATAAAAGGGAATACTTTCATGGAAAGTGACATCACGAGACATATAGGCGTTTAGAGGTAGGGTCAAAGCATTTGTACCCTTTTTGATTTCCTGCAGGCCCTAGGTAAATACACCTGACTGCTTTAGGTTCAAGTTTGTGGGTATGATGTAGGTGAACAAAGGAAGTGCTACCAAAGACTCGTAGAGGTAAGGTATTCTCGAGGTAGGGTAAGTTAAAATGTTGGTGAAGGACTTGGAGAGGGGTTTGAAAGGCGAGAGGCTTGCATGGCATCCGATTTATCAGGAAGGTGGCAGTGAGAATTGCATCGTCCTAATGATAGGATGGAACAGTGCTACTAAAAAGAAGAGCCCGGGCAGTTTCTAAGAGGTGTCTATTTTTCCGCTCGGCAATCCCATTTTGTTGTGGACTATGAGGGCACGAGCTCTTATGAGTGATGCCATGCTCTTTAAGGAATGTGGATAGTTGGTGGTTAAAATACTCGGTACCATTGTCGGTGTGAAGGGTTTGGATTCTTGTGTCAAATTGGGTTAAAATCATATTGTAAAAGTCAATGAATGTTTGGCATACTGCAGTTTTATCCTTGAGAAGACAAACCCAACAGACACGTGTGTGGTCATCAATAAGGGTCATAAACCATTTAGACTGGGTACGGTTCTGAACACGTGATGGACCCCATAAGTCACTATGGATAAGAGAGAAGGGTTTGGAGGGGCGGTAAGAAGTGCTGGGAAAAATGGAACGGTGATGCTTTGCTAGTTCACATGAATCACAATGAAACTCGGAATATTTATTCAAGCAAAGAGAAGGAAACATCTTACACATATAGTGAAGGTTGGGATGTCCTAATCTTTTGTGCCACAACTCTATTTCACTAGTTCTAGGGAGAGACACGTTATTACATAAGGGAGGTACTGAATTTGGACATTCATTCAGGTAATAGAGTCCGTCAAGCTCCTTAGCAACACCAATCGTCGTCCCCGTGAGTAGATCCTGGAAAACACAATAAGTGGCAAAGAAATCAGCATGGCAACGTTCTCGTTGATTCAATTGGCTTACAGATAATAAATTGCATTTCAGCTTCGGAACATGAAGGACATCATGAAGTGTAAGTGTATCAGAAATTTTAATAGTACCGCTCCCTGCTACTAGGGAGTTAGAGGCATCTGCAATTTTAACTGTGAGGCATGACGTCGCAGGAGTATAATTTAAGAACAATGAGATGTCATCAGTCATATGGTCTGAGGCACCTGAGTCAACTATCCAACAAGGACCTGTGTTCTTACCTTTAATAGTAGTAAGAGCCTTAAAAAAGTTACCTCTTTGGACCACGCTGGCCACAGGTTTACGTGACTGATTTTCCAGGGCATTTAGGCGCTCCAATATCATGGTTAATGGATCTGAAATGGGATTTGGGCCAGTGAGTAATGGGCCTGCGTCTGGATTAGAGCGGTAAGGGAGTAATGGAATTGGGCCTGCTTGCACACGACCTGCGTGACCTGGTCCTGCTTGCACATGACCTGCGTGACCGAGGTCCATCTCTTCTGAACCCGTGGAATCAGCTACATGTCCTTTAGGTCGTCGGTGCTTGGGTTTCCAGTCGGCTGGCTTGCCATGGAGATCCCAGCATCGATCCTTTGTATGCCCAAGCTTTCTGCATGTTCACAAGTTGGGCGCTCTCTCCTGGGGCCTGAGTCGGTTGCGCGCACAGCGAGGGCAGAGGCTTCCGTCGACGGCTGGGGAGCTGCACGATCAGGAAGCATAATTTGCCGACGAGATTCTTCGTCGCGCAAGAGGGCGAAAGCTTCTGAGACAGAGGGAAGAGGAACACGGCTGAGGAGTCGACCACGAGCTTCATCGTACACTGGATCGAGTCCCACCAGAAATTCAAAGAGACGTTCCTCTTCTAGAGCCCGTCGGTACTCAGCGGCATCCTCTGCGTTCTTCCATACTCGGTGCTGGAGCAAGTCAAGTTCTTGCCATAACACTGTTTTCTCGAGGTAATAGGCGTTGAGGAGTCGGGTGCCCTGTTTTACAGTCCACAGACGGGCTCGGAGGTCGAAGATGAGGGAGGCATTCGGACGCTTCCCATACGCTTCTTTGATGGCAAGCCAAATGGACTTGGCAGAGGTAAGAAACATGAAACTCCTGCGGACAGCTGGGAGCATGGAGTTTAGTAACCACGAGGCGACTATAGCATTGTCAGACTTCCACCGTCGCCTGGAATTGGTGTCATCTGAGGGAGGCTGGTCGTTGTAGATCAAATCCAGGCGATCTCGTCCGTCCAACGCGAGGAGCATTGACTGGCTCCAATCAAGATAGTTTTCGCCTGTAAGACGCTCCGGAACGATAATGATAGCTGATCCTTCAAGACCAGCAACCTTGACAGCAGTCGGACGTGAACTCCCATCGGACGGAACCTGCTCTGATACCATATCTGTGTTCATGCTTATTATACACACAGAAAGACCAATTGGAAGATTCAAATATCAGGTTCATTCTTTCCTCTATGATGGTACACATATATATACACTTAGAGTACATAATTAGAGAAACTTATTAGGCGCAAATCATGGGATTCAGCCTGATTTTATCCTACCCGTATAATCCTCTACAATTATATCTAATTAATTCTCCCATAATTCCTATGATCAATCTCTTTAATTCTGAATATCTCCTACATTAATACAGATATTTCCTACATTCTTCTTAGGGATCTTATAGTAATTTTCCTTTTATATTATCAAGTTGCTCACCATTCCATGGCGGAATTCATTGGAGATGTCCAGCTGCACCCATAGGGCTTTTCCGAGAAGAAAACCAATGAAGATAACACCGAAATACAGGGGATTTCTGCCATGAAGAAGATAAAACTCGGGTCACAAAAAATCATTCTTAAAATACTGTGCCTAAGAAAAGGATCTCCATGATAATCTTATTTTATTTGATCAAAGTTTCACATTATCTTGTGAGATTCTCAAGAATAGAGAAGCTTTTGACTGCTACCTGTGATCACGGGGATTAATGTAGAGATTTAAAATATAGTTCTGCATGTTGTTCTAGTGTCGCTCCACCTATTTTATAGGCAGATCCCTGTGTTCTTTTGATATTTTGTGATATATGTATATATGTATGCTGTTGTAGAGTGAAGCTCTGTATGTTGTGCTAAACTATTAGACATGTATGAGAGATTCTATATATTTAAGGTTCAAGAGTGGGTTCTTTCATATTCCGGGCCGGTTACACTTTATTTTTCAGGGTGTGATGGAGATTCTCAAGAATAGAGGAGAGATGTTGTGAGAGCAAGAGAAACCAGATGCTCGTTCCTAAAGAACAATAAAAAAGACACAAGAGGATTAGACAGTTGATATGTACCTTAGAAGGGTCACAAATTCATTGAATCCCAGAATAAGTAAAGCAACAATTGCCCATGGAGGCGGTAACCAGTTGTTACTACGATTGTTGGCCTCCTGAATATGCAAAGCATTCGTGATATTTGTCAACCTAACAAACACAATAAGAAAAAGCATTTTTACCATAAAAAGTGCGAAACATCATGCCTGTGCAGAAATGGCTTGAGCGACACTATATTCAGTCTCTGTCTTGAATTGTCTCCACAAATTTTTGCACTGTACTGGTGTGATCATGGTTTTAGGAGATGGGATCTGCATAAGGAATAAGGAATTTAGTCCAAGAAGCTTATCAGTTCCCAAGATAGAAGTTCTGAAACCTTAACAAGTTGCAAGTAACCAAAAAGATGCAATTTTGTGGCCTAAAATTATGTATTAATCAATTCACAATTCAATGAAAAGGTAAAAAGTGGCCTAGTACACGAGGCCCCATCAGGTAGGGTTTAGGAAGGAACAGATGTACGCAGTCTTACTACTACAAGTAGAGAGGCTGTTTCCATAACTATATTGTTTAGTGGAAACACCTGGCTATGAAATTATTTATGCAATTCAATACATTCATGAGATTAAACAGAAATGGTAAAGATGAACCTCTGGCCAGGAGCTTGAAGCCAAAGGATCAACTGCTGTAATGCTTCTATCTTTCTTAGAACTTGGAGAATCCATCAACGCAACTGCTAATGTTTTCTCAATATCATCAGCAGTAGCAGCTTCTAAACGAATAGCCGCCATAACAGATAGCAACTTCAAGCACTGCAAATAATTCAATTTGGTTGAACAGCTGATTGAATGCAATACAAAAACTCTAGTAATAGAAAACAACATCCATAACGGTGTCATACAGCAGAGCGCGCAGTCTTGGTGATGGCTCGAATATCTTCCTTCCCCGTCCAAACACGAGGCATTGAATCAGAATCATGGCTAAACAATGTTGTAAACCTGCTTTCATATTAAGTCACTCAAATATATCAAATCCCACATCGACTAATTGAAAGATGAATTAAAGGTATATAGCCTTAAGACCTGTCTTTCATGCGGATCAGAACTCTTCCAGATTCTTCCCTAGCCTTTACTTCTACTACACCCTTTGCATAATCCTCTAGACTTATAGTCATGTTCCGTCTTGTTTCTTCATTCATATCAAACCCAGAAAGTGCAGCAGAGAAGCCTGATACGGCAGATTCAGTCTCACGCTTGAGAAGATTCCTTATTGCGGGCCATGTTTCACTATTAGCTCCATCCAGAAGGGCTTCAATAGGTCCAGATAAAGCTTCTTTCAATTTTTCCTGCAGGGGCACTGCTATCAGAAATTTTCTCAAAGCTAATTGGAAAGTTTTTCATCTATAGAAACATACCAAGCATCACTAAGGCAAAATTCAAAACAAGTTACATATAAATAAATCTCACCATTGTTACTGCACTTTGAAGAGAATTACTTGAAAATTATCAATGTTGAACACATACCTCATATGATGAAGTAAGTTCAGAGAGCTTAGCTGCACGAACCAAAGCAACATGTGCATCAATATCGCGGTGGAGTTTCTCCCTTGCCTTAGATGTATCCCAGTTTCCTTGTTCAATTACTACGTCTGAAAGGATTTGTCACATTAACTTAAGTAAGGTTTGCAAGCCACAAAAATAATACTCCTCCGGTCTTTAATATATGACCTATTTAACTAATTTGATTAGATTAAATTAGTCAAATTAGTTACTATGAATTATTTTTTCTAAAACACCCTAACCATCTTCCTTAACTCCCTCTCTCCCTTCCTCTCTTATTTGATTATTGTTAATAGAGTATCAATAGGGGTAATTTAGGAAAAAATTAATAAATATAAAAAATATCTTATATTTAGAACCAAGATCAATTCTCTAATTAGGTCTTATATTAAGGACCGGAGGCGCAATAATCATTAAGTTAGCTGTTCTTAGTAGATTTTTGATGGAAACCAAAAGCTAGTGATTTAATTTTCAGGTGCATGATCCACTTCATGATCAAGCATATCTTTAGGGCTCTTACTTCCTTTCCAATCATTCGTTACATTTCTTTCTTTTCTTTATTTTTTAATTAGAGGCACAAATACTAATGGTCTGAAGTTATAAACAGGATTGAACCCACGACTTCCCACTTACAAGGGAACTCTTACAGCACTAGGCTGCTTTGGCAATCATTCATTACATTTCTGGGGCTAATAGCTCACAACATGACGAACGAAAGTTTGAATCTTTGATGAGAGAGGTGTTCACATTTAGTACCCCAACACATGATTGTCTCTCATAGAAGGATATCTTTACAAATAAATAAAAAAAGATAAATATATTTCTAAATACCTGCACAGGCTTCATCAAACTGAGTCATAAAAGACTTTGTGAATCTATTAGCAGCAGCAGAAAACCCTTCCCCTCCTTTCAAAGCCTTGTTAAGAGCTTCCTTGTACTTTTCCAGAATTTCAGACCTTATATGTCCCAGCACAGTTTGGACTACTGGTTGGACAAGCTATGATTTGACGGTAAAAAAAGGACATTAAAGTAATATAATCACATTATAAATCTCAAAATTATCACGGGCTGACAAAAACAGAGAGACAAAAATGAAGTTAAGAAGAAGTACTTGCAACAATTTTTCTTGAAGCTGCTTTTGTTTCGCAGATCTGACACCTTCATCAAAATAAGTGGCTTCTAAATCATACCTAAGAATATATGAAACACAAGAGCTCAATATAGATGAAATGCTCGTCAAGGCGTTCTCTTATGAGACTTCTACAAAATTCGACATTATAAAGACAATAAAAGGAAATCGTAAGATGTCTATAAAGGTAAAATTCACAGTAAGTCTTTATTTAATGTCTTTATTAGGTACTACCTCATGTCCTTAATATAAGATTTACTTAACTAATTTAGGTAGATTAAGGAAGTTAGTTTAATTAGTTATTTGTAATGATTGTGTGTTGATTTCCCTAAAATACCCCTCTAATCATGTGCATCATTTGAACTACCCTTAATATGTGTAATCATATAGGGATACTTTAGGGAGAAAATTATAATTTTATAAGACAAAGTGGATTGAGGTCTTATATTTAAGACTGAAGTAGACTCATTATCTAACTCTTATATTTAGGACTAGAGAGAACATATTTCAACACTTGATTGCAACAGTATCAAGATTTAGAAACTACTCGTATCATTTCAAACTACAGTTCAGTTTGAAAGATAGCCCCAGAAGCATTATATGGGGTTTTACATGAAACTACCACGTCAAAAACCGTTGATAAAATAAATATTAAATAACTAAACATGGAATTTAGGAGTTTCTGGGTGTATTAATGACGTTTCCCCCGTTTTGCCCTAGGTTTTAATGCATTGTATTTAATGTTATATTAGAATTTAATGCATTAAATAGGGGTAATGGTGGAAGGAATGTAATTTTTTCATTACAAATTCAATGAATCATTCAACTTTTTACTTCTTTCCATCGTATGCATGAAGTTATTTTAAACACGGGTTATATTTTGAACCGAAAGAAGTATTAAACTAGCATAGCACTAAGCAAAAACTGCTGATTATAACCATAAGATTACTTAGTATCCAGAACATGAGTTTGTGATGATGGAGATGTCATATAAAATGAATTATACTCACTCTGAAAGACAAGAGCCAAGGATTGAACTGAGCTTTTTGCCAAATCCAGGAACCTGGCCAGATTGCACAGCCTCTTCCAATTGATGCCACTCCTGAGAAATAATTGTAAAAAAAGAAATTTACATAACAAAAACAATCAAGGCAGTCATAATGTCCATGGCAGAGTACTATGGTAAAAGAATTGCAGATACCTCATTTGCAGCGAAAGCAGCATACTTCTCATTGGCAATTTCTTCACATCTCACAGTAGCAACCATGACCTGCAATTGGTGAATCAACAATAATTAATGAAATAAAAACATGTTGATGGAAACTTGCTAATATGGGATATTAAGTCCTATATTGAGTAGTATGTGATGCTGATAGAAAATATGGAAAGATTTATCATAGAAGGAATTGATGTTTAAATTTATTTCATCTAGTAGAAAGAGCAAGTAGGAATATTTTATTTTTGCAAGTGGCTAGGTACAAGTGGGATTATAATATTTGCTTGTTTTTGAGTCCTTTGCAAGTGGACATTACAAGTTGGAAGTTGCAAGTTATCTTTTTATTATTATTATAATTGCAAGTTGTTTCTCTTATTAGCCTATAAATAGGACTAGTTAGCCTTTGTAATCACATACTTGGATGAATAAAAATTCCTACCCATGAGAATTTCAGCTTGCCTCTCCCTCTCCTGGTTCTAAACTCTCTCTTTTTTCTCCTCTATTCTGTTCGTTCCTACTCCCCTTCATCTCTATTTAATTTCTATCTATCTCTTTCCCCTCTGTTTGCATCTATTCAAATGTGTGTAAGTGTGTTTTACATCAGCTGTTTAATGATGTATTTAAGTGGGTTGGTTCTCCCACCTTGACAGCTAATTTTTGGGATAAGGTTTCCCATCCCACTTAGGTACCCATCACATATTTATGGAAAAGCATTAGACCATTTATATGTCACCTTATGAGCAGGAAGGTCAAGATCCTTGTTTTCCTTAATGATCTTCCAAATTTGCTGTGCACTAAAAGAAAAGCCTGAAGCAGGAACTACTCCACGTCGATCTCCTGCAAGCCCACCAGGAGCAGTAGAATGATTGAATCGTTGCCTCAAGTTGGTAACCTACATTTAAAATATATCACATAAATAAACTGATATCTGCAAAATAGACGGATCCAAAATAAGCCAAAAATGTGTGTGTGTGTGTGTGTGTGTGTGTGTGGGTAGTATCTTTTAAAATGTGAAAACCAAGCTCATCCAACAGTCAAAACTCAGAAATGCAGACACAGAGATGCACAAGTCTTGATAACGGTTTATTTTACTATCCATACCTGCTCCTTAAACTGCTCTTCCTTTTCTTCAAAACTAGAAAGAGCAACAACTTGAACCTGACAATTTGTTGCCATATATAAACAATTATTACAAAATGCTGATAGAATGATGATATATACGAGCAAAGATCTGTGAATTTAGTGATAATAGAACAGAATGGTCTACAAATTACATTAAAGAATTCACTTAATGGAGTTTCCAAGTGGGCTTGTGGCTTAGGAACAGAGTCCCATATCTGGAATAAAGATAGAGAAAAAAGGAAAGAATTAAATGCTAACTATGAACTCTTTATACTAGATTCAATACAGAGAACTAACATGAAAAAGCATAATGTTACCTTCTGAATATCTTCTCGCAAAACAGGTTCTAAATTTTCAAGGGGTGTCTGTAAATGGAAAATATTTAACCACATAAGTGAAAGGTACACTTAATAACAGAAAACATACAAAGAACAATAGTAAAGCACTTTTGCTTACGCACTCGTGTCTTATCACGAATGACAAACAACAACGTTGTTTTGCGTGGGCTAAACAATCTCATCATAACCTGAAAGTAGTAACCAAGCATGCATTTAAGTTAAATCCAATTTTTTGTGGTTCCAAATGGCAGCTTGTAGTCAATAGTTAGACAAAACATACTTGAAAGACAGTTTTCAACAGAGGCTTATTTGCAGCTTGCTCACGGCCAATGTCATGACACCACCTTTACAAACATGTAAAAAGAAATCAGTTGCACAAAGAAAGAAAATTCACCAAATAGAACAAGAAGTAAAAGATATCAAGACATATTTGAAGTTTATAAAACAGGTTTGTATTACAAATAGCTAAAGGTAGAAGAGGGAGAAAACCGAACTGACATGTTTATTAGCACTATATCTGAAACGGCAAGAGCAAAAAGAGCACTCTGCTTTTCAAATGCTGTATCATCCTGACAGAAAAAAGAGCAATATTAATCAATACAAGAGGAAATTCAACAACCAAATGTAGAGCAAGAGTGTTAATATGTCATGCATGCCCCTTTGGTTTATTTTTCTGAACTAGGCAGAGATTTCAAAGGGGTAAATTCTCATTGTGATTGAAGTTTTTATTAGAGTGATACAATATAAGCTTCCTAATAAGCGGTTTAATCTTGTTTATAACTTCTGGCCGTTAGCATTTGCTTTTTTAATTAAAAAAAGTCAAGTTAAAGTAACTGGAGAAGCACCTCTCCACGTTCTCTTCCATCTGTACCCTCCAAATCCATGACAAGTGTAAAAGGATCTATGCCTTCACATTTTGCCATCCAAATTCCTTTAGTTGTTTGAGACCTGAAAAACAAGCACATATATATCCCATCAGGTTACTGCCTGCTCGTTGAGCAAGAAAATCATGTAAATTGGGAATGAAAAGCCATGCCTTCCTTTAAAAGCATCCATCTCAATGAAGTCGGTTCTAAACAATTTATTTAATAGCGTGCTCTTCCCTGCTCAGACCACAAAAAAAAACTTAGATCACCCATATGAACATAGATAACATATTCTATTTTGGTTCTATATCAAAATGTCAACTTGACATGAATAAGGAACCCTACTAAAATAAATGTTGTGGTGAAAGAACCGGCATACGTAAATACCTATTGAACATCATGTAATACTCAATATAAGACTTAGTATCCCTACTACCAAGTCTTTTATCATAAACACAAGACACGTTCAAAAGTCTATGATAAATTCTTATTTCTACTTAAATTTCAATCACCAACTTCATTATATTCTTTGGCAAGTAAAATAATTAGTTAGCTTAAGAAGGTAAGAGAAAGCATACCACTACTCTGTGGACCCATAATAGAAACTACAGCATACGAAAGCCCACATTCGCCCAATTTGACTTCCTTCATAAACTTTTCGACTCCAGAAACATTGAATGTTCCGTCTCCATCAATAAGCTGAGTAGAACAACAGGCCTCACTATTTGCTGCATGATTAGATATTCAACATTATTAGCCTATGAAAGAGTTACAAGCACACGACTTCTACAACTTTTAATTAAAAATGAGTTTTATTGTTTTTATTGATATTAATAATGATCCATAAACATAAGAGGAAGATTAGATAAAAAACGGAAAATGTCATTGGAACGGATTTCAATTTATAGCATAACTCTTGGTTACCATGTTAGGAACTCTTAAGTTAAAATCTTCATTAATATAAATATTATTTTGTAGTCCCTGAATCTTCAAATAAAACACACTAATTTATCAGTTTAATTTCAGCCCAACATTTCCAAACATGAAACTTAGAGAAGTTAGCTCATTGGAGGGTCCAAAGTTCATATAATCATATCTGCCCTGCATTAGAATCCCATTCTGGGACATTACAATGGTTATCATTATAATAAAAGGGAACGTTTGAAAATTAGATCGTGATAGATGGGCATTGAAAGACCTGTTATGCTCGTAAATTAGTGGTTTTGGTCAAGTCAACCAGTTCATTTTAATTTGCATTCTCATCTTTATATATATAACATAATAAAATATTACCAACGTAACATTCTTTCAACACCACGAAAAAATGTATAAAAGCTATGATGAAACCCGACCGGGACCCACTAGTTTAGCATTTCAAGACATATTATGAATGAATATGTGAAAATTAATCAAATCACACCCCAAAAAAAATTCCCAAACAACTGCCTTTAAATTGAATAAATACATAGAAGTTGAAGAAACAAATAAAGAAAACGCATGTATGTGAGAGTTAATTGTGAGTTTTTGTCAGTTTCGGTTATATAAGGAAACGAGAATGGACTGGGAATCAGATCACGAATTACGAAAAGTTGACAGAAATGTTAAAAAGAAAAGGCGATGGAGATTGGAGACATACGTACCCATTGATGTGTTAGGCTTCAAAGGAAATGCGCATCAGCAAAAAGGAGAATGGAATAATGAAGCAGAGAAACATCCAAATAAGAAATGAAATGGGACGACGACGACGATCTTCTCAGAGAGGTCTCACAATCACATTAGCAATATGACTTTCGTTTTCTAAAAAGCAGCCTCGACTGTCTCTGTCCCGTTCATGAATAAGACACACGTAGAGCTGGTAGAACGGGCCAGCCCGTGGGCTGGGCCCGTTTTACCCTAAGGGGGTGGCAAAATGCCAGCCCGTTTTTGGGTGGGCTGCACAGCCCGCCCCCCCTCAGCCCACTAATTTGGCGGGCTGGCCCGCCAGCCCGCCACTTTTTTTTTTTTAATTTAATATTATTATTTAATATTTATTTTACTTAAATGTTATTTTGAATACTCCTATTATCGAATACTAGTAAAGATAATTACTTATTTGTTAATATATGTTTACATATTATAATTGATTAATATTATGTTAATATTTATTTAGATTTATAATTATAAAATTTGAGATTTTTTTATAAAAAATAAAAATTTTTAAGAGTATAACATGAGTAATTTTTTTATTATACTAATATAACATTAGAAAATTTTTATTAGTATTTTAAAAATGTTAAAAATATTTTTTTTTAAAATTAAAAAAAAAAAAAAGTGGCGGGCTGGCGGGCCAGCCCGCCACTAAGGGGGGGCGGGCTCGGGCTGGCGTTTTGCCAGCCCGTTTTGGGGCGGGCTGCACAGCCCGCCCCGTTTGTTGGCGGGCTGGGAGCGGGCTGGCCCGTTTTTGGTGGGCCAGCCCGCATTCCCAGCTCTAGACACACGAAACCCCATAATAAACTTTCTTTTTTTCCCTCTTCCCTTCTCCCAATCTAATCCCTCCTTTCTCTCTTTTCTATTCTTTTTCTTTTTTCTTTCTAATGATAATTGGTAAAAACAAATTTATCTTTTTAAAAAAAAAATACAAAATAATCAAAATATTAATATATAATACTATAAAACTAAACAAATATAAAATCATATGTACTCATTCAATCCTTAATATAGGACATATTTAACTAATTTAATTATATTAAAAAAATTAGTTAATATAATATTTTTTTTAAAATACCCTAATCATTTCGTTAACTCAATATGTCTTATATTTATGACTAATATCAATTTTTTAATTAAATTTTATATTAATGATTGGAGGAGTATAATATATCTTATATTTTATATCAAGATCAATTTTCTAATTAAATCATATATTAATAGGTGTAATTTAAAAAAAATCGATAAATATAAAAAAAAATATTTTATAGTTATAATCACAAGATCAATTCTTCAATTAAGTCATATATTAAAAAATTGAAGAGCATAATATAATATAAAAACTAATATTATGTTTTGTATACAATTTGAGTTTAACTGTTTTTTTAATAATTGTTATAGTTATGATTTAGGCTGGAAGTTTCCATATAGTTGAAAGTTTTTTTAAAAAAAAAATATTAGAAAGGGAGTAATGCCAATGTTAACCATCAACGGTAATTTTTTAATAGTTAAGATAATTTTTTTTTCAACACTTCTAAAAAATTATTAAATCTCAAATAACTTTTGAATAACATTATTATTCCTATATAAGAACTCTTTGTACAAAATTAAACATTTACTCTATGATTTAACATCTCCCTGCATTAATGCATCGGATGTCAAATAAATATGTGCATGAACTTTGACTATTTAATTTTACTTTGTAAAAGCTAAAAGGAATTCAAATTTGGAGCAAAAAAGTTTGTTTATTTTTTTAAAAAAAAAATCTCAGATATTTCCAGAGAATGACTTGCTCACAACTGTGGCATTCCTCCAAGTGCCCATAACAACATGTTCCAGAAAATTCCCAGGGTCAAACCCCCAAAATTATACTCCTCCAATTTTTAGTTTAAGAATTTAATAATTAATTTATAAATATTAAAAATAATTAGTTAAATTAATTATTTATAATAAATATAGATTAATTTTTTTAAAATATAATTTTTAATTATGTGCATTATAATTACGTTTTAATAGAAACTCTAACCTATAGAGATATTTGGAGAAAATAATTATAAATTTAAAAAGTATAATTAAATAATATTATATTTTATATTTAGAATTAAAATAAATATATTATTCGGCTCATATAATTATGATGTAATAATTTTTTTTTTTTTTGCAACTGGGTGAATACTATGTAGTTTTCTATACCAATTTATTTTAATTATGATGTTATTTAGCTCTTGTAACAAATTCTTTTTTTAACCTTAGAACTTCGTTTCTACATTTCATATGCAAATGGAGCCTTATCATGGGGATGAAAGGGGCAATTTTTCTGGTGCATTTATTAATTGATTGAAATTCAGATAATAATGCCACGTCAATACCCCCTAATAATCCATTAAATTTAGGTAAAATAAAAAAAAAACAAGCCCTAATAAATGGAAATAATATCCATGAAACAGATTCAGATGCAGATACAGAATGTGGGCCCCACTCCTCCCCTCCTTCTTCTGACCTTTTTCTCTTGTTGGTCACAGTGAACAAGGAACCAGCTGGTTCACTTTGGATATCTCAGATCTGAACAGTGATTATATAAACACCATGAAACGATTGGATTAGGCCAAAGAGTGCAAGAGAGAAAGAGGAACAAGAAGAAGATCAGAGCAAAATGAGGGGAAGTTATGACATTCCGGTGTCGACGAACGTTCAGAGAAGATATGATCGCTGGAAATTTAATATTCCGGTCATTTACGACTGGTTCATCAATCATAATCTTTCTTGGCCTTCTCTCTCCTGCCGGTTCTTCTTCTCTTCTTCTTTTCTTCATTTTATTTTCTTATATCTAATTTACACAGTTTGAAGGTTCTCTCCTTCGGTCATTAATTTCCAGAACGCAACATGAACGAGAGCTTTGTATACAGCTCTTCATGTGTTCTTCTGTCTCTTTTACTTGACGCCACTAATTTGAAAATCCTTTGAGCATGGATATGTTTTTCTGGTTTTGAATTCGATTCAAAGCTTCTGTGTTCTCAGGGACAGACTCCATTACTGTTCAGACAAAGCTCACTGGAATTAATGGTTTTGTTGTGCTGTTTCTCTTTTGGATCATTCAAAATTAATTTGGATTTTTTATTTTTTTGTTTCTTTATTGTAATAAGACCGTCTTTATTATATATTTATTTCATTTAAAATAAAAAGAATTGAGATCTGAAATGTTCAAAGGACGTCAAAGAGACCAACAAAAGGATTTCCTCGTGTGTTCGAGTAACCTATCTTTCATTTGTTGCTATTTTATCAGTGAAAATCCTTAATCAAACACAAACCATGGGTTGTTCATGTTCGTTTAGATGGGTCATAAGGGGAAAAGCAATTTTTCATTCTAGGTGTGTCAGAAAAACATGAATAAACCTGGTCTAGGTATGAATAAACCTACTAATGGAGTATTTGGTTGTCACTTGGATTTGGTAATCTATGTATGAATGGGATTATTAGTAAAACCCATGTGGGGAGGCCGCATTGAAAACTTAAACTCTGAGACCTAAACTTTTTAAACCAAACACGTGTTTGGTTTGTAATGAAACTATAATTTAAAATAATAATTTCGGATAAATTGATAGGAATAATTTTTTAGTGTGGAAAAAAGTTTATGGGCTGTTCAATAACTATTTTGCCCATATCTTTTTTCCACTCTCTCCTCTCTTCCATCTCTAGTCTTTATTTCTGGTCTTCTCCGTCCATCATCGTTGGTCTGTCGTCATCGTAGTTGTCCTAGCTTAAGATCTCGGTGGGAGTAGTGGCAGCGGTAGGAGGCGATGACGACAGATTTGCAGTAGTGGGTTGAGAAGAGGAGGAAGTCATCGTCGACGTCGACGTCGCTTCTTCTCTACTCACTTTTGTTGCCAGAGATATGTGAAAAGGATATGAGGGAGGTCGAGAGGTCAAAGGAGATGATAGAGGGAACTAGAGGTCGTGAGATCTTGACTTGTGAACGTGGGTTCTCGTTGTTCACTGTCCTATCCTTGCTATATCACTTATTGTTGTTGTTGTGGAGTTGTCGGCCTTGAATGAGATGGGATAGGATGAAGATGATGAACAGTAATTAATAATTATTTATTTATTTTTTTTATCTCATATCCTTTTTGGTAATTTGTCAATCACAAAACTTATTCAGGTAATAACCATCCAAACACTCATTTTATTTAGAATAATTTTTTTTATAAGTTATTCTTAAGAAGAACTTCTCTAAAAGAACTTTTAAATCATTTACTCTCTATAAGAGTTTCTCTAAAAGCTAAATCAAATGGTCCCAAAATGCCCTCCCTCCTCTGCAAGCAATGTTCTCCCTCATGTCTCTAGTTGCATGCATCGATCTCCTTCATCTCTGGTCGCCTTCTCCTTCGCCTCTAATCTATTACTTCGTTGTCCGACCTCCTTTATGTTCGATCTCATTCATCTCATATTTGGTACTTCACCATGCACCCCTTGCCTTTGTATCTAGTACTTTGCAACCATTGCCTTCTTTCTTCTCTGATATGATACTTCGTCGTTCTTGTTCTCTGTCTAATCTCTATCTCCCTCTCTTGTCGATCTCCTTCTATCGCAACTTCCATCTCCATCTCAATATATGGTCTCCTCCATCTCCGCTGTGTATGTGGTGGACAGCGCGACCGTGGTGGTATTGGGTAGTGGGCACACGATTAGGGCTACATCTCTCACTACAAAAAAATTGATTTTCAGCCGCGACTTTTGTCGCCGCTGAAAGTGAAAAAGTCACCGCTGAAAACATTTAGCGGCGACATTTTGTCGCCGTCATGTCGCCGCCTATAAGACTATCGCCTATTCCCATTAGCGGCGATAATATTTTGTCGCCGCTGAAAGTCCAAAATCAGCGGCGACACAGTGTCGCCGCTGAAAGTCCGCAATCAGCGGAGACACACTGTCGCCGCTGAAAGTCAAATAACTAATTTTTTATTAATTTATTTATTTCTTTATATTATTTATTTCTTAATTAAAATTTTTAATTTATTTCTTAATATTATTTATTTAATTTTTTTAATATTTATTTTTTGTGACAAAAAAAATATAATTTAATAACAAATAATAAATGATAAATAACTAAATAAATCAGAATCCAATAACATTGATAAATATAAAATATCAAATTAGTTCAGTTACGAACATAAATTTATATAGAAGGATCAATACTATGACTAGAAGAAGTAGGCGCATGTTGTTGCCCCTTCTGCATCAAGGCAGCAAATTGAGCTTGTATTTTTTGCTCCATTTGTTCCATTAGTCTTTGCTCGAATTGCACACGCTCTTGGTGCATCTTTGCACGCTCTTCTTCCATCTTTGTACGCTCAGCCTCCATTTTTTCTCTTTCCTTTTCAATTTTTTTATCAAACTCTTCCTGTAATTGGGCACACACACTCTCAACAACTGAAGTATCTGTAGATTGAGGGCGATTTCTCTTCCTTGAAGGCTCCGCTCCATACCCTTTCCCTCTTACATACCCTGACCTCTCACCAAGAATTGTCGCCAATATTTCTTCTGACGTCATTCGAGCATCACTCTCTAAATCTTGATCTTGTCGTTGAAAAAGCTCGTACATACGACTCTATAATAAAAATATTTAAAACTATTAAATTAAACATAAAACTAAATCAAACTAAAATATTAAACAATACGTACATGAAGCTGTTCAGAGTGTGCGTCAGCCCATACTACTTGTCCATCTAATGTCTTCCTAGTATGTGTTATCTCTCACAGCTGGTCAGGAGGGATAGGTTGTCCAGTAGTAGGATCTCTCTATAAAATAATAACATATAAGAAAATACAAAGAATAGATTTTACAATAAAAAAAAAAGATTGAAAATTTAAATTCTAGTAGTGATAGATTGAACTTACTGTAGCATACTCAATCTCTGCAAATGATCGAGGACCACAGGTATGTTTAGTCATTTGTTTTTCTCGATTTATCGTGTTTCTTGCACTTTTATTCTACAACAGTAAAGCTACATCCAACCCCACCGTGCGATTTTGGTTCGGTTTGAACTCAGAAAAGTCAAATACTTACTCATTTTCACTCAATCAACCAAAAGCTACTCAAAATATTGACTTCAATCGGTGACCCACCCCACAATCGAAAGAAAATAGACGAGACCACTTGAAGACGAACTCGGAGAACTCACCTCCGATGGCCGACGACATCACAAGCTGGATCTTCGACCTCCAGTCACTCCTCCAACGTCACAATCCTCTGGTCCTTCCCTCGTGCTCTCCCTCTCGCTCCCGCTCTCGATGCTTCGCGTGTTCTCTGAAGCAGGACAGTCGGTGAGAAATGAAGAAAAGAAGGGAACCTACACGATATTAAAACGTATCAGCGGCGATAAAATAAAGTCGCCGCTGAAACATCTTTAAGCGGCGACTATATCTTGTCGCCGCTGAAAGTCACTTTCAGCAGCGATTTCCTTGTCGCCGCTGAAAGTCTAACTTTAACCTAATAATTTTTACAAATAATCCTCTTAAAATATTAATCATATTTTTCCTCCAATACCTTCTTCAACTCATTATAGAATTTTTCTAAATTTTTTTGGGTAAATAATAATCTCTAACTATTTTTCTTTAATTTTTTAAATAAATAAGTCTTTAATTCCTTAAAAATAGGTATGAAATCATTTGGGTCTATTTTGGGAAAATTAACTCTTTCATAACTCTTATGCCCCCAAAATACTTATTTTATATATTTTTCTTAACTCAAAAATATTTTTAATGATTATTTTTTCCTTTATTATTTTTCTAAAATTTCACTTTTGAGACTTTTTAATTACAAAAAAATATTCTTAAACTTAATAATACCTTACAAATATTTTTTATACAAGTTAGGATGTTATATAAAATGTAGTAATATAAGAATATGTAACAGTAACTAAAAATATGTATACGCTCCTTTTGTACGTATATTATTTCTCCTTATCTCTCACATACACATCTACCTCTCTCTATCTCCTCCCCCATATTATGTATAACACACACATATTCACTCTCACTCTCACTCTCATTGACCCACATTTACAATATCTCTCTCATAGATATATCCTTGTCTCATTTACTTCTTTTTACAAGTATCACATTATTATTTGTATAAATCTTTCTTTACTATAATAACATGTGAAATTCTTTGTTTTATTATTTAAAATTTACATTATTCAGTAATTTAATTTTATCCATTATATAGTTATTTGAAATAAATTCAAATGAGAAAAAATTGTATAACTATTTTTAGGGGAGACAAACTATCTAATACATTAATGCCACTTAAAATTATAAATTTTGAACATTAGCGGCGACTTAGATTTGTCGCCGCTGAAAAGTCGCCGCTGAAAGGTACACTTTCAGCGGCGACATTGATTTGTCGCCGCTGAAAGTCATACTTTCAGCGGCGACTATCGTTTGTCGCCGCTGAAAGTCAAACTTTCAGCGGCGACGTACATTTGTCGCCGCTGAAAGTAGGATTTGAACCTAGTAATTTTTACAAATAATCCTCTTAAAATATTAATCATATTTTTCCTCCAATAGCTTCTTCAACTCATTATAGAATTTTTATAAAATTTTCTGAGCAAATAATAACCTCGAACTATTTTTTTTTCAATTTTGAAATAAAATAAGTCTTTAATTCCCGAAAAATAGGTATGAAATCATTTAGGTCTTTTTTAGGAAAATAAACTCTTTCAGAACTCCTATGCCCCCAAAATACTTATTTTATATATTTTTCTTAACCCAAAAATATTTTTAATGATTATTCTTTTGTTCATTATTTTTCTAAAATTTCACTTTTGAGACTTTTTAATTGTCAGAAAAATATTTTTAAACTCAATAATACCTTACAAATTTTTTGTATATAAGTTAGGATGTTATATAAAATATAGTAATATAGAGCATATGTAACAGTAACTAAAAATATATATACGATCATATTTTACGTATATTATTTCTCCTTATCTCTCACACTCACATCTCCCTCTCTCTATCTCCTCCCCACATTATCTCTAACACATACATATAGATGATGAACTCACATTGAAACATATGTATAATATTTTTCTCATGAATATATCTCTATTTCATCTCCTCTTTTCAAATGCATGACATTAAAAGTGGAAGTTGCGGAAAGTAGGAGTTTGAGAAAGTCAGGACTTTCAGCGGCGACACAAAAAGTCCCCGCAGAAAGTCCTACTTTCAGCGGCGACTTTTCTGTCGCCGCTGAAAAGTCGTCGCCAAACGTATATTTTTTTGTAGTGTCTGTAGGATTTTTATTTTATTTTATTTTTAATTAAGAAGTGTAGGATATTATAATCTTTTCAAATTATAATTAGATATATTAAATAAAAATTATTCAATCATTCCCATCACATACCAAACATGCTTTCAAAATTTATTCCCACTCCCACTTCGAGTCCTAGCCCTAGCCCCACTTCCATGAAATTTATTGCCATGTACCAATTAACAAGGCCAATATACCCTGAAATTGTTATTGGAAGACAAATTTTCTCCTCAGTGATGTTTATTAATTAAGCCATGATTATATAGCTATATTTGTAATATTCACTGCTGGAAATTAATACGAGAACTTATGAAGATAATCACTCACAAACACACATTCTAATAAATCCTTTGCTAGATTATAATCTTTTATCTTACTTGTATTCCCTAGCAGGCAGTCTTTGTATTAATTTCTTTCTGAAAAATGTTATGTATTTAATTATTTTCACCTCTACCTATATCATGATTAGTTAGTTCGAGATTGATGTTGTAGAGAAATTAATTAATTAGTAGTTCATACTGTTTACACTAGCTACTGGTTGGGTCGTTTGTTTAATTTCTTTTTCGATCTCTTAATGGTTGCTATATATGAAATACTTCAAATCATATCATGTAAAAAGCATTAATCATTTTAGAGTGTGCTTGGATTAATTTTTTGACAATCATTTTAGGTAAGTATGTAAAAGGAGTTTAGTGTAGAAGTGTTTTTAAAATCATAGTTTGAGAGGTTTCCAAATCAAGCTCTTATAGTATCATTTAGATTTAAAATTTGCAAATTTGAAGGAGTTTGAAAACTCAATTAAATTTGAACATACAATATCGAGATTTTGTACAGGGTCAGAGAGAAATACAAACTATTAATATCGAGATTTTGATAAAATATATCTATTACGAAGAAGATGCATTTAGAAGGACATGAAATTGTCTCTTCTATCCTAAAAATTTGACTTCCTATTGTTTTATTTTGAAGATTTTAGTTAGAGATTATCAAAATATATATATTTATATGCTTATCTTGACATGAGTATATATAGATGCAAACATGCTTCAATATTTACATGTGAATTTCATGTACAACTATATTTTCAATTCTATGTCACTCTTTCTATGAATACTTTCATGCATGAGAATAGGAAACTAATATACATAGTCTTGTTCAAATCCCTACGTACTAACTTCTTGTGATCGCAGGTGGGGCCCTCAAATTGATGAAACTAGGGATACAATGAGACAGCATTTGTACATTACTGAACAGGCAAGAATAATAGTATCGTATAGAGAGAATAACAGTTAGCTTCATTCTCGACAAAGTTTTCTAAACATTGAGTTGAAAATAACGATTCAAATAACTGCAAATTCAAGAGTTTCAGTTGCTAATAACTCTCAATCTGCAACTGAGATTCCTGTTTACAACTGTTTGAATTGATATTCACAACTCACTTTTCAGAATTTTAACTAAATGTCACTAGTTCTCTCTTTTGACTTAAATGTCATCCCCCTATCATATCTATGTGTTTTTTAAACCTTTACTAGTTACTTTGCAATAATATTATTAATTATAGCATGCTTTGTAGAGTTTCCCCCGGTGATTATTATCTATATGTGCAAGCTCTCTC
The DNA here is from genome assembly GCA_037074615.1 of Leucaena leucocephala. Classification (NCBI taxonomy): domain Eukaryota; kingdom Viridiplantae; phylum Streptophyta; class Magnoliopsida; order Fabales; family Fabaceae; genus Leucaena; species Leucaena leucocephala. The sequence continues at coordinate 19,150,544 of CM073555.1, read as the reverse complement.
TCTTAGTTGACTATTGTTGCAATTATATATGCAACTGCAGACTGATGGTGAGAGTGCTCCGAACACTCTAGTTATAGCAGAGTGTGAGATTATGAAGCCTAGGGTTGCATCGGAGGATATTAGAAGGGTAACATCATTAATTACCAACACCCGTTTTCGTTTTAGTGTAATATGGTAGTGATTCAAATGCACTTGTTGTAGTCATTTGATTTCTTGATTTATCAGTTTCATGAAGACGCTCGCTCCCCCATTATCAGGAAGCAAAAATCCATTATTCACCCCGGAGAGGTATATATATATATATGTGTGTATAGTGCAATACTAGTAGTTAATGAATAGGTTTGAATGAATGAACAGAGTCTTTAATTTACCGTTGATGTCTTTCAGGTGAACAGAATAAGGGAAATGCCACAACATAATAATCTGTTAGTAACACACACAGATACACCCGAGGTATTTGTCTGATAATTTTAGTGCCTCATTTTTCATTTAAATTGAGATTTTCAATCTCATATTCCATTAATATCTATATAGATGTTATTAATCAATGTAAGCTTGTTAGTTATGGGCATTAATTAAGTGTTTTTTTTCTTTCTATTTGTAAATATGAAACAGGTAATGATTTGGGATATCGACTCTCAACCAGCTCGCCATGTTATCCCTGGAGCTTCAAATTCCATGCCCACTCTGGTTGTGTTATTTTCCCCTACTTGTACATTTTTTGCATAACTCTCCCTCTCTTATTTGATTATTATAAAAAAATATATCTATAAAGAGAATTTAAAAAATATATATAATAAATATATTTTATATTTATAATTAAGATTAACTCGATAGGCAAGTATATAAGTGGGATTGATGATGTTACAAGGACTTTAAATTTTTAAGGAATTGAATTATTACATGGACATAAATCGTATTTATTACATGCAAGAAGCTTTCAATTTTTCTTTTATTGCAATGTTTTACAACTCATGCACTATATATAGATGATACTTATTTCTCTTGAAATATTAAAAAAATTTAATAATGTATGTATATATTGTTTTTTCTGCTATAAAAACATGAATTTTTGAAACCAAACACAAACAGCTCCTCCTCCTCCTCCTCGTCCTTCCTACGTGTGAAGATGTTTTGGATGTTTCGCTGTTTTGGTTAAGTTTATATATATATATATATATATATATATATATATATTAAATTCATAGGATATATTTGATCACCATGCATTTTGCAGATACTGGCTGGGCACACAGATGTTGCTCAATTTGCTTTGGCTGTTTCTCCTTCTCAACCCTATGTTCTTTCTGGAGGTCCGTATCGTTTCCTTCTCATTTACCTTAATAATTCTCATTTTAACATCTTTTACAATAAATTTCTGCTTCTTCAACACCAAAATTTCATTCCATTGGTTTAATATATTGTGGCCAATAATATATTATCCTCTTATTCTTAATATATGATATACTTAATTAATTTAATCAGATTAAAGAATTTAGTTAAATTAATTAATATGACATATTATATCTTTTTAAAATAACCTTATTATCTTTCTTAACTCTCTCATTGCTTATCTTACTTAATTATTGTTGAAATAATATTAATAGAAGTAATTTGAGAAAAAAAATTATAAATATATAAAATATATTTTATATTTATGACTAAGATTAATTTTCTAATTAAGTCATATATTAATTAAGGACTGGATGAATAATATTTTAACTATATAATTGGTATAACTAAAATATAGAAACATGCGAATGACTTTGTAGTTTAATAATATAAAAATTTCTCTTATAAATGAGATATTATAAGTTCGATATCACTTATAATCAAACGAAGAAATATAAAGATTTTGATATGGAATAAATTGCTTATAATATATGACTTGGAATGGAAATGTCGCATGATTAATTATTGCATGTGCATGAGATTGCATTATTATTATTATTATTATTATTATTATTATTATTATTGCAAAATTTGTGGACTTTTGATGGGAAATTATTATTTATGAATTCAGGGAAGGACAAGAATGTTGTTTTATGGAGTGTGAATGACGAAATCACAACTTTAGCAGCGGCACCACCCTACTTTAGAATTCCTCCTCGTTTTGGTCGAGATAATTACTATTATAACCCTGTTGTGGGCCCACGTGCCACCTTCGTAGGACACACTGATACTGTTGAGGATGTCGAATTTAACCCCGCAAAGTACGTATATCTTGTTCTATATACAATTGCTTTTACTCATCATTTGTATTTTAATTACATAATTAATTTTTTTAATTATACTTTGTTTCTCTCTGATTATATATGTTCCCCCCCAATTAGCCCACAAGAGTTCTGTAGCGTGGGGGACGATTCTAGATTGATCATATGGGATGCGCGTTTTAGGCCAAATTCTGTTCTCAAGGTTCTTATTTATTTCTGTTTATTATTAATAATAATTAATTAGCCTTCAAATATTGTAAATGATGTATTCTTTTGTGAACAGGTCGAGGGAGCTAATGACGAAGATATTCACTGTGTCGAATGGAATAAATTCAATACTCATTATATTCTCACTGGGTATGTACTTACCCTTTGTTTAATTATTATTGCAATAATTATTATATACAACAACAATAATTTTTATCTTACTCAGTATGATCGGCTACATGTATTGATTGATATTATTATGTTCTATCAACACCTAATCAAATTTTTAGACATATTATTAATTAAAATATCATATTTAATAACTTCGTTGAGTATTATCTTCAATATATTTTAAATAACTCTATACTGCAAAACTCTAACAATCTACTATTTCCTCTTCAATAAACATCGAATCACCTTAAATAAATTTTTTACTATTTACATCTTATCAACTCTTCTTTACATGTATTCGTTACAAATCTTATTTTTTAATCTTTTAGAATGACGGGTATATATTTATCTCAACTTCTTCACGCATGATATGCGACCCACACAGCTTTATATGCTGTTGTTGTCCATTTAAAGATTGGGCTTCACTACCGTATATAGCATTCACAGTCTCATATCAGTTCGATAGAATGTCACTTTTAGCTTATTTTGTACTTTCTAGCCATTAATAATTCTATTAATTTTTTTCCATTTAAACCACTCACTCAGCTTATATTTTACATCTAATATCTCTATCACTTTCACTATATCCTTTTGTATAATTAATCTTAAATATTTAAAAATAGAATAATCTGATCTCCTATTTTTACCCTAAATCCCCTTTAATTCGCATTAATTTGATCAAAATTGTAATGCATGTATTCTATTTTATTTCTATTTAGGCAAAACACATTGACTAACTTTTGTATTTTTTGTTTATGTTGAACTACAGTTCTGCTGATAGGTTAGTTCATTTGTATGATCTTCGATTCCTTGTCAATCCCCATGGACGTAATCCTGCGGGGACATGATGCTTCTATCCTTTGTGTTCAGGTACACCCCATTTGAACTAAAACTTTTATCGTACTTTAATTAAGGATTAAAATTAAGTGTGTTGAAATTAAATTAAACGTTCGTGTACGTATGAACTCTCAGTGGTCTCCAGATAAGTCATCCGTATTTGGCACTTCTGGGGATGATGGTGTTGTTAACATTTGGGACTGTCAAAAGGTTTGAACCTACCCTCTCTCAATTATTTAATTATTAATTAATCAATAATGGCCTTCATTTTCTTAAACATTGCCATCAGCTTATGTTGAGAACACTATCTCTAATCTGATGTTGTTGTTGTGTTCAATGAAAGAAATTCCATTCAAGAAAATATATTTGAAATTATTTTTTTTTATAATTTCCTGAAACATCTTACTCTCTCTCTCTCTCTCTCTCTATATATATATATATATAAATATAGGTTGGGAGAGCTTCGTCTTCTGCTGGTCTGGGACAAGAAAGGGCTCCTCCTGGTTTATTCTTTCGACATGTTGGTCATAGGTGAGTTATATATGCAAGCTACGTGGTAATATTCTATATTTACATTTATTTATTATAACAAAATCAGTATACAACACAAATTATTAATTAATCAGTATTGTGCTGATGAGTCGGCAGATATATTTGAAATGGTATATAGTACTGAATATTCTATACTATATATCCTGCATTTAACTTTATCAACTTCAAACATTCTAAACTTTAGAAGATTCACATAATTATATATATATATCCAAAGTTATTAAAATGTTCAAAAACAATTGGCCTCTAAAGTTCATACATGTGTGTGTGTGTGGGCGCGCGTAATATTCAGGCACAAGGCAATTGAATTCCAGTGGAATCCTTCTGATCCATGGACAATTCTTAGTCTGTCTCATGATTGCAGAGGCCGCGGAGGAGGTAACTTACAGGTAATTAATTCTTTTATATTTTGGAGCTACAAAAGATTTAGACTGATTTTGTATGCAACATTAATCTTTTTATTCTGATAGTTTTCACTCAATTGTAATTTAATCCCTAAATTTTAAATCAGTATAATTTAATCCTTATAATGTTGACTCGATCGTAACTCAATTTTTAAACTTTGACTCGATATAATTTAGCCCCTATATTTTAAAAAATAAAATTATATATTTGATAAAATGCTTAGCTAAAATTATAAAGATTGAGTTACATAAAATCGAAATTTAAACACCGAGTTACAACAAGTCAAAACTAGAATAACATGATGAATTAATTTTCCCAATTTTATATATTGTCTGTGATTTTAATATCCGCATCCTCATCCTTAATCATGAATTAATATAATCCAGACATGGAATAATAATATATGAAATAATTAATTTATGGTTATTATGGTGAAATACACAGATGTGGCGAATGATGGATATAATATATGAAGAGGTTGAGAATGAGGAGAGGAAAATGGCAGAGCTGAATATGTTCAGGCCATGTACCGCGGGGCGAAGCCTATCATCTATCAAGGATTTATGTTTTTGCTTTGCCTAGGTTTTTTATTTAATTAGTCAACCTCCGTTAATTACCTCAACATTATCCACATCGTACGTGGAGAATTTTATTGGAGGCCAATAATATTTTAGAAAATTAACTGTTGTTTGAAATTTAAAAAACTATTTATATATCTATGTCTTTGTTTGTGTTATATATGCCCTTTTGGACATATTTATATGATGCCATATTTGCTCATACAGTATTAATGAATTTTAAATGTTGCCAAGATATTTGATGTTCATGTGCCTTACTTCTTCTTCTTCTTTTTTTTGAATTTTTAGTCAATATTGAGTTTATTGGCAAGACTACAACTCAAATGTTATATGGATATATGTTTCAAAATTTTATTATTGATAAAAAAAAGTTTCTCTGTTTTTTTTATACACATCCTATCTAAATATTTGAGTGAGTTAGAAGATTTACTTTAATTTGATTCTTGATATAATTTTAAAGATTTCAATTTATTATCTTTTAAAATTATAATATTTTTAAAATTATTTCTGTTGATTATATATTTTAATGGAAATTCTCATTAATAGAATGACTAAAGAAAATTATTTTAGAGAAATCAACTTATATATTTTATTAATAATTAATTTAATTAATTTTTTTAATTTATATAAATTAGTTATCTAATTTATATAAAATGCATAAATATTATGTAAAAAAGATTAAGATTTTGACTAGAGATTTATTTGATAATTTTTTAAATTATATTTAAAAAAAATTTAATACTAGACTAAATTTTTAATCAACATGAAATAAAGCGATTACCCGTTAAAAAAGAAGAAATAAAGTGATATTACTCATATTCATCTTTTAAATTTTGCATGGATACAAGAAAAAATGCCATATTTTAAATAAAATTTACACTAAAAAGATCTTAAAATTAGAGTTTTGTTATAAATATTAAAATAATAAAAAAGTAAAGGGCATTTTTGTATAAATATATATATAAAAAAATATTTTTGGTACAATATATATATATATATATATATTATATATATATAAATAAATACACCCACGGGTCCTTCCTTACAAAGTAATGCGAGTCCTCGAGTTTCATGTTTCCAGATGCGTGAGAGGAAACAGCAGAAACAAAGTCGGCGTCTTCAACTGGGTCACAGTTTCTAGTCTCCATTTGTTGTGTATCAGTGACTCGTTCGTTCCTTTTATTCCATTGATTGAAGCACCAAACGAGGCAGACCAAGATGCCTACCATCGCCGCTCCGACGATCACCGCTTTCTTCTTCATTCTCTTCTTCATCTCATTCGCCCACTCCTTCTACCTTCCCGGCGTTGCTCCTCGAAATTTTCATACTGTGCACTCCCTCAATCCCTTTACTCCTTTTGATTATTTGATGTACTACCTGTTTCTCTCTGATCGTTGAATTTCTTTGAATCCTTAAAGTTCTTTAATTTTGCATTTGAAAGTTGTTGGATCTAGGGTTTTAGGTCTGATTTATGTCCTTTCCTTTGTGTTTGTTCGAGATTCGAGAATGAGAAATGATCCTATTTGCCTTACAGTTTCTGCTTACGTCTTTCCTCAGGCTATCGTTGATTATTTGGTTGTTCTGAGACACCAGTTCGGGCTAGAAATTACTGTCATTTCTCGTAAAAGAGTGCTTGTTCGGATGAATTGGTTGTATGGGTGTCTGTTAGAAAGGGAATTGAAGGAGTCCTAGGGGGTTAGGTTAGCTTTTTGAGTTCGAGTCTTGGTAGTTTCAATCGATTAATGTACGGCAGACTAGGAACAGGGTTATAAAATCTATGGATATAAAGTGAGAAAATCATATAATATAGCTTCAGTTGTCGCCGTTCTGGTTCTGAAATGAATTTTCCCCTTACTTCAATAAATGATTTCTGTCGTTAGGAACTTCTAATTGTGATATTTATTGAACGAGGAGTCTTATCGAGATGATTCAGTGATTTTTTTTTTAATTTTAATTTGTTCGTTCTGTTTTTTGGGTTCGTCATATTATCCTGAAAATATTGATTCGTTGTTTCTGCTATGGGACTAGGATGAACGTCTGTCTGTTAAAGTGAACAAATTATCATCTACGAAGACTCAACTTCCGTATGACTACTACTTCTTGAAGTATTGCAAACCCCCGAAGATTGTGAACAATGCAGAAAATTTAGGAGAGGTTCTTCGAGGGGATCGCATTGAAAATTCAGTATATACGGTACACATGTGTTACTGATTTTTTAGCTAGCAATTTACTTGGAAATTAGGCTTTTAAGAGTTTTTTACAATGGTTTCTTCTTTTGATTTTACAACCTAAATTGATTTATTCTTTTTTCAGTTTAAAATGAGGAAGGGACAATCTTGTACTGTAGCTTGTCGGGTAACATTGGATGCTGAGTCTGCAAAGAATTTTCAAGAAAAAATTGATGATGAATATCGAGTAAACATGTAAGTGATTAACGTATATTTTCTGGTTCTTTACTATTTCTATATAGTGTAAGTCCTTTTATGCTTTTCAAAGATTTCTTTGACTGCCTGCTTGTCTTTTGCTGTGTATATCCTTGCTTACACAAGTTACTCATGAAAATTTCTAGATTTCTGCGCTTACTTTGATCAATAAATCCTTGAAATGAACATGCAGGATTTTGGATAATCTTCCAGTTGCTGTTCTTAGACAGAGGAGGGATGGAGGTCAATCAACCACATATGAACATGGGTTTCGTGTTGGGTTCAAAGGAAACTATCAAGGGGTATAAACTTGGAAAACACTTTCGTTATGGGAATATCTTTTTTCTGTTCTCACAAATTTACAATTTGCCTGCAGAGCAAGGAGGAGAAATATTTTATCAATAACCACCTAAGTTTTAGAGTCATGTATCATGAGGATCCTGAAACTGATTCTGCTCGTATTGTTGGGTTTGAAGTCACCCCAAACAGGTGTTGTTCTCTATCTCTTGTATGGGCTCTTTTGTTTGAAGATAAAACATGGTCTTTCATGCTATTTTGAAGAAAGGCGCGAGATACTTCCTTTTTCCCTCATTCATTTTATCATACCTTTATGCATTTTATGCCTGTTAACAATGCTCTTAACATATTGTGATCCCTGGTCTTTATTGAAATCAGTTCAAAAATATTGAGCTTCTGCGTTGACTGCTTTCTTCTCGATTTTTTCCATAACTACTTAATGTGCGTTCTTTTCTTTTGGTATGAATTCTATTACTACATACAGTATCAATCATGAATACAAGGAGTGGGATGAGAAGAATCCACAAGTAACAACATGCAATAAAGACACCAAGAATTTAATACAAGGTAGCACTGTCCCACAAGAAGTAGAAAAAAACAAGGATGTGGTATTCACTTATGATGTTTCCTTCAAGGTATCTCTGATAATTTCTTTGGCCACTCTCTTCTTCTTCCACCTCATCTGTGATTGGCTACACTAATTCAGGCTTGATTTTTTTTTCCAGAAAAGTGAAATCAAATGGGCATCTCGATGGGATACATATCTTCTAATGAATGATGACCAGATCCACTGGTTCTCCATCATTAACTCTCTGATGATTGTTCTTTTCCTTTCTGGAATGGTGGCGATGATCATGCTGAGAACTCTCTACAAAGATATTTCCAATTATAACCAGCTAGAAACCCAAGATGAGGCCCAGGAAGAGACAGGATGGAAACTTCTCCATGGAGATACTTTCAGGCCACCAAACAATTCGAATTTACTTTGTGTTTATGTTGGTACTGGCGTTCAGATCTTTGGAATGACACTTGTGACAATGATATTTGCATTGCTAGGATTCTTATCTCCATCCAATCGGGGAGGTCTTATGACAGCCATGGTTCTATTGTGGGTTTTTATGGGCTTAGGTGCTGGCTACTCCTCAGCACGTTTGTACAAAATGTTCAAGGGCACAGAATGGAAGAGGAATACCTTAAAAACTGCATTCATGTTTCCAGGCATTCTTTTCTCTGTATTCTTTGTGCTGAATGCTATAATTTGGGGGGAGCAATCTTCTGGGGCAGTGCCTTTTGGAACAATGTTTGCTCTTGTTTGCCTCTGGTTCGGTATATCAGTGCCCTTGGTATTTGTGGGCAGTTACTTGGGTTTTAAGAAGCCAGCTGTTGAAGATCCTGTGAAAACCAATAGAATTCCCAGGCAGATACCTGAGCAGGCATGGTATATGCAACCCATCTTCTCTGTTCTTGTTGGAGGCATTCTCCCATTTGGCGCCGTGTTCATTGAGCTCTTCTTTATCTTGACATCAATTTGGCTGAATCAGTTCTACTACATTTTCGGCTTCCTTTTCGTAGTGTTTGTCATTCTATTAATTACTTGCGCTGAGATAACAATCGTGCTGTGCTACTTCCAGTTGTGCAGCGAAGATTACAATTGGTGGTGGAGATCTTACCTCACTGCTGGATCCTCTGCTCTGTACCTATTCCTCTACTCAATTTTCTACTTCTTTACCAAATTGGAGATAACGAAATTCGTCTCAGGCATTCTGTACTTTGGGTATATGATAATTGTTTCGTATGCCTTCTTTGTTCTGACTGGGACTATTGGCTTCTATGCTTGCTTTTGGTTTGTCCGCAAGATCTATTCTTCTGTGAAGATTGACTGATTTACAGAAGGCTAGGGCTCAAACTACGAGAGGCCGTAGGAAGGTGAAAGACTTGAAGCAGATACTGAAGGGAACTTTTTTCCCTTGATCGGAGTAGTTTTTTTTTTAAATTATTTTTATAAATGTTAGAATAGCAGGTGTACTGTTAATTAGTTACATAGTTTCCAAATGTTGCCGTAGTAGATTTTTGAAGCAAATGTCAATGTGACTCAACATAAGGTATTCAATCTGCAGATGGTCGTCGGGGTATTTGTGCATGCATTTACTTATTTTTCCTCTACTCGGTGATCATGCTTTTATCTCAACTCTCCACAGTCCATATAGCATTCTCATTGATGACCTCACTTTTTTTTTTTTAAATATTTGTATTTAGAGAGACAAGTATTGAGGTTATAAGTTCCATCAAATTTATAACTTCCCACTTTTTGAAGTGTGTTTATACTACTAAGATATAAGGTTATCGACGACATTAAAGACCTGATTATAGAGATGATGAGTACTAACTACAAGGTTAAGGTGATATAATTTTACTTTGATGGGGATGACGAGTAGCTATTTGGGATATTGAGTAATGGTTAGTTATGACTTTTGGAGTATAATAATTATTTAATTGTATATTTTGTTACTTATTAAATATTGGTTGTTTTATTGGTGCTAGCTATTAGTTGTTAAAACTTGCAAGAGAGAAAAATTTGATATCAATATAATACGTCTATTAATTAAAAGGTTTATTTTTTTAAAAAATAAAATAAAATGTGATTTGTTTTAGATGAGTTATTGTTAATTAGAATTAAAATGTGTTGAGTTGTTATAATTTGATTGGATAGAGTTTGGATGATATGATATTTTTAGAGTATACAAGTATTTTTAACTTGAGCTTGAAATACAAGATTCATGATGAGAATCCCTCGCAAAACACTGCAAATATTGGAGCCCCCCTCTCATCATAAACCTATCAAAACAAGATGGATAATGAAGACTCATCTCTTCCAAGTCTACGCACGATTTCATCAACCGCCCTATTACAACAACCATATCGTAAGAAAACTCACTTGTTATCATCTTCACCTTCTTCAATCCCTTTGTTCTCCTCGCCTCAACTTCCCCACAATCTCTTAATGCTTTCTCAAAGTTCTCTTTGTCGACATATCGCTGAAACATTAAAACAAACACTCACACATACAAAACAAAGATATATATATATATATATATATATATATATATATATATATAGACATATATTATTGGTGGACATAACACGCTAAGTGTGTGTGTGCGTGTATTGAAGATAACATACTCCAAATGGGGATTGAAATCATCACTTCCGTTATTTGGGTAATACACAAAGGCGAGAGTTTCTAAATTTGATAATCTTTCCAGCAAAGTAATATAATCCTCACACCCATTATACTCTCGAACATGTATTTCCAAGTGGCGAATTTATAATATATATATTCAAAATGTAGAGTAGCAAAAAGTTTTTAATAATTAAAAATGTTATCCTAATCATAGTAATTGATTTTTAAGTCACACGAGCTTGTCCCAAAAAAATTGCTCCAAGTCCAAAGTAGCTTTTTGTGATGCAAAATGTTGTTTACGGTCATACTTGGATAAAAAAAAAAACAGATACTTGTTTTTTTGTTGCTGCTTACCCGGTTCACCAGAATTTTGCCCTGACTATATCTGGATCTAACCCGCATCGTGTACCTGACTATAGTGGGTGAATCTCCCAACGAGAATTTTCTGCATACGTCAAGGCTCAAACTCGAAACACCACCTAAACGATACTTTTATATTATGACTCAAAGGATTATGAAGAAATAGGATACTCTATCAAAAAAAAAAAACAAGAAGAAGAAGTAGGACACCCTGGTTAGATAATTTAATATTATACTTTTTATAGGGATGACCTTGCTCTAAATTCAATCCATGAAATTTAAGAAATATAAATTATATATAAGATGAAAAGAATCAAAACTTTCATTTATTATTTCAAGACTCTATTATTTAACAACAACTACGTTTTAAGATGGAATATAATATATATAATAACAGAGAAATAAAATTATCAATGTTTATTAATTTGAATTCCTTCCAATAAAATGAATATAAAGAAATAAAAAACTTTAGTAAAGATTATGTTGCGATAATGACCTTTGAGCATATGGCTATCGCTTCTAACGATAGAGAAGCAGAAGTCTATTTGTGTGTGGGTATTACTAATTAACAAAATAGCTAGCATTTATTTGAAATTCAAGCTAATAAGGTCCAAATTTATCACCAAATAAACTTCTTATAAATCATGTGTGTGTATAATTATATATATATATATATATTACTGATTAATAAAATAGCTAGCATTTATTTCAAATTTAAATTAAATATGACTAAAATCTCATTAATATATATAATAAATTGTCTAATTGAATCAATCAAATATTGACACATTTTGGTCAAATTTGAAACAATAATTAAACTTTGACTCAATTTCCTTAACTAAATCAAGTTATAATCTTCAAAATCAACACTTAAACTTTGATTCAGATTTCCTTAGATAATTATATTATACAAAATTCTCAATTAATCAAAAAACTATTTCCACATAGCATGCCCCTTGATTAAAAATGTGATTTTAGATGATCTTAATTTTTATAATGACATTGATTAGAAATGATAGTGGTTAATTGTGGTTTCTATTTGAATATTTTTTTATAATATAAGTGACCTTGAGAAATGTTATTGTGTTTGGATTTATTTATTAAAATCACTTATGGATGTATAATTATTAAAGGTTATTAATTTTATCAAGTTGTTTATATTTCTAAAATTATATTTAATAATAATTATTATTAAATATAATTTAATAAATGACATGAATATTTAAATATTATTTTTAATAATAATTTAAAAGCTTATGTGAAGTAAAATTTTTAATAAAAGACATCATATATTAAATAAGAAATAAATGAAAATAAAGAAATATGAGAAATCCTTGTTGCTGAAACCCTATCAAGATTCACGGAACTAAGTTTAAAATTTAGGGTGTAGAGATTTAAAATTTACAATTGATTGGGATTTTAAAAAATTAGTCAAATGATGACAATAGACTTTATAAACATTCTCTCGAGAGTTTAGACGAACTTATATTAGAGAAGATTTGGAGAAATATATGTTTTAAGAATAGAAAATTTGAAAATATTTAATATTAATTCTCTGATAAGACTCTATATAAAGAATTAGAGGAGTAAATTATATTTTTATATATTACTAACTTACAGAATAGAGAGCATTTATTCATAATTACATTATGACTTTTGGTTGATTTATAAAAATTGATGATAATATTTATTTGATAACATATTTTTTTCACTTATTAAATTAAATATTGGTTTTTACATAGATGCCATTATTAGCCATTGAATTGTCGATATGTTATAGGGGGAGGAACTGGAGATAACAAAATTTGACATCAGCGTAACTAATAAAAATTAACATAAATAATAAAAAATAGATTTAATTCAATTTCTGCTGCAGTTATAAAAACTCATTTAATAAACGATTTTATAAATCTTATAAATATTCTCTAAGCCTTAAAATTAAGCCATAATCTTAGTAAAAAACTGGTATTAAACTTATCTAAACTTTTCTGTAAAAAAAAAAAAATTGATATCGGAGTAATATGTCTATTTCTCACGAAATTCTCATGGAATATTCCGAGAGAGAAAATGACCAACATTCTGATGCTTTCTCTTAAAATTTGATAGACATCTCTTCATGGAAGTTCTCTAATCAAATTTTACCGGGTCCGATTTTTCCCACCTCATCAATCAATCTTAAATCTATGAAAAGAATAGTACTCATCCATTATTAAATATAAAACATAATTTAAGAATAGATTTTGATCCTTAATATAATACTTTTTTTATTTTATCTCTTATATTTATTATTTTTTAAAATTAATATCTAATTTAATAATATAAAATTACAGGCTCAGAATTGTTCAGCAGAAACTCGAACACAAACTTATTAACCCCCTTTCATGGTATTTCATATTTTGCATCCATTGGAAGGAAAACTGAGTAGTCATAAAATACCTTACCACCAAGCAACACCAAATAAAAACTCAGATGATGATATTGTGTATATATATATGTACAAGCACTTCATAGAAAAAGCTATAATGGCACAGGCAGATATAGCAAAAAGGAAAATAGAACATTCATGTGACAGTACCATATTATAGATATTGAATTTACATACTAAACTAGCTCTTCTTAGTTAGTCACCTAGCACAACCACATTAGTTTGAACATCCTCTTGATTTCCCATTTTTTTGCCTGCACAAACAACATAATAATAATGATCATAAATGTTTAATGAAAGCCAGCTCTATCCAATAAAATTACTAAACTGAGGTATTTTTACAACACAACACTACATGATTCAGTCTTTCAAAAAGTTCGTTCATGTATTTTTTTTTTGTAATTGAAGAACTTAATAACAAACATATACAGGTTTTACCAAAATTTTATTGTGAAAAAATGGCTCCCATGAATATAGAAGTGAAATCTTGAGGAAAATTGAACTAACCAAAATGAATCCTTCTTTTCTTGTGCTAGTAATTCCTCGAACGAAATGTCGGCGAATTCATCCTCTGTGGCCTCCTCCAGCTTACCCGGTTTTGCTTTCTCCATACAAGCTCCAATCTCCAGCATCTTCAAGTATAAACCGTAAATGTGAGATTTCTGTTACTTTATTACCCAAAACGTGAGATTTCTTTTTAAAAAAACAAAACCGAAGCTGACAAAAGCACAAGATCTTCCATACTTAACCTTTTGAGCAGGTAGTTTATCATTAAATTTAATGATAAGGTAAATTACTCTCCTTTCTAGAGAAATGACTTAATTAGAAGATTTCCCTGAAAACAAAAAAAAGTACCCTAAAATAAATGATATTCCTCCATTACTAAGTATTTGCTTTTGTCCTAAATATAATACCACAATCCATTTGTCTTCTAAATTTATAATTTGTTCTCCAAATTATCCCTGTTAATTACATTTATCAAGGGGGTTCCCATCACGCAATAGTTTCTAATGCAAATGACTTCAGGGGTATTTTAGGAAACTAACACATTTCTTATAAATAACTAAACTCATTTCTTTAATCTCTACTAATTAATTATCTACCTCTACAGTTAGGACTGAAGGAGCATGATCAACATATTTTTGCAACAAAAACCAGGGGAACGCAGGGAGCGAAAACTAACAGATCCTTCTAAAAGTAAAAACAGAGTTTACCTTCTTGTATGCTGGGGAGAGTTTAAGCTGCTCTTGAAGCCAATTGTAAACAGTTGCATCCTCCTCTAATCGCTTCTGTTCCAATTCCAGCTTGTATATCTGAAACATTAAAGAATCAGTTGCTCAATGGCGGTGCACAAGGCTTCCCCCATAAAAAGTCTAGGGAGAGACAGATGTACGTAGTTTTATTCCTACAAGCAGACAAGTTGTTCTAAGAGTTGAAACCGTGACCTCAAAGTCACATGACAACAATCTTACCGTTACTCCAAAACTCACCCTCAGACATCTACCTATTTAACCAATCAAATTAGATCTTTCACAGTCATACGATCATGCATTCAGTTAAAGTTTAAGACACAAAGTAGTTAGACTATATACGAGGTCCACAGCTTGTAACACGGAGTAGAGAGACCGTATATAAGGTTCAAGTTCTCTCTTTTCTCTCTATTGCTGAGAATCCAGATTATTAGCAAACCTGTTGACGAAAGCGGTCAAAGGAGGATCTATCTGCCTTAAACAGTAAAGCTTTTGTTACTACAAATTTCCGTTTGATCACATCAGCCCTGGTAGAGTAAAAGAGCATGAAAGCATAAGAATGACAGTAGAAATATAACTAGGCAGAAACTGACATGATCCCAAATTAACTTCCAAGAGAACACATGGAAAAAAGAAACTCCTTGAAATAGCTGCTTTAGAATAAAATTGGAGTTTTGGACATACTTGTGCTGTAGTTCATTCCTTGCTTCAATCAAACTATTAGCAAACTTTACCACCTGCATTGTGAAAGAGCAGGGTTATATAATTTTAAGGTGGTTATACTGATAAACTAAATGCATTTGTCTCATTTTAAAAAATATGTTTCAAAAGTTGAAAGTACCATGAAAAAGAAAGGGCACGGTTATTAGAGCTCGTTTGGTTTATGAATGGAAAGAAATGAAAAAAGGAATGAATAAAGAAAATGACTTTTTAAATGAGAAATGTCAAGTGTCCCTAGATAAAAACTAATAATACAAAGAAACAAATAGGAATATAATAGTTACTTCACATTTTGATTATTGAATAATGGAAACAAAAACAACCTCACAAGGCAAAAATCTTACATTCATTCTCACATGTCACATCCATAACAGTATAGTACTTTTCATTGAGAAGAAAATGGTTCCAGATTTTTCTTGTATACTCTTTCTTAATGTATTTGTTTGTTTTAAATCAACTCATCAAGAATCATCATCAAATATAAAAATTCATAGCAAACCAAAGTGTTAATCTCTTAGACTCCATGCAATGCAAGAATGCCCACTTAGTTCCAATTAAATGGTGCTTTTAAACTGAGCTAACAAAGAACCAGGTGCCTTTGAACAATATATAATGTATGCTTAGCTAATTTTGCTCCTTACCAGAACTCAAGTCTAATACACTGATCGAAGGGTATGTGAAGCAACTAGATCTCAAAAATCACACATAAAAAATGGCGGCCCAGTGCACAAGGCTCTCACTAGGTGGGATCTAGAGAGGGACAAATGTATGTAGCTTTACTCATGTATGCGAAGAGGCCATTTCTTAGATTTGAACCCATGACCTTTAGGTCACAATGTACCCACAGAAATTTATCCTCATATCCACCAGCTTTTAGTACTCACTTAGAATGCAAATCTATATTCTGACAAATAAAGGCATCCTGAGATCAAAATCTGACAACAGACGAAGGAGCAAAGTATGACTTCCTGTCCATCCAAGTTGAGTCATCGAAATCCTCAATTTATCAGTAAATGTTTAAAGTATAAATTTGATTAGAAAACCTAATTCCTTAAATCGATTATAAGGTCTCTGATCTACTTTCAGCACACTTCACACTCTGAACATGCAGTCTCACAAAAATTTTATCACGCTTCATACATATGCCTCCTTCACATACACTAGCACATATTACACATAACTAGCTTTTATTTTCCTCATAGAAAATTTCTCATGAGACATCAGGTGTCCAAAAATTTTCCTCTACCTAAACCTACTAGAGAAAGGAGCATTTTTTTTTAATGTTACAGTTCAACAAAGAAGTTGAGAATTGAGAGTTCTCTTCGAAAATCTATGTAGTCCTTTGGCAAACTAGTTCTTATGATTTTCGTTTTGTTTGGTGATTAGTTATGCTAGTGTTCAATATTATCAGAAATATTATCTTGTTTCTTTTCCAATTCCAAGAAATAGAGGTAGCATATACACACGTCTACAAGTATGTACCAAGCAAGCGCATAAGCGAAGAAAAATGCTCAAAAGGGGCAAAAAATTGTGAGATAAAGGTGACAAATTTATTTCCACAGACCAACTAGATTGAGATATTATGTTGTATTATCTCATAGGCAGGGTAAGGTAGCAGACAAATTCAGGATAAAACAATGAACTTTAACAGAGAATAAATTGCAAGAATTATATTGCAATCTACAACGGATCTGATACGGCAATAACTCATTAGTATGAAACGAAGAATCACAAATGCTGAGATATGAATATAGGGAAAGAGAGGAAATTAGTGAGAAGTTAATTAGCTGTTGGTTGTTATGCACCAACGGGTATATGATGTTTGAATACAATTTGAAATTTGTTCATATCTGAGTATTTGATTCTTATCAGACATAGCATGTAAGGAAAACAGAAAATCAAAAACAGAGTGCAAGCTGGGAAAAACCTGAGCCAGTGTCAATTTCTTCGACTGGTGGCATTTCACGAGTTCATCATACTGATGTTTGATCTTTCTCTGCATAGCACTACTAGAGGAGGTAAACGGGTACAAAAAGACGGGTTCTTTCCGGGGCCCCATAGCCGAACCCGTATTTGCTCTTTCCTCACCCTTATCATGTTCAGAACTATCTTCAGCTAGCGAATTTGTTTTCTTCTTCTTTTCCCTCCTCCTCTTCTTCTTCTGCTCCTCCCTCGTATCCTCAATCTCCACGTCCAGACCCGAAGAGGTCGAGTTCAGTTCCTCGCAACCGCAACTTTTATCATCGAACCAGGTGGCCCATTTCGGAGAATCAGATGGCAATACCTCGAGCAAGAGAGAACGGGTCAAATGGGTCGGGTTATTATCATTGGGGTGATGAAGTTCAACTTCGTCAGCACATTCTGACAGGGAATGCTTCACTGTTGTCGGTCCATGACTTTTCGGGTTCTGGGTTTTCGCTTCGTGTTGCGGCTCTGTTTTAGATGGCTTTTTAAAAACAGAGAATGGAATGACGATGAGAGAAACAGCAACGAAGAAGATGAGAAAAGCTAACGAGAAAATTTCTAGATCGTGCATCTGAGGTTGAAAGTGTAGTAAGAATGAGCTAGAATGGAGAAGATGGAACATGTACGAAGGTAAAGCCGCCACGGAGGCGCGTCATCTACAGAGAAAGCAGAGTGAGTGATAGACAAAAAGAAAACAGAGAGATCCCACGAAGGCGCTCCCAAGGTTCTATTTTGATATCTTAATATGGTTTTATATTTCTTATTTGATTGAGATGGAAATAAAATAAATAAAAAGCCTAGGATAAACAAATAAATAATTTTAGTGAATAAAAACAACTAACAACTAATGTCAGTTTAACAAAATGACTAATATCTATTTTTAAGAAAATCAAGTATATTAAGAAGTTTGATTAGACATGTCTAGAAACAGCATAATTCTTTCCTTATTTCCCGTCACCATTTAAGAGGTATAGACCTATCAATTGACCAGTTGTTTCACTAGTTTAGTGCCTCCAATCAATACTCAATAATCCATAATTTAATAAATATTAAGAAAAAAGTAAAACACTGGTACTAAAATATCATTTATTCATTTCTCAATTTCTTATCGATAATTAGGCGTTGATATGGCCAAATTTGGATTTTAAAGACTAAGCCAACAATAAGAATCTCATTCTTACAAACTCAGCCACAAAGTTAACAAGATGAATAACCTAAATTCAATTCTTAATATAAAAGCTAAATATAAAAATTAGTTAAATTTTTTAGATAAATTAAAAAAATTAAATAAATTAATTAATTATAACTAATATAAGAATTAGTTGACTAATCTAAGTAGATTAAAGAGTATATAATATAAATTTATCTTAAAATTAATTTTAATTATAATTAATTGATTTATTTAGTTTTATTAATTTATTAAAAAAAATTAGCTAACTAGTATTAGGAACATGAACATGAACTAAAAACAGTTAAATAAAACCCAAGATATGGTATTAAGAATAAACAATAAGATGTTCAAGGGTGAGAAAAGATGGCTGACTTTTGATTTTCCATTGTTCTTGATAAGCTTCTTACAAGAAGCAAGCAACTAAACAACCAGCTCTCATGGGAGCTACAAGGGGGGGAAATAATACAGGAAGCGAGAGGCTTCACTCGGGAACCAAAAAGAAAGAAAGAAAGAAAACGTGCAGTTGGACGCAATTAGTATAATTTTGATGTCTATGTCCAGCAATTGTTCTTCTTCACAGTTCTTCACCTTCTGTACACGTCCACAATCTCCTACAGGCTTTTTATTTTTTAACCAGAGGGTGTGTTGTGTTTTTCTGCAACTTCACCTTGGTAAAGCCAAAAATATTATGCTTGTGGTGGTGATCTAAGTGTCAATTTGGTTGACCCAACAACTCGATTGAATCATTAAGGGAAAAAAATGTAATCTTGAAACATTATCACGTTTGTTTTCTTGATTTGAGGATGATCAGGAGCAAATGGCCTCCACTGAGAGTTTCTTCATCACATTTGGACATGGATCTCCTCCGAAGTTTTCAGGTGACACGGTTACTTTGCACCAGTTCTGCCCAACACAATTCTGCAACGACAATCTTATATTTAACACTACCAAGTACAAATCAAGAGATGAGATTAAAAAGATCGTACTCCTATAAATGAGGAGTTAATCTTAGTTCTAAATGTAAAGCCTTATTTTTCATATTTATCATTTTTTTCTTAAATTATCTTTATTAATACTTCCTCAACAATGATCAAGTAAGAGAAAAAAGAAGAGAATTAAAAAAGATGATTAAGGTGTTTTAAAAAACACGTCCTAGTAACTAACTTAACTAACTTCTTTAATTTAATTAAATTAGTTAAATAGATTTTATATTAAGGACCAAAAAAGTAATATTTCCCTCCCTAAAAGTTCCAAAGAGAAGGAGGATAAGAGGCATAATAAAATAAGAAAAAAGGGGGGAAAGTAATACCCTTTCAAAGGCATCATGTGACTTGTGAGCATGACATCTTCCTTCCTTAAAGTTTCCACAGGACCCTACTGGAGTACCAAAGCTAGCGAATTTGATTGAGGAGATTTTCTGCCCAGGGCCACATGATAAATGTACTTTTGGCCTCAACGCTCTGCTGACCTTACCAGAAGCTTGCATCTTATAACTTCTTAGACTTGGCTGCCACTCATTAATATCAGCACAAACACTATCTATTTCCCGTCTCACCAAAACAATGCCACTCGGATCTCCAACCAACTCCTCGAACACGACCAGTAAATTTCCAACTGCCTTCAACCAAGATCGAGGAACATGATACCTGAAACCGTCAGCCAATAACCAGTATGATAATAGTTCCTCACCAGCATTAAACAACCAATACATGATATCAAATAGTTATTTATTTCTCACCATCTTTGAGAGGCCTCGCCACAGTTACTTCCACATTTCTTCTCATTATAAGTTCCTGTATAGTTACAGGAATCACAAGTACCTGATGCTTTATAAGCAGGCCAGTATCGACCAAGACTCTGTCCATTTATCCATACTTGACCTTTCCCCATGCTGTTCAAGTCTACAGCCAATGGTGCAGTTCCAGCTGGGGCATCAAAAGTAGTCTACAATCACGTAAAAGTGGAGTTAATGAAGAGGAGGATGTTAAGAAAAGCTGGATGCAATTAAAGTTCTTGAGCAAAGTTTAAACTACTCACTTTGTACCAAGTTAATGGCTGCTTTTGTGAAACTAAATACCCCTGCATCCACTCAACTGAAGAACTTCCACTAAGAGAATGAAGACTCAAGGCTTCACCTTTTAGACCAATCTGAAGGAAACATGCATTTGAATGAAATTTCAAGAAATAAGGAAGGGAAGGTAGCACAAGGGATGTTTGAGGAAGAACCTTGTAAGACCATTTCTGCCACGATAAGTCTCTTCTCCCCTCGTTGAGACCATTCAATGTCACAGGGCCAAGAACACCAGCATTCCATGTTTCATAATGGGGACCAACATTCTGCATGTCAAGATAATGGCAACAGGAGAGAAAGTCATCTTAACCTTTATGTTTCTGAAAAAGCAGACAAGTCTAGAAGTGCAGGAGTGCATCTGACAATATATTTTGATTGGTTAGCGCGCGTGGTGAGAAAGCATGAGACAGAGAGAGGTGGCATACCGGTAGACCAACTGCAACACTTAGAAGGGAGATTTTGTTAATACCAGCTCTGAGCTTCACACTCTCACTATATGTTATTTTTGGAAAATCCAAGCTTCCATACACAGTTCCTGACCAAAAGAATGAGAAAAAAATTCACAACGTGAATAAAATCAAGATATCGTCTCTTTTATAGCTTCCTAAGTAAGAACTGGAATAATCATTGAACCCTAGGATTGTTAATCAGCATTACACTGCACACCTGATAGCTGACCATTGATAAAGACGTGTAAAGCATGCCCAGCAGATAAGATTGTAAGAAAAGGGTCCTTTGAGTTGCTCAAAAATCCTTCACTAGGATCAATCACAACACTGGCAAGGGAGAGAAGAAGAAATAAGCTATGAATAGTGTGTTATAACTAAATGTTGAGAGAGAGAGAGAGAGAGAGAGAGAGAGAGGAATTAGAATTATAAGTCACTCACTCTGTGGAATACCATAAGTAGTCAGAGACATCTCTTGTTGTATTTAACTGCTCCAACAGGCCTGTCATGGTAAAGGAACTATCATAAGTTGTATCTGTATCTTCATTGAATGAATTCCAAGAGAGTCCTCCATGAATTGGAATACTAGTCATCTTCATTTGTACGCTCTGCGCTCCAACCTGTAAGAATATTAATCATTCATTTCTGAAATCCGCAACGTCAAATTTGTTGAAGACGCTCATTCTTTTTATTCTAAATAAAAATTAATCTAAGAACTTGCAAATAGAAATTAGAAACCAAAAAGTACTTATTCCTTCCCTTTTGTACATGTCTACTTTTATGAAATAAGCAAGTCAGCCTTGTAAACAGAACTATAGCTAAATATAATCATCAACCATCCACAGAAAATTATTCAACCCCTCTCATATTTACATATACTTGATTCTGAGACAAAAATGTCTTTCTTATAGCTAACCGAAATAATATCTTAAACTTCTTTGTTCCTACCCTTGCAGTGTTATAAGCAGTGTGCACGCAGTCAGGAAGAATGCTTATAGACCATGGAGGCAAGTTGTAATGCCTATTTCCCAAGGCCGCTGTTGCAGTATATTTCCAATCATAGTTTGCGAGGAATGCAGCACAATCCCCCGATTTTGATTTGAAGACATGAGACTGGACATTAATGAGAGAAGTTAAAAATTTAGTTCAGTCATAAATCATATTAAACTTTGGGCCCAACAAAAAAGCTTATTAAATGGGTTTTGATAATTCTCAGGAAACTGAATCAAGCTAAATACCTCTTGAGAGTTTCCAATCTTTGTTACAATAGGATCTCCAGATACTAAAGCAGGTTCACAGAGTTTTATTGCTCTGTGTAAATCCTTCAGATGGCCCCACTTTGGCTGCCTGAGCAGTCCTGCATATAGGAAGAAATTATAGAACTGGAATTCGGGCAAAAAGTTAAAATGAGACATTTTATTTCACTTTTACTCAGGCGAATATTTATGAATATTATATGCACTGGATTACTTCACGGTCACACCACATTGCGATGGGCTCAGGTTATATATATCATTCTGGTAACAATGGCATTTAGCAGAAAAGCATTCATATAAAGAATCCGAAGAATGACATTTATGAAGTTCTACACCATAAAATTTTGTCTTGTATATATGAATAAAAGTAAATGTATAGTACTAATACTTCGCATTTGAACTTTATAAACTTTAAAGACTCAAAATTCAGATGATAAAGTCATATGTAAGAGGTACAGATCACAAATTATTCCAAAGAATGACAACATGAAAAAGTGATTCAAAATGCCTTTTACTTTATGGTTTACATGAAGTAACGGTAGTGACATGATTGATATGGCTTCAACAGGTAACAGTGGAGATTGCACCAATATCTTCTAAATAGAAAGCAGAAGTGTTTATTTAAAGAGTGCTTATGAGGCATGAAAGGGTTCAGAATACTTTATGAATAATACCATATTCATCAAGAGGTGCGTCATAATCGTAGCTTGTAGCAATGAATGGACCCCCAGCAGTTCGACCAAAATTTGTTCCCCCATGATACTGGAACAAACAAAATAAATGAGCTTAGTCTCATCATTTAACAAAATAAGTCCAAGTATTAAATTTGACAAATAATGAAGTTACCATGTAATAATTAACAAACGATCCTCCTTTCTGTATAAACCTTGCAACTGCAAATGCCATGTCTTCAGCAGGCCGGTAAGGGACTGGACCTCCGAACCCAGTAAACCTGCAAGCATAACCAAGTAATGCAGGCAATGACAGGTCAGATGATAACTCAGGTTTGTATATTTCTTGTTCTTAAGCAAACTACTTTTTTTCTTTGTCGGACAAATACCAAATGAAACAAAGCACCTAATACAAGTAATACACAGGTGATGGAATTTCTTGTTTATCTACTCTTACACATGCACACTGCTCAAGAATGCGGGGCCTAAACCCCACTCTCACCCTCTCAGTGAGTTCTTAAGGCAACTTCAGAAGTAAATAACAAGGTGACAGAAAAAAACTACAAATTATACCAGGCAGTCCAAGCTTCTGTCCACATCTTTGGTTTGTAGTCCTTATTCCGAGAGAAATAATCACAATAGAAGCCGTTGCATGTGTTAATCTGTCAAAATTCATATTGAAATTAGGAACCAAAAACTCAAAGAGGCCTATATCAATGAGGAAACCTTATGAAGCCTCAATTATGATTCTCACAGGCATACTACACATTATCTACTAAAGTTGAGTTCGCATGCAAATAATGCCTTCAGGATTCAGCATCTATATCCAAAAGGATACAACGTAGTCCCCCAACCCAAGAAAAGGCTCTCTCTTTTACTAGCCGAGCGGTTTTTGAACTGTAACAATAAATAAGCATTGTGCAGGGTAATGTGACTCTCCTTACAACATCCGTTAGCCAGACACGATACTGGAAAGAGTATTGAGAGGATAAACCATAAGCTAAGCTCAGCCAGTACAATAAGGAATAATCATTAATTTACTCGAAGACAGACATGGATTCAACATACTGTCTATTAATCAAGAGGTTGAAAACACTTTTAGAGAACGTTTGGGCCATATGTAAATATATGTTTGGAATAACACACTTCAACTGGACTTACAATAGGATCAGGAGCATCATCTTGCTTGCACATCACCCAAGGAACACCTGTACCAAGTCCTACCGCCATATCCGCTGCCCATTGAATGTAGGCTTTTCCGGGTAAGCCAATTTCATATTCCACAGGTCCATATTCATTTTCAATCTGTACAGAGTGTTATAAAAAGAATTAATCCCAGTAAGTTAATCCATTCTAGTCAAGGAATAAAAAAAATTCCTAATAAATAAATAATTATAATCAGCAAGAAAATATACAGCAAATGAAGCATTGAGGTTACCTGGGATAGAATTATTGGACCGCCCTGAGACTCAAATAACTTCTCAGCTTTCATCATATCAACAATTTTAGTTGTAAACCTTTGCATTTGGAACTTCATTAAGGAAACACAAAAATATGAATAACCAGAACGTACAACATATGAAATAGGAAAAGTTTAGATACTAATAGGCTTTCAAAGAACATAAGGATGCAAGTTATTTCACCTTGAAAGGCCCATTGTCAGTTCTGAAGCTGATACCTGGAATGTACTTCAGCCAAACAGGGAAACCCCTAAAAATGGATCAACAAAAATGTTGAGATATTTCTAGTTTCCCTCATGAACAGAAAAAAAAAATTGTCCGGGTAAAAAAAGAAAGAGAGAGAGAGAGAGAGTGTCTTTAATACCCGAAGTTCCACTCAGCACAGACATAAGGGCCAATTCTCAGATGAACGTAGAGGCCTGCTTGCTGCACCAGCTTAATGAACTTCACTAGATCATAGTTCCCTTCAAAATAATACTACAAAGAGAAAAGAAAATTGATTACCTATCGCCATTCATGGACGAATATGCAGTGTTTAGCATTGCCACCAAAAGTAGCTAAGAAGTACTCGTTACATTGCCAGGCTGAGGTTCATGCCCATTCCAGAAAACGTAAGTCTGAATAACATCTAAACCTCCTTCCTTAGCCTTCTGAATGAGATCTGGCCACATCTGACACAACCACATATTCAGAATAAGGAAATGCAAAAATCAAAACAGAACAAGGAATCTGAGAGAGACCCATGAAGCACATTTTAGAGTAGATACCTCAGGGGCACTTCTCGGGTAATGAATGGATCCAGAGATGAGGATCCTTCTCTGGCCATTAATGGTTATAGCTGTATGGTCGTAAGACACAGAGGCTCTCACAGAACCAAATAATGAACTTGGAAGCACCACCAGGATAACAAGAACATTCCACATTATGAGCTTGAAGAATCCCATGGCCATGAATAATACTAACTTTGGTCCTAAGCTTCGTGAAGTAATAATGACCTCCTTCTGTTCTAGATTTCCTCTAACCTGACACTATATTCTATGCTTCTTCCTCCAGTTTTCCCCCAGATTTTCTTTCCCTTTTCTTTTGGTGAATGATTGAAGAGAAGATAGAAGGAGTTTCCGGGAGAGCAAAAGAGTGAATTTTTAATTTGCAGTTAATTAATTAATTCATTTTATGGAATTTTGGCTTTGGATGCAAAAGATGAAGGTGCTTTGCAGCTGCTTTTTAACGCCGGAGGAGTGTGGCTGTGTGTTGGGGTGTGGGCAGGTTCAGAAAGAGTGTGGGACCCACTTTTGTGTCCTTTTGCGGGACCCACGTCTTGTCCTGGATGTCAATATTATATATAGTATTGATGCCTCCAGTTAATTTTCTTGAGATTTTTCATTTGAAGTAATTAACTAATTATCATTAGGAATTTGTCTTGCCTAGTTAAATACTGCAACATAAACAACAACAATCAAGACATCAAGTCAATTCAAATCTAGACACGTCATTGACGCTCATATATATATATATATATATATATAAAGTTGGCGTCTGATGATTTTAACTTTTACTATTTTTCAGGGAGAAAAAAAAAAAGCAATCATCTATCAACTCTTGTAACATCAATTAATATAAAATTCATTTAAAAACGAGTTAATTTTAATCAAAAATATAATTTTAACAAAAGCCAGCATAAAACCATTCATTACACTGAGCAATATGAAAATATGGTACCTCTATTTATATATTATCTACTTTTACTACATTTTACCTGTAAAATTAAAGGTAAAGGGAATTCAGTGTTGATTAGCAAGAAGTGTCAAGGAATTTTATAAAAACAAGATGGAAAAGAAAAAAGAATAATAGCATTCTTGCAAGGTAAGCAAAAGTGAATATGACAAGTAGAGAGAAGCACCCAGTGAAATTAATCCGTCTTCCCAGACACAAACACTAAACAAAAAAGAGATGACGATAGATGATAAGTTGGTGGGAGTGCAAAGGGAAAGGTGAAATATAAAATGTATATTCAACATACTGGTGTGCGTGAAGTGTTTCATGACTTTCGGCTCCTTTATCTCTTACTAAATACAAAAATATTTTGCGTATTATAATAAAAATTTATGAAATGAAATTTATATTTATATTTCATCTAAAAAATAAAAATAAATATCAAAGGTAAAAAATAGAGAGCATAAACATCTAAAGATGTAAACATTAAAAGCTATAAATCTCTGTCTATTGATTTATGTAAGATTATAGTCAAATTTATGTAATGAAAATTACCTAATTTGTTGTAATATGTGGTAATCATATATTGGAATTTTTTTTATTACATCAACCAAATACTTAAATCAGTAGAATGCAGGAGATTTGTAATTTAGATATATAGAATTGAACCAAAGAATCCATGAAATATGATATACACGCATATTATTATTATTATTATTAAAAATATTAATGCCATTTTTCTATATTTTATGTAGAAACTAATGGGATTGCCCAGTCTAAAAAAATGAGTTACATTATTTGTACATTAGAATAACTTATTTGCATGTTATAGAGAGGAGAAGAAGGGTTCAAATGGAATTTACCTTTGAAAGTAAAAAGGTAAATTCTTCTAGTTTCAAATAATCCCTCGAATTTTAAACATAAAGTTCTTTAACTAATTTGTAGAATTAAAAATTTATTGAAATAATTATTTATAATTAATATTTATAATATTTATGGCACTTTTTCAAAAATACCTATACCATTTAATAATTAGGACTAAACATGCAGAGATAAAAATGTTCCAATGAATAAGAATATATTATGAAAAAGAAATAATTAATATAGAATATATAATTAAAAAAAATTGGACTTCCTATTTAGAATTAAACCAAAATCCAACTTTATATTTAGCACGGAAGAAGTAAGACATGTTTTGTAAAATTTAATGAATAATAGGGAGAGATGGCTATAATAAATTATTCACCATTTTTGTAATTATTTAATTAATGGAGACCACAATTTAGCAATTATTTTTTTCACCAAAGACTCTGCTATCGCTTTACACGACTTTTATATAAAAAAAATATTTAAATAAACAAAATAAAGTCAATGAGGTCAAGAGAAAAAGCATAGTATACTCTGTCCACCACTACTAATCCATCATATAATATATTCTTCTTTTCCGGGGCTGTGCCCTTTATTCCCTGATCCCATATTTTCTTCTCTGCTTTTCATCCCATCATCATTAACTTCATATTTTATTTTATTCTATTTGAGTAATCTAAGCATAAACTTCATATTTTATCTTATAATGATAATGGTATTCAAATTGCAAAACACACTTAAAAAAAATAAAAAAATTAAAGAAAATGATTAAATTTTTTAAAAATATATATATAATATTTTAACTAAATTATTTAATCTAATTAAATTAATTAAATATATTATATATTAAATATGAGAGAAATGTCAAATTTAAATTATCAAAATCAATCCGACAATTCACTTGATATCGTTAATTTAACGCTCTGTTAATATTGTGAGCACTAATAACTACAATACTACATGGTTGCTCATTAGCTGTGATTCAATTATCTTCTAAAACAAACGTGTGGGACCTAATAGCTTGTTCTTCTTCATCTTCCATGTTTAAAATTATTTATGAACAACACTATTACATTCAAAATCAAAGCCATCGTACTTTTTAATAATAATTATGTCTCTACCTTACTATTTGCCGGTGGCCTCATTATTTGAGTGCACGTGGGACAGCCCTCCTTGATGGTAGACTGAGACATTATTTAGCTTTGTTAGTAACTGTGTCAATCTATCAACAATAACAACTTCAAACAAAAAAAATTGTATAAAAAAAAAACTTAAAACATGGTTTGCTCCCTTGTAATTACTATACATTAATTGTCTTTTTTAATAAACACATGGCACAAAGAAAACTAATGATGCTTAAATACATGTGCGTATGTGCATTAACTATTCACATATCTTATGATTGTTTAAACATACTAGTGTTTTCCAAGTTTTAAATGAACAAGTAACAAAATATGTATACTCGTTTGGTCTTTAATAAATCATCTAATTAAAAAATTAATATTAATTTTAAATATAAGATATATTTTTTATATTTATTAATATTTTTTAAATTATTTTTATTAATAATCACTTAATAATAACTAAATATGAGAACACGGAAGAGAGTTAAGAAAAATTATTATAATATTTTATAAAAAATAATATTATATTAATTAAATTAATTAATTTTTTTAATTTAATTAAATTAATTAAATATAACTTATATTATAGATCGGATGATATATATGGGAAAAAGCACCAATCATAAATAGACGCCTTGTGCCAGCATCTTGGTAGTGACGTAGGACACCCTTCAGCGGCAACAACTAGTTATGAAACACAGTCCCATGTTATTATGAAACCAACAAAAAAAGCAAGAAATGATCTTTGATTCTCACATTTAAAAGTCCAACCATTTCTGGTAATACCCACAAGTTGTTCTGGGAGCTTTATTCTTGGAAAATTTTTGGTTCCCTCTTGTTCTTGCATACATAACAAACCTCACCTACAGGAACAAGAGGAGCAAAATCCTCAAATTCAGTGCTCTTCATTTCCACGATCTGGTCCTCCAAAACCAAAGCTCGTAGAATATCTTCGATTCCATGTGATGTAAGCTTCACACTGAAGACCTTACTCTTACGAATCCGCTCCAGAATTCCATCAAGTGTGGCAACTTTTCGCGAAGAAATGAGATTCATACAAACAGTCTTTACTATGTGTACGAACTCTATTAAGATTCCCATCGGTGTACCAAACCCCATCTGCGAATTCCTTTGACAGTTCCAACTCAGAGGCCATCGAGTTCTAAAAGAAGAAAAATAATACAAAAAAGTAAGAATTCAATATTACTTAAATAACCTGCAGAGTTCTAAAAGTAGTTCCAACAAGACTATTCATTTTGTAGAGGTCATAGATTTAAATCATGAGTGGCTCAGAATATATAGGTACAAACTAGTGACTCCGTTTCTGTCAAAGGTCAAAACTAAATGTAGATAAAAACATCATTGCATGTATAAGGACGAGGCATATCAACTTGTTTGTTTGTAAGAAAGACTTAATTAGGTACCATGGAACTTGAGGTGTTGATTAGTTCGTGAACTCGGTTTAGGGGCTTGTGTCGTTTTTCTATTTGTGTTTTCTTTTTCAGTGTCTAAAAAAAATAGAAACATTTAGTCAAGAAAAAAAAAGAAGATACAAACATCTTACCTTTATACATATAATTAATATTTCTGTGAAAACACATAATAACATAAGGACCTAAAAGATGAAATGAAAATAACAGGCAGGGACTTGTAATAGATTAATTAGTAACAAAACACAGAGCAGATCAAACAAGATGCAATGCACTGTGTAACTAAACCTAAAATCCCAATTTCTGATGATGTTGTTTTGCTGAATACCAGGCACATGCACTAAAAAGAAGGGAATTTTAATTGGCAACTGAAGAAGAAAAGTAATTGAATGAACGCGAATCACTGTGCCCGTTAGTTCCAAAACCACACAAAGAGAAACGCAGATGAGAAAACCATAACCTCCCTACCACCACCACTGTTAAGACCGGCATTCAAAATGATAATCATACGAAAAGTAATTGTTGATCATCTATAAAAGCCCCACAGAATTTAAAAGCTTCGTGAAGCTTTTAAATGCTTGACGGCGATTGATTTGAGAAAGCCAAAAAAAAAAAAGAAAAAGAAAAGAAAATGATCAAAACAAAGAAAGCTACCTCAATATCCAACGCAACAAGTCGACGGCGGCTCGCGACTGGCTTGTTAAACGGCAGACCAAAAAGAGTCGTGGGATAGGGTTATTTTAGTTTGAAGTATTTACCTAATTGTCATTAATAAACACTGTTCTCCATTTTTTTTAATTTCACATAACTAAGAATAACGAAACAGATTAAAAATTGTTCTAATTTTTTTCTTAAAATAATTTGCTATTTTTTTAAAGTATACATTTAACTATTATTTACCAATAGTAAATAGAGATGCCAATGTAATGTTAGCAAATTACAATATAAAATGCTTATAAAGTTAATTAGTCTCCTTTAACTATTTGTTTTGTTTTGTTTAAGTTATTCTTGTTTGAAAGTTTGATATCCGAATATAATTTGACTTGTTGGAGTGATACATTTCTGGTTTAACTACCATCACCTTTCTATAATCTTTTTTTTTAATATAACTATCTAATTAGATTATATTAGAATTTAATTGATGGTAACTCTTTCAAAAATATTTTTTATATTTGTATAGATTTAAATTCAAAATTTCATAAACAACCCTTCTATTAAGATCAACGGCTATTATTGTTGGTGTTGAAGTTCTCAAACTAATTGAATGCAAACAAATCAAGTGCACCTAACCTTATTTGGAACAGACTGAAGTTGTTTTATGTTTGCTGTTGCATTTCCCAATATAAACATAATACGAAATCACTAATTATGTTCTGTTAAGAACTAACAAAAAACACTTATCATTCTTCTTTTCTTGAAAAATCTATTCTTATGTTCTGTTAAGATATTTTCCTGTGATTCTTGTTTTGTTTAGTTGCTTGGGAATTGAGATGGGACCCGCACCATGTTCCAAAAACGTGGACTGTTTTATTCAACTGTCATGAAGCTAACTAAACAGAAAACAACCACTTGGTACCATGTGCTCAATTAACTACAAAAACGAAACATAACAACTGACAATAATGCCTCCAACAAACAGAATGTGAGCTCCGGGAAAGGGAAAGGGACCAACCATGTTACTTAACTTCTTGGCATGGATCACCATTCCATATATGGCACTTGTACTTGTCCTACATTCTTAAACACTTTTTTTCTTCTTTCAATAATTATAGAATATGCTTGCCTTCTGTTGCTAATACTAGGCGCAGTATAGAATAAATGCATGCCTTTGCCTTATATAGCACAGTTAAAAAAAGGCCACCTAGTACATAAGACTCCTACTAAGTGGAGGTCTAGGAAGGGATAGATGCACACAACTTTACCTTGCAAGTAGAGATACTGTTCTCAAGAAACTGGCTTCACATCTAATGCTTTTACCCATGAATTAATTGTTTTGAGCAGATATATCTCCAAGCTAGATAATACTTAATAGTTTTAATAAAATCAACTGAAGGTGGCAATTAGGTAATTAGCTTCTTTTTTTTCAGGCAAAGAAACTTAAGCAAACATTTAATCTTCCATTGACATAGGAATGCCACACATTCAGCAAGGGCCTAAATAAATAGGAAGCATATCCAGAATGCTTTGGCTGTTTGGCCCTCCTTCCCTACTTGTTCCAAGTAAGCAGCCATCTATAAGCAACTTCAGCTGGTAATCGCATTCAGGTTCTCTCTTCCAGTTATTTTCCATTTTCCTTATTATGGTGCTATGTATATGTGTATATATATATGATTATATCACACATTTTCTCTAAAGGCCTTTATGAATGCAAAATCTAAAATGTAGAATTCAAATGCAAAATATCATTAGTAATCATTTTGTTTGTCCCTGAAAGAGTCTTGATGTGGGTTAAGCATACTGAAATGAAACAATGTTGCAGAACTCCAATCACTGCTAGGTTACCAGTACGCATTAGAGCTTTGAGAGACTCTGGCTTGAATGGTTTGAAACATCTAGAGAGAAAATAAGATGAAAAGAATGATAAATGTTTTATATGCTTCTCCGATACTGAGAAACTGTAAGGTCACAGTATTTGTACAGCAATTTCACATTAGAAGCTTCACATCTTTAGCATGGTAAATAATCATACCGTTGGAGAGCAATACAACGTCTATTACTGCACATAAGTGAATGGGGAATTCATTTGATCAAAACTGAGATCATGTGCAGGCTGATCTAACTACATCATTCATGTTGTATATTCTTATCTTCTGGAAGATTGGTTGAAGACTGTTTCTTTATCCATTATTCAGCCTCCCTGACGAAAATTGGAAAGGAAAAAAACAACAATCACAGGATGAACCAACCATGTACCATTAAGTAGCTGTTTGAATCAGCTTAAATAAGTGCTTTTGTGCTTCACGAGACAAAACTCCTCTCATATTTACCTTGTACAGAGCAAAATCACTTCTCCATAGCTAATCGCTAAGAGAGTGTGGAGATGACAGAAAAATAATTAGAGTTAGTGGGTAAGAGTAGGAATGGGGTCCATCCTAGATTTGAATTCATTTGGAAAACAAAAACTTAACCACAAAAAGAGAAAAGAAAGTTAAGTCAGTTAATAATTAAACTTACTATTGCTCCTTCCACATTAAAACATGCTGAAGAGTCAATTGAAAATCCCAACTCTGACATTAGCTTCTCCAAGCGATTCACATTAGTCAAATAGAGATAACCAACCTAGTTCAATGAATATGTGAGTTAGGGATCAGGCTACAAACAAGTCTAAGATTTTGAAGACAGCACTTTACTGTGAGATTTTCCTAAAAGTTATGTGACGCAATAACAAATGGACAATATTTGAAGATAGACATGTATAAATACAAAAACCAAATGAAACTTCAAAACAGATGTATTCTCAAGTCAAAATTTGAAGACTGACTAATGTTTCCAGTGAAGATGCCCTGTTATACACAGCTGCGCCAGCACGTTTTTTTGTCCGTGTTTTGCTTGAACTAATGTTCTTTCCCCATCGAAGCACGTCCCTGCAATAGAGATGGCTAACATCTTTAAGCCAAACATAGCAAATTTTGCAAACTAAGTTCCACCGAGAAAATCAGAGGACCTTATGCAAACATAACGCACATGATTGAAAGGTAGAATTATGTTAGCCAAAAAACGAGAGAAAAAAAGAAAGGTAGAATAATGTATAGAAGCTTGAAATTGGGGAACCAGCCAGAATAAAAGTGCAGAAAGTAATATGGCAGAAAATTCCAAAATGGTGAGAGAGAGAGAGAGATAAAATGCTTAGAATAACATCTTCTAACCTCTCTTGTTCAGATAAGAAGTTACTGTTAAGAAGTTTCTGGAGCAACGCATCCTGAATTGCAGCAAACATGAATTACTTGTCATATGTCATATCAGAAATGCGTGGTTTTAATAACCAGCAGAGCATCATCAACCAACTAAAGCCAAATTTTATAAAGTTTTTCTTCAATCAATCAAATCTCAGGTTTCAGCCAAAAGCATGGAAAAGGTATCTCCATAATTCATAAGAAAAAAAATATTATTGTTGAGAAAGGAAGAAAAAAAATGAAGGGAGATAACTAGATTGAAGAGTTCAAATAAATCAGGAAAGCTCTATTGCCTCCTTTCCATGTTCAAATATTTTCAATCAGTAAAACAAGTTAAAAAGGAAATTAAACTCTGAATTTCCACAGCTATCATACTTGAGCTTCACAGCGTACAAGTGCCATCACACGATCGTTGTATTCTTCAATGCTTAGGGGAGGAAATAAAAAGTGCCTGCGAGCATACAGCTGCATGTTTCACAAACAATGAGGATTAGACATCTATTTAGGAATATAAAGTTCAGAACAATTGTTTGAATTCAGCAATTCCAAGATAAACTAAACAAGCTTGTTCAATTGAAACAGTCGTCAAGAAGCTGGAAGATCAAATCATGTGTGTGAAGAGAAAATTGACTTATATGCCTTTAAAAGCTCGTATGCATTCCAATGGGAAGCATGTCGTGTTAAGCGTTATCTTCACTTAAACACTCATGGCATTCATGTAATATTGATCCTAAAGATCTTTCTAGGGGATTACAGTGCCTCAGTAATTAACATCTTTACTCTTTACAAAGTACTTGCATATCAGCAGATTATCACACTTCACTATTCATGAAAGGATTACTTCATTTATAGTATATGAGAGAAAATAAGGAACCCCAAAGCCAGAAAGAAAAAGGAAGTAAAACTGAAAGAATCACAAGAAATCTTCCAAAACAGTCAAAACTGAAAGAAAGCCGGACCAAAGCCTAAAAAGTCCAACTTTCTAACCTCTCTTCATATTGGAAATAAAAATGCCCATAAAACAATAATGATTAGAGCACTTGGCAAAAGCCATAAGCATATTCTCATCCCATAATATAGGGTAGGGGCAAAGAGATGCCCTTGAATATGCAAGCATCCCACTCCAACCAATTACACCAAGGAGCTGCTGAAACTACGTTGCCTCATAAATTTGGCTTCATTACACAACTCGCTTGATCATGTGTGCTTAGGTAATTTTTTTTATATTCTGTTTCATGTGCACACACATCTCAAAATTGGAGACAAACAAGCAGCTCAATTTGTTTATTCATGGATGGTATTTAGTGGTACTAAAGCAGAAATCAGAACCGACCTCATATATACAATCGCCAATATATGCTAAGGATGCTGCATTGAATACAGATCTAGGCTTCACCACTTTAGGAGGACTTGGTAACCATCTCTCATATCCCAAGTAGGATTCGTCTGGCTCTACTGTATTCCCTATAAAAAAAATTTAAACAAGCACTCACTGAATGCTTCAGAGTCTTTTAGATGAAAATTCTCAAAGAAAAGACACAAAATGAAACAGCAATGATGAAGAATTATAGCTAAATAGTAGATAAAAAGTATTAAAGGTAAAAACCCATTATGATATAAGAAGATACTGGTTTTTTAAATAAAGTCTTAACCTTTGAACACTCAACTTAAAACAAGCATGCATGTTTTAATCCAACACAATTTACATCATTCAAGCAATCAAACAACATAAATTTGTAAGCATATATAACTTATTTGAGGTACTTCCTTTTTAACAGAAAGAATTCCAAGCTGAGCTAAAACAAACATCAAGAGGCACTTTTTAACCCCAATTAAAATAGTTAGCCTAATAAGTCAATATTCTATAATAACATAGGAGAAATAAATCACATAACTTTAAATTCCCTTCTGATATCTCCCCGGTTCTTCAATCTTCGAACAGAGCACAAAGACTAAATAGTAGGAAATTAACCAAGATAACCAACTCAACAACAATTCACGTTCACAAAATACCTTCCCTGGTATCAGGACTGTTGCGCTTCAGAAGATCAGAAACGTACTTCTCCGTCCATGTAGTTGGGGAAGATGAACTAAGAGAAGGAGATGTTTTTAAAATTGGCGTCTGGCTGAGAGTGTCAGTGTTCTTCTTGAGCTTTCGGGGAGCATTAGGATTATAAGGAAGCCTCTGTTCTGTGTCCCATGAAGCTTTCGTGCTCACAGACGATACAGAGATTGTCTGCATTTTATGGGCAGCATGGAAGAGATAATAGTTCTGTAAGCGTGAGGTAGTAGCATGGGACGCCATTTACACGGAGCTTCAAGTTTCCACGAAGAAAGATATTTCTGCACGAGACGATAAAGTTTTTGTTTTGATTTTCTTAAAAGGGTCCCAAAAAAAAAAACTCACTTCTGCATTTCGTATCCCCGTGGGCCGTTTGACTTCTGGTCAAAAGTTTGAGCCCAATGCCAAAGATAAACATTTGATTGATTATAGTAAAATAATGATTAAATCTTTATTAAAAGATATCAATATTTAATGTCTTAAACAGGAAGACTAATGCCCTTTTAGACGATAATTTAGTAGCATTTTAAAAAAAGTTGGTAAAGGATCTTTATTTAAAAATTTATTAATAAAAAAATCAATAAATATTTCATATATAAAAACTATCAATACTTAAATTCATGTATTTATTATCAATAAAAGTTTTAAAGTTTAAATACCTAAAATTTTTTTAAACTTTAGATCAATTACATATTATTTCTATAACTTTTAAAAATTTAAATAAAAAATTATAATATTTTATATTTTGTTAACCTCTACTTTAAAATAAATAATTTTTACTATATCATAATTTTTATATTTTTATTTTATACTATGTCATTTATAAAAATAATATTTAACCATTTATATATAATTTTAAATATTTTATATTTAAATAATACATGTAAAATAAATATTTTATTTTTTTAAAATATTTTATATTTTTAAGTATTTATTTTAAATATTTAAAAATACTTTAAATTAAGTGAGCCATTATTTAAATATTTTATATTTTATTTTAAATATTTAAAAAATTTAAAATTATATATCAAATTACTTTTTAAATGACATGTTATAAAATAAAAAGGTATAAAAATTATAAAATAATAAAAATAATTAACTTGAACAATAATAGTAAAAATTTAATAATTAAAATATAAAATATTATATTCTTTAATTTAAAATTAAGAAAGTTATATATAATTAACCTAAATTTAAAGAATTTTGTGTATTTTATTTAATTTTTAAACACAATTTTCACTAATTTTCATTATGATTTATTCTCACTAATAATATTATAATTATGACTTACTAATAAAAACCCGTTAAAACATGAATTTGCTATAGAAACACTTACCAGATGTTGCAGAAAGGCTCTCTCTTGTATACGTGTCCTCTAGCCACTGGAGTGTGCAATACTCTTTCCGTGTAGACAAGGTAGGTTTAGCTTCCCCTTGCAAGAGGTAGAGAGGGTGGGGGGAGAGAGATAGAGAGACGCTGTAGTTGAGGTTTCGCTTTGTTCGCCCTTCCTTCCAAGTGCTCTGGCACCTGCAACTTCGGCACACAGAGTCGTCGCGAATCGCGTTCGTCATCAACGAATTATGAGTCGCTACGATAGTCGGTCTGGGGACCCTACTTCTTACCGTGACCGGAGAAGGTAAAACAGCGGCTTATCCTCACACTAAATTCTCTAGCTTGTAGTTTCCCTTACCCATTTTATCCCCCTGTTGTCCGATAATTTAATTAATCTCGGAAGCATGCACACTCTTTTTGGGTTTCAATGAAAATATTTAATTTCTGCTTGCTATTTCCCCCATTTTGGCTAAATTTTGTTTCTTCTACCCGCCTACATAGCAATATTCTTACGTTTAGTAGTATATCTGACAAACTATTTCCGAAAGGAAAATTAATTCGTTTTATTTTCAGATTGACCCTGTTTTGAGTTGAGCTACTTTTTTAGGGTTTACACACTGGGAAACATTAATAACTCCCTCTTGAGTTCGTGTTACATTCACTGGTATTTGAAATAAATGATTTAATGGGATAATCTTAGTTACATGGATGTTTAGAAGTGTTATATGTGTGGGTTCAACTTTATTAGGTAGGCTTATCTTATTTCTTACGTTTGAGCCAAGAGTTTTGCTAAGGAGCTTCATTTCTTTTCTTAGTGATTCGGGACTGGGTGCTCCCACTGTTTCTGTCCACTCTTCCTCAAGCAGGAGGGATTACAATGATGGTGGATCCCCTCGGAAATTGAATTTGGATGGCTTGCCTCATTTTGAGAAGAATTTCTATATTGAATCACCAGAGGTGAGGGCTATGACTGAGGCTGAGGTTAACGAGTATCGGCAGAAGAGGGATATAACTGTTGAAGGTCGAGATGTCCCAAAACCAGTCAAAAGCTTTGACCTTGCTGGTTTCCCAGGTACCTAGTTTTTTCTTTTTCCCCATTAACGTTCCACCTTATCCAGTTTCGGGTGGAGGACATATCCTCTCTAAATCATTATTGGATGATAACAGTATGCTTATATTGCCGACTTGATTTAATCCAGAGTATGTTATGCAAGAAATTACAAAAGCTGGTTTTGTTGAGCCCACACCTATTCAATCTCAAGGTTGGCCAATGGCTTTGAAGGGGCGTGATCTCATAGGAATAGCAGAAACTGGATCAGGGAAGACTCTTGCTTATTTACTGCCTGCAATCGTACATATTAATGCCCAGCCTATTCTAGGTAGGTGATTGAAATAATTGAAATGATCAGTTTTCTTTTTAGGGTGTAAACATTCCTTAACATGTCTCTGCCACCAACCTTTGTGTTTGTGTTGTCATCTAATATTTCAATAACTCCTATTTCAGAACCTGGAGATGGACCAATTGTGCTAGTTTTGGCTCCAACTCGTGAACTTGCTGTCCAAATACAGCAAGAGGCTACTAAGTTTGGTGCATCATCTAGGATTAAGGGTACATGCATATATGGTGGGGTACCTAAGGGACCTCAGGTGCGGGATCTCCAGAAAGGTAGGTGGTGAAGTAAGTATTGCAGACCCATGACATGGGTTTATTGATTTCCCTGGCTATAATGAAGTCATGTGATTTATTTTGTCATAATTGTGTATATATTTATCTATTTTTTTGGATCAGGTGTTGAAATTGTAATTGCTACTCCGGGAAGGTTGATTGACATGCTTGAGTCAAATCATACTAACTTACGAAGAGTTACATACCTTGTATTGGATGAGGCTGATAGAATGTTGGACATGGGCTTTGAGCCTCAGCTACGGAAGATTGTCGCCCAGGTTGAGTTTGTGCTAATATGCTATTTATATTTTGAAAAATTAAAATTTCAAGGAATGCAAGAGCTGTGTATTTTGTATAAGGAGTAAATTGCTGCTGTAGAATGTTTGTTTGTCTTCATTGTCGATGGTTTCATCTTTTTGGAACTTGTGATCATTAATTTTTTTTAAAAAAAGCAGAGAATTACCCTGCTTGTAGTAAGTACTTTTTGTTCATTAAATAAGAAATTTATAAGAAAGAATTGACGAAGCTAC
The DNA here is from genome assembly GCA_037074615.1 of Leucaena leucocephala. Classification (NCBI taxonomy): domain Eukaryota; kingdom Viridiplantae; phylum Streptophyta; class Magnoliopsida; order Fabales; family Fabaceae; genus Leucaena; species Leucaena leucocephala. The sequence goes on along the minus strand of CM073555.1, from coordinate 19,111,268 downwards.
AAGTGGAAAGCATTCAGAACAAGTTATCCATCATCAGATATAAGGTCACTGGCCCCCATAAGAGTTCATGTTAATCAATGAGTCAGATTATTGTAGCTTCTGGTTGGAACCTGTTTGTCTCCCTAGTATCTGATTGGGTTCTAGTTCTTGATTTACGCAGATTCGTCCAGACCGTCAAACATTATGCTGGAGTGCTACCTGGCCAAAGGAGGTTGAGCAGCTGGCAAGGCAGTCCCTTTATAACCCATACAAAGTATGATATTCTTACATTTGTAGATTTCATCAGTTTTTGGTTCTAAATTTTCCATATATTGAACTACTTATGTTTTGATTTTACTATATTAACAAAGCAATAAATTTATTGAAAATAAAATTAACGACTCTTACCATTATGCAGGTGATTATAGGTTCTCCAGATTTAAAAGCTAACCATGCAATACGTCAAAATGTTGACATTGTTTCTGAAAAGCAGAAATACGATAAGTAGGTTATGTTCTATCTTATTGTTATTTCTCTTAATTCCTCATTATATCAAGGAACCATGTGCTAAAGTTAACTTTCTTTATTTCCAGATTGGTGAAGTTGCTGGAGGACATCATGGATGGCAGCCGAATACTGATATTCATGGATACTAAGAAAGGCTGTGATCAGATCACCAGGCAGCTCCGCATGGATGGTTGGCCAGCACTTTCAATACATGGAGATAAAAGTCAAGCAGAAAGAGATTGGGTGCTGTCAGAGTTCAGATCCGGAAAGAGTCCTATTATGACTGCAACAGATGTTGCAGCTCGTGGTTTAGGTACAAATACATGATACTCAACATTGTGAACTTTCTTAATCTTGAAATGGTGCTTTGATTCCAGTTGCGGAACGTGTCAGTAGTTTTGCTGAAGTAATAAAATCGATATCTAATAATTAATGTTGTTCTAGCTTTTCTAATTTTATATTTTAAATAAATGCTATTTTAATTTTTCTTATCTTCCCTTGAGCCATTTTCAAGGATTAGTCTTGTGTCCTTGTATTGACATATTGTGACCCTTATAGTCTGTATATTTCCTCTTACGCAAGCGACTCATTAGTACCTGTACAAATAGTTGCATGTCAACTTGCTATTCTAGTTTTTTGGTTTATGCTCCTTACACTTTGGCAATATTTGGGACACGGAAAAGTGTTTTTAGAAAGGAAATAGGAAAAGCATCTGGAAAGGAAATGGTGCGTTTCCTATTTCCTTTCTAGAAAATGCTTTTCTGCGTACCAAACAATACATTACAGTTCAGCTTGGCATTTTTGTTCATAAATGGCATATCTCTTCATACATAAATTGTCTGTTTTGACACAGTATAATTGATTTATAATTTTGTTAATCAATCTGGTGCCAGCTGTTAGCTGGTTTTAGGAAGAACAATTTGACCTGCAATTAGGCTATACAATATAGAATTTTCTCTGCATTAATAGTTGTCTCTGCTCTCGTGTGCCTATTTATGAAACTGCCACTTGAAGTTTCACTGAATCTTACACCAATAACTGCATCCTGATCCTTATTGACGTTTGACAGATGTGAAGGATGTGATGTATGTAATAAATTACGACTTCCCAGGATCTCTTGAGGACTATGTTCATCGCATTGGTCGGACTGGGAGAGCAGGCGCAAAGGGTACTGCATATACATTCTTTACTGCTGCTAATGCTAGATTCGCAAAGGAACTTATAGGCATACTTGAGGAAGCTGGACAGAAAGTGAGTCCTGAATTGGCAGCAATGGCACGTGGAGCACCTCCTCCGCCTTCAGGTTAGTTGACTGCATCAATTATGATTAAGCTTGCATTTTGCTTGTAACTATTCATGTATTGATTCCTCCTCCCCATTCTAACGGCAATAGTCGTATGCATACATTGATATGTTACCTTGGTCTCAATCATTGGCCAAAACTTCCGGAAGGAATTCCTCTGAATTTCAGATAACTAAATCCATTTAAGAACGTGATTGCTTTCTGTTGTGCTAGTATGTGTTAGTACATTTCTGTTCACTGAGTTTCTAACATCATTCATTACATCTCTACCACAATATTTCAGGTTATGGAGGTTTCCGGGGGAGAAGTTATGGTGGTCGCCCACTGAGATGATTGATGGAGTCGGATAGCAAGTTGACTGATGGAGTAACAATGAATGCCTTGTTATCATAACTGACTCTACCTTTTCTTGGCTATCACAGTCTTGCACATGTGTATTTGATTTTCTCTATTTGGAAACTAGTGTCAACTTGTAAGAATATTAGAATAGTGGTGGAGTTTTTTTTTTTTCCTACCCGATTCACAGGAACTTTGTCTCGACTACATTCAGATCTGACCCGCGTCGTGCACCTAGCTATGGTGGGTAAGTCTCCTAATGGGGATTTTCTGCATACGTTAAGATTCGAACTCGAGATCTCATTTAAATGATACCGAACTATTTATCACTTGGACTAATTCCTGTTGGTAGAATAGTGGTGGAGTTGTTTTAAGTTTATTTGGTTCAAGAATCATAGAACATGGGGAGGAAAGCACCCCTGTACCACCAAACATTTGATCACAGTTCATACCACAATCGTTGCATGACTTGCTTTCTTCATACTGATATGATAGTCTGACCATCAGAAATTGAAAGGATACCAAAAAAATTTGAATTGTTTAATCTAGTCCATAAATACTAACCTTCAAAAACGTCAAAAGGTGAACTTAAATGAGACAATTCTCTTAAATTTTCTTTTGTTTAAAGCAGGTAATATTATCTCTTGAATTGAAGTTTTTGGGTTAAAATTATTTTTAAACACAACTTCTGCAATAATTGACTTAACAACTTTAAACACAACTTCTTTCATGTAAATTTTATGTTTAAATGGAAATTAATAATCTTTATAATGATCAATTAATTAATATATTAATACATGCAGTATAAATCACATTATTTGTACAAAAATGGTATCAAAATTAAAAATGATAGCAATGTTGATGTTTATGTTTGTATTGATATTAATCAATTCGTGTTAATAGGGTGATATTGATTCAAGATTACTAATTTTTCATCTAATTACCAAAAAAGCCAGAGGAATTTTCTCAAAAATAATTTCGATAGAAATTAAAATAAAAAATGGCGTCAACTCCGAGAATCAATATGTTAGGGTAGAGAGGGAAAATTCAGTTCCCGACCTGAAGCTCGCTGTGTTTGGACTTCGGAGGTTCAGAGCATTCGTGTATGGTGGAAAGCTGCTTTCGACATCAACGCAATGAGTGAAGGAGGAGAAGGACCAAAGCTCTACACTAACAAGCCTCGAAAAGGTCACATCATCTTTGTCTTTCTCCTTAAGCAAATCTGTCCTTCTCCTCTCCTTTGTCTTTTTTTCCTTCCAAAATTTGCGAAAGCAATTGTTGAATATCTTATTTAGGCTTCAAGTTGCTGATTTTGGGGTTTTAGTATCTGATTATTGTTGTGCTCGTGTTTTTGAATACAGAGCAACTGAAGCAAGCTCGAGAGCATCAAAAAGCGAAGGCGTTCTCCTCGCCAATGTCGTCGTCTTTGTCTTCTGCGATGGGGACCCAGCAGCAGCAGCCGCCACCGCCGCCCAAGGAATCGTTTGCTCGTCGTTACAAATTCGTCTGGCCCATGCTTTTGGCTGTAAATCTTGCAATTGGAGGTCATTTTCTTTCCCCTGAATGGGCAACTGGAAAAAAATTGTTCGAGTCTGCCACGACTTTAGCTGTTATTTGTTAGTGATGTGAAAGTTAATGAAATGCGGTTTCTAGATATTATGCTAGAGACGATGCATCATTTCGTTATTGTTTGCTTTCATAATAGCGTGTGCATGATTGGTTGTTGCTAGGATAAAGACGAGTTTTTTTACTTTTTTCCCCCAATCTCGATTTTGAAATCCCCCCCCCCCCCATTGTTTTCTTTTCTTTTAAACCTGCATCGGATTGTTGTTTTAGTTCCAGTAGAAAAATCTAATTAGTTGTGGTTAAATTTTCATCATAGGTGGTGTCATTGGAATGTATGACTTCACTGAATTAGTCAGAAGGGTAAATTTAAAACTAGGACTTGGCATTTGTTGGACTGGTAATATAGGATATATCAGTACTTGTATTTTGCTAAAAGAGCCCCAGCATTAACATTGTGATATTAGTTGAGGCGAGCAAATATAGACCTTTTTTCTTCCTTGTTCTTACAATTCTTACAAATCAATTTCTGGGGATGGTAATTGATGTACGACTTAGCGATTTAAACGTAACATGTCAATATAACTTAGATGGGAATTATAAATATTAATATCTTTAGTTGGTTTCATTTTGTTTTTGTTGTGGTTTCAATTGTGCGTGAATTCACTGAGGCTATCATATTGGGGGATTCTTTGTTCATTGTCCCAGAATGTTGTTAAGATTAATTGCATTATATCATTGTTCTTGATACTCCATTTTATCCCTTTCAATGCGTTCACCATTTCCTTTATATTTGCTTTTCAAGAAACATTCACTTCTGAGATGAGGGTGCGCTGGTGAGGAGTGAGATCAGAAGTTAAAAAAGCATTGGACATGCCAGTGTGACCAACTAATGAAATAAATTTTGATGCATCAGGCCTTACTACATATATTATGGAAGTGAGTAAATGGTTTATCTGTTTCTAAAGTCAGCAAAAGAACCACAATTGCAATCACTTTAGCCTTCACATATATGAGTATAAATGCAACAGAAGTAAAGTTCTAAGATTAAAGGCCTATATAAGATGGACTTGTTGCATTATGTTGTATACTACAGCTGCCCAGTGTTTTAATATTTGCTGAATCAGCACTGCAATTACAACTTATAGTTTTACAAATTTGGTTATTACATTTGTCAACATTTTTGGGGCTACGTAGTCTGTAGATTTTATGAAAGTTTAAATATTTAGCTTCAAGTATCATGCCTAACATTACAGCTCATCGACTTGTTTAACTAAAGTATTTGAAAATTCTCTACAATGCTTTCTTCTCTAACTAGACATATTTTCCCTTGCATTTCATGATATCTAAGGTGAGCCATACTGTTCATGATTTATAAATAGCATGTCTTGTTACAGATTTTATATTTTATATTGATGATGTTATAAGTTATAACTAAATAACGAGTTTCCACAAAATTGAATATAGTAGACTGCAATTATTTGTCTCCATTTTTCTTTTATACATTCACATGAGAGGATGTTAAGTAGCTTTTGATGAAGTGATAACTCTGCTAGCTAGCATGTCGCGGTCTAGTCTCTGTGAGACGTGTTTTTCTGATCCCTAGGTTAGTCTGCTTATTTTGTACTGAGTGACCTATTGATATATATTTATTTGGTTGATTGATGTTATACTGATGGTTGTTTCAACTCTAGCTTATTTGTTTATAAGGACGAAGAAGAAAGATATACCTGTGGAGGAGGAAGAGCATGCCACTCCCGTTTCAACTAAAGATACTACAGCCTCTGCCGTGCAGACACCTGTGTCCTCACTGCCCATTACAGAGCAAGTGATCAGACGACAGCCAATTCCGAAGAACCAGCAGCGCGAACTGTTCAAGTGGATTTTAGAAGAGAAAAGAAAGGTCAAACCAAAAGATCCTGAAGAGAAGCGGAAACTAGATGAAGAGAAAGCTGTTCTGAAGCATTTCATCCGGGCCAAGTCTATTCCAAGTATCTAGGTGTTCATCACCTAAATAACATGTTATTTGAATTCAGATAGGCTTGAATTGATTTTTCAATTCTTTCCTTTTGTTACGTTTGCGGATATTGACATTGATCGACGTACAGATTCCCAGTTTGTGTGATAACGTAATTTGCTCATGTTTTGGAGCATTGACTTCGTGATTAGATGGTTTTTCAAGAAGTTGGTGGCAATTTGATCTGTTAGGTTGGTTGCTGTGCTGATGAATCACAAGGTAGATTCAGTAGTAACTCAATTGTAAATGAATCGATCTACTATTATTTTTCATTTGTTTGGATAACTGTATAATGGGTATCCTTTAAAATTTATCTAAGCAGTTATCATCTGTGTTTTCAATAGAGCATGACAACGAGTGTACATCTGGGAGAACCTACTTCATTAATGTACCTCAAGATACAAAACCAGGTACATATGAAATTTTCAAAATAACCTCATAAAGAAAACCGACTTTACTGAAAATTTCCTCGGCATCCATCAAATGTTATATGCCAGCATATGGCAAAATAACATCTTATATTAATTGTCTTTGTAGTAGGAGAGGAGCGTTGGCTCTCTCATTGGTATGGCATCAACTTGTATCTAAGTCTTACTACACGAGGGGATGAGGACACTCCAAAAAGTTAGTCATTAGAATTGGACAGCTGAAAGCCTAACTACAAGGACTTTACTCTAAGTAACATTTCCGATGTGAAATTTATTATAACGAGTCTTGCTTGATAAACGGAGTCTCCTAATAGAGAGAGTTACATTTTAAAAGTTAGCTGTTAGAGGTGAAGAGCATAAAACCTTATAAAATTCTTACTTCAAGGTATTTTTTTCCAACGTAGGACTCATGTAGTAGCTCAACATCACCCTAAACATGTTCAAAATAGTCTTATCTTCTTGTATTTACTTAGAGAAGTTACATTAAAAAAATATAAAAACAATCCTTGGCCAACTAGAATTAATCTCCGGGCGTCTATGAATACATGAATATTTGTCTCTAACATCATTGATTATTTCCAATTTCCCATGTTGTGCGTGTTCTCTAGGTTTTTTTTTGCACTGAAACTAGAGATCCACATGGGCTTAGTAGTTAGTACAACTTACAAGCATACGTACACGTACACAATTTCCAAAAATAGAACCCCTAGTCCATGGGTTTAATTGGGGAGAGAGAGTGAGACATACGATTATCTAGAGAGTGTTTAATTCCTGGGGAGTATCATTTTGTTGTGGTTCTAGTTGCGGCGCTTGAGGAGACATCATAGTTCCTGAGTGCCTAGATTTATACTTAAGGGTAATAGACAGCTCGCCCTACCCGACATTAGTATTATTTAGGAGAAATAGAGATTTCGCCTTGCCTTTGGATCGTTAGTGAATTTAATCCCTTTCCAAAAATTTTTATCACAAACAAAAATTTCAAAAATGGATGTGGACAAAGACAATTGGTATGTGCAGTGTTCCCTTCTTGAACATGCAAACTTCCATTACCAAACCAACCCCCAAATACGTCATTCCCTTCCTTAAAATATTAGAATCTGCAGATTATGCTCCAAAGTTTCTCAAACTTGTGAGCATATGCAAATGAATCTGTGTTCTTTTCTGTATTCTTATACATATCGACGCATGTTCATTTAATAAAACATAATCCTCAAAAACAGTACTAGACCGCGCCGAATAGTCCCCATTTCCATGATCATTTTATTATATGAAACACTGAATCTAGGCGCTTAAACCTCGGTTTAAGTTACTTAATCCTTAATCCCTGGGATTAAAGCTAAGCTCATGAATTGAATTTTAGCAATAGAAAACGCTAATAATCAAGAAATGGGCCATTGTGGAATTATTAATATCTTCAAACAAAAAATTAAAGAGAACAGTGGGGACAATTAATTAAAGAGAGATTTATAAAAAAGCTTAATCATAGTTTCATGGGGTTACCCCACAGATTAGTGAAATATTTCCTTGGAAAACAAATGGTTTGCTTTTTTAATAAATATGCTTGCTTTCCCACACGTTTGGCCCTCTTATTTGTGCTTGGACCAATTAAAAGAATATACTAACACTCAACTATGTAGCTTTAACTAAGAATCATTCAAATAATTAGAGATTAATATTTGTAAAGAAGGAGACGCACATGCGGGCATTAGCTAATTATAATTAAGATTAGAGAGTTAATCCAGTTGTCAAGGAAATGCAATGATGACATCCCATTCCATCAACTTAGACTCAATCAAACTTTAGAGTTTGTTTTTTGAAAAGTAAAATTTTGATTGATATGAAAGAACATGATTATAAAATTATTTTTTTTCAAAAAAAGAAGAAGCATACATTACTTTCAAACAGATTTTGAAAGAAATTGATTTTAGTTCATGTGAAGATGAAATTAAGTGATTTTAAAAGTTGGGATTATTTTTAAGAATTAAAGTTAAGTTTAAATTTAATTTTAAAAATTAGGAAGGTTGCTTTTTCACTCTCTAAAATATGCCCATACTTCTAAATATAATAAATCGATAACTAATTTACAAATATAAAAAAATTAATTAAATTAATTATTTATAATAAATATGTGTTGATTTTTTTAACCTACCGTTTAATCATTTATGTTGGAAGCCTTAATTTTAAAAAATATATATTTTGAACACAAAATAAATAAATGTTTTATATTTAATAATAAATATAAAATATATCTTTTAACTAGTTCATATATTTATGATTAAAAAAATAATAATATTAGAATTTGGTAGGAGCTTTTAATGTTTGAAAGTAATTATGATTTTCAAAAAATCTCTTAAGCCAATTGTTTTAAAATATGGATTCGTAGAATGTCGTTTTTCCATAATTTTGAAGAAATGATGAAGGTGATGATGATGGAGCAATGTGGTTTGAGTTAGAGTTATTGAGCGCCACATGTAGGCACCAGGCCTCCCAACTTCCAACCACCTTCGCCGGCACTTCCTCTACTACTTTGCTTTGCCCGTAAAAAAACAAGTGGGTGTTTTACTCTCTCTTTTAGTTTTATTCTCTCAATAACGTTATAATTTAGTGAAATAACAATTTTTTTATAAATAAAAAGTTTAATTTTATTTATAATATTTAGACATTAATGCTTATCTAATTGATTAGAATAGAGTTTGATTCCACAACTTTCTACATTTAATATAAAATTTAGTATCACAAGACTATATAATTATTGACATCTTTTTTTTATATATAAAAAATTTAAATAACTTTTATATTGGCATTCCACTAAAATTAGAGCATAACCTTAAGATTTAAAAAATATTTATAATAGACTTATAAAATTATCTATAAAAAAATTCTCATAATAATAATAAAAATTAAACTCACAAGATAGAAATACATCTCTTACTTTTGGCATCAGAATCTATACACTAACCGTCTTTACATGTACCACCCAAATAGAAATATGCTGTCATCACAGAGTATTTGACTAATTCTTTTACTAGGTGAAAAATCTGAATTTGGCTAAAACCATGGGCAAAAACAGAGGCATATACCCACTTCATAGTATCCTATGAAATCTTAGGTGGCACATTTACTATGCATAGCCTCTTAGGTTGCTTGTTTGATTTCCATAAGTAGATACATCTGATTTATTACCGCACAAAATTACAAAAAAAAAAAAGTTCCATACTTTAACCGAAGCAGAGGTGAATTATTAATCTAATCAAAGCTTGAGTGTTATCAAATGTCTCCCTTAGCTCACTCTCATTCCATGGGTCTATGGCTGGACCATCTAGGAAGTTGTGACAGATAATAAGGTATTATTCTAAAACCGACATTCTCACCTAGATACTTAGGGGAAAACATTAAAAGATGCTATACTATTGACCAGTGATTCAGTGAAGTCCATATGCCATTAAAAATTAATTACTAAATCTCTTTGGCTAACATAAATTAGCTCAGATGTTAAATTTATTTATAACTTAAAAAGTTATAAGTTTAAAATCTACGGGTAATATAAAATTTTTATTAATAAATAATCTATAAATATTTTTTAAACCTATAAATATCCTTTAAATATGGTGAATCTCTAAACTTAACACACCTCAACTTTTTTACCATAAAAGTAAAAATAAAAAGAATGAAAGAAGAAGCGAAGCGAAAAATCCATATTAGCTTCGCACATTATACTTTTCTCAATGCATTAACTATTATATAAATATCCTACCTAACGAGACTACATGTTAGCTAAACCCCTACAGCTCTCTCTCTCTCTCTCACTTGCACGCCTGCACGCACACATGCACACTCATTCTTCCATTAAAAAAACCTTGTGATTTGTGTGTCCTCCATGTATGATTACGCGTATTTAAGCCCAATCTAGTCGTACCAGTGAGACACAGAAGAAAGAACAATAATAATGGATTGTATTTGGATTGTGTTTGTGACGGTATTTTTTCTCTGGTTCACTGTCATGCTCTACAATAACAGGTTTAGACTCAGTTCAAAGTACAGAAATCAGCTTCCTTCAGGCGCTCTTGGTTGGCCTCTCATCGGAGAAACCATTGAGTTTGTCTCTTGTGCTTACTCTGATCGCCCTGAGAGCTTCATGGACAAACGACGCCGCATGTAAGCTTATTATTATTATTATTAGCAGATATCTGTAGTTCATGTCAGAGTAATCAATTCTTTCTCAGTTTGATAATAAAGATCGTATCTTTCTGGATATTCAGGTATGGGAAAGTGTTTAAGTCACACATATTTGGGAGCCCCACTATAGTTTCGACAGATGCAGAGGTTAACAAGTTTATTCTACAAAGTGATTCGAAGGTTTTTGTTCCTTCATATCCAAAATCTCTCACTGTGTTGATGGGAGAGTCCTCTATTTTGCTCATTAATGGAAGCTTACAGAGGAGAATACATGGACTCATTGGGGCTTTCTTCAAGTCTCATCAACTTAAAGCTCAGATCACCAGAGATATGCAAGATTATGTCCAGAAATCAATGGCAAAATGGAGAGACGACAGCCTCGTATACATACAAGATGAAACCAAAAACGTTCGTTTCTGTTCCCCCTCTCTCTCTCTCTCTCTGATCTCTGTCTGTCTTCCTCTCTCTCACCCCCCTCCACCCACGTATTGTTGGGGTTAGAGTCTATCTTCAAAGTTTGAAACTTTAGCATTTACCCCCCAAGCTTACGGTGGCTTACTTCTTGAGAAGAGTTCCAGCAGACACCAATAAAAAAATCAGAAGATTCTCCCTTACTATTTTTCTTTTGAAGTTGTTCTGTGATAATCATCTTTGGTTCTCTCTCTGTCATAATGTTCTTGCATGAGTAGTTGTGTGAAAGTAATTATTGGTGTTTGAGTTGTCTCTCTGGCTTGTATTTGAGTTTCAAGATGATATATAGCTAGCTAGAAAGTGAAAACTACAGTTGTCTTTATGAGTTGAAGATCACGATCATTTTTCCATGAATTATAATGAGATTCTCAATCATGATGATGCCCACATTACTTTTCTTTCTTTTTTTAAGATCCCAACAAGTGCTTTCTCTTTTCTGTCTTCTGCAGATTGCCTTTCAAGTACTAGTGAAGGCATTGATTAGCTTGGATCCAGGTGAAGAAATGCAGCTTCTCATGAAACATTTTCAAGAATTCATCTCAGGCCTCATGTCTTTACCCATAAATTTCCCAGGCACAAAACTTCATCAATCGTTACAGGCAAGTAGATTATCACAAGATTACTTCCCTTTTACTGTTTAATGGTTGAGGGTCAGTCTCGAAATAATGATAAGATTACATATGTTTGTCCCGCGTACCCTATCTAGAAGCCTTGTGCATTAGGCTTAGAGTAACCGAAAGGCTACTACTATGTGATATGGAAGTTATAAGATTAAATTCTCAAAATAACTTTTCCACTCATAAGATAAAATTGTGTATATTTATCTCTCCTTAAATTCTAGTTAATGGGAGCCTTGAGCACTGGATCCCTTCTTTTACTGTTTCATGGTCGACCAAAGAGGCTGTTTTTTTTCAGGCAAAGAAGAAAATGGTGAAACTAATACAGACGATTATCAGAGCAAAAAGGAAGAGCGGAATCTGTAAAGTTGCAAAAGATGTAGTGGATGTGCTACTGAATGATGCAAGTGAGCAATTAACAGATGATTTAATAGCAGATAATATGATTGATATGATGATCCCAGGAGAGGACTCAGTACCAGTTCTTATGACCCTAGCTGTCAAATATTTATCAGAATGCCCTCCTGCTTTGCAACAATTAACGGTATGTCCTACCTTTGTTTGCATAAATTTAAAAGTTTAGGGATTTTATTATAAAATATTAAATATTAGAGAGACCTTATCTGTGAATAATACAAACTTAATATATTTATTATTAATTATTAAATCTGTTTAGTTAATAACATAATAAATATATAACTTTTTATTGATATTATAATAAATGTATCTTGTAGTCTATTATTAATAATAAATTATATAAACTTCTCTCCAATTTTATAAAGTATCCTATATTTTAGATATGTTACTTTATAAAGTACTAGCTATTATTTACCCCTATTCATATTGGGTTGTTTGTTTTTTATTCCTAATTCTGCTATATTTTTTTTTTTTCTTCAAACTAACAATATAAAATATAAAATTTATAATAAAATCATTTGAGAAATAAAGCTTATCTCAAATTTAATGCAACACGCAAAAACTTAATTTGGCATAATACCCCATAAGAGGCAAGAGCTTATCCTTAATTCCTTATATGATAGGACCAACATCACACTCATCCAAACTCGATATATCCATATTATTGGAAAATCCATTTCATTATTTCTACATAATCAATTGCTTTTGAATTGTCTTTGCTAGCTGTAAGGATAAGTCACTTGTTACCATCTTTTGATCCATTTCGTTGTGCTATGAGAAAAATATTCTCTTTTTATTATAAGAAAGTATTTATTTATATATCTAACATCTTTTTACTTTATTCTTTTTTATTAATATCTTTTAAGAGACATTTCACATACAAAAAATCCATTTTTTTTTCTATTTTTCATTTCATACTATCACGTAGTAAAGGATCTGTGATATCTTGACTAGACTTTTATATATGATTTTAAATTTTTATTTGAATGTTCCACAGGAAGAAAACATGAAGCTTAAGAAACTCAAAGACCAGCTTGGAGAACCCTTAGCTTGGAGCGATTACTTATCATCATTACCATTTACTCAAACAGTAAGGCACATAGCTCCTCATCAATGACTCTTTACAAAAAAATATAGGGAAAATTAATCATTTAGTTCATACAATTTTGACTCAGTTATAACCCAGTCATAAATTGACTTAGTATAATTCAATTTCTATAATTTTAAATCAGATGAAACTTAATCTTTAAATTTTGACTTGGTGTAACTCAATTCCTATAGTCTTAACTATTAAAATGTTATTATATATTTTAAAAAATAAGATTATAAGGTATAATTTTTTTTAACTCAGGGACTAATGTTTTAAAAAGATAAATTACATGCAGTGAGTTGCATCAAATCAAAGCTTAGGACTAAATTTGAATCAAGTCAAACTATAAAGATTAAGTTACCCAGAATTAAAATTTAGAGCCTAAGTTACAATTGAAGTAAAATTAGGAGCAAATAATTGATTTTCCCCATATATTGTTCTCCATGCATTTTCATCAAGTCTCTGTACTTTTGCCCAGGTGATTACAGAAACATTAAGGATAGGGAATATTATAATAGGAGTGATGAGAAAGGCCATGAAAGATGTTGAGATAAAAGGACATTTGATACCAAAAGGGTGGTGTGCTTTTGCATATTTTAGATCTGTTCATTTAGATCACCAAAACTATGACTCTCCTTACCTATTCAATCCTTGGAGGTGGCAAGTAAGCATCACACAAACCCTCTTCTTCTTCTTTCTAAAGTTTTTAAATTATAGAGATCAAATTGAAATTTGAACTGATAAAATGGAGGATTAATTAATGACAGGACAAAGACATGAGCAGTTGCAATTTCACAGCTTTTGGAGGAGGACAAAGGCTTTGCCCTGGTCTTGACTTGGCCAGGCTTGAAGCTTCCATCTTCCTCCACCAATTTATTACTCAATTCAGGTAATCATCCTTCTTCACCTTTTAGTTTCTGATTATTCTCTACTTTTTTTAGGCTATAAGGTTGTTGCCATATAATTTAGAGGTGATAGATTTAAATCTTGAAAATAATATCTTTATTTGTGGGAGTAAAATTATATATATATATCCCTCCTTAAATTTTACTTAGTGAGAGTTTTTTGTATATTAGACTATTTTTTATAGGACGGATTTAGTTTTATCTTAAAAACTATTAAAAATTTGGTTTGGATGGTTTTTAATGTAAAACTAAACCTGCATGTAGTGTGTTTAGATGGAAATGCATAAAGAAAGAGATAAATGCATAAACATAAATGATTTGATCAGGTTATGCAGGAGCAAAAGCAAAATCATAAGGCATAAAACTTTATGATTGGGGGAGAGAGAGAGAGTAAAAGTTAATGGGACCAGAGAAAGCTCTGCGCATTCCATCAGATTAGAGAGGGGAAATAAAACCCATCTAATTCTGATCTTTTCTGAATTTAATTATTTATATCAAAGTGACAGGTTGTCTTAACTGTCATGAATCAAAAACTATGATATGCTTTATGAAACTGAAACTCACTGAGCTGTAAGTCCACGTGAATTCTGACTCACCAAACTGTACGATTTTGAAACCATCTTGCCATTCACGAGAAATTTGTAGGGTATAAAAATTGAATCTTCCTAATAAGTTTTGTTACTGATCACCACTTACTTATAAAAGACATATAAAAAAAAAATCAAAGAATTTGACTAGTCAAGGGTCCCAAATCTCAGTGTTTGTCTTCTTGCTCATGATGCAAGTGGTTGTTCACAATCTCCAAGCAGCCATTAACATTAAAAAAGAAAAAGTGGTGACATATAAAACTGAAGGGACATAATAGTCCATCAGAGACAGCTGTTGAGGAGACTACAGAATATTACAACTACTTTAGTCCCAGAAATTAAATCCATTAAACCTCTGTGTCTGTTGAATGAAACTGTTCTTCTTCTTTCTTACTTTTCTCACCTAGAAGCCGGTTTGCCTGTTGTAAACAAAGATTTTCACATCTTAATATCTTATAGCACTCCTTAGGACTTAGGTTTTGGATTCTTATTATTGCACATTCTTTCATTAAGATCTGGCCTTACAAATGGAAAAAAAGATGCTCCGAGGTAGTGATTTTAGTCAAAATTTTAGTTGATTAGGTCGATAAAAAGCACTTAGAAATTTAGTCAAACCGCCTAAAACTAGGGATCTGTTAGGTATGCATTTTTATAATATACTAACTTATATATATATATACACCCATGGTGTTTAATTTCTTCTTTCCACTTTAACACCTCTGGTACACTACCTTGCTTTGAATAATAGCTTGTTCAAAATAAAGATAATTTGGGATGTTGGGATTAGTATTTTTGTATAGGGATTAACAGAGAAACTGACACCATGACCAAATGGACTTTGAATTCAGGTTGTTTTTGTCAAACCTATGATCAAGCCCCACCTTTTATGAGAGAGGTGGGTAATGATGATAGGTATAGGGATGATAGGTATCTCTTTTTTCTTTCTTTTTTTTTCTTTCTTTTTTTTAATTACTCATGTTGTAGCTTGTAATACGATAAACTCGGTGATATTAGATATTAAATTATACATTAAATAGTTAAGTAGATTTTTAGTTTTTATGATAAGATTTTTTACCCAACATAATCCTTTTTATATTGAGTAATATATAGTTCCTCGTTGTATTCATAAAACTAAAAATCAAATATTGGAAGAAATACTATGAGATTTTTAGAAAAAGATTTAATCATTAAAAAATCTAAATAACATAAAATTGTTTATTCATATACTAAAATTTGTTATTATTATATTCTCAGTTATCATTCAAAAATTTTAGGTAATTAAATCTTTTATTTGGGATATAAATTATTCTTAAAATATTTGTGTATGAATAGTTTGAGTCGTTTAGATAGCCTCAAAAAGTTGACTGTTTCACATGCAGATGGTATGCAGAAGAAGACACAATTGTGAACTTCCCGACAGTAAGAATGAAAAGGAGAATGCCAATATGGGTAAAAAGAGTGGAATCTTGAGGTTCTTTTTGGTCAAAGAAGATCATTATGAAGTAACTTATTCAAAACTAGCACAGTACAAGAAGCGGTAATATGAAGAAGAAGAAGAAAAGGACTATTGCAGAAAGATAAAGGGGACCAAGAAAGAAGGGTGGGCTTATGTGAATGAACACACGTGTGGGAAGATTCATAAAGCCTAATGAATTTGTCCCCTAACACACTTAAAGACCATTTAAACAGTAAGTAATTAAAGAGAAAGGGCAAAGTTTTGATCTTTTGGTGGGCCCACCAATTAGGCCTTTACCTTTAACCCAATCTTCTTTCCAATTTTACCTTCCTAGTATATGCATAGAGGTAATGAAAAAGGCTGACTGTAAAAGGGGAATCCCCCTCATCTTGTTCCAAATCAAAGTTTTTCTATTCACACTTTCTTGTCCTTCTATTATCCGTTTTTCTTTTTTTAAGAATAGAGGGTATGGGCAATAATAGTTGATGGGTCCCATAATATAATGACAATCAAAGGGCTTGTGAGAAGTTCATATTAAATTAAGCTCTGCATTATTTGCACTTTATATTTTGAGATTATTGAAGTAGCAAAGTTAGTAATTAAAGGAGGCCCACAGCCCATCACTTTGGTCCATCAACTTCAAGAAGCAGTTGCTATTATATGGGTTTGACATTCCAGGTCCTTCATTCTTCTTCTTCATTTTTAATTGTGTGGGTTCAATTAACAAAAAATTGAGATATATAATTATTTAGAGTGTGTTCGATCTCTAGAAAATATTACTATATTGTGATTTTAGTTACGATACTTGGGGAGACATTTTAGTTCTTAAGTACCTAAGTTTACGTCTGAAAAATATAATATGTAATGACAATTTATGTTGAAATGATAATAAGTCTATTGTTACTCACTTATTTTGATATTTTTTTATTAATTATATATTGAATACTGATTATTTCATTTACTTTGAATCGCTCAATATTATTAAAATTGAATAGTAACAATATGGATTTATACAGTGGAGTAGTGGTAGACCTCAATAGGGATGGTAATGCGGGCTAACCAGCCGAATACGGGTTGGCCCGCCGCGGGTTAGGTTAGAGACGGGCCTATTTTAAGAGGCCCACTCTAAGCGGGTTGGTATTATATCAACTCGCGTTCGCCATAGTGGGTTGGCGGGCTAGCTCGCTTACTCGTCAACTTTTTTATTATTTTTTTTAATTTTTCACATGTATACGCCACTTTTTATTTTTTTAAAAAAAATTCACATGTGTCAATATTAATTGGATTTGAATTATATCTGAAGTTGTCAAAATATTTATTTAGTCAACTTTGTCACCATCCATAGATAAATCTATCGTAAATGAAATAACAATAAAATAAAATGAATATATATAAAGAAATGACTCAATGAGATAAAATTAATATAAATTAAGTATAATGTCTCTTGTTCGGCTAAAACTTTTAAATTAGTAAAGTACAAATATATAATATAAATAGTAAAAAAAATAAAGTAAAAAAAAAGGGGTCAACCCGCCACGGGTGCAGGCTTAGTTTGACCCGTACCAAAATAAGTTATAATATTTATAACATAATCTATTATTTTTTAGCGGGTTAGCTTAACCTAAATTACTATCTCTAGACCTCAAGCTTTCAAAGGCAACGTGGGCTCAACCCAAAATTGCTTAGACCAAAATAAATCAATGAATAAAATAAATTCTGAAGTTTAAGGCTTCAAGGTAGTGCCTTTACTTGGTCAAAGCACAAATATGGGCCTGTTTGGATAGGATTATAAAAAAGGACTTATAAAAAAAATGGCTTATAAACAGCTTATGGAAAAGGGCTTTTAGAGAAGAGTTTATGGGAAAAAGTGGTTTTGAATAAATAAGTGTTTAGATAGTTATTTTTAGAATGACTTTTTGTATTAAAAAATTACCAAAAAATGTATGATTTGATTTAAAGTAAGAGAGAGGAGAGAGGTAGAGAAAAGAGAAGAGAGAGGAGAGAGGGTAGAGAGGAGAAAAGAGAGAGGGTGTAAAAAAAAGTAGGAGAGAGGAGAGAAGGTATAAGAAAAAGTAAGAAAGAGGAGAGAATGTGTAAGGAAAAGTAGGGGTAAGATAGTAATTGGATAATCCATAAGCTCTTTTACTGTTGAAAAAACTATTTTTAATAGCTTATTCAAAACCATGGTTTTAAACGATGGTTTTGTCCAAAAACACTTGTGGACAAATATGGCTATTTATTTTAAAAATTTTCCAAACTAAGATTTTGACCAAAAGGGCTTCTGAAACTATGGTTTCAGAAACATCCAAACACACCCTATATCTAACTTTTACTTTAACCTATTTTTTAGGTTTTTGTTGGGCCCCCATAATTCACGGATACTAGCAAAAGTTGGTTTTCTAATAAAGATGAGATCTCTGTATTATGATCCTTGGAAGAAATGAGATCTTTTCACAAAAGAGCTTGAAATCATTCTCAAGAATAATTTTTTTTTCAAGTTTTAGAGTTGGGCCATTTTATAATCTTCAATGTAAACATCATCGTTTGGTCTACTTTAAATAACTAGCTTTCTATAAAATAAAATAAAAGGCAATTAATCCAGCTCACATTTGCATTTCTACTCAATGCATATATCAGATTTTTCAATATGTATCCCAAAGGAAACGCTAGACCAAATTTTCAATATAGTGTATATTTGGTAAGGCACAAAATTATAGTTTTTAAAAAATTTTTGGCTCAAATTTTAGTTTGAAATTTTTTTAAAATAAATAACAATATTTGTCTAAAAGGACTTTTGGACAAAACAATGGTTTAAAATTAAGGTTTTGGATAAACTATTAAAACTAGTTTTTAGAATAGTAAAAAAGCTTATGAACTATCCAATTACTATTTTACCCTTACTTTTTCTTACACTATATCTCCTATCTCTTTTATACCTACTCTCCTCTCTCCTCTCTCCTTTTTATCTTCTCTCCTCTCTCCTCTCTTTTCACCCTCGCTCTTCTCTTTTCTTCTCTCTTATACTTTTAATAAATTCATACCCTTTCTGATAATTTTTTAATTACAAAAGTCCTTTTAACAATAATTATCTAAACACTCATTTATTCAAAATTATTTTTTTTTCATAAGTTCGTCTCCAAAAGCCCTTTTTTATATAGGTAATTTTTCAAACTCTTATCCAAACAGGCCTGTATATTCTATTTATATAACATGTTACAATTCAATTTCGTTGCCACTTGTTTGTTATTGTAAATAATATATATTCTTAATGTATCAATAAAAATTGTTCCAGTTAGTAAAGAGTGCATAACTCACCAGGTAGAGAGTTCAAATATCACTATCGATATGAGAGCTTTGTTGACAAATGATCTATAAATATCTCCACAAACATTATTTGAGTTTAAAAATAAACTTTGGCTCAGGTGAGCCTGGCCTAACTCTCCT
The DNA here is from genome assembly GCA_037074615.1 of Leucaena leucocephala. Classification (NCBI taxonomy): domain Eukaryota; kingdom Viridiplantae; phylum Streptophyta; class Magnoliopsida; order Fabales; family Fabaceae; genus Leucaena; species Leucaena leucocephala. The sequence goes on along the minus strand of CM073555.1, from coordinate 19,091,972 downwards.
AAATTAAACTTTTGTGGCTTTTTTCTTATACAAACATTTTTAGAATGAGGTTGGGCTTATTCACGATGTAAAGGAATAACGAATTTTTTTTCTTTCTAAGCGATACCAATGTTAGGTAGAGTGAACCGTCAATTACCTTAAGACGTAAATTTAGGCACCTAGGAGTTAAGATACCTCCCAAAGTGTTGCGACTAGAACTATAATAAAGTGGTACTCCATAGGGATCAAACACACTATTTTTTTTGATAAAAATTAAACATACTATAAATAGTCATATATCTCACTCTTTTATTATGGACAGGCTAAACTTGTATTTTTGACGTGCTTGCATTACACCTATTTGAGAAATGAAAGGCAAAATATTGTTGGGCTTATGAAGAAGAAGAATGGGTAAGTGCTATGGACTATGGAGTTTGAAATGGACTCTCTAATGTTAATACCCAACTCTTGACCTTGGAAGCCCATCCGTTGGCCTCGCATCTTCTGCCTTTCTCCCGCCTCTCGGTTTTTTTTCATGAGGAGCTAATTTTACTAAATTAAACATTAAAATTAAAAGTACTAACCAATTGTTAATGGAAAGTCAAATAAAACAAAAATTTTAAGCCCTAACCCCAAGTCGATGGCCGCTGAGCTGAGACCAAGAAGCATCAAATCATCAATTGACTTGGCTTTGATCTATGAAACGAGCCGTATAGGCAATCCGTGGCAGTGTGGCACAAACCCAGTTCCGAAGGTGTGCGTCTGTTGCCCAAGGTTGTTGATTCCACCTATCCTCGCCTGCGATTACGTACGTTTATCTGTTCGTCTTCCTCTTCTCCTCTGTACAATCGGAGAAACTTCTCTCAGACACCAAACCTAACCTGCAAGTTTCTGAACTCTCCTTCACTTTCTTACTTAAGATTTCAATAAAAACGATTTTGTAAGTTTCGCTTGGCATATAAAATTTGGATTTTCTCTTTAATTCATATGTCCTCTTGCGAATTTTTAAGCCTGTTTTTTTATAAATTGTTTAGAGGCCGTATGTCCTCCGTTCAATGAAGCCTAATGTTTTAATTCAAGAGCCTGAGATTACATAACTTTCATTGCTTTATTCTCTGATAGACTCTAGTGTAAAGTTTTTATTTTCCCACCCAACTTTGAATTGTATTCCTTAGTTATTACAAGTTAATATGCCTGTAATTGTATATGTGTCTGCCCTTTTAGGCAACCTCAAATGTCTGGAAGGAACCGTGGTCCCCGAGAACCAATCAGTGATCGGCGGGGTTACCCACCTGAAGGACTCTTCATTCCAGGGCCTCCTTTGCACCGCCCTCCTATGCCGCCTCATCCAGCTATATTGGAAGAAGAACTTGAAATTCAGCATGCAGAAATCCGGAGGTTAGTGGCAGATAACCGAAGGCTGCTTGAGGACCGAGTGGCATTTCAGCGGGACCTTGCAGCTGCAAAAGAGGAACTTCATAGGATGAATCTTGCCATTGCTGAAATTCATGCAGAAGGAGACCTGCATGCAAGGCAATTTAATGAGAAAAGACAGAAGTTGGCATCTGATCTTCGGGCAACTAAGCCCTTGAAAAATGAGGCTATACAATTACGAGCTGAAGTTCAGCAACTTAAGAATGTTAACAAGGATCTTGAAGCGAAGGTTCAGACACTTACCCAAGATCTTCTGAGGTTACAAACCGATAATCAACAAAGTCCTATGTTGAGGGCTGAGATCGATGGAATACATCAAGAGCTTATGCGTGCTAGGTGTGTGGCTCAATTGCTGATGGGGTTTTATTTTCTGTCCACGTGCCCTTTTGTGGTATATTTTATTGCAAAACTAATTTAAGTCATAACAAGGGAATTATTGTTTCCTAGAACCATGGTTGATTATGAAAAGAAAGGAAACATAGAGATGATGGAACAGAGACAGGCAATGGAGAAAAATTTGGCTTCCATGGCTTGGGAAGTCGAGAAATTACGTGCTGAGTTAGCTAGTTCAAACGGCAGACATTGGGGTGCTGGTATGATTTGCTTCTACTCTATCATTAACTTCTTTCTTTTGCGGCACTTTGATAATCCTCTGCTAGATATATGCCTGCTGTGTATTACTCGGTAATATGGGTTTTAGGAAGAATGGTATCTTTTGTTTCTTTTCTCTTGTAGTGAGAAGATATTATATTATCCCAAGTTGTAAATTGTTAAGGCTATGTTTGGTTCAATGAAAGGGAGGGTAGGTTAGGTTAATTTAAAGAAGGGTAGGTAAAGGTAGGGGAGGTTATAAGTAGAAGGTAGGGGAGGAGAGATGATATTTCTTGTTTGGTTCAGGAAGGGAGGGGAGGGTAGGTAATAAAAAATTGACAAATATAACGCTTAGGCCTTTATTTAAATTTTCATAGGTAAGCTGCGTCCAAAAATAGAATGAAAGAGAATGGAAAACTATCAAGTTGGCACCGTGCCTAAAGTCTAAAATAAAATTCTCGCTCATCCACTGAATCAAGGCCCCTTCACGCTCTCATTGGTAGACTCATTCTCAATGGAAAGCTCTCTATGGAAATAACTGGAACAACTAGCCAAATAGCTTAGCGTTTGACAGTTATTCCCTAACATCATCATTCATCAGCACCAAACTTCCTCAAACCAGATCTAAATTGTACAAGAAAAAAGAGTGTGAAAAAAAAGTTTTTAAGTTAAAAATAAGGTGATGTAAAGAAAGCGATTCCCTAACCATTTAGAGGAACGCAGAGATAGCAAAAGTGGGATCATATCTGCTCAGTCATCCATGGAAACTCCATCTTGTCCTCCATCACCATCAAGGACATTGTCGCTCTCCAAGTTGCCACATTACATTCCATAACGTTGGACTGAGTATTACCCTTTGTGGGTAAAGGAGCTAAAGTACCCCAGCAATTCTTTCTATCACACATGAATTTCAAAAAGAAATATGCATGGGGAAAATCACTGTTATCTCCTTGCGGATTACTTCAGTGTCAGAAGCCGCCATATTTTCACATTCATCCTCTTCCATCGCCTCTTCAACATCCTCAACATCATCCTCAACACTATCGTTATCTGACCAATTTGCTTCGACATTACATCGATCACACTTACATGTGAAGCCATAGTCTTCCGCCAGTCTTTTCTGCCTACTAGAATAATTTTCATTCACAGGGAAATAGCTCAAATAGACCTCCCTACCTTGAGGAACATCATGGATCATCCTAATGATAATGTCAGTGTTATGGTTGTCATCCGTTGCACTAGTATCCACATAATCAAATCTGTAGGCATTGGGAAGGCAATCATGGTTAAAGAAGGAGGCATAAGGGTATATACCATAAGCTCTGACAGATCTCTGTTCATTATCTTCAGAGAAGGGTTGCATCAAGGCAAATGCATTGAATTTATCCTTGGCCAACAGGGCAGCAGTGAGTTCCAAGGAAAATCCATTCTGATTACTAGTTGGAGCAAATGGAGAGAGGGAGGTAATAAGGGAGTGCAGGAACTGAGCTGTAGCAATTGTAGTATCATCAGGAGAACCATGAAGAGCAAGCAAAGTTTGAAAATCCGATGGGGAGACATTGGCAAGATTGTAGGCGGCAATGACAAAATGCGCTTGGACTTGACATTGAAGGTGTTGTTCAAGCAGTGCAGAATTGACTCGGAGATGAGATAATGCTTGACATACCCAAGAAGTGTGGGATGTATTTTGGGCAACCGATAGACATTTTGCGCTACAGAAACGATGGTGGCCACAAGAAGGGCACAGAACTGAGGAAGATGAAGGACTGCCATTGAAGATGACCCTGGTATGGTTCAGAAACAGTGGTCACAGAAGCCTGGAGAAGAGAAGCTGGATGATGACTGTGGGATCAAAGACGTCGAGCGAAAGGAGCGGTTGTTGCAGGCGCGCTCCAAAGGAGAAGGAGCCAGAGCACACACGCGGAAGCTGAGAATGGCGGAAATGAGAAGGGAAAAAGGGTTTTTACACCCTGAGGGCAATCCTGAAAAATCAAAAAATTGGCAGGGGCAATTTAGTCAGGATAACACATAATATTTCTCACCCCTCTAAAAAACCCCAAATTTGGAGGGGTGAGAGAGAGGGGTAGAAGAGCAAAAAAAGACAAAAATATTCCCCTCCCCTCCCCTCCCCTCCATTTTTCCCAACCAAACACACTTATATCTCTCCTACTCTCCCCTCCCCTCCAAAACCCCCCAACCAAACAATGCCTAAGGGAAACTATGAGAGCTAGGACAACATGTAGTATAATAGTTGTATGCAGTAAGAGAATAAATAGTGAGCACTATTTACTCTTAAAACTATTAAAAATTTTGGTTATGTAATAAAATGTCCAGAATAATTGGATACTCATCTACTATGAACTATGAAGACCCAAAAAAGATGCACATCAGTAGTTGTTTTGAAGCCTTAAATTATAACCCTGAAAATTAAAATCATTGATCATAAATAAATAAACAACCCCAACCTATGCTAATTTATAGCGTTGAGATATTATTTTTCATTTTATGGTTCATCATGTTTACATAGTGTAGAGATGTTATTTTTTATTTTATTGTCCATTGTGTTTTCTATTTATAACTTTTGCTTCATCATTTATGAAGGTGGGACCTATGGGACAAAGTTTGGCAGCCCTGAGGGCCGTTTTCCAGCTCCATATCCTGATGGATATGGTGTTCATATGGTATGTTCTGTTCTAAATTATGATTTAGAATCCCCCCTTATCAGCGTGTGGGTTTCATGATATGTATGTGCTGCTTTATAGGGAGGTGCTTCATGGGGACATCATGAGAAGGCTCGCATGAATCGTCGTTGAGGTCTTATTATTGCTGGGAGATGAAGAACAGCTTCTCGTATTATTGTTTGACTTTCTGTCGGGGAATGGCTGAAACAACTTATCAAGCCCTTCTATGTTCACATCACTGGCCATTTATCTGGATATATTGTTAGTTCTAAACTGGCATATAGGTTTTAGTGTTGCTTTGCTTCTACCATAATGTTTATCTTGCTGCAATATATCTGAAATGATGCTGTATTATGATGGATTTCTTCAATCTTATCTGTCTTTCTATGGGGTTATATTTAGTATTTGTATCATTATCTTACTTTTTTACTCTCTCAATGTATTCTATTATAATTCTTTCATTTGGGTTTAAGTCTTCACATCCTGGTGGGACCCTGGAACTGGATAGTAATATAAGTTTAAGGAGGTGGCACTAATCCTGTGTGCTGAATCATGTGGATGAAGTCCAATTTTCACAAGTTTGTCATGCTTGCAGAGCAGTATGAGAAGACTCCATATTAGATATTTTAGTTTGTATATACACTTGTTGTCAATACTTCTTGTTAAAGTCCTGCCATTGCAGTTCAATGAGCAGTTATGCTCATGAAAAGATTATGAAAAAGGTGACTTTGGCACTAGTACTTTCAAATGGAGTGTTTGATTGTTGAAGGATCATCTCTTAGTGATATGATCACTATCTGTAGAATATTGGTGCAAAAATCATTTTAGGCTATGCTTTCTGGTTGGATAACCTAAACCCAGTGAGTAGTTAGATTTTTGACAGAGATTGTGGAGCATGCTGTACGATAGGTTAGAATGATAGATTAACATGCATATCCAACTATTTTGGGATCAGATGGATTTATGATCACCTAACCCCCAGTGCTGAGTTTTTGGCGGTCGGTGAGTATCATTTGACAATTACATTTGTGCTCCTGCAACTGGCAAGGGTTTGAACATGCAAGTGGAGAGATCAGGAGTTTCAATGACTTTAGGCTGCTTATATTGTTTGGTCTCTATATATAAGATGTAAATTTCTTGGAGAATAAGTTGTGGTCTTTTCAATACAGATTTATGATTTAGGGTACATTGATTGGCTCTGGGAGAGATATTTGTATTTGTGGTGGTTGCAGTCCTTTTTGGAGTTAATGTCAGTTTAGGTTCCAAAATGCATAATTGTTCTTTGTTCCTTATGCTCCCTGCTAAGTTGCCAATGGTAACTACAGCTTCTTGCTGGTATGGAATATGTATGTTGCTTTTAGATTGAAGTGGCAGGTGGTATTATTGGTGGTTTCAGCCGAACTGCGCAACTGCCCTGTGTTTTTCTGTACTTATTGAGGAATAAAGTAGTCTGCAATGTTGCTCCATCAAGGGTAACCAGAATTTGGATGGAGAAGCTACAGCTATGAGGTATTTTGAGCTTCTGTTTGGTTTTCCCATCAGATTTAGTGTTGAATTTGATTTTGGAGGCTGTACATTGGTAGACAGTGGATTGAGGATTGATATAAGTCATGAAGTATTGTTCTGGTTGAGAAGGTAGCTTCTTGAAAATGTCATGTTTTACCGATCATAATAGTATTCTTAAGAACAATTCACTTGAAGTTGACCACTAATTGGTTGATTTGAGAGTTATTGTAAGCTGGGATATAAAGTTAGCAGAAATTTCTACCTGATGGTAGAGATTAAGTGGGATGATATTAGTTTTATCATATTATCAATTTTGAAGGAGAAAAACAGCCCTTTGGTAGTTTTTATCTATCATACTGTCATGGAGCATCTCATTCTTCATATCGTATGAGCTGCTGATGTTTCATTGGTGAAATTCTCCTTTACTCGCAAGTTTCCCACATGTTACTAGTAACACTGGAATATCTGAAGAAAGGATTGTGAACCAGCTGTATGTCTCAAGGCCAGCAGCTGATTTGAAGCACATAGGCAAGTATTCTGCTTCTCTTTAGTGGTCTGAATGATATAACGAATAGACTTTACTGTGTTACCTTGTTGATTGCCTTCATGTAAGGTTTAGCAACTAGCATGTTGCTTGGTCTCAACCTGAATTGGGCTATGGGATTAATCATCTTCGCATTTTGCTTCTAGTGCTTTCATATAACCTTGAACATGATTTAGTGGTGGGGAATCTGCAATTATAATTTAAAAAGAACGGTAATCTAAAGTTAATTGAAACCTTTGATTTCATAATCCATATGAATCTGAATTTTTTCCATTGCTGGCTAGATCACCAATCTATATTATTGTGCAGTAAAGCCAACTGTAGGAATAGCAACCCATCCTTTGCTTGTTAGGATAACGTGAGATCTTGTTGGATTCTTAACACATTATGCATTGAGACCTCTCGAATTTTTTTCCATTGCTGGCTCTGAGATTGTCATTAGCCAACTGTAGGAGTAGCAACCTATCCTTTGCTTGTTAGGATAAATGTGAGATCTTGTTGGATTCTTAACACATTATATACTTAGACCCCTATTTAAGTTTTCTGGACTCTTGATTATTTTTCTAGCACCAGAACAAAGGATTTATCTTTCATCATTTAGAGTATGTTCAAACTTTAAATTATCTGGCACTGATGGAGAATTCTGATATTAGTGTAATGGGCCAGTTGTTTGCACTGTGGTAATGTTTCTTGTTTCAATCCCGCTGTCCTATTTTTGTTGAGAAATAAGTATATTGGAAATAAAATCACTTGCTGCAAAGGCTGGGTAGCAGCTGCTAGACTTTGTTGCTGTTTACTTGGAGCTTGCTGGAAATTTTAACTTCACTTACAATTTTGGTCCCCTTGTTAGTCTTGTTGATATGAGCTAGAGGAGGTTAACAATTGATTTGTGTATACATGACAATCTATGTTCTCCAATGAGATGTTAAATGCTTGCTTGCCTATGGATCTTATGACCATCTGGTCCACTTTGATGCATTAGAAGCTCGGATCGAATTTGTTTCCAGTGGTGGGTTACTGCACTAGTCGTTTTTTTTTCTCTCTGGAGGAGTTCTATGTAGGCAAATTTGGAAACTGATGTGATGAAAATAATTAAGTCAGGATGCCAGAGGGTAAAGGAGCAATAGAGGATTTCTGGGGCTTGCTATGTAGCTTTAGGTTTTGAAGCTGTCTTTTTTGCACTTCTAACTAACTCAAACTTAAATTCTGACTCTGAATGTCAGTTTTCTAAGATATTAATCTGACGGTCAGTAAATATAAACAGCCCGTTCCCTGGTGAGAATGAAGGTTATTGTGTGGTTAACGATCAATGCCCCCTAAATTAGAAAATACCAATTGCCTACTTAGGCAATTGGTTACATGTGAATCTTTTGAAGAGTTCATTGGATTAGCTAAATAAGAGTGACGGATGCCAGAGGGCTGGGGAGCAGAAGTTAAGTAAGAGTTTGTCGGAATACTAGTTCTTGTAACTTTGCAGAAGTTTGCTTCACTTGTCATAGAAATGATCGCTGTATGTTGTTTCTTTTCTTTTCTTTTCTTTTTTTATGGTGGTTTTTTCTATTGAATATATTCATAACATTGTCTCTCATTTTTCCCTTCTTTCAAGTTTGATGCTTCATGGAATTTTTCTATAGAACTATCTGTACCACATTATATTCAATTACCTGCCTTGTATGTTTATCTAATATTTGTTTAATATGGGCTGCAGATTGGACGCTTGGAATCTTGTCAATACTGGTGATCTAGGGGGGGAAAAAGGCCTGTATCTTTTGACACTAATGTGGGAGATTTCTGGGAAGATCAAAATCTCAAGATGCTTATTCCGGGATGAAGATTTGTCAACCATCCTTAGAAGGGTATGTTTGCATTTCCCGGTAATGACGGAGTCGTGTAAAAAATAACATAGGAAGATCACATGGGAATTTATTGTTTCAAGGAGCCAAATGCTATGATGTTTATTTGGGGACGAAGATTGTTCAGCCATATTATTCAAAGCATGTTTTGCCAAGTGGGGAATGATGAAGAGTGACTTGAGGAAAGATGGAAAGTTTACTGTTTGCAGGGGAAAAAATCCAATGGTTTATTTATTTGGGGATGAAGATTTGTCCGTCATTTGGCGGTGGCTTTCGTATCCTGTTTCACAGTGCCATGTGATTTAAGTCATTCAAATTTCAACATAACGTGCTAAAACACGGGCTTATTTTGTGAGATTCAAACAAAAATTATATTTATTTTTTTCATCTCGTTTTAGTTGGGAGACCCTGCAAAAGGCGTGCTGGTTGTCTGACTGTTTTCCATGGATGCATCTCCAGAGAAGTTCCTGGGAAATTTTCATGTCTACTATCCTTCTTTCAGGGTAGCATTCGTATCTTTCATCCTCTATTGGTATGAAAAGAATTATTTTTTTTCCCTTTATTCTTTTAAGTTACTCTGTTTGATTCGTTTAGTTTATGATACTAGGGATGTTTGCATCGTAGGTATGCGGCTGGACTGCATCCGGTTTCAGGGTTAACTAAGCATGTGAAGGAGTTTATTATCGAGTGTTCAGAGTTCAGGCCATTAAATTTATATTGGCATCTTTGATTTATTAATAAAGTTGTCTTCCAAATTAAATGGGGCTTATTTTTGCCTGATTTTTAATAAAATGGTTAAACACAATTTTCACTACTGTTTTGTTGATATGACTATATTACTAAATCAATTAAAGTATTGTTAGACCTAATTAATGGTAATATTTTTAAAAATATTTTTTATATTTTTACGGATTTAAACTTAAAATTTTGTATTTAAGTGGTCAAAATATTTTTCATTTAAACTAACTTGCTGTTGGTAACACAATTCCAAACACTTCTAACTCAATAGTCAATATAGAACGCTGGGGATCTAACATTGTAGCAAAAAGCCAATAATGATATCATAAAGGCACGTGACCAAAAAGCCAAGCCATGGTCAAGACTAATGTTGGGAAAACTATTTCCAATTGAATTGGACAATACACCTAGAAATACTATTATACAATTGCATAAAAGTAAAATGAACAAGAAAAATACAGGGCCGCAGATGGCAATATGACCTTTGGACTCTGGAATCATCATTCATATGCTTATGAACATCTTGGCCGAGTCGTTGAGTTTATCACATCCGGCAATGTGGGCAAAGATAACACAAAAATAGATGAGTTAGCCTATGGTCATTTGCAGCCAAAGAGGTTTCCAGCGGAAATGACTTCTGAGACGGTCATTCGTGATCCATTTCATTCCCTTTAACTTCCACAAGTTCCCCCTGACATTGGGGTTGCAGAATCACAGCAATATTCCTTGTAACAAAATTAACAATCCCCGCGTAACAGAAAATGCTTCCGGCTTCCGCTCTTATAGTTTATCGTTGCCTGGAAGTTGCCAGAGTACATCTTCAACTTCTGTGTTGAAAATGAAGCTAGTAAACAATGTGGTGATGTCCCTGGCCAAGCATCGTTACAAAAAGGAAGAGATTGCATTCAGTTCATGACCATGCGAGCCATTATAAAATATAGGTAAATTACTCTCTTTTGATCAAAACGCATCGATGACAAAATGAAAAATCAACTATGACAATTGTGATGGCAACTGAAATTAATGTAGGAGAGGCAAGGGATGAAAGTAAATTACTTCAGACCGGGAAGGGTCATGTAATTCAATAGTGTTGGGTGCCGAACAACATATTCCTTCCATTCTTCTTTATTAATCTTACCATCCTTGTCAGCATCAGCATCTTGAAAAGTCTGATAAAGAACTGCAATGTGAGAATCAAAACTCTAATCAAAGTAGGGGTAGAAAACAAAGAAAGCAAAAAAAAAAAAAAATTGCCTTATCAAGAATAGCTTCCAGAATGTTGTCTTCTAGTTGCGCTCCACATTCTGACATTATGGCCACCATCATTTGCCTAACCTGGAAAAAGTTACAGGGTCACAAGATATATCTAATATTTCAGATGACCATGATCATACAATGGCTTTTATGTTGGACAGAATAAGGTCTTTATGGATATGACAAAGAAACTGCCTCCTTTCCCCACTAAATTTGTCAAATCGAATTGATGCTGTGCAAAGAGATTGCTATAACTAATAGCACACGTTTAATTTATGCATTATTAACCCATAATAACTGTACAAACTTTAGTCAATAGCATCTCCTGGGAATGTCAAGATACTTACCTCTTCCCTCTCAATATATCCTGTTTGCCTCAAGTCATACAATTTAAAAGCAGCTGCAAGCAAACCAGAAGAGACAATAGATATTTATTAATATAAAATATTAAATTGGATCATATGAAGGAAACAACTGCTATGTGATTATTGAAGCCTTACAATCAATTTTCTTTTCCAGAGGAACAGCAGGATGGAAGACACTAAGAGCATGGATAAACTCCTCAAATTCTATAACACCATTTCTTTTCTCATCAAAGAGATCAAATACCTGAAAACGAGAAGTCAACAAGAAATGGACTCACTAAAACAAGTTCAATAGGAAGAATGGCAAAGAATAACAATCTGTTCAACTTGAACTTCAAACCAAGTATGTAGCTTCACATGTGCATAGAGGATCTTATTCTGAATGCAATACATTCAACAGAATAGTTACTCAAGTGATAACATAGAGACCAAGGGGACCTATCTGTCAGAATGAACATACCCTATCAAGGAACAGGTTCTCGCCACTTGAGGTTCTCAATAGCGCCAATCTAAGCTCTTCCTTCAGATGGAAAACAAAGACGAGTTAAAAAAGGCATTCTGACAAATAATATCAACCCCAATGTTCAAAGATAAAGTCTCGACAATTTCAGTTACCTTGTGTATAAGGCCATCGTCAATGATCGAACAACTCAGTTTCTTGTATAATTCACGCAAAGCCTCAATTTCATTAACAGTAACTGCACGAATACCAGGTTAAAATTGTAAGAAGCAGGATTTCTATACCAATCAGTGAGATCAGAGAAAAGCAACGAACATGGAGAACTTCTAGCAAGAAGGACTAAATCGTCGAATGTGGAATAGATCTTTTTCTTGGGAGGTTGGATATTGAAGCATCCAGACAAGCTATAAGCCAAAGCCTCGAATAATCCTATGAACGGTAAGAACACGAAGCACAGTTTCTCCCCGATTGTCAAGCTCGACCTCGGATCCTTTCCCCAGTCAACAGAAGAAAACAAGGGGGAGAGAGAGAGAGAGGAGAGAGAGAAAGGAGCATTCAGTAAGAAGAATTTCCATTAAAAACCGGATTAAAATGATTCAGATGATTTGCCACAAGCGTGGATCCATGATGGTAAACAAAAAGAAGAATTACACTTTAAGCAAGCATAAAATCTTGATGTGAAGAAGAAAGGGGGGAAAAGCAGAATAAATGAGAGTCATTACCAGAGAGCTCGAACTAAAATCCATGTCACAGAAACATCGGAGATTTTCCCATGAAAGATGCATTCAGAGCTGAATTGTCGCAAAATTTTGGAATATGTTATTGAATACAGAAATAGTAATGATTGAAGATTGAAGATTGAAGAGCTATTTAATTACAAAATTTGTTTTTGTGGGGCCACCGACTTTAATTTTTATTAAATAGTTAATTAGTAATAATAAATCCCATGAGGCTATTGTTAGATTGGGTGATTAAGGACTTAATAAATAATAAATTAAGGACCGGAACGAAAGGATGAATCTGATGTGGAAACGGAGTTGCCAAGTGTCAACTAAGAATTGATTATGTCCAGTCGAGGGTTGTGGGATTGAATCCAATACTGGGAAATGATTCATGTCGACGTGGCCGCAATTACGTGGGGGCCCAATCTTTGGGCTGATCAACTCTACTAAGTAACTTCAAATAAAGTCAAACAAAAAAACCAATAGGTTAGATTTAATAAAAAGTATTAATTTTTTTTGTAACATAATGAATTAAAATTCAGACTTTTAAAAAAATATTTATATTTATTATTTAATAATAATTTAAATATAATTACTTATAATAGAATAATATATATGCTTGATAAAAAAATTAACAACAAAAAATTTATATCAATAAAATTTGATTTAGTATAATAGACTAATTTATTACAATATGATAAATTAATTTTTAAATTAATGTTAAAAAAAAGTGTCCACGTATAACACTTGATCATAATGTAATTGCTTTTATAATATAAAATACAATGACATCATGTGTTATTCTCTATATAACTCGCCTAGCCTAATGACCACGTGTCTCTAAAACAATAGATTTCCCCACTCGGTCGTTGTCTTGTCTTTTTTTTTTTTTATAATTTTTTTTAAAAAAAGGTTATTTTACCTTTTATTTCTTTCTTTGTTGTTATTTTTGCGCCAACCATTGTTTTGTCGAATACAAGTGGAGTCCAGTCCGTTTTGAAGCAAGGCATTTTGGGTTGGCTTATTGTGATTAGGAAAATAAGCCATTAATACCTCTCCTAAAACTAACATGGATCCACTTGTTTTGAACACATGGGGGTCCTTAAACTAATATGGAAAATTTATTTAATCAATTTATAGATTTTTTTTACCCTAATGCTATCAACAATAAAAGAATTTACCTAAAATATTATACCGTAGAAAGTATTTATAAAAAATTTATACTCAAAATCGTTCTTTATTAGATAAACGTTTAATTTTTAAAAAAGTAATTCACTACAAATACGACTTTGAGAATGTGATATTTTTTTAAATTATAAAAGATAAAAATTATTTTATGACAAAATAATTTTAAAAATTATTTTATGAGAGAACAACTTTAATGATGTGACAGTTTTAAAATTATAAAAATTAAAAGTTATTATATGATAGAACAACTTCTAAAATTCTTTGGCCACATCTGACTTGTTTAATATTTGGTTTCCTTATAATCATTACATGGTGATAAAAGTTAATTCAGGAGTTAATTACATTTTAAAAGTTCATCACCCAAAGATTAACTTTTTTAATATTCTATTTTTTTATTACAATGCAATAAAAATTCACTTTGAGGGTAAATAATTTTAAAAGTTCATTACTATAAGAATAACTCCATCACTTAATGTCTTCTGCTTATTCTGTCTCCTCCTAACATGAAAATGAAGTTTGATTTATATAATAATTTTGTAATTATTTTATTGAAAATTTATGGGAAAATAAATAAGTGGAGGAAAGTGTTAATAGTAAGTACATAATAACACTAATAATGTTATGAAATTAATATGGGTGTATTAAATAAAAGATGATTAATTAAAAATTGGTAATGAAATTGTGAGAATTGATTTATCTGATAAATAGTAACTTCTAATGTCACATCTCGTTTTTCTTTTCACACGTTAGGGTCATTGTTGTATGTTCACTTCTTCGTGAGATTCAAATATCTCATCTATTTGTATACCTGAGGAAGCACCCATCTTAGATGACAAAATCACCAGGGTAATGAGCAAAAGAGGACAATTCTAGAGAGAGAAAGAGGGAGGGGATGAGGAGCATGCACGCTAAGTGAGTGTATGATGTTGGAGAGAGGGAAAAAAATAAAGGTGAGAAGACAAAAGTTAGTGGAGTCCTAAAAAAATTACATTTTTTTAATCACATAACCGTTTATTAGGAAAACTCATTATTAACTATGTCAATAGCAACAAAAAAAAAATACATCTATAACATTTAAATTTTCATAATTTCATCCATAATGTTAATGAATATATATTTAATTTTTTCTAAAGAAATTAAACTGCACTATATTTTATAAGAAAATTAACAACATGGGTACACTTTTAATATCAAATTCAACCAGTCAAAAAATTCATGATTAAATATAATAACTTTACTAAAAATTAAAAATAAATTAAGTAAGAAAGTATACCTTAATTAGATCAATAATCAAACTTCAAGCTAAAATAAAATGCAGTATATCACAATACGTGTATACCACTAATATCCAGTTAGAAGAGGAAGAAGCAAATAATAAAGAAGAACAAATGACTAATATGAAAGAGAAATGAAGAAAATGAGAAAGAAGAAGAGAAATGGACAGCGAACGAAAGAAGGAACGTGCAATGTATATATAGAGTTAACACTTAGTACTCTCATAGACAATTCCTTTTTCTATCACTTTAAATTTTTAGTTTTATACTATGCCTTCACGAGCTCATATGAGAAGCTTTGGATTATATGAAGACAAAAAATCTGATAGATTAGGCTTAGGAATCTCACAGAAAAATAAGAATACGTTGGAGCACTATTTAAATGGAGATAAAACTGAAGTTATTATGTCATAAAATAACTTTAAAAATTATTTTGTCATATTATAATTTTCAATTTTTGTAATTTACAAAATTATCACATCCTCAAAGTTATATTAGTAGTGAACAACTTTTTAAAAAATTAAAAGTTCATCTAGTAAAGAACAAGTTTAAGTATAGGTTTTTGGTAAATACTCTCCACGGTATAGTATATTGGGTAAATTCTTTTACTATTTATAGCATTATGGTAAAAAAGTCAAACTTATATATAAAAGCAAATATCTTAGTTCAATTAATGCATCTTATTTGTAATTCTATGCCTCTACTCAGGATTGCTTGTTAGGGCTATTTTTGGCCTATTTAGAGTTAGAGCTGATAATTTAGAGATAACTCAAATAAGCTTAGAAACTTTGAGATTGTTCTTAGGAAAAAAAATTATCATAATTGGGTTCTTTGAGCGCTCCAAAAGGCACAAAAATTGGGACAAGCCCCTTTGAACTATGTAAAAAAAAGTGTCAACATTTAAAGTTTAAACAGTTTGGTATCGCTTAAGCGAGGTCTCGAGTTTGAGCCTTGGCATATGCAGAAAATTCCTATTAGGAGACTCACCCACTATAACCAGGTGCACGATGCGGGTCGGATCGGGATAGAGTCGGGGCAAAACTCTGATAAATCGGGTGGGTAACAACAAAAAAAGTTTAAATATACCTCGAACAAAATTGCATGCAACATAGGGTACAATTATGTAGTAAAAAAGATGGAGCGATTTTGTTGATAACAGTGATCAATGTCATAGGCATTTATTGTAAGACAAACTTCCTATGACTATCAATGATTGTGCAAACCAAAGATGGATTTTGGTGTTTGACACTCTCAACTGAAAACTCCTGGTGGTCAGTAACTAGTGACTTTCTGCAACAGAATCTTACGAGCTTGACGAGATTGCTGCAGCTACTGAAGAAATAGTCAATCATACCATCGAAGCCATAAATCTTACTGTTCTGCTTGCTTGATATGCGCGCTTGATTTTGCTCCTTTTTTTATCAAGCGATATTAATCTAAAAGGTACTTTGCAGTTATATCACTGACAAGGAAAAAGAACAAAGACAAGAGGATGAAAAAGAAGAGAAAGTAGGAATATCAACAAGTTTTTATAAGTGATAAAAGAAAAGGGTTTTTCAGCAAAAAGGATATGTCTTGTTCGATCACATTATGATTCCCACCAGACAAGCTCAAAGAGGATAAAAACCGTTTCCTAATGAAGCATACTGTGAGGAAGTTATTTTCTTCCAGGAGTCTCAGGTCATTAATCCATTTTAGAGAAACACAAAAGCATTGCGACAATTACAAAAAGAAAGAAAGAAGGAAGAATTCCTATATGCTCTTTTCTTCTCGGAGTTTCCAAAGGAGACACGGGGTCTTCGTAATTTGCCGTGCCCGCACCGTTAGTGTGGTCTTATCCGCATAATAGTCCAACTTGCTTCTTATCGGCGAGTGGATCGAATTGTGGGACCCGATACCGAATAAAATTAAATAGATCAAACGACGCCGTACGCTTGAAGTCTTCGACTCCCTTTTCAATATGCGTTGCAACCCAAGTAGGGCCCTGCTTCTGGACGCCAACGCTTCGTTTATGGACGAGCTTTCTTTTTTCTATTCCGTTTCTTGCACATGTCATTTACGATGCACCAAGCACAACATTCACAATCTCTACTTGGTTGATGTGAAGCTTTGATTTAACTCGGCGCGCCTTTGGTCTATTTTTAATTACAATAACAATAAGCGTTTTCTTTGATGTGAATCTAGGAAGACAATTCTCAAAAACTAACTGGAACCCATTTAGTTCAACTACATGGAATCTTCATTACAATAAATATGTTTGATTAAGTTATGAAATTGATGGGATGAGATCGTTGTTACTTAAAGCATAAAAGTTGTGAAATTATCATTTTGTTACTGTCTAGGAAAAAAATTCCCTTCTCTTCTTTGTTCAAACCTTCCCCTTTTTACACATTCACATAATTATTAGATCTAGAACATTAATCAAGCTCCTTCCATGTGCTAATAAAAATCATGCCATTGGAAATGGAATGGATGGTAAATGAGAAGCCTGTCATTGGAATCTCACAGGTTCTAGTTCCTTTTATGCATCTTCCGTCTACGAAGGCTTTATGTGAGGATTTTGGCTGGCAAAAATGCTAGATGGGAAGTATCTTGCCATTCATAAGCTTCCTTTGGCTCGTCTTCAAAAAAAGTGTCTTTTAACTTGATGGTTTTCGGGTATACTTTAGATATTTTTCTGTTCATCGAGATAGCCACGCGTAACATGAGTACCTTGTATGGACTCTGGCACGTATACACAGCAAATGTACCGATGAAGGACAAAGATAGAGCGTCGGAAGTTGCTCACTGAGGGAGAGAGAACTTCCAGAACCAGAATACAAAATGCAGAGCAAAGCAGACAGAGTTCAGACGTGCGCACACACGCGAGCAAGCCTTCTATTCTCTCTATGCGTCTGTTTGATGGGAGGAGTGGGACTCTTATGCAACCTCCCACTCCCACGTTTTCCTCCATTAAAAAATGGGAGAGAAAAACTGTTCCCTCCATTTCCCATCAATGCTTATTTATGGATCTGAGCCTAATCTATTATGGGTAGACTGGCCTATTTTCTTACATAACTAATCAAGAAAGATAAAGAAGGAATACTTCACTGCTTGTGAGTACAATGTTATATACTTGGATCATGTCATTAGACAGTGTCATCTTGCCAAGTGAAGTTGGCTTCTGATGCTCCTTGACTCAATGCAAGCTTTCCTTCTTCATGGAACCTTTCTGGTAAGTGGCTCTCTAAACGAAGGAGCTGCAATTGGTGAATCAGTTTTCGGTTTATGTGTTGGCATATCACATATTTTCCCTTCAAAATTGCTTGTTCTACTAGAAGGCTATCTGATTACATTAGACGGATTGTTAACATTTTGAACATCTTTTGATGTCTCTTGCTACCTCGTACTTTCTTTTGATGTAATTACCGAGTAATGCACGTGTTTTTTAGTTCGCATGCATCGCCTTTTGTATTTTCTTTCTTTACTAAAAATTTTCCTTATTTTTTTTCGAAAAAAAAAAGGCAAATGGCTTTATTATCAGAAAAATAGAGTTATTCCCACATGTTCTCTCTCGTGGGAAATTAAAGGAAGCGATCGATTGAGCCTTTATAAGAGAGCTTCGCAAAGTAGTAAGCAGCCAACAAATATGATTGACCAACACATGCCATGCCAGTCCTTATGAATGCACATCATATCCCAAGTATCGTCAATGACATCTTTATAAGGGTGATTCTCATGACATCCTCTCATGAAAAAGTTAGTAGTCTCTAAAGAATTAGTGAAATTAATCACCTGGTTCCACTCTAAATGCATAGTCACCTGTGTAAAAAGCAGAATTTCCAAACAGATCCTTGTCTAATAAAGAAAAAGTGTCAAATCAAAATGTCGACTATATTTAAAATGTCACATTTATTGTTTTTCATATTGAACATTATTTTCTATAATAATAAAATACAATATCTATATGTTGTGCACTTTTTTATCCTTTTCTTGTCTGATCCATTGAATAACCGAACTAAATTGTGCTTTATTCGTTTGGAGGGTTCCGTTCGTTTGTTGTGAAACTAGACCTCCACAGACAGCTGTACCTTTTTATAACCTTTGATTGCCCAATCATGGGGATTATAACCCACCCAACAATATTATGTTTAAATTTAAAATTTTAAAAAAATAAAATAAAAATCATAATCCCAAATGTACCCTTTTTGTTTATTTTCCTTTGGAGTTTCCACGCATTAATTTATCGAATCCCTCTGTTCAACTCCCTCACCTTCTTCCCCTTCTTCTGCCGATTCAGATTCGTTTCTCAGTAGTTAGTACCGCGAAATCAGAAGAATCATGACCACCTATGGCACCATCCCTACTTCGTCTTCTCCATCCACAAACCTCGAGTTCATCTCACGCGCCAAGCAAAGAATCAAAGCCGGTCTCGGAACTCGCCGCCCATGGAAGCTCATGTTCAATTTCCGATCCTTCGGCCTCCCTGCCGGTTTCTCCGACGCTATTTCCCGCGTTCGATTCAACATCGGCTACTTCCGTATGAACTACGCCATCGTCGTACTCATTATTCTCTTCCTCAGCCTCCTCTGGCACCCGATCTCCCTCATCGTCCTCATCGTACTCATGGCTCTTTGGCTGTTCCTCTACTTCCTCCGCGACGAGCCGCTGGTCATTGCCCGCCGTCTGATCGATGACCGTGTGGTTCTGATCGTGATGTCGGTGCTGACCGTCGTTCTGCTGCTCTTGACCAACGCGACTCTCAATATAGTGGTGGCGCTTTTGATCGGAGCGGGATTACTGGTGGCGCACGCGGCGTTGAGGAGGACCGATGATTTGTTCCTCGATGAAGAAGAAGCTTCTGGATTGATGCCTAATGTAGCTGCTACTGGTGCTTCTTCTTCTTGATCCTTCTGTTAAGTTCTCCTCTCTTTCTATTGTTATTTGGTAATTTTAAGTTTGAAACTCGAGAATTGGATTCCATTCATTGTGAATTCTGATTTCTATTTTTGGGGTGGGATTTTGTGTAGAAATTGCTATGGGGCTGGTTTGGGCGAATAATGTGTTATTACTGCTTAATTTTCAATTTTATTCTTCATTTCATTCTTGCTTGACGGATGACACCGATTTTTTTTGGTTTTGAAGCTTCTAGAAAGTTGAAATTCAAAATTTCAAGTAGACAGTGTGGTAACTTGAAATGAAATTGGATCCTATGCTTCAAAGAAATAAAAATGCATTTGACGTTTTTTTTAAAAAAGAAAATTCTTCAAATATATTGTATGAAATTACTTCTTTTTTTTTATAATGTATGAAATTATTTTCTTAAATACAAAAATATATCCAAATATTTCAAAAGATGATATACAGCAATTGCATTGGGATTATAATGAAGCTGTGAGATCAAGTAAGTTTTTATTTTCTTACGGTTTGTTTTTTTTTTACAAAAAAAAAAGAGAAAAATTTGAGCTGATTGTTTTCCCCATACATGATATATAGAGGTCTTGTTTGGTTACAAAGAAGAAATTTTTGGAACCCTAGTATGTTTAACAATTTTAGCCGAATTCATTAAGTCATGCATTAAAAATATTATATGTATTTTTGTTTGAAATAATAATTTGCCTTTGATTCCATCGTCTGAGTTATTAAATATAAATAATTTTGGATGTGGATATTGGTTATGGATTTAATTTTTAAAATATTCGAACCGATCTTCACCACACGCGAGCTACAAAACAACAACTTTATTGATGATATATGATTAATGAAATTAATGTTTTCGCAATTCATTCACAAAATATAAATAACTGACAAAATGTGAATTAAATAACTGACAAAAGCATTACACGTAAGAAGTTGCAAGAGGTGTTGTTAGATTTAGTTTAATTTTTGAAAAAGCTCTCGCGGAGAATAAATAATTTAATTTTTTTTAAGAAAAATTCTTCTTAAAAAAATAATTTTAAATAAAATAAATATTTAGATAGTTATTATTAAAATAAATTTTATAATTAATAAATTATTAAAAAATATATAAGATAAAAAAATTATAATTTATTAATTTTCGCCTCATCTCCGTCCGTCTCCTCTCTTTTTTTCTTTTTGTCCGCCTCCTCTCTTTCTTTTTTTTGTCATCCCATCCATTATCTGCCTCCTCTCCTTATTCCTCTTTATCATTACCTTTGTTATTTGCCTCCTCTCCTTCTTCATCTATTTTAGGCTAATTTTGCGGCGACTTCCTCCTTTAAGCGACCCATAGGTTACATCCTCTACAAATCTGTCATCTTTGTCTAGCCCCGCTGATACTCCTTTGTAGATGTGTTATCGTTATCGCCTCCTCTATAGATCTAAAGTTAGGATAACGAGGACGATGATGACATATAGAGATCATTAGTGAAGAAAACTAGAGATAGAATAGAGGAGAAAGTGAAAAAAAATCAAAATAATCATTGAGCATTACATAATTTTTTTTCTTATTTAAAAGTTATTTTCTTAAATTTATCTAAAATTATAGTTTAAATCTAAATTTGATTTTCAAAATCATGATTTAAAATTATAATTTATTCTTTAAACTCTTATAAATATTTGAAGGCTATTTATTTAATTTTTGACCTAAACTAAAATTTAGGATAAATTTTTTTTCCAAACCTTTAGTTTGGAAATGAACCGAACACACGCAAAAGGAACCCTACAAGAGGATAATGTAATTAACAATTGGCGTAAGATCATCCTCCTATTAATAATTGATAATTAATAATCGAACCAATTATATCTATCCGCGTCCAAAATCCAACTCCAAACGTCAAAATTAATGTTTATGAAGAAAACGGCCGGCCAATATACATATTTTTATGAACTTAATTTTATACCAAAAACGTGTTAATTTTTAACACATTTTTTTAATTTTCATAGTTATGATTAACGTAGTGTCAACGCTATCTCCAATTGTTGACATACTCCTTTATTCAAAAAATAGCAAAATATCTGTAAATAAACAAAATAATAGGTTGCTCAAATGAGAGCGATGCCTTCTAATCAAACCAAAAGGAACTTTGTGCATTCTTTGGGTTAACAAAGGGGAGAAAAAGTCGCAATGCTTTGTACCATCCTCTCCCTCAATTATAGTCAATTAAGAGTGGTTCTGTGTTTGCAAGTGTTGTCAAATAGAAAAAAAATTACTAAATTTTAATACGGTAGATAGTTGAATCCCTTAAACATAATGTTATGATTCAAATTAAACCGTATACATAAAAAAATATTTTGTTGAGAGAGACGAAATCTACTTCGTTAATTTTTATATTTTAAAAGAATTAGTCTCTATTTTTTTGGGGCAGTGCCCAAAACTAGGAAATAAGTAATCTAAATACAATCGTTTTGCTGCAAAGTCCTTAGATTAGTCGGACAACTATCTAAAACTAAAGTACTTGATAATCCAGCCTTCGCCAACCCATCTGGAAGACCATTCTGTTCCCTTGAAATGTGAGTGACATTTACTTGCCAATTACCCTTGAGCATGCACTGAATGTTGAAGAAAACAAGGCTGCTAGTATTTGCTTTCTTCTCGTGAATAATCATGTCTACCAAAGACTTGCAATCTGATTCAAGCAAGACTTTCCTAAATCCCTATTCCCACGTTATCAATTAAGGGATACTGTCTAACTTTTTTTTTTTTTAAAAAAAGAATGTTTAAAAGTGTTGTGGGACGGATGAACTGTTGCAACTTTTTTTTTTTTTACCCACCCAGTTCAACGAACCTTTACCCTGACTACATCCTGATCTGACCCGTGTCGCGCACCTGGCTATGGTAGGTGAGTCTCCCAACGGAGATTTTTTACATATGCCAAAACTCAAACTCGAGGTCTCGTTAAGTGATACTGAGTCGCTTACCACTTGGACTAAGCCACGTTGTTGCAACTTTTAATTTAAAATAGGCAAGTGGACTCATCTATGGATCTCGTGGTCCGTTTAAATTGGGCCACAGGTCTCACTGGTGTTTGGCCCACAATAATATAATCCCTCGTTGAATTATCCTCTTACTTGTGGAAACATTTTTTTAACCCAGTTAATAATGATTTAAACAATAACTCATAAGACTTCGCTACCGATAAAAGAATTTAGTTGATGGAAAATTTATAAATTCAACCCATAAAACTATTTAAATAATTAGGATAAGTTATTTGTGTGTTGAATCGACGATCTAACTATTTGTTTATTTTTTTTAGGTGGGCAAATTCTGATGAAAATAGATTAAGCATGTTTTTTGTTCTTTGGTAGTATGTTTATTTTCCAGGTGTTGACTTTTTTAAAGCTTTGTATTAAAAATAAAGAAAGAAAGGAGAAGAAGATGAGAGGGAAATATACAGGGACTTAACTGAATTTTGATTAAAGTGTGTAGTTAAAATGTGTAATTTAACCAAACTATATTTCCCCTCGTTGGGTCCTCCCTTCACTGATATAGTTCCCTGTGGACATCCTGTGTCACTTCGACGCTCGGATTACTCATTAAGGTGCTTCCCCGGCGATTGCCATTGACCCCGCTGTCGGCGGTGGACACGCCTTGGTCTGGTTCATTTTGATCCTTTCAATTCGGTAAAAGCTGTCTAGTCCGTGAATGGCTCAGCAGCCGTTAGATTTCGATTCCTATTATCTCCACCAACCAGATGACCGGAGCCACATCAACACCCTGTTCGTATCAGGCCTCCCTGACGACGTAAAGGCGCGTGAGATTCATAACCTCTTCCGACGTCGTCCCGGCTTCGACTCTTGTCAGCTCAAGTACACTGGCCGCGGCAACCAGGTTCGTTCTCTGTCATTTTTCTCCTTAGATGCTTGCAGGGTCTGTTTCGTTCTTTAGAACACTTTGGAAGCTCGTATTTTGTGGTGCAAGTTCAATCTACCTAAAAATTCTTGTTTTCTTTGTTCATTTCGGTATTTTGGGAGATCGCAGACTGCCTTAGTAAGAGTTGATGAAACGAAAATTCTGTGTCAAGCTTTTGAGTTGCCTGAAATTAGCACAGATGAGCCTAAGTCGAGCTGACATTACTTCTTCTCTGTCCAGTAGACAAAAAGCTTATTTCTTCGTGAACCTTTTGTGACCACTCAAACAATATTGATGGTTTTTCAACCTTTTTCCGGTTTCCAAATTAAAGGAACTTTAAGCCTTTTTCTTTTGGGTTCATTTTTTCTAGTAAGATATGTTCATAATCTATATTTCTTATGTTGTGAGTGGGATGCCTGTATCCTCTATATGATCAGTGACATGATTCGTAGTGAAGGTTCACTGCTCTTAAGAGAATGCTCTTTCTTCACCAAAGTGTCAGTAGCTGAGAAGCATATATATTGTGAGTTGAAGTATCCACAACTGCTGCAAAGTTTTGCATAGTGTTGTGTCTTTTATGACTGCTCAACATGTGTTAGATATAGACATCACTCTCTTTTTACCCCCTTAAAAGTGCCCATGCTTCATACATTCCATTTGCCTAGAAGATGGAGGAAAATAGGACTGTTACACATTGTCTTCTACCAAAAACCTTACGGCCAGATACTTCAATTCACTGTTCAGTACTCTTATTTTTATGCGATATGTGAGTGGAATAGATAAATTAATTTATGGGTTTGGCCTTTGATCAAGTGAGTTTTGGCATTTTATTCTATTGTTTTCTTGATTGGAGGTTCATTAAAAATTGGCTGATTATATATATATATATATATATATATATATATATATGCGTGTGTGTCAAATTCTCCATCTTCACTTTTTTGGTAATTTTTTCCTTAGGCCACAAAAAAAAAACTTAATATAAATTAACAGTGAATCAGATACACTCACCAGCGAAAAATTAAAATCTCATGATGAAGCAAAACAGCTAATATTTGCAAAACAAGTCAACATAAATACTTGTTTCTTAAAGAAAGCAGTGAACTGCAAGTGAAGTCTAATTATGAGTGTGTAAAGTATTAATGATCAAACATGAAGTGGATATGTTCTTTTGACTATCTCTGTCTGTCTTCTTCTTATCCACGCCCCTTTATTTGTGACAATTTTGTTCTCTGGAGGATGTTATTTTTTATTCTTATTAATATTCTCAGGTTGTTGCATTTGCTACCTTTTTCAATCATCAATCGGCAATGGCTGCATTGCATGCATTAAATGTAAGCATCTATTGTAAACCTTTTTCCTCTTTATTTTTTCAAGGTTTCCTAACAATGAAAAATCATGACATTAGGATGTAAAGTTCAACTACAAATAATACTGAAAGCTGATTTCTATGAATTTATTTATTTCTTATAGTTCTTGCCTTTAGATTGAATATATTGGAATGTTTACCCCTTTTTGTGTGGAGGAAGGAAATTACATAACCCGTGAATTGATAGGGCGCATGTCAATGCAGTGGCCTGCTAAGTGACAACCATGCTAAAATGGAAGTTCTAATATTATTGATATACTTATCCGTGCAAAAGAAAAGTGAATTTTTATTAGTATGTATTTATATAAGCTCTGCTGACCTTCCTTCAAAGTGCTATGTACTATTCTTTCTTAGAATACAACAATATTTGGACAATTGGCTTGTGACAATTACCTCTAATGTGACTGGTAAAATAATCATAGTCAATGTCACACTTCCGCAGCAGGTTTAAATGCCTCCATGGGTTTGTAATTCATTTTTCTTATTTAGTGCTCTTGTATAGAAACTAGGCAAAAAGGATTAACTTTTATTGATAAGAATTTAGAATCTTTGGAATTTGTTCTAACATCTAATTTCCTAGTTTGTTGATGATTATTAGGGTATAAAATTTGACCCTCAAGCTGGGTCTGTTCTACATATCGAGCTGGCCAGGTCAAACTCAAGGAGAAAGCGTAGACCAGGTATATATTTTTGGAAGATGACTGAAATAATGAATTTTATGAAACTAAAATGCACATCTATATACATGCTCGTTTAAAAATTTTACCACTTCTCTTGTTTTATGAATATGTTCTTATTTGATGAATTATGGAGAAAGTCAGCTTCTTTAACTACTTTTCCCGAACGGCTATCCAACTTTTACATTGCACAGGTGGTGGAGCCTATGCTGTTATTGATAAAAGATCTAAAGGGGAGGCTGATGCCCAGGCGTCATCAAGTGATGATGGTAAAACTGTATTAAATATAAATTCAAGGCAAAGTAGATATCTTATGTTCTGAATGGCTATCATCTAGCTCGCTCCTGTTTGATGGAATGAGTATTTTGCAATCCGCCTAGAGCTTCAATATGTTACTTCATGTTTTTTTCTCAATTTAATTTAGGGTAGGTGATGCTCTTCTTGCATTTAACTTCCCATTTTTGTACATCCTGTTTATGCAGGTGATGGTGAATCTGAAGAACCACTTGGGAATCACAGCAACCATGGTGATGTTACATCAATGAAAAGGTTGGGAGTATAATCAATTCTGATTTTTTCTCCATAAAAATTCCAAATTTTAGTTTCACAACTTATTAGCATTAAGATAAGATGACGATAGTATTTGGTTGCGGATCACTAAATCTTTTATCTTTGCTCGTGTGCAGTGGTGAGACTGCAGTTAATTCTGATGATGCTGCACATGTTAATGTAAGTGAAAACCAGCAATACAGTGGGCCTCACCTTGCTACTGAATTTAGATTTGTGCGACACATCCCATGTCTCTGCATCTGGAAAATGAACGCATAGAAATAGAATTCATACTTTCTGTGTTTCAACCTGGGCATAAATATATACCGGATGAAAATTTGTATGTAGCAAAAGATGTTTCTCCTCGAACAGGAGGACTTTCTAAATCTTTTGGACTTGGGATCCGCAGGAGCAGCAAGAAAAGGGTCCCGATGGAGGACCATGTTCCACTCTTTTCATTGCAAATCTAGGTCCAAACTGCACTGAAAGTGAATTGAAGCAAGCTTTTTCTCTGTGAGATGCTGCTTCTCTCTTATTTGATTTTTAAATAGTGGGAGACTTCTCTGTCATTGTTATTAAAATGGATCTACTGGGTTCTGCTTCAGTGTTAATCATTTATCTACTTGATTTGTGTTTAAAAAACTCAATGCCATCTATCCAATGTTCCAGGTATCCTGGATTCAACATGGTCAAAATGCGTTCTAGAGGAGGAATGCCAGTTGCTTTTGCTGATTTTGAGGTAACTATTAGTTTTTTCAGGAAAATACAGGAATCTTTTATTTAGTAGGCTATTTTGTAATATTATATAAACTTATGAAGGAGAGGTGGTGGGTGACATAATTATTTTCATTTGGGACAGACATGACCTGTGTGTCTCTACTTTAAGTTGGAACTGATGGTATAACATAACATTAACAATGACAATGTTCTCTGAAGTTATGAGTCATGACATCAGTTTAGAACATATTTCTGGAAAAATAAATCTATTTATTTTGCCAGTTTCAGTTTGGGAGAAAAAATGGATCTGGAATCTTGATTCTTAATTGATACTTGTATTTTCACTACTGACCATTAATCAGGATTTAAGAATACGCTTATTCCTAGCGTTGAACATTGATCACAATCAGCTAATAGGTTCCAGTTGATGTAGCTCGGAAGGGTCCAAAATGTTAAAGTGCATAAGGCACTTGTAGACTTGTGGTGCTGAGCTATGTGAAAATGTTGCCTTCCATCTTTAAAATATTCACTATATAATAACTATTGTTTGTTTGATTTGTCTCTGAATTTTTTCATGAAGGTCGGTTTAGATTCAAAATAGAAGCTGACCTTTATGAAAATGAAACGAGATAAATTAGAACCTTTGACATTGACTATGATCTCTCTTCCCAAATACTAGTAGTGTTACAGATGATCATCTTCTGAACAGGAAATTGAGCAAGCTACTAAGGTCATGGAGGAACTTCAGGGAAGTTCGTTGTCATCATCAGATCGGGGTGGCATGCACATAGAGTATCATCTTCTAATCTTACATTTCCGGACAATTTTTTATTTTGCTTTATTGAGATTTCATATCTTTCTGACCCTTCCCTCATTTCTTCTTCCTCTGTTTGCTTTCTAGATATGCAAGATCCAAAATGAGGAAACGTTAGGCGATCGGGGAGCAAGCCTTTTTTCCGTTTTTTTTTTTAATTATTATAGTTTGTTGAAAAAGGTCATCATTGAGTCCGCTGTCTTGTTTCTTACATATGAGTTCTTGGCGGAGCTATGTGAAGTTTGAAGAAGTGTATATGTCTGAAATATTTTTGGGGTGGATATAACTGAAGGATTAGTGACCAACTAATTAATGAAGAAACCTCTTGTCTTAAATGTATTGCTATAGATGTTCTCGAAATACAATTTCAGTTATAATCGTAGGCATACTATTTAGTACTCCTTAATATTAGATTTAATTGAGAAGATATTAATTTTAAATATAATTTTTTTTATATTTATCATTTTTTTTTTCATATGGCCGATATTGATACTCTCAACAATAGTCAAGTAAGAGAGGTAGGAAAATAATAAGGCAAATAATTCAGACATTTTAGAGAAAATACCTCATATTAGCTAAATTATTTTTTTTTATCTAATCAAATTAGTTAAATAGATTATATGTTAAAAATAAAAAAAATAGTATTTAGTATAAATTATAATTTTTTAAAAGGGCTGGTGTAAATTTTTTACGAAATATTAATGGCAATAGATTAGTAAGAATCATGACAAATGATAAATTCTATAAAATCAATTATGACATTCTTTTTCGGCAATAAAAAGTGTATGTTGGGTTCGGGTTGTTAAGGCGAAATTAATTCTCACGTCGTAAAAAAACACATATTAGTAGCTGAATTGCAAATATGTGGTATAAGATGAAGAGAAAAGCACTATAACATCCCAATAAAAAAAAATCTAATTATCAAAAAGTGTTATAAATGAGTAGTATATAATAATAAATTATAATACAAAAAATAAAAGCACCCTAGTTTAACCCTTCCCCATAGGAAGGGAGACATGTACACACCCACCACATATGTACTTGGAGTTTTGATCTCCCAACCTCTCCCATTTAAAAGGGTGTGGGTTGCTATTTGAGCCTAGAACTCTTGGATGCGAGAAAATTTACTTAAAAGAATAGTAAATTTGATTTTGAATTTTTAATCCCAAAAAGAGATAAGGAGGCAACATTCGGGAGTCTGAGGTTCAGATAAATATATTTTTCGTACAAGTTTTAGCTGATGTTCATCTCTTATATAAGTAAGTAGTAAAAGTAAAAAATAATGAGAAGTACTGCAGAATGCCGTGTAGGGTGGGTTCCTTAGAACCCATGTTCCGGTTAAGGCACAGAGATGACATGTGACATATCTATTAATCCCACTAACTCTGAAACCTTACTCAGGCTTGTCATCATCAGCCAACCAAGACTGTTTTGTTTTATTACATGTTTCAAAAGCTGCATCTCCAAAAGTGACATCTCTGGATTTCACGCTCTTCATGAAAGCTCTTATGGATAGCTGTGATTTTCACATTATCATTGTCTCTTTGTCTGCTAACTCAGATGACGTGTCCAAGCTCCTCTTTTGTTTTCTTCTCAGTACCTGCATACACATACATTGACTCCACACACACACACACACACACAGAGTTGGAGCTCATGACAAGAAGCTATTTGGACATTTCAAGACCATAAGTAGCTTTCAATAGTCCGGTCTTGATCAAGGCCATTTAGGCACACACGCTAAATTTCATGAAAGAATTAGAAAAAAAGGAAAAGATTTATAAATCTATCCTACTTTGATTTCCTCTACTATACAGATGCAAAAATTAGATGGCAATCCATATATAGAAACAGCAAGATAGCTACGAAAGAGTGGGGCCTATCGAGATAGAGAGGCCACCCTCAATGTGAGAAGTAGGGAAAACCACTTTACATATCTTCACGTGCAGTCCTCCTAACCTTGTCCCTTTTCCAAAGGGAGGAGGTCTTGTATTTCTCAAGTGACAACTTCCCACTGAACGATTCCAGCGACTCTTCTACCAATGGACCACCACAATGCTGCTGCCCTGCCCAGATTCGACCGCTCCGGTTTCCCAAATCGTAGCCGGAATGTGAAATGTAATTTGTTTCCATCACCATGTCACCCTCCAGTATTCGGAGAACCTATAACAGAGAAGCAAAAGCATGCCAATGTGAGTACAAAAGTGTTTCCCATCAAAGGGCATTTAACTTAAGAATAACTGCCTAGTTGATCTAATAACACACACAGTTCTGATTCCCCATCAGATTCTAGTGGCCTTGTCATCATCATATGGGGGGTCAATTTCGGGAATAGAAAGTGGTAAGATAATGATTATATCAACTCAGAGACGGTGGATTGCATAAATGTAAATTTTGAATCCAAGTCCGAAAAATAGATCTTGTAAAAAAATCTTTTTACCTGTGATATACGAGGTCTACAATGAGGATCTCGGCGAATGCATAATGATGCAGCATGCAGCATGCAATTGACCTCATGTCTTGAATAGAGATTTTCCAGCCTTGGATCAATCAGTTCCTCTATGGCATATTCTTCCAACAGTGGGCGTGCCTAAGACGAACTCAAAAAAAAAAAAAAAAACTTAAGATCTTGCTTGATGTCCATATAAAACGGTTAAAGAGGTTATAATATTATCCCAGTATCCTTTAACTTACCCACTCAGTGAGACACTGCTGTCCCTTGGGTCGAGTGAGATCCACAGCTTTTCGTCCTGTAACAAGTTCCACTAATACAACTCCAAACGAATAAACATCAGCTTTTTCAGTAATTTGTCCACTTTGAGCATATTCTGGAGCCAAATACCTACATAGTCAAAACAGAGCTTGAATGCTTATATAGCACAGACAAGAACATCAAACTAATTAAGCACGAAAAGCAACACTAACCCAAACGTTCCAATTACTCTAGTTTCAACACCTGTGTCTCCGTCAGGCTGCCACCTCGCTAGTCCAAAATCACCAACCTATTAGAATTCATCACAGAACAATCATGTTTGGATTTATACATCAAGGCACACAACGGATAAGAAACACTGAAATCCCATGCTATTTGTTCTATAGTGACTTCCTGACGTATTAAAAATTCTAAAACTGTCTGATAAATGAAGAATTTACAAGAAAAAGAACTTTAGTCAGGGATGAAAAATACTAGTTATGATGACTTTCTTTTGTAAGATACAAGACGAAATGTAAATGGTGGTAATATATACTCTACCAGTGGTTCAAAATCATGGGTAATGAGGATGTTGTTTGGCCGCATATCACGGTGGATAATGCAACCAACTCTACACTCTTCATGGAGATATCGCAAGCCCCGGGCAGCTCCAACTGCAATTTTCTGTCTTGCTGACCATTCTAATGGCTTTTGCTGTCGTCCTGAAATATCAAAAAAAGACAACTTTAACTTTTGTGTTCAACCCAAGATCATGATATCTACATATTCAGCATGATTGTATCTTTTAAGAACAAGAAAAATCCTAAGTCATCCATCAAGTCATCCAAGGCCTAACAAGGCTGATGGATTGAATGGTTTGAACTTTTAAGAACAAAACAACACAACTTTTAGGTGACACATGCACCTAAGATCCATCTGAAAGCATAAGAAATTACCATATAAATGAGAATCTAGTGATCCATTGCATATATACTCATAAACCAGCAGCCTTCTCTTATCCTCTATACAGAACCCAATTAGCATCACAACATTTCGATGCTGAGCACAGCTCAGGACTTCAACCTCCGAGCAAAATTCGAGATCACCCTGAGAACTGGCCAATTTATGTTGCTTGACGGCAATGACTTGTCCATCTGGAAGAATCCCTCTATGTACAGATCCAAATCCTCCTTCTGCCAAGAAATTGGCTTGTGAAAATCCGCCGGTTGCAAGCTCCAACTCATCATAGCTGAACCGCTTTGGAGGCTTTCCAAAAACAGGGGCCTTGTGTTGACATATTGAACATAATGGAGGGGGTCCAGGAGGGGCATTTCTGGTTAATGCTATTGTTTCTCTCACATTTCCACTGAAATCCAACTCAGTTGTCCATCTGGCTGAGATATCAATTCCAGCTTCTCTATCAAGCTTCGAGAACTTTTCTAGCAAAGCTCTGGTTGTAGATGTATGAGGCTTATCATACTGTCTCTCTGGTCTTACTTCTGTGCGCTGAGATGATTGTTGATTTCGAAGTAATTCTGTGATCCATGGCTGGAATCTCAGACTTGCTGAGGATGTGGACAGATTTTCACTCTCTGTGTCTGAATTAGTATCATCGAGTTCTTGATTTTCCTTGATTGTTTCCTCTTTCTTCAACTCACCATTTGTCTCTGGGATGAAATATGGTGATGTTCCTAAATCGGAGCTTGAAACTGATGAAGTACCTGCTTCAGTTGCCGTAAATGGTGTCCCCAACTCTGGGCTGCTAGTTGGAGTCACAACTGGTCCTTTAATGGAATTCAAACGATCATTCTTCTTTTTGGTTTGCTTTCCATGCATCTCATCTTTCCCAGAAAGTACTTGGCCTGCTTCTTCAGGATTCTTTTTGCGCGAGCCAACCAAATTCAAGCGGAGTACTTTTGGTTGGGAATGCTTCATAACCACAATATTGCATTGCAGCTCTTCCATGCACCGTTTTTCTTCATTTTTGAGATGTCTGCAAGGGAAGCAACAACAAAATAAGATTTCATCATTGAAGTTCCATAGTTAAAATAACATGCCTTTCCACGTTAAAAAGATAAGATAGACTATTACTTGTCTAATACGACCCAACTGACATGGGTTTTCTTGGCCTCTGCAGGAACTGCTCCACAAGGTGATCCAGAAACAATTTTAATCTTGACATTTATCTGTTGAAAACGATTGGAACAAGGATACAACATCAAGAATCAATTTGCAATTATGCATTAGCCTCTCTAACATTAGGGCTATATACTAACCTTATTTGGGTCACAGACGTCATGAAGCTGAACGATCATCTGGGAGCAAGAATCGGTGATAATATCACACTTCTGCTCTGAGGTTGTTCCTGAAGCAGCCTTCTTGTGGCCACTGGCACAGTCACCAGCAAATCTCGGAAAACCCCATAATCTTCTTCCTGAATAGTTGTGCAGTAATTGTCAGTTATATACTTCAAGCACCATTTGCTGAGCGTTAGCATGCTTCCTCTCAAAGAACCAGAAAAAGAAAGAGGAGGAGGAGGAGGAGGAGAAACAAATCATTTCTCAATATACAATAAATAAATCAACAAAATGAAGGCGAAAGAGTGATTACCTGAACTTTGTGAAGGAACAACTACTAGTAGTGTAATGCAATCCCCAGGTTGAACAACATGAGTCAAAGACCAAACGAGAGCGGTCTTTGGAATTTCCTTTGATGCCTTAACAGCAACAATAACCTTCTCAGCAGCATCGGAGACTTTTTCCTGCTTCCCTCGCTTCTCTTGTTCTCGACACATCGGCATTGCGGATTCCAAAACAACCGCCCACCTCCCCGTGAGTAAATCTCAAGTCTCAGTAACCATCAAACACCGTATGTTCTTCGTTCCTATACGCTCAAAAGTCAAACAATACGAAGAAACTGAGGAACAGTTTTATATTACCACCATTCAGAAATAACACACTAACCGTTGATAAGTGATAACGCCCTTTTAACTAATTTCACACTTTTTGTTCCTCAATAGCAAGTAAGCCCTCTTCCAGTTTTCTTAGAAGCTTGCTTTTACTCTCACCAACAAGAGGGATCCTTCAGTACTTGTTCAAATAGTGTCGAGTGGTTCAAATCCGTGAAAAGAATAAGATACCTCTTTCGGCTCAGAAAGCAAGACGTTACAGTCCCCCAAGCTTATATTGCAATATATTTTTCAAACTCTCTGAAATTCAAGAAGATTCAAAGCACTGTTTAACGGTACAAAACCAAAGGAGAATGGAGACCCCCCAGTCTACGTCACTAGCAATGCTTTTGTGCCTTCTTCAAATTCTCAAGTCAAATTAATGCGAAAAGCAAGAGCTTCAAAAAGTTAAAGCAGGGAGGGATTTGGATCCAACTAGTTGGCTCTACATTCGATAACACTGGAGGAAATCTCTAACGAAGATTCCGATTCAGAAATCGCACCACATCATCTTCTATGTTCGACAGAAATCAATCAATTCACCAGCGATATGACAAGAGGAAGAGGCCGTTTAGCTTTCCGAGTCAATGAACGTTAAGCATTAGGTTTAATCTCCTGCACAGTCCAAAAACCGCTGATTTTAAAAAAAAAAGCAAAATGACGCGTAGCATCTGAAGAAAATGCACCACAAGAAAGTGACGCATATGTATAAACAAAAACATAATTAAATTCACTTGCAGCCGCCATTTCGCTGCTTTGGAAGATCAAGAACATGATTGGCGACTAAAAAACAAGAAAGAAAAGGTGCGGAGTAAGATCCAAACCTTTCTTTTTCTTTCTTGTCTGCCATTCCTCACAGACAGTTGAATACAAGGCAAAAAGAATCAGAGAATATAATAATATACTACTTCTTTCGGCTTATAATTATTAATTTATTATCATCAGCACATTAGCATTTCCAGCGAAGAACCGCCCATGCCAACCTAAAACACCTCCAAAATTGAAAAACAGAGAACCGAACTGGAAATGAATGATTGATATGTCTCAGATAGTCAATCATTGAGCCAAAACGCAAGAAAACGAAGACGCTAATAAGAGATTTGAAGGAAGAAATTTCCGAAATGGAAGAGATTAAAGAATGAAAAACATCTTGTCATCACCATTTTTATTGTCGCGGTTTGTAAATTTGCAGGAAAATCAAGGTTTGCCGCGTAAATGCTAGCCGTATTTTGAAGTTTGCTGTACTGTGAGTTGCATAATCTGGGAACCAACCACCATGGCATAGAATGAAAGAAATAATGGAGATTGCACTGTGAAGGGAAACAAACGCAAGGACAAGGACCACCAAATTGACGCAAATTTAACATTCAAGTGAAGCACAAGCTTCACTGAAAGCAGTATCAACAGTGGGAAAATGGTGAGGCACACACAAGTTTTGGACTACAGCGAACCATACAAGTACTAAATGTTATTTTTTTTTGTTTTGGGGTTTGTGTGTGTGGTGGGGTGGGGTGGGGGGGGGGGGCTTGATTTACCCCATTTTGACAAATTAATTGCTAGGGTAGGACCTCAAAGTTTGAGTCTTTCAATGTCAATAAGTTTGAGGGGAAATGACCAAATTACCCTTAATGAAAAAATTAGAACACCAGAACAAAAATATTTCAAAAACCTGAAAAGAAATCGCGGACAAAGCCTATCGGTGAAGCGCAAAAGCAAACTTGACGATGGAGAAGACGAGTGAAGGAGGAGAGTCAACTGAAAGTAGCGACCGCCAACTGAGTTCGTTGGAAACGGTGGTAGAGGCACATTTGAGGAGATTGGCGGCGGCGGCAACAACGAAGATTAGATACCCAGATAAATGAGCGTCTGTTAGGTATTATTTCTTCATAAAGGTTTTTGAAATCTTTACTCCTTTGTTGGTAGTGCATGTCTCTGCAACTTGATCAGTTACACCAGAGAAAGAAGCAACTTTTAGGTATTATTCTATGATGTGTACTGTGAATGCACATGAAATGTTTAATAAGATGACATAAAAATGAACAAGTTAATTAAGAATATAATTTGATGACGATTTTAAAAAAAATAATACTCAGTTTTTTGGACCGAAAGCATATATGTCTTTTAAGTTTGTTCTATGGCATTGATCAATTGTAAAAAAGGATGGGATTTATCCCTAATTAAGTTTGCTCTATTGCAACATATGTCAAATGGGGATATATCCCCAATTACCTGTGTAACGAGATACGTGTGATATTTACCGAATTATTAATAAAATAAAATAAATATTTTATAAAACTAATAAAGACATAGGAAAATTGTCCAAAAAAACCCCGTTGAAATTACTGAAAAAAGTGATTCTCATGGGGATTTGAACGCTCTAATCAACTGAGTTATAGAACCTGGATGAATAATAAAAAGTTTAAGGAAGCAGCAAATTTTTTTATAATATTAAATTTTATTAATATTTATAAAGTGTATTTAGGTTAATTTTTGTTTTTTCAATTTGGAAGTGTACGACGGAGGACTGCCCTTTGTTTTTTTTTAAACGGCAATCCTTACCGATTAAAAGTTTCAGGTTATCAAATTCAGATCAAACTTGGTAAGCGTATCTTGTAAGTTCAACTTTCGAGAAAAGATATTGTACGAAGCATGCTACCTCTTAAATTGCAGAACGTGGTAAATAAATTTCATATGGTGAAAATCTTAAGATTAATGAATAAATTAAAATTTGGTTAAAAACAAAACTTGGAGAAACCGCAAAATGTGAAAATGGTAAACACAGCAGGATTGGAAGGCACAGTACATTGAAGGCTCAGCCTAGTCAGTCAGAGTCAAGTGAATCTGGTAG
Organism: Leucaena leucocephala; assembly: GCA_037074615.1. Taxonomy (NCBI): domain Eukaryota; kingdom Viridiplantae; phylum Streptophyta; class Magnoliopsida; order Fabales; family Fabaceae; genus Leucaena; species Leucaena leucocephala. The sequence continues at coordinate 19,055,979 of CM073555.1, read as the reverse complement.
TAACACTATTACTTATTGTCCTCTACAGTCCCTCTTCCTGAAATACCCCCGCCCCTCTTCATATTATCTCCATAATGCCATTATGTGTATTACTTTTAGCTTTTTTTAATTCTTAAACAAAAAAAATATTTTTGAGTATTTTCGTAAGCTAATGTTTATAAGTTGATCTCATGAAATTCTCAAAGCTCAAAAAAAATTACGGACAATAAAAACCAAACTCTACTCTTTCTTTTTTAAGAAAAAAAAAAGTAAAAATTGTTAAAGAATTCTCGTTACAAAATTTATTACTAAAAAATATATAAAATTTACTTAAATATTCATGTATAAACTATCTCAACAAATATAATTTTTTAATTATATATAATTTATTTTTAATTATATAAAAAATAAAATATATTTATATATAGTTAAATATATATTGTAAATTGATGGAAAAAAGTTATACTCACTTAAAAACTTAAGTCTTTAGATAGTTTTAAATAATAAATTTTGTAATAGTTTTTTTTTCAAACAATTTTCTCTAAAACAAGAAGTTAATATTTCAAATTAAAGTGTGTGCCATTCTAAATTCTAATTATGTTTAAAAAAAAAGTGTATAATGTGCCTAAAGCACATGTAACCTTATCGTGTGCACGTGTACATTATAATTGGCAAGAATAGTCTGCAATTAAATTAAGGAATCAAGTAAAATAATATTTTTTTACATGGGGTGAAAACATAGGGTAATCCCCTGATGCGTAAATAGGAAAAGAGGGAGGTGGGGTTTTGCAAGTGGGGTTGAACGAGACCGCGTGATTTCCCAATTCAAGAATTTAGATCTATACACACTCTAAATGGCACCTCTTTGCTATTTAATACTCTTTCCCTAATTGTTAATATAAAATTTAATTTATTAATTTAGATAAATTAAATAAATTAATTATAATAAATATAATATAATTTTATAAAATACTTATATATAATATTATATAATTAGATTATAAATTAACTAAATTAATTTAAAAAATAATAAATATTAGATATATATATATAAAATAAATTAAACTATTAAGATTTTATATTGAGAATATAAGATAGTATTTATTAAAAAAGAATCATCATGAGATAACAACGGAATAATTAACATGTTTTAAAAAAATTAATGAATATAATTATTAAAAAAATTTCATAATAACAAGTACTATTTTCTTTATTAATTATAGAAGTCAGTTAATTTTTTAGATAGATATAATAAATTAAATTAATCAATTAATTATAATTAATATAAAAATTAATTGGATAATTTGAGTAGATCGAATTATATATAATATAAATTTATTTTAAAATATTATATTTAATCATAATTAATTTTTTTTAACTTTTTAAATTTATAAATAAAATTAAATAACTCTTATAATTAAAATTAAAGATAATATTATATAATGACGCGTTACTATATAAGATCCATAATTGCTCTGTGCTTCCTACTTCCTTGTTATGTTATGAGATTATCTTTTTTATTCATTTCCTGTACCAGAATTTTACCTCAACTATATCTAGATTCAATCTATATCACGCATTTAATTATAATAAGTAAGTCCCTTAATAAATTTTTTTAAAATATATCGAACTCTGATATTACAAGACATTTTAGTCGTTACATAATTACATTCTTTCCTTTGGGCAACTATTCTCTGGTCTATCAATACTAACTTGAAGCAACTACCACTACGTGGGCCCCACATAAAAACCGTCACTCATACGGCCTTGTCCTCACTTAAATGTAAGAGTTTTTGGATAAAAATAAGAGTAGACGTAAAAATAAAAATAAAATAAAATTAAAAATAATTTTTAAAAATTTATTTAATAAAATATAAATAAGTATATAATTAATATTTAATTTTATAATTTAAAATAAAATAATCTTTTTTTTTTTATAATTTAAGAATGGTTAAAATTATCTAATAATTTTATAATTTAGAGTAAAGTATTTTATTTTTATTTCTATTATCTTATTTTTTAATTTTTTATAAAATTAAAATTATTAAAAATTAAAATTAAAAGTAAAAATGTCTCTCGTTAGACCAAATAAAGATAACGTAAGATTACCCTTCTACTATTCTCTAATATATTCCCATTTACTATTAACGTACTTTTCCCTTCAGTCCGTCAACTAACACCCCCATCCTCACGTCATCGATCTTATGGCAGATTGGCAGACACCAACCAACGTACGACAATCACGTATATAGATTACGTGTTAAGTATTTCCCCCTCTTGTCTTAACCCATACTTTCATTTTAAGCTAAATGTCCTGTTATTTATCTGTTATTTTGGAATAGAATTGGAGTGTCGTGAATACTAAAGACATTCCCTTAAAAATATATAGAGTTGAAGTAACATATTTTTTTTTCTAATTAGAATTGTCACGATGAAAACTCAATTCAATTTAAAATGTTAGATAAGTGAACTGATCTAACTAATTTAGTTAAAAAGTTTAGGCTAATTAATTAAGTTATAATTTATATTTTTTATTATCAACTCTAAATGGCATCGCTTTTAGCTTAGAAAACGAAAAAAAAATCTATCATATTTATATTTTATTAACTTCTTTTGTTTAGTCATGTGGTTTATATATAAATATTTTATTTTCTTATGACTTAATATATTTTTATTTAAATATTATTATCTTTAGAGTTATATATTAATATTTTATTTATGTAATTAAATTATAATATTTTACATGATTAGTTTGACCCCAATTTAAACTATTGATTATTAAACTATTGTCTTTGTTGATTTATTAATTAATCAAATTTTTAGTACTTTACATTTTTCCTATTAAAAATGTAACAAACTATGTTTGATTTGTCTCTGTATTTAAATATAGAATGAGGGGTTAATCCAACCATTAATTAATTATATATAGTGGAATTTAAGAGACTTATACATGTATATTAAAATTAAGATATAATTTAAACACATAAAACTCCCTTAAATTTTGTGTCAATTACACATAATTTTTAAAATTTTAAATTCAATATTATAACATTTCATATTTTGATTAACAAATCCTTACCATTAAAATTTATAATTTTTGTCATATAATAATTTTTATATTTTGTATCATATATTTTATTATTTAAAAATAATACTTAGCAATGTACATATATAATTTTAAATAATTTATATTTTTTATTTAAACATGGTCAAATAAATATATTAAATATCTTTTAAGTATTTTAAATTTTTTAAATACTTTAAATTACATGTCAAATTTTAAGTATTGTTTAAATATTTTATTTTAAGTATTTAAAAAAATTAAAATTATATGTTAAGTGTCAAATATTATTTTTTAAATGAAGTAATATATAATTAAAAAATATAAAAATTATGACATAGCAAAAACTATTAATTTTAACAATAATTTTAACACCAGTATTTTGATAATCAAAATATGAAATATTGAAATCTTTAATTTAAAATTTTAAAAGTTAATAATGTTTTGTGTAATTGATCTAAAATTTAGGAAGTTTTATGTATTTTAGTTTTAAAATATATTATCATCATCCTATAATCAGGCTAAAAAATTAATTAAAATATATAATATAAAACAACTTGCACACATCTCAAAAGATCGAGGAGGAGTTTCTATACTGCAAGCTCCAACACTGTGATGATGAAGCCAACATTTAGATAATTTGCATTAAATAAAAAGGAATCCCATGCCTTATCGTGCATGCATGTCCAATTAAAGTTCAGTTTTCTGAATTACTCCTATATTAATAATTATTTTTTTATTAAACAATCGGAATCACTCAGAAAAGACAAATTTCATCGTTTAATTTTCAACAATATCTGCCACTCGTCTCTAAAAATAATGTTCCTAAACAGGTATGAGTCTTCCTGGTAAGTGAGGTTTCTGATGACTTTGGCTATGAATTATAAATTAATTAATAATCCAATGTGCCCCCCATGCATTTCATTTTTAAACAAATACTAATATTTAATATTTTGAACTTGGTAGTATCTATCAATAATTCAATATCCACTGTTTCCGTTGAAGTTTAAGTAAAAATTTAAACTTAAAGGCGCCATTAAAGTATTCATTCTTAATTCTATGTGAATGGGAATGGTGATGGGATCAATCATATATAATAAATCAATAAAATTGATGGAAATATTATACATAAAATATAAGTTAAGTAGGTTTAAGTAGATAAATGTTATTAGAATTATATGTGATGAGGAAGTACCTAACATACTTAAAATGAAGTTTTATCAAATTCTTATAAAATTAGCAATATTATATGGTAATAAATGTTAGGTTTTAAATAGATTGGATATCAGGATAAGGATGTTGGGATGTGTGTAGTCGTGTAAAAAAATATGAGATTTACTAACAAACTATTAGTTGATGAGATAAACGGCTTCATGTTATAAGAAGGATAACACATGTTAAAATATTGGAAAACACAGGAGAAATAAAAACTCTTTATACTCTAAGTTTAAAAAAGGATTAGTCTCACTTGTAAAATAACTTGGGGACACCCTTAATTAAATAAAATAAAGGAAAGATGAGATACGAAAGGATCATATAAAATAAAAAGTAAGTATGGTGCTTATTGAAGAAAATAGTAGAAAATTATTTCAGGTGGTTCGTATATATACAAAGAAGACTATTGAAGGCACTAATGTGAAAAGTATATGAGATAATATAGTGTCATTTGAAAGAAAATGGGAAATAAAGACTAAAGAAAAAGCTAAAAAAATAATTAAACGAGACTTCTTAGTTAATAATTTATTTAGAGATTTAATTATTAATATAGCATAATAATATCATGAAATTCATCGTATTGCAATATGGTGAATGAAATAAAGTTTGTTATTGTTGTATTATTAATTCTAATAAATATTTGATTAAAAATGTGTGTGTGAAAGAAAGGGTGTCCGAAGAATTTCACCTTGTGAACAAAAAATTGCTTAAAGTCAAAATAAATACCATTTTTCCTTCTTTCTATACTCAATTTTGTTATCTTTTTGTGTTTTTGAAGAAAAAGAGTATTTTGATAACGGGACAATCACAATCTCATTAAACTCTGTTTGTTTGTTCTTTTTGGAACCAAGCTGGCAGAAATTTTCAGGTCACCGAATTCTTTTAAGAAAGCATATATGTTAAATATTAGATTTTTGGGTCTATATCTTGCAAAAAAAAAATGAGATGAATTATGACAAGTCATTGATCAATACAAGTGGTTGATAATAATAAAGGTATTAGAAAATCATAACGGTTATTCAACAGATGAGGATGAATGGTTTAAGAGTATAAGATCTAATTATAGTTAAATAAATAGTCAATCTAATCATAATTAAAATAATATATTTTAATTAAATATATATAAAAATATTTATATATATTATAAAAATATTTAAATAAAAATAAAATATTTATATATAATTTAATAAAATAGAGTTATTTAGATACAAATATAATTGAATATATTTTCTTAATTCAAGACAATATTCTTTTAAGTTTAGTAAAAAGGGCAAAAAAATTTAACCTTGTTGACCTTGCCCAAAACTCTTAACTAGGATGATTATAAGACTAGTTTATTAGTTTGACAAACTAATATAAATTAGGTTTTAATACTATAATAATAATAATAATAAAAATAAAAATAATAAAGGAGCAAAATAAGGGAACATTGAATTGAGTGAAAAAAGAAAATGAAAGAAGGATGGGGCCAAGGGAGGATTTTGAGAGTTGGAGGGCACTAATGGTACTGGGCCTTGCTTGCCCCAAAAGATCCCGCCAACGATTCTCTGCCATTAAGGAAGTGCATGGATGTCAACAATCTCAATAATTTGTACCAAAAAAAAGAACCCAATCTCAATAATTGACTGAAGCTCTCATGGGTGGACCCCATCTCAATCTCTTAACCCAAGGCTTTTGTCCACACTTCACACCCCTAACTCCACTTTTAATCTCATAATAACGAATAATAAATTTATTTTTTATTTAATTAAATTAGAAAATTAGTTAAATTTATTTTAATATGACATATTTTTTAAAAAATATACTAATCATCTTTCTTAACTCCTTCATTTACCGTCTTACTTAATTATTATTGACGGAATGTAAGTAGGACCGATTTTAAAAAAAATTCATAAATATAAAAAATATATCTTATATTTATATTTAGAATAAATATCAACTATATAATTAGATCATATATCAAATATCGAAATAATATATTAGTTACTTAAAATCATGTCTTGAATCCAACAAAATAAAATTATTAAAATATAAATATAATTTAATATTATTATTTTTATTTTTTTAAAACTTAAAATGACGTTATTTTATGTTTAATAAAAATAAAAATATAAAATTTAACGCAATTGGCTCGTATAAAATTTTTAACTGAATTGGTTAGAGAAATTGGTTTACTGATTAAACCGATTAACTCAAGTTAAGTTTTAATGATAGGGTGATTATGTAGGAATTTGATACCCATTTTTTTTAATATTAATTCATAAGAGCACCGAGTAATTTTTTTAATCAATACCCATTACATGGTCCAATGTTAACATTTTGATCTATAAATATGAAAATTATTGAAAGGAAAAAAATTTAAGTTTTGACCCATATGTCAAGCCATTTCCTTTTCTTACTCTTTGTTTTTTTTAAAAAAAAATTGATTGATTAATTTGTTTTAATTATAACCGATTTTTATGACTAACGAGGAATCATGCCCAATTTAATACTTTTTAGGGTCCATTCTGATTCAATTCATTTAACCATGTGAGATAGAATCCCACTTATATTGTTTAGGTATATGAAATAATATATATATGAGAATATATGAAAATGATTGATTCTTAATTTTTAATACTAGATACATTTAAAAAAAACCTTAATAATTTTAAATTAAAAACCCAAACATATGTTATATTTTTAAATATATTCACATAAATGTCCTATAATTTTGTAATTTTAAACCAGTGGAGTAATTATTATCCCCAATACGTTTTGAAAGAATAATCCTATGATTACATCATGGATTTCACAAAAATACTTTTTAGAAAAAAGAAAATATATCTTTAGAATTTATTAGGTATTTTTACTTAAAGTAGCAGAAAAATACTGTAATTATAAAAGTAAATTAATTAATCCATTTTCTCTCTCTATTTTTTAAAATCTTTTTGGATAAGATCTTTCTTGATTTCTTAAATGAATTGAAATCATTGCACTATTATGTACTGTTTCAAATTCTGATTGGCTATTGTGATAGTGAGACAAATTTCCCTCTGAACACAAAATAACTATTTTTTAAATTATTCCTTCTCATTTTTCATCTTTTTTTTCAGACAATGTGAAAGACACTTCAAATTTCGTTAGCATTAGTTACCTCAATATTATTATTGTTGATGGATTCATGATTTTAGTTTTCAGAGTAAACTTTGAGGACTGAAACATGATAAAGCAGATTGAACTGGACTTACTTTTAATAACTCTATTTTATTAAATTATATATTACTCATCTAATTTTAGATATAAAATATAATTTATAATATAAATTATATTTTATTTCTAGAGCTGGAGGAGTATTATTATACGTGAATTTTTTATTTATTTGTGATAATTTTTTTTATTTAAATATGACTCCTTTTAAGATTATATATAAATATTTTTATATATTTAAATTAAATTATATTATTTTAACAGGTTGGCCATGATTTATTTTTTTATTTTTTTTTAGTTGCCCATCCGGTTCACCGGAGCTTTGCCCCGACTACATCCGGATCCGACCCGCGTCGCGCACCTGGCTATGGTGGGGTGAGTCTCCTAACGGGGATTTTTTACATTCGCCAAGGCTCGAACTCGAGACCTCGTTTAAGCGATACCGAGCCGTTTACTACTCAGACTAACCCCTGTTGGTTGCCCATGATTTATTGACCGGTCAAGTACCTTACAATTTCTATAGGTTTTGGGCCTGCAAGAGGGCCTATTTCACTGAACCAAATATTTTGAAACATTAAAGCCTAAAAAATCTCCTTGTATTTGGACGTTTCGTGTGTTTGGTGTGGGAGTTAATTTCATAATCCGGCCTCGACAGGGCCCAAAAAGCTAATCCATTTCACTTGCCCACACATTTAGGCTTTAGCTCTCCATATTGAGTTCATCAAACCCCATTTTTTTGGCCATCAAACCGCAAATTAACCAATAGATCAAAGAACCCATCGTGCATTTGGTTTAATTAGTGAAAGAGTGAGAAATATAATTATTTAAAATATATTTAATTTTTAGGGAGTAATACTTTGTTGTGGTTCTAGTCGTAGCACTTGGGGAGACATCATAGCTCATAGGTGCCTAGGTTTACGCCTGAGGGTAATAGACGGCTCGTCTTGCATAACATTAGTATTACTTAAGAGGAGAGAAGATTTCGCCCTGCCCTTAGATCGTGGGTGAGACCAACCATTTTCTAAAAATTTTATAACAAAAGAAAAACCAATAGATCAAAGAACATGTAAATTGCTGCTTGTCATAAAAATCTTAATATATTATAATGTAAATATTTTCTTCAAAGGTTCAAATTTATTGTACTAAACTGTACAAAAATATTATAGTTTTAATTCAATAATATATAAAAGACACATATATTTAATATGTACTTTATATATTTTTTTTGTCCTTCTGGGATTTTTACTTTTATGAATATTTCATTTTAGGCTTTTATACACATTCGTTTTACCTTAATCTGAGTTGCTTAGTTTAGGAAAAAAACGACCGTAACCAGGGATAAAAAGAAATTTTGTGAAATGAAAGTGTTTTTAATACTAAGTATATGTATCATTTTATTAAAAATAATTTTATTCGAGATATTATCGAACACTAAATTTATCTTTTTATAAATAATAATTTGAGTTCGACTAAAAATATAATGTGTCTTTTTTATTTTTATTCTTAATAAATTATATGTCTATTTCATCTTTTTCTTTATTCGCTGTCTTTCTTAGTTATCGTCCTCATGAATAAAATTATATTTAAAAAGATAATTATATTTTTAACATATTTATTATTATCAATTAATTTTAATTAATATTTTAATCAGTATAATTTAAGTAATTATTACTTATAAAAAGAACTTGAGGTTTGTCAATCCAATATGGACCTCATTTGTCATTTTCGCTTCGTTATGAAGAGCCCAACTCCATTGTCATCCCACATTAACACCACATTTAAACTCCAACTCCATTGTCATCCCGCCACGCATGCTGACAACAACCCCGCCAATTAAACATTAAATACTGCAGAACACACATTAAGTCCTAATTTTACTTTGGAAGTTTAAGTTTTTTTTAATTAATATTACTTTAAAAGTGTTGTTAAAAATTGTACAATATCACTTTTGGATGTAAAAATATTAACTATTAATATTAATTTTTTAGCTGTTAATCTTAATTTTTTAACAACTAGGATGACACTGTTTTTTGTTTAACATTTTTGAGATAATATTGATCTATAGAAAAATTTCGGATGCCTATAATTTATATACAAAAACTTAATTTTGAAGCAAAGTTACACCTTAACCCCACAAAATAATTCACTACACTGGAATCATCAAAATATTAATGATGATTATATATATATTGATTGAAATATGATTTCATGAACTTGACAATAAGAAGCATCATATCCCCATTAAACTTATATCAAGTAATAAAACTATTAAATGAAGCTTAAAATATAATTTTTAGCTCCATAAATAAAATAATGGCCTTGGATAAGTTGTCATCTTAAACATTTGAGTGAAAAGTACTCCTCCAATTTTTAATATAAAATTTATGTAACTAATTTGATTAGATAAAATTATTAGTTAATATAATATATTTTTTTAAAACATTTTTTCTAACTATCTTCTTTAATTTTCTCAATTTTTCTCTTATTTAATTATTATTGAGAAAGTATCTTAAATTATGTCCAAGGATTCTTCAATATGTAGGTTAGAGTGGCTGCAGTTTGCCAGGTGTAAGAATTTTATAGTCACGTATTCTTCTGTTTACAGGGTATCTTAAAAATTTATATATGTCGCTTTTAATGATGATGTTTTCCGTCATTTTATTATCCCATGGGTAGGATTTCTACGTCATCATCGGAGCTATATAAGCTTTTTCGACCTTTGAGTTACCTTAATGGATGATAATACTTGTCATTTTTCCTTAACTTTAGCTCAGACTTGAAGACACTGCTAGACAAAACCCTAATCATAAGCTTATAACAAGGCACAAGATTGCCTGCGCCCGATCTCTAAAAAGGAAATTATTATGTCACTATTCTTTTTTTTATATAATTATTTGATTCAGTTATATTATAACATTGTTAGACCCAATTGATATAACTTTAAATTTGAGACCTTATATTTAAGTCCTAAACTTCCTTCCACTTATATTAACGTGTGTTAGTACTTGACATGCAATTCTACGCAATCAAAATACTAGACTATTTAATGCCTAGAAAGATTCCTCGAAGCATTTTCAATTGTCTTCTGACTTTCCCAAATGGGCATATAAAAACTGCTGAAACCATCTTGTTTATATGCTTTACATGGTGAAGCTTTGTGGTCTGACCAAAAGAAAATATCATTTTAAGCGACTAGGGGCAAGTCCTCATTGAAACTCGAGAGATATGCAAAATAGATCAGATCACTGAAGCTCCAAAAATGGCCAACGTAGCTAGTCCAGAAGGTTAGCAGATTCTTAACTTTTTGTCTTTATTAGCAGATTCTAATTGCTTTTTGTAAATGTTTGATGGGTTCTGCCATTTCTTTTCTCACCATGACATTCTTGAAGGGAGTTATGTTTGCAATGTGTTTGATGAATGCCATAAAAAGGATAGATTGCCTTCTCACGTTGTAAAATATAACACACACGTTTGATTGGATATATATGGGATTTCTTATGGATTTGTCTCAAAGATTTTGATTTCACTTCCTTCTGCACTCAAAGGAGCATCGTTGACGCTGTGGATATAATCTTTGTCTGTGCCTTTTACGTATCTTTTCTAAGCAGTTTGATCAGAAAAAAGTATGCAAATGAGTTCAACAGAAAGGGAAGGGTTTCTTTAGCTGTTTCAGTCAATAATAAGCGTTGCATATTTCAGTGAAGGTGTGTGGAATCTTATAGCCAAATCTGAAGATTTTAGGAAGTTGGGGCGGTTAGTTTATTTTTTCAGAGGACTAGTTTTGAATTCTGTAACAATCTCCTTGCTTGTTCAGAGATCTAAATGTATTAAAATTCTAAACTCTGTTTGGTGGGCTTCTTCATGCATGCTTGTTTCAGCTCTCAATATTGAGATTCTGTTCAAAGAGCATAAGATTCAAACATTTGATATGGTTAAATGGCCAGCACATTTTTTACTGGTTTTCTCTGCCTTCCAAAGCCTTTATTTCATTTCTCAAAGCATTCAAAATTCCACTATTTCAGAGCCTCTTTTGAGTCAAAACCATCAAAAGGCTGAAAGCAAACAAACAAAACTTGCTCATTCCAATTTTCTCAGCAAATTGACTTTCTCTTGGATTAATTCCCTATTGAGTTTGGGCTACTCCAAGCCACTAGCTCTTGAAGATATCCCATCTCTGGTTTCTGAAGATGAAGCTGCTTTAGCCTACCAAAATTTTTCTCATGCATGGAGTTCCTCTTTAAGAGATAGAAGCAAAAACAATAATACTAAAAACTTGATTATTTGGTCGATATCAAGAATTTACTTGAACGAGAACTTTCTTATAGCAATCGTGGCATTGCTCAGGACAATTGCTGTAGTAGTTTCTCCTTTGTTGCTCTATGCTTTTGTGAACTATTCAAATAGTAAAGAGGAAGATCTAAAACAGGGTCTTGCCATACTGGGTTTCCTGTTTATCTGTAAGTTCATCGAGTCTTTGCCTCAAAGACACTGGCATTTTCTCTCAAGAAGGTTGGGATTGAGAATGAGATCAGCTCTAATGGTGGCAATCTATGAAAAGCAGTTGAAGCTTTCAAGTGCAGCTAGAAGAAGACATTCAGCTGGGGAAATAGTAAATTACATAGCAGTTGATGCTTATAGAATGGGAGAATTTCCATGGTGGTTTCATAGCACATGGACTTATACATTACAACTGTTTCTAGGCATTGGGGTCCTATTTGGTCTTGTTGGTATTGGAGCTCTTCCAGGTTTAGTCCCTCTTGTCATATGTAGTCTTCTTGATATACCCTTTGCAAATATTCTTCAAAAGTGTCTGTCAGAATTTATGGTTGCCCAAGATGAACGTCTAAGGTCAACTTCAGAGATAATAAATAATATGAAAATCATAAAGTTGCAATCTTGGGAGGAAAAGTTCAGGACTTTGGTAGAAACCCTTCGTGACAAAGAGTTCAAATTTCTGTCTAAGGCACAATTTTTGAAAGCTTATGGGGAATCGACATATTGGATTTCTCCTACCATTGTTTCATCTGTAATCTTCCTAGGATGTTCTTATTTCCAAAGTGCCCCTTTGAATGCTGGAACTATATTCACGGTTCTTGCAACTTTGAGGAGCATGGGCGAACCTATTAGAATGATCCCAGAAGCTATTTCTGTGCTGATCCAAGTTAAAGTCTCTTGTGATCGTCTCAACACGCTTTTGCTTGATGATGAGCTAAACGATAAAGATATTGGAAGAAACTCAATGCAAAGTTCAGTTAATAGTGTGGAAATTCAAGGTGGCAACTTCAGTTGGGATCTGGAATCAATGCCTCCAACTCCAACTTTGAGAGATTTGAATGTAGAAACCAAATGGGGGCAGAAAATTGCAGTTTGTGGACCAGTTGGAGCGGGAAAATCATCCCTCATACATGCAATACTTGGCGAGATACCCAAAATTTGAGGAACTGTGAGTTTATTATAACAAATGTTTAGTTTAATTTTGTTATGACACTATTCCTACATTGGAGCTTACTTTTGAGGTGTAACTCTTTTAAAGTTCATATCAATTGTATCAAACTCCTCTTGAGCTAGCTTTTGGGGAATAGTTCTTCCAAAACTTTAAACAAGATTCATACCATTTTAGTTTCAAATACTTGAAACAGTTTACTTTATCTTTTCTTGATGATTAAAAACAGGTTAAAGTGGGTGGAAACCTAGCCTATGTTTCTCAAACATCTTGGATTCAAAGCGGAACAATACGCGATAACATACTCTTCAGCAAGCCAATGGAAAAAACCAGATATGAGAATGCCATTAAAGTTTGTGCCTTGGATAAAGATATCAACGCTTTTAGCCATGGTGATCTTACAGAAATAGGTCAGAGAGGGATCAACTTGAGTGGAGGACAAAAGCAAAGGATTCAACTGGCTCGTGCAGTATATAATGATGCTGATATTTATCTCTTAGATGATCCTTTCAGTGCAGTAGATGCACATACTGCTGCTATTCTGTTTAATGTAATGAGAAAGTCTTTTATACTCTTATTACTCCCCGGGTCATATATGAGCTAGTTGATTTTTTTAGGTAGATTAAGGAAGCCAAATAAATCAGTTAATTATGACTAAATCCAACCATTCAAGACAAATTCATACTCCTCTTATCCTTAATGTAAGATCTAGTTTGTAATATAATTTACACTATAAACTAAGTCTTATATTAAATATTAGAGGAGTATTATATATTTCTTAATTTACTTAAATTAGTTAATGAAATCTTATATTTGTTATAATTAACTTATTCATTTGAATTCCTTAATCTATTTAAAAAAGTCAACTGGCATATATTAAGGAACAAAGGAGTATTGTGATTAAACTAACGGTCTTATTTCCCTGAGCTAATCTTAATTCCTGCCATGTGATAACAGGATTGTGTTATGACTGCTCTAAGGAAGAAAACTGTCATTCTAGCGACCCATCAAGTCGAGTTTCTTGCACAAGTTGATAAAATCTTGGTAATGGAGGATGGAGTAGTTACTCAATCAGGATGTTATGAAGATCTTATGATAGAAGGGAAAACCTTTAAACAGCTTGTAAATGCCCATAGAGAAGGAATTTCAGGGTCTGATCAAAACAATGAAATTCCAAAAGAATCTGAAGATGCAGTTACTATGGATCATATTTATGAGGAGAATCATTCTACAGAAGTTCAACATGGGGTACAACTTACACAAGAAGAAGAAAAGGAGATTGGTGATGTTGGCTTGAAGCCATTCTGGGATTATCTTTACCTCTCTAAAGGATCAATCCTTATGGGTTTGAGCATTTTAGCAGAGTTGACTTTTATCGCTCTGCAGTCATCATCATTCTTTTGGCTTGCTCTTGCCATTGAATTCCCAAATGTAACAAATGTCATCTTGATTGGAGTTTACACAATAGTTTCACTTCTAGGTGTTGTCTTTGCTTGCTTAAGGTCTATTATCAATGCTCATCTTGGATTAAAAGCTTCTACATCTTTCTTCTCTAGTTTCAATAATGCTATCTTCAAGGCTCCTATGCTTTTCTTTGACTCAACCCCAGTTGGGAGGATTATGACCCGAGTGAGATTTCTTCATTTCTAACTATATTGAATACCTAAATTGTTTAGTTTACCCCCATTTGGGGATGATTATTAAATTTTGCTAATTGCTTCACAAAAAAATGTCAAATTTGTGTCTCTTGCAGGTTTCATCAGATTTGAGTATTTTAGACTTTGATATACCTCATGCCATGGACCTTGTGACTGCTGGTGCAACTGAACTCCTGGCGACCATTGGGATAATGGCTTCGGTGACATGGCAAGTACTTTTTGTTGGAGTTCCCGCCATAATAGCTTCTAAATACATGCAGGTATATCCATTTCCTCATTTTCTTTTTGTTGATTTCTTATTCAGACAAAACTTAAGTTAACTTGCTTATATATATTAAGTCAAGTTCTCTAATCATACTTATTATTTTGAATGCTTATGTGTATTTCTAAATTCACCTATGAACTTGACTTATTGGATTATAAGCAACTTGACCTAAGTTTTGTCCTTCTTATTTTGACTTTGTCATAATAAAGCTGATATAACTTCCACTCTTTTGGCTTAAAGGGCTATTATCAAGCCTCTTCAAGGGAGCTAATGAGGATAAATGGAACCACAAAAGCTCCAATAATGAATTTCTCAGCCGAGACATCTCTTGGACTTGTGACTATGAGAGCTTTCAACATGAAAGAAAGATTTTACCAAAATTACCTCAAGCTTGTGGACACAGATGCAAAACTATTCTTTCATTCTGCTGGGTCCCTCGAGTGGTTAATTTTGAGGATTGAAGCACTTCAAAATTTTACACTCTTCACTGCAGCTTTACTGCTTGTTCTTCTTCCAAAGGGATATTTGACTCCTGGTAGCATTACTAAAATATAAGAAATTAGTTTACAGTTCATTCTAAGGCTTACTTTTAAACTGTTACTAACATGCTAAAAATTCTTGGCATATATTTTGCTTGCAGGCCTTACAGGACTTTCTCTATCATATGCTTTGACATTGACAGGAACCCAAATTTTTATGACCCGTTGGCTTTGCAATTTATCAAATTATATCATTTCCGTTGAAAGAATTAATCAGTTCATTAACATACCAGAAGAGCCTCCTGCGACTGTGGAGTCCAGAATACCTCCACCTTCATGGCCTTCCAAGGGTAGGGTTGATCTTCAAAATCTTGAGGTAACAAAACAAAATCTCACACACAGATATATTTTAATTTTTAAGGACCATTTTTTTTTTTTTGTAATGTTGATAAATGAGTTCAAGTCTTTGAACACCATTTTTTCAATTTGATTTCAGATAAGGTATCGTCTCAATGCTCCATTAGTCCTTAAGGGAATTACTTGTACATTCAAAGAAGGGAGTAGAGTGGGAATTGTGGGGAGGACTGGAAGTGGAAAAAGTACACTTGTAAGTGCTTTGTTTCGGTTGGTTGATCCTGCAAGAGGTGATATTCTTATAGATGAGATCAGCATATTACCAATGGGTTTGAAGGATTTGAGGATGAAGCTGAGCATTATTCCTCAAGAACCCACTCTTTTCAGGGGGAGCATTAGAACCAACTTGGATCCTCTAGGCCTCTACTCTGATAATGAAATCTGGGAGGTGAATGATTTAAGGAATTACCTCTACAGTTAAAAAAATGACTGTATATATAATCTGATTATGTATGTTGTACTTGAGCTTTATAGTAAGTGCAGATTTGATGTCTACTATATTTGTTTATAGGCTTTAGAGAAATGCCAGCTCAAGTCAACGATCAGCAGGCTACCAAATCTATTGGACTCTTCTGGTGAGTTTGATCCAGCAACTTGATGCGTGCAATCTGACACTCACATATATATAGAAGCAACTCGAGCTGATTCCTCTGTACCATGAATAAGAACGGTGAATGTAGTGGATCATTGTTTCAGCTCAAAACTTGATGTGTTATGTGAAAAAAGTTGATTGGTTTTATTAATATTTTAAACTCATCTCACACAAGGTTTTTCACCTAAAACTGTGAACTAAGAACAGACCTAGTAGCATGTTTGGATTAGATTTTGGAAAAAGGGATTTAAATCAATATTTTGGGGTTAAAGTTATTCTCCCCGACTTATATCAAAACAAAGGTTTTAGTTTTAAAATCTGGGTTTTGTGAGTTAAAATCACTTTCAAGTTTTGGATGGGTGTTTAACTACTACTTTTTAAACATTAGTTTGACCTAAAATTATAATTTTAGAAATTCTCCCAAAGAGTCTGCTGTCTTTATGTAGAAACAGTTTGTACTTGTGATCTTTTAGTTCAGAAGTGATAACTCTAACAGTTGTAATTAATCAATTATATATATATTATCCCAATCAGGACTCAAATTAAGATTTGAGATGCAATGACTAAATTGGTGTAGCGTGAAAAATGTAACAGTGAATGATGAAGGTGAAAATTGGAGTGTGGGACAACGTCAACTATTATGTCTGGGAAGAGTAATTCTTAAGAGAAATAAGATTCTTGTTCTTGATGAAGCCACTGCTTCCATTGATTCTATATCAGATGTCATTCTACAAGGAGTTATTAGACAAGAATTTGTAGGGTGCACAGTTATAACTATAGCTCATCGAGTTCCAACTGTAATAGACAGTGATATGGTTATAGTCCTCTCTTATGGTATGTTTAATCTTCTTCTTCTTCTTCTCCCTCAACAAGAAACTTCAAGAAATACTCCCTCCGGTCCTTAATATAAAAGCTAGTTGGTTTTTTTGAGTAGATTAAGGAAGTTAAATAAATCAGTTAATTATGATCAAATCTAACTCCTCAAGATAAATTCATACTCTGGTCCTTAATATAAAACATGTCTAACTAATTTGATTAGATTAAAGAAGTTAGTTAATATGTTGTGATTTTCCTAAAACACTATAACTATCTTCTTTAATTCCCCCAATCTCTCAGTTACTTGATTATTGTTGAGGGATTATCTATAGGGCTAATTAGAAAAAATATTAATAAATATAGGAAAGATGTCTTATATTTAGGACCAAGACCAACTCTCTAATTATGTCTTATATTAAGGACCAGAGAAGTACTATATACTTCTTAATCTATACAAATTAATCAAAAAGCTCTTATATTAGTTATAATTAACTGATTTATCTAATTTTTTTAATCTATCTAAAAAGCTAATTAAATTTTATATTAAACAGCTGAGGTAATATATTATAATGAAACTAAAATATGTTTCTTTCATTTTTTTTGAATTTGTTATTTGTGTGAATAATGTAGGGAAAGTGGTGGAATATGATGAGCCTTCAAAGCTAATGGAGACAGACTCTTCTTTCTCTAAACTTGTTTATGAGTATTGGTCAAGCCGCAGCAAGAACCTCCACCAAACTTTATAAGTCATGCACTTGCATGAAAGTGGAAGTTAATTTACCAAAAGGACTTTGAAGGTACCAAAAATAGTATCCAAACATCCCAAGTCACATCTCCTTTTGTAATTTTTTGGATAAGTGTATTTATTTTAATTATTCTCCTCATTTTTATCTCATCAAATGTTATACTCTCCCTATTTTTAATATATGACATAATTACTAATTTAATTAGATTAAGAAAGTTAGTTAAACTAGTTAATATAGGGGTATTTTGTCTAAAATATCCTAATTATCTCTCTTAACTTCTCCTTCATTCTTTTATTTGATTATTATAAAGAGAATATCAATAAGGGTAATTTAGAAAAAAAATTAATAAATATAGGGAATAAGTCTTATAATCAGGACTAAAATTAACTCTTCAATTAGATCCTATATTTAGGATCGAAAGAGTATTATATAGTCATTAAACTATTTAAGACAGGGTATTATATAAAAATAATGATGAACTTCTTATTTTTGGAATGATAAGTAGGCTTCGTAAATTGACAATGAATTTGTAAAAGGCATTAACTTCAATAATAATTATCTAACTAAGAAAGGTAACTTAGTCCTGAATATGGTAAGAATGGTAACTTAAGTAAATAATAACTTATAATGATAACAATTTAGTTTTATGTAAAAGACAACATGGCTTTATATATTTAACAAATTAGCTAGATCATAACTTAGTTTTGTGACAATAAAAACTCAAAGTTTTATGTGAAAGAAACTGGTCTTTATATATGTAAATAACAAGTCATAAAGATATACATATAACCAAGTTGATATTTATTTGAAACTAAGTAGTCATTGATGACAAGTTGATATAGACCATTGGATGCCATACAGATGAAGAAGCCATCATTCCCTTCTTTTATTCGGAAGCAGGAGTAGGTACTAATGATTTTAACTTAGAAAGGATTTGCTTTTATTATTATCATTTTTTAAAACAAAATAATTCTTAGGGGCTATTTACTCAATGTAATTTTCAATTACCAATTATTAACATGGCAATATAATGGATGAAGTGAGAAAACAAGGGTGCTGAATGGGACTTCCTCCATTGTGCCCCCCACCCCCCCGGGGGCCCGCCAACTCCCTCATGAACGTGTTAGATGAGTAAGCCAATAAACAACCTAAGTCAAATGTAGCCTTACAGTTATTTAAAAAATTTAATTAAAAATGATGTATAGTATAAAAGTTATGTGAAATACCGCGGATCTAGTTTTAATTTTAATAGATATATGAGTTAAAAATAATAAATTAAAAATTATAATTAAATTTTTAATTTAATAATTGAGTTATATCAAATTATTATAAAATATTTTTTAAAATTTAAATTTATTAATTGCTATAGAATAATAAAATAGGATTAAAGATATTAAAAATTAATGTTCAGTCATAACTTAATCATTCATAAAATAATATTAAAATTAATAAGAGATATAATAATTCAATAATTCAAGTCAACTTAAATAATTATTAAATATTTACTAGAATCTTAAAATTAAATTTTGACCTAAAACAGAGTAATAAAATTAAGTTATAACTAGCACAATATTAAATACTAAGCAATAATCTAATTATAATAATTTTTAATAAATATAAATAAATTATTATAAATTTTTTTAATAATTATAAAATTATCTTAAAATTTAAAAATTATAAAATAATTAATAAATAAAAAATTAGAATAACTTAATAATATAATATATTTTATTTTAAAAATAATTATTTAAAAAAATTATAAAAATATGACAATTATACCTTGGCAAGTACTAATTTAATATAAAGCACATTAATTAAATTAATATATAAATAATATAATTAAGGATCAAAATAATAACAAAAGCCTATCAAAATAATATAAATAAATATATAAAAATATGGGTTTGTCAATTACTATTAACCATATTGGGTCTAATAAAATTAACTAATTTCTTATAAAGGGATGAATTAAGGTTTAAATTCTCATTAAGAGATATACTTATATTTAGTTTCTTGACAGTGCCTTAAATAAAATTATCTCTAATAGGAAGATATTTATGTTTAGCCAAAAAAAAGTAAACCCATAAATGATTATAAATATACACACACATACTATATATAATATTTTATAAAACCAGCAGCTATGTGATAATGAATGTTGGGTATTAAAGGAATAACACGAGTATAAAGTGAAGGTGGTTGAGATAGAGATATTGAGATGGATGCGTGATCACAAAAAAGTAGATAGTATTCATAATGAATATATAATGCCATTGGAGACAATTGGAGTTCTCTAAAAATAAGTAGAGGAAAACTAAATTAAACACGAAATTATTAAGCTGGATCATTTGGTTAATAATTTATTTAAATATTTAGTTGTTGATAGAGCACAATGTTATCCAAGTAATCGACCCCATCTAGTAGGATAATTCTTGTTGTTACTTGTATATATAATATTTTAAATTTCATATAATATAATTTAAACTGAGGCTGTATTTAATTTGTCTAATTTTAAGCAGCAATATTTTGATTTTATTGTCAACAGAACAAAGTCATGTTTGTCTGGCCAATACAAATGCATTCATTGCCTGATGGTGACCCTGCAAATAACAAGAGACCATAGGTGGCTAAGACGACAACAGAACCATCACAACCCCATTATTAAACCGTGAAAAAAAGGAAAAGGCATCGATTCATGTTTCACAAAAACATTATTAGAGTCATACAAGCAATCGATTTCAAGTTAGAACTTGTCAGATGCATAGAATTTGCTTCCCACATCATCTAGCGGGCCCAGAAGGAAGATAAATATACATGGTGGAAATGTTAAAGTTGACAAACAAATGACAGTAATATGATTTAGTATTTGTATCCAAGTCTTGGATTGTAACGCTTAATTCAAAAAGAAATTATTCAATCATTCGTTATATCTATGTTTAAGAGTTATTTTTGGCGTGATAATAGAATTTCCGTATCATTTGATATCAGAACCAGGTCAGTTCTAGAAGGATTAGTATTATTAAAAGTAAAGTTCAAAGTAATTAAATAATAGTATAGACCTAAAAATGCAAATGAAGTCATAAACTTTCATAATTTAGCAAGTTTTTGTAAGAGAATTTTTAAAGGACTTTAGTTGAATTGTAATACTTTTGAATGAATTTAAAAGAAGAATATTGTCTTTAAATGGAATGACGTGCATAATTGTATCTCTTAAAAGAGAAATTAACAAGTGCTTTTCTACCTAGCTTGCTTAGCAAATATATCCGACCTAATCTCTGGTTGTCTCATTCTTTGCTTGATTTAGAGTCCTTTTTTTTTTTTTTTTGCTTAGTATAGTTTCCTCCTATTATAGGTAATACTATTTGAGTCACTACAGGTACTAAATGTGGGCATCTCTTCTAACAGTGTTTCAAATGTTTGTTTGTTATGTTGTGAAGAACTAGCTTCTTCCGCTAGACTAAATTATCCTCTTTAGTGATTTACAGTCTTTTTTTAGGAATTGATTCATTTTTCACTCCAAAAAAATGGGTCGGGTAATGTTGAGCTAAAAAACAGAATCCAAAATTGGATCAGAACACAGAAGACAAGAATCATTTTGTCCACTGTCTGCACTCTTCAGCTTTATACCACATTTAGCTCATTCCACCTTCAAAATACGCGCACAGACCACTTGTTTTCTTGATGTCACTCTTATAATAATATGTTTTAATTTTTTCACCATAACGTTTTTGAAAAAAAGATGTGTAAAAGACAAAGGCCAAATTCGTATGTGCCTCTGGTTGATCCAGGAATCAAGTGGAGCAAATGATGACAGACAAACAGCATGGTTAGAAATTTTATAAGCCACTAGAGCCAAAGCACTCGTGACACCCCTCAATGATAAACCTGAGAGCAGCGGAAACAAAAACCATTGAAGCTCCAAGCATGGCCAACTATGGGAGTCCAATAGGTACACTTTGCTGATTCTTTTTTGCCTTTACATAGCTTCGGACTTTATAGGATACTATTCGCTTGTTCTTTAAGTGTTTGATGAATTGGCGCTTCTTTTTTCTCCATGAAGTTCATGAAGATTCTCTTATGTTTGTTAGGTGTTCTCAGACTTATGTTGATATACCATCTGTTTGTTCTATAAATGTTTGATGAATTGTAGCTTCTTTTTTCTCCATGAAGTTCATGGAGATTCTCTTATGTTTTTGTTAGGTTTCTCAGACTTTAGTCTCATCCGAACTTCAGACTTGAGTTGATACCATTTGCTTGTTCTATAAATGTTTGATGAATTGTCACTTCTTTTTTCTCCATGACGCTCTTGAAGACACTCTTCTGTTTGTTATGTGTTTCCTTTAAATCATATATAAATAGATAGTGCCTTCTTACGTTGTACAAAATTATAAAACACACTTTTGATTGAATATGCAGGGAATTTCTCATGGATTTGTCTCAGAGATTTTGATTTCACTTCCATTTTCACTCAAAGGAGCATCATAGACACCGTGAATATTATCTTTCTGTGTGTTTTTTTACATATTCTTGCTTTGCAATTTGATCAGAAAAAACAATGAAAGTGACAGCCACATAAAAGGATGGGTTTGTTCAGTTGTCTCAGTCTATTTTGCTCTCATAAGCATTGCATATTTCAGTAATGGTCTCTGGTGCCTTATTTCCATAAGCGTTGCATATTAGGATTCTGGGGCAGCTAGTTTATTTTTTCAGAGGACTAGTCTGGATTTCTCTTGCTGTTTCTTTACTTGTTCAGAGATCTAAATGTGTACAAATTCTAAACCTTGTTTGGTGGGTCTCTTCATGCCTACTTGTTTCAACTCTCAATACTGAGATTCTGTTCAAAGAGCATAACATTCAAATATTTGATCTGGTCCAAGGGCCCGTGCATTTTTCACTTGTTTTCTGGGCCTTCCAAAGCCTTTATTTTTCACCTCAAAGCACTGAAAATACTACTATGTCAGAGCCTCTTTTAGCTCATAAGGATGAAAATAAACAATCAAAACTTGCACGTGCCAATTTTCTCAGCAAATTGACTTTCTCATGGATTAATCCCTTATTGAATTTGGGATATTCAAAGCCATTAGCTCTTGAAGACATCCCATCTCTTGTTTCTGAAGATGAAGCTGCTTTAGCCTACCAAAAGTTTTCTCATGTATGGGATTCCTATTCAAGGCATAGGACACAAAGCAATAGTACCAAAAATTTGGTCATGTGGTCTATATCAAGGGTTTACTTGAAAGAGAACATTCTCATAGCAAGCTTGGCATTGTTCAGAACAATTTCTGTACTACTTTCTCCTTTGTTGCTCTATGCCTTTGTGAACTATTCAAAAACTAAAGAGGACAATCTAAGGGAGGGTCTTGCCATAGTAGGTTGTCTGATTATTTGCAAGGTAATTGAATCTATGTCTCAGAGGCACTGGTTTTTTCAGTCAAGAAGGTCAGGAATGAGAATGAGGTCAGCTCTAATGGTGGCAATATATAACAAGCAATTGAAGCTTTCAAGCGCAGCCAGAAGAAGACACTCAACTGGGGAGATAGTGAATTACATAGCAGTTGATGCATATAGAATGGGAGAATTTCCTTGGTGGTTTCACACCACATGGGCTTCAGTAGTACAACTTTTTCTATCTGTTGGGGTTCTATTCGGTGTTGTTGGTCTCGGTGCTCTTCCGGGTCTAGTACCCCTTCTCATATGTGGCTTTCTTAATATACCCTTTGCAAAGATCATTCAGAAGTGTCAGTCAGAATTTATGGTTGCACAGGATGAACGTCTAAGGTCAACTTCAGAGATACTAAATAATATGAAAATCATAAAGTTGCAATCTTGGGAGGAAAAGTTCAAGACCTTGGTAGAAAGCCTTCGTGCCAAAGAGTTCAAGTGGCTCGCTAAGGCACAGCTCTTAAAAGCTCATGGATCATTTGTATATTGGATGTCTCCAACGATTGTTTCCTCTATAATCTTCCTATCATGTGCTCTTCTGCAAAGTTCCCCTTTAAATGCTGGAGCCATATTCACTATTCTTGCTACTTTGAGAACCATGAGTGAACCTGTTAGAACTATTCCAGAGGCTCTTTCTGTTATAATCCAAGTGAAGGTCTCCTTTGATCGTCTCAACACCTTTTTGCTTGATGATGAGCTAAATGATGATGTCACTGGAAGAAACTTGATGCAAAATTCAGTTAACAGTGTGGAAATTCAAGCTGGTAACTTCAGTTGGGATCCGGAGTCGATGTCTCCAACTTTGAGAGATTTGAAATTAGAAATCAAATGGGGACAGAAAATTGCAGTTTGTGGACCAGTTGGAGGTGGAAAATCATCCTTGATACATGCAATTGTCGGAGAGATACCCAAAATTTCAGGAACTGTGAGTTGACAATGGAGAATTGTTTAGTTTAATTTTTTATGACCAATTTACAGGATAAGAGTTCTATATTGGAGTATGTAATTCTAATTGCATACTTATATGCTTTCTAATTTGTGTCCTATCTTTGAACTTTGCTGTGTGACTAGGTTTATTGTATGGCTTATATGATTATTGCACTCTCCAGCCAAAAAAGCTAGCGTTTGAAGCGTTACTCTTTTAAACTTCACACAGTTTTTTCTCTTCCCCTGATGACTAAACACAGGTTAACGTGGGTGGAACAGTTGCCTATGTTTCTCAAACATCTTGGATCCAAAGTGGGACAATTCGAGATAATATACTATTTGGCAAACCGATGGATGAAACCAGATATGAGAATGCTATAAAAGTCTGTGCCTTAGATAAGGATATGAATGCTTTTAGCCATGGTGATCTTACAGAAATTGGTCAGCGAGGGATCAACTTGAGTGGAGGACAAAAGCAAAGGATTCAACTGGCTCGTGCAGTATATAATGATGCTGATGTTTATCTCTTAGATGACCCTTTCAGTGCAGTGGATGCACATACTGCTGCTATTCTATTCAATGTAACTAGAAATTATTTCAGATTCATAGTATTATGATAAAAATTTCGGCCACAATTAAGGGGATTAATCTTCATTTCTATCATGTGATAACAGGATTGCGTCATGACTGCTCTATGGAAGAAATCTGTCCTTCTAGTGACTCATCAAGTGGAGTTTCTCTCACAAGTTGATAAAATCCTTGTCATGGATGGTGGTGTAGTTACTCAATCAGGATGTTATGACGATCTTCTGACAGAAGGGAAAGCCTTTGAAAACCTTGTGAATGCCCATAGAGAAGCAATTTCAAGGTCAGATCAAAACAATGAAATCCCAGGAGATTTTGAAGATGTAATAAACGTTCTTCAGCCATTGGAGTCTCATGGATTTCACCTCTCTGAGGTCATAAGACTGAGCAGGTTTCTACCAAAGGTCAGGTGTCACAACTTACACAAGAAGAAGAAAAGGAGATTGGAGATGTTGGCTGGAAGCCATTTTGGGATTATATTTATCTCTCCAGTGGATCATTGCTTCTGTGTTTGACCATTTTAGCACAGGTGGCTTTTATTGGTTTGCAACCAGCATCCACTTTTTGGCTTGCTCTAGCAATTGAAGTGCCAAAAGTAACAAATGGCATCTTGATTGGAGTTTACACAGTAGTTTCACTTCTAGGTGTTGGCTTTGTGTGGCTAAGATCTATCGCGGGTGCACATCTGGGATTAAAGGCTTCTATTTCTTTCTTCTCTGGTTTCAATAATGCTATCTTCAAGGCTCCTATGGTCTTCTTTGACTCAACCCCAGTAGGGAGAATTTTTACCCGAGTGAGATGACTTTATTTCCAACTATATTAGTTAATTAATTTATATAATTTCCGTCTCTTCATGGATAAACATTAAATCTTGGTAATCATTGTAGAAATGAATGTGAAATCTTTCTCTCTTGCAGGCTTCATCAGATTTAAGTACATTAGACTTAGATATACCTTATGGACTCACCTTTGCAACAGCTGGTGCAATGGAACTTCTGACAATAACTGGGATAATGGCTTCAGTCACGTGGCAAGTACTTATTGTTGCAGTTCCGGCCTTACTAACTTCTAAATACATTCAGGTTTATCTATTCCCTCGTTTTCATTTTGTTGATTTCTTATTCTGCCTCTGTTGAAATGAAGCTTATGACTACATCTCTTTTGGTTGAAAGGGCTATTATGAAGCCTCTGCAAGGGAACTAATGAGAATCAATGGAACCACCAAAGCTCCAGTCATGAATTTTGCCAGCGAGACATCACTAGGAGTGGTGACTGTGAGAGCTTTCAACATGGCAGACAGATTTTACCAAAATTACCTCAAGCTCGTGGACACAGATGCAAAACTATTTTTTCATTCTAATGTGGCCACAGAATGGTTAATTTTAAGGATTGAATTACTTCAGAATTTGACACTCTTCACAGCAGCTTTACTGCTTGTTCTACTCCCAAAGGGACTTGTGTCCCCAGGTAACGGTATTATGAGATATTGATTTATCATCCACTTTAGGCCTTCCTTTTATTTTATTCCATTGTCAATATACTTTTAAATCTTGACATATATTTTGTGTGCAGGCCTTGCAGGACTCTCTCTATCATATGCTTTGTCATTGACAGCCTGCCAAAATTTTACTAGTCGTTGGTTCTGCAACTTATCAAATAATATTGTTTCCGTAGAAAGAATTAACCAGTTCATTCACATTCCAGAAGAGCCTCCTGCAGTTGTGGAGAACAGAAAACCTCCTCTTTCATGGCCTTCCAAGGGTAGGATTGAGCTTCAAAATCTTGAGGTAACAAAAACAAATCATTTTTTTAAGGACCGTTTCATTTGATAATGTAAATAAATGAGTTCAAGTAAGTATGTTACTTCATTATTGATTTCAGATAAGGTATCGTCCAAGTTCTCCATTAGTCCTTAAGGGAATTACTTGTACATTTAAAGAAGGAAGCAGAGTGGGAATTGTAGAGAGGACTGGAAGTGGAAAAAGTACACTTGTAAGTGCTCTGTTTCGGTTGGTTGATCCTGCAAGAGGTGATATTCTTATAGATGGGATCAGCATATTACCAATGGGTTTGAAGGATTTGAGGATGAAGCTGAGCATTATTCCTCAAGAACCCACTCTGTTCAAGGGCAGCATTAGAACCAACTTGGATCCTCTAGGCCTCTACTCTGATAATGAAATCTGGGAGGTGAATGATTTAAGGAATTACCTGTACAGTTAAAAAAACATAACTATATATATAATCTGATTATGTTGTATATGAGCTTTATAGTAAGTGCAGGTTTGATGTCTACTGTATTTGTTTATAGGCTTTAGAGAAATGCCAGCTCAAGTCAACAATCAGGAGGCTACCAAATCTATTGAACTCTTCTGGTGAGTTTGAACCAGGAACTTGATGCTTGCAATCAGACACACACACACACACACACACATATAGAAGCAACTCTGCTGATTACTATGTAGCATGTAACATGCTTTTTAAGAATAACAGCTCAAAACTTGTGGTGTTATGTGAAAACTGTTTGGTTGTATTAATATTTTTAACTTTCTTAGACAAAAGTTTTTTTCACCTTAAAATGTTAATTGAGAATAGACCTAAGGTCTTTATATACGTTGAAATAGTTTGAACTCATGATATCTTAGTTCTAGAGGTTTAGATGCTACTTTATCTCATATGACTATATATGCAGAAATAGTTTGAACTCATGATATCTTCATTGTAGAGGTTTAGATGCTACTTTATCTCATGATTATTTTTTATGTGATGGGTACCTAAGTGGTATGAAAAATCGTTTCAAAAACTAACTGTTGAGGAGAGATAATCAACCCATTTAAGTACCCCATTAATCATCTTATACTAATCAATATATAATTTATTATCATATACTACCAAGTGATGCAATACACTAGAACATATGCAAATTGATGAGAAATTGGGACAGAGTTATAGAAACAGAGAGGGAAAAGGGGGAAACAGAACAGAGATGATAAGTTAGAGAAACAGAACATAGGGGGAGATTGGGCAGAGAGAAATGAAGGGGAGAATAAGAACAACTTGAGAGGAATAGCTAAACCATAGCAAATCTATTTCATTCCATCCAAGATTATATATATTCCCCATGACGGGAAGCTATTAAACTATTTATAAAAGAGGTTTTCTTATTGAGATGGAGAATGTCATCTTAAAAGCTAATTGTTATGGGAAAAACAACTCCCTTAAATACTCTATTGAGTATTTTATAGTACTTAATGTAGAACTTAGTATTTTAAACTATTAAATCTCCTTTAATTATGTAATAACTCTAAATTTCTAAATCAATCATATTGTCCTTGTCAAGACTCAAATTAAGATTTTAGATGTAATGAGTAAACTAATGTAATATGAAAATTGTAACAGTGAATGATGAAGGTGAAAATTGGAGTGTGGGACAACGTCAACTATTATGTCTAGGAAGAGTACTTCTTAAGAGAAATAAGATTCTTGTTCTTGATGAAGCCACTGCTTCCATTGATTCTACAACAGATACCATTTTACAAAGAGTTATCAGACAAGAATTTGCAGGGTTGACAGTTATAACTATAGCTCATCGAGTTCTAACTGTAATAGACAGTGATATGGTTATGGTCCTCTCTTATGGTATGTTTAATCTTGTTCTCCCCCAACAAAATACTAGTTTAGGAGATATATATATTATTAGCTCCGTTATTTAATATAATAGCTAGTTGATTTTTTTGGATGGATTAAGGAGGTCAAAAAATCAGTTAACTATAACTAATATATGAGTTAGCTGACTAATTTTAGTAGATTAATGAGTATACTTGAGGGATTGATCTTGTTATAATTAACTGATTTATTTAGTTTCGTAATCTATCTAAAAAAATTTTTTAATCTATCTAAAAAAATCAAGTAACTATGGAGGAAGTACAATAAAACTAAAATACGTTTCTTTCTTTTGTTTCTCTTTTAATTTGTAATTTGTGTGAATAATGTAGGTAAAGTGGTGGAATATGATGAGCCTTCAAAGCTTATGGAGACAGACTCTTCTTTCTCTAAACTTGTTTATGAGTATTGGTCAAGCCGCAACAAAACCCCTCTCCTAAAATGAGTCTTTTAATTTATGATGCGTGTGCGCGTGTTCCCAATTGATCTCTTTAATTAATTGAGGGGATATAAGTTTATGCACAAAATAAGTTAAATAAGCATTAATTAAAAGTGTAATTAAAAAGTACTCTGTTTTCGTTTTCCTCCTTCCCTACAGGCAAATTAATTATAGTAGTTTGGCATTTTGTTCATTTCACACGCATACGTGGGCATCATTAATATCTTTTAAATTATTTAGTATTTTTCTAATTTTAAATATAAGATATAATTTATATAAATTATGTCTTATATTTAGGATAATATTTTTATTGGAGGATTTTGGATTTTATTTATAACAAATTTAAAAGATGATTAAACTTCCTCCCCTTCCTCTCTATTTTTTTTAATCAGTCGAGAATTCACAAGGAAAAAGCAAAGGTAAAAAGAAAACACCAATTTCCCCCATCAAGTTTCACCTCTTGCTTGTTAGGTGGTAGTTGATTAATGAGCCAACAAACAAGTAATAACAGAATACAAAATGAATAGATATATTTTTCTAATCTTTAATATAAAATATATTTAATCAATGTAATTAGATTAAAAAAATTAATTGAGTTAGTTAATATGTTATATTTTTTTAAAATACTCTAATTATCTTCATTAACTCCTTCACTCCCTCTCTTACTTGATTATTATTGAAGGAGTATCAATAGGGATAATTTAAAAAAATTAATAAATATAATAAATAAATATTATATTTATAATTAAAATTAACTTATTAGTTAAATCCTATATTAAGCATAGAAGGAATACAATATCAGCCTTTATAAATAAGAAATCTAATATCATTGATAATATCTCTAAAATAATATCCCCTACATATAATATCACACAATTTATAATATTATTATTTTGTCTCTTTTTTTTTTAAACTCATTTTCTTTTGAACCATATTCCCTTTAGTTATTTATTTATTTTAGGGAATGTCTATGTAGTTGACTTAATAATACTAGGTTTTCACTCTACATTTTATTCGTATCTTTTCCTTCTTCTTGTTTTTTTTGGCCAATGCAACATTGATCAAAGAAGTGAAAGTTAGCCCTAGCGTGAGATTTTAAATTAATGTATATGGTTAATGATTAAAATATTCCAAAACTACTATACTTGAGTAAACATGAAAATAACTGTGTTCATCCTAAATTAAAAAAGAAATTAAAAGTAAATAATTCAATCTCTGTCTTAAATAGTATTGGAGTCTTCTTATCAGATGACTGGGATTCCTTGTCGTTATTTAAATGAAAACATGTTTACAGCCTAATTAGGTGACTTTAATCCACGTTTAAAGTTTAATTCAGACTCATTTTTCATTAGGTGTGACGTGGCGAGGCCATTACAGCCAAATATATTTCTCTATCAGCAGCCTTAGGATACTTGCACACAGCTACACCAAGATACAAATAATTGGGAGAAGGGCGCGTAAGAACCACCAAAATATGAAATTTTAAAATAGTCACTCAAATATTTTAATTCTTATGAAGTCCTTAGGAACTATTTTAGAATTAATTTTTTTACGAAATAACCTAATTGCTTTCATGTAAAACAAAAAACCTCCACGGTCTTTGTCATCATGGCCTTAGGGTGTGTTTGGATTAGTTTTTGGAGAATAGATTATGGGAAGAATAGATTCTGGAGAATAGATTTTGAGAAGAATAGATTTTGGGAATAGAGATGTTTGGATTATTAGTAACAGAATCACTTTTTATATTAGTAAATTACCAAAAAGGGTATGATTTGATTAAAAGTAAGAGAGAGGAAAGATGATAGAGAAGAAAGAGGAGAGAGAAGAGAGTGTAGAGAGAAAAGAGGAGAGAGAAAAAGAGAGATAAGAGAAGAGAGAGGAAAGAGAAAAGGAGAGAGGAGAGAGGAGAGAGGTTGTAAGAAAAAGTATGAGTAAAATAGTAATTGGATAATCCATAACCTAGGTTTCAAACCAAAAGCTATTTTCAATGGCTTATTCAAAACCTAGGTTTCAAACCGAGGTTTTACCCAAAATCAATTCTAAAAAAAATGACTGTTTGTATAAAAAAATTTTAAACCGCGGTTTTGGCCCAGAATTGATTCTCCACCGTGTTCCCAAACACACACTTAGTTGATGTGAACTCAAAATAACAATAGCTAAGACAGTAGCAACATCAATTAAATTAGCCACAACTAAAACGACGGAAGGAGGTTTTTGTATATCAAGGTAATTATGTCAACAATAATAATAAGTTTTATCACATTAGATATAATCAGATTAGTGCAATTAGGTCATTTCATAAAAAAAAATTTAGA
Organism: Leucaena leucocephala; assembly: GCA_037074615.1. Lineage (NCBI taxonomy): Eukaryota > Viridiplantae > Streptophyta > Magnoliopsida > Fabales > Fabaceae > Leucaena > Leucaena leucocephala. Next base: position 19,024,754 of record CM073555.1, on the reverse strand, counting down.
ATACTCCATAGAGATTTCATAAAAATTAAGTGCTTGTTTGGGTAACCCTAAACATAGGTTTTAAAAAAGTTTTTGACCCAAACTTTAATTTAGAAAATTTTTAAAACAAACAGTTATATTTGCCCAAAAGAATTTATGAACTAAACTATGATTTAAAATTATGATTTTGGATAAACTCTTAGGAATAGTTTCTAAAATAGTAAAAGAGCTTATAGACTACCTAATTATCATTTTACCTTTATTTTTTTCTCACTCTCTCCCCTCTCCCCTCTCTTCTGTTCACTATCACCGCTAGGTCTCCTTCACTCCTTCTTTATCACCGTCCGTCCATTTTTGGAGAGGACTTCCGTTGCTATCATCGTGGATCTCGTGGAGGTGGTCGTCTTGGCTTCTGTCGTCGTTGTTGAAGCTTTGGTCACCGTCGTTGAAGCTTTGAACACCGTTGTTGAAACTTTGGTCGTTGTCATCTAGAGAGGAGGAAGACGAAGCTTATCTGACTGTCGCTAGAAGAAGAAGAAGAAGGAAGAAGATGAATAGTGTGGTCTGATGGGACGTGGCGCTGTGAATGGAGACAGTGGTAGGTAAGTTTTTTTTATTTCATACATTTTCTGATAATTTACTAATCACAAAAGTCTTTTTGGTAATAACTATCCAAATACTCATTTATTCAGAACTACTTTTTTCCATAAATTTTTCTCCAGAAATCTTTTTCTAAAAGATGTCAAAAAACCCTTTCTTTCCATAAGTCATTTTCTAAAAACCTATCCAAACGAGCCCTAAGTCATTTCAAGGGAACATTTTAACATTCCCATGATTCAATAATGTTTATACTACCTTTCTCCCTAAATAATTAATTCTACTTAGAGAGAATATTCCTCATGATCAAGATGCCACTCTAACGATTTCTTTTTTTAAATTAGAGGGTAAATCCTAACAGCATGAGGTTACAAGTGTGATCAAACTAACGACATCTTATTTATAGGGGATTTTCTATGCCATCAGGCTACAAAATTATTCTCTCCACTACAACAAAGTTTATACCGTCAATTATACACTTTTGATGATAACTGAAGTTTGAAATTGTATTTTCAATTGAAGGGATGGATGGAGCATATAGAGTAAACTTGATTAAGTTGTAACAAGTTAAATTACAGGGACAAAATTATAAATCTAGTAAAATTGGAAGGATGAAACAATCAATTTTTCCTTGAAAGATATATATATCTCTTTAGTCTAGCTTTACAAAGTTCTAGATTTGCTCATTCATCATCAGCTATTTAAGAAAATAAATCGTTAAACATAATCTAACAATGGGAAGTTTGCAAAAAAATTACATTTAGTGTTTCGATTTTCTATTTTTTAATTCAGAAAATGACTGACATTAAAAATTTTGGATCTTCTACATAACAAAGTTTTGCAGGAGAGAATATGAGTGACATTGGTAAGACTCATGGGTCAACTTTTTTACTTGAGAGTCTTTAGAAAGATCCAAATTGGATAATCATTAGAAAAAAGAGAGAAAAATGTTGTGTATAATACTAATTATTCCTATTATAATTACAAAAAATAATTTTATTTTCTAGAACCTTAATATACAAGGGGTGGATTAGGGACTTACCATTGTATGTGTTACTACAATAAAAAGAGTGTGATTTAAACCGGTGGGAATAGACAAATGTAGAAGATAAAGGTCAAATCTGTTTGTGCCTCTGTTTTATCCACCAATCAAGTGTGGCATCAACAGGAATTATGACGGATTGCAAGAGTGAGCAGAAGTTTTTAAGCCTGAGAGCTGCAAAAGCATCAAACCATTGAAGCCCCAAAAATGGCCGACTTAGCAAGTCCAACAGGTATATTACACTTTGCTAAACACTTTTTTGCTTTTATATAACTTTAAACTATGGCAGATACTAAATTACTGATTACTTCTAGAAATGTTTGATGGGTTGTCACTTATTTTCTCACAATGATATTCTTGAAGAGACTCATGTTTGCAATGTGTTTGATGTACGTCATGGAAAGATAACACGCACTTTTGATTGGATATACAGGGAGTTTCTCCTGGATTTGTCTCAGAGATTTTGATTTCACTTCCTTTTGCACTCAAAGGAGTGTGATAGACATTGTAAATGTGCTCTTTCTCTGTGCTTTCTACGTATCTTTTCTTAGCAGTTTGATCAGAAAAAACAATGCAAGTGACAGCCACAGAAGAGGATGGGTTTGTTCAGTTGTCTCAGTCTGTTGTGCTCTCATAAGCATTGCATATTTCAGTAATGGTCTCTGGTGCCTTATTTCCAAATCTGAAGACTTTAGGAAGCGGGGGTGGTTAGTTTATCTTTTCAGAGGACTAGTCTGGATTTCTCTAACGGTTTCTTTACTTGTTCAGATATCTAAATGTTTACAAGTTCCTAACCTTTTTTGGTGGGTCTCTTCATGCATACTTGTTTCAGCTCTCAATATTGAGATTCTGTTCAAAGACCATAACATTCAAACACTTGATCTGGTTCAATGGCCAGTGCATTTTTCACTTGTTTTCCGTGCCTTCCAAAGCCTTTATTTTACACGTCAAAGCACTCAAAATACTACTATATCCCTCCCAGCCTCTTTTAGCTCAAAAGGACGAAAATAATCAATCAAAACTTGCACTTGCCAATTTTCTTAGCAAATTGACTTTCTCGTGGATTAATTCCTTATTGAATTTGGGCTATTCAAAGCCGTTAGCTCTTGAAGACATCCCATCTCTTGTTTCTGAAGATGAAGCTTCTTTAGCCTACCTAAAGTTTTCTCATGCATGGGATTCCTATTCAAGGGATAGGACACAAAGCAACAGTAGTAAAAACTTGATTATGTGGTCTATATCAAGAGTTTACATGAAAGAGAACTTTCTCATAGGAACCCTGGCATTGCTCAGAACAATTTCTGTAGTAGTTTCTCCTTTGGTGCTCTATGCCTTTGTGAACTATTCAAATAATGAAGATGAGAATCTAAAAGAGGGTTTTGTCATACTGGGGTTATATGCAAGGTAATTGAATCTTTGCCTCGAAGGCATTTTTATTTTCAATCGAGAAGGTCAGGAATGAGAATGAGATCAGCTCTAATGGTGGCAATATATAACAAGCAGTTGAAGCTTTCAAGCGCAGCCAGAAGAAGACACTCAACTGGGGAGATAGTGAATTACATAGCAGTTGATGCACATAGAATGGGCGAATTTCCATGGTGGTTTCACACCACATGGACTTCAGTAGTACAGCTTTTTCTATCTGTTCTATTTGGTGTTGTTGGTCTCGGTGCGCTCTTCCGGGTTTAGTCTCCTTCTCATATGTGGCTTTCTTAATATACCCTTTGCAAAGATCATTCAGAAGTGTCAGTCAGAATTTATGGTTGCACAGGATGAACGTCTAAAGTCAACTTTAGAGATACTAAATAATATGAAAATCATAAAGTTGTTTACAGTTCATAAAAGCTCATGGATCATTTATCTATTGGATGTCTCCAATGGTTGTTTCCTCTATAATCTTCCTAGGATGGGCCCTTTTGAAAAGTGCCCCTGTAAATGCTCGAACCATATTCACTATTCTTGCTACTTTGAGGAGCATGAGCGATCCTGTTAGAATTATTCCCGAGGCTCTTTCTGTTATAATCCAAGTGAAGGTTTCCTTTGATCGTCTCAACACCTTTTTGCTTGATGACGAGCTAAATGATGATGTCACCAGAAGGAACTTAATGCAAAATTCAGTTAATAGTGTGGAAATTCAAGCAGGTAACTTCAGTTGGGATCTAAAGTCGAGATGTCTCATATTTACACCATTTATCTATTTTTTATCGTATTGCTTTTGATTATGTATCAAGGTAATTGAACTTTCCAAACTAAGGAAACTTTCATAAAATGTCACATCATAAGAAGTCAGAATCCATTAACTCAAGTTGGTATAAATGGTAGGACTCTCCTCACTTAAACAAATCGTTCGAAATTTGAATCCTAACTCGAGTGGGTATGTAGTAACTTGGTTGGGATGGGTCTACTATTTTTTTTTTTTGTTGCCCACCCGGTTCACCGGAGTTTTGCCCCGACTACATCCGGATCCGACCCGCGTCGCGCACCTGGCTGTGGTGGGTGAGTCTCCCAACGAGGATTTTCTGCATTCGCCAAGGCTCGAACTCGAGACCTCGCTTAAACGATACCGAGCCGCTTACCACTCGGACCAACCCCCGTTGGTGGGATGAGTCTACTATTTGTTCTCAATTATTTCGGCCTTCGGAGGAGATAATTTTTGCTGACCGGGAGTCTACTCCTTATATTTCCAAAAAGGAAAGAAGTTCGAATTCCCATCTTCCCACGCACACGCACTACATGAGACTGTTATGGATCTCTTAAAGCCCACTGGGCTAGTGTCTCCGTGTAAAGGACCTCTTGGGATTGTGATGGACCTCAGGCTTCCATTCTGGCCATGCAAGATAAATATGGGCCTCTTTATAGCCCAACCAGGTCCTTTACATAACAGTTAAGCCCATTGCTATGTGCAAGGCCCTATATTTTTTTTTATCATAACCCCAACTCCAAATATTTATATTTAAGGTTGGATTTTACGGAAGGGCTAATTTCTTGTAAAGTGGATTCGAATCTTTGAGTGAGGCGTCCATATTTATCCCATAGATAGGAAGAAAATTAAAAGGAAGAATATTAGAAAGAAAAATTAAAAAAATAGTAAATGTTTTACCATTTTAAAAAAAAATCATAGTTTCTCTCCATCCAAACATAGCTTTAATGTCTGATAGTGCATCACATTATTGTCTCTAATAGCATAATATCTATGCCTATAAAAAAATACTTATATTTATTGTATTAAAAAAATTCATATTCATTTGAAAAAATGTTTATAAAGATCTAAACTTATCACTATAGAAGACTAATGAAAACGTTATTGACCATAATAGGCTAACAGACGATTCAGTGAAAGGGGCCAAAAATCTGGCTTTTTAACTTTGTTGTACAATCCTCGGCCATGGTCTTGTTCTATTTCAGCCCCATTTTTATTTAATAGAAGGAACATCTTGGAGTTGTCAATCGATAAATATAACATTATTTTTTATATCTCTCAGACACAAAATATGAAAAGGCAAGGACATGTCTGTCATTTTAGACAATCTCATCTCTTCTCCTTTTTCTTCCCACAATTTTCTGGGGCTTTCACAATATCTCATTTCTTAATTCAATCAAATCTTAGTATTCTAAATTTATTCTTCTTATCTCCCTTGCCTGTCCACACGGCCATCCCCGTCCCTCCTATGGCTATGCGAGTGTTTGTTCTGACCCCCACCACCGTCGTCCAATCAAATCTCGTACTTCACCTTGTTGTGTCACGAGCGGGCTAGTTTAACTTCCAATCGCGAATTAATAAATTTTACGTACGAAAAGTCCTATTTTTGAGACTAAAGAACTAGAACAAGTGTTTTGGTGTGTGTGTGTGTCCTGTGTGCGTGTTTTGCTTCTCCAACGCTAAATAGAACGGTTTGCTTAGACATTTTAATCCCAAAATTCCCATTTTTCTCCTTTTAGAGAGAGAGAGAAATCAGAAAAACCTCAGATAGAGAAGTTGTAGGAGAGGGAAAATTTTTGTCTTTTTTTCGTGTGTTTCAATTGTTCAACTGGAAATCCAATGAAGGTTATGCAAACATATGGTTCTCTGAAGCTATGATCTTGTAGGTACAGAAAGCGATCTTCGATGCGCTGATTAGATTGGTCGATTCAGTTGTGTTTTCCGGGGGCCGTTGATTCCATTTCCCGACAAATGAACGGTGGCGATGAGGTCGTCGCAGCTCCGGCGGGTCCACCGCAGCCGCTGGAGTGGAAATTCTCGCAGGTTTTTGGTGAACGTACGGCCGGGGAGGAAGTTCAGGAAGGTAATTGTAATACGCTGTATTAAGGATTCGTGTCTGTGACTTGTTGGATCCAATCGATGGATATTGCTTATTTTGGGATTAGGGTTTGGTTTTGTGCTTTCGATCTATTTTGGATCGAGGTTCATCAGTCACCTCTTGTTTCGGCTCGTTGGCCATTGTGTAATCATTGGGTAATTTGGGGGGTTCATTTGATTTGGGGAAATGTTGGGTTTCATGGTGGAATGGATTCTTTGACCGTTAGCTCTTTATTTATTACCCGGGTCGCTTTTTTCAGTTTTTCTTGCGTCATGATTTTACTTGGTTGAACGATTCAGTGTGAAGGTGAGCTGTTAGACTCTAAGGTTATATTTGGTCGTGTTTATAGCTGGTGCTTGTATTGCAAGCGGTTCGTTGTATAAAATGATGAGTGACGTTGAGAAATGACCGTCGGGTTCAAATCGTTATTTTAACATTTGACCATACAAAACCTTCAATTTTTTTGGTCAAAGTTGCCAGTTTGGAATACCAGTTGTCATGATGGTGATGTTGTTAGATTCTGGAGCGGAAGTCTTTTGACTGATATTCTAACTGCTGGGTGCTTTTACATGTGAGAGACTGTGGGAGCTGGCTGTTTATAGGTTGAATGAGCTAAGTGCTAAGGAATACTGGGCATACTGATAGCTGCGCCACATTATCTTATTATGCAGATACAATATTGTGATTTCTATTTTAGATTCATGCTAACTTAAATTTTAATTAAGTGGTGGCTCTATGGACTAGAAAGAATTGATGTGGGATTTGTTTATAGTACACTAGTGTGTCAGAGGGCATTTACTCTAGATATCTAGACACCAGTAACAGAGTTGTGGATTTCTCCAGTACTGAGTGGGGAATAAGTATGTTTTAGATGTTGTTGCTGGATATTGTGAACTTTTGTTAATACTTTGCCCAACTTTTCTTTCTCAGTGGACATAATTTCTGCCATTGAATTTGACAAGTCTGGTGATCATCTTGCTACTGGTGATCGTGGTGGTCGAGTAGTTCTATTTGAGAGGACAGATACGAAAGATGTAAGTTTGGCTGTTCCTTTTGCATATTATTATTGTAACAAACTTTCTGTTGATGGGTTCCACTTTGTGGACTTACAATGCTGTAACATGCAGCATGGAGGATCAAGAAGGGATTTGGAAGGGATGGATTATACAATAAGTAGGCATCCTGAGTTCCGATATAAAACTGAGTTTCAGAGTCATGAACCTGAGGTAATAATAATTTGCTTGTTATTGATGCACCAACTTGTTATGGCTCATAAATATTAAGGTTTAATATTTTATCTAATGAAAAATATTAATGTTTGCAATGTGATCATTCTTTTTTTCAGTTCGATTATCTAAAGAGCTTGGAAATTGAAGAGAAAATAAACAAAATCAGATGGTGCCAAACAGCTAATGGTGCCTTGTTTCTTCTATCTACAAATGATAAAACCATCAAATATTGGAAGGTAAGAAATCGATGCTTCCCTGGAGCATGCTGAGTGCTTTCTTTTATTAATCCTTGAATAGAATATTCACAAGAATTGCGCATTTGTGAAAGATCGTTTGACATTTATTTTCACTTAATTTTTCTGAGTATGGATCCTAGAGTTCTTTATTGGAGAATTTGTAGAGAGAAGATAGAAAAGAGGTTATGGGAAAAAGGAGGAAGTGGGCCCCTATGCGCTTCCAGTCTGTGTCATTCTATCTTTGAACTCTACAAGAACCTGTCAATAAATAACTCTGAAGGATCCTCACACTTGTTTTGCTGGTGTATCTGTCTATGAAGATTTTTTTAGCTTGAGTTACATATTTTTGAATTACACTTTAAATTTAGCACTCAGATTCATCATTTAGAAATTTTGATTTTGTTATTCAGCCAACTAATAAACTTTGTATTTAGAGGATGACTTTTTGGGGCATGTGCATATGTAAGCATTTCATCTCAAGTGCATAGGTGAAGAACTTTTTCCATTTAATCTAAAATTTTATTAGAAGGTATGATTCTTTGATGTTTATGAGTACTACTTTACTAAAGGCTTTGAGCCATTGAGATGATAACATATTTTCAAGAAATTAAGTAGATTCAAAGAAGCTTATGCAGTAAAATAAATCATAATTGTAATTCTTTTTATCAGTAAAATCGAATATGGTCTCGTGCATTTGCACTATTGGAAGTGGCTGCAATTTGTTAATCTCCTCAATCACTTGTACTGTTTACTAAAGGTTTGTATCCATTGAATTGATCACGTGTTTTGAAGAAATGAAGTAGATTTAAAGAAGGCATGGTGTGAAATACATTGTAATTGAAATGTTTTGAGTCATTAGTGCTGAATCTTTTCTTGTGCATTTGTACTGACTTTAAGTGGATGCGTTTTATTGATTGGTTTTAATATTTTTATTGATCGGTTTTAATATGGATAAAATGATTGATGATATCTCCTAGACCACTTATTATCAATGCCTTAATCTGAGAGTTGAAGTGTTGAACAGGTTCAAGAAAAGAAGGTCAAGAAAATATCTGAGATGAATGTTGACCCGTCAAAAGCAATGGCAAATGGCTGTATCAGCAGTATTGCGAGTTCAAGTAATTCAAGTAGCCCTAGGCCATATCTTGCAAATGGAGGATCTCCAGATAAATCATACCTGACCAATGACCTCTCATTTCCACCTGGGGGCATCCCATCGTTAAGATTACCTGTGGTAGTTGTATTCAGCTCTTTTTGCAATTCCTTTTGTTTTCAAGTATATGATTCCCAGATGATAAGATCTTATCTTATGACTTTCCTTGGGGCTATATTGAGCTTATAAATAAAAGACGATATGAAATACACCAAAATCAACGACACCTCGTAAGGCCTTTCAGTGTGATGACTGAGTTGCAGCCATCTTGTCTGTTAGTTGGGAGGCTATATCAGTTCCAATTTTTGCCTAATGGAAATGGTTTTATTTAGAGAAAACCCATTTTGATTCATGTAGTCAAACATTTATGATCCTATTTTTACTTGTACATGGTTTTTTCTAATTGGGAAGAAGCACTCATCTATGTTATACAAATCAACTACCAAATATTGCTGATAGTGCTTATCACCGCCATTTTTTTGGGGATGCATGTGAAACACCCCCCCCCCCAACCACACACTTGAGGGAAAAACTAGAGTATGAAGTCTTGTATTATAATTATTATTCCTTTCACTATAGTATTATTCGTTTTTTGGGTTCTTTCATCCCCTTGCTATTGGTCTTGGTACTATAAAGGAGGGAGACAAAAGAGGTTGCTGTGGCAAAGTTTCTTTTTCAGACTTTAACCTTGACAGGGTCTCATTGATACTTTGCATTAATAACACCTCAGCTATGTAACATGTAGGTAACCAGCCATGAAACCAGCCTTGTAGCTCGATGTCGTAGAGTGTATGCCCATGCTCATGATTATCATATCAATTCTATATCAAGTAACAGGTGATTATAGTTTTTGATTTTCAGTACATTGTATGTTTGGCTATCTAGTTGGGTAGAGTTGATAAATCCCTAATGTTCATGTTCTGTTTATAAGCTGTTCAGTGTTAAACCTTGATTTCATTTTTTCCCTCATGGATTCTTTCTGAATACAGCGACTAATTCTGGCTCTAAAATGTGGCTACTATTTATTTAATTTTTACTTCAAAATATTCAGGTTTCCTTTTCCCTTGTTCTTTCGTGTCTTGCATGGTTTTTCTGAAACTAAAATGAATATTAATCAATATGGCTATGATGTATTGCTCATATTTGTAGTGATGGCGAAACTTTCATATCTGCTGATGATTTGCGAATAAATCTGTGGAACCTAGAAATTAGCAACCAAAGTTTTAATATTGTAGATGTAAAGCCTGCAAACATGGAGGATCTGACTGGTAAGGTTCCACTACTATATATGTACTAAACTTATTTCATGATTGGTAGCTGTGAGAACTATCAAGCAAAAGTGGTTTCTCGTAGTAGTTGATTGACAAGTGTAAATCTTCTTGAATGTATAATTTTTGTTCTTTATATCTGCTTACGTGAGTTATTTATTTCTTTTAATATCGCGGTCTATCATTTGATGGGGTATAATGCATGTGGCCTGTTATATGAAAACTTGTTTCTTGGCTTTGAGTTTGTTTAACTGTATTTTTTAAATTTCATCGTCTCTTATTTGAAGTCACTTTCTTAAAGCATCTCAGTCTTGTGAATGGAAATTGTAGATATGCAGAATGGTCAATTTATGAATCAAAATTTTTAATTTTTATTGTAGTTTTGAATAAACTTTTTTGTGGGTTTTCTAGTTACCGTTATTTTACTGTGTATTTCTACCAAATCAATGCTATAATAAATGTGAAGTACCATAATTTTCAATGGATTTTAGGTATCATGATTTAGAAGGTAAATGTAAAATATTGAAATTGGCTGTTTAACTATCGATTGAAGGATTACAAATTAATGGATGAGACTTAGAAGAGCTCAGGATTCATCCCATAGACTCAAATTTATGGTTTCAATAATTGTTGGTACCCATGCTTGTCGTTTTCAGTAAATTTTGGGATTAGTATATGAAGACACTTCAGAGAGAAAACAAGGAGATCAAAGAATATTTGTAGTCTAACAAAGCAAATCTGGTCTTTTTCCCTGTAATGGTGAATCTCCTCTCTTAAATAGTGGTTTCGTGCTTTGAAATTATGTTGCTTTGAAGAACTGTTTTGGGGCCTTAAATTATTAACAGATCTTTTTCTGGCTTTGTAATGCATTTGACCTAGCTTATTGCAAGGCAAAACAACACTTGTGGAGGGCAATTTTCCAACATTCAAGACAAAAATGCATAACTGTGACTTTTATCGTCTCTGTTGTGATGTCCTTCTGGGCTTCACTGATGATTATTTGTTCTTCACTCATTTTTTTATAGTATGTTCATGAGAGGGATTCATGACCAGGTTTTTCCCAGTTCTCTTTGTTTTGGTTGGATGAATTTAAGACTCATGTCAACTCTTCCTTTTGTTTGCTCTCCATAGTTTTAAATTTCCTTCACTTTTATGTCAGCTTGGTTTTTACTTGATTGTTGGGTGAATCTTGACCTTGTATGTTTGATTACACAGAGGTGATAACGTCAGCAGAGTTTCACCCTACCCATTGTAATATGTTGGCCTATAGCAGTTCAAAGGGTTCAGTCCGTCTTGTTGATCTGCGTCAATCAGCATTGTGTGATACTCATGCCAAATTGTAAGCTTATCCTTCTCTTTTGCTTTTTTGGTTGTTCCTAACAAATAAGTCCCACCTTCCTCTCTACCAGGCTTATGCTTTCTTATCAAGCACCTACCCGATAGACTAGTTACAGGAAAGATTATTTGTTCCCCTTATTGAGGAAAGCATTTTGTAAAGCCTATTGCCCCATAAATTTACATTAGTTTCTTGTGTGTTTTAGGCTCTAACAAGCAAATATCCTTTGGTATAGGTTTGAGGAACAGGAGTCCCCTGGGTCCAGATCCTTTTTTACAGAGATTATTGCTTCGATTTCAGATATAAAATTTGGGAAGGAGGGAAGATACATACTTAGTCGTGATTACATGACTCTAAAGGTTTGAAATATCAGAATCCGCTCTTTTGTTAAAACTTTTTGACAATTTTACTGGAATACTATAACGAGCCAATGCTGTTCTCTTATGTCCCTAGCATTTACAGTTGTTAGTTTGGCAGAACATGCCAATATTTTCCTTTTGTGACTTTGTTTCTATACATTATGCCATTCTAGTATTCTGTTCTAAATCAGACGAGTTTACCTTTCAGTCAAAGATGTAGTTAATCTAGTGATCCATTGTTGAGGATAGCATGAGAATTTCATACTCTGGAGGTTTCTCATTTGTTGTTGTCACTTGGCTGCAGTTATGGGACATTAATATGGATTCTGGTCCAGTTTCAACTTTCCAGGTTCATGAATATCTAAGACCTAAGGTTGGATTCCTGTCTAGTGAGAAATATTGAGCCTTGAATTTTGCTGCTTTATTGAGTTGTAATATGTATGCTTTTATTTCAATGTGCCAGCTATGTGACTTATATGAAAATGATTCAATTTTTGATAAGTTCGAATGTTGTTTGAGTGGCGATGGGTTGCATGTAGCAACTGGTTCATACAGGTCTGTGTTACCAGCTTACCCTCCTCTTTGGTTGTATGATCATTGAAATTGTTTGACTTTCATCTTACATGTTGCATATACCTTGTGGTATCAGCAACCTATTCCGCGTGTTTGGCTGCATCCCAGGAAGTACTGAGGCTACAACCTTAGAAGCCAGTAAAAATCCAATGAGGTAAGGTTAATGAATGCTTTGTCACCAAACATAATTTTTGAAGCATCTTATCATCTAAATTACTTCTTTGGTTGCCTCAGGCGACAAGTTCAGCCCCCTGCAAGGCCAGCTAGATCATTGGGAAGCAGTTTAACTCGAGTTGTAAGGCGAGGTAATTTTCATAATTATTTCTGCCAGTATCTCTTGGAGTGAATATCTTGCATTTATATATACTTTTCTAATCCTATTTATAAGTCACTTCTAACATGTTTTATCAGAATTAAGAAAAACTTTGAACCTCATTAATTTGGTTTTCAAATTTAAGAACTTTTTAACTTTACCCTTATTTAATATATGTTATATCTCGTGAGAACAAAGTCTACATAATAATAAATGAAAGTAAAATTGTACATTCATATGAAAATTTAATGATGTGACTTATAAATAGGACCAGGAGTATATATATATATATTGGCCATGTACTTTTGTGTATGTATATTAATTTTTAATATTTCATAATCTTAGCAGGAGCTGATAGTCCGGGTGTTGATTCAAATGGGAACACTTTTGATTTCACTACAAAGTTGCTGCACTTAGCATGGCACCCGACTGAAAATTCAATTGCCTGTGCTGCTGCAAATAGTTTGTACATGTACTATGCATAAAGATGATATGATTGAAAGAGGACATGCATTTGCTTGGAGAACCAGTTTTTGGGTTGCTGTGAAGAAGGCTTTTTTCTTCCTAGCACCCATTGAGTTGGAGGCTACATTTAACTCACACTACAAGCGGCCTTCAAAATTATTTGCAGACAGCTTTTAGGAAAGATCTAGAAGTGGCCGTTACCAAATTTCCGGGTAGGCAGACCTGATTTTGTCATGGATGGGCAGCATCTGTCTTTTTTTCCTTTTTTTTTTGTTTTAATTCCTCTCTCCTTCCAACCCTAATATTCTTTTCACAGTTTGCTGTATCTTCTTCTAAAAGGGAAGGTACAGTCAAATGTTTCAGAATTGTGTTTGGCTTGCTTGCAAGTGAAGGGGAAAAAATGTGATTGTAGCTCTCCTACAAAAGATACTAAAGGATGTTCAAATATCTGTCACTAGGATTAAGATAAAATGTAGTTTTTTTCCTTTTGCCCAAATTATCGATGGTGGGATCTAGCCAGTTTAAACTAGAAGTTGCATCATTTTTTCATTGATTCTTTTTTTTGGAATCTAAATTGATACTCTCTTAAAAAGCTTTTTCTCCTTTTTTTTTCTTGTACCTGTTAATTGTGTGTAATAAGACAGAGGAAGCAATAGTTTTAGGTTGCGACATAAATTAGATTGTCTCTGGAAGCTGACTCCAAGGTTGAGCCTCCTTTTGTTGGTTTTCTTTTCCCTGTCTCATTATTATGGTCAAGGTGTCTCCTCGTACGTAGTTTTACGTTGTTGTCTTTTTGGGACATGAAGGATGTACTGCCTTATATAGGCTTAGAATTAGCATTCTAATAAAGGAATGATGATTCATTCTCAGAGGAGTAACATTTCGATTGATTTCCTATGGTTTAATTACTACGTTTGGATGATTGTTTCCACGCTATCGTTTCTCTTCTAAAACGATTGTCATGGTTCCATATTAAATTCTTAAATAACCTCCAATTATTCTAAAGCAGCCTTCCGATTTTTTTCTGAGATCAAATTAGATTATCCTTATTCCTTTAATGAAAATGAAACCCTACCCTTGTCCTTCAGCAATGAATGGATTCAATGCAACCCACGATTGCGAAAGGAAGCAAGTTTATCAATTGCTTTCTACTATCAATGTCTATTAAATGTTTTATTTATAATAGGTTGCGTCTTTTTGAATTCAAGGGGTAAACATTGGTTTAATATTATAAGTGTGATTAAACATATGGTTTCTTATTTATAGGAGAGTTTTTGTGCCAATAGACTGCAAAATATTGCCATAGCAAGTTGCACTACATGGACATTTTAGCTTCCATTCATTTGAAGTATGATCTCTTAATTTTATGTTTTTAGTACTCTATGGTTTTAAATATAGAAATTAGATAACTAGTTTGTAGATATAAAAAAAAATTAGTTAAATTAATTATTTATAAAAAGTGTATGCTAATTTTTTTAAATTATCTATTTTAATTATTTAAATTAAAAACTACTTTCTTGATAAAAAATCTCTTTAGTATGTCCAATTAATACGGAGAGTTTAAGAAATTGAAAGATAAAATAGATTAAGATTTATATTCAGCAAAGCAAATGTGCTCTCTTATATTAAGGATGAGAGTTAGAAAATGGCAATTTGAAATGTTACCCTTGTATGGTTGATAGGGCTTTAGGATTGAGGATTGGGTATCTTTCACCGTAAAGACTGCTATTTTTTTTAACTAAGCACAAAAAATAATTCTATTCAAGACACTATCGAGTACTAAATATAAATATTTTTTTCAATAGGGCCTTTGAATTTTAATTTACAATATTATGAAATGAGAACCCTTTCTATTATATATCTTACTCTGTGGGTGGAAAGACTGCTACTGAAAGCTGTGAAACTTGCACATGAAGTATGGGTCAGTACCAAGCTAATGAATCAGCGGTGGAGACAAAATTTAGTTATGAGGGCGATGTAATGCCTAATAGGATAGCACGGCCACGGAGGGCGGTGTGTGTCTTCAATTCTGATACGCAGGTGGGGCCATCTCTCATTTGTGTCCCCCTTGATCATCACTCTTCGTCCACATGGCAGCCGTCTAATTAGTTAGTGGGACCCACCTTCCACTGCCACGTCACCATCGTCAGTCAACTCTAAGGTCAACAACTCACCAATTATTTCAAACACACCCATCCTCGGGTCCTCTGAGTCTTGAAATCGATGGTTCTCTTGTTCTCTATTTTCCCCCCATCAAAACAAATCCATTGATTGCTTTTTATTGAATTTTTTTAGGCAAACGTAAGATATCCATCATCAGAAACAAACAGTAATTAATCTCCTCACATTATATATTTTCCAAAAGATGTTTTCTTAATTGAATTATAAATGCTCTCTATCTTACAAATTTGATATGAACTAAAAAGATATGTCATGTAAGATAAAATAACAATATTGGCTTGGGAGGATCTATCTTCTCTTTATTCTCATCTATATTAACAAATCTGAGTAAATTATAGTAATATTTAAAATTCTTACCGATTTTAAATATAAAATATTTCTAAGTATTTATAAGCCACATCAATAATGTAGCTTGTGTTGGATCCATACCTCTTTTTAGTGAATAATGTAGCTGACCCGGCTGATTCGATCCGGATTTTAATACCATATTTTTTATTTTTTTTATTATCATATATATATTCTATATTATTTAAATTCAATTTTAAATTTTGAATTTGATGCCTCAAATTTTATTCAAACCAATATATCCCTTAATTCAAAATAAAAAATATATATCAAACTATTATTTCTTGTTTTAATATAAATCCAATTCCAACAATTGAGAATGAGAAGCATGAATTGTGAGCATTCCCCATTTTTCACGTTTGTCGTTTGAACCCAAACGACGACGACGACAACTACAACTGGAAAGGAATCCAAATATATGGATTCCATTTTTTCAGAGTCACAAAATTTTGGCTTATTTAGCTGCCAGCCACTTCTAGTACTTCTTCTAAGTGCTTATGTCAATGATAGGGTTCTGACACGTGTACACGTGTTATGGGTGACAGCAACTAAACGCAGCGATGTAACATTCATCGACCCAAATTTGACACGTGGACGTTCCGGATTCGTATTTGCAAGATTGAATGGTTTCGATTCGCTAGTTAAAGGTCAATGAGTCAATATTGCCTCCGTTCGAGTCGTGCGTGCTTAGTGCGCATGCAAGCTGTCGTGGCCCACTCGGCTCGGCTCAAGTGAAGCTTTTATGTGTGTCGGCCATGTCCATCTAAATATCATTATATCATATGGCTGCCATTTTTTTTGGCTAGTTCACATCTTGATATTAATATCCTATTAAATATAAGAGTTAAATAATTAATTTATATAAATATGGATAGTTTAAAAAAAATAATTAATGAGGTAAACAAAATAAATTGAAGCTTTATAAATCTAATTAAAAAAATCATGGCAAAAATGAAGGAAGTATTATAATCACAAAATGTGTACAGAATTAATGGGAAGGCTGAGGAGTCCAGCTCAAGTCAAGTGCTGAAGCCAATTGCTGCAAATCCCTCCCTTCTCTCTATATTTGAAGTGAGGATTGGTCGTCACTCACACATAAAGTGATAGATAGTTCATCTGCCTCTGCCTCTGCCTCACCATTTTTAGAATAAAACACTTCTCAAACTCTTGTCATCTTCCCTTCTCTTACCCTCTTTCCTCCTTCCCCACAATAAATCCCTCTCAACTCAATTCTCTCTCTCTCTCTCTGCATTTTCTGGTTTTCTCCTCCAAGCAAATTACAGAAGGCTCTCCTCTTTCACCCACTCTCTCTGCATGTAACTTTCTACACTTTTAGCTTCTTTATCATGAGATTTTGATGCTTTTATTGTATGTGGCACTGATATGTTCTATCAAAATCTCATTTAATAAGGCTCTGAAAATTATCTCACCTTTTTGTCCTCTTTCACAGCTTCATCAAAAGCTGACATCCTACTGTTCTGGAGCTCAATTCTGATCTAACATGCCAACTTTTACTTTGAACCTCTGAATTATCCTTCAAAGGTTTGAACTCTGAGCTTTATTTTCCAGACTAATCAAATTCCTTTGCTCTGTTCCTTCAGTTCTGTCCATTGAAGCTTTTGAATTTACCCTATTCCTTTATTCCTTTGATGCTTTTTATGTGATATTGATACCCTGTTCTGCTTCAATCACAAGTTCATTTAAAGATCTTCATGTGTCAGCCAATCCAATTGTGAAGCTTCTAAATTTCCTCTGTCTTGTTCTTTAGACCAATCAAATCCTTCTTCCCTTTTCCTACAGTATTCTTCACAACCACACAGAGTGGTAATCATTGAAGTCATTTTAAATCATAATATGCCAACCAATCTATTTTGAAGCTTGTAAATTTCCTCCGAAAGGTTTGAACTTTGAGCCTTGTTCTTTACGCCAATTAATACCCTACGCTTCCTTTTTTCATTCAGACATTCTCACAAACACAAGAAGGGCAATGCAAGACCCAACGTTATTCCAATCCATGAAAAGCCATGGATTCCCAGAACAAGAACAGGTCAAGTGCCCACGTTGTGATTCCACGAACACCAAGTTCTGCTACTACAACAATTACAACCTCTCGCAACCCCGCCATTTCTGCAAGAGTTGCAGAAGGTACTGGACCAAGGGAGGCACTCTCCGCAACATCCCCATCGGAGGAGGAAGCCGGAAGAACACAAAGCGATCATCCACCAGCACCAAACGATTATCTGCAACGTCATCTTCACCATCATCATCATCTTCTCCGTTGGTTTCGTCGGCCATTGGAGGCGCAGACCCGACCCGTGTTTATACCTCCTCGATGGGCGGGAGTTTCAGTTCGCTTCTGGCATCATCATCTTCATCTGGGCATCTGGGGAGTGTTCTGGAGGGTTTGAATCCAAATGGATCGGTTCTGAAAATGGCGGAAGCTGGTGAATTTGGGGCGAAGGTGAGCTCTGTTGAACGGGTTGTAGATCCGAATGCGGAGATGCAGATTAATGGCGTTTCAAAGAGGTTTCTTGGTTTGCAGAATGGTGATTTGAGCTGTGGGAATAGCGCTAGCGAGTCGTCAAACCTAGCGATGTATACACCAGGCTCGAGCTTTCAATAGAATCGGAGACAAAGAACAAAATTTTCTTCGGCCCAATCTAGCAACTTCCGAATTATTCGGATTCTGATCTTAATACTTTGACTCTGATGAAATTAGTATCATAATTCAAACCTTTTTTTTTAAGGGTTAGAGGACAATTTTATACTGGAAGTTTACACTTGTTATTCATAATTTTTTTTTGCAACGTCACCTCGTAAATTTCCAAAACGAAGTAATATTATTATATTGATCATTCTCCAAAATTAAATTAAATTATTAGTTAATTAATATATTAACGTGGTATGCTATATCGTATCAATATTATCTTTTATTTTTAATTAAGGTATAAAATTACCCTAAAAATTTTTACTTGGGAGCGTTGGTATTTAGATTTTTTTTTTTGTTTAATATTCCTCTAATTGTTATCCAAGTTCAATCTGACTGGTAGTTTGACTAAATATACTTAATTGATTCATTCACTTCATTTTTTTAAAGTCAAATTTATAAATAAAAAAATTAAAAAAATGCATTCCTCCAAGTATCATTCTCTCAAGACTATAATTCATTTTCAAAACAAACATGTTATTTTTCGAGAGGTTGCTAAAGTATGGTATGCTAAGAGTGATATTTTGATAACGATAAAGCTTAGAGGGATAATTTTTTTTAATTTTTTTCTTATTTATAAATATGACTTAGAAAAAATCATGAATAGATTATATGTATACTGACTAACTTAACATATTTAGTGAAACTAACGGTCAAACTGAACTTAAATAATGGTTAGGGAATATTTAACAAAAAAAAAACTTCTGTATATCTAACGCTCATAAGTAAAAACTTTAAAATAAATTTGTACCTTAACTAAAAATAAAAAATAATGTGGATACCACGTGACATGCTATGTCAGCATATTAGTCAACTAACGATTAAACTTAACTTTAGGTAATAGTCAGGGCGATATTGTTACGCTTTGTAAACTTTCGAGACGACATTGCTCCAAAAATACTTCGGACAACTAGTATTCCTGAATAGAAACTTCTAGAGTAAAACTACCCTTTACTCCCTTGTTTTTATGCTAATATCAGAATGTGTATAATGGATTATGTTTGGGGTGAAGTGAGGGAGGATAATGTCATTATGAAAATTGAGATTCTTTTTATGTAATATGTATTATTGTATTTATGTTATTATTTAACTAGACGTGGATTTGATATATTTATAGTTTTAAATTTGAGGTAAGTTTTATTGTTATAACTTTTAAGTAATGCGACTTTTTGTAAAAATTTATTTTTATTTAGTGATATATTAATTCTAAAACTTGAATTTTTTTTCATAATTATGTATGATATATTTAAAAAAATTGATGCTATAGAAAAAATATATGTGAATTTATTTTTCTCTCTCTTTCTTTAACTAAATATATAAAATTAATACATAACTATAGAAAAACTAAATCTTTCAAAACTGGTTCTTTTTATTGTATTTTTTTTTTCAAAGTATGAGTTAAGACTAATATATTAGTTCAAGTTCTCGTTATTTTGGACCCATTTTTTTTTCATATTTCAAATTTTATTATATTAAACATAAACTTCAAGAATCTTAGATGATTGGTAAGAAGAAAAAGTGTAACCAGGAGTGTGGACGCTAATTTGATTTGTGTATTTTATACATGTAATTCAAATATTAACGTTAGGAATAGCATAAAAAATAATTTTATTAGGTGACACAAAACTCATTTCTTATATTTCGAGAGAATTATTTTCTAAAATATTAGTTAGAAAATACTGTCTAGTTTTCTATCCAAAAAAAAATTAGAAATAACATTCTATGCTACCTCTTGCTATCTTAAATATAAGAGTTACATAATTAATTTATATATATGAAAAATTAGTTAAGTTAATTATTAATAATAAATATATATTAAATTTTTTAAAATACCCTCTTTAATTATTATTTTTATTGATAAAAATCTCCTTTAGTATATTGAATAAATTTAGGGACAATCTCAAAAAAGTTATAAATTTAGGAAGCATAATAGCTCAAGGCCCTTATATTTAATATTAAAATAAATCTTTTAATTAATTCTTGTATTTGTATTTAAGACTAGTGGACAAGTTATATCTTGTATATATTTTGAGGTGGGTGTACTAGTAAACCATTTATGGTAAAATTTTGGGTCATAAGCTTAGCATCTTTATTTAGAATTTATTAATGTGGGCCGTAGGGAAGTGCATCTTTATGGTATGAATTGAAGCGCACTTGAGCTTATCAGATCAATCATTCATTCTGATCATCTAATTAATGATCGATTGGACTTTCAAATTAAATGGGACTTGTCTTCTTTCTAGATATGGAAATCTTATCATCACACAAATAATGTATATCAAATTTTGTCAACAACTGAGATGAGTGATAATTGACTCCATATTTCTTAAGTGAGTCACTGAATATAAGGAAATTGATGGGACTGAGTTTCTTGCATTATTGTCAAAAAGGTACATCTTCCACAGCAATTGCTCTACGTGCACAGATGATAACAAAGAAAAACAGTGAATTTCATAAAAAGAGTGATAACAAATACTTCATTGGCTTTGAAAATGAAAACCTTATTCCAACATATGTAAACTAACAAATGCTCCAAATCCAAAACTTTGACCCTATTCCTTTTAAAAAAAATAAAGAAGATGAATAAGTTAGAGAAGAGAAAATCTGCGGAACCTAAAGTTTAAATTCAAATTATCGAGTCCTTTAACGGCATGAGAAAATTTTAAAAATGAAGAGAAAGAGGGGGGGGGGTTGTTTTGGGTAGCGATTCAATTCAAATCTTTACACAATTGTCTCTAGAAAAAAATGCCAAGTTAATTGAATATGATTAATTCTAAGTGACAAACTTCTAACAAGCATCCAAACCCCCGCCCCCGGGGGGGGGGGGTTTGGCGCGTTTTGTTTTGGGTAGCAATTCAATTCAAATCTTTACACAATTGTTTCTAGAAAAAAAAATGCCAAGTTAATTGAATATGAATAATTCTAAGTGACAAACTTCTAACAAGCATCCAACGCAACTATAAAGAGTACAACACAAACAATGATCTTGTATACCATTCCTTTCACAATCAACTCCCTGAAGGACAATCACGAGCTCTTCATAACCATTACACAGGTACCACACGAGCCTTGTACATGATTATATACGCCATATGCCAATCGCCTGAACATACACGCCAATTTCAAAATTGTTAAAAAAATGAGTAAAGAAACTCAGGAAACCAACTCAAAAGATGAATTGATCAGTCCTTTTGAGAACAAGGAGAGCATATATGGAATATTTAACTCAGCTTTGATAGTTTTCCAGAAGGTTTATTAAAGGGAAGCCATTCTAGGTTCAGTTAAAA
The DNA here is from genome assembly GCA_037074615.1 of Leucaena leucocephala. Taxonomy (NCBI): domain Eukaryota; kingdom Viridiplantae; phylum Streptophyta; class Magnoliopsida; order Fabales; family Fabaceae; genus Leucaena; species Leucaena leucocephala. Next base: position 19,003,386 of record CM073555.1, on the reverse strand, counting down.
ATGTTTGTATATCCATATCTTAAAATTGATTTGGCATATCCTTACCTCCTCCAGATAGTTTAGTGATGTCTTCTTCCGCTCGTGGTTTGGGATTATCGTCATCATACTCAATCCATTTTCCTGCCAAAAAAAAAAATATTAATTCCACAAATCCGGAAAGACAGACTAGAATATTGAAGAAATGCAGATATGCTTCAGAGAACCAACCACTTTCTTGCTTGATCCATGCAACGTAATGTCCTGAATCAGCACTCCGACCCTTGTGGGTCAATACAGCAACCAAATCATAAATTCCAGTCATCTGTGATTCCTTTTCACCTATTGACAGCAGCATTGGGTAAACAGGAGGAAAAAGGTTGGCAATGGAAAACAAATTCAGTGGAAAGATTTCACAAGTTTTCACCTTCCTCCATTGGAGCTACAGATGGTTCCCCTCCTGCGTTTGATGATCCCTGAAACAATAAAAAAGAAACTCTAAGCAATTGTGCTCATGTATATACACATTGTAGAGTTAGTTTGTCTCATCACCTCAGCATCAGACATTTTTACATCGTTTTCCTTTTGAACTGAGGTTTTCTCATTGACTTTTAGACCAAGTCTTTTGCCTTCCTCATTTCCTAGAATCTGTTTTACATTTTACAATGTCAAAACGAAAATAGTCACCATACATATCACTAATCAAATCACCCTATAATCAAAGAGATGGCCGTGAGATCTAAAATGCCAAACAATGTGGATACCTGTCGAGGAGCTTCCAACTTCTTCCGTAGATCTTCTGAACAAAGATCATAAACATCCAACTCAAGAGGATAATCCACTTTCTGTGATGACAAAATCCAATTATGAACATGTATAGAGTCTGAGAAAGCAAACAAAAACCCCCCAGGAAGGAAGCAGTCCCCCCCCCCCCGCCGCCTTTTTTTTTTTTACCACAAGAAGGAAGCATTACCCGCAAAATCTTAGCCTTCTGGTTTGATTCCCTCTTCCAGAAAAAACGGACGAACTGAACAGTCAAGTACCTTGCAAATGCAATGTTAAAATAACAGAGCATGAAATAAGCAAAGATAAAAAATATATATAAAGGCAAAGAAAAACCTATAAGCACAGATTAAGAAACCAGTGAACACAAATCATGGGAACTACTGCGAGACCATGCTATCGCTCATCATATAGAATGGTCAACCATAATGATTCAAATTTAAGTTTAAAACTGGTAGATATTGGAATTAAGATTCAGAGCATTTTTCCTTAAGCACAACAAATCATGTAAATGAAAATCAGCACTTTATCTTCTTTCATTGAACAAATAAATCTTGGCAAACTCAATTTAGTAATGCCATATTATTGAAGTTAGCTGGAAAATTTGCAATGTTTGTATTCAAAATACACTTGGCACAATATGACATGGTGTCTCCAAAGATTTGAAGAGCAACAATCCCAAAAAGAAAAGCCCAAAATGAAAAGGGAAATATCTACTTTGGCAGGGAGTTGATCCTAGACTCCTTCAAGTAGATTGCACTGCGCCCCAAAGCAGCAGAAGCCTTCTCCAAATCAGATTTTAAGCCCTGCATGATTTAAATTAATTAAACTCTCAGATTTATTCAGTACTTAAGAACAAGAGCAAATCAATAAGGAAAACATTTAAAAAACAATATAATATTTTTTGAGAATCCGTAAGGCTCAACAATAAGCTAGACATTAATTATGTTGTACCAAGACAAAAACAAAATGGTTGAAGATTTCATCAAATAAATGATCACTGGTATCAAAGCAAGGGATCAATTTAAAGTTTCAGATATTTCATAATCACCAGGGCCAATGACATTCAGCAGCAGGAAACAATCAACTATATGTGAAACATAAGTGTAGAAGGTAAGCAATGATAGACAGAAGAAGATTTTCAGGAATAAAAGATCCACTACTTTATGGCCCTCACAGTACTGCAGTAGCTAGTTATTCAGCCTCACCATCTCACTTGAATTCAACTATTGGTAAAAGCTAGTAGTTGAGAGAGGAAGAGGAAGAGGAAGGATGTGGAAGGAAGGAGGTGAAGAGAGAGAGAGATAGAAGACCAAATTACAGGTATTCAGGATGGGGAAGCTAGTCAATCACAACAAAGCATAAAAACAGGGATAGAGTAGCGAGAAAAATAATCTCCTCAGTCAATAATTATCACATTATCGCAGAAGGAGTCAAGTCTTCAGAACTGTGTTATATCAATAGCACTTACATGCTTCAGTCCTTCATGCAAATGGTTCACCTCCTGTGATATGTGGCATTTAAGTGAGTAAACAGATTCTGCTTCTGAGCTTTCTTCATTACTCTCTTGGCAATGTATCCTAGCAATTCATCACAAACAAAAAATGAGTACAATAAATATGGTAAACTTTCAGGACACTACTGAAGCATTTTAATATACTCAGTCTTCATAAAAAGCAGATTGTGTCGTTTAAAATGTGATTAATTGAACCAGCTAGCATCGACTACAATACCACACAAGGGCACACATGTTCAGGTAGAGACAAAAATGAACGGGAAAAAAATCACTATTGTATACGAAGTCATCATTTTGAACAATAAGTCGAGTGCTTAGTATGTAAAAATAAAATACCCTATCTCCTCTCGGTATTAACAATTCTACCAATCAAATTCAAATATTTTCTAGATGGAAAATGCTTTACAATGGCAAGTGTAAATCACCCAAAAAAAAAAGGCCCAGATTGATGAGATAAAGGCCGAAAGCCAGCCACTAGCGAAACAGAGGGTTAGGGAAAATTAACAAATGCATGAATACGTTGATAACAAGAAAAACAAAATTCAAGTTTAACTTAAAATCCATTTTATTCTTAAGCCACTCAAGGAAAATCAGTTTAGTAGTTAAGCAGCAAAAAATGATGAAGAATGCAACAAATTGATGGTTGATGAATAAATACAAAGAAGAATACTTATAAGTACAAGCAACTTATTGTGTATTATTATCAGGAGTAGCAACAATTAAGATAAGATATCGGATAGTTTACCTGCTAATAAGGTCTATGCCAAAAAGAGCCTTCACATCATCAGAATTTTCACTGAAAGGAAATTTTATATTAAATTACTCAGTAAGTAAATATTCTTGAAAATAGGAGGTTATTGAAAAATAAATGTGACACGTTAATCTTTGAGAATCCGTAAAACCAAGTAAACCACAATGAAATTGCATTTTAAGGTAACTGAATCAGACAATTGGTGTGGGAGAGAGAAGCATGAACAACGGAGTTTTAACTATTCTTGCATGCCAGCTTTTCTATGAAAAGTATCGGTTTTGAGATGCTCAAGCAATTATTTTTAAATGCTTAGCAATAGCAAGAAAATCACCTAGATCCAGGGGATCTGAGAGACTGAGAAAGTGTGTACAAAAGTTGTGTCCAACATTCTTCAGCGTCCTGATAGATATGAAAAAAAATTAAATACTTATGATAGCTCATTTAAGCAGTCCAATTGACTCCACAAAGAAACGTCCAACTTATGCACCTGTTGCATGAACACCCCATTTTGCGGCTGGCCAAATTGAGGATACTTTTTCCGCAGTAACTGGTAAAAGAGATAACAAGTCAGGGGAATATCATCTCACCATCCCTATTTTTATGAGTAAAGGCAGAGTATGATGAAAAAAAGAAAGAAAGAAAACTTACAAGAAAAAAAAATTCCACCAACAACAAAGAAAGCATACAATGACAGAATGAGATAGCCCCTATAAAGCAATATGAAAGTCTGAGCCCAAAAAAGAACGAACCAGCCAAAACTGCATTGGTGCCACAGGCTTCACACTTTTATCAAGCTCATTAAATAAGTCACGGGATGCAATAGTCAACATATGAGAAGACTGATCCACGTCATTACTCCGTCCAGAATGAGAGTACCTAATTCCAAGATTCATCATGTGTCAGGGACAAATGAGAAATGAAAAGGGTCTTGTAAGTCTCCTCAGAAAGGTTATAGGATACCTCCGCCTATTATTACCGATGGTTGAAAACGAATGGAGCTAAGATTCAAGATAATGAAGTCATGGGGTCAAATATGTCTAGAACTGAGAATTAGGGAGTTGATTCTTTGTTGTCAATATTTTAAAGTATTATTAGATCAGTTATTTCCATTTGTTGTCAAGATGTCATGTGTCTAGATATTAGATGTCCAGGTGTCTTATGTTTAGGTGTTCGCAGTTGGCTTTCTGTCAAGATTAATTATTCCCAAACGTTGCAGATTGTATATGGACATGTATAACGCATTTGAAGGGAATGAAGTGAATATTCAATTTATTTTGGAGAATCTCCTTCATTTTGTTAGTTTATGGGATTAGATTCCGGTTCCTTAAACCAATAAAGAATTCTCTTTTCACTTGTCTATCCTAGAACATAACAAAATAGCTCACTTGATCAAAGCTGACTTCAACTCTGGCACAGAATGAAGACATTGCAATGTTGAATTCATATAACAGGTGTTCCCCAAATTGCATAGACCAGCAGTGTGACCCTGGAAAGCCCAAAAAAAAAAACAATAAAGTGGATGTTACAAATGAAAAGGTATTATTCTCAGCAAAACCAGCAATTAAATATAAGATAGACTCAAAGTACTTTAGACGATGAAATCCACCTCCATATAGTATATTAGAATCATCAGTAGGTGGAGATTTTGTGTGATAAGGGGGAAAAACAAAACTAAAATTCCATCCCTCAGCAGCAACTAGACCCAAACAACATGCATATCAATTATTGAACACTTTTAACATCTCCACTACAACTAAAATAAATTATTGAGTAAATTCTGAGATGAACAAGGCAAAAAACTAGGTTGAACACAATCCCTGAAACAGTTGCATTGGAATGACAGAAACTTCTATGACGAAGATGAGGCTTGACTTCAAGCGCATTGCTGGTGACCATGAAATGCCTAAAATGATTTCAAAGCCCAATTGCTTAGGCGTCATTATTTCTTCCCCAACTCGTTATTTTCAGCTCAATTCCCATCCTTATTGTTATCTAAAATAATCAAGCACGAGAACAAACAAAGGACCGCCTTCAGTCCTTTCTATTAGATTCAAGACCAATGTTATTCACAAGCAAACATGGATTTGTTCAGCAACAGAACAGCTTCTCAGTTATAAGACCTACGTCATTTTACAGCAAAATGATATAAAAATACCAGGAAAAAGGGGCAGACCCGAAATCCATATTTGCCAAGAAGCTATTTAACGATGAGAATTGATTCAGACTCAAACAGTGTATTGCATAACAAAATAAATATAAAGAGGAGAAGAGTTAAAACATTTTCTATTAGATTAGACCAATGTAAATGGCAAGCAAACATAGATTTGTTTTACAATAAAACAACTCCGAAGATCAAGGTCGTTTTAAAACAAAATGATATAATAAATATATAAAAAAGACGGACAAATGCAAAAATCTAAATTTGCCCAGAAGCTAATTAACTAGGGGTGTTCACGGGACGGGTCGGGACCGGGACAACCCCGTCCCGTGTCCCGTCCCGTCCCAAATTTGTCCCGGTCCCGACGGGACCGGGACGGGTTCGGGACGGGACGGACCCGGAATTATTTTTTTTAAAAAAATATATTATAATAAAATCATCTCAATAAATTATTTCATATAAAATGCCCCAGCAACTTACTCGAAATACCAACATTTCTCCTTGATATAATATAATAACTTACCCATATAAGGGAAAAAAAAGTAATAGTAAAAAAGAATAGAAATATCAATATAAAAATATCTGTATAAGAATAAAAATATCTATATAAGAGTGGGAAAGATAGGATAATGTAAATTTTTTTTAAAAAAAAAAAAAAATCGGGACGGGACGGGATTCCCGAGGGACGGGCCGAAACCCGTCCCGTCCCGAATACCAATCTTGTCCCGTCCCGGGACGGACCCGTCCCGAAATCCCCAGGACCGGGTCGGGACACCCGGGACGGGACAAGGTTGGACACCCCTATAATTAACCATGGGGATAGAATTAGAGTTGAAAACTGTGTGTTTATGTATAATAATGTCATTATACAGAGGAGAAGAGTTGAAATTTGAAACTTACCACAGATGCTACTTGTTCTTCTTCAGGAAGATCTTCAACAAAAACAGGTCCCTTCTCTGGAACCTTTACAATTTCATCAGCAGTCCCCATCATCATCAACTTTTGACCCTGCAAAATTATATTATGCGGATCATTCAGTAAAAGAATATATGATAGATGCTTCATTAAAAAAAAAAGAGTTAAAATCAGATAATGCATCTTAGCAACACTCACGTCTTTCACACCTAATGTTGACCACTCAGCATCGTCCTGCATACCCAACAGGAAATGATTGAAAAAGATTCAGTAGCACTTAAAATAAGCTATATTTAATTCATTAAGACATGTTGAAACTGACTTACTAATAATTAACAACATAATAAGTAAATTGATATCAGATAACTTGTTGGTATCACACACACACAAGACACAACAATCTACTTACCTTCAGTAGACCACCCTTGACCATAATTTTTTGCCTTTCAGGAGGGACCCCAGTCAGATCATATAATTGGCACTTAAAGACCAAAGGTGGTTGGGAAGTATCAAGTTCTACATTTTTAAACAGCTCCTTTTGCCATTTTACACTCACTGCATAGTGAAACACAGTGCAATAGTGAGTAATAGATTGTAAAATTATTAATATTACAACCTCTAAAAGACAAATAAGAAAATTGGTTGGGAAATCATCCAATAATATGAGATGCAATTCATATTTTAGAAAACTTGGAACCTCAAAGGTCATGAAGTACCTATGTGTCATTCATTTAGGCATGCAGCCCAATAATATATCAAAACCTAAAGAATTCAAAATGCCAATATGGGTAAAACAAAAGGGAATTAACAATTCAGGAAGGGGAGGGGGAGTGAATCTTTGAACAGGAACTCATGTTGAAGCTCCAAAAAGTTACCGATCCAACGTGTACGTATTACTACTCAAAAACATTATGATCTTTCCTACTCAAAAGATTCTTCCATTTATTCCCTATTAATTAAATATATTTCAAGTGAAACTTTTACTAGAGCTTTCACGATACAAAGTATACATTATATTGTAGTTGTAGCGCCAGTATAGTCCATTTGCTTTCCCTACAAATAGTTAATTTTTAAAAAACTGCGAAACCCATTTGACACTTTACAGTCCCAGCTTATCCAATAACCGAATTTAAAAAATTCACAGAAATCAAGCTGAAGCACGATCCTCCAAAAATTTTAAATCAGATATCGATAATTCATAACAAACAGGGAATGCTTAACCTGAAAATATCCAATGACATATCTCTTGAATTCAAATACTCGGTGCAAATCAGAGTCCGATTAAACGAAAAAACGAACACCAAAAAGAACAGTGAGCCTTAAAACATTCAACGAAAATTTGGAGAGAAAAAAAATCAGTGTGAAAAACGCATCGCAGGTACTCATTCTCCCCTTCGTATGATGCATATCAAATTGAAACATGGGATTGAAAATCGAGCTCGAGAAGGACACGGACCTGAAATCATAGTTAAAGAACTCTGGCGCGAGAAGGATCAGAGAGGAAGAGTTTGGGTAGAAGGCTAGAAGCTTGGCTTGAAGAAAGGGAAAAGCAAAAATCTGCACTAGTTGCTTCCTGCGTGAAGTTATATGGGGCAAATCCAAGCCCAACACCTCTCTCTATTCAGGGTCGGGCAATTGTTGCGCCTAGCAATCCACAACGTGACTAAACTTTATTTTTGTTTATGATTTAAATTATAAATTTTTGAAACTAAAAAAAAAATTATAAATTTTGATTTTTTAAATTTATTTTATCTAAAATATTGATCTATATAATTTAATAAAAATTTATATTAATATAAAATTAGTTTAATAGTATAAAGCTACTACTAAATATTTTTATATCTCGAGTTTAATTTTTATAAATAATATATATACTAAAAAGAATAATTACGAATCTTAAAATTATGATACTCAGTAATAGAATTTAATTAATATTATTAAAAAAATTTAATAAAAAATTAGACTACTTTACCTATCGAGAAATAAAAAACCATAGTATAAAATTTGGGAGGCCAAAACCAGAATTTATGTTGGACTAAAAATTATATTAATATATTTATTAATTATCATTTTTTTTAATTTTCTAACCATCTAAGCTGCAAAATCTGCCATTAAACGTTAATGATAAAGTAATAATAACTTTTCATGTGACGATTCATCTAATCTATTTAATATATTTTGCAACATAGTTAATTTAAGTTCGAAATAAATAGGATATTGTTTATGAATATTGTGACTTTCCTATAAATTTTATATTATACATGGATGATACTGATATAAGTGATATGATGATGAACATATGAAGTTTTATGTTAGATGTACAATATACTCTATGATAGATTTTTAATGCAAATTAAGTTCGTGTGAATTCCATCATCCTATCGAAGAAGAAGGTAAGGGATTGTTTTATTTTTATAACACTTAGCTTATATTTTGTCATATTAATTCTAATTTATTATGGCTCGAGTTATATTATATTATTTATTTTTTCCTTTTTCATGCTGGTCTTTTTACATTTGTCTTGTTTATGTGTATTTATTTTTGGGTAAATGTATATTTAGCACTCTAAAATAATTTTAGAAGAGCAATTAATATCCTAAAATATTTAAAATTATAATTAACACCCTAAAATATTTAAATTTATATAGTTACATCATTTCATTGACAAAAACATAATTTTTTATCGAATCTATATCACGTGAACTTTTTATCTTGACACATTATCATTTAAAATGTCACATGTATCATATTGTTTAAATAAGAATAATAAATAAATCTTAAAATTGATATTGTATATAATTTATATGTAAAGATTGAGAAATTTTACGGTTTATTTAGTACAATTTATTAAAATAATATTATACATATGGTTTTTACACAATAATATATAGAAATAAAAAGTTTATATGATATGTATCAAATAAAAGTAAATATTTTTATTAGTGAATGGGTAAAATTATATCAATTTAAATATTTTAGGGTGTTGGTTATATCTCTAAAATTAATTTAGAGTGCTAATTGTATATTTAAATATTTTAGGATACTGGTCGTACTTTCAAAATTAGTTCAATATGTTAATTGTACTATTAAATATTTTAAAATATTAATTATTTTTATAAAATTATTTTAAGATACTGAATGTATTTTTAATTTTTATTTTTTAACTAATTATGTGTATATTGTTTTAGCGTTTAACTTACGTGCCATTGTTGTTAAATTTGTGAGTCAATTAGCGGAGTTTAACAACTTCACACTGTTAGCTTGTAAAAATAAGTCAAATTATAAATAGTTATGCAATTTATCTGGTCAAACTGGTTTGACTTGTTGATTTTCAACCGATTTGAATGAATTATACAAGGTTTCATAGAATTCTAAATTTAAAATCTAGACTAATAGACATGAAAAGAAAATAAAAATCACCTTCTTGTGCAAGAAGCTTTATATACATCCATAAGCTTTTGTTCATCGGGCCTATCTGCTATAACTCTGGTTAAGAAGAACAAAAAAGAGGAGTGACGGAGAAAGAAAGAGGAGGAGGAAGAATCGTTTAAGCGGTCACACTAATAATCAAGATATAGACAATATATAGAAAAAATTAGACAAATTTAATTAATATCTTATCGAATATTAAATATATATATATATATATATATCTAAACTACTTAATTCAATAGGAATTACATTGGATTGGATATGTATCTAAGCAGATATAGGGTTATTGAGAAGAAATTGTTGCAAGAAAAAGTATTAGAAAATATACTATAGAGAAAATTTATGATATATATTGATATTTAATTATAACCGTAATATGTTATATTATATTTTATATATATGTGTGTGTTTGGATAATATTTTAAAAACGAGTTTTTAGACAGCTTATAGAAAAAGGCTTTTAGAAAAGAGATTATGGGCCTGTTTGGATAGGATTTTAAAAAAAGGCATATAAAAAAAAGGGTTTATGGACAGCTTATGAAAAAGGGCTTTTAGAGAAGAGTTTATGGAAAAAAAGTGATTTTGAATAAATGAGTGTTTGGATAGTTATTTTTAGAATGACTTTTTATATTGGTAAATTACTAAAAAGGATATGATTTGATTAAAAGTAAGAGAGAGGAGAGAGGTAGAGAAAAGAGAAGACAGAGGGTAGAGAGTAGAAAGGAGAGAGAGTGTAAGAAAAAGTAGGAGAGAGGAGAGAGTGTGTAAAAAAAAGTAGGAGAGAGGAGAGAGACTGTAAGAAAAAGTAGGGGTAAGATAGTAATTGGATAGTCCATAAGCTATTTTACTATTCAAAAAGCTAGTTTTAATAATTTATTCAAAACTATGATTTTAAACCATAATTTTACCCAAAAGCACTTATGGACAAATATGGCTGTTTGTTTTAAAATTTTTTCAAACCAAGGTTTGGGCCAAAAGCTCTTTTAAAACCATGGTTTGGTACCTTACCAAACAGGCCCTATGAAAAAAATAATTTTGGATAAATGAGTATTTGGATAGTTGTTATAAAAAGGAGTTTTGTAATTAAAAAATTATTAAAAAGGGTATGTATGAGAGATGAGAGATGAGAGAAAGTAAAAAGATAAAGGAGAAAGGAGAGATGGTGAAAAAGATAGAAGAGAGATAAGAAATAGTGGAAAAGATGGAGAAGAGAGGAGAGAGGGTAGAAAAGATAGAAGAGAGAGAAGAGAGGGTGTAAGAAAAAATAGGGGTAAAATAGTAATTGAGTAGTTGAAAAATATTTTACTGTTCCAAAAATTACTCTGACCAGCTTATCTGAAACCATGGTTTTAAATTATGGTTTGGTCCAGAAGCCCATTTAAATAAATATGACTGTTTATTTTAAAATTTTTTTAAACTAAAGTTTGGGTTAGAAACCCTTTTAAAATCGCGGTTTCTAAGCCGCCTCATACATTTATTATTTTTATGGTCTAAATTTTGTAATCACGGCGTTGGAAAACAAATTATAATCTAGCCTCTAATAAATATTTAGATTTTTTTTTTAAAAAATATCACTTAAATTTTAAAATTTTAAATTAATTTATTTATTATATTTTTAAAATTATTTACTATGCAAAATAAATAATAACACATTTTTAGAGAAATTTATAATTTTAGATTTTAAATTTTAAGTAGTATTTTTTAATATTTTTCCTAAATATTTTTTAATTTAAATTTTGGTAAATTGACAGGATGAGTCCTCAAAAATCATGAGTTAATTATGAGATAATAAGCCCCACTAGTTGGGGGTAAGATGAATCATTTAAAATATGTTCAATAGGATGTAAGAGATTTTGACAAAAATAAAAATAAAAATAAAAGTAAAATTAAACTAGAAATATATTTTAAAAGTTTATTTGGTAGAATAAAAGTAAGTATGAAATTTATGTATATTTTTTTATAAGTTAAGGTAAAATAGTCTAAAATATTTTTTATAACTTAGGAAAGATTAAAATTATCTAAAAAAATTATAATTAAGGATAAAATGGTCAAAAAAATTTACTTTTACTTCTATTATCTCAATTCATAATCTTTTTTATAGAACTAAAATAGTTTAAAAAATTAAAAATAAAAATAAAAATAACTTTCATCATACTAAATAAAAAAACTAAAAAATTTTACTTCTATTTTTATTTTCTTAATCTCATTTCCTTCCAACCAAATATACCATGAAAGGTCGGGAAGAGAGACCACAAATCCACGAACATGATATCTCATGAGCAAATTTGCTAGCTTTAATTTTACACCAAAATTAAAAAGGTATAAATTTATAATTTATAATTATAAAGATCGCCATTATTTACCATGCTTTTCGTCCCCCCCACAACTATTTATCTATTTTATTTTTTATTTTTTTACAAAATTTTAAAAAATAAATAAATTTATTCACGATCTAAAAGTAGGATAAAGTCTCCCTTCTTTTTAAACGATATCAATGTCAGGCAGGACCGTCTATTATTCTCCTCTCTAAATATCATAACTAAAACTATAATAAAACGATATTTTTAAATTTATAATTATAAAGATTATTATATACATTTATAGGAGGGCCACAGCCACGGGGTAAAAAATTCAGTTGTACCAAGAGACATACAGTTGGGCTATGCCGGTGAAAACAATAATTAAAAAAAAATATTAAAGGGTTGATCTAAGTGATAAATAATTTAGTATCGTTTAAACGAAGTTTTGAATTCGAGCTTTAGCTTATGGAAAAATATTTTGTTAGAAGACTCACCCACCATAGTTAGGTGCGCGATGCATGTCAAATCCAGATGTAGTTGGGGTAAAATTTCGGTGAATCGGGTAGGCAAAAAAAAAAAATATATATGCAACAGCGTATTCATAAATAATAATTAGTTGAATTATGTATAAGCTTTTACTCATTAAATACATTATACATGAATTACATTATATTTATACCAACATTATTATATACATTTTCCGAAAGGGAATGAATCTTGATGTATTTGGTGCATATGAATTTTATTGTATTTAATAACTTCATCTATGAATCGAAGATGGCTTAAAATAAAATGATTCATGAAAATAATAATTAGGTTATAAAAATTTTGGATGGTCATGAACATTTACAAAATATAATAATTTTTCTAAAAAAGATACCTTTTTAAAAAGTAACTGATTTTTATGAAAAAGTTTAAATAAAGGGATCCATAAATTAAAAAGAAAAATAAAAAGTTCCGCCCATTTGACAAATTCTTTCTAAAGCCATATCTCATTTATGACTTGCCATTTGTGAAAAATTTTGTATTTTATATGAAATTATTAGTTATTGATATTTATAATAATTGGGTATAATCGTTTATCAAAAAGTTCTAAATAACTTAATTTGGCATGGTGGTAGTGGTGAATTTTTTGTTTAAACTGTTACTACTAATATGTTTTAACATTTAAGAACAAGGGAACAAGTGAAGTGAGGATCGAACCAAAAGTTGCCTCCAATTCGTCCACATATTTTTATTCGCTGACCAGAATAGAGAGACAATTAAAAAAAGAAACAGTCAAAAGTTGGGGTATTATGGCCAATGTCAAACGGACAAACGTAACAAGGTAATCCCCACTTTTGGGTATTCTCGTCGTGCCGTGACCTGCAGTTGCCATAACGGGTTCGAGTACCTTCGGAATTGGAACAGTGACGTAACATGTACGGAGGCTCGTCCAAGGTCGGCCGTGGCGGCGGCCCAAAGCGCCTCCACTCGTCTTTTCCGCCGCCGCCCCACCGGGGATCCGCTCCTCCCCGCGGCGGCCGCCTTTCAATCGGCGGTTCTTCTGGCGGCCCTCGCGGCCGGAACCAGAACCGAGGGGCGCCGGCGAACCCCCCCGCAGTGGAGGAGACGTTTAGCCTAGTTTCTGGCAACAATCCATTAGCATTTGCTATGATCATAAGACTGGCGCCGGATTCAGTAGAGGAGATCAAGCGCGTGGAGGCGCAAGGTGGGAGGGCGCGGATGAAATTCGACTCCAACCCGCACAATCCTAGTGGAAATGTAAGCTTCTTAGTGAAATTGAGGAGCTTGCTTGATTTTACTAGAACTTTTTTTTGATGGAATTTTCTTCACAAATCAATTTTTTAGTCGTTTTTCTAACCCGTGCTCTCGGTTGAGCATTGTTGTTTTCCTTATTTATAGTGTATTTTTGCGTGTTTGCCTAACTGTTCACGAAGTTTCAATTGGTTTTTGTGTCCCAGCACTTTTAAGCGACTTGTTTGTGGAAAGTAATGGAAACTGATTCTTTGAACCGAACATATCGTCTTCTTTAGATTTCTATGATCCTGACGAGATTTGTTGGGTTCTTAGAAACTAGTAATCAATTTGAATAGCTTTGATAATAACTCCGGGAGTTTTATGCTGTATGGCCTACCACTTTGTTGACTTGCTAGAATGTAGAATTTGACTGTGGAACTATAGAGTTTGTAGAAGCTCTAGAATGCTTGTAGAAAAGGAATTCTCCACCAATGGCTTTGTGGCGTGGTGGCATGTAAGCTCTCTTGTTAGTGTTTGTAACCTTAGATTGTTAGTTCTGCCTATTTAAATGAAAGAAAAAAAAAGAAAAGGAACTGTCTCCTGGACGATTTGAGTAACCTCTTTGGAGACTTGGAGTTGATGTGTATAAAATCTAGGAGTTAGTTTATGAAGCTGCAGCTGTGAATATGATCGAATACTCCTCTGTGATGTACATGATTTGCCAATTGTGAGGATATATTTTACTCTTCTTTTGTTATAGCTTGTATTTATCTTTTCGATGAGGAATAATGGAGATGATTGGACCGCTTTGCTTTATTTTCCCCCCTTCCAGTTTTGCAAATATGATATTTTATGCAGCACTGGCTAATGACAATTTTTGGGTGTTGGAGTTGAACTGGATTTATGCTTTGGCAATTGGCAAGAATTATAGCTAGTAAACCATGGGTGCTTGTTGTGCATTGTGTTCGTTATTGCTTATGCTTTGAATCTCGTTTTCTGCCTTGGGAAGGGGAGGGGTAGGGATAGGGGTCTAAATTGTTGACAGCTTATATGTTTTCTATAACCTAAAATTCATATTCATAATATTCTTTATATTTAATACTGCTATGCTTATTCATGTAGTTGACCCCATCTAGTAGGATAAGGCTTCTTGTTGTTGTTGTATTTGATACTGCAATGCCATATGCAAGTTCACACATCCATGGAGCTTATTTCATAGCTACTACCATTTGTGTGTGTGTGGGTTAGTATTAATTTGAAATATAATGTTTAAATGCCCTGTAATTTTTCCAGATTATTGATGTTGGTGGGAAGGAATTTAGATTTACTTGGTCACGAGAATTTGGTGACCTTTGTGATATATATGAGGAGCGTCAAAGTGGTGAAGACGGAAAGGGCTTGCTTGCTGAATCTGGTTCTGCCTGGAGAAAACTGAATGTACAGCGTATATTGGATGAAACAACTAAGAATCATGTCAAAATGCGGTCAGAGGAAGCTGAACGCAAGCACAAGTCACGCAAGTGTGTAATTTTTTATGACGATATATTTTACTTGCGATCATATGAACTCTGTAGTTGTGCATTGGTTCTCCTTGCTACTCCTAGTTGTCAACATGCTATTACCTCATTCTCTTTCTCTTTATTTCCATGACAATTTGATGTTCCTTCTAATAAAGTTGCCTTATTTCTGTGATATACTTGTTGAAAATGAATTTTGTGACATTCTTTAGATGGTAACTTGTGAATGGTAGATGATTCCTTAAATTTACCCTTGTATTTTGAATTTGTAGGTTCAGTACATGATTCTAGCACAATTTCAATTGTTTCTTAGGTTATACTGTTCAAGCTTATCTTTATAGTGAGGTTTTTCTGCATTTTCTTCTTGTTGTTGAACTAGTCTCAATGCTTTTAGTTATTGTCATTTAGACAATTACTCAGTTAGATTATTATGTAAAAATAAATTTTGTAGATTACTTGTACATAGGCTGGTAGGTTTCATTTGAATGGAACAAGTTGTTGGTTTTTCTACTACATAGTATCAGTATACCCCATTCAGTTAAAAGTCAATTTTCTATTTTAACTGAACTGTGGACGATTTAAAAGTACAATCTTTTCTCTGTGTAGGAACTCTAATTCTTTTGTTGAAATCTTGATTTAACTTTTGTATTTTCCTAAGGCACATAATTTTCAAATGTTAGTGTCCAATCGATGATTTTAAATTTTGAATTACTTATCATGTGGTGGAAACAATTGGAAAGTTATCTCTTGATATACCACTTTTTGCCATATCTTATGATGCACTAGTATATCTTGTCTTTTCACCCCCTAATATTTTTACAAAATATCTTTAATTTGTTTTACTTTATGAAAGATCTTTTCTGTGTTCTCTAAAACAGAGCCATTGTCCTTGAACCTGGGAACCCATCTATGAAGAGTCAAATAAAGGCTTTAGCAGCTGTTGAGGGTAAGTTCTCTTTTATTTGACTTCATGTCTCCTTTCAATGTTCTAAGTTAATTTTTTTCATGTCTTCTTTCTTGTATTAAACATGTGAATTACTGAAACCCA
The DNA here is from genome assembly GCA_037074615.1 of Leucaena leucocephala. NCBI lineage: Eukaryota > Viridiplantae > Streptophyta > Magnoliopsida > Fabales > Fabaceae > Leucaena > Leucaena leucocephala. The sequence goes on along the minus strand of CM073555.1, from coordinate 18,987,250 downwards.
TCCTCACTGAGCTGGAACAAATATGCTTAAACTAATGCCTATAAACTGGAGGCATAGTCAATGAAGTGAGTGTGTCACCTGTAATTTATGATTCTTTTTCATCATATGATGTCCTCCTGACTTTCCAAAACTTGAATTCAAACAAGTAGTGAATGAGATTTGCTCAAGAAGTTCCACTCTTATTGGGGACGATTTAACATCCAAGTGTTTTACCCACCAATTTTTGAATCCATAATGCTACAAAAATGATGACAATTTAATTTTTTCGATGTTCTTTAACCATGAAAATTCCATACTTCCATTATATGATGGTGCAAAACTTTTGAATAGTGTTTTATTGTTGCTGATATTAGGATTGATAACTTGCTTATTAAAACCCTGTTAGGTTCCTGTAAAGTCTTTTAGCATTATTTATTTAATTTGATCATTTTCTTGTAACTGTCTTATTGTGTAGCTTTTTATTTTTCTTTTGTCCAGCTACTCCATGGAAGAATTACACCAAAAAGAAAGAGGCTGCACTTAAGAAAAGGAAAGTGGAAACTCCTCAAGGTAGTTAAAACTTAATGTCTTTCTGATGTGGATTTGCTCAATCTTTAAGATGATGACACTTAGTTGTATTGAAAATTTTCTATAATATTTTGTTAGCTCAAGTGTTTAACTTGTATGTCTGGATATTTTATAGTTGGAGGACCCCCAAAATCTACGCATAGATCTGGATTGTCTTCATCAGCAACCAGGGGCAGGCATTCATCTTCTCCTCTTCCATCTCCACCTGAGCAATCTGCTGCTCCTTCCTCTCCACTTGGGGCTGTAAATATCTCCAAGAACCTTGATGATGTGCCATCGCAGATGATGAGTAAGCAAAATACTACTACTGACTCTGAGAAAGAAAATACTACTAGGATAGACAATGCAGTGAGGGAGACACCAGGAAGCAAAGGGAATAATGGAGCTAGATCCATGGATCTGCAGAGCATGTTAATTTCTCTTCTCATGGATAAACCTAGTGGAATGACTATAAGGGTTTGAATCGATCTAATAACTATATCTAAAACGTCTTTGTTAATCCAATTTTATCTTATCCATCTTGCCCCTTCATTATAGGCCTTGGAGAAAGCTGTTGGAGACACAATTCCAAATTCCTCAAAGAAAATTGAACCTATCATAAAAAGGGCAAGTAGTGGAACTCTTTTGAAGCAATTCTTTTCTGAAACATTTTTTACCTGATTTTTCAATCTTGATCACCAGGTTGCAACATTCCAAGCTCCAGGAAGGTATATATTGAAACCTGGAGTGGATTTGGAAAGCTTCAAGAAACCTCTGTCTGAAAGTGGAAGGTAGCTGTTACTTTACTCGTGATCAGTACAATGATTAATGATGCTCTTATTTTCCTTTGGTATGACTGTCATTACTTATATGAACTTAGTGTTGTGGTCTAAAGAAGTTTTCAACTTGGCAATTTTGGCTAATATGATTATAACCCTCAATATTTGTGCTGTTTTTGTTTATGGGCTTGTATTTAATGACATATTATTAATTATCATTCTCTACAGTTCGCCTGAAGACAATCTCCACCAAATTTCTGCTCGTGGAGAGTTTCATGATCAAACACCTGCACTGCAGGGAGGCTTTGAAGAGAAAGTGCCGAATGATAATGTGGAGGAACATGTGCAATTAAACTCTAAAGTTGGAGATGAATCCAACACACTGAATACAATTGATGTTCATCACACTTCTCCTAATGTCTTTGATGACAAAAAGGGCTCTGATGGTAGTGAAGGGCAGGCAGGCAGCTCTAGTGATAGCGGAAGTGACAGTGACAGCGAAAGTCACAGCAGCGGTAGTGGAAGTGACAGTGGAAGCCATAGCAGGAGCAGAAGTAGGAGTCCTGCTGGAACAGGGAGCGGGAGTAGTAGTGACAGCGAAAGTGATGCATCATCCAACAGCAAGGAGGGTTCTGATGAGGATGTAGATATCATGACAAGTGATGATGAAAAGGAGTCAAAGCCCAAAATGGAAGTCTCTGATCAAAGGGTGTCATCACTTATTCCAGCAAAATCCCCTGATGGTAGATCTATGCAGAATGAAATTGATGACAAGCAAGATGGTAACGACTCAGATGTAGTTGAGATTGAAAAAGACTTACCTGAGGAACAGGGAGCTGAAATAGGTCCAACTACAACTACCATTTCTAACAAAGGTGGAAAAGCTTCAGAAGAGACAAAGCACTACTACCCTGATTATGATGATCTCCAGGAACGCCATTATATAAGAAGTTTATTCAATGAAAGGGAAAATACAGTTAAGGCTAGCTCAAGGCATGAACTGTCTGACAGCTCTGAAAGGCTATCTAGTGGAAAACACAAGAGGGGTTCTGATGTGAAGAGCCTTGATGAGAAGTCTGAACGTACAAAGAGGTTAAAAACAGACAAGTTCAATCAAGTAATGGGTTCCGCTGGTATGGATGTGCAGCTATCAGAAAATTCCAAGAGTTTGTCTCCCGTTGGACTGACTGAAGACACTTTTAAAGGCCATACTACACAAGCAGTTAATAGAGCTGATAGACAAGGGAATTTGAATGCTGATTTACAGAAAGGATACAACCAATCATTTTCTGCAAAATCTTCGGACTTGCAGAGGACTTTTGATCAAACCTCATTGGGGAAGCCCTCGGATCCCTTAGAAAAAACTGATAGGCATGGAGAAAGTTTAGGGTGCAGCAGAAAACACTCAGAAAAGGGTTTTCATGCGCGTGAAGGTCCTTCTATGAATGATAAATCTCAGAGAGAATCCCAAAATGAAGATATTTACCCCTCTGGAAAAAAGGTTCCCAGGAATTCTAGGGAAGCTAGCAATGGAAGTAAGCAGCCGATGCCCTTGGATTCGAATTACCAAAAGCTGAATGAAATATCAGGGAAGTTTAAGGAAGGTCGACAAGGTGTACACTCACACACTGGAACTTCACCTAAGGACAATAACCTAATTGGTCCTAGAAAATCCCCAGTTATTAACGGGAGAGGTATCACTCTTCAAAGAGAGCTTTCTGACTTGGAGTTGGGTGAACTTCGTGAGTCCACTCCTGATGAAACTCATGTCACAAAGCAATTTGAAAGAAAAAGTTCATTTAAACATTTGGAAAATAAAGGAGGCATTTCAGAGGACAAAAATTCAGATGTTTCTAAAGTAAAACCCTCACCAAAAGCTATTTTTGAATCAGGAAAACGATCCCCGGCCATTGTAAACTCTAGTTTTCCTTGCAATTTAGAAAGCACAAATAAAAAGAAGAATGCGGATGAACATTTTGAAGATTCAACAAGGTCCCATGTTAAAGCAGTGCAGTCTCATCCACAGCATATGAAAGATCACTTTGAAGTTGGTTCCCAGATGAACAAATTGCCTGAAATAAATGGTAGATCTAGAAATAATGAAGCTGGGGTGAGTCAATGTATTGATTTGGAAGGAAGGGAAAGCAATAGAAGAGGGCCCATTAATGCGCTTAAGCATGACTCTAAACGTGGAACAGTTTCCCATTCGATGAAGGAAGGTCGAAGACAAACAGGTAACCCATTGGAAGAGATGGCTGATGGAGGTAAGGATTCAGTTTTGGCAGATAGAAATAACAGTGATCAAAAGAGAAGAGAATCTTCAGATGAAAATAGTTGCTCTTATTCGAAGTATGAAAAGGATGAGCCTGAGTTTAAGGGACCTATAAGGACTTTCTCCCAGTAAGCGTTCATTCCTTTTCTTTTCCATCTTGATTGCTTTGAAGTTCCCGTGTTAATCACCTGAACTCTTGAATATGATATGTGTTTACTTTGCTATGCTAGATATAAAGAATATGTTCAAGAGTATCGTGACAAATATGATAGCTATTGCTCCTTGAACAAGATTCTGGAGGGTTACAGGTAATGAGCCTTAGAACTTAAGGTGTCTTTGAATTTCTGGTGGAATTTTGGTTTGTTGATCTAACATCTCCTTGTAAACGTGCAGGAATGAGTTTGTTAAACTAGGCAAGGACTTAGAATATGCTAAAGGCAGGGATATGGATAGATATTATAACGTCTTGGGCCAGCTGAGGGAATCCTATCAACGATGTGGAGAGGTATGTTTTATAGGGCCTCTCTTGCTATATTTTATTGATATGGTAATCAAATGTTTGGCTAATTCCATTTTTTTATCATTTTATTGTTCCTCAACTGTTTCTGAGCCCCTTTGTGTATTAGTATCAGATTTACTGAGCCCGTTACCTAACATCATCTGTATACTTTCTGTATTATAATCTTGTGTGCATGATTTGAGTTGCAGAGGCACAAGAGGCTGAAGAAAATATTTGTCGTGCTGCATGGGGAACTCGAAGTAACTATATATATCTTCTTCTGGACCTGGAATTTTTTTTTTTAAAAAAATCATAGTAACCATTCATTTATTGTTATCTTCTTTCACCCTTGTTTCAAGTTTTATTGCCTCTTTCTGTATATTTCCTCACACCTATTTTACCTGGTTCTTTGCAGCAACTTAAGCAAAGGATCAAAGACTTTGCTCACTCGTATGATAAAGACTGATGATAGCAAATACAGTTTATGTGTATTTTATACAGAAAATTAAAGTTTCTTCCTTCAAGCTTTAGCAGTTTGGGGTGGTACATGACAGTCAATAGAGTAGATAAATTCTTGTGTAGATTTGATGCTCCGCTTGTCCCATCCCCCCCCCCCCCTCTCCCTCCTCCAAATCTCATTGTAACCATAGATTTGTGCATAAAATTTTTGTGTTTTGGTTCATGCATATTTCTCCTCAGCGCAGGTCTGGCATTTTTGTTTAGCCTGCCTTTTAATATTTAATCCATGGGAAACATCTTTGATCAATTTAATTTTTCTTTTGCTTCTTAAGCAGGTTGAGCTAGGCTCAGCTTTGAAGAGTTGTAGAATCACAGTGGTGAAGTTCATAATTTATTTAATCTCAGGTTGTTCAGCATGCAACAAAGAAATTGATAAATACAAGGCAGAAAGTTCCCTTTAACTTGCTGTTTTCTCTTATACAAGATTCATAGGTCTGTGTCTAAGAATTTTCACAATTTTGGGTAGTAGTTTTAAATAAATTATAGTTGTTTAATCGACTAAGACAGTTCAAGATTAAAATGAAAAATTAATGACAAATTAATTAAAAATAAAAGCTTATATAACTAGATTATGGGTTCATACTTTTACATGGAGTTTGAGGTGATCGGCACTAGTGCCTATTAGGTACATATAAAGTGGTGTTTTTTTGTTATAAACTTTGTACTGTATTATTAATATATATATATATATATATGAATTTTTGCCCATGATGAATCCTTGAATTAAATTCAATCTGATGAATCTGAATCTTCCTAACTTGAAATGGCTGCAAATTGGGGAAAAAACAGTATTAACCTCCGTTTAAAATGGATGTCATCGCTTAGCTCGTGTAACATTTGCAGCCATGTTAACATTTGAAGTTGAACAGAAACTACAAATCATTTTTTCAAACAAAATATTAACAAGAAAATACACGAAGCTGAAAAAAGTTGCACAATTTACCTTTTGTAAATAATGTCTTTTTGGTATTTTTTTTATATTTGAAAACATTTGATACGTCAGTTTTAATAAATCCCCACCTAATGAGATAAAATATTTGTTGCCGTTATTATTATATTTGTAAAAAAAACAATAAATATGATCAAGAGATTTGTTACTGTTATCATTATATTTGTAAGAAAACAATAAATATGATCGAGAGTTGCCATTGCTTATTCAAGAAAAATACCCATAGCATTTAGTTCTCTTTCCAAAATGAAAGCAGTCTCTTTCCAACAATACTAGCTTGAAACAACATTTGGAGTTGGCAAATTCTGATATCCCACTAGGCCCCTGTTTGGTTCAACCGAAGGAAGGGTAGGAGATATATTTTGATCACCCTTGTTTGGTTTGATGGAAGAAGAGATTTTAATGAATTTTTGTTTGGTTCTGGAAGTTTTCCAAAAAAATCTCCCCTCCCCTTCCCTCTTGGGTATTTTTCGGATCCAAATAAGGGGAGGGGTGTAACTTACCTCCTTTCCTCTCCAAAACCTCCCAACCAAACAAAGTTAAAAGGGTAACAGATGGGGGAGACATGGGGATTGCAGGATGCCTCTGTTCAATAGCTGTATTCATAGCCACCAAAAACATATGAATCTTATTTCTTTTCCTTGAACTAATTGGTCACGTAAATACTCATTCAGGAGCTAATGCTTTCATAGAATCAGGGCCGAAGACTACAAATTGAAACACACTTTCCATATTTAAGTGCTTTTAAGGAAACACAAAGGTTACACATCACATACTTCTAGCTCAATACCCAATTCTCCTTCTATCCCAACCCTTCCTTGAACACATCGCCCGATAGTTGTGCTGCCACCGCTGCAGTTTAGCTGCCTCTTCTAGAGGAATGAGCAGAAGAGTCGGATTTTTCAGCCAGATAATGCTCAAGCATATCATCTTCATCATCTGCTATCACACATAAAGAAAGATATAATTTGTCAGAATTTTCAAAATTTTGAACCATTAATTACAAAATAGAAAAGTAATTGATTTTGCAGATTAACATCATGTCAATCTCAAGGGGGGAAGAGAAAGCAGACCTTCCAGATCATCATCATCAAAGTCAATATCATCCTCGTCCTCCTCATCAGATCCCTCAGTGACACGTGCTTCACCTTTCTGTGACAAAACAGGATTGACTAATTATATTTTTATGAACAAAACTTAAGACATTGGACTATACAAGAGAAATCAATAATATGGGAATTGGGAAGTAAAGTACCGTTGAAGCTCTTCCACTTTCAAACCACTGTCTACCAGAAAGCTTCTTTTCCTTCGGGGTTGTAAGTGCAGACTCTGGCATTAGCCTAAATGCAGCACAAATGATTTTGCCATCAGTCTAACAAGTTGTTATCAATAGAGAAGATCGTAGAATTCCAGTAAAATTCAGGGACGATTCATGTAATTTTAATCTAGTTTCTAAGAACTCTATATTTAATTCAAAGCATAACCAGACACTGATCACAATACATATGAAGTAACTGAAAAGTACTAAAAGTCTAAAAGCAAATGCCATGATGCATAATAGCACCTTAGCAGCCACCTGAGTAGTTAGTTTATGTATGCATGTACTGCAATTCAATTAAAGAACACCCTCAATACCTTCAAAATTATTAGAACAGTAGATATCGGGAGATCTAGAAATGTATGTCCAACTATTAAGGACTTACTTGGCTCGTTCCAATGCCAGTTCAGCTTCAAACCTTTCTCTCCATGCCCAAAATGTGTCAACAGTAACTGGTTCCCCATGCGGTACTACTATCTGGGAAAGATGACAAATAAATCTATATCATGCAACAGTTTCAAGTTCCAACTTACAGGAAAAGACAAGAAATTACAAGAAGAATATGATACGATGAAAATTATATTCTCCTCTTAGATAGAAATCAAGGTAAGAATATGAAAGGGCAAACAAAACACTGATGCTGCTATATTTACTAATATAAATATTGAGAACAAGAGGGTTATTCTTCAAACCATTGACAACATCAAGTGATTATATATACAAATGAATGTAAATCCCATGTGATCATCTGCCACACATATAGTATGCAAAAAGTTAGAGTGAAGACCATAACGTACAAGAGACATTCTTACCTCATCTTTGGCAGCCTCTTCAGCTTCAGCGTCTCCATTAGTATCATCTTGACAAAACCGTTCAGATAACCACTCTTTCGCTGAGGTAACTAGAGTGTAGATCATCGCCATACCAAGATTTTCAGATGCCTGTGGAACACAAGTTTTGTGCACAAGCTTTCATTATATAACCCGCATATGAAATGGATTTTAAATTCTAAAACCATAAGCAATTGTGCAAAACAAAACGTGCACATAAAAAACTGAGAAAAAAACTCAGAATGCAGTTATTGAAAAGTCTTCCAATCTGAAAAAATTCAGTACAGCTATAGCAGAAAAGCCTGATACATTCATTTTAAATTGCCTAAGATTAAAGACCACCTCTTCTTGAAGTTTCTCTTTCAAAATCCTTAAATCTTCACTAGGTATTCCTCGCAAGCTGAAAATTCAAAAGTGAATAGAATGTAAATCCTGTTAGAGATTACAGTGAAACTATTTATACGCTTTCACTTAACAGTTGAAGCTCTTGAGTTAAAGTGGTCCTTCAAATGGTCTCAATGTCTCTATCAAGAGTTTAATTCTCATGCCCCCATTATCACTTGAAATATAAGTTCCAAGACATGGCTTGATAGCACGTGCTTTGTCCAATGCTCAAGCCCATGGGGCTTTGATGTCATTAAAGAATATGATAGAATTGTTCATGGGCTTACACTTAGCAACTCCAGTTATGAATAAAAAGAGGTTTGTGACAAATCTTCGCATTGATCTATATAATAAACAAAACAACATAACATACTAAAGAACTATGCTTCATACTGACTGAACAGAGACAATCATAAATGATAGAGAGTAATCCTGCCCTCCTGATGCATTTAAAACAGTGCAATCAATAAAACTGACCTCTTCAAATTCAGAAGTGGAGGTTCATCTGGATACTTCTGTGTGTGTGAGAAGATCAAAGCCAACTCAACTGCAACAAAAATTTCAAACTCATCTTAAGTACATTTGAAGTCAGAAGATCCTGTATAGAAAAAATAGTAAACTAGTGAAAATTCATAGCACAAATTTGAAAAGAGTAAAAGGACAGTAATTTTAGGAAGAAATACAAAAGAGGTTTAGAACTCCAGAGAAAATAACCTGGAATTGTCATTGACTCATCTGTATCATCATCCTGTATGCCATATTGCAAACAGACACATAAGTTTAATGCACTCGATGAGGAATATGTCCTAATTTCAAAGGCACATACCATCAACAATAGAAGAAGATGGAGAAGTAACAGAAACAAACCTAACTTTTAAACCTACTAAGGCCAAATTTCTGATAAACTGTCACAGATTACTTTATAACAAAAGAAAAAATTGATTCCACATGTTCTCCAAAACACTCCATACAAAAAGAAATACGGGTCTTCTTTTTTTAAAATAAATAAATGAAATACTGGTCTTCTTAGGTATTCTAAGAATTGTGGTTTTTTTACAAGTTCATCAAAGAAAAATGCTCGCGATTGATAATTTGTTGGAGAGGAGACCATGCCTTGTGAAATATGCAGCAAAAGCAAATGAGACAGAATATTTACCCCCATTTTCCCTTAGGAATTGTTCATCCATTTTAACTTCTACTTTCTGGTGCTAAGACGTTATACTCCTTTCCAACTTTAACTTTTAACCTCATGCTGAAAATCCTAATTTTTTCGTCCTTCTTTATATTACCTTCCAATCTAAACACAAATCTTTAAATGGAGTGATCATCTCATCAACAGTAATTGCTACAGCTTCCATAAAAAAATAGTCTTTTCTACTAGCCTAAAATTTAGAATCAGTGCCTTATTAGAAGGACTGCCACTGTGAATTAATATCCCATATGGTGATTATTGCGCAAGTCTTCTAGTTGGAATGCCCCCTTGAGGAATTTTTTTATGTAAAATCTGCTTTTCATTTCTTTTTATTTTTTAAAACTTGAGAAACTGCAAAAAAAAGGAAGGGAAAACATTTACCTGTGCAGATACTTTTATCTGAAAACATTTATTGGAAGTACTTAGGCCACTTTCACCGGAGTGTATCTCTACCATAAACAGCGAAACAGAATATTATGCCTTCTTTCAAAAGGAAATAGTGAGAAATAGCAGTAAATTATTCTATTAAAAACTGCCTGATGAAAGAAAACCGTATACCTTTAAATTCATCCATGAGTATAGCTTCCAAAGCTTCAATTTCCATTTCTTGTTCTTGTGCATAGTCTGTGTAATGCATGGGGTAAATTTTAGTAACATTCATAATGTAGCAGTAGCACACAACATAGGTATGACAAATTGCCCTATGGATTGTTGGATTAATATTCCATAGCATGAACCTAGACACTCACCCTTTATTTGAATAAAGCACAGTTCAATTCATCATTATCCCTCCTAACAAAGTGACAAACAGCTCATGAAAGAGATAGAAGGCTATTATTAAGCCACGTGGGAGACTGGTAGGATCTTGAAAACTTAGCCCATGAAGAATTTGTTTAAAAGGCATTTGGCAATTAATGAAGCAAAAAATCAGTCAGATACAGCAGATAGATTCTTTTTTATTTGGTTAAAAGGGTTAAGCTTGCGGTTTTGAAATTTGTAGTAATGCCGATGCGGTAATAATGATACTGTCAGGAGTATAAGTGTTGCAGGCTCTCGGTAAACATTACAATAAGGAGCAATGAATTCCATCAAGCAGCAGGACAGCGTCCATTTAAGCTATATCCTAATACAAGTATAAGCAAGATCAATTTCACACATTTTGAATATGATAAAGAATTTCGTGGTGGTGAAGAATTCAAGCAACAAAATTTCACTATATAAGAAACTGTCTTGAATGAAAACAAGCTCAAAAAGATCAGTATGCACAACCGAAATAGATAGAACAAAGTTTATCGCTTTCTAAATGAAACAAACATTCGGTAAAAAATTGCGAATACCTGTCATAGTTGGAATTTTGCCTGATTTTTGGATTCGTTCGTTATTCAGAGGCCTCGGAGTTCGATGAACTAGGTAGATTGCCCACGAGCATACACAATCTCACACTAAGGCCAGTTTTGGGGAAAAGACCCTAGAAGCAGACCACGCCTTAAACGCACCGTTTAATCCCCTGTCACCGTTTTCAATTTTTTATTATATTGTTGGGAACGTTTTGGCTGACACTCAGAGCGAACTTGCTAATCTTGAATTTTTTATCTGATTCTTTTTAATATACAAATTCTTTTAATAAAGATAAGTGTAGAGTATATTTAGATATCTATAGATAGAAGTATAATATTGTAAGTAAAGTATTGTAAGAAAAAATAAGAGAATTTAGAAAGCCATAAGAAAAAAAATAATTAATATAAAAAGATCCATATAAATTGAGTTTAAAAATAAATAAAAGATACAGAAGTACGACCAGAATAAATTTTAAAAAATAAGATATCTAAAGGATCCGGAGGGATAAGAAATTGGCATGCTTTTCTACAACATTGATAATTATAGTATTGAAGATCAAATATAAGGATTAAATTATTAATTAATTGACCTAAATGTCAGTTCTTTAAAAAAAACAAATTTGTTGGTAATTCACTAATACTGGCATACACAGTTGGATGTTAGGGGATAGATTTAATCATATAACTTCATTTTTAAAGTTTAAATATCCATATATAATTATGTTTAGAATATATAAAAAGATATATTTTTATTCAAATAATTTATGTGACATTCCATTTCACCAATCCTAAAAAAAATATATCACAATAACTCTAGCTGGTTATTAGAAATATAAGAGGCTAATTAATCAAATTACTTGTTCGTCTCATTTCATCCATCTAATAAGCTAATAAAATTTCCAATTCCACAAATGAAGAAAAGAAAAAGGTAAGAAAGGTGTCTGTAAATAATTCAAACCTTAAAATATGATATAAATACTGGTCAAATATGATAAGATTTCTCGAGTGGACACCAAAATTTTACAAATTGCGAAAACAAATCATCAATGGTCCATCCAAACTAAAAAAGTAAAATCAATGCTTTGATGCTTATAATAATGACAACTTGCACTACACATATAATATTAACAACTCTAATATTTATATTAACAACTATCGCATACTATAATAATAACTTATATTGCCTCGCATATCAGATCATAATCTGTCATTCACACTTTGAAAACCAAGAAGAAAAGTAAGCAAATAGAAGAGTTAATGAAGAATCACTAGTAACAAAAAATTTACCACAATGATACATCGAAACACAAGGAACTCAAAAACTCGTGAAAAAAACGAACTAGCGAGTAAAAAAAATAAAGATACTTACCATCATTTGGATCTGTGTCGCCATTGATGACAATGAGAATTAAACTCATAATACAGATACTGATGAACATCACTACAAACTTCCATCTTCCAACATTTCTCTCTCCTCCCCCTTTCTATCTAAATCACTTGATTTACAAAATTTTTCAACCTAGAAAGTCAAAAGGAAAGGGCAAGAAGCTTTTTTAGCCACGATGACAAAAAAACCCAGCTACAAACACATCATGTGAGCTATCGTACGCTGTCTTTCTCGTCCTGCTTTCTCCTCTTCTTTTCACACCAAAGCGCGCTAAGTCTTATTTGCTCTTTACTATTTTTTTATTTCACAAAGGTAATTATATTTTTTCATAATTAGAAAAAATTCATCTAATATCCCATGAGACTTGAAATTAATTATGTCATTTATTGAATTTTTTTTATTTAATTGCTTACAGACTTAGATATCATTTTCCTAAAACAATACTTCCCCCTTACATACAGATTATATTTGATTATATTCTATCAAATATATTTGATTATATTGATGATTTAAAAACAAAATATAGTTACCAGACTATAACATAGTTTCATCTAAAAAAACAGTTATCCCAACAAGTCCACAACCATTCACCCACCACCATTGGGAGAATGATAATTAAATATCTTATAAAATGAATATTCGTTAATATACAAATTTGAATTGTAAATTTTGAATTTTTATTTATAGACATGTCTCATTTTGTGTGTGTTTTGGAAAAGGAAAAAAAATGCTTTGGTTTGGAGCAAACAAATACTAATCTGGCAGAATTGTTTTTGAATAAAATTATAGTTTGAGTTATAATAAATCATAGTTATGTATGCCGTTAGTTTAACGTTAGGTTACTAACAGAAATTATTATGTCAAATTAATAGGTGACACATACCTAGGTGATATCTTATATTGCATCATGTGTAAATTAACAATTTTATAAAAAATATATATTTTTATATAAGGATTAAAATGTCATTTTATCATTAGACCAAAAAAAAAAAAAAACTCTTCCCTTCCTTCGCTTCTCTCGACAGGCTCTCTCAAGGCGTCCTTTGTTCTCCACAGATCGTCAAAACTAAAGTGTAGAAGTTTGCTTAGTTAATAAATCATCTTCCTTTTCCCTATTTATAAGAAATATGAAATCGTATTCCATTCAAAGTCTCATTCGGTACGACTTCATAACAGTGTGCATATATCCTATGATCCTTTGGAAGGTCTAGTTGCCAACAACAATTCAGGTCTGATAGGGTTTTCGAAGATGATTCTCCCCACATTAAAGCCTATTTAGATTGGTTTTTAAAAAATTACCTATAAAAAATAGTACTTTTAGATAAAAAAATAATTTTAAATAAATAAATATTTATATAATTATCACAATCATAACTTTTATGATAAGTAAATTATTAAAAAAGGTATGAGATAAAAAATAATAATTATAATTTAACAGCTCATGTCACATTTGTTTTCTCATTGACTATTTATCATCTTCTTTCCTCTTCTTTTTCTCATTGAACATAGGTAGATTGTTAAGTTGAGATGACGAATGGAGGTGAGGCGAAGGCGAGAGAAGGTCTGCTTACGGCTATCAACGAATTCATTGAAAACGGAGCAATCAATTTTAGGGATTATTGCATCGTTGTCACAACGACGAAGAATGTGGGAAGAGGAGCAAAGGGAGAGGGAATAGAGTTCAGATTGGGAGAAGAAGCGGAGGTCGACACGGGGGAGAGATTTGACGTGGAGGAAGTGGTGGTCGATGAGTGTGATCTATGACGACGCCCTGTGCTCTTTTTTGTCGACAAAGAAGTAGATCTAGAAGACAAAAAATTTACGTCGTCGGGCATAGGGAGGATAAGAGAAGAGAGGAGAGAAAATAGGACAAAAGATAAACAAAATAATAATTAAGTAGTTCATAAACTTATTTTTTGTTTTAAAAAATTATTCTTAAAAATTTATCTAAAACTATAATTTTATCTATAAGCTATTTTAGATAAATAAAACTGTTTATTTTAAATTTTTTTTAAATCAATATTTAGTTTAGAAGCATTTTTAAAATTTTAGTTTCATCTCTAACTAAACACACACTTAGTCCTCACAATAAGCCTCCATATGATATTATGAAGGATGTAAATAATATTCGGAGTCGGTCGAAGGAAGAAGAGGAACTGCAATCTCTAAACAACAATGCTGGGCCTTCTCTTTCCTATCTGCAAGACGATGTTATTTGGAATGCAGGACTAACCCTCTTTCATTCGCATGATGGACTTCGGTGGAAATAGGAAAATAGATGATTTATTAGGTAGGCAAACTTCTGCCCTTCTTGATGATTTGTGGAACAAAGGATGTTTTGAGAGACCTTGCCGCAAGACCCGCGAAGGAAGGGATGAGTTTTTTTTTTTTTTTTTTTTCTAATGAGAAAATGATATTTTAATCTTTATATAAAAATATAGTGTCATAAAATTATTGATTTACACAAGATGCCACGATAAAATAACACGTTGGATGCCATGTGTCTCTTATTAATTTGACATGATAATTTCCTTCAACAATTTAACGGTAAACTAACAGCAAAATGTTTAAAATCAACCATTAAAATGTCAATGAGATTAAATTTAAACTTTGATATATAAAGAAGTTACATGTAATTTACTTAAAATTTAAGAAAGTTTTATAGATTTTAATCTTGCCGTTGACAAAGATAAAAAAGAGTAATTAAATAAAGTAACAACTCCATTATTTTTATATTTTTTAGTCATTTATTAATTATTATTTTATCTTTATACTTCGAGCCTGTTTAGATAAATTTTTAAAAAATAATTTATAAAAAAAAAATTTTAAACAGTTTTTGAAAAATGGCTTCTAGAGATAAATTTATGAAAAAAAAAGTAATTCTGAATAAATGAGTATTTAGATAATTTTTACTAAAATAATTTTTATTATTAATAAATTAGTATAAATAGTATAAAATAAAAAAAATAATTATTATCATACACTATTTATCTTCTTCTCCTCATCTTCGTATCCCATTTCTCAACCTCCACCGTCTCCTAACCTCTAGTGGCAATAAGCTTTGACAAGCCCCATCATCGCTCGACAACAAGCACAGAAGACAGCAAGCCCCTGCGACATATAATCTTTTTCTCCTCTCCACTGATGGCAAGCACAGATCTAGACCCACAACTCATGCGACGGACCCACGACAAGCATAATAGTGTTGTTGTGTGCGGCACGTTTTTATGTAGAAGATCCGCACACCACCGTCATCGTCTTCTTCTAGTGACTGAAGTTGAAGAGAGAGAATCACAACAACACAGAGAGTCTTCGCATCAACAGAGAGAAAGAGTGTTAAAAAATATATGTAAAATAGTAATTGGATAGTTTATATACTCTTTTACTATTTTAGAAGTTATTCCCAGTAACTTATCAAAAATTATTTTAAATTATAATTTAGTTTAATTTTTTTAAATAAATATAATTATTTATTTTAAAAAAAATTTAAACTAAAATTTGAGTAAAAAATTTTAAAATTAAGTTTTAGGTTCCGTCTAAACTGGCACTTCTTTTACTTTCTGCGTTTTCAATTTTCAATATTTTTCGTATTTATTTATATTTGCTCTTCCCTTTTTTACCGTATAAGTAGAACCGTATGCAAGAACCCATTGTCTCTCTCTCCTGCGAAAACAAGCGCTTTGTCTCTCCTGGCATAAAGATACCAAAAGGTATGTTTGATTCAAACAGAAGCTTTCTCTCTTCCCATTTCCAGGACCTGCTTAGCTCCCCCTACCTCACTCACTCGCTTTTCGTACTGTCTGCGTGGCATTGACGAGCTTCTGATGCAATCCCAGCACTAGACTGCAAGTAGGAAAATCAGAAAATCGCTAAAACTGTTACAGTGTATCCATAAAAAGTCGAAAATAAGCCTCAGATACTGAAAAACAATACAGATATTAGATCCCTTATTCATTCTGCTTCTTTTCTGTGCCATTTCTGCTTTAGATCTTCATCCGCAATAAACCCTTTCCATCTGGGCCCCTAGTTTGTCCGTTTTATCCTCACAGCTCTGTGCGGGTATGTTGGCCTTGTTCTTCTAATCCATTTCTTTATTTTGTTTAGATTTAATCTTTTGTTTGCTTTTCTGGATTTTTCTGCTCTTCTCGTTTTAGGCATGCAAGATTATAAATTCTCTGATTTTTTTAATTGTTCTGTCTTTTGTGGGATTTTAGGCTTGGAGGGTGTGAGCTTTCAGCAGAAGGGAAGCTTTTGATCATCTTCTAGACTTCGCTTCCTTATCAATGGCAGGTTGAGATTGATTTTGGGATTTCAAGTTCTTGATTTTCTTTCTTTGTTCGCTTTGGGAATGGGTAGTTCGGGAGAGTCCAACTCCAACACTAACGAAATCGATGCGTCGGTCGGTGGTTTGGTTTGGGTCCGTCGCCGTAATGGTTCCTGGTGGCCTGGCCGGATAATGGGCCTCGATGAATTGTCTGAGAGTTGTTTGGTTTCTCCGAGATCGGGCACTCCAGTTAAGCTGTTAGGTCGCGAGGACGCAAGCGTGTGAGTGCTTGTTTTTGTTTTATACCTACTTTATTGACCTAATAATTGCTTTTAGTTTTTTTTATATTATTTTCATTTTTCTCCCTCTTCATTTTGATAAAGCAGTTTGCAACTTCTATGAGTTTCCCTCTTAACTTGCTCGTTCCATAATATGGTTCCTATTATCGCTCGCGTTGATATAGCTAAGTGACTATGAGCCTTTTTTTGAGAGACAATGCATTTGTCACGAAGCAGTACTATCTGGTAGTTTGTGTTGGCATAACTGTATCCCATCAAAAGATTTATCAGTTCATTATTTTTGCATTGCCTTTTGCATCTTCAAATCTTTCTTTTCCTCTTTCTAAGGTAAAGGGTTTTTTTGGACTGAAGCGAGCTATGGATGTACTATGTTAGGTAACTGTAGACTTAAGGCCTAACATGGCTATTTCTCCATGAGTTAGTATTGTGGTTCATAGACAATTAGTGATCTTTCTTTGAATTTCAAGATTGCTAAGCAGCTTGGTAAAGAGATTTTGGCATCCCATTTGAGATAATCTGAACTAGTAATTTATCAATTGTTTGGTTGAACCATTATTTTGGAAAATTGCATTGAGGTTTGTCTGTAATCTGTAGATCACTGCTTATTGTTGACATTTTATGATTGTTATCTTATGGTACTGTTTGTAGCTGAAGGCCTTTTTGTAATCTTTGTTGAAACTCATAAAAGACATTTTTTCTTTTGTTACCTAATTGGATGGAATTCAATTGGTGTTGCAACAAAGGTGAAGTTTTCCAGAAAATATTTTGCTTCCTTCTGATTTATGGTTGCTTCACATTCTCATGGAATAGGTGATCAAATATGGTGTTCTGGCATTCATGCTTATATGGATATTCCTCTATTTCATGCTTTCAGCACATAAAACTTGTCCATGGGTTTCTGTCACTTGGCCGAGACATTAATACTAGGTTGTAAGATGCCTAGTTTGTATCTGCATTGATAAGCTGGAAAAAAGAACTTTCAAAATAACTGGAATCTGTTTTAGAAAGAAAGCTTTGCTCTGCTAAGATTGTGGCCAATTATTTTGATGTAGCATTCTCTTTTAAAAGATGCAAATTTACTTTTGCACTGTAACCTCTTCCAAGATGTTAGATACATGTCTCCCTAGGTTTCTGTGTTTCAGATTCACAGTTATAACTCTTGAATTTGATGCTGTTGAAGTTGTAGAGTTTTATTATTAATGTATTTACATGGTCTCATTTTGGTGAAATCTCTTATGTGATATAGGGATTGGTATAATCTTGAAAAGTCAAAGCGGGTAAAGCCTTTCCGTTGTGGAGAGTATAATGAATGCATTGAAAGAGCAAAGGCATCTGTGGCCAATGCAAACAAGAAGGCGGTGAAGTATGCTCGCAGAGAAGATGCAATACTCCATGCTCTTGAACTTGAGAGTGCTCGCCTAGGCAAGGAACCATTAAATTTCTCCAGAGAAGATAAATCGGCCAGTGAACATGGTGTTGTAGCTGGAGAATCACCAGTTGTGACCAATTCTGCTGATGATAATGATGATGTTACTGATGATCTCAGTGACTCTGAAGACAATTCTAATTCAGCTCTAGAATTATCTCAATCTGTTATATCTTTTGAAGAGCCGAATCACAATGGTTCTTCCAAGGTGCAAGCTGTTCAGGGTCGGAGAAGAAGAACCCCTAATGACTCAGAAGATGATGGGACTGAAGGAGTCAAGAGAATGAGAGGACTTGAGGACCTGGGCATTGGTGTGGTGTCAAAAAGAAAGGCCCAGGGTGCAGGAACAACTGATGTAGTTCAGCAGGAAACTGCTTCCCCAAGCAAATCAAACACCAGAGGTTGCTTGGCAAATGGTACTTCTGTAAATGATGGTAAGGTTAATCCATCACTGAAAAGAAAGAGATCGCAAGTGGCAAATGTTCATGAATTCCTGAAAAGAAAAAACCGACGCCGACCTTTAACAAAGGTTTTGGAGAGTACAGCCATGGTGTCAGTTCCTGTCATCTGTGATCAGGTTCCGAATCCAACCAGTTCTCCACTTTGTGGGATATCTGATGGAAAAATTTCAGGATTGGATTCCAACGGGTCAAAGAAAGGTACTCCATCGGCTATTCAGAATTCTGACAGTAATGGAGTAGCGCATGAAAATGGAACTGCATTAAATGTTCATGAACATGGTTGTGATGCTCCTGAAATTAGTCACAGGGGCAAGGAGAATGAGAATTCCGGCATGTCAGGGTTAGTTGGGAATGGTTCCTCGGATAAGTTATTTGATGTACCATTTGTTGGAGATTTGAGAGAGGAGAAACACACTCCAGGTATGCTTGAATGCTTAGCATTCTAAATTCTTGAGGGTCTTTTATTTCTATTTTATGTGATGCATAGTCGTTTACTGCTCCCATATCACTTTGCACCAGCTTAGTATCAACCCTCGTCTAACGATTCCTTTATTTTTCCCTTCTACATGCCTTTTTGTCTGTAAAACTCTTACGTTCATTTAGAAACAGTACAATTTAGTTTTATTTTTCTTCTCTGCTTTTGCTTCAGTTCAGTTATGCTGCTTCTTTGCCTTGTGTAATATGTGATTTCAGAAGTTTTAGGGTGGCCATGCGTTTTGTAGTGACAATTTTTCTTCTGCCAGGCTTTTCTCCTGTTATTGTTTCTTCTTCATCTGAAAAGCCTCAAGATGGTGCCTTGGGAGGATCTTGTCATGGTGGCCAATCAGAAGCCTTGTTGTCAGCTAACGAGGGCCAAAATGATTTTGGTTGTATGACTCTAGCTGCTGGTCATAATAACCTTAGCCATAATGATGAGAAAGGTAGTTCAAAGTGGCAGTCAAAAGGAAAGAGGAACTCCAGAAATACAAATAAAAATAGGAAACAGGTCTCAGGAAATTATGCGCATGTGAATGGTGAATCCAATGCTAATTTGGCAATTATGGAGAACCCAGTTGAATTCTCTCAAGGGGCTGGACAGAAAGTCGATTCAAATACCACAGGTGCACTGACGGCCTCATACCTTTGTCCATCTCAGACCAATAGCAAATCGGTTGCTGAAGGCCAACTAGATGGGTTCTGGGGCTTGAGCAAGCATGTCAGGGGTGCAACAGAGGCAAAGTTATTGCCTGATGGATCTCTCACACCTCAGAGATTGCTTCCTTATCGCCATTCCAGGTTTACTGTTAACTCCAGATATCCTATGGCTGATTTTCCTGGAAGAAATCTTTGTTCCGATGCTTCTTTATATGACATCAAGATAGAAGTTAAAGCCAGCTACCGACCACAACATGTCCCTTTGGTTTCTCTCATGAGTAAATTGAATGGCAAAGCAATTGTTGGACATCCTCTTACAGTTGAACCCTTGAACGACGGACATTGTGATGAAATGTTGAGGAGCATTGGAGGCGACTTGACCAGTGGTGGCAATTATTATGCATTTAAACCAAACTCAGCCGGAGGAAGACTTCCTAGCAAGAATTTGCCTCGTGTTTCATCGAGTAAATCTTCCAGAATGAAGAAATCTGGGCTGTTGAATAAAAAGATCCGGAAACTGTCATCACTCACAGGTCACAGACAATCAGAAGACGAGAGAAAACCAGTGGTAGATAAGTTCAAAGGTCCAGTCATAGCTTGCATTCCCCTAAAAGTAGTATTTAGTCGGATAAATGAGGCCGTGAACGGTCTGGCTCGGCCAACTCACCGCATACTACCGGCGACAAACCCTTGACCTTGAACGATGGGAGGAAGTTACGGTGAATAGGTTTCATGGAGATTTGGTTATTTAATAATAATCTGGAGGGGTTTTGATTTAGTTCAGTTTGCAACACAATATATTCCACCATGAAGGTGGAATCTTATGTACAATTTTTCAGACATTCCTGAGTAGGGTAGGAGGTTAATCCTTGGCTCCTTTTGGTTTGTAAATAATGTAAAATTAGGGGCGAGGTTGTAAAGATGATATAGTATTAGGTATTGGTGACCTGATATTAGGTTCTTAAAAGGAGTTATGAATTCAGGTTGATTTAGAGGTTGAATAATAGTTTATCATATTGTATTAGAGTCCTGGACTTGATAGTTTATTTCAAGTCTCTATGAAATCACAGCTGAAAAAAAATACAAACTTTGTGAGAATATTTGTTTCTGTCGTCATCTTTGATCTTGATTCTTATGCAGTTTGTTAGCACTAATTTGCAAGTTACTACGGTCAATATATGTGCAACTAGCCAGAAACGTAAGCAGGTTGTGTTTGGATTAGCTTTTGCCAAACCATGATTTTAAGAAATATCCAAATACTCTAAGAGCTTCTTTCAGAATTCAGATTGAGAATAATGGGAAGGAAACAAAAGGGGAAGTTCTATTGAAAAATAGAACTTATGCTGTGCAAAAGTTATAATTAGATTTCGCTCATTATAATCAAAATTCTAAGTGGTTCTAGACCAAGCTTTTTTCATGGGCTCTATGTTTTTTGTCAAGTGAATGTATACTTTTTTTTTTTAGAAAAAGTTAAATTATATGCGTAATAATATTATCAAACATTATAATATTATTATATTTTAATTAAAAATTGATAAAAGAATATATAAATGTAGACATAAATTTAATTTATTTCAAAAAATAATTTAAATAATTTTTAGATGATTTATTTTATTTTATCATATAATATGTTGGGTGCTATTCCCTGGCAATAATTTATAATTAATTTTATTATTTATAATATACTTTAGAAAATATAATTATTTTCTTTCTTTCTTTTTTCAACTGAAAATATAATTATTTTTCAACTAGAGTAGAACAAGGCCGTCAAAAAATTGGAAATGGGCCAAACTCGCAGGACCCGGATTGATGATCACAATTAGGGTTTCGCTTGTATTAAAAAAAATAAAAAAATTAGGGTTTCGCTATTATAAAGCTTGACACTGGCTCTGTCTACATTGCTCACCCACTTCCTTGAGCGGAAGCCATTAGGTTAATATTTGCCTCTTGCATGCGAGTTGTAGCTTGCCCAGGGTTTCTTGGCTTGCATTTTAGGTGATTTTGATTTGTTTGTGCAGAAAAAGATAAGATGGCCACAGTATCAGGGCAGCTCATATGGGAGATCGTGAAGAAGAACAACTCTTTTTTGGTTAAAGAGTTTGGCAGGGGCACTCAGAGCGTCGAGTTTAGCAAAGAGAGCAATAATCTCTACAATCTCAACTCTTTCAAACACTCTGGTAATTTTTATGCCTTTTTTTAAATTTTGCTGCATTTTTCGTCAATTCATTTACAAGTATTTGATTTGTAGATTCATGGGTTGAGTTTAAATGTCATTTGTGATTGGAACTCGAGGATGCTAAATTTGGATGGAAATGGGTATTATTGGTGGTAGCAAACTGTTTTTGAGTTATGTAATAAGACACACAGTTGGTGTCTGATCTTTTGATTGTGCATAATGTCAGGTTTGGCAAACAAGAAGACCATAACTATTCAACCTGCGGGTAAAGATCAATCTGTGTTGCTTGCAACTACCAAGACAAAGAAACAGAACAAGCCTGCTTCTTTGCTTCATAAATCTGTCATGAAAAAGGAGTTCCCAAGAATGGCAAAGGCTGTGGTAAACCAGGTATTGACAAAAACGGAATGTTTTTATATTTTCTGACTAGCGTGTATACACTCGCACACACTACATATATGTACGTGTATATGTGTCTATGCGGATTGCTTTTTCCCATGTGATGATGAGCCTTAACATGTAAGAAGAATGCCAAGTTGAGGCTTCTTCAATGAAATATGCTTGTTACGCTTGGCTTCTGAGCTTTTGCTGCCTGGATGTTTCGTCTTGTCTTCTTCCTCATATCCTACACCAAGCTATTGGTTAAACTTTTTGTCGAAGTGGCTGAATAACATATGGCATTGGTTTTGTTTCACTTCATAAAAATTGATTGATGATTTTTGAACAATTATGTTGAACAACAAGGAGGATGCTGTCCGTCATACTAGGCGGTTTTCGGTATAAATTTGTTGAAAATAATCTGACTTTACATATGTGAGCATGTGTTTTTGCTAGTGGGTTCTCAAACGCATATCCCCGCCTGCATTTAAAGACCTAAAAAGTTGAAACCTTGTTAACTTTATGGTGTCTGAGACTAGGTTTCTCCCTGCAGTGATGAGGCTTTAACATGTAAGAAGAATCCCTAGCTGGATTCCTTCTATGAAATCTGCTTGTTACGCTTGGCTTCTGAGCTTATATAATTGCCTGGATGGGCTCCTGTGATCTCTTCCTCATGCTACACCAAGCTATTGGTGAATGTTGTATGGAAGCTTTTATATAACATAGGGCATGGGTGAACTTAAATTATTAAAGTAAAATTTTACTCCTAGCAAATGTACATGGAACATGTGTAGCAGTTTTGGCATGGGCTGTTGCACCAAGCCATTTGTGTGTGTATTGTATGACAAATGTTTGGTTGTGATTGGTGAATGTGAAAGCCAATTAGCAGAGCAAGAGCATCTATTGCATAAATAAATGGTGCATCATGCCTTGAAGGTTGGCAAAAATAACTGAACTGGCGATTCTCCGTGCCTATCAAATTGATTTTAGTTTTGATGATGGCCTCGAACAAGTCGCTACATCTATTTGTACTTGATCTTATTACCAGTAAATCTACAAGGAAAATGGGTTGCACAGTTTAGTCATGTGCTGTTTCACGATCTGGTGGCACGATAAAATGAATAAGCTTTGCATCTTCTTTGCTCATCTATTGGGCTATACTTTTGATCTTCAGAAACAGCCTGTATGTAGTTGGCAGGATGTCAGTTTTGCTTGGTGCATCCTTGTGACATCTGGTTTGTTTTATTCTTCTGTTTCATTGTTTCAATAGTATGGGTTTGAGGGTGTTGTTTGACAAGTGTTTGGTTGTGAATGTAAAAGCCAATTAGCAGAGCAAGAGCATCTATTGCATAAATAAATGGTGCCTCATGCCTTGAAGGTTGGCAAAAATAACTGGCGATTCTCCGTGCCTGTCAAATTGATTTCATATTGTATTGATGATGGCCTCGAACAAGTCGCTACATCTATTTGTACTTGATCTTACTTCCAGTTAATATACAAGGAAAACGGGTTGCTCAGTTTAGCCTTGTGCTGTTTCACAGTGATGTATTGATAAGCATATCTGGTGGCATAATAAAGTGAATAAGCTATGCATCTTTGCATGCCAATCTATATGGTTGCATTTTTATTCTGCATAGACTATGTTTGTGCGCACATTGTTTGGCAAGTGTTTGTTTATTAATGTGAAAGCCAGTTAGCAGAGCAAGAGCACCTATGCATCTTTCCGTGACAAACTATATGGCTGCAGTTTTATTCTGCATAGACTATGTTTGTGTGCACATTGTTTGGTAAGTTTGTGTTTGTGAATGTGAAAGCCAATTAGCAGAGCAAGAGCATCTATTACAAGAATAAATGGTGTATCATGCCTTGAAGGTTGGCAAAAATAACTCAACTAGCGATTCTCCGTGCCTATCAAATTCTTATTTTGTTTTGATGACGGCCTCGAACAAGTCGCAACATCTATTTGTACTTGATCTCTTACTCCCATTATATGTGCAAGGAAAATGGGTTGCACAGTT
The DNA here is from genome assembly GCA_037074615.1 of Leucaena leucocephala. Classification (NCBI taxonomy): domain Eukaryota; kingdom Viridiplantae; phylum Streptophyta; class Magnoliopsida; order Fabales; family Fabaceae; genus Leucaena; species Leucaena leucocephala. The sequence continues at coordinate 18,963,082 of CM073555.1, read as the reverse complement.
TAACCATGTGCTGTTTCACAATGATGCATTAACAAAGGGCATCATGGTGTTTGTATGCCTATTAGTTCCCCCTCATTAATAATCAAAAGATTAATCACTCATGGCTTTAAAAATTTATGCACTTTAACCTTTAAAATCTGTACTTTGTTATATATTTTTTCTCTGTCCTTGTTTCTGTGGATGCTTAAAAGTTTTGTTGTTGTTTTGAATATGACGAAGAATTGTGTGTGCATTGTAGGTGTCAGACAACCACTACAGGCCTGATCTTAAGAAGGCAGCCCTTGCAAGGTTAAGTGCTGTTCATAGGAGCCTCAAAGTTGCCAAGTCTGGTGTTAAGAAGAGGAACAGACAGGCTGTCAAGGTCCCTGGGAGAAAGTGAATGGCCAAGAGTTTCTTGAATTCAACCCACTTTGTTTTCCTGTGATTTGCGTTCCTAGAACTTTATACTGAGTTGAGCTTGGCTAGGTGTTTATTATCCTTCTATACAAAATCAAAACTTGAATGGTTTAGTTTTAGACTTGTTTGTATGCGGCTTGATATATTTTCCTGTGAGTTTGCTTCCATTCAATCTTCTACCAAAAAGTAATAACCAGAGCATGCTTCCATGGTGTGCAGAGTTTTCACCAGAGTTCAACAGCGACATTCATTTCAAAGTAGGGATATGTTAATTTGTCATTGCTTCTGCGATTCGCTGGCCTCTTCAAAACCATGGAAAGGGTTTAAAAGACATTGTAATTTGCGAGTAGAAAACGTAAATTTACAAATTTTAGTACGAGAATTTGTCCCTAAGATTGTAAATTTAATCAGGACATTAAGGGAGTTTTGGTTATCATAATTTTTTTCTAATAAGAATTTTATTTCTTCGGGATAGTTTTAGAAATTCATAATTCTTCAGTGTATGTTACTGTAGATTTTTTTCCCCGAAAAACCTCTTGATATTAGTCTTTCAGCGATAAATTACTACTTTTTCTTTCATATTTTGCTGAAGAATCCTGTGTTTCTCACCCTCACGGGAAAACGTTGACGTACTAACCTTTGATTAAATAAACATATATATATATATATATATAAAACTCCCCTACACTAAAGTTAGTTGTATTTTAAAATTTTAAATTAAAAATTTTAATATTTTATATTTTAATTATTAAATTTATTACATAAAAAAGTTAACAGTTTTTATTATGCACTAATTTTTATATTTTTTATTATGTATCTCGTTATGTAAAAAGTAATATTTAATATTTGATATATAATTTAATTTTTTTAAATACTTAAAATTCTTTTAAAATATAAAATATTTAAATAACAATTAACAATTCATATATAATTTAAAATATTTTTTAAATATTTAAAAAATTATTTAAAATATTTATTTGACTTTGTATTATTTAAATAAAAAAATATAAATTATTTAAAATTATATGTAAATTAACAAGTATTATTTTTTAAATAATGTATAAAATAAAAAATATAAAAATTATGATATGATAAAAACTGTTAATTTTAATGGCAATTTTAATTACATGGGCTTAATATGAAAATATTAAATATTAGTATTTTTTAATTTAAATTTTTAAAAGTTAAAAATATTACGTGTAATTGGCCTAAAATTTAAAAGAACTTTTGCGTATTTAAACCACACAAAAAAACATGTTCTCAAGGGTGTGTTTGTCTAACACATCAAATTGTTAGGTTCTTTTGATAAGGCAGTATTGTACGGTCAATTAACTGACTTGGTCCCTCAAGAAGTATGATTTTTACAGTCATTCACCATAAGTACCAACTCATATATAAGTCATTATAAATTAAGAAAATTTTCAAAAATAAAAAAAATGGAATTTAGTGATCTGTAAAAGGAATGTAATTACTCAAAGAAATAATTACTATATTTATGAACACCTTCATATATACATTATGCAAGCACTTCAAAAAGCTACAATCCCCACTTTTTCTCAGGGCAACATAAAATACTCAATGTAATCAAAGTCTCGTTTATACACTTGCTTTGACAAAACTTGTAAACTGGTGCAGCTATGAACTGTTCCACCTTAAAACTCACTTCACTCTGTTCAATAGATAGGTTGATTGAACTGTAATTTCCATATTCACACTTCAAAGAGAATACTAAACTAATCTAGGTGAGGTTTGTGTATCCACACGCCCGTGGGAAAGCAACAAAACATATGAACTGAAGCAAATTTTCTTCTTTAATATACAGAATCTCCCTTTATCTTTTACTAAGAGGTTTTTGATCAAGTGGGTTGTATAAAAAAGCGTCCTTATGATTCACTGCAACTTCTTCAACTCATCAAAATCCATCTTCCCAGAAATTGTCCTCAAAAGCTTCTTAGAACACATATCTTGTGCCTGTGTTGCATATTTTGCACGGTTTGCTTTGACCCAAGCAGGCTCCTGCAAAGAAAACAATCCTCTCCTGTGATCATTTATCTCACTCAATTTTGACATTGGACAAAATGACTTCCAAAAGAAAAGACTCTATCAACCAGAGAATGGATGTTATTATAATTTAACTTTTTTTCCATCTAGAGTACATGATTATCAAAACCTCTATCACTAAGCAGTGAACAGCTCAATCCAAACTACCGAAAAGCTTGGGGTCAAGTGTAAGGGATGATAGAGTTAAATTATTTAATTGAAATGGTCACAATGGGATGAACCCACCTCAGGAACCAAGCGAGAGAAGCCAAACTTAATCAGCAGGAGGACATGTTCCATAACTAAAATGGCTGCAAGTCCAGGCTCTATACTCCATTTTCCCTCCTGATCATATAGCCATACTAAAAGTGCACAGTTGGTGCAGATAGACATCACTATGAGAAACTGTAAAATGAAAGATAAAATGGATCATGTATTATAAACAAACTTCATGATAAGCCATGGTCATAGTTTAAATTTTGAAGCCTCAAGACATTTTTAAATCATACGCCTAAGATGTGGTTCTGCTCATTCATATTAAAATACAGTTATTGTTTTTGTACAAACATCTAGATCATTCATTCACTTAGGCCAACATAAATGGTAAGCCTTTCTCATGTTTCATGACTCATTAACGGTGTAAATTTAAAACTGGCCACTTAATCATTATTTATTATACAGTACACACGCTAACGCACATTACTTGGATTAGAAGCAATTACTCCCTCCTCTTAAATATAGGTCCTATTAACTACTAATTCGTAGAATCCAAAAAATGTAAGTTGGTTATTTGTAATTTGTAATTAGTATGTAGAAAATGTCACTTTTCCAGAAATAACCCTGCCATTTAATGGTTAGAATTTAATGCACAAAAATAAAAATGCTCCAATAAATAGGGGTATTATGGGGAAGAAAAATTTAAATAGAGGAGACAAAAGGGAATAGAACCTCATATTTAGGACCAAACTAAGGCCCTCAAATGGACTTTATATTTAAGACCAGAGGGAGTATTATTTTAATTTATTGCCAAAATCTATGACACTGGTTGCGCTGCAGGTACTCTTCTTCTCAACCAACAAAACTTTCCTTAATCCTAAATAGTATGAGGGTTTATCCTCTTTCAAACCCGACATCCTTAAGGCCCTCTAAATACCTGGAATATGTTAAGCCAGGCTCCAACTGTTGCAGCAGCACGAGGAACAGGCCGCCTCAGTATTACGAGCAGCTTTAAAGCATCTGTTCTGATTTCCATAAGGTTGTTCTGAACAATGAAGGAGCTCAGTTGTTATTAACTTTACAGAAGCTAGTTATGATAAAATTAATGTTGAAAGGAAAAGAAGCTTAGAAAAAGAATTCATACCACAGTGGCAAAAGCAAATGCAGGGGGGAAAGCACAAGCAAACATCATAATCATCCCAAATTGCAATGCCAACTCCAAGAAATCTGCAATCAGGTTTGAAATTATTATTAAAATGCAAGTCATTTGCTTTCTGGTCTTCAAATCAAGACTACAAGAAATGAAGCTTCCCACATGTATATTTTTTTCTCAAACCAATTAAGCAAAATATTTACAATAGAACAAGTAGTTCCTTTTAGTGGATTTTAATAATCAATGGGAAACAAATTCTCATAAAATATGTACAGCTGTACCAATTACAGCTTTATTGTGGATCTGAATGTATAACTTCCGTTCTGAATGTTTCTAAAGTCAATATCATAAATTTGTAGGTTTGACGGATTTGATACCATCAAATAGCCCATCTTCAAGCTCTTCACCAATGCTGGCTTTATAAGCAGGCTTAAGATATTCTTTCTCTGCTCTCTGAGTGAACTGGATTTTCCCTGTCATTTCTCCTTTCTCTTTTTTCTTCTTGTGTCTTCAGAAACGAAAGGCAAATAAGCTACTGCAACAGTGGTCTATGAAATAAATCCAGCAAATTCCATATCCAAGGGATAGAAAGGCTTACCGAACCCGGTATTTTTTGTAGCTATATTTAAAATAAGGCAGCGTGTTTTCCAACAAGTTTTCAAATACCTGGAAAATGTCCTCAATTTCAATTACAAGGTTTAAGTGGAGTGAAAAAGAGGGACCAGGGGGGAATTATAGGGAAAAAAGAACCATAAGTAGGAAAGAAGATAGAAAAATGAAATATAGAACTTCTGTGTGTGACCTCAGATAAAAGGAGCCGCTGAACTAACACTTTACGAAGAGTCAAAAAGTTCCGATGCAAGAGAGCATGATAAAAAATACCAATATATGTCTGCATAAAGTAAAGTCCAAAGACCTGCAAAAGAAAGCAATCCCCTTTATTGCAAGTGTCGTAGCAATAAAAGCCACAAGAAATCAACTGATTCCTGATAGTTACCTTGTAGACCAAGCTGTCAGCACGTTTTTCAGTGTTTTCATTGTTCTCATACCTTATAAGTTTGACAGATACCCTGCCACAAAACTGGGTGATATACTGAATGGCAAAAAGATAAAGAGCGGTAAGCCCAAACCTGAAACCCAAATATTAAAATAAGTGTCAACGTATTATTTTAATGAACAAAACGTAGCTACTTATATGACAGTCAAAAAGACATCTAACACATAATTATAGATTATTAGTTAGTATAAACAGTCTTTTTCTCCTACAAATGCCATCTGGAATACTAGTTTCTAAAGTCAATTTGACGTCAGATAATAGCCAACAACTAGTTTTGTGGGAATGGGTTCCAAATTTGAGGAATTGATGTAGCCAGGAACACTTTATCATCTCCCTTACAATTTAGAACAGACAACAATGTAGTATCGCATTTAACACTTGACAAATATTGAGAACTCAAAAAAGGCATGTATAAAAACATTCACTTAATACTAGAAAATAGAAACTTCAAAGAGAAAAATCTTAGATTCTTACTTAGTTACATCGGAATCAATAACTTCATAAAGATGCGCATAAGCCAATTCAAATGGTAATTGGAGGCATATTGTGCTGACGATTATAATGGCATCATTTCTAAATCGCATGAGTCGCCCAAACCACTCATGTCTCTGGAATATTTCCTTCTCTTTCATTTTATCAGTCTCTAACAACTTTATGAGTTCATTTGGTAGCGGAAGCGAACTTTCCTTGCTGCCTGGAATCTTATATCCTTGGTCTGCTGTAACCGAAGAGTCAATAGACCATCTACAGAACCCAATCAAGAAATAAAAAGCATCAAGGGGAGAGAGAGGTGCAAAGGAAAACCTTAGTAGGGGAATGAAGCACATAGAGAAGTAAATATAATGGTCACATACACGCGCGCACAATATACCTGGCTAGTAGGGCACAATTTTTACGTTTCCAGAACTGACAAAACATTACAGCCCAAAGTATCACCACGACAAAGAAAATGGGTAGAACTACCAGCTGCAATGACCTAGAAGACATCAATTCACATAGTTTTAGCGAAATAATGTTTCGTTAGATGGACAAGGAAACAGCCATAAATAGACACAGCAGACAAGTTGGCCTACCCAAAATCAATGAACCCCGAAACAAGACCAAACGCAGCTAGGAAGAGCAGCCACCGTGTGTACATTCCCAGGAAGGCAAAATAGATAGCAATCTGCAGATTATTAATTCCTTCATTAAATAATGACAACATCATTTTCAAATCACTTTTCTATAGCTCAGAGTTACAGTCACCTTTGCCCCATAATAAGAATAAATCTCATCCATTGGTTGATTTGTGAAATCCCACCAATAAAGTGCCCAACTTTTAAGAAGTTTATGTCTCTTCTTTTCATCTATCAACCAAAAGCAATTTTACTTTAAATTTATGTAACATCAAATCTGAATAGATTGATGGCATGTATAAGTAAAAATACCATGCAGAGGAAAAACTTGCTTAACAATGTTCACTGATTCCAATTTCCGAAGCAAGTTCTCCCCAGTTTCCCACCTGATTTCGTTTCCATCAAATTTAAGGGTCATGGCTGACCTGGTGCCGTTCACCTACAAATTACCATTGGTATGTAAGTAGTCTAGGAGATACAAAAATATGAACAAGGCCATGAAGAAATTCATACAAATGTCATTTCATGGCAGCTATTTTCATCAGACATGCAACTGAACATAGCAACAAAGCTATAAAAAATCTAACAGAATATATAGATTTTTAAGTTCCATTCATCTTATCAATAATCAATATAAGTTCCATGTGAACCAGTTAATAAATAATGAAATAATAAATATCACTCAATGAATATAAGAACGAACCTTAAAAGATAGTATTTAATTTTGATAAAAAAAATGGTATTCAATGGACAACTAATATGGAAGCACTTTCTGATTACATTACAGCTAAGTCAAATTATAAGAGGGGGCAGATGAAGAGAATGGTTTCCTTATAAAAAGAACTCACCATTCCATATATTAAATGATAGTAGCATTGAAATCGCTCACACCAACTGAAAATTGAACCATCGGGTTGTCTCACAAAAGCATCAACATCCTCCGCCTGGAATTGCAAATCCATCCCTGCTATTGAACACGAGAACAATCAGTGACATGATTAAAAAGTAATTTCATAAATCACATGCTAGTCAATTCCATTTGCAACTAGACATAAACAAATGGAAGAAAGAACACTTAAAATTCATAAGAATTGCAGAACTTCACCTATATGAGTCCGTTTCTTGATTTGTAGCTCATATGCAGCCCTTCCCAACGTCTCCAAAGGTGCAGCCAGCTAAAAAATCGAGGGTAAGGTTATAGCAACTCAACATTTTTTTTGGGTACATGATACCTACCCAGATTCCCCACCTCAAGACCACAAATAATGGCTTGAGTCGACAGATGACTGGAAAAATAACCTTAGATTAGTGAAAACTGAGAAAAATTGAAGGCAGATGCAACCCCATAAAAAGCTTGTTCAGAACTCTTCTGCTGGAAGAAGAAAAAACCGCCTACGATTTTCTCCAACAAACATGGGAACAATAAGACATGACATTAGCACTGCTAACAAATCTTAACATTCGTTGCATTGCTACACCGAGAATGTAATCCAGAGGATATAGATAATAAATATTCAAAGGAGGTTCAATGATGCATAAACAGAAGAGCATTTAGAAGTCTAACCTTAATAAACTCTTCTGCAATGCCATGAACTCTCTCAACTATACACCCCACCTTCCTAAACTCCTGCACAAGGACATTTACGCAGTCAGAGCCTTCATCTTTTTCCTGCACGATTCTCCTTGGAATTACCACCGCAATCTCAAAAACAGGATCTTCCTTTTCACGCTCATTCATTTTTCAATCCTTCAAGACCATGCACGCAACAAATTCCTAAACACCCGAATTCGAACGAAATAAAGCTTCAGAGAGCACCGAAAGATCCCTTTTCTTGGATCAGAGGTTGCAAACAGCCAAATAGGTTTCTTTTTCAGGAAGAATGAGGTTTTAGGAGAGCAGTTTTTTTCTGAGACCTAGGAGACACAAAAAATTTGTGTCTCCTTTTGGAGTCAAACCGTCAAAAGAAGCGATTAAGACCTAAATTGACGATACTTTCAAGGAAGATGGAAATGTGGGTTCCGCAAAAAAGAGACGATAAGTTCGATCTAAAAACCGGGAAGAGAACGGACAGAGAGACGAAATCACGATGATGTGTTTATGGAAACAGCCATTCGGCAGCATCTGTGCTCAGCAACTGACAAATACAATGATCTTATTGACGATTGATTTTAATTTTATGAATCTCCATTAATTACACTTGGAGATTCCGACTCCTTACTGGTAATAATAACGCTTCCAACTGAAAATATAATTTTTGTGTATTTTTTAATTAAAAATAATAAACAGATCGTTGGAATAAAAACAGATCATATAACTTCCATAATATAATAATAATATCATATATTTGATTTAAGTTTTTGAATACATTTTATTTTATTTTTATTACAAAACATGAAGACGGACCCACACCACATGGTCATACAAATTCGTTTTTTTTTAAATGAACAAATGTATTTTTTTTTTGTTACATTGAACAAATGTATTTGATTGAGGCAAAACTATTCAAAATAAAAAAAATAAAGGTCGACTCCATGGTTCAAATTTTTCTAAGCCCACGTATTATACGTAAATTTAACTGATAAAAAAATAAAATATATAATTATTTAGAGCGTATTCGATATATAAAAAATATTATTTTATTATAGTTCTAGTCACCGCGTTTAAGGAGGCATCATAATTTTTAGGTGCATAAATTTATGTTTGAAGGTAATAGATATCTCGCTTTATCTGATATTAGTATCGTTTAGGAGAAAAAAAAAATTGTCCTACTCTTAAATTATGGGTGAGCCTAATTTTTTTTTAAAAATTTATGTGTAAAAAAAAAATTCAGGCCCACTATAGCTTCAAAAATGAAAAATTTAATAAACATCCAACAAACCAACGGGGTTGGGTTTACAAAACCGATCAACCAATATTTAAAAATTTCATCTTAGGTAAATTTAATATAAATTTCTTATCAAAGTCAAGATATAATCTCAAAATTTAGAGAGTACTTATAAAAAAATTATAAAATTATCTATTAAAAAAATTCTCATAATAATAATAAAAATTAAATTCGCATCCTTATAAAATATGAATTCATCTTTTATCATATGTGATAACACTTATTGAATTAAAAACTTAATTTTTTTTAGTTGCTTACCCAGTTTATCAGAGTTTTACTCCGACTACATTTGAATTCGACCCGCGTCGCGCACCTGGCTATGGTAGGTGAATCTCCTAATAGAGATTTTGGGCATATGTCAAGGCTTAAATTCAAGACCTCACTTAAATAATATCGAGCCACTTACTACTCTGATTAACTTGGTAAAAAAAAACTATAATGGATACGCTAAAAAAACACTTCAGTTGACATAAAGACAAGACGCTTGAAAAGGACGGTTTTTGCTTAGATACGCTATAATGGATACGTACCCTATACAATTAAGGTATATTGTGGCTTCAGATTAAATTATTTGGTAGTTTAATTTTTTTTAATTAAGAGATATATTTATATTTAATATTTAATAATATTATAAATATAATTATTTCTATTAGGTAGATATTTATTTTTAGATAAAAAAAATATTCAATACGCTAAAATATTTTTTAAGTATCGTTTAATATTTTAAACTAATTTATAATATATTTATTATTTTAAAATATTTTTTTAATAGTATATAGTATTTAACATAATTTTTATACAATTTTATTTTAAAATATTTTTCTTATCAATAATAAGTACGTAAAACTTAGGGTGCTATATATACTAAAATATTACTTAACAAATACTTTAAATTATTTTGTTAAGGTTATTAAAAAAATATTTTAAGATATTAAATGAACTATAAATTAATTTAAAATGTTGAGTTTTGCTTGAAAATACTTCAGATCTAATTTTAAAAAGATAAAAAGAGAAGTATATACTATTAGTCTGTTTGAAAAGAAATAAAATTATGATTTTAAAAGGGTTTTTAGCCCAAACCTTGTTTTGAAATTTTTTTAAAACAAACAGTTATATTTGTCCAAAAAGATTTTTGGACTAAATTATGGTTTAAAACTAAAATTTTAGATAAATTACTGAGATTAACTTTTAAAATAATAAAAGAGTTTATGGATTACTCAATTACTATTTTACTTTTATTTTTTCTTATATTATCTTTCCTCTCTCTTATTTTTAATAAAATCATACTCTTTATAATAATTTTTTAATTATAAAAATTTTTCTAGTAATAACTATTCAAACACTCATTTATTTAAAATTATTTTTTTATAAGCTCTTTTCTAAAAAAAAAATTTCAAAGCGGCCAAAAAAAATTTATAAGTCATTTTTTAAATAGGCCCTAATTTCAATATTTCATAAATATTTTAAGTTTTACACCATTTTTCAATGATTAACTGCTTGCAATGATGTGCCACTTAGATTTTGATGGGAAATGAATTTCTATCCGCTTAATAGCTCTATTCTTTGAGGATCGGGATCCGCTCAGAAAACACTCCCCTTAAAATCCCTTAGAATTACATTGCCTCCTCTTCTTTTATGCCTCCTCTTTTTAAAAAAAAAACTTATGCCTCTGCTAGCCACTCTTTTAAACGTTTTTTTTTTAAAGAAAAAAGTTTTTAAAAACACTTTAAAAGAGTGTTTTTCAATTTTTTTAAAAAAGTGTATTTTTGAAATTCTTTTAGAAACACCATTTTAAAGTGTTTTCTAAAAAATATTTTTTAAAAAGCAATTTTTTAAAAAACACTTTAAAAAAGTGTTTTTGAATTGTTTTTAAAAGTGTATTTTTTAATTTTTTTAAAAAAACATTTTCAAATTCTTTTTTGAAAAACAGTTTTCTTTTTTAAAAATTGTTTTTTTTAAAGAACAGTTTTTTAAACACTTTTTTTTTATTTAAAAGAGGGAAGCGGATGCACAAAGAAAGATGAGTTTGTTTTTTTTTTCCCTAAAGGGGAGGGATAAAAAAAGAGGAGTAAGGTGATTATAAGGGAAGTGTTTATGAGAGAATCTATATCCAATTTTTGAAGGGGTGGCTCCTCAACTGGAAACTGACACCGACTCACTCAACAACTTTCGCCTACCTTCATTAAATTCTTCCATAATTTCTAACTTTGTATATATTATATATATTTTTTAATATTATTATAACCAAATTAAAAAATATAATAAATATATAAGAATAACTTTAGGATTAAAGAGCAATTTTACTCTAAAAATTTTACCCAAAAAAAAATAAAGTTAATAGAACGTAGATTGGTAAGTTCAATATATTTGATCAAACTGAATTTAGATAACTGTTGGAACAATATTAAACCTAAAAATACTTCGGATATCTAGCTCTCATAAGTAAAATTTTTCAAAATAAATTTATACTTTAATAAAAAATAAAAGATGATGTAGATACTATGTGATATATTACGTCATTATATTGATCAACTAACGGTCAAATTTAATTTTGAGTAATAATAAGAAAAATATTATTATATTTTGAGAACTTTCGAGACGATATTACTCTAAAAAAAACTTCAAAACAACTATCATTTTTGGCTAAAAACTTCCAAGACAAGATTGCTTTTCACCCATAACTTCACTACTAAATTTGCTCTTTATTTATTGTTAACAGTGCCTTGATGCCTCTAAAACATCATTTTACTCCAAGAATAACGCCAGAAAATGATATTAAACGCCACTTTAGAATTAAGAAAAGACGTGTAATATGAAACAAAATTCTTCACCTAAAACAACAAATATAATGAAACGGAAGTTTGTCTTTGTAGAAGAAATTTTTATCATTTAAATACAGAATTTTGAGTTCAAGTAAGTATGAATGTAGAAAATTATTTTGAGAGAATTATCCCTCAATTAGATCTAACAATCCTCAAATCCGATCTGGTTAAAAAGTCAAATAAAAATTGAAATGGAGGGATTATTTTAAGATATTGGTTTAACCATTTTTTTATTATGAGCATGTGTGAGATATTTTTATGTCTGGGTTCATTCTTCTTATTCTTCTTACTCTTACTTTTACTCCTTATTTCTAAAGTATCGGATCTCTTTTGTCGGAAACAAATTTTACATGCCGGCTTGTGATTTAATGTTATTTAACTTTCTTATAATTTACTTTGTTGTCACTTTATCCTCATATGTTATTTTTGATAAGTTATTTCATTGTCACTTGGGAAAAAAATGGAATCAATAACACCATATTATTTCAATTATATACCAAAATCAATAAAATCATTCATTTAATTCATTAATAACTTTTAAATATTAGTTTCTATGGATATGGAATGGTATGTGGGGTTCCAGGAGATTGATTTGCTATGGGTTCCTCTTTAGAATGAGCGGTTGAGTGTTCGTTTTATGTAAAGAATTAGAATGATTATGGAGGAATTTAACTGATTTCCATTTATACAAGTTGATTACAGTGTTTCAATCTGTCTAATAGAAAATTGCTTGGATCTTGTGGAATATATTAATCCTGGCAAAGCCATGAAGTTTGATAACTTCCAGAGGACTCTTGACAAAGTTTTATTTAGTTATGGAGTTGCCTTTCTTAGAAGCTTTTAAAGGGATGTACTTCGGAAGATTGGGTGCCCAAACTCCCCATCCACCCTTGCTTCTTTCTTAGTGTTCAATGCTAAATTGGCTAGGAGTATTTTGGTTCAGTTTCTTTTTCTTTTTGTTTTTATGTTCGATGTTTTGCTTTTGCTTAAGAGGTAAGTTCAGACTTGGTTATTAGTACGAGTTCCCCTTGAATGGAAAAGAAGAGCAGAGATCGAGTGATATATTTTACATTAATTGATATAATTTTTAACATAATAGAAGGAAAAAGTTTATGAGAATCGTACTAAAGACATGAAATTTGGTGAACAAATCTATGGTACACTTTACAGTAAAGTCACAGAATGACAAGATGATGGGGTTTCCAGGGAAACGAATAAAATTGATGGATGAAAACTTGGAGAGAACAACAGACCTGCAGCACAAAACGCTAATCCCTATAATCCCTAAAATCAAAAGTTATCACACCAACCCTTAATTTAATACAGGCCGTGACATTCACGTGAATAAAAATGGAGAGTCATTCACTCAAAAAAAAAAAAAAAAGTGAAAGGTTATTCGATTTCTTACGGATCTATGCGCTAAAAAAAGCCAAATAAATTTTTGGATCAAAATTTAAGTCTCACATCCTTCGTCGACTATAATTATAAAGAGTTTATATATATGCAAAAGTTAGAGTACAGTTCAACTCCGACCACGAGACGTTGTGAATGGCTTACATACTCAGTGATTATGTCTGAGCTCAGAAAATTCCACGGGCTCATTCGTTATCTAATTTTGGTCCAATGAAAAATCTATAATAATTACCCAATATTTACTATCGTAAATTCCTATAACTTTGAAGTGAAAGCAAGATGACCCTAATACAATAATAGTTCATAGTATCAGAATTTATGATAAATTAACATCTCTTAATATCATAGCCCATAATACATTAACATCCTAAGGAAGAAAAGATAGGGATTGAAGAGTTAAATAAAATAATTATGATATTTTAGATAAATATTTAATATTAATTAACTTAATTAATTTTCTTAATATAATTAAATCAGTTGAATATGTCATATATTAAGGATTAGAAGAATAATTCTTTAAATAAAGCATAATGTTCTAAGGCAATAGGTCAGTTCAATTGTCTCTAATTCTAATAGCATTCATTCAAATGCCAATTAAAATATATATGTAAATGATGTCTATTAATAGACATTTGATTTGATATATTAAGCTCACAACAATTCCTACCATTGATCAGAAAGTGTTGACCAAATAAATGTATAATAATGTCCATTATGCACCTTACCACTATAAACAAAATGCTAATCACTAAAATAAAAAGTTCTCACAAGAACCCTTAATTTAATACAGTGTGTGACATTCCGCGTAAATAAAAGTGGAAAGTCATTCAATTAAAAAAAAAGAAAAAAAAAATTAAAAAGTTATTCAATTTCTTACATGCCTATCAGCTTTATGCCCTAAAAAGAGCCTATAATTTTTTATCAAAATTTAAGTCCCACATCGCAGGCTATAATCATAAATAGTTTATATATGCATAAGCTCGCACTTGAACTCTAACCACGAGGAGTTGTGAATGGGCTTACATACTTAGTGATTATGTTGTTGGGCTAAGCTCAAGAAAGTCCTCGGCCAATTCTATAAAAATGCAGGCCTCGAAATGGGTAAACTTCGAGTTCAAGAATTATTCATCTATTTACCTTTATATAAAAATTAACAAGAAAAAAGTTATACAATCACATATTAACCATATCATGCATATATACTTAGTAAAATCCCAAATATCGATAGTGAGTAATCATTTTGTTAGGATCGTCATTTAATTTTGGTCTAACAAAAAATCTATAGTGATTACCTAACATATATTATCATAAATTCCTATAACTTTGAAGTGGATTGCTATCCATAAAAATTAAGTAAATTAAATGGTGAACTTAATTATTAGGAAGCAAGTAGCCCATAATACACTAAACTTTTATAATTTTCTATTTAAACCATAAGGTATTAATAAAAAAGCTTATGTTAATCAATTGTTATAAATAAATTTTATACCACACAATATAAAAAAAATAATTTTATAAATTAACTTTATCTAAAAAAATAAGTATCTTAATCAAAACCCAGATTGAATGAATATCTTTTTTTTTCAATATTAATTAGGTCTAATTCCCCTCGGATGGCGTGTACGTGGGGGTGGCGTGTACGTGTGTAGAGGAAACGCGCTCGTTTCGAGGAAGCATGGCCATCCGAGGGGAATTGAAATCCAACATCCAAATCTCTTCTCTCTTCTCTCTGCTACAAATTCCTAAATTCCTCACATCTGTCTTCCAAAATTTTCTTTCAGGTCAAATTGCTTACGATTTCCTGTGTTTCCCAAATCTCAATTCTTTGATCGTTTGCCGTGAAATAAGCAATCATGGGCAACACGGAGAAGTTGATGAATCAGATCATGGAATTGAAATTCACCTCCAAGTCTCTTCAACGTCAAGCCCGTAAATGCGAGAAGGAAGAGAAATCTGAGAAGCTCAAGGTCAAGAAAGCCATGGAGAAAGCCAACATGGACGGCGCTCGCATCTACGCCGAGAACGCCATCCGAAAGCGAACCGAGCAGATGAACTATCTGCGCCTCTCCTCTCGGCTTGACGCCGTCGTGGCGCGGCTTGATACCCAAGCCAAGATGAGTACCATCAACAAGTCCATGGCTAATATCGTCAAGTCTCTCGAATCCTCCTTGGCCACCGGGAATCTCCAGAAGATGTCGGAGACCATGGACTCTTTCGAGAAGCAGTTTGTGAATATGGAGGTTCAAGCTGAGTTCATGGAGAGCGCCATGGCTGGATCCACCTCGCTTTCCACTCCTGAAGGAGAAGTCAACAGCTTGATGCAGCAGGTCGCCGATGATTATGGCCTCGAGGTCTCGGTGGGCCTGCCTCAGCCGGCATCTCACGCGGTGCCGACTAAGGAGACGGAGAAGGTGGACGAGGATGACTTGACTAAGCGACTTGCTGAGCTTAAGGCCAGAGGTTAAGATCGAATTATTATCATTAGGGTGATGGGTACCATTTGTGTAGGAAATACCTATAAACTACTGGATTATACTTTGAGTTTTTCTCATTTTTACAATAATGAGAATGAGTGATTTGTGTATATTAAACTGAATTTCTCTCTAAGCTGTTACTTTGCACTTATTTTGGAATGATCCCTTTGCAGCATATCTGTTCTAGTGGTTACTCATGCTTATTAACTTGAGCTATGTGAATTTTTTAAATTTGTTTGATGATCAAGGATGTAGATTTTGTAGATATTAGAGGGGGGGGGGTGATGTCTGAATAACATGTCCAGTTATCGTAAGTATAATTGAACAGCAGATAATTGGTTGATGGTTTATGGATGCTGATGAATGAATGATGTATGTTGCTCCATCAGTTGAGTAAGTGCGATGATATATTTGGTTAACAGAAGTGATTAGTCATAAATGCATCTTTTTAACAAAGAAATGAGAGTGTAAAGTTCAATGTGTCAAGTGATGCTTGTCATCTGTGAATTATAAACTGTGAAGTTGAAGGGGCTTTGGGAGGAGCTAGGAATTACTCTAATTTGATTCCATGTGATTTAGTTGCTTAAGCTGTTAAGCAATCAATATCTGGGAATTGGTCTTAAATAACATTATATAGGAACCATTATTATTGCTAGAGACTTGTGCAGTGGAACTTGTTTTTTTTTCCTCGTTATATTGTGATAACGAAAAGTGATCAATCTAACTGTTTGAAATATGTTAAATGGAAAAGAAAGCAATTCGACCAATAAATACTTCATACAAACAATTAAGCCACACGCGTTTAGGAGTTTTGTTCTATCATTAAAATGATCCAGGTGATGGAAAATTTTAGGTTGCAAGATTTTTCTGTCAAATATAAATAAATACTTGCTCTTGTATTGTTCTGGGTATAGCTAAAGGAAGATATTGATCCACCCATTCATTTATAGTACAGTGACACTCCTAAACCTATGACAACAGCAACGTAAGACTCTAGTTCTCTTTTACTAAACTAAAAGAAAATAAGTCTAATTTCATATGGTTTCCTGGCAAGATCTGGGGGGTGAAGACTTTTAAAGAGGCTGAAAGCCTATTAAACCACTTTGGCACCTTGTGAAGCAAATTTTGATTGTTCAAGAGATAGTGAAAGCAACGGAATTCAAATACCCACCACTTCGTCCCTTAAATCCTACAACCATACCTCCTTCCATTGAAAAGGTAAATGGTGTTCCTTGTTCATAACCGTATGGGCCATAAGTTCTTTTGTTGCTCTTAAATGTCAAGGATCGAATCACCAGGAAACTGTCAAATGGAAAATAGTGACCACTGACACCAATCAAAAACTCATTTGGGTACTGCAGCTTAATCTGATGGACATGAAAAATTAGGGTTAGTTTATAGATACAACAGTTATGTCTCAAAAAATATCTTCCAAGAATCAAAATAGGGTTGCTGTCTGAAGGGTCCCACCTAGGTGGGTGGGGAATCCTTCCCCAAAAAGAAGCAATAGACTTAAATACATCATTGAGCATCTTATATTACCAAGTCTCTATTACTATGATAGAATGATGGTGAGATAATGAACTAACTTCATCAGTTTTGTCGCCTCCATTTCCTCCATGTTTGTCAGCTTTGAAAGGCTTACATGCTGATCATAGACCACTTGAACTGAATCTATACAATGTCCATATTTCAGTGTGATAGCTCTCACACCTGTGAAGCAACCATCGTCCCAGCTAAATCCGCCATTTCCACCCCATGGTCCCACTATCAGGATGCTCTTCTTCTTCCCTGTATCTTCCTACAAAATTCAGTGGTTCAGTTCATACGATCCTATGAACAATGTTTTCAGCGAACAGATTGTATATATTCTCAAGTAGAAACTTGATAGATATATTTGGCAATCATGGTTTGTCTTCCTTTGCATATTGAATGGAAAACAAACATGAGAATTGAAAAGAAACAATATTTCAAGCTGTCAAACAAACATTAGAAACAGAGGAGGAAACGTGATTGATAAGAACATAAACGCCAGGAATTGAATAACCTTACCATAGGGACTACAAAATCAGAAAGAGGATATATAAGCAATAATTCAGATTGCTACAGTATCTGCTTTACGGTATGGCTGTATGGTTTGAGAACTGATATTAACGGGTGTGTGTGTGTGTGTATAGGCAACCCAATTACAGGGCTCAGTGCTTTTTAGGTAAATATCAACAGTTAACGAAGAGCCAGATATTAATTCATTAAATTCACATTTTCTTTTTCTGGGATAATATCATACTTGCTAGTAGTTGTTTTAGGGGAATTATTATGAGGTGTTAAATGAAGAATTTAATTATCCAAATGAAATCAATTCTTTAAGATCTTATAGTAATTTTTCTAATTTTTTTCATTAAATATTTCCTTGAGACTTTTTTATAATAGCCATTATAAAAGATCCATTTTATCCATATAACTCTCATATTTCAGATTTGTTTTGTCTTTAATAAGTTTTCAGTTCATAGTTCTAGATGTACCTAAACTTCCTTTACAGAAGATGAAAATTATTACGGGGTGCAATTTCAATTAGGCATTTAATGTAGAGCATATTTGAAATTAAAGTAATCTTTGTATACTTCCTATCAATGCATGTTTCCAAAAATACCCCTTACTGAAAATCTAAATTACCCATCTCATTATTTCTTTCATTTAGTATAAATATTTATATAACTGCAAATGAGATTGACATGACTAATTCATTGGCAAAAAAACAAAAACAGAGATTAACATGACTAATGGAAATTATTTTCTCAAGTGTTAAATTGACTGAAAGAAATATTAAAAAAAAATCATGTTATCAGATAATGGTAAATACTCAAGATTTATGGGAGCCGCAATAAGATAAAACGCCAGATTCAAATCTTCCACAATCAACTTCTTACAGCAAACTCTGGGTGTTAAATTCACACAAAGGAAAAACGAATACTCTTAGGCAGACATGGAGGGGAGGGGATGGTTTAAAATTTCCTTGTTTAGTTTGATTAGAATGGGAAGGAGGGGATGTGTTTTTAATAATTATTTGTTTGGTTAAAGGGAGAAGATGAAAAAATGATATGCTTAATTTACTATTATACCCTTATTGTAAAACTGATAAATTTGTGTATAGAAATAAGGACTTTTTTAGGAAACTCGAGGTGTCTAACATAAACAAAATCGAGTCGTGGTGAAAAAATAAAATTTTATGAACTTGTGTAAAAATTTGATTTTCCTAAATAAACTCGAGTTTAGATACTATGATAAGTATACAATTAAATCGAGTATTTCGCAGAAAATCGAGTTTTCATATAAAAGTTATGTTTTTTTTTAAATTGACTTGATCAGATTGAGTTTTACAAAGCTTCTCACCTGTAAAACTTGAGTTCCCCTTACATAAGTCGAGTTTTGTCACTTCAACGACAATAATACATTATTTTGAAAACTTAAATTTTTTAATTGAAATTAAATTTGATTAGTTAGAGGCATTATACAACTCAAGTTTCTATCTAAAACTCGAGTTCTGTCATCGTGAAACTCGAGTTTTCTTTTAAAACTCTATTTCATTTAAATAATAACATTATTTTTCTCCAAAAATATATATAAATTAAATTGATAACATGGCTAAATTTTAAAACTAAGTTATTAAATATGTCTTTTCAAACTAAGAGTTGTTGAAATATTCTTTAGACATAAAGTTTGATACTAAAATATTTTTAATAATAATATAATTATATATTTAGTTAAAAGAACAACATAAAAGATGAAGTATATGTATTAGCTCTTTCCAATGCTCCACACAGGCAATGATTTCTTATCAGTCATTGTTATTGTTGTAGTCATATCAATGTTACTTCTAAGCCACTCCTCTTTCTTAAAACTTCATTTCTTTCTCGTCTAGATAGTCAATAATCTATATTTGTGCAAAAACATTTAGCAAAGTGAAATATGAGGATAAACGAACTCTCCAAACATACACCCATTTAACAAACACTTGTCCTTTTATCAAAAACTTATCACTACTATTTACCGTGGTAAACATTAGGCTAAAGAAATAATATGCCAAGATTTTATATAACTGAGGTAAAGGAGAAAGAAGATAACAGAATTAAAGATATCTATTCAAATGACAGTATTTCCATTCTAAATGGACATATAAAACTGTTTATAAAAGATAAGAAGGATTACATTGCGTGACAATTGTTTCTTTTCGTTGAATTTGATTGAGTTAGAAGATGAGAACAATTCTAAGGCTAAAGTAATAAGAAGTCTCGAACAAGGAGTTGAGGCAGTCGAATGAGTTCTAGAGAAATCTTTACCTTAAAAGAATTGAAAATAGCTTGTTTGCAGCTAAGTATTGTTACACGTTTTAGTTTAACGCGAGTAAATCAAAATTCAAAAACAGATGCATGTACATGAATGTAAAAACCCAATCAATTTCTCAACCGATAGCTAAATATAAGCATTGAACCTTTGAAAAGATTCTTACCCAAATGTAGAAGAATCAAAATGGGATAAAAAAAGAGAAGGAATCAAAATGCACAAAATCGATTTAAAATACCTTCGAGAGCCAGATCTTAAAATTCGTGGTTGTTCAATGAAACCTACTCTTCAAATTGAACCAAAAGCTTCACCAACACCTCCTCATTTGACATAGAAGAAGGAATAAGAGAGTAAGGTGAAAATGGCGACCACGAGTGAGAATGACTATACTGAGACAGAGGCGGAGGATGAGGTTCCTTCCGTGTCTCCTTATCATCTTGCCATCAGAGCCTATTATCACCAAGCAAGGTAATCCCTATACGTCGAAGTGCCTCGCCAGCTTCTTCATCTTCGCGTCTCCTTACGGCAAGTCGACAGTGAATCCAGTCGACGATGGTGACGACGCCAAAACTTCTACAGCAAATCCAATTGGCAAGTCAACAACGACACTGGTATGGGCACAAAAGATAATCTTTGAACAGAGAGGAGAGCTGCGTCACTTGGGATATAATTATCCTAAATTTTGACGTTCTTACGAAAAACTCTGATTTAGAGGGACGCAAAATCTAGGAGAGGGAAGGGATGTGCGTCAAAATTTTAGCTCTCCACCCCCCAAAAAAAAATTACAAACCGAACAAGGGGAGGGATTCATTTTCCCTTCCCTTCCCTTTCCTCCCCTCATTTCGAACCGAAGAGGCCCTTAGATGTATAACAACAGTACAAGACACTCTAGTTCAATTCATTCTTAATTTTTCATAAAATAAAACATCAAATGACTTTCACATGCTTTTCTAGTCAGCTTTGATCGTTCTGAAGAAGCAGATTTTGAATGTTCATCATCAGGAGACGGTGAAGGCAATTTAATCCAAATAAAGGCCACTTCGTCCTTTCAACCCTACCACTTTGCCTCCTTCAACTGAAAATCTAAACGGTGTGCCTTCTTCAACACCATATGGTCCATAAATCTTGCTGTTGCTCTTAAATGTTAGTGATCTTATCACCACCAAACAGTTTATAAGGCCCACTCACACCAACCAAGAATTCAACTGGGTACTCCAGCTTAATCTATTAAGATATGAAGAATAATTAGGTTAATTTAGTCTTAAACAAACATAACAACATTCTGAGATCAACAAACATAACAAAATCTTCCCTGCAAATTACACACAATCATATCTTTTAAGAATCAACACTAGGCTGTTTTCATAAATTGCTAATATGATCAGTGGCAGAGAGGGGTTGGGGAGGAGGGATGTGGGAGATTAAACTAGGAAGCATTGGTTAAATGAAATTGACTTTAGCAACTTAAGCACAGTAAAATACGTTTATAAGAGCTCCCATTAATTGAACTCAATATTGTTTAAATTGAAGCTAATCAAATAGCTATATAAAAAAGCAGATGAAGGACAGACTAAAAAGACTATTGACCTCCCATCTCTTTTTTGTTGAAATTATTAGGCGTTAGTGCGAGCCTTGACACAACATTAAAATTGTTGCCATGTTACTTCATTCAAATCTTTAAAATATCGCCTAAACCTTAAACCCTCACCCTAAGCTGAGATAAAATTACGTGCCCTCTCCCTAGCCTAGACCCCACCTAATGGAAGGCCTTATATATTAGACGATAGATATGCATGTTCCCCTTACAGAAACTTAGTACTTATCCATCTAAATCCACTAACCTCTTCAGTTTTGTTGCCTCCAGGTCCTCCATGGTTGTCAGCCATGAAGGGCTGACCATGTTTATCACAAACCACTTGAATGGAGTCAATACAACGTCCATATTTGAGTGTGATAGCTCTCACCCCTGTGAAGATACCATCGTCCCAGTTATATCCGCCATTTCCTCCCTATGGTCCCACCACTATCAAGAATTTGAATGTAGCCAAATTAAACACTTCTACATGTCACCAAATCAAAATCAATTATAAACTCAAAAAAAAAAAGGTTGACCACGAGGACATAAGCCCCGTTCTGTTAGTCCAGATAGGACCTTGTGAATAACTGTGTAGTTGGCCAATTACTTCGGCTAGAATTTTAGGCTCCACACGTGTCTCAGCCCTCCGCCAACATAGACAGATAATTCTTACGCTCAAAGTCCACCCGTTTCCGGGCCTGCATCTCTGCAGAATGGGCCCGGGGACTTTCCTGAGCCCAGCTCAGCCACATAGTCGCTGAGGTTGTGAACCCATTCACAACGCCTCGTGATCGCTGTTTATAGTTAGTGGGTTCTGCATATATAAACCCTTTATAATAATAGGCACTACCGATGTGGGACTTAAGCCATGTTGCCTTTCTCCATGGCTTTCTTGACCTTGAGCTTCTCAGATTTCTCTTCCTTCTCGCATTTACGGGCTTGGCGTTGAAGAGACTTGGAGGTGATTTTCAATTCCATGTCCGTGTTGCCCATGATTGCTTATTTCACGGCAAACGATCAAAGAATTGAAATTTGGGAAACACAGAGAAAATCGTAAGCAATTTAATCGTAAGCAACTCGATCCCACTCTTCTTTCCTCAAACGTGTTCGCACGGCCTGAACTTTAAGTGTTATCACTCGTTCAACAGCTACCCTCACATGGTAATGGCACTCTCCTACTTCTCTGTTTTTTCTTTCTTTCTGAAGTGCCTTTTTTCACGATGTTTCCATTCTTCCAAGCATGTAGGAAAGTAAAGTTTTCTTTTTTCGCTGATGGAAGTTAGCTGTGCGTAGGTGGCATTTATTTACGAGCTAAGAAAATATTTTCTTTCCTTATTTACTTACTGATATTCTGTTCATATGATTTCATACGAATTTTGTTTCTGTATCAATGAAGAATACCCATATGGTAGAAACTTAAAGACAAATTTGCTCGATCTGGCATCATGAAGGGGACTTTTTGTACATACCTAGTGATCTGAGATTTGCTATGTGTGAAAGACACAAGACCAAGGAGTTAAATTTTTATTAGAAATACCGTGGTAAAGAAAAAATGCAGGTCAGGTTGGGAGCTTTGGAGGAAGGGAAGGAACCTGTAACTGCATCTAGAACAAATCAATCTAGGCCATTCCCTTTGAGACTACTGAAGTTCTTCTTGCTATTCTTGATTGTTGGCCTCGGTGCTTCAATTGTTAGCATCTCTATGGTTCGGCATCTTTGAGACAAGAAACCCATGGTCGATTTGCAAGTGAAGAAGAGTAGGGGAAAGAAGTTCAGACCAGAAAAGGTGCCAACTGCCAAATGAGTAATTTTAAAAAAAACAAAGAAAGAAAGAAAACAAATAATCTCAGAATTATATAAATGAGTAATTTAAATTTTTGAAATATTAAATTAAAAATTCCAAATTTTTTTACAGACACTTCCTCCCTTATTACCATATAAGGTTCCATAAAAAATCATCCATCACTTGATAAAACATTCATGTAAACTTGTTCAGAGATTGATAGCAAGGTAAATTTACTTCAGAGGGAGCCAATTTCCTACCATGAAACTAAATTAATACATGAAGATTAGGACATTTAAACTTCCCATTAGTAAGTTTTTTTTCTCCCACCCAATTTACCGGAGCTTTGTCCCGACTACATTCGGATCCGACCCGCGTCACGCACCTGGCTATGGTGGGTGACTCTCCCAACAGGAATTTTCTGCATACGCCAAGGTTTGAACTCGAGATCTCGTTTAAACGATACCGAGCTGCTTACCACTCGAATCAACCCCCTTTTAGTTCACCTTAGTAAGTTGATATCATTGGTAGATCTCAACTTATCTATTGTAAGTATTTGAAAAGTATCCAAATCGCGGTTTTAAAAAAGCTTTTGGCCTAAACTTTAGTTTAGAAAAATTTTAAAACAAACAGTAATATTTGTCCAAAAGGACTTTTGGATCAAATTATGGTTTAAAACTAAGGTTTTAGATAAACTATTGAGATTAGCATTTGGAATAGTAAAAGAACTTATGAACTATCTAATTACTATTTTATCCTTATTTTTTCTTACACTATCTCTCATCTTTCTTCTCTCATCTCTACCTACTCTCCTTTCTAACTACTTTCTCTCCTCTCTCTTTTCCATCCTCTTTCTTTTTCACCCTTTCTCTTCTCTCATATTTTTAATACAATCATACACTTTATAGTAATTTTCTAATTATAATTTTTTTTAATAATAACTATCTAAATACTTATTTATTTAAAATTATTTTTTTTTCAAAAACTCTTTCCTAAAAACTGTCTAAATTTTTTTTTATAAACTTTATTTTAGACTCTTATTCAAGCAAACCCATTATGTAGAATAACCTTAATAACTGTGGGAATTCCTATTCGAAGGAAAATGAAAATGTGCAAATAACTTCTTTATTATGAATTTATCTATTGTTTGATTAATAGAAGACCTCTTGTCGGTTAGGAAGTTATAAGTTGTCCTATTGGCACGTGGATTAATTTTAAATAAATGTTGAAATATCAAATTAAGAAAATTTTCATGCACATCTTCTCCCTCTGTGCTACTATTATATATTTATTGTTCTCACGTGTATTTTAAACTTATGAATTAGTTTTTATTCCATTTTAAATTTTAGATTATTTTAAATATTTTATAATAATTTAAATTCTACCATAGGTATTAGGTTATTTTAATTTTAAATATATAAACACTTTTATGATGAAAACTGGATGCGGTTTGAAAGAAAAACTGCCTCAATCTTTTTCATTTTTTAAATTCAAATTTTAATTTTTAATTTCAATAACTTCTTGCTATGGGATATGTTATAAATCATATAACTTTGATTACCCACGCTAATAATTTTTTTTATTATTTAGGTACATAATATCGTATATTTCCATTCAGATTTCCTAAACCACGAATACAAATATTAAATATTAAATTAATTTTTAAAAATTCAAAATGTTCACAACCTCTTTCTCTCGACGGGATACTTAGAATAAACGGACATGTTCTTCAAAATACATCATACACCCCTCTAATATCTACAAAATCTACATCGTTGTTCAAAAAAAAGCTCAATTTAATATTGGCAAAGTTCAATTTAATATACACAAATCTGTCATTCTTATTATTATAAATTATAAAAATGAGAAACATGTATTTCATTCACAGATGATAATATGATATGCATCCCCACTAATGATAATAATTCTATCTTAAAGCCTTAAGCTCAGCAAGCCGCCTAGACAAGTCATCATCGTCCACCTTCTCCGTCTCCTTAGTCGGCATCACCTGAGATGCCAGCAGCGGCAGACCCACCGAGACCTCGTGGCCATAATTGTCGGTGATCTGCTCCATCAAGCTGTTGACTTTGCCTTCAGGAGTGGAAAGCGAGGTGGATCCAGCCATGGTGCTCTCCATGAACTCAGCTTGAACCTCCATATTCGCAAACTGCTTCTCGAAAGAGTCCATTGTCTCCGACATCTTCTGGAGATTCCCGGTGGCCAAGGAAGATTCCAGAGACTTGACGATATTAGTCATCGACTTGTTGATGGTGCTCATCTTGGCTTGGGTATCAAGCCAAGCCACGACGGCGTCAAGCCGAGAGGCGAGGCGCAGACAGTTCATCTGCTCGGTTCGCTTTCGAATGGCGTTCTCAGCGTAGATGCGAGCCCCGTCCATGTTGCCTTTCTCCGTTGCTTTCTTGACCTTAAGCTTCTCGGATTTCTCTTCCTTCTTGCACTTACGGGCTTGGCGTTGAAGTTGCTTGGAGGTGAATTTCAGTTCCATGATCTGGTCCATCGACTTCTCTACGGTGTTGCCCATGATTTGTGGTCTAGCGTACTGGGTTATGAGAGAGACAGAGTGTCCGGGAAGCTCAGCGATTATGAGATGATCTCAGGTAGCCTCTCTATATATATATAGATAGGGGGAGGATATTTTAAAAATGTAAAATATTTATATCTTAAGATATTTCATAATATCTATCAAATTAATTAGGATAAATTTATCTTAATCTCTAATACATTAAAAAAATTTAATAATAATTTTTTTAAAAATATAGTTTTTTCAGTTTTTGACGTAGATTAAAAAATGCAACCAATATATTAAAATATTAACTACATTAATGTAATGTATAAAGTATTTTTGGGAGAGGAATCTCTTCAGTTCCCTATCCCTCTCCACTTCTTATTTTTATTATTGGATTGATTAATTTCAATAGTTGAGATTAAACATTTCATAATAATATTATTATAATATTACATAATAAAATATATATAAAAAAATTCTGACCATTAAAAGTTGATCTGAACAACAGTTCTGTTCACAAATATAGAGTTTTATTAAAATATTTTATAATTTTTTGCCTTTTATCTTCTATAATTATCATCATTTAGATAAAATTTTAACAGTTTAAATTTACTTTTATATATCGTTAGAAAAGGTTAAATCTCAAGCCTCAACCATTAAAACTTATCTAACAATACTAATAATAATTGAAACAGTTAATAAAAAATTAACTTATAACCCTCTAGTTGGTAAAGAGTTGACTTATAATTTATAAGATCATAAATTTAAATTTTATTACTAATAAAAAGATCTCGTTTGCGAGCAATATATAAGTGTACTTTTAACTTAAAAATATATTTTGGTAAGTTTCAGAACCTAGCTCCCCTAAATTTTTTTTATTAAATTAAAAAAAATTATCCAAGAGTAGAGAGGTAAGAAGTGGAGTTCGTAGCCACGTAGATAAATTAAATAAGGCTATAATAAGAAAAATAATATACGGCTTTAAATTTTAAAAATATATACAAAACGAAACGAATTTTTTTGATGAAGATTTATATTATGAAACAAAAGGAATGATCAAAAAGCTCGTATATATTTGATATTGGGAGGAGTAACTTGCAGCTAGGCTATCAACTTGCTCTGCTCACATTGCAAATACAATACACAATCCAGCTCTACTTATTAATTATTAAATTCTAAAATATTGGGAATTCCCCCCACAATGCTGTCTTCTGATTGGTGGATAATATTCATAATATTAGAGTTTCCTTTTCCATCTTATCTTCTGATTGGATGATTGCATTTCGTCTTTAGTGCACCACACAGTGTATCTCCTCAGATGATGAGGCCGCTCAGATGATTAGGCTTTCAGATTCATCGTTATATAGCTCACTGTTCAGAACCCGAACATGGTATCTCCCTTCATCGCATTCATCTTTGATCCTTCTGTTCCTTGATTTTGGGGGGAAAAGAAGATACTAATTTGTCGCCCTATTTTGATTGTTCTTGTCGGTAACTTTTTTGCCCCTATTCTTCACTCGCAAAGCGATCATGGATTTCTTCTGGTGGTTCAGTATGATCATCTTCTACCATTTCTTTACTGCGACACTCGTCTCCTCGGATCCTTCTTTGAGCTCACCAAACAAAATCTCTTCTACGTCCTCCGAATTTTTAAGCTTTGCCAAGAAGCGTGAGGTTTTTGATTGGATGGTCGGAATTCGAAGGAAGCTTCACGAGAACCCTGAATTGAGTCGTGAGGAATTTCAGACAAGTGAACTGATCAGACGAGAGCTTGATACGTTGGGCGTATCATATAAATACCCAGTTGCAGTCACCGGTGTTATTGGCTACATAGGCACCGGACGACCTCCCTTTGTTGCTTTAAGAGCTGATATGGATGCTCTTCCTATTCAGGTATTTCAATTCTTCATAATAAATTCTCTTCTTTTATTTGCTTTTGAGATGAATGTAGATGATGGTACTTTATATATTCCGACTAAAATTTCTTCGCCTCTTGTCAAATATCATCGTAGTTCACTGTTTGTATACATGTACTAGCAATTCGTTTCCTAAATTATTGGAACTGTTTAACTTCAGTTCTGAGAGTATATGTTAATCTTTGAAAACAACAACATGATATTAGTCCTTTGCCCATCCACTTAACATGTGCAGTGTGTGTATTGATTAATTTTATTGCTACCCCTGGGTGTCCTTTAGGAAATGGTGGAGTGGGAGCACAAGAGTAAAGTTTCTGGAAAAATGCATGCTTGTGGTCATGATGCTCATGTAACTATGCTTCTTGGTGCTGCAAAGATCCTCAAAGAGCATGAAAAAGAGATACAGGTATGTTGTGGTCTATTTTTCGAAACAGAGATATTGCTCTTACGATTTCTCTTTTATTCTTCTGTTTTTCTTCTACTGAATGATACCTGACACCATTCCTTTGTTGTTCTTGTATACTCCAAATAGGGAACTGTGGTTCTTGTTTTCCAACCAGCAGAGGAAAGAGACGGAGGGGCTGAGAAAATTATAGATGCCGGAGTCTTAGAAAATGTGTCTGCTATCTTTGGATTGCATGTTCTACCAAACATACCAATAGGTGAAGTGGGTTCTAGATCTGGTCCTATTATGGCAGGAAGTGGCTTCTTTGAAGCAGTAATAAGTGGAAGAGGAGGTCATGCTGCTCTTCCTCAGCATTCTATTGATCCCATTTTGGCAGCTTCTAATGTGGTTGTTAGCTTACAGCATCTTGTTTCCCGTGAGGCCGATCCTTTGGATTCTCAGGTAAGTTTCTTTCCCTTCTTTTCAATTACACGTAGTTGCTTTACCATCTAAGATCAGTAAGTTTGTACCACATTTTGAACCATGTAAGATTAGTAAGGTGAAATTCCAAAGCTCCTTATTCTCCTTTTTCCCCCCCAAAACCTCAAGCAGATAGAAAACAGAACCTCCCTTTTCCTTCTAGGATAGGAAATCCTGCATTTTACGTATCCATAAGAATATATGATTGAATCCCTGGGTTTCCGAAATATTGCAAAAAGAAGTGCTTTGAATCATTGCTATTTGACTCGGACCTATTCTTAAAAAGTTGAGGCATTTTGTTTGTTGACATGGACAGAGTCAAGGAAAACATCTGAAATTATTTCAATATTGGTAGTTGGATGGATATACTGCTCTCCAAACACTTCAAATAATTTATATGACTAGGTAAAACAGCTCTAAAGGCATAAAAACTGAGAATTTTACTTTTAGTGCATCTAAGTAGTATACGATGTTAATCATGGAAGCGCAGGAGTAAGCGAATATAAAAGAATCCACGACATGACATTTTGTAGGCATCTTGGAATGGATTCCAAATGCCAAGAAATCATTATATTCTCACTGATTAGAGATTGTACTTGATGGAAATGAATAGAAATCTTTGAGTGTTATCGGTTCTTAGAGTGACAACCCTGTTGTCTCTGCCTAATGTTAAGATTATCTTCACAGGTAGTGACAATAGCAAAATTCCAAGGAGGTGGTGCATTCAATGTTATTCCAGATTCTGTCACTATTGGCGGCACCTTCCGCGCCTTTTCAAAACAAAATTTTATGCAACTAAGACAGCGGATTGAGCAGGTGTGCCACTGAGAACATGCTTAATTCTTTGGTTTGCATCACTACCTCAGTCACATGTTAAAGCTGATACGTTTCTTACAGGTTATCACTGGACAAGCTGCTGTACAGAGGTGCAATGCAACAGTTAACTTCTTCGAAGGAGAGCGAACCTCCTGCCCGGCGGTCATTAACGACGGAAAATTGCACGAGCATTTCCGACAGGTTGCAGGGGATATGCTTGGCGAAGGAAAGGTTAATGAGGCAAAGCCAATAATGGGAGCCGAGGACTTCTCATACTATCAAGAAGTTACACCCGGTTACTTCTTTTTTATTGGAATGGAGGATGCTTCTTTTGGACCAATTGAGTCTTTGCACTCACCTAATTTCAGAGTCAATGAAGATGTTCTTCCTTATGGAGCTGCACTTCATGCATCATTAGCTACTAGTTATCTTGTTAAATTTCAGCAGGAGGTAAAAGTTGCAGAAGGGACGGCTCATGATGAACTTTGAATCTAATTAGTCTTCTTGAAATGCATGCTGGCCCATTTCTTGGATCATTGGAATGGTGACTGTATAATTAAATAGTAGCATATTAATCTTTAATTTTAAATACATGCAAGTTAAAAAGTTAAAACCTATTGAAAGTATGAAGGTGCAATCAAATATCAAAACTGTTCTAAACAAATTAACAACTCTCATCTCTGACACGTAGCATTTCCCCATTTTTGTCTTTTCAATAGATTGATTTTATTTCTCACTCAGCATTTTTTCCATTAATGAAACTTTAAAATTAAAGAACTGAAAGTATATTTTATAAAAATTAGGTAAAATAAAGAAGGTAAACAAATTAGTTATCAAATCTAAATTTTTAAGATAAATTTATATTATATATTATTTAATTTATTTAAATTAGTTAACTAATTTTTATATTAGTTATAATTAATTAATTTTTTTTAATTTTTTTAATTTATTAATAAAATTAATTATTTTGAGAAGTATTACATATTTTTTAGTTTTTATTTTTCCCCTCGTATAGAAGGGACCCGTCTATACCCATGACTAAAAAATAGAAATCATGACCTCCTCATAAACTATAAAACTATAAAACTATTTTTCATTTCATTGTATAGTGCCAAAAGCAAGTCGAATTATCCTTTCCCGGCAGAAACCAGGAGGGCCATTACATCATCCCATTGATCTTTCCGAGACTATTTATTTTCTTTTTTCAAAAAAATATATACTCGTTTGGCAGTTGGCACCCTCTTCTTTATTCTTCTGGTCTGAACTCTCCACTTGCAAAGCGACTATGGGGTTCTTGTGGTGGCTCAGAATGATAATCATCTCCCATTTCTTTGCTGCAACACTCATCTCCTCTGATACTTCTTCTTTGAGCTCAAACGATCTCTCTCCGACGCCCTCCGAATTTCTAAAGTTCGCCAAGAAGCGTGATGTTTTTTATTGGATGGTCGGAATTAGAAGAAAGATTCACGAGAATCCTGTATTGCCTTATGAGGAATTTCAGACCAGTGAGCTCATCAGAAGCGTACTGGTACATTGGGCGTATCGTATAAATACCAAATTGCAGTCACCGGTGTTATTGGCTATATAGGCACCGGACGCCTCCTTTTGTCGCTATCAGAGCTGATATGGATGCTCTTCCCATTCAAGTACTTGAATGCTTTATAAGCTGTCTCTCTCTCTCTCTCTATCTATCTATCTTCTCTATATAATGATCATTCGCCTTTTAGATGGATTTGAATGATGGTACTTCATAGATTCCGAATAGGAGGCGCTAAAATTTCTTCGCCTCCTCTCGAATTTCGTCATAGCTTTCAGTTTGTGTATACACACACACGCTAGCAATTTGTTCCCTAAAATAGAATTAGAACTGTTTAACTTCAGTTCCAAGAGTATAAGTTGGTCTCTGGAAATGGCAACCGGATATTAGTCCTTTTTTAAGTGATTTGGTCGTGCCAAAAAGATTGCTTTGTTGGTCTACTTAAATTCATCTAATAATAGAGAGGCCAAAAGTTTAGAGCATTATTTTTTGTGTATTTGTGTGTTGATCAGTTTTATTGATAGCCCTGAGTATCCTTTAGGAAATGGTGGAGGGGGAGCGCAAGAGTAAAGTTCCTGGAAAAATGCATGTTGTGGCCATGATGCTCATGTTACTATGCTTCTTGGTGCCGCTAAGATACTCAAAGAGCTTGAATAAGACATACAGGTCCATTTTGCTCTATTATTGTTTAGTACATTGAAATATTGCTTTTATGATATTTGAAAGCGAGGTCACTACACTTCATTGGGCCAGCTATTAATGCTATTGAAGTGTAATTTGAATATTAAAATTAAAGGAAGATGAAAAAGTTTGACGCCTTCATTTTCTTTACTAAAGGCAATTTGTTGTCATTCTCCCACTGGTAAAGGTCATGTAACTTTTAAATTTCTGTTCCTAAAGTTTTGGTGAAAATTATTTAAGAATATGCTTGACTGTGGTGCACAATATTTAAGTACTACCAGACAAGAAAAAATATGTCGCAGGACAGTCAACCATGTGCTCTACTTCTCCTCAATTGTATTGTTCTGTGTTTCTTCCACTCAATGATATCTGACATCCCCTCATTTTTTGTCTTCGAAACTCTAAAAAGGGAACTGTAGTTCTTGTTTTCCAACCAGCAGAGTAAGGAGGTGAGGGGCTAAGAAAGTTATAGATGCTGGAGCCTTAGAAAATGTCTCTGCCATCTTGGGATTGCATGTTCTACCAAACATACCAATAGGTGAAGTGGGTTCTAGATCTGGTTCTATTATGGCAGGAAGTTGCTTCTTTGAAGCCGTAATAAGTGGAAAGGGCGGTCATGCTGCTTTTCCTCATCATTCTGTAGACCCCATATTGGCAGCTTCAAATGTGATTGTTAGCTTACAGCATCTTGTCCCTCGTGAGGCCGATCCTTTGGACTCTCAGGTAAGTTTCTTTCACTTCTCCTTTCTAATTACCGACACCCATTTATTTGTGTTTGGTTGCTTCACCATCTAAGATCAGTAAGTTTGTACCACATTTTGAACCATCTAAGATCAGTAAGGTGCAACTCCAAAGCTCTTTGTTCTCCCTTTTACACCCAAAAACCCGAGCAGATAGTAAACAGAACCTCTGAGGTAGTGGGACTTACACTGCTGTCCAAACACTTGAAACAATCTGCTTGTGAGGATTTGCAGTATGCTAGTAAACAAATTTAAACAGCACCTTCTTTCAATAGTGCTTCTTGAATAGAGAAAAACATCTAAGACATAAAAAGTGAGAATATTTGATGCAACACACACTTCTAATGCATACAGAGGAGAATTTGGGAGAGGGTTACAGAAACAAATAGGAAGAGATACGGGGAAACATGAAAGAGATGATGGGGGAGAGGAGAGACAGAACGTAAGAGGGGGAATATGAAGAACTTAAGGCCTGGGGGGGATAGGAAGGAAGGGAGAAGAAACAGAGAAAACAAGGGGGATATAGAGTAGCCATTTCCTATTTCTTTCTAGGTTTTTCTCAAAATATGCTAATTCTCATATTTCTCAAAAAACCAATTCCAGGATGTCTTGCATTTTGTAGCTGAGCCATATTGGAATGGGTTCCAAACTCAAAGAAATCATTATATTATCACTTATTAGAGATTCTACTTGATGGAAATGATTAGAAATCTTGGAGGGTTTTCCTTGCTTAGAGTGATAATACAGACCTAACATTATGATTGTCTTCACAGGTGGTGACAATAGCAAAATTCCAAGGAGTTGGTGCTTTCAATGTTATTCCAGATTCTGTGACTATTGGTGGCACCTTCCGCTCCGTTTCGAAAGTAGTTTTATGCAACTAAAGCAGCGGATTGAGCAGGTGTCTCCTTTTCTGATGCTTAAAATCCATTTTTTTTTTTCGCATTACTACCTTAGTCGTAGATTATGTTATGGTTGTTAGGAATAAATAGCTTAAATATGATCCCACAAACAACACTGTCAATTCCGATTACCGGGTGTAACAACAGAAATAAAACTAACTTATTCAACAATTATACTTTAAATTGATGATGAATTATGTTAGGAATATACTTTAAATCAACGCATGCATGATCTTTCTTGATTTTATTATAATATGTTGTATGTTCTATCTGTTCACATTAGTAATCAACATAACTGCAATTACATGTACAGATCACACAATTTTAATACTACAGGCCGTTGGTAGTACTTTTGAAAGCTCAAACAGATGCTTTGACCCCCCACCCTTTTTCTGCCAGGCAAAAAAAAAAAAAAAAGGAATTTCCCGTCTTCCTTAATTTTTGCATTAATCTTGACAATCAATTTGTAATCCAATGGTTGTTAATTACTCCTCGCCGCTCTCAATAAAAGAATACACGCTAACATGATTATGTTGTTGCAAAAAACAATGTTAGGCTATTGTTTTGTTTTGCAATTCTACTAGGGTTTAAGGCTGATACATTTCTTCAGGTTATCACTGGACAAGCTGCTGTTCAGAGGCGCAATGCAAAAGTTAACTTTTTCGAAGAGACGTATGCCTTCTACCCTGTTACCGTTAACGATGGCAAATTGCATGAGCATTTTCGACAAGTTGCAGGGGACATGCTTGGTGAAAAAAAGGCTAATAACGTGAAGCCAATGATGGGAGCTGAGGACTTCTCATTCTATCAAGAGGTTATCCCTGGTTACTTTATTTTTCTTGGAATGGAGGATGTTTCTCTTGGACCACTTGAGTCGCTGCACTCGCCTACTTTCGGAGTCAATGAAGATGTTCTTCCTTCTGGAGCTGCACTTCGTCATTAGCTACCAGCTATCTCCTTCAATTTCAGCAGGATGCAAAAGTTGCAGAAGGGACGGGTCGTGATGAACTATGAATCTAAATTTCTTGGAGCATTGAGCTGAATAGCTGATATTAGGATTTGGTTTCACGTATTATTTAGTTGCAAATGGGAGAAAGACCAATAGGTAAATTGGTACAATTCAGAGACTCAGTAATTAAATAAAATTATGAAACCTGATTTCTCTATTCTAAGTTATAAAAAGAAAACAAGAGTGTGTGAATTCCCAAAGCGTATGTTTTCACCTTATCTCAAGCTTGAAACTCGTCAGTCTGAATGCCAATTCCCTCGTCACATAATATTGAAAAGTAAAGTAGAGATGCAAGTTTTGTCACTCTTATATAATTAATTATTCTTTATCTATCACAAGCTCAGTGGCTGAGTCATTGCCTCAAAAATCTGAACATGAAGTGTAGTTGGTAATTCCTCAGATAGTATAGCCAAACAAAACAAACAGGTCATCTAATAATTGGCAAGAGATAACAGAAAGGAAGAGGATGCAATTTTTATTAGTTTGGTTACAGCAGCATAGGACTGCATTAACCAGCAAGTAGCAAACTAATAACCCAATAAAAATTAGTATGAACTGGGGCTTATACTTGTATAAAAATGTAACTAAGTTCAATATCCTATATACCTAAGAGCAACTAAATTTCCGCATCGTAGGGAGGAAGAGAAGATTAATTGTATGATGTGTCTGTCTAAGAAGGAGCTAACTTAGAACTAAACTAGCATATGCTTCAAATAGGCCTCCTTCAAAGATTCAACCCCAACAAGAAGCTAGGCCATTCTCAAATTCTTAGAACTTTGGATGCTATAGCTAAAAGAGGTTCCAAAGCATTAGGTGCAAATTTTCTAGCAAATAGGAAACAAAGGGATGTTGGCTGGTTATTATAAAGACATGACTGCTCTTCCAAAATTTTCTTGAAGAATTCCTCTTTGATGTCATCCTTACCGAACATAGCCGGGTGAGCGCCACCCCTCGACCAATCAACATAAGCGAGGCTCCTATTTGCCAAAAGATGAGGTGTGGTAATGGTTAACATAGTCTGGAAATAGTGCTCATCAACATAGCATGCATGAGGTGTGCAGAACTCTAAGAACTTAGGATAGTAAATGCTGTCCTCAACTATCCTAACCGCGAGTTCCCGGTTAATTTCAAACCACTGTGGTCCTTTACGCCAGTCAGATAAGTTGACCTCAGGAGCCATTCGTCCGTTATAGCGCCCTCTACCGTAGGGACCAGGATCATCAAATGCACCCATGAAACTGTACCATGACCGTGATATATATCGGTACACAATGCTAAAGTTCTGGAGAGGAATACAGGACTCAGATAGGAGGATGAACCATTCATTTGATATATCAAGCAGTGCATTAGCCAGGAGTCTTCTTTCACCATCACACATACTCATCTTTCCCCACTCTACTACCTGCTCAAGAAAAAGCTGATTAGTAATTTATTTCATAGTCATAGAAGATGCTCAACCAAAATCTTGTCTCCAAGTTCATGCCCTAACAAACACATTATCAAAATCTTCTAAAAAAATCTGTTTAGTAGAACAAGAATGTACTCCCAATGAATTGTTGGAAGATAAGAAAGCTGTGTTTGATAGTTCGACTTAAACTTGTGATTTGTCTAGGCTCCAATCATATATTGAACAGTGTGTTTTCTTAAAAAAGAAATTCAAATACAAATAATGCGTTTATGTTTATTCTTTGGGAGAAGGACTATTCTCAAGGATTTTTTTTAATAGAACAGAGATTATATAAATGATACAGAAGCAATGCATCTCAATCTAGAAAAATAAAATCTACGGAAGGGATCAAAGCAAAGTTACTTCCTCCTTAATTATGGTGCACTTCAGATGAAGAATCAAACAAAGAATACTTTCCAGATGGTATTTCTTACATACAGCAAAGGGAAACATCGATTAAATCTTCTTGTCTTATATTTTCTATCAAAATCTGTATAGCATTAAAAGCATAAGACAGATATGCAGGCTTGGGAGATTTTGCCTCATAGGAATAACAAAAAAATGAAGATATTAAGTTTATAGACCATATTACACAAAAGATCAAGATCTAGCAATCATAAAAAATATCATTCATTATAGAAGGCCATAACAATTAACAACATGGCTTGCTCAAAGCACCCACCCACAAGTAACTGGTATTTTAATCTATACTAGTCCACAAAAAACAGAAATTTCACAGCAGCCATGTCAATTAACATTTAGCAAAGATGGATGATGCTATTTTCTTATGAATAAACCCAACAGATTGTGCCATTAATCTTGAAAAAAAGATAAAGTAAAATAAAAGGTAGCTCATACCTGGCTTGGGATCTGTCTCCTATAAAAAACTGAAGATGGTGGAAAATCAGATGTGTAAGAAGGTAGCGAATGAACATAAATTGAATAAAGCCCCTCATGCCCCTTGAAAAATTTCTCCCAGAGTGGCGCGAATGGCAATGGTCCCTTGACCAAGAACATGAAAGCAATCTTGGGAGTCCTTTTAAATGGATAGCTTTTAATTCTTGGAACAAAAGAAGCCTTCCAGAACAGTTCGGTGTCATTCATTGTATGCAACAAATTTGATGGAGGCCTAATCCAACTTTCTATGCTCC
The DNA here is from genome assembly GCA_037074615.1 of Leucaena leucocephala. Classification (NCBI taxonomy): domain Eukaryota; kingdom Viridiplantae; phylum Streptophyta; class Magnoliopsida; order Fabales; family Fabaceae; genus Leucaena; species Leucaena leucocephala. The sequence goes on along the minus strand of CM073555.1, from coordinate 18,926,220 downwards.
CTGATTGCCCAAAGCAAGGCCTAAAAGAACTAGACTGTACTAGGGCCACAGTGTTGATTCCAAAACGCCGAACCATAAAGATGCTAACAATTGAAGCACCGAGGCCAACAATCAAGAATAGCAAGAAGAACTTCAATAGTCTCAAAGGGAAGGGCCTAGATTGATTTGTTCTAGATGCAGTTACAGGTTCCTTCCCTTCCTCCAAAGCTCCCAACCTGACCAGCATTTTTTCTTTACCACGGTATTTCTAATAAAAATTTAACTCCTTATTCTTGTGTCTTTCACACATAGCAAATCTCAGATCACTAGGTATGTACAAAAAGCCCCCTTCATGATGCCAGATCGAGCAAATTTGTCTTTAAGTTTCTACCATATGGGTATTCTTCGTTGATACAGAAACAAAATCCGTATGAAATCAACTGAACAGAATATTAGTAAGTAAATAAGGAAAGAAAATATTTTCTTAGCTCGTAAATAAATGCCACCCACACACAGCTAACTTCCATTAGCCAAAAAAGAAAACTTTACTTTCCTACATGGTTGTGAAGAATGGAAACATCGTGAAAAATGGCACTTCAGAAAGAAAAAAAAAAAGCCAGAGAAGTAGGAGAGTGCCATTACCATGTGAGGGTAGCTGTTGAACGAGTGATAACACTTAAGTTCAGGCCGTGCGAAACACGCTTGAGGAAAGAAGAGTGGGATCGAGTTCACACTTTCCAACTCAGTTCTTGAATTGCGCCAGATTTAAATCAAGATCGAAGTTCAATAAATGATTAAAAGAATGAAGGGAAGTAATCAAAAGACCCTGCCGTCCCTGCTCAAGAGCGTTTGAGAAAAACAAAAGCGTGGGAGTGGGAAACAAAGGTGATGCTCGGCGTTTTGAAACCTCCGCAGAAAGAAAAGGTTGGGAAAAAAAACAGGAGGGGAGTTAAGGTAAAGAGGGAGTAACAGTGAAAGGAAATGATGAAGGAAGGAAGAAGGAAGTTGAGCTTAGATTTTGTCTGCTGGCTTTTTAGCTTTTTCAAATTTCTTGGGTTCGGCTTCGGCCCATACGAAGAAGAAGAAGAAGAATTGTTTCCGGGTTCTTCGATGGATGGGCGCACGTGTTAGAGACTCATAGGCTATATAGGCCGTTATGACAATTAGTTAGGATGGTCTCTCGTTATATTGAAGACTTCTTAGTACTAGTATATTCATATAATTATATTAGGTCAAGAAAAATAGATGATATATATATAATTTATTTATTTCGTTTTATTATATGACATCCAATATTACTAGGTTAGATTTAATTATTATTTGAATTCAAACTCAAAAACTTTATGATTAAGTAGTTATACTCTTTTTTTCATTAAGATCAATAACTATTGATTTTAAAAATTATTTCTTGTAACAAAAAAAATTATATTTCCATTTCTCTATTTATGTTATTTCATTTAACTAAAAAAAAATTTAAACAAATTTTGTACAAATTTAAAATATATATTATATTATTTATTTATATGAATATCTTTTTATTGAAGATAATTTTATACATATCACTAGTAAGTATTAAATGTGAGTATCTATACTTTTTAACTAATATTCGAATTTTGATTTATTATATTATGAAAGACTGATATTTTTTGTTAAACTTAAATCTATTAGTAATTATATTATTTTTAATAAAAATAATTTAAAAAATATTTTAGAGGCTAAGAAGTGTTTATAATAATATTTATATATTCTGATCAATAAAATCTTTATATAGCTAGTAAGATTTTAGGGGACTAATATAGATTGATGTTCCTTGCCAAATTTCACTATTTATGGTTGGCAAAAAAGTACAACTTGCAACATAATTTATTGGATGCTTTAAATGAAGGGAAATGAGGATGAATGTAAACAGAAGAAGTGAATTTATACAAACTAACATAATTTTATATTTTTATTTTTAAATGATTACTTATATATCTATAAGTGATCGAATGTGATAATACATCATAAAATTATACTCCCCTAATTCTTAATATAAAATATATTAAATTAAAAAAATAAAATTAATTAATTATAATAAATATAACATAATCTCTTTAAAATATTTTTATATAACGTCATATTATATATTAATTTATAAATTAAAAAAATTTATAAATATAAAAATTAAAGTGAATTAAAATTTAAGATCTTATATTTAGAATCATATCTAATCTCCTTACTAGTTTCTATATCAAGGATAGGAGTGAGTAATATAAATTTAAATATGTAATTTTTTTACTTTAGTTTTGTCATTTTTATAAATACTTTAAACATATTCTTTAGATTTTTCAACGTTATTATTGTGAAAGTTTATTTTTAATATTTGTATTTTACTATTCAATTTGGTTCTACAAATCGATTGAGTCTAACGATTTGTTGATGACGACGGTAACTTCAAATTTAAGATTTCTACATACAATGCCTTATGCCAAATGGCATCAGAATTTAATTAGTAACGATGTCGGCACTTAAAAATTAAAACAATAGGAAAACAAAAGGTTAAGATGTGAAAACTAAATAATAACAAGTTAAAATTGGTAAGTGTTGAAATAATTATTAAAAATAGAATTAAAAATATATAATACAAATAATACAATTTGCCTCAAATTGTATAAAAATACACAAGAAATAATTGGGAATTTTAAAAATAATATAATTCAATCGAGGAAAGGATTCTCCTATTATTACCATGTGAAACTAGATCCAAATCTGATTTTAAAAAGAAGAAATTGGATTAAAAAGGTAATAATTTTGATATTAAAGAAATTCTCCAACCTAAAATTCGTCAGCTAGTGACAACCTAGCTCCCCAAAAGTCAATACTTAGCACCATATATTCCTCAGCCTATAATCCCCAAAAGTATAAAAGAAAATGACAAAAGAGAATAGAAAACCCAATATGATAATTTTCAAATATAATTAAAAAGAAGAATATGAGAACATTGGTAAATATTATTCTGTCGATTTCATTTTTCATAATTTATAAAAAAAAAAAATACTCATGACCCTGCGTTGATGCCCTGACCCAACAAATACTTGAGTTTAGGCAAGTACTTGGCTGAGTTTGGCCAGATGCCAACAATTTTTACAAGAAGTTAAAAAATTATTGAGAAAGTAAACTAAAAACACATGATTTATTTTATCGACAACAAATATAATTGCCTTCTTACAAAATACATTGTCTTGAAAACAATTTTAGGATCAAAAGTAACATTTTAAAAAATATATATATGAATGCTCAATAGTTATACATTATTCTACATAATATTAAGATTAGATAAAAAATCAATTTAAAATTTTAAATGAAAATTAAATATTAAGATCTTACTAATTATTGTATTACACAACATATAGTAAGGAAAACAATCTTATAAAATCAATTAAAAAACAAAAAAAAAATACACTCACACAGGATCAAGTACACAATACCCATTTCTATCTTAAATTTAAGAATTAGATAATTAATTTATATATATTAAGAAAATTAGTCATTTATAAAAAAATTATGTTAATTTTTTTTAAAATACTCCCCTTTAATAATTTATATTGGAAATCATGCTCATATGTACTATCAATAAGAATAAATTAAAAAATTATATATTTAAAAGATAAATTAATTAATATCTTAAGATAAAAATAAAATATCCCTAACTAATATGGCTTAATAGGACCAGGCCTACCAAGCCAGTGGATCACTCTAGTTTCTCAAGCTAAACCTTTTTTTTCTCTTTTGGAGTACAAGTGAAAACACAAAAGTTTCACAAAAAAGCTAATCCTATTGAAAAAAGAGAGGGAGAGGAAAGGAAACCATGTGGGCTGGGGCTAAAAGTAAGAGGCCATGTGGCGGACAGGACTGAGCTAAGCATGTAGTTGGAGTTGGACTGAACTGAATTGTCATTACCAAAAATGAACAAGAAGGCCCAAAATCAATGACCATTGAATCAGTTATGAATCAAACAGTGTAACTCAACAAGTTATTAAATATATATAAACGATTCGATATCTTTTAAGCGAGGCCTTAAGTTTAAATATTAGCGTATACAAAAAATTTTTATTAGGAGACTCACTCATCATAGTCAGGTACGTGACATGTGTCAGATCTAGATATAGTCGGAGTAAAATTTCGGTGAATCGGGTGGATAATAAAATACATATATACAGAATATTAAGATTTTTATATCTATTATATCAAGTTTTCTAATAATATTTTATTATATGTATTACATTTTTTATTTAGATTTAAGTTAAATGAGGATATTAAAAAAATAAGATCCATGATAAAATAAAATTAAAAAATTTGACAAAATAAATATAAAGAATTTAATCTAATTTTTTTTAATAAATTAGTATCCCTACAAACGGGATGAAGAGGATATAGAAGCTAAAATTTGTATACGAAAATACTGAAACCAAAGAGAACGGTGAAAAAGAGATCAAATACTTTTATTTCCATTCATTTCATGTTACTGCCATTGTTGACATATATGCCTCTCTGCTCATCTGGATATTCTTTGTCAACGATTTCAATTGAATGCCCATGCACAGCTCCACTACCATGTCTAGGATATATTTGGATAAGAGTTTGAAAAAAGTTTTATAAAAAAAAGATTTTTATATAGTTTTTAAAAAAGAGTTTTTGAAAAAAAATTTATGAAAAAAAAGTAATTTTGAATAAATGAATGTTTGGATAATTATTGTTAAAATGACTTTTATAATTGAAAAGTTACTAGAAAGCGTATGACTTTATTAAAAGTAGGATAGAGGAGAGTAGGTAGAAAAGAGAGAGGAGAGATAATGTAAAAAAAAGTAAGGGTAAAATAGTAATTAGATAGTTTATAAACTTTTTTATTATTCTAAAAGCTAGTCTCAGTAACTTATCTAAAACCTTAGTTCTAAATCATAGTTTGGTCCAAAAGATTTTTAGATAAATATTACTGTTTGTTTTAATTTTTTTTAAACCAAAGTGTGGGTCGAAAATCCTTTTAAAACTATGATTTTATGCCTTAGCAAACAGGTACTTATGATGAAGTAGAATAATTTTAAAAATAATAATATTTTATTTTATTTTTGTTGATGAGGATTATAGAAAGTTGTCGCTAAAAAAATTATTATTCTTTTAGTTTACATTTTTGGTTATGAATTTCAAGACTTGTCATTGAAAGTCTGCCTTTGGTCTCAGTGGATAAAACATTGAAAATCCCTTAGAAGCCTTGTACACAAATTTTGTTCATTATTAAAAGTTTTATTGATATGTTGAGTTAATATATATAATCTCTGCCCTTTAAATTTATATTTATTTTAATTTTAATATTTTAAATTTTATTTTATCTAAAATATTAGTCCTTATAATTTACTATAAATTTAAACTATTTTGATTCTAACTAATATAAATCAAGTCAGATTAAACTTAGACTAGGATATATAAATATTATTATGTATATATTAGAAGTAATATAAGCACATGTGGCATTCAACAAAGCCTTCAAGTCCTATACCAAAGTCAAGTTGACAGCACACATGACAACGAACATTATACGTGGCATCTATAGTAATCAAGATGGGGTCCATGTTATATAAGAAATGTCGAATCAATCCCTATATCTTAATCAAGAGGTTTGAGAGGACATTTTTGTTCAATTTTGAGTTTTCAATATACTGGAATGACCTGTAAAAATACATTATAGCCTCTTGAATCTGAATTTTCTTCCTGTAATTCCTCTGCTTAACTAATCTTATGCATAGTGACATAATTACCCTTTACAAGCTGGAGATGAGAGGGCAAGTTGGAAGAATTTTGTAAGGGGGAAATGGAAAAAATGGGAGGGGAGGTAGTCTACTTGGCATGTGCAAAGGAGAGAAGATGATGAATAATGAATTGAAATAATAATTATAATATTAAAGAAAATGGTCAATAATTTGAACAAGTGGGGAAACTAAAGAAAATGATGGATGAAATCGATCAAGAGACGAAGCAGATGATTGTGTACGTGGGCCTCTTGTCGTCTTTGCAAGTGGGACTTAACACTAATTAACATCATCATCGTCATTCTATCCCACTTTCGAATTATACGATTATAACAACACAATCAGATAAATGTGAAGGCAATCAAAGAGAGATATGGATGAGCTGGCAAAATATATTTGTTGTTTAATTTAATTATAACAAGTTGACCCTTTTTGTAATTTAAGGTTACTTCTCAATTAGCCAATATTCTGTTTCTGTGGGTACGTATGGATGTGCCGATTACCTTTTCTCTTAGCATCCTGTTTTCTATAATTCCTTGTCTTATCCTTTTCTTTTTCTTATTCAAGATATTACTGCCATTTGCCGATGCAAGATTTCAGGATTCCTTTTTCTTTTAAAAAAATTTGCACATGATCAATTGGGAACCACTGATTATTATTGCTGGATAGATAAAAAAAATATATTTATAGGATAAATTGATTGAACAATATGAGATCGTCAAATTTGAAAAAAAAAGATAATATAATTTTTATATAAATGAAGGAAAGTTAAAGAATAAAAATAGACTCCAATATTGTTGGTGGCAAAGGGATGAAAAAGAAAGTTGTTCATGATGTCTTCAAGACGTGTGCAACACTTTTTTTAAGTTCTAATTTGCCCTCACCTATCCCAATCTTTGGATTATACAGATTGAGTTGATCGAGAATTTTTTTATTTCAACATATTATTTTTAGTTTTAATTGTAAGAATTAGATAAAAAATTTAATTTATTAATAAATATAAGATCAAAATTCATTTTATTTTTTTAATTAAAGTATCTTTATATGATTACACATATTAAAAAGTTTTTATCAAGGGTAATTCAAATATACATGATTAAAAATGATATTTTAAAAAAATTAACACATAATCATTATAAATAACTAACTTAACTAAGTTCTTTAATCTATATAAATTAGTTAAATATATCTTATATTAAAAATCGGAGGGAATATATGTTTTGCACTCACAAAACTCAAATTATCACTTTATAAAAACTATTTGTTATCTTAACTTTGAGCTTACTTGAGCTTTGTATATTAAAGGACATTCATCATCAACCTAATTTGGATCCGAACATTAGAATAGGTGAGGCAAATTAAATCTAAAAAAAGGGTTACTCATATTTTAAAAATATTGTTCATAACTTTCTTCCCCATATCTTCTGCTTCTACTCTTTAAAGAAACATTTCCACCAACAAACGCATCAATAAGTCAATGTTGTGAGAGAATAACCTTGGTATAGCGTTGGCCTCCAAGAATACTCTGGGACTTTCATCAGATCAGATGGGCCCATGGACAGCTGTACGGTCATGATGCCGACGTGGCATCTCCTAAGGATCTTGTCAAATGAACGAATGCCACGTAGGAATAAGAGCGTGGGATTCACGTGAGAGGGAGTGGGGGCGCAGAATTCCCCAAAACTCAAATTAACAAATATTGTTGGGCATGAGCTGTTTCACTTTACTTGCTATACATAGTTTTTTTTTTTTAATTCTACTCGCAAAATGAGGAAATATTTTGAATCAACCACCAAATCCACTGTAGTATCACTCGTATGAAAATCATAGGTTTAATCAGCTAATCATATGAAGATCATCATAACTCATCAAGCTATAAAAAAGAAACAAAATAGAGACTCGTATATACTTCATGAAATTGATATCCTTAACCTTCCCACAGTATAACACCCAATTCCAAAAAAACAGTCTAACAAATCATTCATTGGACAACATGTAAATATTAGATGGAATCAGATCTCCTACATAAGAGATAATGATATATACAATTAAGGTTACAAAGATGTATGTAAACTAAAATCCCCCCCATAACATACATTCTCTTTGTTTTTGTTTTTTTTTTTAAATTTCAATCTCTTGATGAATGTGGCAAGACATTATATTACATATCTTTTAGGAAAAGTAAATACACCATTAATTATATAATTAAAAAAAATCAGAGGGCTATGATTAAAACCATGATTAACAGAATGTCTTAAAGAAATTGATAGTGATGCCAGTCAAAAGATGCTCTTCATTTCACTGCACTTCTACTGCAAACTTCACAGAGCGCATGGAGTGTGTTCCAGTTCTACAATACAAAAGAGGTCTGACCTTTCCCCACTTGAAAATGAATACGCCAAAAAGTTATCAATAAGAGAGGAGATAATATTTCTTTCCAACTTTCATGATTCAAATTTTTAGTATATATTTCGTAAGTAAAAATCTTAAATGCATATTGATGTGCTTGAGTGCACTTTTAAAAATCATCTAGATTGAAAAAAGAAAAAGAATTGATCAACAGATAAAGAATACTAATGAAAAATTTCAGTCACTTGAGATTAAAAAATTATTGTCTGAAGTTAAATCTCATGTTCCCCATATTCCAAGAATAGTCTTACTCACCCACCCAACTGACCAAAATGCTCTCTTTTTCTTTTTCTTCCTCAAAAAGAACTGCACTGCCCTAACCTGTTACAGTGTTATATATATATATATTATAGCCTCTTCTTTTGATCATATTATACAGTTCATGGGATATTAATTTATAATATTCAGTTGCTGACTTGATGGTTCAAGTACCAAGATTTGTGGTTATTATAATAACTTGAACCGTTTTCATTCTTATCTCTATATATATATATAAAGCCTTCTATTCAACCAAAACCACACACAACCGCTCTGCATCATTTCGTCTTCAATCCCAACAAAGCAGCTGAAGCAGGTACGACCTTCTTGTACTCTCTATTCTTGTGTGTGTGTGTGTGTGTGTGTGTGTATGCGTGTGTGTGTGTGTCTGTCTGTATGTATGTATGTATGTATGTATGTATGTATGTATGTATGTATGTATGTATGTATGTATGTATGTATGTATGTATGTATGTATGTATGTATGTATGTATGTATGTATGTATGTATGTATGTATGTATGTATGTATGTATGTATGTATGTATGTATGTATGTATGTATGTATGTATGTATGTATGTATGTATGTATGTATGTATGTATGTATGTATGTATGTATGTATGTCCTGGCACAGAAAAACTTGAAACTTCTTAGTTTTAATTGCTTGTTGCATCTAAGCCCACAATAATATTTCAGTTCCAAATCTGACACTAAAGTTTTTATCAGAGTTTTCATCGCAACACAAACTGATCACTATATGAAAACTGTAGTCAATCATCTCTTGTTCTTTACCCTAAAGCATTGAAGACTCCCAAGAAATATTATTTTCTCAGAAGAATATATTTTGGCTTTCCGAAAGCAGCTGGATCTAGAATAGGTAAGCTTTTCTTCTTACCCTATAGATATGTATGGGATTCAGGGGAGAGCTGATAGGAATAAATATTGTGTATTACTTAACACTTAATAACAAACTTTGGCATATAATTTTAGAAATTTGGTGAAAAAAGTCCTGTTCAAAAAATTTATTCACAAGAATATATATATCCTAATATATTTTTATATACAAAATTTTATTGATATTTTAAAAATTTATACATATTAGTCCTTAAACTCAAGTCCTTCTGAATAGAATTTTTAAACAGGTATTTTTTTACCAATTTTCCCTCTAATTTTATTAGGAAACAATATGATATATAATAAATGCTTACGCAACTTTAGTGCTTCATACAGGAGTATATAATTTCTCTGATATATTGACTTAAATGTTGTAGGTGGGAAGAAACGCTCATTCATCAAGTTTCATCTCTACATCTCTGAAATTATAATATTAATTGTCAGGTGATGAATATGGATGGCCTTCTTCCCTGGGATACTTGTCAATTTGTCTCCAATATGCCTATCTTTGAAGAGGAAGCTGCAGGCTACTCCATGCCTAACTTGGATTATCAAGTGCGAGAGACGCAGAATAAAACAGATCATCACCATCATCTTTATTCAGCTTTTGATGATGTTGTGCCAGATTATTTCGACACCGATGTGGCCGATGACCACCGGCAACAACAACTCATCGATGGCAACAGAGACGACGACGGAAATATTTCCATGATTCTATCTGATAGCTATAGAAGAAACACATCGAGCTTCAACAACAATGTGAGTTCAGTTTCCTCTGGTGAATCTCAGAAGAGTGATAACGCTTCTGCAGCTTCTGGTGGTAGGAGAAAGAACAAAGACGACGTCGTTCAGTGTCACGTCGATGAAATTCAAGAAGCTAATAAGCCTAATCATGCAAAAAGGAGTTTTAAGCTCATTTCAGAAAATAACAATGCATCAAAACCCAAGAAAGCTATATGGGAACACAACTTTTCATCTTCTTCAAGCATAAATTTTCAGCAGCCAAACTCAAGCATATCATTCAATTCCAGTATTAGACAAGAGCCTGATCAAGAGGCCATAGCACAAATGAAGGAGATGATATATAGGGCGGCAGCTTTCAGGCCTGTGAACTTAGGGTTGGAGGCAGTGGAAAAGCCAAGAAGGAAGAATGTGAGAATATCATCAGATCCACAGACTGTAGCAGCGAGGCAAAGGAGAGAGAGAATCAGTGAGAGAATTAGGGTTTTGCAGAAGATAGTTCCTGGTGGAAGCAAGATGGACACAGCTTCAACGCTTGATGAAGCTGCAAATTATCTCAAGTTTCTCAGGTCACAGGTCAAAGCATTGGAAAGTCTAGGGGACAAGGTTCACTATTATTCTATGAACTGTACTCCATTCTCTTTTACAAACCCCCGTCATCCGTATAACTTCGATCAATAATATTATGGGAAAATTACTATAAAATTTTAAAAAAGAAATATATTCATTAAAATTTTTTATAATAAGTCAACAGTATATAATAATAAATTTTAGTACATAAAATATCAACAAATCTATATTACTCATTTGCTATAAGGATTTTTTTAATAATTATATTTTTTCCTTAAAACTCTTATAGTGATTTTCCATAATATTATTCTACGAGTTAATAAAGTTAGATTACAAGTGAGGGGAGGAGAGTTAATTAATGTAAAAACACGGGTCAAATACATAATCTTTAATGATTTTGATAATTAGCAACGATTAAATTCTGATTTTCGCATTTTGCTAGAAAATTTTGGTATGGAAGTTGTAATTTTTTCAGCTACTATTTAAAATTCTAATTTTTGTATGAGCAAGTTTTTTATAATTATTAATTGGTTTTGGTGCTGCAATGCAATGGGTTTTTTTAAGGTATTAAATGAAGGACGAAATTCCAACTTGATCAGGATCACATGATATGTGATAAAGTTTCCTTCACGTATATAATGCATTTTGAGGAATCTGACAAGAAACACATTACATAAATGGCGTGTTCAACTTGCATATATGGTTGAACATATTTATATTTTCTATTCTATAGAAGACAAGGCCTCTATTAAAAATTAAAGGATATATTTAGAGAGGCATAATATTCAAAGAAAATGTAATAGGAGGTCCAGAATTGAATGAATGATTAAATATTACTATTAAAAAAAAATTTAACCGCGATTAAAAGTAATATTTTACTAGAATTTTGTGAACGACATAAATTCTATCTTCATTGTATGTTAGCCTTTTAACAGCATTTTGTAGCCGCCGCGTTATTTTTCACGCCAATTTTTACCTAAAACCAAAAGGATCTCCCGGACAGTTAAATTCTTGTACATCCAGTCAGTAAAGACTGCCGATGAACTTCATAGTTAGCTTTGGAAAAGCATCCAGGTTGAATACCATCCTAGATGTCCCCTAGACAGATACAAAAGTATTCGTCTACTCCTCCACGACTTATAGTGAGCCAACCATCAGGTGTTACCCCAGATGAACCCTTCCCTGTTCACCTGCATCTCTTTGTTTCATATTGACCAGTGACACTGATCTTTATATCCAACGTATTTACTGAACTTAAATAAATCTATGTTTCTAACTTTCTCCAACATATCCAATATACCTCCCCTCCATTTTAATCTTATTCCTTAATTCTCTTGGGGGATAAAAGAACAACTTCATTTCTTCTAGTATAACATGAAGATCGCATTGATTTATATACTATACGTACTTCATATTACTTGTCTCAACTAACTAGTTACTGGGTTATAATTTCCTCCCAAACCTTTTAACAAACATTTTGTGGGCAACAATGATCAAACAATTTCATCAAACCTCTTGGCCAACAATTTCAAACATCAATACATATAATTTACTATATTTTCTAACTCAATTCTTTATCCAGAATCAATTTAAACCAAATGAAATCAACACCACAAAATCTATAATATTCTTCCTCACCTTTCATACATTACGCTATATGATGAAGGAAAAGAACGGATGTATAGGGCAGACGAGCTTAGATTTTGAGACAAAAACACATTCTAACAAAATGGTAAAGAATTCTGACAAGAAATGAGTGATACAAGCAAGACACACGAAATAAATCAAGAATAAACATCATATCATCAATTAATAAGAAAACAAGGAACTATAATAAAAGATTACGGTATTTGATGAAGTAAAAGGACGTATACATCAGTGGCATTAACTCCGGCAGAGCTCTGATTTACTCGTCTCTTCTCTGCTACTCTCTTGAATTCTCCGTCGCAAATCGCTCTTTCATACAGGATCTCTAATCGCTCTTTGACTCGGACTCCGACTCACTGCTTCTACGTGACTAACTCATTTCTGCTGTGTCATTCAGTCAAAGCTCGTCTATGGCGCGCTCTGCCTCTTGGTATTTTCGGAGCGCGTGGATCATAAACCTACAACCAGCACAAAACGGTTATAATAATAGCCGTAATTTTTTTTATTTAGGGTGTGTTTGGATTAGTTTTTGGAGAATAAATTTTGGGAAGAATAGATTTTAAAGAATATATTTTGGGAATAATAGATTTTGTGAATAGAGATGTTTGGATGATTAGTAGCAAAATCATTTTTTATATTGGTAAATTACCAAAAAAGATATGATTTGATTAAAAGTAAGAGAGAGAAAAGATGATAGAGAATAAAGGGGAGAGAGAAGAGAGTGTAGACGGGAGAGAGGAGAGAGAAAAAGAGAGATAAGAGAAGAAAGAGAAAAGAGAAAAAGAGAGATAAGAGAGGAGAGATGGTGTAAGAAAAAATAAGGGTAGAATAGTAATTGGATAATTTATAACCTAGGTTTCAAACCAAAAGCTATTTTCAGTGGTTTATTCAAAATCTAGGTTTTAAACTGAGGTTTTGCCCAAAATCAATTATCAACAAAAATGACTGTTTGTATAAAAAAATTCTAAACCGCGGTTTTGGCTAAAATTAATTATTAGAATTGATATCCAAACACACACTTAGACAAAAATATGATATTTTTATTTTATTTTTTTAAATTTTTTAAGTAATATTTTTAAAAAAAAATAAGAGTTATAATATTTTTATTTTATATTATATTCTGCATATATTAATACAAATGATCCATATATACCTAGGATGAGGTTCCGATGGCACCTCTAGCTACAAGGGATGAGTGGTCGGTCTAATTAATAATATTCTAAATTTATTATTAATAGAAGGGGATTTGTCTACTTAACTATAAATTTTAAATTCAAATTTATGTTAACATATAAAATAACTTTAAAAAAATTATTTTTAATTAAACTTGATAATATTAGAACATGACATAATTAAATAGCTATATAAAAAAATAATCCAAATTTATTATTGGTAATTTTTTAAAAATAATAAAAAATATTAAACTTATCCATTTTAGGACTACAAAATTACTAAAATATCTCTTATTTTATCTACAAGTTAATGATCAAACAATTTATTTAGAATAAAATACCTACCAAGCAAAAAACAAGAAAGAATTGAGATGGGTCGGGTATGAGATCGGATCCGAAACTTGGCAAAGGCAACTAATTTTTGCAACCTCAATTTAAATTGAATCCGTTCGTGTTTTAGAATTTTGCAACATCATTCAATCTCGTTTATCACTTGAAACCGTTAGTGCTTAGTTCTCTAAATTAGCTTTAATTCCAATTCAATCCTAATCAATAGGGGTATGCATAAATCTCGGGCTCAGTATGTCCACCCGAGTCTACGATAAAAAAACTCTGTCAAACTCGATAAATATAGGGTAGGACTGTGTATCAGCTACAAAATATATCCTATACTTTTTTCAAGATAGGTACCGGGTAAGGGGTTGCCCTGCTCGACCCTACCCATGAGCACCCATTCTTTCTTTTTTTTTTTACTTTTCCCTTAGATGTTACACTTAAAAATGAGAATATGATAGGTACTGATGACTAAATAATCATTTTAAAAATATGAGTAATTAAGTAAGTAATGTGCATATTTTAATGTTTATAACTATATTAATTTTTTCTTTTTTTTTAACTTTGCTAATCATGATTATATTATAAAGTATAATTGTTTATTTTTTTCAGATGTTTTATCCTTGTCAACATTGGGGAGATTGATGCAAAGTTGTAATTACAAACTACTTAAACTTCAAGGCTTTTTTTTATATACAATAGATTTTAAGACTTTAATTATTATCTTTTTTTTGTCTTATTCTTAGTGGATTATGGATATTATTTAACTCTTGAAGATATGTGAATATTATATTATTTTAGAAGTTCATAATGATAGATTTTTTTTTCCATGACATGAGCATGTCATCACGACTTAGGTATACAAGCCCGCCAATATCCAGCCCAAAATAGTTAAAATTTTTATCGAAAGGGTTAGACATCGATTTCAAAATATAGCCTATATTTTTTTTTTGACAGGGCACCAAACAAGAATTACCTTGGCCAGCCATGTGCATGTACGCCCCAACTATTCAAAACTTCTTTATTCGGTTGCTTTGATTGAAACCCAATCACTCACTCAATCTTGGAGTCAACACTCAACAAACACACGTATTACACTTTTGTACTTTGATGATCGATATATTCCTTCAAAAATTGGGAAAGTAAATAATTATCCTTGGCTCTCGTATGCATTTTCAAAGCAGACCTATATTTGTTGGGTACAAATTTGGAAATCAAAGTCTTTGATCAAATTAAGCCTATAACGGTGGCAATTAAAATATGTACAAGTCTTTTGCAATAATGGAATTAGGCCAACTTCAGAAACTATCCCCCAAGTTTATTCAGACCTCCGAGGGACGTTGAGAAATTATTCAAGCGGACTTCGAAAATGTGTTCATGACGCACCATTGCATTGGGATATTTTGGGTTAATTAGTTTTGAATGAGATTTAATCAGCTGCCTTTGTATAAATTTGATAATATTTGATTCTCATTAAAAGTATTTATATTTAATATTTGATATTAACTCGAACATAATTGTGCTAATAAAAATATATATATAATTAAAAAAATTAAGTTTGATAGCATTTGAATTTGGACTAGTAATACTAAATATATATTTTTGAAAAAAAATATATTTGTCTAAAAAATATACTACTAGTAGTGTACCCATTATTATATATATTTAAAAAATTAATAACAAATAAATAAATTAAACACTTTTTTTATGTTTTCTCTTACCGTTGATCCGGAATGCATGTGGGAAAAAAATTCAAAGTAATGTCTTCATGTTGTAAAGAATAGAATTACTAGTGAGAATTGAGAATTATAAAGCACAAAGTTGGTTAAGTAGCCTGAACTCAGAGCATTTTATAAAGACGACGCTTTCCCGCTTTTCACAGCACTAATTAACGCTAGTTTTTTTTTTTTGGTAAAATAATTAATGCTATAGTCTTTGTTAAATATGATATCATTATGATGTGTTGCAGCGTGCGGCACTGATATTTTCTTTATCCCAATAAAATCAGAGTAATATAAACAATTAATAAATAAAACTGTAAAAAAAATAGTGCTTTATTATAATTTTGAAATTATTATTATTATTATTATTTACTCCATTAAGTCTTAAATATAATGTCCATTTGAGGGTTTTGATTTGCTCTTTAATTTAAAGTAGTCTCATTCTCTCTCACCTTTCATATTATATTTTTTCATAATATCCCTATTTATTGTAACATTTCCATCTCTACACGGTAAATTTTAATCATTAAATGATAATGTTATTTTTGAAAAAATGTCACATATTCTTTATATATAAATTACAAATGGCCAACTTGACTACTTTTTTTTTTAATTTTATAAATTAGTTAATAATACGTTATACTTAGCAACAGGGGGAAGTAAATAATTATAGGTTGATCATAAAAATTTGGAAATTTTTTGCATTTTGTTTAGGGAACATCAATAACGTATAACGTATGGCATTGGGAATGAAAAGAACAGGTTAGGCCAGATGTCTTAATTTATATTTGAAAATTATGACTTTAATAAGTACTTTCAAATCTTGAAATTCTTCAAATATTACGGCAAACGCGAAGCCAAGAACTTGAGCATAACCAGTATATATACACTGCACACATTTGCTTGCTTACATTCTTACCATCAAATTAATCTCCATATATTGAAGTAGATGATACATATTCCAAAAATTAGTCTTAAAGCATTTGAACCGAAGTTTCACCCTCAATTAGATCAATTATTTTATAAATTATCATAAATAAAGGAATCGTTAAAAAATTCAAACAACGCATTTTCAAAACTCTTCCTTCTAAGAGTATAACAAGAATATTTAGGCCCTCACTGCTAGGGTTTTCTTTGAATAGTTAAGAACCTTCAACCACGAAAACGCAGTCCACCATTGAAGTTGCAAGTGAACTATATGGGGTAATTAGTTTTCCAACTTTGAGGGGAACCTTTTAAATGACTATTGAATTTTAGTGCTTCTAGTTTTTTTTAAGTCCAAGCGACCAACATCTTCTTCTACATTAGTTGTAAGAATTTAAAGTATTTTCTCCATCCCTAAATATTCTACCCAATTTTTTTCAATTTATTGTCCCTTTTTATAGTGTCTTATTTTTTTTTTCAATTTATTCTTATTTAAAAGAATTCTACATATATCCTTATTCAATGATTTTCTCCATTTCTTAATAAATGATTTCATCATCATAAAAAAACACTTAGACACAAGCCACTTCCTTGGTGATCGTGATTTTATATGAATTAACCAGCCATTTAAAACTTGTGTAAAATGATAATACGACTAATTATGAGTTTTATTTTTTTTTGTATTAATAAATGTTATTTTTTATATATTAAATATATTAGCTTGACATGAAGAAATAATAGCTCGTATTATTTTATTATATACTTTCGTTTTAGATCATTAAAAATTTTCAGCTGTTTGCTTTCTCAATCAAGAGTCAAGACATATTTTTACTAGTAATTTTTTTCTGCCATCACATTTACCTATTTATAAATAAAGGCATTTTTTTAAAAAAAGTACATTTTCTACCTATTTATTAATTTTAACTAATTTTAACAATTTTTTAACAAAACAATTCAATTAGTTGAATATTATAATTAGGGATGGAGGGAGTAGTTTTTTCTTTTATATATTTTTTCTTCGTAAAAGGAGAAGTTGTGTGTGGGTTTCCACTTTCCAGCTCCAACGTACCTGGACTAGGAATTTTCATATAAAAGTTCTAACCAATAAGAGGATTTAATGATTCTTCGAGAAGTTCATATTTTGATGGTCCAAGATTCCCAGGATCTTGGAAAAGAAGTTGACTTACTAGTTCATTGATCAAAGTAAAACCATTGAAAATGGACTTTTCTTTTGGAATCTCCATCGATCACCATTCAGAATAAAAACCTACTCTTGCCTGGAAATTGGAATAGCTTAAAGTGTCATGCATTAATAACTGGATTGACTATGGGCATCGTATTGAGGGGACGATATGACCGTAGTTTATTACATAAAAATGGGTTGTTCACACACGCGCGTATGCTTTTCTTGGCTTGGATGTCACGTTATGGTAGAAAAATAATCAATATTATTTTTTCAAAACTATAGTAATTAAGAGGTAAGAAAAATTACTCGTGTAGTAAGTTATGGTAGAGTAATAAATCATTAATACCATAGCACATGCATTTATTGAAGGTCCTATTTTGAAAGATTGAGATGATTTTAACACCTCATCAACTACGAAAGTAGTATGATGTTTGAATATAAAATTATTTTGAAAACTTAGTACAACCAAACTTTTAAGGGTAAAGATGCATTTAGCATTTTAAATTAATTTTAGAAAAATAATTAACACCCTAAAGTATTTAAAAATATAATTAGCATCCCAAACTAATTTTGAAGGTGTGACCAGTACTCTAAAATATTTAAATTGGTATAATTTCACCTTTTTACTAATAAAAATATAAATTTATTTTCGATTCATGTCACGTAACCTTTTTATTTTAACATATTATTATTTAAAATATCACGTGTCGTACTGTTTAAAAAATAGTATTGAATAAACTCTAAAATTAACATTGTATAAAATTTATATGTAAAGATTAATAAATTTTATGGTTTATTTAGTATAATTTATTAAAATAATATTACACATGCGACATTTTAAACAATAATGTGTCAAAATAAAAAGTTTATGTGGCATGTATCAAATAAAAATTTATGTTTTTATTAGCAAAGGGGCAAAATTGAAATAATTTAAATATTTTAGGGTGTTAATTGTATCTCTAAAATTAATTTAGGGTGCTAATTATACCTTTAAATATTTTAGAATGTTAATTGCTCATATAAAATTAGTTTGACATTTTTTCTCCAACAACCCCGCATGTGTCCAAGGCCAATATTCCTATACGTACTCGAAGGGAAATTTTTTTCATATTTCATGGGAAACTAACTGCAGAAAGAAAACAACTTAAGTCAAGTTTGAGGTTGAACTTATTAGTACATGTTGCATTATTTTTCCATATATATATACGTATACTCCCCAATTTTGATCTGCATTCGAAACCTGTTGTAAACTTTATGTTTTTTAGTTTATGTTTCTTGTTCTCTTTCATAACAAGTTCATCAAAACATGAAGAGCACAGCACTATGGAATATTGTGGTTTTGGTTGTGTTTGTTTGGTCTATCATGATTCTCAGAGAAGCACAGGTTGTTGCAGATAGTGATGACTCAGGTAAGCATTAAGCAGTCATTATTATATTTCATTAGTATAATCATTTTCATTCGTATTTTGTGAATTTATTCTAAGAAAATTTTTATTTATTACTTATATGGAATAGCGGCTAGTTGATATAATTTTCTTGTTTTGTTATATATATATATATATATATATTACAAAATTGAATATTGAAATTTTGATTCTAGACACCCACATATTGCTATTGATATATTGTTTATTTAATAAGTTTCTGAAAATCAAAATTTAACTAAATGAATAAATTTAACCGCGAAATGTTTCTTATCCTGGGAAATTGACATTTAAGGACCTCCTAATAATATAGATGCCAGTTAAAATTTTTAGAGTTTTGAACTTTCAAAATAGGAATATTATGGTCTTTTGGTTGAAATTAAAATTTTCTTGCATTAATTATTTTACTCTCATCTTTCATCTTTTTTATACTCATCTTCTACATTTTTAATATTTATCTATGATATTTTCAATAATCAGTTTTTTTTTTAATTTTTTTCAATACCCATCTTCTATATTTCTAACACTTATCTTTGATTTTTTTTATTATTAAAAATATGAAAAATGAGTATTGAAAATATTTTAAATTACTATGGAAAAAAATTGAAAACATGACAACTAAAAATATGTATTAAAAAAATTAACTCCAGAAAATTTTAACTCTGGCCAAGTATCATTGTTCTTTTTTGAAATTTCAAAATTTTAAGATGTTTAATTATTGTTATGCTCTTACGGTGTGTTTGGCTCAATGGAGGGGAGGGAATAGGAGGGATTTTAATAGATAGAAAAGGAAGGAAGGAAAGAGGAGAAATTTTATTATTACCTTGTTTGGATTAACATTAAAAGAGGGGAGGGGAGGAATTTCTATATTACCTTGTTTGGTTCAAGAAAAAAATGGAGGAAAAATAATTTTATATAGACAAATTTCCCCATATATTATTTTAATAAAATATAATATAGAAAAAATATTAGGATATTAAAAAAATTATAGGTATATCAATATTATAAAATATAAATATTTCCCTCTCCCCTCCAAATTTCCCCAATTTTGGAGGGGAGAAAAAATTTAAAAAAAAATTCCTTCCCCTCCTAAAAATTTTAAACATCCAAACAAGGGAAGGGGGTAAAATCCCTCCTCTCCTCCCCCCTCCCCTCCAAATTACCCATACCAAACAATGGGTTAGAGAATCTTTAAATCTAATTTTCCCCTTACACTCCCTCTCTTGCTGTTTAGGAAAAGTATTTAATCATCATAATCTGTCTTGCCACTTCCTAAAGTTCTACTTGTATACCGTTTATTTTTTTGGTACAAAGTTCTACTTGTATACCTAAAATCTAACACATGGGTTTGTTTCAATTTCCAATATTAATTAGCAGACGTGATAAGCATCGATTGTGGGGTGACACAAGAAAATGTGGATGCGAATGGATTCAATCACCAGGCAGATAATGCAGAATTCGGAGAACCTTATAATGCATCCCTGAAGTGCTCCTTTGATGATAATAACAGCCAAGAACAGATTGCGCAACAAATGAACACTCTAAGAAGTTTTCCAGAAGGGAAAAGGAACTGCTATTCTCTCAGAGTACCCAAACAAGGCAAAAGCAACAACTATCTCATTAGGGCTTACTTTGCAAAGGACAAATGTGCCAACAAAAACAAAACCTCTGCTCAAAATTTTGATCTCCATCTTGGCGTTAATTTCTGGACAAGAATTGATGATTGGCATAGAAGTTATGGTGGTCAGATTCAGAGAAAAGGAGTGGTTCTTCAAGTTTCAGCTGCAACTAGAAACATAGATGTGTGTCTTATAAACAACGGTCATGGGATTCCTTTCATTTCGCTTTTGGAGCTATGGCCTTCGCCTGATGCTGTTTATGTATCCGCCTCCAATAACTTACCTCTTGACCTCCTAGAACGCAACAGCTTGGGTCTGCCTAAAGACCACTCCAGTTTCATGAGGTGACTAACTACTTTAATTTAATTTCTTTCATTTACTTACCGATTCCAACCCGGATCTTCTCACAATATCATACTTTTGATACATTTAAAAAAAGCGTATGTTAAGATGTCCCCACTTGGAGTAGACTTAGCTTGACTTGGGAAGTCCCACATTGAACAGCTTAGGTAAAAGTGGAAGGATCCATAGACACGTGATAGAGGATGGAGATTCACACTCGGATGCTTCAGCAAATCCGAAGAGGCTAAAATCGACTTTTTGTGTTTTTGCCGCATGAATTCGAATGTTGGAAATTATATTTTATTGTTGAAAATTGATTTCTCCACTTAAAATTGTTTTTGTCAGTCAAACTCAGATTTCTTTATCCTCTATCATGTCTGTTTAAGTTGCTTTTTGTTTAGGGTTAAATTCACTTTAAGTCCCTACACGTAAGCTAATCAATCATAGTCAACAATCTATATCAGCCTACTTATTAATTAACATCGTTAAATTTAAATCTAAGTCTTCATAAATTATAAAGACTAATATTTTGGATAACATAAAATATATAGATAAAAAATAATAAAAAGAAAGTATACGTACTAAAACTAAAACTTGTTAACATATATGGGACCCTAATGTTAATGTCTATTTTAAATTTTGTAGGTATCAAACTGATCCCTATGGAAGGGCCTGGTTCAACAAACTGGTCGACAATTCAGAGCCATTAAGCGCATTGGAAGCGATTGACGATGATAAAAGTAACTTCAGACTACCAAAAGAAGTGTTGAGTAATGCAATCCAACCACGCAATGGTTCCTTTTCATTGGCTATGGACTTTAATTACAGTGCGCATTATGATTATTATGTTTACCTTCATTTTTTTGACTTTGAATGTCATCCTCAGAATCAGTTAAGAAGGATGGACATTAATGTATCTGATAAAATCCATGAAACCATAACTCTTGAACCCCGGAAGCTCAAAACCATTCCGATCAAGATAATTTCAAAAGGGGTGTCTTTTAATCACATGTCAATCACATCCTCTCCAGGTTCTAGTTTACCCCCCATGATCAATGCTTATGAGATTTACAGAGTATTACTCCAACCAAATCGTTCAACTAAAGAAGAAGATGGCAAGTATACTTATTGATTTTATTCTTTTACATTATATGTATATATATCTCTTTCCCCTTTCAGTTATTGAGCTACTATTTCTTGATGTTAGATTATCTTTTGAGTTGATTTTAATAAATTGAAGTACTATCTAATGCTAGTGTGTTTATATCAGAAACCCTAAACCACTGCTTTATTGCTTCTAAAAATAATGTACAGTTGATGCTATGAGGAAAATCAAAGAAACTTATAAGATCATCAGAATCAGTTGGCAAGGAGATCCTTGCATGCCACCAGAATATAAATGGGAAGGAGTGACATGCGATTACTCTGAAAACATTCCTAGGGTCACTCAATTGTGAGTAGTAGGGATGTTCACCATCTTTTAGAATTTCTGGAGTTCTCATGCATGATGATATAACCTTTGTGGAAATTATTAATACTATCATAATGACAAGCATTTTCGTTATGTTTTTTTTTTGCTACAAATAGTAGCAGAAATAGAGTTTATTTTTGCTATGAATTCTAATATGTCTTCTTTGCTTGTGTTTACACTTGCAAATTTATTTATTCTTGAAAAAATATGAGCAGGAATTTGAGCTCAAGCAAATTAGAAGGAAAGATAACCACTGCATTCTCTAGTCTCACAAAGTTGGAGTCCTTGTAAGTATCTAAGTAATGTCAACTTATATTTTCGAAGCGCTAAATAGAAACTCCACATTTTGTTTCTCCACAAAGGCATATATAATAACTCATTGAATAATCTTATCTGAAAGTCATATAAGTATATGTCACGTGGTAGGGATTTGTCCAACAATCAATTGACAGGAGAAATACCAGAATCTTTAGCTGCAAAACTACCAAATTTGAAACTCCAGTAAGTTGCAACACTTTAGTATAGCAGTTAGTATCTTCCCATTTCAAAAATTCATGAAATTTATCTCACAATGTAACTATTTTTATTTTTTTATTTTTTTTTGCTAGTTTGGAAGGAAATCCAGATCTCTGTACAAGATCTTGTAAGACCATAACAAAGAAGTCCATTATAGCAATTGCTACATCGGGGGCTGCTTCTGTAACAGTTCTAATAATCTACATTTATGTACTGCTCTTCAAACGTAGAAGTAAAAAACAGAGTGGTACGGAAGTTAATCTCTTACCTTCCTTTATATTTATATTTGCTTTAATAGTCTTACGTTTTTAATAAAGATTTACAAATTTCGTTCATTTATTCCCTTTTTCATTTCCATAATTTTGGGTCAATTTTCATGGCATGCTTAGTATTCTTATATGCAGGTAAGAAAATGACTCAGCTGAGATCAAAAAATCAGGCATTTTGCCGCGCTGAAATTTGCAGTATTACCAATAACTTTGAAATTGTAATTGGAGAAGGAGGATTTGGAAGAGTGTACCTTGGTAAACTACAAGATGGCACCCAAGTTGCCATCAAGTTACTTTCTAAGTCATCACAACAAGGATTTAAAGAATTTCATTCCGAGGTTAGAACCCAGTATCATTTACTAAAAATGTTGGTTTTTCAACCATTTCCTTCATATATATATATATATATATAGGCACACATATATATATATATATTGCTATGTCATATAACTAATTATTCGATCAATCATGACAAAGCTAAGGTTTAAAATACAGGCCGAGTTGTTGACCATTGTTCATCACAAAAACTTGGTTTCTCTCATTGGCTTCTGCGATGATGGTGACATGAAAGCCTTGGTTTATGAATATATGACTGAGGGAAATCTCCGATATTTACTCTCTGGTCAGTTTTGTATCCCAAAGCTCATTTATAGCTTAGTTTCATATTTTATCGTCCGTTGGAGAGTCTTTTTTCCTCATTAATGTTGAAATCTTTATGTTATAATTATTATAGCATATTCTGATTTATTATAAATATATTTGCTTCAAAGCACTTGACAAATGGTTATTGAGGACATTCCTATACATATTAAACTTACATAGATATATACTCAACATTTTTATTTAATATATGTATATGGGCACATTCAACTTAAACCATTTTTGGAAATTCATAAATCATAAGTTTTGTCCTTAAGATGATACTTTTTTCCTAAAGAAGAATAAAAACCAATCATATATGGAAAATCGAATACTTCGCTTGTGGAGATCATGCATGATATATCTTTCTTGCACATCCAAAACATTTTGCAGACAAGAGCCAATATGTTTTGAAGTGGAGGGAGAGACTTCAAATTGCACTGGATGCAGCTTATGGTGTGTAAACTATTTAATTTATTTTCTTCTACAAATATTTGTTTTAATTTCTTCTGTGAAGCTAACTATTTTATTGCTCAATGGAATTATAGGATTGGACTACCTGCATAATGGTTGTAAGCCGCCAATAATCCATAGAGATTTAAAAACTTCCAACATCTTACTTGGCGAAAACATGCAAGCCAAGATTTCTGACTTCGGACTATCTAGAGCTTTTGCCAATGATAGTGACACATGTATATCCAGTCAAGCTGCAGGCACAATCGGTTACCTTGATCCTGAGTATGTTGTTCAATTAATGATAAAATTCCCATTCCTTTCTTTCCTTAATCCTGATTGGAAAGGGACAATGGATGAAAAGTCATTATTTAAAAAATTTATTGATCAAAAGGATATGATATATTTTCATGCACAATAAATATTGGTACCCTAAAAAAATTTATATATAAAAAGTATCATTATTTAAACTCAGGTCCTTTAGACTTATAAAATTTTTAAACAGGGAATTTTTAACTTATTTCCCCTTATGGAAACAACCTTTTGATTAACTTTTGAGCTAAACAGTTCAAAAAGAGAAATTCTTCTATATACACCTCAACTTTGGCAAAGTTTATTATAATATAGCTTCTAAATGGCTTGTTCACCATTTGAGCATTGATAGCATTACATATAAATGGAACTTTTTAATGGCTAATTAATCTTACAAAATTTACAGATTTCATAGCTCTGGTAACATGAACAAGAAAAGTGATGTGTATAGTTTTGGGATAATCTTACTCGAGTTAATAACGGGTCGACCAGCAGTAACAGGAACGCGAGGCAACACAAGTCACATATATGATTGGGTAACTCCAAAGCTGGAGAATGGAGATATAGAGTCCATTATGGATCCAAGGTTAAAGGGAAAATCCAACTCAGAATCAGCTTGGAAGTTCTTAGAGATAGCCTTGTCTTGTGTTCCACCAATTGCAATTCAAAGGCCTGATATTAGTCATGTTGTGAATGACCTAAAGGAATGTTTGGCACTTGAGCTATCCCTTGGAAATTCATCAGAAGGTGACGATGGTAGAATCTTCAACACTACCTTCGATATTTGTTACGTTTCACTTGAATCTGATCTCTCTACTCTATATGCTAGGTAGAATTATTGTTTGGAGAGCCAAACAATAATCTCTCCTAACTAATAATCATCCAATCCACCTTGAGAGATTTGTTTTTCTTAGTCAATTGTTTGTTTTTTGGTCAATTGTGACATGTAGTGATTTCTGTTCTTCCTCTTTTGTGCTTTGTTGAATAAAACTCCCCGTTTTGCTATGTCTGGATCATAACTCTGCAGCTAAAATGGCTGAGTATTAATTTTTGTGTTGCATGTACTGATTTTGGTTTCTCCATTTATTTTGATGAATAAAATTCAGATTTCACTGTTATATAAAGTATATGTATACTCTTATTAAAAATAAATAATAATTTTATTAAAAATATTTTCAGACACTAAATGTGAACAAAAATTAAACTAAATTATAAACTAAATTAATTAGTTCTTTGGACCATAACATTTATTGGGCACCGCTGCTTATAATTAGTGTTATTTAATTTCTTCATTCGACATTATATAACTATATAAGTCAACATGAGGGACCCACCCCACGTGATGGTTGTTTTCGTGTATTTTAATTACTCAAATAAATATTGAATTTTTTTTGGTTTTCATCTGACTTCTAATGAATATCATAAATTTTAAGAAAATATTTATCTCTATAATAAATAATACTGAAAAACATTTTTAAAATAAAGCAGTTAATATGCTCTACCATAAAGTTTTGTAAAATGACTTGCATTTTGGAGCACAATATTCTCTTAAAAGAGCATTTATACAAAAAAGGACTAGAGAGTCTAGACAAGCCCCATGGACCAGGGTCAATCATGAAGAATTTATAATAAGGGGTGAGAGTATCAAATACCTATAATTAATTCTATTCTAAAATTTAAATAATTTATAATATTATTCATATTAGCTATATTAAATTTTATCATCATACTATTATTCTTATTATCCTTATTAAATAAGGGTATATTTGACAATAATAGTTAATACTCTTTAAAATTAAGTAAATATTTTATAAATAGGAATAAGATTACTTAATTAGTGCTTTATAATAAGGAGGAGAGGGAGTAGATCGTGATATTTGCATGGCGTGATGAGCAGTTCATCTATGACTGTGGTCCAGAGAAATTAGAATATCTTGTTGGCTCAACTCGTCATTCATAGACTAACAAGAATTAGTTTGAGGGGTAAGTGACTTGATATCGCTTAAACGAAGTCTCAAATTCGAGTCTTAGCGTATGTAGAAAATCTTCGTTGGGAGACTCACCCATCATAACCAGGTACGCGACGCAAGTCGGATCCGGATATAGTCAGGATAAAACTCTAGTGAATCGGGTGGTAATAAAAAAAAAAAAACTCGTCATCCATAGTGTATTTGTGTGGATCTGAGTTATATGTTGAAAAGTCTTCAATGATTGAGCCTTTAATGTAATGACGTAAGAAATCACATAGTTATGGGGTCACTTTATTTAGGTTCATATATTATTTAATGCAGCAAATGTCAAAGTGGTTAGGTTAGCTGAGTGGTTAGAAGCTGAGTCTTGAATCCTGAGGTCGCGAGTTCGACTCCCAGCGCCCGCAGGAAGGAGGTTTCATTTTTATTTTTATGGCGCGAAACGACCATTTTGCCCTTCTGTCATTTCTTACCAAACCTGACTCCCTCCCCCATTCTTCATTCTGAGCAGCGATAAGGACAGAGCAGCGACGTGCGGGGAAAGGGAGAAGAGACAGTTCAGCGGGCGGCGCGGGGAGAACGTCCACGGCACGAAAGGGTTGTCGTCGTTCTTTTATTCTGCAAACACTCTTTCCCCATTTGCTTTCGGTGACGACGCGGGAGTGAGGGAAATCAGAAGGGGATAATCTGCGATGGTGAGCTTGCAGTTGCCGTGAAATCCATCGCCTTGCCTCGATCAATTTCTTTATGTGTGCTTTCCCCGGAGCCTATTCTCTGCTGTAGAGTCATCGGTGAAAAATGGTGAGTACCCGACTCTGTTACTGTTTACCGTCGCTGGGATTTTGGAAATTTTGGAGTGTGGGTTATTGTGGCGAGTTCTCTGTTTCTGATTTTTTTTCTTGATGTATCTCATCTGTTTGTGCATACTGGATTCTCAGTTGGGTTGATTTTTGAAAAGGATATATGAATATGAAGAACTCTGTTTCGTTGCGTGCACTGTGTGTGTTGTTTGGGTGTGCTCTGTACTAGGAACCGTGAGAGGAGTGAATGAGAGAAGGTTGTGTGCTGTGATACTACTCTGATCAGCTTGTTGTGTTGTGTTGTGTGTATGGATTGGGTGAAAAGGGTATATGGATATTCTGCTGTAGTTGGGTTATGGAAACCGAAGGAAACAAAGAAGGAAATTTGGAGTGGACTTTGATGTGTTGCGTTGCTGAGTTGTGTGTTGCTGCTGTTTTATATCAGAATATGTATATATGTATATTTGACCTACGGTTTTTAAGGAAATCAGAAGGGAAAGAAAAAAAAAATGAAATGGGCATACAGTTTATAATTGCTTGGCTGTTGTATAGGATATATATTCATGTTGTTTCTGTTGGGAAGCTCACATTTATTATGTTCTTGTTCTGTTCTGGGATTAATACGCTGAGGATTGTGAATATTGTTGCTATAAGGATGATCTGTGGATATATATAGGCTCTCTGAGTGTGTGCACATGCGTGTGTGTTGTTCTGATTTGGAAGAAGATGGAAATGAGAAAAACAGAATGAAGAAGAGAAGGAAAATGAATTTTTCAGATTGTACATGTTGAAAAAATAATAATAATAAAGTTCCTTGAGCTGCTGTCTTGATACATATGCATGGTATTGCTATTTGGAAAATGACATAGTGTATATATGCTGCGGTTGATGTTGCCATGTGGGTGTGTTCATTATGAGATAAAGGGAATGTACTATGTATGCCTGCGTTGTGAATGTATAATGTCAGAAATTATTATAAGCATGAAAGAAAGCTTAAGCTTAGCATTTGATATATGTATTGACTGTCTTTTGACTGATTAAAGACATGAGTTTAGGCTTCAATCAATAAACCGGGCTGCTGCATGTTCTTTTTCTATGGGTATGGGTAGGTTTACCAAGTAGGACTGAAGGTTGTTTGGTTCAGTTACGGTGTGATGTTCTGGTTTTGAAACTGAAAAGAATATATATGTGTGTATATTAATGACGTTGCTGTTGCTGAAGGTGAACTGCTGTATTGATACTTAAAGGATGCTAATATATTTTAGAAGGAAGAAGAAAAGGAAGGAATCTGTGTAATCTATGTCATGGGAAACCGTTGTGTGTGTGTGCTGTGATATTTGGATAACATGTGAGGGTATATATATGTGTTTGTGCGTTGCTAGTTTAGAAAGAAAAGAAAGGAAATAAGGAAACTGAAGGAAGAAGAGAATAGGAATGAACTGATCATAAGTGGTATAGGTATATGTTTGTGTAATGCTGTTGTCCCTGCGTTTTGAAAACATAATGGAAAGGAGGAAGAGTAGGTAATGGGCATGGTTATAATTGTGTTGTCACTACATATGGATATAAATGGGTTGTTTCTGTTAGAAGGGGCTGAGAGTATATATGCGTATGTGCTGCTGTTTTGGCTTGATGTATAGATATATATATTGCTGTTGCGTGTAAATTGAATTTGGGTTTAAGTTAGGAAGGAAGAAAAATTGGAAGCTATGTTGGTTATTAAGTGGAATGTACTTAAATTGAGATTTCTGCTGAGTTTATGAATTGTAGTTCAACTGGATTGATATTTGAGTTATTGTTGAGTTCTGGGTGATATGCTATATGGAAGAATATAGAAGCCGATAAAGATTATGAAGAGTAAAATGGTTGTTAAGCTAGAAGGGTCAATTGTTATTAAGTATATGAAATTTATTTTAATTAGGAATAATATTTCCTAAAAGAAAATTTTATTTTGGGAGTTTAGGTAACTCAAGAAAAGAAAACTATTTCCGGAGGATAGGGCAAGAGTAAATCATATCGGAGAATCAGGTGAGTGAATATATTCCCTAACTTTGAGATTTTGAAATATAATTAGTTTTTACATATTTATTAAATATGAATTTTAGCATGAATTCCGAGAAAAGAATTTCGAACTCATGATTTTATATGTTTATTTGACATTTCAGTTAAATGTTAATTTCAGCATGATTTACGAAAAAGCAAGCACATGAATTCATGATTTTGAAAATAGATATTTCATTATTGCATATTTGTTCATATGGATTGACAAAATGAGTTTTGATGATTTATCGAAAATGTTTATGCTGGGGGAAGTTTCATGATTATGATTGATTTTAATGGAAATTGTTGCATTGAAAAATGTTATGATTATTGAATGTTAAATGGCCCCCATGCATGTTTGAAAGGTTTTTAAGGACGGAATACAGAACGCTGGTTACTAACAGCAGTACTGTTAGTCCTTGGTGCACCATGGTTAAACCCGAGCTCGACGGATATTCGTGGGTCTTGGACTCGCGCCTGTTATTCGTGGGATTTATTCTCGCGCCTGTTATTCGTGGGTCTCGTACCTGCGCCTGTTTCGTGGCCTCGAGCCGCGCCGGATTGGTTAGTTACCCTCGTGGACTGTGTGTCCACGCCTGTTTCGTTCTGTTGAAGTCCTACGGAAAAAGGGTTATTTCGAAAGGATGGTTTTAAACAGATTTTCTGAAAAGGAAAGTTTACCGAGTTATTCGTTTTGAATTGCGAAACTAGATGATTCATGTTTAAAGGTATTGGAAATCAAGTATTGTTGAAACCCTAAAGAAAAGTGATTGAAACGATTGATTTAAAGGTTTTGATGAAATAAAGTGTTTATTTTCATGAAATGAGGTTTGTTGAAACAATGGCATTGAGTTGTGAAATATTATGATTTATACTAAACATGTTGAAAATTTGTTATTTGCATATTTTAAATTATATTTTGCTGGGACGTTATTGACGAGTAGATTATTTGGTTTCAGATAAGTACAGTTGACCATATTCCTTCAGCTGAGCAGAGAAGAGCCTCACGTTTGATCCGAAGCAATTGTTTTGACATGTTAACTTTCGAAGTAATTATATTTTCAGAAATATATGTATTATTTTGCTAAAGGGTTAGATGCTCCACTTAACTTATAGATAAAGTATTATTTTAGAAAAATGGTTAAACGTTTTATTTATGTTTTAAGGCTTACGGAATGTGAATTTATTCATATTCTGTGCCGGTCACGGGTTAAATTTGAGGACGTGACATTTAACTTTTAATTTCTTGCCCTCTTTATCACGGTTTTCCGACTACGATTTCCTTGTACTGAACAGTGAGACATTAAACATGAACTTGCTTTTGCAGAAGACTGGAATCATTCCACGTCTTCTTGTGCTGTGACTGCTGTCAAAGTGATCTAACCAACAAATGGTACTCTCTCTTAAACCGGGTCCAAGTCCGACTCAACCGTCACGGATCCGAGTCCATTTCTCACTATATTTACAGTCACATTTCTGCTAAATAGTTTAAGCTAAGCTACCCAGTTCATTCCCCTTTTCCTTATTCCTGCTATAAACTTGAAAACATGAGGAAGAGCACGCTACTGTGGATTCTGGCTTTGCATGTGTTTGTTTCATTCCTTATTGTTAGCTACTCAGTTCAGGTTGTTGCAGACGGTGTTGGAAATTCAGGTAATTACGTGCTTGGCCATTTTTTCAATTCTTGTTTTAACTAAGGGAACTTTATGTATTCAAAATAAATATGTGCTCGCTTTAACTTGAGAGTGGTTATATTATTGTTTACTTTTAACTATATTTCAGCATTATTGGTAAAAGTGCACACTCACGACAAGTCTTCGTTTTATATAATTAAAAGAAATTAGTTAATAGTATATATTTTGATTTTTATAGAAGGAGAATTTCTTAATAAAAAAATTTATTTACGTATTAAACAATTACTAAAAAGAAAAAGATAGGACCAGACAGAGAACGCCCAAATGCATATTAATATCCCCGTATTCATATATTTTTATAAGTTTGGTGGTATGTCGATTTTTTTATATAAAATTAAAATTATTAGAATATAACTTTTATTGTAAGATATAATTTAATAAAATTTAACTAATAATAATGAAAAATTCTAATTTATTTCAAAATAAATGTTTCGTTATCATAGTTTATTTTTTGATATTCATCCACATAATTCTAAGATCTCATTTAATGGTATTGATTTTTTTTTAATTTTTAAAAACACATGTACCTATAAATACCATTTTATAAATATATGCTTAATAAATTTCTTTTGTTTTTAGAATTTTAACTGTTCCTTATCTTCCCCTCTATATGCATGTGCAATTTATCAAGTATAATATAAGTGAAATTCATTTGTAACTCTAAATATCATTTGATTTATTTGCAAGCTGTGAAGGAATCATTTTAGAATATCAGATGCATGCATATATATATATATATATATATATATATATATATATATATATATATATATATATCTCAATTTTAATCACTACCCACATAACATTTAATATTATGTAATTGGTTTTCAATTCAACAGATGGAATAACCATTGATTGCGAAGTTACCCGAGCAATAGGGGTGTGCATGGGCAGGGCATACCCCATGCCCGGTGCCCTGCCCAAAAAAAGCATGGGCTGCATTTTGCAGCCCGATGCTCTGCCCTGCCCGGTAAAAGTCCTAACTATTTTGGGCTGGGCATGGGTGGGCTGGGCATGGGCGGGCTGGGCATGCCCAAGTTTTGATGTTATGCTCATGTTGTGAAAAAAATCTACAATTATGAACTTATAAAATAATACCATATTCATACGTCTTTAAGACTTAAATAATATCCATAATTCACTAAGAATAAAGTAACAAAAAGATAATAATTAAATTTTTGAAATCTATTACATGTAAAAAAAAGTCTTGAAGTCTAAGTAATTTGTAATTTGTAATTGTAACTTTGTATCAATCTCCCTAATATTGACAAAGATTAAGTATCTGAAAAAAAAATAAACAATTATAATTTATAATGTAATTATATGATGATTAGCAAAGTTAAAAAAAAGAAAAAAAGAAAAAATTAATATAGTTATAAATATTAAAAGATACAACTTACATACTTAACTACTCATATTTTTAAAATGAACCTCTAGTCACCAGTAACTATCATATTCTCCCTTTTAAGTGTAGCATTTAGAGAAAAAAAGTAAAAAAAATAAAAGAAGTGGTGCTCATGGGCAGGGCAGGGCAACCCCCCTGCCCGGTGCCCAGCCCGAAAAAAGCATGGGCTGAATTTTATAGCCCGATGCCCAGCCCTGCCCTATATTTATCGGGCTGGGCAGGGCTATTTTATTGCGGATTGGGCTGGGCATACCGGGCCATGGGCATTATGCACAGCCCTACCAAGCAAGGGACCACAACAACAAGTTCTATTATGAGGCAGATGACGGAAATGTTGTGGAATCGGGTCAAATACATAATATAAGTTCTGAATGCACCAGTAACATTGAAGATGAACAGATTGGGCAGCAGTTGAAGACTCTGAGAAGTTTTCCAAAAGGGGACAGGAATTGCTATACCCTCAAACCCAAACAAGGCAAAAAGAACAACTATCTCGCTAGAGTTTACTACATGTATGGAAATTATGAGCACAAAAATTATGTTCCAGACTTCGATTTCCATCTTGGCGTCAATTTCTGGACAGCATCAGCATCAGATACCGGTAGTCCTGGTACCTTTAGCAGAGTGGAGGTCATTCATGTTTCTCCCACTAACAATATTGATGTGTGTCTGATCAACACTGGCGATGGAATACCCTTCATTTCGTTGCTTGAACTCTGGCCTCTCACCAATTCTATATATCAAACCAGTTCCAATTTCTTGCCGCTTGACCTCATGGCACGCTCTTCTCTTGGAACGGCTAATCCAGATAATATTGCTTTCATCAGGTTAGCTATTTCAAGCAATTCCTTACTCTATAATAAAATCGGACTAGACCAGATCAAACTAGATAGTCGGGTTAGACTGGTCCTAGACCAAGTGATCAGGTCACTTAATTGATCTGGTATCGGTGAATTTTTTTAAAAATATTTTATAATTTGGATGTTATTTTTCCAATTCTTCATATATGACATATTTAACTAATTTGATTAGATTAAAGATGTTAGTTAAGGTAATTAATATGACATAGTTTTTCTAAAACACCCTAACTATCTTCCTTAATTTCCTCCCTACTTTCCTTACTTAATTATTATTGAGGGAGTATCTATAGGGATAATTTGATAAACAATTGATAAATATAAGGAATATATCTTATATTTAGGGCTAATATCAACTTCTCACTTAAATCATATATTAAGGACCGGATGATTTTTTTTTATTGTTGTCGAATATTCTTATGTATTTATAATTAAATTTTAATATTTTGGGATGAGTTTATATGATCATAAGTATTTTTTATTATCTTAATTGTATTTATTAAGTTGAAATCTTGACTCCCATGAAGAAAAAAATTAAAAGAAAAAGGAAAATTGAGGTCATGGACTCATTGCACTAGTTCAGGCAATCTGTTGAATCAAGTCTAGTCCAACATGATGTCGGATTGTAATTGGAATGGACCGAACCATAGACTATCTTGTTTAGCTCGAGGTCTTCTTCAGACCAGACCTCGGATTGATGACTAACTCGGTCCAGTCTAATCCATGTGCACCCCTAGCTACCAACAACTATCCAAATAATGTGTTAGTTAAAATTAGTTAAAAATAATAAATATGTAAAAATATAATTTTTTTAAAATTATATTCTTACTTATAATGAGTGAGAGAAAGAATGATAGGAAAAAAAAGATAAGAGATATATATAATTAATCATCAATAAAAATGAGAAAAGTACATACATTAAATTTTTCACAAACACAAATTGTTGATCATATACAGGACTATCTTTCTGCGAGAGTGAAAGAACGGTTATTCATTCGACCTTGATATATATATATATATATATAGAAGTTGAACATGTTTTATTCATTCAAATAATAATGCAGATACCCAGACGATACCTACGGTAGGTCATGGTTCCTCAATAGACACACTGAAAACTCAGAGCCAATCAACACAGCAGTTGCGATTAATGGTGATGAGTCAGACTATAAATTACCGAAAGAAGTGTTGCGCACTGCAATTCGATCACAGAACGGTTCGTCTCCCTTAGTTATCGACTTGGGGGATTACAGTACAGATTACGAGTACTACTTTTACCTTCATTTTTTTGACTTCGAGGAGCGTTCTGATCAAGATCAGCAAAGAAAGATGCAAGTTACTTTCACGGAAAAGATCCAAGAGAACATAACTCTCGAATACCGGGTTCTCAGAACCATGGTTAAGACAATTCCTAAAGGGCAATATCTTAATAACATTTCAATCACATCCACCTCAGATTTTGGTTTGCCTCCCATTATCAATGCTATTGAGACCTATAGAGTACTGCTCCAACCGTATTCAACAACTAGTGTTGGGGATGGCAAGTATATATATTAGTACCTAACAGTTCTAATTATGAGAATTAGTTGACTTATTTAGATAGATTAGGAAAGTAAATAAATTAATTAATTATAACTAATATAAAAATTGGTCATCTAAATTAGGTAAATTGAAAAGTATATAATATAAATTCTTCATAAGAGGTAGGATTTGATCATAATTAAATGATTTATTTGAATACATTAATTTATCAAAAAAAATTGACTAACTCTTATAATTATGACTTATTTTGTTCTCTTATCATCAACCTTATTTTGTTTATTATTATGTATTAAAACTCTGAAATGCTGCTTAAATTATACCCGAAATAACAGTCGATGCTATGCGGGTTGTCAAACATGCATATAACATCACCAGAAATTGGCAAGGAGATCCCTGCATGCCAAGAACTTATAGATGGGAAGGTCTGACTTGTAATTACGTTGACAGCATCCCAACGGTCACTTCGTTGTAAGTAGTCTTTTGATCTTTTAAAATTTTGTCAGACTTGATAACCTAGGGAAACAATATTTTCATACCAAATACCTAACATTTTTGTTCAAGACTAGTATATTTTCCGCTGTTTATTGATATGTCAATATCGTTCAAGGAGCTGTAAAGGAGTTTATATATATATACATATATTTTCCTTGCTTACGTTTATATATGAGCAGGAACTTGAGCTCAAGCAAATTGACTGGAGACATAAATCCTTCATTTTCCAATCTCATATCGTTGGAGTCCCTGTAAGTATTTAAGTAATGCATACGTGAATTTTTTTTAAATTCACATTCATTATCCAATAAATGCATAATTAATAACTCTCATGTAATTATTTCATCTGATTAAGTATGTCTCATGTTGTAGGGACTTGTCCAACAATGAATTGATGGGAGAAATACCTCAAGTTTTAGGAAAACTACCCAATTTGAAAAAACTGTAAGTTGCAATAATGCTTTAGCGTATAGGGAAATAATACTTTCTAGTTTCAATAATTAATATTGTGATTTTCTCACGTGATGTACGTGGTAGCAGTAATTTGTCAGGGAACAATCTAACTGGTTCAATTCCAAAGGCTCTAAGGGACAAGAACGGCACTTCTTTAACATTGAGGTTTGCTTTTGCAACACTCTTAATTCATTCCTCTGCATAGAATGGCGCTTCTTCTGCTTTGATAGAGAATATTCAGAAGAATTTGTTCTATTCTCTCTTCCTTCACTAGTGTATTTTAGTTCAAAACATTCCAGTAATTGTTTTCATTTAACATGTTATTAACAACGTTAATGCCATATGCTAGTTGCATAATATGCAGATTTAATGTTGTATCATACGACTGACAGTTATGTACTGGTGCTTTTTTTTTTTTGGCCCTAGTTTGGATGGAAATCCAAGTCTCTGTCAGATAGATTGCAAAACCAAAACACAGAAGCACATTATACCAATTATAGCATCTGTAGTAGCTTCTGTATCAGTCCTCGCAATAGTAGTCTGCATTTCTGTGAAGTTTTGCCAACATAAACGGAAAAACCAAACTGATATGGAAGGTATCCCAGGTGAGCTTACAGCCTTATTTTTTTTTATATCAATTTTTTGGAACCAGTTTGGGTGCTCATCAAAGTGATGAGAACCCCAAAACTCATCAGATCTGAATTGTTTAGTTTTAATCTAAATGGTCCAGATTTATTTTTTTTATCTTTATTTCTTTCAAAAAAAATATTTTATTGGGTACAAAATGTAAAATAAAGATAACCTCCTACTATCATTTTTTAAATAAAGATTTTTTTATTTTAAAAATGTCAGTAAAAAAAATAAAGCTGGATTGTGATGAGCTTTAGGTGTTTATCACTTATTGTTACCGAAAGTGAAAGTCCCTGCCTATATATAAAGACCTTTTTGGCATTTTGGGTTGTTTATAAGACCATTTTTCTATTTAGAAGTAGGCAATAGAAATAGCTTCTTTAGACATCACTATTGTGTTTTTCTTTTTTGCAATTTTCTAGTAAATTTTACTATTCCTCCAACCCTATTTATAAGATCATGTTTTTGATACTTAATATAAGATCACTTTACAAAATTTAATAAAACAGTTACGATGCATTAGGAAAAAAATGCCCTTCCCTTTTCACTCTCTTTGCTTCATTAATGGCTTTTTCCATCCTCCCCACAGTAAAATATACCAATCAAAAGTAATTTTGAAAAGTTGTAGAAAGCGCTGATATTAAACTACTTTTAACTAATTTTTTTAATCTCATAAATGTAATTAGTATGACTTTATAAAAAGGACATTCATGAGTAATTCAAATTGCCTGGAAATTTTATTGTACTCCTCCGGAGTATATGTTTATTTCTAAAATAATTCAAATTCAATTATTAATATATGATGCTATTGGAATTTCATTTCCATTATTGCAGTGAGGACTTCTTCATTTAAAAAGGCCGGGAATCTAAAAGCAAAAAATCGTGCGTTTGATCACTTGGAAGTCCTTAGTATTACCAACAACTTAGAAACCGTCATTGGACAAGGGGGATTTGGAAAAGTGTACCTTGGTACACTACAAGATGATACACAAGTTGCAGTCAAGTTACTCTTAAAGTCATCACAACAAGGGTTTAAGGAATTTCAGTCAGAGGTTAGATGCAATATAATAATCATTAATTATTGATGTTGGATTTGATTAATGTTTCCTTTATATATATAAATATTGAACTCCAACAAAATGCAGGCAGAACTTTTGATGGTTGTTGACCATAGGAACTTGGTTTCTCTTGTTGGCTATTGTAACGATGGTGACATGAAAGCACTAGTTTATGCTATACATGACTGAAGGAAATCTCCGATGGAAATTATCAGGTTTGCCTAGGGTTTAAGGTTTAGGATTTACAATCATATCTCAATACTTATTCCTTTAGCTAATTGCAAAATCTGGTTAAAAGTTGCTTTAGTATTTGTCTTAACATATGTTGCTATAAGAAACATCAAGGCAATAAATTGAAAATTTAAATAATAATTATGTTCATTCATATGATTTAGAGCTTTAACTATTCCACAATGGTCAGAACTCTCCGTAACTGAATTTCTGAATAATTTGATGGAAATTCTTCAACGAACTTTTACATATCTCTCAAACTACGTACATTGAGATGATAATTTTTGAGAAAAAAGAAAAGAAAAAGAAAAGATGGTAACTGAGTCATATATAATTACTCCTCCGATCCTTAATATATGACTTAATTGAGAAGTTGATATTTGTTCTAAATATAAGAAAAATTTTCTAAGTTTATCAAGTTTTTTCTAAATTACTCATGATACTCCCTCAATAATAATCAAGTAAGAGAGGAATGAAGTGAGTTAAGGAAGAAGTTTATAGTATTTTAGAAAAAATATATTATATTAACTAATTTAATTAACTTTTTAAATCTAAATAAATTAATTAAATAGATCATATATTAAATATCGAAGGAGTATTTAGTTTGTGGGGCAAGTGACATTTTTCTTTGCACAACCTGAATATGTATTTTGCAGATAAGAACCCATGTGCTTTGAAATGGAATGAGAGGCTTCAGATCGCATTGGATGCAGCATGTGGTGTGTAGTACTCTTTTCCCTTCTTTGAAATTTTCAATCCATGTTCCTTTGCTTTAATTCTTTTTCATTGTTTTCAGTAGTGATCTTTTTCCTTTATTTTAGCTTTAGAAATTATCCTGTTGCTCATAAAAAATGCAGGATTAGACTATCTCCATAATGGCTGTAAGCCAGCAATAATCCATAGAGGCGTAAAAACTTCCAACATCTTGCTAAGCAGAAGCATGCAAGCTAAAATTGCTGACTTTGGATTGTCCAGAGATTTTTTTTTTTATGATACTAACACTCAGTTTTTAACTCGTCCTGCTGGCACATTAGGTTACTTTGATCCTGAGAGTATGTTCTTTCTAAACATCTATATAACTCAACTTTTAGCAAAATTTAGTAAAATAGCTTGACAATACAAATGTCTTGATGGATTCTTTATCTGGAAAATTTTACAGATTCCATAGCTCTGGTAACCTGAATAAGAAAAGCGATGTTTATAGTTTTGGGATAATTCTACTCGAGCTTTTGACCGGTCGGCCGGCAGTAACAGGACCACCTGGCAACACAAATCACATATCAGATTGGGTGGCTCCAAAGCTGGAGAGGGGGGACATCAAAGCGATTATGGATCCGAGATTAGAAGGAAAATTCCATAGTGCTTCAGCATGGAAATTTCTAGAGATAGCCATGTCTTGCATTCCACCAGTTGCAATTCAAAGGCCTGATATAGGTCTTGTTGTAGCTGATTTAAAGGAATGTTTGGCCTTGGAAACATCCCTTCAAAGTGCTGAACGTAACAGTGCATTTTCTGGCTCTCCATTGAGCATCACTTATTTTCCACTTGAATCAAACTTAGCTCCATGTGCTAGGTAGGATTGTTTAGTCAAGTAATCTGTTTCTTTGCTGTATTTCTAATAAGCTTGTTGGTATATGATCCTCTGGTAACTTAGGTTTTATTTGCTTTTGGCTCTATTTTTTTCTGTGTTTTTTTACCATGATGGTTTAGTTCTGTCTCTGGTTGTTGAACTGCTATAAAATTATTGTAGAATAATGTTGTTGGTGGTTATTCTGATTATTCAATAAGACCATTTGGGCAAGTAGCACAAGATGTGCTATTGGCACAAGATTTAGGGTTCGACCCCTAATTTTATCAGGCTATATGTCTGCCGTCTGAATTAAAAAAAAACAAGGCCATGTACATGGCAAGATATGCAATTTCTTTTGTGCCTCTATACGCAATTTCTTTTTCTCTCGGAGAATTCTCGTTTTTCACATGCTATTCGAGCCAAGTTAATCAAACTTTGACAAGTTTAATTTGTCCGCCGGCTGGGGTTTTGTTTCCCTCCTTTTGGCTAATCTCCTGATCAAGATCGCAGTTGGAGAAAGATATAGCCACTTTCCTATGTCACCCTCATTCCTAAAACTCGTTGCAAAGTGAGGGGCACCAAAAGGATCTGCCTACAAATTAATTAGAAAACGAAAACACTGTAGATAAAATAATATTGCACGAGATAACTGATGTTTGACCTTTAAATAATTAATTAATAGATCAGCTTCATCATTCAGCATCCAACAGTTCGTATTATATGCGCCTTGGAAAACCGAGCCCGGCCCTACTGCATGATCTGACCCTTTAAGTGTCGTTGAATTATTTGTTTTATATGTCCATATGACTCCGGTTTTCTCAATAACATTAGTCAGTCAATTAATATAAAATGTAAATAATTAAATTAAGTAAATTAAAAAGTTTGTTAAAATTGCTTAAATATAAGATGAGAGGGAGTAATTTAACATTTCATGTGTGTCACGACCATCTTTTTCTTTACTTTTGCTTTATTTCACCGACCCACTCCGACTCCGATTGATTCCTTTCATTTCTTCTTTTAGCAAGGTGCGTGAAACTCATTCGAACAGCACATTTCTCATCTTCCCCATAAAGTGTCATTTTCTTTATAGATTTTCCACATCAGCTCAATTATCCCTCTGCCCCCCAAAAAAGAAGCTCAATTATTTCATGTATTAAATAATTTAAAATAAATAATAAATTGCACGAGATGAAATATGATATGTTTCTTTTTGTGATTTACAGCTTATAATTATCCGGCAATTCAGTTTTTTTTTAAATTCCCCCCTCCCCCTCCCCCAAAAAAATATCATATTTGTCGGCTATAAAACCAACAAGCTACAAAAAAAAAAAAAAAACAGACCAGTACAGCATAAATAAGCTTAAAATAAAAGCAACAAAACAGCAAAGATTAACACGAAATGGCGGACCCCACCCCAACAAACAAACAGAGAAACCAAAAGCCCTTAGATTTGTGTGCGTGAATGGGAGGGATGTGGATTACTATTTAATTTGTGTGTTCAGATTTGTTTTAGACAACCTTGTTGTCTTTTATAAGAAAAACTCTACCCTATAATATAATTTGAAAAAAAATAATATGAATGTTAATTATTTATTTAAGAAGAAAA
The DNA here is from genome assembly GCA_037074615.1 of Leucaena leucocephala. Lineage (NCBI taxonomy): Eukaryota > Viridiplantae > Streptophyta > Magnoliopsida > Fabales > Fabaceae > Leucaena > Leucaena leucocephala. The sequence continues at coordinate 18,885,210 of CM073555.1, read as the reverse complement.
ATTTTAAGTTTTTAATACGTTTTAAATAATTAAAATTGATTCAAAATAATAATAATTTTAATGTCTAAAATTAAGATATTAATATTTAAATAAACCATATAATTAATTGAAAATTTATTTGCTAAACTACTTAAAGATAACGGGAAAAATTGAAAAGAATGAATCGCCAAAGAAAGTTTGTTAGGAATGGCTCCCAAAAAAGGTTGTTAGGAGTATTGTCGGAAAAAAAAAGAAGAAATTTGATTGAGTCAACATTTATCTTCGTTGGTGTAATGGTGACAATGTGAGCTGTCGCTTTTTGAAGCGACGTGTAAATGCAATCAATCAGTGATAATTTTTTCTAAACTTCTTTTCCCTTCTTGATAGTCACTTTTTTTCATAGCACTGATATTTATTATTTATTAGTTGTCAGTTAGTGCAAGCTAGCTAATAATTCAGTGCTTAGTGAATAGTCTTTCCAAACAGATAATGGTCCCTCCCTCAGCTCTCCCTCTCCCTCTCCCTCTCCCCTGAAAACTTCGAGAAACCATGAAGATCGCTGCACTCTGGGTTCTGGCTTTGCTTGTTTCTGTTTCTGTTGCAGCTGATGATGATGCTGATACAGGCAGTAAGCACTTCCATTTATTCATATATGTGTGTTTGCGTGTATATATATATATATGCATATATGTATATAAGATTGGCTTTTATGGTTTTTTGTTTTCATTTCAGAAAGCTTGTGAGAGTTATCGTAGACTATGATTTTAAAATTAATAAGTTAAGTTAATGAAATTTAATATATAAAAAAATTATTTATATGTTGTGACTAAATTTTAATGTGCTCACAAACGTTGTTATCGCTACATATTAAGTTTATATTAATTAGTAGATTTGTTTTTCTATGCCATAACATGAGATGTCTGATGAATTTAGGATAAAATTAAGGGAAAATGATAAAAAAAAGATCATTTAAAATTTAAAAGGATAAAAAAGGCTTTTGAATTTTAAAAAAGATAGATTGGGCAGGAGGCTCAATCTGTCATTTTTAAATTATTGTGCAGAGTTATAAATATTATTATGAGAGTTGCAAATACTATTGCAGAGTTGCAAATAGTCATTTGTAAATTTGAGGTAAAAGACGAAATTATACTTTTTGCAACTTTGTTAATGGTATTTGCAACTCTTGTAATGGTATTTGTAACTTTGTCAATGGTATTTACAACTCTGCTAATTATATTTGAACTCTTATAATGATATTTGTAACTCTCATAATGTATTTGCAACTCTATACAATAATTTGGAAATGACAGATTGGGCCTCCTGCCTAATCTGTCTTTTTTAAAATTCATAGGCTCTTTTTATCCTTTTAAATTTCAAATGATATTTTTTTGTCATTTTTCCTAAAATTAAGATGCGTAGGCTAGAATTACATATAATAAAATTATACTTATACCAAGTTTCTTATATTTATTTTGTCAAATTTTTTAATTATATTTATACTTTTTTTAATATGAATTTAAGTTAAATGAATGTATTTAAACAAAAGGACATATATGACAAAGTGAAATTTAAAAATTTGATGAGATTAATACAAAAGCGATGTAAGTTTTGTCCCATATAATATACTTTCTATTTATCAATTCTTTACCATGAGACTAAATCTTGTTATTATGGTTTTAATTTACATTTAAATTTAATATTAACTTATCTTGATTTGATTCAAAATAAGTACAATAAATATATTAGTTAAGTATCTAAGTTTTCTACAATCAAATTTAGTGTACATAACTTATGAGTAGCGTGATTTATTATTTACTTTATATTTTTTTTAGTAAAGTATCAACTTTACATTTTATGTTGATTTTTAGCAAAAGTAGGATTTGGCCACTGTTTTATAATTATAAATTAATAGTCGGAATACATTTTACAAATTTTTAAAATTTCCTTCATTAAATTATATTCTACCAATATATACTTTAACCTCCTCTGAATTTAAATTATTTTGACAACCCTAATTTGACATAAATTTTTTAAGTAATGATTCAGGATATATATATTTTTTAATTGATCCTTGTTTTGTATAATAATATTATTAGCGTGGCAAAAATAGGAAATACACTTTTTCCAAACACAACCATTTATTAATTGTGTACTTAGCCTCATCCATACACTTATATTAAAATATAAAAATGATGATAACTTAAACTAAAAATCATATAAAAATGTTTGGAATATCCAAACCTTACCTTGAATAGTGCAAATGTGTTGTTGAAGCAACACCACCACTATTGTGCTTTGTATTGAGAAGGAAAACATTTGTTTTTCTTATTGTTTACCATGCGCTATAATTAAACATGTTTCAATTTCCTACTCATTGCATGAAATTTGTTGATGAATTTTATGTTTGATTATTAGGGGAGATAAGCATTGATTGTGGGGTTACTCAAGAAAGTCAGGACACAAATGGATTTCATCATGAGGCAGATAATGCGGAGGTCGTAGAATCTGGAAAAACGTATAATATATCTTCAAACCATACATTTGATAATAGCCAAGAACAAGTTTGGGAACAGATGAGAACACTGAGAAGTTTCCCAGAAGGCAAAAGGAATTGCTACACACTCAAACCCAATCAAGGCAAACACAACACCTATCTCATCAGGGCTTACATGTCCTATGGAAACTACGACAACAAAAACTCTATTCCATCCTTTCATTTACACATTGGCGTCAACTTTTGGACAGAAATTAAGTTCGAGAATGTCACTGTTATTCGACGAAAAACAGTCACCCAATTTTCCACGACAGACAACATCGATGTCTGTCTTATAAACATTGGTAAAGGCACACCCTTTATTTCGTTGTTAGAACTATGGCCTTTGTCAAATTCTATATATAGAGCCACCTCCAGTTTGCTGCCATTAGGCCTCATGACTTGTGTTAACTTGGGTATGTCCGAAGACCTTAAATTTATCAGGTATGTGTCTCTCATGACATGTACTGTTCGTTCATTCTTGTATAAGTAGAATTCATTGATGTCTTTTGCTCAAACAATAATGCAGGTATGCAGATGATATCTATGGCAGGTCCTGGCTCAATGTACATATCGACAACACAGAGCGATTCTCCACACCAGAAGCAATTAACAGTGATGTAAAAGAGTATAGACTACCTAGTGAAGTGTTAAGAACTGCCGTGCAATCACTGAATGTTTCGTCTCCCTTATATATCAACTTGAAGAGCACTAATTTTACAGCAGAAAGTGAACACTATGTTTACCTTCATTTTTTTGACTTCGAGGAGCATTTTAAGGGTCAAGTAAGAAGCATGGAAATTACTTTCACTGATGAGATCCGAGAGACTGTAGTTCTTAAATACCAGGATGTTTATACCTTGGTTAAGAGAATTCCAAGAGGGGTTGCCATAAATCGTATTACAATCACATCAACCCCAGATTCTGGTTTACCTCCCATGATCAATGCTTATGAGATTTATAGAGTACTTCCCCAACCAAATACCCCAACTCATGAACAAGTTGGCAAGTATATACTAATTGATTTCTTTTATTATCTTATCCTTTCTCTGTGTACTTTAGAATGGCTGATTGTTTTACAGACATGGATATTAGAGTTTCTACGTCTGTTATGCTCTAAACAGACATAGATACTTTAACTTTCTACTTTTGAGTTAACAGGCATAGATATTCTTATCTAAATCTGTTCTAAAACAGTATATTTAGATAATTCCACTTACTAGATCACCTGTATTTATGTCCCCCACAAGCTACATAAAAAGCCCCCAAGAACAGATGTAAAAAGTCTCTGCTGCAATGGTGTTTGTTATTCAACAATTTTCTATCATATTTTATATTTTCATATATTTAAAAGATCACAAGGTTACTTCCATTTAACAGTTGACGCTATGCGGGGCATCAAGCATGCTTATAACATCATGAGAATCAGTTGGCAAGGTGATCCCTGCATGCCAATGGAGTATAGATGGGAAGGTGTTACTTGCAATTACTCTGACAGCATTCCAAGGGTCACTTCTTTGTGAGTAATGGTCTTCTGATCTTTCTTAATTTTCAGAGTTGTAATGCATGGTAATTATCATGGAAAATGAACTTCACCATATAGCTAGGTAAAAATTCTTGTTCATAATATTTAAGTATCACAAAAGGTGTTTGTCTTTGCTTTGACTTCAATCTCTCTTAGTCTCTTATTCTTTGCTTGTGTTTTCTTGGCAACATTTTTTTTGTTAACATTTGTAAACAGAAACATGAGCTCAAGCAAATTGTCAGGACATATTGTAACTTCATTCTCCAATCTCACGACATTGGATGCTTTGTAAGTATCATCTCTGCAAGGTCAACTTCTATTCTCAATGCACTATATGTGATGGTAATTATGAGTCTCACATTGAAGGGATTTGTCAAACAACCAATTAACTGGAGAAATACCAGAATCTTTAGCAGAACTGCCCAATTTGAAACTGCTGTGAGTTGCAACACTTTAGCATAGCAACATAATAATACTCTTTTCTTGTTTAAAAAATTTTGCAATTTCTCATCTGATGCATTTTCAGTAATTTGGCAGGGAATAGTCTCACAGGCTCAATTCCTGAGGCTCTGAGGGAGAAGTCATCAACTGCTGATTTAACTTTGATGTCTGTTTATATTCAATACAAACTCTTAAAATTTAAGGAGAATTACTGTGCAGTCCTATATAAGCAATCTAATCACTAAAAAACCTCTCAACAAGTGAGCAACATATAATGAAAAAGATCTGATGTAGGAAATGACAACAAATTGCAACCTCCTTACTTATTGTGGGACTTTTTAGTAATTAGATTGTTTACAGAGGACTGCACAGTAATTCTCTCTAAAATTTATTACCACTATGACACCTTTACTCGTGTTAAAACTGACACTTGCATATGTTGATGTTATGTTTTCTTAGTTTGGATGGAAATCCAGGTCTCTGTCGGACAGGCTCTTGCAAAACCAGTACAAAAAAGTTCATAAAACCACTTGTTGCATCCGTAGCTTCTGTGGCAGTTCTTGCAATAATAGTCTACATTTCTCTGATGCTATGCAAACATAAAAGAATTAAGAAAGGTGATAAAGTGCTCCATTGTATTAGATTTCTAATACAAGAAAAAATTGAAGTACAAAGAGATATAATGCTTTTGAAATTTTATTGTACATTGCTGCAGTATTGTTGTCCAAGAAAGATGGTCAGCTTAAATCAAAGAATCAAGGATTTTCTCAAGCTCAAGTTCATAGTATTACCAATGACTTTGAAACTGAAATTGGAGAAGGGGGGTTTGGAAAAGTGTACCTTGGAAGACTAAAAGATGGTTCACAAGTTGCAGTCAAGTTACTTTCTAAGTCATCACAGCAAGGGTTTAATGAGTTTCAATCAGAGGTTCGAAGTGAAAATCATTAATCAATTATTCTTGAATATTTTCATCCATTTCTTTTATTTTATATAAAGATAAGATTCAAAATTAATTATGCAGGCAAAACTGTTGTCCTTTATTTATTGAAGGTTTCGGGCGTACCTTGGACGTTTTCTCCTGCTTACCGAGGTAGCCACGCGTCGCCTGAGCACCTTAGATGGACTCTGGCACGTATACACAGCAAATGACACCGATGGAAGAAAAAACAGAGCGTCGGAGGAGCACTGGAATAGAGAGGATAAGAGAAATGTACACACACACACATGAACTTGAAAGACCACTGCTTTCTCTCTGCGGAATGATCGGATTGCAACTCCCCCCTTTGGGGCCTTCTTATCCGGAGAGCATGCATGCTGGAAGTTACCTTTGGTAACTTCCATTTCTCTCATTTGAAAACCCAGAAACGGTTCCCTCCCTTTCTGCCTCTCATGGACTTGGGCTAATCCACCATGGGTGGACTGGCCCATTTCCTAACATCTCCCACTCACACTTGGTGGATTATATGTCTTATGTCCAATTTCATTTTCTTCCTTATTTCATACTAGGTGCTTTGCCGTGACTGCGTAGGCATGACGTCTCCTTCCGGGCGTTTGTACTAGAAATCCCTTTCACAGAGACCAGCACAAAATAACCCTTTAGTGCAGTTCGATCAAATAAGTTATAGTGCCTTGAATGTCCTAGATTTGCCCATATACACTTTCTTATGGCTAATCTAATCCCTCTTGAGTTAGTATATAACTCAGATAGCCTCCACTTATGCATAGTATCCACACTTATGAAATTAACAAAATAATATCACAAGGGACCGGTCACAGACACTAGCATGGATGTGTATATTCTGGCAATCTTTCTTTCGCCCATATATTATTTTGATATGACTCAACCGCTTTCCTAGCATAATACCTTTGGTTCATATGTAATTTGACCATAGGACATATACTAAAGTAGCAATCGCTGAAACATACCTCCATAATACTGTCAAAGTCAAAGGACATTAATGAAAGGATGATACCTTTCTGGAACTCACACAACAATGAAGCAGGGATTGATTCACTTGCTTTCCATTTGCGGTTCTTTAGCACATGTGGTATGAATCACATGTTACGGTGTTCCTCTTATCTTATAAGAGTGTACGTCGTTTTGACTCTATCAATCACACCGTACAGACTTAAGTCCAGACACTCATAGTATCTAAACCCAAATTCTTCAACTCTATTCACATAATATGACGTCAATTTTGAAGAATTTGTTATCTGGCTACAGGTTTCATGGACGTGGGTATCCATTGTTCGATCCATATCCATACTCATGGATCTCATCTTGACTTACTGCACTATTTAAGCCAAGGCGACATTCATTGTGTTTCTTTTCTACCATATCAGCACTCTTGCTGCTTTACTGGTGAACACATGTCTCATCTTTGAACGCTTCTCTAGCATCAAAGGCGGTTGCTCGTGTGAGAGAGCTACCTTCTTTAACCTGTACGACATACTAGACATTGTATACTTTCATTCAGACATATAAGTAATAATAAGTGACATGATATCATTAGTAAAAAATAAAAGTATTACATACAGTCTGATACTTTACATTTTTCGCATGCCAATGGCTGTTACATGTTTCTCAAATGTTTCTTTGCCTATTGGTTTAGTCAGGGGGTCTGCAACCATACACTTGGTTGAAATGTATTGTACAGTTACAATTTTCTGTGCTATATAATCCCTCACAAAGTTATACTTGATATCAATGTGTTTGGTCTTACTGTGATACTTAGGGTCTTTGGTGTAGGCTATGGCTGCAGTATTGTCACAGTGTATCAACACCGGATTGGTACTCTCGTTCCCAAAGCCTAGGTGTTCGATAAATCTCTTCAGCCAAATAGCCTCTTGCGCTGCTGCAGTGCATGCCACAAACTCAGCTTCCATAGAGTGTAAAGCAATGCACGTCTGCTTCTTGCTACTCCAACATATAGCTCCGTTGTTAAGCAAGAAGGTGTATCCTGAAGTAGATCTTCGTTCTTCTTCATCACCGCCTACATCAGCATCAGAATAACCGACTAGGCGCAGATTGCTTCCTTGATAACACAACGCATAATCAGATGTGCCCTTTAAGTATCTCAATATCCTCTTCACTGCTTTCCAGTGTTTCTCACCGGGGTTGGACTGGAATCTGCTAACCAGCCCCACTGCATAACAAATATCTGGTCTTGTGCACAGCATTGCGTACATCAGGCTACCAACAGCACTGGCATATGGAACTCTTTCCATTTGCTTTCTGTCTATATCAGTTTTGGGACACATGTCTGAACTCAATGCCACACCAGTGGCTACAGGGATACCCATGGGATTGCATTCAGTCATATTGAATCGCTCAAGTATCTTCTTGATATAACTCTCTTGTGAAAGAGTGAGGATTCTCTTGGAGCGATTCCTTTGAATCTTGACTCCAAGTATGTACTCTGCTTCACCCATGTCTTTCATCTCAAAGTTTGATGAAAGCCATTCTTTAATAGCTATCACCGAGTCAAGACTATTTCCGGCTAATAGTATATCGTCTACGTATAAGGATAATATTACAAAGTTACCCTCAAACCGCTTAACATAGACGCAGTGGTCTTCCTCTATCATTTGAAAGTTATATGAGGTTATCGCCTTATGAAACCTCAAGTACCACTGTCTGGATGACTGTTTTAATCCATAAATGGATCTTTTGAGTTTACACTTCTTGTGTTCAAACCCTTTTTCAATGAAACCTATTGGTTGTTCCATATAGATTTCTTCATCCAGATCACCATTCAGGAATGCGGTTTTTACATCCATCTGATGCAACTCCAGGTTTAAACTGTTTACTATTGCCAGAATAAGTCTTATAGAGTTGAAGCGCACAACAGGTGAAAAAGTATCCTCATAATCTATACCTTCCTGTTGTGTATATCCCTTTGCAACCAATCGAGCTTTAAATTTATCAATTGATCCATCCACCTTTCTTTTGATTTTGAGAACCCACTTGTTCCCAATGGCTTTACGCCCTTTTGGCAGATCAACCAATTCCCAGACTTAGTTTTTCATCATTGAGTCCATTTCCTCTTTCATTGCTTTCTTCCATTCCTCCTTAGCGTGACCTGCCAAGGCCTCATGAACAGTGCGGGGTTCATCATCCCCTTCTGGAGTAACTAAGAGTGCTTCGCCTTCTATTTGGAAGCGTCTCTTTGGAACACTTTCCCTGTTACTCTTTCTGGTAGGAGCAACAGCAACTTGCTTATCTTTTCTCATTTGCCTCGGTCTTTGTGTTGACCGTTCTTGGCTCCCACTCAGATTGACATACCTGGAAGATCCTGGTCTGTCAATTTGTTCGGCACTGTCTTGTTCCTGAGTCTCATAAAGAGATACAGTGCGGTCAACATCTCCCCTTCTGGGAAATTCTGTTTCAATGAATACAGCATCTCTAGATTCTGTTTCAGTCACTGTTCCATCTTCAATTTCACTTATGAATACATATCCTTTTGAGGGTTCAGAGTACCTTATGAAGATACATTTCTTCCCTCTAGGACCCAGTTTCCCATGTCTATGAGAAGTGTCATGGATATAGGCCGCCGAACCCCATGGTCTAAGGATGTTTAGATCTGGCTGGCGTTTAGTCCATAACTCGTAGGGTGTGGAAGCGACTGACTTGTAGGGCACACGGTTAAGTATGAAAGTTGCTGTCAATAAAGCATCACCCCAATGTGAAATTGGAAGGTTTGCCTGAGCCATCATAGACCTAACCATGTCTAGAAGAGTTTTATTTCTTCTTTCAGCAACCCCATTTTGTTGAGGTGTGCCAGGGATAGTTAGTTGCCTAATAATCCCTTTTTCTTCACAGAGCTGTTTGAATTGATCTGAAAGGTATTCACGACCTCGATCAGTGCGTAATGCCTTGATTCTATTATCCATTTGATTCTCTACTTCATTAATGTATCGTCTAAAGCACTCTAGTGCCTCGGACTTGTGTGAAATCAAATAGACATGACCATATCGTGAAAAATCATCAATAAAGGTAATAAAATACCAAGCTCCATGTCTTGCCCTCGCACTCATTGGACCGCAAATATCGGAATGAATTAATTGCAATGGATTTTCGGCTCGTGTCCCCTTACCGAATGGTTTTCTGGTAGCCTTACCTGCTAGACAACTTTCGCATAGTGACATATCCATGTTAGGGATTACCCCCAACAAGCATTCTTTTGCCAGTTTAATCATTCTATTTTGATTAATATGTCCTAGTCTAGCATGCCAGATATTCATATCAGGATTATTCGAAGTAATAGCAAAGCAATCGTGAACATTAAAATCATTAGCAAGATCCAAAATAAAGAAACTTTGAAATTGGAAAGCTGAACCATAAAATATAGAGTTGCTATAAATGTCTGCAACTTTACCATGAAAGTTTACATTAAACCCAAAGTTCAATAAGCAAAATACAGAAACTAAATTCCGTCGGATGTCAGGAGCATGAAGCACATCATGCAGCATCAAGGTTTTTCCACCACGCAAAACAAGTTTACAGGTGCCAATACCTCGAACCTCGATCCTTGCATTATTGCCAACGAAAAGCCACTTGCTTTGAAATGGCAACCGACGGTATTCCACGAAGGATCCCCGATCTCGACTTACGTGGTCTGTGGAGCCTGAGTCAATAATCCAAGAAAAGGAAACAGGTTCTGTTAGAAAAATAGTACTAGAAACAAATGAGACATGTGAATTCACATAATTCACTTTTACCTTTCCGCTCTCGGTCTGTTTAGAACAGTCACGTGCGAAATGTCCCATATTATGGCATGCAAAGCATTTGACCTTCTTTAGGTCTAGCTTTTTCTTGCCTCCTTTCTTTCCCTTCTTCTTGTATTGTTGCTTGCCTTTCTTAGGCGGAGGACCGCCTTTCTTCCCATTTTTCTGAAATTTCTTGCCCTTTTTAAATTCAGGCTTAGATTGGGAAGGACCAGCACCTTCGGTCAGATAGGCTTGTCCAGTGGCCTTATAAGCCTCCAGACGTTCATCTTCTAGCTCCAAATGCTTAGCTACATCATTGAAAGTGATGATGTTCTCATTATGGGTCAGGTTGACTTTCATGTGCTCCCAACTGGCAGGGAGCGACCTGATTACAGCTTGCACTTGCTGCTCGTCAGATAAATTATGTCCAGCCTCCTTCAATTCACGGATCATTGTGGACATCTCTCGCAGATGTTGCCTCATAGGATTATTCTGTTTTAGCTTATAGGTATCGAATTTAATCGTCAACCTTCTAAGCTTGGTCGTGGAAACTCCACCAAACTTATCCTTTAAGGCAATCCACATAGCTTGTGCCGTTCTGTGTGTCTCAAACTCACACATCAAATCATCTGCCATTGCACTTAGCAATGTAATTCTTGCTATGCTATTCTTCTTTTTCCATGACAGGTATGCTTCTTGGTCCCTCCTGTGCTGGGCTGTATTTCCCGCTTCAGGCTCTACCAGTGCCATGGTTAATGGCTCAATTGCATCCTGCTCTTCTAGAATATATTGGACCTTTCGGTGCCAAATATCCCAGTTATCCCCGTTGAGTTTTTCCCCTTTGTTTAATTCAGCAATAATGTTCTTTGAAGCCATTGTTCAATATCGGTTCTGTGACAAACCTATCCCACATTAATTTATTGAACCATAGAACATTTAAGTGAATTTATATAGCACATGTAAAGTATACATTTTCTGGAATTTTTATAATTTTCTGGAATTTTTATAATTTTCTGGAATTTATAATTTTCTGGAATTTTTAAACACAAAAAAAATACCAGAAAATACACTGAATATCCACAAATAGGTTTATAATTGCCTCCAAATTAGGCAAATTATATATCAAAATAAAGATCTTGATTTTAGGGATTTTTAGGAACAAACCGCACCTCAATCGGAGCTCCGACGCGCCCTCACGCGCCCCAAGAAGGTTTAATTCAGAAAAAATAAAAAAACTGAACGAAGCCCACTCTCAGCCTCTGGCGCGTGTACTACACGCGCCCGTCTGGTGCTGCCACGTGGCCACTGCCACGTGTCAGCCACCAGAATTTCCTTATTTTCCATTTTTTTTAATAAAAAAAATTTTTTTTTTTGCTAAACCCCCGCAGCCAAAGATTTTTTTTTTCAATGGACGGACTGGGCTGAACGCAGCCCAGTCTGCAGAAACAGAAACATTCTGTTTCTTTTTTTTTTTTTTTGGTTTTGCCCAGAAGCAAAACGACGTCGTTCAGGGAGGATCAAAACGACACCGTTTTGATCGTCCCTGACCTCCAGCCGGGTCACACAGACCCGACTGGAAAACGGGTCGGGTCCGACGGACCCGACTCGTTTTTCCTCCGTAACTTCTCCGTCCGACGTCCGATTTTGACGTTCTTGGTGTCATTTTCTTCGTTTTTTCGAGATCTACGTAATGGGACTAATATCATAACCTAAAAATACTGTTTTCTAATGACCCAATTTGAAAAACAAAACTCTCTGTTTCGGTTCACTGTGAAACTGCCTCTGTTTATGGTTTAAACGCATGCTATATGTATCTTGGCATAAAACAAACATGTTTAAATATAAATATATGCAAGAACAACATGCTACCATAAAAAACGAAAAATCACAGAAACTTGCGGAAGCACTGAACCTTGCTCTGATACCACTGAAGGTTTCGGGCGTACCTTGGACGTTTTCTCCTGCTTACCGAGGTAGCCACGCGTCGCCTGAGCACCTTAGATGGACTCTGGCACGTATACACAGCAAATGACACCGATGGAAGAAAAAACAGAGCGTCGGAGGAGCACTGGAATAGAGAGGATAAGAGAAATGTACACACACACGCATGAACTTGAAAGACCACTGCTTTCTCTCTGCGGAATGATCGGATTGCAACTCCCCCCTTTGGGGCCTTCTTATCCGGAGAGCATGCATGCTGGAAGTTACCTTTGGTAACTTCCATTTCTCTCATTTGAAAACCCAGAAACGGTTCCCTCCCTTTCTGCCTCTCATGGACTTGGGCTAATCCACCATGGGTGGACTGGCCCATTTCCTAACATTTATCATAAAAACTTTGTTTCTTTTGTTGGCTTTTGTGATGATGGTGACATGAGAGCACTGGTATATGAATATATGGCAAAGGGAAATCTCCGGAACCTACTGTCAGGTTTGTTAAGTTCTAGAATGTTCTCTCCATAATTAAGAATATAGGAGTCATTTTATGTTTTATGACTTGCCCTGTTCAAGGTTCTAAGATGTCTCTCACGGAATTGCTTAGTTTGGAGGGATAGCATGACAATTATTTTGCACATGAATGTTTTGCAGATAAGAACCCAGATATTTTGAAGTGGAATGAGAGACTTCAAATTGCATTAGATGCAGCATGTGGTGCGTAGACTACTTATTTCTTTCCCATCATTGCATTAACAGTTCATTTTCCTTTGTCCTTCAATTCATATTCTTTACCCTTTATTATAACTTAAGTATTCACTTTAATTACTTAAAATGTAGGATTGGACTATCTGCATAATGGTTGTAAGCCACCAATAATCCACAGAGACCTAAAATGTGCTAACATCTTGCTAAGTGAAAACATGCAAGCCAAGATTGCTGATTTCGGACTATCTAAAGCTTTTGCGAATGATACTGATACTCATATTTCAACTCGCCCGGCAGGCACTTTTGGTTACCTCGACCCTGAGTATGTTGTTACGTAATAAACTGGCTGATTAGCTTAATCAATCTCTTCAGAGACTAATTAATCTTGCAAAATTTGCAGGTTCCATAGAACTGGAAACTTGAACAAGAAAAGCGATGTTTATAGTTTTGGGATAATTCTACTGGAGCTAATGACAGGACAGCGAGCAATAACCGTAACATCAGATGGCACACGTCACATATCTGATTGGGTCAACCAAATCTTGAGAATGGGGATATCCAAGCCATTGTGGATCCAAGATTAGAAGGCAAATTCAGTACAGCTTCAGCATGGAAGTTTCTAGAGATAGCCATGTCTTGCATTACTCCAGCAGCAATCAAAAGACCAGATATAAGTTCAGTTGTAATTGATCTAAAGCAGTGTTTGGCTATGGAAACTTCACTTGAAAGTGCAGAAAGCAGCAGTTTTATCTCAAGCACTACATTGGAAACAAGTTATTCTCAGCTGGATCTTACTCACCTCCATCCGCTAGATAGGATTGTTATTTGTAGAGGCATATAGGCATGGTATTTAATTTCTCTGAGTTTATCATATCCATATATTATCCTAACAGAGAGATTTGTTTTTCTTAGTGAATTTTTTTTGTTTGCTTTCTTAGTTCTAACAAACGGATCATTTCTTATATTCTAAAGTGATCGAGTTTGGTTCAAGAGATAGAGAAATTTACAAATTACATAAACTAAACCAAGTCAATATATGCATACGCAATGTTGGTTGTGTAATCTGTTGTTTTTGTTTTATAGGAGCTACTTGACGCAATACAATAAGTAAATCCTCATCTAATTCTTAACATAACATATATTTAACTAATTTGATTAGATTGATAAAATTAGTTAATTAATATAACACACTTTTTTTTACAATACTCTAATTATCTTTCTTAATTCCTTTCTTCTCTCTCTTATTTAATTATTATTGAGGGAGTACTAATAAAAGTTATTTAAGAAAAAATATATAAATATAAGAAATATGTCAACTCTGATCCTATATTAAATACTAGAGGAATATGTGTGTGTGTGTGTAAAGAAGCTTCATAATATTGGTTATACTATGAGAATCACTTGTGGAAATTGAATCAGGATGGGAACTTTGTATTAACTGTAAAAGGGGAACTGAAGCAATAGTAGAGTTATGAAGATTAAGTTCTTCATTGATGCCACTTTTGGTACCTAAAATACGTGTATATATTAAGTGAAAAATTGTACTGAATGAAAAAGACTACGAAGTTTTGAGCACTGCCATCTGAATATCTTGATCAAGGAGCTGCGCGCGATTCGTCTATCTCCGATCATTTTTTTATATATAGGAATATTTTGGGAAGTTTGCCTTCATTTATAAGGTCAATTCAAATTATCTAGTGCATTACTGTTTTCTCTATAAAAATACCCTTGTTAATTATTTAAAAGAGTGAAGAAAATCATTCAAATTAACTAGGCAAAAATGCATCTGTAATCACCTAACGTTATACGGATTGAATTATCTTGTTAATTCAATTTCCCCCTTCCCAAAAGTGTTTTTTGTTGTCTGATCTTCACATTCTATATGAAATGAGTTATATTTTGATGTTTTATAGGCAAAAATAGTATAGTTTTCATTTTTTTATGATTTTTTAAAAATTTAATATTCTAAATTAAAATATTTTTCCGTCCTCTATTTCTAACACTGCTAATCTTAAATGATAATTTGTTGTGCCAATTATTGTTATTTTAAAAAATTAAATTTAATATGTGAACATTTATACATGTTTTATTAACATTTAAAATTTTAATATGGGTATTTTTTGTTAATAAAATTAATAGCTTATGATTATAGGATTAATAAAACATTTCATTAATTGGTTAATTCGTTTGAAGTGGTTACGTAAACAAATTTTTATCAAATTAATATTTTTTTATAAAATTATATTCACATATAAATCATAATTTATTAATTGATTTTTATTCCTACTTAAACTCACAAAATACTGTTGACATAAAATTTTTCGTAAATCATGAGTTAAGAATTCTGTTATTAAATTATGGGTGAGTTTAATGATTTTTTAAAATTTATATATAATAAAAAGTCCATTTTATAAATATTAATGCATAACAGCTCAAAATATAGTCAAAGATACTTTGTAACAATAACAACTTTTAACATATTTCATGATGACTCTCCCAATCTCCTTGTTTCTCTCACTAACAATAACAACGAAAACTTACTTACCGTTCCTTTTCTTCCTTTCTTTTGGAGCCACGTACCTTCATGTCACACTCGTTCCTAAAACTTGTTGCCAAGAGAAGATTTTTTTTCTTTCGGCCATCAAAAGAAGATATAGTGACTGTTTTGGCATTAAAACCCAGGTTTTAAAAGTCTTGCACACCCTAATTTTAATTAAAAAAATAAAATAAATAATTATACTTATTCAAACAAATTTTTAAATTAAACTATTATTTAAAATTAAAATTTATATAAATTATTAAAAATAATTTTTAAAATAATAAAAATATTTAATTATTATTTTAGTTCTATTTTTTTCACACTTTCTATTTTCTTTTTTTTCCCCCTTTCTCTTCACTCATCTTTTCTCTCTCCTCTCTCATATCTCTTATTTTTAAGAAAATTATATATTTTCTGATAATTTATTAATAATAAAATTTTTTCTAATAATAACTATCTAAACACTCATTTTCAGACCTATTTTTTTTATAAACTCTTATCTAAAAATTATTTTTAAAAGCTGTCTAATTTTTTTTAAAAAATTTATCCAAAAAAAACACATATACTACTTTGTGATTTTATATATCTCCTTTTAAGTATATATCATTACTTGATTTTATATGCCCATGACTATTTCTTTCCTTTTGCTTTATTTCTCAACCCATTGATTACATTCATTTCTTATCTTTTCCATAAAGTGCTCATTTCTTTTATACTTGTCCCATATCTGCTCAATTATATCAGTCTGCCAAAAGAAAAGTAACTCAATCATATTATTACAAGTATTAATTAAATAATATTTAAATACCTAATAGATTGCAGAATATCTTATCTGAAATGTATGTTACGTTTGTGACTTCCATCTTATAATTATCCGGTAATTCAGTTTTTTCTTTTAATTTTTCCATAAATCATTTTAATTATTGGATAAAGATCAGTACAAAATGACACACACCAACAAACAATTAGAGAGAAACAAAAGCTTCGATACCCACCAACCACCTAGAAACTTTAATTTACGTGCGTGATGAATCTGAGTGATGTTCATGATTTAATTTGTGTGTCCACGGATCTGTTTTAGACAACTTTGCTGTCTTTTATTTATGAAGATTAATTAATTTTATATAATATAATTCGAAAAAATACAAATTAAACCAAGATAGATATAAATTCTTTATTTAAGGAGAACTTTTTTTATTTTATGGGTTAGATTCTAAAAGGAACAAATATTCTTAATAAAATCAAAGGGTTCAATTTAGGGTGTGTTTGGATTAGCTTTTGGAGAATAGATTCTGAGAAGAATAGATTTTGGGAAGAATAGATTTTAGGAATAGAGATGTTTGGATGATTAATAGCAGAATCACTTTTTATATTAGTAAATTACTAAAAAGGGTATGATTTGATTAAAAGTAAGAGAGAGGAAAGATGATAGAGAAGAAAGAGGAGAGAGAAGAGAGTGTAGAGAGGAGAGAGGAGAGAGAAAAAGAGAAATAAGAGAAGAGAGAGGAAAGAGAAAAAAGAGAAAAAAGAGAGGAGAGATGAGAGAGAGTGTAAGAAAAAGTAGGGGTAGAATAGTAATTGGATAATCCATAACCTAGGGTTCAAACCAAAAGCTATTTTTAGTGGCTTATTCAAAACCTATGTTTCAAACTGAGGTTTTGCCCAAAATCAATTCTTAACAAAAATGACTGTTTGTGTAAAAAAATTTCAAACCGCGATTTTTACCCAAAATTGATTCTCAAACGTGTTTCCAAACACACACTTAATCTAAAATTGAGAGATTAATACTTAAATAAAAAATTAAATTTCATATTTAATTTATATATAACCATATAATTAATGAAAATTCATTTGCTAATAAGCTACATAAAACTAACATAAAAATTGAAAATAATGTGAACGGCCAAAATAAGAGAGAAAAAGTTTGCTAGGAATGACTCTAGAAAAAGTTGTTAATTAGGAGTGTGCTTTCGAAAAGAAGCTTTGGACTTTTGGTGGAGTCCTCCACACTTACCCCCTTTGGAAATCTCGAGGAGGTGTAATCCTGTGGGTTATCGTTTTCTAAGGTGCAAATGTAATCAGTGCTACTTTTTTTTAGTGGGGACATAACATTACATTTAAGTCCCAAAAGAATTAATTAATAATAATAAGGTTTCTGAATTTTTTTTTAAAGATAACGATTCCAACAGTGGCAAATATAATCCCAATTACAACAAACTAAGAATTTATTTAAAACTTAAATGTATTATTATTAATTTAGACTCTTGCATTTATAAATTTATGTTTTAAAATATATTCACTAATTGTGTATTGAAATTTGACAACTTTTTAATTTCACTCCTATTTAACACTCCTCAAATCTTAAAGACATAATTAATGAGTTAATCTTAGTCCTAAATATAAGATATACTATTGTTTATATTTTGTCAACTTTTTTTTAAATTACCCCAATTGATATTTCATCAACAATAATTAAATAAGAGAATGAGGAAAGGAATTAGGAAAAATAATTAGGGTATTTTAAAAAATATCATATTAAAATATTATATTCATTAACTTCCTTAGTATAAGTGACTATCATTTCCCAATTTTCTAAACACTTTTCCTGACTGAGGGACACTTTTGTTCTTTATATTTATTAATTGTCAATTATATTGCATGGTAGTAATTCAATTCAGTTCTTAGTGCAACTCATACTCCTCAACTCTCTCTCTCTCTCTCCGCTGAAAACTTTGAGGAAACCATGAAGATGGCACCAATATGGATCATGGCTTTGGTTGTATGTGTTTCTTCTATCATCGACCTTCGAAATTCAGCACAAGTTGTTCCATCAGATGCTGGTGATTCTGATACAGGCCGTAAGCACTTCGATTTCTTCTTCGAATCCTAATTTAGAGTCCTCTAGTTTCAGGATTCGTTTTATTATTCTGTTTTTCTTCTGTTTACGTACTTTTTTTTTACACCTGTTGGAAATTTATGATTGTTTTTTTCTATGGTTTTTAAAAATAAGTATATATAATGAAATTTTAAATATATATATATATAATTTCTGGATTGAACAATAGGGAAAGTTTGCAGATATGGACCTCCTTAATTGAGGCTCCCTCAATTATGTCTCAGTTGACGGATATCAACCATAAGGGGATTTAATGAGTGTTGACAGGGGAGTTACATACTTATTTTTTAAAATAAATAAATAAAAATATTTACCTTAAGACCATTAGATTATAATATAATAGTTAATATTCTCAATTGAGAAGATCCAAATCCAAAATTTGCTGTTGAAAGTTGAAGCAATACTACCGTTAATCAACTACTACTATTGTGTTTCAAATATTAATTGGAAAGGAAAACATTTTGTTTAATATTTATTATGCTCTATCTGTACTTTTTATGAGACCTTTTTAGAAAGTTTCCTTGGTCCTAAATATGTTGCACAAATTTTCTCAAGCATTAATCAATCTTTTTCCAAAAATACCCTTTCTTTTGAGAATATGAATTAACTAAGTGGCACTTGAATTTATAAAATACATGGAGTTTTGAAATCTCATAAAAAAATTTACACCTTTGATAACTTTAACGAACTTTTAACAATTTTTTTAAATCGTGGTGAAGTAGATAAAAAGTGCTTATGTGGGAGGCAGTATTACACAATAATTTGTCGTGTTTCTTATACGTCACATGGAATTTGAACAATAAATGAGTCATTTTATATCTGACATTGATATACTAACGATTGGTGTATACTCATATGATTGTATTTATGAGTTATTTTTAACATATTTCATGAAGATAAAAAAAATAATCTTAAATCTTATCTCATTAACTTTGTCTTGAAATTAAATAATTTTATTTTTAACTTTATTTTTATTTAGTATATACTCTATCTTAATAATACAAAGTCAACGAATCTATAAGGGTAAATTTACATTCATATTCATAAGAAGAATTTAAGAATTTAATCGTGACTTGTAATAAGACAAAAAAAAAGTATTTGTCTAGCCGCTCCCCGCTACATATATATACAAAAAACATAACGTTTTTGTCTGTTTTGGGATTTAATTAGGGGGGATAAGCATTGATTGTGGTGTAACTCAAGACATTTGGGATGCAAATCGATTCTTTCATGAGGCAGATGATGCAGAGTTCGTAGAATCTGGCAAAATATATAATGTATCCTCTTCTTATAACTTTGATAATAGCCAAGAACAAATTTGGGAACAGATGAGAACATTGAGAAGTTTCCCAGAAGGCAAAAGGAATTGCTACACGCTCAAACCCAAGCAAGGCAAACACAACAACTATCTCATTAGGGCTTACATGTCCTATGGAAACTACGACCACAAAAACTCTATTCCATCCTTTCATTTACACATTGGCGTCAACTTTTGGACAGAAATTAAGTTCGAGAATGTCACTGATATAAAACGAAAAACAGTCACCCAAGTTTCCACGACAGACAACATCGATGTCTGTCTTATAAACATTGGTAAAGGCACACCCTTTATTTCGTTGTTAGAACTATGGCCTTTGTCAAATTCTATATATAGAGCCACCTCCAGTTTGCTGCCATTAGGCCTCATGACTTGTGTTAACTTGGGTATGTCCGAAGACCTTAAATTTATCAGGTATGTGTCTCTCGTGACATGCTGTTCGTTCATTCTTGTATAAGTAGAATTCATTAATGTCTTTTGCTCAAACAATAATGCAGGTATGCAGATGATATCTATGGCAGGTCCTGGTTCAATGTACATATCGACAACACAGAGCGATTCTCCACACCAGAAGCAATTAACAGTGATGTGAAAGAATACAGACTACCTAGTGAAGTGCTAACAACTGCAATACGACCAAAGAATAATTCATCTTCCTTATATATCAACTTGAACTCGATTAATTTTACAGCAGATAGCGAACATTATGTTTACCTTCATTTTTGTGATTTCGAGGAGCATTCTAAGGGTCAAGTAAGAATCATGGAAATCACTTTCACTGATCAGATCCGAGATACTGTAGCTCTTAACTACCAGGATGCTTATACCTTGGTTAAGAGAATTCCAAAGGGGGTTCTTGTTGATCGTATTTCAATCACATCGACCCCAAGTTCGGGTTTACCCCCCATGATCAATGCTTATGAAATTTATAGTGCACTTGCCCAACCAAATTCACCAACTCATGAAGAAGATGGCAAGTATTTTCTCTGTTTATGCTTTATAACTATATATTGATCGTTTTAGGCTAATCTCTCAAGTTGGTTTATCATATTTTCTTTGGAAAATTGGTTAAATGTATCCGCTTGAAAATTTTATTGGCCAAGAGACCTAGTGCAACTTATCTTCAACACATGCAACTCTTTTTCGGTTATATATAATCTATCTTTAACTATATGTAAAACTATTCAAAACAAAATTTATTTTAACATGGCTGAAGACATGTTACCCATGTAAATTGCTGAAGAAGAGTTGTAATTGTTGAAAATGGGTTATACTTGCTTAAATTCTGGTCCTTTTGACCAATAACATTTTCAAATAGGTACACTTAACTAATTTCCCCTATTTTCTTCAATTTAAAAGGTCACAAGGTCACTTCCATTTAACAGTTGATGCCTTGCGGAACATCAAACATACTTATAACATAATGAGAATCACATGGCAAGGTGATCCCTGCATGCCAAAAGAGTATAGGTGGGAAGGTGTTACCTGTAATTACTCTGACAGCATTCCAAGGGTCACTTCTTTGTGAGTAATGGTCTTTTGATCTTTTTTAATCTTCAGAGTTCTAATGCATGATAATTTTCATGGAAAATAAACTTTACCAAATAGACAAATATTCTCGTTCAAGAGTATCATCTTCTGTTCCTGCTGTTTAATGATATATCGAATATTATTTTAACTTTTGTCTTTGCTTTGACTTTTGTCTCTCTTATTCCTTGCTTGTGTTTTACTGGCAACAACGTGTTAATTCTTATCAATGTGTAAACAGGAACATGAGCTCAAGCAAATTGATAGGAGAGATGGTAACTTCATTCTCCAATCTCATGACGTTGGAGACCTTGTAAGTCTCATCTATGCAAAGTCAACTTTAATTTTTCCTACCATATATTATAGAAACTTCACATTTGTCCGTCTACAAGGAAATATGTGACGGTAATAATGAGTTACACATTTTAGGGATTTGTCAAACAACCAATTAACTGGAGAAATACCAGAATCCTTAGCAAACTTGCCCAGTTTGAAACTACTGTAAGTTGCAAGATCTTGAGCATAGCAACAGTAATTTCTTGTGCAAGAAGTCTTGCAATTTATTTCATCACTGATGCATTTACAGTAATTTGACAGGAAATAATCTCACAGGTTCAATTCCCAAGGCCCTGAGGGAGAAGTCAACTACTGGTTTAACTTTGATGTATGTTCAGTTTAATTTAAACTCATTATAATTTCATTACTCAGTAATTCCATTCTCTACAGAGAATGCTTTTTGTTCTTTTTAGAATAAGACTCTTCAAACGATTATTTGGCTCATGTTTCACTCATTTTCCCTGTTTGCTATGTTTCTTAACGCAAATGTAGTCTTCATTTCTTATCTTACAGATCATCAATTCATTACTCAAACGTTAAAACTGACACTTGCATATATTGATTTTTATTTTTTCTTAGCTTGGATGGAAATCCAGGTCTCTGTCAGAAGGGCTCTTGCAAAACCACTGCAAAAAAGTTCATAAAACCACTTGTTGCATCTGTAGCTTCTGTGGCGGTTCTTGCAATAATAGCCTACATTTCTTTGATTCTCTACAAAAAGAAACATCTTATTGATACGAAAGGTGACCAAGTACCCCACTTTTATTGAATTCTCTGAATTGTTTTTCCTTGCATATATGATGATCTTTTTACAGGTTTGCAAATTCAATCGTCCTTCTGATTAACTTGCCCTTTTTCTTATATATAAGTATAGATTTCTAAACAAGTAAAATTCAATTACACACATATAATGATATTGAAATTTTATTGTAAATTGCTACAGCATTGTTTTCCAAGAAATATATTGGTCAGCTTAAATCAAAAAGTCAAGGGTTTTCTCAAGCTGAAGTTCTTGGTATTACCAATGACTTTGAAACTGAAATTGGAGGAGGGGGATTTGGAAAAGTGTACCTTGGAAGACTAAACGATGGTACTCAAGTTGCAGTCAAGTTACTTTCTCAGTCATCACAGCAAGGCTTTAATGAGTTTCTATCAGAGGTATGAAAACCATTAATTATACATGTGTGTGTTCGGTTTTCAACCATTTAATTAACCATGATATATAATTATAATAAGGCACAAAATAAATGCAGGCAAAACTATTATCCATTATGTATCATAGAAATCTTCTTTCTCTTGTTGGCTATTGTGATGATGGGGACATGAAAGCTCTGATTTATGAATACATGGCAATGGGAAATCTCCAGAACCTACTGTCAGGTTTTTTCAGTCTTATTAATTTCCAACTTATTATTATTAAAGAATAATTTTGTGTCAGTGCTAGAATTTCTCCCTATAATTAAGAATATAGGAGTCATTTTATGTTCTAACTTAGGTGAAAAGATGTTTTATGAACGTTTTGCAGATAAGAACCCAAATATTTTGAACTGGAATGAGAGACTTCAAATTGCATTGGATACAGCATGTGGTTTGTAAACTTTTCTTTCTTTCTTTCCCATCATTACATTAATTAGCAGTTCATTTTCCTTTGTCATTCAGTTTAATTACTTGGTCAATGGAAATGTAGGATTGGACTATCTACATAATGGTTGTAAGCCACCAATAATTCACAGAGACCTAAAATCTGCAAACATCTTGCTAAGTGAAAACATGCAAGCCAAGATTGCTGATTTCGGACTGTCTAAAGCGTTTGCCAATGAAACTGACACTCATGTTACAACTCGCCCGGCAGGCACATTTGGTTACATCGACCCTGAGTATGTATTTGTATAAAAATAAACTACCTGCTCATCTTAATTAATTTCTTCAATGGCTAATTGATATTGCAAAAATTCCAGATTCCATAGATCTGGAAACTTGAGAAAGAAAAGCGATGTTTATAGTTTTGGGGTAATTCTGCTCGAGCTAATGACTGGCCAACAAGCAATAACCAGAACGTCTGAAGGTACACGGCACATATCTGATTGGGTCAAACCAAAGCTTGAGAATGGGGATATCCAAGCCATTGCGGATCCACGATTAGAAGGAAAATTCAGTAGTTCTTCAGCATGGAAGTTTCTAGAGATAGCCATGTCATGCATTACACCAACAGCAATCCAAAGACCTGATATAAGTTCAGTTGTAATTGATCTAAAGCAGTGTTTGGCTATGGAAACTTCACTTGAAAGTGCAGAAAGCAGCAGTTTAATGTCAAGCACTTCATTATTGGAAACAAGTTATTCCCATTCTGCAGTATCATACTCCCCTCCATCTGCTAGGTAGGATTGTAATTAATTTGTTTTGCTTAGTAACACTAAAACTGTTTGGTTGTTTGGTTTGTTACAACAATATGTAAATGTATTGAAGGTTCTGCATTTGTTGCTTTTAGTCTTATAGGAGCTATTTGACCATAAAAGGGAAATGTTTTATAGGAGCTCGATATTGCTAACTATGATTACGAAAGCCAAACATAAGAATCCTCGTTTTCTCTTGATTTTTAAGTGACTCGATTGAGTGAAATTAATGTTTGGTTATTAAAGAGAAAAACTCAAATGTTTTCAAGCGGAAAGAAAGGCTTGGGATTGCAGGATATATATATATATATATATATATAGACAAGCAAGAAGCTTGTCCGATCCAACAATAACCAATATCCTGAAGATCAAAATATTTTTTTAATGCTTAATTAATTGATAAAACTGTATATAAATTAGTTCCATATAATCGCTTAAAAAATCAAAAGCTATTTTTTTTCAAAAAAAAAAAAAGGAAGACTTAAACCCCATTGATCAATATTCAAGTTGATGATATATATAACATAAATTCAGCTTGATTTCCTTGAAATAAAGGTCCAGCTATTTGATCTAGCAAGGCTTTTAAAATATTGACCAGTTATTTTATATTTTTTTTAACTTTACTTTTTTTCTATGCCAAAAGAGATACTACTCAGTACTCACTATCACCCTTATTTCTTTTATTTTGCCTCTAACTACAGCAACAACGCCAACTCACTCCACCCTTTCCTTTCTTTTGCCCACGTTCGTACTTCACTCATTTATTTCTGATCTCTTTCACAAAGGATATATCGTTTCTTTTACATGCAAATTCCCCTTCATCTCAATCATATATATATATATATATATATATATATATTACTTTTAAAATGCCTAAACAAATATCAATTAGGAGCATCCCTTGTCAATTTTCCCCAATGACATTAATATTCAACAATGGAAATTAAAGAAAAGTCTAATTTAACCATTAATATATCAATAATATATATATTTATACTAGCATTTTTCCAAAAAGAAAAAAACAAAGTTACTTTTAAGTCAGCACAACGTACGTTCTTGACATTTCATGTGTCTCCCACTATATATATATATGACCTTTTTCTTTTGCTTTGTTTTCCTTTTCCTTCTTTTCCTACACAGGCTTTGGCAACATATGGGTCACTACTCCTTCAAACCACATATTTCTTATCTTTCCCTCAAAAGTATAATTTCTTTCATCTTAATATCTTGTGTGTCAATAAACAAGTTATAGTTAAATATAATTTTTTTTCTTATAAATTGGCCCAGAGATAGTATTAATTATATTTTTGAAGGTTACTTGCATTTTGTGCACAGAAAATAATTTAATAAAAATTTAAATATATATATTAAAATTATTTTCTTAATTGACTAATTTTCCTCTCTCTCTCTCTCTCTCTCTCTCTCTCTATATATATATATATATAAGCTCAAATGAGAGTTTAGCTAGAATTAGGGGTGGTGTGGCCGTTTGGGAACTTTAGGTTACGTTTTCAGTCTTTCTTTCTCCGTTTTAGAATTGTGATTTTCATCAATTCCTACTTTTCAGTTCCGTTCATCTATTAAAGATTTAATTAAGCTTCCTTGAGGGGCATTCTGGACCAATCTCTCTCTCCTTTTAACTAAAGTCACTTTTAGTAATCCAAATTAGTTGAACGTGGCATGCTGACGTCTTAAACATCTCTAACAACCTGCGAATGAACTATTCTGAGTATTAGCTATATTATATAATTACCTAATGCTCAGAATATGTGTCGTTTTCTGGCACAGTGAAGAAGGTAGAATAATGGAGGAGTAAAGGCTATATGTAGTTTCTCTATGTAGCCAAAAGAAGCCGAGGCGGCTCAGCTCTCAACCTGGTTTGCTGCTAATTAACAGTAATGAAGATGAAGAACAAGAAGACACAGCAATGGCTTCCGGTCTTGCATGTTTTTGCATCTTCCTTCTTACCAGCTCTGCACAAGCTCTAGCAGATACTGCCGATTCTGGTAAATTAAATCTCTCTTCATGATCTCAACCGTCTTAACTACTTTGTTATTTTCCATGCAGCTTTGTGGTTTAAGTCAAGAATAATCTTCTGTATGTCTTCATTGTTCACAATTCTGACTTAATTTACTAAGTCATTATTCAACACTTGATGATGCCTAGTGCCTGATGTTTCATTTACTAATTTTATGAGTAACAGGGACTCTTGTTTTTCAAACAGTTGTTTCATTATAAACTTTTATATATATAAATATTTGTAACTTCATATTAATTATTTTAGATAAAATAAAGATATCAAAATAATTTTGAAGTAGTATTTTTTTATTACCTAAAAAAACATAAATTAAGAGTAAAAAACTTACAAAAATATAATTTCTGTTAGGAAATAATTACATAAAGATAATACTCCTTCCTGTCTCAAATATAATCTTCATTATTTTAAAACGGTTAAATTAATTAAATTTATCACAACTTAATTTTTTTTTTCAAAACTTTTCCCATTTAATTATTGGTAGCAGTGTAGTTTCTAAGGGGCATTAATAGAATAAAATATTTAATGCTTTATAATATTTATACATCTCAATTATTGCCGTGCAATAGAAAAGATTAGTGCTAATCAAAGCAGTTGCTTTTGGCGAATGGCTCTGCCTTGTTTGCCTCTCCCACTTTTCGTACTTGCTTTTTTCCCACCAGCTATGGAAAATCTGAGAAAAAGTTTCAACTTCTCGTACTTTACAAATAATACATTTATTATAAATTTTATATCATATTTACTTTTCAGTGAAAACCTTATTATAATTGTGGAAGAATTAATGATTATTTTTTAATTTTACCTTTATTTAATTCTCCTTAGGTAGAGAAAAAGAGATGAGAGATGTGAGAATGATTAGTAAATATATAGAGAGAAAAAAATTTAAATAATATTTTAAATAACAAAATTTTAAGTAATGATATGTTAATCAAATATCATTGCATTTTGTTATAATATAGCCTATTTATTTTTCAATCTAATATATAAATAACTCCAAGGGACGCTTATTCGTCACACTTTTAGAGAAGATGTTAACTTATCTTTAAGCAACTTGCATCTATTAGGCAAGACGTGAGGCTTGAAAGAGGGGACTTGTCTTTTATTTTATTCCTTGTGAATTGTGTTTTAATGATATTGATTAATAAAAAACAGGGGTTTATTAATATTGATATTGATTTTGAATTCTAGTTGTAGACAGGGACAGCATAAGGATTGATTGTGGAGCAAGAGAGGATTACATAGACCCAAAAACCAAATCTTTATACCAAACAGATAATGATAATAGGTTCGTTGAATTCGGGGAAGCCCATAATGTGTCGTCGAAGAATTACGATAAAGAACAGATTGGGAATCAGCTGAAGACGTTAAGAAGCTTTCCAAAAGGGAAAAGGAATTGCTACACAGTGCCAACACCTATCAAAAACACATTCTACCTCGTACGAGCATTCTTCGCCTATGGAAACTACGATAATAAAAGAACAATCCCATCCTTTGATTTGTACATTGGTGTCAATTACTGGGCAACAATTAATGAAGCAGATGAAGACATCATAAGTTTCGAGCTCATTCATGTCTCTCCAACTGATGAAGACAATATCACGTATGTCTTGTAAACACAGGCCAAGGAACACCCTTCATTTCATTGTTGGAAGTTTTGTCATGGAAGAATTCTAGGTATGATCAGACAGCTTCGAGTTTGTTAAGACTCATGTCACGCTCCCAGCTGGGTATGTCTGAAGATAATGCTACTTACATCAGGTAATCAGTCTTTTGCTCATTACCACAATAAGCCTTTATTGAGCATTCTCTTCAGTCTTCCTATACTCATATTTAGATTATTCCATACTGTATGAACTATCCTCCTAATTGACATCTCTAACAGCCTTCTTTATATACATGTTTGAACTACTTCAAATTGTTTTCCACCATTTTCTCTCCAATAGGCACCACACCTACTTTTCCTCTTATATGATCATTTTGAATATTATCTTCTCTTGTATGATATACATCCATCTCAACATTCCCATCTCTATTACCCCAACTCTATGATCTTATTTGGAAATATTACTAATATGACCCTGATCTTTCTTAACTGTGCAGATACACAGAAGATATCTATGGAAGATCATGGTCCAACAGAAAAATGGGAAACTCAGTTAGAATCAGTGCATCTATGGCTATTGACAGTGATACAAGTGAAAATACTTACAAACTGCCAAAAGAAGTGTTGAGTAGTGCAGTTGAGTCTGTGAATGTATCTTCTGCGCTAGTTATCAACATGGATTCATATAGTGATCCCAGATATGACTATTATGTGTACCTTCATTTTTATGACTTTGTGAACGAGTCATCACAGAATCAGCAGATGAGGAAGATGGTTATTTGTTTCAGTGATGGGGTTGATGTGTCCTTTGCTCTTGAACACTTGAAACCCACAACTCTTGTTAGGAATATTAAAAGAGGGGATCATATTAGCACTATTTCCATTAGATCAACCTTAGAGTCTCAATTACCTGCCATGCTCAATGCTTATGAAATCTTCAGAGTTCTTCCTCAGCCAGTTAATTCTACAACCAATGAAGGAGATGGTGAGTTTAATTGTTTAATTATATATATATATAATTTAATGTTTTCCTAGTTAACATAATGATTTGTAACAGTTGTTGCTATCCAAGACATAAAAAGAGAGTATGGCATCAGAAAAATCAGTTGGCAAGGAGATCCATGCATGCCAGTGAATTACACATGGGAAGGTCTCACTTGCGACAATAATGGCACTCCAAGAATCACTTCAATGTTAGTATAAGATATATAAATTCTTATCTTTTAAAACTTGCAGAATGAATATATCAAAAAGAGTTTATATATGTGCTATCAGTTCATAGCGATCTCTGTTTTCTTCCTTGCTTGTGCTTGATTACAAAGCAATTAATATGAACCTTGATTCTTAACCTGATATGATATAAGCTGCAGAAACTTGAGCTCTAGCAATCTTTCCGGGAAAATAGCTCCTTCTTTCTCTAATTTCACAGAATTGAAGATCTTGTAAGTAACTAATTAGTTGTTGGTGATCACCATATTTTTAATTTGTCATCTAATACTTTCTTATTCATGTTTCCAGGGATTTGTCAAACAACAATTTGACTGGAGAAATACCAGAGTCTTTAGCAGTACCAAAAAAATTAAACCATGTGTAAGCTATAACAATATAGAGTAACTTCTCATTATAAATACTCTTATTACTATTAGCATATCCTTTTATTTCACACACACACACACACACATCTTACAATAATGCGTTGATTTGTAGTAACTTGACTGGGAATAAAATCAAAGGTCCAATTCCAAAACCTTTGGTGGACAAGAAGAACGCTGGCAATTTGAATTTAAGGTTTGTTCTTATTTTAATCTTGATAAATAATGAATCCAGAATTCTAATTCCCTTTTTTAATTATTACAGTGTAAGAGTTAATCTTTGGTCACTATATTGAATTCTTCTTTCATTTTTTTTTTTGGTTATTTGGCCAGTACCGATGACAATGTGGAGCAACCAAAACCGGGGAACAACATTGTATCAAAAAAAAAAAAAAAACCGGGGAACAACAGAGGAAAGAAAATTGGCATAATCGCAGGAGCGACAGGGGGAGCTGCAGCTATATCAGGAGAGACACTGGCATTCACTTTAAAGTTTCAGTTGTGTTTTAATATATTTAAGAGAAACGAGGGAAATGAGAGCAGACTAGAGAAGATCAGGGAAGAAGGAAGATGAGAGCAGAGAGAAGACGAAGGAGACTCATTTTAGTGTTAAGCCCACCGTCCCAAAATCACAACTTGGTCAAGCCAGAGATGCTATAGAACAACAAATCTCAGGTCTTTAGTTCGATGAAGTCTTGTGCTACACATTGAGATGCTGTTTTTGTAGTTGTAATTTGCTGCATGCTTGTGTTGGATAATATGTTATATATTTATATATAGGATGAACAGAGGAAGGATTTCATGCCCTGCTTTTCATATATTTCATAATCTTGTGAATCACTTGCTTTTTCCCACCAGCTATGGAAAATCTGAGAAATAGTTTGAACTTCTCGTACTGTCCAAATAATACATTTATTATAAATTTTATATCATATTTACTTTTCGGTGAAAACCCTATTATAAGTCTATTGTGGAAGAAATTCTTGGCTTCAAATATAAGTCCATGGAGGATTGTTAATAATTATTTTTTAATTTTATCTTTATTTAATTCTCCTTAGGTATAGAAAAAGAGACGAGAGATGTGAGAGATGTGAGAATGATTAGTAAATATATGGAGAGAAAAAAAAAATTAAATAGCAAAATTTTAAGTAATGATATTTTAATAAAATATCATTGCATTTTGTTATAATATAGATTATTTATATACCAAAAAATATAATATAGCCTATTTATTAAGTTTTTTAATCTAATATATAGATCAACCTTAGAGTCTCAATTACCTGCCATGCCGGATGCTTATGAAATCTTCAGAGTTCTTCCTCTGCCAGTTAATTCTACAACCGATGAAGGAGATGGTGAATTTAATTGTTCAGTTATTATATATATATAATTTATTTTTTTCCTAGTTAATATAGGGCCTGTTTGGATAGGATTTTAAAAAAGGGCTTATGAAAAAAAAGGGCTTATGGACAACTTATGGAAAAGGACTTTTGGAGAAGAGTTTATGGAAAAAAAGTGGTTTTGAATAAATAGGTGTTTGGATAGTTATTTTTAGAATGACTTTTTATGGTGGTAAATTACCAAAAAGGGTATGATTTGATTTAAAGTAAGAGAGAGGAGGGAGTTAGAGAAAAGAGAGGAGAGATGAGAGAGGGTGTAAGAAAAAGTAGGAGAGAAGAGAGAGGATGTAAGAAAAAGTAGGAGAGAGGAGAGAGGGTGTAAGAAAAAGTAGGGGTAAGATAGTAATTGGATAGTCCATAAGTGCCTTTACTGTTGAAAAATCTATTTTAAATAGTTTATTCAAAACCATGGTTTTAAACCATAGTTTTAAACCATGGTTTTGTCCAAAAGCACTTATGGACAAATAAGCCTGTTTGTTTTGAAATTTCCCCAAACCGAGGTTTGGGCCAAAAACCCTTTTAAAACCGCGGTTTAAGGCCTTACCAAACATGCCCATAATGATTTGTAACAGTTGTTGCTATCCAAGACATAAAAAGAGATTATGGCATACAAAAATAAATCAGTTGGCAAGGAGATTCATGCATGCCAGTGAATTATACATGGGAAGGTCCAACTTGAAACAATAATGGCACTCCAAGAATCACTTCAATGCGAGTACAAGATCAAGTCTTGTGTTTTAAAACTTGTAGAATGAATATATTAAAAAGAGAATATATATATATATATATATATATATATGAGCTGCAGAAACTTGAGCTCTAGCAATCTGTTCGGAGACATAGCTCCTTCTTCTTCTTCCAATTTCACAGAATTGAAGGACTTGTAAGTAACTGGCTAGTACCGACGAGAAACAGGGGGGCAGCAGAGGCAAGAAAATTGGCATAATCGCATGAGCGACAGGGGGGCTGCAGCAATATCCGGAGTGACACTGGCATTTACTTTAAAGTTTCAGTTCCATCTTAATATGTGTAAGAAGAAAAAGGAGGGAAATGAGAGGAAAGAGAAGAGTAAGAAAGATGATGAAGAGAGAAGATCAGGAAAGAATCAAGACAAGAAAAAGGAAACTAATGTTAGTGTTAGTGTTAAGCCCAAGATCAATAATGAGGCACAAATCTCAGGTCTTTAGATGAAGTCTTGTGCTACACATTCAGATGCTGCTTCCACTTGTCTTGTCTTATATTGATTTGGAGAATATGTTATATATATATGGAGGGGGTAATTAAGAGGTGTGTTTGTTTCTGTCCATACTTGTAGGATGAACAGAGGAAGGATTTCATCATGCCCTGTTTTTCATATATTTCATGTGAATCCCTTAAGTATCACCACTTAACTTGTTATTTCATGTTATGGCACATCTTACATCTTTGTGTTTGGAGTTTGTATAAAAAGTAAACCCTAAAGAAATATCATTGGAGAAAATAACTGAGGTACCACCAAGTACTTAGATCAATTAGTTATAAGTCATTCCGACTTAGCTAATAGTCTTGTGTTTTAGTACATTCATGTTAGAGGTATTGTTGGACACTAAATGAAGGCACTTTTCTCAACTGGTTGTCTTTGTTGGGGCTTTTACTTATTGGCTCTTGTTTCTGATGGTGTTATCAATATGTGTCATGTTTTAGCATCCAGAACCAGATGGCTTCACGCTTGAATTTTTAATTTGTTTGGGAACCATCCATGAAGAAACATGTAATTTAAACAAAACACTGGTTCAGAGTTATCCTAAAGATTCTTTTTCCGTTTAAAATCTCAACATACATTCGAATCTTTATAAGTAATTAATATGAAATATTATAGAACTTTAATTAATAAAAAAACTTCAACTTGATCGAACGCCTTACCAACTGCTTTAATCACACCAAATTAAATTGATACCAACTTAATTCTGAGTTGGCAACTAAGTGTGCCGAGAATTTAATTAATTTACCCGTTTGAAACAATAATCTTTTTAATATATTCGAACATTTTAAACACCAACATGTAATTACATTACTATTCTTCCAGGCCAACCTACTAAATTTCAAAAGAGTTGACATTTTAATCAATTATAAAACATGCCAGCAAATGTCAGTTAACACCAAATAATTAATCTTATAAATTTTGTATTTTTATACTGACTCCTATTCTCTCGCCTTCTATTGGTACATGGGTAGTCAAATTGAGCAGTGGGTGGTACTATTCATTTAGTCAACGCTTCTCTTGGGGAGAAGAAGAGAATGTTCCATGAAAGAGTGATATAATTTTAAATAATGTACTGTTTGGTAGGATTAGGAAGGAAGAGATTATGTAATTATTTTTGCATCGAAAGTCCCCAGGATGATATGATTAACTCTCAGTCTGGTGTACCTTAGCTTTGCTAATAATCTTGGAATTGCATTATGTGCAAGTCATATTCGTGTGTGTGTTTCTATTATGTTTTTTTAACTAAATGGTTTTGGCAACTCTGTTGAACTTGAACAATTATAGGTTACATAAGCATAGATTGTGGGGCAGAGGAGGCCTACACTGACAGTGACAGCTACATTTGGTACCGAACAGATCCAGATTTTGTAGAAACAGGCAAGAATCACAAATTACCCTCCGGTTACAGCATCGATCAACCCCAAATGTCGAAGCAACTCAACACACTAAGAAGCTTCCCAGATGGAGTTAGGAACTGTTATACCCTCACTCCCAAACAGGGTAAAAACAAGAAGTATCTAGTTCGAGCTTTCTTTGCTTATGGAAACTATGACTTGCAGCACTCGCCACCGTCTTTTGATGTTTATCTTGGCGTTAATTATTGGAACACCATTGAGTTTGGGGATCTCTACATATATTTCCCTATTGAAGTCACTCATGTTGCTTTGTCTGACACCATAAGCGTCTGTCTTGTCAACATTGGAAAAGGGGATCCTTTCATTTCCTCTTTGGAACTATGGCTTCTTACTGATTCTACTTATCGAATCTCCAGTTCGCTTCCTCTGAATCTCTTAACTCGGTCAACCTTTGGCATGTCTGAAGATACCTTGTTCATCAGGTACGACTACACTATAACTAAGGTGTGCCACCTACTCATCTAAATAAAAAATCTTATGTAGGGATTTATCATACAACAAACTGATTGGAGAAGCGCCAGAATTTCTTGCACAGCTATCAAATTTGAAATTCCTGTAAGTTAGCATCTTTTATTATCCCATAGTAACTTCCTCAACCACTTCCTTCCTCCATCATAAAGTCTCTGCAGTAATTTGACAGGGAATCAGCTCACAGGTTCAATCCCCAAATCACTGTTGCTGAAGTCAAATACCACTTTGTCATTGAGGTTTTTTTATTTTCTTCTAAGTAATCCTAATACAATAATGCAGTTTCTTCTTATTAGAATTAGCAGTCTTCCCCAGTGTTGTTCCATTATGAGACATCAATGCCAAATTGTGGTTTCTGATGTCCAAATCAATCACTATTCTAATTGGGCTGTGACATTTAACACTCTTGCATATTAAAGTTTTGTTTTCTTTTTCGGGTAGATTGGAAAGAAATTCAGGTCTTTTTCTGTCTGAATCATGCAAGACAAAGAAGTTTCCTATTCCACTAATTGCATCTATAGCAGCATCCGTGGCAGTTATGGTAATGATTGTCCTCATTTTCCTGATTATACGGAGAATCAAAAAGAAAAAAGGAGGTATATATTTTCCTTAAATCTTTGGCAGTGTCTGCTGCAACATAAATTTTTTTTTCAATCATTCCTCTATAAGCTTGTAGTCCATATAGTTCATCTTCATTTAACATGATTGAAGAAATTGTGAAAGGTGTGATTTTAATTATTTACATTTCTGCTGTGATGTTTGCAGCATCTAAGAAAAACTGGCAAGAGAATTCAAACAAATACGTATTTTCTTTAAGGGATGTTATTAGAATTACCAATAACTTCAAAACTAAAATTGGAAAAGGAGGATTTGGAGAAGTTTACCTTGGTTCTCTGCAAGATGGGAGAGATGTTGCTGTAAAGTTACTTTCTTAGATATCAAGGCAAGGAGATAGGGAGTTTCACTCAGGTTTGATATGACAATATCATAAACCTTAGGAAGATTTCATTAATCAGATTTTCTTTTGCTTCATATTTTTGTTTAGCAGACAAACACTTTAGAGTTCTCAACATTTTCCTTAAATACATAAAGTTAACTTCCAATTGCAGGTAAATTTGTTGACTATCGTTCACCATAAAAAGCTGGTTTCTTTTGTGGGGTACTACAACGAACGTGATGTGAAAGCATTGATCTATGAATATATGGCTCAGGGAAATCTGCAAGGGCTTTTGTCAGGTTAGTTATTTACTGATTAAAAAGACAATACTTTGTATGGGCTTTCTACTTAGAAGAGAAATGCTACAAATTACCTGGCTTGAAAATTACTTTTTTTTTTATGTTGATAAAGATGTTTTCTTTCTTTATTTTGAATGAGCTTAAGAACAATGTCCTGGTTTGGAAGTGTAACATACCAATTACCAAATATGAATGCTTTGTTTTCTGAACTCTAAGAGATAGAAATCCAAGTGTTTTGAAGTGGTCTGAAAGACTTCAAATTGCTGTGAATGTTGCACTTGGTATGTGAATCCTCACATTCTTCTTCGTGGCTTCAATTTTCCCTGTCTTCTTCTCAATCATCTCTAACCAGAAAAAGATGTGTGTGGTGTGCTTAATAAAAATGCAGGATTGTACTATTTGCATAATGGTATTAGGCCACCTGTAGTTCATAGAGACTTGAAGACAACCAATATTTTGTTGAATAAAAAGATGAAAGCCAATATTTCTGACTTTAGACTATGTAGATCCTTCGCAAACGAAAATGATACTCATATGTCAACCACACCGGTTGTGACATTCGGTTATCTTGATCCTGAGTAAGTAGCATAGTTTACAAGTTTCTTCCCAACATATCTTGGTTAATTACAGATAATACGAAATTCTTTTAACCATTTATTTAAAATTATACTCTTTTGGTACTTAATGTAGAATGAGACAACAAGGATTGAACTTTTGACTTCTTATTTCATTTGTAGGTTTCAAAGCACTGGACAGTTGAACAAGAAGAGTGATATCTATAGTTTTAGGGTAATTTTGCTCGAGCTAATCACAGGACTGTGTTTAATAAAAGAAGAGTCACTTACTTTATCGGGTTAATAGTAAACTTAAGAATGGAGATATTAAGTCCATAGTTGATCCAAGGTTATAAGGACAATAAATTTGTAGAGAATGCAATGTCCTACATTGCACCAAAGCAAGTCAAAGGCCTAACATCAGTGAAGTATTAACTGAGCTAAAGGTTTGTTTTAGTTTTTGTAATGGCCGTGCAGAATTTCTTAGTAAATAATTAAAAGTTGTTTAAATATTTTTTGGTGCATAGTTATCACAAGAGGTTGGGTTAGCAGAGGGGTCGGAGACTGGGATGCTAAACATACGGTCTGAGGTTCGAGCTCCATCGACTGCAAGGGGGTTTATTTTTTTAAAATTTTTTAGCATGAAATTACGGAAGTACCCCTCTATCATTTTACCAAACTCCCGACTTCCCTTCCTCATTTTCTCCTCTGTGGCGTCGCGTCCATGGCAGAGCTGGTAGGTGCTGTGCGACGCGAAGGGAAGATCAGCGATGGGTCAGCGTGCGGCGCGGGGAGAACTTCTACGGCACGCAATAGTCTGTCTCTGTCGTTTTTTTTAGCTGAATGCCATTCCCTCCCATTTCATTCTTCCATCGGCAGAAGGAGACGAGAGTGAGCGCTGTGAGGAAAATCCGAAGGAAGCTTCGAGGGTTCTGAGAGCTGGCCACCGTGAGTCCATCTCGTTTGCTGTCATTGCTGATTCTGTGGCTTTTCTTGCTGTGTTGTCGCTGTTTCGTCGGGAAGGCAGAGGGAGAACAGAAATAGGGAAGTGTCGCAGAGGTTGGAAGGAAAGGAATTCTGTTGGGGGGGTCGCCGCCGTCGCCTTCAAGTTGTGCACGGTAGCCATGCTGCAGTTCCCGGAGTTTCTCCCCTGTCTCTGCACGGAGTGTGATGAATTGGAGATTGAAGTGTTGGGGCCGTGGGATTCCATTATTCCTGAAGCTGATTAATGAGTGGTAAGTGCTTAATCTCTGTGTCTCTATTTTCTGTTTGGATAGGTGTTGGTTAAAAAGGATGGTTTTGGACAACATGTGTGTGTGTGGTTGGAATTGTGTCTCTGTTGGCTGTGTTGTTGTGAGAAAAAGTTGGTCGCTGCTATAGGTGTGTATATATATATTCTGCTGTTTTGCTGCAGAAAGAAGAGAAAGGGAAGAAGTGGGACTCTGCTGTGTGTATATATATGTATATACACATGTTAGGCGGCTGTTTTTGATATATTTTTATGTGTTGCTGTTCTGGGTCCATTGAGCAGAATGTATATATGTGTGCAATGCTGTCATGGTAGTTTAGAAGTTTGCTGTTGGGGTATGTGTTAATGAATGCCGGAACTGTAGGTGTATATATATGTGTATATGCTACTGTTATGGCTGAGTATATATATACATATATGAATGTGAAGTTGGGGTTCATGGTTTAGAGAATTGTGCTGCTGTATGGGAAGTTAAATAGCATATGTATGTGTATATGTATGTTTATGGTGCTGCTGTTATGATTTAGCTTGGGAAAAGAAAGGGAGGATGCTGTGTTATGTGTGTATATATATATATGTTGATATGTTCTGGGAAGGAGAATAAGATAAGTAAGTCAAGTATATATATGTAGGTTTGTGTCTCGGCCAACTTGGATACATAAGGGAATAGTTGTTGTTTGGTGTTTCAAATCTGGTTCTAGTGAAGGGAAAGGGAGCTATAAGTGAAATAATCATGGAGGGATGTGAGATAAAACTTAGGCAAACAATATATCACATTGCTGATGAGAAAATGTCGCTGCATGTTCAGTTGATTGGATGCTATAATAATGAATAATTGCTTTAGCTCTTTAACATAGTATTTGACCTTTAGCATTGGAATTAGTTGCTGTCCGAATTTTTAGAAAATATACAAGTGCTCATTTGCTAAAGGAATTAAATGGAATATGTGCCGATCGGTTGTTTGAGAAAGAATATTTGATGGATTTAGATTCTAGATATCTAAAGATGAAAATGTCATAGTACTATTATGCCCAAATATGACATAAGTATACTAAGTGGACATAAACCGCTTCTAGGAAACATTTAAAGAGGTGTTAGAATCAATGGCATGGGAATTCAAGCTTGATTTATTTCCTATGTCGTGGCTTGTTTGTATGAACATGTTAGAGATGATTGTGGAGGTTTTAAACCTGTGCAAAGGTCGTGTTTAAGGTTTATTTAGAAATGAATACGTGTTTTATCAATTTAATAGTGGCCAAGACATGTCAATGAGGATGCCTCTTTGATTGGTTATAGATTAAGGAAGTGGTTGGTTGATAGTTTAGGATCTTACGTATTGAATCTTTATTAAATGGTTGATGGTGTGTAATGAATTGAAATATCATATTAAGGATGATTTATTTCTGTTGAAGCTTTGAATAGAATGTTAATATATTGTTTCGGGATATCAGGGAATTGAGAAGTGAAAATAATTGGAAGTTGATTGACTGAAAAGAGTAAAGGTTTAGGAGTGTGACAGGTGAGTGAATAACGTTCCCTAACTTTGAGATTTTGGAATATAATTAGTTTTTACATATTTATTAAATGTGAATTTTAGCACGAATTACGAGAAAAGAGTTGCGAACTTATGACTTTATTTGTTTATTTGACATTTCAGTCAAATGTTAATTTCAAAACAAACAAGAATATGAATTCATGATTTTAAATGTTAAAAGTGAATATTTCATTATTGCATACTTGTTCATATGAATTGACAAATATGTTTTGATGATTTATCGAAAATGTTCATGATGGGGGAATGTTTCATGATTATGAATGATTTTAATGGAAAGTGATGCATTGAAAAATGTTATGATTATTGAATGTTAAATGGCCCACATGCATGTTTAAAAGGTTTTAGAAGACGGAATACAGAACGCTGGTTACTAACAGCAGTACTGTTAGTCCTTGGTGCACCATGGTTATACCCGAGCTCGACGGATATTCGTGGGTCTTGTACTCGCGTCTGTTATTCGTGGGATTTATTCTCGCGCCTGTTATTCGTGGGTCTTGTACCTGCGCCCGTATTTCGTGGGTTTCATACCTGCGCCTGTTTTACGTGGCCTCGAGTCACGACGGATTGGTTAGTTACCCTCGTGGACTGTGTGTCCACGCCTTTTTCGTTCTATTGAAGTCCTACGAAAAAAGAGCTATTTGAAACTATTGTTTTAAACGGTTTTCTGAAAAGAAAACGTTTACCGAGTTATTCGTTTTGAATTACGAAACTATACAATTTATGTTTAAAGGTACTGAAAATAAATTATTGTTGAAATCCTACGGAGAAGTGATTGATTTGAAATGATTGTTTTAGAAATGTTTTCATAAAGTAAAGTGTTTACTTTCATGAAATGAGGTTTATTGAAACAATTGGATTGAATTAGGAAATATTATGATTTATTCTTAAACATGCTGAAATTATTTATTTTCACATTTCAAATTATATTTTTGGGACGTTATTCACGAGTAGATATTTGGCTTCAGATAGTGCAGTTGACCCTATTCCTCCAGCTGAGCAATGAAGAGCCTCACGTTTGATCCGCAGCAATTGTTTTGGCACGTCGACTTTTGAAGTAATTATATTTTTTGAAATACATTTATTATTTTGCTAAAGGGTTAGATGCTCCACCTAACTTATAGATAAAGTTCTAGCTTCGTATCATTTTGAAAAAAATATTTGAATTTGAATCAAGGTATTTGCTTTTTTATTTAAACTGAAAGTTAAATTATGATTATTACTTTAAACGTTTCATTTAAAGTTTAAAGCTTAAAGAATATGAATTTATTCATATTCTGTGCCGGTCACGGTTCAAATTTCGGGGCGTGACAATTTT
Source organism: Leucaena leucocephala (assembly GCA_037074615.1). NCBI lineage: Eukaryota > Viridiplantae > Streptophyta > Magnoliopsida > Fabales > Fabaceae > Leucaena > Leucaena leucocephala. The sequence continues at coordinate 18,845,709 of CM073555.1, read as the reverse complement.
TTTTTAGGTACAAAAATTTTTGGAAAGGAGTTGGGCTCACCTGCAATCCAAGAATAGGGCAAAATCTCCTTTCCTCCTAGGCGATACTAATGTCGGGTAGAACGAGCCGTCTATTCCCCTCATGCGTAAACTTAAACACTCAAGAGTTAGGATACCTCCCTAAGTGTCGCGACTGGAACCATAACAAAGTGGTACTCCCTAAAGATCGAACACACTCAAAATAATTACATGTCTTACCCTTTCACTAGTTGAACCCAAAGTTAGTTTGAATCAACAACATGCCTATACTCAAGAAAGATCAGAGAGTAGCAGAAGAAGGCCCAGCAATTCATTGGATATGGGCTCTCATAACTTGTTTGAACCCGAATCCATAACAGGCCCATATGCTAGGGAGACTTAATTACAATTATTGTCTACCAAAAAAAATAATATTGTCTCAACCCTAACGAGAGTTAGTACATATAATAAGGAATTTATTTGTATCCCAAAATGATGCGAGTTCGATTTATGCTGCCGTTGTGATGTCTCTTTTGGTAGGCGATCTCGTAAGTTCCCTATAAGCGCTCTCTGAGCCCTGAGCTGTGCCCTGACCTTGGTGGGAGATCGGTGCTGAACCCACATAAATTTTTTTTGTACCAAAAAAACTTATTAAGTCTCAACCTTGTTGAGTTTGAATAATTGTTGATATTTAAAAATGTTGATTTGAGCTTTAGTGGCAACCAGTACCGAATCTACCTAATTTTTTTTGTATAAAAAATGTTGATTTGAGTCTACTGCTTATTTATTGTTTGATTTTCAATTATTCTAACAATGTGTTTGGCTTAATATAAGTGTAATCATCATTACAAAAATTTCTTTCAGAAAATAGTTAAAACGTTAGTTCAATATATCATCACATCAAAATAATAAAATTACATTACCAATTAATTTGGCATTGAATAATGTATTTCTTAGGAGAACCTCATAAGATGTGAAAATTGGATTAGAAATTTGACATTGTGTTCTCCATGGTTTATCGACCGTTAAAATCCGAGATTGTTACATTACACGTAGAACAATTTTCTGCTATATTAGCAGGTGATGTGGCTCTGTTTTCTGTTGCATGAATGAAGAACGCTGGTTGCTTAGGGCCAGCTAATAAAATGGTGTCATTAGAAAGATAAGAAACCACATGTAACATATCAGGTCGATATTTGGCTTGATCTTGCACACATAACAGACCAATATGAATGCATCTCAGTAATTCATTGGCATTCCAAGTTCCACTTAGTGAGGGATCTGCTAGCTCCAAGGCTCTCTCTTCATTCCACAACTTCCATGCCTAAAACAAGTTCATATTCAGTATATATTAATCATCAAACATTGGACTTGCATGTAGGCAGATGAAACAATAATATTATATATACTTACATATCCTATGAGGTTGAGTGAATATTCAGAATTATAGAAACTGATATTCTTTCTGCCACTAATAATCTCTAGTAGCAATACTCCAAAACTGAAAATATCAGTTTTTACTGAGACAATCCCATTAAGAGCATATTCTGGGGACATATAGCCATTAAAAGAAAGAAAAATAACTAGCTTTTCAATCAATTACGTGATATCAAAACATTCGATTGACAGAAGAATGTTAACTTACAATGTTCCAACAATTCGATTTGTATTTTCTTGTTCAAAATAACCCAAATATTCTTGCCATGCCAAAATCAGATATTTTTTGACACATCTCATGATCAAGTAAAATATTATTTGGTTTCAAATCTCGATGAATCACTTTTAGCCTTAAATATTTGTGTAAATAAACAAGTCTTGAGCTACGCCTTGAATAATATTGAGCCGTGTTTTCCAATCCAATAAAATCCTATTATTGTGACCTATATCAATAGAGGATCATGTTATGACATATCCAGTTTGAAAGTAAAGCATCATTACAATTTACTGGAAAAAACTTGCATACCGAAAAGGTAGAAGTCCAAACTCTTATTGGGCAAATATTCATATATCAACATCCTTTCTTCCCCTTCAATACAGAACCCATAAAGTCTTACCAAATTAGTATGTTGCAGTTTGGCAATCAATTTAACTTCATTCTTGAATTCAGTTAGGCCTTGTTTTGAACATTTAGAAAGTCTTTTGATAGCAATCTCTCGACCATCCAGTAATCTTCCCTGAAAGACACCGTCAAATTTAGTGCAAGGGATTGAGAGGGATGTTCTTTTTTTATTTAATCAAAGGTATAATCTTTCGGGGCTTTTTCCAGAATTTGAATTTAGATTATATTATGGTAAAAGCAACTTATCACTTCAATTAATAGCTTGTTGGCCTGAGTGGAGTGTTCTACTTCTTTCTCTTTTTACACTTCATTTTATTCCTTTCATTTTCTTCTTTATTAGGTATTACAAAGGTAACATTGCAATAAAAAAATATTTAGCTATTACCTTAAACACAAGTCCAAAGCCACCTTCACCTAACTTATTTGTCGACGCGAAGTTATCTGACGCTAAAACAATGCTTTTGAAATTGAATATATGTATTCCTTGGCCTGGTTCATTGCTTTTACTAAGTTTCCGTTCGCCGCTTACACTGAATGGGATTGCAATATCTCCAATTTCATGTAATAGCTTTTTCTGTTTCCATCGCCCTACTCATAACCAAGCATGTAAGTAAAGAAAAAAAAACAGTAGGATACAAAAGAAACCAATAATCTCATTTATGATATATTGGGTCATAAGTTTTAAGTGTTTTCAGCACAAAGCAAAGAATAGAACGAGAGTGACATTCTAATCAATAATGAGAATAATTTCATAAGTACCTTTTAAGATCCAAACTCCTGTGGAAACCAGGAAGATTACAGCCAAAGCAGAAAGAGAAGACGCAAGTGGAATAACAAACTTATGCTTTTTGCATGAGTCCTCCAGACAAAGGCCAGGATTATCTGCCAAGCTAAGGGACAAGAAAGATATATTATTGTTAATTTTGATTCACATAAGAGTGGTCACAATTGAACTGGCAGAAATACATAAGGATGAAAAACCTCAATTCCAAAGTTGCATATGACTTTTCCTTAAGAGATTCGGGAATGGAACCCGTGAGCTTGTTGCCACTCAAATTACTACAAGAACATTGTGAAATAATACATTCACTTATTAGGTGAACCTGAAGAAAGTTAATTACTAAACAACGTGGTGCTGAATCCTAGACAATGTGACTTACAGAACTCTCAACTTGGGCAGTTGAGCTAGGAATTCTGGTATCGAACCTGACAAGTCATTGAATGATAAATCTCTGAAACGAAGCATTATCTTACATGTTAATGGAGCATTACTACTAAAGGAGATTTTCACTATTAAATCTCTCTATATACGCACTTACAGGGACTCTAACTCTGTAAGTTGTGAAAATGAAGTACTTATTTGCCCCGTCAATTAGGTCGCGCTTAGGTTCCTGCTAGAGCGAATCATGCTTTCATTAATACATAGTCTTAAACTTTGACATACTTCACAGATTTACACCGCTATCAAGGATGCTTATAACTAATTAAAACTAGGACAATGCGTATAGATCCAATGAAATTAAATGACTTACACTGAGATGATCCTTGCATTGTTACCATTGATACCAAAACTGCAGTTTAGTCCATCCCAAGCAAGTTTTGGGACACAAGGGTCTCCTTGCCAATCTAAATTGAAGATCTTGTATGTGTCTTTAATATCCACGATAGCATCCCCTATTATGGCGAATAATAAGTAAGATCTTAGAAGATAATGCAAAACCAAACAAAAAAAAAAACATAAAATACTATTCAAGGAAATGGGGTAAAAGGTAGAATAAGGAATAAACAAATTACCATCTCTTTGGTCTGTTGGGGAAGTTAGAGGTGATATGAACTGGTAAACCTCAAAAGCATTAAGGATTGGAGGAGCAGCGGATTTTGATGTTGCGCTGATGTTAAAACGATCATAACCTTGATCTTTAATTTGAGGAGCAATGGTTTGAGGTTTCAAGTATTCAAGAACTATAGGTTGGGTGTAAACTTCTTCATCACCAAATGTCATAACAATATTCAGTATTCTTTTTCGGCCAGGGGGAAGTTTCTGAATTTCACAAAAGTGAAAATAGACGTAATATTTGGAAGACTTGTCAAGGTCTTTCCATACATAGTCATTGTTTAATACATCGGAGAGAGAAACTTCTTGGGCTGCAGATTTCAGCACTTCTGACGGTAATTTATAAGAATTGTCTGTGGTTGAAGAATCAATATCTACAGACCCATTAATCTGGTTCCAATATGTTACATCCATTTTACGCCACATTCGATCATAGATGTCATCCTTGTACCTGGACTTGCGCCGCACGCATATTATATAAACATAGTTATTTTTCTCATCATTGTTACTTTTCCATGCAATAAGATGATGGAACCTGTGCAAACAACTTTTTTATTACCGTACTATGTAAATTTATTAGACATATAATTACTATTCATTTGAAAAATTCAAATAGCTGAAATTTGTTTAAAGACCCGACTTAACTTGATATAACTATTATTCCTCATATATATATAATTTATTTTTAACTATATAAAAAACAGAATAAATTTGCACAATGTTAAAAAAGAGTTATACCCACACAAAAAGATCTAGGTCTTTAGGTACATTTAGTTTTGGAAGTTTTCCCTCTTTTCATCCAAACTAATGTTAGTGTTTATAAAGAGAAAAAAATTATCAAATATAACTTGAAAAGAAAATCCTAATTCGGAGTCAACGAAGAATAACGTACGAAATAAAGAGATGGTAAGAAAAAGAGGGAAGAAGTTGGAGTCACCTGCTGTATACGATGGAACTGGTGGAGGCAACATCAAATCTTCCTCGAGAGATTAAAAGTGATTGAGAAGGAGAAGGAGTTTGGTAAATAGAATTGCTAAGAGGCCGAAGCTCTAATGCAGAAATGAAAGGTACTCCCACAACAGTTTTCACAAGACACACATGTATTGTGTCGGTTGTCGATGGAGTTTGAATAATCTCAGAAATGTAAGAATAATCAATAGTTCTCAAGTCAACAGTGTCCCAATGATTGAGGCCAAGCTACAAATCGAAGGTTGGAATTTGATTTTTGCCATCGTAATTCCCGTAAGCAAAGAAAGCTCTGATGAGATAAGTATGGTGCTTGCCTTGTTTTGGTTTGAGGGCATAGCAATTCCTTTTTCCATTTGGAAAGCTTCTCAAGGTTTTTAGAAGTCCCCCATAATAAGGAAAATCAAGGTTGGCGCTTGGGAGAGGCTCTGAGTTTACGCCAGTTTCTATAAAATTTGCATCTGTCTGATACCATATGCCCGTTTCCTCGTCTGAGTAATCATGTGGTGCTCCACAATCGATGCTTATGAACCCTACACAAAAGTAGTTCAAAAATAAAAACATCTTAACATTGCTCCACAGTCGATGCTTATGAAATCTGTAATATGGTAGGTTTAGTTTTGAAGGAAATCTTGTTAACTAGGGAAACATAGGTTTGGCCGATACATATAGAACATAATAGGTTTGGCCGATACATATAGAACATAATCTTACATAAACTTAACGCGCTTACCCGAGGTGGTGAGTTTCCTTCCATTATTGAGCATTGTGTCGCTAAGATTGAGGAAAAGTTGGATAAAGGCAAACCATAAAATCCATTGTGTTGTCTTCTCCATGTGATCTGTTGAATTCTATAAAGACGCTATCTCTAGCTCATATTATAATATAATAATACATGAATAAAAGAGCTAGTCATAGTCAAGTAGATATGAACTTGCCTGAAGCTTGAGGTCTCAAATTCAAGACAAGATGCATGAGAAACAGTTTGAGTACTCTTTTGTAAAGTAGGTGTGTGAGTTGTGAGGGTTTATGTAAGTAGGAAGTTGCGTTGAGCCTACGGTATTGGCGATTGAATTGCTGATTGATTACTTTTTTTATGTTTTGAAAGAATGTTAAAAATAATTACAATTAATGTTATCTTCTAGATTGATATTAATTGAAAAAGTATTTTCATAAATAAAATAGAAATTAATCTAAAATATTCTATTTTTCTATGCACAGTTACCCTCCTATTGGAGCTAATCCTATAGGATACTAAATATAGGTATATCTCCCAACGGTCTTCAAACCTATATAACATTGTTCAGTTGAATAGGGGTTATATATTGATCCTAATTATCAAAAACAAGTCTAAATAATAATAACAAATCAGATTATAAACATTATTTAAATAAAATAATACATTTGTGTGTGTGTGTGTGTGTGTGTTTTACATTTCTACCCTTCCTAGCACGACAAACTGACTTGACTCATGGAAACTTCATCATTTTCGAATTTACTTGTGTGAAATTATATGTGGTTGTGTGCATTTTGTTTCGTGTCATGTTTGAAACCATCAAAATCATCATTTAGGTATATGAAAAGCGGATAATTATCTATTTCCAACAAGACTATTATTTTAATTTGATAGCTTCTAACGTAAAATTAATTACAGCCCTAAATATTAGTGGCATTTAGTGATGATAATGGTAGCCATGGATGCAGATGAATTGACTTCGTCCAAGTAAACGAAGAAATTAACCCTTTAGGTCAGTCTCCGCAAAGGCACAAACACTGCCATGAGAGACAAATTTGTGGTCCTTCATAATTACAGCTGTACCTCTCCCCATTTCATATTTGTAGTTTTCTGCGATTTTCCACTGAGAATACATCAAACTTGAATATTCGCCAGCTACTTTGATCCTTATGGTAAACGACTTTGAATCTTTGTTCTCGGGTACGTATGTGTATATATATATGTATGTATATATGTAGAAAAGTTTAACCTTTAAGTCTTCCATTGCACTAGGGAGGTAACACTTATGATCACATTAACTCCCTCTGTTCTTATTATGCAACAAATTAATGCCATATAGACTCACATCTATTTTTCTTTCTTTCCTTTACTTTTTCTCTTTCTAGGAAAGGCTTTTGCCAACAAGTTGGTTTTCATGTATGAATGAGTGAACTCGTTTGTGTAAAGGCATTGATCAGTACTGCAACTATAATTCTTATAATAGAAACAAAATCTCGAGTATTATATTTTAAAAATTAAGAGGGCATAAAAATGGGATTAATTAATTAATAATTTCACATTACAGAGCCAGCTGATTCGAAAACAATTCTGATTGTTCGAAATTTTTGCAATTTAAAGAAAGAAATAAAAGGACTATTGACCTCTGTCTAGCTCTTTCACTTTGACATGATCAAAGACAATGACTAACCCATATATCGGTGCCTACCTAAAGAAAAGATTATCAGTGACTAAAAATGGAAATAAAAACTAAGAGAACTAATTAAAATACCAGCAAGTTCCATATTCTATATAGTGTTCGTTTCATATAAATGACAACTCAACCATTCCATTAATAGCTGAAGTTATAATCTCAGGCAATATTTCGCGTGTACAGGGGGAGAGAGGGAGAGTTCATCTTAATTTATAGTGGAAGTTAATTTACATAATCCTGGAATTATACAGGAGTTTCTCATAAAGCACCAGGAAACAAGTTGACTTTTGTCTACTTTTAAACAACGTGGACGACGGTTCATACACCACAAATAGAGCCATGATACATCTCTAGTTTTCCACAATAATTTCCAAAATAAATACATCAACTACGAATATTCACCAGCTTCTATATGACGTGAGCATTGAGCTCATGCATACGCCTCAAATAATAATTAGGCTAACACTATGAAAACTTAATTATTTCTTCGTTCTTGTGCGGGCATGGAGAAGATAATGTCTATTTATATTGACTACCTCTATTATTGGCATGCAACAAATAAATAATAAATAGGCATGCTTTTAAATAGTTAAATAAAAACATTATTCATAATAAACTACGTACATTGTGTGTGAGTCTACATATAAGTCACGTATGCATGCATGTGGCTTGACTTGATCAGCAAATGAACAACCCATTTTTTTTTTGGGGCTGTTTCAGATTGTAGCATTCAATAGAACATGTTCCAGATTATTTGGGTGAGTTTACTGGAGGAGAGACAAAATTTTCTCATCTAGTGATTATTCCTATATTTTAAAAATCTTTTCGGCAGTATTGTTATTTGACTCAGTTAGGCTTTGATATTTTTTTTCAAACACACTGACAAATTTATATTTTTATATATTTATTTATATCATTTTGATAGATTTTTATCATTATTTTAATCTTTAATTATATTATGTGTGCATCATTTGAATTAGTATATCTTACATTGAATTAATACATAATAGGGGCATAATTATCATATTTTTATGATTTTTCTAAACAATTATTTTTGGAATAAAAAGTATTACATTATTATAATTTGTATTTTAAAAATTTAGGAGAAATTAAAATTTTTAAATGACAATAAAAGATCTTAAATTTAAAAATTACACTAAGGACTCATAGGTCAAACCTTATAATTTGGTATTTTTTTTATTCCTTTCTTTTAAATGCGAATGGAGGACGCAGGAAAAGCTGGGGGGTGGAGAACCATCACGCACAAGCGAGAAGCTTTAACAGCCGCGACACACAGACCCTCCAGAGCTGCCGTGACGCGACTACATCTTCACCCACCCCCTGTCTCCACCATCTTCATCACCTCCATTCACACCTCTCTCCATCTTCCACCACCATCATCGGGTCGTCATCATCCGCAGCAGCAAATTGAACCAGAACAGCAGAGACAACCATTACCAAGCACCACAACAGAAACAGCTCTCGGATTGCAAGCACGGACAGCGACAGCGAACATGGGTGGCCGTGAAAACTTAACGGTGGCGTTGATTTTTATGGTTTTTCGTAGTTAAGGTGTCCTAATCCTCCTAATGAATGGTAAAGACAAGAGCTTGGGTTCTTTTAATTTAAATTACTTTAATTTTTTATTCATTAATTATATTATGATTCTGAGGCCTTAAGATAACTATTAAAAAATTTAATAATAATTTATTTATATTTATTAAAGATTATTGTAATTAGATTATTATTTGACAATTGATATTGTGCTAGTTATAGCTTAATTTTATTATTTTATTTTTTGTCAAGACTTTATATTGAAATTTTAGTGAATATTTTATAATTTTTTAAGGTAACTTGAATTATTGGATCATTGTATCTCTTGTTAGCGTTAATCATATTTTAATAAATTATTGAGTTATGATTGAGCATTAATTTTTTATACTCTTAGTCTTATTTTATTATTTTGGTAGTAATTAATAAATTAGGACTTTAGAAAATATTTTATTAGATTAAAAATTTAATTATAATTCTTGATTAATTGTTTATAACTCTTATATCTGTTAAAATTATGATTGTATGCGTTATTAAATTAGAACATTATTTTTATCATTATTAATAACTTGTATTATCATTCTATTAATTCCTTATTAATTAATTATTTAAATTAAAAATATTTTATTTAAATTTATTTTAATTTTTAGCATTTTAAATTAAACACTATTTATAGTTTAAGTTATATTATATTTAGTTATTTAAAAATTTAATTTTATTTTTTGCCCATTACAAAAATTTAAATTATAAAATTTAAATTATACTATAGTTTAAATTTTGTAAGTAACACTAAGACTCGATGTTAAGGGTTGGTTTGGTACGAGGTATTTGGGGAGAAGGTAGGAGGAGGGGAGGGAAGCCTCCCCTCCCCTTGTTTGACTCCTCGGAGGGGAGGAAAATTTTTTAAAAATTTTCCCTCCCCTCCAACTTTAGTTCCCCTCCAAAATTGAGAGAATTTGGAGGGGAAGTGATATATTATTATTTTATAATATTAATATATCCATAATTTTTTTAATATCCTAATATTACCCCTATATTATATTTTATTAAAATATTATATAAAATAATATAAAGTAAATTTATTTATATAAAAATATTTTTTTTTCTTCTTTCTTGAACCAAATAAAGTAATATGAAAATCCCTCCCTTTCTCTCCCTTAATGTTAATCTAAATAATATAATAATAAATTTTTTTATTTTTTTATTTTTTTTCTATTAAAATCCCTTCCGTCCGTCCGTTGAGCTAAACACACCCTAGAGCTGTTTCACTCTCACCATTATTAGGTGCTCAAATTAATGGCACAATTTTTCATATAAACTCCCACCAATCTCACTGACGACAGTCAAAGCATGGGATAAAAATGTATAACATGTAAGAAAGACTTGGAGCTCTACTCTACTCTACTCTACTCTTTTGTAAGGACCGTAGAAAATTTAATTTTTAGTTTCCTGCCCAAGTGCTGAAATTACAAAATTACCACTCTGTTACCCATATGCTAAAACACTTTCCCTTTCTCCACTTTTTCGTCCATTAGCGAGCAACAGAAATAGAGTAGGAGAAAGAAGGTTCGCGATTTCACCCGAGATCCCCAGCAGCCAAGCTTTTTGTCAACTTCCGTCGTTCGCCCTGCAATTTTCGTCACTGTCGTCTTCCGTCGCACATCTGCTGTCTTCCATCTTTTCCGTTCAGAGCTCGGTTGCTGCTATTAAGGAAGATTCTTCTTACTCTTCCGTTCTGGGGTAATTGACTGAGGTTGGCTTCAGATTGTAATTCTTTGTAGCCAAATTGTTTCTGTCTCGCCCTTACTCTGCTGTCGTTTTTCTTATTTATCGCCGGCTTAGATGCTCTTTATCTTGCTAATAGCATGGGTTAAATCTTTCTGTCTATTGTTTTCCATTGCTATAGTGGGTTCTGTTTTTTTTTGTGGAAATTGGGGCTGTTTGACAGAGCATTTCAGATATGGAAAATGACTTTAAGTAAGAGAAGATGTTGTTGATTATCATAGTACATATATGTATCTTGTTGTTTTGTATGGGGATTGGAAGAGGTGGATGTTTTACCCAGCTAGGAATTGGTCTGAGTTGTGAGTTTAGTTACAGGTTTGGATTATGTTTTCAAATTCCAAATGAGAGTTCTGTGGGTTATGCGTGAAGTAATGAGGATAATTGGAAGTTGGAACAAGCTGGAATTTCATTGTAATATGCTTGGTAAAATTGCTAAAAATTATGATTGTGGACAAAGGTTTTGGTTAGTATGTGTAAGAGAGGAATTATTGTTGAAATGATGTTAAAGTTTCTTCGTGAGCCAGAGATTTAATTAAGTTACTGTGTCTTATGGATGGTTAAATGTAAGCCATTGGTGATGTTGGCTAACAAGAGAATGGGGATTTTGGTTTAATTAAAGTTTCTCTGGAGAATGAGAGAAAAAAAATCAGTATTTATTGTGTATATAAACATTTATTGATGTTGTAGTGGTAGTTAAATTTATTAAATTTAAGCTTGATAAAGAAAAATAAGAAAGTGGAGTATAATCTCTAAAGTTTAAATATTAGATTTATAAATTAAGGGTGATAAGTTTTATTATTATTTAAATTTTCATAATATTATTTGAAAAGAATGAGGATTAAAGTTTAAGTTCTCTTTCTATTTTAAAGTGTTATAAATTGAACACTAGAATATAATTATGGATTGTTAAATATATAATTAGAATTTTAATAATAACGTTCCATGATATTAATTTTTTAAATATTCTTTTGCCAAGGGAAATTTAATTAAATTGATCATTATTAAATTTAATTTTTCCAATATTTCAATATTATGGAAAAACATGTCCATATTTATATGAATGATACTTTGATTATTGTTATTTTTTTTTTCAAATGGCTTATTATATCATTGTACTTATGTATGGAATGAGTAAAGAAAATTCTGAAAGATATTTTATAAATTCTCTTATATTGAGATGATTCTTTTTCACTTTTGAAATATTGACTTCCTATTATTTGAAAAGAGTTTATTGTATCTAAATTGAAGGAAATCTTTTGAGATTTTATTTTGATTTTTATGTTGGGGTCCTTGATTATGGAATATGAGATTTCGGTATTGAAAGATTTTGTTATTTAGAATGTTAAATTGACCCCATGCATGCTTAAAAATCAATTTTTGAGAGGACTGAATACAGAATATTTTACTAATAGTAGTACTGTTAGTCCTTAGTGCATTATGGTTAAACTCGAGCTCGATAAATATTCGTGAGCACAATACTCACACAGGATATTTGTGAGATTTATTCTCGCGCTTGTTATTCGTGGGTCTTATATCTGCGTATTTTATTCGTGAGTTTCGCACCTGCGTTAATTTTCATGCTTCAAGCCGTGCCGGATTTGTTAGTTAACCTAGTGGACTGTGTCTACACTTGTTATTCGTTCTGTTGAAGCCGTACTAAAAAATGAGATTTTGAAAGTTATGATTTTAAACTAATTTCTTTAAGAAAGTTATTTTACTGGGTATTATATTGATTTTATTAATGATTTTAATGCAATTTTATTTTGATTATAGTTGTATAATTTAGAAATTAAGATTTATTATCAAATTTTATTATTTAAAGTTAAATATGTTTAAATGATTTTTTCCGTATTTTATTATTTCTTTTAATAGGACGTTATTTATCAGTAGATTATTTTGACTTCAGATAGTGCTATTGACTCTATTCCTCAATTGAGTAGGGGAGAGTTTCTCTGTTGATATGAAGTTGCTGCTCCTTTTTATGTAGCTGCTATAAAATATAAATATAAATTTATAACCTTATATATTATTTTTAGAATTAAATACTCTACTTAGTTTATAGATAGGGTCTATTTACCCTTATCATTTGGATGGACTAATATACATGCTCGAGATTATTTTTAGGCATTAAATAATTATTTTATTTAAATATTTGAGGTTTACAAAATATGAATTCTTCATATATCAGTCATCTCATGATTTTTATGACGTGACATCTTTGGTCCTGCATGATGTTTATTATATTACTTATCCGCTTTTAAATAGTAACGTCAAAGTGCTTGGGTTGGGGTTGATCCGTATCATTAACAAGTCTAAATAATAATAACAAAAATAATGATAAATACTATATAAACGAAGCAATATTGATTTTATTCTAATAGTAATGGGAGAAAAAAGAAAGGAAAGGATAGAACTATTAACCTTTGTCTGGCTCTTTCCCTTTGACATGATCAAAGAATACGAATAACCCATATTATGGTGCGGGGCCACAGAAAAGATGATCTTTGACTAAAAGCTTTGGATCCAACCTTGTGGTCATCAAGATTTGTACGTAGTTTTCCAACTACTCGATTAAAGAGAAACAGAACAACCTTAAATTTTCATCAGCGTGTTTATGGAGCTCGAAAAAGTTGGGGAACAGGTATCGTGTAACACGAGATAAATTGACTTGACGACTCAAAGTTTGATTTTCTCTGCATGATAGAGTCATTAGTATTATATATAGAGGAGGCCGGTGACATGCATTTATTTATATAGAACGTGTATTAAGCGGCATTGACCAATGTATTTAATCTTGCTCAAAATCTCCCTTAACTAGTTGTTATTCTCACTTGTGAATTGTGATACATGCCCAGCCATTATTATTAGGGAGAAAAATCCTTTATCTATTGAATAAAATTGGGATGCATGATGTTTGTTGTATTATTTATCGGCTTCTAAATAGTAACGTCAAAGTGCTTGAGTTGGGGTTGATCCGTATCACTAACGAGTCTAAATAATAATAACAAAAATAACGATAAATATTATATACACGAAGCAATATCAATTTTATTTTGGGTACGATTTTCCCTTTTATTCTCTCTACCTAACGATAAACAGAATATGGACTTGACTCACGGGAATTTATTTATCATTTTGAGTTTACTTGTGTGAATCATGGTGTTTGTGTTTTTTTAGTTGTAGTTTTAGTTTGATATATTTTCTAACATAAAAACAAACAAATTAAAGCAGGAATAAATAGCGGAAAATAATAGGGTACATGACTTGCTTTGGTTGTTATATATGGTATCCATGCATTTTGCATATGGGTTGACTTGGTCCAAGTAAACTAAAAAAAAAAAAAAACCTTTTATAGCTGAAGTGACAGGAATGTTGAAATATCCAGTCACCAGCCATTAATGACGAATTTATTGTGGCCCTTCATTCATAAACAACTAGAGTTAAGTTAAAAATTAATTTTAAAAATTTATTTGACATGATAGAAATAAATATAAAATTAATGTATATTTTTTTATAACTTGAGATAAAATGGTGTAAAATATTTTTTATAACTTGGGAAGGGTTAAAGTTGTCCAGAAATTTTATAACGAGAATAAAATAGTCTAAAAAATTTTACTTCTATTTTCACTTTTCCACTTCCATTTTCTACCTACCAAACATACCCCTAGCTTTCTATTTTCCTTTCTTTGGTTTTCTTTTTTCTTTTTCATTTCTTCCCTTTTCTTTATCCTTATGGCTTTTGTGACTAAATTTTCATATTCATGATTTATGATATTAATTTTTTTTTAAAACGTGTTAAGGATAAACTACGTGTACAGAAACAAAAAAGTGCTCAAAACCTACTGATAATACATAATCCAACAAGTTCAACAATCAAAGTAAAATACATAAATAAAGGTCTATAAAGGAACACAGAAAGGATATCAACAACACTGAAGAGAAAGACAAGCTCAGACCCACCAGCAGTAGTAAGAAGAAGAATCACAGTTTGACCCAAACATACTAACAATACAAATACGACATGAAAATGCTAATAATGAGAATCATACATAGAAAATCACTAGCTCAATTGACCCAATTATTGATACTGGCACACGGCTTTATCAGTTTGAAGAGAGACGACTAAGCTCAAAGTTTAAATAACTATCTACCGAGCATATGGAATAAGGCCTGAATCAGAACTGAAAGATCGCCTATCCAAGGAACTGGTTGAAATCGTCCCCATGCTTTGTGTTAGAGCCAGACATTCCTTTAGTTCGGATACTACATGGCTGATGTCAGGCCTTTGAACTGCAGATGGTGGAGTGCAAGACATAGCTATCTCTAACAATTTCCAAGCTGAATTGGTGCTGCAACTTCCTTCTAACCTGGGATCAATGATTGATTGGATATCCCCCATTTCAAGTTTTGGAGTAACCCAATGAAGAATGTGGAAAATGGCCCCATTTTCTCTCCTTATTGCTGGTTGACCCGTGATTAGCTCAAGTAGAATTATCCCAAAACTATAAACATCACTCTTTTTATTCAGGTTCCCAGAACTCTGAAATCTGTGAAGATTAAATAACCAAAACTGTTAGATATCTCATAATAGAATATGAGGTAAATTGTAATTTATTTTGTTTATTTGTTGGAATAACTTACTCAGGATCAAGATAACCTAATGTGCCAGCAGGACGAGTTGATACATGAGTATCTATATCATTTGCAAAAGCTCGAGATAGTCCAAAGTCAGAAATCTTGGCTTGCATCTTTTCATTTAGTAAAATGTTGGAAGTTTTTAAATCTCTATGGACTATTGGTGGTTTACAACCATTATGCAAATAGTCCAATCCTGCATTTCCATCAAGTATAGCCAAATATATTATACCCTGTCAATATAAGGGGGTAATTGAAAAGAAAATAAGCACAAAAAAAAAAAAGGTTTTGCTTACCTTTTGCGGCATCCAAAGCAATTTGAAGCCTCTCATTCCATTTCAAAACATTTGGGTTCTCCACTGCATGATGAGCATAGATAGATTTCTTTTATTTTTTGTCCGTTTTGAAATTGTTCAATTTGAGAATCTATAGGGACTTGGCTACATACCTGATAAATGCTGTTGGAGATTGCCATTAGCCATATATTCATAAATTAAAGCCCTCACACTTCCTTCTTCACAGTAGCCAATGAGAGAAACCAAATGTCTGTGATGAATAACCATCAAGAGTTCTACCTGCAATCCAGTGTGAACTTTATGAAGTACCTTAGAGTAAACTAATATTTAATTTTAATGTTTCTTACTTCAAGTGTTTGACTGGATTCATCTTAGTATCTAACCTCTGATCGAAATTCTTTGAAACCTTGCATTGATGATTGAGAAAGTAGCTTCACAGCAACTTGAGTATTATCCCTTAGAGTGCCATAATAAACATTCCCAAAACCTCCTTCTCCAATTAAGTCTTGCAAATTATTAGTGATTCTGAGAATTCTGGAGTAAGAAACTGCTCGATTTTTTGGTCGCAACGATTCTTCATTCGTAGAAACAGTGATAACCACTGCAACATTAATACAAATAATCAACCATAAGAGAGTCGATGACAGAGAACAAATCTAATTGCAAAAAGTTGACAATGAACATCGTGATCTTAATCATAACAAATGAGAATATTTTCATACCTACCTTTTAACTTTTTGGTTTTGAAGATCCATATTCCTAAACAAACCAAGGCGCTTACAACAAAAGCAGAAATAGAAGCAACAAGTGGGATAACAAACTTATGCTTTTTGCATGAATCCACCAGACAAAGGCCAGGATTATCTGACAAACTAAGGGACAAGAAACATATATTATTGTCAATTTTTATTCACAAAACGGTAGTCAAAATTGAACTAACAGTAATATATAAGGAAGCATAACCTCAATTGCAAAGTTGCAAATGACTTTTCCTTAAGAGACTTGGGAATGGAACCACTGAGCTTGTTGCCACTCAAATTTCTACAAAAACATTGTGAAATATATTCAATTAGTAGGTGACCCTTAAGTTATAAAGATATATACTACTCCCTCTGATCCTAAATATAAGAGTTAGATAGGGGGTCTCTTTTGGTCCTAAATATAAGACTTTAATCTACTTTATCTTCTAAATTTATAATTTTTCCTTAAATTATCTCTATTTTGCACATATATTAAGGGGGTTTCATCAAGAGCTAGTTCCACTGCCCATGATAAAGAGGGTATTTTAGGAAAATCAATATGTAATTATTATAAATAACTAATTTAACTAATTTTTTTAATCTATCTAAATTAGTTAGATAGATCTTATATTAAGGATCGGAGCTGAATCCTAAATATGTAACTTACAGTACTCTCAACTTGGGCAGTTCGGCTAGAAATTCTGGTATGGAACCTGACAAGTCATTAAGTGATAAATCTCTGAAACAAAGCAGTATTTTACACGTTAATGAAACATGACTGCTAAAAGGAATTGCCATTATTAAATCACTCTAGATACACACTTACAGGGACTCTAACTCTGTAAGTCGTGAAAATGAAGTAGTTATTTTCCCTGTCAATTTGGTCGCACTTAGGTTCCTGCTAGAGCGAATCATACTTTCAATGCTTAGTCATAAACTTTGACACCAATTAAAGGCAAGTGAGGTTAAGTTTTGGGTGTTTATAGCTTAATTAATAGTCAACAACCTTGGGATGACGTAAAATTGAACTATATAATTTTTACATAAAGTGACATACTTCACAGATTTACCCGCTGTTAAGAATTAATGCTTATAATTAATTAAAACTAGAACAATGCGTATAGATCCAATGACATTAAATGACTTACACTGAGATGATCCTTGCATTGTTACCATTGATACCAGAACTGCAGTTTAGTCCATCCCAAGCAAGTTTTGGAACACAAGGGTCTCCTTGCCAATCTAAATTGGAGATCTTGTATGTGTCTTTAATGTCCACGATAGCATCGACTATTATTGAGAATAATAAGTAAGATCTTAGAAGACAATGCAAAACCAAACAAGAAAAGAAAACCATAAAATATTTTTCAAGGAAATGGGGGAAATAGTCGAATAAGGAATAAACAAATGTGTACCATCTCTTTGGTCCGTTGGGAAAGGTAGAGGTGATATGAACTTGTAAACCTCAAAAGCATTAAGGATTGGAGGAGCATCGGATTCTGATGTTGCGCTAATGCTAAAACGAACATTACCTTGACTTGCATTTCGAGGAGCAATGGTTTGTGGTTTCATGTATTCCAGAATTATAGGTTGGGAGAAATCATTTTCATCACCAAAAGTGATATTCAGTATTCTCTTTTGTCCTGGGGGAAGTTGCTGAATTTCACAAAAGTGAAGATAGACGTAATATTTGGAAGACTTGTCAAGGTCTTTCCATGCAGAGTCATAGTCATAGTTTAATACATCGGAGAGATTGACTGCTCGGGCTGCAGATTTCAGCACTTCTGACGGTAATTTATAAGAATTGTTTGTGGTTGAAGAATCAAGATCTACAGACCCATTAATCTGGTACGAATATGATAAATCGATTTTGCGCCACATTCGATCATAGATGTCATCCCTGTACCTGCACTTGCGCGCGCGTATATTATATAGACATAGTTATTTCTCTCGACATTGTTACTTTTCCATACAACAACATGATGGAACCTGTGCAAACAACTTTTTTATTACCGTACCATGTAAATTTATTAGACATATAATTACTATTTATTTGGAAAATTTAAATAGCTGAATTTTGTTTAAAGACCCAACCTATCTTGATGTAGCTATTTTTTGTTCAGTTATGTATAATTTATCTTCAACTATATACAAAACAGAATAATGCTTAAAAAAAATTATGCCCACTGAAAGATCTAGGTCTTTAGGTATGGAAGAGAATTTTTTAGAAATGGTGAAACATATTTACTGTTTCTGAAAGTTTTCCCTCTTTTCATCCACGCTAACTGTTAGTGTTTATAAAAAGAAAAAAATTATCAAATATAACTTGAAAAGAAAATCCCAGTTAGGAGTCAATGAAGAATAACGTACGAAATAAGAGATGGTAAGAAAAAGAGGGAAGAAGTTGGAGTCACCTGCTGTATGCGGCGGAACTGGTGGAGGCAACATCAAATCTTCCTTGAAAGATTAAAAGTGATTGAGAAGGAGAAGGAGTTTGGTAAATAGAATTGCTAAGTGGTCGAAGCTCTAATGCAGAAATGAAAGGTACTCCCACAACAGTTTTCACAAGACACACATGTATTGTGTCGGTTGTTGATGGAGTATGAATAATCTCAGAAATGTAAGAATCATCATTAGCTCTCAAGTCAACAGTGTCCCAATGATTGAGGCCAAGATACAAATCGAAGGTTGGAGTTTGATTTTTGCCATCGTAATTCCCATAAGCAAAGAAAGCTCTGATGAGATAAGTATGGTGCTTGCCTTGTTTTGGTTTGAGGGTATAGCAATTCCTTGTTCCGTTTGGGAAGCTTCTCAAGGTTCTTAGAAGTCCCCCATAATAAGGATAATCAAGGTTGGCGCCTGGGAGAGGCATAGAATTTGTGCCAGTTTCTATAAAGTTTGCATCTGTTTGATACCATATGCCCGTATCCTTGTCTGAGTAATCAAGTGTTGCTCCACAATCAATGCTTATAAACCCTACACAAAAGTAGCTCAAAAATAAAAACATCATAAGTTAACATTTTAATCAAATTTATTTAGCACCATATGATTCAGTCATGTAAATATATAAAATAAGACATTGGGTAAGGTGGGGATATAGATTCTTAAAATATTATTTCTTAATATATGACGTATTTAATTAATTTGATTATATTAAAAAAGTTAATTAATTTAGTTAATATAACATATTTTTATCCAAATCACCCTAATCATCTTCTTTAATTCTATCATTTCCTCTCTTACTTGATTATTATTAAGGGAGTATCAATAAGGATAATTTAAAAAAATATTGATAAATATATGAAATATGTCTTATATTTAAATATAATATTATCTCCCTAATTAGATCATATATTAAGGACAAGAGGAATAATTTATAACTTATATGAAAAACCAGGTTGGAGTAAGTCATGTGGATAGCTTCAAAGTAATAACCATGTAAAGAACATTATATTAGAGCTAATTTACCAGGATTATTGTCGTTAGTGATGAGTTTTCTCCCATCTCCCACTGAACTGCCAACATGAAAGAGAAGTTTGATGAAAACGAGACACAACCCTAGAAACAAATTCAACTTTGGTTCCCTTCCCATTTGATCGGATCTGCAAATATATATTTATATATATGTATATATATATATCAGTTATTACTCATGATCGACATATAGAAGATAAAAAACTAAGTAAAAGAAGTAGGACAAGAACAATATATAGAGATGAACTCACTAGAAACGTACAATATCAGACAAGTTATAACTGAAACCAAGATGAGTAATAGTATTAGTGTGTGTTTGAATGGGTTTTATTTATAAGTATTCAGTTGAGTCTTCCGTGCATATATGAATGGAAAAGGCAACATGATATTTTCCTTTTCGTTGACCAAAGAAAAAACCAATTTTATGGCTGAAGTGACAGGAACGTGGAAAGGAAACAGTTCATTAGAGATGACTTTGGGGTCATTCATGGTTGACAGCTGTACCTTTCCTCTTTTGATATTTGTAGCTTTCAGCAATTTTCCAGTGAGAATACATCAAACTTCAATATTCGCCCGCCTGCTTCAATGGTTTAAGGTGTGATCGATGAAAATTCCACTCTATCAATTTTCCAGTGAACTCGGATTATTTTCTATCCTTGATCCTGAACGACTTCGACTCCTCATTCTCCTGGCCCTATTATAATTTAGTATAATTTTAATAAAAAAATATATGTTATGAGTATCAAGTATGATTAAATTTTTTTCTGTGAGCAAAAAGTATACAAACATTATAAAATAGTGCAAAAATACTAACTTCATCAAATGTCTAAATGTCAGTTTCTTTTATTATGTGGGTCCTATCTAGTCTAATATTTTCTCTCTCCTCATCGTCTACTCTCTTTCCCTCTCATTCCTGTGACGTGCATTTAGTTATATATAACGTGTATTGAGGGGCATTGACCAACGTTGCTACACGTTCAAAATCTCTCTTACTAGTTGTTATTCTCATTTGTGATACATGACCATTGCTCAGTCATTATTATTGATATTATTTACATCTATTTCTCACAAATTGTCATGGAGGAAAATCCTTTAATAAAAATTGAGATGTATATGCATGCCCATTTAACTCTTATAATTAAAAACAAATGAAATATTACTTATCATCTTCTAAATAGTAACATCAAAGTACATGAATTGGGGTTGATCCGTATCATGACAAGTTTAAATAATGATAAATATTATATAATTAAACGAAGCAATATCTTTATATTTTTGGGTATGATTTTCCGTACTTTTTAATTTCTACCTAGCAAACAGAATATTGACTTGACTCATGGGAATTTTTTCATTTTGAATTTACTTGTGTGAATTCATGTGGTTGTATTTTGTTAGTTGTTACATTGGAAACTAAATACTTACATGTTTGTATAAAATTTTAGTTTGATAGTTTCTAACATAAAAACAAACAGATTAAAGAAGTACTAAATAGCAGAAAATAATAATGGTACATGACTTGCTTTGGTTGTTATATTTGGTAGCTAGCCATGCATGCATATGGGTTGACTTGGTCCAAGTAAAAGAAAAACGTGACGTCGAAATGTTCAGTCTCCTCAAACAGTGCCATTAATGACGACTCTATTGTGGTCCTTCATTCATAAACAATTAGGCTTTCTATTTCACCAACGGGGGTTGGTCCGAGTGGTAAGCGGCTCGGTATCGCTTAAGCGAGGTCTCGAGTTCGAGCCTTGGCGTACGCAGAAAATCCCCGTTGGGAGACTCACCCACCATAGCCAGGTGCGCGACGCGGGTCAGATCCGGATGTAATCGGGGCAAAGCTCCGATGAACCGGGTGGGCAACCAAAAAAAAAAAAATTAGGCTTTCTATTTCCCTTTCTTTGGTTATCTTTTTTTCTTTTTCGTTTCTTCCCTTTTCTCTTTGTTTTTATGGCTTTTGTGATTAAATTGGGATATATTTTTTTGTTGCGTTTTTCTCGCTTTATATCTCTTATTTGCTTTATTTGTGAATTAATTAATAAATTCATATTTCAGGAAGCTGATTCGAAAACAATGCTAATTATTCGGAACTTGTGACATTGTTTGAGTTGAATATAACAGGAAAAAAAAGAAAAGAATTACTCATATCCTTAATATATAATATAATTGAGAAGTTAATCTTAATCCTAAATATGAATCCTATTTCCTATATTTATCAACTTTTTTCCTAAAATTACCAATATTCATACTCACTTAACAATAATTAAGTAAAAGATGAAATGAGTGAATTAAGGAAGATTATTAGGGTATTTTAAAAAAGTATGATATATTAACTAATTTATTATATTTTTTAATCTAATTAAATTAGTTAAATATGTTATATATTAAAGATTAGAAGGGTATTAAGCTTTGTCTGGCTCTTTCACTTTGACATGCTCAAAGACAACGAGTAACCCATATTTTGGTTCGTGGCTACAGAAAAGGTGATATTTGACTAAAAGCTTTGGATCCAACTTGTGGTCATCAAGTTTTGTACGTACTTTTCCGACTACTCGATTAAAGGAAAACAGAACAACCTTAAATTTTCATCAGCGTGTTTATGGAGCCGGAGAATGTTGGGGGAAAGGTATGGTGTGATAAAATACTAGAGATAAATTGACTTGACTCAAAGTTTGATCTTCTCTGCAACTTTATGGGATCATTTAAGCTGTATTTATATGAAGTTGACCATAGATCAAAGTCCTCTTCTTTGCAATTTACTTCTCTAGTTCTATTTATAAAGTTAGGCGGGAATTTTTTTTATCATATTTATAAATTATATCATTAGATTTTTTATAAATATACAATTTTAATTTTTATTTAATTATTATTATTGTGTATATTTTTTACTCATGAGATAGAAAGTATATTAAATATGGGGTTAGGGTGTGCCTAACAACCCGAAGTAATTTTGATGACGTAATTAATACTCAAACATTTATGTAGGGCAGACAACACCCTAAAGTAATATGACCATAAGAGCATCATATATAAATCTTATTGAGGGGGCACTAAGCTCGAACAGTTTTAAGACATATTTAACACTCATAAATCAAAACATGATGCAAGTAAATCTTTTTCCTCTATCACCCACTTGTCATAAAATCTTTTTTCAATCTACTAATGGATGAGAACCTTCAAACAACATGCATAAACAAGTTAGTGAATCACATTATCATCTCAAAACATTAATTATCACTATGCCGCAATTTACTATTTACCAATGATTTACCATTCAATAACTACCCTCTTACGAGTTTGATGAACAGCTGCACGCACCTGAAGTCCAAAATAATTCATCAACTCAGCTTTAAGATTAAGTACTTAATTTCTTTGAAATTATGGACTTTGGAAGAAGCACAATGAATGATCTATTCGTGGATTTTTTAAGATCTAGATAACAAGTTATGAATATAATTTTAGTTTGATAATTTATAACATAAACCCCAAACAAATTAAAGAAGCACTAAATAGCAGAAAATAATAATGGTACATGACTTGCTTAGCTTTGGTTATATATTATGGTAGCCATGCATGCATTCATATGGGTTGACTTGGTCCAAGTAAACGACAAATACCTTTTGTGGCTGTGAAGTGACTTGGACGTCGAAATGTTGAGTCACCACATATCGGGGTCCTTCATAATTGACAGCTGCAGCTTTCCTCTTTTGATATTTGTAGTTTTCTCCAATTTTCCAGTGAGAATACATCAACCTTGAAAATTCCACTCTTATGTATCGAGGGGACCCAGATTATCATCTCTAGTCTATATAATCTAAATCCTTGTGATTCGAATCTTTGTTCTAGTGTACCTATGAAAAGTAAAAGTCTTTAGCCAGTTCCTCTTGGCCCAGTTTGATTCATGTGAAAATCCTATATAGAATGGGATTATGAGGTTATATATTTGTTTGACACTGTTTGTGAGAAATTAAAAATCCATTTGTGACTCGTTTGGTAGCCTGAAAATTTAGCCATGAAAAAAGAAAACGGGATATTTTCCTTCACAGTTGATAAGTGAATATTTTATAATTAAATAGATATAAATTTTAGATATATTAGATTATATTCATGGACATCAATAATCAATGTGCAATACTTGAGCCAAATATTTTGTTTTATATATATTTAATTTATTTTATGTATTTTCCTCTTAAATCTAATTACAAGAGCTATACTCATATCCATTTTATTTTGCATATTACTCTCTCGGTTGGTTTAAGTTTGTTCTTAAATATAATACCATAATCTATTTTGTCTCTTAAAATTATAATTTATCCTCAATGTCTTATATAATTGCACATATTAAAGAGTATTTATCAAAGATAATTCAAATGCATATGATTAAGAAGATTATTTTAATAAAATTAATATAAAATTATTATAATTAAATAATTTATTTAACTTTTTAATTAAATTAATTAAATAGATTTTATAGGGTGGTGGTAGTATTAAACAGTAGGAAAGATCTGGGTCCTCAACCGTAATTTTCTCCAAAGTTTAAGAATATGAGGAGCCATGATGTGACGAGATTGAAGTTTGAACCCAGGAGATGGGGCTTAATCGTAAATTTATCTGAAGAAGAATGGGGCATTTAGCTGTAATTTTAACTGTATTAAAAAGATTGGAAAGAATGAGAGGCCTAATAAATCAAATATAATAATTCAATTCTTTTTAATATAAAATAAATTTAATTAATTTAATTAAATAATTAATTAATTAAATTAGTTAATATAATATTTTTTTAAAATAATCTAATTATTTTTCTTAATTTACCCATTCTATTTCTTACTTTATTATAGTTGAAGAAGTATCAATAGAGATAATTAAAAAATATAAAAAAATTATATTTAAAACTAAGATTAATTCTAGATTATATATTAAATAACTAAAAATTATTATATATAGAGAGTGTAATATTCAAAAGGGATTTGGATTCTGTTCGTTGAGTGTTTCGTCCTATGCTCCCAAATAACATTATTGAAGTCAACTGCATTTAAGAAAAATGAAGGATGGAGTATAAACCATACTTTTTTTAAGATTTATGTTTTACTTTATAAGACACTTTAATAAGATAAAAAAATTTCACTAATGAAGGTGTATGATCAGAATCACTATAATTTTAGTTTTATAGTTTCTAATCTAAATCCCAACAAAGAATAACTAAATAATGGCAAATAATATGACCGTAAATATATATGACTTGGTTTGGTTATTATGACATCCATGCATGCATGCATTTGGTTTGAATTGGTACAAGTAAAAGCGAGGAAAACTTGTAAGGAGACTGGGAGAATACTTTCAAATCTCACCTAAGAGAATTTATTCTTAAAGTCTTATAAAATTATCAAATTATTGATAAGTCTAATAGAATATTAGGGGAAGAGATTTCAATTGTAAAATAATTATTTTACCCTCATTCATTACAAAATGACAAGTGAGATAACATAAATGATAATTTTATGTGCTACAATTGACAAATTAAATAGTAAAGAATGATAACTCTATTCTAATTCTCTCTAAATATTAGGTCTAGATTATATGAGTTATCATTTATTGTTATATGATTTATCATTCGCAACAAATAAAGTTACTATTTGTGCTATTTTATTTGAGTTAAATAACAATAAGTTCGTTGTTATTTAACTTATCAATTGTAATATATAAAGTTATAATTTGTGCTATTTTACTTATTATTTTTTTTAATGAATGAAGGTAAGATAGCTATTTTACATTTAAACTTTCTCGAGGTTCTACTGGACTTTTTAATAATTTAATAATTTTGTGAAATTTTATAGAAATAAATTTTCTGAGACTTAAATGGGATTTCACAAACTTTTATGGTTGAAATTGAGTGGAACGTCGAAATGTCCAGTCACCACAAACAGTGACAGTACCATTAGAGACAACTTTGTGTGATCCTTTATAATTGAGGGCATTTTTGGTAGCTTAGAAGTAAAAATAGAATGTTCTACTTCCTTTGTTTGGTAAGATAAAAGTCGCTTCTACTTCTACTGCTAACATTTTTAGATCATTTTAATTATAAAATTCTCCTAAAATATAACTATTATTATTTATTTAGACATATTTTGTATCCAATATAATTTAAAAATAATATTATAAATAAACTTAGTTTATTTTAAAAGAGCTAACTATGGTAGAAAAGAGTTTAGTTAAAATCTAAAATGAACTCTACCATGGTTATAAAAAGACTTTTTTTTAAAATATACATAAAATAATATAATATATGAGTATACAAAATAAAACCTATTGTGTCAATATACAAGTATTCTACGCATACCTTTAAAAGAGAAGGTTATACTATCAATATAGCTTTAATCAAGCCTCTGAAGTTTTCCCTGGGGTCCTAAGATGAGACTCACCTGAAAAATGTTATAAAAATAGGGTGAGACTAATGTCTCAGTAACCATCAATTCTACTCATCATGAGTACTAACATGTGCTCATGAGGTGTCAAGTGGGACCAATCATAAAATATAATATATAGAAAATATTATATTATCATAATAAAATTAAATGGATAACCCACCCAAGTTCCTCCCCTCAAACCAATCGAACCGCCTTATTTTCGCTAATCGAACCCATGGGCTAGTGGTAACTACCCCTCAAAAAGCGAACCGATCAAGTGATATGGATAGGCCAAAATTCACAAAGCACCTGACCGGATCATGGGTTCATTCCTCCTCGGTAAACAGGTGGGGGTGTCGCAGCCCCTCAGTAAACAGGTGGGGCACGTCCCTCGGTAAACTGGTGGGATAAAAGCCATCGATTGAGCTCTGATGGAGGCTATACCACGTAGTAGAAACACAACTCCATCATCACCCATTCCCAATATATAATTATTAAAATAATCATATTAATCAAAATCTCAATAGCTTAATAAATATCACAAAAGAGTTTTTCTCAAGATAATAACTTTGTTCAAATTTCAATATCAAGATATAACAAGTTTATAATCTCAACTCAAACTTTCTAAATTAAACTTTAAGTCACACGAGACTATTTTCAATAAAAATAGTCAAATAAATTTTCTCAATATAATTATATCAATAACAATAGATTTTTATATATCAAAATACTCACAAACATCACATTAGCACACACAACGAGTAGAAAGTGGTTACCTCCTTTAGGAATAGAGAATGGACTGAGAGAGAGGACTAAGAAAAGAAGAGCCGCCTCAATAATCCAGTTTGAGGAATAACTCAGAGTCTTAGCTCTATTTATAGAACTATAATAATAATCAAAAATTTAAATTCATATCTTATCTTTGTTAGAATCTTATCAGATATAGTATTTTAAAATTTAAACTATATTATCATTGTAGTATAAATACATATATTATTATATGTATATTTAATCAAAGATATATGTATATTATTATTTATTTTTATCACAATTCTATCAGGTATTTTAAAATTTAAACTATATTTTTTAAAATAAAATTATATATCTAAATCTGAATTTAAATCCTAATAAATTTCTAATTAATAGTAACAATCAAATCATAAGATTTTAAATAAGATAAAAATAGGATAATCTATATATTATATCATATTTTATTAAAAATAATAAAAATACTAAACTATAATAATTTAATTAGATAATATTTTTTAAATAATATTTTAATTTTTACTTAAATATAAGGATAAAAATTAGAATGTTACATTAGTTCCATCCGAAAAACTCGAAATTGAGATGATGGAGGTGATAGTAAGATTTTTTAGACCATTTTACCCTAATTATAAAATTTTTAAACAACTTTAACGCTTCCCAATCGTTTGAAACAATCATTTCGAAATAATAATTTTTCGTAGGACTTCAACAAAACGTAAACACACATGGACACACAGTCCACGAGGGATAACTAACCAGTCTGTGGCTCCAAACCACTATCATACATGGACACATAGTCCACGAGGGGTAACTAACTAATCTGGTGGCTCTAAGCCACTATCTGTCAAGCTCGAGTATAACCATGGTGTATCAATAACTCATAGTACTACTGTTAGTAACCAGCGTTCTGTGCTCCATCCTCTAAAACCTTTCTAATATGCATGGGGGTAATTTGGTATTTAAACAATCATAACACTTTCGATGCAATAATCTCAATTAAAATTGTTCATAATTATGAAATCCTCCAGCATGAACTTTTATGATAAATCATTAAAAGATTTTATCAATTATATAATCAACTATTCAATAATGAATTTGAATAAATCATTTCTAACATATAATGTCATGAATTCAAAATTTATTTTTCGTAAATCGTGCTAAAATTTATATTTAATAAATATGTCAAATAACTAATTATATTTTAAAATCTTATAATTAGGGAACGTTATTCACTCATCTACTATTCCGATATAGTTTACTCCCACTCTATCTTTCGGAAATATTTCCTCTTGATTTACCTAAATTTCTAAAATAATATATTCCATCAGAAAATGTCTTTCCCCTCCAAATACCAATTTCTACTGTTCGCTAAAAACTTGACAAAACAAGCACCACACCTAGACACACATATCAATCGCCAAAAACACTGTTCCAACAATACTTTGAGCTTTAAAAATTGTAATCTTGGCACCTATACCAATTATTCAATAATTACCCAAGTAACACATTTCCCTTCCAATTCTATCATTCAAGCGCTTATAGTTGCTTTTGACAAAAATCTGAAAATTCCAACTATCCATAACAGAGTAAATAATCATTCCATATAACAGAGACCCAACTCATGACCTTTACCATTCTATTATTCCACTCACAACAGCAACTCATATAATTATTTATATATATACACATATGCTGTCAGACCATTCCCTAAAGGCTCAAACACATCCAACACCAACAGAAATTCCTACCCTGACAGTAATGTATATATATACACACACCTATATGCAAACGCACCAACACAGCAGCAACACAACAAAAGCACAGTCTGACTATTTCATTTTCCCTTCCTCTTCTTCCTTCTGTTTTTACTCAAACAACAGTTCACACATATATATACATTCTGCTACAGAAACCGCAGCAATACACACACAGTAGCACGCAACAAGGCAGAGTCCTTATATACATATGTATATATATACATATATATAGACACACTTATCCTTTCCAAAAACCAAACCAATGCCCATGCCTGACGACAGCCTCAATTCCTCTCTCTGTTTCCAGAATTTCATAACCCAGAACAGGACTCCCAAACACAGCAACCTTCCATGGTTCCCTCAATTGCCAACTCAACAGAGCAACCCATAAAGCAATAACAGAGGAGATGAATCAGGGAAAGAAAAAAAATTTGAAACAGAGAGCTCACCTCTGTCGACGGCGGGATATGAGCAATATCACCAACCACTGTCCTTCTCCTGCCGTCACGCTCTTCGTCTCTCGATCTCCTACACCCAATAATTCTTTCACCGCAAGCACCCAGTGAACGGCTCACGGAACCAGCAGGACAGAAATTGGAAATCCCAGGCTTGCTACAGTAGTAGAGGATGGCGCCGGATGGCTGCTAAACAGCGACGGCGACACTTGATAGTATGGACGACTGGAAATAGGAATTCACAGCCGCCAAACCTCAAAAATTGCTAAGCTTCCTCTGAGATTTTCACTTTCAGCTTCTCTCCACACTGAAACTCACAGGCAACAGAAATTGGAATGGGGAAAGGGAAGGGGTGCTCCAGAAATAAAGGTCGAAGGCTGACCTTGCGTGCCGTGACTCTCCCCTCCTGCGCCGCTCACCCACTCCGCTTTCCCCCACGGCATCGCCTGCGCTGCTCTGCCCTGAAATGCGACGCCACATGAGAGAAATGAAGAAAGGAGGTCGGGCAGGGGAAAGAAATCAGAGGGGCAAAATGGTAATTTCGTACACCTAAAATAAAAAGGAAACCCCCAAGGCTGCAGACGATGGGAATCGAACCGGGGACCACTAAAATAATTGCTCTGCCTCAAACCACTCTGCTATTTCACTCCCTCTGTGATTTCCCTACCAACAAAAATATATATTTCTTTAAAATGATTTCATAACTGAATAATTCTAGAATCATTACAGGTAAGTTGGTTAAGATTAAATGATATGGATTCAAGATTATATATATATATAAGAAGATGATTTTATATACATATGTGTTCATAGGCGTTCCTTTGTAATTTCAAATGTATGTGTTGCTCTGCTGTATGTTGGCCGAGATAGAGCTTCATTCTCTGAGTTTTGGGGCATTTGAAGGATATAAAGGAGAAGAGTTTTCATAATCTAAACTTGTTATTTGGTTATATATATATATGCTGTAAGAAAAACTGAGAAAGAGAACGGTGGCTGTTCATGTTTTGTGAAAGGAGAAAACAAGTTCAAATATTAATTTGAATTAAGTCGTGTGTATACACACACATTTACCCATTACGTTTAAAAAGAGATGAATGGATTTAATAAGTTATAGATATACACAAGTTCAAAGGAATTATATTAAAGAAATTAAGTTTGTCTTCAAGAAATGCACGAGAGAAGATAGTATTGGATAATTATAAACTAATTAGTTTCATACTAGACTTAAAAAAAGAAAGAAAGAAGAATTATATATATACTCTATGGTTCATATGCGTGTGTTTATATATATACATATATTTTTATTATTCCCATGGTAACTTCCTCAACCATTTCCTTCCTCCATCATAAAGTCTCTGCAGTAATTTGACAGGGAATCAACTCACAGGTTCAATTCCCAAATCAACATTGCTGAAGTCAAATACCACTTTGTCATTGAGGTTTGTTTATTTGCTTTTAAGTAATTATAATACAAACAAGCAGTTTCTTCTCAGAATTAGCAGTGTAGTTCCATTATGGAATATCAATGCCAAATTGTGGTTTCTGATGTCAAAATCACTATTCTAATTAGGCTGTGACATTTGAAACTCTTGCATAATAAAGTTTTGATTTCTTTTTTGGCTAGATTGGAAAGAAATCCAGATCTTTGGCTGACTGAATCATGCAAGACTAAAAAGTTTCCTGTTCCACTAATTGCATCTATAGCAGCTTCTGTAGCAGTTCT
Source organism: Leucaena leucocephala (assembly GCA_037074615.1). Taxonomy (NCBI): domain Eukaryota; kingdom Viridiplantae; phylum Streptophyta; class Magnoliopsida; order Fabales; family Fabaceae; genus Leucaena; species Leucaena leucocephala. Next base: position 18,814,842 of record CM073555.1, on the reverse strand, counting down.
GGTAATGATTGTCCTTATTTTCCTGATGATCCGGAGAATCAAAAATAAAAAAGGAGGTATGTATTTCCCTTCTTCTAAAATCTTTGGCCGCGTCTGCTGCAATCATAATTTTGTTTCAATCATTCCTCTGTCAGCTTGTAGTCCATATAGTTCATCTTCATTTAACATGATTGAATTCAATATCAAAAGAAATATGATTTACCAAAGAACTGCATTTTTTTTCTCTTTTCTTTTTGCCGTTCAACTTTGCCTTACAACTTAATGTCTTATCTGTGCTGGGATGTTGTCATTACAGTTTCAATTTTCTTTTATATCAATTTCTAAAGAGTTTACTGAGGAAAAGAAGGAGACTAGACTAAAGGGGTCTCCATTTCCATTTTGAAAGTTCAAATATTTTTTTTAAAGAAATATATTGTGAATGGTGTGATTATAATTTTTTTTTTTTTTACAAGTGATTATAATTATTTACATTTCTGCTGTGATGTTTGCAGCATCTAAGACAGATGGGCTAGAGAAATCAAATAAATACTTATTTTCTTTAAGGGATGTTATTAGAATTACCAATTAACTTCAAAACTAAAATTGGAAAAGGAGGATTTGGAGAAGTTTACCTTGGTAATCTTGCAAGATGGTAGAGATGTTGCTGTCAAGCTTCTTTCTCAGACATCAAGGCAAGGAGATAGCACTCAGAGGTTTGGCGTGACGATCATAAGCCTTAGGAAGATTTCATTAATCATATTTTCTTTTGCTTCATATTTTTGTTCATCAGACAAACACTTTAGAATTTTCAACATTTTCCTTAAATAATTCATAAAGTTAACTTCCAATTGCAGGTAAATTTGTTGACTATCGTTCCCCATAAAAACCTGGTTTCTTTTGCGCGGTACTGTGATGATGGTGATGTGAAAGCATTGATCTATGGATATATGGCTCAGGGGAACCTGCAAGGGCTGTTGTCAGGTTAGTTAGTTAGTTACTGATTAAAAGACAAAAACTCGTATGGGCTTTCTACTTAGAAGATAAATGCTTCAAATTACTTGGCTTGAAAATTACTTTTTTTATGTTAATAAAGATGTTTTCTTTCTTTATTTTGAATGAGTTTTAAGAACAATGTTCTGGTTTGGAAGTGCAACATATCAAATATGTATGCTTTGTTTTCTGAACTCTGAGAGAAATCCAAATGTTTTGAAGTGGTCTGAAAGACTTTAAATTGCTGTGAATGTTGCATTTGGTATGTCAATCCTCACTTTTCTTCGTCTTGGCTTCTATTTTCCCTGTCTTCTCATCAATCATCCCTAACCAGAAAAAGATGTGTAATAAAAATGCAGGATTGGACTATTTGCATAATGGTATTAGGCCACCTGTAGTTCATAGACACTTGAAGATTTCAAATATTTTGTTGAATAAGAAGATGGAAGCCAAGGTTTCTGACTTTGGACTATGTAGATCTTTCACAAATGAAAATGACACTCATATATCAACCGTATCGGCTGGCACATTTGGTTATCTTGATCCTGAGTTAGTAGCATAGTTTGCAGGTTTCTTCCGAATATATCCTGATTAATTACAGATAATATGCAATTCTTTTAACCATTTAGTTAAAATTATACTCTTCCAGTCCTTAATGTAAAATGAGACAACAAGGATTGAACTTTTGACTCCTTATTTCATTTGTAGATTTCAAAGAAATGGACAGTTAAACAAAAAGAGTGATGTGTACAGTTTTGGGGTAATTCTGCTGGAGCTAATCACAGGACTACGTCCAATAAAAGAAGAGTCACCTGAAAACAAGAGTCACTTACTTCATTGGGTTAATCGTAAACTTAAGAATGGAGATATTAAGTCCATAGTTGATCCAAGGTTACAAGGACAGTATAATTATAATACAAGTTCAGCCTGGAAATTTGAAGAGACTGCCATGTCCTACGTTCTACCTAAAGCAATCCAAAGACCTGACATTAGTGAAGTATTAACAGAGCTAAAGATCTGTTTTAGTTTGAATCAACAACAGGCTCATATCCGTGAAAAATCAGAGAGTAGCAGAAGAAGGGCCAGCAATTCATTGCATATGGGCTCTCAGAAATTGATTGGGCTTGAATCAGTAACAGGCCCATACGCTTGATTACAATTTAAGTCTCAACTCTCAAGTTTGAATAATTGTTACTCTTATAAAAGAAAGGGAGACTTCGCCCTGACTTGGATTCAGTGAGTTTAACTTTTTTCAAAAAATTTTGTATTAAAAAAAAAGAATAATTGTTACTCTTTAAAAAATATTGATTTCAGTCGACTGTTTATTTATTGTTTGATTATCAATTTTTCTAACAATGTGCTTCGCTTAATGGAAGACTAATTAATTACTACATAATTCTCTTTCAAAAAATGTTAAGAAGCTAATTCAACTATCACATCAAAATAATGAAATTACACTACCAATTCATTGAGCATTGATATATAGTGTGCTGGAGAATCTCATCAGATGTAAAAAAATTAGATTAGGAATTTGACAATGTATCTTCCAAATATGTCAAATTATGAACAGTTTGGGCAGTTTTACGTGATTTATCTACACTTGAAATCTGAAATTGTTACATTATACATAGAACAATTTTCTGCTATATTAGCAGATGACGTGGCCACGTTTTCTATTGCATTAGTGAACAATGCCGGTCTCTTAGGTACAGCTAATAAAATGGTGTCATTAGAAAGATAAGAAACCACGTATAACAATATAGGGTCGATCTTTGACTTGATCTTTGCCCACATAACAGACCAATATGAATGCATCTCAATAATTCATTGGCATTCCAAGTTCCATCACTTAGTGAGGGATCTGCTAGCTCTAAGGCTCTTCCTTCATTCCACAACTTCCATGCCTAAAATTAATTAAACAAGTTCATTTTCTGTGTATATTAACCATCAAACAATGAACTTGCATGTAGGGATTCATATTGGAAGAAATTAATTAAAAGCGAGGACGGACAGAGAACTCGCACGCCACAGTACCACCACCCACATGAGAAGAAACAGGAAGGAAGAAGGGGAGGTTCGGTGGTTGAGAGCTCCATGGCAGAGATGGAGACAAGGATGGAGATGAAGGAGACGAAGGAGATTGAAGATTGCAGAGGAAGCTAGGTCAATCGGGGTTCTACACACTACCGTCATTCCCGGGGAAGGGTGCAGGCATCAGATTATTCTTCCAATTTCACAGATCTATAAGCACAGCCCACCTTATCGCCATAGGATCTCTTCTTCGTCTCAGCCGTTAAGCCCGGCGGCCCCAAATAGGCACACACGTCCACAGCCCACACACACAGCTGGACGTCCTCTCCCACAGCAGTTGCCGGAGAAAGAGCTCCTGCTGGCCGTCGCCCCCGTGCTCTCTCCCTCTCTCCCTCGCTCCCTCGCTCCCTCGCGTGCTCGCTCTGTTTTGAGTTAAGAAGTTGGTGATAAAGGGGTAGATAGGGACAGGCGCAGGGGGTGCGAGGGAATGAATTATCTGGCTTCCCAACTTTATTTATTTCTTATTTCATCGTTTATTTAATATCTTAAATATTTTAAAAAGATTTAAAAAATAATTTTTAATGGTATATTAGAATTTTCTTTTTTCAATATTTTCTCTAACCTATAAAATAATTTCTCTAAAATTTTTAGGATAAATGATAACTTCTAACTATTTTTCTTAATTTTTTTAAAAAATAGAGACTTAAAATTTAAAAAATAACTATTAAATTATTTATTTATCTCTTGGGGAAAATAAACTCTTTTCATAATTTTTTAGATCCCCAAAATATCTATTCCATATTTTTTTCTTAATTTTTTTGAACCCAAAATATTTTTAATAATTACTATTTCTGTACTATTTTCTTAAAATTTAACATTTGAGACTTTTTAATGAAAAAAATTACTATCAACCTTAACAACACCTTATAAATTTCTTCTATTAAAATTTGGGATGTAAAAGTGCACTTGTGCGAGCACACTTAAATATAGTTATTTCTTATCATTATTATGTTCCCATACAACAAGATGTATTGTGTAATTTCGAGATTTAAAGTTGTCATTTTCAGTGTAAGGGTAAGTGTTTTTTAGAAATCTGTTTTAAGACTTAAAAAGATCTAACAAGGCTTTACACAGTTAGACTAACTATATGTTAGTAGTTCTAACCTTATTATATTCATTAATTTAATTATTATACTTCTTTAATATTCAAAGAATTTGTGAGGATTTATCTGGTTATAATAAATTATAATCTAGGTATGTGCTTACTAACAAAATTTATTGCTTGATCCTCCAAATCACAAATTGAAAAACTTAGTCTCTTCCTATAAAGAGTTGAGTGTGTTTACTAAACATATTGGATTGATATGACATCATAAATGCTTATTATCTTATCAATAGAGATAAAGTTGTATTCTTTAGTGTTCATGAAAAGAAAAAATATAGTACCAAATATAATTTGAAAACAAAATCCCAGTTTGGAGTCAACGACTAACGTACAGAAATAAAGAGAGATCGGTAAGAAAAGGAGAGAAAATGTAGAGTCACCTGCTGGGTTGACAGAAGTGGTTGCGCCAACATCAAATCTCAGTAATGAAATAATCTTCATTAGTTCTCAAGTAAACAGTGTCCCAATAATTGAAGCCAAGGTACATATTGAAGGTTTGAGTTTGATTTTTGCCATCGTAATTCCGATAAGCAAAGAAAGCTCTGATGAGATGAGTATGGTGCTTGCTTTGTTTTGGTTTGAATGTGTAGCAATTCCTTTTTCCTTCTGGGAAGCTTCTCAACGTGTTTAGAAGTCCCCCAAAATAAGGATAATCAAAGTCGAAGCTTGGGAGAACCGTAGAATTTGTACCAGTTTCTATGAAATTTGTATCTATCTGATACCATATGCCGTTTCCTCGTCTAAGGAATCACGTGGTGCTCCACAATAATGACATCTAGAATTTGCTATGACCTGTAGAATTTTTTTTAAATGATAAGTACGGACCGCTTTGATAAGAGCTAATTAAATTGCTGCCAACTATTGACCCTGGTTTCTACAGGGCATCATAACCATGTCAAGGAATGCTTTGATTATTTATTTATTTTTTAATAAGAAGATTCTCAAGTTGTTCAAGGATAAACTACATGTACTGAAGCAAAAAAAAAAAAAAAAAGAAAAAAGAAAAAAAAGAAAGAAAGGTGAGCCAAATCTACTGATATTGGTCATAATCCAATAAGTCCAGCAATCAAAGTAATAAGTTCAGAATAGAGAGGAAGAAAGCTCAGACCCACCAGCAGTAGTAAGAAGAAGAATCACACTTTGACCCAAACATACATTGAGCTCACGCATCTATATGACGTGTGCATTGAGCTCAGTCACCACAAATATAGCCATAATACATCTATAGTTTTCCACAATAAATACATCAACTACGAATATTAACCAGCTTCTATATGACGTGTGCATTGAGCTCATGCATGAGACTCAAATAATAACTAAGCTAACACTAGGGAAACTGGTGAATATTTGGGCTGTTTCAGATTGTAGCATTCAATAGAACATGTTCCAGATTATTTGGGTGAGTTTACTGGAGGAGAGACAAAATTTTCTTATCTAGTGATTATTCCTATTTTTTAAAAATCTTTTCGGCCGTAATTGTTATTTGACTCAGTTAGGCTTTGATTTTTTTTTCAAACACACGCTCTCAGCATTATTAGGTGCTCAAATTAATGGCACAAGTTTTTAATATATACTCCCACTAATCTCACTAACGACAACAAAGTACTTGTTTGAATTAGCTTATTTTTTACTTATTTTAAGTGCTTTCGCATTGTATGAAGCAAGTGTGTTAGAGGAATTTTGTCTTCTATTGCGTTATTAAGTGCTTTGAGAGTGTCCAATCATAGTCCCAAACATTAATATATTTCATCATTTACGTACATACCCATGCAATCAACACCTATATTTTTCAACACACAATATGTATGCAGAAAACAATTTATTCAATCCTTTTGGTGATATTGTTTGGCATATTCATCACTTTGGGAAGATAAAATTTTAAATGTAAACAGGTATCTATCTTGCAGACAGAGAACTGAAGTCTGAATTAAACTGCGCAACACTCATATTTGTGGAACTGCTTGAATTGGGGTGGTAGCTGCTGCTGGTGGTCACTTCCAAGATTGTATCCATTGCCAAACATTCCCGTAGTTCATAAACAACTTTACTTATATCAGGCCTTTGATTTGCAGATGGTGCAGTGCATGCCATGGCTACCTCTAGAAATTTCCAAGCCGAATCAACACTATATTTTCCTCGTAACCTCGGATCAACAATGGACTGGATTTCTTTGTTTTCAACTTAGGGGCAACCCACTGAAGTAGGAGACTGAAGGTATAGTTTTGTTGCCTTTTCGCTGCTGGTTGTCCAGTGATTAACTCTAGCAGAATTATACCAAAACTATATATATCGCTTCCTTTTGTAAGATTGCCAGAACTTTGAAACCTGTAAACATTTAGCATCCAAATGGAAACAGAACATTTCAAAAGAATTAGTTTAGTTTCTGTGTGCGCGTATCAAATCAATTAAGATTCTTCAGAAAAATATATTAAACCTTAGTTCGAGGCAGTCAATCTAGCGAGAACAAAATGAGCTTGATTTGTCTTCCAATCCAAATAATGTTCATTAAAGATGCTCTTTGTATTGCATTGATTTTCTTGTACGCAAACCTTAAAACTAATTTAGTGGGGATTCAGATTCTTACTCGGGATCAAGGTAACCAACTGTTCCAGCGGGACGAGTTGACACATGACTATCAATATCATTTGCAAAAGCTCTGGACAATCCAAAATCAGAAATCTTAGCTTCCATATTTTCGTCTAGTAAAATGTTGGTGGTCTTCAAGTCTCTGTGCACTATTGCTGGCTTACAACCATTGTGCAAATATTCTAATCCTGCAATTCCATTCATTTTATAACCAAACCAATTGTATTATATGTTAAATATAATTTGTTTACTTTTTTCATATAATCTGTTTAAAATAAGATTATATATATATCCACAAGAAATAAAAGGATATCACTTCCATACAAATTGAAAATTCAATCATATCCCTCATAAAAGGTTAACGTATGTATAATTTTGCTTACCGCATGCTGCATCTAGGGCAATTTGAACCCTAATCTTCCATTTCAAAGCCTCCCCGTTGTCACCTATATATATATATATAATAGTTATAGTATAATGAGATTTCATTTGCATATAACTTCAGATGTTTCTCAATGAATTAATACCATATTGTGGCTAGAAAATGCATATTTGCTCAGTGAGATTTCATACCCGACAAATGTCGGCGGAGATCACCATTGGCCATATACTCATATATCAATGCCCTCGCACCACTTTCTTTGCAATATCCAATCAGAGAAACCAAATGTCTATGATGAACAACCATCAAAAGTTCTACCTACAATTCATCAGGTTGTAACTTTATTTATCATCAGTTCTATGAAAATGGAATGATATTATTGAACAAAATATATGTTTCTTAATGAATGTGTCATAAAACAAGGAAATTGAGGGAACTATGGGATTTTGACCTAACCTCTGATTGAAATTCTCTATGACCTTGTATCGATGATTGAGAAAGTAACTTCACTGCAACTTGAATATCATTCTTAAGAGTGCCTAAATAAACCCTTCCAAATCCTCCTTCTCCAATCAAGTTTTGTAAGTTATTAGTGATCTCAATAACTTTGGAGTAAGAAAATGCTCGATTTCTTAATTTTGATGATTCATTCCTAGTGAAATCCCCTGTAAATATTGCAAAAGATATGTCAATAGTGTTAAAAATGTGGACCTCGGCATTGATTTCAAGTTACTAAGACATAATAGAGCAGAACCTTTCAGTATTTTAATTCTAAATATCCATATTCCAAGCGAAACCAAGAAGATTACAACAACCAAAGCAGAAACAGATGCTATTAGTGGGATAACGAACGTATGCTTTTTGCATGGATCCGTCAAGCAAAGATCAGCGTTACCATCCAAACTGAAAGATAAATGAGATAATAATTAATTAGTATTATCAATCACTTAATTATCAATTTTATTCATATGTCTGATTAAATAATTATTAATCTTTTCCAGCTACCTTAAAACAAAAGTCATGACAAAATAAAACAGTTTTATCATATTAAATTAATATTGATCAACTGACTTTAGTTCAATTTTTTTTTTAAAAAAAAGGGTCTCAAAAGCTGAGCAACTATGATAGATTAAAATGAGAAACCTCATTTCCAAATCTGACTTCTCCTTGAGAGCCTTGGGAATTGTACCAGTAAGTTTGTTGCTCTCAAATTACTGCAAAAAATTCATTGTTGAAATATATTCACTTATTTGGTGATATACACAAGTTATCATAGTATATATAATTATTAATCTATTCAAATTAATTAAATTCGGAGCTAAATCCTAAATATGTAACTTACAGTACTCTCAACTTGGGCAGTTCGGCTAGAAATTCTGGTATGGAACCTGACAAGTCATTCAATGATAAATCTCTGAAACAAAGTAGTATTTTACACGTTAATGAAACAATACTGCTAAAAGGAATTGCCATTATTAAATCACTCTAGATACAATCTGTAATGACCCTGGGAAATGCTAGATATGAGATTATTTTAAGAAAGGAGTATATATAATTTTGTGATGAAATTTTTCAAGTGGTAGGGTTAGCCGAGTGGTTGGAAGCAGTGTCACAGGCTCAGAGGTACCGTGTTCGACTCCCATGCCTGCAACTTTGGGGATTTCTTTTTATTTTTTGGAAGTGTGAAAAGACCATTTTGCCCCTCTTAACTTTTTCAACTGCCGACACCTTTCCTCCATTCTCCTCTCTGTTGTCGAGTCGGGTCAGGCAGGAAGCTGCAGAGCAACGTGGGGAGTAGGGTAGGCGTCGGCGTGCGGCGCGGAGTCTGAGTGCATGGCACGGTAATGGTTTTCTGTCGTCGCATTCTTATTTCTGAACCACTCCTCCCCCATTTCATTCTCGGAATCACAGACGAGAGAGAGAGAGAGAGAGAGAGAGAGAGAGCAGAGGAGATTTCCTGGAAAGCTTCGCGACGCCTAAGCACTGTAGCTGCTGTGACCCACCGTTCTTCGTTGCCTGAGCTGCTGTCACTGATGCCGAGTTGCTCTTCCATCACTGTGTTCTTCCTGGCCTCATGGATCTCGGCTGGTGGCAGGAAGTTCTTGCTCCTTCCTCTGGTTACATCGGTGACACGTTGCTGTCACTGCACAGCCGCCGCTATTCCTTCCGGTGACCGTGCAGCTAGAGGTTCTTCTTCTTCCTTATTTTCTGTTCTGGGTTGGCCTTCACAGCTGCTGCTGTCACGCTTCAGCACAGCAACTGTTTGGCGTCCGTTGAAGCTCACCATTTGCTGTTGCCGCCGATGTCTCATGCCCTTGCTGCTAGGAGACCACCGTGTGTGGTATGGTAAGCTTCCTCAATGTCTTTTCACTAAATTTTTCCTGCGATCCGTGCTGGTTCAAGTTGTAAGTTACTGTAGCTATCTGAACAAAATAAGAAAAGAGAAGGGAAACAAGCTTGTTGTTAGGTTTGGGCATTAGTGAGTTAGAAATGATCTGTATATATATATGTATTTGATGTGGGTGATTTAAATTACGTGTTCCTGTGTTGCTGTGCATATGTTACTGCTGTAGGGGGAGTGTATGGACAGCATGTGTGCGTATATATATATGTGTGCTTAGTTGCTGTTTTGAAGGTCTGTGATGCTATGAGGGTGGAAGTAGGACTTGGTATGTTGGAGTTGTTTATGGGTCTAATTGAAACTAAAATTGTTAGAGAAGGAAGGTGATGATTAAAGCTCATAATGGGTATATATGTGCGTTCGTAAGTGGCGTTGATGTGCTGCTGTACTTGTTGGTTCCAGACAGCATATGCGCATATATATGTATATATATAGGAGCTTACTGTTGTGTGCAGGTGTGGTCTCGGTTATGGGAAGAATAATTGAACTAAAGGTAATGGAAGTTAAGTGTAGAAATTAAAGTTTAGACTTGAAATTGGACCCAAGATCATGAGCTGGTGCTACTGGAATTGAGTAGCTTAAGCTATATATATACACACTTTAGTGTTACATGGCATAGTAGATAGTTAGTATTGGGCTTGCATGTTGGAATTCGAAAGTCTGGAAGTATGAAAGTTTTAATAGATCATGGCTTTGATATTTTAACAAGTGCTAGAGTTAGATTTAAGTAAAAATTTCATATTTATGATGGGGTTCCGAGAGGTGCTAAAGAGTTATTGAAACTGAAGCTAAGGAAGGGAAATCACTGATTAAAGGAAGAGACAAATGTGGTTTGATGTATGAAGACGAGTGCTAGTTGGGCTAAATTTTAAGAAGCCGAAGTTATTAATTGCATATTTCATATTTAGAAGAAAAGAGACTTAAGTGGATAATTGTCATATTTTCATGAATGAAAATAATTGGGATATATAGAATTATAATACTATATTATAATTGGAATTGGAATGTTAATGTTTTATTTTTCAAAAATTTAGGGAAATAAAGGGAGAATGATATTCTGGAGCTGAGAGTAAGAGTAAGTTATATTGGGCATTTCAGGTGAGTGAATAACGTCCCTAACTTTGAGATTTGGAAATATAATTATTTATTTGACATGTTTATTAAATGTGAATTTTATCACGAATTGCGAGAAAAGAATTTCGAACTCATGACTTTATGTTAATGTCAGCATGATTTACGAAAAAGCAAGCATATGAAATTATGGTTTTAAATTTGAAAATGGATATTTCATTATTGCATACTTGTTCATATTGATTGACAAACATGTTTTGATGATTTATCTAAAATGTTCATGCTGGGGGAAGTTTCATGATTATGATGATTTTAATGGAAATTGTTGCATTGAAAAAAATGTTATGATTATGAAATGTTAAATGGCCCCATGCATGATTGAAAGGTTTTTGAGGACGGAAGACAGAACGCTGGTTACTAACAGCAGTACTGTTAGTCCTTGGTGCACCATGGTTATACCCGAGCTCGACGGATATTCGTGGGTCTTGGACTCGCGCCTGTTATTCGTGGGATTTATTCTCGCGCCTGTTATTCGTGGGTCTTGTACCTGCGCCTGTATTTCGTGGGTTTCATACCTGCGCCTGTTTTACGTGGCCTCGAGTCACGACGGATTGGTTAGTTACCCTCGTGGACTGTGTGTCCACGTCTGTTTCGTTCTGTTGAAGTCCTACGGAAAAGATCTATTTTGAAACGATTGTTTTAAACAATCTCTCTGAAAAAAAAAAAAGAAAAAAAACATTTACCGAGTTATTGGTTTTGGAATTACGAAACTATATGATTTATAACTTATATGAAAAATCCGGTTGGACTAAGGCATGCGGATAGCTTCAAAGTAATAACTATGTAAAGAACGTTATAGCTAATTTACCAGGATTATTGTCGTTAGTGATGAGTTTTCTCCCATCTCCCACTGAACTGCCAACATGAAAGAGAAGTTTGGTGAAAACGAGACACAACCCTAGAAACAGGTTCAACTTTGGTTCCCTTCCCATTTGATCTGATCTGCAAATATATATTTATATATATATGTATATATATCAGTTATTACTCATGATCGACATATAGAAGATAAAAAACTAAGTAAAAGAAGTAGGAAAAGAACAATATATAGAGATGAACTCACTAGAAACGTACAATATCAGACAAGTTATAACTGAAACCAAGATGAGTAATAGTATTAGTGTGTGTTTGAATGGGTTATATTTATAAGTATTCAGTTGAGTCTTCCGTGCATATATGAATGGAAAAGGCAACATGATATTTTCCTTTTCGTTGACCAAAGAAAAAAACAGTTTTATGTCTGAAGTGACAGGAACGGGGAAATGATAAGTCACCACAAACAGTGCCATGAGAGATGACTTTGGGGTCATTCATGATTGACAGATGTACCTTTCCTCTTTTTGACATCGATAGCTTTCTGCAATTTTCCAGTGAGAATACATCAAACTTCAATATTCGCCCGCCAGCTTCAATGGTTTAAAGTGGGATCGATGGAAATTCCACTCTATCAATTTTCCAAAGAACTCGGATTATTTTCTATCCTTGATCCTCGTGGGGAACGACTTCGAATCCTCGTTCTCCTGGCCCTATTATAATTTACGACAAAGGTATAATTTTAATAAAAAAAATTATATGTTATGAATATCTATCACTATATAAACATTACAAAAAGGTACAAAAATACCAACAATTCATCAAATATTCCAAATGTGGGTTACTTTTATTATGTGGATCCCACCTAGTCTAACATTTTCGCTCTCCTCATCCTCTCCTCTCTTTCCCTCTCAGCCCTCCCCGCCCTTTCCAGGGACATGCATTTATTTATATATAAAGCGTATTGAATGGCATTGACCAATGTATTCAATCTTGCTACACGTTCAAAATCTCTCTTACTAGTTGTTATTCTCATTTGTGATACATTCCCATTACCATGCCATTATTATTGATATTATTTACATCTATTTCTCACAATTTATCATAGAGGAAAATCATTTAATAAAAATTGAGATGCATATGCATATCTATCTCACTCTTATAATTGAAAATATAAAAAATATTATTTATCAGCTTCTAAATAGTAACGTCAAAGTGCATGAATTGGGGTTGATCCGTATCATGAACAAGTTTAAATAATAACAAATATTATATAATTAAAAGAAGCACAATATCTTTATATTTTTGGGTATGATTCTCCGTTTTACTCTTTCTACCTACAAACAGTATATTGACTTGACTAATGGGAATTTTTTTCATTTTGAATTTACTTGTGTGAATTCATGTGGTTGTGTTTTGTTAGTTGTTACATTCCAAAATACTTACCAGTTTTTATAAAGTTTTAGTTTGATAGTTTCCATTTCCAACATAAAAACAAGCAGAATAAAGAAGCACTAAATAGCAGAATATAATAATGGAACATGACTTGCTTTGGTTGTTATATATGGTAGATAGCCATGCATGCATAGGGGTTGACTTGGTCCAAGTAAACCAAAAAAACCTTTTATAACTGAAGTGACAGTAACGTCACGTCGAAATGTTCAGTTTCTGAAACAGTGCCATTAATGACGACCTTATTGGGGTCCTTCATTCGTAAACAAATAGGCTTTCATGTGAATTATGTATTATTTTATTATAATTTTAATAATAATATTTAAGAATATATTTTAATTTTTAGGTATTTAGATTTATGTCTGAAAGTAACAGACGACTTATTTTACCTAATATTTGTATCACTTAGAAGGAAGAGAGATTTCGTTCTACCCTTAGATCGTGGTAAACCTAATTTTTTTAAAAAAAAATTTATTAAAAAAAACTAGTCTTTCCATTTTCCTTTCTTTGGTTTTCTTTTTTCTTCTTCGTTTCTTCCCTTTTCTCTTTGTTTTTATAGCTTTTGTGATTAAATTGGGATATATTTTTTTGTTCCGTTCTTCTCGCTCTATATCTCTTATTTGTTTTATTTGCGAATTAATTAATAATTTTATATTTTAGGAGTTGATTCGAAAACAATACTAATTATTTAGAACTTGTGCCATTGTATCAGTTTAATATAACTGGGAAAAAGAAAAGAACTACTCCTCCTATCCTTAATATAATATATAATTTAATTAAATAATTGATCTTAATATTAAATATGAAATATATTTCTTATATTTATCAATTTTTTTTTAAAATTATTCCTACTCATACTTACTCAATAATAATTAAGAAAAAAAATAGGAAAAATAGTTAATGAAAATGAATATGATATTTTAGAAAAAATATGAAATATTAATTAATTTGTTAATCTAATTAAATTAGTTAAATAAATTTTATATTAAATAATTGAGGATTATTAACCTTTGTCCGGCTGTTTCACTTTGACATGATCAAAGACAACGAGTAACCCATATTTTGGTGCGTGGCTACAGAAAAGATGATCTTTGACCAAAAGCTTTGGATCCAACCTTGTGGTCATCAAGATTTGTACGTAGTTTTCCTACTACTCAATTAAAGAGAAATAGAACAACCTAAAATTTTCATCAGCGTGTTTATGGAGCTCGAGAAATTTGGGGAAAAGGTATCGTGTGATAAAACACAACAGACAAATTAACTTGACGACTCAAAGTTTGATTTTCTCTGCAACTTTATGAGATCCTTTAAGTTGTATAATCTAAATGAAGTTGATGATAGAGCAAAGTCGACTCTAATCTTATTTATAAGGTTAGGAGAGGAAATTTTTTTATCATATCATTAGATTTTTTATATAAATATACAATTTTATTTTTTATTTAATTATTATTATTGTATAAATTTTATACTCTTAAAATAGAGTGTATATTAAATATAGGGTTAAGGTGTGCCTACCATCCTAAAGTAATTTTGATAATACAATTAACACTCTAAAATTATTTTTTGGAAGCAAACAACACCCTCTAAAGTAATATGACCGTAAGAGTATCATATATAAATATTATTGAGGGGGCACTAAGCTCGATCAGTTTCATCTTTTAATTAAGACATATTTAACACTATTAAATCAAAACATGGTACAAGTAAATCTTTTTACTCTATCACCCACTTGTCATGAAATCTTTTTTCAATCTACTAATGGATGAGAACCTTCAAACAACATGCACAGACAAGTTAGTGAATCACATTATCATCTCAAAACATTAATTATCACTATGCCGCAATTTACTATTTACCAATGATTTATCATACAATAACTACCCTCTTACGAGTTTGATGAACAGCTGCATGCCCCTGAAGTCAAAATAATTCAATTAACTCAGCTTTAAGATTAAGTGCTTAATTTCTTTGAAATTATGGACTTTGGAAGAAGCAAAGTGAATGATCAATTTGAAATTTTAGGCAAAACGATTTGCACCTGCAATACGATGTCTCACCTAATAGAGTAACTGAAGGGTAAAGTTTGAGGGGAGTTATCGTATTCATGATTTATTGATAATTATTATAGCTAGATTATTGTTTAATATTTGGTTTTATTTTTAATTAGTTTTAATTTTATTTCTTTTGCTCTGACTCAGACTTTATATTGAGATTATTACGAATATTTAATGATTTTTTAAGGTAACTTGGATTATTGGATTATCTATCATTTGTTAACTTTAATTATTTCTGTTTTGAATCTCTAAATTGTTTTTAAACATTGATCTTTATTATTCTTAATCTTAATTTATTATATTGATGTCAGTTAATAGATTAAAACTTTGGAGAATATCTTGTGATAATTTGAGATGGCTTGGTTGTTAGATTAAAAATTTAATTATAATTATTGATTAATTATTTTTAACTCTTATATATGTTGAAGGTGTGATTATCTGCTTTATTGAATTGGAGAATTGCTTTTATCATTGTTAATCACTTGCATTTTCATTACATTCACTCCATATCACTTATTTATTGAATTAAAAATATTAAAAATATTTTATTTAAATTCATTTTAATTAATTCCTTTTAGTCGTTAGGCAATCAAATTAAACCCTATTTTTATAGCTTAATTTGTATCTTATTTAGTTTCTTAAAAATTTAATTTATTTTTAACTCATCAAATAGAACGACTTGAGTTTGTACTATCTATAATTTTTGTTAAATTTTTTAAGTAACCCTACATGTTGTTTCATCCTTTCTAATCAATTTGCTGAGTTCTTTGATATTATATATTTAAATTAGTTCATTTGCTGCTACTGAAAACAGTGCTAAGTAAGTATGATGAGGAGGAAGAGCGCACCACATTGGATTCTTGCTTTGTACGTGTTTGTTTCATTCATCATTGTTGCAGATGATGGTAATTCAGACAAGCACTTCGATCGCCAGCTTTAACTTTAATTTTATTTTCAATTAAATATATTAACAAACTTATATTTTTATATAATTATTGATATCATTTTAGTAAACTTTTATTATTATTTTGATCTTTAATTATATTATTTATGTATAATTTAGATTAATATATCTAACATTAAATCAATACTTCATAGGAACATAATTATCATACGTTTATAATTTTTTTAAAATAATTATTTTTTATTAAAATATACTATATTATTATTTATATTTTAAGTAATTAAAAAAAATTAAAATTTATAAATAATAACAAAAGACCATAATTTAAAAAAGGGAGAATCCCAAATAACACCCATTTTAATTTTAAAATTTTATTTACTATTTTTGATAAGTTATTTATAATTTTTGTAAAGTTATTTGAATTTTTTTTTACAAAAATCTTGATTTAAAATTTTGAAATTTACATAATTTGTTTTTGGATTTTCCCTTTAAAAAATTGTATATAATGAACCATTATATTGGTCAATTTGACCCATTAGATTTTCTCCCCTGATCTCGGCATTTATTCCCGTCTCTGCACGCGCACACCGTGTGACGCCACCCCCCTCTGCCGACACCATCATCGTCACACCCACTCCCTTCTCACGTCACCGTCCATCCATTCCCTCCACAGCCCACACCTACCCTCTGTCCTCCACCCCACTCATCATCATCTCCCTCTTAGCGTCTCCCTCCAGTTTTCCCTCTTCCATTCCGTTCAGCAGCGACGGCAGTAGGCACGGAATCAGCGACGGTGCAACGAGAAGACAGAACAGCGACGGGCATAGACGGACAGCGACGGACAGCGACGGTAGGCCAGAACAACGACGGCAGTGATTATTGTTTAAGATTTCAAAAGTGGAGTTTGAATTATTGTAATCTTCCACTCACTAATTATAAAATGATTCATAGTTGTTAGAATAATTTTATAATTATTAAAAAATTTATAATAATTTATTTATGTTTATTAATAATTATTGTAGATAGATTATTATTTAATATTTGATATTATTATTTAATTAATTTTAATTTTATTTATTTTACTCTTGGTGACAATTTGTATTGAGAATAGTGTGAATATTTAATAATTTTTTACCATCTCCTTGCCTTGATGTCTGAGACAGAAGCTTGACAGCAACATCTCTACCATCTTGCAGAGTAACAAGGTAAACTTCTCCAAATCCTCCTTTTCCAATTTTAGTTTTGAAGTTATTGGTAATTCTAATAACTTCCCTCAAAGAAAATAATTATTTGTTTGATTTCTCTAGCCCATCTGTCTTAGATGCTGCAAACATCACAGCAGAAATGTAAATAATTATAATCACACCAATCACAATATATTTCTTCAAAAAAAAAATATTTGAACTTTCAAAATGGAAATGGAGATCCTTTTAGTCTTGTCTCCTTTTTTTCCTCAGTAAACTCATTAGAAATTGATATAAAAGAAAATTGAAACTGTAATGACAACATCCCAGCACAAATAAGACATTAAGTTGTAAGGCAAAGTTGAACAGCAAAAAGAATAGAGAAAAAAATGCAGTTCTTTGGTAAATGATATTTCTTTTGATATTGAATTCAATCATGTTAAATGAAGATGAACTATATGGACTACAAGCTGACAGAGGAATGATTGAAACAAAATTATGATTGCAGTAGACGCGGCCAAAGATTTTGAAAGAAAGGAAATACGTACCTCCTTTTTTATTTTTGATTCTCCGGATCATCAGGAAAATAAGGACAATCATTACCAGAACTGCTACAGAAGTTGCTATAGATGCAATTAGTGGAACAGGAAACTTCTTTGTCTTGCATGATTCAGTCAGACAAAGCCCTGGATTTCTTTCCAATCTAGCCAAAAAAGAAATCAAAACTTTATTATGCAAGAGTTTCAAATGTCACAGCCTAATTAGAATAGTGATTTTGACATCAGAAACCACAATTTGGCATTGATATTCCATAATGGAACTACACCGCTAATTCTGAGAAGAAACTGCTTGTTTGTATTATAATTACTTAAAAGAAAATAAACAAACCTCAATGACAAAGTGTTATTTGACTTCAGCAATAGTGATTTGGGAATTGAACCTTCGAGCGAGCTGATTCCCTGTTAAATTACTGCAGAGACTTTATGATGGAGGAAGGAAATGGTTGAGGAAGTTACCATGGGAATAATAAAAAGATGTTAACTTACAGGAACTTCAAATTTGATAGCTGTGCAAGAAATTCTCGCACTTTTCCGGTCAGTTTGTTGTGTGATAAGTCCCTACATAAGATTTATTATTTATATGAATAGGTTGCACACCTTAATTATAAGTTGACAGCCTCTGAAGCCTTGTGGAAAGAAATTGAAAACTTTAAAAAGCATGTTTCAAAATGCACTAAAACTTACAAGGATTGTAGTTTAGTGAATCTTGAAAATGAAACATCTATCGGTCCAGTTAGTCCCCTCGAACTCAAGTTCCTATTAGAATTCTAGAAAGAATCATCTCCTTGCCATTATAGACATAAATGGTAAATTATTAAGAAAAATATAAGCGTCTCAAAGATGGGTTCCATTGAAAAATTCATCCAGCATATTCCCATGTCTATTCATAACTAGTTTGGTATACATATCTTTTATAAACCAGATCTATTCAAAGAAGAGAAGAGCAGTGTACTCACAGTGAAATGATCCTTCGATTGCCATCAGAGCTTCAAATGAGCCCTTCCCAAGCAAAATGATTTGGAATGCATGGGTCTCCTTGCCAATTCATGATGGAGATTTCATAAATATGTTCAATGCTCTGAATTGCATCAGCTGTTGTTTTCATCATTAATAACACAATTCCAGTTCTTCAACGAAGGAATAATGACAAAAAGCATTAAATAGTTGGGTTTGTTCTATACTGCTATATATATGCAGAGAAAGTGAGTCATTGTCCATTCTGATAAAAGTAAATGCAATGAACAACCAATAAAAGAATAATAAGTTACCATCTTCTTGATAAATTGCTGAATCAGTCAGGCTTAATACTCTATAAACCTCAAAGGCATTGATCATGGCTGGCAAAATCAGATTCTGGGGTGGGTTTGATCAAAATACGAAGATGATCTACTTGTGTGATATTATGAACAATTGTGACTAGCCTCAGATGTTGAGTGGTAAAGGGTCCTGAGAGGATGCTCTTATCATTGAAAGTAATATCCATGATCCTTTTCTGAGTTATTGCTTGCTGATCAAATTCAAAGAAGTAAAGGTTGATATAATACAAGTACGAACTATCAGTATGGTTATCGAAGTAGATTTCCAAGGAAGAGTAGAGACTCAGAGATTGTATTGCAGTCTTCAATAATTGTGTTGGAAGTTTATTAGTATTTTCTATTCCATTAGAATCAATAGTTTCTGATGTGGATATTGTCTTTGAATTGCCCACTTTTCTATTAAACCACACACCATCATACACATCATCTTCAAACCGGAATTTGCAGAACAGTGTCAGAAGCAAAAGCTAAAACTTTTTCACAACCTTCCTTCTTTCGCCAGTTAACTTATATTTTCTTAGGAAAATTAATATGAGGTCTAAGGAAGCAATATAATCACTCATTTATTGTAGGATTTTTAGGTGATTATATTGTTTCTTAAGAACGTCAGTGATTTTTCCTATTTTTTTATAGATATAGTGTAGTGTTACATGATGAACAAGGTATCTTCAGACGTTCCCAAGGTTGACCGAGTCAAGTGATTCAGAGGAAGCGAACTGGAGATTCGATATGTATAATCAGTAAGAAGCCATAGTTCCAAAGAGGAAATGAAGGGATCCCCTTCTCCAATGTTGACAAGAAAGACGCTTATGGTGTTATATAAAGCAACATGAGTGACTTCAATAGGGAAATATATGTAGAGATCCCCAAACTCAAAGGTGTTCCAATAATGAACGCCAAGATAAACATCAAAAGAAGGTGGCGTGTGCTGCAAGTCATAGTTTCCGTAAGCAAAGAAAGCTCGAACTAGATTCTTGTTGTTTTTAGCCTGTTTGGGAGTGAGGGTATAACAGTTCCTCACTCCATCTGGGAAGCTTCTGAGTGTGTTGAGTTGCTTCGACGTTTGGGGTTGATAGATTCTGTAACCGGAGGGTAATTTGTGATTCTTGCCTGTTTCTACAAAACCTGAATCTGTTTGGTACCAAATGTTGTTGTCACTGTCAGTGTAGGCCTCCTCTGCCCCACAATCTATGGTTATGTAACCGATACTTGTTCAAGTTCAACAGAGTTGCCGAAACCATTTAGTTAAAAAAACATAATAGAAACACAGACACGAATATGACTTACACATAACGCAATACCAAGATTATTAGCAAAGCTAAGGTACACCAGACTGAGAGTTAATCATATCATCCTGGGGACTACCTGTATCACTAGAGGCTACCAAGCTTGAGTGTTGAAGATGAAAGAAGAAAGCAAGGAAAAGCAGGATAGATTCAGATGCAATCTTCATGTTCGACACTGTCATTTTCAAACACCTAAACGCGTGGTATAATAGAACAGACTCAAATAGAAGAAGAAGCTGTTAAGCAAAATGTCCTTAAAATAAGCACATAAAATGTGGTCTTCCTTGAGTTTGCCTCTGAAGATTTACGTATAAGTACCTCCCTCAACAAAAATTTTTATTGAGGGAGGTACTTATACAAATAAGCACTTAAAATTAGTATTATTCACTTGAAGAATAATACTAATTACATTATGGACATTGAAGATTTACGTATTTCTTATGTAGTGGACAACTTGTGAGGTGGGGTAGTGGAGGGGGATAATTCAAAATTAAAGGTCACTAGCCTTTTTTTTTTCCTAGCCTGTTTAATTAGCGACCTTTTCAAAGTCTTTGAACTTATCTAAGCGATTATGGAGGCTTTCAAACTTCCCCCTCAATCCCTCCTGAAATATGGAGCCTTTACTTGGCATCCTATCCACATGGTAGGGTCCATCCTTAAGTTTCAGCCCCACCCACTCCCTATTTTTCTTCTTTTTCTCCCACACCCGTAAATCATCTTGTGTGTGTCTGTGTGTATTATATTACTTTTTTGTATTTATTTTATAAATATCCGTTAAAATAATACTAATCTCCTGTGACTCACCCCATAGCACTCTGCGTGTGATTGCGACTTCTCCTCCTGTCGCCTTTGTAATCGCCTCATTTTTGCCACGCATCATGACGCATGCATGTTGCAAATTTTACTTCACCCCGGAAAGAAAAAAAGAACTTTACTGATTAGACTTGCAGATGCTGATCATATAATTAAGTTCTTCATGACACAAGTAATTACGTTCTTAATCCTTTTGTGCCAAGGAACGCGACGTTTTTGTTAATCCAGGCCGCCACCCAGACTAATTATTTATCATTTACATCAGATTCTTGAAATTAATCTGTATTTAAAAGCATAGGAATTAACAACTTAAACTATAATATGTGATTTTAATTTGATTAATTATCACTAAAATTACAATGAATTAAAATAAGCACAAAATACTTACTTTTGGGGTTTTTAATAAAATGGATAGTGAATAGAAAATAGATGAATGTGCGAGTAATCAATAATGATAAAAGTAATACTCTAATTTAACAGCGTTATAATGAATCATGCGAATTACCCATGTGCAGTGTTTACTATGTACCTATGATATGCAACATACAAGAATTACTTTACAATTTCTGTGGAAATACTTAATAATTCATTTCTAGTAAACAACACTCCGACAACAATTACAACAATTACATACATGAGATTAATAATGTCTAAAAGTTAAAGAGTTACCAGCATAAAATGTGAGAACTTCCATTTCATAAGCCTTTAAATATTATAATTAATATAATAATAATTTTAGATATATATAAGCTATTTTATTATTAATCATGTATGAACATATTTATACTTTCTAGAATAATAAATACCATAAAATATATAATTATTATTACATCTCAAAAACATAAAAGGAAACAAAAATTCCGCCTATAAACTACGTGGAACATCTATAGGTTTTGAACAACTATGAGAATTTTCTCTATTTTGCTAAAGGTGCAAGGTCAACAGTACTATTTGATGCTAAAATAATCTACCGGTGAATAACATCTCATTATTGAAAATAATTAAAAATAAAGAAAGAAATGGTCAAAATAGATTAAACTGTGAACAATAAATATTTTTAATAAATCTAGATTTCCAGAATATAGAGTCATAGCAATAATGAAATAGTATAAAAATCATTAATCAACTCCATTTAATAACCAATTAAATATTTTATCCAGAGAAACTAATTTAAAACAATAATTCGTAAATCTTAACTTTTCGTAGGGCTTCAACACAATGAATTATCTGGCGTGGACATTTAGTCAATTAGAGTAACGAACTCATCCTGCATGGCTCGAAATCACGAAAATAGGTGTAGGACGAATAATAGGCGCAGATATGAGACCCATGAATAACAAGTGCGAGAATAAATCCCATGAATATCCGGTGTGAATACTGTGCTCACGATTATCCATCGAGCTCGAGTTTAATCATGGTGCACCAAAGACTCATAGTACTGCTGTTAGTAACTAACATTCTGTATTCAGTCCTTTCAAAAACCTTTCCAAGCATGCATGGGGTCAATTTAACTTAATAAAGAAGATCTTTCAGTATTGAAATCTCATAAAGAGCATTCCATAAACAAAAAATCCCAATATGAACATCAAAATAAAATCTCAAAAGATTTCCTTCAATTTCTGTCTTTCAACTAAAACCTTTTAAAATCATAGTAACTCACATAAAACATTTCATAATGTAAGTCATGCTAATATGAGAGTTGACAAAAGATATTTCAAAAATTTTCTTGATTCATATGAACATCAATGTATTTTTCTAAGATGTTAAAACATGATAATACCAATAAAATAAATATAAATAATGATAATATTTAAATGAAATTGTCTTGATAAATAACATTTAACATAATTGATAAATTGATAAAGTATGACAAATGGCAAAAATATCATTCAAAATGAATAATTATGGGACGTTATTCACTCACCTGATATGTTAATAATTTCTATTATTTACTCCTTATAACTTTTATTAAGATTTTCCATCCCCACACACCTATATATAAATCTATTATTTGAAAAGAATTATAATTAATAATCTATAAGAAGTTATATGACTCCCTTCTAATGTTAACTCAACAATTAACTATCATAATTAAAGTTCCAAAACATCATTGTATATACTTCGACATTTCTTTAAACACATAATTATAGGCATCCAAAATTAACTCATAAAACATCTCACTTCAGAAACAGCAATACACCCTCAAGCATCCACGGAATCTCCTAAAAGTTTCCAAATTTCATTTCTTAGCAAAATACAACTTGATAGTACATGCATCCAAGTACACTGCAGAATAATTTATATTTTGTTACAAAAGTGCCCTGCAGAAATACACCTAAGAGCTGCCAACATTGCCATATTGGACATAAATTTAGCCCTTATTAGGGTAAAACCTTATCAAGCTTTTCACTTCCAGCAAGACATTTATGTTTAATCTTTTTATTTAGAATCAACTATAGTTTAGATGGAATTTTTAACCAAAGAAAACACAATAGCATTTTAATTCTTTTCATTCCTCAGATAAGCCAGATTCTTGATATCATTATATAATTCCTCCCTACTTATATGGTAGGTTAAATGGAACCTAAACTTAAAAACTACATTATCACAAAGTTAAGAATAG
Organism: Leucaena leucocephala; assembly: GCA_037074615.1. Taxonomy (NCBI): domain Eukaryota; kingdom Viridiplantae; phylum Streptophyta; class Magnoliopsida; order Fabales; family Fabaceae; genus Leucaena; species Leucaena leucocephala. The sequence goes on along the minus strand of CM073555.1, from coordinate 18,791,172 downwards.
CATTCACACACACCCAAGCAGCAGCTTAACCATCTTCATATGCACTTTGACCGCGTTCTCATTATTTCTAGGAGTACCACCATAAGGGTCATTTCTTCTATATATATGCAGTATTTGACAATTCGGCTCTAAGTTTTCCACTTCCCTTGCCACAGACATGTAGCTCTTTTCCATCACCTAAAGTGACTCAAGATGATCATTGTACAACTTTCGAAATTATCACTAAATACCCAATTAATCATTACCATTTATTTTTCCCTTGCAGAATTTTCCAAGCAACAACAACCATCTATTGCATAACTTTAACTTTAATCCCCTTAAAATTTTATTTGCATAAGGTATCACAAACCCATAATACTATCTTTAATTCTAAACCAGAACACTTGTTTAGCATAAAAAAAAACTACAAAACAAAGCAACAAATCTTTGCTCTTTTTTTTTTCTGGAACCCACAGTCAGAAATAGAACCAGCACATACAACGACTACATTCCATGATTTAAGCTAGATTTAGGGTGGTTCAGTTTTGAAAAGCTATAATCTTCACTTTCTTCACAATCTCAGTAACAAGAAGAGGAAAGTAATCAAATCTCCAACTAAGGCTAACAACAATCAATAGGGAAGGAGAAGTCTTAAGCTTACCAAAGACGGAGGTTATTACAGCAGCAACGGTGGAAGGGCGACGAGGATGATAGAGCTGAACAGGGGGAAAAAATAGAGCAGAACTTCTTTCCTAAACAGCGACTACCCGAGCTGAACAGAAAAGGAGAAACGACGGCAAAAGTGAGACGGCAGAGTTAACAACTACAGCTGCTTGGACGACAGAAGCAGACGGCATCACAGCAGTGACGGTTTTTAGGTGAGGATCGCGAAGCTTCTTCCTCTCTCTCGCTGTACGCTGACGGGGAATGGGAAAGGAGAAGGAAAGCAGATCCTCTCAGCGGCATCCCCTCCTCATCCCTCAGAATCTCAAATTTCTTTATTTTGTTTCCTTCTCTCGTCTCTCCACTGCCCAAACGTAAAAAAAAAAAAAAATTCTTTTAAACATAAATAAATAAATATTTTTTTAAAAAGTGTTTTTAATTTTCTTAAAAAATATTTTTAAAATTTTTTCTTAAAAACACTTTTTTAAGACTTTTTTTTTAAAAAAATATTTTTTAAATAACAGTTTTTTAAAAAAAAAAGTCTTCTCTCCGTTGCCCTGTAAAAAAAAGTTAAGAAATTTTTTTTTTAAAAAAGTCTTTTTACTTTTTTTTTAAGTTTGGGAAACTTGGAGAAGAGAAAAGAAGACAAGGCAAATGTGAAGAAAGAATGCTTCTGAAGGATGAGGAGAGAGGGTGATACTGAGAAGATCCGGATCCGCTCATGCCACCGCGTCTTAAACCACTCAATCACCATCTTCTTTTCGTATTTAGTTGCAAAAAAAATAATATATACTATTAAAATTATATGATTTTTTTTATTTTTTATTAGTATAAGGTCATTACAAATAATCTATTTAGATGTTTTTTTTATTATTCATTTGCTCAATTGTTTTTTTTAAATATAGCTACCGAATGATGTGTAGGATCTCTTGTAGTTGATAAATGATCGTTGAAAAGCTACTGACCGAAAATATAAATCTTCATTGAATGTGAAAATTAGGAGATACAATACAATGCCCATACGCCTCTTATTTATATACAACCTGTCACGTGCATATATCATATCATATCTAACTAACTAATCTATCAGCTACCTAATTAATCAAATAATTACATTAAAGCATATTTATAATTTATTGGTTTAACACTCCCCCTCAAGTTTGTGACTATAAATGTCTATAGTCCCCAACTTGCACAGAATCCTTTTGTTGTCTTCTTTTCCAAGAGCCTTAGTCAAAATATCTGCCTGTTGATCTTTACTCCTAACATGTTCCAGCTTAATCACACCCTCTTGCAATTTCTCCCGCACAAAATGACAATCCACTTCTATGTGCTTTGTGCGCTCATGAAATACAGGATTTGTGGCGATGTAAATTGCTGATTGACTATCACAGAAGACTTGTACAGGCTCTAGTTTGTGTACCTCCAGATCTTTTAACATTCTAGAGATCCACACCACCTCAGATACAGCTTGACTTAAAGCTCTATATTCTGCCTCTGCTGAAGACTTTGAGACAGTTGACTGCTTCTTTGATTTCCAGGATATTGATGACCCGAAAAGCTTAACAACAAAGCCTGTTACAGATCTGCGGGTGTCTGGACATGTCCCCCAATCTGAATCCACAAAGCACTCCAACTTTGTAGGTTGTCCTGCTGCTATCAATATTCCAAGACCTGGTTGGTTTTTAAGGTATCTAACAACTCTTACAGCTGCATTGTAATGAGACCTCCTAGGTGCATTCATAAACTGGCTGAGACCCTGCACAGCAAAGCATAAATCAGGTCTCGTCATAGATAAATAGGATAATCTCCCTACCAGTCTCCTATATGTAGCAGGATGGGGCAGCAGCGGATCATCTAATTCTTTCTTAGGATTCGCCCTCAACCTTGTGCTTTTCTCCATTGGCACCTGAAGAGGCTTAGCAGCAGACAAACCCATGTCAGTAATAATGTCTAAAGCATACTTTCTTTGATTAAGTACTATACCCTTACTTGATCTTGCTACCTCTATTCCTAAAAAATATTTAAGCTCTCCTAAGTCCTTTATCCTAAACTTACTATGCAGAAACTGTTTTACCTCATTGATTCTGTCAAGTTTATTTCCTGTTATAATCAGGTCATCAACATAAGCCAGCACGAAGGTAACTTCAGATTCATCATTTCTAACAAATAACGAATAATCATATTTACTTTGTGTAAAACCTGCCTCTAACAGTGCATTTGTAAGCTTAATATTCCATTGCCGTGAAGCTTGCTTGAGTCCATACAATGATTTTGTCAACTTGCAGACCTTATTCCCTGTCAAGTTCCCAAAACCTTGTGGGATCTGCATATATACCTCCTCTTCCAAGTCACCTTGAAGAAAGGCATTATACACATCCATCTGAAAGAGGGCCCAATCATTCTTGACTGCAAGGGAAAGGATAATTCTAATGGTGACCATTTTAATTACTGGTGAAAATGTCTCAAAATAGTCTATTCCTTCCTGTTGATAGTAGCCTTTGGCTACTAATCTAGCCTTAAACCTATCAATGTTGCCATTGGAGTCATATTTCACCTTAAATACCCACCTACACCCAATTGGTGTTTTGCCTTTCGGTAGGTTAACCAACTGCCATGTACCATTTTCTTCTAACGCTTTTATTTCCTTCTGCATTGCATCTACCCACCTTGGGTCTCGAGATGCCTCTTCAAAGCTACGAGGCTCAACAACATTATCAATTTTTTATAAAAAGGCTTTATAATCTGAAGAGACATTTGAATAACATAAATGTGACTCTAAAGGATACTTTACCTTTCTTTTACCTGTACCACAACTCCCTTGTGAATCTGCAACAGAGGCATATCCAAAAAGAATATGTGTTGAAGGCCGTAACGTACAGTGGTAATCTTGCATCCATGTAGGAGACCTTCTTTCACGCACTGGTCTCCCAAGAGTTGGGTGACTTTCTTTATTACTCAAATCTTGAGCATTTCCTCCCTCTCTTGGGAGATCAGTACCGTGTGTGGATGGTTCTAAAACATTTTCCTTCATTTGAATTTGAGGTACATGGGATTCATCGTACTTAGAGAAGTCATGACTAAATGGATCAATCATGTAATCACTATTTTCTCCCCCTTGATTAATGCATGTAGAGTCCCGAAAAGGATACTTACTTTCAATGAAGACAACATGACGATTAACACACATAGATGCAGTTGTAATATTATACAATAGAAAACCCTTTTGAGCATCCAAATAACCCATAAAAACACAGGGGTCAGATCGAGGACCAAATTTGTCATGGGAATGCAAGTTAGTAGCATAGGCGAGACAACCAAAAACTCTAAGCATGGACAAATCAGGTTGATAACCGTATAGAATTTCATATGGGGTTTTATAATCTAAAATGCGAGATGGTGTTCGATTAATAAGAAAAGTAGCAGTAGCAATACACTCTCCCCAAAATTTCAGGGGTACCCTAGACTGAAAGTACAGGCTCCGAGCAACATCCAAGAGATGCCTGTGCTTTCGTTCAACAATCCCATTTTGTTGAGGAGTATATGGACAGGTTGTCTCATGAATCACTCCTTTATTACTTAAGTAAGTGCGTAATTCATGATTCATAAACTCGAGACCATTGTCAGTTCGTAATCGTTTGATTAAAGCAGAAAATTGAGTATAAACAAAGGCAAAGAAATTCTTCAAATGAAAAGTCGTTTCACTTTTATTGATCATTAAGAATGTCCAAGTACAACGTGAAAAATCATCAACGATAGTAAGAAAATAACGATACCCCTTATAAGTGGGTTCTCTATATGGTCCCCATACATCTGCATGAAGTAACTCAAAGCAACTACTAGTCTTTGAGGAACTAGAAGAAAAAGGTAATCGAGTTTGCTTAGAACGAGCACAAATGTCACATTTATCATGATGAATGATAGGAACTTCAGTCCTAATCAAATCTAAGTGCTTTAACTTGTCCATTGGTGCATGACCTAACCTTCTATGCCAAATATCTTGAGGAAAACTAATATTCATTTGCTGTTCTATATGCATAACAGTGTCTGTTCTTCTATTTCTATTTATGACATATAATCCAGAATGCTTTCTACCAATCACTCTTTCCTTCCCACTTAAGGTTTCCTGCAAAATGCAATATTCAGGATGAAAAGATACTATGCAGGGCATGTCAGCAGTTAGGCGTGATACAGACACAAGATTAAAGCAACAACCAGGAGCATAATAAACATTCTTAAGTGTAATGCCATCTGCAATATGTATTATACCAGTGTGTGTGACTACCATAGTCTCACCATTAGGCATTGTGATTCTCCTAGGAGGACCTACATATCTATGAACATTATCAAACATAGTTATACTCTGGGCAACATGACAGGTTGCCCCTGAGTCAATAATCCAATCATTCTCAAATAAAGATTTAGGCATAGCATTGATAATACCTGAAGCACGCTCATCAATGTAGTCGGTGGCTGCCCCTACCACAGTATCTTCTGGTTTCTTTCTTAAAATTTGAAGTATTTGATCGTATTGCAGCTGGGAGATGGACCCATGTTCAGGAATAGTAGTGATGGTAGAATTATGATTCTGGGAGGAAACAGTCGTGTTCTCACGTTGGATCACTGGACTAGCAGACTCACTGGTAACTTGTTTGCTTCGAAAATTAGGTGGGAAGCCAACCAAATGGTAACATGTGTCCTTTTTATGCCCCTTTCGGTGACAGTATGAGCATTCATCTTGGCTCCTCCCACGTCCTCGTCCTCTTCCTGGTCTTCCTCCCCTAGTTGTCATGACAGATCCTTCCAAAGGGTTATTGGATGAGGTGGACGAAAGTTCCCTTTGTGACTCATCTTTACAAATGAGGGAAAAAGCATGGTTAAGCGAAGGGAGAGGAGTCTGCAGAAGAATCTGTGTCCTAGCATTGTCAAAACTGTCGTTGAGCCCAAGGAGAAATTGGAGGAGTCTCTGCTGTTGTATTGCCCTGGAATAGTCTTGCGTAGAGGAGCACTGACAAGATGGGAAAGGCACAAGGCAGTCGTACTCATCCCAAAGGTCCCTTAATTTTGTGAAGTACATCGCCACACTCATGCTTCCTTGGGTTTGAGAGGTGATGGACTTATGCAAAGAGAATATGTGTGTTCCGTCTGTCTTGTGAAAACGCTCCTTTAAATCTTCCCATACCAATCGTGCACTGGTAGAAAATACAAGGCCTGTGGATATATGCCGTTCCACTGAATTAATTAACCAAGAAAGGATAACAGAGTTGCAGCGATCCCATGTACTTTGAAGGCTAAGTTCCTGCGTTTCACGGGTGTATGTGCCATCTATGAAGCCCAGTTTGTTTTTCCCATGGAGCGCCAATCTCATGGTCCGGCTCCAAATTTCATAATTCTCTGAACCGCGCAGAAGTTGTGGGACGAGTGTGGTGATTTGGGTATCTGACGGATGGAGGTATAATGGATGGGAGAAATCAACTACAGGGACCTGAGTAGAATGATCTTCCTTCCCCATATACAGAAAGAGAAACAGATTCGAAGAATGTAGAAAAGAATTACAAGGTTGTGACGAACAAATGAAATTTCGCCAAGAAACTTACAAGAAAAAGGAGGAAGACCGATTAACAAGCTTTGGGCTCCTCTGAGATTATTCTTTTCGCACACAAAGTCTTCAGAACAAGGAAATTAGTGAAGACTTTTCTGCTACACCCTTAACGAAGGATGCTCTGAGCTGCAGTAACAGTGACCGTAGAGAAGTACCTTTCTTTCTCTGAGGAACACTCAGAACAATAATCCAACGTAATTTTTAAGATGATCTTGGGTGCGGGATGACAGACCCGCAAGATTCCCCATCTGAGAAACCTTTGGAACACCCATATGCAATTGCTGTGCTGATGGCGACGACGCAAAGAATAGAGAACCCTATTGCTATTCTGTGATGAAATGACGGCAGGTCATCTTTTGGGATTTGTGGTGGCGGAAGGAGTTAAACCAAGAATAGTGGATGGGTCATGGAGAAAGAATCAAGATCCATGATCATGGAGTGGGCTCATGTAATCTTTAGCCCAAAACAACCTGCTCTGGATACCATGAAAAGCTACTGACCGAAAATATAAATCTTCATTGAATGTGAAAATTAGGAGATACAATACAATGCCCATACGCCTCTTATTTATATACAACCTGTCACGTGCATATATCATATCATATCTAACTAACTAATCTATCAGCTACCTAATTAATCAAATAATTACATTAAAGCATATTTACAATTTATTGGTTTAACAATCGTAATACTTGAGATCTCTTAAAAATAAGTGCGTAAATTGTAATGACAAATCATTTTAATAGTATACCTGTATTATTTTTTGTACTTTTGTGAAAACTTGGAGGTGGTGGAAGGAGTTTGAGGCTAAGGGTTCGAATCTCAGCCCATTTCTGAAAGACCAATCTACCCCTCTGTGTTTAAAATACCAGCCTCCTATTTTCTTTGCGTTTTTCGATGGCAATACACCTTCAAGCATCCACGGAATCTCCTAAAAGTTTCCAAATTTCATTTCTTAGCAAAATACAACTTGATAGTACAAGCATCCAAGTACACTGCAGAATAATTTATATTTTGTTACAAAAGTGCCCCGCAGAAATACACCTAAGCGCTGCCAACATTGCCATATTGGACATAAATTTAGCCCTTATTAGGGTAAAACCTTATCAAGCTTTTCACTCCCAGCAAGACATTTACGTTTAATCTTTTTATTTAGAATCAACTATAGTTTAGATGGAATTTTTAACCAAAGAAAACTCAATAGCATTTCAATTCTTTTCATTCCTCAGATAAGCCACATTCTTAATCGTTATGATAAAATTTGCATGTTTTTGTATTGTTTCATCGGTATAATTTTACAAATTTCAACTGATGATGAAAAAAATTATTTTTAAAAAATTGATAAATAAGAAATTATCTTTATTTTAGATTTTGCACACATTAAAATAATTTAAAAAAAAATAAAAGTAGAACAAAATAAATCTGAATTGTCCAGATTAGATATGGTTGCTGTCCTGATTTCATCAGTGCTCATCCACTTTCCTGCGATCCGGCCGGCCTTACTCTCCTCTTCTCCTATGATATTGTTGGAGATAGATACAAGCAGGCTAAACACTAGACTTGATGCAGCGATTTATTGGAGCAAAGGTAAGTGAAGATTTTGGACTTGTGGGTTCAGAAGAACATATGTGGGTTCAGAAGAACATATGTTCAAGATTATTTAGGTGAGTTTACTGGAGGAGAGACAAAATTTTCTGATCTAGTGATTATTCCTATTTTGTAAAAATCTTTTCAGCAGTATTGTTATTTGACTCATTTAGGCTTTGATTTTTTTTTTCCAAACACACGCTCTCACCATTATTAGGTGCTCAAATTAATGGCACAAATTCTTCATATATAGTCACACCAATCTCAGAGACAACAACTTTGTGCTTGTTTGAATTAGCATAATTTTTATTTATTTTGAGTGCTTTCGCATGGTGTGAAATAAGTATGTGAGATAAATTTTGTCTTTTATTGCATTATTAAGTGCTTTTAGAGGGTCCAACCATGATCCCAAATATAATATATTTCATCATTTACGTACAAACCCATGCTACCAATACCTATATTTTTCAACACACAGCACGACGGCCTGCTGTATGCAGAAAACAATTTATTCAATCCTTTTTGTGATATTTTTTGGCATATTCATCACTTTGGGAAGATAAAATTTAAAATGTAAACAGGTATCTATCTTGCAGACAGAGCACTGAAATCTGAATCAAATTGCGAAACACTCATATTTGTGGAACTGCTTGAATTGGGGTGGTCGCTGCTGGTGGTGTTCACTTCCAAGCTTGTCTCCATTGCCAAACATTCCCGTAGTTCATAAACAACTTTACTTATATCAGGCCTTTGATTTGCAGATGGTGCAGTGCATGCCATGGCTACCTATAGAAATTTCCAAGCCGAATCAACACTATATTGTCCTCGTAACCTCGGATCAACAATGGACTGGATTTCTTTGTTTTGAACTTTAGGGGCAACCCATTGAAGTAGGAGACTGAAGGTATAGTTTTGTTGCCTTTTCGCTGCTGGTTGTCCAGAGATTAGCTCTAGCAGAATTATACCAAAACTATATATATCGCTTCCTTTTGTAAGATTGCCAGAACTTTGAAACCTGTAAACATTTAGCATCCAAATGGAAACAGAACATTTAGTTTCTGTGTGCGCGCGTATCAAATCAATTAAGATTCTTCAGAAAAATATATTAATCCTTAGTTGGAGGCAGTCAATCTAGCGAGAACAAAACGAGCTTGATTTGTCTTCTAATCCAAATAATGTTCATTAAAGATGCCCTTTGTATTGCATTGATTTTCTTGTACACAAACCTTAAAAACTAATTTAGAGGGGATTCAGATTCTTACTCGGGATCAAGGTAACCAACTGTTCCAGCGGGACGAGTTGACACATGACTATCAATGTCATTTGCAAAAGCTCTGGATAATCCAAAATTAGCAATCTTAGCTTCCATATTTTCGTCTAGTAAAATGTTGGTGGTCTTCAAGTCTCTGTGGACTATTGCTGGCTTACAACCATTGTGCAAATATTCTAATCCTGCAATTCCATTCATTTTATAAACAAACCAATTGTATTATATGTTAAATATAATTTGTTTACTTTTTTCATATAATCTGTTTAAAATAAGACATCGTGTGTGTGTGTGTATATCAACAAAAAATAAAAAAATATCACTTCCATACAAATTGAAAATTCAATCATCTCACTCATAAAAGGTTAACATATGTATAATTTTGCTTACCGCATGCTGCGTCTAGTGCAATTTGAACCCTATTCTTCCATTTCAAAGCCTCCCCGTTGTCACCTATACATAAATAGTTATAGAATAATGAGATTTCATTTGCATATACCTTCAGATGTTTCTCAATGAATTAATACCATATTGTGGCTAGAAAATGCATAATTGCTCTGTGAGATTTCATACCCGACAAATGTCGGCGGAGATCACCATTGGCCATATACTCATATATCAATGCCCGCACACCACTTCCTTCGCAATATCCAATCAGAGAAACAAAATGTCTATGATGAACAACCATCAAAAGTTCTACCTACAATTCATCAGATTGAAACTTTATTTATCATCAGTTCTATGGAAATGGAATAATATTATTCAACACAATATATGTTTGTTAATGAATGTGTCATAAAACATGGAAATTGATTAAACTATGGGATTTTGATCTAACCTCTGATCGAAATTCTCTCTGACCTTGTACCGATGATTGAGAAAGTAATTTTACTGCAACTTGAATATCATTCTTAAGAGTGCCTAGATAAACCCTTCCAAATCCTCCTTCTCCAATCAAGTTTTGTAAGTTATTAGTTATCTCAATAACTTTGGAGTAAGAAAATGCTCGATTTCTTAGTTTTGATGATTCATTCCAAGTAAAATCCCCTGTAAATATTGCAAAAGATATGTCAATAATGTTAAAAATGTGGACCTCGGCATAGAATTTAAAGTTGCTAAGACATAATAATAAAGCGGAAGGTTCATGGGAATCTTGTGCAAACCTTTTAGTATTTTAATTCTAAAGATCCATATTCCAAGTGAAACCAAGAAGATTACAACCACCAAAGAAGAAACAGATGCTATTAGTGGGATAACGAACTTATGCTTTCTGCATGGATCCGTCAAGCAAAGATCAGGGTTACCATCCAAACTGAAAGATAAATGAGATAATAAGTTAATTAATTAGTATTATCAATGACTTAATTATCAATTGTATACATCAGTCTGATCAAATAACATTATTAATCTTTTCCAGCTACCTTAAAACAAAAGTCATGACAAAATAAAATTTGCCCGACCACCATTGAAACCCATAAACAGTTTTATCATATTAAATTAATTAATATTGATCAACTGACTTTAGTTCAATTAAAAAAAAAAGGCTCTCAAAAGCTAAGCAACTATGATAGATGAAAATGAGAAACCTCATTTCCAAATCTGACTTCTCCTTTAGAGCCTTGGGAATTGAACCAGTAAGCTTGTTGCCTCTCAAATTACTGCAAAAAATTCATTGTTATTTGGTGATCTGCACAAGTTATCATGGTATGTATGACTATTAGTTAGTAGTCGCAAATGCTACACAAACTTAAAGGACTCTCAACTTTGGCAATTCAGCTAGAAATTCTGGTATTGTTCCTGATAAGTTGTTATCTGACAAATACCTGAAACAAAAACAATATTTTGCGTGATGAAACTCTTAGACTGAAGATGTTGTCCTAATTAAGTCACCATATACTTACAGGGACTCTAACTCCGTAAGCCGTGAGAATGAAATAGCTATGTCTCCTTTTAACTTGCTCATGCTCAAGTTTCTGCTCGGAATAATCAGATTATGTGGTCAAAACAAACTAAGGTAGGTGATTATAAGATTTTCTCAAGTACAGCTTCTTTAACAGTTAATTTTGTTGTAAATATGGGAGAAAATTAATTATTAGGTTGAGACATGAATAATGTCAGTCCCCCATGAATAAGATATTCTATCTAAGGATGGATATATTGGTCTCAAAACACAGCACATAAATGCTTGTAACCCAAGTTAAGAAAAAGATAGAGCTTGGCTTTTACTAACATGTAACATTAGGTCCTGTTATATCTTTGACAGCTAACAAATGGATGTATAGTTTAGTAAACTTAAAAGAGGAAACATGTATAATGCTTACATGGTCTATATTTGACCAAGTCAACAAAGTACGTTGACTAATTCTATTTTGAAATTAATATATAAAATAAATAATTGAGTTAGGACTACGAAAATATTTTTTAGCACTTTGCCGTAGAAATTAACATCGTTTACCAAAAAATACAAAAGAAGAATAACAAAGTTAAATTGACCCCATTCAACTCAAGTTTACTTTTATATATTTTTGACAATGATCATAGATCAAACCTTATGACTTTAATTCAGGAAGAAAAATACTCACAATGAGGTGATCCTTGCGTAAGAGTGAGTGGTGCTAGAACTGCAAATAAATCCCTCCCATTCATAATTGGGAAAACATGGGTCACCTTGCCAATCCAACTTGGAGATTTTGTATGTGATTTTGATGTCCAAGATAGCATCCACTATTATTACAAATAATACACATGTTCTCAGAAGTCAAAAGCCAAAACGTGCACACCCGGAAATGATAGAACAAGATATAGAGATCGAAGCATACCATCTGTTTGGTCTGTTGGGAAAGTTAGCGGTGATATTAACCTATAAATCTCAAGTGCATTGAGGATTGGAGGAGCAGCAGATTCTGGTGTTGCACTTATGCCGAAACGAATACAACTTTGATTTGTGAAGGTAGAAACTGTCTGAGGTTTCAAGTATTCAAGAGTTATGGGCTTTGTGAGGGTGTTGTCATCGTTAACAGTAATATCGATCACTCTTTTCTGCCCAAGGGGAAGCTTCTCGATTTCAGCAAAATGAAAGTAGACGTAATATGTAAAAGAATATTCAAATGGATGCCCCCAAACGGAAAAACAGTCAAAGTTTAAAGCAGAGGAGAGATTCGATGATTTGGACGCAGACAGTAGCACTCGTGCTGGTAATCTATAAGAATCATTTGTGCTTTCAGGATCAACTTGCACAGACTATTTATTGAACACATGCCAATCTTGCAATCCTAAACTTATGTTGTCCATGAGCCACATACGATCATAGATGTCATCCATGTACCTATAAATGATTATGAGAATTGGGTGGTTGATAACCATATTGACCGGAATATCAAGCTTTTTTCATTAAGTAGTGAACATACAGAAAGAAAATGATTGAAGTGAAACTTCATTTGTTGACTTGTGAAAAGAAACAAATATGGGAATTTCTTCCATGTAAAAGGAGGGCATGGATAACACAAAAGGCTAGAGAACATAACCTAGATAATGAAATGTGAAAAAACACAAGATACTCTATATAGAATATACAAATTAGAGTCACCTGCTGTGCCTATCTGTGCTGAGGTTTCCAACATCAATTCTTGAATCAAGGTCTAAAAGCGACTGAGAATGGGAGGGAGTTGTATAAATAGAATTGCTGAGATGTCGAAGTTCCAATGAAGAAATGAAAGGTATTCCTTCGCCTGACTTGACAAGGCAAACGTGTATGGTGTCGATTATAGGAGTATGGATGATCTCCTTAAATGAATAATATTTGGCTGGATTAACACTTGTCCAATGATTGGTGCCGAGGTACAAGTCAAAACTGGGAGTTTGATTTTTGCTGTCATAATTTCCATATGAGAAGAAAGCTCGGATGAGGTACTTTTGGTTTTTGCCCTGTTTTGGTTTCAGGGAGTAGCAATTCCTTCTTCCTTGAGGGAAATATCTTAGTGTCTGCAGTTGTCTCCCAAAATAAGAATAATCTACGTCGTATCTTTTATCAGGTGCCACCATAGAATTATACCCCGTGTCAACAAAACCTGTGTCTATCTGATATGATATCCCAGTTTGATGGTCGGTGTATTCGTTGTTTGCTCCACAGTCGATGCTTATGAAATCTGAAATATGGTAGGTTTAGTATTGAAGGAAACCTTGTTAACTAGGGAAACATAGATTTGGCCGATACATATAGAACATAATCTTACATAAACTTAAGGCGCTTACCCGAGGCGGTGAGTTTCCTTCCATTATTGAGAATTGCGTCGCTAAGATTGAGGAAAAGTTGGATAAAGGCAAACCATAAAATCCAGTGTGTTGTCTTCTCCATGTGATCTGTTGAATTCTATGAAGACGCTTTCTCTAGCTCATATTATATTTTAATAATGCATGAATAAAAGAGATAGTCATAGTCAAGTAGATATGAACTTGCCTGAAGCTTGAGTCTCAAATTCAAGCCAAGATGCATGAGAAACAGTTTGAGTACTCTTTTGTAAAATAGGTGTGTGAGTTGTGAGGGTTTATGTAAGTAGGAAGTTGCGTTGAGCCTACGGTATTTGGAATTGACTTGCTGATTGATTACTTTTTTTCATGGTTAGAAAGTGTTAAAAATAATTACATTTAATGTTATCTTCTAGATTGATATTAATTGCAAAAGTATTTTCATACATAAAATAGAAATTAATCTAAAATATTATGTTTTTATATACACAGTTATCTTCCTATTAGAGATCATATTATTAGATATTAAATATATATACATCTTTCAGCTATTAGTATTTTGTGATGCTAATGGTAGCCATGCATGCAGATGGATTGACTTGGTCCACGTAAACGAAGAAATTAACTCTTTATGTCAGTCACCGCAAAGGCACAAACATTGCCATGAGAGACAACTTTGTGGTCCTTCATAATTGACAGCTGTACTTTCCTCTTTTCATATTTGAAGTTTTCTGCGATTTTCCACAGAGAATACATCAAACTTGAATATTCGCCAGCTACTGTGATCCTTATGGTAAACGACTTTGAATCTTTGTTCTCGGGTACGTATATGTGGGTGTGTATATAAATATATGTATGCAGTGTAGATAAATTTTTAAAAAATCGTTTATAAAAAAAAAAGAAATTTTTAGTAGCCCTTTTAAAAAAGAGTTTATGAAAAAAAAAAATTATTCTAGATAATTATTACCAAAAAGACTTTTATAATTAAAAAATTACTAAAAAGGGTATAATTTTATTAAAAGTACGAGAGATGAGATAAAAGAGAGGAGCGAGGGTGGAGAAGATAGAAGAGAGATGAGAGATAATGGAAAAGATAGAGGAGAGAAGAGAGAGTCACGTCCTAAAATCTGAGCCATGACCAGCACAGAATATAAATAAATTAATATTCCTTAAGGTTTAAACCTTAAATAAAACGTTTAAAATAATAATCATAATTCATCTTTCCGTTTAAATAAAAAGGCAAGTCATCAGTAGAAATTTAGGTAGGATTGTCTTAGTATAACCATCCTTTCGAAAATCCTTCAACAGACTGTGAACGTTTCAAATCACATACAAATATTTTTCAAAATAACCAGAATCTGATCTATAGACTAGGTGGAGCATCTAAGCTTCAACCAAAATAATACAAGTATTTCATAAATTTACAATTACATTAATATATCTAAAAATCAATACTTCAGATCGGACGTGAGGCTCTTCACTGCTCAACTGGAGGAATAAGCTCAACTGTATTATCTGAAGCTAAATAATCTACTCGTGAATAACGTTCCAAAAATATAATTTAAAATGTGAAAATCAACAATTTCAACATGTTTACGTAAAAATCATAACATTTCGTAATTCAATGCAATTATTTTGGTAAACACTTCATTTCATGAAAGTAAACGCTATATTTCATGAAAAACCATTTAAAACTATCATTTCAAATCAATCATTTTTCCGTAGGACATCAACAGAACAGAACAGGCGTGGACTCACAGTCCACGAGGGTAAGTATCATATCAAGCGCGGCTCGAGGCCACAAAAATGGCATGGACACACAATCCACGAGGGTAAATAACCAGGCGTAGCACGAGGTTACGAAACAGGCGCAGGTACGAGACCCACGAAAACAGGCGCGAGAATAAATCCCACGAATAACAAGCGTGAGTACGAGACCCATGAATATCCATCGAGCTCAGGTTTAACCATGGTGCACCAAGAACTAACAGTACTGCTGTTAGTAACCAGCGTTCTGTATTCCGTCCTCTAAAACATTTCTAACATGCATGGGGTAATTTGACATTTAATAATCATAACACTTTCAATGCAACAATTGCTATTAAAATCATTCATAATCATGAAACCTCCCCAGCATCAACATTTACGATCAACCATTAAAAGATTTTGTCAATCCATATGAATAAGGATTCAATAATGAAATTTGAATAAATCATTTCTAACATGTAAAGCCATGAGTTCATATGCTTACTTTTCGTAAATCATGCTAAAATTAACATTTAACTTAAATGTCATATAATTAAACATATTTCGAAATATCATGGTTAGGGAACGTTATTCACTCACCTGCAATGTTCCAATACAGCTTACTCTTGCTCTAAGCTTCAAGATATCATTCTCTCCTTACTTTCCTAGATTTTTCGAAAATAAACCATTAACACTTAAACTCAAATTTCAATTGTAATAGTTGTTATTATATACTTTTATAATTCCATATATCCCAAATATAACAAATTAAAATTCTAATTATATATTTAAAAATCCACAATCCATGTGCTCGATTTATATCACTTTAAAATAGAAGGAGAACTTAAACTTTAATTAACAAATCCCATATTTGCACTTTAAGAATTATCTTCCACCTTTCTCCTCTTTTCTTTTTGTTCTTGTCAAGCTCAACTTCAATAAATTTAACTACCACCACAATTATAAATATTCATATACATAGGCAACTTTAATTCCTTTTCTTTTCCTAATTTCTATTGGGATCTTGGAAGATTTTAATTCAATCAAATCCTTGTGTTTCCTTCAATGCATTAAAATTTCAGCTTCAATATTTCAACTCATACTAGCTCAATCAGTGGTTGGCTGACGGGAGAGGACCAAAACCTTAGATTGGAAATTTTATTCCATCCCTTTTATCACATAAGGGACTGCAGATGCCCTATATATATGATTCTTTAATTTAAAATAACTTTGACATAGTATTAGACCTCAAATCAGCACTTAACAAATTCATATATATCATTATTATAAACTTTATTCATCTCCTAACCTTACTTATAACTCTCACGGCCCCATTTCAATAAATCTGAAACTTTCATTTTCATCCATATAGCAACTCAAGGCAAGCCACTAATATATACATATATATATTCCTACAACAGTAGCCACGCCCTTATTTTTTCTTCTTCTTTTTTCTCACAAGCTACAGTACACAAACATATCGGCAACAACAGCCATCAGGGACCCGAGAAAAATAGAAACTTAAATCCTCCAACTCTACACACTTTCATTTCATTTTATCAATCACCATTCTCCTCTACCTCCACACATCACACACAACTCAACAGAAAACAGAATCACTCCCACACGTGCTTCAGGCGGACATGGCTTCCACATTAAAACACAAATCAATCTATGAACAAATCATGGAAAGGGAGAGATCTATAACTTACCATCCTCACACGAGCTGCACAGAGATGGGAGTCAGAAATTCTGAGTTTGCTACAGTAACCATGAAGAGGCGTAATAGCGGTGACAGCAACAACATTGCATGTCGACGGAACCCCAGACAACAGAGGGCTAATGGCGACGGCGGACCCACACAGCACCGACGACAGCAACTCAGGAAACAGAAAAGTATGAGTTATTGCAGAAATGGTTCCTAGGGTTGCGACGCTTCTCTGTTTTTCCCCAAACTCTCGCTGTCGACAGAATGAGAAAAGGGAAGCTGATGAATTAAAATGGACAGAAGGGTATTTCAGTAATTTCACGTGCTAGCTGAAGAAAATAAAATCCCACTTTGGCTGGAGTTAAGATTCGAACCCCGGACCCCTCACTTCACTCCACTGTCTTCAACCCCTCTACCACCAGCTCCCTTTGCAATATCACTGAAATAGATAATATATATAATAAAATTAAAATGGTATCATTTATCTTTGTATTTTCTAAGATCATTACAAAGGAGGAGAGATAGTGAAAAAGATAGAGGATATAAAAAAAAGTAAAGGTAAAATAGTAATTAAATAGTTCATAAACTCTTTTACTGTTCTAAAAGATACTCTAACTAGTTTATCTGAAATCATAATTTTAAATTATAGTTTAGTCCATAAATTTTTTTGGATAAATATAGCTATTTATTTAAAAAAAAATTAAATTAAAGTTTTGCCCAAAAGAGTTTTTAAAATTATGGTTTCAACAGAAACCAAACAGGCCCATAGACTCACATTTGAACCACGTTTTCTATTTTTCTTTCTTTTGCCAACAAGTTGGTTTTCATGTATCAATGAGTGAGGGGTACTGCAACTATTATTCTTATAATAGAAACAAAATCTCGAGTATTATATTTTAAAAATTAAGAGGGCATAAAAAATGGGATTAATTATATTAACAATTTCACATTACAGAGCCAGCTGATTTGAGAACAATGCTGATTATTCGAAATTTCTGTAATTTAAAGAAGGAAATAAAAGGACTATTGACCTCTGTCTAGCTCTTTCCCTTTGACATGATCAAAGAAAATGAATAACCCATATATTGGTGCCTACCTAAAGAAAAGATTATCAGTGACTAAAAATGGAAATAAAAACTAAGAGAACTAATTAAAATACCAGCAAGTTCCATATTCTATATAGTGTTCGTTTCATATAAATGACAACTCAACCATTCCATTAATAGCTGAAGTTATAATCTCAGGCAATATTTCGCGTGTACAGGGGGAGAGAGGGAGAGTTCATCTTAATTTATAGTGGAAGTTAATTTACATAATCCTGGAATTATACAGGAGTTTCTCATAAAGCACCAGGAAACAAGTTGACTTTTGTCTACTTTTAAACAACGTGGACGACGGTTCATACACCACAAATAGAGCCATGATACATCTCTAGTTTTCCACAATAATTTCCAAAATAAATACATCAACTACGAATATTCACCAGCTTCTATATGACGTGAGCATTGAGCTCATGCATACGCCTCAAATAATAATTAGGCTAACACTATGAAAACTTAATTATTTCTTCGTTCTTGTGCGGGCATGGAGAAGATAATGTCTATTTATATTGACTACCTCTATTATTGGCATGCAACAAATAAATAATAAATAGGCATGCTTTTAAATAGTTAAATAAAAACATTATTCATAATAAACTACGTAACTTGTGTGGAAATGAGTCTAGATATAAGTCACGTATGCATGCATGTGGCTTGACTTGATCAGCAAATGAACAACCCATTTTTTTGTGGCTTTACACTTCAGATTGTAGCATTCAATAGGACACGTTCCAGATTATTTGGGTGAGTTTACTGGAGGAGAGACAAAACTTTCTTATCTAGTGATTATTCCTCTTTTTTAAAAATCTTTTCCTCAGTATTGTTATTTGACTCAGTTAGGCTTTGATTTTTTTTTTCAAACACACGCTGACAAACTTATATGTTTATATATTTATTCATATCATTTAATATATTGTTATCATTATTTTAGTCCTTAATTATATTATTTATGTATTATTTGAATTAGTGTACCTTACATAAATTAATACATAATAGAGATATAATTGTCATATTTTTATGATTTCTCTTAAATAATTATTTTTGAAATAAAAAATATTATATTATTATGATTTGTATTTTAAAAATTTGGGAAAAATTAAAATTTTTAAAGGACAATAAAGGATCACAAATTTAAAAATTGCACTAGGAGTCTCATGGGCCAAATCGCATTAGGTATTTTTTTTTTTAATTCCTTTCTTTTAAATGCGCATGGAGAACACAGGAAAACCTTGGGGGCGGAGAACCATCACGCACATGCGAGAAGCTTTAACAGCCGCGACACACAGACCCTCCATAGCTGCCGTGATGCGACTACGTCTTCACCCACCCCATCTTCACCACCTCCATTCACACCTCTCTCCATCTTCCACCACCATTATCGGGTCATCATCATCCGCAGCAGCAAATTGAAGCAGAACAGCACAGAGCCAACCATTACCAAGCACCACAACAGAAACAGCTCTCGGACTGCAAGCACGGACAGCGACAGCGAACATGGGTGGCCGTGAAAGCTTAACGGTGGCGTTGATTTTTAAAGTTATACGTAGCTAAGGTATCATAATCTTCCTAATCAATGATAAGGGTAAGAGCTTAGGATTTTTAGTTACTCTAATTTTTTACTCATTAATTATATTATAATTTCTATATCTTAAAATAATTTTATAATTATTAAAAAATTTAATAATAATTTATTTATATTTATTGAAAATAATTGTAATTAGATTATTTTTTAACAATTGATATTGTACTAGTTATAATTTAATTTTATTATTTTATTTTAGGTCAAGACTTTATATTAAGATTTTACTGAATATTTTATAATTTTTTAAGGTGACTTAAATTATTAGATCATTATATCTTTTGCTAGCGTTAATTTTATTTTAATGAATTATTGAGTTTTGCTTGAACATTAGTTTTTAATACTATTAATCCTATTTTATTATTTTGGTGGCAGTTAATAAATTAAGACTTTAAAAAATATTTTATGATAATTTGAGGTGACTCAATTGTTAGATTAAAAGTTTAATTATAATTTTTGATTCATTATTTATAACTCTCATATCTGTTAAAATTATGATTGTATGTATTATTGAATTGGAGAATTATTTTTATCATTATTAATCACTTACATTATCATTTTATTCACTCTTTATCATTAATTATTTAAATTAAAAATATTAAAAATATTTTATTTAAATTCATCTTAATTCTTGACATTTTAAATCAAACCCTATTTATAACTTAAATTATATTATATTTAATTATTTAGAAATTTAATTTAATTTTTAATTTTTCAAAAAACGACTTAAAATTATAATATTCTTAATTTAAATTTTTAAAATAGTCTCAAAATCACACCCGACGTTAAAGTTGTTTCACTCTCACCATTATTAGGTGCTCAAATTAATGGCGCAATTTTTCATATAAACTCCCACCAATCTCACTGACGACAGTCAAATCATGGGATAAAAATGTATAACATTGGAAGAAAGACTTGGAGCTCTACTCTACTCTACTCTTGTCTTTTGTAATGACCGTAGAAAATTTAATTTTTATTTTCCTGCCCAAGTGCTGAAATTACAAAATTGCCACTCTGTTACCCATATGCTAAAGCACTTTCCCTTTCGTCATTTTTCCGTCCATTAGCGGGCAACAGAAATATAGTAGGAGAAAGAAGGTTCGCGATTTCACCCGAGATCCATTGCAGCCATGCTTTTTGTCAACTTCCGTCGTTCGCCCTACAATTTTCGTCACTGTCGTCTGCCGTCCCACATCTGCTGTCTTCCATCTTTTCCGTTCAGAGCTCGGCTGCTGCTATTATGGAAGATTCTTCTTACTCTTCCGTTCTGGGGTATTGACGGAGGTAGGCTTCAGATTGTAATTCTTTGTAGCTATTGTGGGATGCTTAAATGTAAGCCATTGGTAGTAGCTATTGTGGGATGTTGGCTAATAAGAGGATGGGGATTTTGGTTTAATTGAAGTTTCTCAAAATTCTCGGTAGAATATGAGAGAAAAAATCAGCATTGTGTATATAAATATTTATTAATGTTGTGATGACAGTTAAATTTATTAAATTTAAGTTTAACCGGAAAAAATGGGAAAGGTGGATGATCCCTACAGTTTAAATATTGAATTTATAAATTAAAGGTAATAAGTTTTATTATTATTTAAATTATCATAATGTTATTTGGAAAAAAATAGGAATTAAAATTTAAATTCTCATTCTATTTTTAAAGTATTATAAATTAAGCAATGGAATATGATTTTGGATTATCAAAAATATAATTAAAATTTTAATATATTATTTTTGGGATATCAGGGAATTAAGAAATAAATATAATTGAAAATTATTTAGCTAGAAAGAGTAAGAGTTTAGGAGTATAGCAGTTAAGTGAATAATGTCTCTTGATATTATTTTTTTAAATATTCTTTTGCTAAGGGAAATTTAATTAAATTCATCATTATTAAATTTAATTTTCCCAATATTTTAATATTTTAATATTATGAAAAATACATGCCCATATTTATATGAATGAGGCTTTGATTATCCTCGTTGATTTTTCTTTTCAAATGGCTTATTATATCATCATGCTTATGTATGCAATGGGTAAAGAAAATTCTTAAAGATATTTTATGAATTCTCTTGTATTGAGATAATTCTTTTTCACTTTAAAATATTTTTACTTGAATTTTTATTATTTGAAAAGAGTTCATTACATTTAAATTGAAGGAAATCTTTTGAGATTTTATTGTGATTTTTATGTTGGGGTCCTTGATTATGGAATATTTTTATAAGATTTCGGTAGTGAAAGATTTTGTTATTTAAAATGTTAAATTGACTCCATGTATGCTTGGAAATTGATTTTTGAAATGACTGAATATATAACGTTGGTTACTAACAGCAGTACTGTTAATCATTAATGCACCATGGTTAAACTCAAATTCTATAGATATTCGTGAGCACAGTACTCAAGCCGGATATTCGTGGCATTTATTCTCGCGCTTGTTATTCGTGGGTTTTATACCTGCGCCTATTATTCATGGATTTCATAACTGTGCATGTTTTCGTGGCTTCAAGCGATTGTTAGGACTGTGTCCACACTTGTTATTCTTTATGTTGAAACCCTACGAAAAAATAAGATTTTAAGAATTATCATTTTAAACTGATTTCCTTAAAAAAGTTATTTTAGTAGGTATTATATTGATTTGATTAATGGTTTTGATACATTTTCATTTTTATTATAGTTGTAGAATTTGGAAATTGAGATTTATTATCAAGTTTTATTATTTAAAGTTAAATGTGTTTAAATTATTTCTTTCTATATTTTATTATTTTTTTTAATGGGACGTTATTAACAGGTAGATTATTTTGGCTTCAGATAGTGCTATTGACCATATTCCTCAGTTGAGTAGCGAAGAGTCTCTCTGTTGATCTGAAGTTGCCGCTCCTTTTTGTGTATCTGCTATAGAATGTAAATATAAATTTATAACCTTATACATTATTTTTGGAATTAGATACTCCGCTTAGTCTATAGATAAGATCAATTTACCCTTACCATTTTGATAAATTAATATACATGCTCGAGATTATTTTTAATTATTAAATTAATTATTTTATTTAAATATTTAAAGTTTATGAAATATGAATTCTTAATATTGTCATCCCATGATTTTGATGACGTGACATCTTTAGTCATGTTTATTATGGGCCTGTTTGGTAAGGCCGCAAACCGCGGTTTTAAAAGGATTTTTGGCCCAAACCTCGGTTTGGAGAAATTTCAAAACAAACAGGCTTATTTGTCTATAAGTGTTTTTGGACAAAACTATGGTTTAAAACCATGGTTTTGAATAAGCTATTTAAAATAGCTTTTTCAACAGTAAAAGTACTTATGGACTATCCAATTACTATCTTATCCCTACTTTTTCTTACACCCTCTCTCATCTCTCCTACTTTTTCTTACACCCTCTCTCCTTTCTCCTCTATTCCCTCTCTCCTCTCTCTTCTCTTTTCTCTAACTCCCCCCTCTCTCTTACTTTAAATCAAATCATACCCTTTTTGGTAATTTACCACCATAAAAAGTCATTCTAAAAATAACTATCCAAACACCTATTTATTCAAAACCACTTTTTTCCTATAAACTCTTCTCCAAAAGTCCTTTTCCATAAGTTGTCCATAAGTTATTTTTTTTCATAAGCCCTTTTTCAAAATCTTATCCAAACTGGCCCTATATTACTTATCGGCTTCTAAATAGTAACGTCAAAGTGCTTGAGTTGGGGTTGTTTCGTACCATTAACGAGTCTAAATAATAATAACAAAAATAATGATAAATATTATATAAACGAAGCAAAATCGATTTTATTCTAATAGTAATGGGAGAAAAAAGAAAAGAAAGGACAGAACTATTAACCTTTGTCTGGCTCTTTCACTTTGACATGATAAAAGAATACGAATAACCCATATTATGGTGCGTGGCCACAGAAAAGATGTCTTTGACTAAAAGCTTTGGATCCAACCTTGGGGTCATCAAGATTTGTCCGTAGTTTTCCAACTACTCGATTAAAGAGAAACAGAACAACCTTAAATTGTCATCAGCGTGTTTATGAAGCTCGAAAAAGTTGGGGAAAAGGTATCGTGTAACACGAGATAAATTGACTTGACGACTCAAAGTTTGATTTTCGAGTCATTAGTATCTATATAGAGGAGGCCGGTGACATGCATTTATTTATATAGAACGTGTATTAAGCGGCATTGACCAATGTATTTAATCTTGCTCAAAATCTCTCCAACTAGTTGTTATTCTCACTTGTGAATTGTGATATATGCCCAGCCATTATTATTATTATTATTATTATTGATATTATTTACATTTATTTCTCACAATTTTTCATGGAGAAAAATCCTTTATCTATTGGATAAAATTGAGATGCATGATGTTTATTGTATTACTTATCGGCTTCTAAATAGTAACGTCAAAGTGCTTGAGTTGGGGTTGTTCTGTACCATTAACGAGTCTAAATAATAATAACAAAAATAATTATAAATATTATATAAACGAAGCAATATCGATTTTATTTTGGGTACGATTTTCCCTTTTATTCTTTCTAGCTAACAATAAACAGAATATTGACTTGATACATGGGAATTTATTTATCATTTTGAGTTTACTTGTGTGAATCATGGTGTTTGTTAGTTGTTACATTCGAAACTAAATAATTACCTACTTTTATTAAAACTATATAGTTTTAGTTTGATATAGTTTCTAACATATAAAAACAAACAAATTAAAGCAGGAATAAATAGCGGAAAATAATAGCGTACATGACTTGCTTTGGTTGTTATATATGGTAGCCATGCATTTTGCATATGGGTTGACTTGGTCCAAGTAAGCGAAAGAAACCTTTTATAGCTGAAATGACAGGAATGCCGAAATGTCCGGTCACCTCAAACAGTGCCATTAATGACGACTGTATTGTGGTACTTCATCCATAAACAACTGGGTTTTCTATTTTCCTTTCTTTGGTTTTCTTTTTTCTTTTTTCTTTTTCGTTTCTTCCCTTTTCTTTTTGTCTTTATGGCTTTTGTGACTAAATTTTCATATTCATGATTTATGATATTAATTTTTAAAAAAAAAATGTGTTAAGGATAAACTACATGTACAGAAACAAAAAATTGCTCAAAATCTACTGATAATACATAATCCAACAAGTTCAATAATCAAAGTAAAATTCATAAATAAAGATCTATAGAGGAACACAGAAAGGATATCAAGAACACTGAAGAGAGAGACAAGCTCAGAGCCAGTAGCAGTAGTGAGAAGAAGAATCAAAGTTTGACCCAAACATATTAACAATACAAATATACGACATGAAGATGCTAATAATGAGAATCATACATAGAAAATCACCAGCTTAATTGACCCAATTATTGATACTGGCACACAGCTTTATCAGCTTGAAGAGGGGCGACTAAGCTCAAAGTTTAAATAACTATCTACCGAGCATATGGAATAAGGCCTGAATCAGATCTGAAAGAACGCCTATCCAAGGAACTGGTTGAAATCGTCCCCATGCTTTGTGTTAGAGCCAGACATTCCTTTAGTTCGGATACTACATGGCTGATGTCAGGCCTTTGAACTGCAGATGGTGGAGTGCAAGACATAGCTATCTCTGACAATTTCCAAGCTGAATTGGTGCTGCAACTTCCTTCTAACCTTGGATCAATGATTGATTGGATATCCCCCATTTCAAGTTTTGGAGTAACCCAATCAAGAATGTGACAAATGGCTCCATTTTCTCTCCTTATTGCTGGTTGACCCGTGATTAGCTCAAGTAACATTATCCCAAAACTATAAACATCGCTCTTTTTATTCAGGTTCCCAGAACTCTGAAATCTATGAAGATTAAATAATTAAAACTGTTAGATATCTCATAACGGAATATGAGGTAAATTGTAATTTATTTTGTTTATTTGTTGAAATAACTTACTCAGGATCAAGATAACCTAATGTGCCAGCAGGACGAGTTGATACATGAGTGTCCATATCATTTGCAAAAGCTCGAGATAGTCCAAAGTCAGAAATCTTGGCTTGCATCTTTTCATTTAGTAAAATGTTGGAAGTTTTTAAATCTCTATGGACAATTGGTGGTTTACAACCATTATGCAAATAGTCCAATCCTGTATTTTCATCAAGTATAGCCAAATATATTATACCCTGTCAATATAAGGGGGTAATTGAAAAGAAAATAAGCAAAAATAAAAATAAAAAATGGTTTTGCTTACCT
The DNA here is from genome assembly GCA_037074615.1 of Leucaena leucocephala. Taxonomy (NCBI): domain Eukaryota; kingdom Viridiplantae; phylum Streptophyta; class Magnoliopsida; order Fabales; family Fabaceae; genus Leucaena; species Leucaena leucocephala. The sequence goes on along the minus strand of CM073555.1, from coordinate 18,765,493 downwards.
TGTGCGGCATCCAATGCAATTTGAAGCCTCTCATTCCATTTCAAAACATTAGGGTTCTCCACTGCATGATGAGCATGGATAGATTTCTTTTATTTTTTGTCCGTTTTGAAATTGTTCAATTTGAGAATATACATGGACTTGGTACATACCTGATAAATGCTGTTGGAGATTGCCATTAGCCATATATTCATAAATTAAAGCCCTCACACTTCCTTCTTCACAGTAGCCAATGAGAGAAACCAAATGTCTGTGATGAATAACCATCAAGAGTTCTACCTGCAATCCAGTGTGAACTTTATGAAGTACCTTAGAGTGAACTAATATTTAATTTTAATGTTTCTTACTTCAAGTGTTTGACTGGATTCATCTTAGTATCTAACCTCTGATCGAAATTCTTTGAAACCTTGCATTGATGATTGAGAAAGTAGCTTCACAGCAACTTGAGTATTATCCCTTAGAGTGCCATAATAAACCTTCCCAAAACCTCCTTCTCCAATTAAGTCTTGCAAATTATTAGTGATTCTCAGAATTCTGGAGTAAGAAACTGCCCGATTTTTTGGTCGCAACGATTCTTCATTCGTAGAAACAGTGATAACCACTGCAACATTAATACAAATAATCAATCATAAGAGGGTCGATGACAGAACAAATCTAATTGCAAAATGTTGACAATGAACACTGTGATCTTAATCATAACAAATGAGAATATTTTCATACCTACCTTTTAACTTTTTGGTTTTGAAGATCCATATTCCTAAACAAACCAAGGCGCTGACAACAAAAGCAGAAATAGAAGCAACAAGTGGAATAACAAACTTGTGCTTTTTGCATGAATCCACCAGACAAAGGCCAGGATTATCTGACAAACTAAGGGACAAGAAACATATATTATTGTCAATTTTTATTCACAAAACGGTAGTCAAAATTGAACTAACAGTAATATATAAGGAAGCAAAACCTCAATTGCAAAGTTGCAAACGACTTTGCCTTAAGAGACTGGGGAATGGAACCAGTGAGCTTGTTGCCACTCAAATTTCTACAAAAATATTGTGAAATATATTCACTTAGTAGGTGAACATGAAGTTATATACTTACTCCTTCGTCTCTTAAATATAAGAGTTAGATAAGGGATTTCTTTTAGTTCTACCAAAATCTACTTTGTCTCATAAAGTTATAATTTTTCCCAAAAGTTTTCCTATTTTGCATATATATTAAGGGAGTTTCATCAAGAGCTAGTTCCAATGCCCATGATAAACAAGGTATTTTAAGAAAATCAACATGCAATTATTATAAATAACTAATTTAACTAATTTCTTTAATCTACCTAAATTAATCTACTTAACTAATTTAGGTACATTAAAGAAATTAGTTAAATAAATCTTATATTAAGGATTGGAGGTATATCTATGTGGTGCTGAATCCTAAATATGTAACTTACAGTACTCTCAACTTGGGTAGTTCGGCTAGAAATTCTGGTACGAAACCTGACAAGTCATTGAATGATAAATCTCTGAAACAAAGTAGTATTTTGCACGTTAATGAAACATTACTGATAAAATGAATTGCCATTATTAAATCACTCTAAATACACGCTTACAGGGACTCCAACGCTGTAAGTCGTGAAAATGAAGTAGTTATTTTCCCTGTCAATTTGGTCTCACTTAGGTTCCTGCTAGAGCGAATCATACTTTCAATACTTAGTCATAAACTTTGACACCAATTAAAGGCAAGTGAGATTAAGTTTTGGGTGTTTATAACTTAATTAATAGTTAACACTCTTGGGATGACGTAAAATTGAACTATATAATTCTTACATAGAGTGACATACTTCACAGATTTACCCGATGTTAAGAATTAATGCTTATAATTAATTATAACTAGGACAATGCGTATAGATCCAATGACATTAAGTGACTTACACTGAGATGATCCTTGCATTGCTACCATTGATACCAGAACTACATTTTAGTCCATCCCAAGCAAGTTTTGGAACGCAAGGGTCTCCTTGCCAATCTAAATTGGTGATCTTGTATGTGTCTTTAATGTCCAAGATAGCATCCACTATTATTCCGAATAATAAGTAAGATCTTAGAAGACAATGCAAAACCAAACAAGAAAAGAAAAACATAAAATATTATTCAAGGAAATGGGGGAAATAGTCGAATAAGGAATAAACAAATGAGTACCATCTCTTTGGTCTGTTGGGGAAGGTAGAGGTGATATGAACTGGTAAACCTCAAAAGCATTAAGGATTGGAGGAGCATCGGATTCTGATGTTGCGCTGATGCTAAAACGAACATTACCTTGACTTGCATTTCGAGGAGCAATGGTTTGTGGTTTCAAGTATTCCAGAATTATAGGTTGAGAGAAATCATTTTCATCACCAAAAGTAATATTCAGTATTCTCTTTTGGCCAGGGGGAAGTAGCTGAATTTCACAAAAGTGAAGATAGACGTAATATTTGGAAGACTTGTCAAGGTCTTGCCATACAGAGTCAAAGTCAAAGTTTAATGCATAGGAAAGATTGAATGATCGGGCTGCAGATTTCAGCACTTCTGACGGTAATTTATAAGAATTGTTTGTGGTTGAAGAATCAATATCTACAGACCCATTAATTTGGTACCAATATGAGAAATCCATTTTGCGCCACATTCGATCATAGATGTCATCCTTGTACCTGCACTTGCACGCGCATATTATATAAACATAGTTATTTCTCGCATCATTGTTACTTTTCCATACAAGATGATGGAACTTGTGCAAACAACTTTTTTATTACCGTACTATGTAAATTTATTAGACATATAATTAATACTCATTTGGAAAATTCAAATAGCTGAAATGAAAGGTACTCCCAAATAGCTGAAATTTGGAAAATTCAAATTGCTCAAAATTTGTTTGAAGACCCAACCTATCTTGATGTAACTATTCTTCTTCAGTTATGGGTAATTTGTCTTAAACTATATACAAAATCGAATAAACTGTTAGTGTTTATAAAAAGGAAAAAAAAATCATCAAATACAACTTGAAAAGAAAATCCCAGTTCAGAGTTAATGAAGAATATCGTACGAATTAAAGAGATGGTAAGAAAAAGAGGGAAGAAGTTGGAGTCACCTGCTGAATACGGCGGAACTGGTGGAGGCAACATCAAGCCTTCCTCGAAAGATTAATAGTGATTGAGAAGGAGAAGGAGTTTGGTAAATAGAATTGCTTAGAGGTCGAAGCTCTAATGCAGAAATGAAAGGTACTCCCACAACAGTTTTCACAAGACACACATGTATTGTGTCGGTTGTCGATGGAGTATGAATAATCTCAGAAATGTAAGAATCATCATTAGTTCTCAAGTCAACAGTGTCCCAATGATTGAGGCCAAGGTACAAATCGAAGGTTGGAGTTTGATTTTTGCCATCGTAATTCCCATAAGCAAAGAAAGCTCTGATGAGATAAGTATGTTGCTTGCCTTGTTTTGGTTTGAGGGTATAGCAGTTCCTTTTTCCATTTGGGAAGCTTCTCAAGGTTCTTAGAAGTCCCCCATAATAAGGATAATCAAGGTTGGCACCTGGGAGAGGTATAGAATTTGTGCCAGTTTCTATAAAGTTTGCATCTGTCTGATACCATATGTCCGTTTCCTCGTCTGAGTAATCATGTGGTGCTCCACAATCGATGCTTATGAACCCTACACAAAAGTAGTTAAAAATGAAAAACATCATAAGTTAAAATTGCTCCATAGTCAATGCTTATGAAACCTGTAATATGGTAGATTTAGTATTGAAGGAAACCTTGTTTACTAGGGAAACATAGGTTTTTATCTAAATCATCTTAATCATCTTCCTTAATTCCCCCATTCCCTTTCTTACTTGATTATTATTGAAGGAGTATCAATAGGGGTGATTTAAAAAAATATTGATAAATATAAGAAATATGTCTCATATTTAAGTCTAAGATTAACTCTCTAATTATATCATATATTAAGGACCGGAGGAGTAATTTACCAGGATTCTTGACGTTAGTGATGAGTTTTCTCCCATCTCCAACTGAACTGCCAACATGAAAGAGAAGTTTGATGAAAACGAGACACAGCCCTAAAAACAGATTCAACTTTTGTTCCCTTCCCATTTGATCTGATCTGCAAATATATATTTATATATATGTACTCATGATCGACATATAGAAGATAAAAAACTAAGTAAAAGAAGTAGGAAAAGAACAATATATAGATATGCACTCACTAGAAACTTATAATTTCAGACGAGTTATAACTGAAACCAAGATTAGTAATAGCATTAGTGCGTGTATGAATGTGTTTTACTTATAAGTATTCAGTTAAGTCTACTGTGCATGAATGGAAAAGGCAACATGATATTCCTTTTCCATGACCAAAGAAAGTCAAAAAACCTTTTTGGGCGTTTTGAAGCTTTCAAATTACTTGTCAAATACGTTGTTAAATGCCTATTGACTTATTGAGACAGCATCTCTCTTCGCAAAGAAAGGGGACAAGCGATAACTAATTATATTGACTTGGCCAACTTTAATTACTCCTCGCAACAATTAGTGCTCAGTACGTACGTATAATTCGCTTAAATATGTGCTCCCTCATTTTATTTTTGTAACACCTCACATGATTAAGACTTGTTTTGGAATGTTGATGATACTTTATAGTTTCTGCATGCTTAACTGAGTAAATTTAAAGAGGGGATGGATTGGAAATAATTTTATATTTTTAGACTTTCTTTTTAACTGCCTTGGAAATTGTTAACTTTCCATGGAGAAATACTAATATTTTTTAGTGATTTTTTTGTACTAAAAAGTAAATATATCAAAATTTTCATAGCGTTAATTCATATTTTTTTTGAAGGTATAGAAAATAAGTTATCAAAAACTGTAATTTTAGTTTGATAATTATAGTTTGTAATATAAAACCAAACAAAGATGAACTAAATAGTGCCAAAAAATAAAAAAGAGAATTGTAGTAAAGTCCTATAGAAGATAATTAATTATAAAAAAATTAAAATTATTAAACAATTAAATAGTTCTAAAAGACTTAGGGTAATATATTCAAATTATAAAAATATATAACTTCCCCTATTATAATAAAATATAAACCCTCTCACTCATCCAATGAACTTAAAACTTACTATTTTAGTAGAGGTAATTGTATTTTTTTATAATTTAAATATATTATCACAAGTCTCTTATAATTATTTAATTATTTAACTGTTTGATAATTTTAAAAGATTTTTTAATTATTTGATAATTTAAAAAAAATTATAATTAACTGTATGTAACTCTACCAAAATAAAATGGTAACCATGCATGTGAATTGATGACTTGGTCCAAGTAAATAGGAAAAGAGAAAAAAAAAAAACTTATATGGCTGAAGTGACAGGAACGTAGAAATGAAAAGTCACCATAAACAGTGCCATTAGAGTTGACATTGGGGTCCTTCATGATTGACAGCTGTACCTTTCCTCTTTTGACATTTGTAGCTTTCTGCAATTTTCCAGGGAGGATACATCAAACTTCAATATTCGCCCGACAGCTGCAAAGGTTTAAAATGTGATCGATGAAAATTCCACTCTATCAATTTTCCATAGAACTCAGATTATTTTCTACCCTTGATCCTCATGGGGAACGACTTTGAATACTCGTTCTCCTGGCCCTACTATAATTTAGGACAAAGATATAATTTTAATAAAGGAGGTATATGCTATGGGTATCTAGCACTATTAAAATTTTTTAGGTGTAAAAATATATATAGATATTATAAAAAGGTACAAATTACTGACTCAGTTTATTTTTATTTTGTGTATCCCTCTAGCCTAACATTTTCTCTCTCCTTATCGTCTCCTCTCTCTCTCTCTCTCTCTCTCTCTCTCTCTCAGCCCCTTCCTCTCTTTCCAGTGACATGCATTTATATATAACGTGTATTGAGTGACATTGGGCAATGTATTTTATCTTGCTACACGTCCAAAATCTCTCCTACTAGTTGATATTCTCATTTGTGATACATTCCCATTGCCCAGCCATTATTATTGATATTATTTACATTTATTTCTCACAATTTGTCATGGAGGAAAATCCTTTGATAAAAATTGAGATGCATATACATGCCCATCTAACTCTTATAATTAAACAGATAGTAGTACTCATCAGCTTTTAAATAGTAACGTCAAAGTGCATGAATTGGGGTTGATCCATATCATGAACAAGTTTAAATAATAACAAATATTATATAATTAAAAGAAGCACAATATCTTTATATTTTTGGGTATGATTCTCCGTTTTACTCTTTCTACCTAGCAAACAGAATATTGACTTGACTCATGGGAATTTTTCATTTTGAATCTACTTGTGTGAATTCATGTGGCTGTGTTTTGTTAGTTGTTACATTCGAAACTAAATACTTACTTGTTTTAATAAAATTTTAGTTTGGTAGTTTCTAAGATAAAAACGAACAGATTAAAGAAGCACTAAATAGCAGAAAATAATACTGGTACATGATTGCTATATATGGTAACTAGCCATGCAGGCATATGGGTTGACTTGGTCTAAGGAAAGAAAGGAAAAAACCTTTTATAGCGGAAGTGACAGGAACGTGACGTCGAAATGTTCAGACACCTCAGACAGTGCCATTAATGACCACTTTATTGTGGTCCTTCATTCATAAACAACTAGGCTTTCCTTTTTCCTTTCTTTGGTTTTCTTTTTTCTTTTTCGTTTCTTCCCTTTTCTCTTTGCTTTTATGGCTTTTGTGATTATTGGGATATATTTTTATGTGGCGTTTTTCTCCCTCTATATATATTATTTGCTTTATTTGCGAATTAATTAATAATTTCATATTTCAGCCAGCTGTTTCGAAAATAATGCTAATTATTCGAAACTTGTGCCATTGTTTGAGTTTAATAGAACAGGGGAAAAATTAATCCTAATATTTAATATATAATTTAATTGAGAAATTAATCTTAATATTAAATATAAAATATATTTTTATATATTAATTTTTTTAAACTATTTTTATTTATACTCACTTAATAATAATTAAATTTAAATTTAAAAAGGAGTGAAGGAATTAAAAACATTATCAAAGACACGAGTAACCCATATTTTGGTGCGTGGCCACAGAAAAGAAGATCTTTGATTAAAAGCTTTGGATCCAACCTTGTTGTCATCAAGATTTGTACGTAGTTTTCCTACTACTCAATTAAAGAGAAACAGAACAACCTTCAATTTTTATCAGCGTGTTTATGGAGCTAGAGAAAGTTGGGGAAAAGGTATCGTGTGATGAAACACAACAGACAAATTGACTTGACAGACTTAAAAGTTTGATTTTCTCTGAGATCCTTTAAGTTGTATACGCTAAATGAAGTTGATAATAGAGCAAAGTCGTCTTCCTTTCCACCTTTCTCCTCATATCCTATTTATAAGGTTGGAAGAGAATTTTTTTTCATATTTTTAAATCATATTATTAAATTTTTTATATAAATATATAATTTTATTTTTTATTTAATTATTATTATTATGTAGATTTTGTACAGTATATTAGATATAGAGTTAGAGCCTGCTTAACACCCTCAAATAATTTTGATGATATAATTAGCACCTTAAAAATTTTTTAAAGGCAAACAACACCTAAAGTAAGGCCATAAGAGTATCATATATAAATATTATTGAGGGGGTACTAAGGTCGATCAGTTTCATCTTTTAAGATATATTTAACACTAATAAATCAAAACATGGTAGAAGTAAATCTTTTTACTCTATCTCCCACTTGTCATGAAATCTTTTTTCAGTCTACTAATGGATCATGAGAACCTTCAAACAACATGCACAAACAAGTTAGTGAATCACATTATCATCTCAAAACATTAATTATCACTATGCCGCAATTTAATATTTACCAATGATTTATCATACAATAACTACCCTCTTACGAGTTCGATGAACAGATGCATGCACCTGAAGTCCAAAATAATTCAATTAATTCAGCTTTAAGATTAACTACTTAATTTCTTTGAATTATGGACTTTGGAAGAAGCACAATGAATGATCAATTTGGAATTTTAGGCAAAATGATTTGCCCCTGCAATACGATCTCTCACAAAATAGAGAAACTGAAGAGTAAAGTTTGAGGGTAGTTATCGTGCTCATGATTTATGGATAATTATTGTAATTAGATTATTGTTTAATATTTGATTTTATTCTTTAATTAGCTTTAATTTTATTTACTTTGCTCTCAGTCAGATTTTATATTTAGATTATTGCGAATTAATTAAAATTATGAACTTTGGAAGAAGCACAATGAATGATACGATATCTCACCAAATAGAGAAACTGAAGGGTAAAGTTTGAGGGGAGTTATCGTATTCATGATTTATGAAATTAAATTTTTAAAACAAAAATGTGTTAAGGATAAACTACGCAGCTTGAAAAACCTACTATTAGTCTGCAGTCTTTGAATGTGTTTGTGAAGGTGGGTGTGGGTGTGGGTGTAAATATATTCAGTTAAGTCTCCTGCATGAATTCAATAGGCAACCTAAAATGGGTTGATCAAAGAAATCAATGAACCTTTTTGGGTGTTTTAAAGTTTTCAAATTTAATTTCCTGTCAAGTACGTTGTTAAATGCATATAGAGACAGAATCTGTCTTCAAAGAAAGAGGACAAACGAAAACAAATTTACTTGGCTAATGGAGGTATGATCACTTGAATCCTTTAACTAAGATTAATGATCAGTAATTTAATTTGCTTCAATGGACTCCCTCATTTTATTTTTGTAACACCTCAAATGATTTAAGACTTGTTTTAGAAGATTGATGATCCTCTAATAATTGAACACGCTTAACTGAGAAAATTTAGAAAGGGGATGGGTTGGAAATAATTTCCTTTATATCATATTTTGGGGTTTTTTTAATTTTTAATAAGCTGCCTATCGGCATGCAAATGATAATATATTTGCAAGTTATTCTTTTTTACATTGGAAAATACAGAGATATAAAAAATTTCATAGATTCTGAATTCGTGGATTTTTTAAGATCTAGAGAATAAGTTATCAAAAACTATAATTTTAGTTTGATAATTTATAAAATAAAACACAAACAAATTAAAGGAGCACTAAATAGCAGAAAATAATAATGGTACATGACTTGCTTAGCTTTGGTTATATGTTGTGGTAGCCATGCATGCATGCATGCATTTGGGTTGACTTGGTCCAAGTAAACGACAAATACCTTTTGTGGCTGTGAAGTGACTTGGCCGTCGAAATGTTGAGTCACCACAAATTCGGGGTCCTTCATAATTGACAGCTGTGGCTTTCCTCTTTTGATATTTGTAGTTTTCTGCAATTTTCCAGGGAGAATACATCAACCTTGAAAATTCCACTCTTATGTATCGAGTACAAGTCTTTAGCCAGTTCCTCCTGGCCCAGTTTGATTCATGTGATAATCCTATATAGAATGGGACGATGAGGTTATACATTTGTTTGACACCCTCTTGGGATAAATTAAAAATCCATTTCTTGCTCGTTTGGTAGTCTGAAAATTTAGCCATGGAAAAGGAAAACGGGATATTTTCCTTCACAGTTGATAAATGAATATTTTATTATTAAATAAATAAAATTTTAGATATATTAGATAATATTTATGGATATCAATCGTCAATATGCAATACTTGGGCCAAATATCTTTTTTATATCTATTTAATTTATTTTATGTATTACCTTTTAAATCTAATTATGAAGATAAAAAAATGATCTTTCTACAAAATCTATACTCATATCCATTTAATTTTGCATATTACTCCCTTGGTTCCTAATTACAGGTGTTAGATAGGGGTTTAAGTATGTTCTTCAATATAAAATCACAATTCATTTTGTATCTTAAAATTATAATTTTCTTCCTAATATATATTTATATAGTTGCATAAATTAAAAATATCTACTAAAGGTAGTTCAAATGTATATAATTAAATAAAATATTTTAAAAAAAATTATATATAATTATTATAATTAAATAATTTATTTAATTATTTAATTAAATTAATTAGATAGATTTTGTAATTAGGAGGAGAAGGAGGGAGGAGTGGAGGTAGTATTAAATAACAGAACTTTGAAGAGATGGGTCCTCAACCGTCATTTTCTCCAAAGTTTAAGAATAGAAAGAAACCATGATGTGCGAGATTGAAGTTGGAACCTAGGAGATGCCGAGATGGCATCTTAATCATAAATTTCTCTGAAGAAGAACGGGGAATTTAGCTGTAATTTTGCTGTGATCCAAAAGATGGAAAAGAATCCGTGAAGCATCGTAAATCAAATATAATAATCCGCATAAACTAGTTAAATTAATTAATATAATATATTTTTTAAAATATTTTAATTATTTTTTAACTTAATATTTCTTTTTCTTATTTTATTATAGTTAAAAAAATATTAATAGTGAAAATTTAAAAAAATTAATAAATATAAAAAATATATTTTATATTTAAGACTAATATCAACTCTCTAATTAGAAATATATTAAAAAATAGAGAAATATTATATATAGAGAGTAGAATATTCAAACAGGTTCGGCTTCTCTCTGTTGAGTGTTTCGTCCGATGCCCCCGATAATGTTCCCCCTTAAAATTACTTAACTCTTTCTAATTAACTTCATTGAAGTCAACCGCACTTAAGAAAAATTAAGGATAGAGTATAAACCATACTTTTTTTTAAGATTTATGTTTTACTTTATAAGACAATTTAATAAGAAAAATTTATTTCACTAATTAAGGCGTATGATCAGAATCACTGTAATTTTAGTTTTATAGCTTCTAATCTAAATCCTAACAAAGAATCACTAAATAATGTCAAATAATATAGGGCATGTTTGGATAGACTTTTGAAAAAGAGTTTTTGGACAGTTTTTAAAAAGAGTTTATGGAAGAAAAAAAAGTGATTCTGAATAAATAAGTGTTTGGATATTATGGTTATTACCAGACACAGCTGGAAAAAAGCATTTCAACACCGGTTGAAAATGGCATTCAACATCGCACACACAACCGGTGTAGAAACGGACCGTGTAAAAAGTCAGACATTTTACACCGGTCCTATAATCGGTGTAGAATGTATAATTTTGTACACCGGACTAAATTTTAAATCGGTTCACATTTACATCCGGTGTATTATTTTTAACATCTGCACCGGTTGAATATTGGGACGGTGTAGATTTTTTAAATGTTAACACCGGTTAAATATTGGGACGGTGTAAATTTTTAAATTTTTAACACCGGTTGAATATTGGGACGGTGTAAATTTTTAAATTTTTAACACCGGTTGAATATTGGGACGGTGTAGATGTTATTAAATTTAATTTATATATGTTCTTACTACACCGGTGGGTATGTACCTCCGATGTAGATGTTATTAAATTTATATTTGATAGATTTCGTTGGCCTGAAGCTTCAGAAGTAAACTGCCCAAATGTAATATATGACTCAATCATCGATCATCATCAGTTCAAGATGCCAGAGACATATATAATTCAATTGCTCATTATATTATTCATTGAATAAAACTCAATACAAAAATGCTACAATTTGAACAGAAAAATGTATTCAGTGAAAGACAAATACTATTGAGAATGAAGGATTTGAACAAAAAACTCTGCCCACCGATTACGGAGGTCCTCAATATCTTGGTCAGGAAATGGATCAGGTTGTTCAAACATCTGAAATATGAAATCAAAATCAAAGAAATTAAGGCATTACTAATTTAGATTAGATTGACAATTAAGAAATATGAAATCATTCAAAATATAATTTTACCTCCCCAGTTAGGTCAATCCTATTTGCCAAGATAATATTGACCATGTGTCTGACTATGTAGAAGCCGCACAAGTTGCTTTCTCTGGGTTGCCTTTGACTCTGTAATGTTAACAAGATAAAAATTATTTCTCATCATCAAAACGGGGAACCTAGCTAACACCTAATATATACTTTTATTACCATCGGTGTGATCCATTCAGGGTCCCTCACCAAATTAGCGTGCTTAAGGCCCCTTGCAACTGCGAATGTCCTCATAGCCCTATGACCAAAGTTAACAAGTTAGTAACCCATTTATCACACAGATCATTGTGTATAGAAGAGAACTCACGTACGTGTTCATGATCTTCCTAACATCCACCGAGGGCTTGTAATGGAGGGAGCATAAGAAGAAAACTTTATAGCTATGCTTACATAGGATGACAAGTTGCCAATGATTGCTGTAGAGATTAGTTAAAAGAAAATGAGTATTATAATTAAGCAACTACAAAACTAGTATATATAAAATAAAATGAAACATTATTATTCTTACTCATGCATATATGGTGCGAAGAAACAATCAATATCGGTTTCACCGAGCCTCTCTGAAATGTATGCAAGTCTCGAAGATTGAGAGGTCCCTTTAGCATAAATCTGAATTGGGCATAGGAATCCGAACTTTTTTTGTTTGCCCTTGGAGGAAACCAACTCAGCTTGCATGTACCTACAGGCAATGCATGCACGACATTAGTTGTAAGACTTGAACTTTGTTATTACATATATTTACATTTAAATTATACTTACATCAAAAACACTTGGATGCAGCCGGAGGTCAGTTCTTCCTTGGGAGTGATCAGAGATTTGACGTCCGCATGATCCAGGAAGGCCGGTGCCCCCATGTCGCCCACAACTGAATCCATAGGCAACGCGTCCACATGGAACGTTTTGTCATATGCCATTAGGATCACACGTTGCATGGCATTCAAAGCTGGAGGGGTGGGAAGTTGGTCGGGGGATGAGGCGACGTGATCCGAAACAAGATGCTTTGGCCACAATATGAAAGTCCCTTTTGCTTGGCTCACTGTCTTCACCTCATCAGTGGGAATTGGGACAAGAGCATCTCCAATTAGCACGGCTTCAACTGTCACCCTTAATTGATCATCCTGAATTTGGACGTGGTGAACAGTAGTTGCCCCTAGGCTATGGATGGAGCCACGTGCCACTAAGCGTCTAAGAGGATCCTCAACATATAGATCACAATGTTCTGCATCCTCTGACAGCGGCAAGCAACAACTCCCCTTAGTGCTTTGACGGACTGCAGTTGAGGGCGGGAGGGGATCAGTTGGCTCTTGCTGCCTTGATGTCATCATGGACAACATTTCTTCCTTCATCTTTGCGAACCCCTCTTGTAATCGCACCTCAATTGAAGCTTCTGCTTGTGCCCTAGCCTCTATCCAAGCCTCTTCCTTAGCCTTTGCCCTTATGGTGGAGAGCAAGGATGCCAACTCTGCCCTCGGCACCACATGTGGGGAACATATTTGAGATGCTCCAAAGTAATCTCTTATACCCACACCTCTTCCAACTCCCCTGACACGGCCCCCATGTTCTTGTTTCCCAGTGGCAACAGTCAAGATGTCATTCCTACCATCTGACTTGAAGGATCCATGGGACTCTTGTTGTTTAAGATCACTCTATAACATAGAAAGAACAACAAACATAAGGAAAATGATATAATTATATATAGTCTACTATCACAAAATAATGCAAGTAGTGCTTACAATTTTTTCAGCAATCATGCGAGCATTGTCGCTTGTAAAAGCTCCGCTCTTTCTTTGGCGAGCGTACAACCATTTTTCTTCGCGACGTATCGGAGAGGGGGGGTCAAGAAGAACGCTAGGATCCGACCCAGCACTTTCTTCTAACCTCTTCCTCTTGGCCCCCAACAACTCTCTTTCTGCCTTCGCGTAACCCCCTCGAGACATTGTGTGGGGGCAATCATTCTTGAGGGCGTATTCAATCGCTTTTGCTCTTTTTTCCTACAAGACATGAAGTATTTAAAATCAATACATATGATACTCTGATACGTTTTCTGCAACCACATACAAAAGGATACACTCACCATTGCTACTAGCGTGGTCCGATTCCTAACAAATTGTTCCCACGCAGCTTCGTCAATGAATTGATACTTGCTGCATGGAGAAGGTTGAGGATGACCACTTCTGTCCTGTCCATGCAGATACTGACGAGCTAGTTGTGTCTTGAATGCCCTCTAACGCTCACAGCAATAAGACAACGTCTTCTTCTTCAAGAACTCATTGTTGGGCACATCGTAAGTGAGCTGCAATGTTTGCCATTGAAAGCAGAGTAATCAACAAACAGTTGTGTATTTGGTATTGCTCTGCATACAATATTAGATAGTTCCTATACCCGGATAGTGTCCCAAATTTGATTCTTCACGCGATCATCCACAGCATCCCAAGTCAAATAGGTGATGCTAGGCTTGTTGCGTGCTAGGAGGCTGACAAAACTTACGTACTTTGTCCTGTGTTCACCAGTTGGGTTCCAGTTTCTGTCAAACTCTATCGGAAGCAGTTTCCCCTCTATCCTGTCCTTCGTAATGTCTTTCAAACGAGTCGCACTTCTGCCCTTCCTTTGCTTAGTGGCGCTTGGAGCATCGCCAGCCTCAATCTGAGTAACTCTATCCTCCATATTCCTATGTACGCAATAACAACATCAAAAATATTGAAAACAGACTTAACCCTTTTTCCCTCAACCCGTCAGAACACACAAAACTTGTTCCTTTAGCAGTTATGAATGGAAAGATGTGCCAGCATTCATCAGGAAAAATAGAAAACCTAGATTAAACGAACATAAAAACGGCATCGTACGTACACAGGGAAAAAAATGCAGAGAACACGTACACTTACGAAATAGCAGAACGAGAGAGGTGACAGAGAAGAACGACTGACCGAGCACGGAGAAGCCTCGCGAGAACCACAGAGCACGACGAGCGGCGATAAAAAAGAGTATGTGAGAAAGGAGAAGATTGAAGGTCATCGCGCCAAGAGGAGGGTTAAAAGAATGAATATAAACATTTAATACCGGTTGTAAATAATTCTAACCTGGTCAAAACATAAACGACGTAAAAGTGAAACATTTTACACCGTCTAATTTCTCAGTAGTTTATAAGCTCTTCTACTGTTCTAGAAACTATTCTCAGTAGTTTATCTAAAAACATAGTTTTGTTATGGCTGTTTATTTTAAATTTTTTCCAAACCAAAATCTGAGTCAGAAGCCTTTTTAAACACAAACAGTGACAGTAAACACAAACAGTGACAGTAGTATTAGAGACGATTTTGTGTGGTCCTTCATAATTGACAGCTATAGTTTTGATATTTGTAGTTATCTGCAATTTTTCAGTGAGAATTCGTCAACCTTGAATATTCGCCAGCCAGCTCAATGGCGGAAGTGTGACCCATGAAAATTCCACTATATGTTTCGAGTGATCCTGTATCAAAGAACTATTAACCTCTCTCTAGCTCTTTCACTTTGACATAATCAATGAAAATGAATATGAATAACCCATATTTCGGAGCCTGGCTTGAACAAAGACTAATGGAATAAATGGAGCAATGGATACAAGCTCAATTTACTGCCTTGATGCAGAAAGGACAACCACATGCGCCTAGTTCTTCTACTCTTAGTATTAGCCCTTCTATATAAAATTTATGTATAAACGAAATAATTTTATTTTAATTTTAAATATGTTTAAGCAATTGAACTAATTTGATATTTTATATGATGATCAAAATATTTATCAATATTATTAGATTCTATTTTATTTAGTTATTTTTCATTTATTATTTTTTAATTAAATCACAAAAATTGCATTAAAAATTTTAAAAAATAATATATATAAATGTCGCCGCAGAACCATTTTAGGCAGCGACATTTAAGTTGTCGCACAATATACTTTAGGCGGCGACTCACCATTTTAGGTAGCGATATTTTTTGTCGCCGCTAATAGTTATAGGCGACATCTCATAGGAATCATCTTTAGGCGGCAACATTTTTTTGTCGTCGCTAATGGGTATAGGCGACGTCTCATAGCCGGCAGCTTAGGCGGTGACTTTTTAACTTTCAGCGGCGACAAAGTCAATTTTTTTGTAGTAAGCTCATGTTTCAATAGGAGGTCTTGTGACTTAGATGCGTGGTTTAAATTAAAAACTCTCTTATAAATTACAAGTCTCAGGTTTGATCTCGTTTAATAACTATAACTTAACAGTAAATGTCTCTCTAAATCAAAAAATTGGTAAGCTCCTATATATGCAATCTAAAAACATGATAGAGTCATTAGTATATGTATAGAGGAGGCCGGTGACATGCATTTATTCATATAGGACGTGTATTAAGCGGCATTGACCAATGTATTTAATCTTGCTCAAAATCTCTCTAACTAGTTGTTATTCTCTCTTGTGAATTGTGATCCATGCCCATCCATCATCATCATTATTATTATTATTATTGATATTATTTCCATTTATTTCTCACAATTTTTCAGGGAGAAAAATACTTTATCTATTGGATAAAATTGAGATGCATGATGATTATTGTATTACTTATCGGCTTCTAAATAGTAACATCAAAGTGCTTTAGTTGGGGTTGATCCGTACCATTAACATCTAAATAATGATGATGATGATGATGAATATTATATAAACGAAGCAATATCGATTTTATTTTGGGTACGATTTTCCCTTTTATTCTCTCTACCTAACGATAAACAGAATATGGACTTGACTCACGGGAATTTATTTATCATTTTGAGTTTACTTGTGTGAATCATGGTGTTTGTGTTTTGTTAGTTGTTACATTCGAAACTAAATAGTTACCTACTTTTATTAAAACTATATAGTTTTAGTTTGATATAGTTTCTAACATAAAAACAAACAAATTAAAGCAGGAATAAATAGCGGAAAATAATAGCGTACATGACTTGCTTTGGTTGTTATATATGGTAGCCATGCATGCATATGGGTTGACTTGGTCCAAGTAAACGAAAGAAACCTTTTATAGATGAAGTGACAGGAATGTTGCAATATCCAGTCACCTCAAACAGTGCCATTAATGACATTGTTGTCCTTCATTCATAAACAACTAGGCTTTCTATTTTCCTTTATTTGGTTTTCTTTTTTTCTTTTTCATTTCTTCCCTTTTCTTTGTCTTTATGGCTTTTGTGATTAAATTTTCATATTCATGATTCATGATATTAATTTTTTAAAAAAAATGTGTTAAGCATAAACTACATGTACAGAAACAAAAAAATTGCTCAAAATCTACTGATAATACATAATCAACCAAGTTCAACAATCAAAGTAAAATTCATAAATAAAGATCTATAGAGGAACACAGAAAGGATATCAAGAACACTGAAGAGAGAGACAAGCTCAGAGCCAGTAGCAGTAGTGAGAAGAAGAATCGAAGTTTGACACATATTAACAATACAAATATACGACATGAATATGCTAATAATGAGAATCATACATAGAAAATCACTAGCTTAATTGACCCAATTAGTGATAGTGGCACACAGCTTTATCAGTTTGAAGAGGGGCGACTAAGCTCAAAGTTTAAATAACTATCTACCGAGCATATGGAATAAGGCCTGAATCAGATCTGAAAGAACGCCTATCCAAGGAACTGGTTGAAATCGTCCCCATGCTTTGTGTTAGAGCCAGACATTCCTTTAGTTCGGATACCACATGGCTGATGTCAGGCCTTTGAACTGCGGATGGTGGAGTGCAAGACATAGCTATCTCTAACAATTTCCAAGCTGAATTGGTGCTGCAACTTCCTTCTAACCTTGGATCAATGATTGATTGGATATCCCCCATTTCAAGTAATGGAGTAACCCAATGAAGAATGTGGCAAATGGCCCCATTTTCTCTCCTTATTGCTGGTTGACCCGTGATTAGCTCAAGTAAAATTATCCCAAAACTATAAACATCACTTTTTTTATTCAGGTTCCCAGAACTCTGAAATCTGTGTAGATTAAATAACCAAAACTGTTAGATATCTCATAATGGAATATGAGGTAAATTGTAATTTATTTTGTTTATTTGTTAGAATAACTTACTCGGGATCAAGATAACCTAACGTGCCAGCAGGACGAGTTGATACATGAGTGTCAATATCATTTGCAAAAGCTCGAGATAGTCCAAAGTCAGAAATTTTGGCTTGCATCTTCTCATTTAGTAAAATGTTGGAAGTTTTTAAATCTCTATGGACAATTGGTGGTTTACAACCATTATGCAAATAGTCCAATCCTGCATTTCCATCAAGTATAGCCAAATATATTATACCCTATCAATATAAGGGGGTAATTGAAAAGAAAATAAGCAAAAAAATAAATGGTTTTGCTTACCTTGTGCGGCATCCAATGCAATTTGAAGCCTCTCATTCCATTTCAAAACATTAGGGTTATCCACTGCACGATGAGCATAGATAGATTTCTTTATTTTTTTGCCCTTTTTGAAACTGTTCAATTTGAGAATATATAGGGACTTGGCTACATACCTGATAAATGCTGTTGGAGATTGCCATTAGCCATGTATTCATAAATTAAAGCCCTCACACTTCCTTCTTCACAGTAGCCAATAAGAGAAACCAAATGTCTGTGATGAATAACCATCAAGAGTTCTACCTGCAATCCAATTTGAACTTTATGAAGTACTCTTAGAGTGAACTAATATTTAATTTTTATGTTTCTTACTTCAAGTGTTTGACTTGATTCATCTAAGTATCTAACCTCTGATCGAAATTCTTTGAAACCTTGCATTGATGATTGAGAAAGTAGCTTCACAGCAACTTGAGTATTATCTCTTAGAGTGCCATAATAAACCTTCCCAAAACCTCCTTCTCCAATTAAGTCTTGTAAATTAGTAGTGATTCTGAGAATTCTGGAGTAAGAAACTGCTCGATTTTTTGGTCGCAACGGTTCTTCATTCGTAGAAACAGTGATAACCACTGCAACATTAATACAAATAATCAATCATAAGAGAGTCGATGACAGAGAACAAATCTAATTGCAAAAAGTTGACAATGAACACCGTGATCATAACCATAACAAATGAGAATGTATATTTTTATGCCTACCTTTTAACTTTTTGGTTTTGAAGATCCAAATTCCTAAACAAACCAAGGCGCTTAGAACAAAGGCAGAAATAGAAGCAACAAGGGGAATAACAAACTTATGCTTTTTGCATGAATCCACCAGACAAAGGCCAGGATTATCTGACAAACTAAGGGACAAGAAACATATATTATTGTTAATTTTTATTCACACAAGTGTAGTCAAAATTGAACTAACAGTAATATATAAGGAAGCAAAACCTGAATTGCAAAGTTGCAAATGACTTTTCCTTAAGAGACTTGGGAATGGAACCAGTGAGCTTGTTGCCACTCAAATTTCTACAAAAACGTTGTGAAATATATTCACTTAGTAGGTGATCCTGAAGTTATAAAGATATATATTACTCCCTCCAGTCTTAAATATAAAAGCTAGATAAAAGATCTCCTTTGATCCTAAATATAAGACTCTAATCTATTCTGTCTCCCAAATTTATAATTTTACCCCAAAGTATCCCTATTTTTCACATATATTAAGGGGTTTCATCAAGAGCTAGTTCTAATGTCCATGATAAAGAGCAGATTTTATGAAAATTAACATACAATCATTATAAATAACTAACTTAACTAATTTTTCTAATCTACCTAAATTAAATTTATTAAATAGATCTTATATTAAGGATCGGAGCGTAGTGCTGAATCCTATAACTTACAGTACTCTCAACTTGCGCAGTTCGGCTAGAAATTCTGGTATGGAACCTGACAAGTCATTGAATGATAAATCTCTGAAACAAAGCAGTATTTTACACGTTAATGAAACATTACTGCTAAAAGGAATTGCCATTATTAAATCACTTTAAATACACACTTACAGGGACTCTAACTCTGTAAGTCGTGAAAATGTAGTAGTTATTTTCCCTGTCAATTTGGTCGTGCTTAGGTTCCTGCTAGAGCGAAACATACTTTCAACACTTAGTCATAAACTTTGACACCAATTAAAGGTAAGTGAGATTAAGTTTTGGGTGTTTATAGGTTAATTAATAGTCAACACTCTTGGGATGACGTAAAATTGAACTATATAATTTTTACATAGAGTGGCATACTTCACAGATTTACCCACTGTTAAGAATTAATGCCTATAATTACTTAAAACTAGGACAAAGCGTATAGATCCAATGACATTAAATGACTTACACTGAGATGATCCTTGCATTGTTACCATTGATACCAGAACTGCAGTTTAGTCCATCCCAAGCAAGTTTTGGAACACAAGGGTCTCCTTGCCAATCTAAGTTGGAGATCTTGTATGTGTCTTTAATGTCCACGATAGCATCCACTATTTTTGAGAATAATAAGTAAGATCTTAGAAGACAATGCAAAACCAAACAAGAAAAAACAAAACATAAAATATTATTCAAGGAAATGGGGGAAATGGTCGAATAAGGAATAAACAAATGTGTACCATCTCTTTGGTCTGTTAGGGAAGGTAGAGGTGATATGAACTGGTAAACCTCAAAAGCATTGAGGATTGGAGGAGCCCCGGATTCTGATGTTGCGCTGATGCTAAAATGAACATTACCTTGACTTGCATTTGGAGGAGCAATGGTTTGTGGTTTCAAGTATTCAAGAACTATAGGTTGGGGGAAATCATTTTCATCACCAAAAGTAATATTCAGTATTCTTTTTTGGCCAGGGGGAAGTTTCTGAATTTCACAAAAGTGAAAATAGAAGTAATATTTGGAAGACTTGTCAAGGTTTTTCCATTCAGAGTTATAGTCATAGTTTAATACATCGGAGAGATTGACTACTCGGGCTGCAGATTTCAGCACTTCTGATGGTAATTTATAAGAATTGTTTGTGGTTGAAGAATCAATATCTACAGAACCATTAATCTGGTGCCAATTAGGTAATAAATCAATTTCGCGCCACATTCGATCATAGATGTCATCCTGGTACCTGCACTTGCGCGCCCACACTTAAATATAGTTATTTCTTGTCATTATTACTTTCCCATACAACAAGATGCATGGTGTAGTTTTAGGTTGATGGTCGTTCACTCAGCTTAGGTATCTCCTCTAGACCAAAAAGGATTTAGTATACACTAGACTAACTCTATATTAGTAGTTCCAACCTTATTATTCATTAACTTAACTATTATACTGCTTCAATATTCAAAGAATTTATGGAGGATTTCTCTAGTTATAATAAATTATAATCTAGGTATATGCTTACTAACAAAATTAATTGCTTGACCCTCCAAATCACAAATTGAGAAACTTAGTCTCTTCCTATAAACAGTTGAGTGTTTTTTCTAAACTTACTGGATTGATATGACATCATAAATGCTTATTATCTGACCAATAGTGATAAAGTTGTATGCTTTAGTGATTATAAAAAGAAAAAGTATAGTACCAAATACAATTTGAAAAGAAAATCCCAGTTTGGAGTCAACGAATATCGTACAGAAATAAAGAGATCGGCAAGAAAAGGAGAGAAAACGTAGGAGTCACCTGCTGTGTGTGGCAGAACTGGTGGTAGCAACATCAAATCTTCCTCGACTGATTAGAAGTGATTGAGAAGGTGATGGAGTTTGGTAAATAGAATTGTTAAGAGGTCGAAGCTCCAATGCAGAGATGAAAGGTACTCCAACCACAGTTTTCACAAGGCACACATGTATCCTGTCTCTTGTGGGAGTATGAATTATCTCTACAATAGAATAATATTTATCCACAGTAATAGTGTCCCAACGATTGACGCCAAGGTACAAGTCGAAGGTTGGAGTTTGATTTTTGCCGTCATAATTCCCATATGCAAAGTAAGCTCTAATTAGATAAGTATTGTGCTTGCCTTGTTTTGGTTTGAGTGTGTAGCAATTTCTTTTTCCTTCTGGGAAGCTCCTCAACGTGTTTAGAAGTCCCCCAAAATAAGGATAATCAATGTTGACGCTTGGGAGAACCTTAGAATTTATACCAGTTTCTATGAAGTTTGTATCTGTCTGATACCATATGCCCGTTTCCTCGTCTGAGTAATCAAGTGGTGCTCCACAATCGATGCTTATGAACCCTACACAAAAGTAGTTCAAAAATAAAAACATCGTAAGTTAACATTTTAATCAAATTTATTTAGCACCATATGATCAGTCATGTAGATATATAAAATAAGACATTTGGTCAGGTGGGGATATATGGGATTCCTAATGTACTCCTTAATATATATGATTTATTAATTAATTTAATTAGACTAAAAAAGTTAGTTAATTTAGTTAATATAGCATATTTTTATTTAAATCACCTTAATCATCTTCTTTGATTCCCTCCTTCCCTATGTTACTTGATTATTATTAAAGGAGTATCAATAGGGGTAATTTAAAAAATATTGATAAATATAAAAAATATATATTATATTTAGGTCTAAGATAAATTTCCTAATTATATCATATATTAATGATTGGAAGAGTAATTTATAACTTACATGAAAAATCAGGTTGGAGTAAGGCATGGGGATAGCTTCAAAGTAATAGCTAGTTTACCAGGATTATTGTCGTTAGTGATGAGTTTTCTCCCATCTCCCACTGAACTGCCAACATGAAAGAGAAGTTTGAAGAAAACGAGACAGAACCCTAAAAACAGATTCAACTTTGGTTCCCTTCCCATTTGATCTGATCTGCAAATATACATTTATATATATGTATGTATCAGTTATTACTCATGATCGACATATAGAAGATAAAAACTAAGTAAAAGAAGTAAGAAAAGAACAATATATAGAGATGAACTCACTAGAAACTTATAATATCAGACAAGTTATAACTGAAACCAAGATGAGTAATAGTATTAGTGTGTGTTTGAATGTGTTATATTTATAAGTATTCAGTTAAGTTTTCCGTGCATGAATGGAAAAGGCAACATGATATTTTCCTTTTCGTTGACCAAAGAAAGTCAGCGAACCTTTTTGGGCGTTTTGAAGCCTTCAAATTTCTTGTCAAGTACGTTGTTAAATGCCTGACAGCATCTCCCTTCGTCAAAGAAAGGGAACAAACGATAACTAATTATATTGACTTGGCCAACTTTAATTACTCCTCGCAACAATTAGTGCTCAGTACGTACGTATAATTCGCTTAAATATGTGCTCCCTCATTTTATTTTTGTAACACCTCACATGATTAAGACTTGTTTTAGAATGTTGATGATACTTTATAGTTTATACATGCTTAACTGAGTAAATTTAAAGAGGGGATGGATTGGAAATAACTTTTTTTTTAGACCTTTTTTGAACTGCCTTGGAAATTGTTAATTTTCTATGGACAAATACTAATATTTTTTTAGTGATTCTTTTTGTACTAAAAAGTAAATATATCAAAACTTTCATAGCTTGAATTCATGATTTTTTTGAAGGTATAGAGAATAAGTTATCAAAAACTGTAATTTTAGTTTGATATACATAGTTCGTAATATAAAATCAAACAAGGATGAACTAAATAGCGACAAAAAATAAAAGGAAGAATTGCAATGACATTCCATAAAAGATAAATAATTATAAAAAAATCTCTTAAAATTATCAAACAATCAAATAGTCTCAAAGGATAAAGGTTAATATATTCACATTATAAAAAGATACAACTGTCTATGCTATAATAAAACGTAAACCTTTACATCCAGCGGAAGAATCTAAAGCTTGTTATTATAGCAGGGATAATTATATTTTTTTTATAATTCAAATATATTACCCTAAATCTCTTAAAAACTATTTAATTATTTAATAATTTTAAGAGATTTTTTTTTTTTTTATAATTAAGGGACCTCCTCCGGACCTCACAATTCTCCAAAATAAAATGGTAGCCATGCATGCATGTGAATTGATGACTTGGTCCAAGTAAACGATAAGCCTCCACAAACAGGGCCATTAGAGATGACTTTGGGGTCCTTCATGATTCACACCTGTACCTTTGTTCTTTTGACATTTGTAGCTTTCTGCAATTTTCCAGTGAGAATACATCAAACTTCAATACTCGCCCGCCAGCTTCAATGGTTTAAAGTGTGATCGATGAAAATTCCACCCTATCAATTTTCCAGTGAACTCGGATTATTTTCTATCCTTGATCCTTATGGGGAACGACTTCGACTCCTCATTCTACTGGCCCTATTATAATTTAGTATAATTTTAATAAAAAAATATATGTTATGAGTATCAAGTATGATTAAATTTTTTCTGTGCGCAAAAATGTATCCAAACATTATGAAACAGTGCAAAAATACTAACTCCATCAAATGTCTAAATGTCAGTTTCTTTTATTTCCTGGTCCTATCTAGCCTAACATTTCCTCTCTCCTCATCGTCTACTCTCTTTCCCTCTCAGCCCCTCCCGCTCTTTCCTGTGACATGCATTTATTTATATATGACGTGTATTGAGCGGCATTGACCAATGTTGCTACACGTTCAAAATCTCTCTTACTAGTTGTTATTCTCATTTGGGATACCTTCCCATTGCCCAGCCATTATTATTGATATTATTTACATTTATTTCTCACAATTTTTCATGGAGGAAAATCCTTTAATAAAAATTGAGATACATATACATGCCCATCTAACTCTTATAATTAAAAATAGATAAAGTATTACTTATCAGCTTCTAAATAGTAACGTCAAAGTGCATGAATTGGGGTTGATGCGTATCATGAACAAGTTTAAATAACAATAAATATTATATAATTAAATGAAGCACTATCTTTATAGTTTTGGGTATGATTTTCCGTTTTACCCTTTCTATATAACATTCGGAACTAAATACTTGCTTGTTTTTATAAAATTTTAGTTTGATAGTTTCTAACATAAAAGCAAACAGATTAAAGAAGCACTAAATAGCAGAAAATAATAATGGTACATCACTTGCTTTGGTTGTTATATATGATAGCTAGCCACGCATGCATATGGGTTGACTTGGTCCTAGTAAACGAAAAGACCTTTTATAGCTGAAGTGACAGGAACGTGACGTCAGAAATGTTCAGTCACCTCAAGCAGTGCCCTTCATTCATAAATAAGGATGATACGTTTGATAAGATGAAAAAAAAATTAATAGGACCGAAAGTAAAAATAAAATTAAGTTAAAAATTAATTTTAAAAGTTTAGTTATTAGGTTAGAAATAAGTATAAAATTAATTTATATTTTTTTATAATTTAGGGTAAAATGATCAAAAATATTTTTTATAATTTAGGAAGAGTTAAAGTTATTCAAGAATTTTATAACTTGTGATAAAATGGTCCAAAATATTTTGCTTTTACTTCTCCCATATCATTTTTCATCTTTTCTTATAGAATTGAAATAGTCTAAAATGTTAAAAGTGGAAATGGCTGCCACTGTATCAAATAAGAGAAGTGGGTGATTCCACTTCTACTTTCATACTACCAAACATGCCCTAAGGGTTCGTTTGGTAGGATGGAAATTTTTTATAAAAGTGAAAGTAGAAATAAAATTAGGCTAAAAATAGACTTTAAAAATTTATTTGGTAGGATGGAAATGAGTATGAAATTGATATTTTTTTTATAACTTGGGATAAAATAGTTTAAAATATTTTTTATAACTTGAGAAGGGTTAAAGTTGTCTGAAAATTTATAACTTGGGGTAAAATATTCTAAAATATTTTATTTCCACTTCAATCATTTCAGTTCTCAACTTTTTTTATGAATTGAAATGACTGAAAATATTAGAAGTTGAGTGACTTGCATTACAACAAACAAGGAAAGTAGAAGATTCCACTTCCCCACTTTCACTTCCATTATACCAAACATACATAGATGGTATGTTTGGTAGGATGGAAGAGTTTTTGATAGAAGTAGAAGTGAAAATAAAATTAGGCTAGAAATTAACTTTAAAAATTTGTTTGGTAGGATGAAAATGAGTATGGAATTGATATTTTTTTTATAACTTGGGATAAAATTGTCCAAAATTTTTTTATAACTTGGGAAGGGTTAAACTTATTCAGAAATTTTATAACTTGAGGTAAAATAGTCTAAAATATTTCACTTCCACTTTCATCATCTCATTTCTCAATATTTTTTATGAACTGAAATGGCCCAAAACATACATAACTTCCAAATATATGTGACTTCTATTATACCAAACATACATGTACGGTACGTTTGGTAGGATGGAAGAGCTTTTGATAGAAGTGGAAGTGAAAATGAAAATATAATTATGTTAGAAATAAGCTTTAAAAATTTGTTTAGTAAGATAAAAATGAGTATGAAATTGATATTTGTTTATAACTTAGGGTAAAATAGTGTAAAATATTATTTTTATAACTTGAGAAGGGTTAAAGTTATCCAGAAATTTTATAATTTGGGTAAAATAGTCCAAATATTTCAATTCCATTTCTTTAATCTCATTTCTCAACTTTTTTTATGAAATTGAAATAACAAAAAATATTAGAAGTTGAAGTGTAAATGGAAGTAGCTTCCATTATACCAAATAATTTCACTTCCCCACTTCCATTTCTACTGTACCAAAAATACATTTACGGTATGTGAGTAGAAGTGGAAGTGGAAATAGAAATAGAATTAGGCTGAAAATTAGCTTTAAAAATTTGTTTAGTATGATGAAAATGAGTATAGAATTGATATTCTTGTTTATAATTTAGGATAAAATGGTTCAAAATATTTTTTTATAACTTGGGAAGAATTAAAGTTGTCCAGGAATTTTAACACTTGAGGTAAAATAGTTCAAAATATTTCACTTCCATTTTCATCATCTCATTTCTCAATTTGTTTTATATATCTGAAATGGCCCAAAATATTAGAAGTGGAAGTGGCTTCCATTATACTAAATAAGGGAAGTCAACTTCCACTTTCATTGTACCAAACATACATGTACAGTACGTTTAGTAGGATAGAAGAACTTTTAATAGAAGTGGAAGTAGAAATGGAAGTGAAAGTGGAGATGGAATTAGGCTAAAAATTGGCTTTAAAAGTTTATTTGGTAGGATAGAAATGAGTATGAAATTGATATTTTTTTTTATAACTTGGGGTAAAATTGTTCAAAATATTTTTTTATAACTTAGGAAGGGTTAAAGTTATTCAAGAATTTTATAACTTAGGGTAAAATTATCTAAAATATTTTACTTCTACTTTCATAATCTCATTTTCTAACTTTTTTTTATAGAATTGAAATGATCCAAAATGTTAGAAGAGGAAGTTGAACTAGAAGTAACTTCTATTATACCAAATAAAAGAAGTGAAATATTCTACTTTCCCACTTCTATTGTACCAAATAGGTCGTTGGTTTTTATGGCTTTTGTGATTAAATTGGGATATATTTTTTTGTTGCGCTTTTCTCACTATATGTGTGTGTTTGGATAAGATTTTAAAAACGGGCTTATGAAAAAAATGGACTTTTGGACAACTTATGGAAATAACTTTTAGAGAATAGCTTATGAAAAAAAAATGGTTTTGAATAAATAAGTGTTTGGATAGTTATTTTTAAAATGAATTTTTATATTAGTAAATTACTAAAAAGGGTATGAGATAAAAAAAATTAAACCATAAGCACTGTTCATCTTGTTTGCAACCCACGGCTTGAGCGACCATCG
Source organism: Leucaena leucocephala (assembly GCA_037074615.1). NCBI lineage: Eukaryota > Viridiplantae > Streptophyta > Magnoliopsida > Fabales > Fabaceae > Leucaena > Leucaena leucocephala. The sequence continues at coordinate 18,738,014 of CM073555.1, read as the reverse complement.
CGAGGGGAGACTGACGACAGCGACAGCGACAACTACCCACTGCTTGAGTGACCCACGACGAGCAGCAATAGCAAGTGGTGACCAACGATCCACGAGCGGTGACCCACGGCGAGCAGCGATGTCGATGACCCACGAGTGGTGACCCACCGCGTCTTCTCTTTAAGCAGCAAAGGCTACAGCGACCATCGTGTCTTCTCTCTGAGCGGCAACGACGGTGACGGCGACACTGTGGGTCAAAAGTCACGAGCTAAAGCAGAAGGAGAAGAAGAGAGAGAGGAGAAAGAAAAGGAGAGAGGGGAAAAAATAAGGGTAAAATAGTAAATGGGTGGTCTATAAACTCTTTTACTATTCTAAAAGCTAGTCCTACTAGCTTATCTGAAACTTTGGTTTTGCCTATAAGTACTTATAGATAAATATAATTGTTTATTTTAAAATTTCTCCAAACAAAAGTTTTGCCCAAAAAGGCTTCTAAAATCATAGTTTCGATTACATCCAAACAAGCCCTATATCTCTTATTTGCTTTATTTGCGAATTAATTATTAATTTCATATTTCATGCAGCTGGGTCGAAAACAATGCTAATTATTCGGAACTTGTGCCATTGTTTGAGTTTAATAGAACAGGGAAAACGAAAAGAACTACTACTCCAGTTATTAATATAAGATTTAATTGAGAAGTTGAGTTTAATATTAAATATGAAATATATTTTTTTTATTTATCAACTTTTTTTCTTTAAATTATCCCTATTCATACTTAACAATAATTAAATAGAAATGGAGTGAATGAGTTAAAGAAGATGAACATAATATTTTAGAAAAAATATGATATAGTAACTAAATTAATTAATTTTCTTAATTTAATTAAATTAATTAAATAGACTATATATTAAATACTGGAGTTGTATTAACCTTTGTCTTTGCTCTTTCACTTTGACATGATCAAAGACAACGAGTAACCCATATTTTGGTGCGTGGCTACAGAAAAAGAGATCTTTGACTAAAAGCTTTGGATCCAACCTTGTGGTCATCAAGATTTGTACTTAGTTTTCCTACTACTCAATTAAAGAGAAACAGAACAACCTTAAATTTTCATCGTGTTTATGGAGCTAGAGAAGGTTGGGGAAAAGGTATCTTGTGAAGAAACACAACAGACAAATTGACTTGACAGACTCAAAAGTTTGATTTTCTCTGCAACTTTATGAGATCTTTCAAGTTGTATACGCTATATGAAGTCGATGATAGAGTAAAGTCGTCTTCCTCTCCAACTTTCTCCTCTGATACCATTTATAAAGTTGGGAGTGAATATTTTTTATCATATTTTTAAATCATATCATTAAATTTTTTATACTAATGTATAATTTTACTTTTTATTTAATTATTATTATGCAGATTTTATACTCTTGAGATATAGTATATATTAAATATAAGGTTATAATATGTTTAACACCCTAAAATATTTTTAATAGTACAATTAGCACCCTAAAAATTTGTTGGGAGCGGACAACGCCTAAAGTAAGAGGTAAGAGTATCATATATTAATCTTATTGAGGGGGCACTAAGCTCGATCAGTTTCATCTTTTAAGACGTATTCAACACTAATAAATCAAAACATGGTACAAGTAAATCTTTTTTCTCTATCATCCACTTGTCATAAAATCTTTTTTCAATCTACTAATGGATGAGAACCTTCAAACAACATGCACAAACAAGTTAGTGAATCACATCATCATCTCAAAACATTAATTATCACTATGCGGCAATTTACTATTTACCAATGGTTTATCAAACAATAACTACCCTCTTACGAGTTCGATGAACAGTACAGATGCATGCACCTGAATTCCAAAATAATTCAATTAACTCAGCTTTAAGATTAAGTGCTTAATTTCTTTGAAATTATGGAATTTGGAAGAAGCACAATGAATGATCAATTTGAAATTTTACGCAAAACGATTTTCACCTGCAATACGATATCTCACCAAACCGAAGGGTAAAGTTTGAGGGGAGTTATCGTATTCATGATTTATGAAATTAAATTTTTAAAACAAAAATATGTTAGGGATAAACTACGCAGCTTGAAGTACCTACTATTAGTCTGCAGTCTTTGAATGTGTTTGTGAAGGTGGGTGTGGGTGTAAATATATTCAGTTAAGTCTCCTGCATGAATGGAATAGGCAACCTAAAACGGGTTGACCAAAGAAATCAATTAACCTTTATGGGTGTTTTAAAGTTTTCAAATTTAATTTCCTTTCATGTACGTTGTTAAATGCATATAGAGACAGAATCTCTCTTCAAAGAAAGGGGACAAACGAAAACACATTTACTTGGCTAATGGAGGTCTGATCACTTGAGTCCTTTAACCAAGATTAATGCTCAGTAATTTAATTTGCTTCAATGGACTCCCTCATTTTAGTTTTGTAACACCTCAAATGACTTAAGACTTGTTTTAGAAGATTGATGATCCTCTAATAATTGAACACGCCTAACTGAGAAAATTTAGAAAGGGGATGGGTTGGAAATAATTTCCTTTATATCATATTTTGGGGGTTTTTTTAAGCTTCCTTGGAAATTGCTAATTTTCTATGGGCATGCAAATGATGATATATTTGGAAGTTATTCTTTTTTACATTGGAAAATACAGAGATATAAACAATTTCATAGATTCTGAATTCGTGGATTTTTGAAGATCTAGAGAATAAGTTATCAAAAACTATAATCTTAGTTTGATAATTTATAAAATAAAACCCAAACAAATTAAAGGAGTACTAAATAGCAGAAAATAATAATGGTACATGACTTGCTTAGCTTTGTTTATATATTGTGGCAGCCATCAGCCATGCATGCATGCGTATGGGTTGACTTGGTCCAAGTAAACGACAAGTACCTTTTGTGGCTTTGAAGTGACTTGGACGTCGAAATGTTGAGTCACCACAAATTCGGGGTCCTTCATAATTGACAGCTGTAGCTTTCCTCTCTTGATATTTGTAGTTTTCTGCAATTTTCCAGGGAGAATACATCAACCTTGAAAATTCCACCCTTATGTATCGAGTACAAGTCTTTAGCCAGTTCCTCCTGGCCCAGTTTGATTCATGTGAAAATCCTATATAGAATGGGACGATGAGGTTATATATTTGTTTGACACCCTCTTGTGATAAATTAAAAATCCATTTCTTGCTCGTTTGTTAGTCTGAAAATTTAGCCATGGAAAAGGAAAACGGGATATTTTCCTTCACAGTTGATAAATGAATATTTTATAATTAAATAAATATAAATTTTAAATATATTAGATAATATTTATGGATATCAGTCATCAATATGCAATACTTGGGCCAAATATCTTTTTTATATATATTTAATTTATTTTATGTATTTTCCATATCCATTTTATTTTGCATATTACTCCATCGGTTCCTAATTACAGGAGTTAGATAGGGATTTAAGTATGTTCTTAAATATAATATCATAATTTACTTTATGTCTTAAAATTATAATTTTTTCCCTAATATATATTTATATAGTTGTATATATTAAAAAGTATGTAAATAGTTTAAATGTATATAAATAAATTAAATTATTGTAAATAGTTTAAATGTATAGTTTAAACATTTTAACAAAACTGATATATAATTATTATAATTCATTAATTTATTTAATTTAATTAAATGGATTTATAATTGGAATGAGAAGGAGGGAGGAGCGGAAGTAGAATTAAATAACACAACTTTGAAGAGATGGGTCCTCAACCGTGATTTTCTCCAAAGTTTAAGAATAGAAAGAAACCTTGATGTGCGAGATTGAAGTGGGAACCTAGGAGATGGGATCTTAATCGTAAATTTCTCTGAAGAAGAACGGGGAATTTAGCTGTAATTTTTCCGTGATCAAAAAGATGGAAAAGAATCAGCGAAGCACCATTTGATTAAATAAAAGAAATTAATTAAATTAATTAAATTAATTAATATAATATATTTTTAAAAATAATTTAATCATTTTTAACTTAATCTTTCTCTTTCTTATTTTATTATAGTTGAAGAAATATTAATAGTAATAATTTAAAAAAATTTAATAAATATAAAAAATATATTTTATATTTAAGATTAATATTAATTTTGTAATTAAATATATATTAAAAAAAAGGAGAATATTATATATAGAGAGTAGAATATTCAACCAGGTTCAGTTTCTCTCTGTTGAGTGTTTCGTCCGATGCCCCCAAACGACAACGTTCCACCTTAAAATTACTTAACTCTTACTAATTAACTTCATTGAAATCAATTGCATTTAAGAAAAATTAAGGATAGAGTATAAACCATACTTTTTTTTAAGATTTATGTTTTACTTGATAAGACAATTTAATAAGAAAAAATTATTTCACTAATTAAGGCGTATGATTAATAGTTTTAGTTTTATAATTTCTAATCTAAATCCTAACAAAGAATCACTGAATAAAGTCATATAATATAGAGCTGGATAGGCTTTTGAAAAAAAAAAATTAGTGTGTGTTAAGCACGTGGGTTAGGTGGATAGATTTTTCCCTCAAACTATGGTTATATAAGTTTTCAGCTAAACAGTAACTTTGCCTCAAAAATCACTTTTGTGTCCTAAACAATAGTTTTATCCTATAAAATTATGGTTTTACAGAATCTCCAACCAATAAGCTTTTCACTCTAGAATGTGATGAGAAAGTGTCAAAAAGTCTTTTGTCTTTTTTCTCTATGAAGCCTTTTTTTTTTGTTTTTTTTTCTAAGCTATTTCCTTATCAGACTCACGTGTCCAATACTCTTTTTTTTCTACACTCTAATTCTTGTCCAATACTCTATTTAATAAAATATTTTCCCCCAACGGATATGCTCTATTAGAAAAACAAAAAAGTGACAAAAGATAAAGAGAAGAGAAAATTGGAAAGAATATATCTCTTCTATTCGTATGAATGAGAGGAAACAGGAAGGCGAAAAAATATACAAATAATTAAGATCAAATTATTTGATAAATATATATCCATTTTATTATATTTAAAAATCAAATATCTTTTTTCCCAAAAAATGTAATTTATATAGGAAAAAAAGTTAATAATTTTTTGAAATTAAATATAATAAAAATCAATAAATTATATTATTATCTAATATTATTAATAAATACTAAACATATAATATGAAAAAGTTATTCTGCTACTAATCATTCAAACATTTCTAATTTTTAAAATTACTTTTTCCCCAAAATTATTTTTTCCTAGAATCTATTCTCCAAAAGCTAATCCAAACAGGCCCTTAGATAGCTTTTAGAAAAGAGTTTATAGAAAAAAGTGATTATGAATAAATGAGTATTTGGATGGTTATTACTAGAAAGGTTTTTATGTTTGATAAATTACTAAAAAAAATATGAGATAAAAAAATTATACCTCTAAATCTCTCTCATCTTCTCTCTCTCTCATTCTCATCTCCCGATGGCAATCTCTCATCTTCTGTCTCTCATTCTCATATCTGGCCAGCAAATGTAACAGAGGAAGAAGATGGAAGAGGAAGAAGCCAGAAGAGGAAGAGGACGAAAGAGGAAAAAGATGAAAGAGGAAGAGGAAGAGGAGATGATATTTGTACCATTTTACTTATTATTTTTTTAATAAATGAGGATAAGATTACTATTTTATAATTAGAATCTCTCTTTTTAAAGTCCCATTAAACTTATCAATAATTTAATAATTTTATGGACCTTATAAAAGATAAATTCTTATATAGGACTTAAATAGAATTCCCCAAATTTTTATGGCTGAACTTGACTGGAACGTCGAAATGTTCAGTAACCACAAACAGTGACAGTGCGTGCTATTAGAGACGACTTTGTGTGGTCCTTCATAATTGACAGCTATAGTTTTGATATTTGTAGTTATCTGCAATTTTCCAGTGAGAATACATCAACCTTGATATATTCGCCAGCCAGCTCAATGGCGGAAGTGTGACCCATGAAAATTCCACTATAGGTTTCGAGTGATCCTGTATCAAAGAACTATTAACCTCTCTCTAGCTCTTTCACTTTGACATAATCAATGAAAATGAATGTGAATAACCCATATTTCGGAGCCTGGCTACAGAAAAGATCGATGATACATGTGACTAAAAGCTTTTTGGATAGATCCAAGGTTGTACCCGGTTTTCCAGCTATATATTCAGTTAAAGCAAAACATGCCAAGTTTGAATTTTTGTCAGCCTCTTATAATTGAGCGTGTTTGTGGTGATCAAGAAAGTGTGGAAAAGCTTGTGATAAAACACGAGACAAAGTGACTTAACCGCTCCAAGTCTGATTTTCTGAAACTTTCAAAGATCCTTTAAGTAGTTGACACCCAAATTAAAAGTGTGTTTGAATTAGTTTTGGGAGAATAGTTTTTAAAAAAGTGATAAAAGTAATTTTAATAGATAATTTTTTAAACAAAATTAAAAAATAACTTTATAGAAAAGTATAGTTTTAGCTTTAAAATTATGGTTTTTATAAATAATTAATTATTAAATTTTATGAGTTGTTTAGATATTTTTTTAAAATTAAGATTTTCATTTTAAAACTATAGTTTTAAAAAGTATCCAAATACACTCTAAATCGTCTTCTTCTCCATCATATCATAAAATATGGGAAACATTATTGAGGAGACACTGACATATTTAATACTATTAAATCAAATTAAAACATGTCCACCTGTCATAAAACCTTTCCGATCTACTAATGTATGAGAACCCAAGTTAGTGAATCACAGTAGTATACCGTTGACTCTAACCAACAAGCTGAGTGTGGTTCTTTCTCATGCATTTGGTTAAAATTTTTAAGAAAGGCAATAATAATACATTTGTAAAATGCTAACTTCTTAGATTTCTTACTGAGAAGATGTTTATATTCATTGGATATATAGTGTAACTTTGTTACACTGCCATTTTGGAGATCTTAGTCATTAAAATAATAGGCATCAGTGGGAGGTTCCATGCATATATTTGAGAATATTGATACTATTCCATGTTCCACGTTAAACATGCACAGCAACGAAACAATATAATTATAAATATCTATTAAATTAACATGACACTAAGATTTATTAAACTTAAATACTAAATAAACAATATACGAAAATACTATATATAGAATTAAATAGGAGGAAATGAAAGAGACATCACCCCTGAACTTCTTCAATTCCTGAGCTTGATGCTCCAACCTGGACCTGTCCACCTCGGTTGAAGAAGCAACCTGAGCCGTTACCGGAGTTGCAGAGAGCAACCTGAGCGATTTTTGCTTGCCAAATTAACTGATGGAGGTTTTTGAAATAATAAGAAAAATTTAAACCTCAAAATTCAAAATCCCATATTTCCATTGCATTCAAAATTATCACAATCACAAAAGAAAATAAAATAACAAAATGTCAAGATCATGATAAGATATAATTAATGCCAATTGGGCAACATGCATGCAGACGTACAGCGCCAATTGGGCAACATGTAGACGTACAGTCAAATTAATGCCAATTGGACAAATGCAGACGTACAGTCAATCTTTCCATGAATATTAATGAAATAACCAAGTACTACTCCTTAGTTAAATGCCAATTAAATATTAACAACTTTTAATCTCTTAGTTTGTACTCACACTACCTACCGACAAGATCGTATTCCTATGCTTTTAAGATAAAAATGATTAGTTATCATTTACGAGAGAGTCAAATCATGGATGAAAATGTATAACATGTAAGAAAGACTTGATCGCAATTGGAGCTCTACTCTATTCTATGGTCCTGCTTTATTATAATAAAGGAGTATGAAATCGGAATTTAATGGCGAGGGCAAGTTGAAGTTCATGAAGAGTGTTCGGTGTATGTAGACTTGGCTTGTTGGAGCCCTACAGTTCTCACACGGTTCTGCATTATTTATTCAATGAGTTCACCTAATTTGGTTCTGACTTTGACCTTTCTAATCAATGCATGTGCTGAGTTCTTTGATATTATATATTTATATTTCTTCGTTCATTTGCTGTGCTAAGTAAGTATTGTCCGTTTAAGGAAAGATGACGAGGAAGAGCACACCACCTTGGATTCTCGTTTTGTTCTTGTTTGTTTCATTCATCATTGTTGCAGATGGTGGTAGTTCAGGCAAGCACTTCGATCGCCAGCTTTTCAATTTTCTTCTCATTTTTTTGAAAAAAATGATGACATTTTCATTTCTATTCTGGGGTTTTGTTCCTTCTTTATGTAAGTCTCGAACACACACACCTTCGAGGAAAAGCTTTTTTATAATTGTTGATGCTACTGATAAAACCGTTGTTGATAATGAGGAAGAAACATATAAAGAAATTTACCAGTATTTTGAACCTTTAATAGAGATGAACAGAGTAAATAAGGAAAGATGAATATGCTGAGAGTATATTTGAATACCTCCAGGAAATTTTCAATGCACATAATACATTTCATCCAGTGGTCAAGACAAGTTGAAATTATACACTTATATATAGTTGTATATACTGAAGATATATTTGAATATGAGTTAAAAAAGTTGAAAAATAACCTCTAGAAGTTTTCTAGCAAGTTACAAAACATACAGAAACTTATTCCAATTAAGTCAGGCAAGATTAACAAAAGAATTGTTAAACCAAAATAGTTAGTGTCTATCAATTTAATTAAAGTGAAAGTCCAAGTGATCGACGCCCTATATCTTCTTCTTTTCTCATATTATTTGTCAAATAAATTACTTGCTTTGAAATAATCAAAACTACTAGGGAAATTGACAGTTTTGTCCCTTATCTTCAGAGGCTGAATATCAAACCAAAGTCATTCATTAATCATTTAGCCCTATCCCTTTCCACAATAAATGTTTCCTGGCTCAGGGGTAACACAGGATTTCAGTTACACTTTGTTTAGTTTATTAACTTGTTATGATGGCTAGAGTTAGTTACCCTAGTTAACTATATACTCTCTCCTATTCTAATTATAAGAATTAGTTAATTTTTTTAGATAGATTAAGAAAACTAAATAAATTAGTTAATTATGATCAAATTTAACCCCTCAAGATAAATTTATATTATATAATTCTCATTCTAGCTAAATTAGTTAACTAGCCCTTATATTAGTTATAATTAACCAGTTTATTTAGCTTTCTTAATCTATTCAAAAAAATTAATTAGCTATTTTAATTAGGACTAGAGCTAGTATATATGTATTGACTCAGCTTGCAAAGAAATCAACTTGAGCAATAAAACTAAAATTTGCTTTATCCATTTGCCTCATCATTCATGTCATGCACAGATATGATGATAAGCATAGATTGTGGCGCAAGCAGGGATTATGTGGACGAAACAACTGGGATTTGGTACCAAACTGACCAACACTTCATAGAAACTGGAATCAGTAATGGAATCTCGCCGGATCTCAAATACCGATTCCGCAAAGTATACAAAGGACAACAGCTTGAGATGGTACGAAGCTTCCCGGAGGGAGACAGAAACTGTTACACTCTACAACCAAAGCATCTGAATAACAACAACAACAAGAAGTACAATTATCTGATTAGAGCTGTGTTTGCTTATGGCAATTACGACAACAAAAACCAACCTCCTTCCTTTGACCTCTACCTTGGTCCTAACTTTTGGGACACTGTTCGAGTCCCTAATGGAACCTTCTGTCAATACTATGAGATTATACATGTTCCCATGGACATACTACAAGTGTGTCTTGTTAACACAGGACAAGGCACTCCTTTCATTTCTGCTTTGGAGTTGAGGCTCTTGAATCATTCTCTCTATTCCATTTCTCTTCCTTTGTCTCTTCAGGTCCGTATTGACGTTGGCACTGGCCTTGTCCCTGCTCTTACCAGGTATTACTCTATGTTGGTTATTGACACTAGCCCCATTTGGATGGGAGGAAAAGTTGAGAGGAAAGAAAATATGGAGAGAAAATTTGGGAGGATTGGAGTTTTCCTTGTTTGGATGGAATCCAGGAAGAAAGATGAGAGAAAAAAAATAAGTGGAAATGAGTGGTGGGTGGGATCCACCACATTTCTCCCCAACTTTTCTCTCCAAATATGAATAGATTTTGAGAAAAATTATTTTCTCTCATCCTATTTTCTTTTCTACCAAGTTTTCTCTCTATCCAAAACAGAGCAAATTTAGACATAACCTCCTCAAATTTTTGTTGAATTCAGGTATAAAGACGATGTGTACGATCGCGTTTGGCTCTTTTATGATTTTGACAGATATTATCACTTAAACACATCAGCAGAAATAGGAGCTCAAGATTCCATTTATAAACTGTCGTCAGAAATATTAAGCACGGCAGCGCAGGCGCATAATAGTTCCATCCCCTTATCACTGGATTGGTTTTATGATGCATCTTACGAATATTATGTGTTCCTTCACTTCGCTGAAATTCAAAAGCTTCCCACTCATCACAGAAGAATCATCAATGTCACTTTTGATGATATAAACTTCATCTCTCAGCCTCTTGAATACTTGAAGCCTGTCACTGTTGTAAGTTCCAAGATCGCAAGTAATAATGGTAATGTTCGTTTCACAGTCAGAGCAGCTTCTGAATCTGATGCTCCTCCCATCCTCAATGCCTTTGAAATATACAGATACACCCCACTGCCAAATTCACCAACAAATGCCCAAGATGGTAATACCTAATAATGCTTATTCATTTGTAACATTATATTCTGTTCTTGTATATGTGATTGTGTTGAATAGTTCTAATGAATGTCTGTAGTTGTTGTTCTGCTGTGCATATATGCATGTTTTGAATTGCAGGTTAGTTTCTGGCTATAAAGAAATACAATTTTAAAAAAAAAAATATTATCTACATCTGCTATGCTCAAAACAGATATACTACCTCAATCCGGATCTATTTAACTAATTTGAGTAGAATAAGGAAGTTAGATAAATTAGTTAACTGTAATAATTATGTATGGATTTTCTTAAAATACCCCTTTTAATTATATGTATTTGAACTATCCTTAATAGATACTTTCTTGTGCAATTATATAGGAATTTATTAGAGGAAATAATAATTTTGAGAGACAAAATGAATTGAGATTTTATATTTAGGAATAAATCTAATCTTTCATCTAGCTGTTATAATTAAGAACGGAGGGAGTACATACTTTGACTTTCTACATCTGTTTTGAGTGAACAGAAGTAGAAACTCTTTAATACGTTTGTTTAAAACAAACCTCGATAAGTCTACTTACTATATTATCTATATCTATATCTCTGAAAGCGACGCCCTCTAGTAGTGATTATATGGAAAATTTTCAACAGGGCTAATTTGTTTCTTATTGGAAATTGTATAAGCAGTTAGTGCCGTCATCGAAATCAAACGTACATATGGAATTTCTAGAATCAATTGGCAAGGTGACCCATGTATTCCGTCTAACTTAAGATGGGAAGGTTTGAGTTGCAGTTCTGACAACAATTCAAGGATCATTTCATTGTAAGTAGCAGTGTATTGCTGCTCCTATTTATGACTTATTAAGTTGAAAACACATCTGGAGTGACCATTTCCTTATAAATTCTCTCACGTTGCTCTTCTTTATTTGATTTACTTTGGTGGCAAAACCGTCGGTAGGAACCTAAGCTCAAGCAAATTAACAGGACAGATAGCTACTTCATTTGCCAATCTGAAAACCTTGGAGTCCCTGTAAGTTTTCTACACAGGAAAGATCTTAACATTCAATTCTTTTTTTTTTTTGTCACATGATTAAATATTATGGCATTAACACTGAGGTCGTTTTTGTAGAGATTTGTCAAATAATGAATTGATTGGACAAGTACCAGCATTTCTTGCTGATCTTCCTAATTTGAAAGTCCTGTGCGTGAGACCTCAATATATTATTGCGTTTTAGCTTTCATGCTCTGATTTGTGAAGTGAAGTATCTCAAAAGCAAAATTCATGTTGCAGTAATTTGACTGGAAACAAGCTCACAGGTTCAATTCCAAAGGCTTTGAGGGAAAAGGCTGATTTGCAGCTAAGGTATGCTTGCCTTCAATATCAAATTCAGATTCTGGTTTATTCACTCTGTCAACCTAAACTCTAAACTTTTGAGATTATATGTTTCCAAAACATGGTGAAGATAAACCTTAAACGTAATCTCCTAATTATGGTTAAGTCTAAATCAGTAATTAACCACAAAGAATTACTAGATATAGGTAAGTAGTTCTCTTTAGTTTTGTCCCTGAATAATATTCTTGTGTTCATTTACACTCTCATAACTAATTTGATTAGATCAAAAAAGTTAGTTAAATTAGATAATATGACATCTTTTTCTAAAAATCCCAATCATCTCCCTTAACTCCCTCCCTTCCTCCCTTACTTGATTATTGTTGAGAGAGTATAAATAGGAGTAATTTGGGAAAAAGTTAAAAAATATAGGAAATATGTCTTATATTTATTACCAATATCAACTCCCTAATTAATTCCTATATTAAGGACAGGAGGAGTATTACTTATCTTCATTTGCTCAAATCTCTAATGCTTTCTCGCCTCATTTTAATAGTGTAGCCAGAAATCCAGGCCTCTGTCAGAAAGATTCATGCAAAGAAAACAAGTTTGTAATTCCTCTTGTGGCATCATTAGCAGTTTTGGTCCTAATTATCATTCTTTCTCTGATGATTTGGAGACTCAGAAAGAAAAGACAAGGTAGAATGATTGGAATATAACACTAATCTTTTATCTTCATTGGAATATTTCATTTGATACAATTCTATCTCACAGTTGATATAATGGTGCAGTTTTGTCTACCAAATCTCGAAAGATGGGAATTCTAAAACAAAAGAATCGAGAATTTTCTTACTCACAAGTTCTCCGTATCACCGACAATTTCAAAACTATTATAGGAGAAGGAGGATTTGGGAAAGTTTATCTTGGTACTTTAGAAGATGATGTTACTCAAGTTGCAGTAAAATTACTTTCTCCATCATCAAAGCAGGGGTACAAGGAATTTGAATCAGAGGTTGGACAGTAAACTTCAAAGCTTTTTAAACATAAGAAAAATTAAGTGGCAAACTATTATATATGTTATTCATTTATGATCATGGAGCCTCTTTAACTTGTAGGCTCAACTCTTATCGGTTATTCATCACAGAAACTTGGTTTCACTCATTGGATATTGTCATGAAAATGACATAAAAGCATTGATTTATGAATACATGGATAATGGGGACCTCGGCCAGCTATTATCAGGTTTGTCTTATGTTTGCTATAGTTAAATCTGGTTGGTCAAACACTTTAAATAGCTGCATAATTATATGTACATATATGCTTTTTTATCCTGAAACACCTTGTTGAGAGGCAAATTTATGTTTGTAGAGAAAAACCCAAATGTTTTGAAGTGGAATGAGAGACTTCAAGTTGCAACTGATGCAGCAAAAGGTACTATATATTGATCTTCTCTCTTCTTAATAGGATTTATTATATTTACCTCTTTCTTAGTCTAGTGGAGAGTTGCAGGATTGGAATATCTTCATAATGGTTGTAAGACTCCTATAATTCATAGAGACTTGAAGCCATCCAACATTTTATTACATAAATCTAAGCTAGCCAAGATTGCTGATTTTGGACTCTCTAGAGCATTCACAAATGAAATCGACTCGCATCTATCAACTCAACCTGCTGGTACACCTGGTTATATTGATCCTGAGTAAGTGTTGGTCATATCAATAAAAATTCTATGAATATTTTTCAAAGAATAAATAATAACTATCCAAACACTTATTTTTTCAAAATCACTTTTCTTCTAAAATTTTTTTTCCAAAAACTATTTTCTAAAATTATTTTTTTTCTAAAAACTAAATCAAACGGGCCCAATGTAATATTTAGTTTCAATTCATGAATTAGAAATTTTCAAAACCCAATCTGTTATACCAACCCAAAGAAGAATCTATTTGACCTAATTTCTTGTTATCCTTACAGATTTCAAAGATCTGGAAACCTAAATAAGAAAAGTGATATTTATAGTTTTGGGATGATTCTCCTTCAATTGATAACTGGTCATCCTCCGATAAAGAAAGGACCTGAGAATATTAGTTTCATTCTTGACTGGGTTCAACCTAAAATTGAATGCGGGGATATTGAGGGAATTGTTGATCCAACATTGGCTGGAGAATTTGGGGTTTCATCAACATGGAAAGCTGTTGAAGTAGCCATGTCATGTATCTTACCAACTCCAACCCAAAGGCCAGAAATAAGTTACGTGTTGCAAGAACTGCAAGAATGTTTGGCTTTGGAGATGGATCATCCAAGAATCAATACCACAACAAGTGATTCCCTCCATCATACTGTGAACTGTGAATCAATCACTATTCTCTCTGCTAGGTAGTCACAATTTATACTTCTGTTTCTGCTAAACAAGACTAAGTTTTTCATGCTTGTACGTTTTAAGAATCATTATATATATATATATATATATATATATATATATATATATATATCCATCTCCTGTTTAAATGATTATGGTGAAAGAATCATCTATTCTTGATTACAGGTCTTTGAACACTATTGAGCCTCACTTGATAACATTCTTAAAGGAAGCAACATATAAATGGTGGAATGATTCAAAAATATCTTATTAAGGGTGCGTTTGTATAGATATGAAAAAACACTCTTGGCATTAAAATCATAATTTCAAGAAAAGGATGTCAAGCAACTTTTTTTTATAGAGGTATTTCTACGTTAAAAATTAGGGTTTCGGAATGAAAAATCATGATTTTCCGTAATCCCAAAATTTCTACTTTTTCAATAATTATTCTCTACTAAAATTATTTTTATCACATTTCTCCCAAAACTATTCTTCAAAAGGTAATCTAAAATGTAAAAGTTGAGTATAGCTGTTGGTAACCACGCATAAAAACCAAAGAAATTGTTCAAATTATATATGGATATTGCAAGAAATTATTTCAAAGCAGAACAGAAAACGTAAAGGTTGAAACTTTAAGGATAAAAATGTGATCCTGGCCTCTCTATGGCTTCTCATATAAATATATATATGTCACGTCCTAAAATTTGAGCTGTAACCAACACGGAATATGAATATATTCATATTTCTTAAATTTTAAACCTTAATTAAAACGTTTAAACAATAATCATAATATATATTTCATTCTAATAAAAAGGCAAGTCATCTGTAGAAATTTCGATAGAATTATCTTTATATAATCAACCTTTGAAAATCCTACAACAGACTGCAAATGTTTTAAATCCCATGCAGACATTTTCCAAAATAACCAAAACCTTATCTATAAACTAGGTGGAGCATCTAAACTTTAAACAAAATAATACAAGTATTTCATAAATTTATAATTACATTATAAGTAGATATGCCAAAAATCAATACTTCGAGTCGGACTTGAGGCTCTTCACTGCTCAGCTAAAAGAATAAGGTCAATAGCACTATCTGAAGCCAAATAATCTACTCGTGAATAATGTCTTAAAAATATAATTTAAAATATGGAAATAAACGATTTCAACATGTTTAAACTAAATCATAACATTTTATAATTAAATATAAACATTCCGGTAAACATTATATTTCAAGAAATCCATTTAAAACAACCATTTTAAAACAATCTTTTTTTTTTGTAAGACTTTAACAGAACGAAAACAGGCATGTACACACAGTCCACGAAGGTAATTAACCAATCTGGCACGGTTAGAGGCCACGAAAACAGGCATAGCATGAGGCTACGAAACAAACGCAGGTACGAGACCCACGAATAACAGGAGTAGGTACCAGACCTACGAGGAACAAGCGCAACAATAAATCTCACGAATAACCGGCACGAGTACGAGACCCACGAATATGCATCAAGCTCGGGTTTAACCATGATGCACCAAGGACTAACAGTACAGATGTTAGTAACCAGCGTTCTGTATTAAGTCATTTCTGAAAACTTTTCCAGCACGCGTGGGGTCCATTTGATATTTAATGTTCACAATACTTTCCAATGCAACAATTTCCAGTAAGAATACTTCATAATTCTGAAATCCCAGCATGAACATTAAGACAACTTATCAAAAGGTTTCTTCACTTCGTATGGAATAATTATTCCCAAAGTAAAATTCACATAAAAGTATTTAATCAAGAAAATCAATTCAGTATAACATTTACCAAAGTCTTTTTCAAAACTTTTCTTTATTCATTTTCATATATAAGTATAATCATATAATGAACCAAGTGCAAAACATACCAATAATATAATTCAAAGCCATCAAATCATATAACCATGTCTTTAGAAAATCATACTTGAAATTTAACACTTTAAATAGAACATTTCAAATAACAATTCATTAGTAAAAATATTATTTTAAGGGACGATATTCCCTCACATTCGATATTCTGATATAGATTATTCTTACTCTATTCTTCGGAATAATATTCTCTCCTTATAATCCTAAATTTCTCATAAGTAAAACATTCCATCAGTAATTACTATTTATCTCTTTTGTACCATATACCATTTATTTTCATTCATAAAAATAGGACACTTGTCCTCATAAACTTCTTTTCTAGCAAACATGACACATGCATTGATAATTAATAAGCTCTAAGAATAAATCTTTTTATTGCATTTTTTCAAACTTCATAATCCATCAAGAAATGCAATTCTCCTTTATCCCAATTTCCTTTCATTTAACATTACTATACCAAGTCACATATATACTTACAAATACTTAAATATTCCAATAGTTTTCCTTATCCTCTTTTCTCTTTTCTTTATAACACTTGAAATATGAAACCACAACTTTTTTCAAACTTTGCTACCATATTTAATTTAGACAATCTTTATCTAATTTCATATTCTTCCATATAGCTCAACATCAATAAGCAGAATGACTCCTCCATTTTTATTCTTTTTCCAACATACCTTTAAACCCAAAGAGGTATGGCCTATGTCCACTTTTACCTTATTACAACCAAAACAATTAGTTAAGATATTCCTTCCCTTTTCACATACTTTAATTTCTGTTTATCCCTTCTCTTCGTACTTCTATCTCCACCCATAACATTTTTTTTTAAACAGCAAGCATGCAGGCAATTCATTTATAGGCATATATATACTCATATATGCATACCGCCCACCACAGAACAACACGGCAGAAACAGCAATCACTTTCACACACCACTCCAGTTGAACCACAGCTCATAATCTTGCAAAAATCTTGATTTAATCACACTCCATATAATACCAAACATAGCTTCCAATTTTCCTTTCAAAACTTAAACCCAAATCCACTACACACACCAAATCCACTACACACAACACTATAAGCTCATATATGTATATATGCACATATACTGTCCGAAACCATTTCCCATAGGATCAAACAAGCACAACCCCAGCAGCAAACTTATATATATATATATATATATACTCGGCATCCTCTATCCAAACCATTTCTTACAGCAATAATGTCCACAACAGCACGGCGTCCTCCATTTCCACAGCACTACACAACTCACAGCTATGAACAACCATGGAAAGGGAGAGATCTTTAACTTACCACTCACTCACAGCAATCTGAACAGAGAAGGAAACTGAAGATCTGCAGAGCTACAGTACCAAGCTTGCAGGGCGACGGCAGCAACAGTGGACCTGCAACAGCACGACGACGACTGGTGACAGCAACGACAGCGTGCACGCCGACGATGCTGGTGGAGGCAGCTCAGACGGCGAAGGTTGACAGGACAAGGCAACACTGTAGACACCCCGATCCTTTCCCCCCTCCACGGCCAAGATCTGAGCAGTGGAGAATAGCATCACGACAGCGACAGTCACCGGCGACAGCAGCCCAGATGACAGAGAAGGATGAAGTTGCAGTAGCCACAGTCACGCATCGCAAAGTCCCTCTGCCGTTTCTCTCACGGTGTTGCCGACAGGGAATGCAAAGGAGAGTTGCTGAAGTGAAAAAGTAATTAAAAAAATATAGGCAGGAGGGCAGTATGGTAATTTTATGTGAGGTCTGAAAATTAAAAATTCTACTTTTGCAGTGCTAAGATTCGAACAGTACCTTAAACTAAATTTTACTGTCTCTAACCAGTGCCATCCACTTTCTCTTATGAGATCATTGCATCAAATAATATATATATTTTATTAAAATAATAATATTTATCTATATATTTTTTAGAGTCATTACAATATATATATATATATATATATATATTAATAATAAATGCTATGTACCTAACTCTAATCCAGTTAAATTTCCCTTCAAGAGTAGTTAGATTGTAGGGTCCAAAGCGTCTCATAACAAGAAGCACATATTAATATCCTTCACTAGTAGCAAAACGTGTCATGTCTGGCTTTGACCAAACCCAAAAAAATACCCTTATCCATTCCTCAAAAAGTCTTATCCTATATTTTCTTTTTACTTTTACAAGTCACTATACTACTATTTAACAGAGCTCTATATTTCCCAAGAATTACCCAACAAGGTGGCTATTGTGTTCTAATGCTGTGGGGTCAAAACTAGATTTCAAGAGGATAATTAATAACATCAGTTCACGTAGTAGCTGCGGTATGAAACTGAAATAAAATTAAAGAGGCCTATGCCATATGTCCCATCTGGCATCTGTAAAGTCGATGAGCAATAAATGCTGATGGTAACATATACCCAACTTCTTTTGTTTAAAGTCTTTGGAGGGTTTCAAGCTTAACCGGCCGTGTAAATTAAAGTTTGGTTCTTTTTTGGTTAAGTCCCTTTCTGGTTTGAGAATGTGGTAAATCTTCATCAAGATGGAAAGGGCATATTGTGGACTAGACAAAAAGAGTTGTGTTTTAAATCATAGCCATAAGCTATATAATTTCCTATCAATGCTGTGTATCTAATTTTGGCGATAAATAAGACAGTTAGATCAAGCAAGTTGATTCAAATAACTTCCAACAAATCCAATAACTCCAAGATATCCCTCATGGTAGTATTGGTTCTTACATTTTACTTCTAAATAGGAAGTTCATAACTTCTTCATAACGAAAACAATTTAGCTAGTCAGATTCATTCACTCCTTGGTTCTCTTTATTAACTTTTTTAATTTGTTTAGCTTTTACTTGGAACTTCTCGTATTTCAAAAGATGTCAATTGGGTTTTTTTCAACAATTGATAAATATTGCAAAAATCTTCTCTCCCATTTTGTCAATGAAATTAAATGTGAGTGTGAGGATAGGCACAAAGTTTCAATCATCTATCAGTTTCATGTTGTAATCTTATAATGTTCTTTGATTTTTCAAACTCCTTTATATTTTCTACATAATTTTTTACTCTTATCTATAATATAAGTCATTTCTAAAAAAAATTAATTTACAATATAAATCATTTAAAGAGTAATTAATATTTATTTATCAATTTTGTCACGGCTACAATTAATGCATAAATGTTGCATATTTTTCTCTCTTTCACAACCTCATTTGATATAAGTAAAGTTAAAAAAATAAATTTAATGAGTTAATTATCATTTTTAATTTTAATAAATTAGTTAAAATGACTTATATTATGAATAGGAGGGAATATATAATATGAGAATATGATTAAGTTTAAACTTAAAACTGTAAATTCATTCTTAATATCATAATTAAGACCCCTAACTAATTAGATCATCTAAAAGAAATAGGTGTTACTAGATGAGTAGATGTGTTCATGCCAACTTGTCACTACTCACTAGAAGTCATTAGTCAACTTCTGCATGCAACAACCGAAATAACTCCCGCACATGCAGCTCCCAGTTGACGAAGTCAAAGGTGACAATGCCAGCTTTTACCCACGAAGTCTTCAACTACTCAGCTTCACTATAGTAAATGAAAGAACTAAATTGGGTCATAAAGTTCATTTCTTTGCGTTAAAAAGACATGAACGAGCAATAATGACCATATTGTATCAGAAATAAGGGCTATAATGCACCATAGATAAGGAATAGAACAGAATAGAATTTGCTCGCCATTAATGTAGAAATAACCACTGTTTGATGAAGCATTTAATGGACGTGCTCAACTTCTGCTCAACTTCCATCTTCCCCCACTTAATAAAGGTCTCTTTCAGCTGCCATATAAGGATCTATTACCCAGTTGAGATCCTCCATTGAAGCTCCTTGCTAGCAAGAGAAAACTGGGGAAGATGAAGACAAGTCATAGAGAAGCACTTGTTCTGCTCTTAGCATTTTTCTTCCTAACAAGAGGGAATGCACAAGATACACTTGTTCCAGCAATCATAACTTTTGGTGATTCTGCAGTTGATGTGGGAAATAATGACTATTTACCCACTATTTTTAAGGCAGATTACCCTCCTTATGGAAGAGATTTTGTCA
The DNA here is from genome assembly GCA_037074615.1 of Leucaena leucocephala. Lineage (NCBI taxonomy): Eukaryota > Viridiplantae > Streptophyta > Magnoliopsida > Fabales > Fabaceae > Leucaena > Leucaena leucocephala. The sequence goes on along the minus strand of CM073555.1, from coordinate 18,717,716 downwards.
ACCATCAACCCACTGGAAGGTTTTGCAATGGAAAATTAGCTACTGATATTACTGGTAAGTGCAAAAAAGCATCAACCTTGGAATTTTACTCTTGCCTCCATTTGTTTCTTTGAAAACTTTTTCCATGGAAAACTTTCTGTTCAAACCGTTCCTGCTAGTTTACTCCATGTTTAGTTATTGTTACTTTCACTTACCATGAGAGTCAACATCATCATGAAAGCTCACCACGAGCTAATGTGTAGATCCAATAAAAATTTTCATAATGAAAAAATATTCAGAGGAAGAATTGGAGTAAGCTTGATCTTTGTTGAAATTTTTCCTTTTTTGGCAGCTGAAACTCTGGGATTTAAGACGTATCCAGCAGCATATCTTAGCCCACAGGCATCAGGGAAGAATCTTCTTATTGGAGCAAATTTTGCTTCAGCTGCCTCTGGTTATGATGAGAAAGCTGCTATTTTGAATGTAAGTTCAGAACTGGAAAATTTGAATATGGCTTTAGAAAAAGCATGTTCATTCATTTTTTTTTTTGTTCATTCATTTTTTTTGTTATTGCAGCATGCAATCCCATTGTCTCAACAATTAGACTACTTCAAGGAATACCAAAGCAAGCTAAACAAGGTTGCTGGAAGTCAAAAAGCAGCATCGATTATCAAGGGTGCATTATACTTATTGAGTGCTGGAAGCAGTGACTTTGTGCAAAATTACTATGTCAACCCTTGGATCAACAAAGCCTACACTCCAGATCAGTATGGCTCATACCTCTTGGGATCATTTACAAGCTTTATCAAGGTACTTTGGTCATTTTAGTGATCTTATTTCTTATAGAAGGATTCTGCCAAGAATCTCTCTGATTCACCGCTTTGTTTGAAATATAGGACTTGTATGGATTGGGAGCTAGGAAAATTGGAGTGACCTCACTCCCTCCATTGGGTTGCCTACCTGCTGCAAGAACTCTGTTTGGATATCATGAGAACGGATGTGTCTCAAGGCTGAATACAGATGCACAAGCATTTAACAAAAAGATCAGCTCTGCTGCAGCAAATCTCCAAAAGCAGCTTCCTGGTCTCAAGATAGTTGTCTTTGATATTTTCAAGCCTCTCAATGACCTTGTTCAGTCACCTTCAAACTACGGTAAGGAAAAATCAATTAAAAGACCCTAACTTTCTATGCATGAAAACATATCGGGCCTTTCATGCTAATAAAATTTCCAAACAATGATTTTTCATCGATTATCCTTAAAAAATTAACCACATGGATCTTTTTCCCCTTACTTTGCAATAAGATGATGAAAATTATCTGATTTTTCTATTTACCCTTGTGATACTACTACTGGCAGGTTTTGTGGAGACAAGGAGAGGTTGCTGTGGAACTGGAACTGTAGAGACAACATCATTATTGTGCAATCCAAAATCACCAGGAACTTGTTCTAATGCTACCCAGTATGTGTTTTGGGACAGTGTTCATCCTTCTCAAGCTGCTAACCAGGTTCTAGCTGATGCCCTGATTGTTCAAGGCATAGCCCTTATCTCATAAGCAATTATTAGTGACTACTTTGATCTCTACAAGGCTTTTTTGCGTACCACTATTTATCATACAAGGGAAGCAGACAGTTTGTTCATGTTTTTATGCATAAATATAAGTAATTTATTTATTATATTGTCTAAATATTTCTTATAAATGTACTCATTTGGAGGTTCCTTGGCTGCATATTCCTCTGTTTTAAAGCCATAAAGGGCCCGGCCTGTTACATTGGAAGGGATTGAGCAGTTCTAAAAGCAGATTGCAGAATATGTTCTGATTTGTAATTCAGATCTAAGAAATAAGAATTTTTATCCATTATCTCCAAGAGATTGTTATTTCTCTGTATTGTTTTTCCCCTCAATTTAGTAGCTTACTTATATCACCAGAAAACTAAAGAGAAAATTGCAGATCACAGTCTGCTTTCCTTCAACAAGAATAAGAAATAAACAGACGTTTTTCACTTGCTCATTAATAATCATTAACCAAAGAAATGAAAAGAGAAAACAATCTTCACGGGGAATCAAAAGCGTAATATGTCACACAAATGTTCATTTGAGTTTTGGATAATAATGATTTACCGGAGAGGGAATTATAGTAAGGTCTGAGGCCAGCCATCATATATGCCTCTGCTATGACTGTTTTTTCATAAATCTTCACCATAAATTAACATCCTTTTTCTCCAATGTAAAATTAACAATTTTCTTATATGCTTTTCTTACGAAATGACATGGCCTTCCTCTATAAACTAATTTTCGAAACTAAGTCCGGGGCGTTTCAATGAGTTGAAAGAAAACAGAGGTGTTTTTTGGGGCCATCAACAGAACTTCATCATTGATTCACCTTAACTATTGAAGGGAGAAGAAGGCTCAAAGGGAGCTTATTATTTACTCCGAACTCCCGAATTTTGCACAATATTGGTATATAATGATACATGGTAACCCATGATTGAGAGTATACTCTTATTTATAAGACCGTTAGTCTCTGAATAGATCCTAATGGCCTATATGATAGATGAGCATTAACTACTGTATACCATGTTAATCCAAAATCTTCACTTGATGACCAAGTGTTCTGGTAAAAATGGACCTGCTATACTGTAGTGAGTTAAAATGAACTATATGATGCTGATCTTGTATGCAACTTATATGGGGAACCAACAGCAGGGCCTTTTAAAGCTTCTGCATACTTCACAACCTCGGATTTCGCTGTGTCTAAGGAATCTGGCAAAGAACCAAGTCGGCTTTTCAAATCTCCAGAACTTAACGTACTACGAATGAATCTCTCTGGTCCTCCTACTTCAATGCTATTCCTCATTGTCCCCTTTTTCTCCTTTAAATTTGGCACCCCCTGAGATTCAAAGGAAGTTCTAGATGTCCAAGTGGGAGTTTCAAATTCATTCCAGTGACCTACAGCTCCAGCATCATTTTCTGTTACCATGCTGGGACTACAATGTGAAAATTCTCTACCTTCTTGATGATGATCGTGGTCATGTTTGCCTCGTAGCAGCCGTCTAAGCTTTTGGAAAATTTTAGCCTTGCTTGAGCTGTTAGTTTTGGCAGCAGATGAATTATCAACAGAAGAATAATCATCACGCTCTGGAGAATCTGTGAGAAATGAGGCCAGGGAGAAGAAGGACCATCGATCCGAATCATAGTCTATAATGGGGACTCCTCCTCCTTCCCCTACGCCATCAGTAGTCGCGTATTCAAATATAAGCTGCTTGGCTTTCTTCTCAGACGTAGGGCTTAAGCTTTTGCTTAGGTCCCTTGCTACTGTTTTACCAGGTGGAGGTTGATAATTCCTCAGTTCATATCTTAAACAGGCATTTATCCACCGCAGATACACCAATTCCTCAACATCTAAACACCGATCAGCTTGTAGTCGCTCCATTTCCTTTGTGAAGTCCTCATTCTGTCGTCTAAGACGCTCCCTGTCTTCCTTCAAAGCATCAACCTGCATCCAAAAGTATATGTAACTACAAGGTAAAATTACATTCCACAATAACTAAATGATGCAGGTCGACCATATATAAATCCTATTACCTCAGGTTGTTCCAGAACAGAATTTGCAAGTATCTGAGTAGAATCCAATCTTTGAGCCAATTCAGAGTAGTCAGTCTGCAATTTCAAATTAGATTTCCTCAACTCTTCTGCCTCAGACTCAAGATCCTTTAGCTTTTGCAGTTTCTCTTGAATATTTTGATCACTAGCAGCAACTTTTCTTTCTTGCTTTTGCAACTTAGCAACTCTTTTTTGAAGGGCTAAGATCTGTTCCCTATTCTGTTCAGCTTCGTGCCTGAGTTTCTTCTGGAGCAGCTGGACTTTTGCTTTTGTAGCCTCAAGCTCGGCCTCCACTTTAGCATGATTAGCCACTTGAGCCTCCAACGCCCGATTCTCAGACTGTAAGGTCTCAACCTTTAGATTTAACATCTTCATCTCTGTAATGGTTATCTTCAATCGATTCTGGAGCTCCATCACAGCTTTTTCTTGCTCTCTCAGACCACAGTACTCCAGCAGTTGAACCTCAAGATCTCTTTCCCTCTCCTGAAGCATTTCAATTTTTCTCCTGAGATGCTGGATCTCTTCCTCATAGACATCCTTTTGTGGAATTACATGTGCTTTAGGAGATTCTACGGTTGATCTTGGTGTTTCTTCATCTTGCTCATAAGAATCTCCAACAAAGGTGACTCCAAAGTCCAATTCCTTCTCAAGATCATTAAACTCAGGTAAGAGGAATTCATCTTCCTCCCCACTTCTTTTACAGCTTGGAGGCAGGCCAGATGGGGAATTCTCAACCATCACTTTACTGACGCATGTTTCTTCTTGCTGCAGAGATATTTGCAATAATGTCCTCTTTTTAGTTAAGTAAAAATATCATAGCAATTGTAGGTAGTCATACACAAAATTCCAGTTCTAAATGTATTGAGTGACTGGAATTAGTAATTTCTCTAAAGTTTTTATAGGGAAGTTTTTGTATGCATGCTACTTTCTTTGGCAATAAAATTTTATCGACAAATGTATATATCTCATATCAGTTTATAGCCAATTTCAAAAACAAATTCTGCAGATAATAAAAATTGTCACCCAAAAAAAAATCAGACACAATGATTGAAACACAGAACGTTCAAGTTGTAAATGAATTGGCAGTAAGAAAAGTATCCCTAGCTTCATACACAAGTTTCTTTTCATTTCTCCCAAAAAAAATCTAAATAACTAAAATGAACAATATCTTTGCCAAAAACTTCTGAACAGTTGACAAGTATTCCATTTAGAACATGAAACCAAGGGGAAATCAACAGAAAAAATTAATCTCGTCTTTATTTTCTAAAATAGGAAATTGAATCTTATGGCTTGATCAGTTCCTACTAATCATGCAGAAGATGAAGAACCAATTGTTTAGCATCTAGAACGAAGTTAATCAGTCTATCAACAATTCAATATCAATACCAAAAGTAACATTCTGGAGTATTTTCTATTACTCACAGTATCCAGAATCTGTCCATCTGAAACAGTGAAGCAAGGAATAGATGCCGGATTTATAACACGAAGACCATCTTCGTATCGATCTCTACCACCTAAAAAATGTCTTCATCATTTAAATCAAATCCACGAGGGAGAGTCAGGAATATTGATGTTTAGGTGGAGAAAAACAAACCTGAAGGGTGGCTTGAGGGTGGAGCAGTAGTAGAGGACTTGGTTCTTCTTGTTCTTAGGCGACAGAAGAGAAATCCAGCAAGTGAAAAAGCTAAAGCCACACCAAATTTCAATAGAATTGGATTTATATCTGTCTTCCCTCTCACCGTCATATTCAAGAATCCTTGATTATTTTATTCATCAAGACACAAGGAGAGATCATAGATCGTCGTCATCGTTATCCTCCATCAACTCAATCCCATGAAAAGAGCCTAAGAATGAGACCTGTTTCTGATTTATGCCAAGAAACACATCAGAGTCAAGCAAAACCTGCACACATAATATTCAAAACCAGACTAAGGAAGATAAAATATCCTAAACCTGAAAAAAAAAATCCATAACTAATGTACGAATAAGTTATATTTCAGCTTATGCTGAAAGAAGAAACTTTTCCACATGAAGAACCTTTATCAAACACCTTGGCTTCAATCATGAACTGTTTCTACCGAAAGGGATTGAAGTGACCAGAAAAATTAGGGAGAGAAAAGGCACATGATCAATCATCAATGAAACTAAGGGGACCGCCAAAAAAAGATGAAACAATCAAGAAACAATTTATATCATTCAAAACTAGAGCAAGGAAGATAAATACCTGAGAGCCCAACCCAGGTCGGCATTAAAAAAAAAAAGGCAAAAACAGAGCTTTTATTTCAACTTCCGCGGAGAAAAGATAGAAGTTTTATATTTATACGATATTTATCGAACACTTGGGTTTCAATCAAGAAAGCTCAAAACTACCAGGTCAGATAGATGCAACCTCAGAGATTAAATAGACTTCAGAAGAATTCAAGAAGGAGAAACGCACATGATCCATCACCAACGAAACTGAAGTGATCATTAAAAAACATAAAAGAACAAGCAAGAATAATTCAGACCATTCAAAACCAGAGTAAGGAACATAAATACCTAAAAACCAAAACACAGATTGACTTCAAGAAGAAGCAAAAAGTTTGGAGAACCAAAGTTTTACCTTTATAGGATCGTTATCAAAGAACTGAACCTACAATTCAATAAGCTAGCTGAAGAAATGGCGTTTCGCTATTATTTCTCAATAACAGTCGTAATTCTGAAACTTACAATTGCGGGTATCTGTTTGTCACTCTCATAGGCATGAGAACAATTGGGTATCGACGCAACCTTAAAAAAGGTTATGTCTTTACCTACAAACATTGGCCACAAATTTTGTCCCCATGTATTGCTGAGTGCAACGTGGAAAATAGGATCGTCAGAGAGACAATTTGTGAAGAAATTGTTGCGTCAGCAGAGAGAGAAATCAAGATTCTGGCTTGGAATTTAGCAACTAGCAAGAGGGAAAACAGCAAAACCCCGTGTCTCAAACGTGTTATAGAACTAAGAATTTAACAATACTGGTGACCTTAATTAAGCGCGCTTTCGGTTCAGTCGGTGTTCCCTCCATTAGTAACTTCTTTTAATTGGCGTGAAAAAACTCATTCAGAAAGTGCTAATTTACTTTTTGTTATGAAGCTAACAACATTATTGTTTAACTTATCCAAAGAAGGAGGCCCAGGTGATGTGCAAAACGAGTATAATTAAGAAACGTTATATGGTGCTTAATTGTATCATAAGGCAATTATAAGGCACGCCAATTTGCTGTGATGTTTGAGAACACACACATTAAGCAACCACATAATTAGAACATTAAATGGGAAGCTTCCTTAAACCCAAAAAAAAAAAAATTAAAGACCTAAAATGATGAAGCTTCCCTTGCTCCACTTGGTTCAGTTTGAGTCACAAAATATTAGTAGACGATGAAGTTGGACAGCCTTTGACCCATGTGCTAACTACCTACTCTTCCTCGTCTCTGTATTCCAATAATTTCTTATATATGCAAGTTTAACTAATTTGATTTGAAAAAATGTAGTGCAATAATTTCATTTAAATTTCAAGCCGTCTCTTATATTACAGAAAAATTTAGGTGATTTGGATCTCACAAGTTCATTCAAGTCAAGATATTCCTCTAAGCTCAAAAGGTTCTTATAAAAATATTTACAAATAATTTATTAACGAAGTCTTCATATCAATAACGGGATTTGAATTTATAGCATCATAGATCATGAACCAACTTGTTATCAACTAAATTAATTTAACCTTTGTTGGCTAAATTGTTTAAGAAAACTGCCAATGTGATGTACACATCATAAGAAGATTATGTTTAGAGAGATAAGTTAGTCTCTCGTAAATCTCAACGAGCTGGATGGTGAAATAAAGTCTAAATTCTCAATAGAAGTAATATTTATATTTAGTACTAAATAATATTTAGAATATAATTGTATCCAATAGGTGGAAGATTCTTTGTGTAAGAAAAATTGTTTTGAGAACTTGAGCACACCGACAAATGTAAATTAGTTGGTGATATGGTGTATGGTTATAATTAGCACATATGGTGGGTGGCAATATCAATTATAGATGAAGCAGGGGATCAATTTTGCATGCGTGTCTGTTGATTTCACCAGAGGCATGGCTGTGTGTCTGTCTGTTTCCCTGTAATTAATGTTGCTGTTGAGTCTTTATTTCATGATTTTGACTTTTTGGCCCCAAATTATTAATTAAAATTTCAATAGAGTTTTTAACTCATTTTGGGACACATTTGTTCAACCATCCGCCTTAACCATCTTTCTACCCACTTGGCTCGCATAAAATTGAGACGAAATTTATTACTACTTTCTTTCATTAAACCTACAACATCTCGTTTAAATAGAGCTTTTATATTATTAAGCTGTAAAATTACCCCTATTTAATATTAATATCTTTAAGAAATTTGGGGGGTTTTCCGGAAAAACAAAAGAAAACAGACCTTATTTTAATCAGATCTGTTCGATTATGATCGGATCGGATCGGATCGGTTCAGTTCAACAGGTCTGTATAGGTTTCTGCATACCCTTTAAATAGGTTTGAAATATATTCCTGAAAGTTCAAATGATCTTTTTTTTTTTGTTTGTTAAAAAGTTCAAATGATCTTGTGCTGCTTATAACAGCTTCAATGGTCACTTTTGGGCCCTTCGCTGCAGTTTAGGGCCGGGTCAATTTATTCTTGCCAGATGCAAGTCCTTGTCACTTCATTTAATATAATATTTTTAATTTTATTATAATTTTAGTCGTAATATTTAAAGAGATATCTTAGTACTAAGGTATCTAAATTTACACCTAAGAGTAATAGACAGTTCGTCCTACTCGATATTAGTATCGCCTAGAAAAAAATGAGACTTCATCTGCCTTTAGATCGCGGGTAAGTCTAATCCCTTTCTAAAAATTTTAATATTAAAATATATATATAATATTTATATGTTTATATATTATTCCCTCCGTTTCTATTTTATAAATAATAAATATTTAAATTATATAAATTAAAATATTAGTTAAAATTAATAAATATATCAAAAAATTAATTTATTTTTTAAATATATCCTTATTTATAAGGATGATGGTGGGGGGGAGAATGAATAAAAAAAGTGATAAAAGAGAATAAATAAATTAGAGATAAATATAAAAAGAATAAATTAAATTTTTAAATCATAATTTATTATTTATATATAAAATTACCACAGTATGCTTATAAAAATGATTGGAGAACAATCGATTTAAAGGTATATCGATAATTCAATTGTGTTTAAAAAAAACATTTGAGTAGGTGAAATGTCATCTATCATGTTATGCCTTCTTAGACCCGCGGAAGAATATATAATGTTTGAAGAATAAATATTCAAAACGCCGACCATTATTTTATTTAGTTATTTAATTGAATTTTCCCCCTTTTTAAATAAAGGGCCAATATCATCATACATATTTTGTTCCCCTCATGACATGGAGAAAAGTGTTCCAATAATTTGCAAATGGAAGTGGCATGATCTTGAATATATGTAAAAATTCAAAACGCCCATTGGTTTTATAATACTCCTCTTATTTTTAATATAAGATATAATTACAAAATTAATTTTAATATTAAATATAATACTTATTCTTTATTTATCAACTTTTATCTCAAATTATCCCTATTGATACTCTTTCAACACTAATTAAGTAAGAGAGAAAGTAGAGTTGAAAAAAATGATTAAGATATTTTAAAAAATATGATATATTAAATAATTTAATTTAATTATTTAATTTAATTAAATTAGTTAAATATATTATATATTAAAAAAAGTAAGTACATGATATCAATAATAATCAAATATTTTTTTTTGTTTTTTTTTTTTATACAAAGTGCTACAGCCCATCTAAGAAATTAAAATAGAGGGGATCAAATCCAATCCATCTTTGTCAATCAGGGTTTGAAGATGAAGGGGACACGCTGCAACAGAGGTATACGAAAAATCATCCTTGGCTAAAACATCTGCGAGATGATCATGATTTTTGGAAATATGTTGTAATTCTAAATCCTAATTAAACTCAATAATCTCTCTAATTCTGAAAAAGACCAAGCCGCCAGTGACGATAATCATCAAATATTCGAATATATCATCCGTTATAAAATAAACGATAAATCGCAGTTCAAAAACACTAACCTAAAAAAGGTTCCAGGAAAAAGGCTAACCTAATCAAAATGAAAGATTTACTTTGCCAACGGGTAGTCCAGTGGCACAATTGAACCTGCTGGGGGTAGTGTGAGTGTAGATTTATATGTTAACATATATATAATTTAATTTAATCCTTATGAAAAAAAAATAAAGTAGTACTAATATCTTAATATTATTTTTTATATGCGACTAGTATCATAATCTTATTTGTAGTACAATTTTACTTATAATCTTTTTAACTTAGTATAATTTTACTTACAATATTTTTAATTTAGTATAATTTTATCCATAATATTATTTCTCAAGTACCATGAATTGCACAAAATTCAAAAAATTATAAGTAAAATTATACTAAATTAAAAAGAGTATAGGTAAAATTTTACTATAAATAAGATTATAATATTAGCTATAGATAAAAAATAAAATTAAAATATTAAGGATTACTTTACCAGCTTGAATAATGTTGTCTATGTTTCTTCAATATCGCTTTGGGCTGAGTTGTAAGCCGGGCAAAAATAGTTTTTTGCCCTACATATATATAGATATTTTTTATTAAAAATAATTATATTTAAAATATTATTAAATATTAAATATATATATCTAGTATGAGTTTAAATTTTAATTTATCATATTATAAAAATTTAATTTTTTTTACTATACTCAACTTTTGACGACAGTATGCTTTTAAATTGGTACAAATCTTAACACACTATGGTTGTCGAAATTAAGAGCATGTGTGTCGTTGCTTTTTGCTTCATCATGGCCTCGCCAAATCTTAACACTTGTGAAGCCCCCGGATTTGGGAGACGCGCCTCCCTGTTTCCACATGTTATTCAGTTATCAACTTTAATAGAAATAAGCATATATACATCTTTAAATAATATTTCTAATATTCTTAAATGATATATATATCGAAGAAATGATAGAATAGAAAGAAAAGTTCAAAAAAAAATAATAATTTTATTCATAAAGAACTTTTAAAAAAATTTGAAGAAGATGAAGTATTTTTAATGCTTCATTTAAACCATCAGATAATTTTCATCATGTACCACACCACCTATAGAACAATATGAAACAAAATCAATACCTAATTCAGGAATATGGTTGAATATGGATTGTTTATTAGATAATATAAAAGTATTAGAAGAATGGAGTAAAGCCCAATTAGTAGCTTTAATTGAAAAAAATATTGATACACAAGTAGTTAATATGTTAATAGAAGCTAGTTTTGTGGAAACGTATAAAATTGGTGGAAAAGTAAAGATCATGAATTTAGAGAAAGAGCTAGAATAATAACTGAACCGACAAATAATAGAAGAGAATATTATGCTTTGTTAGTAAGACAATATGAGCAATTATTAAGAAATAAATTTATAGGAAGAAGTAATGCTTTATTTGAAAAAACAAGTAGAAATAGAGCAATAACAAAAATGCATCAAATAGAAATATGTTCTTTAGATCCGAAATATCTAAATCAATATATATGTGAATATAAAAAGTATTATTATGAAGCTAGATTAGAAACATTAGAAGAACAAAGATTTTATTTAGATTTATTTTATAGAAAATTACCAAGATTAGTATCCGAAAATATAATTGAAGAATATATAAAAGTTTTTCAGAATAATCAAAACATAATAACTTATTTAGATACTATGGGAAGAAGAGAAGATTATCTTAGAGAATATTTATCAAATAAATGTAAAGAAGTTTGGAGAAATATTAAATATTATAAAACTAATAAAATAATATTAAAATGTGGAGAATTAGAAACACGGGATGTGAAAATAAAAAAAAGAAAAGAAAAATGAAGAAGTATAAATATAAGTTTAAAAAATATCCAAAATATAAAGTATATAAAAAATATAAACCAATAAAATATTTCAAGAAAGAAAAAAGAAAATTAAATTATAAGAAAAAACCTATAAAGTGTAAATGTTATAATTGTGAAGAAATAGGACATATATCTACTAATTGCCCAAATAAAAAATATAAGAAAAGAGTAAATATATTACAAGAAGTATATGATTTAAATATGGAACCCGTAGAATATAAAAGTTTATCAGGAAGTGAAATAGATGGAGATGATATTGAAATATATAAAATAAAAGAATTAAGTGATAGTGAAAAAAATAATTCAGAATTATCAGAAGAAGAAGATATAAAGTTTGTTATAAGTTTATATATTATCTCTTGTTACCCTTATTAAGTTTACAACACGTGATGTGAATAATCTTTTTGTTGTCCCTATATGGTATTAGAGCTTGAATGAATGAATATAACATGAACTATTTAATCCCTTATTTTATATAACTGTTTTAAATTTCTGTGTTTACTTTGATTTGTATGTTAAATTTATCTGATAACAAAAAAGTAAAAAGGATTTCGAAAATTCAGAGAAAAATAAAAATTTTAAAGAAAGCAAAACGAATAATTTCTAAGTCTAAAAATTTAGATTTAGAAGTAGTTAGAAAAATAGAAATATTGATATTTTTAAAATATTTTAATAATTTTATTAACTCTCTCTATTTTTTTTATTTGATTATTATTAGGAGTATTAATAGAAATAATTTAAAAAATAATATATAGTTATATATAGAGAGAAGAGGATAAATTTTATATTTAAAATTAAAATTAATTTTTTAAATTTTATATTAAACACGAAGTACATACTTTTTAAATTTTAATTGAAATATCTGACAATAAAACTAAAACAACTGATATGGCACATACTACACTGTCAAGGAGATAAACGATAATGCTCATAATTTCTAAATAACATCCTGTGCTATCTTGTCACAAAAACAAAGTATAATATACTCATTCAATTTTTAAATATAAAAATTAAATAAAAATTTTATTTTAATTCTAATTATAATATGTCAATTCATTTAACTTCTTAAATTAATAATTTTTCATAAAATATCTCTATTAATTTTATATAATAAAAATATTTTTATCAAAAATAGTTATAATGCATATAGTTAAAAAAAGATATTTTAAAAAAATTATGCTACAAATATTACAAATAATTAATTTTTTTAATTTATTTAAATTAATTATCTAACTCTTATCTTAAGAATGTGATAGAATAATAGTATATTGTTATTAATAATAAGAAAAAATACATCTCTAAATTTTTAACTTTACACAATATTTTATTTTGATTAATTAATTTTATAAAATATATTTTTAATCCTATAATCTTAATATTATTAACAAAAGATGCTAACATTAAGATTTTAAATTATATATTAAATTTAATTTTCATAAATAGCAATGGCATATATGTCTAATGGTTGATATACTCATCATTTGAGATTATGAATATTAAAATTAAAGTTTGGAAGGATACTTAATTTATAGAATTAAGGGACCAAGGTTGTACCACAATTTTTCTCATTAATAATTATCATAATTTTTCTCTAATTTTAAAAATATAAGTTATTCAGTTTTAATTTTCTGAAAGGAAAAAGGGAGAAGAAAATAAATCCACATAGTAGTGGAACCTACGGATCCAAAAGGGGCAGGGCCGCAGTGGACAATATGATCGTAACCACGTGGCCGCGTAAGGTGTGAGTAATAATAGCCCCACACCCACAACACATCACTCTGAACACCCAACGTGAACGGCACTCATTCAATCTTGATTCTCTCATGTACGGTTCACATCGCTCTTCCCCGCCTCGGTGGGCCCCACCCCCACACTTTCCTTATTTTCTCCTTTTTTCTCTTTATTTATTTATACCTCAATCCCCTCCCCTTCAAAACCAAATCAGATTCATCGCCAGATAATAGCAGAAGTCGAATCCCTCAAATTTAGTCAAAAATGTCGTGGCAGGTGTACGTCGATGAGCATCTCATGTGTGATATCGACGGCCAACACCTCACCGCCTCCGCCATCTGTGGCCTCGACGGTAGCGTCTGGGCTCAGAGCTCTTCCTTCCCTCAGGTTCTCCCTCTTTGCTTCGCATTACCTGAATAGATCTGCTTCCCTTTCGTTCTGTTTGTGCTGGCTAGTGACTAATTCATCGGCTTCAGATTTAACTAACATATGTGATTTTTGGAGTTTTATTTTCTTCTAAAATGTTGATATTTTTATGGCCTGAAGAAAAAAGAAAAAATCAGTGCTGTTTGTTTGGGTGTACTCGTATTTGTATTGGTCGGCTTTGATCTTTCGTTAGTATTCTGATGATGGAGGAGTGAGTATTCAGTAAAACAGATTTCAAGAGAGGGATTAAGTATCACAACGCTGATTTTGTGCCTATGAGAAAAGTAAGAAAAAAGACTTAGGATTTATGCTCAGTAAAGATTGAAATGGAAGGGAACAGATGGATTGAGGGATAAGGACCATGTGAGCATACTGTCATTTCCAGTTTCCACATCATTTGTTTCTACTTTGTCTATTCACTTTTACCAAGTTGGATGAGTAATTCTGCCATTAGACATCTCTGCCATTGCTTTCTATTCTAAATGGAGTTGCTATAGTGATGATATGATGTTCATTGAGGTTCTTTCTTATGCAGTTTACACCTCAAGAAATTGCCGCCATCACCAAAGACTTTGATGAACCGGGCTCCCTTGCCCCTACTGGGTTACACCTGGGCGGTGTAAAGTACATGGTCATCCAAGGAGAACCTGGGGCTGTCATTCGCGGGAAGAAGGTGCTTTAGGCTTTCTTCTCTTCTCCCTCGTTATGATTTACTTATATTTGTTCAATATGAGTAATGTAGGAGTACAAGAATCCCGTTTTCCCCCTCTTAGGCAACTATTCTGGATTAATATTATCTCATCATATGATTTTAACTAAAACTTTCCATTTTAAGTTCCAATACAACTTATAGCATGTCAGCATTGTTGCACTTGCTCTCCCCTTGAAAAAATATGATACAGTTCAATGAATTTATATAGCATCCACCTTCACTCGTGTTCCAAACTATTTCATTTTTGTTTGTTAGTTGTGTAGCAAATAGGCGCTAAGACGGGTGACTCAATTTCTGTAAATTTTTTATTTGATAAGTACATAACTACTTAATCAAAATCAACCCGTGCCTTCAGATTTCCTTGTTAACAAGAATAGAATAAAAACATAGGGTGGCTTGATCCATTGAGTGTGAAAACCAAGTTACTCAACCATCCAATTGAATGCAAAGATGTCAGTGTCAAACAAATAACTATTCCAAAGTTGTATAGTATTATCCTTTTTAATGGGAAAAAAAACTGACGATTTAAAATTGGTATTTTTGTATGTATTGCTATTTCAAGGAACAGATTTCCATTCTCTCAGATGTATGCCATACTCATGTTTAATAGATGTAGCTCCTGGTTTTGCAAAATCTTAAATAAAGATTTTTAAGAGGTGTGTGATTTGATAAGTTATGGTTTTGGCAATTAATTAGCAATTACATATTCGAACTTGCAGGGTGCTGGTGGGATCACTGTTAAGAAAACCGGGCAAGCTCTGATATTTGGTATCTACGCTGAACCAATGACTCCAGGACAGTGTAACATGATTGTTGAGAGGCTGGGAGACTATCTGGTTGATCAGGGGATGTAGATCATTTCTCAACCGCACATATTTTGCACATTTTTCATTTGATTTTGGGATTGCATCTATCTTGTTTTTTCCTATGTTCCTGAAATGATATCGGAGTTGTTTGACGAAAAATAACCAAATGAGGAAAGAAAAGAAATTAGTCTTTATGTTATTTGCCATAGTTTTTCTCTCTTTTGAATTGGGTTATCTTGATTTTTCTGTATTTATTCTGGTGAATGATTTACTTAGACTGATTGTTTCTCAATGTTATCTCGTATGTTAAATTTGGTTAGCTTGGTGTTCTACTTCCAGTTACATGTAGTTGTAGATTGATTTTGCGATGGAAATGTGAGTCCTTCAACCAGACGCGGACCCCTGTTCTTTTATATCGTTCAAGATGTGGAATTATGGTGGATTCACTCCACATCTCAATATCGTTGAAATGAGATTGAAACTACAGGATAAATTCCTGAAGCTTTTAACAAAGCACAATCCTAAATTTTATGTAGAATTCCCCGAGCAGCCTTCATACCATCAATGTCAAGTCTAAACAAGCCACCAGTTTTGATCTTCTCCCATTTTCCCTAATCAAGTTTGAGATAAACATTCCTTAAAGGGCTGTTTGGTACTAAGAACTGGAGGAGTGGTATATTTTTTTCTAAAATACTAGTTATTTTTTTTAGTTCTCTCCCCCTCCTCTTAATATTGTTGAGGAAGTACATCATTGGTTCTTCAATATGACTTGAGATCACAAAACCGGAACAAGGCACATATATACAGCAATCCTGGACTTAATAATTAAAAGAGCAGGGAATTGCATGAGCAGAGAAACAATTGAAGGAAATCACCAGTTATCCATGCACGGTTGGCACAAACTAATGCAATTCCAATTTATTTAATGCAATATATTCAAAAATCAAACTCAGTACTAGGCGGGACAGACAACTTATCATTTCAAATTGACCGTTAATTCATACAATCAATTAGGTACAAAGTAATAACAAGAAGGCCTGACTTTAAACAAAAGGTTGATAGTAACGTTTAAAAAGGAGGATTTCTTGGTACCTATAAATGCTATGGATTGGGCTAATGAACGTAGCATTTGAAGATAATCATAATATTTTACTCTAGTTCACGCTTATCTTAATGAGAAACAACTTCCTCCAAACGGTGTCGTTTCTTTTTTGCTCTCCTACTGTAGGCTTCTCTTTTTGTCCCAAACAAGCACTTAAGCTCAACTGAATTTCATAATACATCGTGATTGCCAAAAAAAAATTCTATGTAGATATTGTAGCTCCACGCCCGTTTTGATATGTTGTATTTATATTGACGAGTTAACATGTTAATTCTAAAACACGTAAGTTTATACATTTAATTTATTAGCTAAAATTTATTAACTAAAATCAATTTGTAATTAGAGTCTAATTCTCGATAAATATAGCCTCTAATTTAAGATCCCATTCTTAATTAATACCAAATTATTTCTAATTTTAGAGCTTCTAAGAGAGAGAAAAATATAACTTTCACGTTCATTTTTTTAATAGTAAAACAGCTATTTCTCCCCCAATTCAGAATCAACAATTTTCTTAGAAACCTTGTCATGCACTACTTTTAAATTCAAGTTTAATTGAAATATCCCATCAATTTTTTTTTTCAAGTCCTTCAATTCTTCTAACTTGAGTTTTAAAACTTGAAATATACAATAATAAATACAAGCTTCTGCAGAATAATGACTTTTAATTATTTGTGTCACATTCACATGGCGTAAATTGAAGTCTTCATAGTTCAAAATCCAAAATCAATGTCCCATGCTGAGTACTCATCATCGTCACTATTATTCCTATGCATATGAATAATAAATCTGCAAGAGTTTTCAAATTTTGTTGGCAGCGTTTCTGCTTCAAATTCAATAATTTCCTGAGTTCTTGTTTCCCAGCTACCAAACATGACTTACCCACTTTCCACCAATTTGAAATTCCCATTTTTTATCTTCCCTATTTTTTACCCACCCCAACTTGCCGGTAACTTCCTTTTGTTGCTAAAAGACATGACATTCAATCAATAAATTAAAATTGCTTCAAAACTTAACAATCCATTAAAAAAAAGTACAAATAGGTAAAGGTAAAGTACGTAGTAATATTTTTGTTTATTTTGGGGCTTAAAATAGATAAAGTACATTAACTACTCCAAATGTATCTTCATCAAATTAATGAATCTTGAAAAGGCACAAATTTTGGATAATCTCAACCAAGGAAAAAGATTAAGGAGGGAAAAGAGTCTGCAAATCTTATCTTTTATGTGCCCCCCCCCCCCTTCCTCCTTTTTTTAAGGGTTCTGGAGATGATTAAAGTAGATTTAGTACTAACTTCAAAGGGCTTTCTAACAAGTTCAAACCCCAATTAAATGGGTCCACACAAGCTGTTTAGATTCGAAATGAACATTTTGAAAGTGGTGAAAGGAGTAAGTTTTGAAGTTAGTAAAATATTAGTCCTTTTCTCTGATCTGTGTCATGGGGGGAGAACCTTACTCATGGAATGTCCGAAATCAACAAATTTTAAGAAAATAATAATAATATTTCAAAACCATATTTATTTGAAAATTCTAACAATCTTTGATACCCTTTTTTCTTTATCAAATCACCCTTTCTCTAAAAATTACATTAAGCTATGAGTAATCTAGGTTAAGGCAAAAATGACCACAAAGTCTTATCAGTAGTGAATTAATACAGAATCATTCTCTCTCTCAACAACTGGATCAGATAAATATGCCCCTTTTTAATGTGAGATTGGTTGTTACTGTTAAACTTATATTAAGAAAAACTAATTGTTGTGTTGATTTTTTTAACTTGCCAAGATCATTAAATTGAATATTCAAGTTGTCATCAAGAATATTCCTCTTATGCAGTATATGTAGTCTTTTTTTTTTAAGATTTTCTTAACACTAGTCTTTAAACATTATTTAAAAAATAAATAAAACTTTATACAAACTTCTTTTGATGACAACTTTTTGGGATATAGTCACTAGAAAGAGAGATTCCAAGTCATAAATTGACAAAAATGACAAATCTTGTGTTGTTGCTCGAAAGGCATAAAAATCCTTTTGCATGTTATGGGTAATGTTGTTAGAATATTCGGATTCGAGTAAAATGTGGAGAAGGCAAAGCGTTGAGCAAATAATCCAAAGAGATCGTGCTCTTCAAAGTTCAAAAAGCCACCACAACATCGGAAGCTGGAGACAGTAATGTTTAGATTTGATTTGGATTAATTAATGAAGATAAGATCCATAATTGGAATAAACTAATGTTAATAACATGTTAATATTTTTGTTTTATGTTTCTGAGAACTGAGCCTGATGACGAAAGCAGCTGCACAAGCCGCTCAATCAAAGAACCATTCTCTTGAACAAAGTGCTTCTTCTGACAAATCTCTCCTTACTTATTTATTTATTTATTTATTTTGAGTAACAAATCTCTTCTTATTTAATTATCACTGTTTGAAACTTTGAACTGAGATTTTGCTTTTTTATATCAAGGTGATTCTTTTTTTTTTATATATATATATCATAGAATAAATTATCTTTTAAGTATAACAACGATCTTAAATTAATCGTATAAAAAATTAAATGATTTTTTTGAACAGTTATCCTTATTATATACCAAAATTTTTAACTCAAATTTTAATTAAACTAAATTAATTTCTTGATCAGCTAGTTTAAACACGGTGGTAAGATAATTCTTATTACTTTAATCCCTATTTTGCCTCTTCTTAACGTCTCTTCCTTCCTCCCTCGAACTTCAAACAATCCTAAACTTTTACCTTCAAAATTTCAGTTAATTTTATTATTATTATGATTTTTAATATTTTTATATTCATCGGATCCCTCTATTTAATTCAAATATTATATATTTAAAATAGTGAAATACTCTAGACATACATATATCTCTAATCATTTCATTGAATCTGAGTAGATATGGTTAAATTATTTACTTTACCTGATAATGAAATAAATTTATCATTTTATTTATTTAATATTGAATTAACCCTCCATTAGCATAGTATGGACCATTAACAGGACAAACAATAATTTAGGGGCACTCTGCACGAAATATCCAAGATGATGTATGAATGAGGCCATAATTATTCGGTCAAAGACAGAGACATATTACCCAAATTACCCCTCAGAATTTTAGCTGATCTCTTCTCCAACCCATCGGACCAAACGTGACGCGTCCGCTGGTTCACAATGTCTCTTTAGTCTTTTCACTTCTCCCCCAAAATAAAACCCTAATCATTGCTCCTACCCAGTTCCATCCAACCCATTCATTCCCCCACGCGCCTATTCAGCGCGTTCATCCAGTCCCCACATCCCAATGCGTATTTTTTTCCCTGGCTGTGTGGCAGGAATTCAGATTGAATTGGGATAATTCTCACCAAAATGTTTTATATATTTATACAGATTTAAATTTAAAATTTTGGGGTAAATCGGTTAAAATTCTTTTTATTAGAACTAGTACCTATAAGACAAAATGATATTCAAAAAATAAAAGTTTTACATGGTACAACTGATAGAATCACTAGAAAGCATATTAAAAGAAGATAAGGCACCACTTTGACATATGTAAAAGAAAAATCATAAAGCAGTGAAAGAAAATTAATAAAATCTTTTTAATTGTTGATGAAAAAACTATCCCAATAGAAGAGGAAGGAAAAAGAAGACAAGGGAAATGATATGACTCAAAACAGTGTCCCTGCCAATGGCCGCTTGTGATTGTACCGTTTTTCAGGCATTTCTAGAGATTCGATTCTTGTTCCAGCGTATATGTATGCAAAAAAAAAAAATCAATTTTTTCATAATACCCTCCAAAAATCTTCCCCTGCAATCCCCCTGCCCTGTCTGCACCTAAATTAGCTAGCTTCTACCCCCTAACTTGGAAGAGCCTAATCCATAAATAAATAAAATTAGTTTGGATTTCATTTTTTCTTCTCTTCTGGTCTCTGGCTGTTTTTGCCATTTGGCAAAATCATTTTGTTTGGAAGCTGCCTTCAAAATCTATTCTTCACCCTCTTCCTTCTTGTTTCAACTAGAAACAGAGCACTGTGTATTTTTCTCTTTTAAAACTTTTCCCCCTGTTCTTTAGTAGTGTTTACTTGCTTTCTAAGGGTGTGTTTAGATTAGCTTTTGGAGAATAGATTTTGGGAAGAATAGATTCTGGAGAATAGATTCTGGAAGAATAGATTTTGGGGAAAAATTGATTTTGGAAAAATAAGTGTTTAGATGATTAGTAGCAGAATAGCTTTTTTATTGACAATTTACCAAAAAGGACATAAACAAGTATGATAATTACATAAGGTATAAATTCTATTTATAAATTTTTATTTAGTTGATTTAACAATAAAACATACACATATGTGTTGGGGTAGGAAGAAATTTTCAATATTCACCTTCATTTAAATTTCCCCCCTTAAATAGTACTTTTTAATTTAGACCTTACGTGCATAATTTAAAAATGTATATAGTCAAGAGAAATTATGTCTGTAGAAATTAAAAATATTTACTATTATGATTCATTAAAGTGACAATTTCAGATTAATGATAAGGTCAAATTACATATCGTTACTTAGAAAATACCGGGTGCATCAGAAAAATGTACAATCTTAAACTATTAGTCTTGTCTATAATAAATAAGTTGATCTCGTATGAAATCACGACGACGAGCCATTTCAGATGAAGAGGTGATGGATACAGGTATTCGTGAAGAGTCATATTCATCATCACCATCATCATCTTGCGTTGGCTCATCATCGTGTTCGTCCTCTCGCGCGAAATCAGGGTCAGTAATAGAGGTTCTTCTAACGAAATTGTGTATCGCCATCGTTGCACAGACAATCTTAACTTGCGTTTCATAGTCGTAGCTGCGCATGCGTTGTAAAATGCCAATAACAATACGGAGACATTAATGTTTAATTTTAAATGTCAATAAAGAAGGTGATCGGTAACAAATATGTCCATCGATATAATAACACGAACAGATATAAATAAACTTTCGATAACAAATATGTCCATCGATATAACAATACGGAACTAAGTCCACACAGAAGCACGGAGAGCATTCCGATTACACAACAACAATAAAGCTGTAAAAAAGTCTCAATCGACATAACATTAACGCCGTGCAAACAGTCTCAACCTGCGTAGCAATAATGGCGTAAAAATAGTAACAGTTGTTTCTTCATCCCCATTTGTGAAGCATACATTTCCCTCATTGCGGGATCCAGCAGCAGTTTTATGCATCGTACATACCAATCATCATCAGCGATTACTTCATCAAGTTGAGTTAGGTGTTTCATGACTGCCGTAATGGATGGTACGTTGGCAGATGCTTCATCTGCCCTTTTGTGAGCATGTTCCACCTCTGCCCGAGTTAAATCGACAATTTGACTGAGTGAATCTGCTATCCTACTTGAGGCAGGTCCCTTGTGCTTCTTCTTCATCCCTCCCCTCGCCTTCCTAACCCCTAATGACCCGCAACCAGACACTGGCTCCTTCCCCCGCACGCTACCTTCACCACTGGTCCCTTGAGATGCGTTAAACGTCATTCGATTGATATCCCCACTTATGCCAGTGGGAGCCAGCAAAATTTCATCGCTATCTCCTGACCCTTCTTCCAGATCCGTGGCCGCATCATTGTCGTATACTGTCGTATTTGCTGTTGGAAGTGTCATGGATGATGGTGCCCATGCACTTGGGCCTGTGGCTGCCACATTGCTGAAGAGTTCCTCTATCTCTGGCCGAAACGATAGCCCTTTCGTTCTGAATTTTTCGTACTGTGCGTTCTCCTGCAGACATAACAACAAACATAAACGACAATCATATGTGACATGGGCTGAACATATATCGTATCATCAAATCTCATTGTCATACCAATTTTTTCTTCTCCCACCAATCATCTCGCGCTTCTACTGTGTTCTTCTCCGTATTCCATCCTACCCCTGTCTCATTAATCAATTTGTTCCAGGCTTGCCATTCCTTTCGTATCGAGTCATACTTGTTTTTAAACTGCATTTTTTCATAGACTTTCCCAGTCTGTGCTGTGAACCCGTCAGCAATGTTGGCCCATCCTTCCTTTATGTACACAGTACCTTTCCTTTCACCCTTGCGAAGTTGTTCGATGCAAAGGTCAATAAATACCTTAGTACTGCTAGCATCCCACGAAGCTTTACATTTGTCCTTCACCATAATGCTATACACAAGTGAAGTAATTAATTTTTGCTAACCCAAAATTTTCATTCCTGCAAGGAACTCACAATCGCCACCAACCATCCACAATATTCACATCATATTCAGACCCTTTACTTTTGCGCCAACAGACATCAAGCATACACTGGGATTCAATTGACCCAATTCAACAATTATGTGTGTTCTGTACAAGGCAGCTCAGAAATCAGCCAGCACAAGGGAAGAGGGCTTTCTCACAGAAATCAAGCATACATGGAAGGAGGGCTTTCTTACAGGACACAGGACAGAGTAAAGGCCAGCTACACGTGCAAAGTTTCATTTTTTACACTAACAACTCGGGATCACAGGGCCAGTTCAGAACACAAGATGCTGTAATATGAACACTGGGAAGTACAGAAATTGCTCAAACAGATATGAACAGCACCTATGAACATAGAAATCATCCAACACAGATCAAGCATACCGGAAAGCAAACAGCACCTATGCACACAGGGCAGTTCAGGAAGTGAATGCAGTGCAGGAAGTGAACAAACAGAGAAGCATCGACACTTATGAATCTAGAAATCACCCAACAGCAAGCAAACCGCAAATCAAACAGCAACTACGAAATTTCAAAACAGGAAATTGTTTACCTGTTCTGTGCTGAAGCAGTGAACGACTGAAGCAGTGGACGACGTATGCAAGTTAGGGCGTCGGAGCACCAACGACGGCAGGACGATGGGGATCGACGCCAAGGAAAGAGGATGACAGCTCAAAAGTGCAGATCCACGGACCCGACCACCAATCCTGACCACGCAAGCAGGGTGTCGGCAGAGATGAACTCTCACACGATGGCACGGCAGGAAGTAATTTTGGGGCACAGAATGCCTTCAGACGGAGCTGGGAGAGCAGATCAGGACAGACAACAGTGAAGTCGCACGCCGCGATGTCGTGCGATTACTCAGCGGCGAGCTCGGCAGTGGCGGAGGCAACAGGCGTAGGCCGGGAGGAAGTACAAGCAAGGACTCTCACGCTTCACACCATGGCAGTGATGACCCCAGATTCGCAGCAGATCGCACACAGAAGACGCGGAGAGGAAAGCGAGCCAGAAGAGAAGCAGTTCAAAATGGAAAGTGAGGAGAAGAGTCGGGAAAAGGAGAAAAGATTCGCAGGAGAGAGAGAGAGAGTTATTACTGCAATTATTACCCTCAACGGTCATTTTTTACCAACAATCTGGCACCCAGCAAATTGTTGCAAAACCACGGTTTTACCCTGTAAACCGTGGTTTTAAAAACAAATCGATTGTCAACAATAAAATGGTGTTTGGCTGAATTTTGGCAAAATTGAGGTTTGGCATAAAAATCGATTTTTAAACCTAATTGCCAAACACACACTAAATAAGTCAAAGCACTCATTATTATCCATATATGTAGTTTCTGTGACATAATTTTTGTATCAATCGCAAATGATAACTAGATAAAATTGATTTTTAAATAATTTTAAAAAATATATTTTATATAAAAAATAAATATTTAGACAATTATTATCAAAATAAATTTTTTATAAATAAATTATTAAAAATTACATGATATAAATAATAATTATATAAAGAGATATAAGAGACAAGAAAATGATAGAAATTCATTGGATTAAAATCTTCATCTCCCATGCTTAATATCTAAAAATTAATTTAAAAGTTTGTGGCTCTTGTTTATATAAAATTATAATATAGTTTTAAAAAATTTAAAATATAATTTTAACTAAAAACATTTCTACCACTAATAGGTATTAGAGTACTTTTAGGCTAATTTTTTTTTTCCTTCTAAGCCAAACAATCAAATATATGTGTGTATTGGGTTTAGACCAAACCACCATAGAGTAGAAGTAATTGTTGAGACGAGAATATTAAAATTTATATATATAGTCATATAAATTATAAAAAAGATAATATTAATAATGAATACATATTAAAAAATTAGGATAACATCTATTAAAAAAATAAAAAAATTATTTAACATGGTTGGGACACTTAAAAAAGTATTAAAAATATGGATAAAGAGGGTTGATTATATGATATAGAGTTATTTAAAAAAATATAGTGACAATTATTATGAAATTATAAAGAAAAGGATTTAATTATAAAAAATTAAGTAAATAAAAACTAATTAATATTTTGAGTATTGTCATTTCACTTTTAACTAATTAAATGCGTTATTTAAAACTTTATATTAATTTTCAGTAAAAAAATATCGAGTAGAAGTCATTAAGCAAAACGGTTAACAATTTATTCAAAGAGATTTAGCGTGTAATGAGGCTGATTGTTGTTGATGTGTGTGTAAGAAGCAAATTTGATTATAGAGAATTTGATGTATGAATGAGAAGCAAGCAAACGAGAGAGTTCACGAGAAATAAAAGAAAACTGTGTCAAGAGAATGTACAAAAGCAAGCAGACTCTTCGATCAAATTCTATAAGCCTCTCTGTAAAAACTTGTAATGAACACAAAACAAAGCAAAGGGAAAGAAAAATGCAAGGACTCAGAAATTCCATGACTCCTCTTGGACTTGAGAACAAGACGACCTCTGCATTCTAACGCTGCTTATGCTGTTCCTCGCCGCCATTATCTCATTCAACGAAAGCCTCTTCTTCTGCTCCGGCCTCTGTTTCGGAGCACTCTGGGACCTCACTTTCGCCCTAAACGACTGCGTATTCGCCATGTAGTTAGGGAAATTATAGTACGCCCCGCCAAAAGTCTCCCCGCACACACTCTTCGCCGGAGTCGGAGGCGCGTTATGAGAACGCGCGCTGTTTGCGAAACGAGGAGTGCTCTGAGCCGTCGAGAATTTGCACTCGTCGCCGGTAAAGCACCACTCCAAGTCCTGAAGGTGCTTACTGTCAGGGAACGGCGTCGTTTGATACGGTGTTTCGTCTCCACATTCTGAAAACGTCGTCTCGATTGTTCTCCTGGATCTCGACTGAGTCCTGTATGTATCAATCTCAACAATTTTGGGACTCTCGTCGTAGCCATTGAAGGATTGTTCATACGATGTTGATAACCTTTTACTGTGTATCTCACTTCTTGTCTCATCAACTCGATCCTACAGAACCAGAGCCTCAAACTTAGATTCAAAAGAACATAGATATGTCGGGTTGTGTCTGAAACCAAAGTGTGGGTCCTCTCACCATTGATTTTCTAGTTCGATTTTCTTTGCTAATGGAACGGCGAGCTCTCTGTGATCGAACTGCCGTCTGAGCTCTGATCAGAGCTTGCATGCTGTGCAGAGTTGCGGTAGCTCGCTTTCGAACAAGAAAGCCTCGAACCAAAGCTTGAATCTTAACCAATCCTTTCAAAGCTCTTAAAGCCTTCCTCGCCTGTATAAGTTCAAACATTTGTATATTTGAATTTAACTGTAAACCGGAGGAAGATGAAGAAGAAAGAGAGAAAGAACCAGAGCCTAGAAATTCGAGGACACTGTTTCATTAGGAGTTTGAGTGAGAACGAAGCAAAGCATTTTTCACATATTCCGACAAAGACATACTCGCGAGAGAAAAGAGAAAACTATGAATGATATTTTGAATATTTCAAGAGAGACATATGATTAGTAACATCAAACGTACCAAATAGCCTCTGAAAACGGTTTGAATCTTAACTGCCGCCCATTTTTCTCGACTCCCACTAAACAGAGTTCCTCTGCCGTGGCTGGTGAGTCTTACGACCGCAACGGCGGCCTGAGCTGCGGCGACAGCAGCATCGGCTGCTGCGGCGGTCGCAGCTGCCACCGCAATTGCATGCTTGTTCTGCTCTTTCTCTGTTTCCAACATATAGGATCTATACCAAGAATCGGTCGAATCAGGAGGTGGAAATCGAGGTTGACTGGTAACAGAATCGGAATCTTTGCCTGACTTAGCAAAACTCCATCGTTTCTTTTCCTTCTTGTCAGAAACCAAGGAACCAGAATTGTCGATGCGGTGGTGGTGGTGGTGGTCCTTCTCTTTCTTCATCCCCAGCAAGCCCTTCAACCACCTCGAGGCCTTCCCCATGATGATCTCTGATTTCTTTCACCTTCTCTCCCTAAAAACCTCTGAAACACGATCTAGAGAGAGAGAGATAAAGAAAACGGCAAGTCAATAATAAAGCTCTATCAAGTAAATGGGTTTTTGTATTTCTCTCTCGCATGAACATGTAAAAGGACACACACGTTATTATAGGTACAAATGTTTGAAAACTGAAGGGGACAAAGAGGTGGAGTTTAGTGCAAGAAAGGGGGTGCGTTCTGATAAATCAAGCAGAATCTTTACAGGTTGCAAGCAGAGAAGTAATGAGAACAGGCTGTGGAAAAATGGCTTGATGGATGTATGGATGTAGGAAAAGATTAATAAACAGAATCAACATATAAGGATCAATAAAAAAAATTATAAAAATCGAAACTTTTAATGAAAAATAAACCATTCTGACACCACCTCGTGAAGAACTGCATTACAAGACAAAAAGAGGGTCACAGAAAGTTAGAGAGAGCTCCCTCGAACAATAATTTACAAACAAAGCATATATACGCCATAAAGATAAAATTCTACGAGAAAATGAGTTGATAATAAAAAAATAATCGGAGAGAGAGAGAGAGAGAAAGGTTCTCAAATTCAAAAAAAGGGAAAGAGCGCCGAATTCCCCTCCCACTACTTCTCCCTCCAAGATCGTTCATCTCAGAACATACAAAAAGCACAGAGCCAAATTCTTATTGCGAAAGTTTCTACCTTTCTTATTTCTCTTTCTCTCTTTAACTTTCTGGAGCAACGTGTACTACAAATGAAAGATACCCACTGACAATCTCGTGAGCTTCTTTCAGTTTACCTGGTTTCTTTCCCTGCTTGTTCAAATCTCTCATTGAGCGCTGCAACTATAATAAACCCCTTCAATCTCTCTCTCTCTCTCTCTGCAAGATCTTACTTTTTCAAACTAAAAAAGAAGACTCAGCTAAAATTTTCACTCTCATTACTTGTTGGTGGTACTAGGCTCTGTTTCACTGTAGAAAATGTACTAGTAATCAGAGGAAGCCATTAAAAGCTTATGCCTACTAAAAGGGCTCCTTTTCTTTATACTATCATCTTTTTTGTCTCAGATAATACGCCAAATATGGGGTTCTGAGATTTTACTGTCTTTCTTAGTTTAGAAGAGAAGAGATCTTTTCTTTTTTTCCTTTTCCTTCTCTCTAGAGGTTTGTTGTTTCCGTATCATCGCCACAGCGATATATTCCAGAAAACTGAAAACTTTATCGCTGACCCTATAATAAATGATAATGAAGATGATTCTATGCTTTCTTTCCTTTTTACCTTGTTCTGCTACAGTTTCTGCTACAAGATCTGAAGACGATTCTATAAGCCTTTCCAGTTAGGGAGAGATAAAAGATCGGTCAAAGCAAATGCTGAAGCGATTGCAATAAATTTCAGGCCTTTCCGAATTTTCTCAATCTTTGGGATAAAACCAAACACCGAGCCTGAAATAATAATAGCTTGTGATTGTGAAGAGGAGAGAATATTCGCTACTACCGTATGTCTTACATTTGAAAAGCAGTTACGACAAGCCCTTCCTTAATTCAAATTTTGAATCTCATAGGTACCCAAGTGAATTTAGTACTAGTCCTTCGTGATAAACCATCATTTCAATTTATTTTTGTTAAAAAATATGATTATATTTAATATATAATAATATTGTCTCTAGTAAAAAAAATATATATTCTTAGCAAAAAAAATAAAATAGCTCAAAACAATAGTATTTTCTAAATCTTAAAATATAAGATTTAGTCCATCGAACAATCTAAGTGATTTAAGGACAAATATTTTTTAAAAACTCAGCATGCATTTTTTTTATAAATGACTAAATCACCTAATTTTTTAATTAGTGTGAATTAATTAACAAACTACCGTATATGTATGTAGTAAATGCGGTTCAGCTGGGTCATGTGTGATTCGTGATTCAAATGGGGTAACGTTAACATTACTAGAGAAGAAAGAGGGTGTTTGGGGGCGGGGGGGGGGGGGGGGAGGTATAATTTATTTACAAGAATAGTGTATGAAAGTGGACATTTTCACCATAACGTGACAAGAGAATTAAATGGGTTGAGTTGTCTCCGAAAATATTGGCAGACAGCCGGAATCCCATTAAATTGAATTGAATGGACCGTTCTGTGTTTAAATCAGAAGATCATCAGAAAATTAAGAGAATCAAATAATAATCATTTCACTATCATATAAGGAAAAAATAAAATTTCATCTTATATTTAAATCGTTAAATTGTAAATAAGTTTAATTTATTTTTAAAAAATTTAATATTAAAAAAATAATAATAACACATTTCAGAACTTAATTTAGGTGAAGTCCCTAGTTTAACTGTAACAGAAAAATAAAAAGAAAGAGTAATTTCTCTCAAGAAGTATACAAAATAGTAAGTGTGAAATGAATATAAAATTTTCAATATTGTTTTGTTTGTTCGATCGATCGACCCCGATAGGTAGAAAATAGTTGACAAAAATTGGACTTGGATGGAACAATGAGAAGCGTTGTAATTAAGGAAACAAATGAAAAGATGAACCATGGGATTACTAAGAAAGGGGAGTGGGCCAAAGGGAGTGATGTAAGTGAGATTTTGTGGGAAAATGGACCATTTCTCATTAAGTATTTTTAGCATTTGAGGGAAAGAGACGGCAAGCTTTTTTCTTCGGCCTAATTGTTATCTCCTCCTATCCTTCCTAAAAGTAAAATCATTATGTAAATACCTATAGTCGGTGTGGGTAGGTTTAGTTAATAAAAAAAAAATTGTGACTATTTAAAATGTATGTGATCTTTAGATGATATTATTTTATTATAATTTTAGTCGTGATATTTAGAAAGATATCTTAGCTCTTGGATGCCTAAGTTTTTATTCCTGAGGTTAATTGATAGCTCGCCCTACCCGATATTAGTATTCCCTAAAAAGAAGTAAGATTTTACTATCTCCTTTGATCATAAGTGAGTACAACTTTTTTTTTTAATTTTGTGACAAAAAAAATCATCATGTAGGTACTTATATTTTTTCATAATTTTTAATTTGATATTTTTTTTTCTTTTTATTAAAACATTTAACTATGCACCGTTGGCAAAGTGAGCGAACGGTATTGACAGAGTAAAATTATGGAAACTAGCGGGGTGGTAAAAGAGCAGAATTAAAAAATTTAATAAAAAAATAAAATAATATAAGTACTAAAATTAAAGTTGAGAGCAAATATCATGTACTTACAAAATAGTTTTCTCATCCTAAATATCCTCTATTTAGTCATTATTACAATAGAGATAGATTATCCTTATTATACCTTGCTTGATAAGATATTCATTCAGTTTTCTCATCATCACCCCTATTTAAAGTTATCATCTATGAGAGAGAATTTAATACAAATCTAAAAAAAATATTTAAATATAGGGAAAATAAAAAATTATTTCATTTTCACACAAAAATGAATTACATGCCAAAGGATAAGATTGTTGAAAAAAAATTAATATTTTCTTAAAAAACTAAAGTAACCATTAGTTAATCAGTTAATTGTATTTTTTTATATTAAAATTGTTAGGAAAGGGTTGAACTCCTTTATAATTTAAGGGTAGAGTAAAGTTTCTTTTCTTCTTAAGCAATACTAATATTGGACAGAGTGAACTGTCAGTTACCCTCAAACGTAAACTTAAGTATCCAAGAACTAAGATACCTCTCCAAGCGCCGTAATTGAAACTATAATAAAATTATACTTATACTTTGAAAGGTGTTGGATCCCACATAGCTAGTTATAGGGCATGTTTGGATAAAAAATTATAAAAAAAATAATTTTTAGATAATTTTTAGAAGAAAAAAAATTAAAAATAATTCTAAATAAATAAATATTTAAATAATTATTATCACGAACTATGGGTACAATTGAGACTTGAATGAGAGTGGGATTGTGGGGACCATTTCGCCCACTTATATAAGGGACCTTAAAGGTTAGGCTTCACTTCACTTGTAGTCTTGTAGCCCAATACTCTTTTTCTCTCTATGGATTGGATTTCCTAACCCTAACCATGCATTTATATCCTTTTAGGTTATTTTTCTAAAATTATAGTCTTTTTACACTAAAAAATCATAAATGGAAAATCCTTGGCAACAGAAGTGGGTAAGGGAAGGTGTGTATTGATGATTAGAATGAATGAATGAGTAAACAAATCTCAAAAAATAACATTATCCATTCTCACCCAACGTTTTTAAGTATTTAGTGAGATTGATGAGAGCCATAAAGGCCAAGGAACACAACATAAATGCACGTTTACTTTTCATCTTTTTAACTATTGGGATATGTGGGCCACAAGTGAGCCCAACTAAGGTCCACCCCTATTACATAATAGTTTTTTTTCAATATAGTTATTTGGGTCAAAATTAAATATTATCATATTTAATTTAAATTAATATTCTTAAAAATATTTTATATATTTATATAAATATAAACGAGCAAAACTTCTTCTACTAAAACTAACACGTCAGTTACATGACGGCTCTTCCACTGCACACCAATTAAAGGACAAGAAACACTACAATGTACCCACCAAGTTGAGTTTAGCGATGAATCCTTACAGTGACAAATCAAAGTTTGAGTCGAGATATATTTCTATTTAATATATGACAATATATCAAATCTCATTATTTCTAATAAGAGGATATTTATACGTTAGATAAAAAAAAAGCACTATAATATCTAATGAATCTCATAGAAAAGGATTTTAACGCACAAAACTAGATCACAAGAAAGTCGACATTTACTTTATCCTTTCAAATTGCATTTTATTTATTTCTTATCATATTGATTTAGACTTTGAGAGTCTCTTTCACACGGCAGGGTTGTTATTCTGTGAGTAAAGTAGCTAAATATAAATTATACAACTTCACTTGTATAGATATCCTGTCCTTCTTAGTAAGTGATTTTGACGAGGAGTAAACAAAACCTAACTCGTAACTATATTTTCTTCCAAGTAATATAAATAAAGCTCACTACCTTTATTCACATCTCTCTCTCTCACACACACGCACACACAAAAACACAAACACATCTCTTGTTGATGCATCGTGTATATTTAGATGAATGTAACTAGACATATAAGCAAACAAGCACAGGAATGATTAATGGTAGGGTAGATGTGCTAGTACGTCATTACTGATTGCATGGGAAACAAAATCGAAATCATTTCATATTGGAAAGCAAGTTAAAATAAAAACTACGACTTGCAAAGATGAAGATCATGTTTATCACTTTTGTGGCGTATAGATGATGTAAAACCCTATTTTTGAATGCAAAGTTATTCCGAATAATAATAATAATAATGTAAAACACTGATTGGAAACTTGAACGGGGCGTTTCCAGATTAAAAAAGCATCTTATTATGATAATGTTGTGGAAATAATTGAACATTTGAAAACAACCATATTGTATTGTTGCTATACGTACGCGCAAATGAATATTTCTCTTCAAACTTATCACTTCATAATTTTCTGAAAACTCCTTTGAAATTATATTAACCACATTGATCCCTCCAATTATTCTCATTATTAATTGCGTTTCTTAAACTTTCTTTCATTATTTTTTAAATTCGTCTTGAAATACTATGTCAAATAAGGCAAAATGCATATATCGTTATTGGACTTTATACAAGGTTTCATTTTAGTATTTTAATTTATAATTTTGTAGTGTCTTGTAGTTTTCTAATACTAACACTATTAGTTTCATAATAAAATAATGATGATATTAAAATTTTAAATATTCATATATAAATATTGACATATTAAGTTTAATTTTTTAAAATAACAATAATTAGTATAAGAATCATCATTGGGGACTATTGATATTAGGGTTAAAATATTAAAAAATATACGTTATAAAATTAAGAGAATAAACTAAAATTTTATATAAAGTTATAAAACCAAAACTATACTTTTGCCGTCAAATAATGATATCCGGGGAATTTAGCTTGTTACTTTAATTTCAACTCAAATAATTTCATGTATGAAAACGATTCCTATATTCTAAAAGATGGAGGTTTTGAAATGACCAAAACATGATTATCGGCCATTTAAAAAAAGAAAAAAGAGTTGTTTTTAATTAAAATTCAAAGTACAAAATGAATACGTGAGAATACAGAGGCGTGACATAGTGATTACGTTTTGACAAACAAGGCTCTCTCCATTAGAATACCTATGTTGGTGATGGTTGTCGTCTACCTCGCGTCCTGCTTTGTTTATTCTTAGTCCACAAAAAAATCAAACCCTAGTTGACTGTTTTGAAATAAACACCTTGACCCACTTGCAGAAATGGAAGGTACTGATGGAAATTAAATAGTACGAGCAATATAATTAAAGAGATTATGCGGAAGTAACTGCATTTTTTTACAAAGAAAAAATAGATGAATTGAGTTTAATAGCTCATCAGGATAGGATAAGGCATGTTTTTAGGTTTAAAAAATACTTATAAAAATACTTATATATTATATACCCACTAAAAAGTGAGATTTGATGTTATAATGTAAGTTATAAGCTGATTTTTTATTAATTAAATTAATATTTGTTTGTAAAAATAGCTGCTTTTGTCTTAGTCAACTACGTTTATAAATCCACCCAATTATAATATCTTTTCACCATTTAAACCGATATAAAAGGTGACTAGGCATATGTTAATCTAAATTATTATCACTTAGAATGCTTTTCTTCATAAACTTAATTAAATAATGAGTCGGCAAATAAAGTTTTGAATTTTTTAGTGTAAAATAATTTAGACGTTGAATCTTAGTGTAATTTTGTTTTGGCTCTATACAAATGGTGCATACACAAGTTAATTTGCAATAGTTGTGTGCATTAGTTTGAAAATTCATGCAAAAAAAAAATTGAAAATTATAAACCATTTGTGAAATTTTTTTATTTTAAATTCTTGAATTTCTTGATTTAAAAAAAATAGAAAACAAGTTTTATTATTTTAATAAAGTAACCATGCTAAGTGATTTTTTAAGATAAAAAAATCACTAAATCAAGTGGCAAGTTGTTCATTTATTCTCAAACGAAGGTAATTAAGTTAAACAATTAGTGATTATATATTTGGAGACTTTAGATCTTTTAAATTAAATGCATTACGTGAATTTAATGATGTAGAAAGAAAATAGGAGGTGAGTGCAAAAGAGAACAATAAGCCTTACGCAAATGTTTCTCTTTTGTGTCACCATTCAATCGAAATAAATATATATAATATTACTAATAAGCATCCTCACCTAAACCTCAAATCTACCCAAACAATTCTTGTTCCCCCAAAAAATATCGAATTTGAGAAATAAAAAAATTAATTCAAATAATGAGAATATATGTGAAATTATTTATTTATTTTTATGTATATTTGGTATTTTAAAGATGTTTTACAAACGAAATCCTAACCCTATGCATTACACGAAGCTTAAGGCTATTATGCATACAGATTGTTTTCACACTCGAGATAGCTTAAACCGAATCAATATAATGGAGATCATTTGCAAGTGGTGGGGTGTGTAAAATAACATAAATTAAAAAGAAAAATGAAAAAATAAAAGGCTTCCCACTCACACTTACATATGATTACTTGTTTGGCCAAAGAATATACAAGACTTGTTGGGTCAATTATCATTCATCCGTATTCAAAAAGCACCCTCTCTTCTATATTTCCCAATTACTTGACCTTGTCGATCTCTTTTTATTTCTCTTCTTCACTTCACCACTTTGCCAAACTTAGAAGAATTTGTGCCTGCTTTCTCCATGGATACAGAGGATTCTTTGCTTGAAGCTGGAGATCATATATCCACCAACTATGGTGGATGATGATCATCCAACGACGACGACGAAGCTACGTCGTTCGTGGCAACACAATAGAAAGGTGATTCCATCATCGTCTAATTCTGTATCTTTTATTTTTAGTTGCTGTCGGCACACAGGCTGAAGCCAGGCATGTATTATTGATTAAAGCCTCAACTCATCTGCAAAACTTAGCAGCAGTAGCTAGCTAGTATTATAGAGATCGATCGATGTGATTGTTTTTCGCAGTTATTTACTAGCTACCTTGAAAAGGACTTGTTACTTAATCACTCATCATATATTTAGAACACTTTAGAGTCTTATATGCAGAGAGAGATTCACCTTACGATGGATCCACTTCAATCAAGTCTGTAATTTTTTCTACATATGTTCTTATTTTGCATTTCGGGTGCATTCATATACTTGCAGTTTTCTCTATGAGGTTTTGGGTTTCATTGGTTGCGGACTCACAAATCTCGAAGTTTGATTACAATCTGCTTTATATATATATATATATATATATATATATATATATATATATATCTATATGTGTGTGTGTGATGATTTGCTGATGTGTGGATCTTTGCTTATTCTGATCCAACTTGCTCTTCCTACTTTAGTTATAATCTCTTTGCTAATTAGTTTATGAATCTATTAGATAACTTCGTGTCGTTGAATTTGTATGGTAATTTTGTTTACAGTGCTGTGCTTTTCGTGACGTAAAAACTCAACACTAGAATTACCTCTTTATGAAGGGATGTTGATCATCAAGTGTGAACTTCAAGTTTTTAGTGTTGCCAACAAAACATATGATCGGAAGTGAGAGAACGCTTTAATAAAAATATATTTAATATAGGACATATATATCATATCAGAATCAGATATTTATTATTTATGAAAACAAGAAAAATTAAAGATAATGATTTCAAATATATTCTTTCAAGTGCGAACCCCATTTAATTCCCACATATCAAAAACTGCTTGCTTTAGAGGACTATATTTTCTATGAACTGCACGACATTTTCTTAGGGCTTTCAGTTTTTTGCATGCAAACCAACCGCAAAACTGATAAATAGAGTTGCTTAATTGATTTCTAATTCTTATATTACCCGAGGGTTATTATCTTCGGACTTTGTTGTGTTAAGTAAGAATAATTATAACTTTGAGGGTCATATTGAAATTTCTGTTAGCCTCTATGAGCACACACATATATAGTAATTGAACCTCTCAAAATCCCAATCCTCCACTACCTTCTATACCAAGTACGAATTACTAGTTCATCCATTTATATTCGTAATCATATATATCAGGACGTTGGTGGGTTTAAAAATATTTATGATAGGGATCGTGTCATAGCTAAAGAATTTGACGATATCATCATTGATATGCAAAGATCAAACAAGGGAATCATAATTGTTTGGTCTTGCAATTATCGTAGCATGTTTCCACGTAGCCTTCCACATCTCCTGCTTCTGCAACATCATCATCAAGATCAATCAAATATTAGAACAATCCAAATGAAAAACCTAAACGTTGAAACACAAACAAGCACTTACGAGTATTGGCATCTTTAGTCCTGGAATTAGCACAAGAAGAAGTGCAATTATAGACAGAGTGGGGAGGCAAGAACTTGCACTTGACCAAACAGAGATTGAAGCAAAGCATGTAAGCAACAGGTTGGAGTCGAAGCCTGAACAAGCATCGAAGAGCACAGTGTGAAATACAGTGACGTTTTGGAGGAGGACGAGGATCTGGAACTGCAGGAGGCCCATACTGTGCCTGCACTTGTGCTCCCACTATCACCACCACCACCATCATCGCCATCGCCATCTCCTTCTTCATCATCATCTTCTTCTTTGATGCTTGCTTACTTGTGAAATGTGAATATCAAGCCTCTTTTATAGCCATTCTGCAGAAATCATTCACGTCTCTGCTGATTCATCATCTTCAATGCTGAGCGCGTCTGTTCCTTGATCATAGCTGAGTTTGTCTCTTGACAATCTCCCACTCTAACATAGGCAATCAAATCAAATCATAAGAGCTTAAACGCCATTTCTTTTGGGGAAAGGTAATTCATTCCATTTTTTAACATTCACCCTGATCTCCTGATGCTTGATTACGCGCCTTGAAAATTTTCAGCTTGGGGTTTAATTACCGTCCACAATTATGGGATTTCAAGCTCATTTTTAATTTTTTTTTTTAAATTGAAAGTATAGGTATCAATCACTAATCATTAATTGCCACTAATTTGTCCGCAACTTAAAAATGTTTGAAATTCTTTCCCTTTTTTAATTGGACTTATTCATTAGCCTCAAGGAAGAGATTTGAATGAAATTCTAAGCCCATTTATAAACTGAGAAGCGTTTTAAACTTGTAGGCCCAAGAAAGCCCATTAGCTACAATGTAATAGCTGGCTCAAATCCTACCCAAGTAATAGCATCTCAAACAACCAACGGGGGTTAGTCTGAGTGATAAGCGGCTCGATATCGCTTAAGCGAGGTCTCGAGTTCGAGCCTCAACGTATGCAGAAAATTTCCATTGGGAGACTCACCCACCATAGCTAGGTGCGCGACGCGGGTCGGATCCGGATATAGTCGAGGCAAAGATCCGGTGAATGGGGTGAGCAATAAAAAAAAACTCGATTCCTAATAGTGGAAGTGACTGATTTTTCATTACGTGATAAATTAAAATTTAAATCTCAGTTAGGAGGGCTGCTCACATTTAATGGTTGACAGTATTTTGAACATAATTACTTCTAATAGAAGAATAATTATGCTTAACGGATTGTTAAAGAATTTAGGTTAAAATTAAACTGCTATATATAAGAAGAACAATTAGTACCCTAAAAAACTTATAAAGTAATATACCACATAATATTTCAAAACTAATATAATATTACCCAATTTAACGACCTACCGGTAATTTGTTAGTATGGGTTGAGAGAATTTTCGTGAACCAACAAGTACCTAGTTAAGAAGCGATGTTTAAGATGCCAATTTCTCATTCAAGAATACTTTCGGAGCAATATGGGGAACGTTGGATATATGTTATGATGGACAGTATTGCTCCAATTATGCAAATTTATGTGATACATTGTTTCTCAATTTACTTTCAAATTGTCAATTGCTTCTTAGAAAACACTTCTTCCCTTTTAAAAAAAAAACAATTATTAGCTTGCTTTGACGGTCAACGTTGGATCTATATTACAATTGGGCAATAAATGGGTCAATCTATCCTTGTGTTAGGCTCAGACCCATATGTGTATAAGGTTAAAGCAAAAATACTCAAATAATTAGGTTATCATTTTGAATATCCAAAAATATTTAAAATGATAATAGGAATGGCTATGATGTAACTACCCTTTCTCCCCATTTTTCTCTTCATGCATGCATGATTGGATGTGCATAGAAATAAGACAGAAGCATTTTTTCGATGGGTGCTCTGCGTACATTTTTGCTCTCTTTTCTTGGAAAACAGATATATTCTCTCTTCTCCTCTCTAGTGTATATTTGATATGTACTAGAGACCCGAATCTAATAAGAGTGTTGAGTTGTCGTGTGAGTACCTGAAATAAAGGTATTACCAAATTCCTAAAGACAATATTGCACCAATTTTGCAAATTTATATGATACATTGTTTCACAATTTCCTTCAAAGTGCCAATTGCTTCTCTGAAAATAACATCTCCCTGGTCTAAAAAAAGACGTTTGATGTTACTAATAATAAAGGCGGTTTCATTAAGATCGTGGACTGAGAATTAAAGGGATGTCGCAGGTGTCCTTTAGTTCTATACGTGTCTTCTTTAGAATATTATAATTATAGTTGCAGTGCTTCGTTCCAATCCAACCGCTATTCCAAAGATGTTGATCTTTACCCTACTACTTACAACATATCTCACCTATTATTAAATGCTGATTCTTTTGAATGAAATTTCCTTTATACATGGAAGAAGAAGAAGGAAGTCTGTTAAAGAATAAAGAGCAAGCCGTAACTTGCACACAAACACCTGTTGGCTCACGCAAAGTAAAAGGGAAGTGTTGTCCAATGGTCCCCTTCATTAGTTGAAATGGTCCCACGTGGAAGTCTCTGAATTTACAAAAGACGTCCAAGTTAGGCACCTCTCAAAGAAAAGGAACCCTCAACGGTCCTTATAATTATACTTGTTGTAAGTTGTCATAAATATGAATGTATAATTCTTAGCATCTGGCTTTGCCTTTATGGTATTATCACAACCCGTAAGTTGTGGCTTTTTGAGACACATGCATTCCACCCTTTAATTTCCACCCTTCAAACACTTCAACTTCTCTGTAGCTATGGTGTTCCCATTATGCTCTAAAACCACTTATTATTGCTTGTCACTTTATATCTCACGGCTCGCCTTTACAAACTCTTTTAGAAAAATTATCCCAATTGGGCCTAATGATTCTCGAATCTGATCTAATTAGATAGGTATATGGAAAAAAAAAACCTTGAAGTTGAAACTTGCAAACTAATATGTGAAAGGTGGTTCAGATAAAACTCAAATCATGAGCATATCAAAACAAGACCTATTCACAGAATGTACATATGGAAACTCAAACAACAAAGGTTACAAACACCAAAACAAAGCCAACGGTTACTCAATAGTGCATCAAACCTTCATCATGAACAAGTAGATTCATTCATACACGTTACTCAGCAGTTGAAATGTAAGTTACTAGTACTAACTAATTCATTCTCTAATCTTCTTCGTCAGACACCAAAGGGTAAAAAAAGGTAAAACACTCTTCAAAGTTTCAGCAGTGAACTCCTCAAACAGCAGCCATGTCTTCTAATTTGGGGCACACTCAAGCGGTCTTCTTGTCTGGCTGCTTACTACCAACTGAAAAACAACAACAAAGTTGTTTTGATCAGTCTTTTGAAGCTTCAGAAGATATAAATGTTAAGATCCGCACTCACACTTAGACATCCTAACAACAAACAACGAATGAATTCTCAAAATACAGTGTAAAAGTTCAGAACTCACGAGTAAAAGCAGAGAGCTCGGAGCTCTTCAGAACACGCAGCCTCCTCACTGTTGACACGAACATGCTACAAAAATCACACACAAAAAGGAAAAACTATTTAGTATTTAGTATCTAGTAAGTACACAAAAACAAAGGAAAGGACAAACCCAAGAGTTAGTTCTTGTAATTTTGTGAGGAGACAGTGGTACAAAAATAGTATAGTATCTCAATGTGAGAGACGGACATGCTATGGCAGGTTGTGCTTCAAGATCATCCCACAAAGAAACAAATAGTCGAACAGTTCTAAGGAGAGAAGAAAATATATTTTTAATAGTGGAGAGAGCAGAGAATCAAACTACAGGAAAGTTCTAGTTTTTAGAACAAAATGTAAGATTTGGCATTTGAATATTTGAATAGACTAAGATAATAGTGCATCAGATCAGAGATCAGCAGATAAAAAATAAAGGGAAAATTAATCTGTTGTCCTTATAGTTTTAACTCCCTTGTAATTTAGTCCCTAAACTTTAACTCGAAACAACCCAATCCTATAGTTTTTATTCGGTTATAACTCTATCCATACAGTAAAACTATTTAAAATATTAGTCCTCATATTTTAAAAAATAAAATTATATATTTCATGAAACTTAAGGTATAATGTTTTAAATCATTAAAACTATAAGGAGTCAAGTTGCAGTAAATTTAAATTCCAGGAACTGAATTTCAACTAAATCAAAACTGTAGAAAATGAGTTGCACTGAGTCAAAGTTTGTGAATTGAGTTACAACTGAGTCAAAATTAGCAACGAAAAGATTAATTTTCCTAAAAATAAATAAATAAATAAAGTTCTTACTGCCATGGCACATCCCCAACAAGCATCCTGTCTCCTTCATTATCCTCATAAACCAGAGTGTATTCTCCACTTCCATCCAATAAACCTGTGATGGCTTTCTCTTCTTCTGGTTTGTTCTGAATCCCAGCACCACCACCACCAGAGGAATCTCTTTGAGCTGAACAGTTTCACAAAAAGACAAACACAAACCTGATCTCAGCATCACCTTTCACAGGCATCATCATACCAAAAGCAAATTCAAGTAAAATAAGATATAAATAAGACAAGACATTTAGAATCATCTTGCAGCAAAACTTTGAAAATCTATGGGATAAACTTGAAAAACTTGTAATGAATAATGGGTTTGGTGAAAAAAGATTGACCATACGCTTAATCTACATTCTATTGCTCTAGAACATGGTTGACATATGCACCATGAGCATTAAATGTTGAATTAATATTGCAGATCACAAGTCTCACTAATAAAGGGAAAAAAAGTGTACATTACATGACATGCTTGCGTGTATATCATATCTTTTTGTAAATGGAAATGGAATCTAATTTCTTATCAGTCCAATTTCAAGACCAAACAACAAATTATCAACTATTAATGAATAGACTAAAGTGATTAAATTGACCATGTCGGCACAATAATTGAACTTCAACAAAAAAAAAATTAAAGGAAGGATGAGAGCCAATAACCAGCAAGGAGGCCTCTAAAGAGTTCATCAACAGCAGAGGAGAGTTTTTCATAGCTATCGTAAGCATTAAGGTCCACTTTTCTGCCTATGGGAACTCCATCCATGTTGATCTTCACAAACAGGCCTTTATTACCAACAACAACGTTGTTGTTGTTGTTGTTGTTGTCAGCCACAGGTTTCTTCCCAGCAACCTTATCTTCAACCACATGATGCTGATTCTGAGATTCATTTTCAAGAACAACCTTAGACGAGCTACTGCTTGCAAGGTTCTTCCTAAATGAACGAATTGGAGGCCAACCCACTACTGGACCAGGAGCAGTTCTGCTTTGATTTTAATGGTCCATTAATGAAAGTTAGGAGTGAACATGAACAGTAACTAAATAAACAGTAAGTAAAAAACAAAACAAATGAAAACCAGACAGCCTGAGAATAATTACCCAGGTTATTTGATTTTTTTTCATTTGACAAAACTGAGAAACGAATCAGAGAGGAGGGACAGGATCAGATTTTCACATGCCTATATCAAAATTCAAGGAGGACTAGATAATGAAGGCACATAATAAATGACAGGAAGCATTCAGGAATCAGATGTAGACATGTCTCTGAAGGATACATGGCAAGAAAGAAAGCATGACAGAACACAAAATTAAAAAAGACAGCAAAGATAGGAGAAGTATTATGGGGTACAACAAAGGGACCAACGCTTAAACAATGAAAATCATACAATATGGAAAAGCATATACAGTAACTAATATTGAAATCATTATTAAGGTTTGGTGAAATGAAACAGAGTTACAACGCTAAAATGTTGAATCACTTGTACGGTGAGAAGGAAAAAAACAGAGAGCTTTGCATGGACCACAAAATATGAAACAACGTGACTCTGCAAGTGAATATCCTGTCTTATAAAGTTTCAAAAAAAAATTAATAGATACAATAGATATGAAAAAAGTTAGTACCTTTTCTGAGAGCTGTTGGGTACAGCTGTATTTGCAGAAGAGGGTTGAGGCTGTTGTAGGAATGATGATGAAACTCCCTTGTGTTGATTAATGTTCTGTGTCTTCTTCTTCTCCTGGTAGCCTGCAGAAGAAGCCCAAGGAGAAGAAGACACATTTTTCTGGGTGTGGCTTCCATTAATGGAGGCTGGGAAGTAACCAAGAGAGAGTAGAGATGCGTCTTCTTCACCAGGTGGACCAAGTCTAAGCTCAAGTTTGCTCTCTTCATCTCTGTTTTCATGCCACTCTCGTTCTGTTGGGATCAAATCCAGCAGCTGAGGAGACACCTCCTCGTTTCTTGACCTACCATTCATCTTTTTCAACCAGATGGAAAATCACCTTATTGTTCGTTTCAATCGCAAGAAATTCGAGAAATCCCACTAGAAAAAAAAAAAAGCATGGCAAAAGGGTGTTAAAAACACACAAAGCAAAAGAAGAAAGAATGGTAACATAAAAATGACAAAGCTCATTAACTTCACATACCTAAGGACCTAGCCGCAGCTCAAATCCATGAAACAGTCAAAGGAAGATGTTATGTAAAGGAAAAAGTAGCTGAACCTTGGAATGATAAGAGATTGTTCTATATAGAGAATAAGAGGGAAGAAAACCCAGAAGCCAGATCAGAAGGAGCTGTGATGAACTATATGAGCTTTTAAACCAGAGGAGAAGGAGGAGGAGGGGCCAAAGGCAAACACCACAACATTATAGCAAGCTCTCAAAGGGGAACCCCACCAAGGGAAAGGAGAAACAAGGAGAATAAAAACCTTGAAAAAGCAAAGATATAGAGGGAGGGAGCTATAATAGCAACTATTTGTCGCTTTTCTACTTTTTTTTTTTATATTTCTTTTTACAAGAAAAAAGAGAGAGAGAACTTTTTATTTTTTGTTGCAGTCTGAATGGGTTTCTAAGGGCCCTCTTCCCTTTTCTCTTCTGGTCTTTCAAAGAGGGAAAAAGATGAAGGGAGGGGGATAAAAACAGAGAGATTCGTGTTGCCTGAAGAACCCAAAACAGGAAATGAGGGGAATTAGGACACAACGCACGCAACCTGAGAGAGAGAGAGAGAGAGAGAGAGAGAGAGAGAGAGAGAGACGTTGGGTTGTTTAGGAGAGCAAGCAAAAGACCAAAGCGTGCTTGGAGGGTAGGGTGTGTTTGACACAGCTAGGCAGCTCTCTACAAAACACCCTCTTAGTCTCTGCACACAGCCCCATCCATGCTCTGTTTTTATTTATTTATTATTATTATCATTATTCAGTTCAGGGGCGTGAAAGTGACTTAAAGTTTTAATCTTTGATTATCTTTTACTAATCCCTAATAATCACTGCGTCAAACTTAATTCCTTTTTAATCATCTTTATGCTTGAATTGGTTAGTACCAAAAAGTAAATGAAAAACAAAAGTATAAATAACCCCGACAGATTAGATCAGCTGGTTGGGGGTGTTCTAACTTAACTAAAGGTCACGGGATTGATCCTTTAGGAATGCAGCACCCTAGGGGCCAAGGGCGCTAACCTTAATAGTTCTTGTCATTGCCTCGATCTAGATTAGTCTGATTTATAATTTCCTGAGGGGTTGGCTAGGATATTGGGTGAAAAAATTAAAAAAAAAAAAGTACAAGCCACTTACTTGATAGCCTGAGGATAAAGATAAAGCAATTATTATTAATTATTCTTTCAATTTTTATTATAAAAATTTATTAATTAATTTAAATATATTAAAGAGTATATAATATAAATTTGTCTTACAGTTTAAATTTATTCATAATTAATTTATTTATTATATTTCTTTAATTTATTTTAAAAAAATTAACTAACTCTTATAATAAGAATCGGAGTGAGTAATAATGTAAGAATAAGGAATTTAATTACGTACTAATATGGCAAGTTTAAAAATTTTGCTGGGTTTAAAGCTTAAACATGAAAAGTATATTTATGAGCTGGTTTTAGTTTGCGATTTACCCATCAAACCATAATGAGCTCCTTTATGGAAGGATTCTGTCGTGTTGTGGCTGATTTAATTTTGTCGTCAGCGCTTCAATTCAACAACTTCTGTCATATATGGACCAGTTCTTTGCCTTCATAAACCAATCAATTCTTAAGCACGTCTCTATTTTCCTGATCAAAGTTCTAAATCACGATCGATGGATTTTTTTTTAAAGAGTCAATTTATAATCTATTATAAATCACATTATTATCTAATTTACCAGTCCAATTAGTGGGTAAAATATTTATATTAGTTTAACAAAGAGATATGGAGTTTAAAATATAAGATGCGTGGGCATATAAAGCATGAACAGTGGTGTTCAACTCCATGGTGCCACTCATAGGACCCCTTCGTCTTGGTTGATTCCCATATACAGATCCGTGGCTTACGTCTCTACGTAATCCTCCCCCTGCTTCATATAAATACAAATATGAAAACTCCAAATTGGCCCTCTTTTCCTGCTTTTCTTTTTCACTTTTCCTTTGTTCCTTTTGCCTC
Organism: Leucaena leucocephala; assembly: GCA_037074615.1. Taxonomy (NCBI): domain Eukaryota; kingdom Viridiplantae; phylum Streptophyta; class Magnoliopsida; order Fabales; family Fabaceae; genus Leucaena; species Leucaena leucocephala. The sequence goes on along the minus strand of CM073555.1, from coordinate 18,673,382 downwards.
TTTTCAAAAGCCCCCATAAAATGCTTCAAGAATTTCAAAAAATTACATTTTTAAACATCTGAGCTTCAGGTTGTTGGGCTTATACATTTATTTTACATGTATTTATATTTTTTGAATTTTTAATTTAGTAAGTATATTTTTTGCTCTAATTATTAGATGGGGGATCTCACTATTATACTTGTAGTCTAATTTCTTAAAAAAAAATTAGTTCCAATCCACTAAAAGAACGTCCTTTATTTAAAGTATAGGAGAAATGATCAACCTAGGGTTAATATAAGTGATACGAAATTTTATTCCAGTAAATATCAACCTTGGGTTAATATAAGTGGTAAAATATATATAAATAAATAAATGAACTGTTGACTTTCACTTTCACAAGGTTGCCTCCTTAATAAAATTGTTGAATTTCAACTCAATCAGTTTACTTGTGAGTTGTGAATATGTGTTGTGCTTTAAGGAATCAGGTCATGAAATTATTTATTTATCTTAAATTATTTTTAATTATTTTATCTACATCTATAAAAATATTTTATCATTGACAAAATTAATGCTTCCCATGCAATAATAAGTAAATGAAAATTCTCTATCAAAAAAGAAAAAACGAAAGCTGAATCTCATTTTAAATTCCATTCCTCATTCTAAGTTATGTAATACTAAGATTACAGTGAAGCAACTTATACATAACTGGTGACACCGGGCGTATTTAGATAAGAATTCAAAAAATAGTTTAAAAAAAATAATTCTCGGAGAATAGCTTACAAAAAAAATAATTTTAAATAAATGAATATTTAGATAGTTATTATCAAAATGACTTTTGTAATTAAAAAATTACTAAAAAATATATAATTTTATTAAAAATATAAGAGAGTGGAGAAGAGAGAGGAGAGATAGTGTAAGAAAAAGTAAAAATAAAATAGTAATTAGATAGTCTATAAGCTCTTTTATTGTTATAGAAGTTAGTCTCAATAGTTTATCTAAAACCCTTAGTTTAGTTTAAAATATTTTTTAGATAAATATAGCTGTTTGTTTTAAAATTTTATCAAATTAATATTTAGATTTAAATTTTTTTAAAATTTTAATTTTAAAATTTACCAAACACACATATAATATAAATAGTATATTGAATTTAATTATATGTTTATGATTATGATGATTGGACATTTTAAAAATACTTATTTACGCAATTCGAAATAAAATTTTGCTCGTGTGTTTATCTTATAAGGTGTGAAAGTATTTTTTTTTTTTTAAAAGCTACTCGAAATAAACATGGTCCTCTGTAAAAAAAATATAATGATAGTAATGTTGTGTAGATTTCAGACAACGTCGAACCTAGTTATATTTTATTAAATAATGATAGAATTTGTTGTGTTGATGATTATTCAATGATGTGAAGATGACATGGAGGCGGTAAATATGTGCAAGAATTTATTGAAGTCAGCGGCATAAAAAGCTTTTCTGCTTGACCAAAGAAAATATGTTTAATAATTTCACGTATTATTGTTTCTTTTGTTGACCTTAACGTATTATTGTTATCTTATTTCAAAGTTTATAACTTTATAGTTTAGAAAATGCGGGTTATTGTCCTTAAAATACTTTACCTATCCACATCAATCACACGTGTCCCCTCTCTCTTTCACCAACCCCAACGCATGTGCCATCCCTCCCCTCTATTCTCCTTTTGGGGCTCCGTGCCCCAAAAATATCCAAATACTTCCCTACTTTAACTACATTGTATTATATTATAGGTTCACATTTTAAGATGCAACACAAATTTTTTTTAGCAAAAAAAAAAAAAGACACAACAAAAATTTACAAGTAAAGAATGAAAAAAATTACTATTAATAGTCTTTAAAATATATAATTTTTTAATTTAGCCTTTAAAAATAGTTTTCCCTAATTCATTTTTTCCATAGATTTACTTTCTAATTATAAGTTATAAATATTTTCTCCTGATTAGGATTATTAATAATTTTAAAATTGTTTAAAAATATATTATTTTTATTCTAGTTAAGATATGTTAAACGTTAAAAAAAACTGATTATAAACCGTGCATATGTTTATAAATTTTATATTTTATTTAAATTGATAATTAAAAAAGTAAGTCAAATATTTAATGCCAAATCAATGGGATAAAAAAGCGGAAGCAAGAAGCAGAACATTATTATTTAGTTATGAGAATTGCAATGGCTTTCTCCAAGATTAAATCAACTTTATTTGGTGCCACTATACAATATTTTCATTTTTCACGTGCAAGCTCCATCTTACACGATGTATTACTCTCATTGTTTATTTTTATAAGAGACAGTTATCCATATTACGTCGATAAAAAATTTAGTTAAAATTAGTTAGAGATAGTAAATATATAAAAATATTTTTTAAAAAAATATATTATTTATAAGGAGAGAGTGTAAATGAAAGAGGGAAAATTAAGTAATATGAAAAGAATGTTCATTGACAATAGGATTAATTAGCATACTTGTTTGGCAAATGTTCCATTTTCTAGTATTAGGGATTATATTGTAGAATGGTGTGTATATATTGGAATGATGGTTGATGGGTTATTTTGTAGTTGGGATGCATGAATCCCATATGCCATCTTTCTTTCTTCTCCTTTCTTAATTGTGGAATGACCTTTTTTGTTTGCTTTTCCCTCAATAATGGCCTCATGCGCCGCTATTCTCTCCATTATATCACCCCTGGGTTCCACTCCTTTTGTTATCCTCTCTTCCTTTCTTCCAAAAAAAAATAATACAAATAAAAAGGTTAAAGATACAATTTTTTCGGAAGTTTTTAAGTGAAAGTTGAGGTCTCCAATTTTTTTTAATTAATATCACTTTAAAAATATTAAAAATAGACAATATCGCTTTTAATTATTAAAAATATTAACTGTTAATATTAATTTTTTATAATACTTATAAAATTATAAATATTCACATCTCCTAGCTGAAAATTTTAGGTAAAAATATTAAACTTTTAGTACTCATAAGAAAGCCTTCTTCTCTGGACACTGCCTTATGTAAATTATCCACTTTCTTATTGGATTTGTTTGGATTTCTTAATATTAATTAGAGATAGAAAATGGGCTAATCCAATCTATGAGTTGCAGACTCACCTGTCATAACTTATAGGTTGAGTAGACAAAACCCGCCATAAAATAAATTGGTATTTTATTAGTTTAAATCCGCCCTAATTTGGCAGTGGGTTAACCCGCCAGCCTATCAATTTTTTTTTTTAATTTTTTAAAAAATTATTTTTAAATTTTTAAAATAATAATAATTTTTTTAATATTAGTATAATAAAAAAGTTATTAATGTTATACTTTTAAAAATTTATATATTTTTATAATAAATTTAAATTTTATAACTATAAATTTAAATAAATATTAATATAATATTAATCAATTATAATATGTTAACACATATTAACGAATAAGTAATCATCTTTACTAATATTTGATAATAAGAATATTTAAAATAATAATTAAGTAAAATAAATAATAATATTAATATTTAAAAAAAATGCGCTGACAGGTTAGGTGAGGGAGGCTGTACAGCCCCAGCCTAAGCCTGCCTTGTTTTGTAGTAAAACGGGCTCAGTCCGTGAACTGAGGCCGTTTTATCAGCTTTAATATTAATCATTTTCTTTTTTTTAACTCATCGTCCGTGGGTTCAGCTGACAAAAAGATGAGACATGAGACCATTTGGAGTGTGTTCGATCCTTAGGGAGTACAACTTTATTGTGATTCTAGTCGCGACGCTTAGGGAAACATCTTAACTCCTGAGTTTCTAGATTTACGCTTGAGGCTAATAGATGGTTCGCTTTACTCGAGATTAATATCGTCTAGGAGGAATAAAAATTTCGCCCTATTTTTAAATTGTGAGTGAGTCTAATTTTTTTTTAAATTTTTTTTTATAAAAAACAAATCATTCTCTCCTTTAATTTAAAATTAAACATTATTATATTTTTTTAAGGTCTATGCTCTCGATATATAATAAATAGAGAAAACTAGCTGGGAACTAGAAGGATCAACGGGTCCTACACTATGATTGTGATAAGTCGGAGGCATGAACTCGAGGACGGCGATTGAATTGATGACAGCCACTATTAGCCACAGGTTATACCTTTTTATTAATTAGCACTGACTCTAATCTAATCTAATTATGCTTTAATTAATGTGTTTTATTTATTCATGGGTCTTTTAATATTTATGATTCTTGCATGCTTCACCCTCCAAGAATGGATTAGCCTTAAATTAAGCCATTTACTCGTACTCTTCCCACCACCGCTACCACCTTATCATTGACATTAACAAACACATAGGCCTCTTTACCTAAGATTTTTTTTTTTTGAAAAAAAATAGGCCTGCCTGCTTCGAATTTGATTATCGTGACAAGACAAAATTGTACGTGACTGTTTTGAATTTTTCTTATTTTTTTTTAAAAGAAATTATCACAACAAATTTAGATAAGTAAAATCTCACAACTTACTAAAATTAATATATATTTTTAGATTAAAAAAATATAAAATTAAAAAAATATTTATAAATTGTCCACTAATAAAATTTTTATATTAATAATAAAATTTAAATTTATAATTTTTTAAGTTATAAATTAATTTTTTACTATTATAATCAATTATTATTGGTAAATTTTAAAATTTTATAATAAAAATATAAACTCTTATATTTATACAGATATTTTTTCTATTAGAAATTTTGTCTATTATTTATCTGTGTATATTAACTTAAAAATTAAGAAGGTTATATACACATAGAAAGAATAATTTAAAAAGGTATATGGTTGATTGTTGGGATTTATCTATACAAATTGAGAGTTTACGTAAATCCGGTAATAAGGTTTATAAATTAAGAAAGTTATTTGTATATAGTTTAAAATTCAGATAAGTTTTGTGAAATATAATATGCGATTTAACTATAGTTTTAAGTGAAGATTATGCTAATGCAGTACTAATTAACAAATCAAGGGCTACAACTAGGACTCGCGCATTTTGTTTATTTGGTTAATTAATTAGAATATTAATATTATAAATATTGGAAATTCGATATGCTTATGCCATATTTTGACCGTCTCACTCCGACCCGATCTTTACTTATCCAAATCTCAAAACAATGATTATCATTATCTGCAATTTACTAAAAACCCAAGTATCAAGATCCTAAATATCTCCTTCATGTTTATAAATTTTGAAATGTGTGACTTAAATGTTTTAAATTATACAGCCATATATGTAGAAAATAAATAAAATAGTATACAAACTGTGAGATGCTTTGAATATCTCAATCAACTTGGCTTCTTGGCATTATTTTAAAATCTTTGTATATCCCTGATTGTTAGTATGTTCAATTTACTGATAACTATGAAGAGTTTTGTACCAAAAAAAAAACTATGAAGAGTTTATATTTTCTCCAAATACTTTTCTTCTCTCCTTAGAGAAGTGATTGCTGAATCTTATCTTTTGCATTTTTGCATGTTTCATAATGAACAGAAGGGACTCAATTTTTAAGATTTTGAACTTTTTTTTATACAAAGTTTTGAACTTTATGGCTATATTTGGTTTGCCCTTAAACCATGGTTTGAAAATGGCTTATAGCTCAAACCTTGATTTGGGGAAATTTTAAAACAAACAGCTATATTTGTCCATAAGTGCTTTTGAACAAAACCATGGTTTAAAACCATGACTTTGAATAAGCTATTGAAACTAATTTTTAGAACAGTAAAAGAGCTTATGGATTATCTAATTACTATCTTACCCCTACTTTTTCTTACACACTCTCTCCTCTCTTCTACTTTTTCTTACACCCTCTCTCCTACTTTTTTTACACCCTCTCTCATCTTTCCTACTTTTTCTTACACCATCTCTCCTCTCTCTTCTATTTTCTCTACCTCTCTTCTCTCTCTTACTTTTAATTAAATCATACTATTTTTAGTAATTTACTAATATAAAAAGTCATTCTAAAAATAACTATACAAACACTTATTTATTCATAATCACTTTTTTTTTTCATAAACTTTTCTCTAAAAGTCCTTTTCCATAAGTTGTCCATAAGCTTTTTTTTTCATAAGTCATTTTTTTAAAATCCTATCCAAACAGGCCCTATAAATTAAATAAATCACATTAAGAAGGCTATTTTCAATTGGGCCTAATAGTACTAAAAATTTGACTCACAGTACTAAACATTACACACTTATTAGTATGCACATAGTCTGAGTAGTAAGCTGCTCTATATTGCTTAAACAAGGTCTCATGTTTGAGCTTTGGCGTATGCAGAGAATCTCCGTTGTGAGACTCACCCACCATTGCCAGGTGCGCGATGCGGGTCGAATCTGGATATAGTCAAGATAAAGCTCTGATGAACTTGATAGACAATTAAAAAAAAGTATGCACATATAAAGTACTCTCAAATAATTAGGTTATTTTTGCATGTTAATGTATGATTATGTGTAATTGAGACAGCTTTTGTTAAGATATGAGAGAGGAAGCATAAATTCGTAGAATGTCTTTTAATCAAAGGACAATTCTATGCCAAGAATAATGGTGTGAAGGGGCATTATGCACCACTACCCTACAATATATGGAGCATTATACCCTAAAGTTATTCTATCTTTTTTCTTTTTTTGGAGGCCAAATCGCATAAGAAAGCCACCTAAAGGGGACAATATATGAACAAATAATAATGCTGAAGTTGAAGTTTGGAGCTGACTCTCTTCACGTTTATCTGCTTTTGTTATCTTACATATATGGGCTTAAATCAATTGGGTCAGATAACTCGTGAATTAATAATTTAACATTAACAAATATAACCCATCATTTATGAGTTTAATTAATAAAAAAATGAGACATATGACTATTTAATATATATTTAATTTTTAATAAATATTATTTTATTATAGTTCTAGTCACGACGGTTAAAAATAATCATAATTCTTGTGTGTTTAGATTTATGCCTGAGAGTAATTATCGGCTTGTCGTGCTCGATATTAGTATCACTTAAGAGGAAGGGAGTCTTTTCTCTACTTTTACTTCATGGGTAAGCCCAACCCTTTTCTAAAAACTCTTATATATAAAAAAATTAACAAATATATATATAAATGAGATATTAGAATGATGATAATAATGTAAAATGTAAAAAAGTAAATAAACAAATTCCATAGATACTATTAAATTAAAATTTTACTGCTTCTAAATTTTAAAATTGTCGGGTAAAAAAAACTCCGCAAATTGGATTTTGTGTTTTTTCCATAATATTTTTACACCTTGTTTATTTTATTATTATTAAAAAAATCTGGCACCTTGCAAGATGCAAATGCCGGGGTCATTGCCTTTTTTGCGGAGGTCAGAGTTGTTTTTTTATATAAAAAAATATAAGTGAGTTTGATACCGATCCCTTACTAAGATTAAAACATAGTCTCAAAGTTCAAAGAGTATTTATAGAGGACTTACCAGATCGCTTACTAAAAGAACTATCATAACAATGGGGAGAATCAAACTTACGTCATTATATGATATAAGTATATTTTTTATTATTTGTGATAACTTTTACTGGCGGTAAGATGATTTATTGAAGTTTAGGAATGTAGTATTTTATTCAATCTTCCGAGTCTCCCATCACGCCAAAACTTAACCCCCCTCTTCCTCTTGTTGGCTTGTCGTCTTCTAAAATAATAATAGCACTATTTTTTATTAAAAAAATATTTAAAAAATGGCTTATAGCCGACTTAGATTAATTAAATATCAACCTATTAATAAATAAATATTTTTAAACTGGCCTATCTTTAACCTAACATTTTGCACCATTTTTAGTGAATTAGCCTGCGTTACTGCTCTTATGAGAATTGATCACTCCTATTATTTTTTTTTTTGTTACAATTGATCACTCCTATTGAACTTGGGAATTGATCCCCAACCTCCTCGATGAGGTGGTTAGGGTGATGCTATTTGAACCAAGCTCATTGGCTAAATGAATTGAGTTACATAACTCATGAATTAATAATTGAATATTAAGAAATATATAAAAAAATGAGATATTGGAAATAATAATGTAAAATGTAAACAAATTCAATATATACATACTAGTAGTGAATTAAAGTCTTGCTGCTTGTAAATTCTACAAGTGTTGGGTTTTAAAAAGCTGCACACATTGGATTTTGTGTTTTTCTATATCATTTTTTTTCTTTTTTTCTTTTCTCTCTGCACCTTGCTTAATTTATTATTATTAGAAAAATTTTGGCACCTTCTCGTAAGTTTCCAATGCAAGGGGTTTATGGGTTTTATTTGGGCTGGCAAGTGGGTGTTTGTTCTAGTTTGGTGATGCAGTGATTGGACCGTGGTCCATTGACTCATTGTAGTTTAACCCTAACTTTGTTTTATGGGCCTGAACAAGGGATAGCCCATTTACATTTATTGAGATGCCTTTTTCGGTCTAATTTATATAGATCCTCAATTCTCATTGGGCTTAGTTTCCTTACATTTGGGCCATACTCTCTTCATGGTCATTTCATAAGCCCACACATTATTTGAATCAATATCAGTCAAGGCTCCGCTCCCTGGATAACTAAAATAAATTAAAAAAAAAATCAATGGGATATAATTTAGTAGAAATGATTAGTTCCTCACAATACGACGAATTAAAATTTAAATTTTTATTAAGAAATGTATCTATATTTAGTATTCAACTATAATATCAAGCAAGGTAGGGAAATGCAGCCTCACTAGTACAGAAATTAAGATCATCATGAAAATAGAGTAGACATGTTGGTACATACTTAAGATAAGTTACATTGTACATTACTTGTGAGATTCGTTTCATTGATTATGAATGATATTGACGGATTCTGATAAGTACAGTTATATATAGAAAGATTTAGGTGTGTAATTTAACGTCATCAAAAAAGCTTCATCTATGACCAACGGGAGTTAGTTTGAGTGGTAAGCGGTTCGACATCGTTTAAACGAGGTCTCGAGTTCGAGCCTTGGCTTATACAATAAATCCTTGTTGGGAGACTCACCCACCATAACCAGATGCGCAATGCGGGTCGGAACCAGATATAGTCGACACAAAACTCTGGTGAACCGGGTGGATAAAAAAAAAAACTTCATCTATGTGCATATGTGTGTGTGTACAGCTAAGAGAGCAACTTGGCAAGCAATTTTGGTGTGTGTGTGTATTGCCTTCAACTGAAAATACCAATCCCACACACTTCAGCTTTGGAAAAAGCCATATATTCTGCAACCATGCCAAATCCTACATCACTCTCATATCACCACCATCATCTTACTAAGCACCACAACTTAAGTGCCCTAATTTTCAATCACAAAGTTCCTTCTAATTAAGTTTACTAATACTCATTCCGGCTTAAATGTAAAACTTAAGGAACTAATTCATAAAAATTAAAAAAATTGGTCGAGCTGATTTTTTTCATAAATCGGTCGAGCTGATTTTTTTCATAAATCATAATTGTGCCAAAAAAAAAATGTCATTTTCCCTAAAGTGCCCTCAAAGAAAAATCATAAAATTAATAAGGGAGACAAAATTTTTTTTTGAGGTTTTGTGTTTAATTGTAAGGGTTTTTTAGTATAATGACATCGAGAATCCCCTTAAATCTTTCTTAAACGTAAGGTTGTGCACGGATTGTGAATTTCTTCCATTAAATGAAGAATAACAAAGAAAAACTAATTATTCAACTATATGATAATTAGTAAAATTAAAGCATGCACACATTATAAATATTTATAATTAATAATTAATAATAATGGTTCCGTATATTTATAATACGGACAAGCTGCTGAGTAGTGACGGATTTTGATGCATTTGCCATTTGGAATAAAAATCCAGATGGGACTCATCCTCCTGTATTACAGTATCATCCAAAATATTAGGTTTGATTAGGTTTGACAAAACTCACACACCCCTCAAGCATGATTACCAGTTTTAAAAAAGTTTCATTCAAAAAATAAATTAAAAATTCCCTAATATGTATTTTTTTAATAATTAGTTAGCTTGATCGATTTATGGGGCCCAAGAGTTGTCCGTCTCCGTCATATATCTTCTACAGCTGTCTGCGGAGCACGTGCGGATCTTCCCGATCTCTAAGTGATGATTGTGTAAAAATCCAATAAAATCTTTTGTTGAAGAAGTCAACGAATTTTTACTATTTCTCTTAGTTGATAGTTGTGACCTGGGGTTGAGTATATTTTTCACCTGCTATTTATAAAATACTTTTAACATAAATATTTAGTTAAAAAATTATTTATCAGAATATTTTAAAAAAAAAATTGATTATCTTTATTTTAAACCTTAATATTTTTTATAATTTTATTCCCATTTAATTTAATAGTACAAAAAAATGAGTGAGAATTGGACAATTCCAAAAAAATCAATTAAAGACAACATTATATATTTATATAATAAATTAAATATCAATAAGATTGAGTTCAATAGAAATAATTAATCCATCGCAATATAGTAAAGTAATGTTTGAATTCCTATTAAGAAATATGTCTACATTTATAGTACTAACAATACTTGAACATGATTGTCTCTAATAAAACAATATATGTAGTTATAAAATAAATTAAATGAGATTATTTATAATAAGGATAAAAAATACTCTTATTTTTTTAATTGTTACTCTTATTAGTTTAAACAATTTTCTTATTTTTTTATTTATCACATTCATTAAAAGAGAATTATTTTTAAGAAAAATGAAACAATTTTTACATAATAATAATAAATAATCAGTTTAACTAATTTTTTAAATCTCCATAAAATCATTAATTAAGTCTTGTATACTAGTCTCCGATCATTTGGAAGTTACTCGGCGAGTTTTCCCAATTTTTTTTCTTTTATATAATTTTGTGAAGTACTTTTTTGTAGGCCCCACGAAAACTGTCATTGTCGTTTGCCAGCTCTTTGCTTACCTCCAAATTCACCTATTCCACCCGCGACGCTCACCATAATCTGCAATTATACTTTCCTTCACGAAGATTCATGAATTTTGGTTAAAACACAATAGGGTTTATGAGCCGGGAAACGTCTTGATGATAAGTTGATACAGTTGTTAGCGCTAAAATATAAAAACTAAAATCGTACAGTTTCAATTAAACCAATTCTTGCTTGGGTTTTTGAGAAACAATGAATAATTCATTTGATGTGCTTCCTTATTAGAAAAATAAGAGCGATATTTGGTGTTTCCAACAACAGAACAACTAGTGGTGATTTGGTCTAACGAGTAAACAAATATCCTTCAAAAATCTAAATATCTGCCACTCTAGTGGTACCAGGTGGGTGGTTCCCCAAATCTTACTTTACAAACGTTGCTTTCTTTTGTCACTGTTTCTCTCTTTTCTGTCAGCTGTATTTGCTTAGTCTGTGTATAGCGTGAAACCAAATGCTCTGTTTTCATTTTCAATTTCTTTATTCCTTCCTTCTTCTTCCTTCACTCTTGCTTCCGAAATTGAGCAGAAACCCATTTCCTACCACATCACCATATGCTCCTCTTACTATCTCTTTACCATTTCTCTGGGTAATTTGTTCAATACTTTTTCATTTATTAGTATTCATCAAATTGTTGAAGAAAAGATACAATTTTGTATGCTCTAGAGCTGCCAGTCTTCAAATTTTGTATTGTTTCTAGCTTTTGCTGACTTCGGGATTCTGATGGTCTCCCTCAAGTTTCTTCCGTTTTAGTTTCATTTTTCCTTCACATTAGCCAAATTTCTCTGGATCAACTTCTTTTCCATCTCTCAAGTTCACTGTGATTTTAAATTTTAGTCATGATTTTTTCCTGGAGACCTCACTTGTATTTGCTTCACTTTCTTCTCTTCGTTCTTCACCTCCACTCCCTTTCTTCGGACACACCACCCTTGGATTGTAAGGACACAACTCGCGTCTGCACTTCTTTCTTGGCCTTTAAGCCTCAACCAAATCAAACCTTAGACTTAGTTCAGAGCATGTTTGATGTATTGCCTAAAGACATTACCATTGAAGGCAACGACCGGGACTACATATTCATAAAAAAGAACTGTTCTTGTGCTGCTGGTACAAACAAATACGTATCCAGCACCACTTATACTGTAAAATCCAATCAAGGGTTGGTGTATGATTTAGTGATGAAGGCTTATGATGGGCTTGGCTTCTTGCCCAAAACAACCAGGAGGGCAGAAAACGGCGCCGTTACAACATTGAAGTTGTTTTGTGGTTGCTCCAGTGGACCCTGGAACTATATGATGACTTATGTGATGAGAGAACGTGATAGCATTGAATCTCTTGCGAGTCGGTTTGGAGTTAGTATGGATAGTATAGAGACAGTAAATGGCATCAACAATCCTGATAATATCACTGTGGGTTCGCTGTATTATATACCTCTTAATTCGGGTTAGTTTTTGTCGTGTATTTCTTCTTCAATCCGTTTTCTTCCAACGTGCCTGTGGGTTTTACATGTATGAATGATATTAGCAAGTTGTTAGTTCACTATAGTATTTTTTTTAATGCATTGCAGTTCCTGGTGAGCCATATACCCAGAAGAATGATACTTCTGCAGCTCCTGTTCCTGCCCCTTCTATTGACAATGCTTCTGGTATGGATCAATATATATATATATTGATGAACATAGGAGTATTATTTATCCTTTTATTTTTAACTTAGAGTTTGCAGTATGTTATGATCTCTGTGAGTGTGTAAAAATTAGTGGAAATTTAAAATTTCGTTTGGTTGCAGCTTACATTCTTCTCTGTTGTACTTTTAGTTTACGCTGATATTTTTCAATTGAAACCCGAAAGGAGATTTTTTTTATTATGCTGGTACTTACTACTTATCTTCAAATGTAAGGAAGTTGTTTTCATGAGTCAATCCTCTTACGTGGGGCAAAGTTCTTCGTGCACATCCATGAAGATCTTTGTACATGTTGATTTTACCATGATAAATATGCAACATAAGTGGCCTTGGACTATGGCTTTGGTGGTGATGGAACTTCCCTTGGCCCCCTGTTTTGTTTGAAATTTTGTATTCCGCTGACTCTGTGACCGCATTAGGAAGATTCTGCATTGAGCTAAAGATTCCGGTTCAATATAAAATGAACTGATGTACCAAAGAGTTTGTTGTTTCTGTTGTAGTTTATTTCATTGTGGCTTTTACTTTGCTTCTAGCTTTTTGGTTAGGTAAATGTTTGCTATCAAGTTTTCAACAAGAAAACACATCTACGTTGTGCTCACAATCATCACTTATATATGACTTCTCTTGCAGCCAGTCAAGTCAGTCATGCTCATGCACCCTATGTATGGATCGTTGGGGGTTTAGGAATTGGTCTTGTCCTGATAATATTAAGCATAATTCTTTATTTCTGTGTGAGATCGTCCAATTGTTTTGCTGAAGCAAGCACAAGTCATGAAAAAGATGTTGAAGGCAAGATCTCTCACAAATTTCAAATCCTTCAAAATCCAAGTTTTTGCTGTGGTTCAGGAAGGTACGTACAGGGCAAACCCGTAGAACAGAGGCAATCCGATCGTGAATCCAACAACAACCAAATTACTGCTCCCAAAGTTTCAAGTAATTAATCTACTCTTAGATTTAAGTTCTGTATTGCCCTGTACCTATGATGTCAACTTTAAATATTCATGTTTAACATGCATTATATGGCAAAAGAATAATGAATAGTTCCGATGACAAGTAAGAGTGACCATATGTAAAAGAGAACAGAAAAAACGAAAACCTTAATTTGGTCTTAGAAAGGTGGTGTCATCACCGAATTAATAATTTTTGTTTCAGCTTCATAGAACATTTGATTCTCAAATATCACTGGAAGGGTGGAATTGGAACAAAATCATACTTTTGGGGTACTTGAGTTTTGTAAAAGATCTTTAGAGTATCCAACTGATAATCATCCCCATTCCTAAATGCTTTTCTGTTGAGCGTTGTTAAGAAACTTATCAGTCAGATTATGTGGTCCTATCAAAAAAAATTTCATTGTTATCTAGCTTTTCCATGTTAAAACTGGTTCTATTCTTCCTCTCTGCACACAATACTACAACTGATTCTCTAAAATTCAAATTACATATGTTATTTCAGCTTTGGGGATTGATGTCTTTGAAGTGGAGAACACTGTTGTCTTCACATACGAAGAGATTTTTTCTGCAACTGTTGATTTCTCTGATTCAAATCTACTTGGGCATGGTATTTATGGTTCTGTTTATTATGGCTTCCTTCGTGACCAGGTTTGTAGTTGTCCACTTCAAGCCTGCTCCTGTACAAGGCAAGCATGTTTCTCATACCATTCTTCATTCTATTTTAATCCTTTTAGGAGGTTGCTATTAAAAGAATGACTGCTACAAAAACTAAAGAATTCTTGTCAGAGATGAAGGTCCTAGGCAAGGTTCATCATGCAAATCTGGTAATGTTTTCGGATTAAAGTATATTGTATGATTTAATTTTGCAGCTAATTGCTTGCATCACTTCAAATGTTTGGGTCTTTCTCTTTTATTTTAATTTTTTCAAGGTAGAATTGATCGGCTATGCTGCTAGTCATGATGAACTTTACCTTATTTATGAATACGCCCAGAAGGGTTCACTTGGAAGCCATTTGCATGATCAACTGAGTAAGGGTAAGATTATGCACCAATACACTTGTTTGCAAGGAAAATTACTATGAGGTCCTAAGGAAGGAATGTAACCATAAAAAAGTCCCAAAAACAAGTGAGCAACATGGACCTATTGTCATTTTCTGTACTAGAACTTATCATTGCATGATGTTCACTTGTTGTGGGATTTTTTTATTATTACATTCCTTCCTTGAAACCTCATAGTGAATTTCCCAAATATCAACCACCTCTTATGTGTGAAACTAGTGCTTCTGAGTTTATGCTTATATTTCATCTGTTTTGTAAGAAAATTTTGTCTTGCTTATAGGTTCTTCCTCACTCTCTTGGATCATGAGGGTCCAGATAGCACTTGATGCTGCTAGGGGTCTTGAGTACATACATGAGCACACCAAAACCAATTATGTCCATAGAGATATCAAGACAAGCAACATCTTACTTGATGCTTCCTTCAGAGCAAAGGTAAATAGTACATATCTAAACTTTATTAAATCAATTTCAGATTTTTAATTTTTTACAGGTTTCATTAGTTGTGACAGATTTTCTTCTCCCTAGATTTCAGATTTTGGGTTAGCAAAACTAATTGGGAAAGCAAATGAAGAAGAAATTAGTGCCACCAAAGTTGTTGGCACATATGGTTATCTTGCACCAGAGTAAGAAATATTGCTATTCAGATTAAACAACTCTTCAAACTCTTTATTCTTGCATAAGGAAGAAAAATAGAAAATAAAATGAATGCTTTTGTTAATGATGATGTTGAACAGATACTTGAGTGATGGCCGTGCAACGACCAAAAGTGATGTCTATGCATTTGGCATTGTTCTTTTTGAGATAATATCAGGGAAGGAGGCCACTATTCGGGCAAAAGGCAAAATGTCAAAAAATCCTGAGAGACGTTCTCTTGTATCTATTGTAAGTTCTGCTTTACTCACAAGACATGATTCTGAATCTGGTGATATGTGTGGCAGAGTCTCATACTTCTACATTTCCACATTGCTTCACCGAAGAAGTCAAAAGTTCTCATGTAAAATTTGTAGTCACTGGTTCAGTTTTAGATCTTAGAATGAACATAGTATCGCGTGATTTATAGAAAATGGAGATTTGTGTTGAATAAGATACTAGATATGTGGCAATAGATGAACATGGAGGCTTCAAAAATCAAGGTTTAGGTAATTTGTCAATTGGTAGTTGCTTGAATCAAGTGTTATATATTTGCCAAATGATAATGAATGCATGATTATAAATGTAAACAACATATTTATAGTGGTGAGAAATTGGTAAGTACTTTGCTGTAACTTTTGATTTACTTCATTTGTTTCATGCAAGTAGTATTTGTTCTGTGTATTGTTTTTTACATGTTTATATTTCATATTGTTTCATTTATGAGGGCACGTGATGGTGTTGCACTTGGTTTCCGAGATATTGCCTTCATATTTGTCAAATTTGCAGATGTTGGCAGCTCTTAGGGACTCACCTGATTCAATGAGTATGTCTTGTTTGAGAAATCATATTGATCCTAATATGATGGACTTGTATCCCCATGATTGTGTATTTAAGGTAAGTTAGTTTCCATCCTTAACAACTGAATCCAAATTTGTCCAAAACCCCCGTGCCCGCGCATAAAGAGGAGTCCATACCATATAGCTGTTTGATAATGTCAATTCGGAGGAAATAAAAAGGTCCAAATTGGGAAAATCGGAGGAAAGTCCCTATGTAAAAATTTTATTAGCTAAGGACCTGAGTTCCAGTATTAGGTATTTTTTATGTATGAAAATATATTAGGTTCTTCTTATTAGTTAAATTTCTAAACATGGACTTTTCGCTGATTTTTTCAATCTTTATTTCTTCTATTAAAATATTGATTTATTTTTGTGAGTGATGGACTCAACTGATTCCATTTATTTGAAAATCACATCTCAAAGTACAACAATGTGCAAGAGAATTTACTGTACTAGTGAGTTATTTTTTTGACGTGTTATTATGTATAGATGGCTATGCTGGCAAAGCAATGTGTGGATGATGATCCCATCTTACGACCTGATATGCAGCAAGTTGTTATTTCGCTCTCACAGATCCTACTGTCTTCTATTGAGTGGGAAGCTACTCTAGCAGGGAACAGCCAAGTATTCAGTGGCCTTGCTCAAGGAAGATAGTTAGAGACCAACGTCTTTCATTCACGACTTTATAGAAGGTTTCATTGTATTATTCTTTGTTTGCAAGAGGTATTAGATTCAAACTTCTACTATTACGTATCCACTAAAAAAATTGTGAGTGGGAGAGTACGGCCTTGTCTTAATGGAATTACAATCTGTGTATAAATTTTTGGATGTAACTAGTAAATCATATTTTCTTAACTTACAATCTCTCTCTATATTTTTGGATGTAAACTACTACTCTCCTGAATATCATGAGGAGTTTATCTTATTAATAAATATAAATTTATTTCTTATATTTATCAAAAATTTTTTAAATTATCTCTATTAATATTCTATAAACAATAATCAAGTAAGAGAGGAAAAAAATTAAGAAAGATGATTATAATGTTTTAAAAAAATATATCATATTAACTAATTTAATTAATTTAATCTAATAAATTAGTTAAATATATTTTATATTAAAGATTGAAAGAGTACAACATTATGGGATGATGAGAGCTATGGTAGGATTCAGTGCTATATGATTAATACTGATATGGGTTGCAATTATAAGTTAATCTATGCATAGTTAAATTCTCTGAGTCGGTTTGGTTTAGCTTTTAGACGACAGTTTATAAAAAAAAAGTGATTTTGGAGGGATTTTAGAGAAGAGTTTGTGGAAGAAAAGTGATTATGAATAAATATTTGGATAGTTATTACAAGATTGACTTTTGTGATTGGTAAATTATCAGAAAGGCATGAGGTCAAATGATAATTACATAAAATATAATTTTAAATTTATATTTTTTATTTGATATTAAAATAATAAATAATATACATATATATTTGATTTATTGGGTAATTAATAATAAATAATTAATAAAATTTCACCCACTCCTACCGTCATCTCCGTCTCCTCTCATCATCATCGACTTCACCCCATCACCCAATATGCCCCCGCCATTCATTATGGACAGCAGCCATCACCCATGCACAGCAGAGTGTCGTCTAGCATAGTGACAGCACAGAAGCAACAGAGCACGTGGACGGTCCAGCAAAGAAGAAGCGAACAATAGCGGAGACAGAACCAGCAGACATCGTCGACGATGTACTAGCAGAGTAGAAGCGATGGCGTGAGACAGCGGTAGCAGTGATGGCAATCGGCTGAGCACTGTCAACGAAGAAGAGACTTAGCATCGACACAGGACTCAACGACTGATTGAGCACCATCTACGGAGAAGATACTTGGCAAAGACACAAGACTCGGCGATTGACTAAGAATCGTCCACGAAGATCCCTATTCTTGGCGAACGTAGTAGCGACAAGGAAGAGAGATCGGTGAGGATTTCTTGTAGAGTGAGAAGCAAAATGATGAGGGATGAGAGAACAAAGTCTCACTAAAAATAAGAGTAAAATAATTATTAACTATTATGATAAGTTTATTTAAAATTATAATTTTAAATTATAGTTTAATCTAAATTTTTTTATAAATATTTAATAACTGTTTATTTAATTTTTGATCTAATTTTTTTTTTTAAATGATAGTTTATAATGTAACCAAACAAGCACTATGAATATGATTTTTTTTTTGGTTTAGTGGTGAGGGGAGATCTTGGGCTTCATAGAGACATTTGTCACAAAAAAAAAAAAAAGAATTCCATAATTCGGGAAAAATAGAAAAAATAAAAATATCCCTTGAATTATAAAAATAAAAAAGGCATATCAGCACACCTATTGACTAAAGTTTCTACATCATGTTGCCTTGTGCGCAACTTTATTTTTTTTATATAAAAAAATTTAAACAAGTTCGGTACTAATCCCCCACTAAAGGCAAGGCACAATACCAAAATTCAAAGAGTATTTATAGGGAACTTATAAAATCACTTACCAAAAGAGCTTTATAATTGTAGTAAAAATTGAACCCACATCTTTGTGGGATACAAGCCCGTTACTCGTGTACAACTTGGATAAATCTAGACATGAATTTCCCAATAGTGATATGCTCTAATTGGATGGTCTGTTGAAAGCTTTCAAAGAAATGAACAAACGAGTATGAATAACACCCGATCAAACAAACCAGATTCCAAACCACTCTTCATTTATCATAGTAAAAAGTGGGAGAAAGGGGAATGTAGAGTAATAGATTATTATTGTAATTTGAGAGTACAAGACAATGAAACAGCACACACTGAACCAGTGTATAACATCAGTTGGACTGGAAGGAGTTAAACAAAAACTAAAAAGTATACAACATCGGTCACAACACCCTTAACAGAGCAAATAAGAGATAACTTGCTTTAATATAATGTATGACGAAATGTTTCAAAACTGCATCAAGAGACGGATGATTGATCTGCCAACCAATGTACATAATTTGCAGGTGTTTACTTTTGTGCCCTAGATAAAGGGTTTCAAGTGAATGTCCACTAAATCTCTGAGCTCTTCGAAGTCCATCATGATAATGTTCGTTATTTCTATTCTATGCTCATTACACCTATAAATAACTCATTCCCTGTACGATGATCAATCAGGAAGTTTCTTCTTGCAGCCTATACATTGTGATTTCCTGCTGCTTAAAGTATCGCCTGTCCTCTTCATCAACCAACACCAGATTTAAGAAGTACTTCACACTGAATTTGTTATTAATGTTGCGATGAGTTGGTGTCAGCTCATAGGGACTGAGGAACAGTCTGATTGGTATTGACTCACCTGTAAAAACAAAACTCAATAAGAGCCACTGCTTCTAGTGGGCCCATACTAAGTAGTTTTTTTTAAAAACAAAACAAATGATAGGGGTCAAAATAAGACTAGCTTGTAGCATATACATAAAATAGTTTATTCCAGAAATTAACCATTGCTCTAGGGTATTATTTACATGGTCTTCTCGTTGTAATCCATCTTCTAAATTGGTCATTCATCATAATACACTTCAGTGTGTGTTCTCCAGGTACAACAGTTATTATCAACAGATGTTGTGTATAACTAATTTGTGCATCTATTAAAAAAATAAATGTCTTTTGAGGGTCTAATCTATCTGGGGCACAAAATTTCTCTTAAATACATTGGTGTGTTAATCGCAGGAAAATGTGAGCAGAAAGCCAAGAGTATATCTTTAACATACCTCGGACAGGAGCACCATCCATCAACTCAAATTTTGCCAATGTTTCTGTCTCAACATGGGTGTTGGTCCCTGAACCTGTTGATTCCCGACG
Organism: Leucaena leucocephala; assembly: GCA_037074615.1. Classification (NCBI taxonomy): domain Eukaryota; kingdom Viridiplantae; phylum Streptophyta; class Magnoliopsida; order Fabales; family Fabaceae; genus Leucaena; species Leucaena leucocephala. The sequence continues at coordinate 18,653,425 of CM073555.1, read as the reverse complement.
CTTAATCTCAAGGTCCATATTTTTTATCTTGATTCTTACCAGGAGAAAATATATCTTGCCAATGATGACGTCTTTCAGATGATACCTGAATTTACAAGATGAATCGGTGTTTGCGATTATTTTTTACTTTCAGGTATAAGCAAATGAGTTCAATATTCTTTTCCAGAACGCGAATATCATCCTAGAGTAGACTGTTAAACCACTACAGGACGGGTTGAACCATAAGAACTGCAACCCGTACTCACGTTTCACCCAGTTCAAGATGAATTCATCTAGTATATATCTAGTTGAATTTATCAATCTAACAATGCTTATAAATTTGGATCAAACAGCTTATTTAAAATTCCCTGTTGAACTTGTGAAACCGACCTATGTAGTCTGCTTTTTGTATCACAGATGAAAGCATTCAACTTACTTGCTTTTGTTGTATTCAAATTCAATGTGTAGGCAATCTTCAATTCCAACTTCCATCTGTACCAGGCATAATGTTAAGCAAGATATACTAAAGAAATAAACGCGGCCATCAAGCTTTAAGAGAATAAAGGTAAAGAAAGAAAGTCTACAGGAAAGCAAAAGCACAATCCATAACCTCAGAGATTTCAAAATAAAAGACCAGAAATTTTAACGAGATTTAAGACAAATGATCAATGACTAGCTTTACTTCAAACGAATACCAATGGGTTAGGATTATTATTCTGTTTGATTAAAGAAGAGTTTGGAGAATGAAATAGTAGCAGTTGCTGCTATTCACTCAGGAAACAAGCCAAGACTTGAAGGGGCTCTGCTGGATTTCCTCTATCAGATCTGATTAAGCAAAACATCTTGGAATTTCAAATGTAATGGCCTCACCTTGATGCTATTGTTAATTGATGGAGGTGGAGAATAGTTACGGACCTAACCAATGAAAAACAATCTCAACTTGAGTAGATGAAATGGGATCATGGAAAAGTTTCATTTTACAAAAAAGACATCATACCACAAAATCCTGGTACTCTATTATGCTTCCTGCATAACCACGACTGACGGTCACTTTCAAAACATACCTGAAAATTGTAAATGTACAAATGGGTCACAGCATATCGTATTCAAGTTTCATATCATCATTCTCTTTATATATATTTCAATCGCTAATCATATTTGCACAATTTTAGCCTCATGTACAGCAAAATTTTAACCAGCATAACACATCGGGCCACCAGAGATGTACCAGAGTGTCAACAAAAAGCAGACGCACGTGGTCTTTAGACCTCCTTTATAACCAAAAGAGGAAAGCACGTGCATAAAATTTTAAGGTGAGCTTGAAGAAATTATACCTAAGCCTGACATTTACCCCATTATATGTTTCATATGGCATTTCAACTGTGTAAAACTCAAATGGATAAGTTTTCTTCTCATAAATATCTCCAGGAACATCTAGTTCTCGTACTGCAAAAGAAAGCAAGACAAATAATAAATAATTGGAGGAATATTTTTAAGATATTTTGCTCAATCCATTCACCTTCAAGATGAATTACAGATGAAATACCAACTAGAATAAAGTCCCCGTCCTCCTTCCTAATTGAAACTACAACCTACTATATCTTCCCAGCATAGAAGTAATTCTTTGTACTATGCTGCTATTATATGAATAACTAGCAATGTAAAAGGTTTTTCATCCAAAGATATAAAACACTCAATTACTCACCAAGGGAAGTAAAGTCATAAAAGTTTCCTCTGTCAAAATACATCTCTGCATAATCAAGCAAGGTTTAGGGTCAACTTCATATTACTGGTAAAAAGAAACAAAGAATGAAAGATTCCATACTGCAGTTCACAAGTGAATGATTGGCATATGTTCCATAAAAATCACGAATGAATAATTTATTTCCAGCCAGACAAAATTTAAGCTACATTAACGGTTAAATCAAATTTTATTATCATAATTCACAAAATACATATTCTCGTCTAAGTTAAGATACAGATTCAAATAGAAAAGTTATTTGACAAAAATGAGATGGATGGGTCACTTTATGGCAAACATTCTTGATTCTTTATGCTATCAGTAACTTATGATTAGTTGGAAAACTGTACATCTTTAATCTTGAGATCTTTCAGGACAACAATTCAGCTATAGTTACCAAAAAAGGACATCAGTTAACGATTTATCCTAAAAACAAATGTTTGTTAAATAATAATTCACTGAAAACATTTTTAAATGACCACAACTCATCATGCACCAGATTCAAGCTATCATCCCACACCTAGCAATAGATAAAGTGAAGAGCACAGGGGTCAATAAAGTACATAAACAAGTAATGCCACACTCTACTTACTTTTCTTTATCCATTTAAACTTAGAAATGCAATCTTCATCAAAGACTAACCTATCTGTCCCAGTAATTCGACTTTTATGCCATTGTGGTCAATCTTTTTCCCTTGCATTGGCTCGATTATAATCTAAACATGCACCATAGACAAAACTTCAAGTAGTAAGGTTAACAAGACAAAATCAAGAGTTATTTAAACAGCAAACATACAGTTAATAATGATAATAATAATAATAAAGACTTCAACAAATAAAATACCTTCCCAGCAATGTTTTCTTGACTTTGGAAAAGTGGGGCAGTGACTGTTTGGCCATTCTCTTTTTTGAATGGAACCTTCAAAACCAAAAAAACAAATCACAAAATAATCATATGTAAATACAGAGATTGATCAACCGCAATGTCTGTATTTACAAATCATATGTAGATGGAAAGGTCTGTCACAGTATTCAAATATTGATAAGATATAGCATTGTATAATAAAGTTTTGATAATTCTAATGAAATAATTTAAGGTGCCAAGCAATTTAAAGAGTGCTAACCTGCTTTCGACTTTTCCCATCATTGAATGTGATTAAGATGTTACACGCTGGCTTGAAAGCTCCAAGAAGGTAATTCTATTATCATAATTTCACAAGAGTGGGGAAAGGGGTGTACAAGCATTATCAGATCATGCCAGTCAAGGTTAAAAAGAATAAACAATATAGAACTGAAATATAGGAAAAGTAACATCACCCACCATGCTGTTAACAGGTCAATCTTCTTCTGAGTCAGTGCACAAGTCAATCTCCTCCTTCTGCCAACAGCAAGGCAAAAAACCAGAGCTGTCACAAATGCAATCCCCAAGCCTCTTCTTGGCGGACAATAAAACACAGAACATCTTCAAAGGATTTACTTGTCTCCAAATAGCATCAAAGATTTAAAAGATTGGAAGTTACATCGTTGTGGCTTTTTCGTGTGTGTGTGTGTGGGGGGGGGGGGGGACTCAGCCCAAAATCGTCATTTGTAACATAAAACCGGACCTTTTATAAACCCTCATTCTGTTCTGTGAGAGAACGCCGGAAGGGAAGTAACATTTGCTTAAATCTGTTAACCAAGCAAAGTTGGAAACTTAAAAGTTCACTAATTTCAAGCACCGAAACATTACTCATTGATCGCTTTTCTCAGGAAATTCATATGTTACCAAGCCAACATATGCTTCAATCACTACCTTCAAAGTTCATTTTACATGTTTACATGTCTTTCAGATTCAACTCGAACGCATTTGAATCAGAATTATCAAGCAGAGTGGTTGGTGAAAATGCTCTTATCATGCTTCCCTTTGTGATCCACAACCAACAGCAGCAAATCGCGGGAGGCATGAAAGCATCGGGAATCACATTTCATTTCAAGGTAATTAATTTGAAAACATCTATCATAAAACCCCAAAGAATTAAGGGAAAAACAAAAAAGAGGGGAATAAATCCAACCATTCCCCACAAAATCAAAGCAGCAGATGGCAAGTAATCGAAAAAACTGACAAGTTATAAAGAAAAGCATTGGCCCCATCTCTCTATTCATTTTGCTCCCTCCGTCCTCGAAACATGCGCAACATCATAACGGTAAAGACAGAATCAAAACAACAAGGCACTTACCAGCGGTCCAGTGGCAGTGGAAAAGGCTGGTTGTGAAGATTGCCCTCTGCTGCTGGTTTTCTAGCGATCACAAAGAGGGGAACTGTGGGACAGTAGAGGCCGGCCAGTGACAATAAACCAAAATCAAAGGCAAGAGAGAAAAATGAAATCTGAAGGAGATGGAATCCTCCACTTCTTCGAATTCCACGTCCTAAATTTCTATGCTGATGTTCACGAAGACAAAGACATAGATTTTGCAACCAAGCACGCAGACCGGTCACAATCGACAGCGATCACAGAGGTCTGACTGAGAGGAGTGATCTGAAGCCGAGAGGAGGAAGCTGCCCTTCGGAAAATTCGACACAATTTTATTTTTTCTTAGGAAAAAATGTGTCTCAAACGGGCCGGACCGTGGTCAATGCGGATCGGGAGGAAATTCGGGTCGGTTTAGATTTGAGTCAAGCCACTCAAGTAAAGTTTATGTATAGGTATCGTTTAAACGAGATCTCGAATTTGAGCCTTAGCGTATAAAAAAATCTCTTTTGGGAGACTCACCCACTATAACCAGGTGCACGACGCGAGTCAGATCCGGATGTAGTCGAGATAAAATTCCGATAAACCGGGTGGTCAACAAAAAAAAAATTATGTTCTATTAGGACAATTTCTTTTTTCATTTTTTTAATAAAAGATTGTATGATCTGTTTCACAAAGTTTCAAAAGTTATACTTATTTTTTTTAGATTATATTACTAGATATATTAATAATTGATTAATCTAATTTTAAAATATGTGGTTATATTTCTAGGCACATGTATTATTATAACTTTCTTTATTTTTTTATCAACTATTGTTATAACTTCGCAATGTTATATTTTTTTGTACATATAATTATTAATATAAAAATTATGAGCAAAAACACAACCTATAAATAAAAACCTTACTTGGGTTATGATACTTTCTTTGTTGTGAATATAGTTATTCCCCCACATCAATAAGCCTTCATAAAAAAGGGGAATAAAATAGGGGGTTGTAGACTTATAATTAGGGGATATAAACACTAACTTTTACTGGGGAACGGATTTTGTTTTTTTTTTTATTAAAAAAGTAACATATTTGTACATAAAATTTTTGCAATGATTTTTTTAAAAATAAATTTATAATAAATTGAAAAAACTTGTATGCTCTCCCCTTATTTAATAAGTTATAGTAAGTTGGGCCCTAAAAACATAACATATCATAAATTATGAAAAAATTATCAAATTCAAAACGTACTACTATGTACTAGGGGTACTCACGGGACGGGTCGAGACCGGGACAACCCCGTCCCGTGTCCCGTCCCGCTACAGTACGCAAAATGCGTCCCGTGTCCCGTCCCGTCCCGAAGTACGGGAATTCCCGTTTTTTTTTTTAAATATTATAATAAAATTATCTCAATAAATTATTCCATATAAAATGCCATAGCAACTTCCTCTAAATACCAACATTCTTACCTAATAGAAAATAATAACTTACCTATATAAGAAAAAAAAATAATAGTAAGAAAGAATAAAAATATCAATATAAAAATATCTGTATAAGAATAAAAATATCTATATAAGAGTGAGAAAGATAGGATAATGTAATATTTAAAAAAAAAAATACTTCGGGACGGGCCGAGACTTGTCCCGTCCCGGTCTTCCTTTTGTCCCGTCCCGGTAGTGTCCCGGACCGGTCCCTTTCGGGACTGGACGGACCCGTCCCGAAATCATCGGGACCGGGTCGGGACACCCCGGAACGGGACAAAATGGACACCCCTACTATGTACCAAAAAAAAAACGTACTACCATATTGTAACAAAAAAAATGAGTATTACAATTTTATCATTATTAGTCCAATTGATAAGGAGTTAATTTATAATCCATACGGTCGTGAATTCAAACTAACTACCAATATAAGGACATTATAAGGGGTTATCTATAAATACTCTTTGAGTCTTGAGATATATCCTAATCCTAGTAAGTTTTTGGAACTCAACTCATTTAAACATTTTTTTTACCAACAAAAATGTCCTACTATTTCCTTTTTTTGGTATAAAAAATTTTAAGTGAATTTGGTACCTGTCCCTCACTAAGGCTAGGGCATGGTAACAGGGTTCAGAGAGTACTTATAAGGGACTTATGAGATCGTCTACCAAAAGAGCCCTCACAATGACAGAAGAAATTAAATTCGTATCCTTATGAAATAAAAATATATTATTTACCATATGTGCTAACTCTTATTACGTTACTATTTCTTATTAGAATATGGTTAAGAGTTAGGCCATGTTCTAACCAAATTTATTGGGCTTTTCTGCCACCCAAACATTAAATTTGGGCTTTTGTTAATTTGAGCCTCCAATATCTATTAAAGCCCACATTTATAAGAAAGTACTTAAATTCCTCTTCTTTTCAATGTAAGGTTACACGGAGGCCTTAAATTCCAAATTTAGTTCTTCTGCAATTTGCAGTCATAACTTTACAGCATATAATGGGTAAGTTGAAGGGGGGAAAACGAAAAATTGTTGGAAAATCCTCCATTTATTAAGTATTCAAAGCTTTGAGCAGCTACAACTTTTTCATTGTGTGCAATACATACATCTTCAATTATATATAAATGTATTCCTTTTTACCTATAGTTAGCTTTTTAAACTAATTTTAAATATCTTTTGACAATAAATTGTGTAATAGGAGATTGTTTAGCAATTTTTCTAAAAAAACAGAAGAAAAACGAGAATATCTTGGGAAAAACTGATAACATCATGCGGTCTGATTATTATATATATATATTATCTGTATCCGTGACAATACAAGGGTAGGAATCAAATCTAATTTATTAAAATCTCTCGGGAAGCTTGAACTATCCATACTCATCTGTGTCATACTACAATGAGATGAGTACTCTTGGTTTTGTATGATGATGATGATACTTAAATTGGATCAATGGAGATGCATTAGATTAGAGAATAGTTATACTGTAAAAAGCAAAATTCAGGGCATTACATATTCAACTTCGAAAAACAAAACATATTTGGAAGCAAAGTATCCCCAAACCCACTAGAGAGCATTTCCTTTCCTTCTTTTTTCTTCTGGGGTGAATCTGTACTCTTAAAGTCTCAAATTCAACAACTACATTGCTGTCTCAAAGTTTAGCATATTTATGATTTATCTAATCATCCTTTTTACTTGGGGCGACATGCTGCCTCAGAGTTCCCAGCTTGCCTTGCTTGCTGCATAAATATAGTGAAAACAGGATCATCATCATCATCCTCAGTAACTCCCCAATTGCTTGTTTCCTCATAACAAAAAGACAAAAAAATTGTATCGAACATAAACTCACCTGAAAATAAGCTTCAAGCTTCTTTCTCAGTGTGGCATATTCTCTCTTCAGTTGTTGGAAGCTCCTCTTGCATCTGCATATTCATACGGCAGCATTACTATTTGTTCAATACAATTTTGCTGTTTCTTACGTAAGCTACAACTTGCCATATTCTTTATTGTTTTACTTAAAAGGGGTGAACAAGAATACAACATTTACAGGTGGGGTTGTGGAAAATGCTAATTAGTTAGCTTACTTATACTGAACCTGCACAATAATGACTCATAGGAACAGAAAAATTACAACTTTTACATGTGGGGTTGTGGTAAATGCTAAATTGCTAATCAGTGAGCTCGCATGTACTGATATATTGAACCTACACAATAGTGACTCGTACGAAAATCTTGTTCTGGGATTTGGCTCTTCATGAAATGCTAGGACTAGGATTAGCTAGAAGGCCCGCATAAGTACTAAGAACAGCTTGTAGTAAGTGAGTGTGCAGAGAAGGAACCAAAAGTGAAAGATATATTACCCCTCAGCATTTCCGGCCCCGCAATATTCCCTAAACAGAGTGCTCTCTGCTTTCACCTTTTTGGCTCCGATGCTGCAGCCCATTAACAAAGTTCAAAGCATTAGATCCTTTGTTATCATAAGCCAAGACATAGTAGTTTAGTATAGTATAGTATCCTTGTGATATTTTCTATCATGACCTTGAGCTGCTTCCTTTGAACTGATGCATCATAGAGTCTAGCCTGTTAAATTCCAGTGGGTTCCTCTCCCTGGAACAAGAACGAGAATAAAAGAATCATTAGACTTAAGAAAAGAAAGGAAAAGGCATAGAAATAAAAGGAAGCACATGAGTATGATAAATTTGACTTACAATGCTTGCTCTATGTTTGATATAAGTCTTGAGGAATCGCGGTAATAAAGAGTGACAATTTCTTCAACGAAGTTTGGATTTGCAGCATCCTGCAGCTCCTCAAGTTGAATGAACTGTTCATCTAGATATCCCTGCATAGAACAACAGAAGCAGTATTTGATTCTCCATGTCAGTCAAATCAATCAATGCCCTCGTGACTAAACGCAAGAATGTCACCATTATAAAACTCCCACTATCTTTATTACCGATGATGTAAAATACAATCTTTCTGGTGTTAAGAGTGTTTGGATATGGATCCCACTATCAAATGTGTTTTTTCAGAAAGAGGGGGTTAAGATTATAGAATGAAGAAGAAGAAGAACCTGATCAAAGAGGGATTGTTTCATGGCAGCAATTTGTCTGCGAGATGCCATCAGAGAGAGAGAGAGAGAGAATGAGAAGGAGGAGGAAGGTGGGTTTAAAAGAGACAGATATATAATTTAGAAGGCTATGGTGGGGGATGCTGGGTTTGGAGGTGGGGGAGGCTAGTTTTTATAGCTGAGAAAAAGGTGCTGAAAAGTGATATGTAAAAAACAGTGTGCAGGAAAATAATTTTTTTATTTTTAATATAAAATTTATTTAACTAATTTAATTAAAATAAAAATATTAATTAAATTTATTAATATAATATATTTTTTAAAACCTCTAATCATCTTCCTTAATCCTTTATTTCTTTCATTTGATTATCATTGAAGGATAATCAATAGGGTAATTTAAAAAAAATAGATAAATATATATTATATTTAAAATTAAGATCAACTTCTCAATTACATCCTATATTAAGGGTAGGAGAAATATAATTAGTTTTTATTAATTAGTTTTTTTATAAAAAAAGAAATAAAAAACCAAAAAGCAATTTTTTTTAAGAAAGTTTTTCCCGTTAAACTTCTCCAATTTTTTTAAATATCCATATAATTGAAGAGACTAAAAATCATAGAAATCTTAACCGTTTTAGGGGTGATTTTTTCATTAAATGTTGATTGAGGGAAAAAGAACAAATACTATAAAAATGACCCTTCATAAGCATTGGTGGGGAGAGTATCTTGTATAGCGTCTGCAACATTTAAAACCATATAACAATTTCTAATAGTTATGATACAATAACAATACACCTCATCTCAAACTCCATCTAATGCATCTAACCTATAATGATTAGAGAAAATTAGATTAAGAACCTATTGACAAATATATATATACATATGGGGAAAAGAACTTAGTGGGTGATTTGATTAGTTTAATTTAAATCATTTTGTAATATATTAAATAAATATGTGAAAAGGATTTTATCTCTCGTAAAATGTAAAAATATTTTTTAGGATGCTTCTAAACTCCCACTTATCTTTCATGTTCTGCAATCCAGATATTTTTTTTTTCAATTATGTTTGCCAATAGGTCCTTTAATTCTTTTTATATAACATATTTTGTATTGATGGATGACGCGTGAGTGCGTAATATTCACTTAAACTATTTTTTGTGATATATGCATTCATTCAATTGAATTTGAGGGTCAAATGATCTCAAATTACCATGCAATTATCAATCAATATAACTTGAAAAAGGCTTACTACTTTTAACTACTCTGTAATTTCAAAAAATAGCACCTGTACGGAACTTGGGTCCACCATTTGAGCATCGCATTATCTAGATAGAAATCATTAATAAATTCCAAGAAAAATAAATTGAATTGACACAAGATATCGTTATTTAATTTAGAATCGAATATGTAATCAAGTTATACCAATTATTTCTTATATCATCATTTGATGCTCTCTCTCTATCTTCTTTGCTGTACTTAATGCTCATAATACATCTAAATTCAAGTGTATGAATAAGTTTTCAAGATGTGTACTATCATAAAACTACATCCACATATCACACATAGCTCAACATGCATGAACATATTCTTTTAATTCATATTTTATTATTCTTTTAAGCATTTAAAGATGTTATTTTTAAAAAAAATGAAGGATATTTTCTATCTGTACGAGAGATTAATCTTTTTCAAGATAGAGAGAGTATATATAGGATAAACTCCTTCCAATTAAGTTTATTCTATAAATACAGGTTGAGAAGTTCTTTTCTATTTCCAATGAGAAGACATGTTCCAAAATAGCATATGCTCTGCGTTTTCAATTTAGCTGATTCAAAGCAAATAGCAACAAAAGAAAACTAATTTAAAGAAATACCAACATGAGCATCGCATGAGACAAAGAATTTATCCTAAAAAGAGAGCTAAAAAGAATGTTTAAGGCCACTAATAAATAATAATAATACTATTATAAACGCATCGTCATCTCTCAAGCAAGGGCTTAGGTTCTTATAACAGGAAGAAGGAACAAATATGCAGTTGGGCAAAAGTTACAAAACCAGATGTTTCAGTGAAAAGACGTTTGCTTTAAATTACACTTGGAATTTCTCTAAAATATTTCACGTCTCACCAATTCTGGAATAACTTGTGAAGATATCATTACAAGTGTTATATATGAATACAAGCTTCCCTATGATTTCAATTTGAATTAGTATTTCCATATATTTCTAGAACACTAATACTTCATAATTTCTATCTGTACCATGATCTAAGAGTGTTCCTGGGTTCCAAAATACTCTAGAACTGTTTCACTGTCATGACTATCTGATGCCCCAGCCTAATAGCCTCTTTGGAAAACTCTCAAACTATAGTTTCAGAAGCACTTTTAAGTTAAACTAGCTCTCTTAACATATTTATCTAAAATTACTTTTAAAATGCTAATCCAAACACACGAACCGGGATTTGTTTAGTCCAAACACAGACTGAAACAACGTAAACAGTTTAATTTGATTGATGATCACTGGTATCATAGGATTGAAATGAAGAAAACAGAGGTTGGGAGAGTGGTATCAACTGATTCTGAAACATGACAGACCATTCCCGCACACTCATTGATATTAAACAAAGCCAACCATCTTTTACTGTTAGAAGATTACTTTTACAGGACACGTGCTGCATGTTCTGCGCTACTCATAAATTTACAGCATTCTCTTCTTCCCGTCATCTTTATTTTGTGTCATACTGGTCCCTTGCTTGTGTCCACAATTGTCCCTCTTATACCAGAGATCATAAACAATAATCGATGTTCTAAGCTTCCTAATTAAAAGAAAGGAAAATTGGTAAAAAATTTACCATTACAAAATTTATTGTTCAAAAATACCTAAAGATTAAGATCTTTAAGCGGGTACAATTCTTCTTTAGTTATATAGAACATATTTTTAGCTATATACAAATATCTTTCATTTTACATATAATTGAAGATAAATTGCACACAGAAAAGTTACACGTTAAAAATATGTTGCACCTTGATCTTTAAACAAATTTTAGATATATTTAGACAATAAATTTCGCAATGAGATATTTTTCCGTAATTTTCCCTTAAAAGAAGGGCCAAGCCAAATATATAAAAGAATTTATGGCCACTTATAATCCAAATGATAAGCTTTGGGATGTTCAGAATTTTGTTTATGAATTATCATCAACATAAAATATACTTTTTTTAAGGAAAAAACTGCATAGTTTATAGACTCTATGTAAATTGTAATGCCTGAAAATACTTGTCTAATATTTTATTCTTTAAAAAAAAGCCAAGTTAATGAGGGAAGATATGGTGGACAGAGAATAAGGAAGGACAATCATCAAGTGACCAAAATAGAAAAAGAAGAAACATTAAGAGAGGGGAAAATGCCAATGATTGACATAAGAATTTGGGGGATGCACCTGAGTGGTCCTGGTCATTTCTTTCTCTGTTCATCTCTGCCTATAATTCCAGCAAAATGTTAAAAAGGAGAAATCAAGTGTTGGAGAAGAAATTCTCTCTTTATTCCTCTGCCGCACTGGACTGAAAAGACAGGGGCCTCCTATTCCCATATGATTTACAGTTCAACCCTCTCTGCCTGCCTTCTCTTTCCCCACACGCACACATACACCTCCTTCTCTCCTCCCAATTAGATTGTTTCTTTTGCCTGATTGGTCTCCTCTGTTCCTTTGTAAAAAGAGTTTTTTAAAATACAATAAAAAAAAGGCTGAATAGTTTGGGTGGGTGGAAGAAGTGGATCAGAATCTGGTTTCTCTATCTTCCTCTCAAGCTTGGCAGATTGCACTTCGTTTTCTGTCATCACTATCTCCCATGTTGATACCTGCATGTCCATGGATTTTATTACTAGATCCATTGAAAAATATTACATCAGCATACTTCTAAGTTAGACAACTGTACAAAACATTATTCTCTTGTCCGTTTGATTTGTTATTATCTTTTCTAATGGCCCCTTAAACCAGATAATAGACTTTAAAATGAATCAATCTCCATGCCAGCCAGCAAAGCAAGATTGAAAATCTTAAAATGTGTAGGTTTTTTACCAGAGCACATTTAGTAGATCCAATTACAATAAAAGGAGGCATGAATGCAACGTTAGTGTCTGTCCGCGTCAGAGAATTGGCGGCTCATACGACATTCCTTAATGGGCTGTCACGTAGAAGAATTAGAAGCTTTAGGACCTGGCAAAAAAAATATACCTATTCCTTCTTTTTCCTCATCAAGAATGTTCTGACAAGGATAATCCCAAGCCAGTGAGTATTGATGCACTGATGGAGGGGTTAGCTAAGGTTGCTTTCTTAGTGACTTTAAGGAGGTATTCTTCAATGGCAGCATCAAATTCTGCCCATTTTCAGAATCCATTTGCTTGGAAAAACATTATTGAAAGCAGCATGCCATTGCCCACTAAAGCCAAATTTTGCTATCTCCCGAAATTTTATCCAAATAAGATGAACAAGACATGATCCTCGTAAGCGCTAACCTGAAAAAAGCAAGGACCACATAAAAATATAAGGTTTGGGCCACCAAAATAGAGGCTGATTGAACTCAAGAAGAGTAATGACTTCTGAATACACGAGAGGTAACATATAGTGTTGCTTTTAAGTCAGCTTTCAAAAAATCAGATTCAAGTTCCCGTGTTTCCTAAATAACTGTGTGAACCCAACTGCTCAAGTATTATCAGAATGAAGCATCTTCAAAGAATCAAGCTATGCAAGCATAGTAATAGATAGTATAGAGTTGAAGTAATTGCAAATCCATTGCAGAAGAATCAATGGCAACCTTTCCTTAAACAGGGTCAAGCATAAAGGCCATGCTCCTTATTTCAAAACTCTGTCCTTGTTTAGTGACAAATTACACCAAATGTACCAAGATGAACAGAAGGATTAGGCTATCAATATTCACTCTGGAATTACTGCAATACCCAAGTAATGCTTGGATCTATTATTGTTTAATGTTATTGCAACAGCCAAAGAAATTCTGCCTATGGCTCTCTAAAAAACAATTTGCAAAGGAAATAATTTCAAATATTTGATAAAAAGGGCCAACTTATAAGAGTATTTGGGAAAAGGGGCTACCTTGGACTTGGTTCAAATAGGACACTCTGATGACAAAATGATTCAACTCATAGACCTTTCCCAGTTCCCTCTATCAAGCAGAAAGTGGATTCTAAACTCACAAAAGAGCTTGCATAATACATGGCGCTGGTAAGTGAACTAATATAACCATATCTTGAGGAACCGAGCCACGTGGTCATTTGATTATTTAAGCTCCCAGTTGTTACAGTCAGAAAGAATAAAAATTTCAAGAATTTAATCTAACCTGAGCTACATAACATATGACTTCTTGCTACTTAAAGATCACATAATGGATCCAAAAGGTAAAAAAAGATAAGTAATAATAGTACAAAATACAAATGAAACGATGACCAAAGTAAGGCTTAATTACTGCTGTCATCAGTAGAATTTAAAAGCTTAAGCTGCTTGAATTGCACTGTTATTGCTATTGTTTAAATCTGAACCACCAACAGGTGCATTTGCATGGAATGCTGATTGCCTTGAGGGCTCCCCCTGCAACTTCAAAGAAAGTGGGGAAGGCTCTCTATCACCTTTTCGTGTTTCCCCCAAACTAAGCTGAGACATGCCAACAAGTTCATCAACATTGACTGGTTCCTTAGGAACGACTGGGATTGGCTTAAGGACCTCATGATGAGCTGTCTCAGCTTCCTTAACTTCTTCAAAGGGAGCAGCATTTGATGGCCATAAGGAAAATGCAACAGGTACATACGTTGGCATGAATCCGTTAGCCACTGGTGTCAATTCACTTGATCTAACCATAGTTTCATTGAGCTCTTCCACATTTTCTTCACAATTAGTTTCCATGGGTTCAAATTCTGACTTGCGGGAGAGATCTAATGATGGTTGGAAATTTGCGCTACCAGGTTGTGAGTTCTCAGAAGGTGGCAGTAATAGTTGTTCTTCCGGCACCGAAGGTGGATCTGAAGCCTAATATATGTTAAAGAAACAGTTAATAGCTAAAAAAATTTGTGACAAAATATGAGATAATCATCAGCTGTAACTTATAATCAATGACCAGCTACAACTAGGTTGACCACCATTGCTTTCATTAGCTTACTAAGGAATCAGCAATTCAACATTGCTACCTAGGCTGTCTAAAGCAAGAACCAGCATCATGCAGACCCACAGACTGCAGGTTAGAACCATTCTGTCCTTTTAAATGTGGAAGAATATAACTAAATATTTTCTTTTACATTATTATTCAAGAATTAACATATAATACAATTGAAAGCCAAGCAGACTAAGGCGTCCCCCCCCCCCAACACACACAAAAAAGCAAGCTTTTCACAAGAAACTTGCAGCACAAGGTAAACGCAAGCATGTCATAATTATTCAGATTGCTTATACAGTGGTCTTCAAAGTAAAACTAAGACAACACTAGCAATTTTATGTATTCTTTGTTTTCAGATAAATCTATTTCCACAATCAAACGATGATACGTTGGCAATGGTAGAAAAGTATTTTGTACTAAAAAAAATGACTCCTCAAATAAATAAAATGAATGAAGACCTACCGCATCTGGAATAATGTCAAAAAGACTGGCACGCCTTTTTCTCCGGGTAGAGTTGCTCTGCCTGATAAAGTACTTTTGGGCATGACTTGCTACTTGAGTAGGAGTCCTTGACACAACAAAATTGCGAGATATGCCTCGCCAATCTCCTTTACCCAGCTTCTGGAGACCAATTAAAAACATCTTATGTTCTTCTTCAGTCCATGGAACACCTAAAAATCCCAGTTAAAGAGTTAAACATAAATCTTCAGGGACTCGGGTAGTATTTCCAAATATTCCTTGGAAAGACAGCAAAAGAATTAAATCATACTATCAAAAGACTTCCCCCATAGATATTTAAATGTCAATGAAGCCTCAAGTTCAATTATAAAAAAGCAAGTTGCTGAAGGAAAATTGGTCCAGAACAATACATAAGCCAAAACGAGCCAAATCCGACGGTAACTATTGATAGAAAATTCTTGAACAGAACCAGGAGGATAAAGAACATAATAGAATTGCAACAGATATTTGAATAACAAAAAACATAAGAAACTTGAAACTACACTAAATATACTGGGTTCAATGCAAATTCCAGGAAGTAATGAATCAAATATAAAACTATGACTTCTTTTCAAGGAATGAAAAATCTTCTGTACTAAAACCAAACACAATAATCAGAGAACTTATTCTAAATATTTGATGTATCCAGCTGAACAAAATTTATATGACCTTGCTAAATTGTTTGCTACATCTACCAAGACTTCAATTTTGACCTTGAACAGTCAAATAGCTATTCCCACAACTTTATTTGAGCTAATTAGGTAGACCTGCTTCTGGCTTTCAACTGAAAGATGAACTCACTCGAGAAAAAGAAAGAAATTACTGAAAACTGATGCCAGAAACAAGCGTTGTTTTGGATGAACAATTGCATGTAACTATGATTGGGGTGGAGTAACCAGACACTTATCAAAACATGTGATCCTGAAAAAGATGTCATGTGAACAGAAATACAGATTCTGCGGCAATTTTTAAATTAAAAATTCAATTTTCTAGTCAATCATGATACTTTGCAGATGCCTCTATAAGGTTACCCAGATGAGTTTAAAAGATGCTGGGAAGTATAAACTATTCAACTGACATCCCCAAGACCATGCCTCTTTACAAGCCCCAACTGTTCCCTTATAAAAACATTGATGCCAATGGATTGACATGGCCTAAGTGTCGTTATTGTCAAATGCTGAGAGTCTCAGACAAATTATGCTAGATGCAAGCCTATAAAATGTACACTAGAAAACAAACATGCCAGCAGAAAAGGAATAAAAACAGGAACGAAGCCTATTTGAAATTTATAGTAATGAGCAACCAAAAAGCATTAACTAAAGTGAATTCGAGATAAATTGGCCAACTTAAAACTACCAAAAATACTTTTTGATTCCGCCAGCCACAAAAAATGTCCAGCTCTAAATTCTTAAGTATTTTAATGGTCTTTTATAGTGTAAATAAAAGTAAACAACCACAAGCCAAAATAAAGCGTGCAAAATAGCTCCTCCACCGGCAAATGAAATGATTTATACGCAGAGAGAATCAGGGTAATCAACTTCCAAAATTTCACAAGCTCAATTCTTAAAATAATTCAGAATATCTCTGGCCAAATAAAATATAAGAATACATAACTTCGAAAATAATTGCAATTATACCTTTCTTTTTTTCTCCACGACGGTTCGCGGAACTGGAGGCATGAGAGGGATCATCGGACAAGCACCCGTCTTGCTCATGACCCAGGTCTCGGAGCGGGTCAGAGCACGGCGACCCGGGATTTGGTGATCGGGGAGCGGTCGAAGAAGAATAGTAATGGACGGAGAGATTCCCCATGCTCGCGCTCTTTTTAATGATTGGTCCATCGGTGAGTCTAACACCAAATAGCTTCACACCTCCAGCGCTTCCGCCGCCGGCACCTCCACCACGGGACGGACAAGTTCGGGAGTTGTGCCCGTTATTGCCGCAGTGAGAGCACCGCCGAGTCATGCCTATTCTCCGCCTTCGGAAACCGTCAAGTCACCGCAGGCGATCAATTCCGAGCACAGAACGATCAGAGACGAAGACGGGCAATGAATATCTACAGATGATAATGCATGTGTGTAAAGGAAAAGAGGTAATGATAGAACAAATAGGATTTAAGCTATGAGGAGAGGGGTAAATAAGGTAGGTAGCTTTAAGTCACGAAATAGAAGATTAGGGGAACGCGGTGGTTCGCTCGTTGGATTTCATTTCAATGGCCATTGTGCCTCTATTTGTTCTCCACACGGAATGAGAATTACGTCCTGCTTTCTTGTCACTAGAGTCCTCTACGAGCGAATAACAAACGCATTCAATGGAGCTAACAATAGTTTAGCAATCAAACATCAAATTTCAATATATTTTAATATTACTATAAGATATATAAAATCACATTATTCAAAGTACAAGCATAAAAATTAAAGGGGGATTTAATGGTTTATGCTGAGAAAAATAAGAAAATATAATAATAATAATAATAATAATAATAATAAAGAAAAATTGTTAAAAAATCCCTCTTACAAATTTTATTATCCAAAAATATCTAATAACTTAAATTCTTGAATAAATATAACTCATCTTAAACAATTTATTTTTTTTAAATTTTTTATTTTGTATATAATTAAAAATAGATAACATATAATTAAAAATTGTACAATCCTTCTAAAAAATAAATTTTGCAATGAGTTTTTTTCAGCAACTAACTTTTCGTGATAAGAATGCTGAGAGGATTTGGTCTTTTAATGGGACGGCTATGCTGTTGGGTGAATAAGGATTGGATTTGTGTTGCATTATTTAAGGTAATGGATGGTTGGAGAGTAAGCTCGGATACAAAGTTTGTCCTCGCCAAAGAATCGAATTTTGTCTCCATATATACTTATCTTAATTCTTCTACGTAGATATTTATGAGCAATCCGATTGATCAAAATGATTATTCTCTATGAATTAAGTTGCATGTTTTGTTAGGAGGCAAATAAACTATTCTTACCTCACAACATAGAAACGTATGAAGTCACAGTAACAAGGGAAAATTACTAAAAAAATCATATATTAAAATATTTAGAGTCTAAATGTACTAGAATCATGCTACGTAACTATATATAACATATATTTAATTATATAAAAATATCTTAAATTTTACTTTTGATTATATATAGTTTAAAATAGTTTGTAATATACTTATTAAAAATGAGTTGTATATATCTTGTTTAGCGGAAAATATTAAAAAATAAATATTATAATAAAGAATTTTTTAACAATTTTTTCAATTAATTTTGAAGTTTGGAAAAAAATTAATTTGGAATGTCATGGACGGAGAAGTGGAGGTGTTTGAATGAGAAAAGAATTGTGGGGAGCCAAACAGTAGTGGTAAAGAAGAGGCCACGTGGGCAAGGCGGTGGTCCACATCTACGTTGCGTGTGGGGTTGAACTAATCTATGTCACACACACTTGTTTGTTTATTTCCATCTCCTCACCCAACCTAATGTCCACGTGGAAGGGAATATCTTCCTTGTGTTCCATATTCTCGGTCTTTGTAGAGCTGGTAAAACGGGCCCAGTCCGCGGGCTGGCCCGTTTTACCTTAAGAGGAGCGGGCTCGGGCTGGCAAAATATCAGTCCGTTTTTGGGCGGGCTACACAGCTCGTCCCCCCTCAGCCCGCCAGCCCGCCACTTTTTTTTTTTAATATTATTATTTAACATTTATTTTACTTAAGTGTTATTTTGAATACTCCTATTATCGAATATTAGTAAAGATAATTACTTATTTGTTACTATATGTTTACATATTATAATTGATTAATATTATGTTAATATTTATTTAGATTTATAATTATCAAATTTGAGATTTTTTTATAAAAAATAGAAATTTTTAAGAGTATAACATGAGTAATTTTTTTATTATACTAATATAACATTAGAAAATTTTTATTAGTATTTTAAAAATGTTAAAAATATTTTTTTAAAAAATTAAAAAAAAAAGTGGCGGGCTGGCGGGTCAGCCCGCCACTAAGGGGGGCGGGTGGGCGGGCTGCACAGCCCGCCCCGCATTTTGGCGGGCTGGGAGCAGGCTGGCCCGTTTTTTACAGGCCAGCCCGCATTCCCAACTCTAGGTCTTTGTCTTATCACTATTCTTTTTTCCTAAATTTTGTCTGGTCACTTGTTTTTTCAATAAGCTATCCTCTAATTCTAATTACAATATTTAACACACAATTTCAACCCAAAATCACTTTGGTATAGAGTAAATTACAATAGTTTTTATATTTTTTATTTTCAACTCAAATTATACATAACTTGCAATTTTCTTTCATTTCTTTTTTTTTATGAATTGCATTTTTCTTTTTTAATATGTATAACATATTTTAAATTACGTTTATTTTGATTAAAATATTTTTACATGCATTGCTTATATGGTATAAGAACTATCATTAGTATCAACATATCAATCAATAGTTTTAATAGATTTTATATAAAACTAACAATAGAAATAATTATAACTCACACCAGAAGAATGGATTTTTAAATGAACATATTATTTGAGTAATTATGATAAAATTAAGTAGTTAATGTGAATTTGAATCATTTTCAAATATGAAATTTGAATAATAAGAGATCTTATTCAAAAGCACCACATCTGCTAGTAATCTTGTGGTCAAATAGTATGATTTTTTTTTTAAAAGTGGAAGTCTATAAGATTATTTAGGGATAGGAAAACAAACCAGCCCGCTAACTCGTCATCTTTTTTAAAAATAAAATATTTTTTAAAAAAATTATTTCTAAACTTTTAAAATACTAATAAAAAATTCTTAATAATATATTAACATAATAAAAAAACTACTAATATTATACTTTTAAAAAAATTTATTTTTTATAAAAAACCTTAAATTTTATAACTATAAATCTAAATAAATATTAACATAATATTAATCAATTATAATATATCAACGCATATCGACAAATAAATAATTATCTTTATTAGTCTTCGATAATTAGAGTATTCAAAATAATATTTGAATAAAATAAATAATAATATCAAAAAATTAAAAAAATGAGTTGATGGATTGGACGGGTCGAGCTGTGCAACCCTCCCCATTTTACTAACTCTAAGGTTACTAGTTCAATTCAATCCCACTAAATGAATAATTAGAGAATCCTTAATTTGATTTTGATGAGAATTTATATAGAAAAATAATATCATCTGAACTTTATACACACAAAAAGATATATGGATAGAAAGATATTTTGTATATGACCAAACTTAAATTAAATTACTTATATCTATAAGATCAAGTTTATAAATGAATTTATAAGTGTATAATATGCATTTTAACCACTAACAAAAATAAAGTAACAAGTGTCCATATGAAAACTTATAGACCCTAATTTTAATAACTAACAATAACAAAATAATAAGTGTCCATGTAAAAATTTACAAATATTAATTTTAACAAATAACAATGGTAAAATAATAGTCCATATGAAAATTTATAAATAATAATTTGTATTATAATAGCCTATACAAAAATTTACAAGTGTTTTATAGGTGAATTTACTAGTATACATAAATATTTTAACAACTAATAATAACAAAATAATAAATATAATTAAAAAATTATACCTAATAGATATAAGTAACTTGACCTACATTTTTTTTCTTTAAAATCAAACACTTTTCTTCATGTATTTATAAATAATATATTTTTATATAAAATTTTTAAACTAACGTTGCCAAGTTAAAATTTAAGAAAAAGCAAAATCAAGAAATATACATAATGAAAAATAGGTGTTTTATGGGAGAATTATTAAAAAATCCCTCAAAATATTTATTGTCTAAATACACCTAAAATTCATTTAAAGACCTAGCTAGATCTTTGAGTGATGTAACTCATGTTCTGTTGTATTGTGTACAATATATCTTTAAAAAAAATAGTTAAAGATATATTATAGGCAGCTAAAAAAAATTGTACCTACTAATAATAAGTTATACATCTAATTTTTAAGAAAGAACGAACACATTTGCACATAGTAAAAACTATGTTATACATAGTTGAAGGATATTATATCTATTGAAGATGAGTTATACAAGGACTAAAATAGTTTTGGGCAACAAATTTTTCAATGAGATTTTCCCATAATTTTCCTGATATTTAAAATATTTATTAAATATAATAAAGGAAAATTTCATAAAAATCCTACATGAATTTTAAAATCTTAAATTAATTTTGTTTCCTACACTTAATTAGCAAATGATATATCATTTTTATAAGAATTCCTAATTTAAGATTTTAATATTAAAAAAAAGATTTTTTTTCCTATAATAAATATTACAAAGAACATTGCCATTAATTTTATAATTTCAGCCATTATATTAAATGAAGTCTTAATAGAGTTGGAAAGTCAGGGTTAGGTGACTTTATCATGTATTATTATATAAGATAATCAAATATATCGATTTACCAAAAAAAAAATCAAATATATCGAAATATTTTATCTATAGACAAGCATGTTTGGAAGTATGTGATCTTGGTGAGTAGCTTCCAAGTATCTTTGAGATTTTACCTTTATCACAGTATTGTTTATTAACATAAGCAAGGAAGAAAGTGAAATCTATACTTCTCTATATATTATATAAATTTATTAAAAATAAAAAATATTTCATATCTTATTATTTTTTATGCATATTTGGACCCTTACCTTTATGATACACCGTATATATAATTAAATATTATTTTATAATTTTTGGGCGGGATGCTTGTAAGTATTATTTTATATAATAATTAAGAATATTAAAAAAATATTTTAACTTTTGAGTGTCTAAATTTATATTTAAAAGTAATTGATAATTTTTTATATTTCGCTTAAAAAGAAAAAAAAATTATTTTATTTTTATATTGTTATGAACTCAATCTTTTTTTTAAGATTTCTATATAAAAAAAGAGAAAGCGAAGTGGCTAAAGAAAAGGACAAGAGATTTGGAAAATACACAACACATCTTACAATTCTACACACTTGTTTAGTGTTCTTTGATTGCTTTCATCGACAATTTGCTTTTTTATGATAATGGTGATTTTATTTAAACCATGACAAGTTTCAAAGTTAATTTTTTTTCCAACATGATCTTATTTTAATATTTGTTTAGCCAGCAGGAAAAAAAGGACAGATGGAAACCAAGGAGACAAAATTGTCTATTCATTTCGAAAGTGAGGAGGTCGTGCTTATTTGAAAAATGGGATCTGACTCTCCAGCATTTATAGGGCATCATCCAAACAATTTATTTTTCTAGATCTTTTTTCTTATTTTTAAAATCTATATTACTATTTTTCTAATTAAGTTAAAAATCAAACTAATTTTCTAACAACTGTTTGATATAATTTATATTATTGACTAATCCAACTTTAACCACTATGGACTCTAATAAAATGTACTCGTGACTTTCTTACCATATATTTTTTATTTTTTTTCCATCTACATGGCTCAAACATAAACTTTATTTAAGGAATGCGGAGTCCTTTATATTCAATCTTATTTAGTGTGTGTTTGGGAGCCCGTTTCAAAATCAATTATGGGCTAAAACCGCGGTTTGGAAAATTTTTACATAAATAGCTATTTTTGTTGAGAATTGATTCTGGGCAAAATCTCGGTTTGAAACCACGGTTTTGAATAAGCCACTGAAAATAGCTTTTGGTTTGAAATCTAAGTTTTGGATTATCCAATTATTATTATACCTTTACTTTTTCTTACACCTTCTCTCCTCTCTCCTCTCTCCTCTCTTTTCTCTATCATCTCTCCTCTCTCTTCTCTTATCTCTCTTTTTCTCTCTCCTCTCTCCTCTCTACACTCTCTCCTCTTTCTTTTCTATCATCTTTCATCTCTCCTACTTTTAATCATATCATACCCTTTTTAGTAATTTACCAATATAAAAAGTGATTCTACTACTAATCATCCAAACATCTTTATTCCCAAAATCTATTCTTCCCAAAATCTATTCTATCCAAAATCTATTCTCCAAAATCTATTCTTCCCAGAATCTATTCTCCAAAAGCTAATCCAAACACACCCTTAATTGTTGTGGATAAAATATATATATTTATTATGCTCTATTAAACAAAATATATGCAAGCAAGAGATTATAAAATAATTTTTTTATGATCAACCTGTTTTTGACGAGAGAGGAGTAACGAGCATCGGATCAAACAAAATTTTTTTATAAGATACTTGTATATTAGATGTAATTTTATTTAAAATATTATTTCACATTAAATATAATTTTTTTTTAATAGAAATTTAAATTTTAATTAATTATGCTGAGAGAGACTTAGTCTAGACTCAATTCTAATGATAAATAAATAAAACATAAATGCTAAAGAGGTTTGATCTTTTTTTTTTGGAAGTAAGATAAAGAGAAAATTTTTTGGAAAGATGAGAGAAAGTAATAAGGATGATGTGGGAATGAAATTTGGAAAATTGTTTGTAAAAAAAAAAAAGAAATTTGGAAAATTGAAATGATAAGTGAAAAATGAAGGGTCAAATTCGGCCCAATAAAGATGGCCTGAACTCGGCCCAAGAAAATGGGGAGTCCAAGATGGAGCAAGCGGAATAATAATAATAAAAAAAAAAACAAGAAGAAGCCAGCGGAAAAGCTTCGGACCTGGCTTCTCTCCTTTACTGCAAAGACCCGTCCGCTGCCCCTCCTATACCCCAAAACTACACCGTTTTGGGTGTAGAATATCGATGTTGAATTCTTTTTTAACATATAATATTTTAAAATATTTTTTTAATAATACTCAATATTTTAAAATTATTTTTATCCTATTTAATATTTTAAAATATTTTTTAATAACACCTAATATCTAGTATTTAACAATTTAAAATATTTTTTTGATAACATGTAATATTATAAAATAATTTTTAGTACATAAATAACAAAAATTATTGTAAGGTTGTCTTTTAGTTGGGATTTTATAATAATTTTTTTAAAAATATTTTTTTCACTAACTACCAGTATGTTAAATTAATTTTTTATACAATTTTAAAATATTTTTATAGGATCCAAAACATTTTAAAATATTCAATGTACTAAAATTACTTTAGATATTGGCCAAGTGCTAATAAAAAAATACTTCATAGTATTATATGCTAAATATTAGGTGTTATATGTTAAATATTCAGTGTTATTAAAAATATTCTAAGGTGACGAGTACATTAAAATTTATTTTTTGGTACTATTGAGCTAATTTCTTTGAAAAAAATCTACCCAAAACGTTGTAGTTCTGGGGTATAGGAGGGGCAGCGGATGGCTTTAGCAAAGGAGGGAAGCCAGATCCAAAAGGATCCCGCTATTGTGGGCCTCTTCTTCGACCGTCTCGGCGACTGCGACTCTGCCTCTCTCCGCCATTTGCGTCTCTGTCTTCATCCCTGCCTCTCGTTCTTCACTCTCAGTTGGCCGTGTGTGACTCGCTCTCGTTGTTCGCCGTCCTTCTTCTGGGGCTACAGGTTCGCCGTGGGGCATCTCAGATCTCAACCTGAGTTCGTGTATTCTTGTTATTTTGGCCCAGGTTCGTCTCCTCTCCAATTTTAAATTCACTTTCTGAGTGATTGAGATTTGACCCCTGATTGGCATCGGATGTTTAATTTTCGTCCGGTACGCTAGTTTGTTGTGAGTGATTTGAGTATTTGTTTTAGAGCAATCTGAGTATCTGAGTATAATGTATTTGTGTTAAGAGTAATCTGGAATTACTGGTTTGCTAGTCTGAGTATCTTATTCCGGTTACACAACCCACCAAACTGATGATTCTGATAATAATGCTCATGAGAGTTTGCTCCCAGCTTCAAGCTCCTTCTTCTTTGGGATGTGAATTTCTTCTTGCCATTGGACTCCTCCGTCTCCTCCATGATTTGATTCAGAGAGCAAAACTGTCAAGTCAAAATGAGAGGAACAGCCGAACAGGAAGAAGAAGAAGACGGGATTTTTAAATAAACCAGTCAGAATAATTATGATAGCGGTTGGACTTTCAATGCACTCTTTGTGGTCAAATTGATTTTCACCATTTGTCTCTTTCTTTAGCAGTAGTATTTATTCAATTCTTATTGTCTAAAACATATATCATGCTCCCCTATGCTTGTCACTAATGTCCTCGACTTTGAGCAGGCTTCCATCAATATCACACATTGAATTTTTCTGCTTGTCCTGTATCAAGCATTAATCTACTTCTATCTTCCTTTGCGTAAATGGGACCATTGTTTTACAAGCCTAAATGTTTGCTCAATATAGGAATAGGACAAAGATTCTTGTGTTTTATGCCTCATTATACTGATCAATTAAGCTTAGCTCTGTAAGTATATATTCTTTTGTTTTATGCCTCATTATACTGATCAAATAGTGGCTATGACCTACCGGTATTATATTTATCTTTACCAAGCATACGGGCATGTGAACTTGTCAGCTTTCTTTCCTCTAGACTGTGATTAACACTATTAGGCTTGACGTAATTTTGTTATATTTACATTTTCAGTGCTCAGGGTTTTATTAGGAAGACCTTGTTATGGCAACAGCAACATATCCGCCGCCGCCACCCTATTATAGACTCTACAAAGATTATTTACAAGACCCTAAATCAGCTCCAGAACCTCCCTCTCCTATAGAAGGGACTTATGTTTGTTTTGGAGGCAATTATACTGTAAGAATTCGTGCTCATTGTGTGATTTTGATTCTTGGAAAGCCTTTTTCTGTCTCCCACAAATATAGTTGGCGTTCTAGCTCTTCAAGTTGTGATGGGATGTTAAATTGTCTTATACTCCTTCCACTATCAAAGAAGAAATAATTTATAATATTTTTTGTTATCAAATATAAGGAATACTGCAGAGTTCAATGAATATTTAATGCTCCTTTTCCATTTGTTTTCTTTTTCATCTTTGTGTGAATCTTATTGGTAGGATAAAACATCTCCCATTAATTTCTTCGATAATTTTTGTAGAGTGATGACACTCTACCAAGTTTGGAAGAGCAGGGAGTGCGCCAACTCTATCCTAAGGGCCCTGATGTTGGTAGGCTGTATTCTGTCTCATTTTTATTCAGTTTGATTATGTTACCAAACCACCATACAGATTATTAGAAATAGATTCAGTTGAATAATAGTGTTTTTACCTCAACCACCATATATTATGTTTCTATGGGACGGTCATTAAGTGTCAAGAATTTATTACCTTCTATCTGTCTGCAGGGATGCTTACTTTAGTTTTGTTCTCATACTGCCAGCTGCTTGGCATCTGTGGTGAATATTCTGCACTTCATTTGAGGAGCAATTTTTTCTGTCATTTTTGACAGAGTAAAACTGAATTACTAACATCGAACAAAGACAATAATAAGCATAGCTTCACAGGCACATTTGGACTTGTGTCATGAGAAAATCCCTTTTCTGGATACATGTTCAGTGTAGCTATTGCTTGCAGTCTTGTTAATTATAATTTAAGGGAATTGAATCTTCTGCAAAAATTAGGAAATGATTTGAGATTTGAATCAGTATGAGAATGCAATTGGTTTTAATGGGGTTAAATGATTCATGTTTTTTGTTTTGTTTTGTTGCCCCACCCACCCGCAAATATCATTATCAGTTCTACTAGGATGTGCATTTGTTAGAATCTGTAGTTTTCTACCTAATAGAAGTTAATCACCTTCTGTAGATTATAAGAAGGAGCTGAGATCACTTAACGGAGACTTGCAGCTTCACATTTTGGAGCTTGCTGATATTCTCATTGAGAGACCATCACAATATGCAAGGAGAGTAGAAGAAATATCTCTCGTATTCAAGAACTTGCATCACCTTTTGAATTCACTGCGCCCGCATCAGGTTCTAAATATAATTTTCTACATATGTACATATATTTGCTTGCAGGCATGCCGTTGATAGTTTGCCGGTATTTTTGGAATTTGTTAATTATATTTTTGTATTTCAATCTGTAGGCAAGAGCAACATTGATTCATATTTTAGAACTTCAAATACAGCGACGTAAACAAGCAGTGGAGGACATAAAGAGGTATGTAAGTTCTATAAGTTTTTAATTGCATATGAACCTAAGGAAGTTTGCTTTCTTATTTTTATCATGTTCAATAACACGTTTTTATAGTCAAGGGAACTAGTTGTTTTTGGTTTTATTGTTGTTAGATCTCCGGGTCAATAACCTATCTAAGGATTTAGTTTTTGACAGAGCACAATGGCGTCGTATGATCCATGTAGCCGACCCCATTTAATGGGAAAAGGCTTTGTTGTTGTTGTTGTTGTTGTTGTGTACTAGGGAGGCAGACAGGTTAATTAATAGATTAATAACCTTGTTTTACCTTGGTAGGTACTTGCTGATAGTGGTTTTGTAAGGATAGTAATATCATTATCAGCATGAAGTCTCTGACATCGTCTTGTCATTAATCTTTGCTAATCCAATTTTTAAATGTATTATATCTATTTATTTCAGAAGGAGAGAGGAAGCACGGAGACTTCTTAATGAGGCCCTAACAACACTAGATGGCAATTAGAGCAGCTTTCTATATTTTTTCGGAAGACTACTACTGTGTTTTCATACGGCCTCAAGTTCTGTGACGAACAAATTCAGTGATTCTAACGCACTTGTCTGCTGTAGGTTCTGTAACGTAATTGTCGCGTCATCCGAGCTTGTCTGGAAAAAAAGAATATTCAACTACTGTAGAATCTACTTCAATTTTTGTATAGGAAAACACAGGATTTATCTCATTTTAGAACTTTCCAGATGTTTGTGGTCTTTTTTTTTTGTTACAAGAGAGGGATATACCCATATTATATTAAAGCTAACTATGGAAAAATAATTCCCAAACTCTCTTTAGCCACCAACACCTCCAAATAAGGTTTGTGGTCTTTTGTTTGAATGCAGGGTGTGGCAATCAGGCAATCTGTGTTTGGAATCACATTAGTTAATTCCCATAACATATAAATGCTATGTCGGAAAATGATCGTGTGGGCGCTTAACAATATCATAGATGAACCGATTCGTTTGAGCATATATCATCTCTGTAACGCACGCGTAGATCGGAACAAAATATTCTTATCCATTTCATTTAGTTTTTAATCTTATCTTCTTTCATTAAAGAATGGAATAGCAGAAGTGATATCCCCTCCTCAAGAGGAAGAGAAAGTTTGAATATGGGAATTTATGTCTCACACGTGTCCAACGTGGGATCTGGCAAACTGTCATAAATCAAATCTAAAGGAGGATCTAAAGGCCTTTCACATGGTGTGATTAAAAATTACAAGTGAAGATGAATTAGTAAATGAATTAAATACACTTATTTTTTAAATATATATATGTATATATATTTCTATGGCTTGATTTGAAAACTTTTCTGAGAACTATAAAATTTTTCTCCATCACGTTTTATACCAGATTGCATTGTAAAAGGATTGTCACACAAGTAATTGAAGGCTCTTTGAGATGTGCTTCACTTTTGTAAATTTGAACATGTAATAATAGTACAACTACACAACATTTGTGAGGCTAGGACTAATTCAATGTAGTTCGATTACAACTACCAGCACCCACCTACTTCCTTACCCCCCCTGCTCACCCAATTACTTGTACCAAACACAACATGCATTAGGACATTTTCTTAGTAAAAGAAAAAACAAAACAAAAAATGACACTGTATAATGATTTCATGATCAAACCAAGGAATGAGAAAATTCCTAAGGTGTCGTGGCTTTACCGGTAGCCGCGATATAGTGGGGAATACATACAGCTCTCAGCATACTTCACCAAATCTTTCGGTTGAGGAAGGCGGGTTGCCAGGCCTGACATGTAAAACAAAAATTCAATTACCTATATTATCTAATTATCTAAATACAAGAAGGCTTTTCATAAGCCATGAGATTTAAACAAGTTGAATGAGATGTTAGTTACAAAATCGGCAATAAAAACTGGGGAAGAAAAAAGAGCCTCACCGAGCTCGTAAGCCTTGGCAGCAACATTAGCAGCTATGTGTGCCGAAATCTTTCTGATGTTAGTGAAGGGTGGGAATATGAGCCCCTTGTCAAAGTTCTCTTGGCTCACTTGTGCAGCTAAAGCTTCCGCTGTTGAAACAAAAGCAAATTGTAAATCATTAAAATTTGTTTCATCAAACAAACCAAAATTAAAAAGAATTCTAAAGAATCAAGTTTAGATGTTAAAAAACAGGAGTAAAAGCTGTCCAACAGCTGAAAAAAGATGTCAACTTTCATAGAATTTCTTCAATTAAAAGGGCGGTGCGTTTTATATTACATTCCAGAAAACAATCAGAAGTCATAACATGGATTAGGAGAGATTAAAATAGAGGAAGAATTATTGGGAATCTGAAAATTAGCAATGCTTAACGCAATGGACCATTTGTTGTAGTTCAAGTTTCTTGTGCACTTACAGGCTGCCAGAAGCAGATCTTCGTGTACACGGATCGTCCCAGACATTACTAACCCCAGACCAAATCCAGGAAAGATGTAAGCATTGTTGGCCTGATGGACACAGAAAAAAGGGTTAGAATTAGTACATAGTGAATAAATAAATTCTCTAGAGGACAGGGTTAGAATTAAGGACCTGGCCAGGTACGAACACTTTTCCCTCAAACTCAACAGGAGGAAATGGGCTCCCACTAGCAAAAACAGCACGCCCCTGATAGCACACGGACAAGGAACACAAAATTTAAAGCAGTCAATAATGGTTGATATTTGCCATTCATAACTGTGAATGGATAAGAAGTTCACTCAAGTTTTTCCCTTTTAATTATACGAATGGATAAGAAGGAAAAAAGTTCTTCTGAAATGATACTAATGGCATCTTAAAATTACCTTGCTCCATTTATATGCTTCTTCAGCAGTACATTCTGATTGAGATGTTGGGTTGGAAAGAGCAAATATAATGGGTCTCTGCAATCAATATCATACAAAGCAAATTGTTAGCCAGCTTAAGTGGAAATAAAAACCCATGACAAATAGATTAATGGACTGACTAAGAAATCATACCTTATTAATGGTGGCCATAGCTTCAACAACCTGTTTCGTGAAGGTTTTCCCTTGCCCAGATGTTCCAATCAACACTGTCGGCTTAATTTGCTGATACAATAAGATTGGAAATGTAAGAATTCTAACTTTATTGACTGTGTACGTGAGCGCGTGTGTGGGTGAGTAAGAGAGTAGAGAAAGAACTTTTGAGCATACATTCACAGCATCTAATAGATTTTTAACAGGCTCATGGTCATGAGCCCATGGCTTCTTAAAATGTTGGAGTGATTCTTTTCTGGAACTGACAATCAATCCCTGAAAAAGTAATAACAGAAGATTATATAAAGCTGGAAGATGACAATAAAGTTTTAAACGGGAGAGCTACAGAGAGATGGTTATAAACAACCTTTGAGTCAACCAACCAAATGTTCTTGCGCACTTCCTCTAGAGGGGCATTTGTCTGCATAATAATCAATGGCAATTTCTCAACAAATCTTAAATTAATACATGCAACGCTCAAGCCACGACAGCATTCTAAAAGTGACTATCAACCTGTTTAGAAATTTCAAGCGCTATGAGTTCTGCTATTCCAGTGCCAGCCTGCAACCACCAACCAATGTAATTCAGCCATGATGACACGATAACCGGGAAAATTATTTAAACTTGTCTTTCCTTCTCTGAGAACCAAATAAGAAATAAAAGTGAATCTTATAATCATATGGACATACCTCTCCAGCACCAAGGAATAAGAATCTGTGGTCAGCTAAATTTCCTCCAACTACTTTCAGAGAAGCAACTAATCCAGCAAGGACCACCGATGCTGTCCCCTGTAATGAATTAAAGATAATATATTAAAAGATATTATTGTCAAAGTGCCCAGATTCATTACTCAAGACAAGAATTTCTTACCTGAATATCATCGTTAAACACGAGATGAGTTGAACTATATTTTTCAAGTAGATCAAATGCATTGTGGTTTGCAAAGTCTTCAAACTGAAAGAAAAGGCACAAAAGTTTCAGGAAACCTTTAGTAAGCTTTGAAGTCCGAGCGACCAACAATAGAAATAATGTCCTCTGTCATGGACTAGTACCTGAATGAGGACCTTTTCCCCATAATTTTGCTTGACAGCTGTCATAAATTCATCAATAAGTTCGGCATATTCCTGCAAGCAGAAAAGTTGAAGAAATCTGAATACCATGAAAAGAAATGGATAACCTAGATGCTCAATTAAAAATGAATAAATAAATCATGAACCTGTCCAGTTGCTCGCCGTTGCTTCAGCCCAATATATAATTCATCATTTAACAAGGTCTCATTGTTTGTACCCACATCAATGGTAATAGGCAGGCACTGAAACAAAAAGAACACAAGATAGCATCATAGTTGTTAAAAGAAATTTCAGAAAAGATATAAATAAGCTCAACAAGAAAAGCTCAAGTTCACCAATATATTCCTCATAAATGCTGAACAAGTCAAGTGGACTTGAAATACTTACAGCAGAAGGACGGACTCCTCCAAGCGCTGTATATAATGAAAGTTTCCCCACTGGTATTCCCATTCCCTGAGAGGCGTTAAGTTATTAGATTCTATGCTTCACAGTACCATAAACTGTATATATAAATTACTGTAGTGGAAGTTACCTGACAACCAAGATCTCCGAGACCCAGGATCCGCTCTCCATCAGTTACAACGATGACTTGAATGTCCCTCTGAGGCCAATTCCTTAGAACTTCAAGAATCCTCCCCCTATAACAGCCGAAAAGAAGAAGGTATAGTTATTTTGTCAGGAAAAATGAGAAAGTATTCTAACTATACAAACACTTTCCTCAGGATATTGCTCAGGACGAGCGCTTAAGGGGAAAAAGTGCAATTAAGTCAAACTTACTTTTCTTTCAGACTGATATAAAGGCCTTGTGGATGCATGAAGATGCTACCATACTTCTGGCAAGCTTCTCCTACAGTTGGAGTATAGACAACTGGAAGTAACTCCTCAACATGGTCAATAAGAAGTTTGTAGAACAGCCTTTCATTTCGCTCCTGAAAACAAATATAAAAACTGAAGTTTACATTACAATTCCTTAACAAATCTAACTATGCAGACACTTTCTTCAGGATACGCAAAGCATTTCAAAAGTGTAAGAACAAAATTGCAATTCAGGAGTTAAAATTGAAGTACTAGATTTCAGGAGTTATTATCCAAATACATAACTTCATTTTTTGCCAAATTGCAGTTCGCAGATCAATAACAATCCTTCTGGTGATAAAAGAACAAAATTTCAAAGGAAGAAGCAGACAAAAATATCGCTTTATTAATTTTTTTTTAACAAGTGCACCTGAAGATCCATCATTGCCATGTACTTCTGCAATGGCACCTCATACTGGCGTATATGTCGGATCATTTTCTTCACCTGAACAATAAAATGACAGTCACTTTGAACTGATGTTGTAAAGAACACAAACAGAAATTATTCAGAATATTCCCATGTCTAGATCACCTGAGTATCTTGAGAAATAGTTGTTGGGGGAAGTAGACCGCGCAAGTAGTGGGCATCCCTCTCTTTCTCAGTGAAGGCAAGCCCTTTGTTATGGTGTGGATCTCGCAACAAAGTATATCCACTACAAAAAAACACCAAAAAAGTAACTTTCAAGAATTCGTAGGACATAGGGTATTTCAGTGAATACAATCATCTTCTACTTCTTCATTTATAATTGGTCTGAGACATCATATTCAACCAACACAATCACAGCAAACAGCCCCAAAAGAAAGAAACCAATCCAAAACTCACAAACAGAAAAGGAGGGGAAAAGAGGGGAAAAAACAAAACTGCTTGACATAAAGTTGTAGAATATAGATGCATGCCTGTCAAATGAACTAAAATCAAAACAATTAAACGTTTCAATCAAAGAACATGAAGCAGAATACCGAGATGAAAATAAGATAATATACAAAAGAAAAACCAGAATATACGGATCACAGTGTTCGAAGACGAAAATTAAAATAATGAAGTAGCCAGGAAATTATACCAAAGCAACAGAAAAAAAAATCGTTTTTTCCCTTTTCATTAGATCAAGAACTTCCAATCAAATACCCATAACCCGGATTTAGAGGATTGAGTTCTGTTATAGGAATTTATCAAAATGAGTCAATATGAGACCTCGCAACAGAGACACTCCACGGCGTAACAAAATGGTCCTCTGTAGCTCTATCTTCGCCATACGCGTCCTGAACGCCGCCGCCTACAGTGGGTTTACCGTTCAAGTCAACCACCACAGAATCGCCTTTAATTCCATTTAACTTGGTCTCCACCGCCACGCTGGCATCATTTGACCGGCTGCTTTGAGCCATACATACTATCATCGGAGGACCGGAACATCTTCTCTGCGCATCAGAGAAGTTACTGCAAGACCCACCCACTCCTGTTTTGCTCTGCATCGAAATTGCATAGTGACAGGACAAATCCTCAGTACCCAGATAAACAAATCACGTAATTTAAATAAAAAAGGGACAAAAATTAGTTATTGATCGCTGAGCAGAGGAACCAGAAACATTAACTTCATTTACCGACTTTGGGTTCTTGTTATATAAAAAAGTAGAAGTGAAAACAATTAAATCAACAGGCGTGCTAAATCCCAGAAATGTAAGATAGAAAATATGCGTAAGCTTCAGATGAAAGAGACGAAATATAATTCAAAATCCTCAGTTCAAATTACCAGAAAGATGCAGCTATTAGAGGAGATCATGATGGCGGCTGAAGAAATGCGAGTCTTATTTATGAATGCTGCTAAAGTACAGAGAAAAATAAGAACCGAGAGGAGACCAAAGTACAAGAGAATGAGCAAAGACAGAGTCTTTATAAGCTCCGCAGAGTTCTCTTCTCCCCTTGTTTTTCTGTCTCTCCCTCTCTCTCTCTCTCTCTCTTCTTCTTTTGCTTGGCTTTGTGACTGAAGCTTCGCGGAGAGATAGGAGAGATCAGGAAGGGGAAAGATGCGAGACTGGTGTTTCGTTCTGGGCACTCTCCCGACAATAAAAAGGGTGCGAGTTTTCCATTTTTTTTCTTTATATTACCAAAGTGCCCAGGACATCAAAATCTGTCATCTGTGGGGCCTTATTTAATATAGTTGCAACGTAATTTATTCATTTTTTTCTTATAATTAATAAAAAAATTATGCCGTTTTCCTACACTATTTTCGCCACGAGCAATTTTTTAACATTAATCAATAGATGCACGTAGTTCCTGTGTTAATAAAACTCGAACACAAGTTGCCCAAAGAAAAGTATAATAATTATAAACCTGGAATACAAAATTAAGAAATAAATATGAACACATCCGTTTTGGTTTGATCGTTGGAATCATTCTTGGGCTGTTTATTAAATATTTGAGTCAAAATTTGATACAAATTATATTTTTTTTATAGTTTTATTTTATTTTAACTGAATTTATACAATTAAAATTAAAATTTAATTTCATGATTAAATATTATTTGAATCTATACCACCTAAACTCAATATAGAAGATAAGATCTACATATAATATAAAATATTTATAAAGTCATACTATCCGTAATTTATAAATAGCATGTGTAACCATATGTTTGGTTTAGGCCAACACCAAAATTTTAAAATATTTCTTACTCAAATTTTAGTTTTAAAAAAATTAAAATAAATAATTATATTTATCTAAAATAAACAGCGTTTTTAAATAAGTTTTTGAAAATAGTTTTTAGGTAAAAAAATTAACTTATAAGCTGTCTAATTATTATTTTGCTCTTAATTTTTTTGACATACTCTCTCTTCTTCCATATCTTCTCTTCTCTCTTTTCTTCTCTTCATCGCCTCCGTGTCACTGTCATTGTGCCATTGCCTCCACTATCTTTGCTTTCTGGGTCGTATGTACAGTCGTCACATCGCCTCCACCTATGGTTGTCGCTTGTCATCATCCACATGTGGGGTTGCTGGTCATCGGTAGTGAGAGGAGGTCGTCGCTAGTCGTTGTGGTTTGGGGAAAATACTCCTTCAGTTTTAACCTCCGTTGGTCGTCGCTACTCCCTCTGTCAGCCATCATTACATATCCCACTTTTTCTGCTGCACATGGTCGACTGTGAAGAAGAGATAGAGGAGATGAAGAGTGCTCCTATTTTTTTCTATCTCATATATTTTCTAGTAATTTACTAATCATAAAATTCATTATAGCAATAACTATCCAAACATTTATTTATTTAGAATCACTTTTTTTCATAAACTCTTCTCCAAAAGAGCTTATCCAAAATCCCTTTTAAATTATTTTTTTTTCTATAAACTCTTATCCAAAAATTAATCTAAACGGGCCATAAATCAAGATTACATATAAACACAAAACTCACAAATTTATATAATTTTATAATTTTTTGGTGTGTCATTCATGATTATATAATTATGGAGAAACTAACGTAATGTTATCTGAGTTTCTTATAAATATATCTAATTTATATGTGTCCAATAAAATTATATGAAGGAATTAAAGCAACAAAAATTAATCTATAAAATATTGCACTACCCAAAACTTATAAAAATTTTAGTTGGTTACATACTCAGCCATCTAGTTTAAGTATAATGGAGGCTTTATTGCCCTCAAATTATCAATAATAATTAAATTGCAATAAAAATTATAAAAAGAATTAAATTTTTAGTATAATAAAAATAGGAGAAAATGTGGATGGGTACAGGTAGCAAGATTTAATGATTCATTAACAGAGAAGAAAGTGGATGATAGGATGTTAGCAGCTCATGGTTAGATGTGTGGGACCGTGTTTGTAACTGTTGGATTAGTATTTTAGCGGTGGTTCGTGATTTACAAAGAGAGTGATGTCTGTATCCGACGCACATGTCATGAAGTAAGGAGTCTGAGTATTGAGAAAGACTCGCCTCCACTTGACAACTAAAACCCTGCCCACATTCTTTGTATTTTCTTGCATTTCATTCTGGGCATTTCTCTATTACTCCCATATTTTTAAATAAATCATTACAAAATAATTAATTGATCATCTAGCCATCAAAATTTTCGACATTATAAATTTATTGTTTATAGATATCTAACTATTCAGATTCCAAAATAGAGGCAACTCTTATTTATTTATGTGTAACATATCTTCGTCTATATATAGATATTTTTTATTTTATACATAATTAAATATATATTATATATAGCTGAAGAAAAATTTTACTTACTAAAGATAGATTGCAACTGATTTTTAAACAAAATTTAAGTATCTTTAAGCATTAAATTTTGTAATAGGAGACCAACGAAGGCTGAGTCTAGTAAAAGAGATTAGTCTATCACAATATAACGGATTAATATTCGAATCCCATTAGAAGAAGTATCTATATTTAATATCTAGTAATATCTCGAATAGAATTATTTGTAATAGAGGGACAATGTGCCTATAAAAAAATAAAAAATTGTAAGGGGAGATTTTCAGCAATTTTTAAATTAATTATAATTTCTTTTTTTTTTTCCAATACAGAGGCGCTTACAAAAAAAAAGCCTTTTACATTTTCTATTCATTTTGAGTAAATATTCCTTTTGAAAATTTTGGGAAATTATCTTTGTCATTTATACGTGAAATACCTATATATAGTATCTTAAAGTTCATGTGAATATTTTGGGACCATTTTTGGAGATTTTATGCATGACTTCAAAAATCTCGAAGAAGAAGACTGATGACACAAAAGAACAAAATTCAACTTTTATTATATATGGTTAAATGAAATTTTATATTATTTAAGTTTGGTGAAGAAGCCTTCATCGTTTTGTTTTTGTTTGTTAAATCAATCAAACTTCCCTTGTTGGAACTTGTTACCCTTTCCCTAAATTTTGATTTTGTTGTGGGCCAAAACAGCCTTTTCTCTTAGATTAAAATTTAGAAAATCGAAAAGGTAATATCATCCAAACTCTAATTCATAAACAGTACCCATTAATTTAATTTGAAGGGAGGTGTGATTAATAAAAAGCTAATATTTTTGTTAGGCGAAATTTATGGCCAATTATTTATTTTTAAGTAGAGTTTCTATAGTAAAAAGATTAATCACTATTAATAACGATAAATATCTTGATTTATATTAAAAAAATATTCAATGGCAAAATTTTGACTTTCTCTAGCAATTTTCTTTGGGCGGTCCTATTTAGGGAAGATAATTAAGAGAGAAGTCAATAAAAATCTCCTAAAGCGACATAATATATTATTCTATTTGAGAATTTTCTTACCTCGTCTGCATCTCAACTTGCATATATTATATGGTAGGGAGAAACATATTTTTCAGAAAATAAATGAAAAGTGAACCTAGACTTAAAAATAGGATGGATACATCCTCAGCTTTCTTTTTTATAAAACATTTTTACCAATAAGAATGAAGGAAGGGACTGAGAGAAAGAGGGGGCAGGTAGGTGATGGAAGGATGAGAAGCACGAAGTAAAAGTGTGGGTAACTACAATGGTTACCTAAATTAGGTCACCTAGATTTATGCGTATAAGCTTCTTCCTATTCCCTCTATCCCTCTAATTTTTTTGAGTATCTTTAAGTTTATGTAGTTAATTTTTTTCATTAATTTAGAATTGGAATTGTTTCCCAAAACTAAAGATAATAGAATTTGCATTGGAACACCATACTATTTTTCCATTTGTCTTCAAGTTTTCATCTTTTAGAAAAAAAAATTACTCACAGGCACCAAACAAAAGAAATTAAGGTTCTGAAAATGGGATCGGTCAATAAACAAGTCCACACAATGAATTAGGAGTCAGTAGTTAAAATTGGAGTCACCTTGGGGTGAGATCCACCAATATTTAAATAATATAATGTAATTAAATAAAAAACAATGTTAATTTATATGTAAATAGAATTTTTTTCCCATATTATTCTTTTATGTATCGTTTCAATTTTATCGGATGACCGCAAATTGACTAAATAGAATTTTGTTTTTGATAAACAAGTAAATAGAATATATAAATCATATATAATCTAATAAAAAATAGTTAATAAAATATAAATATGATAAATTATTATATTTTTTTAAACTGAGAACGATATTATTTTAGGCTCGATAGTAAAAGAAAAAATGTATAAAATCTAACGCAATAAACTAGTTCAAAACTCTTGCTCAACTGATTAGAGAACTGGTTCATTTCCTTGGTGTAACCAAACCAATATGGATTGGGTTTTCATGCCATGGAAAAAAAAAATACTAAAGGGGTCTCAATGAATTAAATTATTTCCAAGTTCAACTTGTAAAAATAGAAGTTTGATATGCAAACATGAGTCGCAACTCAATTGATAAATATGAAATTTTTAGAACTTATCAGTGCTTAATTTTTTACTTGAGACCCATGAATATTTTTTTTCCTTTTTTATTATTGTAATTTGTAAGGAATTGCATATCCTGAGTGTGCTTTTTTATTATTATTTAGATAGGAGACACTAATAGTATGATATTATAAAGAAAAAATCAAACTCATAATATATTATTTATAAGAAAATTTTTATATCACTAAATCATAAAATGATGGTCAGACATGTTTAATATATGTCTGAATTTGAGTTATGGTTTTTTAATTGTATGGCTTGTAAAATGAGCAATCCAAGTAATTGACTGGATCAAATGACAACATTGAGATTAAATCAAAGGTGGAATAGTCAGACATGACAAAGCATATACGGTGTGTGTGACCATTTATCATTTAATTAAGACTAAGATAGTTTATGTCTTAAAAATTATTAATAATAGGAACCCTCCTTCATCTTGAGTTTGTGCTCATGGATGCCTACAAGATCATGTATCTTGGGACCTATGTATAAATAATTCTTATATTTCTCTCTTGCATTGCAATTTGAAAGATGCTCAATTAATCTCTCTCTCTCTCTCTTTCTCTAGAAATGTATGCTTAAATTTAGTTCGTAGTAGCATTTGTGCATAAGTATTTTTATTTCATGGTACAAAAAAAAATCAATAATCATACTCGCGATGCCCCATTCTGGCATAATAGACCAATTTTTTTACTTTCGTGTTGGCAAAATATTTTTTAAATACAAAAATTAATATAATTGATATATATGATTATTATTTCTCAATAATAATCCTTCCTTCCGTTTCAATTTGTAGTAAGGATTTTTTGGAGGAAAAAAATTGTTTCATTTTATAAATCAATTTAATAGTTTGAAGCAGCATTTATTAATATTTTTATTATATGCCTTGTTTATTGTAATAACCTTTATCCATTCAACAGATAATTGGGAGTAAATTTGACGATATAATTAATATTTTAATATTACTCTATTTTAATTAAAAAATTAGTTGAAATGTCATATTTATTAACTCGTGTGTTTAAATCAATGTATTAACAGTTGGATCAAATATCGAATCAGTAGGTCATGATTTTTATGGTTTAAACAGTTAGACTGTTGATCTGTTCATATAATTATTATTAAATTAAAAATTAATATTATATATATGAATGAGAAATATAATGTCAAGATATAAAAAAATCCCACAAGATGTTAAATTATCAATATATATATAAGTAATATAAATTATAGTACTGTGTTTTATTTGTGTTTTAATTAAGGGGAGGATGTGCTTCATTTTCCTATGGATACTAATATTGGAGGCTATTAATTTGCAACCTTTGATTTGTGGCATAATAATAGAAGTCCCTTTAAGTCCCAACCAAAAGAACATTGGCCATTTAGGGGCCTCAACATCTCTATCTATCACAAATGCCCAATTTTGACCTTGTATCGTTCAATATAATTAATTAATAATTAGGAACTAATCTAGTAAGATATTTAATTATTATATGTATTTATCTGCTCGTGTCCATCTGGGGCAGGTTCTTTCTGGTTGCTTTGGCGTGTGTGTGAATCTGAAAATTCCCATGGCAGCTCATCCCCACTTTAATTTCTGGGAAATCCCACCCACCTCTTTTCCCAAACAGGGGAAAATGACGCTTTAGAACCAAGTGGAAAAATTAAAAAGGTAAATATAATATTTGACCATCATAATTTATTTTTATTTTTATTTTATTTACTTAAAAAGTAAAATATCTAAATTTTTAATAAAATATAGATATTAAAAATTTAAATAAAAAATTGAAGCACCAAAATCTATGAGTTAAAATTGTATAAATCCAAATCAAAATCAAAATAAATTATAAAGATTAAATATTATATTAATTTAAAAATTAATTTACTAACTATCTTAAGAGTCGCTCTAACAAAAACTATCTTAAAAAGTAAAATATTTAAATTATTATGCTGGTAGTTGTTATTATTATTATTAGTATTTTGGTTTCAAAGTGCAATTTTTCCATCAGCATTCTTGAGGGGGAAAATTAAAGAAAAACTTTGGTGGTCGACAAACATTCATGAGTCAACCCTATGGCCTCCCCCTTGAATTTGACTTCGGCCTCCTTGCCTTACACAACCCACTTTGCCACTTTGCCCCTCCCAATTGGTTATGTATCGATTTTTTTTAATAGCCTAGGCCTCTGTTCAACTTTTAAAAAATTAATATAAAAGTTATTATACTATAGTGCAATTTCGTCCACCAAATTTAAAATCCTGGTACAAAAATCCGCAAGAGACACATGTTAGCAAATATTGACGATGAAGTGGGTGTTTGGATTAAATAAAAATCATGGTTTAATTTTTTTTTAAACAAACAACCTTAAATATTTATAAGTATTTATGTGCTAAATTATAATTTAAAATTATAGTTTTAGATAAACTTTTGAGAATAGAGTTTGGAATTAAAAAAATAGTTTATGGGTATCAAAAGATAATCTTATTCCTATTTTTTTGATACACTTTCTCCTCTCCCTACGCAAGGGCTGTGTCACGTCTTTTGCAGCTCGAGTATCTCTCCTCCCTCTGGCCATCATCACCATCTCTGATGGCCTTTCTCTCTAGCGTGATCTCCAAGTCCTTCGACAGCAAACACAACGTGTCCTCGTCTCCCTCTAACAATGAGCACGACGCCATCCTGTCTTTTTCTCACAACAAGCATGATGCTGTCAGTGTCGTCTCCACCTTCTATGTCTCCATCTATATGCGTCATCATTAGGAGATGTGAATACGAGGGAGATTTGGAATTCGTGAAGGTTGGGAGATGTGAATATAAGGGAGATCTGTAACTCGTTGAGGTCAAGAGACGGTGGAAATCACCGTCTCTATTCTCTACTAACTTCCGTTGCCAATGGAGGTCGGGATAAGGTAGAAGTCTTGGAGGTTGGAGATGGTGGAAGTAAGGAGATGGATGAAGATGATGAATATTCTCTATAATATTTTTTTTTTATTTCATACTATTTCTAATAATTTACCAATCGCAAAACTCATTTTGATAATAATAATACAAATACTCATTTATTCAAAATCATTTTTTTTCTTATAAGCTCTTCTCTAGAAGAGTTTATCCAAAATCACTTTCAAATCTTTTTTGTTCCATAAAATTTTTTTTAAAAGTCAATCCAAACAACTCGAATATAAAAAATATTGGCATATATTTTGTTTATGAAAAAAAATGATATTTTTTATATAAGTTTTGAGTTGAAGCGTTTATATGATTATAAAGTGTGACAAAATAAAAGGTTGTGCTTAAAAATATTTTCAGCTATATTAATTTTTTTTATATTATCATCATATTATTAAATATCTAATTTTATTATTTATAATTATTTTTTTTAATATAAGTATTTTTTATAAAAATTAAATTCAATATTTAAAAAAATTTAATGGAATTTTATACCACTAAAATAATTATATGTTAGCAGTTATATTAAATTTGAATACATGTATTTTTTGCATATGTATTTCGGATCAAATAAAATGTTTATATTTTTCATTAATGACACGTGTCTCTGTTAAGGATTTTAGGTTTTTACGTTATTGTTGATGGATGAAATTACATTAGAATATAGTATTATTTTTTTATCTTTAATATAATATTTAATTTATAGTAAAATGATATATTTTTTATGTCTTTAATATAAAATTTATTAAACTAATTAAATTAAATTAATTAATTAATATAATATATTTATTTAAAATATTTTAACTATTTTATTTAATTCTCTTTTTTTTATTTAATTTGTTTGTTGATAGATAATAGAAATATTTTAAAAATTTAGATAAATATAAAAAATATCTTATATTTATAATTAAAATTAATTTTTTAATTAGACATTAACATCAGAGGAGTAGTATTGTTTTTTTTTTTAGTATTTTTACCATCATCTCTGTTGCATATGACACAGTACATGGGACCACAATCCTGATGTCACAGATTGAGGATTCTTGTGTCATTTTGTCAGGGTTGATATTTATATTTAAGTCTGGCAATTTATTTTGTTAAAAAAAATTTGCATTTTATTTCTTGGATTATTTTTACATTTGACCAAATTTTTTTCTTTAAACAAATAAAGAAAAGAGACAACGAATTCCCTGGAAGCTGGAACTCAAACGGAGACAAATTTCCCGACGACAAAAGAAAAGAAAATTATTTTAAAGATATCGACGGCCATGCTACTAGAGCACAAAAATCTTGAAATAATCTTCAGCTTCTGAAAAAGAACGTCAAGCTGAGTTTTAGGATCAAAGTGGAATATTAGTGCTTTTATTTTTTTCGGTTAAATAAAATAATAAAATAAAAAGAGGGGAAATTGTGGGGTTATGTTAAGTGGGCGGAGAAAAACCACGTTGAATCAACGGCAGCCTCAGAAAACATCGCAAGCGCGTACCACATCCCTTTTCGGCTTTTCCTTCCTTTTCTCCTGTAGCTCCGACAATATTAAGCCCTTGATAAGATCCTCAAAATGGGACTCATTTGTCTTGTTCCGGTTAATGTATTAGTGAAGATTAATTAACAATTCACCCTATTTATAATATTATTTAAAAAAAAATAGATCTTATCTTATCTAGTGGGTGAGCTTAATATTTTTTTAAAAAAAAAATCCTAAAAAAAAAATTAGACTCATTTTAGGGATGAAAAATATATATATAAACCACATATAATTTAATAAAATAGGGTTATTAAAATTCAAAGCAATGTCGTTTTATATTCATTAAAAAAAATGCAAGATCCAATCCGATTGACATGTCCAACCGGTTGGGTTGATTGAGATGATCTCCAGTTAACATGGTTGATCCTAAGTCATTTATTTTTTGATTAAAATGGTTAATTAAATTTGTATTAAAAATGATTAATTAAACCCAGCAAAGTGACCGATTCACTGGGTATCAATTCCACCAACTAACTGAGTCCGGATTTTAATACAATTACCTTTAGGATTAATTTAGCAACTTAAATTAATTTTAGAGGTATAATCAATATTTTAAAATATTTAAGGGTATAATCAACACTCAAAATTAATTTTAGAGTTATAATTAGTAACCTAAAATATTTAAATTAGTATAATTTTACTAATTTACTAATAAAAACATAAATTTCTATCTAATTCATGCTACATAAATTTTTTATTTTAACACATCATTATTTAAAAGAACACATATGTAATATTATTTAAAAAAATACTAAATAAATTAAGTGAATTAGCATTTAATTAAAACTAAATAAATGATCATATTTGAAATTAATCTTATTCAAATTGAAGATGATCTTGTTAGAAAGTGAAGAAGTGGAAAGTCAACATCCTAATGAAGAGCCAAAAAGTCATCACATTACGTGGATCCAACACCCCAAAGGGGTAGCTTTCTATGTCCCCCGCCACTGCATACCAGAATGAACAATCCCATTCCAAGATAGATATATATATATATATATAGACACACACACACACAATATATATATATATATATAATGGTTATAACATTTTCTGATATTATTATTGCAAATTGTGACACGCTAAACCAAAACGTACGACCAATGTCCTCCATTTGTTT
The DNA here is from genome assembly GCA_037074615.1 of Leucaena leucocephala. Classification (NCBI taxonomy): domain Eukaryota; kingdom Viridiplantae; phylum Streptophyta; class Magnoliopsida; order Fabales; family Fabaceae; genus Leucaena; species Leucaena leucocephala. The sequence goes on along the minus strand of CM073555.1, from coordinate 18,609,385 downwards.
CATAGTCGCCTCATAATTTGTGTACCCTACCACTCCCCAGCAACAAAAGTCCATTCCAAACTAAATAAAAGAAAACACACAAATTTTAGCTAAGAGCGAAAATACACTAAAAATACTATTTCTATATATAAGTCACTTTATCCTATTCTTTCATATTAAAAAATATATTAAATTAATAAAATTTACTATATTTACCCTTATTAAAAAAAGAGTTTAAAAAAATTATTTATTATCTTACAAGTTTCTTAAAATATATTATAAGTGACTTATATTTAAAAATAAATTTTTTAAATTACAAATGAATTATATACAAGAACAAAATCGTATTAGATTATGAATATGGACCAAAAGTTAGCGTGGAGGTAATGTTTTGGGATTTGGATTCCATCAATTGAGGCTGCCCTCAGTCTCAACTGAGAGATGTTAACTATTAGATCATGACCTAATGATTTTAGGGACTGTTTGGTATGAGGAAGTTGGATGGGAGGACAAATTTTTATGAGATGGATTTAAAAAAAAAAAATAGAAGAAGTGGGGTTAAAAGTTTTTAATTAATTTTTCTTACTATTTTATCTTATATTTTTTTATTAAAATGTTATAACCCCACTTCTCAATTTTTTTTTTAAAAATACAAGATTGTGAAGGCAGCCTCATGAAATTTGGATCATACTGAAGAAATGATTGAATCTATGAATCGATTGGATTATGCCCATTAAACTAGTGTTAATCCCTGAACCATAAACACTGTTTCAAGCTGAAGAATACTGAAAGGATGATTAGGAAGGCACAAGTAATTCATTATTATTTCAAAAGGAGTAATGTTGTTACAAGAATTTGACCTCATATGTAGTATAACTAAATTCCTTCTATATATATATATGGAACAAACGATTCAACAACAATGATATGATCAACATGATAATAATTCACTTTACAATTACTGATTAAACAGACCTCAAAACTTTATCGCCATCATCTACTATTTGGCTATGTAGTTTATATACATATATATTTTGTGGAACAGAACACAGAAATTCTTCACCAACTTATCTCATCTGGAAGTTGAGTGTCTTAATGCAGTAGGCAAACATGAAGGCAAAGAACACAGTAAAAGCAATCAAAACTGCTGCAACTGGCCCCATGAAGTCTGTTCTAAAGCCGAAATGATCTTCGATATACTTGTTGATAGCAATTTGATTATTAACTCCATACCCAGGTGCGAAAATCTCTGTCGTTACATCGCTATATTGTGAGACGATCAATCCATATACTGTCCATGCAACTGGGCAAATCCAGTAATACCAGACCCACCACTTTGGAATTTTCTGAAATAAATTACTTTCATGTTAGTGTTGGAAGATAATAATAATTACCAGATTACAATTAGAATAATGGGCCTATATAATGATACTTACGGGTCTTGGGATGAAGAAGCCAGAGAAGACATTGAAGAGTCCATAGAAAGCTGCTGCAAAAATTGCAGCAACTTGGTGGTTTGGTGTGATGGAGACAGTCATCATGCCATAGTATGTGAAATAGAGGAAGGAGAAGAAACAGACAAAGAAGAACCAGAAGAACTTGTCTACTGCCCATTCAAAGCTCACCATAGCATATACCAACAATGAGTAATACACAGCTTGAAACAGCACATAAGGTATCTCTGTCACAACCTGCAAAACATTATGCAGCAAAGGGATATATATAAGGTGACTTTAAGGGTAGGATGGAGAGAAAAGTGAGGTGAAAATTAGGTGGGTGGATACTAGGAAGGAAAATTTTCTAAAATGGTAAAAAAGTTTACTAATTTTAAGAGTTTTCCCTTTTAATATTCTTTCCTCCCTGGTTTTCTTCGCATCCAAACATGAAGTAAAGCTATTATGGAATCATAAGGAAAAAGTTCAATTTTATATGCTCTTTCTTACCTGTGCAATGGCATAAGGCATTGCTGAGTACATTCCAGCAGCCCTTTCTCTATAGAAAACTGTTCTTTCAATGGCCACAATAGGTTGAACAGTTGAGCAATTGTTGATTCCAATGAAGAGAACAGAAGCATACATTGCTCCTATGATCATGGTCAGGTCTGTTGAGCTATCTCTGTAGAAGAGAAAATAACAAGAGAGAGACTTTAGCTAGAATCCTTGAATAATGGTAGGTTAATAGTAGAAAATAGTTCAAAGTTCTTACCTTTTCTCTCCAATTTTCCAGAATATTGTCCCCACCATTAGACCAGCAGCTAAGGTGAAGAAGAACCTGACAAGGTTATAATCTGGACTTCTCCAGTAAGTCCACCATTGCTTCCATATACAAGATTTGAACTGTCCCCATGTGGACTGAGAGTATTGAGTTGGGAAATAGAGATCTTTTGCGCCGGGTGGTGGTGTACTTAATTCCTTTACCAGAGCTTTGTTTCTCCTGCTCATATAGAAAACATGTGTAAGTTCAAACTAACAAAAGCATACGAACAACATTAGACAATGTCACTATGATGTTGTTTATTTATGGACTTACTGGAACAGAGATGATAACTTGTATTGTTCAGCAAAGTCCATTCCAAGACGAACTTCAGCTGCTATGGAGCTCACTTCAAGCATCCATGTTGCTGGGTTGTACTTATCCTTAATTTTTGGGACTCCTGGGATTGCCTGTTATAGTGGAATGAATAAATTTGGAGTCAAATGTTGGAAACTTGTTGTTAAAGAAATCTAACAGATAATATCAAGTAGTTAGTTGTAGTACCTCGAAGAATTCTACAATCTTGTGAGAATTCCTACCCAGTGGTCCAGCGTAAATCACTTGCCCTCCTCTTTTCATCAATAGAAGCTATTTATAACAAGAAAGAAGACAAGGATGTTTATTAAGTACCAAGGAAGTAGACACAAAATCCCACAAAGACAACATTGTTGAACAAGATCATAGGTAAGGTAGGTACCTCATCGAAGGCTTCAAAAATGTCGATGCTGGGTTGGTGAATTGTGCAGACAACTGTTCTTCCTGTGTCGACAGTGTTTCTCACAGTCCTCATGACAATGGCTGCTGCTCTAGCATCTAGACCTGAAGTGGGTTCGTCCATGAAAATGATTGAAGGATTAGCCACAAGCTCAACTGCAATTGTCAATCTCTTTCTTTGTTCTGTTGACAACCCTGTCACTCCTGGAAGTCCTACTAGGGCATCCTTAAGATTATCAAGCTCCACCAATTCCATTACTTGATCCACAAATTCCTGAGAAGACAAACAATTTATAAAAAAACAATTAATTTCGTCTTCATCCAAATATTATGAAAAGAATCAGAAAATATTAGTGGTTTTAGTTTACCATCTTTTCTGCTTTGCTGACTTCTTTAGGTAACCGAAGGAAGGCAGAGTAAATCAAAGATTCCCTGATTGTAACTTGTGGTGAGTGAATATCAGTTTGTTCACAATATCCTGAAATTCTTGCAAAGGTTTCTTGCTTCTTTGGGAACCCAGAAATTCTAATATCGCCTTCGATGTAGCCACCGGTCTTTCTTCCTGCTAAAACATCCATTAAGGTTGTCTTACCAGCTCCACTCACTCCCATAAGTGCAGTTAGAACACCAGGCCTGAAGGCACCAGTTACTTCCTTAAGTAGCTGTAACCTATTTTCAGTAACACCTTGATCTTTCATTTCCTGTCAAAATTCAATTATGTCAATTTACCTTCATTGGTACCATAAAGTATCAAGGGAAAATCACTATAAGATTCTAGGAAAGAAATATAATTACTAAAAAATTTTACAGCAAGTGAGTAACATAGACCTACTGTCATTGTATGTTGCCCACTTGTTTTGGAACTATTCAGTGACTACATTATTTCTTTGGAACTTTATAGTAATTTTGAACAAGAGGATGGAATACTTACAGGTGGCATGTCAACAAAGTAATTAACACTATCGAAGGACATTGCAAGTGGTTGAAAAGGTAAGACCATTCCTTTCTTAGGAGCAACTCCATTGGCTGACTCAATGTTTGAATCAACAGGTCTCATTTGATTAGGGTTTGTTTTGCTGTACATTCTCTGCATTGCAACTTCTCTTGTGTTGTTTCCATCTCTAGTTGACATAGGCCTTCTGAGTCTAGGTTCTGCCCTTGAATCTCCTGCACCTTCTGTTTCATTTTCTGATTCTTCAGTTATAATCGCTTGCTTCCCTCCAATTGCTATATCATCAAACAAGACAAGACACATTATGTTAAGATCAAATGTCAAATGATACAAGGAACTACTTTTGGAAGATTAATGATCAAGATCTATGAGTTCTTACGATTAAGGTACATAAGTGCTAAGGTGAATAGAACGTTGTAAAGAATTGTGAAGCCGACGAGCGCCCCTGCAGCTATCCAATACCATTTTTTCTCAGGGAAAACATCAAAGCTATCCAACACAGCTAGACCCAATGGACGACCATCTGAAGCCTGTAGGAAAAGGAAAGTTCAATTCAAAGAATGTTCCTTTTGAAGTTTTAAGTACTCTGATGAATAATTATTCTTAAGCTACTCACATTTCGGTTCATCCACCTTGGTGCAAACATTTCATTCACAGCAAGGCCATTGAAGGAGTAAGACAATGGCGAAACCCAGTAGCCCCATACCCACCAATTTGGAATGTCACCTGTTAAATCATTAAGCATTTGTGTGAGAACATTAATTCCTCTAATGGGTAATCATTTTGGAAACATGTTTCAAAATTCAAACTTTAAATATCCCTCACTCACGTTTGGGTACGATGAAACCTCCGAGTAGGAAAACAAGAAGGAGCATGAGGGATCCTCCAGTGTTGGAAATAATCATTGTCCTGCAAACTCCTGAAATGAACCTAAACATCCCAGCTGCCATTTGCTGAATCAGAAATACCAACAACAGCTGCTTGAAGAACCTGAAAACGACATCAAAGGCAAATATTCCCATTAGCTCCACTACAAATTTACATATTACCTAAGTAGGATGGGAAACTATAACCCAAAAATAGCTGCTGCTGAAGTGGAAGAATTAACCTAGTTAAATACCTCATTGAGTATCACATCCTACTTAATGTGGTACTCCCATACTACCATGTCTCCATCAGAAACACATTGAACTTAACTAACCTGCTAGCTTCGGGTGCGAATCCTATTGTGTAGTAGGTGATGACCATCCACACAACAGACTCTAATATCGAAATTGGAATGCGAAGAAGGAAATTGGGGAGAGTGTAAGTCCAAGCAGGATGGAACAGAAGGTCTCTATGCTTGTAAAACACAGGAAGCCTTGCAATTGTGAGAGATAACTCAGCAAAACCATTGAACATGTTCATGATCATGGAGAAAAGAATTGCCCCAATATAAAGAGCCCCATCATTTATATCATTCTGGTGCATCTTGGTCCTCAAGAAGATAGTGGCAGCAATAATGGAAATGATGATTATCTGAACTGTCTTGAATATGTAAACAAAAGAGTTCCTCTTGATCAATAACCATTCCTTATCAAAGCATGCTTTTAAAAGATCCATTTTGGGCACTGAATATTTCTTGAAAACAAGTGCAGCTTTGTGTCCCCTTGACTTGTCAAATGGCACTGAGAGCTCATTCTCAAGCCTCATTCCCACATGGAAGCTCTTGAATCTGTTTGCAAACTCAGACACTGTCACATATCTGTACGGCTTGCTCCTGTCTGCCCAATATTGTTCTTGGTCTTTCCTTGAAGTGACCTGAACACATTTCACAAGTCAACCCGAGTTTAGTATTAGATATATTAAGTCCTATGTCAACTAATTGAAAGATAAATTAAAAATATATAGCTTTGAGTCCTATCAAATTCATTTAAGTTATTTTGATAGAAAAATAAATCTAATATATACTTAATTCACTCAAAATCTAATATTCAGTTCCAATGATCAATGCAATGAGAAAATGAGTATATATATATACCTCTTGTAAGAAATCAGCGGTTCCTTTTCTTTCAGGACAGCGGAATCCCATGGACTCAAAGAACTCAAGGATGTGTTCACGTGGGCCCTGGTAGACAATCTGACCCTCGGATATGAGGATGATGTCATCAAAGAGATCGAACGTCTCAGGAGCAGGTTGAAGGAGTGACATGAAGATGGTTGCTTCAGTGAGGTGTACAATCTGCTGCAAGCACTTCACTATTTGATATGTTGTGGAGCTGTCAAGACCCGTCGATATCTCATCCATGAACAGTGTCTTTGTCGGTCCCACAATCATCTCCCCTGTACAAAAACAATCACATCCATTTCATTCACTCAAAGTTCCCACATAACAATCCACATATCCTCTGGGGAAATATTTAATATGTTTTTATACATAGAAGAGATTAGTAATATAAAGAATTTATACAAGGAGAGGTACTTAAACTCAAATTATTCTGATTAATAAAATTTTTAAACAGCAATTCCCCCCCCCCCCCAAATTTTCCTTATTTTTATTTAAATAGACGGAGTGTAAAAAGTGACATGTGAAACTATGAATTTGGTGATAGTGGGTTGGTGAATCCGTGAAGGTGAAGGACCAAGTCCAAAGTAATAAGAGTTAGGCCGGCTACCGTATTTTATTTAAATTTTGAATATTTTGACACACTTTGACTTGGTATATATTGGCCACATTATTATTTTAAAAATAAAAATAAGACAAGAGAACTGATAAAATAAAAGCTTGTTGATCAAACATGGGTGATGACGCAAGTGAAGATAACCAAGTAATGCTTCAAAGAAGAATAGAAAAATTCAGAACAAGATTATTTATTGTTGGCTTATTAATTCCTAACCTGTGGTTACACGTTTCTTTTGGCCTCCTGAAACACCTCGGTGCATTTCATCTCCCACAATGGTATCTTTGCATATGTCCAACCCTAATATCTGTTTAATGTCAACACAGCAACCATATGTAAATATTATTAATGATATATATTTTTTTATTTAGAAAAGTAAACATTAATGGCATGAGATTATAAGCAGGGATTGAAGTGAAATTTTCATATAACTAAAGGTCATGAGCAATTTGATAAATATCTAACAATAATGCAACCATGACAAGTTGCTCTGTTCTCTCATAAATTCATGTTTATCGGTTGTTTTGTTTTCCTGTGGTAGGACCCATTTATTAGATGCCAAAACTGAAAGTGACTCGAGAGAGTAGGTAAGGAGAAAATTTTGACGGAAAAGTGATTTGGGAAGAAAATTTTTGAAGATCTGGGGTTGTTATATATATATATATTGTCAGATCACTATCTGATATGTGTAAACATGTTGAAGGAATAAGCCCTTAATTCAAGTAATTACCTTAAGAGTATAATCAGTAATGAGACTGCTTTCTGTTCCTTCCATTGCTGTAGCCTGAAAAATAACAGGGACAAGTTGAGAGAGAGGAAACAAAAAAAATATATTTAGAATTAATAATTATTTTGGTTTTTTTGTAAAATATACCTTCATGAAAAGGTCAATTTCAGCCTCAGGTAATATGCCGGCTTCTTTTTCTCTTCTAGCAAGCTCAGTCAAAAGGTCTGAAACATTGTCATCAATAAAGGAAATTAATTAAAAAAAACTTTGTTAATCACTGATTTATATTATATTAATCCCTGTTTAAGGTAAAATTGTTAGTTAAAATTACCGAATCTAGTCCCAACCCCTTGACATCTGGCAGAAAAATCCAAGGTTTCTTTCACAGTCATTTCTCCGACATGAACATCATTTTGACTAATGTAAGCCGATGTCTTTCTGGGCACAAACTCCTTCAACTTGTACCCGTTGTAAGTAATTTCTCCTTTCACCTGTTTCATCCCCAAAAAACAAAACTTTTTAGTAATTCAAAAACATTAATTTCACACAATTAATTTTTTTCCTTGGGATTTACGATGTACCTTCAAGTTTGGGTCCAATTTTCCAGCCAAAGCCAACAAGAGAGTCGTTTTCCCTGAAGAAGGTGGACCAAGCAACAGGACCATCCTACACAAACCAACAACAAGATCACGAATTATTCAAATTAAAGCAATGTTCGTGCATCAAAATGTCAACTTGCTCCCATATTACTCCTTTAGACTTTTTTTTTAATACCTTGAAGGTTTAATAATTCCAGAGGCATTTTTAAGAATTGTCAGCTTCGTCCTCTTCGCTGTACTTATCCCACACACGCCAAGGGCTGATTCAGCAAGATTCATTGCCGCATTTGGCAACGTTGGAAGAGCCCTGCTTCCTATGTATGAATCTGCCTCCACTGTCAGATTCTGAAACCTCACTTCCACCGTCGGAAGCCTAATCCCGACCCTGCGCGATTAAGGTTTTGGGCTAAGATGCGATGTCGACAAATATTTATAATATGATATGATGATAAGTAATAAGGTCAAGATCAACTGACTTTTCGATTCTGTTTCTGAACTTTCGGAGGTATTTCTCGTTGTCTTCTTCGGCGACTTTGAAGATTCTGTCGATGATTTGTTGTCTCTCGTTCATGTCGAGTTTTCGGACATCGACTTCCTTGTGCATTACCGGAGCAGCGCCAGCGTCGCCACCGTTAGTTTGGAAGATGCTTGTTCTTAGCCTGTCGTAGGTGGGGAGTTTCTCTATGGCGGCCCACTTGAGAGCCTCTTCGTCTTCGTCGACGCGCATGCTCCGGCGAGAGTACCGGCCACTCGCAAACACCTCTTCCATTCTCCAACTCGACCTGCTAAAACTCTTACTTATGTTCCTCGTTAAGTTATTACCCTCCATTGTCACTCACCTTCTTCTTCTACACAATATTTCAGACGTTAATGAAACAATTAAGCAACACAAGAAGAAGAAGAAGAAGAAGTCCTCTTCTCTTTCAGGTTTCCGTCCCTTTCTTGGTTAACAGAACAGGAAAAAGAGCTTAACGACCCCAGAAATCGAAAAGAAAATTGCTCTCTCTCTCTCTCTGAATTTTCTTGTGGTTGTTGTGTTATTTTCCACTGAGAGAGAGTTGGAGATGAAGAAGAAGGAGAAGAGAAAGGAAACTGAGTTTAGTTCCTTGTTTCATGGGAACGGTGTTTATATATATATATATATAGACGAGTGAAGAAGAGGACAGAGAGGCCGCCAAAAGGGGCAGCCTGGTTTAGGGGGCAGAATGGTCATAACTCATAATACTTGGTTCAAAATATGAAGCTTTAGTAAGAAGTGAAGACCCAAAAATAATATTAAAAAAATTATTTTTTTAAGAAAATAGTCATTTACATAGTCAAGTTGTGTTTCGACGTGGGACTCTTGAGTTACTCGTTCAAAGATGAACTGCCCGCACCAACTTGGTTCTGGTTTCCTGGAAAAATCATGCATCTTCATTAATTTTTTACTATTCAAATAAAGTAATATATCTTTAATTTCCTCTCTACAATAAAAAAAGCAATGCATGCTTTTTTAAAGCACTGGTGCTTGATTCATGCATGTGACTTGGAAGGGGGGATAATGGATCTTAATTAACTAACACAACAATAATACAGATTTTTGTGACACAATCCAAAAGAAAATCTGTATGTATTAAATAAGTTAATTATAAGAAGAACGTACATGAGCTCTAAATTAATAACAGTATCTTTACACCACTTTTCTTTTAATAATTGGAACTTACGGATTTTTTTTAAAGAAAAATCCATTCTCATAAATAAAGTATATTTTGAATGTAGAAGGCCACAAGAGTCCTTCCACTTTAATCCACTCGACGTTGGACATCTTAACAGTAATTTTTTTAGTTCATGGATAAATGAATTGTTAAAATGTTGATCAAGTTTATCACAATTAATGAAGTAAGAAGTTTAATTCAATCAAGTTTCATTGACAACTAAAAAACTAAAAAAACATAATAATCAACTGATGTTGGTTTAAAGGATAAGGATTTTAACCGTCTAAACATGAGGTCTCAAATTTAAAGTTATGATAATATAAAAAATTTATTGTCAATTTGACTCAATAATGCTTAAATTTAACCTAATTAGATAACTATATAAAAAATATATAATAATAATTAAGAAACTGTGAAGAAATAGTAATCATGTGGACAAATGTATGTATATATTATTCAGAATTTTCGGCCTCTTAATTTAAATGATGAATCGGTAAGAAATTAAATTAAAGGCTAGGTCAATCATGGGTGACGAAGGGATTACTAGACAAAAGCAAAGAGACGGGTCTATATACTAATTGTGATCAATATTCACGAATTTAAAAACCTTATTTAGTTTCTGTCATTTTATGCCAATGTTAATACCAACCTTTGCAAGATATATATTGTTAATGATGATGTCATTAATTGGACTTGGTCATTTTTACTTCATATACAAAATCAAGGTGTACTTCTAGAATTTTTTTTATTTATAAAAAATACGTTTTACAGAAAATCCTCTCACAACTTGAATCCATAATCTTATGAATTATGTTATGAGTCAAATCTGTATGAATTTGACCAATTTTTATTGACACGTGGAGATGGAATTTTATTTCGAAGCGAGCAACATCGAAAATTACATATAATACATAAGATTTGCATAAATATTTAGCGTCAAAGATATTTACTATCTATATAATACTTAGGGAAAAAAATTGAAAACGTAGGGATTCATCATGGCCCTACTTGTCGGTTGTTCCTTCACCACTATATTAATTAATTATATAAAATTTATTATGTTTTTATTACATTGACTTTAATTTTTCTGTTCAAGAATATATATTGACTTTGTTTTCCTTTATTAGATCATTATGTTTATGTATGCCCATTAAAATAACAAAAAAAAATTATTTCGAATTATTTTTTTCCTTAGAAAAATGTGCTGCACATGTTCTATTAATCCCCATTAGACCAAGATTAATAAAACCTTTTAAGGTCCAAGTGAAGCACCACAAACAAACAAAATTAATTCGTCACTGTTGTTAATTTTTTAAGACTATATATATATATATATATATATATATATATATATATATATATGCGCGTGCGCAGGATGAATTCCATTGTTTTGAATATTCCTACCAGGAATTAATTTATTTTTTGGGGGGATGATATATATATCGTAATGGTCATGTGAGAAGAATAATGAATTTATAAAAGTAAATTACAAATTGAAAAAAAATATGGTTTATACATGTATCTCCACATGTATACGAAATATATAATTTTAAATTTTACAAAAAAAAAGAAATATATAATTTTACAAACAAGCTTCTAGAGATACTCTTACGTAGTTATACATATATAGATAATAAAATCAAATGGTTGAATATACAGACGTAGGAGTGCAACTGATGAAAACTTGGAAATTTCAATAACTTGAGAATTCGAGAGTTTATGAAAATGAGACATCGACACTTGTGTTCCTTGTTTATTCAAAAAAATGTTATCAATACTTATCCGAGAGAACGTAACCGTATCCTTACGCTAGCTGTATGTTTTTTCTTCTAAAAAATCTAAATACTCCCTCCATATTATACACTCCTTAATTTATTCAAATTAATCAACTAACTATTATATTAGTTATAATTAATTAATTTATTTAGCTTACTTAATATATCTAAAAAAATTAACTAAATCTTATATTAAGGATTATATGTGGTATCATACTCTATATGAGAGACATATAATTAATTTCGGATATAAATAGAAAAAATATATTAAATTTTAGATAAACACAAATTATTGCTTATATATAAGAGATAGGACAACCCCTATAAAAGAGAATGTTACTTATAAAAATGACAGGAAAGGATATTCCATATGAATAATTTATGTTTTTCTGTCTTAAATATAATATCTAATAAATTAATTTATAAATATTAAAAAAATTAATTAAGTTTATTATTTTCTATTATTATATAAAAAATATGTGTCACTTTTCTTAAAATACATCTCTTTCTCTTTTAATTAGTGTATTAATGGGAGATAAAAGAAAGTGAGAAAAAATTGTCAAATTAATGGGATAATGTAGACAAAAATATTAAATGAAAAAGACAAAGTGAATTAAGAACCTATAACCAAACAACATCCATAAATTATGTCTTATATTATTAGATTGGGTCTTGTAGCCAATAATATAAAACTCCTCTTTTAATGTTTTTTAAATGTGAAGTTGTGAATTCATTCAAATATTTTATAATTTTATCCCTAATTATAATTTAGTTGAAATCATCCATAATCTTTGCCAACTAATATTAATTTATTATTTTTTAAAAAATAAAAAAATATTAAAAATGAGCATAAGATCTCAATCCAATTTGTTCTATAAATTTATAATTTTTTTCTAAAAATATTCTTATTTTTTAATAAAATTTTAAAAATAATAAATTAATATTAATTGGTAGATGATGAATGATGACAACTAAGTCATAATTATACTATATCTGTGTCCATATTACCATTTTCAGTCAAAAATTATCTCTATAATTTTTAAATTTTTGGCTTTGACCAATTTAAGGTAAGGTCAATTAACAGAATTTGATATTTTTATATCTAATTTTTGGCTTCATATAAGTGTTTTTGCATATTTGCCCTACTATATATGTGCGTGACCTATGGAAAAAAAAATCCTATATTTAATAGGAGAGAGAGTATTTAGGAGTATTCCATAAGGCATCGAGTAGTCGTTATTTTAGTTTGAAGGCAGATTATTAGGCGATCCCATTCCGCATTATACACTTCTCTACCCTCAAGCTCTCGACTTTTTTTAGTTTCCCACAGTTGAATTTGAACTCTCATAATTTTGAGAAAATGAAAAAGAACGACATTCTAGAATTAAAATTGTAAGAATATAACTCTCAGCTTCCATATGATGTCAATTAAATTATCTAACACAAATTCAGTTCAAATATAGTATATAAATAGAGAGAGTGTGTGTGTGTGATATATATATATATATATATATATATATATATATATATTACTCTCTCCATTCTCCATATCAATTTGCATTTTAGCAATTTTTTATTTCACTTTAAACGTTGCTTTTATTTGCCAATGGACAGTTATATATTTTTCTTTTTCAATCTACCCTAAACAATAATAATTAAGTTACATGAGCCTAGTTCGAGTGGTATAAATGTTTAATACCACTCCCATCAACTACTTGTCATCATATAAAAAATAATATTTAAGTCATTAAGTATGTCTTAAATTGATAAAAGCTTTAAATTTACTCTTATTAAAAATTGTCTATCTTTTTGTCTATGTTTATAAATTATTTTTACCTCTCTCTTCTCTTTCTCTCCTTGTAACGGGAAATTATATAAGTACATATATAAAATAGGTTTGGAATATAGGTAATTAAAGGAGTAGTTCGTGTGAAGTTCAACTAACAATTGCGTTAGTTAAAGACATAGACACAAGAAGGAGTCTGATCTGATCCATTTGAATAATGATGATCCAAGTTTGTGGGTAAAATTAGCTGGTTGGTCTTGATGATCAAGTTGACAAACGCAGACAAGAAATTAAATACAACAACCATAATTTGGAAATGCTTTTGTTTTGTGATGGTTGTTCGTGAAATTACTCAGTAGAAAGCAACACAATCCTAATGGCTAAAAAACAATTAACGTAGTTGTTGGAATAATTAACGTAATATTTTTTGTTAAGTATAAGACCAAGACTAAGTACTCTAATTGGTAAAATCATGGAATGTGAAATTAATTTGGATTATTAATGTGAGATTTTGACTACTATTCGAAAGGTGCGAAGGATCGAGAGTTTCATTTTTCAACCACGTCGTACTTGCTTTCTAATTAAATAATGCTTCTCATTAACGTACGATGAGAGGCACTACTGTGTCCTGCAAAGTTGAATCGTTAGATCTTAACCAAACATGGGAGTCCTATTACTTCAACGGTTAGATGTTACGGACATTTCAACTCATGGACTCATTTAATATTAATGGGTTGTTCATTTTCAAAGTATCCTTAAACTGTTAAACACCGCAAATATGATGTCATGATCACGCCATAGAATGTCTTGTTTCTATTAGTATATTTTTAAGGGTTGAGATACTTATAACATTTTAAAATATTTTTTAATGGTAATCAATATTTAAAATATTTTTTATAGTAATCAATACCTAAAATTAATTTTTGATATATTCAACACTTTAAAATATTTTTTCTAATAACAATAATTATCCTAAAATAATTTTTATGTAATCTTGATATTTAAATATATTTTTTCAATAACAATAGATATTTTAAATTTAAGATATTAAGTACTATTAAAAAAATATTTTTGAGTGCTGAATGCATTTGAAATTAATTAAAAATATTGAGTATTAATTTAAAGTGATTGATTATTACAATCGTACATGGGGATTGTATAAGAAGTTTAATTACTGGATCATATGATTTGATTGTGGATCACACAATACTGGCATGATTTTGAGCTGGCCTCGATTCTTATCTCTTTTCACCCAAAAACAAAAAAACAAAACGCATTATATTCCACCCATATACAGTTGAAGGTGCCGCAAAAATTATCTGACATTTATGTAAAAATATATCTTTCTTAAATAGGAATTAATTAATGAATCATAATAATTAAGTGTATATGAATATATTTTTTAAGGTATTTAATTTCAAAATGAATTCCCCCATTTCTTTCACAGGTACTAACAGGATAAGTCTCAAAAGGTTGACCCTCCTCATGTACTGTTTAAAATACAAGTGTGAATTATGTGGAATAATAGCGACTGTATTCCTTGAACTAAACGAGCACCATTTTTATTTGAGAAAGTTCAAATGGAAGCAGACAAGTTCACATACTGACGGAGTTTCATAGAGCTGCAAGAAAAAGCAAAGACGGTGTCAATCTACTAGGAAAAGATCTCAGGAAAAGGTCGTCTCCTCAGGAAAATTGATGCCTGAAACAGTCTCATAATCTTTAATATATGAAGCAGCCGGCAAAGGTTCCATGAGAATATATCATAATACAGAGGAAACACCCATATATATGTAATCAATATTGTTCTTTGATGGTGTTATCTATGGCATATACACGTATACACACATCTTCATGCTTGGCCGGGCATGATCCATACATATATGGTGTGAAACAGTAACTAAGAAGCAGTCAAGATTCGTTGCAAAAGACTTGGGACAAGGCCTTCTAGAGTGTCAACGTACCTATAATTAATAATACCATATTTACGGACCAACTCTCTACTCTACATATGTCTATTTGTTACTATTCTATCCTGTACTAAATTTATGTAAGTATATATAAAGAATTTACAGAGATTAAAAAAATATATTAAGTCCATTATTTGAGAAAAATGTATGTTAGCCTTCTTAAACAATTCATTTTAATCATTTGCATGAAAAATTACTCTTTTTGATGGAAAACTCTTTTAATATATATAATCAATAAGAATAATTTAAAAAAAATTACAAATTTAGAAAATAAAATAAATTAAAACCTTATATTTAGAACTAATGCCATAAACCTTTCATACTAACTCTCACATTTAGGGTTGGAGAAAGTGATTAACATTGTGTAGATTTGCTGAGCTGATCATTGCTTAGTTGGTGCTACGTTATTCAAAATCACCATGTTTGTGTATTCAGACATTGTCCTTTTGATTTAGTGTATGACGCCATCTACTCTATTTTTTTTATATTAGAGTGACAAATACTAAGGATGTGAAGTTATAAGTAAATTAAATTTGTGATTTTTTATTTATAAAAAAATTTTCATGTCATTAAACTATAAAACTATACGCACATTCTATAATTAACATATCCATGCAATTTTGCATCCCTAACCTCTCTGTCTTTTTCCAACGTTGGATATATATATATATTTTTTGAGTAAATTATATAACAGCAATATATATAAACATAATGCTCCCGTTTATAAATAATGACAAAGTCAGTCGCCTTCGTGACGATATGGACAATTTGGTTAGAAAAAAAAAAGTATTTTTGAGTCCAAATTATAATTTGAGCCGAAAAACACCCAAACATCATTTTTAAAACCAAGAGTGATAACGGTTAAAACTATGGTTTTATTGATTCTAAACTATGGTTCAAGAGAAGCAAGAGGAATTAGCTTCTGGGCATGTTTAAGATATTTTGTGGAGTGCAATAACCATTTTGCCATGAGTGTTTTTCCCGCCTTCCTTCCCTCTTCCCGACTTTTGCTCCCTCTCTCTTCTCCGTCGACCTCCTCTTTCTCTCTCGCAGCCGCGTCGTTAGTGTTGGCTTCTGCTCTGTTCTCCGTCGTCCTTATGCTTCTTAGCGTGTGAAAATTTACAGATTGGAGCTTGTTCTTCTTTTCTGGCGTCTTCCCTTCTTCTCCGTTCACTCCCGTCGCGTGTGCGTTGCCGGAGCTCGTCGTCTTCTTCCCTTCAGATCTCGTCGGTGGATCGTTGCCTGAGCACGTGTGCGTTGACGGGATGAAGAATAGAAGAAGTCTACCCTCGCCGTCATTCTTGTTGTGGCTTACCTCATTGCCGTAGTGCCCGAATCTGAGGCTCCTGCACCGGATATCGGACCTCCCAGCGAAACCATGGTTCTCGACGTATATTTCTTTAGATTTGTGCTTGAAAAGCACTGTGGCGTTGTTACTATTGTTTAAATATATTTGGGTATTTATTCTGGAGCTTATCTGGATAGATTTTTTTTACTTTGATCAAGTTAATCTCCAGTCATAGGCTTGCATTGAAGCAGAGGTCACAATTCCCAGAGAAGCAAGTTTGAATCTTGATTATGCCAGGCTCTCTTTTCGCCAACAGTTACAACAGAACACAAGAACAAGAAGTGAACGGAGAAACAGAAGCGGAGGAAAGGGTTTTGAAACGAAGAAGAGAGAGAGAATGTGAAAGGAAGCCAAAAGCAAAGCTGGAGTAAGGGATCCCAATGGCTACGGGCAGCAAAGGGGGAAGGGGTTGACTTTTTAGTCTATTTGTGAAAGTCTCTTTCTCTCTCTGCTGCGAAATGGCCTTTCCCTTGTATTTGTCGTTAACTTTTTCTCCCAACGCAAACAGAAAAAGCCTTCGCCTTTAATTATTTGTTAATTGCTCATGAAATTACAATAATGCAAACTTGCTTATGCTTCCCCTCTTTTTATATAAATTCTTAATTATTTATTATTAATTATCAAATAAATCATATATATATGTATGTATATATATTATTTATTATTATAATATCAAACAAAAAACAT
The DNA here is from genome assembly GCA_037074615.1 of Leucaena leucocephala. Classification (NCBI taxonomy): domain Eukaryota; kingdom Viridiplantae; phylum Streptophyta; class Magnoliopsida; order Fabales; family Fabaceae; genus Leucaena; species Leucaena leucocephala. The sequence continues at coordinate 18,592,241 of CM073555.1, read as the reverse complement.
AATTTAAAATTACACTTTATATAATTATTATTTTACCTTATGCCCTACCTATAAAAAAAGTCATTATAGTAATAACTATCTAGACACCTATTTTTTTAAAATTCACTTTTTATACTAAAATTATTTTTTAAAATCATTTTAAAATTATTTTTTTTATAATCTATTTTATAAAAGCTAAATCAAACACGTTAAATATTTCAAATTAATTTATTCAATCAATATTTTATTTTATTTTTTATTTTGGGTGAAAAGAGTGAAGGGTCAAGAGAGGTCCACTTGATTAATTATATACAGAGGCGTATTAATTATAAAATAAGTAAAATTGAATATTAAATAAGAAATTCGGTTGGCATGCATGCATGCATGTGCTCTCTCTCTCTCTCTCTCTATATATATATATTGGTAGTTACAGCGTTTTGTTATCATGGAGCGGAGCGATAAATACTAATTGTAATTATATGAGTGACAAAAAGGCACCAAACTGAAAACAAGGTTCAGTGATGCCTCTGAATTATGACGCATAGATTCTTCAGGAATTGATGAGATTAAAATAAAATATTGGAAACATGTAAAATTTTAATTAAAACAAAATGTGTGGGAATATGTGGGAGCGAGTTTTTTTGTTTGGGTGGGGGTAGGCCAATGAATGATAGTCAAAAAGGGAGGGAAATTGAAGTCAAAGATGAAATGGTCCTAATTGACACCTTGGCACATGTCCTAAGTACACACTATGGATTTGGAATAAATCCTTTCTTTCTTTTTTGACTTTTTGACTTTATGTGTTCGCACGCACATGTTACATAATCTACACGAGTGAGTTTAGGGAGGAATGAGGATGATAGCTAGGTTTAGAAAAAAAATGAATTAATGATAGTTATGTTATTAACAATTCTGTTTTTCTAAAAAATGAGTTGTAATCATCAATTCAAATAACTGCAAATTCGGTTAACCACTATATTGTTTTTAATTTTAATTTTAAAAAGAGAAATTTAATTTTAAAAGTTTCAATTACAAATAAGACATTTAAGTTTTAAATATAACTCTCAGTTGTGAACTGTTTGAATTGGTTTTTATATTTTTTGTTCAGAATGTTTTTTTAGGACTAAACTAACATATTATTAATTCAATTTTTTGTATCAATTTTATTAATTTAAAAATCGACGTAGAGTAATTAATTTCTGAACAGCGTGATTTAGCATCAATTTCAAAGTTCAATCTCATCCAAATGCTTCTGTCAAAAAGATAATTAGCGTGTCGTTGAATTTCCCACTTCAATCATTTTAATTACAATATTAAATTAAATTTGGCCAAAGACTGCCAATAGAGTAAACTCACGAACGCACTCACTTCTTTTTCTCTAACGCGCTTTTTAATTAATCATTCCGCACCAATTAGTGCCTCTAATTAATTAATTAATTAATTAATAATAACCCATGGACCTACCTTAACTAATTCTTATTCAACCACTTTAAAAGAGAAGAGGCATTCTAGTTTCACCGTTTAGGGGTTTATTGGAACTTAGAAATGCCGGCCTTGACTTGCATATATGGCTACTTCCAAACACATGTTGATGGGGTACGGTAGCACTCTTGGTATTGCCAGTTGGAAGCTATCCTTGCCTAAATATAATATATAATTTATTTTAGTTATTTATAATTTTTTGTTGTTTAAGAGATCTTTTAAAAGATGCCTTGGTTAATGATTTTACCTCACCCACCAATTGGTTGGGTCTAAAAAAAAAAGGGTTTACTCATAGTATATTAAATAATATTATTTTTTAGTTCCATAGAAAGATACTTGTGCTCTAGTTTAAAAAACAAATGATCTTACCCCACAATTCTTAATAAAAAAAATTTGGATAAAGGTGTATTAAATATCTCAAACTAATTTTAGAGATGTAATTAACACCCTAAAATATTTAAATTGTTATAATTTTACCATTTTCTTAATAAAACGTAAATTTTTATTTGATAAATACCACACAAATTTTTTATTTTGACATATTATTGTTTAAAATGTTACATGTGTAATATTATTTTAATATATTATATTAAATAAATCATAATTTTTTTTAATATTTATATATGAATTCTATAGAATGTCAATTTTAGAGTTTACTCAATACTCTTTTTTAAACAACATGACATATGTGGTATTTTAAATAATAATGTGTTAAAATAAAAATTTTATGTGACATTGACGGATACAAATTTGTATTATTTTTATTAGTAAAAATATAAAATTATACTAATTTAAATATTTTAGGATGCTAGTCGCACATCTAAAATTAGTTTAAGATACTAATTGTACCCTTAAATACTTTAGGGCGTTAATTGCTCTTCTAAAATTAGTTTGGGATGTTAGATGTACCTTTATTCATGATTTTTTTGTCAAAAACATAAATAATTTTTTTTAAATATCCTTATTTGGTTAGGAACATATTTGGAAAGAATAAAAAATTATTCAGACACAAATAGACTCTTTGGTCTGTGTAATGTTGATAATGAACGAAGTACATTTGTGCAATTCAATCTTGCAAGGTTTAATTCAATTGCAGAGATTTTTTTCCTTCTTTTTTTTAAAAGTCAGATATATTAACTTAACCAAAATGTAACCGCTAGCAAGTTTTCGAAGAACACACAATCTATCTTAATTTTGATGATTAATTATATTATATTCTTATTAAGAAAACGTGGTCATCTCCTTTTATATAGTATAAATAAAAATGCATAACTTAATCAATAATAGCTTCAGAGGTCATATTAAATTATATAAATTTTAATTCTTTTTGGCCAAGAATATTATGCAGATTGAACTGAATATATATACACTGGAATCATGCATAAACTTAATCAGATGAACCTGTCACATTAGACGATCTTAATTGGACAATTTGTTATTTAAATTTAAATGTGACGTAAGATAAAACGGGTCAATGATAAGGGGCGCGAATGGGGTTTTCCCAAACCAAAAAAATTGGTTAATTGAGGACTGTGACTCTTCAGATATAGACTTTGATTTTTCAACGGTTTGTTGTGTCTATTCACTTGCCATCTTTGTGATATGACTATTTGATCTTATTTTATTGGTTGTTGCTACTTTAGAAAAATATAATTTTTTTTTTACAATCATTTATAAGAAAGAATTAAGTTCACCCATGATCTAAAGGTAAGATAAAATCTTTTTTCTTTCTAAACGATACTAATATCGGATAAAACGAGCCGTCAATTACCTTCAGACGTAAACTTAGGCATTTAAGAGCTATGATGTCTCCTCAAGCGGCGCGACTGAAATCATAACAAAATAGTACTCCCCAGGGATTGAATATGCTCTAAATGGTTATATGTCTTATCACTTCGTCAGTTGAACCTATGAACGATGGGTAGAAAAATATAGTTATTCCAATAGGAAGATATTAAAATTGGGCATAATTCTTCTTTCTTTTTTTTAAAAAAAAAAGATAAACTTAGAGAGGCAATAAACTAAACATTATTATTTTTTTACAACAATTTTTGGAAAGGGGTTAGGCTCACCCACTATCCAAGGGCAGGGCGAAGTCTCCCTTCCTCCTAAGCGATACTAATAGCGTGCAGGGCGAGCCGTCTATTACCCTCAGACGTAAACATAGACATCTAAGAGTTATGATGCCTCCCCAAGCACCGCGATTGGAACCACAATAAAATAGTACTCCCCAGTAGGGATAGAAACAGGCCAAGCAGCCTGTGGCCTGGCCTGCATTTGGCCTTACCTGTTTTAAAAATTACACAGGCTCAAACCTGTATAGAAGCCTGTTTTACTTAATAGGGCAAGCTCAGGCTCTGTAAGAAGTCTGTCAAGCCTGTTAGGCGGCCTGGGCCTGTTAGAGAGCCTGTAGTTTTTTAAAATATAATATACAAAAAACTTATTAGAGGGCCTGTTACGAAGGCCTATTTTGGGGCTATTACGAAGGCATGTTGTGGGGCCTGTTACAGAAGCCTATTATGAAGGCCTGCAAATATAATTATAAAACATGCTCTTTTAACAGATTTCAGGCCAGACTAGGCATATTAACAGGCCAGGCTTATGCGAGAAAATTAGCCTACAACAGGCTACTGGCCAGCCTCAGGTTAAATTGTTACATAACAGGCCTGGCCTGTTAAGGCTAAAGCTTGGCCTGGCCTGACCTGTTTCCACCCCTACTCTCCAGGGATCGAACATGCTCTAAATAGTCGTATGTTTCACCTCATCGGCTAGTTGGAGGATGGATAGCAACTAACCATTATGATTTTTTTTTGTTGCCCACCCGGTTCACCGGAGCTTTGCCCCGACTACATCCGGATCCGACCCGTGTCGCGCACCTGGCTATGGTGGGTGAGTATCCCAACGGGGATTTTCTGCGTACGCCAAGGCTCGAACTCGAGACCTCGCTTAAGCGATACCGAGCCACTTACCACTCAGACCAACCCCCGTTGGTAACTAACCATTTTTTTTTGTTGCCCACCTGGTTCACCGGAGCTTTGCCCCGACTACATCCGGATCCGACCCGCGTCGCGCACCTGGCTATGGTGGGTGAGTCTCCCAACGGGGATTTTCTGCATTCGCTAAGGCTTGAACTCGAGACCTCGCTTAAGCGATATCGAGCCGCTTACTACTCGGACCAACCCCCGTTGGTTGGTAACTAACCATTATGATTTAGAGAAGAGTTTTCATACTACTAAGCTAGGCCTCAAATAGAGTTAAGCTCAGAAAAGTGAGCCCAATAGCAAAACTATATTTGACATTGACTTGAACTAGGCCCATATCAGCGTAACTCGCATGCTAATTATCTTGAATTGTTTGTTTTTTGTGTTTGGCCCAGTGCAACCTGAAGCAATGAAATTAGGAAGGATTGTGCCTCTCCCCAACTATTCAACCCAACGCCAACAAAAGGTAATCTAGTTGGTAAAAATGAAAATATGCCAGGTTAGGTTAAGTTTTAGCTAAATAAATTTGAGTATGTAATAAGAAAATAAAGCATAAGCCTAGGCATAAGCATGTATGTATTTTTTGTAGACTAAGTCTATTTACAATATAGGTCTTTTATATTTTAAATATTGAAAGTTATAAGTAGACTTTAAATCTATTAAAATCTATATGAATAGAAGGTTGCAAATATTACATACTTATAAATTGAAGATTTTAAATAAGTTTTTAATGTATTTACGGTTTACATATAATAAAATATACTAGGTTTGCAAGCTTATTAGCTCCTATTAAAGGCCTAATCTATTTATAGTCCTACCAGTTAGTGAAGAGTTAATTTATAAAATTTTAAATTTAAATTTTATTGTTAATATAAAGACTTTTTTAATAGACTATTTATAAGTATTTTTTAACTTTAAAAGTATTCTTTATTTTATAATCCAACTCACTTAAATTCATGAAAAAGCATGAGGGAATAAGTACCTGCCACCTAATACAAGTCTGATACAAACATCAACCTCCATCAGAGTTTGAATAGAAAGAGACTAGAAGGAGGGAGATAGATATTTGAGATGGGTGGTCCCACCTATGTCATTGGTGCTTCACACTGATTCCACCACCATGGTATCTGTCATGGCCATGTGAGTTTATAAATCATACGACACGGTGTGGCAGCACTTTGCATCTTTAATATCCGAAACTGCTACGTATTTAAAATCAATAGTTGTACATACTGGGTTTGTGGAATGTGTTTCTATTCAAAGTAAAGAAATCCAAGACCCCTTGCTTTATCAAAAGGGCTCCTCTACCGGGTTAGTCTGAGTGGTAAGCGGTTCGGTATCGCTTAAGCGAGGTATCGAGTTCGAATCTTAGCGTACGCAGAAAATCTCCGTTGGGAGACTCACCCACCATAGCCAGGTACGCGACGCGGGTCGGATTCAGATGTAGTCGGGGCAAAATTCTGGTAAACCGGGTGGAAAAAAAAAAAGGGCTCCTTCCATGTGGCTTGGCCCTCTCTCTGGTCATCATCATGATCATCATGAGCTTCACCTTCACATACATGCAACCATGGTTGTAAAGTAGCAGAACCAGAGAAAGCAAAACTGTAGGGGAAAAAACAAACGACGTCGTCATCTTTCATATCCTGTCGCGGATTCCTTCGACATGCTATCATTTCTTCTCCTCCTCCCTCCTTTTTCCCTCTTTTTTAACAAACCCATCACATTCCTTTACATCTTCACAAATTTCTCACTCGCTCCATCAGACTCCAACCGAAATTTGTTTCGCCTCTTTACTCCTCTCATTCCTTCGTCTTCTTCTGTTTCTTCGATGGCCGCAACACCGGTACGGTCCGTCCCCGACGTCCCCATCGATTTCCGCGCTCCTCCGCCCTCTCCCATCGCCTCCGGCCGTCGTTCTTCCTTCGCCAACGATGACGTTCTTACCGAGTTTCTGGAAACTTCGCTGAGTGTGCCTGACCTTATCTTGCCAGATAAGATCTTCCCCAAACAGAAGTGCCTCGAAACGCCTCCCAAGGTTGATTTTAGATCCTTGTGTTCTGATCGTGAGGAGGAAGCTGCCTCATGGTCCGACGTTGTTTCAGACTCTATGGCGAGAATCGGATGCTTTCAGCTGGTGAATCACGGAGTCCCGCGCGAATTGATGACCTCGTCAAGGGATGTTGCCAAGGCAATTTTCCAGGTGCCGCCGGAGAAGAGAACGACGGTGACGAGATCGCCTCCGGAGAAGCCATGGGGTTTCGAGGAGTATCATTCGGAGGAGGACGGAAGTGAGTTGAGCGAGGAGTTCGTGTGGTGTAGAGATCATGAGTTGAAGTTGAAAATGGAGGGAATTTCGCCAATTGGATATTCAAAATTCAGGTAACACCATATTAATTGTTCAAATACGAAAAATTCACCAAAACAGAAAATGCTAAACCGATCCGATCCTCAAAATCTCAATCAACAAAGAAAAACGAAATTCTGGTTCTTAATAAATACTATTATATCTATATAACTTTAAAAAATCACTATTTATTATTCATATATATATTGCATAACTTATCTTTTAGCATGTATATTTTTTTTAGTCATGTATAAAATAAAAGATATTTATATATAGCTAAAGATATTTTATATTCTCTCATATCATAATTATATGATCTAGATAAGGGTTTGATTTGATTTTAATTATAAGACATCAATTCTCTTTATTTATTAAAATTATAATTTTTTTTAAAATATCCCGATATAATTATATATATTAAAGAGGTTTCTATAAGGTATTATTTAAAATATATATAATTAAAAGGTATTTTAAAAAAATTAACACGCCATCATTATAAATAACTAATTTAATTAATTTTTTAATCTATTTAAATTAGTTAAATAGATTTTAATATTATTTGTTCTCTCCATGGATATGTTTTTTTAATTATTCATGCAAATGGATTCTATAGTTGAGATGTTATCCCTGAAACTGCAACTTCTCTCTCTGTTTTTATTTTTCGCTTTGAACATCCCTGAAAATGGAATTGTTGTAGAAAAAATCTTCTAGGGAAGATGATGTACAGAAGAGAAAGTGAAAAACGAAGACTTTATAAGCTTATATGACACGCAAAGCAAGGGAAAGAAAAGATAAAGCAATAATATGAAATATATATATAGATAGAGAGAGAGAGAGAGTAAAGAAGGGGCATAATGATTTTAGATGCCTGCAGAGAAGCTGTAATTAATTTTACCTTTGTTACAAATCACTTTACGCTCTGCTTCTCTAATGTTGAATAAAGCACATGACATCATGAAAGTTCTGTTAATTATGTCCCAAAACAGTGACCCTGCACGCTTGGAATTGTAATGATCATCGCTTGTACTATTACATTTTATAATAATGATTGATGAATATGAATCTATGCAGCAAGGAGATGGAAGCGCTGATGGCAAGCATAGAGAAGGTGGGCGAGAAAATTCTGGAAGTGATGTTGAAGAATTTTCCGGGAAAATTAGTTGCAGGTGGCGGTGATGAGGGGCATGAATATTTTGGGACGCTGTGTTGCGTTTACAAGCATAGCGAAGATAGTATGGCAGATCGATGGGCAAATTCATTGAAATATGATGTGATTAGAATGCTGATAAGAGGAACCGATTACTCTCACGCCTTGTGCTTGCATGTTTGTGATGGCTGTTCTGAGTTTCATGTTTATTCCAAGAAAGGTTGGCTCTCTTTCTTCCCAGAACATGGCTCACTTATAATCACTGGTGGAGATCAAATTCAGGTTCATTCTCAATTCTTCTCTCCTCCCTCACACTTAGCTTACCTGTTTTCCAATCTACTTTGCTCATATATATATATATATATATATGCGCGCGCATGCATGTGTGTTATATTGTCAGTTAATTTGAAATTTTATCCAAAAGTTATCATATGAGAAATATTATCCCAAATTTTTTTTTAAATTTAATTTCGTTATGAAAGTATTAAAAACGGAGCAAAATTACTATAACCGTTAAAAAACTAACATTGACCGTTAATATTTTTAATGGTTAGAGGCAATATTACTAATTTTGTAACATTTCTGAGCAACATTTAAAAAAAAAACTTCTGGCATAACATTTCTCCTATATGACAACCTCCAGGCTAAAATTCAACCTTAACCCTTGTTACATTAGCAACATACAATTTTCAAAAGTTTAAGTAAAAGTTTATCACAATTATAAGGACCTATCTTCTTAGTGGAAAAAATATGAATTTTGATTCAAATTAACTACAATTCTAGAGGCTAAAAAACTACGAGTTAGTAGAAAAGTTTGTTTTAGTTTAAAATATAAAATATTAATTCAATTTATTTTCTAAATTTATATATATTTTTAGAGATTTTTTTGATTAAGGAAATAGTTTCTAATGCATGGGATTAAAATAAATACTTTAAGAAATCAACTCATATTTTTTTATAAATAACTAATTTAATTAATTTTTTAATTTTGTAAATTAATTATTAATTAGGAGGGAGTATAGATTTTCGGTGATTTTATTATCTACAGTAATGGAATAAAGCGGTGGAATGGAACATAGCAGGATCTCCTTGATTTGCGAAAAAGAAGAAGTAAAGAAGCTTGTCGTTGTGCATATAAATAGATTTCATATTTATTTAAAATACAAACAATATCAGGCTTTAAGCTGCTTTTATGTTTTATGTCACCTTCGATACATAGTACATAATCATTAGGATATTTTTGTATATAATGACAGCTAATTGGGGCAGTTTAATGTGATGGGAAACAAGAGGGACCCCAATTCATGAGTAAAGATAATGGGGACAAATCAAAAGAATGTATCCAATGATTAAAGATTTGGATTGGCTCCAAACTGTTCTACCAATCAGATTGTTGACTAATTTCCCAAACAACTCAATTAACATCAGAAAACTGCTTTCATGGTCGAATTGAGCTGCCATTGAGTCAGAGTATAATTTTCAAATAATTTATAGTCATACATTGAGGATTAGATTTATCATAAATTTATTTATTATATATAATTATTTTCTAGTATTTAATTATTATATCATCTGTTGGATTGTCGATCTAGCCAATTAAATTATGGAAAACAGGATTAGTTGATCTCTTCGATTTAATGTCTTAATCTGACCTTTAAAACATTGGAAACCAGGTAAGGAGTGGTATGCGGTACAAGCAGGTGATGGGCAGGCCAATTTTGAAAGGAGAGAAAGAAGATGACAGCATTTCAATGGCATTCCTCTATTCTCCTCCAAATCCAAACAACACAGCAACCACTTCTGAAACCAACAAGCAAACAACTATCTCACTTGCCCAGCAAGTCTTGTTGGCTATCGTTCTCATCCTTCTCTGCCAATTCTTGATTTTTGTCTACAAACAATTTTGATCACAATCTTGTTTTTGAGGTCTGTTATGCACAGTTCTATACAACAGTATACAAGTGTTGATCTCTTTGTGATAAAAAATGATAATTTAAAACTATATCAGTTTAAGAAATATTTTTTATTTTATACAAGATAAATATGTGAAATGAGTTTTATATAATAAAATTTTAAAAAAATTATTTTAGGAGTTTTCAAACACTTGAACGCCTTCAAAGTTAAAATATATTATATTTTTATGCATAAGTAAGTATAATTTGCTGTAAATGTTATAATATTGATATCAATATCAATTATCCAAAATGGTAATACATGCTAATCAGAAAACTTAAATGAGTTAAATCATGATTCAAATTTGTCTACTGATTTTATATTTTGAATGAACAAATTGAGCAAATGATTTGCAGTCCAAATATACAAACAAAAAAAATCAAAATATGTTTGGTGAAAATTTTTGAAATAGAAGAACAAAATAGAATTAAATTTACATGGCGTAATTTTAATTCAATCTGAACAATCCAAGGTTATAGTGAGCAGGGAATGTGGTTTATACAAAACCTATCTGTGCGAGTCTTTGGGGAAGCAGCGCTTGTGAGCGGTTTGATCCCATTGAATTGATTATCATGAGTTATGACCAGGCTCCTTCGCGTGCAGTACACAAATTCCGGCTTGTTAGTAAAAGTAATTTTTATCCAACTCACTTTTACAAAATTAAAGTTGTGATAAACGTCAATTAGTAATTAGTATTTAGTGTATCTGATGTTATTTAGTGTAGTAATGAACTAATTAAATCATAAAATAAGAGGAATGAAGCTCAATAATCCCACCTTGTTTTTTTTTTATTAAAAAAAACTTATGGGTAGAGGCAAACTAATCATAAAATATCGATTTGGATTAGTCAAATACTCATATACTTGATAATTGGTGGAGTACTATTTTTGTTTAAACAAGCTTTTATACAAAAATCAACTTAACATAAACTTTAGTTGATATTTTGAAAAGTGAGTTTTACACAAGCTCTAAAACTGTTCCGATTTTAAACATCCCAAATAAATCATCAACGTGAAACACATGTGATGTGACCCATTGATAGTTTATTGTCATTTTCTCTGTTTCAGATATTATTTTTTTAAACGTGATTATGATGCCTAGTGTAGAAGGGGCCACCAGGGGTTTTTTTTTGCGGGGGTGGCGTGTGGGAATCCTCGTCTATTTGGCCATGAAACTAATCATTACCATCAAAACAGAGAACTTGACACACTTGGCATTGTAAGGTTTTTGATGAAGAATTTCTATATCGCAATGATTAATGAGCTCATCAGTCAACAAAATTTCTTGGAGCCTCAACCAAGCCACTTCACATTTTTAGTCATCAAGAAACAGTTCGCCCATAGCAAACTGATGCAATATAAAGGTTCTTTGCCCATTTCTCCTACAAAACCCATTATAACATGTTCACACACCATACCTTCAAAATAGATTAAACACAAACGCTGAATAATAACAAAAGTCCCCACCTTGACATGCGTACGTACTAGGAAACACAGTAGTCCTCAGGGTTTCCTGTGTTTCATCTGCAGGCTTCCTCCTCGGCACGCTGAGCACGAGAGCGGCCTGGTCCCAAGTCGCGGCAGTTGCTGTTATGCAGTATCCATGATCCCAACGCTTGTCAATCCCTTCGCTGGGATAAAGAAAATCCTGTTCAACCACCTGAAACTAGTAGACATCAGTAATTGGTTAAATTTTTTTCAACCAAAGCTTAGCATTATATAAAACCGGTAGAGAAAGGTTAAAGCATGACCTGGTTGCAAAATCCTGCACCGCGTGACATAACTACTCCCCATCTGACCCCCGAGGTATTGCAATGTAGCGATATCTCCCCATTTCCCTTTCCGATGTGCTGGGCAAGCCTTCCATCTGACACATTGTAGTGATATCTGAAATGCAAATACAAGCACTCCTCAGGAATGAACAATTCATTATATATTAAAAAATTTAAATAAATAGAAATTTCTAAGCAACTGTTTACCTGGTCTTTAAAAGATGACGTGAAATGGAGATCAACATACAACAAATAAAACCAGTAAAACAATCATTCATGCACAGACTAAATTTAAATAAATAAATGCAAAATGTCTCTTTGTATCAATTAATAAGTGCCAATGCCAGAAAGTAGTACATTCATAGCATGGCTTAAGACTTATAGGCATATACCTTTGTTTCATTGGCCTGCGAGCATTATATACACTGATCCACTGTGTTGCTGGTAGACCCATTACGAACTTCTTTTTCGTTTGTTCGTCGTCCTCTTCTTCCATGGCCAACTGACCTCTCTTATGACCAATGAGCTTCACACAGAGTAACGATAGCTTAGAATTCAATGTTGACCTCATATAATTCAAACTCGCAATAGTGAAGGATCATTAGTACCTTTTGTGAACCTTCTGTATTGATTGGTCTAATGTCTGGATTTGGACCAACAATCCCATCAAACAGAGAAATATATTTTGTGTAGTTAGGATCTTCGTCAAACTTCTGATTTGCATCATGGTCAACAAAAAGCCGAAAAGGCTGGGGACAGAAGCAACGTAGGCACTCTGGAGTTGTTCTCATCTTCTTCTTGCAAACAAAGAACCCTTTGTTTTCTCCCTGAGAAATACATGTTAAAGACTGATGCTCTGAATGGAGGCATAAGAACATGAAAACTAATTAAAAAATGTCCAACCTGGTACCCCAGCCAAGGGAGACGACCTCGAAGAAGGAAGATCAATGTGTAAGCAAGGGATTCCAGATCATCCCTCCTGCTGGCAGTTCTCCCTAAATGTGCATGCACATTAGCATAGCGGACTGTGCCCTAACAAATGGAATATTATGAGCCAAGAAGCAATAAGTTAATATTCATATGAATATAGAAAAATCAAGTTACGTGAAAGTTTTTATATGATTCAAGTTCAATCAGTTCTACCTAAAAACATCTGGCCTTTGGTCATATTCCACATTTGAACCTGTTGAATTATCCCGCCATCTAGATGCTATAGGGAGAAAAAATTGAGTATTAAATGCTGCATTAAGATGGGAAAGTGACAAAACACTAATTGACAGATAATACATAGATATACCAAATCCAAGATCAACAAGAAACAATCTCTTCTCATCTGGGGTCCCTGGAGAACCAAGCAGAAAATTTCAGCCTTCACATCCCCATGCACGTACCTGCATCATTTAAGTAGATATTGATTCATCAAAAGGCAACAAGAATAGGAAATACTGCATTGAATTTTAAACGAACACAGTGAGCCACTGACACAGAGATAAGCAAGCAGAACCACCCCTAATCACAGGAAATAAAAACAAAACTCCATACAGTAAATATTGAGATAAATAGAAATGGCTTGGCAGGTAAAGTAGAGGGAATTACCCTCAAGAGTGCATCTTCTCCAATATGGTTATTGCTTCAATGGCAATGCATGCAACCATTTCAGTGTACACTTGCCACTCGTGCGGTGGTCCATAGTTACAGAAATAGCAATACATCATAATTGAAACAGTCAGGAAAGCGGAAAATTATACAGAAAGTAAACCATAAAGAAAAAAGGCAATTATAAACCAGAAAGCAATTCATTTCCTTTAATCCTGCAACTAAAAAAAAGATTGCTCAATAAAAATTCTTTTAATGTCAGAAATTTTACTATTAATTTTCCCACGTGCAGGCGTACAGCATGTTTAGAAATCTGCCACAAAACCCCAAACGTAATTTTGGCCGCTTGTCCCTTCAACCCAATGGGAAAATAACAAACCAAAAGTGAGTGTTCATTAAGTGTTTGACTTTCAGTCTTTCTCAATGGAAACACTCCATTTAAAGAATACAAAACTTCTGGTTAACGCCTAAAACTAGAGACAAAAGGCAGCAATCAGCATCCATTTAAGGCATGGATGGACGAATTTGGTATTAAAATTTTAAAAAATATTAGATTTAAGATAAAACTTAAAAGAGTAAGAAAAATTAATTAAATTTTTTTAACTTCAGTTCTTTAATTTTTTGTGAAACTATAAAATAACATGGAAAGGGAAATTGGGATGATGAAAGGTTCTGTCCTAGATATAAGAATATCTCTTCCCAACAAGTAGTCATCAAACACACCATCTGATCATAATTCAAACCTTTCTCACACACAAGTCACAATGTTCCTTAGATATGGATTTTGATATAATAGCAAAAGAACCATGCGATTTTTGTAGATTAAACGTGTGTTGTAATATAATGTCACAAATTTTAGATGGGCGGAATTTATATTTTAAATTCAGCTATAAGAATAAAATAATGTTACAAGGACTTGTGTATAAAAACACGTTTTAAGAACTACTTTTTTAGTTCTAACAAACGGTTGGGGAGAAAAAAAAGTTTGGCCGAACATTGTGAACCAAATACAAAATAACGTTAAGTTAATATTGGGTTATCAAACTAAATACTTGTCATTAACATAAAATCTAATTTATAACGTAATTTTACACTATAAACTATATCTTATCTAAACAATAGGAGGCAGTACCAAGTTGCAATTTTAACATCCGATATTGCTTAGATCACATTTTAAATAAAAATACTAAATTATAATGTTTAACTTGAACAACGGCCATTTTTATGATGGTTTCAACTTGATCTAATATTTTGCAGGAAAAGTTAATGTTTTAGTCTTTTATATTTTAATTCATTTATGACTCAATCCTCAATTGTCACTCGTTATGACTTAGTCTATGAATTTTTTAACTGGATTAAAACACGGTCCCTAATTTTTTCCCCATTTAATAAATTAATTCTTGTCATACATAATTTTATCTTAACTCATCACCTAATCATCTTACGTGGCCAAAAAAATTCCTCATGTGGCTCCTAATAAGCTACACATTTCATCAATCATTCATCACCCATAAAACTTCAGATAGGATGCTCAATTTGAAGTATCTAATTGAAAATGTATAACTTTAAAGAAAGCTTTAATTTTGACAGAAAAAAAGAATTTTTTAATTTTTATCCTAATATTACATTATCTTAACATTTATGTAATTTTATAATGAAATAATAAAAAATTCGCAACAACGCACATAAAATATTATGGGAATAATGTGAAATTTAAAATTAAAACACTACCGTTTTCAAGTTTTTAATGAAATCGACTTAAATATAATATGTGATACAACATATCAACAGCCCGTCTAGCTCAGTCGGTAGAGCGCAAGGCTCTTAACCTTGTGGTCGTGGGTTCGAGCCCCACGGTGGGCGTTCGTTTTCATTTTGCACTTTCTTTTTCCAATGGGCCCAAATTTCGAACTTCCTTTCCATGGGCCCAATCGTTATACGATACTATAGTATATTAAGCACAGCCCATTATATATAGGCCCAAAATTGTTTAACTACATTACTTTACATGGTCCTGGAGGTTCTTAAAGGCCCAAATAAAAGCCTATAAAGGCTGTATAGAACATTTTAAGAATTCCCAGACATTATAGTGTTTTATGTCGCGGAGTTTAGAAAAGTATCTTAGTTATTGGGTGCTTAAGTTTACGCTTGAAAGTAATTAACGGCTTACCCTATTCGACATTGGTATTACCTAGGAGGAAGAGAGACTTTGCCCTGCCCTTAAATTGTGGATGAGTCTAACCTCTTCATAAAAATTCTGTAACAAAAAAAAAGAGTAACATTTTATGTAAGAAAAATTAGGAAAAAGTCCTCATTAAAAGTTTTATTTGTGAGAATGAACTAAATTAGAGTACTAATACTCTGTGGATATAAAATTTATAGTCTACTGGTATTGTTTGTGTATAAAATTTATCAAGTAATCCCCACCAATAAAATTATCAATAAGAGACTTTCCTCAATTTTCCCTTTTATAAATATATACAAGAAAAAGATGAGTAAGTTTTTATTATGACAATAGATGTGTAATCTAACAGAGGGAAAAATAATTTATGGAGTGTAATATCCCAACGGATAAGGCTCATCCTCATCCAAATCCTACTCTTCTCATTCTCGATTGTTCTGTTTTGCTTGCATGTCTTGTTTGGTGTGTATTATGCGTGTATGCGTTTGTGTGATAGAGATTTATTAAATATATATAATATTTATTGATTAAATATTGAAGATTGAAATCAGGGGTGGAATTAAGATGTACGAATGAGGGGTCTAAGATTAAAAGGGACATCTTGTATCATACAAAGTTCAAGTAGGTTATGGGGAAGCCAGACATGCTAATTCAAAGTTAATGAATTTTCTTATTCAAAAAATAGACAAGAAGAGAGAAAAACAAAAAAGGGAAAACAAAAGTTATCCAAAGAAAATCAATAAATTGCAAGTGGTTTCTATTTAATTTAGCGCAGTTTTCATCATGTTGTGTTCTTCCTTATCTTTCTTTTAGGAGCCCGCAATAAAATGTATACATTCCTATGGCTATGACTCTATCTACTACTTTGTTTTTTTTTTAGAAAGATGAAGTTCATGGCACTATTTTTTAACTAATAGTTGGAGACTAATATTCACAAAACAAAACGTAAAGATCGTTAAAATAGATTTTGTTTTTCTTAACAAATATTTTTTTATACATTTAATCTAGTTCGAACTTAAGATATTATGTTTAAAGAACTCAGTCATCTACTAATTGTATCAGGTTTTTGTTGGTAGGAAGATGGATTTGAGATAACATTGGATTCAGATAAAATTATGACTTAAAAGTTTAATGATTATTAATAGCCAAAAATTTAGTATTTATTCACTTATGGGCATTGCTTTTGATTTTTTTTATATCATATCATATCTTTTATTTTATTACAATTTATGTTGCATAAGAACAAAAATAGTCCTAAAAATATCTCTTCAATATAATAATTTTGAAATCAAAACTTAGGGTGTACTGTGTACATATGAAATAGCTACACAATTAGTTTAATTAAAGTCATATATTTATTAATAATTTACCTTCAAAATCATAACCAAATTTAAAAACACGACCAAAATCTCAATCATACATGTGTACATCATGCAAGTCTATTAAGCGTGTGTTTGGATACCACGTTTAGGAATGAATTCTGGTCAAAACCGCGGTTTGGAAAATTTTTACACAAACAGCCATTTTTGTTGAAAATTGATTCTGGGCAAAACCTCGGTTTGAAACCTAGGTTTTGAATAAGCTACTGAAAATAGCTTTTTCTTTGAAACCTAGGTTTTAGATTATCCAATTACTATTATACCCTTACTTTTTCTTACACCCTCTCTCCTCTCTCCTCTCTATTATCTCTCACCTCTCTTCTCTTATCTCTCTTTTTCTCTCTCCTCTCTCCTCTCTACACTCTCTTCTCTCTCCTCTTTCTTCTTTATCATTTTTTATCTCTCTTACTTTTAATCATATCATACCCTTTTTAGTAATTTACCAATATAAAAAGTAATTCTACTACTAATCATCCAAACATCTCTATTCCCAAAATCTATTCTTCTCAAAATCTATTCTCCCTAAAATCTATTATCCAAAATCTATTCTTCCCAAAATCTATTCTCCAAAAGCTAATCCAAACACACCCTAAAGTGATATGGACGGATCAACAACTTCCAATTATTATTAAATATGACGTTTAAATACACAAAATCCTTTTAATTTTATATCAATTATACATAACCTCTATAATATTTAAAAATTATAATATTTTGTGTTTTGATTAATAAGTCATTGTTGTTAAAATAAACAGTTTTTATCATATCTTAATATTTATATTTTTTATTATATATATACTACGTCATTTAAAAAATAATACTTCGTAATTTATATATATTTTTAAGTAGTTTATATTTTTTTAATTTAAACATATTCAAATAAATATTTTAAATGTTTTTTAAGTATTTTAAATTTTTTAAATATTTAGAAAATACTTTAAATTATATGTCAAGTATCAAGTATTATTTAAATATTTTATTTTAAGTATTTTAAAAAATTAAAATTATATGTCAAGTGCTAAATATTATTTTTAAATGAAGTGATATATAATAAAAAAATATAAAAATAATGATATGAAAAAAACTATTAACTTTAACAATAATTTTAACTACAGGATAATTAAAACATAAGATATTGAGGTATTTAATTTAAAATTTTAAAGGTCAATGATGCTATGCGTAATTGACCTAAAATTTAGGAGATTTTATCTATTTTAGCCTAAATATAAAATAATGTAAGACCAACATTCCAAAATATCAAGCATATGAATGATTAAGTAATATACAAAGGAAGTTGGATTATTGGGATCGTAATGTTTTGTTAGATTGTGATACCTAAGAAATTATACCTCAAAGCCCAGCTTTGTCATTACACAACCAGTTTGTAATTTTGTATAAGAAACAATGCTCCAGCTAGCCCCTCTTCCTTTTCATTCTACCTTTAATAATTAATTAGCTTATAAAAGATATTATTGTCCTTTTTTATGGCCAACTAGATCTAGGTACTCCTCTATAAATATAAGGACTTCTTTCTTTCTTTTTTCTACTACTTCACAATAATTCAATAATTTATATTATTATTGTTTTTCATGATTACCCTGAAAGTCAATTGACCCCATTCTCTTGATCTCTTTTCACCTAATTAATTAATGTATTAAGGGCATTTTTGTAAAACAAAAATGATTAATGCAATTGGCAATTTACTGACTTCGAGTTAGAGAGGAGTTTAATAAAAAGGATTAAGACAAACTTCTTAAAAAGTTCGTATAAGAGGAATTATAGGGATTACTTTTTGAATGGAAGGATCATAGAGATAATGGGATGAATGAGGTAAACTATGGTTTCATCTCATAATCAATTATGGAACTTCCAATAGATGTTTGAGTGTTTTTACAGCCAAACCTCATTTTGGCTTTATGATATATTTATTTATCTATATTTAGGAGAGAAATAAGAAAATAAAATAAAACCTTATTAATTGAAGCCTAATGTTAATTAATTAGCTGGATTCGTCAACAAAATCATGAAAGGGACATTGGGAAGAATTCACCCCAAAAAAAAAGAAGAGTTCATGAGAGCAGCCTTTAAAGATTTAAACTTTCTTTCTTTTTTGTGAACAATTAATAGAGAACTTTAAATTTCTTTTCCCATAGGAACATTATTGAGGGAGAACAACATCAATTAGCTTTCAAATAAAGCTTAGAAAAAGGGTAAAAGTATATACATATGCCTGCGTTGAAGCTTTTAAGAAGTTGATTATGGCCTATTATTTGGTGCTTAGATTTTGGTCATGTGAACATTTCAGCCGTTCAATCAGTGATATATGACTTTCGAAAACCGATTCATTAATAAATAAATAAAATATTGATAACTATATATTTAAAAAAAAATATCATTGATCAACATGCATGCATGTTAGCCAAACTTTCATGGCATATTTGAAAATTAAATCATAATTAATTATATGAATTAAAACACTTTATGCTTTATGGGGTATAAGATCTTACTCTTGGGCAATTATAGCCCTCCTTCTCATTAATTGTTTTTAAAGTTGAGAATTTAATTGAACTTTTATATGAACACGAACGAACAATCTGGGAGACAGCTAAAAAGTTGGATTCTATAATCATTTTATCTACGCACGCAATTAAAGGAAGCCTCTTATAATTAATATATATAGCATAACTTCAAATTACCCATTTATAATCAGGGACCTAAAACACACAGTAATTAAAACTTACAAATAATCTACATCTATTACTTCATGTCTTGCTCCTTTTTCTCATTATTTTTTTTAAAAAAAATCAGTTACACAACAAATTCTTTTTTCCCTTATAAAATCCTCGTATGTTCCTTTAATTAGGGTGTCGCTTGCTTGTATATATTGACAATTTGGCTTTGATTAAAATTAATAATTTTGATTATATATATTGGTAGTGATAGATTATACATAGACAAAAATACACTTTTAGTCCTCTAACTTAATTTATGGAATGTTTCATTTTGATTCATTAATTTTATAAAGTATCTTTTTAATCTCATAATCCTAATATTATTAGTCTCAATGATTTTTTTTTGTAATAATCATTAGTATTTTAAAAATTAAACTTAATATATCAATATTTGAGAATGCTTTATTAATATTTAAAATTTTAACGTAAACATTATTCTTAATGTCATTATTAGAGTTAAAGAATTGAAAAAAAAAATCTATAAAATTAAAAAGAACAAAATGAAACATTATGTAAAGGATTGAATGTGTATTTTGACTCGTAGATACACAAATTGATGACTTATATGACTGAGAATAAGAGCGTATATAAAGCCCGCGGTCCAGTATATTTATCTGAGTCTTCAATAAAATAGCTCTGCCTAGTTCGATAAATATAGGACAGGGTTGGGCTGCGCATCAGGCTACAAAATATAGCCCATACTTTTTTCGAATTGGGCACGGGGCAAGAGGGTTACCTTGCCATGCCCATGAGCACCCCTTCTTTTATTTTTTTTTACTTTTTTCCCCAAAATGCTACATTTGGAAGGGAGAATATGATAGTTATTAGTAACTAGAGGGTCATTTTAAAAATATAAGTAGTTAAATAGGTACGTTGTATCTTTTAATATTTATAACTATATTAATTTTTTCTTTTTTTTAAACTTTACTAATCATCATATGATTACATTATAAATTATAATTGTTTATTTTATTTTTTTTAGATGCTTAATCTTTGTCAACATTGAGGAGATTGATGCAAAGTTGTAATTACAAACTATTTAGACTTTATGACTTTTTTTATATGCAATAGATTTTAAAACTTTAATTATTATTTTTTTGTTCCTTTATCTTTAATAAATTATGGATATTATTTAACTCTTGAAGACATATGAATATGATATTATTTTAAAAGTTTATAATTACATTTTTTTCACAACATGAGTATGACATCAAAATTTGGGCATGCCCAGTCTAAAATAATTAAGGTATTTACCGGGTAGGGCCGAGCATCAGACTGCAAAATATAACCCATACTTTTTGTGGGCAGGGCACTGAGCAAGGGGCTGCCCTGCCCAGCTCTGCCTATGCACACCCTTAATTGAGAACATATGATGACGAGTTAAGCAGTGATTGGTGCAATTATTTCAATAGAATATTAGTAATTATCCATTCTCACCTTAACATTGAATTTGGAAATTATACATTTGATTCAAATCAATTTACTCACTTAAAAAACACAATTTCTTCAAACTTGGACCAAAATTAACATATATACAAGTAAGTTGACATCACGAAAATCTATGCTAGATATGCAAAGTCAAATAATATATGGCATGTTTACAACAAAAATAAAAAAATATTTATCCGTTTTGTTAGCTCGGAAAATGAAATCATAAAATCATAGAGAACAATTTAGGAGATATCAAAGTGGACAAATTTTGTCCATGAATCATAAAATAGAGAAAATAAGTGAGCCTCTTCTATTATATATATAGTCTAAGAAATAAATTTTATTATCTATCACTTTTACATAATGTATTTTATCTCATATTTTTCAAAATCAAATTTACAATAAAGTCTAATAAAAAAATACCAACTCATACATTTTGTATATTAACTAAATAATATCTTTATATTTAAAGTTGACAAAATGAATGTTTAATTATTTAAAAATTTAGGATGCAATCCATGCCGAATTAACAACAATTTCGTTGATTTGTAGTATTAATAAATTATTATCGGATGATATTATTATTACATGTGAAGCATGCCAAAAGGAGTAGGGAAAAATAGGGCTGTATAAAGACCGGCTTGGGTAGGGTACGGTATGAGCCCGTAGTCTAGTTTAGTATATTTTTCACGCTAATCATTTCAACTCGAAACTCAGTCTAGCTTAACAAAAACCCGACATCTATCAAGTTAGATAGACTGAACTGGATTGGACCAGTTTCATGGTCTAATTAGCCTTGTCTAGTTTTCCTCTTTTTATATAACAAGGTCTTATTCAATTGGCCTTGTCTAAGTTTAATACTTATAATATATACATAATATAATATAATAATACATATATTTATTGGGTCGAGTTAGACTACTCAGTCTGCTATATCAACTGAGTTAAGTCTCGTTCGACATACCGAATTTAACCTGAACTTATTTTATTTGTTCGGGTTCTTTTTGTGTCGGATTAAATTTTAGATAGGTGAATCTAGATCGGATAATATATACCGGGTTTTAGAATTTTATGTTAAGCCCTACTGAAAAATGAGTTCAAAAGGTGGCACGTCTCCATTTACATGTCACTTATTTAATTAATTTCACCAGAGATACTTCCCCTAAAGTCTAAATGATTAAAAATAAAAAAATTAAAGAAAGTCTAAACGATCCTGAATAGTCCATATATCTTTGCCCTCCAGAAATAAAAATATATATAATATCCGTAATTCAATATATATTTATATAAACAAATCTTTCTTACCCAATTATTAAGGGCTGAAATTGACATCTTTGGACTTTATTAATACTCATTCTGTGTGACATTTTTGACTTAATTTTATCTCTATTTTCTATATTCATCCTCAATTATTCTCTCATTGTCTTCTCTTTCACTGTTATTTAAATTTAACACTCTGTAGGGCGCAGTCAATTAAAATTATTAGACTACTTATAACAAATCCAAACAAAAATTCTGCAAAAAAAAATCATATTTCAATTCTTTTTGTTATTTTAACTTATTCAATTACCTACAATTACACCTCATAATAAGGGCCTACTAATAATCATACAAAAATGAAGAAATATTTAATTAGTTAAAATTACTCAATATTTTTAAGATTTCAAAATCACTTTGAATGAAAATTATTAATTAGAAGAGGTTGTTTAGTTAGTTAGGAAGTTGTGCAGTTAGCTAGAAAAAATAGAAGCAAAAGGACACTCGAGAAGAAAATATATTTTAAACAAAAGGTCATTATAGGAAACGTTCTTATAGAAGAGTATATTATTAAATGAGAATATTTTAATTAATTGATATTTTTTTAATCCACGTGTAAACCATTTATAAAACAAATCAGTGAGGATTAGAGAACTATTGATTTAATTTAACATGATATTAAAAATAAAATTCAGCGAGTATTACACACGGAAGTGCATATATATTGTGAAAAAATTAAAAGGATAAAGTGGATCCAACACTCTAAATTAATTTTAAAAAAATAATTAATATTCTAAAGTATTTAAGAGTGTAATCAGTATCTTGAACTAATTTTAGAAGTGCGACCAGCACACTAAAGTATTTAAAGGTGTAATCAGCACTTTAAAATAATTTTAGAGAAGCAACCAACACCATAAAATATTTAAATTAGTATAATTTCATCATTTCACTAACAGAAACACAAATTTTTGTCCGATCCATGTCACGTAAACTTTTTATTTTGACACATTATTATTTAAAAAGTCATATGTGTCAAATTATTTAAATAAGAATATTGAATAAACTCTAAAATTGACATTGTATAGAATTCATATATAAAGATTGAGAAATCTTATAATTTATTTAATAAAATTTATTAAAATAATATTATATATGTGTCTTTTAAATAATAATATATTAGAATAAAAAAAATTTATATAACACATATCAAACAAAAATTAGTATTTTGGTTAGCGAATGAGTAAAATTATACCAATTTAAATATTTTAAAGTACCGATTGTACTTCTAAAATTAATTTATGATATTAATTACACCTTTAAATATTTTAGGATGCTAGTCGTACTTTCAAAATTAGTTCAAGATACTAATTATTTCTTTAAATATTTTAAAATATTAATTATTTTTTTAAAATTAATTTGATACGCTGGATGCGCTTTACCTAACTTAAAATACAAGCCCAATAAAACCGAAAAATTTAGAAGAAAATTAATGAATCACCTGATCTCGCAAGAAAATTAAAATATGCAAAACCATATACGTCAAACATTACATATATGTATATATGGTTGATGGTTGTCTGTTTGTGGCTAAACCAACCCATGGGTTATTCTTGTTTGGTTTGAAACTTGTACACGTACGTTAATCCCTGAGTTTAATTAGATATTTATTTTAAAATTAAACCTCTTGTTTGTTATGTACTAACATTTGGATGGCATACGTAATTAAGGCATTGGGCAAAGGTGGATTAAATGGTGTTAATTATTTATTTAGTAATTAATTAAACAACGTTCCACTCACTTTGTTTGCTTGTTCATGTGTGGTCTTCCCCATCGCACTTTCTTGCAATTAAAGCAACCACTTACCATATTTAATAAACACCACAATTTTTGGTTTCATCTTATGGACGAATTTGAATTCGGTAGTCAATTATCTAAGATTCTTAGTGTTCAATTATTTGTTTAATGTTTCAGTTTAATTTTCAATTCAAAATGATGGTGTCGTTGAGGAGCATGAGAAAAAAAATATAAAATTTAACCTTATCGATATGTCCAAATTAAACTCTCAATTAACTCGCGTGGGGTTTTAACACCATGCTTTTATTTCATTTGCAAGTGATTAAAAATTCTATTTCTAATATGAGATAAACCTAGCTGGGAGGTAGGGATCTCTATTATTTTCCCCTCTATACCCCAAAAAGGATTAATTAATTTTTCTTATTGGTTAATGATATATTGATAATTTCTTAAAAATATGAATATAATGTATTGCTTAATTAATTCTCAATCTTCTTAATAAGCATGAAATCTGTAGATAATCAGAAATATTGAGAAGGGAAAAAAGTTAGCATTAAGAAGCAAAAGCAAATTAATAAAAGCAAAGGGGAAAAGCAAAGAAAAGCAAAAGGGGGCCAAGTTAGAGAAAGGCAACAATATTTAGGAAGGAGGAGACAGGCTATAAAGAATCACTTTCACGTACATGTGAGATGAGTAGTGGAATCCTGTCATATCAATGCTAAGTGCTGTTCTTGCTGTAAATTAAACCCATCCTCACTTCTTTAATACCAAATTAATAATTCTTAATTCTTTTTTATTTATAATAATTCTTTTCAATTCTTTGAAACCCTCCCCCCCTTCTTTACTTGTCGTACACTAATGTGGCCATTATATATTTTGGGGCCTGCCTCCATAAAAGTCAACTACTCGAAAGTATAAAAATGTGAAACATAAGGTATAGTAAACTTCCTTTTTTTAAGTATTATAAAATATATAATTATGATATTTGAATCTTGTTTATACATAAACTATAATGTTTTAAATTCATTACATTATAAATATTTATATGTTTGAAATTAAGTACTGTATAATATAAGTACATTCTTCTTAAATGAAATATTAAAAAGTGTTGAAGAAGAAACTCAATGAGCTGAGCGTGGGAACCAGTTTCGTGGACATCTTTACCGTAGATCCGTAAGTCCAAACACAATTTCGACCATCCAAATTGAAAACTTTTAATTAATAATTTTTAAATAAAAATAATTTTTGAAAAACGTAACTAACAATTAAGAGATTATCCTTATTTTAGATTATGTAACATTGAATTAATTTTTTGAAAAAATAAAATTAAAATAAATAAATATGGACCGTCGGAATTAGATTGAGATGAAGGGGGGGAGGGATTTTCTGCAAGGAAGAATATCGCAACTAGCAAGATTCAGAAATTCCTTAAGTACAAGAGAGGTGGTTCGAACAGTTGAGAGGGAAGCTTAGGGAAGATTCAATTCTTTAATTAGTTATTAATTATTAATATTATAGGCCGGAATACAATATTTGTCGTCATATAAATTTAAATTTGTCATAATCATATAAAAGATTAGTACATGCATATGCATGTTGATCTGTTGAGTCCCTTGCTACCCTTTTTATGTTCTCTTAAAAAAAACACGTTCTTATATGACAGATTTACAGCCCCATCTTACGAATTTATTTTTAATAATTAACCTTTTCTGGTCAGAGAGATTAAGAATTTGTGTCTATATGTATATATATATATATATATATATATATATATATATATATCATGCATATGTTAATGAGTCTATCAAGAATGTGACCCAAGTGGCATATCTTGTAAGGAGCAAAATACAAGATCAAATTTTGAAAAGTGTACCCGTTAGGAAAAATAAAATTTTTTGACCCTCTAAATTTTAAAAGGGTAGGATATTTTTATCTAAATAAAAAAAAACTCTAATAACAGAAAGAGGGAGTGAAATAATTAAATTAACAAAGAGAGCTTTATTAAACTGTTAACTGAGTATTTGTAATTTTTATTCGTTATTAATTATAAGCAAAATTTAAACTTACAAAAATATATCCCACACATATGATATTAGATACCGACATAACCAAAGTCGTGTGGTGACTGGCTGGGATAAACATCAAACTTCAAAATTTTGTACTGGGTGATAAGATAATTAACATGGAGTAAGACGCTGTGTTTGTGCGTGCGTGTGTGTGTATTCTTCAAGTCTAGTTCTTCAACTCCTTGTAAAACTTCTTTATGAACTCTTCCGCCGCGTTGTCCACCTGGTGGTCATCATCGGTATCTCGCAATGGGAATGGAGAGTCCGTCACCCTCAGCTGCCGCACCATCGAGCTCCGGCCAAACCCGGGAAGAGCTGGCGACGCCATAACCTCATTGTTCAGCATCTCCAACACCGCCTTCACCACTACTTCGTCGTCCTGAGTGGGAGGCGCGTGACTGTGGGGAGTGCGGCGACTTTGGCGGTGGCGCTTACTGCTGCCAACTGGGAAGAAGAAGTTGTTTGGCGTGTTGCTGCAGCTGAACTCGTACTCGCGCTGGCCAGAGAACTGAAGGTGCGAGCTGCTGTCATGATGGGACATGAGGTTGGAAATAGCTTTGCCGGCTATCTTGCGACGGCGCTTGAGCATCATGTTGAGGTCCATCATTAGCTTACCCTTGGATATGCCTTTCCTCAACATGAAGAAGGCCACACGAACTAACCTCCACAATCTCTTCACTATTGGTATAGTGCTTTCCATTTCCATTTTCTGGAAATGAATTTGAGAGAGAGAGAGAGAGAGAGATGAAGTGACGGATTGAAGAAGAAGGGTTGTCTCAGGGCTTATATATAGAGGGGAAAAGGAGGTGGAAGAAGAAGAAAATTGGGTTGTGTTTGTACTTTAATCAGTGTAAATGCTACAATCCCCTGTGGGTGCATGAATATTCAGTTCTATTTCCCTTTTCTTATTTTTATATTTATTTATTTTTAACCCATCCTTATTGGTGGAGGCACTGCCTCCCTTGATCAGCTTCAACTTAACATGACTTTGTGTACATCCCTCACGTAAGCCTCAGAATTTGTGGTTTAATATATAAAACAAAATCTTCTTATAAACCTTTTTTTCCATTTAATTATTAGTAAGCCAAGTTTTAATTTTACCAAGTTAAAAAATGGACTTTTTTTGTAATGGAATGAATAACTTAACTTTTTTAAAAAAGAAATTAGAGAGGTACACTCTAAAATATTAAGATTAAAAGACGGTTTGAATTTTGTAAACTACTATATATGTTGAGTTCTCCAAGAATTGAAGGAGAGGCTTTGCTAATGAAGGAAGCATTAAAACAAGATAAAGAAAAATAATAGAACTCATATTATAACGTCAATTAATGACTTTATTCCTCAAATAAGTACATGACTTACACGTAGTCTGTGTAATATATACTTGATACAAACACACGAGCAAAAAAAAACAGCAAATACAGAAACCTCCAATTTTGATCATTGAGAACAGACCAGAAAAAAACCCCCTCACAAGTTAACCTTGAAGCTTTAATGAATGAGTAATAACCATAGTTTATCCCCAAAAAAACAGATACCTAACCGTTTCCAGATACCCATATGACTATAAAGGAGGTTTCAGTTTCAGAGTGAAAATTTTAAAATAGTTAGTAAAAGAAAAGGGGTTGGGTTAACCAAGCTGCAGAACCACACTTCCCCCTATTCCTACGAAGAGCAAGAATACTCGTAAAGATCCAGGGACACAACAAAATTATACTAGGATCTTGGTTATGTTCTCATCGCTTAGATGAAATCTGCCCCGTCCAAATATGTCGGGGGTAGATAATTTGAAGTGTCGATTGGATCTATACGAGCATAAGTTGTTCTGTTGGTGATAACCAACAGATAACATGAATTAATTGGCGATTGTGAGATCATTAATCTCTCTGGTAAGTGCTGGAATACAACTTGTACTACGAGCAATGCCCCCAACTTTGTTGGAACCAGCTTTGTGATCTCTAGGGCTAATGGACTTAGCCCTAACTTTGCCTTCTAACTTGTTCTTCTTCAACATCTCCTTCATGGCTTCAGCCTGAAACAACACAGGAAAAGCCCTACCAAACTTGTTGAACCTAACACACGCGTTCATGTGTGCGTTTAGGGCTTCATCTTTCTTCCCTCCATTCTTCTCTATTTCCTCCTTCACTGCCTCAGAACACAGCCCACACACAAACTTCCCTAAGAACTTTTCCCTCACGCGCTCTATATACTCCTGCGTGCACTCCTCGCTCATCCCACAGCATTCGCACTTTGCATCTTCAACCTCTGAGATTGCCGGCAGAGTCGACGCCACCAGATTATCTACCAACCCTTCTTTGCTTAGCTCGAACGAGATGTCCGAGATTGTTCGCTGCAGGTGATCCGACGACAACCTCCGTGGCTTCGACGTCGTCGTCTTGTTAAGGTTATTGCTGGTCCTGGAGAATGTAGTAGTAGTGCCAGGCGAGGATTCTCCGTGGGGTGCCATGATGTTTTTGAAAAACACAGTGGAAAATGGTGAAACTGTTTTTTTTTGGCAGTGTCAACACGAGTTTGAAACAGTAATTAGATGGTTGAAGAAGGAAGGTAACGGTTGGTATTTATAATGGTTTGAGGCTTTTGTAACTGTGAGCTTGTGTTGTGTGTATGTGGATGTTGGAGATTCAGGTGTCAGTTTCAATGGTCGTGAAACTGCTAGATTTTTCTGGGGATTTGATGAGAAAGTGGTGATAAATATTACTAATTAAATCTTAAAACTTAGAGCATTTAATGAAAGTGTGTCTTTTTTCCTAAAAAAGAAATTTTTTTATTCCATGGCTGCTGTTGTAGCTCCATGAAATAAAGGTTCATATGAATGATTTATCTTTCTTTGCAGGTAATGTTGCAACGTGAATACATGCCTTTTCTTTCCTACTTTTTCTGTAGGCCATTAATATGCATGTGCAATACATCATTTTTTTATATATAAAAAAACTTAACTACATATCACTTGATAGTGTTACTCTCTTAGATCTTAAATATAAGAGTTACATTATTAATTTATAAATATTAAAAAAATTAATTAAATTAGTTATTTATAATACATGTGTAATGGTTTCCTTAATCCCTTTAATCATTATCTCTACGGACGAAAACTTGTTTTAATATTTAATTAATAGGAATAGTATGAAGAAAAATTATACATTTGTGAAGTAAAATGGGATTGAGATATTATATTTAGAGTAAAAATAATTTTTAACTAACTCTTATATTTAGGATAGAGTGGTAGATTTATACATATACAAGAGACTATCAAGTATATATTTGTTCTACACAATTAACAAGATATTAATTAATAGGAATAGTATGAAGAAAAAATATACATTTGAGAAGCAAAACGGGATTGAGATATTATATTTAGAGTAAAAAAAAATTATTCAACTAACTATTATATTTAGGATAGAGTGATAGATTTATATATATATACAAGAGACTATTAAGTATATATTTGTCCCACACAGTTAATAAGATATTACTACTTGTCTGCAAAAATTAGTGCAATTAGTAAAAAATTGATTTATAATCTACAAAATAGTGAGTTCAATCTTGATACTAATATAAAGACATTATTAGTGGGCGATCTGTAAATATAGATATAAGCATTTTGAATATAGATGTATACCCTGATCTTAATAAGTCTACGGAACCTAACTCCCGTAAACTTTTTCATACCAAAACAAACAAATTGTACATGAATAGTTACAAACCACATTAGTTACCAAGAAAAACAATAAATATTAGTATATAAAAATACTCAAGTACTTCCCTTTTTGTATTTGGGCATGATACTTCCCCCATTTGGTTAAAGTGAGTATTAAGCATCAATATGTGATAAAGCAGCTGGCTTTGGATACCGAAAAGCTCTGTAATAATCACCGTCGATTTGGTGGTCCAATGGATACTGAACAAGAAGCCAACCTGTGAGGTATTCACATGGTGGCAAGGTGAAACCATATACCAATTTACTTTTAATTTCTCTCCTTTGTTTTTTTTTTGGCAGTAAAGTTATGAGATGAGAGGAAATAAAGAGACTTGTGAGGTCATATCAGATCATATGGCCTCTCTACCACATACATGAACCCTAACTTCACGAGCAGATTAACCAAACCATCGAAAAGGAAACGGAAAAGGAAAAAAAAAAAAAATAGTTGAAGTTGGTTGCAGAAAGATGTTAAATCATCATATAAAGTTTCAGTCTCTTTCTGTTTCTGATTTATGGTTTTCTCATAAAAAGAGTTTACGTGTTATATATATATATATTTCAGTCTCTTAAAGTGGATTTTGAACTTTGGTGATGATGTAACTCTGATTAATACATGACTTGATCAACTGAATCCATTCAAATTAACTATATACTTATTCATTCAGTATTTAATATAAGACATATTTAACTAATTTAATTAGATTAAAAAAGTTAGTTAAATTATTTAATGATATTTTTTTCTTAAAATACCTTAATCATATTTTTTAACTCCCTCATACTCATTCTTACTTAATTATTATTAAAAGTATATTAATAAGAGTAATTTAAAAAAATTAATAAATATAAAAAAGATATTTTATATTTAGGATTAAGATCAATTTCTTAATTAGATCTTATATTAAGATAAATTAGTAATAATTTTATATGAGGATTGACTATTGTTCTTGCATGAATGGCCTGTGAAAAGTAAAGTACTTTGAGGAATGATATTTCAGTAAGTCAATACGTTTTACTAAATCATAAGATCAAGAAGCCTAATCGTTTGTTCTCTTCAGACTTGAGAAATATTAAGAGTACTAATCGCATGTTTCCGACTTCAACCACCTTTTATTTCAATTCCTTTTTTGTTAGACTAAAATATAAATAATAATTATCATACGTTTTGATTTAAAAATGAGCTTTGCCTACGTTATTAGTTTGCTGGAATTTACCTCTTTTACGACTTTTAAAAAAGGAATTTACAGTTACAATTCGTTGCCTCAAAATTGTCAAGTTCTTCAAGATATGCAAAACTTCAATCATTTCTGTGATTCTTAATTTTTTTTCTAAATTAGAGAGAGAAAAACTTACGGGTTAAGATTCCATTTGTTACCATGACATCTCACAATTACAAGAAAATTTTCATGTCACCACACGACAAAACCACGAACAAAGTATTAAAAGTTGAAACCAAGTTATACAACAAAGAGTGCAATATATATATATATAAGATTGAGATCATCTGCAACACGCTAAAGAAGAGTGCAATATGTATATATGGAGAGGAAGATAGAGAAGGATATAAACTAAACAAACTAACATATTGTCTTAATATACAATGATTGCAATCCAAGTCGGGCGGAAAATAAATACAGGAGTAGAACAAGCAACAGAACACAAGGTCTAGAGAGTACAGAGTGATTCATGTTCAACACGGGTTTCAATTAACTTCAAACAAAGGACCAGTTCATAAACATAAAACAGATACAATGAGCATTCTCTTCTTCGTTCAGCACCTTCCAAGCCACCACTCTCTCATACGACACCGGCCTCCCCATGCTCGACAGACAGATCCCTCCTTGAAGGCATGCAAAACCCTATCCCAACAGAATCAAAACCAATCAACACAAATCATTATAAATCTTGAACATTCAACAACTAAGGTTCCTGTTAATTCCAACAAAATCTGAATATTGATAGCAGACCTGTTGTATGATCTGAGGAAACTCTGAACAGAGAATTTTTCGTCCATGTTCATCAAATATCTTCTCCAGAACAATGTCTTGTAGTGCAACTAACGTAGTCTCCAGCATATCAAGCCCTGCTTGGTTTGCAAAAGTGAAGACAGGTAATGCCTGCAGAAAATCCAGTTCAATAAATGTAATTCCAAAACAAGGGGGGCATCAGAAACGTTTAAACTGTCAGTGAAATCAAGTTAAGTTGGGCAAATTGTAAGGGAAAATTGGTCAAATGTGCCTCTTTAGAAATTTTATTTGCTAAAACGACCTGAATTTGACCAGACACCTTAGCGGGCGCAACTCTTCAACTGTGTACAACATAACTTCAACTATGAGCAAATGACTTTTGTTTCTTTACACATAGTTGAAGATAGGTTGCACACAACTGAAGAGTTGCACCCATTAACGATAAGTTGCACCATGTCCATTTAGCCAATAAAATTTTCAAATAGGTACTTTTGACCAATTTTCAAATACAGTGGTGGTGCAGTACATGAAACAGCAGCTACAGTGAAAATGAGTAAATGTCACACATACCTTCAGAGAGCAGCACAGTATTGCATCTGAGTGATGCCACAAGGACTTAAGGATGGAATCATTTCCTTCATTATTGGATTTGAGTAGCTCCACACCCAAGTAGCACCTACAACACATAAAAGGTTAATCAAAAGTATGAGCCTTAGATGCTAGTTCCAGCCTCCAAAACTAAAATATAAAACTTCATAGTGTTTTCCAATCACCAGAAGATATTCACCCAATAAGTTTTATATGAACAAATATCCCCCACCTATTGCTTAACCACGCTGCACTTACCACTTTGACAGTAAACCAGTAGCAACCTCGATTGTCTTTCAAATCAAAATGTTATACAATTTATTTCTAATCCTTGGGGCAATCGGTTATGCAACATTAAGATTTACTAACCTATAACTGTTGCATATCCAACGAGCAAGTGTCTGTGCTTCAGGAGTACCCAGTGGGGTCCTAAGCCCAGCTTGAGAATTCAGATGCGAAGGAGAAAGCGCTAATGCCACCCTTTGGACTGATGATATAATGCTACGAACATATTGTCGAGCCATTGTTGCGACGTGATCTTGCATTTGACTTTCAAACGCAAATTCAAATGCTATAGTCATAACAGATCTCATGCAGCCAGAGTTTCCAGAATAATCATTAGACTGTTTATTCCCAGTGGGGCCAATGTCAAGTGCAGATGCAAGATCAAGGGTGCGATTCGGACTGGATGCTTCCTGCAAAAAGGTTTCATTGCAATAATTAAAAGAGATGCATGAAAAGGAAAACACTAACAGATTCTACTGCTTCAACCATGATTGAGGCTAACCTTCCCAGAATCAAGAGGAATAATGCGGAACCCAGAAGGTAAAAGTGGGGCATCATCAGCAAAGGATGCATCAATTGGAGCAAATATAAGTTCAGCACAAGTGCCAACAGCATTCTCATCCATTCCACTACAGAGCTACCGGTATACAAAACAAAATACGAGGATATGAGCAACACAAAAGAAAACGCATCATTAGAAATCACATGAATAGATGGCTTGATATTTCAGTCAAGAATTTTGTGAACAGTTCAATAGAATGAGGAAGCTTAAGTTACCCCACAACTCTTGAACTTTGATTTACATTCCTGGGTCTCTACATTACGAAAGCTTGAAATCATGCAAGGTACCACCATATAAATATACTATAGGATAGAAAATACATCTGGACCTTAATCAAAATCCACCAAGTGTTCCAAGTATATTACGTGGCAGAAAAATTTATTCCTAAACCAAAGAAACACATGCATTCCATTTCTCTCATTTATTGAACAGTAAAGAATAAGGTCCAATAAGGAAATAGAACTTACTTGTAACAGAAACACCTCTCTAGGCATGATCGCATCTTCAGGAGAATGGGCTAACCCTTCCAATTTAATCACTTCTAGAAACTAACAAGCATAAGGGAAAAACATAATCAGAAAACAGGACCATTGAATTGTTAATAGATGTAGTGCATATCATGCATCGGCTATCACCTCTTCATGCTCAATAGTGTGAGCCAGAGGAAGTATAACTTGACCTCCATAATTTCCCACACGAGATCCAGCTAAGCTACATGGACCAACTTTAATGGCAGCGGCTGAGTAAGCATCCATGTTGTTGTCTGCCCACTCTGATCTGTGCTCCCGCAGAAACCTTAGGAGAATGGCTGGAGGCACATTCTATACCAGGAAAGTCAAAGATGCCAACAAAGACATATAAGAATAAAAATTAATGCACATATAATTTACTGGATATGTAAAATTAGTGAAACCATTTGAGGAATTTTTTAACATCTTTGTTTGGTATATTCATTTTATACTTCTAAGAGGTTTTGGCGAGGCGCATAAGCAAACAGACCTGCAATAGCATTGATGCCTTGGCACACAGCACAGCATTGCTGATAGATGGAAATCCATTGGCAAAGGAAAGATCTAGTCCCATTAACTTGTCAGGAGATGAATTAACCATGATTGTAATGTCATCTATACCATCATTGCCAATCATTGACCACCCCTCATCACTAAACCCATTGAGTGCCTCATTGAAACCCCTGGTATAAAACAGGTGTCAGACTAAAATTTTGGATAGAGAGAAATTACACAA
The DNA here is from genome assembly GCA_037074615.1 of Leucaena leucocephala. Classification (NCBI taxonomy): domain Eukaryota; kingdom Viridiplantae; phylum Streptophyta; class Magnoliopsida; order Fabales; family Fabaceae; genus Leucaena; species Leucaena leucocephala. The sequence goes on along the minus strand of CM073555.1, from coordinate 18,557,782 downwards.
GAATCATGCCCAAGAAGTATAATATATCAACCGGCTCAGTCTCTGGCTTAGCGCTCGTAGTGCTGCAGGTCGTCTGCCCCACCCAGTGACATTGGGCTGAGAAACCTCATGAGATAACTGTCTCAGCTGTCGTAAGGCCTGAACAAAAAGGAGAAACATATAAGCATAAAACAGTAGACATAGTAAGTAACATACCATGTAAGCATAAAACAGTAGACATAGTAAGTAACATACCATGTGAACACTATTTTACTCTTGGTATGGATAAAATAACATACCGCCATTGTTTTCTTCTGCGCTAGCACTGTTGATGATTCATATAGAGGGCGTAACACTTCTGGCACACTCCACGGCTAACGGTCATAAAGAAATGCTCAAAATTATTCAATAGTTTATAATAAGAAAAAGAATAAATTACACAGATCTTCAAATATGTATTTTTAAATGGTTTAATTTTACTAAACTCACACAAAACTTCCCCTTATTTTCAAAATATAAATGGAAGTCCAATTTAAACTTCCATTAAAATACCCTCCATTAACATAAATATTCAAATATAGTCAAAAGTTTATATTAAGAAAAAGAATAAATTACACGGATCTTCAAATATGTATTTTTAAATGGTTTAATTTTACTAAAGTCACACAAAACTTCCCTTTATTTTCAAAATGTAAATGGAAGTCCAATTTAAATTTCCATTAAAATACCCTCCATTAACCTAAATATTCAAATATGTATTATCCCTACATGTGCCCAAACAAGGGATAAATATTTCATTTAAATTTAACCAGAAAATATATTTAAGATAATTAAAGGTACTGCATGATAGCATAACTTTTTGTTCAAAAGATTGTTGCAGTTTGAAGATAGAGGAGAAACCCAAGTAATTTGATCAAAACTCAAGGGAAGTTTATTTTACTATAAAAGACCATCAAAGTATAGAAGAAAATAGTTATATGAATGTACCTCCAAATCCATATGATCAACAATGTGGATAATAGAACCACCCCCTTCACAAGGTCTTATTAGGTAACCACTAGGCAGCATCTCAGCTCTCACAAAATGCTGCACAGGAGGCATGCTTGGACCATTTTGAGTATTCTTAAGAGACCTCTCACAGATCTAAGCAGGGAAAACATCAGAAGGACAGTTAAGATACAAAATATAAGGAATTTGAAATATGAGCAAAAATATCTTTAAAGACACTCACCACAAAGCTTCCATCTTCTAAAACAGAAGTATAGCGCAAAAACCAAAAGTCCCGAGCAGGAGCCAACGTGGTTGGGGCATATAGCTGAATTGACAAAGAGAGAAGTATGCAATTAAGTGATGTGGCACAGACCTGCTTAGATACAGTCATACAGATAGTCATCATTCCTACACAAATTTAATTGTACCTGCATATAAAGCAACTCTATGGTTCCACCATTTGCTGTGGGCAGCACATTCAGAACATCAACAGCTCGGCAATCACGAAACCATGATGGCCGATCCTTGAGTATTTCTGCGACCTGGAGAGTGTATAGTCAGTCATGCAGTTCCTAGTTCAAACAAGACCATGATAATAAAGAGAATAAACCCCAAACACTTACTCTTGCGGGCTCTAGACCCACTAGACCACAGGCACGTGCTGCCACACCAGTGCAACCATGAGAAATAGCAACAATTCCAATGGAATCCGGACCAGGCTGTGCAAATAAGCAAGAATTTAGCAGACTCCAAGGCAAAGTTATTCCTAGGATGACATTTTTTTCTGTTCTTATGCCATTTAGTCAATGAAGATAGTTAATTACCTTCATTCCAGGCATTTGGACCCACTCAACAGCAGTCCCAGTAGCCTTTGAAAGAAACTCTGCTAAAGTCTCCTCTGCAATGGACAAGAGCCTGGAAAAACCAAGTGTGAAATTTAACGTAACATTCTCACATTCAAGAGTTCACAGACCAAAATGACAGAAATGGCCCAAAAACTATATTTGCTCTAACCCTGCAGGACTTGCATCCCTCGGGGGATGCTGAGTTGTTAAACTGTGTTGGCCACTCGTCACGGCCGATTCACAGCTTGTGTCTTTAGTTGCAAGCGTAGTCTGCAGATAAAACAATGATTATCACAACAATTTCATAGCACTCCAATGGAAACATGTGGTCAAAATTCTTACATTTTGAGTATGTTGGCGGAAGTAGCCATTTTCATACACCAATTGAGAGACCTGTTTCTGCAACCTATCATTCTCCTCCATCAGAAGTTTGTTCATGGCCGTCAGCTTCCTATTCACAGCTTGAAGTCGTGAGGCCTCTTTCCTTTGCTTCTCTCTACACCTGAAGTTACAAACGCCAAGTAAACACAATTGATTGGAATCACTATACTAAACCATTCAATTATGGGAATGGAATTAAAAGATTAAAAACGATACAGAAAGAATTAAACTGCATCAGCTCCGGGGGCCCAAAAAAGTCATATTAGTTAACCAAATGGTAGAATTAAGTACGTGTTTTAGGGAAATATGAAATAGATTACCAAATGTAGGAGTTCCCATATCTTAACCAATAGTTAAAGGCACAAGAGAAAGTAGTGAAGAATACCTTCTGTTCTGGAACCAAACTTTGATTTGTTTGGGTTCAATGTTGGAAAGAATGGGGCACTCACGGATAAGCTGCTGGCGGCGAATGGAACTGGGTTTGGGGCAGTCATGATAAAGCCTCTCGAGGGCTTCAACCTGCTCAGGTGTATAACGGACATACTTGCCGTTGTCCATTCCTAGTTTACCATCCTTGCAGGACATTGCCATAGCCAATTACTTCAGAGTTCTCAAACACCAAACGAAAGAACAGACCTAGCACAACTGCACAAGCAGCTTTAAGACCGCTCTTCAATATTTTCTGGATGCAGTTAAACCAGCCTAAAATATCCCTCTAAGAGAAAGCAAGCATTTGCAAATTTTGTACTTGAAGGATCACAGCGATAGAGGTAAAAGTACAAGTGTTTGAGGATGCCAGAAATATTACGCAGTCACTTTTGTTTCGTCCGTAAGAGACAGCCACGAACACGAGAAAACATAAATCTTTCGAGATCAGAGCAGATAACACCAAGGATCTAAACTCTGTAAATGTCCCGAAACCTAAACAGTTCCCCAAAAAATAAAAGCGAGAAAACAGGGACAACCAGAAACTTCCTGCACTGGTTCGATTCAGCTAACTAGTAAAATCCCAGAACAGAGAACTTTGAAGCATGATCCAAGCTTTTAATTTTACGACCAGACACCCCAAGTTTTATCGAACCCACTTCTCCCTCACGGCCTTAGGACCACCAAAACAGAACCGTACCTTGGATCTTCATCTTCTTCGGGATTCCATTTATGCTCTAAGCTATTCGAAACCTCCTGGATCCCTGAATCATTTTCTCCTTTTGAAGATTTCACAGCACCAGGGGGAAGAGTGAAGAACAAAGGACTTTGACTAAGTACTAGGAAAAAATATATCTGAAGAATCAAAGGTAGATTTTTTTTTTTTACTTTTTTCTAGTGGGGAATCTCTGGAAACTGTAAAATTGCTTCTTTTTCCTTTATTTTCTCAAAGGGAACTAAACTTGGGATAAAGAGCAAACCCTAGCTGAAAGAGAAAGCAGAGGAAAAAGTACTGTTACTGGGGCAATTGCTTTTTTGGTGGTGGTGTTGGTTTCATGTGTTTTTGGTTCTGAGATTTGCGCTATATTTTTCCTGGGCTCGTCACTTTCGGCACACAGTTCTTTTACCTCCACTGTGTGGGAAAAATGGAGCACCCTTTGTAATGTTTTATACATTTTTTAAATTGGGGAAAAAAATTTGTGTGGACCAAAATACCCTCCTTCCCGCGAGTCCGCCTGTCTTCTTGCGTGGCAAATTGGACACATCCATGAAATGCCATAATTACCCCCTTCTCTGTTTTCTTTTTTTATGAATTCAAACGTTAATTTTAAATTTGTAATTTTTTTTTGTATTTAGCATCTTCATTTTTATAATAACTAAAATGATACGTAAAATGATTTTACATTTAAGTGATTGATCACTTTTTAAGTACCAAAAATGAGTTTTGATAAAAGATTTTGCTCAACATTACATATTTTAGGTTTATGCTCAAGAATGCTTTATTTTAATTAATCTGTTATTTCAGTTATTAGACCAAACCGAATATATATCCTGAAGGGGATGATATTTTTAAGTGCCTCGTTTTCCTTTTAGTTTTGAAACCATTAAATATTAATTTATTAAAAACAAAAAGTAAAAAAAAAAATTGTGACATTTCATATTTTGACTTTGAAGCAGCTGTGGAACATGTTCTAATTAACTTATTGTTGAACTTAGATTGTTGAAAGGTATATGAAATACGTTTTTTTTATTAGGAGCAATTTCTAGAATAAAAAATAATTTTTCGTAAAGTATAAAGAGTAAATTAAATAATAAGTTTCTCTCGTGTAAATTTGTTTTATACGTTAAAAATTAGAAACTAAGCACGTGTGAGGCCCACTTAATAGTAAGTGGCATAATTCTTTTTTTTTTTTGAACTTTCTTGGGGAGAAAATTAAAAATAAATAAAATAATTATAGTGGGAGATGAAGTGGAGAGGGCAACGCAGTCAATGAAGGGAGACGAAAAGGCTCGGAAGAAAGAGGGAATGGTAAAAGTGTGAAATGGAAGAAAGAAGAGGGGCATTAAGGGGAAGATAATATTTTCAAAAGTAGAAGACACAGGAAAAAAGGTAATAGGGGAGAGGTTGGCGTGGGACAGAGAGGACACTATGATGACCTTTTTGCATGCGTCTCTCGATTTTTAAATATTCCTGTTAAATATATTTAAAATATTTTTAAAAAACTGAATTTTAAATTTAAAAATAATAAATAAAAAGAGTAACGGAGAGGAAAGGGGGATAGAGAAAGAGGGTGGGTGGGTAATGATGATGATAATATGCTGTGGCATCACATACGCTGCTCTCTGCTTCACGACATGACATGATGAAGTGTATATATGGCTACTAATTTCATTAAAATTTATTTCTTACACTTTCTTTACAAGGATGACAAATGTTTAAGAATGTTACCCCAATAATAATAAATCACACGTAAGCTATGATTGATTTTTCAGAGTATGTGAAATTATAATAATATATATAATTGCTAATAATGTGAATTGGATCATTATAAATTTACCAAGATACTATTATAAATATATTAAATTAGATTAATGAAAAGAACTCAATTCCACTTAATTAACAACGAAGGGGTAAGCTTCAAAACAAAGGTAAAATTATTGCCACGTAATTTTAAGGTCATAAATTTAAAGGTTAAAAATAATCTCTTTGATTAGAAAGTAAAATTACGTATATTTGTTATTTCTCACACTTTACTTAGTAAAATACTTATGCACTAACTAACTTGGTTTTAATTAACATTGGGAAAAATATAATATTTGCACTTGACAACTCAAATTGATTGATACTATTCATTAGATAATGGTATCAAAAAATTACTCATCTAATCTTCTATATAAGAATTAAATAATTAATTTATAAAAAAATTAGTTAAATTAATTATTTATAAAAAAAATTATGTTAGTTCTCTAAAATATTTATTTAATTATTTGCATTAGAATTAGCTCTATTGTAGAGTTTCCATTTAAAGTTATTTGGGGAGAAATTATAATTTAAGAGATAAAATAGATTAAAGTCATGCATATACAATTAAAGCAAACCCTTTAATTTAAAAGAAGATGAAGTACTTTATCTATTTTTTAATATAAGATCCAGTTAACTTTTTTAGATAGATTAAGGAAGTCAAATAAAACAGTTAATTATGACTAAATCAAACCTCTCAAGATAAATTTATAGTATACACTCATTAATCTACCCAAATTAGTTAATTAGCTCTTATATTAATTATAATTAATTAATTAATTTAGTTTATTTAATTTATCTAAAAAAGTAAAAGAAATCTTATATTAAAGAAACGAAAGAGGTAACATTAAACAAGACACTTAAAATGAGCTTGGATGATAAAAGACCATTAAAGGATTACAATATTAGAATTTGATACTATACAGCTATCAAGACAAGATTAATTGCCAAGAATATTGTTTTTTTGGGTGGAGAGAGATTTATGGCAATAAATTAGGTGGGAAGCTTGGGGTAAAAGATGGAGTGTATGGGATAGAAAATCTTACGTGTTATCATAAAATTCGTGATTTTGGGTCAAAGTCCTATGAACTTTTCTTCGCTTATAATGAAATAAAGCATTGACTTTTTATGGAATGTAGGGAGTGGGAATATGTAAGTTAAACGAAGCTTGTGAGTTACAACTGATGATACTATCGACCTAGGAGTGTTTGTTAAGATTGTTGTTGTCTACTGAAACTACCACCTCCACTGTAACAAATTGTTTATTAACGTTCACATTAGTATAGTACTGTTCCTTCCCATCTTCAAATGTTTGGATATGATTCTTGTCTTTAAATCAATGTCTATATACTTGTCTTCATCTTCATCATAGCTTCAAAAAGATAACCAGTCCTATCTTGAGCATTTGTATATTCTCAATTACCGAAGGAGTTGGAACTCGTAACCCACAGCAATTGTGTGTTTTTAGAAAATAATAAAATTAAAATTTTAAAAAGACTTTTGATCTAAATTTTAGTTTATAAAAATTTTAAAATAAACATACATATTTGTCTAAAAAGACTTTTGGACCAAATTATGGTTTAAAACTAATATTTTAGATAAGCTATAAAAATTAGTTTCTGAAATAGTGGAATAGTTTATGGACTATCTAATTATTATTTTACCATTATTTTTTCTTATACCATCTTTCTTCTCTCCTCTTTCTTTCCAACCATCTCTCCTCTCTCTTCTCCATATTCTCTCCTCTCCACCTAGACCTAGGAATGCGACGGCTGGAATAGAGGCTAGTCCGTCACAACCCGCGAGTTGGAAGGGGCGGGCTGTTGCCCCCCAATTTTTTTAAAAAAATTTAAATATTTTTAACAAATTATTTCTAAACTTTTAAAATACTAATAAAAATTTTCTAATATCATAATAACATAATAAAAAAATTATTAATATTATACTCTTAAAAATTCATATTTTTTATAAAAAAATTTAAATTTTATAACTATAAATCTAAATAAATATTAATATAATATTAATCAATTATTATATATCAACACATATCAACAAATAAGTAACCATCTTTATTAGTATTCGATTATAGAAGCATTCAAAATAATATTTGAATAAAATAAATAATAATAATTTTAAAAAAATGGCTAGCGGGCTGGGAGGGCCTGCCCCAAAACTTGTCAGCCCGATCCCGACCCGTTTTACCAGCTCTATCTCCACCCTCTCTCATATTTTCTCTCTCTTTTTCACTCTCATATTTTTAATAAAATCATACAATTTATAATAATTTTATAATTATAAAAGTAATTCTAATAATAACTATCTAAATACTCATTTATTCAAAACTATTTTTTTCATCAACTATTTTCTAAAAGCTATTTTCTAAAAGTTATTTAAATTTTTTTTTATAAGTTTTTTTTTCAAATCTTTATACAGGTCTATTATTGTAAAATTTCATCAGTTTGGTCATTGTCAGCACATCCCCATGTATAACATAGAACCTATAAGATTTCTCATAAACAGAACCTATAAGATTTCTCATAAACACAAGCACAGAGAAAAATATAATTCATTTTGCAGATATAAAAGAAATAACAACTGAACCTCGGGTAGATACAGGTGTTCTGTGCTTTTTTAGAAAACAATTAAAAAGACAGATACTAACATATTGATGTTATGTCTATAAGTGATATCGAACTCCTAACTTCTCAAGAGTTACCATGCTATTAAACTATAAGGTTATCGGCTTTTTTTGAGCTATTTGAACTTTGAGAAACAACAGCAATTTTACATAAATCCTATTACTCTGCTTTTTAACATGAAGAGTAGTAAGTATATTTATTAGAATAGAGGCTTATTATATTAGTCACTTGATGACGTTATTAGTTACTTTACTAAATGTTTAAATATTAAATATTCAGTTTGTTTTAATGTATATTTACTAAGGGCAATATTAGAATTTGCTAACGAATTTAATGATGTAAACGACTGTTAACTTATTTTCTTACTGAGCGTAATTGAAAGCAAGCCATGTCAATTATTAGTTATATGTATATGCTAACGAGTTAACACGATATATATAACTTAATTGTAGGGGTATTTTATAATTTATATCACCTCTATTTTTTAGTATAAGAGTTAGTCTTTTTTTAATAAATTAAAAAAATCAAATAAATTAAATAATTTTAACAAAATATAACCCTTCAAACATAAATTTATATCATATATTTATTAATCTATCCAAATTAATTAATTAATTTTTATATTAGTTATAATTAATTAATTTATTATATTTTCTTAATCTATTTAAAAAAGTTAACTAATTCTAACAGAAAGAGTATTATGAAGAGAATAAGGAAAATGATAAAGGTGCATCCAATATCTTAAACTAATTTTAGAGGAGTAATTAGCACCATAAAATATTTAAGGGTGTAATCAGTACCCCAAACTAATTTGAAGGTACAATTAACACCTTAAAATATTTAAATTGTTGCAATTTTTGCCTCTTTACTAATAAAAATATAAACTTTTTATTTGATACATGCTACATAAATTTTTTATTTTAACATATTATTATTTAAAATGGCATGTGTATAATATTATTTTAAAAAAATTGTATTAAATAAACCATAAAATTTCTCAATTTTCACGTATAAATTATATACAATGTTAATTTTAGGTTTTATTCAGTACTCTTTTTTAAACAATATGACACATGTGATATTTTAAATAATAATATGTTGAAATAAAAAATTTATATAACATGGATCGAATATAAATTTATATTTCTATTATTAAAAAAATATAATTATATTAATTTAAATATTTTAATATATTAATTTTATTTTTAAAATTAATTTGAGATATTGAATATATTTTATCGGGAAAAAAAGCGAATGATAGAAAAGAAGGGAGAGAAATGCGGCATGAAGGGGGTTGAAATTTGTGGACAGTAAGCTGGCAGAAGGGTGGTCGTAGTGTGTACATTAGGACTACTAATCATTGTAGGTGTTTCATGCAAGCAATCATCTCCTGTCTCCCTCACTCTCATCAATTCTAATAAATAGTTTGAATCTCTCCACGGCGAGCTACCCTGGGAACATGGCGCTATCCGTCATGTTTGGATAAAAACTCGTATTTAAAGTCAGTGCTATTAACATGTTTGTATACATGAAAAAAAGTAAGTAAATAATTTGAATATGATGAACAAAATTGTACATGAGGGGCTCCATAAATCTTAAATTTCTTAAATAACTGTAATCAATATCTATATTTTTTTTAAAACAGAAAAAGGTGAGGGTTGGATCAGTTGCCCCTGCATGTGATATCTATGTCCCTTGCTTTGACCATTTTGGATTTTTGGATTAGTGATTCTTGTTCTCACTCTCTATTTAGATAAGATTAAAAAAAATTATAAAAAAAAGACTTTTGGACAGCCTTATAGAAAAATGTTTTTACATAAGAGTTTATAAAAAAAATTAATTCTAAATAAATAAGTGTTTGAATAGTTAGTTTTAGAATGACTTTTTATATTGGTAAATTACTAAAAATGATATGATTTGATTAAAAGTATGAGAGAGGAGATAAAATAGATGAGAGAGGGTAGAGAGGAGAGAAGGTAGAGAAGAGACATGAGAAAGGAGGGATAGTATAAGATAAAGTAGGGGTAATATAGTAATTGGATAGTCCATAAGCTATTTTACTGTTCTAAAAGCTAGTTTCAGTAGTTTATTCAAAACCATGATTTAGCCTAAAAGCACTTATGGACAAATAAGACTGTTTGTTTTAAAATTTGCTAAAACCGAGGTTTGGGCCAAAAACCTTTTTAAAACTTAAATTTAGAGGTCTTCCAAACAGGCCCATAATCATATGCTTTACCCTCTTTTCTCTCTACACCCTCTCACTGAACTGCGTTTTCTCTCTCTTTAACATACTAAGTTTTTGAAGATATAAATAATAGATCAAGCAATATAGAGTTATCTAAAAAAAGATAAAGAAATACTATAAAATATTATAAAATTGTTGAGCGATACTCTTTAGACAATAATCTTTAAAGATTTGATAATTGAAAGAATACAATAGTATTATACGATTAATATAATCGATCATACCTACTAATACTAGGCTTATTGTTATTGTAAATTTTACTAATTTTTTGGAAATGAACTTTTCCTATAAACTTGTACTCGTGATAGTGATATTTTCAATGAAAACATTTACCCCAAGAAGAGGACTATTCATGCAGTGTTCCAATTGAAGTACCGAAAATACATTATTGTTTTTCTTTATTAAAATGTTAATCTTTTGGAATGAGCAAGTTGTCATGACTCAAATTAGTTTAGCCCTGACATCAAACAAATTGAAGTAGTTCAACAAACACTCACAATCTAATGCTTTTTTCTGCTCTAGTTCCTATGGTTTCAGGGTAGCTTTGCTTTTCGTTTGTAAGTTGTCCAAGTTATTTTTTTTTGTTTTTAAAAATAACATTCGCAATCAGTTCCCTGGTCTTTCAGATTACTACTGCTTTACGAGTTTAAATCCAAGGAATACTCATTGACATCAATATCACGTCACTTAACACAAATTAATCTACTCGAATATTTCTAAGCAATAATGCTTGTTTCCAATTGTTAAACACTTCTACTACAATTCTCTTACTGATAGAGTATCAATACGGATAATTTAAAAAAATATAGAAAATATGTCTTATATTTTTTTTAAATAAACCTAAAGTATCCACAGTCAAAAATAGTAACTAATCCACTCGCACCGTAAACTTCTTAAAAAAGCTTTAATGCTGGTTGTTAGACCTTTTTTATATATACTGTCAGTGATTGAACCATTGACTAAATACTTAAATAATTCAATTAAGTGCCAACTATATTAAGCCTTATAGTTAAGAGGTCTTATATTTAGAATTAAGATTAATTTCTTAATTATATACTGTATCTTTTCTTTTCTTTTTTCTTTCTTTATTTTTTTTTTGTTGCCCACCCGGTTCACAGAGCTTTGCTCCGACTACATCCGGATCCGACCTGCGTCGCGCACCTAGCTATGGTGGGTGAGTCTCCTAGCGAAATTTTTTTGCATATGCCAAGACTCGAACTCGAGACCTCGTTTAAATGATACCGAGCCGTTTATCACTAAGACTAACTCTCGTTATAATATATCAAACATTGGAGGAGAATATCATCTCCCAACTTGGAAGACTGACTGAGACTACAAAAAAAAAAGGAAGGCCCGTTTTGCATTGGATATGGGCTTTCTCTCCACTATGGCTTTTTTAAGTGGGTGAGAATTGGGCCTACACCAGAGTAATCTTTCCTTTATAAGTCATAATGTTCTTCTTTCTAAGTAGTCATTTGTATATTTTTCAGTATTGTGGAACATAATTGAAAGTAATATTTCTAACACTAATTTTCTACCTACAAAGTTTAAACCCCCAATTTTACATGAGGAAAATGGAGAATTCAGTAGTTAAAACGTATAAAGAAGCATATTTTTTCTATGCATAAATATCTTTTTATTAAAAATAATTATGTTTAAGATACTATAAAATATTAAATGTAGGCATATTTTTTAACAGAAATTAAGATATTAGTCTATAATCGATAAAAGAAGCACTAGATTGAACCCATCGATAAAAGAAGCAGACGTGATCAGTCATAAAAACATACACAAACAGGCTTACACTTTTTTGCCCGCAAATGAAAAATCTTGTACCTCAGACGGCGATAAGGTGGCCCAATGGGTGAAAAGAGTTAATTCATGAAAATTAATGCAGGGACTGCTATAGTGTTATTTGCTACTGTTAAATATTCCTTCACTTAATCCCTTGTAACTAATGAGGATTAGGTCTATCATAAATAATTAATTATTTATAATATAATAAATTAATATTTAAATTTTTATTTTTAAAAGGTATCTATATTTAATATCTGATAATATCTTAAATATAACTATCTCCAATAAAAAGATACATATATTTAATAAAACAAATAGAACCCTTATGAAAGAAATTTTTATCATAAATAAAAATCCACTTAAAATCTTATTGATGATTATTTTTTAATTTTATTTTTAATTAATTTTTTTGGAAAAAGTGCGACAGAAGGGAAATGTGAGAATAATTTATAAATATAGAGTGGGTGAGAATTTTAATAAATACAAATTTAAATTTTTTATTAATTTAAAATATATTGAATAATTTAACTGTTATTTTTAATATATAATAATTAGTAAAATATAATTATAATAACTATCGGGTGGTAAGATTTTTTCCTTTTTTTTAAGTCCTAAATATAGTATCTTTCCAAATAATGGTGCAATATTTATTATCCTTCGTCAAATGTACCTTTATTCAATTTATGTAGAAGTGGGCGAGAAAATAGAGTCTAATCTTTCTCCCACTCTTTCCGATAAAATTGAATAGGCTAAGGTTTGAAAAAAGAGTACGAGTTTTTTAAGAAATTAAGATCATTAACTGTCTTTCTATGAGATTAGACTAAAAAGACCCTATATTTAAAAGTAGAGAGAGTATTTTAAAGAATCCATCCAACAACTCTCTTCTTTTCTCGTGATATTTGGAGGTAGACATCATCCTTTCACTAGGAAGCCCCCATATATTTAAATAAAATTTGATAATCCTCGTATTTTTAATATATAAATTAATTAGAAAATTAATCTTATTAATAAATATAAAATATATTTTATATTTTTATTATTTTTTTTAAATTATTTCTATTAATATTATTTTGATAATAATCAAGTAAGACAAGAAAAGAGTAAATTAAGAAAAATAATTATAATATTTTAAATAAAATATGTCATATTAACTAATTATTTTAATATAATTAAATTAATTAAATATATCATATATTAAAGGCTGGATTAGTATAAATTATACTATTTTATAAATTTTTATTATTTATGTTTATAATATATCAATGGTCCAGCCTTTTTTGTAATATAATTTTATTATATCTTTATTAATACTCGCACACATCTTATGCTTAGGAAGTGGAGGAGGTTATTGATATGCTCTCCCGTTATCTTCTTTTCCACCCTTGCCAAAAAGGCTGAGATTCTAAATTTCTAATACTATGCATCTCCATATCACTGTTTTTAAGGTGAGTATCTACTACTGTAACTAATTTTTTTTACACTGTACGCTTTGTTATGAGACTTTTTCTACACACATTGTTAGGAATCAAATTAGATATCTAAAAAAATCAGCTAAATACTAATTATGTTTAAATCTCATCGTTAGCTCTATAACACTATTAAGGGATCGGTTCCATAGTTTTTTTTTAGTTGTCCACCCGGTTCACCGGAGTTTTACCCCGACTATATCCGGATCTGACCTGCATAGCGCACCTGGTTATGATAGGTGAGTCTCCCAAAGGAGATTTTCTACATATACTAAGGCTCAAACTCGAGATCTCGTTTAAGCGATACCGAGTTACTTATCACTCGAAGTAACTATATATGATGGCTCCATAGTTTAATGAGCTTGAATCTCACTTACCTATGATGTATCTTTCTCTTTTTATTGGGCCTGGCCCATTTGTGATTAGGCTATATTAAACAATATTATATAACAAATGAAGTTAGTAACAATAAATGTTAGAATAAGAGCTAACAAGAGTTAATATATTTGATAAATAATAAGTTCGTATTTTATAAAGACGCGAGTTTATTTTCTATTATTATTATGATGGCTCATTTAATAGGTAATCTCATAAATTCCCTATAAATGCTCTCTGAGCCTAGGGCTATGCCTTGACTTTAGTGGGAGATCGATGTTAAACCCACCTAAACTTTTTTTGTATAAAAAAAATGTAAGAATCTAAAAAATATCTCTTGCCAATGAGAGTTAGCACAGATAGTAAAGAACATGCATGTATCCCACAAGGACGCGAATTCGATTCTTTCTGCCGTTGTGAGGGCTCCTTTAGTAGCCAATCTCGTAATTTTCCTGTAAGTGTTTCCTGAGCTCTGGAGTAATGCTCTGGCCTTAGTAGACGACTGGTGCCAAACCTACCTAAACTTTCTTATATAAAAAAAAATATCGATTGACTAATAGAGTTGAGATTAGTAAAAAAGACTAGCATTTTATAATATAATAAAATAATATTTATATTTTTATTATGAAAGATACATATATTTATTATCTCACAATACCTTAAATATAATTTCATCTTTAATAGGATATATATGCCTGTAATAAAAGAAAAGAAAATTATCTGTTAGCCAAAAAAGAATAATGCAAGTGTTTAATTGGTAGTTACAATAAACGACTCATGAGGCTCTAAATTTAAATTGAACACATGGGAATAAGAATTGAAGGGAAAAAATATGTATAGGTAGTTTGAGAAAGAAGCATAACATATGAATTAGGAGTGAAATGGAAGGGTCACGTGGGGCATGTGAGTGGGAACGACATGTGGAGCACTAGGCACGTGTGAGGTGAACGACAGTGAGGATTGAATAGATTCCAGAGTCGGTGAAGTGGAAATTGACTACTACTGTATCCCTTTCGCTTAAAGGCCTTGTGGCTTTTGAAAACCCAACCTCCCACTTCACATGATCCCTGACACCCTCTCACGTGCTCCTGGGGCCCATACGCCCCCCTAATTTGTTCATTTTACACTCCACTATTCACTTTTATATTTACTTTCAATTTAATACTCCTACTGTGCCAGAATCAAATAATTGCCACTGAAATTAAGCAACTTCTGAACGGTAATAATTGGCCGTAAACAAACCTTATCCCCTTACCCCTTCCTCATTAACCTTGGGATTAGAGCCACCAATCCCTTTCTCTCAGTCGGTGTGTCCTTGTATACTTCGTCTGTTCTCACTCATTATATTTTTATTTTAATTTAATTTATTTAGTGCTTAAAACTAATTTGACTTCCATTTCACTAATTAATTAATTAATCTGAAATTCAATATTTCATGAGCATATTGCAAATATGCTTAATTAATCAGCAAATTTTAATATATAATTCCACTTAAAAATTAAAAAAATACTAAAAAAATTCTCCACTACAAAATTTATTATTTTAAAAAAAACAAAATTTGTTAAAAATTTAAGTACAAATTTCTTTTAATTATATGTAACATATTTTTAATTATATATAAAATAAAAAATATTTATATATATTAAAAGATATATTATATATAATTAAATAAGAGTTACACTACTTAAAGGATTTAAGTTGCAGTTGTTGGAAAAATTTTAAAGGGTGAATAAGGAAATACATAAAATTTAGATACGTTAGAAGCGCGAGGTTATTACTAACAACAAAGCTTAGGGTTAAACAGAACAGAAACGGGACGGGGAAGGTGAGGGACAGGTGAGATTAAAGTGAAAATGAGGTGACAAGCCACGTGGATGAAATCATGGCCGTCGATTCCATGAGGTTGAGCTGTAAGCATCGTGCAAAAACGTGAACAAGGGAATATAATAACAGGTAATGATAGGGGTAGAATTAGCACACAAAAAAAATCCACGATTAATTAAACCATGAATTATTGTAATTAAATCAGAAAGTTAAGCTTGAGGGAACAATTTGCACAGGTCCCGAAGCATTAAAATTATTAAGAGCAGAGGCATCGTGGCGTAAACTTTGACACTATTGGAGGGTTCACAGGGACGAAATCCGCGAGAGATCGGGGGGCGAATAATTATTTATGAACACTAATTTAATTAATTACAGCTTAATCATTGCTAATTAATGTAATTATTGAATATTTACTACTCTAAAAAACCTTGTTTTAGTGCTTTTAGTATGTTGAGGAAAGTAGAATTAGAAGGGAGAAGTATGAAGGTGTTGTCTTTGTACGTGACGGCCCACCATTGTGTTTGTGCTTCTCACTCACTCCCCACTCTGATTCTTGTTTACCACACCACATGGTCGCTATTCGTTGCCTCAACTACCCCTTCTCTTTTGTTTTCTCATTCTTGCTTCCCATTCAAGCTATCTTCTGCCCTTCATGTTATCGTCTTCTCAATGTAATCATTTTTTTTTTCTTTTTAGATATTTTGCAAACTATTTATAACTCTATATATGTTTAACATATATGGTAATTTAAATTAGAAAAGATTGCTAAAAAAATTTTCATTATAAAATTTATTACCTAAATGAGCCTTAAGTATCAGATTATTCACCGGGTAAAATTTTTTTTAGCTATGTGTAACATATCTTTAACTATATATATAGATATATTTTGTTTTATACATAATTAAATTTAAGTTGTATCGGTTGAAAATGCATCACACTCGTGTTCATAAAACAAATTTAATGTATGTATACTTTTAGTGATAAATTTTGCAATGGGAATTCTTTATTTAATTTTTTCTTTAAATTAATAGTATAAACTATCAAACAATTTATATTTATTTTATACAACTATCTATCTAATAATTGTTACCCCTAATTTAAAATAGCTCTCCTGATATAATTTTTTCTTTTTAATATCAGTTAAGTTCGAACCCTCAACTTTGCAAATAAGAAAAAACAATTTAGTCTCTTCTACTCAACTTAAATACCATAATTAATAAGTGATAACACCAATTAAATTTTATAAAAAATCAAAACACAACTTTCTCATATATATAATATTGTGATGCCTAAATCGAAATATGTTTAATGGTAACCAAATTGAATGGTTCGAGCATATTTTATATGTGAACTTATATTGATTAAATGATTTTTTTTTCAACTTATCAAATAGAGAGGAAAGCTTATCAATTTTCTTCATAAAACCTCCAAATTCATATATGCATATAGCTGAGCCACCTTAGTTTTGTAGCCTGCTTAAGCACAGTGCGTGTATGGTTTTCCATTAATTTACCAAAAAGAAAATACGTTATATTATTATTGCTACTAACTTTTTGTGATTGAATTATGAAGTAAATAAAAAAAAAGGTTTTCCAACGTACGTAAAAGAGAGAGGGGAGGGGGTGAAAAGGAAAAAAAGGCAAGGAGCTAAATAAAGAAAAATAGAACTGCTTAATTAACTTTACAGAACTTGCAAGTCACTTCCTATTATTACATCTTATATATTGCCTGCATGAGAAAAGATGCTCCCAATCTCGTATTTACATTTTTGCCCTTCCCTTACTCCTCAAAACCCCACCCACCCTCTCCCTCCTCTCTCAGAGTCACAGACTCCATACTTCTCTCTAAAATAACTGCTCATTTTCTCCCCACTCAGTTTCCGTGAACGAACGTTATATGTTAATGGAAGTACCGGAGTGTTTTGTCGGTGGCTATTTCTCTGCAGGAGGAGATCAATTCTCTTCGGAGAAGCGCCATGGTGCTGATCATCAGAAGCTCGGTGAGCCCTTCGCCATTGACGACCTCCTTGACTTCTCCAACGCCGACGCTATGATCATGTCCGACGGTTTCTTCGATAATGCCGCCGGCAACTCCGCTGAATCATCCACTGTCGCAGCCGTTGACAGCTGTAATTCATCCGTTTCCGGCGGTGACAATCATTTCTCCTCCGGTTACGCTGGCTCCCGCGGCTTCGCCGATCCTCAATTATCTGGAGAACTCTGCGTTCCGGTAATTCGCGGTTTTCACGTTCACTAAAGCATGGAATTTAAATTTCTTCAACAGTAACTTCCATTACGTAGTTCTGCTTACAATTTAAACGAATCATTTTATTCTTGCTCTTACAACTGACTGCAATTTTCGAACTAGCTAGTTCCACACAAATTAATATAACTCACGACGTCCGAGCGAGCTTAATTCTACCAATATAATTTGGTCATTAAATTATAATTTATTGAAGAAATGAAGATGCTAGACTACTTTGAACTTTGGCGTGATAATTTGAAAACTGATTTTTTCTTCTGGAGTCCATAGCAGTATGACGACTTGGCTGAACTGGAATGGCTATCGAACTTCGTGGAAGACTCGTTTTCGGTAGAAGATGAGCTAAAAACACTCCACCTTATCTCCGGCACCACTGCTTCCGGCGTCGGCACGAAACCTCAGACCCCAGAGTCCTCCTCTTCATCTGAAACACTTCCACCCTTCGCTGCCGACACCGGTCGAAACGCACCGATCTTCCATCCAGAAACTCCGCTTCCAGGTAAATCTCGGAGCAAGCGCAATCGTGCTGCCCCCGGGGATTGGTCTACGCGGCTCCTCTACCTGATCACCCCGACGGCCGTTTCGGAACAGACGCAAGCGAAGCCTGTGGCGGCTAAGAAAAGAGAGAGTTTGAATTCGGAGGACTCTACGGGTCGGAAATGCCTGCATTGCGCATCCGAGAAGACTCCACAATGGCGGACCGGACCAATGGGTCCGAAGACGCTGTGCAATGCTTGTGGAGTGCGCTACAAGTCCGGGAGGCTTGTGGCGGAGTACCGACCGGCGGCGAGCCCGACTTTTGTGTCGTCAAAGCACTCCAATTCGCACAGGAAGGTGATGGAGATGAGGAGGCAGAAGGAGATGCAGAGGCAGCATCAACAGCATCAATTGGTTAGCCAGAGTTCAATTTTCGGCGTTTCTCATGGCGGAGATGAGTTCTGGATCCCTCATCCCGGCGGTCCAGATTATAGGCACATGATCTAGGAAGTTCCAGAGGGTAGTAGTGTAATTTAGGATTGGAGAGAAGAATTAAGGAGCCTCAAGTTCAACATTATCCAACA
Source organism: Leucaena leucocephala (assembly GCA_037074615.1). Classification (NCBI taxonomy): domain Eukaryota; kingdom Viridiplantae; phylum Streptophyta; class Magnoliopsida; order Fabales; family Fabaceae; genus Leucaena; species Leucaena leucocephala. The sequence goes on along the minus strand of CM073555.1, from coordinate 18,538,971 downwards.
AATTATTTTTTCTTTTTTTGAAGTGAAAAATTTTGTCTTATAAATTTGAATCCCCGTAGCTTTGACACAATTCAGAGAGAAGATGTAGGTTGAAGGAGGACAGGGGAGAAACTGGAGGAAGATGAGAACTTCATTTGGCTGTAGAATCAATCCATGTACTCTAAAATTTGATTTAATTTGTTTTCTTCGCCGAATTTGGCAACATTAGGAAATTCAAATATCAGATTTTAACCTTCGATCGGTCAGACATAATAATGCCCCTATATGAAATTTAAATTTTAAGCTCTTTAAATTTAGCAAAAGAAAAGCGATTATACACAGCGGCACATTGTCAAATGTGAAATTGAAAAGTGTAGCTGAAATGTCAAATCACCAATCATATGGTAGAGAGAGAAGCTCAGAAAAATATAAGAAAAAAGAAAAGAAGAAATGGAAAATTAGGAATATTCATATGGATCACAAAAAGGATTAAAAAAAAATGGACGTTTAGGCTATGTTTGGTTCAATGAAAGGGAGGATATGTTAGGTTAATTTAAGGGAGGGTAGGGAAAGGTAGGGGAGGTTATAAATGTGAAAGTAGGGGAGGAGAGATGATATTTTTTGTTTGGTTCAGGAGGGGAGGGGAAGGTAGGTTACAAAAAATTTACAAATATACCCTTATATCTTTATTTAAATTTATTTATTTTTTATTTACAATATTTATATAAAATTATTATTTCTTCATTGACCCATCTAATCACACCTGCATATTGTTGTCTTCCTGGGAAATTCGATCATAAGCTGCACCTCTCGTTCCTCTTCTCCTGCTTTACTCTTCTTTCCTGGCTCTCTTTTGCCTCCAGGCCTTTTTCACAAGGAGCTTGTTTTGGAGGCTGCTGAAGAAATCTCTCTGGACAGGTTTTTGGGCAAGGAAACCCGGATCCTAGTCATATGAGCAGACCTTCAAGAGTAAGTTCTTCTATCATTTCCTTCTCTATCCTCCTTCTGATCTTTCTGCATTCTCCGTTACTTCCTGCAAAGCTTGGTTGTGCAGAGCGGAATTTTTGGAAGAAGATCAAGAATTCAAGAATACCGACTTAGAAAGTATCTGTAAGAACCAAGTTCTGTCAAGATCTGGGTTAGAATTCAAGAACACAGTTGTCCGCAGTTGAAGGAAGGAATGAACAGAGGGTAACATTGGAATATTTAAAAATTACCATGGGCAATTTTGTCAAACAATGGGCAAAAGTCTCTCAACCCTCCAAAAAACCCCGATTTTGGAGGGTTGAAACAGTGAGGGAGGGGACCAGTAAAGGACAAAAAAATTTCCCTCCCCTCCCCTCTATTTTATGAACCAAACAGCCTTACCCCCTACCCTCCCCTCCAAAAAACCCCAACCAAATAATCCCTTAGGGAACCAAAGGGAGACATACCACTTGTATTGCCACAAACTTTGTTGAGTAGAATAAATTCCAAGCTTTTAAGTAGGTGAGCTTACATTCGATTGATTCTTATCTCTTATATTTTTTATCTGAGACTAATGCTACCCTGGGTAGTCTAATTTGTCTCATCATTTAGTGCTTACTTAAATCACATATATCATTACATATAAGAGGAATTTGATCAATGGTCTGGAGGCTCACTCGAATTTCAACAACGCCTTAGAAAATGACACGGATTTGCTGCTCTAATCCTTCTCTAGTTTTTGTTTTTATAAAACTGATGTGCTATTCATTTTCCCTTCCCTATATAACTATTCTCGTTTTATATAGGTGATATTTTTTATAAAAGAACAAAAAAGGAAACCAAAGGGCTTTACAAGAGAATGGAGCCAGGGATTGGCACACCCCGTCACGAGAGTAGATTACTTAAACTAATGAGCTGAAGATTGTTGAGTAGATGGTAAAAGAGAAACAATGTATATGGGTACGTAGCTCATCATTTAGCAGAAACAGCAGTGGGTTATGAAGTCATAGTCAATTGATAATTCTCTTAGAAGAATGAAGTAACTAAAGGGAATCGTGCATGAACACATTAGTATTTCAATGCATTGAAAGTTAAACCCACCACATGAGCCCCTCAAATATTCATGAATTGGGTTAATTACTTGAAACACATATCATTCATATATAGATAGGTGAAGAAAGCAAGGAGAAGGAGTTATGATGAACACTAAAACAATATATATATATACATACTCTTCCGATCCTTAATATATAATTTAATTGAGGAGCTGATAGTTCTAAATATTAGACATATTTTATATTTGTATTAATTTTTTTAAATTATTCTTATTAATACTTCTCAATAATAATTAAATAAACGAGTAAAATATAAAGTTGAAGAAGATAATTATAGTATTTTAATAAAAATATGTTATATTAACTAATTTTATAAATATAATTAAATTAATTAAATATATTTTATATTAAATATGAGGGAGTATTATATTTAGAGGGGGGCTTTCTTTCAGGGTTATTGTGGGAAGGACAGGGAAAGGAAGGAGAGGAAGTAGAGGTGAATGAATGTAGGTGGGGGAGCGTGAAAGGGAAGGATGGAATGAGAAGAGTGGCATATAAGAAAGGGAGGAAGGAAGGAACCAATCCAACGTGGGAAGGTGAAGATATATCTAAAACGAGCAGGTATTGAGCACTGATTTAACTGTCCACCCGATCCTCGACATTTCCTCTTCCCCATGGGCCCCACCCCACACTCCCTTCCATATATTTAATTCTTCCCTCCTATTGCTACCCCCCTTCTCTTCTCCATTTATTATTCTCAACCATGCTCCATTACTCTCCTCACTAGCTTCACCATCCCCCACTCTTAATTATATATACTCCATTCGATCCAATATATAAAAAATTGTTAACTAAACTATATAAAATAAAAAATATTAATTAAATCATTTAATAATGTATCTTGCACTAATAAAATTTATTTTACCCTTCTTAAAAAATATAATTTTTAAATATATTTATTATCTGTCATATCTATCTCTTTTATATTTTGGACCAAAGTTCTATTCTATAAGACTTCTTATATATTGAATCAAAGGAAGTATATATATATGTGTGTGTGTGTTTTTAATTAGAAAGACATGTACTAATTAACTACCTAAAGTTATATATACGATTGAATCTATAACTTTTTATTTATTAATTTTTTTATACTATTAGATTACAAGGTCATGGGCTTCAAGGATATCTCTTTTATCAATTACTCATATAATCTTTAATATAAAAAATATTTAACTAATTTTATTATATTAATAAATTTGGCTAAATTATGTAAAATTGCATGATTTTTTTGTTGACAAAAAAATAAAAGACATATTTTTTTTAAAATACTCTAATCATCTTCCTTAATTCCTTCCTTCTCCCCTTATTTGATTATTATTGAGGGAGTATCAATAAAAATAATTTAAAAAAAATAATAAATATAATAAATATGTCTTATACATACATTATTTAACTTTTTTTGCTAAGTAGAATTATTATTTTATTTGAGATAATTATATTCAAAATATTATCAGATATTAAATATTAATATTTTTTTAACAGATATTCGAATATTATTTTGTCACGTTATAAAAGATTATACCTTCATATACCTAATTTTGATTAGTTTATTTAACCTTTTTAAAAAGTCATACTTCTCTATGTTAATTTCCTTCATAACTTGAGATGTGAGTAAAGAAAAATGAGTTTCTACTTTGGAATGAAATATGTGTTCCTCTTGATTTTACCCAGGTTATGAACCATATTAACTATTTAACCCCTTTTTAAATATAAAAAAATGGCTACTAATACAGAAAAATCATTTACAATATATTAATTTCTTAAATTAATTGTTATTTTATAGAATTATTTGAAAATAGCCTTTTCTATATTAGCATCTCTCCTTCCTCACTCTCCTCTTTTGTGTTTTCTTTTGGCATACAGCAATGTGCTGAGAAAAAGCAATTATCAATGACAACTCATGAACAGTGGTAAACAGGTTGAAGTAGTTTAATTTTACGGTTCTTAATTTAAAAATAAGTAATTAATTACCCATTTAATTGATTAATTAATTACTACTAACAAAGTAAACCCTCCTCGAAGTTGGAGACGTTGAATTATTCGAACGAGTAAGACAAAACAAGGTTTAGTTAAAATAATCATATGAACAACCGAATAATTAACCTTTTCTTCAGTTTAATTAATTTGTTCCTCTCCCTTCCGGAGGCCATGTGACTCTCTGCGCGTTTCAAATAAATAAAATTAATTTAAATAATAATAATTAGATATGCTCTTTTTTTTTTTTGCTGCAAAGCTATATATTTTCTCACTTTTGCTTTATAGATTAGAACTTGACCCTTCATAAAGCTCACTTGCATACTATAGGCTAAAAGAAAGGGTACATGCAATTACGTACATTGTACGTATATGTACACACTCGTACATGTGGACTTTTTTGAAAAATAAAAAAATTTGTAAATAGATAATAACAGAAATTTTGTTGAAAAATTTAATTCTATTTTAAAATTTAGATAAATATTCATAAAAAAGATTAAAGAGCAAATTACTCTTGCATTATTCGCTGGATTTTCTATAATATTACACAAGCATCTTCTCCATTTTCAAGAGAGATTTGCCAATGTTTTTAAAAATATGTGCATATCTGATTTTGGTAGTATAAAGTAGAACTTGAAATTTCAGAATAATAATTTAAAATTATAAGAGTATTTTTTATTATCTACAAAAAGTATATAAAACTCAAAGAATACAAGATCTTTCCTTTACTTTATGGGCAATATATAAAATATTAAAAAAAATACGTATGTGTTACATGCATGTGGGTGAACAAACCCAGCACATGCACTGCGAGTTTGTGATGAAATTTACAAAAGAAAATTATAAAAAAAAACAAAAGAGTGTGTTTGGTGACCCTATTGGCCATTAGGAAGGGATCTTCCCATGTTATGTGAATTTATAAAAAAAAAAAATAGAAATAAATAATATTAAAAATATTCATTCTTGTTCCCTGCAAGAAATTCATGTGGCCTATCAATTATTGCTTATTCTGATCCCTTTTATTAATAATAATAATTAATAATTGAAGTATAAAACTTCATATGAATATTTGTAATACAAGTGACATGTTTTCTGGTGTGCTGAAATTATGTTGGGTCATATATATATATATATATATATATATATATATATATAAACAAGGACACATTGGAGAGTCAAAAGAAGCAACATGTGAATTTAATTAATACTTTAGTTTCTCTTCATTTACTGATTTGTCTCCAATTAACCTTTAATTTTCTTCTCTTAATTACTAACATTTTCGGGGATAACCTTCAAATCGCTATCTCTCTTTCTTTTCATTCACCCAGACACCTCTTCAGCTGAATAGAAAAATAAAAATTTAGCCAAAACAAATATTCGACTATTTTGTAAGGATGTGATTCATACTCCACAAAGACAAAAAAATATGTAAGAATATTATTGATAAATATTCTTTAAATATTTTTATAAGTAATTTTTAAACCTTAACACTTGTCCTAATAACCCTTGTAAACCCTAAAATTCAACTCAACTAATTAAAATTTTGTTCACTTTAAAAACTAATTGGTTTTGATTGGTTCAAATGCATGTGGATTTTTATTTTTTAAAAGGGAAAATTAATCTATAAGTCCACGTAGTTTTATCTAATTTTTAATCATATTCCTATATTTTTTTAATCATATTCTTATAGTTTCATTTGATTTTAATTAGATCCATGTAGTTTTTTTTATCAAGTTTTTGTGGTTTCACCTAATTTTTAACTAGGTTCTATTTTTTTTATTGTTATCAATAGGCTGAAACTATTGGCACCTTATTACAAATAAGGACTTGATAATAAAGAAAGAAAAAACAACTATAAGGACTTAGTTAGAATAACATGAAACTATAAGGACATAATAAAAAAAATTATAGAGACCTGATTAAAAAATCAAGCGAAATCATGTCGACTAACTGATTAAGTTTTCCTTTTTTTAAGAAAAAGCGTCCTAAATTAATTGTGGATGACGATTAATTGTTTACATTTCAAACAAAATGAAACGATAAGAATAAGAAACAGAGTGCAGAGGAGTGATGATCTTTTAATTCTGCCATCATTTATCTGTGCAAAACATGTGTAAGGGAGAAATTAAAGTGCCAGGTTTTGGTTTACGTGAATTTGCGTTGATAGAGTGGAATTTCTTTTCCCTGAATTTACAGAAAAACATCACATAGGTTGGTTGGTTATGCTGATATTTCCTTGTGTGCTGGTAACTATATATAAAGAAGGCTTCATGTATATATAAGAACAGATCGAAGCTAATGTTTACTGTGATGAGGCATCTCCATAATTTAGGGTTGCAGAAATCAGAAACAGGGAGCTAGGGTTTTGCTTTTTGCATGCATGAAGTCGTTGTTGTTGGCAAATATATGTTGCTCCTTTGAACTCGGCCTCAGACCTTGAGTCAAGGCCAACTCATCAATCAAGCTAGGGTTTGATTCATCCCTTCTACATCGATCGATCTTTCCCTTTTCATATATATATATATTGGAGGGTCATGTTCATAATTTTTGTTGTCCTAGTGAAGCAGGAAGTGGCTCAAAATCAGGAACCAACTGAAGCCTCCCCTACTCTATTCAACCACAGCCAGCCGGGTATTATAATTCCCCCCATAAATATATACTATCCTAATTCTTAATATAAAATTTACTTAATTAATTTAAATAGATTAAAGATATTAGTTAAGTTTATTATTTATAATAATTAGGTGTTTGTTTCCTTAAAATATCATATTTAATCATGTGTATCTGAACTATCTTTAATAGAAACTCTCGTACTATTTATAATCATCACATATGTATACTATGCGGAGAAAATTATAATTTGATGGGGTAAAGTAGATCAGAATCTTATATTTAAGATTAAAATATATTTATTGTCTAATTCTTATATTTAAGACTGAAGGGAGTATATATATTACTTTCTCTATAATTTTAAATATGAGAATTAGTAGAGATGCATGTTTTTTCCCATACTCTTCTTATTAATTGCACATATTGAGGAGATTAAGAGAGTAGTTTCCCATCTAAATTAAATGATTATAAGGTAGCCGACATATGATTTTTAATAAATAACTAACTAAACTAATTTTTTAGTTATCTAATTTGTACATTTAGGATCAATAGAAGTACTCCAGAACAAGTTCTTAATTTAATTTTTTGGTAGGGGCGCAGTTTTCACTTGCATTATATCAAGGATAGGCTTTGTTAGCATACCTATAGTTTGTCAGGGGAACGACAATTGAAGGTCCTGAAAAATAATTAATGTAAAATAAAGTTATGTGTATAACTAAAACTTTAAAATTTACAAGTAAAACTTCAATCTTCACATTAAATCCTCTTCTTATAAGATTGTTAATTACCGTTCTCTCTGCTAATTGGTCGTTTCTTAAGAGAAAGTGATAAATAAAACATGAGAAGTAAAATTTTTGACTCGCTCTTGCTCGCAGTGCAAATGAAAATGAAAAATAACCATCAACAAAACCCGGCGAGACTAAAAGCCAGTTTAAGGAATTCCTAAACCGTGGTTTCAGAAGTATTTTCATGCTAAATCTTTCTCACATATTAATTAAAATCACTTATAATTAAATAGCTAATCCAAACACCTCCTAATTGATGTAGCGATGCTCAATATGATTTATTTATTTATTTAGAATAAGAGAGTTATGATAAAGCTAGCTCATCATATATGATATATGTGTGTAAAAATGACTAGCTAGCGTGTTTATTTTAGTCACGGTTTTGTATTAATGAATGTGTTTATGTTATTTAAGAAATAGTTGTTTCGTATTGTATGTTGCCTTAGTACACACCACGACATTCTTTCTTTATGATTACAACACTTCGAAAATTGTTGCCTATATATGACTTTAGGCAGAATTTTTGAACTGTATTGTATTGTTGCTTAAACATAAAATAGGCAGCAGTTAATATTTCTTCTTCCACACGATACAAGATAATCCATATAGATGGCTATACTTGGAAATTTAATTTCTTGTCCAACTTCAACAAACAATTTATTAGTATTTCAAAAGTTTAGATCCCGTTAGTTTGACTCCTTTTACTATTGTGAGAACTCCTTTAGTATGTGATCTCATAAGTCTTTTGTAAGTGCTCTCTATGCCTTAGGACAATACCTTAACCTTAATAGAAGACTGGTGCTGAACCTACTTAAATTTGTGGATATCTTTGGCATCACTAAGATTTTTTTTTTGGTATAAAAAAATTTAGGTAGGTTCGACATCAATTTTCTACTAAGGCTAATGCACAATTTTAGAGCTCAGACAGTACTTATAAAAAATTTATGAAACCGCTTATTAAATAAATCTTCATAATAGTAATAAGAATCGCTAAAATTATAAATAAACAATAAACTATATCAGTTTTAAAGAGTTGATGGCCCAAAATATAGGGTTTGGCTCTCAAATTTAAGGCCCACTTGGACGGACATATGGGCTCAAATTTTTAGCCCATAATCATTTTTTTTAAGATGAAAAAAACGATTTTTTGCATGAAATAATGATAACTATTAGCTTATATTTTAGAGTAAAAGATACTTTTAATTCTTTATATTTATATTAAATTTTATTTTAATTTTTAAATTTAAAAAATATTTTTTAATTTTTTAAATTTAGCACGGTTAATTTTTCTAATAAAAAATATTAACTCAATAAATTTAAAATAATAATATGTAATTAAATATTAATAAAAATATTTATATTTTAATATTTTTAATATAATATTTTATTTTAATTTTATCGAGTTAATAGTTTTTATTATTAAAATTAATTGTGTTAAATTTAAAAAATTAAAAATATATTTTTAAACTTAAAAAATTAAAATAAAATTTAATAAAAATATATAAATTTTAGCTTCTATTTTATATTTTGTTGAGGAGCAAACTTGCTATAAGTTAATTATATACATATATCAATTTATTTGATATCAACATTTCATATTACCAATGATAAAGTATAATTGTATGATTTGATAAAAATAATTATTTTCAAAATTGATTAACTCTAAATTTAAATTTTACCTAAAAAATTTTAATTTTTTGCTTAACATAATATATAGTATATATAAGGTTTTCTTCTCATTCTTATTTTTTTTTTAAATTACAATTCTCACCTCAGATACAAAAAAAAAAGGGTAGGAGCAAGATCATTTCACTGGCCGAAAAAAGGGGGAAAAGGAGCAAAATTTTAGGGTTTTCCTCCATTGTTAACTTCGAGCAGCTCCGCGCTCAGGTTTTGGGAGGGAACCCCTCAACATTTCAAACGTGTTAGGAGAAACCCTTCCTTTTCAGAAGCTCAATTGATCTCGCGATCAGCAGTCGATTCCAACTGGTATTTTCTTCTCCTAATGACTATTTTTCTCCCATATGATTCCCCCCCCCCCCCCCCCCGGTTCAACCACCTGGTCGGTTTAGAAACCTTCACGCTATGAAGTTAGGCACTATTCTTTTTAATTATTTCGAGCTGTCAATATTTGTGGATTTCTGAATGAAGCTCGAATTTGCTTATAGACTTGTTCTATTAATTTGATTTTAGTCAGGGAGCTCACTTAGAGTTGTTTTCCGGTTTATTTCTGCTGTGTTTGCTTTTGTTTTCTAATTCTTTTTGACTGTTTTCCCAAACAATCCAGAGGAGGATTAATCTAAAGGTATTGGACCGCTAACTGCCTCTTTTCTTTAGGATTTTTGTTGTCGCATTTTCTTCCTTGATGGAGAAGTTTGGCTTCCACGTAGGTTTGCTTTATTATGCTTCTGTTAACTTTCACATGTGGAACGTACTATATATAGTTGATAGAGGAAATGGAACATAATATGACTGGTGCCTTTGGTTGCTGTTTTATGTTCTTCAAATACCCTGAACTTGTAGTTTTGCTTAAATCTACCATTGCTAAATTATCCTACTTTGAGCTCAACACTGATAATAATTGTAAGTGTTATGCAAAGCAAAATTGGCTTAACTGTCTAATTGCTGCCTTGCAGCACCGTTTCTATTCTGCAAAGACTAGAGAGAGAATATAATATGAGTACCACAGTACAAAGAACTCCAAAATCTGGTAGGCAGTCCCTATTTTTCCAAGACTTGGCTTCACCTGCTTCTTCTCGTAGAGGAAAAATTTCAAATTCAGGCCAGGCAGCCGCAGTATCTTCCCTATGGCGTGATAACTTTGGTGGTTCAGACCTTCCACCACCTCCTGTTTTCACCTTGGAAGACAGATCAGACTTTTCTCCTGAATCAGGCATACTGGATTATCAGACATCGCCGGAACCTAAGTCAGAGCCTAGAACTCCCATTCAAACTGCAAATAGGGAATTTTCTACTCCAGTAAAAAGCAAATCAGAGGCCTGCACATCTTATTCTCTAAAAGGATTGCAGCAAAATCAACAGGGATCAGCAGGTTTGAGCTGGTGGTCACCCACGTCTGCAAAGAGCGGTGGTGAGCAAGATGAAAAGGGAAAGAGTTCACCAGTAGAGGGTGTGGTTCAACCTGGTGCTTTGATCACTCTTCCTCCACCAAGGGAAGTTGCAAGGCCAGAGGTTCAGAGAAATTCCTTGCCTGCAGGAAATCTCGATGAGGAAGAATGGGTTACTGTTTATGGGTAAATGTCTTCTTAACTCTTAATTCTTTGGTTTTGTACCAAAGGTCATTTATTGCTGCAGATGTTTTTAATTTTCCTGGAAAGTTTACTGGGATTTTCATCATGATAAATTGGCATAGTTGTGAAAAGTTTTCAAACCTTTGAATTTAGAAATGCTGAGACTCTGAGCGGAATACATGGCCCATAATCAAACCTCTTAATGTGAAGATGCAAATCAATAATCTGAAAGATCTAATTTTCTTTTGAATATACCAACAGACAGGACACTTTTAATAGTGCTCTTTTTGTGTAGATTTTCTCCAGGTGATACCAATTTGGTTTTAAGGGAGTTTGAAAAATGTGGCGTGATTTTGAAACATGTTCCTGGTCCTAGTGATGCTAATTGGATGCACATATTATATCAGGTTCTCCTTCTTTCCCTTGTTTAAACATACTGAATGGCATTTTCTTTCTATAGTATTAGCAGCAAGTCGTCTTATATCATGCTAGAAGTCTAGTACTAGTCACATTGCATTTGAACATCTTATTCTGCATAGGACACATGTGCTTTCTATGAAAACGACATGAGGTAATTCCAGTGGACTTTTCTTTTTTAGTGAACTGACTTTTATCTATTGAAACCTAGGATCCTGTTCCTGGATTTTCCTATTGATTTTGCCAAAGTTCCACCATTGTTTAACTATGACCTTCTCCTTTGGAGGCATTTTATGAAAGCCTGATTGTGCATTAAATCTGAAAACATTGCTTCATTAATGTGGTATACGGCTGAAACCTGAATGAAGGTTAGACCTGCATAACATTATGTTGCTGTTGCTGTTGCTGTTGCTGTATGCATGTACGTGGTTTTAATTTCTACAAACACCAAAGTGAATTTTGAATTGTTCTTGATGCAGAATCGATCTGATGCTCAAAAAGCTCTCAACAAGAATGGAATGCAACTTAATGGAGTGCTCATAGTGGGTGTGAAGCCTTTGGATCCCATACAACGTCAGGCCTTGAATGAAGGTGTTAACAGGCAGGGATTTATGCCCATACCTCCACCATCTGCAAGAACCTCAGAAGTGAGCACATCAAGAGCTCTTTCTCGACCCTATTATCTGCCGAATGGCAACGCAAGTGCCCGGCAGAGTGGAGGCACCATTGCTTCTCCAACAAAATCATTGGTGTCCAAAATCATGGATCTCATGTTTGGAGTCTAGATTGCCTCTTTTGGCGACCATACTAAATCATATGGAAATTTTTTGTGAGCTGTACTGTTAAAGTCTTTTGGCTAATTCATACATCATCGAGTGCCAGGCGAGTCTTGTCCATTGCTGTTGAGTTGAAAATTTGGAATTGTCACTGACCAGGGGTGATCTTGTAGCACTTTCTTTTTATGTAAAAGCCAGAGCATTGCTTTTGAAAACTTTTGTACTTGGAACAAAAAGCTTACATATTTACACAATTTAATTCCAATTGGATAATGTATCTTTATAAATATTTCGCAATAATACTAGGCATAAATATGTAGAATTTGCTGCCCTTATACTAGAATTCATTTTCAGAGATAAAATGACAGAAGGGTTTTTCATTTTCTTTTACATAATTTCATTATAAATATCGGAGAATAAAAGAACTCAGGTTTCTACACTAGTTGTTTGTGCCACGGCTATAGAAAACAACGCTTCTTATAATGTCCTCGTAACAATCTTTATGTATATAAAAGTAGGGCTGAAAGCAGACTTCGAAAGCTATCCACGTCAGCTGCATTATTTGGGGATTAAAGCGTTAAATAAGAATTGAAAATTAGCATTATCTCTGAAAAATAAGAATGGATAATCATCTTCTCGATTTTCTAAGGGAGGCCCCCCCAACTTTCAGATATTGGCAGTAAATAAGGTTGGATTTTGTTTTCAACGTCTGTTCTGGGTTTCTATTAACAATCCTAATTTACAAGAAAGCTGTTAAGTCCTTTATTCATATACATACATGTATATTCCCTCCCGGGAAAGAAACCACCACAAGGTAAAGGATCTTGAGGTTAGACAATTGTTTTTGGAGAATTGCTTAGCAACCGTGTCTGAATTAGTACTGAGTAGTGGAATTTGATTTCATTGTTTTTCTTGGATTTGGAAGACAAACGAAATAAAATAAAATGGTTGAGAGATCTTCTAAAGTGAGGTATGTGATTATTTATATCCTATCAACATTGATACTGCAATTCTGCTGTTTTCTCAAGGCTGATTTTGAATTTTTTAAGTAAATGGGTAATACCATGTTCCCCTTTGATATTATCCACCCATCTTTCATTCAAGAGGTTATTAAAAAATACAGTGAATTTAGAAACTGGTAATATCATCCTGAATTTCAAGCTCATGATGGTCATTGTGTTTTTGATAACTGAGATGCCTGTCACCAATTTGACATTTTTCTTAATAACCAGGGAAGGCTACTTTCCGATTCAGAATCCATGCAAGAGAGATCTGAGGCTGTAGTGCTCCTTAAGCATCTGGACTTTTCGATTTTAGAATGATTGAAAATACTAATTTAGATAACGAAGGACACCCTACAAACAAAAACCTACAATACTTTCTATAATGAGGTTCTTTTGCAAGCTTATATATTGAATTAACTATGTGATTTTTCAATGATCATTTTGCTCATAATCCTTTATATTTACTCAAATTTATACTTTTATTCTACGTTGTTCTCACTCTTTGCCCCCCCTTGCAACGCACGGGTCTGGGCTAGTTCGTATAAAAGATGTTATGGAAATATTTTATTTTTGTACTGGTGCTGCTTTCTCCATATTTCCATAAAATTCGATTATTTGATGTCATGAATACTAATGATAAAATCATTTCAAAAATTGCATGAACTCTTTTCCTTTTCTTTTCTTGTTAAATTAAAGAGACAAGTACTAAACTTTGGTTAACTTATCCGCCAAACTTGATTTGATTACATAACTGGCCAGAATCCATTGGGGTATCACTTTTTTTGGGTTGCCAACAAGTTCGTTATTATCCTTAGCAAAGTATCGGTAACCTCCGATGAATTAATCTGTGAATAACTACCACCATTTAAAAAACTACCCAACAACATGACTCCCACGTTCCTCCACGTCTTCAATCACTAGAATTAAAATTTGAACACTCCCACTAAAACATCTCTTCGTGTGTCTCTTGTCTGTATTTGTGCCCTTATATATACACTCTCTCTGATCACAAGTTATTAAAGCCATCATATTTCATGCATATTATTCCTTGCTTTAATTTCTCCATTCAGAAGAAAAACATGGCGTCATCCCATTTGAGCCTTCTCTGCACTCTCACGACCATCTTGTTGGTTTCCTCCATGAATGCTTCAGTCGAATCTGCAACACAATTCAAAGTCGGTGACGCCTTCGGTTGGCAACAACCTCCCCCTAACAACACTGCATTTTACACCCACTGGGCTGCAACCAACAGATTCCATGTTTCAGATTCTCTGGGTAAGTTTCATTATTTTGCTACATTACACACACACACACACACATAATCATGAACTAAAACTCACTCAGAACAGTTCTTAGTTAGATTATGTTTTGTTGATGCAGTGTTTGAGTACAAGAATGACTCAGTTGTGAGTGTGGACAAATGGGATTATTATCACTGTGACGCGAGTGATCCAATCACCATCTTCAACAATGGGAATAGCACTATCAACCTGGAGCAGCCCGGTTCATTTTACTTCATCAGTGGGATTTATGAACATTGCATGAATGGCCAGAAATTGATGCTTCAAGTCATATCTCCAATGTCTGCTTCTGCTCCTTCACCTTCTTCTCATCATCTTCTTCATCATCATCATAGCTCTGCGCCTTCATCATCACTTTCAGTGCTTCGATCTCTCAGCACTTGCTTTTCCTTCATGTTCTTCATTATTGCTTCAGGTGTCTCTTATGTCTAGGAATGAATTATTAGTATATGAACCAACTAGTTTGATTTCCCTTCTTGTTTTTATTTTAGATAATATAGTATCGTCTTGTGTGGTGATCCTTGTGATGTTTTAATATAGTTTTACTTTTTGAGATCAAGTAGCATTAATTAATTACTCAGTATATCTCTCAGCTTTTCTGATCTTCTACTTCTAATCACTGACTTTGAAAGTCAATTCAAATATATATATATATATATATATATATATATATATATAAAGTTTAAATTTCTTATGCATGGTTATGTAAGTTATAGGAAATTAATATGCTCAAGAATAGCAAATTAAATATCACCTTCAAAAGGGACAGATATATAAAATAAAGAGTTCTAGAGAAAGTTTTCTTATGACTTGTGAGTTTTCTGGGTTGGTCCTGCAGTACTATAAGATTCCAAATTGTTTTTAGCTCCGGAAGTTGATCATCAGTTTCAATGTAAGATCCAACGAAACATCATGAATTAAATTATGAGAAAGATGTTGATGAGAGAATAATTAAAAATTAAAATCACTGATTTGTGTGAGACATATACATCAGTTATGATTTTGCCTGGAAAGTAACAAGATTTGTCAAATTTAGAATTATATCATCTTCTGGTCAAGTTCCTGAGACACGAGGAGGAACTAAATCAAAGTCTATTGGGTTCTTATTCAATTTCTAGTAACTCCAAGTTGGACAAAACATTACAGAGAAAAAAAAAAAGACATTGGAATCCAAACAAGCTGTACAAAACTAATATTGCAAGATTTTTCTATGAAGGAAGCATAATATATTAATATAAATACACAAGTATCGCTAAACGATAAATTTAATCCTATAACTTCATTTTAAAAGTTTCAATATGCATGCATAATTCGGTTTAGAATACATAAAATAGATATAAATTTTTATTATATAGAAAATATATATTTTTATTAAATAAAATTAGTATAATTAATAATGATATAACTCAAATAAATAGCATTGTAGAATTACAAAGCTGTTAATGAGCCAAAAAAAAAAAACGAGACGGGTCTGCATGTGGGTGAAATGAATTTAATCCATCAACACAAGACGGGTCCTTTCATATTTTTCATGATACCAACTGGTTTTCAAAAACCATATTAAGTTCTAACTCAAGACAAGTCGAACCATATTAGTATAGAACTTTTTTTATTGACAATTTTCTCTATACACAAAAATAATTTAATCAACTGGTCTTTTTTTTAACCAATCCCCTGACTGTATTCAGTCATTTTGTATTGACCAAGCAATGAAACTTGAGAGCTATATAAGCAAATGTGTTTGGTCAAAATTGAATATAACATATGAACTGGAACTACCTAGTGCCGACTATCATGCAACTCATATTACCTTCAAATTGGATGCGCATGGAGTCATAAAAGTGCTCACAACCATGATTGTATGATGCATGCACACTGTTTCATTCATGTGAGGGACAAGCCACATCATGGCATCCAGGTCCTGTAATACGTGCCTCTTGTCCTCTGCCGTATCTACCGATGGCAATTTGATGGCCTGGCCTATTAGGTAAGAAATCCGTATTCACTTGAATGCTATTTTAATCTTGTTTGGGTATCTAAGTTGACAATTGATAAGCTTTTATCCTGCTTTTTCTACGCTGTAGGAAATCTCTTGTAACTGGCAGAGAAATAAAGGACTCTATGCTCTTATGAAGTGAATCTGACACGCCTCATCAGGATCTTTGGCATTCTTAGGCCTTTATTGGATTTCTTTATGTTCTTTTCCTTTTATCGGATTTCAAACTTTATCGGATTTCTTTATGCCCCTGTCCTCCTCCACTACGCCTGGAAATCCTTCGACCCCACGATGCCATCGTCCCACTGATTAATCGGTTCCTTGCTTCCTTCCTCTTCTCATTATTTATTGTTCTGCCATTTCTTGCAATATACTCCTTTCGTTTTATCATGATTTTAAACGTTAGTGTTCTTTCTTGAATAATCTTCGTCCACTTCTCTTCTCATTTATTTACTTCTCTCATTAATTGTTTTCATAAAAAATAAAAATTTTAATACATTTATTTGAAAAATAATTTATTACTTTGAGGACCACTGCTTGCTAAAATTACATAGAGAAAAATCTCTTATTCATTCATGCTACATGGGATACGAAGCATATCTTGGAGCATCCCATAATTATCGTAATCTCAGTAACAGCAAAGATCTGAGATCCTGACCTCACTATCAATAATAATACAATATCAATAATAATAATGAGAATATATTATTCTTCAAGGATTTTAAAAACACAAAAAGAAAAATGAATGAATGAATATCCCATAACATATCACTTGCAATTCTTAAAAGTTTTGTCGCAAATTCAGAGAGTTTAGTTTCAAGTACGGTAAACTCAATTTTAAATTATGATATTTTTATAATTCCTAAAAATTTATGGGTGAAGGTGCACACAACACCTTAAATTAATTTTATTGATACAATTAGTACTCTAAAATATTTAAAAATATAATTGTCACAGTAAAATAATTTGAACGTGTGCAATTAGTACCCTCCACTAACATATCTCAAATTTAGAATTTAACCATTTAAAGAAGAGTTTGACAAGGATTGAGCAAGAACTAAAGTAAATTTAAAGAGGTAGATACTAACTAATAGTTTGAAGTTATAAGCAATTGAATCAACACATATATTGATCCCAATTCAAGAAGATTTAGCTATTGAATGCAGAACATTTTTTTTAAAAAAAAAAGATCAATTACTGCATCGGTTGTAAATTAGAATTGATATCATAATTGATCAATTACTGCGTTATTTACCTCATAATTGACACAGAAATTACTAATTTTTACTACACCTCGTATGATCTTGTGAAAATACATATTTAACTGATGCAGAATATACTTTTTCACTAACAATGCTATATATATTTTAATTATGTGTAACCGATCTAAATTTGGTTTTATGTATTTTAGTCTATATTTTAATACTTCTCCAGTTTTTAATATATTATTTAATTAACTAATTCGATTAGATTAAAAAAATTAGTTAAGTTAATTATTATAGTATACTTTTTCTAAAAAATGCTAATCGCCTTTCTTAACTCTCTCGCTATCTTATTTGATTATTGTTGAGGGAGTATCAATAGATATTTGTGAAAAAGTTGATAAATATAAGAAATATATCTTATATTTAAGATTTATGACCAATATCAACTCTCCAATTAAGTCATATATTAAGGATTAAAAGAGTACTTTCCATTGATATCTACTAAGTTTTTTCCCAAGTGAAGATGTCTAATATGTTAGACAATAAACAAGGCGCATTTAACTTATTTGGTATAAAATGAGATTTTAGAATAATAAGCTAGTCCCTAACATGATTATAATATGACAAACTAATGTTTAAATCTTGTTAGAAGATTAAGTGTTTTATTGTACCTTAAATATGATTGTTTTCAACAAGATGATATCGATAAGCTATAAAAAAAGAGAATTAAATGAATTATAGAAACAAACAAAAACAGTCTTTGAAATCCAAATTAAACAAGCTATACTAATATTACAAGATTTTTTTATGTAGAAGCTTTATATATAAAATACACAAGTATGGCTAAACTAATTAATTATAAAGAAAAAATATATATAAAAAAGGCGACTACACTGGGTAAAAGCTCCCAACAAATGTGATTTAGGGAGTAATAAATATATACAATTTTATTCTACAAATAGAGAGACTATTTTTAAGATTTAAATTTGTATTTTTAAATCACATAGTAAAATCTTGAAAAGAAATTATAAAGATAAGTAAATGAATGAATCAGTAGGAATGATAACCCTGTAAATAAGCACTCTCAACATCTGAGTTTTGACTCTCTCTTTCAGAAGCAGTATCTCCCTCCTTCACACTTTTCCTTGTGTTCTTCTTCCACTTTGATTTCCTGTAACAGTGCTCAATCAACATCACAGTGAGGCCAATGAAGACTGTTCCCAGAGAGCCCCCTCCTACAGCTATGAGCACCACAGAAAGCCATTGAAGGTCATCTCCATGAGGCAAGATCACCCATGTTGCTGCAACATAACCGGTTGCAGTAAATCCCACAGACACCCACATGGCCTTGTGAGCAAAAACCAGCATCCTCATGTGAATTCTCTTTCTGAATGGAATCACACTCACAAGAACAATCACTATTGATAGAGATGTGAACAATGCTATGTTATTTGCAATTGCAAACACTTTAAATGCTTTTAAGTTCCCCACCATTGATTTCCCTCTCATGGGACCTTCTTGGTGAATTCCACCAGGCGGATTGATTCCAGCAGAAAAAGTCACTGTAGCTATTAGAATGGTAACTAAAATGATTGTGTTCCTTGCATTTAGCAATGCCTCTCTCTGCATCTCAATGTTCTTATCAGTAACGTTTTTCCTCTGTGTTCTGCTCTGATGATGATGATCCTTGTGTTTTCGCGGCATTTTTGGTGGGAAATCGTCGACTTTGTAACTATGGTTCTCAAATCTGTTGAGAACTTGAGCATTTTTGCTGGTTTCTGGAGGGGTTATGGATTCAAAAGAGATCATTTCATAGTTGGGGGATTCAAGATCTTTTGATTTATTATCATGGTGGGTTTGTGAAAGGGAAAGCCTAGAAGCTATGGGTGATAGAGAATTATTAATGGAGGTTTCTGGTGGTTCAAGGGAAGGAGATGGGAAGTGGTTGCTTCTTTTGGCGCCTGCTCTGATGAGCATGGCTTGAAGTTGCCTGTTTTCTGAAGTGTCCTTGGCTTGCTCTAGGATGTCTAGTGCTGTGAGCCCTTCACTGTTCCGAGTGTTGATCTCCAGATCTGTCTTGTTGATCAAGAACTCTGCTATCTGCAAATCAACATGAAGCTATAAGGAAAAAGAAATACAAGCTTGGTTCTCTAGTACGATCCTTTTTGTTGTAAAGGAATCAATACTGATCATTTTCTTTACCGCATGGCGGGCGGCAGTAACAGCAAGATGCAAGACGGTATTGCCATAACGATCCTGACAGTGAAGGAGGTTGGTGCCATTGGAGACCCGAGCCAAGAACACGAGAGCATCGTAGTGGCCATATCTCACCGCCAGATGGAATATGGTCTCTTCTTCTCTGGTGAGATAGTGAAACGACGCCGCATTGCAGGTCACAAAGTCTTGCAGGATGAAGACCCTACCACTCATGGCTGCAGCCAGGTGCAGTGGCGTGTAGCCATTGTTGTTGTAGTGAAGAGCAACGTTGGGGTCACGCCTCAGAAGCATCCACACCATCTCTCTGTGTCCTCTGTAACAAGCGTGGTGCAGTGGCCAGTTCCCCTCATCGTCCACCACCTCAACAAGATAAGGCCACTGGTTTATCAGCTCTCTCACCACATCTGCATCCCCATACAATATATAATCTTACAGTCTCACAATTGCTGGTGGCAATAATGGTTCTCTTAATAGTAGAAGCAGATCGAGATCAGAGATGACCTTGGTGACTTTTGGTGTTATAACTGCCTCGTATAAATTTCTTAATTTTTTAATTAAGGACATAACTTCTGAAAAAAAAAAACATCTTTTATTTTGAAAATATTTGGACCAGAAAAAGTATGAGATGAACGTACCCGTGTGTCCTCTGGAGGCAGCGATGTGAACACAAGTTGCATCAAAACTGGGTTCCTTAGGGTCTGTCGTATCAGCGAGATGATTCAGCAGCAGATTCACCATGTCGAGGTTGCCATAGCTGCAAGCTACATAAAACGCACTTTTGCCGCTCGAATTGAGCTTCGTTACACCGTTGGGATTCACTCCAAGAAGCAATTTCAAGACTTGCACGTTCCCTTTTTGGCAAGCCTCATGAAATGGAGTCTCTTGCTTCTTGTTCTCAGCATCCACCATTTCTGGGCACAACCTCACAATCTCCGAAACTGCTTCTACGTTTCCATAACGACAAGCAACGTGCAACACCGTGCTCAGCGATTCCTCTGTTCTCTGATGAATCACTGCCTCATTCTCTTGAATTAGCCTTAGCAACGTGGCCGTCTCCTTTTTCTTGATCGCATCAACAAGCTTTTGATCCATCATATTTACTCACAAAATGAACTTAAAGTTGGTTTTGTTGTTGTCGATGTTCTTCTTCTTCTACCTCTTTTATATAACACAGCGAGCATCAAGCATGGAGAATTTGCAGGAAACTTTCAGGGAAGATTCGGAGTGGATGATAGTGTTGTTCTAGATGATATGTGTTATATCAGCATCATTAGTGTTACCGAGAAGGTTCGTTAGAGAATTATTATTATGGCGGACGCGCTCGAGTGAATGAACGCTGATGTGGATGAAATTGTTGGGTTGTTTCCAAATATTATTTTTTATACAAAAATTAAAAAAAAAATTAAGCTCACCCACAATTTAAAATTTTTGAAGGCGGGGTTATATTTGAAGACTTTAGAGTTATTTGTCAACGGAGCACAAAGCAAGTCAAATACTAAATTAACAAGATGTGATTAGCCATAAATTAATCTTTGCTTTGCCCGTTTTGTTTAAGTTGTTCGTTTTTTTTTTCTTATGGCATATTAATTTCTTTTGAGAGAAAAATTATAAACGCCAGGGTCATCATATACAAGGTAGAAAAAACTCTTGGAAGTTTCTTCAGAATATGAGATTCTTTTTCCATATATTTTTCAACATCCAGATTTGGGTTGTATAGGTGGTTCCATTCTCTCTCTCTCTGAACACTCCGTAGCTTGCTAAAGTATAATTTTTTTTTTACTTCTTTCAATAACTACATTCCCATAATTTAAATTTAAATTTTTCTTTTTATGATATGAGGCTATTTATTGTCTAAACTAACAGCTTATTGATAAATTTACCTACTTTATACAAATAAAAAAAAAAGTATTTGATGTCTCTAAAATTATCTGATCTTTCCATAAATATCCTTCATTAAATATTTTTTTATTGTTCACTCACTCTCACTAAGTAAAAAAAAAACTTTTTCAGGGGCATATGAAAAAATATTAATTGCTGTCTGATTTCATAAGATTACATAAAACCATAAATGCATAATTTTTTTTTGAATTTAGAGTGATAGATACTAATAGTATGAAGTTATAAGTGTGATCGAATTAACAACTTCTTACTTATCAAGAGCTTACATGCTATTAGGCACCAAAATTATTTACAATATCTTACATAATTGAAGAAGATAAACAACGCGATATTCATAATTTTTTTAATAGAAACAATGATATTCATAATTGCAATAGGTTTTAATAGGATTTATTATTTGAGTAATAATTTTAATCATTTTTGTTAAGATATTTATTATTTTTTGTAACAACTTAATTGTAAGTAATTGATTTGATCATTTACTACTCTTACAATGAGATTTACTACTTGAACAATAATTTTGATAACTTTCGTTAAGACATTTACTGTTCTCTATAACAATTTAGTTACAAGTAATTATTTTGATCATTTACTAATCTTGCAAAATGATTTACGACTTGAGCAATGATTTTGACAACTTTCGCTAAGACATTTATTACTCTTTGTAACAATTTAGTTGTAAGTAATTGTTTTAGTCATTTACTACTCTTGCAATGGGATTTACGACTTGAGTAATGATTTTGACCACTTTCGCTAAGATATTTACTACTATCTGTAACAATTTTGTTGTAAGTAATTATTTTAGTCATTTATTACTCCTATAATAAGATTTACAACTTGAGCAATGATTTTGACTACTTTCGCTAATTCTCCCACTTTTTCTTCAATAACTTCTAAGGGCAATTTAGTCTTTCCTCAAAATTTTGAAGGGATAAGTTAATACCTGTGCCCAATCTATTCTTTTACATATTCAAATATATTTTTAACATTTTGAAATTTAGATGGTATTTTCTGGTTTTTTTCCTAATTTTTTTAGTTATATAATCATTAGTCTCCGTATAATTTTTTTTTATTGTCATCTATTATTCTATATACTCATAATTTATTAATGAGTTGATGCAGATTGGTAAGTTTTCACAAAATATAAAAATAAAAAATTATTTATTATTCAAATAAAAATTAAAAATCATTATGCTCATAATTATTCCCTTTCATATAAAACCTTTCTAATTTTTAGAGAGAATGAGACGTGAGCGTTGGTTTCTCCATCGTTTATGGAGAAAAAAACCTTTCTAATTTTATTAGAAAATAGAAGACTTTTCTAATTAAATGAAGAAATTAAATCTACATTTAATTCATTGAGTGAATTGACTAACAAGAAAGAAACATTTTCTAAAATAAGAAATAGTAAAAATCTAAAAATTATACTTATTGATAGGGGTGAAAACCCTAACTACATTTCTCTCATCTTCTTTATTTTTTGACAACTTTATTCAAAAAATATATGGTCCGCTGCAAATATCTAATTAAACAGCAAATTTTGATTAGTTTAGATTACTATTATATATTGCCATCAATTAAGGTAATATTTTTCCCTTTTGATTTTAACCAATTACACAATTAAACATAACCAAGCGAGACTTTAGGGTTCTATATCTATAAATACCTACATATCTTCTTCTTCTTTTTTTTTTTGTGATAAAATACCTACATATCTTTTACACGTATAGGTGTTGCAAAGTCACACGAGCATTATCAAGCGCCATTATGCTCAAAACGGCAAGAAAATATGCATAACATATGAAACATAAACTATTTTGTTTCAAAATGAAAAACAAAACAGACCAATTGAATTGACACTTCTTTAATTTTGAATCTTATTGCTTTCATTTAGAAAGAGAAGTAATAAGAGAAGTAACTATTTTTACAGCGGTTGTCTTTAGGTCTAATTTAAATTATTTTTTTTATACTGGTTGAAATTATGTCCGGTTTAGTAAATGATATTTTTACAGTGGTTGTCTTTAGGTCCGGTTTAGATCACTACTATAAAATAAACTTTCTAAAGCCTCATTTTTAAATCGTTTCTTGCGGAAACGATTTAAAAAAAAATGACCGGTGATATTTTTGTAAATAAGTGTAAAATATTTACACATGATGTACATATGATCGGTGTAAAAAAAATGAGCGGTGACATTTTTGCGCTTCTTTATCTTTACAAATCACATCGTCATCCATGGAGAAAACCAAACAATAGAGAACACATGGTGACAGGAAGCTCCGCATTCGTAACACACCGTCTAAAATTCACCGAAGAAGAAGACCTATATATGAGATGACCCATACTTGTGCTCTTCGTTCTTTATTGTTGAAGTCTATCGTTTTCGTCTTTAACGTTCACCAAAGAAGAAGGCCCAGATCTGTGATGGTGAGTGTCTATTTTTTTATTTTTTTTTCTTTCTGAGTTTTGTTTAAATATATTTTTGTTCACTTTTGACTAAGCAAATCAGAGAAATTGTGACGACGTTTCTGTGATGTCTTCAATTAGTTGACGACATTTCTAGATTTTCGTTTCTATGTATATATTTAGGTTTTTATTTCATTCATTTCTGGATTCTGTTTAAATATATTTCTGTTTGCTTTTGAGCAGGTAACCCGACGAAATTGTGACGATATTTTTGTGATGTATTCAATTAGGTGATGACGTTTATGGTTTTTCATTTCTGTGTATATATCTGAGTTTTCATTTCTTTTGTTTATGGGTTCTCTGGCTTTTTCTTTCTTCTTCTTTTTTGTTCTCTGCTTGTGTTTTACAGGTATCTATTCTTCTTTATCACTCTCCTCATCCTTTAGATTTGTGACGAAGAAGGAAATAATTTTGGTGCTTTAATGGAAAAATTGGTTTATAAGCTTATCTAATTTGAACTTAGAGTTTTTCGATTCTGAATTTTTTTTTATTTTTATATTACTTTTTAAACCGATTGTATGGAATAACTGGTTTAAAAAAACTAATTTTTTACACTAGTCGTATACAATCGGTGTAGAATATCAGACTTTTTATACAGGCTATTTTTATACTGGACCAAGGTCCGGTGTAAAAGCTTATTTTCAACCGGTTTAAAAAACTTATTTTTTAGCTGTGATTATTTATCAACTCATTTTCTTTCTCTAGTTTTCTTTATTTTGTAAAATATTTTAGTGATCCAAACTCTAACGAGTTTCTGTCATTTGGACAAGACATGTTTCTTGTTTCTAGCTAGCAAGCATTAAGAAGGAATAATGGTTTCTTGTCCATTCTAGTTTTTGCTTTCATATATAGAGCAACGTAATTAAGATAATTTAAGCTTTTATTTATGGTTGGGCTTAAATTTTTTGACATAATTAATATATGTGATTTTTTTTAATTTTAATAAAACATGTTAAAAATAATTTATAAATACGATCAAATTAAAAACTTATATCTATGCGCTAAACATAGTTGATCAACAATTTAACTAGGCTTCATCTCCCACTCTTTAAAAATAAACTAAAAGTTTAACAACCAATATTTCTCAATTATTTAACTAATTAAATATGATACTCCCTCCACTTATTATTATAAAATATAATTAATCGAATTGTGTTGTCCAGAAAGGTGATTAAAATTAGTTAGATATAATAAATATCTAAAATTTATAACTTTTTTTTAAAAAATATTTTAAGTTTAATTTACTTATTGTTGTTGAGAAAAATATTTTAAGAATAAAATTATACTAAAAATATTTTAAAATATTATATGCTACTGAAAAAATATTTTAGGATATTAGATAAATCATAAAATAGTTAAAGATAATAATTTTTACTTAAAAATACTTCTCGGTGATGATACATCATAAACCTATTAGTTATTTTATTACACAACTAGTGCATTATACGCTAATTCTTCCTCTCTCTCTCTCTCTAACTGAGTAGTATTCAATTATTGAAGAAAGCTAATTGGTTGATCTTAATCGACCAGAAAGAGGTAATAATAAATTAAGCAAACGACCAACAAGAAGCGGCATTGATGATTATGATAATATGAGTGGATAATTTCTGTTAAGAAATTTAACTACCATACCTAAATACGTGATACGGTCAGATTCAAATATAATTAAAGTAAAATTTTGATAAACAAAGTGAGTAACTAAAAAATATACGAGCGGACAAATAGAAGGAGTCAAAAAGTCAAAATGTGAAAAGAACAAAGCCACGTTAGCAGACTTTATTGGAATCTATATAGTATATAGGATGGTTGATGCAAAACAGCTACTAGTCTACTACATACTCTTCTCATTTCATTATTGAATATTGCGATGGTTAAAACCAGACAGGTGGCTATTTCTTATATTTAATTATATTTATAAGTTATATTATTAAATTTTTATATAAATATATATTTTTATCTTTTATTTATTATATTAATTTTATTATTATAAGGTATAATATATATTAAATAAAAATAAAATTCAAAAATTATTAAATTTTAAAATAAAATTAATAAAATTTAGAATTTTTTAATTTATGTAAAATATATTAAAAATAATTTATAAATAAGATAACAAGAGTATGTCAAATAGGTGTGGTGACAAAAAAGGATGGTTGAAAGGATTCATTATTGCAGTTAAATGGTGTTGTATTATGTGCATGTGAAAACTAGTCCCAGAAACGTAGGGTTTGGGTCGGCTGAAATAGACGAGAGATTCCCAAAAAGTCATTCACCATGCTCTCCACGCGGGACACTCTGACCTATTTTCAAAACGTGCCTCTTGGGCAATCTCCCAAATTAAAATACCCCCTTTTCTATATTTCCTCCTTTCTTTAACACTATGCTAAAAAAAGAAATAAAAGGAAAAGAAAACTGTTACTGATACTTCTTACATCGTAAATATAAGGTCAATTCGAGAGAGAGTAAATTTTAAAGTTATAAATACTTAATAATGATGTATTTTTTATTTTACATAAAATTAAAAAAATCAAATTTTAAATTTTAAATAAAATTAAACGGTCAATTTTTTTTAAAAAATCATGATAATCATAATTTTAGCAATACCTATATAAGTGTGTAACAGTAAATTCAACATATATATATTTTGAAATTTCCCTGCACTTTTTATTTAGAATCAAATAGAAAATTGACCAAATTAATTAAACTAATATTAAATACGGTGTCTTGTTTTTTTTTTTAATTTCTCTGCTTCCTCAATCATATTCCCCACTAAACATGAGACACGAACAGAAAATGACATATATCCTCCTTTCCAATTATTATATTTTCTTACCCCTCATCTATGGGTTCATCTGATAAATGGGTAACACATACGACTATTTAGAGTATATTCGATCTCTAGAGAGTATCACTTTATTATAGTTCTAGTCGTTGTGCTTAAAGAAGCATCCTAATCTTGGACACTTAAGTTTACGCTTGAGAGTAATTGACGATTTATTATACTCTATATTAATATCGTTTATGAGGAATGGAGATTTTGTTCTGCTCTTAAATCGTAGGTGAGCCAACCACTTTTTAAAAATTTTATAATAAAAAAAACATTATTATATTTTCTTTTTTCTTTTTTGCATCCAAACAAGTTAAACGTTGGGTTCCATATAGTCACATCAATATAATTGGATAAGTCATTAAAAATTAATAAACAATGTAAAAGTGAATAAATTATTAAACCATATTTGGAACTAGTTACTATATACTATATATACTCCACCTCCTTTCAATGTTCTCATCAACTTTGCTAGTTTTTCCCCATAAGGCCAGTTTTATTAAAATTATAATCCATACTTCTTAATTGTTTAATTAGTATATTTTAAAAAAGTATTATTATTAAAAAAATAACTTCTTCGATGAAAGTGGTTAGGATAAATTACTTTTTGTTCATAAAGTGTGCATCATGTTGGAATTTTATTGACTTGACTTTTAGAAACATTTACAAAATTGAACCGTTAATCATTGGGACAATCGGTGAGATTTTGATAGAATAAAACATCGGAGCCATAATCATGAGAAAGAAAAATCCCTTTCTCATTAAGAACCTAAAATTCGAAAATACCAATTAAGGGTCCTTCATTTAAAAAATATCAGAAAAAATTGTAATTTTTGGTCATGATTGATACGACTCATACCTTATCAAGCAATACTCATCATCTCATTTACTTTAAATTCAAAAATCATTCGGAATTTGATTTTAAGAAAATTTGCTAAAAAAATCATTTATTATTATATTTAATGTCTAAAAGTATCTAAAGATCTAGGTCCTTAAACACACGCACCTTCTTCAGTGGTGTATATTATATATTTTCAATTGTGTAAATATATTGAATTTTATACATAATTAAAGATATGTTATACACAGCTAAAGAATAGTTATATTTATTGAATGTGAGTTGCATCTAAGTCTTCACATGCTCAACCAGTTTCTGAAAGGCATCGTATCAGTATTCAGACAAAACTGATATTTTTAGGTTGATGGAAGAAGAACTTGAATTGTTGATGGAAGAAGAAGAATAGTATTCACCAGCTTGACGAATGAGAGAAAAATGGTGGGGGAAGAAGAACTTGAATCGTTTTATGGAATGATGGTGAGAGATGAGATGTAAGGGTAGAGGGAAGAGAGTATTTCTAATAGACGTGGCTATTAACTAAGGGTGCTAATTGTTCCACTTTTAACTATATTAATTGTACTATAAAATACTTTAGAATAATATAATATTATAAATTTGAAAATTATTTTAAGAAAAAAACAGTAAAAAATCCTGGTTTGATAATTTTATTAGTCAGAATAATCTGAATTCGACGATTGATACTATATGTATATAAATTTTTCAGTATGTATAAAAATATATCAGATGTTTCTAACTAATAAAATGTTAAAACATAAGGTTATCATATATTTTTCCTTATTTTTAACTATGATATAACAATTAATTATGATTTGCGATCATGAAAATATTTAAGAGATAATATAACTTTGAGTAACATTCATTTGATTACTATAGAGAATCAATATTGGAATCATGGTGGTATTAGCAAGTGAATTCCCAAAGGTTGATGGTGCTGTTGAGACAACCCTCGCTCCTAATCCAATGTTTGGTTAGTTTAACAGCGAAGGCAAACAAACAAGGCGATTTTAGATAATTAATTTCTATAAATTAAAAAAATAATTAAATTCATAAAAAAATTGGCTTAATTTTCTAAAATACCTCATTTCGATGTTACATAGATTATCTAATTGATTAAAATCTTTCTTATTAATAAGGATAATTTTTAAAAAAATTATAAATTTATGAGATGAAATTGACTGACATAATATATTTATGACCAAAATAAGCCTTTCAACTAGTTCTTAACTTTAGGAGAGGAAGGAGTATTATTATATATTCATGATTTCAACACTAATAAAGTTTTCTCATAACATATATAATTAAATATTAATATAATCTTTAATCCCTCTAGTTTATACAAATTTTAGTTTGAGTATCTAAAGTTTCAAATTTTAATGTTTCTATTTGTCTTATTAAAATTCATATTCTTCTTTTTAATACTTCTATTTGTCTTGTTAATTTTTTTTATTTTTGTTAAAACCCTTATACTTCTTTCTTTTATTGGTACAGTATTTCTATCTTTTGATATCATAAAATTAATTTTATTTCAGCCCCTATAGACTGCCTTGAAATTTCAGATTTTTTGGGGACTTTTGAAATAAATTTTTTACAATGGTCCTTGGATGAAATTTTCCCGGAGTTGGGACAAAATAATGTAGAAAATAGTACAGTATCAAATCTCTTAGAGACAGATTGAAAGTTGGAAAGAGTAATGTATAAAATAGTACTAGTACTACATGGGGTAAGTGAAGATCATTTTATATCTTGAATTAACTATGTGATTTTTCAATGATCATTTTGCTCATAATCCTTTATATTAACTCAAATTTATACTTTTATTCTACGCTGTTCTCACTTTTTGGCCCCCCGTGTAACGCACGGGTCTGGGCTAGTTCGTATAAAAGATGTTATGGAAATATTTTATTTTTGTACTGGTGCTGCTTTCTTCATATTTCCATAAAATTCAATTATTTGATGTCATGAATACTAATGATAAAATCATTTCAAAAATTGCATGAACTCTTTTCCTTTTCTTTTCTTTTTAAATTAAAGAGACAAGTACTAAACTTTGGTTAACTTATCCGCCAAACTTGATTTGATTACAAAACTGGCCAGAATCCATTGGGGTATCACTTTCTTTGGGTTGCCAACAAGTTTCGTTATTATCCTTAGCAAAGTATCGGTAACCTCCGATGAATTAATCTGTGAATAACTACCACCATTTAAAGAACTACCCAACAACATGACTCCCACGTCCCTCCACGTCTTCAATCACTAGAATTAAAATTTGAACACTCCCACTAAAACATCTCTTCGTGTGTGTCTCTTGTCTGTATTTGTGCCCTTATATATACACTCTCTCTGATCACAAGTTATTAAAGCCATCATATTTCATGCGCATTATTCCTTGCTTTAATTTCTCTATTCAGAACAAAAGCATGGCGTCATCCCATCATATCTGCACTCTCACGACCATCTTGTTGGTTTCCTCCATGAATGCTTCAGTCGAATCTGCAACACAATTCAAAGTCGGTGACGCCTTCGGTTGGCAACAGCCTCCCCCTAACAACACTGCATTTTACACCCACTGGGCTGCAACCAACAGATTCCATGTTTCAGATTCTCTTCGCAAGTTTCATTTTGCTACATACATACATACATACATACATACATACATACATACATACATACATACATACATACATACATACATACATACATACATACATACATACATACATACATACATACATACATACATACATACATACATACATACATACATACATACATACATACATACATACATACATACATAATCATGAACTAAAACTCACTCAGAACAGTTCTTAGTTAGATTATGTTTTGTTGGTGCAGTGTTTGAGTACAAGAATGACTCAGTTGTGAGTTTGGACAAATGGGATTATTATCACTGTGACGCGAGTGATCCAATCACCATCTTCAACAATAGGAATAGCACTATCAACCTGGAGCAGCCTGGTTCATTTTACTTCATCAGTGGGATTTATGAACATTGTATGAATGGCCAGAAATTGATGCTTCAAGTTATATCTCCAATGTCTGCTTCTGCTCCTTCACCTTCTCATCATCATCTTCTTCTTCATCATCATAGCTCTGCGCCTTCATCATCACTTTCAGTGCTTCGATCTCTCAGCACTTGCTTTTCCTTCATGTTCTTCATTATTGCTTCAGGTGTCTCTTCTGTCTAGGAATGAATTATTAGTTTATGAACCAACTAGTTTGATTTCCCTTCTTGTTTTTATTTTAGATAATATAGTATCGTCTTCTGTTGTGATCCTTGTGATGTTTTAATATAGTTTTACCTTTTGAGATCAAGTAGCATTAATTAATTACTCAGTATATCTCTCAGCTTTTCTGATCTTCTACTTCTAATCATTGACTTTGAAAGTCAATTCAAATATATATATAAAGTTTAAATTTCTTATGCATGGTCATGTAAGTTAGAGGAAATTAATATGCTCAAGAATAGCAAATTAAATATCACCTTCAAAAGGGACGGATATATAAAATAAAGAGTTCTAGAGAAAGTTTTCTTATGACTTGTGAGTTTTCTGGGTTGGTCCTGCAGTACTATAAGATTCCAAATTTTTTTTAGCTATGGAAGTTGATCATCAGTTTCAATGTAAAATCCAAAGAAACTTCATGAATTAAATTCTGAGAAAGATGTTGATGAGCGAATAATTAAAAATTAAAATCACTGATTTTTGTGTGACATATAGATTAGTTATGGTCTTGCATGAAAAGTAATTCCAAGTTCCTGAGACACTAGGAAGAACTAAATCAAAGTCTCTTGGGTTCTTATTCAATTTCTAGTAATTCCAAGTTGGAGAAAATATTACAGGGAAAAAAAAAGAGCCTTCGTAATCCAAACAAGCTGTACAAAAGTAATATTGCAAGATTTTTCTATGAAGTAAGCTTAATATATTAATATTAATACACAAGTATCGCTAAACTAATTAATTACAAAGAATTAAAGAGAAGTAAATGAATTCCTCATAAAAAAAACAGAGAAGTAAATGCAATCGTCCTGCTGATTAATTGGTTCCTTACTTCCTTCCTCTTCTCATTATTTATTGTTCTGCCATTTCTTGCAATACATCCTTTCGTTTTACCGTGATTTTGAACGTTAGTGTTTTTTCTTGAATAATCTTCGCCCACTTCTCTCTGCATTTTTTATTTATTTACTTTAATTGTTTTCATAAAAAATAAAAAATTTAATACATTTATTTAAAAGATAATTGTTAGCTTCAGTATTAAGTACTTTTATTAGATGGTTGTTGGGCTGTTGTGTGTACAGTGGCTTAGTTTACGAATCATTCAATAATAGTTGATCCTGTTTTGTCAATTACATTCGTGGCTCAATCTTTTAAAACTTTATCATTATTAATTACAACGGCTCATTTTTGGAAAATTAGTTATATTTTGAAGAGAAATTGAAGAATAATTGATTATTTTGAGACCACCACGTGCTAAAATTACATAGAGAAAATCCTCTTATTCATTCATGCTATGTGGGATACGTATCATATCTTGGAGCATCCCATAATTATCGTAATCTTAATAACATCAAATATTTGAGATCCTGACCTCGCTATCAATAATAATAATAATAATAATATATTCTTCAAGGATTTTTAAAAAAAGAAAAAGAAAAATGAATGAATATCCGATAACATATTCCCTTGCAATTCTTACAAGTTTTGTTGCAAATTCAGAGAGTTTAGTTGCAAGTACTGCAAACTCAATTTTAAATTATGATATTTTTATAAATCCTAAAAGATTTATGGGCGAATGTACACCTAACACTCTAAACTAATTTTATACAATTAACATTCTAAAATATTTAAAAATACAATTGATATAATAAAATATTTTTTTTATATAATTAGTATCCTTCACTAACATATCTCAAACTTAGAATTCAACCGTTTGAAGAAGAGTTTCACAAGGATCGAGCAAGAATTAAAGTAAAATTAAAGAGATAGACTCTAACTAACAATTTGAAGTTATAAGCAACTGAATCAACACATATTGATCCCAATTCAAGAAGATTTAGCTGTTGAATACAGAAGAATTTTTTTTCAAAAAAGATCAATTACTGCATCGGTTATAAATTAGAATTGATGTCATAATTGGTCAATTACAGCGTTATTTACCTCATAATTGACACGGAAATTATTAATTTTTACTACACCTCATGATCTTGTGAAAATACATATTTAACTTATTCAGAATATACTTTTTCACTAACAATGCTATGTATATATTTTAATTATGTGTAAGATCTAAAAGTTAGTTTTATGTATTTTAGTCTATATTTTAATACTTCACTATCTTTAATATATTAATTATTTAACTAATTCGATTAAATTAAAAAAGTTAGTTATTATAAGAGGCTTTTTAAAAATAAACTAATCATCTTCTTTAACTACTTTGTTATCTTACTTGATTATTGTTGAGGGAGTATCAATAGGGATGATTTGTAAAAAAGTTGATAAATATAGAAAATATGTCTTATATTTAGGGTTTAGGATTTATCACTAAGATCAACTCTCTAATTAAGTCATATATTAAGGACTATAGGAGTATTTTCCATTGCTGTCTACTAAGTTTTTTTCCAAGTGAAGATGTCTAGTACGTTAGATAATAAACAAAGCACATTTAACTTATTTGTTATACAAGCAAGTTTTAGCAGAATAGGCTAGTCCCTCACATGCTCACAATATGATAAACTAATGTTTAAATTCTTGTTAAGAAATTAAGTGTCTTATTATGTCTTAAATATGATTATTTCCAATAGGATACCGATGAGCTGTAAAAAAAAGAAGTAAATGAATTATAGAAACAAACAAAAAAAGACTTTGGAATCCTAATTAACCAAGCTGTGCATAACTAATATTACAATATGAAGGAAGCTTAATATATAAACTATACAAGTATGGCTCAACTAATTAATCACAAAGAAATTATATATATAAAAAAAAGGGGACTAGGTACACAAGGGCAAGGCTCCCATCAAATATGATTTGGGGAGAAACATATGTATGTAAATTTACCTTACAAATAAAGAGACTATTTTTAAGATTTAAAACTATACTTTCAGGTCACGTAATAAAAACTTTACAATTATTCCAAGGCTTACCCTCTTACAAAGAAATTATAAAGAGAAGTAAATGAATGAATTAGTAGGAATGATAACCCTGTAAATAAGCACTCTCAACATCTGAGTTTTGACTCTCTCTTTCAGAAGCAGTATCTCCCTCCTTAACACTTTTCCTAGTGTTCTTCTTCCACTTTGATTTCCTGTAACAGTGCTCAATCAACATCACAGTGAGGCCAATGAAGACTGTTCCCAGAGAGCCCCCTCCTACAGCTATGAGCACCACAGAAAGCCATTGAAGGTCATCTCCATGAGGCAAGATCACCCATGTTGCTGCAACATAACCAGTTGCAGTAAATCCCACAGACACCCACATGGCCTTGTGAGCAAAAACCAGCATCCTCATGTGAATTCTCTTTCTGAATGGAATCACACTCACAAGAACAATCACTATTGATAGAGATGTGAACAATGCTATGTTATTTGCAATTGCAAACACTTTAAATGCTTTTAAGTTCCCCACCATTGATTTCCCTCTCATGGGACCTTCTTGGTGAATTCCACCAGGCGGATTGATTCCAGCAGAAAAAGTCACTGTAGCTATTAGAATGGTAACTAAAATGATTGTGTTCCTTGCATTTAGCAATGCCTCTCTCTGCATCTCAATGTTCTTATCAGTAACGTTTTTCCTCTGTGTTCTGCTCTGATGATGATGATCCTTGTGTTTTCGCGGCATTTTTGGTGGGAAATCGTCGACTTTGTAACTATGGTTCTCAAATCTGTTGAGAACTTGAGCATTTTTGCTGGGTTCTGGAGGGGTTATGGATTCAAAAGAGATCATTTCATAGTTGGGGGATTCAAGATCTTTTGATTTATTATCATGGTGGGTTTGTGAAAGGGAAAGCCTAGAAGCTATGGGTGATAGAGAATTATTAATGGAGGTTTCTGGTGGTTCAAGGGAAGGAGATGGGAAGTGGTTGCTTCTTTTGGCGCCTGCTCTGATGAGCATGGCTTGAAGTTGCCTGTTTTCTGAAGTGTCCTTGGCTTGCTCTAGGATGTCTAGTGCTGTGAGCCCTTCACTGTTCCGAGTGTTGATCTCCAGATCTGTCTTGTTGATCAAGAACTCTGCTATCTGCAAATCAACATGAAGCTATAAGGAAAAAGAAATACAAGCTTGGTTCTCTAGTACGATCCTTTTTGTTGTAAAGGAATCAATTTTATGTTTTTCTAAAACCCCCTCGTCATTCTCTTTACCGCATGGC
The DNA here is from genome assembly GCA_037074615.1 of Leucaena leucocephala. Taxonomy (NCBI): domain Eukaryota; kingdom Viridiplantae; phylum Streptophyta; class Magnoliopsida; order Fabales; family Fabaceae; genus Leucaena; species Leucaena leucocephala. The sequence continues at coordinate 18,503,943 of CM073555.1, read as the reverse complement.
GGGGGGCAGTAACAGCAAGATGCAAGACGGTATTGCCATAACGATCCTGACAGTGAAGGAGGTTGGTGCCATTGGAGACCTGAGCCAAGAACACGAGAGCATCGTAGTGGCCATATCTCACCGCCAGATGGAATATGGTCTCTTCTTCTCTGGTGAGATAGTGAAACGACGCCGCATTGCAGGTCACAAAGTCTTGCAGGATGGAGACCCTACCATTCATGGCTGCAGCCACGTGCAGTGGCGTGTAGCCATTGTTGTTGTAGTTAAGAGCAACGTTGGGGTCACGCCTCAGAAGCATCCACACCATCTCTTTGTGTCCTCTGTAACAAGCATGGTGCAGTGGCCAGTTCCCCTCATGGTCCACCACCTCAACAAGATAAGGCCACTTGTTTATCAGCTCTCTCACCACATCTGCATCACCATACAATATATAATCTTACAGTCCCACAATTGTTGGTGGCAATTGTTAAACAACATCAACGATATTGTCCCTGCTTGAACACCATAACAGGTGCAGGGTTTTGTTCTTCGGGGCACTTGCTCCCGAAAAGGCCTCGTTGTGTGGGAGGAGTCTCCACACCCTTATATAGGGTTGCTTCGTCTCAACCTCCCCCGATGTGGGACTATACTTTTACATTCCATCCACTTTCCGGATCCAGCAACGTGCCGGCACATCGGTGCCACCCGGCTCTGATACCATGTTAAACAACATCAACGATATTGTCCCTGCTTGAACACCATAACAGGTGCAGGGTTTTGTTCTTCGGGGCACTTGCTCCCGAAAAGGCCTCGTTGTGTGGGAGGAGTCTCCACACCCTTATATAGGGTTGCTTCGTCTCAACCTCCCCCGATGTGGGACTATTGTTTTACATTGGATGGAATGTAAAAGTATAGTCCCACATCGGGGGAGGTTGAGACGAAGCAACCCTATATAAGGGTGTGGAGACTCCTCCCACACAACGAGGCCTTTTCGGGAGCAAGTGCCCCGAAGAACAAAACCCTGCACCTGTTATGGTGTTCAAGCAGGGACAATATCGTTGATGTTGTTTAACAGCAATAATGGTTCTCTCAAGAGTAGAAGCAGATCGAGGTCAGAGATGACCTTGGTGACTTTTAGTATTGTAGCCCCCTACACGGCGCTTCTTATAAATTTCTTAATTTTTTAATTGAGGACATAACTTCTAAAAAAAACACATCTCTTCTATTTTGAAAATATTTGGACCAGAAAAAGTATGAGATGAACGTACCAGTGTGTCCTCTGGAGGCAGCGATGTGAACACAAGTTGCATCAAAACTGGGTTCCTTAGGGTCTGTCGTATCAGCGAGATGATTCAGCAGCAGATTCACCATGTCGAGGTGGCCATAGCTGCAAGCTGCATAAAACGCACTTTTGCCACTCGAATTGAGCTTTGTTGCACCGTTGGGATTCACTCCAAGAAGGAACTTCAAGACTTGCACGTTCCCTTTTTGGCAAGCCTCGTGAAATGGAGTCTCTTGCTTCTTGTTCTCAGCATCCACCATTTCTGGGCACAACCTCACAATCTCCGAAACTGCTTCTACGTTCCCATAACGACAAGCAACGTGCAACACCGTGCTCAGCGATTCCTCTGTTCTCTGATGAACCACTGCCTCGTTCTCCTGAATTAGCCTTAATAACGTGGCCGTCTCGTTTTTCTTGATCGCATCAACAAGCTTCTGATCCATCATATTTACTCACAAAATGAACTTAAAGTTGGGTTTTGTTGTTGTTGATGTTGTTCTTCTTCTACCTCTTTTATATATAACACAGCGAGCATCAAGCATGGAGAATTTGCAGGAAACTTTCAGGGAAAATTCGGAGTGGATGATAGTGTTGTTCTAGATGATATGTGTCATATCAGCATCATTAGGGTTACCAAGAAGCTTCGTTAGAGAATTATTATTATGGCGGACGATCGAGTGAATGAACGCTGATATGGATGAAATTGTTGTGTTGTTTCCGAATATTAAATGATAGAAAGCTAAACTTTTTGTGTTTAAGTCAGCGTGACATAGGCCATGTTCGAAGACTTCGGAGTTATTAAATTAACAAGATGTGATTAGCCATAAATTAATTTTCCGTTTTTGTTTAAGTTGTTCGGTTCTTTTTTTTCTTATGGGACATTAATTTCTTTCGAGAGAAAAATTATATAAACGCTAGGTTCATCACATACAAGGGAGAAAAACTCTTGGAAGTTTCTTCAGAGAAATTTAGGTTCACATAATGTCTCTAATTTGTCACAACGTCATACTCATTAACAAACTAATTAAGTTTCAGAAATGGATTGAAGTTTCGCGCATAAAAACACTAAGCAATAAAATCAAAATCTGAATATGAGATTTCACCCGATATTAGTATCGTTTAGGAGGAAGAGAGATTTTATCCTACTCTCAGATCGTGATGAGTTCAACCCTTTTATAAAAATTTATTAATGGAAAAAAAGTTTGAATATGAAATTCTTTTTTCACGTATTTTTCAACATCTAGATTTGGGTTGTATAAGTGGTCCCACTCTCTCTCTCTCTCCACACCCTTCATTCTCATGATTTAAAGTTATGTTTTTTTCTTCACTTTATATACAAATAAAAAAGTTATTAGATGTCTCTAAAATTATATGATCTATCCATAAATATCCTTCATCACGTATTCTTTTATTGTTCACTCACTCTCACTAAGTTAAAAAAAAAAACTTTTTCAGGGGCATGTGAAAAAATATTAATTGCTGTCTGATTTCATAAGATTACATAAAACCATAAAAAAAATATCTTATGAAGAAAGTACATTGCATAATTTTTTTAATTTAGAGAGGCAGGTATTAATAGGATGAAATTATAAGTGTGATCGAACCAATAACTTTCCACTTATCAAGAGCTTACATGCTACTAAGTAACACAATTATTTATATTATCTTACATAATTGAAGAATTTCAACGATATTCATAATTTTTTTAGTATAAATTAGACGGTATCCCCTAACTAATAACTTAGAGACTAATTTTTCTATGACATAGAGATTACTAAAGTGGGTTTTGCCTCTATTAACATAGTCTATTTTCATACACATGACCTGATTTAAACTTAGGATATCATATTTGAGAGACCTAATTATCTATAAGTTATATTAAGCTTTTTTCATATGCCCCTGAAAATTAATTTGAATATATCTATCAGTTATATTTGCGAGATTAATTCGAATGTTAAGAAATACCAAAATGTAAGTGAATCTTAATGTCCACAAAAAAAAAAACACAACAAGGCCCAAACCAGTTAATGAGCCCGTTAAAGCTTTTGGGCTAACTTGTTCAAACTTCCATTCTTGGGTTTGACTGTCAATTATTTTATAAATAAAAACCAACGGGGTTGGTCCGAGTAGTAAGTGGCTCGATATCGTTTAAACGAGGTCTCAAGTTAGAGTCTTGGCGTATACAAAAAAATTCCGTTGGGAGACTCACCCACCATAGCCAAGTGCGCGACGCGGGTTGAATCCGGATGTAGTCGGAGTAAAGCTCCAGTGAACAAGGTGGACAAAAAAAATTATACATAAAAGAATTTAGAGTTCAAATCCAGAAGGATGCAAGTTCAGAATTCAGAGTTGTCAACGAGAGTTTGTATAGATAATAAAGAACTAGCTCATATCTCACAAAAAAATGAGTTCGATTTTCGCTACTATCATGAGGGTTTATTTAGAAGGTAATCTCATAAGTTTTTGGGCTTATTTAGACCGATGCCGAACTAATCTAAACTTTTCCTTATATATATAAAAAAAGAATTCAAAGTTTAATGTATCCTGCAGTGTCATGGGATTTAGTGAATTCAAAGTATATTGGATTAAATTTCTCCCTTGTATAATTAAATTTGATTTTGGGCTATAGCCCTCTCTTGTTTGAAAAAAAAAACCTGTCAATTCTTTTTAACAATCCAAAATTTGTTTTTCTTCGGATTATAGTGTTTAATTTTTATAAATATTAAGAATTAAATGAAAAAAATGTAAAAAAAAGAGAGAAATGACTAGTGTTTCGTCCCTACCTCTGAGGAATGGGCAAGGTCATAAAGTGTGATAATAAGTAAAAAGAAGAGGAGTATATATATATATATATATATGATTGCAATAATCTTTTTTGGAAACAAAGAAATATTGGGCAAAGTGACCTTACAATAATTAATGGAAAAAACAAGAGAACCTACCACTATTATAAAGGGAATCAAACTCCGCTTTTAGAAGAACCTGAATTGCATGTGATATGGAAGATGATCACGAAGTGACTTCGGAGATTTAATCTGACTCATAATAGCATGCACAACTTTTCCAATATTAATAATACAAGTGCACTTCTAGATGATTGATACGACTCTTACCTTATGAAGCAATGCTCATAGTCTCTTTTACTTCAAATTCAAAAATCATTCGAAATATGATTTTAAAATATTTTCTAAAAAATCATTTATTATTAGATTTATGGTCCAAAAGTATATAAAGATTTATCTCGTTAGACAAGTACAACTTCTTATATCATATATTTTTAGTCATGTAAATATTTTTAATTTTACACATAATTAAAAATATATTATATATAATTGAAAATAAAATATATTTATTAAAGATGAGTTGCATCCAAATTTTTAAATAAATTTTAGATATTTTTAATAATAAATTTTATAATGAGAAATTTTTTAACAATCTTCTCATGATTCTACATACATTCATCAATTCTAAAAATTTTTAACAAGTTATTTGAAATAATTCAACATAAAAGGGATGTGTTTATATGTAAATTTTGAGTCAAATAACCAAACATTAAAAAAATATTTATTTTCTAAACAGCAGTATTATTAAACAAGGTATTCACAAACAATGTACCGAAATAGACATATTCATAAAAAAAAAATATTATACTATATGGTACATGTATTTGCGAATATAAACATATATATATATATATACCCCAACCAATTTGACACCTGTCAGTGTCATTTCAAAGTTTTACATTAAAATAGGTCATATATTTGGATTTTAAGGTAAGACAGAAGTGGATAAAAGAAAGATGGGACGGAAAAAGAAGCGGCTTACCATTGGTATTTAATTTATAATTGCAATATAAATGTTGGAAAAGAAGAAAAACAATTTTAACCTAATTTGGAAAACAAACAAAGGGAATCAAACAAAGTGCATCACAGCCAAACTGAAACAGTGACAATACACCCATTTGAAGAGCCCACCATCCCTTTGTAGATAGATCCCAATATCTCCTTAACCCCAATAAAGTTTAAAATATGTAGTGAGACTGCAAGTTTTCGTAATAAATAAAAAAAAAATTAATTTACCGGTCCTTATAATTTTACCAGCTGATTTTTAATCAAGCAAGGTCTATGTAATTTTTTTTCTTATAACTTTTTTTAGTTAGACAGTGATTAGAGTCCTTATACTCTTTTTTGATTGGCATCTATTATTATATATACTCATAATTTATTATTCAGAGTTGATGTAGATGTTGACCAAAGGATTGGTAAGTTTTCACAAAATATAAAATATAAAATTATTTATTATTGAAATAAAAATTAAAAATCATTACCCTCATAATTATTCCCTTGCATACAAAACCTTTCTATTTTTTAGAGAGAATTATTTGTAGAGAGAATGAGACTTGAGCGTTGGTTTCTCCATCTTTTATACAAAAAAAAACCTTTCTAATTTTATTAGAAAATAGAAGACCTTTCTAATTAAATAAAGAAATTAAATCTACATTTTAATTTATTGAGTGAATTGAATAACAAGAAAGAAATATTTTCTAAAATAAAAAATAATAAAATTTATCAACAAACAGTTAGTTGATATGATAAATTTACTAATCTATAAAAAAAAGAATATAAATTTAAATCTTACAAATATACTGGTTGATAAAAGCGAAATCCTAAATATATTTTTCTCTCGTCTTCTTTATTTCATCTTCTTTATCTTCTGACAACTTTGTTCAAAAAAAAATATGCGGTCCGCTGCAAATATCTAATTAAACAGCAAATTTTGATTAGTTTAGATTACTCTTATGTATTGCCATCAATTAAGGTAATATTTTTCCCTTTTGATTTTAACCAATTACACATAATCAAGCGAGACTTTAGGGTTCTATATCTATAAATACCAACGTATCTTTTACACATATAGGTGTTGCAAAGTCACACAAGCATTATCAAGCGCCATTATACTCAAAACGGCAAGAAAATATGCATAACGTGTGAAACATGAACTATTTTGTTTCAATGAATTTGGTCTTCAAAATAAATAAAAAAAACACAGACAAATTGAATTGACATTTCTTTATTTTTTTGTTAGTACACAAATTTTTAGAAAGGGGTTGAGCTCACTTACGATCCAAGGGCAGGGTTAAGTTTCTCTTCCTCCTAAGCGATACTAATATCGAGTAAGGCGAGCCGTCTATTACTCTCAAGCATAAATCTAGGCACCTAGGAGTTAGGATGCCTCCCCAAACTCTACGATTGGAATCACAATAAAATAGTACTCCCCAATGATTGAATACGCTTCAAATAGTCACATATCTCACACCTTCATTAGTTAAACTCACAGACGATGGGTGACACTTCTTTAATTTTGAATCTTATTGTTTTCACTTAGAAAGAGACGTAATCCATCTAACAATCCATGTAAGATCGAATTCCCTAAATTTTTTCTTTGTGAGAAGTAGTCGCCGAGTCATCGTTTCGGAGGAAAATTAATTAATGTTATAGAAATGGAATACGATATATTATTCATCAACTCATTTTCTTTCTCTAGTTTTCTTTATTTTGTTAAAAAAATTTAGTGATCCAAACTCTAACAAGTTTCTGTCATTTGGACAAGACGGACATGTTTCTTGTTTCTAGCTAGCAAGCATTAAGAAGGAATACTGGTTTCTTGTCCATTCTAGCTTTTGCTTCCATATATATATAGAGCAACATAACTAAGATAATTTAAGCTCTTATTTATGGTCGAGCTTAAATTTTTTGACAGAATTAATAGATTTAAAAAAAAAATTGTTCCAATAAAATATATTAAATATAATTTATAAATATGATCAAATTAAAGAAGTATATCTATGTGCTAAACATAGTTGATCAACAATTTAATTAGGCTTCATCAATCTCCCACTCTTTAAAAATGAACTAAAAGTTTAACGACCAATATTCTAAGTTAAAAATGATACTCCCTCCACTTATTATTATAAAATACAATTAATCGAATTACGTTGTTTAAAAATCTAATTAAAACTAGCTAAATATAATAAATATATAAAAATTATAATTTTTTTATAAAAAATATTCTATATTTAAGATGCTTATTATTGTTGAAAAAAATATTTTAAGAATAAAATTATACTAAAAATATTTTATGATACTAATTATTCCCTATTTTTTTAACTGTGTAGTATTCAATTATTGAAGAAAGCTAATTGGTTGATCTTAATGGACAAGAAAGAGATAATAATAAATTAAGGAAACGACCAACAAGAAGCGGCATTGATTATTCATATGTTTTAATGGGTCATCAAATTTCATGTCCCTATGCTCCCAAGCTCTGACCCATTCATTCATTCACGCATTATTAATGTCACATGCTTCTTCTATTCAAATATGCCACACATTTCTCCATCCATTATTAAGGGTCCTTCATTTAAAAAATATTAGAAAAAAAATTGTAATTTTTGGCCATGAAATTTTCTTCCATAACAAATTTAGTCTTTGTATTTTGACTCTATACTTCGCTCTGCCCTAGATATGTAACGAGTTCGATTTTGTAAAAGGTTTTCCAACTGTATTCATGATATTTTAAGTTAGATATGTCATGAAGAACATTTTACTTAGCCTATGGCATTTTCTCATGATTAACAGTAAACTCGATCCTTATTTTTCAAATATTTGAATCTTCCAATGATGTTGTTATCTTTCTTCTAAAAAAGTCCTCAACTTCATTTTCCCTTGAACAAATCCCATATAGATGATAATATTCAACATTTATCCAGCAATCAATTATTTATTTTTAAATTTGTTTGCAGATAAAATTTTGAGCTTTGATGAGGCGTTGTATTACTACTAGTATCATATCTACGTCATCAAGTAGAACGAGACCCAGTGAAAAGTTTGTGTTGTGGACGACAAATACAAACTTGAGTTTTGTCAGCACGGACAAATTTTCAAACCCTCGCAACGGCAAATTCTCCCAAAACGACACGCCACGAAACGAAACTTCAAATCCCTCCAACGGTCCAATTTCCAAAACCCCCCCGTTTCTCATAATTTCTTCTCTCTCTCTCGCGTTTTTGTTGTTCTCTTCTCTTCTTTCCCTTCTTTGCTTTTTCTTTCCCTTTCCTTCCTTCCTTCCTTCCCTTTCTTTTTGTCCCAATGCTCCCCAACCGATTAACATAACAAAAGTTATAATACTACTCTGATTTTATTTATATATAGAGAGATAATTTTTTTTAGTCTTATTTATAAATTATGTCATTAAATTTTTTATATAAACGCACAATTTTTTTCATTTATTTACGTGCATATTAAATATAGGTAAAATTAAAAATTTATTAAATATAAAATAAAGTTAATTATGCTTAAGATTTTTATTAGTTCCGATAAAATATATTAAAAAATGACTTATAAATAGGATTATATGAATATTTGACATATTAAAATAAATAGTAAAACTTCTTTTTGTTTCACACGAAGTGAAATTCATCTCAAAATTCATATAAATATACAGAGGCAATTCTAGTTGTTACTCAAAAGTCAAAATTAAACTGTGTTTTTATTGAATTATTGATTACTTATGGTCATGAATACTTTTTTTTTATGAATTTTATTTTATAAATAGAAACAAGTGGGGAGAAAATTGGCAAAAACAACAAAGAAAGTGGGAGCAAGGTATCATGATCCACAATATTTTGTGATGTCAGATCTCATAACGACATTCAACAAAAGAGAGAGTGACAAAGGGTGTGCTGTGAATGATTCAATCAATGAGGGCGTGAGCAAATAACGGATATAAATATAATAATATATAAATATATATACCGACTTAATTAAATATAAAATAAAATATAATATTCTGAAAAAAAAATATATAATATTGTCCGTTGTTGGAAAAAAATATTCTTGTTGGTATGAAAAGACTAATCGCTAGAAATTAATTAAACATCGCCTACTCTCTTAGTATACTGTTTGTATTTAGAGTCAAATGGAACGTGCTGGGAGTTGGGACAACTTATTTAACACACAAACTACTTAGAAAATATTGAGAATCATCACAACACAGATTAAATTACTTTCACTTCTAAATGTAAAATCTATATAATTAATTTATAAAAATTAAAAAAATTAATTAATCTACGTATTTATAAAATATATATGTTAATTTTTTTTTAAATATCTTAATATATGCTAGCGATGGAGAGAATTGAAAGAAAAAATTATAAATTTAAAAAATAAAATAAATTATAAAAATATTATATTAAGGACAAAAATATAGGCACACTTCATGCGTTAACATTTGTATATATATAAAAAAAAAACTTTCAATATAAAAGTAAACAATAGTAATATAATAAAGCCTAACCATTTGCTATGAAACAAATTAAATGCATAATTAACGTGATATGAAGATTGAAGAGTACATCCAAACAAGAATTATAAAATAAAATAGTGTCCCCCTTTTTCTACACAAATAGTATATTTTTTGTTTTATTGGATAAAAATAAATTACTGTATTGCATTAGCGTAGGAACGGTTAATTGTCTGCTATAGGAACAAAGCAAGCTAACTACAAATGGAAAATATATAGGTATGCTAATTAAGTGTATTTAACAGTACTAGTGACCATACATATATAATACAGAAATGGGAAATGACACTGACCGAGGAGCAAAAACAGCCCCACCATTTATGAAACCTCTGTCAGTCACCACCCCCCAACATGTTTGGAACAGCAACACACTCCCCTAAAAATAAGAAATTACATGCTAAAATACTACTTACATATATATTCATAATTATGCAATAAATTAATAACAATTTTATTACTAATTTATTGTTTAATTACATCATATGCATACCGGTATTCTCTCTCTTTTTCGTTAATCCCAGAGGGGTGTCTCCTCTGAGAAATATTGCTGGCAGAAAATGGAGCTCAGTTCCGAATCATCCGAACCCATACCCATACCTGGAAACATCCAGCTATCCGCCGAGTCTATCCTTATGAACTCGCCCGAGTGGAAGCTCTCTTCTTCTATGTTTGGCAATTCCACTATTTCGCTCAGCTCGGAAGACTTCGTCGACTCCGACTCCGACCTGGACGCCTCTGAGGGCTGCACGGTGTCGAACTGGACCATGGCTGCGGCGGCGGAAGCTGCGGTTTGGATGTCACGTGGGGAGCACGTGGCGGGTCTGGGAAGGAGGGCGGCGATTTGAGGGAAGTTGAGAATGGCGGATTTGCCTTTGATGGTCAGAGCGGCGACGTCGTGGGCTCGACCGGCCATTTCTGGAGTGGCGAAAGTGCCGAGCCAGATGCGAGACTTCTTGCGAGGCTCGCGAATTTCAGACACCCATTTACCCCAGCTTCGCATTCTGACGCCACGGTAGTTCGGTAGCTTGCCGGAATAATCAGAAGAAGAAGAAGATGAAGAAGACGAAGAAGAAGAAGAGGTTCGACGTCTTTTGGTGGGTCTGGCGGTGTGAGATTTGGATTCAGAGGAGGAAGAAGAACAAGTTTCAGAGGAGGAAGCAGATTCATTGAGAAGTAGTGTCATTGTTGGGGGGGAGAGAGGAGAGAGGAGGAGAAGAGGGTAATGAGGAGGAAGAGGGGGCAGGTTTTTGTAGGGAAGAAGAGATGCGCTCCATGTACAGCGACGCTTAACCTACCTGTATTATAATTCCCATCCCATCCCCCTTAACGTTTCTCTCCTTTACTCTATCCTCTCCATAACTTATACACTAATTTATATAATTATTATGTCTCTGTGTGGCATGTGATTTATAACATTTATTCAAAATCACTTTTCATCAATAATATGATTGGCAGTGATAAAACAAGTTGGGAAGTTGTGTTGGACACAGTCCACAATACTTTGATCGATTCAGGGAAAATCACTTTTAAAAAGACAGGGTAATTACTAAAAAATCCCCCCACAGTTAATCAAGTAGCATCACAAATTCTGAAATGATAAATAGTCTATGTTGTTTATTTATTATTAAAGTTTGGTCCCTCTAATTTATAATATGGATACCAGTTAACTCAAAAAGGGAAGCAACTTAGGTATACGTTATCATACGATTCTAAATATATGAGATAGTTATGTAAATTATTTTATTTATAAATATAAAATTTTAATTTAATTTATCTCTTAAATTTATAATTTTTTTTAAATTATTTCTATTAATTATATATATTAAATAATTTATATTTTAAGATAGTTCTAATTAAGTTAATTCTCTAACTCCTATATTAATTATCTAGCTTCTAGATTAAAATCAGGAGTAATATAAATCTGACATTAATTATCGTTATTTTAAATTTATTTTGACTTCTGAAAATCTAAATTCAAGAACGAATAGAAATAACTTATATTAATTCTAGAACCCACATATATATATATATAGCTGGTGACGTGTGATGATAAGCTGATAATAATAAGTAACAAATAGGTGGAGTTCATTGATAGGATGGGTGCAGTATGCGTTAATGATGTTGGAAATTTTGGAATTTTACAAAGACTTTGATTGATTCTTGTTTGCGCTCTCTATTGCAGTGGATTTGATTTGTCTGTGTACGTTGGGTTGATTTTTATTTTTAGCCCAATCACAACCATTTTATCCTCTGTATACAGTTCCACGGCATATATGGGGTGGGTTTTCTCATGTGGGTCCCTACCTACCTGAGAAGCCTTTATCATATCTTTAAAATACTTTAGATTTATTTTATTATTCCAGTTCTCATATTTAAAGAGATATATTAATTTTTAAATATTTAAATTTATATTTAAAGTAATAGATAATTCGCTCTACTTAATATTAATATCGTGTAGGAAGAAGGGAGATTTCGTCCTACCATTAAATAGTTGGTGAACTTAATTTTTTTACAAAAATTTAAAAACCACTAAAAATCATTATTTTATTTGTCATCACGACTTTTTTTAGGGCATGTGTTTTCTTAATCTGTAAGATTATTTATTTAACATAAAAAGGGAACTGTGAAATTGCGGTAAAAACATTTAGGCCATTTAAGAGATAATCTATTACTAATAAGTCATGAACAATATAACATATAATTTCTTTAAATTAAATTTGAATATAATATCATAAAAAATCTCCAATTTAATGAATATATATTTACTACAGTAAATATGAATTTGCAATGGAGAATTACAACACAAGCCTTCCACAAGTTGTTTTCCCCTAACAAAAAATTAGGTGAGCTAAATCTCATAAATTTAGTTAGATAGATTTAAAAAATATTTATAAAAATACTTAAACACACGACTTTATAAATTATAAGTTAAATTTTTATTAATTTGAACTGCACTTGAAGCTCGATCTCTCTTTTGGATGTAAATGTAGGTTCAAATTTTATGAATATCAGATTGTAATTTATAAATTATTATCAAGAAATTTTTTGTGATAATTTTATAATTTTTTTATAATTTTTTGTCGCAACTTTCTCTAATTTGTCTTCTTTATGGGTGAAGAAAATTAAGAAGAAAGAGTAAAGTAGAATATTTTGGAAAGCTTAATTCTTGACAAAAGTCGACATCTCACAATTCATGTGGCCGTTGGGGTCAAAGCTTAATTTCCTATTGCGCCACTAGCACCTGTTTTATCTTTTTATTGGGCAATCATCACATTGGATTCTTAACCAAGTAATTATCCTTCTTAATCAAATCTTCACACCACAAACACAAATTAAAAGTGCTTACATCATATTTAGTACCACTTGAAGATTCCTTCCCTATGCTCTAGTGGCCTCGACCAGCTTAAGATTCTCATTAACACTACCTTATCTTTAATATATAAGTTATTTAATTAATTTAGTTAAATTGAAAAACTAGATAAATTATTTAATCATAACAAATGTACAATAATCTCCTTAAAATATCCCTGTATAATATTAGATTATATATCAGTTTTAAATTAGGTAAATTAATTTGAGAAAAAATGATCAATATTAGAAATGAAATGTATTAGGGATTCAGAGTATTATATTTAGAACTAAAATTGATTTTCTAACTAACTCCTATAATTAGAATTGAAGGAGTATAATTAATTACAAATATATTCTGTCTAACTTTTCCTAGATGCCTTATTACTTAATTTTAATATGCCAATCCAGATTCTTGATCTCTCACTCAATTGGTTAATATAGTATCAAAACATTATAAATTGTGAAAACAATCATTTTAGACTCCAATGGTTAGTTGTACTTTCATATGCTTGTTTTAATAATTACCACTAGGAATTACAATTTGCAAAGCTAAAATTAATTTTAAGAAGAACTTAATTAATTAATGATGAGATTATAGTAATATTTCTGCACGCTACTACTTGGCCAATCATTTTTTTTCCATACAAGTGTTTAGTAAATAGTAATTCTGCAACAAGTATAAATAAATTTGAAAATTTTGCATCCATGATTCTCATTTTTATATGTTTCAATATTTATAAAAGTTAAAATGAAGATTAAAAAAATGACTTAATCTATGATGGGGAAGTCTAACTTTATTTTTTGGAATTATAAGTATTCATCCTTGAATATAAAAACTATTAACTTACCTATCGTCTGTGGGTTCAATTGACGAAAGGATGATACATACGACTATTTAGAGTATGTTCAATCCCTAGGGAGTATCACTTTATTGTGGTTCTAGTCACGGCGCTTGGAGAGGTATCTTAGCTCCTTGGTGCTTATGTTTATGCCTGAGGGTAATTGACGGCTCGCCCTACCCGACATCAATATCGCTTAGGAAGAAGAGAGACTTCACCTTAGCCTTGAATCGTGGGTGAGCCCAACCCTTTTCTAAAAATTTTTGTAAAAAAAAAAGAAAAAAGAAAAAACCATTAACTTTAATTTATAAAATTTTATAAACTTTATATAATTTCCTTCATTTCATTTAATGCTTTCTAACACCCATACATTTCTATTAATGAAATTTCGTATAGACTATAAATTTATTATATAATTAATTTAAACACACGTAAATATTAACGCTTAGTTTGAGCCTAGTAACCTTATCTGATTGTGACAGATAAGGTTGTCACTGAGGCTTCCTGTGGTAGAAAATGATATTATTGTTACTTTTGTCTTATTTATTAAATAGAAATAAAAATTGGATATTTTATCTTAAAATCTATATTGTATCCAAGGACCAAGGTGTTCTTTGATTTTCTTTTTCTCTCCTAATGCATTCATCATCACACATTCATAAATAATCAATTTTTTTTATTCCAACCATCACACATGCTCTTTAAAGTAAAATAAAAGGACAAATAAAATTGAATTATTTTCTTTATATTATATATATAAATATAAAAGGTCAACACTTTTTCCCAATCTATAATTGGCTAGTGCACTTGGTCATATATCATGCCTAGAGAGAAACATGAACGAACTCTATAATTTTTGAATGTATATATAATAATTCTTTATGTTAATTATTAAGAGCCTTGATCTTTTCCACCAACCCATCATGCTAAATAATATATAATCTGAAATTTAATATGAATTAGCCTTAAACACTTTTTTCCTATAGGGTAATCATATCAGATCAATTATCATATTTTACTTTAAAAAAATTGCATTTGTTAGTGTGTTAGTGGATATATATTAATTATAAGAAAATGATGGGTTGGCTAATTGTGATTATTGCCAGTTTGGTCTATGTGAATTTACTATGAATTTTCATAATCTCATGAGCATTGAAATAATTAAAATTGACTAAGTGCCAATGAGAGTTAGCATATATAATAAAGAACGGGTTTGTATTTCACAATAATATAAGATCAATTCACTTTGCTGTTATAAGGGCTTATTTGGCAAATAATCTTATAAGTTCCTTGTAAGTACTCTCTGAGTCCTTGGGCTGTGCCCTAGCCTTAATGGGAGACCCGTTCTGAATCTATCTAACTTTTTTTGTATAAAAAAAATTGATTAAGTTAGTATTTGAAACTTCATTAAAACTTAATCTCACTGTGCTATGTTAGGATTTAATCTTTTTGATCAAGTAGTCAAATGATGATTCTCACTTCTACCAATCAAATCTCTTTGAAAAATCAACATCAGAAAATGTCTTGCACACAACACTGCTTAAATTTAATTTTTTAGGTTGTTAGCGATGAAAGCAAAATATAATATAATTTTATCTAACCTTAATAGAATAATTTATTTTTTGAATAATAGGATATCTTGTTGAGGACTATTCTTTTTATTCAAACTTAAACGTTATTCATTGAAAACTATGGGTTAGCTAAATTTCAAGCTTGATCAGTACTTTACTTAACGATATTACGACTTTAATTTCTTTTATTTTTCCGCAAACTTGAAGTGTGAGAAAATCAATTTTTCTTATCTATTAGCGTTGTAAAGTTCTCAAGCTTTCATGCTATTATTATATTATTTGTCGGCAAAGAATTTTTCTGGCGCAATAAAGAGTGCCGAGAATAAAAATAAATGATAGAATGAACAATTTTTTTTTGGGATTATTTTTAAAATTGGAAAGGCATTATTATTCAATCTCTAACTAAGGAGACTTCACTAAGGGCTTGTTTAGTTCGTAGGATATGGAGGGAAGGGAAGGGAAGGGAAGGGGAAAGGAGAGTTTAAAATTTTCTTGTTTGGTTTAATTGGAAGATAAGGGAGAGAATGTATTTTTAATGATCATTTGTTTGGTTAAAAAAGGGAAAGGGAGGGAATGATATGGTTAATTTATTACTATATCCTTTTTGTAAAACCGACGAACTTGTGTATGGAAATGAGGATTTTTTTTAAGAAACTTGAGTTGTGTAACAAGAAAAAATAGAGTAATAGTGAAAAAATAGAATTTAACGAGCTCGTATAACAACTCAATTTTTCTTAAGAAACTCGAGTTTTGACATTGTAATGTGTATACAATTAAGTCGAGTTTTTCGTAGAAAATCGAGTTGTCATGTAAAAGTTATGTTTGTTATCGAAAATCGACTGGTCCAAATCAGGTCACCGCGATTATGAAACTCGATTTTTTCCCAAAAACACATATGGATTAAATTGATAACATGGATGGGTTTTAAAACTAAGCTATTATTCACCGTGGAAAATAGTAGGCTAAAGAAACAATTTAAATTTCACTAGTAAATCAAAATTAAAAAACGGATGCCTGTACATGAATGTAAGAATCCAATCAATTGATTTCTCAACCGATAGCTAAATATAAGCATCAAACTTTCGAAAAGATTTTTACCCAAATGCAGAAGAATCAAAATGGGATCAAAGAATTTATATTTCACTAGTAAATATACTTTCGACTTGCCACTCCTTCTGTTATAATTCATTCATCTATTTCTCATTTGTCCATATTCGCCATATATTTCGTTCTGATAAGCTCATTCTTCGCCCAAGAAAAAGGGATACAACAAAACTGAAGCTTTCATAGTTAGGCCCCATGGTTTCTCTTAACCAAAATAAAATCTTCACTACGAGATAGGAAGCTACCCATTTCACGGCAGTCCATGGATCTTTATGGCCGGTTGGAACCAGGTGCTCTAAAGCATTGCAACAATTGGCAGAGATGTCAATGACGTTCGCATGAGAAGTTACGGAGTTGAAGAAGTTGGGGTAAATTGGGGAGAAAATGGTTTTGATGCAGAGGTTACCCCTGTGTAAGTAAATGAGGGGTGGAATTAGAATCAGAATGAGGAGCTGAAAGCTTGATAAAGAGAAGGCGGGGAGGAAGAAAGAGACAGTGAAGGAATGGTGAAGAAAACTATTGGGGGTGGGTGGTTTGGTTTAATTAATGCATAGTGATATTTGGGTAGAGGGCATTGAATAAGACTAGGCTTCTTGTTGAAGAGAAGAAGAAATCCAAGTGCCTCTCTAGCTTTTTCATTTTCGTGTCTCTGTATGGCAAGTTGATAGCGAATCTAGTAGGTGCAAGCAACAGCGTTGGCCAAAAACTTCCACATCGAACCTAGCCGGCAAGTCAACAGTGACAACCGTGTGAAAACGAGAGAGTATCTTCGAACATACAGCAGACTTACGTACACAAGAGAAATAATTATTCCAAAATTTTACGTCCCTCCAAAAAACTCTAATTTGGAGGGATGCAGAAACTTTGGGAGAGAAGGGACGGGTGCCAAAATTTTGGCTCCTCCCCTCCCCCGCGCAAAAATTACAAAGCTAGCAAGGGAATAGGCTCATTTTTCTTTCTCTCTCCTCCCCTTCCTTTTCGAACCGAATAGAGCCTAAAAGTAAAAAAAAATTAGAGATACTGTCGGTGTTTTTTGAGTTGATCCAAATGGAGAAAAACTTTTGATATAATATACTTCTTCAGAATAATTACTGAAACCAAAAATTGGTAATGGAAAAGGAAAAATGAAACAAATTTTCTTATTTCGGTGCCTATAATATATCTAAACAACCAAGCACAATAAAGTAAGTATTCACTCAGAGGAATTACTTATAATTAGCTGAAAATTCAAAGTTCATTATCATATTTAGGACAACGAAATTGTGAATTATTACATTCTGAATTTTGTTTATAAAATAATATTTTCTATTATCTAATGATTCTTAGCGTAGTGTTGCAAGAAATGATTTAAGACAATTTATAGAGGAAACGTTAGTCATGAGAGGCACATTTGTTTTCTTATTATTTTGAATCAAAGGAATATGCACTAGCGACTTAAAGTTATAAGCAAAATTAAAATTTCAATCTCCCACCTGGAAACTTATATGCCATTGGCCAACAAAATTATTGACTGAGAGGCACATTGCTAGTTGTTTGGCATTACGTTGCATTCATAGGAAAGAAGATGAAGACTAGTTAAATAGTCCAGATAAATCATAATTGTACTCGTGGTCTTTACAACAACAATAAATCTTATTCAACTAAGTGAGATATGTTGCATAGATCACATAATATCATTATACACATAATTTTTTATTCACATAAATAAATTAATATCTATAAACCCGCATTTTCCATTTGCCGAAAGAAAAGCTATCAAATCTGGTCGTATCTTCTATTACAACAAATCCAGTAACCTCTCAGAATGCATCTTAATTCATACTTGTATTTACAGAAAACTGAATTGTCAGAGATCACTGTAATGTTACAGAAAACTGAATTGTCAGAGATCACTGTAATGTTTCAAAGATGTTCAATTGGCCAAATCGCATTTGAACCTCAACCAAATGAAAATGAAGGTATTTTTGAGTCAAGAAGAGGTTGGAAATGGATCTGCAAGGTTACCCCAAGATTGATCATCCATTTCTCTAGTGCGCTTTAGTTGTTTTACAACATCCAAACGTTCTGAAGAATATGGAGAAGGTATCTATATATGTATAGAGCAAACCACGATCAGCAGTGTACCACATTAATTAAAAAAGCAAGTGACGTGCGAGGTAACAAAAAACTTACTAAGAAGGGCATATACTTCTTGATTGCTGACAGCATGGCTGCATGGCCTACTGCTGTTACCTGGCATGAATGAAAAGTATACTCGTCAATGAGATTGTTCTGAAAATACTGTAGCACCTTCATATATATATATGAGAGATATTAAGAGAGATATCATTAATATGAGATTACAATTAAATAAGAGTAAATTTGGAAGGTTGAGGTAATTTTTGAAAAGTTATACGTATGGTATACAAAAGAAGTAGGTGCCCAAGTACCTTAAGCGTGTGTAAGTTAAAAGGTTGATTTTAAAAAGTTAACCACTTCATGAAAAAAAGTTTAAAATATATACCAGCTACAACAATGTGAAGATGTGAAAGATTTCATGGAAGTATTCATGGCACTAAATAAACCTCTTATTTGCTTAGCCCACGGGAATTTTATGGTTCAGCATAGTCCAAAAGCAATCATGAAGAGTCTTTATCAGAAACTGAATGAATCAAATTAATTGAGGGACCACCATATATTTGTAAGGAATTTAATATCCCAACTAATTGAAGGGACTTAGACCAGAAGCTTCTGCATTCCCATGTGCAAGGGGTTTGAATTCCCTCAGTTTGGTAGTCTTGCTTGGCACTTAGCCCTCTCACTTGAGTCCACTCTAGAATGATAAGCTTATGGTTGTTAGCTGTATTGATAAACTATATTTTACATATGAAAAGATGAAAGTTTCTGCCCTTTTTTCACTTTGATGGATCACCCGGTATCCGGCGCTTTTTTTGGATCTTATTACCAGGCATCCGAGCAACTGGTTAATACAGTCCCACCTGATGAAAGTTTCTGCCCTGATAGGGAGCATCAACAGCTTTTTATTTTAGGTTGTGGAGGCCTAGACCCTAGGCTGAGGCCCATCTCCGAGGATTATCTATGGGGACTTCTGATGCCTAAAGGTTACTCAATATAACAAAGTATTTAATAGTAAGATGTTATTTGTGAACATTGAAACTCTGAACTGAAATTCCCCATGTAGTATGAACCTAAGTAATTTTAATTTACCAAACACTCAGTACTTTCAATCCTGTTTTGGTCCAACCTGAATTTTTGAGAAAACGGGGGAAACTATCCAGTTTTCTATTTAAGTCAATTAGCTAATGGCAGCCTAATATCCGTAGAAGAGAAAGCAGAAACAAAGATAAAATAGAACTGGAATGATGTAGGACCACATTATTGCTTACAGGAAGTAGCATCAGAATTGCCACAGGAAGTAGCGTGATAATGTCAGTTAAGGTTCTTTCTAGCTTCTTTTTCTGCCTTCTTGTAACCTTGCAGCCATGTGCTTGCCTTATAAGTAGTTCTAGTGCAATCTTGATGTCTGTGTAGAGCAACTGAGTCCCGATCCAGATGTCCTAGAAACAAATCATTCCATAGTTTTTTAGCACCCTAACTTCAGAATAATTGGCACATTTACAAAACGAAGATGATGAAGAGTCTTACAGTGGTTGCGGAAACCAACTTGATGCAGTATCTCTTGATAAAACTTCCATACAGAAATTTTACCTTTTCAATACACGTACCTTGCTGAAATTTTGCCTTGTCTAAAATTGGAGCCTATATACAGCCATGAAATTAATTAGAAAATCCATGCAGAGTTGTTGCAACAATGAAACTCACCACTTTTCAGTTTTAGACACAAGCTCAGTGTATTTGCTAATAACATGCTTGGCTATAAGAAACTTATTCGTTTCAAGAAATATATTGAATATACTGAATTACCAAAAATATGTTGAATTACCTATTTTATCATGGTGTTGTGACAAACAAGATTGTCTACTGTACCTTATGTAATGTAGAGCCAAATTGAGAATAACTCTTTGGAGACCCTTCTGTAGTTGAATCATGCGATTTGTGTTGTGCTTCAAATGCCAAAGATAACTTGTATCCAGTTCTACTTCCAATACTTGGTGTAGGGTTATTCAAGGCAGCACAGTCCACAGTATCAAATGGCTCACTGAAAATAGAATCAAAACTGTAAGTTAACGGTATTCTTTCTTAAGAAATTTGTTTAAATGAGAAAAAGTAATAACAAGATGATGAATCTAGTGATAGCAATATACCCTGATTTGACATAAGCAGCTCTGTGCTCTTGCAGACAGATGCTTAGCAAGCCCTGACTAGGAATGTCAAAAAAAAAAAAAAAATCACTCTTTCAGGAAGACAGAGAACCTTATGCGAGTCGAGATCCAATAAAATTAGTTACCTGCGAAGCAAGTATGATAGCATATTTGTCTCCAATGGCTGCTGGGTAGAGCGATTGAAGTGGGCATAGCCAGAGAAAATATCATAGCAAACGGTAAAAACTGTGTATAAAATAATCTCTTTCTCTGCCTGGCGAGCATAAGGCTTTGACCTTTTCTCTTGACGGTTTATTTGAGCATATGAGGCATAAAAATCAAGCCATCCAATTTCATCAGTTACTAACTAAAATATGAAGATAGATTAGGATGAGTGTTTATCAATATAAAAGAGCCAATTAACATCAGCATTCGGCAGAACTAACAAAAACTAACCTCCATGAAAAGCTGATACACGGGAATGGAGGAAAACTCGGGATAAATGAAAAGGCAGCCACATTCCAGGTAACTTAAAGAAAAGTATTGTTCCTTCTTAGTTTTTTTTTATATTATTAAAAATTGTTAAAATGAAACAGGAGAACAGAGAGATAAAACCTGAGAAAGTCCTGAACCATATCATCGAGATCTTTAATGCCCATTGCTGACAAAAAGATTCTTGTCCTTCTTCCAAGGTATGCAAAAAGTCCCAGAGTGGCCAGACTATCTGGCTGAATCCACAAAAGCTATTTATAAACAACTATTTGAATGCAGAAGGAAAACTTGAAGCTAAACAACAGATCCTCGTAAAGATAATAAAACATTAACAATATGAAGTACTTATGAGGCCTATGATCATTTAAAGCACGGCTAGGGATAATTGCTCCTTTTACGAAAATGGAAATGAAACTAAATAAGAAAATTAAACAATGAATTTTGGCAGACATATATAAGAAAATTATAGCACAGAATGCAAGCGGGTTGACCTTGCACTGAAGATTTTGCCTGTTTGATGCAATGCTTTCTTCATGGAAAGCTTTCAAGAGTTTCTTATGTGCCAACCCAATCCAAAACTCTAGGTCCTCAATTTTCTCACTGGGAAAAATCCTTTTCCCAAAATGAAGCAAGAAATCAAGTTCGAATCCCGCTTCAATTGCTAAATGGTGCAACTTGTCCACTGTTGCAAGATCAAGGGAATGATCCATGAGCTTGACTAAAACATCTTTGAAAGACGAGATAAGTAAGGGGGAGGAAATGCGCCCAGAACCCAATTTCACCACTGCAGTGCAGCAGGTTATTGCCACAATAATTCCTGCAACACCGCTGAATACTTATCTGTCAGGCTAATTTCTTTTTCCTACTCAAGTGGCAAATGTGATCGGAAAGAAAATAAAATCATCTGCTTCAAGATGTGATATTGACTAACGAAAAGGTCACAAGGTTCAATATGATGCTAAAATAAAAGATGATTCAACAAACCTTCCTGCATATTCCACGGACCACTTCTTTAGAAGAGGAATGAAATACTCTGCCAAACGTGGAATTTCACTGACTCTAAACCACCGAACTAAATCAGGATGCCTCATTTTCAGTTGCCTTTCAATGAATTCTCTCATCTGATTTCTTAATGGGGTTAATCTGAAATAAGAGAGGAAATGGTACGTCAGATCAGTGAATTGCTTCTGTTTTTTCAATTTGACTATTTATTGCTACAAATACAGATTATCTATTTATCTACTCCCTCCGTTTAAAATTTATTTTTTGTGAAGTACAATCTTTAAGTATATAAGGCATTTTTGGGGTTTTGAGCAGTAATTAATGAGTTTTTTTTTTTTCAAAAATTCCCTTAAAGAGTACTATAGAAATTAAGAAGCTGCCATTGTGTTATTAATTATTGAGACACATTATTAAATAAAGGTAGACATGGAAAGAATAAATATTTTTTAACTACCTAACTGTTTTTTGGGGAGTCTAAATTAGTTAAAAGTGCCTTAAAATTTTAAACAGAGGGAGTATTTATCGAACTTAGAAATGGTATAATATGACTTACTCTGACAGATGATTGTCCTCTAATCCGAGGAGGTTTATATGACTAACATGTTACATGTTTTACAAATTAAATCTGTCAATGTTACTGGTTAAAAGTAAAGCACCTCCTAAACATGTACAATTTGTTAAGTATGCAAAAGAAAACGTCAAAGACTTACATCTCTCTAACAGGTGAGAATTCATTCTGTCGATCATGCGAAAGCAATATCTCCACATCTATTGCTGTTTTCATCAAAACGTAAACTGCAACCTATGTAGGAAAATTAAGAGTTGCATACTAACTGTTCATTTAAGCCAAACTAAACAATTTATTCCCGGATCAACATACTCAACACAGAAGATAAATATATTCCAGAAGGAAACATGAGCCATCTCATTAAAATGATTGCATCATAATCACAAATTCATAGGGCCAATAAATATCAAAGGGAACGGGATGGTGACAACTAATATAACTTTTAATGAAAGAATTTGTTATTGCACATACCCGATAAGCAATATGTCTATGCCATGCATGTACGTCCTTCCCAAGCCAAGCAGTCGCAAGCTCTGGGCCACTTCCAGGTAGTCTAAGGGACTCAACTGCTTGGGAAAAGCTCCAGGAAGATTCGTGCAATACCGAAACAATGCAATTTACCCGATTAAATTCCATCTCATGGCTACTTGTGGTAAGAGTAGCATCACTTTCATTCTTGCTTTGACTTTGCTCAATAGTAACAAAAGAATCTTTAGCTGATACTGATATCAGTGAACACTTCCTTTTGGAGGTGTAACATCTAGACCAAGATCCAATTAAGAGGCTATTATCTGAAGAGCCATCGTTTCTCTCCTCTGTTACATGGGGATTGCAATGCAGAAGGGAAGTGTCTATTGTCCTTTTTCTGATATCTAATCCAAAGGATTTTCTGTTGGAATAAACAGGTGATGAAAGAACATTTCAGTAGTCGCATATTCATCAAACGCATAAGATACATTAGTGAAATACGTCACATGGAGAAAGTGACTAAAAATATAAGCTGCTACTACTTTTCACATATGATTGACCAGTATATTTTAAAATTTGTATGGTAATTATGCACAATTCACACTCCAGATTAGAATTGTGCTGGCGATCTGAGCATCAATTCCTTGCTTAAAGACTTGTTGATTGCCTTAACATTAAATTTTCCAGCGACAATAACAACAGCAGCTCAAAAGGCCAAATTTAACATCCCAGAACATGACGCCTTAGAATTAGATTGTTTTATTTTCGTGAAATTAAAGAGATACTGAAAGAACATTTACCGATAAAAGGAAATTCCTTCCTTCCTCAGAACCCAAAAACATTACTCTAATTATCATTTTCTTTAAATATAAGTAAGAATAAAAATCCTGGTTTGACAATTTTCAGCGACAATCTTGGCAACGAAGCAAGAAACGGCTTGAAATAAATGTGTGCAAGTCTATATTTTTAAAAACGAATCCATAACCCCGATGGCGTAAAAGAAGAACCCGATTAGAACAAAATTTGGGAAGCAAGTGAGTATTTAAGTGACAGTGAGAAGGTAAGCGAAAGGAAGCTTACGAGTTGTTGAACAGTTGACGAAGTTGCAGAGGGAGATGGTGGGCTGCCATGGAAGAGGGAAAACGAAGAAGAAGAAAAAAGGAAAAATCAATGACGAGTCCTCAGATGCATAAATGCAGAAAATTGAGCGGTTTCTTCGAGGACCGAAAGTAGATGCAATTACAATATTCAACAAGTAGTTAAATATATATACATTATTATGTCGTTGGAGAGAATATATGTAGACCCCACACACCCCCGTCTTCGGTTTTCACTCCTGCCTGGCGTCTCCCTAGATTTTGTAAGAACTAACCGAGATTAAATTTAGGAGGATCATAATTTTTATTTTTTAAAAACATTTAAGATTAATTACAAAATTAAGTAGTATATAGATTTTAAAATATCATAAAACATTTAATTTAATCTAAATAAAGTGTGAACTCACATTTGCCTCCTTATTCTGACAAATCATGATTAGAAGAGCATGTGTTAGCAATTGAGTGTATATTTTAGAGTTTTATGTAATACTTTTGTAATCCATGAACTATCATTATAGTTGGCAAAAAGAAAATTAAATATCATTGTAAAAGATACTAATTTCTACTTTCGCCCCAAAAATAAAAACAAAGGGTTGGCTTACAGTTAAACTTTCCAGTAATTGATGTATACTTTAACGTTTATTGTTTAATACATTTCATTTCAGTACATTAGTAGTAGTTGTTTTTGAGTAGAGGGGGGTTTATTAGATGATGACTTATTGATGGTCAATTCCAGCGTGAAAGCAAACTCTCATCAAATGGAGAGAAAAAAAAAAATCAAACTTGCTGTCATATGATAAACTTAAAGTGTAGAATATTTATTGTAGCTTAATGACATAAAAACTCTTTTATTTTATTTTATATTCTTACGTTATTAAGATCTACTCATCTAGTTCAAAAAAAGAAAAAGAAAAGAAAAGAAAAGAATATTTATTGCTTTCATTACCAAGAAACATAGGGTAAAACAAGAGTATTCAGTTTAAACCATTCTTATAGAGTTGAATGGGAAGAAAGAAATGAAATGGGAAATGGGGAAAAAGTGCTAATTCTATTGGCGCCTGAATTACAGCTTCCAGAACTCAACTAATAACTACAAATTTTCAGGAAAATTAAAATTAAAATACCACACAACATTCCAATGCTCATTTTCATCTCTATACAGAAACCTTGTAATACCTAACTTTCAAGAAACGTCTTATTACTCTCGTGTCGCCAACATGGGCAAGTTGAAATGCCATCTAAAATGCTTTTCTTCACATCCAACACTATGCCATAGACATCATTTTGTCAAATCCATAGGAAGCTACAGCACGATTGACTCATTTTGTCAGATCCAACACTGTGCCATTGATATCATCTGCCACCAAAACCGGAGTTTGAAGTTTCAAATCACTCTCTTTTGATCACGAGCAGAAGCAATATGATCCTAGAAGCATGAAACAAAAGGGTCAAGAAAGCCAACCAAAAACCAGACCAAGTATCTAGGCAACAGAAATAATACTGTTTATCCTTATATGGAAAATGTTTTCCTCTTATAATCAAAATCTACTTCACCAATAAAAGAAAAGCACATCCTAGTAGTCACCAAGATCAGTAAATTACAGATGCTGGGCGCGGCTTCCCTGCTATTAAGGTTTCTTTGTTTTTTTTGTTTTTTTTGGGTGAGGTGCTAATAAGGTTTCTGATACCACCTATTCTTTTACATTATAATTATGTAGACCAGACTAAGTTGATCGTTTAACTCTAGATGACTATTCAAATGGCCAAACTCACAACAAATTTTGATTCCTCAGAGCAAAATTTCAAAATATACCTTCGCAAATTATAATCCTTAAATTAAACTATAAGTAAATACGCTTACTTACTGAGATAAAATCAAATGCTTTAGTTTCTTCTTTCTTTGGATTGTTGATCACTGAGCTAGGGGCTTGAGATGCAAAATTTGATTGGAATATATCTGGCAGTGGGGTTGGTCCCTTGGCCCCATCAATTTGAGCAACATTGGCATCATGCATGTTTACATTATTTATGTGTTGGAAATTAGCCATTGTTGTCAGGAACTGCTGCTGAGCCAAATGGTTTCCCATGGCACCAGAATTAAGTGGCTGAGTAGAATACAGCTGATTCATGTGATACGTCATAACACCAGGTTGAATACCATAAGGCATATGACCAGTAGGAAGCATGGGATTTACATTGTATACAGTTGCTTGAGAGCCCAAAATGCCACCTAAAATGTTGTCAGGGTGGTGAAGGCTAACATTATTATTTAAATTTGTGGCAGAATTTAATTGCTGCTTCGTACTTGATGTATTTTCTTCAATTGATAAATCAGCCATTAAACCACTGACGAACTCATTATGATTCCCTTGATCAGAATTGGAAGAAAAAATGTCAAAAGTTTCAGGATTACTTCTATTCCCAATAACATTATCAACCTGTTTATCACCAACTACCATTCCTGAAAAGAGATCCTCTGCATGTTCTTTACTCTCATTGGTATGAAATGATACATCAGCAAAGGGATCTTCTTCAGTTTTAGGTTCACTATCTTGGACAGAGCCACCAAAATCAACAAATAAATCATCAACCAGAGGTGACGGAGGTGTAAAATTTGCTACGTTGTTATCGTTATAACTCTTTGTAGCATTGTCCTTTCCATAACAATCATTTGAATCCCCCGTGTCTATCAGGTCAGGCAACTCGGCAACATTAGCAGTCTCAACCTTCAGAGGATTCTCTGAATTGGTGGCACAGCTGTTTGGCTTGTCCACACCTAGAAGACCAAGAACCTGTCCATTGAAGGGTCAAGTTAGACGGCAAAATGCTAACATTGAACTCAGGAAGGATGCTTCTTAATTCATAAGCTGACATTTACTAGGCTATTCTTATTAATTACAACAGTTGTGAGAAGGAAATAAATCAATACTCAGTAGTCATTACAACATACTGACATCTTTGAACAGAACTTTCTGGACTAAGGAAATCAATGCTTTAGATTCTTTCCAGACATGTATAAATGTGTTGTTTGTAGATGGGTCTGCGTGTACATGCACATATGTGTGTGTCGGGGTGTGTGTGTGTGTTTTGCATAATGCAGCATCATTTTGTCTGTTTTGATCACATGTCTTGTGTTGGTGTTTTTGTTTCTTAGTTGCATATATTAACATCTTTGCTGGTAGAATGTAATGATGAATCAATCTAACTATAGGATTTTCAGCCAGGCCTATTGCATAGATTTCAGTGCTTCTAATTACAAATTATTCTTCCTGGTTATGATGTGGTAAATTATTGCATATATTCAGGCCTATTGCATAGATTTCAGTGTTCCTGGTTATATTAAACTCTGAAAATGAACAAGAACAAGCAATTATGTTACCTTGTTAGCCTTCTCCCTCAAAGAAGCTTGAGCAGATTCAGAACATCTTATTACCACATCTTTGTTTTCAGTAAAGTAAGATGTCACAAGTGAAAAATGATCACCATCTTTTTTCCTAAGTATGGATTCAAGTACACAGACAGCCTTCATACGAACCTGAAATACCATTACCATAGAAGCTAAGATGTACATCTATCAATGGGTGTTGTTTATGTATAAAGCAGCATTAGCAAACGTGTAAATGCCAACAAAACTGATAACCAGCAATTCAATGCTTTCACTTGCAAGTGTACTGAAGCATGCACATATTTGTAATACATGGAAAATGCATAGATGTTTACAGTTACACTGAGATATGTGCATAACTGTTCACATTTAGAATCAGTCCCTAGGCCAGAAAAGAAATGTGCAAAGAAGAACTTCATTGTGATCCCAAACTACATGAAATTAAAACGAAAAAACAAAATTGAAGTTCAGAAAAGTAATTGTCCAATTGCATGTTTCTATTTGTGTGATTGTCATGACTATGCATATGCCAAATTATTCTTCCACAGAAACAACAACATAACCAACATACCTGCCACATTGGAGATTGGAGCTTCAATTCCAGTGCATGACTCAGAGCAAGGGGATCCAACTTCGCAGCCTCTTTTAGGAAAACTTGAATGGCATCTCGTGTGGGTTGAAGACGCACACCTCCTGAAGTAACAATTGTCTCCAGCAACCTAGTCTCTCGTGTCTTACTCTCTAAATGACTTCCATTGGAATCCCCATTTGATACTTCCATCTTAATAACTTTGGAATCCTGGGTCCAAGGACCACTAGATTGATTGTTTGATCCAAAAGTGCTTTGACTTTCATTATGATATTTAACTGGTTGATATGTGTCACCGTGCTCTGTTTCTGTGCTCAATGACCTTCGAAGATTTGGGCTTCTGTAGCTTCCAGTTTCATTCTTCATTAGTGAATGTCCCCGTGTCAAGCTACTAAGTCCAAGCTTGATAGATGCACTTCCAATTTCCACTACCTCACTGAGAAAGGATTTCTTATCTTCTGATGGTGTTTGAAAGTTTGTATTCCCAAACCCTTCCATCTTCCTGTTATTATTAGCTTCAGGAGGTGATGGTTTGTTGTCTTCCTCAGAAAATATAGCAGCGATAGCCTCATGAGCAGTGTCCCGCACAGCCTTATTTAGTGCATCGCCTGTCAAAGGATCTGGCTCTCCCTTGTAGTGAAACAACTGGCGAACTGCTACTGAATGTCTCTGCATTTCCCTTCTGAACTCCAACCCTGATTTTCCCACTGCATATTTTATCAATCTTAAAGCCTGCCAACATACAATTAAACAAAGAAGTAGATCATAATGAGTTCAAAGATCAATGGCATGAGTTCTCACTTCTAAGACACAATTTATGACACCATCTCAATGGTGATTCTTTTTCCTTCCTATTATCGCCTATCATTTTCCCCATCATAATAAACATAATAGAGTTACCCAGGGCAACCACTCAGTTAGAATTGAAGTGGGTTCAGAGTAAAGTAACACAAATAACTAACTATCAGTCTCTCAAATCTTACGGAACACTAAATTGCTGGAGAAAGCAAATAATTTCTACAATCAAGGTACTCAAAATCCAATCAAAAACCTATTTTCACCCAAGGAAAAACAGCAGCAGCAGCAACATGAAACCGAATAAAGAAATCTCTCCCTCTACTATTGATCAGACATTAAAGAACTCTATGTTGAAAAAGTTCGACCGTAAATAAGCCAAATCCGCCTCATACAAAAATTTGACCCCAAGTTTGGCAAGCAAATAAAAATCATAAGAACAAATGTACCTTTTGTTTTACAATTGGGCTCTTATGCTCCAGCCGCTTCAAGATGAATTCTGAGAGCTCTTTCACAATGCTAACATGCGAAGACCGTAGGAGTTCGCAAATTTCTTCTAATTTGTACATCGGCGTAACTTTGTCTTCCTTGGCCGTAGCTGAATCGATCGTCCGCGACCTCCAATATGATTCTACCGCTCTCCGACTCGAATCCATGATTTCCAAATCATTCGAATAGAATTCGCCCCACCCACTAAGTTTTATACAGAGAACCAAGAATCCAAAGGCATCAATAAGGGATTAAAGTTCCAAAAATGTGAACCTTCGATCCCATGCAATTGGAACCCAGTAGGATTGACATTCAACAGCAGCAGATCGATAGTTAGGAAAGCGAGGCGATCAAGAAAATGAAACCCAGGATGCAAAACCAATTTGGACAATGAGAATCCGAGATTTCGTGCTAACCAAGCGTTAAATGAATCAAACGGAGGAAGCAATGTCTAGGAAATTCCTCAAGAAGTCATAAGTCTCGGGATGATGGGATGAGAGAATAAATGAAGGAAAACCGGCAACAGGGAGAGGTACAGAACAAGGAGACGACGATGAAGAGGAAGCTTTCCGCCTTTACGCGCGAGCATGGACAGTTTCAGACTCCAAGGACCGATAGGGACTGCGCCGTAGGTGACTCACAGACCTGCATGTTTAGCATTGAAAGTTGACCCTCGAAAGCTCGTTCAACGACCGCCGGGCACGTTAGCAGATGCTGTATTTAAAAATTACTTTTTACTAATAGCAGTATATTACATAAATACGTATACTACTACTTCTTATAAATTTCATATTGTATAATATCCATAATTAATTTAAAAAGATTAATGAAGAGATAAATTATTTCATTATATCAAATAATATAATATAATATTAAATTATATAATAATTTAAAAGTTAGATAAATTAATTTATAAAAAATTGATAAATATTAAAGATAAATATATTGATATTTTGTATTTAGCACATTAATCTTTTAACTATCTTCGGATCTGATTTATAAATTGTATAAAGTTTAGGACTACCATATTAATAAATAAAACTGAAGAAAATGACATCATCAAAATATGGAGAAAGTTATCTTAATTTTCACCTTGACGTTACGCTGGAAAAAAATAGCAACCTCGCAGTGGGAAGAACTCTGGGTATAACGTGAAACTTCTTATTCTCTTCCTCTTTGTAAGAGAATTTCGTCTTCATGTGACAATGGGCTGTTTAGATAAAATTTTAAAAAAAAATTATAAAAAAAATATTTATAGACAGTTTATAGAAAATAGCTTTTAGAGAAGAGTTTATAGAAAAAAAGTAGCTTTGAATAAATAAGTATTTAGATAGTTATTTTTAGAATGATTTTTTATATTGATAAATTATTAAAAATGGTATGATTTGATTAAAAGTAAGAGAGAGGAGAGAGGTAGAGAAAAGATAAGAGAGAGGAGAGAGGGTAGAGAGGAGGAAGGAGAGAGGGTGTAAGAAAAAATAGGGGTAAGATAGTAATTAGATAGTCCATAAGCTCTTTTATTGTTCAAAAAGCTAGTTTTAATAGCTTATCCAAAACCATGGTTTTGCCCAAAAGCACTTATGAACAAATATGACTGTTTGTTTTAAAAAAATTTCAAATTGAGGTTTTGCCCAAAAAAATTTATAAAATCATAATTTTCTAGCAATCCAAACAGGCCCATATTATACATAAAGAAAAGATGAGAGAAATAATTTTTTTATAAAAAAAAATTAGATAAACTAGGTGAGGAGGCTCGTCAAAGTCAAAATATGCTTTCAAATTTAAAGAGCGCTTGTAAAAGTATTTATAGGTCGCCAGCGAACAAAGTCTTCATATCAACAGTGATATTTAAAATCATATTTTTATAAGTTATGAGCTAACTTTTTATCTACTAGGTTAATCAATTTTATTGGCAATAAGAGAAATAATTTGATTTGAAAATAGTGAAATTTCTTTTTTAATTTTTTTAGAAAAAGGTTAAGCTCACCTACGATCTAAGGGGGCAGGGCGAAATCTCCCTTTTTTTTAAGCGATACCAATATCAGATAGGGCGAATCGTATATTACCCTTATGCGTAAACTTAATTACTAAGAAGTTATGATGTCTCTCTAAACGTTGTGATTATAACTATAATAAAGTAATACTCCTTAAAATTTAAACACGCTCTAAATAATTGAATGTCACACCTATGGTTAGTTAAATTTACATAAAATAGGTAAATATTAAAATTTCTTTTGGGACCGAATACATCATAAGAAATAATTGGGCCAAGACTTTATTGTTTTTATGTCTCACTTTATGTTAGCCTAGTTTCGCTACAAATTGGGATCACAAGTCTTTGCTGTTGAATTGCTGTTAGCTTTCTTTTTTTTTTTTTATATACAAAATTTTTTAAAAAGAGTTGAGCTCACCTATAATTTAAAGGTAAAACGAAATCTCTTTTTCTTCTAGACGATACCAATATCAGATAGGACAAATCGTCTTTTACCCTCAGGCATAAATCTAGATATCTAGGAGTTAATATGCCTCCCTAAGCGCTACAACTGAAACTATAACAAAATAGTACTTTCTAGAGATTGAACATATTTTAAATAGTCGTATGTCTCACCTTTTTACTAATTAAACTGGATAGGTTGCTGTTAGCTTTCTTAATGGTAATGACTCTAGCATATTGTTCAAATAATTTGTTTTGGGCCCCATTACCATGTGTCTTACTTCAGAATTCGGATTGGATCTTAACAATCAATCTTTACTCTCTGTTTAAACACAAAATCTTAAATTTAAATATGTGTGAATATAAAAAATATATTTAAAAAAATTACTCCTATTTAAATTTGATAATAATCGAATATGATCCAATCAAATAACTCTATAAAAAAATATATTATCTTATTATGAGAGATTTGTTACCTGGATTATAGGGTGCCATTATACTTTATTAATAATTAAATTTTTAGATATGTTGTTAAGTAAAAAAATTATATTCAATGATTTTATTAAATATTTTTTTTAATCTTCTTCTACAATTCTATTTTTTTTTCTTTCAAACTTCAATAACCCTGTTTATGTTTCATAGGGGGTCTATAGGCGGGATAAATGAGGAGGATTATGTTAAGACAGACAACTTAAAAACTCTGTTGAATCTCTTATATGAACATGTACTTTTGCAGATGAAACAAAGGAAAAAAGTCAGACTTTTTTAACAGATAAGGCTTTACTGGTTGACTGACCATGAAACTTGAAGGACGATTATTTCGTTTTCGACCCCTGCTTTTGTGCATAGAATGAGATCTGGCAACGCAGGATATAATTAATGCAAAACTAGATGAAGTTAATCTTTCCCTATGAGGATTCTGACTTATGGTGCATGAACAGACAAGTAATCAGTTCTTCTTCTCAAAAAAAAAAAAAAAGCTTATGAGATTTTTTTTTTGATACATGAGATTTTGATTAGTTTAAAGATTTCAATAAAAAATAATGACAGTTGATACAAGTGATAAAAAATATATTTATATTCTACAATGACGTAAGTTCAATTCTCGTTATTTTAATGAGAACTCATTTAATAGTAACATCGTAAGTTGTTTGTAAGTGTTTTTTAAACTTTAAGTGATACTAAAATTTTAGTAGAGGATAGATATTAAATTTATATAAATTTTTTAGTATATATATAAAAAAAAAAGATTCCAATCAAGTTATGGCCCATCTAGAGCAATTGAGACAAACATGAGCTGCTTCAATGGCATTATGTGGAAAAGTCTCACCTTCTCAGTCCTCCGAAAACTACACGACACCAACAAAACTCTAAATGAAACTTCAATTTGTCATATATTATTCAAGAAATTCCATTAGATAAAAATTAATATTTCTCAAAATTTTATTTAAGGTTGAGCTTAAAATAGTTTGTGCATAGAGCTAATTGAACATTCAGTAGTAATAATGAGTACCCTAAACTTAAAATCTAAATACTATTAAAAAAATATTTTAAGGTGTCATATGCATAAAAAATTATTAAAAAAAATACTTTAGGAGAATGCTATGAAAAAAATATTCTGCAGTGCTGAATAGATAACAAATTAGTTTAAAATATTAAATATTATTTAAAAAATACTTTAGAAGTGTTAAATAGAATTTAACCTTAATCAAATAAAGCCAAGCATTTCTGTAACATAATTCTACTTCCTATTTCCTGATCATTATTAAAAAAACCCTCGTTGATTCATATCTATTACTTTTCAAATTTCACTACCTCTTCGCCATGTTCTTAGAGCATGTCTGGGTTATATGTGAGCCAAAACTATTCATGTCCTCCACTTTCATGTTCTTTTATGATTTGTTGATTGAACACCACTTCTAATCCCTATCATGGAGGAACAATTTATTAGCTTGCAGACATTTTTTTTAATAAAAGCATGTCAGTGACAGCTAAGGTTGCCAGAAGAAACCTGATTGGATGCGCATGGATATGTTGTAAACCAGCCATATTTCCTTTATATTTTTTGCCTGGGCCCTCCAACCATATATTCCCTTTTAACTTCCAAACAAACATACCCTACAAGTACAGTCACATTAATGGAATCTATAGTAAGTCCTTAATACTCTTCTTGGTAATTTCTACTATATATATATATATATGTGTGTGTGTGTGTGTGTGTACCAGAGAGAAGTTTTGAGCAGCATTCCTGATTCTGAATATTTCACTTTCTTATCTTTTAAGAGTTCAACTAGAAACTTCTGAAAGATGGCAGGCATATCTTTCGGACGCTTCGGTGATTCTTTCAACTCGGCCTCCGTTAAGGCCTATATTGCTGAGTTCATATCCACCTTGCTCTTTGTTTTTGCTGGTGTTGGTTCAGCCATAGCCTTTGGTACTAACTCCTAACTTTCTCCCTCCATGTTACACACACACACACATATGTGACTTTGAGAGATGTCTTGAAAATAAACAAGTCAGCTTGCTGTTGTGCTTCCTTAAATCCCACGAAGTTCTGAGAATTTTGTTTGTGCTGATGTTTTGTGCAATATTGCAGGGAAGTTGACATCAGATGCAGCTCTTGATCCTGCTGGTTTGGTAGCAATTGCAGTATGCCACGGTTTTGCTCTCTTTGTGGCTGTCGCTGTTGGCGCCAACATCTCAGGTGGTCATGTTAACCCGGCTGTCACCTTCGGATTGGCTCTCGGTGGCCAGATCAGCATCCTCACTGGTATCTTCTACTGGATTGCTCAGCTTCTTGGCTCCATTGTTGCATGCTTACTCCTCAAGTTCGTCACTGGAGGCTTGGTAAGTCTCAACCTCAAGCTATCCCTACCGTTTTCAATCACCCAATATAAGATTTTGGAGAATTAGGTATATAGTATTAGATAGATTTGTCCATATATACTTTCAATTCATTCTCCAATTAAATAGCTGGGGATTTTTGCCTCCGATATCATATTAAAATTTGAAGAATTAAGTATATATTTTAAAGTTGTCTTTTATTAAAATAACTTAAATCAGTTTGATAAGACTTATCTTTAACGTTATATACATCCCATATTTCCTTAATTAGTTAGTGTAAGATTTTCTTAAATACTCAATTCGATCCTTAATATAAGAGTTAGTTGACTTTTTTAGATAAATTAATGAAACCAAATAAATCGATTAATTATAACTAAATTTAACATATCAAGATAAATTCATATTATATATTTCATAATCTACTTAAAATTAGTTAAATTAGTTTTTATATTAATTATAATTAAATAATTTTTTTAATTTTTTTAATCTATCTTTATTAAAGATCTAATACTAAGTACTGGAGTATGTTTCAATAAAAGAAAAGTTAGCTATACCAAAGGATTAGTCCAGTAGTTAAGAATTATTTTTTGTTGTAAATTCTCTAACTTGAACCAAAAGCCTCGTGCATAAAACAAGAATGGATAGTTGCTTATATCATACAAATCTGAATATGAAGCAAGAAAATAGTCTTAAATCTACTTCGTGTTTGGCTTATATATAAACAAAAACTGTGATTACTTTGTTGTCAGGCGATCCCCATCCACAGTGTAGCTGCCGGAGTTGGAGCTGCTGAAGGAGTAGTGATGGAGATCGTCACCACATTCGCATTGGTCTACGCAGTCTATGCCACCGCAGCCGATCCCAAGAAGGGTTCATTGGGCACAATCGCACCCATTGCCATTGGATTCATTGTCGGAGCCAACATCTTGGCCGCCGGACCTTTCTCCGGTGGGTCAATGAACCCTGCTCGCTCCTTTGGCCCCGCCGTCGTCAGCGGCAACTTCACCGACAACTGGATCTACTGGGTTGGACCCCTCGTCGGCGGTGGCCTCGCCGGTCTCATTTACGGCAATGTGTTCATGAGCAGTGAGCACGTTCCTCTGTCTAGTGAATACTGATCTGTTTTGAAGTTTACTTGTGGGGCTTGAAAAAATTCGTGCTTTTCTGAAATAAAGAAATGGAGGAAAGCCATCTTTCTTTTTGATTTTTCTTCCTTTCTTTTCTCTTATTCACTGTCTTTTTGTTCTGTTTTGATTGGGATTTGTAAAAATTGCTGAGATCAATTTTTCTTTTTCCTTGTACCAATTCAAGACTCAATGTGGGTAACGAGCAGTTTATCTTCTGGTAAGCCTTGAGGTTAAGTACTTTCTTTCTTTTTTCAGAATTACTACGAGGCACCAATTCTATTTAATTACCAAAAGTCTAAATCCTAATCACATTTAAAATCTACCATTAACAAATTTTAATATAGAAATTAATAATAAATTTATTAATAATTATATCTATTATTTGAGACCTCATATTAATTACCTTTTTTTTTCAATTAAAGTAAGAATCATTATAAGCAGAATTAAAACTCTGGATTTATATTTATAGAGACTTTTCGTGTTATGGAACTACAAAACATAGATCAAAATACTTTCATGACTAGCTAATACAACAGAAGGTGGCAAAATTAGAGTAGGAAATTCTAACATATACCAAAATGGAAACTCATGAGAAATTTTCTTGCTTAAGGAAAAAACTACACCAATGCTCTGAGACGGATCATGGGGATTTTGAGATGTTGGAAGAAAATATAGATGAAACTGTCAATTCCATATAGAAATATTGGTACAAGTACAGATGATTTGTCAATTATACCCCTAACGGAGACAAAGTTCAAATGGATGAGGGGCTACTTGATTAAAATTATGTCAAGCCTCAGATTCTTCTGTTTTATTTCATGATATTTCTTGATTCAAGAGCCTTTAAACAGAAAAATACTACTCTCTCTGTTTTTTTTTAGTGAAAGAATACTACTCTTTAATTATCATAGGTTTCCAAGATTTTCTTCATGAGCACCAGTTACTAAAATAAATAAAAGGACAAAAAGCTCTATACTTCTTAATTGTTTTATGCTACTGGTCCTCGTGTGAAGACAACAACTTTTCAGACTCTTCAAGAGATAGCTTTTCATATTTCCACTCATGTCCTTTCCATTCTGGTAGTTGTTGAACCACAAGCTGCATCCAACACATACAACAAAATAGTAATACTAGATTATATATATATATATATATTGACAAAACAACCAAACCTTAAGATGAAAAGTCCAATCCATTAAAGATTAGGAATATTAAATAGTATGAGAGTCAAGGTTACAAACCATCCCTGTAGAATCTGCTTGACCAACTGTTGTTTGACATGCTAATCTCCAATTCTTTGGTTTCTTAAACACCCATTCAACAGAATCATTATCTTCCCAAGAACGATGTTTGGCTCAACAAATGGAATTCAAGGGAAAATAAGCCGAGACAAAATCAACATGAATAGCAAAACATTTACCCTCTTAAGTTTTTCATTCTCTTTATCAGTGTGAGGGCTTAGAAGCTCCTTCCCTTCAATGATCTAGCAGTAATCAGCAAGTTAATCCCTATTGGGTAGTATGTATGATTACAACCAATACAAGTTAATTATTTGCCTACCTCTACCATACACGTTGCACAAGTTCCACCTCCAGAACAATTTAACAGAGGTCTAGCCTGGAAGAAAACATATAATTACAGCTAAATTATAGTTTAAGCATGCAAGTTTCATAACATCATTATAACTACAAGTGATTGCTTAAAGATATTTTAAAGCTTACATATGGTCCGTACAGATCAACATTGGCGTCCATCATTATGTTCCTGAGCTTCTGGCCTCCACAAGCCGTTCGATATTGCACATCTGGGGTTCCATCTGGAAGCAAAACCGACTGAAAACAAACCCAGAAAATGAGGATTGACCCCAATGAGAAGAAACTGGAAAGTCCAACATGATCATTACATACCCTTTTCTTCTGTGACAAAGAAAGTTGCTAACTTTCAATGTAAAATTCACATTTACTATCTTAAACTTACACTGACAAATGCAAATCCAATAGAGGGTGGTTCTGCTGGTTCAGTGTTCTGAGATTCCTTCTCTGGGACAGTGCCAACGGCTCTAATTGTGGTTCTGACAGAGGTGGGAAGCTTGGAGTTGAAGGCATTTAGGGATTTGTTAGGCTTTGTGGTGGTTTTCAAGTTTTGGGAAAGTGATAAAGAGCATGAAGAGTGAGAGCTGAGTTGGAGACTGAGAAATCCCATTTTTGATATTTTGAGGACACAAAAATGTTGGGTTTTTCAAATTTGTAAAAGAAAGGATATTTGGTTTCGGTTTTGCAGTGGAGATGCTTTGCGGTTGCTTTTAGCCTTTCAGTATCTTATCGGATATACCTGAAGAGATGGGTTGTGGATTTTAGAACTCAAAAATATTAGAAAAACGCTAGAGGAAGGGCTTGAACCATCGACCTTGTGGTTAACAGCCACACGCTCTAACCAACTGAGCTACTCCAGCTCTCTATGATCCAAAGAAAATAAGTCTAACCGTTAATATTGGATCTCTCCGCAAAGAATTCCTTTCCTTTTTTCTACCCGTAAGACAAGCAAAATTAAACTGGGATCTCTTATTTAGGTGAGAGTTTACATGCCACATGGCATTAGTTCTCTACAAAAAATTTAACATACGGCAAAATAGGACTTCATGACGGTCTAGTGGCACTCTATTCGTCTTTGCTAGCACTTAGTCATAGTTTTGGCCACACATGTTATCAATTGTACTAAAAAACAAGCGTATATCATATAATTTTTAAAAAAGTTATAAAATTTGAAAAATAGTAAATTAGTTGTGTTTTTTTAACATAAATAAAATAATCTTAATTGACATGCTATCGGACACAATATGGGCTCCAATGTTTAATTTTTTATAACTAACATTCTCTCTGTTCTCTTTATAAAAAAAAAAAAAAATTCTCTCTGTTCTCACTTGGATTGGATTACTTTAGATTACTTGTTTAGGAGCTGCTAAGGGATTGAAAAATGTACGTTCCTGATTGTTTCAGAACAGACGGTCCAGATGAAATTTTAAAGCTGGATGACGTGTTGCGTTGTGAACTCTTTGATTGGATGGATGGCTGAGATTTATTGTTTCTCGGGAACACGCAGGCGTTTTGGCGGGATGTTAACAGGTTATCGTTGCAGGTCTAAAACCCTTCGTACAAATTTAAGAGTCCGATGAACCACAATGCCCCAAGCTTCAATCTTTCGCCTCCTTCTTCTCTCTGTGTCCCCCTTAATAACCCCTTCTCTTTCTTCTCGCCTCTTCTTCAAACCTAGAACCTCGCAATCTCTCTTCACCGTTCTCGCTTCCTCTTCTTCAAGACCACGCCGTAACGCCCCTTTCCGTCAGCTTGGCCGCAGAAGCAGTAGTAGTACTAAAGAAACCAAAGACAGGGGAAAAGACCCAGCAATGGAGAACGTCGATTCTGTTGGCTACAACAAGAGAAGAGCTGAGGGTAGAGATTCGAGTGGTTTTCCTAAGAAGAACCTACAGTTGAAAGTTCGCAAGCTAAATCCTGTCAATACCATATCTTATGTACAGGTATTCTAGTTCATTTCTTTCTTTCCTTATTTATTTATTTTCAAAAATTCTTTTTTTTAAAAAAATTGGTTTACTTTCATATAACCGGAAAGGACACCAGTGATAGGTTATCCGTATTCTTCTCTGTTGTATTTTAGTTTTAGTAGTGGATTGGTGGGGCATGAACTTGAGCATTTGTTTATATGGGTTCTACATTTGTTATATGACAAAATCTGAAGTTCGTTCACTAGTTCTTAAATTTGATCTGTGCAGTCTATACAAATTGAGAATACTTGATTTTAATGTTCACACTGTTTACTTGAGAAGCCTCTGTCAGAAATTCACTCTTTTTGCATTACATACTTTAGAAAGCTATTATTTTCGCTTGCAATTTCTTACCCTGGTCCTACATATTCTATTTTGGATTTTGTAATGCTTCTTAACATTGTTAGTGGCAGGAAAAGTTCTTGCTGTTTTAATTTTGATGATTCTATCACTCTCATAGGATATACATATAATATATAAGAATCCGTTATATATTCTTTTTGGGATTTTGTGCCAACGACAGATATTAGGTACTGGAATGGATACTCAAGATGCATCGCCTTCAGTCCTGCTTTTCTTTGACAATCAAAGGTTTATATTTAATGCTGGAGAGGTAAGTTGTCTATCCGAGTTGTGTGAAATTCTATGATGCTTCCCTTTTTTCTTTTTCAGTATAAAAACTGTATTGCTCGCATTTTTCCTTTGACACTTTGTTTCCAAGATCTTAGAAAGAATATATTTTTGGACATTTAGAGAAAATGCCTTTCCTCGGCCTTAAGGATTCAACCTTAGAGGGTGAAAGTTTAGTGTATCACTTTAATCTGAGGAAGTGAGATTTCCCAATATAATGCAACAAAACTTATTTTTCTATTTTTTTATACTTGTCTTTGGAAATTTGATGACCACCTACAAGGGTTCAATAAACTAATTATATTTTATGCATTTAAGGGACTGCAACGGTTTTGTACAGAGCATAAGATCAAGTTATCCAAGGTTTGATAAATCCGGGAACTTGAGCCTTTTCCTTCTCAGAATTATTATTTTACAATTGTTAATTATCAGCTTGTTAACATAGATGCTCACTATAAGTTTCCTACAATCTTTTATCTTCCCTCAGATAGATCACATTTTTCTTTCTCGTGTCTGCTCAGAGACTGCAGGCGGGCTTCCATGTCTGTCTTTGACATTTGATAATGTAGTAGTTTTAGACATTATCCTTATCATTTCTTACCTATTCTAGCTTAGCATATTAGACAATATTTTGATTGGTGATCAAGATAATGTTTGTAGAGTCTTAAAGTACTTATACTTTTCGACTCACAGGTTTACTACTTACTTTGGCTGGCATGGGAGAAGAGGGGATGACTGTAAGTAACCAATCAACTTCATGAAATCTACTATCCATAATTTTCATATGCATGTTGCATTGTATTTTCGTTTTTTGGTAGTTCATAGTTACTGCTATTTTGCAGGTCAACATATGGGGCCCCTCAGATCTTAAATATTTGATAGATGCTATGGGATCTTTTATTCCCAATGCTGCCATGGTTCACACAAGGAGCTTTGGTCCCATCTCCAGCACTGACGAGTCCACTATTCTAGGTCAAAATAAGTTTTCAGATCCTATTGTTCTTGTTGATAATGAGGTGGTCAAAATATCGGCCATTATTTTACAACCAAACCACTCTGAAGGTCCAACCTTGGTAACTTCAGAGAACCAATCACAAGAGAGGATGTGATAGCAGAGATAACAGAAAAAGGAAACAGAAGAGGGTAATTTCATTTCACACCAATAGAATGTGTGGGTACAGCCGTGTAATGCCTTCTCTGGACACATCATTGTCTCTCTCCTCTAACTAACTTTCAGTATTATTTACTATGAAGCCCTTTACTATATAATAACATATATCAGGATGAGTCATAGCCCAGAGCATCTTGGCTCATCCAACATCTTAAAACAGCCTACTGGAAAGCCTGGGGATATGTCTGTACTATATATTTGCGAATTGCCTGAGATTAAAGGAAAGTTTGATCCAGAGAAAGCTAAGGCCTTTGGTCTTAAACCTGGGCCAAAATATCGTGAACTGCAACTTGGGAATTCAGTGAAATCAGATATGCAGAATATCATGGTAGGTCCCAAAGTTGGAGCCTTTCATTTACCTGAAAGGTAGAAGGATTCGAGAACAAAGAAAAGGAGAACTTGGGACATTTTTCAATGGCTCAAATATGATTTAATTTATTTAAATTGATGTTAGGCTTACATTTTAATGTTTAATTTTATCTTCCTTAACAGATTCACCCAAGTGATGTCATGGGTCCCTCGGTTCCTGGTCCCGTAGTCCTTCTCGTTGATTGCCCAACTGAATCACATTTGGAAGCATTATTGTCTGTTCAATCACTCACTAGTTATTATGCTGATTCCATGGGCAAGAATGTCACGTGTATAATTCATTTAAGTCCTGCATCTATGATTAGTTGTTCAAAGTACCAAAAATGGATGAAGAAGTTTGGTTCTACACAACATATAATAGCTGGACATGAAAGGTTAGCTGTTACTCATTTTTAAAATCCTTTCTTTTTGTTCACCTAATTGCTTTGTGAGTTATTACTCTTTGACTATGAAATTGTTTTCAGGAAAAATGTAGAGATTCCAATTTTGAAATCTAGTGCAAGAATTGCTGCACGACTTCATTACTTGTGTCCTCAGTTCTTTCCTGCACCAGGATTTTGGTCCATTTCAAATCATAATTCCTCAATATCTGATTCTTCTGCCTCAAGAGAGGTTGTTGCAGCGTACTTGCTCTCTGTTTTTCTGGAGAATGGTATTCAAGATATGAATGAACTTTAAAAATTGTTTAATTTGATTCTTTTGTAGGATTCTATTTTGGAACTTTGTGAAACCATTTATGCTGAAAATCTTCTCAAGGTATGGAACATTTGCTTGATCTTGCCATCAACTAATTTGCTGAAGTTTCACACCATAAAATTCTTGGAGTCTTTACACAGGGAAAAAAATCTTGGAGTCTGAGAAGCATTATTTGAATTAATCCATGTCTTGTGAAATAAAGACATATTCCCACTGAAGCGAATAATGATTATTACTATTGCTGCAAACGAGTCTTAATAATATCGTTAAATTTATAAAATTTAAATTTTAAGCATTTTCATCTCTTTTTTTCGTGGAACAATTTTCTAAGAAAGACTATAAGAAACCTATTCTCCATGACAACCTTGGGAGAGTGGTTTTGATGTTGGACTTGTTGGGGAAAGGGGTTAAATAGAAAGAAATAGAAGGGAAAGAAAGGGTGCAGAAATAGAGAGAGATAAAGGGGAAGAGAAAACAAGTGGAAAAGTAAGAAAGAAAGGGAGAGAGAAACAACATAATCATACTTTATTCCATTCATCAATGACCTCTATAATTAGACGTTTAGAGATGGAAATTAAAATTACATGCTTAAGCCAATAAAGCAAATAGTAATAAAGATTATTCTTCATATGTGCCTCAATTGATACCTTAATTCTTGATTTAAAAAAATGACCCATATGATTGACCATTTCACTCTAAAAATCCTTTCTTTTTTCTTCATCAAGTTTTCTCATGGCTCAAGCAAATTATTAAGGTTCAATGCCCTTTTGACAATAATCTTTTATTTGATCTTCTTAATCTTCTGATTTGCCTTTTTCTTCTTGTGATATCTCTAAGGCCATACCACATCCGATGCCATGATGAACAAATAGGAGGTTTCTGCCAACAAATGTTTGATAAATGTTACCCTATCTTTTACAGTTCACTTTGCGCCCTTATGCTCAACTTGGGTTGGATAGATCTCTTGTTCCAACTACTGTGGGCACCTCAGAAATCATTGAAGAGTTACTCTCACAAATTCCTGAGGTTGTTGAGGCAGCCCAACATGTAAGCCAACTCTGTTTGAAGTCCAGTCAAACAAAGGATGATATTCTATAGCCGATCATAAGATATTGGTTGAAGAGCCATGCTGTGTGCAGATGGTATTCCTAGTTGTTTGGAAGATATAAGAAGAGATGACTTGGAGATAGTTCTTCTAGGAACAGGTTCATCCCAACCATCTAAATATCGAAATGTGAGCTCAATATAT
Source organism: Leucaena leucocephala (assembly GCA_037074615.1). Taxonomy (NCBI): domain Eukaryota; kingdom Viridiplantae; phylum Streptophyta; class Magnoliopsida; order Fabales; family Fabaceae; genus Leucaena; species Leucaena leucocephala. Next base: position 18,460,230 of record CM073555.1, on the reverse strand, counting down.
ATAAATCTTTTTTCAAAAGGGGGCTTACTCTTGGATTGTGGAGAAGGAACATTGGGTCAACTTAAAAGAAGGTAAGTCTGAACCTTTTTCTAATATTCCTTTATAATACTGTACTTGTTTTCAGATTCAATCTAATTATCTAACACCTGTTGGTTGATATCCTTGAAAACAGATACGGGGTAGATGGCGCTGATGATGTTGTAAGATCTTTAAAGTGTATTTGGATTTCTCATATACATGTTGATCACCATACTGGCTTGGCAAGAATACTGGCTTTGCGGCGTGATTTGTTGAAGGGGATTCCTCATGAACCAGTGCTTGTTGTAGGACCAAGGCAGCTTAAGAGATATTTGGACGCATATCAAAGACTTGAAAATTTAGATATGCAGTTTCTTGACTGCAGGCACACCACAGTAGCTTCATTGGAAGCTTATGAAGATGGTGAACCAGATAAAAATGATAATGAAAAGACTACACCAAAAATTGATTCAACTTTGTTTGCCAAAAGATCTCGTATGCAAAGCTATTTTAAAAGACCGGGTAGTCCAACTGACAAAAATGTGGTTTATCCTATTCTAAAGAAATTGAAGAGGGTTATGCAGGAAGCTGGTGTGGAATCCTTGATTAGTGTCCCTGTTGTACATCGTCCTCAGGCATTTGGTGTTGTTCTGAAAGCTGCAGAGAGGGTTAATAGTGTTGGAAAAGTGATACCTGGTTGGAACTTTGTGTATTCTGGGGACACTAGGCCCTGCCCTGAGTTAGTAGAAGCATCTCGAGGTGCTACAGTTCTTATCCACGAGGTAAGTCTATTATCTTATAGACTATGGAATGACAGGAAGCGTTACATTTAGTGCTTTTTATTGAGAAAATAAAGCCCATAGTGGCAAGTCACCTGACATTCAAATATGCCCATGTCCACCTTCTCCAAGTAGGAATCACATAGAAAGGGATTTGCTGGCAAGAGTTTATTTCTCTTAACTATGCTATATATTGCACGTCCAATGGCAACATATAAGCTTAAGATCCTACAGTTTTTATTTCAGTAGGCGAAATTATTAACAAAATTAATATGGGGCATCCACGTGATTTAACTTTTGGCCTCTAGTTTAAAGCTATTGCTTTCATCACCTAACTATAATTTTCAGACTGAAGCTTATCTTTTTCTCACATCAATTTGTACTCCAGATAAGGTTTTGATGTAAAAGGCAAAAAAGAAAAAGAAAAACAAGAAGAAAAACACTTCTATTTATATGACAGGAACAGGCCTTTTCAGCACCCCTTCGAGTAATTTCTACTGTGGTGAATTGAGTCCAAGAATATGGTTATCATCTGACAATAATTTCATCTTAAACATTTTTAATGGGGTCTGCCTTTGATTCGCTCGTGTATATTAATTTACCTATCTTTTTGAGATCGTGCCTATGAATTTCGTGTTAACTGTTTGGTTTTGATATGCAGGCAACTTTTGAGGATGCTTTGGTGGAGGAGGCTATATCAAAGAACCACAGTACCACAAAAGAAGCTGTGGAAGTGGGAGACTCAGCTAATGCATACCGAATCGTGCTAACTCACTTCAGCCAAAGATACCCAAAAATTCCTGTATTTGATGAAACTCACATGCACAAAACTTGTATTGCATTTGACATGATGAGCATCAATATAGCAGATTTGCCTGTGCTTCCTAGGGTTCTTCCGTATTTGAAATTGCTTTTCAGAGATGAAATTATTGTTGACGAGTCTGATGATGTATTAGAAGATGTTGTAACTGCAGCTTCTTGATTCTTTCAAGTTATTGGCGTTGGTTACATTCACTGAGGAGACCACTATGTTAATATTTGCTGCAATTTTTGCTCTCAATTACAGTTTGTGGGTAGAAAGGAATGCTCAGATCTTTATAGATGTAAAAAGATCACTGACAGAAAATTTCAACAGATTCAAAATTTTGTAGGGAATAGAACTTGCTTAGCAATTTTGGTTTCTTTGTTTTAGTAGGTTTAGTTTTATTGGGATGAGCTAATAGCATGAACCCTCCCAAGGAGGTGGTGTGGCTATTGGTTAGTTTTCCTTTACGAGCATTGATGTATATGGTATGTGATTAATGGAAGTACTATATATCTAAAGAAAGATTTTGCCCTTCATAAAATTACAAAAGCAGCATGACTAGAGATTCTTTTTATAAGAAATTTCTTTGACTATCAGGGAGCTGTCATGCTAATTGGGTATGTGAACATGTCAGAACTCAGAGTTTTAGGGAGGAAAAATAAAGAAAATAAAAAGAACAAATTCTCAGGTTGACTTTGATGGAAGAATGAACTAAAGTTCAATGTATATTTTGATAACTGAAATTTCTTCGTACATGACCAAAATTAGGAGATCAGATTACATAAGTTTGGCGGTTGCTTATGGCTATGTGAAAATGGGATAATTAATCTACAATTTCACTAATTTTTAATCAAGTCTCTATAATGTTTTTTTTTTCAATTTTATCAAGTCCCTTTAGTTTTTCTTTTCTTATCAGGTCCTTATAATATTACCTGGCTTTTAATCTAAGTCCCTCTAGTTTCAAGTGACTAATTAAAAGAAAACAACGTGGGACTTAATTAAAAAAATTTAGAGATCTGATTAAAAATAAGTAAAACTATAAGTCTTCGTAAAAAGAAAAAACTTACAAGAACTTCATTAGAAATGAAGTGAAACTACATGGACTCATATATCAATTATCCCAACCTCAATTGTTTTCATAGGTATATATGTTTACATGGTAAAATGTTACAAGTTCCATATAGGTTAGTAGCATAAAAGTTTTCTAATAAGTTTGTGATCGAGAGTTTATTCCATTTTTAACTTTATGCTATTAGTGCATAATCCTTTAATTTCAATAAAAAGAAAATAGTTTAGTCATGAAACTCATTCAAAGTTGAAAATACTTGCCCCTCTCATCTTGTGAACATTGATTACTATCCCACTTCCTGGTTTTTGCCACACGCCATTGCTTCAACACTCCATCAAGGCTTCCACTATAAATACTATAATTATCTTCACTTTCTTCTCCAAATCTTCCTCCTCCTACATGAGCTTCTATACACCTAACTGGTCCTCTGTGACCAACCAGAACTGCTAAACAAGTGTGTTGACCATCTTCTTCTCTTTCCCATATCCTGCTCGTTGAATCTGCTGAACCACTCACTACGTAGTTCGCCACACTCGCTAGGCACAGCACTGTGTGTGTGTGGCCTTGGATTGAACCGCCGTATTGGAGTTGGCCGGCGAACCAACCCTTTAGCCAGAAATGGATGTAGCCGTCGGAGCAGCCACCGTACAGCACTCCTCCGACGTCTGAGGTTAGAGCCAAGGCTTTCACAGGTGAGCACTTTGCTTGCAGAGTTACTGTGAGGGAATGAGGCATGTCATGGCTGCAAAAATTCCGACGCCAAACTCTGACCGTCGCGTCGTCGGAGGCCGTGTAGAGAACGCCGTCGTCGCCTACGATGACGGCATTGATTGGTTCAGGGTGTGCTTTTATGGTCTCGATGCATTTGAGGTCTGAGATTCGCCATACTTTTACTGTTTTATCAATGGAAGCTGTGTATATAATGTCCTCCGCTGTGTTGATTGCCATTGACGTGATTTGGCCCTTATGCTTCATCTGTAGAAGACGAAACTGAAGTTATAACTCAACACGAAGAAAACTCTCGTTACAGCAAAATCTTGAGGTAACTAGACATAGAAATTATTTATCAGAAGAAAATTATGATCATAAAAATATGAAGTCAATAATATCAAAGTAATTAAATACAATGAGAAAAATTACACCTGAAATATTTATATATGAATTTTTCCTTTTCTTTTGTGACACAAACTGTGAAGAGCGCATGGCTTAACTACTTAAATAAATATTGTTTGAATAGACTAAATAAGTATGAATTGTTAAAGTTTTATCTAAATATTTCATAAATATAGTAAAGAAAAAGCGAAAAAAATTACTTGGAAAAATGTTAAATATAAACAGTCCAATCAAGATAAAATGTGGAAAGAAAGTGAAGAAAAAAAAAACAAAGAAACCATGGCCGACAGAGATATAGATGCGTGTGATAACTCATTACACTGCCATTTTGGCTATGAATTTGGTGTAAATGAAAATATTCCAAGTGGAAATTTAGAATTAATGGTATTATAAGAGGAAAATAAGTAGAGTGAATAAATAAATAAATAAAATCTTTGGCAGTGACCCTACGGTCCTACCTCTTCCCAATTTATTATGAAAACAATGTGTAGAGCCTGTGACAGGAATATATGGTAACCTCTTTACAAAAACTTTTTCACCTCTTTAATTAATACCCCTCCAACCTATTGAAAATCTTTGTTAATTACCAGAAATAATAATAGTTGACACAATTGGAAATAACTTCGGCCCCTTAAATACCAAATTTTAAATTTGAGTTTGTGTAAAAATACATTTGAAAAAGCTACCTCTATTTAAAATCTTACTCAATTAAATAGCCATGTAAAAAAACTCTGATAATGCTAAAAGTGAAGGCTAATTTCTCTTAGGAAAAAACTATTCAATTTTAATAGTTTTTAATGTGAAATTAAACACATGAATGGTTTTCAACATAAAACCAAACATATTTTAAGATATCTTTATTCATAAATACATTAATTTATAATTAGAGAATATATTTTATTTAAAATGCTATTAGCATTCTTGCATATATTGTGATACATGTGATCGTATGAAGGTTGATATTTTAATTTTAAGAAGAAATGAATTAATCAATTGCGTCCCAAAGAAGTAGAAACCCAATCCCTCTTTACTCTTGAGCCTGCATGCTTGCCCACTTATATTTAACTATAATAAAGAAGAACAGAAAGGGATCCAACACCCAACAACAACATTGTCAACAAACCATTAAATGCAAAAGCTAAGCTAAACGAGAAAGCAATGGTGTTTCACTTACTGTCTTGTCTCTGCCGATAATGTAACTCCGGACGACGGAACCAACTTTCTTTGGTATAGTTGCCAAACGAACATGCTTCAAAACCCTCTGGCTATGATCCCATGTTCTTCTCCAAACCCTAATCTTTCCATCTCCATAAGCTGAAAATACTGTATCATTGGAAACTTCAATTGCCACCACTCTACAAGCCTTGGTTTTGAGCTGTCCCCACTCTGTGAACTCTGGAAGCTTCCAAACCCTAATGACATTTGAATCTGAACCAGTGTAGACCAATCCATTTGACAATGAAATGGACAGGATTTGACCATCTTTTCTGAGAACAGAAGAGGCACAGTGATAAGTGGATTGTGGTTCCTCAGAATCAGCTGAGAGCTTTGTGTTTGTTGTGGTGTGAGGATGGAGAGGAGAGGCTTGGAGGCTACGGGAGAGCGTAGGACACGAAAGGCGAGGCGGCGAGTGAAGGAAATCGAAGAAAGCGGGAGGTTCTTTAGAGGAATGGCTTCTCAAGAAGGTGGTTTGAGTTGTGCTTCTGAAAGAAAAAGATGGGGTGGGATCATCAGTTGAGCTGGAGGAGTCCATTGAGGCCGTTGATCTTGTCTTCTTTCTTTCTTTCTTTCAGTTCCAAAAGATTCTTCAGAAGTGCTGGTGATGGTTATGAATTAAAAGTGGTTATAGTAGTGGGGATGGTTTAATAAGCAATGAAGATTACAGCTACGTCCCCATGGCCCCCATGTGAGCCACTGCTCTCATTTCTTTAAACTAAATTTTTGCACTTGTTTCCGTGCAAGAATGTTAGACATCTTTACAGTAACAAGTTGGATAGATATGGCTGCTTAAATGGATTTACTCATGACAACATCCTTGCTGATACTACAAGAGTGATTTATTGTTATTGTATTAGATGCAGCATTGGCATGCCAACGACCTTGTAGCATATAAACTCTCTTATAAGTGAGAGGTAACGAGTTTAATCCTATTTATAATATTGGGCAATTAGTGTCTGTCCTAGTAATTTAAAAAAAAAAAAAAAAGATGCAGCATTGGTATAGGAAAAAATAAAACAAGTCAAATGGAACTTTTTCTGAGGTCAAGAGATGGGTAAAAAAAAAAATTAGATGATCTTGTTGGGATGATCTTAAAAATGAGAATTCCTTAACCTTATTGGTTGATTCCCAGATGAAGATATGTGAATGGTAAATAATAATACATCAACACAAAAAGAACAATGTTAATTCCTCTGTATTAGAGCTATTGGACCCATCATTCAAATTTCAAACAATTAAAGGGTATATAATATAAAATGGGTGACCGTGAAGGGGGGTCATTTGAAGAGGAAATGCAATTGACTTCTGGAATGATACTTGATCAGCTAATGGGCCCATCTTAAAGATAATGAAAGGTCCCTTCTCAAAGAAATGTGAAAAGTGGACCCTACTCTCTTCTCAATTACCTCATGAGTCATGACAAATAACTTGAGCTTCACATTTATTGTAGTAAGTCGCCCCAAAGTTTCATTCATATGAATTCAAAAGGGAAGAAATACTAGTTAAACACCTGTCCATTGACATTTAAGTCATAAACAAGTTTGTTCTTTTGAAAATATGAAGTTAGCGAGTAACTATAACCAGATACAGAAGATAAGATCAGTCAGCGAAGAATTTAAAGGTGGGAAACACTACATATCAAGGCCTTAATCAACTGAAGCAACAATTCATACAAAATATATTATAAAATTTCCTAGTAAACTTATCTAGATTCCTCAGATATCTGCAAATAAACCATCTGAGTATACCCATTAAATACACTACTGTCGAGTCTGGACAAACCAAGCCTTTGGAACAGACCATAGCGGCCATCTTCAACTATGGAAGCGGTTGCACGGGCAGGATCATATCTGGTTTGATGAGTGAGGGAAGGACCAGCAACTGGAGGGAGTTCCCAGTAGACATCAAGGATTGATTCCACAAACCTGCTGTTCTCGAAATGTTCTGCATATGAAATCGGCTTATTACTATGATTGAAGTTATCACGCATGTAGCCTCTAACTCCCCACCATTCGTCTCGTGGTCCGCAAAGTTCTTCGATATCAACAGCTTTCTCCCAGAATTTCTTCCTTCTTGACCTGATCCTAGCTTCATCACTGTCTCTAAAGCAGCTGTGCCCCCCTCCTAGATCAAAAAAACAATAGAGAAAAATTGTTAAGATCCCGTTCCTCTCAGCCAAGTCATCATCCAGCATAAATCATTGAAACAACTCAATCTCAATAGGAAATGGAACACTATTGAAACTCTTCCACTGGGGACTGAATTACATGAATTTCTCACTCTGACAGAAAGACCATGGAGTACAATACAATAAATGAATACAGAATAGGGAGTTTACAAACCACTTATATAGGATTGATCACATATCTGCCTCAATGAATAATGGTCTCCAGTTCCAGTGTCATAGTTATCCTCAAAAACAAGATGCCGAAACCCAGCTTTTAAAGCTTGCTTAATTCTGAATACCATAAAATTTAAGGGGGAAAGGGGGGAATATTAGGCAATAGCAAATTTAGCAGATGATCAATGCAATCAAGCATCCTCAAGGATCCAGAAATTACCTTTTCAATTCATTCTGATGATCATCAAAAAATATAAGAACTCGACTAAGGTCACGAATTCCATGTTTCTTCATTGCTTTTGACCAGTCAATATTTCCAAAATCTACAAAGTCCTTGCCAGCATAATATGTGCAGTTTCCATCAACATAAGCAGGCCCCTTTTTGAGATACTTTTCTGGATGCCTTGGCGTTATAGAGATAATTGGTGTGTCAGGCATAGCCTGCCGCAAAACCCAAGTTGAATGTCCCTTGAAAGCACCACTCTCAATCATCAGATCTGGCTTCAGCCACTGAGCTATAAACCAAAGCCCAAAGCTGTGATCAAAACCCATCCCATACATGTTGTTTCTTATAGGTCGGGTTTCATATATAGGAACAAATTCTTCCAATCCCTTGAGCAGATCTTTTGACGTCCACTCAACCTTTTTACCATGTTTCGTTCTGCCTTTACAGAGAATAAGATTATAAGTGTCCAACAAGATCAAACTATATGTACTTAATTATATCAAAACAAAAGGAAATCAAATGTTCAAAATATAATTGGATTTGCTCTCCATTTATGCATCAATAAGGATACAATTGGATGGAGAGAAAAGTGAGGGGAAAATAGAGGGGAGGGAATACTAAGAAAGAAAATTTCCTAAATGGTAAAAAAATATACTATTTTTAGGACTTTTCTCTCCTAGTATTCTTTCCTCCCTAATTTTTTCCCCTCCAAACATTGGGTAAGTATAAGTTCAAACTTCAGTAAAGATATGTGATTAATAAGAAATATAAAAGAACCTATGAATCAACATTTTACTCCTAACTTCAAATGTTTAATTGATTAGCCATGAATGTTTAAACCACAGTTTCCATACAATCTTATTGTAGGAAATGCAGAACAGAACAGAACAAAAATAATCCATAGATTTACTAATTACAACTGAATCTCTTCTCAAAATGCATGCTCACACACTCAAGTTACTATAATATAAACGCTAGATTTATTTAATTTACTGTCCTCAAGCTTTTCTCGGAATCCAATGCTCCTTCAACTAAAGCCAAACCTGAACTGTAACATCCAAAGAGCTAACCACAGCTAATTCAGACGCCAGAAATGCAACCTCAATAACTCATGATCCAAAAACACTAAAGGCCGATATACAGTAAATTTGCAAGCTAGCGGTTTTCCCCGATCCAAATGAAAAACCATAAAATTAATTCGAATAACACAAACGCTTGAATCCCAAAACAACATTCAGCATCGTTAACTTAAACAGATCAAATCAGATGCATCGAGACACTCACACCAGGGCACACCGAGGGCTCCAAAATCCGATTCAAGACCGTCGAACCCAAAGAAACCAGCACGAGACACAGGGCTATAGGAGGTCGAGATGCAGACGAAGCCTCGAGAACTGAAGAGGAAGGAGGAGAATAAGAAGAGGATGAGGAGAAACGTAAGGGCACAGACACAGGAGGCGCCAGAGCCGAATCGTGAGAGGTAAAGGGAAGCCCTGTTGGAGGCGTGGAAAAAGAAGTGTTGATGTTTCTTGGCCTTGGATTCGTCGTCGGTGGCGGCGGTGGCGGCATCGTCTTCGTCGTCGCTGAAAGTGGAGCCACGCCGGGCAGACAGTGCCCTGTCCAATAACATGGCTGTAGAGAGAGGAGGATGACGGTGAGTGGGGGTTGTGCTCGGTGATGACGATGACATAATCCTCAAATTAAGCTATTAACTTGCTAATTTTTTTTAACACAGCCTCATCTGTGATCTCCGTGATCTGTATGAGAAAAACTGAAAACTGAAAAACACTCGTCGAAATTCCTCTTTCCGGTGTAATTAGGGTGTGTTAGTCGGTTAATCAGTTTACATTTGCCAGATTAAGCGTACTTTAGCTGTGGAAAGTAATAAAAAATTAAATGTTTGATGGAATATAAATAAAAAGAAAAAAATATAAGGGATAATTACAATAAGTTGAAAAAATAAATTATCATTTTTAAATTTTATAAAATAATTAAATTGATATAAAATTTTAAAAAATTTATATCAATTTATTAAAATTATAAAAAAATAAATTTATATTAATTTATTAATTGATAAATAAATGTGTAACAAATAATAAGTTAAAATGTCACAAGTAATAAGTTATGGTATATTAAGTCATGACGTTATTTTTTATAATTTTAATAAATTTTTTATAAATTTATTAAAAATTTAATAATTATATAAAATTTAATAATAATAATTTATCTTTTTTTTAGAATTTGAGTATAATTTTTTGACATTATTTTCTTGAATTTGTGATGGAATATAATAGAAAAAAATTATAAAGAGGTTCAACGAATGGACTTATTTACAAGTCCAGAATTTGAGTCGGTCACCAATAGTTGATAGTATGGGCTGCTAGCCCAACTCGTTAGAAAATAACGAGTTAGATTGATAAAATTCATGACCATTTTTAGGCAAGTCTTTTTAATTTATATCCACAGTGAGCTAACCAGTCATGTTGGCAGGTTATCTTACTTTTTTTAAAAAAATATATTATTATTTATATTATTATTATTATATTTAAATTTTTATTTATTTTTAAATTTAATATATTATAAAAAAAAGGGAAAAAATAAATTAAAAAAATGCCAACTAGCCATGGCAGGATCAGGTTAGTGAAATACGAGCGGCCTGGAGGTTGACCTGGATTACTACCTCTACTTAGGTACTTCTAAGTTTGCTAGTGAAATGTCTAAAATACCCTTATTATATTTTTTTTATTACACATGCGTACATTCTTACTTTCATATAATCAATCCATTTCGAACCATTTTCTTTATCACACACCGTACATTCTTTTTTCACGGCAAGGTATATTCATAAATGCACACCCAACCAACTACAGGTTTGAATTTGTGACTTCTTTATTAAGTGCCATTTAGCAATTGGCATTAATACAATTATTTTATTTATGGTATAGGAATTTGTACATACGTAATGTGAGAAAGTATATATAAGAACACCACAAGTTGCAAAGTGCTACAAGGAATAAAGGGAATAGCTTTTAGAGGGAAATTGTGAGATGTGAGGCACAAATTCATTCATTGATTCCTTATTTGACAAAGAAGGGACCAAACAATTGAAATTGAAGACAAGAATTTCAGAAAACCTTTTTTCCAATCCATAATATCCAAATCCAACTCAAATATAAATCCCAAGAACCAAGGCAGAGGCTACGCCTTGAACTGTGTTTTGGGCAGTTGGGGAAATAGGCATGGTGTGTTTGGGAGCTTTGTTTGGATGCAGGCGTTCTAATTCCATAGAGGGATATCTTATCTCGACTTTGATCATCATAGTAATACTCTGCTGCTTTCGATTGCTTTGTTTCTTCATCGGCCGTTTGGTTAAAAGAATAAGAGATTCTCGCCGTCAAGCTTCTGCTTCTGCTTCTGCAACTCCATGCCACGCCTTGCAATAATTGTATCCACAAAATCACGGCATGCCAACATCAGAAACGATTTTGATTTTTGATTATCCAATGTTTCATGAAGCCAACGAGAAGTGATTATTTTCAGGCCTAAAACTAATAGGGGGGGGGGGGGTGAAAAAGTAGACTTAACTATTTGTAGACTTGTGTGATAAAAATAAATTGTAAAATTTCTCATTCTTTTACTTCTGAATTTGCAAATTTCTTTTATTTTTTATTACTTGAATTGAATGAATTATTGCTCTTTATTTTGGGTTTAATTGGATGTTTAGTTGAACTTTGTTTCCAATACAACTATAATATAATAACAAAAGATCTTTACATGAGAGATTAATCAGTTGTTTGCACATATGAGTAAATCTATTAATTTCAGCCTATATTTGATAGCCAATCACAAGTTTAAATAAAGAAAGAGAGTCATTTTATACCATCCACAGCTAATATAAAACTCTATCGAATTTCTTATAAACATAGGATTAATATAGAATATCATTTTGGTGTAAATATTGAACCAATAGCAGACTCTAAGAATAGAGATAATCATGTCAGCAACAACATAAAACCATCATCCATACTGTCTTACATAATAAAGTACAATTAAAACTATAATAATAACAACCATAAAATTTAAAAGAAAATAAAAATTAATTGTGTAAGTGTGTATATATAATGTATCATAAGATACACTGTTTATAAACAAGAAATCATGAGATTCATATTAACTAAATCAAGTCTATTGATATAGAGTTAGTCAAACAGTATAAGGTCTCGTTATATCTTTTTATGTCTCAAGTTTAATTTTTAGAAAAAATACTTATACTAAAAGAGATAATTATAAATTCTAAAATTAATATATTTGATAATAGTATCTAGTTAATATTATAAAATAAAAATCAACGTCAACATCTAGTTACAATTAAATAATCAACGACCAAAAAAATAATTTTTTTCAACAAAATATAATATAGGGCGATTTAACTTCAACATATTTTAATAATTTATAACAAGTAATTTTACAAGTCATGACTGATTCATTATACTCTATATTATTCGTGTAATTTAAGTTCAATAATTAGAAAATACTCATCTTTCACTATTTTAATTTGAGTCTTTTGACTAACTACATTCTGTGGAACCACGAGTTCTTTACTTATTTAAAAACCAAAGATGATGAGAATAATGAAAACCCATCTATAAACTTAATGATTGTTTATAGGCATGTTTAAATAAGAGTTTAGAAAATGACTTATAAAAAAAAATATTTTGGATAACTTTTAAAAAAAGACTTTTGAAGAAGAGCTTATAGAAAAAAAGTAGTTCTGAATAAATAAGTATTTAAATAGTTATTACTAGAATAATTTTTATAATTAAAAAATTATTAGAAAGAATATGATTTTATTAAAAATAAGAGATAGGATGGAGAAGAGAGAAGAGAGACGAAAGAGAAAAGAGATGAGAGAGGGTGTATAGGATAGAGGAGAGAGGATATAAGAAAAAATAATAGTAAAATAATAATTAGATAATCTATAAACTCTTTTACTATTTTAGAAATTAGTCTCGATAGCTTATCTAAAACTTTAATTTTAAAATATGGTTTGATTCAAAAATCTTTTCAAATAAATATGATTATTTATTTTAAAAAAATTAAACTAAAATTTAAGTTAAATTTTTTTTTAAAATTTTAATTGGAGAGTTTCCTAAACAGCACTACTTGTAAGAACAAAGCGTAGAGAAAATTTGTAAAGAATAGCATAGTGATGACGAAGAGACAAAAGGTAACTGTTTTATAACAGTAACATGTAGTCCAACCGACATAAAATAAAATACATTAACAAACAAATTGTGTATATATATTATCTTAGGATGTTTCCATTTAAGTAACTGGATTTCCAATGTGAGTTTATAGATGCATCCCAAAATTCCAAAAAAAAAAAGCAATGAATTTTTATATCATTTGATTTTTGAATAAACAAGAACCCTGAACTCAAAATATTCTCCTCTTTGGTCTATTTGATTCTTCTGCAGTTGTTGTGGCTCCTGCATTTGTCCACCGCCCTAGGAGCTGCAATTAATTAAAACAAATTAAATTAATGGCAAATGTTTACTAGGAATTTCCAAAATTAATTGAAGTAATTTTTTTTAGATAAAAAAAATTTTATATGGGTTTAGCATTTATCCCCATCAAGAGACTCAAGCACTTGTCCCTTGTTAAGGCTCAGATATAGTCGTAGGATTTAGAGAGCGCTTACAGGGGATTTACGAGATCTCCTATTAAAAGAACCCTCACAACTATAGTGGGAATCTAATTTACGTCCTTATAGGATATAAATCTGTTCCTTACTATCGGTATCAAGTCTAACTAGCTGATTGAAGTAATTTGAGAAAACATGTGCATGCCTTAGCTTAAGCCCACAGAATAATTATGTTTAAGATCAATACCTAGCCCAATTGCTTCAGAACCTTTCATAATCCTCAGTCTCCTACATGATTCAATGAACATCCTGTGGTGACATAATAGCAGAATTAGGCAAGACAAGAATAGTATTGAAGTTTTCATGAGAATGATATGAGAAAACTTTGAAATTTGTATGCTATGAGTCCCATGTTAGGAAGTTACAAGTAAAGTCTGGTTTATAAGTTATCCCACTTAGCATTCTAGTCGTTCGGAATCCGAGTCTTCTTTAGAATTCATGCTCATAACATCTAGTCATGAGTCTCTTATTAAGAGACGGATCTTCACAAAGAGAGCCTCCCATAGAAGAACGTCCGCTCTCAAATAGGGGTATATTGTTATGGCTCCCACAATATGGCCTCATAGTTTATAAGTTCAGATACTCTCCATCCAATAAGCTAATCTTTTAAAGTTGGGTTCTTTGTTTAAATTTGTGCTCGTATCAATAACTCCATATTCAAGTTAAAAAGCTATTTGTATGATTGCGATTAATGACATTAATTGTCAGTAAATTATAAATGTTAGGGAATGGGCCAGTCCACCCTTGGTGGATTAGCCCAAGTCCATGAGAGGAGAGGGAGGGAACGGTTTATGTTTTTGAAATAAGGGAAACGGAGGTTGCTGGAAAAACTGTCCATGCATGCATGTTTTCCGGAAGAGAAGGATCAAATGAGGCGGTCTTCATTTGGTGAAGAGAGTTCATTTTTTCTGGAGAGTGTGCGTGTATCCCGCAGAGTTCCCTTCATTCCTCTGTTCCTCTCCTCTTCCCTCTGCGAGAGAGAGATCCAACTTATTCTTCCTCAGGGTGTCATTTGCTGTGTATACGTGCCAGAGTCCATCTAAGGTGCTCAGGCGACGCGTGGCTACCTCGGTAAGCAGGAGAAAACGTCCAAGGTACGCCCGAATCCTTCAGTGGTATCAGAGGAAGGTTCAGTGCTTCCGCAAGTTTCTGTGATTTTTCGTTTTTTATGGTAGCATGTTGTTCTTGCATATATTTATATTTAAACATGTTTGTTTTATGCCAAGATACATATAGCATGCGTTTAAACCATAAACAGAGGCAGTTTCACAGTGAACCGAAACAGAGAGTTTCGTTTTTCAAATTGGGTCATTAGAAAACAGTGTTTTTTAGGTTATGATATTAGTCCCATTACGTAGATCTCGAAAAAACTAAGAAAATGACACCAAGAACGTCAAAATCGGACGTCAGACGGAGAAGTTACGGAGGAAAAACGAGTCGGGTCCGTCGGACCCGACCCGTTTTCCAGTCGGGTCTGTGTGACCCGGCTGGAGGTCAGGGACGATCAAAACGGCGTCGTTTTGATCCTCCCTGAACGACGTCGTTTTGCTTCTGGGCAAAACCAAAAAAAAAAAAAAAGAAAAGAAACAGAATGTTTCTATTTCTGCGGACTGGGCTGCGTTCAGCCCAGTCCGTCCGAAAAAAAAAATTTTGGGCCACAGTGAGTAGGCCCATTAAAAAAAAAAATCTTTGGCTGCGGGGGTTTAGCAAAAAAAAAAATTATTTTTTTATTAAAAAAAATGGAAAATAAGGAAATTCTGGTGGCTGACACGTGGCAGTGGCCACGTGGCAGCACCAGACGGGCGCGTGTAGTACACGCGCCAGAGGCTGAGAGTGGGCTTCGTTCAGTTTTTTTATTTTTTCTGAATTAAACCTTCTTGGGGCGCGTGAGGGCGCGTCGGAGCTCCGATTGAGGTGCAGTTTGTTCCTAAAAATCCCTAAAATCAAGATCTTTATTTTGATATATAATTTGCCTAATTTGGAGGCAATTATAAACCTATTTGTGGATATTCAGTGTATTTTCTGGTATTTTTTTTGTGTTTAAAAATTCTAGAAAATTATAATAATTAATATTTTTTATTATTTAGGTGAAAATGGCTTCATCTAGCACTGAATCTCTGGGACTAAGCTTAAATGAAGACATCTCATTTCTGGATGATGTCAATAACCCGGAGGAGGACCTTCAAGAGGATCCCGAGGGGGAACCTGAAGAGGATCCAGAACAAGATCTTGACGAACTTTCTGAAGAAGAACCAGAGGAGTTGATGGAGGAAGTTCCACAAGAGGAACCACATGTAACGTGTATTTTCGGACCGAGGTCGGAAACTTTATTCCCCATCGAACCCCTTCATTTGCAGCCTTTCATGGATTCTTCAGACTCCAAGTCGGTGCCTACTCTTCACGACGAATCTCCAGTTGAGGATGGAGAGGAAGTGGATCAACCTCTAACCCCTGTTTTGGCTATGAGTATAGCTGAAAGAGATGCAGCTAAATTAACAAATATAAAAGGCGTTAATGGCGTGATTTACGACTACATTGGTTTAATGACAGATAAAAAGAATACTGCATTCTACTTGAAAGTCATAATGGAGTATATAAGGGCAGTTAGGGTTAGAGGAAAGCCTAAACAAGGACGCTTAGGCAAGAAATATTGGCTTAGAGTAATAGAATTTGTATCTAACCTTCGTAAGCCGCCTCGTAAGCTTAAGAAATTAAGAAAAGCAATGTTAGATTATTGTAAAGCTCATATCGAATGATGCATATTTGTATTTGATTACCATTGCTTTACTTAGTTAAGGACATATTTTATTTGTAAAGACTTGACATTTATTACATACCTTATATGCAATTGAGTTATGTTTTATTTAATTTCTTTACAAGTTATGATTAATGTATGTCTTTTATAAGTGGGAGCCTTTTAGATAATGAGTATTCTAAAAGCAAAACATGAGAGTGCTTATATTAATTTTTGATAGAAAATAATGACGCTGCTAGTGCCTATGTGATGGGAGGTACAAATGTATTCTCTTGATCGTGGGTCTAGTAATGTTATTATTTTCTGATCAAAAAAAATGATAAAAGTACATGACATTGTATACTTTACATGTGCTATATAAATTCACTTAAATGTTCTATGGTTCAATAGATTAATGTGGGATAGGTTTGTCACAGAACCGATATTGAACAATGGCTTCAAAGAACATTATTGCTGAATTAAACAAAGGAGAACATCATCACTTTCAATGATGTAGCTAAGCATTTGGAGCTAGAAGATGAACGTCTGGAGGCTTATAAGGCCACTGGACAAGCCTATCTGACCGAAGGTGCTGGTCCTTCCCAATCTAAGCCTGAATTTAAAAAGGGCAAGAAATTTCAAAAAAATGGGAAGAAAGGCGGTCCTCCGCCTAAGAAAGGCAAGCAACAATACAAGAAGAAGGGAAAGAAAGGAGGCAAGAAAAAGCTAGACCTAAAGAAGGTCAAATGCTTTGCATGCCATAATATGGGACATTTCGCACGTGACTGTTCTAAACAGACCGAGAGCGGAAAGGTAAAAGTGAATTATGTGAATTCACATGTCTCATTTGTTTCTAGTACTATTTTTCTAACAGAACCTGTTTCCTTTTCTTGGATTATTGACTCAGGCTCCACAGACCACGTAAGTCGAGATCGGGGATCCTTCGTGGAATACCGTCGGTTGCCATTTCAAAGCAAGTGGCTTTTCGTTGGCAATAATGCAAGGATCGAGGTTCGAGGTATTGGCACCTGTAAACTTGTTTTGCGTGGTGGAAAAACCTTGATGCTGCATGATGTGCTTCATGCTCCTGACATCCGACGGAATTTAGTTTCTGTATTTTGCTTATTGAACTTTGGGTTTAATGTAAACTTTCATGGTAAAGTTGCAGACATTTATAGCAACTCTATATTTTATGGTTCAGCTTTCCAATTTCAAAGTTTCTTTATTTTGGATCTTGCTAATGATTTTAATGTTCACGATTGCTTTGCTATTACTTCGAATAATCCTGATATGAATATCTGGCATGCTAGACTAGGACATATTAATCAAAATAGAATGATTAAACTGGCAAAAGAAGGCTTGTTGGGGGTAATCCCTAACATGGATATGTCACTATGCGAAAGTTGTCTAGCAGGTAAGGCTACCAGAAAACCATTCGGCAAGGGGACACGAGCCGAAAATCCATTGCAATTAATTCATTCCGATATTTGCGGTCCAATGAGTGCGAGGGCAAGACATGGAGCTTGGTATTTTATTACCTTTATTGATGATTTTTCACGATATGGTCATGTCTATTTGATTTCACACAAGTCCGAGGCACTAGAGTGCTTTAGACGATACATTAATGAAGTAGAGAATCAAATGGACAATAGAATCAAGGCATTACGCACTGATCGAGGTCGTGAATACCTTTCAGATCAATTCAAACAGCTCTGTGAAGAAAAAGGGATTATTAGGCAACTAACTATCCCTGGCACACCTCAACAGAATGGGGTTGCTGAAAGAAGAAATAGAACTCTTCTAGACATGGTTAGGTCTATGATGGCTCAGGCAAACCTTCCAATTTCACATTGGGGTGATGCTTTATTGACAGCAACTTTCATACTTAACCGTGTGCCCTCCAAGTCAGTCGCTTCCATACCCTACGAGTTATGGACTAAACGCCAGCCAGATCTAAGCATCCTTAGACCATGGGGTTCGGCGGCCTATATCCATGACACTTCTCATAGACATGGGAAACTGGGTCCTAGAGGGAAGAAATGTATCTTCATAAGGTACTCTGAACCCTCAAAAGGATATGTATTCATAAGTGAAATTGAAGATGGAACAGTGACTGAAACAGAATCTAGAGATGCTGTATTCATTGAAACAGAATTTCCCAGTAGGGGAGATGTTGACCGCACTGTATCTCTTTATGAGACTCAGGAACAAGACAGTGCCGAACAAATTGACAGACCAGGATCTTCCAGGTATGTCAATCTGAGTGGGAGCCAAGAACGGTCAACACAAAGACCGAGGCAAATGAGAAAAGATAAGCAAGTTGCTGTTGCTCCTACCAGAAAGAGTAACAGGGAAAGTGTTCCAAAGAGATGCTTCCAAATAGAAGGCGAAGCACTCTTAGTTACTCCAGAAGGGGATGATGAACCCCGCACTGTTCATGAGGCCTTGGCAGGTCACGCTAAGGAGGAATGGAAGAAAGCAATGAAAGAGGAAATGGACTCAATGATGAAAAACCAAGTCTGGGAATTGGTTGATCTGCCAAAAGGGCGTAAAGCCATTGGGAACAAGTGGGTTCTCAAAATCAAAAGAAAGGTGGATGGATCAATTGACAAATTTAAAGCTCGATTGGTTGCAAAGGGATATACACAACAGGAAGGTATAGATTATGAGGATACTTTTTCACCTGTTGTGCGCTTCAACTCTATAAGACTTATTCTGGCAATAGTAAACAGTTTAAACCTGGAGTTGCATCAGATGGATGTAAAAACCGCATTCCTGAATGGTGATCTGGATGAAGAAATCTATATGGAACAACCAATAGGTTTCATTGAAAAAGGGTTTGAACACAAGAAGTGTAAACTCAAAAGATCCATTTATGGATTAAAACAGTCATCCAGACAGTGGTACTTGAGGTTTCATAAGGCGATAACCTCATATAACTTTCAAATGATAGAGGAAGACCACTGCGTCTATGTTAAGCGGTTTGAGGGTAACTTTGTAATATTATCCTTATACGTAGACGATATACTATTAGCCGGAAATAGTCTTGACTCGGTGATAGCTATTAAAGAATGGCTTTCATCAAACTTTGAGATGAAAGACATGGGTGAAGCAGAATATATACTTGGAGTCAAGATTCGAAGGAATCGCTCCAAGAGAATCCTCACTCTTTCACAAGAGAGTTATATCAAGAAGATACTTGAGCGATTCAATATGAGTGAATGCAATCCCATGGATATCCCTGTAGCCACTGGAGTGGCCTTGAGTTCAGACATGTGTCCCAAAACTGATATAGAGAGAAAGCAAATGGAAAGAGTTCCATATGCTAGTGCCGTTGGTAGCTTGATGTACGCAATGTTGTGCACTAGACCAGATATTTGTTATGCAGTGGGGCTGGTTAGCAGATTTCAGTCCAACCCCGGTGAGAAACACTGGAAAGCAGTGAAGAGGATCTTAAGATACTTAAAGGGCACATCTGATTTTGCGTTGTGTTATCAAGGGAGTGATTTGCGCCTAGTCGGTTATTCCGATGCTGATGTAGGCGGTGATGAAGAAGAACGGAGATCTACTTCAGGATACACCTTCTTGCTTAACAATGGAGCCATATGTTGGAGTAGCAAGAAGCAGACGTGCATTGCTTTACACTCTATGGAAGCTGAGTTTGTGGCATGCACTGCAGCAGCGCAAGAGGCTGTTTGGCTGAAGAGATTTATCGAACACCTAGGTTTTGGGAACGAGAGTACCAATCCGGTGTTGATACACTGTGACAATACTGCAGCCATAGCATACACCAAAGACTCTAAGTATCACAGTAAGACCAAACACATTGATATCAAGTATAACTTTGTGAGGGATTATATAGCACAGAAAATTGTAACTGTACAATACATTTCAACCAAGTGTATGGTTGCAGACCCCCTGACTAAACCAATAGGCAAAGAAACATTTGAGAAACATGTAACAGCCATTGGCATGCGAAAAATGTAAAGTAGCAGACTGTATGTAATACTTTTATTTTTTACTAATGATATCATGTCATTTATTATTACTTATATGTCTGAATGAAAGTATACAATGTCTAGTATGTCGTACAGGTTAAAGAGGGTAGCTCTCTCACACGAGCAACCGCCTTTGATGCTAAAGAAGTGTTCAAAGATGAGACATGTGTTCACCAGTAAAGCAGCAAGAGTGCTGATATGGTAGAGAAGAAACACAATGAATGTCGCCTTGGCTTAAATAGTGCAGTGAGTCAAGATGAGATCCATGAGTATGGATATGGATCGAACTATGGATACCCACGTCCATGAAACCTGTAGCCAGATAACAAATTCTTCAAAATTGACGTCATATTATGTGAATAGAGTTGAAGAATTTGGGTTTAGATACTATGAGTGTCTGGACTTAAGTCTGTACGGTGCGATTGATAGAGTCAAAACGACGTACACTCTTATAAGATAAGAGGAACACCGTAACATGTGATTCATACCACATGTGCTAAAGAACCGCAAATGGAAAGCAAGTGAATCAATCCCTGCTTCATTGTTGTGTGAGTTCCAGAAAGGTATCATCCTTTCATTAATGTTCTTTGACTTTGACAGTATTATGGAGATATGTTTCAGCGTTTGCTACTTTAGTATATATCCTACGGTCAAATTATATATGAACCAAAGGTATTATGCTAGGAAAGCGGTTGATTCATATCAAAATGATATATGGGCGAAAGAAAGATTGCCAGAATATACACATCCATGCTAGTGTCTGTGACCGGTCCCTTATGATATTATTTTGTTAATTTCATAAGTGTGGATACTATGCATAAGTGGAGGCTATCTGAGTTATATACTAACTCAAGAGGGATTAGATTAGCCATAAGAAAGTGTATATGGGCAAATCTAGGACATTCAAGGCACTATAACTTATTTGATCGAACTGCACTAAAGGGTTGCTTTGTGCTGGTCTCTGTGAAAGGGATTTCTAGTACAAACGCCCGGAAGGAGACGTCATGCCTACGCGGTCACGGTAAAGCACCTAGTATGAAAGAAGGAAGAAAATGAAATTGGACTTAAGACATCTAATCCACTAAGTGTGAGTGGGAGATGTTAGGGAATGGGCCAGTCCACCCTTGGTGGATTAGCCCAAGTCCATGAGAGGAGAGGGAGGGAACGGTTTATGTTTTTGAAATAAGGGAAACGGAGGTTGCTGGAAAAACTGTCCACGCATGCATGTTTTCCGGAAGAGAAGGATCAAAGGAGGCGGTCTTCATTTGGTGAAGAGAGTTCATTTTTTCTGGAGAGTGTGCGTGTATCCCGCAGAGTTCCCTTCATTCCTCTGTTCCTCTCCTCTTCCCTCTGTGAGAGAGAGATCCGACTTATTCTTCCTCAGGGTGTCATTTGCTGTGTATACGTGCCAGAGTCCATCTAAGGTGCTCAGGTGACGCGTGGTTACCTCGGTAAGCAGGAGAAAACGTCCAAGGTACGCCTGAATCCTTCAATAAAGTTAGAGGATTCAGAATGAATGGATTAGCAGAAATAACTTACTCCCAAGGCACATCACCAACAAGCATCCAATCTCCATCCTTGTCTTCATATGTAACAACATACTCTGACACATGAACAAGACCCCTCAAAGAGCTCTCATCACTCACCCCAGATTTGCATTCACCTACTTTGACAAAACCCCACAAGAAAAAACGTCAAGATGCAACCTTGCTATTTTTTTATTGGAAAAAACTAAATATAAACACTCAAGCTTATATCTCACAAGTTGGCAAAAAAACCAGGGGAAAACGGAGTATACCAATGGTGAAGCAGGTGAACATTTGCTCAAGAGCTGAAGAAAGTTGCATATAGTTGTTGTACATTCTGAGATCAACCTTTCTGAGATATGGAGCACCATCCATACTAACTTTTACATAAAGACAACCACTTGCTTCTGATTTTCCCTCCTCCTCCTCCTCCTCCTCCTCCTCCTCTTCTTCTCCGTCCTTGTTCTTTGTCAAGCTTGAGGCCATCGTGTTCCTCCGATAGGATCGAATCGGTGGCCACCCCACAACCTGTGCCCTATTTACCAATCAAATAAAGCTCAAAATCTCAAAAACCGGATAATAATGTTTCATGACTTCAAAAGTCCGAAGAAGAATAAAGAGACTTACTTTGCACAAGGAGGACTTCCATGGTCGTTTGTTGCAGAAATTTCTGGCTTCTTATCTTGGCTTGGTTTGGAAGATTGCGAAGCCTTGTGGGTATTATTTCTTTTAACCTCAAAACCAACAACAAGGGAGTCATCAGATCCATCATCCTTGATGGCATCAGAGAAGACTCTCTTGGAACCAGCAACAACGTTGTTGTTCAGAGCATTTGTATTCTGCAAATCCTTCCCAAACAGAGATATTACATTTGTTGATGACTTTCTTTCTGGAGACTCACGACCAGGAAGGCCAAGTCTGAGCTCTGTCTCCTTTAAGTTCAAGTTGAGACGAGAACTCTTTTCAGAGATGTCCATGGAATGGTTCTCTGATAAGCCTATGTAATCATGTTCTAGCAGTAGTCTAGGCATGAAAATGGCACAATCAAAAGGTCTCAAACAAGAGTTCGAAAAAAGAGAAAAACAGAGCTGAAGAGCAGTATAATGCAAAGTTATGTTATGAGAATGGTCCTGAAGGCCTGAATTAAAAAAGAAGATGGTTTAGTTGACGGAGAAAAAGAACCTTCTTGGACCTTTCTATAGCCAACTTTCTCTATCTCTCTCCCTATTTTTTATTTTCTTTTTTCAAAACGAGGGAAATGAAGGAGCCATCTTTTTGCTTGTAGGTAGCATAAATTTGAGACATGGATTATAATATGAGCGAAGGTGTCTGCAACAAGGAGGTCACTTTTCATAAAATAAAATGAAGAATAATGAGTTAAAAAAAGAAAAGTGGTACGCATGTGTATATTGAATATTAGATATAATAACGAGGAATTTCACCGACAACCTTTTACACAGTTGTGGCAGTTGCCAGTAGGGCAATATGGTACTTTTAGTTACCGACCGGCTAAAGCGAACCAGGTCAGGAACCCTTACTTAGACACATGCCAGTTCAGGCCACGGCAGATATATAAGCCAATTATATCACTCTGCTTAAGAAAACACAAGTTCAAACCTCTGCTTTGGATTTACTAAGAAACAATACAACTCGTTTTTTCAAGTTTTTGGTTTTGTGCTTAAGAAACCTTTCAAATAACACTATTCTAATGATTTATATAAGAATTAATTAGAAAATTGAATTTGATCTATTATTTTGTTTTTAAAGTTACCTTATTGATTGTCTACATTAAAGAGCTTTTATTTAAGATAATTATTAATCTAATCAAATTAATTATTTAATTTTTATAATAAAAATAGAAAAAAAATTATATTAAGGATAGAATAAGGGAAAAAAAGAAAAAACAAGCACACATGCATCCAGGCATCCAGCCAGTGAGGAGGAGAGAGGTTTAAAGACAAGAAGGTGAACATTCTTGGGATGAACCAGAAAGTAGGAGACAATTTATCAGATCCCAGCAAATCTTGTCTGGGAAGTTTTTTTTTTCTTGTTTTTTTTATAGAGCATAAAGCTCAACCATCAATTTAAATAGATTTAAATGTGTTTTGCCCCTACTTATTATAGTGTGGGTTTAGATAACCCCTGAACAACAATTTTAAAGGAATTTTTAACTTAAATTTTAATTTAAAAAAATTAAAATAAATAATTATATTGATCCAAAATAATTTCTAAACTAAATTATAGTTTAAAATTATAGTTTTGAATAAATTTATAGGAATATCTTTTAGAATAGTAAAAAAATTTATAGATTACCTACTTACTATTTTATCCCTATTTTTTCTTACACTCTCTTCTCTTTTCTCTCTCTTCTATTTTTCTTCTTCTCAGTCAACGTCATTGTACCTCTACCGTAGTCGCTCCTTCGGTCACCTTTCCCCTCCGTCCGTCAATCCTCTCTTCTCCCTACCGCTGGTGCTTTTGCTTGGTCTTTGTCCGGCGCTTGTATGTAATGAGGAACAAGGGGTAAGAAGATGAGGAAGAAAAGGGAAGGAGGAGATGATGAATAGTGATAAACAATTACGATAAATAGTGTATGAATAGTTATGGGACTTTATAATTAATTTTTTTATTTTATTCCCTTTCTAACAATTTATCAATCATAAAAATACTTCTAATAATAACCACCAAAATATTTATTTATTCATAATCATTTTTTTCTATAAACTCTTCTCTAAAAGTTATTTTTAAAAAACTATCTAATTTTTTTTATAAGCTATTTTTTAAAAATCTATCTAAACGGGCCTATAAACTAATATTAAGCATGATTGGTATTAATTTCATTTTTAATATTATTTATATTTTAATTTGATGTAATTTTTTTTTATACTTTGTAAGAAATAATTTATGATTTTAAATATAAAAATAAATTTCATTTTTTTTACTTAATACATAATAAATATGTTGGGGGGTAATTTGTTGTAGTCACGCGAGAATCAAAGGGTAATAATTGGGCAGATCTACAAACAGTTGGGAGGCGTGAGGAAGGGAGGTTAGGAGCTGTACGGCTTGTAAAGAGGCCTCCGCCCTTCCCCCCGACAAAACGGCATTCTACAATCTACAGACTTACCCCTCCTCACCTTACACCCAACCGCATATCCCCCACAACACAACACAACACACACGGGAACGTTAGTGATTGCTGCTCCTGCTCTTATAGTTAGGGAACGCCCTAAAAACATATCTTATGTCATGGGTATGAGTATGATCTATAGTGAGTTGAATTATACTTTAGAAAGTTATAAATTAAAATCTTATTAATAATATGATAATCTTATTAGTAGATAATCTGTAAATATTTTTTGAGTTTAAAATATATATTGACTTTAACGAGTTTTTAGGACTCAATTTATCTAAATTTTTTTATACAAAAAACCAAACTTAATCCTTGAGCAGATGCAATTTTTTTTAGCTATATATAATTTATATTTAGTTTTATATAAATATCTCTCTTTTTTAATATAGTAAAAAATAAGTTACACATAACTTAAAAAAAGTTGAGTCTACTTAAAATAGGTTATACCTAAATTTTTATATAAATTTCATATACTTTAAGTAATAAATTAATTGGTGGGCAATTTTTCCTTTTTTATTATAAAATATGTTAAGAAAATTGGAATGTCTATTAAATCAGTCAAAACATTGATTCGCATGGTCAAACGGAATCATGGTTGAATATGTACATATAAATATATAAGCACCACACACATATACGTATATATATATTACTTTTCTTTATTTCTCAATGTTTATTAGATATAGATATGTATAAATTGTAGTTTGGAAACATGAATTAAAATGTTAAAAATAAAAAATAAAAAGAATGTGACCAAAATATTTAAGTATTTGTGTCAAGCTGAGGTACATGTTAGGATTCCGATAGTCCATGATGTTGTCGAATATAATATCCACTGATCTCATGGCCACCCACCTCCATTGTGTTGTTGTTGAGTTGTCAACGTAGAGATATCCGATTTGGCTCTACTTGGAGATTTTACATAATTTTTAATTTACAAAATCAAATTTATGAGATGGCAACACTTAATAGCTTTATCACTTTACCATGCATACGCTATAGTACTGTCCCCTCCTGCTCCCCACGCCTTCCTTATTACTACCATCACTTTATTATTATGAATTTGGTTGTATATTAATGATCATCAATTATTATAAGCTACTAGTGTAAGAGTATTTAAAAAAATTACATTTTTAACATATTTATTGTATTTAACTATATTTTTAACCCCACCACTAATTGCCTTTTAACTCCACCTAACTACCCTTCATGATAACAAGATATTACCGTACTCCCTTTATTTTTGTTATAAGAAATAATTAATCGAATCTTATCTTATCGATCAAAAAATTAATTAGAGATAATAAATATATAAAAAAATATTTTTTTAAAAAGTATTCTTATCTATGAGGGGAGAGAGTGAGTGAAAGAGAAAAAAATAATCAATAGAAATTTTTTCACAATTTACCTTAATAATAAATATAATAATATTGATATAAGTAATTAAATATAGATAAAATAAAAAATTTATAACAAAAATTTGAGATAACGACTAAAATGTCTCCTCTAACCTCCGAGTGTATGCGGGTGTAACCTAATTTCTGAAATGACAAACTGTCAGATATTAATCTGTGTGTTGGAATATGTCAAGAAAAGATCAGAAAAGACAGTGAGGGGAGGAGGTAGGTTGGGTGGTATGAAAAAACTAGCATTACTTGTACTAAATTTTACTTACTCCATTCTTTTTAGAAGATATAAATAATTGAATTGCGTAAACAAAAAAAATTAGTTAAAATTGATTTAAAATAATAAATAGATAAAAATGTAACTTAATTTTTAAAAATTATTTATTTATAGAGAAGGTAAGTAAAAGAGACACTAAGTGAAAAAATGATGAGAAAATAAAAAAAATTATAAAAAAACATGTAATTAATTAAAAATAATGTATTAAAATTTCATACATTTCTAAAACCAACCATATTAAAAAAAAAATTGTAACTTATAAAAATGACAGGATACCATATGGATTATGGAGTAGATGTTGTGAGGAAATCCCCAGCTTTTGGCATAAATAATTCTGATGGGGCCCTATGTTAGATTCAATTATACTATACTAGTATACAGCATATATCCCTATGATTAATCATAAGAGTATAAGCATATTCATTCATATTTAAGCACAAAGTTCAATACAATAATACTCATTCAAGTTTCAAACATTTGGATTGCCGGATTGGTACATAATGGCCCCAGAAGCTCATTAAATTGGAATTCTGATATGAGAGGCTAGCTGGAAAATGACCAGTACTGCACTACTGCTACTGGTATTGTACCCAGAAGAAAGAAAATGCCATTAATGGTTCGGTTATATGCCAAGGAGACTCCAAATTGTGGAAAATAGAAGTGAGCTAGTTAATTTTTTTAAATAAATTAAAAAATAAAATAAATTAATTAATTAATTATAATTAATATAAGAGTTATTTGACTAATTTGAATAGATTAATGAGTATATTATATGAATTCGTTTTGAGGGGTTAGATTTAATAATAATTAATTGATTTATTTGACTTTTTTAATCTTCCCAATAAAATTAATTGAGTCTTACATTAAGGACTAGAAGAGTATATATACTTTTGCTAAGTATATATATCCTCTTATTATATGTAATCATATTTAAAACATAATCGAATACTAAATATAGCCGCATCTTTAAGTAAAAATTCAAACCTTAATATACATACATCCTTGAGAGATTAACCCAATGCGTTAGAACTAAATCTATTAGTAGAATATATATATATATATATATATATATTGATATGTAGCACTTTATTTCTTCTTCTACAATAAGGAGCCAGCTTGTTGCCGCAAAATAAGACCAACATTTCCATGTGCTCATAATTATGCCCCCCTTTTTCAAGTTTCATACAGGCAATGTACCCTTTTTAATTAGCCCTGTTTCATGGAAGAATATAAGATACTAGTATTACATATCCCACTTTCTGCCGCCTCTCCCTATATATATATATATATATATATATATATATATATATATTTATTAGTTCTTTAACAGTGACTACTCAACCCAATAGGCCAAAAAATTAAAATGCTAACAAAACAAGTAAACCAATATGAACGTAAAATAATGCGTGATGAACTAACGGGGGTTGGTCCGAGTGGTAAATGACTCGGTATCGCTTAAGCGAGGTCTCGAGTTCGAGCCTTGGTGTACGCAGAAAATCCCCGTTGGGAGACTCACCCACCATAGCCAGGTGCGCGACGCGGGTCGAATTCGGATGTAGTCGGGGCAAAGCTCCGGTGAACCGGGTGGGCAACAAAAAAAAAATAATAATGCGTGATGATCATTAAGATATCTACCATGTGTTATCCTTTTTTTTTGGGCTGGACCTATTATGTTATCTCTAAGAAGAAAAATCACATAAAAGAACATTCAACATTCAAGTAGCTACTAACAGGAGTTGATCCGAGTAATAAGCAGTTTAGTATCGCTTAAACGAGGTCTCGAGTTCGAGCCTTAGCATTCACAGAAAATTCCCGTTAGGAGACTCATCCACTATAACTAAGTGCGCGACACGGATCGGATCCGGATGTAGTCGGGGTAAAGCTCCGGTGAACCGGGTGGGCAAAAGAAAAACATTCAAGTAGCTGAGTGATTCACTCACTATAGCCAGGTACGCAACGGGAGTCGGATTCGGATGTAGTTGAGATAAATGTCTAGTAAATCGGGTGGGCAACAAAAAAAAATTCAAGTAGCTTAAACATACCAACGGGGGTTGGTCTGAGTGGTAAGCCGCTCGGTATCGCTTAAGCGAGATCTCGAGTTCGAGCCTTGGCGTATGCAAAAAAATTTTGTTGGGAAACTCATCCACTATAGCCAAGTGCGTGATGCACGTCAAATCTGGATATAGTCAGGGTAAAGCTCTGGTGAACCGGGTGGACAAAAAAAAAATAGCTCAATGCTTTCATCCCTAAAGAAGAAGAATATATGGACACATAGCTGTTCCAGATGCTAAAACTCTTGTCAATTACCAAATTGGGCTTAAGGCCACTTCGTCTTCTGGTGGCCATGGATCTTAATTCTTTTTGGGCCACATGCCCTGCTTATAATTTCTATCATATTTCCTGTCCGAAAAAGGACTACTTCTGGACCACATAGGGGTAAGAAAACTTCAAGGAAGAAAGGTAAAAAAACTCAAACCATTATATTATTCAATAAATAATATCTAGCAGTTTGAATTATCCACAACGTCGATATGTCCGAGTGGTTAAGGAGACAGACTCGAAATCTGTTGGGCTTTGCCTGCGCAGGTTCGAATCCTGCTGTCGACGTTCTGAATTTTTCCATCTTTTTTTCATAGCTCATGAAGGGCAAATGCGTCATTTGATTCATTTACTTCCCAATCCGATCAGCTTCATAATGGATTAGATTTCTCGCTCCCCGTTTTCGCCTAATACCCCTGTCGTCGTCTTCCCTCGCTTGATTCTGCCATGGCCTTTTCAACTTTGCACCATAACCCCTCTTTCCTTAAACCCCACCATTCTATCCCACTTAAACCTTCCACCGCCACCTACGTTCCAGTCCGGTGCGGCGGCCCCCGGTCTCAGCGCGGACCTCTCGTCAAAGGCCGAACCCTCAGCATAGAAGCAATCCAAGCCGTCCAAACCCTTAAACGTCTCCATCGAACCAAACCCACCAACGTTGATGACCTTGTCTCCAAAAACCTCTCGCGTCTGATCAAGTCCGACCTCATGGCCGTCCTCAAGGAGCTCCTCCGGCAGGACCAGTGCGCACTGGCACTCCAAGCCTTCTCCGCCGTCCGATCGGAGTACAAGGCGGATCTGTCGCTGTACGCGGAGATGGTGAAGGCGCTGGCGAGGAATGGGATGGCGGAGGATGTGGACCGTCTAATTGTGGAGATGGAAGAATCGGAGGGTGAGATCGAGTGCGACGACAAGGGGTTGGTGGAGTTAATAAAGGCGGTGATAGGAGCGCAGAGGAGGGAATCAACGGTCAGGATTTATGGGATCATGAAGAAGAGTGGGTGGGGATCGAGCGTGGAGGCAGATGAGTATGTGGCTAAGGTTTTGAGTAACGGTCTCAAGAACTTTGGGGAAGAGGCTCTTTCTCAAGAGGTTCAAAGTGAATACAAGAAGTCATTTGCCAAGTTCTCTAGGGACAGATTCGAGAAATCAATTGTTTAGTTGTCAAATGTAAAAGCCTTGTCGTCGGACAAAATTGAAAATCTGATTTTCGTCATTGGATTTTATTACACAGATTACTTCTAATTCTTGAATTTTAAAAGAAGCCTTTTGATCCCTTTACATTATTTTAAGCTAAAAGGATACCATTATTTTTCTTTCCATATATAATTTTTTTTGAACTAATCCTTGAGGCGCTATTCCTCACCAAATATAGGTAACTCTCCAAGGGGATTCAAAATTTGAATCTTAGATTAAAATTAGCCGTTAAACTTAACACAAGCTAAGGACACCATTGTGATCTATGATCATTCTTGTTGTTATAAAAAAATTTAGATAAATTTAATAACAGTCTTATATCAAAATCAATATACAGTTTTAAAGTTTAGAGAGAATTTATAGGGAATTTATGAAATCGTCTATTAAAAGGGTTTTTATAATAGTTGCGGGAATCGAACTCACGTCCTTATGGAATAGGAGTTTATTTTTTATCATTTATGCTAACTCTCTTTATGATCACTTTATTTTTTTTGTCTGTTACATTATTTATGATCACTTTGTTTACTCTTCATCATCTGGTCCCAAACATTGTGGCCATTTTTTATTGAAACTTTGTTATGGGCTTTATCTGTGGGTTTAGGCTACGGCCCAAACTTTCCTTAACATCTCTCTTTATTTGTTTTTTCTTTTTGTCATATTGGCGTTTGTAATCAAACCAGTTCCAAAACATAAAGGCCCTCAATTAACAGGGGTTAGTCTGAGTAGTAAGCGGTTCAGTATCATTTAAACGAGGTCTCGAGTTTGAGTCTTAGTGTATGCAGAAAATTTTCGTTGGAAGACTCACCCACCATAACCAGGTGCGTGACACGGGTCAGATCCGGACAAAACTCCGGTGAACTGGATGGGCAACCAAAAAAAAATAAAGGCCCTCAATGATAGGTACTCCCTCCAATATTTAATATAAGAATTAATTTAAGTTTTAATTTAATCCTAAATATAATATATTAATTTACTTTATCTCTTACATTTTTTTTAAACTAATTTATCTAACTTATAGATTGATATATAATATAATATTATATAGAGATATTTTAGGGAGAACAAGTCATATTTGTTATAATTAATATTTTTATTTAGCTTTATTAATTTATATAAATTAGTTAAATAGTTCCTATATAAAGAATTATATGTAGTATAATTGAAGGAAGGATTGGAGAAAACAATTATCAGAAGTGAGATTATTTTACATTTCAAATTTCTCCCATAAAGTGACAAATTTAAAAGGGAGAATTAGAGAGAAAAAATTCCTTTTGGAAAATTTATTGGCCAAAAGAACTTATATATTTTCATATACAGAAGATATTTGACTTTGAAAAATTTATACATATACAATATCAGTACTCGAACTCAAATCTTTCTGATCAATATTTAAAAAAAAAACAATTTTTTCACTGATTTTCCCAATTTAAAATCACATTATTGTGTGTGAGAGAGCTCACACACAGAGTATTTGCTGAGTTGAATTCATTTGAGTGAAATAGTTCATGATAAAAGGAAAACATAAGATATAAAGGAGAAACAAAAGGAAGATAGAAAGAAAGAAATGGGGAATAATGATGTGAAACTCAGTCAAAAGAGGTCATCTTTTTTTTTCTTTTTCTTTTTTTTTTCTTTGTATAGTGTTGTTGTTATGTTGCAGCATGCATGATTAATCAAAAGTTGGAAAAAAGGATAAAAAGGGAGATGGAAATGAATTATAGTAAGCTTGAAGGTCTTTAATTGGGGAGACCTAAATTCTCTTCTTCTTATTGTTCATTCTCAAGTGGAAGACCATTAGTCAAACCAAATCCTTCTGATGTATGTTTCTTGATATAACCTCTTCTTGTAACTACACAACATTATATATATATATATATATATATATATATATATATAAAACAAGTCAGAAATTATGAAAAGGGTGATATAATTTGAAATGATACCACTTTCCTCTCTTATGTTTGGCTATCTCATTTACTTTTCATTGATTCTTAATGTGATGCAATAAAAACGTTGTAAAGATGACAAAAAGGGTCTTAATAATAAAGAACTTGACCCATGACAAAAAAAAAAAAGTTGTTCTCTTGAAAAACTTACACATTTACTTTGTTGAGATGGTAAAGTTTATTTTAGAGTTATCTCAACCGCGTTATACTAAAGCCAATTGAACTATTCATTGGCTTAGGGTGTGTTTGGATTAGCTTTTGGAGAATAGATTCTGGAAAAAATAGATTCTGGAGAATAGATTTTGGAAGAATAGATTTTGGGGAAGAAGTGATTTTGAAAATTGGAAATGTTTGGATGATTAGTAGCAGAATTGATTTTCTATTGACAATTTACCAAAAAGGACATAAACAAAATTGATAATTACGTAAAGTATATATTTTCATTTTATTGATTAAAAAATAACACTTTCAACCCATTTGTGTTTGAGTATAGTAAAAAATAACCTATTTATTTTATTTTTAATAAAAAAATTAATTGTTAGTATTTAAAAAATAATATATATATAGATAGAAAAACAAATGAGAAAAACGAATAAAAAAAAAGAGAGAGAAGGAAGAAAAAAAAAAAGAAGAAAGAATTTAAAAAAAAAGAGAGAGAAGGAAGAAAAAAAAAGAAGGAAATATATATTATATTAGTGTGGGACCCACACCATTAATGTTTCTTCTCTTCTCTTCTTTACAAAGCAAACTTCATTGTGTGTTTCTTTGCTGCGGCGCTGTGTGGTGTACGCAGAGAAGAGAAGAATTGAAAACAAAAAACGAAAAAGTAGGGGCAGGTGGTAATTTTTTCTCCAAAATGCATGCGCCCTGCGGATTGTGCAAAATCATAGTTTTATAACATAAAACCATGGTTTTCGTTGAGAATTCATTTTGGACGGTTTCCAGCTGTTTGGGCCAATTATGACGAAACCATGGTTTGTGGCCATAATCGATTGTCTAACCCACCTGCCAAACATACACTTATAAAAGTTCAACATTTTAAGGAGATATGTTACACACAAAAGTCTTACTGCCCACCACAAGTCATGAGAGACATGGTTTTTGTTTCTAATTTTTTGTATGATGCATAGGATTTGGACTTGCATGTTGCAAGGAGCCAAAGGTACATAATTTCTATAGATCATATATATATATTAATATACACATTGGCACAAAGATAAAATGGAGACCCTATCTCAAAAGATTAGTATGTTGGGTGGAAGAACTACTTGAAATCATAAATCACACTATATTTGTGAGACTCTTCGAATAGCTCGACTCCCCTGCGCTTCAAAATCCTTTGTGGAGTAGCTCCATCCATGAACATCAGCCCCTCAACATAAAGCATCAATATTATGAGTATTAGTTCAAAAGGGAAAACTCATTCTAAATAAAAATAACCTGTTATGTGAAAAAATTCCTTAAACTTATAAACTACACTTTACTTGTGAGATTTCCTAAATGGTACTGATAATATGTTCTATTCTGTTATTAATAGAAAAGGGATGGATGATGTGGTCGAATTATATATGTGCAAGTACACCATGTGATGGACAGTATCTCATACTTACTCCTTGGCTTTTGGGGAATGTAGTTTTCTATTTGGATCTACACACATGGAATTTTTTAATTTTTGGCTGCTGCATGAATGATTAAGAATACACACACACACACACACACACACACGATCTCCTCTCAAAATTATTGTTTGGCAATTGAAATTCCAAAGAGTGACCTTTTTTGTTGGTTTTTGAATCATGAGACAACATCTCTTATGCAAGAAGGCACCTTGGTGTGTTAATTTTCAGTTGCATCCTTCTACGATACTTAAAATGATTGCCCAACACTACCTTTTGTCAAACTAAAAGATTTGTTTGGAGTCTAAACAAACGGGTGCCTTCAGATCATTGAGTATTAAATAATCATCATGATACATACAAACCTTCAATGACTAAAATAAAGTTGCCGATTAACTAGGAGATGTGTGTGAGAGAGAATTATAATGATATTATATATAATTACTGAATTTTAAATATGACAAATTATTAACCATTCTAAAAAAAAGAAATATACGAACATAGAGTTAGTTTAGCAGTGTAAGACCCCGTAGATTTCTCTAAGTATTGAGTTCGATTTTAATAGGAGACGCTATATATACTGGGAGCCGGTAGCCACGAACCTTAAAATTGGATAAAAGAAACATTAATTAATTTTTTCTATTATAATAATATTTACGAAAATTGTTTCAATATTATTTATTTTGGGTCAAAAACTATAAAATTATTTCATTTAAAATTAATTAATAATACATATATAATATATTTATATTATATAATTAAATAAAAACTTAATTCTATCAATACACATGTAAGTGTATTTACTGCAAAAAAAAAAAAAAAATAGTCTAGTAAGTTATATATATTCTTAAAGGAAAATATGTGTTTTATTTACTCTTAAAGAAAAATATTATAGCTATTCTTAAAGGAAAATATGTGTTTTATTTACTCTTAAAGAAAAATAACCAAGTGGATCTTTACATAAATAACATGTATGCCCAAAAGGCTATATTTCTAATGAATATTTCATGATAATTACATCGAAACCCCACTGATCATTTTCAATAATTATTATTTTTTTATATATAGTGAAGTGAGCAGTCCTTCATGGGAGATTCCTATCATTGTCTGCTTTTGATGTATTTATATTTATAATGAGGGCACACTCAGATTCTGAAAATTTGTTTGTTCAAGAAAAGTGAATTATTGCTGCATATAATAAATAAAGAGCGCACATATGTGCATATATATATATATATATATGATGGCACTGAGACCAAATACTAATATGCCCTACTGAACTTGTGTATACGCCCAACCCTAGGACCTAAAACAATCCCAAGGTATAACCCCAAATTAAGGAAATAAGCCATTAATTTATAGGCCTCATAACACTAGCCCAGCTTTTGTGTCCCACTTTATAATAAAGCAAAAAAGCAGGAAACGATGAGAGAAAAAAAGAATACTGAATAAATAATGAATTAAAAAGAAAGAAAGGGGAAAGAGAAAGAGAAAGAGAAAGAGAAAGCAACTAGAGATATGCAGAGTTAATTGTGTCCATCCTCATCTCATCTCTCTCCGTCTCTCTCCAAACACTTTCCTACAAGCTTCTTTACTTCTTCATCAATATCTCAGCTGGTAGGAAAGCAGAGACAGAAACTCTCAAAGTTTTTGCCAAAGCCTTGTTTGGTTGCACATACAAGGAAATAGCACAAAGTGAAAGAAAAGAGAGAGAGAAAGTAGGGAAAGGGAAGGAAAAAGAAGGAGAGATTGATATATAGATAGAATTATATTAGATACAAATTTGTATCATTATTATTACAGAGGTCTTCTTTTGAAGCTTGAGAGATATATAGCTAGCTAGCTAGCATGATGATGATGATTGTTTGAAGCTTCTCGCCCACCAAAGAAGAAGAAGAAGAAGAGTCTCTTTAATCTAAATGATCATGGCCGGAAACCCTAACTGGTGGAGCATGCATCCACCAACTTTGATCCCTCCCCAGTTTGTTCTTGGATCTTCCTCAATTCCCATGAATTTCTTCACTGAAACCCAAGAAACTCCTCAGTCATGGAGCCAGATGCTTTTGTAATTCTCTCTCCCCCCCCTATCTCCTCCCCCCCCCCCCCCCCTCTGCCTCTCCTCTCTCGTACTCTCTCCCCCCCCAGTACACATGTATCTTCACTTTTTACATATATCTCCAGGTTCAGGTTGAAGGAATCCACTGGAGTTCACACACACACACACACACACACACACACACACACATATCAGTTAATCAAGCACACAGACCAGTATACACAAACACACACATACTTTGGAAAACGATTTGATAGATTATTTTATTGGGTTTAGATTTGAACAAAGAACTATATGAATTATAAGTTCTTTGGGTACTTTCCTTTTCTGTTTGCTGGTATTAATATGTTGACAAATTACAGCGCAGGGTTTCCTGGAGAAGAAGATAGAATGGGGTCGTCGAATCATTTTGATGAAAGCAAGAAGATGGAAAATTGGGAAGAACAGATTCTGGATAATAATAATAATAACAATCCATCTTCTAGAGCATCATCAGTTCCACCTTCTGTTGTTGATGTAATGAAGCAAGAAGTTTCCCAAAGTGGTAATAACTTGTACGGCCATGGAAGTGACGAGTTTCATCATCAGGCTTCAGGATCTTATAATTGGTTAAACAATATGATGCCTCCACCAGTAATTCCTTTTACTAATATTTCTTCCCCTAATAATAAGTCTCGTACTAGTAACACTAATATTTTGGATTTCACTTATAACAACAAGCCAGATCATAACCATAGTAATCAACTCCAGCATAACTCTTCATCATCTCAGGTAATCATCCTTTTACAATTTACACAGACCTTTTCTTCTCTTCATATATATATATATATATATATATATATATATATATATATCAAGCTTTCATTTTCTAATCATGTGTCTGTTTTGCTTCTTCTGTTTGTTATAGAGTAATAATAGCTCAGTTTCTTCTGGAGTCTGTAACAAGAAGGCTAGGTTTCAGGCATCTTCAAGCCAGCCTCCTCTCAAGGTGCGATTATGAGACACCATGGTGGAGAGAAAGAAGAATTAATTGCAAAAGACAGAAAAGAGAAAGAAAGAAAGAAACTTGTTGTCTTTATCTATCTATTTACACAATCCTCTTCTTACTCCTCTCATATGTTACTACCATTTCTCGATCTTTCCTAGAGTGTATAGCTTTACTTGGTGTGTGTCTGTTTGTGAGAGTTTGTGTGTGTGTGTTGTGTTGTGTGTCGTCTTGCTTAATTGTCCGTCTCTTCAACCCTGAAATATTCTTTCTGCTTCTTCATAGTTTTAACCCAGAAATTTAAAGCATTATTCACTAATATTTTCCATATATGTAAATCAGGTGAGAAAGGAGAAACTCGGCGATAGAATAACAACGCTTCACCAGCTAGTTTCCCCATTTGGGAAGGTAATTAATTTACCAAACTCTATTAATTATTATCATCAGTTATATCTAACACTTTAACATAGTTTTTCAATAGTATTAAATATTTAAAATAATTTTTTATACTTGCACCACCTTAAAATATTTTTTCAGTAGCACCTGTATTATCTAAAACATTTTTTAGTACAATTTTACTATTAAAATATTTTTTTAGTAGTAATAAATATTTTAAATTTTGAATATTGAGTGGTAAAAAAAATATTTTAGAATACTTAATGCAGCCTAACTTCTTCTTATTATTATATACTTTTCCGGAGACATAACATGATGCATGAATAATACAAAAACTACAAACCATTACATGACTTTGTATTTTGTTTGAATTACAAGTCCCCATGTATGAACAGTTCATGTATCTGAATCAAACTTCTTTACCTTTATATATTTATTTTAACCTTAAAGAAAAGAGAAAAAGGCGACAAAGTTTAATGTGGTGGTGGTGGTGTGTGTGTTTGTGTTTTTCCCTTTTGCAGACTGACACAGCTTCTGTCTTGTTAGAAGCCATTGGATATATTAGATTCCTCCAAGGTCAAATTGAGGTATGATGTTTCTTTCTCCCTCATTAGTCATTACATACATACATACATATATATATATATATATAAACAGAGAGACAAACATTCTGTGTAGTTATGGAAGTTACATACAGATTTGAATTTATTTGGTTTGCTTTTGCAGGCACTAAGCTCGCCTTACTTATCGAATGCATGGAAGAACATTAGGAATCAACAGCACCCTGTAAGTGGCCAAAGCACACATTCATTCTTTCACATTTCCCAAAGCATAAACACATTCCCTCTCTTTTCTTCCTTGCGCGCATGTTCATGCTCCAGATTCTTTTGTACGTATGTTGCACTGATTATGAATATGTATGATTAAAATTAGGGTTACGTAGCATATAATATTAGTAACAGATTTTCTCAGGAACATCTAATTCTAAAGTAATTTTTGTTGCTTCTAACACTCTAAAACAATTATAAATTGTTTTACATGTCATTACTATTAAAAAAATATTTTAAAAATAAAATTATGTTAAAAATTGTTTTTAAATATTAAGTGTTGTTAGAAAAATACATCAAAATGTTAAATACAACAAGAATCAATTTAAAATATATATATGACTTTTTTTTATTATTAATTATATATTTATTTCTTTTTAAAAAAATAAAAGGTTATTATAACAAGTCTAACTCCCAAATAAGAAAATTTATTATTTTCTTAATTTCATTTACATGACAAATTTTTATATCTACAGGTAGCTAGGACTTATAGATAATCAGTTTTTCTTTATTTTTAGACTTGTATGTAATTCTCTCAAATATTAATTTCTTTGACAGAGGAGGTTTTTAGTTAAAATGTTAAAAAATTTCTTAAAAATTTATATCATCCCAATACAATGTAAAAGATATGTGTTTGCGTTATTTATTTATTTATATTCTTTTTTGGTTAGGTACATGGAGAAAGGAATTCTGTGTTCCCTGAGGACCCGGGTCAGGTAAGCTTTATTGGATCCATCAACTCATTAGAATCAAATGGGGAGGCTCCCTTTTGCAATTATTGCAACAAATTTATTAATTTATAATTAACAAAAGAGATAGGTAAGGTATTAGAAATAATAATAAGGCTTCTCAGCTTTTAGTGAAAAGCATAATGTGAAGTCAAAAAAGAGTTGAGAGGGAAGTTATAAAATATTACATTAGTCGTTAATTTAATTATTAATTAATTGAATAATAACATTTTTTTCCCTGCCTCTTTATTCCAATGTAGCTGTTGAATGACACTGGCCTCAAAAGAAAAGGAGCTCCAAACCAGGTTGCTATTCTTTTCCTATTTCCTTTTTGTACAAAAGCTGTGCCTTTATGAGTTTTGTATTCTCCTTCATTTGACTCCTTACCATCCCTTATTATTTTTAATTATTTCAACTTATAATAATTAAGTAGATAGCATCTTAATCATTACCATCATCACCTTATAAAGTGGGTATAGAAACCTCCATTTCTTAACTATTAATGAAGTTAATAATCAATGACTAATAATTGTAGATCTAGATGCTCTAAAATTAATTGAGACTTTATGAATTGTTTAAAAATAAAATAAAAAATTATGGTTAAACTCACTTCAGGTCCCTATATTTCTTAATAATTAAGTTCTGGTTATGGTCCCTATACTTTTAATAAATTTTAGTTTTAGCCTACTCGACGTTGTTATATAACACTGTCAAGCCTAAATCCAAACCTTATAAAATTATAGGGACTAACATTTTGGAAGACAAAATATAAGGATGAAAAGCGGCGAAAAGAAAATATATGGACCAAAACAAAAATTTGCTAAAATTACAAAAAAGAAATTGATCTTATTCACTCTCACTATCTACATTATTCTTTCTTATTTAGTTTTTGGGTAGGTTAATTAATTTGTAGAGTATTCATATATATATATATATCTTAATTTATTGGTGAATATATTTGTTGATTGATACATATGAAATAATAATAATTGATGAAGAAATGAATTAATGAAGCAGGAAGGAGAAGGAAAGGCAAAGGACTTGAGGAGTAGAGGGCTATGCTTGGTGCCAGTGTCTTGCACTCAACATGTTGGCAATGAAAATGGAGCTGACTACTGGGCACCTGCTTATGCCACCGGTTTTTAATTAATATAACATCATGAGCAGTCAATCTCTATAATAATTTGATTACTCCTAATTATATATTAATAAAATAATTAATGATTAATTGCTCATGATGCTATATGTCCATTTAACATTAAGCCAATTAAGCAACTACATATTATGTTAATTTAGGTCATAATTAATCCATGTACTCTTTCTAATTCTAATTTCTGATCATCAGGATAATTATATTACTTGTAATATTGAGCTATATATTAATATGAAGCTGTTCATTATATTCTTCCTTCTTTAATCATTAATAAATTATTACCGATAATTATTCATGATAATTAGCTTTCACTACTTTTAGGTCCAATTTGTCCCCTATTGCTTTAGTATATTAATGATTATTATTAGTCATAATTAACTAATTAATTATTCTTCATCGTAATCAATATATCTTTTAAAATATGGTCGCCTCCATATTTATTTATTTACCTATTCTTTTACATGACACACGAAGTTTCTTTATGTTATATAAAAAAGAAGATATATTGCTAATGATCTGAATCGTTAAGGCACGTAGGGAGATTATGCCTCCTTTGGTAACAACATTTATTAATAAACATGCATTAGAGTTAAATCATAATTAATTACCAATTGTATCATTTATTGTCTACGAATAATTAATTTTTTGCAATAAAAATATTTGCGAAAATATAACATTACATATATTATGTTTCAAGCATATAATAATTCAGCATAATAACTTCTAGAAATTCAAAAGTCAAAATAACTCTCAATATATAATATTCAAGGCGTAGAGATGAATATATGCTTCAAGCATTAATTAATCTGGAGTCAACACTTATGAGAATTAATGTGTTACATATAGTAATAATTGAAATGGCTTGAATTTACTCATACAATTGTAAAAGACGAAAATCTGTTAACTTATTATTTATATATTTGTATATATAGCTTCAAAATAAACTTGGAATATTTTTATATGCGTATGTGATTTGAATGAAACTATATATGGCATTCTGCATTCATGACCGACAAGAACTGAGACAAATTCGTACGTATGCATGCAAATCATCAGTACCTGCTAAATTACGTTAAAGCTTGGATATTATCCAGACCCTATTTATTTGTACGTACGTGTGTGTGTGTGTGCGTGTGTGTGTGTATTAGGACCATTATCTTCATACATAAAGATCCTAGATATAACTAGAACACAAACACTTGAAAACAACTAAAATCATTTAATTTTGTGGCTTTTTTGCAGAAGTTTCTGAGTTTGATTTTGTGGGTATATATATGGATTATATTGGTGTTCTTTTGTAAAAAGAAAGTTTCCAACCGCATGCTAGTCATCATGATTATAAGAATTCACATTTATATATATTTTTGTAATTATTAGGGATATTGTAATTCATAACAATATATATATATATATATATATATATATATATAAACAAAACAAGTTGATGACAGAGATTCATGTGCCTGACCCGAATGTGACTCCATGGACCCCATCTCTCGGGTCACCTTTTGGACCACTTCTTTACACTATAATATATATGTATATATATGTACATATATATAACACTAGTGCCTCTTTCGTCATTCTCACGCTATATATTGCATCACATTTAGTCCTTTTTTTTCTTTTAATTTAGAGGGATTGCGTAGAGTTTTTCTTTTTTTTTTCCCTTTCTTTTTCGGAGGAAAAAGGAAAAGAAAAACTTGAGTGCGTTTGGATATCAATGGCTTATGATAGGAACATGGTTCTATGAATTAATTTGTTAATTACATTGATTTGTAAGTCATATTTAATTCTACGCATTTTTCATTCTTTTGTGTTTCTTTAAGTATTTTGAACATGATGGCACGGAGTTCAATTTCATATAGTAATATAATTTTGATGTATTTTATTGATTCGGGGTGTTTGGTTGACCTATAAAATAATTAAGTGTAATTTTGATTATAACAAATTAAATAATTCTCATTATTTTATGTTATATTACATTCCCTGCCAAACAGCTACTAAGGATTAGGGTTTTCTCTTTTATGTGGTCTTTTCCACGGTGAAACGTGAAGCCAATGTGATAATGACGGATGAATACCTTTACATCCACTAATTAAATAAAATTTTAAATTGGTGATTAGTAGGTAAAATAACCTAGTTTGATTTGCCCAAGGATTTATACATGGTTTTATAGGATGACGTGGCTATAGTGGAAAGTTGGTTTAGTAATTCCATTTTTATATACCAGAGAAAAGAAATAGTTTTTGTTTGTTAATGGAGGGGAAGAAATTAGTTATTAACTGTATATAATTAATTAACATAATTTATATTAATCATTAATTACTAAGTGCTCGATGAGTAGCTCATGACTCACACTTCACATATTTTATATAAAGAAACTTCGATATATAGTATTTATATTGTAGTGTGTACGAATTTAATTTCTCTAGACAATTAATTTCGATTAATTTTTAGAATATATAAATAAAAATGATATTTGGTCCCAATATATAAACACACAAGGAAAAATTAATTAATTAACTCATGAACAACGCTATTTTAAAATTTTGATTCCGAGAGATTATTAAGGCTTGGTTAGCCTCTTTGTAAAGTGGTGTAGAGAATAAGAACAAAAGGGAATGTTAGGCACTATTAATTAATACAATATTTTTCATGCTAAGACAGTGCTGTTTTATAATAATAATAGTAATAATAATTTTAATAGTGATCACATGGAAAGAACAGAGAAGAATGATAGGAGAACAAAACAAAGGGTTACGGGTATTTATGTAATTAAAGTGAATGGAATAAAGAGTTACAATAATGCAATAATGGCTATTATATAAGGGCATGTTTGGTAAGGCCTTAAACCGTGGTTTTAAAAGGGCTTTTGGCTTAAACTTCGGTTTGGGGAAATTTTAAAACAAACAGGCTTATTTGTCCATAAGTACTTTTGGACAAAACTATAGTTTAAAACCATGGTTTTGAATAACCTATTTAAAATAGCTTTTTCAACAATAAAAGTACTTATGGACTATCCAATTACTATCTTACCCCTATTTTTTCTTACACCCTCTCTCCTCTCTCATACTTTTTCTTACACCCTCCCTCCTTTCTCCTCTCTTCCCTCTCTCCTCTCTCTTCTCTTTTCTCTAACTCCCTCCTTTCTCTTACTTTAAATCAAATCATACCCTTTTTGGTAATTTACCACCATAAAAAGTCATTCTAAAAATAACTATCCAAATACCTATTTATTCAAAACTACTTTTTTTTCATAAAACTTTATCCAAAAGTCCTTTTCCATAAGTTGTCTATAAACCTTTTTTTTATAAGCCCTTTTTTAAAATCCTATCCAAATA
Organism: Leucaena leucocephala; assembly: GCA_037074615.1. Classification (NCBI taxonomy): domain Eukaryota; kingdom Viridiplantae; phylum Streptophyta; class Magnoliopsida; order Fabales; family Fabaceae; genus Leucaena; species Leucaena leucocephala. The sequence continues at coordinate 18,417,316 of CM073555.1, read as the reverse complement.
TGCCCTAATAATAATTAAGTAAGAAGTGCTTTGTGCCGTGTAACTTTGGATTTGTCTTTATCTCTCTTGGCATGCGTGCTTGATCTGGGAGGGAATTAGGACAAAAAAGTATAAATAGTAACCCTAATCTTACCGTCAAAAAGCCTAAATCAATTAATAACTATACAAATATTCTCATTCTCATCTTACTTTCTGCACATTTTTCCATGTAAATTAAAAAGTGAAGAGAACTGTTTGCTTGTTTGTGATGTGATGAATTATATATATATTAATTGGTTAATTATAATTAAAAAAAATACCATACCTACATCTCTATATATATCTATTAAGTTAAATTTTCTAATTATATTTTATTTTATATATTTTTTATGTAGCTTTAAATTAAATAAAAATATTAAAAAATAGGACATATGACAACATAAAATTAGAAAATTTGACAAAATAAATACAAGAAATTTCATCTATTTTTTTTTTAAAAAAACATGTATGCATATATTTAAGGGAGTCTATGTAAATTGCTTCATCATATTAATGTTAAAAAAATTGCTTCATGTATTAAAGCTAATTGTCTTCATAAATCAGCATAATTTTTTAAATTAGTTATAACTTATAATATTCATTGATGTGGCCCAATCAGAAAGTTATCGCTCCAATATCTCAGCTGGTAGACTAATAAATGGTGGACAAATAATGAAAATGTGACATTTAGGGCTTGTTTTGCAATACAGTGAAGGAAATGTAAACTGACTTTTTCAAAAAGTTGTTTCAGACCCTTCGTCTATGGTTGTGTTTGGATTAATTTTTAGAGAATAGATTCTGAGAAAAATAGATTTTGAGAAGAATAGATTTTGGAAATAGAGATGTTTAGATAATTAGTAGTATAATTACTTTTTATATTGGTAAATTATCAAAAAGGGTATGATTTGATTAAAAGTAATAGAGAGGAAAGATGATAAAGAGGAAAGAGGAGAGAGAAAAGAGTGTAGAGAGGAGAGAGGAGAGAGAAAAAGAGAAAAAGAGAAATAAGAGAAGAGAGAGGAAAAAGAAAAAGAGAGATAAGAGAGGAGAGAGGAGAGAGGATGTAAGAAAAAGTATGGGCAGAATAGTAATTGGATAATCCATAACCTAGGTTTCAAACCAAAAGCTATTTTCAGTGACTTATTCAAAACCTAGGTTTCAAATTGAGATTTTGCCCAAAATCAATTCTCAACAAAAATGACTGTTTTCGTAAAAATTTTCTAAACCACGGTTTTGGCCAGAATCAATTCTCAGAATTGATATCCAAACACACACGTAGCCATGCTCATGGGAAAGCCAATTCACCCATGTTACTGGTTAAGTTCTTCTGCTGATGGTGAAACTTCTCCAAAAAACAAAAAAAACATAGCATTTTCACTAACTCACTTCACTTTCTATTAAGCAATCTATGCATGTAACTAGCGGAAGAGCTTATTCGAACAAAAATCATATCACATTAGTGTTAACTGAATTTTTACCCAATTTTAGTTTACAATGGAATAAAAATCACTTTTACTAATGCCAATCCAAACAACCTCTAAGTAGCCAAGGGATTGAGAAGATTAGGGGCTAGTTGCCATATTGATAGAACCCACTATGCAAATTTACATTGAAACCAGCAACAATGCTTAGGGTCCATCACATATTCATCCTTAATTGCTCCTCCATATGATCCACTCCCATCTCCATTTACTACTGCATTACTGTCAAATCTCACGTAAAGTGAGTTTGGGCGATTTGGAACAGGAAAATTTGGATTCATGGCTCAAAGGTAGTATCCTGATGGGGATGTGGAACGAGCTATGTATAGTAAGTACATCAGATATGATTCTTTTTTCTAAGCATCAATGCTTCATAACTAAAAACTTCTTCGGAAACAACAATGATATTGAAAGGTCAATGTAAGAAAAAGGAAAAAGATAACTTGAACCTTTGCGGTTGAATGGGTTGAAATTGTAGCCATATATATTCAAGCTTCCAAAGGCATCAGCTGAAGTACCGATTGCTTCTGCATGACAGATTCCATTTTCATCCTGCAAACTGGGAACACATGGCAAGAATTCAACTGAACAGAACCTATAATCCAAGTGATTCAATTTTTTATGATTGAGAACATTGATGATTGATCAAAACCCAGGAGTGAATCAGAAGATGTTTACTGATAGATAAGCCCTCTTGTATGATGAAATCACAAAGGAGAAAACTTTTGTGAACTTTGATCGCTCTGGTAAGTTTTGTAATTATCAATAGTACCATTTGAGAGGCCTCTAAGTAATAATTTGAGGATTTTTTTTTTGGCAGAGAAGAGTCTTTCATCTTTGTTTCTTTCTTAGACATACCTACAAACTAGATCCTCAGAGCCTTCCATGTTATCAAGAGTTGAGAAGACTTTTCTATCATACGGTGCTTTAAATATGCCATTAAAACACTCACGGGTCAAAATAAGAAGATCGACTCGCAATGTCTAGAACTTTTCAATAAATTAGTTTAAAACAGATATGTCATAAATTCTTGAAGGAGTGACATTAACATTCAAAATTCAAACAGGTTCAGATCTTGTTGCTTAAGATCACAAGCCAGATTACCTGATTTTTCCAATATAATAAGCACAAGTTCTAGATCATGAATTGGCTCCTTTTTCTTGGTGGATGTAAAAATTTTCAACCCAAGCTTCCAGATATCCCTTGAATTTGAAGAACAGCCAATCATTTAAGACTATCATATTAATTAGAGAAAACTTGTCATAAGCCAGATTACTGGACTCTTAAAAGAAACTAAATGAAGAATTTGCAGCACTGCCTTGCCTCTGTTCTGTTTAATATTAACAAGATTCAGTTCAGCACAAAAGATAGTTGTTTTTAGCTATAGTTTTTTTTTTTTGCTAGGCCCAGATATTGTCTCAAGGTAATCGTGTTTGAAATACTGTCTTGCACTTCTCCCCATGGGGATTTGACCATTCATTCTTTATGTTATGAGGGATTAGCTCCCCGTTGGTGTTTTTAGCTGTTTTAATTGTGAAGAAAGGAGAAAAAGTAAAAGTAATATTTTTCTGCAGTTAAGATTCAATTCTGACATTTCTTCTTCTTGGGGTATGTTTGGATTGAGGAGGATGGATAAGAAGAGAAAGAAAGAAAACATGCATTCAAATTTGAATGAAAAAGCTCCAGTGATACAAAATCAATTAAAATTATATATATATATATATAACATTGCATATAATCCATGTTGGACCATTAATTAACAGCTTTTCCAATATAAGAGCGTTTATGGATGAGAAAACCAAGAGCATCAAAGTCTCCAAGACACAAACAAGGACTTGTTCTTTAGAGCTTACTGGTTCGAAGGCCTACATTGATACTAGTAGCTGTCATCCATTGCTTCCCCAAAGCAATCAATTCTCCATTCTCTTTCTTCCTAACATGAACAGCCACACAACTTAACCTTTCCTTCTTCCCCACCACCTTTTCCTCTACTTCTACCTCTTCTTGTCATTCAAATATAATTCCCAAGTTACTGACCCACAAATGAAAATGTAATCTTTCCAAAACCAGTAAGACAATTAACATAACAATTTACATACACACTTATGAGAAAACCTATCTATGTAGTTCCTGACTAGTGACGGCTTTATTCTAATTGTCATCATTGTGCCCACCCAATTACCAGTCAAAAGAGTCCATGACAGTTCTGCTTTATCTGATATCGTGAGCAACTCTGGATAACTTAAGCTATGGCAAGAGGTATTTCTGATTAAGCCTTAGGCTGTATGAATTCACATGTATGACAAATTAACAAAAAAAAAATACATACATCAATTCTCCACAAAAGTATAGCAGAAGACTTAATCAGGCAACTAGTTATCCGGGTTTCTTCTTACTAGTAATTGGGTGAAGTAATGACGACCGGAATAAAGCCGTCAATGTGTATGTATGGCTCTCAACTAAGGGAATATTTTTTAAGTAGGCTTAAGGTATCTACTGCTAGATATACTGACTAATATGGAGAATTTAATTACTAAAATATAATGATTAAGTCAAAACCCTATCCCGATTGGGCCTAAGCTCACTACAGGCCACAACACCATATTTTAATTAATTAATAATTAATAATAATAGTAATAATAATAAAATTGATTCAAACATTACGGAGAAACGGCAAGAAAGAAACAGTACCTGCACCTTAGCCGTGGAGAAGAAGGATATGGAGAAAACGACAGGGACATTGAAAGCTGGAACAAGGGAAAAGGTTGCCAAGGTGCCAATGTTGTCAATTATCGTAGCGATTGCTCCGGGATGCCAATTTCCATTTTCATCCTTAAGAAAAAGGCAAAGCATGAAGTTTTTCAAGGACAGATTAATGGCGGAACACAGAGATTGAATGAATAAGGGTTCGTTACAGTCACAGATTCTTACTGATACACCATTGGGTACGATATAATCAGAAAGGAGAAAACCTTTGTGGGCCCGTGCTACCTGGATACCCTCCGTGGATAAAAAACTATAATCTGTTGACCTGAAGCACTAGCACGCTCTGAAATGTCTCTTATCATCTTGATGGTGGAAGATTGCAGAGAGATTTCTTCCTCCATCTTTGATCTGAACTTGGCAAACGCGACATGGCTATGGAAGAAGAAGAAGAAGAAGAAGAAGAAGTTCTATTTTGCGATCATAATCATTGTTATAGAATAGAACTCAGCTTCCTCTGACTTGTGTGCTTCAGCAGCGTTCCTGGGTGGAGTTCTAATAAATCAATAGAAACCATTCATGCGATCATTTTTGGTTTCATCAACGACATAAGAAAGCATTCGGCCATTTCATTGCTGAAATGCATTGCATACTTCCATTATGTATGCTTGTGAGCGTCCTGCGAATAATACTATCAAGGCAACAAAAAAGTGCATTCCATATAAGATTTCATTTTATCCTTAATTTTATGAAATATTCTTTTAGTCTTCTGATATAACATCGTTAGTTAATTTTATTAACAAAATAAATGCGGAAAATAAAATTTTAAACATCTACAGAATATTAACAAATGCTAATTTATTATACTTAATTTTTGTAATAATAATGATTATCACAAAAAATACAATGAGGTTAGGGTAAGATTACTGAAAGTATATTTTATAAAATGTGTACTTTTGTTAACTATTAATTTATCATAATTGCTTTGCCCTATATATAGATGAAAACTATATATATAAATATATATAATTTTTTTAAAAAAATTAATTTTTTAATTTTTAACTTACTTATAACTTAATATTTTAATTATAATTTAATATAATTTAGTCCTTAAACTTTTAATTCATTTATAATTGCTTTACATTTTTTTTATATTATTATTCTCATCATATCTATAACTCAATTTTGAGTCATCGGGCAAAATTTCTATCCAACTCAGCTCCACATGTTTATTTTATAAAATTTAAAGAAAAGAAGCACGGACTGGAGCTCCACGTGCGTTGGAGAGAAGGGAACGGACCAACCACTCGGTCTGAAATCAAGGGGTTGGATGAGAGATCAACTTCGGCTGAAAAGGAAGGAATTTGGAGCCGGAAGCCTATGAGAGCTCGTTCTCACATTGGAATGTAGAAACTAAGTTGTTTGTTTTTAGTTCAAGTTGTCGCTGCACAAGGCCTTCCTTCTTCAACGAATGGACTCAGGCTCTACGTGGACGAAAAACTGGTGGCGATGACGGGGAGAGAGTGATTTTTGTGCTGGGGAAGAAGAGGATCTGGAGGCAGACTTGAAACCGATCCCAAAATGAAGGCGGAGCCCCAGTCCGTCCTTCTCTCCAACCCACGTGGAGCTCTACTCCTTCCTTCTTTTCTTTATATTTTATTAAAAAAATATGTGGAGCTGAGTTGGATAGAAATTTTGTCATGTGGGATGACTCAAAATTGATTTAAAGATAACAAGGATAATAATATAAAAATATAAAAATAAAAGACTAATTTATAAATAAATTAAAAGTTAAATAATTAAATTGTAATAAATTATGGTTGAAGAATTGAGTTATAAATAAATTAAAAATTAAAAATTAAAAGATTATTTTTTTTATTTATATTATTTTCAGAAGTTGTAAATTTTTTGCACTACATCTTTAATCTTCTATTTACATAAAAAGTTTAAGGTGATCATGTTAAGTTTAAGAAAAGAATTGAAGAAAAATTTGTAAAAACGAAGGTCCTTCCACGCTTATAAACATAAATATCGTTGCCATCATAATATTTTTTTAAACAACATTCTTATTTTAACTATCAACGGGTTAGTCTGAGTATTAAGTAACTCGATATTATTTAAACGAGGTCTTAAGTTCGAGTCTTAGCGTATGCAGAAAATTACTGTTGGGAGATTCACCCACCATAACCAAGTGCATGACGCGGGTCAGATTCGGATATAGTAAGGACAAAACTCTGGTGAATCGAGTGGGAAAAAAAAAACATTCTTATTTTAACTTTTATTTGTTTTTTAGCTGGATCTTTATGTTATTCCTCACCACTTTAATAGATGATATAATTATAAAGTTAATCTTGATATTTATTGTAAGTCTAATCTCTTATATTTATTATTTTTTTTAAAATTATCATTTTGATACACTCTTAATAATAATTAAATATAGGATTAAAGTAAAAATTTGTTTTAGAAGTTTTTAATAAAGAGCCCTAGATATTCATAATTTTTTTAGGAGCAATATTGCTTATAAAATTTTTAAATCGTAACAATATTATACTTATGGGACACTGTCATCTTTTATTTTAGGTGAAGGTACAAATTTACTCTGAAAATTTTTACTTAAAAGAACTAGATATCCTAAAAAAAATTTAGGTTCAATGTCACTCTGACCATTGTCTATGTTCAATTTAACCGTTAGTTTGACTAAATATAATAAGTTAGCTCTACACATATCATTCACTTCATTTTTTCCTAAGTCATATTTATAAAAAAAATACATTCCTCCAAACTCTGTCGTTATTAGAGAGCATCACTCTCAATAGACTATACTTTGACAACGTCTCAAAAAATAACATATGATAGTTCCATATGTTATCTTCTTATAAATTTAATTAACATATGCCTATAATTATTTCCAAAATTGACCCTATTATTTATGCCTGAATTCTCGTAAATCACACAAGCATATGTTTTATATTTTTTTTCTTTACTTTATGCTTATAAAATATATCAAATAAAGTATTATCTCCCGAGACGAGAGTAATACTCTATTAACAGCGAAGTTTGAAAAAATTTATTTTTGTAGTTTTTCTTTATTTATAAATTTGAATTCAAAATAATAAAGTGAATGATATTTAAACTAGTCATCTTAATATATTTGATCAAATTAACAGTCAAACAGAACCTGTATAACTTTTGGGATAACTTTAAATAAAAAAAACTTTTAAATATTTAGCGTTTTTGAGTAAAAACTTTTTAGGTAAATTTTTACCTTAAATCAGAATAAAAAATAATATAGATACAACGTCAATATATTGATTAAATAATAGTCAAATTTAATTTTAGTTAACAATCAGGACGAGATTAGTACGATTTGAAACTTCCAAAAAAATATTATTGCTTAAAAAAAACTTTCAGTAACCAAGTTTATATAAGTAAAAACTTTATAGTAAATTTAGTCATTAACCCAGTGAATATCACAATAATTTAATAATGCATTCGCATATCTTACAAAGAGAGTCCTGCTTATTACAGTAGATAAATTCATTAATGCTACACATAGAAAAATTCTACTACTTTTTATTTTTTATACAATCCATGTTGGTCCATTGAATCAAAAAAGAAAACCAAACGCTTCAATGTCTTCAAAGCTTACTGGTTTGATGGCTTGCAATGGTATTAGTAGTTGCCATCCATTGCTTGCCTAAAGCAATAAATTCTCCATTCCCTTTCTTCCTAATTTGAACTGCCACACATGTTAACCTCTCCTTCTTCTCCACAACCTTTGCTTCTACTTCTACCTCTTCCTGCCATTCAAACATAACTTCAAGTTTCTGACCCACAGAAGAAAAATGTAATCTTTTGCAAAGGGATGATGACCCCACTTTGAAATCGCAGTCGTTTTGGCAAATGTTGATTCAGACATTACAGAAAAAAAGGGCAAGAAAGAAACAGTACCTGAACCTTAGCCGCTGAGAAGATTGAAATGGAGAAATCGACAGAGACGTTGAAGACTGGAACAGAGGAATAGGTGGCCAAGGTGCTAACGTTGTCGATTAACGTAGCGATTGCTCCAGCATGCCAATTCCCATTTTCATCCTACAAAATCAATAAAAGGAAAGCTCAAAGCATGAATCTTTCAAGCACAGAGAGTGGCAAAAAGCGATTCAACGAATGAGGGTTATTATTACACAGTCACAGATTCTTACTGATACGCCATTGGGTACGATGTAATTACAAAGTAGGAAGCCTTTGCGGGCATTGGTTATCTGGATACCCTTTGTGGATAGAAATAGAATCTGTCGACCAGATTCTGAAGCATGCTCCGAAACGGTTCTTAGCAACTCGACGGTGGATTGCAGAGAGGTTTTTTCTTCTTCCATCTCAGAACTTAGCTGAGCGCTTATGATTGTTTATGCTGTAACGGCCAACTCCGCCACTCCAAATTTTGGCTTGTTGGTGAGACTTGGGAGGTGACACCAACAAAACAAAACACGAGCTCCAAACGGGTCGTTGAACGGCAAACAATAAAGGGACCACGGGGTCTGATTTGTGACTTGTGACGCAAATTGAGCCAAAAAAAAAACAAAAGAAAGAAAAAATGTATAGGAGGAATTATTACCAGCTTTCAATTATTAAAATATCCTAAGTAGCAAGCGTAAGCTTGTTATCTTTTTTTTTTTCTTTTACAAAAATTTTTGACAAAGAATTAGGCTTATATACTATTCAAGGGCAAGGTGAAATTTCTATTATTCTTAGACGATACCAATGTCGGGTAGGACGAGCCGTCTATTACCCTCTCCAAGTGCCGCGATTAGAACCATTAAAATGATACTTCTCAGGGATCGAACACGTTCTAAATAGTCGCATGTCTTACCCCTTCACCAGTTGAACCGACGGATGATACTAACTTGTTATCAATTCATGCACTAGAAACTCAACACCAAATCCTAAAGGGCCCAGCCTGTAAATAATATTTATTATTTTAGAGTCAATTATTTTTTTATTTTTTTGGATAAAAATAGGATAACTAACTAAAGTTAAGTCTAACAGAATAGGCTAATCACTTATAATGTGATAAACTAAAATTTAAATTTCTATTAGGAGAGGTGTCTATATTTAGTGCCAGACAATTTTTTAAATATGATTACTTCTAATAGAAAGATATATATGTTTAGAAAAAAAAATATAGGATAAATAGACTTATGCTATTTTCCTATCCCTATTAATCTTATTTTCTCATCCCTATTAATCTTCCCTTTCTTATTAAGGATATTATATTGTTTCCGATGAGATGTAAAAAGTTTATGTTTAAACTTTGGTGGCAACTCCATATATATGGTGTCGTGATTAAAAAATTAGCGAGAAAGTTAAATGCAGTCCTCTTCATGAGTGTTTCTAATTCAAGTAATTCTTTTGTACCAAAAAAAAAAAAGTAATTCTCAGCTGAAGGTTTAGAATCCTCATTCACAACAATAGAAATAATTAAATGAAAAATATGCTCATTGAAGGCTTCTACTACATTTGGCAGTTCATATTTTTCCAAGTCCAAAAATGAAAAAGCGCTGTAGAAGCTCAATAAGATATTGGTGCATACATGGGGCAGAACATTTCCGGCACATTAAACTCGTAAAACTTAACTTTCTGCAAATTCTTTGTGTAAGAAAATCTTTGTTTTGTTTTGCCAGAGTTGGATTCATCGAATGAAAATATGCCACTTATATCCTTATCATTTAAGTTGCTTCTTGTGAAACTGGAAGACGGGCCATCTCAATTTCCTGAAGAGACTTCCCTTTTGTTTCCACAACATTTTTCTTCACAAAAATCACTGCCATCACACAGAATGAAGCAAATATAGCATACAAGAACTGTGCCCCGATTTGCTCCAGCAACCGCAAAAATAGTAGACCCACAAAGAAATTTATAACCTGTCCAATAATGTATCAGCCAACAATCTCACAGTGAACTTAAATAAACCAAAGAAAATCAGCAGAAGGGGAATGAAAATGAGGACCTAAACTTTGTTCATACATGCATGCATGAAAGGAAGTCCAAACAATTATGCTACTTCCTTCGACAGAGAAACCGACAAAATGATTTTAGAAAGCAGTAAAGAGAAAATAATGCAGAATAAAATTACCCAATGTACAGCCATGCAAATTGCCATTGCCTTAGCCCTGATTGCACTAGGCAGTATTTCTGACAGGAGGAGACCAGGAACTGGACCAGCACCAAGAGCAAAAGACAAAACAAACCTACATGAATATCAAAGGCACATTAAATACTTGCAACCACTGATAAATATTGAATTTTGTAGCTATATTTCTTTTCAGTTTTCGTTTTCTTCTTTCATATATAATTTTGTTTCTTTTACTCTTTTCTCCAGTCCAAGCAAGTTCAATTTTTCTGAGTACTCACATCAATATGCCACCAACAGATAGATACATTGCTCCATATTCTGATACAAAGAAACTTGCAGCAATTACTTGCAGACCCAATGATACAGCCTAGATCAGCAATATGAACAAATGTCAGTCAATAATTCCCACCTAACATGTGAAAATGAATGGAAGGTTTAATAAAATGTACATGAGCCCTGCGTTATAGTTACAGGAACTCCCTATAATTAAAATAATATTTCTCTATTGGTTTTAAGAAATCCTTCAATAGGAGATTCATAACTTGATCTACTCTAAGCACATGTATTCTCTTATTTGAATTAATTCTGTTTGAGGTATTGCCGGACACTAAACGTGGACACATCTTCTAATAGGGATTCAAACCTTGGTTCAACATGTTGTAAGGGATTAACTCTTTTCACTAGACTAAACTCCTATTGGTTAACTTGATCTACTCTAACTAGTGTGCAAGTAAAAGTGAAAACTGAAAATCTTTTCGGCAAAATATATGATCTAGATAGGTTTCCATTTTCACTTTCCTAATTTAACTCCTATCAAGCACAACCTAAATGTCCCCAAGACTATAAAACAGAATCAAGATAAATTCCCAAAAATTGAGAAATCTTGAGAATGATTGCGTTAGTTGCATATTAGACTATTAAAAAATTAGAAACTCCAATTTGTATTCTTTAGATGCAATATCATACTTTGAAAGCATAGATGACATACATGAACAATAGACAAAACAGAGTGTAATTTAATTTTTATAAAATATTCCAGGTCAAAGTTTATGCAGAAAATAATCAAGCATAGTATATATTAAATCAACCAAATTATGACTTTTTTAGTTTCTCACCATGCCCATGAAACTCCCCAGGAGAAGCACTTTCCTTCCTAGTTTATCCATCAAAATCATTGCAAGAATTGACCCTGAAGGGGTAGGAATGACATGATTGAGAGAAAATATGGAACTTACAATTAAAACAACAAAAGTACTAGGGTATAAAGCCAATGCATACCCACTAGATTGCAAATTCCTACACAAGTGTTTGCAAGATCTGATGGCACACCAAAACTTTTGAAGATAGTTGAAGAGAAATAAAAAACAGCATTAATTCCGGATAGCTGCTGTAAAGCAAAAAGTGTACATCCAATGAACATCACTGCAAAAAGTTTTTCGAGGCTAAGCAATCATCTTGAAGAAACAAATATATGTTGTCGTACAAAAACAACTGTACATAAAGTTTCTCGCCCACACCTTTGAAATGACGACTGTAGAGTGATTCTGAAAGTTTGATTGTATCAGACTCATCACCTCTGTCATCTGACAATTCAGCTATTGCAGGATTCACATGTATCCCGCTCAAGAGCTTCTCAAATTCAGCTTCAGCTTCAGTACGTCTTCCCATCTGATAAAAGCCAAAGTTTAGTGCCTCTCTGCACAAGTAGCCTTGATCAATCCAAAATGAAAAAGGAGAACAAGCCGAGAAGGCTGATATTTTCTTGGTTTTCTTAGTATAAATAAATTGCTCCATGTACAATAATAGAAAAGAATGAACATAAAAAAAGGTCTTTCTTTAGGAAAGTCAAGAAACTAATAACTCGCATCAGTCACAATGGGGCTATGGAAGGTGAAATGGACATGGTTGCTTGATCATAAGTCAATTAGTAATAGTCTCTTCCGACTAATATCTCTGTAACTATGATCAGGATCCAAATATTTCTATTAATTCATTCTACTCAATAAGCTATACCTCAATCAAAAGACTGAAAGATAGTCAAATGCGGTGCAAACAAGTGACTGGATTAGTTTATTTGAAATTAAGGTTATTATTGATTGACATAGGAAAGTATATAACCTTGAAAAGCCAATGAGGACTCTCTGCACAGAATTACATGGCAAAGGCAAGTATTACTGCAGGAATGTTAGATACCCAAAAACAAATCCTCCACCTGAGAACATTATTCCATATGAGATGCTACCTTTAAAAAATAGAGCTGAACAATTTTAAAAAAATTGAAATCTGGAACTGATATAAAACTCTAGAGACAAATATGTCCATGGACTTCTCTCTAAAAGACTATTTAAACATTCCATACCAACCCACTATCGCCTTGGCAGGGAATCCAACAAATAGTGAACCCATAATTCCAAGACATGTTGCAATCTGAGTTAAACTCCCAAAAGTACCCCTTAGAGTTGGAGGTGAAACCTACAAATGAAAATGGGTACTTGTAAGTATTCAGGAACAATAAAATGACCCTTAAAGTTGAAAATAATGTGATCCCTAATGTAAAAAGTAATATTGGTTTTATTATCTCATATACCTCGGTCACATAAAGAGCTGCAACAGGAGGGCCAAGTCCCATTCCCGTACCAACAAATAACCTTCCGAGAAGCATACCCCACAGGCTTTTTGTTGTTGCACTACAAGATTTGTGATTAATAAGTTTATAGCTCTATCTGCCGTTATATTTTGCAAACTAAAGCAAGAAATACAGCCAAAACAAGGGAAAGAAAGAAAAAAGAAAAAGAAAATTGGTGAAGAGGAACTCCCTATTGCTTCATATTATTATTGGGGTTATAAAACTATCTTTCTCAGTTTCTTCTTATTTTTCCCTATTCAGATTTGAGGTCCTGTTAGAAAATTTGAAGGGAACCTATTTATCCGTTTCATTGTTTGCAGGATAGGATAGTATTTTGGTTTCCCTCCTGTTTTCAGCTTATGGCCTCTTTGAAGGAATTCCCTTTCTAGATTTACAGGAGACTAAGGAGCTTTATTGTATATTTGACTCTTCTGGTTTCTTGTTTTGCTCAGCTTTTTGGCCCTGCTTTTGTTTGTACGGAAGTCCCTCCCGTTCTGTACTTCTCCATCTCAAATAATTTCTTCGTTTCTATCAAAGAGAGAAAACTGAGAGCTCAACTTGGACACAGATTCAAAGGATTAATAAATGAGTAGGGTTAAATTGAGGGATGTTTAACACAAAATATAATTGATTACACTAACATCAAGCTGAAAAATAGCAACAATGATAAAATTTGCCAACATATTCCAAGAATTGCAGGAAATCCAAGTAATTAAAACAATTAGAACATAATTACGCTCTGCTTTGTCATGCCCCATAAGGGGAAAAAACAAAAACAAGAAGGAAATTAACCTCTCGCCCCACAGAGCAACCAAACTACATACCATTAGCTCAGGTATAAATTGTCAGTAACAGCAAAGCTTTTAGACTTTCTTTGCAACAATAAATGTCTTATAGCACAAGATTGGATAGAGCTACAAATACAAGAATAAATTTTACAGTGCATACCTCATAGATGCCCCAATGATCATAGGAAAAGCACACAACTGGAAAGCCCTCCTGCGTCCAACACCATCTGCAATCCACCCACTGAAGAGAGACCCAGCAAAAGCCCCTCCTAAACATGTACTTACAACAAGACCTTCATCAACATAACACGGAATAGAAGTACATCAATTTTCTAGATAAGTATAACATGATAAACAGATATCTAATCTCAACCAGATAAGTACCTTCAGCCATGGTATTCCCACTAAAGCCGAGGTCTAATGAAATGCTTTCCAAGGTTTCATTGACTACTCTGCACCGGCAATGGTGATAAGAAAATAGATCATTTTTACACAACAGAATTTACTGGCATAAGAAAAATGAAGGAGGGTCATGCTTCAAAGGACATACCCAAGGTGGTAGCCAAATAAGAAAGAAGAAATTGAAGCCACTAATACATGCCGCAAAGATTTCCCCCAAGAAGGTTTACCATTCAGTAAGCGTACTAAGCCATGAAGAATGAAATTCTTCTTGTCAGCAAAATCAATATATAACAATTTCTCTAATAGAACATCTAAAAGTGAACAGTAAAATCATGCAATTTCTTCAACATTTTTTGCAGACACAAACAAAGAAATATTATTATGGAGAGATATAAATTGGTGGGAGGACAAGATATATTTCAAACCATGCAAAAGGAGAGAATAAGAAGCCAAAGAACCTAGTGACTAATCCGCTGCATGTCCCTGTTTTGTCAATAATTTTTATGAGTATTTCAGAAATTAATATTTATTCGCAAATGCAACCGGAAAAAGAAAGTTATATGTGTTCATCTGCATGGTCCTCATGAAAATATACCGTCATGCAAAGAGAATTATATGATTCTATCCATTTCCCCACAAGAGCTCACTTCAAGATGCTATATTCATTTCCATTCTTATATTGGATATTATTGACAACTCACAAAAATCATCATAATACAATAATATGACTTTTCAATTTTTAGGAACATTTTTTATTTCAGAAGAAAAGTGGAACTACTTACCCCAAACGTCGGAAAAACAAACAACTACAGTATATATCTTTTCAAAAAGTAGCAATGCCCGGTATTTGGTAAGTGGCAAACTGGAAGATACCCGAAGTTTCTCCTTTATCGTATGCAGTTATGTGTTCCCTGGATGACACTCGCGGCCTTCCCCGCATGGCGAAATGATAAATATACCTTCCTTCCCAAACCTTATAAGGAAGTACCTTCTCGAATGCTTTAACAGCAGAACAAACAGCAACCAAAGAACTCATCAGTTAGCACATAATCAACAAGATCGAATTCAAGAGCGTTGTTAAGAAATTTCCTGGATCTGACACTCGAGAATTTCATTTTGCTAACATGTGAAAACATATGAACACTAAAACAGAATAGTTCTCCCACATTGTTATCTCCAACAACGGGTAATCTGAAAGTTGACCCTTTTTGTCCAAACCAACTAGGGTAATAAAAAATGTCAAAATTAGAAACCTTCTATTTACAGACTCCTATCACGAAACTGGAAATCATACACGGGGGAAAAAATACAGACCTAGTCAAGTACATTGCAGAGAAGAAAAAAGTGAGATATTTGAATGATTGCGTACCTTATTGTTACCTGGTAAAAATTTTGAATGAAGTTTCAAATGCAGAGAACAATTGAAACTGTTGCCATTGAAATCAAAGAGGGGAGTGTGAAGACAAAGATGAAGAAGAGCGGTGGTGGTGACTGAAATGCGCCGAGGAGGTGGCGGCGTAGAGGTGAGTGTCAGCCTTCTTCAACTAAAAAGTGTAGCGAAGAACAAAAAGGAACCGTTTCGATTGAAGAGGACGAATAAGATTCGGCATTTTGGGGGAAGAGTGATTCAAGGAAGAAGCAAAGCGAGGGAGCCACGAGACCCATGCTAACCATAATTGGCCGTTAACCAACGCACAGAGCTCTCACAGGCTAACACCTGTTAATTTACGTTCATGTAGGAAGAAGGAGAGCAATAATCTGCTGCACTCTCACTTCTCTTCCAACTTTACACCAGTCACCGATGACATGGCATTTAATGGCATATCCACGTGTCAGTTGTTGATGCATTATTAGCGCAATGATAACATAACTTCTTACGCAAATTAATGATACCCAAGTTCGTTAAACGGGTAAAACACTAATTAAATTGTTTACCAAAAAAAACTAATTAAATTGTAGATATTGAGAGATAAATTATCAATTTTAAGAGTTATAAATATTGAAAAATGAATGTTAAATTATACCAAAATTTATTTTTCAGATTTAATGTTAACTTAATTTTCAACAAGTCATGTAGAACTTTTAACTAAATTTTATATCTAAATAAAAATTAATTTTTTTGGATAATTTACAATTTACTATTTTTTTAAGATTTTCAACTATATTCTCAAGTAGTTACAACTTACAATTTCATTTTCTAAGATTTTTAAGTGCACTATATTGTCAACGGAGTGAAAGTATTTTCATACATCAAGCTCTATTTTTGTTAGGAAAATCTTAAAAAAAACAAATATTATTTAAATTTTAAAATTCTAAATTAATTTATTTATATAAACTACTGACTACTCTTATAAAATAAATAAAAATATATTTTTATAATAATTTCTAATTTGAGATTTTAAAATTCTAATAGTAATTTTTTTTCTATTTTTGTTTGTACGTATAAGCATCTTAAAACTTAAGCGTCGTTTTACAAAATTTTGAGAAATTTGTGTCATTTTGGTCTGCAAATAAGGGACATATACACATGAAAGTTGACATAATAATCCTAACGTATGATAATGAAGATGATAATTTTGAAAGTAATAATGTATTCTGGATAAAAAAATCATATATTTAAAGTATTATTGTGGACCTTTAAGAAAATAAGTTAGCAAAATTAGTAAAAAAATATTGATCAAACTAAGTAGAGATGCCTTTGAATTGCATGAATGAATAATGAATAGAACAACTCGTTATAAATCTTACATATTGATGAGTATAAAAAATAAATAAAAATCCTCAATTCAAAATATTCAGAATGTCATTCATTTGACTATGACAACTTTGAATGAGGTATGACGAGATTGATGAACTATACAACATTCATACATAATACATTTAGTAGGGCTAGTTTCGTATGTCTGTCACCATGACAAGAACAACAAAAATATACATCTTCCAATGAATCGCTCCCACCCAACACTCTCAACCGGTGTCACCTAAGACATTAAACTCCAATACCAAAACTATCTTGTTGACACCACACAAAACTCAAGAATTGACCATACCAAATAATTTCCATTTCCCCCTCTGTTTATCCCAATTAAGCTATATATCCGCTGACGAGTTCATCATTTGGATCTGCAAACAAATGTATTCACGTCAAAATTTCCAAAAAAAAAAAAAACAGAAAATAAGGGAGACAGGTAACACTAACAGGGATATCTAAGAGAAAACAAAATACCTTGTTCACAAGCAAGTTAACTTGTTCCCTGTACATCTCCTTCAAGTCCACAATATCCGCACGAAGTTCCTCCAGCTAGGCACATTCAACTACTTTTAGATATACAGCACCATTTTTTTTATGCTTTTATATTATTTTGAAAAAGGCCGTACATGGAGGCACAGCAATCAAAAGTTGTAAAAATGCTTAAACCTCAGTATACCCAGACTCAAACATCCTTCATTTTCTAGTATAATTCGCCCCTTTTCATATATATAAATATATATGAGCCCGAATGATTGCATCCCGTGCATCGTTTTTTGGCCAAAAATAAATTTAAATATGCGCAATGTTATGGAAAAATAAATCATCATTTTGGCTACAATTATCTTAATGTATTATGCCCTAAGCTATCCAACCATACTTAAAGCTGAATCAGGATATCACTACCATCTGAAAGGGAAACACGCAGGGACGGAGGTACGTATAATCAAGCCCCTAAAAATTATGATCCACTCCCCTCAAGTTTGTAGAAATTATAGTCCCCCGTTCCCCCAACACACACTTTTTTTTCTGGCTGCGTCCCTTGAAGCACACAAAAAGAGCAAGTATTGTAAAGTTTCCTATCAGGGGTTCCTTCCTACACAAGGATTATAGGATTTCTTTCAGGTTATTATCCTGTTTGGTTTTCTTGGTGAAAGGAAAGAGTAATACAGTCGTGCCATGCCCATTTGGGCTGTTATGTATTGCAACAGATAAAAACAAGTAAGGTGAAGACGCAAGTTCTTTTTTAAATTTGCAACAGGGCTTTACTTATGTTGTACGGAAAAAGGCAGCCCAGTAAAAATCAACACCAAAGTGTTCCTTAGAAAGTACCTCCTCGTCACGTTCACCCATTAATTCCAAAGCCGCAGAGTGCCTCTTCCTCAGTGCTTCCAGCTCTGCTCGTAAACCACGCAATGCGGCAGCTTCTCCACGCAGCTTTTCACACTGCAGTGAGTGTAAGCAAGTCATGCTGACAAGCAATGGCATCAGAGTATCAGTAAACTTAAAACTAAAAGTTGAAACTCACCTGTTCTGTCATTTTGACCAACTCCTCAGCAAGAGAATCACGTATAGATTCCATTGATGCCTGAAATTATTATAGTTAAAAATAAAATTCATAAAGATTGTCATCTTGTCATGTGAAATAAATTGTATAAATCATATATAATGACAGGTAATGGTTAGCTAGTTTAGCCCCTTTCTTTTATAACAAAAAAAATAAATAAATAAAGTATAAATTACATGTATTCCAACATCCTCGACCAGGATGTGGACATTTGCTAGACTGTCGTCTTGGGGGTTAAAACCCCATGCATGGCATAATCTATAAGGCTTATATAGCTTCTTTTTCTTTTTTCTTTGGTTTACAAAAGTTTAAAAAGCATTTAGAGGTACACAAACTGATTACCCACCAACAAAGTCTTCCCACTGACCAAATTTTTACCAACTAGACTAACATTTATCGGTGCCCTAGTCTCTTTTACTAATCCATGGAAGTGGGACAGCAAATCATACCAAACGTGACATATATGATGCAAGTTCACCCTCCTTCTGACGCAATGCGGCTTCAAAAGCATTAGTTGTCATGCTCTTAACATAGTAAGGACTCAAATTGTGCTCTCCAGGGTTTCTCCTCTCGGAGAAACTATCAGATGAGTCCAAGGATGCTTGCAGAAAGTAGCTTTCTTCCATGCTCTCAAGGGAGCTAGCATTAGAGCCTTTCCGAGACAGGTTGCCTGCATAGTGAAGTATTTTATAGTAAAAATCACGTACAAGTACTGTGAAATGAATCAGAGAATCATACCATTTTCAAAAGCATAATTTTTCTTCATAGTAGTATGATCAGATGATGGAGCAGGGTTAACATGGGCACTCCTCTCCAAATCTGCCCGAGCAGCCTTTTCTCTTTCTATCTCCTGGTGAAGATGAAGAATTTAATTCAATAAACTTGACACAAGAAACAGAAAGGTTATAAGGACGGCCGGAGCACAGCATAGTACTTGGCAATACCAGAACTGAGCATATTATTAGTTCTTTCATGTAGAATTCCTACACCATATAAATGCCCAGCTTTTCTGGACTAGGCTGCAAATTAGTAGCGTGCAAACTATTTTTCTGGACTATGCTGCATATTATTATTTCTTTCATGTAGAATTCCTACACCATATAAATGCCCAGCTTTTCTGGACTAGGCTGCAAATTAGTAGCGTGCAAACTATTTTGCTGTAAATAACATCCTCAATCCTGGCTCATTATAATGTCAACCAGTGATCTTTGAGCTCTCACCAGATCCAAAATGCAAGTCAGAAACTGGCAATACTAATTCAAGGATTCACAAAATTTGAAGTCTAGAACACTCCTCTTCTATCTGCCTCACTTCTTCGCTTCCCCTTCCCCAGTCCCCACCCTTCTAATAATCCTTCCTTGCTCAGAGTTTTTTATGCATTTGAAACAATTCCCTCCATCTCAGTGTTCTTTAATTTTACTGTGTCCACATTTAAGAAAAAAATTAATGGAAGACTTAAAAGTTTCATGTAACACAAATAACAATTACAAATCCATGAGATAAGCTTTACCTGTTGTAGGAGTTCCCGATGCACCAATGACTCCTGTAACTCTTGCTTGTGCTTCTGCCGCAGTTCCCTAATTTCTTCTTCAAGCTGCCTCACACGACCTTCTTGAGTATCAGCTTCCTCCTTTGCTGCAAGGTATTCCTGCCTGTTTTCAGCTGCTCTTTGTCTCTCCTTTTCAAGGGACCTACTTACCTGAACTTGTTCTGCCCTAAGGCATGAAATCTGTAATTCATAACTAGCGTAAATAGTATGTATAAAAAAACCCCATTATAGACATGAATTTACTCGAAATAACAGAACCTGAGCCTCAAGGACGTTAATTCGAGACAAGGTCTGAGATAAGCGTTCATTCATGGATCGTTCTCTTTCCTCTGCAGCAGTAGCTTTAGCCTCTGCTTCCTGCAAAAATCAATAAGATAATAATATATAAACATAATACTATCAAGAGGAAAAGTTTCAAAAGCTCAAGTCAGAAAATATTCTAGGGACCTGAACTCGAGAGCTAAGGGTTCTCTCAACAGTAGCCCAAGCTTCTGCCCTCCTGGCATTCGTTTCCTGTTATCAAGATGCTAGTCAAATACCAATCCCTTGTAGATGAACTCAATAACCAACCGGAATAGAACTTCTGTAAATAATCATTCCAATTAAATCCGGAAAAAAAATGTTCACCTGCATGGCTTCAATTTGCCTTAAAAGTGGCCTTGTTGATTCTGGCACTTGAGCAACCAGTTCCTCACATCGTCTTTCACTTGCCTAGATACAACATTAACCAAATTACACAGACTACAGAAGGAGCAGAATTTGTTTTCGCAACTTAAATCATATCACGGAATGATAACCAAACAAAGGATATGTAGAAGGTAAGGAAGCACACCTGATAACGCTTTTGAAGATCCTCAATGTCCCTTCGCAGCATGTCTTCTTTGAAAACTGCCTGAATATGGAAAATGAAACATTAGAGTCAAAATCATTGCAAAGTCAATTTAGTACAAAGAATGATAGAAAATATCACAGCAACCTGCTGTTCTTTTCGACTTAAAGTTTGCCTCAATTCTTCAAGTGCCTGGACCAGCATAGATTCACGTTCCTCAGCCTCTCTTAGACGACTCTCCAGCTCGATTCTTGCTTCATTATTGACACGTGCTTCTGCTAATGCTTCAGCCTCTTTAGCAGCAGCCAAAGCATTGGTGTAATAATCTTTCTGAGCTGCAAGTTCTGCTTGGTGTTTCTCTATTGTTTCTTGCAACAAACTCTCTGTAGCCATCTTGTCCTTCCTGATACTTTCTACTTTATTCTCCTCCACCTTAAATACATGCCATTAACCAAGCCAAAGCAGCAAAAAAATTAAATTTACTAATGAATATGTGGATTATGAAAACTTGTTAACTCCAGATAAAGGAATTCGGTGCTGTAAATGAAGGAGGAATGCCATTATATTCCAATCAAATGTAGTTCTAAGAGCAGCATGACATTAACAAAATCAAATGCAACCATTCATGATACTAGGTTCAGTAAACCAAGAACATCTGTTTATCACATGGTTCTTGAAATTTACTTATTTTCATTCATGATATAAGGATGCGAAGTGATAAAGAAGCTGTAAGAATTGAATCAAACTCAAACAGCAAAGTCAAAAGTTGAAAATGTGTTGTGCCATCTATACTTGAAAGTTCTGATTTCTCATTTTTCCCTTGTGGGGGACAGAACAATATTTGTTCAGAATATTTACCAGCTAATAATAATTTCAACAAAGCTTTTGGTCGAAACTTTACCTGAAGTTTAGTAGTCAAACCTTTCTTCTCCTCTTCAACCTCTCTAATCTAGCTTTCATCAATTAAGTGAAGGATTTATTATGATATGTAGTCATTGAAAAAGAAGAATAAAGTTTGAGGAAAGTTGCAATAAGCGGCCGGTATACCTGAGCCCTTAGTTTCCTGATTGTAGATTCCTGAGCAGCCTGCTTCTTAGAAAGCTCTTCCCCTGAGATATGAGAAAATCTAAAATGAAAAAGTGGGTTCACTAAATGGATGGATAAAGTTTTAACTTAAAAGTTCCAAAAAGAAATGTCCTTTGGAGGACAGTATACATTTTACAGAGAAGAAGCATAAAGTAGTCAGAGCACATCAGAGCAGATATTTTCCAATCCCAAGCAAGGTAACTGTTAAAATTCTTGCCATTAGTTAAAATATTGTCATCAGAATATTGTCTCTGTAAAGGCTTCATAGAAATATTTGCAACATAATAGATGCCCTAAATCTATCTTCTATATATGCTAACTGTTGCCCTACAGCATGACCAATTACCCAATCCAACTAAGTTTCAAACCCAAGTTCCCTAATAACAAATTTAGCACTATATATTTTTTCACTCTAAACAATGTTCGTATATCTAATAGAGTCCTTCCAGACACACAAACCTTCTAAGCATTTCAATAAAAAAATTAGATCTGTATGCACTAAAGTCTAGATGATATCATGATACAGTTTTCTTTCCAATTATTATTCCAAAAGTAGATCATGTAGATATTATTTTCTCAATTATTTAGGATTAGCCTCAGACAGATCTACCTTCAGCCATAACTTGATTAATTATTTCATCCTTTTCCTTTAAGAGAGCAGCTGCATCACTTTTTTTACTTTGCTCTCGACGAAGAGTATCCCTTTCTTTAGTGAGGGCATACACCTGCAATTATTGACATGAAATGAATAAAAACAAGAACAGTTGTAGCTGAAAGACTGAAATAAGTTATATCACAACCTAAAGCACGTGCTTAGCCCTGGTTATCCACTTTGATAAATGATATTCTTCAAGAAAATTTGATGAAATATTAATATGAATTTCCAGAGCTTTTATTGAAATACAAGTGCCTTCACTTGTTTTCCATCAAAACCAGATGCTTGACATTTGTGCTGATCTTGCAAGAACTCATCTGATACACCTTTATTGTACTATAAAGTACACCCAAAAAAATGTGGCAAGCAAGGCAAATATTAAAAGATTTTCAAAAATTGACCTCTACAGAGTTGCAAATTAAATATAATTTTAAAAGGAAACTTCAGTGAAAACTTTTTCTCTAGAGCACAATGCGAAAAATATACCTGCAAGTAGCTGCATATGTTGTGAATTTCTATTGTGAAAAGGTTAACAGAAGATCATGGATAGAACGGAGTTCCTGAAGCCTATATACACCTTTTCAACTTTGCTATTTAGTTAACAGGATAAACAACTATGCTAAATAAGCACAATGACAAAGAATCCTGTGGTGTTATACCTTTCTCTCAAGAGTTGCAACCCTCTGATGGTATTCCTCTCGAAGAGTTTCAATTTCAGCTTCATTGGAGTTTCTCTGCTCCACAATTATTAGATAACAAATGTGAACATCTTGAAGGAAGTGAGAAGCAGGATAGGCAAGAAATATACAGTAAAATGAGAAAACATATACCATCATATTTAGAGAAACACAGGGATTTTCTCAGTAAGCGACAGAGGAAAATTGATTGGCTAAAAGAGAAAAATGTGGGGAGCAAAGAACAAACTCAAAAGAAGCAGTAGTTTGATCATTTTTTAAAGCCTGGAATACATTGTCTGTGATTAATTTACACCACTCTAGAACTATAGAACTGACCAAGAGAATCAAGAAAATAAACCCAAAAAGAGCTAAAAATCTGAACTATTAATTTGTGACATATCAATTTAGTAGCTCACTTTAAAACCTAAAATTCCAGCCCAATTAGCCATCTTATCCATTATGCCAAATTGTCTTGGAAAAAGTAAAATGGCACACCATAAACATCTAATGTCACATCACATTTGTGAAAAGAAAAATAATTTAATAGAAAGGACGAAATGCATGGATTTCATAAAAATGACATGGCAAATTGAGAATTATAATGAAAAAGAACACAGATAAGTAAATTGAAACTTGACACCATATATACATTGCACTAAATAAACACATTATACCTTTAATTCTTCAATCACTGACTTTAATTGTTCATTTTCATTCATCAATTTTGCAATCTCATCAGCTTTAGCCTGCAAAAAGAATTAACAAATTTTCAATATCGCAAAATGAAAGATTGGATAGCACCATTACACCAAGCGTGCATGCTCTTAAATAAATTGGAACAAGTAAACCGATTGTAAGAACTCCATTCTAGTGATAGGTTAACCCCTTCATCTTTGACGCTCGAAGTCAGATTTTATCAGGTTATAAGTGACGAATAAGCCGTGCAACAATATTTAGAGGAAGTACATTGGGAGCTTAATTAGTTCAACAACTAAGAAAAGTAAAAGTTTAGATTAAAACATGTTCAACATTATCAATTCAACCTCAATATGCATGAGAAAAATAAAATATAAATATTGATTCCAGAAGGAAATAATTTATCGTAGTGCATTTATCAATCCGTCCAGAAATAGAATTACAAGACATTGAAACAAATGGGCATAAACTAAACTGTCTAAACACAACATAGCATTCTTATTAATTTTTCATGTGAAAACAGTTTGGTATGCCAAGTCCTCAACTAAGGAGAAAAGGACATCCAAATAAGACTCTTCAACAAGAAGGACTACCTGGAGACCATAAAATAAAATAGGCTTCACCAAATCCAATTTTAAATTTTAACTATTATTAACATGATTACATGCATCACAAAAAATACCTGAGCTTGTCTTGCAGCACCTTGCAGGGCAGTTTCCATCATTTTCATCTCCCTCTTCAGTTCAAGCACAGAATCGGAGTCTAACGTGCTTGTCACAGAACTCAAGTGCTGCTCTTTCATGTCAGATTCAGCGTCATTGGATAAGTGTTCGCCTTCATTTTGATTAGCAGTTGCTTCATTTTCATGTAAAACCAAAGAAGGTGCCACCTCAGATGATGATGGAATAGAACTGGATTGACCAGCACTATCTATTTCCTCAGATGCCACAGAAGATAACACGGAAGGCGTGGTATCATCTCCTTCCTTGCTGTCACTGGATGCCTCAGGTTGAACAAGAGAAACTCTTTCCATACCCTCCTTTGCCTCAAATCTCTCTTCTTCTCTACTCTCCTCCTTGATTTCCTCTTGAAGATTCTCCCTCACTTCAATAAGACCATCTGACTCACCAGGCTCAAAAGTACTACCTGCAGCTTGATCCTCCTGAAAATTAACTGGCGCGTGTTGTAATGTCTCTGGACTTGTAGGGGTTTTCACTTCAGCAGTTTCACTCTCTTGAGGTTCATTAATAGAAACCGAACTCCCAACATTCTGAACAATGGATTCAGAAAGCTCAACAGGCACTACTGGTAAGGGAAGTTCTGACTTTCCTTGTTCAGAATTCGATGTGGCAGTTCCATCTGTTGACTCTTCATGGTCACCATGTTCCTCTACCTCATGCACTTTATTTTCATCCTCAGCAGTACTTTCCTCATTTTCAGTTCGGATGGCCTTACCAGTTTCAGTCTGGACTGCCTTGTCAGTTTCAAGGCTTTCTATTCCATCAGCTACGGGTAGAAGATCTGGAGACTCAATTTGTTCCAACGATTTCTCAGCTCCAGATTCCTGTTCAGAGGATTTAAGTTCCCCAGACGTTTCTTCGGTATTTTCCTCATTTTTATTCCCCATAAATGACATAACAGGATTATATAGTGCTTTCCTGTCTGCCACTAAAGGCCATGAACCTGCAGCTGGAAGACAGAAGGCATAGCTTGGTTATTATGAAACCGTTGAGGGCACCATCTAAAAATACTTTAGCTGTATCAAAATCATACAATTTCATTGATCTAACCACCCAAGATAATTTTCTGACGTAATGACCCCCTCCCTCAAAGACCTAACTATACCTCCCATCTTGTACTTGTTAACAAACTTAGCAACAATCTCGATCACAATATCACATATTCAAATATTAGAAAATTCATTATGAAAAATAATTGAGTGATGCGAACTTGAACAATAAGGTTTACCTTCATTGCTGGATTCAGACTTCTCTTCGAAACCAAGAGCATTGTCAAAATTCTTCTCAATATTCTTCACACTCTCCTGAAGCTTATTCACAGCACCCGCCAAATCAGGGAAGTTCCCCCATGTATTTTTACCACCAAACCACGCCATCTTCAAACTACAAGCTGTTAAAAAGACAACCTATAATGTAACCCCATGAATGCCACAGGCCCAAAAATTCTAAACTTCCAGTTGATTCAACTTCAGTTTCCATAAATTACGAGCAATATAACAGATCAAAAGCAATCAAATTTAAATCATGCACGAAAACAAATTATCACCCTCCGCCGAGAAACATTAGCATACGCAAAATATTCTTGTACAAGGAAATGCACAATGGAAGAATCATAAATCTGTAATCTGTTAAGACTAAAAACAGAGATCGAGGAATCCAATTGCTGAATGAAAACAACTGGCGACGAAAGCAAACCTTGTAGGCCTGTAATAAAGTGACAGTGTTGGATCCAGGAATCATATTATGGCTTCAACTGATTGAGCTCATAGAATACAATTCACAAGTTTCCATCACAAAAAGAAGAATTAAGAAAATGAATAGAATAAGTTAGCAGTGAAAATTGCTCTCAAATCACAGTATGATTCGACAATGGAGTGAAGATGATGAGAGTAGCTTCGGGTTCAGGAGGGTTGTTTTGGCGGGTCGGGGTTGCGGATTTGCAGGTTGACTGGATGAACTCTGCAAAATTATCTGCGCTAAATTGTCCAAGGCAAATGGATTGATCTAATGGTTCAACCTTCGCCCATGACTATGATGAACAAAGACAACGCGTCATTTTTACGATTATTTTTTAAAAATAAATCATGGTGGTTGTATTTTTCTTCTGGGTTCACCTTCATGTGCTTATTAGGTGTGTTTAGATTAATGTTTGGAGAATAGATTTTGGAAACAATAGATTTTGGGAAGAATAAATTTTAAAAATAGAGATGTTTGTATTATTAGTAGTAGAATCACTTTTTATATTGATAAATTACTAAAAAGGGTATGATATGATTAAAAGTAAGAGAGATGAAAGATGATAGAAAAGAAAGAGGAGAGAGAAGAGAGTGTAGAGAGGAGAGAGAAAAAGAGAGATAAGAGAAGAGAGATGAAAGAGAAAAAGAGAGATAAGAGAAGAGAGATGAGAGAGAAAAGAGAAAAGAGATGAGAGAAGGTGTAAGAAAAAATAGGGGTATAATAGTAATTGGATAATCCATAACCTATTTTTCAAACCAAAAGCTATTTTCAGTGGCTTATTCAAAATTTAGATTTCAAACCGAGATTTTGTCCAAAATTAATTCTCAATAAAAATTATTGTTGGTATAAAAAATTTTTAAATCGCGATTTTAACCCAGAATCTATTCTTGAACGCTATGCCAAACACACACTTATTAAGGTTTACACTTCATGGTTTCGGAGTCTATAAACTACGATCATTGAGTTGCTCAATGCTCTAAAACAGAAGCTAATAATATCAATACGATCTTGGGTTTGAATTTGATAAGAAATTAATTTATAGATTTACCCTCTGATTTAATACCAATAAGTCCCACAGGATTTAATATTTATAAGTTTGACTTGTAAATAATTACAAATATGAAAATTTAATTTATAAATATTGAATCTCTTAGAATCTGTTAATATTGGAAGAGATTTGATGAACCTATTTATATTTATTATTTTTTATTATGGAATTAAAAACAACCCATTGGATTAAAACATATTTAATAGAGACTCCGTTTCTTCACCACAAGCAGGGAATAACGTTGCATTTCCTCCAACTGACTTGACCACCCTAGATGCTAAACAAAAAAAACTGATATTTTAATATCTTCTAAGAAAAATAATATTCCTTCATTTCTTAATATAATAGCTAGTTGACTTTTTAAATTTATTAAATAAACTAAATAAATAAATTAATTATAACAAAAATCTAACATCTCAAAATAAATTTATATTATGTATTTTTTAATCTACTTAAATCAGTCAGCTAACTCTTATATTAGTTATAACTAACTGATTTATTTGGCTTCTATAATATATTCAAAAAAATTAATTAGCTCTTATATTAAGTAAGTAGCAGATGAATAATAATTAAGGAAATTAACTTGAAAATGGCTGAATTTTAATTAGAAATAGTTGAGTTTCAGTTGGAAATCTTGAGAGCCCAATGTAGAAAGATCCTCAACTGTAATCAATCTCTTTACCAGGTTAGTAGGTGTCATTTTCCCAACCTCATTTGTCATGATTAACTTAAGGAATTATTGGAAATATTAAAGATACTATTCCCCAGAAGCTACATGCTTACCCATAATCAATCATATTTTAATTGATATATTGACCTTTTTCTAAATTGAATCTAGCTCTCAATTTTTTCTAGTCTTTTTTTTTTTTGAGGAAAAGGCAAAATGATATTATAAGCTAATAAAGAGTCATATTACAATAGGAAGAGCTGTAAAAGGAAAAGTACTCCTAATCTTAGAAAAAGTCTGTTTATGAATAACTGAAGAAATAACTGGATTAAACAAAAGAAGCAAAGATTTTAAGCCCTGATCGATGATATTTGGTGAGCGAGAATCTAGTTTGTCCAGATGAATATGATCCGAGCCCACACAATAAATCTTGAGCGAATTTTTTTTTTCCCACCCGGTTCATCGGAACTTTACCCCGATTACATCTGGATCTGACCCGCGTCGCGCACCTAACTATAGTGGGTGAGTCTCCCAATAAAGATTTTCTGTATACGCCAAGACTCAAGCTCAAGACCTTATTTAAACGATATCGAACAGCTTACTACTCGAATCAACCCCATGTTGATAAATCTTGAGCGAATTGCTTACCATATTGACCCAAACCAAACCATGAATGATGTGGCCATAATAAGCCAGAAAAAAGGAACAAGAAATTTCATAGATAAAAAAGTTTATTCACGAAAATTTTCCATTAAACTAACAAGATATTTATATATTTATCCTAATTAATTTTTAAAACATAAATAATACCAGAAATAAAAAAAATATTATAAATATTTTTTTTGTTACAAAATTTTTGGAAAAAGGTTAGGCTCACTCACGATCTAAGAGTAGGACAAAATCTTCCTTCTTCCTAGGCAATACTAATATTATGCAAGGCAAGCCGTCTATTACCCTCGAACATAAACCTAGGCATCTAGGAGCTAAGATGCCTCCCCAAATATCGCGACTAGAACCACAACAAAGTAGTACTCCCCAGGGTTCGAACACGCTTCAAATAGTCGCATGTCTTATCTCTTCGCCAGTTGAATCCACAGAAGATAGGTAAATATTATAAATATTAAAACCAACCTGAAATGCTTGAAAGCAAAATACTTCGGGCCTGTTAATAGCCTTACCGACAACATTGGACTCTGAAGACCTTCATGTTAGATATGTTACGCAGCTCAAAATTCTTCTGGGATTGAAAGTTCTAAGTAATAAACTGCTTGAAATCAGGATACCTATTTCTGTCTTTTATACATTTTATGATCATTGTGCCGCAAAAATTTCTCTGCTAGATGCTTCCCATCAATGATGAAACCTGCAAAAAGTTCTGAGGTTGAGTTTTGTGCATGCCACAACTTCTTCTCAATTTGACTTAGACTCCTTCCATCACCAATAATCACCACACGAACAAACTCCATCTTTAAAATGATGATATCGATTAACATCTCTCACAGAGATTTCCCTCTCTGTGATTTTTGATATGAACTTGATGGCAACATGGCAGTCCTCACAAATCTTGAGATTTTTCGTTATCAAAATCCTCGCTCCTGGCGGTGTGCTTATGAGTCCAAATGCAATAGCTAGCCTTTCACTATGACTGCACACCATGTGAGTTTTCTCATCTTCTTCAACATCATGGAAGACAGATCCTGTATCTGGCACATACCCAGATTCTCTCATCAGTCCTTCAAGCCTCTTAAGCTCTGCATATATTGGGCCTGAATTTGGATGTGAAACGTCCCCAGAAAGAAATGAATGGACTTTGTTTTTCACTTCAATCCAGCTACAAGCTGTGCTTTTCTTTACTCCTTTATCAATCATTAAATTCCTTAACCTTGCAACTTCTTCCCACTTACCTGATTGAGCATACATGTTTGATAAAATCACATACTGTCCAGAATCTTCAGGTTCTAGCTCAATTAACTTCTCTAATGCTAGCTCTGCCAATTCAACATTCTTATGGATCTTGCATGAGTTCAACAGCGCACCCCACAGACCAGAGTCTGGCATTACCTTCATCTGTGTTATGAGGTCATAAGCCTCGTCCAATTGGCCACAGTGACCAAGAAGATCAATCATACATGTGTAATGTTGGACTGTGGGATTGATACAGTAATCTCTCATCATCATGTTGAAGAAGGTTCGCCCTTCATCAAGCAAGCCGGCTCGGCTGCAAGCTGCGAGAACACCAACGAAGGTTATGTGATCTGGGTGAGCCTCTTTCCTCATTTTCTCGAATAAGTCCAAAGCTTCAATGGCATGGCCATGCATGGCATAACCAGCAATAATGGCATTCCAAGATACAACCCTTTTCTCCCTTAGACGGTTGAACAAATTATGAGCGACATTTACAGAACCACATTTTGCGTACATATCCAGTAAAGCAGTTTTGACCCTGTCATTGGAATGAAACCCATGTCTCCAACTAAATCCATGGATTTCCCTTCCGTGAGGAAGACAAGCCATGTCAGCAGAAGATGAAATCACGGTGACAAGAGTTGCCTCGGTAGGTTTCACACCCCTTGCCGCCATTTCACTGCACAGAGAGAGTGATTCATCAGGGTGTCCATTTTGAGCATAAGCAGCGAGCATGGAATTCCATAACACAGCATCTCTAACAACAATTTTATCAAACACTTGACGTGCATCTCCCACGCAGCCACATTTCGCATACATGTCAATAAGAGCGGCACCTACAAACACATCTGTCTCCCACCCAGTTCGTAACACACACTCATGAATATTCCTCCCATCCCCAATCGCAGAAAGTGCAGAGCATGCCTTTAAAACAAACGGGAAAGTAAAATTATCTGGCTTCAGCCCATGATCAAGAATCCTGAAGAAAAGCGAAATGGCAACTTCGTAGGGCCCATTCCATGCATAGCCACGGATCAGAATATTCCACAGAAATAAATTTCCTTTGGGAATCCTATCGAACAGGTTGTGGGCATAGCGTAGAGAGTTGCAAATAGAGTACAGATTAACCAATTTAGTGGCTAAATCTTGATCATAACCAAAGCCCAATTGGCACAATCGGGCATGAATCTGTATCCCGGGTCGAATCGCCTTACCTGCTATACAAGATTGGAGGAGAGACGCGTAATAGGAGGGTGATGGTTGTAGTGGGTAAGACGAATCGAGTTGGAGTTTTGGCCTGGGGTAATCAGCGAATGAGTGATACGACGACACTTGGAAGAAACATAGAGAAGCATGAAAGATATCGAGCAGAGAGGAGAAGGAATACAGGGATGTAGAGATTCTGTCGATCTTATTATGAGTTGAGAAGAAAGTCATTTCATTTCTCAAAGAAATGCGAAAGATTGAGGTTATAATGAAGCTTTGGTAGTAGGGTCACAAGCTCGCAACCTGGGCGGGAAGTGACTTCGCGGGTCATATTGTCGCATAAGAAGGCATGCCATTATAACCTCTCACCTAAGATACTGTCAACCGATCATTTATAAGCTAATTTTTTTTAAAAAAATTAATCTTTTAAGCTTTATAATTTTATAGGTTAACATGAACTTTTTTTACAGCATCTTTCAATATTTTTTAGGTGTCCCATCACTCTAAAATTATTGTTTAAAAAATATTTTTAGATGATAAATATACATTCAATTAAAATACTTTTTTGAAAATTAATATCAAAGTTAAAATTATTTATAAAAAATATTTTCAGACCAAAGTTTATCTTGGAAGATTAATATTTTAAGAATAAAATTATATCACAAAATACTTTATAGTGTTAGATATACCTAAAAATATATTTCAGAGTGTTGAATAAGTTATAAAATATTTTAAGTACTAGACGCACTTTAAAAATATTTTAAAATATTCTATACAACTCAACTCTAATTTTATCTTATTTTTTTAATTAGGTCTCTATTTTTTTATTATGTCTTTGTAGCTCTATCTTATTTTAATCGAATTCATGGGATTTTTTTTCTTTTCATCATGTTCTTATAATTTTATTTTATTTTTAATTAAGTTATTGCACTAATTTTTGTTTGACTTGTCACTTGTGAGTACAAGGGAACAAATTTAGAATAGTAAAAAAAATTACTATTTTTTTAAATTTTTCCTCATAATATTTTTTTAATTTTCTTCTCATAAAACATGCGGTTAATTTCATCAATAAATTAAAATGACCTGCAAAGGACAAAAACATATATGAAGAATCCATGCTTTTGTTCCTTTTTATGGCGCTTGTAAAGAAAGTACAGTGCTGAGAGGAAGCAGAAGACAGTGTCCGATGAATGAGACAACACAGTGGAATCGAGAACAGAGGATTGTACCTTAACCAAATAAGCGAAGCCACAATCTTCCTCATATATGGGTGATGTGTCCCTCCTATTAGTAGTATTACTCCCGACGCTTCCAATATATTAGAAATCTTCAGATAAAAGTGTTGGCCCAAATATAAAAAATAGACATAGTTAGTAATGAATGTTTGTCCATTTTATCCTGTTACATAATAAAAACACCGTACGTATACTAAACGTACAACTGTTCAAACATAAGCACGTGTTGTGTTGTTCCATAAGATTACCCGTCTACTCTTCAAAGCTAACCGTCACCCCAAAGTTTGTTAAGAGAGGCTCCAACTTACTATTATATTCTTATTTCCAATATGATTGATATTGGGCAGGGTCACGATTTCCTTGATTCTCAATTATGTGCATTCAAAGTCCTTTTTTTTAAATATATATATATTTTATTAGAAATAACCCTATTTAAAATATTAAATTGAGTACATCTTCTTTTAAAAATTTAACCTTAATACATCACGTTACGAGGGTCTAATTTTTTTTACTAGATTCGACATTTATTAGTGTGTAGATTACCATTTTGACTGCTTCATCATTAACAAAATTTTGACACCCTAATTAGGACGTATGTATTTGTGTGTGTTTGAGTAAATTTAAAATTTTAGTTTTAAAAGAGTTTTTTGCCCGAATTTTAATTTAAAAAACTTTAAAAAAAATAATCATATTTATCCAAAATAGCTTATGGATTAAACTATGGTTTAAAATTATAATTTTGAATAAGTTACTAAAAATAGCTTATAGAATAGTAAAAAAATTTATGGATTACCTAATTACTATTGTATCCTTATTTTTTCTGACACTCTCTCTTATCTTATCTTCTCTCTCTTCTACTCTTCTCCCTCGCTATGGGTTGCCGGATCACCTCTCCTCCGTCAAAGAAGAAGAGGAGCAACTATTTGAAGTCGTCGTCGGAGTTTCTAGTGGTCTATCGTGTGAACTCTTTTCCAGACATGGACTAGACGCGTGAACTCTTCTCCGTTGTGTGAACTCTAGTGGTCAAAAGAAGAACAAGAGGATTCCTTTTTTTTTTTTTTACCTCATACCTTTTATGATAATTTACTAATAACAAAAATCCTTCAGATAATAACTATCTAAACAGTCATTTATTCATAATTACTTTAGAATAGCTTATTCAAAAGCTCTTCTCCATAAGAGTTTTCAAAAGCTGTCCAAAACTCTCTTTTTTATAAGTTATTTTTTAAAAATTTATCCAAATGAGCCCTATATAGAGGTCCGATGACTTACATTCATGCATTACAAGGGAGCTGTAATTATCTCACTTTTGTGCAAGACTCAACTTTCACCTAACATATTCTTTTTTTATTGTGTACTGTGTTTTTTAATTGAAGGTAATCATATATTTAGGACATAATTAAATATAAATATGAACCTATTTTTTTAACAAAAATTTAAACATTAATTGATTATGTGATGAGAAAATAGCTTTTTTGTTAGGGCTAATCCCCGTTAGTTTCACTTAGTATATTTTTATTATAAAGATATGTTAATAATTTTATGTTGATTAAGGAATATACTATAGTTAAAATTAGTTAATACTTTTAAAATACTCTCAGTGAAGTTCATTAATTAAAAGAGATTGTTTAGTTAGTCAAAGAATATCATAGCAGAATATTTAAGAAAAACCATTGATTTAGATAAAATATATTATAGTATCATCCATTGTTGAAAAAAAAAGATCTTCCTGTCTTTAATACAAGCAAGAGTTATTGAGCTAATTTATGTAAATTAAAAAATTAAATAAATTAGTTAATTATAACATATATAATTTAATCTTCCTAAAATATGCATATAAAATATTAGATTATATATAAATTAGTTTCATGGTTTTGTAAAAAAAATACTCAACCAATATAAAAGACAAAATAAACTGAAATTTATGTTTAGAACTAAAAAACAAACTCTCGTGTCTTTTGTTTAGAACTAGGGAGTATTATAATAAAGATTAGAGAGAATAATTAATAATAGGTGGCCTTTTGACAGATGCTTGGTAGATTCATAAACTAGTAAGTACTGATCAATTCTAATGCGATTAATTAACTTGATTATAAGTTCGTTTATATATACTCACACTGGAGAGGAAGAAATATTAGCAATCAATTTCATATATTAATGTATTATTATGTTCTATTAGTCTAATATACTATCTCAGTATTTAATATATATATTTCACACTGAAGTTATATATATACGCCCACACACACATCTACCCTTCCCAACCACCAAACCAGAAAATTCTGGAAGATAAATAAAAAATGAAACTATATTAGGCTTCATATATTTTTCCTTATTAATATTTAATTTAATTTATTATTTTACAAGACAATAGAAGTTTAATTCCTCGCCATTTGACATATTGATAGAAAAATATTCAGATCGTAAGTTTGAATAAAAACCATTCATATTGATAACGTAGATAATATTTAAATTTAATTTAATCACATGGATATAAAAAAAAATCAGGACGCGTGTAACTCTTATGGCATGAGTGATAAGAGGAGTTTGGTCTTTCTTCACCAGTCTGGGGCAATTAACATCTTTATATGTTACAACTAGTTAATTAATTACTTATTTAATTTTTAATATATAATATATATAATTAATTTAATTATATTAAAAAATTAATTAAATTATTTAATATTATACTATTTTTTTAAATACTATAATAATTTTTTTTAACTCATTCTCTCTCTTGATTAATTTCTATTTTAGTCCAGACATCTTATTATCTTTATTTATGTTTACTTGTATCTTCAAGTGGGCT
Organism: Leucaena leucocephala; assembly: GCA_037074615.1. Classification (NCBI taxonomy): domain Eukaryota; kingdom Viridiplantae; phylum Streptophyta; class Magnoliopsida; order Fabales; family Fabaceae; genus Leucaena; species Leucaena leucocephala. Next base: position 18,382,010 of record CM073555.1, on the reverse strand, counting down.
TGATACTTTGCTAAGATGTTTTGGGTTTGTCCTTGTATATCTTAGTTATTGAAGTAGTATTAATAAAGATAATTAAAAAAAGTTAATAAATATTAAAAATATATCTTATATTTATGATTAAGATTAACTCTTTAATTAAATTTTATGTTAAGGATCGGATAAGTAATTCTTAGAACAAAAATAGTTAAATATAACAGACCTAATTTATAATTATAATTATAAGGGTTAAGGTATAAAAATGTTTATACATTTTTTTATAAGTGAGCCCAACACTATAAGTTTTTAAACAAATTTTTAGAATTAAAACAAACAGTTAACAGTGATTATATTTTTGTTCTAATTTTGAAAATTTATGGTGTTGGACACACATTTAACAAAAAAATGTATAAATATTTTTGCACCTTAACTCTAATTATAGATAGGGGTGTGCAACGGGCGGGCTGGGCTGGCCCGATGGTCAGCCCGTAGCCCGCCCGTGAAAGGTTAAATGGGCACGGCTAGCCCATGCTCGTACCTCAGCCCGTTTAAGCCCGTAATAAACGGGCTGGGCTGAGCCCGTTTGGGCTCAAATGGGCATGGGCAGCCCGTTTACGAAAAGTAAAAATTTTTCCTATTTAAACCAATTAAAGTTCTAATAACAATCAGAATAAAACAACAGTGCACAAATGATATAATTGCTCATCATAAAATCTTAAAAGAAAACATAATCATAAATATAAATTTGTAACCACACAGTCCACAATGCACACAAAATATAATTATTATTAATTGAACTATGATCATGCATCATCTTCATCAGATTCACTTGTGATGGTAGTAGACGGAGCTGCCTCTACCTCTACAAAACAAATTTGAAAAAGTATATTAGTATGTAATAAAAAGATGAAACAATAAAAATTTAAAATACTATTGAAATTACCTGCAACAAGACTTGTTGACTGCTCAAAATTATCAACATCAAACTCCTGCAATTTAGGGGGAGTCATCCGTAGCCAATTTTGAGCACATATGAGTCCCTCGGCCATGCTTGAGGATAAAGAGCTCCTAAAAGCATCGATGACTCGACCTCCAGTACTAAAAGCTGATTCAGAAGACACTGTAGAGACTGGAGCAGCCAACAAATCGCGGGCGATCAGACTTAGAACTTTATACTTAGAAGAATGCACTTTCCACCATGCCAGAATGTCAAATTTTGATTCAGAATAGTCAAGTAAATCAGCTTGAAGATATTCATCCACCTCTGAAAGTTGTTCAACCCTTTTAGTCACAATCTTGGCATTGGCTAAAAACTTCTTAAAAGTAGGATCAATGGCAGATAATGACATTCCAAGGTCAACATCTGGAACTATCACATTCCCCCTACAAGCATTAGCATCGATTTGCTCTAATAATGGCTCAGACTGAGATGTAGAGGCTTCCTTGCTAGAAAGATTGAAATTACTTGCATACTGATCCTGCAATCGATACAAGACATCCATAATCTGCTTCAACTTTACCTTTAGTTTCACTTAATGGCATCCTAGTAAAATGTTTCCATGCGTCAGATGTTTGCCTCCTTCTTTTCTTTGCTTGTGCTTGAGCTTTCCCTTCCTTATTTGGTGAGGTGGCAGTACCTTCAGTTTCAGTTTCATTAACCTCTTCAATAGCATCTTCCATTGTTGTGATTGGAGATTGTTCCGAGCTCATTCTCCTTCCTAAACATTGTATATCAGAATTCAGTATATCAGAATTGATAAACATTGTATTAAAGAGGAGATTGAATTGAGTATATCAGAATTGAATCACATCCCATTCCCAACCAAACTTCAAGTGGCAGATGTGCTAACAAAGTATAACATAACTCAGCAAAATTATAAAGCTAATACTTCAACAGCAATGCAACAATACTAACTTACAGCAAACAAGAAAAATTGTTTTATGTGTGATTGATTCAAACTCCCTCACATAGTCAGATGGCATAATAAAGCAAGGATCAACCGATCAACAAATATAACATCAACTCCACATCTAGCAGCTTACTGACTAGTACATCATCTGACTTCTTCCCAACAGTTTTCTAATGTAAACTCGATGCAAAAGTTTCAAATGGAAACAACCTTGCAGGCACCATTGGGTTGGACGATTTAGCAATTTGGTATACCAAGATTAAGCATCCCACTTTAATCATCCAAAAACTGTTTTTTGTTTACAGAGAATCCTCAAATTAAGCATGTTGACAGAGCAAACAGATAACTGTTTTCCTTAATCCGCTTGAAAAATATGCAATTCAAACATAATAACAAGCAAACAGAGATCGCCTGTGAGCAGGAACAGATCTATCGATCGCGACACAGAGAGAGGGTATAAAAGATCTAAAAATCCACCGGAGAATGCAAATAATGGTAGAATTAGAAAAGATCGATAGACGACACATAATGACATAAATAGAACAGGAAAACTTACAAGAGACAGAGAGAGGGTGTGGCGGCAAGAACAATACTGCACCCCTCTATCGTCCGCGAAATGATGTGAAGCAGGGGATTGGGAAGTATATGCTTTATCCTCTCGTAAGTGGGGTTTTCTGCTGACAGACAGGACGACAGCGAGCAGTGAGTGCGACGGCCGACGAGGAAGAAAGCAGATAGCTACGACGGTAATCAGGCTCAGGTGGAGGCGTGGAGCCGAGAGCGACGACGGTAATAAAGTCGATACTGCCTCTGTAGCTTGAATGAATCCTTTGGGCTTTGGCTGGTTCTGTTAGAACGGGACTCAGGTGGCTCAGGTGGAGGCTGCAGCCGCTACGGAGGAATTGCCAAATTCTCAAGGATTCGCCTCGCCTTCTCAATGTGTCGCCAATCGCCAGTCGCGGGTCGCCGTCCCCAAACCCTAAATGAAAGACAAAGTGACAGTCAGACAATGTGCGTGCGCCGTGCGGTCAGTGTGTTTGCCTTGTGCCTTCCCCCGCCTAAAGCCCTAACCTAAACGAATTAACAATAAAAATATTTAAAAAAAATATATGTATATGTATATACATATACGGGCGGGCACGGGCAGCCCGATGGTGTGCCCGTGCCCCGCCCGTATAATATACATAGCCCGCCCATTTAACCCGGCCCGTTACGGGCTTACTTTGGGCGGGCCCAAACTGGGCAAAATGCATCCGGGCCCGGGCGGGTCTACCGGGTAGCGGGTATTTTGCTCAGCCCTAATTATAGATATATTATCCTAATTAAGTCTTATATTGAAGATTGGATAAGTAATTCTTAGAACAAACACAGTTAGATATAAAGAACCTAATTAATCAAATTTATTGTATCTTTTATAATGAATCACAATATTTATAATTAGATCAGCCATTAATGAGATTTTCATATAGTATTAGATCTCTGAATGAGATATGAGATGCATTCCGTTCCAGAAAGTATATATTTATTGGATAGTCTTTTAATATTTCTCCATATTTATATTTCGATTTTCAAAAATTTTAATAAATGTCAGGAGAATAATTTTGAGAAATTTTTGTACCTCGCGCGCAGGACAAAGTTTAGTTTGAAGATAATATGGCATATTTCTGGCAGATGGTCATTAATTATTAATTTAATAATTTAATCTTTTAAATATACTGCCTCAAATGTCGAAATTCACTTGAAGGCGTTAATTTAGTTAATTTTGATTTAGATCTTTAATTTCATTAATTTCGCACGCATATATACTTAGCTTTAGAATTAATTTGGTCTCCATAGTCCATATAAATGACCTTAATTTAGTCTTTTCCTTTTAAAAAAAAAATACCCACGATCTTGACGTGGACTTCGTGACCCTCGTATATGAATATAATTACAAATAAGGCCCACTACCAGATATTGGGGTCTCATCGCTCACGACCCCCAAGAAAAAGTGGTTTATATGCTTTTAACCATTGGTATAAGTAATCGATTAATTTAAGTTAAGTATTTGTAAAACTATTCAGATGGCAAATTCTCTAATAAGATTTAACGCTGCTACATTCAGAACTCACCAACAAAAAAAAATATTAGGGAATAAGAGCGGAAGGAAAGAGAGTTGGTTACAAAATAATATTTGAATTTTTATTGATAAAAATACTCATATTTAATATCAAATAGTTAAAATTGCTTTAATAAAAATATACATATATTTAGAGAAAAAAATACAGCAATACCAATATTTTTACCTTCTATGTATAAAATATTTTTCTTTAAATTTGACATAACATATAAGGACATATAACAATTTGGTTAATAATATATAAAATCATAAATTTAAATTATATTATTGATATAAATATTTTATTGATGGAATACGCTTTAAAAATACTTTTATAATTATTCATTCAATTAAGAGATATTGGTGATCCAAATAATTTATCAAAAGCCAACTCGTCTAAACATATTTACTATCACATAAATATTCATATATTTTGTAGGCATGAGTTGTCCCATGCATGACATACACATATATAAGATAAGTGATTGATTGATTAAACTAATACATCATACTTATGTTTGAATAGTGGTCCTATCATTAATCAAACAAAACACACACACGTGTAAGTATGGACACACAAATGCAAAAATATCATATTTGACCCATGTTAAAAATGAGTTTTCTCCACTATTTATGAGGTTGCAGTAGAAACCGGATAACAGTAAATTTCAATTACTGAATCCAGTTATAAAGTAAAAATATAACAAACCTACTACCACTTCTATTCTTCAAATAACAAACGTGAAATTGAAATTAATACTTATTTAGTCATAAATATTAACTTTTATTAAACTATACTTAATTGATATTTTTTTTATAATAATTAAATAAAATAGAAGATAATTAACATAACAGTAGTCGGTAGCTGAGGGAGCTGTGCTCTCTCACATTTTACAGACACACTTCGTCTAACAGTCAATCCTACCTGCCCTATCTGTCTCCCACTAAACCACAACACTAAATAATAATAATAATAAGAAGAAGAATAAATATCATATAATTAAAAAGTAGTACTAACAGGGGAAAAAATGATTAAAAAAATCCGATGCGAGTTCCTTCCGTTTGTTTTTATATTCTTTAAACTTTATCCTTTAATTGGGAAGCAGTCCCTACCCCTCTCTCTCATCTCTCTATCCCAATAACATTCTATTTCGTCTTTCTTCCTCTCTCAGACCCCTTGTTACTCCTAACTACACCAGAATTACTACTGTAGCTTCTTCCATGGCCATCTAATAACATGTCCAACGATCCTCATCACTACTTTCCCTCCCCTGCTCTCTCTCTCAGCCTCGTAAGATACATCCTTCTTCTTCTTCCTTCCTTCCTTCCCACTATATATAAACATATTTGTTTATATATCTATATATCATGAAATTCAATTAAATTAAGTAGGGTTTTATTTTATGTTTCCCTCTTTTGATTTCTTTATCGTGTTTTCGTTTGATTTGGATTTGAAAGGCGGGAATCTTTCGCCATGATGATGAGGTGGCGCCGTCCAGCAACGCTGAGGTGGAACAGGCCGGCGGAGGAGGCGGGCGACGAGACAACACTACTGTTCAAGAGATTAGCAGTGAGAATTCTGGTGGGCTGATCGGGAGATCGTCGAGATCGGAGGATGGCTTCGAGGAAGAAGGCGACGAAGATGTTCAAGGTGACGGAGACAAGGTCAAGAACAAGAAAAAGAGGAAGAGATATCATAGGCACACTGCTGAGCAGATCAGAGTACTGGAAGCGTACGTAAACTTTGCTGCTCTCGCTCCTCTTTACTACTAGCTACATACATGTGGGTGTACTTCTTCTTCTTGTAATTCTTTTGAGTGTACTGATAAGTGAGAATTCTGCCAATAAAATAAAGAGATTAATTAGGGGCTGCCCAGCAAATTAATTATAATTAATGATATAAGTCTTCTATATATATATAGGTTCATAATTTTCATGCGGATCGTACTGCTAGCTTTTGACATACAGACCCTCAAGAACGTATATGGTTTCAAGTCATCAATGATTGTTTTCTAGCTTCAAATGGGACAAAATTAGCATAAAATAATCTTCTGTTGCATTTGTTTTTATTATAATTTAGTTATCAATGATTTTTATAACATATTCTCTCTCTCTCTCACTATATATATATGTTATGCTAGTTAAACTTGGTTTATTTTCTCCACTGTAATAAGGAGGTAGTCGTTGTATTCATTGCTCCTTAAAAAGAAAAAAGAAAAGAGAGAATCATTGGACCACTCTACTGCAGAAGAATTTGAAGTGAATCATATATATATATATATTGGTGCAGACTTTTCAGAGAGTCGCCACATCCTGATGAGAACCAAAGACAAGAACTTAGCCAGCAATTAGGCCTTGCTCCTAGGCAAGTCAAGTTTTGGTTCCAAAATCGTCGAACCCAAATCAAGGTATATTAATCACTTCATAAATTACTTAATTCCTCCGTTTATATTAACTTGAATTTAATTGTTAGCTAGAGAATAGGATCAATATATCCACAAGACTAAATTATATTTTCAATTTTCCTGCAGTCAATATAGTAGTTGAGTAACTAATATTGTGTAATGGAAGGAAACAATATAATGCAATTTTGTATTATTAGGTAATTATATTAGGAATTATTTGTACTGCTGCAGGCTATACAAGAGCGCCATGAGAATTTATTGCTAAAGTCAGAAATGGATAAGCTTAGAGAGGAAAATGAAGGCTTGAGAGGGATCATAGACAAAGCTTGTTGCTCCAACTGTGGCGTCGCCACCATTTCCTCAGATTCTCCCATGCTTCCTGAACAACACCAACTACGTCTAGAAAATGCCAAACTCAAAGCTGAGGTTCGTATCATTATTAATTATTTCTCACTCCTTGGTCTTATATTCATTCTTGGAGAATATTCACTAATTAAACACACATAATATGTGGGACATGTCCTAATCTAAGCCTATCAATACAATTATATAGAAATCTCACGATTCAAAGTAGCCCAAGACTCTAAAATACCTCTCACCATAATTTCTTGATCTGTTGAGACAATTGAAAACATGATGATAAAGTATGTCAGAGAATCTTGTAAGTAGTGCATGTGAATTCAGGTAACTCTTAAGGTATGTTGGATAGGGAGAGAATGAGGGGAAAATAAAAGTAAGAGAATATTAGAAAGAAAAATTTCTTAAAATGATAAAAAAAAATTATATTTGAGAGTTTTTCCACTTAGTATTATTTTCTCCATAATTTTCTTTCTATCAAGCATAAAGTTAGGGAGTGAGTGAATGAGAATTAGTTTTATTGAATATACTATTCTAACCCAGTCTATCAGTAACATTTTAATAACTTCCCATCAAGATTATTTATTTAATTAAATAAATAACTAAACATGAATGAATAAAAATCATAAACCTTAGTCAATCTGACTAGCAGAAACTCATGACATTCTATTTAAATTGGATGACTGAATATCTAGAATATCCTAATATAATTTAAATATTAAATATAATATACTCCTCCGTTCTTAGAGGTGGAAATAAATATCTAACATAATATGTAGGGGTGTACATGGGCAGGGCTGGGCTGGGCAGGCCCCATGCCCGGTGCCCTGCCCAAAAAAAGCATGGGCTACATTTTGCAGCCCGATGCCCGGCCCTGCCCGGTAAAAGCCCTAACTACTTTGGGCTGGGCATGGGTGGGCTGGGCATGGGCGGGCTGGGCATGCCCAAGTTTTGATGTCATGCTCATGTTGTGAAAAAAATCTGCAATTATGAACTTATAAAATAATACCATATTCATATGTCTTTAAAACTTAAATAATATCCATAATTCACTAAGAATAAAGCAACAAAAAGATAATAATTAAATTTTTAAAATCCATTGTATGTAAAAAAAGAAGTCTTAAAGTCTAAGTAATTTGTAATTGTAACTTTGTATCAATCTCCCTAATATTGACAAAGATTAAGTATCTGAAAAAAAATAAATAATTATAATTTATAATGTAATTATATGATGATTAGCAAAGTTAAAAAAAAAGAAAAAAAGAAAAAATTAATGTAGTTATAAATATTAAAAGATACAATTTACATACTTAACTACTCATATTTTTAAAATGAACCTCTAGTCACCAGTAACTATCATATTCTCCCTTTTAAGTGTAGCATTTAGGGAAAAAAGTAAAAAAAATAAAAGAAGTGGTGCTCATGGGCAGGGCAGGGCAGGGTAACCCCCTGCCCGGTGCCCAGCCCGGAAAAAGCATGGGCTGAATTTTGTAGCCCGATGCCCAGCCCAGCCCTATATTTATCGGGCTGGGCAGGGCTATTTTATTGCGGGTTGGGCTGGGCATATCGGGCCATGGGCATTATGCACAACCCTAATAATATGGACACACTTACCCTTTTCATTAGGTTTAGCCATGTCATATATTTGTGTGTGTAGATCGAGAAGCTTCGAACAGCAGTAGCGAAGGGCCAACCGGGGTCGACAACGCCACCTTCGAGCTGTATGGGGAATGAGCAAATGGAGAACGGAAGCTGTATGGAAATTTACAGTGGAATATTTGGGCTTGAGAAGGCAAGGATAATGGAGCTAGTTAAGGAAGCAATGGAAGAGCTCATAAAAATGGCAACTACGGAGGAACCACTATGGGTTCGTAGCGTAGAGACTGGTCGCCAAATACTTAATTATGATGAATATGTAAAACAGTTCAAAGTTGAACACTCGTCATCGTCGAAGAGATCATCGTACTCCATCGAAGCCTCGAGAGAAACTGGGGTTGTTCTTCTCGATCTCCCTCGTCTTCTTCAAATCTTCTTGGACGTGGTACGTATATATAGTATGTAAGCCTATCAGGAGAAAACAATATAACTTTGTAAAAACTAAGTACTTATAATTTTCATTTGACTCTTTCTATTTGCAGAATCAATGGAAGGAAATGTTTCCGAGCTTAATATCGAAGGCAGCTATTGTTGATGTTATTTCTAGTGGGGAAGGTGCTAACAGGGATGGTGCGGTGCAACTGGTGAGGAAATTATAATTTCATTATTATAATAATTATGGTAATATTTGTAAAATATGAATATATCATATATGTGATTGAATTATGAGTTCAGCATGTGTAGTTATTTTACAATATTATATACTACCTCATCTCCCCTCGTTCCTTAATATAAGAATTAGTTAATTTATTAAATAAATTAAAGAACATATAATATAAATTAGTCTAGTTAGATTTTGTTATAATTAATTGATTTATTTAGTTTATTTAAAAGGAGTATAATGACGAATTAATATCTTTCACTAATTGATTTAAATGAATACAATAAACCTTAAAGAAGATTTTACCCTAGACTCTTTAAGGGTAGCACATAAGATGATGACTAAGTTAAGCTCCCTTTAGGTGAAAATATATACAACCTCCCTACTCATTTAAACCTTATTCTAATACCCCATATATATATATATAGGTCGTCAACTAACACTTATAACTAACTAATATTACTTTGACTAATTCAACCTTCCTGCAATGATAGTGCAGATGTTCAGCGAGGTGCAAATGCTGACACCAATGGTGGGGAGTAGAGAAGTGTATTTTATGAGGTACTGTAAGCAATTGAATGAAGAAGAGTGGGCAATCGTGGACGTATCCACTGACCAAGCACAAGACACTAGTATTGAGGCTTCTCTCCTCAAATGCAGAAAACGCCCTTCCGGTTGCATCATTCAAGACACTTCCAATGGCCACTGCAAGGTAACATGGGTGGAGCACATAGAATGCGAGAAGACCAGAGTCGAGACAATGTACCGGAGCATCGTGAAGAGTGGGCTGGGCTTCGGGGCACGGCGGTGGCTGGCGACTTTACAGGTGCAATGCGAACGGGTCGTGTTCTTCATGGCGACGAATGTGCCGATGAAGGACTGCGTGGGTGTTGGGACGGTGGCCGGCCGGAAGAGCGTGATGAAGTTGGCCCAAAGAATGACAAGGAGTTTCTGCAACGCCGTTGGGGCTTCAAGCTTGAATACGTGGAGCAAGTTTAGTGGTGAGAATGGAGAAAACATAAGGGTTAGCTCGAGAAAGAACATGAATGAGCGTGGAGAGCCAGTTGGAGTGATATTATGTGCTGTTTCTTGCGCCTGGCTTCCAGTCTCACCTAATCTTCTCCTTCGGTTCTTGAGGGACCAAACTCCACTTACTCAGGTACATATCTCTTCCATTTGCATATATATATATACATATATATACATTGGATCAGAGCGATGCGATAAGCTAGAGGTTACAAGTTGGATCAAAACAACTATCCCCACTTACAAAGAGCTCTTTTGCCATTAGGCTACAATTAGGCCATTGGTTCTTCCATTTGCCTATATGGAGAGCACCGTTTATATGATGCATGTTAACTGTGTTTGGTGAATTATCATTGTTATAGTGGCATGTGAGAACTGGCGGTGAGCACGTGCAGTCTATCGTAAACTTGGCCAAAGGAAAAGATCGAGGCAACGCTGTAACCATCCAGGTTGGTTTTTCTTAACTTATTTACTTTTAAAATACTGTTCAAATTGGGTTCAGCGGTTAAAGCCTCGGACCCTCTCACCAAAGGGAGGGGTTCAATTCTAGAGTATCGTGGTGTTTGCCATATATATATATATATATAAACACTGGTTGTTTACCCTATTGTGTAGGCAGTTAAATCGGAAGACGACGGTAACAGTACGTGGATTCTGCAAGACAGCAGCACGAGTACGTACGAATCAACGGTGGTGTATGCTCCGGTGGACATCGCTCGCATGCAGTCGGTGATCACCGGCTGCGACTCCAGCGATGTCCCGATTCTGCCGTCAGGATTCTCCGTCGTCCCCGACGGAATGGAGGCCATAAGACCATTGATGATAGCTTCTTCATCAAAACAAGGAGGAGAAGAAGAAGAAAAGAGCACAGAAGAAGGGTCTCTGCTTACAATGGCGTTGCAGGTCCACGTCAGCACTTCTCCTTCTACTAAGCTAACACAGGACTCTGTTGAATCAGTCAATACTCTCGTGTCTTGTACTTTGAGAAATATCAGAACAAGTTTACAGTGTGAGGATGCTTAGTTTTATTGTCCATGTAGGCTTTCATGTTTCAGGTATATATATATATAGAGAGAGAGAGAGAGAGTTCTCAGGAAGAAGTGGCTTGTTTTAAATTCTCCACTTTTTTGTAAGGGGTTTGATTCATTTGTTATTATTCATTTTCAAGTTTGGGGTTTGCAGTAAATAATGACCACATGCATCTGGATTCCCATATATAAAGAAGAATGAAAAAGACAAACAGTTTTTGAATATTAAGGGATTTTTATGATGTATATAATATATTGTCTATGGATATAATTACCAATTATTGAAATGCTTGCTTGGTTGAGTTTGCTTTAGATTTTTTAATGGTATCAAGAAAGTGGAGAAATTATCATTTCACTCCCAAAAATTATAAAATTGATACATAAATTATAAAATAACTTTCAAAGAAATAAATGAAATGAAACTGTAATGTAATCCATGCTTAGAATCTAGTTAAAATATTTATTTTTTTGGAAAAGAAATCTGTAACTTGTAACTAAGCCAAAAAAATGTCAATGAAAAATCAAGTAGCTTTGTGCAAATTAGACCTCAATTAAGGATAATTGTCGTTTTCCAAACCACCAATAAGAACATATCCTTCAACAAGCTGGGGATAGGCTTATCCAAATCCGATCCACGTGGCACAACGTAAATGAATTCCCAAATCTGCTAGTGACGTGGCATTTTGTGTCCAAGCAATAATATATTCTCACTACAGAACCCAAATGGAAAAATAAAAAACGAAGAAAAAATAGCAACCATGGCTTCTCTGGCAACCTTAGCTTCTGTCCAACCGGCTTCCGTCAAGGGCCTCGCTGGAAGTTCCCTTTCTGGAACTAAGCTCTCTATCAAGCCCTCTCAACAGAGTTTGAAACCCAGAAATTTCAGGTTCCAAACTACATTTTCTCTGCTTCTTTTTTTCTATTTCGTATGAACTTACGAATAAAAAGTAGAAAAAAAACCTTCGACTATCGAATTACTGCAATTAACTTAGCCTTAAATTTTGTTTATTATTGATGGGATTGTCATTAGGAGTGGAGCTGTGGTGGCCAAGTATGGTGACAAGAGTGTATACTTCGATTTAGAGGATATTGGCAACACTACTGGGCAGTGGGATTTGTATGGATCTGATGCACCTTCTCCTTACAACCCTCTTCAGGTTCGTCTCTACAATTTCTTCATTTTTTCCAAGCTATGGAATTGGTGAAAACGTGAACATTGACAGTTCCGAATTTGGAAATACAACTTAAAAGATCTCCGGAATAAATAATTATGCATATGATATAAGATCATGGAAGTGGTAGTTTAGAAAAAAATTATGTTGACTTTAGTTCGGATTATTTTCTGATTGATAATATGATATTATCTTGATTGGAGAAAGAAGATTACATACGTAGGACTTTGTAGGTGTGTTTGAGTCTTTGGGGCCTCAAGTTTTTTCCCTTGTTTTTTGTGTCCTAGATATTATGGCTCTTATACCTTAATGAATTAGCTAGGTATGTATAGCAGGTTTTTCTTTCTATCAAAGTTGTTTAAATCCATTTGATAGGATCTATTTTAAGATTATACATCTTCAATTCATTGTTCAATTAGTCTGGTACTCTTTTAACATATTCTAATACTGCTTAACAATATTAGAAGGCATGGCTTTTTATTTTCACTGGGTTGTTTGTTGTGTTAAATTTCAATTTGATCATCTCACCATTCATACATCTTAACGAATCAAAGATTAGCTAGACTGCACCAAACTGTGAATTCTTATTCTTTGAGATGGATCTGCAGAGCAAGTTCTTCGAGACATTTGCAGCTCCATTTACAAAGAGGGGATTGTTGCTCAAGTTCTTGATATTGGGAGGTGGCTCTACTCTCGCTTACTACAGTGCCACAGCTACGGGTGATGTTCTTCCAATCAAGAAGGGCCCACAACTTCCACCTAAGCCTGGTCCACGTGGCAAGATCTAAGCTAGTTTCTTCTGGTTTAATATATCTGTTACCATCATCAATGCGTATTTATGTTCAACTCTGCTGCTATTCAAAGATGTTAATTTCCGCTCTAATTATTGAATGGCATTGCTCTAATTTTAAATTGAAGCAGAGACCTGTTAGTTTGGACCCCTTGATTCTGATTTTAGTTTGCAAATTAAATCTGGGGAATTATATCTCTTGAAGAAAGACCAAGTACTTTTGCCTTAAGAATTTGAAACATCTTACCTTTACCAACAGAGCAAAGAAAAACTTTAAATGATAAGTTTATGTGCTTGTTTGAATTTGCTTATGATAATATGTTCACGTATACGTACTTATTTTATAAACTGTAAAATCAATTGTAAAATTACAATTGAAAAGTTAAATTGGGTTCAAATGGCGAATTCAAACAAGCACAAAGACTCTTTGCCAACCAATCAGTATTGGATATAAAATACAAAATATACAATATTCACAAACAGTGAACAATAGGACTTGTTTTGTAAGCTCTAAGCAATGCATAGAGGAACATGTCTAGTTTTGTCGAAGTTGTGTTAGACACATTGGCCTATATAATAACATCAGCTGAAGAATTCTAATAAGATAATACAACAGGACAGAAAGGGACCCCCCCCCCCAAAAAAAAAGGAACTTTGTGAAATAATCAGAAATCACAAATTTTAGTGGCTACCAGACTACAAATCCTTCATATCTGACATTGCCTCAAACCCAACGATTTTGCTTGTTCAAATCCTATGTACAAAAAATGAACAATGAATAATCAAAGGCTTCGTCTCATCCCATACCTGTCCATCCCTGCCATCTTCTTTCTCCTCTCTCAAACACTTACTTATGATAATCTTTCAAATATTCAATCTCTCCCCAGACACATCTAGTAGGAGTTTCGTGTATTAGATTGCCCTTTTCATTTGATGTCTCTCTCTCTCTATATATATACATATCTTTAGTGGCGAGACGTTGGACTTCTCACACCTCCCAAATTCTCAAGGTAGGATTTCCTGGTGGCCACGTGGGGAAGCTTTTGATTCTTTGAATCAAGGTCCTTGATGAAGTCTTCTGAGTCCTTCTTCATGTCTGAGTCACCTTGATCAGCTTCCCATCCCATGAAATCTAATAGTGTCATTGAACCTGGTGTTTCTGTCTCTTCTTTGGGAGTTCCAAACTTTTCTGATTTCGCCGCAGCAACTTGTGGTGAGTTTCTGCTAACACTCCTTCTTGCTGATTGTGATTGAACTTGAGTTTGCTGATCTGCATACAATACATCTTCTATTCTTGATAGTACTGTAGATGCTAAACTTTCCAGAATCCTTGAATAGCTTTCTAGAACAGCTTGCCCTACATCCTGTCAACAGAATAATTACATCATTAAATTTAGCCTTCTTTTAAGAAGCTTAGACACTAGCATACTATCAAAAAAAGGCCAACCCAGTTCGAGTCCCCACTTGGTGGGGGTGCTGGGGAAGGGAATAACCTAGGCAGCCTTACCCCTGCATTGCAGGGAGGCTGATTCGAACCCGCGACCTCAGACCCCACGGCAAGCGAGCTTACCGCTGAGCCAAGCCGGCCCTTCACTAGCATACTATCAATTTGACAAAAAATTATTTAGATAATATATTGAAAAATCAGTTTTAAAAAGTTCAAATCTAAGAAAAGTCAAAAATTAAAAGTCAAAAGCATAAAAAAATTGCTTCAACCTTAAAGTGACTTTTGGATAAAGGGTTAATTGTCTTAGAAAATATCATTTTTTTATCCAACTAACTTTTTTTTAGCCCAACTAACTTGAGGCTTCCTAACATTATCCCAAACAATCCCAAACAAGCCCTCAATCTTTCTTCTTTTTTTCTCTCCGAAGTCTTTAAAGTCTTTAAGAACTTGCTATCAAAACTTCTAGAGGATATAGACTCTATAGAAAGGAGTAGGAATGAAACTAGGTTGTGCCATTTAGGGGCAGCCGCCCCCAACTAATCTTCTCAATTACGGGTATATTGCATTTAGTAAACATCAATATTTAGTTAAAATTATGCATTTGGCCCCTTAAAATTCTATGCTTGCTCTCCTAATTGTTAAAGTTTACAACTTTTGCTCCACCCCTTACAGTTTTTTTCCTGGTCCGTCCCTGGAAAGGAAACGTGTGTAACATAAAGCAGAAAACGGCCAACAGAAAATGCTCTTACCCCATTGAATTGAATTTTGCTTATATCTAATGAAGATTGAGGGATCCCTGGAAAACGATGCTTTAGGAGAAGCAAGATAGTTTCTGCTCTCTCTTCAAAAAGTTCTCTTTTTTCTATACTCACAGCAGAACTCCAAGATGATTTGTTATCTTTCTGGATCATCTTCCTCTTCCAAATCACTATGGATGCCTCCATTCTGTTCTTTAGATCTAGAATCTTATGTTCTGATGATAAGTCAATTCCCATTAGGAATTGATCAGGATCAAAAAATTCATCTGTAATGCTCCGGTAGATCGAGTCCCCAAGACTTGCTCTCCCATTCTGTAAAAATGAAAATTAGAACTATTAGATTTTAATGAATTAGGTATATATTAGGTTTATCTGTTTTATCAAAATAGTTTAAGCCAATTTGATATAACGCCTCAAGGCCATATATATGTTCCAAGAACACGTTGCGGGGAATTTTGAGAAGAGATAAAATCATTGATCTTACCTTTGGTAGGGATTCAATATAGCATTCAGGGATCTCCATTTCTGATAGAACTAGAGCATTTATGGCCATTGCTGCTTTAAGTACTTGGTTCACACAATCTTTCTGATACTGCAGAAATTTTCTTGCACCATCAGATAAACCCTCTGGGGAAACTTTGACTGTTGGTAACCACCACTTATCATCATTTTTCGACTTAGTATCTCCGTCGTCAGCGTCTTTCTTTACATAATAGAACTCCTGTTGTTCTTTAAAGTTGTCTAGGCAATCCTGTTCATAATTAATCATTAACAATGAGTTAATTATTGAACATTCTCAACCTGAGAAGGATGAATATGAGCATTTGTGGTTTGAGTTCTTACAAGAAGCATCGCATCTAGCTTGCGCAAGGCAGGGATATTCATGTGGAGATCTGTTCGTTGTCGAGTTGTCATGACCTGTTTCAACCAAAGTTTTTGGTGATATAGCGAGTGACATTGATATATATATATATAGAGAGAGAGAGAGAGAGAGAGGAAGACTGTTACCTCCATGCTTGTACCATCCTTGTTTTTTTGTTGTGAAGGAACCATTTCGACAATGTAATCAGTAACTGATAGAAGCCAGTCAATTTCCTTTCTCCATTTTGCTTTCCTTTCTACCGGCATCGGCTCTAGGCGTCTTTGTTCGCCGAAAATGGAAGCTGCAATTTCAGAAAAGAATATAAAATACTCTGACAATGAATCTGAATGTTCTTGCTATGTGAATAGGAGAAAGAAAATCTAATTCAAGGTATACCTGCAAGGTTTGTGAATGCATTCGACAAAGCCAAAGCAGAAGAAACACCCTTTCCTCCACCAGACATATCCTCACCTAATAGTAATTTTGCAAATCTCTCCTTCATCTGTACCATTTCTGAATTAAACCCAACCATAAAATGTTCAAGTTATAGTCTAATTCAACGGTGTTTATCCACAGAATTTGAAGGGGGGAAAACAGAGGAAATGAATGATAATATATGCATAAAGATTGAAACTTTGTGCATTAACCTTGAAGAAGCTTTTCTCTGATTTCTTTGATTGCTTGTTCTTCTCTGAGTTTTTGTGATCTCATACGTCTATCTAATGCACTCCCAATTTGGTTATCTCCTTGAGTTGTTGATGAAGCTTCATCTGTAGGATCTAAAATGCTTGCACTCTCAACACTTAGACTCTTTGCATGCCTCCCAGGCAGATCAAACATACCTTTGAAATTGAAGAGCTTGGACCTGTAAGTTTCCTGCTCTTCTGGCCGACCCATTTTCTTAAAATCTTCACCAAGGAAGAATCTTCAGAATTAGGAAGAAGAACAGAACATGGGGTTTCCAAGACCTGTTTGGGAGATAGTAGGAGAAGGAAGGAAGGAAGGAAGAAAGAGAGAAACTTTTCTTAAGAAATTTTCTTTTGTGGGGTTGTTTCTTGAGAGAGAGAAGAGGAAAATTCAAGGGAGAAGCTAGAGTTTGGCAATGAAAACCCAAGATTTCTTGAGGAGATTGTCTGTGAAGGATTTGACAGAAAAGTGTGGAGGTGATTGGTTGATGGAAATTTCCTAATTGTTTAGTTTAGGGTTTAATAGAACGTGGGGTGCATGTTGTAAGAAAGGAGATGATGGATTTAAGAGTGAGAAGAAAAAAAAACAGAGATTTGTATCATTTTTTGTGTCTAAGGAGGAATCTGTTTTGCTTAACATGTTGGATGGTTGAGGTTGTAGTTTGAAAGTCAAAGGTTGCTAAGAACCAGGGAAGACAGCTGTATATTTCTAGCCTTTTCCAACCCAACAAAAAAATGTTATTATTCTTAATCAAATCAGTTTCTCCATATGTCAAAATCTTAATAACAAACATCTAAAAAGTAAAATACCAGAACCAAAGTTTTGTTTTGTGGGGTAATACTAACCTCCTAGAAATGGACGATGCTTTGCCCTCAGCAGAAAAAATATTCTGTTGGTTTTGCACTAAGGTGAGAGAAAATATTGGGGACCAATATCTTGGGTTGTGGTTTTGCCACACAAACTAGATTCTGTTTACTAGATTTGATTATCCCTATATAGAGTGCTATTTGTTTTGAGGAGGAGAAGAAAGCTGCTAAATACCACTTGTCTTTAGGAATCTGAATTAGTGGGGGAGGGAAAATTCTTATCTTCCTAAAAATTAAAGGAAAAATTGGTAAAACGTGCCGAATTAAAATTTTTGTCAATTAAAGGACTTGGGTTTAAGTATCAATATTTTTTTTATAAATTTTTTAAAATACTGATATTTTTTGTAAATAAAAATATATCAGGTCTTTCTATTCAATAAAATTTTTAAATAAAAAAATTTCACCATTTTTTTTAAAATGGATCTAATTCATGAGAATAATGTAAAATAAAACGGATTTTTTTATTTATAAAAGATGAATGCGTGCTTCAATTATTTGATCTTGTATTTTTTCCATTAAATATGATCAATTTCTAAAGATATTTTCTGGTCACAAATATGTTTTATTTGTTAGTTCCTCGTCAATAAAAGAAATGATCATAAGCTAAGAAATTCTAAATCAAGGTGTCAATTAAGTGTTGTTGTTTTATCTATGATTGTGCAAACTATGAAATTAAAACTCTGTTTGGATAAATTAGACTATTAAAGCAATCGTATTCAATTGACTTTGAACTATCTACGTGGAGGAATTCAAAGAATTGGCATATAATATTTAGGACAGATCATCACAAAATGATGTTATCATCAAGAAAGAAAGAAACAAATTTGTGTTACAACCGATTAAATATATAAAAACTGCAATAGATAAATGACATAGGATTGCTCTGTTTTATGCTCTGTATATCTCTCTCGTTCCCTTACCGGCTACTGCATTAGGATTTGCTCGTGCCTTCTTGTGCTCTCAGTCCAAAACCAGTGTAAAATTGCAATATCTAGGATGGAAAAACCAAGATGTGATATTTATATTCTCGTTATCCTGTTCTCAAATCAAATCTATTCTATTTAATCTCTTCTTGTCATTTTTTTTGGGTACTATATCAACGGTACCAACACCTCTTTTAAGATTTTATTATCAAGCATTTAAACAATTAAATAGTATAATTTTAAAATTTATGATTTTTCTTCTCAACATAAATTTATCCAAAATAATTTAATAAAAAATTTATATGGCTAAGCAAATTTTGTGTTATATCTCTTTTTATCATTCTTACACGGAGTATTTTTCATCAAGTTCTATAATAGAATTTTTTCTTTTAAATTTATAATTTTTTTAAAATATTTATATAATTACAAAGTTTTATTAAGAGACAGTTTTAAAGATATTTTAAAAAAATTAATATATAATTATTATAAATAATTAATTTAATTAATTTTTTAATTTATTTTAATTAGTTTAAGTAGATGGGACATGAGGTAGTACTACTCTGAATCAGAAAAATCAGAGTCCCCATAAAATCCCAGTCTGATAAAATAAAACTAGCCGTTATGATGTTGCCTTGAGTAGACCTAATTTGGATGCTATTTGACACTCGGCTTCAAATCTTTTTTTTTTTTTTTCTTTGGGTGACAACTCAGCTCCAAATGTGTCGAAGAGAGAGTATCAACCAAACCTATGAAATTTGCACATTGAGAGATAGGAAATACAAGGGAGAGGAAAGATTAAAGAGAAAGGGCTTCCAAGTTTTCAACAATGTGATCGATGGAGACGAGTGAGAAGGCTTGCAGAGAAGTTTGTCGTTCATATTGCTGAGATATGAGAAAGAGAAGGTAAGAATTGCCCCCAAATTACTCAATCGAGTTTATTAGTCACAGTTTCTCCATCAACAACTGCTACACTCGTCAACATTCGTCCTCTGCGACTATCACCTTGTAAACCCTAAACCTAACCGGAAAATGGAATCCATCGGACATCGGTTCTAATGCCTCGTCTAATTTCCCCTACTTACAGGAACAAGTCGACAAGCGATTCAAGCTCTTCCGCCTCTGGGAAAATCCCAATAAGATCCAGTTCAACAACGACAATGCTATTGCCAACTCCATACGATGCGGATTTGATCGGCAAGTTTCCGAATCTTGAGATCGGGTCGTGCTATGGCGGAGGAGTCGATAAGATCGACACGAGCAAGTGCGCAGAGAAGGGGATTCGGGTTGACTGATGAGGCGGCGGATTTATCCATCGGGTTGATTTTGGCTCTCTTGAGGAGGCTCTGTGCGGGTGATCAGTACGTCAGAAATGGAAAATGGAAGTGAGGTGACTTCAACCTCACCACTAAGGTAATGAAATCATCTTATATTCTGATTTCTCTGAAACTGTTTCATGAAGTCTTCAGCTTTTCGACTTTGTTTCATTTTTAATTCTTCCTCTTCCTTCAAAAGTACTCCTACTTAAGAACATCGAGGGTGATTGTGATGAACTTATCTCCATACCATAATTTGACATATAAATTATAATGGAGCAGCAAGAACTGAAAATCCAGTACAATGGTAGGTTCTGATATATAAGAAGATTAATAATAATTCAAGGCACGATCATGCAAGTTTACTTGAAGTAAATAGATGGTAAATGGTTTTGTGCAAAATCTAATTGAGAACCTGTTCTTTTAACTATAATCTCTACCACCCTTCTCTATTCATAAATCATATCTCTTTGGTAGCTGAAGCATTTGACTGCAAAATATGCTACCATTTAAGAACAGTAAAACCAGAGTCCAAATACAGGTATGTAGAAGATTCCAGTTCTACTCTCATTAAGCCATATTTATGCTACAAGGACAAGTTTAAAGGATTGACCATCCTAACAAACTAACAGGTTGGGTGGCAGTAGCTCGAGTCTCTGCCATTGTCACTCAGCATTTCACTTAGCCTCTTGCCAAGTCAAAATTTCCATGTATAGCTTTTCTTGTGAGTATTGGCTTCTCAATAACCTATTAAGCTTACGTGAGACTCGTAACATTTACTAGTTGCTTCCTTGAACTCGTTAGCTTTTGTTGTGTCAGGTACTATCCAAGCGTTGTGGAGTTAGCAGCTAACTGCGACATCCTGGTCGTGGCGTGCACCGACGAAGGAAATGGAACACATTATAAATGGTGAAGTGATGAATGCACTGGGTACTAAGGGTTTGTTGATAAACCTTGGAAGAGGGAAGCATGTTGATGAAGAATGGGTTTGTGCACTGGTTGAAGGTCGCTTGGGATGGGCGGCTCTTGATGTGTTCCAAGATTAGCCAAATGTGCCTCAACAATTGTTTGGGTTGGAGAATGTTGTTCTTACTCCTCATATCGGAAGTGCCACTGTAGAAACTCGCACTTCCATGGCTGACTTTGTCATCGGAAACTTGGAGGCTTGCTTTCTCGGCAAACCCCTTTTGACTCCATTCCTTTAATTCATCCAATTATGTCCTGTCTCTTAATTTTCTTAATTAAAAATCAAAATCGAAGTTATCTTTTTTATTTAATCAATAGCGTCTCCAAACTATTTTAATTTTGAATAATTCCTTTTTTCAAAGCTCAGAATGTGAAAGATTGTACGTCTCCTAGCAAATATATCTATTTAAAATTTAAATTTATATTCATTTTTTATAATAGTAAAACTGTTTATTATATCAATTAATAAAATCATGAAAAAGACTACTTGAGGTCGCAATAAAAAGTGTTGAATTTATATATATTAAATATAATATATATTTTTGATATATCAATCAAGGTATTATTATAAAAAACAATGTAAGGAATAAATTATTTTATTTCAATATTTCGAAGTGCATTTGTATGTAATTCATAGACGAGAATTGATCACTTTCCAAAAAAAAAAAATCGTAGTTCAGAAATTTTTCATCTTTTTCATTTTTCTTCTTTTATGATCCAGATGAAAAACAGAAAAATAAATAAATGAAATTTATCTTGTTTTCCAAACATGTAGCAATAAAATAAGACTGTTCTGTTGTTTTTTTGGCTCTCTCTTTTTCTATTACTTTCTTCTCTATTTATTTATTATTTTGTGGATGTTTAATTTTTTCTATAACTATTTTTTAAAAAAGTTTTTAATTTAAACTATAATTTATAAAAAAATTAAAATAAATAATTATATTTATCTAAAAAATAAAATTTAAATAAAAAAATAACTTATAAAATATTAAATTATCATTTTATTTTTATTTTTTTATTAGTATTTTAAAGTTTCGCCGAAACCCTTGAACATCATCTTCATCTTCACCCTCTCTCCCCCCTCATTCCCACCACCTTCGGCACCAGCCCACGCCCCTCCCTCTCTTTATTCACTTATAAACGGCCGTTCCCAAAGTCACCGGCGTTGCCACCGCAATCAAAGAATTAAATCTTTCTCCAGAACCTTTCTTCTTCTACTTCAACCTTGTCGTCTCCCAGATCTGTGTACTTGTGTCTTCCCCAATCTTTCTTCTTCTTCTACTTAAAGGTCGGATTTTTAACCTTCAGAAGTTTAGAGATTGAAAGCAAAATGATTGATCTTGGGTACCTGTATCTCTGACTCAAAGAAGACTTGAGAAAACACTGGACTCAGGGCAACGCCGGAGGACAGGCGTGTGATGATGTTGATGAAATTAATATTTATCTATTTATTTATTTTTTTCACCTTATAGCTTTTATATTAATTTATTAATAAAAAAATTTAAATATTTATTTATTTAAAATCATTTTTTAATTTTTTTTATCTAAAATTATTTTTAAATTACTTTTTTTATAAATTTTTCTCTAAAAATCAAACTAAACGGCGCTTTATAACAGAATAATAGAAGACAACCATTAGATAATTACATTTTTAGTCCCTCTTCCTTCCGCCTTCACTCAGTACTGTTAATCTGTTTCTCTGCAATGGAATCCATTGGAGTGCTTATGACCTGCCCAATGCTCAGTTACCTCGAAGAAGAGCTCGAAAGGCGCTTCAAGCTTTTCAAACTCTGGAACTACCCCTCATTCCCCGTTTTCGCACTATCAAACTCATCTTCAATTCGTGCAGTGGTGGGAGATACTAAAATCGGCGCGGACGCCCAGATGATCGATTCGCTACCCAATTTGGAGATTGTTTCTTCATACAGTGTGGGTTTGGACAAGATTGATTTAACAAAATGCAAAGAAAGAGGGATTAGGGTCACCAACACGCCCGATGTGTTGACGGACGACGTTGCCGATCTTGCCATTGGGTTGGCTTTGGCGGTTTTGAGGCGGATTTCTGAGGCTGATCGGTTTGTGAAGAATGCCTTGTGGAAGAAAGCTGGTTTCGAACTTGGTGTAAAGGTTTGCCCATTTCCCTCTTATTGTGTGAAGTTTCTGCAATGGCTATGGAAATGGAAATTCATTTGCCTCTTGAAATTGTTTGTTTAATTTATTGGTTTTGTCAAAGAAACCTACCTGAGATTATAGGTTCATGATGAATTGGTAGTTTCTCTGTTCAAATTTGGTCGAATAAATGTAGCTTATTGTTTCCACATTCAAGTACAATGTCATTTTGATTGGAAGATGATACGCTGTCATTCACTCAGTCGAAGATTGTCTTTTGGATTTGGTGTTATTATTTTTAATTTAATATAAGAGTTAGTTGACTAATTTGGTGGACTAAAGAGTATATAATATAAATTCTTCTTGGTTTATATTTAGTTATAATTAACTGATTTATTAATTTTTTTAATCTACTTAAACTAATTAACTAGCTGTTATATGAAGGATGGGAGGGGGTACTATATTTTGTTGGGGATGCCTAGACATCAAGACATTATTGGCAGAACAACTGAAAAATAGAGAACTCACTGTTATGCATGCTCCTGAATGCCTAGACTATTTCTGAAGTTTGCCTGGCCTAATCTTAACATTGGTGCTTCTAATATAAATGAATTAAATTCTCTTGCCATGAGGGAGGATGGGGAGTTTCTAGCTTGTCAACATCATCTAGATTTTGTATTGAATTATATTGTGCATTTCAGTTCAGCGGTAAAGCAGTTGGAATTATTGGTTTGGGAAGGATTGGTTCAGCAATAGCAAAGAGAGCTATAACTTTTGGGTGTCCAGTTAGTTACCACTCAAGAACTGAAAAACCAGAAACAGAATATAAGTACTACTCCAATATCTTAGACTTAGCAGCCAATTCTGAAATCCTTATTGTTGCTTGTGCACTTACCAAAGAGACCTATCACATTGTTAATCGTGAAGTTATCGATGCATTGGGACCAAAAGGCATACTCATCAATATTGGGCGAGGGAAACACGTCGATGAGCCTGAGCTTGTGCGTGCTCTAACTGAAGGAAGACTAGCTGGAGCTGGGCTTGATGTGTTTGAAGATGAACCAGAGGCGCCTGAACAGTTATTTGGCCTTGAAAATGTTGTGCTCTTGCCTCATGTGGGGACTGACACCATTGAAACTTGCAAGGCAATGGCAGAACTTGTGATCCAAAACTTGGAGGCACATTTCCTCAACAGGCCACTTTTGAGTCCAGTAATTTGATTGAGGTCTGTGACTTTAATTTCTAAAATTTCTTAGGTGTTTCCCTTTCCAACATTTTATCAGACTGAAAATAAGTTCAAACTAGTATTTCTGGAGATTTTCATATAGTACTCTTAAAAATTCAAGAACTTTGATATAACATGGATGTAAACAAAACTTATGGGAAGTTTCCTAAGTGCGAGGAATTAGGTTCACTAGCATCAATACGATGAATTGATATTTTTCACAACTTGGCGCTAAAATATTGAAGAATTTGATAGCTGATATTTTTGAAAAACTTTATTTTTAGAAGCATATTTACATTCTGGTATATTGACTTTGCACCCAGTTGAAGAATGTTTCTCATTGTATGTATATTCTGCAGGAGTTCTCTCTGTATGGGCAACTGACCGGTGAGAAACTCACCTGGCAATAACAGCAGTTATTGATGCTTCACCAACTTTCAACACTTATTTTTTTTTACTAGAAGCTGAAGCCATTTAGGGTGAGCAGCAATTTAGAAAAAGCAATTTATTGATACTTTGTAACCATGGATCTGCTTGGATGAGCCAACACACTTTCCGAAAAGACTACGGCTATATATGAACAGTGTTTTGTGTCTTTAGCCACAAGGAAGCCATGGTGGAGCCGTGACTTGAGAGAAGAGTTATTATTGGGATATTGATTTCTCGACATGAACTGTCTCCATAAGGGTGCAACACTTGTTTTCATGGCATTAAAAATAGGAGTAGCTGGTGAAGATTTTGATGCAGTTGGGTTCACTGTCACATTTTTTTGTTTTATTTAACCCAGGATTTTGGCCAGGGTATTTTTTAATGGACTAGAAAGCAGTTGTGATTTAAATTACCAGTATATTTTTTTTCTATTTTGAAGAAAACGGTCGGAGATTTTTCATTGATCCTTCAATTATCCTCAAATCTTATCCATGTTTTCCATTACCTAGTTGAAGTAGTTACAGTCACAGTTACACTATAACAGTCTCTTCGGTTTTATGCTTTTTGACAAGGCAGAAATTATAATACATTATTAAGCACTAAACATAAGCTTGTTCTAATATACACACACATATATATATACTTGTATTTGACAATCACATAAATTTTAAATATGTAGTTGTTAGACCCAGAAAGATCCCTGTGTCACTGTGGGTATGTGCCATTACTCAAAAGAAACAGAGGAACAAAACCCAGGCTGGCACCTTAGAACAGAGACAAAGGATACGATGAGACATTCCAAGTAGGCAATTACTGCAAAGGGCCAAATTCTTTTGTCTTTTTTCTCCCTTTACTTTTAACAACTCTTAGCCTTATATGCCTTAATAAGTAAAAACATAGAAAACATGCATTAAATCATTTCTCCATGATGACATGCTTATTATCCAACTAATTCTTTGTTGCTGTTTTAAGTTATTATATTGTAGTAGTGACTTGATATTATGACAGCAAGTATTTTAATTTAAGATGAAATCGGTTTTAGTGATGAACTGAAGTTTGTTTTCCAATGTACTTCAATTTATTTGTAAGTGATATATTTAAATGATGCGAAGCAAAGATTTCCTGCAATAAAAATATTCGGTTGTTGCGGTGCTGATATTCTTCTTTTATCCACCAAAAAAAAAAAAGGTCCTCATATCACATTATTTTGTTTTCCTTTCAAGATAAGGCCATAAATAATTTATAATTATGACATACTGGATTATTCAGTCCCACATATGCAGTAAAATTGATCAATTTTTTTTATTTAAACTTGGTTCAAAAGGATTTTCTCCCTATTATATTTCTTAACTCAAAAAATTTAGCTTTATAAGTTAATTTATTTATATGATCCTGGCCTCATTTCTTACTAATAAATAGTCATTCTATTTTTTATGGGATGAAACTGCTTACCATTTTAATTAATAATTTAATTTTAATTAATAATTTAGTAGTTACCGATATATGTTGAATTGACTTGTGCATTATGTAATTTGTCACATTTATGATTTGGTTAGTTATTAAGGATGGCTATATTAATGAGTAGTCAAGTTGATCTTTTCTTCATATATTTCTTAATTAAAGAGATTATATCATACATCAATGATTAACATTTAAAATATTTACATATCTTCGGCATTAAGTTTTAGCCAAAGGAAAAGACATTAGCCTAAGATAAGCTCTGTTATTTTTTTTTTAATTGAATCAATTATTCTAAGTTTATGCCACTCATAGAAAGAAAGAATAATTTTTATTTTTTTGAAAACACATTTTTCATGCATTAAACATACTAAATGAAGCTGCCGACACTCACCAGCGAACCTCCTCTGCTTCTGTCCGTTTATGAGTTTCTGGTCACTTCACTTCTCTCTCACTAATCATCATCCCTTACTTTCTTTACTCCCCAACAGCATGTTATCTTCTTCACTGAGCATTCCTACTTGAAAAAAGAAACTTCCACTCCCACTTCTTCTTCAATCCATGCACTAATGCACACTCACACGGTGACACACACACAGTAAAAAGCACAGAACTTTCTGGGTTATACTCATTTTTGTTCAAAACCGTTGAAAAACACTTCTGGGTACCCCTCAATTTCCGTGTAATTCTCAAAGTCAGCTCCTTTTCCTTGAAATATTGTTGTACACTAACTGGGGTTTTAGTTGAAATCCCCATCATCATCATCCTGCTTTCTGCAAAATCAGAATCAGATATTACCAGTTTAGTATCTTCTTCACCTTCAAGGTCTCCAAAGCCACCTGTGTACTTGTTAACAATATTAATTGGAGAAGAATACCATCATCTTCATTAACCAAGCAACATGCTCATTACAAGATTCACAATTAATCTACCCTTACATAAGGGTGATTAACTAATCCCATAACCCTATGAAATTTTATGGAGAGAGACCCAAGTTACCCTCTCTCTCACTATGGTGAGGATCTCACTATCCCACTCATAAATCTTATACTAGAGCCCTTTATATAGAATTCTAGGGTCATCTAGATACTAGTGATTAACACTAATCACCTAATTAATTCAACCTTCTAACACCCCTGCTCAAGTTGCCACCCCCTTAACTCTAGGTGTTCAACTTGTCAACACAACACATAAGGGAGTAAGGTGAATTATGGTCATGCACATCTGATGGGTTTGCTGAGCGATTTAGGGCTGCAGAAACCTCCTGTCTTATTGAGCGCTGCAACTCAAGCTGCATATCCATACAAGCCTCCAGCATTCTCTGCATATTATTCATTCTTTGCTGTAGCCTAGCCATGTCAATTCTCAAGTCATTGATAATCTCCGACTCCAAAGAAAATGAATGCCCAATTCCTAGACGCTGATTATTCATGTCAGCTCGTGACCAATTGTCATGACGTGAATGTCGTTCCCAGAGAGGTTGAGGAGGTGTTGGTGATGAGGGTTGGTCAAGTGGACTGCTGATAGTATCCTCCTGACCAACAATCTGATCCCTACGTGGCTGCTCCAGGTCCCGTTCAACTGAGGGAGAAGAAGGGGTTGTTTCTTGTAGCTCCCACTCAACATGAGCATGACCTTGCCTTTCAACATATGATTGTATCAACTGGTCAAGACTTTCACGAAAACTGCTGCGAAGGAGGTTAGAAACACTTCTTCTATTTAGCAGTTCCCTGAGTTTCACGCTGTTCACATTTTCATCATCTGGAAGGTAAAAGCCATGAATTCTACCAACTGAAGCAACTTCATGATCAGAAGGTCCACCCAACCAATTTTCCACAGCCTCCTGAAAGCCACCATCTTCTTGCCAAATTTCATGGGCTTCCGGTAGAAGAGAGTTTTCCCCATCTTCATTGCCCAAAATGTCTTGAGGCCATTCATTGGCTGTACCACTCAGATGATTATCAACCAGACTATCCTCTGTGCCATTTCTCAGGTGCCCATCACTTCCTTCATTTTCAAGGAGTTCTGCTTGCTGTTGCTCTTCCAGAACAGTAGATACATACCTATTTTCGTTATCTACCATAGTGGCTTCCATAACATCACTATGGGTTGATGAACCATTATCATCATTGCTTATAACACTTGGCTCAAATTCTTCAGGATATACCTCACTAGAACCCTGCATATTGCTATGTTCTGTAACTTCAGTCTAATGATTTTGTTGCATAAGTCTATCGGTGGTATCTTCAACTGTCATCCCAGCAACACATAGCCTGGTATCATCTCTTCTTTCCATCCCGACACTGGATGATGATTGGCAATCTCTTGACTCATTTTCCAAAAGCTGTGATGACCTTCCTTCTATATGAGTGGAGTCTTGACAATCTAAATTTTCCATTATGGTTTCTAGTGTAAAATTCTGACCATCTAAGTTCCCAACTCCATCGCTACCTCCTATGGTAGTTTCAGACTGTTCAAAATGTACAATTGAGACCGAATGTAAACTGCTGGAGTCACCTTGTTCATTTGAATTATTATCAATGTGCCAAGCTATGTCTATCACAGATGCAATGTGCCAGGACATCTTATTAAACATTTCCAATGGCAGAAACATAGGATACGATTTTAAAAAATGCAATAGGAGATTTTGACGACGAATCCAAAACCAAAAGCAAAGGCAGCCCTTGCTCCCTCTTCGTTCTTTTCTTGAATCGTTCCTTCTTTAATCTTTCTTTCCACATATTCTTGGAATCCGAATTTGGGCTTGAAGTTTCTGTACCAGTGAATGGAGAAAGAAAGAATGTTCAAGAAGAAAGGCAACGGCCATACTATGACACTGAAGGACTTCCATGGCGGTTCTATTCCTTTTGATCTTCCTCTCCCTATCAAATAAGGCTCTGTAATTAGCAATATAGGGAAAGAAAATTGGGGACCTTCGCAGCAACCAAAAGAAAAATAGTGTTGTGGCTGAGGGAATTAGATTGCCACAGAACATTTTTCTAACATTTTTCTGCAAGATAGCGGAAACGTGACCGCAACTGGTCTGTAGTAGTTATTCTTTCAGGAGGAAAAGATTTCAAGAAATCCAAGGATTATGACAGGTTTTACTGGGTAAGAAAGCTTTCTAATGCAGTGACTATCGCTTTAGGAGAAAATATTGTAAAGAACCTGGAAATTATGAAGAATCTTGGAGTGGTTGCTGTACCTTCCGGCGACAGAACTTCTTTAGGTGAGACTGAAAACTCACTGAGTTAGAGAGACTTGCATAACAAATTGATTCCATATGGACATCAAGAGAGGGGGTTGGCCCAAAGAACTTGGCTCTGGTGCCATGTTAACAATATTAATTGGAGAAGAATATCATCATCTTCATTAATCAAGCAACATGCTCATTACAAGATTCACAATTGATCTACCCTTACACAAGGGTGATTAACTAATCCCATAACCCTATGAGATTTTGTGGAAAGAGACCCAAATTACCCTCTCTCTCACTATGATGAGGATCTCACTATCCCACTCACAAATCTATATATTAGAGCCTTTTATATAAAATTTTAGGGTCATATAGATACTAGTAATTAACACTAATCACCTAATTAATTTAACTTTCTATCAGTACTACGTGAAGAGTCCTTCGAGGGATTCTCACGATGGGTACAAGTCCTCGTCAATGCAAGTGACTCCGATATCCAATAGCCCCATGGAGTCTCCTTCACACCCTTCTTTCGGGAGGCATTCAAGTACCTCGTCTGCGAGCAGATTTTCTGGGATTTTCAGGTCATCTTCAAGAAGAAAAGGAGGAAGCAGAAAGAGGAATGACAAGGGTTTGCCTGAGTGTAATGTGATTATGGAAGAAGGTGAATATGATGAACTCAAAGAATTGGCATTCACCAGACGAGTTCAAGCTCTGATTTCTCTGTTTAGCTTCGTTGCTCTCTTCACTGTCTTTTGCTTGATCATTTGGGGTGCTAGCAGACCTTTCACGACTCGGATCACCGTCAAGGTCAGTTTAAATTCAAACATCTTCAATTTATGGTTCGTGTGGATTTTCTGCACTTTTATAGTTGCTCATTTATTTATTAATATAAGAGTCAGTTTATTAATTAAATAAATTAAATAAATTAATTAATTATAATTAATATAAGAATTAATTGATTAATTTAAGTAGATTAAAGAGTATATAATATTATCTTAAAGAGTTAAATTTAATTATAATTAACTGATTTATTTAATTTTTTTAGTCTATTAAAATTAATTAATTAAGATAAAAAAAATATAAATTACTAAAAGTGTATATAAAATATTAAATCTTAGGTGCTAAGTTGATGAAGTTATTGAAATCAAGTGTGATTACTGGTTATTAGTCTTGAAATTTTGTGGTTATGGATACCAAGCTTATGAAAGTAAGAGTCATTGTGATATTTTGTGTTCATAATCTGTATGTCGGGGAGGGTTCAGATTTCACAGGAGTACCAATAAAGTTGCTCACAATAAATGGATCATTGAGGATCAATGTGTATAACCCTGCCACGTTTTTTTGGAATCCATGTCTATTCCTCTCCCATCAATCTCGTCTTCTCTGATATGACAGTTGCATCTGGCCAGGTGAGGAACATAAACTTGCTTCTCTTACATTAATTGCTAGTTTATGGGGTAGAGTTTCTAATCCCACCCTGCTAACCATCAACTTGTCGCAATTAGTTAAGAGAATTGTATCTAATTGTTCATGCGTTTGGATGCAGCTGAAGAAATATTATCAGCCTAGAAAGAGTAAGAGAGTAGTATCAGTGAACTTGGAAGGGAACAAGGTTCCAGTATACGGGGCAGGATCAATTATTACACCGTCCCAAACAGGGGTTAATGTTCCACTCACACTCAAGTTTGAGATACGTTCAAGAGCCAATGTGGTTGCCAAACTTGTGAGGACCAAGCACTACAAGGAAGTCACTTGCCCTTTGCTCCTCAACTCTTCAAGATCCAAACCCATCAAGTTCAAGAAGAATTCTTGCACCTATCAATGAGTTCTCTTTTTAAATAACGAAAAAGTTCAGGTATATTGGTCTCTAAGCTTTACTAAAGTCATTATATGTCTTCGTATATAAAAAATATTTATAGATATATTTAGAAATTGTCTACTAACAAAATCCTCAGATCAATAGTAGAATTTAAACTTACAACCTTTTAAATTATGAGTTTGTTTTTTATACAAAAATTTTTAGAAAGAGGTTTGGCTCACCCACGATCCAAGGGCAGGGCGAAATCTCCCTTCTTCCTAGGTGATATCAATGTCAGGTAGGGCGAGCTGTCTATTACCCTCAGGCGTAAATCTAGGCACCAAAGAGCTAGGATGCCTCCCCAAGCGTCGCGACTGGAACCACAACAAAATAGTACTCTCCAAGGTTCGAACAAGCTCTAAATAGTTGCATGTCTCACTCTTTTATCAGTTGAATCGACAGACAGACGATGGATAATTATAAATTAACTTTTTATCAATTAAATCAATTGTATGGATGAATTGTGTTGCGTTGTGTTAGTGTTTTGAGTTGTGAGCCTTTTTGTGCAGATAAATTTAATGCATATTGTAAATTTTGAAATTGGCAAATGAGCATAAAAGGTTGATGGCAGTAGCTGTATGTGATTTGATGGCTGATGAGCAAGTCTTTTAATGACACTAAAATGGTTTTAACGTCTGGTTCATATATATAATGGCAGGCCATGAGGGACCCACCTTTAATAATTTAGAGATCATCATTTACTCAAAAAAAAAAAAGAAACTTATAAATTCGAAGGCTTTGAATAATTAAAAGTGAGAATCTAGATGGGATCAACCATTTTTGCCTCTGAAAAGTGTAACACTTCACGTTGTATTTGTTAGTTTCACTCTTTGCAGACCACATTCCAGATATTCCTATCATCATATTTATGAGGTAAGAGAGAAATTTTTTTTTTCATTATTCTAATTATAAGGAATGTCATTAACTTTTTTTTTTTTAATAATTTCTCTATTATTCTAATTATAATCTATCAATATTTGTCTAATAATAAATTCTCTCGGGAAAAATTAGTGGGCAAAGGACAAAATATTTCTCTTCAATTTTATGGTCCAATATTATATATATGGGCCAAACACAAAATACGAAAAACCAAGATTTTAGGCCCATATGGCCCAACATCGATTTAGTCCAAGGCCCATTTCTCCAAAGTCCCCTTCTCTCTTGATGAGATATGCTTCTGTTTTTCTTTGTTTTTTTGTATTACAGAAAAGTCTGTGTGTCTCACAGAAGGTTATACCCAACCAGCTCACCAAGAGATCGAAACTTCAAAAGCAACTTCATCAGCGCCAAGAACCATGTTCTAACATATGAAGAAATTATTAAATATTTTGAGAATAAAAATAGTCTAAATCAAATAAATTATTAATATATTTGCCTTTTTTCATGCCATCAATTCTGTTCTTTTATTAAATTATTTCTCCTTTTGCATTTCCAATGTCTCGACCTTCGGATGAACTACAAAATATTTTAGAGTATTGAGCATGACTAAAAAAATATTTTAGAATATTGAATAAACCTTAAACATAAATTAAATTATGGGACTAAGTAAATTAAATTATGGGAACTAAGTATCTTATAATATTTCTTTTAACGATTGTGAAGAGCACCGGCCAAAAATGTCTTACACTATTGAATAAAAAGCATGTTTTTGTTAAAGAAGTATTGACTAACTAGGAAGCTTCAAAAATAAATTCAGATTGGCTGAAAAATACATGTTGCAGACAGAAAACAAAATCAAAAACATAAACTGTCAAATATCTTTTTTTTCAAGAGTCAAATTACATCACATAAATGCACATTCACACGCACCATCGCAATAAGTTTGAACTTGCGATCTCTTGCCCATAGGCGAGATAGGCTGTGCCACTGGACCACTTCTCCGTTGGCACTGTCGAATATCTAAACTTTTTTGCTGAAAGAATGGAAAGAAATTAAAGAGAAATGAAATCGATGAGGACCAAATTGAAATGATGTTTGATTTACTGAATGGCTTTGTCATAATTTCTAGCTGGTGGAGCTGCAGAGATTTTCAAAACCCATGTACTCCTTCTTTTCAATCTCCTCCACCATTTCTGCTATGCCCTCGCCTCCTGTAATCATATTAATTCAAAAACAAATCATTATACATAATAAAACAATGAGAAAATCACTATATACCACGATCTGGGTGCTGATCCCTCTGTTAATAAATTGAGGAATGCCGTTAACTTATACCCGAAGATCAATCACATTGAAGGCGCTACACGGAGTATGAAAATGGGAATAATCTCTTTCATCTTATAGCAATTATACTTCTTCACAATATTGAGTTTGAAGAACTCAAAAAGAACAGAAAAGATGGAGATGAAGAGGCCGATGTCCATTCTGGAGAACAGAATGAAAGAGAAGCATAGAGAGAGATAAACATGAGCTTTTATCCTAAGGAAGAGAGAGAGAAAGTGGTTCTTGAAAAAAACTTTGTCGTGTAGCGGCTACATTAACCGCGTTCAAGGATTTATTAACGTAAGGAGCAGCACCTTCAGAGGGACCTGATGCAAAATCTAATGAAAATATAAGGACTGGTAGATCTATTTTTCCAATAATTATTAACTAATGAGACTTACCCAGTGAAACTGCACTCACAAAAACCGTGAAGGCCAAAATGAAAATGATCAAAGAGGCTCTGCCTAGTATGGCTATCAGCTTCTTCACCAAATATTGTCCGAAAACTGCAGCTATAGTGGCTATAGCCACAAAATAAAGAGCTGAAAAAAAATAAAAAAGAGATTATCATGCAGTGAAAAGGATTTGTATAGTGAATAGAGACTAGGCTTTGTTAAGTTTATATACTTACTGTAAGGAATAGGAAAACGTTTTAGGAGGTAATATTCCACCACTGACATTGATGCAGAAAATGTCATGGCAAATGTCGATGTTGCACTTGATACCTGCATAAAGTTATTTCTTTTATGTCATTTTTTCGGCAAAGCTGTATGGTTCTTTTCAAGTAAAGAAAAATACTAATAGACGCAGGTTCTAAACAAAATCAAACATGCAACTTCTTATTTATAGGGGATTAGAGCTTATATGCCATTAGATCACAAATTATTAATTGGCGTCAAAATTGTATCTTTAGTCCTCTAACATTATACAAAGTTTTAACTTGATGATCATTTAATTTTATAAAATATTTTTTTAATCATCTAATCCTAACATTGTTAGTTAAAAATGATGATTTTTTGTGTCAACATTATTATTTTTAAAAATTAAAAATTAAATTTAATATATCAACATTTGAAAACATTCTATCAATACTTAAAATTCTAGTGTCAGCAACTTTTTTATTAACAACATTAGGGTTAAAATTCTAGTGTAAGCAACTTTTTTATTAACAACATTAGGGTTAGGGTTAGACAATTGAAAAGATAATCAATAAAATTAAGGGATCAAAATAAAATTTTATATAAAATTAAAGGACTAAAGATGGAAAGTAGCCTTTTTTTTGTATATATTAAATGCTAGTTTGGGTTTACTACCAAAAAGTATTTTTGCACTTTACAAGATAAAATTAATTTCACATGTTTATTTTGTACAGCATAAAATTATTTAAAAGTAACTTAATTGAAACAAGAAAGTGTGTGGGAAAACTAGGTGAGAAAAAAAGATGAATATAACCTGAGGGGGGATTCCAAGCTCAAGGAAAAGTGGACCTAGAATGAAGCCACCACCAAGGCCAAGCAAGCCACCGACAATACCAGCAACCATGCCACAAGCAGAATACATTATCAATCGATGCACTTTCCATTCTGGTTGTGGACCTTCCTTTGATGATATCACTTTCTTCCCTTTGTACAGCATCACTCCTTGGTATGACGTCACTCCCACTGCCACTGGTATCTGATCATTTCACTCTCACCAAAAGTCATATTAGATTCCAATAATCTAGCTCAACTCAGATATCTAGACTAAGCCGTAGCAAGTCATAAATACTTTAACAATAGGATAAAGGATAGAGAGAATTACTGTATAATTTTACGATTTAATCGTTAAAAAATCTCACAATAAAAGAACAACGTACAATAACAATATCTTATATGTAAAAAAAAAATAACATATTGTATACTACTTACCTATTATCTAGGACCTTTTAGCCATAAATTTTTTATGTGAGGTTTCATAATAATTCTCTCTAAAAAATATATATATATACCTGTAGTAGATTCAATATCCAATATGTGGTTGAACATGTTACGGTGTAATTCTGTCCCCAAAACACTAGTTAGTTAGCATGCATTTTGCTATATATGCATGAAAACTATATATATGTATATGTGTATATATGTATATGTAGATAGGAGTTAGAGGTATCAACTTTTCCAACTTGTATGGCAAGTATGATGGCCCAAACAGCGAAAAGAATCCCTAGTTCCTTCCATCGCACGTTCTCAATGATAGAAACCTGCATGATAAACCATATACCCACGTGTACGTGCATATCATTATATTCTCTCCAACAATTAATATAATAATAATAGCATAATTGGGGTGTGTGTATATATATAATTACTGAAGCAATACGACGATGTAGTATCTTATAGCAAATTAATGTATGACCTTCTCTTTCTTTGGTTCTGTGGTTGCTCTTTGATCTTCATCGCTTGGACCTGATGGTAGAGCCTCGTATCCTCCCTCTTCATTCCTCTCAGGACTATTTTCTAATAATCACAACTCAAATATAACACCATTATTCGATTTAATATATAGATATTGACTTTCATTTCATGCATTTATATCTATTTTGTAATTAAATGAGTTTTCATCTGATCATTTCATTCCAACTTTGTAAGATCATATTTTTTGAATTGTTCTATATATTCTTATAATATCCTATTTAGATTTATCTGGTTGGCAAAAAAAAAATTAGATTTATCTAAACATTAAATACAATTTTACTCACTTTATCCTTAATTAATATATTCTCTCTCATTATCTTTTTTCTATAGATTCTCTCTCTCTTTTTTTTCTCACTCTCACATACCCTCTTATAAATAAGGCATATTTAAGAATAAAAAGTATATTTTTTAAATATTTATTATTTTTAATAATTTACTTGAACTAAACAATTCGATTATTATTAGGATCTTATAATAAAAAAAAAAAGAGGAGGAGTACCATTCAATAATAGCGCCTGTCTAGCGGCCGTCTCCTGAAATCATAATAAGGAATAATGCATCAAAATCAAATGAAGTTCCATAAAAGAAAGATGAGAAAAGAACATCATGAACAATATCTATATATATATATGAGTGGAAGATGAGGAACCTTCTTAAGAATGGTTTCTTTTTTCCAGGTCTCAACGCCCTTTAAGAAAGCCTTAGTTGAAATGACTGTTTATACATACATATACATATGAACATGAACGATTTAATGATGAGTGGTTAATTGAGAAATTAATGTAAATAATAATTAAGATATTGGTTAATTAGCTGGTATATATATATTACCGAGGAAAATGACAATTAACAAAATGGTAATCATCCAATCAGCTAAAATGACATTCAAACTGACTCCAATGCTGATTCCAAGAACAAGCATTGGCTGAAAAAGAAGAGCCAAATCATAGTCAATCACAGGAAGCTCCATTGTTGGGTGTCTTTGCATGAGATTGTATATCACTGTTGCTCCTGCTCCTCCCGTTATCATGCCTTCATTCATTACACACAATTACATCAAAATTCAAAACCCAACTTTCATCAATAAATAAATCATCATAAAATTAATACATAATTCTTTATATTTTTTTGGAAAATTAATTCACATATAGGTCCTAATTACTTATAATTTACCTCAATTTTGAATCAAATCCTTGCAATTTATCTTATTTGAATTGAACCCTTATTATTTGATCACTTGCAAAAAGTAGAGACTCATTCTATTAAGAGGGGATGGTAGGTAAATATTATTTTTATAAGAGTTCTTTAATGGAGTCTTAAAATTTAACTCACATAAATTTTTTTATGCTGGAAAAAAAAGGGGGCAAAGCCCTGACTTTGCTTTTGTGTTATGAATGAGTGCTTTTGTACAATAGGTATCTTTATTGCAAGTTTTATAATTCTTGATTTTATTGTTGCAATCGAACTAGGCTTGCTCACGAGTAGGGTCGGGACCAGGACAACTCCGTCCCGTGTCCCGTCCCGTCCCGAATTTGTCCCAGTCCCGACGAGATCGGGACGGGTTCGAGACGGGACGGGAATTCCCGATTTTATTTAAAAAAAATATATTATAATAAAATCATCTCAATAAATTATTCCATATAAAATGCCATAGTAACTTTCTCTAAATACCAACATTCTTCTCTAATAGAAAATAATAACTTACCCATATAAGAAAAAAAAATAGTAAGAAAGAATAAAAATATCAATATAAAAATATATGTATAAGAATAAAAATATCTATATAAGAGTAAAAAAGATAGGATAATGTAATATTTTTAAAAAAAAAAAAGTTCGGGACGAGACGGGCCGAGACCCGTCCCGTCCCGACTCTCCCCTTTGTCCCATCCAGATAGTGTCCCGGCCCGGTCCCTTTCGGGACGGGACGGACTGGTCTCGAAATTATCGGGACCGGGACGGGACAATTTTGGACACCCCTAAATCGAACATTCAAATGTATCTAAAAGAGGCAAATAATAATTATATATTGAAAAAGGAACCGAGTTTATATTAATTAAGGACATGATGAAAATCAAAATAAAAATAAACAAACAGGGACTGCATAATTATTTTCTATGATACAGTATATTTTTCCACAAATATATATCATGTAAGTATATAACCGGGCTAGCTGTAAATGCTAGAACACAAGAGAGAAGGCATGTAAAAACAAGAAGAAGTCTAACACAAAAGTCAAAAATCACATTAATTATGATATAGGTTCTTTTTCTAACTAATTCAAGTGTGCTAATAAAAACAATTAAAAATATTTTTTCATAAAATATAAATGAATGAATCTTACATTTAGAGATAGCTGTAGCTGATTTTGCATCAAATCCAATGATCAATTTAAGCATAGGCACAAATATGCCTCCCCCACCAACTCCACCCACCGTCCCAAACGCTGCTCCAAAGAACCCTATTATCGTTCCCACCACAATCTTCCATCCAAATTTCATTTTCTGCAAAACCCCATATATATAATCTCTTCCTCTTCTTCAACACATACACATACATTTGAAATCGAATTAAACGTAACTGAAATGGATCAAAATCAGAAATCGCTGATCATGAGCATATATATATGTATTTAACTTACAGGCCATGTATGATGATATGATCCCAACCTTGATGGTGACGACGAGTAGGGTTTCATAATCAAGTTGAATACTTTCTCAAGAAAATTAGCTTCAACCTCGTTTATGGTCTCATCATTATTGATTGTTGAACTTGCTGTCTGGTTGTTTCGGTTTTGATGATGATGAGCTGAAATAATGGAGCTTGAGACCAAAACCAGAATCAGTATCAACCTTGTAGTAGTCCACCTGTTAATTGATGTATAGTCAACCATTTTGGTTTCTTCAGATTCTTAAAACCCCAGAAAGCTTGCTTTTGGTGGACTTTGATCCAACCAAAATTTTGTTTTGATCGGAGGTTTTACGTCCAACCCATTGGCTCACTCAAACCCAGCTGAAAGCTCTCCTTGATGAGTGCTTCTATACGATTTCCCACTTCTCTCTCTCTCTCTCTCTATAATATTTGTGGCACTTCATTTTCTTATTAAATGTTTCCTACTTTTGGCAGAACATGGTGTACTATACTCCACCTTAGTTACTTGTAATTATGTCTCAAAGAGTAGTGTAGTTGTGAAAATATCCCAAGGGACTTAGAAAATGGAGGGTGATGACTATGGCTGTAAGATATACCTACCGCTCAGACTCTACCAGTCATTCTTCTTCTTCTTCCTCAATATATCGCTCTCTTGTGTGCCATCGTTTTCATTTACTGGATTTTATTGCAGCCACTGCGTACTCGTAGGTCATTGAAAACCCAGTATTTGTTTTTTCTTAGTTTAGTTTTGAAACAACAGCCGATGGTATCTAATAGAAGGGACCACCACTACAAAAAAATTAATTTTCAGCGCGACTTTTGTTGCCGGCAAAAGTCGCCGCTGAAAATATTTAGCGGCAACATTTTGTCGCCGCCATGTCACCGCCTATAAGACTGTCGCCTATTCGCATTAGCGGCGACAATATGTTGTCGCCGCTGAAATTCCAGAATCAGCGGCGACACAATGTCGCCGCTTAAAGTCCAGAATCAGCGGCGACACAATGTCGCCGCTAAGTCGCCGCTGAAAAAATATTATTTAATAACTAATTTTTTTATTAATTTTTTTAATTTTTTATATTATTTATTTCTTAATTTATTTTTTATATTATTTATTTCTTAATTAAAAATTTTAATTTATTTCTTAATATTATTTATTTAATTTTTTTAATATTTAATTTCTGTGACAAAAAAATATAATTTAATAATAAATAATAAATGATAAATAACTAAATAAATCAGAATCTAATAACATTGATAAATATACAATATCAAATTAGTTCAATTACTTAAACGTATTTAAAATTAAAATAAAATTATTTAGTTTATACATAAATTTATATAGAATGATCAATACTATGACTAGAAGAAGTAGGCCCATGTTGTTACCCCTTCTGCATCAAGGCAGCGAATTGAGCTTGTATCCTTTACTTCATTTGTTCCATTAGTCTTTGCTTGAATTGTACACGCTCTTGTTGTATCTTTTCATGCTCTTTTTCCATCTTTGTACGCTCAGCCTCCATTTTTTCTCTTTCCTCTTTAAATTTTTTATCAAACTCTTCATGTAATTCGAGCAAAGACTAAACAAATTTCAATCATTATTCTAGATATTCTCTTATAAATGGCATGGCTAAGCCTTTGATTTCCATGCAAATAACTTGAAAGGAGTAGACCCCAACAACTGGCCCCTATATGTGCGAGTTAAATGCGGACCGGGCACATTTTTAGTGAAAATAATTTGTGAAAAATACAAATTAATATTTGTTCTAAGAGAGCTTACCAAAATCATATTTAATTGGCTTTGAGTATGGAATCTGGACGTTGAAATATTTAAGGCCAGAGACGGATTTCTTAAACTCAATTTATTGTGTCAAAGTTCAAAACTTGAGAGCATTTATCAATCCATCTTCAAATCTCAATTTTAGAACCGACAATTTAAATGTTTTATTACCTTCCAACGTTCAGAGACTGCTGAGTTAATGGTTATTAACTTTGTTTTAATAGTGCCCAATGCCCATGAATCTAAGGCCTATATATATAAGACCAAGCTTGCAAGAGGCAAGGACTAGTTACTCTGATTTTTTAAGCAACTCTCTTCCAACCTCTAAAACCATGGGAAGAACGAAATTGGACAAAAACCATGATACAAGAGCTAAACTGATAAATGAAGACAGATGAATAAAGAAAATTTAGAAGGCAAGAACGAATTTTCAGCTTCTGAACAGAAGCTCCCCCTTCGGTAAAATTGTTCAGACATGTTAGACATCATACAGCAGTGACATTGGGAGATTAAAGCTTCATTCCACATTTTTAAGCTTCATTAATTACTTAATCAGACATTTAATCTCAAAAACCCAAATTTCAATATTTACAAACCCTAAAACGCATTGACACAATAAATCTGCCAGCAACCCCAGCGTCCAACGATTTTGGTTCGGTTTGAAGTCAGAAAACTCAAATATTTACTCATTTTCACTGAATCAACCAAAAGCTACTCAAAATCTTGAGTTTAATCGGTGACCCACCCCATAATCGAAAGAAAACAGAGGAGAAAACAGACGCGAGAAATTGAAGACGGACTCGAAGAACTCACCTCTGATGGCTGACGACGTCCCAAGCTCGATCTCTGACCTCCAGTCAGTCCTCCAACGCCACAATTCTCAAGTCGTTCCCTCGTGCTCTCCCTCTCCCGCTCTCGATGTTTCGCGTTTTCTCAGAAGCAGAATCGCGACGGTGAGAAATGAAGTACAAAAGGGGAAACCTAAAATATTAAACCGTATCAACGGCGACAAAATAAAGTCGCCACTGAAAACACTTTCAGCGGCGACTTTTTTATCGCCGCTAAAACATACTTTCAGCGGCGACATTTTGTCGCCGCTGAAAGGTTTACTTTAACTTAATAATTTTTAGAAATAATTCTCTTAAAATATTAATGATATTTTCCTCCAATATCTTCTTCAAATTATTAGGGATTTTTTATAAAATTTTCTGAGTAAATAATAATCTCTAACTATTTTTCTTAATTTTTTTAAATAAATAAGTCTTTCATTCTAGAAAAATAGCTATGAAATCTCTTTCGGGTAAATAATTTTCTATGCTCCCAAAATACTTATTTTATAATTTTTTCTTATTTTTTTAACCCGAAAATATTTGTAATGATTATTCATTCGTTTATTATTTTTCTAAAGTTTCACTTTTGATACTTTTTTAATTTCAGAAAAATATTATTAAACTCAATAATACCTTGTAAATTCTTTTTATACAAGTTAGGATGTTATATAAAATGTAATAATATAGGGCATATGCAACAGTAATTAAAAATATATATACGTTTGTATTTTACGTCTATTATTTCTCCTTATCTCTCTCACACACATCTCCCTCTCTCTATCTCCTCCCCTACATTATCTCTAACACACATATTAACTCTCACTCTTAT
This sequence comes from Leucaena leucocephala, assembly GCA_037074615.1. Taxonomy (NCBI): domain Eukaryota; kingdom Viridiplantae; phylum Streptophyta; class Magnoliopsida; order Fabales; family Fabaceae; genus Leucaena; species Leucaena leucocephala. The sequence goes on along the minus strand of CM073555.1, from coordinate 18,340,154 downwards.
TGACACACATTTATAATATCTCTCTCATGGACATATCCCTATTTCATCCCCTCTTTTCACATGCATCACCTTATTGTTTGTACAGTCTTTCTTTAGTATAATAACATATGAAATTCTTTTATTTATTATTTAAAATGACATTATTCAATAATTTAATTTTATATATTATATAGTTGTTTAAAATAACTTCAAATGAGGAAAAAATGTATAATCACTTTTAGCGTTGACAATCTATCTAATACAATAATTGAATTTAAAATTGCAAAATTTTGAGCTTCTGCGGCGACAGTTTATCGCTGCTGAAAGTAGGACTTTCAGCGGCGACATTAATCGGTCGCCGCTGAAAGTCCTGCTTTCAGCGGCGACTTGTTTTGTCGCCGCTGAAAGTACGACTTTCAGCTGCGACTTTCTTGTCGCTGCTGAAAAGTCGTCGCTAAAGATATATTTTTTTGTAGTGTACGTGGGTCTTGAATTTGAGTATATGAAAATGTTTTTCCCGTTGAGAGTGCTGCAATTTGACTCTTTTTACTAACCATTTAAGCTATCCGACTCTTTTTCGGATCCTATGACCTAGTATATGTGTAATAGATTAATCCGAATTGAGGTTTGGTGACCAGATGCCTCTGTCGGGGATGTTTTTAATAAGGTAGAATTTGAACACAATTCATCCAATTTATCATCTAGTTAGTTCATCAATAAATCAATTATCATTAGATATTTAATCAAATAATCATATCAAAGTTTGGTTATGACTTTTGAACCATCCATATAAAATATAAATACTATCCCAGTTTTTTAATGTAAAAATAAGTTAATTTTTTTAGATATATTAAAAAAATTAAAAAAAATCAGTTAATTATAATTAATATAATATAAATTTGTATTAAAAGGTTAAATTTATTATAATTAATTAATTTATTTAAAAAATTAACTAACTCTTATTTTAAAAGAGGGAGTATATAGCAATTTGTACGTAGCAATATTTATTGGTCAGGTTCTATGTAAAATGATCATGAAAAGAAGGCTTCTTGAATGTGTGCATAATTTAAAATGATTCATATTATTCACAACTTAATAATGATACGAGATTTTATTTATATAATTGATCGAAGGATCCTTTGAAGTATTGATCTATGATAAAAGAAAAACTAGAAATGAGTCTCTTTTTAGGGACAGTAGACGTACTCACTTTTATTACTGTGGGGTCCTTGAACAAAATAATAATAACAATACGTATGTTTACTTGAGGAACAAAATTTTTGGATGGATCCTGTGAAGTATCATTTCAAGTCATATGATAAAAGAAAAACAGAGTCTAGGTTTTTTTGGTGTGATTGTTTTGGTTGCCAGTAGTTATTATTAGGTTGCCAGTAGTGATTGTTTTGGTTGCCAGTAGTTATTATTAGGTCAAAGCTTAAATTTAATTTTATTAATTTTTTTATTATTTTATTATCGACCCGTTATTATTAATTTATCATTATCTTTCTAATAGAAATCACCACATGAGATTAATATAAGACACCTTGCATCTTACATAGTAATACTTTATATAAACTAATAATTTTATCCTAATTAAATAATTTTTATATAAGGGTTAAAATATCACTTTATCATTGAAAAAAAACCTTAGTTTTTAGTATAAAATGAAACCATATTATTAATAGTATTTAGTTTTTCACTCAAAAAAAAAATAGAAGAAAAAGGAAGAAATGGGTCTCTTTTTAGGGACTGCCTCAGATTTATTACTATGGGGTCCTTGAACAAAAGCATAATACATAATTACATGTGTTATTTTTAAGGAAAAAATTGAATTTCATTTACCCTTTTTTAAAAAAGTCCATTTGTTCCCACCCAAAAAAAAAAATCTCTTTACCTTAATTGAAATGTTTTCCTTGCATTTTTTTTATTTAAATCTCAAGGGTAAGGGAGGTGCTGATTCATTAAAGGGTTTAATTTAAAAATTTTAACATTTATTAAGACACTATTAATAAATATAAAATATAAAAAATTATAACAGGAGACGCATTCTATAAGTTATTAACAATATGACTAAAATTTCAAAAATTGTACAATACTCAAGCTCACACCTAATTTCTTCCTAAAGTAGTTTAAAGAATCAAAATTAACAAAATAAAAAAGTCATTCCCGGCCTCACGAAAGTTTATATATTACAAAATCAAAATTTTTTCTTGGCATGCTGTATTATATATAATAAATTATTTATTATTTACAAATAGACTGTACTGTTTTTTTTTTTTTAATAAACCGTACTGACCTGACGAAAGTTTATGTATATTCAGAGGGAAATAAATTTATAAACAGAAGCATTGAAAGGCATGACAGAGTTCATATTAATTCATGCAAGTCCCACCTCCCCTTTACAAAAGTAGCCATAACTCTATTTTTAAAAAAAAAAGAAAAAAAAAAAGAAAACTTATTTAAAAATCTCACATTATAAAATTTATTTAAAGATTTAGATATAACCTATATTTATTAGGTGATATTCAACTATTTAAAAAACAAATATTTACATATAAAAAAATATATAACACACACACCTGAAAAATAATTATATCTATCGAAAATGAGTAACTGAATTCTTATATACCAATAAATTTTGCAACGAGGTCTTTATCAAAAAAAAGCAAATAAAAGAAAAAAAACTTGTATCAAAACTTGTCATATGATATAAAATTTAGAAAAAATTATACTGAAATTCCATAAAAGATAATTAATTATAAAAAATTAAAATTATCAAATAACTTAATACTTCTAAAGGGCTTAATGGTAATATATTTAAATTATAAAATGACACAATTGTCTCTACTATTAGGAAATGGAAATCCTGTCAATTGTGCCATTTTATAATAGGGCAATTGTATCATTTTATAATTTAAATATATTACCCCCCAAATTTTTTAAAGCTATTGAGTTATTTAATGATTTTAGGAGATTTTTTGTAATTAATTTTTTTTACGGGTTTTAGTGCAATTCCCCCTGAAATCTAATAACCTATCAAGTTGCGATTGAATGAAAGATCATAACTTATCAAATCTAAATATCTTTAAGCTTATATAGATAAGCTTTTAGAAAATAATTTATAAAAAAAAAAAATTGGATAGCTTTTAGAGGAAAAAAATTTGAAGAAGAGCTTATAAAAAAATTAATTCTAAATAAATGAGTATTTGAATGATTATTTTAAGAATGACCTTTGTAATTGGTAAATTATTAAAAAAACTATGAGATAAAAAAAATTGTTCACATCTCTCATTTTTTCTCTCCGGCGATGACAACGCGGCAACTGAAGGCGAGTCAACGACGGCTTGATATGGATTGGCATATAATATTTAGGACAGATCATCACAAAATGATGTTATCGTCAAGAAAGAAATAAATTTGTGTTACAACCGATTAAATATATAAAAACTTCAATAGATAAATGGAGGGGGGGAAGAATCAGCAATGACATAGGATTGCTCTGTATATCTCTCTCGTTCCCTTACCGGGTACTGCATTATGATTTGCTCGTGCCTTGTTGTGCTCTCAGTCCAAAAGCAGTGTAAAATTGCAATATCTACAATGGGATGACAAAACCAAGATGTGATATTTATATTCTCATTATCCTGTTCTCAAATCAAATCTATGCTATTTAATCTCTTCTTGTCATTTTTTTTTTACTATCAACGGTACCAACTTTTTTAAAATTTTATTATCAAGTATTTAAATACTTAAATAGTATAACTTTAAGGTTTCGTAGTTTTTTTTTAACACAAGTATATCTAGAATAATCCAATGAAATTTTATATTGCTAAACAAATTTTGTGTTAGATTTCTTCTTGTCATTCTTGCATGGAGTACTTTTCCATCAGTTCTATAATAGATTTTTTTTAAAATTTATAATTTTTTTTAAAATATTCATATATAATTACACACGTATTAAAGAGTTTTTATTAAGAGATAGTTTCAATATACATTACAGAAAAAGGCATTTAAAAAAATTAATATATAATTACTATAAATAATTAATTTAATTAATTTTTTTTAATTTATTTAAATTAGTTTAAGTAGATGGGACATGAGGTATTACTACTCAGCATCAGAAAAATCAGAGTCCACATAAAATGCCAGTCTGATAAAATAAAACTAGCCGTTATGATGTTGCATTGAGTTAGACCGAATTTGGATGCTATTTGACACTCGGCTCCAAATCTTTTTTTTTTTTTTGGTGACAACTCAGCTCCAAATTTGTTGAAGAGAGAGTATCAACCAAGTCTATGAAATTTGCACATTGAGAGATAGGAAATACAAGGGAGAGGAAAGATTAAGGAGAAAGGGCTTCCAAGTTTTCAACAATGTGACTGATGGAGACGAGTGAGAAGGCTTGCAGAGAAGTTTGTCGTTCATATTGCTGAGATATGAGAAAGGGAAGGTAAGAATTGCCCCCAAATTACTCAATCCAGTTTATTATTCACAGTTTCTCCATCAACAACTGCTACACTCGTCAACATTCGTCCTCTGCGACTATCCCCTTGTAAACCCTAAACCTAACCGGAAAATGGAATCCATCGGACATCGGTTCTAATGCCTCGCCTAATTTCCCCTACTTAGAGGAACAGCTCGACAAGCGATTCAAGCTCTTCCGCCTCTGGGAAAATCCGAATAAGATCCAGTTCAACAACGACAATGCTATTGCCAACTCCATACGATGCGGATTTGATCGGCAAGTTTCCGAATCTTGGATCGGGTCGTGCTATGGCGTAGGAGTGATGAGGTGGCGGATTTGGCCATCGGGTTGATTTTGGCTCTCTTGAGGAGGCTCTGTGCGTGTGATCAGTACGTCAGAAATGGAAAATGGAAGCGAGGTGACTTCAACCTCACCACTAAGGTAATGAAATCATCTTATATTCTGATTTCTCTGAAACTATTTCATGAAGTCTTCAGCTTTTCGACTTTGTTTCATTTTTAATTCTTCCTCTTCCTTCAAAAGTACTCCTACTTAAGAACATCGAGGGTGATTGTGATGAACTTATCTCCATACCATAATTTGACATATAAATTATAATGGAGCAGCAAGAACTGAAAATCCAGTACAATGGTAGGTTCTGATATGTAAGAAGATTAATAATAATTCAAGGCACGATCATGCAAGTTTACTTGAAGTAAATGGTTTTGTGCAAAATCTAATTGAGAACCTGTTCTTTTAACTATAATCTCTACCACCTTTCTCTATTCATAAATCATATCTCTTTGGTAGCTGAAGCATTTGACTGCAAAATATGCTACCATTCAAGAACAGTAAAACCAGAGTCCAAATACAGGTATGTAGAAGATTCCAGTTCTACTCTCATTAAGCCATATTTATGCTACAAGGACAAGTTTAAAGGATTGACCATCCCAACAAACTAACAGGTTGGGTGGCAGTAGCTCGAGTCTATGCCATTGTCACTCAGCATTTCACTTAGCCTCTTGCCAAGTCAAAATTTCCATGTATAGCTTTTCTTGTGAGTATTGGCTTCTCAATAACCTATTAAGCTTAGGTGAGACTCGTAACATTTACTAGTTGCTTCCTTGAACTCGTTAGCTTTTGTTGTGTCAGGTACTATCCAAGCGTTGTGGAGTTAGCAGCTAACTGCGACATCCTGGTCGTGGCGTGCTCTGACGAAGGAAATGGAACACATTATAAATGGTGAAGTGATGAATGCACTGGGTACTAAGGGTATGTTGATAAACCTTGGAAGAGGGAAGCATGTTGATGAAGAATGGGTATGTGCACTGGTTGAAGGTCGCTTGGGATGGGCGGCTCTTGATGTGTTCCAAGATGAGCCAAATGTGCCTCAACAATTGTTTGGGTTGGAGAATGTTGTTCTTACTCCTCATATCGGAAGTGCCACTGTAGAAACTCGCACTTCCATGGCTGACTTTGTCATCGGAAACTTGGAGGCTTACTTTCTCGGCAAACCCCTTTTGTCTCCATTCCTTTAATTCATCCAATTATGTCCTGTCTCTTAATTTTCTTAATTAAAAATCAAAATCGAAGTTATCTTTTTTATTTAATCAATAGCGGCTACAAACTATTTTAATTTTGAATAATTCCTTTTTTCAAAACGTAGAATGTGAAAGATTGTATGTCTCCTAGCAAATATATCTAGATAATTTATGACATTTTAAAATTTAAAAAGATAAAAAAGTTTCCTGAATTTTAAAAAAAATAGATTAGACAGGAGGCTCAATCTATTATTTTTAAATTTCTGTGCAGAGTTATAAATATCATTACGGGAGTTACAAATATTATTAGTAGAGTTACAAATACTATTGACAGAATTATAAATACTATTGATAAAGTCACAAATACCATTATAAGAGTTATAAATATTATTGATAGAGTTGCAAAAGGTACAATTTCATCTTTTGCCTTAAATTTGTGTTTATAACTCCTATTTACAATTTTACACAGTAATTTACAAATGACAGATTAGGCCTCCTGCTCAATCTATCTTTTTTAAAATTCAGAGGCTCTTTTTATCTTTTTAAATATCAAAAGGTCCTAAATTTGTCTTTTTCCCATATATCTATTTAAAATTTAAATTTATATTCATTTTTTTATAATAGTAAAACTGTTTATTATTTCAATTAATAAAATCATGAAAAAGACTACTTGAGTCGCAATAAAAAGTGTTGAAAATATAATATATATTTTTGATATATCAATCAAAGTATTATTATCAAAAAGAAAAATGAAAAGAATAAATTATTTTATTTCAATATTTCGAAGTGCATTTGTATGTAATTCATAAACAAGAATTGATCACTTTCCAAAAAAAAAATCGTAGTTCAGAAATTTTTCATCTTTTTCATTTTTCTTCTTTTATGATCCAGATGAAAAACAGAAAAATAAATAAATGAAATTCATCTTGTTTTCCAAACATGTAGCAATAAAATAAGACTCTTATGTTGTTTTTGTTGGCTCTCTCTTTTTCTATTACTTTCTTCTCTATTTATTTATTATTTTGTGGATGTTTAATTTTTTCTATAATTATATTTTTAAAAGAGTTTTTAATTTAAACTATAATTTATAAAAAAAATTAAAATAAATAATTATATTTATTAAAAATAATTTTTAAATAAAAAATATTTATAAAATATTGAATTATCATTTTATTTTTATTTTTTTGTTAGTATTTTAAAGCTTCGCCGAAACCCTTGAACATCATCTTCATCTTCACCCTCTCTCTCTCTCCCCCCCTCCTCCTCAACTTCTCAGGTGTCGCCACCATCGCCGGCAAACCTCATTCCCATCACCTTCGGCACCAGCCCACGCCCCTCCCTCTCTTTATTCACTTATAAACGGCCGTTCCCAAAGTCACTGGCGTTGCCACCGCATTCAAAGAATTAAATCTTTCTCCAGAACCTTTCTTCTTCTTCAACCTTGTCGTCTCCCAGATCTGTGTACTTTGTGTCTTCCCCAATCTTTCTTCTTCTTCTACTTAAAGGTCGGATTTTTAATCTTCAAAAGTTTAGAGATTGAAAGCAAAATGATTGATCTTGGGTACCTCTATCTCTGACTCAAAGAAGACTTGAGAAAACACTGGACTCAGGGCAATGCCGGAGGACAGGCGTGTGATGATGTTGATGAAATTAATTTTTTTTTTTTTCATCTTATAACTTTTATATTAATTTATTAATAAAAAAATCATTTCGATAATTATTATTTAAATATCTATTTATTTAAAATTATTTTTTTAAAAAAATTATTTAAAATTATTTTTAAATTACTTCTTTTTTTTTTATAAATTTTTCTCAAAAAATCAAACTAAACGGCGCTTTATAACAAAATAATCGAAGACAACCATTAGATAATAGATACTTACATTTTTAGTCCCTCTTCCTTCCGTCTTCACTCAGTACTGTTAATCTGTTTCTCTGCAATGGAAGCCATTGGAGTGCTTATGACCTGCCCAATGCTCAGTTACCTCGAAGAAGAGCTCGAAAGGGGCTTCAAGCTTTTCAAACTCTGAAACTACCCCTCATTCCCCGTTTTCGCACTATCAAACTCATCTTCAATTCGTGCAGTGGTGGGAGATACTAAAATCGGCGCGGACGCCCAGATGATCGATTCGCTACCCAATTTGGAGATTGTTTCTTCATACAGTGTGGGTTTGGACAAGATTGATTTAACAAAATGCAAAGAAAAAGGGATTAGGGTCACCAACACGCCCGATGTGTTGACGGACGACGTTGCCGATCTTGCCATTGGGTTGGCTTTGGCGGTTTTGAGGCGGATTTCTGAGGCTGATCGGTTTGTGAAGAATGCCTTGTGGAAGAAAGCTGGTTTCGAACTTGGTGTAAAGGTTTGCCCATTTCCCTCTTATTGTGTGAAGTTTCTGCAATGGCTATGGAAATGGAAATTCATTTGCCTCTTGAAATTGTTAGATTAATTTATTGGTTTTGTCAAAGAAACCTACCTGAGATTATAGGTTCATGATGAATTGGTAGTTTCTCTGTTCAAATTTGGTCGAATAAATGTAGCTTATTGTTTCCACATTCAAGTACAATGTCATTTTGATTGGAAGATGATACGCTGTCATTCACTCAGTCGAAGATTGTCTTTTGGATTTGGTGTTATTATTTTTAATTTAATATAAGAGTTAGTTGACTAATTTGGTGGACTAAAGAGTATATAATATATATTCTTCTTGATTTATATTTAGTTATAATTAACTGATTTATTTAGTTTTTTTAATCTACTTAAACTAATTAACTAGCTCTTATATGAAGGATGGGAGGGGGTACTATATTTTGTTGGGGATGCCTAGACATCAAGACATTATTGGCAGAACAACTGAAAAATAGAGAACTCACTGTCATGCATGCTCCTGAATGCCTAGACTATTTCTGAAGTTTGCCTGGCCTAATCTTAACATTGGTGCTTCTAATATAAATGAATTAAATTCTCTTGCCATGAGGGAGGATGGGGAGTTTCTAGCTTGTCAACATCATCTAGATTTTGTATTGAATTATATTGTGCATTTCAGTTCAGCGGTAAAGCAGTTGGAATTATTGGTTTGGGAAGTATTGGTTCAGCAATAGCAAAGAGAGCTATAACTTTTGGGTGTCCAGTTAGTTACCACTCAAGAACTGAAAAACCAGAAACAGCATGTAAGTACTACTCCAATATCTTAGACTTAGCAGCCAATTCTGAAATCCTTATTGTTGCTTGTGCTCTTACCAAAGAGACCTATCACATTGTTAATCGTGAAGTTATCGATGCATTGGGACCAAAAGGCATACTCTTCAATATTGGGTGAGGGAAACACGTCGATGAGCCTGAGCTTGTGCGTGCTCTAACTGAAGGAAGACTAGCTGGAGCTGGGCTTGATGTGTTTGAAGATGAACCAGAGGTGCCTGAACAGTTATTTGGCCTTGAAAATGTTGTGCTCTTGCCTCATGTGGGGACTGACACCATTGAAACTTGCAAGGCAATGGCAGAACTTGTGATCCAAAACTTGGAGGCACATTTCCTCAACAGGCCACTTTTGAGTCCAGTAATTTGATTGAGGTCTGTGACTTTAATTTCTAAAATTTCTTAGGTGTTTCCCTTTCCAACATTTTATCAGACTGAAAATAAGTTCAAACTAGTATTTCTGGAGGCATATATTACTCTTAAAAATTCAAGAACTTTGATAGAACATGGATGTAAACAAAACTTATGGGAAGTTTCCTAAGTGCGAGGAATTAGGTTCACTAGCATCAATACGATGAATTGATATTTTTCACAACGTGGCGCTAAAATATTGAAGAATTTGATAGCTGATATTTTTGAAAAACTTTATTTTTAGCAGCATATTTACATTCTGGTATATTGACTTTGCACCCAGTTGAAGAATGTTTCTCATTGTATGTATATTCTGCAGGAGTTCTCTCTGTATGGGCAACTGAGCGGTGAGAAACTCACCTGGCAGTAACAGCAGTTATTGATGCTTCCCCAACTTTCAACACTTATTTTTTTTTTACTAGAAGCTGAAGCCATTTAGGGTGAGCAGCAATTTAGAAAAAGCAATTTATTGATACTTTGTAACCATGGATCTGCTTGGATGAGCCAACACACTTTCCGAAAAGACTACGGCTATATGAACAGTGTTTTGTGTCATTAGCCACAAGGAAGCCATGGTGGAGCCGTGATTTGAGAGAAGAGTTATTATTGGGATATTGATTTCTCCACATGAACTGTCTCCATAAGGGTGCAACACTTGTTTTCATGGCATTAAAAATAGAAGTAGCTGGTGAAGATTTTGATGCAGTTGGGTTCACCGTCACATTTTTTTAGTTTTATTTAACCCAGGATTTTGGCCAGGTATTTTTTATTGGAGTAGAAAGCAGTTGTGATTTAAATTACCAGTATATTTTTTTCTATTTTGAAGAAAACCGTCGGAGATTTTTCATTGATCCTTCAATTATCCCCAAATCTTATCCATGTTTTCCATTACCTAATTGAAGTAGTTACAGTCACAGTTACACTACGGTTTTATGCTTTTAGACAAGGCAGAAATTATAATACATTATTAAACACTAAACACAAACTTGTTCTAATATATATATATTTGTATTTGACAATCACATAAACTTTAAATATGTAGATCCCTGTGTCACTGTGGGTATGTGTCATTACTCAAAAGAAACAGAGGAACAAAACCCAGGCTGGCACCTTAGAACAGAGACAAAGGATACGATGAGACATTCCAAGTAGGCAATTACGGCAAAGGGCCAAATTCTTTTGACTTTTTTCTCCCTTTACTTTTAAAAACTCTTAGCCTTATATGCCTTAATAAGTAAAAACATAGAAAACATGCATTAAATCTTTTCTCCATGATGACATGCTTATTATCCAACTAATTCTTTGTTGTTGTTTTATGTTATTATATTGTAGTAGTGACTTGATATTTACAGCCAGTATTTTAATTTAAGATGAAATCAGTTTTAGTGATGAACTGATGATTGTTTTCCAATGTACTTCAATTTATTTGTAAGTGATATATTTAAATGGTGCGAAGCAAAGATTTCCTGCAATAAGAATATTCGGTTGTTGCGGTGCTGATATTCTTCTTTTATCCACCAAAATAAAAAAAAGGTCCTCATATCACATTACTTTGTTTTCCTTTCAAGATAAGGCCATAAATTATTTATATTTATGACATACTGGATTATTCAGTCCCACATATGTAATAAAATTGATCAATTTGTTTTTATTTAAACTTGGTTCAAAAGGATTTTGGCCCTATTATATTTCTTAACTCAAAAAGTTTAGCTTTATAAGTTAATTTATTTATATGATCCTAGCCTCATTTCTTACTTACACCCGTAATAAATAGCGTTTCTATTTTTTATAAGGTAAAATCGCTTACTATTTTAATTAATAACTTATTAGTTACCGACGTATGTTGAATTGACTTGTCTATTATGTAATTTATCACATTTATGACTTGGTTATTTATTAACGTTGTCTGTATTAATGAATAGTCAAGTTGATCTCTTCTTCATATATTTCTTAATTAAAGAGATTATATCATACATCAATTATTAACATTTAAAATATTTACATTTCTTCGGCATTAAGTTTTAGCCTAAGGCATTGTTTGGTTGGGGGGTTTTGGAGGGGAGGGTAGGGTAGGGGAGATATAAGTGTGTTTGGTTGAAAAAAATGGAGGGGAGGGGAGGGGATTTTTTTTGTCTTTTTGTGCTCCCCTACCCCTCTCTCTCACCCCTCCAAATTTGGGGTTTTTTGGAGGGGTGAGAAATATTATGTATAATTCTGACTAAATTACCCCTACATATTTTTCAATTTGCTAAAATTACCCCCAGTGTAAAAAACCTTTCTCCTTCTTTCTTTTTGCCTGATAGAAATCGAGGCGTGAAACAGGAGGGTTGGATGCAATCTGGCTGAATCACGCAGGTAGGTTCGATGCAGGTTGGTTGAATGCAGTATCCCGAAGTTCTTCCGTCTAGGGTTGAGTTTGAGGATTTTACGAGAGTTGGACTCACGGCGCAACGCAGAGAGAGGTCGAAGTCTGAGAGCATTATGTGACCGTCTTCCCGCACCAACACGTTCTCTGGTTTGAGGTCTCTGTAGATGATCCCAAGCATGTGAAGGTATTCCAAAGCAAGAACAACTTCTGCTACATAAAACCTGTACGGCATATACCAGGTGAATGAATGGAATAATAAGAACTTAATTATCTTTCATGTGACTGTCTCCTAAACAGGTTACTTGTTATTTTAATATTTTGACCATGTTTCAATAAGACTTGGTGGGAGTGACGACACAGCATAGCAAGCTATTAGAATGGCAACATCATAGATAGGATATCAGATTCTTATTAGCAGTCAATCAAGCTAGGAAGTTATGGATGACAACCAACGTGCACCGATTGTTCTAGCTGGAAAAAGAACAGAAACTGATGAATTAAGGCAAAAGATGTGTGCTAAAAGTAACCGTGTGTGATAGGAGAATCTAATCATGGCATTCACCAGATTGAAATTCACAAGTTCACTGTTTGCAAGACCAAAAACGTAGTTCATAGAAATATGGATAATCATAATAAATGGTGGAGAAGAGGAACTAGAGACCAAAGTAAGCAGAAAGGATGCAAGTAATAAGTAAGAAAGCAAAGAGCACCCAAAAAGAGAGAGAGAGATAGCAAGCAAGAAATAGTTCTGAACCAAGACTGGTATCCCCATTCCTCAGCCTGATTTGAGAAAACATGGCAGTTTTTTAAAGATTTTGTAACAAAAAAAAGTTATAGCATGATTAAGTTCTATGAGTATAAATTAAGTTTTTTTAAATTTATAAATAAAAAAATAACAATACTAATATAAATATTATAAATAAAAAATTAATAAATATAAATAAAGGCCTGAGGGTATATCTGTCAATTTTTCATTACCTACCCTCCCCTCCCTTCCTGAACCAAACAAGAAATATCACCTCTCCTCCCCTACCTTTACACTTATAACCTCCCCTACCTTGACCTACCCTCCCTTAAATTAACTTAACCTACCCTCCCCTCCGTTAAACCAAACATAGCCTAAGGGAAAGACAGTAGTCTAAGTTAAGCTCCGTTTTTTTTTTAGAAAAAAGCTAAGAAAAATCCTAAAAAAAATCTATTTGGATCTCAAAATTCTAAATCAAAACTTTTACAAAAAAAAAAGTTATAAATAACTTTACAAGAGTTATAAATAATTTATAAAAAATAATAAATAGAATTTTAAAATTAAAATATGTGTTATTTAGGATTTTTAGCTATGACAAAATACGCCGGGGCCCACATTCAGATTAGGTAGTTTGTCAAATTCTTATATGGAAACCGTAGACATTGTTTGGTTGGAGAGTTTTGGAGGGGAGAGGAAGGCAAGGTAGGGAAAATATAAGTGTGTTTGATTGGAAAAAATGGAGGGGAGGGGAGAGGAATTTTTTTGTCTAGGGTTTTTTTGGAGAGGTAAGAAATATTATGTGTTATTCTGACTAAATTATCCCTACCAATTTTTTAATTTTCCACGTTTGCCTCCATTCTCATCTTCTGCGTACACTAGCTCCTTCCTTGTCGGCGCGCGCCTCCAACAACCGCTGCCGGTTGCTGCTACGTACTCCGGCGACCACCACTGTCAACTTCGTTCAAGTAACGTCTTCTACCCTTCTCCTTCTTCGCTCCTTGTATCTTCTCTCTCTCACTCCTCCAATTGCTGGTAGAAAGAAGCTTCGATTCAATGGCGGAACTGTTAGGGTTTTGGCCATGTCTGAGAATTCTTCTACCTTCAAGATGAATCTAAACAAGTATCTGGTCACTCTGGAGAAACCACGTAGTAGGGTAATGCAGAGAAGTCGAGACTTATAATGGTCGGGGACACTTTGAAGAAAGCTGGTGATTCATCACAAAACAGGCTTGCTGAGATGAAGAACGTTGAAGATGCACAGTATGTTTTGATTGAGCATAATGTCTCTGCTTGCATTTTACCATTACGATCACAACTAATAACTGTGAATCATCTAGTTGACTCCTGGATGCGTTAATTTTTGCACTACTCAGTGTCATATTGATAACAATAGATCTAAAATATTGTCAGGGTATTGGCCCTGTAGAGGTATAGAAAAATATTTTTACAAAATGTTTCAATTTTTCCTCTATCGTGCTCAAGGTTCTCCACCAAATACAGATGTCTAGTGGCTAAAACCAAATGCAGGACTGGATTTATCGTGCCAGGACACAATCTAATTTTTATCTGTGTGCTTGAACATGGCCTTCTTACTGTTAAAAATTACTATAATGAACTTTCGACAAGAAAATAGAAAAGATTACCATTAAAGCATTAGTGTGGATGCTTTTTCATTTCTTTTAATGACCGAGAGGATTACCAAAACATAACATGGGATCATTGCATCTGTTTTTTCAAAGTAATGGTTAGCTTTTCTTGGTTTAGGTTTTGGCAATCTGCATACGCCACAGTTCTAAACCATAGTGCTTTGTATTCGTATTTTCAGGCTTTTGGTTTCTTCAGGAATATTTTAAGGGAGAAGACTAGTCCTTTAAGCATAGTTCTTGAGAGGCCCAGATCTCCTTTTCCTATTCATCTACTGCACAAGATAAATGATTTTGAAGTACAATTCAATAGAGGTCAAGTTCCTATTGCCACCTGGAACAAGACATTATTGGCTACAAATTTACAGCCATCTATTGAAAGCTCTGGGAATAGTGTTTTTTCTACCTTCACCTCAAAGTTTCTAACGCCAAAGGAAGCAAATTATTGGGCAATCCAGATGAACATGTCATCCTCAATGAGGAGATAAAATTCTTTAGTTGTCTTTTCTTTTCTTTTCTTTTTTGCATTGATGCGTTCATGGCATTATTTGTAGTTCTTTAGATGTTTTTGGCCTTAATTAGAAAGGGGAACAGGTATGGCTTCAAAAGAAGCAATGCATATAGCTTCTGAGAATAGACAAACATTTGAGTATCAGAGTATGTAATATTAATGTGCTGATTTATGAATTCCTTTGATATTACGCAGGAGGATAAGAGAAAGGGAGAAGAGAAGGATGAGAGGAAGCGTGAATATAATATTAAATGGAATGACGAGGTATGAGTTTTGAAACTACTGACTGAGAATTTGAGTGTGCTGGCCCCTACTTCTGATTCTCTAACTAGCTATATATCTGCTACAGGTCACTGCAGAGGATATGGAAGCATACAGAATGAAGAAAGTTCATCACAATGATCCCATGAAGAACTTTCTCCTAGTAATAAAATCCCAGTGACAGAACTAACTGCAAGTAGCAATCTTCCAGTTATATTTTGTTATGTGATAAGCTCCTGTTTAGTTTGTGACCAATAGAAGTATAGAAATCTTGGAAAACATGTCTGCGTTACATTGACGAATTTCACTTTGTACGTATATGAATCAAGATTTCCGCATATAAAAAAAAATCGAGATTTCCAATTAAATAACTATCTCTACATTCCTCGTCTATTATTATCTCTTGCGCCACCATATCAAGTTCCACCAACTGATGGCACAGTTACGAATGGCGAGGTAGATATAAAAAGTGTTCTTACAAATACATTAAATGAAATAGCAAGAGCATCTCTTTGTGGGCCATCTGCGTTATTTTAGAGCACATATTGCATAAGATGCAATCAAATCGTATGAAGTGAATGAGTCAGTTTACAGCTTAAAAAAAAAGGCATCATAACTCATTTTATTTGAAGATGTGGCAGCAATGAGATACATCCCCTCTAACAGTTAATATTAGAGGTAAAAGACTTTATTGCCTATATTTTACTTATTCCCTACCAGATACGCTTATATTTTTAGAGTTACGTATGTAATTATGTAATGATATATAATTTTTGTTTTGTAATTGTGTATCAGAAGACTTAAGGCTGGATATAGAATTCTCGTTGAATTATTTTTATTTTATATTTAATAATAATAATTATATAATAATAACAAACCGAAATGAATATTGAACATGGAAAAATAACTTCAATTTTTTGATCCAATATTATATATATGGGCCAAACACAAAATACTAAAAACAAGTTTTTAGGCCCATATGGCCCAATAGCGATTTAGTCCAAGGCCCATTTCTCCAAAGTACCCTTCTCTTTAATGGGGGTTAGTCCGAGTGGTAAGCAGTTTGATATCGAGCCTTAGCGTATATAGAAAATCTCTATTGGGAGACTCACCCACCATAGTCAGGTGCACAACGCGGGTCAGATCAGGATGTAGTCGGGGTAAAGCTCCGGTGAACCGGGTGGACAATAAAAAAAAAACAAAGAGATAAGCTTCTGTTTTTCTTTTTTCTTTTTTATTATTATTACAGAAAAGTCTCTGCGTCTCACAGAAGGTTATACCCAACCAGCTCACAAAGAGATCGAAATTTCAAAAGCAACTTCGTCAGCGTCAAGAACCATATTCTAACATTTGAAGAAATTATTAAATATTTTGAGAACAAAAATAGTCTAAATCAAATAAATTATTAATATATTTGCCTTTTTTCATGCCAATCAATTCTGTTCTTTTATGAAATTATTTCTCTTTTTGCATTTCCAATGTCTCGACATTTGTACTGTCACTACTTATATATTAAGTACAAATTAAAGGTTTAAAATTGATCCACTACTTAATATTTTATATTAATAGATTAACTATAAATATTTTAAAATAGTGAACACACACCACGAGAAAAATATTCTAATACCTTAGATAAATTAAATTATGGCCTTTAGTATCTTATAATATTTCTTTTCATGATTGTGAAGAGCACCGGCCAAAAATGCCTTACGTTATTGAATAAAAAGCGTTTTTGTTAAAGAAGTATCGACTAACTAGGAAGCTTCAAAAATAAATTCAGGTTGGCTGAAAAATACATGTTGCAGACAGAAAACAAAAGCAAACACTGTCAAATATCTTTTTTTTTCAAGAGTCAAATTAAATCACATAAATATTAGCACATAAATACACATTCACACCCACCATTGCAATAA
Organism: Leucaena leucocephala; assembly: GCA_037074615.1. Taxonomy (NCBI): domain Eukaryota; kingdom Viridiplantae; phylum Streptophyta; class Magnoliopsida; order Fabales; family Fabaceae; genus Leucaena; species Leucaena leucocephala. The sequence continues at coordinate 18,323,121 of CM073555.1, read as the reverse complement.
GTTTGAGCTTGCCACCACTTGTCCGTTGGCACTGTCGAATATCTTAACTTATTTGCTAAAAGAATGGAAAGAAACTAAAGAAAAATGAAATCTATGAGGACCAAATTGAAATGATGCTTGATTTACAGAATAGCTTTGTCATAATTTCTAGCGGGTGGAGCTGCAGAGATTTTCAAAACCCATGTACTCCTTCTTTTCAATCTCCTTCACTATTTCTGCTATGCCCTCGCCTCCTGTAATCATATTAATTCAAAAACAAATCAAGACATTTATAAATAATAAAACAATGAGAAAATCACTATATACGAGGTTTTACGAAAGAAACACAATTGAAGAACTCAAAAAGAACAGAAAAGAAGGAGATGAAGAGGCCGATGCCTATTCTGGAGAACAGAATGAAAGAGAAGCATGGAGAGAGATAAACATGAGCTTTTATCCTGAGAAAGAGAGAGAGAGAGAAAGTGGTTCTCGAAACAAAATTTGTCGTGTAGCGGCTACAATGTGATCTTATGGGTATGTATTAACGGTGTTCAATGATTTATTAACGTAAGGAGCAGCACCTTTAGAGGGATCTGATTCAAAATCTGATAAAAATATAAGGACTGGTAGATCTATTATTCCAATAATTATTAACTAATGAGACTTACCCAGTGAAATTGCACTCACAAGAACCGTGAAGGCCAAAATGAAAATGATCAAAGAGGCTCTGCCTAGTATGGCTATCAGCTTCTTCACCAAATATTGTCCGAAAACTGCAGCTATAGTGGCTATAGCCACAAAATAAAGAGCTGCAAAAAAAATAAAAAGATTATCATGCAGGGAAAAGGATTTGTATAGTGAATAGAGACTAGGCTTTGTTAATTTTATATACTTACTGTAAGGAATAGGAAAACGTTTTAGGAGGTAATATTCCACCACTGACATTGATGCAGAAAATGTCATGGCAAACGTCGACGTTGCACTTGATACCTGCATAAAGTTATTTCTTTTATGTCATTTTTTCGGCAAAGCTGTATGGTTTTTTTCAATTAAAGGTAAATACTAATAGATTGAGGTTCTAAACAAAATTAAACCTATAACTTTTTATTTATAAGGGATTAGAGCTTATATGTTTTTAGACTACAAAATTATTGGCATCAAAATTTTATCTTTAGTCCTCTAACATTATACAAGGTTTTAGCTTAATGATCCTTAATTTTATAAAATATTTTTTTAATCTTCTAACCTTAATATTATTAGTTACGAATGATGATTTTTTGTGTCAACATTAATTTTTAAAAAAAAATTAAACTTAACATATCAACATTTAAAATTCTGCATTTTTTTAATTAACAACATTAGGGTTAGATAACTGAAAAGATAATCAATGAAATTAAGAGATCAAAATAAAATTTTGTATAAAATTAAAAAACTAAAGATGGAAATTAACCTTTTTTTGTATATATTAAATGCTAGTTTGGGTTTACCACCTAAAAGTATTTTTATACTTTACAAGATAAAACTCACTTCACATGTTTATCTTGTATAGCATAAAATTATTTAAAAATAACTTAATTGAAACAAACAATATAATCAAGTGTGTGGGAAAACTAGGTGAGAAAAAAAGATGAATATAACCTGAGGAGGGATTCCAAGCTCAAGGAAAAGTGGACCTAGGATGAAGCCACCACCAAGGCCAAGCAAGCCACCGACAATACCAGCAACCATGCCACAAGCAGAATACATTATCAATCGATGCACTTTCCATTCTGGTTGTGGACCTTCCTTTGATGATATCACTTTCTTCCCTTTGTACAGCATCACTCCTTGGTATGACGTCACTCCCACTGCCACTGGTATCTGATCATTTCACTCTCACCAAAAGGCATATTAGATTCTAACTAATCTAGTTCAACTCAGGTATCTAGACTAAGCCGTAGCAAATCATATATACTTTAATAATAGTATAAAGGATAGAGAGAATTACTGTGTAATTTCATAATTTAATCGTTAAAAAATTTCATAATAAGTGAACAGCAAATAATAACAAGATTTGATATGTAAAAAATAACAATAGATTGTATACTCACTAAAGAATATATACCTGTAGTAGATTCAATACCCAATATGTGGTTGAACACGTTACGGTGTAATTCTGTCCCAAAAACACTAGTTAGTTAGCATGCATTATGCTATATATGCATGAAAACTATATATATATATATATATATATATATATATATATATATATATATATATATATATAGGTAGATAGGAGTTAGAGGTATCAACTTTTCCAATTTGTATGGCAAGTATGATGGCCCAAACAGCGAAAAGAATCCCTAGTTCCTTCCATCGCACGTTCTCAATGATAGAAACCTGCATGATAAACCATATATATACACACGTGTACGTGCATCTCATTATATGCTCTCAAACAATTAATATAATAATAATAGCATAATTGGGGTCTATATGTGTATGTATATATATATATATATAATATTACTGAAGCAATACGACGATGTAGTCTCCTATAGCAAATTAATGTATGACCTTCTCTCTCTTTGGTTCTCTCTTTGGTTCTGTTGTTGCTCTTTGATCTCCATCGCTTGGACCTGATGGCGGAGCCTCGTATCCTCCCTTTTCATTCCTCTCAGGACTATTTTCTAAAAATCACAACTCAAATATAACACCATTATTCGATTTAATGTATAGATATTGACTTTCATTTCATGCATTTTGTAATTAAATGAGTTTTCATCTGATCATTTCATTCCAACTTTGTAAGATCATATTTTTTTGAATTGGTCTATATATCCCTTCTTATAATATCCTATTTAGATTTATCTGGTTGGCAAAAAACATTTAGATTTATCTGAACATTAAATACAATTTTACTCACTTTATCCTTAATTAATATATTCTCTCTCTCATTATCTCTTTCCCATAGACTCTCTCTCTTTTTCTCACTCTTACCTACCCACTTATTATAAATAAGGCATATTTAAGAGGAAAAAGTATATTTCTTAAATATTTATTATTTTTAACAATTTACTTGAACAAAACAATTCGATTATTAGAATCTTATAATAAAAAAAAGAAGGGAGTACCATTCAATAGTAGCCCGTGTCTAGCGGCAGTCACCTGAAATCATAATAAGGAATAATGCATCAAAATAAAATGAAGCTCCATAAAAGAAAGATGAGAAAAGAACATCATGAACAATATATATATATATATATATATATATATATATATAATGAGGTGGAAGATGAGCAACCTTCTTAAGAATGGTCTCTTTTTTCCAGGTCTCAACGCCCTTTAAGAAAGCCTTAGTTGAAATGACTGTTTATATATACATATACATATGAACATGAACGAATTAATGATGAGTGGTTAATTGAGAAATTAATGTAAGTAATAATTAAGATTGTGGTTGATTAGTTGGTATGTATATATATAATACCGACGAAAATGACAATTAACAAAACGGTAATCATCCAATCAGCCAAAATGACATTCAAACTGACTCCAATGCTGATTCCAAGAACAAGCATTGGCTGAAAAAGAAGAGCCAAATCATAGTCAATCAAAGGAAGCTCCATTGTTGGGTGTCTTTGCATGAGGTTGCATATCACTGTTGCTCCTGCTCCTCCCGTTATCATGCCTGCATTCATTACACACAATTGCATCAAAATTCAAAACCCAACTTTCATCAATAAATAAATCATCATAAAATTAATGTATAATTCTTTTTTTTTTTGGAAAATTAATTCATATATAGGTCCTAATTACTTATAATTTACCTCACTTTTTAATCAGATCCTTGCAATTTATCTTATTTGAATTGAGCCCTTTGATCTAGTAATAAACACCTACTTTTCTAATCACTTGCAAAAAGTAGAGACTCGTTTTATTAAAGGGGATGGTAGGTAATCTATAAATGTTACTTTTTTAAGCGCTCTTTAATAGAATCTTAAAATTCAATTTACATAAACTTTTCTATACTGGAAAAAATGGGGACAGTGCCCTGACTTTGCTTTTGTGTTATGAATGAGTGCTTTTTGTGCAATAGTTATCTTTATTGCAAGTCTTATAATTCTTGATTTTATTTTTGCAATCGAACATTCAAACGTAACTAAAAGTGGCAAATAATAATTATATATTGAAAAAGGAACCGAGTTTATATTAATTAAGGACATGATGAAAATCAAAATAAAAATAAACAAACAGGGACTGCATAATTATTTTCTATGATACAGTATATTTTTCCACAAATATATATCATGTAAGTATATAACCGGGCTAGCTGTAAATGCTAGAACACAAGAGAGAAGGCATGTAAAAACAAGAAGAAGTCTAACACAAAAGTCAAAAATCACATTAATTATGATATAGGTTCTTTTTCTAACTAATTCAAGTGTGCTAATAAAAACAATTAAAAATATTTTTTCATAAAATATAAATGAATGAATCTTACATTTAGAGATAGCTGTAGCTGATTTTGCATCAAATCCAATGATCAATTTAAGCATAGGCACAAATATGCCTCCCCCACCAACTCCACCCACCGTCCCAAACGCTGCTCCAAAGAACCCTATTATCGTTCCCACCACAATCTTCCATCCAAATTTCATTTTCTGCAAAACCCCATATATATATAATCTCTTCCTCTTCTTCAACACATACACATACATTTGAAATCGAGTTAAACGTAACTGAAATGGATCAAAATCAGAAATCGCTGATCATGTGCATATATATATAACTTAACTTACAGGCCATGTATGATGATATGATCCCAACCTTGATGGTGACGGCGAGTAGGGTTTCATCATCAAGTTGAATACTTTCTCATGAAAATTAGCTTCAACCTTGTTTATGGTCTCATCATGATTGCTTGTTGAACTTGCTGTCTGGTTGTTTCGGTTTTGATGATGATGAGCTGAAATAATGGAGCTTGAGACCAAAACCAGAATCAGTATCAACCTTGTAGTAGTCCACCTGTTAATTGATGGATAGTCAACCATTTTGGTTTCTTCAGATTCTTAAAACCCCAGAAAGCTTGCTTTTGGTGGACTTTGATCCAACCAAAATTTTGTTTTGATCTTAGATTTTACTTCCAACCCATTGGCTCACTCAAACCCAGCTGAAAGCTCTCCTTGATGAGTGCTTCTATACGATTTCCCACTTCTCTCTATATATATAATATTTGTGGCACTTCATTTTCTTATTAATTTTTTTTTTAATTTTGGCAGAACATGGTGTACTATGCTCCACGCCTTAGTTACTTGTAATTATCTCTCAAAGAGTAGTGTAGTTGTGAAAATATCCCAAGGGACTTAGAAAATGGAGGTTGTTGACTATGGCTGTAAGATATATAAAGGGTTTAATTTAAAAATTCTAACATTTAAGACGCTATTAATAAATATAAAATATAAAAAATTATAAGAAGAGACACATTCTTTAAGTTATTAACAATATGACTAAAATTTCAAAAATTGTACAATACTCAAGCCCACACCTAATTTCTTCCTAAAGTAGTTTAAAGAATCAAAATTAACAAAATAAAACGTCATTCCATTCCGAACTCATTTACCAACACTTTACTAATTTAAAATACTCATTTTGATTAATCTTCTATCAATATACATCATTTAAATATAATACGGGGGGGAGGGGGGGAGGGGAATGTAATGTGATGCTATAGGAAAGAAATGACTTAAAAAAGACAGAATATATTGGTCTCATTTCATTTATTTACACATATTTTAAATCTTGGCATGCTGTATTATATATAATAAATTATTTTTTATTTACAAATAAACTGTACTTTTTTTTTAATAATCCGTACTGACCTGACAAAAGTTTATGTATATTCAGAGGGAAATAAATTTATTAACAGAAGCACTGAAATGCATGACAAAGCTCATATTAATTCATGCATGTCCCACCTCCACCTTACAAAAGTAGCCATAACTCTAATTTTATTTTAAAATGAAAAAAATAAAAATTATTTAAAAATCTCCCATTGCAAACTTTATTATGACTGAAAATTTTGTAAAGACTTAGGTACAACTTATATTTATTAGGTGATATTCAACTATTTAAAAAATAAATATTTACATATAAAAGAATATATGATACACACGTCTAAAGAATAATTATATATATCGAAAATGAGTAACTGAATTTTTATATACCAATAAATTTTGTAATGAGATTTTTTGCAGGAATTTTTTCTTCCAAAAAAGAAGCAAATAAAAGGCCAGAAGCTTATATCAGAACTTGTTATATGATATAAAATTTAGGAAGAATTGTACTGAAATTCTGTATAAGATAATTAATTATCAAAAAATTATCCCTAAAAAACCTAGTGATAATATATTTAAATTATAAAATGACACAATTACCTTTACTATTAAGAAATAAAAATTGTTAATTATGTCAGTTTATAATAGAGATAATTATGTCATTTTATAAATATATTATTCTCAAATTTTTTAACACTATTTAATTATTTAATAATTTAAAAAAATTGTAATTAATTATTTTCTACGAGTTTGAGGGCAATTCCCCCTAAAATCTAGTAACCTATCAAGTTACGGTTCAATGAAAGAGCATAACTCATCAAATCTAAAACTGTTTATACGGTCCAATGAAAGCTCACATTCAAGTTGCGTCGGCAAGAGCAAGAATCACGTGTTATGATATTTCCCGAAATAGAAGATATAACATTTATTAAATAATTATAATAATAAAAGTATAAATAATTATATTTCCTTTATTTCCCAATGCACTTCTTTATGACAATCGATGTAAATATATACGCGTACAAACTGAGATCTTAGCCAAATAAGATGGAGAACGTTGTCACTGGGAAAATTAGTCATTTCTTAATTTTTTTTATTGAACTGAAGTAATGTAAAATATTAAAAGTAAAAGTGGCTTTTATTATATTAAATAAAAAATATTAATTATATTTTTATTTCTATTTTTCAATTTTTACTTACATCCTATCAAATATGTCTCAGGAGAAGACTGAAGAGAAATATATAATTTTCACGAATTTTGGTTCATGAAATAGGATGTTTAAAGAGAATCATTATTTTCACACCGTGTGTCTAATGCAAGCTCTTGCAATTAAGCAAGACTAATATTTGTTTTTTTACACATCATCACTACCCCCTGCGAAAAATTATTAAAATGAGAAAATTGGTCAAAATAAAAAGAACCAAATGGATGAAGAAGGGAGGGGTTGTTCCTATCCGGCGCCAGAGGTGGGTAACACTAGGGCTGAGTAAAGTGCCCGTTGTCCGGTGTATCCGTCCGGACCCGGCTTAAATTTATTTAGTTTAAGCCTGCCCAGCCCGCCTGTTGTTCACCCTAGATAACACACCGACACTTTAATATATTAAATTTAGATAGAAAATAAAAACAATAAAAGAACTGAAAAGCGCTAGGGCTTATGTATCGTCAGTATTACCTCTTTAAAAACAAATTTAAAATGATAAAAACAAGTTTTTTCCCACTCTGTTCATGAATTTGAAAGCTTGAACTGAGATATTTAAGTTATGTTTGTTTAGACAGAAAAGTGAGTGAAAAATAGAAAAAGAGATAATTTTTTTAAAAAAAATATTAAAAAAGTTACTATTTTTAATTTTTCTCTCTCGCAATATTATGATTATTTTTTAATTTTCTTTCTATCTAAATGTGTTATCAATTGTGTTGTTGTTTTTTTATTGAAAATAATTCAAATGACATAATATTTTTAGAGTATATAAGTATTCCTCCCTCCCTCTTCTCTCTATAATTAAATAAAGGGTAAAATTAGTATAAAAATTAATTACTCTCTAAGCCATTTATATTATGGATCAAAAAATCTTTTTCAAAGGGTTACATTATTCTAAACCATTTTTCTTTAGCTATGCCTAACATATATTTAATTATATATAATTACTTTTTGCTTTATCGCTAAAATAAGACATACAACTCATCTTTAAAATAAAAGATATTTATATATAATTAAAAATATATTACATAAAATTAAAAAAAGTCGTACCTGTTTAGGAATCTAAATGTTTAAACATATTTTGAATTCCTTTAGACAACCAAAATTTCAATAGGAATTTTGTTAACAATTTCTCCATTTTCCTTTTCATCACTGCATCAAACACGGCCCAAGTTACCGCTTGCCTTTTGGACTGGATTTAATATTGAAGTGGACACAGAACAGCTCCTCTGTCTATTCTTTAATTAATATGAGCATATAAGTTGTTTGGATTTAATGTTTGTTTGGTTCAAGTAGCAAAAGTATGTGACGTTAGAAGTTTTGTTTGGTGAAAAAGTAGAGGAAGGTATGAAAGATTTTTTATTTAGTTCAAAAAAAGAGGGGAAAGAAACTAATTAAAAGTTGATAAATATATCTTTATTATTTTATTTATATTTTTTTCATATTCTTTAATAATATTTATATCAAAATTATTATTTTTTTAAAATATGAATATTAGAAAACTATTATATCATTTATATATGATAAAAATATTTTTATATGTACTTTAAAACATGACATCATTAATTTTAACATATTATCCCATTAATTTTAATATATTTTTAATATCTTATAAAATTAAGAAATTATAAAACATGAAAAAATATTAACATTGTGTCATTAGTTTTATAATTATAATACATATAAATATATTTATAATATATACATACTATTTTTTGTCAATATACTTACCTTAAAATATATATTTTTGTATTAATTCTATATAAACTTACACAAAAAAAGAGCATTCTTGATCTAAATAATTAATCCGAAATATATATCCAGCGTAACTATTTTACCTAACATTAGTAAAAAAAAAAGTAGTACTAATGATGGTGTGTAACATAAAATATAGGTTTAAGTCAATAGGGGTAACACTGAAATAATAAAAAGACATTAAGGGTATTTTTGTTAAGATTACAATAAAAAAATTTTACCTCTATGAAAACCCCAATTTTAGAAGGGATGAGGAGGAGGGGAGTACAAAAGGATAAAATTTTAAACATCTACTCTCTTATATTCTTTCTAACTAAATGCACTTACACATCCCCTTTCCTATTATCTCTTCCAAACCCCCCCCCCCAAACCAAGCAAACAATGTTTTAAGAACTTGCATATCAGATTTTTTGAAGTGCATGCTATTAACATAAGCAATACATAGTGCATGTTTAGAAAGAAATAAAACCATAGTTTTAAAAGGATTTTTGGCTCAAATCTTAATTTAAAAAATTTTTAAAATAAACAACCATATTTATTCAAAAGTATTTTGGATCAAATCATAGTTTAAAACTAAAATTTTGGATAAACTACTGAGACTAACTTTTAGAACAGTAAAACAGTTTATAGAATAACCAATTATTATTTTACCCTTACTTTTTCTTACATTATCTCTCATCTTCAACCTCTCTCATATATCTTATCCATCATCTCTCCTCTCTCTTATTTTTAATAAATTATACTATTTATGATAATTTTCTAATTATAAAACTTAATAACTATCTAAATACTTATTTATTCAGAATAACTTTTTTTTTCGTAATCTCTTTTTCAAAAGCTATTTTCTAAAAGCTATCCAAAAGTTATTTTTTATAAATTATTTTCTAAACTCTTTTTTAAATAGGCCTATAATTTTAGAAAATTTATTTTGTTTGTTTTTTTGAAAATGTTTTTTTGTATACCAAAATGTAGCCTAACTGTACTTGTTGTTTGGGCCATAAACATAACCGTAGAACTAGTTTGAGTGCTCATTTTGATAAAACCCAAAGCTTATCAGATTTGGATCATTTAGATCTAATTTTTTTCTTTTCTTTATTTTTTAAAAAATTACTTTAATGGGTATAGAATTTAAAATAAAAATAATCTTTTAACTATATTTTTTATATAAAACGAGTTTTTTATTTAAAAAATGTTAGTAAAAGAAAATAGATCTAGACCATTCAAATTTGATAACTTTAACACCTACTTGGGCCTATAACTTTAATTTTGCTAGATGACTTCACTTCTATTTACCAATTTAAATTTTATTGTTAATACTATCAAATTGATATAGAATAGGATTAATACACACTTAAATTTACCTTTATTTTACTCTTAGTTCTTTAAATTTGTTTCGTCTAAAATATTAATACCAATAATTTAATACAAATTTAGACTATTTTATCTTTTAAGAGATTAAAAAATTTTAATTTTAAACTTGAGGGATTAAAATTAAAATTTGTATAAATTTGATAGACTAAATATTATATTGACTCTGTAAAATAATACACTTTACAAAGAGTAGAGCTTAATCTGCATAAAGTTAAAACTTATTAAAATATAGTCATGAACTAATGGTAATTATGTAGCGTGGGAGAGATTCGGTATTCACAAAAATGTCAAATTTAAGTCCTTTGAATAAAAAATTATATTAAAAAAGCTGTTACCCCGTTTTCAGGCCTGTTAAGGCTTGAATATGAATTAATTAAAAATGATATCAAATTTGTATACTTGTCATAAAAACCATTACTTATAAATTTCTACTACATGTAATACTTGTAGGATCTATTTGTGAAAGTGAAAAAAAAAAAATCTAACGCCACGGATAATTTTTTAAGGGAATTATATGAATATGATTTCCACTTAATCTATTTACTCAGCAGAGAAACTTCATATAAAATTTTTAAATAGAACAAGAGATACAAAGAAGGAAATTTTTTTAAAATATTAAAAAAGTTACTATTTTTAATTTTTTTTCTCTTAATATTATTTTTTAAATTTTTTTTTCATCTAAATATGTTATCGGTTGTGTTATTATTTTTTATTAAAAATAATTCAAATGACATAACATTTTTAGAGTATATAAGTATTTCTCCCTCTCTCTTCTCTCTATAATTAAATAAAGGGTAAAATTAGTATAAAAATTAATTACTCTCTAAGCCATTTATATTATGGATGAAATTTTTTTTTTCAAAGGGTGACATTATTCTAAACCATTTTTCTTTAGCTATGCTTACCATATATTTAATTATATATAATTACTTTTTGTTTTATCGCTAAAATAAGACATACAACTCATCTTTAAAATAAAAGATATTTATATATAATTAAAAATATATTACATAAAATTAAAAAAAGTCGTACCTGTTTAGGAATCTAAATGTTTAAACATATATTTTTTTTTGTTGCCCACTCGGTTCACTGGAGATTTGCCCCGACTATATCCGGATCCCACCCGCGTCGCGCACCTGGTTATGGTGGGTGAGTCTCCCAACGGGGATTTTCTGCATTCGTCAAAGCTCGAACTCGAGACCTCGCTTAAGCGATATCGAGCCGCTTATCACTTGGATTAACCCCCATTGATAATGTTTAAACATATTTTGAATTCCTTTAGAGAACAAAAATTTCAATAGGAATTTTGTTAACAATTTCTCCATTTTCCTTTTCATCACTGCATCAAACACGGCCCAAGTTACCGCTTGCCTTTTGGACTGGATTTAATATTGAAGTGGACACAGAACAGCTCCTCTGTCTATTCTTTAATTAATATGAGCATGTAAGTTGTTTGGATTTAATGTTTGTTTGGTTCAAGTAGCAAAAGTATGTGACGTTAGAAGTTTTGTTTGGTGAAAAAGTAGAGGAAGGTATGAAAGATTTTTTATTTAGTTCAGAAAAGGAGGGGAGAGAAACTAAATAAAAATTAATAAATATATTTTTATTATTTTATTTATATTTTTTTCAAGTTTTTTAATAATATTTATATCAAAATTATTATTTTTTTAAAATATGAATATTAGAAAACTATTATATCATTTATATATGATAAAAATATTTTTATATGTACTTTAAAGCATGACATCATTAATTTTAACATATTATCCTATTAATTTTAATATATTTTTAATATCTTATAAAATTAAGAAATTAGAAAATATGAAAAAAAACATTGTGTCATTAGTTTTATAATTATAACACATATAAATATATTTATAATATATACATACTATTTTTTGTCAATATACTTACCTTAAAATATATATTTTTGTATTAATTCTATACAAACTTACACAAGAAAAAAGAACATTCTTGATCTAGGTAATTAATCCGAAATATATATCCAACATAACTATTTTACCTAACAGTAGTAAAAAAAAAAGTAGTATTGATAATGATGTGTAATAGAAAAAATAGGTTTAAGTCAATAGGGGTAACACTAAAATAATAAAAAGACATTAAGGGTATTTTTGTTAAGATTATAATAAAAATTTCTCACATCTCCGAAAACCCCAGTTTTAAAAAGGATGAGGAGTAGGGGAGCACAAAAAAATAAAATTTTAAACATCTACTCTCTTATATTCTTTCTAACTAAACGCACTTACACATCCCCTTTCCTATTATCTCTTCCAAACCCCCCCCCCCCCCCCCAAACCAACCAAACAATGCTTTAAGAACTTGCATATCAGATTTTTTGAAGTGCATGCTATTAACATAAGCAATACATGGTGCATGTTTAGAAAGAAATAAAACTATAGTTTTAAAAAGATTTTTGGCTCAAATCTTAATTTGAAATTTTTTTAAAATAAACAACCATATTTGTTCAAAAGTATTTTGGATCAAATCATAGTTTAAAACTAATATTTTGGATAAACTACTGAGACTAACTTTTAGAATAGTAAAAGAGTTTATAGAATACCCAATAACTATTTTACCCTTATTTTTGTTACATTATCTCTCCTCTCTCCTCTTTCTTCTCCATCATCTCTCGTCTCTCATATTTAAATTATACTATTTATGATAATTTTCTAATTACAAAACTTAATAACTATCTAAACACTCATTTATTATGAATTATTTTTTTTTTCATAAGCTTTTCTCTAAAAGTTATTTTCTAAAAGTTATCTAAAAGTTCTTTTTTATAAGTTATTTTTTAAACTCTTTTCTAAATAAGCCTATAATTTTAGAAAATTTATTTTGTTTGTTGTTTTGAAAATGTTTTCTTGTATACCAAAATGTAGCCTAACTTGACTTGTTGTTTAGGCCCAAACATAACCGTAGAACTAGTTTGACTGCTCATTTTGACAAAAACCCAAAGCTTATCGGATTTGGATCTTTCAGATCTAATTTTTTTTCTTTTCTTTATTTTTTTACAAAATTATTTTAATGGGTATAGAATTTAAAATAAAAATAATCTCTTAACTATCATTCTTTATATAAAATGAGTTTTTTATTTAAAAAATATTAGTAAAAAAAATAGATCTAGACCGTCCAAATTTAATAACTTTAGCACCCGCTTAAGTCTATAACTTTAATTTTGCTGGATGACTTCACTTCTATTTACCAATATAAATTTTATTGTTAATACTATCAAATTGATATAGAATAGGGTTAATACACCCTCAAATTTACCTTTATTTTAATCTTAGTTCTTTGAATTTTTTTCGTCTAAAATATTAATCCTATAATTTAATATAAATTTAGACTATTTTATCTTTTAAGATATTAAAAATTTTTAGTTTTAAACTTGAGTGATTAAAAGTAAAATTCGTATAAATTTGATAGACTAAATATTATATTAACTCTGTAAAATAATACACTTTAAAAAGAGTAGAGCCTAATCTGCATAAAGTTAAAACTTATTAAAATATAGTCATGAACTTATGGTAATTATGTAGCGTGGGAGAGATTCGGTATTCACAAAAATGTCAAATTTAAGTCCTTTGAATAAAAAATGATATTAAAAAAGCTGTTACCCCGTTTTAAGGCCTGTTAAGGCTTGAGTATGAATTAATTATTAATGATATCAAATTTGTATACTCGTCATAAAAACCATTACTTATAAATTTCTACTACATGTAATACTTGTAGGATCTATTTGTGAAAGTGAAAAAAAAAATCTAACGCCAAGGATAATTTTTTTAAAGGAATTATATGAATATGATTTCCACTTAATCTATTTACTCAGCAGAGAAACTTCATATAAAATTTTATCAACATATATTGGCATAAATGGTATAAATTATTGTCATTTAAGCAAGTAGTTTAATTTCGAATATCAATTATTGTACATAATAACCTAATTAAAAAATATATATTACTTTCATATTCTTGATATGAGATATATTTAATTAATTTAGGTAGATTAAAAAAGTTAATAAAATTTATATTTATAATGATTATGTATTAATTTTTCTAAAATACATCTTTTAATTATATATATTTTGAACTATCTTAGATAAAAATCTCTTTAATATGTGTAATAATATATTGATACTTTAAAAAAAATATAATTTTAAGAGATAAAATGAATATATATCTTATAAGTATAACTAAATTAAAATATCTAACTTTTATGATGAGTGCTAAAAAATTACGATTGGCCTCAACAGCTTGGAAGTACGCTTCTTCTGTTTCATAACAAGATTTTTTTTTTTCGTTTTCTTCCTGTTTTTTTTTTCTTGTTGTCCCTCCACCCGTATAAAGAAAAGTTTATAAAGGTTTAAGATTGATCTCTCACTAAAGTAGGGCTTAGAGAGTATCTAACAAAATATTTATAAAATTATCTATCAAAATAGTTCTTATAACGATAATGAGAATCAAATTTATATTTTTATTAGATATAAATTAATTTTTTTACTATATATACGTTAACTTTGGTTACTTTCATTATGAGAAAGAATTGGCAGCAAGTGACAACTTGTACAACTTGAGAGGGTTTCAAACCCAAGCCCAGCCCAACATTGAATAATTCTCATAATATGTTTGGCAAAGCAAAAGTGTTAAACGAATTTTCTGACATACGAACAGATATAATAGTTTTTAGGTTCATAAATTTATGTCTGAAAGTAATATATAATTTATCCTATCTGATATTAGTATTGTCTAAAAAAATTTTTTATCCTACTTTTAAATCGTGGGTAAGTTTGATCTCTTTTTAAAAATTATTTTATCAAGAAAAAAATGTTAAACGGATTGAAAAAAATAATCTTGCGTCAGATTTACAGCTCCCAAACATTGTTGGTTTTTTTTTAAGATGAACTTATTTACCAAAAAAGTTGGTGGAGTTAGCTCACAAACTATTAAATTATAAATTTAAATTTTGTCATTGATATAAAAATTTTATTGATAAACAATTTATAAGTACTTTTATAAATATTTTTTAAATTTAAAAATATGTCATAATCTTAATGAGTAATTAGAACTCAACCTACTTAATTTTTTTTATATAAAAAAACATTTACTTATTTTATTCTCCCATGTAATAGTTTTTTAATATCAAGCGTGGTACAGGCTTGACAGATGATATTTCTGATTTATGCCTCAAGATAGGAGCCGACTTCTCTCACCCAAAACTACACCTTTTAGGTATAAAACGAGGCCCGTGGATGCCTTTTTTTTTTCTTTTTTTCTTTTTTAATATATAATATTTTAAAATATTTTTTTATCTAATATCCTAAATTAATTTTTATATCATAAAATAATTTTTAGTCTAATTAGCATCTTAAAATATATTTTCACTAACATCATAAAATATTTTTCAACACCCTATATTTTAAAATAATTTTTTGTGCTCTCATAACTCTAAAATATTTTTGATATATATTAAAGATAAAATTGCACGCAATATCATAACATACTAATATTAAAAAAATATTTTAAGATATCGAAAATATCAAATATTACTTTAGAATAATGAGTGTTCCAAGAAAAATATTTTAAGGTGTTGAGAATATTAAAAATTATTTTAAAATACTAGGTGTTATTGAAAAAATATTTTAGGATATTAGGAAAAAAATATTTTAAGATACTAAGTTAGCAAAAAATTATTTTAATATATCTAACACTATTAAAAAGATACTTTAAAATATTAATATATATATATTAAAAAGAAAAAGTATCAACCACCCTCGTTTTATGTCCAAATCAGTGTAGTTTTAGATATAGGAGAGGGGAAGCCAACTCCCTCAAAATATGTCATGATGGATAAAAAAATTATGAATGCTATCTAGGTGTAAATATTTTAAGCCTGATCTTATTAATCAAGATTTTAATATAAATTCTTATAGTTTAAAATGTTTAATTTTATCATTGACCTTAAATTTATATTTTTTTTAATAAAACCAACAAATTATGCGAGTTAGATTTCAAAGCTTAGTAAAGTTAAAATAAGAGTAGGCCTCACACTCTCATGCATGTGCAGAGCTAGAAATAAATTATACTATTATTTATGATTTTATGATTTGAAAATAAGTATTTTTATATTTTATATTGTTTATAATATATATAATTTGGTTATAATAGATTAGGGGGACTAAACCTCGATCTCTTAAGATCTACTATAAAATAGAGAAAACACACACACTAACACTATTTACATTATAAAAACATTGAAATGAATATTGGAATACATAATAAAGTCACATGTATAAAAGGTAAAATAAAACAAATTATATTTATTGAATAAGTTATTTGATTGCCATTAATTTTTTTTTAAATATTTTTAGCCTAAAAATGTTTTATCTTTATCATATTTTATTATTTGTTATATTATGCAATTAAATATTTTAAATAATTTTGATTAATGATAAACTCAAATAATTTTAAAAGTCAAATTAAATTAAAAAATTAATAAAGTTAATTGGAAAAAAAATGATTGGACCTATCTTTTCCAATTAGACCTTCGAGGAAAATGATAACGGTAGCATGGACTTTGCAGGTGAACTGAAAATTCCACCTTCAAAATCCGAACGAAGAGAAAAGTGGAAGAGAAACTAACAGAAGAAACTGAGAAAAATTTGCTCATAACCACCATATCCTTATGAGCAAACGCAATCTTATCACCAACACAAACAAAACCTAATGCTCTCTGGCGTTGAATCTCTTCGACTCCTTCTTCTCTTGCCTCTTCCAATTCTTTGATTTTTCTCTCTCTGAACTCCAAATATCTCGGTGTTTCTAATCGAATTGCTCTTGAAATAGCTACTCATTGCACGATCCTGTTCACAGGAGTGTTCAATTTGCCTTCTACGGCATTTAGTGATGGGACAGAGCCAAAAATAGGGTATTTGCATTGACTTGATATAATATTCTATCGCGGAGTGATATAGGACAGGAAATGAGCACGCCGAATCGGGCAACGGTTAGGGACCTTGTCGATGAGGCAAAGAAACGGATTGTCTTCCTCATTATATGCGTCGTAGGATTGTCGTATCTCATGTCGTGTGAGTTTACAGTTATTGATTTGGTTTATCATTTGAAATTATGATTCCTTTTAGTTCAGTTGAGCATAAATCGATCATCTGCGTTTCTGCAGCCCCTTGGGTTCCCGGCAAGCGTCTACTTTTGTTATTTCGTATAATGCTTGTTTTATTAATTCAAACTGAGAGCAGCTACTGGGGTATGCATCTAGCTCTGCGTTGTTCATCTAGTTTGGGCATCCCTTTAACAGCGTATTTATCGTTTAGCCAATCACTATTAGTCATCACATTCCTACTGTGTAAATAATAATAGGATCGCTTTGATGGCATTTATCCTGAGTTACATACTGCATTGGGCAACCGTATTTTATTAGAATCGCGTTGGGGAAATTGTAGTAAACATTGAATTCAATATGCAAAATCATGGCTTTATCTTACCATTTTAACTTAATTTTCTTGTCACGTTGAAAAGTTCATTTCCCATTGTGTTCTAGTTGTCTTGTCCTCTCTTGCTCATGCTGTTATCCTATCCTCTCATGCTGTTATTGAGGTTCATTTTGGATCTGAACTAAACAAAGCATAACTCTCTTCTGGATGTTTATTTTCCTTTATTCAGTCAATTGCTTAATTAGTTTTTTTTATTGGTTGACTAGACTAAGTATGGATAACATGATCAAAAAATTACTTGGAATAGGTGTCAGCAAACTTAGTTTTAGAATAAAGTTTGAGATCAACCCTTTCCTTCTGTATTGGATATCTGGATCTTAAACTCTTGTCTTGTTTACTTGATTGGTATCATTTTCTACCTATATTGAATTCCATTGCACGTTTAGCTTATGCTTCAAATTTCAAGTGTTTCTTACATGCTTGAGATGATTTTTTTATATCTTGTTCTGGGTGTTTTATTTATTTCCCCACTTTTAATTTCAGTGACAAGTTCCTCAGTTTGGGTCAACTTACCTGCTACAGCCTCCTTAATTATCATCCTCCGTTATATATCACTTGATTTTGATATGAAGAGAAAAGATGCTGCATACAACAATAAGCCAGGCTCCACTGGTGATCAGTCTTTAAAGAAACCATCTGAATTTTCTAAAGTTGTTACAAAGTCTGATTGGAGAGTAAAAGTGAATTCTCCTGTTGTTGAGGAGGCCATAGACCACTTCACAAGACATCTAGTTTCTGAGTGGGTGACAGACCTGTGGTATTCTCGCTTGACACCAGATAGAGAGGGTCCAGAGGAGTTAGTACAAACAATAAATTATGTTATTGGGGAAATATCCGGACGTGTGAGGAATATTAATCCAATTGATCTTTTGATAAGGTGCTTTCTTTGTTGCTCTTGATTTCACTCTATTGTTAGGTCATAAGTTGACAAACTGGGAGTTAACTTTTCTTTTATGGTTCAGGGATCTTATTCATCTCATCTGCACGCATTTGGAGCTGTATCGTGTTACTCAAGCAAAGATTGAAAAGCAACTTTCAGGTTCAGTTACATTTGAAGGTCGAGATGCTGAACTGAAACTTGCCTTGGCTTCTGAGAACAAACTGCATCCAGCTTTATTTTCTGCTGAGGCTGAACATAAGGTTTTGAACTTTACTTATAACTAATAATTACTCTTTGCTAGTAGGCTATAGTCTTGGTTTTTACTTTCTAAGTTTTGGGGATTATGCTTTGTGTATTGTTAATGAGCAGGTTCTGCAGCATCTGATGGATGCTTTAATGTCTGTTACCTTCAAGCCAGAGGACTTGCAATGCTCTTACTTCCGATATACTGCAAGGGAGCTTCTTTCATGTGCAATGATGCGACCTGTCCTAAAATTAGCTAGTCCACGGTATCCATTTAGAGTCATTTTGCTCCTTTTTAATGTATTTTGTTATTCTTATTTTCCCTAATTTCTACTGGCAGATTTATTAATGAAAGAATTGAATCTGTGGTAATCAATATGACCAAGGTTAATAAAGGGGCCACTGCAGTTCAAGAGGCATCTCACTCCAAAGAAGAAGGGTTGCTGGTGTCATCTGACCCCCTCTTTTGATCCTTCCGTTACGGGTGTTGAGCTTGTGATGCTAAGAAATGGTACCTCCAAAAAAACACGGTCATCTGTAGAGGATAATGCCAGTGACAAATTTTTGAAAGACCCATTGCTTTCAATTAATGCTCAATCATCACGTTCATGGAGCTCAATGCATGCAAAGTCCCAAGCTAGTGATGATCTGAGTATTCAACGTCATCGCTCAGGAGGAGTGGGGTGAGATCTTAGATCAAATCTCTCGCAGAAAGACCGAAGCCCTTGCTCCTGAACATTTTGATAACCTGTGGACAAAAGGAAAAAATTCTAAGAATAGGGTAGCAGAGAATCAGTCAAATGAGCAATTACCACAGAATTCTGTGGCAGGAAAGTCTCTAATGGTGGGTCCTGGAAAGGCTTTATCTAGACCAAATGAAAATGAGACTTCTTCTAAGCTGAATCCACCCAAGGGCATCAATGTTGATTCTAGACACAACACTCAGTACAGAGGAGAAAACACAATTTTTCAGGCTGACATGAATGGATCAACATGCCCTTCTGTTACATCATATCACAATGATGGCCATGAATACATGCATTTGAAGACGGTTGATTCAGGTGGCTCTACTTCTTATGACTCTGAAGATGATGAAACTATAACTGGTCTTGATTCCCCTGTAACTAAAGTTTGGGATGGAAAGAGTAACAGAAATCAGGCAGTTTCTCATATTCATCACCCACTTGAGAATTTTGATGGTCGTACCACACAGAAAATGAGTAAGAGGCATTCTCACTTTCAGAGACTACCAAGAACTCAATCTGGCGGGAAAAGGTCTAGGCCAAGTGGTCATGACACACATACTTGGCAGGAAGTAGAGAGAACTAGCTTTTTATTTGGCGGTGGACAAGATATACTTAGTTCTATGAAAAAGCATGCAAGCTCTGAAGCCTCTAGTGATGAGGCTGATACTGAAAATTTGGGTAGAATTCATAGTGGAGCAGCTGCTTCTTCTTCCGCATCCTTTATTTCTAAATCACACACAAATAAACCAGAACCTTCTATTAATTCCTTGGCAACAGATTCCTTTTATAAGTTGAGATGCGAGGTACCCTTCCATTATTTTCTGCAACTCCCTTTATCTATGAAACTCAAGTTTTTATTCTGATTTATTCGTGTGTGAAAAATGGTAAGCTGATTCCCTGATGCAGGTCTTAGGTGCAAATATTGTGAAGAGTGACTCAAGAACATTTGCTGTTTATTCCATATCTGTTACAGATGTAAATAATAACAGTTGGTCCATTAAAAGAAGGTGATAAGCCTTTGTTGTCTCTTTAAGCCATGTGTTCTTAACACTAGTGATGATGCCTTGTACCCTCTGAGGCATGCAGGACTGAGGTTTATTTTTTATTCCCAAGGTTTCGTCATTTTGAGGAGCTACATCGGCGTTTGAAAGAGTTTCCTGAATATGATCTTCATTTGCCTCCAAAGCATTTTTTGTCAACTGGTTTAGATGCGCCTATCATTCAAGAGCGGTGTAAATTGCTGGACAAATATGTAAAGGTTAGCAACTTTACTGACATTTTTTTTGTTCCTCCCATTACCCATCCAGCTACTATGCCATGATAATATAGATGTGGATAAATTTAAGATATGTTAAATGACATTTGGAACAAATTCCTTCTATTTTCTCCTTTATTGGAGTGTCCATTATTTTCTAAACAATCAAATGTTGATCTCTTTTTTCCTAGTTAATTGGTATATTCTCATTCTCAACCAATTCATTTCTTTTGATTAAAGAAGAGTGAATTAATTGGTTTCAGCACTCTTAGAAATGGAATATCAATGTATTAGTTCCACTAGCATAGATGTTAAGTGAGTGAATCTCTTTTTTAAGATATTGCTTCCTTTGCATGTGTTGTATAGTGTTGTTCTTGTGTTTGCTAATGATGCACTTCCGCACTTTCAATATTTCTATTGATTTATGTTTGTTTTTCTTCAGAGCCTTATGCAGCTTCCAACAGTTTCAGGATCAATTGAAGTTTGGGACTTTCTCAGTGTTGATTCACAGGTCCAATTTCTTGTCCCACATTTTAACTTTGTGTTGCCCAATGGTTTTGTTTTTCTTGGATTATCTCTTATTATTATGTGTTATTTTGCAGACTTACCTATTCACGAATTCTTTTTCCATCATTGAAACATTGTCAGGTGACTCTTTCTTGATGGATGGTGTGTGTTGTATGGCAACAATTTTATTTCCCCCCGCTCTTTTTTGACTTCTTGTGCATTTCTTTGTTTATTAAAATCTATCCTAGTTGACCTCGAAGGCAAGCCATCTGAAAAGACTGAAAGAGCTTCTAATTTGTCCACACCTGCAACCCCTTGCTCTCAAGGAGAGAAAATGATGGCACAAAAAATAAGGACGCTGTTTTGCAAGCAAGAAATAATCATATGGCTGATGGACTGAGGTCAAAAGAAAATTCTAGCATTAATGCAGATATTAACGAATCAAAGAATGCACCATCTCCGAAGAACTTACAGAAGACGGTGAAAGGAAGCAAGCCTAATGGTTCTGACAAGGAGCCTAATTTACTCCACAATACTTCATCTGATACTATTCCTATGGAGGTGATCCCAAGATAGCTCAAGTCTTCTCTAGTTGTCACTTAATATTTCATCTCTAGTTTTCGGAATAGATGAAATAGAGACATTCTGTCATCTTTTTTTCTTTTGGCCAAGACATTCTGTAATCTTCAGTGAAAGTTAATATTCAATTATTGATCTGTTTTCTTTTAGAACATTTATTATATATGTGAATCGTGATGGCAGCTGGTACTGATAATATTGAATTCTTTGATGCAGTGGGTGCCACCAAATTTGAGTGTACCCATATTGGATCTGGTTGATGTTATCTTCCAGGTTCATGATGGGGGCTGGATGAGGTAGCTTGTTAGATCATTTTTATCGTAAATGTAAAATTTTGGTGTTGAGGTCTACAAGCTAAGTTTTACTTATAATGTTTAGCTTGTATTTGATGCAGGCGGAAGGCTTTTTGGGTAGCTAAACAGATTCTTCAATTAGGAATGGGTGATGCCTTTGATGATTGGTTGATAGAGAAAATCCAGCTTCTGCGTAAGGGATCTGTGGTTGCTTCTGGGATCAGCCGAATTGAACATGTAATTTTATGACCCTCGTAAGTTTTAGAATTTTTAATGTTCTGGAAACTTACCGTTTAAGTATCATTAGCTTTGATAAGTTTCTGAACGTCTACGTATCGTATTATTTACTTAATAGAATGTTCATACAATCCTGATATTGTTTCTGGGCCATAATTGAGCTCTCAAACAAACATGAAAGGGGCAATGTACTTAATGTACAATGCTTTGATAAATACATGATATGCTGATACGAGCAATTGTGCTACTTCTGTAGATACTATGGCCTGATGGAATATTCTTAACCAAGCATCCAAAACGAAGGCCGCCACCACCCCCAAGCTTATCCCAGAATTTACCTCCTGGCCAACAATCTCAAGCAGCATCTTCTCCTAGGATGGATGATGAGCAGCAACGGGAGGCAGATCGACCTGCCAAGTTTGTATATTCACTAATGATAGGTAATGCATGTCATCCTGTTTGTTCATTATTTCTGTTGATTGCACAGCGAAGCAAGTTAGTTTTAAGTATTAATGATGATCTTGTCTCTCTAATCATCTGGAAAAAAGTAATTAATGACAATCCTAAGCCATTTTTCCTGACAAAACAATTCAAAGTTGTAATTGATTGCTTTTTATGGACAACATTACTCTAATTAAAATAAAATGGTCTTGATTGCACTACTGAGTGTATATCAGTGTGTTGACGTTGTTCAAATTGAAGTTAGGATTGAATTGTTTTTATAAAGAAACTAGAGGGAACAAAACTGCAATTTGCTTCATTTCATCTGTATTTAAGTAGGTGGTTTATCTCAATTATAAATGAATAAATAAAATAATTTTTCTGCTTCTTTCCCTGCTCCCGCTTGCTACTTGCATGCAGATCATGCACCATTAACAATCGTCGGTCTTGTTGGTCGCAAGGAGTATGAACAGTGTGCTAGGGATCTCTATTTTTTTCTACAGGTAATTTCCTCTTTCAATGCTTGATGTTTTTTTGTTCTCGGAGGAGAATATTTGTTTCTGCAGGGCTTTTAGCAATTGCAACATCAACACTACACTTTAGGGTTACATCAACCCATAGTGTCCGTTTTATTTATCATGCATTAGTTTCAATCTGTACTATGAACATTGCACTTTTAGTTCACTAGCTTCACTTGGATCATAATTATCTGTTTTTTAGGACATGTATTCCTATAATTAGTTATTTATTGCTTTTCTTTATTTATATTTGATATTAAAACATTAATTACATACACAAGCATGATTATCTTATATTTTTTATTCCCTTGTCACAGTCATCTGTATGCTTGAAGCAGCTAGCTTGTGACCTTCTGGAGTTACTTATATTATCGGCATTTCCAGAACTTGATTACGCCTTCAAGCATCTTCATGAAGAGAAACACAAATTTGGTGAGTTTAAATCCAAGTGAAGATGATGATTACTTCCAATTTAGCTGCTGAGAAAAATTGTTTTGGATGCAACGTTTTTTTTTCTTTCTTAAATTTTGTTTTCGTATTGCTTTCTGGTTGCCCCATTTGTCTCCGCAACCTGCCATGCCATCCATTTATTTTGGCTTGCAACGGAACTATCTTGTAAATTTTTAGTGATGCGATTATTTCATCTTTTCCTTATAGTTTGTTTTTATTGAATTCTTTTCGTTGTAGCCTTTCATCGTCTCAACTTGAATGGTATCTTTTTATACTTTATATTGACAATTATTTACATATTTAAAATTTAATAAGGATCAGATTAAATTTTTTATTAATTTTTAGACAGGGTTAACAAGTTTTAAATCTTGTGAAAATGCTAAAAATAAACAGACTGAAGAAACAAATTATTTGATATCAAAACAATCAATTAGGGAATATATTTCATTATTTCAAAATATTTGTTATTCAATATTATAGGCATGTTTTTTTTTATCCCTCATCGTTAATATAAAATATAGTTAACTATTTTATAAAAATTAAAAAAATTAATTTATTATAATAAAATTTAATCCCTTAAAATACATTTATATAATATATTAATTAATTTATTAAATATAGTTAACTAATTCAATTAATAAATTTATTTTATTTTTTTAATCTATATAAAAAAATAATTATGTCCCATATTAAAACTGTTGTGCTATACTCATTTCTTTTGTTTCTTTATTGACGTTTGATAAAAAAAATCCGTCATTTTATAATATTAAAGGAGAATTAAATACCTTTTTTATTTGATACATTATGAATCAATTAAAGGAAAAAAAATCTCTCATAATCTAATTGATTCATTATCAAAACAACTACAACAAACTTTATTGTCATTTTACAACTACATTGACCAAAAAGCCATTCATTGTCAAAACTAAAAACAGAGCCCAAGTTAGTGGAAACAATCCCCTACCCTATCCCCTTCCCATCGCCTCCTGTTTTACTAAAATTAGGGCAAAGAATCTCTATCACTTCACTAATGTTAGTGACTCATACTCCCTCGTGTAAATTAAATTTTCAATCATATCACATTATATTGATTAGCTGACAAGTTAATTACAGGGGATTATTTGAGTTACTGTACAAGTTGAGTATTAATTAGAGAGGTTATCCACATCACTGGTTTTTGTGTAAGTTAGCCCAAAAATCCTATTCAACGAAAGAATCTACCCCAAGCATCCAATAGCATTACTACTAATGGCATTAAGTAACATAATTCAACCAAGTTATAAGCCAAAAAACCTGGTGCTGCCGCCTTCCAAATCAGGAAAGTGGATGTCAAATCAGCAAATTGTCCCTCTGATACTCACAAGCAAACTACACTGAGTGAGCAGAGGATACAACGTCACATGCAAATAATTGGGAACGATTATTCAATTAATCACAGTTTACCAGGAAACAAACATCTCGGAGAATACTTTAAAATTATCATGGGACTTCCTTTAAGCCAATAAATGTAAAACCAAAATTATAGATGACATAAACTCTCAGTGAACAACCAAAAAGTCTTACAGTCATCTCATTTAAATTAAAGCAACTACATATTACTCGAGACAAAAATGACAGAAGCAATGAGGCTATAGAAACAGTTAATGATTGTCCAAATCCTTGCCCCCACAATAAAAACATCAAAAACCTATAATTCATTAACCAGATTTAGAAAGCAACGATCTACCAGAGACTTAAGCTGTGGCAACTGCTCCCTTCTTCCTGGGTGCGGCTTCAGTACCTGAATCAAAATGCCCAGAAGAAAACTATCAGCGATAAAGGAACATTAACCAATCAAGCATTTAAGCCTCATCACATCATATTAAGCTACATATATATATATATATATATATATATATATCTTAATGTGATTTTACATACCCTCTCTGAATCCGCTCTTGAACCTGCGAGGCACATTACGCAAGTACCTCATCCTACCAGTTCCGGTTGTCTTTCGGCGGATTGCCTTGACACTCCAGTTATCTGCAAATCGCAATCAGAAAATGACATGATTCTTACCCTATAACGAACCACACTGTCTAAAACGCGGCAATCACAATTCAAATCCAATATTTTAACCTGAAATAAAACAAACATCATATTGTTAACCAAGCCAATCGAAACATAAAATCCGAAAGAAGACCTACATTTCCTCTTGCGAGCAGCAGGGTAAGCACATGCCGCACAGCGACTCTTCTGGAGGTGAAAGCTGCGACGGCCACACCGCACACAGAGAGTGTGGGTCTTATTCCTCCTCTTCCCAAAGCTTCCTGTTCCCTTCCCCTGCGTGCCATTCAAGGCACCACAAAATCAGAGTCCAAATTCAGCATAAGAAAGAAAACCTTCAAGAAAGGCACAGGCATTTTGTTCATTGAACATCACGATATACGGATATCCAGTTGGAGACAGAGAGGGAAGGAGGGAGAGAGAGAGAAGCACGTACCATTGTCACCCAGAAACCCTAGATTCAGCTTCCGCCGAGGGAGTATGGAAGAACAAGAAGCGGCGTTCAGGATAGGCTTTATACGAGCCAAAGAAAAATGGCGGTTTAGGGTTGAATTTCTGAGCAGAATTGCTCATAAAGTCAAGCCCATGGGCTCAAGTGATAAGCCCATTAAAGCTGACCCTTAACTTTACTTATTGGGTCCTTTTTGGGCCTTTTCTTATGCCATTTAATGGTTTTGAATTCTGATGCCTCGGTGACAAGTTCCAAACCGCTATCTTCTACCTAACTCTTTCTAGGAATTTATATTAAAAAAAAACTCTTTTTAGGAAAACTTGAGTAAAATATCTCGACACTATTTAACTTTAGCATCAAATGTGATTTTTTATTTGCTTTTAAAATATATTGTCAAAAAAAATTAGTATTTTCTCAAGTGATGCTCAACTCAAGATTAATTATTTAATGATCAAATGGCTAGAATAACACATTTTTAAAAATAATTAAATAAATATGGATGCTGATTTTGTTTTTCCACTTACTCCTCTATATCATTTTTGTACATTTCACGATAAAAAATTTATATTTTTTTATTACGAAAATTTTTATGAGAGAGTTAGGTCACCCACGATTTAAAAGTAAGGTGAAGTCTCTTTTTTTTTAAATAAAAATTTATTTTTTATTAGAAAGGAAAGAGTGGATAGCGACCTCGAAACAGGAAAGTAATATGCAGATATCTTTTCTTTTTTCCTTTTCCTTTTCTTTTTTGGGGGTTGGGGGCAAAAGAGACTCATTATCTTGATTATTGATGAGTCAAGTATCAACTTCATTGAATAATAATATTAATAATCTTTTTATATAAAAAAGGGGCGGGTTCGGGCTAACAAAAGGGTAGGTTATATAGCCTGTCTCTCCCAGTCCGTCAGCCTTTTTTTAAAAAAATTATTAATATTATTATTTATTTTACTCAAATATTATTTTGAATACTCCAATTATTGAATACTAGTAAAGATAATTATTTATTTATTGATATGTGTTGACATATTATAATTGATTAATATTATGTTAATATTTATTTAGATTTATAGTTATAAAATTTGAGATTTTTTTATAAAAATTAGGAATTTTTTAAGAGTATAACATTAACATTTTTTTATTATGCTAATATAATATTAAAAAAAATTTATTAATATTTTATAAGTTTAAAAATAATTTTTTTAAAAATATTAAAAAATTAAAAAAAAAGATTGGGGTCTATTTAGCCCGCCACCAAAGGGAGGCAGGATGCCAGCCCACAAGTTACAGTAAACTGGCTCACTTTCTCACCTCTACTTATAAATGAGATATTATAAACTCGATTTCGCTTATAATTTTAAGTTATTAATAAGGATCTTATTAGTATATGATCTTTAAGTAGTTTTTATAAATACTGTGAGCCTGCAAATATATCTTGACCTAATGAGTCTCGTATCTTATTCACTTAAAATTTTGTTTACGAGAAAAAAAGAAAGTATAGTCATCACTTATTAAGACATGGTATGAACACATCTAGTATTCTACGAGTCTCATGAATTTGTCAACTCAAATTTGTATTGTTAATGTAACATGGTTTGATATGATTTCAGATGGTTTGAAGAAGCTTCCTATTTTCCTATTTTATATGTTGGCACAATTCCTTAATTATTTTATCTATTATAATTATTATAGATTCATTTGTCATTTATTTACTATGATAGCTTATTCTTTCTATATATAAATTCTTTCAACATGGATGAAAAGTATGTTGCAATTTACACTTATTTCCACTTCTTGCTTTCTTTCTCTTTGCAGTTGTTCCCTGGACATTTTTTGGATAATACTAAATTAAGGAGTATTTGAATTTTGATTCATGGGTCCCAAGGTTTCAAATTTGATTAACAAAAAGAAGTTAGTAGGCCACTAATTGTAATAATCTTTTATTTATCCTCCACCTTTAGCTTTGCATCTTAATCAATACAACCGCACTTTCAACAGCAAATAGTCAAAACAACACAAAACTTCTTGATCATTTAGCACCAAAAGTTTCAAGATATACATCTACGCATAAGACACGTAACACCTTTAAAATAAATTAGGAAGAATAACAACACAAGATCCTATAAGAAGGCTAATACTAAATCAGGACGTCATCAACAATTAAAATTCTCAAATTCATTATTGAAAATCTTTAAAAAAATTACTGATTTACCGTAAAGAGCTTCTATCTCACATGGCACCCCACATCTCCTCTCATTGAAGATGTTGTGAGTTCTATACCTCAAGTAGCTAAAATGTGGTCAATTCCCTCCCTATGAAGCCATGGGGTTTTAAATTGTTAAAATAAATAAAAAAGGGTACTAATTTAGTATTAATGTTCTCTAGAGGTCCTTAGTTGTCATTCTCCTTTAGAACTATTCACTTTTGTCTTTTAAGTATTTTTTAGAACTAGTCACCATATGAATGCTTCTTTTATCTGTAAATCCGATTCAAGGCAGAGTTGGAGATCAATCCATAAACCTAGAGAAAGCATTGCCTTCTTCTCAGAGTAGAACCACAAATGCTGCCAAGAGAAAGCATTAGCAGCAAGACCAAGTTTTTTTTCACAAAACTCTTCAAAATTTCAAGTCCTTCTTCTCAGGTGAGTACCAAAAACTACCCAGATCATTTTCCTTCAACCCTTTCTCCCGTAGAAATAGTGGCAATGCCGACACCTACACAAGTCAACAATTCTACCATGAGTTCTACGATCAGTGGCAATCTGAACTCAAGAGGTTGAAGATGATCGATGAAGACAACATCATTAGCATATCAGAGTCAAAATCAAAAGAGCCAGAGATAATGGAGAATGCAGCTGAATCTACAGAAGGCGTAATGGGTTTTGTGAAGCAAAGTCCAGCGAAGAAGAAATGCATTGAAGAAGAAGAAGAAGAAGAAGAAGATAGAGGAAAAGAGAACAAGAAGGAATATCTGAGTTCAGAGAGAGTTCATGTTTTAAAACAGAAGATGAAGGAAATGGACATGATGGATGTTGATGATGTGGAGCACTTACTGGACATAGAAGAGGCACTTCATTACTATTCTCGTCTCAAGTGTCCAGTTTACTTAGATGTTGTGGACAAGTTCTTCGTGGAGATGCTCTCTGAGTTCTCTGTTCCTCCTCGTTTACCAGAACCAAACTCTTGAATTGATAGAGCCATGTTACAGAGTGCTTTTGTATATGAATTCTCTTTCATTTTACTTTGTTTTGCCTCCAATTTTCCATCTCATTGTGTGATGTGTATGGTTGAGTTGTTTGGTTTGAATTCCCACAAGCTATGGCGATTTTTTATTTTTGGGTTCCAATAGTTCTGTTTGCTGCGGGCTTGAATTCTTTGTTGATTCATCAATAAAGAAAGTAAGAAATATAGGATTAGAATGGAGTTTAGAATATTATTCAGTTATTTGAAATGTGCGGGGAAACACAAGCACATTCAAGGCATTTTAGAAACTTTAACCAAGAGAAAGAGGAAGAAGCTGTATAATAAGCTAGAAATCCAAACAAAGATGGGGGGAGGGACATTTTTCTAGAATGTAGCGTAAAGAATATATGCATACCTTTTTCAAAAACCCCTCGCCAATCCACACAACCCCCAAGAAAAATACACACATTCTCTCTCTAAATTCCGGGCAAAACACAGCATTTTTCGTCCTACCTTAAATATAAGATCATTTTCTATCTTTTCTCGCTCTAAATATAACATCCTTTATAAATTACAATGGAATATTTATTAGCCATTAATTATTGGTGAAAAGATAGGATTTATAACAATCGTCTCAATTTTCCGATAAAATTTAGTAGAGGTAAGGTTGGAAAAAAATAATCCGAAAGGAGTATATAATTTAAACTATATAACTTGACCCATACAGAACACAAGCACACAATCTTTTTTTTTTTTTTTTGTAAAAAAAGACCTGTTTGGGATGTTACGAAGTTTTTTCTTTTGATAAAATCAGAGGTTATAAAGGTAACAAATGGAAAAGCTTAAAAATCGTAAGTTTTCATTTATACTGTAACATTTAAGATCAATTTTGGTTTCAATATGGTAAGAATTATGATATATTATTAGTGTAGCTACGCTTTCAGCAATGCATATCAGGAGGTATTTACATCTGTAGAATGTGCCTCCAAGCAGAATGAATAAACTCTTAGTAGTTTCCCATACTTGTCTACTTCAGAATAAGCAGTAGACTATTTAATAAGAAATAATCCGTTCAACATCAATATAGAGCTTTATACATGTATACTGAGCAAAGATAAAATGAAGACGACTTTACGCTTCTGATCCCTGGGAGAAGAATAATCATGATACAGAATAATTATGAATCATCTAGCAAAATGCCGCATGATATGCCAGATCTCACGTTGTAATCTCCAGCTGAGCCGCAGAAATGCATGGTTTCACATTAAGTCCATGAACATGAAGCACAGAAATTTTGTCTTCCTTGCTAAAATGATGTTAGTAATCAGCAGAGGAAACCAAAACATTATGCTCCTTTAAGCGTTTCTGGAAGTGAGCTAAACGATTTTGTAAGTGCAGGATACTGGCAGCCTTCTGAGATAGAATGGCGTTTAATCTTGTTATATAACCATCTAATTGATTGCCTGGTTGATCTGCTTCAACCAAGAGATTCAT
The DNA here is from genome assembly GCA_037074615.1 of Leucaena leucocephala. Taxonomy (NCBI): domain Eukaryota; kingdom Viridiplantae; phylum Streptophyta; class Magnoliopsida; order Fabales; family Fabaceae; genus Leucaena; species Leucaena leucocephala. Next base: position 18,292,153 of record CM073555.1, on the reverse strand, counting down.
TTCCTGCAAGCATATGTACACAAACATTAATTATAAGCAAATGAACTTCCTGTACAGAATTTTTTCTTGGAACTATTCCTTTTCTAGGATGAACACTAGAACCATATGGGCAGCATGTGGCTTACGGCTTGACGACCAAGTTTGACACACATGGCTCAGTTGCATTCTTGACAAGACATTTAAGACTAAAGAATGCTGAAGGTATCAAATTTATATACCTCTCTGACAATTTTCATGGTATCTTCTACTTGTTTCCTGTGAGCATTTACAAGGTCCTCCTCTTCCTGAAATTACAAATAAGAAAATAAGCATTATCTAACAATGAACTCTACACTTTGCTGTATGATAACCTTCGTCTCAAGAGTTTACCTGTAGGAGGGTATTCAAATCATCATCTGAATGTGTAGCGTATTCAGCTTTTGGCATGTCTTTATATCTGATCTGACCATTGGGTTCCTTTATCTTGTCCTCAGCGGTACTGTAAGATTCTATCTTCCCATTTTTCTTCCAAGAAGGTTTCCCCTGCTCATAGTACTCTTCAGTCGGACTAAATTCATCATCCTCATTTTCTTCAGGCCATGCATCTGCTGCACGGTCCTCAAAGGTTGAGGCAGCAACCGCAGATAAAGGCATGGTAGTTGATTGTTTGGGGTTGAAATTTGAAGATAAAGCTTCCTTCTTAGGGTTGTTCCCTTTTGACAGGCTTTTCACCCTGGATTTTCATTCAGATTGTAATAGAAAAGACAAATTTTTCAGTTCTCACTTATGTTCCTGTGTGAAGCATGGGAGGTTTGAAGGAGGGAAATGCTGAGCCATCAAAACAGTCAGCATTAAAAAAATTCTTAGTTACCTGTCAGCATATCTTAATGTGTTAAGCGTATGTTCACATGAACCAGAGCCTGGTGATATGCATGAAATCATAACAGTGCGTGAGTTGCCAACAAATGAATCCCTCAAAACCTCAGTCAATTTGCTGCCTCTGAAAGGGATGTGTCCCTGGTCATTATCTAGAGCTCTTATGCACTCCTTCAAGGCAAGTAAGCTCTTATTGATCTCAGCACCTTCAATTCTGCATTATAAAATTTTAAACAGCCAACAAAACAAACAAAACTGTTGAGAGGTTTCCAAACAACTGAATCATATTCTATGCACTAAAGTTTACCTGGTGTCAAAATGCACAAGACTAATATATAAGGCTTGCAATGGCAAAGGGGAAAAAATTAATAAGAGAAGATCATTGGCTATAATCTCAAGTATGATATGTATTTGTTATGTTCACATGTTGTAGCAGGACAAACTCCATAGATGGGCCTGAGAATCTAGATTCATATTAAGTATATGACCCGTTTTGGAATACTAAAATCAAAATTTCTCGCATCAATTTTTTTGTGGTGACTTTTTTCCTTGGGAATGAACAGAGCCAAAACCAACAAATCAGTTAATCTTTATTGTAGTGACTTTTAGGTCAAATAAATAAGTAGATTGATACATCTTATCCTCTTTCAAGCTCATTAAGCCTACCTTGTCTGTTTGTCATTGTCTGTGGTATCAGCTCCACGTTCACTTCCAGCAAGATCTATGAAGGAGAGTTTGCCAACAGCACGGGGAGGCTTGGATGCATTACCATCAACTAACCTCCTGATGGCAAGCTGAAGTATTGCATGTGATCGAGAAGATTCCTCATTCGCACCTGTGGTGCCAGTACTTCTTGTGGCATTTCCTTTCTCAATCAACTCCTTGATGGTCTCCACATCTGATACTCTGTACTCTTGCAAACCCACAATGCAAACTTGCTGCTTACCATCCTCCCTCATGCAAAGTTTTCTGCAGAAGTAAATTTCCTCAGGAGGACATTGAGATTATAGACAATGACAAAAGAAGTGTCTATTTACTTACTTTCGATCATTAAGGAGGTCAAAAAGCTTCCCACCATATATTTCAAAGAAACTCACAAACAACTGAAATCCCTGGTTCCTGTAAGTATGATGCATCAATCTCAAGATGTCCCTTGATGCCTTAAGCGGAAGTGGCTTCATTGTGTAAGTTTTTCCACTGCCTAGATAAGTAGAAAACGATAGTTAGAAGTTTATTTATGATATAACTTGATTATGATACATGCCAACAGTAGTGCCAGCCATCAAATTCCTCTGGGCATGAAACCTGTTGTAGAATTTAAAACTACCTCATAGGTTTGTTTTGGCATCACGTTTGTGCAGGGGTAATGAAAAAACTTGGGAATATTTATATCACTCAAGAACATCAACCTGTACAATTGTGCTTAAAGTAGATAATAGGGGTAAAACTTGTACAATTATATGTTTCCAGATCAACATTTTTTTTTGGTAACAAACAGAAAAATAAAAAATTCCATTGAGATACAATACAATATATGAAGTGCAAGAATCACTTCTTAAATAGGCACGGTATGATGTGCTAAAGATGGCTTGCTGCTATCACCTGTTTGGCCATAAGCAAAGCAAGTTGCCTTCGTGCGTTGAAAGATTATTGGAACTATGGGCTCCACTGTTTCACTATAAACCTGAGAAGACGAAAATGTTAACATAATAGGAACATGTATTATCCTTCTTTTTTACTCATTTGAACATTTAATACACAAAGGTACCTCATCATTCGTAACCTCTTCATTCAAGACAGCATCAAAAACAAATTCGTGCTTTTCTAAATATTGAGTTAAGTCAACCTGCAAAGAATTTAAATTTTAAAATCTTCAAATATAATTAATTAGAATCAGATTATCATGCCGAAACACAAATTAGTGAAGGAATATGCCATTAAAATTACAAACCAAGAAGCTTAGATAATAGTTTCATCAGATATTGCTCAAAGTCAAGGATAAACATATCATATTTCAACTATGGATATTACTTCTTATACTTTTGCCTGCTACACTCACCTTAAGTTTAGTTTCATGCACCGTTAAAGAATTGGAGAGTGTGTCTATAATATCTTCCTCATTCTTTGTTAGCTCCTTCTTATTCAATGGTCTTTTGCGCACCTGCATTCAAATCATAACACCCAAATGTCAGAACAAAATGAAAGATGCAAGCAATGTCCAATGTTGTAGGATCAATCTTAATCTTCGGAGTGGAAGGAATTTGTTGATGAAGTTTCTTTAGTTTCGTGTCTTCAAACACTTCAACTGATGAATGAATCCACAAATCAAAAATTAAGAGGGGAAAACCAGCGGACAAATTGGATTTACGAGAGAACATACCACAACTTTAATCTTTGCTACAGAACTATATTTATCTTTGTCTGCAGAAAAACTTTTGAGGAGGTTGTTTTCCGGAGCATGAGCTCTACCAGTCTGTTTGTTTGAAATGCGAGGTTCAGAGTCATCAAAGCTTCTACCCCGAACAGGATGATACTTGGAATTACTCTCATACACATTGGTAACTGGCATCTACCAGGATAGAAATTATCAGCAAAACTAAGTCATCTTTCCATAATGAGAAATCACTTGCAATAATTCAAAACATAAACATAATAATGATAGCATAAAATAAAATTTTGTATGGCAACTTCAGGTTGCAATGTTTAATGTCCACAGGTAATCAAATTCACTATCATATCTAGATTCAGTTGACACGTCTGATCTTTACATCACCAATCAACCAAAAACAAGGTTATAATGGTTGTACAAATTGACAGTTCAGGATCTTTTGAAGCTTCCATTAGGGGTACACATCAACCCAGCTCTAGCAGTTGAATTGCCTTTTTCTTTGTCTTAAAAGAGTCCCTAGTACAAACAACTTCAATGGCTAGAGAAAGACAGCAATGCTAAGGCTATATGAAAAATTTTCAAGACAGTCGTTGAAACATCGTATACTTCAAAGATGCGATGTGAGTATTAGTCATGAGTTCATATCTAAAGGACAGCATATGATTGGTTTAGAACCTTAAAGGCCAGAAATCAATTGGAAGCCTTTCTAGAAATTTACCTCAGGAAGAAGCTCTGTATCAAACGAATGCAGATCCAAAAGCCCAGGGCTGAAATCACCAGGTGAATCTTCACCATTCTTCCTCTGATTTGAAGACCGGTGATTGCCAGGCGGTGTGGACGGTTCTGTGTAATACTCACTTCCCCCATTAAAGCTCCTTTGCGGATTCCTGAACATTCTAGCTCCCTGCCCTCCTCCACCATAGAAGTTATAGTCCTACTCGCATTTCAAGCATATACTAAGTAAGTAGATATTGAAATTGGAATAAAGTCGTAAGACAGCATCATTATCCGATCATCATCACAAGGTTAGTTAGACTTTTTTTTTCACAGCTAAAAACTTTGGATCATCGGCAAAAGGTTATGATTATTTTCAGATTAGCGTATAAACTTTTCGGATTATATATGTGAGAAAAGAAGATAATCCCGCTAATAAATATAGTCTTAGCTCATGCGCATGCCACTAACATCAGGGTATAACTGAAAAGGGGGAAAATTCAAGTTTTCTCTAGCATTTTCCTCCATTTTCTCATCGGTGAAATTAGAAATGAGACAGTAACAGACATGTAAAGATCAGAACCTGAAGTGGAGGAATGGGATTGCCGGAGGATTGAAGGTGTTGAAGACCAGCCGACTGGAGCCACCTCCCATTGGATGAGCTGTCCAGAAAGTGATCCGAGTACTGGCGCTGGTGGTGAACCCCCTTCGCACCAGATCTCTGTCCCTGCCTCCCTCCTCCGTTCATCTTATTTTTCTCTATCTCCCTTAAACACGGCCCAGAATCCGATCAAATCAAAGAAACCCCACTTTCAAGCTCTGAAACTCAAATCCAGCTCCGATCAGAGTATTCCTTCCCCAAACCGATCGGAATCTTTATTCGCAAAGCTGTCACAGGCAATGCTTCAACAATGCGCACATAAAAAAGCTCAATGGAAACGGAGGAGAAGAGAAAAACGGGGAAAGAAGAAAGCGTGAGGGAGCTGATGAACTACAGTAGATGCTAAAAGACTGAGTAGAGTAGAAACGAAGATAGAGGAAGAATATGAATCATGCAATGAGACAAGTCTTTGAAATTCCTGGAAGGAGGAGAGACTGGGATAATCAGCACGTGACAACAGAAGGAACGTGCGAAGTTTTGGCCAAGCAAACAGAAACGACGACGTAGCAATGGGTCCCGTGGGTTTCGAAATTGTTCTTTCACCGCACGCCGTCCCACATGAGGTGGGGACCGCCATGTTCCGTTTAGATTACAGCCGATCCTTAGATCGTTCCGCGCTTGGCTTCACATTCAAAAATTATTATATGGATGAGGAGTTCACAGGAAGATGCCACGTGTCGTGATCTTGTCGCATGTTGGGTTGAAATCGAACGGGTCATTGGAGAAAGGTGCATTGCATCTTGCGCCGCCGCCACGCCCGGATGTTGGGGTTAATCGGCCAAGACCAAAGTTTTCGGGCCCACATTTTTTTTACGAGATTTTAAAAAAAAAATTGAGTTTACTCGTAAGTAAAATATTCTTTTCTCTTAAACGATATTAATATTGAGTAAGATATTCTTAAATATAAATCTAAATATTTAGGAGTTAAAATGTTTCCTTAAATATCGTAACTAAAATTATAATAAAATAATAGTTTTTAAAAATTAAATATATTTTAAATAATCATATATTTTAATTTTGTCTGTGAAACGATAGGTTCGGGCCTACATTTTATGTTTTCATCCTAGTCCTTAATCTTTAAATAATTGTGGGGTGTTGTAAAAGCCCAAGAACGAGACAGATGGCAAAATAGGGACGTTTCCTCTCATGATCAGTCGTGCGAACGAGACACCTTTGGCCCAGTAATTGGTTAACGACTTAATTCATTAGTTTCAGCATTTTCGTACCGTCTATTAAATTAATAAAAAAATAAAATATACAATAATTTAAAACATGTTTAATTATTAAAAAATATTATTTTATTATAATTTTAATCGTGATGTTTAGAGAAATATTCTAATTTTTGGGTTCCTAAATTTATGCCTTAGAGTAATAGATAACTCACTCTACCCAATATTAATATCGTTTAAAAAAAAATTTTATCATATTTTTAGATAGTAAGTAAACTTAATTTTTTTTTTAATTTTATAATAAAAGAAAAAAAGGCATCTTCGTCGTAAGATTGATGGCCATGCCAGGATGCTTTTAGCCGAGTGGTTACCAACTTGGAGGCAAATTTCTAAGATTGCCCACTTGAAATTAGTTTCGGTGCGCAGAGTAAATTAGTACCACTATGTTTCATACTCAAAATCACTTGTACCCAAAAGTTTATTTTAAAATATAAGTTATTTGTAAAAAATTTAATTATTATTTTTTTATTTTACCTATATTGACTATAATAAAGAGGGGAGGGGAGGGGTATATGAAATAGGTGAGAGAAAATTTATAATATCTTTTTTGTAATTAGAAAAATATAAAAAATTGAATTTAATATATTTTTTTATGTGCGAAGTACTAGTGATTTATAATAAAAAAACTGAGTGACAATGCAGCTTATTGGGGAAGAAGGCGATAACAAAACGGTTATTATTAGTCTATGAGTTTATTTGGTTTGATGGCAAACTATCATTTTAAAAAAAAATTTGGGCAAAATTTTATTTTGAAATTTTTTTAAAATAAACAGTCATATTTATTCAAACTGGCTTCTGGATCAAACTATAGTTTCAGATAAACTGGTCAGAGTAGCTTTTGGAACAGTAAAGGTATTTTTCAACTACTCAATTACTATTTTACCCTTATTTTTTCTTATACCCTCTCTCCTCTATCTTTTCCATTATCTCTTCTCTATCTCTTCCACCTTCTCTCATCTCTCCTCTATCTTTTCCACTATCTCTCATCTCTCCTCTATCTTCTCTACCCTCTCTCCTCTCTCCTCTATCTTTTTTACCATCTCTCCTCTTTCATCTCCCATACATACCTTTTTTAGTAATTTTTTAATTACATTTTTTTTTATAATAACTATCCAAACACTCATTTTCCAAAACTATTTTTTTTCCATAATATCTTCTCTAAAAGCCTTTTTCCATAAGCTGTTCAAAAGTCTATTTTTTTATAAGCCCTTTTTTAAAATTTTATTCAAACACACACTATATTTTCATCCTATAAACACAAATGAAAATTTAATTAGAGAAGTAATTTTACGAGATAAATATATGGAAGAATAAAGGCACTAAGTGTAATTTTAGGTATGGCTTTTAAAACCCTAAAAGCTAAGTATAAATGCCAAAAATTTAGTTGGAGCCTGAAAATTATGTTGAATTTAGTATTAGAAGCAAATGGTTCAGCTCAAAGCTAATTTTTTGTTGCTTTTACCAGCATTTGCATCGCCTTGTGTTGAAGTTTTTTCCACAACCCATATTCATCCTTATCCCTTTTATGGTTGTAGTGGAGGTTTAATATAATACTCAAGGTTGATGGGAGGTGCACTCCCATTATAATTATTTTAAAATTAAATATAGGAATAAATTTCCTCCAATCTTAATTATAAAATCTAATTAATTTTTTTAGATAAATTAAAAAAAATTAAATAAATTAATAAATTATAATTAATATAATAATTAACTGACTAATTTAAATAAATTAAAGAGTATATAATAATATAAATTTATCTTTTAGAGTTGGATTTAATTATAATTAACTGATTTATCTAATTTTTTTAATATACTAAAAAAATTAATTAATTTTTAAAATTAAGATATTTTTTTAGGTCATAGTTAGCAAGTAAATAGATTATAAAAGAAAATACAAGCTTGTTCATCTTTCTTATCTTTATCAATCTTCTTTTCCCCTCTGTTTCTTTTCTACTCTTTTTGTATTTCTACTCTTCTTGTATTAATGGCCACTACAGAAACTTGTGAAGAGATGCCAAGAAAAACCATGGAAGACAATGTGTTTTTATGAATGCTCTAAAGGGACTGAAAAAAATTGAAAATTTTTCCATCTTTATTTGCTCGATAGAAATATTGATATATTTGGCAATTACATCAATGATGGTCAAAAGCATATATCAAATCGAAACTTCAGTGTTCATCAGATTCGGAACACCACCACAAACTTCAGTGTTTCATATTCTGTCAACTTCTGATATTGATTCAGATCATAACCCATCTTCTCTCACACAGCTTCTTCGATTTGAATACTTCCATTGTTGAACAAAATCCTCAGAGCAATCTCATAAGCAGAGAAAATTGCCCCATTCACCACAAATGCTCTTGCAACAGCAGTTCCTAAACCTCGCCATAACACAGCGTAACCTTCTTCTTTCACACTCTTTCTCAGACAATCCAAAATGCCTCTGTACTTCACTGAAGATGGTGTTTGAGCTTGATGTCTCGTCTTTATAACATCCAAAGGATAACAACAAACCCAGCTCGCTACTCCAGCTAAACCTCCCGCCATTAACATGGTGTTCAAGCTTTCTTGCTCACTTTTTCTGCAACCTGGGTGAAGTTGTTCTCTCGTGTATTCGTATGTCCAGAAGTAGAAGCCATGGGAAGGTGCATCTCTGAGCACGGTGATTACTAAACCTCTGTAAATTCCCTTGACGCCTTCTTTCTTCCATATGGTCTTGGCCACTTGTGAGGGACCCTCGTAATGAGATTCTGTAACTTTGCCTGTGTTTTGGAGCTGTAGACGAATCTTGACTAGTTCTACTGGTGAAAGGAGGAGGCTTTGTACGGCTCCGGTGGTGAATCCGCCAAGAGCCACGCCCTTGTACGACGGAGGGTCGGTGGCTGAGACTGATGAGTCACATAATGCTCTTGAGAAAACTGCGTAGATTTGAAATACCATGGCATTCTGCAGCCACAAAAGCCAGAAATAGTCAGCATGAAGTACTCTGACTTTTAAAACTAAGCTTAAAAGTTTTGGTACAAAGAACTGAATTCAAATGTTTAACTTTATATCTTTGTCTTCCTATATTATGAATTGAAGAGATCCTGATCCCTTCCTGAGTGGTACTGAAAACCGGATCAATTATTGAAGTGTTGTATGATTCAAAGGGCAATGAGTCAATTAAAATTAGACTGGTTATAATTAAAATAATATAATTTAAATAAAATATATAAAAATATTTATATGTTATACTTAAAAAAGAGTAATATTTAAATTAAAAAGATATTAATTCACAAACATATAAATAAAATATTCATATATAAACTATATACTTATTCGATTTTTAATATAGGATTTAATTTGGGAGTTAATCTTAATCTTAAATATAAGGTATATTTTTTATATTTATCAATTTTTTTAAATTATTCCATTAATACTCCCTCAATAATAATCAAATCAGAGAAGAAGTAATAAAATTAAAAAAAATATTAGGATATTTGAAAAAATATATATTATATTAACTAATTTTTTTAATATAATTAAATTAATTAAATATATTATATATTAAAGATCGAAAGAGTATAATATAACAAAATAAAATTATTAAAATATAAATATAAAGAGTTACTATTTTTTTAAAACTCAAACGATGGTATTTCGGAATTAACAAGGCTAAAAATATAATGCAAGCTGATTAACCCATCTAAAATTTGTATGAGCTGGTTCACTGTGTAGATTTTCACGCTATGCCTAATACCCTAAATAACCTATGGCCTTGAGTATATAGGCCATGTGGCTCTAAGGCACCCCACATGGCTTAAAGGTGAGGTTAGTTAGTCCCATCTCCCTGATTTGACTCCTTAAAAAAGAGACTTCAATTCAGAGCCGATTCTGGCGTCCCAGTATGGAAGCAAATAAAAATTTCAAATTTTCATTACTATCTCCTACGTAAAAAATTAAAATAATACTGTTGTTTTAGGTTCTTGGCACTCCCTATTTGACTTTTTTTTTTTTAGTACGACGAGTAGTAGCCACGTTTGATTCCTATCCAAGTTATTTCAGAAGACGTCCCCCTTACTAAAACATATTGAGTAAACAAATCAAAAATCTGATCCAAATAGGTAACATTTTATGTTTGAATACAAAAAAAGTAAAAAGATGTATGAACGAATCAGGGAAGCCTTATCCTGATGATTCGCCACCAACTCCGAAAGAGGAAGATTCATTGATTTCATCATGAAAAACAAAATCTGGGAAAGTTGCTTTTAAAAAGAATCAATCAGCACTGAAAATAATTTCTGTAGTTTATTCCAGTAGGTCCAGCAATTATAACACCATATCAACTATCAATTTCTTTCGAATGAATCCATCAGAACAAAGCTTAATACCCAATCAATCAAACTTCATATGAGAAATTGATAGGTTCTGGATGAATATGATCAGTTATACGAAGTATCATCATTCATCGTGATAAGGTTCTGGACTTGTGGTCCCACCACACGTGATCACTAATTTGTTACTTGAATCTGTATCTAAAATTTAGGGTTGAAGAAGACAAAAGAAGAAACAATGGAGGGACGAGAAGAGTGACCTGAAAAGTGACAGAGGCTAAAGGAGCAGCCATGCCTCTGTACAGAGCAAATGGTCCTTCCTTGGCCACGACATGTCTGAGAATGCTGAAAGCAGAGCCTTTGTTGGAGCTCTGCTGACGGATGCGGAGGGTGTCGAGTGGGTAGCCGCAGATTATTCCGGCAATGCCTCCAAATCCACCGGCGACGAACTCTCTTCCCCAGCTGCTCGCAAGAAAGTCTGGCCAGAAATCCATTATCTTTATCTTCTCTCTCTCATTCCTCAAACTAACCCCACCAAAAACTCTGAAGAACCGACCAACTTATAATTATCGTGCGAGCATAAGAGACCCCAAAAAGTTAAAACTCTTTCTTGCTGTTCCTTGTACGGATCAAATTGCGTAACAATTCCTCGGAAAAAGTTACTTCTTGTTTTTCTCTGTGGGTTCTTCTTCTCTTCTCTACTTTGCAAATCTTGGAAAGAAAACAACCGAAAGGGGCAATTTTTTCTCTTACGCTGTTGAGTGCAACTCAAATCGGTTACCTCGTTCTTAAAACTATCAAAAATTGTAAACCCTTTTCATTTTGTAGCCTTGTACCAGGTATTTTTAACCAACCCCTTTTTGACATTCCGAGACAGAGAAAACAGAGAACAGAGAACAGAACCCACAGCAGGGCTTCTCGATAATGGGCGGAAGAAGCAGAGGCGAGCGAGAGGTTATAATTTTGTTGGGAGTGAAGAGGAGGGAGGAAAAAGGGGAAATGAGCAATACGAGTGCGACACGTGGACCAATGATAGGGTTACTGGTTTCTGCTTGTGATGAATCGGCTCATGGGTGCGTTCAGTCTAGGGGGGAGCAACTGGAATAATAAAAAGGAATTAATTTGTGGGTGTTGAAGGAGGAAGAGAAGAAGCTCAGGTCTTGGGGTTGGGGAAATGATCGAGCATCCTGTTCATGGAAGGCCGCAAATTGCAGTTTTGTTAGGCAAATTCTGACATCACCTTCATCCAGTTTGATTCTCTTCTTCAAATTCCAGGCATTTATTGTTATAAACAAATTTTTTTTATTTTATTGTTTTATGTTTCTAACTCATTTATAATTCCATTCTTAGAAGTCGAATTCGTCTAACTTAAACTTATATGTGTAGATTTACCATTGAGAATTGATTTTGTGTTATATAAAATAAATAACTAAAAATGTAGGAGTTTTACAAACAAAATATAATAATTAAAAAAATAATTATTTATAGCATCTAAAATAAACATATAGTTACAAAATTAAATATATATTTTTTTATTAAAATTATTTTATTTAAAATATTATCAAATATTAAATATAGACATATTTTTTAATAATATTTATTATATTAAAAAAATTAAATCATTTATTCAAATGGCAAACTTGATTACTCGAATAAAAACACGGGAGGCGGTGGGTCCTTTTACCGATGACATGACATCTTTGGACCGACATGAATATGAAAGTATTATCTTTAAGACTTCCCCTGGTTTTGTAGTTTACCCGCTATTCACGTAATTAAGGTCCCCCCACACTTGAATCAAACCTTGACCCTTTTTTTCCTTGGTGATATATATATATATATATATATATATATATATATGTATATATTTAAATATTGTCCTACTTTTGGGTTAGTGGTTTAATTGCTTGTTTTGTTCGCCGAAGGAAAAGAAAGAATATACTGTTATCCATAAAAAAGAAAGAATATACATACGGTGCTTTGAAAATTCATGTATTTCTTTTTTCTGACAAACCTACTATTCATGTACTTAATATTTAATAACAATGTATGTACTGTATGATGATTTATGTTTTAATCTAAATTTCTCAAAAGTGTAAAGCTCGTTGGAAATTGGAGTGACTCTAAAAACAAAAAAGGAAATGCCATAAGAACCAAAAGAGTCTATAACACTTGCATTTACAAAATGAAATATTAATTTCTATACACAAAGTGAAATAGAAAAATTATAACAATACAGCGCTAATTATTTAAATTCTTTAATGAAAAGAAAGGAAATGACACATTGTCTATGAGCATAATAATTTTTTATTTTTATATTGATAAATAAATTTTATTCAATCATTTTATTTTTTAAAACTCTTTTTTTAATTTTGTATTTTATTTTATTACAGCTTACATATCACCATGTCAACATTCACATATAAATATACTATTTTTAATTCTAATTATAAAAGTTAGTTGAATTTTTTAGATCGATTTAAGAAGTCAAATAAATTAGTTAATTATAATTAATATATTAACTAATTGACTAATTTTGATATATTGAAGAGTATATAATATAAATTTATTTTGATGGGTTAGATTTAATCATAATTAATTTATTTATTTATTTAGCTTTGTAGATATTTTTAAAAATAATCAACTAATTCTTATAATTATGATCGAAAAGAGTAATAACTAATACCTATAATTGAGAAAATTGTAAGAACCAAATAGAAAAATAACAATAATTTGACTAAAATGTAGGTAAAATTAAAGGATGGAATTTCATATTTTGGCGAATATTCCTTTCAATTTTTAATATAAGATCTAATTTGTAGTATAAACTATATTTTATATTAAAAATATGAAGTAATTTTTTTGTAATAAAAAGTTTAAATGAATGTTGTACCGACCACCCATTAAGATTAAGATACAATACCAAGACTCAAAGAACATGAGGTAATATTATTTTGTCTATTTCTGTTTGAATTGATATATTTTTTTATACAAAAATTTTTAGAAAGGGATTGGGCTCACCTACGATTTAAGAGCAGGGTGAAATATCCCTTCCTCTTAGGCGATACTAATGTCAGGCAGGGTGAGCTGTCTATTACCCTTAATCGTAAATTTAAACACCTAAGAGTTAAGATGACTCCCTAAACGTTACAACTAGAACTACAATAAAATAGTACTCCCTATATTTAAATACACTCTAAATAATCATATATTTTATCTATTCGCCCGTTGAACATACGAACGATGGGTTATTTGAATTGATATTAATATTATACTATTGTGTTAAGCAAGCTTGATAGCTCATATTTTTTTTTATAAAAAAATTTAAATAAATTTAATACCGGTCCTCACTAAAAAGTTAATGTATAGCTTCAAATATAAAATACGAATTTGTTGCTCACTGTATATATATGTGAATTCGATTAGCCTGACATCCTATGTTCCTACCCTTCGGAGACATAAAAACTGAGCCCACGTAAACTACTTTCGTCCCATCTGGCAATTTGTAGGCCGGCTTGAGTTAAACCGGCTTAGTTATTTGTCTTATTTTCACAAAAAAAAAAAAATCATAAACCGACTTTTGTGGAATGGCGGCGGCGTTGAATTAAGGACGACGGTAGGTGGACGCCGTTAGAGTGAAGCCGTCAAAATAAACGAATGATTTGTGTTCCTCGAGGAGAGAGCAGAAGCAGAGCCATTCTCAGCCGCATCCATGGCGCTGCTCAGCCTCAACACACCCTTACCGTCTACTTCTGCCATTGCTCCTTCGCTTTTTCCTCCTTCTTCATCTTTCTCTTCTACATCGTATTCTTCTCCCAAATCCTCCTTTTCGATTTTCCCTCGTCGACCTTTTATCTGTTCCTCTTTCTCGTTCGTTCCGTCTCTCCACCACCTCTCCGCTTCACTTGTCGTCCCAACTCGTCGGTTACAGAGGCATATCGTTCGTATGGCTCCGGAGGAGGAGAAGATGACCCGTCGTTCCCCTCTCGATTTTCCAATTGTAAGCCTATTTTTTAGGTTATTCTTGCTTTCGCTTATTTATTGAAAGTCTGTTGCGCCGTAGGATTATGTTTGTTCTTTTGTTTGAATTAGCTCCTCTTTTGCCTGGGTGTTTGCTTAATAGATTGGAAAATGTGGTGGAAAATGTATTGTGAATCTGTAATTATTATGTCAGTGATTTGTTTTAAGTTGCGGTGAACTGTTCTTTTCAAATGATTGATTTCTTCTATCCTCTGACGTTTTCACTTGCCAAGACTGACGATGTCATACTTCAATTACCCTTTGATAAAATATGCTGTTAAGAAGGAATATAATTCTGGACAACAAGATTAACAATTCACGAGTTCACTTTGCTGAAGCATAATAATTGTGTAGGCTTAAACGAGAAATCTGGTTTTGAGTTTGGGATGATTGTCGTGAAAAACCTGAAATTCATGGCTTGAATCTGTTTTCTTTCTTTTGTTGGCTGCTGGTTGGGGTTAATTCTTGCGGATTCTTTCTTCAACAGCTTTCAATAATACTTGGGCCTCACTGGATTGCAGTTTTTGTGATATTATAAAGGTTTCTTGTTTAATTCTATGATTAGTATAACAATTTTTTGAACATATTTAGAGCTTATGAAGATCAGTGTGTTGGACATATGATGTGTCCTAATTTCTGTAAGGTACTTGAGTCTTCTGAATAGAGGGAAAAAAGATTCTTGATATGGAAAGCATATAATGACTTGTGAAGCCCAAGTGAAGTATTATGATCTCAGTAGTAGGAGTTTGTACTGTGCTTTGATGAATTTATCATGGTTAAATAGAAAGTCCTAACTCTATGAAGTTCTGGTTTGATCAGTGTTACCAATCTCAGATGAATTTGGATGAAGTAATTAAATTAAGTTTTTTATGAAGTAATCACACTTTAGATTCCTAAATGATGTCAGAGAAATGAAAATTCGCTCTGTTGAAAATTGGATCTTACACAAGGATAAATTAGTGTCTTTCTTTATCAAAAAAAAAAAAGTGTCTTTCTTTTCATTATTTCTCACAGTGAAGCTGAAGATTGTGGATTCTCCGAGAAACCTGAATGATTTATATGTTGTGGCATGGAGACCGTGTTGGTGAATATTTTCCTCTATAGTTTTTAATTTTAACGTTTGGACTTTATTTGTATTCTTTAGGTGATAAGCTACCACTTGATGAAAGTTATTAATTCTATGATAATTAGTATAACAATTTTTTGAACATATTTAGAGCTTATGAAGATCAGGGTGTTGCACATTAGATGTGTCCTAATGACTTGTGATGACTTGTGAAGTATAATGACTTGTGATGCCCAAGTGAAGTATTATGATCTCAGTAGTAGGAGTTTGTACTGTGCTTTGATGAATTTATCATGTTTATATAGAAAGTCCTAACTCTATAAAGTTCTGGTTGGATCAGTGTTACCAATCTCAGATGAATTTGGATGACATAATTAAATTAGTTTTTTATGAGCGGTTACACTTTACACTCCTGAATGATGTCAGAGGAATGAAAATTCACGCTCTTCTAAAAATTGGAGCTTACACAAGGATGAACTAGTTTCTTTCTTTTCATTATTTCTCACAGTGAAGCTGACGATTGTGGATTCTCTGAGAAACCTGAATGATTTATATGTTATGTGGTTTGGACCCCGTGTTGGTGAATGTTTTCCTCTGTAGTTTTTAATTTTAACTTTTGGACTTCATTTGTATTCTTTAGGTGATAAGTTTTCTTGATGAAAGGTATTATTTCCTTGCATATATTTTGGAGCAATAAGTAACAAGGAATGGTGTTTGATGTTTCACATGAAGCACAACTATTTCTCCCTTGTTAAGAATTGTTTTTTTGGTTCCATGGTAGATATAAGAAAATTTAGTTTGGTAGAAGACAATTGTGCAGAATACTCTTAGAATTTTTTTTTTTTTTTTTACTTTGTTTCCATTATCTGGTTCTCTTAAACTGGTTAGTTAAACTGATAAATTCAATAGTAAGGGAATTAGTTCTTGTAAGATTGTCTGCTCTTTTTGCTCTTTCCAATTTGTGGCAATTTGATACGTACGTGAGCTGATTGGTTGGTGAATTTATCTACTGACAGGAATGGGAAAGACCTAAGCCAGGACGAAGGCCAGATATATTTCCTCAGTTTAGCCCAATGAAGACACCTTTGCCACCACCATTGCCTGCGGATCCTCCAGAAGAGGATGAAGAAGCAGAAGAAGAAAAGAAAGAGGAAGAAGAGGAAGAGGAAAATCCTGAAAAGGAAGAGAACGATGAGCCGGGACTGCAATAATGAATTGATTGATTAGCTATTTACTTCGGTTCTTCTGAGGCCATTTTGACATCTGCTGCCATACTGCTATTTCACATCTTGTAGCTGATAGTTATTAGTTACGCAGTTATCTCTAATGCATAATTGGAATAATGATTTTCATGTTAGGAAGCACTACTATGTTATTTCTTGTGCAATTTTGTTTTAATATTTAAAATTCTTTTTGTGTATTTATTTGATCATCTGGACATTATTTGCACACGATTCAGCTTTCTTGTTGAAATTGACGGGGAGCTCTATCATTTGTCCTGAATTGAGCTAGCAGCATTTCGATACCTTACTTATAACTAGAATGAATGACCTAAATCAAGAATTATAAGCCATTAATATTATCGCTTTATCTCGATAACATATCAGGATTCATACGATTGACATCTGGTTGAACAAAAATAATGAAGTTCCTCGGCTCGTCTTACAGAATTTAAGATAAGACTGGAGCCATTAGATTAGAAGGGGATGGGGAAAGGCCTCAATGTCCAAGAGGAGGGCCTTTGCAACTCGAATAAGGCAGACTAGCCTACCTCGAAACCCCCAAGAACAATGATTTAAATTATATTTATTTGAATGATTTAAATTATATTTATTTGAATGATTTAAACAAATATTCTAATCCTTATCAAACAACCTGACCATTGGTCTATATATGAAATAATTATAATACTTACCTTACCTTTTCATTTAATTTAAAAAAATTATAATTAAAAGATAATTACTCCTATAAAACAAAAAGCCAATAATAATATTTACCTTTCCGTTTAATTTTAAAAGATAATTATAAAACAAAAAAATGAAAAGATAATTATAATATTTACCTTTTTCTTTAATTTAAAAAAATATAATTAAAATACAATTATAAAACAAAAAAAGATGAAAAGACAATTATAATAGTTACCTTTCCATTACTCGTGACTCGTGAGAGAAGCGGGGGCTAAAACGAATCGCCGGTGCCCGTTAGACAGTTAATTTATTG
This sequence comes from Leucaena leucocephala, assembly GCA_037074615.1. Taxonomy (NCBI): domain Eukaryota; kingdom Viridiplantae; phylum Streptophyta; class Magnoliopsida; order Fabales; family Fabaceae; genus Leucaena; species Leucaena leucocephala. Next base: position 18,274,685 of record CM073555.1, on the reverse strand, counting down.
GCTTATAGTATAAGCGAGTCGTCTTCGTCTCTTATCGAAATAACGTACCAGCTAGTCGTTCCCGTGTGCAACCCTGCGATTAGTGTGCTCTCAACGCTTTTTCTCTCCGTCCTTGCTCAAACATGGCCGACGACACTGTTTGGGTGAGATTGACAATCCCCGGAGTTGATGGCTCCTTGCAGAAGCCATTGATATACCGCTTGTTGCTGGGCAGAGGATAGAGTTTCAATTCCAGGAATGCCCTCCTCCGGCGAGCCCTCTGCCGCCACCACCGCCCACGCCGCCCCAGCTGCCTGCAGAGATGCGCCTCAAGACACCCCGTAGAAGGGTCCGCAGATGGCGCGGAAGAGGAGGCAATCTGGTTAGTAAATTGCCAATGATATTGGGACTGGATTTTGAAGCTTGTTGTTTTTGGTATAGAACTTTCTTGATAATCCGATTGGTTTCTTGTTTCTCGGTGTATTTCTGGTTTCGTTTCCAAGATTGACAAGACTTTCGTCATATACTCGATTCTCAGTGAATATACATTGAGAAATGGCTTTTCGCTTCTACTTTTGTGTCCATAATAAATATCACAATAAGGATCTTTACTCCGTTCAACATGATTTTCCACTTTTAACTTAAAATTCTTAAGCCATTAAGGCTAACAATGCGAGGCTGTGGTAAAGCAATAGCCATATATAGATATATGTTAGGTCAATTATATTAGCATTGATTAAGTATATCATGATCACTTCAGGGAGAGAATGATTGAAATAGATAATTAGGTTTAGATCTCTATTGCAGATTAGCGTCTGCTTGAGTTCTTGGGCTTCTGCGTTGTACTGTGCATTGTGGTGACTATGCATATTTTTAACCGAGTATGTTTAATAACTTGTTTGGCAATCATGTCTTTGAATCCTCTCTTAAAATTTCTGAATTCTGCAACACGCTAACATCATGCATGGGTTAAACAGTGAGGACCCCGTTTAACGTATTGTGATCATTATTATTAATTAGTATAGCATTTCTCTCTTTCCTTTTTATATCTTTCAACTTTGTTTCTGGGAACTGGCCAATCTTATCCGGGTTCGATTTCTTATGGGCATCATAATGGGTCTCAGCAGACGAGGACAGGAATTTTATGGCCATATATTCTTTATGGATCCAGATCTTCTCATAATCACCCTCCCTCCTCATCCCTCAGAAATATTTTTTCTTCACATTTGCCTTGTCTTCTTCTCTCTTCTCCAAGTTTCCCAAACTTAAAAAAAAAAAAGTAGAAAGACTTTTTTAAAAAAAATCTTCTTAAATGTTTTTTTACAGTATGGACAGCGGATAGAAGACTTTTTTTTTATACAAAAAACTGTTATTTAAAAAACATTTTTTTAAAAAAAAAAGTGTTTTTACGAAAAATTTTAAAAAAATATTTTTTTTAAATAAAAACGCTTTTTCTAAAAAAGTATTTTTTTTTTTTTTACGTTTGGGTAGTGGAGAGAAGAGAAAAGGAAACAAAGTAAAGAAAATTGAAATTCTGAGGAGGGGGATGCCGCTAAGAGGATCTACTTCCATTCTTTATCAGATCATAAACACCATGCCTGCTTTTTATGCAGTTGAATCATCTAAGTTCAGCTTAATATCAATTAAAAAGCGTTAATAGGTGGAGAGAAAGAACCTTTAATTTTAACCATTTCAATATAATCGAATATATCAAACATTGTGATTTTCTTTTGTACCTCTTTTGACTCACCACAAAACCGATGAACAAATTTCAGGAACATTGAGGGGCTGTTTGATACCAGGGATTTGGAGAGAGGCAAAAATTTTACAAGTTCAATTTAAAAAAATTAGAAAAATAGGGTTATAAAATTTTAATACAGAAAATAAGTAAGATAAAAGAATAATAAAAATTAATTAAAAACTTTTGACTTCACTTCTCTAAATTTTGTAAATTCTATTTATAGATTTTTTTTCTCCCCTTCCCTCCATTTCTCTAGTGCCAAACAGACCCTAAGGGCACTAGGATCGGAGTAAGAAACCATTATGAATGCATTAAAATGTGTTTCCAGGGTCTACTAGCATCTATTTTTTACTAGAACGGCTTCGTGTATTTACCCATAGCTCAAGATGAATTAGTTTCGTTTGACTTGTATAAGCAATGTGATTTCTTACAACTTGTATAAATATATTGATATTAATGGCTTTTGAAACTCGAACAAGCCCCAAGAACAATGACTTGAATGAGGCAACAGATTGGGATTTTGAGGATGATGAAGATGATGAATGCTGGGAATTGGGTTCTTGACCGGCCACAACAAGAGCGTATCGTTAAGCAAATTATATTCATAACGTTGAAAAAATGTACTCTAAATAGCGCCGGTAAAATCGTCAAGAAGCAAAAGATGGGGAATGACTTTTACATAACAAATATATATTCTAGAAATATTTAACATTCTCCGAAAACCGCGTGGAAGAAAATTGAGCATAAACAAGAAGAAAAAAGCATAAAAAAAAACGCGCCCTTGACGGGGTCAACCCTTGTTGACTTGTATATGCATGGATGTGGCAGTAAATCAAGAAGCCAATGATCTTAATTTTAAACGCAAGAGATAATGATAATATCAGATTAGGTGTGTGAGCTGAGCAAGATGGCCAAAATTTTTCTCTCCCTCTTCCTTCCTTTCCTGCTACTCATCCAAATTTGCTCCTCCAAATCCGACGACGTTGCCGTTTACTGGGGTCAGAACTCTAACGAAGGTAATCTTACAGAAACATGTGCAACAGGAATTTACTCTTTTGTACTGATTGGCTTCCTTTCGAGCTATGGGAATGGCGAAAACCCTAAACTCAACATCGAAGATCACTGTGGCCCTTCTTCATCTGGGTGCTCTACCATTGGCCCTGAGATCAAATATTGTCAACAACAAGGGATCAAGGTGATGCTCTCTCTTGGAGGAGGATCTACGAATTACTCTTTATCTTCTTCTGATGATGCTCTAAATCTTTCTGATTACTTATGGAACAATTTCTTAGGCGGAAGATCTTCTTCTTCTTCCCGACCACTTGGTGATGCCATATTAGATGGCATAGATTTTAATATACAGACATCTATCAAACACTTGGAGGACCTTGCACGTTACCTCAAGTCACATAGCACTGATAGCCAAAAACTTTACTTATCTGCAGCACCTCAATGCCCTTTTCCTGACGCTTCTCTTGGTACTGCCCTTGATACAGGCCTTTTTGACTATGTCTGGGTACAATTCTTCAACAACCCTCCGTGCGCCTATTCAGAAGCCAATCCTAAGGCCTTTGTCAATGCATGGAACCAGTGGGCGACATCATTAAATGGGTCGAAAATATTCCTGGGGTTGGAAGCATCGGAATTAGCAATGAGCTATATTCCTGCTGATGTGTTAATATCTAAGGTACTTCCCACTGTGAAGAAGTCACCTAACTATGGAGGTGTAATGTTATGGTCAAGGTACGAAGATAGATTGAGTGGTTACGGTAGGGATATCCAAATTGGTCCTCTTTGCACACCTCAAAGTGCAGCTCCCAAATGCAGGAACCATGACAGTGGTTTCGAAGAGCGTTTTGGTTACATGTCCTCTGATAGTATTAAGGTGTACGAAGTCGGGAATTTTGGGGGGCAGTGTTGTGAGACCATATGCTGGAACAATTGTTCTTGTGATGCTTATGCCCAAGTGAATCAGGTTAACAATACTGAATGCCGGATATGGCCTAAAGGAACCAGGTTCACTGAAGATGCAGCAGGTTCAAAAGGACTGTCAATTTATATTGTTAGACACAAAGGTATGCTCTGTTTCCTAACCTGAGCGAGGCTATAATTTACGTGGGTGTTTGGATACCCTCCAAAACCATGGTTTTAGAGACAAAATTTGCTTGTTCTGCAATGCACATTGGCATTTTTATACATTAGGAATAGCTTTGAAACCTGCATTACATATCTGTCATTTCATGATTCTTTTCTTTTCTTTTTTTTTGGTGAAGAAATGGTAGGCCTATTAACCTCCATTTAAAGTTGGCACTATCATATCCTGTGACTTGAAAATCATATTCTTGTGAACTGTAGTGAACAGATGGTGGATATGGCTTATTGTTGCGGTGGGAGCAAGCCTAGCATTACTTCTGGTCTGCTACTTATGCTATGCCTTATTGAGAAAATACAAAGCAGAAGGTAATAACTACCGTGTAGTATTAGTAATGTCCAAATAAAAATTACTGAGTTTAAGTTTTTTTGCTGACTTGTACTTCTCTGTCACATTACCAGTGGATAGGAAAGCGAAGCAAAAGAAGATATTACATGAAATTGGGGGCAATGCGATGATTTCTATGGTGTATGGAAAAGCCAGAAGGAACAAGAAACAGGGGAAGGAAAGAGATGAGGTCGACATATTCAGTTTTGAGAGCATTGTGGCTGCCACAAACAATTTCTCAGATTCTAACAAGCTAGGACAAGGAGGTTTTGGCCCTGTATATAAGGTAATGTATATATGTGTGTGAATTGAAATTTGAAACTACATGGATATGAACTTTGTACAATAATACTTTCAGGGAACACTAACCGATGGGCAGGAAGTAGCAATAAAAAGACTGTCTAAAAGTTCTGGACAAGGGCTTACAGAATTCAAAAATGAGGCTAAGCTTATGGCTAAACTGCAGCATACTAATCTTGTGAGGCTTTTGGGTTTCTGCATTGAAAGAGATGAAAGAATATTAGTTTATGAGTACATGCCTAACAAAAGCTTAGATTTCTACCTATTTGGTAGGTCATCTTTATATTCGACAAATTATTAATGTTTTAGCGTACTGTCAAGCTTCCTAATAAGCATATTACCCCATGACAGATGCAAGCAGAAGAAACGTGCTAGATTGGGAGAAACGATTTAGCATCATCGAAGGAATTGCTCAGGGACTTCTTTATCTACACAAATATTCAAGACTAAAAGTGATACATCGTGACTTGAAGGCAAGCAATATATTACTTGATAGAGAAATGAATCCTAAAATATCTGATTTTGGCATGGCTCGAATATTTGGATTAAGAGACTCAGAAGAAAACACAAATAGAGTGGTTGGTACACGGTAAGTTTATAAATTGACTATTCATTTTAAGCACTTTCTATGTGACTCTTGATTGGTTTGAGATTCTAATATTTGTTTTCTTTGTTATTGTTACTTAAGAGGCTATATGGCTCCAGAGTACGCAATTAATGGTGCTGTTTCGGTCAAAACAGATATATTCAGTTTTGGTGTGATGCTATTAGAGATTCTCAGTGGTAAAAAGAATAACAATAGATTTGATTTAGATCGTCCTCTTAACCTAATAGGATATGTAAGTTTCTAAAACAACTATTTCTTAAAATTCAATATATATTATTCTAATAACTTATTTGTACCACTTTTGGTGGATGCTGGGATTTTTTCAGGCATGGCAGCTCTGGAATGAAGGTAGAGCTTTAGAGCTAATGGACTTGGCATTAAACGAAGCAAGTGTACAATACAAAGTGCAAAGAAGTATTCATATTGGGCTCTTGTGCGTACAAGATCAAGCAAAAGAGAGGCCTTTCATGTTAGATGTAATTTCTTTTCTATCAAATGATTCTATTCAACTTGCTCAACCAAAGCAGCCAGCGTACTTCATTGGTGACGTTGAGGAAGAACGGTCAGAGTTACATAACATCAGGCAACACCATTATTCCACAAATTACGTGACAATTTCAAATCTAGATGCTAGATAACCGGTCTGTTGTGTACACATTACGATTAAAGCATTTCATTTTGTTTAATCATTGATAAGTTGTTTAATTTCGCTTGTCGAGATCTATGAGTAAAACTATATGCTTGTAACATCTCTTTAGTGGTGAGAATTTTGTGTGTTTCTTTGACATTGACGAAGCATTTAAAAGTAATATAATCAATGAATCAAGTAATCAAGAGTTGAAATAATTAATTAACTGCATTATTAGAGAGGAGGAAAACGCGTCCTTGGGGTTGTTGACTCGTATGCATGAATGTGGCCATAAAACAAGAACCAAAGAAGCCAATGATTCTAAACGTTGATGAAGGTAATCTTACAGAAACATGAAGGCTAGGTGGTTTAGGGGCACAAAAGGCCGTGAATGGAGCTAAACAAATTATAACTTGAAATTGGATTTGTTCTCTTCATATCGATTCGGCTACATCACCAACGTTACTCATAATACGATTCCATTTTCAAGTGTTTGCTTAGTCCCACATCGGGGAGTGAAAGCGCATAGAAGAAGAAAGCAGATATAAAAGCAGAAGAAAGCCCCGGTACAAAGCATACCTTTCTCGGCCTTTTGGCTAAGATCAAGTGTAGTATCTGTTCTTATCAGTTTAATATCTGATACGTGGGCCATCGGCCCATACGATATTAAATTACTTTTTGTAGGGGAGGGTCCACTACTGTAGCTTGCTACTGGGGCTCTCAAGTGTCGCCCATGTGTTGCACTACTGCTTGGGCCTGGCGCACCCCACCAACCCAGTTATGAATTTTTGACTTTTCTGTGGTTACGTAGTTCATGCAAATTTGTTCATCTGAGTATTGGACCCATGTTTCCACTTGTGAAGGACTCCTGAGACTTGATGCTTGATTCGTCTTCGTCATCGGACCGGGAATGAAGAAATTGCCACTGAATTTAGTTTAAGCAGAATGGTTTTGAGATTTTAACCTAGGATCCAGCTCTTTCTTTGTTTTCCTTTTCCATTATATATTATTGGTACTTCTCTGTCACATTACCAGTGGATAGGAAAACGAAGCAGAAAAAGATATTACATGAAATTGGAGGAAATGCAACGATTTCCATGGTATATGGCAAAAGCCAAACGGAACAAGAAACACTGGAAGGAAACAAACGAGGTAGACATATTCAGTTTTGAGAGCACTGTGGTTGCCACTAACAATTTCTCAGATTCTAACAAGGTTGGTGAGAGTGGTTTTGGTCTGTATGTACATAAGGTAGTGTGTGCGGGGGGGGGGGAGAGAGAGAGAGAGTTGAAGTTGAAGAAGTATTTTAAAAGATCTGAAGATGTCAACTTTGCAAAGATGTTTTGAATTCTCAATTGAGGAAATCTTTTATTTTCAACAAAACTAACGATATTTTGGTGTTGCAAAATACCCTAGTTTTGATAAAAGTGAACTTTGCTTATATTTTTGGGAGCACACTACAAATGTGGTTGGGGGATTATATTATAATGTCAGATTTTTTTACCCAAAATACCCTCTACAAAACATATTTTTTCTTCCCATTAAAAACTTTAGACGTCCTCTATATATATATATATATAATCTTATCATTTACTCTTATATTATATAAAGAATATAAAAACATATTAATCAATAATTAATTCAACAAATAAATTTGTAATATATATTATTTAATTATGTATTACTTTATGCAAAAATATATATTATAAAATTTATCTTGATATAATTATCATATTAACTTATATTTTATTGTCTCTCTGTTTTTTTGTTTTTTTTTCTACCGCTGCTTCTCATTTGACCCTATCTTTCTTATTAAATTATATTATTTTTTTTTATATATATCTTAACTAATATTATTTTCTTTTTAATTACTTATATTAATCAAAATATATAAAATTAAATTTTAATTATGTACAGACAAATAAAAAACATAAATATAATTTTTAATTATTTATTATTAATTAATTTAATAATAATATATATGTATGTATATTAGTCATTATTTTAATATCAATTAAAAATATAAATTTAAAATTATATTATATAATTATCATTTTATCTCGTACGTTTTTTTTATAATTTATCTAAAAAAATTATTATAAAAATAACTATCTAAATATTTATTTTTTAAAAAATATTTTTTATACAAAAATCTATTTTATAAAATTTATTTTTTAAAATTATTTTATAATCAATTTTATTTATAATCTATACCAAATACACTCTATGACTTTTGATTGATTTGGTATTCTAACATTTATTTACTTAATGGTTACATGGCTCCAAAAAAAGTATATAATGATAAAATAGTATTTAATATTTTTATTTATATATTAAGTATTATAATTTTATTTATAATATAATTTTACTCACAAACGTCTGTTAAAACAGGGACCTCTGGGCAAGTTATTTATTTTTCCCTTACTTCTGCGTCACCATCATCTTCTTCATCCTTCACCAGCAAAGACATGACACCGCCGGCTTCATCTCCTACTCCGGTCCCCTGATTTCTTCCCCACAAATACCAGGATCAAACTCAATACCACCCCACTGCCAAGTTTAATTTTGTCAAGTCTGCCTCGAATCCCCTCACAGATTTAGAACCACATATGTCGCACTGCCTTTCATCCCTAGTTGCTAGGGGGAAAACATGAGTGTGTTGCCCACCATTATCATATGACGACAAACATCACCGCTTCTTTGCACAAGAAGAAATAGTATTCAGCCAGAAATTTTCTCCAATAGGCAATAAATTAAACAATCATTCACAGGGCTCCTAAATAAATCAGGCTCTACCTCCCCAGATGCTCCAGCAACTCGTTCAAGAAGTGCCAAATAAAAACCAGTTTCTATCAAATCAATTGGTTCGATGCTCCTTTTCCCAGTCAATTTCCAAGCAAAAAAAGCGAATCTTGAAGAAGATGAAAGAAAAGTCTTATTGGTCATAGCCTCGAAGCCAAATCTTGCGCCTCTGCTTTCTGCGTACCGCATCTTTAAATGAACTGAAACAAGCAAGAAAATAAGCCATTGCAGATCTCTTAAAGAGTTTCTGCCGACGAAGACGTTTGCTTGCAGTTTCCTCTTCCCCACCAAAGTGATTCTTGTCGATGCCTCTCTAGGTATTGTTGGTCTCGGCGTTTTCAGAAATTAACGGCTTCACACTCGCAAGCTCCGAATTGCTATTGCTATATGCACTGCCAGAAATTCACAGTTTGCTCGTATGGCTTTTGGAAATCCAATGCAAATCTCTCCGGCTGCTTCGCCCAACTCTTTTTTTTTCAATGATCGAAATTTTTAAAAGAATTAGACTCATTTGCTATATAAGATAGGATAAAATCTTCCTTATTTATAAACTATATTAACGTTAGACAGACCGAAAAAACTGTTTATTACTCTCAGATGTAAATTTAAACATCTAAAATTTAAAATATCTCTCTACACGATTAAAATTATAATTAAATATTATTCTCTAAAATTTGAAAAAGGCTGTATTTCTCACCCTAAACTCTTTGTTGGGAAGGGTGAAGGAGATGATACCCACGTAGAAGTTAGCAAAAAGAAAAAAAATCACCCAGAGGTCCCTGCGTTATGAGTCCCACATTGGGGAGCCTCATAAATAGAGTGGGGTTTATAAGTTCAAGGGGTTCTCCCTCCTAATAGGCTAGTCTTTTGGGAATGGGCTCTCCCTTTGGGCTTATACTCATCTCATTGGTGCTTTCATTGAGAGTCGACTCACTGGAGAGGGCTACCTACGGAGGGTTCTGACCGACAGAAGGCCGAGTGAAGTGCCGTAGAGTGGAGCCGCCAGGGACGTCGGCTTTCGAGGGGGTGGCATTGTTATGAGTCCCACATTGGGGAGCCTCACAAGTAGAGTGGGGTTTATAAGTTCAAGGGGTTCTCCCTCCTAATAGGTAGTCTTTTGGGAATGGACTCTCCCTTTAGGTTTATGCTCATCTCACCCTGTTTTAACAGACGTTTGGTTTCAGTTAATTATGAATAAAATTGATCCTAATTAAAAACAGTGAGAATAAATAAGATTATAATATGAAATATATCTAAAAAGAATAATATTAAAATATTAAATACTATTTTATCCCATTATAAACATCCTCCAAATCCTTTACCTGATTTATTGGCGACTGTGCATTCGGATTTTGCACAAGGAGAAGAGGAATTCCGCCATTTTTTGTGGTCTCATATATATATACTTGCATAGTAATTCAATTCAGAGATTTTTTTTTTTGGAAAAGATAATCCAACTTAGTGTGCTCTTTAGGCCCTCAATGCTTTCGTGCTTCTCTAGAATGGATCCATAGTTCGAGACTTCTTCAAGAAAGAAACTCCGTCGGCTCACAATATACTTCGTTAAGAAGTGGTTTTTATCTCCCTCAAACTTCACTGCTGGAAGCAAGCCATGTAAGCCCTTCTTGACTGAAACCTTTTCCTTTTATCTCTTATGAGCTTGTAAATGTTCCCACTTTCTCTTCGTTCTTGTCTTTGCTCTTTTCCCTTCTATATGATATGAATGTAAGGTACCTGTTAGATTAATATCATTTCATCGTTTATATTAAAAAAAAAATAGGAATTCTTAGTGGCAAGAAGAATAATAGCCCTTATGATCTGATGATCTCACGTCAGTCTCATAGGATTCGTAAGTTCTTCAAAAGGCTATTTCATGAAATTCATCATGTAATATTATAACAACTCAAGTAACCTCAGTTAAGAAGAGAAGGAGTGATTTGCACATGGATTGATTTCAAAGCCATGGGCGCTGCTAAGCTGTGAAACCAGTAGCTCCAAAAGCTTACAGTTTTGTCAGTTTTTCCACATTATCATCATTTTCTATGTTTCACTTTCCATGAAACAGAAACCATTTGCGTCCATAGTTTTCTCGGGAAAATCCACACACAAAATCTAGTAAAACCTACTCCACTCTTGACCCTGTCACAATTTTCCTTCTCTGCTCTTCTTTTTACCAAAGAAGTACGGCCAGAGTACATATAACTAATAATAAAATAAGAAAGGATAAACTAAACAAGTAATTATATATTTTCTTTTAATTCTTTTGTTTTCTAATAATGTTATTTAATTACAATTTTGATTGGTTAGGTGGGGGCGGAAGAACCAAAGCCCAACGGTTGCCTGGTTGCTTACATGAAGTTGTGTGTTATATAAGAGGCAGCACGTCCCATTCTATATTTTGCTATTTACTTCCAAAAATTATTCATCCTATCTTCCCTCTCTTCTTCTCTTTCCTTCCTCATTCATTCACAGATTCACCCCCCATCTCTCTCACGGTATGATCTCTCTCTCTCTCTGTGTTTTCTCTGTATGCATATGAGAGAGCGAAATACAACTTGTACATTATACCTGTGTTTTGGTTATCTTCTTTTTTTGTTTGTGATGGGAATCTGAAAGAGGAGAAACCAGTAGAAACCTGATTTGCGTATTCACATTTTGTTCAGCGTTTGTATATGTCTTAGGTTGTCTTTCTAAATTCACAGTTTGTTCCGTTAGCAATTGTTGATCACTTGTATGAGTCAACAAAAAAAAATCTTTTATAAAACATTCTTCAAAGCTTTTTTTTTTGGCCAAATTCTTCAATGTTTTTTTTAATATATGAAAACATATGTAATGCAGTACGAATGGGGGATTTATGATCAAGCTAGCTAAGTGGAATAGATCGATTTCTTATTCCCCAGACAAAATCATAGGTTTAAATGTGAATTATTAAAAAAAATATTATTTAAAGACACTCAAATTTAGATTAGATACCTCGAATTTTGTATATTTGACTATCAGAAAATTTAGATTAGATACGTTGGTAATATGGTTATTTGAAATAAAAGAATATACTAATTTTTTAATCACAAAATTTAGATATTTATAATAAAATAAAATGGGATATAATAAAATACTCTTAAAACCATCAACTAATTCTAACAAACAACCTACTAGCTACCTAGATAAGTTATTTATTATTTTATATTTTCAAAAAATTCTCGGCTTGCATGTATTTAACATATTTTAATAGAGAATGAATGAATGAATGAATTTCATGAAGGTTTAAAGTTGATGATGATGTGCAGATGATGATAATAACGCCAATAATAGTGCGGCCATTGATGAGGCTGGTGAGAGCTCTGATGTCAGAACCAGTTGGGAGCTTGACGACGATTCTATATATAGTGGCAATCGTCTTCCTCGAACTCTCAGTAGCTTAGAGAGATTTGTGAGACCTGAATTTCTTCGTCCTGATAATTACTTCTTCCATCTCATCATCGCCTTCCTCAAGTGCTTCTGGTAGTTATTTAGTTCATCATCATCATTATTATTACCACTTTTCAATTATATGTGAAAAAAATGAGATGTAAGTTCCAATCATATTACTGATTCATGATAAGCTAGTTTCAAAAAACTAGACTCAATGTATACTTTTAATTTTTTTTGTTACAATTAATAATTTTATTTTAATATTTAATAGATTTTGAGTCTATAATAATATTTAATTAATAATTATATTAACTGATTATATGATATTTTAAATTTTTAATATTTATAATAATTATAATTTTCTTTTATTTTTTAAAGATTTTAAGCCCCATGATGATAGTTAATCAATAATCAATAATCATATTAATAAATTTTATAATATTTTAAAATTTTAATTATAATAATAGAAATCTTTAAATTTTATAAATAAAATATAAAACTGTTGACTTTCTAACCAACTCAACAACGATGTAGAATAATAATATTTTTTTAATAGACGACTCATTTCAAAAGTTCACGACTCTATGGTAGTTGTATTTACATTGACCCTCCAACCAAAGTTAAAAAACCTTTTTGACTAGCCTATAAAAGGGTTTTTTACAATGGTAATGGTAGATTTTGGTTTTTCCATAATAATAATAATGATGATGATGATGATGGTTATTATTAAATGAAAATGAAAAGGATTCTGCCTCTTAATTTGAAATCCATGACATTAATATATTTATATATTTGGAAAGGGATTAACAAAAAAAAATATCATACTCGTATATATTTAAGATTCATGTACATCTTCTCGTATACACTTTATTACAGTCATTCGTATATTCTCACTTGTGCCAGCATTTAAATTCCAAATCCTAAGAATCTTTCATTTAATTAGGAACAATCCCTTTATTTCTTTCAAAATGCATTGCGTATATTTTTAGAAATGCAGAAATTCAAATTATATCACCAACAAAATTCCAATTACTGAGTGTGAATGGTGGGTACGGAAGATTCAAATTAAATTTATGTTTTTATATGAATGTAGGGGATTATAATTTATATCACCAATAAGATTCTTAATTAAATTTATAGCACCAGCTAGCAAGGTTCGAATTATTACTGGGAGAGATACACATATTTAATACTCAATAATATCTCAAATAGGATTGAATCTAATAAGAGGATACCTATACTTAGTAAAAAAAATAGTTGAGAAATATAATCTCCTTTCCTTTTTTTCTCCTAAAGCCAACAATATTCTATTCTTGATTTTTATATTAAGAATAAGGATCTTGTTATTATTCATATTTATTAATAGTACTCCTTTCTATCCTAATTATAAGAGTTAAATGAGTTATTTTAGAACAATCAATAGACAATCATTAAAAATGACTAAATTAATTAATTTTTTAATCTACTTAAATTAGTTAAGAAAATATCTTATATTAAGGATTGGAGGTAGTATGGTTTTTTTTAGCCAAAAGTAGAACAAGGATCTTATTTTATTTATTTTGGTATACAAATATTTAGATGGATTTAGCATCAGTACTCTACTAAGATCAGGGCACAGCCTTAGGGTTCAGAGAGTATTTACAGGGGACTTACGAAATTATCTACTAAAGAATCCTTATAACGACAGTGATAATCAAACTCAGATCCTTATAGGATATAAACACATTTTTTACCATATAACCAACTCACAACAAGCATCTTTTTTTTGGTACAACAAATTTTGAAAAGGGGTTGGGCTTACCTACGATTCAAGGGCAGGGCGAAGTGTCATTTCCTTCTAGGCGATATTAATATTGGGCAGAGCGAGCCGTCTATTACCCTCAAGCGTAAACCTAAGCACCTAGGAGTTAGGATACCTCCTCAAACTCCGCGATTGAAACCACAATAAAGTGATATTCCCCAGAGATCAAACAAGCTTCAAATAGTTACATGTTTTACCCTTTCGTCAGTTGAACCCATGCTAAACAAGCATCTTTTTTTTTTTTGCCCACCCGGTTCACCAGAGCTTTGCCCCGACTACATCCGGATTCAACCTGCGTCGCGCACCTGACTATGGTGGATGAATCTCTTAATAGAAATTTTTTGTATAGGCTAAAACTCAAGCTCGAGACCTCTCTTAAGCCTTTAAACAAGCATCTTATTAAGATTATAAGACTCAGCCATCATAAGGACAAAGTATTGGGCCAAGTAACAACGCTCAGCCGGCCCATGTCCATGAACAAAGCAGATAGCTCACGTGTAAAAAAATTCCAATAATATATTTAAATGGTTAATTTTCAATCTTGTATTTTGAATCTATTTTTTAATTATTAAAAATACATTCAAATAAAGCTAACATTTTTAATCTTATAAAATGCAACCAATTTTTTTGGTAAAATATTAATATAAAATATAAAATCTATGACTAATCATAATTCATACATCACGCAATTTAAAAGGCGTAAAAAAAAATTGATTTCTCAAATTTTATATCATGTACCAAAAAAATTTCATATTAGGCGTGAAGGCTCATGAATTTCATAAACACCCATAATTTCTAAAAATGAGCCACGTTTTAGGGAATCACGTGATATTCCCATGACCCATTCACAATGATATAAACTGAATTTTATATTAAACAATAGAGGTAATATTAATCATAAAATTCTTGTTGCAAGGTACTAATAAGTATTTTTGGTCAAATGAATGAGACTTTTATTGCTACAAATTTTTGAATTCGAATTTATGTAAATAAATAAAATCTTGTTAGAGTATATGGGAACAATATAACAAATTATTGTATTATTTATTTTTTTAATTTTTTTAATTTTAACTCAATTATAACTTAATTTTTATATATAATTTCAATTAAATTAAAACTTAATTTTTAAACTAAAACTTACTATAACTCAATTTATATAGTTTTAATTAAGCTTTAAATTTTATAAATTATATAATTTTATTTTTTAAAATATAAGAATTTGTACTTTGAATGACTTAAAATATAAAGATTGAGCTACTAACAAAAAAATAATAAAAATAAAAGCTGAATTAAAGTTAAAGGATTAAGTTGTAATTGAGTAAAAATTATAAAAGTTGAGTCGCACTAAGCTAAAATTTAGCGATTAAGTTACAACCGAATAAAAATTATAAGATTAAATAATTAATTTTGCAAAAAAAAAACAAATAAAGGACTACTAGAAAAAAAGTTTTTAACGGCTTAAAAGTGGTATTTTACAATGATTTTATGAGCAGCGTGAATTCTACCGCCATTGTAAGTCTCTTTTAATTGCGGTTATAAAAAAATCGCTGATCTATTTCCACGGATATTTTAGCTAAAATTACTTTAGAAAGCTAGAATTTTTTAATTTTTTTTTAAGTTTTCCTCGACCTATACTTACCATCAGTCACTTCGTCCACACTTATCAAAAAGCATAAGACAATATCTAGAGATAATAAGTCAAATATTTGGTGAAGGAACTAAAGATCCATAAGCTTTTTCTATCGAACCTCTTCGAACTCCTTTTAACAAGATCCATTTATCACTACCCATCATTAGTTATCACGGTCAACCTAACTAAAAGTATAGATCAGATCTGGAGAAGAAGTTGCATATCTACAAAAAAACAAGTTAAGGATATAGAAAGATGACGAATAGAAAAAAAATGTATAAGTCTTTAATACAAAGATGATAACTTATATATATTATATATTACAGTTTATAAATAACAAACAACTAAAAAAGTAAAAACAATGAGCAAATGATGAAATTAGATAGTAACGTATAACTTTTACGATGAAGTATGATGATGAAGACTATGGAGAATGACATAGGCATTGAAAAAAGAAAAAAAATGTTATAAAATAACTTTCATACAAGCCTATCGTGATGGGATAAAGGAATGAGATCTTAAATAACTATAAAAAAATAAAAATAAAACTATAATTATGTCAGGATTTTTAAATTTGTAAGAGATTCTTAACAATAGTTTTATGTATAAACGCTATTAAAAATCTACATAAATTATTTTTTACAGGAGTTTTTAAAAACCGTTATCTAAAATTTATGAGGATAGTGAAGTGTACAAGAATGTGTACAGGGGGGTGTAGGGGATTGCTTTCCAAGGTGACTCATACGACTTTTAATAGGACATTTAATGCGATTTTTTATTTTATTTTATTTTATTTCATTTAATAGGACATTTCCTTCTCTCTGTCTGCTTTGACGTGTGTGTATGCATGGGGTATTTTTTTTTTTTACCCACTCAGTTTATCAGAATTTTACCTGACTACATACAAATCCGATTTACGTCGCGTATCTAGCTATGATAGGTGAGTTTTTTAATAATTTTTTTTTACATTCGTTAAAACTCAAACTCAAACTTTGGGTGAGTCTACTGACAAGCATTTAATAAGACTTAGGAATGATGTGAAGACAAAGAGACATGTGGTCCACTACGTTGGAAAAAGAAACAAGTAAACATGCACCACATTTAAGATTTTAACTTTTAATGGGGTTTAAAGTCCTATTTTTAGGGCATTAAATTTTTTAACTCGGGTCAGGATATTTTTAACGGCTAAAAATTGTCATAAAAATTATTTTAAAATAAAATTTATTTATAAAAATATTTTTTTACGATCATTATAATTGTTAAAGTAATACCGTTATAAATATTTTTTTTTAGTAAAACCTTCAAACAAACAGACGTAGAGAAGTCTTTTGTTTTTTTGCCCTTTTCAGAAAATCCTCTTCTTTGACTAGTCTTTTGTTAGAATTTGAGTGAAGAAGCAATGAAAACAAATATGAAAACGATCACAGGGGATTTATTTCATTAAACCATCGACGTATAGGTTCTGGATAAGAAATAAAAATAATTTGTAAATTTGAAGTCAACCTACAAAAATTGGTATTTGGTGTTCTTTTTGGGTTTCATTGCACGCAAGCAACGCACATAGACATTTTCTTAAATACCCCTATAATTTTTAATATATAAATTAATTAAGGAGTTAATCTTAATTTTAAATATAACATCTATTTTTTTATTTTTATCAATTTTTTTAAATTATCTTTATTGATACCCTTTTAACAATAATCAACTAAAAAAGTGAATAAAAATGAGTTAAAAAAAATAATTAAGATATTATAAAAAAATATACCATATTAATTAAATTAACTTAATTTTTTAATTTAATCTAATTAATTAAATATATTATATATTAAAAATAATAAAAATAATATGTTGAAAACTTTTTAATGTAAAAGATGTTATCCCTCCAATTCGTTGGTTTAGAATGCATCAATCTTGATTGACTTGGACAATTTTTTTATCTATTTTCTTTATTTTGGCAAATGTCATGCGCCATCTTTACAAGATGCACTAGTCCAAGAAATAAATTTTGATGTTCATCTATATTTTTGAATCTAATATAGTAAAAAAAAAATCTTACGTTCATGATTTGTTCGTAATATAATTTATTATAGGTTTCATATTTTGATGTATTGATATGTTGATTGACAAAAGTTTGACTCAACAAAATTAGAGTATATATGAACTTTTTAAAGATAATTCTAGTATTGTTATTTCTTTTTACATTATTCGATTCTTCATAAATTACTTTTGCGGTGGAGTTAGCTAACTGGTTGTTTTGATATGCCAAAAATAGGTTAGCTCGTGGCAGGTTAAATTCGAGGGGATCGGTTTCAAAAAGCCTACCGTCAATTTTTTTTATAATATATTAAATTTAAAAGTAAATAATAATAAATTTTATTATAAAATAAATACAATTTATTATTATATTTAAATTTTATTATTATTTTATTATTTATTTTTAAATTTAATATATTAAAATAAATAAAATTTAAATATAATAATAATAATATAAATAATAATTTTTTTAAAAGCCTTGTCGCGGGTGTGAATTGGCGGATGTAAAATTGACCTATATTTTATCAACTAAACCTACCATTTTTTCGCAGATTGGACCCTCTGACCCAGTCCATATTACCAGCTCTACATTATCTTATAGGTTTGAATGAGACCTTGTGCATAAAAAAATATTTTGTTGGGAGAGATAATACTTACTTCAGTGATCTCTATTCCTTGAGAGAATTAGTTTCTAGCTATTAGGAATACTCTGCTTGGACTCTACCCAAAAAAATACTATTATAGAGTGAATGAGTAATGTATTGAGTTCGAGTTCATATGAATAAATAAAATCACTTTAGAGCATGGAAACAAATTATGTTATATTCACTATTTCAATTCGTATAGTTTTAATTCAGTTATAATAATTATATGAATTGAGTTGAATCAAATTAAAATTTAAAAATTATATTATAATTGAGTTAAAATTAAAAGGATTGAGTTGTATGAAGTTAAAATTCATGAATTCAGTTATAAGTTATAATTGAATTAAAATTATAAAATAAAAAAGATTAATTTTCTAAAGAAATAGTGAATACCTTCATCAAAGAGAACATTCAAATCATTATCTCTTTTGGTTAGTTATGAAGTGGATGTGGTAGGCATGATTTATAAATACTGAGGATAAAGAAAAGTGATAAATGTGTCAGAATTTAAGAATAAAGGTGGAACCAAAATAAGTGAAGGTTTTCACGCAACAGCGTAGTTTGTTAATGAGAAATACCTACTTGGGCTTATGGGGAGAGGCATCTTAAGGAACTAATGGTTCCTAACAAATGAGCAAGAAAGCGCGGAATTACTATATTGGAAGAAGAATATGGAATAAATTTATCTTAAATTACTATTTCCTATAATTAGTTAAATATATCTGTATTAGAATTTTTTTTAAAAAAATATACTATACTAACTAACTTAATTAATTTCTTTAATCTAATTAAATTAGTTAAATATGTCTTTATTAACAATAAGAGGAATATTAGACTTTTAATGAAATTATAATTATAATGTATGTCAAAAAATAATTAAGCTAGCTTGATTTACAAGCAATTGTTCTCCCTCAAATATGGCAAAAACTCTTAATTAAGCTAGAATGTTATAATATAAAATCTCATGATAAAAAGTTCATCAAGTCTTATTCTTATGAATCTTATATTCCTATCCATTGAGAATATGATTCATATATCAAATATGACAAAAGCTAATTAACTGAAATATTTTTTTAAAAAAACATTATTACTTATAAACATAGTTAATTTAATCCCTCGTTAAAAATTATATACATATTATTTTCTATCAGAAATGAATCTCATAACCGAAGTTGATCACAATCTTCTATTAAAACATATTATTTATTTAACTTGTTTAAGAAATGATGTTTTATTGGTAATTATGACTTATTTTTGAAAAGGAAAAATTAATCTGGGAGTTCTTATAGTTTTACTAAATTTTAAATCAGATCCTCCCTTTTTTATGGGATCCTTATAATTCACACCGTTAGAGGCATCAGTCCTTCTGTCACTAAATCCTTCCGATGCCGTTAGTTTCTATTAACAGGAGATGACGTGGCACTGAATAAATGGACTGCCACGTAGATTAAGGAAACACAGTGGACCGTCACTCAGAAGGGAGAAGGTCGAATTCTTCCACGGGAGAGCAAGCAATTGCTTTCATTCTCGATTTGGTGATCTTAGAGGATTTTTCGAACAGGTAATAGAGATCGAGAACTCATATTAGATCACAGGAGGTCTTTCCTTTGTCTTGTTCCTACATCTTTGTCCCTCCCCCACAAAAAAAAAAAAAATTGTCTCTGTTTTCATCCTTCTGCAGCAGAGCTAGTGCTAAGCAAAGTATTTATGCAGAACAAGGGATCCATCACATTAAAAGATGGGATAGCCAACAAGCCTTTTGGAAATGTTTTCAATATTCTTTTTAACCCCAACAAGTTCGTTGCTTTTGAAACTCATGATTCATTCCTCATGTGTCAGGTAAAAGTAAGCTTTTAGTTCCTCATCCATTCTCCATGGAAGGCTTTCTTTTTGGTACGGTTAGCTTTTGAATTCTGAATATAATGTGAGTATCTTGTAAGGAACGCGAGGATCCAACTTTGACAGAGTGGGCATTTTGTAAGCACAGAAGCGAATATCCATGAAAAGCATAGCCTTGAACGTCACTCTATCTTTGCAGAATCAACCTCTGTGAATGGTGCTCAGACTTGGGTAAGTGCTAAATGTGGAAGAAAAGGGAGGTGGAAGCCATGAAAGACTGGACGAGCTCTAGCAGTCGATTTTTTGAGATTGGTCGGGTTGGGAGATCTGAGTTTGAGACGACTCTGAATGATGTTCAGACTTGGGTGGCTGCTCTATGACTGATGAAACCACTTGCAGTGCCACATCATTCCTTTTAATAAAGACTAACGGCATCCGAAGGAATAACTAACAGAAGGACTGAGGCCTCTACCAGTGTGAATTATAAGGATCCCGTAAAAAAGAAAAAAAGTATAAGAACCTGATTTAAAATTTGGTAAAATTATAAGGACCCACAGATTAATTTTCTCTTTTTAAAATCATATATATAATTCCTCAAAGCCAATACCAATTAATTACCAATATCTTATCGATCCAGGTTCTTTTTTTGGATCAAAATCTTAACAATCAATTAAGTATTGCACTGACAGAGTTTAAATCTTGATTGCAATTTCTATCCCACTCCATCCCTATCACTATAATTAGCTCAACGTTGAAAGTAAGAGTCAATTCTATCAGAAAATTACATACTTCAGAAGGCATTTATATATTTGATCCCAAAAAACAAAAAAACAAAAAAAAAATGGCACTTATATAATTTTCTCCCCAATATGGCGCCGTCTTCTTGGCCTGGCGCTTCGTTCTCGTTAATTTGCCACCTTTCATACTCTATTTTACCTCTCACATTAATTCGCCCTCTGATCTCGCCTCTGCCATTTTCAAACTCTCAGACCAACTTCTTCTCAGACAACTCCTATCTCTCTCTCTCTCTCTGTTCCATTCACAGAAACACACACTTCTCGCTACCATCTTTAGACAAAACATTCTTGTTCCTACGTTTTCTTCATCTGGTCTTCAAGATTCCCCCTTTTCCCTTCTCCACGGATTTCTGATTCTTCTCTGTTTTCCTTTCCCAGAATGTTTCGGGTCTAAGCTCATTTCTTTCCTCTGTTTCTGGGAACCCTGTTTCTTTTCTTCAAGGTTTCCTGATTCCTGGCGTAACTCTATGACAAATATCCATCCAACCTATTCCCTCTTTCATCTTTCTTATTATAATATTACACCTTTTCGGCATTCTTAATTTTCTCGGACAACACCGAGATGTTCTCGCGATTCTTCAAATCCAAATTCTATAAGAAAAGGTAGGTGGTTTCACTAACCCAGACACGTTCCTCTGTTTTAATGAAAATAACGATCCACTGTTTCTCTGTGTTCGTGGATGAACCCGTTGATTTCGTATTGGAAACAGCAAATCATGCCTGAATACTATAAAGGTGAAGGCGGAGATTATACAGAGGAAGAGGAATGCAATGCACAAGTTTCTGAAGAACGATATCGCCGAATTTCTCAGGCGTGGCCTCGATTACAATGCTTATCAAAGAGTAAATCTTCTTCTCAATACTCTGCTTTTTTTCTCATACGTTCTTTGATGATTTCTGTGTTTAATGGTAAAACAAAATTTGTATTTGAATTGAATTTAGGCTGCAGGGCTTCTAATGGAGGATAACAAATCGTTATGTTATGAAATGATTGAGAAGTACAGTGAGTGCGTTTTAAATCATCTTGACGACCTAATTAAGCAGAGGTACTATACGAGCTGAGTATTTTTTTTGTGGAATTAATGCTATAATTATTTTTCGAAAAATGAATATTGCAACTTGAAAAAAAAAACCTTTATTTTTTGCTGTTTTTATGTCCTCAGACAAATTTTAATCAAAGTTACGCATTGCATAATCTCAGGATCTTGGTAAATTTTGATATATTTGGCATGTTGAATCACTACAATAAGAAAATTAGCTGACGATGATTCAAAATTTGAAATCCTAATATAAAGTTTTAGGTCTTGTAAATAGAAAAATTATGCCCATGTTCACGGAAAAAGAATTAGGGTAATAGAGATT
Source organism: Leucaena leucocephala (assembly GCA_037074615.1). NCBI lineage: Eukaryota > Viridiplantae > Streptophyta > Magnoliopsida > Fabales > Fabaceae > Leucaena > Leucaena leucocephala. The sequence goes on along the minus strand of CM073555.1, from coordinate 18,252,631 downwards.
TCATATCTAATTTTATATTTTTAAATAATATAAAAATAATAAAATATTAGTTAGTAGTTAGTAATAATAACCATAATGTAATATATATATCTAATAAAAATCATTTATTTTAAAGCATTTTCCTCTCATTTTTCTTATCACCAATAAAGATTATTTTTTTTTTGAAACAGGGATTGCCCAGATGAATGCAAAGAAGCTGTACAAACATTGATATATGCTGCGGCAAGATTTGGGGATCTCCCTGCATTACGTGATTTCAGAGCTCTCTTCACTCAGAAATATGGTTTCGAACCTTACTTAAGTCAGCAGGTGAAATCATATTCCATGCCTCTACCATATATTCTTTCTCATTCAAATTACAATATTGAACACATTTTCACTGAGTTTAAATTTTGAAAACTGTGAGTATTTGTTTGATATGAGGTTACACACACATACATATATATATTTATATATATGAGTTCTAGTTCTCACTTAATAAGAGCTTTTTACACTAGGCTACTTTGATTCAAATTAATTACAAACTTATTTAGGTTAATATTATTGTTAGTTTTTATAGTTTGATCAAATTTTAGTTCTAATTTTTATAGATTCAAATCGTAATTTTTTTTCTTATACTTTTAGATAGACTTGATCTAAGTTAAAACTGATAAATATATAGGTCAAAACTAAAATTAGTTAAAAATATAAAGATTAAAATCAAAATTTATCTAGTTCTTATATTTTTAATAAGTTTTAATCTTATAATCTCGCGTTAATATAAACTAAGTTTTTATGAAACTATATAAGTACAAAAACTTGAAATTATAGGAAACTAAGCCAAAATTCTTGATTGATCAAACTATTATTAAATCCACTTATCCTAAAACACTTCCTCAAATATTAAAGTACATTTCTTCTTTACGTAGTTTGTGTCCAAGGTGAGGAAAGATCTGCCTGCAAGAGAAACCACAATTCAGTTTCTGCATGATATAGCTGGAGAGTTTTCTCTACAGTGGGATAGCGACGATCTGATTCAGCAGATTTATAGACCACCATCGTTGTGTCGAGTAAATTTTACATTAAGCAGCTTTAACAGGGAGCACTTGTAATAATAATCATCTGCGGAGAAATAATATATCCGACATTGTTTCAGGAGAGGAGCAGTAGTAAAGATGAAGGATTGGGCAACAAAGAAGAAGGAAGAGACAGGGATGGGATTAGTATTTATGATAGTGGCGATGATGAAGAAGAAGAATCAAGAATCAGCACAGAAATGTGGTCTCAAGATAGCAAGAAAGCTTCCAGTTCAAGTTCATTTCCAAGTGTTTCTGAGGACGACGACAACGACGACGACGAACCAGAAAACAAGCAGAGACCATTTTCCAGCGGACGTGTTCCTGCGCCTTATCGCCTCATACCTAAACCTAATCGTAAAGTGGACGCAAATTTGCAGAAAACCACAACACGGCCTCTTGAAGATGAAGAAGAAAAACTTAAGCCAAAGCCAAAGGCAATATCAGTTAGAACCATACGATCTCATGTTCATCCGAAGCTACCAGAGTTCGATGACTTGGCCACTCAACTTGCATCCATCAGACACTTAAAACGAGCATCTTAGCTTGTGTGTATATAAATTGATTTAATTTAGTTTCTAATTTGTTGATGAATATTATTGTTTCGCTCATAAAACTAGCTAGTTATCATCGATCACCTTTATTTATTTGATTCATTTTTATCTTGTCTTTCAAATTTAGGATCATCACTTATGATCCATGTGGTGGTGAGATAAAACTTGTTATGATCACTTAATTATTAGTGACATTTAGTGTAATTGAATTAGACCAATTTATTTAATGGTTATTTCTTGTGAGCAAAAATCTTTATTTTGTGTGTAATGATTAGTACAATTTTTTTTTACACATTGTGAGATATAATCTTTTATAATAGATCATGATGTATATTGTAATATCTCAATTTTTTTTCTCCTTCTTTCTGATTTTTTTCAATAACTTTTAACAAAAATATTATTATTATTATTTCATTTTAGTTTTTATTTTAGGTAATTAAATAAAAATTTAATCTACTAAAAATTAGTTTTTTCTAATGCTACTTGTATTCTAAAAAACTAAAAAGAATTAGGATATTACATATCTCTAACCTATGTCGTGAAATGTTTCAGATGTACTTTTCCTCGTAATCTTTTTGTAAAAAGAAAAGAAAAAATGCTGATTAAAACGGAGGAAAAATGTTTGTGAATTCAACTATATATATTAATTATCTTTTGACAAATATATATATTACTCCAAATTGTTAATATAAAAACTAATTAAACAGTTCATTTTAGTTATAAATATAAAATTTATTTTCTATATTTATTATTATTTTTTTAAACTAATCATATTAATACCCTCTCGACAATAATTAAGTAGGAAGAAGGAGTATCCTAATTATTTTTTTTAATTTAATCAATATTTGTAGTCTAATTAAATTATTTAAAGAGGTCTTATATTAAAGTTAGTATTATTTATCAAAGAAAAACTAAAACATGATTCTGAACAGTAATGCCAGTCTCTAGAAAATCAGTGAAATTACTAGCCAGTGGCCACCGTTTCATGTTCAGTGGTCATTTTAAATGAATTGCCGTTTTATATGATTAGTGTCGTTATGAAACAGAGGGATAATCAATTTCAATTGCGGCATGACAGAGAAATCGGAAGTCAGGACTAGAAAGAAATTTTCAGTCTTTTGCCTTTACTATAATTTTGAGACAATGAGCAGTGGAACTGAGTTTTCAGCTCCGTCGTCGCCTCTGCCATCATCATCGGAAGAAGAAAGCGTCGATGGGGAGGAAGAGGAGGAGCAGGTGATGAGCGAGGTTCACCTAGGTTGCCCGCCTGGTTTCTCCGGACCCTATATATCGCATTTCACCATTTATCTTTCCCACGGTAGAGTGACTCTCTACTAGCTGCGATGTTCATTCTCCGAATCGGACCATTCTTACAGCGTTTTTCTTTGTTGCTCACTGTTGTGTGAAACAAAAACATTGAAATGGAGTTCTTATATATTTCTAATTATTTACATGTTGCTTAGATCAGACACAGTCATGAGTTGGAACATGAAGCAAGAGCAAGTCCAATTATGGAGATAGGTGAAGATGGTGACCTTGTTCTTCCCCGACGTGCCAGTAAGCTCCTGAATGCATTTAATGATTTTCTTACCATATGGAGTTCTTGCCAGGATCATGTTTACTTACAAAGCACTTAAATTTTTGCTTGAGTACTGAGAATTCTGTGCACTTAAAGCCTTTATAAATTTACATAACCTTAGATTTTTGTTTTCAATGTGAAAATTTTGGGTTTCTTTTTTCAGCCCCTCTCAATATTTTGGTCCGAAAGATTGATAAATATAGAGAGTAATTTATGCAGATCATACATTACCCGAAAATTATGTAGTAGCACTGTTTTATGTGGAACCTTATTATGCATGTGCTTGAATAAACTTGTAAATGCTTGTTATCAAACCTAATTATGTGCTAAGGCCTGCATGTTTATGTTTTGTGCTTTTGCTTTTGCTTTTTAGATGATAACTATAGTTACTTAAGTAAAACTGCTTGTTGTTCTAGTAAGTTCGGAGGTGCCAAGTGGTAGCTGTAGTTTGAGTACCCAACATAATGTCACATCATCAATTCCATATGTTGGCCTACAATAAACATAGTCGACTTCTTATGGCATTTCTACTTATGCTTCCAGTTTTTTCTTAATTTGTTTTTATAATACCTTCAGATTTGGAGAGCAGAATTGGTACATAGGATATTTTAAGGGAACATAGTGTTCCTAATTTAGACTTCCGTCCGTTTTGCTCAGACGATGAAAAGATGATGAATCATGTTTTTTAGTGTCATTTTGCTAGGGCACTCTGGTATAATTAAGAGTTTGTCTGAGATAATTTCTAAAATTATAGTTTTAGCTTAAATCAAAATTTTAAAAGTAGAATAGTCAAACACTAAAATAATTTTAATTCCGTAAACCATAGGTTTAAAATTAAAACTTTAGGGTGTGTTTAGATTAATTTTGAAGAATAAATTTTAGGTACAACAAATTTTAAAAAATAAATTTTGTGTAGAATAGATTTTAATTAGAATAGATTTTTATATAAAAATATTTTTTAATCCAAATCATGGTTTTTAATCAAATAATCTAAATATTTTATATTTTTCACAATTATTTTTTCACGAACACAAATAAACTATCTAAACACTAATTTTTTTTCACAATATATTTTTTACTAAAATTAATAAATTATCTAAACACTAATTTTTTTCTACGATATATTTTTCTATCAAAACCATGATTTTGAAAAAATTAGGAGGAACAACTTCTAACAATCAATTTTTTTTATAAAATTTATTCTGCAAAAGATAATCTAAACACACCAATAAAAATAGGTTTTTCACAAAAATCTATTCTCCCTTAAAAAATCTATTATCTAAAACCTAATTAAAACATACCATAATTGTTAAAAGTTATTCTCCCTATCTTATACCAAAACAATGGTTTTAGTAAAAGAAAAATATTGTGGATAAAAATAAGCATCCGGATAATTCATTAGTTTTAGTGAAAAATTAATTTTAAAAAAAAAATAGTGTTTAAATAATTTATTACTTTTGATAAAAAATAAATTGTGAGAAAAAAATAATATTTGGATAATTTATTACTTTTCATAAAAAATTAATTATAAAAAAATGTCAAATTTTTATATTATTTGATCTAAAATTATAGTTTTGAACACAATTTTTAATATAAATTGAGGAAAATAACTTTTAACCTCAAAGACATAATTTTTTTTAAAATAATTTTTTCAAAATCTAATCCAAAATATTTTTAGATTAATGATATAAGAAAATGACATCTCAATCATCCTGATTAATCCCCATCATTCATTTGGCAAGTTCCATGTTCTTCGGGGGTCTGTTTCTCATATTGTCTACTTTTTCTCCTTGTTTCTTGCCGTCCACCCCACTAATTTATTAATGAAAAATAACCCAGAAATTTGTATATATAGACTAATTTCTTGTCTTATAAATATATTTAAAGTTTATGGGGATCTACCTTATCCTATTGATAAAATAATTATTTATAAAATTCTTCTGTTTTAAATATAGGGCATTTTTTAACGTTTACATTGATATAAAGTATTTTATGAAATTTTAAATGTAATTAATGTCTTTTTACCTAAAATGGTTTTAGGAGTACATTAAGATTCCTTGCCTCCTATTGTAAACAAATAATTAATGATTGATATTAAAAAAGAATAAATTTAAAAAAACGTTGGGATCGTAGTCATCTAATTATTTTTTAAAGAAATTCAGTAGGTAAAATATCTTATATAGTTATAATAAAAAACGGATGAGCAGTAAAGCGTAATATATTATTGCAAATGACATCACTTAATAAAAACTTGGATTCTTAATCAATGTGGAAAATAAAAATCAAAGAATTACTCAAACGAATTGATAAACTACTATTTCTATAATATATATTTATAAAAAGGTAATGTTTATTTTAAAAATATAAAATATTTTTATTGAAATTTTTTTAATTTAGAAATGATAAACGTTAGGCTCTTATGATTTCCATTTTCTTCCATTCGTTGGTTCCTTCAAGGCCAAGTATTTAAAAGAAGGAGAATAAAAGGATGAGAATGAACAGTGAAAAAGGATGATTCTCCATTTTTCTTTATTATTTTTAATTAATTAATAATTAGTGGTAGACAACTGAAAAAAGTACATATGCAGATCCAATTACAACACTTGGCTTCTGACAAAATGGCAGAGAAGAAGTTTCTACTACTTCAGATTAATGGCATCTATGTCTCTTTGTGGTTCCCTTTCATCATCCCTTTGTCCACAGTGAAGGGCATGCAAGTTCCCACTTCTTGTTCCTCACCTTGCCACCTACTCCATACATAGGGCACAACTTTATTCGGTATGAATTATTTTACCCAGTAAATTAATTTACATAAATTAAAGAATTAATTATCTGTAAAAAATATATTTTATTTTTTTAAAAATACTTAATCATTTATATTAAAAATATTCCTATTACCTGTATTCTTTATATTCTGCATGTTGACGTGTAAGTTTTAATATAAATAAAAAGTCATAAATTTAATTTTACCTAAAACTTTAAATTATTAATTAGTGCTTACCATTTAAATAAAAATTCTTACAGGCAATTAAATACTATATAGGGATAGATAGCTATTACTTATTTAATTTTTAATATATGACATAATTAAAAACTTGATTTTGATCCTAAATATAAATATTATTTTTTATATTTATTAATATTTTTTAAAATTATTTTTATTAATATTCTCTAAATAATAATTAAGTAAGAGAATAAAAGAGAGTTAAAAAATGATTAAAATATTTAAAAAAAATATTTTTAATTTAATTAATTTTTTTAATTTAAATAAATTAATTAAATAATTTTTTTATTAAAAATAAGAGAAGTACTATTTTTTTTCACGGGATCAAATTTAACAGACACAAATATTTAACATATAAATTCACAGGTTTAAGTCTGGGACCTCCCTTTTAAAAATAGGTTGGTGCCACTAGGGCCGATGTGTTTTTGCTAATACTCCTATGCGGGAGTATTGATACGTGAAGAGGACCTATATATAATTAAATTCTTTATTTAAGATTTGTAAGTGATTTTTCATTATTCTCATCATACCAACCAAGGGCGAATGCGTTAGAGGGTCTTTTCTTTTGTTTGTGTCTAACTGTCGATCAGGATTCAGGAGTAATATTCTGGGGTGTAATTAAAATAATCATATTAAAAACAGTATCTCATTTAGGATTTAATGAATTAATGGGTCCTCAAGAGTGATATTCTCAAGTGTTCACCTTGAACGCCTCACCTTGGCGTCATCTTCACTCTTGGCGTACTTATTCCAACTTTTTCATTCATTCTCTCTCTTCTCGTAAAGTCAGATTCTTCCTCGAAAAACTCCATATCGTTCGTTACACTTGTTCTTCATGATCAGTTTCACTTCCAATTCAGCCAAACCTCCATCCTCAGATTCATTATCCGACGATCACAATGGGTTGCTCGCAATCCAAGATAGAGAACGAAGAAGCAGTGGCTCGATGCAAAGAACGCAAGCACTTCATGAAAGAGGCCGTCTCGGCGCGAAATGCCTTCGCCGCCGCCCACTCCTCCTACGCCACCTACCTCAAGAACACCGGCGCCGCCCTCAGTGACTTCTCTCAGGGCGAGGTTCAAAACCCCCAATTCACTCCGGCCACTATCCCTAATTCCTCCGTCCCGATTCAACCACCCTTCGAAATAATCCCTCCGCCACCTCCTCCTCCTCACAATATCTCCCCTGCTCCTCTTTATCGTGCCGCGACTATGCCCGAGATGGCATCGAAACCCCAACTGGAACCGGTCGGGACCATAATCGAGGAGGAGGAAGATGATAAAGAACTGGAGAACGATGGTGCTTTGAATAGTAGATTACGGAGAAGGAGAAGTAATAGAAATAGTGGCGGAAGTAGCAGAGGTGGTACTAAGGAGATGGTAGAAGAGGAGGAGGATCGGCCTCCTACCCCTCCTCCTCTATCAAAATCGAAACCGGCGACTCAATTTGAGACAAATCATCCCATGCCTCCGCCGCATCCTGCTTTTGAATACTTCTTTCCGCAGATGGAGAACACGCCAGGACCGAGCTTGAGCGCCGCAGATGAAGTTAGCATGATCAATAAAGAGGAAATTGAGAGGAATGAGTTTAAGGAGAAGCCCAATATTGTGAGAGGTGGAAATGATGATGTGCTGGGAACTCTACCTACGCCGGAGAATGTGGCGGAGCCGCCACCAGCGCCACCGCAGGAGGCTATGATGTTGGCACAGAATGGGAAGAGTTCGAAGAAGGGGAAGCAGGGACAGGTTTCAATAGTGGAGGGGAAGATTTTTAAACATAAAAATCTGATACAGATATTCAATGAACTTGATGATCATTTTCTAAAGGCTTCAGAGAGTGCTCATGAAGTTTCAAAGATGCTTGAGGCTACGCGGATGCATTATCACTCCAATTTCGCTGATAACAGAGGTAATGTCCTGGATTTCTTCATGTCTGAATAGAAACCTCTTTTTGAGGTTTTTTGGTTTCAAAAGTACAAAACTTGGTATTGTGATCTTGAGACTGTATTAATACTTGTTTGAGGAATTGTTGTTCTATTGAACAAAAACTGTTTTAACATAAATTGACGAGAACGAATACATAACAGGGGACACTGAGGTCAAGTATTTCCTTAAAAATAATGAAAAGTTAATATGAATAGGTAGGAGCTGGGAACGCCGAACACTACATATCAAAGAAAAACAAAACAACTAACATTCGGTTGGTCGAGGTGGTAGTAGCTTGATCCCTTAACCATAGGGATCAGTTTCGATCACTGGACATGGAAAAAAACCTAAAAAACCTTCGTTGGGAGACCCTAACCCTTCAAGGGACCTCAGGTGGGTTGGGCCAGATTAGTTGGTTCTTGGTAATAGGATCTGGATAACAGTTCCATCGTAACCAAAAGCAGAAAAGAAAAACAAAACTGACCAAACCTGTAATAAATGATGTTTGTACGGATTTATTTATCAGTGATCTGTTTGGCATATTTGTGCTTGAAAAGGGGTTATGATCATGCTCAAGTCCTTATTACCTTTGGCAGGGCACATTGACCATTCTGCGAGGGTGATGCGAGTTATTACATGGAATAGGTCCTTTAGAGGGATGCCTAATATGGACGATGGTGGGGAGGATGATTTTGACTCAGAGGGTCATGAAACTCATGCTGCTATTTTGGACAAGTTGCTTGCATGGGAAAAGAAGCTTTATGATGAAGTAAAGGTAAGCTGCACTCTGTTGTAATAGTAAAATTTTATGTCATACGGTTTCACCTTCCAAGTTACCACTTGTGTTTTTATTACAAGTTACTTTCTATTAATACACAGGAATCGAGGAATGATTGTTAACTCATTAAATTTGTCTTAAATTCATAAAAAAATTTAACTTTACCTCTATTAAAGAATATGGTCATGAATAGGGACTTAAGATTGTCATTAATAATCTTATAGGTAACTTATATTTGGAACCAAATATTTTGTCCTAAAAAGCGACTTATAATAGTGACCAGAGTTGTGTTTTCTTATATATTTAGTCATATAGCTCTAAGGTCAATGTTTGGAACATTTGCCTCACATCATCAGCTCTAAGTACTAGCCCAGCATTCAGTTGGTAGAGATTACAGAACATTTTTCAAAGTGTGACGTTGTTCTAACTATTTAATTATTATATCTTCTCGCTTTGGAAAGTTTTTGTTCTCTAGTGTATTGTTTATCTATCTGCAAGGTTCTGGTTTTATAATGCTGTCATACATTTTTCCCGTCCCATTCTGAAATTTGGTGCTTACTATTGTTTGTTAGGCAGGGGAACTGATGAAATTTGAATACCAAAGAAAGGTTGCCTCGCTTAACAAGCTAAATAAAAGAGCTAAAGGCTCTGATTCACTGGAGAGAGCAAAAGCAGCCGTCAGTCATTTGCATACAAGATACATTGTAGACATGCAATCTATGGACTCAACGGTTGCTGAAATTAGCCGTTTACGCGATGAACAGTTATACCCAAGACTTGTCCAGCTAGTTGATGGGTGAGCTATAGAATATAAATTAGTTTAAAATATTATTTCATCAGATAACTATACAATAGATTGTGGTACAATTACGTTTCATATACCTTTAGGTAGACTTACTGTTGAACTGAACAGTAGATATTAGAGTTGCAAGGGTTGAATTTCTCTGTTCAAGCCTTGAGTAATTCATGAACATAGTGGAAAGAACTTTCTGCAGATATTGATGGATGTTGATGGCTTGCAGGATGGCCACCATGTGGGGAATTATGCATGCACACCATGAGAACCAGTCGAACACAGCGCTTGCGTTGGCATCTCTGGATGATTCGCAGTCACCGAAGATGACGAGCGAACACCATAATGATCGAACATACCAACTATTGGTTGTTGTGCAAGAGTGGCATTCACAATTTGGGAAGCTAATGAGCAATCAAAGGAAGTACATAAAGGCCCTAAACAGTTGGTTAAAATTAAATCTTGTCCCTATTGAGAGCAATCTGAAGGAAAAGGTTTCATCCCCTCCAAGAGTTGGGAGACCCCCAATACAGAAACTCCTCCTTGCATGGCACGAATTTCTGGAAAAACTTCCCGATGAAGTCGCTAGAACGGCCATATCCAATTTTGCCGCCGTGATAGATACAATCTTCCATCAACAAGCAGAAGAGATGCATTTGAAGCAAAAATGCGAGGAAACAGAAAAGGAGCTCGAACGAAAAAAGAGGCATTTCCAAGACTGGTATCGCAAGTATATGGAAAAGAAAATACCAGATGATCCTGATCCAGACAGGCCACAAGGTCATGATGAAGTTGTTACAGTAAAACAGTTTGTGGTTGACCAAGTGAAGAAGAGATTAGAAGATGAAGAAGAAGCCTATGCAAGGCTATGCCATCAGGTGAGGCAGAAGTCCTTAGTGAGTCTGAAAAATCGTTTGCCAGAGCTCTTTAGGAATATGTCAGATTTTTCTCTTCAATGTTCCAAAATGTACAGCGAGCTAAGGTATATATCACAGAACCTAAATACAGGCCAGAGCTCTGAATGAGTATTGGTGTTTCTTTCTTTTTTTCCTTTTTCAAATATATTTATATAACATCCTTTTCTGTTTTATATACTACCTACTATATATGATTGGGGGTGAGCCCTGATATATTCAGTCCATGTTATAGAAACGGAATGTAATTATCATAAAATTGCAAATTTGTAAGAAGTTCAATGGATTGTTGTCTTTTATTCAACAACAGGCAGCAAATATGGATTATCCTCTATTAACAAATCAATTATTTGGATAAATTATTTACCAAAAGGTCTCATCCAATCATTTTATCGATTGTACTCCTCAGCTTTCTTCTACATCTTTTCATATGGCTCTGATACTATCTAATATACCCTCTACACCAGTGCTTCCAACGGCTTTCTTTGTACTAGATGCAAAATTATTACTCCTCCGGTCTTTGATATAGGACCTAATTAGAGAGTTGATTATAGTTCTAAATATAAGACTTATTTCTTATATTTATCAAATTTTTCCCAAATTATCCTCTATTAATACTCCCTCAACAATAATTAAGAGAGGAAGGGAGTTAAGGAAGGTGGTTAGAATATTTTAATATTTTATTGAAACATAAGCATGGTTTAATACAAACCTTGGTTGATCAAAATTGTGTGTTAAATAAAGGAAACGAATGATGAAATCGACCCTGGCATCAAAGACAATACTGAGAAATTTAACTTGAAGAACAAGGAAAGAGACTGTTTATTATTTAACTTTCGTTTTTGCGGGCCCTAAAAAGGGCAGTCTAATAACTACATTATTAAACACGCCTTGTGATTTTCTTATTAGCTAAATAAAAGTTTAACTGCCAAATCAAATCCTTTGAGCTAAAACAAAAGACCAATTGAAACCAGAAAGAAAAACAGAAGACAAGAACCGATGAAACAGTTTGGTCAACTTTTTCACTGTTCTTCTGCAGACGTTTGGCTTCAACAAACTTACCAATAAAATGCCATAAACCCTAAATTATTGCTTGATTCCAGGATTCTGTATTATGTTGTATTTGACTCCCCGAAATCCCGAAAATGCAAAATAACACTTCCCTGAAAAAAGAAGGAACTTTTTATAATGGAACTGAGTACAACTGTGCTAATAACATCTTGACACATCAGATACATAGGACTAATCATTTTGAAACCAGAAATTCCTTTGTATTTAAACAACATTGTACAATCCCATGGTTTATCCTCATGCTTTCCCCCAAGTAACTTACTGCACCAGACAAGGCCCTATGTTCCTCGTGACTCACATATTTTTAATGCCACAGACCAATCTCAAAAAATGTCATATAAAATTTGGGGAAATTGCAATAAGGTCTCAAGTAAAGGATTTAATTACTTAAAAGTCATAATGATAACTTAGAAACTAACACAATTTAGAAACTATATTGCTTAGAATTTTTTAGTAATTAAATTTTTTTCTTAGAACTTTATAATAATTCCCCCAAATTTTAATTCAGTTTTTCACACCCTAAGAAAATTTCAGAACAGAAATTTCTTAGTACTCCACACCACCAATCAAGTTTGGTTCTTTGTTTATTTCCATAAACTTGTCTTCATCTGCATACTATTCATAAGGGCAAAATTCTTAAACAGACGAATCTACAGCTAAACTAAATAATCAAATTATATATTCACATACTTTTATGATTAGCTTGTTTTTATTTCATTGGTGGAGCCCAGCCTATAAATAGTTAAAGTGCATGCACTTAAAACACCTTGGTTCCATAAACATTTATGCTTCATCATTGTATGTTCTATATACCATGAACCTTAAGAATTGCAACTGTCTAAACGCCAGAAATAGCAATGAGCATCCAAGTTATATAAGAATTGGCAAAAATAACTCTCTAAGTGCCAGTGAGTTTATGAGGATGTTGAAGATGACAAGGTGGAAATCATTGTGGAGCAAGATCTTAAGGAAAAAGAAGAGATTTTTCAGCTGTTCTTCTTCAGTTCATGTTCAATACGATCCTGATTCCTACTCACACAACTTCGATGATTGTTATTCCAGCGACCCCGACAATGTTTCTCGATCTTTCTCAGCTCGTTTTGCTGTGCCTTCCAGGATCTGTGACAAGAGTGAAGGAAACACAAGAGAAACTTAGTGGTATTGTTATGAGTCTTTTGGAGCCTAGATTCTTCTGGAAGCACCTGTAGACTGTAAATAGATTCCGCCATTTTGGTAAATTAATCTCTATGATTGTAATGTTTTATCAGTAATTTTCCCTGATGTTTTGTTTTGGATTTCATATTCTTCTACTTCTTCATCCTTTTCTGATTATAGACTTTCTTGCCATTGGTGTTAAGTTGGGCTCTTTTTGAGTGTCAATTTTAAGTGATTAGAGATATACTGGCTACTGCTTTTGAAATCCCAGAAATTATTGTGGTCTTCTTCACTTGAAGCAACACAGTCTGAGTGGTGCCGGTATTCTACTTCCTTAAGATTAGGGATTAGGATAATTGCAATATGTTGACTGCAATACATAATGATTAGAGGATCAGCCTCGAAGTAATAGCAATATTGTTGTCAAGTGATCTGGAAGTCATGGGTTTAAATTTTAGAAATTAATTTTCCAATTGTGATGGTAAAGCTACACATATTCGGCTGCTCTTTCTTAATATCTACAAAGATTAAAAATCAAACCTTTAAGTAGAATTGAAATTTCCATTCTTAATTGTTGCTTTATTATTAAACCTGGACTATTGTTTTCTCTCCTCCTCATTTCTAAGTATTTTTATATGGTTGAGGACATCGTTTTCCCCTCTTTCTCTGTTCTTGTTTGTAAGATGACAACGAAATAGGATATTATTGTTACCATTAAAAATCGAGGTCTGTGAATCTAATTGTTGTGATAGTTCTTTGGCTCGCTAAAGTCACCAGATGGATATTAAAGCTGTCATCATGAATATTCTTCCTGTCGAATCTAGAGTCATCCTCTTAAATAATTTAGATTAACTTATTTTAAATGATCTTGTATTGTACAAGGTAAGTATGTAAGAAGAGTTATCCTCATTTTATGTGAAAAACATTTTTTTAATTGATTCCACAGGCCCTATATATCCAGTCTTTCCATTGTCTCTCAGAGTTCATATCTTCATTTACCTCTAGGTTGGGGTCTTAGAGTGCCTTATATACTCTCGGCAACTAAAAAGCTTACAAGGAAAGTGAAGAGATTGTGATGAAAATCTACACTTTTTTCTATCTCATTGATTTCAACCCAAATAAATGTTCAAACATATATCAAAAGAGGAACTGAGTAGAAATAGAAATTTGACGAGCTTCATAAACCTTTTTCTTGCAGTCCATTTCTTCTTTTTCTGATGCTTAATGAAATAGAATGGTTTTCCTTCTGCAATTAGATCTAAGGGGGAAAAAAATCACTTTTATATTAATTTTCACTTTCTCCTTTTAATTTCTTAATTTTAATTTGATCATTGTCTTTATCTCAATTGTTATCATTATCTATCAATTATACTTAATTTTATTCCCTTAACTTTCTTGTTTTCTTCTTTTTTTTTTAACATGCTAATATTCTTAATGGGGTAAAAAAAAATCTTTTTGTGACTCTTCAATAACTTCCCTTAGCCTACATGGATCTATTTATTTTAATTACCTTCTCTTTTACCTCCTCACATAGCATTTGTCCTTGATCATGTTTGCATATATTATCCACAGACATAGGCCATGACTCTAATTATCTCTGCTGTGGTGGACATTAATAATACTCTTTCATTAATTGTAGGTGAAACAGAGTAAAATTTACACAAAGTAAATTAGAGAAATGAAATATTATTTTCATTAGTTATGGGTGAAACAAAGTGAAATTTAAAATAATGTTAAGGATTAAATTAAAAAAATAAAATCAAGGGATACAAGTGAAATGAAATAATGTAAATTAAGTTGAAATAATATTAAAATATTAAAAAAAATATTTTCCCCTATATCTTTCCACAAACTTTAGAATGATCCCACAACATATGCTGGCAATAATCCTTGCTTGATTTACCAAAAGTTGAGAGCAACTGTTCATTATAATCCTTGACTGATCTATGTTTAAACAGACTTTTATTAAAAAATTAGTTTGATAAAAATTTATTTAAATAATTTATTGAAAAAGTTAGAGCCTATTTTGGAACGTACATTTCTTATGAAAAAGCTAGCTTATGTCATTTAAACACGTTTTGGAAGGCTTTAATTTTAGTGGGCTTATGTGGCAAAAGCTATGTTGCAATTGACTTCTTCTCCATTTTAAGTATGCAAAAGTCAATTTTAAAATGTAACAAAAAAAGAGAGTCAAATTTAAAAAAAAAAGCTACTTCTATTATTACTAATCTAAATACACCTTTAGTTTAGAACGTTTGACTTTAAAGAAAAGCTAAAAATAAAAAGTTAAAAAAAATTGCTTCTACTTCAACGTAACTTTTGGGTAAAAAATCACTTTGTCTAAACGTTGATCTAAATAGCCTTTTTAAAGTCTACTTGCTTTTCATCTTAAAGGTTCACACTCCAAAAATTAAAACATGCTCGAAGTTTTAAATTTGCAGGGTTAACGCTCAGTATGTGTCATTTATCATTCATTGGTTCCAAAACATGATTTTACTATTAGGTGTCCATACTTCAGCCCTTACAACCTGAATCCGCATGTGATCATTTGGGCATTAATAGATTACAGAAGCTTAATTAGGTTCACAGTCTCTTGAGAGATGAACAAATACATTTGGAAGATCTCTGCAATATGCAGAACATTACAAAATAGACTAAATAGTTTTTGTCCCCAAAAATCCTAAGAACAAGTGAGAATTTACAACAAACTTGTTTATTGCAAGGACCTAACTAAATCAAAGCATCCCAGAACACTACTTCATCAAAGCTACACAAGAAATGACAATCACTGAATAAACGCTGATATCAATAAAAATACCTCTAACAGCTTGGTAAGCCACCAAACCTCTCTCCAAGAGTTTAACTCCATTCCAATCATGACCATGTTCATTATTAATAGCTTCAACTTTTTCTCCACCTTCTTCTTCCTCTGATGCTCTTATCTTCTCCATGTACACTCGAGCAAGCACAATTGTTACATCGTTTAATAAGACAATAAAAAGAGGCCTTATAGCTGCAACTTTCTCAGAAATCATGTAGCAAAATACTACTACCACTGCTACAATCGAAGCACAGAAAGCACGGAATGTCTCAGAAGCAATGATGCTGGAATTTATTTCTCTTGAAGATAAGAAAGTGAGGTTGAAGCTGACAGGCTTTGGTTTCTTCTTTTTGCCATCTGATGCTTTAACAATTTGAGCTCTTGGAGTGGCTGAAGATGATTTCACGATCTCTTCTTGTTCTTGAACTTCTTCATGACTAATAATATCAGAATCCTCTGTAAGAGGCTTCACTTTAGTTCTGATATGGAAATTGTTCCTTTTTGAAAACTTAACTCCACTCTGGGGATTATTTCTCCTACTAGTATAACTAGAAGCACTGGAATAGCCCTCGTCATCAGAAACAGCAGCAGCACCTGAAAAAGCCAAATGAATTTATGTCCAACGTAAGTTTAAATATAGTTTTGATCACACTAATCTCAGAAAACAAGTTCAATTTGGTTCCTCTGTTTTAAAATGAAACGATTTTTGATGAGGATTTGTGTGATTGAAACAAGTGGAATAATAATTCAAAGAAATTAACGGATAACTTTTCTAGAAGTATATTTAAGCGTGAGAAGAAAATAATTGCCCTGACTTAGATATGATAGCGTTTCTAAAGTTGATCTTAGATGAGCATCATCATCCGCAGAAAATTGATGTTTGGTGGGTTCTGCATAAGTATTATCAGAATCCTGGAATTGAGATTCATCGTCACTTGTGATATCGAAGTTCGTTGGCTGTGTAATCTTAAATCCAGACTGGTGTCTTAGCCTTGAAGAAAATCTGGAGCTTTCTTTGATTTCTTCACTAGCTGCAGCAAATCCCAATGAATTCACAAATTAGATGCAATTATGCAATATTTACCTCCCTGAATTCCTCCCTTCTTTCCATGATGGAGGGAAATTAAATGATAGTTCACGTCTATAGAAGACATTAATCCTTGATAAACATATTCATATCGCGATTTACAGTATTTCAACATTCGTATTGAACATGATGATACAAGAATTTTTTGAAAATCTTCATATATTTTTAGTACCGAACGAGTAAATTCCGACGGCCACATGAAAAAATTTTCATATATTTGGGTGAAGGAAGGAACCTGGGATAGAAAAGGACTGAGTATTTCGGAGATCAGGATGGAATTCTTGAGACAATTCGACGGGTAATGATTCGGGGCGAAGGTGACGAGGGGTGATATGGAAACGAGGCGACGATCGCGGTGACGGACTAGGCGGTGGCGGTGGCGGCAATGGAGGAAGAGTTTGTATCTGACCGGTAATCAAGGCCAGACGATCAGTGCCTCTCTCAGCGATTCTCTTTCGTCTTCCTTCGGCGCTCCTGGGGCTGCACGCCACATCTCTTTCTGTCTGTATGTTTTGCATGTTTCTTGTATTTCTGTTACAAAATGGAATGGAAACGGGGAGGGACCTGTGTCTGTGTTGTATTCACACCAAAAAGAAGGGGGGACTTTGATTGCTTCAAGACGGCACCGTTTAACAATTTCTATTTTCTTACTTCTATTGCGATAATTTGGGAGAAATTTTGCAAAAGAAAAGCATTCACAGAATTAATAGAGATTAGTTCGCCTAAAAATACGAAATCACGTTTTGAATCCTTCTCGTTCGTTCATTATGAATTTATTATTGTCACATCATTCAAATGCCAAGTCATCATTCTTTGTCTCCAAATACATCTAGTCATGATCCATGTCACCAAGCACGTCATCAGCCATGTCCAAGTCACTTACCATGTCAACTTGTCATCCAATGTGTCCTAGTCGTCATCATGTCAACCACCCACATCACTGTCAATGGCACGTCATCAGTCCCGAGCCACATCCATATCATACCATCATTTGTCATAGTCAACAACATTCACATTAGCAAACACATCATCATCATGTCCAAGCCCCCTTGCAAAGATGTCATGCTAAGTACCAATACATGTTCTAGTCAACAAATTGCATTGACCATGTGGTCGCCCACAGCATCTTGTTGAGTCCCCTCCTACCTCATCATCCTCATCATCACACTTGTTCTAGTCACTAATCCTTGTCAACATCAACATCATCATTAGCCACATCATCACCTAATATGTCCTACACATCATTAGGTCATTATCCATGTCATCAACTCCATAACCTTTGTCATCCTAAGAAATGGATCCTCTTCTAATCTTTTTTTGTCTCCTCAACCTTTCCACATCATATAATTAAAAGACGGATTCTATTTTAAGATAATTTATAGTTGTAAATTGTCATGTTCAAATTTTGATAGTTTTGTTATAAAAATAAAGGAAAATGTAAGAGAGATTTGGAATGAGAGAGATGAGAAGGACAAGAGAGAAAGAGGGAGTGATTTTCATTCTTATTGTTATCCCTAAATGTGTGTAAATCATCCTCTATTTATAGGACACCAACATTAAAAATTAATCCTAAAGAGTTACAAGTATATAAAGAAAGGAATTAAACAATATAATTGTACAATTAGAGGTTATAGAAAATAAATATTAGAGACCCGTCAATTTGAGAGTTACAAGCTATAATGTCATTCAATATGAGATAGAATCCTAAGAGACTATGAACATCCACACATAATATAATATTTATAACACGTTTCTATTTTTTTTATTTTATAAAAATTATATGGTTAAAATTTAATATCTTATAATATTATATTAAAAAAATAAACTATTAAAATTTGATCCCACAGTTTATAACTATAGACTATATTAAAATAGAAAAATAATAATTTTATAAAAGACTGTATCTTAACCACTCATTTTTTTTAATCTTATAGTAGTGATGTGTTGATGAGAGAAAAGAAGAAAAAGAGAGGAGGAGGAGGAGAGGATCCAAATCCGTCCTCCTAGTCATTGTCCATGTCAACGCCCGCGTCAGAAGACACATCATCCTAGGGTCAGAGTCACATAACAGGTGGCATATGCCACGTCACTATATTGACCATTGTTGGCACCACGTCAACGACTCTGTCCTGCTTACCTTCCTGCATAATGACCGACCTTCTTCAACATCCACACTTCTTTAAGCTACACGCAACCTTACTGCAATTGACCGACCTTGTCCCCTTCCCAGCACGTCCATCAACGAAACCTTAAACCCAGGCTTTTTATATATACAATCATAATTTAATATTAAATTTAGAATAAATCATTCTACTTCTCTTTGAGAATAAAAAGCTATATATATATATATATACACGCTATTCTTTTTTTGGCCCAACCTATGATGATTCATATTCAAATCATATTTGTAGGGGGGATGATTAAGTGGTTTATAAAAAGTAAAATGAAATAATGCTAATTTAGTGACATGGCATTGTTTAGGAAGGTAACCATGAACAAAATTAAACCGCTTAATCCCTCATAACAGTCCTATATATATATATATATATATATATATATATATATATAACCCACAAAATCAGAAAGAAGCTCATACGTTTATAATATGCTACTAATTAAATTCACCATTAATTCATTAATTGTTCAACCATACAAGTTTCACATCAACCACATACATATAATGGTCACCAAAAGAAAATCTGGGAAGCTATTCTTATCTCTCTCTTTTCCCATCAAATCATTCTCATTTATATATATATTATAATTTTTACTACACACAAGACAATATTATTTCCAATTTAGCCTCCAAAATTCAGATCCTAGTCAACGAATATTGTACCCTCCATTTAATTCCATTACCAGTTTTAGGCCAAGAATCATGCTTCGCACCAAATTTCTCCCTACCTTGTCTTGTTGCTTCTTGAAGATAGAACATAAACCCTAATTTTGTAAACCTAATTTAATTTCTTTCTTTATTTCCATGTCCTTCTCTGTGTATATAAAACCACCACACTCCAATGCTGAATCATCTACTGAACCTCCTCGTCAAGCTCGTCAAGTTCTGTCAATCATGCCGAAGAAGCTTCAGAATTCTCTCTATGGCTACATCTCCAAGCTCAGACGAAACCCTAATCCCCAAATCAATTTCTCTCCTTCCAGAAATTGGATCTTCTCTGCCTGCAAGCACCCTAAAACCTTGTCTGTTGACGTTGATCATCACCAAAGAAATGAAGTTCATCAAGCTCAACGCAACAACAATAGTAACGATGATGCTTCTTTATGTGATGTTGATCGTTTCCTGTCCGAGAATTTCAAGTCTCTATATGTCAGAGAAGACGACGATGAAGAAGAAACGGAGAGAAATAATGCAGAATCTGAACAAGAGATCGAAGCTTATCCGAAATTAGAGCCAATTTTGTTTGAATCGCCGAGGCTCGACCTTGGCCTCCCGCTGGATCTTCGTGGCTCCAACCGGTTCTTCGTGACGCCGGGCTTGTCTGGTTCTCTGGTTGAGGATGCTGCGAGGTTGAGCGTGACGACGACATGCGACGGCTCAAGCTCGAGCTCGACCACAACCGTCAATGATTATCCGGATTTATCTTATAATCATCGTGAAAGTGAGGCCGTGGAGACGCTTCCTCGAGACTTCAACGCCGTCTTGATGTACTCGCCGAAGCCGTACGACGATTTCCGGCGGTCCATGCAGGATATGGTGGAAGCGAGGTTGAATAATCACGAAAGGGTGGATTGGGATTTCATGGAAGAGCTTTTGTTTTGTTACCTAAATCTGAACGAGAAGAAATCACATAAGTTCATACTCAGTGCTTTCGTGGATGTCATCGCCAGTTTGCGTCGGAGATCGGAGACAGTGCCGGTGACACAGCCGCGAAGTGTTCGAACGGTAAGGATCCGTAGGCCGTCACGAAGAAGATGAAGGAAATAACGACGTTAGATTTGGGCCGTCGAAATATTTTCATCGGAGAGATAAAAAAACAGAAAATGTATTTTCATTCTGTTTTTGCTTTAAATATTTGGTTCCTTATATTTTATTTATTCCTATTTATACGTTTCTGAATTAGCCAATTAAAACTTACCAAAAATTAATACAAACGATCAGATTTATAACCTAAATATAAATAGGCTGATCATCAGTTTGACACTAGATTATATTGTCTGAATTAATTCAAACGGTTTAATTATCAAAAGCATTATTAAATTAACAATTTAAAATAATTTTCTGTTCAGTTTAGATATTAAATTTTTAGGGTAAATTACAAAATAAATTTCCTAAATGTTGAATCATGTGCAAATAAAAATAATCCCTTTAATATTAGCAAAATGCGATATAGTTACTTTATGACTGAGTCTCTTAAACATGCTATCTTTAATTTAATCCGATCGTACATATAAAAAAAAATATTTTATTAGGAGAGATATAATTTATTTCAATAATTTCATGAGGATTAGTCTCTAACTCCCCAACCGGGAGTTATATATAGTTTTGCAAATTTTTATTGAGAGAAAGGATGGATGGGAACCAGAGGATCAAGAAGGAAGAACAATTAAAAATGATGGGCTTGAATAGATTTTGGCAGTATAGTATGCTATATATGTAGGCATCACATGCAGGGAGCAGTATGGTAGGATTTGGAGTAAGAAGGAAGTTAAATATCAATTTGTTTATAATGTTGAAAATGTCCATCGCATGTTCCCCGCTATTCTATTTACTATGGACTCCCATTCCCTTCTCTCTCGTATTGCTTCTATACAAAAACACTGTCCCTCTCAGGGCCCCTAATTAGCTTATAATTTTAGTTTACTCCAACATGTGATTATTAAAGAAATAGACTCCAAGTCAATAATCCTATTTAAGATGTCCAAAGGCATTCTTATAATTCACATCATGTTGGTGGGAATGGTCCTCTCAATTGTACAGGATAAGTAAGTTTGTGCACTAGATATTCTTAAGGCATATATTTTTCTTAATTTAAATCTACTTTATCCCCATTTATTTTAATTTTCAAGTGTGAGTTAGATTGATTAGGGGTGATAATATAGGCCAATCAACCGGAAATGGGTTGGCTTACAAAAAGTTGGGAAAAAGGCTCGCCTCTATATAGGTTTGTATTTAACTAGACATGGCTTGCCAACCCACCAATTTTTTTAACAAAAAATTATTATTTTTTTAAGAGATGAATAGCTAACGAGAGGAGAGAGGGGGTTAGGTGTCAACATGGTAGGAGACTCAGATGATTAGATTCTATCTTTTTAGAAGCGGTTAGGCCCTTTACTAGGTCTAAGTTGATGTCGAATTTCTTTTAAAATATAATGAAGGCTCATAATTTTATAAATATGGTTTGTGCTTCCAAAACTAAAATCAAGATAATGACGATAATTTAACTTTATTTATTGTGCAAAAGATAAAGTTAATGAATTTGAATGTGAATGGTGTAACTGTAAAATATATTTATAGATAATGAAATGATGCATTGAAGTGTCACCTATTGAAATAAAACACTAGTTCTTCCATTAAAAAGTCATGACTGCATATTGTTTCCCCCAAAAAAAGTAACATCCTTTAGTGTGTGGAATTTTCTTTGAATTCCTAACACTTCCTTCTACCGAGTGGCACTTGTCATATCTTTTAGTTTCATAATCACGTTTCTTTAGGTATTATAAACATATGATCTTGGTTACTCTATGTTTGGATTAGAAAAAAATTAGAGAGAGAAAACAATATTTTGAGAAAAAACTCCTGAAAATAATAAATTTTTAATCTCTTTTTATTATTTTTGAAAAAAATTCTTATTAATATTCTCCCATCTCTTTTTTTTTCTTCCCATTGTCCTTTCCATCATCTAAATATAGGGTGAGTGTTGTAACTCTCTACATACATTTCATAAAAATACCTTAATTTATGAGGAGATAATGTTTCAAAAAACATCTTCATTTTGAAAATATTCCGCCACATCTTGTAGGGATTGTGCTTTAATAAAATGGTTAGAATTTTATTATATCTCATTACATAGTTCTATCACGTTTCTTGCCAACAATTCTATCACCTTAGTAGAGTGAAAATGAAGATAAAAGAGGTGGAGGAGAATGCTTAGAACCAAAACGCATAGAGCCTCATGTTGGCATGCCATAGTAAAATCAAGTGGAAGCTCGTTCAAGCAAAACTTCCTTGACTTGGATTAAATATTATCAAAAATTAGTCTAATTAATAAAAAGTTAATTTATAACCTACAAAATTATAAATTTAAATCTCACTGTCGATGTAATAATCTTGATGGCGATCTGTAAGTACTTTTGTGAACGTAGAGCATGCTCTGATCTTATTGAGCCATTAAAATCTAATTTATCTAAATTTTTTTTAAGAAAAAACAATACAATAAGATCGATTTTACAATGTTATTTTTCTTGATCGTTTCTTACAATTCTCGTTAAGGACTTCTACAAGTTAATATCTTCTTATCGATCAAATTGGTTGTGCAGCATACGAGTTATGCATCAGCCATCAAGTGTTGATACTCAATGAATTCGTAGTAATATGCTCTCGTTATGTTTTGTTTGGTGTAAGAGTTTTTGAAGAAAGGAGAAATAAAAAAAGGGAGTAGAATTAAAAAAGAAAGGGAAGTGGAAATGCGGTTTTCGGAATTCTACTTCCATTTTGATTAAAATATCGATTCTAGCATACCAAACATGGCATAAATTCGGTCCTAGCCTTCCCAGCAATTTTCGCAAAACAATGTTTTGATGATCATCGAGTTACTATTACCTGATCATTTGTGAATAAAGATAAATAAAAAAATTCACTTTCAATCAACAAAAGCTAAATGATTCAAATTTTTTTTTTATAATTTCATTATATTTAGAACAAACGAAAAACAATAAACTTTTTCATTATCAATTTCTTTAAAAAAAATAAAAAATTTAAATTTCTCAAATTAAATTTAAACTATATAAATTTTATCTTAATATGAATAGTAAATCCAAATGGATTACCACAAGTTTAAGTAAGCCCCGCCATCTACCCAAACATGCTCTGTGGACCTGGAGAGAGAGAGAGAGCCGGGAATTGCTTCTTAATACATTCATCTGCGTTCCATTCTACAATTCATCATTCAGTATCCAAAAATTGACAAAGAACCGGAAAATTATATCCATTAAAATCTAAGTTTGATTCATCTATCATGAGATGAACTGTTCAATCTCAAATATTTGACAAAATGAGACGGGCGATATAGGGACTTGTTCTGAATCGTCTTGTTCCAGCTCTACAAAAATCACTGCTACCAATTCGATCAATATCAAAATCCCACAAGAATCAATTCGAAGTTGCCACCACAATTTGGAGCTTGACTTAATTCTCTCCTGAAGCAGACATCCGTAGGACCTCTCCCAAAATTAACAATTATGGAATGCCAATCTCAAGAGAACCTCAATGCATGAAAAGCTTTTCAATTTAGTCCCCATCTAGCAGCCACCATAGCCTTTTGCATGACCTCTAATTTCATTCCTATTCTAGTTACAATTTCTCTTTATGTACTAAAACTCAATCCTTTCCACATCCTTGAACGTATATCCAACCCCGGGGTGCCAAGCGCCTGCCTTCAAGCTGAAAGATTCTCATTGAGAAAGCACCTTCTTTCCATTCAGCTGACAATTGTTTAGTTGTTTTCTTCAACATACTGCTCATACAAAGAATGATATTTTGCAGGAATGTAATCCTTGAACCTGTTGAAAACAGGAATGCAAAAATGCAGGTGAAGGTAATGTCAGAAAATCAGCAATTTCAATTTTCTTCTTACACAAAGCATCAGGTAATGAGACCCCTATCCTTTGTAGAAGAACAAGGCTTAATAATCAGAACTTAAGACGTCGCTTAATACCTTTTAAGAAGCGGTTGCCTCTCTGGTCCAGAGAACAACCTGCATATGGACCGCAAAACTTCACTCGTCATCATGGCTTTGGTCTTGAGAGCCTTCATATAGCTCACAAAGTCTTTATACTCTGCACCACTGAGCTTCTCCCTAACCTGTAAGGCATCATTAAAACAAAAGATTTGTTAGAATTCCCACCTATAAACTATAATGTTATCAAATAGGTTATCAAATAACTGACTGAGACCAAATGCCGATGTTAGACCACATTTCACAATTTCTTTGATAAGGAATTCAAGGTTTAATTTATCCTCTTGCATCATTGCATGATTGCAACAATTTCTCATGAATTTTCTATAGGTACCAAATACTACATTCCGCACCACTCATGCATGTAGGCAGACCAGTGTTCCCAGCATTGAAAGTCACCCATTACCTGAACAAGGAACGCCAATCCCCGGGTTTCCTCATCTACAGGAGGTCCAGAATCTGGAGGAAGATTATCTTTTTGTGTAAGAAGCTCAACATTCCTACTCCTACTTTGGGAGGCCCCATTATCTTTATGTAAGAGTTCCACACCACTTTGAGCATTCTGACGGACTATGTTGAAAAGCAAGTAAGTTCCCACAATTCCCTTCATTGATAAGTGAAATTAGATCTATTTAATTTATATAATAAATATATTATTACCAAGTGTATGCTGATCGGACGGTTCGCTATGTTGCATTAAGTCATACTCTCCACTTATAAATCTACGCTTCTTGGCCAAAGGTGCTGTGTGTATATCCTTTAGTTTTATGGCACGTTGAGCACCACCAGCCAAATCAATTACTTCATCGACTCCTGATGGAATCTCCCTCCCATGTGAAACATCATTACATATGTCTCTTGAATTCTTACAGCCTATATTCTTGCAATTGTTGAAAGCCAGAGAAGCACGATTAGCAGGCATAATTTCCCCAAGATTCGGAACATGGCCTTCTTTAGCACCAAGTGAAGACAATGCTTTCGAAGAGAAATTTTGAGTCGCTGACGTAGTCTACATACACAACAATCATTAAGAAACATAAGAGAAACATAGCATTGGAAATAAGTAAATTTCAAATAAAGATGAGTATATTCACAATGCACAATCAAGAATTTACAGGAGAGACGAGTTTTTCCAGGCCAAATTTGCCCAGGCAGGGCTCTGATGTCTTTTCTGCAAAATTCCCTGTATAAGGATGGATTATCTATTTCAATCAAAGTTCAAAAAGAAGAAAGAAAAGAAAGGCTGCTCTTGTGCTAGAGATTCAGATTTGAAATAATTATGGAGACTGCAGAAATGGAATCAGAAGTCTGCTTTTAGATAAACGACAGCAAGTGACTAGCAACTCAAAAGTCACAACTACGTATTTTGGATCACTAATCATCTATGAAATTAAACTATATCCAATCAAACGGATTGCCAAACAAATTCAGCATTAGAACCAGTGGCAGCATCGCTATGTCATTTTCATAATTAACTTTTCTTTTTTTTTTTTAGTCTGGTTAAACATTTGTCTCCTTACACATGGTGTCATCCAACAAACAGCATAATCTGCGCAACTAATATCCCCCCAACCCCACAATTTTTTTCTCCCTCTAACTGGAGGTTTGCTGAATCATGGCTGTAAAAGTAGCAGTCCATATCCATTTCATATATATAAGAAAAAAAATCATATTTCAACATGTGACTCCCATCTCATAGTAGGAAAACCTTTAAAGCACACACTTCCTGACTGCAACTTATTTGAAAAAAGAGGACCATCTTTTCCATAATGTAATGGCAATTGGCAAAGAAGTGTCGGATAGAGAGGCCACAAACAAGGAAAAGATAAAGAACACAGTGCCAGACCATACTGACCCCAATTTCCAGCTTCTAATAATGACAGCTTTGTAGGGCCGCGACTTCCTCCATCACGGAAAAATCGAGTTAAAGTGAAAACTACTTCTCCAAATTTTGAGAAACACTGCAAGATTATAAATGATATGAGAACTTTGTATCCCAAAGAAGAATCTGTTATAAAAAATATTGCACCTTGATGTGAGGCTGTATCCAACGTGAGACTTGAGATTGACGATGTGGATGTGCAAACCTATAAGTAAAGACCAATCAGTAAAACAGAAAAGCAAAAGTTAAGCTAAAGATCATAATGGTTATATCATAGAACAGAAAACCTAGTAGGCTCAGTACTTCCCATCATGCCAAGCTAAGCTGACTTTTCGGGTTAGGCTGCAGACATGTTGTCTGCCCAGTCGAAGCCCGACCCATACATACATATTTTTTCTTCCAATTTTCTATAAATATTGTTTTATTTTATAAGGTTGTTTGCCTTGATATATTTTATGTAACAAAATTAAGTTGAGACTTTTTAATATAATATTCTTTTAATTGTGTAAAATTTTAAATTGATTTCTCAACTTAATATTGTGTATAATTATTAGTTATTAAGTATTCATAATTTTAAAAAATATTTTTTATCATAAAATTATTTTACAAAGAAATCCGTAGGTTAGAAAGTCAACCTGTGACACTCAAGAAAAAGTGAAAAATGGAATTAGATTCTTTTTGTCCAACACCTCAAGAAAGAAAAAGTAATCACAGTTTTAGTTAATTTAGCGCCAAGATATGCATTTTTGAGAAATTTAAGAAAAATAGCAAAAACCTTTCATCGCAAAGGATAATTGCTCCATAGTCATGGCGGTGACGGATTACACGTCCAACAGCTTGATTCACTGCACGTGAAGCTTGCTGATTATACCACTCTTCTCCAGTTAAAACCTGCTAAAAAGTGAGCCTATATAATGCAAACTACAAAGGGGGAAAATTATCATATATATCAAGTGATACTAACATTACCTTACACAATTCTCCTTGGGTTTGAGATTGTTGATCCAAATATTCTCGCTTTAGACGAACCTGCATGTTATTTAATTCAATAAATAAATTTTTGCAATTATTAATTTGTATAAGTTGGCCAAAGAGTATTGATTTCAATAAATTAGAAATCACTGTCACGTGAGTGCTTTCTGTCCATAACAAGGGTAATTGAGGGATAATTAATTAACAGCTATGTATTTCCAAGTTTGAAATTTTGAAAATAGAAGCTGGGGCTCAGAACTTAATTTTCAGCAGGTTTAGAAACATAAGGTCGTGTATAAAGCACTGATCTTAAGACCACCCTGAACTGGCTCATTTGACCAGAGGAACCTGGAACTAATCCAGGTTCTGGTTGAGTTCAACCCCAGTAGCCAGAGTAACCATGAATTGGTTGAACAGCCAAACTGGACCAACTGATTGCAATGTTAGCTGCTATTTCAACTAATGAAGAACAAGTATTTTACTCTATTTGGTTAAAATGGGTGAGCCAAAGCATAAGGCCATACAAAAAGTTAGCAAATTCAATAACAGAAACTTGGAGGACAATGAGTCTTAACAATAATAAATGTAGGATTAAGAAAACAAACCTTAGGATCATTACTTGTGGCAAATGGCATACCAATTATCATCACAGCTCTTCCAGCATGATCTGCAAAATCTAATCCTTCACTTACCTGCATAATCAACAACAATTAATTTCTATATACTAGCATAAATGCATTAAAAGCACCCAAGAAGGACATGCTAATCAAAGTAGCTTGATAGTATATACAAATACATTTTAGGCATTTCTTTCCTTTCCTCTTACCAGAATCAAAACAACTGAAGTTTTGACATCTCCAGATCCCTTATAGCATCTATGATGTTCACGATATATGGCAGCACAACAACATAATAAACTATATATATGAGATGCAAGATTGTGAGGACTTCTATATCACAAGATGCATGCCTTGCATAGAACTCCACGCCACAATAGGTGTCATGTAAATACTAAAGACAACAATTGCAATTTGATCCATGATAAAGGATCCATGTAATAAAGATTGAAATGTCATAAAGGATACTTAAAGAAGTTATTGAAGGGGATCTATTGGTGAATAATATATCTAAAAAGTTGGTTATTGATATAGTCTGATGGTAACAAGTAACTCACTTATAGGACTTGTTATTCTTGTTGTTGTTGGACTATGATAAATGAATCCATTCAAAATATTCAAGTATTTGTCCAAAGATTAAGATGCATTGACAATTAAGTTTGTGTAGAGAAGAAACTGGACTCGTAACCAATATTGAAATGTGCCAAAAACAAAAAGCAAAGAAAGAAAGAAAGAAAGTGACTACTTAACATCCTCCTTATATCCTAGATCACGCATGCAAAGAGATTAAAATTAATACAAAAATGAACAATGTATACAATATTTTTGTTTTTGCTTCTGGGTCATAAACTCAAGAATTTTATGTAATCACTTAATCAGCACATCCAGCATAGCATACATCACGTGAAATAGACATTTAGCCCAAAAACTGAATGGTTTGCTTCCCTAGAACCTGCATCTCTTGCAACTTAATCCTATTTTTCTGTGCATCAATACAGGGTATTCAGAGCATCTCCAATGACTGATAGGTACCTAAATCAAGAGATTTCCACTAATCTCAAGGATCAATAAAGTTGCACAAACCAGCACTAGTTGGTCATCATCTCAGGTAATCTACAAAGGGTTTCTTGCAATATTCAGTCAGTTTAAGCAATTAAACAATTATCAGTGTGAATTTTAAGACTTAAGAGGCTTAGAAAGCTTCTTCTATCATATTAAGTCTCAAAAGTCCCAACTAGGGCTTCAAATTCAGGACCTCCAAATGAAATCTTAACGGACTCATCAGAAAGACTAAATCTGTCAGTTCAAAAGTCAACTTTAAAACCAAACATATTGCAGTTTTTATCAATCTGAACATAATAAAATAAGCCTAGCAAACTCATGTTTCCTCAACAGTTGGCATCAAAATATACCTTGCCACGACAAACGGCGAAAAATACTGCTCCAGATGCAGAGGTGTCTTTCAGCTTAGATATGTAGTCCTGCCCAAAATGTCCTTTAGTTTCATTTTTAGAAAAAGGTGTTTAAAGATTAATTATGGAAGAATGCTTTCACTTTATTACATGTAGTTGTTACCTCAATTGATAGGGAAAACAAGGAAGATTGCCTGGGTTCTATGACAGGTTTCTTATGTTTGCAAATTCTCTCCCATATTGATGTTGAATTTCCATTATTCTGAAAAGTAAAACAGAATACAACATGAGTTGAGAGCAAAAAAGTTGTGCACCTTCATTAGTGTTTTAAGGATCATACCACGTTTTTCCAGCACCCAATGCATTGGTCCAAAAGGTAATAAGATGGGAAGAATACAAGAAGTCCATCAGGAACAATTCGAGCCAAATTGACTAGAACATAAAACAGTATGATTAGAATATGAACAATCAGTACTAATCAACAGGCTTCTAGTGCTCATATCCAAGGTAATCAAAATCAAGATCTTATTAAGGAATGGACATGGGACAAAATAGATCTAAACACAGCATAAAAATAATAATGTCGCATACCAATTGTATTACCAAGCTCCTGCTTGTACTCTATAGAATCACGCGTGCGGTAGGAAGAGTTAAAAGTACGCCCTGAAGGGCCAACTGGTACAACTCCAGCCCAAATCTGATTTGGGGTTATTACATGTTGATTTTCTAGACGAATGGGAAAATCTCTGAAATGACCACAGTCCCCTCTGTTAAGTACTAGGACAATGGTGATATTATCAGATAAAATACAACTAACAAAAATGATTCTAACATTTTTAGCTCCTGAGCAAAAGATTCCATGGGAGATAATGTGCCAGAAGTCAATATAACAGAGCCAACGCCCAACTTAGGAAAAACTTCCATGGCTATTCCTGGATTAAAGCACCACCAACTAAGGACCCTTGAAGCCTTACCTACAGCATCAAAATTTTAAGTCATAATAACAGAATGTTGAAGGATCTACACTTGAAGCACCATGTTGTTCTATGAGAAACAACTTTCAGTGACCATAGCACGGAAATAGTATCTTCAATAACAAGGTTGTAGACTATAGTTTAGAGAATTTAAACTTTGAGGCATTAAATGGGACAACTAACCTTGATTTTAACTATTATATTGTATTATAGACTATAGTTCAGAGAGTTTAAACAGAAAGGTAATATGGTGAGAATAAAAACTCCAAATCAAACTTTCTGGTCTACCTATACTACTATAGAAAATGGATTCCCTTTTGGTATCTGTTTTGTTTCTGTTCGAATCCCATGAGTCTTGGGAAGAACCGTATGGGATATTTGCTGGATAATGGGCCATGATTCATGGATGTTCAGTGGCCAAAATCTCGATGGTTTATTGTGGGTTAATCAGCTGAAGTCAAATGAATTTGTTTCTTTATTCACTTCCTATTTCACGAGTCTAATATATATTTATCCAGTTTGTTTTCTTTTCTGGCAGAAGCTGATTACTGAACTTCTGTGGCCTACACCCCTTCATATAAAGCTATTATTGTCCCGAATGAAATAAGAAATTTCAGAGTCAATAATTTTCTGAAATTATTCAGTTTTCCTATAAACCCAATATCTTGTATTTACAAAGCACTATAAAAGAAGGGTGTGACTCCAGCATATCCACACAACTATAAAAGGAAATATACATGGTACAGTTTCATGTAAGTAGATACTGATGCCATGTGTGCACAATTACATAAAAATGTTCAAAACCAGATGTCACATGCGTTTTTCTCCAGCAAATTAAACAAATTCAACCATTACTAGTACACCCATATCACATGTGCCCTGTTCTAGAATTGAAATGAAATATCATAGTTCCTACAATCTACTATTATAAATGCCAAATTACCTTTCATGCTATCAGTAGCTTTTGTATCAACCTCCTTCACATGGACCTTTTTTAAGTATCAAAAAACAGCTTTAAAATCAGAATCATAGTGGAAAGAAGACAAATCTAGACAAACAAAATTAGCTGTCATGAATGAAGCAATGAGACAAGCAAATCCACCTGAGGTGTAACTCTAATTTCATGTGATTCCAGATTCTTACCCGATAGTATTTTGCATGAGCAGTGCCTTCATCCCTGAAAACAATGTCAATGATGT
This sequence comes from Leucaena leucocephala, assembly GCA_037074615.1. Taxonomy (NCBI): domain Eukaryota; kingdom Viridiplantae; phylum Streptophyta; class Magnoliopsida; order Fabales; family Fabaceae; genus Leucaena; species Leucaena leucocephala. The sequence continues at coordinate 18,220,926 of CM073555.1, read as the reverse complement.
CACTCATATTGTGCAGCCTGAAATTGGTGCTACTTGCCTTCTGCTGACTATCTTCCTCAAGAAGGATCCCAGCTTCTTCAATTGTACGCTTAAGCTTAGAAGCTGTCTTATGAGTGATATTAAGATCAGAGAAAAATTCATAGATATAAGGTCCAGGTTTGGTGTATCCCAATTCCTTGGAATCAATATGTACGTCAGCAATTCGCTTTTCAAGTTTTAGTAGAAGTGCTGCCAGAAAGAAAAGAGTATTGTAAGCACTGCTACAAAATAATAAAATATAAACAAAGAGGGCAGCAAAAACACTGCAAGTAATCCTCAAAACGTTTAGATAAAAATTTAGAACATGGGAATATCATATACTTGTAGTTTCCTGCTACACAAGCTTTAGATTATACACCTTGCCCTGACTAATGTTATGAAAACAACAAAAAGTATGCATCTTGATGTTGTCATATAGAAATAGGGACCTTTAAGAGCATACTCTAAGAATCCAGTTCACCTTTAAGGATGGCAAAATCATCTGGATTCCGTGACTTATCATTTAATTTGTCTCTTCTGTCTATACAAAGATCAACACAACTTTGAGCCTCAGAAATGCAAGCTGTTAGAAGCCAAGAAGGCAAGTCAAAAGAGGCAGCATCAGCACATAAGCTTTCCTGCACAAAGATGGAAAGTCAGCAAATAATCACAAGAAAATTTGAATCACATGAAGAAAATATAAATAAAAAATGCAGAACACAGCAGTGAAGAGGACTGTGAGATTATGTGATAAATATCTAGTTAGTCGTTTAAATTTTAAATTAGTTATTATCTTAAGAGTTAGTTATTCAAATTAGTTATTATATTTAGTTATTATCTCGTCAAATTAGTTCTTTATTATTTAATAAGGATACAACACACACACATTCAAATACTTTTTTACAAGAACAAAACAATATAAGTAGCCCCTCCACTTCAGAGTTCTATTTATGGAGAAAATCAGACCACCCAGTCACAACATTGTAATATATATTCTTACCAGGTTGTGAGCTTCATCAAATATGAGTATGCTATCATTCCAAGAAATATTCAGAGATTTTCTATACCCACGATCAATAAGATAGTTGTATGGTGCAAACACTATATCAGCAGCCTTGTGGAGCTCTTTTGATAAGTAGTAAGGACACCTGAGGTAAAAGGCAAGCCACGTGAAATAGATGAGAGTCCAAGCACTTGACAGTTTCAGTTGGTTAAACAATCAAATTCAAATGTTTTAATTTCATAGGGAAAAAAATTAAGCACAGCAGCAGGAACCTACGGCCCAAATCTTTTTCCAATGTTCACCAAATCCTCAATATCTATAGGTTCTTCTCCAAGATGGGGGTTTCTCTTTGAGTATTCTAGAACAAGATCAAAATTACAATCTCAGGTTAGTCTAAATCTAAATGTCAATGTGCTAAAACATACTAAAATGCACAAAAACAGACTCGACATTACTTAAAATAAAAGCCCCCAGATGCATAGAAAATTAGAAATTACCAAGGACAAGATCATTATGGTTACATCGACGTTTCCCATTCTTGCCATGCCTTCGGCAGAGTAACTGGCAAGCATTTGTTTGTGTCCTTCCCTGAAGTAGACTCACCTGATCATGAATGCACAGTTGCTCCCGAGATCCTAGAACAACCATTTTGGGCCTGCATTATCCTAATACAGATAAGCTCATGTCCAACACATTTTATATTACAATAAGAGAACACAAACTCAAGGCTCATCAACACATGGGAAACCTTCTAGAAACCAAATAGCTCCCAGTATAGCTCTCAAATCTATGTTTCCGTCTCCAAATCACATTCAACAATTCCACAGAAATTATTAAATAAAGATATTATAATGTTGAATTTACATGTCAGCAAAACCGTTTATGTCATACAAGTTCTTAATTCCCGGAAAAGGTTTAGAGAATAGAACATACTTCCTTGACAACACTGAACACCCTACAGGAACAGCTACAGACCACCAACAGTGAGCACAAAACACACCATGTCAATAAGAAATATTAGACTGATCTTTGGTGAACTTATAAAATAGATCGTGCGGAACATAAACTGGCCTGTGTGAGGATCATTACAGCAATCACAATCAACAAAATGTGTCCACAAGAAAAATTTAGATCATTATTAGACCATTGTGAACATAAAGACCTGTATGATGTTCTCTTCAACTCTTGAATTACTTGGCGGATCTGGCTGTGAGTGCGTGAAGCATATATAATAGTAGGAAGCTTTGAAGCCTCAGGTTGTGAAGATGGAATGTCTACATTGACCCCAGAATTCTGAGGGGTCTTAACATTTGCACCAGTTGAGAAACTGCCCAAACTCTTCCGCCAGGCTAATGTAGCACATAGAAGACAGAGTGTTTTGCCAGTTCCTGTGGGACTCTCCAACAGTGCATTACATTGCTGCCACAAAACAAAATTACGCGTGTAATGAAGGCTCAGAATACTGTATGATGTTTTTTCTTGGCCCGAAATACTATATTAATGTAACTAATTACTGACAACCATAATAGTGAATGGAAAATGTGGAGAGAATAGATACTAGTGATGCTTTATCCTGAAGAATTCAAGGAAGACATGAGGAATGTGGAATAAAATAATAAGGGTAGCTACTGATTTTCAATTAACCATCATTATCGTTAAAATGGCGAACTTGTAGCCTTTTGATTGTGCCCCTCGTTTGATTGAGTTCTCTAAAAATTTATTTAATAAAAAGGAGGATAGAACTGTCAGGCATCAATAGGTAATGGCAACGTTCGTCCAGAACCTACCTCCTGAAGTGATTGTATGACTTTCTCCATGTAAACAAGCTGACAATCATAGGCCTCGAATGGGAATTCTACATCGATTCCCCGAATCTTGTACGTCGGCATCTTTTAGTTTCCTCTCTAATCCGGGAAATGGAAGGAAAACAAATTTCTTGAGTACAAGGTTTGCTAATGAACCCTAAAAGTGAGTAGCTTGACTTAAAAGAGCGGGTACTTTTTCCCGCCAACGGGTGACGTTTAGTGCCGAAGAAAGGCTTACGAAAAAAAGGGTTATGGACAACTTATGAAAAAGGACTTTTGGAGAAGAGTTTATGGAAAAAAAGTAGTTTTAAATAAATAGGTGTTTGGATAGTTATTTTTAGAATGACTTTTATAGTGATAAATTACCAAAAAGGGTATGATTTGATTTAAAGTAAGAGAGAGGAGGGAGTTAAAGAAAAGAGAAGAGAGAGGAGAGAAGGAAGAGAGGAGAAAGGAGAGAGGGTGTAAGAAAAAGTAGGAGAGAGGAGAGAGGGTGTAAGAAAAAGTAGGAGAGAGGAGAGAGGGTGTAAGAAAAAGTATGAGAGAGATAGTAATTGGATAGTCCATAAGTGCTTTTACTGTTGAAAAAACTATTTTAAATAGCTTATTCAAAACCATGGTTTTAAACGATGGTTTTATCCAAAAGCACTTATAGACAAATAAGCCTGTTTGTTTTAAAATTTTCTCAAACTGAAATTTGGGCCAAAAGCCCTTTTAAAACCGCGATTTGAGTGTTTTCCAAACACACCCTTAGACGGTGTCGTATTCAGGCTGGAGACTACTTTTTTAAGAAAAAAGGTTATTAAAAACTATACTTTATATACTGCGTGGATCCTAATAAAATGGGCTTTGTGCGTGTTTAGAAAAAAAAATAATTTTTTATCTAAACTATAATTTAAGTTTAAAAGTATTTAAATATTAATTTTAGAAGTAAAATTATTTTTGAATAAAATTATAGTTTTAGTTATTGTAAACTATAATTTTATATAAACAAAATCTTATATCTCTTTTCTTATTTATATCATATTTTTTTGATAATTTATATATAAAAAAATTATTTTGATAATAATTATTTAAATATTTATTTTTTTAAAATTATTTTTTATATAAAATGTATTCTTTATAATTATTTTAAAATTAATTTTTCTATAATTTATTTTCTTAAAACTAAACAAAACGCCCCCTATATCCAAATTCTCCCTATATTTTAGAATTCAAACTTTAATTATAATTTCCACTGATTTTACGGTATTCTTAACCTTCATTTCTTAAAAAATAAAATTTTTATTTATTTTGTCTAATAATTAAAATTAAAATATATAAAATAGATAATAAAAATATTTAAAAGTCAAGCACAAGCAAGCAAAGCACAGAAAACAAGAGAATAAAAAACCGAGCTTTCTCTCGCTGTTCTTTTCTCCCGCAATTATACATTATCCTTAGGACACCATGAGAACAATTTTTACAAGAATTATTTGAAAAATGTAAATTTATAAAATGAAGTTCAAGAACTCAAATGACAAAAACTCTGATAGAATATATTGATCATACATCCTTTAAAAAAATTTAATAATAAGTATAAGATCGTGAGGTAATCTTTTTCTTACTATTTCGATGATCTACGACACCCTGTATTTTTTTATCTTATTATTAGATATTTAAATAATTAATCTAGCTCTACCTAACTAAAGTGCATTTAAGTGATTAAGCCATTGAGGTGACCCAAGTGAGCTTTCTTTTATATCTACGAATTAAACTCAAATATTAACTTATTAAGAGGCTAAAATATTTACCACTAAAGTCAACTCTAATTAGTTATATGGTAATCCTTTTTAAGAGAATCATACACAAGTTTCACATAAAAAAATTATTCTTATAAGATCCTATAAAATTATCAAATTATTAATAGATCTTATTGAATTTTGAGCGTACAATACTTCAATTTCTCCTTTCTTTTTAATTTGAATCCCTCTAACCCCTCTTCTTATGGATGCCTTCTTTCTCATCTCACTTTCTCAGCTTGAACAATAAAAATCATCAATCCTCACTCCTTTAGAATCATCCTTTCCTTCTTTCTTTCATATTTTCTACTCTAAAAAGTTAGATTTCTAAAGTTATATCAGGATTAATATTAGTAGTCATGATTTAGTTAGGTTGTTCCAGGTTTCAGCTCATACACTAAACTATATTAAAGAAGCATATGGTTCTCCAGTTTATAGCTTGTAGCTTGAACCGGTTGGTCTAGTCTAATTTTTTGGACAATAGTTATAAATATTACTAAACACAAATTGAATTACTGTTATTACTTGAGTCAAGTCCTCTTGACACATATATATTGCATAGGCACCCATCGTCCGTGGGTTTAACTGGTAAAAGAGTGAGACATGCGATCATTTACAACTTGTTCGATCTCTGGAGAGTACTATTTTATTGTGGTTCCAGTCGTAGCGCTTAAGGAGGTATTTTAGCTCATAGGTGTCTAAGTTTACGCCTGAGACTAATAGACGGCTTGTCCTGCCCAATATTAGTATTGCCTAGGAGGAAGGGAAACTTTACCCTGTCCTTGGATCGTAAGTGAACTCAATTCCTTTCTAAATTTTTTTATAAAAATATATATATATATTGCATGGGCACATTAAAATTTAAAAAAATACACATAATATAATATAGGTATAAAATTAAGTTTAGTGAAAAATGATACCATGCCAAAGTAATTATGTTGAAAATAAAAATCAATTAAAAGTATAGGGTTACGAGTTTGTACGAGTTTACAAGTAGGAAAAACATAATCGAACCATTCTCAACTTCTAAGTTTACGCTTGAGGATAATAGACTGCTCGCCTTATCTGATATTAGTATCGCCTAGGAGGAAATGAGATTTTACTCTACCCTTAGATTGTGAGTGAACCTAACTTCTTCCAAAAATTTATTTATAAAAAAAAACACAGGTTGGTTTGGGCATAGCAATCATATTTGAATCCTATAATAATATAATTTATTGGGTATCAGTATCCTAATTAATATTAATAATATCTCAATAGTATCAATAATTAATCATCACCAATTAATCAACTATTAAATATATTAACTATCAACTATTATACTATATCAATTAATTAAGCATCCACTACATTATTAAAATTTTATAATATTCAATTATAAATCAACTATATTCTTAAATTATCAGTTGTTAACTAAATTATTAAAATTTTGAAATACTTAATTACAAAATGGGTCGGTTTGGTTCTATAAATTATATTTAAATCATTAAACAACATAAATTATTAGGATATTAATATCCTAATTAATAATATCTCAATAATATAATTCATAAATCAATAGTTAATCATCGATTAAATTTATTTTTAAAATTTTATAAATTCAGTTATAAAAATATTACCTTAAATCTATAAAATAATAATGTCATTTACATATAGAATATTACATTCAAGGACCTTGCTGGCCATGATTGGAACCACTTGAGCGATGGCGCTGTCTCTTCCAACGACAAGTTTGATGACTCTTTTTTCTTCCAGGACTTTGTAGTGGTCAAAATCTATGTACTTTACAGCTTTGAGAGATTGAACGGTCCATCCTAGTAAAGGATTGTGAGCGTCCTCCATATGAGGTTGAATTAGAACTCCCTGTGATTTGTTTGGCAAGATGTATAGCAAGATCAATGTGCAAAAAGTGTGGGATGTTATGCTTGGTAACATCCCATGCTTTTTGCACATCATTTTCTTGCTTGGGCAGATTTTGCACACTATTCAACCTAAAATGCTACTCTTAGGCACCATTTGATGCGTCATACTAAATTTTAAAGAAATAAGAACGAGACTGATATTAGAAATAAATCCTAAAACTATATTTAGTATGATATAATTAAATATTCTTTTTATATAAAAACAATTTTATATCATTCATCAACCTCTACCTCTTTAAGAAGAGGTGTTGATTAATAAGAGAAGTTTAGTATTAGTTATGCTCTCTTGCTATATTTTTTTGGGATGTGAATATCAGTTTCTATTAAAAAATAATTATTCCTAGGACTGATGAATTAATAAAAGATAAAATAAAACCAAAAAAAAAAAATCCAAAAAACCCATATTTTCCTCGAAAGAAAGATTCGTGGTCTTCTATGGTTCTTCACATCTTTCTTCTTTTTTATCATTTTAATCTCAACCAAGCTTAAGGCCTATTTAGATAATAATTTAAAAAATAGCTTATAAAAAATTAGATAGATTTTAGAAAAAAACTTTTAGATAATAGCTTATGAAAAAAAAATAGTTCTTAATAAATGAGTATTTAGATATTTATTAACAGAAATACTTCTGTGATTGATAAATTATTAAAAAGTGTATGATTTTATTAAAAATAGGAGGGAGGAGAATGTGGAGAAGAAAGAAGAGAGAAAATAAATGAGAGAGGAAAGAGAGTAGAGAAGAGAGGAGAGATAATATAAGAAAAAGTACAAATAAAATAGTAATTGAGTAGTTTATAAACTTTTTTACTTTTCTAAAAATTAATCTTAATAGCTTATATAAAATATTAATTTTAAACTATATTTTAGTCTAAAAATCTTTTTAAACAATATAACTATTTGTTTTAAAAATTTTTTAAATTAAAATTTAGACAAAAAATTATTTTGAAATTTTATTTTAAAGGTTTCCAAACACACCAAACCTAACATGGACACAAAGACCCGTATCTGTCGTTAGAAGCTCCATTGCACTAGATTTAGATGCAGAAAACCTAGAAATGGAATCGCCTTTGTCCAAGAAACCACCTCATCATTTTGGGAGCTGGTCACCACCGATTATGGAGGACAAAGATAGTCGCTACTAACCATGGTGGTGACTACGAAGCTAGTGGCAGAAGACGAATTAGTTGGTCGCTGTTGATGGTGGATAGATTTAGAGTGGGTGCTCTCATGATCCTAAAGGTTGACCCTGTCGACCTCCGCTAATGGTGGAGGCCGAAGCTAGAAGTGGAGGTCGATCACGATAATGGATCCACATGATGTAGGAAGAAGAAGAAGAAGAAGGAAAAGACAAGAATGGGGTGAGGGGCAATTTGTTTAAAAAACGTTCAATCTTATGATTTATTTTTAATACTGGGGAGGGCGGTGGTACTAAATAATCCCATAAAAGATGGTATTGTATAGTTTCAAGATTGCTGAAATGGCAAAATGAACATTCCTAAGACCAACCTCCTGGGCCTTAATTCTTTAGTTACTGAATTGATGTGTTAAAATGATATTTTTGAATTTGCTAAATTGTATTATACCGTCTAATAATATATTTATATATGAAAAGAAATAAACGTGTTTTATTGGTAAATTTATACTAATGAATACATGTGCCCTCTTGTCAATTGTCATACCCCTTATACATGGCCTTTTTTTTTTCCCCAAACACAATGCCACGTCACGAACGACAAATGTTAAATAGGAGAAATACAACCAAATTAGATTATCAATCAAAACATCTCTGGGGAAGCCATGCGTAGATCATTCTAGAAGGACGGCTGCATATCTAGACATCTCCAGGGACCAATGGAACACGTATTTCCTCGCTTCGCAACTTTTTTTTTTAAAAAAAATATGGTCGGTTAATTATTATACTCTAAGATATAATTAAAAAGTTAATTATAATTTTAAATATAAAATTTATTTTATATATTTATTATTTTTTTAAATTTTAGGTAAAAAAAAGAGAAAAAATTAAAGAGGATAATTAGATTAAATTTTTTTAATTTAATTAAATAAATTATATATTAAAGGGTAGGAGTATTTTTTTTAAAAAAATTTATTAAAAAAAACTGGAAAATTCCACACAAAGCCCCACGTACTCGCACGCCCTATTCAGAGCCCCGTTGCCCCTCCTCCTCGTTTCCGTTGTTGAAGGGTTCAGATTGTTCCAGAACCCCAAAGCAAACTCACACCACCCCTCTGTAGACCTGTCTTCGTGGCTTCTCTTCTCTTCTGGATCGTTGCTCGAGGTACTCCCTTGCTTTTTTCTTCTTCAGATTCATATCTCGTGTTTCGTTTGATGCTTCTTAAGGTTGTAGATCCGCTGCCTCATGGTGTTAGATTCATGCGATCCGTCTAGTTACGGTGCAAATAATTGTGGGCACTTGATATTATGGGCTTTTTATAATTTGTTGGTATTGGCGATTTGTTTATGTTTGCTTCACCAGTGGTGCTTAAGTGTGTACATTGCGTCTCTTGGTTAGTCATTGGAGGTCTAATTTAACTCTTTCCTCGCGTTTGGTTCTTACCGAATTTCGATGCAATGGATTAGACTTAATTTTTACTTTTAAGCTTAAGGTTTTGGTGGCTGATAGGGAAAATCTGACGCCTTCCCAGGAAAAAGGGAATTGATACATCGCTGGGGTGTGTATTTGCAACTAAATGTACCCGGAGTGCTTTAATGTGTTTGATGGTTAGGTTATGTTATTTCTGCTAAAATGTTTTTCTAAAAGAAATAAATTGCGATCTGTACTTGTTTGATCGACTGCTAAATTAAATTTTCGTGTGTCTGTCCATATAATGTTGTTAATATCCTTGCTTTTCATGTGTATATGCGGGCTAAAGAACTGATCTTTTAGTTGTTCGTTTTCTTTCACAAACCTTTTCGTTGCTCAGCTGACCTTTTTGCTTGATTTTATGACTTTCTATTTCGTGATCATTTATTTTGTTACCAGAAAACATTGTGTTACAGATGTAACTGTTTCATGAATTTTTCAGTTATCGTTTTGGCTGGAAGACTTATTTCTAAGTGATTGGTTAAACTTTTACTGCAAAGATGAGCGTGGTTGGTTTTGATTTTGGGAATGAGAGCTGCATTGTGGCTGTTGCAAGGCAGAGGGGGATTGATGTCGTACTCAATGACGAGTCCAAGCGTGAAACTCCTGCAGTTGTATGCTTCGGTGACAAGCAAAGGTTCATTGGGACTGCTGGGGCTGCATCCACTATGATGAACCCCAAGAATGCAATCTCACAGATAAAGAGACTAATTGGTAAACAGTTTTCTGACCCAGAATTGCAGCGCGATCTGAAATCATTGCCTTATGCTGTCACTGAAGGGCCTGATGGATTTCCATTAATTCAGGCACGGTATTTGGGTGAAGTTAGAACATTTACACCCACTCAAGTCCTGGGAATGGTGTTGTCAGATCTCAAGGAGATAGCTGAGAAGAATCTGAATGCAGCTGTTGTTGATTGTTGCATTGGAATTCCGGTGTATTTTACCGATCTTCAGAGAAGGGCAGTCTTGGATGCGGCGAAGATTGCTGGCCTGCATCCTCTTCGCTTGATTCATGAAACAACAGCAACTGCCTTGGCTTATGGAATATATAAAACAGATCTTCCTGAAAATGATCAGCTGAATGTTGCCTTTGTTGATATTGGACATGCTAGCATGCAAGTGTGCATTGCTGGCTTTAAAAAGGGTCAGCTGAAAGTATTGGCCCATTCATTTGATAGGTCTCTAGGTGGTAGAGATTTTGATGAGGTCTTGTTCAATCACTTTGCTGCAAAATTTAAGGAGGAGTACAAGATTGATGTTTTCCAGAATGCCAGGGCTTGTCTTAGGCTCAGGGCTGCATGTGAGAAGCTGAAGAAGGTTCTCAGTGCAAATCCTGAGGCACCCCTGAACATTGAATGCCTAATGGAGGAGAAGGACGTCAGGGGATTCATCAAGCGTGATGTCTTTGAGCAACTAAGTGTTCCAATTTTGGAGCGTGTGAAGGCACCTTTAGAGAAGGCCTTAGCAGAAGCAAACCTTACAGTTGAGAATATTCACATGGTCGAGGTGGTTGGCTCAGGTTCTCGTGTACCAGCCATAAACAAAATATTGACAGAATTTTTTAAAAAGGAGCCTAGGCGCACAATGAATGCAAGTGAGTGTGTTGCCAAGGGTTGTGCCTTGCAATGTGCAATTCTTAGTCCGACATTTAAAGTACGAGAGTTTCAGGTAAAATTTCTTCCATCCTATCATTCCCTACATGTTAACATTTGTTGTTTACTTTTTTACTATGCTATCTTCCTCAGTGCACAACTGTTTGGGGCCCTAGGGAATATATTAATTGAATGATTTTTAATTTCCTGTACAATATGCATGCTGGATTGCTGATGCTTATTTCTGTATCTGAAGGTCAATGAAGGCTTTCCGTTTTCAATTTCACTGTCATGGAAAGGTTCTGGTCCAGATGCACAAGAAAGTGGACCAGATAATCATCAAAGTACTGTTGTTTTTCCCAAAGGAAATGCCATACCTAGTGTCAAGGCCCTGACATTCTATAGGTCAGGAACTTTTTCTGTTGATGTACAGTATGATGATATGAGTGAGCTGCAAGGACCTGCAAAGATTAGCACATATACTGTAAGGACATTTTCAACCCATTATTTTGTTGTGTTACTTTTTTCTATTTTTACGGTAGAGCAATTCAGTGTTATTTTTTCTATTTTTCTCTCTTGGTAGTCACCTGACTGTATTGTTTATGCAGATTGGTCCTTTCCAAACTACAGATAGTGAAAGAGCAAAAGTTAAAGTGAAAGTTCGTCTGAATTTGCATGGAATTGTATTTGTTGAGTCAGCTACTGTAAGTATTTTTAACGCTGTGAGTTTGGGTGCACTTATGTTCTCCTTCTTTGCTGGAATCTGTATTCTGATGTCAGGGAAATTTTTTCATATTTTGGGTTGACATTTTGCTACTTCTGTTTAGCTCTTGGAAGAGGAAATTGTTGAGGTACCAGTGTCTAAAGAACCAGCTGGAGAAAATGCTAAGATGGACACTGACGAGGCTCCTACTGATGCTGCTGCCCCGCCACCAAGCTCTAATGATACTGATGTCAATATGCAAGATGCAAAGGCAACTGCTGATACCACTGGGGTTGAAAATGGCATTCCTGGTACAGCAGACAAGCCTGTGCAGATGGATACAGACACCAAGGTTGGTTCTCTGACTGGTGTATTTAAGTATATATCTATACATTCTAAAACTACTAAGTTCATAATTACTTATCCCTTCTGTCCTTAACCTTATTTTTTGACATAGGATTGATTAGGGTTTCTCATGCACTCCTTCACTCTGCTATTGTTTGATTTTGTGCTTCTATGCGAGCCTGGTTTTCTCAAGCATAGTTTCTGATATTCTATACATTTGACTGACTCGGCTTGTAATTTTGTAGGCTGAGGCTCCAAAGAAGAAGGTCAAGAAGACAAATATACCTTTCTCAGAGAAGGTTTATGGAGCCCTGGCCCCTGCAGATCTCCAGAAAGCTGTAGAGAAGGAGTTTGAAATGGCTTTACAAGATCGAGTGATGGAGGAAACAAAAGACAGGAAAAACGCAGTTGAGTCATATGTTTATGACATGAGAAACAAGGTAAAAAAATTCTTGCCTCCCCCCCTCCCCTGTCGAAGGTCTGATATAAGTAAAGGATTTATAGAACTGATCTTGCTGTTACTGCTTCAGCTTGCTGACAAATACCAAGATTTTGTCACTGCTCAAGAGAGGGAGGAGTTTACTGCCCAACTTCAGGAGGTAGAAGACTGGTTATATGAAGATGGTGAAGATGAAACTAAAGGTGTATACGTTGCCAAGCTTGAGGAACTCAAGAAGGTAAGTTTCATACACTAAAAAATATCCCTTGCCCTGCCAAGGTATCAATCACACATTTCCATTTATACCCTTTTCTGCTATTAGGTAAAACATACACAGCGAGAGGTTCTGCTTCTCCTTCTCCTTCTTGTTCTAATGATTGTAGTTTTTACTACTGCAGCGAGGTGATCCAATTGAAGAGCGTTACAAGGAATTTATGGAGAGGGGTACAATAATCGATCAGTTCATCTATTGCATAAATAGTTACAGAGAAGCTGCCATGTCAAATGATCCCAAATTTGATCATATCGACATCTCCGAGAAGCAGAACGTAATGCTCGTCAATTTAATCTTTCTCCTCCCTTCTTTCATTACCATCAAACCTCAAATGGTTTTTCTATTTCTCTGTAGGTATTGAATCAATGTGTGGAAGCTGAGTCATGGCTCAGGGAGAAGCAGCAGCAGCAGGATTCACTTCCAAAACATGCTTCTCCTGTACTCCTATCAGCTGACATAAGAAAGAAAGCTGAGGCAGTTGATAGGTATGCCATGTATCCCATCTCCGTTTTATTTCGGTGATATTTCCATCATTCATTTGGAGTCGATGTGCCGTTCGCTATATGGATGACTCTTTCATAAGGCGTAACTGATCATGTTATAGCAAACAACCCAGTTATACTTTTGTAAACTCGCAGACTTCCCATTTGTTTCCTTGTTCTCTTCCATTTTACAAGTAACATTTTCTCTATATATTTTCCATGAAGGTTCTGTAAGCCGATCATGACGAAACCAAGGCCGGCCAAGCCAGCTAGTCCTGAAGCAACTGCGACTCCACCTCCTCAGGGCGGTGAACGGCCACCACAAAAAACTGAGGGGGATGCAAACACCAATGCTAACGCGGGCACCAATGAAAATGCTGGGGACGGTGCTGCTGGTCAGGCACCACCACCACCGGGGACTGAACCAATGGAGACTGACAAGTCAGAGAACACAAGCTCTGCATAATTTTTGTTGATGATGGTTTTATTTTGAAGTTAATCAGAAGACCAGAAGTCTCTTACCTTCTCTGTATAAGAATACGATTTGAACTTTTGGGAAATAGGCTTTGAAAAGTGGGATTAACAGGGAGTGGCTGCTGCTGGTATGTTTTGGTTAGAGCCCTCTCTCTGGGATGGTTTTGCAGATTTTATTGCGTTCTTTGAAATCCGGATTTTTTTGGCTCTCTAAAAGGGTTTTGAAGAGAAAATGATTACGTTTGTGGGTCAACCTTCCCAACCCGCACGTTAGGGGGTTGGGTTGTTTCTGTACGGTATCTAGAAGCTGAGTTATAAATCTGTTTACAATTCTATAATTTAGTTTCATACGATGTCTGCTTTCGATTAAATACATCAATTTTTGTTATTTCTTTTCACAGTATTTGTGTTCTATTTTTTTTTAACATGGCCAATTTTTATTATTTCTTTTCACAGCATTAACGCGGGCTATGTTGATTTTGAATGGATGTGAGCTATATTAAGTGGGTGTTTGGAAGTTAAGAAGAAGAAGTGTGTGTTTGGCAATGTGGTTACAAAATTGATTTTCATTCCAAATCATGGTTTGGACAGATTTTAGCCAAACATCAATAAATTTCCCAGAATGGATTTTAAACTAAAATTATAGTTTTATCTTATAAAATCATGGTTTTGGACAATCTGTCCAGCACCCACGGTACAATGATGCATCTATTATATGAGAGAGTGCCGCCCGCTATTGGGTGTTGAGTTTTATCATTAATAAATAAAAATTAAATAATTAATTTTAATATCATTTATGATAATTTTTTTAAAAAAATAAACTCACCAACAATTAAAGAGTATGACAAAATATCTCTTCTTTCTAAATAACCACAATAAAATAGTATTAACTAAATATCAAATATATTTTAAATAGTCGAATGTATATGTATATGTATTATGTTAATCAATAAAATATAAATTTGTTTATGTCCTTTTTAGTAAATTGTCAATGGAAAAGTGATTCTACTACTAATCATCCAAACATCTCCAATTTTCAAAATTACTTTTTTTCCTAAAATCTATTCTTCCAAAATTTATTCTCTAGAATATATTTTTCTCAAAATCTATTCTCCAAAAGTTAATCCAAACACACTAGAAAGCACTTTTGCACTTTGTCAAATTATGTAAGTTAATTCAAACACACATTAAATGGTATAGTTCTTCAATTTGGGGCATCTCTTTCCATAGACCTTTGTCATGTTAACTGGCCAGTTCCAATGTTTTAAAATTATTATTACCCATCAGATGAATGATTTGATTTAATTTTAAATATAAAATTTTAATTAATTTATTTTCTAAAATTATAATTATTTTTAAATTATTTTTTTATTATACGTATTAAAGAGAATTTTCATTTAGGATATTTTTCAATATAAGTAATTAAAATAGTATTTAAAGAAATTAATATGATTTTTATAAATAATTAATTTAAATAATAGATCCTAGGACTCCATGAAATATTATATTTTTTCATTATCGGCGAGAAACATGGAGTACTCTATTTTGAAACATATTTATCATAGATTATTGTGGATTGCAAAGTAAATATAATAATTAAAACGTAATTTCACCTCCTCGTCATGGGCTAACTCATTATGAATGAATCTATGATATAATAGCACTTAATATTTTAATATATTAATCTTATTTTTTAGATGGATTAATATTTTAATTTTATTTATGGTATAATTTTATCTATAATTTTTTAATTTGATATAATATTATTTTTTAAATATTAAGAATAGTATTAAATTAATAAAATTAAAAATAAAATTATATTAAATTAAAAAATTATAAATAAAATTATATTATAAATAAGATTAAAAAAAAATAAAATCAAGATATTATTTTCATGAATAAATCCATGTATGGGTATCCCCGTGAAAAGAAGATGGTTTCGGGGAGACCGATAAGCAAACCATAAAAGTTGGGCGAGGTCGATGAAGAGGGGAAGGTTAAGCATAACTAAGAAGAAGATCACCAAGTTTGTTTATTTGATTATCATAGTAAGCGACTGCTAGTTTTGCTCTCCGTGTTACGCGGCGGGCGTAAGCTCTGGTGTTTGTTGCAAGGAGTCGGGCTGGAGCATATTCAGGCTGCTGGGCAACAATAATGCATATTGGCTCCATTGCTATTAGGAGGAGAATCTCAACTTGGCCTCCTTTCTCTGAGAGATTAAAGCAAACAGGTATGAATTTAATACCGTTTTTCTCCCTTTTTTCCCTCTTGCATATGAAAAAAGAACAAAACTCAACTTTGATGGGTATTGCTCTTTTCCCTGGGCACCAATAAATTTGTACTGAAGGAATACCTGATTCTTTTTAATTTGGATATATTGAACTTTCTATCTTATTGTCTATAGTTTAAACTAGCAGAAAATGAGATCGTCGAAATGTTTCATGTTCCTAGCCCCAAAGAAGAAAGCCAAAACATTCCCATGAAAAGAGGAAGGGTATCATGGAAGGACCCTTCTACACGGACACTGGATGAGAGGTTCATTCGGATTTTGAAAATATTTAAATGGGGTCCTGATGCAGAGAAGGCAATGGAAGTGCTGAAGCTGAAGGTGGATACACGCCTGGTTCGTGAGGTTCTAAAGATAGATGTTGAGGTTAATGTTAAGATCCAATTCTTTAAGTGGGCTGGGAAGAGAAGGAATTTTCAACATGACGCAACGACATACATGTCTTTGATCCATTGTTTGGATGAAGCTGGGCTAGTTGGTGAATTGTGGAAGACAATGCAAGACATGGTTAGGAGTACTTGTGTAATTAGTCCTTCTGAGTTATCTGAGATTGTGAAAATTTTGGGCAGGGCTAAGATGGTCAACAAAGCATTGTCTGTATTTTATCAGGTTAAAGGTCGCAAGTGCAGACCTAACGCAGCTACTTACAACTCTGTCATCTTGATGCTGATGCAAGAGGGCTATTATGAAAAAGTCCATGAGCTGTATCATGAAATGTGCAGTGAAGCTAATTGTTTGCCTGACACAGTTACATATAGTGCACTCATATCAGCCTTTGCAAAGCTAAATCGAGATGATTCTGCCATTAGATTATTTGAAGAGATGAAGGAGACTGGATTACGGCCCATAGCAAAAATTTATACAACTTTAATGGGAATATATTTCAAGTTGGGCAAAGTTGAAGAAGCTCTGCGCATAGTCCAGGAAATGAGAGTGCAGCGATGTCCCCCAACTGTCTTTACCTATACAGAATTGATAAGGGGACTGGGGAAAGCTGGGAGGGTTGAAGATGCGTACAGGATATACAAAAATATGCTGAAAGATGGTTGTAAACCTGATGTCATTCTGATGAATAATTTGATTAATATTTTGGGTAGATCGGGTCATTTGGAAGATGCTATCAAGCTTTTTAATGAAATGGAATCGCTTCATTGCACACCAAATGTTGTAACATATAATACAATAATCAAATCTTTCTTTGATGCTAAAGCTCCACCTTCTGAGGCTTCTTCATGGTTTGAGAGGATGAAAAACGACGGAGTTGTCCCCAGCTCATTTACTTATTCAATTCTTATTGATGGTTTCTGCAAAACAAATCGTGTTGAGAAGGCTCTGCTGCTTCTTGAGGAAATGGATGAAAAAGGCTTTCCACCTTGTCCTGCTGCCTATTGCAGCCTGATCAACAGCCTTGGAAGAGCAAAACGATACGAAGCTGCCAATGAACTATTCCAGGAATTGAAAGAGAACTGCGGACGCTCGAGTGCTCGAGTGTATGCTGTAATGATAAAGCATTTTGGAAAATGTGGACGTCTGAATGAAGCTGTAGATCTTTTCAATGAGATGAAAAAGCTTGGATGTACCCCTGATGTGTATGCTTACAATGCACTCATGTCAGGAATGGTGAGGGCTAACATGGTAGACGAAGCTTATTCCTTGCTTAGAACCATGGAAGAAAGTGGTTGCACCCCAGACATAAATTCTCATAATATTATTCTAAATGGCTTAGCTAGAACTGGAGGCCCAAAGCGTGCTATGGAAATGTTCACAAAAATGAATCGTTCTAATACTAAGCCGGATGCAGTTTCTTACAACACTATTCTCAGCTGCCTTAGCCGAGCAGGCATGTTTGAACAGTCTGCAAAGCTGATGAAAGAAATGAATTCAAAGGGATATCAGTATGATCTTATTACCTACTCTTCAATACTTGAGGCAGTAGGAAAGGTAGATGGAAATGTGGCAGAATCATGAAAACAATTTGGTATGGTATAACTTCTCATCTTAAGACTTCATTTCAACTTCTCTGAATGAATATTATCAAAGCTTTGTTACTCCAGAATGTCATTTTAGACGTTTTCTTTGCTACTCTACAGAGTTAGTATTCCCAAAGGGGAAAAGTCATTGAATTAATTTTCATTATAGAAGATGCATGTGAAGAGAATATTTGGTGGACTGGAAGGTTCATTCTAATATGGTTTTTACCTGGGAGGTTTCCATAATATTAACCTGTGTTAAGTTTTGTTGAAGCTTACTAAATTAGAACGATTAAAGCTGACTCTGTCATTTGAGTAAAACTTGAAGGATAAAAGATCGAGATTGCATATGCATGAATGCATGATGATTAGATTAACATTCTAACACATGTAGATAAAATAAATGAAAACTGTTGCTTCAACAATGACAAGCAGCTTAATCCCACTATGTGATGTTGGCTCATCCGATTTCTGTGTTCTATCAAATGACTACTGTTGCTTAAAGCATTAATTTTTGTCCACTGAGGATACTATGATACATTATAGTTCTATACACCTGTTGCCTTGTGCAGGCTCTACGTTTTATGTTAATTGAAATATGAAATATCTGATTTCAAACCGGAACTGAATCTAATGAGATATGCACAGTGAGGAGGTTAAGACAAGTTATTGTTGTTTGGTACTGCTACGACTTGTCTGCAGGTCAGATTTCCTCTATTTAATTTCCCGTAGGAAACTTTTTAACTTATTTTCCTTGGAAAGTATGCAAGGAAGCCATTAATATCAATCTGGAAGTCGAAATTAATAATTTAGCAAGAATGCTTACCCTTCAGTTCAGATAAGGTAGATATGGAATAAGTCAGTATCACATAGATATGGTATGGAGATGCCATCGGTGTTTTTATCTGGTTGCTATAGATACTCGACACTAAAGCAATAGTCAATTAGGCAAAAAAGAAGAAGAAAAACGTTCATGGCAATGGTAACTTATTCTACCTTTGTTCTATTCATGATGGTGTAAGAGTGTCTTAATATGGGCTACTTCCCAGCTGTGTTCTTAATTTCTTTTTCCCTTTTCCATAGTTAAAATTATTTATTCCTTACTTGCCAAAACCTGAAGTAGGGTTGCCATAGCATATGCTTAACTCTGTTTATGCATCTGATGTTGGCTTTAACTTATGAATATTTTTATGTCATATCTATTAGTGGGAGATAGGCTATGTGATTGTTTTTCTGTTTATCTAAATTATGAGCCCCATAATTGTCAATGCAAATAGTGTGGTTAATCAATTTTCTGTGTTGCCTTCTCATACAATTCTTTCATTACTGATGAACAAGATTATGATTATGCAGTTTTGGAAAAGTACTTTTGGTGTGGCCAAGGGAATACTCGTTGCATCAACATAAGGGAGAACTTACCATAATGATTGAAGAGTACAAAAATTTTGAAGTTGAACTGGCATTAGAGAATTAATTGGAGAATTTGATTTCACGCTGCAAGAGTCATTATATTTGGAGTCGTCAGCTGACTAAGAGGGACTTGAGTCTGGATCCTTGTTTTTAATGGTGAAGTTCTTGTAAATGTAAAAAGAGAAAACAAAAAAGAAAAAAGATCGAGTGGTATAAAATAAGGAATTATGAAGGAAGTGAGTTTCATAGGTACATTCTCCCTGTCATTTTTTCTTTGAATTCTTTAACTTAACAGTCAAGGATTCTAAAAGATCCTCATTAGAGATTTTGGCAATGAAGGAGAAAGGGATGATTAACTCAGAATTTGCTTTCCATTACTTGATATGAATTTGCTTACCAACGAGGGTTGGTCCGAGTGGTAAGCAGCTCGGTATCACTTAAGCGAGGTCTCGAGTTCGAGCCTTGGCGAATGCAGAAAATTCCCGTTGGGAGACTCACCCACCATAGCCAGGTGCGCGACGCGGGTCGAATCCGGATGTAGTCGGGGCAAAGCCCCGGTGAACCGGGTGGGCAACTAAAAAAAAAAAATATGAATTTGGTTCCTCTGACGTTGGTGAAGTTCTGCACAAAATACCAGCAGTGTCTATCCTTCTCTCTCTCTCTCTCTCTCTCTATATATATATAAATTTATTTATATTTAAAAAAAATTCCATATAACACTAAGTGCTAGTACTTGGCATAGACTTCACCTACTTCGGAGATTCAAACCCTAAAATGGATCTGGATTCCAATTAGCATATACCTTTTGATCTTGTAGAGCCTGCTATGTGACCTAAAGGTCACATATTTAAATCATAGAAATAATCTTTCTGCTTGCTCCTAGACCCCACCTAATAGGAGACCTTAAGAGCTACAAGGCTTATCAGACCAAAAAAAAGGAGCTAAAAGACATAAATATTACTCATCCTTCTCTACAGGATCATCATTATCCTCATTATCTCTCTGGTCCAGTTTTGCAATGTCGCCTTGCAATCTCTCTAATATCTGCCTCTTCTGTGTTTCCAATTCTCTATGGAAATCCATTCTCATCTTTTCCAGCTCCACCATCTGCTGCCTTCTACTATTTTCAATCTTCTCATATATCTCGCCGAATTTCTGAATCGATTCAGCGAGCAATTTGAAGGAAGTTTCATCACCGTCCCCTCTTCCATGCCTTATTTTCTTCGGATGAAGTCCACCTAATAATAAATCTTCATCTTCACCAGTATATTCTGAATTCCCTGGACTATCCCTCATTTCATCTAACCCATTTGCACGGTTCAAATAAACTCTAGGGTTCATAAAAACATACTCTCCTGAGTCTAAACCACAAGAGAGACCAGCTTGCTGTGGAGGGGAAGACAACAGCTTATCTATCCTTTTGAAATACACCCATTTGCTCAATCCACCACCCATTTCTGCTAATTTAGTTTTCTCTTTTTTGTATTTTTTCTTTAACGTGTCTAGACGATTCCGACACTGAGTATCTGTCCTTTCAATTTTTGAAACTTCTGATACTTCTTCTGCAACTTCTTGCCATTGCTCAGACCGAAGACTCTTCCTTCCTTGTTGAAGAAACCGGTTCCCCCAAGCATCGAGAAGAAAAAATGTCTCATGTTGAGTCCAGTCAGTAAGGGAATTCCTGGAGCCAAAATATGGTTTTGGTTCTGAGTGAGCTGCAGCTGATGGTGATGCTGCTGCTGCTGGCAAAAGAGGGGCAACTTCATAAGCTGAAATCAAGCTTTTCAGCTTTCGCTTTTTCGGATGCCATTCTGAATCATCTTCAACTCTCTTCTTATAACTCTTCTTCTTACCCCCATCATCATCACCATAAGTATCATCATTACCATCATCATCACCCTCATCATAATCATTGTCACCAACATCATTTTGCAGATAAATACTATTACTCTGATCAGCATCATCAGCATCTTCCTCGTCTCCTAAAAGTTCCACATCATCTTCTCCATCCTCCTCCTCATCATCATCATTATCTTCCACATACTCATTTGTGACCGGCTGAGAATATGGAGAACTCCGAACCCAACGGTTTTGACGATTCGGATTGCCATAACCATGATGGTTTTTATCACCATACATAATAGGGGGATATCTTGAATCATCCTTGGTATCATCCATTGAACAAGCCCCAACTCCAAGCAAGTAAAGCCACAAAACCAATGGGAAAATATGGGTTCCTAGCTTCTAACAAAGTAGCCCATTTTCACTGAATTGGCTTAAAATATCAATAATTAACCTCTTGTACCAATTCCAGATCACCAACACTTCTCTAACAGATTCGAGTCCTTCAATAAATCACCAAGTTTTCTCTCTCTAAGAAGAAATTGGGAATCTTTTGCGTCAACTCCTATTACTATTAACAAAGAAATCAGATAAACATCTATGTAACGAACAAAGCCCTAATTTAAGAACAGAAGAAAAGCCCCTGATTCACAAGCTGAAATCGAATTCCCGGAAAAATAAGAAGACATCAAATCTTACCGGAAAGTATGCAACTTTCCAGAAATAAGCTTTTAAGTTGTCGAACTTTCTCCAGGATACGATCGAAGGGATGCAAAGTTTGTAAATTTGGAAAAGGCTGAACATAAAAGTGTAAACTGTGAAATATGATAGCAAGATACGAAGTTGCAGAGAGAAGCCGTCTAGATAGAAGATAGTTGCTGCTAGGGGTGGTAATTTGGGTTGGACCCGCGGGCCTAACCCGTCAACCCGTTAAAAAATGACGGGTTGAGTTGTAAAATTTGTAACGCATTTAGATACGGTCTTTTTGACCCGCACTCGTTAAGCCCACACTCGCGGCGGGCTAACCCGCCGGGTTAGGGGGTTAGCCCGTTTTTTTTTTTTAATTTTTTTTATTATTTATATTCTATATTTATACTTTACTAATTTGAGAATTTTAGCCAAACAAGGGACATTATATTTAATTTATATTAACTTTATCTCGTTGAGTCATTTCTTTATATATATATTTATTTTATTTTATTATTATTTTTTTTATGATAAATTTATCTATGAATGGTGACAAAGTTAACTAAATAAATATTTTGACAACTTCAAACATGATTCGAATCTAATTAATATTAAAATATATGATTTTTTTTTAAAAAAATAGGCATATATATTAAAAAAATAAAAAAAAATTATGAAAAAAAAAAGTTGGCGGGTTGGTGGGCTAGCCATGGCGGGCTCGGGTTGGGGTAATCCCAACTCGCTTAAAAGCGGGTCGGTTAAAACCAGCCCGCCTTTATCTCAACCCGCGACGGGTCAACCCGTATCCGGTGAGTTGGCCCGCATTACCACCTCTAGTTGCTGCTAAGGTAAGCCGAGGGCGTTAACAGTTATTCACTTATTGTATTCATTTTTTTATTTATTTATGAGTCAGATTTTTTGGAGAATTAGTGAGAGCTCCGTGTAAAAAATTTATTATTAAAAACCTTATAAAATTATTAAATAATTAAATAATTTTAAGAGATTTAAAGATAATAAATTTAATTTATATAATTATTAAACTATTTTTATACATAAATAATAAATTATTAGAAATACGATGATAGTTTGATATATCACAAATAGTATGTGGAGATAAATTAATATGATATAAATGATAATTAGAGGTTGTTATAATCGCACTACTATTAACTTTTTATTTGTGCATAAGATAAGACTTATGCTAAGTAATTTTTTTTTACATAATCTCTGAGTAATTTTTTTAAAAATTTTAAACTAAGATGACCATATGCTATTTATCAGTATATCAAATGAAGTTGCCTGAAATCTTTTGAAAAGACCTAACCACTAATAAAGTTTGATATAATTAGAAGATAGTGAGTTTATTAAAGATGATACCTTAGATTCAAGAAAATTAATTTATAGTTATCAACTAAAATATATCGCATGCCCTCCCAAAAAAGCTAATAAGACAAGCATAGCGTAGGGGTTAAAAAAATAATGACATTGACCAACAGAAATTAAATTTAGTTAAATAAATTAATTTTTTTATGATATGATGAATCAAGAATTTCTGTTAAAAAGATATAATTATATTTAAGGTCTATGTTTCAAATAAAATTATTTTTAATAAAATAATATATATTAATAAATGGAAAATTAATTATTTAATTTTTATAATTTTATTAAATTTATAACACGTTCTTTATAGTTTGACGAATGAATGCTATTGATTTATCTATATCTCCTTCCATCCTTTTTTTTTTAGAAAATTCTTAAGTAACTTTTAACTCATCCTACATGGCGTCCTTATCAGCACCATGTCTTATTAAACAAAATGAGGAGGATTTTTGTTTAAATGTGATCTGAAAGAATGAAACGCACTGTAGGTTAGAGATTCAGAATTTTGAGAGGGGGAAGAACGCAAAGAAAGCGAAAGAGATGAAGAGCGGAGATCGGAGACCACGAGAAAGCGAGAGATTGAAGAACCAGAGATCTGGAGAACACGAGAAAGTCGAGATTGAAGTTGTGGAGGCCTAGCTCATCGGCCTAAGGTGAGAAAGCGAGAAGGTTGAAAGACTGCTGAAGGTGCTGTGATCGAGAAGCTATGGCGTAGTTGGAAGAAGAGGCCGTAAATTGTTCCAAGTAGTGTGTCGTCGTTTTGGCCACCGTTCCCAAAGTTCTTTGCTACCAGCCTTAAAGTTTTCAAAAATGATCTCTCCGTTTCCAGTATGGAGCTAAATATAAGAAAAGACCTCAGAATTCTGTGAAGCATCAATAACAGCACCCAAACACAAATTGTAATTTTTTCATGGCTTGTGATTTTGGGTGTGTTTGGAAAGCTTTCAAACCAAGATTTTATAAACTCTTTTAGGCAAAATCTTAGTTTAAAAAAATTTCAAAACAAACAGATTTATTTGTCCATAAGTGCTTTTGGACAAAATTATGGTTTAAAATCATGGTTTTGAATAAGCTATTTAAAATAGCTTTTTCAACAGTAAAAGAGCTTATAGACTATCCAATTAATATATTACCCCTATTTTTTCTTACACCCTCTCTCCTCTCTCATCCCTATCCCTCTCATCTCTCCTCTCTCTTCTTTTATCTCTACTTTTTCTTACACCCTCTCTCCTCTCTCCTCTACCCTCTACCCTCTCTCCTCTCTCTTATCTTCTCTCTACCTCTCTCCTCTCTCTTACTTTAAATCAAATCATACCCTTTTTAGTAATTTACTACCATAAAAAGTTATTCTAAAACTAACTATCCAAACACCTATTTATTCAAAACCACTTTTTTTACATAAATCTTTCTCTAAAAGTCCTTTTCTATAAGTGGTCTATAAACCTTTTTTTTTCATAAGTATTTTTTTAAAATCCTATCCAAACAAGTTTTTATGGGAAGAATGCAGCAGGATATCTTTTCAAATTAATAAAAAGCCTTATTCTTTGTATGCTCTGTCATAATACTTCAAAAAAAAAATCAGTTGTAAAATAAGATAACTTCGTAAAATTTGAAAATTCAATTGGAAAGTCAAAAGACTAATTACAAATTACTTATATTTTTGTACATCAAAAGTCAAAACTACTTGTGGTGAAAGAACCTCTTTTTCAGTACAAAGGCTTTGTGTGGTTTGATTGACTAGGAACG
Organism: Leucaena leucocephala; assembly: GCA_037074615.1. Classification (NCBI taxonomy): domain Eukaryota; kingdom Viridiplantae; phylum Streptophyta; class Magnoliopsida; order Fabales; family Fabaceae; genus Leucaena; species Leucaena leucocephala. The sequence goes on along the minus strand of CM073555.1, from coordinate 18,196,161 downwards.
TATTAGGAAAAAAAGAGAAGAAATGTTTTAAATGATTAAAACTTAAACTCAAATAACACAACCAAAATTAGCTAAACAAAAACCCTTTGTGGCTTGATTTGACTAGGAACAAATTTTTCTTTTTTTTTTAAATTATATTTATAATCTTTATAATTTTATTTAATTGTTAATTTGGTTTTATAGTTAAATTTGTAAATAGATTTTCAGAGTTTATAATTTGTAAAAATAAGTATGACGCAATTTTTATCCTCTATGTGAAGTTATGTGAAATAGTAAGCTTATATATTTAAGGTATTTGTTTCTAATTAAATCTTATACAAATATATATATTTAAACACTTAAATTTTTTTAATTTAAAAGCATTATATAGCATCTAATGTCCTGATTTTATATTTTATATGCGTCCAATATCATAATCTTATTTGTGGTATAATTTTACCTATAATATTTTTAATTTAGTATAATTTTTTTAATTTAGTGTAATTCTTAATATTTAAAAAATAAGATTATGTTTAAAATTTGTTTGGGAAATTTTCTATAAGGAGCGATGTTGTTATGTAAGTTTTTTTAGATTTAAAATTATCTTAAAAATATTAAAATAGAGTAATATTATATTTTATCATTAAAAATTTAATGTTCAACATCATTTTTTATTTTTTAGTAGGGTAAGACAACATTGTTAAATTTTAAAAATTTTAGAAATATTGAATTCAACAAAATTTTTGAAGCAAATTTGTTGGAAAGAATTACAAAACAAATCAACAACAAAAATGTATAGTAATTCTTTTATTTATTTGTTACTTTTAAAATATTTCAAATAAAATTAATTTCAAGGTGTTTAAATTCAAAATATTTTAGAATAATCATACATAATTAATATGTATGAAATTATTTATTATATTATCAATTTTAAAAGTAATTTTAATTCAGAGATATATATTTATATAACAATTTATTATGGCATCTATTTACATTTAAGACAACCTTGTTTGTTCTGTAATATTTTAGAAGCCATTTCATAAAAATATATACTTTTTTTTGTCTCACATCAAATGAGATAATTAATTGGCTAATGAGTGAGACATACGATTATTTAAAGCGTGTTCAATTTCTGAGGAGTACTATTTTGTCGTGGCTCTAATCGTAGAATTTGAGAAGGTATCCTAATTTTTAGGTACCTAGGTTTACGCCTGATGATAATAGACGGTTTACCCTATCTGATATTGGTATCGCCTAGGAGAAAGAAAAGCTTCGCCTTGCTTTTAAATTATAGGTGAACCCAATCCTTTTCTAAAAATTTTTATACAAAAAAAATTGAATTCGTGATCCTATATTCATAGAATTTTTTTTATACTACTAGAATGTAAAAACTATTGGCCTAATTCTTAGTTTTGTTAAAAGGTCACATATTTCTTCCATGATACAGTGTTTTTTTAATATTTTGTACACATCTATTTTGTTTTGAAAACAAGAAAAGGTTATCAATGATAGTATTTAAGAGTTTTATTTTTACCGAGTAAATAGCACCTAATATGTTAATATTATTTATTAGGTGTGATCAATATTTTAATTTTATTTATAATATAATTTGACCTATAATATTTTTAATTTGATAAAAAATTTTATACTTAAAAAATAAGATTATAGGTAAAATTATAGTATAAATAAGATTAAAATATTAATCGTATTAAAAATTAAAATTAAGATATTAAGTACTATTTTATTTATATTTATTTTTAGATAAATATTAGATTCTTAGTTATTAGCAGTAGTATTTTTTAATTCCTTTGTAGGTCCCCATCATTCAGTTTGGCGTTATTTTGTTGTATGTCCTTTTGTATTTGTGGAGTGAAAGGTTTATGCTGTACAGGATATATTCAATATTTGGTATTGGAAAAAAAAATCCATAAAGATTAAATACGTATCAATTGACGATAATTTCGTCATTTGAATGTTTTAACATAAAAAAAACAATGATTTAGTTGAACGCGTAATCAATGAAATTATAAAACCCTATTCTTAATATAAAAATTAGATAATTAATTTATAAATATTAATTTAATAATAAAAATATAAAATTGCTCACCCTATAACTATTCCTTTAAAAATACCAACTACTTCAATTATTATTACAATTTCAAATATGGCTGAATTCAGAAACTCTGACCCATAGATGTTATCACCGAACCTCGTTATATGGGCCCACGGAAAAACGTCACGTTTAACAGAACGGTGTACTTTGGTCAGTTATTTTTGTGAAGCCCCATTCAGCTTTGTGGCTTTTGTCCTTAAAATCTCCTGATTTTTAATTACTCACAAAAATTCGTTTTTTAAATAAAAAATAGCTAATTCTCTCATCTCATCTCGTGTATATCCACTCCATTACCATGGATCCCATATAAAGGAAACGTATGGGGTCCCACAGCCACGTGTCACTATTTCCACTGTCCAAGAGTTTCTTAATGCTCTCAATTGATACATTACAGGTTCGTATTCAATTTCCACTTCCTGTGTGAGTGATTTGCAATTTTGCACGAAAGAGGTTGCTTAATCTACGTATTTTCGTACAATATACGGTATACGGTGTACTCTACGTATTTGTAGCGCGAGAGAGTGTGTGTGTGTGTGTGTGTTTTTTTGTATGCGTAGTGAACTTTGGAAGTCTCAGTGGTTCACTGTTTCTCTGACTTTGATGCATGCAAGAGGGTACTGAGATTGTTAATAAATGAAGATGAAAAATGTTGAAGACATCGATATGCCAAGCAAGAATTTTGGCTTTTCGCTCTTCGCCGAATCCCCATTTTGCTGAGCCCCCTCCTGCTTTTGAGTTTTCTCGAATTTCAAGAGTCTGGGGATTCCGAAGAAGAAAACCAGGTGCGTTTCCAGTTTCCACTTCACCGTGATTTTTTCTTTTTCTTTATTTTTTCTGTGTTCTTTGATCGCTGAATGCCGAATCGTCTGTTGCATTATCGATTTATCGGAGTTCTTGTTTCTTGAAACTTTCCCTAGAATTTTTTCGCGGTTCATTTTGGAAAATGTTTCGGAGCTTTACCTGAGAGAGAAAGAAAACAAGTTTTACTGGTTAAAATCAGGAACACTTTTTGTGAGATTTCTCTGTTAACTAGATAATTTCTCGATTGAGAACAGGGTGATTCTGTGCGACTTCAAGCAGGAATGATCTGATATCGGTATTCTTCGGGTGAGTCATTTCGGAACTTACCCTCTCTCTTATGGTGCATGTATCATCTGTAGAAACAGAAACTGACCTCTTGGTTCGGAGCTTCCAGAATGTGACCATTGCTTTTTCTTTCCTGTAGTAAAATCTTTAATACAGTCCGATATTGGTATGATTTTTTAAGTCCTTGAGGTGTTTGAATCATTCGTTCACTAAACATATTTTTTGAAAAACTATTATTGTAGTCAGTTTCTTAACATCTTATTATGGGATCTTCAATCCTAAATTTGACTTCTAATGGAAATACAGATTCTTCTTGGCTCTTCAAGAAGTATATATGCTGAAATGGGAATTCATACTCTCTTTAGTATTCTTTTTTTGGGTTAATATTAGTTTGCATTTGCAAGCATGAAAAAGCTATTGTTGTTAATAACTTCCAAAATTTGTAAGCTCCAATTTCAATTATTTCTGCGCACATTGAAAAGGAGCAATTTCTTGTTTGCTTGTGGTTCTGTTTTCTGCACTGGATTTTCTTTGATTAAGAATTAAATTAATATTGTGCTGATTTATTTAGCTTTTCAAATTTGATGCAGAACTAAATGATGGTTTTTTCCTTTGAAGAAGAATGGGGCTTTAGATGATGCTGGGGTAAGAAAAAATAGACTTATTTAAATGTTTTGTGGTCTGATGGCTGATTCTTCTTTCCATTGTGATATACTAAGCCTTAGACATATAAGCAAACAGTTTTCTGGTTCTAAGGTGGGGTTTGGTGCTAAAAGATTATCAGATTCTGAATCAGCATGGAGCCCCACTTCGCCCCTCGATCTCAGATTCTTTTCAAATCTTAGCAACCCATTTAGTGACAAGTCTTCTAAACCATCTTCCCAAAGTGGACAAAAGAAGCAGTTTGAATGCTGTGAAATAGGCCTTGGTATCATAAATACACTTGCTGAAGAAACCAAGCTAGACAGCGAAATCCGGGAAATATCTCGGAGGAAGAATATAGTTTTTGGACCACAGGTGAAGACTAGAATTCATAAAACATCAAAGAATTGCTATGAATCATTTCCATCTTGTGTGAGATCTAATTCTTTGCCAAAGAACTATGTTATTTCTGAAATGAAAAATTCCAAATTTGAACCTGTAAGCTTCAATCATGTCTCCAGCAATAGAGAGTTCCCTCAGGAATCTGAAGCTTTCAAGAATGTTATGATGTCTTTGCCAGTTGCCACTAAGCCTTCCTCATCATCAATAGACTCGAATCAAATTTTCAATTCGGGAACCTATGAATTTTGTTTAGAACATTCATCTTCAGGAACGAGTTTAGCTCCTGTAACTGGCCCAAGTTCACAGTTAGATTGTCTTTCAAATATCAAACCAAGTTCACTTCCCATATCCGTTGATTTTAGTAATGGATATTTAGGCTCCCTTTCGGCAAGAGAGATAGAGCTTTCTGAGGATTATACTTGTATTATTTATCATGGTCCAAACCCTAAGCGAACACATTTTCTTGGTGACTGTATTTTGGAATGTCACAAAACTGACTCCACCCAGTTCAGCCAGAAGGAAGAACATGCCATGAGATTCTTCAAGGTTTCTACATTATCAGAAGAATCAGCAATCCCTTATCCCTCTGACAATGTTTTGAGCTTTTGTCACTCATGCAAAAAGAAATTGGAAGAAGGGAAAGATGTTTACATCTACAGGTTTGAACCTTGCATCTTTCATTTCTTGCATTAATTGTCTACACTAAACAAACCAGGTGGTGTCGATCATCGATCTCGGACCTCCCCACAATTGGCATTTTGACTGCAGGGGATGCAGTTAGGCCAAAGTGACATTTGTTTTTTTCAAAAGAAAATTATAGAGACTAGATATTTCAATGACGAAGGGAAATTGTAATTGTGGGGAACTTGGGGTTATTTTAGGCTGCTCATCTCGAATTTTCGTTACCAGCAACATAGCCAGTGAGCTATTTTAGCCAGACTGCATGGACTATAGTCAAAATGCTGACTGCTGGGGGATTGGCACCTGCTGGTGTGAAGATTCAATAAAAGCCTATGTCGGGTACTAAAGTGAGATGGGGAATCTTATCTAAAAAACTAGTTGTTAATGTGGGAAAGTAATATGAGATGCTTAATGAGGTATTTAAGTGGGTTGATTCTCCCACATTAACAATTAATTTCTGGGGCAGGGTTTCCATCCTACTTAGTTACCCGTCAACTTATCAAAATTGGTTTAAGTGTATTGGACTTGACTGCCTAAAATCCCCTTAAAACACCTACTTTGTTGGTAATCTATTGACTTCTCGCTTGGTTAGCTATCACATTTTTATATGTGAGAATTTCTTTCACTTCTCATGTAGTATCATCTCTGTGCAACTATTGTTTTTGAAAAAGGCAAAGAAATGTCAATTGTAGCTTATTTGCTTATCTTGCAGGGGTGAGAAAGCATTTTGCAGTTTTGATTGTCGCTCTGAGGAGATTTTAGCTGAGGAGAAAAGTGAAAATAACTCGGCAGAGACCTCGCCTGATTCGAGCTACCATGATGTCTTCCTCATGAATCTGCCTATGGCCAAATAAGAGTCCTCTGTTTGTTTACTCTCCAGAAACATGATATCCAAATGATGTTGTTAAAAAAAGGTAAAAATGTGGGATACAAATAAGGTGCTTTTGTTTGCTGGTTGTGAAGTACCAGTTTTCATGGTGGGATGAGTCATTAGGTAGAAAAAGAAAAGGGTTCTCTCTGTTGTGAATTTGTGATGACTCTTGAAAAAGTTATTTGCTTCTTTTATAGCTATGTCCTTATTCACTCATTTGCTAACAATTCTCCATTTTACATTTTTTCTGGAGCTTGTAAAAAATTCATTAAATTGGACCATGGATTTTATTTGAACATGTTGGGACGAGATTCAAGTTCGGATCTGATTTTAATAGAGTGCATTATCAATTTTTCATACAGTAAAAAATGGACCGAAGTTTAAAATCTGATCAGAAGTTTTAAGAAAAGGAAAAGCTTCCACTATTAATAACCTGATTTAAAGCTTATACTGTGACGATACCTCATAAGATATTCAAATTTCTAAGTAGATTATTGCTCTGTTGCTGATATTTCATATGTTTACATACTTAATTGGGGGGCTTTAACTTTTAACCCTTGTTTAGAGTTAATTTGAGCTCAATTGTTGTGTATTTGTGTTAGAGGGCAAGAATGGCAAATTCGGAAATTTACAACTTTAATTCATATTTTTAATGCATATAAAATCTAATCTCAAGGGAAATTAGAAGTAACAAAACGATTAAATGCAGAATTTAGCCGCTAAGTAAATTTTAGGAGGGCAAAATGAGCCTATGACGTGGCAACTTATAATTCGCCGGTTTTGGATAAAATTGCTTATCATTTATTCGGTGATTTTATTGGGTCAAAATGCAAAGGAAAACAAACTCAGAAGGTACAAATCTAGCTTACGTGGACCTACCTCCGCACAAGGAAAAACACAGTCATTTTGTGTGAACATTAATGGATTGGAAATTAATTTCTCCTTTTTGTTATCCGGTTGATTTTTTTTCAGATAGTTTCTGGTTGATGGCTAATTATGCGAGTAAGCATTTTAAACTTCTCCTATGTATTTAAAAATTATAACTATTTAGAGCACATTTAAACTACTCTTATATATTTTTGATTGGTCAGAGTGATAAGCAGTTCGATATCGTTTAAACGAGATCTGAAATTTAAGTCTTGATGTATGTAAAAAATTTACTTTTGGAGACTCACCCACCATAACTAGGTATGTGATGCAGATCGAATCTGAATGTAATTTGGGTAAAATTTCAATGAATCGGGTGGATAAAAAAAATTATAACTATTTAGAGTATGTTCGATCTGGGTACTATTTTATTGTGGTTTGTGAACATTGAAAAATTCATGTCAAAACCAAGAAAATAACTTATTAGAGTGAGGGAAGATTCAACATATATCAGCTTATAATTATGTTCTCTGAAAATATGAGTGGAGTCACTACGTCAGATATTAATTATATTTTTTTTAAATTATCGATATAGTTTGTTACAATTTTTTTTTTAATTTTTAATATATAATACATAGTTTTAGGGTACATTTGAAATTTTTTTATTTTGAATTAAATTTAATGACTTAAATACCTATAATTGGTTTTAGTGAAGTGGTTAGATACCTTATAATGGAGAATTAAAAGGATTCAACATTAATTCATTTTCCCAAAAAAATGAGATATAATTTTGTGAAAGTAAAAAAAAAAGTAAATGTAATTTAATTAAACAGGAATAATAAAAGTGAGTGTTCTCAGGAAAAAAAAAAAGAATAATAAATGTGAGGTGAGAATGAGAATTGGTCATTTTTTTTCCTATAGAAAAAGAATTAGTCATATTTTTTCGGATAATATATTAAAAAAATTGTGGGAAACATTCGTTTTTGGCCCTTTTCTTTCTTTTTCAACTTTGGGTGATCATGGAAGCTTAAGCAAAAATTGAAAAGATAGAACGGAAGAAGAGCGATCGAGCTCACTTCATTCTTGCAAAATAATATCGAACGAGAACGATATGGGCTTCGTGGCGGGAAGCTCTTGCTTCTTACATTCTTCTTCCCTCTATCAATTTCCCTTCCCTTCGTCGTCTTCTTCGTCTCAATCTAATTCTTGGGCAAGAAATGCACACGGTAAGAAAAAGTTCAGAGCTCCAATGGCGTGTTTGAGTCAAGATAGCCCAAATGAGAGCGGTTTTTGCAATAAGAGGACAGTTATCTTCATGGGCGTCGCTATTCTTCCATTGCTGGGATTCAGAGCCAGAGCTATTGAAGGATTGGCCACAAGTAAGTTCAAGATTTCTTATGTTTTCGATATCGATAACACCTCCAAATTTCGTATGTTAGATAGATGGCTCTAGCGATGTGCATCTTCGTTGTATACTATTTCGTTTTAGAGCAAAAGTTGACTGGTCTGCTGTGTACTGAATCTGATCAGTCCTATTTAAATATTAGAGTTCTTTTTAGTTTACTTTGTCTAGTTTCTGGAGAACAGTTTTCATATGATTCAAATCGATGGGACCATTCCGGAAGAATTTTAGTTTCCGTGGTGTTCTTTTAACGCTGAAATTCCTTGCATCTTGTTTTGGACTGTGACTTTGAGAGTTTTTGACCTGTTTTTGACCTTATATTTAATCGTTTTGGTTGATGGATGCAAAGCAAATCATATTGAAATGTTGTCATTAGGTTCTTTATGGTGCACTTGAAAATCTTGGATGAGGTAACTTTACGAGTATCATTACTAGGAGCGAAAGCCATAACCTATTATTCTTGCTTATCTGCCCATAATTGATGTTGACTACTGCTTGAAATTTTCCGTAAGTTTGTCGAATAATTTCTTGATAATATCAAAGTTCCTGCTTTCTTACTACTGTGATATTTGATTTACAAGTAAATCAAGGAGTAATTTGCTGAAATACTTGAATGACCGGAGGTCTAAGCTTTGTGCCTTAGATCCATTACATGAGCTGATTTAGACACAATATTAACCACCTCATGGTGGTTAAGGAAACTGATGATGAAACGAGGCCAATATAGAGAATGTTCTCACTTATTTTACTTTTGTTTTTGTTATATTTTCTTGTTACTGCTTCCTTGTATCAATATTATGGAATCTAGATTTTTCTTTCCTTTTCTATGAGGTTGTAAAATAAATGTATGGCTTGGTAAAATATTATCAGACTTGTTATTCTTGATTCCTTTGTCCCTTATAAATATAACAATGAACTCCATAAATATGTTAAAAAAAAAATCCATCTTCTGTTGCTTGTATTACTTGCAAATGTATAACAAAGTTTTCCAGCAAAAAATAACTAAGGACTTCAGGCGATGTACTGCATTTTATTTTCCATGTTATTTTCTTAGCTGCACATACTACCGACTTAGTTGTTTCATAGAACATTACAATATCTTTTTCTAAAACTTGTGTAATTTTTTATTTTCCTTTCCAGAACAAAGTGATGTGGAGACACCAGAGGACAACCAAAAAGTAGAGGTTTCAATAGTTTTTTTTAGTTCAGATAAAGCAGTTTATTGCTGTTTCTCATATTTGTCATTGGCATGCTCAAAATGTTACTAAACTGAGTTACTTTTGTGAACAGACGGCACAGCAAAGTGACAGGCCACCGAATCCCTTTGCGTCTTTCCTGAATGCGTTTGGAATAATTTCTTCTGGTGTGTTGGGTGCTCTCTATGCATTGGCTCAGCAAGAAAGCACCTCTGCTCGCTCAACAGTAGAGACGGTAAGATTCTATACATTGTTACTGTCCAGCACTTCTTGAAACATCTGAGCATATGTATATGTTTTGGCAGTTGACAAATGTTTCTTCTAAACAGACTTCTAGAATAAAAAGAAAATCTGGGAGTAACTTTCCTTTTCCTATGAAAGGAACAAAGAACTATCCTGCTTCTTCTAATGTAATTTGACCTTATAAGGATAAAGATCTGTTGGAAATAATTTATTGATTGTTAGAATGTATGTATGGTTTATTTATTAGGTTTAAGCCATAGATGTTAACGGTTGTGCACAGATGAACGGAAAACTAAAGGATAAGGAAGAGCTGATTGTATCCTTGAAAAAAGACTACGATTCGAAGTTGCAGAATGAGCAGCAGGAAAGATCCAAGCAACTTGGGAAAGCAAACGAGGAGAAGCAAGCTTTGATGAACGAAATTAATATGGCAAACAATACTGCCGCTCGCTTAGGGAAGGAATTAAAAAGTGAGAAAAGTTTAGGTGAGGAGCTGAAACTCCAAATAGAAAACCTTAGAAGTGAGCTTTCAAAAGCTGATGCAGACAAGGAAGGCCTTGAAAAAAGTTTGAATGAAAAGATAGGTTCTAGTGAAATCTTACAAGAGAGGATTACTCTGTTAAGTTCAGAGCTCAAGGAGAAAGAAGAAGTTGCTCAGGATCTTAGTTCATCACTTTCAGAAAAGGAGTTTGAATTGAGGAATTTGAATTCTGCCTATAATAAAAGCAAGGATGACGTGTCCAATCTTCATTTGCAAATTCAAGGTTTGAAAGACGAACTACAGAAACGTGAAGAGGAGCTAGAAGCCAAAGATTCGTTGGTGAACGAACTAAATGCTAAAATAAGTTCATTGACTCTTGAGAAGGATGATTCTTGGAAAAAATTTGGTCTACTGGCGGAAGAATACAATGGCCTAAAGTCGAATACTGAAAAGAAGGCTGCTTTAGATGCTAAGCTTTTAAGGGAAACAGAAGGAGAGCTTCATCAGCTAAATGAGAAGCTACAAATTGCGCTTAATGAAGCAAAGAAAAACCAAGCTATCATTGCTGATTTGACCCAAGAAAGGGATAGTTTGAATGAGTCTCTCAAGAATGAATCACAAATGGTGAATAATTTGAAGCATGAACTCCAAATCACACAGGAGAATCTTGGAAAATCAAGGAATGAGGCTGCTGAATTGGGAAAACGTCTAAATGTGTCAAACACACTGAACTCTGAGCTGAAGGCTGAGGCCTCTAAGCTTTCAGCTCAGCTCACTGAAGTTAAAACGTCGCTACAGAAGAGCCTTGATGATGCCAAACTAGGTGCAGAAACACTAGCCGGTGAGCTTATGACAGCAAAGGAACATCTAAAGAAAACACATCTTGAGTTGCAAAGTAAGTCCAATGAACTTACAACAGCCCTTGAAAGCCGCGATAGCTTACAGAGAGAGTTGGTCGATGTGTACAAAAAGGCTGAAACTGCAGTAGGGGATTTGAAAGAAGAGAGAAAATTAGTCACTTCTTTAAATGCTAACCTACAATCTCTGGAGCAGCAAGTCACAAAGAACAAAGAGGCTCAAAGATCTCTCGAGAATGACCTAGAGGAGGCGACCAAATCAGTCGATGAATTGAACCGAAATGCAATGATCCTTTCCAACGAATATGTGAAGGCTAAATCTCTTATTTCAAGCCTTGAAAATGAGAAAGAGGCGCTTCAAAAGTCCCTTGCAGAGCAGAAAATTGCACAAAAAGAAGCCCAAGAGAACACTGAAGATGCTCATGTCATCATTATGAGACTTGGGAAGGAGAGAGAGACCTTCGAGAACAGGAGCAAGAAACTTGAGGAGGAATTGGCTTCGGCCAAGGGCGAGATATTGCGGTTAAGGAATCAAATAAATTCTTCAAAAGTTACTGTTAATAATGAGCCAGTGCAGAATAATAAAAGTGAAAGCAAAGACAAGGTCACTGTAAATGCACCAAAGAATGTGAGGAGAAGGGCTAACCCCCAGTGATATATAGAGAACCTAAGTAGCTGAAATTTTCTTTTACTCCTAGTTGAAGAGCAGACTCATGATGTAATATTTTCCCTTGAGAAGCTGTTTAAATGTTGTACTCAAGTCAATTCTCTTTCGGGTATATTACAGTTCATTCCCTATATTCATCCAAAATAAACTTTCTCCCTTGAGTTTAAAGTGTCATTTAAAGTCTAAAATGGTTATTTCAATTATCACTTTATGATATTCATTTAAATCTTAACCAAAATAATGACATAATAAAGGTTAAAAGTGAGATTGAATTTAATACCCCCGCTTATATTATATGAGAGTTTACATGTTATAAAGCCACAAGGCCATTAGCACAAAAACTATTTTTATATGAACTAGTCACTGCAAACCTATGGATTCATCATTATGAATCTACTAGCAAAGAAGTATTCCATTTTACAAAGCAATATATTGTGGGTAGTATGGTAGCTTGTCGCTATTAATAATCAAGATAGTTATAAGGAAAAATTTATTAATCATGAAGACTTAAGTTCTAGTATTCATTACTCTCTTTGTATATTTTTATATATGAAAATATGTCAGATATTTTTAGTTAATAGAATGTTCAAACATTGTGATGTGTAGTTAATGCTTGATGGGTGTAGCTTTGGTTAAATCAAGCATAATAGGATGAGTTTAACTGCTTAGGCTAAAAATGATGAAAGGAAGCAAGCAGGAATCTGAAAATAAAAAAAATGAAAGGAAGCAATACCAAATTAGCAATATAATATGGCTATGTTTTTTTTCTATTACATGAAATATGAAAAATAGATAATAAATTAATATTTAAAAAATTTACGTCTAAAAAAATAAATATTTTAATTTAAAAAAAAATCATTTAAATATGTTGAGTTATTATAAGTTGATATAAATATAATTTAAATTAGGGTATATGTAAATATTTCTTCATGTACTTGGATAAAAAAAACGAATAATGACGTAAGTAAAACGACATATTGAGTCTGAGCTCCACGCTTTGGGGAGGATGGCTTCGTTCTTCATTTCGATGACATCTTTCAATTCTTGTCATCTATCTTGATCTCAAAATATTCGTTCAGTCCCTGATTCGGTTTTCTCTATATCTTCAATCTGAGGCTCTAATTGACTGTATTTGTTCGACAAATTCGCTACTGTTTTCTCAAGATCTACATGTCGAATTCGCTATCAACAGTTTTCACATCCAGATCTGAATACGTGTGAATGATTCGACTTTGAAGCGTATGCGGAGGAGTGGAGCGGAATGAATTAATGTAGCAAGCTTGGTTAGGGTTTGAAGCTTTGAGAAAACTTGGTTGAACCATTTAATCACTTTGTGAGGACAAGGCTATATTAGTTTAGAAAGTTTAGGAATTCAATTCTGTGCTCTAGGGTAATTTTGTGACTGAATATATACTGAAAGATAAAGTTCTTGCTACAATCGCTTGCCGCCATGTTTTATGGGGCGGCGGTATGGGACCCTAGCCTGATCGTTGCACAAATTGTTTGTCTTCAATGTGTATACTATATCACTCTTGGACTCTTCTTAGCGATACTTGTCGGAACACGAGTGTCTCGGCTGAGTCTCGTGTATTTCTTTGATTATGTAACCATCACTACCTCTACCATAACTGGTTGGTGTGTTATTGCTTCATTTATTCTCAGCTCAATTGCAGGGTAAATATTCTACTTCACCTTACTGACCCTCCATGAGTTTTCTTAGGCTCAAATGCTTCAGTATGTTACTAACTATAAATTGTTATCGATATTTGATTGTATTCTACGTATCTATGCTCATTTGCCTATAATTCAATTTCAATCAGGTTATCAACTCTAGTATCCATTTCCGACTCTTTAGAATCTATCTTAAATACCACAAGGAAATCATTATTATTTGCTCTTTTTTGGAAGTTTATGACACTGGTCCATTTTTTAAACTTCTATAAGACCGTATCTATATATGGCACATTTTCCTGTTTATTCTTTCCAGGGCTCATAACTGCTTATATACCGGTGTTTTTTGGTTATCCATTTACCCTTTGATCAACATAATTTAGAAGGGATATTGAACGCTTTTAATTAGATTCTTCATGGCATCTCCACTCGTTTTTTTCCCTAATGCTTGTCTCTTTATTTTAGCCCTTTTTTCTCCATAAGCTAGTAATGCGCATTCATTGAAAATTTTATTTGTTTCTTTTCAGTTTGGTTGATTTTGCTGTCTTTGTCATTTTGGGTGAAGGGTGTAAAATTGGATTTTCTGTACCCATCCTGCATTTTCTAAAACTTCGTAAATTTCCATCTTTTGCAAAACCTGCAGATAAGAAATACAACTTGTGTGGAAAGAGTAAGAAATAGGTGAGGGGAGTGGGGCAGGAGAATAATAAGTTGTAGGCAATGGATATGCTTTTATTCCAGTTGGGGGTAATTCTTGTAGTTGTTGACTTGGAATATACTTGTACTGTTACTTGTGTTTGAGTATGGTTCTCTCAGTGTTACACAAAGTTATTCCTTTTCCGAGGTTATTATTTCTGAGTTTCATGGCATTATGGGTTGAACAGTGACCTAGTCAAACATTTTCTTATGTATTGTTTACTCAGATTTTGAATACTTGCTCAACATTATTAGAAAATGGAAACCTGTAAGGCTTTCACCTCTGTGATAGTCATCAGGTAGATTGTGTTATGTCTTGTGTTCAGATATTTCTGTGTGTGTGAGGAGACTTAGGCAAAGATGTTGTGGATTAATGTGGCTACAATATTTTAGCTGTCAGAATGAACTTTTGTAACAACTCTTTCATAATACTTGAAAGTCTCAAACTACTTTGGCCTGGATTTATACAGTTATCTTGTTTCTGCAGGGCTGCTTATATGCTTGTTTTGATTGAAAGGACAAAGAAGTGCTTGGACTTTTCAGCCACCCTCTACATCATTCATCTTTTTATATGCATAGTCTATGGAGGTTGGCCGTCTTCCATAACATGGTGGATTGTGAATGGTACTGGAATTGCAGTGATGGCCTTGCTAGGTAAATATCTGTGCATCAGGCGTGAACTCCGGGATATACCAATAACACGATACCGCTCAAGTAAGAACTTTTTCCTGTATGGATGTTTGGCTGACCAGTTGGATTTACCCTGGCTATTTAATCTTGCATGATTGTATATATATTTTTAAGTTTCTATGCATGTCCAATTTTCAAATTTATGTTACGCAAGCATTCACCTTCATGTCGTGTTATGCTACTGTCCCTTATTTTCTTGTTTATTTTCTTTGGATTTTTTTGCTCAGAGACCTTGATATTAATTTATGCATTATCTCTTATTGTTAGTAATAAGAGATTAGAGTATAATTTTGAAATTTTGATCTATTTGACTTGATGATTACTCACTATTAAACTAGATGAATATAGCTGAGATCTGTATAAGCTATGTTTGGGCATGTATAACACACATATCGTAATGCACTTTATGCTGTTGGTTTAGAAATGTAATTAAAAGCCACATTTCATTTTGATTTCACTGTGAACAGTTAGCGATGATCTCTCTCTCTCTCTCTCTCTCTCTGATTGACCTAATTGTATTAGTTGATTCTGAAATCTGAAATTTCCATTCAAATTCCTATGCATTTTTTCCTTATACAAGCAAACTGTGCGGAAATAATGTTTTATTTGTATACATTCATTGTGATTCCATGTCTCACTAAACCCTACTTTGGCTTTACTTGTGATCTGAATCATCTGATAGAGTTGAGTTCTTGTAGGTGTTTGACTGGAAGAAGGTTGGATTTGCTTGAAGTCTATAAAAAATTGTCTTGCGACATTGCAACTGCTGTTGTTTCTGTGCCTTGTATTTGGATGATCTCCCATATAGAGCCCTTGAAGTGCATAATTTTGTCATGCAATTGAAAGAATAGCCTTTTCCTTTGTTTTCCTCCTTAGCTACAGGGAAGAAAACTCATAATCAGAGCAGACTAGGTACACCATTTTTCAGGGAATTATTCAACTGTAGAAGTTAGTGATTCTTTTTTCTTCTTTCTTCCCCATGGTTTTTAGGTCATGTGTGTAGAGCTTCCATTCTTTTACACTTTTGTGAGTTCTTAGGTTTGCTTACAATCTTAAAATTCGTTAAATGTTGTATAACTTCCTACCCAAGTTTGTTGAGTTAGGAAATCGAATGAACCTCTGTTACAAACATGTTTATATGATTATTACATCAATATGGGATTGAAATTTGCAGTTAGCCATCCTGTATGTAGCCGGTGTAGTTTAATTGTTGGTTTTTCTTTTTAAACTGGTCTCTTCTAGCCAGTGAGGGACCCTGCAAAGATCCCAGGGATTTTATGAATATGTGAAAGACTCCATCTCTTATACATCAATTACATCCTTTGCAAACCTGACATTCACGGTCCTGTGAGATAGAAAATTTTGATATGTAAAGTTAGTTGCAATTGATAGCAGATATTCATGTACTTTAACTCAAAACTTCCACAAGAATGGAGCCATGAAGACATCTCTCTTGGATTCTCTTTCTAACAAAAGCCGAAAAGGATAACAGTTGGGAAAAATGAAAGGATGAAGCTACATAGCAAAGACCATCAGCCCTCTGTTAGCTGAAGGAAAGGCTAGGAGCATCTAGCTGGGATGAGAAACTTTCTTGGTTAAGGAACAAGCCTTACTTTTCACTAAAACAAAAGCTGACTCTTGGAATATTACAGGGTATTTCTCACTGGCAAAAACAAAAACTCACAACACTACTAGAGTTTTCTTTAATTGCCAAAAGTTTGCTGGTGTTAGTTTCCTTTTTTTTTTCCCGAGTCAGTAAAAGCCTTTTATATGAATCAAGGCTCAGCTTTCCAGGACAAAGAAATGTCAGCCACAGCTTCTCCCACCGTGAGATAGAGTCCTTTCTGCCCAAAGGAATCCAAGATATTTGATTGATGCAACTTTTCCATCACAGTCCCTGCAGGATTTGTCAACACAAACTGCATACAAGCAAAAAATATAAAGATTAGGGGGGAACTTTGGTAAGTCTCAGGGCCTTCTAAAATGTCTCATTAATTGTTCAATACCTGAAATGATCTTTTTTCCAGAATCTTTCTAAGTTCGCGTAATGTGTCAATTCCACTCGTGTCTATGGCTGTCACAGCTGAGAAAATGACATTTGATAAGTCAAAATGACTGCAAATTTTTTGTTGTTAATGTTGTAAATCGATGAAAAATTGATGTTGGTCTTTGAAAGATGGTCTCATAATCGAGTACTTGTAGATTTTTGTATCACTTTTGTACCTAAGAGTAAGATTCTTTATGAACTCTCAGAATTTTTTATTCTCCGACGGTTGTAGTATTTGTATCGTTTTTTAAGTCATATCATCAGGAATGAAACTAATAGAACAAATTCTATTTTGTATTAGATAGATATTGACACCATCATTTGAGTCTCAAAAAATAGGTTTATGATCATTGCAAGTTCATAAAATTTACCTGTCATATCTAGAATTATGCACTTCAATGTACTTTCATTGTTTGATTTTATGCGCTCTTCCTCTTCTCGGACCCATCTCAGTATCCTGCACCAAGCCAAGCTCTTAAATTCATCACTCAGAAACTGCTTCTGATAAACTTCATATATTCAACCATGAGGCTGCTTAACTTACCTTTCTTGCAAGTATGTTGAATTAGCAAAGTAGATGGGAGATTCAACAGCCAAAATGAGAAATGAAGGAACCCTCAAAGCTTCTCTGTATCTATTTAGGTTGTGGTATATTTGTGTTCCTGGTATGTTCCCCAACACTAGAGTGTTCGGCCGAGACACATGAAGCAGAATCTTGAAGACTGAAATTGAAACCTGAAGTTTTTGCTCAAGTCAGTAACTCTTACTCATCACAAAGCCTTATCATGTTCTTGTAAGTAAGAAATTCAAGTTTCAGTTTCTTTGGAAGAATCAGCAATCTTTTCCTCTGATTAATATACCGTTAGTATTGAAAACTCACCGCAATACCAAGGCCTAGGGGAACTGAGATGAACAGAACACCAAAGAAAGAGCACAAACAAGCCAAGAAATCAAGCTTGTCGACTTTCCACAGTTTATATGCAGCTTGATAATCTATCAGTCCTATAACAGCAGTGATGATAATGGCTGCCAGGATGAAGTTTGGTGTGTAATAGAACAGAGGCATGAGAAACAGAAGGGTCACAAGAACAGCTGCAGCCATTATTATGTTTGAGACGGCTGTTTGTGCTCCGGCGTTGTAGTTGACAGCTGATCGAGAAAACGATCCTGCAAGTTGATTTTCTCAGAATTTCTGTTTCGGAAAGTACTTAAGATTCAAATGGACTAATGAAAGGAGAATGAGAATCATTACCTGTGGTGACATAGCATGAAGAACAACAGCCAGCTATGTTCATCAGACCAATGGCCATCATTTCTTTGTTTCCATCCACTTGGTAGTTCTTAAGTGCTCCAAATGTTCTTCCTACTGCAATTCCTTCCTGAAAGTATAATAAATTTTGTTAAAAATTTCTATGTAAGTGACAACTGAGATTAGTAGCGTGCATTTTTTTTAACATTTAATTATTATACTCTGAGATGCAAAAAGTTTGCGCATGAAAAATGTAACTAACTAAACTCACAGTAAGAGATAGAATCCCAGTGATAATGCCAGTTTTGATTGCAAGTGCCAAGTGAGGACCAGTGAAGACCAACATGTTCGTTGATGGTGGATTAAGGCCTTTTGGTAAGTGTCCAATCTGTCAAAGGAACAATTTTTTTATATAAAAAACAATTTTTTTTTATAAAAAAGTTTATGTAATGAATTAGTATTACTGTTGATGTAGTTATTTGGTATACTGTGTTGATAAAAAAAAATCCAAGAACTGTCTTTTCTTACAATTGCAATTCCATGAGTCTTGTTTCGGAGAAGAAAAACTAAAATTGTTGATAGAATAACTGATGTCAATGGAGCAGCTGCTGACACCCAGAATAGTTTTGGTTTCTTCATGCTCTGTTTCAACATTTCAGAACAAATTCAAATATCAAACAATATATAGTTATGATTAAGTTATGCATATCCTAATATATAGTTTCTCTCTCATATAATTACCTATTATTAATATTATCAGGTCAAATTTAAGCTTTAACAGGTTTATTTGAAGTAACTCTCTTATGGGATTTTTTTTTTCTCAATTTGCATTCAGACAGATTTTTTTTAGTTTGTTTGGTCTGAAGGATTTAGAGGGGAGATGAGAGATTTTACCTATTTTTTTTGTTTGGCACTATCAAATATTTAAAAGGGAAGAAAAAATTTGCCCCTTAACCCTCCTCTCTAAAATTGAGAGAATTAATCTGAATCAAACAATATAATATTAAAATTTTTTTATTTTTATTTCATTAATCTAAATAAGATTATATTAAAAAAATTATTTTTTTCCTCTGTTTTCTTTTATTAAAGTTTCTTCACTCCGTTGAACCAAACACACACACATCAAGTGTTGTATAGAATACATGATGAGAAAGTAGCGACTTACAATGTGCCTCGTTGCAAGCAGGAAAGCCAAAAATGCTAATCCAAGTACAATTGTTTGCCATGACCACTGCACAAGTTGCTCAAATATTTTAATCCACACACACACACATATATATATACACACGCACGCACACTTTGCATCACTAACTCATGAAATTTATTTGTGACCCGTGAGTTTTGACCCTTAGCTGTTTCATTCGTGAGAAACTTAGAGAGAGATTCCATGTATTTTTCAAAAGATTCTCCAGCCCAATAAATAAAGAAAATTTGGAATATGATTCTTTAATATAATGCTATAAGAATACATGTATGTATATTAATCTTTCGATTAACAATTAGCCTAAGTTATTAATGACCGTTCTTTTAAAATAATCATTTCTTCTCAATGTTTGGAGCAGCCAAAGAGGGAGAGAGACTTTGAAAGAGTTATGCCAGAAAGGAAGTGGGAAAACACACATATTTACATTTTTTTTATTACCTTTTTTATATTTTAAATTCCCCGCTTTTATTTCGGTTCAATTATTTTGTTAATCTTCAAAACTCAATGAATTTAAAAAAAATGTTTAAAATGTCAACATATGATCGGTGGTGATGTTATCAAATTCAACGATAACATAGTCATATTAATTTGACGACGATACAAATTATTTTTAAAAAAAAAATTATGAACTTTTAAACTAAAAATCAAGTGAAATCATGAGAACAATAAATTTTGGTGACAAAATAAATAATGAAGCTATATACAGACCTCATCTCTGTGATTAAAAACAGAGGACATAACAGGAATCATTTGCATCTTGGAAGTGAAGTGAGTTATTCCCAGTAAGCCTTTTAGCTGTTGCAGAGACACTATAATGGCTGCCCCTGCCATGAAACCCACCAGCGTTGCCTTTGACAGAAAATCAATCACAAACCCTAACCTGCTCACATTATTCATCAAATATTATTTTCATAACAAAATTATATAACTATGCTTTCAATTAACTACAACCTTTGATTTTTTTGGGAAAATTGTTGAAAAATCCTCATCCTAAAATTTATTGTCTAAAAGGTACCAAAAAGACTCACGTAAATTTTTTCATAGGTTTCAACATAAAACATAGTAGGCAAGAAATGGAATGAATACCTGAGAAAGCCAAGAGAAGATTGGAATACTCCAGCGAAGAAGGTGGCAGTGAAAGCGAGTTTGAGGTAGAGGATTGGATCTGAAACGTTAGAAACTGATTCGCTTAACATGGACCCCATAACCAGAGAGGCTATGGACACAGGACCAACCCCAAGATGCCTAGAACTCCCAAGCAGAGAGTATATCAATGGAGGCACAAAACTTGAATCTGCATCAACCAAATACCATTTCAACTGTTACTTCACACCGCAAACTTATTCGACCCTTTTTACTTACTTGATGATTCCATCAAGCTACAGAGATTCTGATTACTAACATAGTCCGATTATCGGTGGCAAATTTGCAAGCTTTGCATAGCTTATTCCCTGCAAGCAACACAATAATCTCAATCAGATTAATCACTCTGTTCTGTGAGTTTCCTTGTCTCTCTGTTTCTGTGCATTAAAACAGAGCAAATAATATACCCCAGAAAAAATGGTTTCAGATAAAAATTTTGGAAGCAGATTATGGCATATCTAAAATCAGAGAAATCATGAAACAACCAAAAATTTAAACATGGATCTTTCCAAAAACAACTCTGGCGTCTCCAAACAGCATCTCAGAAAATGACAAACAATATAGGCAACATTTGGAGTTGTTAGACACAGAGAGAGAGAGAGAGAGAGAATAAGAAACTGACCTGAGGAATGGCGAGGCTGGCAATGGTGAGGCCAGAGATGATATCAGAACGGAGGAGTTTGAGGGAGTAGTGAGGGGCCCACTGGAAAATGGGGAAGAGATACTGAAGAGTCAGGATGAGTTTGGTGAACCGGGTTTGGTTCTTGAAGCCATGAAGAGGGTCATCGGGGAAGAAGATCTCAGAGAGCCTGCGCTTGAGCTTCTGGAGAGTGGTTTGCTCAGGAGGGAGGCGAACCGGATGGATTTCCACGGAAGGAATATCGGTTTGGATTTTGACGACAGTTGAGTGGTGAGAATCGAAGTGATCGACCCGGTTTGAATTGAGACCCATTGCTGTGTAGTAGAAGAAGAAATGTAGAGAGGAAGAAGAAGAGGGGATTCTGATTTCTGAAGAAGGACGAACTGAGGGGGATTGAATTTATAGGGAAGAAGAGAGAGAGATGACCATTGTCTAATGAGCTTGTGCCAAGGGTACTCTCGCCACTTTCTTCAAGTTACTACCTTTTTGCTTTTTGTAGCCGTTTCTCAAGGGGAAGGATTCAACTCCTTTGTTTTGGTTGGCCCCAAAAACTAAAAACTCTTCATTTTTTTCCTTATAAATTTTTTGTATCAATATCTACTCAAAAAGAGGATACGCCGAGCCATGGCACAGCGTAGTCGGGTACACTCATGTTCTCCTATATCTCTGAATAGTCTCGGCTTGATTTGTTAGCTTGGTTGCGGCTAACTAATTTGTATTTTGTTTTTTTGTCTGAATTTGAATTTCCCTTTATCTTGTCAGTTTATTTTCTGATGATTCCCTCACCTGTATCTGCATTCACATTTGCGGAGGCATTTTGTCATTATCCTTCTTCTTTTTTTCAAATTAAACGAGCAAACACTGGCAACATGTTGTGATTACGAGTGAGATCAAACTCTAGCCCACAATGCCATCGGCCATTCTGTCCCTTCTGTATTTCCATTCTTTCTCATGTGGTTGTTCATTTTCGCCATTATGTTTCTCAAACTCATATTAGCATCCGAGATTTCCTTCTGTATATATAACCCTTCATGTCTCTTCTTTCTCTAACCTCATTTCTCTCTTTTTCTGTTTTCCGCAAACACAACCAACCGGGTCGAGGATGGATCACGGGAACCAAACTCGTATGCAGGTTTGGATTTGTGTTATGATCATGATGAACAAATGGCAAAATGTTCCAACTGTTGATCACAAATTCTGAAACTTTTTTGTTTTGGAGTTTGTGTGTAGGGAACTCGAATGCTTTGCAATTTTGCATGTTAGAATCTGAAGAGGTCATTGATCGATTTTGGTGGGGACTATTGGGTCCACTTTGATGGTGAAGGAATTCATGGTAGTTTTCTCCTTTCATTTTGGCACTATTTTTTTGGTGGTGAAGGATTTACTTTTCTTTTTTGTGCTTTGTCAATTTTTTTTAATTTCTCTTGCATTAATTTATGTGTCAAAAAACTCGAGAGTTTTTAATTTATGATTTCATTTTTTTTTAAGTTTAATAAACATTTTTCACTAAAATATTAATGATAATTCAACTACTACTTAATATATTTTTCAAACAATTTTGGTAGTGGATGTTAAAGTTGATTTTTCAAAAGAAAATGGATTAACCCAGTCGATACCTAATTTTTTTATCAACCATTTTTTTTAAATTTTATAATTTATAATATAAATAAACGAATGAATTATTTATTAATTTAACTAAACTACACTTGATATCTGTTTAATTTGTTTTAAAATGGCCTTCCTACCTTCTCATATTCAGACATTATATCACACCAGCTAGTTCCTTCTCCTATTTATTTTCAAGCTGGAAAAAAGTTAAATTTTTATATTATTTGATGAGATCGTAATTTTAAGCACTGATGAGAGAACAAATAAAAGATTCTTATTGACCAAAACTTTTCATCATGTTTGAGCAATCGGAACTTCTCTGCTCTGAAAAGATTGAGCATGATGATGACATTGTTCTTAGTTACTTTCACTTCAAATAATTTGCTTTTATCAATCAGACTTAGTACAAATAATAAAAAATAAGGTTATATTCTATAATCATATAAGTTTAATTGCATCTGTCATGGAAATTTTTGTAGTAGGTAATTCTATAAATCACTTATAAATACTCTCTGAAATATAGAGATGTACCTTAATTTTAGTGGGAAATTAATGTCAAATTTAACTAAACTTTTATATAAAAAAAATTAATTTTTATATGCTTCTGTACATTCCATACCTTTTCTTGTTTTAACTTTCTCCACACACATATTGTTCTCTCTCTCTCTATAATACTGTATCAAAATGTTAATACAGAAATAGTAATTACATAAATGGAGGTAAAAAAGTGAATGAAAAAAATGATTATTTAATTTATTAACATATATATAGTTGGGTGACACGCGATTTTACTCAAGCCACTTTCAATTTCTCTTTTAGAGAGAGGCTCACCCCCCCCCCCCCTCTGGTATATATCATATCTCATATATTTTACTAAAGTAAATTAATAAAGTCATTAGATGTGATATTAATATATAGCTTGTAAATTATTCCCCAATTCTTAATATAAAGTTTATTTAGCTAATTTGATTAGAATAGCATCTAATATCCTGATCTTATTTCTCATATGAGGCCAATATCCCAATCTTACTTGTAGTATAATTTTACCTATAATCTTTTTAATTTAGTATAGTTCTTAGTACTTGAGAAATAAAATAACATGTAAAATTTTACCAAATTAAAAAATTATAGATAAAATTGCACCAAATTAAAAAGATTATGGGTAAAATTGTACCATAAATAAGATTATAATATTGGCCGCATATGAGAAATAAAATCAAAATATTGAATGCTACTTTACCATTATTTAAATTAGTTAATATAATATATTTTTTTTAAAATACTATAATCATATTCTTTAATTCATTCACTCTCTCTTATTATGTGTGTTTGGATAATAAAGAAACCATAGTTTTATAAGGGTTTCTGACCAAACCATAGCTTTTTTTCAAAAATTTTAAACAAACAGTCATTTTTGTCCATAAATATTTTTGGGCAAAATCATAGTTTAAAATTATAGTTTTATATAAGCTCATGAGAATATATTATAGATAAAAAAGGGCTTATAGGCATTAAAACACCATTTACCCCTATTTTTCTAACACTCTCTCTCATCCTTATGCCAACAAGTCGTGTCTCCCACACTATGCTGTCGCTATTAACACTGAAGCTCCAATCTATCATTCTTTGTTGTCATCTAGAAGCTCTCTCCTCTGTAGCTTGTCCGTCCTCTCTCTCCTCCCTTGTTGTCGTTTTTACCTCCGTTGTCGTCGTCTAGATCTGGACCGAGGAGAAGTAGATAATGTAGGAAAAGGAATAAAGAGAGGAGGAAGACAATGGATAGGCGTCGACAGTGACGATGTTGTCGTGGGCTCAGCAGCGTCGACGTCGTGGGCTCAGCAGCGTCGACGTCGGTGGGCTATGTGTCGTCATCATCTTCTCTTGTAGAAGAGGAAGATGAAGAACAGAAAATGAGAAAAATAATTAATAACAAATAAATTAAAGTATTTATTTATCTCATAATTATTATTTTATCTCATGCCCCTTTCTAATCATTTATTAATCATAAAAGTTATTCTGATAATATCCATCTAAACACCTATTTAGTTAGAATCATTTTTTTCTATAAACCCTTCTCCAAAAAAATTTATCCAAAAATACTTTAAAATTATTTTTTCTATAAACTATTCTCCAAAAGCTAATTCAAACAGGCTCATTACTTGATTATCAAAATAAATATAAAAAAAATATATTATATTTAGGATCAAGATTAACTATCTAATTAAATCGTATATTATTAATATCAGAGTATTAATTAGGTAATAAAGTTACACAAAACAGATTTTTTTAATGGATTTCATTTTATCCCGTATCGAAAAAGAGTTGAACTTTTTATCACGCTTTGCCGGAAATAAAGTATTTAATATTTATTATAAAAAGGGAAAAAATATCATAAAGTACTGCTTAAATAATTGCCCAAAAAATGTACTGCTTAATTTAGTCATTTAGCCTTGTAATAAGCATGTATTTTCTTCTTAATTATTATTTTCTCTAATCCTATATATAAGTTATAATTAACTAAATCATGTTAATTAAAATATTAGTTAAAAATAATAAATATATACAAGATACTTATAATTTTTTTTAAATATACATATATTTATGAAAAGAGTAAGGGAGAGAAAATACATAATAATTTATTGAATGAGAGAATGACTGGTGCATGTGTAATAATTAATATATATTTATATATTTAATTAGGGTAAAAATGAAAAGAGTTGATTAAAATTTTAGACAAAAATAAAGTGAAACTTATATATATAAAACCATCCCTATCCCAAAAAACAAGTAACCCAAAATAAGATGTACTTACTATTTACATATAATTTTCTTTTGTTGAATTGAATAAATTAAATTAGATACTTATTTCAATAAATTATTGTATTTTTCTTTATATTTAAAAAGAGAAAGAGTGAAATAAAAAAAATAGGAAAACAAGAAAAGTTGAATCAACCTCTGAGTAACCTAATCTATGCCTTTGGTCTTGGGAACCACATTTTCATAACTTTTATATTTCTAATTGATGATTCTCTTAAACTTTAAATAATCTGCAGATAACTCTCTCTTACTAAAATATCATGTTTTATTAATAAACGGCATGCAAAAGTTTAAGAAAATTGAGGAAGTTCAATATCAAAATCTTAAAGTAAGATCATAATTAAGAAAGATTATATTATTTACATATATATATATATATATATATATATATATATAACTTCAAAGCAAGATTGTTCTGAGAAGAGTTACATGCAATTTAACCTACATTTTATGGTATTTTCTTTAATTTTAAATATATAAAAACCTAAATATAGAACTTCTAAAACAAAGGATGAAAAAGAGAGAGAATGTACAATAAAATATATTCATGCATAAAAGTTGTATTTATGTACGAGGCATAATGACAGTTAGTGCTAGCCTTGTGAATAAGATACCAGCCTCAGTCTGATCTTTTTGACTAAAATGAGTCAAATTCTAAGGCCCGCCCTTAAATTAACTCAAAGATATGATTGTTGTTCTTTATATATATTTACTTTATATGAGTTAAAAGAATAATTTATTTTATTTCTAAAAGTGAAACTGAACTTATTTTATCTCTCAAATTTATAATTTTTTCTAAATCCTCCCTACTGGGTATGCATAAAGGAGGTTTCTCATATTAAAAAAATTGTTTCCACTCTAAATGAGGATTAAAAGAGATATTTTAAACAACAGGGGTTTGATTTAACTGCATGAGTTAATTTTTATCGAGAAATGTACGTACATTTAGTGTCTGATGATGTGTTAATAAAATTATTTTTAGTATGAAGATACCTGTACTTAATAAAAAAATAGAGAGAGATACTTTGAGAAATTAAACTACCACATTTTAAAAAAAAACTAAATTAATTATAATTCTCTTAATTTCTATAAATTAATTATCTAAATTTTATATTTAGAAGCGGAAGAATATAATTTACCTAAAACAGCGTACAAATTAGTAATCCTTTGAAGAATTAACAAAGGTTAGGTTTGATCACAAAAAATCTGAAGTATATACATATAGACCCCATCTGCATAATTCTCCATCCCCCACTTGTGAGATTCTCCATTAGAAGATCTACATCTGGTTGATAACTAGCTAGCTAATTAAATAAAGTCAATTTTGAACAGAATTTTTAACCAAAAAATTTTGGCCACTGGTGGTTTAATGGCTTCTTCAGGATCACTTTAATTAATATTATTCATAAAAAAATTGATCCCCGTGATACCTAGCTCCCACTAATTCCTTTTATATATATATATATATATATATATAATTGGAACAATCTGCCAATTTGTTTGTAATGTAATGTGATTAATTAAAGTTTGAGGTAAGGGATCGATATATATACTTATAGAACATGCTTTGTGTACTTGCATTTATCAGGAAAGATCAAGTTGTGTAGTCCTAATTAGCGACAAAATGGTCCTTAATTCTTAATCATATGGCTAATATTTATAAATAAATGATGCAAGTCGAAGGAATGATCATCATCACCTTCATGTATAGCTAGAATTTAGGTATATATAAGAACGAATAGTTTATTATAACTGGTAATTAAGCTGGTTCAAGATCTTCTCGTCCTCTTATGCTTTCATTCAGGACAAATTCATAGATCTAAATGATTATTTATTTTATTATTTAGTTGATATTTTATAAATACCATTTTGATCCCAATTCTACAAATGAAATTATTATGAAAACAAACTAGAAAAGATTATATATGTCAGTATTTGAAATGAAACGGAAGATTTTAAATTGCTGCCACAAAAAATAAAAGTAACCGTTATTTGATTAGGGTTTAGGCCTAGTTAGTTAATTATATGGATAATACGATGCTATTATGATCTATCAACAATTAACTCTTTCAATATATATCATTCACTACGGTCATATTTGATGGCTTTCTTGAGTTTTTTTCTTAATCTTCTTTTAGCTCACTTCACACAAGACTCAAGACAATCAGTTCAATGATTTCCTCATCACCAGCTCCTTTTAAAGGCCTTCTTTGGATATGCTCATACATACTATCTTAATTCTTAAATGATTTTCTACCCTCTTCTCTATAATACTCCTCATGTCCTCATTACAAAGGGTTTCTAAAGAGATCAATAATCGTTATTATAAGAGGTACTAATTAAGTTTTTTTAAATATTATCTCTATTTAAAATTACTAACTATGAGAAAGTATATGCAATAAAATTTAAAAAAAAATCATTTAAACATGGATATATAAGATCGAAAATTTATTCTATTTTTAGACAAAATTAATAAAAATTAACTATTTATTCTTAGTTCTGATGAAATAGTTAGAGGTACTTTATAGGAAGCGAGCAGAGTAGATTTTAGACTATATATATAATTAATAAATTTATTTTTTCTTGGCATAAAGATCTGTATGATAAAAAAATTTAAAATAAAAAACAATGAAAGGGCTTGTTTGGAAACCCCTGCCTCTATACTTTTAGAATTATTTTTATGTTAAATTTTTCTCACATGGTTATCTAATATTATTTGTAAAAATTTAATCCAAATACTATGGAAAAAGTTAATCCAAACAAGTATGAGAGATGAAATAAAGGAAAAAGAGAGAGGGTTGCTATCTACGACAGGCAAAGGCTATCTCATAAGATAGTGCAGAATCAGAGAGAGAGAGAGAGAGAGAGAGTCAAAAGCTTCAAGCAGTGACATATTCCCGTCATGGTGATCAATATAATTAAGAACCACTAGTTTCTTTGAGGCAATATATATATATATATATATCGTTGTCTTGACTTGTACGTATAACTATTAATCCTGCATATATAAACTGTGAAGATTCTATTTCCTTCTGATCACTCAAATTCAAAACTAGCTACAAGCTTGAGAGAGAAACGTACAAAACACACTTTGTATATATGTATGCGGCGAGAGGAAGTTGCGTCCAATATTAGTGCAGCCCTTGACATGGATACTGTTCAATATATGTAAAGAGGAGGAACTTGTGTGTTTGAGAATTATGTGTACAGTAATTTGTAATATATCATCTTCTAATATTTAATATATGACATATTTAATTAATTTAATTGGATTAAGAAAGTTAGTTAATATAATTTTTTTCTAAAATATGTTGATTATTTTCTTTAACTCTCTCATTTTCTATCTTATTTGATTATTATTGAGGGAGTATTAATAGGGATAATTTAAAAAAAATGATAAATATAAAAAATATATTTTATATTTAACATCAATAGCTATTTCTCAATTAGATCATATATTAAAAATTGAACGAGTATTTTTTTTTGTACAAAAATTTTTAGAAAGGAGTTGGGTTCACCCACGATCTAAGGGCAGGAAGAAGTTTCCCTTCCTCTTAGGTGATACTAATATCGGGTAAGGCGAGTTGTCTATTACCTTCAAACGTAAACTTTGATACTTATTAGCTGAACAAGTATTATATTAGGCACCCACCCCACGATTGATGGATCAGATACTGACTCGAGCCAATTCAAAAGGAACACAATTGATGGTCCAGATGCAATCACCTTTTTCTCTTTTTCGATCCATTTCTCCCAATTTTCAAATATTCTCTTCTTACATTGCGGGAAAAAAGGCTGATGTTTAAGATCCACTCGATTGGGGGGCATGTTGAATTATAATCTATGTAAGTTCTAATATATATATATATATATATATATATATATCCATACACACACAGGGTTTAACTCATTTTTGTGGATCGTGCCATTTGTCAACAGATATTTCTATTCACTAATATATATATATATATAAGTGTCCGGAACAAGTTATGTGTTTGATAATGTTATATGGGAGCTTTATACAATAGAAGTATGATTTACAAATTTAAGGTGCTATTCTTTAAGGTGATATTTCAATGGTTCAGATTTTATGTTGATCTTATAGAAAGAATCTGATATGATGAGTGTCTATGATTCGTACCCTTTTAATCAATGAAACACAAATCAATTCTCCATTCAATTTTTAATATAAAAATTAATCAATTAATTTTAATAAATTAAATAAATTAATTAATTATAATAAATATAACATGATCTCCTATCAATTTATAAATTAGATAAGTTATTTTAAGAAAAAATAATAAATATTATATATAAAATAGACTAAAATATTAATTATATTTAAAACTAAATCTAACCCTCTAATTAACTCATATATATATTAAAGACATAAAGTTATAATAGCTTAATTGATCTTTAAGAATACTTATGATTATAGGCCTGTTTTTTAAAAATAATTGTAGTGTTGTTTTTATCAACTTTAATTTGGGGTGAAAAATTCAACAACGGTGGAAACAGAGCAATATTCCTTTTTATTAAAATTGTGAGTTTAAATATTGCGAATTAAAAAATAATTCCAAAAAACCCTCCATTATTTTGGCCTTTGATATATGCTGAAGTTTGTATTATTTTGAGTTGAAGATGTAAGTATTTGTTGAATATAAAAAGGTCAGCGTTGCTGGCTCTTACACATCAACGCCTTGATGAAGAGAAGAGGTTAATCATGGGTATGTGTGTGTGATATATATATATATATATATATATATATATATTAAGATGAGATGAGAGAGGAATTTGATTCTTGGTTTCGAAAGATCGCTCTTACTTTATAATTATCTCTTTTGAACGAAAAAAATTATAATTAATATTAAAGGATCTCTTTGAGTCTCCAGAGAGTTGAAGGATTAACAGAACTTCTCCGGAATAAGCAAAGAAGGAGAAAAGAGATTCCCACAGAACAGAAATGGGTATAGAACTGATACCAATTAACTTTCTCAGCAGACATTTTCTAATACAAAGAATGGTGGCTTCAAATACAGCTATATATATATATATATATATATATATATATTGCCACAAGAAAAAACTTGATGGGGACATTTTCGGACTCTAATTTTTCTTTTGTATTTTCACAAAAGTAGATATTTCTCATATAAACTTCTAGTGGAGGCTGGATTTTCAGTGGATAGAAATTGATTGTATATAATGACATTTAAAGATACTAATTCCTACCAACATATGTTGTCTCAGTAAAATGAATTTTAGCCACTTAAACATATGTTTGATTTCGCATGAATATAGAAAGTATCTTTAGAAAAATTAACCCCAATTAAATTTGATAATGTTTAAATTTAATTTAATTAAATAGGTATATAAAAAAATATATTAATTCCTCAAGGTATTAAGTGTCAAGTTGAGAGTGAGAAGAAGTTTAGGATTCAAACTCTCTTTTGAGAAATAAGAAATCGATTGTGTGTTTCACCAAAAAAATAAACAAAAAAATCCATTGGGTGTGTATATGATGTCAATTAAAAAATATACTTACTACCTCTTATTCTTAATATAAAATATATTTTATAATACAATTTATAATATAAACTATATACTCTTCTGATCCTAAATATAAAATTTAATTTATAGATAGGTCTTATATTTATTTATAAGCAAAAAAATATTATATTAAGGATGGAGTACTTTTTATTTTAAAAAAAAATAGTTGAATCTAGTTATACGTGACCAACATCAAGGAAATTGGATGAAAGGCTTAATCAAATACCTTGGCTTCCATCTAAACATTTACCCTATATTTAAATGGGAAGAAAATTAAGGAGGAAAGAATATTATGAAAAAAAAAATCTCAAAAATAATAATTTTTTTTAATTTTAAAAAAAATTCCTAGTATTCTCTCCTTTATATTTTATTGTAATTTTTCTCTCCATCTAAACATAATCTTAGTGATTATATTAGGAACATGAGAACTTATTATACTCATCTTTTAGTAATTAAATTATTTATAACACAAATTTCTTGTCAACCAACTTTATTAGCTAAAAATTAAACACAAATTGACTTATCACACTATGTGGCCCATATTCTGATCATATTAATTAAAAAAGTTCAAATTATTAAGAGAAGGCAAAATGTTTCTATATTGTGTCATTTCTAATTTTGTTATGTTTAAAACAAAATAAAAAAATTATCAAACAAGCGTCCGTGTAAGTTTCAATTAAATCATATATTCAACGTGTTTTGATGTAAAAAAAAATAAAGTGTTCATAAGGATAAAAAAGCATAATCCTTATCTATATGTAAACAAAAAGAAAAGACAAATTTCTACAGGAGGATTAAGCATTAGTAATGCCCTAAATCAAGTATGATAAACATGTTAATTATCACTACTATAGTGCATTTCTGATGTAAGAAATGCATTAAATTAAAAGCCATAAGGAATAAAGAAGACATTGTACAGGTAGGGTAGTCCCCAACAAGTGATATGATCTTTAAAAGGACAATAATTATACGATTGTTCTTGAGCCAAGTTTCATTCAAAGACAGAGTGCATAAAAAGGAACGCTTTAAATTTCACATCGCTTAGGGCCACAAGGGGACTGGCACACACACATGAACATGCAAGGAAGTACAAGCCACCCATATAGTAAGCAGGGTTACACATGAACAAGACATAAATGCTCAATACACCATCAGAAAAATAAAGCAAGCTTCTTCACTTTAATGCTTTCTTAATTGATTAGAGAGAAAAGTGCTATAGCATATGCCATTCATGT
Organism: Leucaena leucocephala; assembly: GCA_037074615.1. Classification (NCBI taxonomy): domain Eukaryota; kingdom Viridiplantae; phylum Streptophyta; class Magnoliopsida; order Fabales; family Fabaceae; genus Leucaena; species Leucaena leucocephala. The sequence continues at coordinate 18,164,124 of CM073555.1, read as the reverse complement.
CTGTGGTTTCGTTCGTTGGATATTAGTAGAGAGTGTTCGTTTAAGGAATAATACCTCTTATATCCGCTATTGAAAGGAGACTTTAAGAAAACATACTGAGAGAAATTTTTTAAAAATAGTATAATTTTGTACTTATCGATTTTTAATATAAGATATATTTAATTAATTTGATTAAATTAAATAAATTAGTTAATATGAAATATTTTTCTAAAATATTATAATTATTTTTCTTAATTCTCTCTCTCTATCTCTTACTTGATTATTGTTAAAGGAGTATCAATAAGAATAATTTAAAAAAAATTAATAAATATATAAAATAGATTTTATATTTAGAACTAATAATAATTCTCTAATTTTATAATATATTAAGGATTAGAAGAATACTGTTTTTTTAAATTTTCTTTCCTAATATTTTATCCTCCCTATTTTCTCCTCAGTTTTCTTTCCAACTAAATATAGCTAAAATATTGACCTCGGATTAGGAAGCACTTCCTTCTCTAATTCAATTTAAGTGAAACCAGTGGATCCATTAAAGGGTTTTGGAGAGTTTTTTTATTTTATTTGATTCTGCTACGCGTGTGTCTAACAATTCGAATGCATAAAAAGAAGGTGATTGACTCAGACACAGATGAACATGGAAGGAAGGAAGCCAGCCACAGTAGGGGTTTACGAAACAAGACATAAAAATGCTCAATACACGATCAGAAATAAAGCGTTGTGAAATTAAAGCGAGCTTCTTCACTTTTAGTGCTTGCTTGATTAGGGTTATTATTCCTTATTCTAAAGCCATATGAGAGCTTGAGAAAGTTTTGGTGAGTGGAGAGGTTTATCCTTGGAATATACCAAAAAGATTTATTAATATATATTTACACTTTTTATTTGTTTATTTGTTTTTCTTCTTCTGGGTAGCTAGTTTTCATAGTTATAATTATTTTCATGTTGATTCAATAATGGATTCTCATTGAATTCTCTAGAAGTGTAGTGTGGTCCTCGATATGATCTCAGACTCTTCTCTCTCTGAAAGTCAACTTTCAGGGGAAGCTATGGAGAAACTGCTCCTTTTCACTGTGCCATTATCGTAGTGGTGAAGCCACTGACACCACAAACCTATGCTCGGAAGGTTTTTAATTTCCTGAACGTTGTTAGCTAGGGCTATGCTTCCATTAATGAGGGCTACCATAATTCATGCTACTTCTCAAGAGCCAATGATCTAGTAGGCGATATTATTATAACAATCATGCGACTATTTACTAGTTCAAAATTTAAAGTAATATTATATAAACTTGTTATTTAAAAAATACTCCTATCAGGTCCTATTTTTAAGCTTTAAATTTGTGAAAATTTATGGCCTTTTTTATAAGCTTTATTTTAGGTTTATCTAAATATCTATTATGTTTTGTTTATAATTTTACCCTTAATTAATTATACGCCATTCACATATCTTTTTCCCATTCATTATCTCTCATATTTTTTTCAATTTATTCTCTCCCCCACTTCTCCTCTTTATAAATAAATAAAAGTATAGTTGGAAAAAACAACACATTCTTTACATATTTATTTCTTTTAACTAATTTTTTAATTAACATAAATTCATTATTTGAAACTTATAAATAGGACGAATAGAGGTATTATATATAATTTTTATGTTAAAAAGACATGTTAACATCGGTCTATTTAAAGGCATGTTTGCAATTTTTTTAAATGCACGTCTTTTTAACAATCTTAGGCCAAAAAAAAGACTTATGATAGGCCACAAGTCATTCTCTTAAGGTTGAAGCTTGGCCTAATTCACCTGTTTTCATCCGTATTAAATAAGCACAAATCTTTGAGAAAATCAAATTCTAAAAACTAATTATTAGAATTAAAGAGCCCAAAGACTTCTAGGGCGTATTTTTCAACGTCACCCTATTCATAGCAAATATATGATCACTCAATCACTTTGTTAAATAAATCCAATAAGCATTTTAAAGATTACACATACGTTTATCCTGATTAAGAAAATGAGTGAGGAGTTCGTTAAAGATAGAAGACTTGTCTTTGTCTCTGCTATTTTTAATCATCTTGTCACCTCCTTGATTACTTTGGTGGAATTACCATTTGTTGTTACGCTCAAAATAGATGCCTCTGGCTCTCCCAGATATAAAGTGCAACTCTATTTCTGCTATAAAGTGTTATTTGTTTTAATTAATTCGCTTTCAAGCCCTTTCGATTGATGGCTAAAGTGTCATTCTATTTTCTGAATTCAAAGGATGATAACAAAATGTATTTGACAAGTTAGTGGCAATAATGATTATTTTGTATGGATAATGCTTCTAAAATTTTTGCCTTTGTGCATACGTTGATCCGATCCATAAGCAAAGTTCATTGCAATACTTGCATTGTGGCTCTCGCTATCTCTTTCAAACCATTTAACAATTATTTTTAATTTAACTATGAAATCATTTTTGCTAATCAAAATTATCTATCCGCACACTAAACAAAATTATTATCACATATTAGATTACTTTAGGGAAAACCATTCTTAGGTGCCTAAACTTCCATTCAATTTTTAATTTGATACCCATATGTTTTTCTCCCAATATCGTTAATCCTTATATATAAGCCAATTGTGTTAATAGAGCATAGTTAAATGATTTATTAAAAAGAAAAAAAAAGAATAAGTATCAAATTAATAATTTTAAAAAAATATAGGTACCTATAAAATAATTTTCCAGTTTAAAAAAGCATAGGTATATAGTTGTTAACTGATCGTATGAATTTATTATATTTATGTGTAGTTCTTCTTCCTAGTCTAAAATTTTATTATTATTATTATTATTATTATTATTATTTCACATCTATATTCTACATTATTCGTGCCAAAAATAGAACCACCGACAAATTTACTTTCATGTTATATTTTTTATTTTAAAAATTTGCAGAAAACATATTAATGTTTGAAATTTTACAAGCCAATCAGTTTACCCACTAGTTGGGTTGGCCAGCAATGAGATGGAGACTTTAGTGGATTGGGTTCAAAAATCTCGACTTAAAATAAGCTACTATTTTGCCAACTCAAGTTCACAAATTTATGGTACGATCTCATTTTATGGTAATTTTAATTATAATATTTAAAGAGATATTTTAGTTTTTAAATATTTAAATTTATATTTAAAAGTAATAAATAACTCGTCATACCTAATATTAGTATCACCTAAAAAAATTATTTTACCGTGAATGAGCTAACTTCTTTTTAAAATTTTTTATATAAAAAAAATTACAGTGGGATCTATCAAAATTTAACTAATTCTAATAACTATACAATGCATATCTAAAGCGCTATTTACAAATAGTTAATAATGTGGTTTATTTCAAATCTCGCATATCTATATCTAATGTCAAAATTATAGGAAAAACATGAATATAATTAAATGAATCAGTATAATTAAGAAAATCAGTTTAACTCCAAATGATGTAGTGCAACCGAGCTAGTGGGATAATGTTCCTCATTGAACAGTGTAATTATTCGTGCGTCTGAATTTGCCTCGTTCAATAGGAAAGTTAGTGATTGTTTTACCATTTGTGTGTTTGAGATTTGAAATCAAACCACAATGGCCGTGATACGGGGACGAACACATGCGTACAAAAAAATCTCAAAATTGATAGTAGCAGTTCTATCTTTATAAATAAAAAAAAATATAAATTTATATTTTAAAAAGCGCAGTTATTTAAGAGGGCAATGGTTGAAAATGGATCGCTTATAGACTCACATGGTCAACTCAGGTGAAGTTTCTATTTTAAAGCCCCATTTTTTTTATCTACTAAAAATATATATAGATAGTATCAAATATATATATAGATATTTTTGAGGGTTTTTTGGATGATAAATTATCTTATACTAATTATTTCTTCTGATCATAAATATAAAAATTAAATAACAAAATAAAATACATCTATATGATAGTATATATTAAGAAAATTTCTATTAAAAGTAGTTTAAATGCACGTAATTAAACGTGATATTTTAGAAAAAATATATAATTATTATAAATAAATAACTCAACTAATTTATTTTATTTATCTAAATTAATTAAATATATCTTATATTAAAAATAGAAGGTAATATATATATTGTAACAAAAATATATATATAAATAGATATTGGTGAGATTTTTGTTGGATGATAAATTATTTTATACTAATTATTTATTTTAACTTTAAATATAAAAATTAGATATCAGATACATTTGTTAGTGTCATATTTGTTGGAGATAACATAATAATTTTTTTAAAATAATTTAAATATGTATAAAAAAAAGTTGAGGGTAAGGTGTAAAAGTAAAAGTTGATGGCGACGTTATTAAGAAAGATTGACCGTATAGTCTTTAATTAGCATTATAAAAAGGGGTGGAAAAAAGGTTTTCATACCCACAAACACCACTCGCTCTTCGTTTTTGTCCTTTCACACCTTAAGAGTTAAGACACTCCCACATGCATTTGTGCTCCCTTAACCATGAGCAACTTTTTCGTTTGACACACAATAACTACAATAGAATTTATTTATAGGGCGGTTTAGAAAATTTCTAAATCTAAATTTTAAATAAATTTTTAGCCTAAATTTTAATTTAAAAAAAATTTAAAATAAACAGTCATATTTATCTATAAATATTTTTGGATAAATCTATAGTTTAAAACTATAGTTTTGAATAAGCTATTGAAACTAATTTTTAGAACAGTAAAAGAACTTACGAAAAATCTAATTACTATATTACCTATACTTTTTCTTATACTCTCTCTCCTCTCTACCATCTCTTCTCTCTTTTCTCTTTCCTCTCTACCTTCTCTCATCTCTCTTCTACTTTCTCCACCCTCTCTCATCTCTCTTTTTTACCATCTTTCCCCTCTCTTCTATTTTCTCTACCCTCTCTCATCTCTCTTTTTTACCATCTCTCCCCTCTCTTCTATTTCCTCTTTCCTCTCTACCCTCTCTCATTTCTCTTCTCTTTTCTCTACCCTCTCTCATTTCTCTACCCTCTCTCCTCTCTCCTACTTTTAATCAAATCATACAATTTTTAGTAATTTATCAATATAAAAAGTCATTATAAAAATAACTATCCAAACATTTAATTATTTAAAACTACTTTTTTTCATAAATACTTATATAAAAGCCCTTTTTTATAGTTTTTTTTCTTCACAAGACCCTTTTTTTAAATTTTATCCAAACATATGCACATTCTTTCACCCTAGCGGTTGTGCCTAGAGCTGGGAATGCGGGCTGGCCCGCCAAAAACGGGCCAGCCCGCTCCCAACCCGCCAGCCCGCCACTTTTTTTTATTTAATTTTAAAAAAATTATTTTTAATATTTTTAAAATACTAATAAAAAGTTTCTAATGTTATATTAGCATAATAAAAAAATTGCTCATGTTATACTCTTAAAAAATTTTATTTTTTATAAAAAATTTTTAAATTTTATAATTATAAATCTAAATAAATATTAACATAATATTAATCAATTATAATATGTAAACATATATTAACAAATAAGTAATTATCTTTACTAGTATTTGATAATAGGAGTATTCAAAATAATATTTAAGTAAAATAAATAATAATATTAAAATTAAAAAAAAAAATGGCGGGCTGGCGGGCTGAGGGGAGGCAGGCTGTGCAGACCACCCAAAAACGGGCTGGCATTTTGCCAGCCCGAACCCGTCCCCCTTAAGGTAAAACGGGCCCAACCCGTGGACTGGGCCTGTTTTACTAGCTCTAATTGTGCCCCTATCAATCAGAAAGGAAATGAAGTTGAAAATCCATCTTTAAAATCCGATATTTCATGCCCAATGTTTTATCACTCTCCGATCTATCTTAGTATAGTGCAATGAACATTGTATTTGTCACATGGTCCCTTTTAAATCTGATTAGATTGCTATTTTTTAATTTAAAATAACATTATTTTAACTTTAATAAAAAGAAATTTCTTTAAAATAAGTCTAAGATATTCACCATTAAAAGGGTTTTAGTATTAATTATAAGGTTCTTTTTATACACTGTCAAATTTTTAACTAGATACTTAAAAAATCTAATTAAATATTAAATATATTAGGCCTATGGTTAATAGTAATTTTATCTTTTCAATAACGTCAAGACCTAACCAACCTAGTTAGGCCTTGGGTTTTTTTTGGTACATAGTTCGGCCTTGTTAGATCCTTTTTTTCTTCTTTTTTTTGATACTGTGTTAGATCCTTTTTTCCGTTTTAGTGTTTAACCAATTTAAACTTGGCCCATTAGTAATTTAAAAGCCCAGGCAAAGAAGCTAAGCCCACATGTACAAAAATAGCATTAAGCCCACTTTCCAAATAAAATCATTCCCCGCTGGGGCTTTTGACCCCAAGGGATAAATTTATGGGCTCAACTAGCGAAGGGATAAGATATAAGAATATTTAGAGTATATTAAATTCTTGAGAAATATTACTTTATTGTGATTCTAGTCGTAGCGCTTAAGAAGACATCCTAACTCCTTGGTACCTAAGTTTATAATTGAGAATAATAGACGTGTCGCCCTACCTAACATTAGTATCGCTTAGGTGAAAAAGAGTTTTTGCCCTGCCCTTAGATTGTAGGTGAGCCCAACCTCTTTATAAAAATTGTGTAACAAAAAAATATTAATATACTTGATTGGAACAAAAAAAACTAATATACTTGAAGATATATAAACTTGACGAACAATTTAATTCAAATAGAACAATAAAAAATTATGCTAAAGCTAAAAGCCATAATATTTTTAATTGTATTTTTAAGTTTACATTTTTCTATAAAATGGATATCATTCTTATGAACCTGACTCTCAAATTAATTAGAGGGGGATTTGAAATGTGATTGACTTTTTATTTATATGTAATTCAACTTTTAAATTTTAACTCAATATAACTTAATTTTTATAATTTTAATTTAATTAAAATTTAATCTCTAAATTTTAACTTATTACAATTCAATTTCTATAATTTTAACAATTTAAAATTTTTATCCTAAATTTTTTAAAAATATATAATTTTATATTTCACCAAATATAAATTTTATACATAAAAGTTAAAATTATATGTATTAGAATTATTTTTTTATTATATATATTTTTTTGAGAAATATAAATATTTAAATAATTCATATATTAAAAAGCATATTTTGATCTAAAACAAAAGTTGTTGGAGAGTCAAACTTAAAACTCACAAATTTGTAGGGAGAGGAAAAATTTGACAGTGCTGTAAATGTTAGGAGAGAAATGTAAAAAAAAAAAAAAAGAAAGAAAGAAAGAAAGAAAGAAATAAAAATAAAAATCCAGCATATGCTCAGCACTCAAAACGGTGTTTTTTGGGTGCCGAGGAGTGAGTACTCCGTGCTCATCAAGCCTCTGCCTCTGCCTCTGCCTCTGCCTCTGCCTCATCGCAATATTTACACTGCTCTCTCATATACATACATAGGCACAGAACCTCTGCCTCAGGCGCTAACTTCTGTGCTCGATCTCCTGGGCTCGTCTTCGAATTCGCTTCTTATCTCTGAGGACTGTTCTCGATTAAAGCGAGTTACACCTCCGATCTTTGAAAATGGTGAGCTTCTTGTCTGATCTGTTCCTTCACAAGCGCTTCTGCATTTCTAACACCTTAGATCTGGAGCGAGTTGGCTTCGATTTGATACTTTCTGATTATACTGTTAAGTCTTTTGAAATTCAGCCTTCTCGGGATTTTAGACTCTTAATTGCTTGCTTATTTTTTTTTTTGTGGTTTGGATTTCTGTGGGATCTAATGTCGAATTGTGCACTGACTTGTGTTTCTTTCTTTCTTTTCACGTGCTTCTGCAGCCTCTCAGGCTCGAAATTAAGGTACTGATGTTTTTTCTATTCGATTCAAGCTCAATGTTCTAGTTTGGCCTCATGTCTTAAAGATATGATGATGTTACTGTGGTTGGTTGCCGAGAAATGCTTCATTATCTTGTCTATGATATTTGTTCATTTCGAGTTCTCGGTAACTAAGCACAGTGTGAATGTCTATCTTCCTGATTACTCAGCCAACGTCTTACTTTGCTATTTCATCGACAGCGTAAGCTTGCGCAAAGATCAGAAAGAGTAAAGTCCGTCGATCTACATCCAACAGAACCATGGTAATCCTTAATCCTTCATTGATTATGTCTGAAAGTTTCCCATGTGCGGCATCTGTGATGACTTTACCAATACGAATCATGGAATTGTTAGCGGGATTACTGTTGGCATGGGATCGTTAAATATTACATCGCTGTGAATTTTGCTGAAGTGTTTGATGTTGCCATGGTTATTGCAGGATTCTGGCAAGTTTATACTCTGGAACTGTCTGCATTTGGAACTACCAATCCCAGGTATCTGAAAATTTTTTAATTGAGGTTCCGTATATTTTTATAACTTTTAGCTTGTGAGTTTTAGCCAATGGAGAAATAATAATTATGGGGGATTTATGTTACTGCAAATCATTCATTCAAGGTGAATGCTCGAACAAAATATTTTGCTGTCCGCTTCATCATATATTTTAGCTACAAGTTAAATTTCATGCTTTGATTCTAAAGAAAAAATGGGCTTTATCAAACTTATGAAACACTTAAATCATACACAGTGGAATGAATTTTCCTGTGTGGTTTCTGCATTCTTCTATTCAAACTGAAACATTAGAATTGTGAAATTCATTAGTATTGCTAATTACTATGATTCTGGACGGCTGCCCTATGTTATTTTTACCAGGCCCTTAGGAACACTTACATACATATGAACACAAGGTGGGGGTGCGCTACTAGGATGAGTATTTGAGTGAAGTAAATGGTATGGCAAACATTGTACAGGACCAACCTGTATGTATAAAGTTACTGTGTGGTTAGAGCCTACAAAACCGGTCCTCAGGAAAAAGAAATAGAATGACCTTTTAGTTATTGTTTGTGTTGGAACATGGTTAGAAATTTCTGTAGCATTTTGTGCTTCAATGTGTACTTTCTTTTTTTGGTGAGAAACGAAGAGACGCTAATGCCATTAAAAAAAAAAAGAAACCGAATGAGAGCTACAGAAACCGACTACAATGTGTACTTGACAATGGGCAGACATGTGAAATTTATGTAACCATAAATTTGAATGAATAGAATGTTATATGTATTCCATATATAGCATCTTTAAAATGACGCATACGCTGTCAAAATAACAAAGGCTAGTAATGGCTCCCTTGAACACAAATTGGTTGTCAGTGACATGCGTATGACAGTATTTTTGGTGAGATTCTGTGGTCCAAAATGTTCCGAATGTCCTTAAAGTGTAGTTAAGCTGTCAATGCAGTTGTAGATTTTGAAAATGGCATTTTGTTTGGAAGAAGATTACGTTTGCTTTTAGTTTTGTAAACTTTGCATGTTTATTCGGTGGTTATGAGGAGTATTCAGTGAGTTTCTGATACTCTGGCAAAAAAAAAAAAAAAACAGAAGTGAGTTTCTGATACTTTTCCTGATTGTCTTATCATTGCTACGGTCTTAATGATCACTTTCCATGCATGCTCCACCTGTTTCTAGATTTATACTAAAACATTATAGTTTCCAATTTTTGAACTTTTATGTTTGTATTTTTCCATTTTTCAAAAGCCGTTGGCTTTAAATTAGTGAATTTTAATTTGTATGGGGAGTACTTAGCTTTAATGCCTTTCATGCTATTTCAGACCTTGGCCAAGTCTTTTGAGGTTACTGAATTACCAGGTACATAGTCTTTTTCTGTTTTTTTCCTCTTTCTTAATCTTTTTTTCAATTTTTCATGTTTATCTCTCTGTCAATTGTTTAAAGGTGTATTTTTTCATTCTATTATTCTAACTTAAAAGACCGCTATGGAGCTCATGTACGGCATGATTTTGCAGTTAGGTCAGCCAAGTTTGTTGCACGCAAACAATGGGTGGTTGCTGGAGCGGATGATATGTTCATTCGTGTATACAATTACAATACAATGGACAAAGTTAAAGTTTTTGAGGCACATACAGATTATATTAGGTGTGTGGCAGTTCATCCTACCCTTCCTTATGTGCTGTCATCATCTGATGATATGCTCATAAAGCTTTGGGATTGGGAGAAAGGCTGGATTTGTACTCAGATATTTGAGGGACACTCTCATTATGTGATGCAAGTGACATTTAATCCTAAAGATACCAACACCTTTGCTAGTGCATCTCTTGATCGTACCATAAAGGTATAATGAGTTCATGTGACTGGTTGTTTGCTTCTTTCTTTTTGTTCAATTCTTTCATGCCATGTATAACATGTGATTATCCTGTTGTCCTTTCTTTCCAGGTTTGGAATCTTGGCTCTCCTGATCCCAATTTTACATTGGATGCCCATCAGAAAGGGGTGAACTGTGTTGATTACTTCACAGGGGGTGACAAACCTTATCTAATTACTGGTTCTGATGATCACACTGCTAAGGTTTGCTTTCAATTTTTATTTCTTTTACTTTTCCTCCTTTTTTATTGTTTCATTTGTCTATTTGCGTGTTTGAATTGAATTATTACATAATAAAACCCATGAAACAGGTGTGGGATTATCAGGCCAAAAGTTGTGTTCAGACTCTAGAAGGTCACACACACAATGTATCTGCTGTTTGCTTTCACCCTGAACTTCCTATAATCATTACTGGTTCTGAGGATGGTACAGTACGCATATGGCACTCAACAACTTACAGGTAATATTTGCCAGACACAGGAGTTGTGAGCTCTATCTTTATGCTTATGCTACTTGGCGCATTCCTCTCTCTCTCTTTCTCTCTCCCCTTGGCCCTCTTCTCAGTTTTCGTATGTGGGCCACCTTTTTTTTATGAGGTTGGATGTGTTTTTTCTTTTTGGGTTTTAAACTACCATTATACTTTAAATCAAGATTGGAAAGAGTTCATCTGCTGCTTTAAGATAATCACCTGAAGACTGTTGAATTTGAGAATGACAGACTTCATTGTTGTTTGTTACTTCTTCCCAATATTTTAAAAGCTTGACTCAGTTAGACTGTTAGGTCTGTTAACCGGCTATGTCGGACAGACCTGTTGATTTCATAAATATAGATAAAAATTTAATTATTTAAAGAATAATTATATGTATGTATTTTACATAAAACCATATAAATTAAATATAATTCACTTTATGAAGTAATTACGATGTATCTGTAAAACATGAATTTATAATATATTTAGTGTATCACATTATCACTTGTTTGGACATATTTTACTTTAAGAATAAGAATTTAATATGCCAATCTAGTTTCCAGTGTGCAAAGCATTCATTGGAAACTGGGCTCAAACCCTACTACATGCAAATTGCAAAATATTTCAAGGTGATTACATGGTGGTTTTCAAGAACCTGTGCCAGGTCACCAGTTCCTGAAAAAACCTGGCTGGTTTAAATGGTTTAGGCCAGTCTAAAGCAGTCCCACAGGCAGAATGGGTTTAATTTGCTTACTGGACTTAATGCTTGGCTGTTTCCCTGTTTGACTAATTCAATCCAGGTTTCAAAATAATGCTTCATTTTTGCCCCTTATTATATTGATTTAATGTACCTTGCAGGCTTGAGAACACATTGAACTATGGTCTTGAAAGAGTTTGGGCTATTGGATACATGAAAGGTTCACGCCGGTGAGTTTATGTTAAGTTTTCGTCGAGTTTTGTGAAGCTTGCTAGTTAGTGCCCATTGGATATAGCTTTTCAGTCGCAGGGCTAAAAATTTTAGCATGTGAAAATTTATGCACACAAAAAATGGGCTGCTTTATATTATTAGTCAAAACTAAACTTTTTCCATATATTTTTATATATTACTAAAAAAACCTTGAGCTTTTTCATGAAAAGCCCATTCAAACAGGCACTTATTCCACCTAATAGTGTCAAGAACGGAGTCTGAGTGTTCAGTTACTGGTTAGAGAAATTCTTTATATTTTCCGAAGGTATGATGTCAACTTGTTTGCTTCAGTTTCACCTTAAATGAAGCTGTAAATGGAGAATTTCTATTATTGAAGCTGTAAAATTAGTTGTTTCATTCCACCCCCATTACGCAACACCAAAACTTCTTTCTCTGCAGGGTTGTCATTGGCTATGATGAAGGAACTATCATGGTCAAACTTGGTCGAGAAGAACCTGTAGCCAGCATGGATAACAGTGGGAAAATTATTTTGGCTAAGCATAATGAAATTCAGACAGTCAATATAAAGAGTGTAGGAGCAGATGTGGAGGTTTGTGCTCATTTATATCCTTGTTTTGTCGCCTAATATGTGAGCGAGAAGTGAAATGTTCTTTTTTTAGTGATATGCAACTATAATTACTTTGTTTCTTAGGTGGCTGATGGAGAAAGGTTACCTTTGGCTGTCAAGGAATTGGGCACCTGTGATCTCTACCCACAGGTGAGTTGACATAACCTCTTAGCAAAGAACCATGTACATCATTTAGCAAGTTAACTTGTTTCATATACTCATCATATCTTTCTTGACATTATTTCGATATGTAAATAAGGTAATGCATTATTTAGTTGGTTGTGAACTGTTTTTTGTGTACTATTCGCTCTAGTTTTAAATAATAGTCCTTCCTTTGGGTTCAAGTACATATACAATGACTGAACAGTTATTTGCTACTTCACTTTCAGTTTTTAAAGCACAACCCCAATGGCAGATTTGTTGTTGTGTGTGGAGATGGTGAGTATATCATATACACTGCATTGGCATGGAGAAATAGGTCATTTGGCTCAGCACTGGAGTTTGTTTGGTCTTCGGATGGAGAATATGCTGTCAGAGAAAGTACATCGAGGATTAAAATTTTTAGCAAAAATTTTCAGGTTTGCTGTTGTTTATTTTCTTTTTAGTTTTGTTTTTTGGGGTTTGGTGAAAGAAATGATAAGATACAACACTTGCTATTTTCATTAAGAGGAAAGCTAAGAGTTCTCTTGTCCTGGTAATTAAGCTACGCTGGCTGTTAATTTAACTCAACCCAAACGTTATGTCAAAACAATATGACAAGAGCTTGTGAAATGTGCTTCCAATGCTGAATTGGTAATAACAAGACATTTGCATTATACTTTTGTATGTTGCAGCAATTGGTTCTAGCTCTGGAGAATTATTTATCATTTTCTCCCTGTTTTAGATGCTTTTAAATGAAAAAACTTTGTTCTTGGGAAATTGTAATTGGACTCCAACTGATCTGGAATGCAGGAAAAGAAGAGTATCCGACCTACATTTTCAGCTGAACGAATATTTGGTGGTACTTTACTGGCAATGTGCTCAAATGACTTCATCTGCTTTTATGATTGGGCTGAATGCAGGTTGATCCGTCGCATTGATGTTAATGTGAAAGTAAGTGCTTTCATTAGATGACGTGTAGCCATTTGCTTTTCTTCCAATTTTACAATTTATTTTACATTGCCATTTTTCTTGTGTCAGAACCTTTACTGGGCTGATAGTGGTGATCTACTGGCGATTGCAAGTGATACATCATTCTACATCCTGAAGTACAATGTGAGTATTCTAAGAAAATCATTATCTTCATGCAGTTGTTGGCTCTTGCTGAAGAACTCTTCTTTTCCCTTACATTTATCTTGTTAAAGTGCTTTGTATGTGCAAAGCATTGGAAACATTTAACCATTTGTTAATGCAGCGTGATGTTGTTGCATCATCTTTGGATAGTGGAAGACCTGTTGATGAGCAGGGTGTTGAAGATGCTTTTGATCTCCTTCATGAAATGAATGAACGTGTAAGGACCGGCATCTGGGTTGGGGATTGTTTCATCTACAACAATTCCTCCTGGAGACTTAATTACTGTGTTGGTGGTGAGGTATTATGTCTTGTCCCTTCTAGTTTCAAAATTAATTGGTAAATATATATATTTTTTATTGAACTATACATGATTCTATGAGGCCTCTTGATCTATAACACAATGATACAATGAATTCAGGTAACTACAATGTTTCATTTGGACCGCCCTATGTACTTGCTGGGATATCTTGCCAGCCAAAGTAGGGTTTATTTGATCGACAAGGAGTTCAAGTAAGTGGACCTTTTGTTTTGATATTCAAAGTCACAATTGTAATCTGGCCTGCTTTCTCTGATTATTTAATTATTTAATTTCTTTCAGTGTTATGGGGTACACACTGCTTTTAAGCTTGATCGAGTACAAGACTCTTGTGATGCGTGGTGATCTGGAAAGAGCCATTGAAGTTCTGCCAACAATTCCTAAAGAACATCATAACAGGTTCTAGTTAGCTTTGATTACTTTAATCCTTGGTTCTTACATTATTCTTTATGTTATTATGCTTTACACAGGTCCTTTTACTTGTAAGTTTTTGGTTGCCTTAATCCTTGTATGGTTTCAATTCTCAATATATAATCTTGTGTGAATCAATGTAACATCACTATAATATGTTCTTTTCTCTTTTGTGTGAATCATTGTAACATGACTATATATGTTCATTTCTGTTTCGCTTTGGTTTAGATAATTGTTCTGTGGGCCTTGTGTCATTTATCAGTACATCAGATTTCAACTCTGAAGGTCGGTGCTCTAATGATCTGGATCCTAATTGTATACTTTAATAATCTAATGATAGTGTGGCTCGTTTCCTGGAATCACGAGGGATGATAGAGGGAGCTCTTGAAGTAGCTACTGACCCTGACTACAGATTTGAGCTAGCCATTCAGCTTGGAAGATTAGAGGTTGCTAAGGTAAGTTCATATATTGTACCTGGAAGGAGAAATCGATAAACGTGAAATTTAACACTTTTTCATTCATCCGTCAATGGGTATGCTCAATATGTTAATTTATACCTAGTGATATCGTATCATCATTCCTTTGCAGAGTATTGCTACGGAAGTGCACAGTGAGTCTAAATGGAAGCAGTTGGGAGAACTAGCTATGTCTACTGGCAAGGTGCTTATCTGTGTCATATATGTATATAAATTTGGGTGATTTTTCCCGGGCTTCAAAATTTCTGGAAAATAATCGTGCCTAAATATCCTTATCCTTTTGTATTGTGCTGCTGATTTTGATCATGTATTCATGATAAATTATTGCACTTACTGAAGCTTGTGCACGAGGTTTGAGGTTTTACTAAGGGCGAATTTGAAGTTTGGTTTAAAATTTGTCTTGATTCTTGTGGATTATTAGAATTTTGAATCTTGTGTCTCATTACAAAATTGATTCTTGTTGGGTATTTCTCCTGCTCCATTGCAGCTCACTCTATATTATGTTCTTGCAGTTAGAAATGGCGGACGAGTGTCTAAAGAATGCAATGGATTTGAGTGGTTTACTACTGCTTTATTCTTCTTTAGGAGACGCGGAAGGAATATCAAAACTTGCAACCCTTGCTAAAGAGCAAGGGAAAAACAATGTTGCATTCCTGTGCTTATTTATGTTGGGTAGGCTTGAAGACTGCCTGCAATTGTTGGTAGAAAGGTAATTTTTTACAGTTTTGTTCTTATACTCTATGAAATTAATTACACAAGGAGGGGGGTTGTTTCAGATTCGAAGTGCAGTCATACATAGCTGACTTATTGTTTTTGCAGCAATCGGATTCCTGAGGCAGCTCTAATGGCACGATCTTATCTCCCTAGTAAGGTCTCAGAGATTGTAGCAATCTGGAGAAAAGATCTCAGCAAGGTAATTTCTAATTCACGTATGTAATGTTTACTGAAACTATGGAACCGCCTGACTTTTGTAGTTTGCAAGACATTGTGGGTTAGACATCCTGTTGTCATTCTATTGCCATGTCCAGGGAGTCTTATCATTTGGTACGAAGGCATGTAGTTCATAGTTCAATTATATACTTCTCATATGTTTTTGCTGTTGCCCAGGTTAATCCAAAAGCTGCTGAATCATTGGCTGATCCTGAGGAGTATCCCAATTTGTTTGAAGACTGGCAAGTTGCACTTGCTGTTGAATCTAAAGCTGCAGAAACAAGGTCAGAGTGTGGCAAACCATATTTTCAATAAACCATATCTTCTTTACAGCTTTGATAATTAGTATTGGCATTTTGCATAATATGTTTACTGACTAATTAGTTATTTTGTTTATTATAGGGGCGTTTATCCTCCTGCGGAAGAGTACGTTAATCATGCTGCTGAATCTCGTGTTACCCTTGTTGAAGCATTCAGAAACATGCAGATTGAAGATGCGGAGGAGCCTCTTGAGAATGGGGACTCAAATCATGAGGTATGCTGATCACTTGAAGTTCACAAATAAATTCATAGTGTTTCATTCTTTATATTCTAAGTAATGGGGGAAAAATCCCTGTCTTTGGCCCTTTGTTACAGTTGACTGAACAAAATGGAGAAGATCATGTTACAGAGGAACTGAATGGTGAGGTAGGAAGCCAAGAGGAGGCAGTTGTAGTGGATGCTGATTCTGCAGATGGTGCAGTACTTGTTAATGGCAATGAGGCTGACGAACAGTGGGGTACGAATAATGAAGGAGCCCCGTCAGCCTAAAAGCAAATTGGTTGGGGCAGTGTAAAAATCCAATTTTGTCTCTGGTGATTAATTGTTTCTGAAGTGCCATTTCTAAGTCCCATCTAGACAACTTGCTGACTTACTCCAATTTTATTCTAGTTGTATTTTTAATAGTGAATCAAAACTTAAACATTATAATGCTGCATGTTTGGGAACGGATGACCAAATCTCATTCATTACCTATTTTCTGAGTTTGTATGGCCGGGTTGGGATTTTATAACATATTGCTCATTGCACTTTCTGAGCTCCAGTAGATTAAATTGCCCAGGCTTATCTCATTTATATAGTCATTGCTATTTGTTTCCTTTAGAATCTTGTGCATTATCATGAGGTTGTCAGTGTAGCTTTTATTTTCCCCCTCTAACCAAATCCATTAGGCACTCAACTTTGAATTGCCCATGGTAAACTTTCTATATGATGGGTAATAAGTGGGATGAGGAACCATACTCCAAAAGATAGCTGTTGAGGCGGGAAAATTACCCCACTTAAATACCCTATTGAGCATCCCATACTACTCAATGTAAGATTTAATATTCTATATTATCAAGTCTCTATCAATTGGCCCTTCATGAAAAGTCGATGTCCTGATGACTTCCTTTCTCCATGGTAGCCCTCTTTGAAACCGCCAACAATCTCACTTTGGTACCAATTGTTGGGTACCTGAGTAGAATAATGGGGAATCTTGCCCCAAAACCTAGTGGTTTGAGGTGGGAGAATCAACCCTTTAAATACCCTATTTAACATCCCATATTACTCAATATGGGATTTACTGTTAAGTCTCCATCACATAGAACATCTTTTTTTAAATCTGTAGACATCTCTAATTGGTTATTTACCGTAGCATTATTAACCTAAACTATGAATGTCGATGTATTTATACTTGTATTTATAATTTTGTTTGATTCAAATTTTCTTGGTCCTGACTCCTTTTTCTCCTTTTTTTGGCAGTGCTTACACCACATCACTAATTAGCATCAAGGACGGTCGGTTCCAGCTTCTAGGAATATTTAAGGTTTGGAGAAGAAAAAAAGTACTGAGGATGAGTCTCCACATCCGGTTCTTGTATTGATATCATACTAAATTTCTATCATTTGAATTGCTTATACTTGTAAGATGTCGCACCATTTTCATTTTCTATAGTTTGAACTGCAGGTTTTCTGAAGGAGGCGATGATATTATTATTGTGTGGACTGGCTGTTTCTGTTTCCTGGTGTTGTGGTTTGGTAGTGCCCTGAGTTTGCTCATTTTGTACGTGGTATAAATATAATACTATCTCCTAGGTTCAGGTAGGTACAATTTACTAGAATTCATCATAGCAGATTCTTTTTGAGGCTTTTGACCTCAATATTCTCGTGCCATTGTGAATGTAGTATAGCAGAATTATGATTGCGTGTTCCGATTCTAGGTTGTTTTCCCCCCACTATAAGAGAAATCTGGCTCATGGTTGTTTTCAATTTTTTTTATATATTTACTTGGATTGTAATCATGGACTCATACTAGAGAAAATAACCATTCCCCAACATCTTCTGCCCGGTTTCTGTTCTCTCTTTCTCTCCACTCCGTATCTACTACACTTTTTGAAATATTTAGATTAAATTTTAATGGCATGCATTAATATACACTTTGAAGAACTATCAAATCTAAATGGTCAACTATAATCAATCAGTTTACCAATGCAAGTCTTCTAAAATCTGCTAATGTTCAAGGGATTTATGTATAGTTACAAGTCAAGGATTAACGTGATCCATTCCCATTAAGATTGAGAGGGCAGACGACAATTGTTTGAGAATTCAGAAATGTTCAATCGAAAGATGTGAGTGGAGCCAATAATTGAGAGTGATGAACTGATTATTCATTTTATAGTAAAATGTGAGTGGAGTTGTAGATTGCTTGACTTCTACAAAAATTTCAGAGATATTGGGCCTGTTTGGATAGGATTTTAAAAAATGGCTGATGAAAAAAAAAAGGTTTATGGATAGTTTATGGAAAAGGACTTTTAGAGAAGAGTTTATGGAAAAAAAAAGTGGTTTTGAATAAATAAGTGTTTGGATAGTTATTTTTAGAATGACTTTTTATATTGGTAAATTACTAAAAAGGGTATGATTTGATTAAAAGTAAGAGAGATGAGAGAGGTAGAGAAAAGAGAAGAGAGAAGAGAGAGGGTAGAGAGGAGAGAGGGTGTAAGAAAAAGTATGAGGGAGAAGAGAGGATGTAAGAAAAAATAGGGGTAAGATAGTAATTGGATAGTCTATAAGCTCTTTTACTGTTTAAAAAGCTAGTTTTAATAGCTTATTCAAAAATATGGTTTTAAACTATGGTTTTGCCCAAAAGCACTTATGGACAAATATGGCTGTTTGTTTTAAATTTTTTTCAAACCAAAGTTTGGGCCAAAAGTTCTTTTAAAATTATAGTTTAGTATCTTACCAAACAGACCCATTAGCTATATTGATAATTGGTGTAAAATGGCAAACTTTAATGCAATAAGCTGCGTAGAAAAGTGTTTTTTAAAAAGAAAATGAAAAATATACATATCTTATTTTCTCTTTAAATACCTTTTTCATTTTCTTTTTAAAAAAATATTTTACCGCGAAACAAACATTGTCGGAAGGTTTCAAAGTTATACACATTTTAAATCTAAATCATGAATATAACAGCAATTTTAGACAAACTCCGTTGCATGAGCTGTTGGATAGATATATAAGAATGTGATATGTCTTAGCGGGTTTCTTAATAGTAGTTCATATGACTCCTCTACCCTTTTCATCCATTTGTCATGTACTGCTAGAAAAGATATAGAATTGAAAGAAGCTTTAAAACAACTCTTTAGAATTGTACCCAAAAAAAATAACGAGGGTTAGTCTGAATGGTAAGCGGCTTAATATTATTTAAGTAAAGTCTCGAGTTCGAGTTTTAGCGTATGTAAAAAAATTTTGTTAGGAGACTCACCTACCATAGCCAAGTACGCAATGTGAGTCAGATCCGAATATAGTAGGGGTAAAGCTCCTGTAAACCGGGTGGGTAACTAAACAAACTCATCAGAATAAATTCCCCTAAGATATGATATATCATTCTATGTTAAAGCATGGTAGATTGATTTTTTTTTTCTCTGACTCCACATGTTATGTTATACTCCTTCCATTTTATTTTGTGAGAGCTACTTAATGCATTTAGGTAGATTAACAGATAAAGTAGTTCATCATCACAAATACTCCTCTAAAGTATGTCTTATGAGAAATATCCTTTGATATCTTTAAAATATTTTTATGTAATATTAGATAATATATCAATTTATAAATTATTTAAATTAATTTAAAAAAATAATAAATATGAGAGATAAAATAGATTAAAATTTTATATTAATTAATTATTATATTTATGATTGGATGGGTATTAATTCATAGAAATCATTACCAGGAAAATAAATTCATGGAAATCAAATAATTTTAAAAACTATACAAATTTTATCCCGTCCGTGTAATAATTTCTTTTTAAGGAATCGGCTTATTAAACTTTTTGCTCTATGGACGTGTTTAAGAAACGATCTTGTATTTTACATTTTTAAGATCTAGGCATTTTAGACGAATCAGATGCTGTCGTCTTCTAGTCAAAATTCATATCTCATCCACATCCACTCCTTTATTATTTTTTTCACTTTTTAAAGCATACTCTCTCTTTTTTTGTAAATTTTCCATCACGTCCACTCCTTTCCATAATCCATACATCAAGATTTTTTTTAGAAAATTACCTTTTTTTCCCTATATATTTTTTTTAAATTGGTCGATGTGATTTCTTTTTTAAAAAATAAAAACCATTGCTTACACAACTATTTCAGAGTCAGTCCCTATATTGTATCACCATTGATAAATTGGTCCCTAAGTGGTACACAACAACAAGCTCCATCTATAATATAGAAATTAACTCTAAAATACGTTTTAAAGTATAAGGAGTGCATTTAAAAATTTATAAATATAATAACCGATTTGAAAATAAAAGGTGAATTACAAGGATCAAATAATAATTAATTTTCTCCAATTTTTTGTAGTCACAAGTGGATCTTTAGTTCTTTCAACATTATATAAAGTTTGATTTTAGTTTCTTATATAAGGTGTGTTTTTCAATCCTGTAACCTAACGTTTTTAACAAAATATGCTGTCATTGAAATTTTATTTATTAATAAAATATTTTTAAATGTTGATATATTAAATTTAATTTTTTAAAAATAATAATAGTTAGCCTAAAAAATCATTTAAGATTAATAATGTTAGGGTTAAAAGACTAAAAAAAATATTTTATAAAATTAATGATGAAATTAAATTTTTTGTATTTTAAATATTAAATTTTTTGCTAGAAGAGATGTCTATATTTAGTATCGACCGTGTTTTAAATAGAATTATTATTTTTAGTATGTGTTTGGTTTGTTTCAAAACCGTAGTTTTATAAACCTTTTTTTGGCAAAACATATGTTTGAAGAAATTTTAAAATAAGTAGCTATATTTGTCTAAAAAGGCTTTTGGATCAAACCATGGTTTAAAATCATCATTTCAGATAAACTGGTCAGAGTAGCTTTTGAAATAGTAAAAGAGCTTATGGATTATCCAATTTCTATTTTACCTTTATTTTTCCCTTACTCAATCCTCTCTCATTTTCCTCTTCCTGTCGCCGACTTACCCATTCTTCCCTCCTCTTCCTCTCCTATTTACCCTTATTCTTCCCCTACCTTTGCCGTTGTCAAGCTTCTTTTCTGTCGTCGTCCTTGTGCAAGTCGCCTTCTTCAGGTGCTGTCGCTGTTGCTTCTTTTCCGTCGATGCTAGAGTAGCTGGGCGCCAATGGAGGAGCTGCTCTCTAATGCTGGATGTGGAGAGAGAGAGATGTGGAAGAAGAAGAAATCGTGACTCTAGAGAGTAAAGAATCCGATGAACAGTTCTATGAACAGTGTGTGAACATTGTGAACAAAGATTCCACAATGATATGAACAGTAGACTGATTTAATTAATATTTTTTATCTTATACATTTTTTATAATTTATCAATTACAAAAGTACTTCTAGTAATAACTATCCAAACACTCATTTATTCAAAACTACTTTTTTTCCATAAATTCTTCTCTAAATACCCTTTTTCAAAAGCTGTCTAAAACTCCCTTTTTTTCATAAGTCCGTTTCTAAAAACTTATCTAAACAAGCCTTTAATATAAGAATATAGAATGAAAAAAAAAATTAGAAGCCCAAATTAGTTTTATTTTTGTTCAGAGCTCAATCTATGAATGGAATATGTATCCGAAATCCCTATTTAGAGACGTGTCTCATTCACTTATCATTCGTGAATTTAGTGAAAAGATAAGATATATAATTATTTAAAATATATTTAATTTTTAAAAAGTATTATTTTATTATGATTTTAGTTATGATAATTAAAAAAATATTTTAATTTTTAAATATTTAAATTTATACTTAGAAATAATTAATGACTCATTTTACTTATACTGCTACCGTCTAAAAAAGAAGAAACATTTCGCTAAGGGTCCGCCTTAAGCCCTCTCCAACAATTTTTATTAAAAAAAACAAAGGAAAGAGACATGTCTCTCTCACAAATAAAAACCCTTCTTCTGCTCAATTGAACACTGAAATGAAATGAGAGACACTGGACCCCGTCCCTCTTGCTTCCATATCCGCACATTGAAATTCCGAAATCTAGAATTTCAGCTTTCTCTTTTTGGATTTGTTTCTCTCTCTCCCTAGCTAATTCTTTCTCTCTCTTTAAGCAAAACTTTTTCCCTGCCGCCGGCAACGCTCTTCTTGCTTCCTCTGGTGAGTGTTGTTTTCCGGGTACTTCATCGTCCAAGCTCAGTTTATTATTGATAATTTTATGTAATTCTTTTATGCTGCTCCTTGATCGCGAAATGTTCCACTCTTAGTTCGCTAATATCCGTAGAGTAGGGTTTTAGCTTTTCTATTTGGTTTCTCGAAAATGAAGCTGTGACTTTTAATTTTCCTTTATTATGGTACTTTCTCGAGCGTTTTATGCTTAGGATCGTATGTTACGCCTTTGAGTCCGGTTGGCCTTATTTTTCTCTACTTTAGTCTTTGATTTGTTTTTCGCTGGTATATTATTTTAAGGTATTAGAACTATTTCCGTATTCTTTCAAGATTTCTTTGATACATTCGGTACTTTTGATGAAACTTCTGTTATATTTGATAGGATTGCTTGCTGACTCTTCCTTTGGTAATTTTTACCCTTTCCTGTTGTTACTTCTCTTGCCTTAATTTTTTTGCTTGTGACGGCTGAATTCATTTTAAGAAGTTTGTGCGATTGCTTTATTAGTTGGAAGGGTTATTGAAGATCTGAAACTGATTCTATTAGTCCTGATTTTTATTTAACCAAGTGTGAGAATGTTGGAATTGTTGTCAATTCATATACAAATTTTTATAAATAATGACGACGACGACGACGCTATCATTGTAATTTGTTTATCTATTATGATACGTTAAAATTTCAAACTGATTAGACTATCTATTCTTACATTTTCAAGTTCTTCCCCCAAATACTTATACCATTTTCAGAAACAATATACAAACTAGACTTAATCCTACTCCAGCAATTTACTACTTCTGAATAATTTTATTATTTGAGAGTACATCTCCTATCAATTTATTGCTATTTTTGGCTGTTGATTTGCATTATTTTCATGCTTAGGTTGCTCAAGAGTTATACATCCTTGTTATAATGTTGAACAGTTAATTAAAAATGTGTTATTGAAGTTTATCATTTAGAGTTTGATGACAAGAAATGTGTTATTGAAGTTTATCATTAGAGTTTTGCCCAGAAAACCCTTGCTTGATTGGCACATAGGATTGCTGTTTTATTTATGCATAATAACACCAAATGATTACTGGGAATCTGCCTTAGAGATACCTTGGTGATACGAGAGATATTCTCCTGGGGTTATATAAAATTTAATAATAACGATATTAAACAGACAAAAAAAATGAATGTATGCATATTTAATATCTATCAACAGTTATTATAACATTTTACGTCTAGTTCTGGATCGCTTCACATTGGAATTATGATATATGGCTCACCGGACTAGAAAACACGAGCCTATTTGTCTTTGCCAACTATTTATGATATAATGTAATGCATTGTGAAATCAAGAAGCTGATGGAAAGAAATGTGTTAATAAAGATTCTATGTTCAGTTTGATAACTTGTCATTTCACTTTGGAATTGCGATATTTGGCACACTGGTCTAGAAAAACAAAATAGCTGATATAAATATCTGGTAGCTTTATGCTATGACGGTCTTGAAAGTGTTGTTTTCTGTATATGTTTCCGGAGCATCTTTGAGACAGAGTTTTCGGATTTTCACTCATTAATTTACTTGCTTTTCACTTTCAAGGATAGTGCTGCTAATATCAATAAGACAAAACATGCAGTTGCCTTGGAGGCAAGCTTGTCTAGGTGAATATAGCATGCATACTGTCTGCAGTTTCTCTAACTTGAAACCTCGATTAATTTCATTTTTAAGAAACAGAAACAAAACAGTGAATTTAATTAGCTTAAAGTTTTTTGAAGTATGTTATGGAGTCCCACATTCCTCAAAACTTGCTCATGCTGTAAATGAAAAAATGTTTTATTGTGAACTTTATATTGGACGATTTTCTGTTGTTGCCATTGTGTCTGTTAGATGGTATTTGTGTTTTGCTCACTATGTGATAATTGTGCTTATTTTTAACCTTCAATGATATAATCTTTCGGAGTGTATGTATGAATCGTTATGCATATACTATGATTTTCACATATATATTGTTCTTCTTACCTTAAATTTTGTCTTCAGCTTGAGGAGAAAAGATTAATATCTTACTTTTCTTATTGCAGCTATTTCCTTACTTGGTGAAATAGAAGTTCTGAAGTTGTAGTTCATTGATTTCTTTCTTCAATGGGGGATGCTGACAATGCCCTTCCACCTTCAAAGAAAAGGGCTGCTGGAAGGGAACTCTCTCGAGACACTCCCCTTGATGATGAGGAAGATGCCCCAGAACCTGAGGCTGGAACTTTTAAGAAGGCCAGTGATGAAGTTATGGCAACCAGGAGAGTAGTTAAAGTTCGTCGCCAGCAGAGCAATTCTGCTCCATCTACAAATCCTTTTGCTGGAGTACGTTTGGTTTCTCCTCCTGAGTCGAGTGCTAAACCTGCGGAAGCTACCCCTGTAGCACAAACAACTAGTGAGAACACTGTTGCAGCTGATACAAAATGTACTGATGATGTAACCAATGATTCTGAGAAAGCTAAAGATGGGGATGGCAAACAAGTAGAGAGCAAAGCTGATGAGTTGGGAAATAAATCTGCTGAAGTTAAGGATGCTGTTGATGGAGAGAAAACTGCAGAGGAGAGCACGGGTGAAAAATCTGAGGTAGGCAAACAACAAAGAGAGGATCATGATGGAAATGAGGATAAGAAGGAAGCTGAAGATAAGGAGACTGCTGGCGGGGGTTATAAAGAACAAACTAATAAAATTGATAATGAGGATAAGGAAGATGCAGAAGCTAAAAAGAGTGCTGGTGAGGTGGATAAAGAACAAACTAGTAAAAGTGATAATGAGGATAAGAAGGATGCTGAAGATAAAGAGCATGCTGGTGAGGTGGAAAAGGAACAAACTAAGGATGACAATGATACAGTAAATGATGATCAGAAAGGGAACGCGGGTGAAAGTCAAGAGCCTAGTTCAGAAGGATCTTCTTTGAAGTCATTTCAACAGCTTTCAAGCAGCCAAAATGCATTTAGTGGTCTTGCTGGAACTGGATTTTCTGCTTCCTCATTTACCTTTGGGTCTTTATCAAATGAAGGGTCTGCTTTGGGCTGTGGTTCTGGATCAATTTTTGGAATGAAAAATGATAAGCCTTTTGGCCTGGGTTTATCGAACAATGGAACTTCTGTTTTTGGGGCAACTGGTGCCTCCACTGCTGCTAAAGGTGAGGGAAGTGGTTTCCCAACGATGCAGGAGGTCGTAGTTAAGACGGGCGAGGAAAACGAGAAAGTGGTTTTCAATGCAGATTCAATATTATTCGAGTTTGTTGAGGGAAGTTGGAAGGAACGAGGGAAGGGTGAACTGAAGGTCAATGTTTCTACTGGAGGAAACGAAAAGGCCAGACTTCTTATGAGGACGAGGGGAAATTACAGGCTGATATTAAATGCACGTCTGTTCCCTGATATAAAGTTCACCAATATGGAGAAGAAAGGTATTACTTTTGCCTGCATCAATAGTGCCAATGAAGGGAAGGATGGCCTCTCAACATTCGCCTTGAAATTCAAAGATGGGTCGATAGTAGAGGAATTTAAAGCGGCAGTCGTGGCGGTCGTGGCTCATAAGGGCGAGAAAGCAGCGACAGTTCTCAATACCCCAGAAAACTCCCCCAAGGCTTCAGATGGTTAATTTAAGAGGGGATCTTGTTGATCTGTTTTCTGAGTCTGTCGTATTTAGGAAGGAAAAATTTTACTATTATAAGTATGCCTTTGTATGGCAGAGTCTATGATATTTAACTATTTTGTAATTTTAATTTGGGCCGGGTCTACTGTGGAAGCGATATGAGAACTTGTTTTTAGACAAATCTTGGATTCGGATTACGCAGGAATATTTCGATGATACTATATTCCACTATCATGGAGACGTTTTGTTGTCGAATGCAAAAGGGAGAATCATAAGAAAGAAAGTTGAAGCATTTGTCATAGGTTTCCTGTGATAAAAATGAAGTGTGTGAAGATTTGGGGTTATTTCATATCAATTATTTTTGTCGGTGATTTTGGGAGTAAGATACTGTTCAAAATGCCATGTAAACAGTAAACAACTCGAAATTAAGCTGTTATCCTTCAAAATAACCAGAATTTGCGAGTCTCAGTCTCAGGTCACAACTCCATATAAATGAATGTCTTTTGTGAAATATTATGCATAGTGAATCAAATAAAAGTTCTTTCTCACGCCATGTCTGGTAGGATGGAGCTATTTTTTAAAATAAATAAAGGAGAGGAAGAGGGAGGGACGTTTTCATCAAAATAGTTACTTTTGGGTCAATGATGTGTTTGATACACGCATATTTGCGTTGAGGGTATGGTGTGAAGCAATCAATCATGCAACGTGTTAAAGCCTAAGGTCAAGTTATATACATATATATACATATATATATATATGTATATATATGTAAAATCATTGTGGCGAAATAATAACATCAATGCGCCCACTAGAACTTTTAGATTGAGATTTCATAAATAGGGTATTAGCAAACCATGCAACATGTGCATTGACGCATTTTAATATAAGTAGAATACTATTCTCACATGTCATAAATATAAAAATTACATAAAAAATCTATTTTAATCTTAAATATAAAATTATAATATATTTTATTTTTTAAAATTATAATTTTTTTCTTTAAAATACCTGTATATGATCGTATAAAGAGTAGTAATTTTGCCTTCCAATTATAGTTTTTCCTTTCAAATTATAATTTTGCCTCCTAATTACATTAAGGGATTTCTATAAATGATAGTTTTAATACATATTATTAAAGAGAGTATTTTAGAGAAACTAACATACATTCATCACAAATAATTAATTTAATTAATTTTTTTAATCTATCTAAATTAGTTAAATAGATCTTATATTAAGAACAAAAGGTAATAATTTAAAAAAAAAATAATTACAGAGCCCTTGTAGTCCCCTGTTTTGAATCAAGTCCCTAGATTTTTTTTATTTTTATTTTTTATTGAGTCCTTTAAATTTATTCGGTTAGATCTATTAGTACTTTATGTAAAAAAACTATTAAATAAAGACTAACAATGTTAAAAAATATGTTAGCCATTGATAAAATGTGGCAGACAAATGGCTGAATGTTGATGAGTTAGATCTGATTAGGCACAAATGAGTCCCGTAAGCTATCACTGGTATTCTCTCACTATGGGCAAGACCTGGGTGGTTGGTTTAAAATATCAAAAAACAAGTCTATTAAAAAGTTAAAATTTATTGTATAAAAAAAATTAAAATTTAAATATGATTTATCAAGATTTATTGATATACTAATCATTTAAATTTATTAACTCAATATTTTCCGTTAATAAAACTAATGCCGTTAAAATTAAAGAATCGAAAGTATACCGTTAATGATTCTGTTTACTTTTACCACCGTTTACATTGTATTGAAGAAAAATAAATCATAAATTTATGAATTTTTTCAACATATAACTAATATCCTTAAATATAAGACCACGTTTTGATCCGACATTGATTTTCTTTTTGTTAAGTATATATATTTTTTTACAAGAGATAATCCTATTTAAATTATTGTTAAATATTAAATATAAATATTTTTTTTAATTAGAATTCAAATTTCAATTTATTCTAATCCCTCTATTAGACTAAATCTTGTTAGTATTAGACATCAATCTTCTTTGTTCACCTATTGAATAGTTTTTAAATAATATCTCTATTTTAATTGTTTTAATATAAAATAAAATATATTTATTCTCATTATTACAAAAAAAAAAAAATCACCCGATCACGTTTTATCTTGGCCAATTGATCTAGAAGTCAGTGAAACTAAATAAAGGAGTGTTTTACACTGTGTACACGGATGCATCAATTATAGCTGGATATTATTATTATTTATTATTTTGGGGTCCTCGTTGGACTGCGCTTATACATTTTTTATATTATTAATATTTTTAATAAAAAAATTTATATTAATTGCATTTTATAAGTTCACCAAAATTTATATACCTCACCTAATTTTAAATGGAGAAGCTAATTAAGAAATTTATTTTAAAAATATAAGATCTTAATTTTTTTTATATTTATAATTTTTCTTAACATTATCCTAATTCCCTAGAATTAAATGAGAAAAAGACAAGAAAAAGACAATTTAAAATTTAAAAAGATAAAAAGATTATCTAAATTTTAAAAATCAATTTTTCCTTTCAAAATTTAGAGACAAAAGATGAAATTACCCTTTGGTCATTTATTACTCTTACAATGAAATTTATGACTTGAGCAATAATTTTGATCACTTTTGTTAAGAAATTTACTACTCCCTGTAACAATTGAGTTACAAATAATTACTTTAATCATTTACTACTCTTGTAATAGGATTTATCACTTGAGCAATAATTTTAACCTTTTTCGCTAAAACATTTACTACTCCCAGTAACAACTGAATTATAAGTAATTGATTTGGTCATTTACTATTTCTGCAATGTGATTTACCACTTGAACAATGATTTTGATCACTTTCGCTAAGACATTTACTACTCTTTGTAACAACTTAGTTGAAAATAATTGCTTTGGTAATTTACTACTTCTGTAATGGAATGTATCATGATTTCAACCATCATCATACCCTCCTCTTCACTGTTTATCTTTTCTCACTGTTCATCATGTTCTTCTCACCTGCTCTCCCTCCTCACCACTCGCTATTGCCACCATTTTACTCGCTCTCGTATTTTTTTGACCATTTTCTCCGATAACCTCATAGCTTTGCTTCCCTCATTCTCTCTCTTCATACAACCACACACTCTCTCTGTTTGAAAGATGAGGAAAACGGATCTACAGCAATAACGACAGAAACTCTAGTGTATATGTCGACAGTGGATGAAAAAAAATAAGAATGAATGTCGATTATGGATGAAGAGAGAAGGAGAAAATGAATAAGAGTAATTGTCTTTTCCCCTAAATTTTGAAAGAAAATATTAGGACTTATTTTCAATCTATATTTTTTTGAAATTCAGATGTTTTTTTTGTTGTTTTAAAATTCAGATGTGCTTTATTTATTTTTTTCTCTAGTTAAATTCTTATATTATATATAATTTATATTGTTAATATTCTAATGTACTCCTACAGTATGCAATTATCCTTAATTAAATATGGACGTTTTTTAAAAACCATTTATTAAGTAGTGAAAAAAATCGTGAGATAGGAGTATTTTAAAAAAAAACATTTATAAGTTTTATTAGAAACCAATCAACTGCCTAAAGGTTACTTTTGAAAAAATATTTTAATATATTTGTTGATTATTAATTATATCTGTTTTTATCTGTATATCTGATTATCTATGGATGAATTAGTTATTTGTCTTTTTTTAAAAAAGATGGTAGAAGTATATAAAATAATATATTGTTGCAGAGTTTGGCCAACCCGGAGCATCCAAATCCACCGTAGTTTGCATATTTACTGAAATACCCTTCATGACATCAGATAATTCCCATGATCCATCCCTAAGTACCCATCCCTCCCCATTTAGCATCCAGGAATTCGGCGTCAAATTGCTGACGTCCCAAAAAAATCTCCCAAAAAGTATTTAGGGTTTTGCAACGCAGGTCGCTCCGTCTAACCCAAAGATCCCAACTCTCTCCTAATTAACTTTATTTTGTTTTAATTTTGGCGTTTAACCTTGAATTCTCTGAGGCGTTTCAATTAGGGCCTTTTCTTTTCTGTTCGGATTGACTGTGATTTCTCCTACTGTGTTTCCTCTCTCGAGTATTTCAAGGGAGATTGCTGCCTGCGTTTTGTTGAGTGATAATTTGGTGCCCTAGAAAGTTTGGATTTTGTTTAGAGGGTAATAGTTGCTTGGACATTGGTTTCTTTTGGTTGAGTGTTCCATTAAATTTTCTGAAAAAGTCTAGCTTTTTGGGTTTTATTGCCTCGGATTTGTTCAGAACTAAGTAAGAAGCTATTGATGGCTACCGACGGCGAAGAAGATGTGGAGTACGATAGTGATCCAGAAGAGGCCAAGAGATCGCTGGCAATGAGGAGGCGTGAAGCAAGTGATGACGAGGAAGGTGAAGGAGACGGGAGAGACAAGGGCGTAGACCGTCGGGTCGGAATCCATTCTGATGATTCAGATGATCAGGGTGGAGTGGCGGACTATGATGACGAAGAAGATTTGGATGTAGATGAGGAAGAAGAGTTAGAAGAGCTTGATGAGGAGGAAGTTGTTGAGGAAGGAGATGTCATTGAAGAAGAAGAGGTGTACGTGGAGAGGGAGGGAGACGGAGGATTCCATGGTGCTGATGTTGAGGGTTCGGCACTTATGGCCAATAAATCGGATGGGGATGTCCGAGCTCCTTCGGAAGCAGATGTGCCTTCAGGGAACAGGGATGATGAGGAGAAAAAGGAGAACGAACCATTTGCAGTGCCCACAGCTGGAGCATTCTACATGCATGACGACCGTTTCAGGGATCATACTGGTGGCCGCCACAGGTATGTTTAGTCTTGGTCTATGATTTGCATTCTGGATTGCAGGAAATATACTATCAATATCTGAAACAGATATACCAATAGATGTAATATTTATTCTTTGATTTTGCTTCATTCATTTTAGATCAGGGGAACATTATGTCTAGGGTAGCATTATTCTTTACTTTGCAACTTTGTCTCCAAGAGATTCTTATATATGGGCTTGTTAAGTGGGGCATTAGAAAGATAGTGCATTTTTTTGTACTTTCCTACTAAATCCGGACTTTCATTTTAATTTTAAAATCTGGAGTTCATTGTAAACCTCTTTACTGGAAAAGGAAGCTTCAATAGATTGCTTATGGGCTCTGGCCGGTTGATAGGCTTTTTAAATTAATGATTTTGAATTAATGCTAGTTTTCCATATACTGCATTATGTTATGATCTATATTTGTAATTTGGGTTTTCATATGATCTTAGGGTTTTGAACTTTTTTATCTCCTTTTGTTGGAAGATTTATCTATTCATTGGTCATGCAGAAGATTGGTTTCCATATAAATACATTAGTTATCAAATTAGAAAATATCAATGATGTTTTAAGGAAACTACGATATAATGTGTTTTGTAAGTTGAAAGTGCTCTGATTTGTTAGTATACCTGAGAAATATTTTGTGGTCACTCAAATTGGAATAATGGACAATTTTGAGATGGAGAATTTTCTTAAATATTTTCTTTCAATTATTTAGACATTCTACTTTGAAGTTTGAACTGCCAAGTTGCATTACATTCTTATGCTATAGAATCCATGGTAGTCATGCCTGGTTATTTTACGGGATGGTTTCTTTTAATCCATAAAATAGAATCCCAGAAGCCTTATTTACTTGGCAATGTGTGTACTAGAGGTTAGTCTTAGTTTCATGCTAGTTTCGTCATACTGAGCACAGGAGAGGGTTCTGTTTTTTAAGCAAGGGTATCCTCATTACAATCCAACCATATATCATGTATTTCTAACATTTCTAGAGATTTCTTATCATGGTATAACTTAGATATAGTAGCTGTTTCTGTGTTGTTGGTATGGTTCAAGTAATTTTTTAAATTTCTCTCGATGCTTTGATGACTTCTATTTATGCTGTGTGCATGAGGGCATGTGTCTAGCTATCTAGATATAAATATTTACATAAGTTTCCTTCATTTTCCAGTAAGTTAAGTTAGACTCTGTTCCTTTCTGAACCCTATTTTTCCATTATTTTCAGGAGGATGCATGGCGGAAGGAGACTTTGGGAGTCAAAAGATGATAAGAAATGGGGGCATGATAAGTTTGAGGAAATGACCTTACAGGAAAGGCGCTACGGAGAGGTGATGATCTTGTTTACATGCAATACTTGAAATTTTTTCTTGATTAGGGATTGTTTTGTTTAACTCATGACTTTGTTTTCTGAGACAAGTCTTATCTCTGTATAAAATTTAGGGAAGGAGAGGCTCTAAGGGTAATTTTAGAGGCCGTGGCAAAAATCATGTTGTTGATCGTGGAGGATTTTTTCGGGGGAACAAGAAAGGATATACTGATGGAGGTAATCAAAGTCAGTTACCTAAGCGGGCTGTGCGAGGTAGAGGCTCCCGAAGGTATGAACCCATTAATAAGAACAATGGTTCTGCTTCTCAAGCACAAAATAAACAGTAAGTACAAACTTTGTGCTTTATTTGGATTCATGTTATTTATGTGTACATGTTTAAGGTCTCTGATTATTTATTTATTTTTGTTAAGATCCGAGAAGTCTGTGGAGAAAAATTCACAAGTTAGTTCTGGGAGAATGATGACGCCTATCCCCAGTGTGGAATCTGACCCTGTGCCACATAGGAAACAAATGTTTGCTTCAAACTTGAATTCTGCATCTCCCCCTTTTTACCCGTCAGGTTCTTCTATCAAGGAGGGTAATCTTGCACCTAAAAGGGATGTACAAGCAGGGAGCACAAGCAGGAATGTTCGTCCTGGTGTTATGGATGAGGGCTTTTCAGTTCAACAAAATAGTGCTTTGCTAAGGGGAAAGAATGTTGCTGATCCCGTCAGCATGGATAAGCTGCATATTGATGAATCCATCAGTTCGGCAACCGGAAAGTCTCTTAATAATATGCACATACCGCCTTCTGGGGTTATTTCTTCTCAATCTTCTCGACCAAGGGCTCCTGGGAGGGGTGTATCAATTCCAGTATCTATGAATTATCAACCTGTGCCCTCCCATAATCAAGTAACCAAAGTTTCTCCAACACAACATCAGGCTATTCATAGAAGTTCTGCAGCAGGCCGAACTCAGTCTTCTCAGCAGGCCCCTACTCCACCATTGAACCAGCGACCTGGTAGTGGTTCACAAACTTCCTCTCCCCCAAAAACTCCTGTGGCTGTTAATTCATCTGATTCTGGAGACATGGATGCAACTTCAGAGTCTGGTAAATTTAAAGGTGCAATAGTTGGTAAGGTAAATGGAGATGCTCAGAGTAGTGGAAGAGGCTCTTTTATTTATGGTGGGGCACAGGTTATGGGGGCTGCTGGAAATATGAGTGCTAGTCATGGAGATCAGAATTTCCCGGCCACCCCAGCCTTCTTGCCAGGTTAATTTCAGTTGTCTTTGTTAAGTATGACCATTCAAATCAATTTGGATGTTTTGGATCTCCTGTTAGTGAAGAGTCAATCCGTCAACTAATTTTTTATTTAAAAAAAGTAATAACAGGTGGATACTTTGAAACTGTGAGTAACTTGATTTAAAATTCTATTCTAGTATTAAAAATTCTCTCTTCTTAGTGCAATTTACGTAATAGTCTGCCTCCTCCATTATTTGCTTTTATTCTTTTGTAGCCCTTTCAGAATGTGTGAAATGATAATGCCTCTCTCTTAATGTTTCATATTTTGTTGGGTCTGGGTGGACAGTTATGCAATTTGGGGGACAGCATCCCCGTGGTCTTGGAGTTCCTGCTGTTGGCATGGCATTCCCCGGATATGTTGCTCAGCCTCAACTTGGCTTGGGAAACAACGAGATGACATGGTACGGATTTAGAAATTTTTTGTATTCCATGCCCCTAACATTTTGTGACCCATGAACTTAATAAATTTTCCTCTTTCTGTTTGAATCCAGTTATTAGTATTTTTGTTTTGATACAATGTTTCTTTTATTCTTTCCCATCTCCCTCGCTCTTGAAACACCAAATACTGTTTGGCCCACGTTTGGTCAAGCTTATGGAGGAAAAGCTGTTTATATTTCAGAAAAGTGTTAAAATAAGCTGCTTTTTAATCGTTTTAGCTGTAGGAAGGAAGCAGAAAATAGGCGTTTATTTTGAAGGAGAAGAATATTTGTTATAAGGAAATCATATGCCCAGTCAAAATCATTAGTACCCATAATTACCTCTAACTTTCTATATCTGCCTTCTCTATCACATTCTCGTTTCAGTAATTTGACTGTTAAAAAACACTTATTTTAAAGATTTTCCAAACACGGTAGTACTGATGAAAGTGCTTATTAGTGATTTTCTTAAACATGAGTTGCTTCCTTTGCACATGCTTCTCTCGAAACCTTTTTCTTTTAAAAAACGTTGTTTCAAAATAAGCAGAAATTTACAGCAATCCCAGTCGGTAGATGTAAATAATCTTATTTCATTCTGTTGTTTAGGCTTCCGATGTTGGCTGGTGCTGCGGGAGCGTTAGGTGCTACTTACTGTCCACCCTATCTAGCGGTTGATGGTGCTTATCATGCTCGTCAATCAGGACAGACATCTGCATTGGCAACTCCAAGGTTGGTATATCTTTCTACCCTAAGTATGGTAACTTGTTACTTGTTGTCTTTTCTTTCCATGGCTTAGTGCTTGAGATCATTGTCTGTTCTTCTTCTCTGACTTCAACAGTCAGTTTCTGGGTCTCAATTTGAGAAACAGTTTGTCTTTTTTTCCACATTTAACCTGTTGTCCTATCTTGCGTTTGTATTTGGCATAAGGTTTCTCAAACTCACATTTCTTCCTATCACGCAGTTAGATTTGGTAGAAATGTGATTTGGTTTACATTACATATGTGCATAGTGTTATTTCATCTTTTGGTTGCAAATGTGCAATTTGGCTAGTTTGAAATTGTGTTTGTATATCTTGATTTGCTCATTTAGTTGATGCTAACTCTACATGAACAAGGATTTCTATAGGATCTATTTAACTAATTTGATTAGATTAAGGAAGTTAGTTAATATGGTATGTTTTTTCTAAAACACCCTAACCATCTTTCTTAACTCCCTCCCTCCCTCTATTGATTATTGTTGAGCGAGTATGAGTATCACTAGGGGTAATTTGGGAAAAAGTTGACAAACATAGAAAATAGGTCTTCTATTTAGGACTAAGATCAACTCTCTAATTAGGTCCTATATTAAGGACCAGAGGACTATCTATCTTTTTCTTTATTCACTGTGGAGCAATCTCTAAAGAGATAAAATTGTAGCTTTTACATTTTCATGCTAGCTTGCATCTTGCATCAGCTAGTTAACAATTCTTGACTTTTGGTTTTGTTTTTAAATTGCAGCAAAGAGAATAATGCAAATAAAGCTAATAACGAATGGAACCCACCGCAGAGGACTGGTAAGTCATGGGTGATCCTTCCTTCATGATGTAAAGGAGACTTAAGCAAGCATAGGGAATCCACCTCTGTAAGGGGGTTTGAACCATGCCATTTACGTTTCATAAGAATAACTTATGGCTGCTTAATATGAGACTCCACCATAGCACATATTTGGATCCTCTCCATTGAGGATCCTCTGTCAAACCTCAAGTGAGGCAAGGGGCAATTTTGGTCGACCAGATTTGATCTGACTGATCAATATCTCAATCTTTTTGCTATATTTTTTGTTTTGTAAGTAACAGAACGCAGAATCAAATCAATCTTCTGACTGTGAACTTAAAACATACATAATAAAGGCAGAAAAGAACCTTGAAGTCTAACTGTCCCAACCAAACTTAGATGATTTAAATTATCTTTTGCTTTCCTTGGGGCTCATTGAAAGATCCTTTGAGAGGACCCAAGCATGTTGCCCCCTGCAGTGCAGAAGTCCTCCATTGCTCACTCCAGCCACTGCGTTACGCCCTTTTTTGGTATTCTTTTTGTGGATGTTGGTTCATCTCAAATACTAACTGATAGAGATCGAGTAAAACATGGGGAATCCACCATTAGAAACTAGTTTATAAGGGGGAGAACCATGTCATTTAAGTACCACAGGCATTACTTTTGGCTACCTTATTTGGGACTGGGATTCAAATTGTAATAACTGAACTGTTGCCATGAGTTCCTAATGTTGATATTTGGACTTGTTTGTTGGCAGAGCTTGTAAATGATGAGTTTGGGCAAAGGCAGAATAAACCGCGCAGGCAAGTTGAATTGCTATATGATACTAAAATATTTATAGTTTGTTTTTACTTCACATGTACTTTAGCATAGTGCTGCAGCTTCTATGGTAATAATTGATTGGAATTTTATGCCAATATAAATAGAAAAATGATTGTTGGGGCAGCTGGGATTGTGGATGGTAGCACTTAATTATTTTTGCTTTAATAAGAATTAATGGCAATGTTATCAATCCATTTATTTGTCCTATGCAGATATTCTGAGATGAATTTCGGCCAGTGAAGTATTCTATTTCTATGTGATGTAACTTGTTTGAATAAGCAGATAAAAGGTTCGATATTTCCTAACCACTGCTTTATCTTCGTCTACAGTTTCATTATTCTGATATGACTTCATGATGCAGGCATCCTTCAGGCCCTTTGTTCTTTAGCTTTTGTTCTGGAGTACTTTGGGCGGCAATAGGTTTCCAGATTTTTTTTAGGTAATTTCATAACTTGCAGTCTCATATTTAAACAGTTGATATTGTTGAAAATATTTGTATTTCTTTGGTTCCTGCTTGATTGGAGAGAGATCCTAACTTCTATTGGCATTTGATTGAGCTGGAGAAGAATGATGAGATTTAAAATATCTTTTTTATTTTTATTTCAATCTTGTCTCTTTTCATAGAAAAAGATCAAGTGATGCAATATGTTAAGTGTCTGTGTTTGGGGGAATGAACTCAAATTAGCTTTTGAAATGCAGTTATGGGCGTGGACTAGATGTAGGTGAAGCTTTTTAGTTGATTACTTCTGCTATAAGATTTTCCAACTAAAACACATGTGAAGGGGATTGCTTGGATTCCTATGGCATGATGCCACCTCTAACTCGGTTGTGACAAACCAAAATCGAGGTAGATGGAATTTAGGACGCCTAGTCATGTGCTAAATTATAAAAAATATTCATTTCTCAATTCTTTACTGGAGAATAGATTGCTTTCAAAATTGTTCCTGAGTTTTGTCTGTGTGGTTTGCTTTGACTTTTATACTCATAATATCTATGTCATTTTCTTCGTTGCAGTTATATAACGCCTGATCACGCTGTATCCCATTTAAGAAGTTAGTACAGCTTGACGGGTGGCAGTTGCTTGTTAATTATGAGGTGAGAAAGTTTCAGTGATTTCGCAATTGTTACTCCACCATTTAGACGCAGTGAAAATTGCAACAATTCTTGTAAAAATTACAACAATTCTTGTATTCTTTTAAGTTTTTCTTGCAGTTTGGTTTCTGAGTGAAGCTTGTGAGAAACATATGCATGCAGGCTTTTCAATAGAGCTATAGGGGGTGAAAATGATATTTATAATTGCAGCAGCTGAATTCTGGTGGAATTTTCAAGTTACTCTATTGACGGTTGTTATTAATGGAGAATTACTAAGAGAAAATTATATGGATTCTGACTTCTGAGATAATCCTTAATGTATCTAGTCCTTATTTTCCTTTTCTGACTTAGTGGGGATTTTTATTCTCATTCTGGTTTTTATTGTTGAGACTTGAGACCCTACTTGTTGGTTACTGTTATCTTTTATAATCAAAGGAGAAAGTAATGGTATTGCTATCCTAGTCCCCTTGAAAATGTCTTCCAAGGATTTTCTCTGAGCTTAATTTAAATCCTCAATTAGAGTTTGAGATGGGTTGTTGACAACAGTTTATGAATT
The DNA here is from genome assembly GCA_037074615.1 of Leucaena leucocephala. Lineage (NCBI taxonomy): Eukaryota > Viridiplantae > Streptophyta > Magnoliopsida > Fabales > Fabaceae > Leucaena > Leucaena leucocephala. The sequence continues at coordinate 18,126,380 of CM073555.1, read as the reverse complement.
GTGAGGTTTCCTATAATTTTTTTATAAATATATTAATTGATATTGACACTAAATAGACGTAGTGTTTATTATCAATTTCTCCAAAATTATTATTCATGTTACCTGCTCTGAGAATGCATTGGAAGCTCAATCTAATCTCTTGACGGATAATGCTTTTCTGTTGATATTCTCTTTTAGCAGCTCTGCAATTTATTAATCCTGCATCCGTGAAGAAAATGGTTCTTAAAAATGAGAATTTTTTTTTTGGTATACAAATGAGAGGATTCTTAGTAGATCTTGCAAGGTCTTGGTTCTAATCTGCATAACATGGATAGGGATTGTCTGGATTAATATTTGCACAAGTGATTTTTATCCCAATGGATTTTTATAAATTAAAGTTGGATAAAAGTCAATTCGTATGTTGTAATGTAATATATGTTTGAATAGATTTTTATAAGAGTTATTTTAACATGAATTTGTTTGGATGATATATTAAAAATTTTGTTTCAAAAGGTTTAAATTTGAAAAAAAGTTAGGAGCCAACAAAATTTGTTTCAACTTTAAAGTAGTAATTTTTAAGAAAAAAAATAAATTATTCTCAATTTTGCCCTTAAATTGATTTTTTCAGTTGAAAAATCAGTTTTGTTTATTGGAAATGGATTCCTTGAGAATCCAAAATCTAATCATACCAAACATGCTTAGATCAAGAATTTCCAGTCATGACTTTTGCATGAGAAATGAGGCATACGATTTTCTTCCATTCTAGCCTTGTCAAGTAAAATAGTTTTACATTATTTTACATTAAATTAATATAATTAGATTAAGTAATTACAAGGAATTAATTTTTTTTCCCAATTCTAGTCGATTTTTTTAGTTAAAAAACCATGAATGTCAAGTCTTTTGAAATTCCTTTCCACTTGCCCTAGAATCTTAAACTAGACTGGTTCCACAAGATGTAGGTAGTAGGTAGACCTTTTCTCCGTCCAGAATGATTTTTGGACAGTGTAAATTTAATATAAATTAAGTTTTGTATTTTAAATATTTTTTAATGAGTATAAAAATTTAAAATAAAAATGTTTTTACTCAAAAATAAAATTATTACAAAAAAGTTAGAGATTAAAAATATTAAATTTAAACTGTTTAAATTTAATTTTAACTTATCAGAGCGATGAGTATCGTATTCATCACTGTAAAAAGCACTGAATGGAACCCTCACAATTCCAAATAAATTAAGCCGTTGCTTTATTACTTATCCAAACTGGGGTGAGATTATATAAGAGAGAGAAATTTCTTGTTTGTTTCCTCTGCCGTTTGCCACGTGTACTACCACATGGTTATCAAATCATCCTAGGCCGTTAGATTGACTGAACGGTCTGAACATACCCACCAACGGTGTAAGCACCCTCTTCAGATCCTAACCCATACCAGGATAACAAATGATATTTTTCCACGTGTCCTATAAACAATCCTGGTGCCGACGTTTCCCCACGCTTGCACAAACTCGCACGTGTCATCATTTCTATCAGACCTTTCCCTCTCTCTCCCATAAACCTCTGGGCCTCTCTAGCTTGTCTGTCAGAGTAGTCTCTCTCTCGCTCTGTGCACTTGCCAAGGCTTTTCAACATCGAGGCTTCAACTTAAGCTCACGGCAATTACCAGAACTCGCGCTCACGCGCTCTAGGTGGCATTCGAAGCTCGGTGATCAAGAACTATTTTCAATAATGGTGGTGTTCAACTTAAGGAACAGATCTTGAAGAATTAGCTTGAAAGCGTTAAGCTGGATCCATGTAAAGCCTGCTCTTTAATCTTTTACCTTTCAAGAAATAGCTCTTCCTAGCGTATAATGGGAACTGGATTTTGAACTGCTAATTAGCGACTCAATGAAAAATGCATTAAGAAAGCAGATCGGTCTCTCCTTTTCTCCTTCAATCTATCTTTGATACTTGATAGTAATGTATTCTTCCATGTGGTCGTAGAGAAAAAGCAGCCTTGAAGGGAACTTCTTGGCCATTTCTAGACAGTTTCAACTACTGACGGAATCGAGCTCGTAATAGAGACGGAAGCTTGAATCTTACTGGTTTGTATGCTATTTTGGGTTTTTCTTGGAGTTTAATATAAATTGCAAGAATTCACTTCAAGTCTTGTGCCAATCCCAATTCAAAGAAAAACTAAAGCATTTTTACCTCTTAGCTTGTTCTATCTTTTGGTGAACTCATGGAACTGTCTGATCGTGTATTTTTTTCTGACAGTGTTAAGTGGGTAAGATAGCTTGAAGTATTCCAGGAGAGTCTATGATGACTTTAGAGGAAATCCCCATAATCGGATACATTTATTAGTGGAGTCAACCTTCTTTAATGATGCGATATTGTTCCGGAAACTAATGGAGGAAAGCAACGATCGAAATTCTCCTTCAGTGAGGACAGGTGGCAGTTTTAAATCCACTTTGTCCGGAAGATCAACTCCACGATCCTCTCCGTCATTTCGGCGACTAAATTCTGGCAGAACACCAAGAAGAGAAGGCAGAAGTAGTTTTGCTGGTTCCCAGAGGTTTCGTGGCAATCGAGTACTGTTATGGTTGCTTCTCATTACCCTCTGGGCTTATCTTGGATTTCTTGTTCAGTCCAGGTGGGCACATAGTTATAAGAAGGATGAATTTTCGGGCTTTGGAATTGGAGGCAGGTTAAGTGACACAAACTCAGATGTTGAACAGAGTAGGCGTCATGATTTGGTTGCTGGTGATAATTCCTTATTCCTTAATAATTACACAGTTAAACATGAGATGCAGGTTGGGAAAAAAATGACCGTGGCTTTGGCCCAGAAAGAAGATAGTGTTCCATCTCCTCGCAAAACAAGCTCCAAGAAGAAGAGTAGACGATCACGATCTAGAGGTAGAGCACGTCGCAAGCTGAAACCAACAGTGGAAGTTGAGAACAGAGACATAGAGGAGCAAGACTCGGAAATTCCTAAAAAGAATACTACCTATGGATTGCTTGTTGGTCCATTTGGCTTGACAGAGGATAAAATTCTGGAATGGAGTCCTGAGAGGCGTTCTGGAACCTGTAACAGGAAGGGGGACTTCGCACGTCTTGTTTGGTCCAGGAGATTTATCTTAATATTCCACGAGCTTTCTATGACTGGAGCTCCACTTTCTATGATGGAGTTGGCGACAGAGCTTTTGAGCTGTGGGGCTAGTGTCTCTGCTGTTGTGCTTAGCAGGAAGGGTGGCTTGTTGCCAGAGCTAACTAGGAGACGAATCAAGGTGCTTGAGGATAGAGCAGATAACAGCTTCAAAACTGCAATGAAGTATGATCTAGTCATTGCTGGATCAGCTGTTTGTGCTTCATGGATCGGTAAGATGATAGAATTTTCTAAGGTACTCTTGCAGATAGAGTGGACAGCAATATTAGGAATTCAGTATTTACATCCTTACTAATAGTTAAACTATTTTATTGAACTTTTACTTTGTATAATCATGTAGTGTATCCAATCTCAATAAATGTCTCAATAGTTAGCATTGATGGTCAGGGACGCTCAATAATTAACATAGACATAAGCACTTGATTCCAATCATTCTTACCATTGAAAGTTGACAGTAGATGAAGTGTAAACATTGAGGCGCACTTATAGCTTCCTTTAACCAAGGTTGTACCATTATCAAGCTAAGTGCCTTTGATGGGTGTGTATATATATCATGTTATGTTTTATAAATCTTTTTTACTTCTAATTGTTTTCTTCTGCAAGACTTATGAGGAAACCATTGTCCTGTTCTGTGTTTCCAGAACAATATATTGAACGTTTTCCTGCTGGTGCAAGTCAAGTTGCTTGGTGGATTATGGAAAACCGACGAGAGTACTTCGATCGTTCAAAGGCTGTCCTGCACAGAGTAAAACTGCTGGTATTCCTTTCCGAGTTGCAATCTAAGCAATGGAAAAGGTGGTGTGAGGAAGAAAACATAAAACTGAGGTATCAGCCTGCACTGGTTCCATTGTCCGTGAATGATGAATTGGCTTTTGTAGCTGGCATTCCTTCTACACTTAATACTCCATCCTTTAGTGCTGAGAAAATGTTAGAGAAAAGACAATTGTTAAGAGATGCGGTCCGAAAGGAAATGGGCTTGACTGATAATGATATGCTTGTGATGACTTTGAGTAGCATAAACCCAAGTAAGGGTCAGCTATTGCTTCTTGAATCAGCAAGCACGATAGTAGAACATGGACAGTTGCGAGATAGTAAGACCACAAAAAAATCATCAGATGTGGGAGAAGGCCTATCTACCCTGGCTAGAAGACATCATATTAGAAGTTTGATGCAATTGTTGAATGCTGACGATAGAGCTTTGCATGATATCTCAAGCATACCTTTGAACAGGTTACATGACCTATGAATATAGTATTCTGATTTATGATTATGCAATATCTTATGTTTAGTCATGGTACTTACATGGTAAATTTTGACATTGCCAGAAGGAAGGTGTTGTCAAACAATGAAACACTGTTGGATCAATCTCTCAGAATTCTTATTGGTTCTGTTGGAAGTAAAAGTAACAAAGTGGATTATGTTAAAGGTCTTCTGACTTTCTTATCTCAGCATTCAAACTTGTCAAAGTCAGTTTTGTGGACTCCATCAACAACACGTGTTGCCTCACTTTATTCTGCTGCGGATGTTTATGTCATAAATTCTCAGGTAATACATGGTCACATTATGCAAGTATTAGCGGGGGACAATGCCTATGCATACGTATATTTTGAACTTGTATGTGAATTTTACATTTGCTACAGCAGTGTTGGGAGTGTGCCTCTGTTTATAGTTTAATATTACATAAGACAAAGATCTCAATACAATGATATTGCAGAGATTAGTTTTACTTCAAAATAATTTTATTTTGACATAATCTGATCAGTTTCTGCATTTGGCATATGTATGTTTTAATATATGTTTTAAATTAATACCACTTTCTGAAATATCAACAGACATACGATCAACATTGCTGCTTTCCACTGTTTTCATAATCACTATATGCATTTGTGAATCACATTTCCACGTTTTCCTTGTTCTTTGTTGGACACAGGTAACATAAAAGTGTCGTTTTACATTTCTTACAACATGACCAAATTGCAGAAAATAATTACACATCTTAGCTATTACTCATGCGGAATCAAATATATTAAAATGTTGTTGATTATACTTGGGATAGGCTTGGATAGCTTTCGATAACTTCAAGCGTTGCTTGCCTTTTGTAACTCCCCAAAAAAAAAAGAATCACTATATTAAGAGAAACAAAAATAGAGATGTTGCTTGATGTACTGATCTGTTACTGACTAGAAAAGTGGCGAACAGGGACTAGGAGAAACATTTGGGAGGGTGACTATTGAAGCAATGGCATTTGGGCTTCCGGTATGCGTCACCAATTTGCTTTTCCTTCTGAATATTGTTACCTATTTGATTTTAACAATGTATAATGAATTGTCCTTGGATTTCTGTAAAGTTGGAGCTGTTCCTGTTACTATTCTTATTTCACTATGTTTTTGAAAGATAACCTTTTTATAATATGGTATCATTGATAACGAGAGTCTAAATTCTTCAATACATACATTGTACCAGCAACCTTTCATCATCTATAAAGTTAATTACATATTTTAACATATAACTAAATTTCCTTCTTAATCTCACAATAATCAGAGGATGATTCTATATGGACGGAACACCTGCCTAAAATCATTGCTTTCTGCTTGAGGCAAGTTGCACTCTCAAATACATTTGTCATTTCATGGTTATGTGAAATCATTCAGAGTTTTTAAGAGCCTCAAAACAGTTGAAAAGAATGCACTTTGTATCTGGAAACCAGTAACTGTATTTCAGTGAACAATTTTCATTGAGAAGCTCCCATGTTGGACATAAGAAAGTATAGCAACTAGGCCCTTTCTTCCTCCTTTGTGCTTGAATTATCAGTAAGCATATCCTATTTGGGGATCATTGGTGGGATAGGATTCCCAGCTTTACTCGAACAACTTGTTCAGCAGAGTGGTTGGCCCATTTTATAGTTTTTTGTTACAAATAGGTGTATTTTTTTTCCTTGGCATAGGTGCTTGGAACAGATTCTGGAGGAACACTAGAAATTGTTGAGCACAACGTTACAGGTCTTCTTCATCCTACTGGACGTCCAGGGATTCCTGTCCTCACGCAAAATCTACGGTTTTTACTTGAAAACCGGTCGGCCAGGGAACGAATGGGATTGGAGGGAAGAAAGAAGGTGCAAAGGATGTACTTGAAGAAGCATATGTACAAGAGTTTCGTAGAGGTTATCGTTAGGTGCATGAGAAGCAAATAACTGCTTAGTGCTGGCAATTTTCTCATTCTTTTATTGGATTCATATGACATACACCTCCTGAGTTGCTAGAGAGCAAAGATCTTATTCTCTTGCCCAAAAGTATTTGAAAGATACCGGCTTCGCTGATTGTATTTTTCAGGAATAATATGTTTTATGCCTTTTTGAGAAGCAAAATATTTTGATGCTGGACTTCAGTAGCAGTGTTGCGGAAAAAGAGCGAAATTAATCAATACATAATTGTTTTGATAATTACCCAAAAGTATATATATGAAGTGTGGTTGGGTTTGTACCATCTCAAACCCCTCTTTGCAAGAAGCAAACCAGTTTTGCGTTTTATGTTTAGCAAAATGCGTTTATGGGGTTCCCTATGTTCATAGGGTTTCTTTGACCTCCACTATGCTCAGTTTTTGGAGCACTTTAATCATAGCTATTAAGAAGGGAAATCATTCTCTTTATAGGTTTCATCCTTCACATCTAACGATCTAATTTCTTGATTCATCAAATGTGACTTCAACCATATTTCTTAACATATGAGACCGCAGATTTAATGGGAAAGAAACCTAGCTATACTATCTTCTATTTATGAAGATGCTATGCTAGATCAAAGTTTGCATTAAAATAAATTTAGGGTCTATTTATTTGAGCGTTTTTGGTATGTTTGATTAAAAATAATCAAAATCTAAAGAAAACTTATTTTTTATTATTTTAAGAAATTGTTTTAAATATTTAATTAATAGATGTTAATCTTAGTGGAAAGGATTTTGACCACTAAAACACAAAATTTTGAGTTCGAATCTGTGTGAATATAACAAATTAGACCTGTCAATGTTTAAATCTGACTAAATCAGATAATCATATGAAACAAGCATATAATTATATTAGATATGCAACTTTCTACATTATATAGCCCGGATCTAAAATTTGAATTTATGAACTTGCACTTTTTGATTTTAGGTTTATTTTAGATTCTTATACTCTTAATTAGTTTTGATTTTATATAAGTCCTTACACTTTTTTCCCCTTATTTTTTATCCCTATACTTTATGCTGTCCAAGTTATTTTTTATAATTTCATAATGATTTAAATCTGAATTTAATGGTGCTCCACTGCTATCTATGCGGCATCGTTTCATAAACTCTCTTACTAATTATTACGTACACTTGTTTAAGTTTAGCTTTATTTATAAAAGATAATAACATGGGCTAACCCATTTCCAAGTTTCTACATTTTTAATTAATATTTTAGTCTCTATATTTTTAATAAATTTTAATTTTAATCCATATACATAAATCACATTAGTCATAATCAGCAATTCACATCAACCTTCTTCTTAACAGAGTTAACACAATATCAATGAAAGTATTAGCATTGTTAAACTCGTATTTAAATCTTTATAAAACTATATGAACTAATATTTTATACGGTATAAAATACAAAAATTAAAACTAAATTTAGTTAAAAATATTGGGACCTAAAGTAGGTTTAACTATACTACGATTCAGGTAATTGATCCTATTTAATGAGATAATAGTTGTTGTTATTTTCTAAAAAAAAATCTATTTTTTTATACACAAAAAAAGGTTCTAATTTTAATTTGAAATATGTTAATAACTCATAAAAAATTGCTCCACAATATTACTATCAACATATTCACTACCATGCATTGTTCATATCTGGTTTAGATTTTTTTTTCTTTCTAAAAAGTTGTTGTAATGTGTACAGAATTTAAAATAAAATAATCTTATAACTAAAATAAAATAATCTTATAACTATCATTTATTCAAAGAATGCTTTTTATTTAAAAATTATTAGTTAAAAATCTGAAATCTAAACCGTTAAACCTGTATTTAAACAACGTAGATTTTGCCGCAACGAGGAGCAATGTTATAATGAGAAGTGAAACTGCTTTCCTCAAAAGTGCTATACGACTCACTTTGATGTATTACACCGATCTGGTCACATGAATTATACTATTTGTAACTTATATTATTATCCACATATCATTATTTTTTATTAATAAAAATAAATGGTTCTGCCAAAAAAAAACAGAATTAATGTTGCAAATATAATAATACATGTCTTATTAAAATTCAAAAGTAACAATTAGTAGAAAACAATGTGTGTGTATTAACATTGATTGAATTAATCTAAAAAAAATGTGGAAGTGTGGTGTGGATAATCAAACAAAATAACAATAAACCAAAAATATGGATTGGTTTAAATTCAAATATGTTTAAATTATATTCATATTTATGGATTAAATAAGCATTTAATCCAATAATTCGATATTGTAAATATATGATACAGATCTAAATTATGAGTTTAAATTCAAATATTATATGATCTAATTTAAATTAGATATTTGAGAGATTGTTATAAGCCGATCACAGTCAATCCATTGACATATTAATAGTAGGCTTTTGTTAAACCCCTCTGCCGTTGACCTTTTCTCTTCTCTCCCTCTTGTGTGTGAAAATTTCAGGAGAGATCGTGATTAGATTGCATCTCTTCTCTTACTTTATCATATTTAAAAAATTAGTTACGTTAATTATTATTTGTAACACATATAATCTATTTTTTTATAAAATATTATATTTAATCATAATTATTTTTATATAGAAATACTGTATAATCTATACATTCTTTTTATTTATTTCCCTATTATTATTAACCCATAAGGGCTTTTCACACTTTGCAAGGTTAGAGTGTTTTTTTTTTTTTAACTCGTATCATGCGTCTTGATGAATGTAGGAAAACAACGTTGTTGGATTCATGGGGCCAAGGATGATATATAATTAATCTTAATCTAAACTGGAAATTTTTATTTTGGAGACGTACACTTGCGAAATATAGCCAAAGGGCCTTACACACCCATCACATTATACCCATCCCTATTTTTGTCACGTAGGGTATAGAATCCACAGCTTCTTTTATTAAAAGAGGTGTATTTTGTATATAAAAAAAAGAGAGGTGCATGCATTTGAGCTATAAGCTCTAAGGTCTACTCGCATTTGAGTTTGGAAGTGAAGAATTCTGTTATAATGGAGTACGCACACAACAAACACTTTAGATTTTTTTTTCATAGAATAAATGTGCCTATAGCACCTAAAATTATTTTTCGAGTGACACCCAGTCACTTAAAATATTTTAAGGTATAATTTTACTTATAATATATTAAAAGTGGCTCAATTTTATTATAGGCTAATAGATTCATAAAGGCCCGTTCTTTTCTTTCTTTTTTGGCACAAAACTTCTTCTATTCCTCCATCCTATGCTTCCAAGTCTCAAGTGACAGAAATTAAAAATTCAACGTATAGCTAAAAATTAAAATAAACTTAAAAAAAAGAATGACTATCATGATAAGATTAGATTCGTGTCATTTATATTTATGGACTCTTGTTGATTCTGAGTGTTTGAGAGATAATCTCCTTATAATTTAGTTTATTTCTATATTTGGGCGGTTAGCCCTCACTTATAACAAAAAAAAATGTCTCAAGTCCCATGATAATGAAAGTTGATATGGATACTAAGGAATATCTTTATATCTCACAAAGACGCAATTTTAATTCCTGCTAGTGTTGTGAGGATTTATTTAGTAGGCGATCTCATAAATTGTTTGTAAATGCTCTTTAAGTTTTAGGGCTATGCCTTGAATTTATTAGGGGATCGATGCTAAATTTACTTAAACTTTTTTATAAAAAAACATATTCCGAGTCCCATATCTTCCTCTATCTTCGCACCTACCACCCCTCTTCTTCCAGCATCCCCCATTTTGCCTTATAAACTTTTATATGGAGAGCACCCAATACTAAAATGATTTTAGAAGTATAAAAGTATATATAATGTTTGAAAATGGATAAAAAATACCAAATTTTGTTAGTTAACCAATAGAAAGAGAACTTCTGACTAAATGTTTACATAGACACAGATATGTCATAATTATGTTCTAGAGGATATTAATTTATTATTGATTTAGTCCTTAAAATTTGATTCGTTATATTATAATTTTAGTTTTTTAAGGGCTAAATTAATAAATGAGAAAAAATTCAGGGTTTAAAAGTTATAATTTTTTTCAATTAATTGTTTTTTCTTTTTAGTTTTTCAACCTATAGAAAATTTAAAACAAAAAACTGCAATAGTAATTGAATTAAAAAAAAAAGGAAAATCCTTATAAAAATTCTAGAAATTGATAAATCCTAAATTATGGCTCTAAATATTGTAAATATTAAAAATTTATTAAGACCCAAATTGAGATTTTGAAATTTAGAGTCAATCAACAAAAATATGCCTAAACATCATATATGTTTGATTTTTTTTTAAATAAAACAATGGCCATTGTGGTCATTTGTCTCTAAATTTCAAATTTTCAATTTTGGGACTAATATTTTTTTGACATTTACAGGATTTAACAATTTTTAGAGTTTTTTTTAGAAATTTCCCCTAAAAATTAGAGAATTTTTTTTACAGCAAAGTAAGTCACAACACCCTCAACCAAAAAAATTACAACACCTTTTCATTTTAAGTTTTAAATCATTTTAAAACATCGCAAGATCTAAAATTAAAGGGAAAATCTGATAAAAAAACCTAGAAATTCCTAAAAGATAAAATGGGTACTTGAATATTGGTAATCCCACAAAAGCATGAGGACTTAAGGTGAAATTTTGAATTTCAAACCCAAATAACCAAAATGCTTATCTATGATTTTTAAAGAAAGAGTGACTTATTATTCTCGATTCTATTTTTATTAATGCCTATTGCGTCTTAATCAATTCGAATAACATTATAGTCATTCGAATAACATTATAGTCATTTGAGTTAGTTTAATTTCCCTAAATTCAAACTTTATAGAATGACTTGTTATTCTCGAATGCCTATTGCATGTTAGTCAATCCCCAAAATATGGTAATAATTCATTTTCATTTGAGTTAGTTTAATTTTCCCAAGTCTAAACTCTAAATGCTAACTTGTTATTCTCAAATCTATTCTTGTTAATGTCTATTATATTTTAGTCAATCCCAAGAGAGTGTTGTAATCATTCATTTTCAGTTGAGTTAGTTTAATTTCCCCAATCTCATAGATGATCATTTTAGTCATTTGGTCTAAAATTCAGAATCTTACTTTAGGTCCTTACCCTGGAGGATTCAGATATCCATTTTATCCTTTAGGATACTTTTTGTGGATAATCCCAAAATTGAAACTAGGAGTCATACAAAAAAATTAAAACCAAGGGAAAGGTGTTAAAATGAAAAATTGTTCAGTAGAAATTAAAGTGTATTAATATTTCTTAACGTTGAGTGTGGGGGTTGATATAAGTCGGGTGAAGCTAAATACGTGCAAGGCTAATTTACAGGCACATGCAACAACAGTCATAGAATTTTTTTTTTCAGAATGAAATTGATGAAAGTAAGAGGAAATAATGTGAATTAATTAGAAGAAGTTCGTTTGACCAAAAATAAAATTAGAAGAAGTTCGTAAGACCGAATCTAGCAAATCGATGCTGACTTTATTGAAATAGAAAGAATAATACGGATATAAATATGATTACATCAACCTAGTTTCCCTAAAAGATATTTTAATTACGATTTTTACATTTTGTGAAAGGTAAAAAAAAAAAAACACGCACACACACTTTATAGGAGTTCTGGTTTAAATTAGAGAGGAAAGCACGTAACCAGGCAATAATAACAAGAATTAGAAATTCCAGGAGGTATGAGCGTTGCACGAATCCATATAGCAGAATCACCAAAGATCCCAAAGCACTCTTGAATATATATGAAATTGACTAGGGGCTGTAATGAGAAGTGCCCTTGTGTGGGAGCGTCCATGGTAATCCACTGATGGAATGAAGGAAACTGGAATTCAGTTGGATCGCCAAGGTCCGCCCGATTAGATAGTGGCCGTGTCATTAATTTTGTGATGAGATATATACTGTTTAAATACAATTTCAACCGTTCAAATTTAAAATTTTACAGCTAATAATTTTTTTAAAATTCACGGTTAAGAAATTATTTTTATTTTAGATTTTCTAAATATCAGAATAAAATCATTGGCAGGCTTGTATCTAATCTAACCTAATTAAGCCAACTACTATTTTGATTTAAGGATCTTTTATAAGGTGACTAACTTTTAATTATAATATCATCAGAATCTCAATGTGAATATATAACCTTTATATATATATATATACGTACATATGGGTAACTGGGATGATAACGATTAGTTGGGTTTGCCAGCTGAAAGAGGAAGAGCCAGTGTGGAGAGTTAAGACACCATCTGGAATATGCAAATAATTAAATAGAAATAGCATTCGGTGCTATAAATAATAATAATATTGCATTAATTAACATGCATACATACATGTACATATATAATTCAATTAAACAGCCTAGCCTCTCCAACTACGGCTCCCACACAGCTATTAGCTCCATTGTACTATATACATACATACATACATACATATATATATATATACCCACACATACTTATATAGACAAATGGACAAAAAGAACGAAACAAGTTGTGCATCCATGTGCTGCACCATGCTTGTACAACGCAAACCGCCTTTATACCCTCCTTCACAATATTCATTATTTTTCTAATTCTTAATATGAGATATATTTAGTTAATTTAATTAGATTAAAAAAATTAATTAAACCAATTAATACATAATATTTTTCTTAAAATACCTTAATCATCTTTCTTAATTCTCTCTCTCGTTTTCTTACTTAATTATTGTTGAGGGAGTATTAATATAGATAATTTAAAAAAAATTGATACATATAAAAAAAATTATATTTAGAATCAAGATTAAATAAAGTACATAAAACTCCCTTTAAGGCTTAAACTCAGTATTACTCCTTGAAACTAAGTGCCTTATAAAAAGGATTAAGAGTACTTGTTAATTGGTGCTTTATATTAAGAAACAAAGGGAGTATGTAATTATTATAATATCCCAAGGAAATAATGTATAGCATATTTGTTTCTTTTTTAAAAATAGTTTTTATGTTTTTAAAAACAGAAAAAATAAAAAAAAAATTGTTTGGCAACTTTTTTTACTTAATTATTTTCTAAAACAAAAAAATTAAAAACTATTTTTTTAAAAAAAACTTAAAGTAAAATATTTTGTAAAATTATTTTCTTATTTTTCTGTTTTTGTTGTTTACTTTTTCTATTATTTATCTTAGAAAAATGACATACTATTGAAAAATGGCTTCTTATCGTCATCACTAATGTTGCCCGCTTTCAACTGCCACCTTCGCCGACAAGTGTCACCGCCATCGACTGTTAACATTGACGACAACCGCCACCACAATCACTAGCTGCCATGAACCTCCACTGCTGCGAGGCGTCAACAACCGATACCAATTATCATTTAAATTAATGATAAGAATAATTATTTTTTTTATTTATATTACTTTTTAATTCTTTAGCTCTTCGTCTATTATTATTGTGCTCTCCACTATGTTTCTCATAGTTTCTTAGTTTTTAGAACAATTTTAAAAACTGTTTTGAAACAAAAAAGAAAAAGAAAATAAAAACAAATAGGCCCGTAATCACTAAAACTCTAAAAAGCATGCTTTTAGAAAACTACTCCCTTATTTTGGGACATTTCTTCGTTAGGATGCATAATCATTCTCCTATTATTTAGATCTTTGTTTGCCAAAACATACAAGATATATTTTCCCATTTCCCTGGACATTTAGCTGGCATCCATTTGTAGCCATCCCCATGAAGCGTTATCTGCTTTAACAAATTCATTAAATACAAAACAAATAACAACTTGACACCTGTACATCCTCCAGGTCTTATGAAACTTTAAAAAATCAACGTCCCTGCCCCCTGCCAGCGACAACATTATTATTTTTTGGATATTATAATTAAACATTTGTCTCATACTACATTATCATACTCTATACTTCCAAAATATCCCTCCGACTTATCAAATTAGGGGTCATGTTAGTCGTAAGTCCTGATCCAAAAAAAAATTACTTATTTTGGTTGAGATCTAAAGACTAATAATGATCTTAAATTTTAATAATGCTTTCTCTGTAAAAGCAATAACAAAACAAAACGTGGTAAGATGTTGTATTGGTCATTAAGAAAATCTCACATTTTGTACTATAACCACTTCTTAATATAAAAAAGAAATGCCAAAGAGAGAACAAAATCTTGCGTATTTACATGATGTGGGCATTCGATTCGAAAATAAGTCTCTCTTAAAGTTCTAGAAGACAACCGGATTGAACGTGGCCTGTGTAGTTCTGAGGGATTTCCAATCTTCTGCGGTTACCACTTTTCAGGTCCAGTACAACTCCCACGTGCGGTTCACTGTACGCACTTGACCCTATCAGCAGCATCTCCCCGTCCCACGTCCTCGCGAACGCAACGTTTCGTATCTCATCTCCCAACTTGGCGATCGACCGCCACGTGCCGCCCTGAAGAGCCATCACCTCCCCACCGGGGCCACATATGTACACTTGTACGGCGTCTCGGTCTCCGCCGTCGATGGAGGTCCTCGGACACATGGCAGCATCTAGGAACTCCTCCTCCACCGGGTCCCACTTCCACGTGGCAACATCGAAGGCCTCGGCGGATCTCTCGAACCGTCCTTGCATCTCCGTGCAGTACCCTCCGATGACTCTGAACTTCCCGTTATGGAAGACGGCCTTGCACTCGTCCCGCTCTCTTGCCATGTCAGGAAGCGGGACCCACTCGTCGCTCGCCACGTCATACGCCAACGCCGACCTCAGCGCGTTCTTCTCCTCGCTGTGCCCGCCGGCGGCGTACACGAAGCGCCGCGAATCGGACGAGCAGCCGAAGAACGTCCTGGGCCCACCGGGCATATCGGCCCCACGGCGCCACTTCGCCGACATGAAGTTATAAACAAACACAGAGTTCAACGGCTTCCACGAGTCAGGGTCACACCCGCCCATCACAATCAGATCGAACCCGACACCCGCAATCTGACAGAACATGGGTAGCCCACCTGATAAACCTGGAATCGGAGGCATCTCGCTCCAGAGACCAGTCTCCGGCGCACAAACCGTAAGACGGTAAACCGGATTCATCGATCCTTTTATAGCCCCAGAGCCGGATTTCTCCGAGTCAACTCTTGCCTGAACCATGAAGAGAATTTTCTGAACGTACCCTACGTTCTTCCTTCGACGGACAAACTCCGGCATCTGAATCTCAGTCTTCCAGGCTTTGCAAACGGAGGCGACCGCCGGGAACTGCTGATACGGAACCCGAATCAAACAGTCGAGTGCGATATCGTCAGGCAGACCGGAAATCAGTTCCATCGGAAGGATTTGAGAGTTGAATTGAATTGAAAGAGGAATTGGGGGAAAAGAGAGCAGATTAGATTTGAGAGAATGTGTCGAATGTATGGAGAAAAGTGAGCAAAGGAGGGATTTTATAGGCGCAGAAAGTGGGGCAGTGCCGAGGGAAGGGATGAGTGAGAGAGAGAGAGAGGCCAACGTTCTAGTGTTCTAGAAAGGTTTGAGAGAGAAGAGGGTTGTGTGATAGTGATAACCCCGTCGGTCCCCATTGGAATAGGCATACCGTTTCCCATAATCTCAAGTTCTATAGCACCGTTGTTTTTCAATTATTCATAATTAAATTGCATTGTTTTCTTTCTCTTGTCCCACACGATGTGGCACATGGGTTCCAAAATTCAATTCAACTTTTAATTCTTCTCCTCCCTCGTTTATTTTATTCGCAATTATATATATCATAATAACCTTTAATAATTTCTTAAATTTATTTATATATAATCAGTATTTTAAAATTTTAATAGATAATTATGCTTTTAAAAATTGAAAAATTTACTTAGATTATAAAATTTATTAGGATCAAGACATATTTTTAAATTATAATATAAAATAAATAAGTTTTTTAGTTCTTATACCAATAGTAAGAATTAAATTTATAATTTTATAAGTTATAAATTAACTCTTTATTAATTAAATTAATTTTTGTTAAAAAAATAATTTTTATTATCACTGTAGTTTTTTAACAAAAAATAGATCTTGAAAATACAAAATAGGATAGAATATAAAAATTGTGGGGAGAGGGGAAAAATTGGGATGGAAATAATGGTCAAAAAGAAAAAGAAGAAAAATGAGAGAATTGAAAACCTACGAGTAGGAGGCGAGGCGTGTGAGGAGGGGACAGACCCGTAGAATGAGTGATACGACGTGAGTGAAGGGTCATAAGTCATAACGCCGTGTTTCTCACTTGCGTGCGACAATTTAATATATATTCTATTAATTATTAATTTTCTAAACATTTTTGTTCAAGGGAAAAGAACAGATAAGGTAGAATATAATAATATTGGAAAATCCCCTGAAAATGTTTAACGGGTAAAAACGAATGGCAAGTAATCAAAATGATCGTACGATTTAATACGATAGATGTTGGGAGGCTAAACATGTCCCTCAGAAATTCTAAACTACGATTTAAAAAAAAAAAATTAGTCTAAATTTTAATTTAAAAAATTAAAAAATAAACAGGTATTTTTATTTAAAATCTCAGTTTAGACTAAATTATGATTTAAAACTATAGTTTTAGATAAACTGGTAAGAATAGCTTTTGAAACAATAAAATAACTTATAAACTACTTAATTACTATTTTATCTTTACTTTTTCTTACATTATTTCTCCTATCTCTTCTATCTTTTTCACTATCTCTCATTTTTTCTCTCTCCTCTCTCCTCTCTAACATCTCTCATCTTTCCTCCTTTTAATAAAATCATACACTTTTTAATAATTTATCAATACAAAAAGTCATTTTAAAAATAATTATCTAAACACTTATTTTTTTCAAAATTATTTTTTTCTAAAATATATTCTCCAAAATTTATTCTTCTCAAAATTTATTTTCTAAAATCTAATCCAATAACCCAAACGTAGTAATTAATACTTTATATAAAATATATAATTATATAAAATATAAAATATAAAATATAATTATATAAAATAGAACAAGTGAGTGTTTAACGCAAAAGTGCAATGTATTGATATAAAATATTTACATCTGTGAGGGCATGAACACATTAAATTAATGGTTTTTTAGGGTAATTGGGAACGTGGGATCCCCATACCCAAGAAAAAGCACGTGCATATTCATGCATGTTAATCTTCTTCTTCTTTCTTTTTAGGATAAAAAATTTAAATAGGTTCGATACCGATCCTTCATCAAGATTAGGATAGAGTTCTAAGATTCAGAGAACATTTACATAGGACTTACGAGATCGCCTACTGAGAATCGAGCTCACGTCATCTTAGGATACAAACTCATTCTTTACTATTTATACTAACTCTGTATTAACGTTAATTGTTTGATAATTTTTGTTTTAAACCGTATTTGACCAAAAACAATTTTTTTGGGCTCGTTTGATATATTGGAAGTGTTTTTAATAGAATTGAGGATAGACATGAAGATAAATATAGAAATGGAAAAAGGGATGAAAGTGGGGGGATACGAAAGTATATTTGGTATATAGATGTAAGTGTAATATTAATTACTTTCCAAAAGACAAAAATGCACGTGAATAAAAAGAATGTGCATAAAAATCTAGCATGGTAATTTTTTTTTTTGTTTGGGTGAAAATCTAGCATAGTAATTGCACGATTAAAAAAATAACACGGTTTAAATTTGACAAATCTAAAAACATTATCATAGTTGTCGACTTGTCGCTCATTACCCTTGTCGTTGATCTGTTGTGGAGTTTGAAATACAAAAGAGACAATAGAGAGATTTCAGTTAGGAAAGCTCACGTTGAGATGATCGTGCGTGGAACACATGAATGTGCAACTTGGTTCCTTAAATATCAAGCTTCATAGAAGGGGAAGTTGCCTCCATCAATGAAAGGGGAAGCTATCCCTAATGCTAGAAGTCCTTGTCACTAAAAGGCTATCTGGTAATGTTTTTTTTATTATTATTATGACTTCATTCAGTTAGCAAACCAATAGGGTAATCGGGATCCCCATACCTAAAGAAAAGCACGTGCATATTAATGCATGTTAATCTAATAGCATTAATGTTAGTTTAGTAGTTTTTGTTTTAAACCACGTTTGACCAAACAAATCTTTTTGGTATGTTGAAGCGTTTTTGATGAAATTGAAGATGAAGATAGGTGTGAAAAAAGAAATGGGAAAAGGGATGAAAGTATATTTGGTATGTAGATGTAAGTGTGATATTAATTACTTCCCAAAAGACAAAAACGCACGTGAATTGAAAAAAAAAACGTGCATAACAATCCAGCATAGTAATTTTTTTTTGTTTGGGTGAAAATCTAGCATAGTAATTGCACGATTAAAAGAAGACACAATTTAAATTTGGCAAATCTTAAAATATTATCGTGGTTGTCGGCTTGTCGCTCACTATCCTCCTCGTTAATCTGTTGTGGAGTTTAAAAGATAAGAAGACAATGGAGAGACCTCAATAAGGAAAACTCCCGTTGAGATGAATATGCAACTTGATTCCCTAAATCGCAAGCTTCATATATAGAAGGGGAAATTGCCTCCATCGATAAAAGGGGAAGCCATCAGTGATGCTAGATGAGGTCTTCATCATTGAAGAGGTGTTGTCGATAAAGAGGCCAATCACCTACTTCATGGTTGCCTAAAGGGTGGCATGTCTATGGGTACAAACAGGCATTTGGTCAAAATGAAAGGGATTTTAGACCTTAAAAATAATATTTTGAATTTAAATTTATGTAAATATAAAAAATATTTTTAAAAGAGTTATTTTTAATTAATCACAATAATACTCGAATCTAATATAATTAGATATTCATATAAAAAAAATATAGATATAAGTAAGAAAGAGAGTAAAAATAAATTATGTGGATTAAAATTTGAATTTTTTGGGACACAAAGGTGGAAGCTATTTCCTCCAATTTTGGTGGAAATGGAGTAAATTTTCCAATTTTATGATATCAAACAAGTACTTTTCATGGATTTTAATTCTAATGCGCGCATGCCAAATTTCCCTTTATCTTCCAAATTTTTTTTTAAGAAAAAACTATTTTACTCATGTTTGTACTTTTTTTTTTTATTTTTAATTTAGTAACTTTCTTTTAATAAATCGTCTCATTTTGTTGTATTAGTATAATTAGCTTTTAGATTTGGATTAACAACTCTAATATAGTAAAGTAATAGAGATTAGCTATGCCAACATAGGAAAATTAAAAGATTTAGTAATAAAGAGAGAAAAATATAAGTATTAAATTAAAAATTAAAGAAAATTATAGGATGATTTCCCTTTCTTATGAACACTACAAAGTGTGCACATGTCCATCCTTGTTGCCTAAATGTCGGTGGTAGTTTTGTATTTCCCCGTTCTCTGTTTTTGTTTTTTTTCTTATCATTTTGAGAAGCGTACTTGACCATAACTCCCTTCCTTTCTTTCTTTTGGGCCCAGCCGAAGCATCCCCCAAGCTTCCTATTAAGTAAAAAATAAAATAAAATTTTATTTATAACATTTAAGAGACATTTTAATTTTTAAATATTTAAATTTATATTTAAAAATAATAAATAATTTATTCTATTTGATTTTAGTATTATCTAAAAAAAATTAGAGACTTCTTATTATTTTTAGGGCGTAGATGAACTTAATTTTTTTAAAAAAGTTTATTTATAAAAAATAAAAAGAAATAAAGCAAGAAATGGGCCCCATATTCGTGGACCCCTATTCACACGCCGACAAATAGCTGTATATTCTGCTTAACATTGACAGAAACGAAAAAGTGCTACGTACTAACGTGCATAACTACATATATTAATGTCGAGCAACTCTCTTATGGGCATATTTAGATAGGATTTTGAAAAAGAATTTATGGACAACTTATGAAAAAAGATTTTTAGAAAAAAGTTTATGGAAAAAAAGTGGTTTTGAATAAATAGGTGTTTGGATAGTTATTTTTAGAATGACTTTTATGGTGGTAAATTACCAAAAAGGGTATGATTTGATTTAAAGTAAGAGAGAGGAGGGAGTTAGAGAAAAGAGAAGAGAGAGGAGAGAAGTAAGAGAGGAGAAATGAGAGAGGGTGTAAGAAAAAGTAGGAGAGAGGAGAGAGGGTGTAAGAAAAAATAAGAGAGAGGGTGTAGCATGTTTTTAATAAATATAACTTTTTTTCAGTTATGTTATCTTAATCAATAATTATGTATAGAACAACATAGATTTACCTATAACTAAAAATATATTACATATAGTTAAAAACGAGTTGAGTATGCTATAAATGAGTTACACTTAGGTCTTTATATATTTTTGGGTAATAAATTTTGTAGAAGGATATTTTCAGCAAATTTCCCTATAAAAGTTTTATGTAAATTTCATTTTATGTTTCTCAATATATAAATCATAATTTTAAATATGAGTAAATGTAAAACTATTTTTTTTTATTTTAAAACAAATTTAGTGCCCGTAACAAATTCTCATTGATTTCTGGCGGTTAGAGAAGTTACTTAGAAAGCAAAGGGAGTCGTACCACTAGACTATTAACAAAGCAAACCACACGCCACTCACTTCAAATTAAAACAGGAATGATTAAACGGCCGAGTCAAGGCACAGCATATCGAATTGCGCTAGATTCATTAATATTAGAAGCTTCGATTTCACAAATTTGATAATATTTAAAATCACTTATTACAATTTACAATTGAAAGTAGCCTAGCTACTATAATAGTAATTAACAAGCTCGGGTGGTTATATTAAGGTCAAGCTGATTATAATCAAAATATTCAAAAATATTTAGAAGTCAATAGGCTAATTATAATCCAATTTAAAGCTTATTAATTCAAATTATATAATAATCCTTTAGTCTTATTTATAAGATATTGTCAACATGTTTCATTGAAATTAAAAAAAAATATTAAACCTATCCATAATTTTTTTAATTTTATTTTTATTTAATATGAAAATATTAGTGTGGGAACTGAGAACGTAGAAGTCCAAGAATAATAAATTATAGATAAAATTATATATTTTATATAATAAATTTAATGAAGTAAATTATATTAAGGATAAAAAAATATTCTTTTTATCCTATAAATATGATCAGAATAATGTTTTGTATATATACATTTGACGTATCGCATGATCTTAGCCAATAAGAAAGTTATATATATATATACCCTACTTATTGTTAATTTTCTAAGAGTTTCATACTTGAATTATTAAAAGCTGTGATGAATTGACTTTATTATTAAATTTATTCACGATAATCAGATAATGAAGTTTTGATTTGATTAATGATGGAGGTCTCAAATCTCCATACGTTAACTTGACAAGGTTTGGAGATTTGTAGTAATTCTTCTACAATTATGTCGGCCTTTATTTTAATTCATTTTATTTTTAATTTCTGAGTTTATAATTAAATATATACATGCAATATCACGTATAGGTGTATGATTCCAATAATTTATTCACAAAGATTATAACGTCAACGGTAAATATTAATCTGTTTGAAGCAAGAGCTGACATTCAAACAAAGTTCTTTAATTTCTATATAATCATAATTCATAAGGCCATTTGAAGTGCGGCACTTTTGGTATTGTGAGTTGACCAAACATTTGTATCCTTAATTAATATATTAATAAGTCATATAGTTCATATTTTAGTTCAAATTAAAGTTAATAACATTAATTAATTATTTACAATAAAAGGCTTGAATATATTTTAGACGTTGATAAAGGAAACATGAGAAAAAATTGGGTCATTGGACAAAGTCAACAACTTTTCATGGATTAATTAATTGAAGACAACAGATTTTGAAAATAAAATAGATATATATGATCTTTTGAATTATAAATATTTCTGTCAAAACCCTGTGACGAAATAGAAAACTTGTGCTGGAATTTTGCAACGGATTTGTTAATAGATATATTATTTTAAAGTAAATATAATTATGATATATATATAGAGAGATTGACAAGAGCAATAAAGAAATTAACAAGATGAATATAAAGGCATTAATAGGATAAATATGAATATTAATAAGATAAATAGGGGACTTGTTAATGCATATTATTCTTATTTAAATATTTATTTATCTTATTAATATCTTTATTATTCTTTCTTTTATTGACAGGATATTTCTGTCTTTTGACAATATAGCCTCCGGAATCAATCGAAGTTTCATTTTTTTTTAATGTTTTAGGAATAAATTAGCTATAATGGTCTTTGTCTTAAATTTTTTCAAAAAACAAAATTAGTTAAAAAAAATTGTTAAATGTTTATTTGTCCGAAAATTAAAAATGTCAGGAGTTCACCCCTCTAGCAAGTCTTCAATTTCTGGTTCTGCTGGCCATCATAACTTATTTAAACTTTCTGTAATTAACCTCAGACATATATAATATGCATTTCCGAAAAGTTACTGTTTAAAACTTTTTAAAATTAAAGTGGGATGGCTCTATATATCAATGAACTATCCTATTAGTGTTTGCTAAATATTGTTGGATTCTATTTATTAGTATTTTCTAAAAACCAGTAAAATATATATCCAGAAATAAAGAGATTAATTCATTTTTAATCATCAATTTATGAAGATCATATATTTTAATATCAGATATTTGAGTATTTATTATTACCGTTTTTTAGCTAATCATTGAGATTTTAGTTTGATATCTATAACTAATAAACCGTGTGAACTGTGAAGATCCTATATATTTCTCTTAAATAATAATAAATTTCTAATATTTACTCATCTTTATATAGCCAAAAGAAAAGGAACAATTACGCTTAATTATTATTATTATATCAAATGTTAATGACAATTTTTTTTTATAATCCACTTAAATTGACGTAAATAATATGGAATTCCAGCTTTTGGCACACTAGAATTTCATCTTTTGAGTAAATATTTGGAAATTAGATTCCTAACTGTTATGTAAAGAATAAACATAATTAAAAGTATTTATTTTTTCTTAAAAAGGGTTTTTAATAAAATAAATAAAACAAAAGATGACAATATATATCATTATCACTTAACAGCCTTATTAAGTTGACGGATTCAAGATTGATAGAGACGAAATAGATGCGACAACTGGGGCAAAAGATTAGAATGAAGACAGTTTATCAATATTAAAAAGAAAAATGAAAATGAAAACAAACTATAAATATAAATATATACAAAAAAATTGTCCGCGGCCACCTGCATGTTGCTCAGCAGATATGTGTAAACTGTAAAGTACCAAACAAGCTTAGGAAAGAATTTAAAAAGAATTAATGACAGATTATAACGTTTGGTGCAATGTATAATACTATTAATTAATTAATTAATTAATTAATTATTGATTCAAATACATAAAAATCTTCTAAATTTTAAGTTAGCTATACATAACCTCTCTAACTTTTAAAAAATTAAATTAAAAACTCTAATATTTCATGTTTTGATTATCAAAATTTTACAGTTAAAATTACTATTAAATATAATAATTTTTATAATATCATAATTTTTATATTTTTTATTATATATCACATAATTGAAAAAATAACAAAATAACACCGGGCAATTTTAAATATTTATTTTATTTAAACAATACATAACCAAATAAATATTTTAAATATTTAAAAAATACTTTAAATTATATATCTAGTGTCAAGTGTTATTTAAATATTTTATATTTTATAAATATTTTATTTTAAATATTTAAAATAATTTAAAAATATATGTCAAGTGTCAAATTTTATTTTTTAAATGACATTATATATATTAAAAATATATAAAAATTATGATATGGTAAACCGTTAACTTTAACAGCAATTTTAATTGCAAGGGTTTAATAATCAGAATATGAAATATTATAATTCTTAATTTAAACTTTTAAATGTTATGGATGTTATACTCAAAATTTAGGGATACTTTGTATATTTTAGCCTTAATTATTCAATGACACGTTTTTACTATTTTTCAGTAATATATATTCTCTTTATCACATCATCATAATTTCCCTCTATGTTACTATTAATTATAATTAATAGTAACTTCTTAATTTTTTATCACTGCCATGCCACGCCAATTGGCCGCAACCTCTTAATTTTTTATTAATCTAATTTGAATTTATCAGATTATGATAAAAAAAATCAGTCGAAATACCTATATTAAAGTACGAGAGTAAATCATAGTTTAAAATCAAGGTTTTGGATAAGCTACTGAGACTAGCTTCTAGAACAGTAAAAGAGCTTATGGACTACCTAATTACTATTTTACTCTTACTTTTTTTTACACCATCTTTCTTTTCTCCTCTCTCCTCTCTACCCTCTCTCATCTCTCTTCTCCACCCTCTCTCCTCTCTTTTTTCTCTTCTCCACACTCTCTCCTCTATTATATTTTTAATAAAATTATACCATTTCTAGTAATTTTCTAATTATAAAAGTCCTTCTAGTAATAATTATCCAAACATTCATTTATTCATAATAATTTTTTTTCCATAGGTTCTTTTCTAAAAATTGTGCCTTTTTCTTATAAGTCATTTTCTAAACTCTTATTAAAACAGATCCACTGTTACATAACTTGGAAGAAATTAAACATTCAATTTCCGATATTTCTTTATTTATATGTTTTTGCAAAGAAAGATCATTTAATTGATGATATGCGGTTTAAAAAAGAACTAATAGATATTATCTAATATAATTTCACAGATCTAATATATAATTAATCGGATTTTGAGTTAAACTATTTTATGTTTTAATTTGCACATTGTGCACGTGGTACTATTCAAAACTAGTAAGATTTTTCTATCATAAGATTTGGGTATATCCACTAATTAGTGATTTAACTAAAATTTGATTAATATCCAATATAGCAAATATAATAATCTAAATCTCAACTGATCGATCGATATCCTCAAATCTCTCTCACTTAAAATCTAATATAATTATATTTAATTAGAATATTCTACAATCTATATCGACGACTCAACATGTATTTTCTGGTGTAACTACAAAAATAATTCCATTTAATATGAATTTATCAGATCATGATTAAAAAATATTCTAAATATCTATATGGCAAAAAAAAAAAATAACTTTATACTAGATTTCATTTTTTATACCTTAATTTTATAGGATTTTTTTTTTCAATTCTTTGACCCTAACATCTATAACAAAAAATACTTATATTAAAATTTTAACTGTAGACAAATCATTCTCAAACGTTGATAATATTGAAAGGAAAAACTCCTAAAATATATTTCATATTTAGTTTTATCATAGAAAATGTATTGTTTAGTGGTTTCATATGTTATATGTGTCTATCGTGTCGCCTCTCTTGAATCCTTAACCTTATGTTTGGTTTGGAAGAAAATTAGGGAAGAAATAATATTAAGGAAAAACTCCTAAAAATAATAAATTTTTTTATCATTTTAAAAAATTTTCTATTTTAGTATTTCTTCTCCTTATTTTTCTTCTTCTTTTCTTTTTATCCAAATATAGCCTGAGCATCGTAACGGGGGAGAGGGGAGTCTTTAAGTAGTTTCACTTATCAAAATTCTCCCAAACAGACACATGCCAATCTTTAATTTAAAATTTGGATAAGATTTTTCTACCTTGTTCAACAGATTTTTCTACCTTAAGTTAAATTTGGATATCCATTAATCAGTTATTTAACTAAAACTTCGATAAATATTAGATTAGAAATATAACTTAAATTTCAACAGATATCCTCAAATCCTCAAACCTATCTAAATTGAAATTTAAGATTATTAGAATTTTCATGCTATATATAATCCATATCGGGTGTGATTCAGAAAGCCATATACAAACCTTTGTAGTTTCAGCAAGCTGGCCTCTGAGATCGTTTCATGATAATAATGTAGATAGAAGTTGTCACACAGCACCTTTTGTAGGTTTCTTCAACTTCATTTTCTGTCGCAATCGCCGCCGCCCGACGATGATCAGTCCGGCGATGTCGATGAGATTAGCGTTGTTGACGAGCTATTGGAAGAGATATTAACATGCAAACAAGGTCAGGCAAAATACTACTCAATTTCTCAAGGAACCGAAATTGGATGAGAAAGCAAAAACAAGAAGAACAGTGGAGTTTGTCTTCGATCTTTTCAAGAGAAGGACGACGTGGTTGTGGAAATGCCATGTGATCATATTTATCATAAAAAAATTTCATGCAAATGTGATCATATTAGATTGAGTATAATTTCCTTACCAGGTTCTTCAAAGCCAGCGTCTATCCCCATCACCTTGATATATAGGTATGCCTACCTTTACAAGATATTCTTGCAGAAGACTTGTTTTTCGAGGTTTCTGTATGATGGTTTGAGCTTTTGTTGTTGGAGATTCCGTACTTGTGGACCAATTAATGGATATCTCCGTAGCATTTTATGTTTAGGGCCTAAGAAACTTTTAAAACTTTTCTAACGTTTCTGGCTTAAACGTTAATTTAGAGATATTTTAAAATAAATAATTATATTTGTTTAAAATTTTTTTTAAATTAAATTATAATTTAAAACTAAAATTTTAGATAAGCTACTAAAATTTACTTCTAAAATAGTAAAAGAGTTTATGAACTATCTAATTATTATTTTAGACTTATTTTTTTATACCCTCTCTCTTCTCTCTTTTCCACCCTCTTTCTTCTCTCTTCTTCACCCTCTCTCATCTCTCCTCTCTCTTCTTCATTATCTCTCATCTCTCCTCTTTCTTCTCTCTTCTCCATCATCTCTCATCTCTCGTATTTTTAATAAAATCATACATTTTATCGTAATTTGTTAATCATAAAAATCATTTTAGTAATAATTATTCAAACACTTATTTATTTAAAATCACTTTTTTTTATAAACTCTTCTTAAAAAATCTTTTTCAAAAACTATCTAAAAATTTTTTTTTAATTTTTTTTTTAAAATTTTATCCAAACATATACTTAGATCAATTTACACTAACGACTCCTTAAACGGCAAAGTATAATTTTGATGCTAAGCTCCTCGGAGCTAGCGTCTGTCACCGTCAACTAATAGATGACTAACGGTCTTCTTAGAGAGTTTATGTAATTGTTGCTAAAATATTCTTGAATTCTTTTTTTTAATATTTATGAAAATTAATAAAATATCACGCTATTTAGCTGAATTGTTGTGTTTTAATTATATATAGTTTAGATAATGTGGTGCTGCTAGAGTATTAGGTATTTCTCAAATAATAAATTTGACAAAATTGCAGGGACCAGCAAGCTAATTTATATCAATATTTTAAAATTTGTTTTTTTAAACTTAAATTTTTTTTTATTAAAATATAAGATTTAAAAAAACCTTCAAAAGTTGACAATAACTGAAAATATTTTTTTATTAAAATATATTTTATCTCTTTTTATTTTATTTGGTCTTAGAGATAATATAATTTCACAGATCTAATATATAATCTAACAGGATTGATTTAAAATATTTTATATTTTACCCTTTCCCATTGTGGATTGTAGTACTATTCAAAACTTATAAGATTTTTCTATCTTATCCATTAATTAGTGATTAGTGATTTAACTAAAAATTTGATAAATATCCAACATTTAAGAAATATAATTTAAATTTTAACAGATTGAATATCCTCAAATCTATCTAATAAAATTAAAATTTAAAATAATTAGAATTTTTAGGCTATATATAATCTACGTTGTGTGTGATCCTAAAAGTCATACAAATAGTGTCATCAGCACTTTGGCCTTTGAGATCGTTTCATGATGACGTGGACAGAAATCCTCACACAATTCTTCTCCGAATTCGTAGCACCTTTTCTGGGTTTCTTCAACTTCATTCTCTGTCACAATCTCTGCCCGGCGACGATCCGGCCGACCGACATCGATGAGCTCAACGCGGTTGACGAGCTATTGGAAGAGATATTAACACAATACTATGCACAGAAGGAACTGATCAGGCAAAACACTGCTCAATTGCTCAAGGAACCGAAATTGGAAGAGAGAGCAAAACAAGAACAATGCAGCGTTTGTCTTGAATCTTTTCAAACATAATGATGATGTTGTGGCAATGCCATGTAATCATATTTATCATAGTATATGTATTGTTGAGTGGTTTCATGTAAGTTATATGTTTCCATTGTGCCGTCGCAATGATTGGTTCAACAAAGAGGAGGCTACGGGTGGGACGGGAGGGGAGGGGAGAGATTTTAATAATCTCTTCAAATTTTTAGAAGGACCTACCTGCATGGAAAATCAATGAGCTCATCTTGATGTGTTTACTTTTTTTCCTCTATAGAACGTTATATATGTTATAAACTAGAAAGCTTACTTGCAGTATATGAAGTCAATTAGACAAATTTTTATACCTTTGACTACTGGACGTAGAAAGTATATTTTTCTGTTTATCTCAGTGGCCGAAAAGTTCTAGTGTGGAATCAGTTTTTTATAATTATTTTTAATAAGATGTATCACGATTAGTGATCATGTTAATGATTCTAATAAGTACAGGGAATGTGTGTCTATATATTCAAATGTGTTGATTACGTTAAAATTAATTCAATAATAGTGGCGCATAAGAAGAAAATCTTTTGTATGGATAATAAATATAACAATTTATATATACTCTTTTAATCCTATTCATAAGTTGCTTCTAATATATTTTACTGGAACTAAAAAAAAATCTTAAAACTCATTAACTAATAACAGTTTTCATAAATAAGATTAGAATAAATATTTTCCTTAATGTATGCATGAGAATATTAAGAGTACCTCTTTTTTGAAGAATTTTATTTAGTTAAGCTATAAACGAAGAAGCATGTCTCCTGAAAAGTAACCCAAGTTTTGAAAGGGGGAAAAAGTTTAAAACAAAGATTCAATAGCTTCATGTGACTTCATTTACAGCACATATGATAAAAGTTAAGGTTACATACTAAGCCAGGAAGGATGCCCTAGAAATTAAAAATGACACAACTTATTCAACTCTAAAACACAATAATGAACGTCTCAATGTAGAGAAGCTACATCAAATAGCTCTTTATACTTGTCAGCAACATAAGATTTCGACTTCAAAGTAGGTTTTCCATCAGCAGTTCCGGGAGAGAAACACTTCACCCCAATCACAGTCACCAAACCTGGGCAAGGTTAAAATCTTATATCAGACACAAGAATTCGTATTTTATTATTATTAATTGACAAACATTAAAAAAACACTGGATTCTTCAGAATAAGTAAGAAAAATATAGAGTTGGATTAGTTTAAAAATTATTATTAATTGACTGTACTTACTCTCATGGATGCGCCCATACACATGTCTCTCTCCTTTCCAGTACTCCAAGGGCCTTGACCTCATCCTAGTGCTTCGCCTTACCCCTGATTCCCATGATGTGCCAGCAACTGGGAAGATACACAAATTACTTCATTTGTTTATACTAACAAAAGGAAAATTTTGATAAATGGAGGAAAATAATTAATAGAGTCCAAACCTGCAAGGCTCTGCCTTCTAGAAAGTTCCTTTCCTTTGCGTTTCCGTGATTTAACTTTCCTTTGCTCATTTACTGAAACCTGGGAATTGTCTGTGTTTTCCTGTACCTTAAAGGACAACAAATTTGAAGTATAAACAGCTAGAATTAGAATTGTGTTTTGTGTTTTCATTAAATAATATAATTAACCTCTGTTAAAAGCATTAAAGCAAGCATTAGAATGGGATAGAGTCAAGATGAAAAAGAATGCCATAAACTTATTGCCCACGGTTCATGCCGATAGTAGAGTTCATCCATCAACTTAATAATCTAAAGCACTGATGCAAATTATAATTATTCATCAAATCAGACAGAAAACTTGGCTAGAATTCATTATCGAATTTCAATTCTACAGGGTAACATTTATAATCTGATGCATACAGTAAGGTCTAGTTTGCTTGTCAAATAGATTAGGATTTGGAGGTATTTAAAGTCCAAGAACTGCAAAAGTCAGCTAATAAAATCTTGATTCCTATCATAAGAAAGTACATCATTACGGTAATCAAGTCCAAGTGTCTTCTTCTGAAAGATCTTAACAAATTATTATTAATCATATCTAAAGATGTAACTTCCATGTTCCTTTGTTCCTTTCATAGCTTGCGCAGAACACCTAGATCTCTGCATATTCTTTTCCACTTTGTCAAAAAATCTAACTGTCGTTATGATGAAATAATTAATCACTAACAAGGAAATAGCTCTTGAACCATCTAAGATGACCGCTACCTAGTTACCGTCCCTGAACCTAACAGCATCTATTCAATGGAAAAATAAAAATAAAAAAATGATCATAACAAAGACGACCACTCAGACAATCAAAAGCAAAATATTAATTTGCGAGACAAACAAACAGTTGAATTGTGTCCCTAAATCAAACATGCAAATACGACATAAAATGCTATGATTTTCATACAAGATGGAAATAGATTAGACTGAAGAAAGAGGAAAGATTCTTCGGGAAGCTAGTTACCTTTGAACATTGTCCTGGACCATCATCTGAAGTATTGGTGTTTGCATCCCCAGAATTGGCTTCAAAGAAAGCATCTCCCGATTGATCTGATAATACAACGATAACTGAGTTAAAACAACGAAAGGAAAATTAACATTAACAATATATTTAAAAGCAGATGCTTTTCTGATCTTTAGATCGAAGTGTAACTTATTTGCAAGTTACGTTATAGTCTTATTAAATGTTGCAACTTGCAAGTTCATGAAAGTCTAATTTTACTGTTCTATCCTGTGAACCATAGCAACTTCAGTCAATTCGTCAGAAAAGATATGCCATGGTATCCAGCAAAAAAGGTTAGTTCATGGGAGGAAAATGACATCATGTAGGACAAAAAGATCATACTCTCTCTTCATTTAGAAGCAATTGTGCATGTGAAAGGTCATCTCTCTTCTCGGATTATAGAAAATTTTGCCAAAGGCATCAACTAAGCCTAAGTATAAGAACGGTTAATTAAGTATATCAATACCTTGTAGATTCACTAAGTTGAACTCCGGAACATCTTTTTGTTCAGAAGACACTACTTCCTGCACCTGCACCTTGTCATAACACAATTGATCTTTCAGATTTGACACATTTTTTGAATCACATACGATGGAAATTATATAGAACCCCAAATAAAAACGTACTTTGGCTGCAGATTCACCAGGTTCAATTTCCCTGCTTATTGTATCATGAGCAATCTTGTTACTCCCATCACTGCCTTCAACATCTACCTCCATGTCGCCATGAGATATATTTGAGTCAACATTTGTTCCAAGAGCAGGTTCTGTTGAATTATCTTCCTTGGAGTTTCCAGTGGTATCGGCACAAGTCTTGACAGTGTCATCCTTGAATTTACTGGGTTCATTTGCCTCATAGTTCCTGCTTATTGTGTCATCCACAAACCTGCTACCCACGTCACTACCTCCAACATCTAACTCCATGTCATCATGAGATATATTTGATTCAACATTAATACCAAAAGCGGGTTCTGTTGAATTAACTTCCTTGGAGTTTTGATTAGTACCAGCGCATGTTCCGACAGTGTCCTCCATCAATTTATGGGGTTCATTTGCCTCAACATCAGTAGCAAAAGCAGGTTCAGTTGGATTATCTTCCTTGGAATTCTCAGAAGTATTAGCACAAGTTCTGACAGCGTCTTCTTTAAATTTACAGGGGTCATTTGCCTCAGAATTTAGCGTGCTTACTATGTCATTAACAACCTTGTTCACATTTCTGCCTCTAGCATCCACCTCTAGATTAAGGTGAGATTCATTTGAGTCATTATTGGTATCAAAAGCAGGTTTCCCAGAATTATCCTCCCCAGATATTCCAGAAGTTGTGGCGAAATCTCTGACAGTTTTCTCCACTGAACTCTGAATATCTTTGATCAAAGGTTCATCCAATTTATCAGATGGCTTCCCACAATCAATGAGGTTGAGTCCCTGTCCTGCTATATCACTTTGAGATGAGTTTCTTGTGGACGAATGTGTACAATCAAGAGCGGAAAACGAATCAACAGATGGCTTTGACTGTGAAAGGCGCTTCTGCAATGATGGCCATAGAGCAAATGGACTTTTTGGTGGGGTGGGTGATGCTAATTGCTGCCAAGGGTTTCCTACGTTCTGTCTGGGCTTTTCAGGAGTTACATTATTCATCTCTCTTAACAAATTATCTATGTTCATTAAAGGCTTTCTTGGCTTTGACAAGTTCCCTACAAAAGTTTTCAATTCAGTCACTCGGTTTTCAGGCAAGTCTGGAATGGATAACTTCTCTAAAACAATGGGTTTGATTTGTAAGCTCTCCTGCAAAAGAGTGATTGCTTGATCTTCCTCTAGATCTTCACTGTTATGTAGCAACTTATCCAATATGTCATTGTGGTTGTTCTCTTTCATGGCAGATGAATCTGCAGGAAAATTTCAGGATACAAACAGGGAAGGACCAAAATTAAGGAGTATCTCAACTCAAACCTTAAGTTACTAATTGAAGGCCAACAAAAATTAATATTAATTTTATCATAGTCGTTAATGGAATGATGATGACAAGATGAACGACAAAATGTCATGCACAAAGAGATGACAGTAGTAACTGCCCATTTCATTCTAGGGAATCGAATTCACTCACTAGCTAGTTCACTTGTCAGTGATGCAGGATGAGCCTCAGCTTTCTCCAGGCTCTCACCAACGGGATCAAGGCCGCCAGATTCATATATCCCTTGAGACGATGGGATATCCTCCTTCTGGCCTGAAGTTTCTATGGAGTATCGATGTTTGTATCTGACTGACCTCCTGACACAAATAACAGTAGGAAAACGTTAAACAAATAAACAGAACAATCCATTATATGCTTGTATGTATTGTTCGCCTAGAGTCCTGATTGTACCTCTGGTTATTCACCATGAGTCCTGGGCGACGTTGCCGTGCATTAGTGGATGTATTGTTCTCGTTTGCTTCAAACAATACATTACCAGTTTGCTTCTGTACTTCTCTTTTTGCATCTATGCATTATTAATTATAAGTCCAATGAGACGAAGATTCAAAATACAATCGATCCACTGGGCATATAAAAAGTGAAACGAAGGGTAACTTACTTTCTAACCGTTCATGCGCCTTGAAGAATTCCTCTGGATCTTTCAGATTATCAATGTCAACACTTGGTTTCAAAATCTCACTAAGATGACTGTCAGACAGATGCATCAGAACACAAATTAGTTATGCTTAGTATAAACCCTTTCTTTTTGAAAAATAATAAAAGAAAACAGATGTAAGGAGGGACATAGAAGATTGGGGGGCGTTGGGGAGTGCTGTACTTTCTATGTGGCTTCAAAGAGAAAGGAGCACGCTTGTGGCCTAAGGCTGGCCTCCGTTCTCGAGGATTCTCCGGAGCTTCTTCCGAAATAACACCACTTATCTCATGAGGTGCTGAATCACCGAATACTTCAGAGCTGACTAGTCCTGGATTACCATGTATTAAGGACTTAGCCTGCTTCAGAAGTTTACTGGGACTTCCTAAGGCCTGCCAAAGCAATAAAAGACTTTAATTTAACAGAGGCATACCATGACGCAAAGTTCATACAGACTAAATTTCAAAGTAGGAAAAGACGGAAAGGTTAACGAAAAAAATTAAGGGAATTCAAAATACCATGGATCTGAGATAATTGTGGATGGTGTGAAGCTCTACGTCGGGGTTATAGGGCTTTGAAGAATCGGGTGGCACGCTGGATGTCTGAGGAAAGAGGGAAAGTCCCCAATAGTTGGCGAGAGGATCAACTAAAGCAGAACCCTGAGCTTCTTTCCCCATTGATTTAGCTAAACATTAAAATGTTCGAAAAAGAATCGAAATAAAGTCACGTAGAGAAGAACCCTAGGATGACGAGGGTGGAAACTGGAAAGAGGGAAATGAGAATGGACTATTATCCGGGTTTTTTTTTTCGATTTGAAAACAAGAACGAGCGGGAGCTACACCTCCACTGTACCTGCATTTACAGTTTTGTCCCTCTGCTCTCTCCTGTGAAGTTGTGCCCTGGGGGTATAGGTGGATAACAAAGGAAAATGGTAGATGACAGCAAAATCACATATAAGATTAAATTGAGGACCAAGGTTCATGTAGCATTTCTAGGACAAGTTATTGTCTTAAATTAATTTATGATTTATGTCCATCTTAAAGTATTCCTCCAGTTTTTAAAAGTTTAGGTAATTTAATTAAACTAAAAAAGTTAATTAAATGAATTAATATAATATATTTTTTTAAAATACTTGAATCATTGTCATTAACTTTTTTTCCTTTATTTAATTATTGTTAAGGGAGTATTAAGGGTAATTTAAGAAAAATTAATAAATATAGAAAATAGATCTTATATTTAGGACAAAAATAAACTCCTTAGTTAGATTATATATTAAGTACTAAAGAAGTATTTTTTTAGTAGCACAAGTATCATAAAATATATTTTAGTACAATTTTGCTCTTAAAGTTTTTTTTTAACAATACTAAATACTTTAAACTTAAGATGTTCGGTGTCACTTAAAAAATTACTTTAGAGAGAATTTAGGGTGTTAAGTGAACCATAATTTAATTTATGATATTGAGTACTACTTAGAGTATGGGTACTAGATACTCCCACAATTTTTAATATAAAAGGTATTTAATTTTTTTTGGAGATTATAAAAAATTAAATTAATAGTTAATTATAACTAAAATAAAAAATAGTTAACTAATTTAGATATATTAAATAGTATATAACATAAATTTATCTTACAAAATTTAAATAGTATATAACGTAAATTTTATAATTAATTTTAATTAAAAAAAGTGAGGCAATCTTACCTTTAAATTAATTATAGTTAGACGTTTGATAAAAAAATTATAAAACGAAAGTGGAAAGGACCATTTTTAATTTTTTTCATTCACAAAAATAATTTTTATATGAAGGGCTAAACTGACTTTTAAATTATTATAATTAAGCATAGGGCTAGTACAATGAGCTCAACTCGAGGGTTGAACCCATTTTATCATAAAACAGAGCGGGCTAGCCAATTTATTTTGTGCCCATGAGTTGTAGCAGGCTAACTCATTTTTAAACAGGCCGGCCCTCTAGATAGCTTTTTTTTTAAAAATTATTAATATTATTATTTATTTTATTCAATTATTGCTTTGAATACTTTAATTATCGAAAACTAGTAAATATGATTACTTATTTATTGATATGTGTTGACATATTATAATTTATTAATATTATACTAATATTTATTTAAATTTATAATTATAAAATTTGAGATTTTTTATAATTTTTTTTTAAAAATATAATATTATCAAATTTTTTATTATGATAATATGATATTAATTTTTTTTATTAATATTTAAAAAATTTAAAAATAATTTTTTTAAAAATATTAAAAAAGTTATTTTTAGAAAAAAAATGACAGGTTAACAAGCTGACTACTACACAACTTGCCCCCTTCTAATGCATTAGTTGTGGTAGGTTGGCCCATGACCCATGGGTTAACCTGTATTTCCGGATCGTTTTGATAAAATAATTTATAAAACGAAAGTGAAATGGACATTTTTTATTTTTTTAAAATGAAGAGCAAAACCGTGAACGGCAGGATTCGAACCTGCGCGGGCAGAGCCCACATGATTTCTAGTCATGCCCGATAACCACTCCGGCACGTCCACTGCGATGCTTAGAGTTTTCAGAGGTACCAATTTAATTATCTCTGCTCTCTTCCGGTGTTACTGAAGCGAAGAATGGAACTGCCGAAGAACTCTGCTGACAGGCTCGTTTACTAATCGCAGCGGCGAGAAAGGAAGAAGCAAAGCGAGCTCCCCAGGCGACAGGTAGGTTTTGCTCGTCATTTTCTCATGCCCCATATATTATCAAACTCTAATCCATTCCTCTTTCTAATCGTTCGTGTGATTCATGCATTTATTAGTTTGGTTTTTAAGGTTTCAATGTTGCGTTTTTATTTGGATGATGCTTCTGACTTCTGGGAGTTCTGAACTGATCATTGATTGTCTAAAATTTGCTTTTCTATTTTACAATAACCGGTACAACATGTCATGCATTATAGTTTCTACCCTTTCCCCCATTTGGCTGTATTCTGCTACACACACAGCACCGATTTTGCTAATTGTCGCAGTTTGAACTGTTGTACCCCTACCAGAAGCTAGGAGACACTTGATACGTAGTGAAAGTGTTCTTAGAATTATTAGATGAAAATGTAATGTTAGTTGTTTATGTCATAGCCAGCAGTTGTCTGTTTATGAATTTTTATAGGCCATATCAGCAAGGTGGTTAGGGTGTAGGCATCTTCATATTGTACCTGTAATTGAGCAGTCTTGAAGTACAGTAAGGTGAATCTTTTTTATACTCCTTATCTTCTTCTTCTCGTATTCATTTTTCACTTCGATCAGCTCCTGCACTGGTTTCTATGTCGTCCAGAACAGGAGTTTAAGT
This sequence comes from Leucaena leucocephala, assembly GCA_037074615.1. Classification (NCBI taxonomy): domain Eukaryota; kingdom Viridiplantae; phylum Streptophyta; class Magnoliopsida; order Fabales; family Fabaceae; genus Leucaena; species Leucaena leucocephala. The sequence continues at coordinate 18,089,695 of CM073555.1, read as the reverse complement.
TCCCGTACTCGGATAACCTTTCAGTGCATGTTGTCATGTCTAATAGTAAAGCAAATCCAAATGACGCTAATAATAGTAGAGGTTCAAAGAGGAACTTGCCCTCATTGATGGAATCATTGGAAAACGAGAAAGAAAGTCGTGGGAAGAAATCAATGGGGGGAGGTAAGGATGAGAAATCTTATGAGTGTGAGACACCCAACAAGAGCAGAGGCCACGATGGAGGGCAATTAGTGGGGACAACTTCCAAGCAAGCTGAAAATAGTGGAAAACCTACAGCTTCTAGCTTGGAATCAAAAGGCTTCTCCAAACTTTTGGTACCTTTAATAATATGCTTTGAACTGATGAGATTCATGGGTTTGTATTTGTGTTCATTGTCACCACGGAGGTAATACAACTTTCAATGGACAGGAAGGGATAGTTTTCGTGCTGTCTGGTTTTGTCAATCCTGAGCGTGGCATTTTGAGGTCCCGTGCCCTGGAAATGGGGGCGGAGTATCAGCCTGACTGGAACTCAGATTGCACTCTCTTGGTTTGTGCATTTCCAAATACACCCAAGTTTCGACAAGTTGAAGCTGATTGTGGGACAATTGTTTCAAAGGTCTACCTCATTATTTACATATGGTTAATTTGTATACTTTCATAGGTTTTTGACAAGTTTCAACATAATCTAAACTTAGTTTTCTTCATTTTTGACTGTTAGGATTGGATATTAGAGTGTTACGCCCAAAGGAAGCTCCTAGATATTGAAAGTTACTTCATGCACGTTGGGAAACCATGGCGTAGAGTGGATAAATCGCAGGAAATAGATGAAGGTAATATAGCTGTCTGTGTGCCATACTTAAAACCTCATGTTTGGCTGACATCTAATGAATGTCACAACTTACACCAGTTTCCACCTCATTTCAATTATTCAAAATATTTGAGTGATACAGAGAGCAGTGAAAATAGCGAGCTTCTTTATAAATTAAGTATTACATCTGAATGTGTTGCCTCTACACAAGGCTGGGAATGAACTATATTGGTACCACTCTTCTTGCCTTTCTCGTTAACAGGTTTTAGAATTTACTGAAACACTTTGTTTCTCACTTTCTCTCCATATAAATTCCACGATGCTTGCAGGTCAAAAATCATCCCTTCCCAACAAATCCCCAAAGCATATTGAAAGAGGATCACCTTCAAAGTCATCCACCTCAACAGAATTAAAGGTAAAAGCTGACCTATCTGTAAGCTACAAGGCCGGGCTTCAAGAATAATAGTTCCAAATGTTAATTTTGGGTGTTTACTTAATATATTTGTATCTTAATTTTGATCACTATGTTTTGTGAAATGCTTCCAGGGAAATAAAAATGATCCTTTTAAGAAATGCTTTTCTGCTTCTGAAGTGAAGAAGTGGGCTATAGATGACATGAATAGAACAATTGAGTGGCTGGAGAGTCAAGAAGAAAAGGTTATTAAGTGACCTCTTCCTCATCTTTCTATTGGCAGTCTGTAACTTGTGCTTCACTTGAGTTTGTATCCTTTTAACCAACTATTTCTAGGTGTTCTCTCTTTTAAATTTTGATATGCTTTATTGGTTTGTACTAAAAAAAATTCACATGCGATTATTTTTATTTTCTTGCGGAACACTTGTATTGCTAAATGGTTGACAGGTGTAACTATCTATTGTTGCAATTAAGCTGTGCTTAAGATTTTTTTTTAAAAGTTATAATATATGAATCTGCTCTTAATTTTATTTTACCTTTTCAGCCAGACCCAGATGAGATAGTGAAAATAGCTGCAGGGGGGATTCTCACTTGTTTGCAAGATGTAATCAGTTCTCTCAACGAAAAGCAGGTTATTCTTTCTTTCTGTCTTTTCTCCCTTTCAAGATGATTGTTACCTTCTCAATTTAGAAAATTGTTTTCTGGCTTATTCTATACTTATGAATGTAAGTATAATTAATTGTTTCATCTATACGAAAATCTAGTCATTAAACTTCATTAGACTGATTCTTTGAATCCTGCTTTCTCCACTTTTCCTTGCACCTTTCTTCTCATAATTTGTGGCCCATGGAACATATCATTGTACTTGAATAGTTGAAGGCTGAAAATTGGTTCTTTTATATTTTATATGTTCCTTTTAGCTCAAATTTCTTAATTTATGTCTGATTTTTCTGTAGTTTCAATGCAAGATGCATATCAATTATCATTATTTTATTGATCGAATGTAATATATAACTTGCCTGCTATTCTTATAGCCAAAACTTGACTGCTAATTGATTTTTGCCTTTTGGGATTATTAAATATAACCGTTAGAATGTCGGCAAAGCAACCGAGGACTGGAACTTCATTCCTCGAGTCGTAGAAGAGCTGGCGAAATTTGATGTTTCAGGAAACAATACAGCCTCGATATCAAAGGAAGATTTACACAAACAGGCTCTGGAGTGTAAACGTATATATGAGGTGGAACTTGACAATTTTGATGATAAGCGGAAAAGGAAGTCAAAGGGAAATGTAGAACAGACCAATGGAAATGGAAGAAGAACAAAAGCCAATTCTGCTGGTGCATCTGCATATGACAGTGACGAGACAATTGAGATGACTGAAGAGGAAATAGATCTTGCATACAAGAATTTGGCCTCTACAGTAAGTAAAAGCTGATTGAATCTGTCACCTTAAGGATGAACTTTATACTTCAGTGAAAAATTGAGAGATGGAAAAGGCTAGAGTTGTGTTTGGGGGGCCTCTTTTTCTCTTTAATTGGTTTTCTAATCTCCCAATTGTATCACCTCTAGAGTTCTTTCTCATCCTCAATTTTACCTCTTAGTGATTATTTGGTGCAAAGCCCTTCAACTGCAAATCCTCAAATTGTTCATACATGCATATTCCATATCCTTTTCCCCCGTCTCTTAACCTCTTGATATTCATTTCATTTTTTGTGTTCCACTTCAAACTAAAAGGCCAAGAGGCCAAGAGATGGAAGATATAAAACTTGTATCTTAGATGTTGATGTCCAATATAAATAGAGGCAGGCAACATAATTTGGCTATGTCTGGGACTGTGTTGAAGAGCGGAAAAATAAGCTGCAAAAGTCACAAAACCTATTGAAGCTACAAATGTTGTTTTGGGTTACTGTTCGAGTATAATGGCTTTTTTCTCAAAAGTCATATCAGGGTTAAAACACTTTTTCTCTGATTTTTTAACTTTTTACTTTTCTTCTAATTTAACTCTTTTAAAATTAATTTTTTAATATATCATCTAAATAAATATATATTAAACTGATGTTTTTATAAAAACTCATCCAAATATAATAATCAGGTTTTATCTTAATTTTTATTTATAAAAGTCACTTTTAAGAATATTCTAAACAATCCTTTATACCATGTTCAGTAGGTGAAAAGTAAAAATAAAATTTTCTACTTCCTCATTTGGTAAAATAGAAATTACTTTCATTTCTATTTTTAATATTATGGGATATTTCAGTTTTATCAAAAAAGTTAAGAATTGAGATGATATTAATAGAAGTAAAAATTTTTGGATTATTTTACCCTAATTATAAAATTCTTGGACAATTTTAATATTTCCTTCCTAAGTTATAAAAAAATATTTTAGATCATTTTATCTTAAATTATAAAAAATACATTAATTTTATATTTTTATTTATATTTTATTAAATAAATTTTTAAAATTTATTTTTATTTTTATTTTTACTTCGATAAAAAAAAAATCTTTCTGCATCCTACCATACATACCATTAATGCTTAAGGATTGTGTTTCAGAGATGCATAGTTGAGGTGTGTTCGGGGCGTCCATGCGCAGCATCTCGGACCTCACATTTTTGTTATTTTAATCCATTTTTATTCTCAATGACGAAAAAAGTGTGAATAAGAATATATTTCCTCTAATTTTTAATATAAAAATTAATTAATTTTTTAAAAAAATTAAAAAAGTCAAATAATTTTAAAAATTTACTTATTAAAAATTTTATATAAATAAAAATACAAAAGAATATATATATATCAGGATGAACTTCCTATAAATTATTAGATACACATATTAATTTATTTCTTTTATTATTTACTTTTTTTGTGCTTTAGGAAATACTTGTTCAATATAATAATGGGGTGTCTATTTATTATTTTATTTTTATGAATTAACAAGGGCGCATATAATCGATAATAACAATAATGAGGAATTATAACATTACTTTGTTTAGGTCTAGGATGGCTTTTTCTTGGTATAAAGTATAATTTTGTTTATTTTCATTTTTACCAATTATCTATTTTTTTAGGGCTGTAAATTTCAGAGAATTTTCAGTGTGGCACCCAGGAAACTCCCCACGCAATTGGAGGTCAATTGTGCGAAGCAGCACCTTGGAGTGGCCACACACGCGCAACCCCTTTTTAACCCTTTCCATTTCCAGCATCCTCGTCCATTCTCAGCTTCTTCTTCACGGTAGGGCTGATAAACGCAACCATTCTCTGTCCTGTTGCACTTCCCCTTCCCGACGCTTTCTTCTGCTCTCTTACCCATAAACCCCAACTCGCTTTCTCTCTCCACCCGCAATAATGGGTGCTTCTCTGCCCAGTAAAGAGGCCAACCTCTTCAAGCTTATTGTTGTAAGCAGCCTTCGATTTTATTTCTTTTTTTTATTTCTCATTATCTGTTTATTTAGATTTTTTGATTGCTTCTCGTGGCTTGATCCAAGTTTGCTCACTTTCTCCTACTTTCTCAATTGCTTTGCCATCTTAAACCCTAGATTCTGTTGTTTATATATTTAGTTTGTTACAGTTTATTTTGTCGCTGTGTAATCAAAGGAACTAATTTGGGGGGTCTTCAGTTCAATTATGTGGTTTTGTGGTATTGTAAGGTTGTCAGAATTTTGTGCCAGTTGAAATAAAGTTCGGTACTTTAGAGTTTGAGCTTATTGCTTTCTCTATATGTTAGTTTATCCAGCAACAATTGAAAGCATGAGGCGTGAACGGCTTTCCACTTAATCACTCTTAAGTGTGGGGAGCTTACTCTCGTCAATTTGCCTGCCCAGACCACCTAACTAAATAACTTGATCGTACAATGCATAATGAATATCATCATAATATATATACTATGTATAGTGGAGAAAAATCCTTCTGGATATAGCTGGTGACTGTTGCCATTATACTATGCAAAAGAACGTGAAAAAAGAAATAAAGAAAGAACGAATTTTAAGTGAAATTTTATTGCTTTGGAAAATACTGGGTATTTCACTTATTCCTATTTCATAGAAGGGATTGGTATTCTGGGGATAAATTTTGGTGCTTTAGCCTTTAGATGTTTTTTTTTTTAAATCAATGTGTAAAAGTTCATGTTCATGAGCAAGGATATAAATAGATTTTGTTGATCTTAAGTCATCAGGAAATCTTTATGCAAGGAAAATGCGGTTTTTTCCCATGGGTAACTGTTGGTTGGTGCTTATTCTTCTTTGCTTGTGTTCCTGTAGAAATCTTATGAAACCAAGCAATACAAAAAGGGGCTCAAAGCTGCTGATGCCATTTTGAAAAAGTTTCCTGATCATGGAGGTAAGCCATGCTCTCACTTCTGGCCTGCAATCAACTCATTTTCCTTTTAAGTGACTCACACGGAACATAATTTATAATATTTTGTGAAGTTTTACATTCTTCATCTCCTCATACTCATTTACAACAGACTTCATTATATTTTTCTGACCATCTTCTTATTGTGTCTGATCCACCTCTGGTTGATAGAAACTTTATCAATGAAGGGGTTGACTTTAAATTGCATGGATCGTAAGTCTGAAGCATATGAGCTTGTCCGTCAGGGACTAAAGGTGTTCTTTTATCTTTGATTATAAACCCTTAACCTATTTTCATTCATTGTCAGATAGTCCAGCTTAATTTTTTGTTCTGGTGCAGAATGACCTAAAAAGTCATGTTTGCTGGCATGTTTATGGTCTGCTTTATCGATCAGATAGAGAATATAGGGAGGCAATTAAGTGCTATCGGAATGCACTGAAAATAGATCCAGACAATATTGAAATTCTACGTGACCTGTCACTCTTACAGGTAACAATTTAATGCCTTTTGCCTCTTTGCTTAATTGTAGCATGGAAACTCTAATCCTCTCTCTTGTAATGACTTTAACTTGTCTATTATTTTTACTGTCATAGTTCGGAACATGACAATTTCAACTCTTTTGTTGCATCAATTTAGAAAGTTCTGTTCTTGCTCTGATGATTACTTCACTAGCCTTTTAGATTGTATAATTATGTAACTATACTACATTAATACCCTTTTGTTGTCAATTTAAATTCATTTCTGGATAAAACTGTGTTGTATTGCGATTTTTATTTATGGCTTAAATGTGTTAGATTAACCAGATTGGTGGGGGAACATCTTTTTCTGTTTGGAAACATTTGCCTTTTCTTAAATAAAGAATATACAAGAAAAGTTTCACGCACTTCAAAGGATAGCTTCCCTAAAATTATTTGGCTTTCTATCTGGAGCGTAACCCTGTTCGTTTAATCTGTAATTTATCTTTTGAGACTCAGCTAATCTATGACCCAACAAGAGGTCACTTAAGTATAGGGTTACATACTGGAATTATTTTGAGATGCATGGCAAAAGAGGAAGAACCCAGAAATTGAAAGTCTAAATCCATCGCATTCTAAAGGGGCCAAAATTAACCCTGGTTTGCAATAACGAAGTCATGAAAAATTCTTGCTTTGAACTGTACGGAATATTCAAAGTTCAAAATATTTCATAGATTTGTAATCTAAAGTCACTGCTAAATTGATGCTAGGAGATGATGGGGCCAATGTTAACACCCAAAGTTCTAGACTGACCAGTAAACCCCACCCTAGAGCTCAGTTTTCGATAATATTAGACCATTGATTGTTGAGGATCATTTCATTCTGAAAGCTTACGCTCTTAGGAAAAGGCCTAAGATTGTTTATATAACTATCCCTAACAAGCCCTTTACCAAGAAGCACTTAAGCCGTAAGCATGGGCACAATTTGAGCCCTCCTTGTAGGTTTGGTCCCTTAAATGTATCTTTATAATGTTTTATATGGTGAATTCTTTCAGCATTTATTGTTTTCTCTCATGTTGCGGTTTTTTTCCTTACTCATCTTCAGGCTCAAATGCGAGATTTGAGTGGCTTTGTTGAGACAAGACAACGACTTCTGACTCTGAAGCCAAACCATCGCATGAACTGGATTGGCTTTGCTGTTTCACACGATTTGAACTCTAAGTATTATTTTGTTCCTTATATTTAGGTGTCGGTATGCTGTAGTTGTTTATTGTGTTCTGTTCCATTTATATTTCCATTCTCTGTAAAGGTGAGAAGTGCAAATCCTGCTTCTCATATGATTGTGCTTATGAATGCGTTTTACATGTATGTCCCAAAACAGATGGAGTCAGCTTATTATTGCATTCATTTAAATTAATGTATTCATTATTCATTAGGTAAAACCATTTTGCTGCACCTATACTTTCTCTCAATTTTTAATTTGGTACCTATGTTGTTTTTTCCCTCATTAAATCCTTTAATTTTGCTCTATTAGCACCAATAATCTCAGTAATTTTGCTCTGTTAGTACTGTTTGCCCCTGCACAGAAGCTGATTGTGCTAACAAAGCAAAGTTAGAAGATTTAATAAAGAGAAAAAAATAGGTAGGTACCAAATTAAAAATTGAGGGAAAGTGATAGATACCTCCAAAATGGTTTTCAGCAAGAGAAACGGACTTTTTCTTTGTTACATTGAAAGGGTTTGAAGTTTGAGTCTCTACCCACACCCCACCCTGAGAAACAGGATTTTATGAGTCAGAATTAGTTTTTCATTGTGCCATAGAGGCCATTGGTAATTTTTATTTGTCTAGTTCTCTATCGATGATTAAGAGGTGGGCCCCCCAAAAAATCCATGATCAAGAGTGGTAGCGGTGTTTATATATCAGGAGTTACTTGCAATGTTGGAATTCTTGGAGCATGCATCACAAATTCTGAAATTGAGGAAAATTGAATGGTTTTCTCAGTGGATGACGTTGTGAAGACCATATAACTTTCCACCTATTTATTGGTGAAATGCTTTGAGAATAGGTTGGAAAATTGTTGCTGTGATTAGCCAAAAGATTCTTTAATGGTGTAAAAATTTAGATATATGTATATGAGAGAGATCTTTCATTTACTTCACTGCAGTAGCTTGGTTTGAAGGCTTGGATTATGTTATCAGTATCCACACCTGCTTTGCTGTTATTAATTGTTTATGATTTAGCATTATTTGGTTCTTTGGGTAGCCTTTTGTTCTCACTTTAATACTAACAGTGCGTCCAAGGCTGTTGAAATTTTGGAAGCTTATGAAGGGACTTTAGAAGATGATTATCCTCCAGAAAATGAACGTTGTGAGCATGGTGAAATGCTTTTATATAAGGTTTTTCCCCTTCGACATTATCTTCAGCTGTTTCTTGTTTAATGCCATTTTGCATGTTAGGGAGCTGTATTTTACATTAACCCAGTGGAAGTTTTGTCTCTTACTATTTCATACTGAATTTGGTTTATAATATGCAATATGTATTTTGAAACTGTATGGGAGGATTTTGGATATTATGCCCAGAAACAAACTAAGTATTAACCAGTGAATTCTGATGGAACTCTGCAATAACCTTTGATTTCATTGACAAGAATGCCCATGTAACTAACATCAAGGGTCAAGACAGCCAACCATTCTTACCAACCCAAGCAGCAACCAGAGTAAATTATATCGACCTGTAGTCAATTTTCTGGTTGATGCTAACTGAAGTTTATCATATTTTTCAGCTTTTATCAATTTGTTCATAAGATTGTTTTGTAGCAGTATTGTGAGTGAACATTTCCTTGATATTACTCGCTAGTTACTTGGACTGACTAATTAAATATATTGGAATATCTGGTTATTTCAAATGGCAATATGAAATGTAAATCCTTCAGCTGTCAATTCTACCTCTGAATATTCAAAAATATTAAACCTTTCTAATGATATGAATTCTGGTCTTAACATTGATTTGAAAAAGTATTTTTATGCGATGGTATTTTTATCCAGATCTCCTTGTTAGAGAAATCAGGATTGCTTGAGAGAGCTCTAGAGGAGCTGCACAAGAAGGAATCAAAAATTGTATGTATGTTTTATTTACTGGTTTAGTTTTATGATATAACTTGTAAGTGTAGGGAGAAAGGAAAATTAACTTGTTTGTGTTCTTTTTAGGTTGATAAGCTTGCATATAAAGAACAAGAGGTATCTCTTCTAGTCAAGCTTGGTTGCTTAGAAGAAGGCGAAAAGCTGTATCGGGCCTTACTTTCTGTGAATCCTGACAATTATAGGTGATCTTTCTGGCCCTTAGTTTCTTTGTTGAACTTTCTTTATTGCAAAGTCTATCAAGAACTTGTACCTTTTATGTTTTCCCCTTGCTTTTGTATTCTGCGCACTTCTGTTTTCCTTAGGAGTTTTATGTCTTTTTGCATATAACGGTTCTATTTATATTGTTCAATTGTCATTACTGTGCATCTGTTATGCCTTGAATAAATTAAACTTAGACATTACTTTGCACAAGGGTAGGAGCATGGTTTTGGTTCAGGTCCTTTAGTATCTGTATCATTTGATTGTACGACTCACTGCTAACTAGTCCATTTTTATATTTGTTTTGGTCTAGCATATTGATGACTTATGGAAGCTATATCATTTTTTCATGCTTGGTTTTATTGTTATGATGTTATCGAAGGCCTCTGATTGTGTTATGTAATTAGCTTTTTTGGTGATTTTTAATACTTAATTAATAATATGTAATATTTGTATAACTCTCATTCTGAATAGTATAACTGCATTCTTTTTTTACAATCTTGTGGACTTGTGGAAACTAAATCTGTTTCTTTTACTTCATATTATTATTCAGATACTATGAAGGCCTTCAAAAATGTCTTGGATTATATTCAGTTAATGGCCATTATTCTCTTGATGAAATAGAACGGTTGGATGAATTATACAAATCACTTCGACAGCAATATAAATGGTCTTCTGCTGTTAAGGTAATGGTTTATGCTTTTATTTTTATATACTCTTCTTATAATTTTCGTTAATGTGTTTGTGTTCTGTATCAAAACAACAATTGAGTTACTAGTTTCATGTTGCATATATTTTCTTCATTTTCAGTACCCCATTTTGCTTCCCCCACCCACACCATCCTCCCCACCCTTAACACACACACACAATGAAAAAAAACTTAAAAGGAAATGTAAAACAAAACCATGTCGCTCACACTTCATAGAAGGCCAGGATTTCCTTTTACTTTGCTACAAAACAGGAATGTGGTATGTAAAAGGTTTTTTGAAATATCCCTTAGCATGAAAAGTAAAATTATTGGAAGTTTTTTTCTTCTTCCAAAATTACTGTATGAAATAGATCCTGGTTAATGGTTTTTATGAGGGAAAATTGTTTAGAGATAATTTTGACTGCATCATCTAGAGAATCATACTAGTATAGTGACCTGGTTTTCCAATAGTTTTAATGATGAAAATTTCTACTGGAGTGTCCATATTTTATAATGAAATTCATTCTTCATTTGATCTGTATGTTTGCCAGAGAATAGCACTTGATTTTCTACAAGGTGAAAAATTTAAAGAGGCAGCGGATAATTATATTAGGCCTCTCCTAACTAAGGTATACTCAATTCTTTTTTGAATAATATATGGCCTCTTCTAGTTTAGTACCTTCAAAACTAATTGACATTTCCTGTTTTGTACTTTCAGGGGGTTCCATCCCTATTCTCTGATCTTTCTCCGTTGTACCATCACCCTGGGAAGGTTAGTTTTATCACTTCTCTGCTAATACTACAGGATTTTGGAGCTTCTTAAGGCTATAATATAATATGCTAGTAGAAAATTTTGCTTCCTTTCTGTATTTAAGTATTTAATCTTCCTACCTCTAACAGGCAGACATTTTGGAACAACTTATTCTGGAGTTAGAGCATTCAATTAGGACAGCCGGTCAATACCCTGGGAGGTAAGATAGATCTGGTAACTATTGTGTTGTAGGACAAGAATTATAAATATGTGTAGCGGGTTTGGTTGGCATTTAATGATCACTTATCAGGAAATCCATTAGTGAAGATAGAGGTTTTCTAAAGGATACTTACAACATTATGGACTAATATGAGACCGACAATCTGTTAAAGACCAACTTGAGCATTGATTTTATGTCTCAGGTCATAGTGTTGAGGTCTAATCTTTTAGGAAATCTGAGACAAATTAACATGCATGTCAAGTATAGCTGCATGTTGAAAAGTTGGATACTTTTGCCATGACATTCCGCACATGATAAGCACAATTAAATGGCTTCAAATTTGGCCAGGGAAAATTGTGTGCAAATCATGTGGGCTGAGCTCTGGAATGGAATGTCGAATGCAGAGACATGTAGCATGGCTTATAGTTTCTTCTGAGTTTTGGTGCTTAGGAGCTTTTCTCTTCTACTGAATACTAACCATAATTTATCTTGTATACAGTTTAGAAAAAGAGCCCCCTTCAACTCTTATGTGGATTTTGTTTTTATTGGCTCAGGTTGGTGGCCTGATTTTGGATATTTTTAAGATACATTTTCAGTGCATTCCTCCATTTTCTTTAATCTTCTGAATTTTTGAATTTATACTGGTACAGCATTATGATAAACAAGGCCAACAAGAAATTGCTCTTTCGAAAATTGATGGGGCTATAGATCATACGCCTACTGTTATTGATCTATATTCTGTCAAGGTTTGTTCATACCTTTAATGAGTCTTCTTGTATTTTTGTTTTGGTCTAAGTTAATTTTGCACATAGCCTACTGTGATATTATAAAACTTCATATTCGATTTATTGGAGTATGACAATCGGACACTTGTATGCATAGGCTGATAACTTTCAGCCTTCTTGCACTCTTAATGTGGAACATGTTCGTGAAAAAACGCTCAAATGCCGGATGCTAATGTATATCTCTACGCATCATATCATGTAGAAATGGATGTCAGAATCTGTGGAAACTATTATGTTAGTATTATTATAAAAGGGGCTATTCTATGATAGAAAAAGACATCTTAATCAATTAAGAAAAATAGAGGTAAAGTGATAACATCACTAGTGAGCTGATTGTGAGTTTGACGGCACGGATGAGTGAGTTGAGGTCAGAAGTCTTGGTTAGCTCAGCAGTGATGCTTCCTTATTGTCATTAGTGTACATAAAATTTTGTTGACTTGTTTTGCATGCCTTTGTATACCAGAGCCGGATACTGAAGCATGCTGGTGATTTGGCTGCTGCTGCTGCATTTTCAGATGAAGCTAGATGCATGGATCTTGCTGATCGCTACATCAACAGCGAATGCGTTAAGCGCATGCTACAGGCTGATCAGGTTTTCATCTTATTTCTTATTTAATATGAATCGCATTCACACCTGCACTGTGTTAGTCATGTAAACTTCTCTTTTACCTTTTCTTATTACTTTGTTTATATTTTTCGATGTTACAAGGTGGCTTTGGCAGAAAAAACTGCTGTTTTGTTCACAAAGGATGGGGATCAGCACAACAATCTCCATGACATGCAGTGCATGTGGTCTGTATCTGATGATGTGTAACATTGGGTCAAGGATATTGTGTTTTTCCTTACTTAATGCATTCCTTATCATTTATCTTTGAAAGGTATGAGCTTGCCTCGGGTGAAAGCTATTTCCGTCAAGGTGATCTTGGGCGGGCTCTCAAAAAATTTTTGGCGGTGGAGAAGCATTATGCTGATATTACTGAAGATCAATTCGATTTCCATTCATACTGCTTAAGGAAAATGACTTTGCGAACTTATGTGGAAATGCTTGCATTTCAAGACCGACTGCACTCGCATGTATATTTTCATAAAGCAGCAGCTGGAGCTATCAGGTTAATACATTGTTATTTTTCCTTTTCTTTTGTTTTTTCTTATTTTCTTCCTTTTTTGGCGTGAGTTTGAGGCAATCCTAACCTAGCAGCTTAAGCTATTTTAGTGATTTGGATGAAGCCCAAGCACAAACCCATATGAAAAATTAACATGATAGTAGAGTACTGGAAAAAAAGGGCCCAACTGCGATACAAAACCTCTGAAAGAAAGAAGGGAAAAGGGTAAAAAATTGCAGGGCCTGAGTCCTATAGGTTCAAGAATATAAGTCCAGACAATTAAGAAAAAATGAAACACACAAGCCCAGGAAAAATAAAATTTGGCCCAAACGATAATTGGACACAAATTGTAGGACCTAAGGTCCTTGAGATTCAGAAAACACAAGCGTACTATGAATATAATTGGGCCCAAATGATGACTCAGAAAAAAGAGTCAAGTCCAGTTACATTTGAGGGGTGTAGGAGAATATAAGCCCCAAATCTAAAAGCCATAAGAAATATGAAGGCTATATAAGCTTGAGGCAATCCTAACCAATTAGCTTAAAGCTATGTTGGTGATATGGATGAGCCCAAGCACAAGCCCATACAAAACATTAACAATATGTCTAGCAAAGTCAAAAGCTCTTCATTCAGTTCCTTAAGCATATAGTCAAGGGTTCGATCCCTAGCGGTGTGTATGGAGAGGGTCTCATAGCCAATATTAAAGCCCCTTTGGGAAGTCTACGGTACAAGGGGATTAGTTACTGTGCTTCCAACAGTGGATACCCTAAGCTTACCTAAAAAAAAAGCTTTTCATTCCTTTTTTGTTTGAGATGTAAATTCTTCTGCTCCCATATCCGTTGTGAGCTAAAAGTGGGTTGGACTATAGTTTCGTTGCTAATTTCATTAAACAGTTAATTCTGACTGCCATAACAGTTCAGCCTAAGTGGAAGTCCTGCTTTTATGACAAATGTAACACAATGTAAAACACTACTCTCACTGATTTTGTATATTTATCTCATGGATGTTACATTATTTACTGCAGATGTTATATAAAATTGTACGATTCTCCTCCAAAGTCTGCAGTCGAGGAGGATGAAGATATGTCCAAGTTGCTTCCATCTCAGAAAAAGAAGATGAGGCAAAAACAGAGAAAGGCTGAAGCACGGGCTAAGAAAGTAATGTATTTTCCATAGCTTCCGCTGAACTTATGTTGGAACCCTACTTACCTATTGATTTATTTTCCTTTTAGGAGGCAGAAGAAAAGAATGAAGAGTCAAGCACCAGTGGTGTATCAAAGTCTGGAAAGCGGCATGTAAAACCTGTTGATCAAGATCCTCGGGGTGAAAAGTTGTTGCAGGTTGGTTTTCAATGCTTGTAATGCCCACTGAGATTCACATTTTTATTTTATGTCTGGTTTCGCTTAGGCCTATTTTTAAAACTCCTTTACTGTCTCATTTGTGTCTTGCTTGCACTTAGATTCAAGATCCCCTGTCGGAAGCAACAAAATACTTGAAGTTGCTGCAGAAGAACTCACCCGATTCATTGGAGACACACTTGTTCGCATTTGAATTGTATATGAGGAAGCAGAAGATTTTGCTTGCCTTTCAGGTTTGCATTAAAAAAGAACTCAACTTTATCAAGCATCTTATTCATTCCTATTTGATGTTATTAGGCTTGTACTTGACCTGTATTAGAAGTTGAGGTTGTCTTCTTGCTATTTAAAGCAAATTAGAAGGGTTTGGGGAAGCTTTATTTTTTGATTTAAAATGATTAATAAATCCATCATGGGATGAATTTAAACATTGACGAAACCAAATTTCAGTTGTGGCAGATAATTTGAGTAATTTAAGTTCATATATCATGTTGATAGCTTGCTTCATTTATCATCGTACAATTTGATGCTAGTCCATTTGACTTGTAGGCTGTGAAGCAGTTGCTGAGATTGGATGCTGAGCACCCTGATTCTCATCGTTGCTTGGTATGGTATCTCTTCTATAGTTAGTGGATTAGTGAAGTTTATGTTTTCAATGTATAATATATTAAAATAATAATATAAAATTGAAAAATCTTTTGATCTGTGATCTATGGTGTTATTGTACTTCTCATATATGTTTGTACATATCGTGTCTATTTATTGTTATAGGCATCATGTATCACATGTAAAGAATATGACATTATGATGTCAAAACTTTTATATTTGTCACCAGGTTGCTCCCCACCTTTTCCTGTTGTGCAAAACTCGACAATGTCCTCCTTTGTTTTCTTGTGACATTTTCTGTTTTTATTAACCACGTGAAAAAAATTATCATTTTTCTGCTGTCTGTTGCAGATTAAGTTTTTCCATAAAGTGGGGTCCATGAATTCTCCGGTGACTGACAGTGAGAAACTCATATGGAATGTTTTAGAAGCTGAGCGCCCTACTATTAGGTTCTCATGTTACTTTATTATTTTTCACATTTATGGGGCTAATGTATACGATAGTCTTGATCCTGTTATGATTAGATCTAACTCGTCTTTATTCTTTTTTTTTAAAGTCAATTGCATGAGAAATCGCTGTTCGAGGCAAACAACTCTTTCCTTGAAAAACATAAAGGTCGTAGTCAATGCTATTCTTACATGTTTATGGCTTATATTATTTTGTGTTCCTAGTGCTAATAGGACAACTACTGCTAGCATGAGTAACATGTATTATGCTGGCTCTTCCTGTTCAGAAGGCTGACTACTTAAGTCAGAATCTTGTGAATTTTTCAAAGTCATCTCTCTATTTCTTAGTAATGATCAGCTTTTGTTGAAGGCACGTGTGGCTCAAGCTTGTTTACAATGTTTTCTTATAAGATGGCTCTTTTTTGCAGATTCTTTGATGCATAGAGCTGCGTTTGCAGAAATGTTGTACAATTTGGATCCCAACAAAAAGTCCGAGGCTGTAAAGTTGATTGAAGACTCAGCCGATGATCTAGCACCAAGGCACTGTCTTTTTTATTTCCCTTTTGTTTTTGTTTTTTAATTTCAAATCTGTGTAATGCCATTTTATGAAACATGCAATAATTTCCCCTTCACAGAAATGGAGCCATGGGACCAGTCAAGGAGTGGAAAGTTAAAGACTGTGTTGCAGTTCATAAACTTCTTGGATCAGTCCTTGATGAGCAGGATGCTGCATCGAGTGAGTATAGAGGCTTAAGCTAATTTTGAGGTTTTGGTTTTGCTAAACATTCAATTGAATAATGCAACCTAAATAACTATATTTGGTGGCACCAGACTTGAAGTGACACCTCTCTGGGTGCAAGGCGATCTTAGCCACAACTCTTTTTATTTGTATGCCAGGATAATAACGGAATTTTATTTGTGTTCTTCATTTATCCAAATTGTTAAGAGATTTAATGTGGTAATTTTAAAATTTCCTTGCCTTGTTTTGGGTTGTTTCTCTGTTTTCACACTCTCATCTCTAATTATTTTTGCTTACCTTTTAATGTTGCAGAACAGAAACTTTTGCTTATCTTGGTGCTCTTATTAGATAATTAAGCACTTAATCTTATGTTTTTTTTGTCATTGCTCTAGATGTAGAAATTGTCTTTTTTTGAATCACAATGTAGAGAAGGAACATGCAGGGAGGGAAGAAAGGCCAGAAACCTGTTAATGATATAATTTCATAATGGATTTTAATGTGTCAATGGGAAATGATATAATTTGCTTCTGGTACTAAAGATTTGTGTTCACAATTGCAGGATGGAAAGCACGTTGTGCAGAGTATTTTCCTTATTCTACATACTTTGAGGGCAGCCGTAGCTCTGCCACTCCTAACTCAGTCTTGAATCAGATATGTAAGAATGCTGAAAATGGGAGTCCTAACCATTCAGTGGGTGCTCAAAATGCAAACTCCATTACATCAAATGGGAATTTAGAGGCATTTAGTAAACTTTGCATTTGACAAGGTTGAATACATAGATTGGAGCAAACAGAATTGCTTGTCACTTAGTTGGTCATGGAAACCAGGCTAGTTTTGACATTTATCTGAATAGACCAAGTTGGTATTTGCAACTACGGGTCCTGAGTTTTGGAGCAAGCCATGGCAAAGTTCTGCAAGCAAGTTCTCAAGTCTGAAAGTTGTCTTTTGCAAATGTGTATAATTTTGTTAGTTACGTTTTAGGGTTGAATTTTTCATTTGTTCACCCCAGTTTCCTGAGAAATGGTACAGGGCTCCGAGGATTTGCACCATCGTCCAATCTTGTCATTTAACTTATGGGGAGAGAGAGCTACAGGATTTTTTTCAGGTTTATCATATACCAAGAGCCGGTTGTACAATGCCTATTTTGTTGGCTTATTCAATCATGTATAAACGATGACTCTGAAAATTTTGCATCTTAATCTACTTTTTTGACTGATCTTTAGTTTCTGATGAATTTTAGTAGTTCTCTTATTCTTGCAGTTGAATTGTAGTCATCTGTTGGAAACTATTGAGAAGGAACTGATTGATAAATGACTTCACTAAATATCCATTGAGAAGATTGGTATTGTGCAGAATTTTTGACAACTCATTCGCCTAGCTAAATTCTACTTGCTCTTAGGGCATGTTTGGTAGAATGGAATTGGGAGATGAGAAGTGAAAATAGAAGTGGAATCAAGTATTTTTATTGTTTAGTATTATGGAACTTAGTTTCACTTCTACTTCTAATATTTTGTTCTATTTCAATTTTATTTAAAAAGTGGAGAATTGAGATGGGTTATATAGAAGTAAAATATTTTAGATCATTCTATACTGACAAAAAAAAATGAGGGCAAACAATGCGAGTAAATAAATTTTTTTATTTTACTTTTATCCATTTTTTCTCTCTTTTTTTTTAAATATATATTAATTCTATACTCATTTTTAATTTTATCAAATAAATTTTTAAAGTGTATTTTTAGTTTAATTTTATTTTTATTTTTATTAAAAACTCTTCTATATTACGAAACTTATCATATATATAGGGTGAACATGGTAGCAGATGGAAATAGGTCAGGCTTTAGTAATAAAAATAAAATTAAACTAGAAATGCCTATAATAATATAAAGCATAGGCCTGAGTTTGTTATATATTTTTTCTAGGCCTAAGCTTGAGTTTTTAAAAGGCTTACTAGGTCTAAAAAAATTTTAGAGGTCTACTTATAATGTAAGATTCTAAAAAGGTATTGTATTTCAAGTTTTAGAAGTTCTAAGTAGGTTTTGAGCCTATTAAAACTTATATTTATATAGGCTTTTAGTAGACTTCAAAATAGGCTTCGAGTTTATTTACAGGCTAAGTTTACAAGCTTTAGAAAAAAAACTTAACCTATTTAAATCAATATACTTTTAAATATACCTCACATTTGTTAAATAGGTTTAGCCTTATTAGGTTTTAATTAAGTCAAGCTATAGGCTCCTATTAAAAGGCTAATTTATTTTGATATTTAGTTATTACTATGTGACTTAAAGTAGGTTTAAATTCTAAAAATATCTATCCTTTCATAGACCCCCTTAGGAGAGGCATTGTATTTCAAGGCTTAAAAGTCGTAAGTAGATTTTGAGCCTATAGGCTTTTAGTAAATTTTAAAATAAGCTTCGAGTTTATTTACACTCTTTATGTAATTAAACAGACTAAGTTTATAGGCTTGTGGGCTAGGCTTTAAAAAAAAATTTAACCTATTTAAATTAATATACTTTTAAATATGCCTGACCTCTTTGTTAAATAGGTTGAGCTTTATTAAATTTTAACTAAGTCAAGCTATAGGCTCCTATTAAAAGGCTAATTTATTTCGATCTTTAGTTATTACCATGTGACTTAAAGTCATATGTTTAAATTCTAAAAATATCTATCCTTCATAGATCCCTTGGGAGTTTCGTTCAATAGGCCTCCCTTTCTTTTTTTAAAAATAAAAAACCATATACAAGTAATTGTGTCATGTTAGTCTGTTATCCATTAATAATTTTTTAAATGACGAATCCAATGTAATATATTTTTCAATTGATTTTTTTATTTAGAAACTCGGCTCCTCTTTGAAACCATTTATGGTTTGTAGTATTGTTTGATCTTTCAATGAAAGCGGAGAAAATTATTGCTAAGAGAGAATTGAGGGAATGCTTACCAAAAGCAGAAACCCTTGAAAGGCTTAAAATTCAATGAGATAAGCATTTCCATTAAATTGCTACATATATACATATCAAGAACCACTAATTGAATAAGATCAGAAAGGTGACATGCAACCTATTTTTACAGAACAATATTTCACAAAGAATGTCAAAACTCAAAACAGAGGAAAACCAGCACAAGGAGGTAGGTGAAGCACATTCTTAAGCTTCCATACGTGAATAAGAAAACATCAAATGCTTGTGGAACATAACCATCAATGCATCTATCTTCAGCTCTCACTTCCCATATACATCACTCCGAAAAGCATAAAGTAGCAAATTCCAAATATTTTGATGCAAACCTTCAAAGCTCCAAATTCAGCTACCTCGCCTTGCAGACAACTTTTGGATCTCTCACACACACATCCTCACCTAAACCTAACTGGAGTCCCCAGCTGAAGGAGAGTCTCCTCTAACCATGCCAACATCACTTTTACAAAGAGGACATGATGCGTTTATCTTCAACCATTTGTCGACACACTCTACGTGAAAGAAATGAAGACAGGGTAACTCCCTAAGATCATCATTGTCTGCATATTTCGCCAAGCAAATGCAACAAACCTGTGGTGAACATGAGAAATCACATGGAAACCTATAATAAGTTTCGGACAAAAATATATCCGAAGGCATTCCTTGCATTATAGCAGCATGTCAATAATGAGGGCACGGTTTGCTATGCTGAAAGGACCTTTTGATGGAATGAGAACATGAAAAGGAATGGGATTGGGAACAAGGAAGAGGATGGGAATGTGAACTTTAAAAGCGTGTTTGTTGGTATGGGGAAAAAATTCAATGGAATTCTGGCATAACTTTTGTTTGGTATATTTTAGTGATATAATGGAGTTTTAATTTAAAATGAAAGAAGTTTTCTCAAAATAAAAAATTAAAATGAAAGAAGACTTAAATACCATCATTATATAATATTTTTTTATCTCAAAATAAAAAACAGAATAAGAGAAAAAAGGAAAAGAACAGAGAATGCTTTGGAGCTATGCGATGTCAGCCAACAAGAAAGTGAAAAGGAGGAGGAATGTATGGGTGGTGGGGAACGAAAAAACGTGTGCAGGTGATGAATTGATGATGGTGAATGAGACGGGACAATATCAGAGGTGGAGCAGATTTTTTACAAGAGCACAATGAAGGCATGAATAGCGGTGGCGGACACGTCAAAGATTGTTAAGGCATGAAAGGAGAACAAAAAGGCGGAGCTTGAAAATTTGCTTTGCATATAAGGGCAATTTCGTAAAAAAAAATTGGCTTCCCAGTAAGAAAAAATTCCAGTGCCCCCTTTCAAGAACGCGGATTCTATCATCTAAGGGAATTTTTGCTTTCCTGGGAACCGTGCCGCCCACACGCCAAACAAGATGATATTTACCCCTCCCTCTCCCTTTCCCAAGCCCAAAATCCATAAAACCAAACAGGCCCTAAGGTTGCTAACTTGCAATAGATGCAAAACCCTGTCCTTAAAGATACTAGCACTTAGGTACTACTCATATTGATTATTTTCTCTCCTTCAAAACATAGACAACTATAAAACTTACAGCATCTTCTCCAGATATGGCCCGCTCCTTTTCTGTCCCTGCAGCGAAGATGCCACCTTCATCTATAGCTGTGTTGACATCCTGACTATCGCTATTTTCAGTTTTCTTCAATTTGAACTTGTAAATTGGCAGCGCATTGATAGACTCTATTGTTGCGCCTCTAATTTGTGAAAAATCCTCCCGAATGCCGAGGACAGAAATTATGCAAGGTAGGCAGCAACAAATTGTTGCACATAGGATAAATGGCATAGCATATCCAATGCAGCTAAAGGTAAGAAACACAATACATAACCTGCAAAGAAGCCCATAAGATTTGAAGGTATCAGATATTGAAACATCAGTGCAATTGTACAAAACAAAGTATTATGTTAAAGTACCTATACAATTTTGGAGCATCCGAAGGAGAAGTGTGCCCTCCAAAGATCCACACGTTGCCCACAACAAACCAAACAGCAAAGAAGCAATCTAAGGCCATTTTGAAATGATCTACTAATCCATTGAGCCTGCAATTTAGCAGCAAATTACAATTAAATCAGATGGGATAAAGGCTTTTGTATTAGCTTGAATTTAGCATTCAATCAACTAAAAGGAAATACTTCATATATATAACTGTTGATAGTGTTGAAAGAATTTCCCTTCTAAACAATCTCCACATATTCAAGAAGCACGTAAGATGCACAATGGCTTTAGGCTCATAGCTGAGTTCATATGGTTCTAGCCTTCTAGGCTTCAACATGAACTGAAGTGACTGACAACAAGTTGTAACTAAGTTTTCTTAGTGGAATTAACCGTTACTTATGCTTGAAGCTGACCACACCATTCAGTTAAAGATCAGGGAACTTAGCTCAGTTCATCTGGTTTGAGCTCATCATTCATGTCATCGAATCTGAAATTATATCATAGCTGATTGCGTTGGGTTCATCAGTGTTGTAAAAAGACAAGGCAAAAGGTGAACTAGTAAGGGCTTTTTACTCTATTGTAACAACAGAAAAATACGACCTACATTTACATATCAAAATTAATAACATAATTCACCTAAATTCTACTATTAATTTCACCAAATAATATATTACCAAGAAAAACGGGTGACAACAAGGCAGGAACATTTAACTACAGAAACTTTATTAGAGAGAATAATATAATAGAGGGAACACGATATCCTCCTTCACAAAAGCACATTACACGAAGGAAGTAGAAACCAAAAATAAAACCAAAAGTTAGAAACATGAATTGATATATAAATAACAAAAGGTATGAGTTCCACAGCTGCTAAAATAAAACTTGGCATACCTAGAAAGAAAAGCTCCAGGAATCCTAGAGTTTCTAGCAGCTGATGCTGTCACATGACTATTCTCATCATCTAAAACATGAGCATTGGAGATAGCAGTGTATGAGGTAGGTAATGGATGATCACTTCCAGAAGGTCCTTGAGATTGTTGAGATGTATCTTGTTCATTACTTTGATTACGGCTTCGATACCGCCAATATAGAATAGGAAGTGTGGCAACACAACCAGATGTATAACCCACAACCCATGCAAATAATGGGGCCTGTGGATTTTCGCTCCTTGACAATGACAAGACAACTATAGATGCTATGATCTGACCCACAGTGACAACAAGCTCAACTGAAATCCATAATCCAGAATTTAACGGATTCCTTCTTCGATGACGATACCCCTCACCTCTAGTCGATGAAGAATTTCTAGAGTTCAATCTAGATGAGGAAGATGTTTGATGAGTAGGGTCTAGTGTACCACTGGACTGTTGATCTTCATTCTGCATTGAATGTATTTCAGGAAGTTGAGCAACATGAGATGAGTTGGATAAAGCATCACCATTCCTTGTGATGTCAATTACGTGTTGATGGTGGCTTTCAGACTGCTCCATCAGCAATGGATATCTGTCGGTTTGGGAGTTTCTATTTGGTTCTGAAGAGGTAACATCCATCTAAATCAGTCAACCAAAGTAAAAGGCAATAAGGCATAGATTGGTAGTAACAAGGTCTCCGACCTGCACCTTCTCCTATTTTGCTTCCTGATCATGTATAATTCTGCTCTAATTTGCTGAATAATGGGTACCAAGAAGATCCCTGGCAGCCCTTTGTGAACTGTTAAGTATTAACCTTTTATTATCCTGTTCAGGCAACCACAAAGGTAATCAAAATTTATATGTTAAAATTCTATTACAGCTCAGAAACTGATACCAGCAACATTAGCAGCATCTTGAAAGTAGGAACGCAACAGAAAATAAATGTTACTTTTCGTTTCCTTTAAGGCCACAAAGTTGATTAGATTGTTGTTAATACCGACTTACGAAAAAGCTTAAGGAACTGTGTAACAAAAAAACGAAGAGACGGTGGCAGTTGTACGATTGCCACAACCTTATGACAATAATAATTCATTTTCAATGTTACAACACGAAGATCTTATTCCAATATCAAGGGAATTTCAAAACAAGTAGGGAGGAGGAAAAATAAGGTTGGAGTGAAATAGACGACTAGATAGAATGAAAAAAAAAATCAGCGTAACCTAAATGCATAGCCTGGAAGAACCCAATATCACTAATGGAACTAGCATAAACATGACATGAATAACCAAATCTTCATGCTTCTAGAAGGAAAGTGAATTGAAAACAAAGGGTCTCTCAAATTAACAGAAAATACTCAATCGGAAATTAAGTTCACCAAATAACATGAATTTCAAAGGCTTAGATTCAACATTTCATCTACCTCACTCAGGCAACACAGTGATAAAAATTCATCAAACAATTGACACCCCAAAACCGATTAAATGTAACCGATATCTTAAAGCACCAAAGAAACTCCCCAAACTGAGCAGGTAAACAGTTCAAAGATCAAAAAATCATGAAACCTCCATACATCTCAGGTAAAAATTATCCACTTCAAGTAAATTGAGACATTTAGCGTGAAGGAGAAAATCTGAACCTGATTGAGCTGAATAAATTATCCGTGAAAACACAGGGAAGGATGTGAGAAGAAAAGTGTAGAATACTTCGAAGCTCAGTTGTGCTTCATTTTCTTTAAAAAAAAATTATATTTTTCACAGACAAGAAGAATTGGACGTCAGCAGCTCTCTGCTTTATCGCTTACGCCAAAGCGACGAAGTATGAGGTGCGTCGTGGACGATGAACCTTTCTCACCGTTAGATATGTGGAAAGTTCCATCATCGGGAACCAATAATTGATCTAACGGTGAAAATTAACAGTAACATACCTAAAAAGATGTGAGAATTTTGATATATAAATGATAATATTTTTATATAAAAATAGTAAAATAATGTGAATTTAAAAATTTTATTTTTCAAAATTACTTTAATACTCTTTATAAAATTTTTAACTTTTTCATAGTATTAATTATTGATACTTTTTGTATATCTATATATAAAATTATATTAACTAGCAAAACTAAATATCATATTCTTTATGATAATAAAATTTTTAAATAGGACTATTTATAAATTTTTAAAAATATTCTTTGTCATTAAATTATTTTATTTGAATGCATTTTAAAATTACTTTTTCTCATTACTAATGGATATAAAATTATAAAATTTATTATATTATCCATATGATTATGGTACGAGAAAATATTATAACCCAAATCTCAGATCTTGACTCTGCAATATTGTCAGCCATTAATATTAATAAATGTAGATCGGAATTTGAATCGCATAAAATGGAAAGCAGAAAAATGTAAAAGATTGCAAGGAAGCAGAATTTTTAGTAACCAGAAATAAATTAATTTAAAAAATATAAATAAAAACATAATTTTGGACGAATTTGCAAGTTTGTTTTTAGGGAAAATTAGAATAGAAGATTTATATTAAATGATATTTATTAAGAATGGCCGTTGTAGTTATTTAGAAAGATCATATATTAAAATAAAAAAAATAAAATTACTAAATTGCTTCTTATCAAATCTCTATATTTTCTCCTATATTCTATTTTTAAAATTAATATAAATTTTAAACCTCTTACGTTATTTATTTCATTCAATCTCTCTCATATTCTATTTTAAAACTAATATGAATTTTATATTTTACTAAAATTAAAATAGACAAAACCATCAAGATCCTTTTTTTAACTTTTATTTTCCACTAACATCCATATAATCATATCCTCAATATATCATTTAATTATTAATATTAATATTTATCCATTTATATCATTAAGTTTTTTTCGTGATTTTATCATCTCACCTAAAATAAACTCGATTCTCCTAAATAAAAAATTAAACACATTTTATATGTAGCAGAACAAGTTGTGTAGGATCAAATGATAAAAATAAAATGTTATGCAAATTGTGTAAAAAAATGAATCATAATTAATAAAAAATTGATATGATCTTAATATTAATTTAAAATTTATAACAGATTATGAACAAATTAATCTTGATCTCATGAGGTTGCAACAATTGATAAAATTATATAATTTTTATTTTCTATTAAAGTTTGTGTGGGTTTTAAGAATAAAATTAACCAACGTTTATATTATTTTTTTGCGATGGATATATAAATATTGGGAAAATTTTCGTTTCATTTATTGAATTCATATTAATTCTAAAAATAGAATGTGAGAAAAAAAAAGGTTTGGTAAAGGATAATTCAGTAATTTTAAATTTTTATTTTAATATTTGATCCTTCTAAATAATTATAATTTTTACTGTCTTTCCCAATAAATATTATTTATTATAGGTATTTTATTCTAATTTTCTCTTATTTTTATATAAAATTTTAGCAAATACTAAGTGGAAAATATTTTTAAATTTTTCCTTTTTAAGTTAAAAAACAGTCTCCAAATTCTAGTACTTTGGAGTGGCGGCCCCATAAAATATGGTAGGACAACATATATAGAGGCGAAAGGAAAAAAGATTAAAAAAATACTATTTAAATTTTAAAATGATAAAAATATCATCTGAATTTATAAAATAATAGATTAGACATAAGTTTTAATCTATCCTTTTAAAATTTAAGAAAAAAATAAAATTATATTTTTTCTTTTTTTTCTTTTCTCTCGTCCCTCTTGCTTTTCTTCATCTACTGTCGACATGCACGTTTGAGTTTCCACTGTCATTACTGTAAATCCGTCTTCCACATCTTCAAAACATAGAGAGAGAGAGTGTGTGGTGGTATGAAGAGAGAGAATGAGGGAAACAAAACACTGAGATTGTCGAAGAAGATAATCGAAAAAGGGGCGAGGGCAAGCAAGATGGTGGCGAGAATGATGGTCCGATGGAGGTAATATTTGATGGCTAATGAACAGCGAGGAGGAGGGTCTGATGATGGCCAAAATCATTGTTCAATTGGTAAATCATATTATAGGAGTAGTAAATTACTAAAACAAGTACTTACAACTAAATGGTTATAAAGAGTAGTAAATATTTTAGCGAAAATAGTCAAAATCACTGTTCAAGAGATAAATCCTATTATAAAAATAGTAAATGACCAAAGCAATTATTTGTGCTTCTAGAGACAATTTCATCTTTTTTCTATAAATTTTGAAAGAATATATTAGAACTTATACCTTATCTATCATTTTACATATTTAAATATTTTTTTTATCTTTTTAAAATTCAAATAGTATTTTCTGATTTTTTTTTAGGCAAAACTTCACAGATTCAAATAAAAACCCAAACAAAATATGATGATATTTTACTTTAATGATACAGATGTCACATCCATTTTGAAAATATACTTTAAATCAATTCATTAACACGATTGAAGATCTTTTAAAATAATATGTACTAATTAAAATAACTAATAGCCGTTTTATTACATCAAGTTTTATTTTAATATTTTAAATTTAAAAAGTGTATTTGAATTTTTTAAATTTAACAACGTTAATTTTTTTAACAAAAAAATATTAATTTGTCAAAGTTAAATAAGAACTGTGCAATTGAATGATGGAAAAACATATTTTAATATTTTTAAATAGTGTTATATTTTATGTTAAACAATTAAAAATTAAAAAAAAATCGCGGCACTTAATTGTTGAATCATTATTTTAAATTTGCTGAGTCAGTATTTTCTATTAGTGAAATTAATAATATTAAATTTAAATAACTAAAAATATATTTTTTAAAACTTAAAAGAGTAAAATAAAATTTAATGCAAAAAGATCAAACGTATATTTTAGCTAAAACTAGACAAAAATATATTTTATTTACTAATAATTCATTTAATGATATACTCTTTCCGGTTCTTAATATAAGAGTTAATAAATTTTTTAGATAAATTAAAGAAAATAAATAAATCAATTAATTATGACTAAATTTAAACTTTAATTTATCATGTTGTAAGATATTAGCCCTTATACTCAAATGCTATTGGTCATGCACTTTATTTGTTTATTTTTTTTTGTTGCCCATCCAGTTCACTAAAGTTTTGCCCCGACTATATTCGAATTTGACCCGAATCACGCACCTAAATATAGTGGGTGAGTCTCCCAATAAAAATTTTCTATATACGCTAAGGCTCAAAGCTTAAACCATTTTCTGCACTTTTTATTATGATGGATGATGAATTGGTGCATATATAATTCTTGGCCCATCCCCGTC
The DNA here is from genome assembly GCA_037074615.1 of Leucaena leucocephala. Lineage (NCBI taxonomy): Eukaryota > Viridiplantae > Streptophyta > Magnoliopsida > Fabales > Fabaceae > Leucaena > Leucaena leucocephala. Next base: position 18,062,566 of record CM073555.1, on the reverse strand, counting down.
TGAAATGGGCCACAATATTAAGTAATGCGCCTGTAGAATGTAGTGCAGGGCGGACGTAGTAAGGGTATAATGGCCCACAACAACATAGGATAAAATTTGGAGGAAGTGGGGAATTTGGGAACACGTCACACCCATGTTTGTAGCCACAACAAAAGCATCAGAGGAAGCCTAATAGTAATAAATAAGCCCATCACCACGGAAAGTTAGAAACCATGTTAATGTTATCACAAGCGTGGGACCTTGCATTTATTGGATTATTCCTTTATGCCTTCATTTATGAAGTATCATTATAGTATGATCATTCAATACTAAGTCATCAGGTCAAATATTCAATGTGAACATTTATGGGAGAAAAAATTACTATCCCATCATAATTATAAGAGTTAGTTAACTTTTTTAGATAGATTCAAAAAATTAGATAAATCGATTAATTATAACTAATATAAGAGTTAGTTAACCAATTTAGATATATTAGGAATTATATAATATGAATTCACCTTGAAGGTTATATTTTGTCATACTTAACTTATTCATTTCAATCCTTAATCTATCCAAAGATAATCAACTCACTCTTATAATTAAGACCGGAGGGAGTAATAAATTTGCAACATATTTATGAATCTTAACTATTTTTAACTGTATTTTCTTGATTCGGTTGAATTAATTATTTGTTTCTTATAAAAACGATCTAAAGGGGTATAATAGCCATATCTGGGATACATCAATCAGAGCTTAGCTAAGTTGCTAGCATTCAATTGGGCCATATTTAGTTTTGGTTGGATGGGGCTGATGACAAGCCCATCATATGGCCCATTAAGATTTTTAAGAAACCATCTTGAATCCGTGCATCATTATAGAATTACAACATGATTATCTACTCATTTTGTATTTTAACAAAATGGAAATGCCCCCTCTTGATAACCATCTATCTATAAATGCTTTATTTTTTCGGGTGAATACAAGCACAAATCAAATCCTAATAAAAACAGAATGGCAATCCCTCTGTAAAAATTCCAACGCAACGTTAGGAAGTTTCAAGAAAGTCGCCTGGCCTCTAGTAATAGTAAGAGCTTCTTTAGCTAGCGTATCAGCTAGTTCATTGGCTTCCCGTCTACACCAAGCAATATGCACTTCCCATTCTCGATTCATCGTAACCACCAGTTCCTGACTTAAGCCTCTACGCTCTCGAAGATCCTCCCCTTTTACATTTAAAAAGCTCAAGACAATCTGATTCGAGGACCACATGTCGACAACCCAAGTCCCAAGCCACCTTCATGCCCATTAGCAGTGCCCATGACTCTGCCTGAATACTATTAACTGGGCCAATATTGAGCATGAAGCCTCCTAAAGTTCCACCATTGTTCCATCATAAGATACCTCCGCAAGCAGAGACACCATCTCCTCTGAAGCAAGCTCCGTTTAAGCTTTTAACCTTAATATAACCAGGCATAGGAGGCTTCCAAGTGACAAATGACTCCACATAGGATCTATGGTCCATATCACACATATCCTAGTATTATGACACTCTTTCCTAAACAGACACTTTTTCCTTTCCTTTTTTTGTTACAGCACTACCTTTACATTGTCATAGGCATACAATTAGGGGTATTCACTGGATGGTTAGGACCGGGACGGTTAGGACCAGGACAATACTATCCTATGTCTTGTCCCGATATAGTACATAGGACGCATTTTGCGCCCGTCCCATCTCGAGAATATCCTGTCCCGACCAGGACCGGGACGGGTTCGGGATGGGACGGGAATTTTTGAATCCTATTTTTTTAAAAAAAAAATTATAGTACCATGCACATCCATAATCAAATTCTACTTTCGTCATAATCAACTGAAGTTTATAATTAAGCATATACCTTCTAAGTTCTTGAACAATAAGAAAAATCCTCTTCTAAAAATGTGTTATGTTACCTCAATATAAACCACTTCAGATTTATTCGGCGGATTTAAGCTCTTTCACTTAAGGCTTTTCAAATTGTATTCATGCTTTTCCTCAAATTCATATCGAAACTGTCAGTAAGTATTGAGCAATATGCTCCTCACTCACTACTGAATCTTTCACAGATCCTGCTAGCACATAGATAGCTTATAGTCAAATAACAAAACAACAGTAAAAAAGAAATTCATGATAGATCAATTTAATGGATTTACTACCTGCAAGAGCCAGCTTCAACCCTGTTTCTATGTCTGGGATACTTGGAACCAGTACCCCAGGAGTATCTAAGACATAAATGCTCGGGTGATGTGCCATATGGGCATTAATTAAGTCAGGGTTAGAGTTTAACCATATGCCCATACGCATCATTAACCAAACCAAAGACGACCAATGACAAACAAAAAGACTGAAAGAGTTGGAGAAAGCCAATGCATTATTATATCATAAAGAGAATTGAGACAAGAAAAACTAATATAACTACACTACTTAATGATATAATAAACTACAACAAATCCAAAAGGCCACAACAAATACAAGGATCTAATGCATACACCAACAATAGGAATGCAAAGAACAACACTTCTAAGGTTCTAGCTAAATTCATGTTTATCAAATGGAGGAACGATTCAAATCATACCCATGGGAAATTAAGTGCAGAAGTGAGGGAACATATTAGTGTACGTGTGCGCACACATATGTTGCAAATATAAAATGGGGAAATCAAGAAGAAAGGAAGAAATTATGGTATTCAGATCACTAGACCTTGTATCCAACAATATCTTGAGTAACACCAGGCAGTGGACCCACAATAGCTCTCTTCATCTTCTCCTGCAATATCAAAGAAAATTAAAACATCACCAATGCACATTCCCTAGACCAAATTACGAACAAAAAAATCTGAAGGCTTGACATACAATAAAATAGAAACTTTCAATTGCTATGCAAAATCTTTACCTGGAAAGCGAGATAATGCAATTTGATGAATTGAATTAATCAAATCTGACTTCCCACCATTTGGAACACTAACCACCATAACAAGGAGAATAGATTCCCTGGAAATCACTTCCTTCAATAAGTAAAAATCACTGATCAAACAAAGGAGAGAACACATACATTGAGTTGGCGGATTCATTAAATGGGTCACTGGTTTAGACATCGACACAGAACAACAAGTGGTGTACCATACATTGAGTGAGCTACAACACCAAAGATTATATTAACTCATTGCTATAAAACCATAGTAATCGAAGCCCCAAAAGTTATTAAAATCAGAACACAAACTTAAAGCCTGAGACGACTGGAGGAATACCGTGGAAGAGAGAGCGAGGTCGTGAGGAGCGAGCGCCGTGATAGTGGAGTGCCGCGGAGGAGCTGGAGTTCCGTGGAGGAACGAGCGACACCGTGAGGGGAGGAAGTAAGAGTGGCGACAGCTGGGACCTGAGAGGGGAGGACTGAAGTATGCGAGGGGAACTGGAAAGGCTGAAAATGAGACATATTTTTTATTTTTTTATTTTAAAAATATATTAGGTCGGACAGACGGGGTCTCGAGAGTCAGATTGAGATCCGTTTTATCTTAACCTTTTCTATTTTTCTGACATGATATATTCCGTCTCAATCTTTTATAGGATATGATGTCCTATTCATTTGAGATCAGGTCGGGATAACTGAGTAGAAATATTTAGACACCCTGCGTACAATGGTGTCAGACGGTCCCAAGCATACGAATTGTAGTTGAATAAACTTCGTCTCTTCCTCCTTAAGAAGAATTTTAAGCTCCTCTTAGATATTTTGTTTCTCTATCATAATAGATCCTGCATTTATCGCTCCAAGAAGCCAGATCGGGAATGTTTTCTAATTGAATGTCAGCTTCATGATTTTGGACCCAACACTTTCAATTCTTCCATGATCCTGCCATTCTCTAACCTCTTCAGCAATGCAATATAATCTTTGACCAGATACTTGTTCATCCCAAACCTTCTCACCCCTGTTGAAAGAAGGTTGTGATTGGCTGACATGTCGTAATATCTTTCCCTTTCTATTTTCACTTTCCCTAGACAGTATCAGTTACGCTGGCAAGTCTTGGCAAATAGGCATATCATAGGCAACGGTTTGCAGGGGCAGCAACTGGTTGCAGTGGGCCGCGGTGGGTTGTGGAGGGGCGGTGGCATGCACATATATCATGTTAATGTCTCAAGTTGTGAACAATTTTATATAGTATCAGAATAGGTTGCTCCCACCATTCAAGGTATGGATGCATCTTAATTCTCTATTTTACTCATAGTTTATTACAAATTATAAATAAATGAAAGAACACAATCATGAGTATAACAATTTTTTATTACGCGGATAACAAATAAATTTTATTTCATCATTTCTTTTAAAAAACCTCTCTTTTTATTTTTTGTTTTGTAACAATTTATATATTATATTGCTTAGTCGATATCCACATTATTACAAGTAAACTAACTAACACTTATAATCGAGAAAAACTAATCAGGATTAACAGATTAAAATTTTTAAAAATAATAAAATCAATTATCTCTAAGAATTGAAACAAAATTGTGAGTTATTAGGTTCATTTTGTGGTTTGTGCAATCACCAACATTGTATTAGTGGGCTTTGAATTGATGAACACGTCAAGTTGATTCCTACTCTATAACATTTCAGGCCTAGAAAAAACATCAATTATAGAATCAAAGAGCTAAGCTAAGCGGTAAGCATTTAATTGGGCCGTGCTTGGGGAATTGTTAAAGCCCATGTTATTTAGTTTTGGTTTGATGGGTCCGATGAAAAGCCCATTAGTATTTTAAAAACCATTAAGAATCCGCAAATCCTTGTATTAGAGAATTATAATGTGATTTTCTTATGGATTCTGTATTTGAAAATATCCCACCAACAGAGCCTAGCAAAAATGTTTAATTTCTCATAACACGAAGAATTAAAAGAATTAAAATTTAAATTTTTACTAATAGTTATACTTACATTTAATAATAGATAGTATTTTAAATATAATTATTTTTAATAAAAAGGTCAGTTTCCTATAAAAGAATGGAAATACCCCCTCTTGATGATCATCTATATGTATATACTTTCTAAAAGTAATTGCGAGCCTTTCAATTTTTTTTATTTTCACCCACCTTTCAAGAGATTATTAAACAGTCATCAACTTGAACTCTCCCTGCAATGTAGCCAGCCTTTCTTTCAAGAGTTTCCTCAACATTGCTGACTTATATTGGATTCACTATATTTGAGAAAAAACATCTACTTTTATCTTATATCTATGAGTTTCAAAAGATTAATTTAATAACTATTAGGGTTTGAAATATTTTGCTAAAAAATTGAGTTACAAATATCGTTTTAAATATTTACAAATATAAGATTTTCAATTACAAATTACTAGGAGTGACTCATGAGATTCAAATGCTTAATTTACAACTTGTATTCTTATACAAGTATTGAAATTGCCTAAATCAATAAACTCTTGTTTTAGCAAAGTTTTTTGGGACATAAATATTATTCAATTCATATTTTGAGATTTATTATTATTTTTTTGTTGTTGTTTTATATCTTAAATTATTTCTTGCATGCCCATCCCATCTCAAAACATACCTAAAAGGAACAATATCTTATCTTTTATAATCAATCAACATTACATGTCTCTGTATGACTGTATCATGAATACTAGAGCAAAAAGTTCTTATTAATCTCAATAAATTAATTCAAAAATAAACATTTCGTTTTGCCATAACCTTTCCACAAAAAATTGAACTTTTCTTAAACTCTTTGATCCTTTTTTATAGGAAATATTTTAGAAGATCTCTTTATTGTTACTCCTCAATATAAGAAATTTTACAGAATTTAGCAAAGTATTAATGCATGATTTTTCACAAATTCCCTTAATAATTTTAACAATCCCTCTCATTAATTATATTAATTGGGAAGAGAAAATTGAGGATATTAATATAATTAGCTTCTATATTAAGATTATTTTTAAATGTACGTTACATTAAGTTTTTGACAAAATAAAAACTTGTAACTAACTTCAACTATATGTCTTAATCCCTGTGATAATTCAATCAAAAGTTTCTTAGAGGGAGTACTAAATATTACTCAAATGCTCCTTGCATGCCAGACTTAAACCTTAATCAATTCATTATAATAACAATAAAAATAGTTATTGAGGCACTAGTCCCAAAAGAATGATTAATGTATCAACATAAACCCTAATTAGAAAGTGATAAGCTAATGGGGGTGAATCTTTGACAATATAAATGGGTGGTTGAGAGAAAAGACTGATGAATGTGATATATGATAGGGTGAAGTGTGGGAGAGACAATTGAACATCACGTGTGAGTGTGTGTGTGGGGGTCTCTACAAATATATGGTGTGGATCCATGTCTCTTCATCAGGAAACATATGCTCGGTTGGCAAGAACCTCTTCCTTTCATTAACTACCTAATCTATGGTTCTATAATACAACTGTCAACTATATGATATTGTTGGGTCTAAATAAAAATTTAGTTTCACTATCAATAAGCGATAGTTAGTTGATATGGTAAAAGGTTTTATCTTTAAAAAGAAGATAATACAAGTTTAAATCTTAAAAAATAAATTTATTAGAAGAATTTTAACATTAATACTTATAATCCGACAAAAGCTAATCTCAAATCTAAAGTAACTTATTAGAGACACTCTGTGTTTTTTAACACCTATAATACAAAAGAATTTAGTTTCACTAGCATGATTTTCTTTTCCTTTTACAATATATTTGAACTGTCAATTTTGCTTAAAAATATCAAATTTCTTTTGCTTGACCAAACCATTATGATTCTCTATGGTTTTAGTTAGGAGCAGTTGGGTTTGTTTACATGTTCACTCATTTACGTAGCAAGCACCTTCAATTACCCCCACATATGTTTCTGCTTTAGTTTCTAACATTTAATTCTTTGTATAATACTACCAACATATGTAGCAACAATGGCCCTTTTATGTTCTTCGGTGTCTTCTATACACTACTTGCAGATTCTTCATGTTCTTTGCTCCACAACAATTGATGTAACACTCTATTTTTCAAAGTTAGATTTTAAGCATAATTTAAACACCTTACTATAGTAATATAGAATTAAACCCAAAATAAAAATATATAATTTACTATTGCAAAAAAAAAAAATCAAACCAATTATAAAACACTAACCAGGATAAAAAAGATACAGATCCCTGGTTTAAAGTCTACATAGTTAAAAAAGAATTATATATATATGGCATGAAAAATGAGATCACTTTCTAGCTTTTAACTTTTTTTATTAATACATATTAAAATTTTTTTATAAATAGGAAGTTGTGAATTCGATCTTGTTTATAATCAAAAGCTGTTAGCACTTTTTTTATTTTATAATTAAAAGAAAATATGATTATGGCATGAGAACTTGCCAATAGTGGAAGCATGGCAATTCCATTTTTAAGAAATAGGTGTGGGCAAAACGCATTTTTTGAAAGGTAAATGTGTTTATGCAATGTGATTACCAACTAATTCTAATTAATTAATTAATTAAGGGATATGTATTAAGTAAGAAGCATGTGATAAAAGTCTGAAATGTCTTAAGCTCAGCTTTAGGTCCGCAACCATAAGACTTTGTCTCCTTTAATTAATTAATCATATAGTAACTGATTGACTCCCATATGTACTTGACACAACAACAACGTATCACCCAACAATTTTATTTATTTAAATTCTCTGTTTCTGACAAATGTTGGACTATATTCATTTGAGTTCCTGTTTATAAGATATTAATTATTAAATAATTATTTATTTATTACTGATCCAAATGCATGCATGCATCAAGGTTGTTTATATAATGCAATGTGGGTGTGTGCAATGAGATTTGAATATTCTTATTGGTCCAACTACATCAATCATGGAGCAACAATACCTGATATATAACTAAATACAAACTGAAAGATTAATCCATCTTTTGGAATTCACTTAGGGATATATATAGCAATAAAAAAGAGGGTTTCTTGTGAATAATGATTTTGAATAATTAATTTTAATTAATAGTAAAAGGCAGTGCATTAGAGGAATCCAGTTTATATAATTCCCAATTATTGCTATTGTAATAATTATTAAAGGTTATTATTAACAAGAAAAATCCTTGACGTATTGATCGTGTATGATTACATGTTTTTTTGAAACAAACATTTGTACATACTTTATTATTTAGTCTAATAATGTTTTGGTATTATAATCTTAATTTCTTCTACTCTTATAGTAAAACGTTGATCAATGTTCGATGTTCATTCCTTGTACTACAAAGAGATCTCAATTCAGATATCACGTTCTCCAAATTGGCCGGCAAATACTATGATTTGAATAGCATTTGAAATGATGAACTAGACTATCATAATTTCAGATCATTTATGATTATGTATGTACATTGACCATATATATATCATAACAAGGTGAAACCCAAGTAATATATATATATATAGAAAAAGGAATCGAATTTGAATTATGCTTCTTAGATAATGAAATTATTATTATGTTGATATATATAAGGATAATAAATAAAGTGCTTTAATTTGCTTCATATCATCATCATCTTCAACAGTTTCATGACACTTGGATATTCAGCATCAGATTCACGCGCAAGCTAGGGATAAGATGAAATAATATATATATATATATATATATATATATATATATTGTCGATATATATAGGCTTATATATAAATTTCTTCCGACTCTAACCTCGGTGTTTTTTTTTCCTTTTGTAAAGGGTTGTTTAATTAGATGATATATTTGATAGGATCGTAAATCAAAGGTAACCAGAAGAATAAGAAAATGTATGATAATGGTGGTGTCATGTCTTTGAACTTTATTCTTTGTATTTACCATCTCATGCCCACCCACCACCACATGATATTAAGATGCCAACCACGCACACAAAAACACACGTGTGTGTGTTTTGAGAAATACCAAGATTAATTAAACCAAGGGGTTCAATAATGTTTAGTTGCTCGGTCATGGAAGAAACACTAGGGGCAGGTTGTTTATCTTTGATCAAATCAAAATTGAAAATACTTTGTACTAAAGTGCATGCATACATTTTTATCTTAACTGCGATAAAATCCGCAGTATCAAAGGGAAAGGGGAAAGGGGGAAAAGAGGGACAAAGGGAAAAAGAGCAGACAAAGAGAGAATCAGTGAGAGAAAAGAAGAGCTCGGCGAAGACGAAACTTAATATTCAATTAAATACAAAATGAGATGTGTTTACCTTATGAATTAAATGCGGGATATTTTAAAAACCCTAACTTAATTTTGAAGCAAAAGAAATTATATAAATAGGAAATTCTACTAAATAGGAAATAATCTTAAAATCCCTAACTCTAGACAAATAATCCTTCTTCAAATAATACGAATTAAGGTGTAAATTTATTTCATAACTTTTCATTTAGAAGCAATTGCCCTAAATTTGTTTTTTGTTCAATATTGTATCAAAAATTTTAAAACATAACAATATTGTCCCGCCTCGTTAAAAAATAATGTTGACTATTAAAAAATTAATGTTGACCGTTAATATTAACGGTAAGGCACAATATTACTTCATTTTAATACTTAAGAAGTAATCTTAAACTATAAAAAAATTACGAGACAACATTACTACTGACTGAAAACTTTCAAAGTAAATTTGTCTCTTAATCCAAATAATATTAATAAAATAAAATTAAATATCTAAATTTTTTAAAAATTATAACTAACCATTATCTCATATTCCCTCAATAACAGATTTGATCAACCTGAGAAAATAATAAGAAAGATAATGTATCATATAAGCTTGTGCTTTCGAGCTGTCCATCTTTAGATTATTAGCGTAAAATTTGTGTAAAATATTTTTAATGATTCACGCAAATCTCAAGGTTCATTCAGTGAACATCGTATAATATGAAACCACTGAAAAATGCGTAGAATATTATGTGCATTGACAAAATTAACAAGACAAAGAAAAGTCAAGTTAGGTAGGCGAAGCAATAGTCAAGGGGTAATTGAGATGTTATTAATTTGCTTTCCCTAAAAAGAATAGGAAATTAAGAGTACTATTACTGCAAACATGGCTGGAAAAAAAGCTTTCTAAATCCGTTGAAAATAGACTCATACACCAGACTTTAATCCGGTGTAGAAACAGCCCGTGTAAAAAGTTTAATATTCTACACCGGTTGTATATGACCGGTGTAAACAATCAGCTTTTTTAAATCGGTTATTCGATACAACCGGTTTAAAAAGTAATGTCAAAATAAAAAAAATTCAGAATAAAAAAACTCTAGGTCCAAAATTATTTCTTTATTCGTCACAAATCTGAAGGAGGAGGATAGTGATGAAGAAGAATAGGTACCTGTAAAATGCAAGCAGAAAACAAAAAAGAGAAAGAAAGAAAAAGTCAGAGAACCCAGAAACGAAAGAAACAAAAACTCAGATATATGCACAGAAATAAAAACCTATAAACGTCATCACCTAATTGAAGATATCACAAAAATATCGTCACAATTCCTTTTGGTTACCTGCTCAAAAGCAAACAAAAATATATTTAAACAGAACCCAAAAATGAATGAGACAAAAACCTAAATATATACACAGAAATGAAAACCTAGAAATGCCGTTACCTAATTAAAGATATCATAGAAACATCGTCACAATTCCTCTGACTTAACCAGTTAAAAGTGAACAGAAATATATTTAAACAAAATCGAGAAAGAAAGGAAAAAAAAAATAAACACCCACCATCGCAGATCTGGGTCTTATTCTTTGGCGAGCTTTAGAGGCTACAACAACTGATTTCAACAATAGAGAACGACGAGTACAGGTATGTGTCATCGCATATCTAGGTCTTCTTCAGTGAGCTTTAGATGGTGTGTTATGAAGGTGGAGCTTCCTGTCACTATGTGTTCTCCCTTGTCTAGTTTTTTCCATAGACGACGATATGATTTGTGAATATAGGGAATCGTAAAAAATTAATGCTTTTTGTTAGATTTTTAATAGCAAAGATATTCTACATCGGATATAATTCTATCAGCTGTAGATAAGACTGGTTTAAAAATATGCTTTTTAAACCCCCATTTTTAAATCGGTCACTGCGGAACCGGTTTAAACAAAACTGACCGGTGGCATTTTTGTAAATAAGATGAAATATTTACACCGGTCATGTTTTACAACCGGTGTAAATATTTCATCTTATTTATAAAAATGTCACCGTTCATTTTTTTTAAACCGTCTTCGCTGTGACCGATTTAAAAATAGGGCTTTAAAAAGCCTATTTTCCACTAGTGAAAACACCAATCAAACTGACGGAAGCAAGTGGGTGAAATGAATAATCAAAGAGGTTACATAAATACTTCAATTGTCCTATTTATAAGTCACTTATAACATATTTCACAGATATTAAGAAAAATTTTAAACTTCATTAAATCTACCTTAAAATTCAAAAACTTTTCAACTTTGTCCCTGATTAATATACTCATATGTTCCTATTTATAAGTCGCTTCTAGTATGTATCACACAAATTAAAGAAAACCTTAAACCTCATTTACTATACCATAAAATTCAACAACTTTTTAACTTTAACCCTATTTAATATACATTATACCCAATATAAACAAAGTCAACATAAATAAATAAAAAATAAAATTGTACACTCATATAAAAAAATTTCTTTATGTCCTATAAATAGGACCAGAAGAGTTATAGTTTTTGTGTGAATTAGGTCAGTGTGTGTGAGAAAGAAGATTGTACGTTGTGTGTTGGGAAAAGGTGAGAATTAATGTTAAAAGTGTTTGTTAAAAGAGAATCAAAGTTAATTATGATTTGAATTAAAAAGGTTGAGAGGTGGTGGGGGCAAGAAGGCGAATATTAACGAAACCACCAGGTGATGGTTATAGTAGCTAGGCGTGTAAAAGAGGCAAACACGGTTTGCGGCATTGTTTAATCTGTTATATTTTCAAGTTTTGACTGATCATTATTGTTTGCTTTTGATAATTTGGTCTTCTGTCCGGGCCACTTTATTAATATTTGGAAAACAAATTAGGAGAAAAGACTAAAAAATACTATTTGAAATATAAAATTATAAATAAGTGATTCTAATTTTATAAATGACAGATTGGTCACATGTACTAATATATCTTTTAAAAATATGGGAGAAAAGATGAAATTACCCTTCTTTATTTTCTCCTTATCTCTCTAATTCCTCTTCCTTACAAACTATTCTTCTTCCTTTTCTCCTTCGCTCTCTTGCCCTTCTTTTGTCGTTGTTCCTCGCCTCTCTCCCTGCATCCATCGACGGGACTAAGTGCTGGAGATGAATGAATGAAGTTACGGAATGGATATGGTGAGTGGAGGTTAGAGAGGAGTGGGGACATCGCTCTTCTTGCATTGCCGTCGCTGCTCATTCCATTATGCTTCTATGCCAACGCTATCTTGTCATACTTATTCTTGTTGTCAGTGATGGTGTCGAGATGAATGGGGTCAACTGCAGTGGAGATGATGATGGGTACAATGACAAGTGGAGAGGTAGATAGAGTGATGTGATGGGTGCGTGAGATGATGATGGATGGAGGCGTTGGTGATGTGAATGGAGTGTGTGTATAGCTTGAGAGATGAATGGAAACGGTGAGATGGCGTAAAGAGGAGAGGGAAGATGTCGGCTGTGGAGGGAGATGGATAGAGGCCGAAGATGATGGTCGATCGAGGTGTGAATGGAGTAAATTACTATTTGTATAATGAGATTGATAACTTCTATAATGATTTTGACCACCTTTATTAAGATATTTATGACTTTTTTAACAACTTAATTACAAATAATTACTTAGGTCAATTATAACTTGTGTAATAGGATTGATAACTTTTGTAATGACTTTGATCATATTCGTTAAGATGTTTACTTGCAACTAAATTGTTAAATAGAGTAATAAATATTTTCACTATGGTGGTCAAAATTATTACAAGAGTTGGTAAATCCTATACACAATGAGAGGGGCCACTTTCAGGGACAATTTCATCCTTTCCTCAAAATTTTAAAAGGATAGATTGGTACTTATGACTAATTTGTGTCATTTGTGAAATTAGAATAATTGATTTAGAATTTTAGATTTCAAATGATATTTTCTTGTCTTTTTCCTAAAAAATTATTTTATACTCTCAAGAAAGGATGTGATTACTAAAAAATCTCAAAACAAATTAGTAGTATACAATAACAAGTTTTAATGTAGTAAATGATAACAAGTCCTTGCTTGTTTGCTTGTCATTGAGACCTTTTAATAATTATATGTATTTTTAAAACCTCATAATGATTTTCACTTGTTATTTCCCTTCTCTTGTACCTTCCTTTTATCCTCCTTCACATATACACATACACGTACATATATACTCTCCAACACACATTGTTTTACAATAATTAATTTAACTATTTTTTTAATTTTTACAATTTAGTTATATAAACATCTATAACTGATAACTGGAGGGGAGCGTGTGTGTGTATATATATCTATACACACAAATATGTGTGTGTTAATACTCACTTATATATCATGACCATATAAACTAAAGTGGATCTCGTGCATTGTATGAAGCTTGAAATTCATAAATAATATGACTTTGTTAAAATTTGTATAATATATATATAAATTAAATGAAAGAAAAGGGAAAAATGAGAACTCATTTATGGAAAATCCACAAAATATAATGCATCGCTACAAAAATGAGGGTCCACTCTTATTTAGATAAAGATAAATTCTAAAGACCTTGATTTAATTCATTCATTCATTGATACTTTCTCACAATTTTACCTTTTTAAAAAAAAAAGAAAATCACATTTAAGTGCAGATCAATGATAGAAATTCAATTAATCGAGACTAAATTACTTTTCGAAAGTACATTAATCTAGCCAATGTTTAAACACACTCCATGTTGTGATATATATATATATATATATCACACACGCAAATAACTTAATGTATCTAGCTATATTTTACAAAAGGCTAGGTAGCTACCAAGTTTTTTCTTGGATCAAAGGCCTCGAAAGTAGACGGGCATGTAATGATTATTGGGATTTTATTTAAAAAAAGAAAAAAAGAAAGAAAAAAGAATGACAATACATAATAATGAAATGCATGTTTCTTAATTATATTACTACAAAAAAAATCAAAAAAAAAATCAAGGCACACACACAGCCATTATATACGGTGACCTATGCTGTACATATAATTAATTGCAAAGAGAGGTCCTCAATCAAGCAAACCACATGGCATGTTTCCCAGTAGTCACCAAATCATATGGCCACGATCAAATCTGACCAAATCAAGGACAAACGAGAACCGTCCGATGATGTCCCCATTTCCACTCATATTGCTTCCCTTTATTGGTGCTCTTGTGGGGTACCTCACAAAATTAAAACAGCCTCGTCCCTATGTTTGTTCCTCATGTGACCGACCCCTAACCCATCACTTGACCTGTCACTGCCCCCACCACGTCCTAATTAATCTCACTTTTCTACATCTATGTTTATATACATATACATATATATAAAGCCACCCACTCTTTCCATTATATTACACCCTAATTAATCGATCTCATTCACACAAATATATACGTATATATATTGACATTTATTTTCTCTCTGGATCGGTCGAGCGTGTTATAGTGAGAAAGTTTGAAGTTATTTTCTGGGAAAGAAGAGAGAAAATTTTGAGGATGGAAAAGGATGGAGGTTTGGAACTTGAGATAACGGAGCTGAGGTTGGGACTTCCTGGGAGGGAGAAGAAGAATGAGAAGAAGAGGCTGTTCTCGGAGATTGATGATGATCATGAGGAGGATAGTGGTGGTGGAGAGGATCAGAACAGCTCGTCGGAGGGAGATCAGCGGAAGGTGGTGGTGGGGTGGCCGCCGGTGTGCTCGTACAGGAGGAAGAATAGCATGATGAACAACAATGAAGGGTCAAAAATGTACGTGAAAGTGAGCATGGATGGAGCTCCGTTCTTACGCAAAATTGACTTGCAAAAGCTTAAGGCTTACTCTGATCTCGCTCTCGCCTTGGAAAATCTCTTTGGTTGCTATGGAATCAGTGAGTTCCTTTTCTTTTACCTCATTTTTCACGTTACATCCTATTCCTTCCCTCCGATCCTAAAGTAAGAGATATATAACTATAATCTAAATAAATTAAAAAAAATTAATTAAATTAGTTATGTATAATATATATGTGTAGATTTTCTAAAATATCATACCATGTTTAATTATTTGTATTGAAACTACATGTTAATAAAAATAATTTAAAATATATAAATTTAATAGATATAGTAGATTAAGCTCTTACTATATTTAGAATTAAAATAAATCCTATAATTAACTCATATATTATTAATATCAGAGGAAGTATGGTTTGCTTGGATATGAATAAAATATAAATGGACATGCAAAAATAGGTTTATGATCATCATTAATTAAACCAACTAATTAATTAATTTTGATTATGATGATATGGTGGTATATATATATATATATATAGAGGATCTTAATTGGAATTCTTGATAGAGAAGAGAAGAGCATATTAGTTAGTTGGTCAAATTGTTTCATGTAGTTGGTATATATATATATAATATATAGTTTGGAATGAACCTGATGATCGCTACTAATTACTAATTAAAGATGGATGTTTGTTAAATACGGATATATAGGAGATTATGAGGATATTTAATTAATAAATATCCTAATAAAAGACAGAGAGGGGAGAGCAGATTAGTATTACATAAGCACGATGATATGACTTGATTTGGAGACAAAGAAAGAAGGAGGATATCGTAGATGATTTTTGTTGATTACT
Organism: Leucaena leucocephala; assembly: GCA_037074615.1. Classification (NCBI taxonomy): domain Eukaryota; kingdom Viridiplantae; phylum Streptophyta; class Magnoliopsida; order Fabales; family Fabaceae; genus Leucaena; species Leucaena leucocephala. The sequence continues at coordinate 18,046,756 of CM073555.1, read as the reverse complement.
AGTATTAATTTAATAGATTAAGGAGATTAATTATAATTAATTAATGAATAAATCATAAATGCATGGACAGAGGAGGCGTTGAAGAAAGGAGACAAAAGCGAACACGTTCCCATTTATGAGGACAAAGACGGTGACTGGATGCTCGTTGGCGATGTCCCTTGGGAGTAAGTCCTCTCTCTCCCTCTCTTCCCTTCCTTTTCTCATTTATTTATTTATTTATTGCTTTAATTTATCATCACATAATTAAATGAAAAATATAACTAGTCTTTTTCTCATTATTTGAGGGTCATGCGCATAACGTAAATATCAAATAAAAATTTTGCAGCTCATTATAAAATCCTTTAGTTTTTACTTACAAAACTTATTATTTATTACTCTTAATTTAATAGTTATTTAACTAATTTAAATATATTTAAAAAGTTAAATAAATTATTTAGTAGTCAGATAAATAATTATTTTAGAAAAAATAATAAATATGAGAGATAAAATATATTGAGATATTATATTTAAAATTAAGATTAATCTCTTAACTAACTCTTATATTCATGATTAATAAAATAAAACCATAAATCTTGTCCCCCGAAGCCATATCCCCCCTGTTTGCTGACCAAAACCAAAACCATAAAGCCCACATTATTCCAATGCTTATCATTATCCCCTATTCCAACAACCATCACATTTTCAAAATTATGTGCTCTCCTTATTCTTTTTTCATATATACTTATCTTACATTTAATAATTTATTTTGTCAGAAATACTTCAGTTCAAGTATTAGGAATCTCTGTGTATAAAAATATATCAGATATTTCTAATCAATAAAAATTTTGACTAGATATTTCTCACTATTTTTTCTTACTAATATTGGATTAGATTTGAGTATTATTGGATCTAACTAGAATTAGGTTTTTTTACTGTACTTTTTTATATATCTATAGGATTTGAATCCTTAATTAACTTTATTTAAATAAATAATTAAGTCCTTCCACTTAATTTAAATATTATTATTAGTATTTGTTTCATTATTTTGGAATATTTATGGTCCTTTACGTATTATTTACTCAACTATACTTATCAGCATCTGGTTTTCATTCTCATCGACAAAACTAGTCCCACAGATTTATATATGCCGTCCCATCTGGTCCTCTCTCTCTCTCTCTCTCTCTCTATATATATATATATATAAACTAGTTTGGTTTATAATTACTTTGTAGTCCTCGAAAGCTGCACTTGATTAGAAACATGATGCTAATTAATTAAGTTATCCATTCAGTTACGCTTAAATCAAGTTTAATTATCCCTAATCATATATCCAGATCTACTTTCTGGGGCAGAGTTAATTTTTAATTCTTTTTTATCAACTAAATTTTAGTATTCATTTTATATCAATTATTTACATAATAAGAATAGTACATCAGTGAAGAGAATTCAATTAGAGAGTAATTCAGAATTAAAGTGTGTAATAATCTAAATTATTTATTTAATTAAAAGAAAGGCACCCTCAAATATATCACATTCATGAAAGTATATGTTAGGACAATATATAAAAGTAATAATATTCATTCATATTATTATTCGTGACACCAATAATGTAGATTGGACCACGTATTGCCGACATGCGTGAATTCCTCGTTATCATGCTGGGAAGCTACAAAAAATCTTCATAATAATGCTCTTCCATCATATGAAGGGCCAACATATTATTTTTCAAATAAAAAATGAAAAATAATTTTTTTTTTCTCTTTTTGCTTTAGGTGGCCACGTCTCAAAGAATCATAATGTCCAATGACCCTTCTCAAGGGCTAATTTACCATATCTATGCCACACATACATAAAGTGGATATATACACCTGTGTATTAATTAAGTTAATTTTATATATTAGATTATGCTTAAAATTAATCTCCTAAGGTTTGACCTGATTTTTACTCAGATCTTAGTAGTTTTTTTCCTTCGAAAAATTTTCATAAAAATATTACTTGAATTTCAAAATTTTAAATAAGAAATTCCTACAAAAATATTTACTTTACTATAATTTCAACTGACTAATAAAAAGAAAAAAAATCATAGGGACTTGATTAAAAATTATATATGTAAAACTATAATTAAGTACCTGATAAAAAAATTATAGAGATTTTATTAAAATTAGGTGAAACTATAATGACATGATAAAAAAGGAAAAAAATTACAGTGACCTGATTAAAAATCATGTAAAACTATAGGAATGTAGATTAACTCTCTCATTAATTTATTTATGAAATATTAATGATGAATTATGTGTTGTTTTTTGTAGAATGTTTATGGAGTCATGCAAGAGGTTGAGGATAATGAAGAAAACAGACGCAAAAGGATTTGGTGCGACACCAAAAGGGTCTCTAATAATTAAAGGGATATAATATAGAAGGCGTCACCAACTGATGATTATTATACAGACACAATATTATGTCATGAACCAAAGGAAATTAAGGAACTACTATCACTGATTAATTCAGTTTTAATTATTATATTATTATTTTCCCCAAGTTCTAATTAATGTCGTGCAAGCTTTGGTTATACCATTTAGTGTTGTCGTTTTGTTATATTTGAAGAAGCAGGCCGTTATAATTCTTCTTACATAATTTCATGTATGAATCAGACTATTCTGTTTTATTTTGTTATAATTAGTGATAATAATAATAGTAAATAATCATAGAGGATGAAAAGTAGTACCCGACATTGAGATGGGGTAAAACCCATCCATCTAGATTCAATTAGTGTTTTTCTATTTCTGTCTATCTTGTTTTTCATGTACCAAAATATTCAAGTCAATATCAATTTCAGTTGCTTCTACTAAATAATTATCGCGATTGTATACTTAAAGACTCGAACATGAGACCAATGATTAAACTAAAACAACATACAGCCAGTAGATCTAAATATTTGACAATTATTATTATTAATTCTAAATGAGTATAATCCAACCTACTTAAATTTTTTTTACATAAAAAAAATTAATGTTTTAATATTATCTCCTAATCACACGTAAAAAGTCATCTTATATTTTTAAATATGTTGAAAGTTAGGGGCTTAATTAATTACTCTCCAAATATTATACAAAGGTGTCCATGGAATCAATAGACACCTTGGCTTCCTATATCATCAATCCCGACACATTTTCAAACCCTCCCCATGTCAAATATCATGTGAAAAGAATAATTTCATGTATTTCCACAAAACTTGAGATGATGATCAGTTATATTTTAATAACTTGTCAATACTTTATGATTTATTACAACTTTTATGAATATACTCCATCTGATCTCCTATTATAAGTTAGCTAACTAGCTTTAACCATTTCATCAGAATTAATTAAGGAGAAATGCTTAACTCATTAATTTTGTCTATAAATAATTTTTTTTCAATTTTAAATTTATCTACATTATTTAAGATTATAAAGAAACACTATATTAATTATACTTCAAGTCTACTCCTATTAAATTATAATAGGGAAAATATTTAGAACAAGTTAATTAATAACCTATCAAGTAACTTATATATAAGACCATCAATTTCTTCTAGAACATGCCTTATTTGAGCGAAGGGGGAGTATTCATTAAAACTATGTTTAAATAGAGAAAAAATGAAAGAAAAATATAAGGAAAGGAATACTAAGAATATAAATTTCTTAAAATATTACAAAAAATTATTATTTTTAGAAATTTTCTCTCAGTATTATTATTTCTTTGACTAATTTCCTTCCAATCAAATATTATGTACTTGCAACATTTAAGGTTGATCTGTAGACTAGCTAAATTATAAAGTAGGAAAATTGATATTCGAATTCCACCTTATAAAAATATTTTGAGAGAATATCTTGGTCATAAAATTTTAATCCAGATCAATTAATTATTCATATACCTTGTAATATGATTCAAAAAGAGCGCTAGACACTAGGTGCCCTAAAGGATTAAAAAAAAACTTAACAACTTGCAATTGAAAAATTAAAGGAACTTAAAGAACACGAGAGATGGACAGATGAACCGTAACTTCCTCTGTGTGTATGGCCACAAGAGTCATGCTTGTCAACTTAGTTTTTCAAGTCTAATACGTATTCAAATTCAATAATTTAATCATAACCTTCTAATAAAATAATATATGTGTACACAAATTAAAAATAATACGTTAATTAATTTATAAGCTAACTAATAGGAGATGCACGGGGAACGAAAGAATTTGGAGTTCATGTATCTTTGTGTGCACATGATTAGAACGTAGAAATTAATGGAGATTTAATTATCTTAATCCGAGGTGCAGAATCTAATCCGAATTAGAACATCCCAAAATTTAATGATCCCAATACAAAAATAACTAACCATTAAAAAAAAAAAATTTCCATAAGACACAGTACCGTTGTTGTGGCAGTGACACCATTTGTTTCAATCAGTATATAATAGTTTTTTAATCTCACACACACACATAATACCCACACGAGTAGGTACGTAGTTCATAATATTATGTTCGTGGGATCTAAATTGTCTACTTCTAATGAACTCATTTCTCGATATACTTATATTAATTGATTTATTAATTAATCCACAGTTTCTTGCATATGCTTCACTTTATAATCAATCTAACTTAGAAACTGTGGGTGCATCATTACTCATTCAGTTTACATTCTTTGAATGCTTCGATGACTTCCAGTTTGAGCTATATATATATATATATATATATATATATATTCCTTTTTTAATTAAATTCATTTGGCATTTTTTTGATAGAGTTTAGACAGCATCCCCTAACTAATAATTAGAAACTAATTATTCCTGATGTGTAATAATTATCGAAATTAGTTTTACCTCTCCTAACAAAGTCTTTTTTAATTGACACGGCCTAATTTGGACACAAGATATCATGTTTAAGGGATCTAATCATCTATTAATTGTGACAGATTTTATTTGTTTGGGCTCTTTTTTTTACAAACCACCATCTATTGTCTATCTTTTATATTTACTCAGGGTATCTTTTCATCATGATCAATCCATGCGTATCTTTTCTTAAAACTATCATAAATATTTGATTTTGCTGTATTTTTGTTGGGTAGTGGCAGCAATGGAACCTCGGCTAAAAAGCATTTACATGTGACAACTCATTTAGTTCACGTTATGAACAAAATAGAAATATTACACATAGATGAAAAGATCTTTGTGCTCTTCTAAATTGGTGCATTGAACAAATTTATAGTTGGGAGGTTTCTTTTTTATTCTTATATTCTAAAAAAATTGGTCACTTAAAATGTTTATATAAACCGCCACTTAAAATGTTTGTCAACAACAAGATTTAGTGGTGGTGGTATGAAAGAATTGAGTATTGATAATAAAACACACTTATATGATATTTAAAGTAAGATCTATTTAATTAATTCAATTAGAGTAAGTTAATTAAATTAATTAATATGACATATTTTTCTAAAATATCTTAATTATTTTTCTTAATTTTCTCGTTCTCTCTTACTCAATTATTGTTGAGAGATCTTAATAAGTGTAATTTAAAAAATAATAATAAATATAAAAAATATATATGATAAAAATGATCAATTTTTAATTAAATTTTATATTAAATATGAGAATAGTACAAACTATTGTTATTGAAAGAAAATGAAATAAGAGAATAAAGCTGTATATATAGAATACATGCATATCTTACAATTACATCCTTATCACCTTTTCTATTTTTATTTCTATCCAAATATATATATATATATATACTTCACATACACAGTCAATTTTGTAAAAGTCAAAAAAATCCAAAAGTTTACTAGTGAAAAGTGAAGAACTTATTGAACAAGATAGAGTAAACGACAGATATGTTTTATAGGGTTTGTGGGAAGACAAGGTAGGATTGAATATTGAGGGATGTTAGCTATTACTGAAGAAGAGAAAGGACAGCCATGTGAATGAATCTGGGAACTCAGATTCAGCACAAAATAAAACCCTAGCTACTAGCTTGTACAAGAAGAGGACGACGATGGAGATAGCTAAGATAGCTGGGTCTAGCGTGTATAATTTTGAAGGAAACTAGGGACCACTGTGTCTCTTAATTGCTTCCTCTTTAGGGCGAACAGGGAATTTATCCTTTGAGTTGTGTTAGGTCTTATCTCTTTCTTTCCGGAGAGGAATTATAACGAGGTTTCAAGATTTAATTACTCAAATGTCCTTTTAATAATTGAGGAAATAACAATGATAGATTATTCACTCTTCTTATTTCTCAACGTCCATTTGAACACATAACATGCGGGAGGATCATTAACATCAACACTAACATAACACTCGACACAATAATAGATTCTAGTGTAGAAATTAATAATAAATTTATATTATTTAAAATTTTTTGATAACTAAATTTCTTTTTTTAAAATATCATAGTAATTCCTCCATCTTTTGCTTTCAATTTCAAAGGGTCCATTTTTATGCCCCTGTCGGTAATTGGTGGGTCTTTCTCTCTCATCTGCAACTTGCAAAACCAGAATCCCTCTTCTTAATACATTCTCTCACTTTAGTTTTCCACTGTGTATTTCTGGTTTATTTGTTTGTTTCCTTTTCAACATTGTATCTATGCTCTTCCACATTCATTGAATAGTATCTTATATTCTTTTCAATGGAGTATATTATTGCTCACTAGCTGTAATTGATATATCCAGACACAATATTCTTGCCCAAAAACATAAACTATTTGAATATTAATGAAATAATTGTTAATATTCATTAATTCAAATAATAATCTATCAACAACTAATAAAACTTGATTTAGTTTGTAAAAATTTAGTTTAAAACTCATAATATTATAGGTTTAAATCTCGTTGTTGATGTAGAAATTTGATTGATTGACAATCTATGAGTATTTTTGGAAACTAAAAACACACACTAGCCCTAGTAAGTTTTTTAAAGATCTAGCTGGCATTAATAACTTCTTTAATTGATCAAAAGTACTCTAGGTTTCTTTTAACTAGAATACCTGGTATCAAAAAGTTATATTGTATTCTGATTAATTTTGGTTGAGTTGGATAGAACCATGATGACAAAACTCTCCTGTCACATTTTTAATAAATACTCTATATTTTTTTTATATTTATACTATTTATTGTATTATATTATTATTTATTTTTGAGGTTCATGATTGTCTCTTATAGTATATGTGTCTCATCTAGAAATTTAACTCGAGATTCAGAGAGATCTAACGGGGTCTTATACGGCTTAATCGACTCTATATTGGTTAAATGCTCCGTATTTTTAGCTTGTTGATTTGGCATACTATACAATATCAAATTAGTGTTACTAATAAAATAATTTTGGTTTTCTTTTTTGTTATTTTGAAGGAAGTGACTATTATTGTATGGTTTGCTGAAGACATGAATTCAAAGCTTATAATTGCCTTTCTCGAAGAACACAGATGATACTACGTGCTTAAGCAATTAATTAGATAAGAGGCCATTGATCATGATGTATGCAAGACATGTTTTAATTATTTCCAATAAGAATGATAATGGTTTTGGTACGAAATGAATGATTAAGCACCTCTTAATTGTGTTTTAGACTTTCACTACATCAATGATTGATCTTTGTTCCTTTCTCTCTTTTTCTTATATTTTGATGTATGCTTTTTTCATCACACAAGAATTGGGTACACGAATCTAATCAATATTTTTGACTATGTAAGGAAAGAAAACAAAAGGCATTCATCACTTTATAAAGTTAATTTATTAAACAAATAAAACTCCTTGGTCATCAAGCAATTAAGGAAAATTAAAGCATGAAAGTTATGCTTAGGGCAACATTCAACAAATCTCATCTCTTCTTTTTCCTTATTTTCTAAAAATAAAATATTGTTTGTTCACTGGAAAAAAAAAGGTATTGAATGCTAAAAATCACAGAGAATACACTATTGAAATTTTTATTACGTGAATTTATTTATGAACCAACAGACCAACAAGGGCAACTTCTTTTCAATCGAAACAACTTTTTTTAGTTGTATGTATAAATATCTTTTGTTTTATCTTTAAAATAGAACATGTATACTATTTTTTTTAATTTTATGCAACTAATTTTTAATTATATTTAAAATTAAAAAAATATTTGTATATAATTAATAATAATCCGTACAACTATAGAAAAGTAACATCCATTAAAAATAAAAAATAAATTGTACCTGATGATTTTTAAATAAAGATGTGTATAAAAAGAGTCTTGTAGTCAACACTAAATTTTTTTTAGTGTGTGTTTGGCTTCTACGTTTAAGAATAGATTATGGTCAAAACCGCGGTTTGAAATTTTTTTACACAAACAACCATTTTTGTTGAGAATTGATTCTGAGCAAAACCTCGGTTTGAAACCGCGGTTTTGAATAAGCTACTGAAAATACCTTTTTCTTTGAAACCTAGGTTTTGGATTATCCAATTACTATTATACCCTTACTTTTTGTTACACCCTCTCTCCCCTCTCCTCTCTTTTCTCTATCATCTCTCCTCTCTCTTCTCTTATCTCTCTTTTTCTCTTTCCTCTCTCTTCTCTTATCTCTCTTTTTCTCTCTCATCTCTCCTCTCTACACTCTCTTCTCTTATCTCTCTTTTTCTCTCTCATCTCTCCTCTCTACACTCTCTTTTCTCTCCTCTTTCTTCTCTATCATCTTTCATCTCTCTTACTTTTAATCATATCATACATTTTTTAGTAATTTACCAATATAAAAAGTGATTATACTACTAATCATCCAAACATCTTTATTCCCAAAATCTATTCTTCCTAAAATCTATTCTCCAAAAGCTAATCCAAACACACCCTTATAAAACTTATTTTATGAAAAGATTAGTCATTATTTTTTACTATAGATGTTCTAGATTTACTTAAACAAATAAATAAAACTATTTTTTTCGATAATAAAAATTTTAAAGTGGGATTTTTCTAAAATCAAAATATTCTGTTTAAAGTCATTTATGTCTTCTTGTTTTCAACTTTCTGGCGCCAGAGGGTGAATGAATGAATGAGAGGTAGGAGCAGCATATAGCGAAGGTACAAAGGGAAGCGAGGATCACGGACGATGAAGTGATTGGGGGAAGTGAAGAATTTGGAGAAAGAAAGGAGGGGAAGGGGACTGCCACGTGTCGGTGGGAATGGGGCCTACTGGGTAACTGACCGACAAAGAGACAAGGGCACATGGGTGGAGGGTAGGGCCCACGAGAGAGGACTTTGAGTTATTTAGAAGCACATGGAGTCAGCATAAAGTTGACCTGTACTTGGACACCTGAGACATGTGGGCCCCACCTGTCCCTACCCCCAACTCTGTTCCTTACTTTTTCTTACCTGCTTCTACGCTTCCCCCTCCGCATCGGATCTCCCACGCTGCGCACGAGCTCATTGACGATGACACCAACACCACCTATCTTAGCTACTATCCTACTACACCCCCCCACCCCTCCCCTCTCTCTGTTTTTCGTTTCATTTTTCCCTCCTTTTCTCTAGAGCTCAGTTACACTATAAAATATATATATAAAAAATATATATATATCATGATAAATTCTTAAAACCAAAGTCGTTTGTTAAATATTTCCAGTTTGTATTATTGTTGTTGTGATGAAATTTAAGAGTAATATTATTCAAATCTTGAAGTGTTGTTGCGCTATAGAGCTGAGTAAGTAGAACTCGGATAGTAGATATAAATTTATATTAACTAATTTTTACATATAAATAAATATTATTTAAATTATTTAATATATTTTAGATTTAATTTTTTAAAATTTGTTCATATTTTAGAATGAGTATTACCCTACATGTTTTAATTTCTTTTTTTTCTATATTTTTAATAGTGATAAAATTAAAAAATACTTACTAATAACTCTTTAAATAGATTTATATTAGAACTAAAATTTCTAATCAAAATAAATTTATATATAAGATCTGAGTGGTATTCCAGAAAAGCCCGAGCATATAATAGCTTCAATTTTCCGCATGCTCAACTTGTAATTAACAGTGTTAATGTTAAATCAATATAAAATTATAGGGATTATCGTTTTCAATGGAATAAAGTATAGGGATGAGAAATAATAAGAAAAAAAATATAAGAACTAAAATAAAAACTAATCAAAAGTATAAGTATTTGAAATGAATTTAACTTAACAAACAATTTACTTGACACAATTAAAAAATTCCTTTTAAGCATATTTAAATTTTGGTCTTCAAACCATTCCCCATATCTCAAAAATAAATAGCCAAAACAAGGAATTAAAAAAAAAAATATGTGCCTGCAAAAAGAATTCTTATATTTTTAGGAGTACAATATTTAAAAAGAAAAAGAAAGAAAGAAATTATGACACAAAACACAACATATGAGGTTCGTAGGGAAGGGCCCAGGCCTTGCATCCGAACAAGCACATCATAGGGGAGGGCTGTATTGCTCATGCTGCGTTGTGGCAGTGATAGAGCCACCCATGGGGGGCCCAAACTCTCACGCAATCACATCAATCTCACCTGCACACGCTTCCCTTCCCCCACGTGTCGCCTCCTCGTTGGTCCTTCCCCCTCTCCCACGCTCTTTATAAAACACCTCTCTCTCCCCCTCACAGTCATCGTCTCTCTCTGCTCACCCCTTGGCCTTTTAATTTCTCAGCTCTCTCGCACAAGAACCTCCACGAGATATTTCTACGTCGTCAAACCAACGACATGTCGTTGGAGAATAATCAACCGGACGCCGTTGCCTCCACCTTGGAGCTCAACTTCAACGACACCGAGCTCACCCTGGGCCTTCCCGGCGCCAAAACCGGTTCAAAACGTGGATTCTCCCACACGGCCACCAATAATAATGGCCATGCCTCAGCTATATCTGCTAAACCTCCCCCACAAAAGTGAGCATAACAACCAAAAAATAATCAGATTATTCTCTCTATTTTTTTGAGTTGGTTACTTCATTGAGTGTGTTAATTAATTATATTGATATATGGCGACGGCACAGGGCACAGATGGTGGGGTGGCCGCCGGTGAGGGCGAGCAGAAAGAGCGTTATAAAGAAATGCAAGTACGTGAAGGTGGCCGTCGACGGAGCTCCGTATCTCAGAAAAGTGGATCTTGAAATGCATCAGAGTTATGAGGAACTTCTAAGTTCCTTAGAAACCATGTTCAGCTGCTTAACCATCCGTACGTATCATATATATATAAATCTTCTTGGATCCATCTCTGAGAAATTCTTAAATTCTGTCGATGTACAAGGAAGGAGGGGTGATTTAGTCTTTTTATGTGGATTATTTACAGGCAATGATTTGAATCAGAATGATGAGAGTGGTGGAAAGAAGAATAATAATGGAGGCGAATACGTACCAACCTATGAGGACAAAGATGGAGACTGGATGATGATCGGAGATGTCCCCTGGAAGTAAGAATAATTATATAGTCAATTTCTTTTTTCAGGATTAAACATACTCCATATCATTATACTATACTAGATCTTTATATTTTTAATAAATTTTAATTTTAGTTTTTATACTTAAACTAAGTTTATATTTAAGTGCTTATGAAATTATAAAGATTAACGTATATAGGGATCAAAATTAAAATTTATTAAAAGTATAGAGATTTAAAGTAAATTTAACCCTGATGGATAACTATGGCTATGGATTATGAAAGAAATTATATTAACTAATAATATAATTATAATTTAATTTAATTTATTTATTATTGTACAGGATGTTTGTGGAATGCTGCAAAAGAATGAGGTTGATGATGAGCTCAGAGGCCACTGGGTTAGGTCCGAGAAGAGGTTCATCTAAGTGAAGGAAATGGAGAACTAATTAATCTCATGACTGATGAAGATATATGTACAGAGGCTTCGGGCCAGAGATCATTAATTAATTACAACAAATATTAATTAAGAAGTGTTATTAGTTAGTAATCACCAAAGGAATAAAGAAAGAGAGGGAGATTATGTTGTGGTCTGTAAATTGATAATGATAATTCTGTCTTGGATCTGTTTTTGGTACTGTCTGTAATACAAATGCGAGTTTGAGATCTAAAATTACAATTTTGTAATCCTTATTAATTACAAATTATATTATCTCACTTCATTGTTTCTGATCTAGTCCTCCGGTCCTTAATATAAGACTTAATTGAAGAGTTGATATTAATCTTAAATATAATATCTCTTTTTTATATTTATTTATTTTTTCTTAAATTGTCCCTATTGATATTTTCCTGATAATAATTAAGTAAACAAACGAAAAGAGAATTAAAGAAGATAGTTAGAATGGTTTAAAAAAATATATTATATTTACTAACTTAATTAATTTTTTAATTTAATTAAATTAATTAAATAGATGATAATGTAATATAATATATGTAGTTCATATATATATAGTGTCACTTAGAGGTGGGAAAGCGGGTTGGCCCGCTCAAAACGGGCCAGCCCGCTTCTAGCCCGCGGGCTAACGGGGCGGGCTGTGCAGCCCGCCCCAAAACGGGCTGGCATTTTGCCAGCCCGAGTCCGCCCTGTTTTGGGGGCGGGCTAGCCCGCGGCCCGCCCATTTTTTTTTTTAAATTTCAATATTTTTAAAAAATTATTTTTAAACTTTTAAAATACTAATAAAAAATTTCTAATGTTATATTAGTATAATAAAAAAATTGTTCATATTATACTTTTAAAAATTCATATTTTTTATAAAAAATCTCAAATTTTATAACTATAAATCTAAATAAACATTAACAAAATATTAATCAATTATTATATATCAACAAATAAGTAATCATCTTTACTAGTAATTGATAATGAAAGTATTCAAAATAATATTTGAGTAAAATAAATAATATTATTAAAAATAAAAAAATAAAAAAAAAATAAAAAAATGGGCTGGCGGGCTGGCGCGCTTAAAAACGGGCCAGCCCGCCAGCATTGGCGGGCCAGGAGGGGGCGGGCTGTGCAGCCCACCCCAAAACGGGCTGGCAAAATGCCAGCCCATTTCTAACCCGTTTTACCAGCTCTAGTGTTTCCTTTTCACAAGTTATTCAAACTTTACAACTGTATCTTTATGCATTTTTTTTTTGGTTATGTCTCGAATAGGGGTGTTCATAAAGCCCGCGGCCCGGTATGCCCACCCGAGCCCTCAAAAAAATAGCCCTGCCCAGCCCGATAAATATAGGGCAGGGCTGGGCAACGGGCTGCAAAATGCAGCCCATACTTTTTTCGGGCTGGGCACCGGGCAGGGGGTTGCCCTGCCCATGAGCACCCTTTTTTTTATTTTTTTTATTTTCTCCGTAGATGCTACATTTAGAAAGGAGAATATGATAGTTACTGGTGACTAAAGGGTCATTTTAGAAATATAAGTAGTTAAGTACGTAAGTTGCATCTTTTAATATTTATAACTACATTAATTTTTTTAACTTTATTAATCATAATATGATTACATTACAAATTATAATTATTTATTTTATTTTTTTAGATACTTCATCCTTGTCAACATTTGAGAAATTGATGTAAAGTTGTAATTATAAACTACTTAGACTTCAAGGTTTTTTTATATGCAATGAATTTCAAAACTTTAATTATTATCTTTTTGTTACCTTATTTTTAGTGGATTATAGATATTATTTAACTCTTGAAGACATATGAATATGATATTATTTTAGAAGTTTATAATTGCAGATTTTTTTCACAACATGAGCATGGCATCACAACTTGGGCATGCCCAGCCCGCCCACGCCCAGCCCGCCCATGCCCAGCCCAAAATGGTTAGGGCTTTTACCGGGCAGGGCCGGGCATCGGGCTGCAAAATGCAGCCCATGCTTTTTCTGGGCAGGGCACCGGGCAGGGGGGTCGCCCTGCCCAGCCCTGCCCATAAACACCCTTAGTCTCGAAAAGCTGGTCCAATATTCAGATATTTTGTATTTTTCTCAACAATGTTAATTTGGCTTTTGTGATCTCAAAATTTTCACCTTGGGAAGTTTTAAGTCTATTATACCATATTTGACTACTTTGACAAATCCAAAACTTATGTAAACATATTTTTTCCCTACTTCACACGTGCATTTTTATTAGAGTAATCCTATGTGTTCGAAATATTGTCGTAATTTACAATTTCTTTTTCACAAAAGCCCAATTAGTAACGGAAATTTGGACAGCCATCATCTAGAGAGGTAGGAGATATTATCACGCCAATTGGATTGGGATCACTAACCAGAGTGAAAGAGGCATATGATGTTTTTAAAAGAGAAATTAAGAATTAAAAAATGTTGGTTAAAATGGTAAGCAATCTCATCCCTATAAGACATAAAATATAAATTTAAATCCCCAAAAATTTAATTGTTGAGAGAGGTGAACTAAATAAAATAAAAGAGAAATAAAGATGCTAATAGAGGTTAGATTTAGTAGAATTGACTAATTCCTTACAATATATCTGTATAACATGAGCTAATTCCTCACAATATATCTGTATAATATAAAAATGGAGAGAAATTAAGATGAAAATTTTTAAATATATTTTGCAGGTTAAATATGTTAAAAGAGTCGAAACTGCTCCTAAAAATGATACGCAAATTTAAACAAAAATGGGAAAAGTGTAATTTCACTTTAGAAAAAAGAAGGGGACAAACTCCCCTGAGATCATAAATATTGGCAAATTACTCACAAGTCTAGTCTAAGGTATCAAAATTAAATACAAATAGGTCTCTAAGTTCCGTTTAATATTTATACATTTCAAAGAGACTTAATATTTATAAATTGAATTGTGTTATCTACAAGTCAATTTTAACAATTTAATGTATACAATTAAAACTTTTATATTTACAAATCGAATTGCATTATTTACAAATCAAAAATTTATGAAGGAGTATATTAAATCCTTTAAAACCTACTGGTATTAAATGGAATTCGTGGAACCTATATGTATATATATTTTTTCCTTACTTGGGATCTATACTTAATTTTCCCAATAAATATAACATTCTTGAAAAAAAGGGAATCTACTTTATCTGAAAAAAAAATCATGCTTCATCACCGTTTGTCCCAATTCCCTTACGAATTTTCTAGGAACCAAATGTCTAAGGGGCCAACACAAAGCACTAATTACCAATATTTTTATTTGGAGACCCGCTATATATTACACAGAATTTACAATGAGTCATTATTTACGGTTTGTGAATAACGTTACTTACTTTTCTATATAGATATTAGTAATATTGATATTGATTTAGTGAAAACCAATATGATCTGTACATATACAAAAAACAGAGTAATATACACATACTGATTGATGATGAAACTAACTAATGCCGGAAGGATACGCCAATTCTCTCTAAGAATTGAAAAATTAGGGGAAAATCACAAAGAACTCCCAAGTGAGAAAATTAATTGCTAACAAGTCTCTTGAAATTAAGTTATGACTAATAGGTCCCTTGAAGAACTTGGATGACAACACACCGGATAAATTGTAAATTCTCCCAGTTTGACTTGCAAATGTTGTAAGACGACTTGTAAATCACCACGGGGTGAGAAAAGAATTCCATAAGTCCTATTTTAATATTTGCGAGTCAAACAGAGAAATTTACAATTTATCCTGTGTGTTTTTCTGCACAACTTCTTACTAATAGGTCCTTTGAAGAACTTGTGCAAGAAACTCACAGGTTAAGTTGTAAATATTGGAGGAGGACTTGTAAATCACAGCAAGATGAAAAAAAAATTTGCACAAGTCCTGCTCATATATTTGCGAGTCAAACTAAGAATTCAACAACTTATCCAATGTGGATTTTTTTTTGTTTGCACAAGTTCTTAAGATAGACTTGTTAGTAACAACTCAATTTTAAAGGACCTATTAATAATTAATTTCCTTGCCTAAAATTTCTCTGTAATTTTCCCGAAAACTAATCCCACAAATGATCTCCCCCTAAACGTTACCTAGACGCCAAGAATGGGGTTTCTCCCTTCATCAATTTCAATGGTAAGGAGATGCTGTGGGTCTGATCCGTTTGGTCCCTCAGAGTACAGCGTAGGAAGGTAAGCATGGTATGCTGGCAAGTATCGAGAAACAAAATCCCTCACCTGCAAAATCACCAACCAAGGAAGAATGATTGATCAGTTAGTCATTACAAGTCAGAAGAGACAAAACATCATAATTTATACTCCCTCTAGTCTTTTTTATAAGACCTCGTTTAGGAGTCATTACAAGTCAGAAGAGACAAAACATCATAATTTATACTCCCTCTAGTCTTTTTTATAAGACCTCGTTTAGGACTTTTTTTTAGTCTTAAATATAAGAGCTTATATATCCATATATCATATGTTTGTGTATGTAGGTGTGAAACTCTGCCTATGTTTCATAGCAAAAGAGAAGGGTTGTGTTAGGCCTTCTACAACAACATTAAATTCTGTTGAATTTGTCAGTAACCAACCCCACCTCGTTGTCATTGTATCTGTAGGTGTGAGCAAGAGTCTTGGCTCAAAAAATACCTACTTTCAAAATTTATGTCTTCTTTGGAAGAGAGAAAAGGCATCGATATGAAGATAGGTAACGGACCTCTTCATCAGACATTCCAGGCTTGCCAGCCTCCCTCATGGCAATCTCAGCCTGCAGATTAGAACAGGACATGACATGGAATTATATAACAACTAGGAAAGAGAAAGCCTTTTTTCTTCCGAGGAGGTTAAGGTTGTTAAAGCAGTCTACCTGCAGACGCCATTGATAGACACAACTCGGGTCTTTTATCTTGATGACTATCCATGACTTTATGAATTTGTCCCATGCATCATAATAAGCTTCAAGGTTTTTATTTACAACTTCTAGCTGGGAATGTAAGCACATTTGTTTTTCAGTTCTTCAATGCACAATAATAGGCTAAGAAATCTGCATTATCTGCAGTATTTAACTAGATTTGTGAATTAAGAAAAGGCACTTTTTTTTTATTCTAACCTGGGGATCAACAGCCTTTACAGCTTCTACTGGAAGGGGCTTGAAACCAAGCATCCAACCTTCGAACAACACGACCTAAATGACCATCCATGGATATGGGGAAAAATTAACAATTTGAAATACTTATAAAACTTGCAACGAATGCCAGAGTAAATTTTATTGTTGTTGTTGTCATCATGATCAAATTTGTCACTTTCAAATGCAACTTAATATTGTTTGATTCTCTTACCGTCAGCGGCCCTTCAATTTCAGGCCAGGTTGAAGTATCAGAACGGTCACCTCTTCCACTAAATGCTGACTGCAAGGTTAAGTAATTTTACCATAAAAAGCCATGAAATCAAGAGTTGTCTCAACAACCAAATTATGCAGGTTATGGCCTTACTTTGTCGTATCGAGGCAACTTCATCTTTGAACCTGGACATTTCAAATTGAGAGAAATCAAATGTGAAATACAATATCATAGAGAAAGAAGATTTAAATATAGAGACCAACCTTCTGTTTTCAAATTGGTTAAAGCAGTCAGAGTTTCAACTGAGAAATCAAGATCATGGCTTCCAGCATTTCCACGATACTGGAAAGAAACAAGGCAAGAAAAATGTTTCAGTTCTCACAAAGACTAGACATTATAGCGTTCAATCAAAGACAACATGCAGATAGCTACCTCAAGAAGTGCATTTCCTGGATTTGACTCTCTTAGCTTACACTAAAATAAAAATGTAAAATGTCATCCAAGCAAGAGTAATCAAGACAAAGACATTTGTTGGAAGGGGGAAAAAAGACAAAGGAAGAATCTTTCCACATACCTGACCTTCATGCGTCAAATAAAAATCATCAATAGATATTGTTGCAGACTTCCTATAGTTTTCCATGCCCCAGAGATTTGTTACTTAATGTCCTTTCTAGAGATAATCTTTATGACAAAGGATAAATTATCTTCCACAAGATTATGGTTGTTACAGAATTCAGAGCCTACCTGCCAGTTGTTCGAAAAAGATAATCAAGAGCAAAAACCAGAGTTGTTTTTCCACATCCCTGGGGAGCACTAAATCCAATCTGAGCCGCAAAAAATTGAAAATTGTAAGGCACCTTAAGAAAAAATATAAATAAAATAACTTGGCTTCTTCTAGCTTGAGTTGAAGTTACAGCTCATGCAACATGAATCATTATAATATCGTATAAGCTGAACAAGTTTCGTCATACTATATAAATAACATTAACTAAGATAGGTGGGCTGCATTGCACTGCATTATATGGAGTCTGAATAGTGAGCTACACTATTAAGGCTAATGAACAATGTGACTTGCTATAGATTTCATATTGTATAGTGATATACAGACAAACCGAATACTAGAAATTGTAGTAGAAACAAATATATATACCACTAAAGGAGGTATATCTTCTCCATCTTTGAACTTTGATCGATGCTCCGCGATTTGGTTTTCACACCAAAGAAAGACCGGTACATAGTAATGATAAAGCCTAGCTTTTTGAGGGACAGTTAGGTACAATTCATTGAGTTGAAATAACTGGCATAGCCTCCGACCATACGTTATCCACTTATCTATGGACTCAGCCACCTTCTCCGGTGTCAGACCTACTTTGTCCATCAAAGGTCCTGAGCATATAAAATCGTAAAGGTCCTGTACATTTGAAACTTCAGCAGGTTTTGTGGGGAATACAGAATGCAAAGGACCCTGTCTATACTCATTGCTGGTAACAGAGGTAAGTGGAGTGAAATTATGCTGGAGCCATGAACTCCCACTGCCTGCATGAAGAAACCATAATTATATATTGGAGATCTCATACGCAAATTCTTACAGTATGAGAAAGTGTGATAAGGCTTGTTGTTGCTGTACTAGAAAGTGTGATGATCAACAAACCAACTTCCAGGAAAACGAAATTACATGAAAAAAAATTAAGGATGAAGACACTAAACTCTTTCAATTACTGATTAACATTGTTTCAAAGTCGAAATTATTTTCATTTTGCAAGCGCAGAGATGGAGCTTCACCAACCAAATGAAACCAGTATAATACATACCAAATGTGTCTTTCAAATACGGAAAAATATATGTTTTCTTTTTAATGAAGAATCCGATCATAGTTCCATGAGATAATTGAAATTTCCAGAGAATTAACTGTTATATGGGAATTAATGGATTAGGGGCAATTACGTAAATAAAGTTAAGGGATGTGTAGGGAAATAGGGAAAGGGAAAGGCTTGCCCTGCATCAATAATAGACCAGGACATAAAATTGAGGTCAAGCTCTACTCCCGGCCAAACGAAGATGAGAATGTAATCGAGGCCTTAACCAAAGCAATAAATCAAATGTGCAAAAATGGAGAAATATAGTTATCTACTATAAATTTGACAAATAAAGGAATCGGAAATACAAATCCCAAGTCAGCCAGGGGGATTCAATTACCAAACTTCAAACTTCTCAGAAACATTCCGATTGTTAATAATCTGAATTAACATTCTTAACCAATAATCTAATATAATTCATATTCCTCTGAACTCCCAACTAAACCTTGTTAATTTTTTCCTTCCCACCAAATCCTCACTAGTCAATTACTCCGAGATTGGTTTGTTTTCACCCTCTCAATGCATAAAACATCATATCATCCAAACACTATTTCAGGAAACAAATAACTAAATCGAAGAAACCGATTATCGAACGAAGGAAAAGCACCTGATTTTGTGTAGTGTGTCGGCATTTTAGAGAACTTAGAAGAGTAAGATTGAGAAGGCGAGGAGAGGGAAGAATAAAGAAGAGAGGAGTGACGAGAATTAGAAGAACAAAACAATTTACAATGGTTAGTGTAATAGCCATAGTCGTTGGAATTATAATGACTGAAAGAAGGTGAAAGTGTAGGCTGCCATGGCAGAGATAAGAGGTTCAAAGTCGCCATATTTCAATCTGAATCTCTCTCTCTCTCTCTCTCTTCCTAATTGCGCTCGTTGAAGCTGCAAGAGAAATCAGCTATGGAAGTGGGCTAGCTGCCACATACTCCTCGTCTTCGCCTCTGGTGAAAATACTGAAACGGTGGGCCATAAGACGAAGATTTTTGTATTTATTCACAATTTTTTATTAATAAAATAATAATTTCAATCGCTCTTTTTTGGAGCCATGTCCTTCTTGATAAAACAAAGAAAACCAACAATAACTTATGTTAATTCAAATGACACATATTAGATTTTTTTTAATTAGTTTTTACTTAATTTATGTTAATTAAACAAAAAAAATCAATTCTCATCATATTCTTATATAATTTTTTCATCATAAATATATTATATACACCAAACATAATTGCATATACAAGTTTTCCCCCAATAATGATCTTCCCTCTATTTCTCATTTGAGACTTGATTTAAACAGTTCATTTGGCTTTCCATAAAATCTAACAAACAAGAGGGAACAACATAATATAGTTAAGTTGGCAGAGTGAACTTCCAAGTGAACTTCCAAGAAGAAGAAACTACAAGGTCACTTGTCAATTATGTTAACAACAAATGATTACATCAAATTTCAAAGTATAAGAGGCCACATGTTTTATCATGTGGTTCTTCCTTGAACTACATATGAAGAAGAACCCCACAGACAAAGGAAAGGCCATTAAATGTACAAAGGAAAAAGAATGGACCAATGAACAGAAGTTTGAGGGTGGGAATTAGGTTGAGAGAGATGAAGGAGGCCTTGGATTAACAATGATGAGCAACGCTTCCTTCTAATTTGTGTACACCATACCATATCTGTTAGAACTACAAGTCCCTTTCTTAAGTCTAGGCTTGTTAATCACTCTCTATCTTCAGAACAGAGTTTCAAGCAGTTTCGGCGAAGACATGGCAGCCACATTTTTGAACTGCTAGGGAAATTTTCACAATCAGCATCATCATGCAATAGGTCTAATACTGGAATAGTACTTCAAAAATCTACTCAGATAAGGAGGACTAGAAAAAATCACTATGAAGTCTCAAGAAAAGAATGCAATCATAAAAAAATACCATAAATGAACAGTATGCAATGACAAATTCCAATACAGAAAATAACTAGTTCATGCTGCTCAGTTGTTGTGAGATTTTTTGATAATCACATTCCCTTCCTTGAGACCTCAGTAATTTTTCCAATTTATAAACCAGCTTTAGCTTCTGTTCTATCTGTAATGTACCTTGTCTTGTCTATACTTCATCCGAATGGCGCTTAAAGGGAAGCCTTTGGTATTCAGTTGCAGATCTTGCAATGCAAAAATTGTGGCTTTTAAATCTGAAGCCTTGTACCTTGAATAGTGTTCAAGAGTAGGATTCTGCAGAAAAACCAATGAAGGTCACGTTTCTAATACAAATATTATCGCCTATACTACGAAATATGGTAGTATAATCTAATACTCCCTCCATCCCAATCATAAGTCCCAATTTTTAGATTTGTTGTGATCTAATACTACCTATTTATGAAAGAAAAGATTAGGTAAGTTGAGTCCCAAAGACTCACTAAAACTAAGGCATGCTTCTATAGATCACTCATTAACAAGGTCCTTATATCAATAGAAGAATTTAAACCCATGACCCATGGGTTATAAGTCAAATACTTACCAATTGGCACAACCTTTAATAGCAGTCTTACAAAGTTCGAGATGTAACTAAAATATTTTTTTTCTAAAATACTCTTTGTAAAGGATCAAAAGTACCTATCGCTTAATAAAGATACACTTTCCAATGGTTGCATTTAATTGAGGGAAGAGCTGGAAATAGAAAAAAAAACATTTTTCATACATCAACTAGATTTCAGTTTTTTCTTGGTATGCGTGTTTGGAAAAACCGAGACTTATAAATAGGGACGGAGGGAGTATAACTTTCATGAAAAGAAGATAAGGGTGGGATATGAACCCAAGGGTGATATTTCTGATCTAATGTCCATCTGGCTAGAAATACAGCAGATGCAGCAATGAGAGAAGGAAGGAAAGTCAAGAAACTATAGTCCATCAGGCTTAGTTCAGCAAGATAATTGGCCAGGTATTCCAATTCAAGGCTAGGACTCTGCAAAAATTCAGTATATAACAGATTATCAGTACTGAAATCAGACAATTCAGCAGCATGCCTCCTGCAGAATCATGACCAAGCAGCTTTGACTAAAACTTATCCCTTCACCTTGTAAGAAGCTTGCGCTGCTCGAAGAAACCTCCTAAGAACCAACAATGTACATACACGGTTTGATAAGACTCCTTCAAAATAAAAAATTGAATTCTATTTTCTGTATAGATTTCTCAGTGAAAATTATACATTGACATCATCCGCGTTGCCGAACGTAAGCAAGTTAAAAAAATTACCTGAGGAAAGTTTTTATTGTTGGAGCAAACATTTGAAATTGGGAATACCTAAACACTTGAGTCTCCATTTTAAGTACCTGCCACTTTGTTCATTTAGTGATGCCAGGAATCCAATAATTTTATAAAATAATACCTTAAGCATGTACTCATCACGGAGCAAAATACAATGGATTACTGTTAATATCCACTTTGTTTTAGTCATCAATAATAAAATCAATGATATACAAAATCCAACAAGGTGAGAATGAATTTTATCATCCAAAAAACAAGATTGGGCTTGACTTTCTAAGTTCTTATGTTTAGTGTGTGTTTGGCATGTGGGTTGCAGAATCGATTTTAGCCTTAAACCATAGTTTTGGAACTTTTCAGCCAAACATCAAAATTTGCTGGACAATCCCGTTTGAACACAAACCATGGTTTTATTTTTCAAAACCATGGTTTGCCCAGAATCTGGCTCCAGCTGCGGTTTTGTAAAAAAAAATTAAATTTTTACTGCTCCTCTCCCCTGCTCTTGCTCCTGTCGCTTTCCTCTTTCATTTTTCACTTTCCTCTTTCCTCTTTCAATTGCCCAGAATCTACACATATATTCATTTATTTTTGACTCCCTTATTAAATAAAAAATTATAAACATAATTTATACCTTATGTAATTATCATATTTAGTTTATGTTTAGTAAATTGTATATGAAAAAGTGATTCTGCTACTAATCATCCAAACACTTATTTTTTTAAAATCACTTTTTCTCCAAAATCTATTCTTCCCAAAATCTATTCTCCAGAATCTATTCTTCCCAGAATCTATTCTCAAAAGCTAATCCAAACGGGCCCTTAGACCTCTATGAAACAGCATTTTTAGTTAATCGGTTGAACATTAACTGTCTATTGTTCAAGAAATACTGCATACCTCCTCTTTTGTGTAGGTGTTGTCTGTGATGAAGCAGAATTCATCAATCCGCGGGGGACAAATTTCTTCGAGCTTCCTTCAATCACAGAAAGCAAAAGACATATGGACAAGTTTCTCCAAATGCATTACAGTACAAGACACGCAAGGTTATAAAGATTCAGCTTAACTTCTTAAAATTGGTCATGGCAGTTTTCCTTTGTTGGCTGAAATTAACAAATACTAGTTGAAAGTTTCTCGAACAGCAATCAGAATAAAATCAAGTGGGGTAGATTTGTGGAAGTTTAGGGCCTAAATACTGCAATGACTTTATTCATTGGAGCTACTGAATTTATAGAATACAATTAGATAAAAAATAATAATAATATCCTAGGATATATCCCCTATTATCTTCCCATATCTCTCATAATATCTTAATCGTTTACAATAATTAATTATTTTCATAATTACCACACTCACCCTTAAGTTGGATTATAAACATTGATCATGCCCAACTTGCCTACAAAGCATTCGAACACATCTTCTGGTAGTCCTTTAGTAAGGATGTTGGTCACTTGTAACTTGATAGGAACATATGACAGGGTGATGATCCCATCTTCAACTTTTTCTCTAATAAAATGTCTGTCCACATCAATATGTTTAGTCCTGCTATGTTGAACAGGATTCAATATCATACTTATTATTTCAGATAAATAATACTTGTACTTTATTAATATTTAGAAGGGATATATATACACAATAGAAAATCTTAGATATTAATAAAATAATATCATATCTTATCCTATATACTAATTATAGGATATTTAAATACCTTATAATATCTCTACACTCCCCCTCAAGTTGAAGCATAGATGTCAATCATGCCCAACTTGTTACAAAGATATTCAACTCGAATCCCATTAAGAGTTTTAGTGAGAAGATCACCCAATTGATCACTAGATCTGATATGTTCTGTAGAGATGAAGTTTTCTTTAAGTTTGTCTCGAATAAAATGACAATCGATTTCAATATGTTTCGTGTGTTCATGGAATACTGAATTAGAAGTTATGTGTAGGGCCGCTTTATTATCACACCACAGCTTTGCTGGTAACGAAATTTTAATGCCAACCTCCTTCAGTAACTGATATATCCAGACTATCTCACATACTGATTGTGTCATGGCTCTGTATTCTGCTTCTGCACTCGATCTTGATACCACATTTTGTTTCTTGCTTCTCCAAGATACTGAATTTCCTCCTACAAAAACACAGTATCCTGTAGTAGACCGTCTTGTGACTTTTGATCCACTATGATCAGCATCACAAAACAACTCAATATCTATGTAACCATGATTCTTGTACAATATCCCATGACTTGGAGATCCCTTTAAGTAATGTAACACATGCTCTAAAGTTTTCCACTGTCGGACAGTTGGCGAGACCATAAATTGGCTAAGGACACTTACTGGATAAGTGATATCAGACCGGGTCACCGTAAGATAATTCAATTTGCCAATCAATCTCTAGTACCTCTCTGAATTCTCAAACGGCTTGCTCTTAGCAGCTTCAACAGGATTTTCATACGGTATACTACTATCAGCATCAAACAGAAGATTATAAATCATAGGGAAGCTAGTTGGGGCAGTTCTTAGTTTTCCAGTTTCCTTTAACAGATCAAGAATATATTTTCTTTGAGTCAATAAGATGCCCTTCCTGCTCCTCATGACTTCAATCTCCAGGAAGTATTTTAATGAACCTATATCCTTCATCTAAAAGTGGGAGTTAAGGAATGACTTGAGTGATGAGATTCCCGAGGTATCACTCCCCGTAATCATAATATCATTGACATATACAACTAGTAGAATCATGCTAACACTTGTTCTCTGATAGAATACAAAATGATTACACTTACTCTGGCACAGGCCAAAGTCCTTCACAACAGTACTAAATCTGTCAAATCATACCCGAGGACTTTGCTTCAACCCGTATAGAGATCTCTTAAGGTGACACACTTTACCACGCTTCCCCTGAACAACAAAACCTGGTGGTTGCTCCATGTACACTTCTTCAAGAAGATCACCATTTAAGAAGGCATTTTTGATATCCAATTGAGAGAGATCCCAACCATAAGTAGCGGCCAGAGAAATGAAGAGACGAATAGAGGAGAGCTTTGTTGGAAATATTTTAAATATTGTGAAAGGGTGTATCAAAGAAAGAAGTATCTTTCTGACATGACTCTTAGTTGTGAAAAGGTATGTTAAAGAAAGAAGTGTCTTTCTAACATAACTCTTGGTTGTGAAAGGGTATGTTGAAGAAAGAGGTGTCTTTCTAACATAACTCTTGAATCTAAGGGACATATGTCTAAAAGACATGTCTCGTGTCCTTCCACAGTCTATAAAATAGGCTTCTTGATGAAGGAGAAGTATATAGAGAATGTCATAGAGAACACAGAGAGAATGATACACCAATCTTCTGAGAGATTACTTTTATCTTCCACCAGTTATGTTTCCCTAATTTGATGAGAGGTCGCGAAATATCTCTTAAGGACAGTGTCCTCGAACGCGACTCGAACTATAAACTTTATTTTGCAGATTTCGCCAACAAGCTTGGCCACGGGGGAGAAAGTCTCAGAGTAGTCAACACCATATTTCTAAGTATAGCCTTTAGCAACAAAACGTGCCTTAAGGTGTTCAAGTGTGTCATCAGCCTTAATTTTAGAGATCAACACCCATTTACACCCAATGGCTTTCTTTACTGTTGGTAAATCCACTAAGATCCATGTGCCAGCACGATCAAGGGCCTCCATCTCCTCTTCCATAGCAAAACACCAACTCGGGTAGGACAAGGCCTCAAGAAGGGACTGAAGTACTAAAATAGTGTATAAAGAGGCAATGAAGGCACGAGAAGTAGTGGAGAGGTAGTTATAGGAAACAAAAAAGGAAATAGGATAGGCACAAGTACATTTACCTTTTTGTAGGGCAATGGGCAAATCAAGGGAGGGATTAGGATCTGGAACAGGAGGTGTCTCAGAGTCAAAAACTAAGTCTGGGTCTGGCTCAGGGTGAGTGATACTCGTTGCAAGATCTGATAAAGAAGCAGACAATGGCAAAGCCAAATCTAGCACAATAGCAGGATTGATTTCCTTCAAACGTCTGGTATAAACCTAAGACAAAGATGGTAGATCAGGTGCCACTACGGGAGCTGGGGTCGGTGATGGTGAGGCAATAATAGAATATACCAAAAGAGTGTCCTCCTCCACATGTGGAGAAGGAGGAACGGAAGAGTTAGAAGCAAAATATACAACAGATTCCTGAAAAGTAACATCTGTAGAAACTAGATAGCGATTAAGAGTAGGAGAGAAACACCAATAACCCTTCTGAACTAGAGAGTAGACAAGAAAAACATACTTGAGGGACTTAGGATCCAATTTAGAGACAATAGGATGCACATCTCGAACAAAACATACAGCCAAAAATCTTAGGATCAATGGGAAATAAAGACTTTGAAGGAAAGAGAGTAGTGTAGGGAATGTGACCATCAAGAACAGATGGGGGCATGCCATTAATGAGAAAGCAAGCAGTGGAGACCGCATATGACCAAGAGTTTTGGAACTTGCATTTGAAATAAAAGTGTAGGGGCTACTTCTAATAAGTGGCGATTTTTTCTTTCGGTAACACCATTCTGAGCTGGTGTATCCATACAAGAAGATTGATGTAGAATTTCATTTTAAAGCATGAAAGATCGAAATGATTCAAAAAAATATTTTTTAGTATTATCACTGCCCAGGGTATAAATAGGAGTATAGAATTGATTTTTAATTTCGACAGTAAAGGCACAAAATTGAGAGAACAACTCACTGACTTTTCATTAAATACAACCAAGTAGTGCGAGAATAATCATCGACAAATGTAACGAAGTACTTTAAACAAGCTTTGGACTCAACTGGACACGGACCCCAAACATTAGAACGCACTAACTGAAAAGGATACGAAACCTGTTTATTGACTCGAGATACTAAAAGAAGATGATGATGTTTAGCAAATTGACATGACTCACAATCTAATGATGACAAATGCTGAAACTGAGAATAAACCTTTTTTAAAAACGTGACCCAAACGACAATGTAATTCAAAAGGAGTAACACCACCGGCACAATCCACCAGACGAGACCCCTGATCATCAAAGAAGTAATAACTGCCAGATTCGTAACCTCTACCAATAATCTTCTTCGTCAAGAGATCCTGTATCAAGCAGTGATGAGGATAAAATGAAACACAACAATTGAGATCACGGGTAAGCTTGCTCAGAGAAAGAAGATTAAATGCAAGGTCAGGTACATGCAGCACCGAAGGTAACTGAATGGAAGGAGTAAGACTTACTATGCCAGAACCAATGACACGGGAATAGGAACCATTAGCAATGGTAATACTTGATGGATTGACATGAGTCATAAGTAGAGAAGAGATGATGATTATATATCATGTGATCAGTAGCACCCGAATCTATGATCTATTTGAAGTAGAAGAGACCAAACATGTCTCATTATTACTTTTTGCAATAAGACCACTAACATTCAGAGTGGCGTGCTTTTGCAACTTGCTATATTTAAGAAACTGTGCATACTTCGAGGCAAATATTATGAATGTGTTATCACAGTTATCGGCCATAAAATACCATAGGAGAAGATTTAGCAAACCAATCACTATATCCAGATCAAAAAAGTTTAACCAGATGTCACACCAAGGACAAATAATGAACAAGCATCCAAACCAAGAACAATATACTAGAGAGAGCAATAGCCACACCAGGGGCTTTGTCACAGAAAATACCAAACACAAAGGCATTACACGAGACATTATGTGATATGATAGATAGCCGGTTAGTATTGGAAGTACTTAATCAAAGTAAATACAGCAACCAAAGGCTACTCTAGGGACCAATCAGCAAGAAAATATTAACCAAGGTGCCAAAGCTGTCTCACGGGGACAGAGGGGATCGTGAATCAAACAAAACAGAGATGACCTAACCTGGAAACGTCGAACTATAGTGCAAAACAACTAGAAGTAGATTAGTTTCAGTGAGTCAATGCTGGAGAAGACGAACGCCGTCAAAGAAGGGCATTACATGCTCTGCCACAGGCCGAAGCATGAAATTGACGTCAGAAAATCATGGTTGCATGTGAGAATCATGTGCTGCTAGGATGATGAAGAAGCTTCAGGGAGCCACCGATTGTAACCTTGCTCTGATACCATGTTA
The DNA here is from genome assembly GCA_037074615.1 of Leucaena leucocephala. Taxonomy (NCBI): domain Eukaryota; kingdom Viridiplantae; phylum Streptophyta; class Magnoliopsida; order Fabales; family Fabaceae; genus Leucaena; species Leucaena leucocephala. The sequence continues at coordinate 18,018,394 of CM073555.1, read as the reverse complement.
TTTCAGATAAATAATACTTGTATTTTATTGATATTCAGAAGGGATATATATATACACAATAGAGAATCGTAGATACTAATAAAATAATATTATATCTTATCTTATATACTAATTATAGGATATTTAAATATCTTATAATATCTACAATACTCAAAACTGCTTTGTTTTCACAGTAGAATTTCAGTGGAAAATCAAACTGAAAATAGGCTTCTTCTGCCACTCTTTTCAACCACAACCCTTCTATAATACCTTGAGCTAGGGCCCTTAGTTCGGATTCTGCATTGCTCTTGGCTACAACTCTCTGTTTCTAACTTTGCCAAGTCACCATATTGCCCCATACAAAGGTGCAATAACTTGATGTAGACCTACTATTATCCTGATCTCCTGCCCAATCTGCATATGTAAAGATTTCAACATTCCTGACATCACATTTTTTAAAAAGCAGTCCCTTACCCAGTATACCTTTGAGATACCTTAGAATCTTATAGCTGCATCAAAATACTTCTTCTTGGGAGCATGCATATGTTGACTAGCCACACTTACTGCATTTTTTCATTTTGGGCTCTCAGAGGCTTCATACACAGTTTTAGGTACTTGAATCTGATCAAGGTTAGTAACAAAGTTGTAATGGTTATGAGAGAGAGTGGAATAAGATACATACTTCTGAATATGATGCTTTGTGTATGCTTGAGTTTTCTTCCTTAATGCAATAGGAAGTTCTACCTCACTTGTCTCTGCTATTTCTATTGCCCGAGTATGCTCATTATTGCTTACAGGACCTTCCACTGGGCATGGGAATGGTACATCCTTAGGTATGCTGAGCCCAACTACCTGTTTATTTCTACATGAGTAAATAAGATCAAATTGTTGACCTTGGACCTCCCGTCGTGGCATAACACTTGGCATAACATTGGATGGATCTGTAGAGAACTGAATAGGGGCTGATGGGGGTATGGGTTCTGAAAGACACTTAAGCTGAAACTCACTACAATTCTCCCCCTAAGTTGAAGGTTTGGTGAAATAGGGCTCATGTTCTACAAAAGTAACATCTCGGCTGACAAAGAGATATTTAGTGATAGGATCATAGCACCTATACCCTTTTTGGGAGTTGGAGTAGCTTAAAAATACACATTTGACAGATCAGGATGAAATTTAGATTATGGGTGATGTTGATGGACAAAGGCAGAACAACCAAAGACTTGAAGTAGTAAGGTGTAATCAAGGTGAGTGACAGTGTGAGTTTCACGGAATTTATTCAAAGGAGCAATATAGGACAAAACTTGACTAGAGAAACGGTTAATTAAATGAGTAGCAGTGAGTATGGCATCCCCCCAGAAAAAATTTAAGGTATGATAGGTATATAACAATGCACGAACAACTTCTAGGAGTTGTTTGTTTTTCCGTTCTGCAATCCCATTTTGTTGAGGACTATAAGGACAACTGCTTTTGTACACAACACCATTGGCTTTAAGGAAACTGTCAAAAGGTTGGTTAAAAAAATTATGTCCTATTATTCGTGTAAAAAACTTGCACTGTGGTAGTAAGCTGATTTCTAACATAGTGAAAAAACTCAATAAAAACAGAAGAAACAGCGGATTTGTCTTTTAACAGATAGACCCAGCACATACGTGTGTGATCATCAATAAACGTAACAAAGTACTTGGAATGAGTACTATTTAGAATACGAGAGGGACCTCAGACATCGTTATGAATAATTGAAAAAGGGCGAGTGGACTTATAGGTAGAAGGCGAGAAAGTAGGGCGATGATGTTTAGCTAACTCACAAACATCACACTGGGAAATAGTGCCTTTATTCAAAGGTAAATGTGGTAACAATTTTTGTAAATAAGAAAAGTTAGGATGACCCATCCTTTTATGCTATAATAAGATATTATTGTTATCAGAAGTTAAGACTAAGCCATTTATTCTGCAATGTAAAGCACTCACCGTAAAAGCATCTAGGTAGTAGAGCCCCTCATATTCTTTAGATGTGCCAATCGTCATCCCCGAGAAAACACAATAAGATGGAAAGAAATGAGCAGAGCAATTGTTTTGTTTAGTCAGCTTATTGATAGATAGCAAATTACAAGCCAAGTGTAGAACATGTAAAACAAAGTCAAGATGTAATTTGTCTGACAAATGGACAGTCCCAATGCTAGCTATAGGAGACAAAGAACATGTAGCTGTCTTAATTGATTTACTTCCAATAATCGGAAAATAGGAATCAAACATTTTGACGTCTGAAGTCATATGATCGGAGGCCCCTGTATCAACAATCTATTTGGTAAAGACAAAGGTATGTAAGGTAGCAACATGAGTACCTTGGTGAACAACGGTAGCAGAAGATTGCTGTTCATTATAGAGTTTTGAAGTACCCGAACAATTGATTCATTTGCTTTTTGCTCATAACAAGGACAGATGGAGGATCCCTTTTTGAGGACCTCTCAAACCAATTTTTCATCACTTAGAAATTGCTTATTGCGCACGTTTAGAAATACCACTCTACAAAAGTTGTTGTTTGCACACGTTGGCACTGGGCTTCAGAAATACCACTGGCTCACTAGGCTCGCACACGTTCACTAGACTGGGTTATTGCTTGCCACATTGGCACTGGGCTTCAGGAATATCACTGGTTCACTGCTGGGCCTGTTGCGTACACAAGCTGAAGCCCAAACACCAAAGGAAGGAGGAAACAGCTGAAGCAGTAGCAATGGCTCCCAAGCAAAGAACACCAGATGGGGACGTCACGGGACTGGAGGACATCACGGGACTGGAGGGCATCACGGGTCGGGAATAGAGGACAGTAGTTGAAACGCGACTTCGCAGGAACGACGACTTCCTGACAAGGTGATAACTCTTATAGAATCCAGAGCCGATGTTACCTATTTCGATGCCGATGGTCTCTCCTCTAATACACGCTGCTAAGGCTGGCCACACCGAAGAGCTGAAGATCACTCCTCTTTGCTAGGGCCCCTAGAATGCTCTTTCTCCTTCCAACCTCTCTGTTGAGACTTCCCGACGCAACTGAGACTTCACTTCGTAGGGACGATGTCTGACATTCAACAGAGGCGACCGACGCTATTGGATGTTAACAGAGACCCAACACTGTCGGACGCACGTCACTCTGCTGGGCACAACGCTGGTGATCATGGCTCTCTCGGTGCTCGCTGGGCTGTCACAAGTCACTGGCTTTGACTCGCACGGCACTTGGCTAGGCATAGTCGGCGGTAATTCTGCCGCTGGCTTTGATACCATGTGAAAGTTTATGGCCTGAATACTTATACTACCATGATTTTATTCATTTGAGCTATTGAATTTATAGAGTACAATTAGATAAAAAATAACAATAATATCCTATAATATCTCTCCTATTATATTCCCATATCTCTCCTATTATATTCCCATATCTCTCATAATATCTTAACCGTTTACAATAATTAATTATTTTTATAATTACCACAAGATCCATAGTTATGCAAGAACAGATTGAAGATGATAAGAAATTGAAAACCATTAGCACAGCCATTCCTAATAATGTCAAGTTGTGGAGATTTGAAGGATTGAAAGTAGAGGGAAAAAGTCTGAAAATATTATTAATCCTTGAATGAATGAGAATACAAATAGGCCTTTATATAGGCAAAAATATAAGCTAATAGGTTAAACCTAAAATCTATCATAATTCTAACATCTCATATTTATTCTTCTAAGATATGATAATTTAATATTCAAATCTAATCCTAAATAATATCCAAACTTAATTTATTGATAATTAATTAAAAATAAAATATAATGTTAATTAATTAATAATTAATTCTAAACTGGTGCATCTCAACACTCCCCCTCAAGCTAGATCTACAGCTTAAATATTTGTGTTTCTCAACACTCCTTCTCAAGCTGGGAGGCAGCTTGGATGTGAGCAGCATCATTATAGAAGAATTAGAACTTTGAGTCCTTAAACCAGTAGTGATCACTGAACTGAAATTGATTGGATCTTGAATCTGGATCTTAAAATAAAGTTGCGAATTTGATAAAGAACATCATTGTTGGATGCCTGACAAGAACATTTGCAAGAGAGAAATTTGATGAAGAATCATATGTATTATTTAAGAACAACATGCTCATACAATCATAGAAACCCACTTGGGTTTACACACTAATCTAACCTTATTTGAGGTAGATGAACTAATCCCATAACCTATGAGATTTTGTAGGAAGAGACTCAAGTTATCCTCTTCCATTGTAACCCACTTGGATTTACACACTAATCTAACCTCACTTAAGGTAGATGAACTAATCCCATAACCTATGAGATTTTGTAGGAAGAGACCCAAGTTACTCTCTTCCATCATATGTAAATAATCTTTACTTGAAGGCAAGATTTAATACTACTGCTCTGATACCATGTAGAGATTCGAAGGATTGAAAGTAAAGAGAAAAAGCCTCAATATTATTAATCCTTGAATGAATGAGAATACAAAATAGATTTTGTGGGAAGAGACTCAAGTTATCCTCTTCCATTGTAACCCACTTGGATTTACACACTAATCTAACCTCACTTAAGGTAGATGAACTAATCCCATAACCTATGAGATTTTGTAGGAAGAGACCCAAGTTACTCTCTTCCATCATATGTAAATAATCTTCACTTGAAGGCAAGATTTAATACTACTGCTCTGATACCATGTAGAGATTCGAAGGATTGAAAGTAAAGAGAAAAAGCCTCAATATTATTAATCCTTGAATGAATGAGAATACAAAATAGACCTTTATATAGGTAAAAATATAAGCTAATAGGCTAAATCTAAAATCTATCATAATCCTAACATCTCAAATTTATTCTTCTAAAATATAATAATTTAATATTCAAATCTAATCCTAAATAATATCTAAACTTAATTTTTAGATAATTAATTAAATAACTAACAAAGTATAATATTAATTAATTAATAATTAATTCTCAACTAGTGCATCTCAACACAAGTCAATGCTGCCTTTCCTACCACCTTGCTTTCACCATCATTCAAATTCAAAATCTGTGTGTGTCAAATAAATATATAAGAAGCTGCACTATTCATAAACCATGAACAATGATGCTCACCTCAAATTCTACGTGAAGCACAGGACCCACAGTCTATTTTTCTTGTTCCTTTCTTATTTCTTTTTGTATTTGGATGGCCACGTGCTCTAAAGTTTCTACCTGTGTTGTCCTTATCTAGGTGTGGCTAAGCTTTTTGTTGTAGGATTAATTTGATCCCACTCATGAACTAGTTTTTGTTATCTCTTCAGTATGATTGCTTTTAATATATATGCACGCTTTCTTATTGTGTTTTTATTGAACCTTCCCTATTTTGGCCAACTGAGGTTTATGTTCTAGGTGAACATAGAAATAGGAATTCTAAAACTTCACAGATCAATTTAGTACCACACAACAGCATTAGCTCAACGGAATAAGTAAAAATTATTACAGAATTAATTATATATACTTATTGTAAGAATTTATGAGGCATAATGTTCACTTACGAAGCGATTAGCATGCAGGTGATGCCAACCAGCTGAAGTTTTTGTCTTTCAATATAATTTTTGGAGAGGAACCAATCTATGAGATATACAGTCAGGTATAAAGTATCTGGAACCAACTTGTACTCCTCAGAAACCTGAAAACATTATTTTACATGATAATCCTGCCTGGCAGATGATATGAATCTAAAGAGGAAGGTCTAAAATAGACACAAAGTTGAAGTTATATAATAATATAACAAGCTTGGAAATGAATCTTCTCTTAAAACAAGAAATGCAACCAAATGCACAAAGGATCGTTCAGTATAAACAATGATAAAGCGCAAATTATCTACTTCATACTGGAAACAATCTCTTGGATCAATAATGCAAGAGAGGATTCATCCTCAACAACTTCAAAAATTAAGCGAAGTTGCATGTTATTTACACTTGATAATGCTAGAATGTCGTAAACATATCAAGAAATTTAATGATGCAAAGTTGCAAACCTCTACGAGCCAGTCAACTAATATCCCACGCATGCTTTGAGTGATATCTCGCTGAACCGTTTCCATAAAGTTTGTACAAGGCCTTCTTGCGAGCTAAGAGAAGAAAAGGTCAGCTATAAGAAATAAATACAAGAGAAGAAGGGGAGAAATTGTGGTATTTATTGTTCCAACTTGCAATAAAAAAAGAAACAGTGCTTAAAAAACTATATGCTTTACCATGCCCAATTTAAGTTTAAGTATGTTTTTTGACATCCTCAGAGCAATATATTAAGATTGAGATATTACTTGGCAGCTGACAACAAATTATCTTTCACCTAGTTTCCTTTAAAATTTTAAGACCCATCATGATCCTAATCAATTCAATGGATACAAAAGTTTATCATATGAAAATGAACGTTACATGCACATCCATTATAGGAATTTAAGTCTATATTACTGTTTAGTTAACTTCTGCCAAACTTTATTTCTAAAGTGAATCATTCCTGTTCATCAGGACTACGTTAAATGAATGGGAAATTGAGAACGTGTAAAACTTACAGGAACTTGCAAATAAGTCAATAGTTACATCTAAGCGCAAAAACGTTGGCAGATAAAACCAGTATAACAGATTCTCTTAACTTTTAAGCAAAGTTAGTAGAAATAAATAAGGCTGTATTGAACAGAAATAAACTGTTCTATGCAAAAGGTATGTATTTATGACACACCTCGAAAATACGTAAATTGTTGTAGATATCAAAAGCATAGGTACTGCATAATTGAGGATCTTCTTGATCAGCATCTATATCAATAAAGTCTTCATTCTTTGAAGCGCTTGAAAGTTCAGAAAGGCAAATTCTCTTGGCTGCAACAATTTGAATATGCTCAGAGTTAGTGGCTGGAAAAAAATGAAATACATCAACTAAGAAGAAATTTCAGTTACTGTATTGAACACAACTACATATTCATGTAAGAAAGCACAATTGTTTCAAATGTGCAGCTCAGCAGTGATAGGAAAGATACATCACAGGATTGTAAGAACTTGGGACTTGCTAAGCAATCTATTATGATAGAAATGATGTTTTAATTTTCAAATATCATTCCTCTGAAATAACAAGTGTCTTTCTTGCTTATCTAACAACATACTAGTGTTGTGGATTGCTACAGGATAATCTAATTGAATTTACATTAATTAAATTTAGATTCCTCAAACAATGTTGCAAACCAGGAAAACAACCTGATGTTTGATTGCATATTAATTGATTTACATTTCTTCAAGTAATATGAAATTTAAAACATACACTATCTTAAGTAGTAAAAAGGGGACTCAGGGCAATGCATGTACTATGTCCTGCATGAAACAGTATCTATATTTAGGGATCCAATATAAAAGCAATGCGGTCTTGTGGGATAGATAATAAGTAGAGAACCTTTTGTTTGAGAAATCAGTGGCTGAGGACATAATCCAGGAGTCTGCCCTCCAAGCAGACCATCATTTGCGCTGCACACTTTGTTGCCACTTGTCTGATGGAGGGCATTGTCTCCCAAATTACTCGAACAGGTAGCATTAGCATCTTCTGATACAAGTCCTGTTTCAGGTAAACTCTTTGGTTTTGAGTCAAATTGAAGCTGTGGTAGCTTCCCAGAAACCGAAGGAACTTCTCTGGAAATATTGACTTGACCAGTTTTACTCAGCTTGCTTTTCTTAGCCTGGTAGTTAGAAGAATTAATTGAAAATTCTTAGCTTCACAACTTGGGGAGGAGGAAGAAAGAAACTTTCAAGAATGAGGTATCAACCCATAAAAGTTTTTTTATCTAATCATCTGGAGCTTATTTACAGGCAAGTAAATGACAATAACCTGAATTTTAGTAGCATTGAAACAGTTCCTATATGACTTTTCACAGAAAACATTGGTAACATCCTGAAGAACAGCCCTCTTTTTATGCTGAGGACATGTTTGATCAGAGGCTGCTCTTTTCGGGTTAGCTGGTAATGGCTTCTGATTTTGCTGGGTTGGCTCCTTGAGAGGTGGCAGCTGTCCATTTGCACGAAAGGCAGCAGCTCGGGCACGGGTCAAGCGACCAGGGAGCTCTGCAGCTTTTGAAAAGCCAATGTTTTCTTTCTTCATGTCCACAAGGTTTAGCAAAACATAGACACTAAATCTAGAGGCATAAATCCTGCAATGAAAAGATCAAATCAGGATTAAGGAATTTAATTGGAAGCCATAAAACCATTGTTTGTGAGTGATTGAGTACAAGGAACCAATCCCTGAAACATCAGATCCAAATAATTTAATCAAAAAACAATTTTAAAAAGGGTCTTCTGTTCAATTGAAAATGCAGGCACTCATGTCAAAGGTATACACTAAGCAACTTTTTCCTAGTCCATGTTTTTGATCTAGGAAAAACATAGCTAACGTAGACTATGCATTCATAATTGAACATTCAACAAGCATGACTTAAACAAGAAAGAAAACCATGAAAATATTCAGAAATCAACCTGGATTAAATATCCTTCAGCATAAACATGGTGACATAATTCACAACCACATTATTTTCCCGGTAGAGCAGAGCAATATGGGGGTCTAGTAGGGGAGAAAATAATCTTTTAGCGGAAAATGTTCTCATAAAAATTCTATTGACGCTAGCTAAGTAAGATCAAGAATCTATGAACCCAAAAAGAAAATGACATGGTTTCATCTCACAGTTTTGCTTCAAGAAAGTTGATCACTAAATTCTTCGATGACAATTTCAGAATAAACAAAGAATGTTTGCACAATGACATTGAAAACGGGGGAAATTTTGCAAACGACGTCCTTGTTGAGCGATACTAATGTTAACGAAGAAGAGGATGAGGAAAAAGAAAGGAAGAGAAGAATTCAGAAGGTGGAGTTTCGATCAGTTACGAAGGAAGAAAAGGAAACCCAGAAAGAAAAATCTGTTCCTGAAACCCACATTCTCAAACTTGAAGATTTGAAAAGACGTGGTGAAACCAACGGTCAATTTCAATTGTGAAAAGAACAAGCATCGTGAAATAACAATCCTTTATCACCATGAAAATGGGTGGAACACGAAACACAATAACGCTCTGTTCACCCACCATCCTCATTTCATTTCATCTCATCTAAGCTTCCCATTTGAAAACTTTACTAAATGTAAACCTTGCGTTGTTTGTGACCTTCTCATTTGAATCAGATTATTCTTGCAGCTTCATATTAATAACACTTTCCCATTTCTTGGAAGTAAAATTAGCAAAAGGAAAAAAGTCCAAGACTCAATCTTTCTTTCTTTCTTTCTTTCTTTCTTTTTTTTTTTTTTTGGTTATCTTTGGGGTTCCATTATCCGACAACCACTGATCCCAAATCGCGAAAAAAGCAACATCAATCCACAAATCCCTCCCAAAAAAGAACGAGTTTCTTCTTCAAAAACCTCTCCAAAACCCTAATAACTGTACCAAACGTCACTACCCCCAAAAGAACTAGCATGGAGACAACAAATGCAAAGAGAGCAAGCAAACACTGTTCGTTCAGTTTCACACGAAGAAACGCATGAAGATGATGATGAACCTGAATCTATCTCTATCTTGCAAGCTCCTCGACCTCCATGAGAGAGAGATGAGAGCTCGCAGACAGAAGATAGGAAAAGGAAGGAGCTTTCAGCTTTCAAGGCTTCCAAGAGTGTGCCAGCTATGGAAGGAGTTGAGAGTGAGTGAGCGGGATTGCTCGAGTTTAAAAAATCTGGCTATCTCAGTGAAATAATAATAAAAAAAGAATTAATAATTTATTATTGGGGGTTCAGGTTCCGTGGTTGACCATTTGACCAAAAAGCTTAAACGACAGTTCTTTATGGAGTATGTTTAATTTTCTTTATTTATTTAGGTTTCGATTAAGAGATTTTACCTTAAGATCTCGCGTGGGATCTGGTCGTTTAAGGTTCTTAATCACCTAATTACACTTTGATTATCCTTTTATTACATCTTTCTTGCTTCGTCTCTTAGACTGTTCCTATGACCATGTGGGCAGTGTCGTCATTTCACTGTTCAGGTTCAGATTGTTAAACTTCACTGTTCACGTTGATTCTGGACAATTATTAACTCCACGGTTGCGTCCGTTTGATTTTCATTTATTTGCCACCCGCCATGGTCATATGTTCTGAGTAAACTTCTTTTTCAATTAATTGTTTTTTTTTAACTTCCAAGTTTTGCATTTGTCAAAGATAATGGTGCTGATTCTGTTATATATGGATATATATGAAAATATTTGGTGCAACTTTTTTGTGTCGATAATTAAATTATTTAATGAGGTAATGAATTTTTAAGGATAATTTTTTATGTAATTAACGAAAATTTTGTTTGACATATATATTAAAGGATGAAGATAACATGGAAAAAATTTGAAAATTTATGGGTATGTTTAAAGTTGAGCTGGTCATATTTTGTGGAAATTTAATGGCTAATAAAACTAAATACTAACTTTTAAGTAAAATATATCAGGAAACTTTACATGACAACCAGGTTAAGATTGCAGAAGAATGAGAAGGGTAAAAAAGGTATTTGACCTCAATAATTTGAGTTTATTCTCTGGAAAAAGATATTATGAGACTAAAATTATAATTTATTTCTTTGATCATGATGATTGATATATTGAACGACTGTTTAGTATTTAAATGATTGTTCTTTTGGGGGAAAAAATAATGTTTGAAGTTCTGGCTGTTATATCATCATTATCATCATCATATAAACTATAAAGTGCATATTATTATAAAATGTATAATTATATTTTCTTTGGCAAAAAAAAGTATCACTTTATTTTCAATTTTTTTATCGTTCTGGAAGTCAATTATTTTTGTCAATGCACAAATTTTTTTTTATTAAAAATAATCATATTTAATTTAGTAGAACTTTTTTTCTAGAATTTTAATCCCCTCTTGCGACCAAGCAATGAATTAATATTTTTTTTTATTCATCCGATTTATTAAAGTTTTATCTCGATTATATTCAGATTCGACCCGCGTCGTGCACCTAGTTATAGTGGGTGAGTCTGCTAACAAAAATTTTCTATATACGCCAAGACTTAAACTCGAGATCTCGCTTAAATAATACCGAATTATTTATTATTTAAATTAATCCCGTTGATAATTAATATTTTTTTACAAACTCATCCCCCGTTAATTTTTGCAAGGCCAACAAGAAGATAAAATGAAGCCCGACTATCACGAAGGGTTAGTGAAACCACATTTCACAAAAATATGAGATATAACTATTAGATCTACATATAATTATTAAATATATATAATAAATAAATAGTATATAATAATAAATTTTAGTATAAAAAATAATAACGGTTGAGATTTTTTTGTAATTATATATTTTTTAAATTTTTTAATAATTTATAAAAAGAACAAAAAAAATCACACGTGTAATCAGGAGAGAAACTCTACAAAATTTCTAGTATCAGCTACTTTAAATGTGAGTTAAGTTTAATTAATTGCGATTGGTTTATGATTATAGAAACATATCACAGCAAGACGAAATAAGTAAATTCAGCATGCCAGCAGGCAATTCATAGACCTTGAAGCTTGAAGCTTGAAGCCTTGAACACAAGAGGTGAATTTAGATTATTTATTAATGATTAGTTGACTAATAATTAATAAGACTCAAATGAAATGGTGACACGAATAAGGAAATTAGAGAGTGAAGAGGGCATATACATATGATAAATGTAAGTTGACTAAATTCCCAAATTTGGTGGAATTAAAATGGAAAGTCCTAATTCAAAGGTTGGTGGTGGTGGAAGAGGAAGACAAAGGAGAGATTCAGATCCAGAATTCAAATTTGAGAGGGACATAACCAAGACCAACTAATTAATCCTACTTCAATCTGAATCTGCCTTGAAAGTGGGGTACTATCTCCTACCTACGTCCCAGAAATAGTAGAAACTTATTATCTTTAGTAATCCTCATTGCACATACTACACTTAGGTCACACACACAAACACACATATATATATTTATCAAATAGTGAACCATCTATGGACCACTTATTTTTTTCTTAGGAGGCATTTTTTTTTCTTACAATAATTTTTAGAAAAAGGTTGGGCTCACCCACGATCTAAAGGTATGGCGAAATCTTCCTTCCTCCTAGACGATATCAATATCGGATAGATTGAGCTGTCTATTACCCTCAGGTGTAAACCTAGACACCCAAGAGTTAGGGTGCCTCCCTAAACGCAGAGACTAGAACCACAACAAAGTGGTATTCTCTAAAGATCGAACATGCTCCAAATGGTCGCATGTCTCACCTCTTCGCCAGTTGAATCTACGGACGATGGGTTTCTTAAGAGGCAGTTGACTACAATAGTGAGTCGTCCAATTAAATTTGATAGCTTTTAAAATATATAAAGTAATATGTACTGATCCTCCCATCCTTAATATAAGATATAATTAATAAATTTATTTTAATCATAAATATAAGATATATTTTCTATATTTATCAACTTTTTTTAAGAATTATACCCTATTGATACTTCATCAATAATAATTAAATAAGAAAATGATAGAGGGAGTTAAATAAGATGATTAGAGTGTTTTAGAAAAAATATTTTATATTAATTAACGTTTTTTAATATAATTAAATTAATTAAATATATTATATATTAAAAATAAAATTTAATTTAAACAGTTTAGGATTGCAACGTGGGAAAACAAACTTACTGGAGAGAAACTGGCTCTATGACTTATTTTTCAAGGTCGCATTTTGTCTCTCTCTCAAAAATTTACTGAAATTTTATTTGAACTCCTTTAGTACATGAAAACTAGAGGTGAAAAAATATTTTTACAATCTTTTTTATGTTTTAGGAATATTGATTTATTTTTGAGTGAAATTAGTAATTTAGTGAATGTAGTTATGACTGAATTACAACTTAAAGTTAACTTAGTTGCTTATGTTTCACCAATTTAATATGTTACGATACAATTCTTTAAGAATTTAGCCATGACTAAATCATAAAATAAAAGGATAAATAAATTAAGGGTGTGTTTGGTACGAGGGAGATGAAAAAGAGATCACATCATTATAACTATATTCAATTAAAATATAATAATTTAACATATTTAATTATAGTTAGTGGATAATTCATCTGAAATAAATTATATTTTATTATTAATTTGGTTCAGATATATTTTTATTTTTTAAAATTAAATTATCTATTTAAAAATAAATAAATTGTGAACTTTTTATACGAATTATCACCTGAGTTGTTATATTTTAATTGTATAGAGGTCAAATGATATTATATTCTTTGAGTATATAAGTATTTCTACACAATAATATAGGTGGTAGGGTCGCTACTCACATGGGTTCTACCATAACCTGATTTAGATTAATTTGAGTTGTAATTCCCTAACGTCATGTTTGATTGGAAGGAAGTAAAAGTGGAAGTAAAATCTTCCACTTTCAACATTTTGAGTTATTTCAGTTTCTATCAGAAAAATTGAGAATTAAGATGATAAAAATGAAAATAAAATTGTTTTGGATCATTTTACTCCAATTATAAAATTTTTAGATGATTTTAACTCTTTCTAAGTCATAAAAAAATATTTTGGATAATTTTATCCTCAAATTATAAAAAAAATATACATAAATTTCATACTAATTTTTATCCTATTAAATAAATTTTTAAAATCTATTTTTAACCTAATTATACTTTACTTCTATTTGTATAAAAAATCGTTAATCCTACTAAGGGCCTGTTTAGTTTGAAATAAAATCATGATTTTATAAGTTCTTTTAGGCAAAATCTCAGTTTAATTTTTTTTTAAAACAAACAGCTATATTTTTCCATAAGTGCTTTTGGGTAAAGTCATAATTTTGAATAAGCTATTGAAACTAGCTTTTGGAACAGTAAAAGAGCTTATGGACATCCAATTACTATATTACCCCTATTTTTTCTTATACCCTCTCTCCTCTATTATCTCTATTTTCTACCCTCTCTCCTCTATCATCTCTCTTTTTTACCCTCTCTCCTCTCTCTTCTCTACCCTCTCTCATCTCTTCTCTTTTTTCTCTCCAATCTCCCCTCTCCCCTCTCTCTTCTCTTTTCTCCCTCCTACTTTTAATCAAATTATACCCTTTTTAATAATTTACCAATATAAAAAGTTATTCTAAAAATAACTACCCAAATACTTATTTATTCATAACCACTTTTTTTATAAACTATTCTCTAAAAGCCTTTTTTTTATAAGTTGTTCAAAAATTTATTTTTTTATAAGCATATTTTTAAAATCTTATTCAAATACACACTAAATATATGGTATGGGGTTAATCAAGAAAGTGGGTGTTTAAAAAAAAGAAAATAAAAGAAAAATAATCATAGAAAACAGAGCTGGCGATTTGTCGTTATAATAACTGCGTGCTTATGAATGAATAATTGCAAACTAGAAACCTAACGTTTTGAAATTTTGAATAAAATTGACCAAGGTAGTAGTAGAGAATGGGATAAGGTAAGATTGAAGGCTAGGCAAATGGGCGGTTGTTTTAACAATTAAATATATGGCACGAAATTAGCAAAAAAAAAAATATATGGCACGTGACTCAGCAGCTTTATGACAGATAAGCAGCATTCATTCATGATCCTTATGTGGCAAGGCCCACGTGAACCCCAGTATCACTAGTCCAACCTCAACCGATCGAAATTCATAATACTATATTAATTTATTCACAGATAATTTAAACTATTATGACTAACGTATATTTTAAATGTTTTCTATGACCCGTAAAAATTGGGCAATTCACAAGTGTTATGGTCAATAGATCTATAAAAGTTGTAGCGCCCATTGATTTATTTAAGCATTTTTCAAATTAATGTTAGGATAATGATCATTTTGGGTGAAGATTTGTGGAGTATTATATATATATATATATATATATATATATAAAAGCCTCCATAAATGCGTTCATATTTCATTTTCAAGTTTCCAACTAATCTTTTGCTTTGATGGTGTAACCTTTGCAATTAATTAGTACCCGTATTTAAAAAGTTACTAATTTAGTAATACTTTTATAATCTATAATATAAGATTTATTTATTTAATTTAATAAAATTAAAAAAATTAAATAAACTATTTAAATATAACATATATATTATGATATATTTAAAATATTTTTGTATAATATTAGATATAAAAATAAAAAATGAGGTGATGGAGTTGGAGATTATTTTTATATAAGGCTTTAACTTCTTGTTTCACTCAAAATAAACATGTCATCAATTTCCTTTGATCAATAAATTTGAAATAATTACTTTATTTTTTTTTTCATTTTGAAGTATACAAGAACAAGAACATGCGAAAGTCAATGATAAATAATGACTAACTTCACATGCACATTTTAAATTTTATCAATACAATTATCTATTTATTTTTGTCCATTGGATACTTTTTTAAAAAAAAATTGCTTAAATCTAATATGCATTAAAGGTTATGAAAGTTGGACTGATTAGCGATGAAATGGTTTAACAGTCTGGTTGAATTTTGGAATCAACTCAATTATTATTAAATTAATATAATTAAATTTAAATATTAAAAATATTCATATGTAATGTAACTATAAAAAAAAGTAATATTTAAATAAAAACATATTAATACATAAGTAAATAGAATATTTATGTATAAATTATATATTTTAAAAAATAAAATTATTTTTTTTTAAAATTTAAAATAATATTATTTTAGGCTCAATAAAAAGTAAAAAAAAAAAAAATCTGAGCTGATATACTAATTCATTATTCATGTTATTATATGCTCATAATAAAAATAATAATCATATGATATGATAATTTTTTTTGTTATACAATTTTTAGAAAAATATCAGACTCATCTACGATCTAAAAGTAAGGCAAAATTTCTATTTTTTTAAGCGATATTAATGTCGGATAGAATGCACTTTTATTACTCTTATATATAAACTTAAATATTTAAAAATTAAAATATCTTTTTAAATATTACGAGTGAAATCTTATGATATGATATGGTTCTTAACATTTGTGTCTATTTGGGAGAATTGCACTCAAGAACCCGCCTATCTAGCTAGCTAGCTTCACTTTAAGCAAAATTAAAAAAGATTAATTTGATTGTTATTTATTTTTCAAAAAGATATGAATCATGTAAGCACGGTACTCTCACAGGTAAAGGCTTTGTTGTTCCCTGTTGTGCGTCGCCATTAAAAGAAATTTTCTTAAAATTGTAGCAATGAGAAACACTTACCTTATAATAATAATAATAATAACAACAATTTATTATTATTATTATTATCAGGCATAACTTTGGATCTAGTGACTTATTGGATAACAGATTCGAAAATGATGCAATTTGTATGGATGTAGACCCAGTTTGATTTCTGAGATTCCAGACAAAATATCAAGATCTATTTAGCTCACTGAGCTTGCTTTTATTATTAATAATTAAGTATCAATATCTATTAAAAGTTATATATGTATTTATATGTGAATGTGGTTTATTCACAGAGAGATCAGACCAATAGTTTAATCCCCCCCCCCCTTTTAATTTTAAATTTATTCTCTTTCGTCTTAAATGTCATGTTTGGTATAATATTAGGTAAGAGAGCCAGAAAGCGGAAGAGGAAATTATTAATATAACATGTTTAGTGGGTTTTGATTAATTTTTTAAAAGCTAGAATTGCTTTTCACTCTGAAGCTCCCTTGGCAGATCTAATGAGAAGATAACTTTTAAATGGAGTGTCTACTGTGATTTCAGAGGCATAGTTTTTATACACACACACATACGCATGCAGGCATTGTTAGATTCAATTTAGGATAATTTTTTTAAAAATATTTTTTTTATTCATATAACTTTAAATTTGAGACATTATTTTGAACGGTTAAAATTTTTTTCACTACACCAATTGGTCTTGGAGGAATATATATATATATATTGACAGGCCCAATTTGTGATAGCTTTCTCAATAATATTTTTGTATTAATATAAACTTAAATTTAAAACTTTATGTTTAAATGGCTAAAACTCTTATCACAAGAACAAATAACGATTAGCTTTAGAGAAATAATTTTGTGGTAGTGTGATATTTTATCATTCATTGTGTTTTTTGTAAAAAAAAAAGGTAGACATGAATCTAACTTTTACCTCAAATTAATTGATAAATTATATCAACTCATCATTTTTATACAGATTTTGTGTTCTTATAATGATGCAACCACTATTGTTACGTGAGTTTTGGGTTATTTAAAAGTTTTTTTTAATAAAATTTTTTTAGAAAGGGGTTAGACTCACCTAAGATCTAAAGGCAGATGAAAATCTTTTTTTCTCCTAGTCGATATCAATATCGGGCAGGGCGAGCTATCTATTATCCTCAAATATAAATTTAAATATCCAAAAGTTAGGATACCTCCCAAATAGGAATTGAATATGAGAGTTTTGGGCTATTCGAAGGGGAAATCGAACTATATACATGGTGTCAATGCTGTTAAACTAGGAGAGGCCCAACATACTCAGTCAATAGTTCCAAATCAATGCATGCAAATATATTATTTTCTACAACCAACGGGGTTAGTCCGAGTGGTAAGCGGCTTGGTATCGCTTAAGCGAGGTCTCGAGTTCGAGCCTTGGCGTACGCAGAAAATCTCCGTTGGGAGACTCACCCACCATAGCCAGGTGAGCGACGCGGGTCGGATCCGGATGTAGTCGGGGCAAAGCTCCGGTGAACCGGGTGGGCAACCAAAAAAAAAATATTATCTTCTACAAGTAAAGAAGTTCAAGTTATACATCTCATCTTTCATTTTTTTATAGGGTTCAGAGTGGCTTTTTTAATTATTTGTATAAGATGTCTTATGTGTTTGATATCTGAGAGTATCATTTTTTTGTGGTTATAATCACTGCATTTGGGAGACATCCTAACTCCCATGTGCTTAGGTTTATATCTGAGGGTAATTGACGACTCTCTCTGCCTAACATTAATATTGTCCAGAAGGAAGGAAAATTTTCTCTACCCTTAAATTGTGGATGAGTTTAACCTATTTTTAAAAATTTTTGCATAAAAAAAATGCCTTACTAATTTAGGAAGGCATTATTATTAAATTCCAAAAATGGTATTTTATTTGAATACTTTGTATTGGATACTTCTTCTTTAAGACAGAGGTGATGCAAAGTATCACTCTATGCCCATAGTTCCCAGGGCCCAATATCTTATGAAAGACTTGTTATTTAAGAAGTTTTGGGCCCATGGCCCAAGTAGTTGGCTCATACAACATTATGGTATCTATTTTAGTATTTTATATCAAAATATTTAGCTAATGAGGTTGGGTCTAGCATAATAAATTAATTTCTCATAATACAGTAAACTAATGTTCAAATTTTTATTAGCAAAAATGTTCACATCTAGCGCTTGATAGTGTTTCTAATATGATTGCCTCCACTAGGATGATACTTATGCTTAGTTATTTTAATATTTTATTTCAAAATCTCACAAAATTACTAACAGAGATTGTGTTTAACGTTCACAATATGACGAACTAAAGTTTAAATTACTGCTAAGAGATATATAAATATTTAATACTCGATAGTGTTTCGAATATAATTACCTCTCATAAAAGAATATATATACTTAGCAAAAAAATAATCCTGCAAAATTATTTGGTTTCATAAATAGTGGAATTGTGTTTTTTTTTTTTGTCTTTAATCTCATATCAAAATCCTCTTTTATAGGATTTTCAGATATACCTTGAATCCGATTTCAACTCACCGAGATGTCTATATGAAACTAGAACACTTATTGTAGACTCTGGTTAAGTTTACACATCAAAAACACCGAAGGATAGAGAAGAGACGCGCACACGGGCAGAGAGGAGAAAGGAAAATAACTCTATTCTTTTTCAGTGGAGAGAGAGAGAGAGAGAGCAATCGAACCGAAGCAAAATACACCCTGTGATATATCTACCTTGCATGGGTGTGTATGTGTGCATCTATTATTCCTGAATAGAGAGAGTAAGTTCTGTGATAACTTTCGACTCACTCACATCTCCCTCGTGAAGATTGCTCAGCTCGGGATTAACTTACTCTCACCTTATAAGGGTATATTACACAAATACATCTCACTCTCTCTATTATTCTTATAATAACCTTAATCTCATTAAGTTTAGACCTAATCCACTAAAGATAAATCAACCTATTTTCTAACATCTTTTATACCTAAAGTTTGACCTCTAGGACCTTTTTCCATAATTTCATTTTCTCACGTGATACAGAATCAAGCATAAGTAAACTTGCCAAGGAACCTTGACTCGTCTAGCAATTACCAACCCCTCTTACTGAGGTGGTTGGAGTATCGATTCCTCGTATAGTTGAGGGGAGTGTCTGTATGTATGAGTGGGTCCCTTCCAATATAGAGAGGCCTAGGATAGGTAAATAAAAAAGGAAGCGCAATCAAACCCAAATTTCGCTCTCTCATACCAATTTTTTTTGGGTTTTCATCTAGTTGAGCCTCAATCCACACAATTTCATCATGACCAAATCATAATTTTTTTTATTAATGAATTGAAACCATTTTATTTTAATTATTTTATAAAATAAAATATTATATAATTGACATATACCATCATATCATGATCAACAATTTTTCACGAAGAGCATTATTATTGATATGATTCTTTCATTAACTTATAGCGTTGCCATAAAAAGAGATAGACTAAAATGGTTGGTAATGGTAATCATAATTGAATTTCCGGGCATAAGTTATAGAGTTAGTGAGACAGATAAGTTTTAGTGATATTTTGTTATTTTTTCTTATCTAAAAAGTTTGATATATATATATTTTTTTTTCGCCTTTTGTTCTCATTTAATAAGGGTAGAATTAAGTTGGGAAAAAAACTAAATTAAAAAAGTTATTAATAACTCTATAGATAGACTTATCTTTAAGATGACAAAAGGCTCTTCATTCATCTTTTAAGAGCTAGGATTTAGGAGTTAGGTCTATATTTGATGCAAAGATATATATATATATATATATATAATGTCGTTTAAATGCCCCTGAAAAGCAGATTAGCAGAACATTAGTCATCCTAATCATGCCAACAACGTACGACGCTCGTTTTGGGGGGTCCTATGCTACTTTGTCTTCATCTGCACGGTTCAGAGCCCCCGCTCAAATGGGTACTGAGAGATAGAGATAAAGCGAAGATTAATCGAATCGTATGCGACAAAATCCAAATCTCTCTCTTTTTTTTCAACATTTTTTTTAGGCTATAATTTTTGTGGCAAGGAAAAGCAACCCAATGCCATCTCTCCCCAACACTCGCGCGACATTTTTTCGAAGATTCTCTGTCTTCTCGGGAATTCATCTCCAACTTGTCTTTTCCATCGTCAGTTCATCCCTCTTTTTGCGAACCCAGGACGAAAATTTCCGTAGTTTCACAGCTTCCAAAAGGACTAGTTAGGTTTTTCCCAAAATTTCTGGAAATTATTTTCTGAGCTCGTTCCGTCAGTTTCCTTCTGGGACAGCTTGCTCTGTTTTTCTTATTCTTAAATCTTATTTGCAATTGAAGAATTAAGGCATATAATACTCATTTATTGCGTGATTCCCGGAGATCTTCCGCATTATTGCACAAATATATATGGTCTTTCTTTTAATCCAAAGATAAAAAAACATCCTGGAGGGATAAGTTCCTAAAGTTGACGTACAATTACGCTCGAAATAGAAAAAAAAAACAGCTGGTAAATTGGGATTTTTAATCTGCTCTATATTTTAGTGGAAGCTGAACAGTTTCGTCAAAATTAAGTCATACAAAAAGCCCGTACCTTTCGCTTTTGTTATATTTCCCATAATGGGGTTTGTTAGAGACGTGCTAAAGTCGATTTCTTGTAGCTGAAAAAGGCACCTTTATTTCGATACTTTATATAATTCTGAAGCCAAGGATTTGAAAGTTGGTTCCTTTTGGTTAGGTGAAACCTGACAAGAGAATTGGGAACTCCTGGAGCTGAGAGAGGAGGAAGTTGAGATGGGTTCGTACGGAAATCTTGCAAGGAGGGCTTTGGAAACCGAGATGCCGATCATGGTTAAGGTACACAAGAGAGTCACTTGATCATCATCATCATCATTATTTTTAAACTCTCTTATTTAGAAGTTGAACTTGTAAAGTTGTTATTAATAATGAAGGTGGATATGAATTTATGTCTTGTGCTTGCAGATGCAGGAATTGCTTCGAGGAGCCAAGAATGCCGTGTCCTTGGCCCAGGTTTCTTTTCTCCCCGTTCCCAACGATTGTTTTATTTATATAATCTCTTAGAGATGACTATGGAGTTAGCGAGAAAAAGGGAAACATGTTATTTTATGTTTTTGGTTTCCAATGTCTGATTATTATTTGACCCTGCTAGCTTGGGAATTTGGAGATAAGTTTTTACTACAAGTCAAGAATAGGGCGAGTTTGATGGGGGCTTTTGGTGATGGTGTTCGAAACTTGTGATGACAGTGTTATATTATAAATCTGCTGCAACTTTGAGGAAGTTTAAAAGTTGTTTTCTGCACTAATACAACACATTTCATGGATAATATAATTTGAGTTAGAATGGCGTGGTCATGAAAATTTTGCCACCTTATTTCCTAATAGGTAAAACATGCATGCTAAAAAGAAGGGGCGGGCAAATTAGAACAAGATACAAGTAAGATTTATCATGTTTATCATTTTTGGCTACTTACTGTTATTATTGAGGCTCCTTTGGATAAGTTGTCAAAGTTGAAAATTTTTTGAGGACCAGAATTGTCTAATATAATATTGTAATGCTTTGCTAAAGTACTAAAAGCTTGCAGACTTTATTTAATATTGTAAGCAGAAAGTGAAAGTATTGCAGCCCTGATTCTGGATCTGTTTTAAAACCTTTGTATATGGGTCTGCATGTGTTGAGTTATCAAATGGAGCTTTCTCAACAGTTTTTATTGCTCTGACTGCTCAAAGTATTTTCTAGTTTTTTATTTCTCATGTGCCTCTTACTTGTGTTTACAATCTTTAACGGATGAAATTTATGTGCTGCAGGGGGTGGTTCATTGGCAACCTCCAAAGCAAGCATTGGACAAGGTGAAAGAACTTGTATGGGAGCCTTCAGTTAGTCGCTATGGTGCTGATGAAGGTCTTCCTGAACTTAAAGAGGCATTAATCAGAAAGGTAAACTACTAAACCGGTCAAGTTTTATCCTACAAATTGCACTTGTAGAAAAAACTATGCCTAGCTCATTGGATATCGTCATTTGAGAACGTGGGCATTATTTTGTTTTTTTCCCTTCTACATAATCTATAACCCAAGTATGGGTAATGATATTATTTTGCTGAAAGATGATAACCTTTTTGGGTCATATGCGTTATTTTCTTCCACCTTCACTTGAACTGATGATTTATAGATCAGAAAGTAGTTATGGTCAAGTTGAGGTAATTTGGGATATCTTATGGGACATATTAAACTATTAAAGTGTTTCAACATTTAGAATCTGTGATATTATATTCTGTTGACATGTGAGACTGGAAAGAACTTTCATAGGTTTTTACTGATGATTTATGCTTATGCTAATTGGACATGAATATGGATCAATCGTTAATTTGAACTTAGGAAGAAAAATTTATTCAGCTTTGGCGTATGCAATTAGATAACGTTGGGATTAAGTTGATCAATGCAAATTCCGCAGTTCAGGGGATGGCCTATATTGCCTCTGAATTTGTTGGGTTTGAGTTAGATGGGATGATTGGCTCTCTCAATATTCACTTTTAGTTTGCTTTATAAATTTGTCACAAATTGCTTTGGTTTCTTTCTTTGTTTGCAGTTAGATCTTAACTCCTTTTCATAGCTAACAACAGACATAACTTTTTACCTACAAAGATCACTTTGTTGTGTCATAAATGGCATTCTTCCAGACAGTTTGCTCCCATCATCTATGCTTTGAAAATGCGTTTTCTGTTTTTTTTTTTGGGTCTTTTGTCTTTATTGCTTATTCAACATGAATGGTTTTTGTTTACGGCTATTTGCATCTTAATTGCTTTCAGTTTATAAAATGTACTAAATCTGAAAATGGATATTGGTTATCATTTCAATTGATTCTTTTGTTTTTTCATGCAGTTGCATCATGAAAATAATTTGCATAAGTCTTCGGTGATGGTTACAGCTGGTGCTAATCAGGTGACTAATGATGCCCTATTATATAAAATTATCCCTGTATCTTTACTATTTTGTCAGAACAGAAAAGGAGAGCATATTTTATCTGTACAAGTATTTGACCTTTCATAGACTTCTTATGCTTATGCTTATCCATTGTAAATGTACTAATGCCTTGCTTACTGTCTTAGATAAAATCCTAACTTTGATCTGTACCTTATGTTGTTCAATTCATCATCAGTCATAATTGAATATTTGATCTAGTAATTGTAGACTAATGATTATTTACTGAGTACTCATAACTTTCCAATAACAGGCGTAGATTCTATCTTTCAACTAATTTGGTACTCGTTGAAAGATATCTTTGGTATTAACACCTCTCACAAATGCAGGCATTTGTGAATTTAGTTCTTACACTATGTGATGCGGGGGATTCGGTGGTTATGTTTGCACCTTACTATTTCAACGCTTACATGTCCTTCCAGATGACTGGCATCACCAATATACTTGTGGGTCCTGGTGACCCCAAAACACTTCATCCAGATGCAGGTAAGAATTCTGATGAAGCTTACTCTTTCTTGTGATTTTACACTTGATCTTAGCCAAAAGGCCGAGAAAGGCTCTTTCTTGTGATTCTATTTATATTTAAATCCAAGTAGTACATTCTAATGAGAAACTATCTGCAATGCAGTCTCTTGTTCTTCTTGCAGCAAAAATTGTGGACAATTAACATATTATTAGTATCTTTCAGACATTAGTCTTCTCAATGTACAGTTCCTTATGCAATTTTGTTCTCTGTTTTGTTTATAGAAGTGTTTTGATTTTCAGATTGGTTGGAAAGGATATTATCGGAAACTAAACCTACCCCAAAGCTTGTCACTGTTGTTAATCCGGGCAACCCAAGTGGAACCTATATTCCAGATCCTCTTCTCAAGGTTCTCCTCTTCACCTCTTTGACTGCAATATTTGTTACTGTTCTGATTTTGTCAAAAAAATTCGAGATTTTCCGTATTGTCTTTCACTTTGTAGTTTCTTTTGAAAGTTTCATATGCAACCATATATTTGTCATTGCAGGATAATCACTGCAATGAATTTGGTAATTAACCTCTAAATTAATTTTAATTTTTTAAGAAGTTTCTAAGCAATTTACTTTCTCTTATTTGGCCAGAGGATTTCAGATCTCTGCGTGAAAGCTGGCTCTTGGCTTGTCGTTGATAATACCTATGAGTAAGTTTGTAATGCTACAATGATAACAGCAGTAATTTGATTTATTTGATGATTGGCAAAAATGATGAGAAAGAATGTCTGGGATATCACAGCCTTGTACATATTTGCCTTGTTTTTGAATATCACTGCGACATTAGACCGACAGGAAATGCTAAATCAATAGTTCAGTTACGATGATGTTCATTGAGGGTTGTCTTGAAGATATATTTTTTTTATACAAAGGGTTGTCTTAAAGATTCTCTTACTAATGTCTCTAAACCTTTCACTTGCATTGCAGGTTTATATTCTAATTGTTTCTTCTATGAATAATAAAAATATGGTGCAGGTATTTTATGTATGATGGTCTGAAACACACTTGTGTGGAGGGAAATCACATTGTTAACGTCTTCTCTTTCTCAAAAGCATATGGAATGATGGGGTGGCGGGTGGGATATGTAAGTATTATTTCTTATATATATATATATATCTGTAATTATTTTCATTACCAGGCAACAAAATCATTGAAATTTATGACCGTTTCTGATGACACATTGGATATCATGATGGGTTGACATTACCAGTATGCTTTATTGTTGTCTTATGCTTGGAATTTTTTAGTGTTAAGAACTGATTTAAGTCTCCCGAGGCTGCAACTTCAAAAAGTATGTTGTGGACTTTGAATTTTCAGAATCTACCTGGAATATATTCTGTTAGTTACATTTTTCTGCTTCATAAAGCATGAAACTTTCATAGATTCATTAATGTTGATTACAGGAACTCTGGACTTATACTATTTGGTTATTGCAGATAGCATATCCATCTGAAGTAGAAGGTTTTGCTGCTCAGCTTCTCAAAGTCCAAGACAACATTCCTATATGTGCTTCAATAATCTCGCAGTACCTCGCCCTCCACTCGTTAGAAATTGGACCTGAGTGGGTTACAGAGAGAGTACAGAGTCTCGTGAAGAACCGGGAAATCGTTCTGAAGGCGCTGTCTCCTCTCGGGGAAGGTTCTGTTAAAGGAGGAGAAGGAGCCATATACTTATGGGCAAAGCTCCCAGATGGCCATGCCGATGATTTCAAAGTTGTTCACTGGCTTGCTCATAGGCACGGGATTGCTGTTATTCCGGGAAGCGCTTGCGGGAGTCCAGGGAATCTTCGGATTTCGTTCGGAGGCTTGACAGAGAATGATTGCAAAGCTGCTGCAGAAAAGCTCAAGAGAGGCTTGGAAGAACTTGTGAGAGATGGTGTAGTGCAGTAGTGGCCTTGATAACTTTCTAAGCCAACACCAAAAATTATATCTGAGCACATTCCTACAATCAAAAGTGAACAACGATAGAAAAATTTCAAGAGCAAAAATTCATTTTTCAGTGGATTTTAAATAATTGAGGAAGTTTTACTCTCTCTACCTGGATAAGCTTTAGAGTAGCCAGGATTTGTCATTATCATTTTAAATGATGTGCAACATTGTTTCATGCTTCATCATTGGATTAATTTTTCTGCTCTTGAATGTAAAATAAGCATGCAGTGTGTTGAATGCCTCAATTTCTCACAAAAAAGATGATAAGCATACTCCTGGTTGCCAATAAGCCAATGAATGGTTTCATTCAATATGCTTAGTACTCAGTGGTGGAAGGAGGGGGTCTGGAAGGGGCTTTAAACCCCTCTAATGTATTCAATTTATTCCTTCCAATTTTAAATATAAGAGATATATAATTTAATTTAAAAAATTAAAAAAATTAGTTGAGTTAATTATTTTTATATTAAAATATCATATTTAATCATTTGTATTGAAACTATCACTTGAATTATGTGTAGTTAATAGGGATATTTTGAGAGAAAAATAATAAATTTTAAAAATAAAATGAATTGAGATTTTATATTTAAAATTAAAATAAATTCTTTAATTAGTTTTTATATTTATTTTTAAGGCCAGATGGAGTATTATAAAGGTGTTATATGTTTTCAACGTTGATCCTAACTTTATACTCTTCCGATTTTGAATATAAGATATAATTTATAGTATAAATTATACTATAAATTAAATATTATATTAAGTATCGGAGTAGTATTATATATATGCCTTTTAATGTTGGACTCTCAAAATAAAATCTTGGCTCTGTTTTTGCCTGTAATAATTTTGTAGAATGTTAAATCTTAGTATCTTACCCATTCAAAATTTGATCCAAGGGTTGAGGTGAGAAGTGGAGAGAAGAAGAGGTGGAGAGGAAGCCAAATCCATTTATCCACGGAAAGTATGGCATGTTTTAGGATTTTTTTGAAAGTCCAAATATGCGAGAATTTTCATATGACCATATTAATTAAGAGTGTAATCCTTATTTCTTGTTATGAAAGCCTTTAACTGCATGTTAACATGTTTGGTTTCAGTGATACTGACATCTGCCAAAAAGGTTGGTATGTGGCCCTCAAATTAAGTTATAACGTTTGAGAGTGTTGGCAACATCAAGAAAGATTTTGACACCCAACCGTTGGTAGTGCTTTCAGTTTTGCTGAAGAATCTCTATGCCGTCGACGATCCATAAATTCACCAACTTTTGGATTTAACATTTCAAAACGAAAGAAGAACCAGAAAGAAAAATAAATGAAAAGCAAAATGATTAGATAACGTTGCGAGGTGATTTCAGTTATGATAAATGCAAAGTTGTTGCTGGCGTGTGGGTCCCAACCCAACGACCCTGAGCATTCAATTTCAAGCGCGCCACCCGTGTTTCTGTGAATATCTGAAGGTTCCAAGGGCAGTTTCGTTATTACGTTCACCTTCCCTGTCCGTTTCCCTCGACGTTTAAACGCCGTCGTCGAATTCCTTCTCTCCTCACTGCTGCTTCGCAGCAAAGCGAGTTCTAGAGAGAGAGAATCTGGGATCCGTTATCCGTTGAGCTTATTCCTTTTATATTCATATGAACTCATAGTTTGTCAGTCTTTGTCTGAACTGTAAGTAAGTTGTTAACTTTTAGGATCCCTTGAAGAAATCTGAGAGAACGAAAAATGGGTGGGACTTCATTGGCGGGCTTGCAAGAGCACATCAAATTGGCGAGAGATTACGCTCTTGAAGGACTCTATGATACCTCTATCATCTTCTTCGATGGGGCAGTTGCACAGATCAACAAGTATTCTTTCATTTCCCCTCAATTTTTTCCTGGTTTATTGATTTTTATATTTTATTAGTCTATTTTCCTATGGTTCAGCGTCAGTGACCTTGAAATGTTCGGTTTTGTCGAATCTTTTTCCTGGTGGAGGTGGTTTACGAGAATGTGATTTGTTTGAATTGTTTAAATTATATGTTTTCTGGGGAGGTTCCTTCTTTTTGGGTAGATAATCGACTTTTAAAAGAGAGTCACTGGTGAACGCATTCAGAAAAGCTTATGGATTTAATTATATCGTAATTGCTATCAACAATCGTATCATTAAACGTTGTAATCATCTGAGTTTTTGGCTTTATGCCTGATTACAGGCCTACCGCCATAAATTGAAGTTTTGCAGTGTCGAATCTAGCATCATTTTGAGGCACTAATAACGAGTATTTGAAGTAAATTCGTAGATTTATTAGGGCAACATGTCTTGATATTAATTGGGTTTGAAACATAATGTTGGGTATCATATGATTAAGTTAGTTTGGTGGTTTGAACTGCTTTCCGCCTGCTTAAGATTGATTTAAACATGATTTCAGACACCTAAGCACCGTTGATGACCCTTTGGTTCGTACAAAATGGATGAATGCTAAGAAAGCCATTTCTGAAGAAACAGAAGTTGTAAAGCAACTAGATGCAGAGAGGAGCGCTTTTAAAGATACCCCCATCGGTAGACGGCCTTCTTCACCTCCGATATCTACTAAATCATCATTCGTTTTTCAACCATTAGATGAGTATCCAACTTCATCAAGTGGTCCCATGGATGATCCTGATGTCTGGAGGCCACCCAGTCGAGATAATACAAGTAGAAGACCCACAAGGTCCGGTCAAGTGGGCACTCGGAAGTCACCACAAGATGGGAGCTGGGGTCGAGGTCCTACAAGAACAGGAACTACTGGGCGTGGGGCGAAGAGTGGTGCTACAAGCAGGGTTAACTCAGGAGCCCGGGCATCCACTACTGGAAAGAAAGGCACTGGTTCTGGAAAGTCTAGCAAGGCAGATTCAGTTGTAAGTTCTATCATGGAATCTGATTGGCATTATTTTTTTATGTGGATCGTTTCTGTTCCTGAATTTGGATTCTTCTATAAAGTTTAATGTATAAATTCATTGTTTATACTTTATAGATGCTATTTCTAATTTAATTGTCAGTGGAGTCAACCAAATATCAATAATTTGGTTGCCATGAGTAGCACTTTTGTAGAATATTTTTCTCTTCAAGATATTGGTCATGCATGGGTGAGTGATGTTTAAAGCCGGTTCATATTGTCACATAAGTTCCTCTTAAGTTTTCCAGTTCGGAATAAAATAATTGGTTCAATGGTCAATTTTCTCCTAAGCTAGTTTGTATGAGCTTCTTTTTCTTTTTCTTTCTCTTTCTTTTCTTTTCTAATATGTACATTTTTGTGGTAGATGGGAAATTTGGGGTCCACATCAACATCAAAAGTCATAGGCATTGCTACTTGCTAGACTTTATTCTTTTTGCTGTCTATATGAAACATCAAGACCAGTAATAGGTATTCTTGACAGCAAGTGTGCCCAGTTCAGCCAGTTTTAAAAACAATTATGCTGTGTTTGACTATGCGCTTGTTCTGGCCAAAAAGGCAGTTTTTGCTGAAGACAACATGTTAACAAGCACACTATTAACCTCATATATTTACTGCTGGGTTCTCACAATTTGTTTACCTAATGGGTAGAATGGTGATGCTGAAGATGGTAAATCAAAGAAAGGACAATATGAAGGTCCTGATCCAGACTTGGCTGAGATGCTTGAAAGGGATGTGTTAGAAACAGCTCCTGGGGTGAGATGGGATGATGTTGCGGGGCTAACTGAAGCTAAAAGACTTTTAGAAGAAGCTGTTGTGCTTCCCTTGTGGATGCCTGAATATTTCCAGGTATATTTTGAATTTTGAATTCTGCGAATTTTGGCATGCTGGAATTGTACAGTTTAATTTCAGTATATGTTTTTGCTCTAGCATGAGTGATAAATTGGTATACTGATGTGAAATGATATTTAATTTATATTTGTGGTGAAGTAGATTGCATAAAATATGCTATTTCATTCATATGATTATTGTTTGTGAAGTCTCAGCAAATAGGTATATGCAGATTAATTTCTTTTGCTGTAACAAAAGCTCACAAGGCGTAGTAAACTTAGTAATAAAGTAAACTGATATTTAAAATTGGCTTGATCATTTCGGCTTTATCGTGTCTACACATTTGAATTTCAGTTACTAAGTGCTTGTCTTCTCTCTGATTATTCTGCCTTTAAAAATAAACATCTGATAGTATGAAGCTAATGATTTATATGCTTGCAGGGAATTAGGAGACCGTGGAAAGGTGTTCTGATGTTTGGTCCACCAGGAACTGGGAAGACACTGCTAGCTAAAGCTGTTGCTACCGAATGCGGGACCACTTTCTTTAATGTTTCCTCTGCTACTTTAGCTTCAAAATGGCGTGGAGAAAGTGAGCGGATGGTGCGATGCTTGTTTGATCTTGCAAGAGCCTATGCACCAAGTACAATCTTCATTGATGAGATCGATTCTCTATGCAATGCTCGCGGGTAAGTTATTATTTTTTCAAGGAATGAAGGATTAACGTTTCTTCTTTCACATTGCCCCTTGACCTTGAGTAACGTAGAACTACTTCAGTCCTCTTCCTATTCTTAAACTTGACCTCTGATGGAATGAAATTTACAACATCAGAGCATCTGGGGAGCATGAATCATCAAGAAGAGTAAAATCTGAACTTCTAGTTCAGGTTGATGGTGTAAATAATAGTTCCGCAAACGAGGATGGGACCCGAAAAATAGTAATGGTTTTGGCTGCCACTAACTTCCCATGGGACATAGATGAGGCACTAAGGTTCAAATTCCCTGCTTCTTTTTATACTCAACATGATTAGTTGTCGCTAATAAAAAATTATTTCCTATAGAAATTCTCTTTTGAGTGTACAAGTCTACTCTTGCTGATCCCATGTGATCTCCATGAAATGCAGGAGAAGACTGGAAAAGCGTATATATATCCCTCTTCCGAACTTCGAGAGCCGTAAAGAGCTAATCCGAATCAATTTGAAGACTGTAGAGGTTAGTGGAGAGCTAGTATTACTATCTTGCCTATATGGATAAAGTTTCTTACATATTTCTTTCAAGATATTTATTCCACACTTACATATACACACTTCTTAGTGGTGTAAGGTCTTCAATTAACTTTCTTGATTATCTCAGACATGTTCTATGTTATTTTGAGTTTTGCTGAGCCTTTACTGGGACCAAAAAATGTTGTGAAAATCGCTATGAGGTTTCAAAGAAGAAGGAATGTAATCTCTAAACGATCCTATAACAAGAGAGTAACATGTAATGATAAGTTTCGTGCGAGAAATGACTGAGTCTATTATTCTCTTGTTGCGGGACATTTTGGTGATTATATTTTTTTTTGGGGATCTCATCGTGATTTTCCCAAAAAAGTTTTGGTTTGTGATCATCCTCAACTTGTGGTTAGTAAAAATAGCCTGTGGAAATGATAGCAGATTCATTGACACTAACAAACGCTAACTCTTTAGTAAGGCTAATGAAACTTGTGTTGGATCAGGTGGCCGCTGATGTAAATATAGATGAAGTGGCTCGTCGAACGGAGGGCTATAGTGGAGATGATCTGACGAATGTCTGTCGTGATGCTTCGTTGAACGGTATGAGGCGTAAGATAGCGGGAAAGACTCGGGACGAGATCAAGAACATGTCGAAAGATGAGATTTCAAAGGATCCAGTGGCCATGTGTGATTTTGAAGAAGCTTTGGCTAAGGTGCAAAGAAGTGTTTCACAGGCTGATATTGAACGTCATGAGAAGTGGTTTGCTGAATTTGGGTCTGCATAATGAGAGATGGAGTGAGACCAATTTAATTAGTTCTTTGGCTGTGTGGGGGTTTGTCTTTTATTAATGTTCATTTGTAATTTTGAAGTCCAGGAGAGAAGGGTCTTCTGTTGTATCTGTAACAACCATTAATATAATCCCATATTCTTTAAATTGTTAGTTCTCTTATGCCAAATTGAAAACGTTTGATTTTCATAGTTAAATTTTTGGAGAACATTTTGATTTCATTTCATCGTTAGAATGTGTTAGATATTTTAATAAAAGAAAATTAATCTTATAGTTCCGATCTAGTTATAATTTAGTCTTTGAATTTTGACTCACTACAACTATGTTCATATAATTTTAACAGTTTTTATAATTTAGTCCCCAACCTATATTAAATATATAATTTTATTTTATAAAACATAGGGACTAAATGTAAAATTCTTAAAGTTATAAGGATTTAATTGTAATAAGTTAAACTTCAAGGATTGGGTTAGAATCAAGTAAAAATTATGAGGATTAAATCGTACCAAGTCAACAGTATATAAATTGAATTACAACTAAATTAAAATATCAAAAATATAAAAATTGAATTATAACTAAGTTAAAACTATAAAGATTAAAATATTATTTTTTTTTCTTTTAATAACTACGACATTCTCCATAAAATTATCAAACGAAAAATAATGGAATCAACATAGTTTTATTCTAATATAATGGGTGAATCTCTTACATCATAGTACGATGAATCAAATTTAAATCTTCGTTGAAAAAAGTATTTATATTTAATATTCGATAATATTTTTAATAGAATTATTTTTACTAAAAGAATATTTGTGTATTTAGAAAAAGAGAGAGAGGAATGCTGGAGTATTCTCTATCAACAAAACTAGAGATATTATAAAGATTGTAAATTTCAATATGCAATTTAAAAATATTAGTTAAGAAGTTGGTGATGATAATAGATAAGAAGACGGCAGGTGGGGGCAATCTCAACAAAGATTTGTATGGCTAAAATCGAAATATTGGATTTATGTGAATGTCTTCTTTTACTCTCACCCTTTGCTACAACCGCCTCTCATTATCATACTTTCTTGTTATCTTCCCTTCAGCCACGATCACACAGGGGTGGAGAAATTAAGGGCACAAATCACCAATCGATTTTTTTTTAAAAAAAATAAGTGACCATTTTTTTAATCTTTTTATTGGCCCTTTTCATCTTCCATACTTCTTTTTTCTAACAAAAAAAAATTACTTTTTTTCCTCAGTCTATTTAGCTACTCATGAAATTCGAGGTTTTCATTTGGACCGAACTAAAAATAATTTGATTGGACGAGTAATCAAATAATTTGATTGGAATAAGAAGAATCTCTTTTGAATTCTAGACTTTATATATATATTTAATGAATATGAATTTTCTTTTACTTAATTGAACCGCCGCTACTAGGAATGAAAGTTATTTATACATATCGTGATTCGTATAGAAATTCTTGAAGAACTATACAGGGATCGGCCTTGAAGAGATGAAATAAGGTCTTTTCTTCTCTGGAACAATCAAATATCAATACGAATCTCTCTCTCTCTCTCTATACATATATATACACCAACAGCGTGTAATGCTTGAAAATTCAGGAAGTGATGAATAGTAATTACATGGGAAATTCCAAATTCAAAAGTGTGGTGCATGGTTCTTTTACTGTTGTGGTTTTGTTCAGTGTCTTCACCCGCAACCTCACAGTGTCCAACCCATTACGAGGTAACTTCCTCTGCTCTCTCCGTGCACACGCGATTGCCTGTTTGAATTATATTTTAGAAAAAAATATAGTTTTGGTTAAAAGCTATTCTCACATGCTTATATCAAAATCTAAATTTTGGAAGTTAAAATTACTTTTAGACTTTTGGACAGATATTTGACTATTCTACTTTTTGAAACCTTAGTTTAGGTTAAAATCATAGTTTCGGAAGTTGTCCCTAATAGGAGTTAGTTGAAGAAGAAATGAGAATAATGAATGGGCTAATTAGTTTGGATCTATATATGCAGAAGAAATATGCAGAACTCTGTTCTGTGGGGAAGGAAGATGCCAATGGTCAGAGAAATTCCCTTTTGTGGAGTGCATCTGCAACTCTGGTTGGACTCAGTTTAACAATATCACTTCTCTCCCTTGTGTTCTTCCCAACTGTATGCATCTCTCTCTTCTTCATCTCATCCTTTTATATATATATATATATGAACTGAGTGCGCGCACTAAGAGAAGAAATTATAATATACATAAGAAATGAATTGCAGGCACTCTTCATTCTCAATGTGGAAATGCAGCTCCGCCGCCACTGCTGTCTCCGCCACCGTTATTGCCGAATCCTCCGTTTCAACTGCCTAATATTTCTGACCGTTAGCTCCTTCATATTATATTGTGCTGATTCTTGATATTATATGTGTGTGTGTGTTGGGGAAATTATATGTAAAGTGATATGGTTTTAATGAATGGGCTGCAGCTTGCTGGATGAATTTTTGTGGGGCGGATGGAAGCTGTGTGAGAGACGGCTCTGATTTCAAGTGCCAATGCTCTGAAGGCTCCACTAATTTCCTCAACAATCCCAAGTTCGCTTGCTTCAAGAATTGTATATATATGTGGATGGTTCTTGAAAAATATCAATTATTTTTTAAATATTTGATATGAATGCATAAAACATTTTTTCCCCAATAATTAATGTTTTGCAGGCAATTTAGGGGAAGATTGTAAGGGTGTAAATCTTGGGTTTAATGAACCCCCACCTCCATTTGCAAATTCTGTCTCTCCAACAAATGGTAATTAACTGCATTCTCTTTTTCAACATTTCAATTCCTTTTAAAACGATTGTCCGTTAATTCTGTCTATAAAGGTTTTTGAAGCCAAATTTGAATGGATAGCTTGCTTGATCAATAAACAGGTAATGTTACCCATAAGGGTTGAATCTAACAAAAAATAATTAATTTCTTGTAATGTTACAAATTAAAATTTATATTTTTATTAGGAGAAATACTCACATTAAATATTTTAAACAGGATAATCTCTAAAAAGAGGAGCCGTGTGTGATCAAAATAAACAAACTAAGTAAAATTATACAGCATGTTAGAATGATGAACAAAAAATTTGAAGTGACTATTATTCGTTGTGTGCAGAAGGATTTTGTGGAATAGCATTCTGTGGGGAAGGAAGGTGCCAAGCAGTAAAGGAACCACCATTTGTAGAATGCATTTGCAGGGACGGGTGGGCCAACCTTAACAACGATACTCACCTCCCTTGTGTTCTTCCCAATTGTCAGTCTTCTTCTCCTTCTTCTTCTTTTTCATCGTTTGTCTCTTGATATTTACAATCGATGAATTATCAATAATATTGCAGGCACTGTTGATTTCCACTGTGGAAATGGGCCTCCTCCGCCTCCTCTGCCACCGTTGCAAGTGCCTAATTTTTCTGACCGTACGTGCATCACCTCATTAATAATTGAAACATAAATACCAGATTTGCATTTGATATAAGGCTTAACACAGGTTCAGATTCAGCACCTTTGAATTATTTTCTCAGTATATCTAGTAAAATATTTTCTGATACATCTCTAAATATTTTTTCATATTCCGCCTAATACTTTAAAATATTTTTTTTATGTATCTAATAACTTAAAATTTTTTTAAGTGGGTTTTAAGACCCTAAAATATTTTTTAGTACATCTAATACTAAAGTCTAAAAAATATTTTAGGATATTGGATGTATATAAAAAATATTTTAAATTGTTATATATATTACAAAATATTTTAAAATATTAAATACATATAAGAAAATACCTCAGAGTATTTGACCTACTTTAACCCTAAGATTTTTTGTTAATTTTAATAAAATATATTAAAAATAATTTATAAATAGAAATTAGGGAATAAATAAGAGCAGGGGAATATATGGTAGGTAGTTAACGAATGAATGAATGGACAGCCTGCTGGATAAATATATGCGGGCCGGATGGAAAATGTGTGAGGGAAGGTTCAGATCCCAAGTGCCAATGCTCAGATGGCTCTGCCAATCTTTTTGCCGATCCCAAGCTCCCTTGTTTCAAGAAATGTACGTACCCTTCCTCATTCTTCTTTTCCTCTTGATCTTCTCTCATGGGAATTGTATATGTTGTCTGTGTGCCATCTATCTTATAATTGCGAAATTTTGTACCATAAAATTAGTTTTTCCCATTTTGTAGAAAAAATCAGTCTTGTATAAAACATTGCTTTTAAATTTTTTGTTTACAGGCTATTTAGGAGCAGATTGTAACAATCTTGATGTTGGGTTTAATCAGCCTCCACCTGCACCACCCCCTCCCACAAATTCTGTCTCCCCAACAAATGGTAATTATCTCTGTGTCTCTTTACACGCGTAAAGAATAAGGATTAATCTAGTTAATAAGAATACGAATTATATATCGCGACAGTGTATATAATT
The DNA here is from genome assembly GCA_037074615.1 of Leucaena leucocephala. Classification (NCBI taxonomy): domain Eukaryota; kingdom Viridiplantae; phylum Streptophyta; class Magnoliopsida; order Fabales; family Fabaceae; genus Leucaena; species Leucaena leucocephala. The sequence continues at coordinate 17,982,589 of CM073555.1, read as the reverse complement.
TTAAATCTCTGTGTCAAAGTGAGGATTTTAATAATGAGTAATTCATAAATACTGTATAAATTGAACAATCCCAAGACTCAGACACAGACCAGTTTATCTCAAATTCTCACTATATAAAAAGGCCCTTTCTTCCAAGTCATTGAATTTCACCACATATTACTGTATTTTTTTTCCATGAAATTTTGTGGATAGCCCAAGGAGATAAGATTGGGCCCAAAAATATCAAATAATAGTTTGGCCCAATTTGAAATCTAAGCGGTGCTTAGGGAGGCATCGTAGTTCTTGGATACTTAGATTTACGCCTGAGAGTAATTGATGGCTCACCCTGCCCGACATTAGTATCGCCTAGGAGAAAGGGAGATTTCGTCCTGTCCTTAGATCGTGGATGAGTCTAACCCCTTTCTAAAAAATTTTGTAAAAAAAAAAACAATTTTGCCAATGAGAGTTTTGTATCCCACAAGGACATAAGTTCGATTTTCTCTATTATTTTGAGGGTTCATCTGGTAAGCGATCTCATAAGTCCCTTGTAAGTTTTCTCTGATTCTTGGGGTCGTGCCCTAACTTTGGTGGGAAACCGGTGTCGAACTCATCTAAATTTTTTTGTATATAAAAAAATAATTTTATAGCCAATGGGAGTTGAGTCTTGCGTAAAGGTTAGTCATTCACAATATGACAAACTAAAATTCAAACATCTATTAGGAGATATGTCCATATTTAATGCCTGACAGTATTTCGAATATGATTGTCTCCAATAGGAAGATACATATGCTTAATAATAATAATTTTATTTCATGAACAAATAATTTCAAGTGATTTTAGTTTTCTTGATGAATCTACTTAATATTAACTGTAAGTATTGAATGGATCTGTTTTGCATTACAGGAGACATGTTGAATGGATTAGGCAAACTCTACATGCTATCTGTGATAGTCTTAGCAGCCCTAGTTCTAAGAGTATGATGATTAATGTAATACCAATCAGCATATATTATATAAATATTATTTACTTATTTATTAATTATTATTTGGAATTTCAGCTGAAATATAACGATGGCGTGAGGAAAGAATAATTGGAGTCATATTGTTTCTGGTTTCTTGTGAAATTCTTTAAAAAGCTCTACTTTTGATTAATTATTATGACAATATATTAGATTTATCGAGAATTTCTTTTTTGCACTGTAGAATTAACCATAAGCCAAATGAAGCTATGTGGTGGTGTCATGGAACAATATTGCATGCACTTCATTCGTGTATTGTCTTGTCCTTTTTTTTCTTGCTTGTCTAATATTTTAATTTGGAAATAATTAAATGCGCATGTTCGTTCATTCATTCACCCATCCATTGCCTCTGTACTGATCAAACTGAATCCCTTGGGAAAGTCATCCACACAAGTATCTATATTTATGCTCTTTTGTTCTTTTTCCTGTCTCTTTTCCTTTCAATTATTATATACATGCATGCCTTCTTAATGAAGAGAGAAAACACACACATATTCGTTTTCCCCTCCCCCAACCAAACAAGCCATATATGTGCGTGTTTGAATACACTAAGGTATACGAGGGTGAGTCTTAATGCAGTATTATTGTGATGTGACCTAGAGGTCATATGATTAAATTTTGAAACAACCTCTGTTTATGAGGATAGTAGATAGGTTTAAAAGGGAAAATCTTGATGTAATAATAATGTTGCTATCATGTGATGATCTAGAAGTCATGGGACAAAACTCTGAAAGCCACCTCTACTTGTGAGGATAAGACAGAGAGGCATAAGAGGGTAAGTCTTGATATAGTAATAAAGTTGTTATCAAGTGACCTAGAGATCACATATTAAATTTTAAAAATAATTTTTTTATTTGTGAGGATAAAGTTACGTAGATTTATCCTTTCTCACTCCACTTAGAGGAAACATTCTTAAATTATTCCATTGATTTTTTTTGGCCAGAGTATATCTTTCATTATAAAAGAATCTCGAGGCATTGGAGGTAAAAAGTGTGTTACTTTTAATTTAAATAAGTTTTTGTTCCATATACAAAAATTGAATTTCAACCAATTCTTTTTGACATAATTAAGGTGAGAAGGCCTCTACCACTCACATTAACTTAGTAAAAATTATCATTTTTCTAATGTATGGTACATACGTAAATTTTCTTAATAAGAATTATATATATGTGTCATTAATTCTTAATTTTTGAGTCATCATGTGAATATTAATTAATATCATATTTTTTAAATGACACGAATAATTTCTTTAACATATCATATTTGTATTAGAGAAATAACAAAATTATTGATATGCTTAATTAGAAAAGATTGTTTATAAACAATATAATCTCAAATTTTAGAAATAAAATTTTTATGTTTGTATAATCTAAAATTCAAAAGAATTCTACCAATTATTTTTTACCCAAATATATAATATGGTTTGTTATATATATATATGTGTGTGTGTGTGTGTTTGTCCTTGCTTGGTGACAATAAATTCCAAATCAATAATATTAATATTCAATATGCAATATATATTATGTAAAATTTGTAGCAGCAACCTAGAATATTTATATTTATAAATTATGAAGAATATGACTCTTTTTTTAAAAAAATAAAAAAAATAGGTGCATGTGACATCTGGTATAAATTAATGCAATGCAAAAGAGACAGCTATACCAAATGGCTAGATTGAATTGTTGAATACATATGAAAACAAATTGCCCTGAAAATTGTCGAAATAATTTCCGTCGTCCTTATTATAGAAAATTTGTATATTTTGAAACATATATGTAATAAGAAATTAATTAAAGGGGGAGGGGTACAAACAACATTTTGTAACGCAGTTATTGGTACTAGTGTTGAAGAAGACAATGTTTCATGTCTCTCTCTCGAGGGATTTGCATGCAATAAAATATTACTATGAGGATAAGAAAAAATAATGGCCCTCGGAAATCACCAAATCACCCCTGCATCTGGTCGTTATATATATATATATATATACCCCCTGAAAACTCTTAAAGTACAATCAATTTAAAAATATAGATAAATGCATCAATAATATATATATAATTAAATACATATGTCTAATACTTAAGATTTGGAACGTGTTTTATTGATTTAAATGTAATCAATTGAATAATTAGTCGTTTTCTCTATATATAAACCTCTGTGCGTGGGTCTAATACGCGCTCGTGCGCGCGTGTGATGCTTGGTTTTGCTTAAATATTTAAAGTAAGGAAACTAAACGTGAGGTAACAAAGGTGACACCTCAATTTCGTGGATCCCATTTTCAGTAGTAATACCACATATTTAATTAATTAAATTAGATTAATAAATTAAATTAAATTAATAATATGATTTTTTTAAATACCCTAATTATCTTTCTTAACTTTCTCCCCCTCTCTCTTATTTGATTATTGTTGAGGGAGTATCAATAATAATAATTTAAAAAAATAATAAATATAAAAAATATATCTTATATTTAGACTAATATTAAATATCTAATTAAATCTTATATTAAGGATTTGTATATATATAGAAGAAGAAGAATCTATCATCCATAGGTTCAACTGGTCAAAGGGGTGAGACATGCGACTATTTGAAGTGTATTTGATCCCTAGGGAGTACCACTTTATTATGATTACAGTCGTGACGTTTGGGAAAATATCCTAGCTCCTGGGTGCATAAGTTTATGCTTGAGGGTAGTAGACAGCTCGTCCAACCCGACATTAATATCGCCTAAAAAAAAATTTTTACCCTACTTTTAAATTGTGGGTGAACTCACCTTCTTTTTAAATTTTTTTATAGAATATATATATAAAAAGAAGAAGAAGGAATAACATTTAATTTGGACACACGTGTGTGTGGGTCTGTTGATGAATTGATAACGATTACTTTGATGAACTAGACTTTGCCTTCTTGAAATCGTTACATATGTATGTGCAAGCCAATAACACTACCGCAATCATACATATTATTTCAGCAACACGACAAAACGCTCAATCACACCAAAGTTTCCACATTTTCAGTATTCCTTACAAATTTTCACACCCACACCCATATATATGTGTGTGTATGATAAATTTCATTATTAATAACAAACAAACACACACACACACACACATATATATATATATATATATATCAACATCTTATCCAAATTTAAAGCGTATCTCGTTTCACACTGGAAACTACTAAGATAGTGATGACTACCAGTCAGAAGTAGGTATATGATTTCACGTTGGAACTATCCAAATTATAGTTTTAGTAGTTGTTAACGTAAAACCAAACAAAGTACACATACTTTGTTATTATTGGGGGGGGGGGGTATGTATGTGGCTAGTCAGGGTTTTATCTACAAGCGATATTACATATAAGAATGTTTAATTAATTAACTAACAATGCTTAGGAATTCGGACTGATATCTCCATAATTAATTAATCATATATATGTGTTTTTGCACTTTTTGTGGGAGAAAAAATGGAAGCTTTTTTATTTATTTATTTATTTATTTATTTTTGCTCTTGAGGATTATGCTTGAGTTGTGGATTTTGAAAATGAAGAAGTTCCTTCCGATAATAAAAGAATGGACAACTTTGCTCACTCCACTTTCACTTTGTGAGGTTTGCAAAGCACAACAAAATTAATAAGTTGACTTATGGCCACATATGTCTTGGAGTTTCTTCATTAATTGAAGTTTTCTTTTCAAGAATATTGCTATTATATTTGTCTGCAATATAGCTCCATCGTTACAAGAAGCTTATAAGTTCTTTTCTTTTATATATATAACTCATTTTAATTACTTCACATAAATTAAATAAAGTAGTTTGGATTATCATACCTTAATATTTTAAAAAATATATTTACTGATCACCCATCAATAAAATTTTTTTATTAATAATGAAAACTCACGATTTTGTGGATGTTAACTCCTTATCAATTGGACCAACATACATATACATATATATATATATATCTTATTTTTATTTGGAATGTAATAACAAGTATCAGAATTGTAAAAACCATATTAGAGAATTGTAACTAGTTGTTATAATGTTTTAGAGGAATTTTTTCTTTTTATAAGCTTTGAGTGCAAAGGTGTCATCATCGTCATTTTTTGGGAATACATAAAAAAACTTCATTTATATATATATAATCTAAATTAAGTGAAATGGACAGTACATATATAAATCCACAAATTAAAGATCGAGATATATCATAGACATAGGTATGATATGCTATTGTCGATGGCATTAATGTCAAGGAAACAATTAATTAGTTAGAAACACACAAACATCCCACACTAATTAATTAAATGAACAATCAATCAAAAATAATAATATTAAAATAGAAAAGAAATATGTTATACGAACGAAGTTGATTAATTAATTATTACTTACTTAGTGATGTTTAAATTCTAGCTCGTATTATTCGACCTCTTCAAATCATACGCCAATTAATTAATTAAATGGTTTTAAAATATGAAGTAATATATATATTATATAGAGAAATTAATATAGATATGGAGAAAAGGATGGAGCCGACCTGTGCATGTTGGAGCCACGTGAAGGACATGTGCAACGAGTGAGATTGTAATTTGAATGAATGGACACACACAACACATAAAGCCAAATATGTCCCATAATCATGTTCTTGTTACCTCACATCTCTCACAACCACAGAGCCAGCTCTGTTTTTCACTCATTAATTTGAATGCAACATATATAAATTAATTCAACATTTCCTATTCACTTCTCCTTCTTCACCCCACTTATCATATATATATATATATATATAAGCACTGTATCTATATTTTATTGAGGATACACATGTTACAAGGATTTGAATTCTTTTTATCTTTTTATATGACTATCTCATTAAGTCAATTTTAAGTATTATCAATCTAATTAGAGGTAGCTCTTCCAAACCTTTTTTCTATATTCATATGGACATGATAAATTCGAGATTTTATACTTAAATAACTAAAATCTCTTCCACTAAAATTAACTAACCTCGACCGGTTGCTATAAAAGGATTTGAATTATGATAAGTGGTTATCTTTCATTTCATCCCTATCAATCATCTAGACTACTACTTCGATCAATTCAATGTACTGGTGTGAAGCATTTATTTTAATATTCTCTTAATATAAAACTTATTTACTTAATTTTATTAGATTAAGAAAATTAGTTAGATTAATTAACATGCCATATTTTTTAAAAATAACCTAATCATCTTTAATTCCATCAGTCTTTCTCTTATTTAATTATTATAGAGTGGATATCAATATAGGTAATTTGAAAAAATTGATAAATATAAAAAATATATCTTATACTTAGGATTATGATCAATTCCGTAATTAAATCGTAAATAGTACATAAAAGGGTCCTGCGCTAGTTTGTTTTTTCTTTGGTGGGATCTGCAATAGTATTTATTTTCAAGAAAACTCAATGATAAGGTTATAGAAAACAATTGGAGTATGTAGATAGGTGTGGGCTCTTTTTATTATATGGAGTTTGAAAATTACGTTGCATTATTATAAATGGCCAACAATACTAATGCTATTTCATTAAATTTTTAAGGAATAAGAAAAAAAAAACAATAGGAGCATACTCACTTTGACTTCTTATATAAGGCGTCTTTTAGTTTTTATATTATTTTTTGAATCCTATTAGGAGGTATTAAGTTTTAGGGTTTATAACTGCCCCTCTCAACATATATATCTTTTTTAGGAATTGAATTTGAGATCTAAAAGTATTCAACTAAGTTTTATACTACTAGACTAATTTTATATTGGTATCAAAAAATTATTGAGTTAGTTAGATTTTTTTTAATTGCCCACCCAATTCACCGAAATTTTGCCCCGACTATATCTGGATCCGACTCGCGTTACGTACCTGGCTATAGTGGGTGAGTCTCCCAATAAGAATTTTCTACATAAGCCAAGGCTCAAATTTGATACCTCGTTTAAGCGATATCAAACTACTTATTATTCAGATCAACCCCCGTTACTTATTGAGTTAGTTTTTTTTTGTTGCCCACCCGATTTACCGGAGCTTTGCCCTGACTATATCTGGATCTGACCTGCGTCCCGCACCTGGCTATGGTGGGTGAGTCTCCCAACGGGAATTTTCTGCGTACGCCAAGACTCGAACTCGAGACTTCGCTTAAACGATATCGAGCCGCTTACCACTCGGATCAACCCCCGTTAGTTTTATTGAGTTATTTAGATATTCATATGAAACCAAAAGAAGATAAGAGAGGCCCACATGAGGAGGGCACATACAAGACAAGGAAAACCAAAATCCAAAAGCAACCTTATCACTTTTCACAGGAATGAGCACAAACCCGAAGTTAAAAAAAGAAGCATTCCCCAGTTATTTTCCCATCATGTTTATGATTTTGGTGATGAGGCTACTGAATCTATTATAAAAATCATATATGCTCATCAGCTTCTTCAACATGGTTTCATCTCAATTAATGTGCTTGTCTTGTAACATGATAATCCTTGAGAAAATCGAAATACAATGTGCTTGTCTTGAGAGAGAGAGAGAGAGTTTGAAGACCATGTTGGAAGTGCTAATTGGATATTTGAATTGTTTTCCACCTCCGAGACAAGACAAAGGCACATGTTCATCCACGAGGGACCCTCCCTTCCCCACCTCTTAATATACATGAATATTGTTCGGGACAATTTCGTCTTTTCATTCCTCCATTTATCATTAATTTACTACATACACTTTAGTACTTGTTGAGATTCACGATTTAAAGCCCTAATATAACTTTTCAATTATGATTTTACAATTTACAAGATAGGTATATGAATAGAGTTTTGTATCACAAATATACTTTTTAAAACAAATCCAAATAAGTATTTAATCTCATATTAGATTTTGTCTTGTTAACATACAGTTAATGTAGACGGTACTTATGATATAAAAAAAGCACCCCCTTGCATCGTAAAATTTAGATAACTAAATTATAAATATTAAAAAAATTATTTAATTTACTTATTTATAAATAATATTATTTTTTAAAATGCCTCATTTAATCCTTATGAGAGACTATCACTGTTGATGAAAACTTCATTAACAAATAACAAATAGCGAGAATTTAAAAAAATTATAAATTTAAAAGATAAAATAAATTAAAATATTATATTTATAATTAAAATATTATATTTATAATTAAAATAAATTCTCCAATTTTTTTTTTATACAAATTCTCCAATTAACTAACGTTTGAAATGATATCTCCTAAGTTGACAAAGGAAATAGACGGCCCAGGGTTCCATCCTGTATGTAAAGTACAATAATTAGACGAAATATTTTTCCCCGATTACATATAAAGTTAAAGTTTCGTTTCGGAATATATCAAAATCAAAAGAAAATATTTGTATTTTCAAAAATGAAATATAGGTTTTTATCGTTTTCATATCCCTCTTTCTCTCTCTTATTCCATTTTTCCTGTCTTCTTCTCCTAAGAACTCCTCCTCCACTCAAAAAATATTAAGAATATGAATAATAAAATAAATCTCCCCCCCCCCCTGTGTTGGGAGGGCAAGGTCATCGCCATCTACCCCATCATCTCTATATATACTCCCTAGCCACAATCATATTTTCTCGCCTCATCTTTATCTCTCTCTCTCTAACCCTCTCTCGCAACCAGATTCCTACTAGCTAAAACTGCTGTCTCTGATTAACTGAAACTTGTTCTGTTCATTATTGAATCCATTGATTATGCCTTCTCTCTCTGATGCCTTCAGAGCCCACCCAGTTTACCTTCACCACGAGAACCCTGATTTCCACTCCCTTCAAGAGCTTCCCGATTCCTACGCATGGACTCATCTCGACGATCACCGCCCCACCACCACCGCTGCTGCCGTTGTCGAAGACGACGATGGCGTCCCTCCGGTGATCGATCTCGACGACCCCAATGCTCCTACGCTCATAGGCCATGCATGCAGGACTTGGGGTGTGTTCCAGGTCGTCAACCACGGCGTCGCCACCAGTCTTCTTCAAGACATTGAGTCCCCCGGCAAGTCCCTCTTCTCCCTCCCTACTCACCAGAAGCTCAAGGCGGCTCGCTCCCCCGACGGCGTCTCCGGCTACGGCCTCGCTCGCATCTCCTCCTTCTTCCCCAAGCTCATGTGGTCCGAAGGATTCACCATTGTTGGCTCTCCTCTCGACCATTTCCGCCAACTCTGGCCTCATGATTATACCAAATACTGGTAATTAACGTAATTCATATATATATATTAATCACTAAATTGATAATTCGCACGAATTTAGGGACAGAGATTGAAAAAATAGTATGGGAAGGAAAGTACGAGGGAGAGATATATATGATATGGTAGGTACTATGTGGTAAAATATAATAAAAAAGAAGCTTGTTAATTTACTTATCTTAAATGAAAAATTTAGCAAAGATTACAAATTTTGCAAGGAGGATGGTAGGTGGGCCCGGATTTCTATATATATAAGCACCAAAATCCACTTGATTCTTCTGTTTGTTTATAGCTCTTTTCGTTCGGATGTCCTTCTAAGTTCTTATCAAGTAACACTACTGTTTTGATTTTTCTAACACACCCATTTGGGTGTTTTTTCTGTCTTTTTCCCCTACATACAGCGACGTTGTCGTGGAGTACGAAAAAGCCATGAAAAAGCTTGCCGAAAAGCTAACATGGCTCGTTTTAGCTTCATTGGGCATTTCAAATCATGATATCCAATGGGCCGGCCCAAGAGATGAAGGATTGAAAGGGGCCTGCGCGGCCCTCCAGCTAAACTCGTATCCGACTTGCCCTGACCCGGATCGGGCCATGGGTCTTGCGGCTCACACCGACTCCACCATTCTCACTATTCTCTATCAAAACGCCATAAGTGGACTGCAGGTGATGAAGGAGGGGACCGGGTGGGTCACGGTGCCCCCAATCACGGGGGGGCTCGTGATTAACGTGGGCGACTTGCTTCACATTTTGTCGAACGGGTTGTACCCGAGTGTGTTGCACCGGGTTATGGTGAACCGGACCCGGCAGAGGCTATCAGTGGCTTACCTGTATGGGCCACCAGCGAGTGTGAAGATATCGCCACATCCAAAGGTGGTGAGCCCGAGTAGGCCTGCGCTTTACCGGCCGGTGACGTGGCATCAGTACCTGGGCACGAAAGCGAAGCATTTCAACGACGCACTGTCTTGTGTTCGGGTGTGCGCACCCAAAAACGCCATGTTTGCTGCCGGAAGCGACACCCGCGGTCACAAAAATAATAACAGCGTACGAGGGGGCTAGATATATATATAGCAGAACAATAACAATTTTAATAATAATAATAATAGATAGTACAATTTTAGTTTTTTCCCTATTGCCTTGACTCCTCTAGGCCACTTAGTTTTATATATGTGTGGTTAAATCATTTGTTTCTCCTTATGATAAATGGTGATTTGATTTTTACCCATGGGCTCTAAGTGTTTGTAGTTGAACTTTTAGTACCTCCTCAAAAAAGTAACTTTTAATTAATTTACAAGTACCAATAAAAATAATTATAAATATTAAATTTATTATAAAATTTAAGTAATTTTTAAATTATTATTAATTATATTAAATTCTAATATCATATTATTTTCTATTACCTCTCAATGCCCTTATTAAATATAGGCTGTATATATGAAAAAATATTTAATACTTTCTAAAACTAATAAATGCCTCAAAAAAATGACTAAAAACAACTTCTAGAAGCCGTTTTATAAGGACCAAAATGAATATAATACATATTCTTTTTTATGTAATCTTTTACCCTCAGATATCATATACCCTCTTATATCTTAAATGTACGAGCTAGTTGATGCTTGTTTTGGTTATAATTAAATATAATCAATCATCAATCTATTTTATTTTATAGATTTATAATTTTTTTAAATTATTTTTATTTATTGCACCTATTAAAAATGATTGTTTCTGTTAGAGTAGTAATTTTTTATACAAATGATTGAAGAGAATCCTTTAGAAAAACCAATATATATGTATAAGTGTATATTTACAAAGAAGAAGATAAGAAAGGGACATATAGAAAAGGGAGAAGAAATGTATGTGGTGAGGGAGGGGAGAAAGGGATAGAGGGAGAAATGCCCAAACTAAAGGACAGAGAAGGCGACATGTGGGGTACGTCCCAAAGTGCCGATCCACTGAAACCTCTTTTTTCGCTCTGTCACTATTCTCCTTATTTTCCTCTACCTCTTCCAACCCCACAACTCTTCAAACCTCTTTTCTATTTTTATTTGAGAAAAAATTATACGAGTTGAATTTCAAAAGTTTATCAAAGTCAAAATACGTCTTAAGGGTTAAAAAAATATTAATAGATCATCTATTAACAACATCATAATATATTTGTGATAAAATTTGAATTTGCAATTATGAATTAACTTATTTTTAACCAGATGAACTTGATTTCTTTTAAATATTATACACAACTGTTGTTGGTTGTCTTGCTGGGCCACATCCACTTGAGAGTAAGATTTAGTCCCCACATCGATTGGAAGTGGGTGTATATATGAGTGTCCACAAGAAAGACATTCTACTATTTATATACCCACATTAAGTGTTTTTATTTTATTTTAGTAACAACAACAACAACAAAACCTTATCCTATTAAATGGGGTCAGCTACATGGATCATACGATGCCATTGTGCTCTATCAAAAATTGAATCCTTGGTTAAGTTATTGACCAGGAGATCCCGCTCAATGACTTCGTTGAGCGTTTTCTTTGGCCTTCCTCTATTCCTTTTAACCGGGCTCCATACGATTTGATCCACCCTCCTCACTGGCGCATCCCTTGGCCTTCTTTGTACGTGTCCAAACCACCTAAGACGGTTCTCTACCATTTTCTCCTCAATAGATGCCACTCCAACTCTTCCCCGAATTTGTTCATTACGAATCTTATCTTTTCTTGTATGTCCACACATCCATCTCAACATCCTCATCTCAGCTACCCCAACTTTATGCTCTTGCTGTCCTTTTAAAGCCCAACATTCACTTCCATAAAGCATTGCTGGTCTTATAGCAGTGCGATAAAACTTTCCTTTTAATTTATCTGGTACTTTCCGATCACATATAACCCCAGTAGACTTTCTCCATTTAAACCACCCAGCTTGAATTCTATGATTAACATCCTCCAAAATTTCACCATCCTTCTGTATAATTGATCCCAAATATTTGAACTTATCTATTTGTGGAATAACTTGATCTCCCAATTTGACCTCCAAGTTATTTCTAACTTGCCTCTTATCAAAATTACAATGCATATATTCAGTCTTACTTCTACTCAGACGAAAATCCTTCGACTCTAAAGTACTTCTCCATAACTCAAGTTTAAAATTAATCTCTTCTCTTGACTCTGCCACAAGAACTATATCGTCTGCAAAAAGCATGCACTTAGGGATTTCTTCTTGAATGGGCTTGGTTAGAACATCCACTACTAGATTAAATAAATAAGGACTCAAAGATGATCCCTGATGAAGACCAATCCTTATGGGAAAATCCTTTGTTTCGCCCCCAGAAATTTTTACAGTAGTTGTTAGTACAATCCAAAAAATAAAGTATATATATATTATTTTTTTCTTTTGGAAAAAGGTGACGGTACCTCTAGAATTTATTAAATACTTTTACTTAAAGTAGAGGAGGAATATCGTGGTTATAAAAATAAATTAGATCGTTATAAATTAAACAGTCAAATTAAAATTATACATACCATCTATAAAAAAAATCTCTACATAAACAGTCTATAAATGTTAAATCTATTCAAAGTGTGACTAACGATAGCTCTGACTTATGCTAAAATTTTGTCGAGATAATATACTTCATCTGCAAAAATTTGTCTATTTCTAGCCTTCTACAGTTTTTAACAAAAAATACTTATGTCAATCTTCCAAAAAAACATGTAATTGCTTAGTTAAAATAATTTTTTTTAATCACTTAATAGTATCTTGTCTTAAAAAAATCAGTGTAATGATCTTAGGGAAAAATTTTCTTCTAAACACTAGAAACCATGTATATATATTAATTTAACATATACCCGACTTCTTCATTTTTCTTTTTTTTCTCAACAATTATTTCTTATACAAAATTATCGATTATTCATCCAATCTAAAATATAAGAGCTAGTTGCTAGATTCATTTTTATTCTAAATATAAAAATTTAACCTATTTTTATCTATCATATAAACTAATATATACATATATATATAATTTAATATTATATATAAATATTTTAGAAGATCATGTCATAATATTTAATGCCACTACTTAATTAGTTCCTCACTTTCTTTATTTTCAATATTTAATTTTCATATATAAACTTGATTGATTTTGTCTAAATATTAAACGTTTTAATCTAATCATTAATTGAAGCATTCTTACCCTATGAAATTAAACAAAATAAAACGCCCTTTTTATTCTTTGACCAAGGGAGAGTGGGTAGAGCTTGCTAATCACGTGCCCGACAGAGAAAAAATTGCCTTGCTTCATTGTCATGATTTTAAACATATGTTTGCATGTCCCAAAGCACCAAAACACTGTTTTTTTTGGCACAAACGACAATATTGTTCGACAGAAATGATTACGATGCTTCGTGAAGCTTGACAATTATCACTCTTAGTCCTTATTACATAAGTCTATTTATAAAAAAAATTATCATAAATATAAGTCTACTTATATATTATTAATAATTATTTTTTAATTTTTTTAATTTAATTTTCGTTTAAAAGGGAAAGGTAAGAATGTTTTGTAAAATATAGAAAAAAATAAAATAAAATTTAATTTTTTTTATCAGTTTAGAAAAGTATTCTAACTTTTCACTTGATTTATCAATTTGGAAAAAAAAATTAAAAGAGAAAGGTAAGAATGTTTTGTCACTTGATTTATCCTAACTTTGCCAAACACTACTCAAACTATCTCATTAATGGAGGGCTTATATAATAATTTGGAAAATAAATTGATAATTTTTATTTTTTAAAAAAAATATGAAATGAAAATATATTATTTCAATTAGTAATTTATTCAAAAGATTTGAAATAAAAATTACAAACTTTGACATGAAATGTACTAGTTTTTGGACATGAAAATATATATATAGTATTTTTTATTTTTTTTATTTTCCTTGCATAGGGAAAATATAATAGTCAATGAAGGGAATCATGAGTGAAGAATTGAATAACTGTGTGAATAATTCTCTGCAAAACCACGTGCTCCTCCTTTCAGAATCCACAGCTTATGATATCCCCCTTGAAAATACATTCATATATTATAAATAAACAAAACAGTACAAAATAGTATATCATAGTTGTTAATTTTAATGCCTGTGTGATTTTCCCTAACACCATGGTTTAAAAAGTATTTTTGGGTCAAACTATAATTTATACGAAAAATTATATAAACAGTTATCAAATATTTAGAAAAGCTTATGGATTAAATTATAGTTTTAGGGGGTCCAAAATCATTGTTTCAGATAAACTTACGAGACTAGTTTCTGAATGGGGAAAATCACTTTTGGGTTGTGCAATGACCTATTTGTCTTTAGCTTTTTCTCCTGACTCCCTCTCTTCTCTAGCTCACTCTCTCTTCCATTTCTAGACTTCTCTACTCCTTTTGTTTTAGGCAGAGGAGGAGGAGGATGAAATAGAGACGGTGGTCGTGGCGGTGGAGTGGTGATGGGTGATAGCGACAAGGAATGATGACATCAGTGGAGGATCTGATTGGCAGATCTGCAAGCTTCTTCTATCTCCATCAGATTTGCAAGCTTCCTCGATCTCCATAGCCGCTAGCAGCAAACTTGACGACGGAGAGAAAATGATGAGATAAAAGGAGTAAATGGGGACGGAGGTGTTCGAGTTGCAAAAGTTCCGACAGAGGTGAAGAAAGAAGGAGGAGGTGACGACGGAGAGGAAGAATCAAGGGACATCTGATAAGAATGAGGTGCGGAAGGAAGAAGGAATAATAAGAGGAAGTGGCGTCGCCGGTGATAGTAGGGATGGGGTAGAAGAGTTTGGAAGATGACGTGGCAAAATATATGGCATAATATCTTTATGTAATTATTATTTTATCTCATACCCTTTCTGATAATTTACTTATAAAAAAAATTATTTTGATAATAACTATTTAAATATTTATTTTTTCAGAATCACTTTTTTTGTACTATTTTTCTTCAGAAACTAAACCAAATAGACCCTTAAAAAGATTATTATTTTAAGGGATGAGAGTGTCAATAATTCTTTTGTGAGAGATCCAAATGTCATTCACCCTAAAATTATTCTCATTCTGGCAAAGAAAAAGATAAATTTATTATCTCATGGCTATCATTGCTTTGAAATCCTTTAATTACTTAGCTACAAGGATAATTAGGCCTACCAGTTACGATGATTAAAGTTGATAATCACTTGTAATACACTGTTACTCCTTCTATTTCAAAATAATGATCACTATGGGTTTCTTAGACTCAAATTATCTTTTAAAAAAAGAGTCATTAAAGATATAGACTGAAGATCTAATGGTATTTGACTAATTAAAACATCCTTATATTGAATATTTTTTATTTCTTATACTCCAAGTTCCAACTAATTATACTCCTTAATAATGGGTAAAACAGTACAAAAATAATTAACGTAATTTCAATGAAACAACGTCTTGAAAACAAAATCATAAAAACTCCAAAATGACAATCATTTTGAAATGGGAGAAAATATTGATGAATAGTTAATTAGCTAGTACGTAGCAGTCTAATAATTAATAGTAGTCATTCCTTTCCTGATTTTTCTTTAACTATATTTGTTTCTTATTGTATTCCTTTTCCTTATACCATCAACCTGTATATTATCAACTGAATATTTAAAAAGATCTAACAAAATTTTATATTATTAGATAAATTTTATATTAGTTTTTATAGTATTCCTAAATAAAGCTTAAAAGTTACATCTTCATTAAATAAAAATATTTCTAATAATCTTCTAGAGAGGTTAGTATAGTTACTACGACCTTTCCCAAGTCACTATTGAAGGGAAAAGAGGTCCTTTCAATTTTACTAACAACTAATTTGTCTTATTAATATTTGAGTAGCTTAGCTAGGATTAGATGAAATTAATCATTGTGAAACCAATCAGTTCAGAACCTTTCTCAATAATTAATTTCCGTGTAATTTGTCATTTCACAAAAAGCCATAGTTTAATCGTAATAATCAAATTGTTCTCTCTCAGTCATTATCTAATGATAGTGAGGGCCAAACGATATTATATTTTGTTAGATTGATGTAATAATATATAACTGATCAATAATCCAATGATCAATGAAGACTAATAAAAATTAATTTAGCTAGTAAAGAGTTGACTCGTAACTCATAAAATTATAAGTTTAAATCTCTCTATTGATATGAAAATTTTGTTAATAAACGATCTATAAATATATTTATAAAAGATCTTTGAGTTTTTAGATATGTCTTAATCCTAATAAAACTCTTGGACCCAACTCACCTAAGTAAAAAAAAAAAGGTTGATCAATAATCAAATGATCAATGAATCCTACCTTCTGATGATGATAATGACATTAAGGACGTAACCCAACTTTTTAACACACTGATTAGACCTATTGGTCTCTAACATAATCTCTTGTTGATAACAAATTAACGGTGCTTAATTATTTGACAGAAACTACATTATCACATCTTAATCAAACATCTTCTTCCTTCCAAAAAGCTCTCTGTGCCTCTCCTTTGTTATCTTTCCTTGAACTTTTGTCATTATTCATTTCTGCATATTCATTAAGTATATATAAGCACAGATTTAACAAAGTTGAGGAGATATATAACTACAAAATAACTTATATTAAGCACCGGAAGAATATTTGAGTTGAATATATATAATGAGTTCCGAATATTATCAAAGATAAAAATACAAGAGATTGTATGTCCATTGATCTTAATGATAGTTTAATTATTGCATTTAATTATCAACTCCTCCCCATATATATATATTCATTGCACTAACACGAACATAATTTTTTTTATATAATTATTTGATTAGATCATATTTAAATATCGTTAGATTTAATTAAAAATAATTTTTAGAGACGTTTTCTATATTCATACAAATATATTTAAATTCCTTTGAGCCTAAGTGTAGAGTTAAATAATTAATTTATAAAAATTAAGTATATATTTAAAATATTATTTTTAATCATTTATATTAAAAATTATCCTATTGACAAAAGCCTCCTTTAAATTTCCAAAGGAAAAGGACCCATTTATGATCAAAACAAAGGCTTTACCTCACTCCTATATATTTAGGAACAAATTAAGGTGCTAACTAAAACTTAACTGGGCCAAAAAATAGTGATTGACAATAAAAAGTTTGTTTGGATAAGATTTAAAAAAAAGGCTTATAAAAAAAGAAGTTTATGGATAGCTTATAAAAAAGGGCTTTTAGAGAAGAGTTTATGGAAAAAAAAGTAGTTTTGAATAAATAAGTGTTTAGATAGTTATTTTTAGAATGACTTTTTATATTGGTAAATTATCAAAAATGGTATAATTTGATTAAAAGTAAGAGAGAGGAGAGATGTAGAGAAAAGAGAAGAGAGAGGGGAGAGAGTAGAGAGTAGAGAGGAGAGAGGAGAGAGGAGAGAGGAGAGAGGAGAGAGGGTGTAAGAAAAGTAAGAGAGAGGAGAGAGGGTATAAGAAAAAGTAGGGGTAAGATAGTAATTAGATAATCCATAAGCTCTTTTACTGTTCCAAAAGCTAGTTTTAATAGCTTATTCAAAATCATGATTTTAAACCATAGTTTTGTCCAAAAATACTTATGGATAAATATAACTGTTTATTTTAAAATTTTCTCAAATTAAATTTGGGCTATAAACCGTTCTCAAATGGTTTCATATCAAAGCCGAAAATATAAAAAGACAGGAGTCTTATATACGTACGAATATGAAGGTGGTTTTCGTACGTAGAGTACAAAGCTGTGGAGTCACACGTACGAGAATGATTGAAGGGAACTAAATACATTGAAACCAAACTAAAATGTGTCTGAAAGCAAAGGACACACACACAAATCTGTCAACTGGGAACTAATAATTGCATGGCCAATCCAAACCAAACCAAAACCCTCGTGTTGATCATCGATCGATCGTGTGGTGAAGCATTAGAAGTTGTGTCTCAATATGGACTGAATAATATTATATATTTTTGAATGAAATTGTTGGATCTGACATATTTTGTATTGTCTATAATAATAATTAGTAGCTAGCTAATATAATTAATTAACCCATTAGAGATATGAATCGTCATTCTGGTTCAAGCGTTTCTGTCAAATATCAGAATCAAACGTAATCCTCTCGTTGTTCAATCTGCAGAAAGAAATGGAACCAATCTCAATCCATCACATCAATCAATTTTTTTTTATAAATTATAAAACCTTAGATTTTGCGTTCACATTTTAGCGAATGATTACTTTGACGTACGTACGTGTGAGAGAGACTAATTAAGAAGCTTTTGTTTGTTTGTTTGCAACCGCACGAGCAATCCGTCTTCGTATCAAGATTTGCTTTCAAATTTGTTAGTGGCTGCTATAGGATTCTGATTAGACTCAATCAAATTATATATATATATATATAATACTTTTTGTTATGTATTGATGATTAAACTTGACATGTAAGAGTCAGATGATTACTCATATGCATCCCTAGGCAGTCGGCATGACAAAAATTTAGGAGTGACTCGTATTTAAATTATTCTTATTAATAAAAATTTTAAATAAAAATTATTTATCTATTTTTTTTAAATATCAGTTTTAATTATCATCGAAATATAAAGGTAAAAGAGTTGTATTATTTATAAATTACGAAACATCCGATTTATTTTTGACTTCTTATGAATATACACGGATAGAGAAGGAAATAAGTTTACCTTGATCAAAGCAGCAAGCGTAGAATTTTTTTTTTTATTAATGAAGTTAACAGTATTAACATAAATAGACTGAAAATAAACTTTATAATAGGATTAAATTAAAACTTGACATGCATTTAAAAGACTAAATATATATTTTAATTTACATATATAATGGACTTAAAATATCAGTTTTAATATCTATATAAAAATATAAAGTTAATTAAGAGATGTATGTATATCGTATAATATTTGATGTATGGGCTGGATTATGATTCTTTTGTTTGGAAGCAGCGCACGAGTCTTGTAAAGATTTGCTGGCAAATTGGTGATCGAATGGCTGTTTCTGCTTTTTGGATTTGGATGTGACTGAAACTCTGAAAGGAACGTGTTTGAGTAAACAAGTCTTATCTTAACCTCCTCTAAGCTATCTCATATCTATATATATATATAGATAGATACATAGAGGGCTTATAATTCCAAGTTGATATCATGAAGATTTGGATGAAATCATTTTCTGTCTTGGTCTTTTGTGTTTGGTTTCTCTCTGCTACTTTTAGATTCTCTTTTTACTATTCCTTGGTTTGAATTTCTGTGTATATAATAGTTCAGTTACAACATATATACACCAACCTTTTCAATTACCTGTTACTATCCCGCTGATTTAGGAGGTTCTCCTCCCCTGAAACATTGGCCTAAATCTTCTGCTAGCTAAAGATGAGAAATTTATGGTCGTCATGTAAATTAGATTTATATGTAAAAATTATTCCCTTTTATCCTAATTATAAGAGTTAGTTAATTTTTTTATATAAATTAATGAAGCCAAATAAAAAAATTAATTATGACTAAATCGAATATATTGAGAAAAATTCAGATTATATACTCTTCAATCTATCAAAATTAGTTAACTAACTTTTATATTAATTATAATTAATTAATTTATTTGACTTCTTTAATCTATAAAAAACAGTCAACTAGTTCTTATATAAAAAATTAGAGGTAATATTTTTTTTATTATGAGTCTCATATTAGGAAGTTTTAAAAGTAAATTGTAGTTTATAAGTTCAAATGTTCTTTTACTCAATAAACTAATCTTTTGAGATGGGTTCTTTTTTTAGATTTATGCTTGTAACATTAATGCTTTTATTAAGAAATAGAGTGAGCCACTAGGAAACTTTACAAACAAAGTATAATTTATAAATTTAAAGGGTTCTATGTTCTTCTATCCAATATGCCGGTCTTTTAGGATAAACTTTCCCTTTCCACATGTGCATGTAACATTTTCAACATATAAATTTTTAATATTTTTTTTTGAGCTTCTTTCACATTGAAAATATCAACCCATATTAGACTCTATATCATTTGTCACATAATATAGTGAATATACTATCTCCGCATCTAAGAGTTAGTTAATTTTATAGGATAAATTAAAAAAGTCAAATAAATTAGTTAATTATAACTAATATAAGAGTTAGTTGTCTAATTTAAGTAAATTAAACAGTATATAATATAAATTTACCTTAAATAGTTAAATTTATTTATAAATAATTGATTTATTTGGCTTACTTAATCTACCCAAATAATTAACTAGCACTTATAATCAAGATAAGAGGGAATACTATATTCGTCTAGGACAATAAATGACCAATGAGCTTGAGATAAAAATATCTTCGTAATCATAATCAAATTAGCAGACCATTATTGGAAGAAGGATAATAATGTTGAAGTCTAATAATTGATGATGTTTACATATTTTTCCTTAAAAAAAGTTGTATCTTATTTATGTGTTTCTGCATGTATGATTATTATTGATTTAATTTACTTATTATTAATATAGTAGCTAAAATTTACTGAAGAATACCACTATAAAATACTTCATTTGAATAAGTTTTACTTTGATATAAATAATAAGTTTTGATGAGTTTCATTGTATATAAAATAAAGTTTATAACCAATCTAACAGTGTAAGGCTCTTCTAAATTTTTCTAGGCCTTATATAGATTTTGAGGTAGAGAGACCTATTTCTAATGTTGAAAAGTCATTGGCCAGTTCTACAATCTCAGCACAGATCAAACTTCAGAAACTATGAAACAACTAATATGACATAATGGATCAGTTACGTATGGCAGTGTTCGAATCTGGAGTTGGGCTGCATAACCTAACCCACAAGCCAAACGTGTATTTACTTGTTTTGGATACACGACGAACCAAACACAGAACAACTAGGTCTACCCATTCTTCCATCTCAAAGACCAACAATATCCAAACCAAAAGCACAGAGAAGAGACAAAGGTGGGCGATTTAACGCATGGCAAAAACATCTTACACACACAAAAGCACTACCTCACGTTTTCACCACTTAGGAATCTCCCATTTCTCTTGCTGTTTCTCAGAATGAGGAAAGAAAACATGAAACAGATTATTTGTATGATGCACAAGGTTGAGGAAGTTGTCAGAGGTTGCCGTGAGAACAATATTTAACATTAACAAGTTAACTAACAAATACAAAACTGGTAATTTGTTTATGTAAATTAGCAATAGAAAGGAACTATGTAGCCTATACAAGGAATGTATGAAGAAAATCATACATATGGGTTATCTGTCTGTCTATCGCCTTTGGAAGTTGAAAATCTTAATTGAGATTGCAAATATAAACGCGAAGAGCACTGCGAATCCAACGACCGTAGCAGCACAAATTCCTACAAAATCATGTCTGAAACCAAAGTAATGTCTTATAAACTCTTGCACTGTCTGATTATTTGATGTCATTGTGGTTGTAATGTCTCCAAACTGTGATGCAACTAATCCATATAAAGTCCACGCCACAGGACTTGCCCAGTAGTACCATCTCCACCATATAGGAATGCTCTGTAATAAAGAATTGCAACATATTAGGAACAACAACATAGTACCTATCTCTAATAGGTACTTAAATGGGATGGAAAACACCATCTAACTATTGAGGTGGGAGAACTAACCTACTTAAATATCTAGTACTTAGTTGTTATCAAGTTTAATATAATTATAACATTTGGTATCACTTACTGGTTCTGGGACGATGAATCCCGAGAAGAGATTCCAAATTCCATAAAAAGCAGCAGCAACAATGGAAGCAACATGGTAATTTGGAGTGACAGCCACAGCCATCATTCCATAGAATGTGAAGTAGAGCAATGTGAAGTACATGAAAAACAAGTACCAAAAGAATTTCTCAACACTCCATTCAAATCCAATCATTGCATAAACTATGACACCATATGTCACAGCTTGAACAAGGATATAAGGTAGCTCTATTATGACCTGCACCAGAAATTAAAGGCAGATTTACTTTAGTAATAAGACAACAGACCAACAAACCAAGAAATTGATTCAAACCTATTAAAAAAATTAATTACCTGTGCAAATGCATAAGGTAATGCTGAGTACATTCCAGCAGCTCTTTCTCTGTAAAAAACGGTTCTTTCAATTGCTACCACTGGCTGTACAGATGCAGCATTCTGAACACCAAGGAACAGAACAGCGGTGTACATCGAACCCATCGCGTTAAACAGGTCTTGATTCTTTGAGCTGAATTATGTCACAAAAATATATCAGAATACAAGGGGGAAGACAAAACAAAGTTGACTAAGTAGAAATTCTCCAAACATGAACTTACGTTTTAGATCCAAGGTCCCAGAATATTGTTCCAAACATCAAGGCTATAATTGTAGTAAACAGAAACCTCACAGCAGTATATGGTGGATTGCGCCAATAAGACCAACATTGTTTCCATAAGCAAGCCAAGCATTGGTTAAAAAAAGATTGCGAGTATTGAGTTCGAAAATGAAGATCCTTAAAACCACTAGCCGGCTTGCCCAGTTCTTCTATAAGCTGTTTGTTTCTCCTAAATCCATCAATATAGGATTTCAGTTCATTTTAAAACCCATGACAAAGCATATTGCACTAGATAAGTTTATGCCAATTTGGCTTAGGTTACCTATATAATTCAGACTTTTTGTATATCTCACTAAAGTCAACTCCCAGAGAAAGTTCTTGAGCTGAACTTGTAACTTCCAGCATCCAAGTTGCCGGATTATATCCATCTTTGATTTTACTAACCCCTTCAATACTCTGAACAAAAACAGTGGAAAATCAGCATATGATGCGATTATTATAACTTCAACAAACATGAATTTAAAAGATTACACCATACCTCAAAATACTTGATCAGTTTGCAAGAATGACGACCCAAAGGCCCAGCGTATATTTCTTGGCCCCCACGTTTCATGAGAAAAAGCTGTGATCACATGTAAATGGAGTTCATTTTCAATACTCTGGTGAAGAATGAATCTAAAAGGCACAAACTTTGTCGGTAAGTAATGAAAATATTATTTCTCACCTCATCAAAAGATTCGAATATGTCGATGCTTGGTTGATGGATGGTACAAACAACTGTTCTCCCAGTGTCCACCGTGTTCCGAACTGTTCTCATGACAATTGCAGCAGCTCTTGCATCTAATCCAGATGTAGGCTCATCCATGAAGATTATGGATGGATTTGCCACTAACTCAACTGCAATAGTTAATCTCTTGCGTTGTTCAGTTGAAAGACCATCCACACCAGGCAAACCCACTAGTGAGTTCCTCAATGGTTCTAACTCTACAAGTTCCATGACTTCCTCAATGAATATCTGTAACAGTTAACCAGATCCAAAAGCAGATAATCAACCTCAAAGTATAAGGGAAAAAATAGGAAAAGTTATACTCCTCCGGTCCTAAATATAGGAACTAGTTAGTAGGTTAGTTTTAGTCTAAATGTAAAACCTTAATCCACTTTATCTCTTATATTTATTATTTTTTCTTCAAACTACCCCTATTAATACTCTTTCAACAACAGTAGCAATCAAATTCAAATAGTTACAAGACATTTCTTAGAACCAACTAATTTAACTAATTTTCTTAAACTACCTAAATTAGTTAAGTGGTTATTACATTAAGGACTGACTGGAGGAGTATTATCCATGTAACTTTAGGTGCTTACCTTTCTGGTTTTGAAATCGATTTCGGGAGGTAAACGAAGCCATGCTGAGAATAGCAAGGACTCATAGACAGTAACATGGGGAGAGTGGATGTCATTCTGCTCACAGTATCCAGAGATTCGAGCAAATGTTTCTTGCTTTTTAGGGTACCCAGAAATTTTGATGTTACCATCAATATACCCACCAGTTTTTCTACCAGCTAGAACATCCATCAAAGTAGTTTTACCAGCTCCACTAACTCCCATTAGTGCAGTGAGAACACCAGGCCGAAAGGCACCACTCACACCTTGCAGAAGCACCAACCTATCCGCAAACACACCTTGATCCTTCATTTCCTGCCAATTGAATTCGAAAGAATTAAAACAAGACCTTGTTGTAAAATCCACAAGGGATAAATACAAATGAAATTGTTTGTGACATGATTATAAGTTTGAAGATAAATACAGCTACATTGAGCTCGCTTCAGACATTTTTGTAAAACCTGTTCTTAAATTATAACTTTGAAAGCAACTAACCTGTGGCATGTCAACTGAGTATATGATTTCGCTAAAGGTGATGGAATGTGGCTCAAAAGGAAGAATCATTCCTCGCTTCCTCTTATCTTGCCTACATCTCATTGAACTCTCTGCAATTTGTTGAAAAAAAAAAAAGCATATGAGGTCAATAGATCGTACTAAAAATTACAAACTCGTAACGGGTTTGTTCATGTTTATTAAAAGTGATATAGATGATATTAATTACCTATGCATGATAATTCAACTCCTTCTTGGATTTTGCCAATAGATGCATTTTTGTCTTCTGGTTCTTTGGGTATCGCCGCATTTGGCTTGCCAAAAGCTACATTATCATGCAAATTTATGAATTAAAATTATGATTTAGTGCATGAAACTCAAGGAATAGAATTTGAAGATAGATTCTCACGATTAAGGCAGCCGAGAGCTACAGCAAACATGATGTTCAAAAGAAACATAAATCCAACCAATGCCCCAACCCCTATCCAATACCAATATGCATCTGTGAAAAACCCACGAGACTTCAGAACTTGAATTCCCAATGGAATAGTTGATTTTGGGAGGGTCTGTATAACAAAGCAGATAAGTTAAACCAGATATTTCACGGCTAAAAGTAGAAGGTTTAAAAAGTTTCTAGTTGAAGTATTTACGTGGTTCCAACTTTTCCCAAGGAATTCATTGACCACTATTGCATTTTGACCATACATTAAAGGTGAAATCCAGTATCCCCAAATCCACCAGGGCTTGATATTATCTGTTTCATTGGCAATGAAAGAAAGAAATGAACACTGAATAAGATTCCCACTAAGTGAAAGATCTAAACTTGAAACATTTTGTAGACCTATATATTTCACCTCTTGAAAGAATGAATCCACTTAATCCGAAAAGTGTGAGCAGTGTAAAGGACCCAAATGTGTTAGCCACAATCATGTTCCTTCCAAGTGCTGCAATAGTCCGGAACAATCCAGAAGCCATTTGGTTAACCAGCAACAGCAGAAGGTATTGCTTGAACAATCTGCATCATGAATAAGATAATCCCATAACATCACATTTAAGATGCTAAAATGCAGAACAAGTTATTCAAGTCTCTTAAAAAAAGGAAGCTTGTTGACCTGCTAACATTTGGATCAAATCCAATTACATAGTAAGTAAGAAATACCCAGACAGCAACTTCTATGAACGTAATGGGGATTTTGAGGATCCATGTGGGAATCGCATAAGCCCATGAAGGATAAAATAAGAGGTCTCGTTGCTTGTAAAAAACAGGAAGCTTTGCTATGGTCATGGAAAGCTCAGACATCCCATTAAACATGATCATAGTTAATGTGAAAAACAGAGCTCCAGCATAAACTCCACCATGCTCCACAGAATCACGGTGCATCTCAGTTCTCAGGAAAAGTGTCATGGTTATAAATGCAATGATGGCCAGCTAAATAACATCAAGAGAAATATTACAAGTCAAAACCATGTATGCAAACATAAGAATACACAAAAGGAAATTGGAAAAGAAACATCATAAGTGCTTCCTAGGTTAAAACCCACCTGGCATGTCTTGAAGATATAAACAAACGAGTTCCTCTTCATTAGCAAATACTCTCTTGAGAAGTTAGCCTTCAGCAGTTCCTTCTTGTTAACACCATATTTCTTAGTGGTTAATGCAGCTGGGTGGTTCTTTGACCTGTCAAATGGGTTTGCGAGTTCGTCCCCTCTTCTCCGACCGATATGAAATGATTGAAATGCTTCAGCAAATTGAGTCACTGTTACAAAGTGGTATGGTTCATCCCTACGCACCCAGTATTGCTCTTGATCTTTTCTTGAAGTTACCTATAGGAAGAGATCTCAGATTATTTGTATTTCCACTACATATAAAGCTGCATTAAAGAAAAAGGAAAAAAGAGATAAAATTTAACTCACCTCTTGAAGAAAATCTGCTACACCCTTCCTTGCTGGACATCTAAAACCCATTGATTCAAAAAAGTCAAGAACATATTCACGGGGTCCTTGGTAGACTATTTGGCCATCAGAGATTAAAATAATATCATCAAAGAGATCATAAGTCTCTGGTGCTGGCTGTAGCAAAGAAATAACAGCGGTTCCATCAAGAATATGAATGTATTGCCTGAGACAATTTACAATCTGAAATGTTGTGGAGCTGTCCAGACCGGTGGATATTTCATCCATGAACAAAGCTTTTGCTGGTCCAACTAGCATCTCCCCTGTTGTCACACGCTTCCTCTGTCCCCCAGAAATCCCTCGTAACATATCATTACCCACCATTGTATCAGCACAAATATCCAACCCCAACACCTGAATAATTACAAACATATACCTCGTGGTTGTTAGATAATGTTGATGTTCTTCACTTGAAAATGAAACCTTTGAGTTGAACAAGTTGTTAACATGGAATCAAAGGCTTAGGGACGACTCAATGTTATGGAGTTGAATGCTTGCCAAACCCCATTCTCTTCATTAAAATCTATGTTTTCAAGTCTTCACCTAATATCTTAATTGTTAAGCCTTTGTGCTGAACTATTGAGTTGAAATGGTACAGAATAAGATATCCTGATAATAGTTTTACCTTTAATACATAATCTGTAACTAGGTTTGCATCTTGACCTTCAGTTGCTGTTGCCTGGTATGTATTATAAGATCCCAATTAGATCATGCAATGATATTCTATCATTTAAAAACGTAGTTTCAATGTCATGAATATTGATATTAGCTTCTTTCTTACCTTCATGTAGACATCAATATCTGGATCAGGCTTAATATTTGCTTCTCTCTCTCTTCTTGACAACTCCGTTAGCAAGTCTGTGGAACCCCAAAAACTCTAAATTACATTTGGAGAAAGTAAAACAAAGTATAAAGGAAAGTTCTGATTGTATTAAAATTGACCAACCATAACGTGATCCAACCCCTTGGCACCTTGCAGAGAAAGCCAAAGTTTCCCTTACAGTCATTTCTCCAATATGAACATCATGCTGGCTGATATAAGCAGCAGTTCTCTGAGGTATAAACTCGTTCATACCATGCCCATTATAAGTCACTCTCCCAGATTCCTTTAACGCAAATAAGCTACCAAGTTAATAAAACTAGGAAATTGATATAGAAAGCTAAGAGCCTAAGGCGTTAAAAAGGAAACATCTCTTTTAGTTTTCACCTTAAGATTTGGGTCAAGCTTTCCAGCCAAAGCCAAAAGGAGTGTGGTCTTTCCAGAACCAGGAGGACCCAAAAGCAGTGTCAATCTCCTAGGTTTGATGATTCCACTAATATCTTTAAGAATAGTCACATGTCTCTTTCTGCTTGGAAGAATATGGAGAGAATTCAAGAAGCTCTGAAGTAACAAGTGAGAGAGTTTTTCAGACATTATGATATAGAACACAGAAGTTTCAGAAACAAGTGTTTTTTCCATTGTTACCTCAACTATATTAGTTGTGAAGTTCAGGACTGTAGGCAAAGCTCTGCTTCCAACATTCACCTCTGCCTCTATATTTAGATGCTCATAACGAACTTCAAAGGTGGGAATATCAATCCCAACTCTACAAAATTGGAAAAAAAAAATCAGCTTATTATAAATAAACTAAACTAACAATAATAATATGGCAGTCTATGTAATGAAACTTTCCTCTTTAGTTTTACCTATCAATTCGGTTCCTAAGCTTCAACAAGAACCTTTCATTATCCTCTTCAGCGACTCTAACCAATCTGTCAAGCAATTCCCTTCTTTCCTGAAATCCAAGATCAGTGACGTCGATTTCATTCGCGCCGCCGTGGGTCGTCGTCAACAACCCTTTTCTGAGACGATTGTAAGTAGGGAGCTTCTCAAGGGCAGCCCATTTCAGAGCTTCTTCGTCATCTTCTGCACGCGAAGATGCAGAGAATACTTCAGCAGAACCGGTTCTCCAAATCGTTGAACTTCCTGATCGTAAACTGTTACTTGCTTTATATATGTTTGAACCTTCCATTGCTGCCCAATAAAACAGAAAAATTATAACTTTTTTGCAACTTTAGCTCAGACTCAGGAAAGCTCTGTCTCTCCCCTTAAAGATTGGAAATGACGGAAGGTGGTTGTTATTGAAACTCAGCGTTGTTTCTTTGTGACTGTACACAGCAAAGCGAAGAAAATGAAATCCAAATGCTGAAAAATGGACACTTTTCTTTGAGTGTATTTAGCTTCTTAACCAAGGAATACATTGGCATGGAGAACAGAGCAACGCTTACATACCCACACACACACATACACATATATATAGAGCTTCACGAGTTCATGGAAAGTTTTTGTTTTTTTTGTTATTTACGTGAGTTATTGAGAAATCTTACCTACTATGTTGATTACGATTGAGATGAAACAGAAGGAGCTCTATCTGGTCACATTGGATTTTTACTTTTTTTTTTCGTGGCTTCTTTATTTAATCCAATTTGAAAACTATTTTTTTTTTTCTAACTTTATCAATTTTAACAGCTTATGGAATAAAACGCATGTCATTTTTTCAAATAACTGTCCGACCGATAGATCTATTGTATGCTTTTCCATTTTCTTTCTATTTATTTCCATTAGGTAACCGAATAATAAATAGGATACACTTTTGAAAAAAAACTTATAGAATAAAAGAGCTTTTAAGAAGAGCTTATAAAAAAAAGTTATAAATAAATAAGTGTTTGGATAGTTATTTATAAAATAATTTTTTGTATTAATAAATTACTAAAAATGATATAATTTTATTAAAAAGAGGAGAGAGGAAAGATGATGGAGAAAAGAGAGAAGAAAGGAGAGAGAGTGGAGAAGAGAGATGAGAGAGAGTGGAGAAGAGAGAGAAGAGAGAGTAGAGAAGAGAGGGTAGAGAGGAGACATATTTATTTTAGCCCAAAAACACTTATGGACAAATATAACTATTTATTTTAAAATTTTATCAAACTAAAGTTTTGTCTAAAATAACTTCTAAAATTATAGTTTTACCTCAAACCAAACAGGCTGTAGTGTCAAATCATATTAAATAATGTTAATAATAATAATAATAGTCCTCACTATTAAATATAGCTTATTACTTACATACGACTATATATATTTGCAAAGCAGACATATTTTTTGGAAACAAAAATATTTGTTAAGTATACGAAGAGAGATGTAATGCGCTTGTATTGAGAAATCAGTACGTCCTTCTTTCTAAAGAAAATGATTAAATTAGATTTCAATAGTTGGTATGGTATTTTATTATTCAAAATATTTATAATTATATCTATATTTATTTTCAAAACAGAAAATACATAATTAAAATAATCTAAAAATGATCATTGATTAAAACTCAACTAAAACATTTTAATTAAATTTAATATTAAAAAAAATTTTAAAAAATTGTTATAAAATCTCAAAGAAAGAATGTAATTAATAAAAAAAACTCTATAAATAAGTAAGCAATATAGATATGATGTATACTGAAACTTAATTATTATTATAAGTATTTATTTATTATGGGATTTTTTATCGATTATATTTCTTAGTAAGATTTCACAATGAATTTCTCAAAAAGTTTTTATTGAAAAGGTTATGAATAGAAAACATCATGTTAAAAAAATAAGAGTTATGTCAAAATTAAAATGAGTTCAAATATGAAACTCGAGTGTTTGTGAAACACAGGTGTGAATATTGACTTTGACCACACTATTCTCGTTGCTGTCCAATTTATGTAAGGCTCACAATTATTTCTGGAAGGGGAAGACTTTCTGGTTCATCTTGTGGGAAGCTTGTGTGGTTAGCCTTTCCCTATTATAACTACATCGTCATGTGAGTTTATATGATCGATCCCAACCAATTCATTTATGAATAGTTGGCCTCACAACTAACTAAATATTTACACAAAACTAAAAAGAATCCAAATTCTATTTCTTCCTAAAAGTTTTGATTGATATCGTTTTAGTCAACTTTTAGTACGGAATATAAGTTTATTATTAATAATTATTTTTTAATTTTATCTTTATTTAATTCTTGTTAGAAAGAAAGATGTGAGAATGATTTATAAACGTAGAGAGATAATAAAATTAAATTTAATTTTTTTTATCAATTTAAGATATATTTGATAATTTAACTATCATCTCTTAATAGGTAAGAATTAATTAAAATAAACTTATAATAATAAGTGTCACTGTGAAACTTGGAGGAAATCAACATTAAAACGCAATTGGGATCAACGTGATATGTCGCACTCTCATTTTTCATGCAAAATGCTATAATAAGGAATTAGGCAAGAAAAAGTCAACGTAAGTTGGTTAGTAGATGAGCGGCCATGTCCATTTTTGCCGGTATATTAATGCTATCTTTATGGAGGCCTAATTTGTCCTTTTAATATGGTTATGTTCCCATTGCCACGTGATTAATTAAGCTTTGTTTGCCACAGTATGGCTTTATGACTGAAGATTAGATGCTGATGCAATGTTGTTAATCCCAGGTTAAGTTAAGGAGGGATTCCCTTATGACAAGGACATTTACGTATATGATATATAACAGAACTTGTCTTATATATTTCTCTCGTATTGATAGCAATTTATAAAAATCAAGCCGAACCAAACGGTTGGACCAATTATATCATCAATCCAATTCAGTAATAGTTTATTTAGGATTAGAAAATCATTCTTACCATTGAGAAACTAGAGTAGAAACCCAGTTCAGCTAAATTATGAATTTTATAGAATTAGATAGGTTTTGAGTCTAACAAAAAATATTTAAAAAATTAAAAAATTGTTAAAAAATAATTTACCATTTTAAAAAGCTCCATAAGTTTTCAAACCATTTGTAGTCATATAATATTATCAGATTGACAATTAAATTTATTTTGAATTTATTTATTATATATAATTATTTTTATTTAATTATTATGTCACCAATTGAACCGATTATATTCCTCTTGTAAGGGTGTGTTTGGATTATGTTAGGGGTATAATAAATTCTAGAAAATAAATTTTTGAATAGAATAGATTTTTATAAAAAATTAATTTTTGATCCAAATTATGCTTTTTGGATCAAATAATCTAAATACCCAACATTTTTTACAATTATTTTTTCACAAAAACTAATAAATTATTTAAATACTAATTTTTTCAACAAATTTTTACTAAAAACAATAAACTATATAAAAACTAATTTTTTTTACAATTAATTTTTTTACTAAAACTAATAAACTATTCAAATACTATTTTTTTCTCATAATATTTTTTTATCAAAATTATGGTTTTGGAAAAACTAAAGAGTTCCACTTCTAACAATCCATTTTCTTATAAAATATATGTTCCAAAAGCTAGTCTAAATGCACCAATAAAGAATAGATTTTTCACAAAATCTATTATATTTAAAATATATTCTCCTATAAAAAATCTATTATTTAAAAATTAATCTAAACACACCAGTTAAAAGTTGTTCCCTTTAACTTATATCAAAATCATATTTTAGTAAAAAAAAATTGTGGATAAAAATTAGTGTTTGAATAATTTATTAGTTTTAATAAAAAAATTAATTATAAAAAAAATAATATTTATATATTTTATTAGTTTTAATAAAAAAATTGATTATAAAAAATATTAATATCTAAATAATTTATTAGTTTTCTTGAAAGATGTGGGGTAGTTTTGGGATGAATCCACCACACCCTAAAACATTGATTTAAAGTACACCACCCATTATAGGAGTTGAAAATATGAAAGATAATCTGGCATACAGTCCCTGAGTTGAAAATTCGCCCATAAAAGCATGCCTTGAACCGATTCAACTTCTCAAAAACCTCTTGCACCTTCCATTGTTGGTCCCCAGATGTCCAAATTTTTTATGCACCAAATGGATATAGATCCCCCAGGCCACAGGACATGCCCTATAATACAATGGCCCACGACCCAGGAATGCTCTATTCTCAATGCAAGATTTTAAGACGGATGCTCTTAAAAGGAAAACTTTTCTACAGTTAGGCCACCCAACCATAATGTGGCGGTGCATACTTCCTCCCGCCTTTTTTATAAACTTTAACTAATTAAATTGTCTAATAATAAGTTACCTTATAATTTATAGAATCAAGAATTTAAATTTTATTATAAATATTGAGGACGAATAATTTATATATATTTTTATAAATATTTTTTAAGTTTAAAGATATATTATGATCTTATTGAACTTTCAGAACTCAACACATCTAAAATTTTTTATATAAAAAAAATTAAATTATGCCAATTAATAACTTGGTTAAAGATAAATAATAATTTAATTTTTAAAAATATATTTATTTATGGAGAATGTGAGTAAAAAAAGAGATGAGAGAAAATAAATAAAAAATAATATGAGAGAGATATATAATTAATTAAAATAAAAATAAAATAAAATAAATATTGAATGATGAGATATCTTCAAAGTGAAATTTTAAAAAAGGATCAAATGTATTTAAAAATTTGAAACTCACAAACAATAGAAGGGAGTACTACGTACTGATATTTTTTTTGTTGCTTACTCGATTTACCGGAACTTTACCCCGACTACATCCGGATCCGACTCGCATCGCGCACCTGGTTATAGTGAGTGAGTCTCCCAACGAAAATTTTCCGCGTACGCCAAGGCTCGAACTCGAGACCTTACTTAAACGATACCGAACTACTTACTACTCAGACTAACCTCCATTAGTTCTACGTACTGATATTGATTCTATGGAAGCTCTCCGGTGCAATAACCAATATCCGTTGGCTACCATTGTTAAATCCACTTCCTCAAATGAAAGGCAACCCTTTCTTCTCCTCTTGTTATGTAGTAAGAACGATTAGGTAATCAAATATAAAAATCCTTGGCATCATAATTCTTTAAGAATCATATTATAAAAAATAAAAAATAAAGAAATTTATGAATCGGATTTTGTGCGAGCATTACTTATATGTATAATTTTAAAAAAAAAAAAAGTGGGGGCAAAGTGAAATTATGTGGGAATCATGATGAAACCTAATTTGTAGGCACTAAAGGAGATTTGAGTCAAATGAGGATGGATTTCATAATCGATTTTGGCTCAAAAATCATAACTTTTTTTTTATAATATTAAACCGATCATATTATTAAATATCATAACTTTAAAGTTTATAGATACCCTTATTTTCTTAATATAGGTTTTTCTCAAAAGAATAGAACTCTATTTTTTTTTTATTATAAAATTTTTTAAAAAAAAGTTAGACTCACTAACGATCTAAGAGTAAGACTAAATATTTTTTCTCCTAGGCGATACTAATGTCAGGCAGAGTGAACTATTTATTACCCTCAGATGTAAACCGAGGCACCTAAAAGCTAAGATATCTTCCCAAATGCAGCGACTGAAACTACAATAAAATAGTACTTTACAGGATTCGAACACGTTCTAAATAGTCGCATGTCTCACTTCTTCTCTAGTTAAACCCACAAAAAGATAAACGAACAATATATTAGTAAAGTCATAACCCTTTTATATTTATTATTGTTTACTATAGATGATGCCAGTGCTTTACTTTATAATTTATTATTATATTAAATAAAGGGCTTTTATTTAGTGTCTTACGGTGAAAAAATATGGGATTTTGGGTATTAAAGTCAAAACGGATAGTTTTTTATAACAGGGAGATCAAAACATGTGTTATCACTCAACTTTATTCATAGAAAATACTCCCTCAATCGATTTTTAGAAAATTACATTTCAATGTATAAAATATTAGGTAAAATAGCATCTAACGCTTTAATATTATTTTTTTAGTACATTCAACACCCTTGATATTATTTTTTAATTATATTTAGCACTATAATATTATTTATGATTTAAAGTGCTAAATATAACATAAGAAAAATTAAAATATTGAATACAACTAAGAAATAATATTAAAGTATTAAATACTATTTTATTCTAAAATATTGTGCAGATATATTTTGGTAAAGAAAACATTTTATAGATACTTGGTTAATATTCAAATAATGCCCTCACATTTCAAAATTTAAATTTAACCTCATTGAAGATTGAAGATTAAATTTTGAAATGTTAAGGAACTGTAAGAAATTGACCTAAAGTTTATGAAAGTATTGCGGATTTTAGCCTAAATATTTAATATGAAGATTTCAACTCATATATAATAAGTCCGTATAAAATACGTCAAGACAAACTCAAGTACAAAATGCCATAATCCAATTAGTTATTTAGTACAAAAGCCATTTAGCTTCTCACATACAATGATATCATACAACCACCTAAACTGCTACTTACCTTGCAAGTATAATGTTTTGGACAACATGTGTCAGTAATTTCTACATCATTCTACATCAACGTGCTCTTTATCTCTTGCAGAACTACCATTGACACCCGGCACCAGCTCGGCTTCAGGAGACTTAGACGGCAATCTCTCGTATCGGAAACTCGGCAGAAGTTTATGCCGCCCAAATGTCAGAGTCTTCCTCAGCTTCTCATAGCCCAATCTCTGTTGAATATAAACTATAATGGCCAGAACAATTGCAGTCATAGGAATGGCAACATCCACAAATTTTGAGTAAAAATCAAAATTTGGGTTGACAAATTCAGAATCCTCAGACATGTAAAGATTCATTGGAGCTGGAGAAGATCGTATGTAATCATAAACATGAGGAAGTAGTCTGACAACTGTGATTCCGACGAAATACAGTTTTCGCAGCGGTTGACAGTTGATCTGCCAGATAAAGTTGCCGAAAATTTGAGGAAGCAAGAAAAAGTCTTGCACCAAACCCATATATTCTTCCAATTCCACTGCCCAACCAGATAGCATCAGAGAATTATTATTATCTCCATCAATTGCTACAAGAGGCTTTTGACTTGTCTTTGCACCATGAATTATCAGAACAAGAACATATCCAATCACATGAATGGTGAAAGTGCAAATAAACACCCATTTATCAATAGGGACACGAAAAGGTTCGTGTGGCGTGCGACTCAGCAATCTTACGCGAGACTTCCACAGTTTCTGAAAAAGCCGTAGAGTTAGTAGGAAAGCTATGATCAATGACAGTTTGACAGTGTAATCAATCACATTGAGCCACGTACTGTTCTCGAGGCCACTAGATGACACCCCATAAGATTCAAAGGCCTTCTTCTTGAAGAGAGCTTCTGCATCTGTGATTAGAGGAATACTGTAGCCAAGAGCTTGAACACCCAGCATAACAATAGAAATATATGGAAGAGAATCCACACTATCTTTGATATATAACAGTTGGCTTGAAATGAAACCGATCGCCAATGACAGCGTCAAGATGCGGAGAATGCCTTCAAGACCTCTGTGTGAAAGGATATCCTCCCGCTGCTTCCTGTACATGATTGGGAAAGTCCGAAGCTTTACTGAGCTGAAACGAAGAGGGTCGTCGTCGGTCCTTTGACTTTCGATGGAGATTTTAACTGTGGGATTGACTTGCCACCAAGCTGTAGTGGGAGGATATTCCACAACCACCTCAATTGAACAGTCAAGCCCATCTTCTAGATCATAGCTCTCATACAAGACATTCCACGATGCTCGAACATCCCTGCAACCGATTAGATACATCTTCCCGACACGTTGATCATAAATACCCTCAAGAAAAAGTACAGTAAAATTATTATAACCTTTTCCAGTAAGACTGAGTTGTGCAGATACATTCACAAGTAGCTGCTTTTCTGTATATGTATCCTTAACATGAAATTCAGTTTCCGGTTCCAATGTTGAACCATTTTGATACCAAAAGCGCCCAAACAAGGGACCAACAGATACAATCTCCATCTGAATGTTAAGTCTCGGAGCCAGGATATTAGGCGCCGGATCAGCAAAACCCGATATATGAAAAGAGAGATCCTCCGAGAGAAGAGACAGACTCTCCTGGTATGCCTCATTATCTTCAAGTTTAGGGAATTTGAGCAATGACTTTTTTATGACGGTTCGAAAACTGAAGGGCTCATGTTTTTCTAGTATAGCGCCAGCCAAATTAAGTTTTGAATATCTGTAATAAGGATGGGAGATCCTGAAATAATTCCAGAGCTCTGTGGGTTGCACTAGCTGCTCAAATGATAGGGGAAAGAAGGCATTACTCTTATCAATTGGAGACAAACTTCCGAAAAGGATACTACGTTGCTTAATGGAAAACGAGGTGGGTATGTACAAACAGATCCGAGAATTACAGCTACTTCCTTTGTCTCCGATGGACCCGATACAACCAACCATGCAAAGCTGCCCACTGGAAGACTTCCAAAACCCTTCAGTGGCAAGAGACACGTTGCTAGGGCCGGATCTTTTTGCCGCAGTGTACTGATTCTCTGATGGAGAAACAGCTCTAAAAGTAGTAAATACTCTAGCAGAACCAGCATTGCCACGAGTAGTGGCTTGCTCACAGATAACATTCTGCATATAAATTTTAACATCTTGAAAGCTTCCATCCGTTGATTTGATTCCCTTATCTGACACAAAGGGGCCTAATTTACTGCAGAAATCATCCGTCCCGTTGCATCTCCAGTTTGGCACGACAGATAAAGGTTGCCCTCTGGTAATTTCTTCGAGGATTCCGCAAAATCTTGAACCTTTATAGACACTGATACCATCACTTGTCAGGTTATCCTTGTATGGGTATGGATTACAAGCTTTAGATACAATATCTTTTGAGCCAAATGAATACTTTGCTGACCTGCCCAACTGTGATGTTATACGAACCGCATCGAAGTATTTAGTATTTGATTCACGATTCAAACTTTTCAACTCTCCACTGATAATCCTGTTAGTTAACGTGAATGTCATGGGATAATGAAGAACTAACATGATTTGATCATCTTCCGACAGAGGCATTTCATCGTTATTATTTCCACCAGAAGTTCTCATCCATCCCCATGGATTTGTAGGATCAGGTTCTCGAGTTGGAAGCATCGTGTCCCCTAACAAACATAACACTCTCTCCCCACCATTTTTCTTCGACTCGGTGTAAAACCCTTGAAAGGGAATAAAAAGCTGAGAAAGACCGGGCCATAACTGGAAATCAGCATTTCCACCATATTCATTATAATCCACAAAAGAACCATCTCTAGTAATGCCCATTATCATGAATCCATTGACAGGAATCGACTTTTTCATTCTATGGGCATGATCAATGTCTGTTACCCAAAAAGAGACCAACTTCAACGGTGTCCGGTCTTCAGATGGCAGCAAGGTCCCGGAAGATTTCCCGGCATCGAATGGAATAATGGGAAACTTACCTCCATCTTGACTCCAATCACCATTGACAAAGGAAAGATCACGTTTCATACCATCAACCACATCATATCCAGATCTCAATTCAGAGGCAGCAGATAAGACAGAACTACATTGCCTCCGAACTTCCTCAATCCGGTCATAATTATATGTCGGACGAGAATTCCTTTCAAACCGAAGCTCAGCCTCAGGGAGATATGAATTTGTGACTTCAATTACCAACAGACAACAAACAGACCAAAGGGCGATAGCAGAAAACAAAAGCTTCATGATTCGAGCAGACAAAATTCAATTACTTTATTCAAAATATCAGTAAAACACGAGCATTCAGTTACTTTATTTTTTCCTCCCCTGAAGTTTCTGTATAAAATTTTGCTTCATTACATCCATTACCGCTGAATATGTGCAAGCAGCTGCTACAAATTTCAAGCACGTCACAGAAAAGATTTATAGAGGAAACGATTCATTTATAGAAAGTATAAGCTCAAGCTTCTAGTCGGAGATCGGGAATGGAAGC
Source organism: Leucaena leucocephala (assembly GCA_037074615.1). Classification (NCBI taxonomy): domain Eukaryota; kingdom Viridiplantae; phylum Streptophyta; class Magnoliopsida; order Fabales; family Fabaceae; genus Leucaena; species Leucaena leucocephala. The sequence goes on along the minus strand of CM073555.1, from coordinate 17,944,448 downwards.
TGATAGATATCAAAGATAGAAAGACGAACCTCAATCCGATTCAGATCATAATCATTCCCAAATCCCGAATTGTCGAGTAATTGATTTAACAAACGAACGCGGTTTGTAAGATCTGGACTTGAGAATGTTAGAATAGAGAAAGACAGCAAGCAAGCTTGGATGAAGCCAAGAGAAGAATTGGAGTGAAGTTGAAGACTTGAAGGGACTATGATCTGCTGCTATTTTGGTGGGTATTGTAACCTAATTGAAAATAGTCTTGTTGGGGCTCAATTTCGTTTCTTTCCTTACTCCGTCGGCGCGTGTCAATCACTCCACAGACCTATGCAATGGAGAAATAAAAAAGAAAAAAAAACGCAATAATTAATTAAACTCAACCAACAAAATAAAAAAAAGGTTTGCGCATAATTGAGCCCTAATCGTTGGCCAAGCAGAAATTCCTTTTTTTTTTAATCAACTTCTTTTTCCTGTTCTTAGTTCTTACCCTCAAAGGCTCAAACCCCTTGCTCCGGTTTCTAGAAATTCTTCTCAACCTGTATCCTTTGCCAAAAGATATACTTTAATGATATTTGAATTCTGCATAAAGAAGAATACATTTGGGATCACATCTAGATTTGAGTGCTTGTTTTATACATTAAACCACACATTAATTTAAAGTAAATGGTGTTCAGCACATACCAAACTTAAATAATATTAGGCTCAAAGATCTTACTCACGAACATCTCTAAAATTTTTTAAATACTATTACATTTGAATTTAAAAATTAAAAAATTTAAAAAATTAACTTGAAATTTTATGAATGATTAAAGGATTAAAAGTATTATATTTTTTGTCAAAATTTAAACAATTATTCACTTTTGTTTTTTATTCTAGACAAAAAAAAATTAAGAATGATGATATGTCATGTAAATACATGTTTTATTTGTAGTTGATACTATTAACAGTATTTTTAATACTATTGGTTGGATCTATTGGTAAAACCAGTGAATTTGATTAAATTCATTTTTTAAAAATAATGATTTTCAATTGACAAATGAATTGGAAAGAAATTTATATTTGTGCTTATAGGGGAACGATGATGCGTGCCCACGTCCTTGGGCGCGCGTGGGCGAGGCATTAAGTAGGTGGAGAAGGGATCAAGGGGATCATTTCCTCCACTAATATATTGTTAGTAGAGATGACATCTCTGATGTCTTAACTTCCAACCGACTTATGGGAATGGGAAAATCATAATAAACCATCCACTTCTTTTTTTTAAAAAAAAAAATGTTTGCCAACTATGATAAACCAGATACTATACTACTAAGGATTACGAGTAATATGTATTGAAACGAAAACATACATAAAATCGATAATTAATACGAGTACAAAGCATTTTATTTTAATAAAAATGACAGGCAATCATTAAAAACGTCACATTTGTTTTCTTAAAAAACAAAAAAACGCTCCCATTCATTCTGAATTAATCGAAGACTGCCTGGGTTTGTGAAATACAAACCCATGTGAGGTTCAAGTGTTCCTTAGAAAAACAATGAACCTCGTGGCTCGTACCCAATGAATTACAGAAGCAATAAAATTAATTACCTGTATACGAAGATGTCTTTGCCTTGGCCAAGATTCTTCTTATCCTAAAAGCGTGAGCTCAAAAAGCTCTCCCACGGATACTCAAACTCATTCTCCTTGGACAACCCAATTCCGACATCATCGAAATAGCTAGTCTCAGAGGCGCAGTCATCAAATATGAGTCGTTCTCGAGTTCGGACCGTGCCAGATAACCCGAGTGTACTCCTCGGAGCTCTCCATCTCACTCGTGAAGAGACAAGCTGGGAATACTCGAGGCGAATAATTCGAGCTTGCGGATTTCGTCTCCGGCGGTTTCATCGATTCCGATGGAGGATATTAGAAGGTTGAATTAGTTAGGTGATTAGTGTTAATCACTTGGTTACTAGATGACCCTAAGTCTATATAAAGGGTCCTAATCTGTTGGTTAATTGTGTGGGATAGTGAGATCCTCACCATAGTGAGAGAGAGGGTAACTTGGGTCTCTCTCCATAAAATCTCATAGGGTTATGGGATTAGTTTATCTCCCTCAAGTGAGGGTAGATTAGTGTGTAAACCCAAGTGGGTTTTCATGATATGTTACTCTTGAATATGATATGATTCTTCATTTCTCTTCTCCTTATTTTACTCCAAGAAAATTAACATGGTATCAAAGCAGGCTGTATCATAGACTTAATATGTGTAATTCCAAGAAAAATGGAGGGAAATGAATTGAAACGTCAGGCACTTCCTCATTTGACAGTGGAAGCAACAATAACCTCCCACGCTTCAGAATAATGGAAGCCAAACTCGAGTCCTTATCTTCTTCTGAGAAAACAAATCCCAAATCCATGAAACCCTTGAGCTCTTCGAATTCGAGGTCTGACAAGCTCTTGTTTTCCCGTTTCTTCCTTCTCCTTCTTGCAATATTCTTATTAATAGGCGTCACTCCAAGATTTTCTTGCGCTCCGTCTTCAACTTGTGGATCTGTGACTTCTTTTCTTGAGAGGATGGTCTGAAGATCTGCTTGAACAAGAACAGAGTCTGGAGAAACAGAGTCATTCTTGAAGCTTGAAATGGAGCTCAGGGACCTTGAATGCTGCTAAAGAATTTGGAGCACATTAAAACTGTAATTACAGCCAAGGAGGTCTTCTTGATGTCTTCTTGATCAATTCCTCTAATACATTGTTTGTTCAACTTGTTCAAGACCAGGTTCGACGTTGTCACTGTACTGTTTTCTCTGGTTCTCGTAGATGTATAGTATGCTCCATCTACACTTCCATATGTAACTCTTCAAGTCTGAAAAGATGAATTGCCAGTCTTTGGGGGTTCTACCTTGTAATGGTCATCCCTGTGAGTCACCTGCTTGAACTTCCTCTCTTCATCATCATCATCATCATCATCATCATCATCATCATCATCTGGATGTTCAACAGATGGCTCCATGAAGCAGAAGTAGGACCAAATATGCTATCAAAGGGACGAGTAAAAAAAAAAAAAAACGATCATCAAATGGATCCCTTCCTCCAAGAATGTTCGACAGCATTGATCTATGTGATCCAAAGCCGCTAAAAGAATTATTCCTTGATCGAAACATTTTCTCACTACTTTCTCTTCTCTTTTGCATATTTTTGATCAAGATAGAGAAGAGAAAATAACCAGGAATGGCGAGAGAAGTTCTGCAGCATCTACACAGGAGTGCTCCTTCAAAGACTTTCTTAGTTGACAGATTTAAGTTGCCTTCTGCTATTGCGGATCTTTTGCCTTTGGCTTCTTTGGAGCGGGGGTTCTACTGGATGGAGTAATGCTCATGGGTCTTGGAGGATGTGTCATGGATTCTGATCTATCCAAAATCCTCCTCATATCAAGTGGAGGTGGAGGTATTGCAGTAGCCCTTCTAGATAAAGGCGATGGTGCAGAAACAGTTGTCCCATAACCTAATACATATCTCATTTCACGATTGTAATCCGATTCTATTATAGCCCATCTGTCCTCAAATATCTTTGATAGCTGCTCTGCCATTACATGAACATCTTGTCCAGGTGGGCTATATGTCATAGCATTACGAAATGTAAGTCTCACATCCTCCGCAAATTCATACCTAAGTCCACAGGATGTGTGATGATGCTGAAGTAATCATGCAATCCAAGTCCCTCAACATCAACAGGAGCATTGAAAACCCAGCCATGCTTGTGTTTCATCAACTTCTCGAGCAATGAACTACAGCTTTTCAAAAACTTCTGGAGGAATTTCTCTAATTGCATTTAGACTGGTTAAGGAGCGAAAATTTTGCAGCCGGCGCACTGCTTCCCCATCAGATCATAGCACTGTTGTTAGATTATGAATCTGATGATGAAAAGGAAAAGGTGGCGTCAGTGGCAGAGCTTCAGTGGAATAGAATGGTGGAAGAAGAAGATGAAGAGAAATAGAGCAATGTTCAATGTTCAATTTGTAAAATAAAAATGGTTTGGTTTAATTCACTTTATTCCCTTGTGTTGTGTTGGCAAGTTGAACACCTAGAGTTAAGGGGTGTCAACTTGACCGGGAGTGTTAGAAGGTTGAATTAGTTAGGTGATTAGTGTTAATCACTTGGTTACTAGATGACCCTAAGTCTATATAAAGGGTCCTAATCTGTTAGTTAATTGTGTGGGATAGTGAGATCCTCACCATAGTGAGAGAGAGGGTAACTTGGGTCTCTCTCCACAAAATCTCATAGGGTTATGGGATTAGTTTATCTCCCTCAAGTGAGGGTAGATTAGTGTGTAAACCCAAGTGGGTTTCCATGATATGTTACTCTTGAACATGATATGATTCTTCATTTCTCTTCTCCTTATTTCACTCCAAGAAAGTTAACAGAGGAATCAATGGGATCTAGATCTTTATCTGGGATCGGAAAACGACCATTCAGGTATCAGGTTTGGATGATGACAAGTTTGGGTTTTGATCATCGTCAATGAGAGAATCAATGAGTCCGAGACCCACTGGTTGTGAATCAAGTTTATCCCAATAACGCCGGGGCTGTTCGCCGAAAGAAGAAGAAGAAGGCGATGTTCGGGGCTGATGTTTTTCAAACCAGAAAGTTTTTGAAGACGAAGATGGGTTTACTTGAATCGAGTATGGAGGTTGGGCTCATGATTGTTTCAGTTTTAAAGAACCCTTTTGAAGTGAGGTTCGTGAACCAAACAAACACACACAAATAAAAAGTTTCAGAAAGTTACAAGTTTAGATTCTTACAACACCATCTTCTTGGCTTGAAAGTGTATGCCAAATCAACCGGAGAGAAGGGAAAACAAGAACTTTCTGAATTTTCTGGGCTTAAACCTCTTTGAATAATCTCGTCTTCGTCTATGGGACTATGGGTTGCGTTTTTTCCTTAAAAAACACATGTGGCATTTTTAATAATTGCCTGTCATTTTTATTAAAACAAAATGCTTACGTGGCTTGGAAGAAAACGTCTGTTTATTAGTGTGTCCTGGAACCAATCTAATTATTTGTGTGTTAATTTTATCTTCAAATATTTTTATTTTTACAATGTTAATTATATTTTTAAAATTAATTTAGTGTATTAAATATTTTTTTATCTTAAAAAATATCATATTAACTAATTTTTTAATATAATTAAATTAATTAAATAAATATTATATTAAAAACATAAAAAATAATCTATAAACTTTTTTTGTTTTTAGTGCAAAAATTTTTAAAAAGGGTTTAAACTCACTCACAATCCAAGAGCAGAGCGAAATCAAGAGTAGGACGAAATTTTCTTTCTTCCTAAGCAATACCAATGTCGGGCAGGGCGAGTCATCTATTACCCTCAAGCGTAAACCTAGGTACCCAGAAGCTACGATACATCCCCAAACGTCGTGATTGGAATCACAATAAAGTGATACTCGTTAAAAATTAAATATATTTTAAATAATCGCATCTCTCATCCCTTCACTAGCTCTGAAAATATTCTATAAACTGTATATATAGTATTAGGGCCTGTTTGGATAGGATTATAAAAAAGGACTTATGAATAAAAAGGGCTTATAGACAGCTTATGGAAAAGGGCTTTTAGAGAAGAGTTTATGAGAAAAAAGTGGTTTTGAATAAATAAGTATTTGGATAGTTATTTTTAAAATGACTTTTTGTATTGGAAATTTATCAAAAAGGTATGATTTGATTTAAAGTAAGAGAGAGAATAGAGGAAGAGAAAAGAGAAGAGAGAGGAGAGAGAGGAGAAAAGAGAGAGGGTGTAAAAAAAAGTAGGAGAGAGGAGAGAAGGTGTAAGAAAAAGTAGGAGAAAGAGGAGAGAGTGTAAGAAAAAGTAGGGGTAATATAGTAATTGGATAATCCATAAGCTCTTTTACTGTTGAAAAAGTTATTTTTAATAGCTTATTCAAAACTATGATTTTGTCCAAAAGTACTTATGGACAAATATGGCTGTTTGTTTTAAAAAAATTTTAAACTAAAATTTTGCCCAAAAGACTTCTAAAACCATAGTTTTAGAAGCATCCAAACACACCGTTAGTTGTTAGTCGTGCCTAGTTGGCTCGGTTATGCCCAATCAAGCCGATCCACATAATTAAATGAAAATGGAAACATATTATACCAAACAATGGGCTGAGGTTGCGTCCAACCAGATCCATTGTTTGTGTGGGTATGTATATATTTAGTTTTTGAATTATTTAACAAAAAAAAAAGTTTTTGAATTTTATATTTAAGAAAAATCTCTGAAAAAAAACAAAAATTGGTAAATTTAAGAATCTAAATATTATAAATAATGTAGAAATATTAAGATATAAATTAAAATTTAGAGCCAAAATGTCTTTTGAACATCAAATACGGTTACTTTTTTTTTAAATAATATGATTGTTATATTAACAAAAAAATTTAATTTAATTAAATTAATTAAATATATTTTATATTACATTAAGGAGGAGTATTTTTTTTCCACTCATTTTTCTTGTCACTTATCCGAGACAAGGAAAGCAAAGAGAAAATTGACCAACACATAGAGCACACTGACTCGTGCAGAAAGGTTATATATTACACAATACACAAGGTTGAGTAGAGAAAGGATGCTACATAGGCCGGTCAGGAAACGAAAGAGGAAAACAAGTTCAAACAATCGGAAGCTGCCACATGATCAATTGTGTTGTTTGTCCATAATTGCGTCCTCATGGCTGCCATAAGTGAAGCAAGAACCCGATATTGTCTACGCAATTGAGCTGCTTTCTTCTTCTTCCCCAGAAGATTTGGACTTGTTTGAAGAACAAGACCAGTCAAATTCCCTCAATTTCAGAAGCAGATACAGCACTATGCCACATCCAAACCCTAGAGCAGCACCAGAGCTTGAGAGAGAAACAGCAGCACAAACCAACATCACGAACGATTCTTGCTTCGTGTTCATGTCCTTTGAAGCCATGGCCAGTTCAATTCCTGCGAATAACAGTAGCACGCCAAGGATTCCGATGGGGAATTCGTTCAGAATCCTCACGAATGAATTCCCCAGAACCAGAGCAATCACCAATTTCCCAATCCCTAGAAACACCACAGAAGCTCCGCTTCTTCCCCCAAATCGATACTGACCGGCTAATCCACCAGCTCCGTGGCAGCAAGGCATCGCGCCGAACCAGCACCCTACGAAGTTCATCATCCCGACGCTCACTGAAACTTTCATCGCCGAAGCTTCTTTTTCCGGGAACAAATCGCCTGAGAGTTTACACACTGCTATCACTGAGTTCAAAATTGACAGTGGAATCTGCGGAATCGCTGCCCGGAGGAACCCTATTTTCCAATCCTCCCACGTGATGTGTATTAGAGAAATCTTTGATGGACCGAATCTCAGATCTTGGAATATAGAAGGGTCACGGATAAAACAGAGGATCAAGCCGAATAAGAACACTATGAGAGCAGTTGGAATTGCTGATAAAACCCGCAATCTCCTTCTAAACTTGAGTTTCGGGTCGAGTTGAGTTTCGTTTTCTTCTTCCTGGCTGAGATTCGCTGTTCCGCTGTGACTGTGATCGTCGACGCCGGCGCCGGCGGTTAGGATGAGAAACAGAACGGCGGAGAGAGCGACGATGAGGCCATCGAAGCCGAGCCAGGAACGAGGAGGACCAGATTTAGAGGTGGAAATGTCTTGATAGTAGCGAATGTATTTGATGGCGGAGAAAGCGAACTGGAGACCTTGGGAGAGTTGGATGCCGCGAACTACAGGGAGGGGGAGGTAACGGTAGAGGAAGGTCATGAGGCCGGTGCAGCCGAGGAGGAGTAGAACAGCGGCGACGGAGAGTCCGGCGGCAGCTATTTGAGGGATGGTGAGGGGAGGCGATTCAGAGATGGCGACAGCAGCGATGGACTTCATGGGCTGAACCGGCATGGGAAGTCCGAAGAGCAAACCGGTGGCGATGTTGTAGAGGGAGGTGAAGACGAGAGTGGTGGTGAGGTCAAGGTTGTTCACCAAAGCCAGAGCCAGAACGATAGGGATGTACGTACCGAGATCGCCGACGGCACCGGATAGCTCTGACCAGAGTGAAGTTTTAAGCTTGATGGAGTCCGGGAGGCGAGGGCGGCGCCACCGGTCGCGTAGGAGAGGAGTAGTGACGGTGGGGTGATCATCGAAGTCAGCGTGTCCCGCCATAGTGTGGGCAGAGAAAACAGTGGCAGAATATATGATGGATTAATTTCTTCAGAATCCAAACACTCGTATGATATATAAATAATGACTAATGAGGATGTTAAAGCAAGCCAAGCCAAGCCAAGCCAAAGCATGATGGTGCTTGCCATAAATGAGGTACAGATAAGTTTTAATTCCCTTAAAATATCTCATTTATGTTTCTTTTTTTTTTAATTTTCCAGCCAAATGGGTGTTTTTTGTTTGTTTGTATGATTATTTTTTTCCTAAATTGGCATGCGAGATGAGAATTAAATCTAACGCAGGAAAGTTGAAAATTAGCAGAAAGTCAAGTGAAGAACCAATGCTTTTGAGATAGAGGTGGGTGACGCAAGAATTAATAATTAGTTTTTGTCAACCTCATTGGATGAATTATAGATTCTAATATTCGAGCATCCAAAGAAACAGCAGCCATAAGCTAAGAAGATGGAATTAATCATCCTATCAATTTTCACCTTTCTATTGGAATCCACTACTCACAGTATATAAACAACTTAAAGGAACGGTTGCTACTTAATTAGGCATGTCTACAATATTAAAGCTTTTTCTAAAAATGAGAAGTTATAAATTTAATTCTATTTATAATTAGAAACTATTGGTACTTATCTTTTTTAATAAAAGAAAAAACTAAGCATACCCTAGACTTAAAGTGACATTTTTTATAATTTTTATCAATGCTTGTGGATGATGAGAGTCTCGATATGCTTGAGCAAATACCATCTATTATCTTTAATATAGAATTTAATTAAAAAATTGATCTTAATCCTAAATATAAAATTTATTTTTTATATTTAGTAATTTTTTTAAATTAGTCTTAGTGATACTCTTTTAATAATAGTCAAATAAGAGAGAGAGGATGGAGGTTAAGAAAGATGATTATGATCTTTTAAAAAAATATTATATTAATTAATTTTTTAATCTAATTAAATTAGTTAAATATTTTTATAATAAAGACTAGAGAAGTAATTATTTTTTGGATTAATATAGTGTTCCATTCTTAAAATTTATTCTCATTTTGATCAAGTTTCCACGGAAAGAAATTTGGAGGATTAAAAACTATAATTTGAAGCTATAGAAATTAAAATATAATTAGGGTAAAATATAAAAAATAAATATTGTATTTTTTTTTTTAAATAAGGCAGGGGTGAGGAAAATGACAATCCATGCATGGTGAGGAGAAGGTTAGATAGAGGGAGCCAGTGAGTAAATTAGAAGCGTAACGGAAGTTCAAACCTGAGGGGGAAGCCCTGGACCATCAGGTGTGCCTCTAATTAAAGATTCTGTTCTGCTCACATCACACTTGTTATTGTGTGTCTCTAATTAAAGATTCTGTTCTGCTCACATCCCGCTTGTCATATTTGTATGTGCTTCTTTGGTTTCTCTTACTTTCACATCCACAACTTCATCTATATTCTATACCCTACACGTTCTTTTCGGCTTATCAACATACTCCATCTGGATGTTTTCAAATAAAAAAGAATATCTTACAAAAGAATCTTTACTATTATTATTATTATCAAATATAAGAAATAATTGATTGAAGAAAAAGTATATTCCCGAATAAATTATTATCTTCTTTAAAATATTTTATATTATGAAACATGAAATATTTATTAAAAAAAATAAGTCTTATAAATTGGAACTATGGAATACGCACAATTAAGGACAAACAAAGAGAAATAGTTTTTAGATGCCAACTACTTTTAATAATGTTTCTTTAATTCCTCTATGCACCACTTGACTTTGTTGTCCTGTTCATATATTCGATAAGGCGAGGAATAAATACACACACCCCACATTCCCCCACAGTTTGACACAATATTCGAATGTTTAATATATTTAGTATCCAATAATATTGGAAATTTATAAAAGAGTTCATGTGCTTAGTAAATAAAGGAAAAAATTAAACACATAACATGCGAAAATGAATTTCTAAAAGTTAAAAGAAAAAGGCTACTATCAATAATAATTTATTAGTAATTAGTTATAAATATCTAAAAGGTATACTGTGTCCAAGACCAAACTACGTACACTTGCATATTAGCTAATCTGGCTAACTCGTAATTGAATATAATTAACATACACACCCACACAATAAAACAAAAGACATGATGCCATCATATGTTCCTGCGTGCTAGAAGCCTTAGAAGCCTTACATTTTAAAGTCTGACACAAACAGAGAAAATTGCACATATAGCTTTGGACTAATTATACACACACACACACATATATATATATATATATGAGTATGACTCTAGTATTGTGTGTAGACGAATGATTCAAGACATTGATCTCCTCCACTTAGGATGATGAGTCTTAGCCTTGAGCAGCCTCGTCCTCATGTTCATAGGCGTTTGTCTCCGAAACCCCACAACCCTGTCCTCATCATTTTCATCTTCAGTGTTATTCATTTCAACACTCCTACTTATGCCGCCGCCAGCAGTGGGGGTGGGTATTATCCCTGCAGGCTTCTTCCACCAGAAGAAGCCAAGCTTCCTCTTCTCCGTCATCCTCTCCATCTGCGCCTGCATCGCATTGCATTGGCTTTGCAGCCTCACCACGTCTTCCTTCAGCTTGTTTATCTCTTTCCCTTCTCGCCTCGACACGCACCTCGCCGTTTGCTCCGACTCCAGCTGGTGGGGCTGGTTGTGGTTCAGTTTGGTTTGCTCGGAGAAGAGCACCTGTAATACTGCTCGGACCGGCAAGCGTTCATTTTGAGCCGCATGAAGAGACGCCTCCGCCGTGAGTTTGCTGCTATCTATCAACCTGCACAATCCCTTCCTTTCTTGCTTCGAAACCCCTGCATGCGCCTTTCACAAAATCGTCGTAAGATTCCGGCTTTCCTTAAAATTCCAAAATAACTCCATATGTTAAATTTGCAATTTGTTCATTTCAAATATTAAATTGAATATTTCATTCATATTTTATTTTGACTTTGCAATTAATTTTTAAAAAAAATTGCCAAAAAATCCCATATCACTGGCCAAAGATATATAATTAAGGACCTAGATTAATATGTTTAACTTATCTTTAGTAGATACAATCCTCTCTTTAATTAGGTGTAACATTCAGTTTTCTTTTTTATTAAAGATAAGTTAACAATAAATTTTGCTTTTAAACAATTTTTTCTTAATTTTTACTTAAAGAAATAAAATATAATTTACCCATGAAACGCCTCTTAAAATAATAATAAACCTTTAACATGCATGAAATTAATACTTCCTTTGCTCTTAATTAAAAAAATTAGACAAAAAATTTACTTTAATTTTAAATATAATACCCTAATCTATTTTATTTTTTAAATTTATAATTTTTTTTAAAATATTTATATTAATTACGTATTGAGGAAATTTTTATTAAGGGGTAATTTTAATGTTAATAATTAAAGAGGACATTTTAAAAAAATTCACACCCTATTATTATAACTAATTATCTTAATATCTATAAATTAATTATCTAATTTTTATATTAAAGATATGAGATAGAATCGAACGCACATAAATATATATCAAGTGGCTTTAATTTTAAGTATGAATTAATAGATTAATAGGTGGATAATTAACTCGATCCATAATTAAGCACTCTGAAAAGAAAAAAGAACACGTGTCACATACTTTAAGGTAAGTGTCAATGGCCCTGTACAAGCCATCGTCTGTAGCTCTTGCATGAGTAGGGAGAGCTCCGGAGAGCGCAACGAACTCAGACAAGCTCAAATTAGCATCAATGGCGGCCTCGGCGAGGTACGAATCCACTAACTTAGCCACCTTAACCAAAGCAGCAGCACTCTTCGCTCCCTCACGATCCAAATTCACGAACCCGTTCACCAACCTAATCACAAGCTCTACGTCCAACAATGTCCCACATGTGTGATTGAAGGAAGGAATCATTAGCTCCTTCAACGAAGCCTCATCAAGCTGCCGTGAAATCCTCTTCTCAAGCTCCGATCTGAATGCGGCCTCAACGCCGACCATGTTGGCTGTTCTGAGAAGGCGAAGCAGGAAATTGCAGGGGATCGAGTTTTTCTCCGGAGGCAGAACGCCCAATAGGGTTTCGACGAAGAATCGCTTCTTCATCCACGAAACGGCCACGCTTTCGGGAGATTCTTGGAATTGAGTGAGGCTTCGGTCTGCGACGGCGATGGAAGAGAGTTCAGGGAGCCATTTGGAGGCGTAGTGAGTGATAACGGCGCCGATTAGGTCTGCACACACGCCTTTTGATTTAATGCCTGAGAGAGTTTTCACGAAGAAGTCGATGTCTAGAATGCAAGCATCATCCAACCAGCTCTCAGAGAAGCAGCCATCTGCTGGGTCGGATTGCTTCTTCGTCATTTTGGTGGTCATGAGAGAAGAAGAAGAAGAAGCTCGTTGCTAATGCGGGACTTTCGATCTCTGGTTCATGCATATATAGAAGGAGTTAATTAAGATTTTTTTTTTTTCATGGAGATGAACAAGGAAAGGACCACAGTTTATGAACACAAGACGATAAATATTCCCTGACTCAGATGGAGCATATGTATAGTGACGGTTGGAAGAAGATATCCTCAAAATTGCATGAAAGCAACTTGAAATGGACGTCTCTGCTCTATCTTCTCGCTATCTCATGATATCATTCCAAGGAACCTCAATGGCAGAAAACTGAACCATTGGATTAATTGAACCATCTCAGTACATTATTTTAGCTTACCTCTAATATCTACGCAGTTATTTATTATTAATTTATTAATACAATTAATAGACTGTTTTTCTAGGTTTTTAATAAAGGCGATTCAATGAAAGTAAGGATAAGCAATGAGAAATCGATGACCATTGTCCAGACTCACAAGTGAATTTGTTTCTTTTCCTAACAAAATTACAAAAAAGTAGAGCTAAAAAAACTACTATTTGAATTATCTACCTATCTTTATTATTTATAAATAACATTTTTCTTGTTACATTTATTTTTTATAAATAGCTGGGGAAAACTGAAAATCAGACAAATGCAGCTTCGGGTATTGGGCCCACTGCATTTATTACTTGGTCCACCCCACTTACGATTCGAAAGGGGCCCATTACCCTAAATTTGATTGGGCAAGCGAATTGCGTTTATCCTCGATCATACTCCTGATTGGTAAAGCCGCAAAAAACAAAATCTAATTTAGCTTCAAAACCTTCATATGGTTTGTACCAAAAAAAAAAAAACCTTCATAATATGGTGGTCTGCCATTACAAGAGTGGGTTGCTTCCTCTTGTCCTTCTTCTCCTTCTCCTTCTCCTTCTCCTTCTCCTTCTCCTTCTTGATTGAAAAAAGAAAAGATTCTACAAAGGAGAAAACTCCATCCATGAGGGCCAAGCAAGGAAAAAAATGGGCAGTAGAAGTGAGTACAAAACTTCTTCTATAGAGTAATGACCTCCAACTAACAGGGACACCTAATATGTGGCTCTCATCAGTTCCACTTAATCTTTCTGTTGAGCAATTTCATAGAAAGAAATATGATTAAATATTGCTGAGTTGAGGTTTCACTCATCAGATGATGGATCTAATGGTGATACAACATTTCCAACCTCAATCTCTTTCTCGAGTGCTTCCTCTCGTCTCAATGCAGTGAACTAGGTTTCCAATGACTTGGCAGCCGATAAACAAGCAAGAACAATCACCAGAAGCAACCCTCCCAGTTATGGAGTTGAATTGGCTAGTGATCCAAAAGTTAAGATCATAAACTGCTGAATTAGGGCCCCTCCTGACTTCCCCAGTGCGTTGCAAACAACATCAATGGCTGCCTTCCCTTTCACCTACACCAAACAGTTTAGAACCCATCAAATTTAGTTACATACAGAAGGCTATGTTTTAAGATCTAACTTGAAAACTGTTCTCATCAATTTGGTTTCATATATGTTTTTTTTTTATATATAGCTATATGATTGGATCAGATTCGATCATTAGCGAGTCTAGTTCACCCAAAGACGTTTTATGCATTTTCGTGGATTCGAATTTTAGACCCACTGTTAAATGCTGGCCAATTCCTCGAGTTCATGTGTAAGGCCCCGGCCTGGCCTGGGCCAGGGACCACTTGGTCTTAAAGCACATAGGCTGAAGAGAATGGGCTTCAATTTAAGGCATTAACCCAAATGTCAGGAATAGACCTAATTCCACCATGTTGGGGGATGTAATATCCATGGACCTTCACAATTCACATCCCATGAACAACTCTGATTTTAAATATCCTGAGGGAAGGAAGATTCCATTCCATACCTTGGTGTCCTCATCAAGGGGTATGTAGGCCATTTCTTTCCAGGGATCAAATAAACTGTATTTAGCACTTTTGCTGAATATGTTCTGCATGGAACCCACATATACAGCTGCAAGTAGTGGTGTCATTCCAAACTTTGCGATAACTGGCGAAAGCGGATCTCCAAACAGTAGAAGAGAAAAGAAACCAACGCAGGTAGGAGGACTGTTAGTGTAATCTTGGCAGCAACTCCCCATCCATATTTGTCAAATATAAATTGACTCAGACGCATCATTGTGAATGTAGCAATTCCAGTTGCAGTTGAGAAGTCACCCATAAATGAAGAATACTCATTTGGGCTAGGAAACTGCATTATTTGCAGGGAAGAAGAGATAGAGCTTAGTCAGATTGTCTGCTATAAAACCAAAATCCACACACTACCTGAGCTTTTAGCTTTGATTTCCATGTAACCTCAGCAAGGTTAATGCTAATTCCATATGCAACCATCAAAGTTGCCAGATCCCTAATGTACCTTGAAGACACCAAGAACTTCAAGTCTCAATTGTTCCCATTTTGGCTTTTTCCTAGAGAGGTACACAATTAGAGAGAAATGTCACTTAGCATATTCCAAATCAAACTAGATAGTAAATTTCATAGTTTCCTTAGTAAACCAGTTATCAATTATTAATAAACTAAAGAATGTAAGAAATGGGTATCAAACAAGAGAAAATGGGTGAATAATTATAAGTGGCAGATTTATGCATGCTTGAGGAACAAACGTACAACAACAACAACAACAACAACAAGCTTTATCCCATTGTTTTAGAATGTTATCTTCTTTTTCTTACTGTGTGTAGGAAGAGGAACAAAATTATTCACCCTCCAGTAGAAGCAGATTGCAGCTCCCATAAGCACAACAATACTCAACATTCCTTTCAGAGAAATGGCCCAACCATCAACTGTAGGACCTATGCTTTTTCCTCAGATTTGAGAAGTATTTTACTGCCCGACCTGAGAATACAAGGGCTACATTGGCCCTAAGTCCAAACAAAGGATAGAACCTCTTTGCTTCATCAACAGTAGTTATCTGCATTAAGAAAACAAAGTTTCAGTCATTCTACTCTGTAAGTACAACCAACACGGAGAAATTAGAAAACAATACAGCAACAACAACGACAATAACCCTTATCTCACTAGATAAAATCGGTTATATGGATCACACAACACCATTGTAACAACTAAATCTTTAGATAGATTGTTAATCCTAAATTAGGAGGCAATAATATCATTAATTTTGGAACAGATTGCAAGAAGGAAAATTGTACAGTGAATGCTTTCTCTAAACATAGAGAAAAATCACTAAAATTTTCACTCAGTTACAATAAAGAAAAACAAATCATTTGATAGAAAAATTACATACAGTTCTGCTTTTGTTCATCCTTCTTGACAACTCTCAACAGATACACTGCTACATAGGTGATGCAAGACATTAACCAAGAACAAAATCAACAACGTGATCACTCAAGATTCATCAGACTATAAAAAAATTCATGATATAATATAAAATTAAAGAACTACAAAGAACAATGGAATTGGATGCCATTCATTGTAGACACTTTCACATCAAACCAGTTTTCTCTTGTGCATCAATATCTCATTCATAATCATACTTATGGAACTCATTCACCTTTCGGATTACATCTAAATCTGATCAATGTATTAGCTACCTAAGAACAGAAGAAAGTAAAACAATTCAATTGCTAATCAAGATAGGCAAATCATATCTACAGTTCTACATTTAACCGAACCAGGTTTAAATATTAGTTAGTGAAGAATGATTTCATATTCAGAAAGCAAAATGTAGAATATGCTTAATCAAGATCCCAAGGTTAGGATATTAAAATCACAAACACATTGAGGGCCACAAAAATAAGACAGGAGTATGTTCATCCAATGAAACTACCTGATTGGCAAATCCCCAAACAGCACAGAAATGACCTCACTACCCCACAATTCAACCATGACATAGAATAAGCAGAAGCTCCAAATTCTAATAATTGCAAGAGGACCAAGGATGTTAAGAAGCTTATCAGCGAATGCCTGAGAGTGAATATAATTGCTAAGTGGATACAGAACAAAACCAAAAGCCCCAAGGAAAGCTATAAAGGGGACAATAACAGCGTAAAAAAGAGCTTGCTGGATATAACATTAGCCAATTTAGTATACAACAACCTGAATCCAACAGCCATGGGTAAATTGACCCATGTTTTCAGAAATGGTATAATCTCTGCGCTACTTCCTCTGGCTGTCACTAGCAGAACATCCTTGGTGTCTCTTAGGATTGTGTAGTTAAAGAGAATGCAAAAGAACATCATCCCAAGAGGTATGATCTTCTTGAGTGTGGTTATCTCAATGCCCAATAATTTTGATTTCTCATTTCCCATTTCTCCAATTACAGGCTGATCATCATCTGCTGCTGCAGCAGTAGCTTCGGCCTTGCAAATTAAAAAGTTTCGGTCTTCTTTGATAGAAGGACTTGGATTTATACATAAAACCCTGTAATTTTTGGAAGCCATTTGTAGATAGAGAACACCAATTAAGACTTTTGGGTTTCGGCGAGAAAAATCTGAGCTTCAAGCGCTGTGATGGATGGAATACCCTATTTCAGGGGTAGGTTGAAGGAGAAAGAAATCCTTTAGTTAGAAGAACAGCGTCCGTTTCTCAGTTTCTTGCTTCAGGAAGGAGAATGCAGAGTTGCAAACAGAGACTCGTAAGAGGGAGAGAGAAGGCAACCAACCAGGGGAGAAAAAACAAACGAAAAAAAATCTCAAAAGGAATATTTGCTAGGTGTTTTTTTTTTCTAGTTATAAGAGAGGGGCTAATGCCCAAAAAAATTGAATAAACTAAAATATAAGAAAATTATCTTTCAAATACTCAAAAATAATAAAATTCTTTAAATATAAAAGGTAAAAAAAATAAAATTATCATGTTAATTAATTTTTTTACAAATGTGTAAACTAATTTATTTTGATCTATATGCTGAATTTAACACCTAGCTATATTTATTAGGTGTTAAATCTTGTTGACAAGTTCTCTTTTTTATTTTTTATTTTTGACAAGTATAATTGAAGTTAGGAAGAGTCAGCTTTCCACATATTGAACCTTGCTAACAAATTCCTACCAAGTAAATATTTGTTAAATAACAATTCTTCTTACTATTTTAACAAGTTCACATTAGATTATAAAGACACATTTTAAATATTAAACATTGTTGACAAATTCCTTTTAATAAATTGACAAGTAGACGTGATTAAATTGGCAAGTCTACTTAAACGTTAACGGTGGTGAAATATTAATATAACTATGGATGGATGGATAGTGGATTATATCATTTTATATTTGTGTTAGTTTAATGGTTATAGAAGTGCAAATGTTTGTAATTAGGTGCTAATGGCTAATGCAGACTAAAACAGTGAGTTATAAGTAGTAAATGGAACACAAACGAAATTTTTTGACCAAAACACTTGAAAGCAAAGCCACGTAGCTCCACTTTTATTGAAAAATGCTCGTGGCGGAGGACACCCTTGCAAATCGCCCACCTTGTCTTGGGTAGAATTCTTTCTTGCAAGTAAAGTAGACGAGTTCCTTTCATGTCCCTTCAAAAATGATTTGGACTTGCATGTGCAATGGCAACAACCCTTATAATGGTAATATTCAAAGAGAGCAAGCATCCATTCATATCCATACTTAGTGGACTCATTTAGTAATAATTTCATTTCATGAAAATGGGAAGATTGGACATGGGTGGGCCCCAACATCAAATTGGGCTACGGGCCAATGAAAGCCCGAATCATTGAGATTCCTTAGGCCCATACCTGCGGACCCTCTCATCGATCCACTCTCTCATGTCCTTCAGCACCAGATTGGCACAGTCGTCGGGCTCCCCTTGGATCAGAGAATGGTACATCCCATCGTAAAGCTTCAAGCTCTTGTCCTCACTGGATGTTCTCTCACACAACAAACGGGAAGATGACGGACACGTCACTCCGTCCGCGGTTCCGTGGGCGGTGAGAAACGGCGCCGTTACTCGGGAGAAATTTTCCTGTATGTAATGGCACACCCTAGCCAGCTCCCTCATTGTACCAACCCTAGGTGGGCCCGTGTACCTTCGTGGGTTGGACGCTATGATCTTCAGCTTCTCAGGGTCCTTTATGGCTTTTCCCACCATTTTGTTGTCTGGCATCGTCGCCCACGTGTCAGCTATCCCAAACAGCAGACCATACAAGAACAATCGAACCTGTCATCCACCAGAAAATCACCAACCTCCTTATCTTAACATCTCACTTGTAAAAATCAAAATTATTTAATCAGGTTCCCTAATTTTGAGATTGCAAAACATTTCAAATATTATTAACATAAATGTATACCATGAGACATTAACTTTAAAATCATAAAAAATTGAAACATTGTGTACCCAGAATAACAATTCTCCTAAAATAATTTTATATTACGTATTAATTCCAAATATTTTCCGTGGTTAAAATTATATGATGAGACTCGCTAATTCTAAATTCTACTAAAATTAGGTAAAATTATAGAAAAAATTTTATTATAAAATTTAATGTCAAAATAACTAAAATTTATTTAAAAATTTATGTGTAATTTATTTTTAATCGTATTTTTTTAATTATATTCAATATATTTTTAATTATATATAAAATATAAAAAACATTTTTATTAATTAAAAATATATTATATACTATTAAAATAGTGTTGTATTACTTATCAAATTTTAGAATGGAGATTCTTCAACAATTTTTTTTAAAAATTACTTATAACAGCACAAAACTTAAAATATTTAATCTATTGGTAACAGTGATGACTTGGAATTACCTTGCTGGGCTTCATGTTCTCGGGCATGACGAAAAGTGGGGCCGAGAAGATGAGGCCGGTCCACGTGCCTGGCTTGGATTGGAAATACATGAGCATAGTGGCGGCACCGCCCATGGACTCGCCGAAGAGGAAAGCGGGATGATGCTTGTACTCCTCACTCCGGCGAACATGAAGAAAGAAAGAGAGGGAAGTGGCGGCGACCTTCTCCATATCCCCGAGGTAGCATGGGATGCCATCGGATCTGCCGTGGCCGAGGAGGTCGGCGGCGAAGACGGCGTAGCCCCAGGTGGCGTAGTGGATGCAGATCTTCTGGAAAAGCCAGCCGGTGTCGGAGCCGTAGCCGTGAGTCATGAAGACGGTGGCCTTAATCGGAGTGGCGGGATCCAAAGGAAGAAAAGATTGAGTGAAGAGTTTGCCATTGGGAGTCTGAAAGTAAGATTTGGAGTTGCGAACTCCTTGAGAAGCGTAATACTCGTCCTCGGGCATATCGCCCCAGAAATTGGGAGGAGGAGTTTCAGAGGAAGCCATTGTTGTTGAAAGGCAAAGCAAGGAAGCTGTGCTTGGTTTTGATTTTAAAGAGGCAAATTTGAGGGCCTCTGAGTTTCCTGCTTCTTCATCATTCAAGAGATAACATGCCCGGGAGTTGGTGAATCCTTTTTCTTTTTCCTTTTCCTTTAAATAATTAGAAAATTGTATTTTTTATTTTTATTTTTTTTATCAACTCTATTCAATAAAATTTTACTTCGATTATATTTAGATTGACTGGCGTCAAGCACTTATTTATAGTACGTAAATCTCATAATAAAAAAAATTTATATGCGCTAAATTTTAAATTCGACATCCTAATATTAAATCGTTTATTATTTAGGCTAAATGGTTGATTGTATATTTTATTTTTGAGAGGATTGGTTAGAGGGTTGGTGGATGGTGGGGCCCAACAGGGTAGGTGCACTCTATTTCGTTTTTTGGGGGATTTATGACCCACCAGCCACCACTTTATCAATGGTTAGGCAAGGAATTATTTTTTAATAATTGGTTGGCCATAGAATATTTTTTTTATAATCTAAGTTATTCCTCTGAATATTCCTAACTCAAAATGATAAGAGTTTCACAGGGAGTTTTTTGTTTTTAAAAATTAGAACAGTATTCTCTAATCTATAGTTTAAAAAATAATTCTCTTAAAATATAAATATTATTAAAATAAAATTTATTTTTTTAATAAAAAAATTTATATACACAATTTAATTGATAAGAAATAAATTTATTAGGAGGGACAAAATTTATTTAAGTGATCTTTATACTATTAGTACTACATGGAAGTTCTTAAAGGTAAAACTGTTTTTTAGTTGCATACAATGTTTCTTTAATTATATATATACATATAAATATAATTCATTTTATATATACAGAGGAAGATAAGCTACATTCCCTTAAAGGCATGCTCTCTTGAGTCTTTTCGGGCGGGAAGTAGGAGGATTTGTGTGTTTTACATTTGTTAAGGTTTAGCTAGAAATATCCCTTTTCGTTAATGGGGGTTAAAAACAATGGTAAGGGTATATTAGGAGGATTAAAGGCTGAAATTAATACGTGTAAAAATAATAGTTATCGTGTTCGAGAAAATTACCCTTTGAAGGACGATTAAAACAATAGTGCAACGCGTGTCATAGGAACAAGAAAATAAGACACTTGAAGAATAAGGGAGCTGTCAACATCTGGAATGCTAACGAATGAACGCTGAGAATGGATCTCTGCTAGGCAGTGCTGTCCAATGGAACACCTTGGATGTGTGTGTGTTGCATTATTATAAGAGACTAGCCATATTTAAATTTTTATTAAAAAAATATTAGTATTTAATATTTAATAGTATTTTGAATATATGTTAAAAAAACAATAATTTATATATAGTAAATAAATTTTTTTATTATCAGTTTTAAATAATAACAATAACAGCAACAACAATAATATTATTGTCCAATAAAGATATGTGAAAGAATGGGCTATAGTATATGTGGCTGAAGGCCATTTACAATTTACTTATGATTTCAGGTTGTGGGGGTCCCACAAGTTGGTCAGGTGATCCGCACCTGTGCCAGCCCTGCGTATTGGATGCATATGATCGGATCAATTGAATTCTTTTTTTTTTTTTAAATTTACACCATGAGTAATACACGACTCGTCTTATTTAATATTGATATTATTTAAAAAAAATATCTTATTTTTAGATCGTAGGTGAGCCCAATTCCTTTCTAAAAATTTTTGTATAAAAAAATTAATTTTTTAAGAGAAAATAAATATATAATCATAAAAAAATCTATAATAAAGAGTGGAAAAAAATAATGGAACTTTATATTAACTCTTAAGTTGCTTTACAACATTTATATATAATGTAAATTTTTCACTATAAACCACTAAATAAACATTGCTACTCTAATTTTTTTTTAAAAAAAAACTCATTATCAAGAAATTGGAGTATGGTATATATATTTTTTATAAGAACATGTATTCTCCTGTTAAAGATAATTGTGTCTAAAGCATAGTCAGACACTATATCTGTATACCTAGAAATATGTCATTTTTTTATATAAAAAAATTTAAGTAGGTTTATTATTGGTTTCCCCACTAAGGCTATGACAAAGCTCTAAGGTTAAAAAAATATTTATAAATGACTTACGGGCTCACCTATCAAATGAACACTTAAAACAGTAGAGAGAATCGAACTTATATTCTTATAAGATATAAATTTATTTATTATTATATGTGACAACTCTTATTGACTGCATACGGAGAAATAAGATAGTGAAGAAACTAGGAAGCCTGTTATATAGGTTTTGGGCTATGATCAACCAATTGAATTAATACTTAATAAAAAACAAAAAACAACGGAATTAGTTTATGCATGGGTGCTTGACCCAGACAAGCTGGGCTTAGTGGGCCTCTATTGAAGTTTGGGCCATGGCATTATACAAATAATTTTCTCACCAAGAATTAGTCTTTTATTCTAAAGTTAATCTCAAATTTATATGAATTTTAATTTTAATCCTTTAAATTTAAAATTATGAGTTTTGACCTATCTAAAATTTTATTAAATTTTAAGTATTAATATTTTATAGAAAAATAAATTTGAAGAACTAAAAGCTTATGGTTTAAAATTTAAAAATTAAAATTAAAATAAAATAAATTTAAAAGACTAAAGATTATATTAATATTTTATTATATTAATAGAAAATAAAAATTTATAAGCATATGATTTGAAGTTTAAAAAATTATTTATATATAAATTAAGATCTAAGAAGAAAAAAATAGAGTTATTTATTGTTCCTAATGTTTCATGCTTCATTAAAATTGATGAAATTATTGACTAACTAATAACAAAGTGATTATTTATATAAAATGAAAAAATTAAAGATAATTCCTTATCAAAATTTGAAAGTCAAAACAATTATTATATATACATGATTTATAAGCAAGGAAAAAACAAGGTTATTGTGCAATTTAACCAAATAACAAAATAGGATTCTTTATATATAAATTCTTCATTGATCAAAAGCATTAATGATTCAACACTAACCCGTCTTGTTAACTAATAATTAATAAATCTAACAACAACAACATATATATTTGGTGCCATGCATAGAAGATATACTGTGAACCGTCTAAAATATTAAACTCATTAAATTAAAAAAAGTTATAGATTAATTATAATATAATAAGGCTCAATAAAAAAAATTAGTCGCAGAGATATTGGCATGGTGATTTACAGGACAAAAGATTTGGCGGATTAAACTAGAATTAAAATAATAATTTCATGAAAAACTATCATTAGGCATGGTCTTCTTTCATTGCTGTCTCTGACTCTGTCATATAATTGGATATTATCAGCCAATATTGACGGGCTTCAACTTTGTCATCTTCTTCTTTATCTTAATCTTATTTTTTTTTATATTTTTAATATTTTAATTTTATTTATATTACAATTTTATTAATAATTATTTTAATTTAATACAATTTCACACATAATCAAATTAAAAAGATTATAGGTAAAATTATACTACAAATAAAATTAAACTACTAGATATATATGAGAAATAAGATCATGATATTTGGTGCTATATAACCCTTTTTTAAATACTATCTTTTATTTTTTTTTTTTTGTTTTGGTAAAAAGAAAAGTGTATACTAGCAGGAGTCGTTTACTATATTTTAAGAGTACAGAAACATGAGTGGATACAATTTAATTAATTAAGTTTCTTGTTTACATATCAAAAGACAACCCACTGTTGAGCTTTTTATATAGTTGAAATTATACTCAAATTCTAAAAAAGATAAATTATTATTATTAAATCTTATAAAATTATTAAATTGGTGAAAAGTCCTATCAATCTGAGAGGTTTATATATTAAAATTATGAAAAAAATAAGTTTATATTAATAGTACATTAACTTATCAATTGATAAGTTACTGTAAACTTATTTTTCCATAATTCTAAGAAAATATGCACATATTTCTTGAGATTTTATATTAATTTGTTAATTTTATAAGATTTTACAGTGATAATTTATCATCTTCTTTAACGTTCATCTAATTTCTCCTTATATATATATATATATATAGTTGGCTCTTGATATGATGCAGATTTATTGGAAAGATGGAAAATGAAGAAGACAACAAGAACAACAACGAGGCTTACAACATTTTAAATTACTGTGTGTCCAACAACTGATACTCCCTATTTTTTACTTATTATCTACTTGATGCTTGAGAAAGGTTAAAAAATTTTCCTTCTAATTACATACATTCTCCTACTATTAGATACTAAATATAAATAAATCTCTTAATAAAAATTTAAATATTAATTTATTATGTTATGAAAGGCTAATTATTTTTCTAAGACTCAACTTCTATTAATATATATATACAGAGGTTAAGAATGTTGATGTTTTGGTTGGAGAAAGTGTGGTAAGGCCGTCCCTAAAATCTAGTTAATATAGTGAATGAATAAAACAGGAGTAGTAAATGTTTAGAGTATCTTGTTTGGGAGAGCGTGACAAAGGAAAAAACACATGTTACTGATTGATGCGGACGTTAAACAAAATTAAAAATCAATATATTTTATTAATCTCTGCAACTTGGAGCATTGTGAATGCTAATTAAAGAATATGCCGTAAGTTGAAAATGAAGCTCCCTCCCTCCCTTCTTCTGACACATGATCCAGAAATTCCCTTCGTCTTCCTCTGCATTGACTCAGCCCTCCTCCTTCACTCTCTTTCTTCTATTTTATTTTAATTCAAGTTTTCCTCACTAAATTTGCCCATAGGTCAGATAAAAGAAAATTAAATACATGCTAATAGATCCCCTGAATCTTATTTAATACATCCAAAGGGGACTTAATGTTAGAAACATGTTTAATATTGTGAAAGGGTGTGTCAAAGAAAGAAGAATCTTTTTGACATGACTCTTGGTTGTGAAAGGGTATGTTGAAGAAAGAAGTGTCTTTCTGATATAATTCTTGAATCTAAGGGATATATGTCTAAAAGATATGTCTCGTGTCCTTCCATAGTCTATAAAAGGGATTTCTTGATGAAGGAGAAGCATAGAGAAACATAGAGAGAATGATAGAGGAATGATACACCAATCTTCTGATATTACTTTTATCTTCCACCAGTTATGTTTTCCTGTATTTTTACAGGAAGAGTTCGCTTAATCCTGAAGAGAGTCGCTTTCTAATTTGAGAGGGGTCGCGAAATATCTCTTAAGGACAGTGTTCTCGAACGCGACTCGAATGATAAACTTTGTTATTTTACAGATTTCGCCTACACTTAATACTTACAAGTCAAACTTTTGTAATTTGCATATCAAATTTGTTGATATTAGTTGGGCTTACTCTATGGTGTCATCGTAGCCTAACCATTTCGCGTTAGATGGGCACTGAGAATTAATTAGAAAATATTATTATTGTTTCGCCACACGATTCGCTTGCTAAAGCTAAAATGATTCCTTCCATGAAAAAACCCAAATAGTATCTCTCGTATATTTGATATTTTGTATGCATGATTGATTGCTCCCAGCTACATTTACGTTGTCACCCTATATACAAAGTTAGTTTGTATGAGTGAGAGAGAGAGAGAGAGAGAATCTTGTTGGCACTATAATGTGTGAGAAAGAAGACAAGAGGGAAAGAGATTCTTGACTTTTTGCAGCTGCCAAGACCGTGCATGCATCTTTATCTATATATCATCATCTCTGTAAATTGATAGTTTGTGCGTGCAAGAGAATGATATTCTTTGAGAACCAAATATCTCTCTGTGTTCTCTCCAATTTCATTTTCATGTATGTAACTTCTATTATTTATTTATTTTTATACAGCTGTGACCTTCAAGACGAGGTCGTCTTAGCTGACATAGCTTACCTTCGTACTTTCAATTAATTGTATGTGTCTTTGAAATTGCAAGAAGAGAATAATCCTAATGCCCCTCTCCTTTTTCTTGTTTCAAATGTAGACTTCTTTTTTCAAATGTAGATAGAAAGATATATTCATATATTTAATAAATTTAATTAAATTAAAAAAATTATTTAAATTAATTAATATGTTATATTATTTCTAAAATATATTAATCATTTCTCTTAACTCTATTCTCTTCTTATTTGATTATTGTTAATAAAGTATCAATTAGGATAATTTAAAAATAATAATAAATATAATAAATAAATTTTATATTTAAAAATAATATTAATTTTTTTAATTAAGTTATATATTAAAAATAAAAAAAGTATGTATATAAAGCAGTTATAACCTTTAACCTAAAGCTTGTGAGTTGCAGGCACTAGGCAGGCAGCCCCACCCCACTGTCCCCCCCATGACCTCTCCAGTGCTTTTCTCCTTCTCCAGTTGTCTCCTCTCTGTCTCTCTTTCTTTCTTTTCCCCCCTAGTGTTAGTGTTCTCTCACTCTTCAAATTAGGGTACAGTTTTTCCCCTCTCAAGAGGAACGGTTCTGACATGTTCAAGGGTACATTAAATAATCATATATTTACTCTTTTGTCTTGAAGGCAAAAGGCAAATCTCTCCCAATGCCCGCCATTGCCAACAATTGGAATTTGGTTACCAGTTTACTTTTGTGTGTACTATGTAAGATCGAGTCGTTTTTTTAAAAGATATTTCGCAGCTCAACAATAAATTAAGAAATGATACTTTTTAAGATTAAATAAATTTTGTATGTAAGAATGCAAAAGGACATAACAAAAGATAAAAGTAAACTTAAACATCAGCAAAGTATTTCAAGGGGCCTATTTGAAATAGCTACTAGAAAATAGATTTTTAAAAAAATAAATTTTAGATAATAGATTTTAGGAAAAAGTAATTTTAAAAAAATAAGTATTTAGATAATTATTTTTAAAATGACTTTTTATATTAGTAAATTACTAAAAATTGTATAATTTTATTAAAAATATGAGAGAGGAGAGAGGGTAAAAAAAAGAGAAGAGAGGAGAGTGGATAGAGAAGAGAGATAAGAGAGGGTAGAAAGGAGAGAGGACAGAGGGTAGAAAGGAGAGAGGACAGAGGGTATAAAGAAGAGAGGAGAGAGGGTAGAGATGAAAGATAAGAGATAATGAAAAAGATAGAAAAGAGAGAAGAGATAATGTAAAAAAAATAAGGATAAAATAATAATTGAGTAATTTATAAGCTCTTTTACTGTTTCAAAAATTATTCTGACTAGCTTATCTGAAACCATAGTTTTAAACTATGGTTTGATCCAAACGGAGATTTTGGACAAAAATAATTGTTTGTTTCTAATTTTTTCTAAGTGTGTGTTTGGATATCAATTCTAGGAATTGATTTTGGTCAAAACTGCAGTTTGAAATTTTTTTACACAAATAGTCATTTTTGTTGAGAATTGATTTTGGGCAAAACCTCGGTTTGAAACATAGGTTTTGAATAAACCACTGAAAATAGCTTTTGGTTTGAAACCTAGGTTATGGATTATCCAATTACTATTCTACCCCTACTTTTTTTTACACCCTCTCTCCTCTCTCCTCTCTCCTCTCTTATCTCTCTTTTTCTCTTTGCTCTCTCCTCTCTACACTCTCTTCTCTCTCCCATTTCTTCGCTATCATTTTTTCTCTCTCTTACTTTTAATTAAATCATACCCTTTTTGGTAATTTACCAATATAAAAAGTAATTCTGCTACTAATCATCCAAATATCTCTATTCCTAAAATCTATTATTCTCAAAATCTATTCTCCAAAATCTATTATTCCCATAATCTATTATTTAAAAGTTAATCCAAACACACTCTAAATCGATATTTAAACCAGAAACTCTTTTAAAACCTGTAGTTTGAGGGTTTGCCAAACAAACAACAAATGAGAGATAGAAGATTGTGTATTCTCCTCTTTTATCAAGAAACTCATTTTATAAATTGATACTGGACATGCCTAAAAAAGCTTGACCCTTCAGCAATACGATCATGCATTGTTAGCAGCAGAGAATGAGTTCCTTTTAAACCCATCATAAGATTAAGATTTTGTAGGTTTAGAAATGGAGGGATATTGAATTTGTTGATATATAGGGAATGAAGAGGTGAACAAGAAAAGAATATGGGGAAGAAGAGGGCGTGGAGAGCGAGAGAGAGTAGGTAGAAGGAAGCACGTGACGCGGATCGTAGACTCTGAGAACAAAATCATTCTCACATGAAAGCGTGACCTTCTTGTCAGAACTCCCATCAATTTAATAAGTCAACGTGTTGGAAAATTAAAAAACACCCCTCGTTCGTGTATATTTGGATTGACGATTTCGGAATTGATTTTTAATTCAAATCATAATTTCCCTTTTTTTTTAGCCAAATATCCATTTTTGATCCAAAATCAATTTTAGATCAAAACCATGGTTTTGTTTAACAAAATCATGGTTTTGAAAAATTTGCTCCCCAGGTACGTTTTTTAATTTTCTCAGATTTCTAAACACATACACAGCTCCTGCGCCATTGTTTAACATTAAAAATTCAATAAAAAAAAAGTTCCCCCAGATTTTCTCTAAACACACACACACCTCCTGCGCTATTTCAACATTAAAAAAAAAATCAATAAAAAAAAAAGTTCTACAACATTTTAATTTCAACTACAGTAAAAAAGAACCATTTTTAGTGGCAAAAAAAAAATTAAAATGAATAGGGTTATTTTTTATTATACTCATATGTATATGTATTATTTTTTAATCAATAAAATATAAATTTATACTTCATATGTATATATATTATTTTTTAATCAATAAAATATAAATTTATACTCCATGTAATTATCATATTTGTTGATGTCATTTTTAGTAAATTGTCAATGGAAAAGTGATTCTGCTACTAATCATTCAAACACTTATTTTTTTCAAAATCAATTTTTTCCCAAAATCTATTCTTCCAGAATTTATTCTCCAGAATCTATTTTTCCCAAAATTTATTCTCCAAAAGCTAATCCAAACACACCCTTCATCATTTTGGAGTTTTTTTTAAAAAAAAAATTATTACACGCATGGAGAAAAATTAGATTTGATCATCATTTATAAAAAAACAAAATCAATCTTTTGGTCTTCACCCTCCATGTTCTAGGAATTAAATGATTAATTTTCTCACTAAATTAATTCTTAAAAATAAAAACAAAAATTGTAAAGCTTGTACAGAGATTTGTCTAGACCCCAATTCTACGTGGAGTCAAGGCTTTAAAAATTATCAAGCATTTTCACATCTGTTTAAATTAATATTTGCAAGGGTAAAGTAGTATTTACTATCCTGATCTTATTTCTCAAGTACGACTAATATCTTAATCTTATTTGTGGTATAATTTTACCCATAATTTTTTTTATTTTGTTGCAATTTCACCAATAATCTTTTTAATTTAGTAAAATTTTATCCATAATATTTTTAATTTAGTACAATTTTTAGTATTTGAGAAATAAAATTAAGAGTAAAATTGTACAAAATTAAAAATATTATGGGTGTAATTACACCAAATTAAAAAGATTATAGGTAAAATTGTACTACAAATAAGATTAAAGTATTGGTCGTACCTGATAAATAAGATCAGAATATTATATGCTACTTTATCCTATTTATAACTCATTTTTAGAATTATTTTTGAAAATATAATCATCATTACTTTTAAACAAAATTTAAATAGCATCCTTCTATTTCTTATTATAAGATACAACTAACCAAATTGTGTTGTTTAAAATGGTAATTAAAATTAGTTATGTGTAATAAATATGTAAAAATTATAATTTGTCTCTCTAAAAGTATCCTCATTTATGGAAAAAGTGGGTAAGAGAGAAAATAAGTGAAAAATGAGATAAAAGAGAATAGGTGGAAATAAATAAATGAGGGAAACATGTAATTAATTGGAGGCCTTAATAGAAAAATATATTTTTTCATTTCTTAATATCACACCTAAGGACATATTTGGTGGTATGAAAGTGGAAGTAGAATTACCTATTTCCCTTATTTAATATAATAGAAGTCACTTTTATTTTTAACATTTTGGGTCATTCCAGTTCTATTAAAAAAATAGGAAATGAGATGGGAGAAGTGAAAGTGAAATATTTTAAAATATTTTACCCAAAATTATAAAATTCTTGGCAACTTTAACTCTTTCCAAATTATAAAATAAATATTTTGGACCATTTTACCCCAAGTCAAAAAATATATATACATCAATTCTATACTCATTTCTAACCTACCAAATAAACTTTTAAAACCTACCCAATTCCAATTCCATTTATATTTCTATTTCCATACCTATTTCCACTTCCACTTCTATTAAAAACTCTTCCATCCTATCAAACTTACCTTAAGATTTCAAACTATAGATAGTCCCTCTCAAGTTTATTTCCCCCCAAAATATTGATTCATATAATTCAATAAAAATCTGTACTATTTTGTTTTCTAAGAGATTAAAATCTATGGTTTAAAATTTAATTATTTCATTAAGTTAATTATACAAACTTAAGGACTAAAGATTATATTAATATTTGTGCTAAATATAATATATTTTTTTTATTTATAAATCTTTTTCAAAATTACTCCTATCGCGATACTCTCTCAATAATAATTAAATAAGAAAGATGAATAAAAGAAGATAATTAAAATATTTTAAAAAAAATATTATATGAATTAATTTAACTAATTTTTTATTTTAAAATAAGTTATATATTAAAAATAATGATAAATTGTAAATAATTATTTAAAAAAATATACAGAGGACACGAGATGGTAGTTAAGCCTCATTAGAAGAAAGGTCCATGATGGCAACAGGTGGCAGAGAGGGTGATTCCAACTCTGTGGGGCCCAGCTCCTTTTAATTTGAATGTTGCTGACCGTTACCTTTTCGGGGAGTTCGCTGCCCCATCCCCTTCCCCTTCCTCTTCCGCAACTTCTGTATTCACTCCCCCATTTGCACGCCACTTTCTATTTATTTCATGCTACCCTAGAACCAGTATCTAATTTTAGGGCATATAATTATACTTTTTAATATAGATAATTTTTTTAAAAATTAATTTAAAATTTTAATAAAATTTAATAAAATTTTATATGGTTAAATTAACTCTATATTAATATAATATTTTTAATTTCAGTCATATATTAAAAATATATACACACCACCTTTAAAAATATTGAATTAAATATATTTGATAATTTAATTTAAGGGTGTAATTGTGTTTCATACAAAAATGTAAGATAAATTGTACTCTTTATTACTTATAAATAATACATTTTTAGAGATCTTATATTTATATGTGTATATATATAGGTGTGAAGAAAAACCCAATAGACAATAAAACAAGATGGATTGGTAAAGTTGTGGAGCTGAATAATTTTACCATATAAAATAGAACTATAGCTATTTGATAATGTCAAGCATGGCAACACTTAGTTAACGTAACTAATATAATTAGAATAACTTGTCTAAGATTGGAAATATTTAATTTTTTAAAAACCATTTGAATACAAAAATTACATGTTTTGCTCGCAAGAAAATATCATTTAAAAGTTTTGTAGTTCGATGAGATTTTAACAAACATAAGCCTACATAATAAAAGAAATCAATTATCTTCCTTTTATATATATATATGTGTGTGTGTAAGAGAGAGAGTAAATGGAGTAAATAATATAATAAAAACTAAAAAAAAAACACTCCATTAGTTATCAATATCAATAATGTAGATATATTGATAAGATATAAGAAACAAAAAGAATAGTAATACATAAAAAAATTAATTTGGTATATTACTAGTAATAAATAATACTGATTTTAAACGTAAAAGTTATATAATTAATTTTTTTAAAATAAAAAATTAATTAAATTAATTATTATCAATGATCAATTAACTATTAATCATTAATTATATTTTTTAAAATTTTATAACATTTAGTGTAGTTAAAAATAATTTTTTATTGATCCAATTTAATATTTTTAATTATTTCATTTAAAAACTATAATCAATAATTTTAATCAATAATCTCACTTTGATATTTAAATTTTTTAAAATATGATGATAATTAATTATAATTTAATTAATTGATTATATAATATTTTAAATTTATAATCATAATGATGAGTCATAATAATTATAAACTATCATGATATTTAAAATTTTTTGAACCTCATAATAATAAATAATCAATAATTTTGTTAATTAATTTTATAATATTTAAAAATTTTAATTATAATAATTTATAATAATAAATAATTAATAAATTATAATATGTTTTTCCTACTTAGTGTGCAATGCATCAGGAGAAATTAACATTTAGTTATTTATAAAAATATGTGTTGATTTTTTAAACTATATCATATGCAAAGAAACTAACACATAATTTTTTATAAGGACCAAGAAAGAAACCTCTTCATTAGTTTTTACAAAATTAAAAGACAGTAGGATAATTTGAACCTTTAGATAATTTAAGTTAATTGAATTAATAAAGGCCTCTTGCATGGTTTTGGTTTTAAAACGATGATCGGGACAAATCGGTGGAAGGAATCTCGAAACGAGATAGCGCCATTGGCCGGTGAGGTTGAAATCGTCAATCCACAAAACGAAGAGCTGTCATCTGACAGCCTGATTCATTATGCCTTTGCCTCACCCCACAAACGATTTTATTCTATTTTATTCATTGGATTTTCTGTCTAACGATACAACCCAAGCATCTTTACGTTATTATTAATTATTTTATTATTATAACCACACCAATAGGTTGCTTTTTTAATTTTAAATTTAATAATAATGTGCCAGCAACAAAAATACTAAATCAGAAAAATATAAATAGCAGTAAACTATGCGAGAGATGAAGACGGAGGAGAATGCGAGAAAGAGGCTGGCAATTCATGCGAGCTTCGATCCTTCTTCAAGACTCTCTCGATTTTCCATTGTGACCTTCACCACTCTAACCCTAGCTCTTCCTTGTCCTTCTTCTTCTTCTTCCCTCCTCTGCAATCACTCCTTCAACATTCAGCTTTCAATTCTTCTTCTCCATCGTCACCGGAAAATGGCTGATGATCATCCGCCGGAGGGCGTACTGTTATTGTATACTGGAGTTTTATCTGTCGATGACAGGATGGTACGGTATGAACCATCGCTTATTGTTTAAGCGGCGGTGCGTGGAATTGGGGTGGCCGGATGTTATTTGGTTTGGTTTTGTTGGTTGATCATGGCGAAAGGAGGGCAATGCTTCGAGAAGTCTCGCAGGTGCTTCCGAACGGTTTTCTTTATGGTGGCGATGTTGGTGTCGCTGCTTGTTACGTCGTTGCCGGTGCTCGTGGCAGTAGTCGATGCGTTGGTTCCTAGTGTTTTGCTCTCTAATTTTATGTGCGTGAGCTGCCGCGGTTTCAAAGAGCATTGGCGTCGATACGCTTTCAAGAGCTCCTTGATAGATATTCCTCTTGTTTCGGTCGTAAGATCCTTCATCATTCTCTGTATGATTCTCTTCCTATCTCCTTGTTAAGTTTTTTTGTTGGCTTCTCGCTTGCATGATAATATTTTGTTGCTGGAGTGCTTGAATTGGTCTATTCTATTAAATGACTCGGTTTCTTTTCTTTTATGAAGCAGAGGAGACAATGTTGCTTAATTGGCTTTCTAAGAAAATTGTTCTGATGTGCTCAAAAGATCGTTACTGTAAATTTTTAGTGTTACTTTACATCTTTTGATACAATTTTATTTTTACCAGAGTTTTAATCTTATAGAGTTTATGTAGTTTCGATAAGTAAACTTATATTCGGTGTATCAGTATTAAATGAGACAGTCACGGTTGTTCATGAATTACAGGGAGGCTCGTTTTCTATCCTTATTTTCTGTTTAATTAACATTGTGGTGGGAGATTATTCGTGCCGTTGGATCCATACCTCTTGATTATTTTTGCATTTCTCATATTCAGCTTATCATTCTTCAATGATCACAGGTGTTTATACCATTTGTGAAGGCCCTGCTCTATCCCGTGGTCCATACCTTGGAACTGTGACTCTGTGTTCATTACTCTCTATTGTTCTTCTATCAGTCAAACTTTGTGTTTTCACTGTTAATTCTCAAATTGAAGTGGAATCTTCAGCAACCAGCTCGAAACAGAGGCTCCACTTGAAGAAGTCATGGGGAATGCCAGTCTTATTCCTATCCTCAGTTGTTTTGGCCCTTGGCCATACTGTGGTTGCATATAGAACCAGATGCAGAGCTCGGAGAAAGCTCCTTCTTCACCGAGTTGACCACGAAGCTGTGAGTTATCTTGTCTTCTTTGTTCTTAGCATATCGATTCTGTAGTTTGGGTTCAATTTGCATCTGCTAGAAAAAGTTTTCTTAAAGGGTTAAGATCTAATTTTTTTATGGAAGTTTTCACGTAGGAAGGAATTGTGTTTATTTGAATTTTTTTTAATCAATATTGCTCCATAAGTGTTAAAAAAGTGCAAAGAACTAATGTTAACCGTTAACAGGGATGGCATTGTTCATTTTTTAACACTTCCTGCAATATTGCCAAAAACTAATTAATTTATGTATGTTCATTATGCAGGTCCTTTCATGCAAACATGTTTTTTCTGGCTATCAAAAGGTCCCACGTTCTCCCACTCCTTCTGGGGGAAGAACTCCAAAAAGTGACAGTGAGATGAAGAGGAGACCATATGCGACATTTCACAAGGAAGAACTGCCAATCAGTCTACTTGCAGATTCGAACAGCTTATTCATTACATGCCAAGGGCTAACTCTCCATTACAAGCTAAGCTTTCCTGGTTCTCCTCCACATTCCTTGTCCTCGACATCCTTCGTGGAACCGAAGTCTAGTTGCAGCTCTTCATCAATGTCTGGGGATTTAGAAAACATGAATAGGCATTTGCTTAGCATATCTCCGAAAATGCAGCGACTACTCCATAGAAGCTATAGCATTCAATTCCATGGCTCATCTCTACATGCTCCTCTTTTGGATGGTCCTTTGACTTCTTGTGTTCCTTCCGAAGATATCCATTCCTTTTTCCTTGATCGAATTCATGAAGATGAGACAAGTAAATTGGATCCTTTGTCTTTGGAGCAAAATCAGGACTGTATTGGGCCTAATAATGGCCAATTTGGTATTGTGTTAGTGCATGGGTTTGGTGGAGGAGTCTTCTCTTGGAGGCATGTGATGGGTTCTCTGGCTAGGCAATGTAAATGCTCAGTTGCTGCATTTGACAGGCCTGGTTGGGGGCTAACTTCAAGGCTGCGTCAGGAAGAATGGGAGGAAATGAATTTGCCTAATCCTTATAAGCTTGAAAGTCAGGTGATTACTTCTTATGATTAGTATGCACAGCATTGCAAGACAGTAGTTATATTTCTCCTCAGTCTTGGATAATGAATTAAGGCGTAGGATTAACCCGCAACCTCCCACTTATATGGGATCTTTAATGTCATTAGGTTATAAAATCATTGGCAGAGATTTCAATAATTGAGTATGATGAGAATGTTGCTTCCTTTTTTAAGGGAGAGTCTACTTTTGGCTTCTGTGGTCCAGAGCCTGTATTGAACATTTCTTTTCCTAATTTTTAAGAGTGTTTTAATGGGATGGATAAGAAAGGAAATCGTGTGAGTTAGGTGTCATAGGTTGCAGAAAACTGGTAAATGAGAAAAATTTGGAACAGGAGTGAGAAACTCACATATTCAATAGTATGTTGCTCTTTCTTTTTATCTGTATACTCCGTCACAGCCCGTTTTGTATGGTTATTCTTACTTCAACTTTCTGTCATTGAACAAGGTTTTCTCTGATTTTTTTCCCCTTCCTTTTGATTTGTTTTTCCAGGTTGACTTGCTTATCTCTTTCTGCTCTGAGATTGATTTTTCTTCAGTAGTGCTTATCGGTCATGATGATGGGAGGGCTGCTTGCTCTCAAGGCTGCTCAAAAAGCTCAATCAGCAATGAGTTCCTCCAACGTATGTGGTTCTTCTTACTTTTTTGTGCTATGTGGCCTTAGTATGTAACCAGATTTTATTAAGATGAAAAGTCCTTCAAGTTACTTGGTATATCATTGGTGTATGTATCAAAACATTACTTGCTATTGAACATGCAATTTTATGAGGTTGCAAGTTTTCTAGTTAATGATTAATGATTCAAGTTGGGCGAAGTCTTGAAATCTGCTTGGCATATTATATTATTCAGGTTACCATTAAAGGGGTTGTATTGCTAAACGTT
This sequence comes from Leucaena leucocephala, assembly GCA_037074615.1. Taxonomy (NCBI): domain Eukaryota; kingdom Viridiplantae; phylum Streptophyta; class Magnoliopsida; order Fabales; family Fabaceae; genus Leucaena; species Leucaena leucocephala. Next base: position 17,908,475 of record CM073555.1, on the reverse strand, counting down.
AGCTTGTCAAGAGAAGTGGTTCCTTCCTTTGCAAGGATCCTTCTCCATACTTCACTTGGAAAGAAGCACGTGGTTCGTCCTCTTCTCAGAACAGAAATCACTCAAGTGGTGAATCGGCGTGCTTGGTACGATGCCACCAAGCTGACATCAGAAGTTTTGAGACTCTATAAGGTATTTCTGTACCTTAAATCATGTACAATCTATATATGTTGATACAGATAAGAGGTTCTTTTATATTCTAAGTTTCAAGTCGCTAAGTTAATAAGCGGATAAACTCCTGTGAAAAAGAGTGACGAATCTTGTTACAATCAACTGTTTTATTTTGTTTTCAGGCTCCACTATGTGTAGAAGGATGGGACGAAGCGCTTCATGAGATTGGAAAATTGTCATCTGAAACCATACTTTCAACCAAAAATGCAGAATCTTTGCTTCAATCTGTAGAAGACTTGGCCGTGTTGGTCATTGCGGGTGCTGAAGATTCCCTTGTTTCTCTCAAATCTTGTCAAGCTATGGCTTCAAAACTTGTAAATTCTGTAAGCATCCCACCAATATGATTCCTCTTCGGATAAAAATTACGTCAAATTGTTTATATTCATTAGGTTAAATTTATAAGTAAATTTATAAATAGTTAAATACACATATATATTTTAATAATTAATAATAACAAAATAATAAATATGATCGAAAAAATTAATATGATGAATATAAGTAACTTAATCTAAGTTTTTGTCCTTTCTCTTCATAGATTTTGCATGATTTTTTACATCATGAATTGTCCTTTTTCTCCTCTCATGCTTCTCTTACCAATTCTCATGCAGAGGCTAGTTGCAATATCTGGATGCGGCCACCTTCCACATGAGGAGTGTCCAAAGGCTTTGCTTGCAGCCATAACACCTTTTATCACTAGACTCTTGTCTATATCTGACTTACAAGGCCAATAAGGTCTGTCTCTTTTTCTTCTTCTCTTTTCAAGTTGAGAGTATTCATGGTGTTGTAGTCTATTATTGTAGGGGCATTAATGTCCTTTCAAGTTTCCTTTTCCCTCGTTAGTCTTGGGTTGATTATTATTAAGCAATATCACATCGAGAGAATGAGACCGAAGGCATCTCTACTCTTGAGGCTTATTTTGGTGCTCTAGTTTCAGAGCTCTCTTATATCTTCCTTCTTTTTTTCCTCCATTCTTTGTAGTTTAGAATGTTTGTGTTTAATTTCGTCTTATATCTTAGTGACATAAAAATTTTCTAGTAAGCAAGAATTCGTTAGTTCCATATCACTTGTAATCTTAAACTATTATTCTTTAATTAAAAGAATAAAGAGAGAGAATGTCTTTGTTCATTTCCCACAAGAAGCTAGTGGGAATAAAACATGTACCTGTATATTTATCATTAGCATGGTTTTGTTGTCGACTACTAAACTCTACCCAAATATATTTGAGTCCTTTCAGGTGTATTTCTTTTTATATGTTAGAATAGTTAGTATTTCTTCTATTTTAATTATAAGAATTAATTAACTTTTTTAGATAGATTAAAAAAATTAAATAAATTAGTTATTATGATTAAATCTAAACTATCAAAATGAATTCATATATATTATTTACTATTTTTATTTCGAATTTTATTTTTACATATATTGCATGTGTATTGAGCATGTATTACATATTAAATTAATATTGTTTATATCCATATCATTTCCAAAAAGTATCAATTATTTGTTTCAGTTTTTTTAAATTAGAGGATAACGTGACCTTCTCAAAATTCCAAAACACTTTATTTATGAGGAGTTTTTTTATATAAATTTTTTTAAAGAGTTGAATTCACCCACAATTCAAGGGCAAGACAAAGTTTTTATTTTTTCTAGGCGATACTAATGTTAGACAGGACAAACAGTCAATTACTCTCAGACGTAAACTTAGACACTCAAAAACTAGAATGTCTCTCCAAACGCAGAGATTGAAACCACAATAAAATAATACTCTGTAAGAATTGAATATATTTAAAATAGTCATATGTCTTATATTTTCAATGATTGAACTCACATATGACTATGGGTATTTCTTTGAGGGGTTAAATGCACATGACTGTTTCAAAAAGCCACTATTTTTTTTTAGTTGCCCGCCTGGTTTATCGAAACTTTGCCCTGATTACATCCAGATCCGACCCGCATCGCGCACCTGGCTATAGTGGGTGAGTCTCCCAACGAAAATTTTCTGCATACGTTAAAGCTCGAATTTGAGACTTCACTTAAATGATACTGAGCTATTTATCACTTGGACCAACTTCTGTTGGTCAAAAATCCACTATCTATCATAGATTCTTCAATACTTTAATAACTAGGCTTTTCAAAAAGCCTTCAAGTTGGGCTTCTCCAAAAAAATCATACAGGCCTGACTTTTTAAAGAACATAATAAACTCGGCTTATTTCGGAGACTCCACAGTCTCTCAGATTGGTTCGTGCTCTATTACTCCTTTAAGGTCCAGTTAAGTATTAGAGAGCAGAGAGAATTTTTTTTAGCAAGTTCAATTTAAAAAAATATTAAAGAATAAAATAAAATAAAATTTAATTATATTTTTACTCTTTTATTTTATATATTCTCTTTATAAAATTTTTATAACTTTACTTATATATATTTTTGTAGTTAAAATAAAAAAATTGTTTGAATTTGTTTACCACATGTTCCTTATCTTCAATTCTTTCGACCACCTAATCGGAAAATAAGATCAGTTAATTCATGAATATATCTTAAATTAAAAAAAATTTCAACTTTGCACCTATTCAAATTTATCCCACCTCGCTCCTGCTTTTCTTCTTTATATCTATTATGTACAACTAATAAATAAATAGGAGTACAATTAAAAAAAATGATAATTAATACCACTCCAATCTATATCATATAGAGAGTTGCTCTTTCTATCTTTAATATATGATATATTTAACTAATTTGATTATATTAAAGAAATCAGTTAATATGACATATTATTTCTAAAAATACTATAACTATCTTCCTTAATTTATTCCCTCCTTCTCTTACTTGATTATTATTGAGAGAGTATCAACATGAATATTTTAAAAAAATTGATAAATATAAAAAATATATCTTATATTTATTATTAATATCAATTTTTTAATTAAATCTTATATTAAAAAATGAAAGAATATTAATTATTATTTATCAATTTGATTCTTATTTAATTTTTGTTGGAAATCGAAAAAATGAGACGTGAGAATAGTTTATAAATGGACCAAGAGATCATTTTAATAAGAGAAAATTTAGAAAAATTTATTAATTTAAAATATATTTAATAATTTAATTGTTATTCTTTAATACATGAGAATTTGTTAAAATAAATTTATAATAAAAATTAGACTAATAATTTTATAGGTGATGAACCAATAACTTCTTTTAAAAAGCGTCTTATATTTATTTTTTGTTAAAGTGAGTATATATTCTTTCTATCTCAATTATAAGAAAAAAATACTAAATTTTAAATAAAAATTACCTAATTTTAAGTATAAGTAGTTGAAACCTAATTTTAAAAGTAATGAGCAGTTGGCATTGTTGCAATAAATAATTATCTACCAATGTCAATACGGATATTTGAGAAAATAGAATCCAACTTCATATATAAATGGGATAAATAACTAACTATTTTAATTAATACAGGAGAAATTATGTTTAACAATTAAAAAGTAGTGTAACATAATGTGATGTGTGGGATTAAAAATGTCTACAAAATTTTCATTAATATGAGAAATTCCTGAAGGTGGCATAGACCATGGAGTGGAATTGAGAGACCCTTTCGCTGTCGCGTCCGTACATACACTAAATATAAATTATTAATTACTCATATAAAATAAATAATAATATATTTTTATAATAATTCTTGATTTAAGATTTTGAGATTTAAGTAGTATTTTTTAATTTTTTTTCTAAAAATATAGATAATGAATAATATTTTATTTTTTTATTATAAATCACTTGTATTCTAAACTCATATAGCAAAAAATGTATTAAATTTAATTTTTTATATTTATTTTTATTAAAAAATAATATTAAAAAAATATGTTACACATTTTCTCTCACATATTTCATTAAATAGTCAATAGGGTATAGGGATATGGGTAAAGGGGTTCAAGACATATTTTCTCTCACATATTTAAAGGTGTTTAATCTACTCGGATTTGTGTGCAACTCGATTGTGCTAAAATTAAATTAGAAGAGAGAATGCGAGCTAATTTGTTATAATCCATAGGCTAAATTTTTTAAATCCTAATAATTTTTTTTAATATTATATTAATATAATAAAAAAATTGTTAATATTACACTCTTAAAAAATTTTATTTTTTATAAAAAAAAATCAAATTTTACAATTATTAATCTAAATAAATATTAACATAATATTAATTAATTATAATATATCAACACATATCAATAAATAAATAATTATTTTTATTAGTCTTCAATAATAGAAATATTTAAAATAATGTTTAAATGAAATAAATAATATTAATAAATTTAAAAAAAAAATATTAAGGGCTGGCTCATTTCGCCACAACCAACTGGTTGAATGGAAGCTGTGCAGCCAGTCACAATATAACAAGCCCAAGCTTACCTTATTTTGTAGTAAAACGGGTTGAACTAGCTAATTGAGCCGTTTTACTAACTCTAATCTAAATTGCTTGATACATAGGCATTGCGTGATTTAGACAATTCCGATCTCGCATAGCATAATTCATGCACGATTCAAGTCCATTAATGATGCAATGGGAGATTCAAATCTCCCATTGCAATTTTGGTGTCTTTGCTTACAGATGGAAGCTTGAGCTCAGTAGAAACATTGGCTTCAACCGCTTACATATGGAATCATACACTCAATTCTTGGAGGCCAACCTCCGCTGATAGTAGGAGTTGCAGAGCCCACCATCATCATGTAAACTTACTAGTACAATTTTCCTAAAGGCAGGGATATGATGATTTAGGAAGACAACTCCTCTTGGCTTGGGCTGGATCGTATGAACCATACCAATCTTTATAGTTCAAAATTTTGTTATTTTCTACATTTGGACATGTTATTATATGCTGCTCATTTATTATAGGATTTTTTAGTTATTACATTTCTTCTTTCTTGAGGTCCTTGTAGCGATTTCCCCTCTAATTCTTAGTTGTTTTTTATATAACCTTGGTTCAGCTAAGAATTTCTCATGGGCTGAAATTAATTGGAGATTTATGATCTTTTTCAGGGTTTATGTTTGGACAGCATTATTTTTGTTTCTTCTAGCTATATTCAACGCTGGTGTCATTATCAATAGATTGATCACTAGAATTGCTGGTGAACTTTTAGGCATGTTGATCACTGTCTTGTTCATTCAAGAGGCTATTAAGGTCAGTTCGTTTGATACACTGAATTAATATTTGTCGTTAACACAGAAAGTTACAAGTCTGAACTTAATTCCCCCCCCCCCCCCCCCCCCGCAATCTAGGGAGTGGTGAGTGAGTTTTAAGGTTCCTAAAGAGGATGACCCAACATAAGAGAAGTACAAATTTCAGTGGCTATATGCAAATGGATTAGTGGGAATCATATTTGCCATTGGCCATCTCTTCTCTTCCTTGAAGACCATAAAAGCCAGTTCATGGTTATCTGGAACAGGTTTGTTACTATGAAGCATCTATATTTTAAACAGATAAGATGTACCACTCCAAATCACACACTACTCTTCTGGTCTTTAATATAAGAAGAACTAGTTGATTTTTCTAAATAGATTAAGGAAACCAAATAAATTAGATAATTATAAGTAATATAATAACTAGTTAATTAATTTAGGTAGATTAAAAAATATATAGTATAAATTCATTTTAAAGGGTTAGATTTGGTCATAATTAACTGATTTATTTAGCTTCTTTAATTTATCCAAAAAAGTCAACTAACTACATAAGGACCGGGGGAGTATATTTTATTGTGTTACATTGTTAAATTTTCTTAGATTGTTTATGAATTGCGCTATTAGGACCACAAAATTTGTGCAGGTAAGTTGAGAAGTTTCATTGCTGACTATGGAGTTCCTTTAATGGTGGTAGTGTGGACAGCTCTTTCTTTCACAGTACCAAGCAAACTTCCAGAGGGAGTTCCCAGAAGACTCTTCACTCCTCTTGCTTGGGAATCTGCTTCTTTACACCATTGGACAGTCGTCAAAGTAATATATATATATATATATATATATATATTGCCCTTAAAACAATAATATCGCCCTTGTTTAAATATATATTGATATAATAATATTCAATGCAGGACATGGGGAATTATACCTGCATTGATGATCGCGGGTCTTTACTTCTTCGATCATAGTGTTGCTTCTCAAATGGCACAACAGAAGGAATTCAATCTAAAGAAGCCTTCTGCTTATCACTATGATGTGTTTCTGCTAGGAGTTATGGTATATCATTTCATTTCTTACATATATAGGAGTTATGTTTTGATTGTGAAACTTTCTTGTCACTGATCCCATGAAGCAATTTTCAGACTTTGCTTTGTGGGTTGCTTGGTTTGCCGCCTTACAATGGAATTCTTCCACAATCCCCCATGCACACCAAAAGCCTCGCAGTTCTCAAGATACAGTTGATTCGGAGGAAGATGATGGAAAGTGTGAAGGAAAGCATAAGGCGCAATGCAAGCAATTCTGAGATCTATGGAAGCATGCAAGCTGTGTTTGTAGAAATAGAGCCCAATTGCAAGTCACCTTAATTATCCCATTAAACTCACCTTTTATATTTCCTTATGCTAAAGTAGGTTGCTCCATTTTGCAGTCTTCAGTGGCAAAAGAATTGAAGGACCTGAAAGAAGCAGTCCTAAAAGAGGAAGAGAAAAGGGAAACATTTGATCCTGATAAACCCATTGATGAACATCTGCCCATAAGAGTGAACGAGCAAAGCTGTTACAAGCAATACTTGTTGGAGCTTCTGTGTTTGCTATGCCTCTCTTAAAGAAGATACTCCCTTCAGTTCTGTGGGGTTACTTTGCTTACATGGCCATTGATAGTCTTCCTAGAAAACCAATTCTGGGAAAGGATACTATTCATCCTTGTAGCTCCTTATAGACAATACAAGAAAGTATTAGAGGAATTCTCATTTAAATCAGGGAAAACATTAGTTTTCGGTCCTAGAGTTATAGTGAACTTTGGTCAAAGTCTTTATTCTTTTATTAAGGAATTAGTCCTCAAAATTATGGTCAACTTTAGTCAAAACCCTATAAATAACATGTCACTGATATGGTAATAACGTGTCCAACGATATTTGATAATAATGAGAATTTTAACTAAAATTGACCAAAATTTTCAAAAACTAATTTCTTAATAGTTGACCATAACTTTAGGGAGTAAAAACTAAATTTTTAAGAATTGACTTTTTAATAGTTGACTATAACTCGAGGGAGTAAAATCTATGTTTTCCTTTTGAATTATCTATAACTTGACCTTGCTTCTTCTTATAATGGCAGGGTGTTGGAAGGGAACCATGCTTCTTTTGTGGAGACAGTACCAATGAGAGGGATATTGTTCTCCACACTGTTTCAATTTATATATTTCTTGGTTTGATCTGGAGTGACATGGATTCCCATAGCAGGAATATTGTTTCCTTTGCCCTTCTTTGTGTTGATCATAATAAGGCAGTATCTGCAAAAGCTGTTCAATCCTCCCCATTTAAGGGAACTTGATGCTGCTGAATATGAAGAGATTAATTACTTGCACTTCAAGGCGTCTTTCCTTCAATCTTTCCTCCAAGGTATGTCATGCTTTAGTTCTCTTCCATTGTCAATGCCGTTATGGTTAAGTAACATCAAAGCTCTCATGCAAGTAAAAAATCGCATGTTTCATCTCACTTATAATCTCTTGTAAAAGTTTGATTTGTTGTATAAATTGGTGTGAAATTTTTTAAGGAAGTGGAGTCAATTGGTGTGGGATCAAGGGAAATGGAAGATGGAGAGATATTAGATGAGACTAGAACTGGTGGAGGAGAGTTGAAGGTCAGAAATGTTAGCTTTAGCGAGGAAAGACACGTACAGGTAATCACAAATTTTAATCTATTGATTAATTTATTTTTATTTAATTTCTCATGTATATGAGAAAACTAACCGCCAAAAGAATTAGAGTCATAAAATTTTCAATGTAACAGTTTTATGACTCATTTCTTGTTTGCAATATCAATGTTATATGGTTTAGTTCTAAAATCTAAATTTTGATGTCATCTTATATTCGGCCTCTAATAGCGTAAAAGGAAGAAAGAAGAAAGAAACGACGATTTGGAGGAACGTTAACCTATCAATTGTTTGGTATATGATATTTGTAACGTAAGAAATGGTTTTTTATGTTTAATTAAATAAAAAGAACACTAAAAAGATAAAAATCCTTCTGTCTTTTTTATATGACTATTGACAGACTTAATTGGAGATAGTTCTCCTAAATTTTTTTTTCTACATTCACAATGATTTAAACTTGAAACCTCGTTGTTAAATTACTAAAACCCTTTCTACTTGGATTAATACGTATAAAAATACCTTCATAATTTAACAACTTGTTTCTTTAAATATTTTTTTATTTCGCATATATATATATATATAATCAATCAATTTAAAAACCTTTGCTTTCTGGGTACGACAACAAGGCTTTTCATACTCCTTCTGGGCCTAGAACAAACCCAAGTTCTCAATTTTTTTTTATACAAAGTTCCCAAACATTTTCTTAAAAAAATTATAAACATTTTTAACATTATACAAAGTTTTTCTTTTTATCAAAAAAAAAAAAAATTCTTTTCTTTGGGCTTGTGAGATTGTGCATAAAACCTCTCTTCCTGGATTTGAGTTTATAAATTCATTGATTTATGAAAAAAAATGTGTTGAAATTTAATATTTTTTAAAAATAAATTGATTGCGTTAAAGTTTAAGAATATTATCTTATTTAAAATTTAAATAATAAAATTTAGTAATAAAAAAAAAGAGTAGAGAGGATGATTTAGTTAATCAGTTGCCCTTAACGCATTCTAGATCGATAGGAACATGGAAAGTGATAAGAGCTGTTAACAACTTGGCATCATGAAACTACAAAAGTCAAATAATAAGGAATGTTTTATAATTTATGCTAAAACCGAAAACCGACACGCCGTACAGCCGACCGTATACCGTACTTCCGTTACCTGTGGATTTGAAACCCCATGTGCCTTCCAACTCTGGCTTCTTTAATTTTATTATTATACTCTGAGCAGCTAAATAACTCATTTAAAGAAATTAAAAAAATTAATCATTTATAATAAAAATATTAATTTTTTAAAATATTCTCCTTAATAATGCTAAAAACCCTTTTTATTACTATATGCAATCCATGATAAAAGCTTGAAAATAAATCTATAAATTTAAGAAAAATTATAAATTTTTATTTTACCAAAAGTTTCTTATAAATTTAAAAAATTAGATTTTATATCTAAGATTATACTAAACTTTTTAATTAACTTTAAAATTAGACGTTAATCTAAATAAAAACTACCTTAACTATTTAAATACTTAAATATGAAGTATTAAATTTAAATTAACATAAATACAGGATGCTTTTTAAAAAAAATAGCATCAACTGGGCTAAAAATGCTCAATTTTAAATTAGTAAGATAATCGTATAAAAAAATTAGTAATTAATTTTTATATTTAAAATTAAAAAGAGTAAAATGATGTTTATAATAGTAATATATAACAATCATATCTTAATCATAAAAGTTTGTTTGAACTTTGATTGCCTTATAAAATTGCGCGCAATCAACTTATCTGACGCAGCCTCCAAAAATTATCAACTTATAGGATGATGCAGCCTCCAAAAATAAATATTTTTTTTTTAAAAAAAAGCATTTTATAAACATGATGTATATATCCACCCTTACGCCAACGCGGTGTTGACTTTTAAGCGTAAGGAACTCTCAGGGCACCCAAATTTTCGTTGTTGAGTTCTTCGATTGATATTGTTTATTTGTTTATGTGTTATTTAACTATTTTTTAAAAGACACCGATTATATTTATTTTATCTACGGCTGCACGGCTGAATCATTGTTCAAATATGAAGCGTTAGATAGGATCAAAGACAATACAAGTTTTTTTTAATAAATAAATTTTTAAAAAGGGGTTGGATTCACCCACAATTTAAAGGTAGGGTGAAATCCCCCTTCCTCCTAGACGATACCAATATCAGGCAGAGTGAGCCATCTATTATCCTCAGACGTAAACCTAGGCACCCAAAAATTAGGATGCCTCCCTAAACGCCACGACTAGAACCACAATAAAGTGGTACTCTCTAGGTTTGAATACACTCTAAATAGTCGTATGTCTTACTTCTTCACCAGTTAAACCCACATATGATGACAGGTTAAAACACAATACAAGTCATATATTCTAATGAATGACTATAATTTTTTTTGTCATATCTGATCTATCTAAGAGTGTATTTAGTATAATTTATGGAGAATATATTTTAAAAAAAATTGATTATAAAGTAATTTTAGATAATAAATTTTATAAAAAAATAATTTTAAAAAAATAAGTGTTTAGATGATTATTATCATAATGTCTTTTTTTATAAATAAATTATAAAAAAAAAACTTAAGTGTTGAGGTTTAAAAGCACTTTTTTCAAACCAAACAAACTAAATTAGGTAGTTCTCTTTCTTATAAAGTTTCAGACCAAATAAATAAATTATTTGTTAGTCTTGTTTTTGTTGTTCATTTAATTTACTGCACGTTAATTTTTTTTTGACTGTTTTAGCTTAGGTCTCGCTTGATTTATTTGCAATATTGATTTATTTCATAAAAAGCTAACTTATTTGAGTAATATAGCAAGAAGTTAATTTTAAAACGTTTAAATAGAAAGAAGAATAAGGAAACAAAAGCTAATAAAGTCAGAAAAAGTTAATTTAAATTTAAAGTGAGTTTTAAGCAAAAGAATAATCAGTTATCCCAAAATTATGACAAACATCATATATTAAGTTAAAATAACTTTTTAAAACAAAACAAAAATCAATTTTTACAGCCAAACAAGCACTTAGTTGTAAGAATAATATAAGGTTAAATTTTCAAATTTTTAGTGTATTCTTAAAAAATAACTTTTTCTCTATATTTAGGGCAGGCCTGTTTAAGAAACTTTTAAACTATAATTTTAGAAGTATTTTTATGTTAAGCTCCTCTCATATTTATTTAAAATTACTTTTAAAAAATTAATCCAAATAATTCTCCTCATAACCAAATGACCTCTAAATTGAGTTAGGCAGAATCATCAAGTAACAAAGCTCTTAATACAAACTGCTAATAATACAAATGTATACCCAAAATTATTCATGACGTCCTACCAGCTAATTAATTAAGCTACGCATTAGTTGGTGATTAAGGGGGGATGAATTATTTAATCATTCCACCACATGGCTCTGAAGATCGATAGCAACATGTGGGAAAACGATATAAGAAAACGACATACCGTACAACATACATATGTACCGTACTCCCGTTACTTGTAGATTTTCAAAGATCTTGTTCCTTTGAATGCGGCTTGATTTATTTTATAGTAACAATAAAAATAAATATAGTCCCTTGAATATGATAACTCTTCACTTCATTTTTTTAATACTTCCGTTCTTAATTATAAAACTTATATTTATTTTTATATATAAAATTTTAATCTATTTTATCTCATAAAATTATAATTTTTTTTTTAATATATTTTTATATGATTGCATATATTAAATGTATATCTATTAAGTATAGTTCAAATACACATGATTAGAGTAAAATATTTTAAAAAAATTAATTTATAATCATTATAATTAACTAATTTATCTAATTTTATTAATCTACTCAAATAAATTAAATATATCTTATAATTAAAGTATTTATAAAATTGGTCAGTCATCACAAAAAATTGACGAATTAACTTATTTGACCCAGACTCCAAAAATTTAAAAGGAAAAAAACATTTTACAAACATGATCTATTATCTTCTAATTAAAAAGAAAAACGATGTATATATCCACTCTCTCACGAATATGGTATTGACTTTTGAGTGTCCAGGTTCACTGTCTCTCCACCAAAATTTCTAAGTATTCCTCAATTTTTTTTTAAAAAATAATATTGTTAAAATTTTCGCTAGTTTTTGTAATATTAATTATTCAAAACTTTTGCAGGGGTATGGTATGTCATGATGCCTGACTATGACTTGTCACTGAAATTTCCACGTGTACGGTTGAATTAATCATTGTTAAAATATATATGGTACGCGGTTTTCATGGGATTTTAAAAAAAAAATTATAAACACGATGACAGACACGATGTTGACTTTTTAAGCGGAAGAAAAATTTTAGGGGAACACAATTTCGTGGTCGATTTTTTCCCCCTTGTTTTGTGTAATATTATTTAAATGTTTTGCAGGTGTGTAACCACTTGATATTTGTTTATTTATTTCATTGTTTGTGTGTTAATTAACTAATTAGTAAAAGACAATGACGATAAGTTTTCTCTGGAAGATTTCACATTGTACGGCTGAATAATTGTTAAAATATTATTGCGTGATTTAGATAGAATTGAATTAAAAAAATATATTATACCCTAACAAATTACTATGATTTTTTGTCATATCTGATCCATCCAAGTCAAGTAGCCCTCACTGTAATATTTTGAGATATACCAAATAAATAAATAAATTATTTGTCAGTATTCCTTTGTAGTTCATTACTTTTCGTTAACTTGTCTTGCTTGTTAATTAAGTTAAAAAAAAAATTAAAATCCAACTCAGGATACACACAGACCAGTTTTCTTGTTTATTAGATATAGTAAATGAAATTGATTATGAATATATATTATAAAAAATAAATAAATTGAATTAATCGTAACTCGTGGGTAAATTTTTTTTGGAAAATTAATGTTTATCATGAAAGAGTATAAAAATATAAGATATTGATAAATATTTGATATATATACTACTAAATATCAATGTTCTATAGGTATCGTTCCTTTTTTTTTTTTTAATTTATATATTGGAATTGGATGAATCAAAGTAACGTTAGTGTCGATGAAGTCATGAAAGGCAACATATTTTTGCGATCTTTATATAATAAATGTTTTCCGATATATATATTTCTTTTTTTCAGTGTGAATTTTTGAGGAAAAAATATGAACTGAGTGGGATATAGATAATACGTAACTTAATTGATTTTCTTGCATGACTTATTTTTTAGAAATAGAGATTTCAAATATAATATTATGATTTTTAATTGTTAATTATTTCACTCAAGTCATACAAAATATTAGTCAAATTTTGAATGACGAAATTTAATTTTATTAAAAAAATCAAAAGTGCAGGCAATGAGCTAAGACAATTTTTTATTCATTGCACAAATTTTAATTTTAATTTTTAAAATTTTAAATTATATGTTTTAATAATCCCTAACACTAACACCGTTCAAAGTGCCTGGACTAACAAATTCAAATAAAATGAATTTAAAAGTTCTGATAGTTTAAAAGTTGACGTTAAAACTAAAATTTGTGTAATCTTGACTTAAAAAATATATTAACACTTTATAAATTATGAGTACCTCTTGAAGCTTACCACTTGGATTTCAATATTGCTATGGGCACGGGATCTGCTAAGAGGCTATTAGCATTATGTTCCAACTAAAATAAATTTAAAAATGTGGAATAATTTATACTGTTTTAATTTTTAATATAGTACTGTAAAATTAATTTTAATTTTAAATATAAAATATTTTTTATTTTTTTATTTTTTTTAAATTATTTCTATTGAAATGAAAAAGAGAGGTAGAGAATTAAAACAAAAAACTATTTTTGAAAAAACATACTATATTGTGGCTTGATGGTAAGGGTGTTCCACAAAGTTCATGAGTGCGAATGGGCACGTTGAAGGAAGTAATTATTATTATTATAAAATATATTATATTAATTAATTTAATTAAATAAATTTTATATTAAACATCGAAGGATAATTAAAAAACAAAACGACCACACCGTACAAGCGACTATATGTACCGTACGTAAATTAAATAGTTTACTTTATAAACATAATTATATTTGATGAACATGATTTTTCCACAACTTGGCACTGGCAGTGACAGTTAAGTATATGTGTTCTATTCTTCTAGATCTCTGTACGGTTGAATCCTGTTAAAAATATTGTGTGTGAGCTGGCTGTAATTAAATAACATGAGTTGTGTTCAAATAAATAATCCTCGTAGCATTTTTTTTGTTATATATAACCCATCAAAATCAGTTATTTCCATAACGTGTATATGTTTTAAAAAATTGAATTTACTTAAGAATTATGTTACTTTTGAAAGATATTTTGTCCAAATGATCAGCTTTGTTAGTCTAAAGAAAAACTGAACAACACATAATTGATTTAATGATATAAAATCTTATGAATTTTGTTTAAATTTTAAATTTAATTATTAGAAAAAATATCTATTCTAAATAGTTATAAACTCTAAAATTAGATATAATTATATATATATGGTCCTAAGTTTTGTGTGAGGGGTTGCCGTTAGAGAAGAAAGAGATAGAAAATGACTAAAATGCCCATTAAACCCCTTTAAATAAATTATCATAAAAATGTTTACATTAATATCTTAATTCAAACCCTACAAAGCTTCAATATTAGAGATTGAATCCGTCCAGGAAGGAGAAAAACAACTTAATTAATCCCTTTTTTTCTCTCCTCCTTATCACCAATTTCACATCTTCTCGAATCTTCTATATGCAACATTAACCTCCTTTGCTAATGTATTAAACCGCACCAATTCATGTAAGTGATTTTGTTTATCATACCTTTACGCACTGCTATATGTTAGTCCCTTTAGTATTTTTATTATAAGAGCTTTCCCATTGTTCTTAATATAAGAATATTTGTCTAAAATATTATTTTTTTCCCTAAATATGCCTTTCAATTTGCTCTAATATTATCTAACTAATTACTAAACAGCCCTTTTGATCTAATTAATGAGCTCTATTAAGGATAATTTCAATTTTTTAAAAGCATTAACTAATTTTAACTGAATTTTTTACACAATTTCTTAAACCGTATAAAGTTATTGGTAAGTCCTTGTAATAAAAACAGGGGAAAGTGATTGTTTTTTTAAGTATAAGGAGCATACTCTTCCAACAGCAGAGATGATCTCCCTTGGAGTATTGAGGACAAAAGATAGACTTCTTCTTCTAACTAAGTTACTACAAACACAAGAGTTGAGTTCGTATCATAAATCACTTATTTAAATAACGAGAGCGCTTACTATTCACGCCAACACGAGTTGGTGGGGGGAGAGTAAATTTGAACGTCCTCTCACTGTTTTCCATATCCCATGTGTGTTAATAAAACAGCGCGTGGGTAATGTATTATTTGATTGTTTAGAGTATTGCTTCAAATGTAAGATTGAAAGGGACGAGTTAGGTTTCCTTTGTGATATTTCTTAATTTCCCTTTTCAAACAAGTAGCCGTCAATCACGATTCCTTTGAACAACCTGTTACGTTTGCCAACTCGCATCATTTTAATTAAGATACTTATCCGACTAATTAAGAAAACCTGACAATTTGGTGAGAGAGATTACAATGTCAACTCTATCAATCGATTTGACGTAATACACAAATCTGGAATATTGTTTATGTGTACTCTAGCTATTAGTTTCCTCACACATTTGAATCCTATATATATAATGACCTATTACATGAAGCTTTCAAGTCTCGACTTCTTCTATTGCTCTACTTGGATCACTTTTCATTTCCATCATCAGTTCCTAGTAACTCTTTTGCAATCACATGCAATAAAGTTTGAATCTTTTAGAGCCATTCTTTCTGTAGTTCCCTTAGAAATGGACAGCTTCAAGGCACCTTTCAAGGGCGTAGTTAATGATGTTCGAGGGAGAGCAAAATGTTACAAACAAGACTGGATTTCTGGTCTCTGTTCAGGAATTGGGTAATTTTCTTGCTATATCTATATGATGCCTTAGTTCAAATTTCAAAGTAAAAGTCTTCAGTATTCTTTCTCTTTCTGATGATATACAGGATATTGGCTCCAACTACCTATATTTTCTTCGCTTCTGCTCTTCCTGTTATAGCCTTCGGAGAACAGCTCGATATAGACACAGGTTCTTCCTCTGCATGTTTCATATATATACACACACACACAGAGAGAATGTCTGTTGTATATATCATGTTATTTGTGTGTTAATATTTGGTGGTTTTAATTTGTTTAAAGATGGAAGCTTGAGCCCAGTAGAGACACTGGCGTCAACTGCGATATGTGGAATGATACACTCAGTTATTGGAGGCCAACCCTTAATAATATTAGGAGTTGCAGAGCCAACTATCGTCATGTACATTTACATGTACACTTTTGCTAAAGATAGAGATGGTTTAGGACGACAACTTTTCTTAGCTTGGGCTGCATGGTAAGAACAAAGATTAAAGCAACTTCCATAGTAATTAAGAAATTCATTCTTTTAAAATAATGAATAAAATAAGCCACGATTATTTAATGATAACGAAAACACTTAGGAAAGCAGCAGTATGCTCGTTGAAAAAAATCCATGAACATTTCAGGACTTGCGTTTGGACGGCTCTGATGTTGTTTCTTATTGCAATATTCAATGTTGCTGCCTGGGTACATAGATTCACCAGGATTGCCAGCGAGCTTTTTAGCATGTTGATCACCGTCTTGTTCCTTAAAGAGGCTATAAAGGTTATAATAATATATAATTTGATATATATATAATATTTATATTTAGCAGTTTTTAATTGAAGGTAATTGAACGTGATTTGTCGATAAAATGCAGGGAATGGTTAGTGAGTTTAAGGTACCTAAACATGGGATCGAAGACCCAGCCTTAGAGAAAAACAAATTTCATTGGCTTTATGTAAATGGACTATTGGGAATTACATTCTCCTTTGGCCTTCTCTTTTCTTCTCTTACGATCAGGAAAGCTAGATCATGGCTATACGGCACAGGTTTCTCATCAAGTTAATTATTTGTTCTATGAGTTACACAGTACATTTATCAAAATCTAACATAATTTAATTTGCATAATTTGTGCAGGAAAGTTGAGAAGTTTCTTTGCAGACTACGGGGTTCCTTTGATGGTAGTACTGTGGACAGCTTTGTCTTTCACAGTACCAATTAGTAAACTTCCCTCTGAAGTCCCTAGAAGGCTCATTGCTCCTCTTGCTTGGGAATCTACTTCTTTACACCATTGGAAAGTCGTCCAAGTACGTAATCTATATTATTGCCCTTAAAATAACCATAATACAGAAATGAAAATGGTATTTTAAATATTAATTTAATACTTGGTGCAGGATATGGTGAAGGTGCCACCTGCATATATTTTTGGTGCTATTATTCCTGCATTCATGATTGCGGGTCTTTACTTCTTCGATCATAGTGTTGCTTCTCAGTTAGCAGAACAGAAGGAATTCAATCTGAAGAAACCTTCTGCTCATCACTATGACATGTTGTTGCTAGGATTTCTGGTATATATTTCTCTTATACGTAAACGTTATTGTGTAATTTGATCTTGAAACTATATCTTATTACTAATCCCATGAAGAAATTTTCAGACTTTGCTTTGTGGGTTGATTGGTTTGCCACCTTCTAGTGCACTTCTTCCTCAGTCCCCCATGCACACTAAAAGCCTTGCTGTTCTCAAGAACCAGGTCCGTCAATGAGATCTGTTAATATAGATACTATCCTTGTACCTATTACAGTGATACTTTCACTAGTACAAAATAAATTAACTAAACCATCCTTTCTAAACCAGCTATAGAGGATAAAGTTTAAAAAATATGACTAGTGATATTTTTATAAATATAGGTAGACTTTTTGTACAAGGCCTTTATATATAAATCTAAAAAATATTTTCTAGATCTGACGTGGCCACAAGCCCTCGACAGGTTTAAAAAGTAGGTTTTTTAGACCGGTGTAACATTGGCAATAAGTCTTAAAAATATGACTTTAGAAACTACTCTAGAAAATACTTTTTTTGACCAGTTGCCCACTCGGTCTAAAAAGTGCTTAACTTTCTAAATGATAAATTGGTTCTGGTTCTTGTCTAGAAAACCATTTTCAACTGGTCCTGAATACTAAACGCACAGCTTTGGAGAAATAAATCTGTATATTCAACATAATATTTGTCCATACAATAACTGGTCATTGGACCTCCTTATATACACAAGTGACTTAGGTCGGAAGCACGGGCCCAACTAACGGGTAACACACACAGTAAACACTACAGATTAACATATCCTGATACAAATATATCTAATCCACATAACTAATTATTCTTATTTCTATTTCCTAAAGGTCCAAATGTTCATTTTCTTTTGTACTAGTGTTGAACATGAGTTGGTGATTATACTTGCTTTGTTTAAATATGTGTGGTTACAGTTGATTCGGAGGAAGATGGTGGAAAGTGCCAAAGAAAGCATAAGGGGCAAAGCAAGCAACTCAGAGATCTATGGAAAAATGCAAGCAGTATTCATAGAAATTGACAAAAGCCCAATTGTAAGTCATCAAGTCACACACTTAGCTTGATACCATTATTTAAAGTCACCGCTCTTTGTTCATCATGCTGATCAACAAGACTGCTTTATTTTGCAGACTTCGGTGGTTAAAGAACTAGAGGACCTAAAAGAAGCAATCCTAAAAGGGCAAGAAAAATTGGACAGTACATTATTTAACCCTGAGACACATATTAATGAACATCTGCCCATAAGAGTGAAAGAGCAAAGAGTGAGTAATCTGTTACAGTCAATACTTGTAGGAGCATCAGTGTTTGCTTTACCTCTCTTAAAGAAGATACCCACTTCAGTTCTGTGGGGTTACTTCGCTTACATGGCCATTGATAGTCTTCAAGGAAACCAATTCTGGGAAAGAATACTATATATCCTCATATCCCAAAACAGACGATACAAGTAAGTCCAATCTTTTCGTTTGCATTAATTCAAGGTAGCGACGGAAGACTATAAAATACCTCTCGTCATAGCTAGATGATTCGAACCAGTAATCCAAAAGGTTTACAATCTAAAATAGACACACCTGAAAATAAAGAACACAGCCAGAAGAAGAATATGTCAGAGTCTTCTTACTGATATTTAGGCATAATGATGGCAAATGAGAGCATCAGTCACTAGTTAGGGAACCCTCAGAGAATATCTAAAATATCTTGATATAATTCAATTATTCAAATATATAACATAATAAAATAAATAAAAGATCTAACAAAAACCACAAATGAATTGTCATTTGCATTAATTGAACTCATTTGTTTCTTGTTTGAAATGATAGGGTGTTGGAGGGGGACCATGCTTCATTTGTGGAGACAGTACCATTCAGAGCCATACTAATGTTCACAGTGTTGCAATGTGTGTATTTGTTGGTTTGTTTCGGAGTGACTTGGATTCCCATGGCAGGAATGTTGTTTCCTTTGCCATTGTTCTTGCTCATCATAATAAGACAATATTTGTTACCAAAGCTCTTCAATCCTCACTATTTAAAGGAACTTGATGCTGCTGAATATGAAGAAATTGTGGGCACTTCAAGGCTTTCCTTCCGTCACTCTTCTCGCCTCAATCTCCACCAGGTAATTACTCTAATGATTTCTAACTTCTCCATTTTTTTCTTTTAAATTAAACACTTTTGGTGGTATATTATATATGAATGTGATAAAGAGTCTACGCTCATTAAAAAATACTTTCTACACCGATTCTCCAATTAGCGAAGATACAGTCAGTATAAAAAATATAATATTTATTGTTAAACTGGTGTAGAAGAAGACTTTTCTACCCAGTTGTGTTAACTAATGTAAAATAAAGTTAATCATACATAAAAAAAATGGTTTTCACTTTTTACAACTGAATGAAAAATACCCTTTTTACATCGGTTAATGGCACAATCATTATAATAAATAGACTTTCTATATCGATTTATGTTATAATGGTATATAAAGTTTGTGTTTTTTTTATAATATGTCACAACTAACTGCACCATTTATGCTTTGTAAATAGTGCCGCATGTTATAAATTTTGTTATATATTGATTGTTTGTAAATGCTAAATTTAGTTTTTAAAAAAAATGATTTTCTCACTAATTTCATCATTATAGACTCGTATGGATCTAACTTGTCTCTCTTTTCTATTTCTTCTCCATAAATTAATTCTAGAACCCTTTTTTAATTTATTTTTCTGGGTTGTTAAACTAAAGGATATGAAATCACCAAGCATGCAATCAAGGGAAATGGATGACGACGACGACGACGAGATATTAAACGAGGCTCTAACAGGTAGAGGAGAGTTAAAAGTTAAAGCTATTAGCTTCAGAGAGGAAAGACATGCACATGCACACGTTTTACACAGAGACTTAAAGGTCAAAGCTGTTAGCTTCAGAGATGAAAGACATGCCCGTGCACATCAGGTATATATTACACAATTTTAATATATATATTCATTTTTCTACTTAATGTTGTCATAAGATTAAAACTAACTAAATTTCATTTTTTTTATGCGAAGGGGTTGCAAGTGTATCCTGATGAAATTAAAATTGAAACGGATTCGTAGATTACAAAGGTCTCTGCAAGAAATAAAATGGTTATGACTGTCCATCGACTTTGATATTTCAGAAGATGATGAATGCATCATGAGAATTAGAGAATTAGAGGACAGTGATGGAATTAAGGAGGTTATGTAAATAAAATGGTTATATAAATTTTGTGTTATATATATATATTCTTCCGCTACTTAATCTAAGAGCTTGTTGATGTTTTTAGATAAATTAATAAAACTAAATAAATCAGTTATTTATAACTAATATAAGAGTTTATTGATTAATTTGGATAGATGAGTGTATTATATGAATTCATATTATATTGAAGAGTTAAATTTAGTTAAAATTAATTAATTTATTTAATTTTTTTTAAAAAAATTAATTAAATTTTATATTAAATATGTGTATATATATATTGATTGATGTTACATGACGCTAAAATCAACTGGGTCTACCTTGTCGCTTCCTGATTGTTGGGAACATGGGATATGCTCAAGAGTCAAAACTATTGGCAGCATCGAAATGAAAAATGTTATTAAAAAACTATACGACAAAATCGTATTTACATCATCCAACGAAAAAATTCTTGAAAATAAGGAGTATTTTTATAGAATAGTTCACTACTTAATATAAAAATTAATTAATTTTTTTATATAAATTAAAAAATTAAATTAATTAATTAATTATAATTAATATAAAAGTTAGTTGACTAATTTTAGTAGATTAAGACTTATATAATATGAAGGGTTAGATTTAGTTATAATTAAATGATTTATTTGTTTCTTTAATCTACTAAAAAAAATAAACTTACTCTTACATTAAGGATCAAATGGAGTATTAAAAAACAAAACCACAACACTATACAATTGAAATATTTTGATAGAAAAAATACTATGAGGTCTCAAAAAAAAATATAATACTCTTTCGATCCTTAATATAATACTTAATTTATAATATAATTGTATTAAAAATTAGGTTTTATATTAAAATTCGAATGAGTACATCATTAAAAAAATTTACAACTAAGCAGTATGTAATAACAAAATACAGGGCAATAAATAATAACAAATTCATAACTACTATTATGTTATGCTATTTTTTAATAATTATATTTTTTTATTAGGACCTTATGGTCATTTTTTCCAATTTTATACTAACGCTACCTCTCTCTAGTCTCTATTGTAGAGCAAGGTTCAATATTGCATCCCAGCGTCAACATGTGTATGTTAATTTTTTTTTTGGTCATGTGTATGTTAATTTAATTATTTGAGTGAACCCCAAACTAAAATTTTAAAAAGCCTTTTGAACCAAATTTTAATTTAAATTTTTTTTAAAACAAATAGACATATTTGTCCAAAAGAGCTTTTGGATCAAACTATAATTTTGGATAACCTACTGAAACTAGTTTATAGAATAGTTAAAGAGCTTATAAACTATCCAATTACTATTTTATATTTACTTTTTCTTACATATTCTATCCTTTCTCTTCTCCACCCTCTTTTCTCTCTCCTCCCTCTCATATTTTTAATAAAATTATACACTTTCTGATAATTTTTTAATTATAAATTTTTTTATGATAATAACTATCTAAATACTCATTTATTCATAATTACTTTTTTCATAAACTCTTCTCTAAAAATTATTTTTTAAAAGCTATTTAAAACCTTTCTTTTTTTTATAAACTATTTTTTAAACACTTATGGAACTAGACCCGACATCTAAATAATACCCCGAAGGTGGAATACTTGCGATTTGGAAGATGAGCGGTGGAAATTTGTTTTTTGTGTAATTTTATTCCATTTTTGTTGTAAGCATTTGATGATATTCCTCTCTTCTTTAATATAAAATATATTTTATAATACAAATTATACTAAAAATTTATCTTATATTTAAGAGTAGAGTAGTAGTATCTGTTTTATGCTTCCTCCTAGGATTATTATAAGGCACAAGGAATAGATGATCTTTACCTCCTTATTATAACTCATCAACTAAGATATTAATTACATTTTTTAATATAAATTCATCATAATATTAAATATAGATAACTTAAAATTTTATTTTATTGTCATACTAAGTTAATAATTTAACTACCTCTCCTTCATTTTTTTTTGATAAAGTGTTTCAGAATGGTACGAAGTATTTATTCATGAGTTTATTATAATGGGGCGAACATGGGATTGAGCATTACTTTGAAGAGTGAGAAAATTTCAGGACACCCAATTTTCGAAGTTTAGGGACCTGGGAGTAATTAATTTAAAAGAATTCCAAGCCCATAAGTTATCATTGTCCACAAGTCTCCTTATATTTTATATCCAAAAAAAAATCTTTATATCAGCATTCAGCAATATCAATATTTTATACTCTTTTAATCCTTCACATAAGATCTAGTTAAATAATTGATCTTAATTCTAAATAAAATAATATTAATTTTTTGTCTTTTTCAATATTTTCCCAAATTATTACATTAATACTCCTTTAACAAAATAATAAGAGAGGAGAGGGAATTAAAAAAATATTAGGATATTTTAGAAAAATATACTATATTAATTAATTTAATTTTTTAATCTAATCAAATTAGTTAAATAAATATTATATTAATTATCATGGCATATTTTATTAGACCACATATTCACATGCAAATATAACTATGTTGAACAATAACAGGGAATATTTTATATATTTAATACATAAAACGACAATGTCGTACCGTATGAAAAATAAACGTTTTATTTTATGAAAGTCATTAGATTTGTCCCAAACCCCTCAAGTAAAAAATACTTCAGACTGCGATGTGAATGCAACCACAAATTAAACATGGTATTAACAGGGAGTTAATCATAATTCTTTTTCATTATATTTTTTTAAAATACTGGTAAAATTTATTGATCCATTTGAGTAATTTAATTACACTATAAACTAGCTATTATATTAAAGATATAAAATAATAATAATAATTTTTGAAATTAAAGGATAATAAAATATGGCGTCCCACCATCCAACAATAATTGTTGTAAAATAATTCCAAGTGGAAGAAGGTTGGATCAATTTTAACAAATACTTGTAATCTTTTCATATACTATAATACATCCAAGTCTTGTATTTTCTCTTTATTAATTTTTGAGACAGACCAATTCAATAATCAATATCAATATTTCATATAAAAATACAAATCACTCGTTATCATCATTGTTGTCGTAATGACACTGTTGCATTTATTAGTTTTTCGGACTGCATGCCATGTTTAAGAAAAATCAAATACTATAAATATTAACTAGGTATTTATGAAAATTAACTGAGTTATTAGAGGTTGTAAATGAAACTATTCATAAATATATTTTGTAAAAGTAAATAAAATCAATCATAAATATTTTGTAAAAAGAAATGAAACTTCATGGACATATCTATATTTGTTGATGGTTAATTAGAAGATACGGTACATAACCATTGAGTTGGAGCACTCGCAGCCATGATTCGTGCCTACGCCTGGAGCCATTGGATGGATCATGAATCCTTCAGTGTGAGTACAATCGTATTGCTTAGGAATTTCGTTCTGAAAATTGCTTGAGCATCGTGTTGACTTGATTAGTGCATCATCAAAAACTGATGTATCTCTCTTTCTCTCACGCCTTGGTTTTATATATATTGAAAAAAAGACATAGAAGTAAGCAAATCTAACAAGTAAGCTTGAATTATGATCCCTTTCAACACTTTATCACGTTTGCTAATTGGCATTATTTGGACTAGAATATATAAAATGTCTGCGTATATGATTTCAGATGTTATGATTTATTATTTTACAAGTTGAATACTTATCTAACAACTAAACCATTTAATGATATAATTTACAAAGATATACAAAACCACACACAACTTCAATCACAATGTCAACTCTATCAATTTGATGTGTGCGGATTCTTGTCAAATTAAGAACCAAACACATACTACAAATTAAAAACATCAACTCAACAAAAATTGTGGATACGTCCATCCATGCCCAGGTCAGTTTTCACATTATCACCTGCCAAGAACTGGGATTTGGAAAAAAAAAATTATATAGAATGAGTATGACCTAATCAGGGGCGTTCCTAAACAGTCACCACAAAAATAGCCCTAACCCGACTTTTCTATAGATCACTCTATGTGGGCTCCTTACGTCCATGTCAAACTAAGAAGTGCTAATTTTGTTACAGATTTTATATCCATCTCTCTCTCTATCTGCCCCCTACATACATATATCATCCATCCTTAATATAAAATCTATTTAATTAATTTGATTAGATTAAGAAAAGTAACTAAGTTAGTTAATATGATATTTTTTTTTAAATATTCTAATCATCTTTAATCCCTCCATTATTTTCTTGATTACTGCTGAGAGAATATCAATAGGGGTAATTAAAAAAATTGATAAATATAAAAATATATCTTATATTTAATATCAAGATTAACTCTCTAATTAAGTACTTTATCAAGAACCGGAGGAGTAGTTTGCTATATATTGATATTGATTTTTTTATTTATATCTGGTTTTTAAACTAAAAAACTGTTAAAATCATCTTTGATAATATATTGTAGGTTCCTCTATGATTTCCGATCCATATAATCCCCCGGAAGTACTTAAAGGGTGTTGGTGGCTTAAAGATGGAAGCTTAAGCTCAACTGAAACACTCAGGAAAAACTTGTTAAAAAATATCTGTTTAAAATTTTTATTAGTTAATTATAAGGATTTAAATTTGATGTTATATGTTTTAATTTCATATATAGAAAATGTCAATACTTAAAGATTTTCATATAAAATATTAGTACTCAAAATGATCCATCCAATTGGAATTTCTCTTTGTTAATTTATTAGAGAGTGAACGAAATTAATTATTAATGTTATTTTGGACACAATTATATATGAATATATATTTTATAATAAATAAATAAATAAATTGAATGAATCATAAAAAATATATTAACACATATATTTGAGACAAATAAAATTTAACTCGTAAAATATACTTAGAGAATTGTCTATTTTTTTAACGATGATCTTCTTGACAAATATTATTATTAATGAATTTAAATAAATTATCTTTGAAAGATTACGGCCACAACGAATCCAATTATAAAACTATATGATGCTAATGCCTAATATAAATATAATAATCCCGAATTGATTTGAGACCACATGTACGTAGAACTTCCAAAACAGAAGTTTCGAGTAGGAAGCAAAATTGGTTTTCGATTGCTTAATGACAAAACAATTAAGAAATAAAAACGATCGCCACCTTTGTAATCTTCTGCTTCTCTCCATGCAAAAGGAATCCTCTCCATACTTTCTTCTCAATACATCTCCCTATGCACAATGTTATCTATGGCCATACATTTATTAATTATTATCACTTACGTATTTTTATAAACAAAATTATATTGCTTCTTTATTATTGTAATTAATTAATAATATATTTAGTTTTATTCTACAATTAGTAATCTTGCACCATTAAATTGACGGATTAGATTGTATGTGAAAAAAGCACTGAGAGAAAGTATGGAGAGGATTCAAACTCCCATGCATTGGCAAGACACATGCCATGAGCCTATCACCTCTTCCGACAAAATGGAACCAACTCTCTCTCTCTCTCTAAAAATTTTATTCATACGTGCGGGCATATAGATATATATATACTTTTTTTTAATTATATTTATAAGTTACTCCTAACATATTTTACATAAATCAATAACAATTTTAAGTTTTATTAGCTTTGTCTTGGAATTAAATAACTTTATCCCTATTTAATATACATTATACCATATGAGTATAGAGTCAATACAATAATAAAATGAAAGAAAAAATTATATACTCATATAAAAAAATTTAATAATACGATATATAAATGGGATAAAAAAAATTCTATCTCTCTGTCCTATCAATAGAACTATAGGAATATATATATATATATTTTAAAGCATAGAAGTAAGCAAATTTTTTAATTTATTTGCCTTGATATCATTCGTGTAATGAGTTTTAGTTTGTTGGCAACGTGCATCATTTGGACTTAATACTTGTACAGAATATAAAATACGTTTTTGAATAATTCTCGATCTACCTAACCCCATAATTTAGTGAGAATTCATATTCAATATTAGTATATTATAATGTCAACTCTCATCAATTTGACTAATTTGATATCAACATGTGTATAATTAATTTGGAGTTCATAATTATTATTTTTCTATATGTGCTGTTATCTCACTGCCTAAACGTATAATTTAGTGAAAGATATTGAGTGGATAAATGTCGACTCTAATATTTTTATTTTTTTATCAAATCTATTATTTTTTATTTAACGTACTTATATAGGTTGATAAATGTTTATGTAGTATAGTAGTTTGAACTTTGAAGTTTGAAGTACATTATTTAACAAAATGAGTGGTTATCACAGTACCTAATCTCCTGTGATTTAGGAATAAATATTTCAATCGTAATAACAGCTCAATTAATTTATGTCTCCCATTTTTGGCCAAAAAAATTATATATTCCACCCACTGCAGTATATTTACCAAACGAATCATAATTCTAAACATAACCGTTGTATTTTTCCTTTTTATTATTTTTATCCATTTATATTTTTTTATTAGACAACTCCCAAATTATATAATCTGTTATTCTAAACATATTTAGCCCATCGAACTTTTTCTATCTTTAATATGGGATCTGAATCCAAATCTTATACTAACAATAATAATCTTTGAAAATTATTTATTTTGATTTTATCAATTTGCAATATATAAGCTTCTTGGTATCAACAACTAACGAACTATATATTTTATTTTTAAAATAAAAATATTACATTTACGAAAAGAGTAGTATAATGTGTGGGGTTCCAACATATATTTTTGTATTCCACATAAAATGACCGGTTCAATCATGCATTGAAGTTTGAGAACACAAGATGACATTTCCTCTTAATATTTTTCTTTTTCTATGGTCTTTTCCTCTTAATTATTTTCAATCAATGGTTAAAATACTATTATCATTATCACCAAGCTCTTAGATCGACTATTTATGAGTTGTTTCAGTTTAATCAGTAATTTTGTGTTTGAACCCTAAGTATACAGTTATGTTAATTATTTAAAGATAGTGAAATTTTCCTATTGTAGGCTTATATTTCTATGAACCAAACTAGTCGATCATTAGTAGAGCTGGATACCCATGAATAAATAAAAAAAAAACTATTATCATAAATATAAATATAATGGCTACATATGAAGCATTGGAGTTGTTGTAGAAGATCGAGACACACGGCGTCTTCCCATTTTCTCCTTGCTTCATTTAATAACTCATAATCTACGGACTCTCTCTTTTTGTTATTGTGTCTACATTATAAAACTTATAATCTCTAATTAGGGGTCCCTCTGTATCAAACTCCCATTCTGTTGCTCTCTCTCTCTGCAACAATGGAGAACCTGAAGACACCCTTCAAGGGTGTAGTTAGGGATATTCGAGGAAGAGCCACTATTATAAGGAAGATTGGATTTCTGGTCTCTGTTCAGGAATCGGGTATTTTCCTTTATATATATATATATATATATATATATATGTTCAAACTTGTTCATAGTACAAGTCTTGATTTGTTTTGGTTGTGATGATAGGATATTGGCTCCAACTACTTATATGTTCTTTGCTTCTGCTCTTCCTGTTATAGCCTTTGGCGAACAGATCGATAGGGACACAGGTTCTTCCTCTCCCGGCCTGATCTATATATGTGCATATATATATATATATACACACATGCTGTCAATACATACAGAGGATTAATTCTAACATGGAATCTAATAAAAGAAGTGAATTGAAGAAACACACTACTAATGACGAGTGGAATGTTTGTGGACGAAATTGTGCATGCATGTTATGTTATGTAACCGTGCAGTGCTTTTATGGCCTTTAAACTTTGATATGCCTAATTTGTTTGATTTTTTGTGAATGACTTGGATTAAAATTGGAAATATATATATATCTTTGTAATATTATGTTGTGGCTTTAATTTGTTTGAAGATGGAAGCTTGAGCTCAGTAGAAATACTGGCTTCAACTGCAATATATGTGGAATCATACACTCAATTCTCGGATGCCAGCCTTTGTAAATACTCGGAGTTGCAGAACCCACTATCATCACGTATACTTTACTTGTACAACTTTGCTAAAAATAGGGATGATTTGGGACAAGAATTGTTCTTGGCTTGGGCTGCATGGTAAGAATCATATCAATTTTCATGGCAAAAGATTGTGATTTTTTTAGGGGAAGTAGTCATTTTTTTATCTTTATAATTTTGCCTCAATTATACTCCAGTCCCTAAATTTTAATTTATTATAACTAAATCTCTATAATCTTTACTTAATTGAAATTCAATCCATAAATTTTGACGTAGGGAAACATAATTTAGCTATTTAAAATTTAGTCCCTAAGTTTTAAAAAAAATATAGACGTTATAATTTTATTTACTAAAATAATGCAAGGATCAACTTTTTAAATAGTTAAAACTATAGGGATTGAATTACGTCGAGTCAAGTTTAAGAACTGAGTTGCGACCAAGTTAAAATTATAGAGACGAAATGATTAATTTTCCCATTTTGTGAATAAGAAAATGAACAAAATAATTTAGTGGAGAGGGGATACTATTCTTAAATGACTCAACAGTTAACTATTACGGGTGCAGCAATCAACTGTTACTCTCATAAAAGTTATGAATTGTCGAGCTCCTCATTACTTTGTGAATTTTTTTCAGGGTTTGCGTTTAGACAGCTCTGATGTTGATTCTTCTAGCAATATTCAATGCCGGAGCCATTATTAATAGATTAACCAGAATTGCCGGCGAACTTGTTGGCATGTTGATCACAGTCTTGTTCATTCAAGAGGCCATCAAGGTTAGTTTGATACATATAGAATATTTATAGCATCAGATATGAAAGTAAGTTTGAAGATTAATTTTTGAAACTTGATTTTTCTGAAATGCAGGGAATGGTGAGCGAGTTTAAGATTCCTAAACATGAAGACCACAGTCTGGAGAAGTACGAATTTCATTGGCTTTATGCAAATGGAATATTGGGAATTATATTCTCCATTGGCCTTCTCTTTTCTTCTCTCAAAACCAGGAAAGCTAGATCATGGTTATACAGCACAGGTTTGTTATTGTTACCGTGAAATTACAAATATTTTTAAATTAAACAAGATGTGTACCAGTTCAATTTACTCGTGAACAAACTAATTTTTATTGTGTCACATTGTTGTAGTTTTTGTGTGTATGTCAGAAAAAAAAAGTCCCTTGTACATCACTCAAAATAAAAGAAGCCTTAGTGTGTGCGTATATATATTAAATTGAGCACTTGAACAAGTAATAATGAGTCCAGAATCAAGAAGTGGAATGAAAGTTCTAGAAAAGCATGTTGTGTACATGAGCATACGACCACTCTTCTTAACCCATTTACTCGATTACATGATCATCTTAATTAAGATATATACAATAATGCATCTTTTATTTTGAGCAATGTGGGACTTCTTTTTGATATATACAGGCAAATGTCATGAGGGAAGAACCTAGAAGAAGAGTATATGATACTTATAATGTATTAATTAAATATGAATGGCATGTGTTTCATAACATTGGACGACAAAATAAACACCCGAGTTAGTTATAAGATCTCTACGTACGGTGTATCAATTGCAAAGAGAGACAAGAATTATGAGATTCTAACTGCTAATTTACAAGTAAGAGATACCTAATCAATTATATCCAACCGTAGTAGGTAAAACAACATATATGATAAGAAAATAACATCCAATATGCTACAAAGACTATGAAGTATGCTCACTCGTATGTCTTGACTATTTGTTTAATTGCCACAATATATACCTATCAAATTTCGTTTATAAGCGTCAAAGAATAAGTTCCTTTAATTGATGACCTATATGAAGCTAATTAGCATGATGGCCTACATAATTTGTACAAGCAAGTTAAGAAGTTTCTTGGCAGACTATGGGGTTCCTTTAATGGTGGTATTGTGGACAGCTGTCTTTCCCAGTGCCAAGTCAACTTGCCTCTGGAGTCCCTAAAAGGCTCTTTGCTCCTCTTGCTTGGCAATCTGCTTCTTCACACCATTGGACTGTCATCAAAGTAATATATATATATATATATATATAAATAGATAGATAGATATTGCCCTTAATAGAACAACGATGACGTCTTATATATACTCTTTAATTTTACTTAACAGGATGATATTTTTAATATATATATATATTGATATATATTTAATGCAGGACATTGGGAAGGTTCCACCTGCATATATTTTTGGTGCTATTATTCCTGCATTCGTGATATCTGGTCTTTACTTCTTCGATCATAGCGTTGCTTCTCAAATGTCACAACAGAAGGAATTCAATCTCAAGAAACCTTCTGCTTATCATTATGACGTGTTGCTTCCAGGGTTCATGGTATATATCACGTTACATCTCTCTCTCTCTCTCTCTCTCTCTCTCTCTCAATCTCTTAAATGAAAGATCGCTTGTGTTTTGATCATGAAACTATCTTTATGCCAAAAGAAAAAGATCATGAAACTCTCTTGTCACTAATCCCATGAAGAAATTTTCAGACTTTGCTTTGTGGGTTTCTTGGTTTATCATCACCTTCCAATGGAGTTCTTCCTCAATCCCCCCTGCACACCAAAAGCCTTGCTGTTCTCAAGAAACAAGTGCGTACGAGAATGTTCAATTCATATTGCTGAACTATATATATAAAAATCACTTTGGCTAAATATATATATGGATTTACAGTTAATTCGAAGGAAGGTGATGAAAAGTGTGAAAGAAAGCATAAGGAACAAAGCAAGCAGCTCTGAGATCTATGGAAACATTCAGCAAGTGTTTGTAGAAATAGACAAAAGCCCAATTGTAAGTCACCAAATTAATTAATTAATCCCATTAAACTCACCTAAAGAAGTTCTCTCTCTATGTATGTATGTATGTATGTATGTATGTATGTATGTATGTATGTATGTATGTATGTATGTATGTATGTATGTATGTATGTATGTATGTATGTATGTATGTATGTATGTATGTATGTATGTATGTATGTATGTATGTATGTATGTATGTATGTATGTATGTATGTATGTATGTATGTATGTATGTATGTATGTATGTATGTATGTATGTATGTTTGTTTGTTTTGCAGAATAGAGTGGTGAAAGAATTAGAGGACCTGAAAGAAGCTGTGCTTAAAGAGGAAGAGAGAATCATTCGACCAAGCAAAACATATAGACAAACATCTGCCCATAAGAGTGAACGAGCAAAGAGTGAGCAATCTGTTGCAAGCAATACTTGTAGGAGCTTGTGTTTGCGATGCCAGTGATAAAGAAGATCCCCACTTCAGTTCTGTGGGGTTACTTCGCTTACATGGCCATTGATAGTCTTCCTGGGAATCAGTTCGGGGAAAGACTAATATTTATCTTCATATCTACTCCCAATAGACGATACAGGTAATGATTATGTAAGTTCAAGGTTTGAAACTATCATCAGTCCCATGTCAGTAAGCCTTGGTTTATAAGTCGAGACTTTTCCACCCAATAGACTAATCTTTGGGTGAGAGTACCTAATCAACTTATTAAGGGTGAAGGGTCTGGCCAACAAAAAGTCGAGTGAAGTATTGTGATGTATTGGGGAAGTTGGTAACCCTATTCTCTCACAATCTAATTTTTTGAGATAGACTCTTTCTTTAAATTTGTGCTCATAACAATAACAAAAACAACGATATTATGAGTAAACTAATAATGAGTTTGGTTTGTTTGAAATGATAGGGTGTATGAAGGGGACCATGCTTCGTTTGTAGAGAAAGTACCAATGAGAATGATAGTGTTCTTCACACTGTTCCAATTTGTGTATTTGTTGGTTGTTTTTGGAGTGACTGGATTCCCATAGCAGGAATATTGTTTCCTTTGCCTTTCTTTGTGTTGATCATAATAAGGCAGTATCTTCTTCCCAAGCTGTTCAATCCTCACCATTTAAGGGAACTTGATGCTGCTGAATATGAAGAAATCGCTGCTACTCCAAGACTCTCCTTCCGTCTCTCTTCTTCCTTGGTATATATTACTCTTATTGGTTTCTTAAAATCTGTGAGGATCCACTGAGTTCAAAAGTTGTTGCTTCTATGTATTAATTTTACTGATTTTTTTTTTGTTATAATTAAGGATGCGGATTCAGCATGGGATCAAGGGAAATGGGTGATGGTGAGATATTAGACGAGGCCACAACTGTTAGAGGAGGGTTGAAGCTCAAGACATTTAGCTTCAGATCAGAGGCAAATACACAGGTATTATTATATATATTACACAATTTTAATATATTTTTTTACTTCATTTATCATAACAAAACTGACATTAAATTGTGTTTTTTCAACAAAAAAATTGTATGTGATGAGATGGCGTTGCAAGTGTGTCCTGATGAAATCGAGAGAGAATCGGATTCCTAAGATTAATGCAAAGATCTTTGGGGACAAAAAGCTTGTGTGTACTTGTTAATAATGGTGGAAGGAACTCAAGTTCTACACTAAAAACTAGACGAGTTTCGTGTTATACAGTAAGTCTTGCAGTGTAATAATATGATTAGAGTGGGACTCGCTGATATTTAGGTGGAGTTTTAATTTGCTTGAGCCGTATTGTTCACAACTCGTACACAGTGCTGGTCTCTATGTAAATCTTATGTTTTATATTTAATGTTATGTAGGTTTCATATATCTTTGCCAAAAATAGAGAGTTTGATTAAGAAAAACGTTAATGACTGAACACTAGTAAAACTGAAGGAATAATAGCAAAAGAAGATTTGTGTGCCAGCGTGGCAAACAATTGAAACAATAATATCATTGGTATGACATGTCCGTGAGGCTTGTTTTGTTCTTTTAGGCTGAAAATAAGACCATAATGTGAGAAATATGACCCGTTGCCCAAGATTCAATAAGGTCCCCGGTTGCTCCAAATGATCAAAGTGGCCCAGACGAGTTATTTGATCATATCCAAGCCCCAAAAACTTATAAAGAAAAAAACAGCAGATGGTTTTTATTTTTTAATACACACACATATATATATATATATATATATATATTTGTATGGCCTGTTTGGTTACCATCAAAATTATGATTTTAAAAAGGCTTCTGGCCCAAACCTCGGTTTGGAGAAATTTTAAAACAAATAGTCATATTTGTCAAAATCTCGGTTTGGACCAAACCATGGTTTCAGATAAGCTGGTCAGAGTAGCTTTTGGAACAGTAAAAACCACTTTCAACTACTCAATTATTATTTTACCCTTACTTTTTTTACACCCTCTCTCATCTCTCCTCTATCTTCTCCACCCTCTCTCATCTCTCATCTCTCATCTCTTTTTTTTATCTTTTCTCCTCTCTCATCTCTCATACATACCCTTTTTAATAATTTTTCAATTACAAAACCCCTTTTTATAACAACTATCCAAACACTTATTTATCCAAAATTATTTTTTTTCCATAATCTCTTCTCTAAAAGCCCTTTTTTATAAACTATCCAAAAGCCCATTTTTTTTATAAGCCCTTTTTTAAAATCTTATCCAAACACACAGTGTAACCATAACCACTATGTATCCGCAGTCTTACAAACATAGCGTTGACTGTTAAGTAGGAGAGTTTTAGTGTTTTAGGAGATCCAATTTTCAAAGGTTGAGACTTGGAAGATGCGTTCTGCTGATGAGCCCACAAGTAATAATTTAGTGCCCTCATGGGGGCAGACTTGGAAGATGTGTTGTTTCTCCATACAAGATTTTCAAGTATTATTCTTCTATTTTTTTTATTAAAATATATTGGTGAAACTCATGGTTACATTTATGTAATATTATTTGATAAATTTTTTTAAAGGTAGTTGGGACTTGGAAGATGCGATTGGATCTATTTTTTTCTGTCTTTTTAAGTTGATATTTTCTTGAAAAATCCGTGGAAAGCTTTTGTTGAAAACTTTTATTGATCAGAAGAACTTGATAACATGGGTATTTTAATAAATTTATATACAGATAGTACTATTATACAATTTTAATATACTATTTCTCCTATCTTAAATATAAGAGTTAGATAAAAAATTTATTTCAATTCTAAATATAATACATCAATTTACTTTTTCTTTTAAATTTATAATTTTTTTAGAATATCTCTATTAATTATAATTAAAATTTGTATTATGAAAAACTGACACATATTTATTATAAATAATTAACTTAACATATTTTTTAATACATCAAATTAATTATCTAATTTTTATATTAAAAATTGGATAAAGTATTTCATTACTTAATTTCTCATGAGAAAATTGGCATCAAATTGATTTTTATTTTGTATTGTGATGAGAAGGCCTTGCAAGTGCCTGATAAAATCGGGAGTGAATCATATTCCTAGATTAATAAAACAAAGTTTGGGTACGTGAAGACATCTCATAACCAAGCTATGATACCATCATTAACGGTGAAGACGCATGATTGATTCATCAAAGCAACCTTGAACTGCATAACCAGGCTATTTGATACCATTGTTTTATGATATTGTTAATTGTTGATTGACAGTTATATAACTTCTATATTCTTGTGAATAGTAATTGTTGATTGGCTCTTGTTTTGGCATACACTTTAGAGTATTTTATTTTTGTTGGTGGCTAGGGGAATTATGCAGGTTGGTTTGGCACCAGTTGTTGTGGAACCTTCGATTGTGTTTCCTCGTGAAATGGCCCTCATCATTCTCAACTTGGAGGACTTGTCTGCCTCTAGACCTTGAAGGGCTTATGATTCATTCTGGGTGAGTATAGTCATTTTTTCTTAGGGTTTCTAATTTTAAAAATTACTTGAGAATTGTGCTGATATAGATTAGTGCATTATGAACATTTGTTCAAGACGCGGATGAGGATGATAGTGGATTATATTATTACTCTTGGAGATTTTGGTCACGCCATATCAAGCCAGAATAACATATAATAATTGAGCTTTTATGCCCTCGTGGCTACCCCTCGCCGTCGTCGCCGTGACTTTCAACCGCACGCGACATTCCGTCACCACCCCCGATGACATTTAGCACTGGATTAATTAGGAACTTTTGCTACATATCAACAATAGATTCTCTAAATTATGGGTGAGTGGTCAGAAAATTTGAGAAGTGTTGAGACATTCTTTAAAAAGTATCTGGTTTGATTTCAAAATTATGAGATGAGCTTACTTTTTGGCTACATTATTGTGACTTGAACCCTTGGAATGGTTCTATACAGAGCAAAAGAGTTTGGTAAGCTGGTGTTCTATGGATTTATGGTGTCTTTTAAACTACCTTAGTTTAATTAGCCTATGGTCCCTTCCCTTAATCATGTTTTATCCCATTCACTACAAAAAAATTGACTTTCAGCGGCGACAAAAGTCGCCGCTGAAGGTATAAAAGTCGTCGCTGAAGACCTTTATGATACTGTCGCCTATACACATTGGCTACGACAATTGAAAGTCGCCGCTGAAAGTCAATAATTAGCGGCGACAGATAAAGTCGCCGCCTAAAACACAATCAGCGGCGACTGATATTGTCGCCGCCTAAAGGGGAATCTGCGGCGACAAAATAGTCGCCGCCTAAAGTGGATTCTGCGGCGACAAAAGAGTCGCCGCCTAAAGGAGATTCCGCGGCGACAAAATAGTCGCCGCCTAAAGGGGATTCTGCGGCGACAATTTTGTCGCCGCTGAAAGTTAATATTATTTTTTAAAATTTTTTTGTCATTTTTCTTATATGAAAAAATGTAATTTAATAACAAAAATAATAAATGATAAATAACTAAATAAATCAAAATTTAATAACATTAATAAATAATTTCGATCATCGTATCAAATTTCTTCAGTTACTTAAACATATTTAAAATTAAAATAAAATTGTTTAATTTATACATAAACATTATATAGAATGACCAATACTAAGAGTAAAAGAAGTAGGCGCATATGGTTGCCCCTCTGCATCAAAATACCGAATTGAGCTTGTATCTTTTACTCTATTCGTTCTATTAGTCTTTGCCCGAAAGATGAACAAGATATGACACTTGAGATAGCTGAGCCCGAACTTACTCTTCAGCATTATAGTTCATTGCAAGAAGCTTTGAAGCCATACGATGGCAGTGTGTTTTGAACAAGATTTGGATGATGAACATCACTTCACTCACAAAATCTTCCTCTAATGCTGGAGTTTTGTAAAGTTAACTTCTTGACTGCAACTTCTTTCCCATCCCTCGTAGAGCCCTATTCATTATGATTTAGAATTTTAATCAAGAAATTGTCATAAGAAGTTTTGCTTTTGTGGCTTTAAAAATGTAACTTTTTACATTGTATAAAACTCACTTTGAAACATGATGATATATATATTAAAATACATAACATATCAAAAACAAAGTTACCTTATATACTGCACCAAATCCTCCTTCTCTTAGTTTATTTTCTTCACTAAAATTCTCAGTTGCAAACTTCAAATCCTTATATGGAATAAGGAGCCTTTCGACTTAGTTGCTCTAATGAAGTCTCCTGTTAAGTAAAGTGTTTATCAAGGTCTCTTCACAATGAAAGAACCAATTCATATCCCTTCATACATATGAAAGTATGCAACTTAAATATTTCCTTTTGGTGAAAAAAAGTTAAAACCAGGAAATTTTCAAGTTGTTTACCTCTATGAACTCTCCTCTTATTACACCTCCAACAACTCCACCGATAATAGCCCACTTATTGCTTGATCCAACAAGACATGACTAGAGAACTAGTTTTCAAATAAGTCATATATAATTTTGGCAAATGAAATATTCCTTTTAAAAAGTACAAGCATGTGCATATCTATATAATATAATCAAGCCTTGACAAAAGAAATATATAACAGGAGTTTTCATGATACACAAAAGCAAATAAAATTGTCATGCTGTAATAATATATGTTAAATTGTAATCCTTGAATCAATGAATATACCTCTTGGTAAATCTGAATCCTTATTGGCTTCTCCAACTATTTGTTCCATCTCTTTAATACGCAGCTTCAACTCCTTCACCAAGCGTGAGGTGCTGCTAGGTGGCGTAAACATCAAGTATGCTTTGGCTCTAATAATATTGCACTCTGGAGTCTACGCCACAAGCTACTTGTTACCTCCACAGATTTCAGAACTTGAATAAACTCAAGTTACAAAAATGGTAAATAATAAAAATCACTTGTTTTTAGATTGAAATAAAAATCACTTGAATGCAAGTAGGGGATATCAGAGAAGAATATACCTCCTTGGTAAATCTGAATCCTTATTGGCTTCTCCATCTATTTGTTCCATCTTTCATCCGCAAGTAGGGGAAGAAATTGGAGCAGGTGCTCCCACAATCTTTGATGATGCGATTCACTAAAGAAAGTAGCACAAACCTTTTCTCCAGAAATGGAAGATCCTTTCTGCTGAATTTTCTGGTTTTCCTTTTTGTCATCATTGAATCCTGGAACTCCAGAACAGTAGTGCGAACTTTAGCTAGGCCCAAAATGTTGACATTACATGGAAAAAAGGAGGTAT
This sequence comes from Leucaena leucocephala, assembly GCA_037074615.1. Classification (NCBI taxonomy): domain Eukaryota; kingdom Viridiplantae; phylum Streptophyta; class Magnoliopsida; order Fabales; family Fabaceae; genus Leucaena; species Leucaena leucocephala. The sequence goes on along the minus strand of CM073555.1, from coordinate 17,870,280 downwards.
TCAAAATGCTACTAGAGATGCCTATCATTTCTTATCAGAAACTTACTTCTGTACCCTACAATTACAGATTCTTCAGTATCATTACTCTGTTTGGAACTGTAATTAATCTTGGGGACAAAATCATTTTCTTTGTAAACAACTTGTTTTGGCTCTTCTAATCCTCTAGCATTTTCTTACTCAATTTTTTGTGGTCAGCAAACAAACTGAATGGACGAAAAACGTATTTGTTTAAACGGGAAAAATAATGACGAGAATCTGATAAGAGGAGCAGGATTCTTACAATACTTGATAGATCTTCCACAAACTCATTCTGACCTGAAACGAAATTTATAGAATAAGAAACGCTACCAGATAACTAGATACCATATAAAATATACACAGGACTGGAAGCAAGCATGGCGTGTGAATTTACCGTTAAAAGCGACGAGTTTAAGCCTGTCATAGAATAAAATGAGAGGAGAAAAGACAGTAAGAGCGAGCAGAGAGAGGATGAAAATCCTCTGGCGTTGACGAAATTGAATCATCGACATAACGAGGGGAAAACAGAACTGACTCTGGCGCTGGCTCTGAAGAAGCACATATCAGAGATTCAGATCGCAGAGAATTTCTAGATGCTTCGATTCGAAGGAAGGAACACGGAGGCCCATCCCTAGGGTTTCAGGGATGCGCGGGGTCCCTTTTGAGTCTGTGATTCTTTGCGCTTTCTAGAGAGAGAGAGGAGACGGTGACCGGTGAGAGCGGAGTGTGAGGCTGTGAGACAGGATGCGACGCAGGAGTGTACCACAACAAGGGTAGCCGTGAGCTCGTGAGCGTCGTCGACGCGGCTAGAGCACTGAAGAAACAAAGAACGGAAAAGAAGAGAAGAGTAAAGTGAAGAGAGGAATGAACCTGGCGCGGTTCATATTGAAAAATAAATTAACCTTTAGTGGCGACAACATAATGTCGCCGCTAAAAGTCTACCTTCAGCGGCGACAAATATGTCGCCGCTGAAAGTCTACATTCAGCGGCGACAAAAAAGTCGCCGCTGAAAGTCTTATTTTTTATCAAAGAACTTTTAACAAATAATCTACTTAATAAAATAACGATATATTTGCCCCAATAACTTCTTCAACTTATTAGATAATTTTTGTAAAATTTTCTCAACAAATAATAGTTTCTAACTATTTTTCTTAAATTTTCTAAGAAAATAGATCTTTAATTCCCAAAAAATAACTATTAAATCATTTGGTTCTCTTTTGGGAAAATAAACTCTTTTATAATTTTCTAAACTCCCAAAATACTCATTTTATGATTTTTTTTCTTCATTTTTCTTAACCTCAAAATATTTTTAATGATTATTCTTTCTTTTATTCTTTCTCTAAAATTTCACTTTTTAAATTTTTTAATTTCAGAAAAATACTCTCCTAATCTCTTGATCTCTTGTATATATTTTACGTCGCTGAATCATACCTTCTGCGGTGATAGACCACAGAAACTATAGACTTTTACTATTACCAGAAAAGTGTGCCAAAATTTTTCATTATTGACCTTCAGTGGCGACAAGGGAAGTCGCTGCTGAAAGGCCTACTTTCAGCGGCGATAAAAAAAGTCGTTGCTGAAAGTCTTCCTTTTATCAAATAATTTTTAAAAAATAATCCACTTAATAAAATAACGATATTTTTTCCTCAATAGCTTCTTCAACTTATTAGAGAATTTTTATAAATTTTTTTACACAAATGATAACTTCTAACTATTTTTCTTAAATTTTCTAAGAAAATAGGCATTTAATTAAGAACGTATGTATGTATTTTACATCTATTCTTTCTCCTGATCTCTCTCACACACATCTCCCTCTCTTTATCTCCTCCCACACATTGTCTTTAATGCACAGATATTAACTCTCAAGCTCATTGATACACATTTATAATATCTCTCTCATGCGCACACACCTACTTCATCTCATTCTTTCACAAAAATTACATTATTATTTGTATAATCTCTTCTTACTACAATAACATGTGAATTTATTATTTAAAAATGATATTATTCAATAATTTAATTATATATTAGATAGTTGCTTCATATGTGAAAAGAAAAATGAATGCAGACTTTTAGCGGCGACAATTGTCGCCGCTGAAGGATATAAAAGTCGCCGCTGAATCACACCTTCAGCGGCGACAAAAAAGTCGCCGCTAAAAGTCTCACATTCAGCAGCGACAATTAGAGTCGCCGCTGAAAGTCTCACATTCAGCGGTGACAAATGAAGTCGCCGCTGAAAATATAACTTTCAGCGGCGACAAATAAAGTCGTCACTGAAAGTCTATTTTCAGCGACGACTTTATTTGTCGTCGCTGAAAAGTCGTCGCCAAAACTTTATTTTTTTGTAGTGAATGGTTCTCTTTTTCCTGTTTCCCATTTTTAGGGCTTAAAACATCGTCCCCCAAGCTATTATTTTTTTAGAGCAATATTGTATTTATGGATGTGAATCATGGAATTGGGAACTTGAATCCTATAATTTGGGAGGAGAGTCTTTGATATTTATGCCCGAAGTCTTTAGTTTTTATTAATTTTATAGAGGTTTTTATATTTTATTTGGAAATATTTTTGGAACCTTTTTGTTTTTATTAGTTTTTTTTCCTTTTTATTGGAAGTTTTTGGAATATCTTGATGAATGTATTCGAAATGTTAAATCATTAGACAACTTGATCTGGTGAGGTTTTTTTTTTCTTGTTTCTAACTGTACGTGTCTTCTCTAGAAGAAAGAAAATATCCCTCCGATCTTTAATATATGATTTAATTAAGAAGTTAATATTAAGATTAAATATAAAATTTATTTTTTATATTTATTAATTATTTTTAAATTATCCATATTGATACTCCCTAAATAACAATCGAGTAAGAGAGTAGTGGGGGAATAAGTTAAGGCTGATAAATTTATATTATCTCCTTAATCTATCTAAATTAGTTAACTAGTTATTATATTAGTGACAATTAACTGATTTATTTAACTTCCTTAATTTATAAAAATAAACTTTTATATTAAGAATTAGAAAAGTAATTTCTTTGCACAAGTGAATCAATGAAGACGTAAACAAAATTTATAACAAATGATACGATTCATACAGTATATAAATAGTATAACTCATTTATTAACTTTCATAGAAATAAGCTAAGGGAGCATATTCATTGAATAATTGAGAATTGCTTAAAACCGCAATAATTAATTAAGCAAATGAGTAGAATCATTTGTGAACAATGAGCATGCGAAGCTTGCCAAAATGTTGCCTCTTATTGGTACATGAAAATCCAATTACTTTTGAAGACTCTCCTAACTAATTCTCTAATTAATTTATTAAAAAATGAAAAATTGCGGCACATAGAGAACGATCGAGGTTGTATTGTTGGGAGATTAATTGAATTAATTAAGGCACAGTTTCTGGAAATTCCCTCGAGAGAGCACATGGGCTTGTTGGGATAAGATCTGATGCTTCTCATTTGTTTAATATCAAACCATTTAACACCATGTTCTCATGCTCTCTCACACGCTTTGATTCTAATCCATGTTCTCCTCCACCGTCCCTTTTTTTTTTTCTGTTCTTTTCCTAAATATTTGATTCTTTTCCAACATCTTTTAACATGTTTTCGATCACCTTCATGTAAAGGTCGGTCAATTCTGGTCATCATCCTCTTTTTATTTAATAAATACATCAAATTTTGTCCAGAAACAAATGTTGAAATGTGTTAATAGTTTTATAACTTAATAGCATATAAATTTTTTTTAAGTAGAAGATCATGGGTTTAGGTATCACTTAATTCAATTATTGATCTTTCTAATGTATATGTAGCAAACTTAGTTGAAAGAGATATACTATTTGCTCTTACTACCTCATTGGGGAGATTAATCTTTATTGTCAATAGAATATACATACATAATTTAGCTATGAATTCCAAAGTTTTTAAAGTGGGATCTGAAAAACAAAATAAGAGTCGATCATATTTGATAATTTCTCGAGTTCTAAATATAAGAATTAAATAATTAATTTTTATATTTTAAAAAAATTAATTAAATTGATTATTTATAAAAAAAATGTACGTTAGTTTATATAGAAAATGTGTATGCAACTTTTTTAAAAATCTTTTGTTCTTTTTCGTTCCTTAATTACTTTAAATGTAATTGGTTATATATGATTTTTTTTCTCCAATTTTTCTCTAAATACTATGTAATGGATCGATCCATGGCTTACATGCTAGCTAGTCCATTAACTGAACTGAATTTTACATAATTTTTTCGTGAGAATTGATATAGAATTTATTAAGACATGAATAGTAGTACTCATCAAACTTCGTGGAAGACACATGTTGAGTTTACTTAAAAGAGAAGAGAGCAAGGGAAGAAGATTCATGTAGTTTAATTTAATAATACAGATAAAACCTGCACTGAATAAGTGATCTTTGTCCCTTTAGCTGGATCAAGATAAGGAACATGGGATCAAATGCACAGAGCTATTAATTAAACATCCTGGAACTAGAAGAAACTTTGCCCATAAATAAGGAAAATTATTGTAGTATTCCCTTTGCCCCTGTTTATAAGAGACAAACCAAGTTTATGTTTTTTTAGTGTTTGGGATGTTGCAAAATAATTACTTTTACAATGTACGAAACAAAATTTCTCTCGCAATATTATGTATCTCGAGCATTATAAAATCATTTAAAATAAATTAATTAATCCAAACATCCTAAATATAAGAAATAACTACCAATTATCTTTTGTATTAATTCAAGTTTTCTTGTTTTACCAAATATATTTATTGCTTTTAAAAAATGTGCTGGTAATGAAAACTAAGCAGACATTATAGAGTCTTTTAAAAAATATTTTTTTAAAAATATTAATAAAATTTTTAAACTAAAACTTTTAATTAACAATGTATCTGAATGTTTCTTGTTGTTAATAAAATTAATTGTATTTTTTTATCTAGCTTAGAGTATAATTTTTCTCAATATTTATAGCACCAATAATTTTTATCTTTTATAATAAATACGTTTTAAAAATTTAAATTTATATATATTTTTTATGAGGAGGAGATGACTTATTATTTTAACTAATTGTTTGTTATTAATTAATTGTATTTTTCAATCTGGGGGACTTAATTATTTTTTATAAATAGGTATAGGTAATTAGGTATGACGGGGGAGTGTAGTAAAAGAAAACAAAACAAGGAGAAATACACGACGGCACAAAGCGACAAGGGATGATACTTGGGGATTTGAGACGACATGTGGCTTTGAATGGCTTGCCTATATCCTTCCAAATCGCTGCCTCAAATTTCAAGCAACTGACAACTCTCCCTTTTTTTATTTTATCCCAAATTGAATCCCATATACCTGTCGAGACAAAATGTGCAGGTACACTGGCTATGGCTTTTCCATTGAAAATTTTTGGTATTGTGTGTCCCTTTAATTAAAATGATGTAGTTTTAATTCTGAATATAAATAAGTTAATTTTATATTTAAAAATAAAATAAAATAATAATATATAGGCCCTCAATATAGAGATTTAGATCTGGGCCTACTTAATGAATATTTTTTATTTATATTCAAAATAAAAACTATGCTGTTTTGATTAAACCTAGGCGTAATAGAAAATACCCTCCCCTTGCCAACGTGTACACATATTTTTAAAATATTTGCTATGAATTTCACATAAGTTAATTTCATGTTTTTCTCCTCCTATGGTGTAATTGATCTCCCCTTGTTTATATTTTTTCTTTCTTTCTTTCTTTTAACGTTATAATGGATCTCTTCTATAGCAAGGACAAAAGTGAGTGTCAATCTCGTTACTCACCAAATGGAACTAACAATAAATGGAACCGCAAATAAAATAAAAATGTTGGCCCCTCTGTCTCTGTTAGACTTTTTCTTCGTTTTTTATCTCAATGCCTTTGTTAGACTTGTGACCTGCACGCTGTATAATTAGGTAGGAATGATATTCCCAGTGGCACTCCTGTAATATTTCACCAACCTCAGTGGCAATTATTTGACACGCTTCTAATAAAAGGGCGTGCTCCCTCCCCTCTTTGGATCGCGACGCACCGCACCGCACTTGTCTCCCTTCTCCCCTCCTCCTCTTTCTGTCTCTGGTTCGATCAAAAAATGTGGAAGCTTCAAGTGTTGTTAGTATTATTCTTAGCAAGCCACGACGCCGTTTTGTCTCTCTCAGACGGTAAGCTCTTTATCTGCGCATTCATCAATTATATACGCTCATATTATCGACGACGACGCAGTACTGCAAACCTAACAACAACTTGATAAACTACTGCATAATTCGCTTATCATACCGTGTGTTTTTAATTTGGTTACTTAATTCTTCTGTCAAGAATAATGGACATTCGCATTATTACAATGTTAAATAGCAAAAATATCACCACATGCTGCAAGCTTCTGGAAGGGACTCAACGTATCTCTGCACTTGCATGTGTCTTTTCCATGTGCACCTGCAACGTCTGCATGTGCCTTATATCTTTACGCATATTATTATAATTATAATATTTTTCATTTTAGGTTTATTGCCGAACGGAAACTTCGAGAAAGGGCCAAGGCCATCTCAACTGAAAGGGTCAGTAGTCGTGGGGAAAGATGCGATCCCGAACTGGACAACGCAGGGTTACGTTGAGTACATCAGATCCGGCCAGAAGCAGAGCGATATGGTGCTGGTGGTGCCGGAGGGATCCTACGCCGTCAGGCTCGGCAACGAAGCTTATATCAAGCAGAAAGTGAAGCTGGTGAAGGGTGGGTTCTACGCGCTAACGTTCAGCGCGTCAAGGACTTGCGCACAGGAGGAGAGGCTCAACATTTCCGTGGTGCCGACGACGGAGAAGGCGGATTGGGGAGTGATTCCGATTCAGACGATGTACGGTAGCAACGGGTGCGAGTCTTTCGCGTGCGGGTTCCGAGCGGACTATCCAGAACAGGAAATTGTGATCCATAACCCGGGAGTCGAGGAGGACCCGGCTTGCGGCCCGCTTATTGATTCCGTTGCCTTGAAGCTTCTTTACCCACCTAGAAGGACATCAGGTATATTTCTTCTCTCCCTCAGACTCAGACTTGACGATCAAATCGAGTAGGAGAAAAAAAATATATAATTATAAATATAAAAAATTTGTGTATGAGAAAATCCAAAAACATTTAAATGAAGGCTTATATAGTAAATTGAAACATGTGCGGAGACACTTGTTTGACACATGACACACATGCACGCCTTTGATGCATCTCAAAAGTAGCTGGCCAAATAATAATCAAACCATGATGCTTACGTTAAATTTTTTATATTCTTTAATTATATTTTATTATATGTATTATTTTTATGTGTATTTAAGTTAAATAGATATATTTTAAAAAAAGACACATAACAAAAATTTGACAAAATAAATATAAAAAACTTGACCTAAATTTTCTCTTTATATTATTAAAAAAATTAAATTTGTTATTTATTTGTGAAAAATGTTTTAGTTTTTCATAAAACAATCCCTTATATTTAACCATTTATACCGGCAATTGCCTATATTTATTGTATGGAATTATTAGCTTATAACTTCAGACGGCTAATACATGTGGCCTCAATAAGAAAAATAAACTCTCAAATTATGTTTTAGAAAAATATGATATAACCATGGAATCACAAATGGGATAGGCCACAAACGACGTCGTCTAAGGTGTTCGTTTTACATTGCGTGTGCAGCCAATTTGTTGAAAAACGGGAACTTTGAGGAAGGCCCATTGATCTTGCCCAACACATCATGGGGAGTTCTAATTCCACCTCACATCGAGGACGCTCACAGTCCTTTACCAGGATGGATCGTCGAATCTCTCAAAGCCGTCAAGTATATTGATTCCGACCACTATACAGTCCCGGAGGGCAAAAGAGCAGTCGAACTCGTCGCCGGAAGAGAAAGCGCCATCGCACAAGTCGTCCGAACCATGCTCGGCAAGGTCTACGACCTCACCTTCGCCGTTGGCGACGCCAGTAACAAGTGCGAAGGATCAATGGTGGTAGAGGCATTCGCCGGGGGAGACACGGTGAAGGTGCCGTATGAGTCTAAAGGCAAAGGAGGATTCGTTCGAGGGAAGCTCCGATTCAAAGCCGTATCCCCACGTACACGTGTAATGTTCTTCAGCTCGTTTTACACCATGAAGAATGATAACTCTGGTTCTTTGTGTGGGCCCGTGATTGATGATATCAGATTGCTCAGCGTTCGTTATCCAACACGGGCTTGAAAATTCCATCTTGTTCCATGCATCACTAAATTTTATATGCTAGCTTCTCCTCCTCCTTTTTTTTAATTAGGGTTACATGCATTAGTGGCCCGAGGTTATAAAGTGAGAATGAACCCACGCACTTTTCATTTATAGAAAAACTTTCATGTCATTGTCATTGGACTACAAAAATTTCAACAGGATTCCTCAAAGAGAGGGAGAGATGATGGTAATTGTCTCTTCTTGCAGCATTGTGCCTAGTTGCAGACAGATAGAACCAAAATTACGTTACGGACACGCTTCTCTATAGGTTTGTTGTAGTAATATATAGGAGCCAAGGTGGGGTGTTGTTGATGAGTGAGTGGTAAAGTTTCGTCTTATACTGTTGTATTATTTATGCATTGAGGTTCCAAAATTATTAATTACCAAATTTGCTGAAACATTTTGAATTTGAGTATATATTTCTTTTGGCCAATTCTTCCCTGATGTTACTTCCTTCTAAAACCACTCTCTTATTAATTACTGTTAGAGATATTAAACTCATAATTAGTTGGTTAAGATCTTATCTTAAGTAATTAGTTATGATTAATATCATTTGAACTGCAAAATATGAGCTCCTCACTGTAGTATCTTAAATATTATTTGCTTATCTATTTATACTCTCTCAAGTTTAATATAACAGAAGGTCCTTATGAAGTTAAGAAAAAAAAATTGGAAAACAAAATAATAGATAAATATAAGCTCTACTCACAAAAATAAAAGTTTGTCAACTAATAATGCAAATCTCTATCAAGAGATGAAAGTACTAGCTGATGTTATACAGGTCTACCCACCAATCTCTACACCATTTCTCATAAATTTCAATGAAATCTAAAATCTAATAAATCTATAACCACTTACTTTAATCTCACATATTAGGCAATCACATTTAGATCATATAATCTTAATTCTTCTAAACAAAAGGGTTTCATGGGTTACCTTGTGGGTTATGGATTAACTTGTTTAACTTACAAGTTAAATGAAGCTAAAAAGCCTTTTTTTCTTATAAAAAAAATTGGGTTTTTACATATAAGACAAGTTGCCTTCTCTACTCTAATACCATGCCATTTTTACAGTTTACTCATAGGAACAACTGGACAAAAACAAAAACTAATTACAAATCTTGTATGATGAAAATTTTCTGAATATGTGTAGTAAAATATTGGTTGGAGAATTATCTTTGCAATATAAACAATTATATTAAAATTTAATAAATCGACCTCTTTTTTTTTATTATTATTCACAAAGGAGAACATGGACCATAAGTATTAGGGGTGTGTTTGGATTAGCTTTTGGAGAATAGATTATGGGAAGAATAGATTTTGGGAAGAATAGATTTTAGGAAGAATAGATTTTGGAAATAAAGATGTTTAGATAATTAATTAGTAGTAGAATCACTTTTTATATTGGTAAATTACCAAAAAGGGTATAATATGATTAAAAGTAAGAGAGATGAAAGATGATAGATAAGAAAGAGGAGAGAGAAGAGAGTATAGAGAGGAGAGAGGAGAAAAAAAAGAGAGATAAGAGAAGAAAGAGGAAAGAGAAAAAGAGATAGGAGAGAAGAGAGAGGAGAGATGATAGAGAAAATAGAGGAGAGAGGAGAGAGGGTGTAAGAAAAAGTAGGGTTAAAATAGTAATTGGATAATCCATAACCTAGGTTTCAAACCAAAAGCTATTTTCAGTGGCTTATTCAAAACCTAGGTTTTGCCCAAAACCAATTCTCAACAAAAATTGTTGTTTGTGTAAAAAAATTTCAAACCGCGATTTTGCCCAAAATTGATTTTGAAACCTAAGTGCCAAACAGGCACTAGATGTAGGGTGTGCTTAGATTAGCTTTTGTGGAATAATTTATAAAAAAATGATCAAAGTAATTTTACAAGAGAATAATTTCTGGAAAAGTAGAAACTTTTTCTTCTTAAAAACAATAGTTTTGGATGACAGTGTTTTTTAGAGGAAAAAAATAGGGTGTTTGACTACTTAACTTTTAAAAGTATAGTTTCACTAAAGGGGTTGAGTATAGTGGAAAGGGGTTAATATTTTATTGTGTGACGAATTAAAATTTGAATTTTTATTAGAAGAGGTGCCTGGTACCTATATTTATTCTTAGCTAAAAAAACACAGTTTGGGCCAAAGCTATGATTTTTTTTATACAACCAAAGCCATAATTTTTTTTTTGTTGTCCATTCAGTTTACCGAATTTTTGCCTCGACTACATCCGGATCTGACCCGCGTCGCGTACCTGACTATAGTGGGTGAGTCTCCCAATAGATATTTTCTACATATGCTAAGACTCAAACTCGAGATTTCGTTTAAACGATACCTAATCGTTTACTATTCAGATTAACTCCCCCGTTGATATTAAAGCCATAATTTTTTTTTTGCCTACCCGGTTCACCGGAGCTTTGCCCCGACTATATCCAGATCCGACCCACGTCGCGCACCTGGCTATGGTGGGTGAGTCTCCCAACGGGAATTTTCTGCGTATGCCAAGGCTCAAACTCGAGACCTCGCTTAAGTAATACTGAGCCGCTTACCACTCGGATCAATTCCCATTGGTTAAAGCCATAATTTTAAAAGTTGTCAAACATGCTCCTAGTTTTAGGCCATATTAAGTACTAGGCCTTCTTGCCCACTATAGTTGGGTTCAAATCAATTTTGGGCCGAATCTCCAACAGTCTAGATTAGAATTAGTACATGCGGTGTAATACAAAAATACAATAGCTAGCAACGGGGTTGGTCCGAGTGGTAAGCGGCTCGGTATTATTTAAACAAAATCTCGAGTTCGAGCCTTGGTGTACGCAAAAAATCTCCGTTGGAAGACTCACCCACCATAGCCAGGTGTGCGACGTGAGTCGGATCCTGATGTAGTCGGGGCAAAACTCCGATGAGCCGGGTGGGCAACAAAAAATAAATACAATAGCTAGAATTAGTTCAAGTGGCAAGCGATTCGATATCGCTTAAGCGAGGTCTCGAGTTTGAGTTTTAGCGTATGCAAAAAATTTTCGTTGGAAGATTCACCACCAGAGCCAGGTGCACGACGCGGGTCGGATCCGGATGTAGTCAGGGCAAAACTCCAGTGAATAGGGTAGGCAACAAAAAAAAAAGAGCTAGAATAATATTACTTTATTGTGATTCTAATAATGACATTTGGAGATGTATTTTAGTTCCTAGGTATCTAAGTTTACGCCTGAGGATAATAGATGGTTTACCCTATCCGATATTAGTATCGCTTAAGAGAAAGAGAGATTTTGCCCTACCCTTAAATTGTGGGTGAGCCTAACTATTTTCTAAAAATTTTAATAAAAAAAAAATAAAGAGCTAGTACATGCGCTGGTACTCGCCAGGTGGCAAGCAAATAGGAGCGTGCCACTCCTACTAGACGCTCTCAAACCCAAAGCCAGCTAGCCAAGCGCCTCATCGTGACTCTCCCCTTCTGGTTTTTCCAAAGAGAAAGAAAACAAAGCTTTCCTTCGTCTTTCAATCATTTCGGTGCTGAATCAGTCGTCGGCGTGACTTACCAACGATGTGGCGAAGAATTTTCTCCTCTCAACTCAAATCGCTAGCCACAATCTCCTCCTCTCCCTCTTCCCGATCTGCTTCTACCCCCGCTCGATTCGCAATCAACGCTTCTTCATTTGTTCACCGCTCCTCTTCTGTTCTTCCTCGCCATTTCAGTTCCGGTAATATCTTTTCTTTTATTACTCATAATTTCTTTTGCGATTCATCGTTTGATTGACACAATGTGTTGGTTTATTTTCTTTTTGTCATTATAAAATAGCGGATGCTGCGATCAGAAAGACCGTGGAGGATGTAATGCCTATTGCTACTGGCCATGAGCGTGAGGAGATTGAGGCAGAGCTTCAGGTGACTACTCTTTCCCTTTTCTGGTTTTTTTACGTGGATTGTGTATCGTGCTGTATCCTTGTTTTGGCTTGGGCGGATAATTTTGGTATGTGAAGGATGATTCATATTTCTTAATTGTTTCTTTCTGTCAGGGAAAACTGCTCCTGGATATAAACTATACTGAAGGCCCTTTCGGTACAAAGGTCAGTCTTCTAATGCTTTCAAAATTTTTAGAAAAACTAATACTGGTTTTATAATTGCGTGTGGCCGCTTATTTTGTAGCCAGAACAAAAACTGGAGGAAATAAAAGATAACTGTCAGAATATCTTAACATCGTGTATTAAAACCTATTAGTTCCTATTTAATTTTATCAAGATGTGATATTTGATATGTATGCAAATTTTGATATGTAAGGAAATTAAGGCATCCTTAATTTGAATTTCAGTATGCCTTTATATCCAAATTCAATCCTTTCATATGAAAAATTATTGGGCTTGTTACAGATAATAAGCAATACAAACCATAAATAGTTTCCTTAGTAAATTGTTACATCATTGTTTCCATAGCAGGCGCTAGGCAGCGAGGTAATGCATCATTATTGATTTATAAAATTAAATAAATACTGTCAACTTTTAGCTCCTCAACCCCACATTAGTTCGAATAACTAACTTTGAATGATCTTAGTATTGAAAATGCTCGCTAATTTGTTTGTTTGGATGTATGGAAATGGAATACAGGGAAGTGGAATGAAAAATAAAGGAAGTAGCATAATGAATGGATTAAAATATAGATATTTACTGATTCTGGAACCTAAACTGCTTATAACATCAGTATTATCTTCCTTTGAAGCTATTTACAGTGGACACGATAATGCCCTTTTAAAATAAAACGAAGTCTGGGGATCTTACTATGTTTTGTTGCATTCTGATATGAATTTTGGGAGGGGAAATCATCTTCATCCTCTTTTATTAAAGTATCTCGTTTACTTCTTCCATTTTGTCTCAGATGGAATCAGTCTTATTTGCTATTTATGCATTTCTGTTCCTCTATTCTACATGTCACATTTAAGCTTGATAACATTCATTGTTTATTTGATTGACCTAGTTTCCGGATGTAAGATTCATACTTCCTTCTTTATAAAAAATATATAAAAAAAAACTTGCCTAAGTGAAAAGGTTACATTTTATTTATTTTGGGTTCACATTCACTTTTTCCCCAGTTATATGTAAAACTATGTAGTAAACATGTTCTATCTTATATTAATCTCATTGTTATTTTGCTTCATAGAATGCACCTGCTGTTGTTAAGTCCTACTATGACAAAAGGATAGTTGGATGCCCTGGAGGTGAAGGCGGTGGGTACTTCTTATCTTTAGATATGTCTTATTGTGTGTAAGTTTCTGCACAAGTTGATGAAAATTGTCATACTTTAGTTATGGCATTGAGGTGGACAACTTTTTTATTGCAGAGGATGAGCATGATGTTGTCTGGTTTTGGCTGGAAAAAGGCAAGCCTCATGAATGTCCAGTGTGCGCACAGTATTTCACGGTAAGTTGAGAGTTGCATCTAATATATATGTTTAATTTTTAGGTTCGATTTACATGTATAGTAATGTACGTTTGTAGATTTAAAATGGGAAAACCATTTTGCATATACCTATATTTTCCCTTAAATTTTCATTTGGTACCTGTGCTTTTTCTAGTTCAATTAAATTTTTTAGTTTTACTCTGTTAACACTATTGGCCCTGTATTTTAAGAAACATCCTGAAGGGCCAACTATTGGCTGCCAAGTTTCTGGTTCCCCAATAGTAATTATCATAGACTCAGCTTCAGCATATCTGCGTGTATCTTCTTCTATCTCTGTTTAATGTGGATTCTTATTCCAAAAAGAATTATCAGATATTCTTGATCACTTAATATGAAATTAAGAAACAAAATAGATTGAGTCTTATATTTAATACTAAATTAAATTATTTGTCTAACTTTTATTTTTAGAACTAGAGGTAATACTTTATAAGTGGATTATACTACGTAACAACACTGATTATTAAACCTAATATTTTAACAGCTTCAAGTGGTTGGACCCGGTGGCCCACCCGATGGACATGGCCACGATGACGATCACCATTGATCGTAAGCTTGCCAATTTTTCTTCTTGAATAAATTTTGGACAGGAGAGACTTTATCTAGCACACTCGAGTCTTTAAAATACAAGAGGCATTGATGTTGTTTACTTTAATTGGATTATACATTGTTATGATGCTCTTGCAAATTTTGACGTAGAAAAATTGTGATTATTTAGACGCAGTCTGGTCCTTTGCTAGAGCTGTTATTCCTGTTGGTTAACTGCAATAATGATAGTGACTCCCATGATTTTTCTTAGATTGCTTAAAAGAATATTTGAAGGAAAACCTTCCATTTTCCGATACTTATATTTGGGAAAATAAATTATTCCCTAAACTACGCATGTGTGTGCGCGCAAAAAATAAGATAGATATTACAAATGGAATGTGTGGGTATTGACATTTATACTTATGGACATGGGCTTAATTGTTAAAGGGAAAATTAATCAGCAAGTACTTATAATATCATTTGATTTTTAATCAGGTTTTTATAATTAGGTTTGTATAGTTTCACCTATTTTTAATCAGGAATGTAGTTTTTTTTTTATCAGTCAACTATAGTAACTACAGAGATATTATTAAAAATTAGGTGAAATTATAATGATATGATAAAAAAATTACAGGAACCTCGTTAAAAATATGTAAAATTATAAAGACTTGATAAAATGAAAAAAACAAACTACAAATATCTAATTAAAAATAAAGTAAAAATATACAAATTTGCCGTTTAAATTTTCCCATTGTTAGATTCTAGTTTAGTTGCTTTTTTTATATAAAAAAAATTAGGTGAGTTCGGTACTTAATCTCTATTAAAATTAGTGTATGACTTCAAGGTTTAGAGAATACTTATAAGGGGACTTATGAGATCATCTACTAAAGAAATTTTTATAACAATAGAAAAAATTAAACTTGCGTCTTTGTGGGATATAAATTTATTTTTTATTATATATGTATTCACGTTTGATATCCTAGCTTAGTTTCTGAAAATATTAATTCAGACCAAAATGGGACTCAGAGCAAGCGTTCTCCAAGCACTAGAGGGCCGGGTGCCTTATCCGTGTCAACCATACTATGGACCAGATAACGAATGCAAACATGTTGCACCCAAAATATCAAAAGAAAATTGTAACAAAAAAAAAATATCAAAAGAAAATGGTGGTTGGGAACGACTGCACATACAAAAAAATAAATAGAAATTAATAACAAAAATTAATCTAGTTGATAAGGAGTTAGCTTATAATTTATAAAACCGTGAGTTCAAATTTTGCTGTCGATAAGAGGATTTTATTAATAGATAATCTATAAGTATTTCTATAAATATTCTGAATCTAGAGGTATATCCTAATTTTAGTTCGCCCGCTAGTCAACTCATAAACTTTTTTATTCTAAAAATAAATAGAAATGATTATTACTATTTTGCAGAATATAGAGGAATTTCCACCAACCTTCCGTTCTTTTGCCAAAGGGAACGACGGAAATGACAGAAAAGCATAACGTGGAGTTGGGGACACACTGAAATGACAACTTAATATTATTACTTTTATGAAAGTGTTTTCCCAAATGCTTTTCTCTTTTAAAAAAAAATTCAAGCATAATGAAGTGAATAAAATCTAAATCTGTTAATTATAATCCGAACAGAATAGATTCAAAGGCTCATGTCTCAAACAATGACAAATTTATTATTTAAACAGAGTTATTGTTTAAACAAACATTTGCAAGAGATGAATGAAAACCCGGGAAAAAAAAAAGAAGAATGAAAAAAGTTGAACTAAACTAATTAATATATATATATTCAAAGTTTTGTTTGGTGTTTAATATAAGACATTTTATAAAATTTAATAAAATATTTATAAATTATTTCTAAAAAAGGCCTACATATCGAATTGATTAATTTGAGTGAGATGCTTAACTTTAAGGTTTAAAGGTAGTCATAATATTTTGACTCAAGGGTAATTTGAGAATTTGCTTTAAGAAACTAAAACTCTTAACTAATTTTATCTATATTTCTTAATCTATATAATTCAGTTAAAAGTATATAATAAATAATAGGGTTAAAGGGCTTTTTTGTCCCGGAAATATTCCGCGAAAAATTACGTCTTAAAAGTTTTATGAGGGGCAATGTTATCTTGAATTTTTTTTTGGGCAATGCCATCCCGCCGTTACATAAAGTTAAATTTGACATAATATGTTGACTTGACATGTCACGTGGCATGCTGACGCCACGTCTAGGTCATCTTTAATATTTTATTAAGCTGCAAATTTGCTCTCGAAGTTTTCACTCAATAGCGTTGGGTATTCGAAAGTTTATTTTTTGTTCAATATTGCCCCAACCGTTATCCAAATTTAATTTGACTATTAGTTTGACTAAATATGTTGAACTGACTAATCTACGCGCTATCCTCCTCATTTTTTTAAAGGTTAAATTTATAAATAAATTTTTTTTTAAAAAATACATTCCTCGAAGCCTCGTTATTAAAATAGTATCACTCTCAAGATATCCTACTTCATTTTGAAAATAACATATTATTTTTCAAGAGGTTGTTAGAGTATGGTCTGCTGAGAGCGGTCATTTAATGACAATGGAGTTTTGAGTAATAACATTTTTTTAATTTTTTCTTTATTTATAAATGTGATTTGAGAAAAAAAAAGTGGATGACATGTGTACTGATTAACTTAATATTTGGTCAAACTAACGGTTAAACTGAACCTATATAGTGGTCAGGGGATATTGAACAAAAAAAAGTTAGTCAGTACACATGTCATCCACTTCAGATTTTTTCCCATGTCGTATTTATAAACAAGGAAGAAATAAAAAAAATACAGCCCTCCAAATTTCATCGTTATTAAAGTATTGCTCGCAACAAACCATACAATGGTAACTTTTCAAAAAATAATATATGTTATTTACAAAATGAAGTATGGTATCTCGAGAGTGATACTCTATTAACGACGGGGCTTTGAAGAATATATTTTTTAATTTTTTTTATTTATAAATTTGACTTCGAAAGAATGAAGTGGATGGCACGTGACTAGTTAATTCAGTATATTTGGTCAAACTAAAGTCAAATTGAACATGGATAACGATTAGGGCAATATTAAACTAAAAAAAAATTTCTGAATACCCAGCGCTCCTGAGTAAAAATTTTTAGGACAAATTTATACCTTAACCAAAAATAAAAGATAACGTGGATGCCACGTCAGTATATGAGTCAACTGACTGTCAAATTTAATAGTAAGGGCGAAAATGCTACATTTTTTAATTTTCAGGGCGGCATTACAAAAAAAAACAAATTGACATTGCCCCTCATAAAACTTTCAGAGCGTATTAGTTTCTCGCGGAATACTTCCAAAGTAAAAATGCCCTTTAACCCTAAATAATATGAAGATGAGTGTAATCTCTTATACTACTAAACCATATTCAAATATTATTAGTCTTAATTAAATGCGTATTAAGAGGGATTTTTTCTTTGTTTATATGATTTTTCCTATTCACAACATGTAAATTTTTCATCATTCAGTCCTAAATGTGACATCTAATTAAAAAATTTACTTTGATCTTAAATATAAAATCATAATCTATTTTATTTTCTAAATTTATAATTTTTTTTAAATTATCATTTACTAGACTAAGGAAAAGATTTTCATATACAATTAGTTTCCATTGCAAATAAATAAAGATAATATTTTAAAAAAATTAATACACATTTTAGTTTTAGAAATAAATAACTTAACTAATTTTTTAATATCTAAAAATTAGTTATCTAACTAATACATGTAAAATTGGAGAAAGAATAAACTTCAAATTTTTGGTGCAAAAGATATAATTAACTTTTTTTATTAAGCATAAACATAAGTATTATTATTTTCAAAGTACTAAAAAATTTAATTTTAATTTATTATATTATAAAAAATTAGTCTTTTTTATTAATGAGACAATTAGTTGATAGAATGTAATTAAGCAACAAATGCCGCAAGCCCACAACACTCGATTGCGTTTGTCTTGTGAATTGAATTATTGATAAGATACAAATCAAGTTTCACTAACAACAAAATTGGATGAATTTTACATCATCAAGTTGCCATGTCGCTGACATCATCATCTCAAATTAAAGAGAAGACAGTAAATTAATTAATATTTGTTTAAATTGGAAGATACATCAGATAACATGATCTGATGTGAAGAAGGTAAGGATATAACAAGTAATGATTAAGTGAGGACCTGACATGATTTGCAAATATATATTTATATATATATATATATATATATATATATAAATCAAAGCGGTTTATCATTTGTATTTGAATTTTAATGATGGCATCCCAACTTTTCTTTGTCTTTTCTTAAAACCAGATTTGTCTCTTAACTCCATACTGGTCCACCTCAACATCAACTATCATTTTGAATTTTGCATGGCAATCGAATACTACTTTAATTTTGTAGCTCTAGGAATAATTGGTTTATTATATTAATTCCTACTTTTCTTCTCAAAATGAGGTTTTGTTGGCTTATTCTCAGTGCATCATCATTTTTTTTTCCAAATTCTAGCCCGACACATTTTTCTATACATAAATGTTATATGGAGTCCGAAGTGAGATATATTGTTATCTACTTATGGCTTATAAATATATAGGATGACTCAACTAACGGTTATTGAGTTAAGTTGAATGAACTTGATTTTCCTTAAGCAGGGTTGAGGATTTGAATCTTATGAGTAAAAAAATTAGGATTAATATAATTTTTTATTCTTTAACTTTATACAAATTTTAATTTTGATCCTTTTATTTTACTCAAACTATAGGTTTTGACCATTCAAGGGATAAAAATATTCTAATTTTTATTAAATTATAAGGATTAATATTTTTAGATAAAAAAAATTTAAAGAACTGAAAATTAATAATTTAAAATTTAAGGTACTAAAACTAAAATAAAAAAAAATTGAGGAAAAAAGATTGTATTAACCTAAAAAAATATTTTGAGAGACATGTTGCTGATTGCGTTCACAATACATAAATATGATTTGGTACCATCCGAGATCAAATAATTGTATATAAAAATAATCAGTTCTTAATATAAAACTTAATTAGAATATTAATTTTGATCATAAATATAATATATATTTTTATATATATATTTTTTTTAAATTATTCCTATTAATATTCCCTCAATAATTATCAAATAAGAGAGAGAGTGAAGGAATTAAAGAAGATATTTTAAAAAAAGTAAATTATATTAATAAACTTAACTAGCTACCTTAATCTAATCAAATCAATTAAATATATTTTATATTAAAGATGATAGTACTTTGATATGTATTTATATTGATATCAATATCATGAAATAGAAAAATTCATATAAAATTTAAATGAAAACAATCTTCCAAAAATGTTAAAAAAATATATAATTTAATTTGAGAGTTAATTTTATTTCTCATAAAATATAAACTATTGATTGAGGAAAATTCATAATTAATTCTTGCAATATAAGCAATATAAATAATTGATTGGTCCCTCTTCACTCTTCAGCCTAATTTTTTAGCCACTTCCTAATGTGTAAAATGCTCTACTTTTGGTGGGGAAAAAATATAATCCAACCAACCACACGAAATTCAGGAAAATTAATTATAAATAAACATTTAAGTATATTAAAGGTTCATTACTTGAAAAAAAGTAATTAGTTTAATTCTTAAAGAAGATGAGCTTAAAAATTTCATCGATGGAGGTTAAATCTGGTGTCTTATCAATGTGACTAAAAAAAAAAATATGCTACATGCCCTAACTTAGGTAAGTGTCCCATCATAGCATAGTATTTTAAATGTCCTTGTTTGTTCTAAAACAAATAACAACAAGAAGTTATTTATTTTATCCATATCAGTTAATGAATTCACAACTTGTTTCAGTGAATGAAAAAAAAAAAAAAAGGTGAAGCTAGAAACTCACCTTCTTATGCTTCACAAATGTCTACTCAATAGCTCAGCACCAGCTTCTCGGCCTACCTAATGAAAATCTAAAGCCGACTTGATTGATTCTTCTTCAAGCGTAGAGCTCATGTTAAAAATTCCCTAAAGAGAGGGAGGTTTTAAATCTGTGTCCCAAATTGCTCTACTTTATATATACACACACTACTCCGATAATTAATATAATATTTATTTAATTAATTTATATATATTAAAAAATTATTTAATTATAAAACATATTTATAATTTTTTTATGATATCTCTTTATAATTTTATATTATATATTCATTTATAAGTTAGATTAATTAGTTTGAGAGAAAAATAATAAATATTAGAAATAATATAAATTAAGATTTTATATTTAAAGTCAATACTAACTTCTAACTAGTTCTTATAATTAAAATTAGAGGAGTATTTTTTTTTTTTAAAATGTGTCCCAAATTGTTCTATCTTTTTGAATATAAATATATATTTTTTTTAAAAAGGAAAACCAAGGGAATATTTTTCCCAGTGTGCATGCCAGCTTATATTGCAGAAGCGAGAGAGTGGTAAAATATATATTGAAAATGGGGGGAAGTTAGTAGCACTGGGTGCTTCTGAGATTTTGAAAAATTAACAAACTTTTTTCAATTGGGCAATCAATATGTTCCTTTACTAAAAAGCTTTTGCCCATCTAAGCAGCCTAATCTGCAAGATTACACCCTCCACACAGTACTTTAATCTCCAGTAAGATATAATAGTCTAGTGCCAGCAGCATATCTTGTCTCCTCATAAACAAATACTCCTATTTTGTACTCACTCTCTCTGATTCAAGTATTCTCTTTGTTTTGGGAGCTATTCTTTCTTTCATTTTGTTATTTTTTTTCATATTCATTCAGTTTTTGTGGGGTAAGGCTTGAGTTGACAAAACCAAAAAAGTTAGCCCCTAAGTTCCTATTAAACAGGGAGAAATCCACTCATTTTTTGACCTAGGAGAGGGATATTAGATGCTTAACTATATATGGTCAACCAATTAGGCTCTGCCATGTCACCAGCTTGTTTGAACTATAAGTCAACCAGTTTTATATTGGTGATCCTTTATGTTCTTTTAAAGCAAATTACAAAATGATAGTGAATGTTGGTTACTTTGAATGAAAACTGAGATTGTTAATGACATGCATGCCTGGAAATTTTATAATAGTAAAAAACCTAACAAGAATACCTTTAAGAACATTTGGGTTTTTTGAAAAAAGTTATTTCTTCATATTTTAAATATAAAAATTAGATAACTGATTTATAGATATTAAAAAAATTAGATATTCGTAAAAAATATGTGTTAGACTTTTTTAAAATACTTTCTTTATTCATTTATATTGTAAACTACCCTATTAGTAAAAATCCTTTTTATATATACAATCAATGGAGATAGTTTTAAAAAAAATAAATTTAACAAATAATATTGATTGAGGTCTTACATGACTAAAGAAAATCCTTTAACAAATGCTTTGATGCCTAAAAACCAAGGAAAAACAAAAATAAAGGACTTCCAAGTGAGATTACCAATAACCAATCCACTAATTAAGCCAATTTGTACTGAATATTGCTTTTGTTGTTTATAATAATACACTATCATGTGATATTGACTCATTTTAGTATTAAATATTTTTTTTAATGCTATGCAGACATCATACGATATTGCAATCTTTTTCTCACCAATCGTCCACAAAACTTTCATTTTCAAATAGACCTTTCATAACTTCAAAGATTTCAAATAACACATACATGCATATAGAAAAGAAAAAATCAAAAGATTGAAGTTTAGTGTTAGCTCTAGCTGTCAATAATACTTTTATAGATCATGATCAAACTCTTCAAGATTCCCGGGGGGGGGGGGGTATTCCCTATTTGAATAGTTCGCATAATTTTCTAGTCTCCATCAATGAAACTTTAGAAGTTCAGAAAAAAAAGAAGAATAAGTGGACAGAAAGAAGCAAAAGCATGGATAAGAAAATTTTTAAGATTTCCAGGTAAGCTGCATGAAAGCTGCATTTTATAGGTGAGCATACATAGTGGTGCACAATGAATGTACTCATTGACCTTATGTACATAGTGGTTCTCTGTCTCTTCCGTATAATCTGAAATTTTATCTCTGAGATGAGGGCAGGGATATATACCAGATCCACCACTTTCACAATAAATTACAGATTTGATGCTACTGTGGGAATCAAAGCTGCAAAATCTCTGAACAACTTGGGGACACACACAAGAACAGGAAAATCCATCAAAGGAAGACAATAATAAAAAGAAGTTAGCAAGTGGAACAATTTTTTTCAAGTTGGATTCCACTACTTCAGCGCTCTCTCTAGCTCTAGCAGGCAATGGAAAAAGAAGATGTGTGTTCTTTTTAATCTCATAATAATAATAATTAGCAATGAGATTTTGTAAACTACGATTATTTTCTTCCTGAAAATGTTCAAGCTGCAATTTTTTTTTTTCTTTCTATTTTTCTTCTTCTAAATATGAAAAAGTTACATGATTTTTGGATGTTATTTTTCACATATATATAAGAGCAGGTACTAAATACTGTACTATTCTTTTGACTTGTGCTGTTTCTCATGATTATAAACAAACAAAACTTTTGTATGAGTGGGGTTTGAGCAGCCGAGCATAGTGGAAAGCAAGAGAGAGATTAGTGTAAAAAGCTTACGTGCTTTTTCTTGTCAATTCTAATATGAAATCCAGTTTGATAAGCTTTTATCATTATTATGTATCAAGAAATAGAAATCTGGGGGGAAATACCCAGAAGCTCCCTTTCCCTTTACCACATGCAATTTTTTCTTCCTATTTCTCCCTTTTTGTCCTTGAGAATATAATAATATTTCAAAATTTTAAAAAAGTATAGGTTCGAGGTTAATGGGAATCCATCAATCATGCAGAAATTCATAAACAAATCATTTGTGAAAATAAAGATATTTTCTTTTTTGTAAACTTAGGTTATTCTCTCCCTCTCTCTCAGGTTTTCAGTAATATTCTTCAGTTATCGTTGTGGCTTCCTTTATTTTCAAGCCACTGTCCTGAAAGCACAGATTCTCTATGCTTAGAAACGGATGAATGTGATAAGCTGATAAAGGGTTTACTTCTTTTGTCTGTCTTTAGTTCTCTCCTTTTCATGGATGCCCATCTCTATCTAGGTGGTTTTGGCCGTGGTCTATAATATAGCTTTTGTGCTCTCACTAATATACATTTGCAAATGCATATTCACACGTTTTATTCCAACTCCACCACACCCTTCTGTGTATAAATACACTACCATTCTCCATTTTCTTTCATTGCAGATCGATCATCTTCTCATATATAACTCATTGTAATATAGCTGAGGCTACTTTCAGAACAGTTTGCAAGCTGCAAAAATGAGCTATGCGTATTCTCATATGGGCTCTGGTTTGTTGTTCTTCTCTGTAACCTGCAGGATCTTTTTTTATAGTCTTTTAAGGGTTTGTGTTGTGTAACTCGTTTAAAGAAGTCACTTTTGTGACATGTTCATCTGTCTTTTTTCCCTCCATGTGCTGTATAATGATATTTACTTTGTTTGTGAGGATTCTTGTCATTTTTTCTACTTGTTTGGAACTCTATTTTCAGCTGCCTTTATATTAAGTTTTAGCTTTCTTGCTTGTTAAAAATGCAGGTAGTAGAACTGGTCGAAGAACTCTCGAGTTTGGGAGAACTCATGTGGTGAGGCCAAAAGGAAAACACCAAGCCACTATTGTTTGGTTGCATGGTCTTGGTGACAATGGTTCAAGGTATGGCTTTGCTTGTGTTAATCCTTTCATTACTTTCTTCCATTCCAGAGAAAATGTAATTTTTTAGTCCTTACACGACATATATCTAAACTATTTGGCCTCTGATGAATCTTAAAATTACACAGTTTAGTTCTTAAAAATGTATATGTAAGTGTCATGAGTCTCACATTGCCGGGGAGGTTACCCTTGCAGTAGGGGCCTTACCTTAGTCTCTCCAACTCCAACGACTAACTTTTAGGGTGATAATGTTTATGATATTAGTAGGGAATGAAAAACTTTGAGGTGAAATTGTGTAGTCATAAGACTTTGAAATAAAAAAATAAGGTTAATACAATTTTTAGTCCCCCAAATTTGCCCGAATATTAGTTTTAGTCTCTCAAGTTTTAAACTATAGGTTTTGGTCCCTCGAGGGGCAAAATAGTCTGAAAAGTGTTTTCTTGATATTAAATGCAAACATATTGGTAGGCTTCATATTAGTGTTTTTCTTGATATTAAATGCTTTCAAAGTTCAGCTTCTTTCTGCTGAGATTCTAAATGGAATAAATTCTGTTAGATGAAAATGTAGTACTATGGTATAATGTAACATTCATTTTAACTATTGGAAGTTGAGCATATACTAAATTCGTATTTGGGGTACCAAATGCTCTCTTTTTCCTCTACAGACTGAACAATTACACAAGACTTCTGACAGAAGAATATTTATATGGAAAAAAAAAACTTATACAAATATTATAATTATTCTTTTCTTCAGTGTTAGTGTTGTTATTTACAAAGTCATTAAATTGAATGATTCGAAGCATGGTTGAGAATCTTGAAAATTATGTCTCGTAGACAAGTGGTTTCTGGTTGATGTTTGCTGGCTTTTTCTAATTATGTGCCTGAAACATCTCATAAAAGCTGTATTCTTGTTAAACTATTGAAAGTTTAGCGAATTGCCTTCAAATGATACAAGTATCTAGAGACAAACTTATCTGATTCTGAGCTTTGTTCGATGCAGCTCCTCTCAGCTTTTGGAATCTCTTCCTCTTCCAAATGTAAGAATATATATATATATATATGTATGGTATAGTTACTCTTAAATGCTTCAATAAATCTTTGGCACAGTTTCTTACTGCTTTATTGTGTAGATCAAATGGATTTGCCCTACCGCTCCTACCCGTCCTGTAGCTGTACTTGGCGGTTTTCCTTGCACTGCATGTAATACAAACTTCTCTTCTATTCCAATACATACATACATACATACATACATACATACATACATACATACATACATACATACATACATACATACATACATACATACATACATACATACATACATACATACATACATACATACATACATACATACATACATACATACATACATACATACATACATACATACATACATACATACATACATACATACATACATACATACATACATACATACATACATACATACATACATACATACATACATACATACATACATACATACATACATACATACATACATATCTATATAACGCACACATAGAAGCACTAAAAGAATCTAACATGGTAAATTTATATTTAGGGTTTGACGTGGGAGAACTTTCAGAAGATGGTCCTGATGATTGGGAGGGTTTAGATGCTTCAGCAGCTCACATTGCTAACTTACTGTCTACAGAGCCAGCTGATGGTACCATTTACATTTAACTTTCACACTCTCGGACATAATTCTGTATTGGAGAATGAAATTTACTTTATCATTATAACATCATTAAGGGGAATGAAAAAAGAAGGAAGGATAGTGGTCAAACTCCATTTTATGTCAAATTGATCAGTTTTAGTTCTTTCACTCTGTGTGGTCTAAGAACATATCAAGTCACTGGCAATTTTTGTAAATGGGGATTAGGATCCAAGAACTTGTAATTGATATCTTGAAGATTGAACCTGTTCATAAATCTTGTTAAAACGCCAAACTTTTGTGGCAGTGAAAGTTGGTATTGGAGGATTTAGCATGGGTGGAGCAACAGCCCTATACTCTGCAACTTGTTTTGCCATGGGAAGGTATGGAAATGGAATTCCATACTCTGTCAACTTAAGGGCAGTTGTTGGATTAAGCTGCTGGCTTCCGGGATCAAGGTACGACTTTACTCACTTCAGGTTATGACAGAGAACATCCAGCTTCATTTTTTTTATCAGTTTCTCAATATTCATCTGCAAAAGTTTGCCGACAAGTTGATATTATTTTGTGGTTGAAAATTGATATTATATATGCAGGAGTTTAAGAAACAAGATAGAAGTGTCTCACGAAGCAAGAAGGCGTGCAGCTTCATTACCCCTTCTGCTGTGCCATGGAATAAGTATGTGTCTGCATAGCCATATATTACATAAGTTCCTTTTTGGCTGTTAATAGAAGCCTATATGCAATCATTTTGCAGGTGATGATGTAGTTCCCTTCAAATATGGAGAGAAATCAGCACATTCCTTAAGTTCTGCAGGATTTCGATATATAACATTCAAATCCTATGATGGGTAAGTTATTTTCTTCTTGTGGAGATTATTTATTCCCTTTTGAATACATTAGTTAAATGTGTTTTGGTTTGTGTGCAGGATTGGTCACTATACAGTTCCCAGAGAGATGGATGAGGTCTGCAATTGGCTTACGTCAAGGCTGGGGCTCGAGGGGTAAAAACATAAATGGCATGCTTTGGTATAGGTAGATCATTATCATGGAAGGGTTGGTGGGTATATATATATATATATATATATATATATATATATATATATATATATATATATATAGATTATGGACACATAAGGTGTAGGAGAATTAATTTCTGGGTCTTTTTTGTTTTTGGTCATGTTCCTAATGAATGATGCTCTCTATATGTGTTTTCATGTTTTTCCGTTGCGTTATATTATTAAGAACCTAGAGACTAACAGTTGTATTATTAGATATATTTAGTTTTAAATCGGTGGCTTCTTTATCTCCAAAGTTGCTTTGATTCATATTCAATAAACAAAAATATAAGCATATCAATGGAACACAATTTCTTTATTCAACAAGTTATAACTATACATATATTCTGGTACAAATAATAATGGCATCTCAATTATAAGTAGATTACATCAAACAAGTTCTTCCAAATTACCCAATCTTAAAAACTTGAACTTCATCATCATATAGTCGAGCTTTTCACTTCTTGGACGAGACATCTTCAAGCAAATCCTTCAATTCGCCGTTCTACATAAGATGTAAAACATCATTAAGCAATAGACCAAGTACAAAATAAGAAGATCAACTCCAGAAATGAGAATTAACCTGGTGCATATTGAGAATAAGGTCTGATCCCCCAACAAATTCTCCCTTGATAAAAATTTGTGGAAACGTTGGCCAGTTACTGCAAAGAAAGAACGTTAGACATCATACAAAAGATGTTGCTTACCTGTCATTAAATAATAAATACTTTCTTATTATTGTAACCAAACACAAGATAATTTCTGCTTTTTATAAAATCTCTACACAATCACTTTTCACGAAATCTCTAGAATATTAAAAAAAATTATTTTTAAGCTTAAACAAACAGGCCCTTTGTAAACCATCGTAATTGTAAATTCGTGATCATTTTTACCGTGACATAAAAAATGTTATGAATCAAAGAGTTATTAAGGCCAACAAGCATCGCTACCTGAAGGCTTTTACAGCACTTTTCAGTTCAGCATCCTCCAAAATGTTTCTAGCACTAAATGGAACATCTGCAATGGTCAAACATACAGTGAAAATTGCAATTTCTAGAATTGTCATCATGTAACAACACCAATTCATACTACTATCATATTTCTTGTATAGCTTCGTCATAGCGGAAAAGTTGTAAACTAAGACGAGAAAGATTAGCAATGAGAAGAATGTGTTTGTAACTTAGAGGTAGAGCATATAATCTGATGGTGCAGATAAATCAAACTAGCAAGGATAAATCTAAAGTAGTGTCATCCAACATAAGTAAGCCATAGATTGAAAAACAAGATAAGTCTAAGGTTCATTCTTCTTTCGAATGTTCTTTATATGTAAATCTCATATCTTTATCTGACACTTGAATGAAACACCCACATCAAGTATCTCACAGGTAACAGGTCTAACAAGTCTGTCTCATATTCTATTCAAAGTTTTTTGTGCTAGCCATGCCATAATTTCTCATTGTGTCCCTACAACTCAAAGATGGTTAAATTCAGGTAACTCCAAACGAAATCCATCCACCAATCAGAGTATATTCAGAAGTCATAAACATTACTGTCATTTAACTCTTTACAATGATTCCTTAAAACCAGCAGCACTTCCAGAATATTGCATGAAAAAATCTATCAAAAGAGGGAAAGATAAATAAACAAATAACAATGTCTGATAAGGAAGGGGAAACCCCTTCCACAGAGATTTATTAAACTAATGATTTTATACCAGATATCCTTACGATATTGCCCCAAAAGTTAGATCGGAATTCAAGTTTTAGATCACAAGGGGCAACAGTTCCATGACAAATTGGGTGAGACAAGTTCAGAGATGATATGTCCATGTCTAAGCAACGATACAACAGGCATTTATGTACTAACCATATTGTTGCAAAACTTTAACTGCAAGTGAACTAAATCCGCATTGTGGGAACTCAGGAACGCCTTTCATGTAAATCATAATTGGGTTGTGCATGACATCCTGCCCACATTTGCCAAAGTTAAGCAGAGTTTTAAGCTACAGATCACTTGTGTGATTAAAAGGGGAAAAACATTTGACTTATTTTACATCCACAAGATTATCTTGATATACACTCACCTGCTCAACAACATCTTTGAAAGAAATGGCAGAATTCTCAAGCTTATTAGTTGGCTTGAAGTCATCATGTGTGTCAGGATCATTTGGCGCAGTAGTTGAAAATCTCAATCTATAATTGTAAAGTGACCCACCAAGCTGCTACCATGTTAGAGCAAAGATCAGTAGAAAGAAGGTCGCAACTCATTGATAAAGGATAAGTTAATAAGTTATAGCACTGATGAACACAATATTGCAATGCTAAATCAACTCGATTTAACATTAACGGGCCACCTTTCTGAAATCAACTCTAGGGTAAGGAAATTGAGCATGCCTAATCAAGTGCCCATGTAGACATGGCAACACTAATGTGCAATCATATCCATTTACTGAGCAGTTAACAACACAAAAGCCAAGGAAACAAATTAGAGGTCCATTTAAATTTTGAAAATAAAAAGAGCCTTTGCATAATTTCAGAAAAGTTCACATGAATAAAACAGGAGTAAGACCTTAGAAATTGTTTACCAGACTCCCAAAAGCTCTACATGGATTTTATGATTTGGAGAGGAAAACAACAGACAATCTCAATGTATAATTACAATCCTTCAGAGGCCGTTTGGTTGCTGGAAAGGATGAGAATGAAATGAATTAAATAAATAAAAAAAAAAGACCAAAATGTGCAGGGGAGATTGTGAACAGTGTTCAAAAGGGGAGGGATAAATTTAGTTCATGGAGTTATGATTCATGAGGTCTGTGGTGGGTTGACGCGATCCCACATTTGTGGTATTGGGTTTTCTCATGGAAAGAATGATACGAAGATAAATGTGAAACCAGCTCATAAAATGGACTCTTCATTCCCATTCCTTAAAACTTGATTCTAATCAAAATTTCAATCAAATAAGAACCACGGGAATCACAGTTACAGAAGATTCAAGAAAGACGTAAGTAAAGCAATTTTCCGGCTCCATATTGCAGCACATTTGAATCGCATTTGCAGAAGGAAATGCCAACGCCATTTGAATCGCAACGAACAAATTCTTACTTAGCGCAGCTCAATACCTTGACTAGGATAGATGGAACACATACAACGCAATAGAAAAAAAGAAAAGAAAAAAAATGATACCAATCAACGCAAATGGCAGAAAGTGTATAACTTTATACATTCCACACAACGAGATAACAAAAGAGATGCAATAATAGAAGATTAATCTGGTTCGCATCAACAGGTAGATGCTCCAAGATCTTACCGGTTTGCTAAGAGAACGAGCCGCGAATCGCTTCAAGATGATGTTCGGCAGTGAACCCGCCATAATAATATTCACGCCTCTCTTTTGAACTCAGCTTCTGCAGCTATAGACACAGGAACAGAGGTTGCTCGTGGCGCGGTGGCGACCGACTCAGCGTGTGTCCCAGACCCATCCTTTTTTAGGGAACTTTTTCTTGTCTGATAAATTCATTTTTTCATTACTTTTTTAAATCATAATCACAAAAACGTTTAATAATAATTTTTTGAATATTTAATATTATTATAAAATATAAATAAGCCATAAATAAATTTATAATAAAATCTATTATAATTTATTATAATATTTAGAGATTTGGTTTTCAACAAATTTTAATTCTAACTATATAAAAATTACATCATTAATCTTTCAAACTTAATAATAATAAATTCTCCTAAATTTTTAAATATTTACCGATAATCTCAAATTAGTAATTTTATATTCACTAAAATTTATTTTTATATGCATATAATTTATTTAAATTTTAAGTTATTTGCAGATTTTTTTTAATTTAAGCAATTAAATAATAAACAAAATTAATAGTGTAAAAATATTATAAAGTTTCAAAAAAATTAAAGACGTTATTTCCTTGGTTTTGTAGAATTTATTTATTTTTATATATATAACAAAATATATATTTAGATTTTTTTTATAATAATTTTTTAAAAAAGTTGGACTCATACAAGGTAAAAGAAATCTCCTCTGACAATATAGACAGGGCGAGTTATCTATTATTCTTAGACGTAACTTAAGTATCTAAGAGCGACGTAATTAGAATCATAATAAAATAGTACTCTCTAAAAATTAAATATATTCTAAATAATCATATATTTAGTCAACTGAATTACTACGGACTATGAGAAATATATATTTAAAATTTTTTTTCTATCTGATTTATCGAAGTTTTACTCTGACTATATCTAAATCTGACCTATATCGTATATCTAGTTATGATAGGTGAATCTCTTAATAAAAAATTATTACGCTAAAGATCGACTCGAGATCCCGTTTAAATTATTACGAGGAGCTTTTTTTTTTTTTTTTGGTTGCCCACTCGGTTCACCGGAGCTTTGCCCCGACTACATCTGGATTCGACCTGTGTCGCGCACCTGGCTATGGTGGGTGAGTCTCCCAACGGGAATTTTCTGCATTCGCCAAGGCTCAAACTCGAGACTTCGCTTAAGCGATACCGAGCCTCTTACCACTCGTACCAACCCCGTTGGTAATTATTACGAGGAGCTAACTCATCAGATCAATCCGTTGGTATATATTTAAAACTAAACGCCAAGCATTCGCTACAAAAAAAAAAAAATTAAACACCAGGCCCAAAACCCCGTCTTCTACTCTTCTCCACGGAATTAAACCCCAGAGGCCGCAACCTTCGTCTTCTCCAGTTATATTTCCAGCAACTCTGAACCAGGGAGCTCAAAGACGCCGCCAACGTTCATTCGATAAGTTTCTTCTATTTGTTATTGTTACCCTAAGGTTATTCTCCATTCTTCCACTTTTCTGTCTCTTTATTCGTTTTATCCCGTTGATTGCCTCGTGATTGATTTAGGCGCCGTTGCTGGCTAATTGTTTTGTGATACTTCAGAGTCGTATGCTTACCCGAATATTGACTGAGATGGCGAAGGACAAACTGAAGAAATCTCATCTCGTAGCAGATGATGGTGAACCTGCTAATGAACATGTCAAATCTGATGGGAAAAGTATGATATACTTGCTCTTCATATTTCTAGTTCTTGGTTCTTAAGCTTGATTTTATGCATATTAGGTGACTATATTTATGGATTTCCATTATGTAGTATGTGGTAATAATTGTCAAATCTCTTACTTTTCCTACTCTAAGGGGACTTTGTGATATATTACTGAGAAGCCCATGATCACTTGGAAATTGAATGTGACAAAATGTTACTTTATCTTCCTTGTTGTTTTTTTTGGGTCTAAAGGTTGTCCCTTACATTTTTCGTGAATGTTTTAATCTCCATTGCATGCAGAAAGAAAAAAAGCTAAGAAAAGGCAAGCTGAAGTTGATCCTGACGTTCCAACCACAACAGAGGAGGTGAATTTTGGTAAGAATTATGGAATGTTTAACTGTTCTTGGAATGATGGATGTTAATAAGCATAAATACCCTTCCCTCAAGTCTCACCTCCATTGAGTATGTCATTTTTTCTTAATAATGATCTGAACCATTTTTTTTCATTAACCTTTTTCTCTTTTTAACTAGTGGTCGGTCATGGAATTCCCAATTTCTGCTTTTGTAATACTATGGAAATATTAATTAAACTTTGTGTCTGTATATGTGTCTTCCTTTGAACCTTGTAACATACCTACACTATGGAAATATTAATTAAACTTATGATTTTTATGACAAACTTCTATACTCAATACAGGATGTCAAAATCTGAAACCTGTTGGGTCATAAAAATGCTTTTTTTTTTATGTGATCATAGAAGTGCTTTCTTGTTTCCTTAAAATTCATTCTAAGGTCCGATAAATACATAGTTATCTGATGCTAAATGTGCCATATTTTTATATATTCATTGACATAAGATTTAGGTTTGCTAGCCATCTAAGTTGTTCTACATGTTCTATATGCATGATTTTTGCTGTGTACAGTTTCAACCTTGATTTCCCGGTGGAATATTAAGTTTTTCTTCTTATACTGGGGCCAGATGTAGATCAAGGCGAGGTAGCAGATGGGGTCCTTGATTTTGATGCGAATGAGCCAACAATGGGAGATAAACTTGCTAGTCTCACTTTGCAAGCCGAGAATGTCAAATCCAGGAGTGTTGAGGATCAAGAATCCTCCGTCCCAACAATGGCTCCAAGTGCAAACTCAGTTGATATTTTGCTCAAGCAAGCATTGCATGCTGATGATCGTGCCCTAATACTAGACTGCTTGTTTACACAAGATGAGAAGGTGTTTTGGTTTTGCCCCCCTTTTCTATTGAACCATGTCTGTCTGAGAATGGTAAATTATTTTCATCATCAGGCTCTTCTATGATATGAATGGAGTACCCTTTTTTGCAGGTTATCCAGAAGACAATTTCACAACTGAAGACATCTCATGTCCATGAATTTTTAAACTTCCTTGTATCCAGTATTGCTGAGTCCAGGTAAACACATCATTATAGTAATTGGGCCTTAATTGTTCAGTAACCTTAATAGCGTTTCTATATATTTATACATTCAGTTCTTAATACTAATATGCGTGATGCCCTTTCTTTTTCTCTTTCACAGGGGCGCTATTATGGCATGTGCTCTTCCATGGCTAAAGTCTGTGCTTTTAGAACATCCGAGTGTTATAACATCCCAGGAATCTTCATTCCAAGATTTGAATTCTTTGAATCAGGTGGACTGTTGGATCATGACTCATTGATTTGTCGTTGTTTCAGGACAAGATCGCTGCTGATTGAAAACAAATTCTGAAATTTTAATCGAGTAGTTTTTCATGATTACACCAATAGTAGTTTCCTCAATTGAATCTGTTGTTTTGTACAGCTGATTGGCTCTAGGGTCTCCACTTTCAAATCTGCCATTGAATTGTCAAGCTCCATAGACCTCCTTTGCGCTGGAGTAAGCATTCTTTACCTTCTACATACACGGTTAGCAGAATACGAGGTTGGCTTGAACTTATTCATGGGTTTTCTATTCCAGGATATTGATGAGGAGGCAGACGAAGGAGAACGAACATTGCCAGTTATCTATGAGGACCAGGATAGTGATGAAGAAGAATCTGACGACGCTATGGATACCGACCAAAATGCTCAAGATGAAGAACAATCTGACGATGCATTTGACAGTGACGAGGTCGTTGAAGGGAATGATGATGTTACGAGTGAGTGAAGTGAACATGGTGTTTTTTGTTCTTAAAACTTTCATGACACAGTTCTAGCTGAGAGCAATTGGCCATACTTGTAGTTGTGGTTGAATTGGAAAAAAATGGCAGTGTCCATTAACGGCTGAAAGGCATTCCATAATTTTGTAATTTTGTAATCTCTCCTGTCATTTATTTAAACAAAATTTGGGTGAACCATAACCTGTTCATGTTGATCCTACTTATTGTAACACAGGAAGAGTGATCAAATTGAATCTTTATATTGCCACGTTTGCATCCGCTTCTGTATTTAAAACTTAATGTAGTAGCTCCATTTTTGTTAGTTATTATTAATTAGTAATCCAAACCGAATGAATTATGAGAAATTGCAGTAAACAGTTATGTATATTTTTTTAAAAAAAAATTAAATAGTATTTCTTATGCCTAATAATTTTATTGGCTATAACATTTGATTCTTCTGAGTAGTTCTCACGAATCAAGTGTTTAGTTTAATTCATTATAAAACTATGTTTTCAATTTGTTCTTTATAAATAAAAGTGATCAATAAGTTTTTTGATTCGATCAAAGGTATAATTCATTAAAGTTTAGAATTTTGTCTCTTATAATAGGTACGTTTATTGGGATTTAAATTTGTATTGTTTACATCCCTAGCCAAACAGCTTGTTGGTAATAATTTTTTTTTTAATTTAGTTACTGTAAAATAAATATTAATGAAATCATATAGCATTATCAACTAGATAAAGAATCCTGTTTTTCACAGGGTTTGAGATTAGTCATAATGTTAACAATTTACAAACAACATGGAAGCCTATATTATGTGTTTGGTTTTACAAAATTTATTAGCCCTTTTTGTCTATAAGTATTTATAGGTTAAATTATAGTTTCAGATAAACTCCTGAGAATAGTTTATTGATAGAAAAAAGGGCTTATGAGTATTAAAAGACAATCTTAACCCTACTTTTCTTCCACACTCTCTCCTCTCTCCTCTCTCCTCTTTCCCCTCTGGCCCTCTCCCGTCGACTTCTTCATCGTCGTCACAGAGCTGTCATCACAAATCACCGTCGCAGTACTCATAATCACATATCACCATCGTAGAGCTGCTGTCGACTTCTTCTGCTCTTCTTCTTCACTTCCGTCCAGATCTGCAGCTACGACATTCTACAAGCTCACGTCTGGTCTTCGTCTTCTTCTAGATCTCGCAGTACGGCGATGGAAGAGGGACGACAGCTTCTTCTGTGACGAGTGAACAATGATCGCAACCTTTGAAATTATTTTTTTTATCTCATACCATTTCTAGTAATTTACCAATCATAAAAGTTATTCTACTAATAATCATCCAAATACTCATTTACTTATAATTACCGTTTTTTATAAATTTTTTTCCAAAAGTATTTTAAAATTATTTTTTTTATAAATTCTTCTACACAAGTCAATACAAACAAGCCTATTATATAAAATGTGGGAAATGAATGAAACTGATTTGATTGTGAAGAATTAGAATATAGAGTTTGCGTGGTGTGATTGTGAAGTTGCCAGTCAAAGAAATTAAATATAAAAATAGATTCGGTGTACTTAACCATTAAGTTATGTATAACTTAATGAAGAGCGCCTTTAGAGACAAGTGATATATATATATATATATATATATATATATATATATATTTTTTACAATGAAGGATCTATTTGATAAGGAAAAAGAAAACAAAACAAAGATATAATAATACAAGAATAGCAGTAAAGAGTATATATATAAGAGAGGTAGGTAATATATTGTTGCCTGTGAAAAGTAGTGACATTATTACATGGAGCATGATGTGGTGTTGCATGGAAACGAGTCACAATGCTAAATATATATTTGGAAAATCAATACAAGTTTCTAAATTTTGATTCTATACAATTTAACCCTTATAATTTTAATTTAGTTATAAGTCAGGCATTATAATTTTAACCATTTAAAACTGTTATCCTTAAATTTTATGAAATATATAATTTTATTTTAAAAAATATAATTATCGATATTTTAAATAGTTAAAACTATAGGGACCAAATTCTATAAAATTTAAAGAGTAAATTGTAACCGAGTCAAAACTATGAAGATTAAATTGTACTATCTTAAAATTTAAGGATTGAGTTATAACTAAATCAAAACTATAAAGATCAAGATATTAATATCCCCTGCATATTTTGATAAAATCATATCAATGGCCTTACTATGGTATCACTTTTGTAAATATTGAACGTTCAAATGAAAATATTTTTGCAAGGAGGCATAGATAGATAGATAGAGGTGAGCTTAGAGAGAGAGAATTAAATATGTAAAATGGAATACTTTCTTTTAGAGGGAGGAGCAGCCGCAGCAGCAATAGAGAAAAAGATGGTCAAAATGTTTGCCTCAAAGACTGCTTCTTCTTCCATCATCAACTTCTCCTTTCTTTCTTTCTTTATTGAAACTCGCCAATTTCCCCTTTTCTTTTTCTCTTTCCCCACTCTTGTCTCTTTCCGCTTTCAATTTCTTTCATTAATTATATATATATCAAATATTTCTCAAAGTAAATAGATCAATAAAAGGCCATCTTCAAAGTGGGCACCTTCCGTCTTATGAAATCTACTTGTTATGAATACATTTCAAGAACAACTTAACCAAAAACTTGACAATATCTCTCATAAATGAGTAGAGCATAATGTTAAAGAACTCTTTCAATTCTGAGAACTCGTAATTAATTAGCTGGATTCAGTGCGTTTTATTCCTGTTTACCTTTAATTCATTATTACTTTTACTTTTCCACTTTAAGAGGAGAATAAAGGAATATTCAAGTTGTAAAGTAGCAAGTATTTTATGCCTAACACTTTGACTGTCAAATTTGTTTTGATTCCCAAACAAAATTTAAAACAAACGCGCTTCTTTTTGCCATAGATTGTTGGCCAACCAAACAAAATATCCCTTATATTTGACTAGATCATTACATTTGATTTCATGTTATAAAGTGTGTCAATTCTTAGATCTATCAAGATCACCATGAATATTCTTCCTATGGAGTATAAAATTATTCTTATAGAAAGTTTTAGTGGAAGAGACTTCTTTTAGCTAGTTAGTCTCTATGCATTCATGCTGTTTAATAAATATAAATAATTTAAATTATTGAGGATTTTAATGGTATTCATTACATGGTAGCAACTTATGATCAAGACTTTTCATTGTCCAATGACAAGAGGCCCCCTCTTCTTTATATCAAGTTATCAACCCATTTTTAACATATCTTTATATATATATATGTGTGTGTGTGTGTGTGTAAATTATTATTTTACCATAATTAATAATATTTCATGGTCAAATGGCCTTTCTAGTAGGGTTCATGGCATTGGTATATATGATTGATAAGATCTTGGGACAATAGGTTTGTTCCTCCATTAGGTTACAAGAATCACCCTGTGGGTCTTCAATTGTTGGCTTAGCTAGCTTTTGTTTGTGAAAGAAATGCATTTATTTTTCATTTCATGTTGTTTTTAGTTATGATAAATTAATTTGTTTGTGTATAAAAAAAATTAATTTGCTGAGAAATGATTTAATAGTAAAAATAACTTAAAAGCTTGTTTGTTGAAATTTGTGTTTTGGGCACTATTTTATTGGTATATTAGTATATGCTTTTTTATGCTTCCAACTTTGGCATAATTAATGGACACATTATAATATTAGAATACTTTAGCAGTAGCCTCAGTCTTAATTTCATATATTCAAATATCCTGATCTTAAAAGGTACAATTTGCATTTTCTTTCTTTTTTTAAGAAATTTATATACTACAATTTTTTATATGAATAGCTTAGATTTGAAATGGCCAAAATAAGACCAATAAGTATTTGTCAAAATAGTGATCACTCGACTTAGATATAGTGATTTCACCAAATTTTAAAATCACATTTTGATCCAAGTAATATCTTGCATTTTGTGATTTTAGGGAACTGATTTGGGTTTTAACTAATTTAGGAGTATTTAAAAGTATTTTCCCTAAAATATTCGGATGAAATGAACTTTAGATGCTTAAGCACGATGTCTCAAGTTTGAGCTCATATAAATGTAAAAAATTTCTTTAGGATAGTTACCTTTAATTGGACTTGACATTGCTCGAATTTAAGCCAGTCAGATAACTATATCAAAAATATTAGGATGAAGTGAAAAGATAAAAAAGAAGTAGAAAAATTAAGGAATGGTTCATTTGATACAAGCTAAAAAAGAAGAGAGGGAGAAGTTGAGTGATTTTGAAGTTAGAGAAAGGAGCAAAATAAACGTTTATCTCATTCTAAACTTTGCAAATAGAACTGGACACTAATATTAAGAAACTGGCAACAAAATGAAGTTGTCGTCCACTGCATAAAAAAACAACATAACTATTCAAATGTGTGTGTGTTGAAAGCATCATCCTGCTCTCTTTGGAATATAATTGAAGCATGCATGCCACACACACACCAACTTAACTTTATCTCTTTTTTCTTTTGGATTTCAATTCACTGATCCACCATTTTTGTATCAACGTTTGCCACTGATTGACCACCTCTCAAAAGTACCAAATTTATTCTCTTTTTCTCTGTGACCTCTCTGTCTCTCTCTTCCTCTATATAAACCATGCTCCCATTTCTCATGCTCTCATCACTTCACCACTAAATATTCTCTTACATATATACTTCAACTCAATTACTCCTCCATTTTTGTTCTTCAGGTATGCCCTCTTATTCTTCCAACATACATCTCCCTTTCTTTGTAATACATTTACAGAGCTATTTTATGCGTGCGTGCATGAGCCACTGTATACCATATCACCTAACATACATGAGCATTTAGAATAGGGTCACAGGGCTAGGCACTAATTGTTTTAGGTTACAAGCGGAATTAAACCGTGACCTCCTACTTACAAGGGAGCTTTCATGCTATTAAGCTAGAAAGCCAGTGGCGAATAGCATCACTCACTAATCTTTATATTATGGTATTTTTGAAATAGCATTAATCATTTCATGCTGCATAACATTCATTCATGATACCATCTTCTGCCATTTTAATATCTTGGCAGATACCATAAATAATACAACAGTTGCAGCAACACCAGCAACCTATTGGACTCCATTAACAACTAAGTATTCAGATGTATCATTCACCATGTGATCTCTATACATTCTTTTCATAGGATTCAATACCATCTGCTCAACTCTCCTCACTAACGCCTCTAATAGCGTTTTTTTTGTATATTTAATTGATTTTTGACCAAGAACAATGTAATACAATATTATGAAACATATGAGTACTTATCATGAATGTAAGTATAGCAATGAAATTAAATCCTTGTCCTAATCATGTACTGAGTAAAGGGGTCTATATTATGCAGAATGAGCAGCAGGCCAGGAGATTGGAACTGCAAGTCATGCCAGCACATGAACTTTCAGAGGAGAGAATCATGTCAGAGATGTGGAGAATCTAAGTATGGAGAATATTATGGTGGAGGAGGAGGGAGATCATCTTCATTTGGATCAGATGTTCGTCCTGGAGACTGGTATTGTGCTGCTAATAACTGTGGATCTCACAACTTTGCCAGCCGCTCAAGCTGCTTCAAGTGCGGTGCTTTCAAAGATGACCTGTTATCTTCTTCCTTCAACACTGACTTTCTTCTACGCTCTTCTAGACCTTTTGCTTCTGCTCCTACTTCCACACGACCTTCATGGAAATCTGGTGATTGGATTTGCAATAGGTAATTATAGTATATCTATATGTTAGTTATATATATATAAGGTGTTACTCCCTCCCATACTAATTATAAAAGTTAGATGAAAAATTTGATTTGGTCCTAATTATAAGACCCCTATCCACTTTGTCTCCCAAAATTATAATTTTCCCCCAAAGTATCTCTATAAAATTACACATATTAAGAAGGTTTTTATCAAAGATAGTTCAAAATGCATATAATTAAAGGGAGTATTTTAGAAAAACTAACATACAATCATTACAAATAACTAACTTTCTTAATCTACCTAAATTAATTAAATAAATCTTATATTAAGGACCGGAGGTAATATTAATAACTTACAAACAGGAACAAGATAACTATATAAAGTTCTATGTTTTCTCTCTTTTAATTAACTACAGAACAAGGTTTTATAACTCAGACGCAAAAATAGTTGATGAGCATAAAATATCTTTTAATAATTGGTTCATTTTAAGGGTACAAATTATGCTTTTTGCTTTGGCTGCTGTCTTTGAAAGAACCAAGTACTTTGATTTTCATTGGGGCCCTCTTTGACTGCTTTTAGGAGATCTACAAGTACTTTAGAAAAATCTCTCTCTCCCTCCTTCTGATAGTGATTTTAAGTGAAAGATAAAGGTTACTTCCCTACCCATTTGAATAATATTTTTTCCTGCAAGTTCCATACTATGACACCAATATTTTTTAATTTAACAGGATAGGGTGCAATGAGCATAACTTTGCAAGCAGAATGGAATGCTTTAAATGCAGTGCTCCAAGGGACACATACTAGAATTGAGATCATCCAATTTTGGTATAAATCTATATTATCTGCTTAATAATCTATATATGTTCAGTTATCATTTATGCTTACAGTAATTACAAACTTATTTACTGTATTTCATGGCTTTGTCTTCAGGAATTATAGCTATTAGCAAAGGAAGATGCATGGACTGTTGTAATACTAGAGAATTAAGTTGGAATATTTCTCCATTAATTTCTTGGGGATGTTCAAAACTGATAGTAAGAGTGAAGGAGAATGGTTCAAAGCCAATATTACAGAGAAGCCACATCCCACTTAGTTAAAGAAACCATATCCATGTTTTTTGTCCCTGAAATATGACCATGTTTTGGTGTTCTAATATTACTTTTTCTTTGGTCTTTTGTTCTGTAGTTCAACTAATTATTGTACTTGCTTGCGTGGTTTAAGCTAAGATGAATCTCTTTCTTTTCTCATATATCCTGAAATCATGACCTAGTTCTTTTTTCCTGAGCGAATGTGTGACTGTATCTTGAATTTAAGAATAGATATATATATATAATGAGGTCTAATTCACTTATGGCATTAACCAAACAAAG
Source organism: Leucaena leucocephala (assembly GCA_037074615.1). Taxonomy (NCBI): domain Eukaryota; kingdom Viridiplantae; phylum Streptophyta; class Magnoliopsida; order Fabales; family Fabaceae; genus Leucaena; species Leucaena leucocephala. The sequence continues at coordinate 17,829,332 of CM073555.1, read as the reverse complement.
AACAACTCACATAGGATTCCATTCATGAATTTAAGAATACGCTTTATAAAGCACATTGTGGTTTATATAAAAAGGTGAACCCATGATGAGTCCATAACTGTATTTGCTTTTATGAAGGAATCTTGGCCTTCCTTTGGAGCTAGCTTTATGTAATCTAGCTTATATATTCATAGCCTTTTCTTTATCACAGGGTTAAAACTTAAAAGATACAAAACTATAGATGGAGGTCCCAAGATGTCTTCTTAGTTGGATGCAATCAGGTACTATATAGAGAGCTGAGTGTGATTAAATAATATTATCCCATGGAAATCTCAGATTTCATCATTATTCCATTTAAGACACATTTTCTTTAATTTTTTACTGTGGGCCAGCAGCCTTTTCTGATTTCAAGAAAGAAAAGAGAGAAAATCACTATGAAGTCCTAATAAAAGAATAATGTAATGACAAAAAAAATTCATAACAAAAGGACAGCATATAATGACAAATTCCAATAGAATAAATGACAAAAGGTTCATGCTATTTACTTGTTGTAGGATTTTTTTGTGATTATATTCTTTCCCATGAAAAAAAAAGATATTATATGTAAAAAATGAATATCTAAATACATAAGAAAGCTCAGCAGCAAATTTAATCCAGAATTATTAAAAAAAAAAATCAGAAGACTATAATGAGTTCTTCATCATTGCACAGAATGCTGTACTGTGTAACCTAATAATTCTGCTACCCATTTGTCTCTTCTCAATACTCAATAGCAATGGACAATGGAGTCAAGTAGCCATATATCTACAAATTCATTCATGAGTGCCATGAGAAGTGAACAAAACAGATATATATAACTACGTGCCTGTCAGATTAAACCAAGGGCATTACAGCTAAATCATCCTATTTCAATTTCAGAAAGCTAGACATGTTTATGCTTCAGAGTTGGGTTTCCTCTGAAAGTGCGTATAATCTTTCTGACATCCTTTCTAATGGACAAGAATGCAGAAACAAGTGCAATCCACATAGAAGGACGAATATGAGCAGCCTTTTGTTGATCCAAACCAGATTGGAACATAATGGATTCTCTAATTAGACCCCATATCACAAGAAGTATTCCAAAGAGCCCCATTCTCCCTGGTTTTATCAGACCCATAATTGCTCCTGCCACAGACAAATAGCTTCCCGCTAGAACCTGTAGGATCAACCTAAATTCAAAATGACAGCTAAACTTTTGGCATTTACTGATATTGATGCAGATTTTTCTCCTCAAAAAGTAATCAAGCTTAAGTTGATAAGGTGCGGTGAACATGGAGGGAAATTCTGTCACTTTGCATTATATCAGTCAAGGGGAAGAATACCCAAAAAGAAAAAATCAGATTCAAGAGGCTACAATGTGTATTTTTGGAGCCCATTAGGCAAGTTGGGTCATAGTCTTGCATAGTTAGGCCCTTCTAATATATCATGGGAAGTCATGAGAATGAATAGTGATTGGAATTTGGAAGCGTCTTAATGTGCTCCATAAACACATTGCAGGCTCTTGAATCTGATTCTTTTCTTTTGGGGATTCCTCCACTTGACTGATCTCATACAAAGTGACAGAATTACCCTCTAGGTTCACACCAGAAGGGATGGTACGATATTTTCTTTTTACCAATGAGCTTAAAAACTTTAGGTATAGATGTAGTTCTGTCAAATTACTAACCTCTAGGCGATGGAGATCTGATGTTTGGGTAGTTGGCCTTGAATTGAGCTTGTATAACTTGAGGAGGTTTCTGAAGTTTGGGATGTTTTTGTGATTGTAAAGAGCCTTTGCAAGAGCTCCTGGGTAGAGAAGAGCCTTAACAATGAAAGGAGGGAACATATCACTTGCAATTAACTGAGAAGAAGTAACTTCTAATGGGGTTTTACAGATTCCGATTCTGCATGGAACACTGAGAAGCAAACAGGGAAAAAATAAATGTTATGGACCACAATGTTTTACATATCAGGTTTGTCCCCAGCATTTGAATTTGACATTTGAATAAACCAAATGAATATAACATGTGCTTGTTTGTTTGTTTATTTACTTTTCTATTCAAAATTTTCATTTTCTGTAATTTTTTGCAGGTTTATGATGCTACATTTATGAAGGATATAATATATGACTAAGTTACACTTCTTTCCTGAGAGATGCATTTCTTGGTCAACACATAAAAAAGAGGGAAATAGGGCGTCTAAACATTAAATCAATCTCTATAGAAAGCCCTCATTTCTGGGTAAATGATTCAGGATTTTTGCTCAATTGGAGACGATGCCCATTAGCATTGGCCTGAGTTGAGATCATATCATTCTCAGAGTTTAGCAAAAGCGAAAGATAAAATTCAGAGGAAAACAACAGCGTAATAAAATGTAAGTATGTCAAACTCAATTGCAAACTCTGACACTCCAAGAATGAATGCATAAAAAAAGCAAACTCCGACCCAAATCTGAACATTTTCGCACAAAATGTATATTTTTCCTTTTCTTCCTTGTTTCCCATTCTCAACTTGTCTCAATGAACAGTGATTTTCCATACCATTTTCTTTTTGGGGCTTATTGATAGTGTATGCGTGACATAAAAGAAGCATACCTGAAAATTGGGACTTGAAAGATGATAACAGCAAAATATATGAGAAAAGCAATAGAGCAAATTGAGTTGGCCCATTTCCTTGTCGAAGACATGGCGGCAAATCTTTGAATGACCTTTTGAGATGTCGCCAATATAATGGGACAGGGGACAGAGACAGAGAATACAAGTTTGAGTTTTGCAGGCTATCTCTTACCGTGGGAAAAACCTTATTTTATCAATATAGATACCCTAATTCTGCTTTGATTTTGTTTGCCAAAAAACGGTTTTTACTCCTTGGTTGCAAAAAAACAAAACAAGATTTTTCCTCCTATCTCATAATCAGTTTATTTTCTTTTGTAAATTAAATAATATCATTTGAGGATGTTCTTGTTTATAGCGAACGGTACACGTAGGAAAAGGAATTGTGATGATGTGTGGAGAGAGAAGGATTACATAGATTTAGTTAAATCCTAAATGCTCAGTTTGCATGCTAGAAAAAAATGAATAATTCATCAAATTTTTTATTTTCTCATATATTAAAAAAACACAATCCATCAAATTTTGATGAGTTAGAATAATTTATTGTAAGATTATTTTTTACGGAATTGCATGCCTAATAATTCTTTTCCCCCACTACATTCTCAGTAAATAGTAGCTATAATCCGTTGATTCATGAAAGCAGCTTACTTTCTAGATAAAGTAAAATTTGGAGAATAATTCAATTCAACCCTCTTTTTCTCCCCAAAATTCTCCTCCCTCCAATTCCTACAAGCAAATAATACGTACCTACATCTTTAACCCATTTAAATTACAAAAGCTGCCATGAAAAGCTTACATTAACCTCTATAATGTATTTAATGCAGCGTATTAAATTTTTAAAAAATTATAAAAAAATTGAAAATTATACTATTTTTTATTTATAAGATTTTAAAATTTTACTCATTTTATTTAGAATTTAATTAAAAAAAAAACAAGAAACAAAGATTTGGGAAGTTACCCAAATTTAGAAGATAGCAGGGGCAGCATACACCCCTCCCTCCTCTTATACCATGTGAGAATCTATTCAAATAAATTTAATATACTAATAAGTATATGTACACACACACACAAAGGAAAAAATATATATACACAAACAATTATAACTCTGATGGCATGTAAGAACTAGAAAAAAGAGAGGATTATTGAAGAAAAATAATATGTATATGTTCAAATGAGTTGAGTACACTAATACATATATATATATATATATATATATAAAAGGGAAAACATATCGATCTAATTTTAGTCTAGAATGAATATGTATAAGAAGATATCAGATCAATTGTTCAATGGAAAATCATCTCAATCATGAATATTAACAGAATGCGTGAAGGATATTTGATATTAACAAATCCGTACTATCATATCAATCGTTTCGAATATAGTGGAAACTTGATAGCTCTTGTCAGTTAATTAAGACACATAATGTTGGGAAACTTTAGACTAAAGTTTTAAAAGAATTTTTAGTCTAAATTTTAGTTTAGAAAAATTTTAAAATAAATAAGTATATTTATTCAAAAAAAAATTTGGACTAAACTATAGTTTTAGATAAGTTAAAATAATTTTTGGAATATTAAAAAAGCTTGTAGACTCAATTACTATTTTATTTTTATTTTTTCTCTCTCTCTTCTCTCTCTCCCCTCTTCTATATCTACCGTTGCCTTCCAGCTCGCCGTCAACGTGCTCGATGCTTCTGTTCTGCCGTCAATGGTGATGTGCTATAAGAAAATAGAGGTGGACGAGGCACGTTTTGTTCTGTTTAGCCGTCAATGGTGATACTCTTGTTCGGTTCCAAGGATGTAGAGGTGAGTGAAAAGTAGAGGAAAGAATGAGAGAGAGAGAGAGAGAGAAAATTTAATAAAATCACATCTTTTATAATAATTTATTAATAACAAAAATCATTCGACTAGTAACTATCCAAATACTCATTTATTCAGAACTATTTTTTTTTTTATAAACCCTTATCTAAATTTTTTTTAAATGTTGTCCAAATTTTTTTTTTATAAATTATTTTTTAAAAATCTATCTAAATATGCTTAATATTAACAATTGTAATAACAGTTGTTGTCAACACGGTATATGAAAAATAAGGAAATCACGAAGAGAGTGCAACCGTTCCCTCGAGACATAGCCAAACTTCCAACGCCTTATCACCGTAGTGCTAGTAGCGGCCTACCAATGCAGTTCTAGTAGCGGTTAACAGAGAACAGTCACAATAGCAATCGACAGAAGATTCACAATAGTTGGGAGGGTTTCGATTTTTTACTAGAACGTGCAATTTGGGTTTGTCTTATTTATTTATTTTCAATTTTATTCCTAATTGACAGTATGCATTTACTTCTTCTTTTCCCATAGCCCATTTTATGTCATACTTAGTTATTATTTTTATGATTTTAACTAATTTCTTATAATATAAATTAATTATTTGAACCTTATTTTTTGAAGCGGAGGGAGTATTATCTTTTGTCTGTTCAAATTATAAAAGCTGCGGTGAAAAAGGTTATATTGACCTACATATGTGATTATTTTAAACACAACACAACAAATTAAGAGGAATCTAAATTTTGAAACTTGTGAAGTGTCATTATCGTTTGGTCACCTTATTGAAAAGTTGTGATGTTATTTTTTAAACTTCAAAGACAGGTGATTCTATATGTGTGATCAAATCTTCAATATATATATATATATATGTGTGTGTGTGTGTAGAAAAGCCTGGAACAAGTTTAGGAGGGAATGGAATTAGGATTGCTTTGGAAAATTGGAAATGGTGATCAAGTCCTGTTTAAAACATGTTCTCAGGAATTGTTGCTTAGCAGCTGCGTCGTGGAAGCTTACTATCCAGATTCATCTGCAAGCATCTTTCTTTGCTGATCCCTTTACTCAATGGTTTAGGGACAACTTTTTTTTTTTATTACACACTCGGTTCACCGGAGCTTTACCCGACTATATCCGGATCCGACCTGCGTTGTGTATCTGGCTATGGTGGGTGAGTCTCTCAACAAAAATTTTTTATATGCACTAAGGCTCGAACTCAAAATTTTATTTAAATGGTACTGAACTGCTTATCACTCGGACCAATTCCCGTTGTTGGTTTAGGGACAACCTTCCTAATCATAAATGAAATCCCTCGTGGTGCACAGTCTTTGGCGTACTTTGTTGGAAGATTTGGGATTAGCAAACTGTTTCGCTAAGATTCTCCTGAGGCCCCTTGCTTAGTTCATGAAACTCTCTCTCTTAGGCTTGCGCTACTCTATCTGAATAATTTTATAATTATAAGAGATATACAATATATATTATTGTGTATATATTATATGGAAAATGAGATACTGTAAAAAATAATAAATATCAAAATAGGATATTGTGTTAGTGATACTTGATCTATAATTAGTAATATTTGATCTGTTATTGATAATTATTTTATTTTAATATTTATCATTTTTCAGTCTTTCTTTATCATTTTTTTATATTATATTATTTTATCAAAAAAATATGTGTATATATATTATATTATATTGTAAAGAGTGAAGCACAGTGTAAACGCGTGAACAGTAGCACAAGAAAATTAAAGAATGACGTTCTATTTTGAAGGGCAACCCTCGAATGTAAAAAGGCATATCATGGGTAATTTAGTTATAACATGGTTGATCATTTCTCTCAAATTTAAAAATCACCTCTTTTGAAGGGGAGAGGATGGAGAGAAGACCTTAGTGATCACATCATGCATGCTAGAGTTTTTTTTAAATGGAATGTATCCTAGAAAGTTGACTTCACACAGCTCATGGTTTTGTACTTTTAATCCTTCTTTGAGTAATTAATAAAATCTCTTTTTCACTAAAAAAAATCTTCAATAAATATATAATCTTTAATAAATAATAATATTAATAATAAAATATGGTCATTTGATTTAAAAACAATAGTCATCTTAATCGTGTTTGCCTCTTTAAATATAAGTAATGTATATATAGATATTTTCTATTTAAAAAAATCTCAACCATGGAACTTGATTATAACAAGTGAATTTATCTAGTCTCCCTTAAAAGTACAAAAATAGGCCAATAGCTCTATAACCTATTAATATAAAAGTTCCCCTATAAGTGCAATCTTGGGTTCAATTTTACTGGTAACCTTAAGTTATTAGTAACTATCTCTTTAATTAAAAAAAAAAACATAACGTTATGTTAACTAGTTAGAAAAGAATCAGAATTGGACAAAAGAAAGATCCCATTAGGATGGGAAGGAAAAGCTTGGGATGTAATTGGATGGTGACCACCATGAGGCGTACAACAGAAAGACCACCCATATTACTTTACACTTTAATGCAGCACTATAAAACATTCATTCATCAAACACATTCTGTTGCCTTCCACAAGTCAAAAAACTAACTAAAATCCCATGTTGTTGTTGTACTTTCACAAGCTCTGTGCCACTCTTTCATATAAATCACGAGGCCAGTTCCTCTTTAAGTTATTTGCAATGAGACTCGCAATCTGCATCAGGGAGATTCAATCATTGAGACAACAAGAACTTCCATTTATTTAGAAAATGAAATATTAACTAACAGTTTTAACATCTCAATTGGATGCAAGAAACTCAACCAACTCCTTCGCATAATAATCTAAGATTATTTTAACATAAAAAAACAACGGAAGCTAAATAAAAGTTTCCATGCAACTGATTGTCATGGAAAGCATGAATGGAACATAATGGATAAACAAGTAAAATATTCCTCTGGTCCTTAATATAGGACCTGATTAGGAAATTAATCTTAATCCTAAATATAAGACATATTTCTTATATTTATCAACGTTTTCCTAAATTATCCCCTATTGATACTCCCTCAACATAATCAAGTGAGGGAGGGAAAGAGATAAGAAAGATGATTAGGATATTTTAGAAAAAATATACCCTATTAACTAACTTAACTAACTTCCTTATTCTAATCAAATTAGTTAAATAAATCATATATTAAGGACTGAAGGAGTACTAATTAACTGTAAAATACTAAATTCCAATTAGTGTACACTGTATGGTTATTTACGTTGTGGTGCTATTTTGTATCAAATTAACTGAAATTTCATTATTGTCATCTTTCTTTTCTTGCATTTGGATAATATTTATTTAATATATATTATCCCTATTCAGCAGTACTAGCACTGCATCGTTTATTGTAAATAGCCCAAAAACACCTCTAAAACGCCATAGCCGTGTTAGACTCTCTGGCACAACTTTGCAAGTATACAAAGGAATGCACAAGATAATACAAGATTGTTCTCCTATTAATACATACCTTAGCCCTTAAGGCACGAAGTGATCCGTCGGTGTCTGTCACATTGTCCAGACATGTGAGGGCAACTTTCAAAAGATCTGGAATACAAGCTTGGACATGAGGAGATAAATTTTCAAATACGTCAACAGCGATATCAGGACCTCGGGGATCTAGAGGGAGGAATGGGAGTTTAGCAACCTCCCTTAGTGCATCCACATAATTCCCTGTTCTTGACAACTTGTGAATTGAAAATATTGCCTCAAGTTGTCTCAACACAGTTTGCTGCGCAAAAACATTATCTCTCTCTTGAAGGCTGCAGTGGGAATTCAATCAATCTTACGACATATGTTAAATAAAAGGAATGCCAAGATATAGTCAAATAGTTAATAGCCATTGTTCAAACGAATTAAATTCAAAGTCAAAACCCAACTTCCAAGTCTCGCAAGTCATTTGCAGGGAACATCTTAAACATCTTTATTATTCTGAAAGCTTCAGCAACTAACACAATAATAAAACTGCCCACTGAGATTTCCAATAGAATAGACTTGGATCTCATCATTGAAATATAGCTCATCCAGCTGAGTGGTATAAATTTTTTCATTTTGTGGAACGGTCTAAACTATTTCACCCATGACTTTTTGCAACTAAAAATGTTAAGGCAGTGAAAAATTGGTGTCAGGTTCGAATTTAGAAGTATAAAAACTAACATGACTGACAACGCCTTGTTAGCTTACTGGCTCCACTTCACCCCTGGTAGTGACTGATACCAGGTTTGATCCCACCACTCTCCCATGTTAGAATAGGATAATGAAAGATATTATAGACTGTATTGTAGGTTGTATATAGAGTCTGCTAGAAGGAAACACAGCCTCTCAGTGATATGTTGTGTAGGGTAGGCTATGTTAATAGGCTTTCAATAAGCCATAATTACCTAGGTTCATCTTCTATGTATATATAGCCTCTTTTCAGATGAAATAGACAAGCATTTGAAGCATATTTCTCTATATACCCAAGCATAACCATGTATAGAACAATGAGATGGCAATAGTCTCAACATTACCTGACATGTGGATAGTAAGTGTATGTATCCAAAATTTCATTGCCAGAATGAATGAGGCCCGCAGTCCTGCTCTCACCATCTATTCTACCACGGAAAAGAGAACAAATAGCTTCAGAAAGGCACTTATTGATGGTATCCAGTGCTGACGAAAGGGCACCCACTCTCTTCTGAATTTCTATTGACTGAAGACCAAAAAAATAAAATAAATCCCAAATAAGCATACTCGACGATAGATTTGGATGAAACCCGGTGATCCAGAAAAAAAAAATTATAAATAAGGGAGATAGATTAAAAAAGGAGAGGATAAACAGTGAAGGTAAAATAAGTACAAACAAGATGTAACATAAAGGAAAGTAATTACTTTGTCAAACATCCCAGCCTCCTCACACTGGCAAGCAGCCTCAATTAAAAATTGCTCCCTTGATTTTGGATCAGTCATAAAACGGCCCAATTCACCTTCTTCTCCAGCACCTCTTGCACCAAGCAAAAGATATATGCCACCATCCCTTAACAAAAGTTCAGTTAGGAGTTGCTTCAGCATCAAACTTCTCTGCCTTTGCTGATCAATACTACCTCTACCAGTCCATGACATCTGCCCACCACCCACAGCGGCAGCAGCTTGAGCATAATATTCTAAAGCCATTTGGAGATCACCAAGACGTAAATACATAGATCCGTATTGCCTGATTATGCTAGACACTTCTGCACAAGCATCCATCACCTCCAACTTTTGCCCAGCAACAGTACCTTCAGATAGTACCCCATGATCAGCCAGCACAATAGATAGGTGGGCAGCATCGATGTTGTAACCTCCATCTCCTGTTTCCTTAGACATGTATAATACTGCTGGAAGCAATTGGATGCTCAAAAGCAAAATGTAAGGATATACCAGAGGATCTTTTCCATTTTTCGTATAATATGATGGCTTAAATTTATTCAGGTAAGTCTGCAAATCGTCCAAACTGTAAGGTACCAGACCATCACTTAGAACAATCGATGTTGATCCACTAGGGACGTCCCGCACAGCTGACAATTTAAACCATAAGAAATCCTCAATGGTACTAAAGAGAGTTGGTTGATCTCTAAGCAAGCGATCAATATGTCTTCGGGATCCTGATATGATGGCATACAGCAGTAACTTTTTCTTATCATATGTAGCTCGACCAATGCGATCACCAGTCCTCAACATTCTTTCACATTCATCTGATGCAGCAGTTGCAATCTCTTCTGGCACCATACCTCTGGTATTGATCCACTCTGTGAGCTGTCCAAAGAATGAATCACTGAGAAAGATTCCAGTATAAAGTGCAATACAAAAGAAGTGACCACAGTCTGTACCAGCGGAACAAATTGATGCGAAGCACGGGAAGAGAGGGCAACATTTCTTGCTTCATCATAATACCCAGACCTCAAGCAAAAATATATCTGCCAACAAATACGTGTGATTCAACATAAACAGGGCATGAGAAAACATTAAAGCTCACTTCAATATAAGCATAAGATCTAATGCAGCTATTAAAGTAACAAAGAGGAGAGAAATTAAAAAAGTATCATTATTCCCAATTTCATTTTGCTTCATCTGCAATTAGAAATCAGTTACTGTACATGCATTCAAAAAATTAACTAGCAATACTCTGGAATGTATAGAAGGAAGAGACTAGTAAAATGAGCACAAGACTCAAGCTGTCTCAAGAAAAATGAAAAAAATGGGCAGGGCTAATCAAATATTAATTTGAGAAACATCCCTGCACTATTGACCGCTGAGATACCTTTTTCCACACAATATGAAAATGCTATACCAACACAAAGCATCAAAATTCTATAAAATATGCCAATGCAATAACGCCAACCATACCAATCATATAGATCAAACAAACCACTTTAACTCCCCTACTACTGGATACCTCAATATGAATAGTTCTTCTCGTGGATTCATGATTTAAAACATGACCATAAAGAAGTCTAGTACTAAACACCAAAAGTAAAAATATTAGGCCTCACTCAAATTATGTCCTTGTATACTGTATAAAATATTTAGCATTTGTAATAATAACTGAATGGCTAATTAAAAGGGAAGAGGGAAGCCAAAATTTCCATACAGGCCCATCATAAATGTCAATTTAAAAAAATAAAGAGGAATTAATTATTATTAATTATATTAGTAAGCTGTGATTAATTTCAAAACAAAATCATCAACAATCAGAAACAATGAACTATAACTACTAAGCTTCTAGAAAAATAAAATAATTTTCAGCACCTGCTGCCATGTGGTATCAACAGGAGGCTGCCTCCGAACATCACCAGCATCAAAATCCAAAACCCCATAATCCCTTAACCGTATCTGCACAGCAATAGAATAAGAGAGTTTTAAAAATAAAATAAAGACCTGTATTAATATTAGAAAATATACATATAAAAAACAAACCCGAAGGAAGGCTCGGATTCTTTGCAAATTACCAACACCACCACCAAGAGCAGCCTACCATAAGATCAAAAGGCAAGCAGAAAATTAGTTTTGATAAATGAATGCATATTCATAAATTCTCTGCTTAATATAAAAAGAGCACATGCAGAGAGAAGAAGAAAATTTGAGAAAAAACTGAAAAGTCTGTCTATGTATTTCTCAGTTTAAGTTCTTAAGAGCATGTAGAAACAGAAAGAGTCCAAGGAAGCAGAACAAACAATCTACTAAAAAAAAGTAACATAGAAAATATAAGCAAGAGCATGCAGAAAACACCAGTCTTGTTAAAGTACTCAATTTAAAATTACTTGCGCAGGATGACTTTGTATGGTACCCATGATGTACTTCTCATGGCCCCATTCAAGGTGGCGCCTAGCACCAATAATCAGTGACATCCTTCTTGAAACACGCTGTTGCAATGCTGTATCTTCATCCATCAACATCTGTTTCATTGACAAAAATTATTAAGGAGAAGAATATTAACTTTACAACTAAAATCAAGAAACTGCATGTAAAGATTTGTCTGTCAGTTTTTTCTGTTGACAGTATGCTACAAGTACAACCTGAACAAGGTGCCATATCTTCCGCATACTAACTGATTTCCCGCCACTTGCATCTATATTTAAACTTTCATAGGCACCCTTGAAAGCTGCAGCAGGCTAGTAACCATTCAAAAGAATCAAGAATAAGTAACGTTCATATTTAAACAAGGTACACACACACACACAAAAACGAACCAAAACCTTGGTTTAACATACTCAAGAAGAGCAGCAATGAACATGAAGAACAGACAAATGAAATATAGTATGGCAAAACCTCTCAAAACAAATACACTAGTAGATTGATGATAGGCCAGACGAACAATAAATATTTAAATATTCATTGTCACATAGGTCACTAGCTATTGTTTTTTCATCAAGAACTAAGTTGATAGTTAAACAGACATAGTGACTGTCAAATGAGCAACTCCAGCACATTTTCAAATATAATGCGGTGAAATCTCATTCAAAATTGAAGACAGTTTCAGAAAGAACGGTCCTTACTTTGAATGGTAACCCACACTCCCTTGCCTTATTCAGATTTTTCACTACTTCAGCATAGACTGCTGCTTTTTTATCCACAACAGGCTTGCTAGCAAGAGGAACAATCTCTGAACCAGTTATACCAGACGATGCTTGTGGACTAGAAGCCACTAACTGACCTGGACGGGTACCCACATTGCTGGCATCAATCATATTTGTCCTAGGCAATGTTGAAATTCGGCTTAAACTCTGAAGGAAATCACGTTTTTCTTTTTGCCAATCCTCCTGCCAAAGATTAAATTCTATCAAGCTGTAAAAAGACTGAGCTTGGACATGATCATTACATTCATTATTAGTTCATTAATAGTTATTTGAGAAACACCAATACATCAACCTACCCTAATCACCAATTTAATATGCAATAATATATATGTTCCATAACAAACCACATATATGTAACAAAATTAATTGCTCATACCACTACCTACTTCATTCGTACACAAAGATCTGAAGATCGTATAATAATAACCTGAGTTTTAGTAACATAAAATGAAAGACAATACCACAAACCTCTAAAACTTTCATCATGTAATCATTAAAACTTCTGAGATTATCCTTCTGAGCTTCCTGGATGGCGGATACCATAGCCATTTCATGAACCTGAGGGAACAAAGTACACAATATTATCAAAATTCCGCTCACTAAAGGTTTGGATGCAAGAAATGTGAAAATGTCATCAGTGGTCCCTAATAAGGAAGATGATCATGGTTAAATGAAAAAGGTGAAAGTCAAATATATAAAAGATCTGACTCCAAATTAATTATGAAATAAATCTAAGATGACTATCAAAATAAAGGATTCAAATTTACCTGCTGCAGATACTCTTCAACACTTGTAGCCTCCGCAGGAAAAACATCCTCAAAAGTTGTCTTCAAATAAAAATAGAAGAGTCAATGGATAAAGAGTACAACATCAGCAAAAGGCACCAAGAAAAGCAACTGGAAACAAGCTTCAAACTTCAAAGTGAGAATTACTTTTGCCACGAAATAAATATATCAAGAAAATAAGGAAGCATGTGTTCTGTAAACCATAGTCATGAGAGATTCAAAAAAAAATAGAATAAATAAAATATCTATAAGATGTGGAATAAATAGAATTTTATACTTCAGACGAAAAAAAAATGCATATGAAGAGTCACAAAATTACAAGTATTGAACAGTTTAAATGGAGAAGCATGAAGATGTATATTATTAATATTATTTACCTTCAACTCAAATGATTTCAGATCCCGTGCAAGCTGCTCTGCATTTATCCCCTCACGTGCAAGCAGCCTGTCATTGCAACAAAAATTGAAAAGGTGTCATAATAGTTAACCAGAAATGTATAAGCATGCTCTTGCTGCATTAGGAGAAGTGAAAGGAATACTTATTTTGAAATATTTTCAACAGATCAGGGAGCCCCAAATCAATAATTACACTGCACTTTCTAAGTAATTAAACTATTTACACCTATAACCAAATTGAGACAAAAATCATCAAAGTACCTTGTAGCAGCAATAGATTGAGAAGGCGCCTCAGTCCTTAGGGTCTTGGATTTGAGCTTCTTAGATAATGCTTCCAATTGATCTAAGTTCCTCTGAACAAGAAATGCAAAAGAAGTCAAATGGTAGAAATCCAAAAAACTGAATTTTATCCGCAAACTATAATTAGAAATTGGTGACAAATCAAGCAGGAAGGAGTGAATCTTATACATTTACTTGTTCAAATTGAAGCTATTTCAGTTCACGGCCAAAATTTAGATAATTAAATATGCATATACATAAACATGCGTGATTGGAAACAGTCAGCGTAAGTATTAACCAGAGTTTCAGTGTCTTTAATTTAGATGTCCCAGCGAGCAAACTAAATCAACATAGGTACAATTAGTGTTCTGTCAGACTCTAAATACAAAACAGTGTTCTATCAGAAAGAATGGTATTTTCATACTTATCTTGCCATTTTTTTTGCTTATTTCATCGAGAATAAAACAGAAAGTAAAAGAGAGGAGATGAGATGAGGAAGCGAACCTGGAGTGGAGGGAACTGAGCAGAAGGAGCGGCTTGTTCGAGAAGCTTCGTGGAAGAATGCAGCAGATCAGTCCAACTGCCCATGTCTTGTTCGTTCGCCATGACTCTTGCCGAGGACCGACGTCACCGGCACAAAGAGAGGGAAAGGGTTTAAACTTTTGGCTCTAAAGCCCTACGTATGTTCCAACACTGAAATGCGGAGTGCGTTAGCCCAGACGCAGTACCGTGTTTGTTGGGGCGGGCTTTTATATCCGACCCGTTTGATTTCCTTAACTATAAAGTGTGTGTTTAGAAAGAGAGGGGGTAATGAATTTAAACTAAATTATAATTTAAAATTAAAATTTTAAAGGAGTGTATGTTCAGAAAGAAAATTATAATTTTAAAAAATATTTTGGCGCAAATTATAATTTAAATTTTTTTAAAATAAATAGTTATATTTATTCAAAAAAATTATTGGACTAAATTATATTTTAAAATTAAGATTTTAGATAAGCTACTGAGACTAGCTTCTAAAATAGTAAAAGAGTTTATAGACTACTCAATTACTATTTTACTCTCTTTTTTTTACAATATCTCTCCTCTCTCCTATCTCTTATCCACCCTCCCTCCTCCCTCCTATCTCTTATCCATCCTCCTTCCTTTCTCCTAATCTCTCTTTTCTCTCATCTCTCCTATTTTTAATAAAATAATACTTTTTTTAATAATTTATCAATCACAAAAATTCGTCTGATAATAATTATCCAAACACTTATTTATTCAGAACCACTTTTTTTATAAGCTATTCTCCAAAAGCTATTTTCTAAAAGTTATCCAAAAATTATTTTTTTCATAAGCCATTTTTTAAACTCCTGTATAAACTTGAGATTAACTTATAAAATAGTAAAATAACTTATAGACTATTCAATTACTATTTTACCCTTACTTTTTTCTTACACTATCTCTCCTCTCTCCTCTCTCCTCTTTCTTATCTCTTCTCCATTGTCACTCTTCTCTCTCTCTTTTTTCTTCTTTCCTCTATGCTATTTTTATTAAAATCAAAATCTAGTCTTTTGCTTAGATTATTTTATTTTAAATGATTTTATGTTACACTAAATAAATATATAAAAAATGTTTTATCTAAAAATATTATTAGTATTTAGTAGGGGTGGGCAAATATGTCCTGTCCCAATTATCTCGACCCAGTCCCGAGTATTTCAGAACGGATCTGTCCTGTCTTGTCCCATAAAAGATTGAGACGGAAATTTATAGGGTCAAGACAGTAGGAAAGTCGGGACGGGACGGGTCTCGGGCAGACCCTCGGGATGTCCCGTCCCGACCTGATAGTATTTAAAAAAAAAAATACTGGCGTGACCCTTTAGCGCGTGAATACCTCTAGGCTATCTCTTTTCCTCATTCACTTCAGTCTTCAGCTTCGACTCGGCAGCACGCTTTGGTCTTTTTCTTGCTCTCCTCAACAACCTTACGTCTCTCTCCCTCTCTCTCTCTCTCAGGTTGTATGCGGTGTTCTCATTCTTTCATTTCCTGTTTTGGGCACTTTAGGTAACAAGAATATCTCTGTTTTTATCACCCTCTCTTCATCTTTTTCCCTCTTTGAAAGACTAGAAGAGAAAGGAGAACCGAGAACCCATTCAAACTGCAACAAAAAATAGAAAGTTGTCTCCTTTTTTTTTTTGGTTTGAAAAAAGAAAATAGTCCACGTAATAATCCTGGGCTGTGGCACCAGACGAATTCATCCTCCTCATTCTTCTCCCCTAAATCCTGATCAGATGCCCTAAAAAAATCTGTCGAATGCTCGCCGATTTTCTTGGGCATTGCATTATCAAATTTTTCTCAACTCCCATAATTTCATTTCTTATGACCTTCAGAGCGTTGGAAGTCCTCACTTGGTTACTCCATGGAGGAACACAAGCAGTTTATCTTCAAAGGCCCCTTGGTTCTCAGGTGGCGTCTTTTATCATGATTTCTGTATAAAATTTTGATGTTTCTCTCTACAGTTGTTGACTTGAGTTTTTTTTTGGGTTCGTCACTTAATTGAATGATTCATTGGCACAGGGTCAACTCAATCGTTGACAACAGAATCAGTGCCTTTGCACTTTTTGATGTCGAAGTCATTTTCTATATCAATAGCAAATACTGATGAAGGGCTTTGACAGGTTCTTGATTTTACCTTACTTCATTCCTTTTGCAGCTTTTTTTTTTTGTTTAAATTTTTTTAGACATCTAATTTGTAGTGTTAAATGCAAAGGCTGTGAAGGAACTTTATGAGAAAATGCTGCAATCTGTAAATGTTAAACGATCAATGCCTCCAAATGCTTGGTTGTGGTCAATGATTGAGAAGTGTGGAAACCATGGTGATATTGAACTTCTGTTTCACATATTGCAGAATCTCCACATATTGTTTCTCCTTTCCCCCAGTGGGTTCCCTTTGAGAGCTTGCTATAATGTTGTTGTGTTTGCCTTTGGCCCCTGGTTTAAAATTTCTTAGTTCATCACAACTCCTTCTGATCTGGCTTCTGGGTTTTTTTTTCTTTTTGGATCGGGAATTCCCGTCCTGTCCCGAACTCGTCCTGGTCCCGATCGGGACCGAGATATTTTCGAAACGGGACGGGACACGGGATGCAAAATGCGTCCCGTGTACTGTATCGGGACGGGACACGGGACGGGGTTGTCCCGGTCCAGACCCGTCCCGTGACCACTCCTATTATTTAGTAATAGTTGTACCAGATACATATACGGAGATAATAGCAGGTTATAGCATTATGTTTGTTACATAATGTTTTTCCACCAGGAATCCCATAATTCCATTGTCCAGGCATAATCTGTGTAACTAATGCATTTTGATAAGATGAATAAGTTTTTGGCAATCCTTCAAGAGAATTTCAATACTCTTTCACATCATCTCTTGAATGTAATCCATTTAAATGTGAATCTCCTTCAGCAGTAAGACAAAAGCAGCATCTGATATAGCATCCACCTCCCTTTCTTTCTTATTAATAAACTAATGATAATGATTAAGATAAGGCTCCTCAAAACCTGTCTATTTCTCTTTACTTTCTGTTTTTTAACACCTAAGTAAGAAGACATACCATTTAATTTGTCTTTGGAGCTTGCTTCTCTTCTACCCAATTGATCAACTTTAGTACCATGTAGCATAGGTCTCTATGATTATGATGAATTTGACAGTGTCTGATTTCTTTTATATCCATTTAAATTAAATATTAGTACTCTGATCCTTAATATATAATTTAATTAAAGAGTTAATTTTTACTATAAATATAAGACATATTAGTGTATCTCATATTTATCAACTTTTATCTAAATTATCTATATAATGTTTCTTTAACAATAATTAAATAAAAGAGTGATAGAGGGAGTTAAGGAATATGATTATAGTGTTTTAGATAAAATATGTCATATTAACTAACTTAATAAACTATTTTTATCTAATCAAATTAATTAAGGAGATCATATATTAAGGATTTGAAAGAGTAGTATTAATTCTTTGTTATATCTCCAACTTGTCTGCAACAATATGAGAAATTTGTAGAACATGCTTCATAATCCAAGAATATAGCCTTGCTTCGCTTTGCATTCTCCTTTCGCAAGCAAAGCCTTGTCCATGGGGTGAAAGGGTTTGATTCCAAGACCTCCATCTCCAAGTCTCGCACAAAGCATTTTTCATGAAATAATCTAGTCTCTGCGCAACTCTTTCAGGTAGAAGGAAGCAAGAAAGTTGATTTCTTTTTTTTATAAAAAAAATTTATTTAGGTTCAATACTGATTTTTTACTAAGGTTAGAGTACATTCCCAGAGTTCAAAGAGCAGTTATAAAAGACTTACGAAATCGTCTAGTAAAGGAGCATCCACAATAACAGTAAAAATCGAACTCGTATTCTGATAAGATATAAGCCTATTTTTTGTTATCTGAGTTAATTTTGATTTATACATGAAGAAGGAACAACTGATTTAAATAAGGGTTAGTGATCCCATCCATTAAGCTTACGGTCCACCTTCTGAAATTGCCCTTTTTGTCTCCTGTGTCATTATACTTAAAATAACAATTAAGAAATAATTATCCTATGTACGGTGATTATGGGTCAAGTTAGGCCAAGTTTAACCCCTCCCTCTCACTTCATCCGCACAAACACTTGTTGGGGTTTCCGGACCGGACCAGTGTAGAAGAAACTTATATAAGATTTTTTTATATTTGGTCAAGGGCATCTTACCTTTTTGAGGTTCATTGCATACTGATTTTTTATTTCTCATAACAATAATATTTTTTTATATTTAAACTCGCGTTCTTTTGATAAATAAAATTTTTAAACTTAAATTTTTTATTAATTTTCTTTATTTTTTTTTAATTTGATCAAAGGTATAATCTTTTTTAAGATTTAATGTATAAAAGGTTTTTGTCTCTCCTAACAGGTGTGTTTTCCAAAATTTGTGTTCTTTTTTTAATAGGATAAATCTATTTACTACTTTAACTAACAGCTTGTTAATAGATTTTCTTTGTTATCCTACTTCTTTTTTGATATGTCCCTACCCCCTATTCTTCTTCTATTTAACCTTGCGGGGAAAAAGGAGCAAGCCAAGTCCTTTGAAGAATGTTTTAGGGCCTGTTTGATTTGTTTACAAACTATGGTCTTAAAAGTTCTTTTAGACAAAATCTTAGTTTGGAGAAATTTTAAAATAAATAGCCATATTTATTCAAACGGACTTCTGGACCAAATTATAGTTTAAAACCATAGTTTCAAATAAACTGGTCAGAGTAGCTTTTGGAACAGTAAAAATACTTTTTAACTACTCAATTATTATTTTATCCTTATTTTTTTTATATCATCTCTCCTCTATTCTTTATCTTTTTCACTATCTCTCCTCTATCATTTCCACCCTCTCTTCTCTATCTTCTCCACCCTCTCTCCTATCTCCTCTATCTTTTTTACCATCTCTCCTCTCCCATCTCTCATATATACCCTTTTTAGTAATTTTTCAATTATAAAACCATTTTTTGTAACAACTATCCAAATACTCATTTACCCAAAATTATTTTTTTCTTCATAATCTCTTCTCTAAAATCCTTTTTTTCATAAGTTGTCCAAAAATTCTTTTTTTTTTCATAAACCCTTTTTAAAATCTATTCCAAACACACACTTAATTTAATTCCAATGATAAAAGAAACATTTGTTCTATATTTATTTTAATTATAGCCTTTATTTTATGTTGTTGTGTCATGTTTCAATTTTTTTTTTGTTTATATGCTGACATATTATGTACGTATTGATAAAATAATAATTATGTAAAATAATTCATATGCTTGGATTTGCAAGTTTCAGAGTTTATTTAATCAAGTAACCTTATAAAACTATAGAAGAACAAGAATATAAAACACTGAAAATGCATATTGGAGCATAGGATTAATTTCCCGCAGCCCATTAAGTTCAGTTCAAATGATTTGATAATTCGGTCATTGCAGAGTCATCCAAATAAAAATGGCCCGGCCGGACCCGATTCGATTCGAATGGTTAGACTATTCGTTTTGGACATTACCAGGGGACAGCCCTGATAACCTAATTTGACTTCTTCCTCTCACAATCCCGCACTCCAGTCGGCTTTGCTCTCTCAATAGCCTTTTCCTTTATTCCACTTCGTTTATCTTCTTCCTTCCCTCCCTCCCTCTCTATACAAGCGTACTGCCTGCTTCTGTAGTTCCGTGTTTCAGCTTCGAGTTCCTTCCCTCAATCTTTGGCTCTCCATCGGTCTCCTTCCTGGTATCTTAGACAATATACAGTCTTGTTTTTTTCCCCTTCAATCAATGGACTCAGATGCTGAAGAGACTAAATCTCAAGTTGAAAATACAGAGCATCCACTGGGGTTAGAGCCATTAGCAAAGAAGGCGAAGAAAAAGAAGAAAAAGGAGCGCCCGCCAGTTCAGGCCAAGGTACGAGTCCTCAGTGATCACCCAGAAAAAATCCCTCCCATTGTCGGTTATTTTCCTTCTGGGTTCGATCCTCAGAAGAATTTAGACAATGTTTCCGAATCTGGGATGGATTCCACGAGTTCTCAAATTAAGGTTTATCGAAACAAGAAAATGCCCAAAAGGTTGCAGCTTGTGGTGAGCCCTAATGGGTCATCGGTGGATTTTGTTGGCACGAGTTATACTGGCGAAGCTACAGCTGGACAGAGGTGCATGTATGCACTTGGAGTTTTTGATAAAGAAACCCATTCCCTGAAGGTTGTGCCTATTGCTGCTAATAAGGTAATTGTAAAATTGTATGTTTTTTTTATTTTTTTCAAAGTAGTAATTTTTGTGGCTAAGTGGCCGTTTATGAAGTAAACATATAACTTGGGTACTGCTTGTTCAGATATTCAGATTGGATCCTAGAGTGAGAGGCTTAGAATATTCTGATAAAGAACCTGAAAACTCAACTGTGGTAGAGATGACAGCACAGGAAAGGGCAGAGCTAGCTAGAGAAACTACTATTTTATGGGGAACAAAGTCGTCAATAAAAAAGGTATGCTCTCACATGTTGATAATAGTTTATCATTTTTTTTTTGAATTAACATTCAAGAGCACAATGAGAATGAGACAGAACAACATGGTTATTACCATTCCCTTGTTTGTTTCCATTTGTTTCATTTTATTTATTAAATGTGGCACATGGAATCATTGTAGTGTGGGATCATGCTATATCTAAATAAACATCAATAAAGATAGAAACTAAAAGGGTAATTCATTTTTAGTTGCCCGCTTTGGGATGGGATGGTAACCAACGCCTGCGCTAAATTAAGCATCAGAATGGAATAAGCATTTCTTTTTCCTTGCGTACCAATCTTTTGAAAGCCTAATTCTATAGAATGAAGCTAGGAATGAATTGTGAGCCTAGTCAGTCATACGTGTACTTATATATGTGTGTTTATGAGGCCCAGATTTGCCATTGTGTTGTGTTAGTTTATAAAGTAGTATTTAAGAGGTGGCTGTGAGCCTAGAAAAAGAGCTACTTTATAAATCCTCATGGTTAACTGAATATCAATTGATTCTTCTTGTAAAAAATACTATTGTATTATTGATAAGTTTTTTATTTATTTACTTCGCCTTGTTAAAGATATTAGCGATGTTATGTGAATAAATAATGTGGTGCCTATGCTTGTTGGAACTCTAAAGTGCCACTATTATAAGCTCATTGATATCAATGAAGTTGCTTTTTCTGGTGAAGACTATTTCTTGTCAGATAAAATAATAAATTTGTGGCATGAGACTTTACTCATTACTCAATTGAAGAAAATATGAATGAGCTTAACATATTAGATCTCTTTAGCACTACTTAAACTGTTTTACAATTTGCATTTTGCTGCAGGCTAAAAAGTTGCAAGCTCTCAGGCAAGAAGGTGATCCTGATTCTCAAAAGGAGTTGGATGTGAAAGTGAAAAATGTTGCCGTAAACAAGCAAGCTCTTGAAAGTACTGATTCTCATGTTTCCCGGAATATTCCCCCACATGATGTTTCTGCCACAACACCTGAGCAGGCATATCCTTTGGAAAAGATTATACCTAATGTAGAGTGGAATTACCTTGAAGATATTTATAATCTTTTGCTACAGGACGGAGCAGACTTCAGAGGTTACCCAACATTTATTGACAACAGGATAGATAGATTAAAGAAGATTAAGGTATCCATACAACAAAATCCCAATTACACCACATATTAAATGGTGTATCAGTTGTTTCTCGGCTACTTGAAGCCCGAGTTGGATCTGTAGTTTTGCTTTTCTGGTGTCCAATAATTTATGTCGAATAGAAAGACTTTAATAAGTCATACTATTCATTAGTCATGAACAGGGCAACTCATTTCTCAGATTTCATGCAACATGGGACCCTCAAATTTTGTTGAGGTTATGAGTACCCCACAACATTTCTGAGCGATACCAAACTCTTCAATTCTTTAAACTTTAAGTTTTAAATCCATGTTCTGAAAGTTCTTTCTGTTTTTGTCTGTTTTTTATAGGACGAGTCAGAAAAGAGGAAGGCCTGTTGCATATTGTCTTATATCAATCATCTCTTGAAGTTTAAAGAACAGCACACTGGTGATTGTTCATTATCTGCAAAGACCCACAAAATCCCAAGCATGGTGCGCCATAAGTTTTCATCATTGTTTGCTGTTCCTGAATCAAAGTGGCTGCCTACAGAGAAGATTAATCTTCTCATCAGTTATATCTTGGTGCTCACTCTATTCTCCGACAAGTTCCGAACAAGCTACATTGATATAGCGAAGGACCTGAAGATGAGCTCACTGCCTATTAGACAACGTTATGAGAGCCTGGGTTGCAAGATTGAACGTGAGGGTAGAGTATATTATGCCACACTTCCCGTCCCTCTTCAATTTCCTGAGTTGAGGCAGAGGCTGAAGCGAAAAAGAACATAGATAGGTCAATTCTTAGGTCCTTGTTATTGTCATTCATAATAGGCTATGTGGTCTTTTTGTTTATCATGGTGCTTTGGTTTTGCCAATTTTTGTTACCCAACTCTTCTGAGGATTTTAATGGTGTTTTTGGTTAAAATGTTTTTGTATGGATTATATGACCCTTTTTGAAAGCAAATTTATAGTAGTAACATATTTTTAATGGACGGAAAGTTGCATGTGTGGAAATCAAAGGACGTTGCCACAATGTGCCCATGGTTAGGGTTAAGTTCTAATCTACCTGTGCTAGTGGATTGCTGTTAGTGGGATAACAATATACTTGTCTGGTTTTTAAGGTAAGAAATAATTAATTAATTTGAGTAAATTAAAAGGTAGATAAATTAGTGATTTAATTTTCGTAAAATATCTTTACAATATAATATTAAACTATATATAATATTATATTATATATTAGTTTATAAGTTAAATAAATTATTTTGAGAAAAAATAGTAAACATGAGAGATAGTGAATTGAAGATTTAAAGTCTTATATTTAAAATTAAAATTGACTCTTTAACTAATATAGTATCTATATTTATGATATGAAGAATATCTTGTAACTGTTGCGCATTTCAGGATTAGAAAATTTCATTAATTGTATTTGATTTTTTATTTTCAAAATTGACTTAAAATATTGGAAAATTATGTTATATATTGGGCTTGTGAAGATCACGTCAATGCCAAATGTGCCAATGAGATATTCAAAACATTGTTATCCAAAATGTCCTCTGCGATCGGTCTGTCTTTATTCTTTGTAAGTTGCTTCTTTCTTTTTTATCTTCCTTTGTGATTTTAATTGAAGAAGAAAAAGAAGAAGAAATTTAAAACCTACTAAGGAAGAATTGGGTCTATTAGGAGGGCTGATAACGAGAATCGAACTAGCGTCCTTATGAATATGAGCCCGTTTTTTATTATTTGTGCCAACTCTTATTGGTAAAAAAAAATTTGGAAAAAAAAAGAAATTTAAAACCTAATATAAGGCCACACACAAGCCCAATAGATTTTTTAACTTTTTTTTTTTTGGTAAAGTAGATTTTTCAATTCTAATATCCTGAACATAGATATTTTGAGTACTTTCATACAAATTTGGTGCAAAATTCTGAATCAATATTTGAAGAAAAATATTGTACCCAAAAAAAAATATTTGAAGAAAAATAATGGCCAAATATCAAATTTGTAATTAAAAAAAGGCCAATATATATGTGTGAAGAAGAAAAAATGAGATAAATATTGTTGTATAATTACATTTTATAAGGCTGAACTAGACTTGTTTCCTAATTCCTGTATTAATGTTTGAGTTAAGTTTATAATTTATCATTTATAACTTGTGTAATTTATTATAACTTTGATTTGATTATTTATTTTTGTGAGGAATATACACACACATATATTTAGTATTGCTTATAGATAATTTTTTACCTATAATTGTGATTAGAAAAAATTAAAAAAAAATTAAACACTTCAGCTGAGAGGTGATAATGCGGGCCAACCCGCCGGATATGGGTTGGCCCGCGCGCGGGTTGAGATAAAAGCGGGCCGGTTTTAACCGGCCCGCTTTTAGGCGGGTTGGGATTACCCCAACTCGAGCCCGCCAACTTTTTTTTTTATTATTTTTTTTATTTTTTTCATAATTTTTTTTATTTTTTTAATATATATACCTATTTTTAAAAAAAATCATATATTTTAATATTAATTAGATTCGAATCATGTTTGAAGTTGTCAAAATATTTATTTAGTTAACTTTGTCACCATTCATAGATAAATTTATCACAAAGAAAATAATAATAAAATAAAATAAATATATATATAAAGAAATGACTCAATGAGATAAAGTTAATATAAATTAAATGTAATGTCCCTTATTTGGCTAAAATTCTCAAATTAGTAAAGTATAAATATAGAATATAAATAATAAAAAAAAGTAAAAAAAAAAAACGGGCTAACCCGCCAACCCGGCGGGTTAGCCCGCTGCGGGTGCGGGTTTGGCGGGTGCGGGTCAAAAAGATCCGCATCTAAATAGGTTATAATTTTTACAATCCAACTAGTTATTTTTTGGCAGGTTAGCGCGGCGCAACCCAAATTATCACCCCAGAGTCGAGTAGTAATCGAAGCCGCTGGGCTACGCAATTCATATTGCTCGAGAGAGAGCGCATGGCGCCGAAGGTGAAAGAGTTGCGAAAGGGTTTCGAAGCTGTTCAAGACCTGGAATTGCTCAAGGTTTTGAAGTCTGAGATCGAATTCGAACTCAATTCCAATCCCTTCAAGGTTCTTTCTCTTTCTCTCTGTTGATTCTTCTTTTGTTCTTATGAAATGTTCTTTGTCTTTGTCGCTGATGATCCCTCTTTTATTCTTATGAAATCCCAATGATTTTAAAAATATTAGCCTCCGCATTTTTGTTCCCAATCTCTCGTAAAACCTTCTCAGCGATTTTTCACTGCTTTGGAGCTGGAAAGAGTCTAGTTCTCTTTGCATGTCAGTTGATGAATACTCAACTTCGATTATTAGAAATGATTCTAGTTGATGTGAAATGCTAATGCCCACGTTTTGTAGCACTCAGAGAGGATAGAGAGACCTGTTCTTGCAGGTGCATTGTATAGTTCATCATGGGCATTTCAAGAATATATTTGTCTGTACATATACAAGCATGGTAGATTACAGAGTTGTGTGTATTATTATCCATAGAACTTGCTGGGTTATATATGAGCGGTCATTGGATACAGGCTGATAAAATATTTGGTTCCTTGGGAGACTTTTTGCTGGACTGGGATTCACCGCATTCCAAAGATGTAGTTTTGAGGAAAAGATGCAATTCAGGTGAGGAGGTTGCGATTTCGGCGATTCTTGGTCCAACACCTACCCATGAAAGAGGCGGTGCATTTCCAAGGGATGTTCTTATGAATGTATTTGTTAAAAAGCCAGCTATAAGCTCCATTTTGCAATTTAACTGTCGTGCTTTTGAGGAATCTATCAATGAACCAGACTTCGATATAAAGAGTGCTTATTATCTCCCATCGCCAACAAGTCTGGGCTCTTACACTTACAGAGGCCCCAAATTTAGGTAAAATACCACACGTCCTTATTTACCTTGGTTATCTTTCTCTTTTGCTAATATTCATCCGTCCTCTTTTTTGAAGTCTTACTGGTGGAATATGGGATAATGGTTAATTAGGGTTTAATTAAGATATGCACAATCTAGTCATAAGATGATTTGCTTTTGTATATTTCGTTCATCTTTAGGGTAACTTATTAAATAACTCCACTTATGTCTCTGTAGAAATTAGACAAAAAAGTAAATGCTATTTCTGAATTTGACTTAGCTTTTGGAAGGAGAGGGTAGAGGCTATGAGGCAATAGAGTTTTAAAGGGCCATAAGCCATGCTTAGGGAATGCTGAGTCATTTAATGGAAATGACTCTTCTTAAGCCTCAAAAGAAACCCAACATATAATTGTTCTGTTTTAGGAAGAAGTGGATTTATGTTAAATATACAGTGTTCCTGATATGTTAGATTGATGTGGAAGATTTACTTAGTCTAAATGCCTACCCACCCATTTTTTTCACTGATCTAATTTGCTTCTGTCAGATTATTCTAATCCCTCCTAGTATCTCTTCTACCCTTTATAGAATTTCCATTAAATAACTTTTGTTTTGTTCTTCTATACCTTCATTTTTATATTTGGGCCTTATCCTTCACAGAATTTGCCTTGATGGCCCCTCTGTCAAACTATTCAGTTGTCTTCCATATGCCTTGGTTGACAAACGAACTTTTGTGGACTTTAAAATAACATGCTGTAACATATATTACTATAGACTTAGCTATCAAATATCTATCTTTCTGAGCTTCCTAGCTCCCTGCTGAATTTGAAACTGCACCTTCAACCGATGTTTTTTTCTTCACATCATTTTTGATTCATGATAGTTTATTTTCTTACTAAAAACTATACAGTTTCAACCTTCTTGAATTTCTTATTATCTAACCTATACTAGTTGAGCTCTCATATGTTGAATTTTATTTCATTGCTATTTGCAGTTTGATAAAAAATAAACTTGTAAGACACAAAATCTTCACATTTACAGAAGTAAGAATTGTAAAACTAATGGTTAAGGTCAGAACTTAAAATCTTCTCATTGACAACAGTATTAGAGTTCGTCAGGGTTATTTATATAGATTATAATGAACACTTTTCCTTACTTAATGCTCTTTAGAAAGTTTCTTTAGACACAGAATAAGCAGATGGACTTGTCCTTGTTTGCTTCTTTGATCATTTGACAAGCTGATCTTAAATACATCATCTTTGTTTTTGAATCTTTTTAATAGTTTTCTATTTTCTTGTCTTATCTATGATATCCATATGAAGCGAATTGGACCCTGAGTTGCAAGATTCGATCAAAAACTACTTGATAGACAAGGGAATTGGAGAAAACCTGATCATGTTCCTTCTCCACTACTCGCATAAAAGAGAACAAGAGCAGTATATAAACTGGCTAAAAAGGGGTAAATCATTTGTGGCAAAAAGCGAGTGAATTTGTTAATTTGGAGCCACATTACATAACTCTGCTTTGCGGAATTTCATTATTCTCATCATTGACTCTTGTTAAGGAAGCGGATAATTGTGATTTCCTTGATTTCATGTTTGAATTATCACATTGTCATCTAGTATGAGTTTAGTTTGTCAAATTTATGAACTCATTTGTGTAACACAGTATTGTAGAATCTTCTAATTTCTGCTGAATCTTTGATCTACGCACTGAAATGAATCTGAATTTGAATGTTCAGTGCTGGCATGGTCAAGTTCCCATCTAAGCAGGGGAGCTTTTCCATATAGTGGATTCATGTTTTAATTCATCCATCCCATTTAATGTGACCTAGTTAGTTAATTAATTGTTGCTTTTATAAATTTTGTATCATTATGTTATACCTTTTGGAGTTTTACCCACTTGTATTAATGAAACTTTAAGCTATCATTATGCTTAAATTTGGTTAATTGTTTACATATTATGGCTTTAACTAGTATTTTTTTATCACTTAAAGCTGATTAGATTTTGTATTTTGAGCTACAAACAGGTTGTGAAATATGTTGAATTTGTTTACCCTATCATGGCTTTGATTTCAAATTTGCATTATGGTTAAGTATGTTTTGTGCTGCCAAGAGTTTATAGCTTACATTGCACCTCACACATTCTCTACGAGAAGTTGTGTCCCTATCCTATTAGGGGAGTGGCTTTTAAAGTAAAAATGTTTTGTGCTATAAGAAAAGTCTTTAATCAAAAGCCGTTTGACTTTTCAATCTATTTCCATGCACACTATATATTCCCTTTTTTTAGTTAGCCCATAATATATGTTCACCTTTACTAATTAAGTAAATTATTGTGATGTAATAAGAGAAATTTTCAGGCACCAAAGATAAAGAAAATCACTTAGAATAATATATCAACACCCTTTAACGTCTTCTCATTGCATAATCATGTCATTTGGGGCTTAACACCATCTTTGAATGTCACTTCCATGAATTGTCGCATCAACTGAGTGGTCCACAGCAACAACAAAATCAAAAGCTTGATCCATTATTTGAGCAATCTTCAATGTTCATGATAACGTTGATGAGGTGATAGCTGATGGAGATGTGTGCAACTTTTATCAAATATTTGTTGAAATTTCTGTTAATTTTCACCTGTTTAACCAAATTCTCTCATTTTCTTGGTCTTGATCATGTAGTTGCTCAATAAATTTCAATGCTCTCCTCATTATGAACCTAATTTACTCAATTGGATGATGTTTGGCGCACCAAACCTAATTGATGTTGTTGTCAATGTTTGTGTTTCTCAGTTAGTATGACCAGTGAGATTGATTCAGGTTAAGCATTGCTGCCCACTTGACTTCATTAAGCAATCACATGTAGGAGTTAGCCCATTTTTAAAAATAATATAATAATTGATCCCCCCATGAAATCTTATAAGAAAAATCCCGTAAAATTTTAAATAAGGAATTTTTATAAAAATGTGTTGTTATTTGCTTATCAAATGTAGTCAATAATTGTTAAAGTGTAAGAAACAAAATTGATTAAGTATTTTAAAATTTAAATAGTATGTTTGTGGGATTTTTCCACCTTGATTTTGATGAGATTAGGCTGTTTCTTTTTTTTTTTTATGTTATAATGTTAAATTTGAACATCTTGCTAGTTATAAATGCATATACACTTAACATCCAATTTTAAACTTTTAATTTTTTTTTCTCACACACGCACCCCTTTTTTCTTTTTCTACCTGAAGGGCTTTGTACACATACATCCAGTGACATCCTTATAATTGATGACCATGTATGTCATTATGTTTAAGGCGCTTCGACAATTTTAAACTTTTATTCATCATTCTCTTAATTGTCTGAGGTTAATTGAGGTTGATGAACGTATGATATAGGTAGTATTTCTTCTTCTTGTTTTTTTTATTGTATTTTTATGCTATGTCCGTATATTCTATTCAAATATTATACTACTTCCGTTCTTTAATATAAGAATTAGTTAACTTTTTTAAATTGATTTAAAAAGTTAAATAAATTAATTAATGATAACTAATATAATAGCTAATTAACTAATTTGGGTAGATTGATGGATATATAATATGAATTTATCTTGAGGGATTTAATTTTGTCATAATTAATTTATTTATTTTAACTTATTTGATATATCTAAAATATTAATTAATTTTTATATTAACGAACATGAAGAAGGGAGGGGATATATAATAAAATAAATCTAGTTCTTATAATGGATGGTTAGTTAAATGTCACGGATAGAGAACTCTAGAATCTTTTGTTAGAAAGAGGGGGGAAATAAGGGTGGCTAGGGAAAACGAAAGCGGAGAAAAACATGATAGTAGAATTGGCAATGGTCAAAGGGAATATCATTATTGAAATGGTTGGATGATAGAAAAAAGAATGATGCTGCAAGTGAGGACAAAAAAAATACTAAAAAAAAAATTCCGTTCATATTAAAGATGGAGATTTGATTTAGGGTATGGGAAGGCATTGAATTGAAGAAAGTGGGGAACTGTGAGTGAGAGAGAGGATTAGTTAAAGAAGAAGATGAAGTTTCTTGAATAATGAGAAGAGATAAGGCCATGAAGGCATTTTGTGGCTTTCATTTATTGATTATTATAAGGTTATTGTCACTACTCGCTCGGTGGACCTATTCATACATATCAAATTCGTTCATGCTTACCTCCTCATAAGTCACTGTTCTCGTTTCTATACACATTTTCCAGCCTTTTGTGGTCCATGCTTTTATTTGTATTAGGCACCCAAAAATTGGATTTATTTGTATTTATTGTAAGTTTAATTATATAAAGCTTTTTAAATTTTGAGTGAGTTGTATATAATCTATCTAACATTTCAAAGTTAAAATCTAACCCTTTCAGTGTTTTATTTATCTATTTTATCCATTATCGCTAAGTTATATTATTATCTATTTTCTGATAGAAATTATCACGTCAGATTAATAGAAGACACATGATATTTATGTAATATCCTATGTAACTGACAAATTTTACACAACTATTCTAAGATTTAAATTAATTGCATATAACTCCTAAGACCTTGCAAAATTTAAATTTATTAAGGAGGATTATATGCAATTGACTTAAAATTTAAAAAAGATTTCTAAAATTATGAAGTTAAATAAAATGTCATATAAGATCTCATATTTTTTCTATTAATTTGACGTGACAATTTTAGTAAAAAAAATGATAACTTAATAGCAAGAGGTCTATGATGATAGATGAATAAAAAGTTAATGGGGCTAAATTTAAACTTTAACGTGGTGATTTTCGATCAAAAAATGATAACTTAATAGTAAGTGGTATAAATAAAAATTTAATGAGGTTAAATTTAAACTTTGACTTGTTTATAACTCAAAATATAGAAAAAATTTGTATAATTTAGCCTTTATTGTATATAATATTATTAATTAAAATTAAATATTGTCAAGTCTAATTAAATACTCTTTACGATTCTAATTATAAGAAATAATTAATTTTTTTGAGGAGATTATAGAAGCCAAATTAATCAGTTACTTATAACTAAATATAACCTCTTAAGATAAGTTCATATTATATACGTAATCTATAAAAATTAATCAACTAACTCTTATATTAATTATAATTAATTTATTTATTTAACTTTTTTAATCTATTTAAAAAAATAACTAGCTCTTATAATTAAGATCGGATATTGGGTCCTAATTATAAGAGTTCTCTAGTTCTAATTATAAAAGTCAATTGAATTTTTTGGATAAATTTAGGAAGTCAAATAAATAAATTATTTATAATTAAATTAATCCCTTAATATGAATTCATCTTATATAATCTTTAATTTACTTAAATTAATTAATTTTTATATTAATTATAAATTTATTTCAAAATTAGAAAATTTCAATTCTTAATCTTATTTAACGAAAATGGAGTTCCTGGACTCCCCCGAACCAACACTAACCGTTGTATTATTGATAAGACATATAATGTCATACATGTCGCTGATGTTTTCATAACAAATGAAATGAATCTATTAAAAAATGTTAAGTTTAATAAATTAATATTTAAATTTTTAATAAAAAAATATTTATATTTAATATTTAATAATTTCCTAAATAGTTATCTCTAACAAAGATATTTACGTTTAGAAAAAATATTTTTTATTTTGTTAAAACTAAGCTAAATTTATATATATATATATATATATATATATATATATATATTCCCTATTAGGATACTCTCTAATTCTATTTACTTTTTTTCCTAAGTTTCAATTTGGTGCTTCCAACATCTTGCTTCACAGAAGTTAAGAAGTGGTTAAATTAATTAGAAACCTTCCCTAATTTTTTTCCTAAATCTTCGCTAATTCCATCACATTGGAAACTGAAAAGGAGATTTTTATTTTCCAAGCAAATCATTAGTATCAGAATTATCCATCAATTCAAATTTAAATTGGGAGCCTCCTAACATTTTTTTTCTTTTTTTTTCC
This sequence comes from Leucaena leucocephala, assembly GCA_037074615.1. NCBI lineage: Eukaryota > Viridiplantae > Streptophyta > Magnoliopsida > Fabales > Fabaceae > Leucaena > Leucaena leucocephala. The sequence continues at coordinate 17,797,385 of CM073555.1, read as the reverse complement.
AACATAATTTTTTCTTATTTTTAAATTGTAAGGCTTAAATTTAATATCAATTAATGTATATCTCTTTTGTTAAAAGGATTCGATACTTTAACTAATTAATGATCTTGAATACTTCCATCCCTAATCTTAAGTTTGGATGAAGGGAAAATTGGGAAGAAAATAGGAGAAAAAGAATACTAAAAAAAGATTTTTTTTTTAAAAAAATAAAAAATATTATGTTTAGAAAATTTTCCTCTCCAATTTTTTTCATATCCAAACATAAGGTTAAGAAAGTAGTTAACATAATTTAAAACTACCAACTCTTTCTATATCTACCCTTATTTAATAAAGTAACTTAATCGCAAATAATATGAAAATTTTATTAATTTTAAATATTCATTAAGGACATTTTTTAAGAGAAAATCCTAATTAAATCTATATGAAATAATAAAATTTAAATTTAAATCTATACTTTTAAAAAATTATTAATTAGGTCATGAGGCCTTATTAAAGATTTAATATTGTTAAAAGATTATAATACCGATTTGTAGTTAAAAAGGAAAATTAAATGTAAACATAGACCTAATTTTGTTGTAACAATTTTTCAGCACTAAAATGCCTTATATTTTTAAACTTATAGGAGAGTTTTGCTATTATTGTGAATTGTGATCCTACCCATCTCAATATAAATTAGCCAAAATTCAGTAGAGTATATTTTTTTTTATTTTTTTAAAAAAGAACAACTTAAATTCAACGCTTGAGTGTGAGTAATTTACTGTTTTACGCACTCAAGCGTCAAGCCAACTCAACTAAAGATTATAAAAATGGCACAACACATTGACTTCGTCTCCAACATTGCAAATGACTTACTTAACCTTTTCCTATATAAACCACTTCCTCTGTTCTTCCTTTCTTTCATCTTCAATTCAATAACTCTCTTCCATTCTTCTCTCTCCTCTCACACACACACAAATAGTAATCAAACTCAGCAAAGAAGATCGCTTCCATGGCTGGTCTTCAAAGATCTGCAGTCTCTTTCAGAAGACAAGGCTCATCTGGTCTTGTTTGGGACGACAGGTTCTTATCAGAAGAGTTGAACAAAGTCAACCAGAAAGATGAACACGAACAACAACAACAAGATGACCGTGACAAGTCTGAGATTGAAGAACTCCATGCAGGAACCAGCCTCCCACAAATCAATACCATTGACCGGAGTCGTTCCAACGGCGGCAGACGCGGGTACCGAACCGGAAAAGTGTCTCCGGCTGTTGAGCCGCCGTCCCCGAAGCTCTCCGCTTGTGGATTTTGCGGTGCTTTTGGGAAAACAGGTGACAAGGGTCACAGGACAACAAGGCCTGGTAAGCACAGATCGAGGTAGTTCCTGTTCTGTGATTTTTCCTGTCTCCAGAAACACAATATTCCAGCGGATATGAGCGGTATGTCTCTTCAATCCGTTGCGATTCAGCATATGTAAAAGGGTTGGGTTCATGTGAAAATTAGAAGAACAGAGTACCCTGTTCTGGTTTTGATTTTTTAGTAAGTTTTTGGAGAGAAATGTATAAATTTTGTTTAGATACATGTTTCAATTAATCTTGTGGTATTTAAATTTTAGTGATTAAAATTCGTTTGTCGGTTAGAAAAAGAGGAATATTACGCAATAACTTTTACCTCCCAAATCTCAATTGAGGAGGAGAGGATTGTAATTATGAGTGAAGCTGTGGGGTTAATAAAGGAAAAATGATGTTTTTGTAGAGATCAAATCTGAAAGAGGATCTATTTCACATTGGGTGTGTTTGGAAAGGTTATAAACTAAAGTTTTAGAAGTTTTTTTAGGTAAAATTTTGGTTTGGGAAAATTTTAAAATAAATAAGCTTATTTGTCCATAAGTATTTTTGGGCAAAATCATCGTTTAAAACTATGGTTTTGAATAAGCTATTTAAAATAGTTTTTTTAACAGTAAAAAGTTTATGGACTATCAATTATTATATTACCCCTACTTTTTCTTACACCCTCTCTCCCCTCTTATCCCTACCCCTCTCCTCTCTCCTCTCTCTCTTCTTTTATCTCTACTTTTTTTTATACCCTCTCTCCTCTCTCTTTTACCCTCTCTTCTCTCTCTTATCTTCTCTCTACCTCTCTCTTCTCTCTTACTTTAAATCAAATCATACATTTTTTTAGTAATTTACTACCATAAAAAGTTATTCTAAAAATAACTATCCAAACACCTATTTATTCAAAACCACTTTTTTTTCATAAACCCTTCTCTAAAAACCTTTTTTTATAAGTAGTCTATAAGCCTTTTTTTTTCATAAATAATTTTTTTAAAATTCTATCTAAGACCATTATTATTCAAACTTGTGAATGCAAGTGAACATGATTGAGTTTTGCCTTCTTGAAAAGACAATTATGGGGGACAAGAGATCATTTATTATGGGATTGAAATTATTTATTATTTATTATTTATTATTTATTAATATAGTTAGTTTTATCTACGTATAGATTATAATTATAAAATTATAATCTTTTTTTTTATAAAATTATCATCTTTGAAATTGGGCAAGGATGCTATCTGACAGCTGTCTTAAGGAAACTTGGGAATAAGGAGGATGATTTTGTCAGAATTGATTAGGTGGTTCTTGGGATTATCGATGGAGAGGAAGAGATATTTTTACATAGTAATTTTTTTTTTAAATAATATTAATATAGAATAGGATAAATTATCTATTATTTTCATATATATATATATATATATAAATTTATATATATATATAAATTTAAGTATTTAAAAACTAAAATACCTCTCTAACTATATATTATTTTAGTTATTAAGTAAGTAAAAATAATAAAAATTATTCATAAAAGTACATATAAGTATCCTGTAAAAAAAATTTATACCAATTGGACTAATATTCCTTACACATATAGTACAAAAATATCATTTTAATCAAATAGCTTAACTGACTAATGGATGATTAACAATTTTGTTATAACAACATTGATACGTACTTAAATTTAAATAAAACTTAAATCAAATTTATTATATATATTTTATTAAGTTTTTTAATTTTATTTTATTATGTGTTTTTTTAATATATTCATTTAATTTAAATTTAGATGAAAAAATAATATGCATGATAAAGTATGATCGGAGAATTTGACAGAATTAATATATAAATTTGTTAGTATGATCCTTAAAAATAATATTTTTATTTGAATAATATCTTATTAAAATATTGATACTTTAATATTTAATAACTTAAATATCAATGCTATTTATAAACTTTTGTACGATTTATAAGTCATCTTTTGAGATTTGCAATTTGTCTCTAAATTTGCGACTCAACTGTCTTGAGTTTGGATTTGTGGATATTATGTAATCTAAGTGCACTTGGGTTGTGTTGCAAATCTTATGAATTATGGATTTACAACATGATTTGAGAAGTTGAATGGATTTTGTATTATGGTCACTATGAAAAGTTTCTATGATTTTTTTATACAAAAAAATTATAATAATTACGATAGTGTTGAGTGTTTTTTAGTATAAGAGAGAGTTAAACGTCTGAAATAAAAAAATTAATCTATAAAAGGATTATATCTCAAGCAGTCATTAATAATAGTAGTTAAACTATCATTTGTCAGAGCATTCGCAAGCTTGTTTTGATCTCTAGAGATATATTAGAGTTCAAGTTCCCATGATAGCTTTAAAATAATCTGTATATATAAAACTAACAAGCTACATCTATCAACACTCAGATTCGACAACATATTAATAATATTCTTAGCGTCGAATTTAAGAATAATCTTCTAAAATCCTAGATCCCAAGTTAGTTTTAGACTTTTATAAACAGCACATTATTCTGCTTCAATCACACTACAAGAACTTAGTTTACTGGTAAATCTAGCAACTCAACTTCCTGAATGATATTGAATAACTCCACCACACCCCGCCTTACTATGATATACCGTAAGAACTCTATCAACATTTAATTTGATCTATCCCGAAGAAGGAGGTTGCCAATCAAGTAAAGTTAATGAGATTAAATCATTAGTTAAATGATCATATTGAAACTGCACAAAGCACTTATATGTTTGCATAACAATCGAGTAAGAATCCAAGGATTTCATGAAGTCATTATCAAATGTGACTTGATTCCTCCAAATTCATAAACTTCAAATTGAAACTCCCAAATTAATTCCCAATTGCTAATACCATCAGACCCTAACTCTCTTTTGAGATTTAAAGTAAATTAATCTCGTAAAAGAGCTCTAAAGAAGAAAGAACAATATTTTGGGTGGCCAAAGCCAAATCTGTCTAGCATAAATGCAATCATGGAGAATATGTAAAATGTCCTCTGTAACCTCACTTGCTTCTCTAAACATTAGTCACTAAGCGGTTATTAAAGGCTATCCACATGATAAGCTCGACGCCCCTCAACTTCTAGATTTCTTTGTAGATATATCTATATCTATTTGTAGATTGAGTCTCAATTAGAAAATAGTCACTTTTAATATTAAAAGTACCCAAATTCGTAGTATTTCATGCCATTAAATCATTACGCACCTCCGACATAGGTGGTAGCATGTTGATTAACCTTTGAAAGGTATTGCTTGGAATAAGACAACAAGTCTTTAGAAATCCCAAGTCCCAAAAGCAATCCAATATGTAACTTTACTGCTTTCTTAAACACAATTTCTTTAAATTTTTATTAGGAAACAACTAATTAACAGTAAAAAAATTCTAGTTACCCATTTCTGATATATCATCTTGTACCTAATTCAACTATATCTTATTATTGGGAAATAAACTTTCACATCGCAGAGTCTCCCTTATTTGCATCCAGTAAATTCTCATCATTCCTCAGCATATATTTATATAAAAGCACATCTACCTATATGCCTTTATCTTGATCAACTAATTTCCAAGTTGTTTTGGCTCTATAAGCACGATTAAATGATGATAATTTATTGAATCCGAGTCCACCATGTAATTTGGACAAAACAATTTGATCACATCCAATAGAGTGGAATTCATATGAGTTTTGACTATTTTCCCATATAAAATTTCTTTGCAATCAACCTCTTCACTTCTTGACATATCGAGATTAGTATTTCAAAAACTTTCATATGATAGATCGGTATATAACTCAGTGTACTAAAAAGGTACTTTCTTTTCAAGAAGTAAGTTTAGATTTTACTCTATCAATAATGTATTGAAAAGTATCTCTAAATTTTCTCTCTCTGATAATTAGAAAGCTGAGATACTTCCATATATCAGCAGATTGAAGATTTGCTTGAGTTGAAGTTGCGATAAATATGATGTGGTGTATGGGCTTATAGATGAACTTGTATTTTAGGCCTCAAGGGTGCCCTAACCCTCCTATTGTCGGTCTCATGTACACATGGATCCAAATGTTGGGTCTAACCTTCTTTTACCATTCTAATAATTAATACAGTTAAATTATGTTAAAAATATATCAAAAAAATATGTTTTATAAAAGTAGGCGTTACAATAGTCATCATAACTAAGAAAACTCTAACTTCAAGGAACAGAACCATAATCCAAATATGATATATATAGCCGATACTTTCTCACATTATAAAATATCATAATAACATTATTAAAGATTCCACGAAGATCCACAATCTAATTTTCCTTAAAACAATAACTACTATAATGATAGGAGTTTTTTTTCTATTTATTTAAAGTATTATCAGATATTAAATATAGACATATCTTATAATAGAGATTTAAATATTAACATATCATATTGTAAGAGATTAACTCTTTCTATTATACTTAACACCTGATAGTTAATATGATTTTAACTAAGAAGCATAATCAATGACCAATCCCAATTTATATATAGATAAGAGCACAAATCAAGAGATCAACACCAATAAATATAAAAGGGAAATAATGCTTTCTCAAGTCTAAAAGGACACAATTACCAATCCATCCAATCTCACGCTAAAAGTCCCAAACGAGTAAGAATTTCAAAAAAGTTTAAAGTATTCGAAACCAAATCCAATTCCTATAAATTCAGTATGTCATCTCAAACTCACTTAAGGCAATCACAAATATAAGAAATCCAAGAATAATGACAATGCAATGAGGAACAATTACTTTAAAAAGGTTAAGTGAGGAATTATGACAGAGATCCCAAGTTAATATATATATATCTATAACAATATATGCAAAAAAGAATATAAAATTTAGTGAAACCAATTGAAAGTATTGAAAACTTGATTTTAGAAGGAATGAGTTTTAGGTATGATTTTTGTTAACTATGAATTTTGAGGCATCTGATTGCTTCTATTATGATATGGTTATGGTCTTGATTGAATTATAAGATGAATGCTTTGTGATGCCTGAAGTAATAACGACTCATGAGCACAATGATGAAAGGTCATAAGTAAGCAAAGGATTTTACAATTAGTATTAGAACCAAAGTTCTAACAGTATCAGAGCCTAAGTTCTGACAAAAATAAAACAGAACTCAATTAATATTTCATATTTGGATTTTAGTGACTTTGGTCTTGACTAGCCTATGAGATTAGGATGAGACTACTTAATTAAGCCCATTCTGATTAAGATACAGACAGTTATAGTACAATTAAAAGGGTGATTTAGAGAATGTTCACGTTGGATAGTTTTAGAACCTTAGCCAAGTCACAACAGATGTTCACTTTAATGTATTTCTTATTCCAACAAAGGTTAAGACTTTTAAGAATATTGAAGAGTTTTGCATCGGTCTTGAGAAAAAATCTATGACATATGATGAATCCCTTTATTCAATTGTTATATTCATCTTAATTAAAAACTGTTGTCCTACCCAAATAAACCATTGAGCTGGAGTCTTGAGCCAAAAGTAAAAGATTATTGATAATTGATGAGACTATCCAAATATATTTTACAAATACATAAATAAATATATATAGAGAGAGAGAGTCTAACCTTACTGTACATTTAATGTGATAGAAGATTTTTGTACAGAAATAGAAGTAAAAATAGAAATAGAAATATAATTAAGCTAGAAATAAGTTTTAAAAATTTATTTGGTAGGTTAGAAATGAGTATAGAATTAATGTATATATTTTTTATAACTTTAGGTAAAATAGTCCAAAATATTTTTTATATAATTTGGGAAGGGTTAAAGTTGTCTAAAAATTTTATAATTTAGGATAAAATTGTCCAAAATATTTTATTTCTATTTCTCCCATCTCATTTTTTAGTTTTTTTTTATAAATTAAAATGGGCCAAGATGTTTGAAGTAGAAGTGGAAATGAAAATAATTTCTATTATACCAAATAAGAGAAATATTTGATTCCACTTCTACTTCTATTTCTTTACTTCTACTTCTATGCTTCCAAACATGCCCTTAGTTATATAGAATCAATGAAATGCATTTTTCAGAAATTAAATTTTATTTGATTTTGAAAATAAACAAGAATGTAGCTGACAAACAATCACATTTCTGTTTGATTCTAATTTCAGTTTTAATTACGTAACGCTCACTATCCTTCAACAACTTTTGTTTTGTTTTCTTAGATATTCAGTTTACAAGCTTTTATACTGAATTCATTTCACAAAAAAAATTCAGTTTACAAGACAGCTTCAAAATGAGTTCAAAAAATTCGAAATCGTAGGCAAATTGACCCTTTTGAATTTGGAAATATTTACAGACTGAGTTTGACTATTTAGAAATCCTGGGCAAACAATTCGTTCTCATATTATCGTTTGAATATAATCTACAAAAGGACATTTTGGTCTTTTAATAATATTAAAAATTATCCAATTAGACTTCTTGATCTAATTAATAATTTATTAAAAGTATAAGTCTGAATTTGACTTTTGATATTTTAGTTATATTTAATTGTGATTTTTTTTTCATTTAATTACATGATTTCCTATGTATAATAAAAAACTATGGTGGGAATGAGCACATCAATTCAAGTCATTATTATGCTTATCATCATAGCATGTGTTATTATCGCATACCTGTTGTATCATTTATTATTTAGGTCGTGACAACTAAAATATTAATAATTAATATTAATATAAAATACAAAATCTATGAGCCACGGTCGACACGGCATCCTAACTATTAAAAATATTCATAAGATAAGTAGGGACCGAGATAATCCTATCCTGTATTCTGTCCCAATATAGTATACGGGACACAAAATGCGCCACATATCCTGTCTCGTCCTGAATTTGTCCCCGTCCCGAACAAGACCGGAACGGGTTCAGGATAGGACGAGAATTCCCGGTCCAAATTTTTTTTAAAAAATTATAATAAAATTATCTCAATAAATCATTCCATATAAATTGCACAACTTCTAAATATCAATATTCCTCCCTACTATAAAATGATAACTTATCCATATAAGGGGAAAGAAAAACATAACAGTAAGAAAGAATAAAAATATATGTATAAGAATATTTGTAAGTAAAAATATCTGTATAAAAATTTCTATATGAGAATGACGATTGGGGAAACCTATAACTGTGAGTGAGCAAAGTGTGAGCGAAGAGAGACGAAGAGCCTGAGATGAGTAGACATGGTGAAAAAGATGGGAGAATATGATATTTTTTTAAAAAAAATTAAGGTCAAAATTGGACGGGAGTCCTGAGAGTCAGGCTAAGACCTGTTTTATCCTGACTCTTTTTTTTATCCTATTTTGATAATTTTTTATCCTGATATTTTTTAGGATGTAACGAACCTGTCCTAAAACTATTAAGATCGGAAACTCTAAAAAGACGAATCTAAGAACCTCTACTAACCATGGCCATTATACAAGTTGGACCACTGCGCATATGCTATTTTATTTAAGTGACAATACGTGGTCTTTTTTTTAATAATAAAAATTTACATTGAAATTCTGTTGAACTATTATTTTTATAAATAATTAATTTAATTAATTTTTATAAATTAATTATTTAACTTATATATTAAAGAAGAGTGAGAGTATATATCATGTTGCTTCTTCCTTCATAAATGATTTTAATTCTGAAACCATAAAAGAAAAAGTCAGTTTAGGATTCACAAATCAAGCATGCAAGAAAGAAAAATGACAAATTTTTTTTTGGAAATCACACAATTAGCACAAAGAGTAAAATAATTTTTTTTTTCTGAGTTGTTACCTTTTTCCTATTTTTATTTTTAAATATAAAAATTAACTGATTTATAAAAATTTAAAAAATTAGTTAAATTATCTATTTATAAAAAATATATATTAATTATTTTAAAATATAATTTTAATCATTTATATTAAAATTTTAGAAACTCCCCTTTAATATTCATAATTTAAGAAAAATCATAAATTTATAAGATAAATTAGTAAATTATGATCTCACATATTTATATTTAAAATAAATCTTTCAACTAAATATTATATGAGTATGACTGATCCCTCAATCTTTTCTTTTTTATTTTCCTTTGGATAAATATTATCTTTGATAATAATATAGACTAATTTCTTTTAAAATAATAATGATCGACTCTTTCTAAACAAGTTTGCTTCCTACACCAGTTAATGTAATCCTTAATTTTATTTAAGAAACAAAACCTCTTACTATTTATTTATGTCACTATATATTATTAATTTAAATAAATATTTAGATAGAAAAATTTTAAATCTTTTTTAACTATTTTATAAATGCGAATTTTTTATTATTAATCCCGAGCGTGTTGCCCGGGTAAAATCTTCGACTTCTAGCTACCCTCCTATGAGGCTAGTGATCCGGATCTCTCATCATCCCTTCTCTCTTCATCTCTCATTATCCCTTCTCTCACACACACACTCATTTTTTTCTTCAAAAATCCATCCTCTTCTACTGAACATTTAAAAAAAAATATATTCTAAAATATTTTTTTAATTATATCAAATATTCTTAAATAATTTTTAATCCACTTAACATATAAAATTTTTTTAATAGAATACAGAATCTAACACTAGCACTCTTAAATATTTTTTATTAATATCTAATATTTTAAAATAATTTCTATTATATTTAATATCTTAAAATATTTAGTGTTAATAAAAAAATATTTAATAGTGCTAGATGTTAGATTTTAAGTGCTATTAAAAAATATTAAAATGTTGAATAGACTAAAAATAATTTAAGAATATTTAATATGATTGAAAAAATATTTTAGATATTAAATTTTTTAAAATTTATAATAGCGGATCCATCCTGGAAGAAAATACTATTTTTTTTTAAAACAAAATAAAAAAGTGTTCAGCGGCAGCGGATGGATTTTTAAAGGGGAAAAAAAAAACGTGAGGGAGCGTGATGTAGAGAAGGGATGAGAAGAGAAGGATGAGGAGCGTATCCGCTTCCTCCTATGAGAATTTTTGTTTTTTGGGGAAAAATTAAAAAAAAAATAGTCGTTATTAATTTATAGGACTGGTATGCCGTTAGCTGCTCCTAGACCGGGAAGGTAGTTGTTGGAGTGAGCTTACAGAGATTTGCCAAGACTCTCCTTCTCCCACTGATCCTTTCCCTGTCGACCAACATTGTCTGACAGAAAATGAAGAACTTGAGATATCTTCCGTCTTATTCTCCATTTATAATTATCTACTTCCATTTGCTTCTTCTTTGTCTACGCTCAAATCACATACAAGGATCAGATGCTGTAATACAGCTTCCACGTTCCGGGTCGGTGGTCTCTGCCCGCTCTAGCCACAAACGGGTCCTTTCTGTAGCTGAGTATGGGGCAGAAGGCGATGGCCTTCATAATGACACCAAGGTAATCATAGTTTCTGTAACTTTACCTTCCCATATTTTGCCATTCGCTTCTGAAACAGTGCCCTTTCTTAAAATAAGGTTTTGTACTCTTTTTTTTTTGGCTTACGAGGGCCTCAACTTTTGAGGTTTCATACTTTAGCTCCTGTCACCAAGTAAGTTTTCTTGGAGAATCTACTGCTAAGTAAGTTTTCTGAGAATCTATCAATTTGCTTAAATACTTAACTGACATTTTTACCCGAAGAAAGTATCAGAGATTCTTAGGATAACTTGTTCTATGAGGGGATATACTATAAGCATACGTCAAAAGGTGATTTTTACTTGTTTTGAGGTTTCTCTTCATATGGTGAGAACCACAGTTATCTTTTGTTGATGAATCTACCTAAGAGATTTTCAAGACATTCCTAGTTGACGTTCCTGCTGTTGAGTTTTCTTACCTGCTTGCAATGAGTTAGAAATCTTGGAAAATTTCTCTGATAAAACAAGGTAAAAAATCTGCATTTTTGTTCCCCTTTCCTTTTTGCAGGCATTGGAAGAAGTTTGGAAAACTGCTTGTGCCATGTCTGGACGAATAACTATCATGTTTCCACCTGAAAGTGAATTTCTGATCTATCCAATTGATATTGGAGGGCCTTGCAGATCTAAGATCACTTTAAAAGTATGCACACAAAAAAAAATACATCTAGTTAGATATTCAATTTCAATTCCAGGAACTATATATCTTTCAATGACCTTTTGTTAAATATTGGAAAGATCCTAGGTACAATAGTTGCCCCAAAAGATCCTGAAGTCTGGGATGGTTTAAATCCGCGCAAATGGCTTTACTTTCATGGCTTGAAATATCTCACTCTTGATGGTGGAGGCAAAATCAATGGAATGGGACAGAAATGGTGGGACAGATCTTGTAAGACTAAGTCATCAAATGTATGTGTCTACCTTCTTATTTTAAGATTCATGTCCCTTGTTTTTCTGAACAAAATTCTAGAATGTTATGAGTTTAGAGCTTTTAAGTGACTCGCAAATTTCCTTTGGCAGCCATGTCGACCTGCTCCAACGGTTAGTGCTGCTCCAACGCTTTCCGCTTGATCATCTATCTGTCTATCAGCTGAATATAAAATCTATATTTACACTGCAGGCCATCACTTTTCATAGATGCAAGAATCTGAAGGTTAGAGAACTTGTGATCCTAAATAGCCAAAAAATGCACATGGCATTCACTAGCTGTATGAGAGTTGTTGCATCAAAGCTTGCAGTTTGGGCTCCTGCTTCAAGCCCTAACACTGATGGAATCCACATTAGTAGAACAAGGGGTATAGAGGTCAAGGATAGCTTAATTAGAACAGGTGTGTTATAATCTTTAGAAAAGTTCTAAACTTTAGCTTTACATCACATAATAACTGTTCTTGATCGTCATAAACCGGTAGTTTCGATTAGAATACATTGAAAAATGGTCTCACATTGACTAATTAGAGAAATAATTGAAAGTATATAATGCTAAAGAAAGTCTAATCAAATAGGCTTAAACTATTTTGATAAAAAGACTAACCTAATATATACCTAATCTCTCTAAAATCTAATAGTTTCCTGATTGTGTTTTTGCTACTTAAGTAAATGGTTGAATATGACATGCTTGTCAGTTTCTGCATACTCTTTCAGTACTTGATGCGTAGCCTTTTCTAACTTCTAAACCAACTGTTTCAAAGTAAGTAGTTCACCTTTCTTCCGTGTTTCTGTCAGAGAGGTGGAAGAGTGGCAAGAAAATGCACATGCAAATACAGAATGAACAATAAGTAACCAAATAACACCATGTTTATCTGTTATCAATAATGAAATCTGGGGAAATTATCTATTATCATCATGTTTAATGTCAGGAGATGATTGTATCTCGATAGTTAGCAACTCTTCACAGGTGAAGATCAGAAACATTTCTTGTGGTCCAGGCCATGGCATCAGGTGAAAGTCATGTTTTTCTTTCACTGAGTATGCTTTTAGAACATGTTAAGTAATACCAAAACCTGTTCTTCAGCATTGGAAGCTTAGGAAAATCAGGGTCATGGGAGAAGATACAAGACGTAATGGTTAGTGAATCTCATCTTTACCAAACTGATAATGGGCTGAGGATCAAAACATGGCAGGTAAGAAGACTTCTTTACAAGATTTAAGCACTTTATGTTTTCTTCTGTCACGCAGAGATTCACAAGCTAATCAAGTTGCCTGATTTCTTCACTAGGGTGGTGATGGTTTTGCTTCCAAGATCACTTTCCGGAATATTGTGATGGAGAATGTGTCGAATCCAATTATAGTAGACCAGTTTTACTGCGATTCTCCCCATCATTGTCAGAACCAGGTATAACATTTTTCCCTGGTAACATCGTCAGGGATTAGCCTGCCACAGTGTTCTACCACTATCTTAGTTTTGTAATAATACTAATAAGTTTTCTGTTGGCTGATCCCAGCTCATAGTACACACTTATTTTCAGTCTCCAAGAAAGATTACCCTTAATGTCATTGCAAGATTCAGATAAAAAATGTTGGGAAAATTAATTTGTTTTGTCCCTATAGTTTTGACTCGGTTGTAAATCAGTTATCAAATTGACTCAGTGCAACATAGTTCTTATAATTTTGACTCAGTTTGAACTCAATCTCCTAAACTTTAACTTACAACAATTCGCTCCCTATAGTTTAAAACTTTAGTCACTAAGCTTCATGAAATATATACTTTTATTTTCTAAAATATAAGGACCGATATTTTAAATGGTCAAGACTATAAAAACTGAGTTGCATCAAGTTAAAGTTCAGTGACTGAGTTATAACCGAGTTAAAACAATAAGAATTGAGCTATAACCGAATCAAAACAATAGAGATCAAAAAATTAATTTTTCCCAAAATTGTTTATACTTTGCCTTTGATACCTGCTTGGGAACTTGAAGTTTTGTAACAGATCAAATGTTAACATCCATTATTATAAGTGAAAATACAGACTTCAGCTGTCAAGGTGGAGGATATATCCTTCATTGGTATCAAAGGAACTTCAGCAACAGAGGAAGCTATAAAATTTGCTTGCAGTGATGTCTCTCCTTGTGAAAGATTATACCTGGAAGATGTTTTTCTCACACTAACCTTTGGAGGAAACATAAGATCATACTGCTGGCAAGCTCATGGTACTACAAATGGTCGGGTTTACCCTCCAGATTGTTTTTCAGAGACCAGTAATTTTCTCGGTGCACTGAAAATCTTGGAAGATTTAGATTCTCTTATTCTATCTTCCTGAGCAAACCCTATCTGTAAAGAAAATATGATTATATAGAATATGGCTGCCTTTTCACAAATAAATATATAAATATGGTAAAGCTAATTTTTCTTATTAAAAAAGTGTCTGATATACTAGCAATTCTGTTCATGATTGACCATAAGATTCCACATTTACAAGTCAGCTGAAGCACAAAAGTTTATTGAAAGTATTGTATGAAAAGCCAACTTATAATCTTATGGACTAGTGGCACATAAGCTCTTTCAGTAAGTGGGAGGTCACAAGATTAATACCACTTATAACCTCGTGCCATTAGTGTCTAACTTTTTTTTTTTGTTTGGTTACCCACCCGGTTCACCAAAACTTTGTCCCGACTATATTCAGATCCGACTCGCGTCGCGTACCTAACTATGGTATGTGAGTCTCCCAACGGGGATTTTTTGCATACGCGAAGGCTTGAACTCGAGACCTCGTTTAAGCGATATCGAGCCGCTTACCATTCAGACCAATCCCCGTTGGTTAGTGTCTAACCTTTTAAAAGAAAACAAGTATGGTATGAAGAAGATTTATCCAATAGACAACCTGCTAATTAGAGTTCACAGATCAATGTAAAATCATCTGCATATGTTGCTTTGTTAGCAGCCACAGAGAGGGCAACCTATTAAGTACTTGTTTCTAATAGAACTGAAACTTTGGATCTCCAAAAAAGTACATTATAAAATGAACATTGCTCAAACATAAGTGCCTCTTAAGACTCCGAATTGTAATTTCAATAAGCTTTTACATTGAAACTTACCTGGAGTGAATTTGATTAGAAAAGTTTATATTATTTAAATAATGTTATGAGAACATAATACAACAAAACTTATGGGCCTTTCCCCATACTCAAATTGAGATAGCATTCAATCATATGGATAATATACTTCAGTTTGGACTCGTACTATTTAAAATCTTCACTAACTTACATAAGAAACCAGTGTTAATGCTCTCGTAAAGGTGGTGGCGGCATCAAAACCTGGGATCAGCGAGGACCAAGTTTTGGACAGCCCTGGGCAAGAGGCAAGTCCAAGTTTTCTACTGTTCTAAAAGTTCTAGGTGTCATTTTATCAACATAGAGGGTTCCATCAAGATGATCACACTCGTGCTGTAATATTCGAGCCTGCCAGCCAGAAGCATTTATTTTGATGGGTTCACCGTTACGATCCAGACCTGTGACCTCAACATCAAGGTATCGCTCCACCACGGCTCTAAATCCATCTACACTGCAGAATATCAATAGGGAGGAAGATGTTAATAACCACGGATAACGATGAATATATGTTGTTACAGTTACACACCTCATTGCCTCATCAAACCCAAAGCACTATACAGGCTATAATTATTGCCCACATCAAGAATGCAGTCAATTCTTGTTGATCTCTATCAGATTGCAACTAAATTGAACTTAAGAGGATCCACTACCCAATAGACAGTATATAATGATCCCACAATGCTGCAATTGCAAATCCATTAAGATTAATTGCAGCCATGTTTCCTCTTCAAATAGATAAATCAGAACTCAGAAATGCTTAAACATTCACTCGGTACTTCGCTACAAAGCATATGGATATTGGGCATCAAAATACATTTACGCCAAACTTGAGTATAAAGACTGTATTCAGTGATTACAACGTTCTTAAGATCCCGATGTCTTGAAATTGTCAGAGTATACGCAGATAATCATCTTTAACTTTTTCTACATATAGTTAAAATGCTACAGTACATTTGTACAAAAATACTGAAATTGTTCAATAATTGGAGAATCCTTGTTTAAGGAATAAATCAGGATTTGATATTTCCTTGAGCTGGTGTTAAATTAGCTACTTAACAATACACTCAAAAGTTCAAGGGTTTAGACCAGGAAATGTAACAAATTGCAACCCCATTAGGGGCACAAGCAAATTCAAACCAAATTTACTAGTTTATATTTTTATGAAATTGGATTTTTCTTTGTTTGTTTTTTGAAAAATTCTGACAGTATTTCTCTCTGCCACATCCCAACCCACATCTGAAAAATAATAGACTGCTCTCTCAACAACAAGCAGTCAATTTGATCAATTGCTCCTTCAACCCAAAAGCTTCTTCAATGATACCCCCAGACATACCGCTGTCTATTACTCTCTAACCTCTCTTTCTTTTACCTAGTTTTTCCCCCCACTTCAAGAGGCATTCAAATTACTTTATATAAAATCCATTAGATATACCCCTAAACTATCAGAGCCATCCCCACACCCAAAAAAAAATCTGAGCAATTTTAGGGTTTGACAGCCTTCCTCTTAACCGTTAAGAACAATTATCATTTTCAACCACATCAACTATGAAGCAGATGCTTAAATGAAGGCTCTAGCCATTACTTACGACAGAACAACACATCAACAGTCTTGACAGTTCATTTAAATGTTCCAGTATTGTAGATTTATGCATGGATACTCAAGAGTTCATTTTGGAGAGTTATAAAAGGCATACATGAGCTTATATTTCTAGCCTGACTTGATCACAGCTACTGACTTGTACCATGTGCAAAAAAGAGTCAATTGGTAGAAAATTCTAAAATAAGTCCCTTCTAAATAATGAGAATATTACCTCAGGCAACCTTCAAAAAATAAGGCAGTCCTGTCGCGTTTCTTCTCCAGCTTTGGATTTATTATGACCTGCCTCAACAGAAATAATGAATTTGTATTTCAAGATAACAGACATCAAGGAAAAAGCTAAAGATTTTATTACAATGCTTCTCTCTTTTGTGAGATGGACTTACCAAAAGATCAAAGGGTCGCCTATCTTGAGCTTTTATCTCTTGCTTTGGAGCATAACTAATATATTCTGTTGTATCCTCCAAAACAATTATCTGAATAATCAAAAAGACAATGCACGCTTATCATAATTTCAGCACATTGCTCAGTAATACTCAGAACAGTATGCTATTATAAACACTTTAAATCTTCAGTATATTGTTAAGCAATAAACATTTAGTCACCAATGGACTCCTCCACTATTTGGAAAACACCAGGATCAATTTAAAAAAAGCTCTTTTATGCTTTATGAGACAAAACTCATCTCACATAATTAACTCATACCCCACAAAATCACTTCAAATAAGCTAATTCAAACTCCCTAGTATTTAGAAGTCATATTTACATATTGAATTTTGTCCTTCACAGTAATAAACAAGTTAAGCAGCCTTTTTGTCCAGCCACCTTCGGCCTCCAGGTATTTCTGTATGTCCTATATTCATATGTTATATTGAGACCTAAAGACGGTGAGTTCAATTTACAAAATTCAACAAATAACCACCAAGAAGTTCGCTTGATTCTCTAATCAAGAAACAGAAGATGAAAAAGCAACCAAGGAGAACCACCTAGACAGTCGACTATTAATGTAAACATCATGACAGAGCACTTGTGCTCAAAAAGTAAGTACATGACCAAAGAACCATATTTTACATATTGAATTTTGCCCTTAACAGTAATAAACAAATTAAGCAGCCTTTTTGTCCAGCCACATTCCGCCTCCAGGTATTTCTGTATGTCCTATATTCATATGTTATATTGAGACCTAAAGACGGTGAGTTCAATATACAAAATTCAACAAATAACCACTAAGAAGTTCGCTTGAGTCTCTAATCAATAAACAGAAGATGAAAAAGCAACCAAGGAGAACCACCTAGACAGTCGACTATTAATGTAAACATCATGACAGAGCACTTGTGCTCACAAAGTAAGTACATGAGCAAAGAACCATATTTTTCATATAATTTATTATCATAGCTGTTTTCTTCCTCACGAAACATTTACAGTGACCCATACAGAGCAAATGAGCTGAAAAATTCAGATTGGAAGTACAAATTCAGGAAAATTGACGAAGTGGGTGAGCCTTGTGTATCTAAATTATCAAAATTTGAACTGACCCTCAAGGGAATTCCAATCTGTGGAGCCGCTAGGCCAACTCCAGGAGCCTTTCTCATGACCTTAATCATATCATCGATAATCTTCTGGATCTTCTCCGAGCTTATTTCATCAGGATTAACTTCTTGGGCAGGTTCATGCAGAACTGGGTCACCGGCTTTGACAATGTCAGGCAAGCTTAATTTTTTATTATCTCCAAGACCTAGAAACCACCCTGCTTTGGCCACCCTACTCCTAGGAGATGCCGAGCTGAAAGATTTTGAGGCAGTGAGGCTCCCATTGAACAGCGAAACTGAATTCCCAGCTTTAAGTGGTGATATTCGAGCAATGGACAATGTCGAGGTAGTTGAAGCAGTTAGGAGGCACCTTTCGGCTAGGGATATGGGAAGAAGACGAAATGATAGACGGTGAAGTGCCTCCATGGGCTTTCCCCTGCCACTTGATTTCTGCAAATTGTACCCTTTTTTATCTTCAATGACTATGTTGTGGTGTTTAGAGGGTGACGGAACTAATTATAACATTTTAGTTTTTTGTTGAATTGTTGGGCTATAGGCTGTAGTGATGTTCGGGCTATATACATTTTAACTGGACAATCATTTTGACTGGACAATCTTATTTTCAATGCTTGGGCTGTATACATTTTGACTGGACAATCTTTTTTTTAGTTACCCGGTTCACCAGAATTTTACCCCGACTATATCCAAATTTAACCCTTGTCGAGCACCTGGCTATGGTGGGTGAGTCTCCTAACGGAAATTTTTTGCATTCGCCAAGGCTCAAACTCGAGACCTCGCTTAAACGATACCATACCGCTTACCACTCGGACTAATACCCGTTATTTGGACAATCTTATTTTCAAGATAGTAATAATAAGTGTAAGGGTGGAATAGCAGTAAAGATTAAAAAAATTGGTAGATAAGTGATCTTTTAGATATCACATCTTAGATTTAAACTAAATTATATATATATAAAAATTTATTAAAAGAGACAAAATTTATTTATGTAATCTTAATGTTTTGAAAAAATTATTCTATATTAACGGCCTTGTTTGACTTTTTATAGCGGTAGCAATAGAACAAAAATCTCTTTTTATAATATATGCTATGTTGAGTTAACTCATAACATACAAAGTCATAAGTTTAAATCTTATTATTGATAAAAACTTTATTGATAGATAATTTGTAGGTATATGTGCTCTTTAAATTTAGAAGGATGTCTTAACCTTGATGAGTTTTAGAGACACAACTCATCCAATTTTTTTTGTACCAAAACGGATCTACTATATTATTTTAATTATTTTTCAATTATTTTTATTTTTAAATTAAGTTCTTTTTTATTTTCATTGAGAGATCGTATCTCATAAAAAAAAAACATAAATAAATAACAATAAGGAGTCCCCTTTTTTTTTAACAAAGGCTCCATGAAGAGTTTTTTTTTTTTTTAAAAAATCTATTGAATTGAATAATATATGTTTGAATTTAGAAAAACGAAAGAAAGTAGAGTCAAATTAAAATAATCAATTTAGCAATAAATCAAACCGTCTTTTCTCTTTTCTCCATTTTCATTTTTTCACCGACACATATATATAATGCCAACTCGTGACATTTTTTTAGAATATTAAAATGACTCTTATATCCATTAAATGAAATGGAGTTGGAAATATAGAAATGAATCCGACATCCCTCTTGCGTATGGTAAAATCCAAGTTTCTCTCACAAAAGTGTCAAAACGATGTGGCTACAAACCCAAAAAGAAAATCGTCTCTGCATTTTATATTTCTTGACAAATCTTTGTATGTGTCCCCATATACTAAAGTTGAAACTCTATTATTTTTAAAACAGACTAATAATGATTTCACTGCTTCATTAATTTATCTATAAAAATGATATAAAGTTACATTTTTCACAAGTGACAAAAAGTACGATTCATTCTCAACTTCATGTAAATGCATATAATCAACTCTATTTATCAGTAATATTTTATTTTCAAAGTCAGATTGAAAGTCATGCTGAAAAAGTTTGAGGGGTTTTACTTGTTGTGATTCAAGTCATTAGACCGATGGTTAAACTTTTTTTTATACAAAAATTGTTAGAAAAATGTTAGGCTCACTCTATGATTTAAGGGTAGAATGAAATCTCACTTCCTCTTAGGCGATATCAATATCAGGCAGGGCGAGCCGTCTATTATCCTCAGGCGTAAACTTAGGCACCCGAGAGCTAGGATGCCTTATCTAGTATCCTGACTAGAACTATAATAAAGTGGTACTCTCTATAATTCGAACAGGCTCTAAATAATCATCACCCCTTTGCCAATTAAACCTACGACGACAAGCGACCCACAGTCAAACTGATAACATCAAAAAATATCCTGAAAATATATTGGGCTTTTTGAGATAGTCAATTCTGTTTAATTCTTTAATAGGTTTTTAAAAATTTTTACAACCCTTTTTTTAGGACAAAAACTTATCCGATTTTCTAAAATCCGTTCCAGTTTTCAGTCTCATTATATGTTTTAGGTCAACAAGGACTCAACTCCAATATAACTCGACTCAAACATTTTCCTGATTTAGTGTGAAACTTATGCCAAACAATGGTGGAAGGGGGTGGGAAATTGTTGTAAAGGTCCATGCATATATATATATATATATATATATATATATATATATAATTTGCATAATGCCATGGATGGGCATAATTCATAGCCATATTTATTTTCTCATGGCGCATGCAATGTACCTTATTTATTTACATGTACACCATGCACATAAATAATATCTATGTATGGTCTATTCAAATTCACTGATAAATCGACAAAAAAAATTAAGAAAAAATGTAACGAAAAAGAGTGGCAAGAGTTGGCATTTTGCGTGGAAAGTGCAACACTTAAGCCGCAAGATGGGTTTCCATAATGCTAAAATAATTGCACCTCATGCATTGCCTTTATTGTTTGTTGACTTTGTAATGTAAAAGTCGGCAAGATGGGATGGAGACCATTACTTTCATGCATTTTTAATTGAATATACTACTTTTTTTATTATATATTAATGGATTTCTTTAATCAAAATAATCACATGGTTCTTTGGCGCCAATTTTGGAACCTAAATAGCTATTACAGCTTGTAATAGTTGTCACTCGTCACCATCTTTACACACAAAGTGATGGTGCTAAATTAATCAAGTCCCTTGTGTTATATATGTCAACCCCAATATGTTGTATCAATTTATCATCAAGCATTTACACACAAGGATAGCTAGCTAGCTTGACGTTTGAAGAAGAGATCGATCGATCAGAAATAACAATGATGGGAAGAGAAGAGATGAAGAAGAAGGTTATGGATTTGAAAGAGAAGAGATCAGTGAAGGAGGAGGAGGAGGAAGAATTGTCGTCGCCGTTGTCGTCAAAAGAAGAGGGAAGTAAGAAGGAGGTGCTAGAGAGGACGACCACGACGGAAGACATCAACGCGAGTGCTGAAGCTTTCATCAACAAGTTCAGGCAACAGCTCATGATCCAGAGGCTTCAGTCCATTGAGAATTACGAGCAAATGCTCGCTAGAGGCCTCTAGCTTTTCTTACAGTGTTATAGTCCCACATCGAGAAACTTTATAAAAAAAGTACGGTTTATAAGTTTCCAACTAAACTAATGAAGTCTTTCTATCTATCTATGTCAGTAGGATTTGGATTCTATATGAGACAGTAAGAAGATGCCAATATGTCTTTTAATTATTTTTGTTTCATTTCTAGTCCGTTTAAGGTCAAAGGGATGAGAGTAAGCATCTATAGACATATCATCCCATCATCATATAAAGCTTTTAATATGTTCCTTAATTACAATTAGCTTTTCATGCCATCTCACTCATCCCCTCTCATACTCATCTGTATGGAATTAAAAAGAAGTAAATGATGACTTGTCTTGAGTTAGACAACTAATTCACATTATAAATTACCACTATTTGCTTAATATATATGCTCAACAAGACAGAGACAGTTGGTAAGGGGCTGTGCTAGTTTAACTATTTGGTGGGAGAGCTTGTGTCACCCAATTACTTGATTTGAATTTGATAGACTTCGAATTATTCTAAATTAAAAAATATATTCTTTCAGTTATTAATATAATATCTAAATAAAAAGTTAATTTTGATCTAAATATAAAATTATTTTTTATATTTATCAATTTTTTTTAAATTATTCTCACGAATATTCTCTAAACAATAATCAAATAATAGAGTGAGAAAGTGATTTAAGAAAAATTATTAAAGTATTTTTAAAAATATATATTAATTAATTTAATTAATTTTTTATTTAATTAAATTAATTAAATAAATATTATATCGAGAATATACACACATTACCAAATTCTGGCTAAAGACAAAATGCGGCTAAACTGTAGGCTGACAAAAGAGAAGTGTCTTTGTCTGTGCTTCCTTCTGGGCATCATCAAAATTGTACTATCCGACCCACCAAACCAATCATGTCATCGTAGTAATTTGTTCCCATTCCCCCCACCTCCTTATGTTTATTTAAATTTAAGACTCGAGAGAAATGCTATGATATACCTTGACTTCCTCACCTAAAAGGAATAAAGAAATAGATCGATAGGCAATTAGCATCATAGAATATATTCATAAACCTTATGCGTCAATTAAATAATACACTATTAAAAAAAATACTTTTAACTGTAATAAAAAATAGCCTTTCATGATAATTTTAAGAGCAACATAAATTTCACAGTTATTATAAGTTTATCTTTTAACGATAATTTTATAACTACCATTAAAGTTAACATGTCATGGGAGTTTTATGTAAAAATCGTAGTGAGAGGTGAAATAATTAACAGTGTTAATTATTTTATTTTTATAGTAATTTTGGCTAAATCTGTTGTGAAAAGTTAGAATTTTATTTTTTATTTTGTTAGCTTTCCTTAGTTTATACCCAACATCAATCATCTTGATCACACTCATCAAAAACATTAGGCCAGATATAGAGAGAAGAAATCAAAGATTCAGTGAAAAATTAAATATCCAGAAGCTTCTTCTATTAAAACTCTTTGAGCTATTTCTAACAAGGTCCATCTGTTACCACTCACTGTTAACTATTACAGTAAACCTCACTAAAAGTATTGGACTAGATCTGGAGAAGAAGTTGCATATTTGATAAAAAAAAGTTGAAGATCTATAAAATTTTTGCTATTAAAACTTTTCAACTCCTTCTAACACGATAGTAAAGAGATTTAAACGAGTGTTGAATGAGTGAAAAGAAAGAAGACTAATAGAAAAAAAAAACTTACAAGTCTTTAATACAAGAATACTAGCCCATATGATGTATTACAGTTTATAAATAATAAATAACCGAAAGTGTAAGAAAAATGAGCAAATGATTAAATTAAACAGTGACTTATAGCTTTTACAACGGAGGACAACGATGAAGACGATGGAGAACATCAAAGATAAACACTAAAAATAAGAGGAAAATACTAGAAAATGACCTCTTGCAAGTATGTCATGGTAGGGCAGAGGAACAAGATCTTAAACGGCTGTAAAAATAAAAAGTGAACTGTAATCAGGTCCGTGTTTTTAAAAAATCGCCGTTAAAAGTTCTATCTTTTTAGTAAACTCATGTAGAATACTTTTAACAGCAGTTTTCATAAAATCGCCATTAAAAATATTTTTCATGCCGTTTTTGATAAAAATCGCATTGAAAAGTATTTTAAAATAGAATTTATTTATGAAAATACTACCGCCTATTTCTTCAAGGCGGTTTTGTTTATAACCATCGTGAAGTAGCGACGTGATAAAAAAAAAATTCTAGTAGTGATAACAAGATTACTAATCATAGATAATATTATTAATTAACATATGAAAACTAAATTTAATTACGGATCAACCTCATATCAAAATAATTTATTGAATCCTTTTTTATGTAGTATTTTTTTTTGGTGATCAGAACTCCAATTTGACTGGAGCTCATTCCAAACCAGACTCAACTTGGTTTCATTCCTCATAGCGCCATCGAAAACAAAGGCAAATCTAAGCAAAGTAATGATAATTCAGGCGATGGAATTTGGTTTACAATTAATAACCGGAATCTCCATCATTCAAAGCAATTGATTCAGCATTCTCATCCATATATTATCTACAACGCCACCCACAATTGTGTTCTTCGAAACTAATACAATATATATATTTGTTATAAGAGTTGGTTATGGAATTGATTTGTAGTTCAAATATAAAACATTAATTTACTTTCATTTATATATTATGTTTGTCATTTTTTTTTCTAAAATAGAGAGATATTTTAAAAATATTATATTATATTTATTATATTATCTAATTTTTTTAATCTATCTAAATTAATTAAGTGACTTTTATATTAAAAATATTAGGAGTATTAATTAAAAAAATTTACGATAAATAAATAGCATAACAATAATAAATTTTAGTACAATAATATGTTACATAACTCAGAATGTTGTAATAATTAAATTATTTTTATAGAATATCAATATAACTTTCCATGTTAAAAACGATTGACAATTTAGGAACCATGAGTGGCATTCTGGAAAGTGAGAGGGAAGACTTTCGAACTGTTGGTGAGCACAGCATCAGTACCATGGTGGCAACGTAAGCAATATGAAGGACACCATACGGTGATATAATATATAAAGCTGCAGGTGGTCGATTTGATTGATAATAAGTAACACTATACGAAGAAGCGACCAAATGGTACAAAAACAATACTACCAATTAATCATTGACCATTTCATAATTAAGTAACAATGTTTGGAGGACGTAACCATGCAATTATTTACAAATTAAACCAACCTAACCACAATATTAAAACAAAGCCCACATATACAGAGATCGCGATATCGCGAAAGAAGACAAAAAACAAGTGTCAACGTAGTTCCTCTTCTTCCTCTTTCATTATTATTGATTTGAATCCTTCCAAAACAACTCGATCAAGAAATTAAATCATCAGCAGTGTTATAAATGTATTGTTTCTCTTTTGGAATGAATCATGTTGATTGAGGATTCAAATCTGATGCGGATGGATGTTGTTGATTAAGGGTGGACCACATGCTGAATCTGCTGCATCATCTGGAGGTTGAGATGAGAGCATGATAATGGGACCACAGGAAGAATATCACAGTTACATATCTCGATCATGAAACCATCTGGGTCGTGGAAAAACAGCTGATCCACTTGAACCCCACCATCCTCTACCATGGACCTCACGTACTTCATCCCCATCTCCCTCAACTTCTTCTCCGCCCCTCCCATGCTCTCACACTTCAAAACACACAAAATCACATTCATTCATCAGTACTTAAACCTCCAATGACTTAGGTCAAATTTAATAAGATTTACCTCAATACTATATATGCCTTCATTTCTTCAATTAGTTCGTGTGGGACTTTTCAATATATTCTAATATGGTTCTGAACATGATCTTATTACTGATCTCACCTGGAAGGATATGTGATTATCCTTTGGATTGATTTCTGTCTTCTTGGGAAGGTTCTCTGGGACTTCTGCTTGAAGCAAATGAATTCCGATGCCGTACCCGAATAGCCTTCATACAGTTCATCATCAAACAGAAAATGTTATAAAAACAATGCTTTTACGTCTCTTGGGCTTTTTATTTAGTATTTTAAAGGAGCCAAAGGGTTTAGAAATTACCAGGCGCCATCGAAATCTAAGGAGCCAGGCCTCCTGATAGGGAAGAAGCCAAGAACATTCTGGTAGAAGTTTATGCACTCTTCTACCGATCTGCAGACGAGGGAGATGTGGTTAACGGACTTGAGATGCAGAGGGTTTCCTGCGCTTTCCTTCATTTTCTTTCGCGACAAAATTAACCAGAAGATCGAAAACGAAAATGTTCTATCTCCCTTTAAAAGGAACCGAGAAAATTACGGAAGCAGGAGAATTCGGATAAGAAGAAGAAGCAGAAGCAGAAGATGACAGACGACCAGTGAGAGAAGCGAGATGAGTGATGCCCTATTTATAGAAAGCGAGGAAGGAAAAATATGGAGGAGGAGACGCTGTAAAGGTTGCCACGTGTTATGAAATTTCCGAACATGCGAGATATGGAGGGACTTCTCTGACACGTCATTTACACGGTGCTGAGTAGGAAGGGGTAATTAGTTGTCGGGTAGTACATAGGAGTGGGGACGCTCAGGTCAGCTTAGATTTTTTTTTTTTTAAGAAAAAATGTTTGATTTTATTTTATGAACGACTTTTCTTGTGAGGCTTGGAGGGAAGTTGGGAGCTTGATTTGTCAAATTGACAAATGATATTTCGTTTCTGAACCCCACCTTAAAAAAATAATTTGCTATTAAAACTCAATTCCGTAATTCTAATAAATTGGTTAAGGTTTTTTTACAGATCTTATCAAAAGTTTTGGATAGATTAATTAAATTGAATTTTATACTTTTTATTAAGTCTAAAATAATATTATTTTGAGTTTAAATTACAAGTTTTGTGGTAAGAAATAGTTTTGGCCCTCATTAAAAGTGATGAGGACTAAAATTTAAATCATCTAGATTTAATTTTTTATTTTTATGTTTCAATAAATAAAATTAGACTTTTAAAAATAAATTTAATTTAAAAATTATTAGTTAAAAGTTTTAAACTTAAATCGTTGAAATCTAGAAATGGATCATTATAAATAGTAACGTTAAAGTTGTTACAATCAGGATGATGTGCCAATCAGTCGCAACATACATTTGATTTTTTTGAAAACGTAGTCAACCGTGACAAATATTTCAAGTTAATGATTCGCGTGTGGAGATTTTGGAGAAAGTATCTGCCAAATTTTCAAATTAAACACCCCCTATGCATGAATTTAAATAAAAAAATATATTATACATATAATATAGTATTTATATGATTATTTAATTAGTTTATATTTAAATATTATTAAATTTTTATTTGGAGACAACTCGATTAAAAATATTTTTTCTATTCATATAAATTCAAACTCGAGATCTCCTGTTTTTTATATTTGTAGAAACAACATGATAAATACCTATTTTTATATTTATTAATTATTTTTTTAAAATTTTATCACTTTTCTGTGTTCTTTTAAATTCTATCACTTTAACAAGTGAAAAAGGTTTGTACTCCTTAAATACAATATCTTAATTTAAATCTATATAAATATAAAAAAAATTAAAAATTACTTTCAATTATACTTAACAATACTTAAATATAATTTAGTTATATAGTCATATAAAAAAATTCTATCACTTTCTAAACATGTTACATACAACAACAATAACCATCAAATTATATTTATGATTATTATAATTGTTCGTAACATATTACAACAAATTACACAATTAGTAAATATTCATTTAATATTTAATATTAATCATAAATATAAGATTTATTTTTTATATTTATTAAATTTTTAAATTATTTCTATTGATACTCTTTCGACAATAATTAAATAAGAGAACGAGAGAGGGAGTTAAGAAAAATAATTATGATATTTTAGATAAATTATGTCTTGTTAACTCACTTAACTATCTTTCTAAATTTAATTAAATTAGTTAAATAGATCTTATATTAAGAATCATAGTAGTAAATAAATATTAATATTTAATTATATTTTTAATTTTATGAAAAAAAAATAAACTCACCTCATATTAACTTTTATCCATGTATAATTAGAGATTCATTATAAATTAATAAATGTTAGGTGTAACACAAAAAATTAATCTCTTATAATATAATAAAATAATATTTAAATTTTAGTTAAAAAAATATACATATTTAGTGTTTGAGTAGACAATATCTTAAATAGACTAAAAGAAAAATTAATATACTACAAAATTTCCTAGGTACCAAGCAAAAACTCAGAAGACGCTACCACGCGGCTCTTCCCCTACTTATTTGTTTATTATTGTTCTTATTTAATTTATGTTTTACTTTTTTAACCTCAGGGCTCCCTCTCATTATGCGAAAAGAAAGTATTAGATTTTATGGAAATACATCATCAAAACTGTTGGAATAATTTGTAATATTAGCTAGCTAATAACAAAATTATTACTACTAAAAAAAACTTTTAACGACGAATAAAAATAGTATTTTATGATAGTTTTATGAGCGACGTAAAATCTATTACAGTTCTAAGTATATATTTTAACGGCAATTTTATAACCGCCGTTAAATATAACATTTCACGGCGATGTTATGCAAAAAAATACTATAAAATATTTGCTTTATTTCTACGGTGGTTCTAGCTAAAATGCTGTGGAAAGCTACAATTTTTTTTTCCAACTTTCTTCGCTTACACCCACTATCAACCACACTCATCAAAAGTATTAGACCAAATCTAGAAAGAAGAAGATAAAAATCTGTATGAAGAAATTGAAGATCTAGAAACTTCTTCTATTGAAATTCTTTGAGCTCCTTCTAATAAAGTCTATATGTCACCACGACTAGCTTCACTAAAAGTATTGAACTAGATCTGAAGAATAAGTTAAAGATCTAGCAAAAAAGTTGAAGATCTAGAAAATTTATATGATGTATTACAGTTTATAAACAATAAACCATCAAAAAGTAAGAAAAATAAGCAAATGACGAAATTAAGCGATGACTTACGGTCTTCACTACGGAGACGACAGAGATATACACTAAAAATAGGAAAAACATGTTGGAAGATGACTTTCATGTGAGTCTGTCGTGGTGAGATAAAAGAACAAGACCTCAAATTATTGTGAAAATTAAAATTAAAATTATAATCACGATATTTTTAAATTTTTGGGGGAAGTTTAACGTATGAAAATTATTGTTAAAAGAATCACTGTTAAAAGTCTACACTAAATATTTTTAAAGGTGATTTTTTATTAAATTGCTATTAAAAGTAAAAAAAATAAAAATGATAGTATATATATGCTATGTCTATTTTTGTGTATATAGCTCGATAAATGTAATGTCTCGATAAATATGTGTGTGAGGCATTAAAAAGGTAATGCCTTGATAAATGTGAGTGATAAGAGAAAGAGGGTAAAATGATACCTTGATTGTTATTAAATTAAAATTATTTATATTAAAAAAAATAGTCAGAGGGTAGTAAAGTGGCAGGAGAAAAACAGAAAAAAGAAGAAGACAATTAATACTTTCTTATCCTCCGTTTTTCCATCGTCTTCACCTTCACCTTGAGTATTTTTAAAAATCCTCCACTTTGAGTACTTTCATTGTACCCAACTATTTTTAACGGAGGCAATTTTTGATAGAACTGTCGTTAAAAATATTTTTTACGTATTTTTTTTATAAAAACTATCATAAAAAGTGTTTTAAAATAAAAAAATATTTAAAAAAATGTCACTATTTTTTTAGTAGTGTATATACAATGCCTCACATTAGATAGAAATTAAAACCTATTCCTTTGGTCCTAAATAGAGGAAGTCAGTTTTAATCTTAAACAAAAAAATTTAATCTACTTTATTTCTCATATTAATTTACATAACTTATAAAACGATATATTATCTAATGTTACACATATATATTTTATAGAGATCACATTATATTTATTATAATTAGTTAATTTATTTAATTTTTTAATTTATTTAAATTAATTAAGTAATTCTTACAATAAAAATTAGAAGAGTATGTGTTAACAGAATAGCAGTATGTATCTCATAATTTTAAAAAGTTGTATCTTCTTCTTAAAACAAAATAGGAAAAATTGATATGAGATAATAAAAAATAAATATAATCACAAAAAAATTTATAATAAGCGAGTAATATGCAATGATAAATTTTAATACTATAAATGACAACAGGTAATTGATTATTTATTTTAAGATTTTTTTATAATTACTTTCCTTATCTAAGAGGTGATTGTAATTTGATTTTTCCAAACAAATTGGTATATATTGAAAAGTAAATGTTTTGTTTGGTAAAAAGTATTGAAAAGTAAATGCTGATATGAGTTTAAACATGAGCTTTCATACGAAACAAGAAGATGACATTCTACACGAAACAAATTAAATAAGATTTGAAGGGGATATCTTTTCATAGTAGACTTATGAATTCCTTCAAACCAACAAAAAGAAGTTAAGATTTCATGATATTTTAAGAAGAGAAGCTTTATTGTATTATGGAGAAACACCTACTACGAGAGGGAAAAAAAATGATAACGTAGGAGGCTCAAAGATAAAAGCTGGGGCAAGTGTTTTGGAGGATGAGAATGACGGATGTGGAGTAGGGTGACGGTGACGCGTTAAAGGTTGTCGTGCGGACAATCGTGAAAGAGGACCAGTTATTTTGATTCAACGACTTTGAATATATTGTTTTTGCCATCTCAAGAATTAATAAAAATATTTATTTTAATCTAAAATATAATATTTTAATTTTTTTAAAAATTTATATACATATTTTTAATTTATCTCTATTAATAAAAAAAAAATTATTTAAAGACTAATTTCTCATACAAATAAATATAAATCATACTTTAGATAAATCCACATATATTTTTTTATAAAATAAATATTTTTTAAATATTTACAAAATTTAACTTTTATATTTAAAATAAAAAAAGTAATGAAAAATAAATAACTTTTTATAAATATATATGCATATATAAATACTTTACCTAATTTGAAATATAAGAATTTGTTTAGGGATTTATTTTATTTCTACATATAAGACTTTAGTACATTTTGCCTTCTAACTTTATAAAAAAAATTTAATTATCTTTATTAATTATATATATTAAAAATAATTTTTTATTAGAGATAATAATTAAATGTGATATTTAAAAAAAAAAATATATACTTGTTATAAATAATTAACTTAATTAAATTTTTAATATTCATAAATTAATTATTTAATTTTTATATTTAAAATAAAAAAAATAATTATATTTGATACCAGATGAGAGGATGATTCATCCATCGCCTTTCTCATCCTAATTAAAATATCTTAATTAATAAATTGTTAATTGAGGTGGTAAGAACTTATTTATAAAGAAAGAGAATATAAATTTAAATTTTTAGAAATATATTTATTAAGAGAGATTAAAATATATTGTATTCTAAATTTTAAAAGGATAAGTATACAATTGACTAAATCTTAAAAAGTTGTAATTAAAATATGTCCCAACCTGAATTTTGTATTTTTTTTCTAACCCTACTTATCTTGTACCAACTGTCTCTCAGGCAGGATGAGGTCAAGTTGTGACGTTGAGATAGCTGTCCAGCCTTAAATAATGCAAGCTTGCGAATAACACAAGGGACTAGAAAGTTGTAGGTTTTATAAATTGTTGTCACATACAAACCATTCAATATTTAAATTGATTTTTATGAAAAAATAAACTCATTCGTGTCCAGAATAAGTTGAAATCAAACTTAAAAAAAATAAGTGGATAGCTAGCTAGGATCGGTTAAAGGGTTGAATGAGTCAAATCTTGTCATATTTAGTAAAATGCTGTGCTTTCAAGTTATATTAGATTAGACATGAAACATATAGATTTAATTGTATCACATATCTAGAATTCTTTATTTGATAAGGTAAGGTAAGAATTATGAGATGTTAATTTCTTGGCGTGAAATGATAGTAGTAGCTAGGGGGAAATTAAATGACAATTACGTCTCAAAATAATAATAATCTCATTTATTGAATTCGTCGTCGTGTTTAACCATAACGGAAATGTAATACTGCAATAATGTATATTCCTTTTGCTTTTGTTCAAAATTGCAATGTATATTGTTATAATTAGATTAGATGGATCTCGTATCTTAATCACGAAGTTGTGAATTGCCCAATATTTTCTATAATTACAAACAATATTTGGAATGAAATTTTATTTTGTGTCAACGCAATTAAATATCCTATCGATTCAATATATAAAAGAACAAGTCATTCTAGAACATATACTAAATTCATTCTCTAAACACTATTTTGAATGCATGTATTAAAATTACTCAAAGAAAAATATTACTCGATTCTAAATATAATATTTTAATTTAATTTATATTTTATATTTATTATTTTTTAACTAATTTATTTATCTTATTAATTGATATATAATCTAATATTGCACATGAGTATTTTAAGTAGATCATATCATATATATTATAATTAAGTATGTTATTTAATTTATTTAATTTTTTTAAATTAAATAAATAGATCTTATATTAAGAATTAGAAGAATAATAGATGATCTATCTATTATATTATATGGAAAGAAATTAAAGGAGGTTGGAAATAAGCAAAAATATTCAAAAAATGTATTTCTCACGCTTTAATAACTTGCCACCTCAAACTTCTAAAACAATGTGGGGATGTGGGCTTTCTCAATCATGTGTTGAAAATGAGGTGATCATGATATATTTATTTAGTTAGTTAATAAAATTGACCTAACATATATCTAGATATTGCTACTCTACAATTAGAATATATAACCCCATCGTTTTAAACGCCTTGGTGATGGGAAATAGTGTGATTGCCATGGTCTCAATTTAAAGATATGCTGACGTGGTGATTAATAGCAGTGATTCGGAAGTTAGCATTTACTACAATTTTTTTGAATTGTTAGCCTTAATACCTTGATAAATTGGCTTAAAAGTGAATAATATATTAAAGAGGTTAAAGATTATTTATTAATTTTTTATATAAAAATTTTTAGAAAGGGGTTGAACTCACTTATGATCTAAAAGTAGAACGAAGTCTCCATTTCTCATAAACGATACTAATATCGAGTAGGGCGAGCCATCAATTATTATCAGGTGTAAATCTAGGCACCTAGAAGTTATGATGCCTCTCAAAGTACTGCGACTGAAACCACAATAAAATAATACTCTTCAGAGATGGAACACGCTTCAAATAGTCGTATATCTTACTATTTTATCAACTGAACCTACAAATAATAGTGGGTATTGTTTATTAATTTTAATTATGAATACAATATGATGTTTTGAAATATATTGAATATGATGTCTCCGTTTACTGGGACAGGCTGGGATTGAGATGTGTTTGTCCTAGTCTAATCCCACCCTGTGAGTACTCTAATTTAAATTATTAGTAGTGTTGGACAAAATTATCTAGTCCCTATAATTTTAAAAGTTTTGAAATCAGTCCCCATGCTTTTAATTTTTTTCTAAACGAATCCTTGAAGTTTTAATCGTTTGTGTCGTTAGTCCCCCATTTCAAATATATATATTGATGCAAGAATTGAAACATGGCACTTAACATCAATAATTTGAAACAGTATGGTGTCATATTGTTATGATTAAATGTTATATCATATCACCTAAGTTGCCATATTATCTGTTACCTTACATGATGTGGTTAGTGACTTAATGCCACGTCTTGGTCCTTGATGCATTATATGCAAATCTAAATATTAGTAGATTTGATGGCCCTAACTATAAGGAGTTTTTTTGAAAAGAAAGTAGGGTAAAAGTGTATCTAACACCCTAAATTAATTTTAGAGGAGTAATTAGTACCCTAAAATATTTAAGGGTGTAATCAGCACCCTAAACTAATTTTAGAAGTACAATTAATACCCTAAAATATTTAAATTGTTACAATTTTACCCATTCACTGATAAAAACATAAATTTTTGTTTGCAACATACCACATAATTTTTTTATTTCGATACATTATTATTTAAAAGCTTATACATATAATATTATTTTAATAAATTACACTAAATAAACTATAAAATTTCTCAATATTCATATATAAATTCTATACAATATAAATTTTAGGGTTTATTTAGTACTCTTTTTTAAAGAATATGACATGTGTGATATTTTAAATAATAATATGTTAAAATAAAAATCTTATGTGACATAGATCAAATATAAATTTGTATTTATATTAGTGAAAATGTGAAATTGTATTAATTTAAATATTTTAAAGTGTTGGTTGTACCTCTAAAATTAGTTTGAGGTGCTAATTATACCCTTAAATATTTTAAAATATTAATTATTTATATAAAATTAGTTTAGGATGTTGGTGTCCCTTTATAAGAAAATAGGATAATAGGGGCTTATTTTACAACTCTTTAAACATTTTTGCTACATTAAAAGTAGAATGACTAAAATAT
This sequence comes from Leucaena leucocephala, assembly GCA_037074615.1. Lineage (NCBI taxonomy): Eukaryota > Viridiplantae > Streptophyta > Magnoliopsida > Fabales > Fabaceae > Leucaena > Leucaena leucocephala. The sequence goes on along the minus strand of CM073555.1, from coordinate 17,763,408 downwards.
TACTTTTTTTTTTAATATCATAACGTATTCTTTAAATTTAATATAACAAACATGACATGAGTAATTTTTTTGGCCAAAACATGGCATGAGCATGAGTCTAGCTAATTTATACATCCATAAGTAATTAAAAATTATGAAAAATAATACATATATAGATTATAAATAGTATAATTCTCTACATATAATTCAATTAGGCGAATTATTCATCATTTTTGAAAAGCATGATTTATATACTTGAGGCCAAAAAAAGGGAATGATTTACTATATGTTTCATATTTTATTAGATATATTTTCTTGTCCATCAAATTGAGTTTAAAAAATTGAAGGGCACCTTTCATGACTTGTATAGTTGTGTGAATAATACAATTTGGTATAGAATTGTATATGCTGATATTGATTGATAGTAATTCTAAAATTATAAATAAAAATATTATTCCAATATACTGAATTTAAACGACATATAATAAAAGTGGGAATCCACAAATAGAAAAGTATAATTGACCCAAATTAAATTCTGTGGGCGGTGGCGGTATTGACTATTGAGCACTAAACAAGTGATTATAAATGTGTCAAAGTCTAAGCTTGAAAATTTAAGAATATACAATCTTTAATTTATGTATATGTTTTTATACTATTCATCTGATATTTTTTCTGTATTCAATTATTAGATATTCGAATAATTTACTAATCAAATTTTTAAAATTTATAACTATCCCTCTTAATATACGTGTATTATCTATAATTTGAATTCGAAATTTAGATAAATTTAGACAAGCTTTACACTACTAGATCAACTTTATGTTAGTTTTTAATTTATGTGTATATATATTTTGTTAAGCACAATTTATTAATAAAAAAAATAAAATGATGCATATAAAATCACCAACTAATTAATCCTCAGTCAGGATCAAATTGGGACATAAAATCTAAAAATAAAAACACAATACAACAAGCCAACATAAAAATAAACAAAAGTCAAACATAAGCTAAGGAAACAAGAAGCTGCAGCCAATACGTCAAGTAAACCATCAGCACTTCAAAGGTTAGCCAAAACTCAAGTCCCATCTCGAATTGGCTACAATACAACCAAATTGCTTGAAGTCCAAAAAAATAGGAGTAGACCCTACTATGTAGCAACGATAAAACACTGGACAAAGGAAGACGCCTTCATCAACGTCAAGAGCTCTTAAGCTTGAAAAAAAGGGTCTCAGTACAACCCTATTGAGAAGAAAAAGAAGCCTTACAGGCCATGAATAGAGCAGATCAAGAAATTTGATGGAGTGATGTTTGTTGCTAGAGAGGAAGGCGTATTTATGTATATATGTGTGTAAACTCAGAACTATTTGCCGGTAGTTCAGAGAAATTAAAGTCAAACAAAAAAAATAAGAAATCCAATACAAAACGTACTGCATTTTTTTAGCAAGATACAAAGCGTACTACTTAAGTAGTTTATAAACAGTAAATTAAGAAAAGTTCAATAATTAATTATGGATAATACAATTTGGTTGGTATTTTATATATTATAATATAATTTATAATCTCTCTATATTTTGTCATCCAACTTAGTTTTGGTGTAAATAATAATAACAGGAAACAAATGCCCCCACCAATATGAATTGAATCATGATTATTTAATTCATGATAATATGGCGTGTGAGATTTGCATGCCTAATAACGAGACCGTTTGCTATTAAAAGAAGGTGACTTCATTTTTTTACGTATAAAACAATAGGGAAAAATCACTAAATCTAAAAAGATAAATACAATCCTTAAATTTTTTTACAATAAATGAATAATATGTAATAATGAATTTTAATGTAATATGACAATAGATTCACCCGGTTACTTGTTGTAAGATTTTTTGTGGGATTAAATTCCTTTCTTGATTATAAATTATTTTTTTAAAAAAAAATAGACAACGGAAACTTTTTTTTAATTAATGTCACGACCGATCAGCAACATAATTTTTTTTTTGTTACAATCAGTCAACATAATTAAATATAAAAACATGAGTTATTCTTTAGATTTTGCGTGACCCAATTTAAATGATGAGATTTCCAGTGGGCCTGGGCCAAGAGAGGGAGAGAGGAGTAGATTGCAATCAACTTGTGGGCCGAATAACTACTGCAGGCCCGGCCGATTTAGAGGACCAGTTTAGTTTGTGCCTTATGTTTCGTACTTGTCAGTTGTCACGTTCAGTGGTTTCAGTTCGAGTAGTTTTGCATATTCAGAAGCCTGCAGAGAGGTTAGGGTTCTGAAGTTCCTCAATCTGTATTCACGGCATGGAAGCCATCACGGAGGGTGTAAACAACATCAATATTTCAGATTCGTACAAAAAGAATCGTATTCAAGTCTCTAATACCAAAAAGCCCCTCTTCTTCTACGTTAATTTGGCCAAGGTAAGCCGCGCGCCTTCAGTTTTTGTCGTTACTTTTTTTTTAATTATTTCTAAAGAGGGTTAAAGATGCTTTTATTCTTTCTGGAAGTTTCGTTTCCTCTAATTTTTAGTTTGATTGTCGAGAATTAGTTTATTTCAATCTTAGTGGTTGGATAACTTCCTTCTTAAAGGAGTTGGGTTTAAAGCAATTTTCCGTTTTGTTTTGAAACATTGAATGTTTGTTTATTGATAATTCATTTATTGGATGCATTGGCTTTCTTTAACTGGGCTGTTACTTCGTTTTTATTGCAGAGGTATATGCAACAACATAATGAGGTCGAGTTGTCAGCACTTGGAATGGGTATCAAATCTTAACTAAATCCTTCTTTTTATATTCATTCGGCCACTGTTCGCTCTTTCTGTTTTTCATATCACACCTTGGTAATTTGCGGCATGTCACCTTTTGGAGCATTAGAATTAGAAGTCATAAGATGTTTGTGCCTATGTTGAGAACAATTGCAATACGCTATTCATTTGTAATTTGAATTTGTTCTTTTAAGTGATCAAAGCATTTGACTTACAGATTTAGATTATGACCAGTATGCTTTGGTTGATGAATATATCAGAGCTTATGAAGGAAGAAGTGGAGAACTTATATGTTTCCCCCTTCCCATTTCTTGCTCTCTTTACTTATCGAGCAAATTTTAAAATAATGACTTTGAAAGCTGTTCCGCTTAATGAAATTATTTTTGAACGTAGACTGAGCTCAGTCGGGGTGGGGAGACAGAATGTAAACTCAGCATTCGCGTTTGGGATTTGAAGGAAATGAAACTTGATGGATATTTGGAGGGAACTAGAATGGCAACTCAACAGTAAGTTTGTAGTTGCCAATTGGGAATATGTTCCAATGTTTAAGAGCTGGTGGACTAATGCTAACATTAAAGTATAAGTATTTAATGTTTCTAAGTGTGAACTATAAGTATTTAATGTTTCTAAGTGTGAACAAGTTTATTCTTCAAGTGGCATTGGACGTGAAGAAAAATTAATGGGGAGTAATGCTGGAAATATTGTGAATTTATTGTATATGTAATGTGAAAGAAAAATTGTTTTCCTTTAGAATCAAACTTTGAAAAGATGCATGAATTCATGGACTAATGTTTTGCCTGTATGGCATTATGGTTTTGTTTGGGAAAAAAATGCGGAAGGATAGAAAATGGAACAAATTAAAATCAATAGTGAATCTAGGGTGAGTCTAGATTCTAGACATGATTAACACTGATAGTTTTCATTTCCTCCTTGTTATCCTTATTTAATCCTTGTATTGATTTACACGCTCTCTAGATTGAGTTGCAGATGATTAAAGGAAATTACATTTAAGTTTGCTGTCATATGTCTATTTAAGATCAAGGATGAAGCTTGCTAGTACTAGTGTTTTTCATTATATATCTGCTTCCTTCCTACTACTGTTTATTTGGACAGTTCTTTTGCTTCCTAGGGACAGTAAAACAACATTGCAAAAATGAAATGTATTTTTCTATCTCTTTCTAGCATTATCGTTTCCCAACCACTTCCTTATGTTGTAAGATGTTTTCAATTTATTTTCTATTTTTATTTTCAGCTATTGCCACCGTGGTTACTGTTGCTGAAATTTTGAAAAACAACGGGCTTGCTGTTGAAAAGAGTGAGATACTATCTTCTTCACCTTTCCTCATTTGGGAAATTTTACTCCCATTCCTCTCTCATTTTGATGAGCCTTATGTTATGGGAAAGGGTTGAAGAAATGAATTTGACTCGTGACTGAATCATAATGCAGAAATCATGACATCAACCGTGGACATAAAGGATGATTCTAGAGGTAGACCTGTTCAGAAGGCTAAGGTAAACACAACTTGCTGTTCCCAGAACATATCTTTTAGGGATGTCTTAGTTATCCTGATTGAATATTCTTGGGTTTTGTTTTATTACTTGGGTCATCAAAGTCTGACGTTTTTACTCTAACTTGGTATAGATTGAAATATTACTTGGGAAGACGGAAAACTTCGATGAGTTGATGGCCGCCGCTGCTGCTGCTGCCGAAGATGGTGAAAATGGAGATGTTGAGGAGCAGGGCGCATGAAGCGTGTCAAATGCTCCCCTGAATCTGGTGAAGATATGTTCTGTGTGATGACTTGCATTTTTGTTGTTAGGAATGTAGTAGCCAAGCATAGAATTCATTTCAGACTAACCTGGAACATTTAGTTCCAAATTTCTCTTATTTTTCCTTTGAAAGGGCTTTTTGCGTTCTCTATCCTTCATTCTTCTTGCTGCCCGTTCAGATCACTTTTTTGTTATCTAATTGTGAGGATGCATTGTTATGTTCCCTGATTTTACGCCTTTCCCAGTAAAAAAAAATTATAAATAAAATATTTTAATAATAATCTAAGTTCAACTGTTTAAATCAAATTTTAACAATTTAAATTTATGTATTTCTTATGTAAAATTATATTTATAATAATAGTCTTATAAAATATTGAATCTAAATTTTTAAAATTTTCATCATCTAAGATAGATGGAAATGGAGGGGAAGGAAATGGAGAGTGGAGGCACGGTTCTTCCCCCATATTATAAGGGCATTATGCCTATTTTGTTGATATAAAATGTTGTCGACTTAGTATTCATAAATTAATCATACAAATTCCTTATTGATTAAACAAATTTTTCTAACTAATAATTTTTATTAAGGATAATTTTAATACACAAAATAATTAATTTTAGCGAACCTTTTTAAATTTATGTACAATTATTAACATGTGCTTATAAAAAAGATTGGAAGAAATATTATTTAAACCAACGGATGCCTTTTTATGAAATGGAATTGGGAAGGTGGTGCCTGGATAAAAAAGAAGAGAGAGAGAGAGGTGACAATCTGTACATTTATATATAATTTAAAATTTGTACCATTCTTTGTTTTTAGTCGCATAGAGGTATTATTCTTAAGTCATTATATTCTATATGAAGTACATGCTTTTAATCTCGGACGTTAAAACACAGCAGAGCATCACAAGTGTTAGTTTGTTACTTACTAGGATTTGATGATATACATCAATAATTGGAGAAGAATCATGTTCAGATTTGTAACATATTTCTCAGTTTTAGGGATGACACTTAGTTGCCTTTTGGCAAAAATTAACACCATTATCACCGCTTAACCAAGATTTGAAACCACAATTTTGCTACAGAGTATTAAAGAGTGAGGAACACGGACAGTCAACATGAATTCCTAGTTTACATACTCTCATTTGCTCCGGGAAACGACCAAGTTACATATTGCTAAACATGCATTCTAACTAGATCCATCATTCTAACTAAAAGCAATCAAGTATATTAGCAAGAGAAGGAGATAAAAAAACAGAGCAGCAGAAGAATATCAAAACAGAATTTAAGTAGCAAGCCATTATTGAGTTCATTAATATTGTGCAGACTTTGTAAATGACATGTCCAGATAAGATTAACTTAAATTTTCAGTGAACCCCTAAATAGAGAGCTAAGATACTGAGCTTAACTTCTCTCAAATCAGACCACTAATAAAAGATCTCCAAAAGGGATCAAAGAACTAGAAAGAATGGGTTTTGCATGAACAGATTGATACAGAATAAAGAATAATTACGATTAAAGGTTTGATAACAGAAGTTACATCAGTACAATTAATGACATCACAAAAAGAATGATGTTTGTCACGTAATATTCCATTGTAAATATAAAAAGTAAGCAAAATAAAGAGTAAAACTAATCAAGGACATACATCTACATTGAATAGCACAATCTCCCCTGCACGAATTGGATATTTGCTCATGTGCAAAAAGAGGATATCCCCCCGCACATGATATAAGAGAACATTTGATAACTGATCAAACAAATAATTCAATTTTATGGGCAATTTTTTCATCTAAGATTCAGCTTCTTTCTTCTTGTTGGTGTCTTCTCTTAGATGGACAAAATTTTCTAGAATTAGGCCAAACCTCCCGTGTAATACACACGGGAAAAATAAAATAGACATGGATTTTGAGAGTAAGGGCCTGTTTGGTTTTGTTTCAAATCATAGTTTAAAAAGGGCTTATGGCCCAAACCTTAGTTTGGAGAAATTTTAAAACAAACAGCCATATTTATCCATAAATGCTTTTGGACAAAATCATGGTTTAAAACTATAGTTTTGAATAAGCTATTGAAACTAGCTTTTGGAACAGTAAAAGAACTTATGGATTATCTAATTACTATCCTACCCCTACTTTTTCTTACACCCTCTCTTCTCTCTCCTACTTTTTCTTACACTCTCTCTCCTCTTTCCTCTCTACCATCTCTCCTCTCTCTTCTCTTTTCTCTACCTCTCTCCTCTCTCTTACTTTTAATCAAATCATATCCTTTTTGGTAATTTACCAATATAAAAAGTTATTCTAAAAATAACTATCCAAACACTTATTTATTCATAACCATTTTTTTTTTCATAAACTCTTCTCTAAAAGCCCCTTTCCATAAGCTGTCCATAAGCCCTTTTTTAAAATCCTATCCAAACATGCCCTAAATGGCAATTGCACAGTAGCTAATGATTTTAATTTTATATCTTCTAAATGATTAGGGAAGACACATGATATACGTATTTTGATACATATGATTTAAAGCATTCATATATTCGATTGAGTTGCCCCTCTTGAATCCTGGTTCCATGCTTCCAGAAAGAACAACCACAACAGGAGATTCACTGCCAGTGACACACATCAGCGCCTTCCATATTATCAGTGCAGATGTAACAATCATGCCTAACCTAGAACAAGTATAAATGACAAAATAAAAGTATTATAAATAGATCAGAACAGAGCCAGTACAATGCAAAAAATCAACACAAAAACTGAGGGGAGCGAGAAATTCTTTGGCCTATAAATATAATGTAGTTGGTGAGTTGTTAAAGAATGCCATACTTGACCACCGCAACCTCTTTCATTTGTAAATCGAAAATGCCTGGAACAGGCAAAAACATAGAACGAGCATAACAAGATAGCGAAAAAAAAACATTCAGCAGGCTCCTCAGATAAACCATGAGGCTAATTTTGATGAAATTTGCAGGGTTATTTCTTTCCTGTTCCATTTATTGGTACAAAAAAAAAAAAGTCAATTCGAAGTAACCATGGAGGTCAAAAGAATCGGTTTCCCCCCATTCATTGCTTCAATTTTGTCAACGACATCGTTGAAGTTCTTGATCTTTACGAGTATGGGCAGACACAAGAGGAACTAACCTAGACTAACACCCTGGGTAAGGACCTGGCGGATCTCAAGAGATTTAATGGATTCCACAGTCTCGCCGATTCAACCCATTTTTGCGTCGCTTCTGATTCAGCTCTTCAATTTCTTCCTCTTACCAACCTCCCAATTGCTTCCACTTCGTCTCTATGGTTAGAGACTTCGCCCAGATTTATTGACACAAGTCCAGAACGCAAAAGGGGCCGTTTCCCATATTCATTTCACCAATAGACATTCACATGGCGAAAGGTAAAACATGGCAATATTTATAACGTGTTTCGATGTCTAAATATTATTATTTTATTATAATTTTAGTTGTGATGTCTAAAAATATATCTTAATTTTTAAATATTTAAGTTTACACATAAAAATAATAAATAGTTTACTTGTCTGACATTAGTATCGTTTAAGAAGAAAATAAATTTTATCTTATTTCTTATTTTTAAATTGTGGGTAAGCTTAAATACTTTCAAAACAAATTTACCAATAAACATGTGAACTAACTTCCTTTCCATCCATTTTTTGGGTCTGTAACTTTCTTACCATTAAATGATATTTTGTTGTATGATTCAGATAACTTGTTCAATAATAATAAAATCTTAATCCTAGAAAGAAATTCATCAAGATTTTGATTTGTACTAAATCAACGTTGAAATAGGAATTTAAACTAATTTGGTATAAACATATAATACTATTAGCCATTAACTCATCTTTTTAAAATATTAAACTCTTTGAAATATTGAAAATCAACTATTTATTTTATTTAAAGAGTTAAACCAAAATTCATGCTAAATATATACAATATCGTATATGTGATTATCTTCTATTAAAAAAAAGAACTTTTCAAAAGATTGAAAATCATCACCAATGTATCAGGGTGGAGTGTATCTGAAGTCCATTATTCATAAGTTATTGTATTTTTTTTCATTCTAAGATCAAAATAAAATATAACCTGATAACTTTAACTTGATCTATTGCACATTTTTTAATTTTGAGTTTCAACTTGATAATTTGTTCCCTTGAAAATGACTGATTTTAGCAAAATTAACACCATTTGAACCACCTCATGGTCCTTGGACTATTTTTTATATTGAAAGGGACTAATGTTTGAGACCGAGTAAATAAAAGGATGGGAAATAACAAAAAAAAAAAACTCCAGGAATTACAAACAAACACAATTAAAATACAAGGATATGTAGTGGTATTTTCCCTAATTTTACATGTACAACACGGGAAATCATCTCAGAATTTGTTCAAGCTTCAAGTCCAGAATTTGTTTATACTACTACAAATAATATTAAGAAGCATGAACCTGAGAAAGGAAAACTGGAAAAAGGTCCCAAACTATGAAGGCATCTATGTAAATTCAAGTTTGGCCTTTGGGGTTTAAATATACATGTATTCCTTTATACACATCTGAACAGGGGAGATGCCCGATTAATACTTGCAAGTTTGAAGAAACAAGCATTCTGATTCTGTCCTTTTCCTAGCATTCATTCAACTTTTTCTCCACTCTCTATTTGTTGAATAGCTTAATTAAGCTATATGCATATCTGCCAGCAAAATACAAACATAGCCTTTAATTTGTTAGAACAAGTTCAGGAGGTAGGCTAGCTGAGGCTGAATGATTTAGGGAGAATTACTATGAGTTCTTAAAGGAGGAATATAATCACGAAAAAGTCTCACAACAAATCAGCAGTATAGACTTGTTGTAATGATAAGTTCAGGTGTAAGAAATGACAACATGTCTATATTACTCACTTGTTATTGGAATTTCTTAATGATTACATTCATTTTTTTAGGACCACATAGTGATTCTCCCAATAATTTTTCGTGGTGAAAGATCAAAGAAAAGAAATAATGAGATCAATTCCTTACCCAACAATTAAGATGATTAATGCTACGGCAAATAAGAGATACTGATAGAAGGTGAACTTGGATTTGCTTTTGACATCATATCCTGGAGGAATATGCTTACGATTCACATATCCATATTGAGGACGCATTAAAAGAACAAACCCCAGAAGGAATCCTGATGTGAATCCTCCAACATGAGCTGAATTGTCAATCCGAGGCAGAAGTCCAAGTGACAAGTTTAAGGCACTAATGACCAAAAGAGTTATAAGAGCTGCACACTGATGAAAACAATAGGTTGAATTTTGTTTGAAAAAAATCGGTGCAAAGTCCTGTTTAAAAAATTTATTAGCTAGAAGGAATTGATATGTTTTTATATACAGAAATCACTAGTGCTCTAAAGAATTTATACACAGCGTACCAATACTCGAACTCGGGTACTTCTGACCAATGAAATTTTCAGACGGAGGACTTTTCACCGGTTTTTCCATTTTGTTTCTCATGAACTCCTCCAAAGAAGATTAAGTATGAAGAAAAGGTTACCTTATTTTCATAAATTGTCCAGTTGGTTAGAAGCTCAGAAAGCATGGCCCCAAGGAGTCCAAAAAGTGCACCAGAGGCACCAACTGATATGGTTGGTTTTGCAGATTCTTCCAAATGCAACATTGATATTAAGCTTCCAGCGAATCCAGAAAGTAAGTATAACAGTCCAATTCTAACTGCAACATATATATAAGGGATGAGAAAGTCTATATATATACTGATAAACTTCCAAAACGTTCAATGGGAAAATTCATCAAAATTAAATGCTTACTGGATCCAAATTCCTGCTCAAGCCGGATTCCTATGGATAAGAGACTAAATATATTGGCAATTAAATGTATAACTCCAGCATGAAGAAACATGCAGGTTATCAGTCGCCATCCTTCGTTTTCATCCACCACTAGTTCCTTTTGTAGGGCTCCTAACTTTTGCAATCTGCAAAATTAGTCAAGAAAAAAGGGTCAAACCTACTGATAATCATTCTATAAGAGATATGAAAATCCAATGAAGTTCAATTTCTACTTTGTGCAGAACAAAGAAGACTATAGGAATATGGGCAATACTGTCTTTAATCATTCAAGAGCTTCTGTTAGCTGATAATAAGGTTTGTGGGTTTGAGTATGAACTCCACAATATCGTCACAAGAACATTGATTAATCCTGGTTTTGAACTTCCTTAAGGGCGACTTATACTTGATGGGGTTAAATTTAAGAGTAGTGAGGAGGATAATTCTAACTCACAAATCTATCTCCAGACAGATGCAATGTCAATATTTTAATGGAAAAATCACTATAAAGTCTAAAGGATTATAATTACCAAAAAATCTCACAACAAGTGAACAATAAGCATGTATTGATAAGTTCCAATACAATGACAACAGGTCCATACTACATTCCTTCAATTCATTGGACCCTACAGTAATTTTCCCTGTTTTAATTCATTCCTTTCCATCTCTTCCATTTTCATTACTCCTTCAGAGTTTTCAACATTGCAATGGCTGTTTAACTAAATTGTTCATTCTTCAAGTTCAACAAATATCATTTCCTGTTAATTCCCAAAAGAAAAACCCCAACTCCCTCTGGGAAAGCTTCATATTGGACAATTGGAATGAAAGAGAACGAAGCAAAACCCTGTTACGATGAACTTTCCCTCCGTCCTTTTGCTGAAAGAAAATTAAGCAGTGCCGAATTTACTATGAAAAATCTAACTATCTAAAGCATAAATCAAAAAGAGAGAGAATTAGGAACTAGTCCTACGTACGTTCTGGTGGAAGGTCCGATAAGGGGATTTTCCTTGAAGGGTTGAAAAGAGAACCTTCCCAAATATTCTGAGAAGAGACATTTACGATCTTTGTCAATTTTTGAAGGGCAATCATTGTAGTACATTGAATACCAAAACAGTGCAACATTAACCACAAATACGAGCGGCACAAGCCATGGGAACCACGGCTTCGGAAGCGGCGGGGTAAAACGCGGTGTTGGTTGCGGAGTTTCTGATCGGCTCTTTCGATGCTCGCGTCTCGCCTCCATATCAGACGACGGCGACGGTCGGCTCTTGCGACATCCGTGGATCGTCTCAACATCATCATAGGAAGACGATGGTCGGCCCTTGCGGCCTCCGTGAGCCGTCTCAACGTCATAGGGAGGCGGTGGCCGGCCTTTGCGTCCTCCGTGAGCGGTCTCAACTTCGGAGGGAGGGGATGGTCGGCCCTTGCGGCCTCCGTGCTCCGTCTCATTGTCAAGCGGCGGAGATGAAGGGCTTTCCCCCATGGGAGAAAAGAGTGCAGCTTTTCCGTCGCTGGAAAGCGGCGGCAACGATGGGTCGCTAAGCTGCACCGACTATTAGGAGTGCGGAAGACATGAGGGGGAAAGAGAGGGAGAGAGAAAGCAAAGAGAGAGAAACTTAATTTGGTAAGGAAAGATCGAACAATTCTCGTTAGCGTTGGCAGTTAAAACAGCTCAGTTTCCCGCTAATAGAATTTGTTTCCATATGCTTCTTCCCTCGCGGTTTGGTTTAATCTTATAAAAAATAAGATTTAAAATTATAGAAAAGTTTTATAAAAAAAATTAAATAAAATAATTATCACATAGTTATTATTATAATGAGTTTTATAATTATTAAATTACTAAAAATAATATATACTAAAAAATAAATAAATAATAATTTGTTATTGTTTATTATCATCATGCTCTACTCTGCTCCTCTATATTTTGATATCATCTCATTCACTGTCCATCCCTCCTACAACATGCTCTGCTTTAAACAATGACGACCAGCATAGATAGAGGCGACAATAACGAGCCCATTGTTCATCCTTCTTCCAGATCTCGTTGTCGTCATCCCTCCTCCAGATCTCGTCATTATTGCTGCCTTCTTCTTCAGATTTCAAGAAGCGATGGCAGAAAAAGATAGAGAAGACGACGATAGAGAGGAGAGAGAATATTAAAACAAGTAGTTATAAAATAGTTATTGATCAGCCAAAAAAAAATTTCTCTAAACTATTCCTAAAAATTTATTCAAAATTATTATTTAAAAATTAAAATTGTTGTTTGATCTATAACCTCTTTTAGATATTTAAATATTATTTATTTAACTTTTAATCCAAACCTTCTAAAGCTTTAGTTTCAGAGTAAACTAAACACTCACAATATCTTACCGTACTAGGTGACTTGTTTTTTTTTTTTTAAATATTTTTCTTTCTTTGTTTTGTTTTTCTTTTTCCACTTTGCATGTCATGAATTGAATTAAAAAATAATCAGTTTTTTTCCCAACAAAAATAAATGTATATCCATCCATTAAATGATGCAGAAGGAAATCTTTACTATTTGAAAATTATATATATCTAATAAATCAATAATATATATTTTTATAAACATTAAGACTTTTTTTGTGACAAAACATTCGAGACATTTTAATGTAATAAAACAACTTTTTTACTGGTTTTAATTACACCGTATAAATCATCTTAGTTCTTAGCACAACGGTGATAATTAATGCATTTCCTTCATACGTGACGACTGACACTGCATATGACATGGCAGAAGACCTCACTGCCTCCTAAGCATATGACTATGATTTTTTATGACTTGACAGGTGATGTGGCGTGCCATCTTAGGTGCTGACTGGGACTAAGTGCATATGTGTCAGTCCAGGTGATGGCCACACGGACACTGACATGACTTTTTGATGATGTGGCCGGTGATGTGGCGTGTCACCTGATGCTGGCTGGACTAAGTGCTTATGTGGCAGTCCAGGTGGATGTCACATCAGCTTGTAACAGGAACTTGACATTGGTTGTCAGGTGATGCAGCATGCCACCCCAGTTGCTGACAGGACTAGGAGCTTACGTGTCAGTCCAGATTCCGCCACATTGATTGTTGATGGGACTTTTCAATTACATGTTGGATGACATGGCACACCACCTCAGTGCTGAGGCCTACGTGTTGGACAAGTGGCCACCACATTGGCTGCTGACATGGACTTTTTGATGACATGGATTGACTCCTCATATGGTGCCTCGTAGAGCTGGGAAAGCGGGTTGGCCCGTAGAAAACTGGCCAGCCTGCCTCCAGCCCGCCACTTTTTTTTTTTTTTTATTTTTTAAATTTTTAAAATACTAATAAAAAATTTATAATTTTATACCAATATAATAAAAAAATTGCTAATATTATACTCTTAAAAATTTCTATTTTTTTATAAAAAATCTTAAATTTTATATTTATAAATTTAAATAAACATTAACATAATATTAATTAATTATAATATGTAAACATATTTTAATAAATAAGTAATTATCTTTACTAGTATTCGATAATAGGAGTATTCAAAATAATATTTAAGTAAAATAAATAATAATATTAAAAATTAAAAAAAAAGTTGCGGGCTGGCGGGCTAACCCACCACTAAACGGGTTAGCCCCCCAATTTGGCGGGCTGAGGGGGCCGGGCTTTGTAGCCAGTCCGAACCCGCCCCTCTTAAGGTAAAACGAGTCCAGCCTGCGAGCTGAGCCCGTTTTACTAGGTCTAGTGCCTTGGATTCTTTGATGATGTGGCTGCCAGCTTGCGTGATGACTGGTGCGGGACTATGACATTTCGGGCCCCACAAACTTTATTCTTCGAAGCTCTCTCTCATCAGTCGCCATCCATGGTTTATCCCTTTTCTCTCTCCGATTCGGCCATTCCATGCTTAATTCCACTATTTTCGATTGCTAAGCCTTGGATTCAAATTCCAGTGCCTTTAAAAGCAAACTTGGATTCGCAAACGAAGCTCTCCAAAGAAACTAAACATCCGGAAACTTGGACTTTAACTTTTACAAGCTTCGGAGCTATATGAAATCCTCGGATGGAAGAAGCTGAAAGATAAGAGAAAGAAAGATGATGGGTCGTCGCCGTTGCAGAGCCACGCTTTTAGAAAGAAAGATGATTCCAAAGACTCAGATAACTCAATCACACGCATTCCTTCACTTCACTTGGTAATTTTCTCTGATAAAATCCTCAAAGAAGAAAGAGAGTAGTCTCTGCTTCTTCTTCACGGAACCACCACAGGCTCAGCAACGACCATACCCACAAGACAAGCGAAATGGGCAAGTTTATCAAATCGTCTCCATACACAAATACGAGGAAGATGAAATATTAGGAACAAAAGTAGGCATCATTGTTGTGATGCAGAAGAAAGCGATGAAGAAGAGTTCAGAGTGCCGGACATGGAAGCGAGTCGGCGGATGGACATGATAAGGTTGTAAGGGCAATAACTGACGCTGATTCGTCAGGTATAAAGGCTAGTGTTTTTTGTTCTAATTCGGCTTAGGCCCTCACTCATAAGTCATAACCTCACAAAAAATCACAAGTAGCATCAAAACTTGACAAAACCATTGGGGAAAAAAAGAGGACACAATATTTGCATCTGACATTATATTAAAAAGATCATCTTTTTTTTTGTTGATAAAATATTAAAAAGATCATAAACAATAACCTTAACAAACATAACATGGCAACGTGGATTGAATCAAACCAGACTTAGAAAAACCTACCCAATAAAAGATACAAAGGCTCAAATATCGCATTCCAATACCCATTACTACATTATTCATTCCCTCCAATTCAGTTCATCCTCTGAACTCCATCATTGCTTGCTCCATTATTATTACCACTACACTGTTGCTTTAGAGGCCGCAGAAGAACCATGGCACAAGTTGAATCCATACCAAATACCATTGGGAATGAAGGTGTTGTAGTAAAACGTAATAGCCTTAATGTAATGTCCATAAACTGTTACTTTCTCTGGTTTCCATCCATCGTATCCATTCCTGTACAAATACAGATAGCATACTTGATACGTACATGGACCGTATACCTCATACGTATCCGTAGAGCATCGTTCGAATGCCCTAGAAGATGGGTCATCTACCCGTGGTGCATAAACCTGATAAAATGAAAGATACAGAGAACAGAGTGATCGATCGATCTCTATGAGTGATTATTCTGATTCAGAACAATGTTGTTGACGGTGAAGTATTAGAAATTACTAAACCTGATTGCCATAAGCATCGCCGAATACGAGACTGATCTGATCTCTGGTGTATCGAGGTGAATAGCAGCTTGTCTTTATCGTTACTCTGTATGAGCAGCTCGCTTGATTCTGCAACAGAAAGAGATTGATCGAGTATGAATCTGAGATCTGAGAATACTAATTTAAGTTTGAATTTGAGAATCCCTATTAACATTGTTCCTCTTTCTGGATAATCTCTTGCTTTGTGTGATTTTAAGGTTTTATACAAAAGTAACTTTTCAAAAGAAGAAAAGTAACATTGTTACTCACCTGATGCTGATGGGTTTCATTGAGCTTGAAGGATTCAAGAGCTTGGGGTTGAGTGAATGTTGGGTTGGCCTCTGAAAACGCAATGATGAAGGCAATTATGAGAAATGAAATCAGAGTTTTCATTGTGGAAGAAGAAGAAGAAGAAGACGAGAGTGATTGGTCTCTTTCTGGGTTTTTTTCCGATGAAAAGAAGAACGGAGCAGTCTTCTTATTTCTCCAGGAGATATATTCTTGACTGATCGGATCTACAAAATTTAGTAATAATTTAATTCCTACTTAATCATAAGAAGACAAATATGATTGAAATGTAATCTGTAAACTTTCTTATTTAATGTCATAAAAAAAGTTAGTACACTTTAATATATTTGTCAATTTCTTCATAAATGAATATTAAAAGTTGGGAAATTTTCATTATATTCTTACCCGAGTACTTAATAACAAATCATTATATTAGGATTGAAATATATATTTGATGAATAAATGGATAAACCTCGTCAAAATGTCACTTCTTAGAATCTAAATTGGTCACCCTCTGAATGCTAAGGCAACGAGTTTTAGGGAGATGGAGTTCGCTCCATGGGTGTTGCCAGATTTGCTTTCCTTTTCGTTTTATCTTTTGAAACTTGGGCAGCAGCAACGATAGTAGGGGCAGTTCTTGACGATGATGACTTGCCGATTGAGGGGATTGATCAGCCCAAATACAATGGTTTGTCCCGAAAGGACTGTAATAAGAAAATTTTGTTGGCCGTAATCAGAGTCAGGAATAACCGTAATTGTCACCCTTCCCCATTGTCAGTCATGGCTTGGAGGGTTGATACTTTAGAGAAATCACTCGTTTATTTTGAGGAGAAAGATACTGCTTTGTGCACGCATTGAGACCAAATCTTATACTCTGTGTATTTGGGTTAAGTAAAAAGTGTTTTTAGAGTTAAATTATTGTTTGGTTTAAAAGGTATCAACACCTATAAAAATAATATAATTTTTTTTGGAGAAAATAATAATTTGAGACAAAAGAAACTATAGTTTTCCATAAGTATCTCCTACCAACTTTTGAAATTATTTTTCATGGACAAACATATGAAATGACAAAAATGCCTCTCTTTATTTTTTGTCATCTTGTTGTGTCTTTTTTGCCGTTGTCATTTGACTTTGTCTCTCTTCTCTCGTCTGGTTTTTTGCTCTCGTAAGGAATCGTGTGCTCACAAGTCGTTCTCCATTGTCGTGCCTTCTTCTCGGCGTGTGGGTGATGCAAATCGGAGCTTATTCTTCTCCTACTTCTTCCGTTCAGGCTTCTCGATGCGTAAGTGGTGGAGATCTCGACGTGTTCTTCTTCCTCTTTAGCGTGTGCGTTGCCCATATCTCAATTTCTTCTTTTTCTCCGGCATCTTCCCCACTTCTCCGTTGACTCCCGTCACGTGTACATCACTGGAGCTCGTATTCTTCTTCTCTTCAAATCTCGTCAGTGGTTGAATTTTAGTTTAGATCTTTGAGTGAATTTGTCCATCTCTCTTGCTCTTTCTTTCTGATCTTCTTCCCTTCAAATCTGATCTTGCCCTTTCTTGGATTAAAAAAAATGCTTTTTAGTTTTTATGGGGAAAAGTATTTTGCTCAACAAAATAGAATTGTTGGGACAACCGTACAATCAACGATGTGAACATAGCAAATTCATATTCCGAATCCGTCAATTCTAAAATATTTCAATGTCTGCAAGAAACGGAAAAGTTTTTTTTTTCTGGTGGGGAAATAAGAAATGAAAAAGCTTTTGCCTAAAATGGGTAATCTCTTGATTCTAAAATTGGCTCCAATAATCAGGTTAGATGGCTTGAAATCCATCCAAGTTCAACCAAGCTAATTTAAAGGTGTTTGTGTAATTTCTTTTACTTCAAAAAAATATATTTTGTCATGTTTATAAAAAGTTATTTTTTCTCTTTAATGTCTTAATTTATGTATTATTCATTACTCTAAATTTAAAATTACACCCTAAATATACAAGCTTTATTAATTATGTATGTATATTAATTACACCCTATTCATTACTCTTAATTATTATTAATTATTTCGTAATTACTTACGTATATTATTTATTATTTTAATATCAAACAGAAAATATAAATTTAAAATTATACTATATAATTATCATTTAACCAAATATCTTTTCTATTAATTTATTTATAAAACAAGGCATGTCGATCGTCTTTATGAGAGAAATGTCAAATGCAAGGCATGTTTTGTATAAGATCATACACACATACCAGGCATATTATTAATGCTCGAAACGTTATTAAAATGTGATGGCAAAGAACAAGTTATTAGAAATGCAGATCATTAGGAGTTTGCATGGAATCAATCAATCGTTATCCTTGTGTCCTATTACTTCATGTAAATTTCAGTGGTTTGGGAAGCCGGCTGCTTTAGAAGTTTGAATGTAATCCTGAGCCAGTTCTTGTACATAATTTGTTTCAGGTTATGATTTTTTTTTTCAAAAAATTTAAAAAAAGAGGTTAGGTTTACTTACTATCTAAAAGGTAGGGAGAAATCTCACTTTTTGTTAAACAATATCAATATCAATATCAGGCAGGGCGAGTCGTCAATTACTCTCAAGAGTAAAATTAGGCACCTAAAAACTAAAATGTCTTTCTAAATGCTGTGATTAAAATTACAATAAAATAATACTCAATCAGAATTTAACACCCTTTAATGAAACCACGGACTATGGTTCCGGGTTATACAATTATTTTTTTTAGTTGCTTACCCGGTTTATTAGAATTTTGCCCTAATTATACCTGAATTTAACCCGCGTCGCGCACCTAGTTATAGTGAGTAAATCTTCAACGAATTTTTTTTTTGTATATGTCACAACTTAAACTCAATACCTTACTTAAATAATATTAAATCATTTACTAAACCTCGTTCCGGTTATGCAATTGAATCGCTTATTCACCTTTTCATTGCTTCTGAGCAGGGCACGTTGAGTTACTCAGTCCAGTGATGAACCCCTGTCGCATATGCACGAAGTTTTGCTCATTATTATTATTATTTTCTAATTTATATACATTAAATATATGTAATTAAATATTTTACTATTTTTTTATTTTTCCCAATAATAATAAAAAAACTTTTTAGTATGCTTTTTTATGATATTTTGTAATTTTTAATTTTATTTTATAAATTTTATATTTTAATATATTTATATTTTCATTCATTAAATATATCTTTTTTAGCATTTATTTGTTTTAAATGGTACATCAATTCCTTTTCTTTTTATAATACCAATATCTTTTTTTAGTCATTTTATATCTCAACCTATTTTTTGATATATCATCCAAATAAATTTATTTCATGAAAGTAAGTTAGAATAAAAATATATCAAAACATAAATCACATTATTTTAACTCAAACCTCAATTTATAAAAGTGAATTGGAATAAAAACTATTTTTACCAAGGCTATCCAAATAGTTCACTATCGTGTCTTGTGGTTGTGAGAGTAATTTTTCATCTTTTTTTCGGTTAATATATTAAAAAAAATTATGAGAAACAAAATTTTACGGACTTGTTTTCTCATCGTCAGATTGATTTTGGAGTTCTCATAAAATAGTGTATTTAAAAGTGTTCTAGAAAAACATTTACTTAAGTTCTTAACTATTTTCAAAAAAAAAATATATACAATTCTTTATATCTTGTTCTAAGTTTTTTTTTTAAATACCGTAAACTTATAACTTGTTTTAAATAGTACTGATATAAATGTTTTTTTCACTAATTCATATCTTATTATATTAAGTTCAAATTCCTTTCTGTATCAATTTTCGTTACATTTATCTCTGAAAGAAATACATAAACATCAACAATAAATGGCACTTAATTAGTAAGCAAACCCACAAATGAAGGGGAGGGAGGAATGAAATGGTACATGGCCCACGCAAGATAAAATAACCACATGTCTTATGAGCTGTTACATATCTTCAAAATTAAAAAATAATAATAATAATAATATGAATATGAATATTTGCCCTTTTGCAGGGAAAAACTTATTACAAGAAGCTGTGGAGCAAAAGAAACTCAGAGGACTATCCAAGGTCCTAAGGCTGGCTATAAAGCTCTCATTCAGAACTCTGTTGGAGGCTTCAACCTTATTAATCTTTTGATTCTATCTTTCTCTGTGTTTTCCAAATACCCCTTGAAAAGATACACCGCGAAAATGTCAATCAAAAAATCCAGAAGAAATTACTCAACAATGATACGCACAAGTAAAAAGCAAGAAGCTTAGTTCAATCATAGTAGATACAAAAATAAAAGAACTTAACCAACAATGGTGATTCTAATGGAAGGGATTTTCACCCTTTAAACATGAGATCTCAAGTTAGAGTTTGCGTGAATGTAAAAATCGTCTTTAGGAAAGCTATCCCTAATTGAATCCAAAGATACTCGAATCTGACTTAGTAGTCTTGTAAAAAAAAACCTATGAAATATTGTATATACTACCATGAACATCCGATGCGTTTGTTTCATCCAAAATGGATGACATCTATGATCTTATGACAGCGCCACCGGTTTACACATAGATGATGAATGCAGACCATAGATATGGGCATGCACAATGAATAACAGACCAAAAAAATGACAAGGATCTCAGGTTTGCTATTTCATCAAATAATAGTGAAATTATCCAGAATGTCACATCACCTTCCAAACAATTTCATCCAAACACAAGCAGATTCTTCCATACTTGTCGAGGAAAAGGCGCTCAGTTGGAGGCTTCCCACATACGTCCTTCAATACTGAGGTTATCACAAAGATCACTTCTGACACTGAAGAGAAAAATGCTGTCAGTACTAGTGCAAATCTTTAAGAACATACATTACTGTAGTCACGATGCATTTTCTGTCTTTTAGTAAGTTTGAAACTGCAAAAACAAGGTTTAGAACCAACGATTTCTTCACCCTCACCCTTGTTCACAGTAGAGTGACATACGCAGCTTGACCCACATTTCATTGATCACTAGTTTTTATTACTACACATTTTTAGAAGCCATTGCCAAAATCAACCCATTCCAAAATCACTGTATTATTCCGTAGAAGTTAATTAGATTAGCAATATCAACAAAGCAGTCATTCTACTTTTAAAACCAGCCAAAGGTAATTATTTTCAAGACAGAAAGAACTAGTCACTCCAATCAAATGTTATCTAAGAACCCCCCACCCCACAATCGCAAAGAAGAAAAAATTAAAAAGAAAGAATAAAGAGCATATATTAGATGAAATGGTTCTGTAATGTTGTTTGATCAACCAAAAAAAAAATATCAAAAGAGATGCAGTAAATACATACAGGCAAGTTCGTCATACTCATCCTTTCCCACAACATAGATGCTGACATCTCCAAGCACTGTGTATACAATATAAACTGACCTGATAGCAAAACATAAATTCTCCAAGTAAAATACAGTAATATCATAAGAGAAGGAATCATAAGGCCAAGGAATACAAATAACAGTTTGCAGAGAAGCAAATAGTAAACTTGAGCGAAAGTCAATTGTTTCAATTCAAATTTCTGATTTTAATGGCTTTAGCAACTGCCCACTCTAAACTGCTAAAATTTCATTGAACATGCTTGTCATGCAGGGATTGTGCAGGTTCCTCTTCTACAATTTATTCCCAATTTTCCAACCTTGAATGACTCTGAAATGTGTTATTTTTCCAATCTCAGGTTTATTCTATTCAAGTAACTAGCATTATTAGCTTGCTAAACTTTATCATATTTAACAACACACTGGAGAACTCACTACATTCAATCTTAGCTTGCATTGATTTTGATTCAGATAAACGGAGTCAACAACCATTTCATCTAAGTTAGCACTGATTCTGATTTACATAAACAGACAGCCCATGTACAAGGTCATTCCTCCCAAGCATTGATTTTGATTCAGATAAACAGAGTCAACAACCATTTCATCTAAGTTAGCACTGATTCTGATTTAGATAAACAGACAGCCCGTGTAAAAGGTCATTCCTCCCAAGCAGTTCCCAAAAGCTTCCCTACAGTGTACTCAGGTAAGGCAATTTATATAGGTCTGCGTACATGTAGCACGTCTTCAAAACATGAGAAAAATGAGAGCACAGAGTATGTACTTGTGGCTAGCGACTAGGAGCTCTTCATTTTTGACACCTTTCAGATTATCAGATCCCAGTTTAACCAAGAAAGAGCGCCAATGCAGCCGCTCCTCTGCAGGAACTCCATGAAAACTGCAATAAGGTAAACCACAGGGCTAAGCTCAAACATCATCATAAAGTTTATACTAAATGTATCTGTTTAATGCTAGATAACTGCAGATCTACTCAAAAGATACCACACAAGAAACTTCTCAATTTGCCAGGGCATATGATAAAGCTCAACAATATTTGCTTCCTTTATTTCTACCGCAAATAGTCATCAACATATTTTTCTTTCCACCACTTCCTCAGTGCTACAAGTCAAGTCAAGAATGCCATAAACAAATTCAAGCAGAAGTACTTGGAAAGCAAGTAGTGACTTTCATGAAAGGCATTTGTTTTTTTTCCCCCACCTGAAAATTACCCAAATTAGAGTACTGGACAACTTATCGCTTCTCAGTGAAATTTCAATCAACCAAACAACAGATTTCAAAAAATTGCGGCTGGGTGGGTTGCTTTCTGCTCAAATGCCCACTATTCAAACTGTTCACATAAAAAGAACAACACGCTACACAGATTAATATCCTGTTAAATCCGATCCCGATCCAACAGATCATCATATACCTATCAACCTGCACATACATTTTTACCAACACTACAGCGAGATCCCACGTTTATACGTAACCTTTATAATCAAAGCGAAAATAACACACAAAAACTCGATGACAAACAAGGAAGATGTTATCTTGAGAAACGGGAAGAAGAGATCGGAACGCACCGTTCGATGAGGATATTGCCCTCGGAGTTGGCAACCACGACGGCAAGTATCATAGTGTCGATTTCTTACACGATGCGGTCCTCGTCTTCCCTATCGGCGTGTATCAAATTGATGTCTGAGATCTCCCCCTCCACCTCTTCGCTGGTTGTGGTGCTCAATTACTAAAAAGCCCCAGATACACAAGTTATTTACAGACAGACCATTCCATTCGCTGATGGATCTTTCTTAGGCTAACACCGAAATTATAATTTCTAATTAAATAAACACTAAATATTTTTATAAAAAACTCTTTCATATTAACAAACGTATTTTAATATCAAAAGAAGAAGTAATAGTAAAACAAAATGGAGTAAGTAATATCAGCCACTTTTATGAATACTTAATGTGTGGTTCCTCAAAGTATATCAGCCCTTCTAAATATAGGAATTGGAATGGAATAATTATTACCTAACTAATGCTACTTCAATTATTGAGTGCATAAATAGAAAAATGATGTTTCTTAGAAACAAAAACAATTGTAAATATATATATATATGAGGGCATTGCCTTATCCGTCTTTTGTATATCAGGTATAGGGGGGACTAGTTTTTAGCAAAGCCGTGTATTACTAAAATGAAATGGTAATGAAGGGATAGAGTCGGCTGCATGTGAAAATGAAAGCACAACCCAGCTTCATTAATTATTTCTGTTGAGAAGTTGTTCTATCAAGTCATATCTTCTGGTTTTAGTGTTCTTCTTCTTCTTCTTCTTGTAATCCTGAAGCTCTAAAACATTCTCTGTTTCCAGCTCAACCATCATGGCCCTGCTAGGTCAGAGAAGAGATGTGTTGTTGGCTGCATTATTTACGAAGCTTTCTTCTGAGAATTGAAGCAGATCAAATTGGAGAAGAACTGTGATTTTCCCATATAAATTAAGTTTTAACCAAATCAACCTAACTAATAGTGTACACACAGTTCCCTTTAATTTATATTATAAATTAAATTTTATATATATTAAGAACTAAAATATATATATATATACACGCACTCTTAGTATATTTTTTTAAGTGTTGCCTTTATCCCATCCTAATGACTAACTTTTTATTTAATAACAGTATGAATGACACTAACTAATTATTAGTTAAAATGATAAACGATATTATCTTATAAAAAAATATAAATTAGAGGAAAGTTTACGTATAACTTGGCTACAAGCCCTTCAGCCTATCCATTAGAATTTGGGTGCTTGAGATCTACCCATATTATCATATGCACCTTTATTAATTGGGCTAGTTTTAGATGACTCTCAATTCAAGCACTTTGGATTCTATAATATGTATAGATATACATATATATAATATATTGATCTCATATTTAATATATAACTTAATCAAAAAATTTATCTTAATTTTAAATATAATTTTTTTAATATTTATCTATTTTTTTAATTTACTTTATAGATACTCTTTTAATAATAGTTAAATAAAAAATTAAGAGAAAAGATTAAAAAATAGTTAGATATTTTAAAAAAAATTATATTAATTAATTAAATTTATTTATTTAATATAATTAAATTAATTAAATATATTATATATTAAAACGGATCAAAATAAATAACTAAAGTTTTTTTTAGAATTTAAAACGTAAAAGTAATCATCACATGTGGCCCCATTATTCAGAAGTTGATGATGATATGAAGAAAATGAGAAAGTGACCCCACCATTATCACTACAAAGGTGGAATTATATTATTGATTGAGGGAGGGAGAGGGTGTAAACTGCAATTATCAATTATGGAGATGATCCAATCCTTTCTGCCATTAAAAGCCTACATACAAGTTATTGTTTCATTGGTAATCAATCAACATCATTGAAAAGTAATGGGAAAATGTGGGGGGGAAAGATCCTTATATTATCCAATAATAACTAAAATGTCCTGATAAATATTATATTTATTTTCACGGTTTTTTTTAACCAATAGAGGACAAAATCTTAAAGAAAATCCATTGAACTTGTAGATTTCTTTCAGAACATATATATATACAATTAACATATTTAAAATATTTATTTTTATATATCATCTTCAACTAATTAAAAAAATTTCTAATTAATTAACCAAACTCCTCTAACTAATAACTGATATTTTAAAAATAACTAATTATAGTTAACTTTTTTAACTTATATAAAATAGATAATATAATCTTATAAAAAAGATAATATTATAAAAAAAAAAGTTAATGGGCATCATTGTCCCAAAACTATTTGGTGAGAATTAATAACTATCCTAAACTATTATTTATTGGAGCAATTTTGATGGATTTGTTGTGACTCTTATTTTATTCAGTTTTCAGCCTTCATGCTCTCTCCCTATCTCTAGATCTATATGCAATTATTATTTAATTAACCAAGAAAATGATGTCGTGCCACGTGGCAGAATATATCTATCTATATTACTCTGTTCTTTGGAAATAAGCCTCAAAGTGACAGCACATTTGTATCCGCGTTGATTTATTTCCCGTCATAATTGTTTCTCCAGCCCTAGATAAATATAAGGGAAAAAGACAAAGAAAGACTATATGAATTAAAAAAAGATAATTTGGGCATACAAATTTATAAAAAGACAGATTGGGCAGGAGGCCCAATCTGTCTTTTATAAATTTGGATGAAAATACCAAATTGCCCCCGGAAGATAAAGACGAAGCTTTGGCATCAATGTGCAACAGTAATTTCAAAGATTCCATTTCGTGTTTCTATCTGCAGCAATTCAATACTATTTATATATTTTGTTATATACTTTTCTTTCTCTCCTCTCGTTCTTGAGTTCTGTCTACAGCAATTAACTTTGATTTAAATCTTTCAGTATCATTATCAAATCGGTGGTCCGGCAAATTTCTCCTCCTTCGCCCACCTTTAATCTTATGAAACTAGTGGTCCAGCAAATTTCTCATCAGAATTCCTTAGATATGAATGGAGGCACGCATGGGAATCCAGCTCCAGCTGCAGAGAAGGGACGAGGATCAGACTGAGTTTGAGAACGGTAGAGTGAAACATCCCCAAAGGTGTTTGCAAGTTCCCAATAGTGTTTGCAACTTGCTTAATGGTGTTTACAACTTCCCCAATGGTGTTTGCAACTTTCACAATATTTGTTACAACTAATTGCACAAGGGTATTTACAAGTTCCCTTAATGGTATTTGCAACTTACCCAATGGTGTTTGTAAGTTCCCCAATAGTGTTTGTAACTTACCCAATGGTGTTTGCAAGTTTCCTAATGGTGTTTGCAAGTTCCCCAATGGTGTTTGTAACTTACCCAATGGTGTTTACAAATTTTCCAATAGTAGTTGTAACTTCCACAACATTTGTTCCAACTAATTACACAATGGTATTTGCAACTTACCCAATAGTATTTGTAACTTTTTCAATAGTATTTACAACTTCTATAACGTTTGTTGCAACTAATTGCCCAAGAGTATTTACAAGTTTCCCAATGGTGTTTGTAACTTACCCAATGGTGTTTGTAACTTTCCCAATGGTGTTTACAAGTTTCCTAATAGGATTTGCAATTTCTCCAATGGGATTTACAACTTGCATAATGGGATTTGCAATATCCCCAATGGTGTTTGCAACTTCCACAATGGTTGTTGCAACTAATTGTATAAGGGTATTTGTAAATTCCCCAATAGGATTTATAACTCTGATAGTGGGATTTGCAAATCGTTTTATAAGGTCTGCAACTGATACAATTAGTATACCGCTCTGCTAATGATGCTTGCAAGTCTTGCTATGGTTTTTATAATTTTCACAATGGTATTTACAACATTCCCAATGGGATTTATAACATATAACCATAACGCACTGTACAATTTTATTCATGACATTGACTACTTAATTGATGCCACTCGCAAAAAATCATCCTGCCTATGACAGCAATTATATTTCATATGAACAAATTTAAAGTAGACATTAATATCACACAATATCATGATAGTGTTAGAATTGCTTTTTAATAAAATCATGGTTTGGGTCATTTTAAATTATTGTTCTTTATAAGTAAGAAAAAAATGGTACTGGGGGGCCAGGAAAAATGCCATTATTTTAAATCATCAGTTCATCATATATAATTGAGGCTTCTGCTTAGCTATATATGCATGAGGCTTATCCATTCTATTCAAATACTACCAATCCAATATTTGCAAACTCAGGTTTCTTCCTAATATATGTCAGATGACTCAACTGAAAAGTCCATTTTCCCTATGAATCTTGGGTAGCAAAGTTTTTCTGCTAGCCGCTGATCATTAAACACAGCAGAGACAGCAATTGACTATGATTGCCACCGGTCACTTCTAAAGAAAATAAAGCGCAGAAACTTGATGTTTCCAGACGTAAGTGCCACAACCTTGATCGCAAATTCAGATAGCGATCCTTCTCAAGACAAATTAATAACAATGCTGGAAATATATAAATTTTCCAATTTGAGTTTAATGTTATTATTAACCAAAAACATTCTAAAGATAATATATTATTAACCAATAGTATTTCTTTGAAAAATCGTAGTTAAAGAAACAAATAGATAATTCATCATCTCTGTCAAGGGTGCTGATGTCATTGTATGTATCCACTTGGATATGAAAATCACTTTCAAGTTTTACGTTGGCCTTAATAACAAGGGAGATTAAACTTACAAGCTAGACCTATTAATTATACACACAAAATACAAGTAACAGGGCCTAACAAGCACAAGCAAGTCATTTAGTTTGGTAGAGCATACATGGCAACGCAAAAGTTGATCGAAGACAATGAGCAGTGGTTTAGCGGATTCATATGTCCCAGGATGCCCACTTATGAAATCAATCAGGGAAATAAAAACATGATAAAAAGTCGTTGTGTTGCTTCCAATGTGGCATATGGATTTCAGACATTCATTGTGGATTCCCAACACTTACAGATTGAAATTAAGGGGAGAAGAATACGATAGGATCATCAATGAAGAGGGCATGGAATGTCACCTTCCATTTCACCATTCTAGTCATGATAAGTTAAGATTTTATACTCCACCTGCATCCTAGAATATTACTTCAAATACAACTCTCCAACAGTTACGAAGGCAATACAACAAAGTCAAATTTTAGGAAGTGGAACCACTTAGCAATGAAATATATAAAGAGCTACACACATGAGGAAACAGAATGTGACATAGGAACCAACTGCCCCTAACACTGCAGAGTTGGGGATATCCTTATGATCAGCTAAGGAAATCAGGTTAACTAGGCTCGAGGATAACATCCATGATCATGGACTTTTCATAAGTTCTATACATGTCAAAGCAATATTCAATTTGGTTTTAACTTTATGCCTTTCCACACCCAAGAGTAAGCTCCAAATCATCCATTCCCTCCTCTTGCACTATCATCTCGCCCTCCCACGGTTTGTGCAATTAGTTGTAACAAATATTGTGAAAGTTGCAAACACCATTGGGGAAGTTGTAAACACCATTAAGCAAGTTGCAAACACTATTGGGAACTTGCAAACACCTTTGGGGATGTTTCACTCTACCGTTCTCAAACTCAGTCTGATCCTCGTCCCTTCTCTGCAGCTGGAGCTGGCTTCCCATGCGTGCCTCCATTCATATCTAAGGAATTCTAAGGAGAAATTTGCTGGACCACCAGTTTCATAAGATTAAAGGTGGGCGAAGGAGGAGAAATTTGCTGGACCACCGGTTTGATAATGATATTGAAAGATTTAAATCAAAGTTAATTGCTGTAGACAGAACTCAAGAACGAGAGGAGAGAAAGAAAAGTATATAACAAAATATATAAATAGTATTGAATTGCTGCAGATAGAAACACGAAATGGAATCTCTGAAATTACTGTTGCACATTGATGCCAAAGCTTCGTCTTTATCTTCCGGGGGCAATTTGGTATTCTCATCCAAATTTATAAAAGACAGATTGGGCCTCCTGCCCAATCTGTCTTTTTATAAATTTGTATGCCCAAATTATCTTTTTTTAATTCATATAGTCTTTCTTTGTCTTTTTCCCTAAATATAATGTAGGAGTCTGTTGAAAATTTTAATTTAATTCTTAATGTAAAATTATATCCACTTTTATTTATTATAGAAATAATTTAAAAAAAATTAATATATATGTAAAAAAAATTGGAGTGTTACATTTAAAATTAAAATAAATTTTTAATTAGTTACAATATTAAGAATGGGAGCAATTATATCAATTTTGATGAACTTATAAAATACAATTGAGCTAAACTTTTGTAAAAAAAATATTATTTATATATTCTTAATGTATGAACTAATCAATTAATTTAGATAGATTAAAAATTAAATAAATTAATTAATTAATAAATATAATATGATCTTTAAAGAATATTTTTTTATAATATTATATTATATATTATTTTATAAATTATATAAATTTATTTAAAAAATAATAAATTATTTTATAAGAGTAAATACTTTTAAAAAGTCATCCCAATAGCTGATTTAAAGTAGGGGTGAGCAAAGTACCTGTAACCTAGTGTACTCGTTCAGTCCTAGCGTCAACTTGCCTATTTTGAGCCCGCCCAAAATAGGTCCGTAACGAGCGAGTTTAAGCCCTTATATTTTTTAATTAATTAATTATTTTTTAAAAATAAAGATTATAAATGATCATATTATGTGTATATTATGGACTGTCTGTTTACAAACTTATAGTGATAATTGATGAATATTATGATTATAATGTTTTCTTTTATGATTTTATGATGAATAATCATATTATGTGTTCACTGTGAACTTCAAATAGGCTAAAATAGATTTTTTTTTATATCTTTAACAAACAGGCTGCCCATGCCTATTTTAACCCAAACGGGTTCAGTCCAGCCCGTTAATACGGGTTTAAAAGGGCTGGGGCACGGGCATGGGCTAGCCCATGCCTAGTTAAAGTTATACGGCGGGGCACGAGATGACCATCAAGCCAACTCGCCCCGCCCGTTGCTCTGTCCTAATTTAAAAAGAGGAAATTCAGCTATGTTACCCTTTTTTTCCCTCACCAATTCAGCTTTCTTACAATTGATGCTACCTCAAAAAAATAAAACTTTTTATACTTTAGTAGGATAAAAGAGTTTTTAATAAAATTAAAGTTGAAGTAAAAATAAAATTAAATTAAAAAATTTATTTTAAAAATTTATTTAATATGTTAGAAAATGAGTATATAATTAATATATATTTTAAAACAAAAATAGATGAAAGTAAAATAAAAATAAATATTCTTATTATTTATCCTAATTTTTCTTTTTCTCTTACTCCTCTTCTGCTTTATTTTTCTCTCCATTCGTTAAAGTTGTCTACGAAATTGATACCGTAAGAGGAATAGTCGTTCGTATTATGGTGCTTGTTGAACTGAGCTAGAGATGATGGAGCTACGCTACCGATGTTGTTACACTCGAGGTGACTGCTATAATAGACGGTACAAACTATCACAGTCGCTGGTGGTGCAAAGGAAATAGTTATTGCCATAGCCAAGTACAAGGATGTAGGTGTGAGTGACAAGAATAAGAAGAAAATTATCCGCTAGTAAGGACGGGGTAACTAATGTTTGTCATATATAGGGATAACGTCAACTAGAGTAACGTTGACGGAGAAGGAAACCATATCAAATAAGAGGCAACGTATTAAGGAAGAAGATGCCATCTTGTTCTAATATGAGAAAAGCTAAAATTGTATAATAATTTTATAAATTGAAAAAAAAATTAAAATATTTTACTTACATAGAATATATCAATTTTTAACTTTCTAGATAAAATTAAAATAGAATAAAATATTAAAAATAAAAATAAAAATAGAATTAAATTATATAATACTAAATAAAAAAAATACTTAAATCTACTCCTGCGTTCACTTCACATCTCTCAATTCTATTCTATCAAACATTCCCCTTTTGTTCTTTTCTCTCGACTTCTAGATCGATTGACCAGAATCCAATACGATACAGTAAAACAAGGAAAAAATAAATTTAGCGAGAATAAAGATATTTCTGAGCAAAAAGAATCAACGCGATTAATTTAGAAAAATTATTCAATAAGAGTAATAAAAAAAATTGAGATCCTAGAATCAAAACATATTCTCAAATTAAAGTAGATATTTAATACTCCTCTCTTTCATCTAATTAAAAAATTAATTTTAATTTAAAATATAAAATTTATTTTTTATATTTATTAATTTTTTAATTATCTTTATTAGTATTTCTCAATAATAATTAAATAAAAAAAAATAAAAAATTATTTTAAAAAAATATATCATATTAATAAAAATAATTAATTTTTTTAATCTTATTAAATTAATTAAATATATTATATATTAAAGATTAAGGATGTTGATTTTTTTTAAAATTATAAATAGTATGATTTATTTTTCTTAAATTTAATGTAAAAGGCAGAAAAAGAAAACTCGGACTCATTGATCATAACTACAAATCTCCAACAACGGTTTTTATATAATTTGCAATAATATTTATATGCTTTCCACGGAAATGGCCAATTACGCGTCTTTACCAGGGTAGAAGGATAAAAAGTAAAGTCAACAAGGTGATTTGTGTTGGGTGGTGAAGATGAAGGGAATTATCTCTTGCGGATTCATATTCTAATTATCTCCGTTTACTTCAGTGATATCACTCTCCGCTTTATCTTCCCACCACTTTTCACCTTTCTTGGGTATCTACGGTGCATCCCTTGAAGTATCTTCTTGTATAAATAGTCTCATAGCAAAGATCTGATCTGATTCTCACTACCCTTTTTCTCTTCCCTCTGATCTTTGCATCTGTCTGCACTGGTTAGTCTCTTTGCTCTCATATCTCCATTTCTATCAATTAATTTCTCTAGCTGTTTGGATAATGAACTGGGTTTCGTTGATTATTAGCTTTTATACTCTTGCGTTTTTCTATTTATTGAAAGCTTTTGATCTGTCTATCTAAACTCATGCGCAAGCCCATTTTCGACTCACTCAACTGTGATTTGATCAAATTACTGATCCCTGGGATTTTTTTTGGGGTCTGTCACACTCTTTAAATCGAGCCGATTTCTGTAATTTTAAGCGTTTTCGGCCAGTTTTACTGGGTTGTGTGATCTAATGCGAAGTGGGTTTATCTTGCTCTCTGTGAATTTCGTTGCAGGTGAAAGATGGCGCAAATTTTGCTCCATGGGACTCTCCACGTCACGATCTTTGAGGTGGATAGGCTGAAGAGCGGTGGTGGCAATATCTTCAGCAAGGTGAGTGTAATTTGTCTATTTGGATTCGCTTTTTGGCCTGATGATTTAATCGTGACTCCTGACTTTCAACTTTTGGCTTCTGATTTATGTGTTTCCTTTGTATTGAAAAACATGGAAAGAAGAAATCTCTTGATGGTTAGTGATTCAGTAAATTAAACAGCAAAAATGGACTGTCAGCATGATCAGGCATTAGTTGATATTGATGAATGAATTGAACAGCAAAATATGCTGGACCTTTTGACTAGATCTAATACCTTATCCTATCAGGTCAAATTTAAAGTATTCGCATTTCATTAATTGATTTTGAGTCAAGGTATACTTCTTGTTGCCACTGACTTCTGAGTGTATATCTTAATTGCAAAATCATATATCAAGTGACTCTTCGTATTAACTTACGTTGCCTCAGTATCCTTTGTACCAGCCTTGGTTTTTGAATTTCACTTTGATCTCTTAACTTCATACTTATGATAGCCAACTGGAGTCTTTCCAATCACGGGCTTGACGCTTTGCCTTATCTATTCATTATTCTTGTAGAATGCCATTCTAATTCAAGATTTCTCTAGCCATGTGCCCTCTCTTATATCTTTTATTGCTGTTTTGCAGCTCAAGGAAAATTTTGAGGAGGCAGTTGGTTTTGGAAAGGGAGTTACTAAACTCTATGCAACCATCGATCTTGAGAAGGCCAGAGTTGGAAGGACTAGAATTCTAGAGAATGAACATTCCAACCCTAGGTGGTATGAGTCTTTTCACATTTATTGTGCTCACTTGGCTTCTGATATTATATTCACTGTGAAAGATGATAATCCTATTGGGGCAACCTTGATTGGAAGAGCACATGTGCCTGTTACGGATGTCTTGGATGGTGAAGAAATAGATAGGTGGGTTGAAATCTTGGATGAGGACAAGAATCCCATTCATGGTGATTCAAAAATCCATGTGAAACTGCAATATTTTGATGTCACCAAAGATCGCAGCTGGGCTCGTGGTGTTAGAAGTGGTAAATATCCTGGTGTTCCATACACTTTCTTCTCACAGAGACAAGGATGTAAGATCTCTCTGTACCAAGATGCTCATATCCCAGATAAATTTGTCCCTGAAATACCTCTCGTTGGAGGTGAGAAATATGATGGTCATAGATGTTGGGAGGATGTTTTTGATGCAATTACTAATGCCAAGCACTTAATATACATTACCGGTTGGTCTGTATATACCGAGATCTCCTTGGTAAGGGATAAAAGGAGGCCAAAGCCAGGGGGAGACATAACCCTTGGTGAGCTCCTCAAGAAAAAGGCAAGTGAAGGTGTCAGGGTTTTAATGCTTATTTGGGATGATAGAACATCTGTTGGTTTGTTAAAAAAAGATGGATTGATGGCTACTCATGATGAAGAAACTGAGCATTACTTCCATGGCACTGATGTGCATTGTGTTTTATGCCCCCGCAATCCTGATGATGGGGGAAGCATTATTCAGGACTTGCAAATTTCTACCATGTTCACCCATCATCAGAAGATTGTGGTGGTGGATAGTGAATTGCCAAGTGGAGGATCAGAGCAGCGAAGAATTGTTAGTTTCGTTGGGGGTATTGATCTCTGTGATGGTAGGTATGATACTCCCTTCCATTCACTGTTTAGAACTCTAGACACAGCACACCATGATGACTTTCATCAACCCAACTTTCCTGGCGCTGCGATCACGAAAGGTGGTCCCAGGGAGCCTTGGCATGACATCCATTCCCGGCTTGAAGGACCCATTGCTTGGGATGTTTTATATAACTTTGAACAGAGATGGAGGAAGCAAGGTGGGAAGGATGTACTTGTTCAGTTGAGAGAGCTTCAAGATGTCATCATTCCTCCATCCCCAGTTATGTTTCCTGATGATCATGAGACATGGAATGTTCAGTTATTTAGATCTATCGATGGTGGAGCTGCTTTTGGGTTTCCAGAGACTCCTGAAGATGCTGCCAAAGCTGGGCTCATTAGTGGGAAGGATAATATTATTGATCGTAGTATTCAAGATGCTTATATTCATGCCATTCGACGAGCGAAGGATTTCATCTATATTGAAAATCAGTACTTCCTTGGAAGCTCTTTTGCTTGGAGTGCTGATGGTATCAAACCTGAGGACATAAATGCTTTGCATGTCATCCCAAAGGAGCTTTCACTTAAAATCGTTAGTCAGATCGAAGCTGGGGAAAGATTCACCGTATATGTTGTGGTCCCAATGTGGCCAGAGGGTGTCCCAGAAAGTGCATCAGTGCAGGCAATATTGGACTGGCAGAGGAGGACAATGGAGATGATGTACAAAGATGTTATTCAGGCACTTAGGGCCAATAGAATTGATGAAGATCCTCGTAACTATTTGACATTCTTCTGCCTCGGTAATCGGGAGTTGAAGAAACATGGAGAGTACGAGCCTTCAGAAAGACCAGATCCTGATTCTGATTATTTGAGAGCTCAAGAGGCTCGACGCTTCATGATCTATGTTCATGCCAAGATGATGATAGGTGAGTTTGAAAAAGGTTGAATTTGTATCCTTTGTTAAAGCAATCATACCATATTTCTCTTTTGCTGTCTCCAAGATATTCTTTGATGATAGCAGCTCATGGAGCTTCTTCCTCTTTCATTTTGCAGTTGATGACGAGTACATAATCATAGGATCTGCCAACATCAACCAGAGATCAATGGATGGTGCCAGGGACTCAGAGATTGCCATGGGTGCTTATCAACCCTATCATTTGGCTCACAGGCAGCCTGCACGCGGTCAGATCCATGGTTTCCGCATGTCGTTGTGGTATGAGCACCTCGGCACGCTCGACGATTCCTTCTTCCAACCTCAAAGCGAAGAATGTGCCAGGAAGGTGAACCAGATGGCTGACAAGTACTGGGACCTTTATTCAAGTGAGTCGCTGGAACACGACCTTCCCGGACACCTGCTTCGCTACCCCATCAGGATTTCTGAAGAAGGAGAAATCACAGAGCTGCCAGGATTTGAATTTTTCCCAGACACCAAGGCTCGTGTCCTTGGTGGCAAAGCCGACTACATGCCACCCATCCTTACAACTTAAGTTCATTTCATACTCGCTTCACATTAACTATTTTACTGCTTCAGATTCAAATTCTGGTTTTCATACTATAGTGGTGGTGCTAAAGTAACAAAACACAATGTAGTGTGTGATTTCTCTGCGTAGATGTTGCTATCTAGACGAGGATGGCCATGTATTGTCAGTTGAGTTCTTAGCGTTTCTGATTCTGTGATGCGTTGTTGTCTGCTTTTATGACTAGTGCTGTTTGATCTGATACAATAACTGTCTTATTTTTCTGTATGTTTTTTAACTGCTCTACTGTCACATGAGCCTTAACCTAACTTTAAGATTGCTGGCATGTACTTAAAGCCAAATTTGGTATCCACCACTGGATTTATTAAGATTAGGATTGAGATTAGGATTAGGATTAAAATTAGGAATGGGAGTGGGAATAAATTTTTAAAATTATATTTAGTATGAAGTAATATTTGAGGGGAATAATTTTATTAATTTTATTTTATAATTAGCTATAAATTATAAAAAGATCATAGTACCTTTGTCCTAAGTTCCAAATGGTTCTCTGCTAATTCTCTGATGTGTCGTACTATCGTTGGTTCTCTGCTTTTCGTCTTGTGCCGTTGTTGGTGGTGAGTGGAGGATGGGTGGATGATAAGAGAGGAGATAAATCGGTTCTTGCTGTGTATAGTCACAACTCCCCGTTTTGTCACAGTTATCCTTTTGCACAAGTTATGTACAGTGACTGAATGAAGGATGAATGAAGGTGGAGATGGAGGCGTGGGGATGGCTGATGAAGGATGATGATGGCAATGTGGATGGAGGAGAGAAGAAGAAGAGGGAGAATAGGGAAAAGAGAGAGAGAAGGGTGTTGAGGGAAGGGAGAAAGAAAGATATTTTTGTCTTAATAAATTTTTATTCCATGATTGAAAATATAATATTAAGGGGAGGTGATATTGTTTAATTTTAATTTTTTTTTATATTATACATCAACCAGTTCAATTTAACTCATCTCTTATTTTTAAGTTAATTCTAAACTCTCAATGTTACATATCATATGTAACTTAAAATTCACGTATTTAAATTTTAAAAATGGTCCCTCTATTCTTTTTTGTTTTGTTAGGGTAAGAATGTATATATATCTATTTATTTCAGACTCCATTTCGCAGGAGCATAAGAACATAAATTTAAGTTTGGCAAGCGAGAAGTATCATCATGACATGAGTTGACAGAGGATTGAATAAAGGAGTGGTTGTGAGAGGTTTCGCTGATCTGCTGGAATTTCCCCATTGGGCTGCCATGTGGAATCAAACTAGGATGTCCTTCTTAATATATGTAGCCCTCCTGCCCTACTTGGTTGCTTTCGTGTCATTTTTTTCAATGAAGGGTTATAATTGTTAGACAGACTTGTCATTCTAATCTAAACTCAAATTGTAAAAACAAGGTTTTCGATAATCCTTAGTTTGGTTTAGGTGTTAGGTTTTAAAATTGATTTTAGGTAAAATGTTGTTTTAAAATTTTTTTACATAAATAATTATTTTTGTTGAGAATTAATTTTGGATAAAATTTTAATTTAAAATTATAGTTTTGAATGAGCTACTGAAAATAGCTTTTAAAACAATAAAAGCTATTATAGACTATCAAATTATCTTATTTTTATTTTTTCTTACACACTATCTCCTCTCTCCTCTCTCTTCTCTACTATCTCTCATCTCTTCTCTTATCTGTCTTCTCCATCCTATCTCCTCTTTTCTCTTATATGTCTTTTACACCCTATCTCATCTCTCCTCTCTCATTTGTCCTCTTTCTTCTTTATATCTCTCTTCTCTCTTACTTTAATCAAATCATACTCTTTTTGATAATTTACCAATATAAAAAGGTGATTCTGCTACTAATTATCCAAATATCTCCACTTCTAAAATCTTTTCTTTCCAAAATTTATTTTTTAAAATCTATTCTTATCATAATCTATTTTTCAAAAATTAATCTAAACGGCCTTATAATAAGTCTTATTTTTTTAGCAATCTTACGTATTTATGATTTTTTTCCTGGATATACCTTTTATAATTATATCATTCAATTAGACATCTCTCGTTTTGGCATTCTAATTAATGTGAAGAACAACAACATACTCAGGATTTTTGACTCTATGGGCAGAAAAATAGAACCCTCCATATCATATCATGAAAGGTAATTTTAGAATGTTATGACAATTTTATTAAAAACCATTCATTAATTGTGACCATTTTTATCATCGTTTAAGAACATTTATAGTATATTCCTCTCTCACTCAAACTTTTTTTTTTCTCTAAATATAGGAATCTCTATTGTCAAGTAGACATAGATTCAAATCTTAATTTATTATTGTATGAAAAATTAATCTTTTTTTCTAGACTAAACTCCCGTTTAAAGTAGCTAATCATGATAATTATTTGGCCTTTTAATAAAGCTAAGACAAGTATGTAATCATTGCTTATTTTGTGATCCAAATATTTAATCATGTACACGTGGTTTCCATAGGAGCAATGGCATTGTTAGGAGGGAAATTGTTGGATATTGAGTATACCATGTTATTTATATATTTTTTTAAAAAAAGAATATAAACATAAACAAAAAGTTATAATGAGAATATCTTTTTATAAAGTAAAAATAAATTATTTCATTTGAATAATTTTTAAAAAAAATAGCTGAAAGATCCTAGTTATAAAATTTATTGCATAAAAATATCTAAAATTTATTTAAAAATTTAAGTATAATTTAATTTTAGTGGTCCAAGCATAATTCATCTTCCATAGATATAATTTTTCTTTAGTTATATATAATATAATTTTAATTATGTATAAAATATAAAATATTTATATATAATTAAAAATATGTTAGACGCAAACGAAAAAGAATTAGACTCATTTGAAATGAATTGCAACCGTTAAAGAACATGGATCATTACGTATAAATTTTATAATTAGCTGATTTTTTAACTATTTTTACTAATTTTTATTGATGAGATTATAAATAATATTACATTCCAAAATTATCTAGTATTAGTTTTGTTGTTGCGGTGTCATTTTGTTGTTTTCTCATGTGACATGTGTCAGACTGTAGTTGATTCATTGTCCGTGATTGAAGATAGGTGTTGATATTTCAGTGGATAAGATTACTTTCTTCTTCTTCTTCTTTGTTTTCTTTCGGGTTTTCTATTCTACCATCACATTTTTTGGGGTTATCATCCACAAAGTCAATGTCACGTTGATAATTCATCTTTTTTTTTTTTAATTCCAAAGAGGGTAAAATAAATAAATATCAGGATCACTATCTATATAAATAAATATCAGTATCAATATCTATATAAAATATGAAATTTGTAAAGAATTTTATCATTTATAATTGTGAACAATAAAAATCATGCTAGGCAAGAGAAAAACACTACGAATAATCATTCATTTAATGTTTGAAAAAATTCATAAGTTGCAATATATCAACATAGTATAATATTAAAATGCATAAAAAAATTTAAACTATTCATATATTATAAATAATATCACTATGATTTTTATTATAAGCCAACTTATAGAAAAAGATTTTTGGTCATAAATATAAATTTATTTAGAAGTTATAAATTATTATTTTTTAATTTTATCCTTATTTAATTATCGTTAGGAAGAGATAAAAATAAGAGAGATATAAATAATTTATAAATATAGAGAAAAAAATTAAATTAAATTCATTTATCAATATATTTTTATTAAATTTTGAAGTAAATTTATATATTTAAATCTCACTACTGCTACTGATATAAGAATACCTTTATAGAATTGTGCAAGCAATTATATAAGTAAATTTTCTTTTAATTTTAAAATTTAAAATTCAAAAATATAAATATTAAATATAACTTTAATCAGTTATTTAATTAACCACTTATTTTTTCGAACCAATTAACCACTTAATTAATTAACTAATCATTGACCAAATGAAATATCGATCTCTCCAAATGTCGAATAACCATTTTGTTCCATTTTTGGTAAACATGGATGGAAATTTGAAGCAAATAATTGAAGTGGCAAGTGGCCCCTACATGCTTGGCAGGCTAAAAAGCCCCAATTATATATCCACCCAAAAAAAATGAAAAGAAAAGAAAAGTGAACATTGTATTAGGCTTTAATCATCATTGTAGACTAGCGCATCTCCAACTTCTTTTTAATCTCATCATGGACGCCATTTTACTTTTATGCATCCATATAAATAAATATATCCACCATATCTTTCATAAAAATTTAAAAAAATTAATTATTTATAAAAAATATACCATGATTTTCTTAAATATTTATTTTAATCATTTATATTAGAAATTACTTATTACTTATTCGATAGACAGCTTTTAATATGAGCAATAAATAAAGAAAAATTATAAATTTTAAAAATAAAATAAATTAAGATATTATATTTATGATAAAAATAAATCACTTTAATAGACTAAATAAGTAATATATTGATATAGTTTTAGTTCAGTTAAAAGTTAAAATTTAATTATTGAATTTTGATTGAGATAACTTAATTTTTAGAATTTTAACCATGTAAAATATTAAATATATTTTAAAAAATAAAATTATAATGACTAAAATTATGTTTGAAACTTATGAACTAGGACTAATATTAATAAGATCTGAGTCATCTCGAATTAAAGTATAAAATGATGGGGTTTCAAGTTATTTTGAGTACTTGTAATTCTATCATAAATTTGTAAGAATATCTGTACTTATATAAAAAAGGGTCAGATGGTTATAACCAATAAAACTTTTAACAGAAACGTTTTAAAAATAAATATATCGAAGGAAGATGACGTGGCAACCAATATTATGTGTGAGAATGGGGAAGCCACTTGTAGGATAGCCCCAAAATCCAAGTCGGCCCAAAGACTTGAGACTGAGACTTGACGACTGACTTCATCTTCATCAAAAGTCGCAAACCACTCCGCAAACCGCAACCGAACTCTTTCGTTCATCTTCCTTTCCTTCCTCTTTTCTCTCTCTCTCTCACTCCCCATGACTTCCTTCTTCTTTCATTTTATAGTAAGCAAAATTCAACTCAAACTCTCTCTCTCTCTCTACCTCTGCTGTTGGACAAATCCCGACGCTTCTTTCTTCTTTCTCAACTATTTATTCCTTTCTTCTCCCTTTCCCCTATTTTTTCTTGGAAATTTCTTTTTCCTTCCTTCATTATCCCCACCTGCCACCTCCCCCACTTTCTCCCGTGACTCTTCATTAGTACTTTAACTTTCTCTCTCCCTCTCTCTCTATATATCTGCGGTCTTCTTCTTTTGGTCAACACGAGTCCCTCTGTTTCTTCTCTCAATGGCTTCTATTTCCCAAGGTCTTGTTCTGACCACCGCTATGCTTGTCTCCAGCACCGTTCTTTATCTTGGTTTCCTCAGGCAGAAGACTTTCCCTCTCTCTCATCTTCCCGGCGATTCCAATTCAAATTCCCAACACCCAAACAAGAAAGCTCTCCGCTCTTGCTTATACTCAGGTTACTTTACCTTTTACTTTACTTCCCTTGTTTTGTTTTATCGTTTTCCTTCCTGATCCTCGCTTGAGAAAGTTTGGTTCTTTGCTCATTTTTCTTTGTGGGTTTTCCAGAGGAAAAGAAAAGGGAAAGCAAGAAGAAGAAGAGGGTGAAATTCGCGGATAATGTGAAGGAAGAAACCGAATCCGAAAGGAAGAAGAAGAAGAAGGATCTCCGAGAAAAACAGAGGAAGCAAAACAGAGCATCATCGAGCAGTTGCAGACACGAAATCCCAGAAATCCGACGAATGCCAGAGAATCGAATCGCTCTGTACAACGGGATTCTTAGAGATCGAGTGCACAGCAGGATGGGATACTCTTGCTGATGAAGTCGTCGTCGTCGTCGTCATCTCAACGTTTTCAGATCGAGGTGAGAGAAAGTACAGGATATACTGGAAGAGACCGAGCAGAGTTGTCGTGG
Organism: Leucaena leucocephala; assembly: GCA_037074615.1. Classification (NCBI taxonomy): domain Eukaryota; kingdom Viridiplantae; phylum Streptophyta; class Magnoliopsida; order Fabales; family Fabaceae; genus Leucaena; species Leucaena leucocephala. The sequence continues at coordinate 17,722,375 of CM073555.1, read as the reverse complement.
TGTCTCTGTGTCTTGGGTTTCGTTTGATTTAGGAACTAATTAAAAGAAATTGTTAGTATTGTTCTGTTTGAGGAGAGGGAGGTTTGACAAATCTGAGAGAATTCATGTGTGGCTGTAAATACGTTGAGGGAGAGAAGAGGGGGATTGGTCCAACTCAAGATGATTTTATTTTCTGAGTGGTCTTATTATATGATGGGCAGAGTCTCATGGAAGTATCTCTCTCAACTTGTGCTTGTAATTACTTCTCTGTTCCTCCACGACATTGCACCAATTATATTCTCTGGCTATTTGCTACCCTCACATTTCTTACCTCTTTTTATTTGCTCTTTTAATACTTTCTCAGTACAATTTAGATAATTAATTTATAAAAATTAAAACAAACATATTTATAAAGATTAAAATAAAATTAGTTAAATAAATTATTTATAAAAATATTTTAATTTTTTATAAATTTATTTAATATATATGATTAATAGAAATAATTTAAAAATAAAATTATAAATTTGAGAGAAAAAAATAAAAAAAATATTATTTTTATGATCATATTTATATTAAGTCCTTAATTGTTAAGTTCTTTAATAATAATTTGCCATGTGTACTATTATAATTTTTATAAGAATTTATATTAAATAGAGATATTAAAAGAATAAGACATATGATAAAGTGATATCAGAGAATTTGACAAAATATACGAAAAGAATTTGATCTAAATTTTTTTTATATTTATTATTAAAATAAACTTTTAAATTAATTTTGTTAAAAGGGATACTATATTTTTATGTCAAATATAATAGCAGCCGATGATGATAAAAGTGAGATATTTAACAAATGAGAAGGTGTTTATTGACAAAATCTCCACTTGTCAATTAATACACATACACTTGCTAATGAAAATAAGGATAAATATATATATATATATATATATATATATAATTAGAATCTCATACACATATATCTCTTAAAATTTGACAATAATTTAAAAATTTATAAAATCTCTAAGCAATAACTTATCTTATATAGGATGGTAGTATAATTTTACTAAAATCTATTTACTCTTTACATGTATGCCAAATAAATCAAATCAGTATTTCATTTCCCCCCTACCATATTAAACATATTTTTAAAATCAAATTCTTCCCCTTTACCCATTTGAATTTCAATTCCCTCTTATATTATCGTTTTATCAAAAATTCTTCTTGCACACAAAATGGGGTTCAAGAGATATTCTCCATATTGCAATGATTAATCGAAGCCAAATCCGAAAATGTGATTATCCAAAAATAAATCCACGCATATAATTGCAAAATTTTATTACCTATTTCGCCAAAAACAAACTTTTTATCCATTACAATATATAAAAAATACTCTCATATGACAACACAAATAAAAAAAAAAATTGGAGAAAAGTTCCCATTATAATTTTTTATACATTGTTACTTTTGTAAATTTTGTATACTCAAATTACTACTAGTACTCTAATTTAGGTCATTTTTATTAATAAAATTTTTAATAGGAGATTTTTTTCTCAATTTCCCCTAAAAGAAATAGTGGATAGAATGAGTTATTCTCTCGTAATACGGCGAATTAAGGTTTAAATTATTATTGTAAAATATGTTTATATTTAGTGCCCGAGAGTGTCTTAAATATAATTACCTTCAATAATAAGATATTTATACTTAGTAAAAAAAAGTGACAAAAAAGGACTAGCTTCTTTGCTACATTTTCATGCTTCTCTGCTACTAATTATCACTTTTACGATCATTAATATATTATCTATTTAATTAATTTGATTAATTATGAAAGTTAATTAATATAATATATTTTTTAAAAATACCATAATTACTTTTTTAACTCCCTCCTTTCATCTGCTACTTGATTATTGTTGATTGAACAACAATGGTGGTAATTTAAAAAAAATTAATAAATATATGGAGTAAGTCATATATTTAAGATTAATATCAATTCTTCAATTATATAATATATCAAGAACTAGGGTTGTATTTAACATATACACTTTTCCTAAAATTAAAAAAAAAATAGAGCAGAAGAGAGTGGAAATCAACCCTACAATAAAGAGGAGAGGAGATGTAGAAATTAATGAACTTATAGCCTAACTACATTTCGCTCGACACCAGATTCTTCCAAGTATAAGGAGACAAACAAGATCCGTGAAGGGTTAGGGAAGAGTAGCAAGACATCACATGAGGAAGAAGGGATATACATGAACCAAAGAAGCAAACTGGATCACACAAACCCTTCAGGCACCAGAAAATACCCTCATCTCTGTCTCAAGCCAATCCCTATTACCCAACATTCACTTGATTTCCCACCACTAACCTAAAGATATTTCATGTTTCACTTTCCCATCTTCACGGGATATATCTCTAACGCATTGGTTTTGATTGTACGATATTAGGTTCAATAACTTAGGCGTATACAAAATATCCCCAACATTTGGTTCTTGAATGGTTCCTGTGGTGTTATGATGAATTGAAACATCTAAACAACATTAGGATTGAATGGACCCCACTTTCCTAAGTTACTAGATTTATGTGTGTTGATTTGTTCTTCTCCTATTGGGTAGAAGGCTACACACGGAGATAATGGATTAGTTAGGATAACAAAACATAACCTACATTAGCTTATACTCTTTTTAGTTATAATTATAAAAGTTAATTTTTAATAATAGATTAAAAAAACTAAATAAATCAGTTAATTATGACTAAATTCAACTCATCAAGATAAATTCATATTATATACTCCTCAATCTATCCAAATTAGTTAACTAACGCTTATATTAGTTATAATTAACTAATTTATTTAATTTTCTTAATCTATTAAAAAATTCTAACTCACTCTTATAATTAGAACTACAAGTAGTAATATCTAAAGGACTAAATTTGAAATTATGGTTGAATTCAATGTTTGATTTGTTAATACTATATATAGAATTTATATAATTGATCATATTAGATTAGATTAAATATGGTGTCATTTAGGAAGGCCGTGTTATAGAGCTCCTACCTACATATAACCCAGGGCAGATGATGGTCTCAAACCCGAATAAAGAAAGAGGTGTTAAACCTTTGATAGCTAAGGTAAAATTTATGCCATCGAATAGTGAACCCACCATGAAAACAAAGGGATTTGGCTCAGCAGTGCTATAATTGAATTTTAATTCAGGAACTTAGAGAAAAATATCTCCGAAAAAAAAAACAGCATGAATGAAGGAAATCATTTACATATACATACATAAGTATATATCAAAAACGAGTTTCAATCATATGCTCCTACGTATAAAATAAATTCAAGCACAGTAAGAAAGAGAAGGTTAAGGAATTTGTCTGAAATGAAGCAAATATTTCCTGTGTGGTTAACGGATGAGCCCTGACAAGCACAAAAAACTTGCTGAGATTCAAAAATTTTCAGAATTACCTATCTTCCAGTTTGTTCAGCTTGCGAAGTGGTAAAATATGCGACCATTTAGAGTATGTTAGATCCCTAGGAAGTACTATTTTATTGTAGTTCCAGTCGTGGCGCTTGGGGAGGCATCCTAGCTTTTAGGTGCCTAGGTTTACGCTTAAAAATAATTGACAGCTCGCCTTGCCCGACATTGGTATCGCCTAGGAGGAAGGAAGACTTTGCCCTGCTCTTGGATCGTGAGTGAGCCTAACCCCTTTCCAAAAATTTTTGTACCAAAAAAACAAATTCTTCAGAACTATTGTACAACAAACATGTTGGTGTGGAACTCCTAAGAACTCACTAGCCAAATCAGTACCTCCAACACAAAGCAAGAATCTAGGTTTATGTTCCTCTTTCCCATATTGACAAAAACAAGGGCTCTCAGAATCAGTCCCACATTCATTTATGCTGATCATTCATCTTCAACAACTGCAACTTAAGTTTATTGTTGGCTTTTCTCGTCTACATAGCCTGACGCCCTTCCTTTCCTTCCTATGAAATATGGCTCGGGCACGGCATTTTCATCGTCAATATTCAGACCCTGATAAGATCTTGTGGCGAAAAACTCTGCTCCTGATTTAGCATCCCTTTTAATTAGAGAACCACAGTTATCCCGCAATTGCAATGCCTTCTCTGTAGCATTAACTAAAGCAAGGGCTTCCTGATCGTCCTTGGCGTTTTCTAATTAAGTCAGCAGTTTCAGTGATCAATAGTTAAATGGAATATAGATAATCTTACTTGGGAATTAAGAACAGGCAAAGACAAGTAGATCAAAATCCATATTTGCTTAATGATAAGTTATCAGCATTATAAGAGAAAAAATCACTGACAGAACCATTAACCACTCCATTATTTTTCAGTTACAAGAAAGAAGCAAAGGGATAGAAAGTGAGACATTACCATGGTTATCAGTATCTTCCACATATCCACCCTGAAGGAATGAAAACCGTGCTTCTTCCTGGTTTCCAGATTCCACTTGAGGCAATTCTATTAGATCTCGAAATTCCATTAGATATGATCCTGTCCATTGGCTTCCCCTGAGAATATAAAATACTTTAGCATAAGAATCAAACGAAAGAAATGATTGGAATGGATGCCTGGAGTGGGGAAAAAAACGTCTGATTAACAAGTTAGTTTGGGATATAACATGATAGGATACCTGCTGAAAGCTATTGTTGCTTCAAATCGAGTAATAACTGGGGCTAGATACTCTTTGCTATCCAGTAGAGCAGTTTCAGCACAGGAGACAAAAATGAAAACATCACACTGATGAAAATCAAACTGTTAACAATAGATACTTTATTTTCAGTAATGAAAGAGCAATGCTTGAAGTCTTGAATGAACCAAACATTACCTCGGGAAAGTTAGCAAGTTTAGCTGGGTTTGGTCTTCCCATGACCGAAGTATAGGCCTTCTTTCCTGCCCAGTAATGAGTTCTTTCATCTGGTGTATCATGTGGAGATAACCAGATGCGCCAGTAGTTTCAAATCAAACCCCATTTTTTGGTAGAACACAGCGGTGTTTATACGTAAACACTTGAGACGCATAATTTTTGTTCTTAGTCATTGAAAAAGATTAAAAATAATATGCCTGTGGTAAGGGCACCGAGAAGACTGATTGCAAAGCAAAAGAATCTAAAAAGTTTTGGAACCAAAATAAAAGGAATACAGTCTAATAAAGCAAAAGCTAAAGTTTATGCTTCAGCCATGAAAACATGGGAAAAGAAGCGTACCATTTCAATACATGCCTTTTCTTTTTCTTTTTTTCTAATAACTACAAGAAATGCATTTTCAGAATTTAGTGAAAAGCCTCTAGAGTCATCATTACGAAATGTCTTTTTCATTTCGTGACAAAATGAAAGTTATATATATACTAATATCAACCCGAAGAAAGTATTAGCAACGAGTAAAGTAATACGTAGCACAGAAATTGATGATCATGCCTAAATAATGGATGCGACAAATATAAGTTTTCACCAATACTTTGGCAATATCCTTGAAACCAAATTTCTAACAGTAAAACCTACCTACGCCAAGAGTTCCAACCAAAATACCAATGATATTTGCATCTTTAGCCCTCTCGACTAGGTAATATCTGCATAAAACATCAATACAACTACTAGTTAACACCAGAACTAAATTAACTAAGTATTATTTAAAACATAAGATGATTAAGGGTGAGGAGAGTGTTTTATGTTGGGATATGTACCCACGTTTAAGAATCCTCCTCTGTTAAGACAAGTCAGTCACCATCCGGTTCTCAGTTGCATCATATCTGACTACAACCACAAGTATCGCAATTAAAACAATGATTTACTAAGAATCTACAGCAGAAAAGCTAATCAGGATTTAGATTTAACAAATACTGGATAGACACCATGAGAAAAGATTTTGCAATAGTAAGCAAAAGATTAGATATTATAGTGTTAGATTATAGTGCGATTATGAAGAAGGATTAATCGCTATGTGCAACATAGAGGCTGCATTGGATGAAGAAAACAAAAGAAACACAAGAATAAAAGTTGGAGAACTTTTGACATAGGGTAAGTAAGCAACCTATTTCACAGGCATCGAATGTGAGAACAACATTTGCAAATGCAGAATTATCGAGTCCAATCCAAAAGATTGAGAAGTCATCCATGCTTTTTCCCTCGGGTAATTTCCAAGTGAATCCTCCAATGCTATACCTAGGTCCACTAGTCTCATTAGAACTGACATTATTGGGCAAACCATCAGCTGGTTCGTGCAGCCCATTTAAGTTTTTGATATCTTTTGATGGAAACATAGAAGAAGATGGAACATTGGCAAAATGAACTTCTGATTTCAACTCAGATCTACTAGACATTAATGCTTCTAACATTGCTGTTTTAATGTGTTGTATTGAACGTGCGTATTCCAACCCAAAAAGTACCTGCAATCGAGATGGAAATCAGGCCAAATGGTAAATAAACATTACAGAATAGCTATTTAAATGATTAAATATCATGCTTTATTTTCTACTCATTCCAAATCCAATTACTCTTTCTTCGGAAAAAATGCAATCACAAAAATATTTGATAATTGGTCATACCATCATAGGTTTGCTACATGAAAGAGCATATTTCGACAGACTTTCAACACAGTTATCTATGCTAATAGAAGCCTTTCCAAAAACAAAGAAAGCAGGTAGAGTTGTTGTCCTGCAAAGATCAAATAGGACTTTAAGTCTTCAGTAAGCACAAGAATTCGAATCCTCACAGCAACGTAAAGAGTACGCATACGCAACCAACTTTTGCTTCAGAAACTGAGAAAAAAATTGACAGAATAGGAAAAAAAGAAATGCACGAACCCCAAGGGAACAATCAAATTGAGAGGCATGCATCTTCCATATCACAGAAAATACAATGTAACATCCTAATTATTAGCATAAATAACTAAGGTGTATAACAGATGGGAAAATCAGATAACTCTTGGCAATTATTTATGCAGATAAGATACAGGACTCATAGCATTAACAAATAAAAGGCAAAAATCAAAGCTCAAATTGTTTAGCTACGGAAATCTTGCAGAAATCATTAGGAGCACTTACGGGCTAAAACATGTCTGCCCATAATGAATGACACAATCAGCATTGATGTGTAAAGCTGCAACTTCATCAACACAGCAACTCCCATACGTTGTGTCTGCCATCACGTACAAGCCTACATCTATCGTATTCACACTTCCTGTGACATCAATTTATCTAAGTGATTGAAGACATTGGCTTAATGATGCAACCACTTTCATTGGATCTTTTAAGAGATTATCTGGAAACTGAGAAATTAATAAAAGAAAGTCATCATGGCTGCAGAACAAGTTGAGTACTTTTACAGTTCAATACTCGATACTATTGGGTTTTTCAAAATAATTCTTTCTAATGATATGCTTTGATTGGGGGCAATAAACGTGTTTCAATCACTACTTAAAGATTTGAACTTTTATCAAGAGCAGAAACAAACTGGAGAATTGAAGAAGTAGGTCTTACTTGCAAAGCAACTCTGGTGAAGTTGCGGCTGTGAATGAAGTCGGCAGTGGCGGAAATATCGTAGCTTGATTCAAAGTCCATGGCCCAACGAGACAAGCGATGAAGAAACACGCACTTGTCCTGAACTCCACTGTTAAACACACAGAGGAGAACTTGAAAAACGGAATTGGAAAGAAGCACAAAACTTTTGCATAGGCAATGGAAATTGAACTACGAAATTCAGAACTTCTGTTGTGCCGCAAGGCTGAAACTTGGATGCTTTTTTTTTTTCTTTTTTTTGTTGCCACCCTATTCACAAGAATTTACCCGACTATATCCGAATTCAACCCGCGTCACGCACCTAATTATGATGGGCGAGTTTCTCAATAGAAATTTTTTACATACGCTAAGATTTAAACTCAAAATTTTATTTAAACGATACTAAACCATTTGCTACTCGAATTAACTCTAGTTGATATAAGAAATCATACTTAAAAGTCAGACACGTGGACATAATTGGCACCAAAAATCAAACCCAACCAAATAAATTTCTTTCTTTTAGGTTTGCCAATTATCTTTTACACTATTAATAATTTATGCAGTTGGATTCAATTTGATTATTAGAAAATTTAAATTAACCAAACTAAAAAATCAAAATGACTCTGTTAGGAAACACTCCCTTTGGATTTCAGTCCTATTTGTAAAAACTCATCCATTGATTCTTAATATGTAAATAATTTTTACAAAATGTAACAAAACACTTACACTTCAAAACTGCATTTGTCTCTTTATCATGGCTTTCTTTTTCCTATCTCCTCAGCCTCAATGAGATATGTTGAATAAAGGATAATTTTGAATTATTGAAAAAATAAACAAACTAATTTTAACTAATTTTCTTAAGTTTAGAAAAATAGTTAACATAGTCTTATAAAACAAATCAGAAGAAATATTAATCTAAGTTTGATTAACTATAAATTATACCTTCGATTTTTAATATAAAATTTAATTTATAATATAAATTATAGTATAAACTATATTGTATGTTTAGGATTGAATGAGTAGTAGTTAATTTTATTTTTGAATTGTTAAACTTATTCTATTGGGAAAAACAGAAAAGAAAGAATTGTTAAACTTGTTGGTCAAAGTGGATTTAGTTTGAGTTTTGTTTCGTAGCTGTGCTGCTGACATTCCATAGAATTGCGAACTATAGCAGTATAATGATGATCAGTGAGGTGTGTTATGTAACACCATATTTAAAAGCCTGCTCTATTATGCTAATTAAATAATCAAACTTACAATCAAATCACTAAGATATTGTTTAAAGGGTCAATGGTTTAGTCCTAATTAAATTAAATCAATCAAATCATTATTAAAATAATATATTTTATTTTAAATATATATATGGATATATATGAATATTCATATATAATTTAAAAAAGAATAGTATTAAATAAAAATATATTAATTAACGAATAAAAAATATTTAGATATGAATCATAAATATTCCAATAAAATATAGTTGTTAAAGCATATATTTAATGGATTGTTATTTTTTTTTATTTAAAACATTGTTGTTTTATAATTAATAAAAAAAATATATATAATCTAATTTAATTGATCTACCAAAAACTTTTGATCAATTAAGTGATCGATGGACCGATTACTAAGTCATATGAAAAACAACATGATGAACATGTTTCACATAGGTTAGCAGCTAGTACTTTCTTCTTAGTGGAAAATGCGTTTGTGACTTAGTTGTATGAATAACTAAAACATGATATAGTCAAAGTGGGAGCCTCAGCTGACCATAAAAATGTTTAATTTAACTACTTGATCGATTAAAAAATTAAAATATTTAATATTGACCCAAAAATAAACTTTACTGATATATCGATATTTTTTTTACTAACTATTTTATATCGAATATCTCTATAGGCCCCAATAAAAGGAAGGTATTATCACATATTTCTGTTTCCGAGGGGGAAAAATAATTATTGTAAATAATGGTAATAAACTAAATGAACACCCACTTAATTTTATTATAATTTTTACTCAATTATAATTTATTTCCTAAATTCTATCTCAACCAAATAAATCTCTATAATTTAAAAAATAAAATTATGTACCTTATAAAGTTTAAATATTAAAATTTAAAATAGTTAAAACTATAATTGAATAAAAAATAGTTAAATTTATGAAAAATTAATTTATAGTGAGTTAAAATTTAAAATTAAATTTTAATTGAGTTAAAATTATAAGGATATAAATGTATTAAATCAAATAAAAATAATAATGATTTATTTAGTACTAAGTTAAGATTATATAAATCAAAATACTAATTTTGTCTATTATTAATAATAACATTTTTTCCCTTCTTTTGAAAGGAAAAGAGGACTGAAAAATGAGTGATGTATTGGGACTTGGCTACTAGGAAAAAGAACCGAAGTTTCATCTTCATCCCCTAATTTGTCTACGTGTTCAAATGCGTTTAAACACACGGATGCACCAATTATTATTATGATTGTTATTATTATAAATTCATTAAAAACATTATTGATTATAAATAAATACTCCCTACGTAATCCATCTTCCTCTTTTTCATATTATTATTCTCCTGCTAGGAACGGATTTGAGGAAGAAGAGGAATCCGAATCGCCGTCCCGTCGGTGTCTTGCGCATCAGAAGGGACGCTATTGGTTTCGGGAATCAAATCTTCAAGGTACGCTCTTTATTCATTTTACTCAAAAATCTGATTGCCTCTTTTGTTTGTTTGGTTTTGTTTCTTCAAATATTCACCATTTGTTTTGTTCACCTGTTTCATGTTCAAATTTCTGGGCTTTCAGCATTGCTTTCTGATTTTTCTTCCTGGAATCGATTTTTATCCTCTTTGATTCCTTGCAAAGTCCTTTGCGCAGATCTGACCAGGCTCTTGGGTATTCCAGACACTGCATGCATGGGGTATGTTTTCTGATTTCAATCCTAAATGAAATTTGACAAAAAAATCCTAAATGAAAGGATTAAGCTTATTTTTATTGTTTGGTTTCAGTTATAGTGGTACAACTTCCGAATTCTATGAATTTGTATGCTTCTCTGGAAGATTAATCAGGATGGATAAATTATCCATATGGAATCCTTTTAGTTCTGGAATATTTTTTTCTTTTATGGCCAAATTTTTAGTTTTGGAAATTAGATGAATATAGTTTAGGTCAGAGCCAGACCTGATTGCTGGCTGGCTAAGAAGCATGAGCACTTCATGAAGGATTTGGCTTCTCTCCATTTCTCTGTCTACGACACACTTGTTGAACACATGTATTAGACACCACGGGACACTCTGAATTATTTAAGATATTTTACATTTTGTTCTGTATCCAGGGTCCATGTCAATGTCTATGCTTCCTAACTGGTCGGATATCTTGCTCTATTGTACATGACAAGTTGTTTGGTGGATCGAACCATTTAAAAAAATTATAGAAGTCTGGCATCCAGCTCATGATCAGCTCCAATCCTCCAACCATGATGTTTTAAGGAGCTGTGGATATATATATTTTGGATAAATTTGGCCATCGTCTGAGGTTTTAAATCATTCGAATGGTTTTAGATAGCGTCACTAACTAGAGCGCTTGAACCAAGATAATGGTCAAATAGTAGTTCTACACGATGAGATATTTATCTGAGTGCTTGGCTTCAATGCTTAAGGACCAGAGTAGGAATATACACATGAAGGAGAATTCATGAGTCGTATTGTTTGCTTGAGAAAGCTGTGATAGACTCTGCATAATTCATACCTGACACTTTCAATTGATGTGTGTGTAAACTAAATTATTGGTTGATTATTAGATTATAGTGTGATCTATATAGCCGACATCACTTAGTAGAATAAGGTTTATTGTTGTTGTTGTATTAGATTACAGTGCCTGAATATATGGTAGCATTTTTAGAAAATCTTTTAATATCGTGGTTCATAACAGAATTTAATGTGATTGTAACAGAGCAGTGGTTGTGTTGGATGCTATAAGAAGCCAACACTAGTTACACTGGAATCAAAAAGGTTTTCAAAACAAGGATTGGCGTTGAAGAAACCTAATATATCTGACGATTTCTGGACCACCAGCACGCATGATATGGACAATAGTGCGGTACAGTCACAGGGAAGCATCTCATCAACCAGTGTAACAAACCATGCCCCAGATCCTCATGGTGGTTCTGGCAAAACAAGCAACCCCACTGAATTTGTTAATCACGGTATGTTCTTATTGCTCATATTTTTCAAGGACATTAAGCGTATCTTCAGTGCATTTATCTTATGCTGTATTTTATAATTGAATAATTTTTTTCTTGGCTTGAATAGCATTGTTTATTTCTTTTTTCCCAGAGTCTTCTAGGTTGTTGGCTAGGTTTCATGGCAATATTTTTATTCCTTCAATTTATCTCGGGTTGGCTGTTTATGTTCCTGTATTAAGTTGTAATCCCTGAAATTTTGTAAATAAGCTGGTGGCTGAATGATTGGCAATTTAACTTGCAAGGTCACTTGTAAAATTCAATTATGCAAAGAAAGAAAAGGAAAGAAAAATAATCACTTTGAATCTGTGGTTGCAGGCCTTATTCTCTGGAATCAGACTCGGCAACAGTGGGTCGGAAATAAGAAGCCTCAAAATCAATCGCAGCAGCTGCGAGAACCCAAATTAAGGTAATTTGAGTTGTTGGACTAGTTTCACTGACACCTGTTTTTTTTCTTAATTTTTAATCCTTATGTTTCTGGGATCTGGGTGGGAGTGGTGACTTGGTATATCAACTTACATCGGTTCATGCTTTGATCAATGATTCTTAGAAAGTGAGAACGAATCAAGTTTAAACTTGTATTGGAATGTTCTCTCATAACAGTTTAATAGAAGTCAAATGCAGTAGTTGTTTTTTCTTGACTATAAATCCATGCATCAATGAGTTTTATAATAATTTCTTCTTGTCTTAAGATGTTTGTACCAAGTTTATTACAGGGGAGTTTGAGGTTATGCTAATTTGTTTGTTAAAAAACTAAGAAAACAAACAAATTAGGAACACGAATGGTTGCGATCCCACTGCTGGCATGCCAAAATCTTTCGCACATTAGGAACATGAAACATGATTCAGTTGTGGTAAATAAGATAGAATCTGCTAATGAACTGTATTTTTTTCTGTCAATATTTATGGAAATATGTTTCTTGTAATTTGTCAGCACTTATTGTCTGTGCCTTGGCATATGGCTTTGCAGTTGGAATGCAACATATGAAAGTTTGCTTGGAAGCAGCAAACCATTCCCTCAGCCTATCCCTCTTCCTGTAAGCATCTACTTCTGGATTATCTCTCAGATTAGTGCTGGTTTGGATCAGCTTATTTTAAGCACTTTTGCGCTTTACAAGACAAAACTCTATCACATATTTAACTCAAACCGCACAAAATCATTTTTACACAGCTAATCCAAGCAAGCACTTGATAAGATTGTTGATCTGATGGTCGTTTGTCGATATTGACAGGAAATGGTAGATTTTCTAGTGGACATTTGGGAACAGGAGGGCCTATATGACTGAATAACATGACTGCTGTTTGATTTAAATTCCTTGAAATAATTTTAGTTCTTGCTTCTGTGTTAGGAAGGGGAAGATTAAGTTTACTGCATTTTGTACATGAATTGTAACGTTATCTCTCCCATGTAATCTGTCAATGATGAGGAATCTAATTTTCTGTATGCTGAAACTTTGTCTCTTTAAGTGATGCCAATTGTCTATCTTTAGTGATTGAAGGAGCCAGTTTTGAGGGGATGAAACAACCTTCCTTTTCATACCAGTAAACTAGTGTTACAGCTACTCTCCAAAACTTATTCCGGCTTCTTCACTACTTTTGGGTCATTTTTGGGCCACCTCACTAATTTTGGGTCATTTACTAAAGTTTTTTGTAATTATAAATTTAGTTTTACGTAAAGTAGCATTTAGCACTTTAATATAATTTTTTAAATTATATCTACTATTCTAATTTTATTTATAATGTATGTAATATATTGATGTTATTTTTATGCTGTTAGCGCCTTAAATTAAAGATAAGATTAAGGTGTTGGATGTAATTAAAAAATAATATCAGGAGTAATAAATACACTAAGGAAAATAACATAGTGTTGACTGCATAGTGTTGGATATTAGTAGGAAATAACATCAATAATACTTTACCCTTTAGTTTTTGTCAAGTATCAAGAAGAGGCTTATTCTTCCTCAAAAACAAGAAGAGAAGAGGAGGAGGCTTATTAAATTTAATAACTTCTAAGGGCAACGATCAAATTGGACTAATATGAGTGGATATGAACATGGGTGAGAGCAATTTGTAAATTTTGGCAATTTTACTTGAATTATATCAAAGGAAAACGCTTAATATAAGTTTTAGTATATGGGTACTATTTTATTTTTAATCCGATGGTAAAACATCAAGCAATTAATTTGTTTTTAAAAAATATATATTAAGGAAAAATGATTAATTAATAAGAGGTAAATTTAAAATAAGCAAAAATATAATCCGCTCGGAGCAAACTCGTGTGTTCGTCACATGATGCCTGAGAAGCCACACGAAGTCTCCATTGCTATTCTGAAATTCCATAAAGATTTACTTTTTTATGTGCCTTTTGCTTCAAATCCTAGAACCTCTTGGGAGACTTCTCAAAGCATCCAACTCCAACCACGTCTTCTATTTAAGCTGTCTCAGTTCACCGCATCATCATCATCATCCACATCATAACCAACGACAAAACAACTTCTTTCAGCCTCTAACATCTTCACTTTGAATCAATAACACGAAAATCTCAACACAAAAATGGCTTTGGCTCGTTTAGCTCTGAAACAATTGCAGCAAAGGGTAGTCTCTGCTTCTTCTTCTTCCTTAGCGGAAACCAGGCCACTTGGTTCTGCACAGAAGCGCCTAATTAGAAACTTCTCTACTGAGAAGGAAAAATCCGATAAAAGCTCCGAGGTTACTGTGTCTGAAGGGAAGAAGTCGAGGTTGTTTCCTCGGAGACAACGAAGAAGATGGCCATGGAGGAATGATGACAGAGACTTCCCTCCAGCCCTTACTGGTACCTACTCTCTTCTTCTTCTTCATACCTCTCTGCATTTAGTTACATAACTTGAAAAGAGATCATAAATTCACAAACTTTTCATGATCTTGTGACAGAGTTCTTCCCTTCAGGGCTGGGGAATGCACTGATGCAGGCAACAGAGAACATAAACAGATTATTCGAGAACATGAACATAACACCATGGTCCCTGAGTGGGCAAGTGAAGGAGAAAGACGATCACTACAAGTTGAGGTATGAGATGCCAGGGATTCCCAAAGAGGACGTGAAGATCACCATTGATGATGGGGTTCTAACCATAAGGGGAGAGCATAAGGAAGAGAAACAGGAGGAGGAAGAAGATGAGTTCTGGTCCTCAAGTAGCTATGGCTTCTACAACACAAGCCTGGTTCTTCCTGAAGATGCCAAAACTGATCAAGTTAAGGCTGAATTGAAGGATGGTGTTCTCACTGTTACTATCCCCAGAACTGAAAAGGCTAAGAAGGATGTCAAGCATGTGTCTGTTCAGTGATGTGATGGACTCTTTGTTATTGTGAATCTTTATTCAATGTATGAATAACCAGTGTGTTGTGTTGTCTCTGCAGAATAACCTGTGTATTTCTGGTAAACATGAATCAAAGTTTGAACTTTTCTGATTTTTACATGAACTAGGAATTCAAATTGCTGTTGTTTTTCATATTCACTTCTTGTTACCTCTTCCTAAGAAATTTGAGATTATATGCAAAGTGAGCATTGTCTGGTCCAAACATGAATTTGAATTTAAGATCCATACTTACGTGGCATTAACCTTTTTGCTGTTTTTTTTTAAAAAAAAAATTAAACAGCCTCATCGAAGCAAAGATTTTATAGGTCATCAGTTGTTAGTTTTTTTTTTTTCAACTAAACTTCTTTTTAGCTGGTTTTTTTTTATATAATTATTTTTGTCCACCCATTTATCGGAATTTTACCCTGATTATAGTGGGATCCAACTCGCTTCATATACTTGGCTATAGTGAGTGAATATCTTAATGAGGATTTTTTATATACGCTAAGGCTCAAACTTGAGACCTTATTTAAGTAATATTGAATCGTTTATTATTCAGACTAACCTCCGTTGGTTATATATATATAAAAATTCTTGTTTTCACTTCTTAGTTACCGCTCTCCCTATGAACATTGACGAGGTATGTTAAATGGGCTTAATGGGCTTTTGGTGAAGAGAAAGGTCAATCCAAGAAGTCCTATTAAGGGCCCATGTTCGTTTTGGCAACAGAATTGGCCGTTGTGAAGGCCCAATGAAGAAGGAGAACAGGGGAATGAAAAGACGAGAGAGAGAGAGACTGACAAGAAAACAGAGATGACGCAATCGTGTGTTCAGCTAGCCAAAATCATGTGAAGATTTAGAGCTCTAAACCCTAAATCATTTAGAGCGTATCTAACTTTTACGAAGTATATAGTATATTTTATTATAATTTTAATTAAAGAGGTATCTAGTTAAATAATTAAATTTATATTTAAAGATAATTGATAATTTATTTTACTTAACATTAATATTTTTTTAAAAAAATAGAGATTTTATTCTGTTTTGTATAGTGGGTGAACTAATCTTTTTAAAAAAAAAATTATATAAAAAAAAAGAAAGGAAATAATAACGTGCGGAGGCGAAGGAGACGATAAAGAGAAACGTCCTATCTACCTCCTTCACTCCTTCCGTACAATTATCTTGCCACTTCCTTCTTTCTTCATTCATTCTCATCACTGGACCCCCACGTCATAAAGATTTGATTTTTACCACTAATCATATTTTATTTACGTCAAAGCTTGTATCTTGTTTCCATTTTTTGACAATCCTAACGGCTAGTTTATACTAATTCGAATTTAAAATATAATAAGAACTAATAAAATTGATATTCTTAAACTCTAAGATATTATATGCTCACGTCTCAAATTTAAGACTCTAATTTAAAATTAATTAAATTAAAATAGTCTCAATTAACTCGTTTAACCCTTAGGTTTTTAAAATTTTATTTTTATCACTAAAAACTTTCTACTAGTTCATAATTTTAGTAAGAGACAAGAGATTATTTTAATATATAAAAAACATTTGAAAATAACAAAACTCTTCCATTCCCATGTCTTTAGCAAACTTTAAGGA
This sequence comes from Leucaena leucocephala, assembly GCA_037074615.1. Classification (NCBI taxonomy): domain Eukaryota; kingdom Viridiplantae; phylum Streptophyta; class Magnoliopsida; order Fabales; family Fabaceae; genus Leucaena; species Leucaena leucocephala. Next base: position 17,705,708 of record CM073555.1, on the reverse strand, counting down.
AAACGTACATATTTCACATAATAGAAAACACTCTCATGTATATCAGGTACGTGCTAGTTGGAGAAAGAGACTTTAAAAATCAGATTTTGCTCATCATCATAATAAAAATAAACCATTCATCTCATGCATCCCTATCAAATGACAGGGGCAAAATTACGCACTGAAAAGAAACTTTATTCACCTCTCTCTTATAGAACTTGACAATGTCGTCGTCTTCTTGAGGAGGAGCGTCATCAGGGTCAACCCAACAATTTGGCTGAATAGGCAACAAGTAAATACAAGAGAGAGAGGGTAATTTGGTGCCAACCAACCAAACAAAAAAAAGTGACATTGTTGTACCCAAGGTTCATTTTCTTGTCTTCTTAATTCACTGGTCTTCACTGTTTCATTTCACTTCCTTCACCATTTCCCCCAAAAAACACTTCACTTTTGGTTGGTGAGTGAAGAAGGCCCATGGAATCTGCTCTCTGTCTCTTCCCCAGAAACATCTCCCTACTTAACCCTTCTCTTTCACCCATTACTCTTCTCTTCACATTTCAATTCAAAGTTTCAATCTTTTCAAACACCCTTTTCACTGTTTATTTTTCTTCCCTCCTTTTCCCTTTTCCCCCCATCATAAATATACATATCTTGCCTTCACTTCACTGTGACTTACATCACATTCCCATGGCTTCACCTTATGGTAGTAGAACTAAACCCTATTACCTTCAACATGGAATGCAGGTTTCAATCACTGTGGCTTTCATCGTTTCTCTCATACTTCTACTTCTACCTACCAAATCAGGTAAAAAGATAAGACCCTTTACATATATATATATGAATCTAGTTATGTTTCTGGTCTAAAAATCTCTTGTTTCTTTCTTCCTTCATTTTCTGTCTTCACTGTTCAGATTTGAATCTCAGAGTACTGTTAATTAATTTGGTAGCAGGTGGGCTAGGGTTGTTGCAGAGCACAGAGATATCAGATATGGAGGAAAGCAAGAAGGTGATAGGGTCAGAGCCTCCAAGTTGTGTGAACAAGTGCATGAAGTGTAGGCCATGTTTGGCTACACTGGTAGCTCCTGATCACCAGAGGAAGAAGAACAAGGGTTTCAGAGTGTGGTCTCGAGGCGACGGGGAAGAAGATGATGATCCTTACTATCTTCTTTCATGGAAATGCACTTGTGGGGATAAGCTGTTCCCGCCTTGATTTCATTGAATTAAATCATCTTTCTCTAGAGAAAAAGCAGAGTAGAAGGTTACTGTAGTTGGAGTTTTATGTCGTGTTTCATAAGTATAGACAGAGATATCTTAATGTTATTAGTTAATATATATATCGATTTTATATTAATGCTGATCACTCTCACAAGATATAGTGTTCTTTAATTATTTTTCTTTCTCATCATTTCAATCTCACCGACACAAATAGAATAAAAAGTTCCTCTGAATCAAAGCTGATATGGAAATAAAGGAACTTAGTGTTGCTGTGATTTATTTAAAAAAGAAAAGAGAAAAGAGAAAATAACATTCCCCCCAATCTTAAAACTTTTCATGACACGAACTAAAAAGGTTGTGTTTTTTTTCAAGTGTTAAATAACGCAGTTTCAAGAGATGATTGATGCCTGATATGAAGTTGAGTGACATTTTAATTTTAACGAGTTAAACCACTGTTGCTTGAACTGGGAATGCCTGAATGAATCTTTTTCTTGAGCTATTCTTTTATCCATAATCTTATGTTTATATACACTAATTTTAATTTATATATATACACAAACACACACACACACTTTGTTTAGATGCGCGCACGCTTCTTTATTTTTTTGTCCCCCTAACCTTGAATTAATATTTTTTTACCAACACCCGATAAAAAAACAACACAAGCTAATGAAACCAAAATATGAAAATGTTTAAATACTCCCCCCCTTTCTTCCTTAATATAAAATATATTTAATTAATTTAATTAAAATAAAAAATTAATTAATATAACATATTTTTTAAAAATATTATAACTATTTATTTTATTTTCTTTTCTTTTACTTAATTATTATTAAAGATACTAATAAAAATAATTTTATATTTAGAATAAATATTAACTCCTTAATTAGATACTAATTACTCCTTAAAAAAATTTAGGACAACCTTAATTAGAATTATTTACCTGACAGTTAATGTCAGTCGGGGCTATGGGTGGTAATGCGGGCTAACCCGCAGGATACGGGTTAGCCCGCCGCAGGTTAGGATGGAGGCGGGTTGGTGAAACACCAACCCGAGCCCGCCATAGCGGGTTGGAGGGTTAGCCCGCCGCAGGTTAGGATGGAGGCGGGTTGGTGAAACACCAACCCGAGCCCGCCATAGCGGGTTGGAGGGTTAGCCCACCAACCCGCCAGCTTTTTTTTATTTTTTTATATGTATATGGCTATATGCTAACTTTTTTTTAAAAAAAAAATCACATATGTCAATATTAATTGGATTTGAATCATGATTGAAGTTCTCAAAATATTTATTTAGTCAACTTTGTCACCATCCATAGATAAATCTATCACAAAGAAAATAATAATAAAATAAAATGAATATATATATATAAAGAAATGACTCAATGAGATAAAATTAATATAAATTAAGTGTAATATCCCTTGTTTAGCTAAGATTCTCAAATTAGTAAAGTACAAATGTGCAATATAAATAAAAAAATAAAGTAAAAAAAATGGGTCAACCCGCCAACCCGGCGGGTTTGGCAGGTGCGGGTCAAAAAGACCCCTATCTAAATGGGTTACAAAAATTATAACCCAACCCGCTATTTTTTGACAGGTTGGCAAATTATCATCTCTAGTTGAGTAGGTTTTAAATTGTTAGGGCAATATTGCTCAAATCTAATATTTTGGATATTGGTTGCTTATTCAAAATAAAAAACCTTTTGAGGCCAATTTATTTTTATAAGAGAGGACTAAATATCTAAAATAAATTATTAAATTAAGAGAGAATTAAATCTTAAATACTCATTTATTATATTTTTTTTTGGGGCCAAATTGTTTTAAGAGTATTTTTTTTATACAAAAATTTTTGAAAAGAAATTAGACTCATTTATAATCTAAAATCAGGGCGAAATCTTCTTTTTTCTTAAGTGATACTAATATTAGGTAAAGTGAGCCGTCTATTATTCTCAAATATAAATTTAGACACTTAAAAGTTAAAATATTTTTTTAAATATTACGACTAAAATTATAATAAAATAATATTTTTTAAAAATTAAATAAATTTTAAATAATCGTATATCACTGAACCCAAATACGGGTTTTGAAGAGGGATCTTGAGTTGAGTTGAGCCATCATCCCAACCCGAATAAAGGAAAAATGGATAGACCCATTCGGGTTGACAATTAGCCCAGAAATACCTGAAGAAACTGTAATGCAAAGGGACTCGCTGACAGATTTTGTTCAATCATTTCCTCTTCAAATGACTCCGCTTGTCTCCACCGCCACAACCACTGTCCCTCTCTACTTCCTCTCCTTCTACGCTTTCTCTAATTCCTCCAATTCTTCCTTCTTCCCAATCCCTTCTCGTCCTCTGTTTCAACCTCTTACTTCACATTCCACCGTCGGTTGTCCTGGCCGGTGTCGCGCCGCCAGCCCGCGCCCTCCTCCTCCCCCCCCAACCGACCCACCTCCCGGAAATAATCCAAGGCAGCTTCAAGGTCAGGACTTTCCAGCCTTTTTTCCATTTCGATATCAATTTTAGGTTTTTAATTGCATTGAATCGCAATTTTTCTAGTTTTCAAATTCGGGCTTAAATTATTGTGGTATGAAGTGTACAACCATGGTCGTACGATATTAGAATTTTTGCGATTATGTTTTGATTGCAAATTGCTTTCAGTTCAAAATGAAAGAGATAAGACGATGTTTTAGGTCCATTAGTTAATTTTAACTTTTGGGGGAAAATTTGTCTTCTTTAAACGGACATTCAGTAGTTCAAGTTTTTAGACTTTAGTTATCTCTCTTGGATGTAAGATAAGCAATGATAGGTAGAGAAGTTCTCCTCTTTATTAAGCCTATGGGAAATTGAGACCACTAACGGGTTATTTGAGCTTCTCAAGGTTTTGCTGCTTTTCATTAATTCTTTGTTCAAGAACATGGTGGCAACCAGAGTGTCACTATTCTGTTCGGTGAATATAAGAGCACTTAATAGCCATGCTTGAATTTGAAACTAACACACTATGTCCGTAATTACAATTTGACTACATCAGGTTATAACCATGTTTAGCAGAAGACTACATTTAATGTTCTTCCTTTTATATAACTTGACTGTGCTTATTGCCAATAGCACGCCGGTTTCTATTCCTCAGATATCAGATTTTCTATTGAGCATGCTGCTAAGAAACTTGTTTTCTTTCTTGAGTATGGGTTCAGAAAAGTTTAGATGTTGGCTATACATTGTGACATGATACATTGCAGTGTTGAAAGCAAAACCTGTGTTTCTATTGTTGTAAAATGCAAGAATAGTCAACACAAAATCACTTTTTTTCCCCTGCAAAATTTCCTTGCAATGAACCGGTGTCTGGTGTTCATCAAGTTATATAGATTTAATTTTGCATCCCATCACTTCTATAAGATACGTCTGTTTTAACAACTACACAAGTGTACTTGTTATTAAGATATTATGTTGATGTTTCTTCCATCGATGACCTGTTTGATGCGTAATATTGTGAAAGAATTATGCATGCCTGGATTTCTCTTGCAAGTTGCAACGTTTGATACATGTTTTGTAAACATTTGATTTATCATGCATAATATGCCCAACTTCAATTTACTCTTGATTTGCTTTTTTCTTCTTCTATAACCCGGTGCGGCTCGCAGTACTGACTCGGACCTTTTTTGGTGGTTGTTGATTTTGAGGAGCAGGTCTTTCTACATCTATGTCCAAAATTAAAGATAGAGTACAGGTCTTCTTTGCTGTTCTTTTCTGGATGTCTCTGTTCTTTTGGGCGTCTGCATGGGATGGGAGGAATAGACCAGGCAAAGGATCAAGACGTAGAAGATAACATCCGAAGCATTTCACTTGTGTATATATATATATATATATATATATATATATATACACATCGAATTATAGCTTAGGAGATAGAATCAGAATATACAGTGATTTGAAAAAAAAATGCATTTAAGGGTGGAATGAAATGTCCCTGATCCTGAGGCTCCTTTATTTCTTTGCCTGAGAATTTTTGCATGCTTCGATTGATCCAGTTTCTTGCTCAGTTGACAGGGCAACTCTTTAACTAGATTTCAAAGGAATTTGAAAGTCCAAATTCAGTTCAAGATTTTGGAGTTGCTCATATAGTTGACAGGGCAACTTTTTTTAGTGCTCGTTTAGATTTGTTGTTAATAAACACGGTCACATAAGTTAAGATAACTCCTTTCACATACTTACGTTGTAAACTGTAAAAAACACGATTGAGAAGTTAGACTGGGATTTCAAATCGCCAATCCAAACATGTACTTTAGTTAGCCTCTCTGTAAATGTGCTGAATGATGATGACCTGTCATTCCTTGCATCGCATATGCTTTGACACCCTGAATCAACCTAGAAGAGCCATTAATCACGTTCTTCTGCCTTGCCAAAACTTGGGTGACCATAATCAGTGGCTAATTTCTAAGGTCCTTACTGCTTGGAATCCATATTTGTTTTGTAAACTAAAGTCGTTTCTCCCGTGGAATTACTTTCAAAACTGTCCCTATCTAATATGATAAGCATTGGTATAATAGTCTTGGGAAATAAAATGCACCTTCTAGAGTGGCCAACCTTATCTTTTCCATGGGCAGATAAATGAAGTGTAAACTTTTTATATCCACTCTGATATTTGGAATTTGGAAGTATTATTGTTTTGGACGCATTAATCTATCGACTGGGAAGGTATTTTCCCCCATAAGAACAGGATGCAGTCCAAGTTTACACTTGAGATCCCCTGCCTACCCGCTTAACAATCTTTTTCTTTCACTGTTATATTACACCTAATATGATTTATAGTGGGTAGATCCCCTGCTTACACGCTTAACAATCGTTTTCTTTCACTGTTATATTACACCTAATATGATTTCTAGTGGGTAGGCTGGTACATCATGTAAGGATACAATTTTTTTTTTTGGATTAGAAGACAATTTATTAAAATAACGTCAACACCGAAACCTATGAAAGCATAAGACAACCAACCCAACAGAACAAAGACAAGGACAAAAGACCACTAGCAAGTTTACAAAAGAACATTTCTGGAGATGAGGTAGGTGATGAAGCTACCTTTGCACTACAAAGAGTGCGTAGCAATGACCACCCAGGTGAGCCACTAGGGTAAAGGGTTCGGGTATCCTAAAGGATATTGGAAACGCAACTGGAAGGAAGATCCAGAACCACGAGATTTGACAAAAAAGCTAGAGAAAGCCAGTAGTTAACCTAATATATGACAGTATCCAAAAGCATGTAAGGATATAATTAGAAGTCTTACTATATAACTTTTACTTGACGGTGCTGATATGTTCACGAAACTCAGGTCATCAAAGAAAGTGATGAAGTAGAAGAAAACCCACTTAAGAAAACTTGCTCTGAAGTTGAAGTGATGTGTGATGGAATTGGAAGCAATGGATGTTGTAGACATGGAAGTGGATGGGATTCCTGTAATGATGGGGAAGATAGTAGGGATTCTTATTATCAGAAGATTATTAACCCCAATAATGCTCTTTTGCTTGGGAATTATGCAAGGTCCTTGAAAGAGGTACATGAATTAACATTAGTTATCAGTGCAGTGCATGTTGATTTTTTATGCTGATTTTGAGAGTGTAAATAGGTGGTTGGAGATTGTAGAAAAGCAGAGGAGTATCTTGAAAGGGCGATGTTGGCGAATCCAGGGGATGGCTATCTTCTGTGTCTCTATGCAGAATTGATTTGGCAAACGGAAAAGAATGCAGATCGAGCTGAAGGGTATTATGATCAAGCTGTTCAATTAGCCCCTCATGATTGGTGAGAAATTAACCTCCTCCATTATATAGTCGTGATTTGATCAAGGGAAAATTTAACTTTAAGCCCCAGAACTTTCTCTTGTTCATCGATTCAATCTCTAAACTTTCACGCCCAACAATTCAATCTATATTTGTTTGGTATTAAGTTTGTCCCTCCGAACCGACTTTTGAAACTAATACCATTAGTTTTAAAACGGGTTCGCTTGCCGGCCGATTCCAACCACACCCCCACTCTCTTTCTTCCTCGCTCCCCTTTCATTTTTCACCCTTTCTCTCTGTCTCTCTCTCTTGTATTCATCTAAATATAAATCATATTAAACTAATTGATTTTTATTCTAATTTTATTTTTTATTAACGCTAATCCAAACAAGTTTGGTAAGATTGTAGGGATTGGGGTTGTTTAAGGGCTTGTTTTTAGTCAATAAACTATAAGGACTGGCTTGTTATGAATCTAAAATTCAATGATTGAAGTAATAATTGAAGAGTTTAGGGGCCAAAAGTTATATTTTCCATTTTATTCGCTAATCTAATAAATAATCGATATGTGTAAAGATCTGGTTTTGTCGTTGGAAGTTGACGAAGCTCCTAATAATGTGCAGTTTTGCGGCTGCTTCATATGCTAAATTCCAGTGGGATGCTGAGAAGAAGACGACGAAGCCAAAGAGTGGAACCATAAATCTGATGAGAAGCATACATATTCATTAAATTAGGGTAGGTTTGATAGAATGAAATTGGAAGCTGTGAAGTCTAGGTAGAATTAAATATTTCTCTTATTTTATATTATATAACTCAATTTTAATTCTATTTTTATTTTTAATATTTTAGTTAATTTTAGTTTTATTTAAAAAATTGAAAAATAAGATAAGTTCTATAGAATTAAAATATTTTAGACTATTTTACTTCAACTTATAAATTTTTTAAAAAATTTTAATATTTTTTAAATTAAAAGAAAAATCTTTTTTCTCTACCTTCATCTATTTCTTATTTTTTTAAAAAAATATATACGTTAATTCTATATGTATTTATATTTTATCAAATAAATTTTTTAAAATATATTTCTATCCTAATTTTATTTTTACTATCATTTCTATCTTTATTTTTACTTTTATTAAACAAAATTTTCATCCTACCAAACGTAAGTGCTGCCTCTTGTCTTGATCTAGAATGAAAAATGCCATCTTTTAAATTCCTAAGTTTCTATAAAGGTTTGAAATTTGTTATTTTGAGCATCTTAATTAAATTGTGTTTGAGAATATATAATAATAGAATTTAGTTAATATTATAAAAAAAATAATACACAGAGGGGAGCCTTTTTGTTTTTATACCATTTCTAATTCACCTGTTTTTGGTCAAATAATCAGCATAACTAATTAACTATGATCCCAATGGAATATTTTGGTAAAAACAAAATGGAATATTGCAATATTAGGGGCTCAAATAATCCCTATCGTAAAATAGTTTTTTTTTTTTTTACAAAAGTACATGCGTAAGTAAAAGAAAAAAAAAGATTCAGTTTTCTTTAAATAATGTAAAAAATTTAAATTTTACTCATGGAAAAAATGAAGTTAGAAGAACTACTTTGAATTTACTTAGTAATATTAGATAATCAACATCTATATATAAAAATAAAATAATTGAACAAACTAATTTTAAAATAAAGTAATAATTTATTAATAATACAATTTGATGATATCGAATTCAAAAGAACGTCTTGTTCTACACATATATCAAATATTAAGGAGAAAAAATATCTAGACTTTAATTTAGCCGATTTTAATGCATTAGTTATAATAAAGAAAATGTAATAAAAAAAAAGTTATCATAATGAAAATATTTTTACTTCTAACAATAAAATATTTATGTTTGATATTTGAAATTCTGTTTGTGTGTGTGTGTGTGTGTATATATCACCAAAATGGAATTCATGCGGGCCGTGGGTGATCTGCGAGGTTGCTTATCCTCTGGTAAGAAGTTGGAGAACCCAGTTTACCGAGTTAACAAAGAGGTCACGAAAAGTATTATTTGATGGTCGTTTTCTTTCAGGTTTCTAGAGACACAAGTAAAAGAAAACAACACTTGCTGTATATTAAAGAAACAACAAAAAAGTGAACTTTAAGATCGAGAGGCAAAAGAGAAGAATCTATTCTCTAATCCCCACAAAAGCATCCTCTAATTCCCACACCATCTTTGTCTTCAGGTTAAGAATCTTTCCTCTTTTTGATTAGCTTTCTTGGAATCTTGGGTTCTAATCTAATGGCATGCCTGCAGGAAAAGTATTGCATCATCACAAGGATTGTTTATGGATTCTCTCCTTTCACTAATTACTGAATTACATAATACACCCTTCCTTCCCTACATTTCTTTCCATCATTGGAATGCTCTTCTTCATTTCTAAATATTAATAATAATGCTCAATTCCCAGATGGTCTTCTCCTCTTCTTTCCTCCTTTGGCTTCTTCTTCTTCTCTTCTCTGTATTCACTTCCCATGGTACCATCATTCATCCGCGCTTCTTCTAATAATTACATTCTTCATATCTGCACTCTACATGTTTGTCTTTTTGCGTCTTAGAAAGTTACAAGTCTCAATGAAGAAAGGTTGTGTTTGTTGATTTGGTTAGTGTAATGTGATTGTCTAAACCGGGTTGTTGTTTTTTTTCACTTTGTTTGAAATGCAGTTGTGGGAGATAAGTTCTTTACGGGAACATATGGAGTAAACTATGGAAGGATAGCAGATAATCTGCCATCACCTCACGGTGTGGTTACACTGCTTAAAGCTGCGAAGATCAAGAACATCAGAATTTATGATGCTGATCATAGTGTTCTCACGGCCTTCAAAGGTTCTGGGATTGAGATTGTTATTGGACTTCCCAATGAGTTATTGCCAGGAATTAGTGTTGGGGAAGATCAAGCCATGACTTGGATCAAAGAGAATGTTCAGCCATTTCTTCCTGGGACTAAAATCAGAGGAATTGCAGTGGGAAATGAGATTCTGGGAGGCACAGATTTGCAGCTTTGGGAAGTTCTTCTTCCTGCAGCAAAAAATGTCTATAATGCCCTTGATAGGCTTCATTTAGCTGATAAAATTCAGGTTTCAAGTCCACATTCTGAGGCTGTTTTTGCCAATTCATACCCTCCATCTTCCTGCACTTTCAGAGAAGACATTGTTCCATTCATGAAACCTTTGTTGCAGTTCTTCTCACAGATTGGCACTCCTTTCTTCATAAATGCATACCCTTTTCTGGCCTATAAGAATGATCCTGAACATATTGACATAAACTATGCTCTTTTCAAGAAAAGCCCTGGGATTTATGATGCAAAGACAAAACTGCATTATGATAACATGTTTGAGGCTATGGTTGATGCGGCTTATGCTGCTTTGGAGAAGGCTGGGTTTGAGAAGATGGAGGTTATTGTTTCCGAGACCGGTTGGGCTTCTCGTGGCGACGCAAATGAAGCCGGGGCCACGGTGGAGAATGCCAGGACTTATAATTATCGTTTGAGAAAGAGGCTTCTGAAGAAGAAGGGCACTCCTTATAGGCCAAAGATCAAGGCAAGGGCTTATGTGTTTGCTTTGTTTAATGAGAACTTGAAGCCTGGTCCCACCTCAGAGAGAAACTTCGGTTTGTTTAAGCCTGATGGAAGCATTGCCTATGACATTGGCTTCACTGGCCTTAAGGCTTCTTCTGCAACCTCTTCTCTTCTTTCCTTCAAGGTATGTTCAATACAAATGAAAACATCAATAACCCGACAGCTTCTTGAAAAATACCATGTTGTCTGCCACCACCTTATTTCTTTTAAAGGGCTAGACACTATTGAACCCGTAAACTCCCATTTACCGAGGAATTTCCATGCCATTAGGCTACAAGGAGATTGGCTTTACTATCTTTTAATGTTATAAATGTTTGTTCTGTTAGCATCACACTCCATATATATGAGTACTTTGTCACATATTTCTTAATAGCTGCGATATATTATAAGGCAATATGTAACCATTGGTCAATTTCAGGGGAGGCTTAATAAACCAATATGGTGAATGTTTCCGTGTAGAAACTTGATGATTAGGTGTTATATGAGATAATTAGCATAGAAACAGTCACAAGTTTGCAGCTTTTAAGATAAATCTTTCATGGGTATATGTGTTAATCTCTGTTTGGTTAATGTTTCTAACATGTATTTTGGCCTGCTGCAGGGAATTGGAGGTTCATCATACATGTTGGCTATCACAACAAGTGTTGCTTTTCTTCTTTTAGCTTTATAATCATCATTACGCGTCAGAGATTGAAGGCACACCGAGCTTATTGTGTGAAGAATTTGTTTCAACCTTATTCTTTTCAATTAATTAACCCTAATCACCACAGCAATGTACCCTTAACGTACTAGGCATTCCTTTCATTCTTGTCTTTCTTATAGTTGATGATCCGACCTTGTTGCTTTTCCTTTCCCCCCTCACAATTGAGCAGTGTAATATATTTAATCAGTTTATTTAATCTATGATTCTTCTCCATGCTAGCTTTCTCAACAATGACATGTTTATTACTCATCAAATCCTATTTATAAGGAACTTTCTCACATATTTCACTAGAACACAAAAAGTCATTAAACCTCGTTAAATTTATTTTAAAATTTAATAACTTTCTAAATTTACCTATATTTAATATACTCTCTAGTCTCTCCCAAGAATACAAAGATTACACAATAATAAATTAAATCTAAAATTTTATATTAATATGGCTTATAAATAAGATAAAAAGATCTTCTCTTTCTACTTATAAATAAGCCCAAAGAAATAATATTCCACCCAAAAAATTAACTTACACATAAAGGAACGTGCCTAGGTTTACATCTTACGGTAATAGACGGTTCGTTCTACCCGATATTGGTATCGTCTAGGAAGAAAAAATATTTCGCCCTGCTCTTAGATCGTAGCTTAATTTCTTTTAAAAAAAATTGTACAAAAAAAATGTTTGAGCTTGCGATAAAAGTGTGATAAATAGGTTCTATCTCTATAATACCACCAGAATGTTATAAGGAAAGAGATAAACGCATGATGCAGGGGAGCCTCACGTGACAGGCGGAGCTCGCTCACTCTATTAAAACATCGTGATGTTATAACAGAGAATTAAAGTATATGATAAACTCATTTTGTACAAGGAGGGAAAAGGGAAAATGAAAGTTAAGAATTAGTACACAAATTATTTTGCATAGAAATTCACCAGTTTTTTTTTATCAAAAAAAAAACAGGAAGGAAGAAAATTGAGAAGTTGAGAAAAAACGAACCGAATTGTGGAGTGGGCAATTGGGGTTGGGAAGACTAATTCCCCAATTCCAACGCCTTACAACCGAAAAAGGCGCGCGTTCAAAGGAACACAAGTAAACGTTGAACTTTCTCGTTGGTCCCGTACTGACAATTTAATGTTTGATTGAGAAAAATTAGTAATGATGGCCCCATCCTAATCTTGTCCGACTCCTTGGCCCATATACGTGGAAATATATTATAGATAATTATTATTATTAAATTTTTAGATAATTAAATTTTTTTTAGGATCTTACAACAATTCTCTTAAAAATTTTTAATCACGTAACTTTATTAGTTTTAGCTTCTTGTACACGAAAGTTGAATTGTATGGAGGAGGATTTGCGGAGTACGGTGGAATGGGACGTTTTAGGTCCTCGTTGCAGAAGCGAGATCTACTTCGTCTCTAAATCCATTTTTATATATAAAATTTTCAACTTAATCATTTTTAAATAAAGAAATTATTTTTTAAGAAACTAACAGCTGAATATTATCTTTATTTTAAATTCTATACCTATTAAAATATTTTTAGAAAAAAAAACTAAATCTATATCAGCTAAATTAAATCTAGACAACTTAGATTTAACGCAGACGAATGGGAACGAGATGAATTATTATGCAGGCTGGGTCTACTCAGCGTATGAGAATGGGAAGGGGACCCATGACGTGCATTAAACACAGCAGTTGACTTCCCACCTGCTCTTTCCTTTCGTCAATGCCGTGTCGAATAATCCACACGCGTCTTTCCATTTATATATCTATACACACACACCCCCTCCTCTTCCATTATCATCTCCTTCATCATCCTTCTTCTTCTTCATCTTCTTCAATTCCTGTTAATTCATTCATTCACCATGACCAAAAGCTGTGATTATTCCGTTGTTGTTGTTGCTGCTGCTGCTTTCTTATTTCTGCATTGCGCCGCAGCCCATACTGTGCATGTCGTCGGAGGTACCGAGGGTTGGAAGGTCCCCTCTAACACCGATTTCTACACCACTTGGGCTTCTTCCAAGACCTTTCACCTGAACGACACTCTCTGTACGTATATACACACACACAAAGTAGTATTTTGTAGCTGTTATTTTGTAGGAGTTATTTTGTTCGTTCATTCGCTAATTTCGTTTACGTTTTGTTTTGGTAGCGTTTGAGTTCACTACAAACGCACATGACGTGGTCAAAGTTCCGAAAGGATCGTACGATGCTTGCACTTCGAATAATCAGATAGGCGAGACAGTGAACACCGGCCCCTACAACTTCACCCTCACAGAAACCGGCACCCACTACTTCATTTGCAGCATCGGCCAACACTGCCAGGGTGGGCAGAAGTTAGCCGTTACCCTTGTCTCCGGCTCCTCCACCTCTCCGGAGGGTGCTCCGTCTCCGTCATCCACCACACAACCTCCTCCTCCTCCCGGTAGTTCTGCTCCTCCTCCTGCTCTTGCTGGTTTCTTCTTGATCGTGCTTTGCTTTGCCTTGGGCAAACTGGTCATCTAGATACAAAATTAAAACACATATATATAGAACATCGATATGAGTAATAAATTTAATGGTTAAAACTATATATGATTTGAGGGAGTGCGTGGAAAATATTCATATTTTATTTTTGAGATTTCAGTTTATCAGCAGTGTACTGTGTATCGGTGGAAGTTTTGGTAATGTCTGTGTTGCTTTTGCTGTATTTTTATTGCTTTTGTATTCTTGATGTCATGCCACGTAATAAAAATTACCCTTATTGAATTAGAGGTTTTTTTTTGGTACAATAATATTATATTTTAGTGAAAAAATTGTTAAAAAATGCACATTAAAATTTTTATTACCTAAAAATAACTAAAATTAATTTGTTTACGGATTAATTGTGAAATACAACTAAAAACCAGTTATATTTATTCTATTTTAGAAGTAAAATAAAAGATATTTTGTATACAATTAGAAAAAAGTCTGGCAATCCAGTCCGCCTGCACGTCTCTAAACAAATTTTGTATACATTTATAAAATTAAAATTTTAATAGGAAATTCTTCAGCAATTTTTCCTATTTTAATTTTAATTCTCCAACAATAATTTGGATTTGTCGGCAAAGAAGTCAAAAAATAGACTCGAAGGCAAAGGAATTGACTCATCATTTTCCATTCAAATTGATTCAACAATAAGACACATATCTAATTAATGCCCCTTCCGATTGAAATGCCTATTAATGGCATTTTTGGTAGAAAATGTAATTTTAGCTGTCCCCTAACATAAATTTTATCCTATAGAATAAAATCCTCAATGAAATTGTGTAGTTCATATATCTAAAAGAGTATATATAATAAATAAGAATATACGAAAATAAGAAAATGATTTAAACAGACGAATATTAAGTCACATTGATATCAATAGAAAATAACAAATATTAGTTAATAATATATACTGATAATAAAATAATAGTAACAAAATATTCTAATAATTAAGTAAAATCTATAAATAAAACCATTAAACCGCTGGTTCATTTATTTTCCAATCTCACAAAATTTATAATTAACAAAAGAAACCTGTGACCTCGTCCATATTGAGTGGATAACGAGTCTCAATTGGCTGCATTTAATAACAAAAAATGAATTATAAACTACTTGAATCAATTAAGTGGCTAGAATTTATTTGAAATGATGATATTTCTTTTTTTTTCTAAAATTAAAAAGAACTTTAGACGCCAAAAGAATACATTCTCTTGTGATGTGAAAATGAAAATCCAAAACCAAAATGTCTACGTAGCTTGGTGATTCTGAAAATTGAAGTTACGGTTTGAAGATTTCCTTAATAACATAAAAACATGTGGGCGTGCGAGGTCTCAAAGGTATCAGATTCTTGACAATATATATATAAACAGACTTAAATTTTGAGAAAGAATAGTTCAATTTAAATTTTTTATTTTTTAAAAAAAAAAGTTTTGTTCCGCATGGACTACAGACGACATATCTTTCCAATTTTAATATTTCACAGATTTCTTTTTTAAAGAAAATGGTTTTTTAAACGCGCTATTATGAGCTTTTTATTGCTATTATCATCTACTTTATATCATGAATTAATAATTTAATATCATAACAAAAGAAAACCACACAGAATTCTTTATTAGGAGTCTAAAAAGATATTTGTTTGCCTTTTTTTTTTCTTTTTGTGGCTGTCCGTGCTACCTTCAAATAAGTGGGACCAGGCTCTGCAGAAAAAGAAAAAGAAAAACGAAAATGTGGGACTATATATATATATATATTTATATATATATGTATTTATGTTAAAGTAGAACATTTTTAATGGCCATTTTCTGTGGAAAAAGTGTAAAATCAGTGGAACCAAATGTGATTTTATGGTTGAGAATAAACCTTATTTTTCGTGTGAATTAATGAAAAGTTTGCAAGATTCCTCAATATATAGGAGTTGTAAAGGTTTATTCTGATTTGGTTGACCAAATCCTTACGCCTTGCTTTTATGCTTTATTTCCTTTGTAGCCAAATTAAAGTGAGATCAATATGGAAATGGTCCACAGCTTCTTCCTCCAGCCACGTTCTTAATAGCAAAACGTACGACTGGAGACAAATATTAAGAATATATACTGCTCTTTATGTACTTAATTATTATAAAAAATTATTTTATTAATTAAAATATATTAAATAAATTATTTAATTATAATGGTATATTTTTTAAAAATACCATATATAATATTAGATTCTAATCATTTTATAAATTAGATAAAAATTATAAATATAAAAGATATAATTGATTGAAGTTTTATAATTAAAACTAAAATAATATATAACTTCACATTTTTTTTATTTAGTAAAAAGTATAATCTGTTTTAAGGTTTAGAGTTAAAACATAGATAATTTTTATTTTTTTTTATAAATACATTTTTTAAAATTTAAATTCGTACTTTTTAATTTATGAGAGTGGGATCGCTCGTCAACTCAACTAAGTCAGTAATGTATGACTTCACACACTTCCTAAATGGATGATAATTGCAAGTTAGTAATATATGACTTCTCAAAGATATCATCAAGCCATATTAGATTAATTGTCTTCCAAGAAGATTGAGATAGATTGAAATAAATTATCACGTTTTCTCAATTTCTCAAAGCCTGATTTTCACTGCGTGGTCTTTAATTGTTTTTTCTATGAAGAAAGTTTTTTTTTTAAAAAAAATAAATAAAAGAGAGGACCACATATCTCATTAAATATTATTGGAAATAAATTAAGAACAAATCGTTTGGGATTTGAATGAGTGTATGACGAGGATAGCGTTATCATGCACAAATAATTATCAGTTATAACAAACAAAATATATATATATATTTAAATATTGATTTTTTTATAAAGATATTTAAATATGCCTTTAATTGGTCAATTCCAATACCATATCTTTGATCTTATTCTCCTCCCATACTACTTTTTTCCCAAGATAATCATTGCCATTAATTATCACCTTCCAAAAAGTATATTTCTTTAATCAACCCCACCCCCTAAATAAAAAAATCACCTTATACAAAAAAAAAAACATGAGAGAGTATTCATATGATTAGCTTTTTTTTAGTGGTTAATCGGCAAAAAAATTAACTTTTCTAAATCTATGATCCACATTAATTTATCAATTATGTATTAACCATTGTCTTAAAATATGTTTAAAAGCGGCTTTTGAAATAAAAAAATTAGTTCAAGCTAAATGACTTTAAAAAAGAAAAAAAACTTATGGACTAAAATTTAAATCTTATTCAAATAAAAGAATCTTTCACCATCTTAATCCAAATGTGTTCTTCTCTTTTATATAATAGTATAGCGTAGGTGCGCAGGGAAGTTGGTTACTTGCTGCAATATAATCCCATGGCTGTCCAAAGCTTTGAGAGGTCATCATGCTTTCAAATGTTATACATTCCCAACTTAGTTCACAAATAATCCTTTTCATTGACTTGTGAGTAAAGGCAAATTAAAATGATATATATATATATATATACCCTGGTGTAAGTCACTTGGCCTTTCATTAGAATTGTTCATTTAAACTAATTAAAAGCTAACCTTTATAACTTTATCAAATATTAATAAATAATTTACACAAATCACACCGAGAAATAACTTGCATATTACATTGTACAACAAACATTATTTTAAGGACACACGAGCCTCTGAAAAAGGCGCACTAGGTTCCCTCCCACAGGGACACTCCCCCAGTGGGATCTTTTTCATAATTAATAATAATTGTATGGAGATAAGCTTACGGTTTTAATCCTCCACGGTGGGGTACACCGTAGGCTCTGTTCCATTATCAACGTCATCGTCACCGTTGATCTGATCCAGCACCAGAACCAATCCCATGGCGAAAGCCCCATCAAACCCTGGCTTCACGCAAAGCGTGAACACTTCCTTCCCCAGCATCACGCTCGTTGTCTGATCCACCTTCCGTCGGATCTCCGCCATGGATTCCTTCGTCGCATTGTACACCGAACAGTTCCGCTGCGAGAAGCATCCTTCGATCTGGTAGTACAGCTGCTCCTCCACTCCGCTGGAGCCGCCGTTGTCGTCGTACACCTCCACCGTCAGGCTCGCTCGCGACCGCCCGATGATCGACGATCTCTTCACGCTGAAGATCGGCTTGTCGCCATCCATCCTCTCCCCTTTGTACCCTTCCCACCGTTGATGCAGGCTCGGCCACTGTTCACAAACACCAAATTATCCAATTACAAGTGTTGAGTAAAGTGATTGAAATGACAGAACAACTAATTACAGTGAAGCAGTAGTAGCTCAATTCAAATATCAGGATTTCGATGAAATACCTTGCGGCGAACGGTGAGGAGGCAGAGGCCGTGGGGATCCATGAGGACTAGCTCGTCCTTATCGCGGGCGTCGGGTCCGTAAGTGTCCACGCGGAAGACGAGCTGGCCGTGGGAGTCGTAGACGGTGAAGCCGTCTCCGGCGAAGAAGAGGGAGGTCTTGAGAACGGTGAGATGGGTTTCTTCTTTGAAGACATAGGCGTCTTGGACAACGAAGGACTCTTTCATAGCTGAGACTCTGTAAAAGAAGGTTCGAGTAGCGGAGAAGAATTGAGAGAAGAAGGTGGACAGAGGAAGGGGAAGGAGAAAGAATGGAATATAGAGAGAGGGAAAAGAGGAACGGAGAAGAAGATGACAGTGGGGTGGCTCTGGTTTTGCGTGGAAGTGTGTGTATGAAAGAGGGAAAAGAAAAGAAAAGGTATAATATATGAAGTAGGTGCCAACAGTAGCAACCTCCCCCACAATTCTTTTGGAAAAAATCTAACCACGTTGACGATGACAAATTTCTCAAAGTGGGTTTCAATTCACAATTTTGTTAGGCACAAGGATTTAAAGCCATCTCATCCATATTACTCTTTTTTTCTCTCCATAAAATCATATGGTATAAAACTACCAAAGCAAGCCAATAAAGAAGGTTGATTTAGGGTTTAGAGTTTGATTATAATTTATAAAATTATAAATTTAAATTGTACTAATAATATAAAAAATTTATTAGTGAGTAATCTATAAATATATATTTTTTAATTAAGAGTTATTGATGACTTATACAATTCAATTTATTTAAATTATTTGTATATAAAAAGATAAAATAATTTTAGTATTTGTTTGGCATATGTTGAACTGATTTTCTCTTTCAAATAAAAGTGGGATTATAAAAATTTTAATAAAAATAATATTTAAGATAAAATAAAAAAAAATTAATTACAAATTTTTAACTCAACTTCTCTGGTATTTTTAAATCAACTTAGAAAAATTCTCATTCCCCACTCAACCCCACATCACGAAAACGTTGTGAAAGTCAACTATATTAAAAAATAAAAAATACTTTACCAAAAAGAAAAAAAGGTGTTACTCTCGTAACTTTGGCAAATTGATATATCAAAATTAACAAGAAAAGCACGTATTCTTATTTTTAACATAAACTGAAGGCACGTGCCGTCTCCTCTAATACGAGTGAGGACGGGTTTATAATCAAGGTATTTGTGACATTGTTCGTTTCGAAAATTAAAAGCGTAAAACTAATTAGACTTTAATAAAGAAACGCAGAAGCTTAATTATTAAATTAAGAGTTAAAGATAATTAAAAAAAATACTTCATATGGAGATGTGTTTTATACTAATTAATAAATATAGCAATTTCATCTCTAGGTCAATGTTGGTCATTGTATCCTGGTCTAACTACAAGTCTCCAACCGTTTCGCTCCCCAATATTACCTCATCTCAGATTATGTTTACTTGTCTTTAGGGTAATTAATTAAAATCCGGTCAAAGTTCCTAAACAACCTTAAACAAAACTACAAAACCATCTACTCTAAATTAAAACTCAAATTTTATCATGTATTTTGAGGAAGGACATATATTATTCAATTTATACGTAATTCAATTTTGGAAGGATATTTTATTATGGAAAAAATATAAGTTTTGATCCCTGTCTTTTTTTTTCAGTTTAATCGATTTAGTCTCTAAATTGTAACTTAAAATAACTCAATTTTTATATTTTTCTCAAGTAGGAACAATCCATTCCAGGTAGTTTTTTTTAACTATGAACAACTTAGTTTTTTTTTTTAACTTTTCCTGACTTAATAAATTATAAGGAGTAAGTTGTAGTAATAAATTAAGGTTTAGGATTAGATTAGTAATTGAGGAAATTTTTATGAACTAAAATTTTTATTTTTTCTAGTTTTTTCATGCCATCGATTTTTTTTTAAAAAAAAAACTGCAGTCGTAATTGAACTAAAAAATTTGAGAAATTTTTTTTACAGCAAATTAAATTACAAGACCTTCTTATTTTAAATTTTAAAGCGTTTTAAAACACCTCAAGATCCAAAATTAAAACTAGGGGGCAGTCAAAAAAAATTAAAACTAGGGGAAAAGTTAAAATTAAAATTTATATTGTTCAATATAAATTAGAATTGACTTTTTTTTTTTTTTTTGATAAAGAAATTGTATTGACTTCGAGTCAGGGGAGAGGTTGATATGAGTTAGGTGAAGCTATATATATGTGCAAGGTTAATTTACCGCCACACGTAACAGCAATCCTAGATTTTTTTTTGTTTAAAAAAAATGGAATTTATGAAAGAGAAAAAATTATGAATTAATTAGAAGAACTTCGTAAGACTGAGTCCAGCAAATCGATTCTAACTTTATTAAAATTAAAAAAAAATAATACATATATAAATATAATTACATCAACCTACTGTCCTAACAGATGTTTTAATTACGATTTTTATTATTTTAATTTTTAAGCATAATTTTTATATGGAAACATTTTTGAAAATTTTCCCCCACTAACATTTATTTAAAGATCCAAGTTCAACTTATAGTCAACTGATACAATTTTTTTAATTTTTTATATAATATATTTTTAACTATACACAAAATAAAAAAATATTTATATACAATTAAAAATATATTATATAAAATTAAAAAGTTACTCAAGGATCTAGTTCCTTATTTTAGAGTAGTAGTAGTTGAAACATATTTTATAAATGTAACTAAACACATTTTATAGAAAATGTTAGCTTAGATTCCCCCCCCCCCCCCGCCTTTTTGGGTCAATGTATGTATATATATAATTAAAAAAATGGATAAAACATGGAATTGCTCGAATTTCCACGTGAGCTACATAGAAAGTCAATTCCACGTGGGAAGACTTCGAATCAACTTGTAAGTTTCCCATATGCATTGGTCTGCACTTGAAGCTTGGCAGAATTAATTAGTTATACATACAAGTTGAAAAATATAGATATATTCTATTATATATATAAGTATCACTAAATTAAAAAAAAAATTAAAAAAGGCGATTGGCATAAAGATTAAAGCACGTAACCATGCAATGCAAGAATATGTATTTAATTAATTGGAATATATGATTTGATATTATTCTGTATACGTTCACTAAAAAACCTTCCAGCTTTGACTAATCCGTCGGTTTTGAGGAATAATATGCTTATTGTTACTGCATATGGCCCTTAATGTAATTAATTATTGCCCTTGGTCTTGATTAAATTATGTGACAGAATAATAATAATAAGAATAGTAAAGTGGTCCCAATTAAACCTTTCAATTGGATAATCAATTACTTCCATAAAGTCACTTTAATTTGGGACAAAAGCAAATCACGACTAGCTCCATGCAAATAATTAATCCTGTGAATGTGTCCAAGCACGATCTCTGTGACCCCTTCTTCTTAAATAAAATCACTTGTCCTTGGTGGGAAACAAAGTTATTTTTATTTCTTACTACCACCCGTACAAGTTAATTAATTTTTTTAAATATATTAAATAAACTAAATAAATTAGTTAATTATAATTAATATAAGAGTTAATTGACTAATTTAAGTAAAATTGGGAGTATATAATATGATTTCATATTAAGAGATTGAATTTGGTCATAATTAATTGATTTATTTGATTTCTTTAATCTATCTTAAAAAATTAATTAATTCTTATATTAAATACTGGATTGAGTAACATATAAGCTTTTTTTTTTTTTTTTGCTAGACACATGTATCTTCATAATAGAGATAATAT
Source organism: Leucaena leucocephala (assembly GCA_037074615.1). Classification (NCBI taxonomy): domain Eukaryota; kingdom Viridiplantae; phylum Streptophyta; class Magnoliopsida; order Fabales; family Fabaceae; genus Leucaena; species Leucaena leucocephala. Next base: position 17,683,893 of record CM073555.1, on the reverse strand, counting down.
TATTTAAAGCAATATTGGGTTGTGAGTGCTTTTTTAACAGAGATTTAAATATTGATTCGTCATATTGTGAGTAATTAGCCCCATATGATATATTTAATCCAATTGGTATTTTATTGAATATAATTGACTCTAATAAATTAATAAACCAAAAAAATTGTAGGCTTAGTATCAGCAAGTTGGTTGATGTGGTAAATAGTCTAACCCATAAGTGTAAGGACAATAATATAAATTTAAATATTAGAAACTGTATTTGTTATGAGAAGTGAAATTTTTTTGCAATGTCTAAACCTTAAAAGATATTATACTATTTTTTTATACAATTTTTTTTGAAAAGATATGATGAAATCTCTCTTTCTATTAGGCGACACTAATATCAGGTAAGGCGAACCGTTTATTACCCTCAAGTGTAAATCTAGGCACCTAAGACCTAAGATGCCTCTTAAGTGCTGCGACTGAAACTATAACAAAACTATACTCACCAGAGATTGAATATACTTCAAATAATTATACGTCTTACTTTTTCGCTAGTTGAACTCATTGTGATGGATAAAAGATATTATAATATTGATTAAATTAAAAAAAAAACACAGCAGGCTTAGTCAGGGCCAATTTCGTCACTACCCATAAGGGGCCAACGCAAATGGGTCTAATGGGCCTAAGTTATTTTATATTTTTTTATATATAATTAATTACTAATAAAATAATCAGCCTTAAAGTGGTAGGCTGGCCATTTTCTATTTCTTGCTTCACGACGGGCCAACCTGAATTGGTATAGTCGGCCCATATTAACTTACATCTACTAATTTGTGAATATGGACCTAGCTATTATAAGTTGTTTATTATTATCAATGAAAGTTGACACATATGATAATGAATGATCTCATATTTTATAAGGACGCAAGTTTGATTTTCATTATCTTTGTGAGAGCTCTTTTGATAGGCGATCTCGTAAATCCCCTATAAGCGTTTTATGAGCCATGGGGCTGTACCCTAACCTTAATAGAGGATTGATGCCGAATCCAACTAAATTTTTTTATATAAAAGAAAAGTTGTTTATTATTATTTCAGATATATGGATACTATGAATAAAAGGAATATAATTTAATCCCTAGTGAGTACTACTTTGTTGTGGTTCCAGTCGTGACGTTTGGAGAGGCATCATAGCTCTTGGGTGCTTAAGTTTACACGCTAAGGATAATTAACAGCTCACCCTATCTGATATTAGTATCTCCTAGTAGGAAGAGAAACTTCACCCTACACTTAAATCTTCCCTCTAAAAATTTTAGTACCAAAAACAAAAAAATGAAGCCGTTTGACCTGTATTTATTATTTTTTTTAAATATAGTCACATTTTCCGTACAAGTGCTGTGCAGATGAAATTGGAAGGTATGCCTTGTCATGTCACCCCACATTTTAGGTTTTTAACCATTCTTCATTGATCATTATTTATATATGCAGATTACTCTTCTTAGTAAAAAGCTTAATCCAATCCAAATTAATTAATTAATCAACAACCAAGCATTAATTTCTTGACCTCAATAGAGTTAATGTTGATATATTAATATGGTATATAAATTCATATAACAAGTATCAATATTTATAATTTCTTTGAAACATTTCAACATCTATAAATTACAAACAGTATGATTCATTAAATCTCACATTCTCCTAAATTAAATACAACTACTTAAATTAAATATTTTTCTGATATTTAATATAAGATTCGAATGAGTATTTTTTTTTTTAATTCCTACCAAATAGTTAAAAGTATCCTATGCATAAAAATGAAAGTAGTAAATAAAAGCTTAATTACCTATAACAAAAAATGTAATATATAAATAATATTGAGCATAAATGTATATGTATATAAGCTGATCAAATATTATCATTTTCGTGTAATTAATATGAATGGTTCAATTTTTTTTTTCTTTTTGCTAAATATATGTATCTTATTATTAGAGATAATTATGTTTGAAGAATATGTTAGACAATAAATATGTGAGTATCTCCTAACAAAGACTTGAACCTTAAGTCAGGACGTTACGAGGGATTAATTTATTTTGTTAGACTTAATCCTATTAGTAAAATGCAAAACATGGGAATAATTCCCTTCTTAAAATATGTATTCATATGTTATTTAATATATAATAGATTTAATTAATTTAAAAAATTAATTAAATTAATTAATACGAGATATTTTATCTAAAACATCATAGTCATCTTTTTTAATTCCATCACTCCCTAATTTATTTAATTATTATTAAGGAAATATCAATATAAAATAATTTTAAAAAAATAATAAATATAAAAAATAGATATTTTATTTAAAATTAATATTAATTATCTAATTAAGTCAAAAATAAAATATCATTTAAAAATGAGATAGAAACAGGGGTGGTGTAGTAGTGGAATGTGTGAAACCAGAGTCGTAGGGAGGTTTGTTCTAGTTTATTATGTGGTAAGGCTATACGGAATGTTACTGTAACTGAGTTGGACTACACAACTGCCAAACACATGTACTCTCTCTCGTTTAGGCCTTTCAATTCAACCCATTTGACTACTTTCCACGTTCAAATGCCTTTTCCTCACCAAATAATAATACTAAAAGGTATCTACAGTGTTTGTTGTGTGTACGTACGGCAAAAAAATTGGCCACACCAGAGCTATAAATACTGTAAATAGTGGTGTTATTTCATGCGGCCTCATTCGTACTGAAAACGAGAAACCAAAACCCTATAAGTAAAAACCTCTTGGGCCTTCCTATAGCTTTGTAGAATGATGCAAAGTTTAAAGTTTTCACTAACGGGGGTTAATCCGATTAGGAAGCAGTTTGATATCGCTTAAACAAGATCTCGAGTTCGAGCCTTGGCGTACGCAGAAAATTTCCGTTGGGAGACTCACCCACTATAGCCAGGTGCGCGACGCGGGTTAGATTCGGATATAATTGGGACAAAACTCTGGTGAACCGGGTGAACAGTAAAAAAAAAAGTTTAAAGTTTTCAAAGTAGCTCTGGCATTTAATATATATGTGTGTCCAACTATGAGAAACACTCACCTATGAAACGTAAACATAAACACTCCGGTACTAATTTATAGAAAAAAAATTTAGTCCTAAATATAAATTATTTATGGGCTAATTAATGCTATTTTTTTTTAATTTTATTCCCGTGGTCACTTGTGACATATTTTTCAATACATTTTCTTTAATAAAAATAAATACAAAAAAGTTTATTAATTTAACGTATGTCTTAATACGCGGGAATCATGTATAAATGACTTGCGAGAATGTGGTATGAAGTTTCTACCAACTTCTTCCACTACATTTGATATTATATCAAAGAAACGTGATTAATTATGGCACTACGTACGTACAAACTACTACTAGAATCCAGAAACAAAACAAAACCCAAACCCCAGAGAGAGGCATCATCACTGTCACTGATGACCTTAACACAAAACAAAGTACAAAAGAAGGCCTTTTGAACCAGATTACGATCCTTAACATCTATCTATCTCTTTGCCTTTCCTCGTCCTTTGTTTTGTCTTTCACTTTCACTCCCCCCAACCCACCCCCTTCTAATTCTGCACTGGGTACCTCACTCCTGCTGCCAAAGCACGTTCTTGCTCTATCTGCATTATTATTAAATATTAGTAATTTCCATGTACTTATCTCCGACCACTGCAAAATATATAAAGTATAAAGTAAGAGTTGTTGGAGGAATAATAAAAGTACTTGGAAAAGTTCGTGTAATTTGTTCTTGAGATAGCAATACTCATGCTCTAGCATCTCCAAAGCTCGCAGGCATCTGAAATGAAATGAACCAGACAACACCATGCAAGGTAAGAACTAGCTAAAAAGACGTTAAACTTTGTGTATATAAATGAGAGAGAGACGAAGAAAGTAGAGGAGGGGAGAGCACGTGCCCGGCACGGTTGTTCTGGTCAGTGGCAGCACGAAACGCGATGCAGACGTTTCGAACTCTGTTGGCTCCAATACTCGAGCTGCTTCCCATCAACTGGTTCACATGGATTCCCATCTTCTTATAGTCCGAAAACTCCCTATCCATCAGCAATGATCTGAGGTTTCGGAGAAGCTTCTCGGACTCGTGGAAGTAAATGTTTACAACCTCGGAGACGAAGTTTGGAGACGACTCATCCTGAAGCTGCTGAAGCTGCAGGAATTGCTCATCCAGAACTCCCTGCATAATCGTTTTTAACATACACCAATTCTTAAATGAATCATTCATATGTATCATATCAAGACACAACATGACGTAAGTACTTGACGTTGTTTAGAACTGATGACGATGACGATGACGAATACGTTACCTGGTGGAAGAGGAAGGCGAGGAGGCGGTTCATGTCGGCCCAAAGACGGTCCGCGCCGAGCCCAAGCATCCACAGTGGGAGACCCGTTTTGAATCACTCTTCACTAACCTCACACACACCACACCACACCAGACACAGGAGCCAATCTGATATAATGCCAAGAAAGAACCACACAAACAACAAAGTATTTTGATGATCTCTTCGCTTTCTCGTTGGTTTTAATTCGTGGTTTGTTTTGTTGTCGCGGGTATTTAAACACAGAGACACAGAGAGGCTGAGAAAGAGAGAGAAGAAGAAGAAGAAGATGATGATTTGTGGGAAGGCCACAAATACCAAGGTGACAAATACTGGAGAAGAATAAGGGAGTGGAAAGGCGTGCAGAGGAGGGGAAGGGGGTGTGTTTGTGGGGTTTGAATATCGAGGCGAATGCGGGGTATCTACCGGACCATGCTACGACCCTCAGGCCATAGCTGACGACTTACTCACCTGCTGTTCCAGTACCCGGTCACCTCGCGTGCCCTAACTCCATTAATTTATTCATTCAGTTTCTTCTTCTCCCTCTCCTCCTCCTCCTCGAGAGGGAGCATTGAAGTGTGGGAGATGTGGGTGAGAATAGAAACAGGGGGTGGATGGGAGTGACGGGTGGTTGAAAAGTGTTTGCCTTCAATCAGAGGCTTTTTATGCTTTTTTTGTCTTTCTCTCTGCTGCTGCAACTGGTGTGTGGGAACATCGGGGAAGACGAAACTCTGAAATGAGCCTTACCTTTTTCTAAAAGCTAAAATCATGGGCTACTCTTACCCCCTTCCATATTCACATTTACCTTGTCCCCCCACCCATGCATAATCAAGCACTAAATTATAGGTGCTGTTCATATATATTATAACGGAATTCTTCTACTTGCAAATTCAATCATATCATGATCCATGTCTGGCAACAACAAAAATCTTAATTCACATGTACTACTTGTTAACATATCCAATGTGAGTATACTTATTGGTTAGATGTGAGAAATCATATACATGGCATAAAATTAGGTTAACAAGATGCATGTATGCTCTCTCCTATACTTAATATATAACTCATCGCTTATAATCTTTCTATCATAACTAAAAAACGGTGGTTAACTATTTTTTTTTTTGAAATTTTTTCCCAACTTTACCCTTAAGAATATAGAAAAAACATATCAGTTTGCAGAAATTTCATCCTAATAAATTATAATAAGGGGCGATGTTTAAAAAAATTAATTAATAATATATCAAGAGTGATTTAAATATAGGATCATCAATTGCCTTGAAAAGGCAATTTATATAAGGGACTCAAGAGAGTATATATATATATATATATAAAAGTAAAAAGACTTAAAATCCATAATTTTGAAATTTTAGATTAAGATGTTTGGGTAACACATTGCCCCTGGCTCCATTTATTTTACCAGTAAATGGCATCAAAGCATAATTTTGCCGGATACTTGTATGTAACATACCATTTAAAGTCTACACTAACAAATAATATCAAAGCTTAATTATGCTTGAATTGGGCTAATCTTAGTTTACCTTCAACATGAACTTGATATTTATCGAGTAAACGTTGGATATAAACGCCGATATATAATAGAGTTCAATTTCAATGCTATAATTTGTAGTAATATTTAGTTATAATTCATTTTTCCCAATTTTCATAAACAAAATTTGGTCTCTCTAAGTTTTATAGAATAATTAAGGAAAATATATAACAGTAATTCTCAAATAGTTAATAAATAGAGTATATATATAGTACCACAAAATATATGATAGCATACCCCCTATATCAATATATTAAGAAATCTTAATTACATGCATGGTTGTTTAATTTCGCAAGTGTGTTTTCAAAACAAAAATTCAGTTTAAATTTTAATATTAATTATATATCATCCTTCGGCAGATGAATCCAATAGCATTGTTTTCCCTATATATATATATATATATATATTCATCATCAATGTGAGAGACACAGGATATGAGTTAAAAATACACTTTAACCGTACAAAGTGTGAAAAGCAGTTATGGGTTAACCTATAGTTTAAGATTAACAATGACATGGTTGAATTATATAAGAATATGGGGGAATGGTAGTTAATAAGTAATTTACAAGAGTGATTTATTTATTTTATAGACACCTCGAAACCGTTGCTTGAAAGGCATGCCTTGTAATGACGTAAGCATGCAATTTCTCTGGTTAACATAATAATAAGTACTGTCTTTTTATATTATTTATCCATTATTATCGAGTGTCAGATAAATAATACAGCCAACTTTTGACAGTCCTCCTATGAACTGAACTCATGCTCACACCCCATACTCATTATTTCACAAAATTCCCAAACGCAATTAATTAATTGCCTTTTCACCCATGATTAACATAATCAAGTCATATGAATGTGTGCGAAATAATATTATTAATATTATTATTATTATTATGATTGTTATTGTTATTGTTATTGTTATTTTATAACAAGCTCTAGCAAGTTTGAATACCAACGTTTGAAGCTAAAAACAATGAACCAGAGGTGTGCATAGCTAGGTTTCATGATTGTGCTTTTTAAATATTCTCCCGTGCATATTTACCGTAGCTACTATATTCTATTTTATTATACAGTTTATATATAATGTAATATATTCTTACAAAACAAGTAATGCCTTTTGTGAGTGGCTTTGTATGATTAATATAATATAATAGTTGTTTTAGTTAGTTTTAATTATCCTATGGCTTCGAAATTCCAAATGTTGTTGTCCTCTCTCTCTCTCTCTCTCTATCTATATATATATAATTTGGTGGAACCTCGAGGTCATGAGAGCATGGTAATTCTTCTGTTAAAGTTTAAAAGGAATAATGAAACATTTGGTGCTCTCGATGCTCAAGGTTGTTGGTTTTGTTCTTTTAACTTTGTTTCCTAAAGTGTTTATATCTGGGTCTATTCAGATTTACCTTTTTTGTTAATTTTTCTGAATTTTGTGTTCTACTTAGAGGAGTCATTCTTTTTCTTCGTTTTCATTAAAAGAAGTGGTAGTACTATATATAGTTAAGTAATGAAGAGAATAGTACTTAGTTTTTTAATAATTCCAAGAATCATTGAATCAATATGGGTGTGCTTGTGAGTTTTATATATGAATACTTCAATTATAGTGGAGTGAGCTTCACTAACCTTGGATTGCAGGATATAGATTTAATAATGTTATATATTAATTTTCAATTTGGTTACATTATAAATAACTCCCCTAAATTTTATCCTAGGTATAGAAAATCTCTTTAAATTTTTAAACTTTATAATAAATCCCCTTAAACTCTTACATTTACGCAGATAACTCCATCTCCTGCTAAGTAATTTTGTTCATTATTTATTTGCATGTATCTTAAAATTTAAGCGGCTTATATGCATATAAATTAAAGTTTGAGAGGGTTACATGGGACAGGATACTTTCATTATAGTATTTCTTTTCATTTTCTCCTATAATCCAATCTCCACCATTAGATCCAAGAATCGATGGTTTAGATTTAATATTTCATTTTTGGATCTAATAGTAGAGATTGGATTATGAGATAAATAGGGAGATTGGACCTAATGAAAAGTATTATGTCAACCTAAACACAAGGTCTCAAGTTTAAGCTTGTTTGGAGGTAAAAAATGCTAAGGAAGAAATACCCTTAATTGTGTTTGACAATGTTTAATATTACTTAATAGTTCTCTTTTGATCCTTAATATATAGCTTATTTAACTAATTTAATTAGTTTAAAATAGTTAGTTAAGTTAGTTAATATGACATATTTTTTCTAAAATATCCTAATCATTTTTCTTAATTCTCTTCCTCCCTTATTTAATTATTGTTGAGGGAATATCAATGGGATAATTTAAAAAAAAAAGTGAATAAATATAAAAAATATATATTATATTTATGATTAAGATAAATTTTTTAATTAAATTTTATATCGAGAACAGGAGGAATATTAGATATTATATATAGATATATAAAAAGTTAATTTAAACAATATAATTGAAATTAAAATGTTTTGTAGGCCCACTTTCATGGTCCTAAAACTTCAGCTGGATTCAGTGGGTCATCCTTGGGGCCCAAATCGTGAAAGCCTATTTATATTAGAAACCATAACCATGGTTCATCTTGAGGCGCGGGAGTTGTGGGAAACAAGAGACTTGTAAAAATCGGGTTGGTAATTCTGTACCAAAAAAAAATAGGGTTGGTAATAAAGGAAGCATTTTTATTTATTGTTTTTTCCTTTTTTAACAGTGAGATTTGCGTGTGGAGAAAATATTAAATATTTAAAACAATCCACAAACATGATTCATGTTTAGATTGACCTTCAGACTTCAACCTCTCTAATCTCATATATTGACAATGACTAGTCAATATTCAATATGAGGAGAAATAATAACAAGGGTTAAGATGCAATGAATGTCTTAAAATTATTTGTGGTACTATTTTAGCCTCAATTTTTAAAATAGTACAATCTCATCTAATGTTTACATAATCTTTAGTTTGACTGTTGAAATGACAAATCAATTAGAGTTTAACTAAAAACAATCTTTAGGTGGTAGGACAAGACAAATGATATATAAGTAATTGTTTTGGTTTTGTTAAACGACAGATTTTTATCTCAGAATATTTGAAGAAGGGGCTGTCACTATGAAAAATAAATCAAGAAGTTGGAAAGTAAAGAGTAGACAATCTCCTGGGAATTTTTTCTCTATCGGCATCCATAATTCCATCGGTAAAATCTCGAACAATCTTTTTGGAAGCGAAGTGCAGACAATTGGAAAGCATAATCCAGGAGAGAAACTGGTAGACGAAATCGAAAGCATGGTCCCAATACGAAGATGAATCATCCCATACAACTTTAGTTAGACGACGACGAAATCCAATAGAATCAGAAATCCAATGGAATCGTATCAGTTTGTGATTTGGTGTAGGCACCGTATTTTCCACAGCTTGTTATTTAAATAATATATTTTGTCTCCTCTGCGTTGGAACTGTACTAAATAAATGCAATAAAATCAAAATCTGGTAGGAGAGGCTAATTATTGTAAAAGCGTTTTAGGAACCATATGAGTGCATTGCAATATTTTACTCAAATATCATACAGGTGAAGAAAAAGTAGGGTGGTTATTAAGTGTACAGATTCTGTGAGAATTTTAGTTAGATTATTGTTTTAGGGAAAAAAGAAAGCTAAGCATTTCCATTGATAGACATTGTTAGGAGATCATTTTGAAGTACTAGAACTCTCTAGTTCTGATTGGTGCATCTTTAATTTATAGACTAAGGGTAAGGGGTTGTCTTAAAACCTATTGGGTCAAAGATTTTTTTTTTTTTAATAAATACCGGATATCATTATAAGATAAACATCAACACTACAAAGGATTAACCTTCCTCATCAAGATTCACGTCCTGCGAAGCTGATGAAGATTGATCAATGATACAAAAATTGTCCTCTAAATTATGAGAGAGCTTAGCAAGATATATATAATCTGCTGTGGTCAAGTTCTCTCTTGATCCATGTAATAGTAATATCTGCACATTCCTATGTAAAGTCAACCTAATGCCATCAATGATGTTCTTAAAGGGTGATTGCTATCACAGCCCTAGTACAAAAGTCAATGGCCTCAAAAAACAACAATATCTCTGAATCCCTTGGTCCAACACAAGTTTAGACCAGTCATGCATTATCCGTAATTGTTAATTGTTTGTAATGTGCACGCTTCACTTTCCTTCTCATTGGCCCACGTTTCCAGATCGACAAATTTCATTTCACAATCCTACTTGCGCATAGTATATATATAAATCTATGCAAACGACTTCAAGCAGCCTCAAGGCCTCGTTTCTCCAAAAACACGTTCATGGCTCTGCCCAAAAACCCCATTCTCCATGACTTTACCTGGCCAACTAATTCTGGGTCCTCCTCAAACCTCGAAGGGAATGTAAAGTACAGGAGAATTCTGCTATCAGACGTGGAGGTGAAGCGAGAGAGACCAGTTTTCTTTGGGAGGAAATGGAATTCGTCGCATTTGCGCAAAGCTGGTGTTTTTTTGGCCTTGCATGTGTTAAGTTTCTTTGCACCGTTTTGTTTCAATTTGAGAGCTTTTTGGGTAGCCATGGCTCTCTATGTTGTGACGGGTCTCTTTGGCATCACGTTGTCTTACCACAGAAATCTTTCTCACCGGAGCTTCAAACTTCCCAAATTGCTTGAGTATCTCTTTGCGTATTGTGGGGTTCTTGCTCTTCAGGTAAATTCTCATTCTTAAACCTTTCTTCTTAGTCTTTTCTATCATATTTTGGTGATTTTGATTGGTATGCAGGGGAACCCAATTGATTGGGTGAGCACACATAGGTTCCACCATCAATTTGTTGATTCAGAGAGAGACCCGCACAGCCCCACAGAAGGATTCTGGTTCAGTCATGTGATGTGGTTATTTGATACCAAACCTATAGCTGAAAGGGTACGTACGTATTATTAGAATACAAAGAAGAAGAATTCCCACGTTAATTAATAATTAATTGGAGAGATGATTAGTAGTATATAATGTAAAGGGAAGTTTTGTCAAATTGAATTGGGTTATTTTGATAAAAAGACAACATCAATATATATTTTTAATTTTAAAATTTAATTAATATGATATCAAAAGTTATTCGACCTGGGACATAAAAATAAAACAAAAATGAAAGAAATTGAAGATCATGGACACGAGGCATATGAGACTAAAAAGAAAAAACATTACAAGCCCAGACAAAAAAGAAAAAGAACAAAAAAATTGTAGAACTTAGGCCTCTGAAACTAAAGAAAAAGTATAAATATAAACCCAGTAAAAAAGGGGGGGAAAGTAGTAGGGAGAATATTAGAATATAAAAATAAGTTTCACATCCATTAATTAGAGAGATCATTAAAGATATATAATGTGAAAGGAAATCCTATCAAAATTCCTAATAAATACTTCTAATCTGAAAGTTTAATTTAATTTAATGCATATGATTATAATCTATGAATCCCTCCGGTTTTTCTATACTATCAGTTCTTGACAAGCAGAACAAATAATCATAGTCATAACGCTGTTGCAATTGTTTTGGGGATATTCATGTGCAGTGCGGAGAAAGAAACAATGTTGGAGATTTAGAGAAACAGCCCTTTTATAGATTCCTCCGAAGCACTAACGATTTGCATCATCTTGCTTTGGGGGTGCTGCTTTATGCCGTGGGAGGATTTCCTTTCCTTGTTTGGGGAATGGTAAGCAAATCTCTTCCATTTTCTTCTTCTTTACCTTCTGAAGAGTGAATTGAAACTCATGCGCATGTGTGTGTGTATATATATATGTCGTATCACTGTTGCAGTGTGTGAGAGTCGTTTGGTTTCACCACATCACTTGGCTAGTAAACTCAGCTTGCCATGTCTGGGGGAAGCAAGCCTGGAATACCAAGGACTTATCAAGAAATAATTGGTATATATAGATCCTTACTTTCTGTCTAGTGTTTTTTCCTACAACTATAAGGTATCTAGTATTATTAAGTAATGGGTTATGTTTGAGCATTATATTTATCGGGTTTAATTGGGTAGCTTTTAAAATGTGGCTTTTGGTAATATTAGGTTATATTCAAATAGGATGAAGTAATATCTAGAATTCTAGAGTATTCTTCGAATAACAATTAGTATCCTAAGCTTATTGTGCTCGTTATTACTAAGAAAAATATTTTAAGAATAAAATTATACTAAATATTATTTTAAAATATTGAATGTTTAAAATTAGCTTAGAATACTGAGTGATAATGAAGAAATATTTAAGGATCCTATATACTATTTAACCCTATTCAAATATTATTTTCATGACATGATTTTAAATATTATGTGTGTATTTGGATAAGATTTTAAAAACGGGCTTATGAAAAAAATGGACTTTTGGATAGCTTATGGAAAAGGTCTTTTAGAAAAGAACTTATGGAAAAAAAGTGATTTTTGATAAATGAGTATTTGGATAGTTATTACCAAAAAGGTTTTGTAATTAAAAAATTACTAAAAAGGGTATGTATGGGATATGAGAGAAGGGAGAGGGTAAAAAAGATAGAGGAGAGAGGAGAGAGGGTGAAGAAGATAGAGGAGAGTTGAGAGATAGTGGAAAAGATAAAGGAGAGATGAGAGATGGTGGAAAAGATAAAGGAGAGATGAGAGATGGTGAAAAAGATAGAGAAGAGAGGAGAGATAGTGGAAAAGATAGAGGAGAGAGGAGAGAGAGTGTAAGAAAAAGTAAGGGTAAATAGTAATTGAGTAGTTCATAAGTTTTTTTACTGTTTCAAAAGCTACTCTGACCAGCTTATCTGAAACTATAGTTTTAAATTATGGTTTGGTCCAAATTGAGATTTGGACAAATATGCCTGTTTGTTTTAAAATTTTTCTAAATCGAGGTTTAGGCCAGAAGCACTTTTAAAATCTAGGTTTGGGGGTTTTCCAAACAGGCGTTATATCTTGTTTAAAAAAAATCGGGTGTATTTGGATGAACCCTAATGAATGAGCAGGTGGGTGGGAGTGCTAGCATTTGGGGAGGGATGGCACAATAACCACCATGCATTTGAGTACTCAGCAAGACATGGCCTTGAATGGTGGCAACTGGACATTACTTGGTACGTTGTCAGATTTCTCCAACTTGTTGGCCTCGCCACTGAAGTCAAGCTTCCTTCACATGCTCACAAACTAAGAATGGCTTTCAACAATTGAATTGATTCATAATATATATATATATATAAGTTCGTTCATGGCATTCATCAGGTGTTGCTTTCATGCCATATGAATCAATCCTCAGTGTTGGGTGGGAATAGCATTCATAAGGAGTTTTATAGCATGTTTGGTACGTAGGAAAATAGTGGAATCTCTCTTTTATTGTATACTATATTGAAATAAATAAATAAAGATTAAATGTGTATTCAGCACCCCAATTAATTTCAGATAAGTAATTAACACCCTAAAGTATTTAAGGGTGTAATTAGCACCCCAAACTAATTTTGGAGGTGCGACCAGCACCGTAAAGTATTTAAATTGGTACAATTCTACATTTTCACTAATAAAAATATAAATTTATATCCGGTCCATATCACATAAGTTTTTTATTTCAATACATTATTATTTAAAATATCACATGTATCATATTGTTTAAAAAAGAGTACTGAATAAACTCTAAAATTGATATTATATAAATTATATGTGAAGATTGAGAAATTTTATAGTTTATTTAGTACAATTTATTAAAATAATATTACACATGTGATATTTTAAATAATAATATATCGAAATAAAAAGTTAATGTGACATGTATCGAATAAAAGTTTATGTTTTTATTAGCAAATAGACAAAATTATAATAATTTAAATATTTTAGGGTATTAATTGCATATTCAAAATTAGTTTGATGTACTAATTATACCCTTAAACATTTTAAAATATTAATTACTCATATAAAATTAGTTTGGAGTGTTAGATATACCTTTATCCATAAATAAATATAGAATATGTAAGAATATTATGCATGATTATCCATTCTGTTACCCAATCAATTATGTATGTTAGACCCAATCATTGATAATTAAATCAAGTATAAGAAATGGCAAAATATGTCGAAAATATGCTCTACTTACCCGCCTGGTAAAAAAAACTTCATTTTCAACTCATGAACTTGCCTTGCAAATGTAATCATCAGCTCCTAAATATAAAAGCTTATTAAATTTTTTTATAGATAAATGAAGTTAAAAAATTAGTTAATCATAACTAAATCTAACTATTCAAAACGAATTTATATTATATACCTTTTAATTTATTTAAATTAGTCAACTAACTCTTACATTATTTATAATTAACTGATTTATTTAATTTTATTAATCTATAAAAAATAACACCTAACTCTTATATTAAAAATTAGAAGAGGAGTAATTCATAACTTGTTATTGCGTTGGGGCCCTTGAATTTGGAAATTGCATTTTGATCCATGAAAAGGATACCAAAAACAAGCACACAAACAAAGAAAATGAAAATATGGATATAAAAATTGTGCTTAGAATGAGTAGGATATCAATCTTTTGTGATATATGATTGATGTTTGGCATAATATAAATATTTTTTTAAAAAAAACAGAAATAACTAAAAAACTTGGAAGGAAAAGTAACCATGGCTTTATAAGCATGACACTCAAATATTAAATATCAAATTATTAACTGTTTATTTAAGAGATAAGAATATATAATACTACTCACTTCAATCTGCTCACTTTAATCAAAGTCATCAAATTATGATCTTCATTGAACACAATTGTTTTCTTGAAGCTTGCAATGAAATTTTATTGTTTTTAAAAATTTGCAATACTACTCCATAGGAGGCTGGACACTAATTAACTCCATCCAAATATTTAAAATTCGAGTAAAGATATTTTAATATTATAATTTATTTAGGATATTCTAAAGTGATTTTAAATATTTATAGGAGTTGGACCTAATGGAAAGTATTATGAGAACTTAAACACAAAGTTTTAAGTTTAAACCTATTTAATGGTGGAAAATGCTTTTAGAATTAGAATTACCTTCAATTGAATGTGTTTCATAATGTTTGAATATGACTTAATAGTATTAGATATTATATAGCTATATACAAAATTTATCTTATTTTATGTAAGCCTAAAGTATCTATTGTCGGAAATAATAATTAATCCCCTCGCACCTCGTATCGTAGACTTCTTGAAGATGCTTTATTTTTTTTTTTTTTGATACAAGTTTGAAGATGCTTTAGTACTGGTCATGAGACCCTCTCCATATATACTACTAAAGATTGAATTCCTAACTAGATATTTAAAAAATCTAGTTAAATACTAACTGGGGTAGACCTCAGGGTTAAAAAAGTTAATTTTTTAAACAATAAAATTGAAGCTAAAATAAAAATAATTTAAATGTTGGGAAGGCCCATTGCCTCAGCTGGATTCAGTGGGTCATCCTTGGGCTCAAAAAGTGAAAGCCCATTGATAAACCATAAGCATGGTTCATCTTGAAGCACGTGAGTGGTGGCAAACAGAGACAAATAGGATTGGTAATTAAAGGGGGTTAGTCTGAGTGGTAAGTGACTCAGTATTGTTTAAATGAGGTATTAAATTTGACTCTTGGCGTATGTAAAAAATTTCCGTTAGGATACTCACCCACTATAGCCAGGTGCGCGATGCCGGTCGAATCCAGATATAGTTGAGGTAAAGTTTCGATGAACCTGGTGGATAACAAAAAAAAAAGGATTGGTAATTAAGGAAGCTTTGTGCTAAAGAGAATTAACACAAATAACTTGTATTCTATAAGAATAGAAGTTGAATTTTTTTAACTATTGTGAGGGATCATTTAATAGGTAATTTTGTAACTTCTTTATAAATATTTTTTGAGTTTTAGGACCGTGCCTTAATTTTAGTAGGGAATCGGTATCGAACACATCTATATTTTTTTTTATAAAAAAAGAATGAAGCTTTTTTTTTTTATCCTTTTTTTTAAGAGTGAGATTTGCGTGTGGAGAAAATATTAAATATTTAAAACGATCCATAAACGTGATTCATGTTTAGATTGACCTTCAACCTCTCTAATCTCGTGTTGACAACGAGCCAATCAATATCCAATATGAGGAGAAATAATAATAATAATAATGATTAAACACGTTATAATTAAAGTGGACGGGGAGCAAATATCAAACAAGAAAATGGACGGTGAAGTTCTTTTACCAGAGAGAAAACTTTAAGAACCAAAAATATTTAAGGATAATAACGAGTGCAACTCAAAAAATATTTTAAAATATTAAATAAATCATAAAATAGTTTAAAATATTGAGTGATATTTAAAAAATATTTATACATGTTAGATGCATCTTAATATATTAAAATATATAAAAATATTCATATATAATCTTAAAAAGAGTATTATTTAAATAAAAATATATTGATCTATAAATAAATAAAATATTTATGGATAAACTATACATAATTTAATAAAATAATATTTTTTATAACCTTTTGGGCCACCACATTTCTAAGTATTTGAACAAGTGGTTAATCCAAATCGATGCTAATGCCTCTACCCAGGGGTCTTTTTAACAAGGTGGTATTTAAACTCAGTTCACCATTTATAATCTAGTTAATCTACTATTAGATCAAATACCTATGGTATAAAAATGCATTGGTATTTATTACTTTTTAACTCACAACAACATTGTCTTATGCGTAATAAAAAAAGAAAAAATATATATAATTTAATTCAGTTGACTTTTTAAAACTCTTAACTAAACTAATTAAGAAATTAATTCCTCAGTTTATTAGGTTGATTGGTCAAACGAGGTAGAATTTTATTTTGGTATAAAAAATTTAGGTAAATTCGATACTGATCTCCTACTAAAGCCAGGGCACAGTCTTAAAATTTAGAGAGTTTTTACAGGGGACTTACAAGATCACCTATAAAAAAATGAGTCATCACAAAAGCGGCAGAAATCGAACTCATATCTTTATAAGATATGAGCCCGTCTTTTACTATATGTAACAATTATAATTTTAATACCATGTCCATATGTATTAGTTATGGTTTGTGAATGTCATTGTAATTTAATGCGGGGATTGGACCATAAGCTGGATCTGATATGGCAGCTCCTTTATTTCGTCTTTATTTTAGAAGGATATGATTGTGAAATCATTTTCATATTATTTTCTTTTTGATAAGATAGAATGATATTATTTTCTAATTAAGATTATTGCATGATTTGACTTATAATCATATTAAACACACCAAGCAAGCTATATGTATTGCCTGATCAATCTATCAAATTAATGTATATATTATCCCTTAAATGAACAGTTAAAAGTTTGATATTTAATATTTGAGTGTTTTTTTTTTTTTTGTTTGCCATCAATATTTGAGTGTCATACTTATAAAGCTGTAGTTACTTTTCCTTCCAAACAAGCAAACCTAAAAAATATATTATATTAATTAATTTAATTAATTTTTTTAATTTAATCAAATTAATTAAATAAATCTTACCTTAAAAAGTATTAATTACAAATGTATTTTTTTTTTAAGTAGAGCATATTTCTGACCTATTTTGGCATTTTCTTTATGTATATATTTGATAATTTTGTCCTTGGACGGAGATCTTCATAGATTAATGAGAATAGAATCACTGAACACACACACAAAAACGTGTTAAACTGTTTCACACAGTGACCAATTTGAATAAAGGGAACATGGTGGCTCTCACCAAACTATGTTCTGTCGCGTTGCTGAAAATGAAGCGAGGAAGAAGAGAGAAGTGGACCATTATAAAAAAAGATGCGATAAGAAGACGCAACAAGAAGCACACCAAACATTCCAAGATATTGCATATTTATTTATTTCAATGTGGTGTACAATAAAAGATAGATTCCACTATTTTCTTCTTCTGTACCAAACATGCTATAAACTATAAAGCTCTCTAACAGTGTGTAGGCATGCTAGTCCCACCCAAAATGTGAAATTCAGCACTGAGGATTGATGGATATGGGATGAAACATGAAAGCGACAGCTTATGAGCTTATGAATCAACTGTTTAATGCCATTGATGAGCTTATATATATTATGAATAAATTCAATTGTTGAAAGCCATTCTTAGTTTTTGAGATTGTGAAGGAAGCTTGACTTCAGTGGCAAGGCCAATAAGTTGGAGAAATCTGACAACGTACCAAGTAATGTCCAGTTGCCACCATTCAAGCCCATGTCTTGCTGAGTACTCAAATGCATGGTGGTTATTGTGCCATCCCTCCCCAAATGCTAGCACTGCCACCCACCTGCTTAACCACACTAAATGATTAGGGATGATTTTTCTTAAACAAGATCTAATATTCATAACCATGTGGATGAAAAAGAATCACATTAGAAAAGCTACTAAAATTAGACCTAATAATATTTGATTGGGTTAAATAGCATCTAGTACCTGAAGTGTTTTTACTGTACTCGATATCTGAAAGTAATTTTTGACACAAGATGAAAGATTTGAATTTTGTTAAATAAGATGAAAGATTTAAACAATGTGAATGGAAAAACCACATTTTGAAAGCTACCCAATTAGATCTGGTAATACTCGAACATAACCCAACCCTAATAATATTAGATACCTTATAGTTGTAGGAAAAAAACACTTCACAGAAAAAAGAGTTCAGAAGAGGGAAAATTTTCAATGAGGGCAAAAGTAAGTATATACCAATTGTTTCTTGATAAGTCCTTGGTATTCCAGGCTTGCTTCCCCCAGACATGGCAGGCTGAGTTTACTAGCCAAGTGATGTGATATACCCAAACAGTTCTCACACCCTGCAACAGTGATCCCATATATATATATATATATATATATGTGCATGAGTTTCAATTCATTCTTTAGAAAAAAAAAATGAGGCTCTTTGATTGATACCCAGGAAGATAAAGAAGAAGAAAATGAAAGAGATTTCCTTACCATTCCCCAAACAAGGAAAGGAAATCCTCCCATGGCATAAAGCAGCCCTCCCAAAGCAAGAGGATGCAAAATGTAAGTGCTTCGGAGGAATCTATAAAAGGACTGTTTCTCTAAATCTCCAACATTGTTTGGTTCTCCACACTGCACATGAATATCCCAAAACATTTGCAACAAGGTTATGAACTATGATTATTTGTTCTGCTTGTCAAGAACTGATAGTTTACAAAAACCAGAGGGATTCTTTGATCATAATCATATGTACGTACCCTTTCAACTATAGATTTGGTATCAAATAACCAGCTCATATGACTGAACCAGAATCCTTCTGTGGGGCTGTGTGGGTCTCTCTCCGAATCACAAAATTGATGATGGTACCTATGTGTGCTCACCCAATCAATTGGGTTCCCCTGCCACACCAATCAAAATCACCAAAGGAAAAAGGAGTGAAAATTTTATCTTATTTTTATCTTTCAAAGCTTAATGTCACATTTCCATCCTTCAAAGATCATTCTTGTTTTAAAAATATTGAATTTGTCTTAAAATAATCTGCTAACGGGAATATAGTCTAACAAAAAGGATAATATGAGACAAATCTTATAAATGCAATACTTTGACATGAAGATAAGTATTTGATAGCCAAACTTCTCATTTTCTTATGTCAGGTCTCTTGGTGGTACCATATGGTAATGAAAATACTTCTTGAGAAACCAAAAGATGATAGAAAAAACTCAGAAGAAAGCTTCAAGAATGAGAATTTACCTGAAGAGCGAGAACCCCACAATAAGCAAAGAGATACTCAAGCAATTTGGGAAGTTTGAAGCTCCGGTGAGAAAGATTTCTGTGGTAAGACAACGTGATGCCAAAGAGACCCGTCACAACATAGAGAGCCATAGCTACCCAGAAAGCTCTCCAATTGAAACAAAACGGTGCAAAGAGACTTAACACATGCATGGCCAAAACAACACCAGCAGTGCCTAAATCCAACGAATTCCATTTCCTCCCAAAGAAAACTGGTCTCTCTCGCTTCACCTCCACGTCTGATAGCAGAATTCTCCTGTACTTTAAATTCCCTTCTTCTGCTGGTTCCAATGCTTCTGTCAATGCCGCATTGACAAATATATTCGGCACCTTTCTGAAGGGGTTTGTTTTCAGGGAAAGTTTGTTCGAATTTGAATTGAAGCTCGAGACTTTAAGGGTTCTAGCATTGTTGGAGAAAGACCCAGAATTGGTTACCCGGGGGATTGCGCGGTGAACGCTGGTGAAGTTATGGAGAATGGGGTTTTGGGGCTGTGAGGTGATCAGAGCCATGAACGAAAAGAAAAGGCCTGTGTTTTTCTTTCTCGTCTCTGTTTTTCTGAGGTTCTAACGAGAAACAAGGCCTTGAGGCTTGAAGTCGTTTGCTGGATTTTGGGTTTTAATGATGATGCGATGGATTAATATACTAGCGCGCAAGTAGAGTCTGAAAGGAACGTTAGCCACTTGCGAGACTTGTAATTTGTCCAGGGTTAAAATTGAAATTTTGAACTAGAGCGTGGTCTAATGAGGAAGAAAGTGAAAAGTGGAAAGAGAAATAATAGAAAAAGGAGATAAGGCGGTGAAGCCGCAAAGGGTTTTAGCCAAGAGATGTGTTCACGAACGTGATCGGACAAGTAAGGTCCAGATATGTTTGATTCTCAGATAAACCCTTTCTTTCTATTTGTCTCTATTATAAGATTTTTCGGTGTTTCCCTCCAAAACTTCTGCTCTATCTGCAAATTCTTACCCACATACGCATACTGAAAAATATCATATCTTTCCTCTATATATCTATTAACATGTCCACCTAGTAGTGCATTGAACTCCAACTATTTTCTTCTCTCTCTCTCTCTCTCTTCCAATAGTGAAGGAAGGTGTGAAACATGGCGGCAGCAACAAATGGGTCAATCTTCGCATCTTCCACGCAACCATTCTTGGCCAAACGGTTCGTCTCTTGTGGCGTTTCTAGCACGCTCGGTTAGTCTCTATCTCTATTATTCTTTTTCGCATGTTTTAAATCTTAGGATCGATTCCATTTTGTTACATACTTGCATGTCCTAGTAGGAAATAACTTCCCTTATATTCAACGATTCTAATAAAGTTGTCTGCAAACTTAGGTAAAGGAAAAATATGTTATTACTAGAAGTTATCTTAATTAAGGAAGGTGCTTTAGACTACTGGATACTAATGAACCACTTGGATCAATGATATACGGAGAAATTTGCTTTTTTTCTTTGTGAAAAAGGAGTTTTGCCTTATAGGGCTATCTGAATCAACAAATTCCTCAGCTCAATAGTATAATGTCCAGAAACATCAGAATGATTTCTGTAGATATGGAGGAAAAATATTCTTTTATTTTTTAATTTAAATTTCTTTTTAAGATATGATACACTATTACATCACTCTGTTTTAGGAAGATGTGGATAGTTAGTTTGAATAGCAGAAAGCATTAAACTCTGAATTCGTATAGAACTACATTAGTCTTGTATTTTTCTTATTGTAATAGTTAGTTGTATCATTTCTGATGCAGCCAACAATTTTCTCAATGTACCGTTGACAAATTCTTCGCGGTGAAGAAGAGAAATGTTAAAGTCAGCAGAAAAATCAGTGCTGCTGCTACTGTTTCTGTTTCGCTCCAGCTGAGGAAATTCAGGAGTATGAACTCCAACTAGATACCTTTTTCTTACTGAAGTTTCTAGTTGTTGTCTCAAGTTGCAGTGTTCTTTGTGGTCTAAGAACATTTCATTTCTCAAGAATTGAGTTATCTTTTTTGTGGAATGTTGCAAATTCTACTATGATGCTTTTTTAGGTACAAACTTCCTTCATGGGCAATGTTTGAACTTGGGATGGCTCCTGTCTATTGGAAGACCATGAATGGTCTTCCTCCTACAGCTGTAAGTATGACGGTACAATATAGAGTTAATCTCATTGGGAATTACTTGCCTTAAATTAAATACCTTTACACATTCTGACAGGGAGAAAAGCTGAAGCTTTTTTATAATCCAGCGGCAACTCAACTTGCTCCCAACGAAGAATTTGGAGTTGCTTTTAATGGTAATTTCTATGATCTCATTTAGTTGTCCCACAAATATTCAACCTGGAGTTTTCACGAAGCATAGAAGAATTTAATCCTTTAAAGTTCAAACAGTTTTTTCACACATGATTCAAGAGACTTCACCATATGTTGACTTATCAAGTTATAATGAGGCTGTCCTGTTCTTCATATTACTTCAGATTTGATGATATTCATATTGTTAGCCATGTTTTTTGGGATTAACTTATGAAGTTACACACTTTCAGGAGGTTTTAACCAGCCAATTATGTGCGGTGGCGAGCCAAGAGCAATGCTGAGAAAAGATAGAGGCAAAGCTGATGCCCCAATATACACCATCCAGATATGCATTCCCAAGCATGGTACACTTGTTTCTTTGCTTGTTTTTTCCCCTTATAAAACCATCTGTTGTCTTCTCACCAAGTTCTGATTTCTTTTTCTCTGTGTTTTAGCTCTGAATTTGATCTTCTCCTTTACAAATGGAGTTGACTGGGATGGCCCCTACAGGCTTCAGTTTCAAGTTCCTAAGCGGTGGCAAAACAAGGCAATTGACTTCTTTAACGAGGTAAAACATGAGATATTCTCTAACAGACTCATTTTACAAAATATAAGAATATTAAGTCCAGCATTAATGGATTTTTGTAAACATGTCATCGGTGAGTCTTAAAAGTGTGTGTTATGTAAATATGTAAGGAAGTAGGAGTCAGTTAGTTGAGACAGTTATGATTTAGTAGTTATGATTACACCAAAGCAGTAGAATTCTGTTCTCTCTTCCTCTTCTCTCTCTTTCTTCTCCTGTTTCTCTCCCTTACCCTCTCTTTATCTCTCTCTCTCTCTCTCTCACCCCCCCCTTATCTTTCCTATACACCAGTGTACTTGGCATGTTTCCATTTAATTAACTAGTGTAAATGAGCTACTCTAGGGACTAAATATGTGAAAGTTCATAAAAGGGATATGTTTGGGATCCTGAATTGGAAGTGTTATGAATGTTGTGATAGGGATTGGCAGAGGAACTGAGTAAAGAAGGAGCCTGTGAGAAAGCAATATTCCCAGATGCAAATATGGTGGTTACCAGATGTGCAATGATTGGTAATCTTTCCAAAGAAGGGGTGAGTACTAAACACTACACTCTTCAAATCTTCAATGTGCTTCTTGGTTATAAGAATGATTATCTTATTACTTCCAAAGTTCAAGTTAAAGGGTGTAGAGAAGATGGGGAAAACTGTTGGGCCCACTTTAGTGAGCTCCACTAGATCCTATCCACCTCTCCTCAAACCAACTTCTTTATTCCTTTCTTCTCTTGAACAGTTTGAATCTTTCTTTTAAAGTTTTGACATTGTACCTGTAATTTTTTTCAAAGTTTTGAGAAAAGTAATCTTTTGGCTTGGTCGTTCTTAATACAATTTAGTTTCTATACTTTAATCATTTAAAACATTAGTCTCTATATTTTAGAAAGTAAAATTAGATATTTTATGAAATTTATAGACTAAAGTTTGAAATATTTAAAAATTATAGGGACTGAGTTGCTGTGAGTTAAAATTTTGGGACTGCGTTTTAACTAAGTCAAAACTATAGAGATTGAGTTTTACCAAGTCATAGTTTAAGAACTGAATTCTAACCAAATCAAAATTATATGGATTAAAAGATTAATTTTCCTTGAGTTTTGCTTCCTGTGCTGGGATTCATGTGATGTGGTAGTGAATGTTAAAGAAACGGAAATGAATGAATGAATGAATGAATGAATGTGCAGGGTGACAGGTGCAGCTTGGATTTGGTGGTTGGGTGTACAGATCCTAGCGATCCTTTTTACAACCCATTGGCCAATGTAGATGATGGAACATGTGCTTTGGACTTGGATTCTGAGTCTGAGGAATAGGATTATTGTTATTATACTCTTCATATACATATACATATACTTATACTTGCTCTTAACATAACACACTACATGCCACATTGTAGATTCCATTCTTAATCAATCCCACATGGTCACTTGCATCCGTATTGCATGTCTGCATTGTTGCTGCATTGCACTCCTATTGTGCCTCCATTTATATATAGATTTTAAGTTTTTCAGCAATAATTTTCTCCATATGTCTGATTTAATAATTGTACATCTTGTTTTAAGTTTTTGTATGATACATTAATTTTTGCTGTAAAATAAAAACATAACTTGTTATTATAGTAAATATATTTTTCCTGCATTAACTAGTTATCTGTTAGAAATCATTTGATTAATCAAGTATTCAAACTTTATTGATGTAATTAAAAAAAATAATTTGATGGTAAGTTTTTACTAAGACATGTCGATTTGAATAAAATTTCATGTGAGAAATTCAAAACTCATTCATAAAAAGTTAAGGAAAAATGTTTTAAAAAAATGCTACTTTAATTAAAATTTAAATATTTTAAATGAAGACTTGTATTTGTATTATTATTTTTTTATAAAGAAATTTTTGGAAGGACATTGGGTTTATTCACGATTTAAGGGTAAGACGAATTTTTTTTTCTTCTTAAACGATATTAATATTTGATAGGACGAGTCATTAATTACCTTCAAATATAAAATTATGCACTATTAATCAAATCACTAACAATTTTAATTAATAAAACAATAATTATAGAATCTATAAATATGAATATGCTTCAAATGGTCGTATGTCTTATCTTTTTATCAGCTGAATTTACGGAGTATAGGTGTATTTGAATTATTTAATTTGGAATTTTGAGTTTAATTTGCTATTTTAGACATTTATTCGTTTTTTTTTTTTGGGTACAATTTAGACATTTATTTGTGATCCCTTCAAGGTTTAATATATGCATTGTGCAGGGTTTTGGGTTGGGTCTTGAGCCCGATCCATTATGGTCGGGTAGAGCTATCTTCACCTTTCTACTGTCACAGGCTCAGCGTCACATTACTATAAAAATTATCCTATTAAAACTCTCTAAATTTTGAAATGGATACTTAATCTTTAAAAAAAAAAAAGTTAGCCCAGAAAAACACCTAACTATATTCAAAATCAAAATCAACAAACTATGAAAGAAAATTATATGAAAAATAATATTGTGATATTATGATGCTTTTTTTTCTTTTGATTAAATAATTTTTGTTGGTATAAAAATTTTTGGAAAAGGGTTAGGCTCACTCACGATCCAAGGGTAGGGCGAAATCTCTCTTCCTCCTAGACGATACCAATGTTAGACAGGGCGAGCTGTCTATTACCCTCAGGCTTAAACCTAAACGCCTAGGAGTTAGAATACCTCCCTAAACGTCACGAGTGGAACCACAAATTAATGGTCGCATGTCTCACTTTTTAGCCAACTGAACCCATAGACGATGGGTTGATTAATCATTTAATTAACACCATTAATCTCTATACATAAGTTAATGATATTAACAAAATAAAATTAAAGAGTTAATTAAGAGACAAAAAAATAGTGTCCAATTAAAAACTTGGGGGAAAATAGAGGTATTTACAATATGTTTTCTTTTCAATTTTTGACATTGAATTCTACATCTTCAAAGGCATTCATATCAAATTATCAATACAGACAAAAGAAAAGGTCCCTTATAGTTATATACCATTATTTCAAGTCAACCTTTGCAATTATATTTATTTCACTGTCACCACATAGCTCCCAAATTTATGTGAAAGGAAAAGTCATGGCCTGAAAAGAACTTGGTTTTCCTTTTAAAAATGTGAGAATTCGAACAATTTAATTGGGGAAAAAATCATATAAAAAGGGTTAGCTTAATTAAATTCGATAATATTTAAATTAGTCTAATATTACTGAATGCTATGTCAAAAGAAAAAAGAGTAGTAAGGGACTTAAATTAATATTCTATTTATATAATAAAACAAACATAAACGAGATATCATCATATATTTATATTATATAGGACTAAAATGTCAAGAGAAATGTCTTCCAAAACTTAAATTATATATACAATTTTTTCTAAATTCAATTCAAATATGCTTAATTGTCTTTTGATTTCTTTACAATTTCGTCCTGACCCCGGCTTCGCTCTTGGACAGTGGGACTAACCATATATCTAATTGTTGTTAAAATCAATATATTTATATTTATATTTAATACAAAACCTCTAATACAACTCATAATTTTATATTTAATTTAATATAAATACCACATCTGACGTTTATTTCTGATTTTATGTGTTAACACACAACATAAAAATTCTAATCAGGCACGTTCATCAATCATACAGCACTCATTTATTAAATTCTGTAAAATACACAAAAAACCCACTAGTAGCTACCACTAATATAGAAAATGAATAAGGAACAATAAGCCACATTTCTCATGCTACTTTGCAACAAAATTAAACCTACAAGAATCGCCAAAACGTCACAAGAAAAAACATCTTGTATTCTTAAATCTCCTTCTCTCTCTCTCTTTCTGCCATCATCCCTTCCAAAAAATAGTATTTTTTAACTAATCCCACCTTTCTTTAGCCAACTTTACTACCACCCGTTTAATCATTCGGTTCATTTTAGAAGCTGGAGCACACTAATCCGATTAAAAAAGAAAATCATGATAATTCCCAACCCTCTAATTTCTTTTTTTTTCTCTATATTACCCTCATTAATTTCATGTTTCTCTCCCTCTTTCTCTCTGTTTCCTACATTTAATATCCTCAGTAGAATAAGGATATTTCAGGGAGAGTGAAGTACATTTTTACACAATAGTGATAAGTAATAAACTCGATCAATTTCCTTAATGACTAGATTAATTAAACCAGAAAAGGGGTATTTAGTTAGAAGAATAAGATACTAGGAGAGGCTCTTTGGTGGCGCCGTTAGTGGGAGAGGAGACAGCTAAAGGTGCCGTCTTCTTCCTCTTGCTATCTTCATATTTGCCAGCAAAAGAATCAAACAGAATTCCAGCTCCCAAACCCACAGCTAAATCTATGCTGTAATGACCTCTCGTCCCCAGCAACCTTACTGCTTGAAGCACATTCAACACATCAAACGTCCACGCTAGCTCCCACCTCTTCATCCTCCTCATGTCCAGCGACGCTATCACCGACCCCGCCACATGCCCGGAGAAGAACAGAAAGAACGATACATTCCCCACCGGAAAATCCACCCCCGATCCCACAAACCCCTGTTTCACACCAATCAAATCATATCCAATCCATTTCTCACACAGATCCCTACTGTTTACAAGAAATATTTAAAATCTGGAGAATTATTGGTGATTGTTTGTTTACCTGCGGTAATGGAAGCTGAGTGGAGTAGCCTAGGATGCCACGGCATGTGAACATGAACAGAGCTGAGATTGTGGCTCTGGGACGCCCTTCGATCAGCCACGTCCATAGGATATAAGTTGTTTGCATTCCAACGAACACCTGTAAATTAAACCAGTTCAATAAATATGATCATAAATGAAGAGATCAGAAGGACCTGGTGGGTCAAATTTTGGTCCTACCCCACCTGATTCGGTTTGGTCCAACAGATTTAGATTCTCTTCTGTACCAGCAAGAGAAGAGAGAGGAAGAAGAAAGATTTGATTGTAAAATTCTAAAATGTGGTTTAACATATAGGTTCAGATCCGAAACTCGGGGGAAAAGGACGTACCGTGTTGAGGGCTGCGAGGAGGGTGTTGAGCTGAGGCGACGATTGAAGAAGCCGGTGAAGGGAGCGAGTGGCGACGAAGCCCAGATCAAACGGCGGCGAGGAGGAGGGAACCATTCGGAGGGTATACTCGACGGCCATGAAGAAGAGGAGGCCGAGAGCGAACAAGCAAGGAATCCAATGGAATCTAGCCACGTGGACGGCGTCGGAAATCGTCCATTGCATGAACGACGCCTGACTGTAGACACTCTTCTTCCCCATGTCTTCCACACGGCGATCTACCTCAACGGCGGAAGGAGACTCCGTTCTGGCCCTGTGCCTGCGCTTGACGGCGGTTGCGAGAAATGTTGTTGTTGCTGTAGTAGTGGTTGCGGGTGTGATGGCGGAGAGTGGGTGGCCGTTAGCGCCGTCCATGGCGATTGAAGAAGAATGAGCAGGAGAGAGAGAAGAATGCCATTGTGAAGAGAAGCGAGAGGCGGTATATAAATGAAGGGGATGAGTAGGAAGAAGACGATGATGGAGATTACAAGGATTAATTGGGTGGTATACAAGGATTATGATGGGGAAATTCAAAATCGCTGCGAGATTTTGAAGAGTTATTGAAAAAGAGAAAATTTGAGAGACATGACCGAAAGCAGGTGATTTCTGGGTTTGGAGAAGTTTATGCTTTCCATTGGTCCAGGCTTGGATGTGATGGTGGGGCTTTCATTCATGACCACGACTTCACTTTATTTATTTATTTATTTATTTTTATTTTTTTTAATTTCTGTTTTTGTTAACACTTTTGGACGGAGTTTTCTTTTCCATTTAAAATAATCAGATACTGGACTCATATTAATATACCAGTATATGTTTACAAAAGGAAATTTACCCAAATTGGAATCCAATTATTCCACATAAACCAAATGGAAATGGATATTTAATATATCTATATTTTTTAAAATAAATCTATGGTATCAACCGCCTGAAATAATAACTAATTCCATTATACTTTAAACTTTCCAATATTTAATTTAACGCTAACTCTATGTTGAGTGAGAGTTCACATTTTTAATTATTAATAAGAATGAAAGTGAAATCTTGTATTTTTTTTAAATAAATTTAATAATGCAACAATTTTTGTATAAAGCATAAGTTTGTCAAAAGCATTGAACTTGGAAGGGAGTAAAATTAGTTATATTTATTATTTGTTATTTTTATGTAAAAATTATATATTCTTTTAATCTTATTTATAAGATAAAGAGAACGTTTTTTAATTTTATTTATAAGTCATATTATTAATTTTTTATTTATTTTTATTTTTACCATCTATTAAATTTTTATATAAAAAAATGCAAGCTCATAAATTGTAGGATTAATTGGTTGGTTGGTTATAAGATTAAAACTTAATTATGACTAAGACAGAAAGAAATTGATTAAAAACATAGTACTAATTGAAACATTTTTTCAGCCTTAAAATTTGTTTCCTGCTTTCGATTTTACCCTTAATTAATTAAAGGGTTAAAGTGCTTAAATGCTTCAAAAGTTTTTGTCGAAAAA
Organism: Leucaena leucocephala; assembly: GCA_037074615.1. Classification (NCBI taxonomy): domain Eukaryota; kingdom Viridiplantae; phylum Streptophyta; class Magnoliopsida; order Fabales; family Fabaceae; genus Leucaena; species Leucaena leucocephala. The sequence continues at coordinate 17,654,860 of CM073555.1, read as the reverse complement.
CACCTAACACCCTGAAAGTTTTTTTAGATTTAATATGTCTCGAAAATTTTATTTCGTAGCAATTTTACTATTGCAGTTAGTCAATGTTAAATTTGATAGATTAGTTTTTTTTTGACTAACTTGTCTTTAACAATTAAACTTAACCTTGACTAAGTCAGGACAAAATTGCTATGAAATAATTTTTTAAGACATATTAGATCTAAAAAGACTTTCCGTGTTCTTCGACGAAAATTTCGAAGGCATTTAAGGACCTTAATGTTAGATTGTATATGTTTTGATTATGTCAAAAAATAATAGAAAATTAAATTATTTAATGATATGAAAAAGTGTTTTTGAAGTAATGAAAATTAATTTATAATCAAATGAAATTAAAAGAAGAAGTTAGTTGAGTTAATCGATTAATATCAATTAATCGATTGAATGAGAAATTAACGTAAATGCAGCAATCTGTTTTACAAAGAAAAATCAATTAATCGATTAAATGTTTGATTAATATTAAGAGCTTGCCTTTTGGAATTAAATTCATAAGTCAATTAATTGATTGGTTATTTGATTAATCTATTGAAAATAAATTTTCTCTTTGACAAAGATATTGCTATTAATTGATTGGTTAATCGATTAATTTATATTAATCTATTAACTATTCGATTAATATGTGAAATTTAAATATAAACCAATTAATCGATTGGTTAATCGATTAATTTATATTAACAGATTAACTATTCGATTAATTTGTGTTAAAATATTTTTTAATTTAAATTTTTCAGACACATTAATCGACTAAGCATTGGATTAACTTCAGAAACTTCAAAATTTTCAAATGTATCTATGTTTTAAAGCTTAAAATTGATTTCATCTTCATGTAATTCATTTAAGAGATAATTTGCCTATATTTCTTATTATTCTTCAACATAAATCTTTTGAGAATTTTTCTTTACTAAAATTACATCATATATGCCTAAATAGATATAATCAGTATGATACTCTATTTTTTATTTTACATGTTAATTTTAATTAATCGATTGGGTAATCGATTAATTTAGAATAATCTTTAAAAACAAACAGAAATCTTAAAGTGTTCATAACTGAATTCATTTTATACATTTGATCATTAATTGGGCCAAATATTAATTAATATGATTAAGCATACATACTTGAACTTAAATTTATTTTATCAATCCTTACTTCAGATATTTATATACTAATGATTAAAATTTGAAGTGTTCATAGGATTAATGCCAAGAGTTCATATTCCATTAAGCTTAAAGCTAAACCTTATATTAGACTGAGATCAAAGCTAACAAACTTTCAACGATAAAAAGACAAAAGCCTCAACGGCTACAATGGCTAGTTTAACGGTCATGTTTTCAACGAATAGAAAACTCAACGAAAATAATGCTCAATGGTCATAATATCAACTATAAATAGAAGATGATTCAAAGTTAAGAGGTTAGACACAATGACGAAGAGAGACAACGGTGACAAAAAGAGCTATAAATGAATAATCATGCCAGAAATATCTCTACCCACAAAGTATTCACCTCTTTGTTCATAATGTATCATTTTATTGAGAGAGAAAAAGATTGTGAGCAACAATGTATTATCCATTCAATCTGAGAGAGTTTGAAATCCTTTCATCCTTCATCAATATGAGAGCAAACATTGAAATCATGAAATTCAAGGTTAGAATTTGCGCGTATCCATTTAAGGGAGAATGTTGCCACCTGAAGTGTGGTTTAACTTCAAGTTTGAGATGGTTCTCAATTAGCAGTTAAAATTGAGGTTGTAAAGGCTACCAATAGCCCGTTGTAATCTTGGTATATAATAATGGATTGGAAAATCTCAGTGGAAAGCTGAGGACTGGACGTAAGTCAAGAAAAGACTAAATTAAGATAAATTCTCTATGCAATTTCTTTCTTCATAAAACTCTTTAATTTCTAATAATTCATTTTCAATTTCAAATCAAAGTGTTTCAAATTATCTTGTTCTATTTATCAGATTTTTTAAAGAATTATAAAAAAAATTTAAAAGTTATCGAATATCTAATTCATCTCTTGAGTGATTCAGTTTATCTACCTAAATCTAACACTTGACCCTTAATTAAATATGATGGTATTATAAGTGGGCCATTAACCGCACTCTATTGCTTTACAAACCCAAACCATCTCGGAGATGCCTCACCCACGAAAGAGAAGGGTGTGGATTGGAGAATAGATTTTCTTAAAAATTAATCAATCCAACTCCCTAAATTATGACATGATTTTTTAAAATATTAATAATTAACATTAATTTTTTAATTATTTTTTTTAACACTTCCAGATACAATATTAATTTAATAAAAAAATTTAAATACTCACAGTTCTTACACAAATTTTGGGAACAAAATTCAACCTTACTTTTTTTTTTAACAAATATCCTGTAAATAATATTGATTTCTTTCATAGAAGATGCATCCTATGTTTAATTTTAATTGTACTTTTTTTAATACAATAATTTCAATTGTACTTTTAAGGAATGCGTTAGATTACTTTTAATTCTTGAAATAAAAAAATCGCATTATTTAAATATTTGAAGGATAATACATCATAAACAGAAGATCCAAAATTCTGGTTTGATCCGATGAGATTGGTTTCATGTTTGTCTGGAAATATCTATAGAGAAGCAGATCTAGACGCATATCGTTTTATAAAGGTTTCGCTTTTCTTTCCCTTTCGCTGGCTTAACAAATTGTCATCATTTCAAACTCAAAAGACTCAAAAAGATGAGGAAAAAAATGTAAAATATAACGGGATTAACTCATCCAAAACTCTTAGTTGGTGATCTGATGGCCTGAGTTCATGTATGTCGCACATGTGATCTGTACCAAAACACACACAAACCAAAAAATAAAAAGCATTGAGCATTCAGACCACGAATAAACCAATTAAAAAGGAAAAAATATAAAAATAAACAAGAGGCTGCATTTGTTATAAGTGCCAGCTACTACATACTAGAGTCCAAGCCACCCCCATGTGCTGTGGATTCTCATAAAACCCAAGTCCAAATCTGCATCACGCGTTCAGGTTCCATTTTGCAGATTCTATTTCTAAGGATAAGAAGTTGCACAAAACATTCAGAGACAAGTATTTAATTACCACTTTGTGCTGAGCAGACAAGTCCTTATAACCCTAATAATGTCGGAGAGCGACACAACTCCAACGAGGAAACCTTTTTGGTCCACCACCCACACCCTATGAACATGTCTGGTCACTGCCTTGTCAATTACATCATATAACGTAGTTTCAGCATTGCATGTCACCAGTTCTCTTCTTGACGACGAGCCTGTTGTAGTCGTTGTACTAATACTCTCCTGAGTTTCTGTTGCATTATTCAGTTCTGTGAATTTTAGAGCACTTTTGCCTAACCAAAATCTTAGTGTCTCTATGTCACATCTCCTTAAGTCTGTCGCAGAAAATGTCCCTATCAGCTTCCTGCTTCTTCCCTGCCATTACAAACTCTCAGATAGTAATAAAGGAGGAAGAAGAGATCGAAACGTACCAGGTCAAAGCTCCGAATAGAGCTTAAACAGGAGTGACAAGCAATTAGGTTTAGACTACTAGAGTCTAAATAGGGGTGATAGACACAACAAATGCACCATATAAAAAAGAATAAGGAAGGAGAGAGATTATATTAACCAGAAAGCTCAACAGTTAGGGTGAGGAACAAGTAATTAAGGGAAGCGCCTCTTATTTATAGCAACATGTGGACGTTAATTTGGGAAGGCAAAATCTCTGTTTTTTTATAGAAAGAACATTTAGCTAAATAATCTGGGTTTACTAAAACTAGGGCATGCTCTAAGTTTAAAGAACGTGCTTGGTACTTATAGATTGACTATCATTAAGATTCTTATATTAGAAGCAAGATTTAAACTTATAACTTTATATATTACGAGTCAACTCATTACAACATTATTACATAGACAAACCTTTGTTGACTAAGGTGAAATCTCTACATATTAAGAAACTTTTCTTATTCTTATTTTAGAAAATATGTTCTTCCTCATTTCTTAATTATCTCAAGGAATTAAATTCTGATTTAATTCCTATTTGATTGGGTTTCCCATTTTATAATCAAATAGTCTCACATATTAAGGGTGGACCCAGAAACAAAGTTCAACACAAACAAATATATACATATATATAAATATATATATATATATATATTCACACTCATTAAACAAAAATCTATAGATATAAAGTGTGAGTTTTGTTGTGAAACTTACATTAAGAAGCTGCTTGTGATCATCTGGGCCAACATCTGAGGCATGAATGATGGGAACAGCGTTGAGCATGGAAGCTTTCAAGCACCTAATGGCATCAATAAGTCTTGTGCGTTCTGTGATGGCGTACACTTTATCTGTGACTGCACACAGATCTTCAACAGAGCGTCCCATAATGTGTTTCAATTCATCAGCAGCGTGCTGGTTCAAGAACTTGATAACGTCCATTTGAGTCAGCATTTGGTAGCCTGAAGAAGATTCTATGAGTTCAATTCCTCCACTTTCTGATATCTCCTGCATATGGCTCTCCATTGGTATCATAGCTCGATGCACCCCTTTGCTAAATACTTCCATACAATCCATTAAACTACATATCCAAACACATGTTTGTTAGATATTTTAATTATATTGTATCATTTTATATTGAACATTTATTAATTCAAATATCTTGAATGCAACTCGTTTGTCAATTTTGACGTAGTCTAAGTTCTAACTTACTCAGTCGTAATTTTAGTTATTAATTAAATAAATAATGATCTTGATGGAAGGTTATTAATAATAAGATGGCAAACTAAGTTAGAAGAAATCGGTCGAGAAAACCTAATTCACTAATCCCTAAGGTTTCCTGGTTGGTGATAACTATATTTTCTAATTGTTATCATTATGCCTACACACCAGTAAAAAGATTCTTTAACAATATGTGTCTACACCAGCCAGAAGATTTCCTTGACTACTTTATTTTCTTTTCAACGTATTCTATGCTTTCATATCACGAGTTTAGTGAATTACTGCTTCGAGATCATCTAATATGATGTGATTTATTTATTCAATGTTCTTCCACTGCTACTATGATATTCCGCTGCTCATATGATGTTGTAGGATTTTTTTATATGCTAATTTAGAATATGTCCTACAAAGTTTACATATAAAACACTTAATTATATATGTATATATGATAGGGGGATTACTGTGAGGTTGCAAACAAAAACCTTAATTACTCAAAATTCTCAATATAACAATTGAAGAGCTACGGTAACAAATTCCAACAACGCAAGAATTGACTAATATACAAGCTTATACCATTTAGGATTTTTTGGTAACTAAGACTTCATAATAATTCCTATATGATATATACCCTACAAACTGTTGTGTGTATTCACCTGGTGTTAGGACTGAGAGTCCATAAGTTGAGACCTTCGGCGCAGTGACCTATAATGGATGACACTGGCGCAGACAATTTTTCCTGAAGATCTTGACTTCCATCATCGTTCTGCCTCAAGTGGTCATCTCCAGCTATGTGAGCTGCAATATCAAGCATGGTGACGATCCCTATGTAATGCTTCCGCGGGGTTCCCGTTTGCTTATCTGTTTCCACGATCATCGACCCGCCTGCCCCGATCCACTGTCCAGGCGGTGCCGCTGCCGGCACAGCCACCACGTTGTTCGCAACCAGCGTGGTCATCACCTGAGACAGCGACGCCGTGTACGGCACCTCTACTAGCCTCTTAGTTTGGTTTGCCATCAAATCCTTCACCTTCTTCTCTGTAATAATCCTCATGCTTTCAATGCCTTGCATGGTGGCATTCATCTCCTTTGTTTGCTGCATGTCTTGAGCCTTAAAAACGAAGTTTGTGTTTCTAGGTTTCAAAAACAAAGCAGTAATAGTGCTTCTCAATGGACCGATGGTTGTTACTGTAGTGGAATAATATAGAGGCATAGAGCGTCAAGGTTATGCGATATTATTGCAGAGTTTGCTACTTTATCTCCTGTCTTTTACTTTTTTTCATTTTTGTTTGGGTTACTGTATGACTATACGTGTTGTTCTACTAAGATTCCAACTATTATGTGGCTTGTTCTGTTCTTCCCAAGTGTCCATCTACTGCGTATGACTCATGGCACACCCATGCACGCGACACCCCTAATTCTTTCTGAGTATAAGGGGTGACAACATGGTACTCATTATTGTGGTAAGATATATACCGTTTAAATATGGTTTTAACGGTCTAAATTTAAAAATTTTTATTGATAATTTTTAAATTTAAAAATATTTAAAAAAATATAATAAAGAGATTATCTTTATTTTAGATTCTATATATATTGATATAATTTTTTTTTTTAAAAATTAAATCTCCACCATGTAAATTGAAAACTCAATCAGGGATAATTGGTTTCGGTCCTTATAGGGTTGATGAGCACTGAAATTTGGATAGTAGAGATTTAATTTTTTTAACAAAACATTATTTTAGTGGTAAAAATGATCTGTTGAATTTTTTTAGTTTAGATCGTTAAAATTGTGTTTAGATGGAGTAGATCTAGTCGCAGCCATAAGTATCAAAACTAGTTTTGAGCATCATATAAAAAAAACTAGTTTTTTTTGTTACCCACCCGATTCATCGGAGCTTTGCCCCGACTACATCTGGATCCGACTCGTGTCGTGCACCTGGCTATGGTAGGTGAGTCTCTCAACGGAGATTTTCTGCATACACCAAGATTCAAACTCGCGACCTCGTTTAAGCGATACCAAGCCGCTTACCACTCGGACCAATTAGTTTTAAGCACTTCTCAATAAGAATCAATAATGGCCCTTGCTGAGGGAAGAGACCCATATAAAAGCCCAAAAGAGTGACCCAAATAGGAGGCTTATGGGAAGACCGTTGGTGTAAACCCTGTGCCTCAACTAACGGGGGTTAGTCTAAGTGGTAAACGATTCAGTATCGCTTAAGCGAGATCTCGAGTTCGAGCTTTAGCGTATGTAGAAAATTCCCGCTAGGAGACTCACCCACCATAGTCAAGTGCGCGACACGGGTCGGATCCGGATATAGTCGGGACAAAACTCCGATGAATCCGGTGGACAACTAAAAAAAACATGTGCCTAGCATAAATGCTCTCATTCTTCATATCAAAAAACAAAAAAATGCTCTCATTCTCTTCTGCCCCATTTATAACTAGGGCAGAGCAACGGGCGGGCTGGGCTGGCCCGATGGTCAGCCCGTAGCCCGCCCGTCAGATCTTAATTGGGCACGGGCTCGCCCATGCCCGTTACCAGCCTGTTTGGGCCCATAATAAACGGGCTGGGCTGAACCCGTTTGGGCTCAAACGGGCATAGGCAGCCCATTTGTCAAGGATGAAAAATGTAATTGGAGATTGTTCTGAGCTCATTTTCCTTCATGCTCAAATGAAAACAGACGAAAACAGAAGCAATACATAACACAAGAATTAAAACAGACAGAAGCAATACAGAAACATATCTCCTAATCTTGTTAGGATAGATAGAAGCAATATAGAAAGATATCTCCCTATGTTGTTACAAACTACAGATTGACAAAAGCAATACATAAGCAATAGTAAACCAAAATACTAACTGAACAATACTAACTGAGCAATTCCAACAGCAACAGAGTTTACTTAAACAAATCACTACTAACTAAGCAATTCCAACAATACTAATTGATTCAAGGGTACTCTAGAAGGAATATTTGAATGCACAAGGCTTATGAAACACAAAGGCAAATGCCAGAATCTCAATTTCAAATCTTTATCTGCAATGTACAGCACTGGAAACAATATCGAATAAGCAAATCAGAGACTCTAATTTGTTGCCTTGTTCTTCACAAACACTCAGAATTAATAAAGATCAGTAATGATTGAGATAACATGAACAAACCCTTAACAGAGCTTTCATAGTTTGATGGTATATATTTCATTCATCACCGCCTCCAATTACCATAGCAGTAGAAGAAAACAAAAAGATTGAAACCTTGAGATTAGAGACATAAATATTGAGGAGAATCAAAATAAGCCTCAGATTGATTTATTGAATAAATCTTCAGGGAGAATTCTCAGATGGTACGAACAAATGAATAGGCATCATAGGCAACAGAGGAAGTAAAAGGCGAAAAGCAGTAAAAGAGAAGAAGAAGAAGAACCCTAATCAAACAAGTACGGAAGGAGAGGGGCTGGAAGCGATGCCGAGGAAGGCCAAGAGCGACGCCGACGAAACCCGACTACTCGAGAACGATGCCGAGGAAACTCGAGCGACCACGGTAAAGAGTGGAGGCCCTTCTTGCTGCTACTTCTTGCTTGCTCCCGTCGGCGACTACTGCCTGTGTGAGCTTCAAATCTTCAATCGTTTGGCTTGCTCTGTTGGAACAGGATGAAATGAAGCTCAAGTGGAGCTGGAGGCTCAAGGCTGCAGTCGCTATGAAGGAAGGAATCGCCAAATGGCCGAATGGGTGGCCTTGCCTACTGGGTACTCGCCTTAGCGACGCCGACCGACAGAAACGCTTATCTGAAACTGAAAGGCATTAGGGCATCAATGAGGAGTGAGGACGCCACGGGAGGAGGAAAGAAAGAATAATAGAAATTTGCTGAAATTAAAATAGAAATTTGCTGAAATTAAAAAAAAAATATATATATATATGTATATACTTATACGGGCGGGCACGGGCAGCCCGAGGGTGTGCCCGTGCCCCGCCCGTATAATGTATGTAGCCCGCCCATTTAAACCCGCCCATTCCGGGCTTATTTTGGGCGGGCCCAAACTGGGCAAACTGACTACGGGCTTGGGCGGGTGTACCGGGTAGCGGGCGCTTTGCTCAGGCCTATTTATAACCATCCTCTTCATTCTTGTAATCACATAAATTAGCCTTCATCAATTTCTGCACCAACCTCATTTCATGCACCTCTCTCTCTCTCTCTCTATTTAAGAACCCAAAACTCATCGTCCTCTTTCACTCCAAAATGATGCTTCTCTATCTTTGTCTCCCGCTGCAACTCCTAATAACTCTCATGTTTCTCCCCCACCTTGCTCTCTCTTTCACGGCGATCATGTCAGATTCCGGCGTACTTTCATCTCTTGTAGACGGTCCTCAGACCGGGTTCTCCATGATGCACGACGGCGCTCGAACCGACTCTCTCGAGCAAGAAGCAGTCTATGACATCATGTGAGCCACCGGCAATGACCGGGCCACCGACATCCCCGACGTGTGTCGTGGCCGGTGGCACGGCATCGAGTGTATGCCCGACAAGGACAACATCTACCACGTCGTGTCACTCTCCTTCGGAGCTCTCTCAGACGACACTGCTTTCCCTACATGCGACCCGACCCGATCCTACATTTCACGGTCGATCACTAAACTACCCCATCTCAAGACCCTTTTCTTTTACCGTTGTTTCAGTTACAATCCTCACTCAATCCCTACGTTCTTAGGCAAGATGGGCCCCACGCTACAAACCTTAGTCCTCAGAGAAAAAGGCCACGTGGATCCCATCCCAAACGAACTCGGCAACCTCACCCGTTTGAGAGTCCTTGATCTTCACAACAAGCACCTCAATGGTTCAATACCGTTGTCCCTGAACCTGATCACAGGCTTAAGGTCCCTAGACTTGAGCGGCAACAAATTTACCGGGCCCATACCCGGTTTAACGTTCCCTTCACTAAAGTACTCAACATGGGCCAGAATCTTCTAACTGGCCCAATATCATCCACCTTAAGAACCTGCCATACTCTAATCAAACTGGATCTCAGCCACAACCATCTCACTGGACCGGTACTGGAGAAAATCTCCTGCCTAAAGCAGCTCATGCTAATGGACCTGAGCTACAACCATCTCTCAGGCCCATTCCCAAACTACTCAAATGCCTGAGTTCTCTACAGGCCCTGATTCTCAAAGGGAACCCAATGGGCCCAGGCCCAACAACAATACCGAGCGACAGCTTCACCGGCATGGGCCAACTAATGACCCTAGTATTATCAAACATGAACTTACACGGCCCAATACCCGACTCACTGGGAAAATTACCAAATCTTCGCGGGGTTCATCTTGACAAAAATTTCTTAAAACGGGTCGGTTCCAAAGAGCTGGAAGGACCTGAAGAACCTGAGCGAACTGAGACTGAATGATAATAAGCTAAGTGGGTCGGTGCCATTTAGCAGAGAGATGGTGTGGAGGATGAAGAAGAAGCTGAGGCTGTATAACAATTCAGGGCTGTGTTATGCGGAGAAAAGTGGGCTTAGGGATAGCGAAGATTCATTGTTTCATAATTATGGTATCGAGATGTGTGATGATGATGAAGAGAGCTCAAATAATAATAATGGTGGTTCTTCATCAGAAGGATCATTGGGTACAATAGTGCAGCATGTTTCAGTGAGTCACAAGTCTTCTGAGCCAACAACCACCACAAATGTTGTTTCATCGGATGCTGTTCTTGCGGTTCCTGCAGGTACAAGGTTGTTGTTGTTGGGGCTCATGACTTCACTTCTTCTCATCTTTACTTTGATTTCATTGTAAGCAATCAAAGATTATATTGTATGCATGTACGCACGTACGAGTAGCAGAATATAATATATATATATATATATAGGTTTTGTTTCTGATTGTCTCATGAATGAGGTTGAGTTTTCTGTAAACTTTGACTTTGGTGTTGTGTGCAATGATCATGCAAAGGAGGGAAGAAGATAAGGTAAAGTCGTACGTAGTAGAAATGAAGAGGATCAAGTTTAGAAAGGTTGATTAAAACTTAAAAGTGGGAATTGTAAAGTGATAGAGGATTTTAATGGAAAAGTTATTATGAGTCTAGATCTTTGGTGAGCATCATAGGTAAGCAATAATATGGGACCACATTGCAGTACATAGATAGGTTGGTTCTCATTCAGAAAAATACTAAATAGATACTACACTGTTAGGTAGAAGACAACACCTTGATTTGGTCTTAAATCCTAATAAGCATTGCTTTCCAAATATATAAATTTGGTTCAAGGTTGAATTTTTGTGGGTACCTGAAATTATTTTTGAATCAATATCTTTTCATAAGTATTAAAAAAAAAAAGAGCAAAGTCATCTTACAATTAAAAAATTAACATGTTAATATTTTTTAACATACACCGTTTTACAATTAAATTTTTTTACTAATTAAATTGTTTTACATAGTGATTCTCCCTAATATATATGCTAAGGGGAGGAGGGCAAAAACACTTATCTGCCCCTCTAACCAAACAGGAGAAGGGTGAAAAATACTGGTGATATAATGATATTATAATTGAGTGAATCTATTTCATGAGTGATTGATTCCATATGTATATATGAATATATCATGATGAGGTGGCAGCTAGCCAAGCTAGCCAATGGAGATTATAATTTATAAATAAAGAAACAGCTCATTTGTATGGATTTGGTCATGTAAGGGTTAAGGGACAGGCACTTGCAGTCTATTCTGACATCAATGATGGACAAGTTGATGATGAGCCTAATTACACCTAATTAACTAATCATTTAATTTAATTAGTCATTAGTCATTATTGTAATATACATACATCCTATAATGCCTGTACCACATTTCCCCCCACCAAAACATGTTCCTTAATAATTCAATTTATGTTTTCATCAAATCAAATCAATCATCCGTCCATGGATTATATTCCCCCCCAAATTGTGATAGGTTCCAAAACTTTCCCTCTATTTCTTCACAGCCAATGATACTTATTACCTTGTCCAAAACCACACTTTGCCCAAAATAATTCAGGAAAAAAAAAACCATTTTAGTACACACACGTGTGGGTATTAATTAAAATCTCTTCAACCATCAATTAACTTATAATTTAAATTAATTTAATTTTAAATATAAAATTTATTTTTTATATTTATTATTTTTTAAATTATCTTTATTAAAACTCTTTCAACAATAATTAAATAAAAAAATAATAAAAATAACTAAAATATTTAAAAAATACATGTCAAATTAAATAATTTATTTAATTTAATTAAATAAATTTTATATTAAATATACTTTTCCATATATAAAAAGATTAAGTGAATTATATTATAAAAATTTGTTAGAGTCAGTGTATACCTTTAAGTATAAAAAGTGTTTATATATCAACTACCAACAAAATTTTTAGCAGCAAACTTTTAAAAACATATCAAATTTAGATGATAAACGAGCAAACATCTTGTAAGTATACAGATTTTTATATCCTATGTCTCAGATGAATAAATAAATTATATTTTAATCTTATCTACAAGTCAAACTTCAATATTTATATACTATCAAAATTCATAATTGACAAGTGGTTGGGACCCGTGAGTAATTAATTTTTTTTTTTTTATGTTGAAATTCAAGCTGTAGAAAATTGCAATGTTCGTGTAAATCATCTAACATCATGTGTAGATAAAAATGGTTCACTCTCATTAAGGGGGGAAATACATTTTACAATAAGAATAGCAATTTAGTGGGAGATTGTGGGGTTGGAATGGAACCCACTTAGAACCTCAAGAAAAGTTGTTGTTTTTTATAAAATCTCGTTCATTTGTCTATTTTAAATTAATAAAATCAAATTTTCTTAAGATTAAAATGAAATCATAAATTTACGAAATTGAAAGAGAAGAAAATCCAAAGGGGAAAGAGTCACTGAAGAAACAAACAAGAAAGGAAGCTGAAGCACATGCCATGCGTGCCCTGTTTTTGCAGTCTCAAGGCTATATGGTATTAACGAATTAGCCAATCACAAAACTTAAGAATTTTGCATGTTCTCAATATTTGTGTTATCTGTTCTTCTACAAAGGAATAAAATAAACTATATTCCCATAATCTTGCTCACTCTTTTCTAATATCAAGAGTATTCTTTAAAGGCTAATTCTTTTTAAGAAGTAAAAGATGATAAAAGTGAGTATTATTGCCTCTCTCAATAAGATCTTTTCATAAAAATAATTAGGGATTGAAATTTTGACAACATGCTTAAGAGATCTAACTGTGCTAAACATTGTTAATTTTCTCATTTTTTTTATTTATACTCCATGGTCTTCGATGGCTTATATTATTAAGGGAAATTTTTATAAAAATACTATTTGAATTTTAAAATTTTAAATTAATTTTGTCTTCTTCACTTTAATACCTATTAACTACATATATAAGTAAATAATAATATATTTTTGTAAAAAAATTTATTTGAAATTTTGAAATTTAGGTAAAATTTTTGTGGGTTATTCCTATTATTATTAATTCAAAAAAGAAAAAAAAAAGATTTTGTTTAACCTATGTACAATGTAGGTTAAGTAAAGGAGTGAACTCTGAGAGACAAAAGAACCACTGTCGTAGATGCCAAATCTTATCCAAGATAAAGTAACAAGTTACTCAGAACTTAAACTTGTGGTAATATATTAGGTATAAACATTAGAAAATTACAGTACAACATGCCATAAAATTCCATATTAAGGTCTTTTTCTTGAGAAAACAATCGCTTTTTTTATTTTGCCAGAGAAACAACCGCTTTTGAAGTTTTAAATTGAAAAAAATAATAAAGTTTTAAATTGCATATTATTACCTCATTCTCTTCTTTTTTTAAATGGAAAATGGACCCCATGTAAGTGTTTCTGAAAATTGTGAACAGCTGGACTTACAATTGACAAAGAAGAGGAAGAAGAAGAAGAAGAAAAGAAGACTTTTGTATCAAAAAAAAAGAAAAGAAAAGAAAAGAAGACTTGGCTTACACATCTCTTCATCGGCGAAGAAAAAAAAATTAAAGCAATTTCATCTTTGGCTCTTTTTTTGGGTTTTCCTTTTCCTGAGCGCCAACGTTCGTGTGACGATACATCATCAGCATTTGCCCACGGAAGCATGTTCTCGGCTTCTCTCAAAGTGTTACGTTTGGAATCTTTTTTCTCTCATATTTTTCCCTCCCACGCTCTTGTTAATTCTTCTTTGCTCTGAAAAGAAACAGCTTCCGCAGTGCTGGAACAACCGGAGAATCTGATTCGGTTTCCTGGGTCAATCTCAATTTGGGATTTTTATTCACTTCCTGGGTTTGACTGAGAGGTTAGAGGGTTCGGAGAAGTTTTCTACAGAGAAATACGAGGAGGTGGAATTGATTGGTCAGAAGGGTATATGGCTTTTTGTCCAATCTTTTGTTTTGGAAAGGGTTCGGATCGGTACGTCAATGATTACAATAGTCTCTTAGTTACTCACTGCACTCTGTATCTTTTTTCTTGATTATTATTGTTTTGGATCAAATATATGTAATATGAACTCAAAAGTCAAGGCATTTCCTGGAAAATGAAACTAAGAAAAGGTTTTAGAGTATGGTTTTTCGCATGTCCTAGGATGATCAAATGACTCAAACCATGAAACTAAAAGCAACCCTACTGGGCTAGTTTGGTAGGTGAAGAGAAGAACATTTAGACTCTGCTCTTTATAACTGAATTGACAGAATAGGAATTTCTGGGTGTACTTCTTGTATGATTGTTTTATGGACAAAACTTTAAGTCAAGTTGCTTATTAGGTCAAGTTCTCCATATCACACTTGTTATTTTGCTACTCTTACTTGTTAAAATGCGCAAGTAAACTTGTAAATTCACCTATGAACTTGACCTAATAGATATAAGCAACTTGACATAAGTTTTGTCCTTATTTTATTACCCAGATATATTTCAAACTATTTTTTTGAATGGGATTTAAACTTGTTTGTATCTGCATCTTCTAATGGAGGTTGATGTTGGAGTCTCTAAACGTGCAGCAAATTACGAGGGCAGGCACAACCAACATGGCGAGTCTTTTCCTTAAAGGAGCTACACTCAGCTACAAATAATTTCAATTATGATAATAAACTTGGAGAAGGGGGATTTGGCAGTGTTTACTGGGGCCAGCTTTGGGATGGATCACAAGTAAGGGGATATACTCTCTTGTTTTTATTCTTGTTCATTTGTTTCCAGTGATCATTTATCATTTCAACCTAAGATTAACCAATCATCAAGGATGGGTTTCATTCACGTTGTGATATTCTAGAGCAGCTTTTACATAGATAAATAACTATTTCCATTTAGTTCTACTTTCTCTTGGCCTCTTTGATATTGGGAAGGACTTTATTTTTACAAGCTTAATCTGAAGAAGCAAGCATGGCAGAAGTCATTTGTGAAGGACATTGGTAAAATGTTGAATGGGACACCTTTCTTTTTAGCTGAAGATGACGGCTCAATTGATATCTGTAATGATTGTTTGGGTCTGCATTGATATCTCTGAGTCATCTTACAAAAAGTTCCCTTAATTTAAAATCTAGTATTTGTAACTAAGATACTTTATAATCATATTTTGGCATATGCTAGCTAAACATGTGTTTATTTATATTCTCGTACCTATATGTACCAGTGATTATGTATTTGTTGGATTTTTAGTGTAAAGTCTCGTCTTATGTTTAACTTGTTTTAAGTGGCTGTCAACTAATAGTCATATGAGCAGAAGCTTACTCTCTTAACTGAACTAGGGCGATTTCTCCAACAGGGGTTTGTGTTTCACAGACTCGTAGAAAATATTTTTGATCAAATGTTTCGGGTTCTGCCAAACCTCTTATCAACTGATTTTTAAGTGAATGGTTGTGAAAATGAAGTGGTTTGAATTCAGATATGCTTGATGGTGCTCGATGCAAACATTTTTTTTTTTCTCTTTCAGAAATCTCTTTGGGTTGGCTGCTAGTAATTATTTTTATCCCCATAAAATCAGGCAGTATTTAAAATGTGTACTCACGCAGATTGCTGTGAAAAGATTGAAAGCTTGGAGCAACAAAGCAGATATGGAATTTGCTGTTGAAGTCGAGATATTGGCAAGAGTTCGGCACAAGAATCTTCTTAGCCTGCGGGGCTATTGTGCTGAAGGACAGGAACGGTTAATTGTATATGGCTATATGCCGAATTTGAGCTTACTCTCTCATCTTCATGGACAGCACTCGGCAGAATGCCTTCTGAATTGGAGCAGACGGATGAGTATTGCAATTGGATCAGCAGAGGGAATCGCGTAATTACTGATCTGTCTGTTTCTTTTGTAGTTTCGTTCACTTCTTATATTATTAACCATATAGTGTATTTCTTTCAGATATCTCCACCACCAAGCAACTCCACACATCATCCACAGAGATATTAAAGCAAGCAACGTGCTCTTAGATGTGGATTTCGGGGCTCAGGTTGCAGATTTTGGTTTCGCTAAGTTGATCCCTGATGGGGCGACACATGTGACTACAAGAGTTAAGGGTACCCTTGGCTATCTTGCACCTGAGTATGCTATGTTAGGGAAAGCATCCGAGAGTTGCGATGTCTACAGTTTTGGAATTCTCTTGCTGGAACTCGCGACTGGCAGGAAACCGATTGAAAAACTGAGTGCAACAGTGAAGCGGTCGATAACCGATTGGGCACTACCATTGGTTTTAGAGAAGAAATTTAATGAAATTGCAGATGCAAGACTAAATGGTGACTATGTGGAGGAAGAGCTTAAAGGGGTTGTTTATGTTGCACTCGTTTGTGCTCAGAATCAACCTGAGAAGAGACCCAACATGCTGGAGGTGGTAGAGCTATTGAAGGGAGAATCTAAGGTTAAGTGTTCTCAGCTAGAGAATCATGAACTTTTCAGAAGCCCTCAACCCGCCGATTCCAATGATGACGACAGGATACAACCTGCTGAAGATAGTTGTGACTTTATATCAGCAGAAAATGAATCAAAACCTGAGTTGAAGGAGAACCCTGAGCCATAAATTGTGCAAAATGTTGAAACTGGAAGAAGCTCAGGTTGTGAAGCTTCCACTAATTGGAGTTTGTTATTATTATTGCAAGGCTAGTACCATTTATATTGGGTGACATGGACATTTTAGGCACTATCAAATATGAAAGCATGGTTTTGAGTGCTTGGGGTTTGTGTGCATCAGTTCTCATATTTAGAGCAACCGATGTTTGTGAACTGTTTTTTTCTTCCTTTCTGGTTACTAGTTTCTGGGTTTTACTTGGTGTTGCAGCCTTGCTATTTCATTTTATTTGAACATAGTCATCTGAGGAATTGTTGCTATATGCCTTCAAAAGGGTCAATAGTTTGTAAATCTACATTGTGTTTTGTCTTGTGTACATTATGATGTGCCTTTTAAGGCTTTATGTATGACATAGAAACTTTGTATAGCAACCTGTTTGTTTATCCGTCCTAATACCCTTAGTCCATTTTTTTTCCTTTTAAAATCAGGAGATAGGAGCAAAATGTGAAAATACTTTTCCGTCTCCCTAATCTAAGTAATTTGAGCTAATCCTAAATGAGACTTCAATCTATTTTCTTTTTTATATTTATCATTTTTTGACTAATTTATTTAATTTATAAACTAACATAACTAATATTATGTTGTATTTATTATTATCAACTAATTCATTTTATTTTTTCAAGTTATTAAAATTAGTTAAATAAATAATATATTAAAGATAGGAGTATTATCCATCGTTTAACATCTTGCCATTCTATTTTACAATTACCATCAACTTGTGTTCCGTATTGAATGCTCTTTATAAGGTTTTTTGGTATAAGGGATTTAAAAAAAATAAAAAAAAATTTACTCTTATTTTACATCTTATCTTTGTCAAAATTTTATAACCCCATTTCTCAAATTTTTCTAAATTCAACTCAACTTTTTCTCTCCCCTCTCCTCCCCTCCAAATACCTCACACTAAACAGCCCCTAAGAGATGAAACTTTACATGCAAGCAAAAGCTTCCTAGTCCATTAACTTCATTAATCAGTCCATTGGATTATAGCTCAGTAGTAATCCGAAGCTTGACAACCCAACTGCAAAAGCAGATAAGGCTCAATTGGAACTTGACAATTAATTCTGTGACATATTTACAGTGCCGCAATAGCGTTGTGACAAACAAAACTATCTATCAGTAGATATTACAACATATTCAGAGAAATTACAGGTCAAAATTACAAAAAGTAGCAAAGCTCAAGTAAATGTATCCTCGCGATCTCCCTCGGCGGTTGTTTCCCCTTCCTCCATGTTGCTGAACTCTAAGAAATGAGTTGGTCGGTGATCTTCATGGTAATACTCACGAGGTGTCCCCAACTTCACTCCATACTTCATCCCGGATGCGTGTCTCACCCCCATGAAGTTGTAATTCCACGGCCCATTATCGGGAACCTAAGAAATTAAACCAGAAAACCATCAAAACATGTACTTAGCTCAATATCAAGAGGAAGCCTTCCAATCATATAATGACAACCCAACAAAACCCTTAAAGAAGAAAGAAAGACCTACCATGTAGAAACCATAGAAGCGATCGCTGAGGAGCATCTGAACCTTCTCATAGTGAGTAGGAAGGTAACCATGAGGATTGCTTCCAGTATCCTTATTGACACGTCCCCACTCATACCCAGATGGAGTGAGCTTGTATGCAGTTAATGAACAGGACCCTGGAGTAAAACTGCAAGTCAAGATAATGCACTTCTCGCCGTCCCATTGCTTGTTGTTCTCTAGGACCTTAGCATGTGAAGTGAGATCCTGCAATGTTTCTCAGGTGAGGCAATGTACAGTATGTTAAAAAAATAGCATATTCTCTCTGCAAATAAAAAAGTTTCTTGATTTTATAGTTCTGTTATTTGGGGCTTATATATTATTATTATGGTATAACGCGGCTGGACTAGGAAACCTCGCTATGTTCTACTTAAAATTGATAGCAACAGAGTTAAGCAAGCACCTGAGGAGACAACTGTGGAAGTTCATTTGGTTGAGTATGCATCCATCCCAAAGGCTCCAAGTCATTCAAGAAATCATGCTCCGGAAGAGCTAATGGGAGATGGACTTGCTGATGAGTCCCCCATTGTGGTGGCATCACAATGCAGCGGATCTCTTTAACCTGTGGGTTGTCTGGAGGACTTATACCATACAGGTAGCCAGCAATTTGTGTTCGAAGATCAGCTATGCAGATAAATTTCTTCAAAATGTTCTTGGGCATGATGTAGGTGTAACCAGTTTCCTGCACAACCACTCTACTATCAGCAGATGATACAAATTATAATATAATTGACAGAATTGAGATAGGAGAAACACGGCTGACCTTTATATCTTCAGAGTTTACGTAAATATGATTAACACGAAGGTAGAGATTTGTTGCTGAAATTGCTCTGACACGCCAGTCGGTCTTCGAACCAAATGCAGCCTGCTCATAGGGACTAGTGGTGGTGACAATAAGCTCATCACCATGAACATTAGTTGTCCTTGTTGTTACAGCCGTCAGTTGACTGGCTTCTTTGGCCTGCAAAAAGGTTGAACAACTCAAGTAAATAACAGACCGTGGTGGGGGAAATTCTCTTAAATTTAATATCTAGGAAGCAAGAAAAGAATCACAACCTGTTTCTCAATCTCTGCTATCTGTTGCCGCTGTTGAGAAGGAGGAGTAATCTCAGCTCCAAGTATAATGTCACGAATCTCAGACTGAGTCAAGGCAGATGTGTTGACATTGTTCTTCTTGGCATAATCTGAGAGTATGAGATCTCTTAATGCAACCTCCACCTGTCCATGCATTCAGTACAGGTTACGTTATATTTACAAATAACAAGAGCTGCAGGATGAAATATAATGTCAACCTTGACGAAAATTTGTGTATTAAATAACTACATCAATTGGTTGGATTTCTCATTAATGGGTTATGCATTAATCTAGACCAATAATTTATGCTTTTATCAGTTTGCCATTAAAATACCTAACTCAAGTCTTAGGTTACTAATTGATGTAGGACAAGAGGAGAGAAGGGGAGGGAGAATGAGGAGGGAGAAGATATTTCAAGAGAGCAAATTGAAGGAGAATAGAGACCTAGGGGGAGAAGAAAATTCTTAAACTGTAAGATCAAAATTACCTTCATCCACTGGTCATCACTGAGAGAAGGCCAGATGTGATGTGGTTCAGTAATAATTGTTTTGTCAGGCTTTAACAGCATCTTCGCCTTCTCATTATTTACGTGAAGAGCACGGAGAATCAAAATCAACCTGGAGAATGCGGTGTAAGATGAAATACTTTTCAGCCAGTCATCATAAATGTTGAATAAAACCATTTGAGGTTCTGTAGCCTTCAAAATAAGATCCCCAAATTTCTCAATCTTCAAGCATGCTTGGAATGGGAGTTGCAGTTCACTTCCTTTAATAACGATGTTGGGGAAGTCGAGAAGGTGAACCTCTAAAGGATCCAACATTCCTTTGCGAGTGACAATAATTTGCTTGGGCTGTTCTTCAACAGGCAAAGAACGTACAAGAGCAGCAACTTCTTCTGCTGTTTTCCACTTGGCCAGCTGGCCAAGACGCTTCTGACCAGCCCAGACACTTGTATGAATAACCTGCAGTGAAGGATAGAACATGTCACAATCTGGACAATCATCGTTAGAAAAACCCTATTAGGGAGAAAAGGATTAAGAAAAAAACCTTCAAAAACAATTGGCCAGTCCTCGGATTAAAAATGAAGATGGCACCATTGATGGGTTTTGTTGTAAGATTTCCTTCAAAGGTCTTATGAATTGTAACACGATACACATTAGTGTCATCAACAAACCATATAATCTGATTGCTGAATATCTCTCCATAGTTTTGGGATGACAAGTATGGTTCCGTAGGCTCTGAAGAATACAACTGAAGCCCCTTCCTTATCCGCTCTCTCAAGACATATAATGCAGGATTTGACTGCACATGCACAAGACAATTGGTAAAACAATTGGTTGCAAAATCAAAAAATATAAAACAAGCTTAAACATACAACATGGCCACCCAGGATCAACCCAGTAGATTGAGGCGGGGGAAAATTTGGGTAGGGATCTTATGTTCTAGCCTAGCAGGGACTTATCAATGAACTAAAATAATGTACACCACAAGACTTTTTTGGCACGGTTGTGCTACCTTCATGATCTTATTCATGGCCTGCTGAAGCAGTGGCTTTGAACCAGGGAACCAGTTGCCAAATGCAGAGTGCAAGTTATACGCCAAATCAATGCCAATCATCACCCCTGCATGGAAAGCAACAATTAGGCCAACAGTCTACTTGATAATAAAAGTGAACAAAGTAAAGAACGCATCAAAAGTACCTGTAGGAGATGGATATATAGACATATTATCGGTTGTATAATCCATAAATTTGGCCCGTGTGTAACGCTCAATATCATGAGAGTCATAATCCCCCCATCTAAGCTGTACATCAATCCAGTATTTATTGCTTGCCTTCTGATCAAAAACATCCTTAGATTCAGCTACCAGACTAGGCTTTGACATTGGCCATCGATGGGCCGCAAACAGAAGAACGTCTGCACAAGAGCTGTTCATTTTGTAACTTTTCCTTGGATGGATTGTTTCCTTCTGGACAGTCTCAATCTCCAAAGCATCCAATTCCTGATCCAAAACCTGACACAGATCCATGACAACGCTCTCATGGATCTTCTGCCACAAATGGGCTCGGAATATCTGAATGAGTGATATCTTCAAAGTAGGTATCTTCCCATGCATGAAAATACCGGTCAGATCTAACTGCACCTGGAACCCCACATAAACATTGGCTCGATTTATGGTTGGTGACCACCAAAGAGTAAACCTACGGTTAGGTATCTGGTTGAGACCAGATCTCTGAGCATTTGTTAACTTCTTGTACTTCATAGATTCCTCAAAGCCTGATGCCTTTTCCCAAAACAGACCTTCCCAGGTTGGAAAGCTGCAAGTGAAGAGGCGGCAAGTCAGTCAAATTTTTTATTATATTCATAATCATAGTTTGTAACTAGAATTTTAATATTTTAATTTTGATTGTATCGGCGTTAGTTATCTATATCGTGAATAACCAGTTTATTTGTAAGTATGGAAATATTCTAATATTTGAATTATTAATGTTAGGATATTATAGTTAGAGATATTATTGTTATTAATTAGAAACAAATCAAATTTGATTTAGAATTAGTTATTAGAGATCAGATTTGATCTAAGAGTAGTTATTGGAGATTTGATTTTATCTTAGTGTATCTCATCGGATCCCCAAGAATTGTGTATATATTTGATGCATATGCCAAAAGAATGATTTATTGGACTATTTCAAATCATATAATTCAGCATGGTATCAAAGCCAGGTTGCCTAGTGGCAGTCCTCTGTTAGTCCGATCTATATCCAGCAGCGCCGTCGCTTGCTGTGTTCAACAGTACCGAGTCGCTACAGTACTCCGAGTCGCTACAGTACCAGGTCGCTACAGTACCACCTCACTACAACTAAATTGCTGCTACGGACCGTAAAGTCTCTACCCCAGCCATGTCATCTACAGATTCTGACCAGAGGAAGAAGTTTGGCAGTCACCACGGATTGAGTGCAGGCTTCGATGGGGCGTCTAGTGTTCCTGTTTCCATTGTATCCGATAAGCTCACCTTGACAAATTATCAAGACTGGGCTCAAGCAATAAAACACGCAGTCGGTGGGCGCGGAAAACTTGCTTATTTGACCGGTGATGCAAAAAAAACAGCGAATGAAGCTTCTCCTGAGATGCAACAATGGACAATCGATAACCATTTGGTCTCTTCCTGGCTTATCAACTCCATGTCTCCAAATGTCAAAAGAAGCTTCATGTATCTACCCACAGCACGAGATATTTGGGTAGCTGTTCGTGACTCATATTCAATCACCAAAGACCATTCACGTCTATTCAATCTGCAACGTAGTACATGGCGTTGCATTCAGGGGACTCGTGGGGTGCATGAATACTGGCTTGATCTCGTTGCATTCTGGCAAGAGTTGGATCTTCTTGACGATGATGAGTGGGATACTCCTGCAGATGTCGTCCGCAATCAAAAAAGGATTGAAAAGGGAAGGATACTTCTTTTTCTTGCAAGTCTCAATGCTGAATTTGATGCTGTAAGGGCCAGAATTCTCAGCAATACCACACTACCATCACTTCTGGAGACTTATGCAGAGGTACGTAGGGAAGAATCCAGGAGGGAGACTATGCCTGTTGAATCTAAACAACCACTTCCTGAGTCTCCTGCCTTTGTTAGCAAGCATGACAACCCCGATACCTCTAGTAAGACTCGACCCACCTGTGAACACTGCAAGAAGGTGGGACATACTCGTGAAAAATGCTGGGATATCCATGGCAAGCCAGTTGATTGGAAGCCTCGTAAAAATAAGCCACGAGCTCACCAGGCCTCAAATGAATCGACGTGTGCACCGTCCCCATCTGAGCCATCCACATCTTTCAGTCAAGAGCAACTCAATCAGATTGCACGTATGTTCAGAACTCTTCAAGCTGAACAAAACCCCCACGGTTCTACATCTATGGCCAATAAAGGTACAGTTCCCATTGCTTTACAAACATCTCTCATTCCATCAAAGTGGATTGTGGATACAGGGGCCTCTGATCATATGACCTCAAATGCAAAGATGTTTGTCCGCTACCATCCCTTAGCAGGAAATAAGAAAATTACTACTGCTACAGGCATTCCTTCACCCATAGCAGGCATTGGTTCTGTGACTATCTCAGACTCTTTGCATCTTGAATCAGTACTTCATGTTCCTCATTTAGCCTGTAACCTACTGTCTATTAGTAAATTGACTAAACAAGCCAACTGTTCGGCTCATTTCTACTCTACCTATTGTGTTTTTCAGGATCTCACATCGGGGAAGATGATTGGTTCTGCTAAGGAGTATGATGGCCTTTACTGTCTCGACACATCTACCGTGAGTGCATTATGGTCTAAGATCACCACCTCTACGCCCCACCCTACCTCTGATGAGGAGTCTTTTCTTTTATGGCACAAAAGACTAGGTCATCCTAGTGTTACCTATTTGCAAAAGTTGTTTCCCCAGCTATCTATTAATAAAAGTTCTTTTTTTTGCGATACTTGTACTCTTGCTAAACATCACCGTGTTTCATTTACTCCGGTTCCATACAAACCGTCTTCTCCTTTCTCTATTATTCATAGTGATGTTTGGGGTCCCTCTAAGATTCCTAATCGAACTCGGTCCAAATACTTTGTCACCTTTATTGATGATCATACCCGTATGTGTTGGGCTTTTCTCTTAAAAGATAAATCTGAGGTTCCCAATGTCTTCATCAGATTCTATAATTTTGTCCAAAACCAATTCAACACATCCATCAAAGTCCTTTACACCGATAATGGCACTGAATACTTCAATCATTCTCTTAACTCTTTCTTGTCTGCTAAAGGAATTGCTCATCACAGCAGTTGTCCCCATAGTCCTCAACAAAACGGGGTCGCAGAACGTAAAAATAAACACATTCTTGAGGTTGCAAGAGCTCTCTTATTTCAGTGTCATGTTCCTTTGTTTTATTGGGGGGATGCCATCCAAACCGCTGTCCAGCTCATTAACCGTCTTCCTAGTCGCATTCTTTCCTTCGTCTCTCCCATTGAGGAGTTACAAAAAACTCACGTTGTCTCTCACTTACAGTCTTCTCTTCCGCTACGTGTCTTTGGCTGCACTGTTCTTATCCATCTTCACCATCCTCCCTCCAAGTTCAATCCCCGTGCCACAAAATGCGTCTTCTTGGGTTACTCCACCTCTCAAAAAGGTTACAAATGTTTTGACCCCATCTCCAAATACCTGTTTGTTACCCGAGATGTAATCTTCAATGAGCACCAGTCTTATTATCCCAAGTCTTCGATTCAGGGGGAGTGTTGGCATGAATCTCAACCTGTGGAACCCATTGTACCCACTTCACCTACCCCACATGAACCACCTCCAGACAGACCTGAACAACACAGATGGGGAAAAATGTACTCACGTCGACTCCATAGAGACCACCAACATCATATCTCTGAGGCAGAGTCAGTTCCTGAACCGATTGTAGATCCTGAACAAGGTGAGGCTATTGACACTGATCTAGATCTTCCCATTGCATTGAGAAAACCACCCCGGACATGTACAGAGCATCCTATCGAAAAGTTTGTTTCCTATGCATCCCTTGCACCCAGTTATCATGCTTTTGTGACTAACCTTGACAGCATCAAGATCCCTAATAATGTACATGAAGCATTGGCTGTCCCGGAGTGGAAACAAGCAGTGTTGGAAGAAATGCAAGCCTTGGAGAAAAATGGGACGTGGGAGATAGTGCAGACACCCTCAGGAATAAAACCTGTGAGCTGCAAGTGGGTGTTCACTCCAAAATATAATGCTGATAGTACTCTAAACAAGTTGAAGGCTAGACTAGTTGCTCGTGGGTTCACTCAAATGCAGGGCATTGACTACAACGAAACCTTTGCACCGGTTGCTAAACTCAATACCATACGGGTTCTTCTCTCGGTAGCAGCAAATCTTGATTGGCCCCTAGAACAACTGGATATTAAGAATGCTTTCCTCAATGGAGATTTGAAAGAGGAAGTATACATGACACTCCCACCGGGTTTTGAAGAAGGAAGAAAGAACCAGGTGTGTAAACTAAGAAAATCCATCTATGGGCTGAAACAATCACCACGTGCCTGGTTTGATAGATTTTCAAGTGTTCTCAAGGTTGAAGGGTATAAGCAAAGTTTATCTGATCACACTATGTTTGTATCTCGATGTAATAACCTCATCACTATTATCATTGTCTATGTGGATGATATTATTGTTACAGGAAATGATACTAATGAGATTGATCGAATCAAGGTGGCATTGAATCATGAATTTGAGGTCAAAGATCTTGGAAAATTGAAATACTTCCTCGGTATGGAAGTAGCAAGATCGAAGGATGGTATTTATGTATCTCAGAGAAAGTATGTTCTTGATCTGCTCAAAGAAACAGGAATGCTTGGGTGTAAACTGAGTAAAGTACCTATCAACACAGTGAAACACAAGAACAGGAAATCTGAGGCAGAAACTGATAGAGATGTTAAAAAACAGAAGAAACAAGAGAGGGATGAAATGAGAACAGACAAAGAAAGATACCAACGGCTAGTTGGGAAACTCATTTATCTCTCCCACACACGACCTGATATCGCCTTTGCGGTAAGTGTGGCCAGTCAACATATGCATGATCCAAGGAAGAAACATATGGACTCAGCCTACAAGATACTGCAATACCTAAAAGGTACTCCTGGCCGTGGTCTATTCTTCAAAAAGAGCAACAATAGATCAGTAGAAATCTACACAGATGCTGATTGGGCAGGATCACAAGAAGATAGTCGATCTACTTCGGCTATTGCACATTTGTATGGGAAAATCTTGTCACTTGGCAGAGTCAGAAACAGAAAGTAGTGGCTAAAAGTAGTGCAAAATCAGAATTGCGAGCTCTTGCTCAAGGAATCATGGAGGGTTTGTGGTTAACAAGAGTTGCAAAAGAAGTTCATTTAAAGATAGATGCTCCATTGAAGTTATTTTGTGACAACAAGGCCGCCATAAACATGGCCTTAAATCCTATCCAACATAGTAGAACAAAACATGTGGAAATAGACAGACACTTCATTCGTGAGAAAGTAGAAGATGGGATTATGTGTCTCACCTACATACCCACAAGGCTACAAACTGCAGATATCCTTACCAAGGGACTATCAGAAGAAATATTTGAGCGACTTGTAGGCAAGTTGGATATGATCAATATCTATGATTCAACTTGAGGGGGAGTGTGGAAATATTCTAATATTTGAATTATTAATGTTAGGATATTATAGTTAGAGATATTATTGTTATTAATTAGAAACAAATCAGATTTGATTTAGAATTAGTTATTAGAGATCAGATTTGATCTAAGAGTAGTTATTGGAGATTTGATTTTATCTTAGTGTATCTCATCGGATCCCCAAGAATTGTGTATATATTTGATGCATATGCCAAAAGAATGATTTATTGGACTATTTCAAATCATATAATTCAGCAGTAAGTCTTGGACACTTAGAAGTCTTGCCCGGTCATTGGTTTATTTACCACACCAAATGCAGGCAATAGATAGAGCTAAATACTGAACACTTGTGCCTTTTACTTCCAACAGGAATAATATTACTTGAAATTTTATATATGACTAACTTCAGAATAATATTCTCTGCTTCATAAAGTGGTTAGGCAGTTAGGAAACACCCACTAAATGCAACATAAGGGAATAGAAAACTTACTATGTTCCTTTGAATAAAGTATGTTCAAGAATTCCTTCAACACCTCCAAGGGCTTGAATAACATCAGTACGGTAATTGTTCAAGTTCCACAACTTCCCATCATGCCTCTGGTGTGTCCACCAGAAAGGGTTTTGTTTCAGAACCTGGTACTGCTTGAAGTCTGTACGCACCCTCCATCCTTTATCATAAGCCAAGGTGTGTCTATCCTTTTGGAATAAAGTGTTTATACGTGGTATACCTCTATCCCATGAATCCTATCAATTAGAACAAGGAGCTACATGTTAATGTCTGAAAATCAGGATAGAATTCCAAACAAGAGAAACAGAAAGCATCTTGGTTTCATAGCAGATAAAAATTCAGTCATCCCCCATCACTGCCTCTTCTTTTTAAAAATTTTAAAAAAGTAAAACGACACAGACGATGTAGCAACAAATCATCAGAAAACTCACTTCCAGATCTTCAAGAGTCAAACGCCTATTTTGTGCTTGTGCCTCCTGCCTCTTTAATGCATATTCAGCCCAGACGCGCTGTGAGTCAATGAATTCACTCTCCCAAGGCTGCCAAAATGCCAACAATCCAAAAATTAGTAAGTTAAAAACTCTTATAAGCAGAAGGCATTAGATTGTGACATTAACTTTGGAGGTGGTTTTCTTTTGTTTATTTTATTTTTGGTGGGGGGAAGGTTCACCTGAATGTAGCGATAAAGGTTGGGAATCAACTGGTCCTCTTCATGACTCATCCCACTCCTGAAGTGCGTCACGCCAACATCAGTCTGCTGACTGTACCGGAGATCACTTTGTGGAATCAAAATGTGACCCATGGACAACATACCAAGTCCTCCGATTTCTTTTGGGGTGTAGAAAATGACAGGAGGAAATCTGATAGAAGACAATACATTAGTATAGATTTTAGCACAAGTGTTGAATGATAAAAAGTTAATACTTGGATCTGATTACTTACCTGCTAGGCATCTTTGAGTTTAATCCAATCTTAATTCGAGTCTGAATCTTATTTTCACATTTAACTAGCAAATCTAACAGCTCTTGAGTGTGTACAGTTGCCTCCCGGAAGTATGTCATAAGACCTGATGAGGGCTTCAGTCAATAAACCGATGACAACAACTACAAAGAGTCCTAAAGTTAATAAAACAATTCAACTTCACTGACCTATCAAAGCGGTGTTCCATTTATTGACAATTTTTGTAAAAGTAGTAGATCCTGAAGACATGAGAATCTGCCTAACCCGATTCTCAAACACTTTCATGTGTTCATCATCAACTCTTAAAAAGGCAACTGCCGTCCTTTCTTTGGTCTGTTCATTTTGTAAATTCCAAACACCATCTCTTGTATTGCTGAATGCTTCTTGCGTCATTCGAATTTTAGGGAGTATCCGTACTTCAAATCCACACCTATAGGTCATTGAGAGGTGTGAGCAAAGAGATTCTTTTGGTTCATTCATCATATATAGAAAGAGCAAGCACAAGAAGAAAATGTACGGGCAGCCAGTTTCCACACAAGTTATGTAACATAATGCTCAGCAATTATTGGCAACTAGGTAAAAACAAGAAGCAACAACTATAGGGGTATCCAATTTTTCCATGAGGGAAAAGATAGATACTTATCATCACAAAAATCAATAAATACTTACATGCTGAAAAGCAAGTTTGGATTATCCTTGCTGTAAACAGAAACAAAGCTGTTCTCCCACTCTAAAGTTGTTAAGCTTCGAGGAAGACGATTCTTCATATCCCAGAAGACACTCCTCCCCAGATTGACTGAATAGGACACAACAAAAAAAATGTCCAACATATTACAGCTAAGCTTCAACATAAATTACAGCCCACTCAAGATAAAAGGAAAAATAAGTACCATCATGTTTCATGAGCCTCATTCTTGCATCTCTTGGCCAGCACTTCTTATTGTTGTAGCCCACCATATTCTCATTGTTAGGATCAGGATGCTCAGTGAGGTAACGCTGTATGAGGTCTCTGGCCTCCTCATGAGTAAAGCGAAATAATATATGAACCCGATCTATGTACCGAGAATAAAGCCTAATTGGATGCCTTGTCTCAACTTTTGTGTCCCAGTAAGTGATGAACTCATTAGGCATCTGTGGTGGGCCAGCAATTTCACTAGCTCGAGTAAGTCCAAGAAGCAACAAATCTAGCACAAGTCCATAATATTGGACGACAAATGATGCAAACTGCAGACCACGTATAAGACCGTATGAATTTGTATGGCTCATATCTTTGTATGATAAAACAACATTGTTTTTTGCAGTGACGTAATCAGCAATATTATGGTCAAGAACCAGACGGAGAAGCCTGCAACACAGGAAGTTAATTTAGGAGGACAGCACTGAATCCTGATTACCTTTAGGTGATTCACAAAATGCATACCTGTTTAGCATTGTTAAATCAATTTTGTCAAAGAACTTCTCAAACTTAGTCTGCAGCATCACAACACACTGGCCCTCACTGGTATCCCATATACCTTGCAGATTGTTTATACCCTGACACCATTTATAAACCAAAAGTGGAGGTGGCTCTGAATCCGCTGGCTTGATCCAGTTGGGAAAGAGATGGCGCTTATCACCTTCATACCATAAATACTGATCAAGATAGGCATCTGTAATCTTCTCAAGAGGCTCTATCTCATAAACTGGAATCAAGTAGCTATATAAATCCATAAACTCTATCCCAACCTGACAAAAGAGAAAAAAATCATAACTAACTTGAACAAGATTTCCAACAGAAAAACTTGAGCTAGATATCCATATCCTCAAGTTAATAAATTTTCAATTAAATATCAGCATACTTCTTTGAAAGCACGCTGGGTGAGGAGGTGTCGCTTGATTCTTGATAGAGCCTCATGTGGATTGTCATAAGCTTGTTCAATCAGCCCCAACTCTTCTCTTTGCAGTTGATTCAACCTCACTGCAACACTGTAGGATTCTTTCAACCTCTCAAGAGCAAGAATTAGCAACTTAGTATCATGCTTGTAAGACAAAGGAGGGAACGGAATGGGGGAAAACTTCCTTGATTCCAACCAATGAACTGTGGTTGTATAGATAGCTACAGCTTCTTCAGGTGTAACATATGGACCATCTTTCAAATAATTGTGTTGCCGCTCCTGTGACAAAGATAAATGATCAAGGAATTATAAAATATACTCTCAAGATAAAAACAACAAAACATTAAATATATTAACTACACAGCTAAGATTGAAATTTTGAATTATAAAAAAGGCCATAAAACATTTTAGTGACTCATGTAGGAAGCTAAACACACCTGCTCTGCCTTCAGCCATAGTCGTGTCAATCTCCCCAGATTTTTTCGACATACAGTCTTATCAACAGTTGCCCCTCTCCTGATACGTTCACGATTATAATGGGCAACATTTGTCCACCAGTCTGCTTTAGACTTCACATAACGGAGGATCATGTTTTCAATGGGAACTGGCAGACCAGGAACCTACATAACAGAGTATAAAAATCAACAATAGAACTGCGAACAAAAAGAGGAGCGACAGTAGCTTCTCTCTGGCATAGCTTTAGTAAAGCATATTCCAGAATTAATATTGATAATTGTATATGTGCTTACTATTCATATGCCGAGAAATTACTATAATGTTTACATTTTAGCAGTTTTCTCCATATCCAGCATGAGAATTCTACTGCTAGTTCACTAGCAAATTCAGGTTAGTCTTAACAACAAAAAATAAACGGTACTTACCTTCCAAGGAATATTTGCTTTCCAGCAGCGCCAAGCCTCACTCAAATGCTGCAATATAGTCCTGGCCTTATTCTGCTTAATTCCCTCTGCCATTCAAAAGGGGGGAAGCACCATTACTAAGCAAAACTCTAAAATTGCAAAAGCCACTTAATGAAAGGAAATCTGAAATAGTAAGCAATACTAAATAATAAATACCTGGCATGGCATCAAGCACATCATGCATAACTGCTGCTCGAAGCTCTAAGTCAAAGTGGCTCTCAACACGCTGCTTAGTAACAGTCTTTGCCACACCTTTTGAGTGCCGTCCCTCAAACTGCCGTGCAAGTAAATTCCCTAACCATCGTTCAAGAAGTGGAACAATACCACGAAGAAAGAACAACCAAACTCTCCACATTGGAGCCCAAACTCCACAGCCAGGCCCTTTCCCAACAGGCCCAGTGTTAAACCGATAGTAAATCAAGTGCTTCAAGTCTTTGCACATTCTAATTTGCCGCATAAGCCTATACTTGTACCGATACATTCCAGTCAACTGACCAACATGAGAAAAAGTATACTGCAAACCATCAGCCAGTTGGAATGCATCCACATTACCCAGACGGAACTGGACGTTTGCATCCACCACGAGCTTAGTCAAACGGAGAATTTCACGGCAAAGATGGAAAGCATTACCAAATCTTGATTTCTTCCTTTCTTTTGTAGTAAGGGTTTTGACAGGCTTCAGATTGAAATTGTAATCAAGGTGAAGATAATTCAAATTTTTTCTGTGTATCAAAAGATTCAACATATTATAACCCTGCCTGCAAACTTGAAGACCTGCTTCAACCCAATCAAGTTCAGTGGTTTGGAAAAACTTGGTTGCTTGAAGAGATCTAAATAGGTGCTTCTTTTTTTTAGCCTTAGGAGGTCTATGATGCAGCTCATTCAACACAAAACATTTCAGCAACTTCTGATAACTAACTCGAACTTTAACTGGATATGAAGGAGGACTGTTGAAAACATAAAGAAAAAGGTTAACTTTCACATTAGGGTAAAAACATGGGGTAGATATGCTTAAGCCAATGAAAGATACTATTCACGAAACATTTGGGAGTAAGGTCGCCACTTACCAATGCTCCTTATACCATTCTGACACAAGGGGAATATCTTCCGCACGTCGTGTGCAACCAGATCTCATGTTAAAAGGACGAGGAGCAAATAGTAGGGAGATACCAGCAGCGGTGGTATCTGTGTAAAGCTGTGTATCTTTAAGCAAAGGTTCCACACCTTCTGGCAATTCCCACTCCTCATCCTCTTCCTCATGAGTTCTCTTCTCACGCCACTCCTTGTTGGCACTAGTTATTGGGTGTATCAATGGATCATAATAAAATGCAGGTAGATCAGGATCTTCAGTTTTTATGAACATGATCATTGGAGTGTGGTATACACAAAGCTTTACTTTGCGAGGCCTGTTGTTATAGAGATGAGGAAATGCGATTCTGTACTCTGTCCTTAGAGGTGACCTTATAATGAGTTTATTAATGTCATTAAACTCATTCCAGTCCTCATCTCCCTTCTCCATGTCACGGTAAAGGGGCTCAAACTTAGGACCACCTGCAGGATATGCCAGGAAAAAAAAAATTAATGCCTAACTTTGACCTCATGCAGAAACATATTTTTTGCCTCTCCTTAATTTTTTGTTTTTTAACATTATATAGAAGCAAGATAAACTAATATCATACACAAATCCAGTTTTTCCATCTTACAAAATTCATTAGAATGTGCATGCTTCCTAGCTTTAAAATTACTAAGTTTCAAGCTTGTTGAGTTGTTAACTTTGATAATCAAATAAAAGGGTTAAAGTGCAAAAATATCCATAAACTTATCCCAAAAGTACGTCTGGCACCATAAACTCTACTTGGGTGCAAAAGTACCCATAAACTTCTGTTAACTTTTTATTAATAATTATGTGGGGCCCACAAATAAAACAGTAACAGAAGTTTGATGAAGTTAATGGAGGTGGTATTTTTGCTCCATTTAGATAAGTTTGTGGGCACTTTTGCACCCAAGTGGAGTTTATGGTGCCAGCACTTTTGGGATAAGCTTATGGGTATTTTTGCACCTTAACCCCAGATAAAAACAATTATCCCACATCAATATCAAAATAATCAAATTTTAACAGAATTAATAAATTTTTAACTATGTAAGAATAAAAAAACACATACCAGGTATGCACATGTTCAATGCCTTCGCTGTAAAGAATGACTCCATGTCAAACAAGTAGAAATAATTCCGGTCAATTAAATCAGACAAAAGCTGTCCTGCAAGTCGATGCAGAGTGGCCATAATTGGAAGGGAAAGATGCCATTTCCGATAGCTAGGACCATTTATGAGCTTTGTTTTCACAAGAGGCTTATGGTCATAAAACCATGTATATACAGCAGAATCTTCCTCTTCATCCAATTCAAGCTGAATCGGCTCCAGAGGATCAACATCTAACAAATTATCAGCATAATCTAATGGAGGCTCCTCATCATCAAACGGGGGAAACCGCATCCTCTTGAAATGGCGTCGATCCCTCTTCTCCCTTCTCATCATGATCCACATAGTACCCCACTGTAAAATATTTAACTTAGTCAGAATCATGTGGGAGAAGAAAAGGCAAGGAAACCTCTATGAGCTGATATGTTCGTACAATAAGTGCGAGAGAAAACAACATACCTGTGCCAGATAAATTGGCTCGACAACCCATGGTATTTCATTAACAAAAGTAATTGCCCCAGATATATGGTACAAGACCTTTACGTCTCGAACCTAAATTAATAGAACACAATACAGAGCTGGTATTAGTAATGGGCCTTCTTAGAAAGACACGTGAATATGCGGGAAAAAAGATTAACACCAACAAATGAAAAATGGTAATACCTGCTCCCATGGCATGGGCATATTCTCCAGGAGCTTGTAAACTGCATGCGGAATAAATTTAAGCGCTCCGAGATAAACACGCTTATCATGACGGTATTTTTTAGAGGACATATCCCCATGATCCCTATAATAAAGAACAGAAAAGGAAATTACAAAGTGAATTTAGAGATAACAATGATAGTAACACCGGTGTTACAGACATTTTATGTTGTATTACGACAACATGAAGGTTAAGCTGAATGGACTAAAAAGCAAGAATTTTTATATTTATTATTTACTGCCAAAAGTATCCTTCTGCAGGATCAAAAACATTGTATGAGCAAAGGCGTTTCATTAGTATGATTCTCTACACCAATGTTTAAGCTTAACTAGAACCTCAATCAAAAACCTAAACTAGTGAAACGACAACAGTATACATCTATTACAAAAAATGCAAATTCATGTTCAAGAAAAAAGAAGAAAATTCCTGTTAAGTGCAAAGACTGCGTTGGGTTTATTCCTCCTCACTCATCAATACAGTTTCTAATCCACACATAGTTACATGCCGGCATCTTAGCGCCGTCGAAAGTTTGATATCTAAGTGCTTCTTTCGCCACAACTTTAAAGCAATTATCAGAGAAATCCTAACCCATAACTTGTAGCAGGGAAACGAATTTCAGAGAAATCCTACTGTGGCACCGTCACCAGAACTTGCGAATAATTTTTTTAAACCAAATAAAATAAATGAAAGCAACACTAGCGGGATGCATCATTTGCCAAAGCTCTTAGCGCAGAAAACCCAGAACAGAAATGATTGACCGAAAAGGGGGAAGATGTAATTATACAGCAATTCAAAAAAATTTAAATTCTGAAGACAGAGGACTCGTAATATCATAATCAGCAAGAAACCTCTAAATCCCCAACACAGCATAAAACAGTAAAGAACACTTGCCTGATGATTTTCCTAACATGTTCAGGGGGCATATCCTCCTTCTGCGTCTCAACAAACCCAAATTTTCTCTTATCACTGTACCGCTTCGAATTCAGCTGCTGCCATTTCCTAGCCTTCTCCTCGAGCTTCGCCTCAGCATCAGCCTCGGTCTCAGCCGGGGCTGGAGGCGGGGGAGGGGGCAGCACCGTGTACAACGGTTGGGCTGCAGGAGGCGGTGGAATGGAAGAGCCAGTTGTTCCTGGCGGTGCAATCTGACCGTTGTTCCACATCTTGAAATCTTATAAAAACTATCAACTCAGACGGACAAGAAATGGTACAATTACTGAACAAGGATTGCTTATATACTTCCACAGCTCCTTTGGTGGATCAAACGAAGAACCTTTGAGTGCTCGTCTGAGAGCTTCCAATTCTAGGGTTTAAGACATAAGTTTCCCTCTCAGTGAAGAGAGCGCCAAACCAGTTACTGGCCAGTGGATAGGAAATGTCTTATAGGTTGTCGATGCCTGTAATGGCCGTCGCACGTGCCGCCTTTCTGAGGCCGACTTAACAATTGGGTTGATCCATTAACAGCTGGGGGCCCAAATGATGGCGGAGATTTTTTTTTTTAAGTACGAGATGAGGCTAGGAGTCTAAAATGGGACCCAAGAAAAGACCATAAAAAAATAAAACAAAACAAACAAAGAAATTGAAATATTTCATAAAAAAATCATTTTTGTAATAAAATTTATATTTAAATACATTTTTTCAAAAGTAATTTTGATAAACTAAAAATTATTTAAATTATATAAATGAAAAATACTTTTAAACTTATAATTACAAAAAATATATAAATAAAGTAAAATTTGATGTGCATAACTGATTTCATTACTAAAAGTACTATTGAATATTAAATTTCTAAAGTTGCATATGATGTAAACTTTGCTAATTTGAAAAAAAAATACAAATATATATATTACTAATTATAATTATTTAATAATAATTAGCTAAAATATATATTTAGTCTTTTATATCTCTATTAAGTTTTATTTTAATTTCTTAAATTTTAAAAATATACTCTTAATCTTTAAAGTTAAAGTCATTAATTTTATTAACAGAAAATATTAACTCAATATATATTGAATCAGTAAATAAAAAATATTGACTCAAAATTTAAATATTAATACATTAATTTTTAATTTTAAATATATTTAAGAGGAATAGGGACATAATAATTTTATATTTTTGTATTTGTAAAAAGCTAATTTTTAATTTTAAAATGTAAAAATTAAATTTAGAAATATTTTATGATTAATAATTTTTGAATCATCGTATTTTTCATTAGTAAAGTTAATGATATTAAATTTAATTAAAAATTAAAAATATATTTTTTAAATTTAAAATATTAAATTAAATTTAGTTTAAATATAGATAACCAAATGTATACTTTAACTATAATAATTTCATTTTTTTATATATTTTAAAAATATTTATCTATTATTTATTTCTATTATTGCCTTTTGCCAATCAAATAAAATTTTACTAATCCAAAATTAAAGAATTATAATAAAATGAGATAAAAACAAATCTTCTGACTGCCCTTCCCTCTTTCTCCCTCCCTCTAATAATTTAATAGAAAACTAATAAGACACCTCCGGTAAGTTCTTGTATTGTACCCATTATACTTAAACAGGAGAATTAAGATTTGAATTTTATCTTAGTAAAAAAAGTCTTTAAAAAAATATTATGAGCGCAGAGTCTCAATCTAGATTTTAGATACCAGCAATAAAATCCAAAAACAAGTCACACGCGCTGAGTGACTTTAAGGGGTTATAAGGAAAAAGTGACGCATGTCTTGTTTGGTACTGAAAGTGTTTGTGAGAAGGGACAAAAGGACTGGATAAGGGAAGGAGCAGGGGGCATTATGGGTAGTTGGAATTCATTAATGCTTCAACAGGATTTGGAACAAGATTTGGAA
This sequence comes from Leucaena leucocephala, assembly GCA_037074615.1. NCBI lineage: Eukaryota > Viridiplantae > Streptophyta > Magnoliopsida > Fabales > Fabaceae > Leucaena > Leucaena leucocephala. The sequence goes on along the minus strand of CM073555.1, from coordinate 17,618,245 downwards.
CAAGATTTGGAAGAACGCTGAAGCAAGTAGGAGATGATTTTGATGTCTCTCAGATTTTTGTTCGTTGTTAATTCGTTTGGTTTTTATGTAAAACCAAACACCGACTTCATCTTATGGAAAAATGTTGGTTTTTGTCTTCAAAATAGTGTTTTGGCTTCCTCGACCCCAACACACGACCAAAACATTTTATTTTGATTAAAATTAATTCTAAGATGATCAACTACGTTTTAGATTAGGGGTTATTTAGATTAACTTTTAGAAAAGATCTTATAAAAAATATTTAAAGTAATTTTAGATAAGCTCTTATAGAAAAAAAGTTATAAAAAAAGTGATTTTTAACAAAATGAATGTTGTAATAGATATTATTAGATTGACTTTTGTAATTGGTAAATTATTAGAAATGATATAAAATGAAAAAAAATAAGTGAATAAATAATTACTTGTTACTATTTATCATCCTCTCTTATCATGAGCCGTCTCCTCTGATTCCCTCCATAGCCAGCGACGGTGGTGGCGGCAATGGATGAGAAAGAGGAAGATAACAACGACGTTCCAAATCTGACAGAAGAAGAAGACAGCAATCCGCCACGTGTTAAGGTTTGACAGAAGAGGAAGAAGACGTAAAGGAGAGAGAGATGGCTGACAGCAACAGAAGAGGAAGAAGAAGATAGCAACGATGTTCTAGATCCAACATAAGAGGAAGAAGGCAATAGCGATCTGTCACGTTCTAGCGACTGGCGAGTGAAGAAGAAAGTAGGAAGAAGGAAGACGACAAAAAGACTAGAGAACTTTTGACAAACTAACGATGCTTGACAAAAGACCTAGCGACGACATACCCAACGACAAACTAGAGACGAACAGACCAATAACGGAGCAGTAGAGTGAGAGTAGAAAGAGGAGATATGAGAAAATGTGTAAAAAAAATATAGTTAAGATAGTAATTTGATAGCTATAAACTCTTTTCTTCACCCACAAGTTAGTTCTCATCAATTTATTTAAAACATAAATTTGAGTCAGCTTATGGAGAAAAAAACACTTATAAAAAAAAGTAGATGTTTAGTTGCAGCTTTCCCAAAATTATGGCTTAAACAAAAAATCTTTTTAAAACTATAATTTTATGTGTAAACAAACACCAACTAGTTGTGAATAAAACAAAACTTATAAAATTGATTCTTAACCATAATTGATTTAAGTTAGAAAAGTCAAAACTTATAAAATTGATTTTGGTTTAGAGTGTTTGGATTTTTTTTAAAAAAACTATGGTTTTTACTTTTTTATTATACTTTAAATCTAGCTCATAAATAAACTATAATCAAATCTATTATATTATTGCTAATTCAAACACATCATCGACAATGTCATGTAGTCATTATCTATTTCCAAAATATAGGGATTAACTAATTTATTGAAATGAAAATTGTTAGTACAATATATTCAATTTTTCACTTAAAAATAATTTGTATTAAGTATTGTTAGCGAAATCTATAAAATAATAAAGTATATAGTTCGTGTTGTATTTGAGAATATTATCTTTAAAAAATATTCTGTAACCCCTCAGTAAATTAGGAAGTATCCCCAAATTAAATAAATTCTTCCTATAGAGATACATAGTGACATAATTGGCGAAAAAAGAAAATAAACTTAGAAGATTAATGTATTATTCATCTCATGATTTTTCAACAAGAAGCCCCTTTATAGACTGTGTGGAAGGGCACAACACATACCTTTTAGGTATAAGTCCCTAAGACACCAAAGTCATATCAGAAAGACGTTTATTTATTTAACATACTCTTATACAATATTTATAATATTTTTAACATATATATTAAATTACCTATATATGAACTTTATGACTGATTTTTTGAAATCCATAGAAAAAAAAAATTACTGTAAGGTTCTAAATAAATGATTACTCAAAAGTTCTAAATGATAATTAAAGAGCTAATAATGACAAATTATAGTATAAAAATTGATAATAAATTTATTTTAGTTAGAATTTTTTAATATTAAATTCATCTATTAGAATCTGTATTCCTCTAGGTCTAGTTTATTTTTTATCTAACTCTGAAGTGAAAACAATTTAGTACGGGCATTAATGTGGAGGCTTGTGAAAAAAGATGTCTTCCAATACGGCAACATGGGGATGGGATACCCTGTGAATTGTTATTGACATATTTTGGCCATACAAATTTCTTGGCGTGAGAGAAAAGCAAACACATGAATATGCCCTAAAGAAGGAAAATATCATCCATATCTGTATTATATAGCAAGAAAGGATCGTTGTTATCTCGTCATTGAGGCAGATGAGGCATGCAAGTAACATTATATTAGATTTCACATTATAGAAGGAAAGCCTCACGTCAAACCAAATTATAACTGCCCACATTGGAGGAATTTAATTAAAAAAAACTTCATATAATTTTCTTCAAATAAATTATATAAGGGAAATATAAGTTCCGGTTCTTGATATTTTCTTTAATTATCAATTAAATCTTTAAATTTTCTTCAAATATGAGTTTCGGTTCTAGAAATTTTTGATATCATTACTTTGATATTTGGCTTAGACTTTGACTAATTGAAATTGAGTAAGTAAGGTAGCACAATTTTTTACTAAGCTCAATTCCTAATTATCTAAATATGTTTTTATATCATGATATTAAAATTTAATTTGAGTTAGTCAGTCAAACTAAGAGTGTTCATAAACCCCGCGACCCGGTATGCCCACCCGAGCCCGCGAAAAAATGGCCCTGCCCAGCCCGATAAATATAGGGCAGGGCTGGGCATCGGGCTGCAAAATGTAGCCCATACTTTTTTCGGGCTGGGCACCGGGTTGCCCTGGCCATGAGTACCTATTTTTTTATTTTTTTTAATTTTCTCCGTAGATGCTACACTTAGAAGGGAGAATATGATAGTTACTAGTGCTAAATGGTCATTTTAGAAATATAAGTAGTTAAGTACGTAAGTTGCATCTTTTAATATTTATAACTACATTAATTTTTTTAACTTTATTAATCATAATATGATTATATTACAAATTATAATTATTTATTTTATTTTTTTAGATACTTTATCCTTGTCAACATTTGGAAAATTGATGTAAAGTTATAATTATAAACTACTTAGATTTCAAGGTTTTTTTATATGCAATAAATTTTAAGACTTTAATTATTATCTTTTTGTTACCTTATTTTTAATGGATTATAGATATTATTTAACTTTTGAAGACATATGAATATGATATTATTTTAGAAGTTTATAATTGCAGATTTTTTTCACAACATGAGCATGGCATCACAACTTAGGCATGCCCAGCCCGTCCATGCCCAGCCTAAAATAGTTAGGGCTTTTACCTGACAGGACCGAGCATCGGGCTGCAAAATGCAACCCATACTTTTTCTGGGCAGGGCACCGGACAGGGGGATTGCCCTGCCCAACCCTACCTATGAATACCCTAAGTCAAACTACTAGACTTGTCAACTAGTCTTTTAAATAGTTTTATTATAAATTTTGAATTAATGGATCGAATTAAATTTTATATTTTTTTAATTTAAATAATATTATTTTGAGTTAAAAAATCAATAATTTATCACTTTTATACTTTGATAATTTTGTTTTATTTTATTAGATTATATATAATTTATATATTAATGCTATATTTATTTATAGAGTAATATATTTTTATTTAAATTTTACTCTTTTTAAGATTATATAAAAATATTTTTATATATTTTAATAAATTATTTTAATTATGATTAAATTGAAATTGATTTAACACAGTCCTACTCCTAACACTTCAATTCAACTATCGTTTCAATTGATTTAAATATTTAATGATGAATCTGATTATACACACAAATGATAATTTTTTGAAAGCTTCAAGTCTCATTCTCCAAAAAAGATGGACCTCAAACATACAATTATTCAGATCCTTAACTAAGCGTTTGATACAAGATTTCAGTTTCAAATTACCATATGTTAATTAATTTAAATATACAAAATCGTAGTTGGCAAAAGAAGAAGAAAAAAAGAAAAGAAAAAGAATAGTAGACGCGTGTAGTGCTCTCCAGACTCCAGATTTCTGTTTTATTTTATCATATCTCCTAAAAAGTCCGGTATTATCTTTCCGTCATTTTTTAATTTTTTTTCCGACAACAATTTTTTGCAGGGATGGGTCTTTTGACTTGGGACCAACGCGCCGGAAAAGCACGTGCAAATATCCCTTCCCTCCCCGCCGTTTCATTTACCTTGTACCGATCCTCAATAAAACCTCCATGGTCCATATATATATATATATTACGCAATCCGATCAATCCAAGTTGCGACCTTTCCCTTCCCATCCCGCGAATTGACGCCGCAAGGCAATACTGAAAAATCAGAAATGAACCCCAACAGAACCCTCAGAGGTTCGATCCTCCTTTAGTTCCCTGATCCTTGTTCCCTCTTTGGATAATTGGATTTTCAATTGGAATTTGGGGATCAGGGTCGGTGGAGGAACTGGAAGAAGAAAGTTAGCAGAACAATTTGGTATCGGAACGATGTCTGCTGCAGTTTGTGGTAGCAAGAGATCTTTCTTTGAAGATATTCCTCCGTCACCTCCGGTATCGAAGAGGCTTCGTTGCTCATCTTCTCCAATTCGTTTCTCCGCTCCGAGCCTCGTCGATCAACTTCAGGCTGTGTTCCCTCAAATGGACGTTAAGGTGTTTTTCCTTGGCTTCTGGGTTTGACTTTTTGGTTTAATTTCTTGCAATTTGCTTGTTTCTGGGGAAAACATTAGTAAAGCAGATAAATTAATTTTTCATTTTAAATTACTTGATACTTTGATTTTAAATAACTGTTGGGTTTTTCTATATATTTTTGCCATTCTGGTAATGAAGCATGGAACTCAGGCCAATAACAACGACAACAATAATGATTATAATGGTAGCAAGAATACCAATAGTGCTATACTGCTTGGAACTTGTATCTTCTTTGTTTTATTGTTGATTGAGGTATGGGGTTCTGTTTCCCTTATTTTCAGTTGATTAACTAGATGTTTGTGTTGTTCATATCCGCAAGTGTATTGAATATTCTGTAGCTGTCACTATTTTCTACATTTTTTTTGCACATATTTCTGATCAGTTGGTATATAACCTTTCAGCATCTTGAGATAGCCCTCCAACAATGTGGAAATGATCTAGATGTTGCTACCAAAAGCTTGCATGAGCGTTGCTTGGGATCTGCTGATGGAAATTCTTGTGCTGCTGAACAATCCAATGCTAATGTGGTAACAGGTATTACCGTATCTGCATTTGATTTTTTCCGTTAGGAATTATGAATCATCCCCCATAAATGAACCATGCTCTGTGGCTTTAGTGAATTTGAATTGTTTTGGAAAAGGACTTTTTCTTCTTCTACAATTTTACCAGTAGGATAAGGCCTTTTATCTCTTAGTCACCTTGTGATGCATCATACTACGTTTCTCTAAAAGCCTGGTTGGGGCTAAAGAATAAATAATGGAGTTAAATAAGTTGTCTTCAGGTTCGTTCTCCACGAGTCTTTCAATTATAGAAGCAATTGAAAGCAGCATGCTTAAGAAGCATGAGGCATTTACTTAGGTTGGATTTTCATTTTCTAGAGCAGTGTAATTTATTTATCATTTAAGCATGCTGGATTTTCCTAACTGCATGAAGTAAGAGTAGACAGTGCTCAATTACTCTGAACAATCTTTTTCTTAAGACTTGCCAATATTCTGGCATCCGCTGGTACTCTTTTTGGTGGTTGAACATATGGATGATATTAGCATCTGTTCATTCAGCCATGACTTATCAGTGGTACATCTATATTTTTGCATAGCATGAACTGGTGATGTGGCTTCATGTGGCTTTCTTTTTTTGGAACATATATTTAATGTTCTGAAACCAGTGTGGAGAATTATGCAGGTTAAAACACTGAACAGTGAGTAGTTTATTTGTGTGTTTTTGGAGCCTCTTATAAATGAGAAGCTGAAGTCTTTCAAAAAATTCCCAGATGCCTTTAGAGATGATGGCCATGCTTCTGCATCTGAGATCCAATCAGCTTCAAACGACCTTCCTGCAGATGGAGCAGAATGGGTTGACTTGTTTGTGAGGGAAATGATGAGTGCTATCAGTGTTGATGATGCTAGAATCCGTGCTTCTAGAATGTTGGAGGTTTTAGAGAGATCAATCAGTGGGCATGCAAGTGCTGAGGCAACACATGTTATTCAAAAGGTATATGTTTATGCTAGGATCAATTAACATACCTGTATGGCTGATGGTTGTACTTGCCATGAGAGTTGGGTCTTGGGAATCAATTCAAGATAAAATAACTTGTTGAGGTCATATCTGAGAATGCTACCAGCCAGCCACCTAAGTCAAAACGCATGCTAATTTAGGGGGCAACTTAATTGGATGTGCTATGGGCTAGAGATTATTGAACTAAGCAGTTGAATGATAATGGGCGTTGAAGGATTTGTTAATATTGGGAAGAGTGTGGTGTTGCTATCAGGCATGCATCTTTCATCTTGACTTTCCATGAATGGTTTTGATTATCTGTTATAGTATCAGGATTAAGCTGGTCTCATGGCCCGTTCCATAGTTATAGTGCTATTCAATGCATGTATTTACATATATATTCACATAATGCTTTAGGATTAATTACCACCAAGTCTTGATTTTCTTTTACTTTTCTTCTTTCCTGATCAGGAGTGAGGATTGTATGACGAGTGCCCTTTTTGTTCTCAGGAAAATATGATGTTGAAAGAGCAAATTGAAGGGCTGACTAGGGAGAATACTATTTTAAAGAGTGCTTTTAAAATCCGGCATGAACGTCAGATTGAGTACGAATATAAGAGTCAAGAGTTGCAGCAGATGAAGCAATTGATGTCTCAATACCAGCAACAGTTGAGAACTCTTGAGGTCAGAACGAGCTTTATTTCCCTTCTAATTCTCCCAGTTGAACTGTTAATGTAACAAAATTTGGTTCATAGTTACAACAACAAGAACAAACCTTATAATTAGATCGGCTATATGAATCGCACCACGTTATGATGTTCTATTAATAACTAAATCTTTAGATAAAATTAATTATGTATGCTGATGAAGAATCTGGTGCCTATGATTTTGTGGACAGGTGAATAACTATGCTTTGGCAATGCAGCTGAAGCAGGCTCAGCAGTGCAACTCCTTTCCAGGGCGTTTCAATCCTGATGTCTTCTAACCAAATAAATATGTAGGATTATATCGTATCATAATAGGGCTGCAAAATAGCTGCTTAGTGTTAATTACATATCTAGTGTTCCCATAGTGTGGTTAGCTCCTGTAGGTGAAGGCATGGTTGATGTAATGCTGTTCCTAGTTCAGGGGCGATTCTCTATCTGTCTATTAATTCAATTATGTCTAGTGATTTCCGCTTCTTCTTTTTTTCCCTCTTACACTGTTTTCTTTTATATGTATTTGAATTGAATTTGCCCACGACAATGACTAGTATGTATTGGATTGAGTTTCTACTTTCTAACATCTAGCTATATAGGTTTGGTTGAAGCTCGCTACTGTAAACTACTCCTTCTGTCTTTAATATATATATGTAATTAAGAAGTTAATTTTTATTTTAAATATAAAATATCTTTTTTATATTTATTTATTTTTTTTTAAATTATTTTTATTAATACTCTTTTAACAATAATTAAATAAGAGAAAGATGAAGAGAATTAAAGAAGATAGTTGGGATATTTTAAAAAAATGTTATATTAATTAATTTAATTAATTTTTATAATGTAATTAAATTAATTAAATATGTAGTATATTAAAGATAGTAGGAGTGTAAATTTTCATGCCTGGTCAAATTAATAATATAAATTGGCCGTTTGAGTTTTGCTGCCACCGGATTTAATAATGGCTATTGTTTTATCCACCAATCTTGGCAATTTCATTCTGTTGTCTTTGGCATTAACTATACAGAAAGAAAAGCAGGAATAAGCTAATCACACATTAGCAATATTATTAGCTAATAAACCCTCCACAACCAATCAACAAGTTGGTGGTAAGCAGCTTTAATCTCTTAAGAAAGAGAGCATAAATTTGAATAATAAAAAATATATTTGTTTGGAGATATAAAAATTGACAAATTTTAATATAAGAATGGATAATAAATTTATATTAAAAATAGTAATTCCTAAAAAAATAATAACTAATTTACTATTATAGTCTTACAAACGTTAACGTTAGTTTATATTCTTTTTTATTTATACGTTACAAATTGTAAACCAAATACACATTTAATCATATAATTCCTTTTTTACTCACAAATGATCTCGACATGCTTTGAAGGATAACGATACATTATTGCTACCATTATATTATATTGTAATTAAACTATATTAAAACATTAATATAAAGTAATATAATTTAATTAAACTATATTAAAACATTAATATACAGCCAAATATATTTTTAGGGCATATATGTTTCATTCGAATTGCTCAAAATGTTTTTAAATTATTTTGATAATTCAATTAAATAGTTAATGTGATTTTAAATTAAAAATAAATAAATATTTCTTTCTTCAGAAAGACATTTAAAATGAAATAGTGTGGGCACATTCAGTTCCCTAGACGAGCATCGTCTTCCTCAGCTCCAGCTGCTCCACAACTTATCTTTGGGGTCCCACTTCTAGTTTCTACCCTATTTTCTTCCTATAGCTATGAAACTGTTCCTACAACGCCTTTCTTTCGTAGCTTCAGATCCTTTCCCTTTGCCCTATGACGTAAAAAGATGAACAAATTCAAGCGCTTCTTCTTCTTCCTCTTCTTGTTCTCCTAGGATACTTAATCATCGCGACATTTTTGCTTCTTTCAAATTCAATGGCCGCTGTTTCTTTCTCTTTTCAACCTCATCTGGGTCCCTCCTCTGCTGCTCCTCCTCCTCCTTCTTCTTCGTCGTCGTCCTCCTTTTTGTGTGGTGGTGTCCATCTTCGGACTCATGAGAACTTCATCTCTATCCATTCACCTTCCCATTTTTCTTCTTCTACTTTAAATAATAAGTCCTCCTCGAGGAGCTTCCGAACGGCGATTGCTGCTTCTGGCGACTATTATGCGACTCTTGGAGTCTCCAAATCCGCGACTAACAAGGAGATTAAGGCGGCTTATAGAAAGTTAGCTCGTCAGGTATAAAATTTTATTGAGGAAGCTGGGATTATTTATTTATCTTTATCTTAATGATTTGCATGTGCAAATGGAATTTGTCTTAATTTCGTTGCTAGTGGTTAGAACTTGAGTTGCGAGCCTAAACTTAATTCTTCTTGGACTAAATTCTTGTGCTCTCCTTAGTACCATCCTGATGTGAACAAGGAACCTGGAGCTATTGACAAGTTCAAGGAAATTAGTTCTGCATATGAGGTATGCATGGACAATACAGTGTTGATTGTTTGGGTTATTTATTGCCTCTTTCAATTAAGCACCAATATCATCATGCGATTCACTAGCCATCAAAAGCGATGCTTATTTAAACTCCTTGTAATGCACTCTAATACCTGCGTATTTCTTTACTAAAATGGTATGCATTCAACAACACTTTTAGAAGCAATTGAGTATTTGATATGAAAGTATGAGGTAATTGTGGCGATGATGTTTTATCTTTGGCGGGTGTACTGGTGTAACTAATCGTTACATGGCAGAAGCAGGTGTTCATTATTCTAAATGTGCTGTTAAACTGCATTTAAAATGTCCCTGGGCTCAAGGAGTAGGAAGCTGATGGTCAAAATGATTCAGTAATTTATGGTTTATCAAATTGAATTAGATACATGTAACATTATTTTAGTTCTCACAGCTGATTTACTTGAGATGTTAAAGATTCTGCTGGTGAAGTGAAATGAGGAGACGGTGTCTGAAAAACTTCCCCCCTTGGTATGCAATTTTTTTTTCTTTTCTAATCTTCAACCGATAACAAGGGGTAAAAAGAAAACTTGTTGTTCCCATCGATCATTAATATCACATAGTTTACACTAATCTCCATGCCCTTAAATTGCCAATAAATTATATTCATAATTTTGCCCTTGTCTTTTGCTACTCCATTGGCATGTCAATCCTTTTGAAGAACATGTTATAAAGCCAGGACCAAAAAGGCATTGCCATCAAAGCATTGGTGGCTAGAGTCTGATTCTCGCATTTCTTGTTGGATTTTTCAAGTGCCATAATTGTACAGTAGCTGGTGAACGTTTTGAAAAATGACTGCATTGTACCAGAACAAATCCATGAATGTGTGCCTTTATTATGTCATTGGATTTAGACTTCCCCCCCATGTTTGAGTTTTATTGTCCTTTCAATTCTGAAGTACAACAATGTCAGGTGCTATCAGATGATAAGAAGAGGGCTTTGTATGATCAATATGGAGAGGCTGGAGTTAAGAGTGCAGTAGGAGGAGCATCAAATGCTTATACGGTATTCACATGACTTTTTATATTTTATTTTTTTGGGCTTTCACTGTTTAATATGTAATGATTAGCTGGTGGTACATGCACAAGGTTGATAGGACCTTTTCTTTCCTGAAGAATTTTCCATTGATATTTCTGTATTCATGCTGTCTTCTTTGTGGGCCGAAATTGAAATACATGCCAAATGACATGTCTTTCCCCCTAGATTCTCTTCTATTGTGAAATTTATAATGAATTGACTCTGTTCTTGCAGACTAATCCATTTGATTTGTTTGATACATTTTTTGGGCCAAGTATGGGTGGCTTTGGTGGTATGGATCCAACTGGATTTGGAACACGCCGCCGTAGTACTGTTACTAAGGGTGGAGACATTCGGTAAGTCATGTAGTGAGTTGGATGATTTATTACAAAGTTTTGTCAAGTTAAAAAAGGGAAATTGCCCATAGGTCCCATGTAAGAAATTTTATTACAAATAGTTTTTAGACAATAAATTTCTTAATTAAGTCTTGCAGTTAGAATGGTGAACTTATCTGAATTTGTGGCTAGCTGTACATGTTTATGTATGTTTGGAGATTTATGCTGTAATGATGAATATTGAGCATATTTTTCTTTGCTTTCTAAGCTAAACTAAACGCAAATGCTATCTTTTTTGTTCTATTTAATATTTTGAATTTATTTCTCGTAAATTTTATGATTAGAAGATGAGATGTGATTTGATCGCTGGGAGGATCTATAGGATTAAATTGGTAGGGGGGCATTGAGAAAAAGCTAACATGCTCATTCATTTATATAATAAGCAAGTATCATTAAACTAACATCAATGTGACATTAAATTCCATTAATTAATGCGATAAACCAAGGTAAATATGCCTGATTAGTCTTTCCAACAAAAGGAAATAAATGATGGAGTAAAATTTACTCATGTGTTGGGTTTTTTTTGGCGACCTAGTGCATGAAGCTTTCCTAAAGTGGGGTCTAAGGAGAGATAATTGTACGTAGCCTTACCTCCACAAGCGGAGAGACTATTTTCAAGATTTTAACACGTGACATCTAAGTCATATGGCAGCAACTTTATTGCTCTGAGACTCATTCTCTGTGTTACTTAGATTAATTAACTTAAAAGACACAATACCTTGAGATATATAACTAAAATGAAAAAAATACAATTATTTACCTTGATCAATGCTTCTAATTTTATTGTCCCCTAATCTAGAAAAATTTATAGTCGACCTTCCCATCTTTTTGAAATATTTCGCTGCTGGATTCACCTTTGGTTGCTTGTAAGAAGATGCTTTTATGCCAATTTCTTTTTCTGTGAAATGATTAATGCTATTACTATGGGACTTCAGAGTCTGGGATTTTGAATTAACTTCCTATTCAATGTCAACAGTTATGATATTTTGTTGGAATTTTCTGAGGCAATTTTTGGCGCTGACAAGGAATTTGAGCTTTCCCATTTGGAAAAATGTGAAGCTTGTAATGGTACTGGAGCAAAGATTGGCTCCAAGATGAGAATATGTTCAACTTGTGGAGGTAGGGGTCAGGTGATGAGGACTGAACAAACACCTTTTGGTTTGTTCTCACAGGTACTATATTTTTCTTGTTGGATCTGGATACGAAACTCTTACTTTTCTGTCTAGTTCTGAAGTGAAGAAAAAAGAAATAATAATTCTTCGTATGTGGTGCCCAGACTGGAGCTCTAATTCTACTGTCAAGATCTAACATATAATTCTGTGGGGGGTAATGGGTTGGCCCTTTATTAGCTCCTGGGAAACAATTCATATGCTGCTTAAGTGTCTATGTCTGGTCAATGGAAGTTATCGAGTCTTTCAATATTATATTTTGCCTGGTTTCTTCCTGAATTTCTCTCTCCCTATTTTCTCAATACATCTTTCAACTGCATATATTGCTTTTCCTCATCTACTCAATTTATTACATCAGATGTATATCATATTGCTTGCTGTTGAAGCCTTACACTTTTCTCTTCTTGAAATTAATATTTGTTTGTTTTATCTCTCTATTAGGTTTCTGTATGTCCAAACTGTGGAGGGGATGGTGAAATCATATCTGAATTTTGTCGTAAATGTAATAGTGAAGGACGTATTCGTGTTAAGAGAAATATTAAAGTAAAAGTTCCTCCAGGGGTTAGCTCAGGCAGTGTTCTGAGAGTTGCTGGTGAGGGTGATGCTGGGCCTCGAGGGTATGTTGTTTCTTTATTTACATATGGTCTTTGAGCCCTGTTATTACAATCTTTGGGCAACCAGTTAGATAGAATGTAGATCTCATTTTTTAAATGTTACACTTTTTAAGTTTGGTTATAACTGTAGAATGGGAATGGAAAAGGAAAACAATGTTTTGGTCTTCTTGTTATCGTAGGGTTTCTCCTGGAGATCTATTTGTGTATCTTGAAGTGGAAGAGATTCCAGGAATTCAAAGAGATGGCATTAATCTCTCCTCAACGATAACAATCGGTTATCTGGATGCCATACTAGGGGTGGTTGTCAAGGTAAATGGTTTTTTTGTCAGTATGCATGTTTTCTTATTGCATTTGTTTTTCTTCTAATACTAGATATCATGTGTTCACTTCTGGAATTGTAGTAATATATCAATCTTTGGATGTAATGGATGACTGCCCTGCCCTCTTTGGGAAGGAACCTGATAGTGCCCGAGCAGAATAGTAGATATTGAACACTGAATTTATAGTAAATATCAAAATATTCTTCCCCTCAATAGAATTAAAGGGAGTTACAATATAAGAAAACTCACAAAGGATACAAAAGGAGACGCACTAAAACAGAAACAGGAAATGATGAAGAAAGTTGATCTTCCTCAAAATATTCAAGAGGCCAGAACTCTCCTAACCACTGTCAATTTCAAAAAGACAGAACTTCCCTCTCTCTGGACCAAAGGGAAGAATTGAAGACCCAAAAAGTTACGACAGACACTACCCCTACTCCTAGCTGCTCCTAAAGCCTACTCATATAGCACTTCTTTTCCCTTACGGGCAGGAACCATGGGATAATCTTCTAAACCAGAAGTATTGCCCCTTCTAACCTTTTCTTCCTTTCCTCTTATAAGTCTTAGAAATAAGTAGCTGTATCAGAAACTAAGACATGAGAGAGCCATATGATTGAGTTGATTTAGCTTTTCCATTAGATGTTGGTCCTTAATTGTATTCATTTAAACAATACTTCATAGTTTGATTAACAAAATGCTCCTGGCGATATATATATATATAATCTCACTAGTGTCATATGACTCCAGAACAGATGTTCCCAAAATTTCCTTTTTCTCAAAGGGAAAAAATCTCTCCGAGTTTATGGGATTATATATGACCTGACCTTTGCTTGATAACCTAAATACATGTCCATTTTTTTGTATTGGCACTTGAGCTTTTTGTGGACACATAGTTTTCCAAGAGATTGCTAGGTCTTTTTGCATGACTTAATGTAGGATTGGAGATTTACTTTCTATTTGATTCCTGTGCATTTTCTGTTTTCTTTGGGTATGCTGAAGTATTACCTGGTGCAATCCATCAATTAATTGAATATTTAGCCACTCTACAGGTAAATACAGTTGAAGGCATTTCTGAACTAAAAATTCCCCCTGGTACCCAACCTGGAGATGTCCTTGTCCTTGAAAGGAAAGGTGCACCAAAATTAAACAAACCATCCATACGTGGTGACCACTTATTCACAGTTCAAGTTACAATACCAAAACGTATCAGGTAATAGATAATTTTAAAAATGTCATTTCTTTCTGAATAAATGTGTGTTCACGGGCATGCTTGCTTTTTTTATGTATTTTCCTATTTCCTATCTTGTGAATGTGTATTGAAAATTTATACAAAATTGCCTCTGCATCTTCAGTTTAAAGGAGCGCGAGTTGCTTGAAGAACTTGCTTCACGAGGCACCAAGACGAGTAGCCCTTCAAAACCCCGTCCTAGCATCCACTCTTCCAGTAGGTGGTTTATTATTTGCAACTTCTATAATGTATTTATTGTCTAACAGGAATGAAGTTATTATCATTTGGTATCTTGAATCTATAAAAAAATAGATGTCATTTGAATTGGTCCTTTGACAGTTTCACCACATTCACTAGTCTTAGAAGCCAATGAGTAGACTGCATATTTTTGAACTGTGAACCATGATATTTACCTTCTGCAGAGGGTAGGGCTGAAGATCCTGCACCTCAAAGTGCTGAAAGTCCCACAATGGTTGAAGAAAAAACTGAACAGTCAGAAGACCAAGATGACATATGGAAGAAATTAAAGAATTTTGCTGGGTAATAATTTTATCATCATTTTTGTATAGATTACTTGTTCATAAATTGGTAACATCACGTCCAACTTCATTACTAAGTATGCAAAGCTATTGTTTTTGTCGTTTTAAGAAATCCACAGAAAGAAGGCTATTTAGCCAACAAAATATTCTAGTGTGGCACAAATTCCCAAACGGATTCAAATTTTGCTTTTTCTTAAATAACTTGAATTGCTAATGTTCCACACCACATTGAAAATACTAGAGTTGACCAGAAACTACTTTTGAAATTTCAGGTCCGTGGCAAATGGAGCTCTGAAGTGGCTAAAAGATAACCTGTAGTACTCCCATCCCATGGGTTTACCAAGTGAGGCTAGATTTTGATTCTCAATATTCCTAAAACATTTCTCTAAGATGCGATCAATGGAAATTTGTTAGCATTGCGCAGCAGAAACGAACAGTTTCGCTTGCGTATTCTTTCATTTGTTTCACTTGTAAATTTTGACACTAGTCAGTTCACACAGTATTACTACTTGTTGGAGGAAAGGTTACAAGGTAGGAATAACTCTTCATGTGTTATTCCACAAGGAAAAAGATCTAGTGTACACGCATTCTGATAGAAGTCGCCAATAATGTTACATATCATTCATCAATCATTGATTGACACACAGCTCTAGAAACTTTCATCGATGAAATTAAATCTCCTATAAGATTATCCTAGTCCTTCTTTGGGAGTCATCAACAATGCTTGCGCATCAGATGTTTTGTTTTTAATGCCGTTTTTTTTAATTTTAAATTGGTATGATTTTTAAATTGACTTTTCAATATATCATTTAAATAAATTTTTATTAGATTTATTTTTTTATAAGAACTTATTTACACAAATTATTTTCCACTAATTGATTTTTACTTTAATTTCATATTGTAAAAATTAGTTAAAATAAAAGTCATTTATGTTTTTTTTTTGGATGCCCCAGACAACATAATAAAACTAACTACATTTGAAAGTAAACTCGAAATAAATTCTGGTTGAGAACTTAAAAACGAGGCTCCTCTAGCAAACTTCAGAGCCTCTTTTGATGGCGCAAAAATCAGTTGGAATAAAAATTATTTAGGCTAATCCTCCAAAACAGGCTTTTAGCAAGATTTTTGTTTTAAATAATTTCTTCCTTAGCTAGTCAGTATGACAAAATAGGTGAACTGGGAAAGATGTATCTTACTTACAAAAATGTTATTGGTTTTGAAAATAGTTAAGTAATTGACAGTATTTAATATTGAATAATTAACATTAAAAGGAAAAAATCGAATAATTAAAAGTATTTATTGAATAACACTTAAATAAAATGTTAAAATTAAAAGCTGTATACAGCTATTATAGAATTAATAAATAATAATACTTCAAATTTAAATTTAAATATTAATCAACTCCTAATCCTTATTTTAAAAGATAGATAAATAGATATCCTAATTTACTAACATAAATAAGTCTAAAATATAATTCTAAGAAAGATAACACTAATAACACAATCCAATTCTAATTAATCTAAACGGATATCCTAAATATTTTTATTCAAATAACCCTAATAAATAATCAAAGAAATCCTAATTAATCATTATCTTATATTTCGCAGAACTCTAGTCTAATTTTTATTAAATTCGTCTACAATTTCTCTGTAAATCATACCAGGAGTCATATCTCCTATAAATTTTTTCGCTCACTAAAATTATTAAAAACAATAGCTGGAGAGAGAAATAAAAGATTTTTAAAAATAAATAAAATAGTTTATAAATTAATACATAATTAATGATGTTTAATACTTCATGTATAATTTATAAAATTAAGCAAACGTCGTCGTATATATATATAAATACATGTATATATATAAATACATACGCGCGCGCGCGCGCATATAGGGAGAGACCCACACAGAATCTTTTTATATTTGGATTCGTCAATTTCTTTCTTCGAATGAGTTACGGAGTATGATTCAAATATCAAACCACAGATTTATCCATCTATTTGATTGATTCAAGCGTTCTGTTATATATATGCGTGTGTGTGATCAATTCATTATCAACCCACAAATTCATTAACTAATTCGATTCAACAATCCTTCTGTTCCTTGTTCTTGAAGCAGCAAAGATGGTTCTAGCGCAGTTAGGGGGAAGGTCTTGAACGAATGCCTTAAATGATATCACTCGAGCTCTTCTTCAGGCTGATGTTAAGTTCAAGCTCGTCCGAGACATGAAAATCAACATCAAGAACCTTGTCAATCTCGAGAAGCTCGCTGCAGGCCACAACAAACGAAAAATTATCCAACAAGTATGATATTTCATAAATATTATTGGGTATAACGTGTGAATGTGTTTGTTTGATATTGTGTTTCCTTCGCTCCTTTTTACTCCACCTAAGATGATTAGATTAAAAAAATTATTTAATTATAATAAATATGATATATTTTTTCTCAAAATATCCTTATTCTACCATATTGAAATGTTTAGTTTATAGAATTTTTTTAAAATAAACTTTTTATGGATTCAAAATTATTTTGTTAAAAATGCTTAAAGTTATTTTATTAAAAATAAAAATAGTGGAATTTTTCTGCGGTTATAAGCCTATAATGAATTTGCATGGCTTTTTTTATGATAGAAACTATGAGAAATAGATCAAGACCTAAATTAACTTTTTAATCATGTCTTATATTAAGAACCAGTGTGGACATTGCAAAAATATCGCTTTGGTTTCCATGTGGGCATGGAATCAATTGTCATGATATGCCAATCATGCGAGGTTGGTCTCGTTGGGGGCACAGTATAAGGTTGACTTCACAAGTAAAATGGGGTACACCATACTTGACCATTAGCTTCAACTCAGTGCTGATCTCATCATTCTCTTTCACAGCACTCGCAAAGTTGGAATCCACATTGGATATTTGTACTTGGATTGAATGAACAGGGAATTGATCTGGGGATGACTCAACAACTCTACGTTCCTCACTATCACTAATGCCTAAGCCTTTCTGCTTAGCACTGAAATCGGCATTGACAAGGATGATATATGAGTTTGATATTGGCTCAATGATGCCTTCAGTGATCATGGCCCGTAGAAGTCTAGTGTACAAATCAACTACTATTTGTGATCATGCGCTACCTATTCTTTGAATTTTCGGTTACATTCATCATGGAGATACTCCTGTTCTCTCTTTTCTGTGATTTAACTCATACGTTTTTTTTTCTCTTTTAATTTTTCAATTGTTATCGTACATTGATGTGATTTATCTTGAAATATCAAGGTTGGCCATGACACTTGATAGTCTTTTCTTACTACGTTCTATGTGATTAATAGTGGACTCCTTTGGTTCCAGGCTATGTGTTTAACGAACTTTACAAAATGTTGGATCCTGGGAAGCCCTCTCTCTCTCCTCAAAAGGGGAAAATAAGTGTTGTTATGTTTGTTGGTTTACAAGGTTTGTTGCTTGTTGGACAAGTTTTCTTGGTGATAGATTATAATGATTTTGGTTTTCAATCATGCAAATGATATAGGGGTGCAAATCAACCACCTTGACGCTATATATATTAAATTTTAGATATTATATATATATTATCCTGAATCCTAAGACTTTTTTTTGATTCAGAGTTTAGGGTTTAGTCTTAAAAATAAGACATATTTTTACTCTTATTTTATTAATGCTTATTTATTTCCAAAATGAATTCAGGATCCGGAGAGACTACAACTTGTACAAAATATGCATTTCATCATCAGAAGAAAGGCTGGAAACCTGCTCTAGTATGTGCCGATATATTCAGAGCTGGTGCTTTTGATCAATTGAAGCAAAATGCAACCAAAGCTAAGATCCCTTTCTATGGAAGGTACTTACTAGCATTATTATATTCTTTTATGAATTGTTTCTTGGTGTTCATCTATCTCTTAGCTTTTATTAAGGAAATCAGGTTGAACTAATTCCCAAGAGGTCTTGCTGATTCTTTCTGGAAATGCAATATCATCAGCATTAAGGAAACCTAAAACCAAAAAGAACAACATGTTTGTTGTTGTCAAATTCTGTATTAGATTGCATTTCTTTTCCTATGGTCCAAAAGTTTAAGTAATTATGGGTTTGCCATATCCCCATTTCTTTACAGCAATACAGTCAGATCCTGTAAAAATTGCTGTGGAAAGATTCGAGAAAGAAAACCGCGATCTTATAATTGTTGACACCAGTGGCAGGCACCAACAAGAAGACGCTCTTTTTGAAGAAATGCGCCAAGTTTCTGAAGCAACGTACATATTTTGTTAAAGTGATATGAATTTGTTTATATGGTTCTGAAAAATGCCAACAATTGATAATATATATATTTTCTTGCATTTTTCAGAAACCAGATCTTGTTATATTTGTTATGGATAGCAGTATTGGTCAGGCTGCATATGATCAGCCCCAAGCATTTAAACAAGGTGTTGCAGTTGGAGCTGTAATTGTGACCAAAATGGATGGCCATGCAAAGGGTGGTGGAGCTCTTAGCTCGTAAGTGCTTCCATAGTGGTAGTATTAAACTCCTCCAGTCCTAAATGTTATACCGAAATATTTTACCTAACTTATAAATTGATATATATAATCTAATGTTATACTGAAATATTGAAGTATTTTAGAAAGATCGTATCACATATGTTACAATTAAATAATTTATTTAGTTTCTTTAATCTCCTTAAATTAGATAAATAAAGGACTGGAAGAGTATGATTCTATATCAATTTTTACGACTATAAACGAATGAGTCAATGTAGTTTTTTGATTGAAGTCTAAAAAGGTTTCCTTTTAATTGATTCTACAGTGGTCTTAATGGGTAGTTTGTGGCCTAAGTGAAGAGCATTTTTCTTTTTTCTTTTTGGTCAAAAATCTTAGAGAAGAGCGTACATGATCTGAAATGTTTTTTGGGGTGAATGGTTTGTTGAAAAGTAATCCAATATTATCCCTATTCTTTTCTGTTCACTAAACGTCAGAGCAATGGCACAATATTGATCATGTTCTCATTGCATTCATCTACGTTAATCTGCATTTTAATTTGAACACTGTTAAGCATTCCAATGAAAGTACTTTTACCAGAAATGTTTAATATTTGAAACAGCATATGCATGCTTATTTTTAATTTTTCTTCGTCTTTTTGAGAATGCATAAGATGCTTTAAAGCTTAGACTTGACCAATCATTTAAGCAGTGTGAAGAACTAGTCTTGCTGATGGAAGTTACTAATTTGTTTGTGCAGTGTTGCAGCAACTAAGAGTCCCGTCATATTCATCGGACCTTTAGAACACGGATGAGTTTGAAGTTTTTGATGATAAACCATTTGTCAATCGTCTATTAGGTACATACCTTTTGTTGTTGTCTTGACAATTAAGGTTAAGTGGGGCCTCCATTGCTACAAATTTTCACCTCTGCCCCCCACCCCCATCCCAAAAAAAGGGGCATTATTATTTTTAAGAAATAGGTCACAGATGTTTAAGATTATGTAAATATTGTATATTTGGTCATGTCCATTGTCCAATGGCCTCTCAACCAGGAACGGGTGACTTTCCTGGGTTAATGGACAAAATTCATGAAGTTGTTCCTATGGATCAGCAGCAGCATGAACTGCTTCAAAAGCTATTCGAAGGGAAATTCACCTTGAGAACAATGTATGATCTGTTTCAGAATTTGCTTAAAATGGTTCTTTTGGCCAGGTTATTGCTTCTACATTTTGTTTAACTGAACTATTTTCTTTTCCCTTCATTTTCTGTGAGCTGTCATATATATATATAGGGCTAGAGTTTAATTTTGTTTCGAAAGTTTTCATGTAGGAGATATGGGTATTTGAAAATTTTTCTTGGGTAAATATCGCTTAGAAATGTCAAAAACTATTAAATACCCACAGCTCCTATAAGAAAGCTTCTGGAGAAAAATTGGATCTTAACCCTATATATATAATCCCTATATATATATAATGAATGTTTGGTTCCTATGTAATTTGTTACTGCACTTTTAGTATAACTAACTGCTGGTTGTTTTATGTAGGTTTTCTCTATGCTTACAAGATTTAGTGCGCAGAATTAATGCGGAAGGGCCGAGAGAAGGAAGGCGAGGCTAAAATCAAGCGTTATATGGTGATGATGGACTCAACGACAAATGAAGGCAAGCATTTTACTCCACTTTTGTAATCCGATTGCTATTGTTGTTCTGATTGAAGTAGCTTTTTCTGTTAACATCTGGATTGCCATTGCTGCAGAGTTGGATAGTCCAAACCCAAAAAAGTTTATAAACGAGTCGCGCATGATGCGAATAGCTCGAGGTTTGGTTCGACTCGTAAGCAAGGTGATGGAAATGTTGGAACATCACAAACATCTCGCAAAGATGTCAACATAGGGCTGAAAGGTTGTGATATGAGTGCCTTGTTTAGAAATATGAGTGCCCAGAACATGAGCAGAGTCATCCCTCCACAGATGCTAAAGCAAATTGGAGTCTTAGGTGCATTACAAAACTTGATGAAATAGATGGGAGTGTTAGGTGGTGGTGGTGACTAATTGATTAACCAAAGATTTTTGGCTCAAGTTTGTTTTAATTGAAATTTGATAGAATACCAAGTAGGTGGTCACGTATAGTAAATTGGTGGAATCAAATTAATTTTTTTGATATTATCATATGGTATTTGGCATTTTTTCTAAATTTTATTATCAAATATCTAAACAACCGATTATTTTAATTTTAGGATTTTATTAGCTACTCCTCATATCACAGGAATCAAATTAATCTACTTTTACCAATGAACTGTTAGTTGAAGTAATAAATGGTCTCAACTTGTAAGAAGAAAAACATAAATTCGAATTTCAAGAAGTATATTTGTTAAGAGAGGTGAAAACCTAGTCTTCAAAGGGTAAAGATACAATTGACTAAATAAAAAAAATAATTTTATTTTATTAATATTTATTTTAGTACTTAGTCTAAGAGTAGGATAGGAGAAGATAGAAAAGTAGAATCTGTTAGGATTATTTACTAAGTCAAATGCCTAAATTTTAGAGTCATAGTTATTTTTCTTTCTATACATATTGAGGCTCAATACATGTAAAAGACATAGACATTAATTCAATATTTATATTTATTATTGGAGATTTTCCTTTGGCTTCTTTAGTTGCATGAGTTTTATAATTGCTCATATTCTAATGACGATTCCCCTTCATCTTTGTAAATTTGTAAGGTTATATTATAATTTTCATAATTTAATAGAGACTTCTCTCAAAATTGCACACAGGATATTTATATCAAACAATATTGCTCCTAAGTAAAAAGTTTTAGAATAAATTTATATCTTAACCCAATGTAAAAATATCAAACAGCTTCGTTCAAACAAGTTGTAAATATGAATTTGATTGTTGAAGGAGTTACCATTGCTATTTCTGACCTGCTCATGATCACAAGAGAAGCGTGGCTAACTGATGTTCCAGTAAACTTGTGAATTTAACTCACCACTCTCTGTACCCTGCGCGCCCCTCAGTTTTCAGTCCTAATAATTACAATTTTTTAAATTTACGAAATATAAGTCTTTAAAAATATATTTATTGAAAGACCTAATAATTAATATTGCTGAGTTTTGTATGTGATTGTACTTAGTGCCTGTTTGGCACCACGGTTTGAAAATGAATTATGGGGCAAAACCTCGGTTTGGAAAATTTTCACACAAACAGCAATTTTTTTTTAGAATTGATTTTGAACAAAACCTCGGTTTGAAACCTAGGTTTTGAATAAGCTACTGAAAATAACTTTTTCTTTGAAACCTAAGTTTTGGATTATCCAATTACTATTATACCCTTACTTTTTTTTACACCCTCTCTCCTCTCTCTTCTCTATTATCTCTCATCTCTCTTCTCTTATCTCTCTTTTTCTCTCTCTTCTCTCCTCTCTTATCTCTCTTTTTCTCTCTCCTCTCTCCTCTCTACACTCTCTTCTCTCTCCTCTTTCTTCTCTATCATCTTTCATCTCTCTTACTTTTAATCATATCATACCCTTTTTAGTAATTTACCAATATAAAAAGTGATTCTACTACTAATCATCCAAACATCTTTATTCCCAAAATCTATTCTTCCCAAAATCTATTCTACCCAAAATCTATTCTCCAGAATCTATTCTTCCCATAATCTATTCTCCAAAAGCTAATCCAAACACACCCTTAGAGCTACTCATTGAATCAAAATAGCTTAAACCACCACTTGGTCAGGATTTATCATAAACTTTTACGCTCCTCATCTTTTTTTTTTATAATTATTTTAAGATATGGCACTTTTTAATTGTGTGTGTGAGAGAGAGTATATATATAGTTGAAGATGTTTGATTGATTAGTTACAAAGAGCCCCTGCCTCTCCTTCTCCAAGTCCAGTCCTGCTTTTACACAGCTTTCTTGAACTTCTTGAGCTCTCTCTCTCTCTCTCTCTCTCTCTCTCTCTCTCTCTCTCTCTCTCTCATCTGGGCACATAGAAGTTCAAGAAAATTGTGGAAAAGCATGCCAAATTCTGGACTTGATTCATTCCAAACAATAATCCCTATACCCTCTTTCTCTTCTTGTTTGTTTGTGGGTGTCAATGTCATCATTTGTCTCATTTTTGTGTTTTACTTTTTAATGGAGCCCTCCATCTTTCATTCACTTTGATTATTGGCAATAACTACTTTTGCTATGGCTTTAATCCTGGCTTGTAATTTTTCTTACAATTTTGCATTTGACATGTATGATTATCAACCACTTCATTTGTCTAATTGGAGGCAATTCATACAATTAGACGTTAAATATAATCGCATGATAAAGATTTAAATTTTAATTTATCACACTCTAATTCAATCCAATTAGTATTTATATTTATTTTTTGATAATAATGTAATATTCAAGAAATTAAGATTAGATTGAGATAAGAGATGTTCAAACTCTTGATCTATTGGAGCTAATGCCAATCCCTTTATTTTATTTTAGTAATATATTTATAATCCAAATTTTTGTTTATAATTAAACATTCATATTTTATGTGAAATTTATAAATATCATTAAATATGTCACATTTTTTATTGCGAATATTATGATTGTTGCAATTTACAAGAAATGTGTCTGTTGCTAATTTGAGGGGTGTGCATGAAGCTTACGACTTGGTATTAGGGGTATTCACGGGACGGGTCGGGACCGGGACAACCCCGTCCCGTGTCCCGTCCCGATACAGTACACGGGACGCAAAATGCGTCCCATGTCCCGTCCCGTCCCGAATTTGTCCCGGTCCCGACGGGACCGGGACGGGTTCGGGACGGGACGGGACGGACCCGAAATTATTTTTTTTCAAAAAATATATTATAATAAAATCATCTCAATAAATTATTCCATATAAAATGCCCCAGCAACTTACTCGAAATACCAACATTTCTCCTTGATATAATATAATAACTTACCCATATAAGGGAAAAAAAGTAATAGTAAAAAAGAATAGAAATATCAATATAAAAATATCTGTATAAGAATAAAAATATCTATATAAGAGTGGGAAAGATAGGATAATGTAAATTTTTTTTTTTAAAAAAAAAATCGGGACGGGACGGGATTCCCGAGGGACGGGCCGAAACCCGTCCCGTCCCGAATACCAATCTTGTCCCGTCCCGGGACGGACCCGTCCCGGTCCATGTCGGGACGGGACGGACCCGTCCCGAAATCCCCGGGACCGGGTCGGGACACCCGGGACGGGACAAGGTTGGACACCCCTACTTGGTATGTCTACTCGAGCCGCAATAAAATAGTCATGTCTAGCCCAATAAATATAGGGCAGGGCTGGGCATTGAGTTATAAAATATAGCTCATATTTTTTTTAGGCTGGGCACTAAGCAGGGGGCTGCCCTGCCCATGAGCCCATTTTTTTTATTTTTTTTATTTTTTTCTCTAGATAATACATTTGGAAAAGAAAATATGATAGTTACTGATGACTAGAGGGTCATTTTAAAAATATAAGTAATTAAGTGGATAAGTTATATCTTTTAATATTTATAACTATATTATTTTTTTTAACTTTATTAATCATTATATGATTACATTATAAATTATAATTTTTTTTTCAGATACTTAATCTTTGTTAACATTGGGAAGATTGATACAAAATTACAATTATAAACTACTTAGAATTAAATGCTCTTTTTTTTATATGTAATGGATTTCAAGACTTTAATTATTATCTTTTTGTTACTTTATTCTTAGTGAATTATGGATATTATTTAACTTTTAAAGATATATAAATATGATATTATTTTAGAAGTTTATAATTGTAAATTATTTTTTCACAATATGAGCATGTCATCATGACTTAGGTATGTCCAGCTCTCCTATGCTTAGCCTAAAATAATTAGAGTTTTTAGTAGATAGTATTGAGTATTAAGCTATGAAATATAGTTTATAATTTTTTCAGCCAGAACACGGAAGGCTGACCATGCACACCCTGACTTATTGTTGGCTGTTGGGGAGTTATGTTTGTACGTATAATATACTCGAAACTCTTTATTTTTGTAATTTTATAAATTTCAAGACTTGTTAAACAGTCATTTCAATTAACTTTCAGTTTCAAACCCGTAACCGGCTTCAGTTCATCAGAGAACTTACGCTCGCTAGCGGATCTTCTTCCACTCCGAACCCTCCGGCGGTTCCTAAATTATAAACAAACCTCTTCTTTCACCACTCTCTCTTTCGTCGCCGTCGACACCGCATGCCCCGGCGGTAGCATCGTGCTAGAACTCCGGCATCCTCAAGGTTTTTTCCCTCCCTTCCCGCCCCTTCTTCCCGGTTTATTATGACATCCATTCGCGGATATTCCTGTTTCGTCCTGTTATTGTGATTGTTAGGTAATTTATTTTGACTGGAGGGTTGTACGTGATTTGTCGTGATTTATCTTAGTGTTTTTGGGTGAATTATTGATTGGTTATACTCTTGGTAAACTCCAGGAATAGTGGCTTTATATCAAAACTTATCTTCTTACTGCTTATGATTGATAAATAACCGTCGTGATCTTTTAAAAGAACAAGGCTCTGTGCGACATTGGTTACAACACCATACACCTATGAAAGAGGAGCATGTAGAATGATCATTACATCCCAGTAATGATTCTACGGCAGTGGTTATTCCTGCGCTTGATGCAGCATTGAAGCTGGAATACTTTATTCCAACTATGGAGCATAAATATGATCACGTGTAAAAATTCATAGCATAAAAAACAAGTAGTGGCATACATGTGCCTGTGTATGTGTGGATATATACAGACTCAGACAAATACAAACAAACAACAACAAAGCCTTTTCCCATTAAATGGGGTCAGCTACATGGATCATACAGACTCAGACAAATATAAATATGAAAATTTGCCAATAAGTCATTTCCTCTTAAAATATGCTCAATGTTTCAAAGTGACGTTTTCCCGGAAATAAGCCTTTAACTTCCGTCTAAATCCCAACCTACCCAACCGCCTGGCCTAAGTGTAGGTTTCACATTATTTGCTATATTTTATTCTGAGGTGTCACGAGTTCTGCGACAGGTGTCAAATATGGGTACTGCTTAATGAAGGAGCTGAACTCTTATTACCATTTGGCTTTAACAGGCATCTCAATACATAAAAACAGTTTCCTTATCAAGTAAAATTTTATCAAAGGAAAAAACAGCCAACAATAAAATGTTGATGCATGACCTTATCAAGTAAAATTGTAGGGCTTCAAAAGGATGCGAACATTAATGAGGATTAATTTGCGTTACTTTGTCATAGAACTGCTAAACAATATGCAAGATTGCAAGCAGCCAGTTAATGGCTATTCATATTTTTTTCCTTCCGGATTACTTGCTCCTGTTTTTCCTTATCTTTCATGAAAGATAGGCTGTTTCGATTTTGTAGGGATCAAACTTGAATGAGGGATTTTCCTCCTGTAATTTCCTGTTTCTATGATCTTCTAGTTCTTGTTTACACAGCTACTATTATGCTGTGTGAGTTGCTATAATTCTATAGCCTACTCATATTCCCTTAAAATCCAAATTTGGTTTAAATGTTTATGTATGTCATTGAAAGATTTCCGAGTTCATTTTTGTATACACAATATATTATTATGCATCTAATAAGTATGTATTTCTTAACTGTCAATATGATTCCTTGATACAATTTTAAATTGGCTATTAGACATTTTATATTTGGCAAAAGTTAAATAATCATTTCATGTTACACGGACATCTAATTACAGATAATGGTTGCTAGGAAGTGCAAGTCTGTAAAATATTGACCTGGATACTGAATCGTGGAGTGTTAATGACTGATGAAACAATTTAAGTATTGAACTATGCCTAAAATTTTCTGTTAGGTTATCCCTACAAATTGCTGTAAGAAATATCTCTAATCATGAGTAGCTAGAACCTTGTGTCTTGGGATGTAATTTGCTTCAATTAGAAATTGAACCGTCTAAAGGTTTTCTGTCAGGTCATCTCTACAAATTGCCGCAAGATATATCTCTAATCTTGAGTAACTAGAACCTTATGTTATGGGATGTGACTTGCTTCAATCAGAAATTATAATAAATTTTTATTGTCTGATTTTTGGACGCCTTTTGTAAACTTAATTTCCTCAATTAACCTGTTTTGCTAAACCACCTATTGATGCTTTCTTAACATTCCTTCCCTTTTTGAAGGAATACCTGCTCTCATGGAGATTGACTCTGTTCTAACCTCTGTTGATGATAATGAGCAACCTGATCCAGAAACACAACCTGGTAAGCGCCGGAGAAAGAAATCTATGGTGTGGGAACACTTCACTGTAGAAACTGTGGGAGCTGGGTGTACCAGAGCTTACTGTAAACAGTGCAAAAAATCATTTGCTTACATAACTGGGTCTAAAGTAGCTGGCACAAGCCATTTAAAGCGGCATATTGCCTTGGGAATTTGTCCAGTAAGTCGCCAGAACAATCAACAAAGCCTATATCCCAAGACTGGTGGTTCTGGAGATATAGTTGATCCACCAAGAAAACGTGCTAGAGCAACACCTGGGTTTGCCAGTTTGTCATTTGATCAGGACCGAAGCAACCATGATATTGCTAAAATGATAATCTTGCATGATTATCCTCTTCATATTGTGGAACACCGGGGTTTCATTGACTTTGTACATAGTCTTCAACCTCAGTTCAATGTACCAAACTTAAATTCTGTTCAAGAAGATTGTATTGGTATCTACCTGAGAGAGAAGAAAAATCTTTTAAATCTTATTGATGGGATTCCTGGATGCGTCAACCTGACCATAGACTTACGGACATCAAACCAGACAGTTGGTTACATTTTTCTTCGAGGGCACTTCATTGATGCTGATTGGAATTTACACCGACCAATTCTGAGTGTTATTATGGTACCATTCCCAGATTCTGATGATTCCATTAGTCAATCTATTTTGAATTGCTTAACTGATTGGCACTTGGAAGGACGGCTGTTTACTCTTGCTCTTGATCAATCCTTCTCCAATGAGACTTTAATTGGAAGTCTTAGAGGCCTCCTTTCTGTGAAGAACCCCGTGATCCTCAATGGCCAGTTATTAAGCTGTAATTGTTATGCTCGTGTTCTTGGTCGCCTTGCACTACATGCGCTATGGGCCAAGAGAGAAACCATTGTTAAAGTTCGTGAGAGTGTGAAATATGTAAAAACCTCAGAGTCTCATGAAGAGAAGTTTCTAGAACTGAAGCAACAGCTTCAAGTCCCTTGTATGAAGGACCTTATAATTGATGACAAAACCAAATGGGACACAACTTACCATATGCTTGTTGCTGCCTGTGAATTGAAAGAAGTCTTTGGTTGCTTCGATACTTCTGATCCTGATTTCAGAATGATTCTGTCAATGAGTGAATGGAAGCAAATAGAAACTCTCTGCACATATTTGAAGTATTTGTTTGATGCAGCCAGTATTTTAACTACCCTACCATTCCCAACTGCTAACTTATTTTTCCATGAAGTGTCAAAACTTCAGTTGATGTTGACTCATGCAGCCATCAGCCAGGATCCCTTCCTCAGTAATTTGATTAAGCCTCTGCAAGAGGAATTTGATCAGTATTGGAGAGAAAGCTGCCTCATTTTGGCAGTTGCTGTAGCCATGGACCCAAGGTATAAACTAAAGCTAGTGGAATTTACCTTTGCTAAAATCTTTGGCGATAATTCTGAGCCATGGATTAGAATTGTTGAGGATGGTCTTCGTGAGCTCTTCCTTGAATATATTGTACAAGTGCTTCCTTGTACAGCATCAAATGGGGATGAAGGAAATGAAGTTATGATCAGGACTGATTCATGTCAAGACCAGTCTTTTGATGAATCTCTTCTTGATGCCGAAGATGGGCTGTCGGATTTTGACATTTATATCTCTGATTTTACATGTAATCAAGAAATGAAGTCAGAAATGGAAAAGTATCTGGAAGATCCCCTGCTGCCCAGTGTAGAAGATTTTGACATACTGAGCTGGTGGAGACTAAACAGATTGAAGTATCCAACTTTGTCTAGAATGGCATCTGATATTTTGTCTATACCTGTCTCCACACTGTCTGCAGATTCTGTTTTTGACACAAAACTTAGAAATATGAATTGCCACCGAAGCTCATTAGGCTCTATGACGCTTGAGGCCCTTATTTGTGCAAGTATTGGTTCCAATATGAGTCACTACCTATAGATGTTTAAAATGCACTTTTGAAAATGGAATTTTAGATTGGGACTTTTTTGTAGGGTTGGGTAGACCCTCAAGTAGATGTTAGAATTGATACTGTGGTTCATGGCAATTATTTGAGGTCAAATATCTGATTATGTATTATTTGTTTATAGTATAGAATTAATCCTATTTTAACTTAGTTTTGACCAATAAAGTATTTTTGTACACAGGAAGTCTATTGTATTCATGGTTTCAATAAAGTACCTGAGATTTTTGTGCGCCTTGGAAAGACATGGATCTAATATATTATCCTGATCTTCATTGGTCTGTTAGGGGTTGTTCAGAGAAAAATGATCCCTCACGTTGATTAATTGCTAATATGCGCAGTGAACCTCTTTGCATTCAGCATTTCAGTGTTTTACTTGTCACTTGTCAGTTTCACCTTTTAAATTAAAGATACAATACAACCAAGTTGCCCCTTAACTCAAGGGTCTGTTTGGTACAAGAGAAATGGAAGGAATGGAAAGGAAGAAAAATTTTAACGAATTCAATTTAAAAGAAATAAATAAATAGAGTTATAAAATTTTAATAAAAAGAATATATAAGATAAAATAGCAAGAGAAATTAATTAAAAGCTTTTAAATTCACTCCTCCAATTTTTTTAAATCAAACTCATTAAAATTTCTCTCCCTCCCTTCCATTCTCCTCATACCAAACAAGCCCTTATGAGCTGGGAAGGGAGAGATTTTTCTTTATCAATGACTGAAGAATGGAATCAGATGAGATACAGAAACAAGGGTTAACCCAAAATCTCTTGCTATATACATTTTATGGACATTCTACAACAACCTAGATAGCGCTCGGCAAGAGCAGGCAAAGAAAACACAGAAGTACCGAGCACGAACATGGTTCATTTATCTAGTATGTTACAAATTTGGAGGTTCCTCCTGTCTCTGCTCTACATCATGTATCCTACTCAATGATTCCTGAAAAGCATGCAAAGCTACATTATAGTGGTCTAGAGAAATTGCCCCTTCCTCCACAACTTGCAAGGAGCTTCTAAATAACTGATTAAACCATTGAATACGGTCATTCTCGTCAATGATACCGGAGTAGTGATCAGGAACACGTAGGCGCTTGTAATCTTTTTTCCATCTGGAAATAATGTATCTGGAAGGTATCTCCTCCACCCCATTAAAATTGAGCACACACAGTGCATGCCTACATAAATACCCGTTGAAGTTAAAGCAGCTACAGATGCAGCGAACTTCTCCAGCGGTCCTGTTGTACAAGACTTCAAAATCCTTGATCTCCCTTCTATTTCCTTCACTTAAAACACGATCCTTGACTAAGAAAATTATGATTGGGCCATCCACATGTAACTGTGTGGTACTAAAACAAGAATACATTTCTTCAACCTCATATTGGAACTTCATGAATATTTCTCGTGTGTAGATTCTGGAGAGCTGCAATTCAAAAGAACATCTTGTTTTCAGCAAGGGAGTAGAGCTTCTCGAGTCAATGTCGGCAGCAGATTCTTCCTTGTGCTTCTTATGAAGAGCTAATTCATACTTGTCAAGAAACTCCTTCAAAGGAGTCTGTTTGTGCACATATTTCTCAAAAAAAGGAATCAAGGTCTCACCAGGACTTGCTACAGACATTCCAGCAAAAAATGTGTCCTTCAAGAATACCGGAGCCCAATGAACTCGATCTTCATAGATAGAACGAAGCCACTCATGATCACAAACTGCAAATCGCTGAATCATAAATCCCCATGCTGCTTCAAATTCAATTACTTTCATTGTCTCATAAACAGCTTTACTCAGTGCTTTCCTGATTGCATCATAATTATGCAACCCTCCCAACTTCTCTGATACTCTTCTCATGATTAGTGACAAGCCAAAACAATGGCGAGTTCTAGGAAAAACTTCTGCAATTGCACTCTGCAAAGCCTTGCACCTATCAGTGATAATAGTTTGGGGAAGAGATCCTGACATGCATGTAACCCATGTTCTGAATAACCATATATACGATTCTAATGTTTCACCAGCAAGTAGACCGCAACCCAATAACACCAATTGACCATGGTGATTAATTCCAACAAATGCCACAAGAGGGATTTCATATTTGTTTGACAAATATGAGTTGTCAAAATAGATAACATCACCAAAATAGCCACAGGCAGCCCTGGACCTAGCATCAACCCAAAATACATTCCTCAACAGTCCTTCCTCATTAAAATCCATCAAGTAAAAGAAATTTGGATTGGTCAGTTGCATGCGACAAAAGTAGTTATAAATGGCCTGTGTGTCACCCTTTTTAAGGTTCAACTTACTGGAAGATTCCAAAGATGTCCTGAATTCTCTAGTACTTGAGTTTGCATTAACATCACCTCCTGCATCTATTACTAGTGCCCTGTATAACTTGATTGTTCGCACTTCATTATCAGAACCAGGTAGTGGCTTCCGTTTGGCTCCAGTTCCCATCTTCTTAATCGATCTGTATGACTTAGCACCTAAAAGGTGGTTATGTTCAAGTGTGACCTCAAGTATCCTCCATCTCTGAGAGTCCACTAACCTCATCCTTATCATTGCAGGGCAACCAGTTCGTGTTTCCTTTCTTAAATGGTTAACATCTTTTATTCTTTTAAAACCCTGACTACTACAGCATAGAACTGCACCATACTTTTCCCTGCTATTTCGCTTGAACCATGAATTTTTCACCCTTACACGAAATCCCACCTCCTTGGCATAGCAGATATAATAATTGTAGGCGTCATCATAGGATTCAAACTCCATCCCAACAGCAGGTGCAACAAATTCCTTTCTTCCTTCAGAAAAACCATTTTGACCATCTAATTCAGTTATTACACCACCTTCTTTCTGATCCTCAACGCATTCACCATCCTGCAGTTGTTCATGGCAAATGGAGGCATCTTCCATCTAGAGTACTATCAAACAATATCAATATGGTACACATAATTAAATAGAAGATATATGGATACTAAGCTGATCAACATAAAATTTCATGACATAAAGAACTGCTTATCAAGTGTGCTATCATAGTTGAGATACTTAACCTCTTGAATACATACAACAACCTATCATCACGCATATTGCATCCTTTTGCTATATGTTCCATGCAAGGCAAACTTAAATGTTTCAAAATTTCTCCACAGTTACTTGTATATTGTAAGCCATATTGCATTTAATACAATAACCCGAGGATACAGTTTTATGGGCATTTTTAGTACTTCTTCTAACATTCAACGCCAACAATGATAAGAACTTCACTTCAAGCACACATATGCACATCCTAACCACTACCCCCAGCCCACTTTAAGAAAATGAGAACAATCTCTTCTGCAAGACTGCAACCTCTTCCACTACAAAGCTTTTTCATTTTTTCATTCGTAGTTAAGTAGCTATCATGCCGGATAGCATATATTTCAACTTCGGTGCTACAACATATGCAAAGAGACGAATTGATCACAATAAAAAGATAACCAGCAAAAACAGTCAAAATTGCTATTATAACAAACAGAACTTGCTTAAAAGGAATAATCCATTTGTTACAAGATTTTCTAGCCAAGTTACAGAAGTTACAGATAGTCACATGAAATCGTTCTCTTGACAAGAATCACAAGATATATCACATGTACCACAAACATTTAAGAGAGACAAAGAGCTCACTTGCTGTAGTTAACAAGATAAAAGGAGAGACTCAACCAGCGCGGGTGCTCAGAGGCTCAGTGCTAGGTGGACAGTGTTTCGTGGTGCGAATCCCATTGACAGTCGCCAATAACAGGTCGAAAGATCACGGCTTGACTTAGTTACGTTTCAAACCTTGATCCCAAATCCTTGAATCAGTCGTAAAATGATCCTAGCCAAAAGAAATCGTGTAACCAGGGCCGGAAACTATAGGGAAACAATTGGTGGTTGCTTCCACGAAAATCAGTGCCTGAAAAGAACAGTGGAACGTCAAAGGGAATCAAAATGGATCAAGAACGCCTTCGGAGGAAAACCCAGGGAAAATAACTAAAATCATTGTCTTCAACAGGTTGTTTGGATCAATTTGTCCAAAAGAATAGAAAACACAGAAGTAATTTTGACTTTGTAGGTCCATTTTACAATTTTCACAAGACATACGTATTCACTGAACAAAATTCCTGATATCGAAAACAAACCCTAAGGCAAAAAAAAAAAAAAAAGAGTTTAATTGAAAACCCAGAAGACACCAAAATGAGATATAGCACTCACGCTCGTGCAACGAAGAATAGAAATGAGATAATCCAGCGACGCAAGATTTTGTCAGGTTCGTGCATTAGTTTCTACCAGAACTGTAATAGTTCATTGCGGTGGAGTGCCTCACTAAAATATTTGTCCCCTAGAGCTGTAAAAACTTAGCACTAGCAAAAAAAAATTCTTGGATAAAAATTTTTGGTAAAAAATACTAATATAAAACTTTTAAATATAAATTTAGATACCTACAAGTTATGATGTCCCTCTAAATACTGCGACTAAAATCACAATAAATAAAATAGTACTCCTCAAGAATCGAACATGCTCTAAATAGTTACATGTATCAGATATTCGCCAGTTGAACCTAAGGACGAAGGGTAGTAAATTTTTTTTGTTTGATACAATAATTTTTTAAAAGGGATTGGCCTACGATTTAATAGCATGGCGAAATCTCCTTTCTTCTTAGGCGATATCAATATCGGCAGCACGAGCCGTCTATTACTATCCGGCGTAAACCTAAGCACTCAGGAGTTAAGATATCTCCCCAAATATTATGACTAAAATTACAATAAAATAATATTTTTTAGAGATCAAATACGCTCTAAATAATCATATATCTTCCCTTCTTATATGTTGAACTCATTGATAGAAGGAAAGCAAGTTGTTTTCAGTATTGTCGCTTACCGTAGACCAATTCGGGGAGGATCCAAATTTATATACAAAGCATCTGGATCCCAATTTGATGAGGCTTCTTCATCACTGTGGACTTTTGAACTGATGATCGAACCGGTGGCAATGGGATTGAGTTATCAGCTAATTAGTCCAATCGTTAGGTGTCTGGTGGGACCGTTTGGTCTGGTTCAAACAACCCAACACCATTGCTGGGGCTCCACTCCGATAATTCTTGTCCTCTTGAATGTAGAATCGAAATATGGTTGCTAAATTAACATGAGTTAGTCTGAGTGGTAAGTAGTTCGGTATCGTTTAAACGAGGTTTTGAATTTAAGCATTAGCGTATCTAAAAAAATCTCCGTTAAGAGACTCACCTACCATAACCAGGTACGCGATGCGGGTCGAATTCAAATATAGTCGGGGTAAAGCTCTAGTAAATCGGATGGATAATAAAAAGAAAAGAAAAGAAATATGGTTGCTAACTCGCTATTTTGATTTTTTTTTCCATGAAAAAACTCATGGCCGAAAAGGAGAAAAGAAAGAGAGAGAAAGTATCTCTTATTTCTGAGAAATATACGGGAGAATTGCTCTAGAGGCCAAAGAAAACAAATAATTAGCATAAAGTCCAAAATAAATTATAGATCTTAAGGGACTTAAGGTTAATTATCTATCATTATAAAATTATCCATTTTCTCCTTTAATACAACAAATAATGGTGCAATAATTGATAAATAAGCTTGTCCAATTGATAAGTGATGGTATAATAATACACATTTGTCATGCACAATCACTTATCAATTATTACACAATCATTTGTTTTTGTGTAGTATTAATCGGGATAAGTAGGTAATTTTACAAATTACAATTAATTAACCTCATATCTCTAAGGACGGGTTATTTATTTTAACAATCTTAAGGATTTTTATGTTAATTATTTATCATCCTTAGAACTCTAGCAATTCTCCCAAATATTAATATACTTAAAATCAGCTACTTTATGTAACATGTTTTCTTTTTCCTTTCTAAGAGCTCTTCTTTTTGAGAAATATAATGGTCTTGAGACCGTGACAAATATATACGTAGGATAAGTTGCTTTTATGAGATGAAGTGGCATAAACTAACCTTTTTTGGATATAAACAAATAAAAAGTAAATTGCTTTCGTTCGATTTGTAAGAAGGGTCCAAATTTTTATTTTCTTTTGTTATGTTTTTTATATTTTATTATTTTAATAGGTACAAAATTAAATTTAAAATAAATATAATTTCTCAAAACTATCATATCTTTTGAAAAAATAAATTTATCAAATTATAAATTAAAAACTTCTCTGGATCAATTATGAACCGTTCAGATTTGATGGGCACCTAATCTGAACCCAAATTCATACCGAACATTTTATAGAACATGAGGTAGCATTCCCACTTGTAAAAGTGGAACATACCTTTTCAACCCACAAACAGAGGATTAACAAATAATTAACATTTACATTAACAGAAGTTACAAAAACTGAAGGCATCCTCATTCCTCACCTTCCATAGATATAATAACATTAAGTCAAAACAGCAGTCATGATCTGCAGAAGCATATAAAGACAGAATAGTAGACAGTTAGTTTAGTTACAGGAACAGCATAACCCATCCTTCCATTGTTCCACAGCATTTTCATGGCAGATGCTTACTACTTAACCTTCCTTTTCGCATTCTTACTATTTTGACTAGTTTGAGCTCTTTTGTTTAATTTCTTCTCCCCCTTGGCCTGTCTACTTTTTGTCACCTGGTTTGGTTTCTTTTTTTCAGCTTCATGATTATCTTTGTCGTCATCAGCAGCACCAGTCTCATCATTTTCATCATCATCATCATCACTGTCGTCGTCGTCACTTTCGTTTGATTTATTCTTTTTGGATTGCCTCCTACCTTTACCTCCACCCTTTGTTCCCTTTTTTGATTTCAAACTAGCGGCATTCTTCCCTTCTTTTGCTGGTTCCTCAGTGTCATTGTCGTCGTCATCATCTTCACCTTTGTTTTTCTTTGAAGTTCGCCTTTTAGGTTTGCCAGCTTCTTTTACATCCTGTGACCCACTTAGCTTTTGCAACTCTGGGACATAAGCAGTCGTCTGAAAGCAATGGCTCAAGCAGATCAAAATGAGCACATGAAGAAAAAGATGTAAGAAGCAATTAAGAGCAATCATCAGAATGGCATACCCTGCCTCCTGCTGTAATGAAGTCAATTTTTTTCCCTGCCATTACATGAAATTCCACAATTGTTGCATTAAGAAATATAAACAGTAGCAGTATAAATAATAGAGTATAGAGCGCAATCAACAGGCAAAAGAAAAAACTCCCAATACATCAAGAAAGGGTCAAAAAGAATGGATAAAAATATATTTTTGAAAAATTAATCTTTTGGTCCCAATAGTTTTGACTCCTATAGTCTTAACCATTTAAAACTTTAATCCCAATGCTTCATTAAAATTTAGAGACTAAAATATATGGACTAAAATATAAAATGGATAAATTATAGGGACTGAATTGCATCGCATCAAAGTTCAAGGACCAAATTACAACTAAGTTAAAATTATAGGAAGGATTGAGTTGTGCAGAATTAAAATTTAGAGACTGAATTACAACTAAACTAAAACTATAAGAATACAAAGATTAATTTTCCTATATATTTTTCTCTTAAATCAATTCAGCAGCTTAACCAACGTGTCAGAAAACCATCCCATAACTGGATGATGGAAATATACATAAATAATGGTTATCACACAAAGGGAGGAAGCAAACCATCCACAAAAGCCTTGCCCGGCTTCTTTTCGCGTGAATGAAATATCCAACCAGCAGGATACTGGCTACTATCAGCTCCAACTTCAACTGCTTTTTCAATGACCTGTAAAATGAATTTTTTTAACTAATAAATATAAGAAAGTATTCCTCACCATTTATTTCTCCAGGCTTTTTGCCCCACCGAAAATGAAATAACCATTCAAGAGGAAAACGGCAAGAGTCAGCATCAAGTTCAACCGCAAATTGAATAACCTACAGATTGTAGTCCTCTATATTTTTTATGAATTATACAAGTTCCATTTAAATTTAAAAACAGAATGCTTAGATTAAAATGATTTCTCAATAAACATGAATTCCCACCTCTTTAATGCACTTGTACAAAGTTGAGCAGTTTTCTTTGGACAGGCTAGAAGCCGTCTGCCTCGGATGAATTCTTGCCTGGAAATATAGGGATTTTGAAACTCATTAAGATTAATGATGAACCAAAAAATTCTAGTCATTGCCAACAGAAACCTAATTAAAATAACCTTCTGCAAGTAAAACAAGAAGTACGGCCATATCAACACAAATTATTCAAAGGAGTTATACAAGAGCTGAAGAACAGCAAGCAAAAAACATGATAAAAAAATATGACTGTAGCATAATGTCCAATAAATGGCAAGTGAATATTCCTTAATCAATATATCAAGAAATTATTAATCAGACTAAAGTTCAGATGGATATAGAACAATAAAACTTCATAAACCATATGAACTCTCCAGCCAAAAATGAAACGTCATAACTTCAATTAGCAAATAAGTGGAAATCAAGGAGAGAAATTTTTTTTTGGGTGGGGGGGGGGGAAGGGAAGTCATACTGACTTGGTACAGAACTTCATCTGCAACCCAATTTCCAATACCCGAAATAAAACTCTGCAAAGATAGGAAAGTCAATATATTAAGAAATGTATACCATACAATGACCTTGTTTCTCATCAACCTCTGCAGTAAGATCCAGTTAGAATACTACAGTAGTGTCTAAATAGAACACCGTATTTTGAGTTCAGACAACAAAGACAACGACCCAACTGTACTTTGTATCATAAAAATAATTTAACAAATTATAGATAGACAAATTATAAAATCAGAATAAGGATAAGAATTTAATACTTGATCAAGTAATAAAGCCTTGATTTCAGTTTTTTTCTTTTGCAGAGACTCAGTCAATTCTTCAAGTGTCATAGGTTCCAAAAGTGCATCCGGACCAAGCTCAGCTATGGGGGGCATTGATGTTGGCTATATCAAGGAGAAAGATTGATAAAGTTAATGATAAGATTTAACAAATAAAAACAGATGAATAAGTATTTATGCCCATCGGCAAATAGCAGTTAGGGCTGCACAACATCATTGAGAAGGCGAACTCTAGCGAACCGCCTTTTGTCAGTGAAGGACAACTCCAAGCCATCATCCAACTGCAACAAGAGGATTTAATCTGATTAATATTGGTCAATCAGAAGTTCAAAATTATAGTACTTCTCAAAGCCTTTTATTCCAAGGTCAACAGATACAAATATGTAGAAAGACTGAATGCATCACCTACCATGAAGGCACATCATTATATAGATAACACATAACATGATAGAATTGTTGGATAGGAGAATCAGTATGAAATTCAAAGTGTAGATCAAGACAGGAAAACTTAAGCTTCAGAACAAAATTTATGTTCATATTATAGTAGCCAAAACTATAACCTCTTCCAACTTCCAATTACAAAAATTGAATCTTTCTTCACATCTTCTGAATGAATATAGATCTGATGTCTAAATTCATAACACGCAGTCCATTTCAAACTAAAGGCTTAAAACAGGTAATTTAGATTTACTGGCAACCGAAATGAAGTTAAATATATCACAAGAGCTATGAGAGCATTTAGTTAGAAGTGTTTACATGTAAAATAGCAAAATAAATATGGAAAACTAAATAAAGAACTCCAAATTTCAAAAGGGCGTAGAAGAAACAGCTCTTACCTCAATGAAAAATTTTGAATACTTGGAAGGCCACTCATCCTCATCCTTTATAGCAGATCTAAGTGAACATTTGTGATGATCAGTTATAACATTAACATGCATGGAATAATTGCAATGAAGTAACATTCACCTCCAAAGCAGTTCTATAACTGCGCTATATATATACAGACG
Source organism: Leucaena leucocephala (assembly GCA_037074615.1). NCBI lineage: Eukaryota > Viridiplantae > Streptophyta > Magnoliopsida > Fabales > Fabaceae > Leucaena > Leucaena leucocephala. The sequence goes on along the minus strand of CM073555.1, from coordinate 17,579,012 downwards.
AACCATTCATTGTATCTAGTTCAAATTTTCAACCTTTACTAGATCCTAATAAGCAAAGATCACATATATCATAGAATCTCGGTGGCCAATATATGTATATTGGAAAGCTTATCATAACTCATCAGGCCATATGACATGCCTCACCTTTTATACTTTGTAACTGCAACACCCTTAATGTATATAGCACCGGCCATGCCTGATTGAAGTAAAAACGCGTAAGTGGCAGGCAAGAACAGTGATTACACAAAGATTAAACAACGTAGGACGAGTACTATCAAATTTTTGTAAAACTATGATCGCACAGATGACAAACTATAAGGAGACCGAAACACAAAATTGCTCTTTCAAGGGATCCAACCATGCAGTTTCAGAGCTTATCAGCTCTGCGAATCAGCTCACCTTTATCTCAAACATGGGAACAATTTCAGAGTACAAAACTATCAGCATCAAAAGTTTTCCCCTATCTTCACTGCAAATGATTGAAATTCCAGTTACCCACCCAAAAAGTTAAGAACTTTAATATATCACGAATATGAAAACCGTCCCTCTTCTTCCAGTTTCTTCATCCTTACCCAACTACCCTCTTTATCTCATTCCCACTTCAAAACACAGCACACAGACCGCCAGTGAAGCCTATTTCGTAGGGAAAAACTATAAGAGAAGAAATGAATATAAACGGAAAGATGATAATACGAAGCTAGGGTTCAAAACAGGAATGTACCGAATTGGAACGAAGGAAATGGTGGAGAATCAAGCTCAAGCCACATATTCTTGCCCTTACGACGAGCTGCGACGATGGTCTTGCCCAAGAGGGAAGCCTCGAACTCCGAGCGAGATACTCCATCGATGACTTTGGAATCTTCGGCTATAATCGCCTTCTTTATCTTCTTGCCGATACAGTTATCCTCCACGGCTCTTCTAGCCGCCTCTACCTCCGGCAACTCCGGCATTGGAACTCCTGGGTTTCAGGTGTCAGCACCGAGTGGGTTTTCCCGCGTTCCTGGGGTCAGGACGTCAGGTCTTGGTTCCTGTCAAACAGTGACTGTGACTCCGCGTAAGCAAGCAGCAAACTTGTGCGCTCGGCTTCGTTTTTGGGTTTTGTCCTTCTCGCAAGAAGCATTTGGGTTTATGTTTTATGTTTTGATTATCTCTGCATAGTTGGGCTTCCCAAAAACATTAATGGGCCCATAAAAGACATAATCAAAGAAACAGGTTGAGCCCTAAATTATGATATGGCTTGAACAAAGCCGTTTGTATAAAAAATATTTTATTACGAGAGATAAAATATATTTTAATAATATTTATATCTCAAAAGAATTAGTTTATAGCTATGGGTTAGGAGATATCGTCTAGATTTTACCAAAAATAAATAATAACTTTCAAAACCGATAGGAGCGGAGTCTAACAAAAAGGGTTAGCATCTCAAAATATAGCAAAGTAAAGTTCAAATTACTATTAAAAAAAATATTTATATTTAGTATCTGATAGTATATCAATAAAATTGTCTTCCATAAATTTATACATATACTTAAAAAAATTAGTTTTCATATCAATCAAATTATTTATTTTCAAAATCTTTATCACGGGAATTTTGAGGCTAAAAATCACAAGACAACCATTATTTAAGGGATAGAATATTACATTTCGTAACTCTTGCACTGGAGTTATAATTTGCCATTCTTCTCCAATCAAGGAAGTCAGGAAGTTAAGTAGTTTAAGTAGTTCATCATAAACCATTTCATATAGTTTTTTAGTTCATAAGTCATCCAATTAATATCTCATAAAATATGGAGGTTAATTAACATTTGGTTAACCTTCATTAAATATTAGAACATGTCACATGAATACTTGCATGCATGCATATACGTTACAGAGTTTCAAATAATTTTAAGGAGTGGTCAAGTTACTTAATTCTTAATTTCTTAAAAAAAATGAAAACACTCACAACTCATTTGACCCAGTACTTTATTAATTCATTGTGTTTGATTGGAATAATAAAATAATCTAACGTAATTATAGTTACAATAGAATAATAAGTAGGAATCTCTATGACATAATTTTAACTGTGTAATTTGGATCCAAACTTACATGATTTAACGTATGAATATCTATACCCTTAATGAATTAACGTTAGACATTTATATCCTCCATTTTTGTTTTAGTGGAGTTTAATAAAGGTCATTTTATAATTACTTTTATTTTTTAGATAAAATATAAATCTCATTGACTTCTTGATCACATATCAAAAAGACAGACGATCTCTCATTACTTTACACTATGTATAGTGAATTTTCATTTTTTTTTTTTTTTGCAATTGAATAAAAAAATAGAGTTTAGAAATAGAAGGACTGCAGGCAAAATGTCTCCACCAACCATATACAGTGAAATAACAATATATATATATATATATATATGATATGATACATTTTTATAAGATAGATTTACTTTTCAATTCTTAATTTTTTATAAATAAAAAGCAAAAGAGATCCTAATTTCAGTTGCTATTTATGGATTAGACATGAGTTGAATAGCATATTAGGAACATAATGATGAAGATATTTGAGCAATTTTCTAAATAAAGCTGACGCATGTCACATCTGTGGGTTAGAACCACTGCACCTGCATAGGGTATGAATGGCTTGAAGAAGAGAAAAATATTATATGAAGCAATCATTATGATCATAATGGTGCATCGTTTGAGTTTGTGACTTTTGGATTGTAGATTCTTTTCTTTAATATTGTTTGTTATTAGATAGGATAAAAAATAAAGGAAAGCTAGCCCAAATTTTTTGGAGTGATTAACATATTTATAATTTTATATATAGTTCCTTATCTATGAAACTGTTATGCCTTTTTTTATTTCTGTCACTTGTTTATATATATATATATATATATATATATATATCTTATGATCATGTTGTCCTACTTTTCATTTTAAATAGTCCCATAATACTAATTCTCAGTGCTCACCCTTCATCAAAAATGAAATGGCATGTTCATTTTATATAAAATCAATTAAAAAGCTACCAACAAATATTGATTTTAAATACAAAGTCCCAAATTCAAAGTTTATGATGCACAATGGTAGGTAAATCAAATAATATGAATAAAGGTGTGCAAGATGCTCATGGCTCGTTGAGCCCGCCCGAACCCATACAAAAAATATTATGCCTGGCCCAATAAAAAATGGCCAAATATAAAATGGATAATTTCGGGTATGGCCAATATTCGGGTAAGGCCAGGCATCGGACAAGGGTTGTTGCCATGTTCATTTGGCCCTGCCTAGTTGGTTACCTTTTTACATATCAAAAATTATAGATTACATTATTTTACATAGAACGAATATGATATATACTGGTAACTAAAGGGTAATTTTATAAATATAAGTAGTTAAGTAAGTAATTGCATCCTTTAAAATTTATAATTAAATTGATTTCTTTCTTCGTATTTTTTAAAACTTTGCTAACCGTCATATTTTTTTTTCAGATGCTTCATCTTTGTCAATTTTGGGGAGATTGATGCAAAATTACAATTGTAAACTACTTAGACTTCAAAGCTTTTTTCTTATATATGCAATAGATTTTAAAACTTTAATTACTATCTTTTTGTTGCTTTATTCTTAGTGGATTATAGATATTATTTAACTCTTGAAGACATATGAATATGGTATTATTTTATAAGTTTATAATTGTAGATTTTTCTCACAATATGAGCAGGACAACACAATTTGGACATGCCTAGCCTGCTCATGCCCAGCCCAAAATGGTTAGGGCTTTTACCGGGCAGAGTCAGGCATCAGGCTGTAAAATGCAGCCCATACTTTTTTCGAGCAGGGCACTGAGCAGGGGGCTTCCCTGCCTAGCCCTGCCCATGCATACCCCTAAGTATGAAGTTAGCCCACAGTAAAAAGATAGAAGAAGATTGAAGAGAACACTAAGCTTAATAAAGTTATTAAGTAGGATAGTTTGATTAAAAATATATTCAAAAATTTAATTATTGATAGAAAATATTGACGTTGTATGATCAATATAGCTAATCTCATATGGTAGGATAATGCTTTTTTTTTCATCATCATGGTCTCAAATTTAAGTATATGGAATATATAAAAAAAATACTTTAAAGAAAATTATCCCTTATTTAGGTAAAGAATAGGTAAAGTTGTCTATATAAAAATAATTTCATTTCCTACCTTGCATGAATCAAACAATATAACATTAAAACTCTCCGATTTCTTTCCTAATCATCCAAATAATAGGTAATATTAAAAATTTTCCTCTCATCGCCTCCCGCTAAACCAGACAGACCCTATAAATTATTGCTTAGATTTATATGATAGATTAACTCACGTACAATGGATTAGCCCAAGCACAATCCCATACAATGACATAAAATCAAATCACCTTCAAAATAATTATAAACATACTTTGACAGGTTGAAATTGTAAAGAAAATTATATAATATTGGAAATTAAAGTTGCTTAGAAGAAGAAGAAGAAGGCTTGTTAAGAAAGTTGCTATTATTATTATTATTATTATTATTATTGGAAGAAGCTGGATGGTAATTGTGTGCATGCATCTGTGAGATAATAATAATGGGACTGATTTGATTTGAAACAATAATATTAGTACGTAGGACCCTTAAATTTTGAAATTTTAGCCCACAAATTAAAATTCAATGGTTCAAGGATTGTTTTCTGCGTCAACGTTGTTTGTCCCTCTATCACTATCCAACTTCACTCAGACAAAATTCATCTGTTCAAATGTGTGTGTGTGTGTGTGTGTGTGTATTAATCCCTTTTTCTTTCTTTACGTCCAAATCGATCGTCTTATAGCAACTAGCATCTTCGTATATCACTTTCTTTTTTTCGTTTTCCCTTTCTTCTTGTTTTCTACAGATTTCCATTATTAATCTACCACTCATCAATAGACGCAGATAACCTAAAATGTGTGTGTGTGTGTGTTGAGAGGAAGATGAATAAGGGAAGCAAATATGTCTTTTTCAAGTGAAAATCTTTGAGCTTTCTGCTTTATTAGTTTCTCTCCCTTTGCTTTGTTTATCAACTAACAAATAAAGCAATAAAGATAACATTCTCTTTGTGGAATAATCAAACTGTTTTGTTTTTCCATAAATTTAAATACTTAAAATTTTAATTTGAATTATTAGTTTAGAGCGCGTTTAGTTTAGTTTAAAATAATTTCCTGTGAAATAAGCATAATAATGGACTTCTTAGAAAACTGTTAGAAAATAAAGAGGAAGAGAGAGAAACCCACCAGCTTCAGATCCACAGAGAGGGAGAGAATGGGTCAGGTGGAGAGAATGTGAATATTTCTTGTATTTTAAAAAACTTTACCCATTTTTATTTTAGGAAACTAGCATATTTTAAACTTTAGAAAACATTCCTGTCTTTTTTACTCAATTAACAATCTCTCATAAATACGATACCAGATAATAAATTAAATTCTAATTTAATTTATATATTCAAAATTCAACAAAAACTACTATGATTGAAGAATGGTTTAAGAAACTGTTTTTATAAGAAGAAACTGCTTAAACCTTAACTGAACTTAAATGTATATGAAGAATTTAAATACATTGTTTTTCTTTAAAAAAATATAAATTTATTGTTCCCAACGTAGTAAAAAAAATATATTGTTTTCCACATAATAAACAACCCAATTTGATAAAAAAAAGTGATTTTGCAAGGTATAGTATTTCATTACATAGGATATTTAGATAGTTATTATCAAAATAATTTTTTTATTGGTAAATTATTAAAAAAGACATAGGATAAAATGATAAAAAAAAAGACAAGGATTAAATAATCATTACACAACTCAAAAATACGTTTACCACCCATAAGATATTCTCACAAATTTATCTAAAATTATAGTTTACTTTATAAATTTTGTTAAATATTTAATAGTTATTTGTTTATTTTTTTTATTTAAACTATGGTTTAAATTAAAAATACTTATAAAATTATATTTTTTTTAAAGAAATTACACAACCACTGTAACATAATAATAATAATAATAATAATAATAATAATAATAATAATAATAATAATAATAATAATAGAGAGAGTGATATGAATACATAAGCGCCCAGGGATTGTGAATGAATTTATCAATTAGAGAAGATAAGAGTAAAAAGGTGGTATGACAATGATTTGTGAAATGGACACAAGCAATGATTGTGTAGTCTAACTAAACAAGAGACCCTATACCTTGTTTTGGTTTTCTACAGTTAGCAATGATTATTTTACAATTAATTAGTTTTCTTGTAGCATTTGTTTTATTGTCAGGGAAAATGAAACGACAATAATATTATCCACTATATTTTATATTCTTGGTTTCCTACTTTATTCGTCTGGGGAAATATATATATATATCTATCTATATATATATATGTATAGATGACTTTAATGAATTTAAAGTTAGTACAAGAACAGATGGGATTCAGTTAAGAAAATCCAACGTGATCTCTCTTGAAACAAAACATGATATGTTTGATAGATATAATGTGGTGCTAATAATGAATAAATTAAAATTAGACTTAGATAAAAATTTGTTTGGCTAAAAGAAAATTTGAAAAATTGTAAATATATGTTATTCTTCTTTTAAATAAATATATGAAAAATAATTCTGTCATAGTTTATACAATATATTTTCTTAAATCTTAAGTATATATGAGTTAAAAAGTAACTTACTTACCTAAAATTATAATTTATTTTACTTCTCAAATTTATATATATTTTTAAATTATCTCTATTAATAATATATATTAAAAGTTTTTTAATTAAAGAAATAATATTTCTTACAAACTATTAGATGTGTACTTTAGAAAAAATGGAACACATATTTTTTAATAATTAGCTATTGACAAGTATGTGTTATTCATCTTCTTTGAACAATATTTTCTACTTTTTTATTTTTTATCAGAAATATAATGGCAAATATTAAACAAAATTATCTTAATTCAAAAAATGATTCTTGTTTACCAATTTTGTATATATTGTTTTCAAATGTTGCAGCTTGCAGATCAATTTTTTGCACTTAAACTATAATTTTAATTTCCTAAATATAGGTATCATATATTGTTTAAGATGCCTCATTATGACACCACACTTTTAATTCTAGATGCATTTATTTTATGAAAATGAAGATAAATTTAATTTATATAACGATAGTTTTCAATTTATTCTAATTATTTAATAACATATAGGATTAGTTTTTATCACTTTTTTTTATAAAACGTTTCTTTTCCATTTTTATTTAAACATTACTTGTAATAAACTTAATTAATCAAACTAGTCGTAAACAACTTTTAGAAGTCAACTAAAAATTGGGACATTCCTCTTTCCCTCTCTATCTTATCTCATGACTTTAAAAATTACCAAAAGAAAAACAAAATGATTAGTCTCATAATGGCATCTATTTATTACATATACCCAGTTAATTTCCCAACATAGAAATAAAAGTTCCCCACGTTCTCTCTACAACACTGACAAATCTCAGCCGTAGAATGGGCAGAGTTAATCTGACGGTCATAAAGTTAAGCGAAGGAAGAAAAGAACAAAGCAAGCAATTGAATATTGATAATTAAAAATTAAAAAAAAAAACATAATATAATGGCACTTCGTTAAGGAGCTAAGACTTGGCTTCGTTTTCTCTTGGAGAATGCAATGGAAACAGAGGCAAAAGCTCAGGAGGCTCAGAGCCTCGTGGTGTGTTCAGTGGACTTGGGTGCAAGTAAAAGCCTTTCTCGGCGATCGCTTTCTCTTCTTCTTCCTTCGGCGTGCGTGGGCTCCCACGCGCCATCAGCTCGAACGCCGACACCGGCGAACTCATCATCACTCCTCTGTTCCCACCATTGAAGAACATGGGGAGTCTTTCCGCCACGCCGACGACGTTCAGCTCCAGCTTCTTGGCCGTGTGCCGTCGCTCGTGGAGCTTGAAGGCGGGCCGTTTCGGCCCTATCTCGGAGGCGCCGGTGATGGTTGGCTTGTGTTGTGCCGTGAGTCGCGAAGGTAGAGTGAGGGGGAGCTTCGGGGTTGATGGGTCTTCGGGTGCTCCTGTGAGTTTCTGAACGACGGCCCGGAAGTTGCATGGGTCGGCTTGGACAAAGGTAGTATGAGGGGTAGTCGGGTCGGATCCGTAAGGCAGTGTTTGGATGGTGGTGTTGGAAGCCATGAAAAGCGCAGAGAGAGAGGCAGTGAGCTTTGGAGACGAAGCGAGAAAGAAAGAAGGAAAGGTGGGGTTTTATAGAGGAAAGAGGGGCCAAATTTTTCCTTTAAATTTATATTTTGGAAGTGTATAATTAATTGTAAAAGAAGATAAATAAAGATTTTTTTTTATAGAAATAAGGTTGCTTTGCTTTTTCTAAGGGGTGGTCTGCGGTGGAAGTGTGATATATACGGAGCTAAAAAGGAGGGAAAAGTAGACTCAGAAGTCAGAAGGGGAATTTATAACTACAACTTTATCAAACAAGAACATAATTACTACTTCAATTATATTTTTTTACTTTGCAAAGCAGGAAAGTTTTGTTTCTTTTTTATTTTTTTCCAGATAAAATCTTTTCAATTGTAATAAGAGAGATTCATTCAACACATATTCTGTTCCTGCAACTGAGTTAGATTCAGGGATTTAGAGATGATTTTTTCTCATTACCCTGTAAGATTTTGGCCAAAAAAATAAACTATTATTTCGTAATTTACAAATATTGTACTTTTTTACCCTTACTAGTGAAATTTTTTAGTTGGAAAAATTAATATTTTTTATTTTTATAATTTTAACTCGATTATAATTCAGTTCATAAATTTAACTTGGAACAATTTAATCCTTATAATTATAATTCAGTTATAACTCAATTTCTATATTTTGACTTTTTAAAATTTAAAATATTAATAATCTTTATATTTTATAAAATTCAGTACTCATAACCTAAAATTTTAAGTAGTTAAAATTAAAGTTCATGAATTGAATTTTAACTAAATCAAAACTATATGAATTAAATCGTATTGAGTCAAAGTTTAAAGATCAAAATATAACTTAGTTAAAACTATAAAACTAAAAAGATTTTTTTTTTTTACTTTTTACTTTGAAATCTCAAATACCCGTGCATGAAAAAATGAATTTCTTGGAATTTTAAACAGTACTTATGCATAATAGGATTAAAAGTCAAATGGGTTAAGATGAGTATGTGCAAAGGACGAAACTTTACCCCTTACACAAGAGAAGTGATAAGCGATAAAAGACAACAACAACAACAGAGCTTTTATAATGGCATTGTTCCCAGCTCTTGAAAAGTGGATGTGTGGGGGAGAAAAAAGTGGCAATTAAAGATGTTTAGTTTTATAGCAGTAAGTAAGAATAGAGGAGGAGCAGAGAAATGCAGAATGATGAAGAAAGAGGAACATGAGCTTTAATCTGTGAGTGATATACAAGTTTAGTTGCTGCAACAAGATAAAAGAGATGGGGTTGAGATGGAAAGTTTGTCACTTAGTAAGGGAAAATATAAAAGAGAGAGAGAGAGAGAGAGAGAGAGCAAAAGTTTTGGGAAGGAAAAAGAAGAAAAGGCAGTAAAGTGCTGAGAGAAAGAGAGAGAGAGAGAAGAAGAAGACCCCATGTTCATAATAATGATGAAAGAAGGATGAAGCAACAATAATGGGAAAGAGGAAAGAGAAGAGGGTTGGCATTATAGAATCCAGGAAATGAGGAATGAATAAAACATCGGTTTTGTAGGGAGAATGACTTGAAAAAGGATTGAAATAATGAATCACTCTTGTCCTTTTTCAAGGTGCCACTAAAATTAGGGTGGACAATACCTATAGAGCAAATTCTTCTTATTTGTGACGATATTGATGTGTTTATCAATCTCATACAGAAGATGCAAAAAAGATAAAAATCCTCATCGTAATCGAAGAAAATTTTAAGAATATAAGAGGTATGTCTTTTAATATAATATATATGAAAAATTGGGGGGAAATTATTGACTTGATAAATTTTTATACACAACAAAATACCAGTTCTTAGCAAATTTCATACACAAAGGGTAAGTACTATGATGTAGGCCTTCTTCCAAAAAAAAAAATTAATAGGGGAGTTTTCCCAATTTTCCCTATATGTACATATAATGAAGGGGAATGTGAAAGTAAAGGGAGAAATATGAATGAAATGAAAGAAGAAAGGTATCAGCTGGCAATGAATCTTATAGATGTGCAGTGTGTCTGTCATGCAGATGCAGGGCATTCACCTTGGAAGTTGGATCCACAAATACTGTGTTCCCCCCTCTCTCCATTCCTCCCTCCTCCTTCTGATTTTTCTTTTTTCTTTTCTCCTTTTTATGTTTTCATGCCAAATATATGTATTTTAGATTTCAAGATTTTAGAATATATATATATATATATATATGTATAGTTACATGTCCGTGACTGTATGTACTGTGAACACTGAACAACGTAATGTTCTAAAGATTTCTTATAAAGTGCTCGATTCGATGACCCACAATCTAGTTTGAGCTTAATGATAAAAAACTTATTTTTTTTACATTTGACTATTAATTAATTTTTTAATGATTATGGGTATATAGTATCATCAAATAATTTATATTCAAGCATTGTTGATCATAAATGAGTATAAATCTCTTAGCATAGTATATATTTTCATTCACAACTTAGGGTTAAAATATATGTGTATATATATATATATGTTTAGGTAAGGCAGTGTTTATTTTGAGCCTAATGTCTAACTTGAAATTCATCATGAACAGCTAGATATTGAGGATTCACTTGAGTCAGGGTATGCCTCTAAATTCAAAGAGCGTTTATAAAAGTACTTACAGATCGCCCACTAATAAGATTATCACATCGACAATAGAATTTAAACTTATAATATTATGGATTATGAGCTAATTCTTTACGTGGACCAATATTTTCTTGTCTGGATCATCAAGTCACTTGCACAACCTAGCTGTTATAAGTGGTGTGCAATAATTGAAAAACACTTAGTTATGAAAGGAAGTAGAAAATACTCATCTGATTCTTAATATAATAATATAAGACATATTTAACTAATTTAACTAGATTAAAAATATTATTTAAGTTAGCTATTAATATGAAATATTTTTTCTATCATATCATAATCATCTTCTTTAACCCTATCCCTCTCTATCTTATTTAATTATTATTGAGAAAGTATCAACAGTGAGTAATTTAAAAAAATATCGATAAATATAAGAAATATGTCTTATATTTAGGATTAAAAATAATTCTCAAATTAGATCATATATTAAGGATTGGAGGAGTATTATATTATCCATATATGCAGTACATTTTAAATATGATATTCAAATATTAATTAATTAAATTAAATGAACTGTGAAAAAACAAAACAAGAAGAAACAGTATTTGTCCGCATGCAAGCGGGCATGTCTGGGCTCTAGGGTGTTTCTGTGTGTTTTCCTTTCTATAGTTTGCGTGAGGAATACCACTTTGACATTAAACAAAGGCAGAGTCACAGGCTGCTTCCTTCTAGTTAATTTCCATGCTTTCTTCTTTTTCTGCACCTCGTTTGGTAATCGTACAATCTTTGAATAAATTATTATATTATTCATAATTTTCATATAGTCTAGTAATTATTCATCTCTCATAATTTCATGCACAAATTAAGTCATGATTCTTAAAATCGATAATAAATAGTTAAAACTATAGGATTCAATTACAAGATACTTGTTGTTAAACATGCAAATAATCTACTTTATCGGACAAAATCATTTTTTGACATTTATGCATGAATGCATTATTCCCTATGAAAATGACAATTAAAGACAAAGAATAAAGATGGAATGATTTAATTAATATTTAGGAAAAATTATTCTTGCATCCCCTATAATTTTAATTTAGTTGTAAGTGATTCTTTAAATTTTAATACAGTATAATTTAGTCTTTATATTTTAATTTATTATAACTCGTCCTTATAATTTAAATTATTTAAAATTTTTGTCCTTAATATTAATAAAATATATAATTATTTTCTAAAATATAAAAAATAATAATATTTAAAGTTATACAAATTAAATTTTATCAAATCAAAATTTAAATACTGAATATTAAAAGTGTAGGGATTAAAAGTAATTTTCTCTAATATTTATAAATAATGTATTTTAATTTGTAGATGTATGATGATGGAAAATGATGACTCTTCTCCTTAATAATCAGGAACCACACGTTGAAGAGAGATTTATGGTTGGCAATGGCATGCCACCACTTGTGATAGGGACCCCAACACGATTCAGTTACCCTATCCGATTAAGTCTATCTACCTCTCCACATATATCTCCAACCTAATTTATTTCCACACCCTAAGAATTTCATAACTAACAAAAAAAGAAACTATGGGCCATGAAACTTATCTCCTTTTTGTGACGAAAAATGACATAATTAATTATTTTCCGGCAGAAGAATTATACTGTAAAAGTATAGATATAGTGTAACATCCAAAATTTTAATTTTAGGATTTAAGTGAGTTAAGAGGAATTAAAAAATAATTATTATATGATTAGAAGAAATTAAATATATATGTGTATATATAATAATAAAAATATAAATAAGATGTATATATATATATATATATATATATTAAAAAGAGGTTAGAAAGAGGAAATAAAATAGGAATGGGGTCTTTAACTCTAATTGACTCTATGTGGGGGTCTTAGGTTTAATTTAACCGAAATACATTATTATTGTGAATGGGAGAGAGTTGAAAAAGTTCGGTCGTCTTCTTCCTCTGTTCGCATGATCCGCCATTTTCACTCTTTTAGGATAAGCTTATCAGATTATTTTGGTAAGCAAACGACCTCTAATCACTACACTTTTTTCTATAAAAATTATACTATAGATCTTTCTATTCTTAGAATTTTAGTGGGTATTAGAGAAAATTTTTGGATTAAGGTTGGGGTCAGTTTTGAGTTTTAACAATACTATAGAATAATAAAACTAAATAGGTAAAGTATGTCATAATATTCTAATCTTATTTTTTATATATGGCTAATATCCTAATTTTATTTGTGGTATAATTTTATCTATAATTTTTTAATTTGGTACAATTCCTGATACTTGAGAAATAAGATTATAGGTATAATTATACTAAATTAAAAAGATTATAGGTAAAATTATATCAAATTAAAAATATTATAAGTAAAATTTATTACAAATAAGATTAAAATACTAGTCATATACGAGAAATAAAAAAAAATATTAGGTACTATTTTATCCCAAACTAAATTAATAGTTATATTTTATTGGTTTAGTTTTATCCATTAGTTGATGTGAGAATTTAAAATTAATTTTCTATTTAAAACAATTTAATATTTATGAGATATATCATGTTTGGACTTATTAAATTCAAATTTAATATTAATTTGAGTTTGTTTGAGCTATTATTGAATTTTGAATGGTTTAGTTTTGATTAGATTTTGTTTTGGTGAAATTTTGAGATTTAGGTTTGAATAAAGTTTGAGATTTTAATGATTTATAATAATGTGATGTTGAAAAATATGTTCTAATTAATGAATAAGTTATGTTACTATAAGTTAAAATTAATATTTAATTAGTTTAGAGAGTTGATTTGGGTTAGAATTTAAAATTTAGTATTTTAGAGTTGAACCCTAAGTTTTAATTTGCATGGTTTGTTCAATTAATTTTATTGGAGGACAACTTATAATTCCTTTGAGTTATTTAGGCTATTAGAATATGGAATTTAATATTGAATTTGTTTAATTTAAGTTATAGTGAATTTTTAAGTTGCTAATGTTAGAGATTTTATTAAAATGTACAATTAAGGGTTTATTAAGGATTCAATTAATTAATTTGAGTTTTAGAAAAAAATAGAAAATAGAGTGGAAATTATTAATTATGAATCATAGGAGGTTAGAGAATTTTTTTTTAAAGGAAGGTAAAAACTTTAACTATATATATATTGATAAATCATCACCCAAATAATTTTATATATTAATATGCGCTTATATTATTATGTAGATCAATTATTAAACTATTGAATTTGACTTTGATCATGGAGTTGGCATTGGTAGTATTTATCTTTAGTTTTGGCAAGAGGTAACCACTGTTTCACTTGTTGTGTGTGTTAATATGATGTTTGTGAATGATTATATATATAAATATGTTGATGTTAATATGATTTGAGAATACTTGATTGATAATTTTATTAAAAATAATCTTGTGGAATTTAAGTTTAGTTTGAAAAGTTTGGTTGAAATCGAAACTTGTTATATCTTGAGACTAAAATTTGAAAAAAAGTTATTTATCTTGAGAAAACCCCATTGTGATATTATCATGTTATTGATTATTGAGTTATTAAGATTTTAATTGGTATGATTATTCTGAGAATTATATATATTATGTATGGGATTAATGACTGGGATTGTTGATTATAGAGTTCTCTTTTTACCACGTGGTATAGCCTCTATTGGAGCTTAATGATTGGCTTTAGTTCCTCTAGTTTACTGAGGGACTTGCCCCACCAGTTTATCGAGAGGCTGCAACACCTCTGCATGTTTACTAAGGGAGAATGAACCGACAGTCCGGTCTTATGCTCTGTGGATTTTGGCATGTCCCTAATACTTGACCAGTGAGCTCTTTGAGTGGCCAGTCATATGGTAATTATCATTAACCCATGAGTTCGATCAACAGGTATAATGTTGTTCGGTTAGTTTTGATAGGAGGAACTATGACAGTTTATTCATTTGATTATATTATGATATTATGTTATTTTTTATATATTATACTTCGTTAACGGTCCCGCTTAACATTTCACGAGAACATGTTAGTATGCATGATGAGTATGATTGTTGGTTAATGAGACATTTGTCTCCCCTCGTAGTTATAAATATTTTTCAGGTGATATTTCACGTGCGGGTCCATTAAGGAAGGCATCGGAGGCTTAAGCTTGTTATAGCTTCTGTATAACATCCATCTTCTTTTATATGCTGAATTAGGATGTATATTGCCACATAAGGCTCCTTTATATACTTTGACTTGATTAGAGATTGTTTAGTTAACTTGTACGTTTAAAGATTTAATTGATGATATGTGCTGGTTCCGGCCTTTTATAATTATACATGTGACTGTGGATCCACTTTTAAAACTAATGATTATATTAAGAGTATTATTCAATATCTTAATTACGAAATTGGGCTTATGTAATGAGATCAAACCCCATAGGCCCATTTTAGATAATTGTGATATTACTGTGTGTAATCCAAAGCTTGAATTATAATAACCATGTTAACAAGATTGAATCATTTCTAATATAGTTTTGCATGTGATAGCTTAGTTGCTTTTTAATATTCATGTTAGACCATCAACTGTTTGCTGATTCTTTTTCTAACATAGATTATCTAACTTGTGAAGAATATATATTTTTTAATTATCCATGTTGGATATTTTAAGGTGTTTAGTGATTTCTTTTCTATCATGGTTATTTGTTTGCTAAGAAAGATTCTTTTTATAACCATGATAGTATTTTCAATTGTTTAATAAATCTCTTTTTTTACCATGTCAGCTTTGATAAGGTTAGTAAAACTTTTTTCTACTATAGAAGCTTTCGATTAATCTTTTATCTTTTTTACCATAGTAGGTGTTTAAGAATGATTTATATAGTTTATTATTATATTAGAAGGAGAATTTTATATATATAAAAGGGGTTAATTAAGATTAAAACAAAACTTTAAGAAATCTTGGAAGAATGCTTACAAATTAATTACCTAATGAATTTTTCATATTTGGCATGAATATTTGAACCCACAAATTCATAAAATATGAATAGAAGCATTGCATTTAGACTAACCTATTATAGATGATGGAAGGGGTGATGAAACTCTTCCTAAGTATGGAGGGAGCGTTTGGTAAACCTACAATTTTATAGTTGAAAATCACATTTATTGGATTGTGATTTTAAGAAATATATTGAGAAAATTGTTTAATTTCTCTATGCCTCGGTTTTAATTTTTAAACCTATGAAATCAAATCTAACTGGTATAAATTAATTTGAACTTTTAAAAACTATCAAATCTAAATCATCAAATTCAATCAAACAATCTAGAGTTGCAGCGGTATCTCCACTTAGTGAAAAGAAGTCACTTTCGTTTGCTTGGTCTAAAATATTTTATTTATCTTATTATGCTAAATAAATCTTTTTTTTTTCTCAAAAATATTGATCAAATTTTATCATTACACTAATAAAATTTGAACAATCACTACCCCAACCCATTTCCACCCTACTTTTACCCTAATGCCAAGTGTCTTAAACCCTTAATCATTTTCAAATAGTGCCATGGAAAATTGTTTTTAATCCCAAAAGGTCATTTTTTGAGAATAATGGTTGCCAGGGAACATCCAATATAATTATGAGAGTCGTCATTGGAGGACAATATGAATGTAAATGATGATTAAACACAGAAGAAAATGTGGAAGTTAGGCATTTAACTAATGGCACAGGCACATCTTCAATATAATTAAATACTAAAACCAATTGTACATTATATAAAAAATTCCATTATAATATTTTATTTTACTAATCCATGTGTTTTTCTATATATAGTATTCTCTAAATGTGGATACTTTTGCTTTGGGGATAAGCATGGAAATGATAGGTGGAGTTATAACAAATGAAAGATTGACCAAAGGATTTGGAGACAATAACACATGCTTTGTTGCTTGGGATAATTATCACCATGAAGTTCATTATTTAAAAGTCTCCTTTGACAATTATTAACATAGGCACCTTAGCACCTATTATTTTCCAATGTTACCATATTTCAAAAAAAAAATCTCCCAAGAAAAAGACAAAAAGAAAATCAATATTTTACCAAAGTTTTGTGGATACTCATTTACCATGAGTTTAGAGAAAATTTATATCTAGCTATTTGAAACTTCTAACAAAGTGGAAGGCCTCTTGGTCTAGTGGCATTGAATGTGCCTTGTATGCCCAAACATTAGCTTGTAATAAAAAAAAACTTCTAAGAAATTACATTGTTTACAAGTTGTAAATAATACACAACTTGTTACTCAAATATAATTGTGTGTAATGCTCAGAGGTCAGATCCCATCAGATCTATTTAAAAGAAAGATAAGAATGTTCATTGTACTACAAAACTACAAGTACTTTTAACCACCAGATGATCACTGTTCATATACCAGAAGAAGATAAACACAAAATTGGGCCAATCAAACCAAGTTCAACATATGACCCTTTAACCAAAAGACGATCACTGGGTATCTTGGAGCAAAGCGAAGAAGGTCTAACAATTCCAGAATTCTAGGATTGACGAGACATGGTAAAGAGAAAGACAGAGAGGAGAATAATATAATAAGCTATACTACTAGTTGGTGTTTTAATTTAAGTTAAATAAATAACAGAAACATGCCTTGATCACGAAAAAGTACCTTAATTCTATTTGAGCAATCATCTAGTGGGATAAAAGCTTGTTATTGTTGTTTAATTTGTTTGTGTTTTGAAAAAATAAAACAATAAATCTTATCCCATTAAGTGAAATCAGCTCTACATGGATCGCCTGATATTATTGTGCTCTATCAACAACTAAATCTGATAAAAAAATTGTCACACTCGTTTCATCTTAGGTGAGCAAAGGCTCATCAAAAGGATGAAACATTGGATACATCTGATAAACTTTTGTCTAGTGCAATGCCGAGAAGACATAAATTGATAGCTGTAGTAGCGTTTTAGCATGGAAAAAAATCATTATTAAAAAAAAAAAAGTATGGAAAAAATAATCCTTGTTCCTTGGATAAAACATCAAAGATATACATATCTGTTTATTGAATTTCATTTTCTTTTAGTTTTCAATGCCAGCTAGTAGCTGCAGTTATTCACAAGGATTCAGAGAAGAGAATTGTAACAGTCTAGATCTGATTTGTGAGGGTAATAGGGTGCTAAAGAAAAAGAAAAGAGAATCAGCTACAAAGATAGGGACTATAAAATAGAACAGATAGTTGATTGTAATCATCAATATAGATCAGCCAAATCAAAAGTTCTAGAAACAGCTTTATACCAAGACTCTGCCTTCTTCTTCCTGACTTCTTCATCTAACTTGGGTAAGAAAATAGTGGAACTCTTTGGCTTCTCATCTGAAACAAAAATCTCATTTTCTGTCCAAACACCAACAGCTAACCCTGCAGCATATGCTGCACCTAGTGCTGTTGTCTCTGTGTCAGCTGGTCTAATCACTGCATTCCCCAACAAGTCTGCCTGTACACCATTAATGCCAATAAAAAAAAATCTTAAGGATATTTGCTATTAAGCTCATTTGTACACAGCTGTAATAACCCCAGGCCTCATATAACTGTAAGAATACTATTGCTTACTAAAAAGATGACAAATGCCAAAAAAGTTTATCAGTACATTGTTATCTCTCACATTCTATGGTGTATATCTTGTATACTTGTACTTGTTAGACTCTAAGATATCAAGCATGGTATTCAAGACATAAAGTTAACAAAGTTGAAAAAGGTGTTATGTGAAATCTTTAGAATTTGTAGGTGGTATGAAATACAATTGGACAAAAGGCATAGATCTGGAGACGTTTATATAAAATCAGCTAAAAGAGATAACTTTAGAATAGATGAAACGGAAACAGTCCAAACCTGAGTCTGCATCAAAAGATTGTTAACAGTTGCCCCACCATCAACTCTGAGCAAAAACTCCTTCAATTTTTCCTCACTCGTATCCTTGTTCATTGAATCTAAAACATCTTTCACTTGGAAACACATGCTCTCAATCACAGCTCTAGCAATGTGACCTTTGGTTGTAAATCTTGTAATCCCTAGAAGAACCCCACGAGCATCATCACGCCACCATGGAGCAAACAGGCCATTAAAAGCCGGTACAAAATAAAGCCCTCCTGTGGAGTCAACCATTGATGCTAATTCCTCTACATCAGTAGCACTTTCAATTACTCCCAGACTGTCTCTGAGCCACTGCACTGCAGCTCCAGCAATTGCAATTGATCCTTCTAGAGCATAATTTGTTTGAGCTTCAGGACCAAGCTTGAAGGCTAACGTGGTAAGAAGACCATGCTTTGATTGAACTATATCTTGGCCAGTATTTTTGAGTATGAAAGCACCTGTGCCATAAGTGCATTTAGCCTCACCATTACGGCAAGTTTGACCAAGCATTGCAGCATGTTGATCTCCGAGACATCCACAAATCGGGATGCCGGCGATTGGCCATCCAGTAGAGACTTTTCCTATGACTTCAGAGTTACTCACAATTTTAGGGAGGATTTCCGCTGGAATAGAAAGGGTTTTTAATGTTGGCTCATCCCATTTAAGGGTCTTGAGATTCATGAGCATTGTCCTTGATGCATTTGAAACATCAGTGAGATGCAACCCACCATTCACTCCACCTGTTAAGTTCCATATCAACCAAGTGTCTACAGTTCCAAACAGAGCATCTCCTTTCTTTATAGCCTCCTTGACCGCAGTCACATTCTCCATTAACCATAAGAGTTTAGTGGCACTGAAGTATGTACTTATGGGCAAACCACAAGTCTCCACAAAATGGATTCTACCACCAGGCAAATCCTGTTCCAATTTTCTATTCCAAAATAAAAAGACCCAGCCATTCTGAGAACGAAAATTAATGCAATGGAACCCACACAAAAAAGGAGAGAGAGAAATGAAGAAGAGGAAAGTTGGATATAGATTCAAAATTTGACCCCATTAAACATGGACAAAAAGACAAGTACGACTAAATAATAATTTATACAACATATACAGACGGTCCACATCACCCAGATTTGTGTGTAGTATTTTTGCTATGTGTGTCATAGATGAATCCTAATATTTTAAGCTTTAAATTAGCCCCAATGTGATATACTTCCAAAGAAAAAACAACTGATATTTTTTATTCTTCTTTCTACTTTTTTTTGTTGGTCTTGTTCCAATTTTTGGAACCACCAGTATCTATTATCCAAGCCATGTAATGTTGATCATTCCCATATGTGTTATAAGTGTTAACAGTATATTAAAATGGCACAAGTCTGTCACGGAAACACAGATGAAAATAAGTGTGTTCCTCCTTTATAGAATGGATGAGAACATTTCGCAAACAGCTTCATTGCAAAAAGAGACAGAAAAGCACCTGCAAACAGAACTGGAACGAGCATCCATCCAAACAATGGCGTTGTAGAGAGGAAGACCAGTGGATTTGCTCCAAACCAGAGTCGTTTCTCTCTGATTGGTTAGACCAATACCTTTCAATCCTTGATCCACATTGAATCCATCAGCCGTCGCCTTGTCCAGAGCCTTCGCAATACAAACCCTAACGCTCTCTAAGATCTCCGTCGGATCATGCTCCACCCATCTACCGCTCCAGATTATTCATCAGAGTGAGCGATACTGAAAGCAAAAACAAATCTGAAACAGAAGCAACGATCCTTTGTTAATTACTTACCCTGCTTTTGGGTAAAACTGAGTGAACTCAACCTGGTGCGATCCGACGACAAGAGCCGATCGATCATAGATCATGAACCTGGTGCTGGTAGTTCCTTGGTCAAGTGAAGCAATGAACACTTCCTTGTCCTCCATTTTTTATTGCTTTCTTCTTCTTCTGGCTCTAAATGGTCCTGCTGATATACATTTCACACTTGCCAGTAGGAAAATTCTGTTATGGAAATTTAAATTTATGCATTGATTAGCAGCAAAAGAAGGTTTGGACGTAGCATACAAAGAAAGATCGTTTTTGGTCACACGATGACATGGTATATGGGAAAACGATTTTTAAGGAATTAGGTTGGATCTGCAATTTGGGTAATGGAAAACCTTAAAATTGAATCTAATCCATATAACGAAGAGAGAAAAGTACAGGGCGTAGAGCACAAGAAGGAGATAAATTGAGTGGTGCAATGACTCCACAAAGCCGCTTTCGACGATCTTAATGCCACGTGGCTTGGTGTCCTTCTGACCGTTATGGTAGTTAGACTTTCCCTCCACTTCACAAGCTAACGTTTTGTTGAGCTTGCTTCTGCGCACGTTAAGTAGTAACACATTTTCTTATATATTTGCTTTTTTCGGATAACTAGTGCATGTTGTTTCTTTTTTAGGCACATGTATTTTCTTTTCTTTTTTTTTTAAAGGAAATTATTTTCAAAATATTATCGAGCACTTATAGAATTTAGCTCTTTCCTCTAGACTCAGCTTCATTGATATTTATATCATTTTTTTTATTCTTAATACTTTTTAAAAGGACCAAAAGGACTAATGTGCCATGCCACAAGAAGACAGATAAAATACAGGACTTAAGCACGAAGGCCGTCAACATATAGACAACATACATGGCCAGTTTTAATTTGAACAATATCACAAATATCACAAAGCCATATGATTTTTTTTAATGTTTAAACAACTTATGGATTTAGTTTATTCCATGTTAATGTTATAGTACTTCCCTCTTTTTAACATTTCCATAACCTAGGTTAAGACTTCAGGAAAATTTAGTATGAAATTTTAAAGAAAAAATATAATTCTTAATAAGCTTAAATAACAAGTAAGCATTATAGATTTATTATCATTTTCTATATCAGAACTAGTCAATTTGTATGTTGATAATTTATTATGAAATTTTTTAATGATTATATTTATTCTTTAGATTTTTTTATTGATTTTCCTGGGAATTTATTCTCCCAATTACTCAAAAGAAGGCTATCATAAGAAAAAACCAAAACAATGGGCCTGTTTGGATAGGATTTTGAAAAAGGGCTTATGAAAAAAAGGGCTTATGGACAACTTATGGAAAATGACTTTTGGAGAAGAGTTTATGGAAAAAAAGTGGTTTTGAATAAATAGGTGTTTGGATAGTTATTTTTAGAATGACTTTTTATAGTGGCAAATTACCAAAAAGGGTATGATTTGATTTAAAGTAAGAGAGATGAGGGAGTTAGAGAAAAGAGAAGAGAGAGGAGAGAAGGAAGAGAGGAGAAAGGAGAGAGGGTGTAAGAAAAAGTAGGAGAGAGGAGAGAGGGTGTAAGAAAAAGTAGGGGTAAGATAGTAATTGGATAGTCCATAAGTGCTTTTACTGTTGAAAAAGCTATTTTAAATAGCTTATTCAAAACCATGGTTTTAAACCATGGTTTTGTCCAAAAGCACTTATGGACAAATAAGCCTGTTTGTTTTGAAATTTCTCCAAACCGAGGTTTGGGCCAAAAGCCCTTTTAAAACCACGGTTTGCAGGCCAACCAAACAGGCCCAATATCTCATTTATTCTTTTGAATGTTTTAGATATCCAAATCCAAGCCCCTAGTAGTTGAATTTCGAGATTCATAAATGTAATTCACCTAATTAATATAATATAAAATAAATTACAAGACAACAAATATGAAATCTCTAGATATAAATGAATTTTATGTTCAGACAATGAATATAATTAAAGTTTAAATTTATTTGTATATCATTTTTTATTCATCTTAAAGAGACATAAATCTGTAAACTATGAAAGTTACACAAATTAAAATGTTCAATTACTCATGTTCATATTAGTCCTTAAGTCCCATGTATTTTATATGTAACTATATCTTAAGAATATTAGTCCCATGTAATTATACATGGCCCTCTTTAATACAGTCCCTATAATATCATGCAATGTGTCTCAAAGGTGGTTGCAACTTATAATCTTACACGCTTATTTAAACATATTTAGGGAGGAATTATAGGATAAAGAAAAAGAATTATATGTATTATTTGAGAACAACAAACTTTCAGGTTAACATACCAATCTACTTCAATGGAGAAATGAACTAATCTCAACTTATAAGATTTTATAGGAAAAGTCTCAAGTTATCATCTTCTTTATTATGGTGAGGATTATACTATCAAACACCTCAAACTTGTTAACTAGAGCCCTTTATATATAATTCTAGGGTCATCTAGATATAAGTAATTAACATTAAACGATTCAACCTTCTAACAAGCTTCACATTCAATAGCCACACCCACCCTCCATCTTTTGGCAAAATCTGCAAAACAATAAAATATCTAGTTGGAGTGGTGGTCGAGAATACAATCCTCAAGATTCAGGCTCTTCTTGATAACACAATAATATGGCCGCAGATTCAGACTCTGGCGACATGAAGTGCCCTCATCTCTCGTTGATAAAAATCCCAATATGCAGCGGGATAATCTTTGACCTTCTTGAACAACTTTGGCTCTTCTTCGCTCACCAAACCATCTTCTGGTCTGATCTCAGTGCTTGGTCCAGGTTGATAGAACATCACAACTGATAACCTTTCCCTCTCTGAGTCTGTCAGTACCCTATGAACTGGACTCTTGAACACCGCATTACTCATTATCTGTATACCATCACAATTCACCTATAAATTCACATATTGGACTAGTAGTTGAGAAAAGTTGACACAGTTTGTAAATTGTTTAAACCATGGTCAACTCAGGGTCACACTATAATTTAATTAAAAAATATAAAAAAATTATATATAACTCTAAAAATAGTAATTTACATAAAAAATGCATCAACTATAAGTAAATTGAAGATTCGTGTATAAATTACATATTTATGTATAATATGATGTTATTGTTTCTTTCTTTTTCTTAAAGTCAAAATGAAGTCATTTCAGGCTCAATAAAAGAAAAAAACTTACAAATCTAATCTAATCGACCAGTCCAAAATTCTTAATCGAACTAGGTAGTCACCGGTTCATTGGTCTAATCGGTTGAATTCAGGTTGGGGTTGGAATAGTAAAACATTTATACTTGCCAACAAAAGTCGCAGTGTTTCAACAAGAGACTAATATACACACACACCTCCATTTGATCACCAAGGAGAACTAAGAGGGCGTGAGGGATTGTGGGAACACTGAACCATTTGTCATCATGGTGGATTTGGAGGCCTTCAACATTATCTTGCAGGATAAATGTGAAAGCAGTTGCATCTGAGTGAGGCTTCAGGCCAAGAACAAGTTCTGGCCTCTCACACCGAGAGTAGTAATTGAACCTTGCTTGTAGTACTGCTTTCTCACCAATCTGATTCACAAAGCAGTTATCTTCCAAGTTCAGTGACCTTGCCATTCCTTTGGAAACAACCTCCTTTAACTCCATTATCTTCCTACCATATTCTTCCAAAACACCCCTGCACAAGATTAAATCTGTGAAGACTTGGTAGTATTAGACACTATAAGTACACGTTCATGTTCAATAGGTTATTTAAATAGGTTATTCTCCCATCTCAACTACTAGGTTTTAGGGTAGATTATCCATTACACTTAAGTGCCCCATCAATTGGTACCATAGTTAGATTGTTAGTAGTTCCAAAAAAAACTACCCATGAAGGGTTCAGACTTGCAAGAGGTTGAGTGAAGTGTCATGGAGTGTACTTGTTAGGAGAACAACTTCATATCAGGGCAATTGATATAGATTTAGCATTATAAAATATTAAGCTCCACATTGCATAGTATAATATGTTCAATGGGATATTTAAATGGATTATTCTCTCAACTCAACAATTAGCTTTTGAGATAAAGTTCTTCATCCCACGCAGGTCAGAATCAGTCTTACTCTTAGCCTCGGTCTCAAATTAAACACCAATAATATTAATACTTATGTGCATGATAAACAATAAAAAATTGAAGTAAATACCTGAAGGATGGTTGGTTTGTTGGCCAGAGTGTTTAGTTTCTTGAATCTAGTGGGTAAACATGAAGAAACAAGCCATCAGACCAGTCTACCTTCTTCAGGAACTGGATCTGCACCATACCCATCAATTTCTTTAACCCCTTTACATATTTTGTTCTTTACCTCCATCGGATGCTCAAAAACTTTCCCCCCAACTCCACGAACCTCATCCAAAAACGAAACCGATATCCCATGATTTACAGCCTGAAATCCAACAAAAATCAATCGTAAAGAAGATACATATATATATTCACTATCTAAACCAGAAACATGCTTGCTGCATAATATAGAATGAAGAGAACTGAAAGCAGCCCCAAGAAGAGAGTGCTAACCGAAGCTTTTGGAGTTCTGTTGGGGATAAGAGGAGGTCAAAGTCAATGATTGGTATTGAACACAAGTTTGAAGACACAATTTTTGTTGGATCATCGTCTCTACAAACATAGGTGGTGGAAGTTCTTCACCGTTTAGTACCATTTCTTGGACACGCCTTGCAAGCAAGATCTCTGCTGGAACTATAGAATCTGCTTCTTCCATATTTCACCCTTCTCCTGTGTCTTTCCCTGCCTTCTTCTTCTTCTTCTTCAGCTACTGGTTCTCTGTTTATATGTTATGGGGAAGCTTTTCTTAAGTCTTTGGACTCAACTCTAGAATTAAGCTATGATTATTGAACAAATATCAAAAGAAGGAATCTTGTCACATGGATATTGCACTAAACATTTGTTGAAGACATAGTCATGCGAATAGAAAGTGAGTGTTGTAGGCCTCGGTAAAATTTTGTGTGACTTACTATCATTTTTTTCACTCGACCATTTGATACGAGAGAAACTCTGAATTGACAAGAATATATAAAAATGATATTTTTATTTTATTAGTCTTTGCCACGGTTTTTATCCCAATATTTTAAATACCGATCTTTTAATATAAGAGTTATTTAACTAATTTAAATATATTAAAAAAATTAGATAAATTATTTAATTATGTGTGTGTTTGGATAAGATTTTAAAAAAAGAGTTTATGAAAAAAAATGGTTTTTAAACAACTTTTAGAAAAGGACTTTTACAGAAAAGCTTATGGAAAAAAAATGGTTCTGAATAAATAAGTGTTTGGATAGTTATTTTTAGAATGACTTTTATATTGGTAAATTACTAAAAAGGGTGTGATTTGATTAAAAGTAGGAGAGGGGAGAGAGAGGAAAGAAAAGGGAAGAGAGATGAGAGATGAGAGATGAGAGAGGGTAAAGAAGAGAGAAGAGAGAAGAAAGA
Source organism: Leucaena leucocephala (assembly GCA_037074615.1). Classification (NCBI taxonomy): domain Eukaryota; kingdom Viridiplantae; phylum Streptophyta; class Magnoliopsida; order Fabales; family Fabaceae; genus Leucaena; species Leucaena leucocephala. Next base: position 17,553,035 of record CM073555.1, on the reverse strand, counting down.
AGAGAGAGGATAGATGATATAAGAAAAAGTAAGGGTAATCTAGTAATTAGATAGTTTATAAGCTCTTTTGTTATTCTAAAAGCTAGTTTTAGTAGCTTATTCAAAATCATGGTTTAATCCAAAAGCACTTATGGACAAATATAGCTGTTTGTTTTAAAATTTCTCTAAACTAAGATTTGGGTTAGAAGCCCTTTCAAAACCTAAATTTGGGGATTTTTTAAACAGGCCGTATAATAAATATGATTTGATATTAATAAAATACTCTTTAAATTTTATATTTAAAATTAAAATTAACCTTATAATTAATATTTATATTTATGACAAAAGGAGTAACCCAAGTAATGAAATCATTAAAAATAACTAATGGTATCCTTAGCCAATAATGTCCTAGGTACCAGATGACCTTACTAAACCTAAGGTTACGTTGAAAATTCTACCTTTACCAGTGACACGTGTGTATAAGTTTGGATGTGTGTGATAGTGACATTTATATTTAATATAAAATTTAATTAATTTTTAAAAAAATTAAAAGAACTAACTAAATAATTTAATTATAATATATACTAATATTATTAAATTATATATCAATTTATAAATTACATAAATTAATTTAAAAAAATATATAAATACTTAAAGTAATATATACATAAGATTTTAGGGAATTTAATCAGTAAAACTTGCTAAACTATTTCTTTGCCACAATATATATTTCTTATCTTTTCTAATTGGTTTCCTCCCATGATAACTATTGCTCCTTTTCTTAATATAGAATTTAATTAGATAGTTAATATTAGTCTTAAATATAAAATAAATTTTATATATTTATTAATTTTTTTAAATTACCCTATTGATACTCCCTCATCAATGATCAAGTAAGAGAGGGAGGGTGAAAATTAATTAAAATAATTAAGGTATTTTAGAAAAAATATATTATATTAACTAACTTCTTTAATTTAATCAAATTAGCTAAGTATATCTTATATTTACTACTAGAAAAAACACTTATCACAACGCTACTTCACTATGGTTATGATAAAAATCGTCGTTAAAAAAAAAGCAGTGTCATTTTTGTAAATATGTTCAATTTTAAAAACTTTTAACAACGATTTTTATAAAAACCGCTATTAAAATCATCAGGTGGGACTTTTTACAGATAAAAACTATCGTAAAAAGTCTCTGCAAAATTTTAAAAATTATAGACCCGATTTTAGTTTCAGTTTCACTTTATACAGTTGTATATGATCTCATTTCTCTTCCCCACATTACCACAGACTTTGACAAAGGTCATTTTTTAGCATTTTTTTCTTAGTTTCGATGCACATCTTAGTTGTTAATAGTATTTTCTGTTGTCTCTATTGTCGTTCTCCAAAATAAAAGTCGTAAGTCATCATTTAACTTCTTCATTTGCTTATTTTTTTTACTTTTTTGCCAGACTTTTAACTTTTTAGTGAAGCTGACTATGGTGGCTAATAGTAGGTGGCGGCAAATGAACCTTGTTGGAAAGAGTTTAAAGAGCTTTAATAAAATAAGTTTGTAGATCTTTAGTTTTTTTGTTAAATTTTTGACTTCTTCTCTGCATATCTGGTCTAATAATTTTGATGAGTGTGACTGAGGTAGATGATAGTGGGTGTAGGCCGATGAAAGCAAAAAAAAAAAAATCAAGCAATTAACAACGATTTTTTTAGAATAGCTGTGAAATGTTACTTTTAATGGCGGTTATAAAACCATCATTAAAAGGTAGATTTATAATGGCGGTGACATTTACGGCGTTCCTAAAATCTTTATGGAATACCACTTTTAACTGTTTTATAAGCATTTTTTCTAATAGTGATTAAGGACCGAAGTAGTATTAAATAAAGACAAAACTTTTTAAAAAATAAAATAAAAAATACAAAGACTTAATTAAAAATAAAATAGAATTATAGGGACTGATATATTAATTTTTAATTTTTTTAAAAAATAATTTAATATATAATTTATTTAACTAATTAATTTATAAAAATAAGTTAACTTTCCCTGCTTTTGGATATATTCTGGTTTTGGTCAAACATTTTTACATAAGTTGATTGAAGGCCGAAGGCTATAAACACGACTGTAAGTATACAAAGAAATAGCAGTTATCAATGGGGGTTGGTCTGAGTGGTAAGCGGCTCAGTATCGCTTAAACGAGGTCTCGAGTTCGAGCCTTGGCGTACTCAAAAAATTCTTGTTAGAAGACTCACCTACTATAGCCAGGTGCGCGACGCGGATCGAATCCGGATGTAGTCGAGGTAAAATTCCAATAAACCGGGTAGATAAAAAAATAATAGCAGTTGAAGGCTAGGCCTAATTTTATACAACAGAGAGTCCAGTTGCTTTATCAAAGTCCACAATTGAAGGCTCATAATGATTTATACCAAAAAATAGTTAACAAATGAAAGCCCATATTTTTTATATCCTTTGATGAGATCTAACGGTCCTTATTCTGCCACCATTCCTATACTTCTTTCACTTCCTCTATCGCATTGTCTCATGGTCAAGTACTGGAGTATCTCCGCCCTTAACTCCGATCTCTTTCTTCCTCAGACCAGCTCCTATCAGTCGTTCAAAATGCTCGCGCGCCTCGCGGCGAAGCGTCTCAATGAGATCCGTCAAGCTTTTCGTCAGGTTTGCTTCGTTTTTATCTCGCGAATTCGCTTTCATTTCACTTTTTCGCCCAGCCACTAGCTGATTTCTTTTCGTGATTTTACTGGTTTTTCGTTTTCTTTTCTTCTCCTGCAGCCATCAAGGGCCTTTTCCACGGCTCTGAACTATGTAAGTTCTTTTTTTTCAATTTAAATTTTAAAAAATTTCACTTTTTATTGCGTCAGTATGTTTAATACAATAGTTATTGACTGAGTGGATCTCAACGAATTGGGTAGCACATTGACTCTCCAGATAACAATCCAGACCTTCCATGGGAATTCTCTGACGCCAATAAAGGGAAGGTAATTTTTCAATGTTCGCGAGTTAAGAATTCGAATGCTGATTGTTGCCAGAATTGATTAGTTATCGTTATGTAACTATAGAGCTCAAAATGATTCCTTTTTTCATTCGAATGTCCTATAATCTTATTGGTTATGCGTTTAGGACAAAGGAAGTCTGATATGTGATGATATATCAATATAGTTCACCCTACAATGTCAAAAATAAAGTGAAGGGGGCAAGCAACCGCCGAAATTCCTTTTTCCAATTGCCCTTCTTTTATGATATATGTTGTTAACTCTGTGATGCCTGAAGCCTTTTTGCTTTCCCTTTTTTTGGGATTTTGTGGATAGGAGTGGATGTTTAAGGTTACCCTATTGGTTGGCTAAGAGAGTAATAAGAGAACTTTCTGGGGTCGAGAGCTTGATGGTTAATGGGCATTGGTTTGGCACCCTTATTTTGTAGGAAGAATGGGAATATGCCTTGGATTGTTTTTGATAGGTAATCAATAAATATGAGGCTCAGTATGTTAAGTTGTTCAAATGTCATATTCATTGTCTGGATTGTGAAGCGAGTTTCTGTGTCATCTATTCTAATCCCTGTCAACAGTTTTTGGACATAGAATAATTTTGGCTTTTGCTAAGGATTAAGATGCATTTTATCCTCATTAACATACATTATGTCAGAATAATTTGAGTGATGATCGATTCATATATCGTGCTGCTTGGCACATTACTAGATTTACCTTAATACTGATTTTCTTCTAGAAGTAGGTTTGTTGTTTTTGTCAAGATAATTTTATTTAATGATGTAGACATATGTTGCTTAATCACTAATTTACACACTTCTTACCATTGCTTCCTGGTTTTCAGTGAGATCCTACATTACTTTATTGCTTATCCAAAGTACAAAAGTCTGTAGGTTAGTTTGTAATTTTAGCAGATGTGGCTTTTGATTTATGAAATGTGGTCTATAGGGAATTTTCCTGTTTAGCCAATAAATATCATTCCTTTGCCTGTACAAGTTAGATATTTTTCTACTTTATTGACTCAGTTTAGCTCAGAAGTGTAAAAACAGATTACTGAATCAGACAATTTATCTAAGTGTAGAGTTTATGAATTAATGTTTTATCAATTGATTCCTTTACGAATTTACAATGTGTCAGAGATAGGATAAATCTAAATATTGTGATGTGGCCTTTTTGGATGCATGTCGCATATTTTATTACACATTCTGATATTATTAAGCTGTGAATACAGGTTAAGGAGATTCTATCTCACTATCCATCCAACTATAAGCAATCTGCAGTCATCCCTCTGCTGGATCTTGCACAGCAGCAGCATGGAGGTTGGCTTCCAGTTTCAGCAATGAATGCAGTATGTTTGGTCTCATTCTTAAAGGATTCATTTTGGTAGTCTGCTAAACATCAAAGTAACGTGTCTATTATTCTTAGGAAGTTTTGAACATAAAAGGAAGTTTTGATAGAGAATTTCTATTATTTACTTAATGGAAAAATGTTGTTGGATTGATATAAATATGGCCCTGACTGGGAAAAATGGTGGATGTTATGAGTTAATATGGGAGTGTAATGAATTAGTTTCAATATAAATGCCCTCTATTGTGCCATAGGAAAAAAATGATCCCTTTTTGGGCCATGTTGTGCCCATTCTTTTGTTGTGAACGATGCTCCTTGCTAGTTGTGCTGAATTGAAATTTTTTAATAATCATCATATGCTTGGACTGGTTTCACATTGCAGTTATGTTTCCGCTCCCATTAAAACCCTAACCAATTCTTGATCATGATGTTGGTGATTGAATTCAATTAATGAGCACCAAAGATGACTCTATGCAATTCTTTCTATGGTAGTTAAAATGAAGCTTATATGCTTGATTGTTTATGATGTATGCCTCATTTTGTTGAAGCATCATTCTGTTGGTGACCTAATCTGTAGAATTGAAATTTCTGTCTGCAACAAGGTTGAACATTGATATTACACGCATAAGCATGCATATGCTCATGTACGAAGAAATCTCCGTGATTCTTTGGTTTAGTTTAACTTTTATCTTCCAGTTACCATGGATTTATAATTGAGCTCTGAAACTAATGCAATGGCCTAACTGATCTTTGAAATTTTAAGATGCAGTGAATACATATATATATGTAGCGAGAAGTTATTTAAGTATGCTATTAATTAATTGTATTATGAATTGCTTAGGTGGCAAAGGTTATTGAGGTTGCTCCAATTCGAGTATATGAGGTCGCCACATTTTACTCAATGTTTAACCGGACCATGGTAAAACGCATATTATGATGTAATACTTCCATGTTTACTTATCCTTGATAATGCAATTTTAAGCGTATCTGCATAAAATTGGTGTGGTTTCTTAGGTCGGGAAGTACCACCTATTGGTTTGTGGAACGACACCTTGTATGATACGTGGTTCACGAGAAATTGAAGAAGCTTTATTGAATCACTTGGGGGTGAAGCGCAATGGTCAGTTATCAATCTTGTTTTTCTCCCATTACATTCCAGTAACCAAATTTTATTCTTTACACGTTGAAGTAATTAAGTTTTTTATAAGAATTAATTTCTTTGGATATCTCATTTACAGAAGTAACAAAGGATGGTTTGTTTTCTGTTGGAGAAATGGAATGCATGGTAAGTTTTTAAGCAATGTTTTTAGATTTATATGTTTCTTAATTAGATTCAGCACTGAGAACGTATTAAGAACTTCTCTTGGATTGTTTTTGAATTACTTCAAGTTTATTGAGAAAGAATTTAAAAGAAACATCATGAACTATTTTGCTGTACATTAATTTATATCTAACTGAATAAAAAAGAAGTCCCTACAAATAATTTACCACATTTCCAAGAGCAGTGTGGTCAAAAACTAGGGGCAAGCATGTTATCCGGTTTTGCCAAAGATCAGATAAGTATGATTGAATGAATCTATTGGTGTCATGCAGGGATGTTGTGTGAATGCTCCTATGATTACAGTGGCTGATTACTCAAACGGATCCGAAGGATATGCCTATAACTACTATGTATGTATTCCTATTATTAATCATTGTTATGGTTCTTGTGTTTCCATCTGAAATATTTTCGAGCTTATCTTGCTTTATTTTATGCTCATTCCAGGAAGATGTAACACCAACGAGAGTAGTTGAGATAGTAGAGGCGCTGAGAAGGGGTGAGAAGCCCCCGGTAAGAAAATATCAACTAGGAACATCTTCATTGTTCTGTTCATGTTTAAGATTCTCATTACGGAAAATTGCTAAAAGATTTCCCATTACAAAATTTATTACCTAAGGTAAAGGATCCAAGTCCTCGAGCAGATACAACTCATCTTCAGTGGGTGTAACTCTTCTTTAGCTTTGTTCAACATATCTTTAGCTATGTGCAAATATTTTTTGTTTTGCCCATATTTGAAAATAGGTTATATATAGCTGATGAAGAATTGCATTGGGGTCCTTAAACAAGTTTTAGGTATCTTTGTGGGCAAGAAATGTTGCGATGAGGGATATTTTTAGCAATTTTCCCTTCTTCATTATTTCATGCTCTGAATTTAAATCGTCTCTTTTCTTATCATAGCATGGCACCCAAAATCCCAAGCGGATCAAGGCTGGACCTGAAGGAGGGAATACCACTCTATTAAGCGAGCCAACGCCGCCTCCATGCCGTGACCTGGACGCCTGCTGAAGTATGATGCTTCTGATTTCAATAATGTAAGGTTCACACACATTGGAGCTTGCTTTATTCGTGTATTGATAAATTTTCTTTCACACACACACTCCCAATTTTTGTATCTGCCTTCCAGGATGGTGACTCTTCAAAGATGGTCCATAAAAATGCCATTCATCTCGTCATGTTTCCTACTGTATCAGTGTTATCTATACATTAATGGTAATGATGATGAAATCTGACTTACACTGTGATATAAAATAAGGTATACATATCCCTGGTACTAACAAACCGATTTCTATCGCAGCTCAAGGGTATGATAATTTTCATTTGGTTAAGCAGAATGTGCAAATAAGATTATTGAAATGTCTTGAATAATTTTAAGTCTTGTGAGATAAGGTTAATATAGGATGTCGTTTTGATAAGTTAAAATATTATGTAAGCCTTGGTTGGGAAGAAAATTAGGGAGGTAAAAATATTAGTAGGGAAAATTTCTAAAAATAGTAATTTTTTTTTACTATTTTAAGAAACTTTCTTTCTTCTATTTTTATTTTTATTTTTCTCTTCATCTAAATATAGCTAGCGTAAGGATTTGTGAAATGACATTGAAGTGTAGGACTGGTGAAATGGTTTAATGTTTTTTATTTGGTGTTAAAACCAAGAATTTCTGTGTTTCTTTATTTACTTAACGAAGCTCCCTAGAATATTTTTGTCCGTTGTAGGTAGTTGTAGTTCTCAGCATACTGTAGTCTCAATGTTATCTTACTTTCTCCTTTTTTTTTCTGGGTTGAAGTTAAAATGTTAATAATCTCCTTTTTACTGACTACTCACTATTAACTCTCTTTTTTTTTAATTTGGTCCCAATAGTTTATTTTGTTTAAATTAGATTCTTATAGTTCGATAGGTTATAAGATGTGTTATAAGCATCAATTTATTGAGTGTAAAAATCGTTAATTTTAATTTATAAAATTTCATAGATTTTGTGGATTTTTTTTTTCTGTTTCGTTTCACTGTTTTAATATTCATGCATTTCTATAAATTAAATTATATAAAATTGTAGATTAAAATTAATGGATTAAATAATAAAGGCTCATTTTAAACAAAATAAACTTTATTTTAAAATTAAAGTAAATTATAAAGACTAATAGATTAATTTTACTTAAAAAAATTAATAATATAACATCAAAAGCTATTCTATAATCGAATATTGTCAGAGTTAACTATAAATAACTCTTCAAATATAGTTTTATTTTTCATCTACAATTTGAAGCTCCAATTTTGGTTTAATCAATAAGTGTTATTTCATAACTCAAAAATTAAGGTTTGAATCCCGTTGGTAAATGTATTTATAATTAATATTTGATAGTGCTTCGGATATGACTATCTTTTATTACAGATCGTTTACTAATAAATTTTTTGATTTTATGAGTTATGAGTCTTTATTAACTAGATTCATTTTACATTTACTCTAACTAATATTAATCTTTTTAGATAATTGACTTAAGAGTTGTCGTTTAACTTTAAATTTAAATATAGGTATTTAAAATTATAATAAAATAGTACTATCTAAAAATTAAATATATTCTTAATAATTATATGTCCCATATCTTCATTAATTAAACCTATATATTATAGGTATTGATAAGATTATTTTAATTTAATTTAAATCCTTTGACTCATACATAAAATAAGCACAAGCCCAGTATGTCATTGTCATCAACGCGAATGTTTTGTCCTTTGCGCACATCACCGCAAGTTTCTCTAGTCTGGGGTTAAGAACATCGAGAGTTATCAACGGGGGTTGGTCCGAGTGATAAGCGGCTCGGTATCGCTTAAGCGAGGTCTCGAGTTCGAGCCTTGGCGTACGCAGAAAATTCCCGTTGGGAGACTCACCCACCATAGCCAGGTGCGCGATACGGGTCGGATCCGGATGTAGTCGGGGCAAAGCTCCGGTGAATCGGGTGGAGAAAAAAAAAAAAAAGAACATCGAGAGTTCCATAGTCTATTATTCCACGAGACGCTTAATTGGGAACAGCACAAATAGCTGCGTTTAGAAGGAGTCGTTGATGACTAAGCAACCCACGTGTATATCTCTACAGTCCCATTTGGAGAAAGCATCGTCATCTTCAGCTCCAAGATTCGATTCGATTTCTGCCCTTCAGGTCACTTCTTCCATTTTCCCTCTCCCCCATACTTTCTTGCTCTCTGTTTCGGTCCCGAGAAAATTCTGATACACCCATTTCTTCTTTTAAATGTATCCATGTAATAGTCAAAATGGATTATGGATCTTTCGCCAATAAACAAGTACTGTAGTATTGATATCATTTACTGGGTCAAGGTTGTTACTTGTTATTCAATAGCGAATAGAAGGGAGAGATTAATCCTGTTATTGTTTTTCGGCAGTTTGAAGCCGAGAAGAGATGGGGAGTGCATCATCCGTGTTGACTCAATATGATATTGAGGAAGTTCAAGACTACTGCAATAATTTATGTAGGTCTTCTTTACCTTGCTCTGGCTTTAACATTTTTCTCCAAATTTTGCTGTGTTTATTTGAGTTTGGTCTAACTTTGGTGTGAAAATCAGTTTCCCAGCAGGAAATAGTGGCCTTGTATGAAAGATTTTGTCAACTTGATCGTAGTGCCAAGGGATTTATTTCAGCAGATGAGTTCCTATCTGTTCCTGAGTTTGCTTTGAATCCACTTTCTCAGGTAAAGAGTTGTTTCGTATTGAGATTCTTGAGTTATTGTGGGACCCCTGCAATTCATAATGCTCCTATCTGATGGATGATTTGGTTATTTGCAGAGGCTGCTCAAGATGGTGGAGGGTTTGAATTTTAAAGACTTTGTAGCCTTCTTGTCTGCATTTAGTGCCAAAGCAAGTGCACAGCAAAAAATAGAACGTATGTATCAGTTATATGGCAGTTTCATGTGTGTTCTTTATACTTGCGTGTCTGGTTTAAAAAAATTCTTAGGTGGATTTGGTCTTAGAAAAATAAGGCAAATACATTCACGAATTACATGTAAATATTGCAGAAGGTTTAGTTCTCTATGATAAACTAATCTGACTAAAAATCTCGTTAGTTTATTGATAGTATAAGAGCTTGAGCAGTAAAAAAATATACTTGTCCATTTGGGACTTATTATGATCTGGCAATTACACATGTTGAATTTTGGGAACTGCATATCCATAGACTTTAGACTTGTTAATTGATTAAGTATGGCCTTAGGGGCCATAGGGAAGGACTGAATTCCATGGTAATGTGAGCATGTAAAACTTTGGAGATAGGTAATCATTTTTCGGTTATCGTACTCGTATTATTTACAAGCCTTATAGGCTAAAACAGATTCTAAGATAGGCTGGTGTAGATGCCCTAAGCTGACGATGAATAGGCATTTACATGTGTTAGAAGTGGATCCCATTAAGTGTCCAATTATCCTTTGCTTGGTCTTTCTACACCAGATTTACCCAGGAATCTTTCCTGGAAGGTGTGTTTGAAATTGTCGCAGAAACATGGTTTTGACCATGTTTACCACATTACGTTGTAATGGCTTCCACCTAATAGAAATTATGAATGCAAAGTTCGCATCATGCATTTATAAACAATAATTATGTTGGTTTTTCCTTATCAGTGTTAATGTGGATAGTTATAGTTACTTGTTTTTCTCTCTTGTAGTTATCTTCAAAATATACGATTCAGATCGTAATGGAAAGGTGTCTTTCAAAGATATGCTGGAAGTCCTAAAGGATCTGTCTGGTCCATTCATGTCTGATGTACAGAGAGAGGTATCATCAAAGATCTACACAGTTTTGCTTAGTTAGTAATAAGCGCTTTTATTACTTGTTTGATATCTATATTGAAATCTTTGTATACTGAAATGTAATTTCCACAAAATGGTAGATGAATCACACAACGCCATTATGTTTATGAATAATTTTTAAGAATCCATTTTGCCTTCTCTGCTGTTTGGATTACCTGTAGACATATTGCATTTCCATTTGATAAAAAATCTCATTTCTTTTTAACTCCGTACAAGACAATTTTACGCTCCTCTTCAGTTATGTTGATAGCTTGAGGCTTAAAGTGGACCTTGACTAATTTTGTTCTCTATTATCTGTTCCTCAGCAAGTTCTGAGCCAAGTTCTAAATGAAGCAGGATACTCAAACGACTCCTACTTGACATTGGATGACTTCATTAAGGTTTGTGCATTTGAGTACTTGATTCCTGTAACAAATTCTAATACACATCATGAGAGGGAGGCCGCTTGTTGAATGGATAAATTCGAGTTTTTTCTTAAGAAAAAAAAATCTGGTTCATTAGAATGTGTTGTCGTATTTAACTTCTGGAACTTAATATGTAATATAGTTGACTTTCTTAATTTTATTTTTCTTTTAATTTCCTTGGCCACAAGGGGAGGCACCTATGAGATACTGTACCTGTTACTAGATAAAGCTACAGAAAGAAAGTAGGAAAAATAAATAAATGGCCATAGATGCTTGGCATTAATGGATAATTATATGGTGAAAATACTTTAAACAGTTTGTCTGGTGCATTTTTAGTCCTGAAATTAGCTCTGCTTTAGGTGCTCTTTATGCAAAAATGAGATATGTGGAAATCATCAATCATCAGTATATATATAATAAAATCTATAAAAAAGAAAATACTCCTCCAGTCCACAATATAGGCCTAGATTTAGACATGTACATGGACCAGATGAAGTAATTGGCACATTAAAGATATAAAAATATTGTAGCACTTTCAAACTCTATCATTATTAAAAGTTAAAAGACTACATTAAATGGCAGTTGCCTCCTTAATGGTATGAAGTGCAAAATAGGGGAAAAATTAAATGCCCTAGATACTAGGGAACTGAATTATATTTTGAACTAAGACGAGTTGGAAGAAAATGCCTTGTATTGGGGGGACCGGAAGAGTACTATTTATAAGTTACAGTATGACTTACTTTAAACTCCATAAGAAGCACGGGACCCACACAATTTAATTGGAACTTGGAATTGAATAGGCTTTTCTGAACATTTTGAAAGAACTTGGGTTGCTTACCAGCACACAAGAGTTTATAATTTTGTGCAATATCAATGGGTGAAATAGTCACTCAATAGGTAAAGAATTAAGAAAAAATATGCACATAATTCGAGTTTAGCTGTACATTTAAATCTGATATGGATCTACTTGGAGTTTATTCCTGTTTGTAGAGAGTTGTTTTTCTTTTATATATTTTCTAATATTTCATTTTATCTGTCACAGGTTCTTGGCGGTTCAGACCTAAAAATGGATGTTGAAGTTCCTGTTGATTAGGATAGCCTGCAATTTTCTCAGCTTTCTTGAGGAACAAAAATTGGACAACATGTTACACCCAATTCTTGTAACATAGTTCATATTGAAATGAAAGTACATAAATACCAATGTTCATTTTTATCTTGGGAATCAGATTTTAGTTGCCACGTTCAGTACAAGATTAGAGGGCAAAACAAAAGGAGAAATAGAGTACGCAATTCCAATAGAAAACTCAGTTGAAAAACTTGAGCTTGTTAGTTTTTTTTTATGCACATGAAATTTCCTGTTCAGTTGCAGATTTTGTTGAAGACTTGTTTACACAAGCACGTCTTAGTGCGTGTTTGGCATAGCGTTTTAGAATGGATTCTAGGCCAAAATCGCGGTTTGAAAATTTTTTACACAAACAGCAATTTTTGTTGAGAATTGATTTTGAGCAAAACCTCGGTTTGAAACCTAGGTTTTGAATAAGCTACTGAAAATAGCTTTTAGTTTGAAACCTAAGTTATAAATTATCCAATTACTATTATACTCTTACTTTTTCTTACATCCGCCCTCCTCTCTTTTCTCTATCATCTCTCCTCTCTTCTCTTATCTCTTTTTTCTCTTTTCTCTCTCTTCTCTTATCTCTCTCCTCTCTGCTCTCTATAGTTTCTTCTCTCTCCTCTTTCTTCTCTATCATCTTTCATCTCTCTTATTTTTAATCATATCATACCTTATAATTTACCAATATAAAAAATGATTCTACTATTAATCATCTAAACATCTCTATTCTCAAAATTTATTCTTCTCAAAATCTATTTTCTAAAATCTATTCTTCCCATAATCTATTCTCTAAAAGTTAATCTAAACACACCCTTAATTGGCTTTCTTCCTATGTGACCTCTTATTCTCGAAATTTTGTAAACGACGTTGAAAAAGCACGTGACTAAGGTTATCGGTCTTTTCCCAACCTACTATTCTATTGATTCGTTCTGATCCAAGAAGATCGAAAGTGTCTTTATAAGCAATCTGAAGAATCCGCATTGTGTTTAAGGGCAAATATTTCTTAAAATACTCATGTTTCATAGCTTCGTACGCATTGTTTTTTTATGAAAATTCATGGATCCTACCAACCACTGTGTACGAAATTGAGATTATAATATAATTAAGAGTTAAAAAACATTTTTATTTCGGAAGTATTTCGTAAAAAGTTAATATATCCTAAAAATTTTATAAGGGTTAATGTCACCTTAAATTTTTTTTTTAGGATAATAATGTTGTGGTGTAATTGTACCCTGACTTAACGGAAGGGCAGACGGAAATGATTCCCATCCCTTTAGATTAGGCGTGTGTTAGGATAAATTTTTAGAAAAAAATTTAAAAAAAAATAGCTCTTAGACAGTTTATAGAAAAAAAATTTATAAAAAAAAATAATTTTAAATAAATAAGTATTAGGATAATTATTTTAAAATAATTTTTTATATTAATAAATTATTAAAAAATATATGATTTTATTAAAAAGAGGAGAGAGAGAGTAGAGAAAAGAGATGGTGAAGAAGAGAGAGGAGAGAATATGAAGAAAAGAGAGGAGAGAGAATAAAAAAAAGAGAAGAGAGGGTGTAAGAAAAAGTGAGAGTATGTTGGAAAAATGATTCAAAATGTGCGGGAGGAAATCTCGGGAACTGCTTCAAAAAAATCTCTAGAATGATCTCAATGTGCTACAGATTGTGGGTCGCTGAAAATCGGGAACTTCGACGATGGGTAGCTAAAAATTAAGAATGTGAGGTGCTAAAAATATGGAATAAAAGTATAGTTGATTTATTTCATTAATTTTTATTGATGTATTCCTTTAATCTTGGAAGTCAGTTGCTGCTGCTAGGAAGTGTTTTATTTAAGGCCTGTTTGGATAAGATTTTAAAAAAGTACTTATGAAAAAAAAGGGTTTATGGACAACTTATGAAAAAGGGCTTTTAGAGAAGAGTTTATGGAAAAAAAGTGGTTTTGAATAAATAGGTGTTTGGATAGTTATTTTTAGAATGACTTTTTATGGTGGTAAATTACCAAAAAGGGTATGATTTGATTTAAAGTAAGAGAGAGGAGAGAGGTAGAGAGAAGATAAGAGAAAGGAGAGAGGGTGTAAGAAAAAGTAAAGATAAAAGAAGAGAGAGGAGAGAGGAGAGGGGTAGGTATAAGAGAGGAGAGAGTGTGTAAGAAAAAGTAGGGGTAATATAGTAATTGGATAGTCCATAAGCTCTTTTACTGTTGAAAAAACTATTTTAAATAGCTTATTCAAAACCATGGTTTTGCCTAAAAGCACTTATGGACAAATAAGTCTGTTTGTTTTAAAATTTCCTCAAACCAAGGTTTTGCCCAGAAGGGCTTATAAAACCTTGGTTTGGGTGTGTTCCAAACACACCCTAAGTATTCAAAGAAATAAAAATTGCAGAAAGCATTTTACCTCTGCACTTTCTAGTGTCTTTTATTTTTTTGCGTTTTTCTCTGTTCTTTAGCCTCAAACCAGCGAGCTATGGGTTTTAAAGTTTCGATCTTGACACCGTGCAAGATCTTGCAACTATGTGTATTTAGCCATTGAAGCCTGTAAGCTCCAGTTGTGTGGACGGACGACGTCAGAGGAGCAAAATTTGAACGCCCAATAGGATTGTTCAAGATAGACATCATCGGAGGGACCTGTTTTGGAGGAGTTCATACCTATAAAGATAAGGGCATCCTCGGATTGTAGGGAAGAAGACGATGAAGATGAGCAGCACTCGATTGTAGGAAAGAAGACGGTGGTGGTTTTGGTTAATGGATGAGGGAGAAAGGAGGGAGAAGATGATGAGGTGGAGAGGTAGAAGAATGTGACGATGTGACATCAAGTGTCACTTGGTACACACAATTAGGTCAACTAACCGTTTGAACTATTAAATTAAGATAACATTGTTACGAAATTAAGTTTATAGAGTGAGCTCCTTATAAAATTTTTAGGATATATTAACTTCTCGTGAAATACTTTCAGTGTGCCCATTAACCCTATAATTAATCATCTGGTATCTTAAAATACTAAAATTGATTGATAAAGTCAAACACTTAGCTGAATAAAATCAAAAGCTTCCACACAAACATATATTCAACAAGAAGCTTTGGTAACTAGGAGAGAACTACAGGAAACAGGGTCTGCTCAAAACTTGTACTCTCTTTTATGGAAAGAAAAGTTAACATGATATAGGAGGAAGGGGGGGGGGAGTTAACATGTACTCTCTATTGTTCTTTTTTAGTAAAAAAGAGAGCTAAATGTCTAATTAAACTAATAAAACTAATATCTTCTAAACTCACATTTACTACAAGGTGTCATAAAGATATTGAATTCGTGTCCTGCACATCTGAGGTACCTTGTGTTGAATGTGTATTTGAGAGATAATTCTTATATAGTTTAGTTTTATTAGTTTAATTAGGCGTTTAACCCTATCTTTTATAAAATAAAAAAAGTATGATATAGGAAAAGTCTATGATCCAAGAATCTTAGATTTACTTATGTAGTGTGTAGTAAGAAACCATCATTCACTTCTGTTATATTTCCTTCCAGCCAATTTCCTCAACTTCTCTACTTCTTGGTAAGAATATAATATCCTTCTTCACTAACCTTGTGACACTCATGCATGATGTAGAGAAGCAGAGATTTAGAGTTTAGAGTTTAGGATTTTAAGAACATCTTTTTGGCCAAATTTTATTATAGGTGTTCAAACTGACACGTAATGGAAAGTCAGATTCGTGATGGATTTGTTACTGTATATCTATGCTCCTTGCAAAAATGTGAAGAAATGTCGGTCTTGTGGAAGAAGAAGATGGAGAAACTTGATTGTCATTTCAGCTCCAGAGAGAAGCATTCAAAGTTTGAGAAGCTTAAGGTTGCAAAAGCAAGTGGCAGCAACAAGAGCAAAATGGTGATTGAAAACATCAGAGTCTTTTTTTCAATGCTTCTTCTGAGTGTCTCTGTTCTGTTGCTGACACAACTAGCAGGCAAAGAGAAATGTATAATAGAATCAAGGATTGCATAGTAAAAAGGGTGTTCCCAGTTGGTGAATTAGAACATCTTAATCAGCGTCTGAAGATACTTGAAGACATGGAGAGTATGAAGCAAGCTATACTTTGGCATGTGAAAGAAAAGAGAGAAGGTGGTTGAACAGAATTTACCATTACTTTCAGCGTATGCAATATATGCTTTGGCATACAAATGAAGTAAAAGCAGAACAAGTTTTTTGCCACAAGAAATTGATTATGAAGACTCCAAAGGTATTTCCTTTTGTTCCAAATCCTATTACATATTTGTTGCATTTGGGGAGATCACGTATGATACACAGGGAAAGATATAAACGATACACACACACATATACATATATTTCTTTTGGTTTGGGGTTCTCCCCATAAAGAGAATATATGTATATGTGTGTGTGTATATATCGTTTATGGAGTACTCCCCATAAAGAGAATATAGAATAGTTTTCATTTTCTGATAAATTTGGTACGTAATTACCAAGGTTGGACTCAACTTTTGTGTGATTACTAATGTTTCTGCAGGATTGTCAAGAAACTAAAACTTGCTGTTCTAGATTTTATTGTTCAAGAATCTAATCCTATGTTAATGGATATTCCCTTTCTTTCACTTAAATTTCAGCACAAGGTAAAATTCCATTGCTAGTTTTATAACTGATTAATTCATAATCTGTTTAAGTTATACAATAGGATGGAGGAGCTGTCACAGGTCTGCCAGAGGTTCTATCCCATAATTTTAATCCCTCCTTGATCACCATAGGATTCCAAGCTGCTATTTCTTTTTCCAAGAAACTGTAAACTACTCCCACATGTTCATGATTCTTCCATCTGAGTTATCAAAAGTATGATTCTCCACAAGTTGTATTCATTGAAGTTCTTAAAGTATTTTCATAGATCTTAATACTTCAGGAATATAACA
Organism: Leucaena leucocephala; assembly: GCA_037074615.1. Lineage (NCBI taxonomy): Eukaryota > Viridiplantae > Streptophyta > Magnoliopsida > Fabales > Fabaceae > Leucaena > Leucaena leucocephala. Next base: position 17,536,167 of record CM073555.1, on the reverse strand, counting down.
ATTGTGCAGAAGATAAAGTAACTTTAAAGTGAAAACCAAAAATGAAAACAAGTGCCTCAGATTTTAGAGGGGGAAGATGTGACTGTGCAGTTATGTCAAGTTCAAATTTCCGGTGTAATAAGAAATACAAAGAAAAATTATTAGCCGTTGATTCAATGACTGATTCAAGTAAACTATGTTCAAATGAAAAATTTTACCCATAATCGCAGCATGCAAAGTGAGACCAATGACTTGTGCAGGAAAAATTATAATTCCGGCAACAAAACACCTAATGAAATAGATTATTGGCCAGAACCAAATATGCTTACAGTCTACACCATTGTGAATCTCCCAATATAGCATTAACAGATGAAAATCAATCCAAATGGAAGATGCACAGATATGGATAATTATGTTATGCAGTTCTTTATATTTCATTCTACAAGTATAAGATACAACTATGCATAACAGAGTGGTATTATGTATAAACTAAACCAAAAAGAAGTGGCACCCCTCAAATCTCTCCCCTATATCCACCTGAACCAAAATAGTCTCTTCTACTATTTGCAATGGCCATGCTTTTCTGATGTTCCAGCTTGGGGCAGTCACGAATGCGGTGACCAAGCCCACCACAATAGGCACAACCCTTGACCCCACTTTTACCAGTGATTTCATCATTATCATCCATTGGATCATTCAAATCTGCTAAAACAGGGGGAATGCGCTGTTTCGCTTCTTGCAACAGATGTTTCAAATCAAGCAAGGTTGTCTCAGTTTGATTCTTGTTTATGAATGTTGTTGCTATGCCTGTCTTGCCACATCTTCCAGTTCGACCAATCCTATGAACATAATTTTCGATCTCATTAGGCATGTCATAGTTAATAACATGCTGAATATCGGGGAAGTCCAACCCCTTGGATGCGACATCGGTTGCAACCAACACATCTTTCTTCCCAGACTTAAAGGCTGCAATGGAATACTCTCTTTCTTCCTGATCTTTGCCTCCATGAACAGCCACTGCTCCAACTCCTTTCAGGAGAAGATATTCATGAATGTCATCCACATCTGCCTTGTTCTCACAGAATATTAAAACTGGAGGTGGGGTTTTTTGCAGGCACTCAAGCAGATAAACTATTTTCGCCTCTTGCTTAACATACTCCACTTCCTGGATTACATCAAGATTCGCCGCCCCCGCTCGCCCCACGTTGACAATAACAGGTTTCACCAGGGCACTTCTAGCAAAATTCTGAATCTTGGTCGGCATAGTGGCAGAAAATAAGAGAGTCTGCCTTTGAGCTTTCAAGTGATCAAACACTTCTCTTATGTCATCTTCGAATCCCAAATCTACCAATCTATCAGCCTCATCTAAAGTTAAATACCTGCAATTATCAAGATTCATTTTTTTCTTCGCCAACATATCCTTCAACCTGCCGGGAGTGGCAACAACAATATGAACACCCTTCTTCACGACATCTAGCTGAGATCTCATATCCACTCCACCAATACAAAGCAAAGGCCTAAGTTCATGATATCCAGCTTCTCTCAAAGGTATCAGAAACTGTTCGACCACCTCATAAGTTTGTCTAGCGAGTTCCCTCGAAGGACAAACAATCAAACCGAATGGACCTTCTCCTGGAACAATAGGCATCATAATTTCCTCCTGCAAAGCAAGCATGATCATTGGCAATACAAAGACAAGAGTTTTCCCTGATCCTGTGAATGCAATCCCAATCATATCCCTCCCAGATAAGATCACAGGAAGACCTTGCACTTGAATAGGTGTTGGCTGCACAATCCTTTTGGCTTTCAGCTTGTTCAAAATTGACTCAGGAAACCTCATATCCTTGAAATTCTTAATTGGAGGTGGGATATCTTCACCGTTGACGATTATATGCCACTGCTTCCGAATCAAATCACGTTTCTTTTTAGACATTCTTCTGATGGGTAAAGGTGGCTTCCATCCTGTAGGCAAAGGCTCTGTATAAGTGATCCCCTTGGCCAATTCTCGAACAGACATTAGGGTTTTTCGATCTGATAAGTTCTCAATCATCTCCTTTTCCTGTCGAACAATCTGCTCTGTAGGACTAATTTCAGGTTGATCCCGTTTCAACTGGGAAGCCTTAACAAGAAGACTTGGTTTAGCCTCAGCCACTCTTGACTTCTCCCAATCATCATCAACTGTGGAGGAAGATGATTTCCCTTTTCGTTCAAGAACCTTCTGAGCATCCATGGCCCTCCGCTTGGCCACGGGCACATACTCCACGTAATCATCATCTACTTCCATATCAACTACAAAATTGCAGTTCCTATAAGGGATTAAAAACAGATTATTGCCAATAGATGCAACAAAAACAAGCGGAATTGACAAAAACACTAATTTTGGTATCCTACGAGATTTTCACATCGAACACTAGTTCATCACCCACGATGGTTCGTAAAAAAGTAGGAACTTCGCCATTTAGAAATGAAGAAAAAACGCCTAACCGTGATAGCCGAAGATGATCTCCAATAAGAAAGAACAAAGCGTCAAGCAGCGTCCCACAGTCCGTTGTCGTTCCAGTAGGAGGTCATATAGGAATGAGGAAACAAAGATGAAGCCTCCGACTTATAAGCTTTTAGCCGCCATATCATATTTCCTGCTAAACCCTATTTAGTTTTTTTTTTGTCCCTAGCAGTAATAAATAGTTATGAAAATAAAACAATAACAGACCACACACTTAGGTGTGTTTGGATTAATTTTTAGAGAATAGATTTTGAGAAGAATAGATTCTGAAAAATAGATTTTGAGAAGAATAGATTCTAGAAAAAATAAATTTTGGGAAGAATAGATTTTTGGAATAGAAATGTTTGGATGATTAGTAGTAGAATCACTTTTTATATTGATAAATTACTAAAAAGGATATGATTTGATTAAAAGTAAGAGAGAGGAAAGATGATAGAGAAGAAATGGGAGAGAGAAGAGAGTGTAGAGAAGAGAGAGGAGAGAGAAAAAGAGAGATAATAGAAGAGAGAGACAAGAGAGGAGAGAGTGTAAGAAAAAGTAAGGGTAGAATAGTAATTGGATAATCTATAATCTAGGTTTCAAACTAAAAGCTATTTTCAGTGGCTTATTCAAAATCTAGGTTTTAAACCGAGGTTTTGCCCAAAACCAATTCTCAACAAAAATGACTGTTTGTGTAAAAAAATTTCAAACCGCAGTTTTGGCCAAAATTAATTCCTCGAATTGATATCCAAACACACACTTAATTATAGGGCTGATAATTTGGGTTGGGCCCGCGGGCCCAATCTGCCAACCCTTCCAAAAACTGGCGGGTTGGGTTGCAAAAATTGTAACCCACTTTGATGCCATGGCGGTCTCGGGTTGGGGGTTCCCCAACCCGCCTCCCCCCAACCCGCGGCGGGCCAACCCGTTTTCGGCGGGTTAGCCCGCATTACCACCCCTACTTAATTATAATAAAGTAATGTCATGGTGTTGTGATAAAATGTTTTGTTTATTTTTAAAATATAAAAAATTTATGAGTTAAATAGTAAATACTTACATATTAGCTACTTATAAAACTTTATATTAGTGATTTAAATAACTCCTTATTAAATCTATCAGCCTTTGATGATATATTTATAATTTTCCTTCAACACTATTGCCCAAATCCTGCTTTATTAGTGCTTTTTACATTTTTTTTTTTTTGCCATAATAACATGGAATTTCTTAACACAAAATGGTACAGCTTGACCTGAAATGCCCCGCAAACCATTTGAGGTCTGAAAAGTGAAAACGCACACAAGCAATCGAAGATGGTCTAGGGCTTACGAGCAGAAGAAGAGATCGAGTAAGGAGAGAGCAGGGATCGGAGAAGAAGGCAGAATACTAGTTCGAGAAGAAGGTCAGCGAGAGGAAATCGAAGAAGAAAGCTCAGCGAAGGTAAGCAGAGTACTGGTTCGATTTTTGTTTCTGTTCTCTCTCTGTCTCCTTGTCCATTTTTGTTTCTGCTGTTCATAACGTAAGCATTTCCATGAAACATTTGCTTCTTCGCTTATATTACGTGCATATTTGGATACGAAGTAAACTAGGTTTTAAAAAAAAATTGAACTAAATTTTTATTTAAAATAATTTTAAATTAAATTATAATTTTAAATCATAATTTTAGATAAACAAATAATTTTTAAAATAATAAAAAAAATTATAAATTATTTAATTATTATTTTTTTTTATTTTTTTATTTTTTTTTTCTCTTCTCTCCCTTCTTCTCTCAGCTTCCACTCCTCTTCCTCCTCTTCCGTCGTTCTCTTCTCTTCTATGAAAACGCCGTGACAACGACGAAGGAAGACGGAAGCTGTGCTATCTTTTTTTCTCTTTCCTTTTTCCCTCACTGTGTAACTGTGTTTTCTTCCACTCTTCGAAGCACGCGTACCCAGAGCCTAGAAAGGGATGGTGATGGTGGCTATGGACTTTGTGGCAGTCAATATGCTTGATTCTCTACGTCCTACTTGTGTGGTGCAAATGCAACTCCAAATTCTGTGATCTAAATATTTTGGAGGTTTCAATTTATTAATCCTAGTAGTGTTTGGATTTTATATTAGAGCCAGTATGAAGCAAACAAGTTATTTTGATTCCTTGTCTCTGTCAGGATAATACTAATTCATGGGTTGTTGAAATTCGAAAGTAACAAAGTTTGCCTTTTACCTGTTTGTAAAAATAACAAGTTGTTTTATTTATTTTTTTATTATATACTCTTTCTCATAATTTATAAATTATAAAAATTTATCCGATAATAATAATCTAAATATTTATTTATTTAGAATTTTTTTTATAAATTTTTCTCTAATTTTTTTTTAAAAACTATCTAAAACTTTTTTTTTCATAATTTTTTTTTAAATTTATTCAAATTAGCGGAGAAGAATATTTTTTTCCCAAAAAAGCACATCATTGTCTTGCCTCTGATGGGTTCGAAAAAATTCAAAATGGATGGAAAGAACAAGAATGCGTATTCCGAAATTTTAAAACCTATCAAGAAGAAGAAAAATACCTATTTCGAAATAAGAAGCAGATTCTAGTTTTTCCCCCCTTTCTGTGATCACCAATCAGAGCGTTTCAATGTTCTCCCATCCGCAATGGTTTCTCACATGGCAACTGCCCTGTCTCTTGGTAGAGCGTCTTCTTCACTCTCCTCCTTCGTTTTGGCGCCTAGGTTCAAATCTTCAGCCCAGAGAGAATGACATTTTAAACTATTTTAATGTTTAATTCTCATTTTGCTTATTTGAAAAGATAATAAAAAGTTCATAGGGTTATTGTCATGAATGGGCCATGGAATAGGGATGAGACGGCCCATAATGCAATAGATCCAAACAATGCAATGAATATTCTGGAAGAGAGGGATGCACAGCCACGTAGGAGTAACTATCTCCGCAGGCTTGTATCAAAAAAAAAAAAAAACTATCTCCGCAGGACCACATGGAAAATGCAAGCAATGGAGAAGGATAAGAAGGAGAAGGACCACGCAAGGAAGGAAGGATGATTTCAGGAACAATCTTCTCTTTGATCATTTCTATTTTCCCTCTGTAATTACTTATTGTGATTTTGTTGTTCGTGATGATTTTATCATTTCAACTCCAGTATTTTGCTTATCTATGCAATTTAGGATTCTCTGTAATCTTACTCATATTTAAATGCATCCAATAATACAGAGATAGATTGAATTACTTATAATTATCTATTACATTTTGTGCTTTCATTTCACGAGTCGTGGTTATGGCTGATAGCACGCGTTTGCAGACAAAATTAATGATTATTAGTTCGTAAGAAGGATGGTACATGGAGATTTTGTACTGATTATCGTGCTCTTAATACTGTTACTATTCCTATCCTATGCCTACGGTGGATGAGGTACTTGATGAATTAAAGGATACATGATTTTTTTCCAAACTGGATCTTCGTTCTGGATATCATCAGATTCTAGTCAAGCAAGAAGATCTCCATAAGACTGCTTTTCGAACTCATCATAGGTTATACGAATGGCTAATCATGCCATTTGGACTTTCCAATGCTCCAGCTACTTTTCAAGCATTGATGAATGACATTTTTTGACTTTTTCTTCGTCGATTTGCACTTGTTTTCTTTGATGATATTCTGGTGTATAGTGTGGATTGGCTAATGCATTTGTCTCACTTGAAACAAGTTTTAGAATGTTTGGCTTCAAATCAGCTATTTGCTAAGCTATCTAAATGTTCCTTTGCATGTGACAAAATTGAATATTTGGGGCATATTGTCACGACTGATGGTGTGGAGATGGACCTTGTGAAAATAGCTGCAGTTCAACAATGTCCAGTTCCTACTTTTGTTTCCCAGCTCAGAGGTTTTTTGGGCTTAACTGGCTACTATCGTCGTTTTATTCGACATTATGCTAATCTTGCAACGCCCCTGACTGATCTATTGCAAAAAGACGCTTTTGCTTGGTCTTCTAGTGCTTAAATTGCTTTTCAGAATTTGAAGACATCTCTAACTTCTGCACCTGTATTATCATTGCCAGATTGTTCACAACCTTTTGTCATTGAGGTCGATGCTTCAGGTTCTGGGATATGGGCTGTTATTAGTCAGAATAATCATCCCATCACTTATTACTCAAAGAAACTTTCTTCTAGGATGCAAGGGAACTTCATGCATTAACCGAGGCTATTTCAAAATTCTGGCACTATTTGGTGGGTCATTCTTTTATTATAAGAACTAATCAACAGAGTTTGCGTCATTTATCTAATCAGGTTATCCAAACTCCGGAACAGGAAGTGTTTTGCCCAAATTACTTGGGTATGATTATAAAATTGAGTACAAATCTAGCAGAACTAATATTGCTGCGAATGCACTGTCCCGCCCTTTTATGGCTGTTTCTTTTACTACTAATAAATTATTTGTACATATCCAGGCAGCAATTGCTGATTCAACTGAGTTGACAGAACTTCGCCAAAGGGTGGTCGATATTCCAACTCATTATCCTTTATATATAGTTTATAATGGGAGCTTATTTTACAAATGAGGACTGGTTATACCTCATGACGATAAGGAGCTCATTTCATTGATTATTAAAGAATTTCATGAATCCAAGATTGGGGGACATTCGGGGACTGTACGAACACATGCCCGGATTATGTGAAGTATATTCAGCACTGTACAATTTGCCAACAAGCTAAAACTATTCAGGCAACTCCATGTGGTTTGCTCTAACCACTTCCAATACCATCCAAAGTATGGGAAGATATTGCCATGGATTTTATAACTGGTTTGCCTATATCCAAAGGTTTTACTGTAATTTTTGTTGTAGTGGATCGTTTATCCAAATTTGCTCATTTTCTACCTCTTAAAACTCACTTTACTGCTGAATCTGTGGCTGAAATTTTTGTGAAATATATTGTGAGTTTGCATGGTGTTCCAAGGACAATTGTGTCAGATAGAGATAGAATTTTTACTAGCAATTTTTGGAAGCAGCTGTTTAAATTACAGGGTACATCACCACGCAAGGAAGGAAGGATGATTTCAGGAACAATCTTCTCTCTGATCATTTCTGTTTTCCCTCTGTAATTGCTTATTGCAATTTTGTTGTTCGTGATAATTTTATCATTTCAACTCCAGTATTTTTCTTATCTATGCAATTTAGGATTCTCTGTAATCTGACCCATATTTAAATGCATTCAATAATACAGAGATAGATTGAATTACATATAATTATCTATTACAGTTTTGTACACTGAGAGATGCTTCATCACTAAAAAAAAGAAGACATGTTGATCAAATGAAAGATGCACAAGGTAATAAATATGAAAACAGATGCACATAATTTATATATAAATAACATTGAGATAATTACTATGAGATCTCAAGGATTAGACTTAATTACTAAAATATCTTAATAACAAATGAGCAATATATATTTATTGTCATTTATTATACTAAAATTTATTATTATTAGCTCGTCAATTGTCATAAAGATTTTTAGATAATTAAATTATTTATTTAAAACTTTATAGTAATTCTCTCATGTCATACATAATTTGTTTCTTATATACATAATCAATCTTTATACATTTCAATCCCTTTACAAACCTAATTAAGTACATAATTTTTTCTTCATACAAGATAGTAAAAATGCACACAGGTCTCTCTTTTTGGCTCTTGAGGACAGCTCTTGAATTTTGGCTTTTGGGGACAACATTGCACAGGTCAACATAGACTTTACATGTTTTTCCTACTTTGCTTCAATGGACACTTTTTGACTTTTTGACAGCTCAAAAGGCAAATTTCTGTAGCATAATGCTTGTTTTGCTTTAATCCTCTGCTTAGAACATATGTGCAAATTAATGCCCATCCTTCACTGTACATTTTTTTTTTGTCAATTTGGATCAAGTGATGTAAAATCAAAATGTCCCTTATTTAAGCATTCTAAAGTAGTGTTATTCACCCATCATGGTCAGTTGATAAAAAGATGAGGCATATAATTATTTAAAATGTATTTGATTCTTAGAGAATATCACTTTATTGTGGTTCACTTGACTCGTGAGTCAGCTAGTGAAGGGGTGAGATATATAACCATTTGAAACATATTCGATCTTTGGGGAGTATCACTTTATTATGATTCCCTTGGATCGTGGGTGAACTCAATCTATTTCTAAAATAATAATAAAATAAAGTAGTGTTATTCAAACTACTCCCTTCGATCTTAATTATAAGAGTTAGTTAACTATTTTAAATAGATTAAAGAAGCTAAATAAATTAGTTAATTATGGCTAAATCTAACTATTCAAGATGAATTTATGTTATATACTATTTAATTTTACCAAAATTTATCAACTATCTCTTATATTAATTATGATTAACTAATTCATTTAGTTTTTTCAGTCAATCCAAAAAAAAATTAATTAGCTCCTATAATTAGACTCTAGTATATAATTTGAAGTGATACCAATATCTTATGGAATAAAAAGTGTTTATTATGTCTATAATATTTTCAATGTACAGCAATATGGTGCAAACATGTGAGAGGAAATAAGGTGCTTACAACAATTTTTGTTATAATACTGTCGTGAAGTGAAATTACAATGTTTAGCTTCAAAAGATTAGATGATTTTGCTAGATAGTTTTGCCGTCATAAACTGAGGAAGGCATTCCCCTATCAATCGTCCAAATGAAATTGTATATAAAACAATTTAATATTTTTTAAGAAGTATTAAGAAATATTAGCATTTAAAAAAGTTTGTATATTTATTTTATATTTAGTGAGATAACTATTTATATTGTTAAGTTTAATGGATCTTCTGTAACTGTTTAAATTGAGTACTTTTAAAGTTTAGTTTTTATTTTTATTTTTTTGAAATCAATTATAACTTAAATAACAAATATATATATAATTTATCAATTTTTAAATTTTTTTATAAAAAATTTAGATAGATTCGACACTAATCCTCTACTAAAGTCAGGACCTAGTCTTAGGGTTCATAGAGTACTTACAGAGAACTTATAAGATTATCTGTTAAAAAAATTTCACAATAATAACCGGAATATAACTTAAGTCTTTACGAGATATAAATATATTTTTTATTATCTATATCAATTTTTATTATATCAGTTTTTAAATTTTATAGCATCATCATTTCTTTAAAAGTTAAAAAAAATAGACTAGAAACCGGGGGCAATGCATGTTATCATACTTTCTAAATCAAAATATTTTTCTATAACACTTTCAACATAATATAGTTCATTTTGAAGATAAAGCATTCAAAGCTGGGAACAATAACCCTACGCGAGTTTAGCTTTAGAAGGTTCGGAGACTATCGCTAAAGAGAGGGGTTCAATCTCTAGAAGTGTTACAGTAATCGCTAAAGAGAGAGGTTTCAATTTCTAAAAGTGTTACAGTATTGAGGGTTATTGCTAACTATAAACATTTTAATATCGTTTAAATAAAATATTAAGTTTAAGTCTTAACATATATAAAAATTTTTATTAGGAGACTCACCTATTATAGCTAAATACGCAACGTGGATTGAATTCGGATATAATCAAGATAAAATTATAGTGAATTGGATAAACAACTAACAAAAATAAAAGTGTTTCAGTAATTGATGAAGTATTTTTATAGTTAGGTAAAATGAAAATACTATCAAAGTTAGCACGAATGGATCTAATTTTTTTTGGGAAAAATCCTAAAAAAAATCTATTTAAAATTTAAAAGGATAAAAAGGCTCATAAATTTTGAAAAAGACAGATTAGGCAGGAGGCCCAATCTGTCATTTTTAAATTACTGTGCACAGCTGCAAATACCATTATGGGAGTTGTAAATACCATTAGCAGATTTGCAAATACCATTATAGAAATTCAAATACAACTAGCAGAGTTGTAAATACCATTGAAAAAGTTGCAAATATCATTACAAGAGTTGCAAATACCATTGACTGAGTTGTAAAAAGTACAATTTTATTTTTTATTTGCAACTCTGCCAATAGTATTTGCAACTCCCATAATGGTATTTGTAATTGTGCACAGTAATTTTTAAATGACAGATTGGGCCTCCTGCCCAATCTGTCTTTTTCCAAATTCATGTGCCTTTTTATCTTTTTAAATTTTAAACAGGCCTTTTTTGGAATTTTCCCTTTTTTTTTTTAATTTCTTATAAAAAAACTACACAATAACTTGCCCTTTTATCTAATAAAATTTTTAATAAGAGACTTTTTACTCTCTTTTTTAGGGATGTGTATAAAGTACGCGGCTCGGTGTACTTACTTGAGTCCGCAATAAAATAGCCATGCTCAGCCTGATAAATATAGAGTAGGGCTGGGTATCGGGCTACAAAATATAGCCCATATTTTTTTTGGGCTGGGCACCGGGCAGGAGGGTTACCATACCCTGCCCATGAGCACCCCTTCTTTTATTTTATTTTTTATTTTTTCCCTAGATGCTACACTTGAAAGGGAAAATATGATAGCTATTAGTGAATAGAAAGTCATTTTAGAAATATGAGTAGTTAAGTAGGTAAGTTACGTCTTTTAATATTTATAACTATATTAATTTTTTTCTTTTTTTTAACTTTGCTAATCATCATAGGATAATATTACAAATTATAATTATTTATTTTATTTTTTTTCATATGCTTAATTTTTGTCAACGGGGAGATTAATGCAAAGTTATAATTATAAACTATTTAGACTTCATGGCTTTTTTTCTTATATGCAATAGATTTCAAAACTTAATTATTATCTTTGTTGCTTTATCTTTAGTGAATTATGGATATTATTTAACTCTTGAAGACATATAAATATGATATTATTTTAAAAATTTATAATTGCAGATTTTTTTTTAAAACATGAACATAGCATCAAAATTTGGGCATACCCAGCTCGTCCATGCCTAGCCCACCCATACTCAACCCAAAATAGTTAGGGTTTTTATCAGGCAGGACCGAACATCAGATTATAAAATATAGCCCATACTTTTTTTAGGCAAGACACCAGGTAGGGAATTGCCCTGCCCTGCCCTGCCCATGCATACCCCTATTTTTCTTTTGTATTTTAAGATTTAAATTTTTATTTTACCTATAAAATCTGGATATATATCCACTCCTATATCCGTACATTATAAAAAATTAATATCCAGTACAAATATCTTTATATTATTATGATGTGAAGTCACCAGGCCTCCAGCGGGCCCCACCGCTCACCAAACAGATAAAGTTGAGAGCCCACTGTGGAAACTTGTGACCGAGCCCACCTTTTCGTCCGATTCACCCATCGACTCTGTATCTAAATGCCCGAACGAGATGAGGGCCGTCCTTAGCTAACTTAATCGGACACGTGTTACCATCCGTAGCTTCGGATTCTGGTTCGGTCACGTACTCGGCGCACTTTTCCCCCCGGGGCCATGACCGGGTTTTCTCTATATTCTACTCCTCCCCATTCTTTCAGCTTCTGGTTCATTTCCATTGGTGTCACTGAACCTGGAACTGTAAGCAATAGGATCGGGTATATCTCTAGTTTGCTCTGATTTTTTCTTCTTGAATTTCGACTGGAAAACTTTGTTCCTCTCTTTTGTAAGCAGGAAAATGATGATTACACTGTTTCTTTTATTATTTGTCCTAACAGGTGTAGCTTGTTTACTCACTTTCTCGTACTTTTACAAGTTCATATATCCGAAGATATTTTAGTGTTTGAAGCGACATGTTCTGTTTGATATATTTTATGTCTCTGTAGCCCTTACCATATACAGGAGCATGAAAATGGTTCCCGCGCGCGTATTTACTTGTTTTACTGATTAATGTAAAAGTCTTGTCGTAAGATACTTTTAGGCATCAAGTTTTATTTATGGGATCTTCTTGAAATGTATTAATTGCAAATAGTGCTTAATCATGAGATGGTTGGAGACTGAAGCCAAGTCTGAGTTTTGCTTGGATTGATCTGACTCGCACTGATTAATTTACAGGTTTCATAGTGATATCTCGTTTTCTACTCGATTGCTTGTTTCTCTCTTTTAACTGCCATGCTTCGTACCCTTGTATCTTTTTTTAAAAAAATAAAATGAAATAAAAAGTTAGAAATATGTTAACATGCCTAACATAAAGATCATAAACTGCTAAAATTGAGCTGATTGAGTCATTTTGATCGTGTGCTTTAGTGATTTGTATTGGCGTGGACAAACTAACCCTTGTTTACTCTGTAACTCCTACGAGTTCTAGAGAATTTTTTTCAACAGAAGTCAATTTCTGAATGATCAAATCCACTGAAAACTTGTTCGGCTTTGCTCTTCCCTTTTATTTCTTCAGGCTGAAGTAGAGTGCATATATTCATATATGGCTTATTGAATGGATTACTGAAGTGTCTTGCTACGCATATTTTTTAACTGGTGATTGCGAGATATTTCCTCAATGGGAGGAGTTTGTTCTAGGAAGCAAGAGCGAGACATTGAAGATACTCCTCAAGAAGGACTTTCACGAAAATATTGCAAAAGCGGGAGTTTGAAATGGCACACGTCGTCATTCTCTTACCGTACGATGAATTTCCATTCACAAAATGGAGAATGTCCGTCACTGTTGGACTTGTGCATCAACAAAATAACTCAGGTACTTCCATTGCTAAAAGATATGCTTGGTCGTGACTTTTCACTTTTGCTTTAGGTATAATCCCTGCAACCTGCAATTTTTCTTCAACAGGATATTGATAGATATAGCTCAATGTCTATGCTCCCACGGGATATAAGTCAGCAAGTTTTTAATGAATTGGTGCGTTGCCATCGTCTAACTTCTGCTTCCCTTGAAGCCTTTCGAGATTGTGCTCTCCAGGTAAGTCATTTCAAATTATATAGCATGTTTGTAGTTTATATAATTTTGTTGTCAATTCTACTCAGCTATTTGTTCTTCATCTAAATTATCCATGCTCATCTTACCTTATGTTTAACAGGATCTTTACTTGGGAGAATATGCTGGGGTGAATGATAGTTGGATGGATGTCATTTCATCACAAGGGTCGTCTCTACTTTCGGTGGATGTTTCTGGTTCAGATGTCACTGATTATGGGCTGACTTATCTTAAAGATTGCGAAAATCTCCTAGCCCTAAATCTTAATCATTGCGACCACATTTCAGGCTATGGTCTTAAATACATCAGTGGTAGTCTTTTCTTCTTCTGGGTTTCTTTATGTCTTTCATATTGGTACATGGTATTTGCGTCTGCATTGTTGTCATATATATTTGGTCCTTTTCCTTCTGTCTATGGACTTTGTTTATCAAAAGAAAAGGAAAAAAAAAGAAAGAAAATCTGATACTGTAAATGAAAAATCAGTATTGTAAATTTTATACGTGCATTCATATGACTATTAACTACCTATCCTTATGTATGCATCTCTCTTTTTCTTGTTGAACTTTCTTTTACTGGATTAGTAATTGAAAGATACACTGCACGTTTTCCTGATGTGGTATTGAACAATTTAAATTTAAAAATATTCAGCAGATAATCTGCTTGAATTTTGGCGTTTCAATTCGTCCTATAGTTCCTTTTTTGTTTTTCAGCTTATTAAAATATGAGGTAATGTAACTTTGAGCAGAACTCATCATCAAATAATCAAATATAAATTTGTTTTATCCTGAATGTGTAATTTATTATTGCACTTGAGATGATAAATATATCCTGTATCATTATGTATTTACTTATTTATTATTTGTTATTTTCCTGAGGCATTCTTTGGGGCTCCTTTTCTGATTTTTCGTAATTTTGCTGTCCTTTCATGTACTGCTGATTTATTGATAATCAAATGAAGATTTTTCTGGCTCAATACCGTGTTGATGTGTTGCTTTTTACTGCTAGTTTAAGGCAAATTTAATTGAATGTCCCAGGTCTGACAAACTTAACTAGTCTGAGTTTTAGAAGAAACAATGCGATTTCTGCTCAAGGAATGAGTAGCTTCTCTGGTCTTGTTAACTTGGTAAAGTTGGATTTGGAGAGATGCACCGGCGTTCATGGAGGCCTTGTTCATCTCCAAGGTTGGTTCTTTAATGTATTGCTGATAACTTCCTGCCATTTGTTCTGCGTCACATAAACATTCAGATGATGTTTGCATTTTTTTCCTTCTTAACATATTAGGTTCTCTAAGGGAATTGACACATGCCATGCTGTTGTAATTTTGAACTGCGCTTCGTTTGATAGTCTCTATTTGTTACAATGCAGATATTTACCTGTCATTAATTTTTCATTTATCCTGATTTTCAGAAAAGCAAATTGCATGTTTAGTACATCTGAATTTAGAAGGGGGTCAGTTTCACAAGGCCCCTTTGCAAGTGTTGATCTAGTTATAGCTTTAGAATGGGAGATTGTTAGAAATGGAAGTTAATTAAGATTTAATAAAATGATTTAGAGCAACAATAGTTGAGAAACTTGAAAGAGAAAGGTTTAATTGAGAAAGGGGACTTTGGCGTGTTGGTCTTCACCTACTGATGGTAAAGTTGTGTGACGTTTGCATGCTCTGCCATAGTGGGTGTATAGCTGAAAAAACTACCAATTTCAATTTAATTTATTTCATATTTCTCAGGCTTAACCAAGTTGGAATCTCTCAATTTGAAGTGGTGTAATTGCATAGCAGACGCTGACATGAAGCCTCTTTCAGGTTAGTTGTATTTTGCCTCTCTTTGATGACAATAGCTGAAAGTTTCAACAGTTGAAAAGGTGAATACCACGTACATAAATTGTGTGGGTTTTCTTTTATGCATTCTGCATTTTTCACTGTGTAATAGTTCTATCATTGTGCGCATGCGGGAACTAAGGTTAATTTATTGCCATACTTTGCTTGACAAAAGAGATGTGCTATAATTACGGGTGTAGTTGTTGTTGGATGACAAATGGGGATGGTCTGCTGTATGGTACTCCTAGAGGAGAAATTATCCACCCAAATTTTAATTTGAATTTTTTTTATTCTCTATCATCCATTTTCTTTTGTTTTTTCCTTTTTATTTTTGAATAAGCAAGAAGCAGGATGAATGCCATGACACTTCTATCAAACAGGCAATGTGTCTTATGGAAGTTGAAAGATTTTTTTACATCTTCGCCTTTTGCTTTCTTCAATATATATAAGATTTGAAATATAAACTGTCTCCTCTTACAGTAATACGCAGTAGACAAGCCACAGAGGAAAATGCAGTGGCTCATTGCATTATTACAAATGTTGGTTTTATGAAGAATGGCCCATTTTATGTGAACTTTAGTTTCATTAATCTTTCTATTTCAAGGATATTTTCTTCACTGGGGTCTATTCGAACTGATTGACAATGAATGCAATTATCTATGTTTAAGAATCATATAGTTGTCAGCATGGGGATGTGTGTATAAAAAGTTTAATCATCAGTCACCTTTTTGTTGTAAGATAGTGAAAATGTAAGACATGGCTGAGTAATTAACAGTACAATTTGTAATTCAATATGCTTCCAGAGCTTGCAAATTTGACAAGTCTTGAGCTTGCATGCAGTAAAGTCACAGATTTCGGCATCACTTTTCTAGAAGGTATTGTGCCTTTTCTTTCTTATATACAAGGGCATATTTTAGAACGCTAGAAGGTATTGACCAAAATTTCATGGAGCCATATTTACTTGAACTCAATTGTTGATAGACCTTTGATAGAAATATATAAAAATTATTTAACTAATCAATTTTAGGATTTGATGTTCAATGTCAGACTGCTTTCAACATTTTCATTTCGTTCATACAAGTATGCAGTATCTTTTCTATAGTAGCACTTTTCTGACTGCTTTTCGTTTTATTCACCTTTTAATTTGTATCCCACTCCTTTCTGTCTCCTTTTCCTTCTCTGCTTCTACATCACTCGGTTTATCAGTATCGGATAAGAAGCAATGATGAAGAATAGACAATAGTATTTCTGTGTATTTCATTGATAGTAAACAGGGGATATATGTACATAAAGTTCCTCGACTCTTAAGTAACACTCTAATAAACTGATACAAGTGCATAACTAACTCTAGCAATCAGCTTCATAGAAAAATTTTATTATATTTTATTTTTCTCATATTCATCTCCTTCTCGTCCATTTAATAATTTCTTGATTCATTTCAGGATTACAGAAACTTTCTATTTTAAATTTGGAAGGATGCCTTGTAACATCTGCATGTTTGGATTCTCTAGCAGGTTGCTTTACTTTCTTGGCTTTTAAGCTTATTCTGTTAATATTCTTAATTACAATATTTAGGCTGAATAGTATTAACTTGTCTTTATATTCAAACTGTTGGGTATTAATCTTGAGCAGGGTATGACTCGAGTATGGTCTCAAACTTTCTTTATACAGTTTTTCTGTTTCCTTTTTTTTTTTTGGTGGTGGGGGGGGGGTGTTCGCAATTCAATGACAGCATAGTATCCTCCTTTCTCTCTGTTCAGTAGCTTTGAGTTTCTTATGATGTCTCTGCTTGATTATTTTAAGAAAGAGGTGCCAGCTTAAATTTTAATGCATAAATGCGAATAATATAATGACCATATGCTTTTCTGGTCAAATGTTCTTGTCAGGCATTAGAAGCATTAGTTTATTGCCTCATTTGAAGGGAATGAAACTGAGGTGCCCATTTTCAGTTTTAGCTTGATATTGGTGATGTTTTTTTTTTTTTGCCAGAGCTTCCTGCCCTGTCAATCTTGAATCTTAACAGATGTAACCTTTCAGGCAATGGATGTGAAAAGCTTTCACGTAAGTAGTAAGACTTCATAATTAATTTTGTAAGGCTGAGATTTTATAATTTATAGTATGATTATTATTCAAATGTGCGCCATTACTATTCTAGGGGGTGTTAAATCTTTGGTATTGTCTTTTCCTTTTTGTAGAACTGAGAAATTTGAAGACGTTAGACTTGGGATTCACTGACATTACAGATGCATGTTTAGCACACGTGAAAGGTGATTAAAAATACTTACCTGATTCTCTCTCCTCTTTTTCTCTTCCCCTGAATAGGCCATAGGAACAATTTGGTTTATTCAGGAATAAAATGAGGAAACAAACTCTCTTTAATGTACGAACTGAATAATAGATACATGGGGTTATTTTCTTTTCCATCAAAGCAGCTGGGATCAAGATCTCGTCTTTCCAAGACTAAAAAAAGGGCCAACCCAGTTCGAGTCCCCACTTGGTGGGGGTGCTGGGGAAGGGAATAACCTAGGCAGCCTTACCCCTGCATTGCAGGGAGGCTGATTCGAACCCGCGACCTCAGACCCCACGGCAAGCGAGCTTACCGCTGAGCCAAGCCGGCCCTTCTTACCGCATGGTTTATTGCCAAGACTACAAGGTGTAAAAAATCATCAGATCATGTATTAAAAACTTTTCTACCATTTTCTTTACAAATTTATCTTTTACTCAAGTTTCTTACCGCATGGTTTATTGCCATGGTCATGACTTATTGAGCTCACTTCCTTTAAATTCGTGCAAAATTTTGCCACCCAGCTAAATGGACTTGACAGAATAAAGAAAAGCTGTTTTGCTGGTGGAGCAGAAAGACACAGAACACTTGAAAGATATAACTTATATTCAAAATTCTGATATATTTTTCTCAACCAGGATTGACAAAGTTGGAGAGCTTGTTCCTAGATTCATGTAAAGTTGGTGATCATGGATTGGCCAACTTGGCAGGTAGATATACGAATCTCTTCTCCCATTTTTTGGGGTGTCTATTTGTGATGGCTAATGATTTCCTGGATGAAAAAATTGTCTAAAGGCTTTGGAAAATGGAAACTTTTGAGGTTATTTACATTGGTTGCAAAGGATTCAATTTTTTATTTTGCTTTTCCTGATTTGACATTGAAAATGTACATTTGCTTGTTAATGTATTTAGGCCTTCAGCAATTGAAATGTTTGGAATTGTCTGATACAGAAGTTGGAAGCAATGGGTTACGACATTTATCAGGTTAAACACTTTTATTATTTCTATGGATTTGTTAAATATTGATTGAGGATTGAATGCTTTAATAAATTGTTAGGGTCTTTCTGAAATCTGACTTGTAAATTGTAATCATTAAGAACTCCTACAACGAACTTGTTTACATGTTTGTTAAAATGTCTTTCAAGAAACTTACCAATAACTCTTGTTTTGGTTTGGTTCCAGTTAATGACAAAATAAAGTAGTTTGAATAAATATGCATTCTCTTGAAAGTTTATTGCTTATATAATTATTCTTTGAAACCATTATTCTTAAAATACTAGTTTGTAGCTGCTTATATCACGTTCTTCATTACTTTCTAAGTTCTTGGTTATCTCTGCTTCAATTTGTTATCATTGCAAACTGAATTTCTTTCTTTCTTGTGGTAGATACCTTCATAGATTGCCTCTGCTATATTGTAGTATTATATGCATGAGCTGTCATTAAAAAGTGCATGGACTAGCATTTCCCTGTATTGACTATATTGTTATTTAATTTCTCATAGGATTGTCCAGCCTGGAGAAAATAAATCTGTCATTCACTGAGGTTAGTGATATTGGTTTAAGGAAATTGCGTGGGCTCTCATCTCTTAAGTCTCTTAATTTGGATGCTCGCCATGTTACTGATGCTGGATTGGCAGCTCTTACAAGTACGTGTTGTCATGAAAAGTTGCAATATTCTATATTTTACATAGACTCAAAAGCCTGTTTAATCTGATAGACTCGCTGCAAAATTTAATTTTAAAAGTTTGAGTATCTTGGCTCTATAGTCTTTTAGCATAAACCTTAATCTGGCAGAACGCGTCATTTTTAGTTTGTTGATGCAGATTTGACTGGGCTTACTGATCTTGATTTGTTTGGAGCAAGAATAACAGATGCTGGAACTAACCATTTGAAAAGTATGTAATATTCACTCTGTGGTCACCTGTGTTTTGTAAATTAGGTACATATTAGTTTTAGTTCCCTGACTGAGTTGATATCAATTCTAATTGAACTGTTTTTATGGTGAACAGACTTCAAGAACCTAAGGTCCCTGGAAATATGCGGTGGAGGCTTGACTGACGCTGGTGTGAAGCACATCAAAGAACTTTCATCTCTGATGTTCTTAAATTTATCACAAAATGGCAACCTTACAAACAAAAGCTTGGAGTTGATTTCTGGTATCTTTCTTTAGACCCTTTTTGCTTGATGGAACCTTCAAGTAATCACTAATGAAAACCCTAAATCAATTTGACTGATTAAGGGGCCTCTAGTTTGAAAACATACTATAGCTTTAAAACTTTTGTACTTGGAGTTCAATCTTGGTGAACAATTAAAAATTTCATGTCAGAAAACTGGAAGTGGCTCAATAATTTCCACCTTTTGACTGATTCGGTCCATGATGGTACTGATTTCTTTCCTTCAAAGACAAATTTCATAAGAAACATGATTTGTCTTAAGATAATGCTTTACTGTGCATGAATCGTCATCATAAAATGATGGGGGTTTACATTTTATTCCATATGTAGATGTGTCAGACTTGGTAGATGTTAGTAATGATCTCTCTCTCTGCTTATATGACTTTGCATGCAAATTCAGGCCTAACTGGGTTGATATCTTTGAACGTTTCAAATTCTCGAATCACCAGTGCTGGGTTGCGGCATTTGAAAACGCTCAAGAACTTGAGATCTCTGACCTTGGAATCATGTAAAGTGACAGCAAATGACATCAAGAAACTTCAATCGACAGATCTCCCAAATCTGGTCAGCTTTCGGCCTGAGTAGGCAGAGAGGTATTCTATTATATCCTCTCTCTCTGATATATATGTATTTATGTATATAAAAGGTGGTGTGCTGGAAGAGGACCTTAAATTGTACATAGATTAATGGATGGCCTCTTATCATGGTCTTAAGATTTTCTTTCATGTTGTCATGATATGTTAGTGTTACATAACTTGTGGCAAGATTTGATCATAAACTCGTAATCTCTGTGTAATAAGATGACGGGTGGGGTACTGGTTTCTGTCACTTTCCTCATCTTCTGCGCATATAGCAATAAAAAGTTAAGATTTTTTTTTATAAGAACAAGAAAATGATACTAGACACTACAGGTTGGGGTGAGCTAAGATAGTAATGAAATATAGAGATTTGTACTTACCCCTTTCCCAAATTTTTTTATTAATTTTTCTTGCTTTTTTAGTTTATATTTTTTCTATTAAAAATTTAAAATCCCATTCTCTCCTCTCTTCTCAAACCAAACAAAACAATTTTTTATTAACCAACATCCAGGTCATTTGTACGGTAATTGGAGCTCTTCTTTCCGCTAACTAGTAATTAGAGCTCTTCGGTGTTTAACTATGTAGGTAGTTTTGAATGGGACAAAAAAAGTATGTATTTTAACGAGTAATAATAGTAAAATAATAAATATGCAAAATTTATAAATTTTTATTTTGAGAAATAATATTACTAAAATAACACGTTTCTATAAGAAAATTCACAAATCTATTATAAGGGATTAAACGAAAATTTACAAGGTGTACATAACTAAATTTACAAATGAATATATATTATTTTAATAATTAATAATAATAAAATAATAAATGTGATTGAAGAATTTGATTTTGTGGATACAAGTAACTTTACTATATTTCATCTTTTTTAATTTAAAAAGAAAAAAGGAAACTCTTCTATTAGTCATATCATAATAACGAGAGAATCTTCATCAATGTAACCAAATTTATAATATAGAATGGCCATATGATTATAACATGTACAATTAATAGGGTAGTGTGATTTATTTCACAAATTTTGTACATTATATAAATCCACTTAGTGAAGGTCAATATAGCGTTAACTTGATAATCCGTGATTTTCTTTATTGGCAGTTAAACTTTAATGCTGTCCATTATCCAATATCAATAACCGTTTCATATGGGACCAACCAAATAATACATTTTAAGAATTTATTTTGCTAAAATATGTTCTTATATATGACAAGTTATTGCTAACTTGATGAGGATAAAAATAAAAAGAAATATTTGAACATTGGATTTAGGCTTGGATCCACCTTACTAAGTTAGACTATTTGATTTAAAAGAATAAATCAAGCCAAATAAACATTATATAGGCTGGAATGTTTAATTAGGATATCCCCTAAATAGTGGATTTAATTTATATCATAAATAATATATTATTATATTCGGCGTGTTAAGATATTATGGTTAGTAATTCAAAACACCCATGCCCTCTACTATTTAAAGGGGGCTCTGATTCAATCGAAAGCACCCGGCCCTCAAGTTTTTTTGGCTATCCTCTTTCATAATTCTACATTAATAAATTTAAGGGATAATGGATAGTTGTTTTTAATATTTAGATTCTTACAAAATAAGACTAATTTATTTCTTATGGAGGTATGATATAATTTATTTACCGCCAGAATAAATGACTAATCATTTTACATTATATACTTCTTGAAAAAGTTTTAATGCTGATCAAGAGACCCTTTTTCATACACACCGCCTTGTATCGAATCACTATAATATAAAATTAACGTTGAGAGAAGACTTATGGGGTTTAAAATTGAATTGAGTCGAATTTAGCCTCAGTTTATCTTTTGATAAATCATCTTAAATCGAGCTGTTCCTTTAGTCCTTGGGCGTTCTTTTGCAGACTCTTGAATAATATTCCTTCACATAAAACATTCATTTCTTACAATTCTCCCATTTACCTCCTGATTGAACAAGGGTAAAATGGGAAAATAGTAATTAATGAGCCTTTTCACTTTCAGTCTCTAATCTCCTCTATCTTTGGTCACCTTCTCCTTTTGCATTTTTCTTCCTCTCCAATCTAGTCCTTCGTTGTCAGACCTCCTTCGTCTGCCGTCGTTGCCTAGTATTGTCGCCGACTTTCGGTTTTCCTGCATCCACAGCTTCTCATCGCTAGATCTCGCAACCATATCCATGTCCCTCTCTTGCAAGTTCAATCTCCTCTCCGTCTCCCGCTCGTATGTCCGACCCCCATCTCCCTCTTGCAACCGTCACAATCTTCAGAGAATGATGACAATGGAGGGGAATGAATAATGCTACTGCTCATCATCAGGGTGTATGATGGCGATGGCACGGTGGCTGTAGTGGTGCTAGGTAGTGGGGACACAATTGAGGAGCAGTGTATTATAACCTTTTAAAACTATAATTAAATATGCTAAATAAAAATTATCCAATCATTTCCATGAGATACCAAACGTTTTTAAAATTCATTCCAGTCCCAGTACCTCGAAATCCATTCCATGTAATGGGCCTCAGTTTAAAAACCATTTCTGAAAGTTGGGTTTAACGGAATAACATTTGAATCCTCGCACCCATTTGTCCATTTGTGTAAGCTCAACTGACCAAAAGTTAAAACACACCACTGTTTAAAATATATTCGATCTATAAAAAATACCATTTTATTATAATTCTAATCGCAACATTTAGAGAGACATCTTAACTTTTGAGTGACTAAATTTATACCTACAGATAATAGACGACTCACCCTGCCTGACATTAGTATCGCTTAAAAAAAAAAAGACCTCGCCCTGCCCTTAGATCCTGAGAGAGCCCAACTATTTTCTAAAAATTTTTATATAAAAAAGATATTTGAATCCACACAAAAAAATACCCATATTTAAGACAGATAAAATCACCTCTAATAAAAAAATACTTATGCTTAGTAGAAAAATGATGTCATTGCCAATGCCATGTTGCAAATAACTACCAATAATTCTATAATATAGTGACACCAATTTTGGATTTCCCTTTCCTTTAAGCTAGTCTTCAAAACTTGTATGCAGAAAGTCATTATTCAATCCCATTTATAATCTCAAATTGTCAATATTTACCCTTTTAATTAAAAAAAAAAAAAAACTTGCCTCTTGCACTAAAAAATAAAGTTACTTATGAATTCCTTTGCTCTCGTTATAAATGACTATTTAAATGATCATTTTCTCAAGAGGGGGTATATCCATAAATCTATAAAATCTTATATAAGCCATACTATTTGCAAGTAATCCTTAGCATATATTTTTTTTCCTTTATTTATAATTACTCACTCCATTTCAAGAGGAATCATATAATTAAATAATGTCCCCATATGGCACAACAATAAAAATGAACGAAATGAAAAATCATAAGGAAAAATATTATTTTAAATGTATAAAATCATCATCTTACTTTTGAAAAATAAAAATAACAAAAAGAGACAACCTAAAATGTGTTAAGTAGTAATCATTACAATAATTGTAATGGACATAGCAAACCCCCTTTCTCCATAGAGGGGGGAAAGGCAAGTAATTCACCTTTAAAGTTTATATTCAACATGGGTCAACGGCTTGAGACTTTGACAAAGTTCAAAAGCACATTAGGAAAAAGGTAAAAAATACCAGATAGAGCACAAGTAATCAACATTCTAAATAAAGATTTGCATAACATGGTTAAAAAACAGAGAGATCAAGATATTTATAGAATTCTCCTTTTGTGCATAAAGTTCCTAAAGCAAATAACTTACACAGATCCTGAACCAACTTGTCAAATCTACATCTTTGAGCGTCATTCTTCAGTAAATTCTTAAGTCATGAATCACAAACTGCAGATAATTAACACAAAAATAGCTTTTAAGCTAAGATCTTGCACACTACATAATGGATCTATAGAGAGTTAATCAGCGTGAATCGAAGTACATACCAAATTTGTTGAAGGGCCAGCAAGCCAAGTATGTAAAAGAAACTTGTCTACGGCTGATTCGGATCATCTCTTAGCTTGATCCGAGGAAGCTCCGACTGTCGAAGCCGCTACACTGCTTGCTGACCCATTCTCGATGGGTGGAGGCACACCCCACTTGCCTTCAGACTCGAGGGGTTCAAAGACATGAACCCCACCATCTGACAGTCCAACAGCAAACTGATTCGGTTCTTGTGGATGTGCTGCGATCACAAGTGGCTGTACACTGGAACTGCGCGGCACAGAAAACAAAAGTTGAAGTTTACAATAAGCACCGACACAAGAAGTTTTATAAACTTCGTAGAGAAGACATCAAATGAAAGAAGGCGTCACCTCACGCTTGAAGGAAGATAAGCAGAAGGATTGATATGACATCGTAATCTAAGATTGGAAGCACTAAATACAGAGACTGTTGCATCCAAAAAGCTGGCATAAATCAGTTGGCTATCACATGAGAAAGTCGCGTGTGATATTGGAGCAGCGGAATCTCGGGGGAACCACTACAATTCAAATTAATTAATATAAGATAATAAGATATAATTGAGTGAAGTTAATCGCATAACACATAGACCTTAATGAATTTACCTGCTTCACACATTCTAGTTTCGACGTTTCATAAATTGCAAGTTGAGTTTCATGCACAACCAAGAAGTGTATCTGATCCAGATGAAACTGTACACGAGTATCTGACATTGCTGTCGGAGCTCTCCCAGCAGGAAGCTGCAAAAATCTGGTCTTCTGCTTTTCCCATCCATCAGTATTCCAAACACATAGCTGCAAAACACAGAACTCGGTGATGAAATGATGACTATCAACATGATACCTTCTAAAGACAGTATTGCCAATGTTATGTACAAAGGGAATCCATGCCAAGGGAAATATCAATTAGATTCAAGATCTGCAGAAAGGTCTACATTTATTACCTGAGCATCGGCTCCAGATGATACTAGCACGTTTAATACATGAGAGAAAGCAAGACCAGTTATTCTTTTAGTGTGACCTTTCAGTTTACTTTTAACCTGCAGAAAGAGCTCTCCATAAACATCAAGGATCTAATCATAAGTCCTGATATTTATTGTTTCAGACATTAGACAGTATCGATACCTCGTCCACACGGACATTATATATCTGAATGGTGGAATCGTCCATGCCGATAGCAATAATATTGTTATCCTGGGGATGGAAAGCAAGAAACGTGGCTGCAGGTGGTGGAGGCATGAATGTTGTCATTGTCTGCATGTAACCAAAGATCAAGATTGAATCAATTGCAACACACAAAAATACGAATAAACAACAATGGCTAGTAGATCACCTTAAAAGTCATCATATTGAACAAGGAAATCTTCCCTCCAGACGCGGACATTACATAAGAATCGTTTTTGGAGAGAGCAAAGCAGGGAACGGCATCCTCAGGATTGCTGTCGGCTATGTCATTTGTCATCAGGATGCCGCTTGATGGTTGCCACAACTGGGGTAACACACTAGCAGTGGCCTGCAGGTTGAAGCACCAAAATAGAGAAATAACATGATTCCTATTCCAAATTTTATGACAGAAGAGCATATGATAGAGTAAATTCACAGAATCTCACACCGAACCTTGCCAGAAGAGTTTCGCTCACTCCGCTGCCATTTCCATAGCAAATGAATGGCATTGGATGATAATGCCAATATAGCATTACCTGAATTTGTATATATCAACCTTGATATCTACCATAAAAAATAATTAAAATAATCAGGATTCAGTACATCCTCTCTTTTGGAGCCAACAAAGTGGAGAGAGCAAAGATAGCACATAAATAACATACCTTTGTCACTCTTCCATTCTCAGGTAGTTTCATGGATCTGCACTGAGATGGTTCACTGATTTCAGTGAGCTTCCATATCTTTGACTTGTCATTGGACTCTTCAGTTATTCTAGGTTTGACATCACCCAAGTTTCGGGAATCCCCATTCTGAAAAGATGCATTCAACTTGTCAGTTAAATAGTTGATAGTGCCCGGCATGAGGAGATGCATCATTTATGCCATGATGTGCATGTTGAGAAACAAAGGAAAAACTCTAGAAGTAGCATGCAGAAAAAATTGACAAGTTCTAATTATATGAAAACAAGATCGGACGGACCATTCCAGCAATAGCTACCACAGATGAGCCCCTCTCTGCAAGTGCAGCACTAGTTGTGGCAGCAGTGGAGGTGGCTGAAATCGGATTTATTGTAGGCTGCTCCAAAACAACATGCATTAGATTTAGACTTTGTCAGTAAGTTCAGGAGAGCACCATAACATTCTAGAAGTTTACCTTTGCCATGGCTTCAGATGTTCTAGACGAGTCATATAAAGAATTCTCAAATGCACGCAACAATCGAATACCATCTGCGTTGGCTAAAATTTTAATCCCATTTTCATTTGCAGAAACAGCTAATAGAGTTCCATCCTTGTTGAAACGGATACGCGGGCTTGCCTAGAAATCATATAAGGCAATGATAAGCAACTAGCATTTCAAGAGATTATCTTCCCAGTTTGCAATAAATTGAATGAACTTACTGGAAGACCTCCATCAGCATCAATAGTCATCAAAAGTTGAACATTGTCCATGTCCCAGAATTTAATGGAGAACTCATCGCCAGCAGCCAAATATCGATTTTTTGTCGTATCAAATTGCACAACACCCAAAGATCGCTTGCGGAATCCTAGATAAGTCCTTTTGACTGCTCCTTCACTTTCATTCCACTCAACAATAGAGGACTCACCATCTTTGCTTGTCCCACATGAAAAAAGTCTGCAATATACATTAAAAAAATACAAATGTTTGAACAGAAAGTGATTAAAAATAGATATCTTAGTTGATCATACAAGAAATAGAACAGGGCAAGTAGCCATGGTTGAGAATATTGACCTTGTACCATCAGCACTGTAAGCCATTGTTGTGCACCAACGACCAGGAGCATCGTAATCAACACGAGATCCCAAATTGTCATACAACCAAGCTTTTATCTTTCCATCTAATGCTGTTGAAAATATGAACTAGAACAAGAAAGCACATAGTATCAGAAAGAAACCCATACAGAAAAAACAGTCAAGAACTTTTCTTTAGGCTAATCATTTAGGATAACAAAAGGATTTATAAAAATCTCCATGAGTCATACCTGAATGTTTTCTTTATAATGAGGACAGACACTATAAACTGGAGCCTCGTGACCTTCAAAAGTATACTGTTTTGCGCCCGTCGCAGCATCCCACACCTTGAATTACCAAATTTAGTAAGCAACATTTAACAAATTACCCATTTGAGAAAACCATATCGTGCCTTGAAAAACTTACCTTAATGGTCTTATCATCCCCACATGTTATGACGCAGAGTTGCTTATTAGGGTGGGAAAATGCCAGGTCATTTACTCCACCAACGTGAGCATCAATCTAAACGAAAATAAGTAAATAAATTAAAGGAACAAATGCATAATTAGAATCAAAAGGATGCTCCCGTTTTTATATTTAAACAAATATTTTGCATATTACCTCCAGGTGCTGTCGTACATCATCCCCACTGGGATAAGAGTATATTTGAACAATGTGCCTTGAGTAAGCAACTCCTGTTTATTTAAAAAGTTGTTTAAAAAAAATATTAGATATTGGCCTAGCTGAATTCTGAACTAAAAGTATGTTTTCTTCAAATCATCATATCACACAATGAATCAATTCAAACAAATTCAACTTACCAAACAAGGCACCATCGGGACTCCAGATAACACGGTTAACAGAAATACTAGGATCTTTGACAAGAGCAGCCTAAATTTAGTGAATGATTAGTTTTCTTTTCAGACATAACAATATTACAAGTCAGAGTTTGGTAGAACACAGCATGGTAAAAATTTAATACTTCTAATTAAAAAAAAAAACCTGCAGTGGCATGGAACAGGCACTAAGATCCCAAACTTTGAAATTCTTCAACACCAGTCGCTCCCGTGAACCTACTTCCCACAATGCTATGTCCCCGACATTGGTACCAACTGACATAATTGTGCCAAGTAAAACAGTCAATTGCTAATATGAATAAGAATAATAAAAATATTTTTCAACAATAAAGTTCATGACACCATTAAAAGGCTTTAGAATGGCGGCATACCAAGAAGCAGGGTCTGTTGTACTGGATGAAAGTCCATGCTCATGGGAGATGAACCCTGATTGAGTGTTCTTGTGAGAGTCTTTGGTATGTCATCAGGTGCAATAAAAGCCTGACCATGTCCATGACCTGGGAATGCTGCTGGCAACACATTAACAGGTAGATTCAACTGGAAAAACAAGATTATGATATCAGATATCTGAAGGACAAAACTATACTTTCAATCATCAGCAAAAACAATGTCATAGCGAGTACTTTTCAAGACCATGTGCAAGTAAGAGGTAGCAGCTTACCTCATCTGAAATCCCCATGGGCCTTGTTCTCTTAGAAACATGATCAGAATCTCCAGATGGGTAATCAGCAGAAGGATTTGTTGGAGGAGTCCTAGGGTGCTTCAAAGCAGCTTTACAAGACAATGAACCACATCCAAAGTCAAAGATCAAGCCAAATATGTCCAAGGAGATCTTAGGACGCTACATATGAAGACTTTGAGAGAAGAAAGTGAAAGTACCAGGAATCGATGGCGCACCAAGTCCTATAGCTCCTCCTCCAGAAACTGCAGCATGAGCCACGGTGGTTGGATTGGACATCCAACCTGCTAGAGGTGTTGGCACGGGTGCTGGTGTAGGTTGAAAAGGCTGTACGAAATTGCAAACTTAGTAAGAGGAAAAAAACAAAAGAAAATAAAGAGATGCATGTTGCAGTGCCTATAACACCGAATTAAGGTAGACAATTAGTTTTATAACCCACCCCATGTGCACCAAGAGGAGGAAATCCGCCAGCTTTTGGTAAGGCTCCAATTAACGGATTATTAGCAGGTGATGGAGCCCGTGCACCATTTGGCTGTCCACATGAGTGATCCACAAAAAGAGTTTTTATATCTGGATTTGGCCGTGGGTTCTTACAAAGTTGGTGCTGCCAATTCAAGCTACAACCCAAATTTTATTACAAGTATTAAATTTAACTTTATCAGTAGCTGTCTACAATGATAAAGCAGAAGTGGTAGCTCTGCTGTAAAACAATCATTTGATCATTCATTAAAGTTTCGCTGCGCAGCCAAACACATTGTGCAGGAGGAAAATGATAGACTCCGTCTAGAATTTCAAAGGCAGGAACTTCATCATCGGTGAAACTTACATAAGAGCTTATTGGAAAAAGAAATAAGACAAGCATATATCAAATGCACACGAAAGTTAGAAGTCAGCAGATGGAGCTCATTTTGATATTTAAAGGTACAAGATACAATATAATCAGTTTTGCCAAAGTGTACAAAAACTATATCTCATATGCAGCATGTAACTATTTTGATTTGAGTGATATGGCAAGTTTACAAGACATACCTCTGATTGATGAGAGTTCGTAACCGTGAGTTTTTAAGGTTGGGAAATTGCAATTTGTCACGGAATAAGGGATTTGCTTCAATCAGCTTTTTGAGCTCAACTAACATGATTGCTCTTGCAGATTTCGTGTCACCGTACTTGGACAGTTGTTCATTTTCCCTAACCACATGAGAAACTTAATGATCATCTGAAGAACTTCTACACTGCAACCAACCATATACTGAAGTTTATATATTCATACCTAAAATTCTCCAGTGTCAAAAGCTGTGTGATTTCCTTAAACAAATCTTCATTAAACGTGGCGAAGACTTTCAAATCCTTCACTAATATTTCTACAGCCTTGGAGCGATCATGCCTATCGATCGAAATTTAATAAACAGGTTAACCGAAGTTTTACGTATACTAGAATGAATGTTGACAGTACAAAGAATCAAATCTGAAAACAGTGAGCTTACTTATCTAATGCCTCAAGGTATTTTTGCTTTCTTATCTCAAAAAATATCTTCATGGAGTAGCGATTATCATCTACTTTGGTGAAACCAGAGAGGTATCTTTCAACCTCATCCCAATTGCCATTATGCACTTCATCCTCAAAATATTTCATGTTAAAGAAAAACCCAGACTCCTGCTCAAGCCTTAATTTTCATTTCACAGAAAGGGAGATGAAATAATTAATGCAACCAAAAAAAGCCAATAATAGTGAAAATGTACAAAAATCGTAATAACAAATAAGAAACAAAAATGGCACAAGCCCCACCTGTGAACAGTCTCTTTGAACTTTTCCTCATCCAGAAACTGCAAGATCAAGAACACCAGTTCTCTGCTAAGAGACGACATCGTCACTGTCTCGCCGTCGATTAGATACGCACTAAAATGATCACTAGTAGACTAGATCTGCAATTTTTTTTAAAAGCGGAAGAAGAAAATAGATTAATAACACAACGGTTAGCTACGAATGGCTTAAAAATCACCGGAATAATAAAACACAAATGATTCAAATCCATACCTAGAACGAAATCATTTAAACAGCCGCAGCTTTTCATTTAAGATAACTACCACTTTTGTCAAATTAACTACACCAAACCGATGTGGGTAGCGAAATCAGCTTGAGGGGAAGAGAAGGGAGAAAATATGAAAACAATTTTTGACTCTAGCCTAAACGATCAAAGCGGGTCAAGAAAGCATATTTAATCCATATGGGAATCGAAGATGCAAGAGAGAAAAAAAAAAGTGTAAAAGGAAAATAAAAATAAAGGCAAGGGCAAAGAAAGAAAGAAAAAGTTAAGAAAAGAATGAATAAAACTAAAATACCCAGAAAAGCTAAAGACTTTAAAGCAACAGATTCGACAACATGAGAGAGAAAGCATGTGTCTGTGTGGGCATGAGAAGTTCTCTCACCTTTGAAACCCAGCAATCGGCAACACATGGGAAGAAGGGTTGGAATATTGAAAGGAACAAACAGACCAGAAGAAGAGGAGAGTTTAGGTGAAAGCTCTCTCTCTTATCTTACTCTTTTTCTTGGGACTTTCTCTCTCCTCAGCTGGACTATCAGATGTCTTTTAACTTCTCGCACCACCTAGCAACTTCTCTCTAGAAATGCTTATATGTAAGGACAGTTGAGCTAGCAGGAATTGGTGTTTTTTTATATAGGAGGCGACAGATAGGGGAGGTGATAAGTTGCAATGCTTATCATAGATAGGTGCTCTCCATGAATGATAAGTTGCAGGGGAAAGAGATGACTTATATGATAAGTGCAGTGACACATGGGGCCCAATCAGCCGGCTTCAATTCGTCTTTAAATCGGCTCGAAAAGTGGAGCTGCCAGCTGTCTTTCAACTTGGACAAAAAGATTGTAGGGAAGTGGGGATAATGTTGGAAATAGCCCAAGATTCTTCAGTTTTTCTTACCAAAAAATTTATGCTCCAGAAAATTGTAGTAATTCTTTTACGTTGAACTACCATAATTTTTCAGAGGTCAAAAGAAATTATTATACTTTTAAAATAAATTAAATTTTAGTATAACGTGTGATGACTGCATGTTTCCTTTTTTTAATTCATGACAAACAAAATATATATATAACTTTTTTAAATATATGAAAGATAATATTTAAAAAATTCCTTGAGAATTTTTGTTTGTTAAACTAATTTTTTAAAAAAATGTTAGGTTTACCCACAATCTTATCTAAGGATAGGATAAAATCTCTTTTTCTTTTAAGATATACTAATATTGGTAGGGGTGTCCATGGGCAGGGCTGGGCAAGGCAACCCCCTGCCCGGTGCCCTGCCCAAAAAAAGTATGGGCTATATTTTGCAGCCCGATGCTCAGCCATACCCGGTAAAAGCCCTAACCATTTTGGGTTGGGCATAGGCGGGCTGGGCGTGGTTGGGCTGGGCGTGCTCAAGTTGTGATGCCATGTTTATGTTGTGTAAAAAAATCTGCAATTATAAATTTTTAAAACAATATCATATTTATATGTCTTCAAGAGTTAAATAATATCTATAATCTACTAAAAATAAGGTAACAAAAAGATAATAATTAAAGTCTTAAAATTTATTACATATAAAAAAAAAGTTTTGAAGTTTAAATAGTTTGTAATTACAACTTTACATCAATTTTCTAAATGTTAACAAGGATGAAATATCTAAAAAAACATAAAATAAATAATTATAATTTGTAATGTAATCATATTATGATTAGTAAAGTTAAAAAAATTAATATAGTTATAAATATTAAAAGACGCAACTTACATACTTAACTACTTATATTTCTAAAATGACCCTTTAGTCATCAGTAACTATCATATTCTCCCTTCTAAGTGTAACATCTAGGGAGAAAAATAAAAAAAATAAAAGAAGGGGTGCTCATAGGCAGGGCAGGGTAACCCCCTGCCCAATGCTCAACCTGAAAAAAATATGGCATGTATTTTGTATCCCGATGCCCAGCCCTGCCCTATATTTATCGGGTTGGGCAGGGCTTTTTTTCACGGGCTCGAGTGGGCATACCGGGCTGCTAGTTTTATGAACACCCCTAAATATCGGCCAGGACTAGTTGTCTATTATTTTCAAATATAAATTTAGACATCAAAAAGTTATAATATTTCTTAAAGTATCGCGATTAAAATAATAATAAAATAATATTTTTTAAAATAGAATATTTTTTAAATAATTATACGTACATTTTTTCGTTAATTAAACTAACTATGTGAGAATATTTTGACTTTATAGGTATGACTTTAAGCTTGCTCAGATCCTTTGTATTTTTAATAGGAAATCGGTACATCATGTGTTTAAAGAAAGATAAACTAGGAATGTGAGGCTAATATTAAAAAATTATATCATTTTTAGCTCTTCTGATCTTTTATGTGAGGTCCTTGGTGGAAAATCTTCTATCTTTTTTATAAGATACGGTATAGAATATTCATACATTTTTCTTATATTGTCTTTATTCAATGTTAATTTTTTTTTCAAAGTTACACTATATGTGTTTAAATAAAAATAAAATTCAAAATTTATTTATTTTTAAATATAGTTAATACGATTTAAAATTTTACTTAATCTTAAGTGATAATGTTAGAAATATCTTATAAAAATGATTTATATATTATTATAATAAATTAACTTTAAATCCAAACTTGGCACGAGGAGTCTTCGATAGAGTAGGAGCATATAATAATTGTTTAGTGTGTGTCATGGGATGTACATTTAAGTATTTAACAATAGGGGTGTTCATGGGCAGGGCTGGGCAGGGCGACCCCCCTGCCCGGTGCCCTGCCCAGAAAAAGCATGGGCTGCATTTTGCAGCCCGATGCCCGGCCCTGCCCGGTAAAAGCCCTAACCATTTTGGGTTGGGCATGGGCGGGTTGGGCGTGGGCGGGCTGGGCATGCCCAAGTTGTGATGCCATGCTCATCTTGTGGAAAAAATCTGCAATTATAAATTTCTAAAATAATATCATATTCATATATCTTCAAGAGTTAAATATCTATAATCCACTAAAAATAAGGTAACAAAAAGATAATAATTAAAGTCTTGAAATTCATTGCATATAAAAAAACCTTGAAGTCTAAGTAGTTTATAATTACAACTTTACATCAATTTTCCAAATGTTGACAAGGATGAAGTATCTAAAAAAATAAAATAAATAATTATAATTTGTAATGTAATCATATTATGATTAATAAAGTTTAAAAATTAATATAGTTATAAATATTAAAATATGCAACTTACGTACTTAACTACTTATATTTTTAAAATGACCCTTTAGTCACCAGTAACTATCATATTCTCCCTTCTAAGTGTAGCATCTATAGAGAAAATAAAAAAAATAAAAAAAAGGGGTGCTCATGGGCAGGGCAGGGCAACCCCCCTGCCCGGTGCCCAGCCCGAAAAAAGTATGGGCTGCATTTTGCAGCCCGATGCCCAGCCCTGCCCTATATTTATCGGGCTGGGCAGGGTCATTTTTTTGCTGGCTCGGGTGGGCATACCGGGCCGCGGGCTTTATGAACACCCCTATTTAACAATACAAAGATGAATCCTATGGTTGAAAAGTAGAAAGTGGGCAAGAAGGAGTAAGAGGATGAATAAATTTTATTCTTCATATTTTATAAGGTAAAAATATATTTAATATCTTAACTTAATTTTAGATGAATAATTAATACTCTAAAATATTTAAGGGTATAATTAGTACCTGAACTAATTTTAAAAGTACGACCAGTACTCTAAAATATTTAAATTGATAAAATTTTATTTTTTCATTGACGAATCAAAAATTTTTGTCCTATCTATACAGTGTAAATTTTCTATTTTAATATATTATTATTTAAAATGTTACATGTGTCCTGTTATTTAAAAAAAATATTGAACAAATCGTATAATTGACATTGTATAGAATTCATATATGAATATTAAAAAATTATATAGTTTATTTAATATAATTTATTAAAATAATATTATACATATGACTTTTTTAAATAATAATGTGTTAAAATAAAAAATTTATATTGCATATATCAAATAAAAATTTATGTTTTTGTTATCAAAAGAGACAAATTATAAAAATTTAAATATTTTAAGGTATTAATTATATCTCTAAAATTAGTTTCAGGTGTTGATTATAAACTTAAATATTTGATGGTGCTAATAACACTTTTAAAATTAATTTTAAAATAATAATTGTACTTTTATTCTATTTTTTAATATAAATTAGACGTGGGTCCCACTTGTTTGTACAAAATTTTTGTAATTATTTGATCCAGAAATTATAATTTTTAATTTAAATTTGTTAACTATTATAAATATGATAAGATATTATCAAAATACTCGTTAATAATATTAGATTATATATCAATTTATAAGTTAAATAAATTTATTTAAAAAATAATAATTATTAAATATAAAATAAAAGATAAAATAACACCTATTACTTTAATATTATTTAATATTAAGGTGCTGAATATAATTAAAAAAATAATATTAAAAATATTAGATATAAAAAAAATAATAGTATAATATTAGATATATTATTGTGACGCTAGATGTTCTTGAAAATTAATACGAGGGTGGTGAATGCTAAGGGTTGGTATATTTAAAATGAAGATGGAAAAGGCACTGTGGATTAATTAACTTGAATTGCGGGCGTTACAATAAGTAGGAAGCTTATTGCATTGTGGCCAAATTATGGCCATTATTATTACGTACGATAATTACCGAGAAAGTGCTAATTTATGAAGGCCACGATCCCCTAGGAAACGACAAAATTTATAGGTGTGGCCCCCCAAAAGAGTTTGGCCCCAGATTTGGAGTAATATTACGGACGATGCCATTAGGGGGAATTGTGACTTGTGTAACTGTTTAGTGTTGTTCGTTATCGAACCGTAAACGAGAGAAAATGTTTACTTTGCCTTATCTTAATAATGTGTGAATTTAGAAAGAGTTTAAACTAAAATTTAAAAAAAAAATTAACCTAAATTTTAATTTAAAAAAATTAAAATAAATAATTATCCATTAAATTATTATTTAAAATTAGAATTTTAGATAAATTATTAAGATTAATTTTTAAAATAATAAAAAAATTTATAAATTATCTAATTAATATTTTGTTTTTATTTTTTTATATTATTTTCCCTATTTTCTCTCTCCTATTTTCTCTTCACCCTCTCTCCTTTCTTTTCTCTATTATATCCTCTATACTTTCTCTATTCTCTCCTATTTTTAATAAAATTATATATTTTTTAGTAATTTTTTAATTATAAAAATTATTCTAATAATAATTACTTAAACACTCATTTATTCATAATAACATTTTTCTATAAACTCTTCTCTAAAAAAAATATTTTTCTAAAAGTTGTGAAAAAAATTCATAAATTATTTTTTAAATTATTATCCAAACTTTATATAGGGCAAAGTTTTTACGACTTATTTAATCCTAGTTATAGGATAAAGTATGTGTTTAGATAAGATTTTAAAAATGGGTTTATGGAAAAAAAATTGACTTTTAGACAGCTTATGGAAAAGGGATTGTAGAAAATAGATTATGGAAAAAAAATAATTTTATATAAATGAGTGTTTGGATAGTTGTTATAAAAAGGGGTTTTATAATTGAAAAATTACTAAAAAGGGTATGTATGAGAGAGGAGAGGAGAGAGGGTAAAAAAGATAGATGAGATATAAGAGATAGTGGAAAAGATAGAGGAGAGAGGAGAGAATGTGTAAGAAAAAGTAAGGGTAAAATAGTAATTGAGTAGTTGAAAAGTGTTTTACTGTTCCAAAAGCTACTCTGACCAACTTATCTAAAACTATAGTTTGGTCCAAAAACCCGTTTGAACAAATATAGCTGTTTGTTTTAAAAATTTTTTAAATTGAGGTTTTGGTAAAAAATTATTTTAAAACCGCGATTTCTGTGGTTTCCAAACAGACCCAAAGACATATTAGTTGAATTTTTTAATATGCAAGCTCATCTCAACTATTATTAGACTATTAATCTTTAAATTATTATCAAAATGATTTTAATAATCAGATTAATTTTTAATATCTTACTAGTCATTAGTTTCAAAGTGGGACAAAATTGAAAAATCACATATTTTTTATAAATTTAAAAATATTAACTATCATTTCTTAAAAACTGTGGAATTAGTTAACTTTAACCAATAACTAAAAGAAGAGGGATAATATAATTATTTTAAAAAAAACGATAAAATGGGGACTCAGACGATAAAGCGAATTTGAAATATTTTTAATATATATATATATATATATATATATATGAAAGGCTGAAAACGCGCGGTGCGAGATGTACTCTGTTTGGGTTGTAGTCGGCGTCGCTGTCAAGTGCGTACGTCAGCCTCTTGTTCTTTTCTGCGCGTAGCCAATAATAAAATAAAGCGGTGTTGTATGGATTTTGGATTTTATTATTTTTTTTAATGCCACATTGAGTATGAAAAATTATTCACTAATTCATGCTTCCACATCGTCAATATCAAAGTAAGAATGTGAGATTTTAACAACTTTTGAATTTGAATTTTCAACCAACCATCATACTTCTTTTCATATAGTGTGAAAACTCAACCCAGTTTGACATACCAACAAACTGGCAAACATGTTTCACTAATCAAGTTAAGAGTTTTTTAATATAATTTATATATGGATAATTTTTTATAAAAAATCAGTTTAAATTTAAACTTGTTTAAAAGATATATTAAAAATTTAATTCTAAACGAGTTTAAATATTAAAAAAGGGTTAAAATTCAAAAATAAATAAAAAAAGTTGCTTCATTCTTAAGTGACTTTTGACAAGAAAAATCAGTTGCATAAAAGGTTATGTTAAACATATTTTTGTTAAGAAAAATAATATGGAGGTCCTTATAATTTTATTTAATTTTGAATCAGGTCTTTAGAATTTTTTTCCTTTTCATTGGACCTTTTTAGTTTCTACTGTTAATTCTGTTAGTCCTTCTGTTAAATAAGAATTAACAGCGTTAAATACTCCGTTAAAGAGCACTGATGTGGCACATGATTGAATTATCTTGACAATTTGGACTCTTACTCAGCATCTATG
The DNA here is from genome assembly GCA_037074615.1 of Leucaena leucocephala. Taxonomy (NCBI): domain Eukaryota; kingdom Viridiplantae; phylum Streptophyta; class Magnoliopsida; order Fabales; family Fabaceae; genus Leucaena; species Leucaena leucocephala. Next base: position 17,498,534 of record CM073555.1, on the reverse strand, counting down.
TGGAAAGAATTCAACTGAAAACAATTTTTTTTTGTCCTTAATGTCTACAAACAATTTTTTTTGCAGATGAAGAATCGGGAAGAATATTTTTAATTTGATTTCATGATTTAATTTTTTGCTTCCAGGCAGTCAATGATTCTGGATCTTTTTTTTTTCTAATCTATTGATTTATGCGAGATAATTGCTTCACATAAATAAATCGTTCAAGTTCCAGACTTACGATAATCTTTTTTTAGACTTTAAGGACAAAAAAAATTGTTTTCAGCTAAATTCTTTCCACATAGATGCTGAGTAACAGTCCAAATGGTCAAGATAATTCAGCTATGTGCCCCATCAGTGCTCTTTAACGGAATATTTAACACTGCTAATTCTTATTTTACTTTTTTTTTTATACAAAAAATTTTAAAAAGTGATTGGGCTCACCCACGATCTAAAGGCAGGGCGAAATCTCCTTTCCTCTTAGGCGATACCAATGTTGGGCAGGCGCTAACCGTCAATTACCTTCAAGCGTAAATTTAGGCACCCAAGAATTAAGATGCTTTTCCAAACGTTGGAACTCGAACTACAACAAAATGGTATTTCTTAAGAATCGAACACGCTTTAAATAGTCATATATCTTATCTTTTATTAGCTGAACCTATTGATAATAGGTTAATTCTTATTTTATTAAAGGACTAACAGGTTTAACAGTAGAAACTAAAAAGCCCAATAAAAAGAAGAAAGAAAAAAGAGGGACCTGATTTAAAACTCTATAACGACTTTCAAGTTAGTTTTTCCCTATTTTTTTCATTTAACTAATTTTTTTAAAAAACCTTTCTAATACTGTCTCAAATAAGCCATTCGTGTGTATATTTTCAAGTTGTATAATATAACTTCTTCATGTAATAAAAATAAATCAGAAATATATAAAAAAATAACATAATAGGATGGGGGGAGAGAGCAAATTGTAGAAGGGAAGAACAAGTACATATAAAATATAGCCACCGAAAAAGACGGATCTATTTTCAAAGAGAACCATGTGTGTGTGTGTTTTTTTGTTACCCACTCCGTTCACCGGAATTTTGCCCCGACTACATTCGGATTCGACCCGCATCGTGCACCTGGCTATAGTGGGTGAGTCTCCCAACGGGGATTTTCTGCGTACGCCAAGACTCGAACTCGAGATCTCACTTAAACGATACCGAGCCGTTTACCACTCAGATCAACCCCCATTGGTAGAACCATGTGTGTTGACTGTTGAGTTTAGAGCCTTCCCCTGGTTGAAGCCTCTAACTCTCCTGAACCTTTCTTTCTATATATATATATAAAAAATAATCCCTAGATTCCTATAATTTATTTCAATTTTGAACTAAGTTATTATAGTTTATTTAAATTCAAGCCCTCATAGTTTGATCTGTATTGCCGTATTGGTATCTATCTATCTATTATTGAATATAAAAACGATTAATTTTAATTTATAAAGTTCATAAATTTATGAACTTTATGGAATTTCTTTGATTTTATTTCCCATTGTTTTAACACAAGTATAATTTTATAAATGAAATTTCTATTTAAAACAATAAATGATAAGAGAACCTTATTCAAAATTGAGATAAATTATTTTTTTAATAATAAAAAATATAGGTGAGTTAGGTCTAAGAACTCATCAGGACTTATAAATTAATATTTTTTAAAAAAAATAATTATGCACGAAAAAATAATAGAAGAGCCATGGATGGATGTTGATCATGAGATTGATATGCTTCTCCCACCATTACTTTATTTTTGTTTTCTTCCTACCTACCGAACAAGGTAACACCATAAGTTCTTCTTTATCTTTCCATTTCTTTCATCACTTTTTTCCCTTGTATACTAAATTTGTTTCCGATTTTTTCTTTATACATTTTTATATTATATTCAATAGGTAATAGGTTCATATTTATTTATTATATTTTTATATTAACTATATTTTAATAATAGACTCAAACTTCTTGACAGATCTAATAAATTTTTTAAAAAGTTTAAGTTTATCTTCTTAAAAAAAATAAATTTTCAAGACAAGCTTAAATTTATATATTTTTTTAAATATGTCATGTCAAATATGGACTAGGTTATAGACCCCTTATAGGTGGCATAGCTTGTTTTTATTCTATAGGAAAAAAGTATTTAGCACCCTAAAATAATTTTAGAGAAATAATTAGCACTATAAATTAATTTAAGAGGTGTGACCAGCATCTTAAAATATTTAAGGGTATAATTAATACCCTGAACTAATTTTAGAGGTATGACTAGTACTCTAAAATATTTAAACTAGTGCAATTTTGTTCATTCACTAACAAAAATACTAATTTTTGTTTCATATATGTCATATAAACTTTTTATTTTGACATATTATTATTTAAGATGACATATGTGTAATGTTATTTTAATAAATTATACTAACTAAACCATAAAATTTTTTAATATATTCAGTATTCTTATTTAATCAATATGATACATGTGACCTTTTAAATAATAATATGTCAAAATAAAAAACTCATGTAATATTGATTGGATATAAATTTATATTTCTATCAATGAAATGATAGAATTATACCAATTTAAATATTTTAAGATGCTGATTGTACCTCTAAAATTAATTTAAAGTACTAATTATATTTTTAAATATTTTAAGATACTTATCACATCTCTAAAATTAATTCAAGATATAATTACTTTAAAATATTAATTATTTCTCAAAAATTAATTTTAAGTATTAAATACATTTTTATCCTTCATTCTATATATAAAATATCATGAGGACAGGAAAATAAGGAAACGTAATCCCAAAGAGAGAAAAGAAAGAATAAAGATAACGGAATCTTGTGGTGAGAGCGAGGGAGTCCACAAATCCCTAGCTGCCTATTAGGGTGGCCCCACCATCCACTTTGATAATGAAAGCAAGTGTTTATATATATATATATATGTGTGCGTGTGTATTCTGGAAATATTTGAATAACAAATCAAGATTTCAATAGTTTTATAATCTAGTAATGAGATGTCAAAATAGTTGTCTGATAAAGTTATTCTCATTTTCATACATGTTATATAATATTTCATATAATGTGTACCTTATATAATATTTTATATAATACTTCTTTCAATTTATAATATAAGTTATTTAAACTAATTTATTAGATTAAAAAAAAGTTTGTTGTATCGTAAAGCAGATTAAAAATTGTTCGGATTTTTCTCTTTACCCTTAATATATACCATAAATTTAAAAATATACTCATATGATCCTATTTATAAATTATTTTTAGTATATTTCAGATATATTAAATAAAACTTTAAATTTTATTTAAAATATCATAAAATTTAACAGTTTTTAATTTTATCTCTATTTAATATACATTACACTTACGAAAATAAAGTCAACATAAATAAATTATAGGTAAAATTGTATAATTATATAAAAAAATTATCTCTCTAATTTATAAATAGGATCTCTCTATATTTTAGTGATTCTTACGAGGGTCTTTCTTCCAATTTTACATTCCCTCTTTTAATTTATTTATAATGATAATCAAACTAGACTTCAAAGGCATTCATGCTCCGATTCCGTCATCATTTGTAATTAATCCCTAATTAAATTAATCTGCAACTAGTTATTAATATGAACGATGAAGAATGATACTTTTCCTTGAAGCTTCTTTCTTATTAATCCGTTTTCCTACGTTTTAATTTAATTAATCCTATCAAGGAAGCCATTTTTTTAGAGTCCCACTAAAGAGAATTTATCTCAATAAGGTCCTATAAAATTATCAAATTATTGATAAGTCTCATGAGATCTCAGGGAAAGAGATTCTAATTATGAAATAATCATCTTATCATCATTCATTAAAAAAATGACAAACAAGATGACACAAATAACAGATTTATGTATTGGAATTGATAAGTCAAGCAATAATAAAAGACAATTATATTTTTCTTAAAATATTAGGTCTAGATTATATGAATTGTCATTCGTTACTATATAACTTATCAACTACATCACATAAAATCATCATTTATACTATTTTGCTTATATTTTTTAGTAAAAGAAAGTAATATAGTTATTTTATAATTAGAATTTTTTTCTCTAAGATGCAATGGACTTGTCCTTGATAAATTCTCTCCCTCTTGGCAAGATTTGTAGGACCTTATAATAATAAATTATCTTTAAGTGGGATTTAAATGGAATCCTCCTCCCTTATTAAGGAGGCTGTTGACCGCAGAGTGCATATGTATATACCCAAAGAAAATTGTAAATATTATACTCCCTCACACAGCCAACTTATTTCCTATATATTTTGCTCACTAACCTTTTCATTAGCCTATCAAAATTGTACCTTTAATCAAATGTCCTCCAACTAATAAGAAATCTAGATCCAAATTAATATAACTCTAAAAGTCAAAGTAGGTGGGATAAATATTTTGAGGTATGTATTCTTTCTATCTTAATTATATGAATTAGTTAAGAGGTTATTTTTTTATTTTAAATATACATAACATCTCAATCTATTTTATCCATAATATTTATAATTTATTTTTTAAATTGATTTATTAAATTTATAAATTTCTATATAATTTAACATTATATAAAAATATTTTATGAAGATTGAATGATTGAACATTATCTATTTGATTTTTTTCCTCGGCTTCCCCTTCTCCTTTTTCTCCCTCTTCCTCCTTTTCCTTCTCTCTCTTCTCCTTTTTGTTCCACATCATTAGGTTAAATTTGATATAATTAGATAATTTATTTAATTTATATAAACTAATTAAATAATTATTATATTAAAAATATGAGGAGTAATGTATATCATTTTATACAATTATCTAGTATCTAATACTAGTATTACTCTCTCAAGTCTATAATATATAAGCTAGTTAGGATACTTATTTTAATTTTAAATATAATACCATAATTTATTATATCTTTTAAATTTATAATTTTTTTTAAAATACTCCTATTGATAGAGGCTTTTATAAAAAATAATTATAATATAAATTACTAAATAGAGTATTTTATAGAAACTAAAATATACTCTTTTATAGATATCTAAACTAATTTTTTAAATATTTATAAATTAATTATTTAATTTTTATCCGTTAAAAATCTAAGAGAGTATCAATGTTAGATATTGCTGGATCCAATAGAGATAATTCTATGAACACCATTTTTTTTCATCTAGGAGATTGAACCTTTAATCTTGTTTTATTAAAATTGAGTTTTTTTCAATCATATATCCCAACCAACATCACAGCTAATATATCACGTAATTTTCTACCTAATTAATAGAAAAAACAATCGTTGCTTCTCTGATTACTACAATGCCTTATTTATTAGTGTGTTTTTCTTTTTTTCTCTTAAAAAAAACCCCGCTAATTGCTGAGGCCTATATTGCGTTTTGTTGATTTGTAAGATATGAATGGCATTGATTTTTTTTTTTTACCAGAGATATGACGTTGATTGATACATTGGAATTATTCCGCCATTAATTGATGATGTTACAATTTTTGAATGGGTAAAGGTACATTCACCATCCTAAACTAATGTTGGAGGAGTAATTAACATCCTAAAGTATTTAAAGGTGTAATTAGCACCCTGAACTAATTTTGGAGGTGCAATCAGCACCCTAAAGTATTTAAAAGTGTAATTAACACCCTAAACTAATTTTAGAGGTGCAATCAGCACCCTCAAATATTTAAATTGGTGCAATTTTACCCTTTCACTAACAAAAATACTTACTTTCATTTGATACATATCACATAAATTTTTTTTTGATACATTATTGTTTAAAAGCCATATGTATAATATTATTTTAATAAATTACACTAAATTTTTTTAGGGTGCTGATTGCACCTCCAAAATTAGTTTAGGGTGTTAATTGCACTTTTAAATATTTTAGGGTGCTGGTTGCACCTTCAAAATTAGTTCAGGGTGCTGGTTGTACCTCCAAAATTAGTTCAGGGTACTAATTGTACCTTTAAATACTTTAGAGTATTAATTACTCTTCCAAAATTAATTTAGGATACTGGATGTACCTTTACCTTTCTAAATTTATGGATTACTTAAAATTCACATAACTTTTTTTTTCTCCCAATAAAAAAGGGGTCATGTTATTTCTTTCTTTCTTTCTTTTCTTTTTACGGTACATCTTGAGATAAAGATATGCCCCGATGGAGAAAGTTAAGATGCTTCTAGAATTGCTGTTTTGAGTTATGTATGTATATTAATTTTACTTTTAAAATAGTTTTAATTCCATTAATTTGTCTGTGGAGGGCATATTTTTTTTAAAAAATGGATTTATTACTTGTTAATTCTTTTCTTCATAGAATGTTACTTGTTAATTCTGCATTGATGAAAATTAAAGATTAAACGTAGGTCAAAATTGGATATATGGTGCGCCATTTAGATGTCTTATATAAATTATAGTATTAAAATCTAATTCGGGTTAGTCGGCCAAACTATGGAATAGGGGAATTAGTTTTGACTGATTGGATCAAAATTTGTTGACTAATTAATTAAGTTAGATTTTTTATTTTTTTTATTCTCTAACATGAAATTATATCATTTTGAGTTGAAAAATAATCTATTAAATTTATATTTTAATAATTCTATTTTATTGGATTATAAATATTTTATTTATCTGTGAATTAATATCATTTTATTTAAATATGTATTATCTATAAATAGTTTTTATTTTAATTAAATTATTTTTTAATTATTATTAGATTAACCACAGTTCAATTATAGTCGGATTATTGACTCTTAAATCCGTATCTCAACTAATTCAATAACTAGCCAATATTCTAGTTGATTACACCCTCTAATTATAAGTGTAGAAACTAACCTACTAATTTGTATCTATTAAAAAATTAATAAAATTAGTTATTATGTAAAAATGTAAGATAATTTTTCTAAAATAACCCCTAACAATTTGTACGAGAGATTACTCCGATAAAAAAACTCTAAATATATACTATCAATGAAGAGAATTTTAAAAAAATATAAATTTAAAAGATAAAATAAATTAAAATTTTATATTTATTATTAAAATAAAATTTTATACTATTTTTTATATTTACAAGGAAGTATAAGAAGAAAAAGTTTCTTTATAGAAAAAAAAGAAGAAAAAGTTTTCTATTTGAATATAATAATTGAATAATGGGGGAATAAAAAAAAAAACATAGTCACTGATTGTCATGTGAAGGTATGACCTAACCTAAAAATTCCAATCCAAAGAATTAAAGAATAGTTTAGTGAAGAGATGAAAGTGACTGAAGTTGAAACATTACTTATAGTGCTGTCTCCTCCGCACATCGAAGATGAAGCCTTGCCTTCATAAATAAACTTTTTGGTAAGTTGCAGCAACTCAAATTAATTTTAAAAAAATAATTAATATTTTAAAATATTTAATAATATAATTAGTATCTCAAATTAATTTTAAAAATATAATTAATATTTTAAATTATTTAAATTGGTATAATTTTTATATTTTACTGATAAAAAAATAAATTTATATCCGATGTATGTCATATAAATTTTTTATTTTAACATATTATTATTTAAAATATCACATGTGTCATGTTATTTAAAAAATAGTATTAAATAAATTTTAAAATTGATATTGTATATAATATATATGTAAAAATTAAAAAAATTTATAATTTATTTAGTACAATTTATTATAACAATATTATACATGTGATTTATTAAACAATAATATGTCAAAATAAACAAATTATGTAGCATGTATCAAATAAAAATTTATATTTTTATTAGCGAAGGGGTAGAATTGTAATAATTTAAATACTTTAAGATGTTAATTATATCTTTAAAATTAGTTTAGGATATTGATTATAATTTTAAATATTTTAAAGTGCTAATTATACTTCTAAAAATAGTTTAAAATACTGATTATAAATTAACCCTAAACTTTTTTAGCCAATTTCTCTACTTTTATTTATTTATCTTTTTAGGTATAGTATATACCATTATTTATATACTTAAAATAAGTTCCTTTTCATATATTACATAACATTCAGTGACTGAGTTTACTAAATAATGTTCTTCTAAATTTATTTTTTGTATATATACAAACATTTTGAATACATAAAACAGTCAAATTTTAAAATGCTTTAAATTGTTATTTTTGGTGAATGAAATAAAATTAAGTAGTTAATTCATGATTACCAATAACAATTATGGGAATGCCGACACTGAAATAATATGATAATATAATCATATAAAAAGCAATCCGCATGACTCGCGAATTGTATTTTTTTTTTTAATTACGTGTATGTTGTTAAACATGGCATCCAATCCCCCTATGGAATAAATTATTTGTTAAAAGATGTTTAATTTTTCCATTTTTTTTATTTTAAAAGTCACCCCTTATTTTACTGTAATGGAGTGTGGGATATATACAAATACAGCCATATTGAAATAAAATAAAATAAATAAATCTAATGATAATGAGTTATATTATTTATAACTTGTAAATAATATAGTTTATAAATTTTATATATATTGAAAATATTACCATGGTTATATTGAGAAGGCGTCGTTGGTACGAATACTTGCAGCAGCGATAATAACAACCCTGGAAATAATGCCAACGCTTGAAGCAAAGTACTAATATGATAAAAGGAGTGTGTTTAGAAACCATAGAAGTCTTTTTTTAATAAAATTTAGGTTTAAAAAATTAAAATAAATAATTATATTTATTTAAAAAAATTGGATTAAATTATGATTTAAAATAAAAATTTTGGATAAGTTACTGATACTAACTTCTGGAACAGTAAAAAATTTTATAGACTACTTAATTATTGTTACTTGTAAGTTTTTTTTCACACTCTCTCCTCCACCTCCCCCCTCTCTTCTTTCTCATATTTTTAATAAAATCATACTATTTTTATTAATTTTTTAATTATAGAAGTCATTCTGATAATAACTATCTAAACATTCATTTACTCAGAACTATTTTTTTTTTCTATAAGCTATTCTCTAAAACCCTTTTTATAAAAGCTGTCTAAATTTTTTTTTTAATAATTTTTTTTTAAACTCTTATCTACCTTAAGATTAATAATAATTATTAATCTCCCACTTGGAGACAGTATTCTATATGATAACAATCATATAAAAGTTAAAGACAAATTAATTCGTTATTAGTTATAATTTCACCTGATCTTTCTTATAATTTTTTTCTTTTTATTCTTAGATTTTTACCAATTTTTTAGTTATAGGCCTTGGCTTGTGCTCATAGTTTATTAACTATGGTTAGTGTAGATGTTGACTAAGCGATATATAAATTGATGGTTTAAGAATAAAGTTGATTGATTGATAATTTTATTATCCGGTTGATTTTAATTTTATATTCAATACATAAAATTTAAGATATCAGGTATTATTTTTGTTCTAAAATTATAATTTTTTTAAAATATTCATCTTAATAGTATAAATTAAGGGAGTTATTATCTAGACGTCATTTTCAATACAAATAATAAAAATAATATTTTAGATATATTAACACACACATTCTAATAATTAACTAATTTAACTAATTTTATTTATCTCCAGAGATAAGTTATTTCTTAGCTTTTATATTTTTTTTTGTTACATAATTTTTTTTAAAAAAGTTAGTCTCATCCATGATCTAAGAGCAGGGTAAATTTTTTTTCTCTTAAACGATACTTATATCAAATAGAGTGAACTATTAATTAACTTTTATATATCTAAAATAAGAAAAATTATATATGAAGTGGGCCATCATTTGGTTGGTGTAATTGAGAGGTCAAGAAACTATTTGCTATAATAATTTGTACGCGCGCGCACATATATATATATATACACACATCAAAATCAAAACACATGTATTATATGTTTTCATGTGAAAGCAACCATTTTTGTTGATTTATTTTCCATGCACTGCCACTTTAAATTATATTTGCTAAATTATACCAAAATCCAGTGGCCATAACCAATAACAAGAAACTCACCTTATCAAGAGGGGCCTAGAAAAATGCCCATACACTCACAAAAGAAGCTCATGAATCATGAAAGCAACTTCCCCCCAACCCCACCCTCACCCTCACCCTCACCCTCCCTCTATATATAATATCTAATATTATTATAGAGGCATGCCTTGATGTCAAGGAACCCTCAAAGATTAATTTATCTAAATTTTATTGTATAGAAAAAAAAGTAAGTAAAATTATAGAGGTTGAGAGATTAATTATTTTTAAATAATAACAAGGAAATGAATTATGGGTATGAAAAGCACATCAGATCAAGCTGGATGGGGCATAAATGTGGGCCACCACCTTTGTCCGATTGGCAGTTGCGTTTCAAACACAACTTCTAAAAGTCATAATATTATCCACGGGAGTTAGTCTAAGTAGTAAATGATTCAATATCGAGATTTCGAATTCGAACCTTAGTATATACAAAAATCTCTATTAGAAGACTTACCCACTATAGTCAAGTATGCGATGCGAGTCGGATCTAGATATAATCGCGTTAAAAACTCTAATAAATTAGGTAAGCAACAAAAAAAAAATCAGAATATTCATTTACGAATGATGAGATTGGGAAAACATAGGTTATATATAAATATATATATAAGGATTTGACTTAGGGCCTCTTTAGATTAACTTTTAAAGAATAGATTCTAAGAAAAATAGATTTTAAAAATGGAAATATTAGGATGATTAGTAGTATAATCATTTTTTATATTAGTAAATTACTAAAAATGATATGATTTGATTAAAAGTAAGAGCTATGAGAGAGGGTAGAAAAGAAAGAGGAGAGAGGAGATAGGGTAGAAAAGAGAGAGGAGAGAGGAGAGAAGAGATATGGTATAAAAGATAGATAAAAGAAGAAAGAGGGTATAAAAAATATGGGTAAGATAATAATTAGATAGTCCATAAGTTCTTTTACTATTTTAAAAGTTAATTTCAGTAGTTTATTCAAAATTATAATTTTAAACTAAAATTATTTATAAATAAATATAACTGTTTATTTAAAAAAATTAAATTAAAATTTTACCAAAAAAGATTGTTTTAAACCATGGTGACAAATACACACTTAAGATGAAGCCATTAAGGTTTTCATGATAATTTTAGCCAATATCCCATCTATATTTTATATCGTTGGATACCGTTTCATCAAGGAGCTCATGGGATGTCTCAAAAGTCTTTGTTTAAAAAAAAAAACAGTTTTCGTCAAAGATTCTTGGATATTTTTTTTAGTTAAAATATTTAACAACTCTAAATAATATTAATATAATTATATAAAGTCGTGTTAAATCTTTCTTAATATAAATTTTTTTACTAATCCTTACATTTAAGTTAAAAGGAAGTAATTATTTTGATAGAGGTGGAGTATCTTATTTTCTTATATTACTCTTATTTTTATTATAAATCTATTTGTAAAAGAAATTTTAAACATAAATATAAATTCATAAGTTATTAATAATTATTTTTTAATTTTATTTTTATCTAATTATCGTTGAAAAGAGAAAAAAATGGTAGATAAATGAGAATAATTTATAAATAGAAAAAAAACAAAATAAAATATTTAAAAAATCAATTTAAAATATATTTAATTATTACTTTTTAATATATAAAAATTAGTTAAAATATAAGGACGAGAATAATATTACTCTACTTAAGTGGATTTCGAAACCAATTATATTTTATACTGATGTTTTTTTTTTAATTTATAAATTATAAATTCAAAGCTAATAATCTTATAAAACATATTTTTAATTCTATCTTTATTGTTATAAAAATACTCTTCTATCTTATCAGACCTACCATAGAGCGTTATGTGGGTCTGAACTCTAGACTACTAGTAGTAGTAATGCTTTGGGGCAGGAGGGAACCCATCTAGATTTTAACAATTTATTATTCACACGCAAAGAATAATAAATGCATTAAATTGTAGCATTCAAGGGGAGCACTTAAGTCAATATATCGTGATACATTGAAGAAGAGATGGATACTCAAAAGCAGACTGATGCGATATTGCGATCTATTGTCAATATCTCAAGAGTCAAAGCCCCGCGAAATCGTGGTGATCGTGACGAGATAATCGTGTTGATTAAATTTTCTTTGTTTTTTTTTTTTTGAGATGATCAGAGGGGATTACTTGATATGACTAATAAATATAAAAATATTAAATAGGGAAACAGATCGTCAAAGATAGGAATTGGATTAAATCATGGACCCCACCGGCATTGTATTGTTGTACGGACGACATTGTCAAAGTGGGTTGCTGGTCCAAGGCTTGACACGTATCGTTATCATTCTCCCACGGTTAAAAAAATCTGGATTATAATTAAGTCTTTAAATTAAATTATTTTATAATATATTAACTAAATAATTACATCAAAATTAATTAAATTATTTTATAATATATTAACTAAATAATTACATCAAAATTAATTAAATTATTTATTTCTACAAAAATGTAATATTTTTTAAAAAATATTCTCTTTAACTATTTATAAGTCTTCAATTTTAATAATTCAATTATCCAACTATAACTCCGTATCACTTAATTTCTAAATTAACTGAATCTCTTATCTTTTCAGTTTTTATATTAATTAATATTAAAGTTTAATTTTATTTTAAAATTTTTTATCTAGTAACTATAGATATCTAAAAGTGTTTTTTAGATAAATTTTACTTCCTAAATTGTTAAAAAGAAGAAATCACCCCTACTGTTAAAAATGTGAATGTCAAACGTTTGTTTTTTATAGTTATAGTAACTATGCTCATTTTTTAATACCTTTAGATATATTAATAAAAAATTCTGTTAATCTCACATCTTTCATGTAAAAAATTTTAAAATAAAATTAAACTTTAACACTATTATTTATCTTTTTTATTTATAACTCATTCTACGTGCGTGATACAATAAACGATTTATAGATGATAAGAAATAATAATATAAAAAGTGAATAAAAAATAATAATATAAAAGGTGAAAAAATAAGACACTCTCTTAGTGGAATAAATAGTTAAAAAAATGAGCTACACTGCATCATGATTAAAAGATTAAATCATAAGTGAGTTAAAAATTTACTAACTAAAACATTAATTTTTTTTTTAAATTTTCCACTTCAAATTTTTATTTAGAATTAATTATTATATTATATATTTTTTAATCTGAATTCAATCATTCATTTTTCTTTTGTGATATTTCTTTTTTCTTTTTTTATTCCCTTACAAATAGCACATCACCAAGCTAACTCATAGAGCCAAAAGGCACACTTCTTTAGTTGCAATGTATAGTATACCGATTTCTTTTCTGATCTTGTAAGTTTTAAGCTTCCACTGAAATTCAAACACATATATATATATAATTTATATGTAAAATATCTGTGTGTTTGTCCTTCCTATTTTTTATATTATAATTCTCTTTTATCTAACACATATATCATTGAGAGAAACAGTTAGTTTAAAACTTATTTTCTTTAATTTTGTCATTCTTCAATACTAATTGTTAATTATCTGTTTCTAATAATTTTGTAGGCAAGTAATTTTAATATACTTCCATGAAATTTCAAATAAAAATATATTAATTATCCTTAAAATTCTATAAAATAGCTTACATGTTTAAACCTAAGACTTTTCCGAAAACTAAATAATATAAAATGGAAGGAGCGTATGTGTGTGTGTGTATTATAGAGGGTATATAATATGTGAAATTCATCCTGACTTAATAATTTATATTAACATCAATTGGTTGGTTTCAAAAATTCACCTATTGTGAGTTTAACTAGCAAAAGGGTAAGCCATACGATTGTTTGTAGCGTGTTCAATCCTTGTAGAGTATTATTTTATTGTAGTTCCAGTCGCGATACTTGAAGAGACATCATAGCTCTTATGTGTTTAGGTTTGCCCGATATTGATATCGTCTAAGAGGAAAGGAGACTTCATCCTATTTTTTGATCATGAGTGAGTTTAACCCCTTTCTAAAAAAATTTGGACCAATAAAAAAAATCACCTATTAGAATTTTGGACCAATAAAAAAATCACCTGTTTTAAATGGTGACATGATTTCTAAAATTATATTATTTTCATAATTAAAATTTATAATTATAACTTATTAAAGATGGAATTTGAGCACCACTTGCTCAATAATTACTCTCTCCATGTCTATAAGAATTAAATAATTGAATTGCGTTATTTAATAAATATATAATAAATATATAAATATATTTTTTTAAAATATATCTTTATTTAGAGGAGGGTAAATAAAAATGGAAGAGATAAAAAATAAAAAAAAATATAAAAGAGTCCATTTAGTTCAATTATATGAGAGGAGATTATATATAATCCTGACATAAATAATGTACTGATTCAAATATTTAGTTAGACCAATATAATGTAAAGATGACCAACATCTTTCGATAACGCTTCGTCGTTGGCAAATCTTTTTGGCCACCGTCCTCATCCGGCAGCACGATGTCATGAAAAAAATATATTTAAAATAATATTTCTTGTTATAATATATATAGACAATTTTAATTAAAAAATATGTATTATATTTTAATTTGTTGTATAAGAGACACAATTTTATCAAAACACCTGTATTATGCCTTAATTTATTATACATATAAGATTCAACTTATTAGTTCTCATGTATAGATTTATTGGCTCATTTATATGTATATAAACTCAATTTTAATTAGTAAAAATTTCAAAATTTCATTATATGTATTAACTAGTGTAATTTGGTCAATTACTTTATTATTTATATATACATTTGTAGACAGAGTTATATGTTTTGGCAAAAAATACATAATTCTAATTCATTATATATATATTGATATGGGTAATTTTGTCTTTTGATTTATTATTTTAATATATTCTCATGTTTATGTTAATCTAAGTAAATGTTTTTATGCCTATGCATTATCTTTCTTTAATAACATACCAAACAAATTTATGTAATCATCATTCCATTACATTCCTTACCATTAAGTGAACCAAATGGTAAAGAGAATGTATAAAAAAACAATAATGAGAGGGATGGAGGAGGTAACGAGAGAGAATAAAATCAATTGGAGATAACATTGATAAAAATATATTTAATATTTAAATAATTGCAAACTGAATCTTGTGAAAAGGATCAGGTCAATTTAAAAATTTGGATTTTATAAAAAAGACATAAGGAAATGCATTCTTTTAAGGTGGGTGTTTAAAAAATATTTGAAATTATAATTAACTTTTTTATAAAGTATTATTTCGATCTTTAATATAAAATATATTTAATTTTTTTTAAGAAGATTAAGGAAATTAAATAAATTTAATTTTTAAAAATATATTTATATAATTTACTCTTTAATTTAAATAAATTAATCAACTAATTTTTATATTATATATAAATAACTTATTTATTTATATTATTTAATTTATTTAAAAAAATTAACTAAGTACTATATTAAAGATATGAGTAATATATCTTTTAAGTTTTTTACCCCTATTGCTATTAGTTTCGAATGATTTTTTTTATCAATCATTATTATTATTTTAAAAAATTAAGTTAAATTTATACTATATCAAGTAACTTATTATAATGGAGATTGTCTATTTTTAAAAAGGTGTCTTATAATACCAATAAGAGGAAAATACAGAAAGGAGGGAATATTAAGTTAGAATTATATTGTGCACTAATGTTGAGAGAGTGGGCACAAATTCCAACTTAATGTCGATAACGAAGATTAGCGGTTGGGGAAGGGGACAAGGGCCAGACGGCATTTAAGATGCCACGCGAGGCAAGGAGCGTGTGACGTGTTACTCCGCTTTGAACTATTAACTTTTAAAAAAAAAAAAAAAACTACTCTAGAGGTATCTATATTCTATAGTTTTTTTTTTTTAATTCAATTTTTTTAATTTTACCCTATTAACTCTTAATACTTATGTGTTAACTAGAACAAAATTTTAGGAGCTAACGTTATTAAAATAATTTATATTTTAATATTAGTTATTAATGCCGTGAAAATATTACCCATATTTTTTATAAGTTACATTTTTAAAAATATCTAAATATTTAATATATTTAATATAAGTTATCATCTTCATCAATTCTTACACTTTTTAAAATATTTAAATATTTAATAATTTTTTATTTTTAATTCATTATATGTCTCTCTCATATTTTATTTTATTTATTTTTTCTCTCAGTCATTCTACCTTCAGAAAAAATATTTTGGTCCATAATTCATATAGAAAATAATTAATACTTATTTACTAATTTTATTTATGTAATTAATGTTTATATGTGGTTCTTTCATACTCTTTCCTCTAGCATTAATTCGAGTAAAATAAAAAAAATTTAAAATATATTTAATGAGTTGATTATTCTTTTTTGATTCCTATGAGATAAGATAGATGGTTGAGTGATTTACATTTGAATCCGGAGGGAGTACTTATTTCATATTTCAGATGACATGAGTTTGAGAGAAAATAAGTTATCCTATGAGGTGGAGGAATATTCCGTTAATATTGACGTGTGAAAATGAGATAAAAAATAATGACAAGAAATTTCAACACCCCTTGTTCCCGCCTTACTCCTAATTTTATATCTTTTTCAAACCCCACTCAATGAATCACCAAATTGTGAACAACATGTCTCAGTCACAATATTATCCCCCGCCCCCTTTAAATAATATTTTAAGCTTTAACTTTGACATTGACATGTTTGCGTAATTGTGTTTAAGTTGATTATGAGAATTAGATGAATAGAGTAATAAAATTTGAATGAAAAAGAATATGTAAAATAAAATAATAAAAAAATTAATTAAATTTTTTTAACTTTACTTCTTCAATTTTCTTTTTAAATCAAATTCATTAAAAAAAAATCTCCCTTCCCCTCATTTATAAAATCTATGCGATATACCTCAATCGATAGCTAGAATCTATAGATTAATACTCTTGAAGTGTATAAATTATCGAAATAAATTTTATTTTTATTAATAAAATATTTTTACGACTTAATTTAAACCTGTGATGTTATGTTCATAGGATCTAGCTATTTATTAACTGTGTTAGTTTTTATTGATAATAAATTTTTTTATATGGAATTTTTAGAAAATAATAATAAATGTATATAATAGGAAAATCAGGAAAAAATGGATCCTGGTGGGAACAGAACATGGAGTACGATGTGGCCCGGGTTTGTTAGGCTATCGGGCACGTCATGTGTTGCATTCACAAGTCTTTGTTTGGGAACAGGGGCAAGGCACCCATGTTGTTGTGCAACCGACACAAAAACCCAAAGCCATTAAGCCGGGCAGCCTCGTAATTTCCACTCAACATCAGGTCTTTTTCTGGTTGTCCACAGTGAAATTAATCTCCATTCCTATTTTGGTAAATCATTGCCTCTACGTATTCCAGTTTTTCTTCCTCTATTGTTTTTTGGGTTATATCTAATATTTTAATTTTATTTATAATTTAAAAAAATAATATCAGATCATTAAATATATTATAACTAAAATTAGGATATTATATATGATTAAAAAGTAATATTAAAATATTGAATACTACATCTTCAAATTATCAAAGAGCCATTTACCCATTCTGATATAATTAAGAAAATTGCCAAACTTTACACCTAAACAAACATCTCTTATTTTCTATTGAGTACAGAGGAAAGTTATTAGGGTGTTTAGTATGTTATATAAAAAATATTATGTAATTATATATACACAGGATATTTATTATTTTATCGTTATATATTTTTTATCATATCTTTATTATTTTAATATCTATATATTGTGACTTCTTATTTGAAGATACAAATAATATTTTAAAATTAAAAAAATCATATACTAGTGTATGTTTAGTTGGAAGGAAGTAAAAGTAGTTAAATAGAAGTATAAGTGGGAGTAAAATATTATATTTCTTTTGTTTTGTAAAATGAAAGTTATTTTCACTTATATTTCTATTTTCATGGGCTATTTTAGTTCCATCATAAAAGCTGAGAATTGAGATGATAAAAATAAAAGTAATAATTTTTAATTATTTTATCAGTTATAAAATTATTAAATAACTTTAATTATTCTCAATTTATAAAAAAAATATTTTGGATTGTTTTACTTAAAGTTATAAAAAAATATATATCAATTTTATACCTACTTTTATTCTATCAAATAAATTTTTAAAGTTAATTTTTAATATAATTTTATTTTTATTTCTATAAAAAAAAACTCTTATATTCTATAAAATGTAACATACGGTATTTTATATACTAAATAACCTTGTACAAAATGTCTATTATGTGACATGTACGAATTATCTATTTATGTCGGCCGTGTTAAGCATAGGAAACTTGCTAATAAATCAACATTTTTGTGGGGATATAAATCAACTTTTATAAAAGCATGAAAAGTTATCACAACTTTATTTCTGTCGCTCCATCCTTGCAGGGGCAGACGACCCATCGATCTCTCGGTTGTGCTGCCGAATGCTACGAGAAAGTTAGAATAGGAGAGCACTCATTTTGAGATGAACTTATTACCTTAATAAATAACTCTCAATATAAATAATCACAAGGATATATTAAAAAAATATTATAATTTTAAAAAATAAAAATAAATTAATATTTTATATTTATAAACAAATTTAAACTCATGATCTAAAATTAAACACAAATACTCAAATAGTATATATTTCTTTCAGTATTATTTATAATTTATTTATAATATATTTTATTTAGACTAATAAAAATTTTAAATCTTATTAACTATAACATAAAATTTAATAATTTTTAATTTAATTTTTATTTAATATAAACTATATTAAATAAAAATAAAAATAATATAAATAAAAAATAAAATTATACTTACAAATCGCTATCCATGAAATTCTCACGTCCATATTGAAATTTGAACTTAACGACGTCTACGTCTGGAATAATAAGTGAATTCCTTATAAAATAAATTAAGATTTATGACCCATTGTACATAGATTTAGTTAGTAAAAAGGTGAGATATATTATTATTTAGAGTATATTTAATTTTTAAAGAATATTATTTTATTATAGTTCTAGTCTCGACACTTAGAGAGATATTCTAGTTACTGAGTGTCTAAATTTACGCTTAAAAATAATAAACGATTAGTTCTATTTAATATTAATATCACTTAAAAAAGAGATTTTATTTTATTTTTAAATTATAAACTAGTCTAATTTTTTTTTAATTTTATATAAAAAAAATTAAGATTTGTATGTATAAAAAAAAATATAAAGATTTGTCGGCTATTTTTCTTATATTTGTCTTTACTGAACATGGACCAAAAAACTTCGTCATTATGGAGCCCAAACAGTTTAATTTCTGTGAGAGAGAAGAGGACGGCAAGAAGATGGGGCAGAGGAAGCTAGGATAGTAGGGGTGTTGATGAGCAGGGCTGGGCAGGGTGACCCCCCTGCCCGGTGTCCTGCCCAGAAAAAGCATGGGCTGTATTTTGCAGCCCGATGCCCTGCCCTGCCCGGTAAAAGCCCTAACCATTTTGGGCTGGGCATGGGCGGGCTGGGCGTAGGCGGGCTGGGCATGCCCAAGTTGTGATGCCATGCTCATGTTGTGAAAAAAATTTGTAATTATAAACTTCTAAAATAATATCATATTCATATGTCTTCAAGAGTTAAATAATATCTATAATCCACTAAAAATAAGGTAACAAAAAGATAATAATTAAAGTCTTGAAATTCATTGCATATAAAAAAATCTTGAAGTCTAAGTAGTTTATAATTACAACTTTACATCAATTTCCCAAATGTTGACAAGGATGAAGTATCTACAAAAATAAAATAAATAATTATAATTTGTAATGTAATCATATTATGATTAATAAAGTTAAAAAAATTAATGTAGTTATAAATATTAAAAGATGCAACTTACATACTTAACTACTTATATTTTTAAAATGACCTTTTAGTCACCAGTAACTATCATATTCTCCCTTCTAAATGTAGCATCTACGGAGAAAATAAAAAAAATAAAAAAAATGGGCGCTCATGGGCAGGGCAGGGCAGGGCAGGGCAACCCCCCTGCCCGGTGCCCTGCCCGAAAAAAGTATGGGCTGTATTTTGTAGCCCGATGCTCAGCCCTGCCCTATATTTATCGAGTTAGGCAGGGCCATTTTTTCGCGGGCTCGGATAGGCATACCGGGCCGTGGGATTTAGAACACCACTATAGGATAGTACCTCCACTTTTTATTCATTCATTCATTCGGTATCTGATGGTAACTCCACTCTGCCAAAAAAGAAATCATCCCCTCTGAGAACCCTAGCTAGCAGCCTATACATTAGAAATACTTGCATCTCAAACTTTTAAAATTACTATAATTTTATTTTAAAAAATGAGTTGCAACATTAAATATTAAAAAATTTTTGTTATAAAATTTATTATTTAAAAACATTTAAAAATTTAAATTTTTAAATAAGTATAACTCATCTTAAACATAATAAAAAAAGAGTTCAATTCACTAAAAATAAATTGTATCTTATTCTCTAAACAAATTTCACAGTAATTTTACAAAGAAATTTTTTTCAATTAATAACTATATTAATTTATAAATTAAATAAATTAGTTAAAAAATAAGTTAAATTAAAATTTATAGTCAAGACTAAAATTTATCTTTAATAAGGTTCTATATTATATTTTCAGTAGAATCTATAAGGTATTCTTAACTGATAGTT
Source organism: Leucaena leucocephala (assembly GCA_037074615.1). Taxonomy (NCBI): domain Eukaryota; kingdom Viridiplantae; phylum Streptophyta; class Magnoliopsida; order Fabales; family Fabaceae; genus Leucaena; species Leucaena leucocephala. The sequence goes on along the minus strand of CM073555.1, from coordinate 17,477,822 downwards.
AATAATTAATTCTCTTAAAATATAAAAATTATTAAAATATATTTTATCTCTCTCAACCAAATATTTTTTATACATATAATTTAATTTTAATTTATAATTTATATTTAAAAGACTTAGTTATATATTAAATATATCAGACTTAGTTGATGATTAGGTGGGGCATTGAAGACCAATAAGCATTTCAAAAGTAATAACAGGAATTATCCCCATCCGAAAAGAAAAGGGGACAAAAAAAACGTAATAAATGTTTATGTGAGAAACTCCTTCGTCAATTTATCGTATAACGATATATCGAAGTTCACAAAAGCTTCTTAGATATCGGATCTGGTGACACAATCCACAAAACTAGAAAAAAGGGATTGACTCTTTTTAGTTATGCTCCTAAATTATTTCATAATTAAAAATCAGATTAATATAATATATAGTACTTTAAATTTACACCTATTTTAATTTTAATCTCTTAAATTTTAAACTATTAATTTTTTTCTTAAATTTTATTCTGTTTAAAAAATTAATTATTATGATTTAATAAAAAATTAAACAATTTTATTTCTTGAACGTTCGTATTTGAAAGATAAAAAATTATAAGATATTATCAATTCATTTTCTCCACACATGTAAAATTAAGCAGTAGCTAACCGTACCCATCTTTCATTCTATTTTTGGAAAAATCGTATTAAAGCCCTATGAAAGTAATTATTTGCATTAAAATCTCAAAGCATTCTGAAATTACTCTGTAGATCAAAGCACTAAATTGGAAAAGAAGTTTACTTACAAAAGACGAAAACACTCCGTTTCTTTAAAACAAAAGTCTACCCCTCCACTACTAGCATGGCGGTCAGCCCCTTGTTTCTTTATACAATTTATCCAATTTTAAAGTATATAGTTATTTAATTTAATATATATGTCTTTTTTATAAATTAAATTTAAAATTTAAAATTTAAAAAAAATTAACGAAATTTATATCGTTTAACTTACTTTAGGTTGGTGGTCAACCCTTTATCTGTATAAATTAGAAAAAATATATTTTCAACTTATTTTTAAAATAATCACTTTCTTAAAAAATAATTTTATATAATTTATTGTTGATTTTATGAGTCAAGCTAAAAATCAACTAATACCTCTCTTTTATAATTTATAAATAACTAAATTAAGTAGATTAAGAAGTTAGTTAAAATTAGTTTAGCAGTACAAAATCTACTATAACTTTAAAATTGAGATATTTAATATGATATAATAAATAGTATAAAATTTTTTAAATACAATTTGGGTATAGATATAATCAATTATGAGTAAAAGTTAAAAAAATTAAACATGTTTAAAATATAATTTATAAGAATAATTAAAATAATTCAAAAGATTGTACGAGCAACTTATAATATAATTCTTTTAAATAATTGTAAAATTACTTTTTATTTTTTAAGCCAACGGCCCCAATTCCGTTCTCAAGACAATACAGTGAAGGAATTCCCACTTTGAACATTTTGCTGGTTTCACTATTATTAGTCAAGCGTCATCGACATTTTTGACAAATAAATTAAAAAAAAAAAAGCAACAACAAAAAAATCTTCAACAACTTCGTAAAATCTGATTTATACCGTCACTTTCCTCCCGGGCGGAGTGTAATGCACGCGAAGCACCTATTCTTTTCCTTTAATTGATGATTAATAATAAAATAAAATATGGAAGAAAACAAAAGGCACTTTCGGTTCATGGGGTTCGTGTCTATTTTTAAATGGAGCAACTTTAGAATACTAAACACTTTTCACCTCTAGCGCGCATTTGGCTCGGAGATGGAGAGGTTTTAAAATATTATGTAGTTTGAATTGATAAAAAAAAGAAAAAAGAGGGGAGGGAAAAGAGGACGAAAAAAATATTTTTATACCAATAACTATGAGATATTAAAAAAATATTTTAAAGATATTAAAAAATATTATAAATATAATAATTAAAATATAATAAAACTTAATTTTTCTCCTAAATCTTCCTAATTTTGAAGTGGAGGGTTAAGAGGACAGGAGTGGGAAAATCTTAAAAAAAAAATTCTCTCCTCCTAAAAATTATGGTACCAAATAAAAAAAAATAGGCAAAATTTTTCTCCTTCCCTCTTCTCCCTTCTAAATCCCTTGTAACAAACACACTTTTAGTTTCATGATGCATAAGGATTATTACTTATGGTATTAAAATTACAAATAAGATGTATAAGAGCGTTTATTATACCTTTGTTAATATTATTATTTAAGGAAAAAAATAATATATAAATCACTATTATTTTACTTCATTTATAATTAGGTCCTTGTAGAATTTTATTGGATTTTTGTAGTTTTTTCAATTATAAATATTAGTGTTGATATAACTTTCATCCATTATATATCTAAACTAATTCATGGATTTAGATTATGAGCATAATAATTCTTAATTTTATATTAATAATAAATAAAATTTTATTCTCTTATTTTATTTTTAAAAAAACTGTTTTTTCATTTTGTATTTGGTGACAACTCACAAGTCCTTTAGTCAATATTTACATTAATATTAATTAACATATCATGAGTATATCAACTGATATTTATAATTGAGGAAATTGTAAAGACTTTATTTAAAAAATATAAAAATTTAATTAAAGATTACGTGAAACTATATAAAATAACAAATTAATTTTTTATTCAATAATAACAACTTCTTTTATACAATACATAGTATTTTATACTACATGTTAGATCATCTAACCATTGTCGTACTCTTTTAGTGTATTTTTTGTTCACAAGATTTACATTTTTAATTTTATTTAAAAGTAATCAAATCTATTAGTGGGCATGTTTTCCCACATTTATTTAGAGTACAAAAGACATCTCATATTTCAGCCTTCCATCATGTGGACCAAATGAATCTTATTGAACTTTATTCATATATCTAATTATACAAGTGCACAGCTGTTTTCCAACTCAAGCAACCGTTGTACTTTCCTTCTATTATTATAATATGTTTTTTAATTATCATACACATTTATTTTCATACAGGTAAAATTAGACCATTCTACCTAACATATTTTATTAGCTTTAATGTTCTGACTTAACTTTTAAATTTAGCGATTGATTATAAAGATTTTAAGATACAATAATCGATGATTACAAAAGTATACCATTAGACTTTTAGTGATTCTACAATAATAAAATACCTCATTCCGCCTTTGTCTCGTTTGGACGACCATATACGAATATTTTTTTTTTACGTACGGGAAAAATATTTTTCATTTTATTTAAAAAAATTAAATAAGATTCAACATTTTAAAATATTTTATAAGTAGTATACTAAACTGAATTTTAGTGCGTTCAGTACACTAAAATATTTTTTAATAACATCTAATATCGCAAAATCATTTTTGATGCATACAATATTTTAAAATATTTTTTAGTAATACTCAGTATCATAAGTTTATGATGCTAATTTTTATTAAGAAATACTTTAAGAAAAAAATTAATTAAAAAACATTTTAGGATATTATAAGCTACTAAAAAAATATTATAAATTATTTGATAAATTAAAAATTAATTTAAAATATTGAATAAAGAAATGATAGCTCAATGTAAGAGACTCCTTCAATTGAGATCTTAAGAAAGATAAATATATACAGTTTTATTTTTAAATAGTTTTTAAGATTTAAACTTATGTTTTTTAAATTTAAAATATTAAATATTATAAAAAAAATTAAAATGTTAACTATACTTAATCTTATTAAAAAAATATGCAAGCCGAACGTTACAACATAAGGGGCCTTATGACTCAGACATCCAAGTCATATTACCTTATAGGTGTCTCGCACAACTCCAACCAACTCGAACTATGAGAGGTGGGAAATATTTAAAATAAATTTGACCAGAAAAAAGTGGAAATATGTAAAATGAAGGTGAGATTCAATGTACTTTCCCCACTTACACTTTTTTATTTATTTATGTTCAAAAGTTAAGTATAAAAAATTATAAAATGCTATATGTAGTACCTTGTAAAAGACACTTTCCCTTTGTCCTCTTTAAAAGTTTCTCTTCCAACATACCAAACATTGACATAAACTCAAGTTACTTATATTGTGTTTGAGACCATGCTTTTAAACATAGTTTATGTGAATGTTCCTTCCAGGTAAGATACTGAAATTTATATATAAAAAAAAACTCTTTCAAGTTAAGAAGTCAGAAAATGACAACAAAATAAAAAGCAAACATAGAAAGACCAAGATAAAATGGCCCCTTTTATTGAAATTGTTGCTTCCCCTTGGTAATATAATTTGGGGGAAATTTGTTCAAAATTTTCCTATTGCAAATTTTATTATCTAAAAATATTTAAAATTTGTTTAAAAAAGGACTCATCAGATATAACTCTCCTTTAACTGTATATAAAATAAAAATATTAGTTAAAAATATGTTACATATAAATGAGTTTTAAGGTATATTTTGATAATAAATTTTATAATAAAAATCTTTTAAGTAATATTCCCTTGGTGCTACTAGATACATATTTTTTTTAATATACTTGTAAACTTTAATTTACAAGTTGTGTTTCTCCCTACCCCTGAAAAGAGAAGTAAAAAAACGTAGCCCAATATGCTTTTTCCCCCTCCTCCTTTTGGACCCCTCGAGCATGATGTATGTTTGATTAGATGGGAACTGTTTTACCCATAGTTCATAGTTTATAGGTTCAGTTTACGGAAGAATAAGATATATAATTATTTAGAGTATATTTAATTTTTGAGGAGTATTACTTTATTATAATTTCAGTCACGGTGCTTGGAGAGATATCCTAACTCTTGGGTGTCTAGGTTTATGCCTGAGGATAATTGACAGTTTACTTTGCTTAATATTAGTATCGCTTAAGAGAAAAAGAGACTTCGTCCTACTATTGAATTGTAGGTGAATCCAACATCCTCATCAAAATTTTAGTACCAAAACAAAATTGTGAACTTCTTTAATATTATTGATGAGTAGTTAATGGTTTTCTTTTTAGAATCACTTGAAATTGAGTAACGCTTATGGATGAAATTCGAGCTTCTCATTTTAAACGAAAAAAATATAGCAATTTATTTTTTACAAAAATAAAAAAGATGAATACCATTAATATAATAAACAATAAAAAAGGTCACAGTACAACAAGAAAATAGGAAGTTGTAATCTATGGGGGAAAGGTAAAAAAGTAGGGTAAGTAAAGTCTTGCTGCAAGAGGCAAACATGAAATTGAGAAATAATTTTACAAGGATGATATATCATAATCCCTTGATGAACAATGTTATTCCTGTTCCCCCAAATCATGTTGAGGAGAATAATTATTCTTTTGATATAGGCCGTTTGGATAGATTTTTAAAAAATAACTTATAAAAAAAGGATTTTTAGACAATTTTTAAAAAAAATAAAAAAAATTATAAAAAAAATTATAAAAAAAATAATTCTAAATAAATGAGTGTTTAGATAATTATTATAAATTTTTTTTATTATTGAAAAATTATTAAAAATAGTATAATTTTATTAAAAAAAAAATTTCTCCCTCTTTCCCTACTCTATGTCATCTTCCCCCTCCATTTTCTCATTTTCACCCAAACACCTCCATTCCTGCATTGTTACTCACGACAGATCTAGAAGCTTTGATCCTCACCCACGCACATCTCCCATCACTCACCCTCTATTCCATCATCCTCACCCACATGCACCTCTATTCACCCATAGCACACCACTGTCGGCACCTCCGTCATTGAGGATGTCGACGGCAAGCACAGAGGATGTTGACTAATGGATCTGGGAGAAAGGAAAGAGGAGATAAGAGAGAGAAGAAAAAAATATGGGTAAAATAGTAATTAAATAGTTCATACGCTATTTTATTATTTCAGAAGCTACTCCCAATAGCTTATCTAAAACTATAATTTTAAATTATGGTTTTGTCCAAACATTCTTTTGGACAAATATAATTGTTTATTTTAAATTTTTTTTAAATTAAGGTTTAAGCTAATTTTTTTTTTTAAATTCAAGGTTTAAGGGCAATTCAAACATCCACATGATCTATTTTACCATCCTTGCGTACAAGTCATTACAGGTAGTTAAAATCCAGCTAATAAGTTGTACCAAAAAAAAAAATCCAGCTAATAAGCCCACATTGACACACAACTTTAGCATAAATTGATAAACATACAAACCATAGAGCAGAGAAGGAAATTGCATATGTTATTTTCTTGGGATAATTACTCTCAGATCCTGAGAAAGATAAATTATTAATATTAGATGCTATAAAATTATTAAATTGGTATGAAATTTTAAAGAGTTTGTGGGCAATTTATTAGAATTGTGAAATAAAAAGTTTACACTGATTTTTTAATTGACAAGTTAGGGTATCATAATTGACAAATCACAGTGCTATTAATAATAAGTCATGGCACTTCAACTAATAAGTCAATATGTTATTAATAATAAGTCATAGTAAACTCATCTTTTCACAATCTTAATAAAATTTTCATATATCTTTTAAGATTTTATATTAATTTAATAATTTTATGAGAGAAGTGATAATTTATTTTTCTTATAATCTGAGTGTAATTTGTCTTCCACGAAACCTCCTTTACCGCCTCGTGTAACACCCTCCTTTTTTTTAGTTGCCCACCCGGTTCACAGGAACTTTGCCCCGACTATATCCGGATTCGACCCGAGTCGCGTACCTGGCAATGGTGGGTGAGTCTCCTAATGAGAATTTTCTGTAACACTCTCCTGGATATGTTACACAAACTTTTCTTTATTCCTATTCATGCCCCACTTAAAATGGGCTGAGCCAATCCATCAAGAATGTACCCAAAGGGATGATGCTATTACGATTGCCAATCTTCCATATTTCAGCTGACAAGTTATTAAATTTAGGTAATTTCTTCTTCTTCTTCTTCTTGTTTTTTTTTTTAATTAGAAGGAGATATACTAACGGTATAATATTATAAGTAAGATTAATCTCGCAACTTTCCTTTATAAAAGAATTTTTATATCACTAAATTATAAGACTATTAGTATAATTAATTCCTTTCTAAAAAAAACAAGGAGGAATGGTAAGGTTTCTTAGGACAAATTCAAACCAACACATCTCACTTTCAAAGTCTTGGACCTTTATGTTATTTCATGACTAAAGCTGTTAGGAAATGTAAAACTTTACTAATCAATACCTTTGGTTGCTTTGCATATCTATTTTTTTTTATTTGGTTACTCTGGACAATTTTAAAATATTTAAAATAATAACAATAATAACAATACTACTACTACTAAATGAAAATAAATTTTTAATGCTGAAAAATGATATTTTCAATAAAGGCTCAAAAATTAAATGTAGAAATAATAAAATATAAATAATATAAAAAACGCACATATGACATATTCTATACATTATACTATATTCAAATACCCATAATTCCCATTTGGTTGGATTCTTAGAATTTGGTTTCCTAGTAATACTTATAACATTCCTACATCTTACATATTTAGCTGCCATTTTTCTTGAAATCATGATCCTTTGTCAAAGTCTTATTGTCCTTTTTCAATGATTCAACTCTCCACTTTGAACCAAATCAATGAGGTTTTTCATCTCTAAAATTGATTAATTGACCATCCTACCCCCATATGAGGTTTTGTTATAAAGATTATTTTCTTCTTTTCACTTTTATTTATATTTAATAAGATATAAAAAATAAATTTTATTACAACACTTTTAATATTATATTTCTCCGGTCTTTAATATAATTTTTATTATAAACTAAGTCTTATATTAACAACTGGAGGAGTAACAAACAAGTTCTTGTGATTAACTTTTCATTTCTATTATATTTTTTTGCCATTCCACTTTCAATTATTGTATCTTTTATTTGAATCAAACGAATAGATATGCTTTGTTACAAAAAATTCAAATGCATGTTGCAAAGCTCCTAACTATTATATTTTATAGTTTTTTATTTTTTACTTTAATTATAATATTTAGAAAGGGATACTATGGGAACTTGGCAAGTTTAATTAGCTTAATTAAATGTAAATAGACTTTTTCTAAATACAAAAATAGCTCAATGTTATTTTTACAGAAGTTGAGATAAAAAAATAAAAGGTCAATACAATTTTTAATCTATTAAGTTTATTCTTATTTTAGTTTTAATCCCTCAAGTTTTCTTCTATTTAAATCATTGGTTCATATAATTTAATAAAAATTTAGACTATTTTATTTTTTGAGGAACTAAAATTTATAATTTAAAACTTAAAGAATTAAAATTAAAATTTATATAAATTTAAAAGATCAAAATTATATTAACTTAAAAATAAAAACATTTGAATTTGTTTGTTAAAAGTCCATTTTAACTTTTAGAGGTTGTATTTAAACATACACTTAAAACGTTGACAAATTGCATTTTGGGATCCAAATTAACATTTAGCATAAGCTAAGGCATAATTACCTTTTCGTTCCATTAACTCAAGTATGCACATCTAATTTACAATTTTAAAATAATTGAATAAATTTCTATAAGATATTAGTTTGAAAATTCTTGTTAGGGTTTATTTTTTTGGACCAACTGAAAATTCTTAGGACGAAGGCGATGACTTGTCAATATGGCATTGGGTCACATCTATAAAGACCCGATTGCCTTAAACGTGGCATACGTCTCTGTCTGATCTGGCATTACCGATAAATTAATTAATTAATTAATCACAGAACTTAAAATCCACGTCGGAAACTTCAGGACGCTTCACTATTTAGAAACCTTCCTCCTTCTATTGGTTCTCTCAGCCAATGCTGATGTGTGTGAGAGAGAGAGAGAGATTAGCTATTGACCCAGAGATCTAGGGCTGCTTTGCAACTCCATTGAATTCAGGGAAGAAATCTTTATCTTCTGCTCTTTCAATTCCGCATCTTCTCCATCTGGGTAAGTTTTCAAATCTGATTTTCTACCTTCAATGATCCACAGATCAATGATCTCAACATTGGTTTGAATTTTCTGTCTGCGATTTTTATCTCGTAAGATGGATAGCAATTATTCTTCGATACCCAAAAGCGCATACTTAGAATTACAGCCTCAATATGATTCCCCTAACCATTTAAACTCCCCGAGAAGTTCCCCTTTTAATGAAGCCGGTTATTTGAGATCCAAGGATGTCGAAGGAGATGATAATGATGATGATTTTGAAGGCGATGTTGATAATTATCCTCTTGTTGTTGGCGAGCCTAATGGTGGTTCTGGGGTACCTGGGGCCGTGTTCAATCTGACCACCACGATTATTGGGGCAGGGATTATGGCCCTCCCTGCCACAATGAAAGTTCTTGGAGTAGTTTTGGGGATCGTTTTGATAATTTTGATGGGGATTGTGTCAGAAGTTAGTGTCGAATTGTTATTGCGATTTTCAGTTTTGTGTAAGGCGTCGTCTTATGGGGAGGTTGTTCAACATGCCATGGGAAAACCGTCGAAGATTTTGTCTGAAATCTGTATTATATTGAACAATGCTGGTGTGTTGGTTGTTTATCTGATAATCATTGGGGATGTTATGTCTGGTTCTGTTCATCATATGGGTGTTTTTGATCAATTAATGGGGAATGGGGTGTGGGACCAGAGGAAGCTTGTGATTTTGGTTGTCATGGTGATTTTTCTTGCACCACTTTGTTCTGTAGACAAGATTGACTCGTTAAGCTTGACTTCAGCTGCTTCTGTGGCTCTTGCGGTTGTGTTTGTTGTGGTTGCTTTTGTTGTAGCTTTTATTAAGTTTGTAGAAGGGCGGATCGATGCTCCAAGGATGGGTCCTGATTTGAGCTCAAAGCAGGCCATATTGGATTTGCTTGTGGTGATCCCAATCATGACAAATGCATACATTTGCCATGTTAATGTGCAGCCAATATACAATGAACTCAAAGGTAGATCTCCTCAAAAGATGAACCGAGTAGGAAGGATCACCACTGTATTATGTATCTTGGTATATGCTTCAACAGCACTAGCAGGCTATCTACTATTTGGGGACAATACGGAGTCTGATGTGCTGACTAATTTTGATAAGGATCTTGGAATTCGTTTTAGCTCAACCCTGAACTATATTGTCCGGATTGGCTACATTCTCCATTTGATACTTGTTTTTCCTGTTATCCATTTCTCCCTACGGCAAACAGTGGATTCATTGGTGTTTGAGGGATCAGCACCTCTTTCAGAGAGTAGGAAGAGATCTCTCGGGTTGACGGCTGTTCTGTTAGTCCTCATATACATTGGCTCTACCATGGTTCCAAACATTTGGACTGCCTTTAAGTTCACTGGGGCAACAACGGCTGTGTCGCTTGGATTTATCTTCCCACCTCTTGTTGCCTTGAGATTAAGTCATCAAGGTGGCTTGACCCATTTAGAAAGGTTTTTATCATGGTTAATGTTGGTACTGGCTGTGATAGTTAGCATAGTTGGTGTCGTTAGCAATGTCTATAGCATCAAGAGTAAATCTGACTGAATTGTTGTTCATGGTTGCTTTCGCCATGAACTAAGGCAGAACTATGGTAGTTTTACACGAAATGCTTAGGCAAGAAAGATGACTCTGTTCATCGTCTCTGGTGCGAAATGGATTCAAATTGCAGAAGACAAGTGTTGAGAAGACCCTTCAGGCTTAGCAATTTGGCACATATACTTGTTTCCCCCCTCAACCTCTCATGATACTTTTGATAAGAGATGCACACAGAGGCTTCTAAAGGTTCATTATCTTTTGGCATTATTAGTATTATTTTTTTACCGATTCATTTAGCTATCATTTCTCTTTGGGGACTGTTGTCTGGTGAGCTTATCAGCATCAGAAGTATTTGTTACAGATTAGTTTTCTATGGGCATATCAACGATTTAAATATAATTATTAGTCCTTTATGCTAGTCTTGTTCCTCATGATCATTCTATCACAGAAGAATGGGTTTGTACCTATTGTAATTTGTAGCAGAGTATTGCCAATGTTAACATAAACTCCGAGATTCTTTCAGTTTATGGCTGAATATATATGTTGATTTACCTTTTGGCCTGAGAAAATATGTTGATTTATGAATACTTTTTCCAAGACTGGTGCTCCTTTGCTAATCTCTATTGACAAAGTATTTGAATAGTATAACATTTTTTTTCTCTAAATTTAGGCGGCAGGCATATAGCCTAATGAATTTAGGGATTGAACCCTAGATCTAGACCTGATGCAACCAAGGGCACATCTTGTACCACTAGATAGTATAACTTTTTACTTGCATAAAGTGGAGTATATATGAATCTGAATACATCATTTTACTAATTCCTGCTTCTTCCCTCTTCCCTGTTGACATGCTTTTAAAAAATAACGATAGTTTCAGATATATGAACTCTTAAGGAGGTCCTTCCGATTATGGTTTTTTGTGTGTTCGTTTTTTTGTTTTTGGGGGGGTGGGGGTGGTTTAATTAATGATTTAATAAATTTGAGCCATAAAAAGAAAACAGGAGGGCATGCAGAAAGGATGAATTTAGAATCGGATTCAAAGGCCTAAACACAACTACAGTAAACCAACAAAACTTTAATGGTGTAATAACTGTAGTAGGACAGAAGTACAATTTGGTTGATGATGGAACCAATTTGAGGTTTATAGTAGTTGATCATCTTGGGGTGCATCTAAAATTGACCTTTGTAAAACTTCAGTTTTGATAATTCATGTTTGAATAACTAAGACTGACTTTTGTGAAGTAGAAAATCAACCCAAAACTAAGTTTTGCATATTGGACAAAAAGTTGCTTTTAGGAATATGGGTTTGTTTTTTGCCCCTTCTTTTTTTTACAAACGGAAATTAGGTTTTACAATTTGTTACCCAAGACGTAGACGAAGGTGCTAAATTTGCAGTTTTGCTTGATGCATTACATGTGGTGAATTAATATTTAAATTTTTGTTAAAAGAGGTATTTATATTTTGTGCTTGACAATATTTCTAATATAGTTGTCTCCAATAAGAGTATATATATTCTATTTACTATTACTTCCAGTCTTAATTATAAGAGTCATTTGATTTTTTTGAATATATTTAAAAAGTCAAATAAATTATTTAATTGTAATTAATATAAGAGCTAATTAATTAATTTAATTAGATTGAAGAGTATATAATATGAATTCATTTTAAGAGGTTGAATTTGATCATAATTAACTGATTTATTTGACTTTGTATATTTATTTAAAAAAATTAATTAGCTTTTATAATTGGGATTGGGGGAGTATTAGTTTTTAATAGATGACAAAATAAATGAAGGGTATGACTATGATTAGGAAGGGATTTAATTCCCAAATAGTTCTAATAATTAGTGAGTAGCATAAATATGTTATTCTTTAACACGTAACTTGTTATTATATATTACTAAGTTGTTGTTAGATTTGATGGTCATTCATTCTCTTATACCAAACTTCAAAGTCATTCCTGATAAAATGGACTAACCATAGTTGAGTAAAGTAGAGAGGACTCAATTTTCATTAACCAAGCTTAACGAGAGTTTGAACACGGAATTTGATCGTGCTCAAACATGACTTGGTCGAATTAGATATCAAATAATAACAACAATAAAAATCGTTAAAATCTTAAATTGATTATTATTCTAAAATGGAGAGTAGTTCAGAAGGTTTGGAATGTGACCTCACGTAGCACATGTAATTGATTGAAAATGTAGCTTTCATGCTTTTTGAATATGGCTAATATAGCAATCAACGCGTTTTCAATTATAGATGGCGGTTGACCAAGGTTGTTAGTTTGTGATTAACCTTAATTTACGATCCCATTACTTTACTTTAAGAATTGGACTTTTTTATGGCTTCAACTTGCACCAACAAAATTGAAAGTTAATTAATGAAAACCGGATCCAGTGTGCTTTGAAAAGTCTGAGCCTCCTCCACGTTGGCTTGAATAAGTTAATGGAAACGACATCGTTGACACTGCCAGGTTCTAGCTACTACTCCAACATCGAGAACACATCTAGATCTACTATTCTTCTAATACAGAATACATAGCCAATTATATATACATACAAGTTAAAAAGCTTCTTTGTAAAAAGCAAAGTACTATTCTTTCACGTTTTGAAGGCTAAATATGATGAGTAAATTATAAGGTAAGTAAATTATATTTGAATCTTACTTTATTAAAAACGAATCCTAATTATAAAATTTTAATTTTAATTATTTAATTATTTAGATATCTAATAATAATACTTTAAAAAAAGTGTTAAATAGTGAATGAGCTAGAGGTTATTAAAAAAAATGATGTGACCTGTAATGATGTAAAATTAAAAAAAAATGGGGGACATTTTAGCTAATAAATGAATGCAGTAGATCAGTTGCAGAGATCTAGAGGAATATATAAATAAGATTAATTAAGGATCATAAAAAAAGAATCTTTAACAAAAAGTTTCCGCGCGTGACATGACTCGTAATTTTTTACTTGTAAAGCCATATCATATCATGTCTCCATGCCTTGCTTGTGATACAATTTGCATCTACGTTACCAGATTCTCACTTGATTCCCTTTTCTTTTCTTTCTTTCTTTTTTAAAAAAATTACAATTATTTGATATTTCTTACTATCATGCCATATTTAAATATTTTTTTATTAAGGTCCAGCAGTATAGAATAGAGATAATTAAAGTAAATTTTGACTCTCTTGATAAAATATTTTTAACGTATACAATCTGATTCGAACTTATAACATCATATTTAAAAGATTCAATTATTTACTAACTATACTAAATTTTATAGATTAATGCCATATTTAAATATTGTTAAACCCAACAAAGATAATTTTTTTCCAATCTCAACCTTAAGCAAAATTAAGTTCTTTCCCTTTGAATCAATAACTAATGGTGGCATGAATTCCTTTCCATAAGTACAAAGGGCTTAGTTTAGGCTTCAACTTTGAAGCTTGTAATATGAAAAAAAAATCGTTTTTAATTACACTGAGCATCATTAATTCATCATTTGCCAACCAACCTTGCTTGGTTTTGTGTCAACAAACATGGATTTATGTTGCTTACTTGGTACCTAATAAACAGCTGAAAATGGGGTCTCTACTCTTTATTATGTCATTATGATCACTTAGCATTACATTAAGTAACATGGGTCCTAGTTAAATCCAAAATTTAGTTGATTCCCATTCAAACTACTTTAACTCTTCTTTCCATATAAAAACATTAAATCTTACTTAACAAATATTAGTCTCTCTCAGCACGACGAATATATTCGAATCCCCATTAAGAGATATGGTTATATAGTTTATCTCAATTTTGAATTAGGTCCATGAAGTTTATTTCTTTTGAATTGAGCCTTATACTGATCCGTTAAATCCATCCATCCCCGAGAGACTAAACCGTTATAACACTGTCAGTCTCAACGAGGTGGAGGCTGACTGAGTGGATACCTGGACAAACAACATGACTCGGCAGCCATGTGGATTAATTCCCAATGCTCAGATTCTTCACCATTCGACGTAGGGGTGGTAATTTGGGTTGGCCCGTGGATCTAATCCGCTAAAAAAATAGCGGGTTGAGTTGCAAAATTTGCAACCCATTTAGATGCGGGTCTTTTTGACCCGCACCCGCGGCGGGCTAACCCGTCGGGTTGGCGGGTTAGCCCATTTTTTTTTATTTTTTTTATTATTTATATTCTATATTTATACTTTACTAATTTGAAAATTTTAGCCAAACAAGGGACATTACATTTAATTTATATTAACTTTATCTCATTGAGTCATTTCTTTATATATATATTTATTTTATTTTATTATTATTTTTTTTGTGATAAATTTATCTATGAATGGTGACAAAATTAACTAAATAAATATTTTGACAACTTCAAACATGATTCGAATCTAATGAATATTAAAATATATGATTTTTTTTTAAAAAGTAGGCATATATATTAAAAAAATTATGAAAAAAAAAAGTTGACGGACTCGGGTTGGGATAATCCCAACCCGCCTAAAAGCGGGCCGGTTAAAATCGGCCCGCTTTTATCTTAACCAGCAACGGGCCAACCCCTATCCAGTTGGCCCGCATTACCACCGAATTTCGACGGCCTCGTCTTCCTCACCCTCTGGTTTCTGAGTACACCGCTAATCGAAGGACTCTCAATCCCCACTAGCAACCAAAATCTCCCGCAATTCATCAACTCCAGGAAACCTCATTCTTTTCGCCAATTCTTTTTTCCGTTTCCTCATACTTTTAGATTTAGGTACATAACCAAACAAAAGGAAAAAAAGAAGTAAGAAACAATGTGGAAAATTTATTCGGTCATTTGGGTGAAGACTAATGCAGGGGATGGGAACAAAATATTCAAAAGCAGGAATTCTTGTGTGCTTTGCTTTTTTGGATTATAATAATAACATGACCACGAGAAAGTAGGGTGTGTTGGCGCCTGTACAGCTTTGAGAGCTTCAAATCCATGTGGCTTTGACTATTAGTTTATTGTAAGCCGAGAAAGCCTGGTAAGGGAGAGAGAAAATCAGTGGAATGAGTGGACTCTGACCGAGGCAAAGAAATGAGTTGGAGGGAGATTGCGTCTGATATGAGCGACCATTATTTCCTGATATTTTTTTTCATTGATCTTTGGGATTGTTGTTGGAACGATATTTTGGGTGTGTTTTGGTTGAATCTGAGGCATCCAGGTCGATGTTGCCCAGAAACTTTAACAGCTTGAAGAGGCTATGGGTAATGTTCAGGGCGGTATCTCTCAACTCTCCTCCGAATCTGTTCATTAGCTGTGTGCCGAACGATTGATTTTGATTGAGAACAATATGTGAGAATGATTTCTCTTCCTTTGATATGCGATGTGCTCAAAAACCCAGGGGGTGAGGATGAAGATGAGGCAGATTAATGGTGAAGAATCTCGGCAATAGGAATTGGTCCCCCTGCTGCCAAGTCATGTGATTGTTTGCCCATTTGTCAGCTCAATCAGCCTCCCACTCATTAAAATTAATGGTGTTATAACGGTTAAAACCCTCAGTGATGGATGGACTTGACAGTTTAAAGTTAAGGATCCAATTGAAAATACACAAACTATAAGGATCTAATTTAAAATTGAGATAAACTATAATAAGGAGTGTGAATTAGTTTTCCCTATTTTATTTTATTTGAAAAGGAGATATGTCTTACTTTTTGTTTTTACTTTAAGGTTCACCTTTAATTTTGCAGAAAGATGCACTTAGGTCTGGGAACTTAATGAAATATCACATGGCCACTACCGACAATGGAATGAGGAAAATCATTATTATTATTATTATTATTATATCTGTAAAATCAGACCTTTTTGGTAATGGCAAAGTTTTGAAACTTCCAAACTAGTAGTGTATAAAAAAAATCATAGCCGTGGATTAGAGCCTAGTTGGATAAAGATTTCACACAATAAAACCAAAGTGATTCTGTTATCACAAGTCACACTAATCCTAAAGTCATACCAACTGGGTTTAGTCATAATGAGAGGAGTTTTATTGTTTAAATATGAGATCTATGAGCTTAAGTGTCATTATTTGGTTGGGGGTTTGGAAGGGAGGGAAGATATAAGTGTATTTAGTTAAAAAAAATGGAAGGGAGGAAAGGTAAAAAATTTTGTCTTTACATGCTCCTCTCCCCTCTAAATGTAGGGGTTTTTAGAGGGGAGAGAAATTTTTTATCTATTTTTAATAAAATTATTTATTATATTTTTTTAATATTTTAACTATACCCTTATGAGCTAAAATCTTTTTTTTTTCCTCTTCACTTATAATTTTTGTTTTGATGGATGAAGCCTAATAAAAATAATAAATTATTTATATATTATATTAATATATATAATAATTATAAAATTATTGAGAGACGATGTTAAAGTTTTATCATATTTTTTTTATTTTTTTTAATTTTATTATATATAAATGAGATAAAAAATTTAGATTTATAAATTAAAAAATAATAATTTTGATATGAATATTGTAAATAAAGAGTAAATAAATTTAAATAAAAAGATAAGGGTATATTTATCAACTTTTAATTAACTCCCCTCTCCTATCCTTCTGAACCAAACAATAAATATTATTTTTCCTCCCCTACCTTCACACCTATATCTTCCTCTACTCTCCTTTACCCTCCTTTATATTAATCTAACCTATCCTCCCCTAAATTAAACCAAACAAAGCTATATAAATATTAATTTTTTTTTAGAATAGCTATTCTTAATTAAATTTAATAATAGTTCAATCTAATTCAGTTAAATAATTATATATATAAAATTAATCCTAAAGTCATTATTATATATATATGTGTGTGTGTAGAGAGATACAGATGTCAAACTGATATCGTTCTATGTAAAGGAAAAATCTCTTGAAAGTTAATCTATGTAAGAAATTTCTCGCCTCTCTCCTTTTAACCCCTTCAGTGAAATCTTGAATCCTACTCCTTCAATAAAAAATTGTAGTTAAATGGAAGTTACATCACTAAACATTCAAAAAAAAAAATGTGTAAGATAAGAAAAAATATATTAAATACTATTACTAATATTGGGTCTGTTTGGTAAGGCCGCAAATCGCGGTTTTAAAAGGGCTTTTGGCCCAAACCTCGGTTTGGAGAAATTTTAAAACAAACAGACTTATTTGTCCATAAGTGCTTTTGGACAAAACCATGGTTTAAAACCATGGTTTTGAATAAGCTATTTAAAATAGCTTTTTCAACAGTAAAAGCACTTATGGACTATCCAATTACTATCTTATCCCTACTTTTTCTTACACCCTCTCTCCTCTCTCCTACTTTTTCTTACACCTTCTCTCCTCTCTCTTACTTTTTCTTACACCCTCTCTCCTTTCTCCTCTCTTCCCTCTCTTCCCCTCTCTTCTCTTTTCTCTAACTCCCCCTTCTCTCTTACTTTAAATCAAATCATACATTTTTTGGTAATTTACCACCATAAAAAGTCATTCTAAAAATAACTATCCAAACACCTATTTATTCAAAACCACTTTTTTTTCATAAACTCTTCTCCAAAAGTCCTTTTCCATAAGTTGTCCATAAGCCCTTTTTTTTCATAAGCCCTTTTTCAAAATCCTATCTAAACAGGCCCATTATTACAATGGACTTATATTTTGAAGTAAGCAAAACTAAAAAAAAAAAAAGACTTGTATTGCGGATCAAAAGAGGAGGAGTATGATTTTAAGGTTCACTCTCTATATCATTTGAGAAATTTAATTACTTCTCTTGTTCTTAATATATAATTTAATTAAAAAATTTTAAATATAAATATAAAATATATTATTTATATTTATTATTTTTTAAATTATTTTAATTAATATTTTTTTAATAATAATTAAATAAAAAAGGGAGTAAAAAAAATTATTATGATATTTTAAAAAATATGTTGTATACCAAAGATAAGAGAAGGATATAGCATTGCACTCTACCAATTCCTAGGATTCAATAGAAGTTTGAGAATTGTGAATTTGTACTTAGTGTTTCGTTAACATTTCTCGGAACGGAAGCGGAACAAGAAACCAATAGGTCGAATTGGAGCATAATCTTTGGACAGGTTTCAAGATTTATATGGCGGTTGGTTTGGTGAGAATGTAATGGAGGACTGAGTAGGTTGCTTTCAGTTTAACCAAAGCTAAGCCCTCATCATGTTTGTCAAAATGCCTCTACGGCGTTGAAGACTGTGACAGTTTCTACTGTCTTCTTCTTAAACTGTGTGCACAAAAACAAGTGATGGGGATGTGGTCCCCACAGATTACCCTTTCTCCATGCCGTGATTGATGGCATAGCGTCTTAAACAAGGAATTCCTTCATTCTCAATCAAAGTTTCATGACACTTGCCCTCATTTTGGAGGAACATGAAACATGGCCTTGCACTTGCATACCACCCCCAGCCTACACTTCCTCTTCCCACTATTCAATTAATATTAAGTCAACCAATCAAATTTAATTCAATTGATAATAAATTAATTTATAATTTATAAAATTATGAGTTCAACTTTTTTTATCAATATAATCTTAATTTTATTAATAAATAATTTATAAATATTTTTATAAATATTTTTTGAGATTAGAGGCATACTCTAATTCTAATAAATTTTTGGATCTAATTTACTTAATTTTTTTTTTTTGAAAAAAAACCTAATACTCAACTTACAAAAGCATAACCACCCTCTTCCTCTTCCTAAAATTCAACTAATACTCAACTCAGTCAATAAAATTAGTTTAATTAATAAAAAATTAATTTATAATCTATAAATTTGTGTGTTCAACTATAATTATCAATATAATTATTTTATTAATAAATAATTTATAAATATTTCTATAAATATAGGATATGCCTCTTAGTGAATATTTAGAGCACAACTTGTTTAATTTTTTTTTTGTAAAAAAAAAAAAAACTAATACTCAACTCAAAAAAGCGCGGTCACCCTCCATATAGTGCCTATTTGGCACTTAGTTTTGAAAATAAATTCTGGGGCAAAATAGCGGTTTAAAATTTTTTTACACAAATAGTAATTTTTGTTGAGAATTGATTTTGGGTAAAACCTCAGTTTGAAACCTAAGTTTTGAATAAGCTACTGAAAATAATTTTTTCTTTTAAACCTAGGTTTTGGATTATCCAATTACTATTATACCCTTACTTTTTCTTACACCCTCTCTCCTCTCTTTTCTCTATTATCCCTCCTCTCTCCTCTCTCATTTTCTCTTTTTTCTCTCCTCTCTTATCTCTCTTTCTCTCTCTCCTCTCTACACTCTCTTCTCTATCATCTTTCACCTCTCTTACTTTTAATCATATCATACCCTTTTTAGTAATTTACCAATATAAAAAATAATTCTACTACTAATCATCCAAACATCTTTATTCCCAAAATCTATTCTTCCCAAAATCTATTCTATCCAAAATCTATTCTCCAGAATTTATTCTTCCCAGAATCTATTCTCCAAAAACTAATCCAACCGACCCATAGTCTTATTAGTCCCTTTATTGACTTAAAGCCACTTTCTTTTCAGTACCCACTGCTATATATTTCTCTCTCGAGTTTCAAGTCATATTTCAGCAACACACACATTCCTTCGCCATGGATTGGTTCTCATGGCTTTCAAAGACTGGCCTTGAGCCCTCCCTAGTGTATGAATATGGCCTTGCTTTTGCTCACAATGAGCTTGAAGAGGAAGACATGGTTTACTTCAACCATGAGTTTCTGCAGAGCATGGGAATCTCCATAGCCAAGCACAGACTAGAAATTCTCAAGCTAGCTAGGAAGGAGAAGAAGAAGAAGGGGAAAATCCATCCTGCCGCAGTTTCAAGACTCGTTGTGGCGATCAAGAGGACAAAGAGGTGCTTATCTAATTACCTTCGCCCATTTGCTCACTGTGAAGAATCAGCTCTTGTGGTTGTTCCAACAAAGCGTAGTACTAGTTATGGAACTAGGTGGAAGAGTGCAATGGTGAAGAGAAACAAAAAGATGATGATTTCTAAGCAAGAGAGGATCTTTCTCACCAATGGAACTCCAACAACAACAACAATATTGCCTGCTTTCCAATTGCCTGGTCTTGAAGGGTTTTCTACACCTGTGCTGTACAGTGACCAGAAGCTGGAGGAAAAGATGGATGATGATGCAGATGAAGAAGAAGAAGAAGATAGGTATTGGTCAGCTGCAATGGAAGATATCAGGTGGGATACTTTGTTCAAGGATTTGAAACCCAACTGAAAAGTTTCTTCCTTTTTCTTAATCTTTCTTGGGAAAATTGCAAACCCAGGAAATTTTAACTGATGTGTTTAAATTCAAGGTAATGAATGCTGTTAAAGAGAAGGGGATAGTTATTGGATTTTCCCCATTTTCCTTGGTGATTAACTTAATAAGGTATTTTGGTTTCTTCTTCCACCAGAGAGATTTGAATATGTTTTTTTATGGGATCTTACTTTTTTCTTTTTTAACTTTAGCGGTGGGTGGGTCATGCAGATGGGTAACTTTTGGCACCTTGTCTGATTTAGTCATGAGATTGTCTCCTTTACTTTTTCTGTATGTTCATGTCTTTTAGCTCTGATAGAGGGAAAATTGTGCTAGATTAGCGTCTTTGCAGGGGAAAAAGGATTGAAATTAGATAATTAGGTTTAGATTAGAGTGTGGTTGAGGCCTTGAGCTTTTGCATTGTATATTTAATAGTACTTGTTTGGCAATCATGTCTTTTAACATTTCTGGGCACCAGTCTCCTGAATTCTGCAACATGCTAACATCATGGGGTTGAAGAACAGTGAGGACCCATTTAAATTGGTTTTTTCGGAACTGGGAAAAATCTTATCCTGATTCGATTTTCTTATGGGCATCATATTCATCAATCATCATGATCGGTTTCAGCAGACGAGCATCACAATTCAAAACGAGGAATTTTATGGCCATGTTTGCTTTATCAGATCAAAAATAGCCAAGTCTGCTTTATGCGGTTTTGAATCATCCAAGTGTTGAACCTTATATCAATTCAAAGCGTTCCTGGGAGGAGGGAAAGAAAGCACCTTTCACTTTAACTATTTCATAAGAAACCATTAAGAATGCATTAAATGCGTTTCCAGGGTCTTCTAGCATTTATTTTGACTAGAATCTTCGCGTGTTTACACAAAACTTTGTTTATGACTTGTAAGTAATGTGGTTTCTTACAACTATTATAAATAATTAAATATATTGGGGGCGAGTTTCAATCAATTCTTAGCACCAATCTTGAGGATAAGATTGTGTTTAGGAAAAGTTTCTCAATAAATATAAAAATGAAAAGGAAAAATGACTACAGCATTACTTGGAACTTGGAATCAGATTCTCTCCATCCCTCTCTCCCTTCTCCAGAGATCCTCACTTAAAAAATGAATGGTTTGGCACATCGAAAATCATTATGGATGATCCTATATTTTTTTCTCAATTTTTAATTTAATATCTATATATTTTTTTCTTTTTATGAAATTATTTAATTTTATTCTATTAGTCTATTGGTCTCTGTAATTTTACTCTATTACCATTGTTAGTCCCTATACCTAACTAATTGTGCTAATAGAGCAAAATTAAAAGTTTTAATAAAAAGAGAAAAAAAGATAAATATCAAATTGAAAATTAAAGGAAAGGACCTATCTGCAAAATAATTTTCCCTAAAATTTTCAAATGCCATGTGACACGAATGGATTTTAAAATGTAAGGACCATCCTTAGAGAAATATCAAAAGACATAAATGGGAGAACCCATGTGAATTTTATCCTCCAGTAATAATGTAAGTAATAAGAGTATTTTGATACACACATCATGACTAGCACTGCATACCTAAACTTGGATTTTGAGATTTTACCAATTAAGATCCAAAAATATTGAATCATTCATGAACAACACAGAGGGTCAGAACATTTCAGAAGTAACTCAGAAGACCCATGCTAAAATAGTCCCTCTATATTTTTATTGAACTATGCCTCATTGATATTGTTATTACATACTGTGTCTAGCAGATTGCATTTTTCACTATTCAGTGATCTGAAGCTTGAGGGAGACGAAAGGAGCCCCCCGCATACAGCATTTGGTAAACTGGGCGGATTCTAACGGTCAAAATTATACTCAAGACGGTACCTAATCCGCAGACGCCGGCCAATACCAGAAAGGTGAGCCTGAAACAATAAGGACCATAGCAGCTGGAACCTCCATACTTGGAAGCTTCTACATCATATACATAACCAGCTAGCAGAGCAGAGAAAAGAAGAGCACCAATTGGATTCCCTAGTTGAATGAATCCACTAAGAACACCAAAGTGTTTTAGACCGAAAAGCTCTGACACAGTCGGGATCATTATCGAAAATTGAACCCCATAGCTGACTCCAAGCAAAGCCGTCGCAACATAAAGAGTGCCATCATAAGACAGAGCATAAAGGACAAATGCTATGATCATAACCATCTGTGTACAAGCCATCCAAAATGTCCGAGGTAGTGTCCTTGACCTGACATGAAAAATATCTCATCAATATATATACCCAAAACAAGTTCTTAATCCTTAATATAAGAGCTACTTCTTAACTAACTTGAATAGATCAAGGAAATTAGGTAAATTAGTTAATCGTAATAAACATGACATGATCTTTTTAAAATAACCCTGTGTAACAAATGTCTTGTAACTAATTGAATTTGATTGCTACTATTATAATTTGGGAAAAAATGATGAATATTGGAAACAAAGTGGATTATGTCTTACATATGAGACGAAAACTAACTCCCAATTAACTCCTATATTTATGACTGGGGGAGTATATGATAATCACAACTAGTAGAAATTAGTTGAAATTGTGTTAAGAAGTTAATATTAGAGCAACTAAGATATAATATAAGCATGTCATGCAAGTTCAATGCAAAGTTAGTTACCATTTAAAACTGTATGATGAAGGTGAAAAGAAAATGCTCATGTTTGTGTATGTGCGGTCTATGATTAGTTGAGTTGAGCACAATACCTGACAAAGTGTTCAGAAACAACACCGGCACCGAGACGACCAATGAAGTTGCAAAAGCTGAAGACTGCCAGCAATATGGTTGTATCATTAACACCTTGAGCGACTCCAATTTGAGCTAAATTATTAAGAACTGTAACTCCTGAACCAACCCCTAGAAAATAAACAAACCAAAGAAGCCAGAAATCAGCCTTGATTATAGCTTCACGGAACTTGAAATCTTCCCCCCTTTTAGGCCTTCTTTTCTTCCTCACGGCTCCCTCCCCTTCTGCAAGGAGTATCTCAATATCTGAAGCATACTCATTTTCATTGGAACTCCTGAGACAAGCGGCTGAGGAAGACGGGGTCAGCAACGGATCTAAATGGGTCAAATCATCATCGGATACCAGCTGATCCGAAGAACCATCCTGCAATCCTCTTCTCTTGGCAGGGAATAGCGTCATTTTAACCGGAATCGTGAGGGGAGTCATCAAAAGTATAATCATTATGGCAATTAAGATGTAGGAAACAACATCACTTATGGAAATAACCTGATCTAAAATTGTGGTGGTGACAAGATAGATGGCGAGTAAAACACTCGCAGCTTGTACCAAAATAAAGTGGATATGAACCGATGAGTCTTCCCCAGAAGGAGGAGTACAAGGTCGAACAAAGTACATCAAAAGTAAACATACAACAGGAAGTCCAATCGCAAGGAACAACAACAGTTTTGAAGAAGAATCTTTAAGGATCATGCTATAAATCAATGTATACACTGCAGCACTAATCCCCACATAACCTTTAAGAATCCCTGAAACACTGCCCCTACTGAGAGGGAAGTTCCTCATGTTTGTAACAAGCACAGCTGTTCCAAACCATGCACAACTGTTCGCGCCAACACAAAGTGCGAGCCATAGCTGCAAAGCCATGGGAAGTGGTTAAACGCGCATATGTAAGTAGAAAAAGCATATAGATTAAGAAATGAATCAAAGGTGATAAGTATCTCCTAGACATTGTATTGGAAAGCTTCCATTTTTAACACGTTGTATTGCTGACAGAAAATGTAGTCATTATCAAATGAAGACAAATTAGTATCAAACCTAATTCATTATCAATGTATTAGTATCTTGCAATTTCAAGCATTGGTCCTCTACTGCAGCTTAAATGCTCGAGAAAGCTGAAAGTTATCATGTAATGTCATTATCAATACTGTTTTTACACGATTATATCAAATGTTCTTTTAGAAATTGCACAGAACTTCAAAGAAGCCCCTGCCCATGCTCTTCAATCACGCAGACTAAATAAACCATAAGTAATCATGATCCATGAAACTGGGTTCTAATTTCCAAAGGCTAGGGCTCAAGATAATCAGTTGGCTAAGAATACGGGTTTAATTAATCCCACATAAGATTTCTAACTCTAAATTATTAATGCATTGCCTTTGCTTAAGATGATCATTACTCAAAGCTAATCAGTTATCATTACAATATGCTTAGTTAACTGAACTGAATTTCTAATCACAGGGTCTAAAGATCTTAGGTTATGTTGGAAACTAATATAAATTCTTTTCTTGTTTACCCAATAGTTGAATCCAGGGTTCGTGCCATATTGTCACACAAATTCCAGGTTCAGCAAAACAATTGAATCCGTCCAGAAATTTTTCCAACTAAAACAACAACCTATTTGAAGCTTCAATCCTAGAAAACTTAACATTCGATCCATGAAATGTGTCTAGAAGTTATTTCCATCAAGATAAAAGTTCAATTCAAGTTTCGATCATAAAATGAGAGAGACAGGGAATCTCAAATACCAGAATATATGGCACGTTCGAAAGGGTTTGCCTAATAGTAAGCCAGATAACACCATAACCCAAGAAACAGAGCACTGAACCAGTCAAAATCAAAGCCCAAGGAGGGAGCTTATTGCAGGCATAACCAGCAGGCAAACTCACGCTTTCGCCAATATCATTAGCCACTCCAAGCATAGTCACTTGTTGCTGATTAAGACCAAGTACGGATTTGAGTGCAGACGAGTAAAGTGGGAAGTCGTAGGAATTCCCAGCAGCGATTTGAACCCAAACTGCAGCAGCAAGACCAACCCATGGCGGTCTGCTTCCGGCTTTGAGAACCAGTTTGGGCATTTCCAATAATCACAGTTATCGCCTCAGGTGAAGAAGAAAAGAAGGGATTTTTATGGCGGGTTTGAGAAATCTAGCTGAGTACGAGGAAGTGAGTAGAAGTAGGCACAAGTTAACTCGGAATATGATCAGAGTGACTCGGAGGAAGAAGAGAAGGACGAGTTAACACGTTTTTACCGTGCATCACATGAAGTGGTTTCTATATGAGTGATTTTAATTTATCGCTTAAGCTTTACCAAAATTGCTGGTTCTGTAGTAGGATTTATGGGTGTGCATGGGGGCAGGGTTGGGTTTAGAAGGGCAGGTCTTTTGCCAGCTGTCAAGTCCAAAAAAAAAAGGTTATATTTTATAGTCTTATTTAATAAAAGCCTTAATAATTTTAGGTTGAACATAAGTATGATATTGGACGGGTTTTTATGTCCAAATAATAATATCATACTCATATTGATATGTCTTCAATTATAAATTTATAAAATAATATAATATTTATGTATCTTTAAGAGTTAAATAATATCCACAATTCATTAAGAACAAGGCAACAAAAAAATAGTAGTTAAAGTCTTGAAATCCATTGTATATATAAAAGAAAAGCTTTGAAATTTAAATAGTTTATAAATACAATTTTATATTAATCTTCCTAAAGTTAATAAGGATGAAACAATTAAAAAAAATAATAATTATAATTTATAATATAATCATACGATGATGATTAGCAAAGTTAAAAAAAAATCAATTTAGTTATAAATTTTAAAGTATATAATTTATCTATTTGACTATTTATATTTATAAATAATTTTTTAGCTATTAGTAACTATTATATAATCCTTTCTAAATGTAGTATCTAGAGAAAAAAAATAAAAAAAAAGTGTGCATGGGGAAGGTAATCCCATGTTCAATACTCAGCTTAAAAAAAATGATATATTTTATAACCTAATATTAAGTTTAACCGTCTTTTTTAAGCTGGCTATAGCTTGGCCCAAATAAGTACATGGGGTAGTGGGTTTTCTGTACAATCTTATTAGAATTGATATTTGTTTTTTGGTTGCCCACCCGATTTATCGGAGCTTTGCCCCAACTACATCCGGATCCGACCCGCGTCGCGTACCTGGCTATGGTGGGTGAGTCTCCCAACGGGGATTTTCTGCGTACGCTAAGGCTCGAACTCGAGACTTCGCTTAAGCGATACCGAACCGCTTACCACTCGGATCAACTCCCGTTAGTTATTAGAATTGATATTTGATGACTGGACTCTGTCTGGCATTTAACTTGGCCCGGTCCTACTTCAATATATTTTGGGCAACTTGTTTTAGACTAAGCTAGACAATTTTTCTGCGGACTCAAGTAGGTAGATCGGCACACGCGCACCACACAAACCCTAATTTAATGGTATTGCTTTATTTAACGAAGGCTAGAGGCGCCCCCAAAATCATAATGAATTAATGATGAAGCTTTGGTCGGAGCTCTTTTCCAGAAAAATCTCGGTACTTTTAAGTTCTTTCAATCGTTATCATGATGATGATGATGATGAGGCCCCACGCTTATCATGTTGATATGATCTCCAGTGTGCGACAAAAGCAGAGTTAATCTGTTGCTAATGTGGTCATAAATTTATCAATTGTAAAGAACAAAAAAAAAAGTATAAATAATTGATTTTTTTTACAAAATAATGAAGGAAAAAACAAACAAACAAACACTAAGGATGGGTTTAAATTAAAAGTGGAGAAGTGTCTTTTTTTTTTAACATGACTTTTATGAAAATTATATTGGGCAAAAGTTATATAGTGTAATATTATTTTTATATTTAGATTGTATTTTATAAAAAAATTATTTAAACAAAAAAAATTTATTTGAACAGAGATTTAAAATAAGGAAAAAAAATTAAGATGAAGAAGCCAAAAAAATATAAAAAATAGTTTCATTCTAGAAATTTATTTTGACCTATAAATTAGATTGCAAATACGATAAATGAAATGTTAATATTAATTGAAAAATAACTTATACTAATTGAGAAGGAAATTTAAGACCCAAACACACTCTAAGAAAAGATGCGATTTAAACATTTAAAGGCCGGCTGCCTGTCATTTTCTCCCAAAATGGTCCTTAAACATTTATGAAGCTTAATCAATCAACCCGGTTGGGTTAAGGATTGGACTCAAATCGTTGGGCTAACCAGACATTTAAGGGAACACTCTTGTCTTCAATATGGACCCCATCGGGGTTAGTCCGAGTGGTAAGCGGCTCGGTATCGCTTAAGTGAGGTCTCGAGTTCGAGCCTTGGCGTACACAGAAAATCTCCGTTGGGAGACTCACCCACCATAGCCAGGTGCGCGACGCGGGTCGAATCCGGATGTAATCGAGGTAAAGTTCCGGTGAACCGGGTGGGTAACAAAAAAAAAATATGGACCCCACCGAAAGGTTAAGTCCACTGGTCATCTCTTATTGTTAGTCTTTTGTGTAGATCCTTCTAAAGCATGATAATCACATTTGAAATTTGTTTGTCTTGTAATGGAGGCACTGAAATAGAAGGTCGAGCCAGGGATTTAAATGTCAGTGATCCAATCATGTGATTAAATTAGAGTTAATTTAATCATAACTAAAATAATATAATTTAATTAAAATATATAAAAATATTTATGAATATTTTTTAAAAGAGTATTATTTAATTAGAAAACATAATAATTCATATATAAATAAAATATTCAAGTATAAATTACACATAATTTAATGAAACAAAATTACTAAAGTACAAATATGATATATTGTTATTTTCATAACTCAAAATGATATTGTTTTAAACTCAATAAAAAAATATATATATATATATATAATACATTTAAACATAATTTATTTTATCACAAGCATGGTATTAAAATTTAACTTATGTTAGTTGATTAGATTAATAAACCGATGAACACTTTCTTAAACAATTTGGTCAAGAGTTTAGACGAGTCAACTAAGTTAGATTTTATATTTATTTCTTTTTAATTACAAAACAAGCATAAATAAGAAGATACCAAAGCAAAACTAATATACGTTGATTCTAATAGAAATTAGAAAGTGTTTTTACTGATTCACATATAGAAGATGTCTGATCCCAAAATAAATACTTGTACTTTCTAGTTCCTTCTGACCATAGCGTCATGTGTAATCGGGTTTTTGTGTCGGTACATAGTAATAGTGTTAAAATGTGATATATAGAAGATGGGATTAATTCCCAAGCTAACTATATCTTCTTCAAACTCATTCCTTAAATATCTTGAATTGTATGTGACATTTGGAATGGTATTGAAGAAGTATTTTCCAAGAATGTAACAAACAAAGGAGTGGGGTAGAAGACAAGTATTTCTCATAAGAAGAAGAGAATTGAATGCTTAATTATGAAACTCTCCTGGGATTAAATGATACAATTGAAACACTAAACACAGAAAACAAAGCTTTTAATGGTTTATCCCTTAATTCTTGCATCAATCAACTTAAACGAAGTGGTCGCATTTGTAGTTTTTCAAGCATTCTAGGTATTAGACACGAAGATGGTCGTTGGAAGTTAAGAGAAATGTTAGTTCAGAAAAAGTGTTTTTTCATCATACAACATTTAATAATTTGTTGGAGCACTTGTTAACACATTAAGCAGCTACTGATAGACAATCTAGTTAACACGTGGACGAAGACCCGGGCAAAAACAACCTTTTTAAAAACGACTAAGTTGAAAATGATGTGGTTTACACGTGAATAGACATGATTAACTTGTTAATTGAAAACTAATAAATGGAAATCATTTTTGACACGTTTTCTAAGTAAGTAAAACATAATTTATGCAGACTTCATCCTTCAAAAACTTTTGGAAAACAATTTTTCATGCATGATGCAAAGCTCTCAAACAATAATCTACGTAGGATATTCAAAGAAAAATAATAATTAAACTTTAAAGTCTTTAAATTTTTACTTGATTACTAGTTCTGATTCACTTCAATTAATATATGCTCATGCTTGACCAAAAATTATTATTTATTAATATTATTATTATTCCCTCATGTCTTTTTTATAAATAATATTATTTTTTTATAAAAAGTGATCGTATATATAAATAATAAATTATATTTATCTAAAAATATAATATATTTTTTTATTTTTATTTATAATTAATTACATGTCTTTCTCATAATTAATATCAATCAACTTAAGGATGAGGATTGGGGTAAGTGGACTCAAATCATTGGGCTAATCAGACATTTAATGGAGTAATCTTATCTTCAATATTGCAAAAGGCAATAGTGGACCCCACCCAAAGGTTAAGTGTTTGTTTGGCATACAGACAAACAAGCTCATCTTCGTTTCAGACACAGTCTACCTCATGACATGCCTCATTATACTCTGCTCTCTAATCTGAACCTATCCATCGTTATCAATGTGAGCCCCTTGTTTTTAAAAAGGGGCCCAATGGATAATTAGTCCGTGAAGTTTTTCTTGGTGTAATTAAACCTTCGTGTTAATTTTAATCTTTATTTAATGCCCGATATAATTCTAAATATGATTGCTTTTAATAAGATAATTACTTATGCTTCGCAAAACCCCCCTCATGTTTTAGCTAGAATTGTAACTAAATTAAAATTATAATAATTAAATATTAAATATTTCAAAAAAATTATTTTTTAGAATATGTACTTAATTATTTAATATTTATTATGAGAATTGATTTTCCCCCTATTTTTTTTTCCATTTTCAAAGTGTATATATTTTGTCACATTTTATAGTAGGGAAAATAAAAAAAATACTACTTAAAATTTAAAATCCTAAATTAAAAACTATTATAAAAATATATTGTTATTTACTTTACAAGAGTAGTTAATAGCTTATAAAGTATAGTAAATAAATTAATTTAGAATTTTAAAATTTAAGTAGTATTTTTTTTATTTTCCCTTTATTGTAAATTAATGAATTAACGAATGATGAAATATAAAATGTTTACTAAAAAGGATAAAGACTCAGAGAGCAGATAATTGAGACATAATCTTTTTTTATTAAAAGAAATCTAGAAATAAAAAATTGGACCCTAGGTGGCATGGTATGAAAATTCAACCTAGGTTACAGGGCAAAACAATAAACTGATCTCCTAACCAATTTGGTCAAGAGTCCTGGACAAAGTGGAGCATTATGGCTTTTATATTTTTCCCTTTGCTAAACTTGAAATGACAAATTGAGTTCAAAAATAAAAAATAAGTCGAATTATGCTTTAATTCAAAAATAAAAAATAAGTCGAATTATGCTTTAATAATTTTTATGTGTAACTTTTAGATGAATGCTTCATTTACTTGTGGATTAATATTTTTTTTAAAATTATTACTCCTTTCAAGGTTGCATATAAATATTTTATATATTTTAATTAAATTATATTATTTTAATAATAATTAGTTGTCTCTAACCAAACTACGGTTGAATCACTAGTGTCTGAATTACAGCTTCAACCTGTTCAATCGATTCGATTTTTCTTGCTAGGGTAAACATTGAATGACATCTTCTAATAGAAAGTGAAGTGAGGTTACATATACAATGGTAGTAATACCGTTCTAGTGGTTGGTACTTGTGAAATAGAGGGAAAATGCAAATTGAACTCAAACACACATAAATAGATGAGGAAGGGAGAGGAGGGTTAGCTAATGATTAAATGATTGATGGCGCAACCATAACAAATTGTGACACAAGTGGACGATGGTGAGTGAGATTATTTTTATAGCCGTTGGATTTGGCTAAACATAAAATGTCCATGGCTCAGTGGATTGGAGGGCTTATTCATAGCCAAAATGAAATTTTTTATATAATGTATAAAAAAATTTGTGAAATGAAATTTCAATTATTCGGAGTTTTTTTGTTTATCTCTACAACTTTACAAGGAAAAAAAAAAACACTCCCTCTAACGCATGTGATAGGACCTTTCAAGAAGAAAATTTTAGTCATAATTATAAGAGCATAACAGAGTCATTAATAATTTTTCCCCCCAAATTTACCCTGGTTGCAAAGTCATTAATGTTTTTCTCCATCCACCTTGGTTCAACTTTTCATTTCCCATTTCCAATCACATTTTTAAACAAGGTTAGATTTGGAAAATTTTATCATTTTGGTACAGATCTAATCATTCAATTATCATTATGAATTGGTTGAAAAGTTATTATAGACAAATGGGAGTACAATAAACTTTCAACAATTCAGATTCTGACAAATTCATACAGAACAATAAATATTCTACTTATTATGCATTATCATGTGAAAGATCTCCTGGAAATATTGCAGGAAATAAAGATAAAATAAAAATAAGTGCACGCAACTCAAGGCTATACAGTGGAGTAGGCAGTAATTGCTGCTTTAGCTTTTATACTGATAAATTGATTGATTGATTGATTGATTGATGACAAACATGCATCTATTAACAAATGCAAAAGTAATAACCCCCAGTATATATTACAGCATTACCTCTATCTAAAGCTCATAAACGGCTCACACAAACATAAGGACAAAAGTTTTGGCCGAAAGGAAATTAAGCATGAAACAGATTAGAAAAAAAAAAATCATCATGCAGCACTCAGGCAATTCTCCCAAGTGCCATATTTAGAGCTGAAACTACCTCCCCCACTTTGTTGTGCATACTCTGAAATAATTGCACGAGCACACACATCCCAGGTCCTGGCTATCTCTCTCAGGGACATTGGCTCTGGCAAACTACGCAAGGAATTGCTGAATCTTGACTTTGTCTTCACCGAAAGATCTTCATTCTCTTTGCTGTCAAAAATATAATGACAGATCAAGTACTGCTTTGTCTAAGACATAATGATTTTCTGGTCTAGAGAGAGAGAAAAAAGTGATATGTGCACTATATTAAGGGCATACATAAATTTTTTACAGCACATACAAGATCGGTGATGGCATCTAGCACGTAATAGTATTAAATATGTCATCAGATTCCTTCTTAACTCTACAGTTACATAAGGCTAAACTTCTATCATCTTCCATGTTGGATATTAAAAAGGAAGATTAGTTACTGGGCTTCAGTAGCAAAGGATAATATTAGAGACAATTTGTTAAGGTACATTTTTGTTCTTTCTGAAAGAGGACAAGTCATGACCATTTTCCATGTATTTGCAACTCCACAAGATCCTACATTAATGGATGTTAAAGCTCAAGAGTCAAGTGAAGCCTAAGTAGTTGATTGAATGAAGCGACCGGGCACACATTGACAAAGGCACGCCAGTTTCAATATTGAAAACACCTAGAGGTACCCTTCAACCATACCTACTATATTCAGTTTCATATATCTAACACCACACTTTTTCAAAGCATGAAAAGAAGTAATGTTGGGGTCAGAAGCTATGGAAGAAGAAATCGATTATGAGGTTTCTCACTTTCTCCTTTCCACTAATAAACGGCAAGCACCAAGTTGACACCGAAACTGGCAGGCCATAACTAAAACAAACTAAGCAAAAATAAGAGATGCCAAAAT
This sequence comes from Leucaena leucocephala, assembly GCA_037074615.1. NCBI lineage: Eukaryota > Viridiplantae > Streptophyta > Magnoliopsida > Fabales > Fabaceae > Leucaena > Leucaena leucocephala. Next base: position 17,444,775 of record CM073555.1, on the reverse strand, counting down.
GCTCATTCTCTTACCCGGATTCAACTGGAAACTTGTCTAGGAGTATTGGGGAGCAGTTGGGGTAATTTGTTGGGACAAGCAACCGTAAAGGCTGAATTGGCGACTGCATTGTAAATAAGACATGAATAAAGACAATTATACTGCAAAAATAGCAGGACATAAAATATCCATGCACGTATGTATATATAGATTGCAATAACAAGGTCTGAGGGCCCACCATCTGTGCTGAAGCATATTGTGATTTCAAGCTTGAACTGAGTGCCACAGCATTGAAAGAGCACTTGACGATTGTCCCTTCTGAACCTTCAGCAGCTGCTGCTGCAGTGGGATCAACATCTTCATCACTAATATCTACTACTGTGTCTATAAGCCGCTGATTAATTTCCCTTATTTCCTCCAAAAGGGCATGATTAGCCTGCCAGAAGGATCAGTGTCGCATTCTTATCAAGAAGAAAGAGAGAAAGAAAAACCAGTCACATAAGTTCTTTATATTTCTAATTATTTTGTCCAGCAATCAAGGACCAACACTGAAGATAAATTAATTCTATTTTAGAGAAAAAATATTAGTTCCAGAAAGTAATATAGTAATAATGATTATGAAATTCTAATTTCATAATATTATTTCAAACTTAGCATGCTATGAATCCTCATGATTTAACAACAGGGACTTATTGACCAAAAAGAAAGAGGGATTCTAAAAAGTGATCTTGATCATCAATGGTTGTCACTATAAATGAAGCCAATGATCGTCCAAGTTAGTAATTTAAATATGACATTATGCGCTTAAGTTCACCACACCAACCAGACGATTTTGATCTCTACTTTCATTTGATTGCTTTTCTAAAATAAGGAGGATGTGTTGGTAAAAGGAAGAGGGGAATATTCAAAACAAACATTACTTCTATAGCTCCACTCTTAAAAACGCAAATACACTTAGCCTATTATATTCCTCTTATCCTTAATATATAAGACCTATTTAACTAATTTGATTAGATTGAGAAAATTAGTTAAGTTAATTAATATGACATGTTTTTTCTAAAACACTATAATCATGCTCCCTAATTCTCTCCCTCTTTCTTTTAGTTGATTATTGTTGAGGGAGTACAATAGGGTAATTTAGGAAAAAATTGATAAATATAGAAAATATGTCTTACATTAAGTTGTTGTAGATATTAGAATTAAATAAGAGAGATTATAGGGATTGAGAAAGAGAGATTATTGGAGATTATATTATGATTTTATTCCTTGATTCATTCCTGGATTATACGCTATAAATCCCATCTGATTTGGGATCCCAAATGTGTATATATGTAATATAATAGAGAAGGAATATAGTAGAAGAAATATACAGAACCTTCATCATCTCCAGCGATATCCCCTGTTATCATTAGTAAGTCAACCAATATGGTATCAGAGCTGGCTAGTTCTATCCACTCTTCTGCTATGGAGTACTACGGCACTGTCACGTTCGATGGTAGGTCACGTACCAACTCAACCAAAGTCGCCAACGACAATTACTTAGATTGTGCCTGAGCGTCTCACCAACGACAATTACTTAGATTGGAGCCAATCCATGCCCCTTTCTCTTGACGGACGGGATAGATATACATAGCGACCAGCCTCCCACTAGCAATGCCAGTACCCGAAGGTGGAAATCAGATAATGCCTTGGTCACCTAGTGGCTCCTTAACTCTATGCTCCCTGCAGTTTGATGAAGCTTTATGTTTCTCACCCCTGCCAAAGCCATCTGGGCCGCCGTGAAAGACGTCGACAGGAAATGCCCAAATGGCTCACTACTGTTCAACCTGCGAGAAGACCTCTAGACCGTCAAACAGGGTTCATGACCCCTTAACGCGTACTACCTTGAGAAGACCGCGTTGTGGTAGGAACTTGACTTGCTGCAACACCGAATTTAGAGAGACCCTGAAGATGTTGCCGAGTATCGTCGGGCCTTAGAGGAGGAACGATTATTTGAGTTCCTAGCTGGCCTTAACTCTGTCTACGACGACGTCCGAGGTCGCCTTCTTAGCCGTGTCCCCCTACCATTCGTCGCCGAGGCATTCGCCTTGCTGCGGGATGAGGAGTCCCATCACCATGTCATGCCCGCCAACCATGGAGCTCCTCGCCCACTGACTACCGAGGCTACCACCTTGCCGCCCATGTTTTTGATTCTGGGTCCAGTAGAGAACGTCTGATGTGTGACCATTGCAAGAAGGTCGGTCACACAAAGGAAAAATGTTGGGACCCCTATGGGAAGCCCCCTGACTGGAAGCCCAAGCCACGGAGACCAAATGGACACCTAGCTGAAGCACACGTTCAGAAAATATGAGCCTAGTTCCAAGAGGCCCAACCCAAGGCATCACTCACATAGGTCCAGGTCCAGTTCACGCAAGTCCAGTCCCCAGCATATGTTCATTGCCTGCAGGCCCAATACACACTGGCCCAGCTCATGCACAAGACCCATTAAGCATTACTCTTGAACAGTTGACTACTCTTAAAAACCAGTCCCGTAAACAACATGTTGCTAGTGTGGTCCAACGATGTAATTTCTTTAGAGCTCTTGCTACTGTTAAAGGTAAGAATACTGGTCCTTGTTAGATCATTCATTTAGGTGCCTCTGATTATATGACTGATGATATCTCATTATTCTCAAATTATACTCTTGCCACATTGTGCCTCAGTTAAAATTGCTGATGGCTCCAATTCTCGAGTAGCTGGTAGTGGTACCATTAATGTCTCTGCTACACTCATACTTCATGATGTCCTGCATGTTCCAAAGTTGAAATGTAATGTCATCTGTGAGCCAACTAACCACATGAGAACGATGCAATACTGATTTCTTTGCCACTCATTGTGTATTTTAGGCTCTGTTCATGGGGACAACGATTTGTGTTGCTAGGGAGTTTGATGGACTCTACTACCTGAATGATTGTTATCATCCAGTATCTCCTTACTGTAATAAAGTGTATCTGCCTAGAACTAGTGAGCTAGAGTTATGTCACAAGAGATTAGGACATCCCAATTTCCATTATATGTGTAAGATGTTCCCGTCTATTTGCTCAAATAAAAATTCTAAATTTTATTGTGATTCATTTGAATTGGAAAAAATCATTGCACTTCTTTTCCCAACATATCTTATCGACCTCCAAAACCATTTTCCATTATCCACATTGACTTATGGGGTCCATCTCGTGTTCCAAATCGCATTCACTCAAAATGGTTTATGATTCTTATTGATGACCATACCCATATCAGTTGAGTTTTCCTCTTAAAAGATAAAACTGAGGTTTGCCAAACGTTTATTGATTTTTACAATATGATTCATACACAATTCGACACAAATTCAAACTATTCACACCAATAATGGTACCGAGTATTTTAATCATTCGCTCTCCATTTTTCTTAAAACACACGGTATTACTCATAAGAGTTCTTATCCTCATAGCCCCGAACAAAATGGGATTGCTGAACGTAAAAATAGACATATCCTTGAAACTACCAAGCCTCTTCTTTTTAGTAGCATTGTTCCTACGTACTATTGGGATGATGCTATTCTTACAGCTACCTTCTTAATTAACCGATTGCCTTGTAAGCCTTTATCATTTCAAACACCTCTCCAAGTTCTCCACCACCATTTCAACTTATCCTACCTCGAGAATACCTTACCTCTAAGAGTCTTTGGTTATACTACCTTTGTTCACATATACCATACCCATAAACTTGACCCCAAAGCTGTCAAATGCTTTTACCTTGGGCCTGCTGGGAACCAAAACAGGTACAAATGTTTTGATCCTGTCTCCAAATGTCTCTATGTCACTTATGATATCACATTCCATGAAACTGTTCCCTTTTATACCTAGTCCTCGGTTCAGCGGGAGTATTGGAGTAAACCTCATACTAACCAAATAGACACCAAGCACATATACCCTCAACATGAACCTGATCGGATCTATATACTTGAAGAAACAGCACATAAGGAGACTAAGGAAAGTAAGGAAAATACTAGTTTAAGGGGAGACACCAACAGATGGGGACAAGTCTATACCCGCAGAAACATGAACATAATACGTAATACACCTCAAGTGACTGACACAACCCAAGAATCTTAACCAGGAGCGGATCTTGGCCATGAGATGCAAAATGAGGACCTTGATCTTCCAATTACAGTAAGAAAGCAACAAAGGTCCTGCAATAGACACCCTATAGAAAAATTTGTCTCTTATTAGGCTTTATCATCAAAATATTGTGCCTTCATATCTCATCTTGATCAGGTCAGGATACCAGAAAGTATACACAAGGCCCTTGATAGTCCTGAATGGAGAAAGGTAATAATGGTTGAAATAGAGGCCCTGGAAACCAACAAAACATGGGAAGTAGTTAAGTTACCTAAAGGCAAGAAAGCAATACGCCGCAAATGGATATTCACCCCAAAATATTGCGCTAATGGGAGCTTTGATAAATATAAAGCAAGATTAGTGGCGAAGGGTTTCACTCAAGTTTATGGCAAGGACTACACTGAGACGTTTGCACCAGTGGCCAAGATAAACACCATCAGGATTCTATTCTCTCTGGCTGTGTTATGATACAAAGCGGAGTGGGGAACCCACCCTCAAAAGGCGCCTCGTAAGGGGGAAGAACCACACCACTTATATACCCCAGCGAGCAGCCTAAGCTACCCGATGTGGGACTTGGGTCATTACTCCGTCCCATAACAGTGGCCCTCCCTGGAAGAGCCGGCGTCCACGCCGGGCAGAAGTCGCCGCTGGGACGAGCCAACGGAGCCACCCGGGCAGAGGCCGGTGCCAGCTCTGATACCATCTGTTATGATACAAAGCGGAGTGGGGAACCCACCCTCAAAAGGCGCCTCGTAAGGGGGAAGAACCACACCACTTATATACCCCAGCGAGCAGCCTAAGCTACCCGATGTGGGACTTGGGTCATTACTCCGTCCCATAACAGGCTGCTAGTCTAGATTGGCCTTTACACCAGATGGATGTCAAAAATGCATTCTTAAATAGGGAATTGAAGGAAGAAGTATACATGAAAATGCCTCCTGGATTTCCTGGAAGAAAGGAAAACCAAGTATGCAGACTGAAGAAATCATTGTATGGCTTAAAACAATCTCCTCAAGCCTGGTTTGGAGGTTTATCAGGGTACTACAAGATCAAAACTATACGTATGGACAAAGTGACCACACTCTATTCTTCAGACATCTAAATAGGAAAATTGTGGTATTGGCAATATATGTCGATGATATAGTTCTCACAGGTAATAATTCAACAGAGATTGACAGGATCAAGAGGGCACTGAATAAAGAATTCCAAGTTAAACACTTAAGGAAAATGAAGTATTTCCTGGGTATAGAGGTTGCTAGATCTGAAAAAAGATCAATATCTCACAGAAAAAATATATACTAGATGTCTTAGAAGAAACATGTATGCTTGGTTGCAAACCAAGAGACACTCCTATACGGGCCGATAAAATCAGCGATGAAGACCTAGGGAAAGCTGTGGATATGGAGAGATACCAGTGCATGGTGGGTAAATTAATCTACTTATCTCATACTCGACTAGACATTGCTTATACTGTCAGTGTGGTGAGCCAACATTCCCATGATCCAAAACAAAAACACCTGAATGAAGTTTACAGGATTCTCAGATACTTGAAGGGCTCCCCTGGGCTAGGCATCTTGTTTAAAAAATCTAACAAAAGAAATGTGGAGATGTTAATAGATGCTAACTGGGCAGGCAATCAAGATGATAGAAGATCCACCTCAAGTTATGTTACCTATGTCTGGAGAAATCTAGTTCCTTAGCGTAGTAAAAAGCAAAGTGTGGTTGCTAGAAACAGTGCTGAAGCTAAGTTCAGAGCTATAGTTCTTGGAATCTGTGAAGGTCTATGGGTAAAGCGAGTACTAGCAGAACTGAGGATGCTGATGAAACTACCTATCAGAATACACTCAGATAACATGACAGCTATCAACATGTCACATAATCTAATCCAGCATGATAGAACAAAACATGTAAAAATTGATAGACATTTCATACGAGAAAAGATTGATGCAGGGACAATGGATCTCAAATATATTCCTTCAAAAGAACAGACAACAGATGTGCTCACAAAGGGATTGACTTGAGATAAATTCGAATATCTGGTTGGTAAGTTGGACATGATAAATATCTATACTCCAACTTGAGGGGGAGTATTGAAGACATTAGAATTAAATAGGAGAGATTATAGAGATTGAGAAGGAGAGATTGTAAGAGATTATATTATGATTTTGTTCTTTGATTGATTCCCAAATTATACGCCATAAATCCCATCTTATTTGGGATCCCAAATGTGTATACATGTAAAATAATAGAGAAGCAATACAGTAGAAGAAATATACAGAACCTTCATCGTCTCCAGCCATCTCCACTGCTATCATTGGTATGTCAACCAATATAAGCACATCAATACTCATAATTTTGCAAGTATCAGATTGCAAATGAACTGAGTTTGGATTTAAGTTGGGAAATCTATATTCGTAGTGTAAGAAAAAGGGTGCTCAACTTAAGTAGTCAATAGGTTAATGCAAACTCGCATAGCTGCCCTCCTTTTAATAAACAAATTACAAGAAAAATCACTCACAGTAATATAAGCATCTAAAATAGTATAATTTAGTACCTTAATCCTTGGCTTCTTGATACTAGCTGTTGTAGCTGAATCCAGATCAGCAACTTCTAAAGCATTTAACTGCTTCATACTATCATTAATGCAATCAGGAGATGACACAACATTCAAGGGCATGGCACTCACATATCGCCTCATTCTCTTGGTTCCATTGGTTCCGTCTTGGTTGATGAAATTTCTAGCCTGAAGACGACACTTAGTCATGGCAACCAAATCCTCACCCACAGCAGCTCTGGATCCATTGCCTGGTGCTGATCCTGCTATCCTATCAATCATGCTAACGACTGAGCCAATGTCAGTGACAGCAGCACTTAAATCTTTAGATGACATTGATTTTACCTGGAATACAATCAAGAAGTAAACTTGATGATTTTTCATTGTAAGATACTTCTCATAATCAGTAACTTTTAGGCAGAGCAGTTAGCTTCACTAACCGATTTAATCACTAACCGATTTAATTAGGCGGTCAATAGGCTGCTCTGCAGCAGTTAACTTTGCAGAAGAGGCTACCAAAGCATTGCCATAAGCACCATCTGGACAACTGAACTCATCGAGCAAAGGAGAAGGTGAAATTCCAGGAGTCCCTATAGCAAGAGATTGAGCTGGCACTGTTGCGGTTCCTGTTTGTTGATGTCCAATATTTGCAGCATTTGATACTGATGAGACAACAGAAATGGGTTTCTCAGAATCCCCTGGCATAGGAGATGAAGCTAAGGGAGGAGAAGGTGTAGGGCCGACAAAAGGTGAGTTAGATGATTGCAGGGGGGTGGAAACTTTAGTGAGAGATGGAAGATTTTGTTGGTCAACCTGGGGAGAAGAATGTTGTGGAATCTGAGGAGATGCAGCCTGAAGGAGATGGGGTGAAGAAACAGGAAATTGACCACCTGATTTAAACTGTTGATGGGGAAAAGCTGAATGTTGCCCTGAGGGAAGATGTTGCTGGAAGGTCCCTGGCTTAACACCCAATCCTTGTCTCATCTTAACATCATTAACATCATTAATTTGGTGAAGTGGCGGCATTTGATGTGTCTGCATGTGTGCAGGCACCTGTTGCTTTGTTGCCTGTTGTAACTGCTGCTGCTGCTGTTGCAGCATCTGCTGCCTTTGAAGCAATTGCCGCTGCTGAATATGTTTAAACTGTTGATTCTGCAACATCTGCTGTTCCTGTGGTTGTTTCATTTGCTGGTGTTGAAGCATACTAGAACCTGGCTGAAGAGGGTTTGGATTATGTTGGAGCACACTTGCCCCACCTTGCGATGATAAGTGGTTGGTATTAGTCTGTTGAGGAGTATTAACAGAGTTTTGTTGAAAGGTGCTTGCTCCAACCTGCTGCAGGGAATTCACAGAACTTGAATCTAAATTGGCACCAGGTTGCATAGAATTTATCATATTCTGCTGTGTTGTTGACACACCAGAAAAGGAAGAGATAGAATTAGGCTGCAAGCTTGCCATATTATTCTGCGACATTGTCGTTACAGAACTCTGTAAGTTTGTTGATTGCATCCGAGAGTTCATTTGATTTTCATGAGATTGCACTTGAGTAAGTTGGGATTGTGGTTGTGATCCAGGGTGCATATGAGGCGATGGAAGTTGCCCTTGCTGCATAGAAGGCATGACTTTCCTGGGCCTATTTGTATTTATAAAATTTATGATCTGCTTCTCATATGAAGCCATTTTGTCCTTGAAACTGGGCACGATATCGACCTTGGAAACCTGTAGAAATGATATGAGGCGCTCCAACATTGTTTTGAATATCTTCAGCTTCTCAAGCTGATCTATCTTGGGTTGATGTGGAAGGGATTCATGCTGATAGACAAAAAGAGGGAGGTTAGATAAAGCTTCATAAGATGTATTGGTTAATTATATACAGACTCAAGGCAAGTTAAAAGCTTTCTTTGGGGAAGAGGTGATGGACTGATGCCTAGCACATTATTCACAGAGTTTAAGCCACCACAGCCATCATATCATAATTGCTATGGAAAGGCTGCTTTATCCATATAAGTTAAATCTGCCAACTGTATTTTGAACAAATAAGAAATTATATAAAAAGGAAAAATAACACAAATGAGATGGATGGAATGGATATACTCCAAGGAAAAATAGAAAAGAAAACAATGAAAATAATAAAAGAAGCAAAAGATGAAATACCTGCTGAAGTTTAGTTGCAATTTTCTGGTACATTTCATTCAATTCTAGCAAGTAGGATTCTTTCATAGACTGGATCTGTAAGTCAAAATCAACAGAAACAAAACACCAAAACAGTCAAAATTGAGAACTGCGATGGAAACATAGATTTTCATTCTTGTGAATGCTTTTTTTTTAAAAAAAAAAAAATCAAGGTTTCATGAATTGGAACTTTCCAAGTTTTGCACTAACTTGAGGGAGGGTCCAAACCATTCATGTATGTAAATAAAAATTGACAACCAAGCCATATTGAAGTATAAGACTGTAAAGAATGAGAAAGAAATTTTAAGGTTATTTACCTCCTAGAATAATAGTAAGTTCATTATGTCACTTTGCTTTTATCAATTGATTGCTTATATTCTGAAGTTCTAGAATATTTTCATGCAGAAATGAAGTGATAAGAAAATGGGGATATTACCTTTCGGTACACCTCTTCTTGCCAATCATCCCCACCAGATTTTCCAGTCTGTGCTGTAGAATCTAGAGAAGCTACAATATAGTTATATGATACATAAATAAGCATATAGGGCTCAACAATTGGCATCTTTTTAAAAAAAAAAAATAACAGATGAAAGAATAAATAGAAGACTTGTTGAAATTCTAGAGCCAATATCTGACAAAAGCGAAGTGACAGAATGAAACGCATAAATGCAATAACATACTTGATGATGAATCTGGAAGAGTTCTTTGAGACTGGTATAATTGCTTTTGTTGATCAAGTACATTTTGCTGTTGAAGCAAAGAACCCGACGCCTGAAGTCTTTGCTGCATATCTCGTTGCAAGGGATTTGGCTGCTGCTGCAAACCCAACTGCTGTTGCAGCTGTGCAGGCTGAGATTGTATCTGTGGCATCAATTGCTGCTGTGGAGCCTGTGGCTGTGATTGCTGCCCTTGAGATTGTAATAAATTCGTTATATTTTGTTGTGATTGTTGCTGCACTGGAACCTTTGATTGCTGTAGCATGTGCGCAGAGTGCTGGCTAGTCTGCATGCCTGAGTTGCCAGACTGAGTTGTAAGCATCTGCTGCTGTTGTTGTAATCCTTGGACGTTACCGCCCAACTGTTGCTGATGTATGTTGGAGAGATTGTTTTGCTGATTTATCAACTGCTGGTGCTGTTGCTGCTGCAGGTTCGGAAGATTGTTCTGTTGCCCAACAAGCAATCTCTGATGTTGCTGCATATCACCAACATTATTCTGTTGCCCAAGCAGCTGAGGATGTTGCATGCTTGTTACATTTGACTGTTGTGCTAGAAGTTGCTGCTGCTGTGGAGGCAATATTGGCTGTTGAGTAACTGGGGTTTGTTGCTGGTTAATAATTGATGACTGTTGTTGCTGTTGCCTGATAACTGATTGGGAATGTTGCTGTAGCATGGGTTGTGTTGACTGTTGAACATTATTAGCTTGCTGATTCTGCTGAAGGCTAGGAAGAGATGTTTGCGTGATTGAAGGCTGCATGACAGAAGATGTTTGCATAACAGATGGCTGCGAAGATTGCAATTGATTTGGTTGTAGGTTTGGCTGCTGCTGCTGTTGCTGCTGGATGTGGGTTTGCATAAGTGAGTGTTGAATGTTCCCAGGCTGGAGTTTATGCTTCAGATATTGCTGTTGAAGCTGTTGCTGTTGGTAGAGATAAGGCTGTGAATTCTGCGATTGCTGTTGCTGTTGGGGGACAACCTGCTGCCTTGGCGGCATTTGTCTCTGAGAACCACCAAACATATTATTCTGCATATTGGAATTTAGGCCAACAACATTTTGGATAGGAGTCTGGCCTATATTGGATACAGGAGGAGCAATGTTGTTTTGAATGTTTGGAGATAGAAGCTGCTGACGTGATTGGGACTGATTAGGCAATGGAATAGTATGTGACTGCCCTGAATTGTGAACTTGAGACTGCACAGGAATTCCTATAACAATAAAAGAAAGAAAGAAAGAAACATAAAGAGTTTATTACCGAAGTTACAGGAACTAAGAAATTAACCAATATGAATCTAAACCCAAACATGAGAATAATAATTTATAACAAGGAGATCGAGCAAGGTATGGAAAAAAGAAACTGTAAATGTACTATAAGACTAACAGTGAATCTTATGAAAAAATGTTTCTTTGATTGTGTTTGTAAGCTATTACAATCACATAAACTGTCACTACAGAATGCTGGCTAGAATTTCAAGGGCACAAGAGATACAACAAAAAAGATATGAAAGATCTCAAAGTCAGAAAATCACTAAAAAAGCAGGATGACAAGACTGTCAAATGCCTAACCGAATATATAGGCTTTGGCACCAGATAAGTACACTGTTTCCCTGACAATACCATAATTACATAGGAGGAAACCAAAATAATATTTATGTCAACCTGAATCAATAGGCTTGTTGCTAGGGCCACCTGCATTTGATTGCATAGGGTTGACCATGGTATTCTGGGTTTTATTCTCCATTGTAAGCATCTTCAAAGATATTTTGCGAAGATAATCAGACTGAAATAAGGTAGTAGCACATAAAACAATCAAACTTCTATGTTGTATATGTTAATAAAAGTAATATAAATGAACATGACAACTGTGAGAGTGAGATGAGGTGTTGTGGATAAACCTGGCTTGTTGCAGCAGCATAAATCTTTTCTTCAAACCTTTGAGCAATTTTGCGCAGTTCTTGCAATCCATCTTGACCAGAAACAGGAAGATGTCTCTTTAACGTATCCATTCTACAACATGAAGACATATGACATACAGGTCAAAACAAAATGCACTACCAAAGTGGACAATATTGAATGAAAATTACATTTTGTTGACAATTCTTTGACGGGAATCAGGTTGCAGTTGAAGTCTCCAATCACTTGTATCCATAGTGGATTCAGTGCCTTGTGTGGGTCTCCAAGTGGGATCCATCGCATTTGAATTAAGTCAATTAACTGAAACACCAGAGAAAACACTCTAATCAAACCAGACTAAAAAAGGAAGCAGATAGAGGAAGAAGTTGTGCATACATATGTACAAGAGATCTTATACTTGTTGAGTTATGACTAATAAAATTTGATAATTCATTAGAGGCTCAAATCACAATTCTACCTTTAAATTGTAATAATTTATATATTATTCGACACATGCAAGCAGCCAAAAAGAGGGAAACATAATCCGTAGTGGTAATTGGAAGAGGTTGAGTCTTAAGGAGAAATCTTTTGTTTCATTCTCCTGAGACAATAATTCGAATATGATTGACAAAGAACTGAGGGGAACCATACTGTATACGAGCATGTGGTATATAGTGGTGAATTGGAAGAAATTATGGCTATGCTGTGTCTTTGTTATACAAAAATAAAAGGAAAAGAAAAATCTGCTCTGGGAAAAGTTCAGAAGATTCACACATAATAGGCATATCAATAAGCATTAACAGGTTTTCATATGATTATATAAATTAGATTACTTCAGAGTTTTGATTATATCTATAAACGTTCGCTAAACATGCCCTAATATTTTGAATTTCCATTAAACTTTATAAGGTTTCACCATAACTCCTTTCTTAGATTGTCGTTACCCTACATTTTACTCAGGAGTAATATGTGTCCAAAACTATAGACTGGTATTACAATATTTCATCTGTCAAGGTGAAAATTTGACTGGTTTGTAAGGTATGTAACTATCGGTTCTCAAGCCAGTAATTTCTTTTAAAAATACTACCTTGTCAAAATTCTTCCCCGCCTCTAGTCCCCATCCTTGAGGACTCTACACGCATTCTCACTTCTGTCTCAAAAGTCCTAATACCTTAGCTTACTCCCTATAGTTTATACTCCCGAGTCCTGACCCCTTCTCAACCTATTGTACTCCAATTCCGAGTTTCAAATTCAGTGAACACAGTTCGTTGAATTTAATTAAGAGTACAATGACAATTGACAAATTATACCCTTGAGAACTTAAAAAGTTTCAATAACCATTCCAAACTTGAGTATGATTCTCTCCGTTTCCGCCTTCAATTAACTTTATCCCCCCAATAAACCAAGGTACTTCAGCAAGTATAAGATCTCTTGTACAAGCGTATCCAAAAAAAACAACCCGAAATCGAAGAGAAAAATTCATCATTCCAGGAAATTCGAAATGAAATTTTGAACGGAAATTATATACCGATCATACCCGGGGGAAAAAGAAATACGAGGAAGCCAGAAACCTGTGAAACAGGCGCCACCGTAGTCGGCCGATGGCACTCGCGGCGGCGTGACTCGTGAGGGGTTAGCGTAGAACGAGATTCTTTCACAGCAGAGGTTAGAAAGAAATATGCAGGGAAGGCTAAACGACTTATGAGAAAACTTGACTAGGAGACAACGCAAATTATATATCGGCTTCAGAGAATAGGATGATAACTTTCTCTGTTAGTTCATGAAACTAGGGGACAAATGTCCCGCTCACAGGAAAGGGGAAAAAATTATATACTTTCTTGTTCTGTTTTTTTGTCAAAATTATGTTTGATTTCATTTTAAAAATAATCATCACTATGTGATTAATATATCACACAAAATATTTTGGCAACAAATTATATAAAATATAAAATAGATAACAAATTAATATATATATATATATAAGTTATAGTATACTTCCTTCAAACTCATCTACAATCCCTGGCACAAAAGCCCTCATATACAAGGTTTGAGAAATTTAATTATTTTTTAGTTTTATCTTTTTAATAAAATTGTCCTTCAATAAAAAATATTTTTTTAATTATGTCTGAGATCATTAATTTTTTTACCTGAAATGTTGTTAACATATAAACTTTGTTTTAACTACTTTTATTAAAATGTAATTGATAACTTGTAAAAAGGGTAGAATTGGAAACCCATGTTAAATACACCTGAAAATAGGTAGAATTCATTTTACTGAAACCCATATTGAGATCGAAATTTGACCCAAAAAATTAAAATCGAAAATGATGGTTATTGCTTATACTCTCTCTTTTTTTTATTATAATGCGCTGTAAAAAATATTCTTTTAAAGATGTTTGCTAATTTTAAAAAATATTAAATATCTTTTTCTACATGCACATATTTAATAATGATAATAAAAATAGGTAGAAATTAACAGTATGATGTTCAAGACTTATCTTATATTTACATAGGAAAAAAATTATATAGAAATTAATATTACGAGAGAAAAATTCTAAAAATCATAAAATTTTTATTATTTTAAGAATTTTTTTCTAACATTCTCTCGATCCAAAGACACTAAATTTAGTATAATTAATAAAAATAATATTAAATATTATTATTTGAATTTAATGATGAATATGATAATTTTTTTTGGGATGCGTTTGAATTAATTAAAAGTAACTATGATAAGACGGAGCATGTGAGATTGAGATTGGAAGAAACATACTTTATATTACACCCTGCGAAACCACATTACATTAGCTAATGTCTTAAATCATCTACAACTACCCCCCTCCCTGACTTTACTTTTGGCATCACAACCATAATCTTTAAAATTAGATAATGTAATAATTAAGTTGAGTATAAGGAATTAAAAATACTTAAATGAAAATAAAGTCGACAATTAAAACTCTTTGAATTAAAAAAATAAAATCACATTAAAATGCCTACTTTCTTAGTTTTTTCCCAACATCATTCAAAGGCCTACTTGTATTTGCAAATGGCATTTCTTAAATTTCAATTATTTGAAAATACCAAACATTAACTAGTTGTATAAAAAAAATTAGATGACACTTATTTTTGCACTAATATAAAAATGATTTATGTTTTATTTTAAATTATGGGATGAAATTGAATGAATATTAGTTCAAAAAATTAAATATATATTATAAATTTTATAGCGAATTCATGAACTATAGTTCTAATTTAATAAAAATTAGATTCATTATCTTATTTATTGTATGAACTCTAAGGTGAGCTAAATTGCAGTTACTACTTCTATTTTAAAATATCAAAACATTTAACGTCAGAAAGTTATTAAATAATTTAAATTATAGTAAAATTTGATGTTATTTGATTAAAGGATCCTAATTAATTATGATTTGACTTATGCTAAGGGTAAAATTGTATTAATATGTAGTGAAGACATTCATAGTAAGAATTTTTTTTGGCCAAAATTGTAGTAAGAAAATGACAACTCCAAAATAATAAATATTTTAAAATAAAGATTGTATATTGTTTTTATTCTTTATAGGAGGGCAACGAGTATTTTATCCTATATATAGTCTCAAAAAGAAAAAAGAAAATGAAAGCTCTGTCTTTATTTGTCAAGACTTTTCCTCTTAGCGTGAGTTCTCTCTATTTTTTTTTATTAAGACAATTTTAAAAACACCCCTTCAAGGGTATATGACTCATGACACTCTCTATTGTGTTTGGATAGTCTCAAAAATTAATATTTTGAATCTAACAATTTAAATATCTCATATTTTTTATAATTAATTTTTATAAATTATTTTTTTATAATCTATTTTTCTATCAAAATCATATTTTTGATATAAGTTAAAAGGAGTAACTTATAGCAATTTTTTTTTGTAAAATCTATTCTATTTAAAAAATATATTTTTTATAAAATATATTTTACTTTAAATTTATTATATTCAAAATTTATTTTTTAAAAGTTTAATCCAAATATACTAAAGAGGAATGTGTTGCCATCTCCAGAGCTGTTGGCAATTCTCTCGTTGAACATAAAATAAAATACGTTGGGTGATAAAACTCGATGTAGTCTAATAAGATGAAAAAGTTTTTTATAGTAGGACTGAACAATAGGCAGGGCAGACTAATCCTATAGTCAGTCCATGCCCCGCTCGTTTATTATTTTTTGGGCACGGGCCCAGCAGACTGAACTCGTTGTTGAAAATTGTGCCGTAGGACCAATCATTGTATTTTGAACATTGTTGATTTATGAATTTTTAATTGTATTATCACATTATTTGCATGTTTAATGTAATGACCATCTTTGGATAACTCATGATCGTATCCTAAATGTCCCTGATCGGTCATCTATGCGGGAGCAGAGATGAAATAAGACCAGTATTACTTTGAAGATGTATAGAGATATAAATCAAAGTCATAGGCACATGTAAAAGTATAATGTGTTGGACCAACCCGCTATGAGAGAACTGCATGGGTTAAATCATAAGCTTATCTCATATACAAACCATGTCACTATACCTTTTGACCTGAGATCATCATGGATTCCTATATGACAAACGCTCAGCTTTGACCTAGTCAAAAGTCACTTTTGACCGAGTGATCATAAAGATTATGTTCGAGCTTAGTGATTTTTCATGCAGAGAAATGTGAATGGTCAAGATGGAATTTGTCCCTCACATTCGTAGAGAAATATTACTACGCCCCTCGATGAGTGAGTCTGAGAAATGTATGGCCATACTGTAATGGAAAGGTAGTTCCATTTCTATAGTCAGACTACTCAGGGATTGAGAAAATAATAGTTAGGAACAGGAGGATGGCGTTCTCCATGCCTCATCCATGACCAAAATATCGTGTGACAAAAATGACGTGATATAGTTGTATGAAAGGTTAAATCATTCATCAATCCTCATATAATTTGGGTAGTCGTGATGTCTTGCTAGAGACCGCTCATGACTTGTGGGTCAGTATAGTAATTGGCCCACTGCGAACTTCATATGGGCCTAAAGGATCGCACACAAAATAACCCAACACGAGCTATAATGTCCAGATTCATTGAACCTAAGACATGTCCAGATTCAATGAATAATCTAGGGTGTACATGTATATATATTTATATATATATAAATTCGTATATATATATTATATAATATAAGAGATATTTATGAGATTTAATTTATCATCTATCACTTTTGAATTTGAATTAAATTCAAATTGATATAATATCTCAAATTTGATTTATGAGAATAAATCAAATATAATTCTGTCTTATCTTTATTTTAAATTAAATAAATAGGTGAATTAAATCTGTTAGACGGATTTATATAAACCATATTTATTTAATTAGTTTCTTATCAAATTATGCAATATATGATATTGTATTAATTTTAAAATTAATAAGATTAATTCTGAAATCCAACTCAGTCAGAATACTGATAGCATCCTATATATTTGATATTAGGGGCTAGGATTTTTGACAAGAGTGACAAGGAGAGTGCAAAATATTTGCAGATAAGAAACAGCCAAAATAGAGACGGTGAGGACGGATTCTTGAGAAAGCCCTAGAAGGACAAGAGGTGCTAGCACGTCGTTCGTGATTGGAACGCTGTTCGTGTGGATACCGGTAGAGGAAGCCTATCTGAGTCATTGACCAGGCATCTTGAACGCCGGAGGATCAAAAAAAGACTTCCAGTCACGACTAGAAGCTGAGAACGTCGCGACTGACAACTCCAGAGACGACAAGTCGTGACGAGAAGCTGAGGACGTTGCGACTGACAACTCCAGAGACGCCTAGTCGCGACACGAATATACTGAGGTCGCGACCATAATTCGAATACCGAAAGTAACACTTTTTTCTACTTGACTTAAACACATTCGGTAGATCCTGACAGGGAATGAAAAAAATTTTAAAGTTAATTTTCGCTGCGTGTCTTCAAATTCCCTTCACTCGTTTAGGCTGCAACGGACATGAGCAACCCCGTTTATCAAAGATGAAAAAATTTTATAATTTAAATCCATTTAAAATTTTAATAACTGAGAATAAAATAACAACAGTGCACACATGATAGGATTGTTCATTCTAAAATTAGAAAAGAAAACACAATAATTATAACTACAAATTTATAACCACACAGTCCATAATACACATATAATATAATCATTCATAATCTTCATTATTCAATTAGATTATGATTATGCATCATCTTCATCAAATTCATTTGTCATAGTTGTAGACAGAACTACCTCAACCTCTACAAAACAAATTTAAAAAAGTATATTAATATATAAAAATATAAATTTAAATGAATATAATGCAATAAATCAAATAATCAATTAATAAAAAAAATATATGGTCGGGCTAAGGGCTGACCATCGCCTATATATTTTACTGTTTCAGCCCGTTTAAGCCCGCTCGTTACAGGCTTATTTTGGGCGGGTTTTAACGGGTAAAATGACACCGGGTTGCGACCACTTTGTTCACCCCTATTTTATAGAAGTAGAAGTAAAAATAGAATTAAGTTGTTAATGGGTTTTAAAAATTTGTTTGGTAATTGATACATATTTTTTTATAATTTAGAGTAAAATAATCCAAAATATTTTTTTTATAACTTAAGAAGAGTTAAGTTGTCCAAAAATTGTATAACTTGGGATAGAATGATCTAAAATATTTTATTTCCACTTCTCCCATTTTATCTCTCAACTTTTTTAATAGAACTAAAATGTCTCAAAATGTTGGAAGTAGAAGTGAAAATAGTTTCTATTACACCAAATAAAAAAAAATACTTAATTCTACTTCCATGCTACAAAATATACCCTGGGTATAACTAACCTCAATTCCCACCCACATGTACAAATTTGGCGTACATAGACAGGATAATTTTGAGCATTATGTATATCCTACAATAACTATAAAGATTATATTCCATTGATAACAGATACTCGTACTACTGTTTTTTTAGATGCTAGAGCCAAATAATAGAGACCTCTTCCAATTAAGAACATGGAGTTGATTACAAATACTAACTATCTTGCTAAACATGGCGGGGGAAAATGGAATCATGTACTCATAGAATCAGTGGATAGCAGCTACACCACTCTTCACCTTAAAATTGCCATATGAGTATTCAGTTCTTGTTAAAAACCTAAAAATTGAATTGTATACATTTTTAACATTGCAATTAATAAAACTGAAAAAAGAGAAAATGACCTAACTGAATTATTTCGGTTTGGTTTTTGGTTTTATTGGTATTCATGAAACTCATTAAAAATAAAAATATTTGTTTTGGACTTGGACAGAAATTGATATTGTTCCTCCTCTTCCCTAAAGTTTCCCCCCCCCTCTAAAAGTAGGACCAGAAACAAAGAGGGTCTAACATTTTGTTTTTAATTTCAATTTTTTGGTTTTAACTGAATTTTTTTTCCTAATAATCGAACACCGAATATTTATCAAACAAAAACCAAATGAATTCAATTTGGTTCGATTTTACTCAACCTTGATCATCTTTTCCGTAAGATTTCCTTAACTCTATTTAGTATGAGGGACTTAGAAAGGAGAAATAAAAATTCTTCTAACTTCAATTTAAAAAAATTAAAAAAGTAGGGTTAAAATTTTGTAATTAATTTTTTTTATCTTTTTATCTTACATCTTTTCTTTCTTTCAAAATTATAACCACAATTCTTCAATTTTTTTAAATTCAACTAAATATAACCACCAGAACTCAAAGTCAGAAAATCACTAAAAAAGCAGGATGACAAGATTGTCAAATGCCTAACTGAATATATAGGCTTTGGCACCAGATAAGTACACTGTTTCCCTGACAATACCATAATTGCATAGGAGGAAACCAAAATAATATTTATGTTAACCTGAATCAATAGGCTTGTTGCTAGGGCGCATAGGGTTGACCATGGTATTCTGGGTTTTATTCTCCATTGTAAGCATCCTCAAAGATATTTTGCGAAGATAATCAGACTGAAATAAGGTAGTAGCACATAAAACAATCGAACTTCTATGTTGTATATGTTAATAAAAGTAATATAAATGAATATGACAACTGTGAGAGTGAGATGTGGTGTTGTGGATAAACCTGGCTTGTTGCAGCAGAATAAATCTTTTCTTCAAACCTTTGAGCAATTTTGCGCAGTTCTTGCAATCCATCTTGACCAGAAACAGGAAGATGTCTCTTTAACGTATCCATTCTACAACATGAAGACATATGACATACAGGTCAAAACAAAATGCACTACCAAAGTGAGACAATATTGAATGAAAATTACATTCTGTTGACAATTCTTTGACGGGAAACAGGTTGCAGGTGAAGTCTCCAATCACTCGTATCCATAGTGGATTCAGTGCCTTGTATGGGTCTCCAATTGGGATCCATCGCATTTGAATTAAGTCAATTAACTGAAACACCAGAAAAACACTCTAATCAAACCAGACTCAAAAAGGAAGCAGATAGAGGAAGAAGTTGTGCATACATATGTACAAGAGATCTTATACTTGTTGAGTTATGACTAATAAAATTTGATAATTCATTAGAGGCTCAAATCACAATTCTACCTTTAAATTGTAATAATTTATATATTATTCGACACATGCAAGCAGCCAAAAAGAGGGAAACATAATCCGTAGTGGTAATTGGAAGAGGTTGAGTCTTAAGGAGAAATCTTTTGTTTCATTCTCCTGAGACAATAATTCGAATATGATTGACAAAGAACTGAGGGGAACCATACTGTATATAGAGCATGTGGTATATAGTGGTGAATTGGAAGAAATTATGGCTATGCTGTGTCTTTGTTATACAAAAATAAAGTTCAGAAGATTCACAGATAATAGGCTTATCAATAAGCATTAACAGGTTTTCATATGATTATATCTATAAACGTTCGCTAAACATGCCCTAATATTTTGAATTTCCATTAAACTTTTTAAGGTTTCACCATAGCTCCTTTCTTAGATTGTCGTCACCCTACATTTTACTCAGGAGTAATATGCGTCCAAAACTATAGACTGGTATTACAATATTTCATCTGTCAAGTTGAAAATTTGGCTGGTTTGTAAGGTATGCAACTATCGGTTCTCAAGCCAGTAATTTCTTTTAAAAATACTACCTTGTTAAAATTCTTCCCCGCCTCTAGTCCCCATCCTTGAGGACTCTACACGCATTCTCACTTCTGTCTCAAAAGTCCTGATACCTACCTTAGCTTACTCCCTATAGTTTATACTCCCGAGTCCTGACCCCTTCTCAACCTATTGTACTCCAATTCAGAGTTTCAAATTCAGTGAACACAGTTCGTTGAATTTAATTAAGAGTACAATGACAATTGACAAATTATACCCTTGCGAACTTAAAAAGTTTCAATAAACATTCCGAACTTGAGTACGATTCTCTCCGTTTCCGCCTTCAATTAACTTTATCCCCCCAATAAACCAAGGTACTTCAGCAAGTATAAGATCTCTTGTACAAGCGTATCCAAAAAAAAAAAAAAACCCGAAATCGAAGAGAAAAATTCATCATTCCAGGGAATTCGAAATGAAATTTTGAACGGAAATTATATACCGATCATACCCGGGGGAAAAAGAAATACGAGGAAGCCAGAAATCTGTGAAACAGGCACCACCGTAGTCGGCCGATGGCACTCGCGGCGGCGTGACTCGTGAGGGGCTAGCGTAGAACGAGATTCTTTCACAGCAGAGGTTAGAAAGAAATATGCGGGAAGGCGAAACGACTTATATGAGAGTTTTTCTATAAGCTTTTTTTTTTTTAAATCTTATCAAACACACACTATGCAATACCGGTGTGTGCATAATATATAAAAAAAAGTCATATTTTGAAAGTATAATTTCGAATAGTATTTTAACGAAAATCATTTTTGAAATCTCAAGTGTTAATTTTTAATTAAATATTAATTTATAAAAAAAACCCATAGATTTCACTATCTCTCTTTTTCAATAGACATTGCTTTGTATAACAACTCATCTAGACTTTCTTAAGATATAAAAGAATTAAAAACCCTGAGCGCAGAAATCACTAACAAATATAATAAATAAAAAAATAATGGTTGTATAATCGACTTTTGAAATTTGGCCAAACAAAATAAATCAGCTTTTTGGAAAGATCGGTAAAGTCGGGATTTTTCTTCATACTTAAAATTAAATAAATAATAAATAATTAACCTAATCTAATCAGTCCAAACAAAGACAACAAATACATGCATGCAGAAATTCTTTCCTTTTCACCATATTCGTTTGTGTCATTTAAACCCTATCTTATTAAAATATGATAATTTATCACATTTTAATTTTAATTGACTTAGTACTCATTTAAAATAATTTATATTTTATTTTTTAAAAATAAACTATTAAATTTGGTTTAGATGAATTTTATTTTTTTTAAAATTAAAATATTTATTTGTATTAAAAATAAAATAAATTATAAATATCAGTTAAATTATTATATTTTATTTAAACAAAATTAAAATGATGTTTGCATAAAACGTTGGAATCTAAAATGTAATTCAAAACGAGGAGGAGGAATAAGAAGACTCGTAATAATAACATGACAAGAAATGGCTTCATGGCCCCACTACAATAATACCAATTGAATTTGATCATTTAAATTTAATAATATTTCTCCAATTCAAAATATAGAGAGGTTAGATAATTAAATTATATATATTAAAAAAATAATTAAATTACACTATTTATAAATATTAATTTTTCTAATATAGAGGCGTTGCAAGTTATGACTAATGCTTTCTTGGTGGTTCTATTAGGAGTAATTTATTTGTTTTGTTATCATGTTTCTTTGTTTTGTTATAGTTGATAACAACAAATAAACTACTCCTAACATTTAATATAACAATAAATAATTTTTAAAAATACAAATTAATCAGTATCATTAAAATTTGATCTAAATGGATTAAACTTTATTATTATATATAAATGTGGTGAAAAAATGTTAGTGGAGAGTCAACGATTAAATGTCCATTTGGATTAGTGATGAAAAACTGTAACTTTAGGTTATAAGTCATATTGATTAATTGTGATTTTTATTTGGATAATTGTTTTTACAAGTGACTTTGAAAATTTTGATTATATTTGGATTGTTTATTAAAATCACTTATGAGTGTATAATTACCAAAAAGGTATAATTTTCTAAAGTTTTTAACATTTCCATAATTATAATTAATTATTATCATTATTATTAAATATAATTCAATGAACTATATGAATACTTAAATATAATTTTATTGTTATTATTATTATTATTATTCAAAAGGAGCATGAGGGTGGAAAAATTTAAACACATAAACACCCCCTTATCACTTATACTAAAAGTATGGTAGGAGGCTGCAATCATGATTCACCGGCCAACATTTATCTATCTCTTATTTGGCTTTTAAAAATAGTCATCCAAAGAGAGTAAGCTGGAAACACACAAAAACACATAGCTACCAAAAACCAACCACAAGAAGAGAGAGAAGATAAGTGCAGCAGTTAACTTCGGAGAAGAGGCTGCCAAGGGTTTACCATGAGCACCATTTGGACCACTACTGAACGCCGCAAGCAAAGGAGTTGATATTTCAGGAGTCCTTATCGCTATGGCAAGGGATTGAGCTGGCACTGTTGCAATTCCTGTTTGTGTATGTCCAATATTCGCAGCATTTGATACTGGAGAGACAACAGAAATGGGTTTCTCAGAATCCCCTAGCATAGGAGATGGAGCCAAGGAAGGAGGAGAAGGTGTGGGGCCCACAGAAGGAGAGTTAGCAGATTGCAGGGGTTGGAAACTTTAGTGAGAGAAGGAAGATTCTGCTGGTCAACCTGGGGAGAAGAATGCTGTGGAATCTGAGGAGATGCAGCCTGAAGGAGATGATGGGGTGAAGAAACTGGAAATGAACCCCCTGCAATCCCTATAGTTGTTTCAGTTGCTGCTTGAATTATAGGATTAAGCTGTTGACTCTGCAACATCTGCTGTTCCTGTAGTTGTTTCAGTTGCTGCTGTTGAAGCATACTAGAACTTGACTGAAAAGGGTTTGAATTTTGTTGGAGTACACTTCCCCCACCTTGCGATGATAAGGGGTTTTGAACCTTCTGCTGCTGTGGCAGCATCAGCTGTCCTTGAAGCAATTGCTGCCGTTGATTCTGCAACTTCTGCTGTTCCTGTAGTTGTTTCAGTTGCTGCTATTGAAGCATACCAGAACCTGGCTTAAGAGGCCAACCTGGCAGAAGAAGGTTTGAATTTTGTTGGAGCACACGTACCCTGCCTT
The DNA here is from genome assembly GCA_037074615.1 of Leucaena leucocephala. Classification (NCBI taxonomy): domain Eukaryota; kingdom Viridiplantae; phylum Streptophyta; class Magnoliopsida; order Fabales; family Fabaceae; genus Leucaena; species Leucaena leucocephala. The sequence goes on along the minus strand of CM073555.1, from coordinate 17,421,015 downwards.
ACGATGATAAGAAGTTGATATTAGTCTGTTGAGAAGCACTCATAGAGTTCTGTTGAAGAGTGCTCGCTCCAACCTGCTGCAGGTAGTTCACAGAACTTGAATCTAAATAGGCACCAGGTTTCATAGAATTAATTATATTCTTCTGGGTTGTTGACAAAGGGATAGAATTATGCTGCAAGCATGCTTTTTTATTCTGCGGCATTGTCGCTACAGAACTCTGTACGTTTGTTGATTGCCCTTGCAACATAGGAGACATGTCTTTCTCGGGCTTATTTGTATTTATAAAATTTATGATCTGCTTCTCATATGAATCAATTTTTCCCTTGAAACCGGGCTAATATTGTCCTTGGAAACCTCAAGAAATGCTAAGAGGCGCTCCAACATTATTGTGAATATCCTCAGCTTCTGAATCTGATCTGACTTGGGTTGATGTGGAGGGATTCATGCTGATAGACAAAACCAGGGATGTTAGATAAAGCTTCATAAAGATGTATTAATTAATTATAAAGACTCAAGGTAAATTAAGAGCTTTCTTTGGGGAAGAGGTGATGGATTGATGTTTAGCCCAAGCTGCTATGGAAAGGCAAATTAAGAGTGTTTTTTTAATAAACAAGAAATTATCCAAAAAGCAAAATAATGATACAAGTGAGAGGGAATGGATATCCTCCAAGGAAAAACAGAAAAGAAAACAAACAACGAAAAAAATAAAAGAAAGCAAGAGATAAAATACCTGCTCAACTTTAGTTGCAAATTTCTGGTGCAGTTCAGTCAAATCTGGCAAGTATGATTCTTTCATGGACTGGATCTGTAACTCAAAATCAACAGAAATATAGAACCAAAACATGCAAAATTGAGAACTACGATGGAAACATATATTTTCATTCTTGTGAATGCTTTTTTCTAAATTTTGCGCTAACTTGAGGAGGGTCCAAAGAATTCATGAGCGTAACCAAAAACTGACAACCAAGTTATATTGAAGTATAAGACAGGAAAAAATGATTAAGAATTTTTAATGTTAGTTACCTCCTAGACTAAAAATAAGTTCATTATGTCACTTTGCTTTTGTCGATTGATTGACTGTATTCTGAAGTTCCAACCAATTTTCATGCAGAAATTAAGTGATAAGAAAATGGGATATTACCTTTTGGTACACCTCTTCTTGCCAATCATCCCCACCAGATTTTCCAGTCTGTGCGGTTGAATCTAGGGAAACTACAATATAGTTATATTTATATGATTCACAAATTAAGCATAAAGGTCTAAACAATTGGCATCCTTCTAAAAAGACAAAATAACATATGAAACCAAAATAATATTTATACCAACCTGAATCAATAGGCTTGTTGCTAGGGCCACCTGCATTTGATTGCATAGTGTTGACCATGGTATTCTGGGTTTCATTCTCCATTGTAAGAATAATTCCCGAAGATAATCAGACTGAAATAATTAAGGGAGTAACACAAAAAATAATCAAACTTCTAAGTTAAGAAAAGTAACATAAATGAAGATGACCTGATCTTCTCAACCTATTGTACTCCAATTTCGAGTTTCAAATTCAATGAATAAAGTTAGTTGAATTTAATTAAGAGTTATATACAATGGCAATTGAGGCAAATAAGACCCTTGCGAACTTAAAAAAAGTTTCAATAATCATTCCAAGCTCAAGTATTATGATTCTCTCCTTTTCAGAAAGCTTAGAGCTTATCTATAATACTAGTGATTTCCAGTAAAGGAGCTTATAAGCAATGGGGAAACGAAAGGATCAATCTTTCAGAAGCGTATCGAAAACAAACAAGCCGAAATCGAAGAGAAAAAATCAGTATAACAGGAAAATCGGAATGAAATTTTGAACAGAAATAATAACGATCATACCCTGGGAAAGAGAAATACGAGGAAGCCGAAATCGCGATGGCGTCACTCGAGTGGGGTTCGCGAATTTTAACTCTCAATTCACTATCGCCTTGTATCATACTAGTTAATAGTTATATAGCAGGCGCACGGTTTCTAATCAGTCAAATATCAAATCGGCAAATATATCGTCAAACCAATCAATAAAATCATCCGTTAAATATCAAATATTAATCAAATTAAATTAAATTAAAATACCACTAAATTTTGTAAAGTGATTTCTATTGGTCCATATCAAATACTTATATTATACTTCACATTTGTTTTTGCTTCTATTGGTTCTTCTTCGCGGTGGGCCCCTTAATAATTTGAAAATAATTAATCCCCATGAGGCACTTAAACGAAATTCTCTCGTTAAAAATATTTTACCCTGAGATCGTTTTATAGGAAAGGAGATATATTTATGCATGATGTAATGCAACGGATAATTTTTTTTAATGCTGATTGATTGGTTAATGATCATTTATTTATTACATTTATTAATTTCTCAATTTTTTTAATGTTGACATTATCCCTACAAAATTCGCAGCTTACTATTTTGTACAATTTGTTTATTTCCTACTATAATAATCCTTTAAAAATATTTTAAATATATTTTAATTTTTGTATTTATAGCTATCCCTCTTAATATAGGGTCTTCTCTAAAAATTAAATTTTAGATTTAGAAGGAACTATCTAATTTTATACTACTAAACTAATTCTATATTAATATATTAATCTCTTATATATTAAAAATTCCATTTTTATTTATACAAACTGTTAATTGACTGTTATTTTCTTTTATAAAAATACACCTTATGAGGATTGATTAAACATTTTCTTAACGCTATCCCAAACATGCCTTATCTATCTCTCATTTGGCTTTTTAAACAAGTCATCCAAATGAAAAGATTCACGAAGAGAGAATGCTATATGTAAACATATATATTCAAATTTTATGTTCCTCCCTTGATACAGAAAATATGTGTGGGTGTGGGTGTGTTTTATCTGAAAGCGTGTGAAGATATTTGAAGGTGTCTCTCTCTAACAAAAAGCAACCACAAGATGAGAGAGAAGAGAAGTGAAAGAGAGAGCAACAACAAGCCAATGAAGATGAAAGAAGAGAAGCGTGTCATGGGAGGGCAATAGTGTTCAGTAATTTCATCAAAGGTTTCTGCAACAAAGGTGCAATCTATCAAGTCAATGAGCTTTGGACCATTCAGAGAAAGTGCATTGCTCACATTTACAGCCATCATTATCTGTTGGTATAAATTTGGAGTCAATCTTCCCACACTGCTGCACCCACCATCTGCCCTTGTTTCGCACACAAAACCTTCGTATACCTGCTCATCCAGCAGTATGAGTTAATAGCGGGGAAGAAGTCTCACATCAGATAAAATTAGAGAAAGATCTATAGAATGTTTGAGTTCATAAAATAGGTTATCAGACCAATGTGAAGTCTTCTATAAGCAGCTTTTATATAATTCATAAGTTGAAGCTGCTAATTATAATAAAATTAGAAAAATTATTATGAGGTTCAATAATAAATTTTAATGAAAGAAATGACAACAAATCTATACTTTTCATTTGTTACAGAACTTTTTAGGGATTATTTGGCTTCATTGAGACTTCGTCCCAACAAAATAACATCTATGAACGAATAAGAGGAGGAGCTGTGTATACCTACACACATAAGCAGTTACCTGAGATGCCTTATCTAAGGTGACTTCTTGAGGAGCACATGGTCGTTGAGTGAAGTCAGAATTGAATGGATTGCAGAGGAGAGGCAAAGGAGGACCAGATTGATTATACGAAGCCGCCGGTGGCGCTCCGGGAGGCGGATCAACGTTTGCTATATTCGTTACAAAATCATTGACCATATTAGCCATCGAGAACGATGTGTTTCTGGTTATGTCCAAGGCTTTCTGAGCTGTGATTCCATCCACACAAGGAAGAACCTCACTCAGAGATGTACGATCTTGAGGGTGTTCTAGCCATTCCTTCATTGCAACACATGTATCTCCTACTCCACTATATATATATATATATAGTTTCACAAACAAAAGAAAATGAATTAATCAGCTTCACTAATTAATTGATCAGATCTTTAATTAATGGTGTTCTTAGAAGATTGTATCAATGATTAATGAATGGGACTCACTTTTTAACAACTAAATATAAAGCGCTCTGTATTAGAGTCCCTGTAACAAGAATCCACCCAATGAAGAACAAGCTGCAAAATTGTAGGAATTTACATTCATCTCAAGCTCTATGCAAGTACACAGTATATACAACAACAACAAGAATAACATTTTATCTCGGTCGGTTATATAAATTACACGTCACTCTTATACTCTATTAATAATTAAATATTTATATAAATTGTTAATAAAAAGAGATATTATTTAATAACTTTGTTGAATATTTTTTTCGGTCTTCCTCTATTATTATTTTCCATAAGAACTAGTTTTAATCTGTTATTTTCACCAACACATCTAATTATTTTCTTTGTACATATTCGAACCACCTCAAATGATCTTCTACAATATTTTCTTCAATAAATGTCATCCAAATTTTTTTTATATGTTCATTATAAATTTTATATTTTCTTATATAACTACACCGTTATCTCAATATCCCTTATGTCATGAGCTAACTTACTTTATATTTTTGTTATCTCTTTAAAACCTAACGCTCACCTTCCTTTATATAGTAATTGTTTGGTCTGCAGTAAGTACGTGTGTGTGTAGAAACAAAATCAAATTAAAGAGAAATGTGTCACTTACAGGTAGACAATTCCTCTCGAGCCACAAACTGAGAATACTGCACAAATAATTACAACCATAGAGTGATATGAGCCAAACGGATTATTCTGTGTTGAATAACAGACATAATCAGTTCATTAGATGAATATACTCCTCCGGCCTTTAATATATAAATTAATTAGGGAATTGATCTTAATGTTAAATATAATACTCATTTCTATATTTATCATTTTTGTCCTAAGTTATCTTTCTTATTGATGTCCTTCAATAATAATCAAGTAAAAGATTGAGGGATAGAATTAAAAAAAAATAAGTAGGGTGTTTTAAAAAAATAACTTCTTTAATCTAATCAAATTAATTAAATAAATCTTATATTAAGGAGCGAAAGGTATATATATAGACACTTACCCAGGCCAAGGACTGCCAAGAAGAGCATTAAAGCAGTAACAACTACAAGAGAATGGCTTCTGCAAATAATAACCATTGTTTAGCTTAAGATTCCTACATATATATATAAATCTTACTCCCGATCATATTATTATAAGAAGAAGAAATTAAAGGTTGACTCACAGGGCAGCCAGAAATTGGTCTGCATTTGTGACGACATCGTCTAGAATGACTGTGGAATTAGAACTTGAATTATTTTGCACCAAGTCACGAAACTGTTCAATGTTGTTAGCATATTCTTCTGGGAGAGAATATGCACCTACTGCTAACTTGGTAGCCCCATCAAGATTATTCAGCACACTGTTCAATAGATCAAGCACATCATCTATTCTTCTCCCAACATTATCAATCAATCCTTCTGAAGCTTTCTGAAAGTTCCCTTGTCCAGTGTAAAGCACAGCCCCTCCAACTCTGAAACCGATATCAGCATGAATAAAATTTAGGTCAAATTGCTTATATTTAATACGTCAAATTCTCTAATCATACTTATTATTTTATTATTGTTAGTTATTAAAATGTGTATGTTCACTTGTAAATTTTTGTGTGAGATTTTATAGTACTCCTTCAGTCCTTAATATATGACCTAACTAGAGAGTTGATATTGGTCCTAAATATAAGATATTCCTATATTTATCAATCTTTTTCAAAGTACTCATATTGATACTTGCTCAACAATTATTAAGAGAGGGAGGGGGGAAGTTAAGAAAAATAATTAGGATGTCATAGAAAAAAATATAAATTAATTAATTTAACTATCTTCCTTAATCTAATCAAAATTAATTAAATATGTCATATATTAAAAGCATGAGGAATATAAATTAAGATTTATAAATTTTTATATGGACACTTGTCATATTGCTATTGTTAATTGTATATTCACCTATGAACTTAACATGATATCAGCCACTGAAGTTTTGTTCTATGAAGTATATGGGTGTGTTTGGAAAACACCCAAACCGCGATTTTAAAAGGGCTTTTGGCCCAAATCTCGGTTTAGAAAAATTTCAAAACAAACAGGCTTATTTGTCCATAAGTGCTTTTGGACAAAACCATGGTTTTGAACAAGCTATTTAAAATAGCTTTTTCAACAGTAAAAGCACTTATGGACTATCCAATTACTATCTTACCCCTACTTTTTCTTACACCCCCTCTCCTCTCTCATACTTTTTCTTACACCCTCTCTCCTCTCTCCTACTTTTTCTTACACCCTCTCTCCTCTCTCCTCTCTTCCTTCTCTCCTCTCTCTTCTCTTTTCTCTAACTCACTCATCTCTCTTATTTTAAATCAAATCATACCCTTTTTGGTAATTTGCCACCATAAAAAGTCATTCTAAAAATAACTATCCAAACACCTATTTATTTAAAACCACTTTTTTTCCATAAACTCTTCTCCAAAAGTCCTTTTCCATAAGTTGTCCATAAGCCCTTTTTTTTCATAAGCCCTTTTTCAAAATCCTATCCAAACAGGCCCTATACCTCTAAACCCCAAGTATATAGATACCCATATGGAACCGAACTCGCAAATATTAATGAAGGGGTTTAGAGCGACCTACATAGCCACGAGCAAAAAGAGCACGATGTAGATGAGAGATCCCCAATAAATTGCTCGAGAATAATTGCTTCTGCTATTGTTCTTGAAGCAGCAACAGCAGCAGCACAGAGCTATGAGGAAGAAGACAACCACACCCAGAAACCATATGGCTGCAACATATAGCAGCGGAGCACCAGAATACAGCAGAGACTGTACAAAAACCAGATAGTACAGGGATAAGGGAATGAATGAAAATTATCATTTTATCAAAGCAAAAATCACCATGAGGTCCATGAAGGAAATTACTAAAAATGTCCCTCAACTAATGAACAGCATGGACTACTATCCTTTTCTTCAACAGAACTTGTCCTTGAGAATCACCATGAGGTCTTTACATATTGCTTATTTGTTGTGAGATTTTTTTTATGATTGTATTTCTTCTTTGAGGTTAAGACCTCATAGTAATAATCAAATATCAAATAGTTTAACCTAATTATGCTATGAGAAAATCCCTATTTTACATTATTCCTCAAATTTTACAATCTTGTCCTAAATATATAATGGTTGGATGTAGGGAAATATAATAAAATACTCCCTACATTCCCACGCCCTCTATACGGGCCTAAGTTATAATGAGGTAGCTTGTGTGCATGTAGATATTTCATGCTCATATTTTATATGTACACATGATAAGAAAGTTATATATGTGGTAAAATTAGATTAGTTGTAATTAGAGCTAATAATATGGGTTACGTTCACAGGCTCAACCCACCAAAAAGTGACAGGTTAAGTTGGTAAGAAAAGTAGCATGCCTAAAAGCAAGTCCTTTCTTTTTTTCTTTTGATTTTTTGTATGCAAGAGTTTTTAGAAAGGAGTTAGGCTCATCCACGATTTAAGGACATAGCAAAGTTTTTCTTCCTCCTAGACGATACCAATGTCGGGTAGGGCGAGCCGTTTATTACCATCAGGCGTAAACCTAGGCACTCAGGAGTTAAGATGTCTCCCCAAGCGTCACGACTGGAACCACAATAAAGCGGTACTCCCTAGGGATAGAACACGCTTCAAATAGTCGTATGTCTCAAATGGTCGCAAGTCCTTTCAACTTGTACCCACACAACCCATGCTCATGGGCATGCTTTTTCAACCAGACCAATGGTTCGCCCATATTAGTAGTTGTAATTGTATTCTTTTAGTTTTAAATATAAGACCTAATTTAAAGTACAATTTATATTATAAGTTAGATTTTATATTTAGGATCGGAGAAGTAATATATATTGGGTATATATATACATAAAGAGAGAGATAGAGAGCTTTATCACTCACGGCATAATAATGAGAATCAACAATATTCCAGCCAGCCTCATAGTACTGGAAATGATCGGTAGGGTCAATCCTGCGAGTTCTTTCGGCAGCCAATATGAAGGTTGAGTTATTGCTCGCATTAAACTGACTCCTATTTTTCTTCCACGCTATAATGGTTTCGTCGTCGTCATCCCCTACAATACACAACGTTTGTTTAATTTAATAATAAATGTCAGAAACAATCAAGTTTTCTTATTCTAAATGCATGCAAATGTTTACGTATAATAATATATTTAAAACCTTCATTAGCATGGGAGGGTGAGAAGAACGTGGATGAAAGAATAAGAAAAATGATTGAGCCGAGAAGAAGAGGATGAAGTTTTAGATTGAGACCCGTCGTCGTCGTCATATAGAGTTTCAGATTAGGGGAAATTATCATGTGATTGTGATATATATATATATATATATATATATATATATATAGCTCCCAAAACGCAAAAATGATAATTAATGATGATGATGATGTTGCTGAAACTGCATATTTGCGATTGGGAACAAAATCGTAAATAATTAAGATATTATTATAGCGACATTATTATTATTGCAGGTGGTTTGTTTTCAGAAATTTCCCAGGAGGGAAGGAGGAGGAGGAGGCGATGAAGAATATGAAGAAAACAATAATAGCCTCAGTGGAAAAAGACTGAAGAAACCAGAAACGAAGGGAGAGACCGTTTTTGTACACGAAACTATAACTATATTTGGATTGTGCAAATTTCAAATGGTAGTTATCCTCCATAAATAAAACACACTTTTGGTTCTCTAGCTATTTTAAAACTTTTTGTTTAGATATCTCAAATATTAATTTTACCCAATATCCGGAAAATTGACTTATTTATTAGTCAAAATAAACGGAAAAATTGTTCCAAAAACATATCAAGATTAAGAGCAAGACTGAATAATTGAGTTGTATGTTTTTCAGATTTTTTTTTTTTTTTACAATTTTCTACTGTTCTTGTGAACTGATAATTAATCCTCATATATGTAATAAATTTGGTTGGGTTGAATTTTTGGAGTGTTTGGGATCTTTGAAAATAATCACTTTTACGCTTGACATCACAATACGCATGCATCTCGTATAAATGTAAAGGTAAGTACAACATCTTGGCAGAAAGAGGGTGGGTTAAAGTACACCAGCATCAATTGAAAATCAAATTGCCCCACACCAAACTAAACCCACAATAATGCCAACAACAAAAATTTTAATTAATCTGAAATGAATCATTCATCAGCATTATCCACCTGAAATATGCGATGGCAAGTATAAACAGAGCAGAAGGCTTGCAAGGTCATCAAGAGCAAGAGCAAGAGCAAGATGGCAGCCAAGAATGTGAAGCATTGCCATGAACGGAACACATAAAGCTTCATTAATTTCCAAGCTTTCACCTGAATTCTTCCATTATAGTACTTGTTCACATCTTCAATGGCCTTGTCCAAGAATGCCACCTTTGTCAATCTTATCGACCTGTTCATGCAGTTCCATATATTCGCCGCCTGTTCATCGCTCTTCAAGTGGTTCAGAACAATCCCTTTTTCTCTTAGGATCTTCACATCCTCCTCAGAATCTATAATCCCGTTCATCAGTTCGGTGTATCGTGTCAAAACCAACGGACCCAATGCTGCTGATGCTTCATATGCAACTAACTTTCTCAACAAAACTTCAGTATTGACGTCTAGACTAATATTGGGAAGGTAAAATGTGCGTGTTTTAGCATCAAAATTAATGCTTGATATGCTTTTATTTGTGAGTAAGAAACGAACCTCTGAATCTAATAGTTCTGAAACTGATGGAATAGCAATTTCCTCCAATAATGGTGGTTTGTTAATGAGACTATTCGAGCCCGAATCCCCAGAATTTTCTGGATTTTCTTGTTCATTATCTAGCATGGAAAAGAAGAAGGATTCAATAGGCACTCTAAGAATTCTAAGGCCAGGAAGGTTGGAGATGATTGTCCAAGGCAACTTAATGATGAATCTCATAGGTCCAGAAAGTAGTACCTTCTTGATCAGATGTATCGGCCCTTTGTTTACTTTTGAAAGCAACTTAGTAAGGAACGGCTCGTATCCTATAAGGATACGAGTTCAATTTCTACTGCCGTTATAAGGGCTCATTCAGTAGACAATCTCGTAAGTTTCTGTAAGAGCTTTCTAAGCCCTAGGGTTGTGACCTAACCTTAGTGAGGGACTAGTACCGAACTCACCAAAAATTTTTTATACAAAAAAAAAAAATCTTCCAGAGCTCACTTATCAATCTCTTTACATAGTTTGGATTTTTTGAGGTTGATTTTTCATCCTCTTCTTGCTCTTCTTCGAGTTGAACCTCGCTGTCAACTTCGACTATATCAGATTGTTGTTTCAATTTGGCACTATCATGTCATAAAAGAAATCTAACAGGTGCGCACACTCTGAGGCTTGGACGTTTGGATAACATCTATCAGCTTGAAAGGAGAAAGCTCTTTGAACAATCCTAAAACCATTAAAAACAGTAACTCATCTGCAACTTCTAACGATGTGAACTTGAACTCCAACATCTCTCTCAAAACAAACAATGGAAGCTGATTCTTAAGCATTACTATGTCTCTCAAAATTGCATTATGGGCTGATTTCTTCCCTGAATAATCTACCAGATGAGACATAGACATTGAGGAAACTCCAGGTACCATTGATCCTTCTTGGATGGCATAAACCTGAAGGAAAGGCGTTGCCCGCCATCATCCACACCAATGTTTCGCCATTGAAATCTAAGAACTTGTGGTAGCATGCTCGAATCCTCTGCTCCAATATTGTCAGTTGTTGTACGAGGTTCTCTGACTTGAGGCAGCTCTGTAGTTGTTTCTGGAACCTTTTTGCAGCAGCGAGCTTGTACTTTTCCATTTCATAAAGCTCAGGACGCCAGTAATGATAAGGACCAATTGCCACTTGCTGAGGGGCGTAAGAATCTGGATCACTACCATGAGGAGCTTGGGAACATTGAAGATGGATACAGGAAATTCTCCATCATTCTCGAGTTCTTCTTCAAGTAACCTACGAATTTGAATGACCCACCTATGCTCATCAAAGTTGGATTTGGTGTCATCTGACATAGAGAATCTCAGAGAAGACATGTTATATGATTTTACTATAGGATGAACTTATTGCCAGAAATAGCAGTTTCAATGATATATTTAATGAAGAATGAGTTGGGAAAATGGAGCTTTTATTGGGCATAAGGCCTGTGAGTGAAAGCGTTACTGAAGCTTTAAAAGAAACATGAGAGTTATTCATCACCAGCAAGGTTTAGAAATATAGCAATCTCTGAAGTCATCTTAAAGTGAAAATTTGTAAAGTTTCACATGGTTCTCATGGCATAGGTTAAAGCCTTTTGCGTTATATTAAAGAGAGACATTAGAAATATTAATGGAAGAATAATTAGCTGCAACTATTTATTTTTCAATTGGCTAAACCCACACCTTCCCTGCTATAAGAGCAAAGAGAAAGCTAATCTAAGTTTCTTTGAATTATTCTTTCGTTTCCTTAAATCAACAGTTTCCTTTAACATGAAGAAAAGGAAGCATCTTTCAAGTGACCCAACTAGCACATATTATAAATTAACATAATCTAGCGAATTGAAGATCACTTTCCACGACATGATTACTTCTTTTTGGTTTGTCTGATGAAAAAAAGTCTCCAAGTCATACCCTTCATGAATATAAAATTGAAACAAAAATGACGTAGTACCTATTTGATGGACTCCATTGTTTGTGTCATGCTTACAGGGCATACTGATGATCCAGCTATACTTAAGGTAAATCACTTCTCAACCTATTTTCAAGGGTAAAACTGATTGCAGATCATTTCCTTGCGGAAGATTAAAAGGATAAAAAGATAGTAACTTCATTGAAAGTTTAGACGTTAGTAACTGTGACAGACTCTGAGACATGAACGCGGTGTGTGATATGACCATATATGAGTGTTTAAACAGAGGCAAGTCACTAAGCACAGAGATTTATGATCAAAGTCAAGCACAGGCACTTAAAAGCTCACATAATTCTTCAAGTGAAAGTCTCCATTGCATTTTAGAACTACCTTTGGGGGAAATAAATAGCAGGCTGATTATCTCAGCAGATCAGGCTTATTTTTGTACATGTGATGTGCCTAGTAGAGGTTGAGAATCAACCGATCACAATCATGCATCAGGAACCAGCATCAGTAAACCAAATTAGGGAGAGTCGTGTAGTGAATCCACACAATATAGAGTCCATAGTCAATGGAGAACAAGCTTGTTACCGATTTGCTGGATTTTTTTCCTTTTTCTCATCTTCCTTTGAAGTCATCTTCCATCTATGCCATGCTATTTTCCTTAACCTTGCTTGCTTTTCCCCAATGGTACCGCTTGAGAAAAGAAAGAGACTTGCACCCGTATATCTATACAATCATTGCACATGAAAAAAAATAATTGGATTAAAAATCACAACTATTCACCAGGGGATTCTCCTGTTGCCTCCAACTGCGTCCCCAACTCTTTCCTTGGCCTAGATGAAAGTCCTTTTGCCAACATCTCTTCCTCATATTTCCTTGCCATGTCTAATAATCCCTTTTCCAAAAGAGAATCTATAACGGCATTGTAAGCAGATGCATCCGGACTACATCCAAGTTCTTCCATTTTCTCCCACACTACTAAAACTGGTCGAAGAAATCCCCACCTCCCAAACTTCCTCATAAGCATCACATAGGTATCCATACTTGGACGAACTCCACTTCCAATCATTTTATAAAACAATGTGAGTAGCTCCCCAGGCTTTTCCATGCAAGCGAAAAAGTAATGATATGAAATTGCATTCGGCTGACATCCATTCTTAGGCATGGTATCAAGCATCTCAAGTGCTTGCTTATACCTGTAGTTATCACATAAAAGCTTAATAATAGTGTTATAGGTTACAAGAGAAGGCTCGAACCCTAAATCTTTCATTTCACGAAAAAGCCTAATTGAAAAATCAACCCCCTGTGAAAGACCTATGGAACGAATAGCAATATTATAGACAACCACATCCAATTTCATCCGTTTACTCTTCATCTGCTTGAATAACTTCACAGCCTTCCAAGGTTTTCCACTTTTGCACATTATATCCATATATGTTGCATAAGAATGCACATCTTTTTGAACTCCCTTTCTATCCATCTCTTCCCAAAACTCCCTACACTTGCTCCACCATCCCAATTTAAACCACCCACGAAGAACAATATTATAGTATTTTGTAGTGACGTCCATATTTCCATTGTTCTTCCCAAAAATCAACTCTTGGGCTTCATCCACATGCTTGTACTCACACAGTGCATCAATAAGATTGCAGTACGAAGTTTCATCCTTTAAATTAAATTCGTGAAGCTTTTCATATGTCTCTATTGCTTCATTAACTAGATGAGCTGAAACATAACGTTTAAACATGACTCGAAATGTCGTATGGTCCGGAGAAGAATATGGGTTTTGTCGCATGCGTTGAATCAAATCCCATGAAAGTTGAAACTCAAAGAACTTACCAAGGATGTCAATCATATGATTATATGTATCAGTGGGGAGCTGTAAAAGGTATTCTCTTTCGACCCAATTGAAAAATTCGAACGCTCGTTTCCAGTCATTGCGGAAGGTCAAAAGAGTTTCCCGAACTGTTGCGGGATCAAAATTGCGGGAATTTGGTTCGAGTGTTGGGGCTTGGTGGTGGGGAAATTGTTTGGAGGAATAGAAAAGGGTTTGGATGAAACAAAGAGGATGGAAGAATCGAAGGCGATACGAGGCGGGCAAACCCATTGGGAGGTTCTGTAAGTGCTAAAACCCCTACTAAGAAGAAGAAGAAGATCCGAAGAAGTCTGCCGAGGGTTTAAGGCTTTGAGCCATGAGATCCATGGTTCACCAGATTCGGACCAAGCTCAATAAACGTATTATGATCTGACCCGGTTGAAATATTGAAGGTCGAATTGTCCTTACTCGTTGGATAAAAAAAAGACAAAAAAAAAAAAAAAAAAGGCCAAACTCTTGCTATTATTCAAAAAAAAACTTGAGTCATTTTAGCGTGTGTTTGGACCCTGGTTTAAAAAATCGTTTTTTGGTAAAACCTTGATTTAAAAAAAAATTAAATAAATAATTATATTTATCTATAAGTGATTTTGGGCAAAATTATAGCTTGAAATTATAGTTTTGAATAAGTTAAAAATAACTTTTAAAACAGTAAAAGAGCTTATGGACTATCCAATTACTATCTTACCCCTATTTTTTCTTACAATATCTCTCCTCTCTCATCTCTCTTCTCTATTCTCTCTCCTCTCATATCTCTTCTCTACCCTATCTCCTCTCTCATCTCTCTTACTTTTAATCAAATCATATCATTTTTTATAATTTACCAATATAAAAAAAATAATTTTACTACTAATCATCCAAACATCTCTATTTTTAAAATATATTCTCTAAAATTTATTTTTTCCAAAATCTATTCTCTAAAAACTAATCTATTGCCTTGATTTTTTTATTATTTTTATCAAGTTTGAATAAAACATAATGTCTAAGGTGTGTGGCGTAAAAAAATGCAACATGCCTAAAGTTGTTCATATTTCATATCTATTTATTTTATTTTTATCTAAGTTTGTTAAGGGTGTCATTTATTTCCATATTTTAGTTTATCTAATAGGGTTAAGGTGGATCTAAAGCCTTTCAAAATTTGGTTAGATATATTTAATATTTTAAAATATTTCATATTTCAACTTTTTCTGTTAAGTGTTTCATAATTCGAATTGCTTTTTCTGTCTTTTCAACTACAATAAATGGCGTCGGCTTCTCTTCAGTTCAATGGGAATGCTTTCAGCTCATTTCCTCAAAACTTTCACTTGTCATACGGTAAATCATCTAAGCTTAGCCTTTTCAGGTGTTCCGTTGCCTCCCCTTCTTCCAAACGAAATTATTCCATCACTTTACTTCCTGGCGATGGCATTGGTCCTGAAGTCACCACTGTTGCCAAGAATGTTCTCGATCTTGCTGGCTCTCTCGAAGGTTCGTTTCAACCCCTTGCTTTTTTTGTTGGAGGAGAGTTGAAATTCGCTTCTCTCTGTCATGTTTCTTCTCATAATTTTATTATCTTTCATTTGTGCTGGGCAATTTAGTCTTCATGTGATTTCTTATATTTGGAATTTGATGATCTCCCATTGGTTGAATTGATAATAAACTGCGTTTTGAATTAGTTTATGCTAAGCCTACCTGTGTCTCTCTGGAAATAATGGTGTTAAGCTCAGTGAACTGGCTACTTTCTTGTTTTGTCCTATGTAGAATTAATACTAGAAGGTGACGCATTATAAGATGAAAATGACAAGTTCTGCAATTTATGCATACCCAGCATTATCCCTGTGTATCTGTTCCTTTCTTAAATCAGGGATCAAATTTAACTTCCGCGAGATGCTTCTGGGTGGAGCTGCATTGGATGAGACAGGAGTCCCATTACCAGAAGAGACATTATCTGTAGCAAAGCAATCTGACGCCATTCTTCTTGGTGTGATTGGAGGGTAGTTATCCTTTCACATTCTCGTGTTTGGAATTTGACACTAGATAACTTTTTTCCTCAAATTCTTCTCTCTACCAGACATTATGTGACTTTGATTTAATTGCTTAAGTTATAAATGGGACAACAATGGGAAGCGGCTAAAGCCAGAGACTGGGTTGCTTCAGCTACGGGAAGGTCTTAAAGTATTTGCCAATTTGAGACCAGCTATTGTATTCCCACAGGTAAAACTTTCCCTCTGTATGCAATTATTTCAGTTGATATTCTTTGAAATCCTCAGGTTGGGGATTTTGGCTGAGTTTAAGCATAGTTTCTGTTGAAATATTAGCATTATTATGTGCAACAGTTATTGAATTATCCAATATTATAAGACTACAGAGCATGACTTCATGTTTGATATTTTATATCAGATGCTAAATGATATCCCTTACCTAGTATCTACCATTTTGTATTAGTTTTCAAGTTGGCTTTAGCATTTTATGAACTTTTGTGAATTGTCCTGTAGTTAATGGATGCCTCAACTTTGAAGAGAGAGATTATTGAAGGGGTTGACCTCATAGTTGTAAGGGAACTCACTGGAGGTCTGTTGGGCTTTGATTTTGACTGTGTACAGTGGATTTGATTTTCTTTTTTGATCTTTGAAATAGTTATTGTCAACTATTTTAACAACTTTTAAATTTAATTCTTTATTCTTCATTCTTTTTCCATTTTTTTAATTTAGAAATACTGTAGTTAAGTTATCAGTAACTAAGTCTGTTACCGTGTTGTTGTATTAGGTATTTACTTTGGAAAACCCAGGGGCTTTGGTACTGATGAAAATGGTGAAGAGACTGGCTTCAATACTGAGATTTATGCTGCGCACGAGGTATCTTACTCGTCCAAGTTGGTCCTCCAGATAAAACATTTGTGATATCATGATGTTATCATTTCTTCATGCTATAGCTACTTAACATATGTGCTCCTGTGAAAATTTGTTTCAATAAAATTTTCATCTTGTCTTCCTATTGCTTTTCTTCTAGAATTTTATAACGTATGACTAATCTGAATTTGACATCTCTTAAAGTAATTTGTAGTACCATAATTTAATTTGATGAAGGATTTTGTGTTTCTTTATCCTTCTTTTATTGCAAATTCCAGTTTCTCCAAAATACTTGGATATAAAAAGAAGGTTGATAAGAATTGAAAGCTGAACCTAAGAACTGAAGATAGAATGGGGCAGAACCATATAAATGCTTTTGATGTATACAGACAACAGTGGGGAAATTGAAAAGGGTAGAAAGTTTAAAATAAGGGATCTCCGTAAATAAGAGTTAGCACGATGAAAAAATATGATATGCCTAGAATTGCTAGAAAAGACATGCATGTGACTGTTTTGTAACGACTGTTTACCTTGAAGGAATTTGCTTGAGAAATAGAATTCATTTAAAGGATGAAAGTTGGTATTTGAATTAAAATCTATGTTCATTCCAAATTAAAGAGATATGGGCTGGTTTTTACTTTTTATATTACACTAAAAATATTCAAATTCTGCCTAAAAATGGTAATAGCAGTGCTGTTTCCATCATGTGATGAGCGTGTGTGCGTGTGTATGTAAGTTTGTGGGGTGTTTTCTTTTGAGTTTTGTCCCTTGGAAGAGTTTATACGTAAATTTTGGAGAACCAGCATTTTCTAAGAGGAAGTATATGGGAATGTATATGTTGTGGGATTCACATTTCGTTTTTCCCTCCAAAAAGAACTTCTATTTTTCTTCTTGAGGTGTGTTGCCACTCTTCTTGTCCTTATGATAAGTGTCTATAATCCCTGAAACCATGATTGTCTGTTTCTGACATATGTCAATTCTTAGATCAGATTGATCGCATAGTACGTTTTGCATTTGAGATTGCTCGGAAGCGGCGTGGGAAACTTTGTTCTGTTGACAAAGCCAATGTGTTTGAGGTACTTATTGCTTCATCCTGTTTTGATATTTACTTATAAATTATAAATTGGAATTTAGCTATTGTACTATTTTGAATAATCACAGTAAGTTTGTGGCTATCTCTGGTTATATGTGGAATAATTGGCAGCGCATGAGTCAATTAGTGAAACTTTTAAGTAAGACTTCAAAGATGCAAGTTATATTATCTGCAAAATTTTATATATGACTGAAAAAAATAATTAAAACTTGCCTATGATTTGACTACTAATGAATGGTAATAAAGAAAAGATAAATGCGGTCTATGATAAATTCGTGTCCTCTTCCAACATATGTTAGTGAGTTTGGTGTGTCTATATTTTTCAGGCATCAATGTTCTGGAGGAGAAGAGTTCTGGCAATGGCACAAGAATATCCGGATATTGAGCCCTCACGCATGTATGTTGATAATGCCTCAATGCAACTAGTACGCTATCCCAAACAGGTCTGCTTATGGAATATATTACTATAACCTGAGTTTCATTTCAATTTAAGCTACAATAAATGCAATTCACAGAAGGAGAATTCTTTGAATTAAAAAATTGCAAGAGTTACAATGTTTGATGCTGGACTTTGCAGTTTGACACAATTGTAACAAACAACATATTAGGGGACATATTATCAGATGAGGCTGCAATGATCACTGGAAGTATTGGGATGCTTCCTTCTGCAAGTCTCGGGAATTTGGTATGAAATTTTTTTCGTGATAATGTAAGATCATGGGCTCGTTTGGGGTAAGTGACTATCTTTTTCACCTGACCATATTATGTTTTCATCGGTTTAGGGACCTGGGCTTTTTGAACCTATACATGGTTCTGCTCCTGACATTGCTGGACGGGTTGGTTTTTTATACTTCCCATATTTTTGGTTGTTTATCTTCAAACAACATCCATTACAACCACATAATTATCTTTATACAGAACAAAGCAAATCCATTTGCTACTGTTCTTAGTGCTGCTATGCTTTTGAAGTATGGCCTTGGAGAAGATAAGGCTGAGAGAATAGAAAGTGCAGTTTTGGACACCTTGAACAGGGGATTTCGAACTTCTGACATATATTCTGCTGGAACGGTAAGCATGCCTTTCAGTCTCTTGGCTGCTAAGAAGTTTTTTTTTTTTTTTTATATGGCTATTTGACTAAGTCAGATTTGAGTATTATCGAGCCTAATTGGGGGTAATTCTCCCAAAGACATTTTCTGCATTCACACGGCGAACTCAAGACCCCGGGCTTAAGCTCTCCCAAATGTCAAGAAGCCAAGTGCCTACTATGTTTCAGCACTTTACTCCTTGTCCATCATGTCATTGATATCTCTACGTGTCTCTCTATTGGCTTTTGTCTTGGTGTTGTTGTAATTCTTATGTTTCTGCTAAATGAAGTTTGACTTGCACTTTGTAATGCCCGCACTGTCTGTTTATGCAGAAACTAGTAGGACGCAAACAGATGGGTGAAGAGATAATGAAGTCAGTTGAATCGCAAGTTCCTGCTGCAGTATAAATCAGACGTAGATAATCCATCCACAACAATTTTCAATGCTATGATTATCAATGCTTTCCCTAATGCTAAGGAGAAAGAATTTTCCCATACTGAAGAGAATTCCAAGTTCCTCTTATGCGAGGTTAGAAAATGTTGTTCAAGTGAAAACTGGGAACACTTAAAATGTAGTTTGATAATCACTGTCATTCTGGAAACTGAATCTACATTCAGCTAGTGTCCAAGGAATGTGTTTTTTTTTTTTTTTTTGCTTGAGAATGTAATCGTGCATGAATCAATGTCGTACACACCACCTTTTCATCCAAGTTGAAATTCTCAAACATTTCAGTCGTCTACCTGCGGCTTTTCCTTTGGTGAATTGCAGCTTTCTGGTTGAAACAGACATGATGGTCTACTATGAAAATGTAGGCAATGTTTGATTTTATTTTTAATTTTTATCTTATTAGAGTATTTTTATGAAATTCTTTTTCAGAACAAGTTTTGTGAAGGAAAAAAAAAGAACAAAAATTGTTTGGATTATTGTTCTTAAAAAATCATATTTTAGAAAGAATATATAAAAAATTGTTTAAAATAATTATTCTTAAAATCAGCTTAGAGAAAAAAAAAAGAACAGAAATAATTGATATTGACATTATTTTTTTTTTGTAATTACTTAATATCTTATTATATTGATAAACTAATTTAATAAAACAAAATTAGAATAGAATGACAAATAAATAACATAAAAATTGTTTGTGCTTCTAAGTCAAGCTTTTTATGTATTTATAGTTAAATTTTCTGCTTGTTTTAGATTCATATTTCTTAAAGGTTTTTATGGTGACATTAATTTTAGAATTGGAAACTACCTTTCAAAACTCCTAAACAACACTTAATCATAATTCTTAATGAAGAATGCCTATAATTAAAAAGTTCTTTAACATTTCTAGTTTGGAGACCTCTACCTTGGTTTTCCCATGCATGATAAATTTCTTCTTTATATGGGGAAAGAAAACTACCAATACAAGAAGATCCAGAGTCTACAAGATAAAAAAATCATACAATAATTTCAAAACATTGATTTAGAAAGGGACATATGGCATATAAGAAGGATTTATTTAGAATCATACCTCTGAGAGGCCATGGGAAATTTGCTTCAGGATTAGTAATTGGATCTAACAACTTTCGCATCTTATATGCAATACCTTTTCATCTTGAATTAGCATAAGTGAACATGATATTGAAGTCCTATATCACATAACATCTTTTGTAACGATTGTCTTTTGTTCTCTACATGATAAATGCTTGTTTTTCAGAAGGCACCCAAAAACTTGTGTGTGTGAAGAAGGTGGAAAACTTTTTCTACATATCACAAAAAAATTGATGCTCCAAACTTAGTTGTGTTATCCCTCTTTTAAGGACGTTCTTGAGGCCTAGCAAGTGGTATCGAACTTTGATTATGTCATGGGCTTGTGTGTTTCTAATTAACCTGGTTGGAATCTCTACTTTTTCATAATATTTGTTATACTAAAAGAGTGATATCAGAGACCTAATAATGATAAGGACTAGTGTACTCTTAAACTAGTTAGATTTTATCTTTTTTAAATTAAGATGTGGTATTAGAGGTTATTTATGATAGAAAAGTCTTAATTAAGACTTTTGCCATAAGTGTTGATATTGATGTGTTATAACTGTTATGATATTTTTAGTATTTTTCTGAAAAAATAAAAATAAAAGATTCATGGCATCAATTAAGTTGGAGAGTAATTATTAGTGCTTTTATTCATTATTTCATCCTCCATCAAATGATATACTAATTAAAATTTAAACCAAGTTTACAATTTAAGCGTTTGCAAACAAGTAAAAGTTCAAATTATGAAATAGGGTGAATACCAAGTGGAGGAAATAAGTTTTAATCTACTCCTTTCCATCTCTATTAATTTTTTTTAGAAATTAAAAAAATTAAATGAATCATTTCAATATATTTATATTTATTTTTTATCAAATTAATTTATTTGACTTATAAACTACTCATTTTAAAGAGATTATATAAAATATAGTATAATTAAATAGTTTATTTAACTCCTTTTATTTCTCAAAAAATAATCAATAGAGTTTTATAATTAGGATTAAAAAAAAATTTATATATAATCTCTTAAGTTCTCAAATGGATTAATGAAATAACTTTAAATAAAAATATAAAAGATTAAATATTATATATATATATAATAGTAAGCCGAAAGTAGCCCGTCAGGGGATTAATGGAATAATTTCAAATAAAAATTTAAAATATTAAATTAAAAAAATTTCAAATTTTCACACATACTTTCTCCATCTCTTGTTATTGCTATAACTTTACTTTCCCATATATATTTTAAATTTTAAATCAAAAAATAACTAGAACTCATATAACTCCTTAGCCCACAAATAAATCTTCGATTATTTAGATATATGGTGTGTGTGTGTGTGTGTATTCAATTTTCCTGACCCACGAATACAAATATGAAACATTAAATTAATTAAAAAATTTCTAAAAATCATATAATCTTCCTAATCCACAATAAATCTCTTATATATTTGGCAACATCAATGCTTAATTATATAGACTATTGATGCATTTAAATTGTGATCTTACAAAATATTGTTAGAAATAAAATTTCAACAGAATTAAACTGAATGTATGTTATTATTGGCAAATACTTTACGATATTGCAAAATAACATGCTGATCAATCAAGGCATACTGTAGGATAATCCATTCATACAAGTTCATTGCACGGTCCTGCATTAGTTAATAATACGAACTATACTTATATCAAGTATTTTGGATCTATTTTTTTAAATTGTCCAATTATATTTGGACGTGTTGTTTTCTTCATGTGTATTTAAATTAAATTAAGATATTAAAAAAATATGTAACATGATAAAGAGAAATTAAAGAATTTAACGAAATAGATCTAAAGAACTTAATATAAATTTTCTCCTTAATAATAATAGAGAAATTTGATTAGTATTTCAAATAAAACAATTTCTCGAGATGTATGATGATTACTTATTAACGTGTGCCATTTATAATTATAATTTGACCCTAAAATGTTCTGAATAAAGAAAAACACTTCAATCAAAGCTCCTATACAACGACTTATAACCACTTCCTAAATCATTTTCAATGATTTAAAATATTAAGCACAAAAAATAATTTGTCGGTAAATTAATGATTTAATTTATGAAAAATGATTTAACTATGGAATAAGTTAAGATTTAATTTTACATTTTATATTTTCAATTAAAATTTATCTCTTTTTTATTAATATTAAAAACGATATTGTTACGTGTTTGTGTTTAACTGAGGATAGTTCGAGCTATTCTTTTAATACAAAAACAATCTAAATTGTGTGTGTGTGTGTGTGTGTGTGTGTGTGTATAATGTCTCATTGTAACTGTAAAGAACCAAACGTATGTAAAAAAGATTTGGAAGTTTTAGTATGAAATAAACAAATTCACATGGATCAGAACAAGCCAACACTGTTATCTCTCTAATGAGCCATCTTCTTTTCAACCACTCATTCTTCTTCTTCCACTATTACTTGGAGATGGCTCGTCTCAGGCTTTTCACTATGCCACTCACCGTTGAGTTGAATCCTTCCCCCATCTGCAACACATATATTCCACTTTTTTTGGTTAGTAAAAAAACAAGAAATTGTAATTCACTTCTCAATAAGTTAAAAGCTCAGCTTTTTGGAAAATTTAAGCAAGTGTTGAAAAGTGAAAACATGGGAGGAAGCTGAGAAATTTCATATAGGATCAAAACTAACCTCTCAATTAACTCTTAGATTTAGGGTCGGAAGAGTAGCATTTTTACAGCAAAGACGGTTTCATAGATAAGATCATAAACTTTTGACTTTATTTCTAGACGGGTTGCTCAAGTCAAGGAATCAATGTAGAGAACACTTTCTACCTATTGTTTTGAGAAGTGAACTATGAATTAAGTGGGAAGAAGCGGAGAAATTTCATATCAAACACAAGTAGCTAGGGCTAAAGCAAATATATAAGTAGATTAACTCATAAACTTAATGCCTTTAAGTTTTAGGTTAAAAATGGTGTACCTGAGCAACGATGGTGATGTCAAGAGTGAATGTCCCAAAGGGCAAGACGCTGCTACTGATAACAGAGAGATGAAGAGTTTCAAGCTGAGACAATATTTTATGCATAATTCCCTTTTGTTTCTCACAGTGAATTATTATCAGCACTTCGTTCTCCGAAACCCTCGCTTTCACCTCCGGCAGCGCCGCCTCGTACCACTCATCGTCCACGCTCCTCTCACAGCACGACGACGACGCGCCGTCGTAGTAGTTGCTATTATTATAAGCTGGGCACGCCTCCGCGCTCGTCTTGTTCTGGTTCTCAAGCTCTCTCACTCTCCCCTCCAGATAGCTCACATAGTTAATCGCTTTCTCCAGATTCGTGTTCATGTCCATCTATACTTCATCATCCACATCTTCATTAATCAATAATTACTTCCAAAAACATATCAATGAGCACCACACATGTGCTTGTATATATATATAAAAGGCCCAACTAAATTTCTCTAGGTCTCGAGTTCAAATCTTAAAAATAATACTTATATTAGAAGGAATAACCATAAATCCTAAAATTAATAATTACTCAAATATCTAGTAATATGATTTAAAAATAATACTGGATACTGATAAATAGTATCAACACATATATAATTGAAGAAAATCATTAATTACTACCTGATAATAGGGCCAGTTATCTCCAGATCCCTCCATGGAAGAAGATCGATAGAGCACCAGAATGGATGATAATCGATATGGATATGTCTTCTCTAGTGTTCTGGGTATGATTTATGTGTGTGTCTATATATATACATATGAAAACGATTATTCTGCAGAAAAATAAAAGTTTAAAGGAGGAGGAGGAGAAGGTGGTAGGGTCAAGTTTTGAGGTAGTTAATATAATAATGCATGAAGTGAAAAATTTTATGTTAGAAAAAGAGGAAGCGAGACATGGGACTAGACCATGTTTCAAAGTTTATATCATAAAATGTTGTGCTCGCTAAACATGCAACGCGTATTTCGATCGTCAGATTCTGACTATTACACGTGTCACACATCTAGACTCACAGATGGACTGCTGGCTGATTCTGCTACGCTGGTCCACCGACGCTATTATATCCTCCAGCATCTCTGCACCATGGTCATGAATCGGCTTAATAAATATATATAAAGATATTAGGGTATTTTGGAATATTTTAAAATAACCATATTTTCAAAATTTTAATTATATTGAGAGAGCTTTTCCTATTTAGAATTCTAACAAAACTTGAACTTCAATTATTTAGTTTAGTAGTACCTATCACTGAATGATAACTGAGTTAAATTTTAAGAATTTATTAGAATCGGGATATATTTTAATGTTTAAAAAAATTATTACATAAAATATTAAATATTAACCAGTTACCTAATAACAAAGTCTTTAAGTTAGTAGAATAATTTAAATTTATATTCTTATAAAATATAGAAAAAAATTAATTTTATCTACGACTTTTAAAACAAAATTTTGAATTTGATGTTGAAAAACTAGCTGTCAATTTAAACAAGATATATAAGTTAACTTTTTATTAATTAAATTAAATTTTATTTACTTCTATTTAGAATTCTAATAAGATTTGAACTTAAAAGGTAATTAAAAATAACTAGGCAGTCAATATCGGCATGGGCAAAGAGGATCATTGCATACAATTAGTGTTGAATATAATATGAACCTGCATGAAGAGCATGGGATATAATTAATTAATTAATTAAAGGACTACTGTGATGTGTTCAGTGAGTCTTAGGGGATGGGTTGACTTTATAGTATCGGAAACAAAACATTAATCTTGAGAAACATAGAAAGTAAATCCTAAATAGGACTCTTTTGTACCAAACTAACTTGGTCTGACGTCTCCGACTTTGATATGACCTACTCTCTCGGGATTGTAAACAAAGTTGTGTGGGACATGTTAACGGATATTAGGTTACTGTTCAATTACCAAATTTAGGCACTCTTAATTTCTTTTTTCTTTTTTTCTTTTATCCTTAGCATATAATAATAGGTTAAAATCTAATTTTATTTTTGGATATTTGTGTGGCAGTTGTGTTTATTTGAAAGTTTTTTTAGACCAATTTGCCCCCAAAGTATTGAAAAAGGAGTAAAAGCACTCTAATTATTTAAAAATTAATGTTAACTAATAAAAAATTATTGTTCACTGTTAACTGTTTTTAATAGCAATGGGAGATATTGCTCTTTTTTAAATAATTTTAAGATAATATTGATCTAAAAAAAAATTTAAATGCCCACAATTTTTATAGAAAAGGTTTTTAAATAAAATTAGATTTATAATATGATGATCTAATATATATTATGAGTAGACCGTGTGAATTCATTTCCACTAGCTTATTAAAACACAAATCTAGATGGATTGGTAGATCGGTGAATCAGTCTTTTGATTAGTCTGACCAAGAAAAGTTAATACCAATATTTTAAAGATATTTTTGGGTTACTCTCTCCCTAGTTTCATCTGGGAACTTCCTTTCAAACAAGAGAAAAACAAAAAGAGCAGAAGAACAAATTATTTTTGTTTTTTTTAATAAAAGGCAAAATGATATTACTATAGTAAAAGAGTTACATGGTAAAATATTTTTTTTGTTGTATCAAAAATGTTTTTACGATCAGTCTTACTTTTTTTATCATTTGAGATTGTCCTAGATAAGTCAAAAGAATAAATATTTTATTAATAAGTCAAGTATCGGTTGCCTTATTTTATTCCTATATTTCTCACCACGAAGCGAATGAAGAATATTTAAAAAGGGATAATGCCAATAGCGCGAGAAGCACCCAAAAGAAAAAGAAATTTGATGGAGAAAATTAGTGAGATGGTGACACGTGTAAGATGACAGATCGAAGGGTGAAGGGAGTTGCATACTTACATGTTAAACAAGAGAAAGTAGTTTAGTGCTCGCTGATGGCTATAAGATGGAAAGGAAATGTGTTTCCAAATTCCAGGTGGAATCTTCTTTTCCTAATAACAAAGCCTTCAAGTTAATGGAAAGATTTAAACTCATATTTTTATAAAATATAAAAAAAAATTAATTTCATCTGTAACTTTTAAAACAAAGCTTTGAATTTGATGTTAAAAGATTAAATATTAAAACTCTCTTATAAATAGAAATAACATCACGAAATTAATTCTACCTATGATTTTAAATAAGAGATATGTGTCAATTTTTTATTAATTAAATTAAATTTTATTTGCTTCTATTTAGAATTCTAATAAGATTTGAACTTAAAAGGTAATTAAAAATAACTAGGCACTCAATATCGGCATGGGCACAGAGGATCATTGCATACAAGTAATGTTGTATATAATATGAACCTGCATGAAGAGCATGGGATATAATTAATTAATTAAAGGACTACTGTGATGTGCTCAATTAGCCTTAGTGGATGGGTTGACTTTATAGTATTGGATACGAAACATTAATCTTGAGAAACATAGAAAGTAAATCCTAAATAGGACTCTTTTGTACCAACTAACTTGGTCTGACGTCTCCGACTTTGATATGACCTACGCCCTTGGGATTGTAAACAAAGTTGTGTGGGACATGTTAACGGATATTAGGTTACTGTTCAATACCCAAATTTATGTACTCTTAATTTCTTTTTTCCTTGGTATATAATAATAGGTCAAGGTTTAATTTTTTAAAAAAATACTAAAAATAAATAAAAATACTCTAATTATTTAAAAACTAACGTTAACTATTAAAAAAATTATTTTTAACTATTAACCGTTTTTAATAGTAAAAAGAGATATTATTCTTTTTTAAACATTTTTTAAATGAGATTGATTCAATAAATTTTTTAAAAAATCTATAGCTTTTACATCAATTTTTTCAGACAAAATTAGTCATTTCCTATAATAATTAGAATATGATGATGTAATATATATTATGAGTAGACTGTCCTTATAATACTATGAATTCATTTTCACTAGCTTGTATTAAAATTCAAATTTGAGTGGATTATCGGTGAATTAGTCTTTTGGTTAGTCCGGTTAAAAAAAGTTTATATCAAAAAAATCTAAAAAAAAATTCAGAGGAATTTTGCCATTTTATGATCCTATTATGGGCTTTATATATTTTAAAGATATTTTTGGGTCATTCTCTCCCTAATTTCATCTGGGGACTTCCTTTCAAACAAGAGAAAAACAAAAAGAGCATAAAAGAACAAATTATTTTTGTTTTTTTTAATGAAAGGAAAAATGATATTACTATAGTAAAAGCGTTACATAATAAAATATTTGTTTGTTGTATCAAAAATGTCTTTACGATCAGTCTTACTTTTTTATCATTTGAGATTGTCCTAGATAAGTCAAAAGAATAAATATTTTATTAATAAGTCAAGTATCGGTTGCCTTATTTTATTCCTATATTTCTCACCACGAAGCGAATGAAGAATATTTAAAAAGGGATAATGCCAATAGAGCGAGAAGCACCCAAAAGAAAAAGAAATTAGATGGAGAAAGATCCATGGTGACACGTGTAAGATGACAGATCGAAGGGTGGAGTAGGGAGTTGCATACTTGCATGTTAAACGAGAGGAAGTAGTTTAGTGCTCGCTTTTGGCTATAAGATGGAAAGGAAATGCGTTTCCATATTCCGGGTGGAATCTTCTTTCCTTCTTTCAGAGGCTGCAACTAAATGCAGATTTTGAAACCAAATCTTGGCATGCAACACGGATCCCTGCTAGCGTATCATGTGCCCTCCTTCCCTCCATCCCTTCCCTCCATCCCTTCCCTCTAATTCTTCTCTTCAAGGTTTTTACTGTCAATTTATATACTCATCTGGTCATAAATGTGAGTTAATTAGAAAGTTCATAATTTTGATCATAAATATAAAATTTTAATATATTTTATAACTAATAATTTTCATTTTTTTTCTCAAACTAATTTACCTTATTTATAAATAATATATAATTTAATATTATATAAAGTTATTTTAAAAAATTAAGTTATATTTGTTAAAATTAATTAATTAATCTAGTTTGCTTAATATGTTCAAATTATTTAAATAACTACTCTCATATTAAATAAACTAAATAAATTAGTTAATTATAACTAATATGATATGATCTTCCTAAAATATTCATCTATAAAATTAGCTTATATACATATAATTGATTTATAAGTTGAATAAAATAGTTTAAAAAAATAATAAATATTAAATATAAAATAGATTAAAGAAATTCAATTCTCTAACTAGCTTCTATATGAAAGATTAAGTTAATATTAAATTAAGGACTAAAAGTGTGTGGGTATTCATTACGTATACATTCACATCTTCTCCTTGATTTTGAAATTTATTAAAAGTATACATACATCTATAACATCCACTATTTACGGTCACGACTCCTCAAGTTTTCAAATTTTTTTATGTTATATAAATGTTATAAAAAAAATATTTTAGACGGATAAAAATGCCCTTTAAACTGATTTAAAAAGTCAGCAAACTTTTATACCTAATCTACATAAGACCGGCATATGTAAGTTTTTTTTTTTTCAAAAATAACTAAGAAAGTAGAAGAGAACAATGCGTTCATAGGCTAATAAGTTATAACTTTTACTTGGAAATTAAATGCTTGCATTAGAATTAGTGGAATTACTTGATACACTAGCACGGATCAATGTCACACGTCATGTTATCTTATCATAGTTTTTTTTTTTATTTCAATTCAAACAATGCCAATTTGCCCTAATTAAGTAGGATGTGACTCTGATTAATATAATTTTTTTAATTTGTAAAATTTAATTTCTTTATTAATATCAATTTTTTACTCGACCCAATTAATATTGGTTGAACTCTATTTTCTTTAATTTTAAATATAAGAGCTAATTAAAATATTTATTTTGGTCCTAAATATAAGACTCTAACTTATTTTATTTTCTAAATTTATATTTTTTTAAATTATTTTTATTAATTGTATATATATTGAAGGACGATTTCGATCAATGAGAGTAATTTTAAATACAAATGATTAAACATAATATTTTTAAAAAATTAACATGTATATTTTATAAATAATTAATTTAACTAATTTTTTAAAATTAAAATATATAAAATCCCCTGAATTTTGGATCAGTTGCATATGACCTACCTAACTTTTAAAATCTTAAATTAAGAGCCCTAATATTTTATATTTTAATTATTAAGCCTTTGCTATTTAAAGTAATGATATTTGTCATATCATAATTTTTATATTGATTCCTCAAATACCTCTGTTTTCTAGTATCCACCGTAACTCCCAAATACAGTAATTTAAAATTGTGTGTTGGGGTGGGATGAAAATGATATGATAAATTTATTATTTTCTTGGTGATGTAGTACTATATTACTATATTTACTATTTTATCTTTTTTTGTCTGTAAGCATTTGTTACTTTATCTTTCTAGTTTCATTTAATTGCAGTAGTCATGAGTCATCTATTCTAATTAATTACTATATTTCCACCTTAATTTATGAATCTGTGTGATTTAATGTTCGTGGCTGCATACATTAAAACGTCTCTCCCTCTCTCTCTCTCTCATATAGATTTAGTCCTTCACAATATTTCATGCAAGCAGGTTTGCTTGAAATTGAACTCAAACGTTTCAGTTTCCTATGCAATAATAATGCAGCGATAAGTATGAGAATGAAGAGGCTGCATTGGAATTCTCGTCAACTATTTCAAATTCCAATCCCATCATTAATTTGGAGCATTCATTATGAACACCATTCTAAATAACCGCCTTGTGGTACCATATGTATCGTACCGCAAGATCTCCCTTATACATACAAGAAGTCTCAGTAATCATATTTGTTATCCTCTGAAAACATGGGCGGCAAAGGAGGAGGAGGTGGCGGCAAAGGAGGAGGAGGTGGTGGTGGCGGCATGTCCTATGGTGGAGGCTGGAAAGGCGGTGGAGGTGGAGGTGGAGGAGGAGGTGACATGAAAGCACCAGGTGGAGGAGGAGCATACATATCAAGGGACGTGTTCGAGAGTAACTCGCAAGCTTATTTCAGTGAACTTCATGCTTCTGAGAAAGGAAACAAGTAGTGCTGCATGTGTTATGCATCTTGCTGTTTTGAAAATGGAGTCTTAACTCCTCACTGAATAATCGCAATAACATATTACTTTGTTTCTGTCTCCTTCTGTTATAGGTAATTATATAAGTAATTATAAACAAAAAAAATTACAACACTAAAAGCATAAATAATTAAATTTTATTCCACGTGTGATGCACGGGGATGCTTGTGTTATTTTAGAGTTTGTTACGCTAGCTGCTATAATCAAATATAAGTAAAAGCTTAATTTTAATCTATAAATTGTGGTACCTAGGCTACTTAATTAATAAGCAGAAATCATAATTTCCCACAGTTGTGTTTTTCTTGGCAATATATGATACTTAGTCTCCCAACTAAATTTTCATGTGTGATGAAGAATTGGATTAGACTTGTTAGACTCAGTAATTAGACCTGTAACCGTCCGTCATTAGACTTGTTATAATTTTTTATATGAATTATTTTACAAAAATAAATAAACAAAAAATAAAATAAAATAATTAATGCTCATCCCCAAAACGCTGCGTTTGGGGACGGGCATTCCTTGCTCAGATTCGGTGAGCGGGGAGAGAGGACCGGTCTCAGAATTAATAGGTACAACTTCATTATTAATACAACAGTACTTCGCATAACCATATGATTATTATTTTCTGTCTATTTCTCCAACTTCTTGAATATTAGTGTACTTAAAAGAAGATAAAATACAATTATTATGCTCTATCGTTGACTTGGAATAGTCAGCGTAAGTAAGCGGCAGATGATTTGTCTCTTGGTCTAAAATCGTACGGCGCCAGAGCTGTGGTAATGAGGGAGACTTGGCCTTATTTTCTCCCTTTATTTTTTTTGTACAAAAAATCCTTAACGGCCATCAGGTATGCTTTGAGATTCAAATAGCTATTTATAAATCGTTTATCAATAAAATTTAATTTATAATAAAATTTAAATTTATAATTTTATAAATTAAAGATTAACTTCTCATTAATTAAACAAACCATTAGTGACTTGGGCCTTATCTTCTTATTCCTCTAAGGTTAAGACGATGATATTTCTTTTTTAGTACTCTATCCATAAAAAAAAAAGAGGTTACAGTGTTGCTTAAAAGAGTAGCTATATTTTGTACAGCTATATATGTAGAACACAGTCAAATATTTTTAAACATAAAATTTTAATTTATTTTATCTCTTAAAATTATAATTTTTTTCTAATATATCATATATGATTATATATATTAAGAAATATTTAGAAGTAAGATCCCCAATTGCCTTGACGGGTAAAGGTAATTCAAATATACATATTAAATAAGTTATTGTAGAGAAACTATTACATAATTAATCAATTTATCTAATTTTTTTATTTTACTTAAATTAAACAAGTAAAATTTATAATTAGGAATAGAGGCGGTAATTTATCATTCAACACATAAGTTTTCTTTTTATGTTTTAATATGAAACTTTTTGCATGTAAATTATATAGTTTTCAAACAACCGATGGTTGGTAATTAGTAAAATGCGTTAGTCCTCGTTAGGTGATAGACTAAAGTTTAAATTTTTATTAAAAAAAATATTCACATCTAATATTTAATAGTATCTTAAATAAAATTATCTCTAATAAAAAATACTTGTGCGCATAAAAAATATATATAGTTTTGGTAAGGGGAAATGCTTGAAGCATGGCAAGTAATATATGAAAAATCCAGACAATGAATTAGTCTAGGCAGTTGTTTAATGGTTGACTAAAATTAAAAGAAAAAGTACTCTTCTTCTAGTATTTCTTGATAAAACTGTTTTTTTTATTTTTTTAAATAAAATTTTTTATACGGTCAAGTTTTTTTTTTTACAAAAAATAAATAACTATTAACGACTTGAAATTAATAATGCCTTGAATTCATCAATCACGTACATAAATTGGTCCTGGTACGTTGGGTGTGTGTTCCATATTTTATTATTTTAAAAACAACGCGATCCCCGGGGGACGTGCTTTCTACCTGATTTAATCTAACTTAATTAGTTGTTAACAAACCATAAAAATGCCCTAATCTCTATCTATATACGGCGCCCTCCAACTTAAATTAGAACTAATTATGTTTATTTCCTTTTCTACTGATACAAATTTTCATGATTATGATTATGAGGGTAAAAAAAATTATGTACATTATAAAATCACAAATTCAAATTAATTAAATTGACAAGCCACCATAAAATAACAACACATACATATGTAATATGTTTAGGAGCCACGTCATATGTGGAAATGTGAAGGAAGTTTTCTGGGTGTTGAGGAGGAGAACGTGAGAGGGAAGAGATACGGTAGATGAAGGACACGTGGAAGGAGAAGAATCGGAAGGTGGAGATCGGAGTTACATGGGAAACGAGTTTGATATATAAATGAGTTGTATTGAACGTGACGCGTCGTCGTCGTCATCATCGAGTGGTTTATAAACCCAATCAAACACATCTTACTTTGCACTCTGCAGTACTACTGCACCACGCCCCACCTGATCACCCCTCCTTTGTTCTTTATTCCTGCCTTCCTCACACCACACATTTGCTCTTGGTCCATTTTTCTCAGGAAAGATCACTGTGCCTAAAAAAGATTATACATCAATATGTTTTAAAATTAGGAGCATTGTCATTTTCTACTAGCAATTTGTTATTTTATATTGTTCATTTTTTTATGAAAATATTTTAGTGATTATATTTTATAATTTGCGACCTCAGTGATACTTTTTTATTTTTTTTAAGTATTGTTAGGGTTAATGCCTAATTTTATTTGAAAAGTTTTCACTCTTTTGAGATCGTTAAAAATATTAATAATTAATATTAAATTTTTAACAGTTAAGACGAGTTTATTTTTTTTTAGTATTTTTAATATGATATTGATTTAATTTTTTTTTAATACTCACATGTCGTACGTTAAAATTATCGAGATAAAATTAGACTTTAATCTTTATTATTATTAATTCATCTCTCTTCTCTTGTGATCATTATTCGTCCTTGTATAATTTACATGACTTGCAATGTTGATCCTTGGTAGTGTATCACGGAACCACCTTCCATATGTATTGGAATTGTGTGTGATACACTAGCACGGATCAATGTTACACGCATCATGTTGCCAACTAACTCTTTTTCTTCTTCTTTTTATAAATATGCTTCTTTATTCACACACACACACACACACATATATACAGTCTCCCATATCTCTGTATTAATAATAAGATATCTGACGCATGTAGCTTAGTTAGAAAATTAATCAAAGCACAAATATTAGGATCAATATCGGGAACTAACGCTTTTTTTTCTTGGATGCAGAAAAGGAATCAATGTTTTTTTTGGGTGCAGATTCTGGGAAATATATCGATGGATTGACACTCAACACTCTTAGCCAACTAATAAGAGACCGATATTTAGGTACAATTTCCTTATACTTTGAAAATGTTTTTGCTCTCTATTAAAATATTGTGCGTGCGTGTGTGCAAGAGAGATTAAGTTTTTCAAAAAATTATTTTCCCCCGTTTTCTTTTTTTGAACTCCATATTTTCCCCATCTTCAAATGATAATTATTTTAAAGTTTACCTTTATTTTAACAGTACGTTTCCTTCAAAACACATTTTATCATTGCTTATTGTTCCTCCTAAATCATAATCATAATCGTTATTAATATTATTATTATAGGGAAGATCCACAAAAGTATCATTTAGATTTTCAAAATTCTTAATCCGTTTGTTTTTCAACACTTTATTAAGTATTGATTATACTCGTTAAATAAATAATAAAATATTTTTGTAAGAACTAATAATTTAAGATTTTAAAATTGAGGTGATGATATTTTTGTGGGAGTTTCCATTATTATAACTCAACAGGCAATAGATATATTTAAACATCTATTCAAGGGGTAGAATGGGCTTTGTTTTGGGCTATTGGGTCGTCGGCCTTTTAAATTATTGGGCTCTGTGGGCCTAGTACACAATGAAGGTGGGCTAGAGGATGCGTTTTAACCCAGGAATCATCATTCATCAGGCAGAAGAGGGAGAAAAATCTAAAAACAGATTCAGAAGTATCTGGCATAATATCCTCGCTTACTCGCTGATCCATCATTTGTGCTGGTAAAACGTTTATATATCGGATTCCGTCAAAACTATTTCCTTTAATTGTCAGTTATTTTCATGTATTGCAGCATTCGTGAGTTCGTCTTCATGCCTTTTTCGTGGTTTTGATCGTATTCTGAATCACGGGAAACTTCTGAATTGCTTCGATAATATGCTTCTTCCTGACAATTTCTTTCTAATTTGTTGATCGTTGCTTCGTAAAACTGCATATCTCCTCTCCATCAAGTTTCAGGCTTCGGAACGATCGAATTGCAGCCCGTCAATTTTTCTCTAGAATCCATATATTTCGGATCTATTGTCGGTGAGGGGAAATTTTCGTATTTCTTTTGGAATTCGGACTTTTATATCTTGTTCGTCTGTTTTTTTTTTTTTAATTCTTCATGGCTCTACCATCAATAAGATGGTTAGTTCTTGAAGAAGAATAAAATCGCCTACTGCTTTAACTTTCTGTTGCATCTAACAGTATGATTAAATGCATTTCTGTTTTCAGCAAATACAAGAGGACTAGAGCATTATCTGCAATTTGACCCAAAGAAAAAGTTTTGTTAAATTGAAGTGATCATCAAACAACTAGATCGTCATATAGCTCCTTTAATGTTTCTTTCATATAAATTCTGTCCATTTTGTCAAAATTTGATGTGATAATCTATTATCCTGTTCTAAAGGTGAACGTTTTTATACTGAATGTTTCAAATCAATCACTTCAGGTGGTTAAGGCCTTCTTGCATAGAGATTTTTTTTTATGGATAGCTTGCCAGAGCATCTAGTTTGGGAGATATTGACTAGGATAAACAAAACCAAAGACAGAAACTCTGTTTCACTAACATGCAAACGCCTTCACCGCTTAGATAATGCACAAAGATTTTCTCTAAAGGTTGGATGTGGAATGGATCCTGCCAATGATGCCATGACTTCCCTATGCAATAGGTTTATCAGCTTGTCAAAGGTAGAGATTACATATTCTGGCTGGATGTCTAAACTAGGAAAACAATTGGATGACCAAGGGCTTCTCATTCTTGCATATCAATGCCCTGCTCTATCTGATCTCACCTTGAGCTACTGCACATTCATCACCGATGTAGGTCTCCGCTGTTTGGCTTCTTGTACGAAACTTTCATCTTTGATGTTAAATTTTACACCTAGAATCACTGGCTGTGGTATATTGTCTCTTGTCATGGGTTGCAAGCACCTCTCTAGCCTTCACCTCATCAGATGCCTCAATGTAAGCAGTGTTGAGTGGCTAGAATACCTTGGCAAGCTGGAAACACTTGAGGTTCTCTCGATTAAAAATTGCAGGGCAATTGGCGAGGGTGATTTAATAAAGCTTGGCCCTGGTTGGAAAAGGCTGAAAAGGTTACAATTTGAAGTTGATGCTAATTACCGATATATGAAGGTATATGATCGATTATCTGTGGATGGGTGGCAAAAGCAGTGTTTTCCATGTGAAAATATGCAGGAGCTAAGCCTGGTAAATTGCATTATCAGCCCTGGGAGAGGCCTTGCATGTGTGCTGGGGAAGTGCAAGAACTTGGAAAATATTTACTTAGACATGTGTGTTGGGGTCAGGGACTCTGACATTATTATTCTATCTGAAAGATCAAGTAATTTGAAGTCAATTTCATTCAGAGTTCCATCTGATTTTTCCTTACCCTCCTTCATGAACAACCGGTTGACATTAACAGATGAGAGTCTGAAAGCCATAGCGCGAAACTGTTCAAAGCTTGAATCAGTTAGGATCTCTTTCTCTGATGGGGAGTTCCCCTCATCTTCTCTATTTAGTTTAAATGGAATACTTTGTTTAATGCAAAGGTGCCCGGTTCGCAAGCTCGCTCTTGACCATGTATATTCCTTCAATGATGTGGGCATGGAAGCTCTTTGCTCAGCAGAGTATCTTGAATCCTTGAAACTTGTGAGATGCCAGGAAATTAGTGATGAAGGGCTGCAGCTTGTGAGCCAGTTTCCGAGATTGCGTGTTTTACATTTATGCAAGTGTTTGGGAATTTCTGATGATGGGTTGAAGCCACTTGTTGGATCATTCAAACTGGATTTGTTAGCTGTGGAAGATTGTCCTCAGATTTCTGAAAGGGCTGTTCAAGGAGCGGCAAAATCAGTGTGTTTCAGGCAAGACTTATCTTGGATGTACTGAATTTGCTAGTTTTTATGACCATTTTTTATATCCAGAATGCTTCTTGTTGTGTCTGTTCTCCGTGTATATGATATGCTTCTCGTGTATTATTTATTTCCATTGCGTAATTCGTTCAACCGTCATTCAATATATGTGATCTTATCATAATATAATTCATAAATATAATGTTGAAATATTGTATGCTCGTTGCTCTTCATTGTCTGTCGTGTAAGTAATTCATTTTCATTTCCTTTCTCATAAAAGTTTTCCATGAACTAACTAGCCCTTAAGCCTTAGATGTGGTTTATGTTATGTGATTCATGCAGACATAAAGTTGACATTTTTTCTCCCTTTACCTTTTGTTTCTTTTGAGTAGGAAACTATATGGGGTCAAACCATAAAGAAATAAAAATATGATTCATCAAGAATATTACCCTCATTACATATATCAACAAATAAAGGATTCCCTCTCATGAGATGGATTTAACACTGCGGGGAATTCATATTCATCTTATGAGTATGTTAAGCGAACCAATTTGTACAAAAGCTATCTTCCTAAAAACATGTTTACAGTAATTAACTAGTCACTCAGGAGTGAAAGCCCTATATAAGGTCGGCAAACGTGTTCAGAAGGTATTTCAGTTTCCTCAAGAAACCATTTATCTTTTGATTCAGAGGGGCATGTATTAACAGCCCGACATTATAAATTAGATTGAATTTGCAACTTCCTATTTAACTGCAAGAAACTACTTATCTAACGTGTTTTCATCACATACCAGTATGCTGCAAGTAGCTCCTCTATAATCCACGAAGCCATCAATGTCAACCCCACCCAACTCACGACTAATGTTAAACATCTGAAATTGAGTACACGTTGTTTAATTCTAGTGCATGTTTTCATAACTTGCAACTTTGTGTACCAAAAAAAGAAAATAACTTGCAACTTTGGGTCTTGTATTACTTTTTGAGCGCTTAGTATAAAGGCAATGTCAAGCATTTGAAATCCTTTGATTGAGTAAATTAAAGTTGGTTGCATCTTGATTATCATAGAAACCACCATACATAAGCAAACACTTCGCCACGGTAGTCTTGTATTTGTAAATATTAGTTAGAATTAATTTGTATATAAATTAAAAAAATTAGTTAAATTAATTATTTATAAAAAATGTGTAATAATTTTTATAAAATACGATATTTAATCATTTGCAGCAGAATTACCCCTGAAAAGAAACCACATAATATATACAATCAATAGGGATAGTATTAGAATAGTTTAAAGAGAATTATAAATTTAAGAAATAAAGTGGATTAAAATTTTATATTTAAAATTTATAACTTTTAAAAAATATTTTTTATATAGAAATTATCTTTAGTATTATAAATAGGTGAGAATAAGTGAAAAATGGCGGTGAAATGGGGAAAAGTAGATGTAGGAGAGAACATTGTGAGAACCAGGTGATAAAAGAGAAGATCATATGCTTTCCTTTGACCCACAATCATATATCTCTCAGTGGGGTTACCATCTTCAGAGATTTGCCATTTTCATGAAAAGCTAACGTTGGTGTCCCAGAAAACAGAGAATATCCCAAAAAGAACCCACAAAAAGGTTTCATTATTTCTCTATGTTGTAGATAGTTCCCACATACAAATAACTTTGCACCAATTCGCACATCACTAAAGTACAAACATTATAAAGATATCATTATCACATGCCTTCGTTGGGATTCTCTCTCTATCTTTCTCAAACCCCGAAGAAGGCCAAGAACAAACCCTACTATACCTACTTCTCTCATGCAAGGCCCAGTCTCTTGGTCCAAAGAGTGAGAGAGAGAGAGAGCTAGAGAGAGAAGACACTGTGCAAAACACTAAAACCTTCGCGTGCTTCCCCACCTTCTCTTTATCCTAAACGTCTCAAAATATTAACCCTAACCTCGATCTCTCCATCTTCATCTCTCTCTCTCTCTCTTGTTTATTCTATAAAGTGTGTTTGTGTGTCATGCAGACCGACATTCTTTGTGGTTCAAACGGGCATGTATCTTTAAATATATCAAAATATGAGGCAGAGAAGCCACTTTCGAAGCCACCTCGGTAACAAGATATATATATATATATATATATATATATGTAGAGAGAGAGAGAGGAGGGTTTTTGTGTTTTGGATTCTTTTGCATGGACGCTCGAGAAAGCCTGAATTTTTTATAAAGATTGACTTCCACCCCAAGTTTCATAACTAACGAGAAAATATGGTGAATCGCTGTAGATCTTTGGCTCAGGGCACACAATGATATTATAACAAGAAAAGAGTAGTAAACGTCACATATATGGGATGCATGCTGATTTTTGTCTATATGTATGCGCCTTTTAATTTGTACTCTTATGTGTACAATGAAACCTAAGTTTTGTTCTGAGAATTAAAAAAGTTAATAATATTCATTCATTCAAAAGAGGGTTCTTGAGCAAGCAAGGCCACACATTGGTTTGAATGCATTTTATTTACAATTCCAAAGCTCGCCTTCCCACTTTCCTCACGTGATCATCGCGTGTTACTTACAGGCAATAAGGTGAAACCTTATTTCCTATTCCAGCAAGTAGCTTGTGCCCGTTATAATTTACTTTGGACATGAATATATGAATATAAGAGTTATGTTTGAGAGTTTATTCTGATTATAAATATAAGATTTAAATTTCTTCTATCTCTCATATTTATTATTATTTTAATATAAATGATTAAAAAGATTGATATTTTAAAAAAAATCATCATGATGATAAATAATTAATTTATTTAATTTGTGTAAATTAGTTCCTAGTTAATTACCTTCAACATTTGCCAACAACGTTATAGCTCAATGACATATCTCATGGAGGAGGTCATAGTTCTATACTTTGGGATGACAAAGGTGGGTGGGTGTGTTTGTGTTGAGTGGGTGGGTCCCTCCCATATGTGTGGGAGGGGGTTGTAAATTGTCTTACTCGAACAAAAAAAAATTAACTTCTTCATTTAGGATTGTATGACCATATTATATTTAAGGGATCCTTCAACTTAACATATAAGTATTTTAGGATCAGTTATCTCGTATGGTTTGTTCTTATAATATTAGTATTTTCATTAAGAGACTGATGTTTACAAAAAGAGCTATCATGTAGTATTCTGACAAACAAGAGTTCAAGTAGAAGTGTCATGGAGAAGAGTCTCGGGAGTGCATTGTTATAGTTCCTATATCAAAAAATATTATAAATAAAATATGATTTATAAGTTTAAAGGCCATGATCTTTTTAGACTGGATTCTCCATTGAATATGCTAACGCTATGCTATTGTGATAACAAGTAATGGAAAATATTACTTATGTTGCTTTTGAAAGAAAAAACTCTAGTATTTTAGAAACTTATGATAACACTAATAAGTAGGTGCTAGCTAAGAGATAAATAATGATGCTAAATCATGTAGATTTTGAAAATGAAAAACGTATCCTCATTTCGACCACAATATAGAATTTAATTAAAAAATTATAATTTTAATATTAAATATAAGATATAGTTTATATATTTATTTTAAATTATCTTTATTGATATATTCTATTAACAACAATCAAAGAGGATGGAAGGGAGTTAAAGAAAATAATTAGAATGATAAGAAAAAATATATCATATTAACTAATTTGAATAAGTTTTATATTATTATAAATGAGTTGAGTTCTAGAATCTTACTAAAGCTAAGGTATGTCTCTAGATTCAAAGAGTGTTTATAGATGTATATATCAATAACTAAAAAATTCCCACATCAACAATAAAATTTAAACTTATAATCTTTTTTTAAGTTATGAGTTAACTCATCAAGGCTAAGACATATTTTTAATTGAAAAATTATTTATAAAAATACTTATAAATTACTTATTAATAATAAGTTCCACATATCCACAGTAGATTTAACCCCACGAGTTTCTCTCGGTGATAAAACAACATTTGTTACATACAGGAGATCCTGAAATGGCAATGGAGATACTAAATAATGAATGCAGAGAAGGGGTTGACGAAAGCATCTGAACCATAACTCAAATCACTTTGATTTCCACTCTGCACTTCACTGCCTTTTCTCCCATCCAATCTATCATTAATAAAGTTTGTTGACCTCACAAATCCCCCTCATTACGCCATCAAATCTTCTTTTTGAGGTCCTACTTTTTATGTTCTTCGCTTTCAACTTCGTTCCCCTTTGCTAAACTTCGGTGTCATCAGATCATAAGAAACTTGTAAACTCGATTCAACTAAGAGTTAGTGTTTATATATAAATACAACTAATTAACTCGTATGAGATTGTTTTAATTTATTATTTAATTAATCTTTGAAACGTTTGTTCATAACTGATTAGATGAAATCAATTGGCTTTTCTTTGACGCCACCTGACGCCTTTCCTTCAGTTCCTTCGTTCCCAACTCTCGATATCATCACTTCGTTCCGTTCTAACCTGTGAATTTACCTCCACGCCCTTCTCTCACCTCCCACCTCCCCTTAGTTGTAGGGGTATTTACGTCATTCTCCACGCTATCTACCCGAGTGCAGTTTAGATTACGGTCATTTCGATATTGACAGCAATATCTTCCATTTCTCCAATAAAATCTCTTCCTATCCCTTTTCTTTTGATTTATCTCTCCCACTTTCTAACTCATAAATGGATTGCCATTGAAGATTTCCACACAAGTCTCAAATATCACAACCATCTTCCTCACCTTGAAGAAACAATGAACGAAAATTTCTTCTTCCTTCCAGCTCATCCAACAAAACCATGCAGCTGCGTTACCGCCACAAACGTGACACCTTTTCCACCACCACCTCTGGAGGGAATCGCCGCCGTGGTGGGTCAGCACGTGCTCTTCGGACACAACCACTCAACCACCTCCGCCACTGCCAGCATTAACAGCAAAAACCACGACCTCAACGGCTCAAAAGTTTTCATGTCGGTGCAGAAACGAGAAAACAAGAGCGCAACGACGGGTGGGAGTAGTCTGTCGGTGAACAAGAGCTACAGGGGAGTGAGGAAGAGGCCGTGGGGGAGGTGGTCGGCTGAGATACGCGACAGAATCGGGAGGTGCCGGCACTGGCTGGGTACGTTCGACACGGCGGAAGAAGCAGCCCGTGCGTACGACGCTGCAGCAAGGCGACTGAGAGGCGCTAAAGCGAGAACTAACTTCGAGATAACTTCAGTGCTGCCATTATCGTCACCTTCTTCTTCATCTTCAAATTCAAGCTCAGAAGTGAAAAGCAAGGGCAAGGCTATGGGGAATAACACTAAAAAATGCTGTGTGGTTACCTCTGTAGCTCAATTGTTCAGTGTGGTGCCTGAAACTGTGAGAGAAAATAATAATGATGGTAGTGAGAAGAAGACAAGTTCATCAGGTTTTGGTAACA
The DNA here is from genome assembly GCA_037074615.1 of Leucaena leucocephala. Classification (NCBI taxonomy): domain Eukaryota; kingdom Viridiplantae; phylum Streptophyta; class Magnoliopsida; order Fabales; family Fabaceae; genus Leucaena; species Leucaena leucocephala. The sequence goes on along the minus strand of CM073555.1, from coordinate 17,379,295 downwards.
ATGTAGAACTAGACTTGAAGCTAGGTAGATCCACGAGAATGGTCGTGTAGTAGTAGTACTGTAAGTTAAGCTTGAAACTAGTACGTGGCAGAGAAGGTTCACTTATTATATATACCATCTGAATCTGATGATGATGATGGTCTTAGGGTTGAGCTTTGCTAGGTTTTCTTTTGGAATGTGGCTGAATGAATCTAGTGTAATGGGACTGTGCATGTAAACAAGATATATTCTGTGTACTAGGGAGCAGATAAATTACTATATATATGTCGCTTTGTTCCTATGTTGTTTTTGTTTTCTTTTGACTGAACACGCAGGTTTGAACTTTGAACACGAGAATCTTACTATGATATAAAAAAGTAATTAATGGAATCAGTTCGGTTAGTTGTGGTAAATAATTACAGTAATACCAACTCATTGTTAGTACTGACTCAGGTGTGTGTGTGTATATACCCTAATACCCTATATAGCTGTTAGAAAGATGAATTGTTTTCACTGAGACGAAGCACTTTTACTTGGTTTGAGTTTTGTAATGGAAGTTTCGTCATGTGGCAGTGAAGGGTTATCTTTTCCGATGATTGTGTTTTGTGATCAGTAAAACTGGAGAGGCAGGGAGGGAGGGGGGAAACATCTTATCATAGTGGGAGAGCACACGCAAGCATTTTCTGAGGGAGGTTTGGTTGAGGGGTTAATAAATAACCTGGATGTTTCAGTTCAGGGGCAGAGAGAGAACTTGGTTTGAGTTGAGTTAATAAGTAAGCTTGCGTCAGAGAGAGTTGCCAGAAAAAAAAATGAGACTTTTATTCCCTCCACTGCGTGTTCAATTCTTGCAGAAGTTGCAGTTTGATTGAGGTCATCATGATGATCAGTTATTTCCGAGGAATAAGAAGAGGAACGTAAAAACCAGAAACTCACACAGTATAACTTTTTCTGCATATTTCTTTTGTGTTTCCATAAGCGAAACCCATAAGCCATATATGTTGATCTAACCAACAGGTTCAAAAGAGAGAAAAGGCAATATATATATATATGTAACAATTACAACCACTCCCCAAGAGCGTAGTTGGAGAGTATAAGGATTTATAAAAAGAAAAAAACTTAAATTAACATTTTATCTAATTCTCTAATTTTATTTTTTCATGTGTCTTTTTTTTAATATCTTTTTAATTTAAACTTAAATAAAAGAATAGTATATACGAGTAAGTATGATTGGATAACTTAATAAAATAAATATAAAAAATTTGATATAAATATGATCATTTATAAAACTTATATTTTAAGGTATCCTTCCTAATGAGAACTAACAGTTTAATTATGACGAACATAAATCTAATAAAAATTTTAATTTTAAAAGATTAGTTTATTATGCAAAGGAACTCACTTTACTTAGAGAAACTCGTAATAATGTCCCTCCCTTAAAAACCATATGTTGTAGCCCTTTTTGTGAATATGGTCACAAGAATAAGAGATTTGGTTGTGATTGGATTGATTATCTCATTGAATCAATATAGTACATATATATAGAAGGTTGATCTCATCAACTCCTAAACTTTAGCCACAAGAATGGCAATTACAAACCTAATTATACTCCTATACAATCATCTAATTAAATCAAGGATATGCACACAATAACTACCATATAATTTTCTTAAGACTCCCCCTCAAGTTGGAGAGTGTAAATCACAAAATCTCAACTTGCTACACAAGTACTCGAATTGCTCTATGCCAAGAGCTTTTGTAAAAATGTCTGCCAACTGCATCTTTGTAGAAATATAACAGGGACGAATCACCCCAGCCTGTAATTTTTCCCGAATAATATGACAATCAATCTCAATATGTTTTGTACGTTCGTGAAAAACTGGATTAGTCGCAATGTGTAAGGCTGCTTGATTATCACAAAACAATGAAGCCGGCTCGTGTAAATCAACTTTTAAATCTCGAAGTATATATCTAAGCCACGTCAACTCTAGACAAGTGTTGGCCATTGCTCTGTATTCCGCTTCTGCTGATGAACGCGAAACATTTGTCTGTTTCTTCGACTTCCAAGAGATAAGTGATGATCCGAGAAAAATACAATAACCAGAAACAGAACACCTGGTAGTACGGCATCCACCCCAATCTGAATCACAATAAGCACTAAGTGTTAAATTATTTTCAGATGGTAAAAACAATCCTTGACCTGGCGCCTTTTTAATGTAACGAAGGACTCGTAATGCTGCTTCCCAGTGCGGCTTTTGAGGCGTGTTCATGAACTGACTTAGTGTACGTACTGAATACACTATGTCCGGCCTAGTTACTGTCAACTATATTAGTCTGCCAACCAGTCTCCGATACTTTCTCGGATCATGAAGAACTTCACCATCTTCATTTGTCAATTTTAAATTCTGTTCTATTGGGAAATTTTCTGGTTTCACACCTGACAACCCTGCGTCTTGTAAAATGTCTAAAGTATATTTTCTTTGAGACATAAAGACGCCCTTTTTGGAACGAGAAAATTCAATGCCCAGAAAGTATTTCAATTCACCAAGGTCTTTAATCAGAAAATATTTGAGCAAATGATTTTTAGCAGCTTGATCTCATGTAAGTCATTTCCAGTCAACAAGATATCATCAACGTAAATAAGAATGGCAATAACTTTTTACCTTGAGATTTAGTAAAAAGTTAGTAATCCGCTTTTGACTGTATGTAACTAGCTGACTTAACAGTGGCTGCAAAAGTGAAAAACCAATTGCGAGATGCCTGTTTCAAACCATAGATGGACTTTTGAAGCCGACATACCAGATTCTCCCCCTGTCGGCAAAGGCCAGGAGGTGGAGTCATATACACCTCTTCTTGGAGGGTTCCATGAAGGAACGCATTGTGAACATCAAGCTGGTGTAAGTACCAATTGCGCGAAGCTACGACTGTTAACAAACAACGGAGAGTGGTGAGTTTGACAGTGGGAGAAAAAGTCTCTTGATAATCTATGCCTTCAATTTGGGTATAACCCTTCGCAACCAAACGCGCTTTATAGCGCTCAATTGTGCCATCTGAATGATACTTGATCTTATAGACCCAGCGGCAGTGAAACATCCTTCCTTTCATATGTCTTAGGGACCATTCAGTAGCATTTAGAACCACTTTCAAGGTCATTGAAGTCCAATTCCCCAATCTGGAATTTTACTCTTATCGAGTACTGTTCACTTGAAAATTCCAGATGAGTGACCTGACTTCGAAAAATCATAACTAATTCTAGAAAAATCGAAATGAAGTGGTTCCAATTGCTAAATGAAGCTAACTCAATTATCTTTCAGGAAAAAATAACTCGTTGACCATTCATTGACCAAGTCAACGTCAGTAAACGTGTCAACTTCACTGTTCATCTCACGTTTTTCTCCCTGAATCCAGCATTCTGGTCCCAACTTTGATAATTTATATCTTCTTGTGTAGACATCAAAATGAGTCATACTATATATCAAATCGAATCTTGGTATGTCTACTACTTACCTTGAAAATTTCATACATTAATTCATCCATTTACTATTTTTAATTATGGGTCAAACATCCTCATGTCCCCATGGATTACTGTTCATAGTGTTAATTTTCAGCAACCAACATTACATACATAGGCATACATCCATCATATATCAGTCAAACATACCAAACAACACTTATTATTAATTAATAAGTTGTTTTACAATCTGGGTACGTACAAAAATTCTCATATCTCTATTACATCTTTTCCTGTCTGAAATCCGGCAGCATAACCGCTACGCTTCATCTTCAGAAAGTAACTGATCTTGTACCGATTCGGTAATTCCCGTGGGAACTACCATTCTACGTAAGTACCCAGGAAAGACTGGATGAACCGGCTAGGTCCACTCACTTCCAGCCTCCTTAGACAGTACCTACGTACACAGTACGTATCAGCTCCTTTCTCTACTATTGCCATCTTGTCATAATTTCGGCAGCATAACGGCGTCTCTTAAAATTTCCAGAATTCATTTTGACATAACCTCCCCTGTAATGGTTTACTTATTGGGATGAGATTCGGGGGAATCTCAGTAGCAACAATCATAACAATATATGTAATGCAGAGTGACAGTGCTTGCTTGTGATTGTGTACAGATAAGTATGCTGCTTGCTTCCATGCTTAATAACATATGATCATAGCATTATAGCAGAGCTTCAGACATAACATATAAGACAACAATCCAACCAAACATAGCACAATAAATCACAAAGCCATTACATAAAAGCTAGGATTAGTTACTACCTGGCTAGCTTAGCAGAACTCCACTATCCTTATTCTGCTTCCAGCTCCGCCAGAACTTCCTTACTTCCTTTTCTCCCTTCTCTCTTCCTTTCCTTCTCCTTCTCTCTCTTCTTTCTCTCCCTTACCCAAGCTATGCGTGAATGCAAATGAGGGGGGGTATTTATAACCTCCTCCAATGGCATTTCTGTAATTACCATGAACTTTGATCCTGCGGTCCTGGTTTTTCCTGGATTTTCCTATTTTCTTTAATTTCTCATTTACTGCATCATGCATGACATCATCGGGACACCTCAGCATGCCACCTCAGCGTCACATTATCACATGTATGAAATCCTGGGACACCTCAGCAGCTGACTCACCGGGCTGACTTACCGGTCCAGAGTCCTGCCTCGTAATACGTGTCCTCAACTTTTTCTTCTGCCTTTAAGATTGCGCCCTGTGGCACCTAGAAGGAACCTTTCACGCCTTCCAATGATATCTAGATAAATTCAGGACTTTATCTGATCACCTCCTCGGTTATCGTGCCGACCGAGTAACTTTACTTTATTGAAACAACATTAAAATAGTATTTTAATGCCACTTTTTCCCACATACTTCATGGGCTACGTTTTTGGGCTCTGGGAATGTTGTCTTGGATCCTGATCAAGCCCAAGTACTCTGATGGCTCGATTCCCAAGAAACAGCCCTTGGCAAATTACCAAAATACCCTTGGGTGCCCTTTCTTGTACTATTTTAACCCTAAGGGTAAAATCGTCATTTCATACCCTTCTGTGCTCTGTCAGGGTATATACGGACTCTCAGTAACTTTATCTGTATGTGTCTTGGCTCCTGGGCCTGTCCAGAATGACCAAAATGCCCTCCATTCATCTGTTACTCTTTAGTACAACACAGGGGCATTTTCGTAATTTCGCACTTTCCGGGGTTTCTGCCGGACACTGGCCCACCTATCAGTCCAAGTGTCTCATTGGCCTCCGTTGGCGCCATTATTGGGCCTTTCTGGGTCTAATATCTTCATGGCACGTATTACGAGGAATCTTCCCTCGTTAATATTTATTGAATATTTTATCTATTATTCACCGTTTATACACATATCCGGACACCGGCTCCTTCTGTCCGATACACTGGCCTGCGGTGTTCAGGCATCCCTGTGAGTCATATCAGTCATCTGACTGAGGTCATCCGAACTCATTCAGTCCCTTTTTAAATACCGATAAATCTCTCTATCGGATACCCGGAGGCCTCACACTCCGTCTGGATTTTCTAATCTGCGAATAACTTTTTCTACAGGCCTCCTATCGGTATTCTGTCAGTTTCCCGACATCCGTCCCATAAGGACGTATCATCCTGTATTTTCTTACCTAGATCTGAATTCTAGGATATCCGGTATGAATTTTTATAACTTTTGGACGATCAGTCCATTTCTGGCTATCTGGAGTCTTCAAAAATTCCTGTATTAAGCCAGATTACCGAGCGTCACTTGCTTTCTCTACCGGTGAAATCTGGGACTGAAATGCTTTCGGACAGTCCAAACCACTTCCGGCCTGACTTTCTTTAATTACAATTTAGCCCCAGGGAACTGTTCTTCTTTTCATTTAAGTCCCTTTTTACTTGGCTAAAATTACACTTAAGGACCCCACATTTTTGTCTACTTTCCTTTTTGGCCTTGAAACTTTCCATAATTGCACTTAAGTCCTTTCATTTCCTTTACTAGGTCTAGGGGCATTATTGTCTTTTCATATTTTACCAGAGTATTCTCTGGCCCTGGTCAACTATCCAGATACCCCTTCTTGACTATCTAACCTTAGCCAAATGACCAAAATACCCTTTACTCATTCTTCAGTTATTTTATAACATAAGGGCATTTTCGTCATTTTGCACCTTTTTCCCGGACACCGGCCCCTCTTACCACTGAACTGATATTATGGGCCTGGGCCTTCCCTGGTGTCACTACGGGCCTTAGACAACACTGTATGGCCTCTGGCCATAGTCCGATCATCTCTATTTGGACTGCCTTTCCTTTACCGATTATAACTGTAAATTCCCATCTTCAGGAATTTTTACAGAAAAATCGGGACCTCAAATCAAAATTCTGTGACTCCTCATTCAATCCGGAATCCTTTTCTCTATCTCCCGGTATTTTCAGATATTTTATCCGGACCGGGCTGTTTTGGCCTGAAAGTACGCTCCCGCGCACACTTTTCCAAAAATGACCATTTTACCCCTGGTCACATTTCTAATTCTTTCATACACATAGAGACCTCATATGCACATTTCACAGTTTAGTGAAATGATCAGCATAATTTTCTCTATTTTTTGGCAAAATATGGTACTCATCGGCTACCAGCCCGATCTTTCCCATAATTACGATTATGCCCTTGATTTCTCTTTCTGACATCTCTAGGCCTAAAAATTAGGGTGTTACAGGCAGCCAATGGGTTTGTGCCCCAGAGGAAGAGGGACCAACTGCCATGTGTTGTTACGTTCTAGTGCCGCAAGTTCGGCGGACATGGCTTGGCGCCAAAGTGGATCACGATCGGCTTGCTCAAAAGAGGTAGGTTCTGTTTGTGCTGTTAAGAGGGCTAAAAAAGCACGGTGATTGGGAGAGAAACGGGAAATAGATAAATGAGAGGACAGTGGATACCTTGTAACTTGGCAAGAACCTGGTTTCGTCAAAGAGTGATGAGCGTGGGAAGACATGTCGTAGTCTTTTTGCCATGCGGGTGGTTGAATCTGCCGAGTGGAACGACGAAGGGGCTCATTGACGGGAGATACTGGTGATGGAGAGGAGTTGTGTGAGGTAGCGGAAGGTGATGGAGAAATTGGAGGTGTAGTAGGTGAGGACTCTAGTGAGGTGGGGGATGAGGACGAATCGGGAATATTCTTATATGGTAAGGATGTGTCATGATTTGGTGGAGGTGATAATGGGAAAGGTGGTGAGGAATCATGATTTGGTGGAAGCGTGCGATTGGGGGAAAGATTTGAGAAATTAATTGGAGATAATATCGGCTGGGGAAGCTATCAAAGGAAATATGTGGAGATATAGGCAGAGTTGACGAATTGAGAATTGATTGGGAATGAAATGGAAATATATGTTCCCTAAAATAAACATCTCGGCTAACGGAGACTTTCTTGGTGACTAAGTCAAAAATCTTATACCCCTTTTGTCCATGTGGGTACCCAATGAAAACGCAAATAGAGGCTCTAGGATCAAATTTTTGTTTAGGATGAGTATTGGTCGCGTAACATTCGCAACCAAAGACGTACAAATGCGCAAGGGAAGGAGGTCGGTTATATAGTACCTCGAAAGGCGACTTATTGGATAGCAAAGGTGTAGGAATTCTATTTATTAGGTAAACTGCCGTTAAAACACATTCCCCCCAGAATTCAAGTGGAACATTTGATTGAAATATGAGAGAACGGGCAACATTTAAAATATGTCGATGTTTTTGTTCTACAACTCCGTTTTGTTGCGGAGTATAAATGCAAGAATGTTTGAGTTCAATTCCTTTATTTTGAAGAAAAGTGCGAATGGGAATAAACTCTGTGTCATTATCCACTCTGATGGTTTGAACACTTGTTTGAAATTGAGTTTTGACAAAGTGCACAAAATTGGTTAATAAAGTTTGTGTCTCTGATTTATGATGCATGAGAAAAATCCATGTACAACGTGTGAAATCGTCTACAATGGTGAGAAAATAGCATAAACCAGTGTGAGTAGGGACTTTATGAGGACCCCAGACATCACAATGTAAAAGTGAAAAAGGGAATTTTGTTGTTATTGAACTTTTTGGAAAAGGCAAACGTGTCTGCTTTGCCTGTGGACAAATAGTACAATAGTTCCCTAATTCTTTATGACCATGAGGAAGTAAATGTGACAGTAATTTAAAACGAGAAATTGAGGGATGACCCAGGCGTAAATGCCATAGATCGGACGAGTGAGAAACATGGAAAGCAGTCGATTTATTTTCTGACGAATGCATGTAGTATAGACCACCACGCTGTCTACCCGAGCCAATCATCTTCCCCGAAACCAAGTCCTGTAAAATACAATAGTCAGGAAAGAGTAGGATACAACAATTAAGATCTTTTGCCAATTTACTGGCTGAAATTAAATTCAAGTTAAAGGATGGGACGCATAGTGCATTTTTTAATACTAAGTTGGAATTAAAAACTACATTGCTGGTGTGTGTGATTTGTGCTATAGCACCATTGGGTAAATTGACATTTGTGGTATTTGGAGATTTGGGCTTAGTTCAGAGAGATAGGTGGGAAACGATGTGATCCGTGGCGCCTGAATCCAAAATTCAAGAACTTGTATTACTAGAATTAACAGACACAAGAGTTGACGGAATCAAACCTGCAGCATTAGCGTATGCGTCAGTATTACCAGAATTAGTGTGATTCAAGGCACTGATTGCTTGTGCCAATTGTTGAATCTGCTCTGTTGTGAATCCTGGTACTATGCTAGAAGAAATAGAAACATCTTGAGATTCTGTCGCATTTGCTACCGGTTGATTCCCCCGACTGAAATTTCGTTGCCCCTTGAATTGTCCCGACTTATTATTATTTCCATTTTTCAGTCGACATCTATCCTCTGTGTGACCCCTCTTATCACAAAACTCACAGTGAAATTTCAGAGTCCGGCATTCATCTATGGTATGCCCGGGTCGATTGCAATGATCACACATTTTCTGCTTTGAATTACCTCCTTTTCCTGGGACTGCAGCTGCGATTGAAAAGTTCTCGGCAGGCTTAGAGGAGACTTGTCGCTGCATCTCTTCCTGAATAATCAAAGAGTATGCTTGACGGACATTGGGCAACGGCTACATCATCAATATATTGGATCTTACTGTCTTATATGACTCATTCAGACCCATGAGAAATTGCATAAGGCGGTCCTCTTCCCTCTGCTCGAGATGAGTTTGACGCTGATTGCAAGTCAGTGGATTACGACACGTCTCAAGTTCGTCCCACAAAGCCTTGATTTTTGTAAAGTACGTCGCTACCGTCATTGTACCTTGCGCCATGGTCGCAATTGATTTTTGTATCTGAAAAACAGCAGGGGCATTTTTCTGTGAAAACTGATCCCGCAAGTCAACCCATACTTCGCGTGCTATCTTCGCATGAATAATCCCTTCGGCAATATCAGGTTCAACAGCATGAGTGAGCCAAGAGAGTATCATGCTGTTGCATTGGTTCCATAGGTCAAACAGAAGTGGATCATCCTCCTGTGACGGCTCGTCGATAGTACCATCAACCAAGCCAATTTTCTTCTTCGCGGTAAGAGCATGAATAACTGCTTTGCTCCACGACTGGTAGTTGATGCCGTTCAATTTGATTGGAACCAAGACATGGCCTGGTTGATCTGAATGATGGATGTAGAAAGGATGTGATGGATCGATGGTAATGGTGTTCGATCTGAAAACTTTAGCGTTATCTGCCATGGCTGTGTAGGAATTATAGAAAGTATGGAAATGTGATAATCAAGAGCACTAGGATCGTTGCTCTGGTACCATCACAAGAGTAAGAGATTTGGTTGTGATTGGATTGATTATCTCATTGAATCAATATAGTACATATATATAGAAGGTTGATCTCATCAACTCCTAAACTTTAGCCACAAGAATGGCAATTACAAACCTAATTATACTCCTATACAATCATCTAATTAAATCAAGGATATGCACACAATAACTACCATATAATTTTCTTAATATATGGGCTCGAAATTAAAAAGTTAATGTGATGAATACTAACCCCCAAAAGGATAGCTTAATTCTAAAATGTTGGCCTATAAGGAGAGAAGTGGACGTTTTTTAAACTTACAAAGTTTACTTCTCCTATCAAACTTTTAATGTGAAACTTATAACATGCTATCATTTTTTTGTTGTTATAAATTTTTTTAAAAAAATATTAGGTTCACTTACGATCTAAGGGCAGAGCGAAGTCTTTCTTTCTCCTAAACGATATTAATATCAGTAGGACGAGTTATCTATTACGCTCAAGTATAAATTTAGGCACCCAAAAATTAAAATATTTCCCTAAATATCATGATTGAAATTATAATAAAAAATTACTCCTTAAAAATTAAATAAATTTTAAATAGTAATATATCTCACTTTTTATCGGTTAAATTTACAGAAAATAGGTTATAATATTCTATCATGACACTTCCACCCAACCTCCCTCCAATTAAAATTTCCCATACGTTGGTCAGCTATCAACAAAAACACCATTGTAATATTATGTGAAGAGGTGGCCCAAAAGCGAAACATCATGTCCTCCTCGTGAAGGACAAACAAAGAACCTAATCCCGTGAAGATGTTGAAGGAGCCGATTAGGTTAAAGTGAAGGTGAGCCCTGCGCTACATTGATATCATCTAAAAACGAGTGTAAAAAGAGTGAGAGAGATTTTGTCTATCCATTAAATGTGAATGAGTCCAATTTTTTTTAAAAAATTTATAACAAAAAAAAGAAACTGAAGGTGAGCGAAACGGAAGTGAGATGTGTGTGTATAAAGCGGGGTAAAAATAAATAATAGAGAGGTAGAGGATGATTGTGTGTCAGCTACGAATGATGAATGATAATCAAGAGATAGAGAAGGAGAAGGCAGAGATCTGGCCCTGGGAATCCGCCTTAGACTGATGCTTCTTCTCATTGCCAAGCTGTGATTTGATATTCGTAGCACCTTTGATTGATTGATTTCACTCCCCCAATAATGCCATTATCCACTCCTCCGCTAATATTTTATACATATCAATGATTTAATAATTGACAATAAAAAGAAATATAGACTTTTCACTCATTTTTTTAAGAAAATAATTCAATTCTCATTTATATTTAAGGTTAAAGTATATTTTTGTCTGAAAAATATGCGAGAAGTTAATATGCCATAAAAATTTTATAAGGGATAATGTCATTTCACAAGTTTAAAAACACAAGTAATCGCCTCAAAAATTAAAAAATATAATAATATCATTTTAACTATTATTTCAAATTAAATTTAATTATTAGTTAACTAATATATTCACGTAATATATTATATTATTTTTTATTTTTAATTAATATATAAATTTATCCTACAAATTTTTACTCATGAGTTTTAGGTATTCGAAAGTTTTTTAGGGTTCAATATTACTCTAACCGTTATTTAAGTTTAATTTAACTATTATTTTGACTAAATATACTGAACTAATAAGTCTATACATCATTCACTTCATTTTTTTTAGGTCAACTTTATAAATAAGGAAAAATAAAAAAGATGTATTCTTCTAAGCTCCGTTGTTAACACAGTATCAATTTTGGTAGACCATATTTTATTTTAAAAATAATATATATTATTTTTCTAGAGGTTATTAGAGTATAGTTTGTTGAGAGAGATACTTTGGAGGGATGCATTTTTTTTAAAAAAAAATCTTTGTTCATAAATATGACTTAGAAAAAAATGAAGAGGATGATATGAGTACTAATTAATTTTTTTTTTAATATCCTCTGACTATTATCCAGGTTCAATTTGATCGTTAGTTTGACCAAATGTTAAGTTATTCATCACACATGTTATCCACTTTATTTTTTTAAGTCATATTTATAAATTAAAAAAATGTATCTCTCAAAACTCTATCGTTATTAAAGGACATCTCCTCATAGAACATACTCTCATAAACTCTAAAAAAATAACATGTTATTTTCAAAATGAAAGATGGTCTATTGAGAGTGATAATATATTACGACAGAGTTTAGAGGAATATATTTTTTTATTTATAAATTTGACCTCGAAAAAAATGAAATGTGTGGCATACGGATTAGTTAGTTCAGTATATTTGGTTAAAATAATAAGTAAATTGAATTTAGATAACGGTTGGGGTAACATTAAAATTAAAAAAAAAATCAGATACCCAGCACTTTTGAGTTAAAACTTCTAAGAAAATTTACACCATAATCAAAAATAAAAAGATAGCGTGGACAGCTAACAATTAAATTTAATTTTGATTAACTGTTGGAGCGATATTGTTAAGTTTTTAAATTTCTGAACACAAATTGTTACTTTTTTAAACTTTGGGAATGACATTGCTATGTTTTTAAATATTTGGGCTATATTGCTTCTCAAAATTTTGTTAAGATATATTAGCTTCTCACGGTATAATTCTGTGATAAAAATGCCCTTTAACCCTTATATTTATGACTATGAAAAGCATTGAAAAATTAAAATTTTTGTTACCTAAATATATCTAAAATTTGTTTATAGAACTATGTCTTTTGAGAATAAAAAACTCTTATTTAAGAATATGCAAATATTTTTTATTTTATTTTTAAAATAACATGTACAACTCATTTTTAATACACGGTCTCATTTTTATTTTTAATTTAGTCAAAGGTATTTTAACCTTTCAAAATTTAAAACTAATAAATTTTTATCTTTATCAATAAATACGTTTTATGGAATTTAAATTTTTTATTTTTTCTTTATAGAGTGATGTTATTTACCACATTAATTATCAATTTGTTAATACAAAATCATCCAAACCTCCCATTATCCTTAAATCAATTATTCAGCTAAAATCATAAAAATATTGAAATTAATTCCCACCCTTGAAATTATAATTGCATTCAGAAATGCGTAAAGAACCAAAATAACCCCATTTGCTTGTAGTTTATATATGAATATCACCTTATCTTATTGAAAAAGTAATTTTGACTATAAGTGAAGTCTTCTTTGGATAATAGTATTTTTAATAAAAAATATTTTTTGCTTACATAAAATTGAAAAAAATCATTCAAACTTATAATTTAAGTTTCATAACTTGTTTATTGGTATATTATATTTAAAACTCATAACTAAACCTATTTTTTATACTGTGAAAATATGTTTTTATTTTTCCATAAAAAAAAAAAAGAGAGAAAGTACAATCAATATCATAAGCCATACACAAAAATTTGCTCAGCCCATTTTACACAAAAATAATTCAGGATCAGGTTGATATTTTATCAGCCCATACAGCCTGCCTTCTCCTAGCCCATTAGTGCTAGTGGGCTGGTCTGTTTTTAAACAGACAAGCTCGTCAACTTTTTTTTTTAAAATTATTATTATTATTTATTTTACTCAAGTATTACTTTGAATACTCTCATTATCGAATACTAATAAACATAGTTATTTATTTATTGATATGTATTGATATATGATAATTGATTAATATTATATTAATATTTATTTAGATTTGAGATTTTTTATACAAAAAATAGAAATTTTTAAAAGTATAATATTAATAACTTTTATTAAAAATATTTAAAATTAAAAAAAAAAAATTGGTCGGCTGTGGGCTTGCTCGCCCCCAAAGCGAGGCTAGTCAAGCTAGCAAAATGTCAGCCTATTTTGGCATAGCCCGTCCCCTCCCAGCTCGCGGGTTGTGGCCGCGGATTGACTCACATTCCCAGGTCTATTATACAGTGGGGTTCCTGACTGCCTGTTGAGAGAGAATTTTAGGGAGCACCATTTTATTGTAGTTCTAATCGCGACGTTTGGAGAGACATCCTAGCTCTGTGTGTCTAAGTTTACGCTTGAGGGTAATAGACGACTCACCCTATCTGACATTAGTATCGTCTAGAAAAAAGAGAGACTTCAACATATTTTTAGATCGTGGGTAAGTCTAATTTTTTTCTAAAAATTTTTGTAATAAAAAACAATAAAAAAAGAAAGAAGAATGGGATGCTGTGTTTGACCATTGGTGAATAACGATGGTCCGGATACCCGGGATCTCTGTGCTAGTACACTCAATGCTCAAAAAGGCAAATCCCATAATCATCCCCAAACTGATCCTTCTTTCTCTTTCCTCTTGTCAACAACATTTTTTTCCCACTACCAATTCAGCTTCTTTCAAAATTAATACTTTTTATATTTTTAATATAAAATATATTTAAATAATTTAATTAAATTAAAAAAGTAATTAAATTAACTAACATATCATATATTTTTTAAAATATTATAATTATTTTTTTTAATTTCCCCCATCACTCTCTTACGTAATTACTATAACTAGAGTATTAATAGGGGTAATTGAAGTAAAATAAATAAATATAAAAAATATATTTTATATTTAAGATCAAGATCAACTCCTCAATTAAGTCATTTATTAAAGACCTAAAGAATATAATCTCCAAAAAGTTGAAGGACAAGTGAGTAAGGGTATCCCAAATATATTTTGAACCTAACTCAGAAATTTAAAAAATAAAGTGTTTTTATCTCTCGCCCTATTGTGTTAACTCTAACTGAATTATTTTAAAATAAAAAAGTATCAACGCAATCCTCATATGCTCCTTTTTATTCAGTCATCTGAATATGTACTTTTTACCTATTATTTTTCTCTCTATTCAATTCGACTTGAAAAGTATTCAGGAGCTCTCAGTTATTTTAAAAAAAATCACTTTAAAATGTAACTAACAAGTTGTTTTTTTTACAAAAAATTTTAAAAAGAGATTAGACTCACATGATCTAAGGGTAAGATAAAATCTCCTTTTCTCCTAAGTGATACCAATGTTAAGTAAGCCGATCTGTCTATTACCTTCAGGCGTAAACCTAAACACCTAAAAGTTAAGATGCCCCCAAAGTATCGCGACTGGAACTACAATAAAATGATACTCTCTAAGAATTACATACGCTCTAAATAGTCACATGTCTCACCCCTTTACTAATTTCAGTTAAATATATAGATGATGAATAAAAGAGAATAGTACAGTTCATCAACATGAATAGAAATCTACAGCCCAAATCATGAAGCCCATAGGCCCAAAATGGATCAAGATCATATGAAATGAATGAAAGCAGATCATATTTGTGCGTTTAAGCATATAATTCAGATCAACCCCGGTGATTGTACCAAAAACGATCAACCAAGGTGCTTAATTTCCACAAGAACATTTGTATTCTTAAGTGGAATGAGGACCTCATAATAAATCTTGAAAAAGGAACAAGAAGAAAGAAAAACAAAAATGTTGAATTATCTAAATATGTGCTTTACATTTATAAGAGTATAATATAAATTCTATGAAGAATAAGGCGGATCCAGGGTTGCCCTTTAGAATTTCGGACAAAGGCAGATTCCTGTGAGAGGACGGGGAAAACAAAGAATGTAAGTTATGGGAACAATGTCAGCAATTCTCTACACTACCCACGGTGGTACCTTGATAAATTAAAAAAACATATATTTCCTCGTCCTAAAACTAACTGAACCAACTGCACCTACAAAGTCAGGAATCTGACATGTTCTATATCTTACGATGTGGCATACTTGGAGAAATTAATGATCTTGCTCTTAATCTGTGGACGTCAATTTCTTTACTAGCTTAAGACGTGTGTGGAAACGGGGTTTAAATCGTCGTCCACGGGCAGGTTTAGATCAGGCAGCATGAAGAAAGCTTCTTGTTTATCAATCTCCTGAGGAAGCGTGCAAGAATCATTTGCTGGTGGTACAGGTGATGATGGTGCATTATCAACTACAATTCGTGGAACACTTGTCCGAGACACTGAATCAGAAGTACAAGGTAGGTCGACCATGCCTTTGTCGGATGCCACCAGGGTTGTATCTGTTTTCAAGTGTTGTCTTGACTCCCAATCAACCTGTTGAAACAACAGATTCAGGGATAATTATTGAATTCTAATTCTAATATGTCGTATTCTTAAACCTATCAAACATAAAATAAGGGGAAAATCTACCATGCGTTTACTTTGATCCATGTTTCTCAATAAGTTCAAACAAACATGAAAATGCATCAGAGATAACAGAAAATCATTGTATTTCTTGTTTTTTTTTTTTTTGATAATAAGGGAAATGTTGTAATAAAAGTAAAATGATTGTTCTGCAGAGTAGAAAAAGAAGTAGGACAAGAATTCGCTTCAGTTGCCAAAAGAAGAGGGGATTCTGCGCTGAACGTAAGGAGACACTGGAAAAGGCTTTAAGTGGCAAAGAATAAGAACAAGAATGTCACCTTCAATCTCTTTAGGCGTTCATTTGTTGCCCTGTGTTTCTCTAGAGTGAGACGCAGGGATGCCAATTCCTGTTCAAAAGTCACAACAGTAACAATGAACAATACACAAGAACTAACTCCAATCAGAAGAAGGATCAAGGACTCAAGCAGCAGTAATTAGCTAGAAAGCAATTACGGGACATACACTTTTCAGATTTCTCCGTTCCTTTAACAACACACTCTCCTCCTCTTTCAGTTCACCTAAAGTCTGCAAAAACACACCAAGTTAACAACATTAATACATGCATGCAAGCAGGTAGCCATGACAGTGCAAATTATCATCTATCAACAGACGCAATCTCTTTATAGCTGCCAAGGTGCCACCATTGAAAAACTTGTCTTTAGTTGTTGACAAGTCAATTCAATTACAACGTAAGCAGACGATGGAAATTCCATAAATTTTAAGAAACCCACTTGACTTGCTCTCAAGATTTCATATCACTCTTCCCAAACTCTCACATCTTTTCCATTTTAGATAGGGAATTTATGCAACTGCATCTTATCCTTGATCCATACTAAACTCATTATACGTATTCCACAACATCACAGTAAGCTGCTTTACACTCGGGCTCACGTGTTCTTGAAAAGTAATAAGTCCTACGAAATTCTCTGATAACCAGAAGATGAAAATACAAACTTCAAAGAGTTCATGTTTTACCTTTTTTCTTCTAGACTTCTTGGCGGTGGTTGTTTCGCTCGGATTAGCAACCTGCAAGACATGAATTATATCAAAATGGGCAAAATATTTATATGCATTGAAAGAATGTAGCAACGCTTTTAATGGGGAAAAAGGCACACAACTATGAATCATTCAAGAAGATTGAAAACCAGAGACCAAAACAACATCAGCAACCGTCACGATGATAGGATTTTTAAAGAGGCACTAGATGGCAATGGAAGGGAGAGTACCCTAAGTGGGAGACTGGAATATAATAAAGAATATAATAACTCCCACATTCTATAGCATCTTTCTGCATAACACGGTACTCGATGTCCTATATGTTTCAGTAATGTCATCGCTATTTTCATTTCTATCAGTCTAGTGTTTTCCGCACTGTCATGCAGTAAGCAATACCCGCAGGCCACAACACTAGCACCGACTCTTTTTTTTTTTTTTTTTAAGATAAACAAAGTTTAAAATAATATATATATGACCTACTTTACCGGCACCTATTGCTGGTGAATAGTAATTAAAAGAATGATGAGTTAGATTTTTTTTTTTTTACAAAATTTGTTTGAAAGAGGTTGTACTCACTCATGATTTTTAAAGGTAGGACGAAATCTCTTTTCTTTTTAGGCGATACTAATATCGGGCAGGGCGAGTTATTTATTATCCTCAGACGTAAACTTATGCACCTAGGAGTTAGGATGCCTCCCCAAATATCGCGACTGGAACTACAACAAAATAGTACTCTCTAAGGTTCGAACACGTTCTAAATAGTCACATGTCTCACCCTTTTACCAGTTGAACTCACGGACAATAGGTATGAGTTAGACAGACACGAGAGAACAAGAGGATTCTCCGGAGATCATAATACCTTTTATTTTCAGATTCATATCCAAAGAAGAAATAAATGTGATGCGTGTCTTCCATCCGAATGAAGAAGGTGATTGATTGATTAGTGATAGCGATGCTTAAGATTAGTAAACACCAATTATCAACGAGCCAGCTTAAGTAGATTGGTGACAAAGTGGTCCCCACTTAAGGGAACTACCAAAATCAAAGGGCCCTTACCAACCATTTGCTTGGAATAGAGATAAGAAACCCCCCCCCCTTTTCTTCTTCTTTGCCCTCTATGCTTGGTCTTCATAGGCCCAAAAAGCAAAGGGAGTTTCATTTCTCTAGGTTTTAGACCACCACCTTCCTTTCAATTTCAAATCCCAGATGGCAAAAGAACAAGCTTTGATATCTGACCTAATGGGCCATACCAAGACGAATAATAATAAACAGCCTTTCATTCTAAAAGAATTACAGTAACCAACCGGAGTTGATCCGAGTGGTAAGTGGCTTGGTATCGTTTAAACGAGGTCTCGAATTCGAGCCTTGGCGTACGCAAAAAATTCCTGTTAGGAGACTCGGGTGTGCGACGCGGGTCGGATCCGGATATATTAGGGGCAAAATTTCGATAAACCGAGTAGGCAACAAAAAAATAAAAATAAAAAAATTACAGTCCCCCATTAAAAACTTTCCCTTCGGCGTTTTGACTTTACGCCCCAAAGCATCCTGTTAAAAATATTTAACGTGGTCATGTTTCCCACGAAACCCGAGGGTTGCGATCAAGCTGTCATGCAGAGACACCACTTCACTGACAGACATTGTCTTTTACCCTTGTGTGTAAAACGACGACGTAGACAGGGAATGAAACGAAAACGAACCAACATGCGTCCGTAGTGGAACTACCTCCACATACTGTGTGCCACATCACACCGGATCAGATCTCCCCCATCCTTATTACTAAGCGTTGCGAATGCCCTAAAAGTGCACAACCACTACAAATTACACACCAAACTTCACGCAGAACCATTTGCCACGAAAACACGCCACCAAAAACACACCAAAAATAAAAACCAGCAGGTTCCAACGAGTGATTTTACCAAAGTACCCCCTCACGGAGTTGAATGAGAAATGTGAATGGGCGTGTCAGAGTCAGTTAAGTTAGTACGGTGTATGCGACTATCCGAGGGAGTTTCGGTTTCGGAACCTACATGGACGGCTGTTTTGGATTTGACAATTATTTACTTTGACGATAATGCCCTTCCTGGAAGGGTGTTATCGTCATTTGAGGACGAGGCGTGACACGGCGAGTAAAAGTGGCGAGAAAAAGGAGATAAGAGCCATTAAAGCCCTCTGACTCCATGCGCTGAATGAAAGTCACCCATTTTCTCTGAAGTTTTTAATTCTAATGATATTTTTAATTAGGATCAGAATCTTTTTTCTCTCTGTTAAAAGAAAGAAAAGCCATAAGTTGGAACCTCTAAAAAGGGCATCCAGGGAATAAATTTTGTGAAAGGGCAAAAGAAAAGAGAACACGGCGGCGATGTTGATCGGATGGTCAGGCTCCGGCGAGTAACGTGACTGGGCTGTCACGAGGGATTTTCGAACACGTGGAGCTTGACTATAAATCCGAGCGAGAGTTGTTGAAATAAAAGGAAGAAAAAAAAAGGAAAAAGAAAAACAGAGAAACCAGGTGGTGGCTGGCCATTTCCCGGAGGCCACTTGTACGACTGCCTCTCTTGGATTCGTCGAGGTAAAAATCGGAGTCCATCAAGGGCATTTTCGTCAATTAATATAAAATCTGACAGACCTTACAAACACAGATAGTTGCCGAGTCGTGCACTCGCCGCTCAACCAAGTCAAGCGACACGCTAACCGAATGAGTCTGGGACGGCCGCCGGCTAACGGCCATCGGCGGGAGAGCCAGAGAGAAAACAAAACAAGAGAAGAAAAAAATAAAGTAAGAGAAGCAAAAGCAGCGAACCTTAGATCTTGAGGTTTTGAGAGGTTTCATGGGAAGGCTGGACTCTTCAGATCCGTCAGCAGCACCGCCACCGCTGGCAGAGGTGGCGCCGCTCCAGGAGAGAGGCGTGGTAGGGCTAGCTCTGGTGGGGTCATCTTTCTTGTGGGCGGAGGAACCAACAAGGTGTCTGGGAGCGGACCGAGAACGGGGCTGACGAACAGTCCAGTGGAGCTGAAGACAGGGAGAAGAGTTCTTGGGAGGCGGCGGAGTTTGTTGGAGGCGGAGAAGCATGTCGACGACGAGGGAGTCGTCGGACATGGCGAAGTTGACCCAATCGTCGTCGTACATGTGGAGAGAAGAGCGTGGTGGTGGTGTGGAGGAAGGAAGAAGGAAGAAGGAGATTGGCGTGAGGCTGAGGGGGGTTAGGCGTGGGGATTGTTGGGATATTGAACAATGAATGAGAAGAGAAAAGAAGGAGGCGTGAGAGAGATTTATATCAGAGAGAAAGAGAGGAGAGGAGAGGAGAGAGAGTGTTTGACAAACCCTTGTCTCTGTGACTCTGGGGATGAATCCTGCTTTCTCCTCACTCCCACATGTCGGGGTCCACCGCTCTCATTACGTGGCTTTTCTAACTGTTTCCTCATCCCCACCTCTCCTCCTTCGTCTCTTCACTCACTTATATAATCTAAAGCACACTAACTCCATAAAATTGGTATGCATCAAAGGACTTCAGTAAATTTTATTAAAATAATTAATTGAGCTATTGTTTTGTTATCAATATCCAACTTAACTCCAATAATCAGACCATTAATCAGTTCAATTAAACTTTTGAATAAGTCCATCAGGTTGAATGTTGTATTTCTTTTTTCTCTACCTACTTATCCGGAAGCCATGTATTTGTGTTAGAAAAAAATAGCACCTCATCAAATGTGTAGTTTTATAATTCTATTGTATAATTTATGTATTTAAACATTACACTTTCAAAATTAGATATATTGCTGGTTTAATTAAATTATACTCTTCCGATCCTTAATATAAAATATATTAACTAATTTAATTATATTAAGAAAGTTAGTTAAATTAGTTAATATAACATTTTTTTTTCTAAAATACCCTAATCATCTTCCTTAACCTCATCTCTTAGTTGATTATAGTTGAGAGAGTATCAATAGGGATAATTTAAAAAAAATGATAAATATGTTTGATATTTAATATGAAGATCAATTTTACAATTATATCATATATTAAGAACATGATGAGTATCAATTTAATTATAATTAGGGTGACCCTAAATCAACTAGACACTAACCAGTGAACCATCGTCCAGGTCGGTTTAATAACCGATTTGATTTTCAGCACTTTAATTTTGCTTTCAATAACGATCTCCATTGTAACATTAGAATTTGAATTTCGTGGTAATTTCAATGTGAATAATTTTTTTTTGTTCAAATGTGAATAAATTCGAGAAATATCAATGATCGATAATAATTAACATCAATTTATTATTTTAGCAAGGAGAGATAGTAGTAACCCAATTTTCATGGTTTTGTTATTATCGTGGCACAGGGATGCTTTATTTAAATCTTGTAATTTCCTTCGGTTCTCCTTTTTACTCTTCTTTTCATTCATTATTCGAATTTCAAACCAAGCTTGTAATTATGGATAATAATTAATGAAGGTATTTTCCATCCACTTATTTATGTGATGTAGTAGGAAAGTTGAAAATTAATTCAAGCTTAATAAAAAAGGCAATAAGATATTAATTCCTAAAAATTAACTCTGGATTAGAAACTAATTGATTGTCCGTTTAATTACTCATTACTGTCTACGTGCTACAAGTATTAGCGGAATAGAAGTGTTATAAAAAAATTAATAATTATTAGCAAAGTAATTATTATATGATATATTAATTATTTATTTACATAAAGAGGAGGACCAAAGAATCCTCTTGTGAATCATATGAGACGCGGCGATGTTGGTTACGTATGGACGCTGGCGTAGACCAAGTCTACACGCGCACACGAAGGCTCCATTTTACGGTCTCAAGCTGCAACGTAATCTATTTATTTAAATTCTCTTAAATTATTGAATTCGCAATCAAACTACTATTTATATCATTATATGTGAGATACTCATCAGTCAGATGAAAATAAGAAATATTTATAAAAAAAACTATAAATATTTTTATTACTCTCATACGTGTATCTCTCTTTTACACACATGTATTTATATATTAAGGGAAACATATATTTCTTTGTTATGAATATTAGAATATAGATGTCCATCTCCATCTCCCTCCACCTCTTCAAATTCCCTAGGTCATTATTCCTTCATTAATTACTAGACTCTTCATTACTCCTCCATTAATTACTAGACTCTTCATTACTCCTCCATTAATTATTAGACTCTTCATTACTCCTCCATTAATTACTAGACTCTTCATCTTCAACTTCTATGCCTATAAATAGGGCATGCCATTTGTGTTGTAAAGAAGAAGAAAGTATAGAATATATACTTCTCTCATTTTCTTGTCTCCATCTTTTCTCTCTTTCTAATCTTATTGCTAGTTTTATAACACGTTATCAGCACGACCGCTCTAGCCAACTGATAGTATTATAAAATCTATCATTGGAAGGTAAGTTTCTATATTACTTTCATGTTAAATTGTAGTTTCATGTTTGATTATTTTATAATTACTCAACCTTCTTAATCTAAATCTCCATTTAACTTTTGTTACATTTTATGATATTATCATGTCGAATCTTACAAAACTTGAGTTTGTGGCTCTTGACATTACTGGAAAGAATTATCTATCATAGATACTAGATGCAGAAATCCATCTAGATGCTATGGGTTTATGAGACACTATCAAGGATGACAATCAGGAATCTAACAAAGCCAAAGCCAAAGCCATGATCTTTCTCATCCACCACCTAGATGAAGGACTAAAAACTGAGTATTTAACTGTCAAAGACCCATTTGTTCTTTGGAATAACATAAAGGAAAGGTATGACCACCAGAAAACTGTGATTCTTCCAAAAGTTTGTTATGACTGGATGCATTTACGTTTGCAAGATTTTAAATCAGTCAGTGGATATAATTCTGCACTATTTAAAATTAGTTCTTAACTGAAACTATGTGGAGAGAAAATTACTGATGATGACATGTTAGAAAGAACATTCTCCACATTTCATGCATCCAATGTGCTATTACAGCAACAATATCGTGGAAAAGGCATCAAAAAGTATTCTGAACTGATTTCTTGCCTTTTGGTGGCTGAACAAAATAATGAGCTTTTAATGAGGAATCATGAATCCCGTCCAACTGGCTCTACTGCATTCCCAGAAGTGAATGTAGTAACAAATGAATCATCCCGTGGTCGGGGATATGGACGTGGACGTGGACGCGGACGCGGCCAAAGCTATATACGAGGTCGTGGTCAACGTGGTTGTGGTCGTGGTTCCCACTCGAGGTGGGCAAATAATGATGAAAACCACAAAAAGGAAACTAGTGGGAATGATAATTATATTGAAAATTTATGTCATCGTTATGGTGGAAAAAAGGTCATTGGGCTCGTACTTGTCGTACACCAAGACATTTGGTTGAATTATACCAAGAATCGCTTAAAGGGAAAAATAAAAATAAAGGCAAAGAGCTAAAGATAGAAACAAATTTTGTTGGGGAAGAAAGCGGCCAAATTTTGTTGCTGATTTCTTTGCCGATCCTAACGGAAGAATTGATCACCTAATTGGTGATGGGAGTGTCCAAAAAAAAAAAATAAGCTAAACTTTTATGATTATGTTGTTTTATTTTTGCTATAATGAAGTTATTTTCTTTTATGATTATATTTGCTAATATATTTTTATTATAGTCATATGTGTTATTTTCTTATATGTTGTTTTAGAAGCATAAAGATGATTAAGGGGTTTGGAAGAGCAAATATATTGTTACCTGGAGGAACACAATTATACATTGATAGTGCATTTTATTCCTCCAAATCTAACAGAAATTTGTTGAGTTTCAAGGATATCCGCAGAAATGGATACCATATTGAAACAACAAATAGAGAAACCAGGAATATCTTGTTATCACAGATATGATTTCTGATAAAAAAAATGCACACTGGAAAAATTCCATGCTCTTTCCTCTGGAATGTACTACACATTTATTAGTACAATTGAAACACATGTTATTGCAAACCAGAAGTTTGCAAGTGAGAATAAATTTAATATTTGGCATGACCAGTTAGGCCATCCTGAGACAATAATGATGCGAAAAATGATTGAGAATTCATGTGGACATTCGTTGAGAAGAGAATCAATTCCACAATTTCATATTTTCTCATGTGCTGCATGTTCTGAAGGGAAACTAATTATTAGACCTTCATCGATAAAAATAAAAAGTGAGTCTCTCACTTTTCTAGAACGTATACAGGGAGATATTTGTGGGCTGATACACCCACCATGTGGACCATTTAGATATTTTATGGTTCTAATTGATGCATCAACAAAATGGTCACATGTTTGCTTATTATCTTCTCGTAACCTGGCGTTTACGAGATTACTTGCTCAACTAATTAGATTGAGAGTACATTTTTCAGATTATCCTATTAAGAAAATACGTCTAGATAATGCTGGTGAATTTACTTCACAAGCTTTCAATGAGTATTGTATGTCTCTGGGAATCGATGTTGAACATCTTGTAGCACATGTTCATACATAAAATGGTCTTGCAGAATCATTAATTAAACGTTTGCAGTTGATTGCAAGACCATTGCTTATGAAATCAAATCTCCCAATATATACTTGGGGACATGCAATTGTACATGCAGCGATGTTAATTCGTATCAGGCCAACTAGTTATCTTAAGGTCTCCCCTTTACAAATGGTTTTTGGTCAGGAACCAAATATTTCCCATCTAAGGAATTTTGAATGTGCGGTATATGTTCCGATTGCTCCACCACAACGTACTAAAATGGGTCCTCAAAGAAGGATGGGAATATATGTTGGATATGAATCTCCTTCTATAATAAAATATTTAGAGCCAACAACAGGAGATTTATTTACGGCTCGATTTGCTGATTGTCATTTTGACGAATCAAATTTTCCAACATTAGGGGGAGAAAATAAACAGCTGGAAAATAAAGTTAGTTGGAATGAATTATCATTATCTCATCTTGATCCTCGTACAAAACAATGTGAGCTAGAAGTTCAAAAGATAATTCATTTACAGAGTTTAGCTAATCAATTGCCAGACGCATTCACTGACCACAAGAAAGTGACTAAGTCACATGTTCCAGCTGCGAATGCTCCTATCAGAATTGATGTCCCTATTGGACAATCTAATGGATCAAAAGCACGCTTGAAGCGTGGCAGGCCCATCGGTTCCAAAGATAAAAATCCTCGAAAAAGAAAAGGAGCTATAAATATAGATGGCTAGGTCGAGGATATTCAACAAAATTTAGTGACTCCAGAAGAGTCATTTGACAACACTAATGTATCAATTTCGAGAGACATTCAGGTACCTGAAATATATGAAAATAATGAGATCTCAATAAATTATGTTGTCAATAGAATACGATGGGATCGAGATAAAGTCAACGTTGACGATATTTTTGCATATAATATAGCGCTTGATGTAATAAAAGATGATGAGGATCATGAACCAAGATCTATTAGCGAATGCAAACAAAGATGATTGGTCAAAATGGAAAGACGCAATTGAGGCTGAATTAAAATCGTTAGAAAAACGAAAAGTTTTGGCCCTGTGGTTCTTACACCTGAAGATGTAAAACCAGTTGGATATAAATGGGTTTTTGCGAGAAAACGAAATAAAAATGGTGAAGTAGTAAGATATAAAGCACGACTTGTTGCTCAAGGATTTACACAAAGACCTGGTATTGATTTTATAGAAACATACTCACCAGTGGTGGATGCAACTACTTTTCGATATCTAATTAGTCTGGCAGTAAAAGAAGGCCTCGATTTGCGTCTAATGGATGTTGTTACAGCCTATTTGTATGGCTCACTTGACAATGACATTTATATGAGTCTCCCTGATGGATTTGAGTTACCAAAATTATATAATTCAAGTTCTCGAGAACGGTACTCAATTAAGTTAAATAAGTCTTTATATGGATTGAAGCAATCAGGGCGCATATGGTATAATCGACTTAGTGAATATCTATTGAAAGAAGGATATAAGAATGATCAGATATGTCCATGCATTTTTATAAAAAGATCTGGAAATGAATTTGCTATAATTGCTATTTATGTCGATGACATAAATATCATTGGAACTCCTGAAGAGTTTTTCAAAGCGGTGAATTGCTTAAAGAAAGAGTTTGAAATGAAGGACCTGGGAAGAACAAAATTTTGCCTTGGGCTACAAATTGAACATCTGAAAAATGGGATCTTCGTGTGTCAAGAAACTTACACGAGAAAAGTCTTAAAACGTTTTTATATGGATAAATCACATCTATTATGCACTCCGATGATTGTAAGATCTCTAGAGAAAGTTAAAGATCCCTTTAGATCTCAAGAAGGTGATGAAGAACTACTTGGCCCAGAAGTGCCTTATCTTAGTGCAATTGGTACGCTTATGTATCTTGCTAGTCACGCACGACCAGATATATCATTTGCTGTTAACTTATTAGCAAGATATAGTTCTTCACCAATAGGAAAACATTGGAATGGGGTTAAGCACATTTTTCGTTAATTGAATGGTACTATGGATATGGGATTATTTTATTCAAATGAACATAAGACTGGCTTTGTCGGATATGCTGATGCTGGATTTCAGTCTGATTCACATGTTGGTAGATCGCAAACAGGCTATTTGTTCACATGTAATGGTGCAGCTATTTCATGGCGATCAATGAAACAAACCATATCAGCCACATCATCTAATCATGCAGAAATAATAGCGATACATGAAGCAAGTCGAGAATGTGTATGGTTAAGATTGATAATACATCATATACGTACTACTTGTGGACTGTCATCTAGTAAAATGATCCCAACAGTTCTATATGAAGATAATACTGCATGTATTACCCAACTAAAAGAATGGTACATCAAAGGAGACAGGACAAAACATATTTCTCCAAAATTCTTTTTCACACATGATCTTCAAAAGAATGGTGAGATTAATATCCAGCAAATCTGGTCTAAAGAAAATCTAGCAGATTTGTTCACCAAGTCACTTCCAGCAACAATATTTGAGAAGCTCATACATGATATCGGACTTCGCAGATTCAAAGATATCAATTGATGCTACAAAAAGGGGGAGTCGATACACGCTGTACTATTTTTCCCTTGTCTGAGGTTTTATCCCACTGGGTTTTCCTAGCAAGGTTTTTAATGAGGCAGCTCTGTAAGTGTATCAATTAATTGTGTACTCTTTTTCTTTTACTAGGTTTTTATCCCACAGGGTTTTTCCTAGTTAAAGTTTTTTAATGAGGCACATTATTAAAGAATGGACATCTAAGGGGGAGTGTTATGAATATTAGAATATAGATGTCCATCTCCATCTCCCTCCACCTCTTCAAATTCCCTAGGTCATTATTCCTTCATTAATTACTAGACTCTTCATTACTCCTCCATTAATTACTAGACTCTTCATTACTCCTCCATTAATTACTAGACTCTTCATCTTCAACTTCTATGCCTATAAATAGGGCATGCCATTTGTGTTGTAAAGAAGAAGAAAGTATAGAATATATACTTCTCTCATTTTCTTGTCTCCATCTTTTCTCTCTTTCTAATCTTATTGCTAGTTTTATAACATTTTTAACTTTTTTAGGAAAACTTGTATCCTTTTTTGATAAAAACAGTTTAGATGAGTCAAATTTTAAACTCACCAGAATTATGACAAATTTTAAATTTAGATATTTTTTTAAGCATATATATTTTCCTATGGAGACAATTATATTCGAGACACTCTCGAGCACTAAATATAAATATATCTTTTAATAAAAATTTAAATTTTAGTTCGTAATATTATAAGAGACGATAATTTTTTGTTAGACCCACCTCTAGACCGGTGGTTAAATTTGGGCTTTTTATGAAGTATGATATGCATTTTATTCAAATGGATCGACCTTCTTTTGTTGGCAAATTATCTTTAATTTGGGTTAAATAATACTAGTCGTTGAATCTAAACCTTTGTTGTAGATTTTGATACGTCTTAACAAATGTTGAATTTTGATGTCACGAAGACCTATACTTGCCTTGTGATTTCCCCCCCTCAATATACTTATTATATTATCTATAAATAATAATATAAATAAATCACGCCTTTCCAAAATTAGTCACAAATCCAAAAAACAAAAACAAATTCTGAACTTGCTGATTATATAATATATTTCAAAAAGAGAGGAAAGAGTATAAGAAGTTGGGAAGGAAAAACAGGAACATAATGGGAAAGTTAACGATTTAACGTAAGAAAATGGAGGAGAAAGTTAAGCAACATTGTTTGATTCCACCAAATGTAGCTTTAAATGAATAGTTAGAAAATCATATACCCTCGTGGGCTTTATATTCAAAAAAGAAATATAGACTAACCATTGCCTAATAGTATCTTGAATAAGATTATTTATAAGAAGAAGTGTTTATATTTAGTGTCTGACAATACCTCGGATAAGATTATCTCTAATAAAAAAATTTTGTATACCTATCTTAGTAACAAAAAATATATAGAAAATATTTTATATAAAAGGATTTAAGATAGTTGAGTCTTGAGGACTCATTTTTTATTATATAAAATGAAAATAATTATACGATTAAAATTGATATAATAGAGTTTAGGGACGGAGTAGTTCGTAATACATCAGTTTTGTAAGAGGAGCAACTAGAAAAAGATTAAAGTAGTAAGTTTCATGTCCCTTCTCAAGAAACTACTGAAATTAGAATAGACAAGAATATTATTGAGTAAATTCTTCTTCTATGTGACAATAGAGATTGGTTTAAGGTTCTATCAAATGACGAGACAAACCGATCACCCAATGCAGCATTTGTCTGAGGCAAGACAGGAGATACAAAAATGATTAGATCAATCGATTTTGACTTCCTCAATTCCAGAGTTTGGAGTTTGAATCTCTCGTCCCGACCTAAAAAAATTATATTAATATAAATTGTATGCGTACAAATCTTAACCTTTCATATGAACTCAAAAATTAAAAAAAAAAATGGTTAAAAAAATATTTATAATATTTTAATATACTAATCTATGTGAATCTACGCCATAAGAATAAAGTGGGTCGAAAGGGGGACGGGGATGACTCTCCCAGCAAGATAGGGATCAAATTAGAATATTTCATGAAACTCAAAAAGAGCATTACGTTGCTTGCATGCATCAGCAATTATATTACTAAACTACTTCAACACTACCAAGCTACTCAATTTTTGAGCAATGGCAACATTGTTTTTTTTTTTTTTGGAGTGATAAAAGAAGCAGCTCTGCACTTTCCCTTTTCGGTGAGAGATGCCCAGATGCAAGCTTTTATACCTTTTCTTTTTGCTCTTTTGTAATTACCACTTTTAATTTTGTTTCCCCTTTTTACAATTACTTGCTGAGTTTCACAAAATTATTTAAAAAAAAAAAAAATTGGAATCAAGTTTCCTTTTCATCATCTGTCGGTCTATTTTTCGCCACCTAAATCTCCACCAAACCCAAACCACCTGATCTCCATCAACACCCACTTCACTAGAACGCGTGAGCACCCCCCCCTTCTTGAGAGCGCGTGAGGATGGAATCAAACATGAGAAACATCCAAATTCCGGTTCGTTATGGGGCCGCTTGATTGGCATCGCCATGTCCTCCAGCATCTTCCAAGTGTCCCCATTCATGTTCCCCTGTATATTACAAAAATTAATATCCCTATATTTCAAAATTATTTTGCAGTTTACAAATAATTGTCATTTTAATAAGAGAAAATCGTGAGACATCTTTATTTAAAAATTTTATTTTATTAACAAGAACATCTTGATATATTTTTTTATTGACAAATTTATATACAGAGAGTAAATGTGCTCAAAATTAAATCTTTCTTATAAATAAAATTTTTAAATAAAGATTTTTCACTCATTATTTTTTAAATTTATAAATTGCTTTACATATTTTTGTAAAATATTTGTTTAGAAATTTTCAATTTGTTTAAGTTATAATATTGACAAAAGATAATCATGACAAACATTCAAATATGAATATATATATATGTATATGTATAATTTAAGAGAAAATTTTAAAAAATATTACTTAAATTTTAAAATTTTAAATCAGAAATTTATACAAAAATATATGATTATTTTCTTATCAAATGTAGTCAATAAATATTAAAATGTAAGAAATAAAACTGATTTAAAATTTTAAAATTTAAATTATATTTTTATTGGATTTTTCCTAAATTTAAATATAAAATAATTATAATATGTTAGGAACATAAAAGTGTATAATATAGGTATATTTTAAAAACAACTGAGTTTGTTTATATTTATTATTGAATAAAATATTGAGACCACAAATTAAAAAAACAGGAAAAATCATTCTAGTGCTTTTTGTTTGTTTGGAGAAAAAGCATGGCATCTTTAGTCATCATTGAACCACTCTATCTCATTCCGCTCCTGTAATTTGAATTATTTTCAATTGATATTGACCGAATTATATGTAATTCTTTGTTGCTATTGGTGCGTTTATTGACAAACTACTATATATAATTGTTATTTTATTAGTTTAAGAATTTTAAAATTTATCCATCAAAGAATTAATATTTGGGTAAAGGTGCATCAGCACCTCAGATTAATTTTAGAAGAATAATTAGTACCTTAAAATATTTAAATATACAATTAGCATATTAAACTAATTTTAGAAGTGTGACTAACACCATGAAATATTTAAGGGTACAAGTTGCACACTAAACTAATTTTAGAAGTGTGACTAGCACCCTAAAGTATTTAAATTTATATAATTTCGCCATTTCACTGACAAAAATATAAATTTTTTTCCAATGTATATTACATGAGTTTTTTATTTTGACACATTATTATTTAAAAAGCCACATGTATCATACTATTTAAACAATAGTACTGAATAAACTCTAAATTTAACATTGTATATAATTTATATGTGAAAAATATAAAATTTTATGATTTGTTTAGTAAAATTTATTAAAATAATATTACAGATGTAGCATTTTAAACAATAATATATCAAAATAAAAAGTCTATATGGCATATATTAAATGAAAGTTAATGGTTTTGTTAGCGAATGGGTAAAATTGTATCAATTAAATAATTTAAGGTGTTAATTGCCCCCAAAATTATTTTAGAGTATTGATTGCACCCTTAAATATTTTAGGACATTAATTGTACTTCTAAAATTAGTTCAAAACATTAATTATATTTTTAAATATTTTAATATATTAATTACTTCTCTAAAATTAATTTAAGATATTAAATATAGTCTAAATATTTTTATAACATTATAGTAACTTGTTCTAAATTGGTATAATCTAAATAATTATTGATTATGTACAACTAATCAATCCTGTACATCTAATCGATGACATCACTTCTTCTGGTTTTTCTGTGGTATGAATGACATCACTTCTTAATTGCAATGGCCTCTTAAATTTTACTGTATCCATTATTATTGGTAATTATTTTATTCAAATAATTATACATTTTTTTGTTACACAAATAATTATACATATTTAACACTTAATTATCAAGAAAGCGTTGTACATATTAACTTCACAGGCGGAAAATCATAGAGCTAGCCTGCTTAATTGATCAAGGTTCATAAAACAAATATTATAATTTTTAAAAAAATTTAGGGGAAATTTTTTAAATTTAAAGTCTGAATATTCCCAATCAAATTAGAGTATCTTTTAAATTTAAAATTATGAATAACAAAAAAATTGCATGGTAATTGTTAAGTGAGGTGTAAAAAACTAAAAGGGTCCACCCATATATCATAACTGATCTAAAAATGATATCTTAAATACATAAAGCTAAGTATCTAACATCTAAATTTTCTCATGAAATATTAGTATCAAGTAAGATATAATTATTACATTTTTATTAAAGTTTCATGATATGTATATAATTATATACAATTAATTATACACCAAGCGCATCCGTTAAGTCTTTTTTTTTTAAATTATGATTTTGTGAGTTCAGTTTCTTTATAAGTACTCCCTTAGTCCTTATTATAAGGTATTCATAAAATATTTAATATAAAAGTTAGTTAATTTTTTAAATAAATTAAGAAAATCAAATAAAGTAAGTGATTATAATTAATATAAGAACTAGTTGATTAATTTAGGTAGATTAAGGAGTATATAATATGAATTTATTTTAAGAGATTAATTCTGATCATAATTAACTTATTTATTTAGCTTATTTAATCTATAAAAAAATTTAATTAACTCTTATATTAAGGATTAGAAGAGTAATAACTAAATTTTTTTTATCCTTTTTCTAAGATATTCACTAGTTTTATTGTGCATTAAGTATTTTCTTTGTATATATACTCATATTTAATTAGGACAGTGGGAGAGAGTAAAAAATTAACTCTTAAAAACCATTTGAATTTTATGAGAAATTTAATATTTTTAACTGCTTTTATTGATATGTGTAAATTAGTTAAAAGTAATTTATAATATGAAGTAAATGAAGTATTGTATAATGGGTGGTTGTGGGTGAGTTGTGGTAAAAAAAATATGTATATAATTATATAGTATCATATAAAAAGTTTATAATTATAAAAAGTTAATTTTTTGTTGGGTATAGTTATATGCAAGTTTTTATTTATACAATTATACATAATCTAGCTTGATTATTATATTGATGGCAGAGATGACAGTTGACACGTGTGAAGCAGCATGGGGTCCGAGTCATGTAATGCACGTGTCAACTATAAAACGAAACAGGAAACGAATGTCGAAGGATGAGCAAGTCACTCTAATTTTTTTTTTCTTTAATCCTTTTTTGCCAAAGGCAACACACGTTTGAATAAATAGAGGAGGCTGCTATTTAAAAAAGAAGAAGAAGAAGAATAAATCACAAAAGGAAACTTAAAGCCAGAAAATAGATTTATCAGACATCAATCATAAGCATTGCATAAGTGGGCAAAAAAGAAAAATGCTGTATATATATAATCTTTTTAGAAACGACAATTATAATATTAAAACGGCCTCTATAAATTTACTATATAACGGTGATTTTTTAAACGATCATTAAATATTAGATTTATAATAATAATAAAATTTACACTGTTCATAAAATTAATGTGAAATATTATTTTTAACCGTCATGCTTTTTTTTCTAATAATATATTTATAATATTAGAGTGGATACGAATCCAGGATCCACATACTATGGTACATAAACAGTACTATAATATTTAGACACAAAATGAGGATTTGCGGATAACACAAAATCTCAGTTTTTGAAGGGAGGTGAATCAGCAGACGGCGGTGGAAGCGGAAAAGGTGGCGACACTACTAGAGGCAGCGACAGTTGGGCAGGAACAAAGCTCTTCGAAGCCGGCGGCAAACGTTCAGGGACAAGGGGCGGTGCTTGGGTAAAACCACCGTAGGGGAAATCTGGCGGTCGAAAAGCGAAGCTCGGTGACCGCGGTGGAGGATCGGTGAATATATCAGGAGAAGGTGATAGCCATGGAAGTATGGGCGTTTCTGGTATATCTGGAAAAAATGAAGGAGGAGAGAAGACAAGCGGTGGTGGAATGACCAGCCACGATGGAAAAACCACGGGAGGTGGTGGAGATGGAACCAAAGGAGGCGGTGGAGACGGGGAAGGCGGTGGTGGCGAAGGAACTAGTGGCGGAGATGGGACAAGGGGTGGTGGTAGCGGCGGCGAAGGAACAAAAGGAGGTGGAGGATTCCGGCCAGGAGACGGTGGTGGCAGTGGCTGAAAGGGATTTTCGGGGGAAGGATAGGTGGGAAAAGGCCAGCGATCACAGAGACAAAAAAGATAAAGATAAAATGGGTCACACTTGAATCCTCTTCCTCTTGCTCTTGTTCCTCCACCGCCATGTCTGGCTCTTGGAGCTCTTCTAGATCTTCCCAGAAGGAGTTGTTGTTGGAGGCTCTCTTGTGCAAGTGAGGAAGAGAGAAGAAGAAGAAGAAGAAGAAAAAGAGAGAGCTGAGCGAGAATAAGGAGGTTTGGCTTCATTTCAGTGGCATGCTGAATCAATGGAGGAGGAAGAAGAAGATTAAACGCATGGGAAGGAGATAAGCAATAGAGACTGGAATTTACGCCTTTCTATGGAATTGGATTGGCATGCTATCAATGCCTAATTGTATGTGCCCTTTTTAACTATTAACGCCACCTTCCTCCATGGAAACTACATGTTTTTTTTTTACATTCATTTTTTATACTATTCTTTTATATCCCAACATAAATATTTTTTTTAAGAATCGAATTTAAGATTTAAAAAAATCTAGTATATTCTTACACAATTAAACTAATTTTATATTAGTTCTTATAATATAATGATAATAGTTTTAAATAAAAATAAATTTAATGACTTAATTATTTCTTATTAATTTGTTTTGTAAAGTGTAATTGTTGGCGGCAAAAGGATTGGAATGGTATTGAGTAGTGGAAACTTGAGTGATGGTTTGGGTGGAGAAGAAAAATATCCAAATGAAGATGTGCCATAATCTAATTGATTTAGCTTACTTTAACCAAGCCTAGCTAGTTGGGTGACTTGGATTGAGGGAATTACTCCATACAATTAAAACAAGATTGTCAAATTCAACCTTATAGATATTTAGGGGGGAAATTATGTATGAGAATTATGACTCATTCTCATTTAAAGTCTAATAATACTAAGATTATGTATTAACTATATATTTAAATGAGAAGAAAGTTAGGGAGAAAATAATATTAAGAGAGAAAATTTATAAAAATAATAAATATTTTTATTATTTTAAATTTTTTTTCTAGTATTCATTTCTTCTTATTTTTCTCTTAATTTTTTCTCTATCTAAATGTATCGTAAAAAATATTCAATAATTATTAACAAAATTGATTTGATCAATTTGGATGAATATTATTAGGCATTGGCGCCACTTGGTTTTCATTTTCTCCTACACAACATTTAACATCAAGTCACGGACAAGTTTGACCAAAAAACGATTAAATATTAAATAAATTCTTTGCCTACTTAATTCCAAAAAGTGGAAAATATTTTAATATTTTGTGAGGCAAAAAAGACAATCATGATTTAATAATATTATCAGAAAATTTTTGATAAACATATCACTTAAATTTTAAATTTTTAAATCAGTTATCTTTTTACGTTTTAATAGTTATTGACTATATTTGATAAAGGAATAATAATATATTTCTTTTAGGAATTCTTGATTTAGAATTTTAAATTTTTCCATATTATTAGTTTATTTCAGTTAGCGAACAAGACGCTAAACAAAAAAAAAAAAAGAGAACTACTTGAGATTTGAGAATAGCTTATTTCATTAAACTTATGAATAGAATACATATAATATTCATATTCATATAATAAAGAAACAATTGCGACAGAGTCATTTGGTCTCTTTAACTCCAACTCTGGATTGTGTCTTTCACAATCTCCTAACGTTGGATTATTCCAAAAAAGCTTATGCAGCTTATAAAACCAAATGAAGTCAAAAAATAGGAAAAGAATATAATAATAATCTTTCCTATGATCTTGTATCTATTGCGCAAACCATTGCTTGCTGCAATTCCTTCACACAGTGTAGTGCTGCTGAATTGTCTCAATATCAAGTCCCTTCAGCTTCACCACAGATTCCACATGCCCCTTCAGTGTGTGAAGCTCCCTCAACCTTCACAACAACAACAAAACACAATTCAATGCCTTAAAATTAAGGAAGACACTGCATTAAACATAGGAATTTCTCAGTTGTTCATTAGTTTTTGTTACCTTGCAACTTCAGCACGTTTCCTTGCTTGTTCCGCAATTTCAGTGAGTTCTCTGTAATCTGTTTTGTCCTTCAAGATATCTTCTGCTTCAGGAGGATTCAAACCATGGATTGTACGTTGATCTGCAGCCCATTGTGCTTCTCTCTCTCCTCTTCCATAGTCTTTCTTAGTTGTGAAAGCAACCTGAATCATCAGAAGATCCAAAAACATATGTCAAAGATTTGATCTTTTCTATGTTTTCTATTCAAATACAAGAGTGATAGCAATACCCGTGTCTCAGTAATGTTGTTCCAGGCCTTGCCACTCAATGAATATCGGATGATGAACTTTAACACATCTAAAGGAATATAGAAGATGATGCTGTAGAGCCAAATCACACCAGCCCAGCCCCAACCAACTCCTTTGATCCTTGCGAATTCCCAGTTTGCATACACGGCTAATAAGGTCGCGATCTAGATCATAAAATCAACCAAGAACAAGAATTTAGATCTAAGTTAAGTATAATTTTCAAGAGTAAAAATGACCGAGCTAAAGATTTTTCTTTTTGTTGTTGAGATGACTCACCAATTGAGCAATGAGAAAGGCGCCGAGAAGCAAGAGACCGGGGCGTTCAACATAAGACCAGCTCCTTGAACGAGTGACAAAGATGAGAGCTTGACTCACTATACTCACTTGAAGGTAAACAGCTGCTGTTAGCTCTTCTGGGCTGTGCCTGATAGATCTAACTCCAAAACGTTCCTGCAAATAATAATTCATTGCATTTGGTTAAGTACTATAGAACATATTGGTTATTTTAAGGAAAGTTTAGAGCTTTGTTTATGTACCGTGAAGAAATCAGATGCATGAGCAGCCCAGAAGAAGACAACAGTCATGACAGCAAGGTAGGCACCAAGAACGACGCCAGTAGCGAAAATCTCATTGAGTTTCCATGAATCAGGAATTGGAGATGGCTTCACTCTGTCCTTGGAAATGGTCATGATGGTGCCATCATTGAGTATAGCGATGATCAGAACCATGAAAGGTGAGAAATCGTATTTCCAGATAAGAGCAAGAAGCATAAATCCCAGAACAATACGGATTGTAATGGAGACTGCATAAATGGTGTAGTTCTTCATCCTCTGGAAAATAGCCCTGCTTGTTAAAACTGCACTGATAATCACACTCAAACCCGGTTCAGTTAGGACTATGTCAGACGCGCTTCGAGCTGCATCGGTTGCATCAGCAACTGCAATTCCGATATCTGCTCTCTTCAAGGCTGGTGCATCATTCACCCCATCTCCAGTCATCCCACAGATGTGCTTCCTATCTTGCAGCCTCTTCACAATCTCATACTTGTGCTCTTCAATTCATTTCACACAATCCATTAGTGATTTAAGCAGAAAATGGCATAGTTAATAAACAAAAATAGTGATTTGAATGATTTTAATTCTGTACCAGGAAAGACTCCAGCAAAGCCATCAGCCTTTTCAATAAGCTCATCAATGGGAAGAGCAGCAACAGACTCATCCTTGTGTTCACCAAGGAGAGAGGAAGAAGGGTACATGTTGCTTCCCATTCCAAGCCTGCGACCGGTTTCTTTACCGATGGCGAGTTGGTCACCGGTGATCATCTTCACATTGACTCCGAGTCCAAGAGCTTTTCTGATGGTCTCTGCACTGTCATGTCTTGGTGGATCAAAGAGAGGTAAGAGACCAACAAAATGCCATGGTCCTCCTGCACTTTCCTTTGTCTTCTCTGGGACTTCCTGTAAGTATACAATCACGCACACAAAACAAAGTTTAGTGGACTCTCATCATTGCTTGCATGGCAAGCAACCACGACTTACTTGTCTACAAACAGCAAGAGACCGAAGACCACGGTCAGCGAACTTGTCAATAATGGCATGTGATCTTTTCAGCACATCACCCCGGAGATTGCAGAGAGAGATAATCTGGAATGAATTTGAAACAAAAAATTATGGAAAATTTGCAAGGAAACAAGAGAACTAATAAGTCATTATACACTATAACATCTATCTATTTACCTGCTCTGGAGCACCTTTGCTAACTCTATGCCAATTGCCTGCAGAGTCAATGTATGTAATGGCTGTACGCTTGTCCACTGGATTAAAGGGAAGGAAATGCACTTCTTGGATGCCATCTCTAGCCTGTAGCAAAAATTTAAGTTGTGACTAAATCAATTAATTTATAATTCAACTATGTGAAGTTTAAGCTTTTCTTATATTCCAAGTTTGCTATTTGCAATATTCTCAGATTCCCAAACTTATATATATATATATACACCTCCTTTGGGTCACCCAACATTCCAACAATGCAAGCATCAATAGCATCCTGGTTTTCCACCCTAGAGGCCCTAGCTCCAAGCAAAATCAACATGTCCTTGTCTATGTCTTTCTCAAAAACCTGCAAAAGATTAGAAAATCAGAACAATTCTTCTTAAATAGGTGACCGTTTTAGGGAATTTGAACCATATAATTACCTCCACTAGAGCCTTGTCCACTGTGAGCTTGTTCAATGTTAGAGTACCAGTCTTGTCACTACACAAGACATCCATGCCTGCCATTTCCTCAATGGCAGTCATCCTCTTGGTGATGGCTCCTTGCTGAGAAAGTCGATGCGAACCGATAGCCATTGTTACAGACAAGACTGTCGGCATGGCAATGGGAATCCCTCCAATGAGAAGCACCAAGAGATTGTCAATTCCATCCCTATACCTGCGGTGCTGAATTGGGTACATGACCACAATCTCTATAACTATCCCCACAGCAATGGAGCAAATACAGAAGTTCCCAATTGCTGTCAAAACCTGCTCATCAGACCAAATTCAACCGCAACAATAAGATAAAGGTTCATACTAACATTTAAAATTTATTCTGCAAAAACTAATCCAAACACGTGAAAAAAAAAAGAAAAAGCAGAGAGCTAGTTTGTTTACTTTTTGGAAGTGTCCAACTTGGTTGGTACTGTCCACTAAGTGAGCAGCCTTACCAAAGAAGGTGTGTACACCAGTGGCAATGACAATGGCTTCAATCTCACCTTGCTTAACAGTGGAACCAGAGAAGACTTCATCACCTGGATTCTTTGTGACGGGCAAGGATTCACCAGTAAGTGCAGATTGATCAATCTTGAGAGGATCACCTTCCAAGAGACGAGCATCTGCAGGGATGATATCTCCAAGCTTGACGCTGATAATGTCTCCAGGTACTAATATAGCAGCGTCCTGCTCGACCCACGCTCCATCCCGGCGGACCTTGGTTTTTGGAGCGAGATTTGCCATTAGTGCTGCAGCTGCATTCCCTGCATTGTTCTCTTCTATAAAGCTGATTGTGGAGTTGATAAACAGCAACACCACTATTCCAACAAAATCTTGCCAATCCGGTGGTTGGCCCTGCAATTTTTCAATCAAAATATAGGGAGTTAGGGCGGCTCAGTGCCCAAGGTTCCTCACACCAGGTGGGGTCCGGGGAGGGGAGAAGCTGTTTACAGATGCAATAATTATTATTTTACGTACCCCGCCATTAGCCAACGCAATGGCCATGAGGGCGGCAGCTTCCATCACCCATGATAGAGGGTTCCACATAAACCCCAAGAATTTCAGGAACTTGCTTTCCTGTTTTCAATATGAATGCCATTGGTGATTAGCTTTTTCATTTCATCAAACAGATAGAAGACTTAATAAGAAAATGAACTAATATATAATAAGAATGCAGAGAATTAATTGATTATTGCCTTCTTCTCTTCCAGCTTGTTGTAGCCAAATACTGACAATCTCTTTTGGCCTTCTTCATTTGTGAGACCCTCTTTCGTACAATTCAGTTCACGAAATACTTCTTCCACCGGTATTCGTTCCTGCAAGCGTCACAAACAAAATGCATTCTTATATATATATGTATATTCGCAGAGAAGAAGAATCAAATGTAAGAAACCAAAATCTGAATTCTGTTGTATTGAAAAAGACGTACAAGATCAACATTCTCTTTCTTGATTTCTTCAAGGTCCGCCATGGTTGATTATTTAAGTAAGTTAAAGAAGCTTGTGTTTTTTTATACAGATGATATAGTTAATGAACAAGTTCGAGTTATGCTTTCACATTCAACAGATCGTCGTATATATACATAACAGAGTTGCCCGATTCATTAGTGCTGTATTCTCTCTCGCTCTCTAAAATCTCTCATTTCCATTCACTCTTTCTTTTTTATCTCTATCACACAGTTGTCTCTTTTTGTAACCAATTATATTCCTTGTTTTCTATTTTTCTTCATCCGTTTCTTGGCAATGACTGGGTCATTTAGACGATATATCATCATTATCTCTTAATCTCTATCCACCTGTTCTTGAATGTAACTACACTTATTTTTTTTTTAATTTTTTTCCATACAATTTTCATTTATAAATATATATATTTCATAATCCTTTTCTTCACCTTTTTTTAATTAACATATGTATCATATCATCAAGGTATTAAAAATTAGAATGGTCACTTTGAGAGGGTGATTTAAGGATAAAGGTTTAACTAGTTAAACTGTCATCTATATTAAAATAATATAATTTAATTAAAAAATATATAAAAAATCTTATATAACTTTTAAAAAGGTAATATTTAAATACAAAAATATTGATATATAAATAAATATAACATTTATGTATAAACTTTATATAATTCAATATAATAGAGTTACTCAAGCACAAATATGACATATTATTATTTTTTTAAACTCAAAATAACGTTAAAACTTAATAAAAGAACAGGGAAAAAAATATAAAATCTACCTTTATCAC
Source organism: Leucaena leucocephala (assembly GCA_037074615.1). Taxonomy (NCBI): domain Eukaryota; kingdom Viridiplantae; phylum Streptophyta; class Magnoliopsida; order Fabales; family Fabaceae; genus Leucaena; species Leucaena leucocephala. Next base: position 17,338,842 of record CM073555.1, on the reverse strand, counting down.
CTATAAAAAAATATCGCCAATGTTTTTGTTTGCGGCATCACATAAATAAGCTCAAAAATAGCAAAAAAACATATTAGTTTTATTTAATTGTGTAGTGGTGGGACTTGGGAGGCCATCAAGAACACAAGTGTAAGACTAACGAGGGTTGGTCCGAGTGGTAAGCAGCTCGGTATTGCTTAAGCGAGGTCTCGAGTTCGAGCCTTGGCGTACGTAGAAAATTTCCGTGAGGAGACTCACCCACCATAGCCAGGTGCGCGACGCGAGTCAGATCCGGATATAGTCGGGGCAAAGCTTCGGTGAACCGGATGGGCAAAAAAAAAGAAAAAGAACACAAGTGTAAGACAAACAAGGCAAGAGGGAAATTTTGGAACATGTAGGCAAGCCTTCAACTTTTGATGGTTTATTCATAGGTATTAGAACTACTTATATTTGAAGGTTTCAAGGTTTGAGTATGCGTTTGAATTAATGTTTTTTTTCTTTGATGAAAAATTAATAAATACATTTATTAGATATTTCAAAATTTTTTGGCAAGTGACATTGTTTTAACCCTCTCAATTATTGTTTAAGGAATCATACTTCTTCTTTTGCTTCTTCTCTTATAATCTTTCTCTTTACGGATCTGATTTTCGCCTTTTCGTATTTATAGAAATAATGAAATAAATATGTTGAATTAACCTACTTAGAAGTTAAAATGATGTGAGAAAAATATTTAAATTCTACCACTAGACTCTAGAGAAAAAAATCACAGGTTTTATAAAATTGTATTATAATGGCAATTAATCATATAAAAATATCATTCATCTCATTTTAAAATTTAAAAAAGTAAATCAAATTAAAAGTTTAAAATTATTTTTTTCATTTGTGTCTCTGACAAAATTATGCCAATGACTTGGTCATTTATATTTTTTATGATCACTATCTCTCTATCTATATCCACTTGAGTTTAACAGTAACTTTGATTGTCACTACACCACGTTAAATTTGAACTTTTTTATATACATGCATAAGTGTCAATTTCTCTAGAGATTTGAATATTTATTTATCACATTATGAAGAATTGACACATTCCTGCTAGACTCTATCCTAAATAAATATTTTTTTTGTTGCCTATTCGGTTCACCTGAGCTTTGTCCTGACTACATTCGGATCTAACCCGCGTCGCGTACCTGGTTATGGTGGGTGAGTCTCCCAACGGGGATTTTCTGCATATGTCAAGGCTCAAACTCGAGATATTACTTAAACGATACTAAGTCGTTTATCACTCAGACTAATCTCTGTTAGTTATCCTAAATAAATATTTTTTTTTGCCCACCCGGTTTACCGGAGCTTTGCTCTAACTACATCTGGATTCGACCCGCGTCGCGCACCTGGCTATGGTGGGTGAGTCTCCCAATGGAGATTTTCTGCATACGCCAAAGCTCAAACTCGAGACCTTGCTTAAGCGATACCGAGCTGTTTACTACTCAGATCAACTCCTATTATAAGTAAGGACGGTGCAGTTTTCACATCCAAAACAATTAGCATTGGCCTTTTGGGCCTAGAGGAGATCGGCCATTTGGTTTGATGTTAAATCTGCCCAAGTATCCAGCTACGCAATTGTAGTTCAATGGCCCAAGTTGGCCCTTTTTAAAGTTATAAAGGAAATACATTGATTTTGATGCATAGGCCATAGAAAAAGCATATTTGAATATTTATAACAATATCAATGTGAATATATAATATAATAGAAAATATTTATATTTAGTATGTGCTTCAAATAATATTATTTCTAATAGAAGAATAGCATATATATAAAAAAATAAAAAATCAATAACAACCGTATTTAAATTTTATTCTATGTAGAGCCCGACCTAATGGGATAAAGCTTTGTTGTTGTTGTTTTTGTAGGGGCCTGACCAAGTTGCCACTAAAACTAATATACTATTAAACTGGTTAATCACTGATGAGTACTCTAAAATTTAAAGTTATGGTCTCACAATTCCTCTGAAAAGTTTACTAATCAATCACTATCTTATATGAAAAATTATAAAAAGGAGAGATTGTATTTTTTTTGGAGTATAGAAAATGGTACGGAAGTTTTTCCCCAAAAAAAAACAAACTGATGATTAGTTACTAGTCACATAGGTTTAAATTTTGTTTAAGTTCCCATCTAGGAGTTATGGGTGTTTAAAAAAAATTTATAAATCAATATCATCTTAGAAGTTTTAAGAAATGAGCAAAGTCACTCTCACTATTAAAAAATTAATATCAACTATTAAAAAATTAATGTTGGCCATCAATATTTTTAACGATTAGAGAATGATATTGTTTATTTTTTAACACTTCTTAAACATATATTTATTTATCTAAAAAACATTCAGAATACCCACGATTTCTATACAAAAATTTATTTTTCGAGGCAAAATTAGATTTTAACCTTATATAAAACCATATTTTTTGAAGCACCTACCAAGATGAAACAAACATGATGAAGTTCCTTGCTTAATTTGATTATGAGGCCAGTTCACCGATTTATTGATTTGATGGGACAACCTCAATTAGGTTTTAATACCATGATTCTAACACCTTATTAATGTCTAAGAGTAGAGTTGATTTCATGATTTAGAGCGGTGATAGATAAGTATTACTTGTAACCTTATAGACTTAGTCAACTGTAATATTTATTATGCATTATAATTATAGTCTTTGCCTAATATCATTGCCTATGTACACTGAAGTGTGATGTTGCCCATACGAATTAGTATTGGCTTAGGGTATTGATAAACTGTGGGTCCCATAAAGTCAAAGATGCCTTTGTGGTTCATTGTACTTAGCTATATATATATCGTATCAAATTTTCAATATATGCAAATATAGTCACGTTTAATTAATAGAAAAAACAAAATAACTATGGAACAGTTTTGGAGACATGTAGCTCAATTTTCAATGCTCAATGTTCAACTAACAAACCCATATTTGGAATTGACAAGATTGAAAAATTCAAAGCCTTATAACCGATAACCAAAGTTTCATTGAATAAGAATGCATGCTTTGCCTAAGGCCACGTGAATTTGAGGTCCATACCCATGTGAATTTGAATTGGTGTTGTCTCTATTTCCACAATTTAAATAATATATTATCCAATTTTTTTATAAAATTTTTATTTTGATAATATCTCACAGTATTTTAAACTACTGAATTATTTATTCAAAACTGGATTGGGTACAAAAGTTTTGTTTATTACATTCGACTCTCGTTCCAGGTCTACGTTTGTTAATTTTTTTTTATTATTATCATCATCTGAGCTTTTAATCTCCCCAAAATCTTGTAACTATTTGTTTTCGATTCTGGTATAATTAGATCCTAAAAACTATATATGAATCGTTTGACTCCGAAGACTTTTTTATCTTCAAGAAGTTGAAAGTTCCTGAATAAAGCCCTTATTTTCCAACTAGTAGATAACAAACATGAACCAAATTGTCAGACATCATGGAAGACTTCAATTTATATAAGAAATTTGTTCAGATTAATAATGTCATTTATTATTATCACGTGATGGCATAAGAGCTAGAGGAAAAAAAGTCAAACTCAATACAGGACCTCCCTTAACTAATTTTAGTTCCTATATATTGTTTTTTATTATTTTTTTTCCTCATACTTTATATTGTCCAAAATGTTGGTCCTATGATTTCATAAAAACTTAGATATGATACGGTGTTAACTTTATTAATGTAGTGTTAATTAACACTGTTAACTGCCAGGAGCTGCTGATTAGGACTAGTATGTCTTATGTGTAGGGACCGAATAAATCAAAACTGGCTTATTAAAGGTATAAGGACTTGAAGTGATGGGTTTAAAAAAATAAAAGAAATATTAGTATAATCAATCTCTCTTACAAATCTCCTACATATGAAGCATTCGTAGTTGAACTGGTAATAGAGTTGTGCTCATATGGATTTCTTTGATATATATCAATTCCCAAACACACTTGAGATGTGATTCTTCCTTGAAGGCAGAATAATACACTGTATAGTGATTCTTGTCCATCTCATGACACAACATTAACATATACAAAAAGAGACCAAACAAATACAGAAAACAAAAATGGTTGCTATCATATATATATATATATATGAAGCCCCATGTGAAATTGAGGTTTTGCTGTTTGGATAACGTGGTTTCCCATGTGGTTGTGTCTGAGAATGCTTGTCTCATGAAACACTTCCAGTGCCCATACATAGAAACGTTTCAGTAGTTCTCATGAGTAGAGACAAATTTTTTTCCTTAAACATGAATTACTTGTCTTGTCTTTCGTTTGATCCAATATAATATTGAAGTTGGAAGTGTATGTGTGTGTTTGTGCTCTTAAAAAAGAAAGACAAGCCTCTGATCAATATTTAGATATTGGGTCAATGGATCCCATGTGGATAGTATAATTAGCTTTTGACTATCTTTAATTAAATTAATTAAACCCGCAGCGTTAATCATGAAAAACTCCACATGTGAAGGAACCCACTCATTTCCCCCAAAGTATACTGCTGAACTTCTAAATCAGAGTTAATTAACATCTTATTAGCTCATTACTTTGTGTAAAAAATTAGTCATTATAAGATTTAAAAACAAACTACAGCTTATCTTTCATACAAGGTACTAGTACTTTATAATGCAATAAAGTCCATGTTATTAAAACTTAAATCGAGTTAGCCGATTAGACCAATGAACTAATGAATTAATCTTCTAATTGATTTTGTTAAGAGTTTTGGATAGATTGACTATGTTTGATTTTATATATTTTTCTCTCCGGACTTACTGAGTTTTAAACAACGTCGTTTTGAGTTAAAAAAAATAGCAGGCCATTATATTTGTACTTTAATAATTCTACTTTGTTGAAGTATAAGTGGTTCTTACATAAATATTCTATTTAATCTTAGATTAATGTTTCCTTTTATTTAAATCTTACTCTTTTTAGGGGTTATATATTATATTATTTTAATTATATATGATTAGATTGACATCAGTTAGTTAGATCACTAACCATAGAACCACTTTTTCAAACCATTCCGATAAGTAGAGACCCATTGCTAAAAAGTACGAGGATGGTATTAAGACAAAAACATGCCATATATCAAAAAGAGATGATTCAGCTACTATGAATATATGGTTCTCATGCTCATGTCATTAGGCTTATCAAATTTGTTCTTTTATTGGTTGTGGGGGACAACATCAATTCTCATACATACTTAAACAATCATTAAGCATGAGCTTATAATAGTGCAACGTATTGTCCCGCCCACCCCTTTCTGGGTAAAAATAACACATTGAACATTAAAACCAATAGAGTAACACAAAATCAGAGGCCACCAAAAAAAGTATCACCATAACATTCATTGTTATCACCACTTGACGACAAATTCTTCTCATACACAGATACAAAATTACAAACGACTGCCAATAGTTTTATAACTTAGTAGTACAAAAAAAAAATTATAAATAAAAGATTACGAGTTTAATCCTATTTATAACATCAATCTATTAGTGTTTGTTGTTAGTCTTAACCTAGACATCAAGTATAAGGCACGCAGATCTAATTTTGTTAAGTATCAACAAAATTAAGTACCAAGTTTGCCAGGTAAAATGTTTTGAAACTTGGTTAATTGTGAGTGTGTGTACGCGTTTACTATGAGCAAATGATAATACAAGACTTGGGAATGATTGCGAAGCCAAAGCGACAGATAGGGTCCACTATGTTGGAAACAAAAACAAGGTCTTGATTCTAAGCATGCACGACAACCTCCATGCACATCATTAAAGTTGTCACTTAACTGTTACCTCTTAAACTTTTACATTTCCCCAAAAGTCACCACCCCACAAACACACACCATTTCCTCCTTCTTTATTCTTAGTTTTAAAAAAAATTATTAGAGTCCATTGGCGTTGTGGTTAACTGGCATGAAAGTTTTTTTTTTGTTAATGGGAGGTCGGGAGTTCGATTCTGTCTATAATATCAAGTAGTTAAGGCTTGCCCCTTTTAGATAGATAGACATAGTCTTTTCATCCTACACCATGTGAACTGTATACAAGTTTAGCCAATTGCTCCACTGAAACAAACTCCTCCTCTTTCTCTCTGATTAATCCTTTGTCAAAAGAAGTAGGAATTTAATTACTTTAGTGTCGTTCTGTAGAAGGGGAAAATGACAGAGAAGAGAGACACTATCAAACACATGATGAAATCTTTATACAAAAAGGAGAGTGGTACGTGGGTTGTGAATTGGATATGTCTTGTGGTTAGTGGGCAAAAAAGAGTAATGTGGGTCAAAAGTTCCGATCCCCAAAAAGAAATAGAGAGAGAAAGAGCCGTTTAAGGAGGAGGAAGAAGAATAATTCTAAAGATAACTTAAAAAAACAAGGTGGACCGTCTGGTCTGTTATCAACTAGGAAATTAAAATTGAGAAAAAGTTAGTGAGAAAGCAATAAGAATGTTTATTTGCTGAAGAAGCAATGCTTGATATATCATCATGATGATCGCTCCAAATTTTGTTTCCACTTTTTGTCATATTTATTTGCACCTTCATTCATTGTCACTTGGTATAAACACTGTTTCTGATCTTTCTTTCATTTTTTTCAAACTATTCTTCTTCCTCTGTTTCCACTATACCTGCTACTGCCAAAATTTTTGCCCCAATAATTCATTCTTCTTCAATCTTTAGCAGTAAAGTAATGGTCAAAGTTTGTCAGACTCAAGAGTCCAGTTTCTTCGCTCTGTATTCTCTTCATCAAGTAATTGTTACATGACAACCCCCATTTTATCGGTGTATAAACAAACAAGAATGAAAAGAGTGGTCTAGCCCACAGGTTCCACACCAGGTAAAGTTTAAGGAAGGATATGCATACAGTTTTACTCTTGTTACTAGAAAGACTGATTTTCAAAATTTGAACCCGTAATCTTATCATTAAAGACAATATATTTTTACCCAAGTCACATAGTAATAATCTTATTATTACTTTGAATAATCTATAAACAAGAATGGAAGCATGTCCTAATTACAAAGATCCCTTTAGGTAAGGTCTGACAAGCAAATATATTATTTTTAAAATTTGAGCTCTTAGCCTCTAAGTCACATAATTGTAATCTTAATATTGATTCGAAACTCACTCTCTCTATAGATAAGAATGGAAGCTGATGAACAAAATACAATCTTTATATGCCGATACTTATATTACAACTCATCATCTTCATACTAGGGTTTTTCTAAACGATTGACTACTACATTCTAGTTAACAAAATTTAGGTATAGTTTGATTTGAAGTGGTTGCAATCAGTTTCTCCAATATAAAGAAGTGATTTATTTTATTAGATTTATAAATAATTTTGTTTATACATTATGAGTGCTTTTTTTTTTTGGTTTTTTTGGAGAACTGATAGCAACCCCTCAAAATGATTATACCTAAATTGAATGTCTTGAAAAAGAAAAAAGCATAACTTTGGAGGCTAGGCTGAGTTAAGAGAACAGAGTTCAATGGAGCCATAATGCAGCAATTCCTGAATCATCTGCTCAATGTGATCATCTTCAAGTACTGGTCCAACTTCTTCTCCCTGGCCTTCTTCTACCACCCATTGGGATTCCTCAGGTCTCATCTCCGGCCACCGGAATCCACCGTCGGAACTCGTTCCGGCAATGGCATTGCCGGAGGCAAATGGGTTGTTGTTATTCTCATTATAGTGAAGCCTCTGAGGTTGCAGCTGTTGTTGTGGCTGTTTCTGGCTCTGTTTATTAGCCATTTGAAGAGAAAGAGACGCCATGTGGCACTTGTGAAGCTTCGCCTTCAAAGTTTCAGAGAGATATTTGGAAGAAGATGACTGTAGCTCATTGGGATTGAACGGAAAATTGGTTCTTGCCTTTGTTCCACACATAAGCCTCGCCGCTTCGTCGTACGCTCTCGCTGCATCCTCCGCCGTTTCGAACGTCCCTAGCCATATTCTTGTCTTCCTGTATCCCACAAGAAACGTTTCGTCAGTTTCTGAAATACAGAGTAATGAGAGAGAGAGAGAACTTTTGAGGGCAGAGAGAGAATTACAGAAGAGGATGGCGGATTTCGGAGACCCAGGAGCCCCAGTGTCTCTGGCGGACTCCTCGATAGCGTTGTTGGGGTCTGGCCATGATTGAATTGAAGAAGAAACGTTTCGGACAGATTGAGAAGAGGAAACGTGTAAGTGAAGACTCTGTTGGAAAGAGAACAGAGATGACTGAAGCGAAGGAGGGGAGGCCGACATTTATATAGGCCCATTATTTGCGGCCTTCTCTTCTATCAATTTAAAAATGGGGCCCACACACGGTTTTCATTAATTCTCGGTTCTCCTTTCAATTTTAATATAAATTTTTTTTATATTATTAACGGGTCACGTTTTTTCTAAATATTATTCCTTAAAATTTGCATAATTAACTATTTTAATTTTAAAATTTATATATATATCTTTTAATATAAATATTTTTTATAAGATTCAAATTTAAGATATAAAAAATTTAGCAAAATCTTACCCTATAAACTGACTATATGTTGGTAATATAAAATTTAAGTTATAATAAATTTTATTATAAATATTATAATTAGATGTTATATTAAAGATAAAAAATAATATTAATTTTTAATAATTATTTAAGTTGTTTGTTGTCTGTAGAGTCACATCAATTATAATATCTTTTGAAAAGTCTTGATTTAAATTTTTTATATATAAAAAAAATTATTGTTAGCAGAATAATATTCCACCATGTTATTAAAATTTAAGAAACTGAATTACTCAATCCTTTAGTTAGTCTGACCAAAATTTGTAGATAAATTGATTGAATTAAATTTAATATTTTTTCTTGCTAAACCTAAAACGTTATTGAGTAAAAAAATAATAAATTGTCATTTTTGTGTTTTAGACTATAATTTATATATAAATATTTTATTTATTTGTAGATCAATAATTTTTTATTTAAATATTATTCTTTTTATTTAAGTTTAATATTTTTTTTGTTAAACCTAAAACGTTATTTTGAGTAAAAAAATAACAAATTGTCATTTTTGTGTTTTAGACTACTTTATTATATTATGTGTAATTTATATATAAATATTTCATGTATTTGTGAATCAATAATTTTTATTTAAATATTTTATTATTATTATTATTATAATATATTTTTATATAATTTTTTAATTAAATTATATTATTTTAATTATGATTAAATTATTTTAATTTAACTATAGTTAGATTATTAATCATAGAATCACTATGATGTTAGCCAGTATAATGACTGATGCCATTTTCATTTTTACATAACTACAATGGCTATTTTCTTCACATACATGTCCCTCGAATGTGTTTTTCCAAGAGGGTAATATTGAAGTTTCACAAATGAGTGAATATTGAATCTTGATTACATTAATTTTGCTTTCTGTACAGAAGTGATCATTACGGTGTCTTCATTGCTCGAAATACGAATTATTCCCGCTTTTTTTATTTAACAATCATCATTTTTTATCTGGCCAAGAAAAACTAATCATTTTTAAACATCATGATAATATAACTTCTAAAGAAGTCCTTAATTTTCCTATATTTTTATCAATAATTCAATATCAACAAAAATCTAAATTTTCTTAATTTAAAAATTAAATAAACAAATATATTTCTCTTTCATTGTTTAAATTCTTTTTTTTTTTTTTACTTTTTTTAACTATACATTGTATTCTTTAGAAGAAGAAAAAATCAAAATAACGAATATTTTTGGTAAGAAAAATTATGAATATTTTTTGCAAGAAAAATTATTGATATTTTTACAAGCATACGTGGATTTGGTACACATTTTATTTTAGAATATACTTACATTAAATTTTTTGGATCTATTTCCTCAAATTCTCCGATTATATTTAACCATATGTATTATTTTATTCATGTGTATTTAAATTAAATTAAGATATTAAAAATAATAGGACACGTGATAAAATGAGGTTAGAAAATTTGACGAGATGGATACAAAGAATTTAATATAAATTTTTGCCTTTTATTTTTTTTTTCATTTCAAAGTTAAAATGCTAAAGTTTTTAAGTTATTAGTTACTAGATTGATACTGGTTTTATATGGTTTGGCGGTAGTTTAATTTGAGATGAAGGTTAATTACCAAAAAGAAAAATAAAATAATTTAATTATAATGTTCTTAATCTTTATTCAAGCAAATTTTTAATTTGTATTCAGTTTAATCGGGAAAAAGGTATACTTAGTATATTTAAGATTTGTTTGAAAGAATTTCTCTCATTTCTCCATTTTTGAGAGAATTACTCTTAATTAATTGAATTTGATAATATATACTCAAACTAATGAGTAATATGATTAGTAATACTTGTGACATTAAAATTCAATTTAAGCTGGTCCTTAAGACTAATGAACTAGTGGATAGTCTTTTAGTTAGTTCGACTATCAAAAATTTTAGACAATTCAATCAAGTTGATTTTTTTTTTCTTTCTATATTAAACATAAAACGTTATGATTTTGAGTAACTTTGTTTTACTGAATTATATGTGATATATATATTAATGTTCTATTTCTATATACTTGTGTATTAATTCTTTTTTATTTAAATGTTATTTTAATCATGACAATTACAATCCTAAGTTAACTCCCGGTTTAAACCACCACCTCTATCAGTTTATTAATCTGTCCAATTTTCAATACCTTGCTAATAATTCAAATTAAAATGGACTTTACAGATTAAAATCTCAAATTTCAATGATCACCCGCACATGTTTACATGATAACTGCTAGATATACGAATTTAGGTTGAGTAACAATCATTTTTCATATATGCCTTTTTTTTTAAAAAAAATGCACAAAGATACAAAAATAAATATGGAATACAATTATGCGCATGAACATAATCTAAGTGGGAATATTGGAGAAGATAATGTGTCTCAAAGACAAAAATCAGTATCAAGATTAGCAATTAGTAGGTAGGACAGGGCATTCATCATGATGATAATCTAAATGTATATGTAGGGTAGCCGCTTATTTTAATAAATAATAATAATAATAATAATAGCCTTAATTCATAATCATAATTGTCTTTCATAATCCAATATGCTTCATTTTGAAGGAGATGGCATATGGCATGTCTTTAATTAGCTACTAATAATAATAAGGCTGTTTTGAAGTTAGTGGACATGACACGTGGCAAATTACATATTTGGATTTTGTTCATTTGTCCCATTCAAAAACTATACTTAAATACAGAACTTTTATATTTATTTAAAATATTAATATGAAAGTCCTTATTATAGTCTACCTCAATGTTAAATTAGTTCTCTATAGTTTATTTGAATTGAGCCCTTATTTTTTGCTCCATTAATTTTAATTTATAGAATTTATAAAATTTCATTTATAGAAATTTAAGTGTTATAAAACATATAAAATGAAACAAAAAAAATCATAAAGTTTATGAAATTCTATAAATTAAAATTAATGATTTTTATAATTAAAGATGGATGCTTATTGTAACAGATAAGATATAAGAACACAATTTAAATAAAATAAATTAGAGGGACCTAATTTAATTTAAAATTGAGATATGAAAGTCACCATAAACTTCGACTAATTAGTTGAATCAAATCGAGTAGAATAACAAATATTACAAAATTCTCTCATTAAGTATATAATTTTTATGCTTTAACATCGTATAGAATTTAATTAATTTATCAACTGATTATCAACTGGAAATAAAAAAAACATACTCGTATGTTATTTTCCGAAATCCTAAAGATGATTATCAACTGATTGTGTTTAATTAAAAACCACTGATGAACAAGCTTCATATCCCTGTCAATGGTTTAAAGGTTTTGATGCATATAGTTGAATAGAATCCTTATACCTATCTTTTTCTGAAACATATTATAAAAAAAAAATCGTAATTAATATAAACATAAATTTAAAAATATTCCTAGTTTTTTACTCTTGTTGGATCTCACTAAGGATGGGGTCTTATGCACAATGAAAGGACAAAATTAAAAGCTTACAATGTTTTTTCTTTTTTGCATCGTTGACCTGTTAAAAGCAAGTCCATGCACTCATTTACCATCTACCAAATTCCTTATATATATATATATATCTTTATATATATATATATATTTATATACTTTCTTGTACATTCTCTTATAAGGCCGGCAGCTGGAGTGCGGATTCACACACAAAGCAAGACCTTCCTAACATAAATTATTTCGATGATAATCTCCCATATATTCTAGGAAATTATGTTTGAATTTCTTGAATTCTAATTTTAGTATACACATTTTTTTTGTGGGGAAGTCAAATATGGTGAAACAAGTAGAGAAGTCTCACGTAAATTAAGTATTTGGACGAAATATATATATATATATATATATATATATATATTCACAGAATTAATGCCTTATGATTGTAAATTAATATATATATATATATATATATATATATATGTGTGTGTGTGTGTGTGTGTGCATCTTTTTTAAACTATAAGATCTTTCTTTCATATACTTTATCATCCTACATTTGTATGGCTGCTAAATCCTTCATTATCTGATAGACTGATACTACTCTCTCTTGCTATAAATATATGATTTAGTTAAAATATTTATTTTAATTTTAAATATAATATAATATCTCAATTTATTTTGTCTCTTAAATTTATATTTTTTTTACACAGTATATATTGAAGGGAATAGATGGTTGCATTATTCTATTATATATTAGACTGAAGGACAACAAGGTATAAGTGAGATATATTATATATTTATAATTATTTATTTAATTAATTAATTAATTAGTTGCGTTCCATAGTTCTTTCACTGCTTGAAACAAGATCCTAAATGATTGAACGCTTTTAACCTTATAAAGTTATAATATTGGTATTTAGAGTGAAGATCATGTTTTTCATATACACACACACATGGCACAATTAATTATCGAACACAGAATTAATTTGTAAATAAAACGATAATTTTTAGTAATTAATTAATTAATTGTTATAAAAGTTCATGAATATGTGTTAATAATCGTAAAAAAAAATTAAATATTTTGCATATATTTATTAACAGAAAACAAATTTTAAAGAGTTTTTAAATTGATTTGCACAAGGTGATTTTATTGACGATTTACAGAAATTAATATTGATGCCCTTAATCCTAACTAAAAAGCTGAGACACACGATATTCCATAGGATTAAAATAAAGATTAATTATTGAGATACGTAAAACATAACGGTTAGTAAGTAGAGAAGCCAAGTAATAGTAGGATGGTATATAATTTTCTAACTAGATAAATTGGTGATAAAAAATTATTTACGATGACTACAAATATATTATTTTTTTTTATACAAACAATTATATTAATTTTGTCTTGTCCTCATCATCTATGTGATAATAACATAAAACGTTTTTTTTTTTGTATGGGCCATTACTGTTTTATAATTGTATTTTTATATTTGCACGATTTTGATGACAACGTAACCCTTCTCATATGTATGAGAAATACAACGTAGAGGATATCACATCTTAATCCAAAACCACGTAACAAACATCAAGTCCATGCCGATGCAATTAGGACCAGCTCAATTTCTTAAACTTCACACACATAAGTCCCTGAGTACAAAACTAAGGCCAATCTTATTCTTGGGACTCAAATGTATGGCAATTATAGGTTTCAGAACACGTCTCTATATAAGTCCAGGGCAAAACTTGACTCTAACACCATTTGTTAGGAATAGGAAACAAATCCCAAGAACAAGGGATATCAGGACAAATGAGCGATCAGAAGTAGAAAATGTCACATCTCAACTCAATCTTAAGGCACGGGTTTATGAGTCATTATTATATTCTACGTATTAACTCAATTATTTTCGATGTGAGACTTGTTCCATTAACTCATATCCACTCACACACTTATAAGTATCATAACAAGAGAAGGCCCTTGAGTAGTGAGAATTAATTATATGCTAACAATGATGATATGATAACCACAATTCCAAGAGGACTAATCATGAACCTTCCTTCCTTCCTTGAGAAAAGAAAAACTAGGCAATTAGAAGACACTACGTTGTGAATAAAGTTATATATATAGAGGACCTATATAATTAAACCAGAGAAGTTAGTAAAGTCATATAATTATGGGGGAAAAAGATTAGTTAATTTAGATGCGGAGGTCAATTTCTAGACTCATTCGTAGACATTTGTTTTACTTGCAGCCTCATAATGATCCCTTTCCCTCTTTTATAATTTATAGGTTATATGATTCTTATTTTTCACATCCTAATTATAAGAGATAGAAAAAAAATCTATTTTAATTTTAAATACAAGGCTTTAGGCTTTAACTTACTTTGTCTTCCTAAATATAAATTTTCTTTCTAAAATATCCATATATGATTACACATATTAAGAAGATTAAAGGGTAGTTCAAATGTACATGATTAGAAATTATATTTTAAAGAAATTAACACATAATTATTACAAATAACTAACATAACTAATTTTTTTAATCTACGCAAATTAATTAAGTATATACTATATTAAGGACCGGGGTAATACTAATTATTTTTTTTTATACAAAATTTTTTAGAAGCGGGTTAGGCTCGCACACTATACAAGGGTAATAGGAAGTCTCTCTTCTTTTTAGATGATACTAATATTAAATAGGAAGAGCCGTCAATTACCCTCAACCACTCAGTATATAATTGATGGATATACACTTGAGACGAATACCAATAAAAGATTAGCTTTCACTTAATGTTTTTTTTTTCAAGTCTCGCTTCCTTTCTTAATAGAGTACGTAATTCACCTCGTTGTTAGTATAGTTTGTAATTAAGCTAATAACTATATTATTAACAAGAATTTTTTGGTGTTTTTAAGGTTAATGGGAAGTCAACTATGAGGACTTATATATATATATATATATATTCTCAGCCACAAATGGAATCGTCATAACCGTTACAGTAAGCCAGTAACTCAACATTGGTTTCGAAAGGCATATCTCTATTTCAAAATGCTTAATAAATAACTCTGTTTCTTGTAACTTCAGATCAAATTAGATATCGAAATGAAAAGCATCTCTCTCTCTCTCAAGGATAGTAAATTTAGATGTTAGAGGAGGAATTGACACGTGCAGTGCAAAGGATGATGGGGGGAAGATAGAGCTACCTATGTATAGGGACATTATAGGGTACTGTAGATTATGCATACTCTATATGGAACCCTAAAAAGTGAATTCCCCATCTCTTCCTAAATTTTGTTCATATTAATTAAGGGAAAAATTGGAAATTTAAACAAATATATAAATATATATATTTTTTCATAGCAACCTTATTATAGTTATTAATTATCAATTATTGTCTTTCCTCTCAAGAGGTACGTAGCGTCATGAATACATTGATTAATCATGCAACAAATATATATCTACACACTTTTGTATTATTTCTAATGATAATAATAATAACAACAACAAGACTAAAAGGTAGAGTTGGATATATGAGTGGAGGGGGAAAAAGTAAAGATTACGCGTGGGTTTTTAGAATCATAAGTAAATCTTCCAAATAAGCAGTAGTGATGATTTATAATGAACATTAACTTTCTATTCCATTAACTATTACTTGCTTTAATTCTTTCCTTAGCTTCACATTCACTCAAACATCAATGACTCATTCAAAAGTCTTCATCTTCCCTTTAATTTGTAATTAATTTCCATGAAAATTTTATAAAATGAGCCATATTATCTCTTACATGTGCCAATTTCTGATTAATACAGATTAACCCCCTAAACTTTATATCATGTACAAATAACCTTATTTATCTTTAAAACTTTACAATAAATATTACTATAAACTCTTGCATTCAAATAGATAATTCACTTGTTCATTATTTATTTACACATAATTGAAAGTTTAATGGGATTATAATTATATACACATAATTCAAAATTTGAGGGTATTTATATATAATTGATGGTCGGGATTATCCTATAAATTTAAAATTTAGGATAATTATGTCTCTGATTAACTCGAATATTGGGTTTGGCTGGCCGGCTTTGATCTCTTTAATTCCCTTAAATAATTAAACAAACTATTCATGCATGCACGCGTCATTCCAATTCTACACTTTGTTTGGACCTTAATGATTAAACAATCCGAAAGTGATGTGAGAGAGAGAGAGAGCAATTAATTACATATTTTAAAAGGCATTGACCTTCATACCCATGCATGTGTTGCACACTTTTGTTTGTTGTTTACTCCATATACACCTCCGTTTCTCACAACGTACCATTCCCATATACCTCTATATTAATTTTTTTTTTATTTTGGGGTCTCACAATTTATTAATGCTATAGCTCAACTTGACAAATCCATGAATCATATTTTCAACATTTTAAATTTTTAGTCTTGTTGAAATTAAATGCTTTTAAAGTTATCTTTTCATGATTCCGTTTCGCATATCTGTTAAATAGTTTTTCAATTTAATTATTTTTTAATAAAAATAATACCACGAGTGAATAGTTTAATCGGAAGTTTTTTCATTCCTCCGGTGGGATTCAAGCACCACAGCACAAACGTATGTTAGATATTTTAATATATTTATTATATTATATTATATTGATTATCTACTTAAAATATTCTGAATATAACATGTTAGTCAAGTTAGACAAAGTTCAGGTTAGAGTTTTAACTCAATTTATTTAGTCATTAATAACCTTAATAGAAGGTAATTAAATGACGGTAGACTGTAGTGCGAGTGTGGCATATGAGAAACTGTTCCTAAAGGTTCCTTGACTGTAACGACTTTCTCTTGTTGCCATCACTTTGCCTCTTGACAATTAGAAGAGGCCTTGACATCTTTCCTACTAACATTATTTTGTGATTTCAGTTATCCTTTAGATCCAGAACCTTGTGGACACTAGCTATATGCCATCTAGTATAGTGAGGTAGGAATAAAAATAGGCCAGGTGACTTGTGTCCTAGCTTGTATTCGGTTTGACTTGTTTAAAAAAATATACAAGCTTAACCTGTATGAAAGTTTATTTTCCTTAAAAAGTCAGCCTTAGCCTCCTTAAGAAATCTGTTAGGTCTGTTAGGCAGTCTGTACCTGTTATTTAAATATATTCAATGTAAAAGTATAATAAGTGAGTGTCGAACTTATCACCTATTGAACACAATACAAGAATCAGACCATTAGACTAACGCATCTTATTGTTAATTTTATTCTTGCTTTTAATTTTAATAAGAATCAGACAATTGATTTTAACCCTAAAACCCAAATCCAAACCTACTTTTCTATTTTTGCCGTCGCCCGCTCGCTACTGCTACTTCTTTTGTACTATTACTTCTGGCGAAACTAGGCTGGGAAATTGAAAGAAGGAAAATGTTCGAAGCTAATGGAGAGTGAGAAAATCGTGTATTCATCGAAGTTGGACCATGTGATTGTGAATGATGGATGGATTATTTCTTACTTGTCACAGCGTATGAGGATATTGAGGAAATAGCGACAATGGCATTTTTTTCTATTCTATTTTCTTGTATGATTATGAGCAAGGCTATTTTAGACGAAAGCAACTGTTGAAAACTCAGGAGCTTAGTTTACTGGCACAAAATCCGTGTCTTCTTTTACTTTTTGTTCTTTTCCAGAAAACAGTATGCTTTTAGTTTAATAAGTTTTTTTAACAGACTTTAAATCAGATTAAATTTTTTACAGACCAGACTTATATTAAAAAATAGCTTGTAATAAGCTACAGGCTATATTTAGATTGGATTATCATTTAACATATTTACCTTATTAAGGCTAAAGTCTATACTGCTTCCATACCTAATGAGAAGTATTTATTAAGGTCTTCTGCTATTATTATGATGCTGTAGGATTTCCATGTGCCTGCAGCTTTAATTAGATTTTGTCCAACAACCTAACCTACTTGTGTTGTTATTATACACACACATTAAAATGCTAGCTATAGCTAGCTAAGATCGGCACATATGCATAGAACTTAGAAAATACCAAACTCATCAGAGACCAAATCCAGGAGGGGAATATATACAACAAGAAATGGTCTAATCTGGTTTAATTTGTTAGTACACGTGATCAGCACAAAGAGATAAAAGATAAATACACGTGTCTAAATCTATTTCGTAAAGTTTCTTCCATGTTCCTTTTACACGTTATTTGGTAGGAGGGACTTTGGGGGAAGGGAGAGGAGGGATTTTACTTCCCACCCCTTGTTTGGCTTAGGAAAAATATGAGGAGGGAAGGGAATTTTTTTTTAAATTTTCCCTTCCCTCGGTGGCAGAAGCTCCCCTCCAAAATTGGGGGAATTTGGAGGGGAAGAGTAATATTTATATATAATGAGACTAATATGCCCATGAGATTTTTTTCAATATCCCAAGCTTACCCTTTCATGTTATAACTTAGAACCCTAGAGTCCCATTCAGCCGCAAGCCTCTCCTTGTGCGTCTGGAAGCGAAAGCCCCTACTGGTGCATCTGGAAGCGAAAGCCTCTACTTGTGCGTCGTCTCCTCTTGGTTGCTTCATCTCGCCAGGCGCTTAACTGTTCCGTAGTCTCCCTTTGCTACTGATCTCCACTGTATCGAAGGTTATAACTATTTGCATCGATTCTCTTTTCCCTTCTTTGTCCTGTTTTTCATTGTTGGGTTGAGATTATTTTCGTGGGTGCTTGTTTGTGAAATTTCCCTTACTTCTATTACTTTTTGTTGTGTGTGCTCTACTCTGGCATATTTTGAACACTGATCTCACTTCTATATGATACACAATCTCTACACTTCCGTCTTCTTTCTTCATTGCTGTCAAACTTTTACCTCAAGAACAGGGGCAATAAGACTTCTAAACTGTTCAATATGAAACTTTTACTATACTGGCTTGTTTGTCATAGTGATTTATATGCGTGAGTTAATTTTTAAAACTAGAAGAGGTAGCTTTATGGGGTATTGAAAAACTAGAAGAGGCGGCTTCCTTCTTTGTTGCTACATAGCCTTTACCTCCATAACATCGGTAATAAGACGTCTATTGTTCCATTCTGTAGCAGTTATGGGGTTCATATGTTTGCCTTATATTTTAAAGATAGAAGAGGTAGCTTTATCATGAGAAGAATTGCAAAGGAATGGGAGATTAAGTATATATAATTTGTTGACCTGAATGCTTAAGTATTAATTAGCTCCATTCCTTTCGTGCATATGCATTTCTACAAACATTTTCTATTTACATATCTTCATTTTTAACTTATTTGCATGTAAAGAAGGAGGAGGAGGATGAAGAGATGTTCATCTAATTCCAAGCAATGCTAATGATATTCATTTAACTTATTTTTTAACTTATTTACTTCTGTAATATAGTTGAAAACTGCATGAACAAAATAGTCTTCATAAATCCAATAACATAATACTCTATATATTGTCTCTTTCTCTGAGTCTTTTGTCATTTTTTATTCTGCTGCCCGATTTGAACAGCAATTAAACATATATTAATTTGATGTAATTTTTTTCTTCATTTGTTAGATGGATTCTGAAGGGGACTTTTTGATATAATGGTGGGAAATGAGTCGGAGACTTGTGGCCTGCCTTGTTTGTCTTGTTGTTCAGTATTGTGTGGCTCAGATGTACAATCATAAGAAAAAAATTACTTATAGTATGAGTTCCACAAGAGAAATGGTACGTGAAGAAGTAATGTACATAATCACTTGTACTTCCAGTGGCCAAGATATTGTTAGAATGAGTCCACAAGCTTTTTTAGGATTATGTGATATGTTAGAAAGAGATGGTGGCCTCCAGCCCACACGGTACTCAAGTGTGGAAGAACAAATTGCTAAAACCTTTTACATCTTAGGTCATAAAACAAAAAATCATGTGGTTAAGTTTTGGTTTAGGCATTCTGATGAGATAGTTAGCTGTCATTTTCATAGTGTGTTAGGTGCTATCATTTCAATTTAAATGAAGCATGAGAAGAAGTTTAGGGAAGTCCATTATTATCTCCAATTATATATTTAATTATCACAAATTAATTCTTTCACTCTCGTTCTTTTTATAAACATATGTATTATTCTATTAAATATAATCTTATTTGAGACATTACATATGCTAAATATTAGCATCTCTTTTAACAGGTATTCAAACTTTGATTCGTAAAATTATGAAAGACTAGTACCTTCTATTAGATCTAATCACGTTGATAATTATCTGACTCTCATTGATTGAGATAAAGTGATATTACAAAAATGATAGACCTTGTATAAAAAAAATGATAGACCTACTAATGGGCTCGTGGCCTTAAATATTCTTGGGCTAAAATTGAATTAATTTGCCAGGCCCAGTTTTTTATTGTGAGAAACCCAAATAATTTTAACAAGGCCCATTAGGCAACGTTCTTGAGTTAAAGAGGCAATTGTATATGCTATTTGGAGCGTGTTCGATTCCTGTGGCTAGTATTATTTTATTATGGTTCTAGTCGTGATACTTGATGAGTCATCCTAACTTCTAGGTGCCTAAGTTTACGCTTGAGAGTAATTAATGACTTGCTCTGCCTGACATTGGTATCGCCTAGGAAGAAGGGAGACTTTATCTTATTTTTGGATCGTAGTTGAGTCTAACCATTTTTTAAAAATTTTTGTAAAAAAAGAAGAAGAAAAAGGCAATTGTGTGCACGTTTATACATGAAAGGAGAATTAGTACCTATTTAGATTAATGAGTGATTTTATATTATATAAGATAAATATATGAGTTTCATTTGGTATGTTTTATAAAATGATTACTCCTTCTTGTTCATTTTATAAGACATCTTTTAAAAGGTAGTTGTAGTCTTTTTTACAAAACATATTGATAACTTCAATGAGCATTAAATATTTGTAGTCTTTATATATATTTATATATGCCCATATCCAATAATTGTGCTGAGAGAAAATAGAAATTGATATTGTTGGAGTTTAATTTATTTAATAAAAATAATATTAAAAATTATTTAAATTGTATGAAAAAATTAACAAATTTTAATTATTTTTATAAGTACTTGTAAATCCGTTAAAAATGTAGTGAATAGAGTATTAACTTTATCCAGACGAAACACACAAGTCGAGGTTTAAACCTACGAATGTATCAGAAATAGTAAGGCACGGTGCGGAACGTATGACGCATCACATGGCTGGGGCACACATGACATGTCACGTGACTTCAATGATACTGACTGTTGCGTGGCTAAGTTAAAAATATCTTATAATTTTTATAGTTATATAATAAATTTATATATCATCTAATATTTTAATTTTATTTTTTATATATATTTAATATTTTAATATTATTTATGATATAATTTTATTTATAATTTTTTTAATTTAATATAATTTTATTTATAATTTTTTTAATTTAATATAATCTTATTTCTTAAGTATTAAGAATTAAACTAAATTAAAAAAATTATAGTTAAAATTATACTAAATTAAAAAATAATAAATAAAATTATATTATAAATAAGATTAAAATATTAAATTTATATAAAAAATAATATCAAAAAGTGCTATATAACTTTTATATAATATTTAAAAATTATTTACACTTTTGAAACTGGCTATTTTTAAATTTTAAGTTGTTATAAATATTTTTAATAATTTTAAAAAAATATTATTTATTTGTTATTAAATATACGAGCTAGCTAGTAGTTTAAATTTTAATCTAGATAATGTGTTAGTTTTAGTTTTAAATATAAAATTTTAATATATTTTATTTTTTATAAATAAATATATTTTTTTATTTTGAGATAATCCTATTTAAAATACTGTTCAGACCCATTCTACTAGCTTAACTCTTGGGTTAATATATAATTTAATATTATAAAATGGTATTTTAAAAAATTAATTAATTTTTTTAATTTATATTGATTAATAAATATTAATTTTAAAATTTTTATATTAAAAATAAAAATAGTATTATATTTTTGGCCAACAAAATTATACTCCTTCTTAATTTATTTAAATTAATTAAATAGGTATTATAATTATGATAGTTTACCACTCACATAAATTTAACTAATGTTTTGTTATATGAATTTTGTATGTTAGGTATAATATTCATGTCATGATACGGATAATTATTATTGATGATTACGTTTATTCTATTTAAAATTTTTACTTATTTACATACATATATATCTATATATTTGACTTTATTTTCACCGCTGGGCTTTAACCTCAAGTCAATTTAGTATTCTTATCAATCTCGTCATCAACCTGTGTGCCCGGAGAGTCCCGCTCAGAAAACGTGCAAGCTCAGATATCCAACGCTTTTCTTTCCCATCTTCTAAATTGGCGCACCCTCCAGGATTTCGATTTCTGAGCGACAGAGATTCTTCGGTCGCTCGCTTTTTCACTCCTATTCCTTCTCTCTCAGTTTTTCCCTCTGGATTTCTTATTGAAGATGCGTCGCTCTTCATCCAAGAAAGTGGGTCAATCCAATTCTAATTCCTCCCCCGCCGATTTCTTCCGTTCTGGTAATTCATTTCTCTTACACCTCTTTTCCCAAATAATCTCGTCTTTTGGTGTCAAAACTTGTTTTTTTCTGGCCAAACATGGTCGTTCTGTTTAATTAAAAGGATTTGCTCTAAGCTTTGATTTAAGTGTATTGTTTACTTCGTCTTCAATTTTATGTACTATGTTTTTTTTAAAATTATTTTCCTCTAATTTTCCCCCTTGGGCTTGATTGTATTTCGATGCCTGCGAACGTTCTGTTGGTCATTCTTCTTTCGTTTTAGTTTCCCTTCTTCTGAAAGGTTCATTTTTTCAGCTGATTATTTGAAAAGAAAATGTAAATTATCTAGCTTTTCTTCTACTAGCCTATGATGTTGCCCATTTATTTATTTTCTTCAAAAAAATGTAACTTTGGCTTGAATTGAATGATTTGTGATATTAATTACTCAACTATATAAGTTGGGTTTTTGTGCAAGTGATCGGTTCTTTTTGTTGTTTATAAAGTGAGCTGTCAGCATTTTCTGATTATTATCTATATAAAGCAGTCCTGAGTGAGGTATTATTCGTGTTTTTTTTTTCAATATTTATAATTAAATAAGCATTTCTTCCCTCAGCTTCAAGTAAAGCAAGTTCCAAAGAATCAGAACGGATTGATAGTCTATTTTATTCATATGGCAATGCTTCTTCTGGGTTGATTGAGTAAGTTTGCTTCATCTGAGCATGTACTTTTTTTTTTCTGTTGATATTAATGAGTTATCATTATACACCTCAAATTATTTTATTTGAGAATTATTAATTCAAATTTAAAACATGGATATCTAAGAGAAAGTGATTCTTTCTTATGGGCTGCTATAATGGAACTGTTATGGAACATCAAATGTGGTTAGGGGAGTTTCATCAGTATTCTGCTTAGCTGATCTAGCTTAGTGGGTGTTTGGATCACTCCCAAAGAATCACTTTTATGCTTTAGGAGACAAAACTCCTCTCACATATTTACTTTATACAACGCAAAATACTTAAAATAAGCTTAAACCAAACTATGTATGAAAAAAATAATAGGTGTGCTGAAGTCCATTCAGGAGTTATTTGGAATGAGAAACTGCAAATTCCCATGTAATATTAGATGTACCGAAATTCAGGATATACTCTGTGTCAATCCCTTCATGTTCAGGACATTTATCCCCTTTTCTTTTGAGCAAAAAGACATTTATCACCACCAACAAGCTGTTGGTTGAGGTGGTAAGTGGCCTTATCTCCATAAGGAGGAGAATATAAGTTCAAATCCCGAGAAGTGCATTTGTTAGAAAAGTTAAAAACTTTTTATGCTCTAAGCCTCGAAAGGGATTATACTCTTGACTAAACAAATAAAAAAAGACATTTATCACCTACTTTAGCATAAAGTAGAAGATTTCCCCCCTTTAATTTGAAAGGGCAATCCATGTTGTTGCTGATTAATTTTTTGGATACAGCCCAGAAGGAATTGAAGCACTTTGTGCTGATTTGGAAATGGATCATACTGATGTGAGGATATTGATGCTTGCATGGTAAAACTATTCTTACATTTCATTGATTCCTTGTTACCATAGCGTCTTTAGTCCGTGTTTGGAATTGATGGAGACTAATGTGTGCAGGAAAATGAAAGCTGAGAAGCAAGGATATTTTAACTTGGTAAGGGGAAATTTTTAGGTTCATATCAAAATCTATTGTCTATTCTCTTCATTTACATTAAAAGTTAGTTGCATATTCACTAATTGGAGTCTTTGATTCGATCCTTCTCTTTCTATTGGTTATTATATTTAAAACAATTTACTAACCCTAACCATTTATAGGATGAGTGGAGGAGAGGCCTTAAAGCATCAAGGGCTGATACAATAAGTAAATTGAAGAAGTCACTTCCTGATCTAGAAAAGGAGGTATATAATGATCGAATTTTTATGCTTTTTTGATGATATTCTGGAAAATTGCTTACTTAATTTTTAATGTGCGATGATGGTATTAAACTGATGACTATTGTTCTTTGACATGTAAAGGTATTGCGGCCATCAAATCTTTCTGATTTCTATTCTTATGCATTCCGATATTGTTTAACAGGTACAGTAGATGTGTTATGTAAAAATTAATTTTAGGAAAGTTCTTTCCTTTTCCTTATTCTTCTTCACAATGTCTTTTCTATAATCTCTATTTTTTCCCCCAATTTTGGCAGAAGAGAAGCAGAAAAGCATCGATATAGAGAGCATTTGTGAGTTACTTACTCTTGTGTTGGGTTCCCAATTTCCGTCCCAAGTCAACTTATTTGTGGAATATTTAAAGGTGAGTACTATTTTTACTATGTTGTTGTTTTTGATAATGATGATCATTATTGAAAATATTTCAATTTTTTTATGGACATTATTTATACTCTCAGGTTTCTCACACACTAGTGATTGAAGGAACTTATCGAATTCGGTTACTTTTCTCTGTTTTCTTAATTCAGTTCTTCTTTATCTGTACCTATACAGTTCTCTCAATTTCTATGCAATGTTCCAAGCACTTCTGAATATTACCACTCTATTCCTTATTGTAAGTCACTTGTACCTCAAACTCACATACCAAGGAATGCATTAAATTTGAAAAAAAATTCAACATTTGCCCTTATTAAGTAAGGATACTTCATTCATCTCTTCCTACATTTACACCTCTCTCCCCCTCTTTATTATAGTCAACAGGGGTAAAATGAGAAAATGGTCATTAAATTCCCTACAAGTGACTTACATTTTGGAACAAACTTTTTGGATACAAATGACTTACAATAAGGAACATAGTGGTATTGAATAACAGAAAGAAAACAGAGGAGTCCTTTCATACACTCACAGTAGCAAAATAGAATCCTCAACACTAGCTGGAACATATAACAGCTTTAGAAGCAAAGCTTAAAGCAACAGTGATGCAACACAGAATAATAAAACAACGGCTATGAAAGAACTTGGAACACCCCTTTTCTCTCGTGAGGCTAGAGACTCTACCAATCCAGACTGAAATTCCCCTTAGTTCTCTCCTCAGCTCCCATCTCATATATATTATTGCGGAAACCTTATAAGAGGGTTTATTATTTTTTCTGCCATAAAAAATGACTAGGTATTGGCCCAACAGATTTGGGTTCTTCTATACCAGCCCAAACAAGTTTTCCCTGGTCTTTAAGGTGGAAACAAGAAGTTTGGACTAGTTGCTTCTTTTCAATAGAACCTTGTGAAACAAAAACAGCATGCAGAGTTTCAATTATTTATGCAAGACCAAACCTGAAAACCTTTATGTTTTATTGTATCAGCATGGTTGCTGTTTTGTACTTTTTTTCCCCATATTTTTTCCTTTTAAAATTAGATATTAAACTGGAGGAACAAGCAAATTACACAAACACTCTGGTTAATTCATTCCTGAGGGATGCCTCCTTTATTTGCTTCTCATGTTGTAGCCAGTTAGTCTTGTTAAAATTAAAAGGGAAAGGATGAATATGTTAAAGGTTCTTGCATACTTGTATTATTGCAGACTCAGAGTGACTACAAAGTCATAAATATGGATCAATGGATGGGATTTTTCCGGTTTTGCAATGAGGTACTCTCTCCCTTTGCTTTGCAAGATTTTAATTGATAGTTATCCCGTAGGGAGATCTCTTTTTACCTTTTGCTGCGACATAAATGTCAACTTTTCATCTTATGGTTTTTAATGTACTCTCTTATTACCTATTTTTGCACTCGTTGATGTAACTACTCATATACACAAAAGCTTTGTTGTGTAAATCAAACTTACGATAAAATGGCTACTAATTACCTTCCACCATTACAATTTACAAAGACATAATCATGTTCAACGTTTTTTGTATTGCAATGTTGAGTGGAAAGTTCAGTGTTGAGAGCTGATGAAAGTAATGATGGATAAGCTATTTGTTTTGGTTTTTAATGATTATAAGTGTTATTATGCCTCCTTTCAATATCGGTCCATTTACCATAGTTGCATATGCTTGGCTGCAGACATTTAAAAATTTTATATTATGTAATACGTGCACACAAATTCGCTTATTGGTAAAATGGGTGATTTGAAAGACTTTTGAAACGAAGATGAGAGCTTAACATATTGTACTATGTAAATATTGGTAATTAATGACTGAGTGACGGTAATCTTTGTATTAAAAAAAATAGAAAAAGAAAAAATATATGTCATTCTGTTTCTGCTTGCATGGAGAAGGCCTAATTTTCTACCTTTTCCTGTACCTAAAAGAAACCCTAGGCTTTATTTTTCTGTTATTGCTATTATTAACGAATGGCTTTTTGTGGATGTGTTGTTTCTTGTTTGTTCTTATTTCAATTGTGCATCTGACAGATTCCTTTTCCCACAGATAAGTTTTCCAGACATGAGCAACTATAATCCAGAACATGCTTGGCCCTTGGTCCTTGACAATTTTGTTGAGTGGGTGAGAGAAAAGCAAAAGTAACATGATTGTATCTGCTTTGAGAACTGCTAACATTGATGATGATAGGGTTTAATGAATGAATCTGTCTTTTTTTTAACCCTTTGAAGAAGACATAACTTTATATTATAGCCTTCTCTCTAAATCATGAAAAATCCCATGATGGAATGCAATCCCAAGATTGTTCATTCTACATCGGACTCTGCCAACTTTATTCTTATTGATTTGTTAGCACTACAAAGAGAAACTGTGAGATCACCTAAAACAGATATACATGCCCATGTGGCTCAATCTGTTCTCTCTGTTTTTTTCTTCTTCTTCTTCTGTTTGGCTCATCTTCTTGTTGGCCATTTTTTTTAATACAAACAAACAAACAACAACAAAGCCTTTTCCCATTAAATGGGGTCGGCTACATGGATCATACGACGCCATTGTGCTCTGTCAAAAACTAAATCCTTGGATAGGTTATTGACCAGGAGATCCCGCTCAATGACCTCGTTGAGCGTTCTCTTTGGCCTTCCTCTACTCCTTTTAACCGGACTCCATACTATTTGATCCACCCTCCTCACCGGCGCATCCCTTGGCCTTCTTTGTACGTGTCCAAACCACCTAAGACGGTTCTCCACTATTTTCTCCGCAATAGGTGCCACTCCAACTCTTCCCCGTATTTGTTCATTACGAATCTTATCTTTTCTTGTATGCCCACACATCCATCTCAACATCCTCATTTCGGCTACCCCAACTTTATGCTCTTGTTGTCCTTTTAAAGCCCAACATTCACTTCCATAAAGCATTGCTGGTCTTATAGCAGTACGATAAAACTTTCCTTTTAATTTATCTGGTACTTTCCGATCACATATAACCCCAGTAGCCTTTCTCCATTTAAACCACCCAGCCTGGATTCTATGATTAACATCCTCCAAAATTTCACCATCTTTCTGTATAATTGATCCTAAATATTTGAACTTATCTATTTGTGGAATAACTTGATCTCCTAATCTGACCTCCAAATTACTTCTAACTTGCCTCTTAGAAAAATTACAATGCATGTATTCAGTCTTGAAAATAAAGCATTCACTTCCATAAAGCATTGTTGGCCATTTTTTTTAATATGAATTATTATTTGTTTGATCCCTTTTAAAAATACCTTTTAATACCATAGTTGTTACATGCGTTTACTTGTTGCTGATATAGTTTATACCATCATTCTTGAAAAAGCTGATGTTGCATTTTAATGCCTGTGGCATTCCCCTTTCTAAGTTTTTCTTTTAAATTTCTCAAATTTGTGTCATTACAGAAAAAGGGAAGGCCGTTATCATTTCATCGGTACATAAAAAGAGACATGACACAATTTTTATAATTATATAATGGCTGAATTAAAATAATTTTAACCGAAGCTTTTAATTTTCTCTTTAATTCTTGTTTAGAGGGAGAATAACTTGATATCTGGAA
Organism: Leucaena leucocephala; assembly: GCA_037074615.1. NCBI lineage: Eukaryota > Viridiplantae > Streptophyta > Magnoliopsida > Fabales > Fabaceae > Leucaena > Leucaena leucocephala. Next base: position 17,310,472 of record CM073555.1, on the reverse strand, counting down.
AACTCAACTATTGGCGAATTTAACAACTAACGAAGACCAACGGGGGTTGGTCCGAGTGGTAAGCGGCTCGGTATCGCTTAAGCGAGGTCTCGAGTTCGAGCCTTGGCGTACGCAGAAAATTCCTGTTGGGAGACTCACTCACCATAGCCAGGTGCGCGACGCGGGTCGGATCCGGATGTAGTCGAGGTAAAGTTCCGGTGAACCGGGTGGGCAATTAAAAAAAAAAACTAACGCAAGAGCCTCTAGTATTTGAATATTAAAATATCCACCAACATATAGAGATTATAAAAAAAAAATAACGCAATATACCTTTTGTTAATTGTGATAGCCTTATCACAATCTTTCCAAAGTCTCATTTAAATGAGATAATATATGATTTAGTTTTAAACTCATTTAAATCTCTATCATATATTAACAATATCGAATTATTGGATTATATACTGGTTTAATATATAATTATGATTATAATTTAAATATATTAAATTAAATCATACATATTTAATATTTAGATTATTCATTTTAGTTTGTGAGCAACCCTGAATTAAGAGCCATTTCGAGAGACATTTATTTTAAATATTCTATTGTATCTTTTATATGAGTATTAATAGCATTTGAGGAATAATTATTAACTAATATAAAATTTATAATTTAATGTTTACAAATTCTAAATAGTATTGATGCATAATTGTTGTTTAATATATAAGTTGGTTTAAACAGTTATAGGGTTTAGGGTTTTGTAATTTATCCCATTTATTTTCTTCTCAATTTAATACTATTTTAACTATTTTTGTTAACTTCCCATTTAATTACTCATATTAATTTTATTATATTTATTATCACACATATTCTTTCTCTTTCCCGTGTCTTTTGTTTCTAGTAATCTATTTATTATTCTTATACACTCTCTCAGCATAAATAAGGCTAGTTTAAAAAATTATATTTTTAACATATTAATTATATTTAACTAATTTTAACTATTTTTTTTATTGAAGAGATTCGATTAAACGTCTCATAAAAAAATAGAGTAAGATATTCTTTATTCTTTGAAAAAAAAACGTAAAAACATCATCATATCTTTTAATATGTTGTGTTTTTATTTTCCTTTTCATTTATAACTTTGTGTCTTTTATAATTATTAAAATAAAAAAAAAAGATTGTATCAAACAATTAAAAAAAATTGGAGAGTCCTCCCGAATCTTATAATTGACTTTGTTTTTATTTTCCTGATAATATATTTATTTTTTTTATTTTTATAATTAGAATTATAATATTTGTTTTAAAATTATCACATTATATATCTAATGTATATAATATAATAAAACTTATGTTATTTTCAATTATTTTACCTCTAAACTTGCTTTTCAATTAATCAAAGAAATAAATTTCAATTTGTCAAATATATTTTTTTACAGAAGTCTATCTAAACATAACATAAATTATATTACATTGAATCATTTTTATTCTAATTCCATTGACATAAATTAGTTAAAATAAAAATCACCTTTACCGATATTAATCTAAACGAACTGGAAGCTGTGGCTCCTATTTTCCGACTTTCACATTGAGAAGGAAATATTTGAACTAACGGGGTTAGTTCGAGTGGTAAGCGACTCGATATCGCTTAAGCGAGGTCTCAAGTTCGAGCCTTGGCAAATGCAGAAAATCTCCGTTGGGAGACTCACCCACTATAACCAGGTGCGCGATGCGGGTCGAATCCGGATATAGTCAGGGCAAAACTCCGATGAACCGGGTGAACATAAAAAAAAAAAAGGAAATATTTAACCTATTTTTGGGCCTCATACAAATCCCTACAACTGACCTAAAAGCCTAATTTTTAAAATCAGAGAAAAAAAAATCACCGAAAACATTAATGTTTTTAAGGGGAACTTTTAAGTTTTTTCATTTTTTTTCCGGTGACTTAAGTTATTTCATTTATAGCCCTATTACGTAGGGTTGTATGGCCTACATGGTAGTGGATGCCATTCATGATGTCCAATAATCCTAACTAAATACTTCAGACCAATTTAGTGATCATGGGAATGAGTTTAAGCACAAGTTATAAAAAATAAAATATTAATATATCTTAGGGTTAATATTTGCCCAGTACCTAAAATATTTTTTTAGGTACATCAAGTGTCCTAAAATTTTTTATAGTATAATTTTAACTTTAATAATTTTGGTCAAAAGTTTATATAATCAGCATTTTAATAGTTAAAATTAAAATTTTATTAGGCTTAGAGAGGATATCACATCACCTAAAAAAAATCTTACGAGATATAGGGATTCCTTCACCCTACATGGCTACATGTTACCTGGGTTTGGCCTTTACAAGATTGTTGCAATCAAATACTTAAAAATTATTATTTTATTTTAGTTCCAGTCGAAACGTTTAAAAAAATATTTTAATTTTTAAGTATTTAAATTTACGTCTGAGGATAATAGACGACTCACCCTACCTAACATATCATCTAGGAAAAAAGGAAGATTTCGCCATGCCCTATGCTTAGTTCGTATGTGAACTTAACTTTTTTTTTAAAAATATTTTTATAAAAAAAAAGAGGATGAGATTGAGCTAAACCATTTGAATAACATGGGCAAATAATATGATTTTGAAAGTGTTCATCGAAATTATTTGTCTCTACGGGCATATGCAAATGGCATGGTTGAAGGCATGAAGCATCTCGTAGTTTGATTGGGATGATTATTAAATGAGATAATTATTGTTTTATTAAAAAAAAAATTGTATCAAAAAAAAAAATTTGTAATATTATATTTAAAAAATTCAATGATCTGCTATTAGGCTCACGGACCAATTCGGATCATAACCTTCCGATCCAAAAATTTACCCAAAAAAAATAGTAATCGAATGTGTTCAGTAAAAGGGACTGGCTCGCCGTTCTGACTTTCCTCTTCCTCTTCCCCTATTGTTTCTTATTGTTCTTCGTCGTCGTCGTCTTCTTCTTGTAGATATTGATAGCCCTGAACAACATCATAGAGTTATTACTATTCAAATTAACGGCTATCAGTTTCAGGCCATGAAAGAGTGAAATTACAAAGAACAGGAGAAATGTTTACCTCAGTTCTTGAATAATTCCTTCGAGGATTTCAGGGCAAATCTCCGACCTCTTCGCCGACGGCACAGGAGAAATGTTTACCTCAGTTCTTGAATAATTCCTTCGAGGAATTTCAGGGCAAATCTCCGACCTCTTCGCTGACGGCTCTCCTGAGCCGTCACCGGCGTTCTTCTTCGTTTTAGCTGTTCGCACCATCTCTTTGCCGGAAGTCCGGGATGGGGTCGATGTCTGGCCGATGCAGATTGCCGGAAGGCTAGGCTCTAGGACGATTAATTCATACCAACCTATGGCGGCGGCGGCGCTTCTGAGAGAGTGTGGTGTACCGGATACTTCTCGGAGGAGAGGAATGAAGGGACGGTCACGTGAATTTTCAGGTTAAGAAATCAAGAATTTTACAATTAATCATTATAATGTTATCTAACTTATAATTAGATTTCCGGTCTCATATATTAAAAACTTCTATCCGAGTGGAATTAGTTAAATGTATATTGATTCTAATTTACCTAATATAATTAAAAAGAATAATAAAATTAATTTTTATATATATTTTTATTATGTATCACGTGACTCCACTCACTCTGCTACATTTATTATGTATCCAGATGATCATAGCAACATGATTTATCCCACGGAGGGAATACTGAGGAATTTTGAGTCATCTTCCTCACCTGTTTCTTCCCCCTCGCTTCTTTCTTCTTCTCAACCACATTATCCGCAGCATCTCCTACTACAAATATGCTTGTAACTGGGGCCCATTTGCTTCATCTGCTTTATGATTATCCACAGGACTTGAAGTTTCCGACTCTGGCTTTTCATTAATGTTCTTCTTTTCTTCTACCCAATCTGGGTTTGATGGACATACTTGGCTCCCTATCCGCTCCACCACATAGTCTCTGCTACATAATTCATCAGTTCTACCAACGATTATTAGATCTAGTAAAAGTAATTAGTTTATTAGAACGTAGCGAAGCAAGGTTTAAATTTTTACTAAAAATAACTCGATAGTACATCGAATATGAGATATATTTACTTAGCAAAAAAATAATTCACCAGTTCCATCTTGTCTCCGCCACCAATCTTTTCCCCATGGTTTCCCATTGATTTTCTCTTCATCTACAGAAGAAGCATGTACAGTACTTAATTCCTTATAATGATCAATGCTGGAGAACTCATCATCATAAGGAACAAATTTCTGATTCCAATCATCCCCACCAATATTATCTAGAGTTGATATTTCATTTCCCTTTACATTACAACAGCTCTTGATTTCTCTCTCATTTGCAATAAAGCTTTAACATTAAAACATGTCTTGCTATTTTTAGATCCAGAAAATGCTTGTAAAGCTAAAGCAAAATCTACTTTATTATTAATTTACGTATAGTACTCTCTCACCATTTCTTAATATAAAAATTAGTTAATTTTTTTAAATATATTAAAAAAACTAAATAAATTATTTAATTATGACTAAATATAATCTCTCAAGATGAATTCATATTACTCTTTAATCTATCAAATTAGTCAACTAACTCTTATATTAGTTATAATTAAATAATTTATTTAGTTTCATTAATCTATTCAAAAAAATTAACTGATTTTTATATTAAAGATAGGAGGAAGTATTATTTTATTAAAAATTAAAATCCAATTTTTAATAATACTCTTTCGGTCCTAAATATAAAATATATTTCCTATATTTATCAACTTTTTACCAAATTACCCTATTATACTCCTTCTAACAATAATAAAATAAAAGAAAGAGGGAGATAATTAAAGAAAATAATTATAGTATTTTAGACAAAATATCTCATATTAATTAATTTTTTTAATCTAATTAAATTAATTAAATATATTCTATATTAAAGATTGAGAAATTATTAAAGAATAAAAAAAACGAGTATGGATCCAATAAGAATGAGTTAAGGGGGTGAATCATGATTGGATATCAAGTTTAATATTAGCCCAAAAAAAACAAAATTCAAGTTTACTGAAACGGGATTTGTTTTTTTAATAAATTATTTTTTATATATACGGCTTAGTTCGAATTTAGAATATCATATTTAAGGGATATAATTATCTACTAACTATATCGGGATTTGATAGTTATTAATCTATCTATCTATTATTAATTTATATCTGAATTGGACTGTTTAAATTTAATTTTTTAACTGAATTTTTAAATAAAAAATTGTTTTTTAAAGAAATAATAATTAAGATATTATCTTTATTTAAGATTTTACCTCTATTAAAATAATTTTTAAAAAAATATAGATAAAAAAATAAATCTGTACAGTCTAAATCTAATAAATTTTGTGTTAAAAGTGACGAGCACCCCAACTGATTCGTGGTTACCCTGGACCCTTTTTTTGTAATTTTAAAATGTTGATAAATGAAAGAATCTAAAACCCTTTACTATTATTAATATATTGGCCATGTGTCTATTATTCTATCTATTGTTTGAAATTACTTTAAATTCCAATTTTATATTAAGATGATTTTATCTTTGATTTTTTTTTGTTTATATTGTGTAATTGTAAAATCTTGATAAATTAAGGAAACTAAAATTATTTAATAATATTAAGATATTCTCCATGTCTGCTATTAATATATTAATATTATTTTATTTCAAATGTTTCTAGTTTTAATACCAAGAATGTATTATTCAAAGAATTTTGCATCCAATGAAAATGAATCCGTTTGTGTAAATAGTAAGTGTGAATTTATTGCTTTATGGATGAACAAATAAGAGAATAATTATAGCATAGGGAAAAACCCCGGAACCAAACCTCACGGTGGTGGAATTGGTCTTTTGGGGCTCTCCGAGGGTCTTCTTGAAAGACACTGCTACTTCATTCTCTTTGCCCTTGGACTCTGCAATCGCCGTCCTTGACTTCTTTGACTGCAAGGGCTTCTTGGGAGTCTGAACCTCTTTGGCCGGAGTGGGAGGGGTTACTATCATACGAATCATGACAGAAAATTGAATCGGAAAGTCAAACAGATGGAAGATTGAATCTAAAGGCCAAACAAAGGGAAGGTTTCTGATAACTGGCAAGTCGTAGGGTTTATGCCTTTATAGTTTTAGGAAATAAATAATTAATTTAATTAAAATTTAATATAACTTTTAGTTCTTCAAATTTTTTTTATTTTAGTTTTTATTTTTAAAATTTTTAATAATAAATTTTAGTCTCTCAAATTTTTTTCTGTTTAAAACATTGATCCCTTTAAATTAATAAAAATTTAGATATTTTTATCTTTTGAAAGATCAATATGTTTAAAAATTGAGGAACTAAAATCAAAATATACCTTAGAGGGAGTGTTTTTCAGAAATTGCCTAGAAAAAAGCAAAAAAAAAATACAAAGAAGAAAAATTAATTATTCTGGCAATAAAAAGACAATAATAAGCCAGTTATTAGATTCGCTTAATCTATTAATTAATTATGTATTATGATTTCTTTAATGTAGTGTAAATGTAAAAATATAATGTATATGTAGATGCATTACGAGTTTTTAAATATTACTATGCATTATTAAAAATACTTAAATATTGATCATTGCTCTCCTATTTATGCATCCACTTTCATACTTTGATTTATTCCCTGCCTTTGCGGTTACCTTTGACTTTTTTCTAATTTTAAAATGTTGATAAATGAAGGAATCTAAAAGCATTTTCTATTTTTAAGATATTCACCATATATGTTAAAAACATATTAAAATTATTTTATTTTAAATATGTCTATTATCTATCTATCGTTTCATTTTAGTCCTTTCTGGTTTTGTTTTCTCTTCATTGTAAGCCAAGAAAGAATATATATATGTAATATGAGGGAAACTGGGAAAGAGTGGGATAAAGAAACCAATTTGTGGTCTAAAAGGTCCTAATCAACGGTTAAAGGTACTGTTGTCATCTTTGTAGGAAAGAAAGAAACAAGAAAAAGGGGTTTGCCCACATTTGCAGAGGATGGTCAAAAGTAGCTGTAATAACGACCGACTTAGGTGAACTCAACATTTTTTTTTAATTTTTATAAAAAAAAAAAATCTCAAGCCTTGCCCACAAACAGATAAATGAGTCAACTTTGTTGGAGTCCTCGTCAAACTTTTTTTTTATAAACTTTGTAAAAAAATTCTATCTAAAAATTTTATTAATTAAAAAAATCTAATATATTTCTATACACAAAAATATCAATACTCAAATTCAAGTCTTCATATAAAATAAAATTTTTAAATAGAGATTTTTTATTAAATTTCTTCACGTTTTACTCCCTCTTGATGTTTTTTTGTAAGACCCTGTTAACAAGTTTCATGAGATTAATTTAATTAGTTAAAAGTAAATAAAAAATTTAAAAACTTCCCCATACAACCCCGCATATCCCATTCCCATATATAATTGATATAGTTAATTAGAGTGTGAGACGTGGGGATGACGGAAAGGGGAAGAATATAAAAAATAAGAGTATTTTTTTTAAATGGTTAGTACAAATTTAAATTTATATAAATTTTAGTTTTTGTCTCTCAAATCTTAAACTATAAATTTTAGTTCTCAAAGGATAATAGTTCAAATATTAATTGAATTATAGAAATTAATGTTTTGTATTGAAAAATGAGTAAAGTAATACTTGATATTTTAATCTTATTTCTCATATGCGGCCAGTATTTTAATCTTATTTGTAGTATAATTTTATCTATAATTTTTTTAATTTAGTACAATTTTATCTATAATCTTCTTTCTCAAGTACTAAGAATTGTACTAAATTAAAAAGATTATGAGTGAAATTGCACATACACCACGAATAAGATTAAGATACTGGCCACATCTAAAAAATAAAATCAAAATATTTTGTGCTACTTTACCCTTATAAAAATTTAAAAAATTAAAATATATAGTTTAAAATTTGAGAAACAAGGATGAAGGTAAATTTAAAGAATATAGATTATATTAACCATTTTAAAGATGTGTCATGAATGTTTTATAAATTTTGTAAAAAGTATTTTATTAAAGAGTAATAGATAAGATATTATATGTAGAACAAAAAGAAGAATATGGTTTTCTTACCAAAAAAAAAAGAAGGGAGAAGAATCTGGTTTAATTATTTTTCAGTAGCATTTCATTTCTGACTTAACAACTAGTCTATTATATACGTTTTTTTGGCCAAAAGTATTATATACGCTTAACCACGTAGGATTAAGAGGATAGATCAAGTTTATCAATTATAATCTCACTTCATAATTTATAAGAAAAATACCATCTAAAATTTAATTTAACTATAGTTATATTAAACAATTTTACATTTTAAATTTAGTTAATTAAAAAAACTATATTTTATTATTTAAATCGTGTATTATTATTTATAATTATCCCATATTTATACCATCGACTTTCAGTGATCATGTTAATGTCAATTTCGAAGTAAGCTAAGAACATGCTTCATCATTAAGGCCATATGATCATTTGATTGAACAACCGGTCAGAATGGCGCTTCGTGTGTATAAATGTCTGTTACGAAATACGAGGATTGAATATAGGGAGAAATTTTTTTCCTCTAAACAAGATCTAAAATTTGAATATTCAAAATAAAAAAGTCATCCTGAAAAAGGTACTATGATCCTAACATGTATTTTCTAAATTAAAATGATTTTTAACAAAAAATGTGCTAATATTTCAAAAATAAATATCTATATAATTTATGAAATTAATAAAATCATATTCATACTATTCATAACTCATTAACATTAGTCATCTTATTTCAACATTCATGCAATAAATATAAAAACATAAAAATATCTACTTCTATAAACAATTCTCTTAGTTAATGGTTAAAATTTGAATTTGATCATTAATAATTCTTTTAAAATTATATTATTATATTAAATACATATTATATTAGAATTTTAAATGTATTTAGAGACAATTTTAATTGAGATGATATCAAGAAAATATAGGCATCTCTCTCCAAATAAATATCCAAACATCGATTCATGTTTTCATACTCATTGGATGTTAATTAAAACAAATAATGTATTGATTTAACATAAAATGATTTAAATTATGACAATATAATTATAAATTTTAAAAATATAAAAAAAGAAATTAAGATCCCTAAAGTCAAAAGTAAAAATTAACATCTTAACAACGGGTCTTTATCGTATTTATTGCAATTCAATTAAATTTTTAAAGGGACCTTTTATAAATTGGATGGGAGCAAATTATGGTAGCTGAGTGAGGAATGGCCTAATGGGTTAATGCCAACAACCAGCAAAAACAGAGGTCTCTACAAAATTTGAAAATCCTAAGAACAAAAAACAAAAGCAAATTATATGAATTATTATCTCCGGGATTCCTGCCAGTTTTTCTGACAATGCTATAAGACTTATAAGCTGCTAATTGGATGATAAAGAATGAACAAGATTCACAAAATTCAAGTTCAGAAGAAAAAGAACCTAATAATTTGATCCTTCTTTTGTTATGGATTTGAAAATGAGAAGGCATAAAAAAAGGAAAAATAAAAAACTAAAAGTTTCAGAACGGGCGTAACAGTTACAGATCAAGAAGATGCAGAAGAACCTATGATCAATGGTGAAGAAGGAGGAAGAGGGCGTCTGGTTCTACTCCTTCCTCTGCGCAATCTGGAACCAGAATTCGCCGGAGATGATGTCGCCGAGGATGCTGAATTCGAAGCAGTCACTTTACCATTATCATTAGCGGACTCACACTTTAATGCTTGCTTCTCTCCTTCACAACAGTGCTTATCTTCTATTCTGTGATGCCTCACCTTCGTGGAGTTCAATGTCACCGGAAGCACACAATTGCACAAAAACCCTGCATCTCAGTGAATCGCTAATCATCAATACCATAATCCACAGTTCCAAACCAACAAATCACCAATCCTTGACAGAAATTGAAATCTGAGATGGAACAATACCGATTCTGGCAAGACGATTCACCCAATTTGGTATAGGATTTCCGGTAAGTCTGATACAAGCATCGTTACAGAAATGGTTGCAGTTCTTGGTGATGAGATTATAGGCATTCCCTTTGTACTCGCCGGCGAGCTCCTCCATCAGGCGCCTAACCTCATCGGCTCCCATATCCGTCTTTCCGATCAGTATCGTCTTCCTGAACGTGAACCCGTCGCACCGTCTAGGTTCGCCTTCGAAGATTCCCGTGGTTGAGTACTCGTGAGCTCCGAAAGCATACTCTACTCCGTGAACTACATCCAAATAGGAATTCCGAAACTATTAGTTTCCTGAGAAATTACAGATCTGAAAATTCAAATTCAAACTGAAAGTGATTTGACCTCGAAGACTAACCTTGAACGCCGGAATGGTACACACCAAGGCCGAACCAGTACGCGTAGCCGTTAATCGGAGTCAGATCGTACACATTGAGGTACACCGGCACCGATCCTGAACTGCGTCTCCGGGAACCTTTCCTGCACAGCATTTTACGGCGTCGCTTTGTTGGGCTACTTCGACTTCATTTCAAAAAGAAGCTTCACCGATCGATCAGAGAACTTTTGGAAAAGAGAGATGTTGAGCAAGTTTCTTTGGCTAAAAGGAAATTAAAATTTAATAATTTTTTTCTCTCATTTGGGAGGGTGTGAATTTTGAAATCAGGTAAGAGAATAAGAAGGTTCTGATAATGGGTTCCACCGGCGGCAGGTGGTGCCGCACCGTCTCTGTAATTTTCAGAGCGCGAGGGGCGTATATAAAATCCGTGTTTGTACATGAATGGCCTCCTAGTTGGAGCGAATTTACCAAAATAGCCCACTTTGAGCTGGTCTCTTTCTCAAGCTAAATGAGTCTCGTGCACAAGAGTTATAAATAATATATATATATTTATTGGGGACCCTGTAAATTGATAATGATAACGGGAGCTCTCATTATTTTCAATTGAAATTTTATATTTTTATTTGTCATTATTTTTTAGAAGGCCATAAAATGTCATTTTGCCCTATAAATAAAGTAATTTTTATTGTGAAAATTGCTGAGAAATCTCTTTTTATAAAAATTATTATTTAAAAATATCTTAAATTTATATAAGGATTCAAGTATAATTTATTTGTAATATGTTTATGTATAACATATATTTAAATATGTATAAAAATGATTTAAAAATCTAGATCTTTAAAATATAGAGCAGATGGCACCACAGTTGGCTTCTATCAGCTTCCGTCATCACAACAGCAAACTAACTTTCATTAGATCTCCTTTTATGTCATACTGCATCGCCTATGAGTTGGGGGGGGGGGCGAGGGAGAGAGAGAGAGTAGGAGTGAGACGGATGGGCATTGCAGAGACGTTGATGGCGTGCGTCGTTAGGTACTGAACAAAAAAATAGACTCGAGGGCAGCACAGAAGTATAACAAAGTTATTATTGATAATTTTATCTAAAAGATTTTCAAACTTCCAAAACACCTTCAATTTTAAAAGGTTGATAGACTAAGAGAGAGGAGCAGAAGAAGATAACAAAATTTTCTTCCCCTCCTCTCTATTTTCTAAATCAAACAAGCCTTTCTCTTGCCCTTCTTCTACTCTTTTTTTTTTAAATCTCTAATCAAACAATACCTTACGTATTTTGAGACAATAATTTTAAGAATAAGGATTTTTGAAGCAATTTTTTTTATATTTTATATTATAGTACCATGTAGATGTAAGATCCAATTATTTGAAAGGAAAAAGTGTTAAAGGAATGCTGTATTGGGAAAAAGGAAGTAATGCTTGGTATAATGATGGCGTGGGGGGGGGGGGGTTCTTTATTATAATAAATGAATTAAGGAGTGAGATGTGATTAGTGGAGATATAATAATTTAAAAAAGAGAAGGAAGAAAGGTGATGATGATTGGGATGGAGAAAGAGGGATGGGGCCCACACAGGGGAGGAAAGTGGGGTTAACTGAACTAGTTTAATTTTAGCTTTTGAGATTAGCAGAGAATAGAGATTGTGATTAAAATGAGAGTGATTGGAGTGTATGATTGATGAGTCTTCCACACAAAGTCACGTAAGTAAGAGGATAGGAAAATTAGAAAGTGACTGACTTTGACCGGCCAGACAAAAAGGAGTCGTTAAGGGAAGCAAATTAACTAAGACCTAACTCCTTCAATTTGGAGTATGTATGAAAATATCTGAATGAATATTGTCTAAGTTATTTTGTTTGGATGTCTTCATTGAATTACTTGGAGCAGTTCAATGTCCAGTGATTTCGACGACAATATTTAGAACTATATTTGCAACTTATTTTTCAATAATTTTTTTTTGAGATGTAATATGACTACTTTTAAATTATAATTGTTTTTTTTTTTTAAAAAAAAGAGGATATGACTTTTGTTTTATTCGGAAATGGAATTAGTCTTAGGTAAAGTTTTAATTACGTTAACGTGATCAAGGGTCTATAAAAAGGGGAGTTTTTTTTTTCTTTTTTTGACCAGCTAATAATAAAGGGAGTTCATAACAGGTAGATAATAGCATAACATTTAACTTTCTTTTTTTTTTACACATAAAAAAGTTTTATTTATTTTAGTAGTATAAGGAAAGTTTGAGTTAATTACTTATATTTTAGATATTTTTGGTACGTTACTTCTAATTTAGTTTTATCATTTAATTAGAATCTTTTACTCTGCGTTTGTATGGGAAGAAAATTTAGGAGGAATTAATATGATGTGAGAAAATTCTCAAAAATAATAAATTTTTTTATTATTTTAGAAAATTTTTCTCCTAATATTATTTTCCTTTATTTTTCTCTCTATCCAAACATATCAAAGAATTGTCTACTTTTCAATAGATCAATTTTTATAAATAAAATTATATTTAAGTCTCATATAAGCAATTTAATTATAAATAAATTTTAAAAAATTATCAAACGGCTATAGAATTTCATAGGATATGTGATTTTTTTTTTAATTATGAAATGACAGAACTATTGAGAAGAAAATAATAGAGAACTATTTTAGATATTTTTGGTACGTTACTTCTAATTTAGTTTTATCATTTAATTAGAATCTTTTACTCTGCGTTTGTATGGGAAGAAAATTTACGAGGAATTAATGTTATGTGAGAAAATTCTCAAAAATAATAAATTTTCTTATTATTTTAAAAAAATTTCTCCTAATATTATTTTCCTTTATTGTTCTCTCTATCTAAACATATTAAAGAATTATCTACTTTTTAATAGATCAATTTTTATAAAGTATTTAAATCTCAAGTAAGAAATTTAATTATAAAAAAAATTTAAAAAATTATTAAATGACTATAGAATTGTATAAGATATGTGATTAATTTTTTTGAATTATAGAATGACAGAACTATTGAGGAGAAAATAGTAGAGAATCGTCTTAGGTGGTTTGGACACGTACAAAGAAGGCCAAGGGATGCGTCGAAGGGTGAATCAAACAGTATGGAGCCCGGTTAAAAAGAGTAGAGGAAGATTAAAGATAACGCTCAACGAGGTCATTGAATATTGAACAGGATCTCCTGGTCAATAACCTATCCAAAAATTTAATTTTTAATAGAATATAATGGCATCGTATAATTTATGTAACTTATCATATTTAATAAGATAAGATTTATTATTGTTGTTATTGTATAAAATGACAGGACTATCTATGAGATAGTGAATGCATATGCTACACGACAACATTAACCTATAAAAAATGTATTGTCAATAATTTAATGCACACCCGTCATAAATTTATAAATATATAGATGTAAAAATAATTAAATAGATACTTACACTATTAAAAAATATTTTTTTCACTTTTTTATTATGATTTTTTCAGATCATTAATGTTACAAATAAAAAAGACAAGTTACTTGTATAAAAAAAGGGGTAAGTTACAGTTGGTTACCATGCTTTTTGTTGAGTAATTTCCTATGCTCGTTTTCTAGTCCGAGGAGGGACAGGTTTTCCAAGTTACTTAACTTAGGGTGTGTTTGATTGTGAATTTTGAAAAGTCAAAAATACGTTTAATAAATTTACTTTTACTCACCTATTATTTGGATTTGTTAGGCTATTAGGGCATTTTTTTTCTCAAAAAAATCATTTGAAAAAGGGAAAGAAAAGCAAGAAAGTTGATTTTGACAAAAATAATTCTAACTCGCTTTTGTAGACGTGTTTTAAAATTCTTATGTTGGGTGACCAAACATGTCCTTATAAATGTTGGTACTTGAATCAAGAAATTCTATTTGTTGGAGTCTAGGCATAAACATTTTTTAGTTTTACTAGGCGTAAATCAAGTTTCTATGCGGTATATAAAATTTAATAAAAATTATATATTGTTTATGACTTATCAATATAATAATATGATTTATTATATATTTATTTCCCAAAAAAATAAACGAAATGTTTATGCTTTTTTTTTCCTAAAATAATTTCCCCCTCGTAAATCTATTCTGCAAGTATCCTTCTCTCTTTTTTCAATATTGTGATTAATATAGATTGAAATGGTATAATTAAGACTAGTCTTTGAATGTTATAATTTTATTGAAAAAATAATTCTAACTAATTTTAATAATATTCTTTTATTTGTGTGATTTCGTTAGAAAGATTTTATGGAAAATGCTAAAAATATTTTTGTTAAATTATTTCATTCAACATATTTTTTACTCTAATAATTTTTTTAAATTTTTTTATAGAGACTAATAATATTTTAGACTGAAAGAAAATTAATAGACTAAAATTTATAAATTAAAATTTAAAATATTAAAACTAAAATAAAGATAAATTTTTTTATTCACGGTATAAAAAATATGTTAGTAGTTTTAGATGATTAGATCCATGAGTATATATTTTTCTTAAAAAATCAATTATATATAAAATGAAGAAAATTATATAATCAAAGTTGGGATTATAGATTTTGCATTTTTAGATCCATTCATGAGTATATTTAGTTTTACGTTAAAAATTATGAAGAACAATCTCCATTTAAATATAAGGTTTTTAATATAGAATTGAACATATTATATATATATATATATATATATATATATCAAACTTTGGCTTGTCATTCATGCGCGCATGTGTATATTATTTGTAAGATCACACCTAATTTTGTTTTCTAATCCAGTTGATGTGAATATAATGAAGTAATTTTATAAATTCTGGTGAGGTGCATACTCGAAGTAACATCAGATTCTATCATAAATAGCAATGGCAGCATATGCTCTCATAAAAACCGCGATGTGCAGACAACCGGGATGATAAGGCGGCAGAGCATGGCTATCAACAACGCGACACTTCCCTTCTATCCTTTTTTTTTTTATACGAAAATTTTTAGAAAAAAATTAGGCTTACTTACCATCCAAGGGTAGAACGAAGTCTCATTTCTTTCTAGGCGATATCAATATCAGGCAAGGCGAACTGTCTATTATCTTCAAACGTAAATCTAGGCACCCAGGAGTTAAGATGTCTCTCCAAGTGTACACAATAAAATAATACTCTTTAGAGATCGAACAAACTCCAAATAATTGTATGTCTCACTCCTTCGCCAGTTGAACTCACGGACGATAGATTTCTGCCCTAATTTCTTCTCGTTCAACATCAGATCCCCCATAATGGGTTGGCCCATTTATTTAGCACACCCTACCTAACAGTGGAACGATCAATCTCTCGTAGGAAGAAAGATTTTATCTTCTCTTTGAATTGTTAGTGAGCCTAACTTTTTCTAAAAATTTTAATATAAAAAAATATTTAAATTTTGTTGGAAGAGATGCTCGCATTTGATTGATGTCTCAAATATGATTATTTTTAATAGAAAAATATCTATACTTAACAATATACATATATAAAATTATATTAAAATTTAATTTGTCATTCGATATCTTATTTATTGCAAGATAGTTAATTGCGAAAAAAAAGTAAGCAACATCTTCTAAAGTTTATAATATGCCCTTTTTTTTTCTTTTAAATGAGGAATAGGTAAATTTTTTTTCAAATATGCAAGATTCTACCTTTCTAATATATCGTTTTCTTGATGCTATAATGTAATGTAAATCGGCCAAAATAAAATACTTTCTTTAGTTCTTAATATGAGAAATAGATAAATAATTTATTAGTATTAAAAAAATTAGTTAAGTTAATTATTTATAATAAATATATATTAGTATATCTATAATACTTTTTATAATAGTATGTATTCTAACTATCTTTCAATAAAAATCTCTTTATTATATATAATCAATAGAGATATTATAAGAAAAATTATAATTTAAGAGATAAAATAAATAAAAATTTTATATTTAAAATAAAAATAATTTTATTTTCTAATTCTTATATTTAGTATTAATTTTTTTTTTGGTATAATACTAGAAATATTATATTAGAAGGAGCAATCACCATTGAACATATGCCCAACAAACACTAACGAGACCAAACAAAGCCCAACAACAACAACTATCAATGACCAACAGGAAGCAAACTCATGATACTCCTCCCAACCTAAACAAAGTTTTTCTAGTATAACTTATTGTGCCGTAGATTTAACTGGAAAAAAAAGTGAGATATATGATTATTTAAAATATATTTAATCTCTATGGAGTATCATTTTATTGTAGTTTCAGTCGCGGCGTTTGGAGAGACATCATAACTTCTGAGTGCCTAGGTTTACGCCTGAGGGTAATAGACAGCTCGCCTTGTCTAACATTGGTATCGTCTAGGAGGAAGGGAGATTTCACTCTGCCCTTGGATCGTAGGTGAACCCAACCCCTTTCCAAAAAATTTCATATAAAAAAAAGTTTTTTCTAGTAAAAGTAGGGGTATTCCTTGGCCGATAGTTTAAAAATTAATCATTTTAAACTATATAGATCATCGAAATGAGTTTTATCTCTCATAATAAAATATTTTTTTATACACACAGCTTAACTCGAACTCATGACATCATGTTTAAGGGACACATCTATTTATTTACTAGTTATATCACACTTTATTAGTTAAACAAAGCTTTTATGTGCATGGAATTCTAAGAAATATGTTTAGAAATTTATCAACCAGCTGTATAATTGATGACTTTATAAAACCAAAAAACTATTTTAAAAAGATTCAAACTCAAACTCATTAGTGAGGTGATAATTTTAATCTAAATCTATCAGCCAGTTTTGACAACACACATCCATGTGACAACAAAAAGTTTTGAATTCTCCATCTTTTGAAAACTTGACCAAATTAATAGGCTTTGGATCTTAATTAAAATTTCCTGGGTTCATCACAAAAAAAGCTGTGTTTTTGGTTTACAATGCCTACGATTACAAAGATATTTTGAAAATAATTATTTACAAATTTAAAGACTAAATATTTGAAATTTACACCCACATATTACATTCATCCAATAAGTTTTTATCAAATTAAAGTGTACGATTACTTGTTTTTTATTACAGTTATATTTGAGATCAATTGATGAAATGATTGATAAGAAAATTATCGGAAGATATGAAGATATGAAACAAGATAGAAAGTGATTTTGTTTTTCTCAAAGATGTATAAGGAAAAGAATTGTCATTGAAATGTGCGGATTAAAAAAGTGTATTTTTTAATTGAGAAAATATCAAAAAACATCTATTTAAATTTTAAAATTTTAAATTAAGATTTTTTATAAAAAAAAAGTTATAAATAACTTTATAAGAGTTATAAATAATTTATAAAATATAATAAACGAAATTTCAAAATTTAGATGGGGGTTATTTGAGATTTTCTCAATTCAATTTTATTTTTTAGTTTTTTACAACTAAAATAAAATTCTGGTCAAGTTCCCTTCTGATGTGAATTTGTGTGTTGGGGGGGGGGGGGGGGGTTTGGGTTCAGACCATAAACCCTTGCCCCTGAACAATCCCAATTCGCAACTTTCTTTGCAATTTGCATTCTATACTGTGAGAAATTTGCTTTCGTCAATGGATCGTCTTTCCCGTTCCCTCAGAAAAACCCTCATCCAGTTAATTCACCATCAACGACATGGTTTATCATTCTCTGCTGCTACAGCTAGAACCAACATCGGCATTGCCATGTTTTGTTTCGGAAGGACTTGCTCTTACATCTCCGAGATGCGCAAATCAGCTTTCGAAGGAAACATCCTTAGATACCTCCGAAATGAGATTCAGTGCGAGCTCGAAAACTCTCCTCCAAAGCAGGTTTATTCCTTTCCCGTTTTACTTTTGATAATTAACATTACATTGTCTATGATTGACTGTTATTCGTTCTTAATCCGTGCTTTTATGTTCGTTTGGGTGTGTAATGGATTTTGATTAAAGACATTAGGGTCATTGGAATTTGCTTTACAACTGAGAGAACGCTGAATAAGAAAAGAACTTGAAACAATTTGATTCTCGAAGGACTGCTTTGAATTTGGAGTTTGGGAGATCAAATCATTTTCTATTTATTGTTGTTTTAAGCACTGGATTGTTGTGATGGGAATTAACAAACTATATTCGATTTCTTTATGCAGGGGGTGGCGAGTTCTAAGTAAAATTTCAGCTTTTATTTTGTCTTCATTCCTGTTAGACATTAGACTTGCTTCCGGGAAATTTGTTAAATTTATTCTTTTATATTTTGGCAAGTTACACAAAACACATCTGTTCCTTTCATCAGTTGTTTGCCCAGAGAGACTTGATCTTCCAAAGGTGGTTTTATTTAGAGAATGTTGGAGAAGAAAAGAAAGCAAATATTAGAACCCTGAAAAGCTTTTTTGATATTGGAATTTGGTGGATAAAAGTATTTTCTATTTCGTTGTTGCTAATGCGCTGAATCTCATGATGGAAATGATAATGAGAAATTTTTGTTTCTAAATTAATGGAAGGGGGGCGACTGGTTTCCAACTTAATGAAGTTTCACTCTTTATGTTTTCTATATCTTACATTATCTTATCAATTATGTATGGTTTCGGGTAATTTATTACCTTTATTCTATCAGATTTGGGGAGTCTAAACAAAACATATCACTTCCGTTCTCAAAAATATCTAATCCTTGTCCGTTTGCATGTGGGTAATTTGGGCTGTTAATGTTTTGTAGCCTGTTACAAAGTTTGGCTCATTTATGGTGGATGATCGACCTGGCGAACAATGGATTAGATTGAAGAGAAAATTTGGGGATGAAGATATTAAAGTTGAAGTCAGCTCATTTGATGGGGCCGTTACTATTCCAAATTCAGGTGGTGCTGGAGCTACCAAAGAGGAAGACATGCAGCTTCACATTACATTCATTGTCGCCATATCTAAGGGAGAAGGCGGTAGGGACTTGGAAATCATGTGTTCTGTTTGGCCAGATACTATAGAGATCAAAAGGCTGTTCGTACGTGCAAGTGATAATTATAAGCTAAATCAGCCTTATGCTGGTCCCGAATTCAAGTGGGCTTTATTTACTCTGTTCCACTTCTGCTTTTTCACTTAAAAATTTTTTACATGATAGCTGAGTTAGAATTCTATTAATATACCTTGTTCTTTTGGTTCTTGACAGGGAATTGGAGGATGCGTTGCAAGATAGCCTTTACGAGTTCTTGGAAGCTAGGGGTATAAATGATGAACTTACTGTTTTCTTACATGAGTACATGAAAAACAAGAATAAAACGGAGCTCATTAGATGGATGGAGTCGGTTAAGTCTTTCATTGAGAAGAAATAAAGGTTAAGGAATTGGATTTTTTTACCCCCTTAGATGAAATAGACCATTAGGTCATATGTAGTTTTGTATCATGCATTTTCTTTTTTAATTGGACCATACTTTGTTTGAATAGTTGTTTGGGCGTAATTTCTTACAACAGAGAAAGGCCCTATTGTAACTGGCTTTTTTGCTTCATCCTCTCATTGTCCACCCACCATTCTTCCCAAAAAACAGGAACTACAAAAACAGTGAATCACCATATCTTTCTTCAAGAGTTATTTTTCCAGTTTCAGAGAATGTTACAATTTACCAATAGAGAGAAATAATGCATGTTCATTTACTTTCATAATTTTCATATTTAGTATAGATTTGCATTCTTTCAAATTTTCTCCTTTCTGCAATCTCAATTTGGTAGAGGGATGGACAAAAAGCATATGGGGTCCCTTGTTTAAGTAAAATTTAGGGAGAATTACTATAAAGTATCAAGGAAAGAAATATAATTATTAAAAAGTCCCATAATAAGTGCGTAATAAGCAATAATAAGTTATGGTATTGGAAATGACAACAGATCTATAATTGCTCATTTGTTTTAGGAATTTTTAATGATTACATTCTTTTTTTAGGACTTCATAGTAGTTTTTCCTAAAATTTATTACTCCAATGGGCTTTAGGCATGTTTGTGTTTATTTTTCCTAGAACTGGCACTCTCAGTTTGAGAGAGAAATTGAGAGGGGATGCATTTTCTTGAATAAGTGGTGACAGTTGATTATTGATGAATAATAAGCTAGTGGAATAATAGTCAATTGCTAAATTATGAAGGCAGTTTAATTTATGTGGTGGGCAGCATGTAGTTAGATATCTTCTTAAAGGTTTATGAGTGGTTTGAGTTTGTTCTGAAAATTGATTGCCGACATTACTTGTATTTCTTCAACTGTCATTTTCCGCTTCACGTGATGCACCAAACAAAGCTCTGTTTTGCAGTATGAATTCTTATTAACATTTTCGTTCGTATTTCCTGCAATTTTTTAACTTTACATGTATCACTCACATTTGTTCGGTATCACATTTGAAATCGTTGGATTATGATGTCTCTTGTTCTCTCAGAATTGTTTATAGGGTTTTAGGCCTGAATTGGTCCTATAGGTTTACAAGACCTAGATGCAATGTTACACTCGTGAACTTGTTATTTAGAATAATGATTGCCTTGTGTCTAATGATTGTTAATTAGTGGATAATGACATTAGTTTAGTTTAATGTTAGCAAAGTCACTATTAAAATCTTGAATCTGATTCTTTGCTAATGATCCACAAGTTTCAATAATTTCACCCTTAAATCTGCTGAGCTTTCTTTCTTATGTATTTTCCTACATATGTATTCCAGGCTCTCCAAAGTTATTATATTACTTTCAACAAATAGTAATATAAAGTTATTGTATTACTTTTAATAAAGTTTGTACACATGTTATCTATTTTATTTTTTTTAAGTCATATTTATAAATAAGAAAAAAAATAAAAAAAAAATATATCTTTCTAAATTCTATTATTATCAAAGTATTGCTCTCATCAAATTATATTTTGGCAACCTATTGAAAAATAAAATATGTTATTTCTAAAATGAAATATAGTCTACCGAAATCGATATGATGGGGTTTAGAGGAAAGTATTTTTTTATAATTTTTTATTATTTATAAATTTAATCTTGAAAAAATAAAGTGGATAATACGTGAATTTGTCAGTTTAAAATATTTAGTTAAATTAAATTTAGATAACAGTTAGAAAAATATTAAACTTAAAAAAAACTTACGAATATCTAGTGTTTCCCAATAAACTTCTAGGGTCTTTATTTAAAGGGATATGCATTAATAGTTTACGAGTACTTAATAATAATAGTTAAGTGTATGGCATGTTGGAATTCTTTTTCCATTTAGTTTAATGTTAACAAAGGTGCTATTAAAATTAGGGAAATTAGGGAAAAATTGCTCTTGAAAATTTTGTTGATAAGAAAGATATGATAAATTTTTATATATAAAAAATATTGATTAATTTCTTCACACAGTGTGTATATATAACTACTGTATAATTTTCTTCTGGTAAAAAAAAAAGTACTTTAGTAATAAACATATGTTGTTCTAATAGTATTAGTTAGGCGTGAATGGCATGTGTGAATGAATTCCTCTTTCAACTCTATCCACACGTCAAACTCATAAAATAGTGTCAGGCAAGGTTACACAGATAGAAAATTAGATGTTAAGAAATCTTCTTGAAATGGATTTATCGTTAGTATAATAAGCTCATGACGCCTAAAAAGAATTTGAACTTAGACAATATAAGTCAAACATACGTTCGGCTCATGTTTCCTTGGTCAATTTTAACCAGAAAGTTTTCACGTGGAAACTACGTGTATCTGAATTTTTTTTATAAATCAATATTATTTCGAGAGTGTTAAAAAAAATTATCTTAAATATTAAAACACTAATACTAATTATTAAAAAATTAATATTGACTCTTAATATTTTTATTAGTCAAAGGTGATATTATTAATTTTTAAAGCTTTAATATTGATAAAAAAAAAATTAGAATACCCATAACTTCTAGGTGAAAATTTATGGAGCAAAATTGTACTTTAATCCTTTGGGATTTAGATATGCATATATGAATGCAAACTTCTGATTCGCTCCTTGGTTAAGATTCAAACCAATAGGGGTAAAATGGGTAAGTAAATAAAAAAAAAGGACTCGAAGGGCCAAGAAACTGTGGGAAACAGCAAAAGTACAGTGTAACTAGCCTAACTGAGATGTTGATGTCAATTGAAATTTTTCATATCCCATCCTTTTGTTTAAGACAGATGACAGACAATCTCTTCCTTTTGATTATCATAAGATCTTTAAGAGGAAGATGCAACTTCTTCTTGCTTCAAAATTTCGCCCAATCCCAGCAAAATGATGGCTCCACATGCTTTAATTGGTGCATTTAAAGCATTTTCTTTCTTTCTTTCTTTGTTAAGAGGCAAGACAAAAGCTTTCCCCCCACACAAATATTTTAATGTAAGAATGGTGAGGACTGAGGCTTGCCACCACAAGTAAAATAGACAACCCAACCGAAGTGCTACAGTTGGAAACATTAAAGTCTATACTCAAACGTTTTATGTTTAGCAAAACATCAGAGATAAGAATAGATCCCACTATCGCTTCATCAGCTTCTCTGTTGTTGTTTTTAGTGTGAGATTACTATGATCATTAGCTGTCATAATAACTAGATTTTCAGTTACTTTCCCTTCTTAATTTCCTTTCACAGTATTTATGCTTCATGATTAGCATGAGATTATGGAGCTTGTAAACATCAGGCAGATATGGACCTACCAATTTGTGGGGTTCTCTGTATGATATTTTCTAGCTAAGAAATCAAGGTAATCAAGATTAAAGGGTTAACGATTTAAAACCCCTTTGATTATATATATATATATATATATATATATGGTTAAGGTGCAAATTTTCCTCGCAATTTTTTTCAGGTTGAAGGTTACCTTGAAAGTGTTAAAATAAAGTAATGTTGTCTCTTACACTTAAAAATCTTAATGGTCAACGTTAACTTTTTAACGGGGCGGGGTAATATTGCTACCACTATGGTCTTATATACAAGTCTAGCTTAACTAATTCTCACATACCAAAAAATGTTAGTTAAGTCAATATATCTTAGATTTAACATTTTTTTTTAAATTTACTCTTATTTAAGAATGAGTATTGCCCTACATTTTCTCTCACCTCCTTTTCTCTCTTTCACCATTTTTAATAGGGGTAAAATTGGAAGACACCCATTAATACTCCTCTAAATAGACCTACATTAAGGAACAAAATTTTTATTCAAAATGGACTTACATATAGAACTAGAGTAGTACGTTTTCAAAATTTCTGATGCAACAGTGAACCAAAAAAAACTTTTAGAATAAATTTATACCCGACCAAAAATTTTTAAAGCAAATTTGTACATTAACCTTATATATATATATATTTCTTTTAAGCTGATGTGATAGCAGAGCTGAGGGTCATTGTTTGGCTTTTTTTCACATGGGTTGCCTGAGTCACCTACTTCTTTTGATCCCAATAGAGATGGTCTATTTCTCCAACTGCAGGTGGGTCAAAGTATGGAGCCATATTAGTGACAATCATAGCCATTAAATATTTTTTTTAGTACATTTGGTGGACCAACCTTTGCTTAATAATAAGAATAATAAATTTAAAAAGAAATGATAAAATCACTAGCATCCAAAATTCTAAACAGTGTGGACCTCTGTCACCCAAAATGTGAGACAGATATACCTTTGATTCAAACAGTAGGTTGACATCAAGAGCAGTGTCATATATTTCTGGAATCAAAACAAACACATACCCTCCTTTGGGATGTCTTTCTTTCCTTTGGGATGTCTTTCTTTTTCTCTTGGAGAGAGAGAGAAGAAAGAAACTTCAAAAGCTATTTTCAAAGTTCTCAATTTTCCTGAGTGGATACTAGCCTTAGCTAAAAGGGGGAAAACAGTGAAGTGGGGTAAAATCCAAACTTTAGGCAATTATTGAAAAATTCAAACTTTTAACTTTTAAAAGCTATGAAAAATCCAAACTTGAGATTTGAGAAAGCTTGGTGGCATATGATTTTTGAAGTTAAATTGGTTATGATATATAATCAAAAGCTATCAAATTTCTGAATGAATTCACTAGTAATGCCAAGTAAACAACTCTGCTATAAGTTGTCAAAATGCATTTACAGCCGCTGAAAGTAAAGATACATATGGAAAAAGAAGAGAAAGGGGAATAAAGGTAGGAATTAAGATCTTGGTCAATAGAGAAAAAGGTCACAATTGAAGGATTACTACTGCTGCTTAGAGTTTGAGGGACAAGTCAAGCTTCTGCAACTCCTCTTGTTTAGATTTTACATGAGTAACACTTCCCAACCAGTAAGCTCCAATTCCTTCTTTCACCACCATAGTTGGAGAAAACTTAGCTAACCTCGAAATTCCACCGGAAAAGGAAGCTTCGGTTTCATCTCCAATATGCACTTTTGCAGAAGGAAGCTTCCCAATTGCTGGTTGTGAATCTAAAGGCTGCCTCCACCAGGAATTTTTACCATGGAAACGCGGTAACCCGAGAATGGGAGCTTGATGAGAGGGCTTGTGAATCATAGCATGTGCTTGAATACCAAGTGATCTGTTGTTGTTATATAAGCCATGCAAGGGAAGAGAAGCCATGCTAGTGTACCTTTGTCCAAATTCAACTGAAAATGATGCTGCAGCTCCAACTTTATGTCCTCTTTTCTCCAAAGTCCTCTCACGCTTGTGTGCATTCTGGTGTCCTCCAAGGGCCTGTGAACTATAAAATTTCCTCTGGCAGTAGTTGCATGAGAAAATCCGCGGTTCCAACTCGTGAGAAGAAGATTCTGAGGAGTGTAAGGATGACTTGGTATGATCAAAACAATTGATGAGGTTGAGTTCTGGCTTTGATCCATCAGCAGAATCCTCATTAGAGAGATTTAGATTTAGTAGAAGAGGAGGAGGAGGAGGAGCTGATGAGTCATGTAGGTGTGTTTGATGATCTTCTTTCTGTGAATCTCTCTCCATTGAGGGTTTTGGGCATGCTGCTGCATCTGAAGAAAATGAGATGAAGTTCAAATTTTCATATGAACATGGTGGTTCTGATCTTTGAAGAAGGTCCATATGAGAAGAAATATATGCCAGGACCACCACCTTTTTATGGGCAATGAAGTTTGGTTTAACAGCAAGAAAGATGGGATTTGTATCTGATGTAACAAAAAATAAGTGCTCTATGCTGCTACTGTGAAAGTAGCCATCACTATTTTACAGTTACAAGGTCTTAATATAGCAAGACCTAAAAAATAAGACATCCTTTTGTGAGTGTATATAATGTAGAGAGAGAGAGAGAGAGAGAGACCAATTTGATTGGAACTTATGAGGAAAACTCATGTACAACTTTTGCAAGAGCATACCCCATTAAATGTTTTTTCTAACTTTTATTTGTCTTCCCACTTGTCTCTTTCATTCCTGGTCTTGGAGTCGGCCTCTTTTTTTTTTATTGGTATATTCACGTCTATATAGTTCTATGACAAGGGGCTAAAAAAAATTCAAGATAAGATATAGCTTACTTTTGAATTTTAGAATAATATAAATTTTTGTTGAATGGACTTGTCTTATAAAAGGTGTGGTACTCTTAATTTCTTAAGCCAGTAGGTGGATTTGCAGTATCTTCACAGGAACTCTTCTGTCCTTTTGCTGAATAATAATGGCTTGTGTATCCCATCATCATAATCGATTTAGACTCAGTTCTCATTCTCTCCTTAAATTAATTTGTATATTATTGTTATTATTATTAGAGTTCTAGATCAGCAAACAAATGTTAGTTCAATTAATAAAGAGTTAATTTATCACTTATAAGATCATAAGTTTAAATCTTACTGTTGATGTGAAAATTTTATTAGTGGGCGATCTGTAAGTATCTCTCTCTAAATAGTCTTTAAACTTAGATACATATACTAATATTAATGAGTCCTATGACCTAACTTACTTGAACTTTTTGGTATGAAAGAAAGAAGAATTCCATATCATGAGGTACTCAGCTAGATATCTACAGCACCTTGAATTTTAGGTGCCTATCCCACCATTATAGGCTTGAGAGACATCAACTAGTTTCCTCTTGTTTCTGTCTGAATAATTATTAAGAGGCGTGATCCATTTACTTAGTCTCTCTATAACATGACAAACATAAATATTATGATACCAAGCACTAATGGCAGCTTGGATATACGTGATCTTTCATACTTATTACACATGATTTCATACAAACTATTATTAATTTATCTATGCACTAAAAAAAGTCTATTCATCATCATAATAATTTAGCAAAGAAAGTAATTTAAATTACACATTTCATGATATCTTATAGTCAAGTTGTACCAGAAAAGGTCTTTGTCATCAGCTTTGTTCATCAGAAGAGGCGGAGTTAAAAAGATAAGGGAAAACCTTTCTTGAGTTCCTATAATTTCCTTTAATTTTTGCGGGAGAATTATAATAAGATCTTAAGTAATAGAATTAATTATTTAAAAATTCTAATGATAATTGATAAACTAATAATGATAAGTTTCAGTGCAGGAATTGACAATAAATTTATACTACTTTAAATTTTTTGATAATTATTTTTTTTTAAATCTCATAATAATTACCTGTACTTTTTTCCTCTTTACTAAATTCGTTAATTTTACTATGTTAGTACCATTAGATCCTATCACTTTTTGTTAGCATTATTAGCTCCTATATCTAAGCTAATTGTGCTAATATAATGAAATTAAAAATGGAAGGAAACTACACATGCCTCAAGAAAAGTTTTCCCAAAAGATCATTCAAGCTTTCTCTGGCAACATAACTATCTACTGCTCAAATACTTGACATCTCTGAAACATTTGAGAATTTCTTTGATATTTGGAATAAAGTATGCGTTTTTTCCCCTTTCTTTTTTGCTTCAACTATTCCATGTTATTACTATGATTTTTTGTACTAGAGACTTCCTGGTTGATATGACATCATGAACTAGGTAAGGTCAGTACTCACAAATACTATATCAGAAACTGTAGCTACCTTTTTCATTTGTTGGGTATTGGTTTCTTCTTTCACGATTCTAAAAAATGTTTCGGATTGAAAATAAAATGCTTCTGTTGTAGCACTTGAGTGATGATAATCCAAACCCTATTCTAGGAATTTCAGAAGGCAATTTGATGTCCTTTGTTCCACTTGAAGGAAAAAAAAAAAAAAACAGAAAGAAAACTGAAAAGAATGAATGAAATGAACAATTTTCATCTCAGCCAACCTCTTCAACTTTCTCCACCTGATGAGGGCTCCACTTGTCATTCATATTCTTTTATTATATCCCCATTATGCTTCTTCCTAGCCCCACACGATATGTGGAATGACTTCATGTAGAAGTCGAATTTCCAAAAACACCCAGATATAGTAAACAAATTCACTAACTCTCCCAAGTTGAATTGCTAAGGATTTTTTTGTCTTGAAAGATATCTATTTCAACTATTTGATCTTTAAACCTTACCTTAAAACAATTCAGTCCTTGAATAATTTTTCACTCATTCCTTATTAATTCCTAATGAAAAGGTGAACCTCATAGCAACAATAAGATTGCTGCTATATAACTTAAAGTTTTACTGGTTTATATTTAGAAATAGTCTCTCCATTTACATGGCTAAAATTACGAATATCTGTTTTTCTCTATAGTAAAAATATTGTGCATTGGGCCATCTTTAGTAATTTTAAGCATACACCTTTTCTTTTTTTGGACTGATAGGGGACCTACAAGTAAGAAGTAAACGAAAGACTTTAGGGATTGAATTAAGCGGAAGGAAAAATTATAAAAACTAAAGAGAGTTGGTATATTATAACATTGAGGGGACCATAAATTATAAGTCCTTTGCTATTAGTTGTTTCATTCTATATCAGAGTTTGTTAGCTAGATTTAGGTGAGAGATCGTTGAAATTATTCATGGCAAATTAGTGTTAGGTAAGCTTCCACAATTATAAACCCTAAACTGTTTTAGTTTTTGCCTCCTACCACATCTTCATATCTCAAGTTTAGCCACAGATCAGGCAACAGTGCTCAACTAATATTGATTCCTAATTATCTCTCCCCCGCCCCCCATAATATGCCTAAAAAAAATGTCTAACCATACCATAATACTCCTTCCAATCTTTAAAATAAGAGCTACTTAGGGACTAGATTTGGTTCTAAACTTAAGACATGAATCAATTTTGTCTCTCAAGTTTATATAATTTTTTTTATAAAATATCCCTATTGATTACACATATTGAGAGTTTTTTATCCAATGATAGTCATAATGAAATATGGTATCTTAGAAAAAATTAAATTATATTTGTTACAAATAATTAACATAACTAATTTATTTAATATATCTAAATTAGTTATGTAACTCTTATATTAACAACATGAAGCAGTATATACTATGAGCAAATAATAATGGTGCGTCTTCCAATTTCCAACCTTTCACTTTCCACTGAGGTTGGAGGCTTTTTCTGGCTTGCAACCTCATATATATATATGTGTGTGTGTGTGTGTGTGTGTCACAACAACCGCACAATGTGTTGGACACAAGCGACTGAACAATGGTTCTGTGATACCAAGCAAAAGAAGAAATCTGTAACACATTTGATGGATAAGTGATAACTTTAAATTTTTCCTCTCTCTCTCTTTCTCTCTGTTGTTGCTTGTGTACGATCACGTTGGCTTAGGATTAAAACCATGACAAGAACATGGCATCTAGTGTCTGCCCTCAAATAGGAAAAGGCATCATCAAGAGTTTCACGCAGTTTTAATCATTCACAGTACTATGAACAGATTAAGAAGAAGAATATGGGAAAGCCCACAAGTACTGTGTATTTTTTCTCCGCGACATTAATGGACATTGTGTGTACCACTGTGTACTGTTCCTTCGTGTTATTTTTCTATGTTCAATGAATCAGAGGTGTGGTGGCATAAGACATATCTTTCAATTTCATTAATAGATACTACTCCCTTCCTTAATATAAAAATTATTTAACTAAGTTAATTATATTAGTTAAATTAATTAATATGATATATATATTTTTTAAAATATTTTAATCATTTTTCTAAACTCTTTATCCATCTCTTACTTGATTATTATTAAGGGGGTATTGAGAGAGGTAATTTAATAAAAAAATTGATAAATATAAAAAATACATCTTATATTTAAAATTAAGATTAATTTATCAATTAAGTTATATTATTAAGGACTAGAGGGGTATTATATTAAAGGTTCCAATAAATTTAGATTCAATAAAACTGCCATTATTTTATGCTGTGTTTTCTTTTCTTCTTTTTGAAGTTTATATATTCCTGCAACAATTAGTGCAGTAATCTGTAAAGGGTCAACTTCTTTTACTGTACAAAAGGATATTGAGACATCATTTAATTAAAGAAAAATGATAAAAAAAGACCATTTAAAATTTAAAAGGATAAAAAGGGCACATGAATTTAGAAAAAGATATATTGGGCAGGAGGCCCAATCTGCCATTTAGAAATTACTGTGCACAATTGTAAATACCATTGAAAAAGTTGTAAATACCATTACAAGAGTTGCAAATACCATTGGCAGAGTTACAAATAAAAAATAAAATTGTACTTTTTACAACTCTGTCAATGGTATTTGCAACTCTTGTAATGGTATTTGTAACTTTTTCAATGGTATTTACAACTCTGCTAGTTGTATTTGAATTTCTATAATGGTATTTGCAACTCTGCTAATGATATTTACAACTCCCATAATGATATTTGTAACTGTGCACAGTAATTTGAAAATGACAGATTAGGCTTCCTGCCTAATCTATCTTTTTCCAAATTCATGAGCCTTTTTATCCTTTCAAATTTCAAATGGGCCTTTTTTGGGATTTTCCCTCTAATTAACCTCCTGACAAATTGAAAGGTTTCAACTACAATGGTATAGCTAGGCTATTTCAACTCTAAGAAAATAAAAATAACGTGAATATAGTTTTGACTCAATTATAATTTAATTTTTAAATATTACTCAATGTAAAACTTAGTTTTTATAATTTTTATTAAATTAAAACTCAATTTTTGAACGTACTTTAATTTATTGCAACTCGATATTTATATAATTATTTAAAATTTTAGTCCATAAACTTCATAACATATATATTTTTATTTTTTAAAATATAGGGATTAATATGTTAAATGATTAAACTATAGAATTTGAGTTGTACCGAGTTAAAATTTAAGAGCTGAGTTATAACTGAGTGAAAACTATATAGTAACTAAAAGATTAATTTTCCCAAAAATGTATGAATGGGAGGCTTTTCTCTCAATTTCCTGCGCATATTAAGCCAAAATTGTTTCGCATTCCTTTATATTGGGCATGTTTGGATTGACTTTTGGATAAACTATGGAGAAGAGTTTATAAAAAAAATAATTTTGAATAAATGAGTATTTATATAGTTATTTTTATAATGACTTTTATGATTGGTAAATTACTAGAAAGGGTATGGGATAAAAAAATAAATAAATAGTTGCATGTTCATCCCCATTCCTACAGACAGTGATCTCTGGTGATAGCGAGTTGTAGAGCAAGCGAACCAGACAACGTCAAAATCTGAAGAACCAAAACCAGAACAACGATGACGCAGAAGCAGAGCAGGACGATGACAATGAACTAGAACCAGAAACTAGCGACGAAGGCAATGGTGAGAACCAGAAACATAGACCACAAACTAACGACCAAGGAGAAAAGTGAAGGAGAGAGAGGAAAGAGTGAAAAAATAAAGGCAAAATAGTAATTGGGGAGTTCATAATCTCTTTTTCTCACCTATAAGCTATTCCTATCAGTTTATCCAAAACTATTGTTTGGTCCACAAACCCTTTTGAATAAATAGAGTTGTTTATTTTAAAATTTTCTCAAATCAAAATTTAAGCCATACAACCTTTTAAAATTTTAGTTTGTGACTTACCCAAATACACATATTATATATTGAATTTATTTCAGTTCTAAAGTTTAGAATTAATTGAACTCCTTTTATTATGATTCCCATATATATGAGTGACACTTGGAGTTTTATAGTGCTATATTTTGTGGGGTGTGGTATGAATATGAATATGTGCTATATTTTGACTTGAATAAGATTCATGTGCAAGAATTAGCCTTTATCTTTATGGGTTTTTTGTGGATGCAGACAATTACAATAATGACCAGCACTAATTAGTGGCAAAAAGAAAGCCCTTTTAGTTATTCTTTGGAACAAATTAAAACCTTCCATTTCTACAGTTTTTATGACGTCTATGATGCATGCAGATTATAGACTAGGCTTTTTTTTTAGTGAAAATAAATATAAAATTGGAAGCATATATATATATATATATATATATATATAAATTAGTCGTTGAGCAACTTTGCTTAGTGGGATCTTGTCTGTTTGCCATATTATCTAATTAATATATTATTCTTTGTAGGTGTCTAATCATTGTGTGGCAACCATAAACAAATGATTAAGAAAGAAAGAAAATATTATTTTATTCTATTTTTTAGTCCATTTGGACGTGTATTAATTGTATATAAAATAAAAAGATGAATCAATCTATATATCAGTATAATGGTAGGTTAGGTTGAGCTCCATAATCTTCATCAAAGGCACATATATATATATATAGATCATGAAGCTTTTTGAATTTGTTGAAAACACTTTCTGATTTTATAGATATTCTTTATAGTTTGTAGATAAAGATAAAAGCATTGTGTTACACAAAAAGTGAATAAAAACCAAATGCTGAATCGAACGTGGCAAGCATTTTCTCTTGGAAAAAGAGAATACAGATAAAAAAGGAGATACTTGAACATTTTTATTTTTGAGAATAATGCAACATATCTCTCTGTCAAATTATGGATCCCCTGCATGTGTGGAAGTGTGTGCATTTAATGAAAAAGATTGGTTTTGTGTGTATAAAACAAATAATTGGTCAGAAAAAGGTAGTGCTTTTATGATTAAAGGCTATAGGGATGCATAATTAACAATGAATATGATAAACTCAGAGTTATTCATCGTTCACTTCGTGTTCAACTTTATTATCTGAGATATCATGCAAGATTCGGTTCTTTGATGATTCTTTATTTCTGTCAATTATCTGATTGATACTGTTTAAGCTTTTTTCTCTTTTAAAAGATTTTTATCATTAATTTTTAATATCTGTTGGCATCTCTTATCCAATGACTGTCCATGCTCTAAAAGGAACTCTAGAACTTTTTTTTTAATTTTAATAAACAAAAGATGAATACTTTAACCATTTGATCATTAAATGTTTATAAATTAAAAAAGTCTTTTATTTACTTTGCAATCATGTGTACTTTTATAAGATTCAATATGAAGAAGTTAGAAAATGTGTGGATATTTACATATGTTGGAAACAACTAAAATAAAACATAATATATGGTTCAAGTTGTGCCCAAATATAGGATTATTAAATGAACCCTTTCTGTTTTGGTGAAAAAAAAGAGAAAAAGAAAAAATTGAACCCTTCTTACTAAAGACAAGGGCACCTAAATCGCATATAGAAATGCAGTAGGAGAGAGAATATGAGAGCTTGGGGATAGGGTATTTCCTGACCTTAGGTGCCTCTTGACCATGCAACAAATATAACCTTTTATAAGCAGAAAACATATATATAAGACCGTTGGGCAATATAATGGTCATTAAAAACGGTTAAATGACAATTAAAAGGCTAGATACAAAACATTGATTAATGGTGGTTAATGTAATTAAAACATTTAAAGGCCATTAAATATGGTTAATGCAAGAGTAAAACTGACTAATTAAAACACATAAATGTTTCAATGGTCATCTCTAAAAACTTTCAATTCCAAAAACTCTTCTTCTCAATCCTCTTATTAGCCCAAACTCACATCTTAGTATACTCCGAGCTTCCTCAATCTTGTAACTTCTTTTCACACACTCATACAGTAAAACTCCAACAACATACATACATATATGTGTGTGTGTGTGTGGATACTTTAGAAGGAAGGTAGTATTATTATGGAGAGAGGAAAGTGAAAAAGGACAGTTTGCACTAAGTTCACTGACATTGATGTTAAACATCCCTCATGTGCACATGAGAAGCCAATGAGACATTCCCACATTTCGGAGGGACTCCTCGTGGGGACTAAGACCTGTGGCCGACAACTAAATGCACACAGTCACAGAGAGAGAGAGAGAGAGAGAGAGAGAGAATAATTGCAAAGCTTGATCCATTTGATGAGCTGTGGGGTGCTTGATAACTCTCATTCTTCCAAATTTGCATCATTCATTCACTTCTCAAACTCATTGATGTGGTGGACACTTTCTTTTGAACGCAAGTCACGAGTCATTCATTAATTCTTGGTCACAGATTAAAAGTCAAAAGATATACCCTTAATGAATGAACTCAAACTTCCTTTGGAACGCACATTCATTCTTTCTTTCATTCAATGGTTCCCTCCTGTACTATATATTTTGCTTTTTCTCAAATTTAACCCAACATCTACCTCCTGCTTGTCTATTTTCTGTGAAAGTTTTCTTTCACAAAAGTCATCAGAAGCAAGCTAAGTCCATGCACTTCTCCATCGTCAACAAACCAGCCCCACCAACAACACCATCACAAATATCCATTTCCAACCATCTCAAAACTTCACCACTTATCTCCACTGCTGGCTCAGACTTTTCTAGATTAACGATTATAAAAGTGACTTTTATCTCAATCGACTTTTTGCAAGATAGAGTTGGGGTAAAAATTTATCCGTGTAATATGATTTATGTTTAGACAGACTTTTATAAAAAAAATATAATTTAACATAGATTTATTTAAATGATATATTGAAAAGTCAAGTTGATATAATAAAATAAAAGTCAGGAAAAATTAATTCAACTTTAGAGTGACTACGAGCAAAATGATCTATTGCTCACAAAATCATTCCAAACATCTTTTTCAGTTGAAAATGTCAATTTTGCAATGCTAAGCGCACAAGCTACTCATAAGCAAATGTAGCTTCAAAGAGGCATAATATTGCTAGGTAGGTGCACCGTGACAGGCTGTATGTGTGTGTGAAAGAGAGAGAAGAGAGAGCATCTGAGTGAGATCTGGAAGTGTTTTGTAGTTTCATTTTGGACAATTCCAGTGGCATATGAATCATGTGAGGTTTTGGGTGGGGATATACAGATACAAGAGAATTAGTGGTTCATGAGACTTGACTTGAGAGAGCTTGATGTGATGTGTATAAGGAAAAGGACAGTGACTCTCTAGTTGAGTTGCAAGTGCACTTATTTATTCCTTGGTTGGTTGGTTGGATATTATATATTCCTCATGAAAATTCTCAAACTGATTTCTGGTTTACGTAACTATTTCCTTCTGTCAAAAAATAATGTCACTTCAGCTGTTGAACAATATGGATGAAACTATTAACCCCACCAAAGCAATTTGACGAAATTCAGGAATTTTACATATGGTGCTAGCTTTATTGCCGACACCAAGTTATTTTTACAATTTACCCAGGTAACTTTCACAACTCAATTCAAATGACATCCTTCCAAACATGCACAATTTTTTTTTTTTTTTTATTTAAAGGTACATCCTAATAGCCAGAGAATATAAATAGGATTAAACATGTGACTTTCCACTTATAAGAGAACTAGCATGCCATTTGGCCACAGAGTCTTTAACAAAGTAGACAGAAATTTTGATGGATGGAAATGATGTAAATCTCTTTCTTTGCGTTGGCAACATCAAAAAAGAAAACTCTTTCTTTGCAAAGAGCCTAAGACTAGACCTTTCTTTCTTTCTTAAATCTCTAGTTTATCTATGAAACAATAAAATCTTACTATTGGCCATTACTTGTTGGAACTTGATTTAGGTCCTCTCCATATTTTTCCTCCATACCTCTCTCAATACTCAATTCCATATCCATCCTTTGTGATTTGAATGGTAAAATATAATTAACCGTAACATTAAACTAATTATGTTATTTATTTAGTTAACATCATAAATAATTGATATTCTAATTTTTGTATAGACCATACTATTTATAATAATAAATGTGAACTATTAAATTAAATATGTATATTGTTTCTTTATAAAAAAATTTCTTAACCAATGTTTTTTTAGTGTATTCTAAAGTATCCCCCACCAGAGATTAATCTCTCGAATACTATAGAGACTCAATTATAGGGATGACTCTCTTAAGCACACCAACTCTATTTTTATCCTTTAGAGATCGTGAATTCGAAAATAATAGTTAGGAGACACGTACCCTCGAATAAGAGAAATGGTATTTTGGAGGGGCAAAACGCATGTAGGGATTTGGGCTCTTGACTTTTAGATGTCGTCAGGCCCAACTAACATGTTAAGTTATTTTTTTTTTACAACATGTTAAGTTTAAAATAAAGAGATTTTAAAATAATAAATATTAAAATATGACATTATATTAATAATACTTAATCTATTATTTAGTATTTATGACTTTTTTTTATTTTCCTTTAATTATAATTTATATTATTTTATTTTTAAATAAAAAACTAATTTGAATAAATTATTTTAATCATCTTCATCATCCTCAGCAGGACTTCTACGCTTAACGGTAATCTCATCATCTTCATCGTCCTTGGCCACTCTCAGAGCCCTCTCCCTCTTCACGCCTTCATAGCTTCCTCTCACCCCTCCACGCGGTTGTCTTCACAGTCCACGGTTGTGGCAAGGACATCAGCTAGACCTTCCAAGGCACCCCAATCTTCCTCACTCAGATGGGTTTTGCTTGTTTCGCTCTCGACCTCCAAGGCCATGGTCGATCTCAAGGCCTTCGTTCCTAAAGTCGATCTCGTCGTCCAGGACTGCCTCTCCTTCTTCGGATCCATCATGCAAGACCTAAACTTTCTTGGGCTGCCTCATTTCCTCTACGGTGAGTCCATGGGCGGGGCGATCTGCCTCCTCAGTTAGACGGTGCGATATCGGTCATACCCATTTACAAAATCGCCGACAAGTTTAGATCTAGATGGCCGATTCCTCAGATTGTTACAGCTTCGTCGTTTGTCTTCACTTGAGGATTAAAAAATCCTTGCCCTATAAACACCATCAATCATCGAAAGAGTCCTCCAATGAATTTCTTATTATTATTTGATGACATTTTTCATTATCACTTTGAAAAAATGAAATTCCATTTTCAAAATTATGGGTGATTATAATCCATGAGTGAGAATTTGGTTGGGTGAAGAATTGGGAGGAAGTATGAGGAAGGAGATAAAGGGCGTTGGGGGGTTGCGATGAGGAAGAAAGAGCACCAAAGGAGGAGGGTAAAGAAATTGATTAAAAGATTTTATTCAAATTAGTTTTAAAAAATAAAATAATGTAAATTGATTAAATGCCATCTAGGATTAAAATCAAATGAGGTGTTGTGTTGTAATTGGCAAAGTTTGGATGATTTGGCATATTATGGACACCTGGACACTACGTGGGAACCACTCAAAGAAAGTGGCGGTCGTTTGAGAAGGTTAACGGATATGCCATTTTTACAACGTTTTGAAAAGTTCATGTGTATTTCTGTTCATTTATGGTGTCACCCGCATTGGTATAACTATATAGGTATTTTTGTACTTAACCCATCCAGAATGACGATTGGAATTGAATAACCGCGCGTTCCGATTTCGCAACTAGATTGAAGAAGAAGAAGAAGCAGATGCTTCCACGGGAATGGAGGAGAAAGACCCGTGGTTGGCCCCAGATAAGGTCTACCACGTCCTCTTCTGCTTCACCCTCACCATCGTTTTCACCACCATCGCCACCTTGACCAGATACCCCTTCCTCCGCCGCCACGCCATTTGGATCGGATCAATTGCTTCGCTCCTCGCAGGCGCCGCCAAAGAGGCCGCCGATGAGCTTGGTTACTTTCGATCTGCCGGAGCTTCAGCTAGAGATGCAGTTGCCGACGTCGTTGGTGTGTTGCTTGCATCCTTCGTTCTCTCTGTGTTCAGATGTTCAACACAATCCGACATAAAAATGAGTCAGATCCGAGGGATATCGCTGGTTTGATGGGGTGGATCCGAATTTATTTATGATACGAGAAAGGGTTCGCATTCATTTTGATGCATTTTGGGAGGTGGGTTTATTTTAAGCTTGCTGATGAATTTAGAAAATAGACAGAAGTGTAAAGGCAGAATTTTGTTGTCCAATTCTGCATTTGTAGGCATTCCGACAAACTTGTTGTATCTTGGAGACGCGCACACGATTGGATTATGAGTTCCTTTGATTGAAGAGCATGAAAATGCGATCAGATTATGTTTGCTGATTTACCTGCTAAGGTAAACTATAGGAAATTTTTATCAGCAAAAGATGAACTATTTTAAAAGTGAACGATAAAGTTTCAAAATTCAATTAGGATGAGTTTCCTTAGTATGTTCGAGCATAGGATATTTGGTGATATTTATTTGTATGGTTCTGAACTAAAGATATGGCATGGAAAAAAAAAAGGATCAACTCGGCTGTGTATTTGGAATTGAGATGGTAGAACCTTAACTGAATATCTTCACAGTTGTCATATTTAATGATATCCTGATTGATACTGGTCTCTGTTGTTAACCCTGTATTCAATCTGAATTTTCATATGGGTCTTGGAGGGAGATTCTGCCATTGATGGTACATATTTTCTTTTGGGTGAACTAGGCTGTTTTATAAATTTCATTCTACAGATGTTGATATATATCTGAATGCAAGACAAGATATTAAATTTCCTTGACATCACTGCCTCTGTTTATTGTGGGCTTGAACTTTTTATATACTCAGCCAAAGTCCATACTTTGGCCTATATTATGAGTATTATCACACTTGTCCTCGAATTGAATAGTATTATATCCATGCCACCGTGCCCTAGATTGAAAGGCTATTGTAATGTTTTCTCTCTCTGCTGAACTGGATCCAAACTTCAAAAATCCCGAGTTATCCGGTTGCTTGAGCTAAGGCAAGGCTCTCTAAATTCATATACAAATGTTTCCAACATCACTAGTTCCAGGAATAATGGTTACCTATGTTTCTTAAAGTTTTCCTTTCCGAGAAGAATTAAATATCAAACCCTTGCAAATTCTTGGTCTTGAGCTGAGAATGAGAGTAGAATGAGATCGTTGAGTATTAAACCTCTTTTGGATGCAAAAAAGATAGCAGTTTTATTGTATTTACTGTTGTAGAACTTCTCTAATTATAAGATTGTTACAACTCTAGCATTTGTATTTCTGTTGACATTTATAATAGAAACAAAGTTGAAATGAGAACAGTATTTAGACTATCAATAGATAATACAGTACTTTATAACCCAGTGGATGAGGCTTTCCTGATAACTCCAAAATCAGCTTGGAGTTCCGCTGAAAGAGACTCCATTTGTGATGACTGATGAAGATGCAGAACTTTGGTGGGGAAAAAATGCTTCACATGTACCTCTGCACTCTCTTAAGTTCTATCTGATTTCCATTTGCTTCAACATGACCTCATAAAGATCTTGTTGAAGCAAATGGATTGGAGAAGTAACAACCATGTTATTTGCTAGAAAATAGTGCAGGAAAAAGTACGAACTTTTGAATATCATCACATGAATATCAGATTCCACAATGACGATGACTATGGTGTTATCTGCTGCATGCCAGTTCCCTGCAGTAGCTTGATCTGCTTATTTTGCAGCCAGATTAGCTGCAAACTTCTGAGTTACTATATATTTCGTATTGCATAATCTCATCACCTTGTTGGCTATGTTGCATTGATACAAACATAAATATCTGTGATACGGGAAAGGGTAGGTATTGTAGAAAATTTGTGTATTCTGAAAGATTTTTCTGTATATTTGATAACTTGCCAAAATCCATGTGTACTAATATGTTTTTACTTAAATTTGTTCCACTCAATGTGTTTTCTTGGATAGAGATGACTTCCGGCTATCTTACCATTGCTGTGAAAAATACTGTATTTTTTTCATTTGGTACATGTGGTTGGAGAAAGTCACAGGCTCTTTCAATAAACGTTTCTACTTATGACACTTCCTGTGGATTAAAGTTGTGTTTATTTGTGTCCTTTATGGTAATCTGCTGATGATTTAATACAGTGGGATTTGCCAAATGTGCACTGTGCTTTGCATGCATAATATATCAACTGATACATATCGACTTATATATATATTGCATATCTAATAAATGGATGTATCAAGCAGTATTTATTTTTTGCTTGCTTGGCGGAAATTTTATATTATGAACCACAAACATCTGTTGGCTGGGTGTCTAATAATAACATGAAACACAATCTTATGGCCATGCAGATGCGTCACTTTCTGAAGCTTCGGGGTGTTGAAGAGTTTCCTTGTGTTTCACCATCTGCTTCTGGAAGCTTGACTGCAGTGTAGATCCCTGCCCCACCAAGAGCTCCTAGTATAGGAGCAATGAGGTAGACCCATATGTCTTTGTAGTTACTAGTAGCAATGGCTGGACCAATTGTTCTCACCGGGTTCATTGATCCTCCTGTTCCTGGCCTGTTATACATGATGAAGAAAATGTTTGAATCATCAATCAATATATATTATATAGAATCAATTTGAACTCCAACTATTCATATACCATGACCAATATGGTATACCTACGACTTTGTGTAACATGAAAAAAACATGTCTAGTTAGTTTTTATTGTGTGGCCATGTGTTGAAAACTATCTCATGCACTATGAAGCAAGGATATTGGTATGCGCATGGGATGTTGCAAAACGGTAAGTTGTGAGGTGTCTCTTTGTATTTTGAAGTATCATGCCTTGTATGTACTACTATTTGACATTGCTTAAACAAACAATTTTTTTGGAGTGTTATGCATCAACTTTGATCTATCAATGAATAATATATCTAAATAATTGGTTTTTGATAAAACATAATAACATTGTGCAATTCATGGCATCGATTTCACTTGATGACACAGCAACAATTGCCATTAGATTTGAATAGCAAGATGGGACATACCCGGCTATAAGTATGTTGAACATGACAGTCGCTCCCACTGCAATTCCAGCAAGCTCCCCCACCTGCATTAAAATGCAGAATCAACCATATTATTATCGTTATTATGATATGATATATCTAGCTTCGTTATTTATTAGATAAGGATGCTTGCTCTCAACCGTTTAGATCAAGTTATCTGGTGCAACTTGGAAGATTCATATTTTGTCTTTTCTTGATATGCAGACAGTGAGTACATTTTACTGCAACTTATGTTCATATCGACTAATATTTCCCCCTAGAATTACTAGGGACAAGAACTGCAGAGTACTCTGTCCTTACAATCAATCCCTTCTGTTTCTTTCCAAAGTGGCTCCACCCCTTTAATTCCTTTGAGTATTGACAAGAGAAGAAAACATGTACTTCTTTGGGAAATTATTTGGTTCAAGCATTGTTCATGATATTCTTATTTTTATATTGTTAAGCATATAGAAGATATCTTATTTGGACATGAGAATAAGGGAAGGAAAGCTCAAAGAGATGATACTGATCTCATATAAATTTGCATAATTTAATATGGTAAGGGAATAAGGATTCAGCCAACAACAATAACAAGTCTTATCCTCTTAGGTAAAATCAGCTATATGAATCATACAACAACCAAACTTGAAAAAATGTTAGCTTAGGATCTGATTTCATATGGACAAGATCAATTACTTTAACTACTATATCTGTAATTTATTTTTCAAAAAACGATTTTTTGGACTTCCATGATCCTTGAATCTTAGTGGGGATGCATCAAGAATTATTGTAGTTTAAACAAGGAACATCCCCAAAATTTATTATTTCTTCTTTTTCTCAATCATGGTATCCTCTTTCAGATTTCAAATCATATTTTAGTAAACTAGAGTTGTTGAATAAAATAATACTCACAGCTCTTGTGTCGGTGGCCACTGCTGTGACAACAAACATGAGATTAAAGCTGATAATGAACTCTAAAGCAAAAGCTTGAGCATTTCCTCCTGAAGGAACTGTGACTCCTCCACTCATGAAGGGGTGAAATATCCCCTTCAATGCAAATGCTGCACACATGGACGCCTTAAATTGTGCGCCAATATACACAGGAACCTACAATATAGAATTAAAATTTAGCTTTGGTAAGCACTAGGCAGCTTAAACAAAGAGGATGTAAGATTAAAGACAAAAGGTTTTTACATGTTTCCATGGGAAGTGCTTTAAAGCAGCAAAGGAAATGGTGACTGCAGGGTTGAGATGAGCACCAGAGATGTGACCGGTGGCGAGGATGACGACCATAGCTGCAAGCCCAGTAGAGGCAGCACAGCCAAGTAGAGTCTCAGAACCCTGTGTCCTTTGGTTCACAATAGCAGTGGAAATACTAGCAAACATGAGAATTAAAGTTCCTATAAACTCAGCTCCTACCTGTTTTGACACCAAAATGTTAATATTAGCACATCAAGGAAGAATGGATCAGTGTTAGTTTCCAATTTTTCCATGCAAAAGAAAAGACCTTTTCTTCTTCATTTTCCCAGGAAAAAATGAGCTTAGAATAGAAATGAGGTGAAATTTTTATCATATATCTCTATTTGATGTACCTTCCTTCTTAGGGGGACAGGAGGGGAAGGCAATGAGCAAGAGACTTTGGGTAAGCCTCCTTCTTCCAAGGTCCATTCTTCAGCTATGAGACACTTGTTCATGAGAATTGATTTTTTACCAAACAGTGAAGCACCAGAAGTCCCTGGGGTTGCTGGAGTTTCCTCATTGCCCATCTCTCCTATGGTAAAAATTCCTTAGACCAAAAAAAGAACAGAGATTAATATTTCAAATGTTTGTCTCTTTGTGAAGAGAATGTTTAAACTATGTGTTTGCATATATAAGCTATAGCAGCTGTTTACTTTACTTGCAGATTCCAAATGGAAGAGAGAGAGAGAGAGAAGGCAATTAGTGGCTGAAAGTGCTGGGAAAAAAGAAAAGAAGGTAGCTATAGCTTCAGAAGTGGACCATGTGACACTGCAAGGAGTCTTGAATATGGCACTTTCAAGAGCCTTTAATGAAGTTTTCCATTCTCTATCATATAACTGCAACTTCATTCTCCCTTTTCCTTCTTGACCACCCGTTTTCTGTTTATTGTCTTCCAACACTAATTAAGCAGATCAATCTGTCAACTAATGCAAGTTCTTGTTTCTTAGTAATCAATCATGTGAATTCTCAAACACTTTCTTTTGTCTGTACGTAGTTTATATATTGAGAGCATAATGGATTTGTGTGTACTGCTATTTGCAACAATAGGAGGTTCCACATGAATAGCTGGTCAAAACTGTGTTTACATAAATTCAGGTCTTTGCCGATAACCATCTTTCAATGCAGTTAGTGTTAAATTTGGAGTTTAAAAGCATTTTGGTTTCCCATTAAAAACCCACCAAAACCACGTTTTGGAGGAATAAATTACCACATCAAATTTCATTTGATTCTGGTGAGATTCAATCTATGAAGGCGATAAATAAATTACCACATTAAGGGCTTGTTTTGATTAATGCCAGCAAAAATGACTTTTATCTTAACTGGCTTTTATAAGTTAAAGTTGAGATAAAAGTTAGGTAATGTAATGTAATTTATATTTAAATAGGATTTTGTAAAACACTTAATTTGATATAAATTTATTTAAACAATATATTGAAAAATCAGTTTTAGAAGATTTAACTTTAAAGAATAGCCTGGCAGAAAAAATTGCTTCAAAAGTAACTTTTTAGCAAAAAGTTAGTTATTTTAAAATTATGTCAAACATTATATATTAGGCTAAAATAAATTTTCATAATAGAAAAGTCAGTTTAACATCACATCGTGCACTAAGTAGTGCAGATATATGGCATTTTCAGTATTAATTACCCATATCCCACAACTTCATGCATTACTTTGGCAATCAGCAAGATAGATCAGTTTATGGCTAACATATGTACCAACATAACAAGTTAAGACTTGTTTAAAGAATCTCAGTGATGAACATTGGCATATTTGATAGGCAAAGGATCTTTTAATGATTATGCCATTCATAATATTATTAATTTTGGTCGGTCCATCTATTTTTTCTACATTTTTCTCTACCATTCATTCATACCTTCACCCAACGGTTGTCGAGACGATGGCGATGAAACAGAAGGACCAGGGGTAGTCCACATCAGACATAAACATAGAGCATAAATTGGAGAAATTATTTAGAACTCTGTTTTCGATGTCAAAAAAGGGTACGTAATTTAGAATTAAGCAAATGCAACTTGTAGACAAGATAAACTTGAAACAGTTTAAGTTTAAGGGTGATGAGAAGAGGTTCTTTTGTTTTGTTTGTAAGAAAAAGTTTTATGTTTGGCACCAAGTTTGATTCACTCCAACTTTCTACGTTCAAAAAGTTAGTTTCAACCCAAAATAAATTATGATTGAAATAGTTTTTGTAAGAAATGACTTCTAATTCAAAAGCAGTTTTCTAATTAAATTAAGGTTTTGTCACTTTGGACTTTTAATTTTTCTTTATATCTAAATATTATGAAATTGACTTTTTAATATATAATCTAAATATAAATTTTTGTTAAAATAATTTTTTTATAAAAGTTGATCTGATCATAAATAATATTATATTAATTAATTTTTACCCAATTAATATGCAAAAGTTAGTTAAGATAAAAGTCACTTTCGTAAACGTTAATTCAAACAACCATGTACCCAAGAATTTACTATTATCATAGTAAACCTCACAACTAAAAAAGATATTTATAAATGACCTATAATTAAGGTTATCATATTAATAGTAGAATCTAAATGCACACTCTTATGGATATCAGTCGCATCCTTACCAAATGTTCTGACATTCATTGGAAAAGAGCTTTTGTTACTATTTATTATGTGCTTTGAATTATGAAATACTTTGTTTTTTAGCAGATTGGGGTTTTAGCATCAATATAGAGGGGCATTTAGCATGTGTAATCATATCCTAGTTCATGAATAGGGTTGGTGCCAAAATTTCCTTGGACTAATTCAAAAGCTTCCAATTCTTATGGAGAATCGGCTACCAAATTATAGTATATATTTTAAGTGAATAATGAAGAGTTAACATGAATCTTCAAAGACAAATTTTTTTCAATAATAAAAGTTAGTTCAATTAGTAAGAAATTAACTCATAATCTATAAGATCGTGGATTCAAATCATATTATTGATGTGAAGACTTTGTTCGTAGGTGATTTATAAATAATGTTCTTTAAGTCTAAAGGTA
The DNA here is from genome assembly GCA_037074615.1 of Leucaena leucocephala. NCBI lineage: Eukaryota > Viridiplantae > Streptophyta > Magnoliopsida > Fabales > Fabaceae > Leucaena > Leucaena leucocephala. The sequence goes on along the minus strand of CM073555.1, from coordinate 17,265,978 downwards.
TATTTAGCCCTAGTGAGCCTTCAGAACTCAACCCACCTAAACTTTTGTTAAAAAAAACAAGAATCAATATTTTGGACTACTGTGAATATTGTTTGGAAAACTATTCAAAACATGTACATATTCCAATGAAATTAAATAACAGCAGAAAACACTATATAAAATCTGTCTACGTCCAAGTTGAATGTCTCAAAATGAGCATAAGCACTAATTCAGAATGGGAATAAATGCGTAGACCTAGCAAACTACTCATAAAGTAAAGAGTTGTATGACAAATTCTTCTTCATGTTTTTGAATCCTTTAACACCGTTCTTCACTTCCTTTTATATTGTATTTGTACTTTCCATTGAAGACAATTTCTCTGTCCTCAGTCCACCCTCCTTGTCTGTTAGTGAGAATTTTACTAAATAATCTTATTAATGATATTTTCTCTTTTGCAAGGTTCTGTATTAAGTAAATCTGAATCATGGTACGGTAACTCCTTTCTTCTAAGAATGTGTCTTCTAGAAGATGGAAAGGATAGTCTGAGTAGGTTTTTTTGTTTCCGATTAATTTTATACTCCTATCTTTTGTACATAATATAGAGGATGAACTTCAGCAGAATGGTAAGGATATTGATTTGCTCTCATGTGACCTAAAGGTCTCCCCCAAATCCTACTTAGTAAGAGCTTATGCACTGGTCACCCTATTTTTTATGCACAATCTCTTTTGTATTTAATAAAAGTTCACATTTCTCCTTTTTAGCTATAAAAGTGTTGCTGTACTCAACCATCACAGTTGTTGAATAATCTTGCATGCAGCTGCAAGATTAGACTGTTTGTTTTTCTGAATTAATTGACTGATCATGATTCAACTAGTACTCATTACTTTTGAAAACAATAATGCTGAAATTATATTCTTCGAGAGTGAAAAATCAAATCACATATAGGTGAAATGAAGGAGGGAACCCTACTAGTAGGAGGCACAAATTCTGTTTGTCTCTGATTTAATGGTTGCGGTTGTCATCCTTAGTTCCTAAGTTCCTTTTTCTTTCTTTCAGAACTTAATCTCATCTCACAAACTGGTCAGCCACTATCATTTTTTATCTGAAAACCACATCAATGGTTCATAGACTTCCATAATTTGGACGAATCAAACAAAACATTGCTTAACATTTTATACTCCTCCGGTTCTTAATATAAGACTTAATTAGTGAGTTGATCTTAGTCTAAAATATGGGATTTATTTCTCATGTTTATCTATTTTTTTCAAATCACCCCTGTTGATACTCTTTCAACAATAATCTAGTAAGAAAGGGAGGAAATAAAGAAAAATGGTTAGGGCGTTTTAGAAAAAATATGTGATATTAACTAATTTCTTTAATTTAATTAAATTAATTAAATATGTTTTATATTAAGAATCGGATGAGGAGTATATTGTTTTCTCGTATCACACTTGAGAAGATTTTTTAGGTATATTTGAAATTAGAGCATCTTTTCAAACTCTTTGGCCAAAATCTAACTTTTTTATAAAAAAAAAATTAGGTAAATTAAGACCAGGGAGCTCACTAGGGTATGTCATACCTCTAAATTCAAAGAGCACTTACAAATATATTTATAGATCACCCACCAATAAGGTCTTCACATAGGTAGCAGGATTTAAACTTACAACCTTATAAGTTATGAGCTAAATCTTTACCAACTAAATAAATATTTGTTAACAAATCTAACTTATTAATGAAGAGAGATTATAGTTTATTCTTTCACAGCCCAATGGGATTTTTTATATATGTATGTGCATAGAGGGCTACAGTAAACTCATTATCTCTCTCTCTCTATATATAGGCACATACAAACCATTCTATATATTGTTCCATAGTGAAGCATTTTAGGAGAGTTGCTTTCAAGGCATTTGATTGGGACTAGGAAGGGCTACTTCCAGAAAAATGAAGAGAAGAAGAAAAATAATGCTTTATATCAAAAATAATGAAGGGCCACTAGGTTGTTTTATTTTTATACAGCTTAATAACGGCTACACAATAGTGTCAGCTTAATTTCTGATCGTTATGTTTTGAATCATAAAGATGACTAGTTATTTGATCATTTAAAAAAAAATATCTTAAAGCAGACTTAATATTTGGTCCAAACTGGTCATCCTAAAAATAACTTACATAATGAGATTACCCACAGACATCTTTGATTTTGCAAAAGAATCTACAAATATTCCTACTATTTAATATATGATAATATTTTAAATATAATTATTTCTAATAGAAGAAAGATATATGAGAAAAAAAAATCTACAGATATAGTAGTAGTAGTAGAGTTGTGGAAGCAAAGGAGAGAGGATTACATTCGTTAAAGGAAATTTCAATGGCAGGCCATACTAATTATGAGATTTCAATGACCGGTGCAAAGAGTAAAAAGTATTATTCCTAACATCCTTCGTGTGTGTATATATATATATATAAAAGAGATATTTAATTAATTTAATTAAATTAAAAAAATTAATTAAATTAATTAATATAATATATTTTTTTAAAATACTCTAATTATTTTTCTTAATTTTTTTTTCTCAATCTCTTAGTTGATGAAGTATTAATAAGGATAATTTAAAAAATTGATAAATATAAAAAATATATCTTATATTTAGTATTAATATATACTTCCCAATTAAATTTTATTTTAAGGACTGAAGAAGTACTTCAGATCAATCCACCACCTTAATTCCCACTATGGATTTATGGGAAGGATGGCTTAGGTCAATGCCAACAATAGTAAGAGCCAATCAAACTCAAAGTCATGGTTAAATTAGCAATATCTACATATACAATAATAAACATAATCTTACTATATAGAGTCAATTACATAAATAATATGATATTATTGTGATTTATTAACAATTAAATCTTTAAATATACTATTAATTAAAAGATTTTACACAATAATTTTATTGAATATTTATCGATATTCGTACTACTTATAAACTATTAATAGTATATAAAGAATTTGCCCACACTCTAGTTTTGTGGTACTACCCTTGCTAAATTCTCTTTTAAAGTTCCAATTTTTTTTTTTTTAAAGAAACAGTACTTAAACAGCTAGTGACAAATACTTTAAAATCTAGTGATGCATAAGGAAGGGCAGAAGGATAAACAACTCACACCAGTCATTTGTAGATTCCAGTAACTGGACTTTCCTAAAATAGGTGACAAGTGATGTGTTGTTGTGGATTTATGGTTTCCTGATCAGGGCACTCAAAGTACTGTTGCAACGTCAACTAAGAGGGCTATCAATTACTCCCTCCGGACTCTAATCCTTTAAGAGTTAATTAAGTTTTTTTTATATATTAAAAAAATTAAATAAATTAATTAATTATAACTAATATAAGAGTTAGTTAATTAATTTAGATAGAATAACGAATATATAATATAGATTTATCTTAGGGGATTAGATTTTGTTATAATTAACTAATTTATTTGACTTCATTCATCTATCTAATAATGTCACTTACCTCTTATATTAAAGACTGAATGAATTATAAGAGAATTTTTTAAGGATAAAATGTTACTATTTATAAATGACACTAATAACTTGTTTAGATAGAAGAAAATAAATATATCTCGGTTATCCCTCTTAATTTTATCATCCATTCATGCATCGACTTAATCTTGACATCATGCCTAAACGACCTATTTTAAAAATTGCTCTTAGAAAATACTTAATCTTTAATATAAAATATATTTAATTAATTTGATTAAATTATAAAAATTAATTTAATTAGTTAATATGACATATTTTTTCTAAAATATCATAATCATTTTTCTTAACTCCCTCTTTTCATTTTCTACTTGATTATTTTCAAGGGAGTATAGGTATGAGTAATTTGAAAAAAATTGATAAATATAAAAAATAAATCTTATATTTAGAATTAAAATCAATCTCATAAGTAGGTCCTATCTTAAATAAAGACAGGAGAAGTAAAAAGTAATAAAAAAAATTCTCCACAAACTTTACTTGTGACAAGTAATCACTGATGCAAAATATTATTAAACTCTAACGACTTTTGTTTTCTTGGTGAAAGAAAATTTAATAACTTCTGAAACATAATACATTTGGTAGCAAAAACAAAACCTAATATAGTTCCAAGTAAATTGCGTCGTCCCCTATTTTCTGTTTGGTAATAAAATACTAGAGTTGCTTTTGATATTACCTTACAAAAAGGAGAAAAAACAAAATAGTCGATAAAAAACAAAACTAACGCATTAATAACTTCATAAAATTATTATAAAAAATATAAAAATTAAAAACAGAATGAAACAAAACCTAAATATCACAAGGAAATAAGTAGAATCTTTGTCGGGTGCTTGAGAGATAAGCTGCTCGAGAAATACAAGCAAGTGCCTTGTGTTATGTTAACAGGAGACAGGTACAATTAATGCTATTATTAATGTTCGATTAGATCCCCTCTGCACAGACCTGAAATTTTCATTTTTAAGGTTTCATCACTCATCTTTTTTGCAATTAAATCAATTATTATCCTCTAGGATGCTGTCTCATAATGAAAAGGATCACAGTATGTTGCCAATGGCCCTTAGTTGTTTCAGCTTTTGCCCTTTATACTAAAATAACAAAAAGGAAAAACGAAACCAACTTGTCCAAAAGCTGTGCATAGTGGTTCTTTTCAGAAGCTGAAGTCCTTGCATAATTTTCTTACTCCAGACAAAGAATCCATGTCCAAGATATCTGTCTCAAAAAGTACTTCAAAAATGCAGCAATGTGGCAGGTGCAAAATGTGTAGTCAGAGGCCTCCATGACCATGAACACTAACAAGCATCACATCAGCCATATACAAATAAAAAAACACAGTATCGCATCTAAACCATTTTTAAGGGTGCGCCACTTCACTAAATGCTAACTCAGATAGATCTTCACCTTTTCACTATTAAAAATCAGATGAGGTATAATGCTTCACACTAGGGGTATTCATTGGCATCTCGACCTGATTGTCCCATCCTAGTCCTAGTAGTTTCGGGATAAGTCTATTTCATCTCAAGAAGAATTGAGACGAGACATACTCAGGTCTAGGCAACAACAAGTATTGGGATAAGACGAGTCTCAGTATGACCCTCTGGATGTTGTATCCTAAGAATTTTTGGATATTTTTATTATTATTTTTTAATTGATGCTCTCCATCTGCTCAGTCTCACTCGTCTCTCAATTCTTTGGTAGCCCTAGCAATCTCTCAATCTCTCAGCAGACATTTACTCATTTTCATCATCTCAAATGCTCACTCCCCCATACTCCCCACTAGCCGTGTTCGACTCATTCATCATCTGAAACTTGAGGGACCAGTTTTGGTTTGGGTGGGATTTTCAGAGTCTATTATCTCTGGTTACTGAAGCCAAGAACCGCCCAAGAACAAGTCGTTGTCGTGGTTGAAGTCACGATCGCACCTCCAGCCAACTACGGATTATTGCCCTACTGTTTGGCTAAGTGGACGGATCACTATAACCATCATCTTATTTAGGTTCTTGTTCTGCTGTTTTTAGATCTATAACTTTTGATATCGATTCCTGTGTTTTTATCTGGGTTTGATGATATCTCTAATTTTCTGGGTCTCGATTTGTTTGTTTCAAACGAAAGTGGAATCTTTTTTGGTTCTCTACTATAGAGTCCAATCTCTTCTTGGATGGGTGTTTTAGTATTTCAGATAGCCTCTGCAAAACCTTTGCTAGGCATCGAACAAATCTTTTATTTTTTTCCAATATAATTTATTAGCAACATTGTACTCTAGAGCGATACAGCTTGAATTTATTGCTCCTCTTGTTTGTCATATTCATTATTGTTTCAATTGAGGAGAAATTGATGTTAAGATTATGCATTTCAACTCTGTAGCTTCATTTTTATGTTATTCCCAGCTGATTCTTGGACTATTTATTAAACCATGAAGTTGATTGTGTTTGTGTCCATTTGATGAATACTCAATACCCTCAATTTTTTATCAAGAAAAAGATGATACTGATAATGTTGCTGAAGCAGTTGCTATAGGATTTTGGAGTGCATTTGCTTGGCTTGCAGGGTGCTTCAAATTCATGGAGCCTGTCTGTCAACTTCCTTAGCATCATCTTGTTGCCAATAGTTGGCAATGCAACTGAACATGCAGGAGCAGTCATATTTGCTTTGAAGAACAAGCTAGTAAGGACTTGGCATCATCTGTTTTTTTTTTTTTAAATACAATAGATAGGAATTCTCATCTCGTTCCGAACCTAGGTCAGGACGGGACACAGGACAAGTATGTCCCGGTCCCGACCCATCTTGTGAACACCCCTACTTCACGCACATGCAAGGTACCTACTTTCTTTGTTACTCAGAATGTGCAAGGTACCTAATCAAGTCCTTGCACCCCATGAATAATGTGTTTTACAAAATTGTGTAATACACAGAAAAACATATCCCATCTAATTTTAAATGCAAGAACTAAATAACTCAAAACGTATTAAGAAAATTAATTAAATCAATTATTAGTAATAAAAACATGTGGTTTCCCTAAAATACCTCTATTTTTAATCAATAGGGGTAGTTAGGGGGGAAAATAATAAATGTGGAAGATAAAGAGGATTTGAATCTTACATTTAAGATAAAAAACAAACTTCTCAACCAACTCTTATATTTAGAATTGAAAGAAGTACTTAGTTGAGAAAAATACTCGAAACTGAAATGCAAAACTAATAATATCTTTACCTCCGCTTTAACAAGCAGCTGAAGCTTTATAGCCTGCAAATTAATATCTGGTAGATGAACATCTGCAGGAATGACAAACTAACTCCCTGCCGGGCCTGGTAAAACAAATAGGTATAACAAATTTTCATGAGATCTCTCCAAAGAAAAAAGAAACACAAGATCAGAGAAGAAAATAAGACTCCATAAGTGGCAATTATATATCCCTCAGAAGTTCAATACTCTAGAAGCAAATTCATAATCACTCCTACATTGCCCATGAATTATGGTATTTTCTTTCTAAGGCTATGCAAATAGGTCAATAAAAAACAAATTCAGAGTATTAATAAAATCAAGATTTCTTCACCTTCTCGCCAAGAAAAGTAATCTGTATAAGTATCCTAGGAATAGATGACAGTACTGAGAATACAATACATTCACAGCACCAAATTACTCGTCCTATTTTTGAACCCACCAACCTGCAGAAGTGTCATGAATCATTACTGAGGCAACCACTTGGTTGATGGAATCACCAAAACCAAGACCTAAAAATTTAATATTGTAGCAAAATGTGTCCATTTTGTAGGATGGTTTGTGAGACGTTTAATGACCATTATGCTTTGTAAATTATACTGTTCTTTAACACCCCCCCCCCCAAAAAAAAAACAGACGGTTAAAATTTTTGTGAAGAAATATGATCTGCATTCTGTAGTTTTGTATACCCTCTTTAAAGACACCATCAACAACAATTGCTCCCTCTTTAAATATGAAGATTCAATCACAAAACCAAAAACTTGAGCAGCAAACCTTAATGCAAGCCATTGCTTAGAATGACTGAAGAAGCCGTGTACCAGAGCCATCATGTATCAAGTTAAAATTAAAAGCATTAGCCATATAAAAACCAGACAATCAGAGCTAAAATAGCACTCTGGAGAAGTAATAATAAAAGTTTTAATAATTTTAGACACTCAATGCCATAGGTTTACAGAGGATAATTGTAATCCCCAATCGAGTTCCAACAACTTTTTAACAACAAACTTTTCTGTTTTTTTACTAATTCCATTTTTCAATGAGAACTCAGTCCATTCTCAACACCTAAGCCGTACAAAACACCAGCATATTTCTCCAAAGATCCACTAAAGAAATTTTCTTTCAATTTACTGAATGTACAAGAAGTGAGCAAGCTATCGGAACCGGCCTGATGGCAAATCCCAACCCTCTCCACTTCCAACAACTCCGCAAGCTTATTCAATCCTCCATGAAGGCTGTTGCAAAATTTCATCAAATGCTTGATATCATATATGGTTGGAAAGTAGATGTTGATCAAGTTAAAAAAACCCACTTGAGAATCCGGCATATTTTGGCAGGTCAAGAGCTTAAGCAAATAGCCAAAGTCATAACCACTATGAAAAGTGACCCAGTGAACGCTATCATTCAACACAATTCCAGAACACATCAAGAGCTCGCCAAATCGCCGGGCATCAATACCATGTTCATTGTTTTTCTTAAAATCAATACCGCTCTGGCGCAAGAGCTCAATTGAATCATTAGCAAAAACATCCTCATTCACATCAAACTCGCGGAAATTGAATTGCCAGATGCAATACCTGTCAGTATTACATGTTGGCAAGTTTCCATGCTCATCCGAAAACGTGAGCCCCAATTGAATCAATTTGAGCATATCAACATTATCCTTTAAAGTCTGGTAATGGTAATCATAGCTATTCTTAAAATTGCCAACCGGGCGAAGAACAATTCCTGGAAATTCTGTATCCATGGCAATATAAGGATAGTCATCGACAATTTCCCGTATCAAAGCAAATTCTTCTGCAAGATTATCATCCCACACCTCGCGAATATGGATCGAATCACTCTTCGGCAGAAGCGGCATTCCTTGAAAGCAAAATCGAACGACAAAACTGCCAAAATTTTCCTACCAGGTCACACCAAACAAACCATACAGGAAATCACCGTATCCTTCGCGGACCAAAGCAAATCCGCAGATCTGTTCAAATCGCAACAAGATCAATCCGATGAAATGGGGAAAAAAATAACAAAACATGCGACCAGGAAAACCAAACAAGCATATCAAGAAAAGAAAATCAGATCTAACCTTGAATATGAAAAGGGCCAGGGAACGAACGATAAACGGAGAATGGAGAGAGGAAGAGACGGAAGAGATTGGATGGTATCTCTCCCGTTTCTAGGGTTTTGAATATATGGCTAACGAAGACGGCTTAAGAAAGCGAGATATTTAGGTCAAGATAGGTGGATTTGGATTTTGCTTCGTGCTGGTTTTCACCTACATACAATTATTTTTGGTTCAATCTGTTTTTTTTCCTGAGAAATTATACTGCGAAAGTAAGTTTTAATTCATGAGAGAGGGAGAACGAGAGAGATTGCCCTGAAGAGTCCAGACGCGATCTTTCACTTTCTTCCATTTTAAAAAATCGCATCCTCTTCAGCGCAAGGAAACAAAGTAAATTAGAAAGTATTTACTTTGCATTTACCTTAGAAAGTATTTTTTATATTTTTTATAAGATATTTCGATAATTTTAATAACTATTACTTCTTATTTATATATATTTATATTTAATAAAGTAGTGAGAGAAGATAAAATTAATACATCCCCTTATCTTTAATATAAGTTATTTCTATCCGATTTATATATGCTAATAAAAATAGTTAAAAATATTACATTTGTTATAAAATTTAAATCATTTTTAATATTATCTCTATTAACTATTTTAAATTCTAACATTATATTACTTTTTACTCTCTCCCACTACCCTATTAAATATAAAATTATATGGAAAGAAAATATTTAATACTTCTTAAAACTAGCAAATTCTTTATAAAAAGGATAAAAAAAATTTAGTTAATGCCATATAGTAAGAGATAGAGAGAGTATAATATTAAAGTTTAGTTTAATTAACAAAAATAATATTCTATTAAAAATTATCTTAATTTTATGACAAATATAATATTTTTAATTATTTTTAACAGTATATATAAATTAGTTAAAAATATCTTATAAAATTAGATCAAATAGAGCAAATTAGTTTAAAAATTAATTAAATTAATTTAAAAAATTAATAAATAAGAAAGACAAAATAAAAATAAATTTTATATTTAATATTAAAATAAATCGTTTAACTATCTCTTATATTTTATACATATATAAATTTAATAGGACTATACACTTTTTAAAATTTTGGGTGTGATATGAATTATTCTGATTCCAGAAAAAGTTATATTAAACTAGTTTTTCTTCGTCATTTCCTCTTTATTATGGATGATTAGTTTTGATTTTGATTTGATGACGAACCCATATACCATTTGTTTATATAAGTTAATGAATTGTTTTTATTTAAATATTAATGTTGCCCATGCAACAAACCGTTCTTAAAAATAATACAGGAAATTATAATATTCTATAATGTCATTAATATTTTATGAGTTAAGGAGTATTTAATATTTTAATATTATTTTTTAGTAGTATCTAACATATTAATTTTATTTATGATGTATCAATCACCTCAATTATAATTTTTCTATACTTGTAATAACCTAATTTTATTTATTACGCATCTAACACTATAAAACTATAAATAATATTAAAAATATTAGATATAATAAAAAAATAATATTAAAATATTGTATAAATTATAAATAAAAATTAAAATATCAAACGCTATTAAAAAATAATAAAAAGGTATTAGATGTTATTTTAACCATATATTTTTTATGATAATAAAATTTTAAAAAAAATTATATATGAAAACTAACATTTTTGTTGTGGCTTTACAAATTTGTTGAATTAATGCCCCATCTTTTGTTTGGGCTTTAGATATTTTGGAAGGGTTAATTTGTGGAATCTCTCAACAGGATTTTATAATTAATAATAATTATAATACTAGTACTTTCTTCTTTTTGGGTCTAATTTCTGAATTTACGTGGACCACCCGGGTCCCTTTGTAAATTAAACGATAGTTTGACTTTCACACGTTTACGTATTATTCTTTTACAGATTATTAGACTTGGGAAAATTGGGGGAAAATTCCTCAAAAATTTTGTTGTGACCAGCTACCAATCAAATTTTTAATAGAAGATTTTTCTTGGATTTTTCCATTTTAGTTTGAAGAGTTGATGAAATTTGATTTAATAACTTGCGATAATTAAGAAGGAGACATTGAGAACTGTCCACATTTTAAAGATTTTTTTTGTTACACATTTTAAAGATTTTGAAGACATACTACCCACACAAAAAGCAAAATTAGGTAGATTTGAGTGGGCCTGTATTCTCGTCTTACTACGTGTGATTAGATAAAATTAAAAAAAAAAAGACTTATAAAAAAAATAGGCTTTTGAACAGTTTATAGAAAAAAGCTTTTAGAGAATAGATTACGAAAAAAAAATATTTTGAATAAATGAGTATTTAGATAGTTGTTACAAAAAGGGGTTTTGTAATTGAAAAATTACTAAAAATAATATGTATGAGAGATGAGAGAAGAGAGAGGGTAAAAAAGATAGAGGAGAGAGGGTGGAGAAGATAGAGGAAAGATGAGATATAGTAGAAAAAATAGAGGAGAGAGGGTGTAAGAAAAAGTAAGAGTAAAATAGTAATTGAGTAGTTGAAAAGTGCTTTTACTATTCTAAAAGCTACTCTGACTAGCTTATCTGAAACCATGGTTTTAAAACATAGTTTGGTCCAAAAGCCCGTTTGAACAAATATGGCTGTTTGTTTTAAAATTTCTCCAAACTGAGGTTTTGCCTAAAAGAGCTTTTTAAACTATGGTTTACGAACAAACCAAACAGGCCCTATATGTAATATAAGATTAAGAAGCAGCCACGATATTTATAAGCCATAATATATATAAAAAATATCAGCATTTTATAAAATTTATATATAGAGAGAGTACTGGTATTTTTTTTTGTCCACTCGATTCACTGGAGCTTTGCCCCGACTACATCCAGATTCAATCCGTGTCACGCACTTAGTTATAGTAGGTGATTCTCCTAACAAAGATTTTCTGCATACGTCAATGTTCGAACTCGAGACCTCGTTTAAGCGATACCGAGCCACTTACTACTCGGATTAACCCCCATTGGTGAGTACTGGTATTTAATCTCACAACATTTTGTTCTATATTTTGTGGTCTTAGATTTGGTTTGATTATCTTATTGTTTAAATCTGGATTCTAGTTGTCATTCATCTTTGAGAGCTATGACTATTAGGGGTGTTCATAAAGCCCGCGGCCCATTATACCCACCCGAGCTCACGAAAAAAAGGCCCTGCTCAGCCCGATAAATATAGGGTAGGGCTAGGAATTGAGCTGCAAAATGCAGCCCATACTTTTTTTGTTACCTTATTTTAGTGGATTATAGATATTATTTAACTCTTGAAGACATATGAATATGATATTATTTTAGAAGTTTATAATTACAGATTTTTTTTCACAACATGAGTATGGCATCCTAGCCCGCTCATGCCTAACCCAGCCCAAAATGGTTAGAGCTTTTATTGGGCTGGGCCGGGCATCGGGCTGCAAAATACAGCTCATGTTTTTTTTTAGGTAGGGGGATTACCCTGCTCACTCTTACCCATGAACACCTTAATGACTATTAGTGAACTTTTGTAATTATGAGATTCACTTGTGAGACGCTTCTCGCGATGAATGACTTGTGAAATGTTCAGAATGAATTTTTCACATTTTGTCCTGATAAATCCTCGTGCAGATCAAAAGACAGAAGAATGGTTGATGGTGGTAAGTGTTTCAGGGTGTTATTGTCTTTTACACTTGATGATATTTCAATCAATTATGATAATAAATTTTTAAAAAGCAGGTTAAACCCACTCATAATCTCACAATAAAATGAAGTTTATTTTTTTTAGGTAATATCAATATTAAGTAGGAAGATGCATTCATTACTTTAAGGTGTCGTAATGGCGAGCCCATGTTAGCATATTTCCATCAATCCCCTTCAATATAAAAAAAAAAAAAAGCTGTTCATCTCACCAAATGGGACCTAAGGCTCTCTGCCGAATGAACAAATTATTATGAGGGCCTAGCCCAAGAGCGACATTTGGGTCTTTATCCAAAATCCGAAACTTGTCATGAGGGACATTTTGGTAAATTAGGGTCAAAATTAGGGTTTATGGTTTCTCCTCCATGATAAATCTCTCTAGCTTATGCTGCGCGCGTCATTCTGCCTCGCGATCACAAACCATAACATTTCGGCGGACTCATCCTTCAGGTCAACTTCTACTCTCTTCGTAGTATTATATTCGTTTTAAATGCGTTAACTTCTTCTTCTTCTCTATCTCACAATGATCGTACTCGCACATCTATAATTTCAGACCTTCAACATTTTTTTGCTTAAAATGTTATGGTTTTACCATATATTTGGTGTGATCTGCCTGGGCATTGGCAGATCTGTCCCGGGGGGAGGTGCACGGGGGTATTAGTTCTGCATGGAAGACTTAAGAATGATAGAATTAAATAAGACGACAAAGGAGGAGAGAGAGATCGATATATCACCACACACACACATTATCTCATTATCCTTCATTTCATCTTGATATCAGGGTTTAAAGACAGCCCTGCTCACACCCCATCCCAACCCAAATGCACCAAAACAATAATTTCTCCGCATTTCTAATTAATTTTATGGACATATCTCATTATGTCCCCTGAAACCATGAAAATTAATATCTTAGCCAATAGTTTATCTACAAAACACTAATTATACTCTCAGCCTCAGGGACAGTTGAGAAGAAACATTAGGAAAGAGGGAAAAACTATTCCATGCGTATGTGTCTCTGCACACGCACACTTTTACGTGTGTGTGTATTTGTCTGTATGTATATATTGGAAAGAAACCAGATTTAAAATGTCGAGATGATTATTCTGGGGGAAAGAATGGGGAAGAAGACTTTGTTGCCTTGGTAAAAGGATGATGTAAAGTTTTGACTTTTGATCATGGTAGTACCTTCATACCAGAGCGAAGAAAACAGCGAGATCCTTTGGGTGTTGCAAAAACCTTTGAAGAAACTGCTGAAGAATGAGGATGATATAAGACGATGCAGAATTGGGAGAGTTATAAAGGAGAAGATAAATATTGGATAGGGGTGGTAAGGTTGAAAACTTGCCAATGAGGAGTGGGTACAATGAAGATAGAGCTAGGAGAAAGTAACACTTGTAAATGAGGGGTGGGTATGTCTTGAAGAGGCTAAACAAGAAGAACATGTGGGATTTGAAAAGTAAGAAGGGAGATGGGAGGTAGAATCATAAATCTTTCATGCTGATCAAGAAACCAGGCTAGCCTTTAAATATACAAAACACAGGATTAATTATGTGTTACATTTTTTTAAAAAAAATAAGCCCTCCTCCAGAAAGAAGGAGTCTCATTCTAGATTTGTCCTGCTACAGTTGGGTTGGTTGATGCTGATTTTATTATCGCCCTTTTCCTTGTAATTAAACATGTAAACCTAGCTGAAAAAAAAACTCAAGTCTAATCTTGAAAGTGCAGTCGCTGTTTCACATTTACTAACTCTGTAGTATGGATTTAATGTGTTTTGTTTATTTTTGCTTGTGCAGGAAGTAGAGCTCAGTTTTCGATAAGAAAATGTCAGGGTATGAATGATCTACTTTCAAGAGTTATCCTTATATTATATCTTTTATTTCGTGTGTTCAGTGTGCATGATCAGATAATTGTTTTGCTATCTCCAGTTCTTGTTTTTTTTCAAAAGTTATCTTTAATAGGAAGCATTGCAAGTGCTTAAAGGAGATCTTATAGTCTAATTCTTATTATTTTTGAATTAATGGGTACTGAGTTGGACATGTAACATGGCATTGACCCTGATAAGGCCATATCATAACTGATCACAAATTCACATGTTTTTCAAGCTGTCAATTAATGTGATATTATGTCTAATACCAGTGTCTAATATACATTCTGTATCGTATGGACATGCCTTTTTTTTAAGTTGTTATGTTTAGTGGGTGATCCCACTCTGTATCTCATGATTGATTGATGACATTTCATTTGATGTGAGAAATGTGTTAAAGGGGATGTATTTACAGATTATTATAGTTCATAGAATATTGCCATGTGCTTTCTTGAGAAATTGTATGGATTATATTTAGATTCGAACTTACACCTTATTTTCATCATTATAACATGATCTGTCCGACACATGGATTGAACATCCCTGAACGTATCCCAAGGGTAAAAACCAAGGACAAGAAATTTTGTATTAAATATTTATGAATGTTGGAGACCAATTCATGTATAGGCTATTAAAACTTTCTCATTTGTCAACATTGTTCTGGTTTCATTAAGATGAAGAAGAGGGTCTGATATGCCTTGCTCACTATTTATTATGAATTGTTTCCCTTGCAGAGGAGAGGCTGTTGTTACTGCCGAGACGGCTGCACCAATTGTTGGTGAGCCAATGGACATCATGACTGCCTTGCAGCTTGTGCTGAGAAAATCACTGGCTTATGGTGGTCTTGCTTGTGGACTTCACGAAGGCGCAAAGGTCATTGAAAAGCACTCTGCACAGCTCTGCGTTCTTGCCGAGGATTGTGACCAACCTGACTATGTAAAACTCGTCAAAGCCCTCTGCGCTGATCACAGCGTTAGCTTGCTGACAGTTCCTAGCGCAAAAACCCTCGGAGAGTGGGCCGGTGTAAGTGACAGCTAACTCTGTCTTTTCTATGATCCTTTGCTAATAGTAGACTTGGCGGCTGACGTTGCATCCTTGTCACGTGTCAGTTGTGTAAGATCGACTCAGAAGGGAAGGCGAGAAAGGTGGTTGGTTGCTCGTGTGTGGTTGTCAAGGTATGAAATTGAATTTGGCATAGAAGCACATGTTGGTTGGCAGCATTTTGTGTTGCTACTTGTTATTTGTTTTAATTAGTGGCTGCTTGCAGGATTTTGGAGAGGAACATGAAGCCTATAACGTTGTTTTGCAGCATGTTAAATCTCACTGAGTCAAATGGTCGGAGTCATTTTTGCCGTATAGCCTTAGTACCTGCATAGGCGTTTTAATTTCTTATCACTACAATTTTAAATTTTGAATTGACTCTTATTCCCATCTCTCTAGTTATATGTGCAAATTTTGTTGTTATTATTATTTTTATAATTTTATAATACTCGTATCTTGGAAATGACGTGGAGGACAATATTCCCAAGAATCGGAGATTGACGTATATGTAACGCGTTCTATGGCTGCGGCCGTCATGCATGCTAAATTGCAGTTCACGATCTTTTCGTGTGGATTAGCATTAAATTATCAAATACTAGCGACCTTAATTAAATGGAGCAATCTCACTTATTTGGGTTAGCTTGGATTAGCTGAGAGAGTTAGGAGAAATTCGTTCAAACTAATAATTTAATGGATTGCTGACTCATTCTTTTGTTTTTAATGATTTTTGGAAAATCCAAAATAAATACCCTAAAAAATATTAAAAAGACAAATCATTAACTTCAATATGTATAATACCAAATTAGTTCATATGTACTCTGTAATATCTTAAATTTTGACAAAAAGGGATTTATAAGATATTATAGTCAGTAATATTTTTTTGAAATTAAAAAGTTTTAAATATAAAAATTTCAAAAAAATTAAAGAAAATTTTTAAGATTTTTTATATTCATAGCTACGCATGTTTCCCTTCGCCACAACGAACAATTGTAGAAAAATTTATAAGAGAGATTCTATATGATTTTTTCTAGTGTAAACACCTCAAGTTTCATTTCTACCTGTTACTCTCTTATTCTTCTTCAAACCACCTACCTGTCTTTCCCTTTTCTCCACTTGTAACTCCCTCATTCCCCTTTATTTCCACATGTCTTCTCCTCTTTCTTCATGATACTTTCTTCATTTAATATGCCTTCCTTATTCTTCCCTAGAGTAGTGAGAGAGAGAGAGAGTAGACCACGAGTGGGAGAGTGAGAGAGAGCACTGGAGAAAGACTTAAGAGCGATAACAGAGGAGTGACCGGAGGACAAGAGTTAAGCTTGCGACGTCATCGACCAAGGTAAGCTTTCCTCGTCGTCTTCTACCTTTGACACCTCTAGCCTCTGCATGTTAAAGTTTTGGGACTAGTTAAAAGATGGAGCTCTGGGAGAGTGTAAGAGTTGAGTAAATGAAGAACAAGTTAAGTACTAAGCTTCTTAACATGAAATCTAAGATCAATAGAGTTGGTTGGTGTATGTGAAGTCTTTGGTTTGGGTTGTGTTTTCTAAGAACAGAGGAGTCTATGGCTTGGATCTTGTAAACTTTTATGGAATCTCTAAAATCAAAGCTCAAGGTTTCATAACAGTTTAATCCAACTATACTCAGTGAGTCTTGAATGTTTAACCCATTTTGGGTTCTAAATCATAGAATGACAGTGATATGCATGTGTTTTGTATAAGTAGGATTTAAAAACGGAAAGCATGGACAGAGAGAATTTCTCTTTTTAGTCGCCACGTAGGCTTCCTCTAGTCGTGGCCAACTATCATAGAGAATCTAGTCAGATAAGTTTTCTTCATTCGTCGCGACTTAGACCTTTTTATTGCTGCGACTAACGGTTTTAGAAAGTTGGTATGAGACATTCCTCACATTAGTCGCGAAGTTACATTCCTTTGGACGCGACTAACAATTACAGAGACATTCTAAAGAGTTATATCGCCATAAAGAGAAATAAATATGTCATAAAGAATTAGAGTATTGGATTCTTTTGTAAAGGAGCATAATCTAATACTTTCAAAATGTATAAATGTTAAGATCAGAATAAAGGGTTATAATTTTCTAAACTCTAAAGGTTAAAAGAGAGAGATTAAATAAAAAGATTAAGGGGGTTAGTTGGGTTATGAAGAAAGTTATTATGTAAGTGTTTTGGTAATAAGGTTTAAGTATTAATAAACCTTACACAAATAATTGTATAGGTTTTGATATCTGTCCAAGCCCACCTAGAGACCAAATAAAAGGGAAAGGAAAAGGAGGTAAATTAGAAGAAGGAGATCCAGATAGTAACTTTTTATCTTCATATCTATATGTATTGATTCTACATGTTTGTTTGTGCCTTGGTATGACATGCGCAAACATGATTTATATGTGTGAAGCATGGTTTGACATGCGCAAGCATGATTATATGTGTGAAGCATAGTTTATATATGCAAGCATGGTTTACATGCATGACGCATGGTTATAGTCTTGATGACTAGTTGCTCACAAGAGTAATGATTGACAGTTGCTGAGAGAGCACTGTTTCAGGTATCTGTACATACATGATACTTGTCAATCTTTTATGTTGGCTAGAGAATTTACATGGCTTATTTTACATGCTATCATGAATTATACATACTTGTATGGAGGATTGTATGTTACTACTGAGATTATTTGAATCACGCCCTTTTTCTTCCATGATATTCAACAAAGGCAAGTGGCTCGAGGTCAAGGGGCGGAGATAGATAGAGTAGAGAAGGTTGGAGCTGGAGTAGCTAGAGGAGTTGTATATATTTTGTTTAAGCCGAGTGAGGCTTGTAGATATATATACTTGTTAATATGTAATATGATGTATGATAGAGTATGTAATCCTTCTTTAAGGAAGTGCGACCCTTTGAAGGAAATTGGGGTGTGCCATCAATAAAGATGGCAAAATAGTGATGTGTATACTAAAGTTTAAGTTTAGTTGGATAAGATAGAAGATATGGATAGATGATGAATGATTTTAGAATTTGGGATATTAAAAGTTTTTAAATGAGGTAAGTATTTAAACCCCAGGTTTTTGGAAGGAAAAAAAAGTTTAACTTAAAAAAATTTAATCAGGATTTTCAAGTTCTTTAATGGAAATTTTTAAGAAAACGCATAATTAAAGTGTCAGCTTATAAGGTGTCTTATACTCCTCAATGTTTAATATAAAATATAATTAGAGAGTTAATCTTAATCTTAAATGCAAGATCTATTTTTCATATTTATCAATTTTTTTCATTATTTTTATCTATGATATCTTAACAATAATTAAGAGGTAAAGAGAACGAGGAGATTAAGAAAGTTGATTAGGATATTTTAGAATATATTAATTATTTTATGAATATTATATTAATTGTTTTTTCTTTTAACATGTCATATTAACTAATTTTTTAATTTAATTAAATTAATTAAATAAATTTTAGATTAGGAGCATATAAGTACAAAAATAGAAATTTGGAAATAAGGTGAAATAAATAGGTAATGAA
The DNA here is from genome assembly GCA_037074615.1 of Leucaena leucocephala. Taxonomy (NCBI): domain Eukaryota; kingdom Viridiplantae; phylum Streptophyta; class Magnoliopsida; order Fabales; family Fabaceae; genus Leucaena; species Leucaena leucocephala. The sequence goes on along the minus strand of CM073555.1, from coordinate 17,247,049 downwards.
GTGGTGTAAATATTTTGAAACAGTAGCCTTTTAGATCATATGATCCAAGAGTAATAAATTGTCAAAATGTTTTATCGTTTGTTGTCATTTATTACACTTCATTAATTATTTATTATACTTTATTAGTAAACTCTGTCATAAAACATTTCAGATTATATTTACAAATTATATTTTCATACATGTAGACTAATTTCAGATTATGTAAATTGGAGTTATTGATTTGAGATTTTTTATTTTGAAGGTATTTAGTTGCTATTTTCCCTTATTTTCTTAATAAGTCAATTTGTACTGAAAATTTGCTAAATAACTAATTTGATCACTCATTCAATTCATAAAGTGGTACCTCTAGTTGTGTTTGCAGCATACCCTCACACAAAGAGGGGCCATTTTGTCTGGAACTGATTTTTTTGAAGGTAGGAAATCAATTTGGGTGAGCCGAATAGGTAATAGGTCTCTAATGCCTCTACTCTCTAATACTCCTTCAAACGTTCTAACTTTTTAAATATTTTTTTTAAAAAAAATTATTAGATTCTATACAAAATTAGTGACATTTTAATATTATACTGACAAACAATATTGTAGTTTTGACTTTTTTATTTTTAAAGAAAAATACTAAAAATCGTAAAAAAAAGAAGGCAAAACTGCATCATCTTTTGTCCATAAAATATCAAGATACCACTTATTTTGTTTAGAATTTAATAATCCATAAAAAAAGAAAAAATTATATATTTAAAAAGTTAGAATATTACAAAGAGCATAAAGGGTGAGACCTTAGAAGCGTCGGGCTCGAGCCAAACTTAATACCAAACATACCCTTGTTGGTTGTTAAGAGTTAAGCCAGTTCATAGTTACGTTTGTTGGGTTTGTTATCTCCGACATCAGTTGCGGCCAACCGAGGATTGATACAAGAAAATCATAATTGTTTCTAGAATTTAAGTTATCCTTCAATTCATTATTGTCCACGTGTCCAGTCCACGTTATTACAGTAGGTCAAATAGATAAGACTATATCTTCTTCAAATTTCTGGTAATGTACAAGTTCTTAAGAGAGTAGACGAAACCAAAGCACGAGCATGAGAGAAAAATACAAAACAGAGGCAAACAAACAATTATTGCAGGCAAAGTATTATGAGTATCTATGTTTACTATTAAAAAAATGTTTAGTACGATACATAGCGGTTAAAAATAAAAATATCGTAAAAAAAAGACGATGATATATTCGTAAATAAATCAGCATATTAGAAAAATTTTATTACGATTTTTAGAACAATTGTCGTTATAAGTCAATCATTCGGCCTATCCGCCTTCGTGCCCTATCTGCAGAAAGAAAGTGCACGTCTCTTACCTTTTCGATTCCCAACATCTCTAGCCATCATCAGGGAAGGCCAACAGATACCTCTTACAAATCGTCTTTTCTTCAATCTTAAATACCCTTCTATTAGACTTTTTGTTTCACTTCCTTTTGCTCAATATATTTTCTCTTGTATCGTCTTTATCTTACTCTCTTTTAAATTTTTTTAAAATGGCATCATCTTCAAGCTCTTCTCCTTCTCGTTCACAGAAAAGATCGCATGATGATTTTGAGGATAAGCATCCTCTCCCAGACCCGATACCCGCTTCGCCGTTTCCATACCTCCTCAAACGTCTAGTATAATTTATAAGCAAAATAGATACACTGCAGAACTCAGTTGAAGAGCTATCCCTGCAGATGGAGAACCTGTAAGAAAGTTTTAATCGTCTCTGTTCTGATCTTGCCGCCAACATAAATATCGGCGCTTCCACCACCCTTCAGATGACCTAGATGACTCCCAAAACTCAAACGACTCTAATTCATCATTCAATTGAAAGGCTTCACGCCTTTCGTCAATCTCCTTTTTTTTATACTTTTTGGCGCTTGGAAAATGTAAAATATAAAATGTAAATAAAATAAATTATTATTGTAAGGATAATATTTCTGTAAAATGTAAAGAATAGCCTGTTATAATATTTTGTAAGGATAATCAAAATAGAATATTTTCTAAAGTGAGTTATTATTGTTTTGATCAATTGTATAGAGTTTGATATTAGTTGAAAATGATGACATCTAGGTTGCTCAAAACTCAACAAATTAATACATCTAGTAATGAGTACCTTAAAGGAAATTAAAAGTGTGCATATTTTGAGTAAAAAATATTAATCAAGAAGTCTAATTTATCCAATAAATTGATAATACAATAAATTACTAAATACCGTTGGCATACTAGCTTACTGTCTAATTTATTAGATTCAAGATAATATATGTGTTATCTTCAAATGTATAGTATATGATCAAAGCTTACAACGATTTTTATTAAAACCCACCGTTACTTGTAATGACAGTTTTAAATAAAATCGCTCTATAAAGTATTCACATCTATTTAAGTAAATGTCAGACTTTTCAAGGCGGCTTTATTGTAATGATAATTTTTAATAAAATCGCCTTAAAAAGGCACAAAATTTTACTAAACTTAATCCGTAGTGAGCTTTAAATTTACTTTTTACACAGCTGCTTATGGTCCCATTCTCTGTCCCACCACCACAGACTTGGACGAAAGATATTTTCTGTCATTTTCCAATTGCTTTTGATGACTCCATCATCATTAACTATCTCCGTCGACGTTAACTCCCTCTGTCATTGTTCTCGTCTTTAAAGCTGTAAGTCACCGTTTAACTTCATTATTTTGTGGTATGGTTCTTTATTGGGATTAAAGCTAAAATAGTCTAAATGAGTTAATTAATTATGTAAATGTCGCACTGTGGGTATATAGGCAAGTGATCACTGAAGTGGGTTATGGAGTTTTATGTGTTTTGTTGCTGAAAAACCGAATGAGTTTTGTTCGTATATATGTTTGTGTATGTTATGAACTATTGGGTGTTTTGTTGCTGAAAAACTAAATGAACTGTTGTTATGTTATGAACTGTTAGGTGTTTTGTTGCTGAAAAATCAAACGAGTTTTTGGTGTTTTGTTGTTGAAAAATAGAATGATTTTTTGTTGTTTTGTTGCTAAAAAATCGAATGAACTGTTGTCTTTAGGATGGTTTGACAGTTTAATGAGATCAAGTTAAAATGCTGGTTTGATAGTTGATTTATGGATATAACAAAGACAAAAATATGTTTGTGTATATTATTGGTACATTGAGGTTTAAAGAGTAAAGTATAGTGTGCTATTTTGATATTCTTAATTTCTAAACAAGTGTCTAATAAAGTTATAATTTGGGAGATTAGTTCACTATTATAGCTGATTGGTTGTATCATATTCTTAATTTTATTTATTATTTTTGAACAGAACATGGACAGCTCAGGTTCAACAGGTTCCGGTTCCGGTTCTAGTCAATCTAAGAAGAAAAGAGGAAGAGGCTCGACCCGTATAAAATAGGTCTTTAGGACAGACGAGGGGTTAAATCCCACGAGGTTGCTGGTTGAGTTTGATACTGATATGAAGGCGATTGGTCAAAATGGGCTAGCATTGAACATCTATGTCGCCCATATAGTACGTACTAAGATTAACATTGCATATCCTAACTAGAAGTCGGTCGACCAAAAAGACAAGGACATTAGAGCACATAAAGAATCATACAGGCACTGCATTGGTTCCCTGCCCTACTGACGAGGTCAAAATATTGGAGCAAGCTCTATGACAGTATATTTTGTAGCTAACATATGATCAAATTGAGAAAGTGAATCACACAGGAGTCGATGCTAGAAAACGTGCCTCAGAAGCATAAAAGGCACCACGGAAACCCAAGGTTTAGAGGGCAAAAGAAGACAAGCTCAGACCTCTTCCTGAGAACATATAATTGAGATATTTTGCTATATCAATGCTCCACTCTATAGCAACAAGATTGGAGGAAGCATTTAGTTTCATAATTCTGTCCAGGGTTTTGACCATACAAAAAATTTATAAATTCACCCTAGACAGGAATGACATAGTGCAATTCCTAAATTTTTAGGAGTTGAATTCAACTGTCATCCAATGTGCCATATAGTCAGTTACAACTTTATTTTAATACTTTATGTTGGACCATTCGCGCAGTACTGACTCTTTTCTTTATTAACAATAGTTACTTCTATCGGGGATGCCTGGAAGAAACAAAATAAGACACATATGGCTTCATGTGTCCTCAACGTGTCCAAGAGATAGGCACCGATATAAGCTCAAGGATTATGTACATGGTCGAAGGAAGATATATTTTGTACATTACATTAAAGGGTAAGTGTACTCTTATACTTGGCACAGTCGTACATATTACTTTACATTCATATATAACGTTGTTCATATTTTGTAGTACGCATTAGACTCTGCTTGTCATAAACCCTGAAGCTAATGTAGTGTACTAGTTCAATTCGTTGTTTATACGGCCAGATATCGAGATTTCATCCATCGTCAACTCGTGAGTCTTTCTTCATAGATTTGTTAACATGAACATATAGTAAGTTATATGATATCTTTTTTTTTCAATTGAAGATAGAGATGTGCAAGGCTTTAACTTAGCCAGAGGCCATCCTGGTAGTCTTGATCCTTCATGGATTTAACGTCGAGTAAGCACTTTTTAAATAATTAAGTTTCAATTTTAAAAAATTTATTAGGGCGAAAGTTAGTCACTAATGTGCTATGTGTTTTTTCATTTCGTTAGTACTGTCGTCAATCTAGTAGTGTTGAGTACGAATATTATATAATCTAATACATGCAAGAGATCATTGAGATAGGGATCGCAGATAGCTTACATGAGGTATAAAGTAATCGATACTTAGACTTTTCAATTTATCACATCTGGTATGTATTTACCTATTACTTTTAACTTGCAGTTTTTTTAGCAGAACAAAAAGAGCTTTGAAGATAATCAAATCCTCTCAATGATAGAATCTTTGACAAAGACCATGCTGGAGAACTTGCCTTAATCAATCTATCATTTCGTGTGTGTGTATTATTGTACAATTCCGTTTATATATGATTGTTTATAAGAATTTGAATTAATTTATTACTATATATTAACATTTAATTTAGGTTTTTCCATTGTTTGCTTACTTTGCTTCCTATAGTCTGTCTTCATTATGTCAAATACATGGCTGTATAAATGGAAAAATTAAAGAAAATGTAAAAAAAGTAAATATTTAATGGCAGGTTTTCTTAAAATCTCCTTTACAGTATAAACTGTAACGGCAGTTTTACAGGAAACCGCCGTAAAATTCTAAATTTATAATGGCGATTTTATAAAAACCACCATTAAAGTATTACATTTAACGGCAATTTTTCAACTACAGTTAAAAAGCTATACTTATAAGTAGAATTCACACCATTCGTAAAACTGTCGTGAAAGATTACTTTTAACTACTGTTGTATTATTTTTTTTCTAGAAGTGGTTGCTGATTACTGTCTCATGAAACCATGGAAAACCACAATGCTGGAGTTTACAATGAAGTTGTTGGCTTTTTTGTTGTTGGAAGTTTAGTTAGCTTCTTTTAGACACGCCATTATAGCCCTAATAGCAAGTTTGATCTTGCTTGTAATTTCATATTATATAAAGATATTATATATATAAGCCAACCTTTCAATAAGGAGGTTGCAAGATCAAATCCTAGAGTGGATGCATAGCACCACTCTGTCCCTATATATAAATCACTTATACCTTATTCTTGTATATCAATAAATGTATAAAATTGATAAAAGTTTTCACATTTGCCCTTATTAAAGAAAATGTCTTGCAAGAAAAGGTCATTAATAGCCCTACCCTACAAGTAACTTATATTTAGGAATAAACTTTTCTCCTATAAGTGACTTACATATAGGAATATAGTAGTATACGGCGTTTGTGAGTGTAAAAGTACTTTTTTTATATAAGGGTGTAAAAGTACTTCCTTTTTTTTTATAAGGGTAAATGTGCAAAAATACCCATAAAGTTTTATCCTAGGGATGACCAATGCCATATAGTTTTTGTGGGTACATAAGTAACCATGATGTTATAAAATGAGTGCAAAAATATTAAAGTCCGATAGTTGATCATTAGAGAGAGGAAACTTTTGACTAAAAATATTGACATGGACATAGATGTAGTATAATTATGTCTTAATTGTCATCATCTATCATCTGCTAACTAATATTAATTTATTACTTTTAAAATTTTATTAAAAATATGAATATTTTGAAGAAAAAGTTATAAATTTTAGGGTACAAATTGGATTGAGGTCTTATGTTCTTTCTTAAAAAAATTAATTTTTAAAAATAATAAATTAATATTAGTCGTCAAATAATGGATAATGTCAGTTAAGTCACAATTATACCACATTTACGTCTATAGCAGTATTTTTAATCAAAAGTTTACTCTCTAACAGTTAACTAACAGAATTTAATATTTTTACACTCATTTTATAATGTTATTAGGGTAAAATTTTATGAGTATTTTTATACATTTATCCTTATAAAACAAAGGAAGTACTTTTACACTCACAAACACTATATATCACTATATTTTTTTTTATTGAAATCAATTTTATTTAAGAGATTGTTAAATACTAAACATTAATGTATTAAACATAAACACTTGATGAAAATTCAAATCTTAATTGACTAAGACTTCCATTCAACCTAACCTGGTTGGTTAAAATTCCTTCCCGTGAGGAACGGAGGTGTGCGTGTCAAGAAGAAGTCAGTGGGCCATATGCGTTTGTACTTTGTACAAAGGAGAGAAGGCGAACGCCAAAGTTTTCTTCATTAATTTCTCATTCTTAAGGAGGAAAATGGCATTCCTCGCTAATTTTCCTCATTAATAGTTTAAACAATAAAATAAATTAAGAAATACGCGAATTCAAATCCGAAGAAAAGAATCTCCACAAGTTTCACGTTCAGACACTTCTTCACGGTTCCTCTTTATATTATTATTATTATGCACTTCCCATCAACTTTCCTTCTTCTTGGCTTCCCCACCATCATGAGTTTACCTATTTATGTTATTTCTGTCTCCCTAATTTCTGCATATCAATCCTTTGAATTTATTTTAAAAATAATTGTTTAGCTGGAGTAATTTTCACTAAATTAAAAAATAGTTTCTTTTACAATTTATTCAACACTATATGTGTCTACATACATACAGAAGCATCAACCTGATTAAATTTATTGAGATTTCCTTTTGAAGTTGGCAGGGTGATTTTGGCATAATAAAATAATGAAACTCTTACCAAGTGGAATATGAATATTGATTAATGGGTAATAAATAAACAAATAAATGAACTAAATAATTAATAAAGAAAAGGGCACATGGCTCATTGGATGCATATTTATTATAGTGGTTCGGGAATTGACGAAGAATGGTTTTTAAACTGCAAGTGGAATTTTGAAATAATAAAATATATATTAAAATTAGTAAATTTATTATTTTTTTAACTTATAAAATCGTGTTAATTTATTTTAAATTTATGCTAACTTTTTAAATTTAATTATATTTAATAATTTTATATATAAACTTTATATAATTTTTTTGTTGATATGATAAACTTTGAATGTGATCGATCTCATTTCAATTATTTATCTTAAATATATTAAATTAAATTACTATCATTCTTTATATTTTAATTATATATTTTAATAGTAATTTATTGATAAATATAAACTCTTACAAATTTATGAACCAGATTTACATCATTGTCACGAACTTATTAGAATTCGTGAGTCTCACAACCTTCTCAACCCAAAAACATGGCTAATAAATAAATCAAGAAATAAAGAGAAGTGGAAAATATTTTAAAAGAAAATAAAAAAGAAAATGGGCACGTGGCTCATTGGAGGCATAGTCAATACTAATAAGAGTACTTTTGAGAATGGATGAAGAACGTGGAAAGTAAGACAAAAACAGGAATTGGCGGGAGGGGTTGTTGACCGTTGATATGGTTTGGGTCAAATCAAAATACGGAGACAAGGATCATTGTATGTGTTGCTGCCGTGGTAGGTTCTTCGTTGAAACACACGTTAGTTGATTATTTCAAGATTCTGCGTTCCATTTTAACAACTGCAAGAAAAATATGTGAAAATGAGGATTGAAAATTCCAACTTTTCACCTAAAATTTTGACACCAACATATGATTTACAATATACTCCTCCAATCCTAATGGAGTTTGAATTGATAAAAAATATAAGAAATCAATTTATTTTATTTTTAATATTTATTATTTTTTAAACTAAATATATAATTTAATATATTATTTTATTATAATTAAATAATTTATCTATTTTTTTAATTTATTAAAATTATTTAAGTAGATTTTAAATTAAAAATGAAGAAGTATTTAGAAAAAAACACAATAGTATGTATCATGAATTTTTTTAGCTACGCATAGTTATCCTTTTATTGGAGTTAATTCTATTTAAGCTAATATTTAACACTAAATGTGTGTATTCCTCCCACTAAAAATTCGAATATTGATTCGTTATGTTGTGAAAGACTAACCCCTTCTGTTAGAGTCTAACCCACATTAGTAGGTATTGTAATTTTTTTTTTGTAAAATTCACGGGTATTCTCTAAGAAATATTTAGAGACTAATTTTTTTAAGATATAGAGATCATTAAAATGAGTTTTATTTTTTTAATAAAATATTTTCTATGTGTATGACCTAATTTAAACTCAAAATATCATGTATTATTGTTTTGAGATTATTCGATTAATTATTTAGCAACTAACAGGAACCGACCCACTAAGCCATTTCTAAAGTTTGAGACTTTGAGCTGAAAGCCCTGATTCCGGCTTTCCGCATATAGCGGAGTCCTTACAAAAGTATGCCCCTTCATTTTACTCTTGCTATTCAGTACTTAGCTTTATTTTTAATCTTTGTTCTATTTTTTGAAAAAAAAAACTATCAGTTGATTTCATTAACCACTCATTAATACCGTACTAGTTCCTAAGACACATTATTATATGCTTCACATTGAAAGAGACAAGTGTAGAGTTGGAAAATAATGGTTCCCATTACAATATGAATTATATTTTAGAGTAAATGATACTTCTAGAAGTTGTCACATATTTAGAAATAGAGGTAACAGAAAAAGTATAAGAGAATTTGGGAAACTGAGTAAATGTCACTTTAGTTTCAATTGGTTAAAGTGGGAGTTGTAATATGTATCCAAAAAAAAAGTGGGAGTAGTAATAAAAAAATATTAACTATAATATATAAATTTAGACATTAAATTGAGAGGATTTATGGAGAAATTTTTAAATTTGAGAGATATTTAAAAAAGATACATGCTTTTCTTAATTAGTTAATGGTTCTACTTTTTTAGAAAAACAAAGTATTCTAAAAAAAAACCTTACATAAAGCTAAATGACGGTCACTTCCCAGTAAAGCATTTTTGAAAAAAAATATTATAAATGCTTGGCTAAATTCAACAAAGGATCTTATATATAGTGTGTGTTTAAGTAGGAAGAAAATTAATATTTTAAAAAGATTTCTGGTATAAATTTTAATTTAAATTTTTTTAAAATAAATAGTCATATTTGTCCAGAAGAGTTTTTGAACTAAACTATGGTTTAAAGCTAAAATTTTAGATAACCTACTGAGAATAGCTTCTAAAATAATAAAAAAATTTATAGACTACCCAATTATTATTTTATCTTTATTTTTTCTGACACACTCTCATCTCTTATCTCTCCTCTCACTCTTCTTCCCTTTCTCCTCTTTTCTCTCTGCGCGAAGAAGATGTCTGCTGCTCCCTAGTCGCCGTATGCTCATCGGAGAAAGGAGAGGATGAAGAAGGTGGTCACATCTTGATTCTATTCGGGATTTTCATTCCCTTCCTTATCTGTATGGGTTTTCTGTTCGTGCACCTGTTTCTCATCCAATTTTCTCTTGGGGGCGTTGATGCTATGAATATAGACGAGCGCGTATATGGTGAGTTTCTAAAAAATGTTGAAGTTTTTAAGGCCTGTGCAGGAAATAATCTTGAGCTCCATGGAGTTAGGTTCCATTGTTGAGGCACTACTTGTCTGCAGTTTTTTTTTTTAATATTTCTGTATGCGGACAAAACAGTAGAAAAGAAAAAAAATAAATTTTTTTAATAAAATTATATTTTTTCTGATAATTTACTAATAAAAAAAATCTTTCTAGTAATAACTATTTAAACACTTATTTATTTAGAAACATATTTTTTTCATAAGCTATTCTCCAAGAACTATTTTCTAAAAATTGTCTAAAAATCTTTTTTTCTATAATTTTTTTTTAAAATTCTATCTAAACAAGCTTATAATATATTGATGGATCATGAAAATACTTTAGAAGGGGTGCTATTATAGAGCGAAGGTGGTACATGAGGCTGTTAATAAATGAAATAAAAGAAATTGTTGGATTGCATAAACTAAGCCAAACTATTAAAATAAAAGAAATAAAAATTAAAATAAAAAAGGAGTAAGAATTGGTGGAGTAGGGTGGTTGAATGAGAAAAGGGAAGAAGACAAATGTTGATAGAATCACCAACTACCCACAAAGAAGTCGTCTGCTCCATTCCTCTCTCTCTTTGTAAGAAGGTTCCTTCCCCACTTCTCTCACCCACCCCCGCCCCCTCCTTTTTATTTATTTCCACTTAATTTCAACAATCGCACTCCACCCCCACTTCTTTATATAGTTCTTCCTTTGTTTACCTTCCTCTCTAGTCTCCACTCATTCTCTATTTATTATCTCTATCATTAAATCAAATTTCAATTGTTGTAATTTAATATTTTATAATATTTTTTGTTAATGATATCAAATAGTAAAAATATATTATTAAAATTCAAACGGTTAAAATTTGATTCTAATAGTCCAGAATAGTATACTTTTAAATTTATTTACTTAGTTTTATTTATTATATAATATTATAATAATAGTGTTATAGATATTAAATCTCAACGATTGAACGTTGAGTCAATAGTAAATGTTATAAATGGAGAATAAACGAAGAGGAAAGTAAATTGAGATATTCTTTTTCTAAAAAAGGCTAGCTCTTCTTCATAAAAATTGAGTTATAAGTTCAATCTAACTTATAATCTTATATTGTTAATATTTATCCTTATAAATAAAAATAATTAGCTAAGGTTTGTTCGTATAAATTAAAATAATTTATTTAGTAAGGTTAAATATGAGACATCAACTTGTGCAACATAAATATGACATGAATTGTAGGCCGAACAAAAGAAATGGACACAACATCGTGTGGTCCTCCTATGTTGAAAATTAAAAAGAACTCCTATATGGTCTCTCTATCTCAAATGCGAATCTATGACTCAGATAATGCAATTTGTAATAGTCTTCATATTATATGTTTTTTTTAAAATAATATTACCTGTTCAAAATTTAGAATATTCGAACTTATTTAAGTAAAGTATGAGAATAATATCAAAGAAAAAGACTTGTGGATTGGGAGCTTTTGATAGAGAAGTCAAATTTAGTTGAACATAGTATATACACAACTTTGTTTATTTTATATCGTGAATTGAATCCAAAAATTTATTAAAGTCAAAATATGCCTTTGGACTCATTTTAACAAACCTTAAGTGAAGACAATTTTTTAAAAAAAAACATGAATTATTATGTTACAGGTTCGTATATTAGGTCTTTTGAACTTTGTAAAAAATAAAAATACCTGTTCTGTGAAAAGAATGTATGAATTATTAAGAATATAAGATTTTTTCATCTAAATTAAATCCTTCCTGGAGGAAAAATATATTCAAACTCGTAGAATCATTAATACAGTTATGTTACAAATCATAAACACTATATATACTTGAAGTTTATTTAGTAAGAATTTAACACTACTAGAAAAATCACTTATCATATGTTACTTCAAGACAGTTATAAGAAAAATAGCCATAAAAAAAGGTTATAATTTTTTCGTAAATAAGTTCAATTTTAAAAATTTTAAGGACGAATTTTATAAAAACCACAATTAAAAATCTCACGTAATGACTTTAATAAAAAATGCTGTTAAAAGTCATCTGGTGCGACTTTTAACTGTGATTTTTTAAAAAAACATTTAAAAAAAACCCCGCAAAATTTTAAAAACCATGTACTCAATTTCAATTTCACTTTTCATGACTATTTATGGTCTCATTTCTATTCTCCACCACCATAGACTTTAACGAATGTCATTTTTTAGCGTTTTCCCCTTAATTTCAGTGTCTATCTCAGTCGTTAATGTCGTTCTCTATCGTCTTCATCGTCTTTCTCCATTGTAAAAGTCGTAAGTCACCATTTAACCTTGGGTGTCAGCAGATAGATCTTGTAGGCAGAAGCTCAAAGAGCATTAATGGAAGAAATTTATAGATCTTTAGTTTTGTTATTAGATCTTTGATTTCTTCTCTCCATATCTAGTCTAATGCTTTTGATGAGTGTAACCGAGGTAGCTTATAGTAGGTGTAGGTCGAAGAAATAAAAAAAATTAAATAATTAACGGCAATTTTTTAAAAATTACTGTAAAATGTCACTTTTAACTACCGCTATAAACAATTCTTCTAGTAGTACAAGCCCCATGAAATGTACTTTCATCCCTCGTTAATTAATTAACTACACGGTTAATTGCCTTTTAAATTTTTACTCTTGACTGATATTTTATCTTGTCGAACACACATTATAATCTGACAATAGATTAGATAGTAAATAATTTGAATCGCACTTTCTATAAAAAAAAAACGAATACCATGGATATTTATTATTTTATTATTAATTAATATATTATGTGTATATATTTTCCCCGTATTTTCATCTCTTCTTTAATAATAGTGAGAGAATGCATATTTTATTTTGTAAAAAAAGTGCAACACATTTACTTTTCTATAACTTATAGGGAAAATTATAAAAAGTCCCAATTAAAAATTTTAGTTATTAAGTGATCCCTTCTAGCCTGCGATATCGTACATGTCATGAAACTGGTCTTTCTGTTGTTGTTTTTGTTTTTTTTCCATAATGTGAAACTTGTCTTTAAAATGCTGAAACTTGTTTCTTTTTATCAACTATTTTTTTTTTAATTTCTTAATCACTTTCTTTGCACTTCTAAGTATCTAAAGTAATTTGGATTAGAAGTTAGGGAAATTAAAACTCTCAATACAAGAAATTTTCTAATCCTTTTTTTTCTTGTCCAAACACACACAAACTGCTGCATATATTGATAAATTTACATTTCTGTTATGTTGAAAAGCTTAGGATAAAGAAGAGTGGTTACGTGTACTCTAAATATGTTATTATATGTTGTTGAGTTTAAGATAAAGAAGAGTGGCTATTAGACAATTTACCGATACTCTAAATATATTGAATACTATTTTTTATTTAATTTAAACAAAAGAAAATTAGTGTGCAAGTTTCACACAAATAATATAATCACTAAAAATTCTCCTCAATTATTAATATATTATAACATATTGTTATTTTTCGTATTATTGGATCTTATATTATTGCTATGCTGCTAATTTTTTGTTGAATTTTTTAGTGATTAATTATTTATATATAAGATTCCAAGATAATTTTTCCTTTAAACGATAGCAGTAAAAAGATAGAATAAAATCAACTTATGTATAAAAATTATTCTCATATTTTTGCCTTAAAAATAATTAAAAGAATAACACACAGACGCTATATTTATAAGGCACAAATATGCTAATAGCATATACCATTTGTATTTTGTTTTGATAAAGTACACGCTAGTCTTCTTATTCACCTAAATTACAGAAACTCCATCTCTATTTTAAAAATGTTTATAAATATATCTTAAAATTAAAACGTATGGTACACAAACTCATATATATATATATTGAGATTCTATTTCTATATATCTAACTGTAGTTGACTGTTAAGTTTAATTTTTAAATTTTATTTTGACCTAAATATTTATTTTTAATATAAAAATTATTTAGACATTTGTATTTATTAAAAAAATAATTTTTTATGCAAGAAGAAAATTATTATAATTTTTTGGCTTTGCGGATGCATCATCATTGCATTTGTCTTCTCCATCAGTTTTCTTGCAGCCATAGCTCCAACGTGTCTTGTTTTTCTTTCAGGTATTTGCACACATCATTTACGGTATATTATGGAAGAGTTTTTTTATAAAGGTAGAAGTAAAAATGAAAATAAAGGTAGAAATGATTTTTAAAAATTTGTTTAGTAGGATATAAATGAGTATGAAATTGATGTATATTTTTTTATAATTTAGGGTAAAATGGTCAAAAATATATTTTTATAATTTGAAAAATGTTAAAGTTGTCCAGAAATTTTAAAATTGGGGTAAAATAGTCTAAAAAATTTACTTCCACTTTCATCATCTCAATTCTCAATTTTTTTGATGGAACTGAAATAGCCAAAAATGTTAAAAGTCATAATAAAAGTGGAAGTGTTTTCCGTACCAAACAAAAGTAAAAGAATCAACTTCTACTTCCACTTCTCACCAACCAAATATGCCTTTAAACGTAAATTAGTAAATAACATGTATTCTAATATATTACAATTAAAAAAATATATTTTTAGAAGTTTTAAATATTATTAACGAAATTAACAATTTAAACTTAAGTGAATATTTTTAAAATAGAGGAAATATTCATATAATTAAAAAGATATAAGGGAAATTAGAATATTTTACTCTTTTATTTTACTAACCATACATGCTATTTTCTAAATACTTCTTCCTATCCTTTTAATATAAGAGTTAATAGTTTGTAATATAAATTATATTATAAATAAATAGACTTTTATATTAAAGATTGAGGCAGTATTACATAACGAGGATTTCTCCCGTGGCACTCCACTCCTATTATTTTAGCTAATTTTAGATGGCCATGCCAAATTCTATTAATCATAAGGAAAACAAAAATAAAAACGAGTTCTTGGATTAAAAAACACCCTAAGATTGTTTTAGAAGTTAGGAGGGCTAATTATATTATAAAAACATAATAAACATACATCTAAATCTAGTCTTACTGAAAATAGTATTTGCAAGAGAAAAAATTTGGTGGAAAAACTTGTTCGGCCTGAAAAGGAGAACAACGTGTTATGATCGATTCAAATTTGGCAGTAATTAATACAAAATTAAACATTTATTTTTTATGAAGGTGTTCGACCTCAAAAATAAAAGATAGCTTGCAACAAAAGAAATTAGCATGCACCTTTTATACACCAAACAAACAATATGGGAAGTCATAAAGACTATCGAATCTAAGCCATATAACTTTACGCTGCCTATTTCTGTCTAATAAGATTTTTCACCCAATCTTAAGTTGATTAACTATATTAAACAACCAACTGTGTTGGATCTAGCATAAAGGTTAGTTCCATATAGCGCGACAAATCGGAAGAAATATATGATTTTATAATGGGGTTGGTAGTTGTGGTGGACTCTATAAAAGGCCATGCCTTGATTCACTTTCTATCGTCAAGCCAGATCATTTTCTAACTTCTTCCTTCTTTCTCTCTCCTCCTCACCAACCCCCGCACCCTCTTTTGCTGTATCACACGCTTCTTCCCATTCTGAATTCGATCGTCTCTGTTTACAGATAATCTTAACACTTGCCACCATGCCTGCTGCCGCCACCGCTGCCCCTACCGCCGCCTCATCAGGTGCCGGCCAAACCGTCTGCGTCACAGGCGCCGGTGGCTTCATCGCCTCTTGGATTGTCAAGCTTTTCCTTGAGAGAGGCTACACTGTTAGAGGCACCGTCAGAAATCCAGGTTTATATTGATCCCACCGATCTTTAATGAAATCAAAATTCATGTTTTGTTCTTTTTTTTTTATAAATGGGTGTTTGTGAAATCTGGTGATCATCAGATGATTCTAAGAACGCGCACTTGAAAGAGTTGGAAGGAGCACGGGAGAGGCTAACTCTTCATAAGGTTGATCTTCTTGATCTTGAGTCTGTGAAAGCTGTTATCAATGGCTGTGATGGCGTCATTCACACGGCTTCTCCCGTCACAGACAACCCCGTGAGTTTCTCTCTCTACCTGGTCTTCATATCAATTTTCTCTCACGGTTTTGAGCGAGAAAGTAGTAGATGGGAAAGAAAAGAAAAAGGAGCATGCACTGAAAAAAAGAAAATGATGAAATCATTAATAATTATCAGTAGGAGCAGTACCATTTCATTTTTCATAGTTGGGTGCGTGGTGGGTCCCGCCACTAATGTTTCCTTCTCATAAGGATAGAAATTATATTTTTCTCCATACATTGCCAAAATAACTATAAAATCCATGTCTGTGAATGAACTATGAATGAACCTTCCAAGTTTCTTTAAGACTGCATTTAATGCTAGAATAACAAAGATAGTATGAAATGATACAGGAAGAGATGGTGGAGCCTGCAGTGAATGGAACAAAGAATGTGATCATCGCAGCTGCTGAAGCGAAAGTGCGAAGAGTAGTGTTCACGTCATCCATTGGAGCAGTCTACATGGACCCCAACAGAAACATTGATGAGGTGGTTGATGAGTCTTGCTGGAGCAATTTGGATTATTGCAAGAACACAAAGGTATATATATACTTCCCACCTACCCCCTCTCTTCTCAATCATAAATCTCCTGATATTTTGTTAACGTGTGATCTCAAAGTACACGAGTTCAAATCTAATAGACAACAGTTTTAAATTTTATTTTTATAAGTAATACTATATATATATGTCCCTCCTCATACTCTATCTAATAGAAATCTTGTACATTAAGTTACCCTAACATTCATTTTAAAACTAGAGTAAAAGAGCTACTCAGTACATTAGGCTCTCATTAAGTAGAGTCTGGGAAAGGATATATGTACGTAACTTTACTCTAAGGATTTAAACTCACGATTTCTAAGTCACATATTAACAATCTTACTGCTGCACTAAGCTCATGCTCGTGGATACAATATGAGGGATGGATTTGAAACTAGAGAATGTGGTTAATTTGTGGTAAAATTTGTGGGATGCTGATAGCATTGAGGGATGGATTTTGCAGAATTGGTATTGCTATGGGAAGGCAGTGGCGGAGCAATCAGCATGGGATGAGGCAAAAACAAGAGGGGTGGATCTGGTTGTGGTGAATCCAGTTTTAGTGCTGGGACCATTGCTTCAATCCACCATAAATGCAAGCACAATTCACATCCTCAAGTATCTTACTGGCTCTGCTAAGACCTATGCAAATGCCACTCAGGCTTATGTACATGTTAAGGATGTTGCATTAGCCCATGTTCTTGTTTATGAGACTCCTTCTGCCTCCGGTCGTTATTTATGTTCCGAGAGATCCCTCCACCGAGGAGAACTGGTCGAGATCCTCGACAAGTACTTCCCAGAATACCCAATTCCTACCAAGTAAGTCACACATTATCTTGTTGGTTTTCTTGTTCAAGTGGCAAATAATGATAGGTTGCTGTGTGAGGAGGAAGATGATGAAATTTGAGTTAATGATAACTTAAGGAAGTAACGTTAGGCTAATTAATCTTCATCAGTAACACTATGGAATATTGGGATATCCCGACTGGGGGTAGTTGGAAAATGACAAACTACTTGATATGATAGGAAGCCATCATCATCCTCTTGCTTTCATGTCACTTCTCTTTCTGGTTGTTTTTTTTGTTGTTGTTGCTTTTTTTGTCTTGACTTTTGGAATCTGAAAACATTTTAAAAAATTTATTTGGAGGATAATATCTAGAAATGGTGGTCCATTTTGGTACACCAACTTTGTCTTTGGGTATATAGTTTGAATTTCAAACCAAATGAAGCCTGTGAACCATAATTTGTTCTATTTTAATACTAACCAAATGGTGCCTATAGCTCCTTAC
This sequence comes from Leucaena leucocephala, assembly GCA_037074615.1. Classification (NCBI taxonomy): domain Eukaryota; kingdom Viridiplantae; phylum Streptophyta; class Magnoliopsida; order Fabales; family Fabaceae; genus Leucaena; species Leucaena leucocephala. Next base: position 17,229,289 of record CM073555.1, on the reverse strand, counting down.
CTAACCCAATGTCCCCGTCACTAGTCTGTTTTCAGTATTTTAATGGTCTGCGTGCTTCTTCTTCTTCTTCCTTATTACTTTAATTTGGACTCTATATGCGTTGAATGGGTCAATTAGCTTGTGGCTATTTCCTAAGAACATTACTTCATGCTTATGCTTTCTTTTTGTAAACTTGGTGGATACATTCGCTTGTCGTGAACCTCCTTATTTATTCAAACGGAAAAATGGATAAAAAATTTCTATTTAAAGATTTTATTAGCCAGAAGATTTGGGCTCGAATATTAATTTTTTTATACATAAAAATATATTAAATCCTTATGATCAATAAAATTTTTAAAATAGTAACTTTTCACCTATTTTCCTTATTGGAAATTGGGACTGCATTTCACTTTGACATGGTTGAAATTTTAACTATAAATTTTATATATGGCTACCAGCAGATGTTCGGACGAGAAGAATCCAAGAGCAAAACCCTACACATTCTCTAACAAGAGGCTGAAGGATTTAGGATTAGAGTTTACACCAGTTCATCAGTGTCTATACGACACCGTTAAGAGCCTGCAAGACAAAGGCCATCTTCCTCTTCCCACCAAGCAAGCAGAAGAATCTGTTGAGATTAAATCCTAGACACTTTTTTTAGTTACTACGTACCAAGTGTTATTATTATTATGATTATTATTATATATTATCATTAAACATGAAGAAGAAGCAGTTTTTAGCAATCTGGTGGATTCATAGGAAGCTACTGAGATTACTATTTTAAGATAGAATTATGTGAACGTGTTGGATATATAATTCCTTGTAATGGTTCTTCTATGTAACAGTGGTAATCATCGATATATTTGTTTTCCTTATTCATATTTCAACAACGTTTGTGTTTGTCTGGTTTCTCTTTTAACTTCGAATTATCAGCTTATGTGTTATCTTTACTTTTTCTAACACGTAAGCCACTTTAGTTTGCTATAAATTTCTTGTGGGACTTAGAACATGGACTTATCAAAGTAACGACATTTCCACGTTGTGTTAAAGTATTTCTCTTGATTATGAGGAAACGACGAACAGAGATTAAGATAGAAACATCAAAATCAATTCAACTATAAACAATATTAATATGAATTATTAGGTCAATGACTATGGGATTAAGATTATCTCTAAAACGGCTATTAACTTACTTTAAATAATTAACTTAGTATTGAGATAACCAGTAATACACTCCTCCATCTTGTAATCACTTTCAAACAAGTTATATTCTAAATCAGTTTTATGGAAAAAAAAACTTAGTGACTATTTAATATATTCATATTATACAATATAAATAATAAAGTGTATGCTATTAGATAGATAAAATTTATAAAAGGAACTATGTACAGCAAAAAAATATAATAATGGTTGGCCATGTGACAAATTAGCAACCAAAAAAAAAAGTATTTGAAATTTATTTATTTTTCCTTAATAATAATTTTGGTCGGTTGCTTTTCGGTCCAAAGTGGATTCATTTCACACCTCTTGTCCTGTAGAAAGGTTGAGGAAGTGGCAAATTAGTTAGTGAGTAATATTATTATCATCATTAAAGATAGAGAGAAGCAGTTTCTGTCAATATGGGTCCATACTGAAAATATTTAAGATAGAAAACGTTTCATGTCTTATTAGAACAATTCCTTTGGAATGGTTTTTTTTTAACTAGTAAATCAATACAAGGGCTCTTGGCAATTAAGTAACTAATTATGGATCAGAATCCCAACTTTTCTATATGTACCAATTTATTTATCACAGATGGACCATTTACTCTCAGTATTTGGGATAGTTTTAGGATGTCAAATGTGGGTGGATTTGATTTAATAATGTAAAAAAGTGGGAGAAGTCCCACATAGGATAAAATTGGTTTGAAGAAGAGGTATATAAGTGGAATAATCCATAAAAATATTATTTTAAAATTTTGAATTAAGATGTGATATCGAATCCACCCTTACATACTTCGTTTTCGGATACTCCCGAGGCCAAGTATGCTCCCTCCTATCTCACTACATATATATATATATATATATATATATGTTTTCTTTACTCTGTCCAAGTTTGTTTAATCTGATTTTTTTCTTAACTTTGATCAATCACCTTATGTTTTATCTTAGGAAAAGTAACACCTAATATCCTAATCTTATTTTTCATATACAACCAGTATCCTAATATTATTTATGGTATAATTTTACCCACAGTCCTTTTAATTTTATGCAATTTTATTTATAATCATTTTAATTTGTTATAATTTTTAAGTATTTAAAAAATAAGATTATAGGTAAAATTGTATTAAATTAAAAAAATTATGGTGAAATTATATTATAAATAAGATTAGACTACTTGCCACATAAAAAATAAGATAAAAATATTAAGTACTACTTTATCCTTTTATCTTTTTTATTTTTCTTATCTAAATATCTATAAATCCTATAAAGTCCATTGTTCACAACCAAGTTTGCACGTAAAGCAATTTAGTTTGCTTCTTGATTTCTTGTGGAACTTGAACATGGGACTCATCAAACTGCCGACATTTCACGTTGTGTTTAAATAAGGGACGTGGTAATAAGGAAAAAACCTTATCAGTTACTATAGTTTTAAAATAATCAGTAATACACTCATACAATTCAAAAGGCACTTTTGTAATCACATTTAAATAAAGAGAAAACATTTAGATTCTAAAAAAGATAAATTATTACCATTGAATCTCATTAAATTGATATAAAGTCTTAAAAAATATGTGAATAATTTATTAAAATTATGAAAAAATGAGTTTGCTTTGATTTATCAATTGTGGCGTCCTGACTTATTATTTAATAGCACATTGACTTGTCAATTGAGGCGACATATCTTAACATTGATAGTATCGTGATGACTTGTCGTGCCCTAACTTGTTACTACTAACACATTGATTTGTCAATTGACAAGTCAGGTAAAATAATTTCTCTTCTTTAAGCCCTAAATATAATTTCCCATATAAAATGAAAGGCATAAGATGAATTGTTCACGGGAAAAAATATAATTAACTAAATTATTGAAAATTTCTCTCTATATAAAATTGAGTGGTGTGTATTGTTTCTCACTCATCCACAAAAAAGAATTAAAATTTCCAAACTTCTTTTATTAGGCATCTCATTTTTGTTTTTTTTAAATAAAATATGTATATCATTTTTTCCTCAAACTTAATGGTTGACCAATGGCCATGTGACAAACTCTCGTCCATTTTAAATTAGAAAATGATAGAAAGGTAAAGTTTAAATCTTAAAATACGGTAATTGATTCCTTTTACAATTTTTTTAAAAAAAAAAAGCTTACAAATGATTGGTAGTCATTTAAAATGTTTGAAATTTTTTCTTAAATAATTTTAGTGGGTAGCTTTCGGGCTCAATTGGCTTCAGGCTCACCTCTCTTTTCTTCTGTAATAAAGTGGCATCTTTTCTTTCACACTGCCCTTTTCCAATCTCTATCTCTGCTTTACTAGATGAATGTTCTAAAGCCTCTTTTCCATTGTACAATCTCCCTAATTATTATTTAATAATATTTATTTTTTAATTTTAAAAATAAAAAAAAGGCTTTCAGACCTCTAAAGTGTCTTTTTCTAATGCCTATTCCCCAACCTCCCAAATATTTTTTTATCAATATATTTTACATAAAATGCATGACATTATGATATTTTAAAGGCATGAAATAACTTAATTTTGAATTTTTTTAATGAATTTTAAAGAAAAAATGCTCCAAAATTATGCAATTTTGATTTTTTTTAAATGTTAAAAAAATTCAAAACTGCATCATTTTATCTCATAAAATATTAAAATGTTACTTATTTAATGTAGAATCTAACATTAAAAAAAAATACTTGGAGAGTTAGGCTATTATAAAATGCACTATGGAGCATTAGAGAAAGGCACATTCCTAGCCCTAAGTTCCAAAAAAAAACCCAAAATTTATTTTCCAATTTTTGACTGACATTGTGCATTGTGCATTACTTAAAAAGAACAAAAAATAGAAAAGCTTAGCAAACCAAGGCATACAGTGATGCATCATAGCCTTTTGTTTTTGTCAGGCAAATTATTATAACATCACGAAGAAAAGATTTATTTACCAAAAAACTCAAATAGCATAAACTTATTATCAATTATTATATTAAAATTTATCATTATTAGCTCCTTAATTATCATTTGATTTTTTTAGTAATTAAGTCTCTTGTTTGGGCTCTCATCGTAATTCCCCTTTTTTTTATTTTTTTGATAATTATGCATCATAGCCGTACTTATCCATGTTTGTAAAACCACTATAATCTAAACTAAATCCTACTTGAGAAATCTAAAAATGTCTAAGTAAGAGATCAGCTAAGTTACTTCTCTGAGGCAATTGCATGCTATGTATTCTCTTGGGAGAGAATACATTGATCCATTGCCTTGTTCATTTTCCATTTGCCTATTTTCAGGGGTTGTTAGTGCCAGAAGGTGTGTTGCCTTCTTCTTGTTGCGGAACACCAGATAAGCGATCCCGGCCAAATATACGGCTATGGCTGAAAACCCTAAAATCCCCACAAACACCTTACCCACAATTTCCAAATCACTATGAATAAGCAACTTTATGAAGCCCATCAGTAAGCAGTAAATATTTATCGCCATTATCAGCGAACCTATGATCCATGTCAAAACTGATATCTGCAATTCCAGAAATGGAAGTGAATCCAGAATAATATCAGAACAAGATGCCAAGTACTAGAAACTTTGGTCCTTTGATTCAGCAGCATGCTTTCTAAACCCTAAAGTTATTACCATAATTTGAAAAACACATGATAATTTACCGTGAATGAGTTGGCGTAAGCGCCCATCTTGGTTTCGCTGCTAGTGAACTTGAGGAGCGGGATAAAAGCGAAAGGAAGCTCAAATGATAAGATCATCTGATAAATAGACAAATAAGGCTTTAGCACAAAGGACATCATGGCAGAGACTAACATATTTCTACGTGAAAATTTAATCAAAACTATTTCAGAGAAGTTAATGAAAAGTATATCTTACAGATGCAATAATTATGAGCTTCCCTGCCCCGGTAGAGCCACCGATGTCCGCGACAATTAAACTAGGGACTATGGCTAAACAAGGAGTTAAAAATTTCAAATCCATGGTTTCAATCACAAATCAAGAAATCCCTGAAAGTCAAAAAACAAAAAAAACAAAAAAAAATGGGGCTAAACAAGAAAGAAATGGCACAATATGACAATGCTTTGGCCAGTTCTTACTGTGAAGTAAGTAAAATTCATAAGCATTATATACCTGCATGACATATTGCCCTGCATATGTTCCTGTCATAGTAGAACTTTGACCCGAAGCAAGCAAAGCGATTGCAAACAGTTTTGAACTCCATTTACCGAGTACATTCTGTGTGACACAAATCAGCAATTAGCAATTATGCATAAAGTTTAAGTATTTATCTGTAACACACACTATAATAGCACTCCCTCCAGTCTTTCATATACGAGCAAGTTAACTTTTTTAAGTAGATTAAAGAAACTAAATAAATCAATTAATTATGACTATATCTAACCCCTCAAGACGAATTTATATTATATACTTCTTAATCTACCTAAATTAGTCAACTAACTCTTATAACTGATTTATTTGACTTTCTTAATCTATCTAAAAAAATCAATTAGTTCTCATATTAAAGACGGGGAATATAATTTACACAAAAGCACCAGTGGCTTCTCTTTGCTCCACATACTTTTAGTAGAAAGGAGGCCTTGTTCAAGTCCAAATCCTGACAGCTCACTTGATCTTCCTCATTCAAATTCCAGGAATTGCAAACAGCGCCACTCACGGAGGTAACGGAAACATTTATGAGGAAAGCCACCATGAGAGCAAAGGCATTTCCTATCATGTAAAATCTGCAAGCCTCCTGTCAAAACAAAAACTTAGCCCAAAAAAGGAAACAGAATGGTATCAGATACTGCGCCACACACTTAAACCATTATTTGATTAAAAAAATTGTTTTTTTATTTCTAAAAAAATTAAAGTTAATTTAGGCCCCCACTCCATGTTTTGTTTGCAATTTGTCCCCACGTTCATCAACTTCTGGATTTGATTTGTCATTGTCTCTGATTTTATTTACAAATCATGTACAATATTCTCCCTAGAACATCAAGAAAAGCTTAAACGCATTGACTTAACTCGATCCTAAAATTAAGAAAATTTTCAAATTTACTCATGTCACATTAATTTTTTAAAAAGTTAATTGTTAGGAGTGTATACTTAGTAGGAGCAAAATGGAGAAATTGTAATAAATAATTCATTTGGGACCTTATAAGAAAAAACCAAAATTTTGAGTTTGGGTGTTTTATACCCTGCATCTCCATTTACTTTTTTTATCCACTCCCTCTCCACTACACATCACCTCTTCTTTAATTACTTTTCTCTCCATTTCCTCCCTATTGGAACAAATTTGAATGGTCGAGATTTATTTTTTAACGTAATTTTTAACTTTTTTTCCTTTATATACTACTACAAAATTGTTTCGATCAAATTTTAGCATTTTTAATTTTTTTTAGTGAAAAAAAATTTACGTGAGTTAGATCATGAAAATTTACTAATATTAAGATATACCTTTAAATTCAAAAAAATACTTACGGAGTTTATAGATCGCTTACCAATAAGATAGTAATAAGATTAGAACTCATAACTTTATATGTTATAAATTAACTCTTTACTAACTAGACTAATATTTGTTAGCACAATTTAGATTTATTTATTTATTATAATTTTATATTTTAACAATATTTTTTTAAAATATTAAATTTAAATTGTTCAAATTTTGATCGAATGATTAAGATGTGTAGTGAAAAGAAAAGGTAAATCGCAAGAAGCCATATAAGATGGAGGGAGTATCTCTCATTAAATTGGGAGTAATAATTAAGAATCATTAAATATAAGATACAAGTCTAAACATCAAATTCAATTTGTGATATATTTAAGAAGGATATCTATTTTTTTAAATTTTGATGAGATGGTTATTTTTATATTTAAGAAGGATATCTATTTTTTAAAATTTTGATGAGATAGTTATTTTTTCTTATATTTAAGATTTACTCATCTTTTATTAATTATTTTTTTCTTATATTAATTATTTTGATTTTTTTCACTCAAATAAATCAATTAGATGTGCGGGTATCTTTAGAAATAATTCATAAATACTTCACTAAATGTTTTAAAAATATCTTATATCAAGGATCAAATAAATTTTTTAAAAGATGTTATATGTTAAAAGCTAGACGGAGGGTATACATGTGTATGTAAAATCTATTATGAATCATATTCTTTCTTTTTATACAGCAGCTTCCTATCTCTTTGATATTTATTTATACACGTCATGTGCTTGTCTGATATAACTAACGAGTCAATTTCATTATTAGCCAAATTATTCTTTCTTTTTGACCGCTTAATCACCTGGCTTTAAATTTGAGTGTGTATAAATATAAACAATTTTTTTAAAAGATTTATTTCTAATCAGATATAATAATACTCAAATCTAATACAGTTAAATAATTATATAAAAATATATTATTATTTTTTTTGTATAAAAATTTTTAGAAATAAGTTGGGTTCATCCACGATATAAAGGTAGGGTGAAGTCTCCCTTCCTCCTAGGCGATACTAATGTCGGGTAGGGTGAGCCGTCTATTACCTTCAAGCATAAACCTAGGCACCTAAGAGCTATGATGCATCCCTAAACGTTATGACTAGAACCACAACAAAGTTATACTCTCCAGAGATTAAACACATTTTAAATAGTTATATAGTTTATCTCTTCGTCATTTGAACTCATAGACTATGGGTAAAAAGAGATTATTATTAGTAAAAGACCATCACCTTTTTCTCTTCATATTGGACATGGACTAAAGAAGCTACGCAGTGGTTGTAGTTATTTAGCGATATTATTGATAATAATGAGAAACCAGAACTAAAGATAGCTTAAGGAGGTACTTTAACTCAGATGTTTATATTTATAATTGAGGTTAATAGACGGTTCGTCCTGCCTGATATTAGTATCGTCTAAGAGAAAGAAAAATTTTGCCTTATCTTTAGATCGTAGATAAGCCCAATCCCTTTCTAAAAATTTTTATAACAAAAAAAAAAAAGAACTAAAGGTAGCTCTCTATAATACAAATAAATATAAGACATATAAAAAATAAAGAAGAAAAACTGTTAGAAAGTGTATCCTCAGTTCCTCAACTTTGTGTATGATTTCATTTTACTCCCTTAATTTATAAAGTATATTTTTGATCCTCTAACCTTAATGATATCAACAAAGGGATAAAATTGAGATTAAATTCCTTTTATCCATTGCGTGAATTTTTTTAATTTTACTTTGTCATGTGTCCTTTTCTTTTAATATTTTTATTTAATTTAAGCCTAAGTCCTATTTGGACAAATTTTTGAAAAAGGGTTTATAGAAAAAAAAATTGGATAGTTTTTTAAAAAGGGCTTATGGAGAATAATTTATAGAAAAAAAATGGTTCTGAATAAATAAGTGTTTGGATAATTATTATTAAAAGGATTTTTATAATTGGTAAATTACTATAAAGAGTATGAGATAAAAAAATAATTCAATTGCGATCACTGTTCACCGTCTCCCTCTTCTTCTGTCTCCAACAAATGACGACGACGACAAAGGAGCTGAAGACGTGACGACGACGGCTTGACGGAGGAGCTGAAGATGACAGAGCTAGATGGAGAAAGAAGGCGAAGACCACACGCGACGTTACCCAGCTACCCACGATAGCCCCACGACAACCCACAAAGGAAGATGACGGAAGAGGAAGAAGACGGTGGGAGAAGAGGATAGAGAAAGTGTAAGAAAAAATAGGGATAAAATAGTAATTAGGTAATCCATAAGATCTTTTACTGTTCCATAAACTATTTTCAATAGCTTATCCAAAACTATGGTTTGGTCCAAAAGCCTTGTTAGACAAATATTGTTATTTATTTTAAAATTTTCTCAAAATAAGGTTTGAGCTAAAAATCTTTTTAAAATTATAATTTGTGGTAAACCTAAATAGGCCCTAAAGTAAGTCAAAGTGTTGCGAACTCATTTCTAACATGGTAAGTAGGACATGAGGGAACTCATTTCACAAGCATAAAACAAATATGACATCTAAATTATTCAAGGCACTCGATTTTATTGACATATTTTTAAAGAACAAACTCGATTTCAACATCATCGCTCTTACCTAAATCACAAACAACCTTTTGAACTCAGTTTTGGAAAGGATTAGAGAACACAAGCTCAGTTTTTGAAAGATTAGAAAATATGAACTCAATTGGGGATGAAAACATGAGTTTTAAAAGATTCAAATTCTTTTATCAAGAGATTTTGAGCCCATAATTTGCTTTTCTAATATCAATCTTTGTTTCTCCTAATGTTGCTATGATTAAAACAAAAGTTCCAACAAAAACTATTCACTGAAAGAGGCCTAATATAAATGGGACAAATATCATAAACTTTTATTGGTAAAATAATTAATGGCTTAGAAATCATCAGGAGAGTTGATTTTGGATTAGAAACATAAGAAAGAGAAATTGAAGCCCAATTTGGAGATGTAGTCATGCCATGTGGACTTAAATTTAGGCCCATTTGTATCAACAACAAAAATTCAGGCCCATCATTAGTAGAATTACAAATGGGTTGCCGTTTGTTGAGTTCGGAGGAGCACATTTGGGGCTACTAGCAGCCCATAAATGGTTATTAAAATATTTAATCCTTTAAATTTCTTTCTATCTAAAATATTGATCTATATAATTTAATAAAATTTTAGACCATTTTACCTTTGGAATGATTAGAACATATAATTTAAACTTTGAGGAATTAAAACTAAAATTCATGCAAATTTAATAGATTAAAAATTATATGAACTATATATAAATAATATATATTGGAGTTATGGCTGATGTTTAAGCAGACGACTCTTTTCAACGGTGTTCTCTTAGTCGTAGTGGCACAGAGCAAACACCGTTTAGGGATAAGCTGAGATATGCATAAACCCACTTTACCAGCCTCTCAAACTATAGCCGAGATGGAAACACATTGTCTAATGTCATATATGTATGCTATGATGCCTCTTGAAACAGATGAAGAGTCTCTTCTAGATGTGAATTGTTGGGTTGGAGGCGTAGATAGAAGATTGAAGAAAGTGGGCATGGGCATCTTCCTGATAGGGAGGGAAAGGCGTCACGTGGCATAAAAACGTTCGAGAAGTGGGACCCACTTGGCTTGACGCTGTACGGTGGATCATGTCTGTGGAGCCTTTGAAGAAGATGACAATAACCCTTGGGGCTTCAGAAAAATCCGTAGTTGATATTCATGAGACGCGAGAAACCAAAGTACTATGTGTATACGTGTGACCAAAGTAGTCTAATCAAGGGAATAAGGGACACGTACTCAGCCCTTTCCACGTCCACGCTTGAGGATATTCCATCAACCTCGTTGCTTTGCTTCCTCCTCTTGTTGTCGCACCTAATTATATTATACCAAAGTTTAAACTTCTAATTTTATTTCAAAAGTTTTTGTGAAAAAACTATAAGTATTTAGAAGTTTATTGTGAATCAATATCACATCATAAATATTAAAATAAAAGAACAAAATAACCCTAGTTATTAAAAAAGTAAATATTGATGGCTAAGTGTGTTATTACCCATTTTCTAACATTTATGTGGAAAATGTTAGAAAATATTTAGAATAAAATTGAATTTTAATCCTGCGGCCAATAAAAGTTCACTAATTCAACCACTCAAGAAACTATAATTATCAACATCAACTCCTTCAAAATATTAAATACTTCTTAATACATAATTTATTTTCTATATCTATATATTGAACTCTATTTTTTTTATAAACATATATATTCTTTTATTAAAGACAATCATATTAAAAATACTATATAGTATTAAATATGGATAAGACCTCTTAACAAAAATTTAAATTTAAATTTATTATATTATGAATAACTAACTATATTTAACTCTTATTGGTTGAATTATATTTTTCTCTTATGACTGAGATTTTGTTTTTTATTCTTTTATCATCCACCTATTTTTGTATAGGTTTGGCTTAGTTTGTTTCAGTGTCTGTATCTGTTTAGTTTTCTGGAGTCTATCGTCCCTAGTTTTGTATCTGATTTTCAGTCTGTGTCTTTTTAGTGTTTGTATATTGATTTTCATATAATGGAATACTCACTTTCGGTAAACAAAAAAAAAAGTTTTTCCCCTTTTATGTTATACTGTTTTTGATATTTTATGAATGAATATCCAGTTTACATTTCGGTAGAAGATTAAAACAACGTATTATGTCCTTTCGGTAGAAGATTAAAAAAAAAAAAAAGGAGATTCACTCAGTCACCCTCGAACTTTAAAATCATGGCAAGCCACGCAGCATCATGATCACATCATTATTCTCTCTTTCCTCCCACCAATCCATATATATATATATACACACACACACACACACACAACACGTACATGTTATCTTTCCCTTTTAATTTATAAGACCCTATTACTATTACCAGATATTTATATTTTCAAATGACATATTTTACTGATTACGTAGGATATTTGATTAATAATGTTTACCTAAAATATATTTAATAATTAGGGATTAGAATGGTTTAGATGTAAAAAGGCTCAATTATAATTAAAGGTAAATTTATAAAACAAAAGTACATATACTTTTACTATATCAAGAAACACACATAATGTTTCCTGTTACGTGAGTTAGTTAAAAATAGACATATGCCATGTTAGGTTACAAGTTTGACTCTCCATATGTGTGCCACTATGTTTGATGATTTCTTTTATACTATTAATCGATATTTAGTTTTTTTTAATCATATTAATATATATTTAAATAATTAATTATTTTAATTTTAAAATTTGTGACTACTCTTATTAATATAACTGTCTTTTTTAAAACTTAAATTTAAGACTCAAAAAAATCTATTAAAACCTTATACTGCTATATTAACTTTATATATATAAAAAAATTTAATTAAAAAAATTATATTTTTTCCAATTTTAAATATATAGACCCCTTACGTATCTCACTAAGATTGAGGAAAACTGTTACTACAAAATTAGACTCATTAAATTTGACACAAATGAATACTATTTTTTTTAGTACAATTTTTTTTTAGAAAAAGGTTGGGCTCATCCACGATTTAAGGGTAGGGTAAAGTCTCTTTTTTTCTTAGACAATACTAATATCAGGTAGGGCGAGCCATCTATTACTCTCAAATGTAAACTTAAGCACCCAGTAACTAAGATACCTCTCCAAACGTCGCGATTAGAACTATAATAAAATGATACTTTTTAAAGATTAAATATGCTCTAAATAATCGCATGTTTCGTAAATCAATAATATTTTTGTTAAAAAATACTCTCCCGTTGGACGGTTGCATCATGAATAGTGATAGGAGAGTAATGATTAAGTGTATTATTTTTTGAAAGAAAAAAAATTGAAGGCTTCAGACATTTGGACATGTGACTTAAACTGTAGATCCACCACCTGATATATCAATCATAACATTAATTTTTCTTTTGTTTCATCGAATCCCATTTCCATTCTCATTCATATTTGAAAAAAAAAACATACGATGTTTTATGGAGTGAGGCACTTAAAATACATTAAAATTTTAAGTATTTATAGCCAAATATGATGTAGCATATAAATTTAAGAGAGATAAATTTTGAAAGAAAATGTTGGAGTATACAGATAAAAGAATAAAAAAAACATTTAGGAAGAAAATGTGAGGAATTATTGAAGATGTTGGAAACAAGTTTTCTGGTTTACGACAATTATTATTTATTTTATGTATTTGTTTGTGCCTTCCTCTTTTATTACTCACTGCTTGCTTCTTGTAATGTCACATTTCTCTTTTCTCCTGAAAATATCAGTTCACTGTTGTTACATATTATGCTCATCTTGGTCATATTTATAGAGAAAAAAAAGAATTTTTTAATACTATTTATAAACCATGTCATTAAATTTTTTTTATGAATATATAATTTTACTCTTAATTTATTATAGTGTTAACTTTATTCAATTAGAGTATGTATGATGTATATTAAATAAAACTTAAGTTAAAAAATTGTTAAATTTTAAGGCATAGTTAATAAAATTTATTTTTTTTAATTTGTATAAAAATATTAGAAATAACTTATAATAATAAGACAAAAGAAATAAAATTTATTTTTTCTTTTAAAAATGTTACGAATATAATTAAATAGTTTAAAAAGATCATATAATTAACTCACCAGCCACATAAATTAATTAATGTATGAATTATGTTTGAATATTATCTTCTAACACATGATATTATTGTTGGATCCTTCGGATGAATGATCCAGTAATGACTCCTAATCTGATTTAAACCCATGTTTTATTCAAGCCTAACAACAACAAAACACTAGTTTTCGATCTTATCAATCGAGTCATCAATACACATTACTTGTTATATTTCTATCATTCTTATTTTTTTTTAGTTTTGGGAAAAAAGTGATCCATACATCTGAAATAATATGAGAGGTGATGGCAATAATGGGATTCATGATTGAAGGACAAGGGAGCAATGATGTAGGAAATGGCTTCCCATGGTAGCCCATATTCACTTTTGTTTGTCTTGTATGATTGATATATTTATCTACCTATATAGTTTCTTCTCATATCCTCCAAATTTCTCTATTTTCAATTTTAAGATATTTTTTATTTATATATTTGTCTCACTTTAAAATAATATGTTACTTTTTTCTAAGATTTCAAAAACTAAATAATAATTACAAACACTTTAACCGATCGAAAGGTAAGTAATATGTGAGATAAATTAAAAACTCGCTAAAATAAAGATATGCTTTATAATATATTTTTATAAGATGAGTCCTATTTTTATTATTAGAACCAACCTCTACCGAAAAAGAACCATCCTTCATCAACTGCCAAACAATAATTTTCATTCTTTTGAAAATTTTGATGACGTGTTGTTGTTGTTGAAGGAATGATGCAAGAATGTTACTCTTATCTTTGCATATGTGTGTATCATATATTTGGCTTATTTTAGAATTAAAAATAAATTAATAGTTAATGATATCACCAAATATTTTAAAGAAATAAATTAATTTTGTAGAATAAATTAATTTAATTTTTTATCAAAAAAGAAATAAATATATTAATACATTTTACACAATAATTATCATGGTAATTTCAGTTTGTCTGTATTTTTTTATCAAGAATAAATATACAAGATATTGAAACTATGATTTATCAAAAGATGAGTACTTCTATTAATTTAATTGTAAATGTGAGTTATATTTTTAAAATGTTTTAATTTAATGAGGCCTATTTCTCAAACTATTATTGTTCTTTTTTTGTTAGCCCCTGATGTCTTCTTTCAGATTTAATTAGATTTATATTTTTTACCCACCAAATCCTCATTTTTCCAAACTATTGTCGTATTCTCACATATCTACCCATCACAAATTAATGTTAACCCCATACAATTTTTATTTTTAGCATTCAAATATAACTTCTCATTTAATAATGCCTTTATTTGGTATCATAGATAATATAATTTTTATTCTTTATACAACTATCAAATATTCAGTACAACTATCGGTCTTTAATATAAGAGCTAGTTAAATAACTAAATTTTATTCTAAATATAAGACTTTAATATATTTTTATTTAATATTTATCATTTTTTCTAAATTAATTTATCTAACTTATTATAAATTGATATATAATTTAATATTATACATAAATACTTTAGAAAGATCATGTCAAGTTTAATATGATTAACTAATTTATTTATCTTATTTAATTTACACAAATTAATTAATTTAGTACTATATTAAAGTTAGATGGAGGGAGTATGGAGTTAAATTTAAGGATTTTCTTATTGAATTCAAAATATGTCCCCGTCTATAACTTATATATATATATATATATATATATATATAAAATATGAGATTCCGACCTTTAATTTTTTTAAGAAAAATTGATAATAATTTTTGTTGTTCTTGAAAGGAGAAGGAATGGAATCTTATCATAAAGCGTATTTGGTTGGTTTACACAAAACATCATCATATTCCATTTTCACTTATAATTTTTCCATTTATACAGTTCATGAAGGAATTAATTACATGAAAATTTATATTCTCATCTTTTCATCATTTTTATATTGTTAGATAAATTATATATATATTTTTATTTTAAATTAAAAATTAAATACTAACATAATATTAATTTACTGACATAAAAGTCTGTTATTAGATATCTCTAAAAAGTGTTACGGTGTTTTGATCCATTTCCTTCTAGTTTCTATATTATTTTAATTTAACAAAAACACAAATTTCTTTGGTAAAATATTGATCAAAATCATTCGCATTCCCATCCTTGTCATTGTCAACATCATTAATATGTCATCAATCTATATATATATATATATATATATATGGGCCTGTTTGGTAAAGCCTTAAACCGCGATTTTAAAAGGGCTTTTGGCCCAAACCTCGATTTGGGGAAATTTCAAAACAAATAGGCTTATTTGTCCATAAGTGCTTTTGGACAAAACCATGGTTTAAAACCATGGTTTTGAATAAGCTATTTAAAATAGCTTTTTCAACAGTAAAAGCACTTATGGACTATCCAATTACTATCTTACCCTTACTTTTTCTTACACCCTCTCTCATCTCTCATACTTTTTCTTACACCCTCTCTCCTTTCTCTTCTCTTCCCTCTCTCCTCTCTCTTCTCTTTTCTCTAACTCCCTCATCTCTCTTACTTTAAATCAAATCATACCCTTTTTGGTAATTTACCACCATAAAAAGTCATTCTAAAAATAACTATCCAAACACCTATTTATTCAAAACCACTTTTTTTCCTTAAACTCTTCTCCAAAAGTCCTTTTCCATAAGTTGTCCATAAGCTCTTTTTTTTCATAAGCCCTTTTTTAAAATCCTATCCAAACAGGCCCTATATTATAAACGCAAAACCTTTTCTGCCATCTTTTTACTTCTTACAGGTTGATGACATTATTTTTCCAGCAACCAATGAACAACACGGCATGAAAACTTGGCCGATGTGTTGATACGCTTAACTGAGAGAAACAAATATCAGGATGAGTGGCGGTCAAATATATTAATCTACCTACCAATCGTCTGTATTTCTCAGGGTTTTGCAACAAATCAGATTCCTTATCCTTTCCTTCTTCATAGGCCAATAATTTCAGATTCTGAGCCATTGGAATTGAAAGTGGTTTACAACCACTCATGCCTATATCAGCTAACAAATCCAGCACATATTTTCTTTGTGATAATACTATACCCTTCTTAGATCTAGCTAGCTCAATGCCTAAAAAATATTTCATTACTCCTAGATCCTTTATTTTAAAGTTATCATGCAGATAATCCTTGACTTCCTTTATCCTTACTTCAGAACTCCCTGTTATCAGTATATCATCAACATAAACTAAGATGAATATTATATCTTTTTCATATTTCTTATAAAAGAGTGAATAGTCATATTTACCTTGCATGAAGCCTCCTTTAATCAAGGCCATAGACAATTTGGCATTCCATTATCTAGAAGCTTGTTTCAAACCATACAATGATTTTCTAAGTTTGCAAACAAAGTTCTCCCCCTTACTGTTAAAACCCTTGGGTATGCTCATGTATATTTCTTCCTCAAGGTCCCCCTGCAAAAATGCATTATGCACATCCATATGGTATAGTTTCCAATTGTATAAAACAACAAACTTGATTATTATTCTAATGGTTGTCATCTTGACCACAGGAGAGAAAGTTTCATGGTAATCAATTCCCTCCCTTTGAGTATACCCCTTTGCAACAAGTCTTGCTTTGTATTTTTCTATATTTCCTAGAGAATCATATTTGGTTTTAAACACCCATTTACATCCTATTGCTTTCTTTCCTTTAGGGAGAGGCACTATATCCCAAGTATGGTTATCCTCTGGAGCCTTAATTTCTTGGTCCATAGCCATTATCCAATCCTTATTTAGTGCTGCCTCCTCATATGTTTTGGGTTCAATAACAGAGTCAACATTGCATAGAAAACACATGTAAGAAGGTGAGACATGTATATAAGAAATATGTTTTTCTATGGGGTATAAACATTTAGACTTCCCTGTTGACATGGCATATGGTTTTACCAGATTGCAAATGTAGTCTTTGGCCCAAATAGGTGCTCTTCTTTCTCTGGGGTGCTTGGCGTTAGATCCCTCTTGTGTGGAGGGGGTTTCTCTCACATGAGGTGCATCTTCTACATTCTGTGGCACAGGTGTAGGAGTAGTTTCATTCTGTGGCAGAAGTATGTTAGAATCACAATCATCAAAATAAAACAATTGCTGTAAATCCTGTGAGACTCCCCTTTGGTTAGAAGGCATGCTATCTTTGAATGGGAATTTATTTTCAACAAAGGTAACATGCCGACTAACCAATAGATCCTGAGTCTTCAGATTGAGTAAGACATAACCCTTTGTATGGGCAGGATAACCAAGAAAGACACAAGGCATGGAGCGAGGATGAAATTTATCAGAAGAATTCAGATCAGTGGCATAGGCTAATGTTCCAAATACTTTCAAGTGATCATAGCTAGGAGCAGTACCATATATCTTTTCATAGGGAGTTATGTAGTCAAGAATGCGAGAAGGAATACGGTTAACAATATAAACAGCAGTTTTAACACATTCCCCCCAATAGCGAATAGGCACTTGTGATTGAAGCATTAAGCTCCTAGAAATCTGCATAATAGTCCTATGTTTTCTTTCCACAATCCCATTTTGTTCAGGTGTATAAGGGCATGACGATTCATGTATTATCCCGTTAGTTAAAAGAAACTCACGAAGATCGCGGTTCATAAATTCTGTCCCATTATCACTACGAATTTTCTTGACAGCAATGGAAAATTGTGTTGAAACATAGGCAACAAAATTTTTGATGTGAGAAGAAGTTTCAGATTTGTGTTTCATAAGAAAAATCCAAGTAGCTCGTGAGAAGTCATCAACGATTGTCAGAAAATATTGATGGCCCTGATGTGTAGGTACCCGATAGGGCCCCCAAACATCTAGGTGTAGTAATGCAAAACAAGAAGTTGTTTTAATATAGCTAGATGAAAAAGGAAGCTTAGTTTGTTTGGATTGAATGCAAATGTCACAAATTTTATTCATCAACCCATTTCCCTTGGATACAATGTTAAGACATTTTAACACAGAAATAGGTGCATGTCCTAATCTAGAATGCAAGAGCCATATATCAGTGTTCTGTGCATGTATAGGTGTTGTAACAGTATTGCCTAGGGGTGTTCATGGGCAGGGCTGGGCAGGGCGACCCCCCTGCCCGGTGCCCTGCCCAGAAAAAGCATGGGCTGCATTTTGCAGCCCGATGCCCGGCCCTGCCCGGTAAAAGCCCTAACCATTTTGGGCTGGGCATAGGCGGGCTGGGCGTGGACGGGCTGGGCATGCCCAAGTTGTGATGCCATGCTCATGTTGTGGAAAAAATCAGAAATTATAAACTTCTAAAATAATATCATATTCATATGTCTTCAAGAGTTAAATAATATCTATAATCCACTAAAAATAAGGTAACAAAAAGATAATAATTAAAGTCTTGAAATTCATTGCATATAAAAAAATCTTGAAGTCTAAGTAGTTTATAATTACAACTTTACATCAATTTTCCAAATGTTTGACAATGATGAAGTGTCTAAAAAAATAAAATAAATAATTATAATTTGTAATGTAATCATATTATGATTAATAAAGTTAAAAAAATTAATATAGTTATAAATATTAAAAGATACAACTTACGTTCTTAACTACTTATAGTTTTAAAATGACCCTTTAGTCACCAGTAACTATCATATTCTTCTTTCTAAGTGTAGCATCTATGGAGAAAATAAAAAAAATAAAAAAAAGGGATGCTCATGGGCAGGGCAGGGTAACCCCTCTGCCCGGTGCCCAGCCCAAAAAAAGCATGGGCTGTATTTTGCAGCCCGATGCCCAGCCCTGCCCTATATTTATCGGGCTGGGCAGGGCCATTTTTTTGCGGGCTCGGGTGGGCATACCGGGCCGCGGGCTTTATGAACACCCCTAGTATTGCCTATAAATTGTGAAGAGTGAAGTGAATGTCTTTTGATTTGTTGTAGAATGTAGAGTCCATCAACCAATTTACCAGTCGCCTTTATCCTCTGACCCTGAAGGCCCTGCACAACACAATGGTCAGGAAGGAAAGTAACCATATAACCTTGTTCCTTTGTAAGTTTGGATACAGATATAAGGTTAAACTGCAATTGTGGTGCATATAAAACATTCTGCAAGGTAAAGTTATGGGAAATGGCCACCCGTCCAATATGAGTCACTAAGACTCGAGATCCATCAGGAATTTTGATATGTTTGATGGGTCCAGAGTAAGCAGTATAAGTGTCCAAAATAGTGAGGTCCCCTACAAGATGTGTAGTGGCCCCTGAGTCGATGACCCAGTTGGTATGTGTGTGCTTGTGAAATGGAGGATTGATCAAACCTGTACCCGTAAGGGCATGTGCTAAATTGGGAGGAGTTGTGTCTTGCCGAAGGAATTGAAGCAATCGCGCATACTCTTCTGGACTGAACTTTGGAGTGATTGCGGAAGCATGATCACTGGTTTCTGGTCCCGATACTATCTCGGTGTGTGCATGGTTTGCAGCTTCATCACGACCCAATTTGGGTTTGTTTCCTTTGAAATTCTCTGGGAATCCGATTATGTGCCAACATCCTTCCTTGGTGTGGCCCTTTCGGTTGCAGTAGGTACATTCGGGTGGGGGTCCTCCTCTACCCCTACCTCGTCCACGTCCTCTGCCTCTAACAGCCATTGCCGCTCCTTCAACAAGGTCACTGCCAGCCGACCCCATGATGATTCTTTGAGCCTCATCTTCCAAAATCATGGCAAATGCTTGATTGATTGTTGGTAGAGGAGTCATTAATAATATCTGACTAATTGCCGAGCTGAAGCTATCATTGCGGCCAGTAAGGAATTGTAAAAGTTTTTGTTGTTGCAGTGTATTTAACTGATCTGAATAATGAGCAATAGCACAGACTGAATTTTTCTCTCAGTTAAGCGTATCAACATGGTACCAGAGCGGGTTGCTCCAAGAGGACCGGATGCATAATCAAGAAAATCCGTAAGTCCAAGATCTAAGAGACTCTGCGTCAAGAACATCGAAACCCTAACGACCAATCTGCCGACGACCAATCTGCCGATGGCCAGCAGAAGAAGCGACGGAGATGTTGAGGGACTCAGCTTTACTCATCCACTGTTCCTCCATCCATCCGACACCCAAGGCTCAACAATCATTCCTCATGTTCTAATAGGAAGCAACAACAATACACAATGAGCCCACGTATCCAATACTAATATCTAACTTTAACACGATGATAAATGATTCAAATCCGTTTTGATGAACTTTCAAAACATGGTTAATATATATAAGAATCGATTAATTAGTTGGTGCCCATCATCAAAACAAGATAAACATCTATTAGTGCCTGTTGTTATTACCACTAGCTGTAGAACATGTTTGCTTTCGCCACCAAAACATATGGTTTTCGCACAAACAGGCTTTGATTTTCCAAACACGTTCATATATACTGATTTATTTGTGCCATTCTGCTTCTAGTTTTCTATCATGAAACATTTTTAACTAACTTATTTTGTCACTTGTGTAATAATTTAATATCCCATTTCAACCTCCAAATCATTTATAATAAGTTGCCTCTTATTAAACTTTCAGTACATATATATTCTTTCTTATTTCTATTCAAGCAGAAATCCCTCTACTCAAATATCCTTTTTTTATAGCTCAAATTTAAAATTAATATTTCTCTTGACTCAACTATATGAACTATATCATTAATAAAAAAATATATATTTAGGGATTTATTTTTTTATATAAGCTCATTTAGAATGTCTACAACCATGTTAAATAAGTAAGGGCTCAAAGATTATCCATAATGTAAGCTAATCTTTATAGGAAAGTCATTTTATCTCATCTCCAAGTATTTTTACACTAGTTATTACCACCTTATACAGACGCATGCCTTTTTTCCGAAGCTTTATAAAGTACTTCTCTTGATATGATTAATCATAGGCTTTTTCTAAATTAATGAAAATCATATGTATGACTCTCTTTTACTCTGGTATTTTTCTATTAATCCCCTTGCTAATAAATTGCTTTTGTTGTATACCTTCCCAACATGAATTCAAATTGATTAAAAAAATGCAAATCTCTGATCACAACCTATGTTTAATCAGTGTTTCCCACAATTTCATCCGATGGCTCTTAAGTCTTATCCCTTCATAGTTTGTACAATTATGAACTACACCCTATTTATTTTTGTAAATATGAACTATAGTGTTTTTCCACAATTCATCAAGCATTTCCATGGATCTTAAGATCACATTAAATAGTTTAGTTGGCCATAGCACACTCTCTTCACCTAAACCCTTAAACAATTTAATAGGGATACCGTCTGGTTGAACATAGCGTTTTCCATTTTTTGCGAGCTCTTTTAAACTTGCCAACACAGATTCTGCCATATAATGCTAAATTTTGTTCACCTTTTCAATTTATTTAATCCTCCATGTCACCAGTTGACAAGCTTGTAAAAAAAGTAGGCCTCTCTAATCTATTTTTAATATCTCTATCACTAACCAAAACTTTACCTTATTCTTCGCCCTTTTTACGTTGTATCTGATCCAAATTTCCCCATTTTAATTTCTTTCTTAATCTTAGTAGTTAATATTAAATAACGATAAAATATTCATCCACGAAAGAAACAAGCTTGATATATTGAGGGGATATTATATGACTATGAGTTGTTACCATAAAACAATACTCCTCTCTACTAGTACTTAATATATAACTTAATTCTTAGTCATAATTAAATATATTATCATTTTTTTTTCAAATGACCCTTATTGAGTTTAGAAAAATAATTAGGGTGTTTTAGTAAAAATATGATATATTAGCTAACTGAACTAACTTCCTTAATCTAATTAAATTAGTTAAATATATCTTATATTAAGAAGTAATATATTTACTATCAGTTGTGATAAGAATTTGTATGAACTAATGAAAGAAGAGGAATCAAAGGAAGATGATTAGAAAGAAAGAAAGAAGGAAAGAGAAGATGATAATGATGATTAAATTAGGTGGTGGGAATAATAAATATAGAAATGGTGATGGTCAGCATCAAAGAGAAGCAAGTTGAGTGCAAGTTGAAGGGAATGGGAGCCTCTGCCTCCCTTCTTCCCCAATCTGATGACTCTAATCTGACTCAGCTTATTATTGTTGCTTTTCCCCCTCCGGGCTGTTGATTTTGATAATACAACTCTCCTATCCACTTCCAATCTCAATTCCTCTTTTCTCATATATCATATCATATCCTCATAACCAAACACTGCTTCATGAGAAGATAGAAATCTTGTGCCCATTGATCCACATCAGCTTATTAACTAAACTGATGGAATCACGTTTACTAATTCAACAGCCTCTTGTATTGGAGCCACCTACACCTCTGCTTCATTCTCTTCTCCTTTTCAACACATCGTTTTCTTCATGCTCCTATTATTTTTTCCCAAATGTGTATGTAGTTTTATCCTCCAAATTTAACAAGCAAGGCCATCACTTTTCACTGAAGAGAATATTCTGTTGAGAAAACTTAATTATCCCCAGCTAATAACTCTGATCACCTATATCGATCACTTTTTAGAGGTGGCAAAACGTGGTTTTGAGAGAAGTGAGAAGGCTGTTACACATGTCCAAACATGGTTTTGGAACTATACTAAATAAAATGATTCCAAAATAGTGAAATACTACAAGTCTGAAAGTGAAGTTTATAAGATTATCTCTTCCTCGGCTATATGACTGCAAAAGCTGCCATTTGTCATGCGTATATTCTCCATGCTGTATCTTTCATCTCCTTCCCAATCTTAACTATAAGATTGATAATAAACTATCTGTTTGATTTAACTATTTTTAAGATATAAAATCCATGATATTAAAATCTAATTTAGTCGGGTTGTCAAATCAATGGACTGATGAATCATTTTTTTACTTAGTTTGATCAACAGTTTCAGATAGATCAATTGTGTTAGATTTTATATTTTTCTCCTCTTGCTGAGCCTAACATAACATCATTTTGAATTAATAAAAATAGTAATATATCAAATTTATACAATGGTAATTTTTTTTGTTAGATTGTATGTGATTTATATATAAATATTGTATTTATATATAAATTAATATCTTTTTATTTAAATATACTCTTTTTAAGATTATATATGAATATTTATATTAAATCATATTATTTTATCATGATTAAGTTAACTTTAATTCAACTATAGTTAACTCTTAAATCACTGTTTCACCCAATTAATAACCTAGTATGATTGATGAAATTTCTTATGATATAAAATCTGTTTGGTTTAGTGGTGGGAGCTCAAATAAGCCCGTTTGAGTAAAAAAAAATGATTATAAAACTTATTTAATATTTTTGAGTAATTTTCTTTTGAAATATTGATCAACCTACATTACTTATGACTAATATTACTTATAAAAATGACGATTATCTAAAATTAAAATTGTTCACCGTTAATCCAAACAGACTTGTAAATTACAATGGGGGTGAAGGAATAAAAAAAAAACAAATAGAAGTTGATCTCCAACTTACTCTCTCACTTTATTTTAATATTATATAATATCTCCCATTTGCTTTCGTTTCACTCATCACGGATCTAAATTATAAAGCCTTCATAGACTCAATATTTTCCGTATGTGGAGGACTAACATTGGACTCAACAAAAGCTTAAAGTTGAAACCTTCATCATCTCCACAACATTATCCTAATCATTATTTTAACACCAACCCACCATGGACCCCAGAAAAGTTCTCATTCAGAACAACCACCCTGGTTTTTATCACCCATTTTCAAACATGTTCTGTGATTTTCAAGTTCCAAACACTTGATTCAACTTTGTAATTCAAATACATAGTTATCATCAGAACAAGCCTTGAAGACCCCAAAAAGAAGAAAAAAGAACAAGCCTTGAGGACCACCTAATTCATTCATCATCCACAACCAACCACACATCATTAACGGAAAAACTCACTTTTGCATCCCAACCCTATTGGATATATCATGTGTACTCTGCAAATTCTTGTTATTTTCAGACACCTTTTACTATATGTACCCTCCAAATATCTAACTCAATCTTAGAAAAACACCCCCAAAAAAATTAATTTTGATGACTATTATTATTAGTAGTAGTAGTACTATCTCCTTGCCAGCTCCAGACTATGTCTTTCAGGGCAGGCCTCACTTCTTCCTCACAGAATTTTGTGTACTCGAACGTATCGCCGGCCGACTTGGAGAATTCCACCACCGCCACCTCCGGCGCCACCTCGAACACCTCCACCGTCATGGCCAGCTTCCCCTTCCTTCCCTCTGTTTCCCCCTGCATCCTCACCTTGTACTCCTTCCTCCCTGTGATCTTAAAATTCAGCTTCTTTGCCACCGTCTCCAGTTTCGCCACAACCGTCGGAGCCGAAAGCTTCGACAGGAACATCGACGGCGACCTCTTTCGTGTCTCGAACAAGCTCCTCAGATCAAACCCATTTGATAATGATGAGATTATCTCAAACGCATTGTAAAATGGTCGAGATGGTTTCTCTGATCTTGTTACTGCTGCTGCTGCTTCTCCTCCTCCTTCTTCTTTCTGATCTTTCACTGCATTATTATTATTATTATTCTCCTCCTCGTCGAAATCGAAACCCGGTTCCTTCTTTATCGAAAACGCGAATGGTCTCATGAAACCAATTTGAAACCATGGGTCCTTCATGATATCTGGGATCGAGTATCTCTTTTCTGGGTCGGCGACTAGAAGATTAGAGATCAAATTCTTAGCTTCCCGTGAAATCCAATCTGGGAATTCGTACTCAGCTTTGAATGCTTTCTTATAAATCTTCATAATATTCTCACCCTGAAATGGCAAATACCCAGAAAGCAGAGCATAGAGAATCACACCACATGACCAAATATCAGCTTTCGATCCATCATACCCTTTCTTCTTCAGCACCTCCGGCGCCACGTAAGCCGGAGTTCCACACGGCGTGATGAGCATCCCGTCGGATCGACGCTGCTCCGGCAACGCCGACAACCCAAAATCGGAAATCTTGAGATCTTCGTTCTCGTCCAAAAGTAGATTCTCAGGTTTCAGATCACGATGCGTGACTCCACGGCTGTGACAGAAATCAATGGCGCTAATCAATTGCTGGAAATATTTTCTGGCGACATCTTCTTTAAGCTTGCCTTTGGCAACCTTGGAGAACAATTCTCCACCTTTAACATACTCCATAACTAGAAAGATTTTGCCTTTTGTAGCCATAACTTCCTTGAGCTCGACGATGTGAGGGTGACGAACCAATCGCATCACAGATACCTCTTGCTTGATCTGCCTCATAAGCCTCTCTTTCTTGAGCTTCTCTTTCTTGATAACCTTAATCGCGACGCTCTCGTTGGTTACAAGGTTCCTGCCGTAATAGACTTTCGCGAAATTTCCTTGACCCAGGAGCCTCCCCATCTCGTACTTGTTGAACAGAATGCTTCGGGGAGAGTCGTTCTGGTTCTGATGCGGGGACTGTTCGTTGACTCTGGCCATGTCACTGGGAAGTGGAAAAAAGAGGGACGGAGATCGAGACGGAGGAAGACGATGGTGGCGGCGGCGGTGGTGGGAATTAACACTGGTAATTTTAGAAGGAGATGGAGGAGACTAGGAGGTGATAGAGGGGAGGAAGATGGAGAAATGGGAGAGGCCCAGATCGAAAAGAATGAATCTTTTCCAGGAGAGAGGGGTGCGACGAAGACAGAGCATGGGGAAGAAGGCTTTGGAGGGGCTAAAGATTCTCATGGTGCATGAAAAACCAGAGAGAAGATAGGGTTTAGGGGAGCGCAAAAATAGGAACGAGACGAGAATGAATGAATGAAGGAAGATGGGTACACTGGTAAACGATGATTGGAATCTACGGTTTTTAAAAATTGGAGAGCAGAAATATCTGTGAGCTAAAAATAAAATATAAAATATTTTTTTGTAAAAAAATAAATAGGGATGAAATTTTGGAACAAGAGTGAGCTGACGTGGGGGCCACGAGACTCATTAATTGGACCTACTCTTCTCTCCCGCCCATTGTAGGATTAAGTATTCAAGTAAAGTTTTAATTGTGTTCGTTACGGTTAGTTAATTCTGTAATTAATGTCTAATGAATTAATATTTTTAATTAATTAATTCAATGAAGTGTAATTAATTGCTTGTATTGGGTTGAAGGCTGGCTTGCCTGCCGTTTAAGATTCTTTCACTTCCGTTCTCCTTTCACATGTTATCTTAATCGTTAAAAGACTATATTTACATAAATTATATTTATATTATAAAACTAGTCAACTAATCAATAAGATTAAGAACAGAGAAAAAATAAAAATAAAAAAATGAGAGAAATAGATTATATTCTTCTACTTATTTTATAACATAAATGATATGTCGTATTTATAAGTATAGTATTATATGTAGGTTACATCTAAACTTAAATGATAAATAGTAAGCAATAAAATTTATGAATGATCTAGTAAAAATTATAAGTTTAATGTAGTAGTTGATAAGTAATAGAGTAGTTGAAGTTATTTAGAGATAGACATTTATATTCTAATATTCATAACAATTTAATATTTTATAAAATTATTATTCTAATTTTAAGTTATGAAAAATAAATAAATTAAATTATTCAAATTTACTTGTAATTTAGTTTATAAGATTTTTTTTATATAAAGTATTAATTTTAACCCATTTAAACTTAATTTTATAGTTGAAATGAGAGGAGAAAATAAAAGAAGGAAAAATCACTGAAAATTGCACATTGCAAAATTTGTTGTCTTATGATAACTAATAAGGCCATAAGTAATGATTCAAGTTTTTAAGCAGGTATAATTATTTTAATTATATATAAATATTTTTTATTTTATTAATAGTTGAAAATAATTTATGCATGGTTAAAAAAGAATTATATATACTAAAGATAGATTGCATGAGTCTTTAAATTTAATTCTAAATCTTTAATATTCTGATTTGTTATATAAAAAAGATATTAAATGTAAACTGCCTAAATTAAATTTAATTAGATGGCTGAAAATATTAAGTGGGGTAAAAGAAAAAGAGACAGAGAAAAGGAAAAAGGGATAGAGGGTGAGGTGGATGGGAGTGGATTCCAGCTAAGAGGAAAGGAATTGGGATTGACCTTCGGTGGTCCCTACATCCCCATTTTTCACATGAAATTTAATTTGACAGGTATCATGTGTCAACAAAAAACTAATTTGGCAGTATAATAAATTCAACACTTGATAATTTTAATATTTTAAAAAATGTATTTATAAAATTATTTATATTTTAATACTCCGTATATTAAAAATAAAAATATTAGGAAAGTTGTCAATGAAGTAAAATACAATTTAGACATTCAATTTTAATCTAGTTGGTCCCAATTCAATCAAGTCAAAGATGTCTTTTCCATTAAATCGGCCATAGGAAAAAAAAATTCCATTCTTAAGAAAAATAATAGTGGAGTGGTTAATTTATGTTCCATAATTCGCGTTAACAAATTGAAATTTCAAACTTTTACTGGTCATTCCTATAAATTATGAATTAAATATTCATCTTGTGAAAAGTTAAGTGTGATAGAATTAATGGGAAATCCCATAAAATAATTTTTAATTCTAAAATTTTAAATAGAGTATTATTTGTAAAAGTCATATTAGTTGTAAATACTAATTTAAAATTTTAAAATTTAAAAAAAAGAGATAAAATTGTCTCTAAAATATTTTTTAAAAAAATTAGGTTAATTATTACTCATATAATATGATTGATAATTTTTGTAATAATTTATATTACATTAAAGAAAATATTTATTATTTTTTTAATAACTTAATTATAAGTATTTATTTTCTAAAATATTTTTAAGGTTAATTTCATCTTTTTCTTTAAATTTTAAAATCTCAGTATTAATATTTATGATAAATACATCCATAAAAACATAGATTTGGCAAATGTAAAAACCAAACACCCTTTTTATGTATTACTGTGGATATATATATATAAATTTTCATTCATATTAATAATGATATATAAAATTTCCATGAAATCTCCCTATAAGATTATTTATGCGATGGTTTTCTTATGCTCCATATAATTTTTCCCTCTTTCTATATTTTTATTCGTTTTAAAATTTTCTCTGCGTATTTTATAAGGTTGTATGTAATTTCTATATGGATTCAATATTTTTCAACACATTTCAGTAAATTTTAAACGATAAAAAATGTATACGTTTTTTGATACAGTTAAAAACGATGTGAAACAATTAAATTATGTATACTAATTAAAAATATTTAAATTAATATTATTTCACTCATATTGAATCTTCTTATTTTTTTGTTTGGCCAAACACTCGTATTGAATCTAGTGCAGCCCAAAAACAATGTGAAATAATTATGTTATTACTATAAACAAATATAAAGTTACTTACCGTTCATGAGTTCAATTAGTAAAAATATGAGATATATGATTATTTAGAACTTATTTGATCTCTAGAGAGTATCATTTTATTGTAACTCTAGTCACGGTGCTTGGGAAAACATCCTAACTCTTAGATGTCTAAATTTACGTATGAGGATAATAGACAACTCGTTATTCCCAATATTGATATCGCCTAAAAGGAAAGGAGACTTCGCTCTACCCTTAGATCGTGAGTGAGTCTAACCTTTTTTTAAAAAATTTTGTACTAATAAATAAACAAATATAGGGTCTGTTTGGGAAACCTCCAAACCATGGTTTTAAAAGGGATTCTGACCCAAACCTCGGTTTGAAAATATTTTAAAATAAACAGCCATATTTATTTATAAGTGCTTCTGAGCAAAACCATGGTTTTAAATAAACTACTGGGAATAACTTTTAGAATAGTAAAAGAGCTTATAAAATACCCAATTACTCTTTTACCCTTATTTTTTTCCATCTTTTCTCTTTCTTTTCTTCTCTCTCCTCTCTCTCTCTCTCTCCCCTCTTCTATATCTACCGTCGCCTCACCTCGCCATACTCTTCAGCTCGTCATCGTTATCCCCTTTAGCTCACCTCAGCGTCGCCTTCAGCTCGCCTCGCCGTCCCTACAGCTCGCCTCGCCGTCGCCTTCAGTTCGCCTTGCCTCGATGTCGCCTACAGCTCGCCTCGCCTCGCCGTCACCTACAGCTTGCCTCATTGTCGCCTTTAGCTCACCTCGGCGTCGCTTTCAACTCGCCTTGTTGTCGCCTACAACTCACCTCGCCGTTCCCTTTAGCTCTTTTCGCCGTCACCTTCGCCTTTAGCTTGCCGACGCTTTCTAGCTCGCCATCGCCTGTGCTTGTTGTCGACAAGATGTAGAGATGGGGGAACAGTAAAAGAGAGAAGGAGAAAAAAAAAGAAAAGATAACTTTTTTAATATAAAATTATACTTTTATGATAATTTTTCAATCACAAAAGTCCTTTTAATAATAACAATCCAAATATTTATTTATCCAGAACTATATTTTTTTCATAAACTCCTATCCAAAAACACTTTTTCTATAACATGTCTAAAAATCTACTTTTTACATAAATTTTTTTCTAAAATTCTATCCAAACCTACACATAAAGTTCCAGCTTCCACGGTCGTTTATTCCATTCCAATAATGCGGTCAACTATCCCCGCTTTCACGACTCAAGATTTTATTGAAGTCATTATTTATATATATATATTAATCATATCTTTAATATAAAAATTATATTTTTATAAATTAATATATAATATAATCTTCTTAAAATATTCTGGTATAAAGTTAAATTTTATATGAGATAAATTAATTTTAAAAAATAATAAATATAATAGATAAAATAGATTAAAATTTTATATTTAAAATTAAAATAAATTATCTAATTAAATTCTACGTTTAGAATTAGACTAATTATACCCTCCCATGTCAAATATAAATGCTAATAGCTACTCACATAAATACTAAAATGAAGTTAAGTATAGTTTAGACAATTAAATTTGTACCAAACTATGACTATTTTAAAATTTATGTGATTAATCCTTGACATCCCTCCATAATAATGAAATTGGATTATTTTTTTATATCTTCTCTAATTTTTTTCTCACAATATCATATTCGAATGAAGGGTATATGAACAAAACGCTATTTAATGATCCTTCAATGAATAATTTATATTTTGGGTAATTAATTAAAATGTTCCCCCCCTTCTACGGAGTCCCTTTTATTTGTTTCCACGCTTTCTGCTATCTCATTCATTGGAGTTTTTGACGTTTGAGTAAATTATCAGTTTCATTAGAGTTTTTGACGAAACTAGAAACCTAATTTGGACAAAATTAATAATTTAATATTAGAGATAAAATAATTGCGGCTATTATTATACGAGGGGGAACAAAATTATATTGTTTTCGAGCCAAGTTGGAGAATAAGGCGTGCAATATTTAAATAAATAATTGAAGCTATGAGATTGGACTTTCATCAATCTAATCAGCCACATAAGCATCTGGATTAGGTTCCTGATGCCTGCCTAATCACCTTGATTAACGTTTTGCTCAACTCCTCATCTTTTAATATACAAAATATTTAATTCTAATATTCTTACTTCAGTTTTTTTTTAATCCACATCTTTCATATATACCTCTTGAATTATGGTTTAATAAGTATATTTTTAAGTTAAAATAATGCCGAATTGTAATTTATATATAATATAAAATTGATATATCTAAGAGAAAATGAGCAAAAAAAATTATATTTAAAAATTTTATTAGTTAAAATAAATTTATATATTTTCATATACATAAAATGTTAATATTTTAAAAAATTTTGAACCTTATATTTTATTAGACAAAATGTGAATTAAATTATTTATATTTATTATGTTTAGTTCTCTAATCACATATCGACATGTATCTTATTTTTTTAATTTAAGATTAAATAACGTGGTAAAGAAAACATGACCCATGGCATATTGTAATTAAAAGAACTTGACGTAATAATCTGTAAGGAAGTGAAAGTTTTCTCCTGTTTAATTAATCTATATTATAGAATTTATAATAAATTAAAATATTTATAAGCTATGAAAAGTTTGCCCTCCGACAAAACAACTCATAAGACTTAATAAAACATCGCGTTAATTTAAGTGATAAGTAACTCGATATCATTTAAATAAAATTTTGAGTTTAAGTGTTAGCGTGTGTAAAAAATTTCTATTAAGAGACTCGCTCACTATAATCAGATGCGTGATGCGGGTTAGATTCGAATATAGGTAAGATAAAATTATGATGAACCGGTGATCAAATAAAAAAAAAAAGAACATGAGTACGTAAATCTAATTATTATTATTTTTTTAGTTTGATCTCTTCTACTTTTTACAAAAAGTCAAGAACAATCATAAGTGAGATAATAATTTTTTTTATACGCCATGGATAATGAAAACATATTATTCTTAAACCGGTCAATTTCTGTATCTATTAATGGAAGAAGTCATGGAATGAAGGACACAAGCCTCGTACAAATGTTAGAAAGTAACAAATGAACCTTTTTGTGTGGCCTAATTAGCGATAAAAGGGAACATCATAATTAATATGTTTATATAAAGCACAAACATTTGCATTTTTTTGTTAAAATTCTATTTACTATATTTTATAAGCTATTTATAACTCTTATAAAATTATTTATATTTTTATTTTTTGTAAAAAATTTTGATTTAAAATTTTAAAATTCAAATGAGTGTTTTTTAGGATTTTTCCTAGATTAATAGATTATCCATTGGCTTAAAATAAAGCACTGTTATTTTATATTTTTTTTTATAAAAAAAATTTTAAAAAAAGGTTGAGCTCACCTATGATTTAAAGACAGGGCGAAATCTCCCTTCCTCCTAGGTGATACCAATATTGGGCAGGACGAGCCGTCTATTACCCTTAGGCGTAAACCTAAGTACTCAAGAGTTAGGATGCCTCCCTAAACGCCGTAATTGGAATTATAATAAAATGCTATTCTCTAAAGATTGAATATGTTTCAAATAGTCTTATGTCTCACTCTTTCGTTAATTAAATTTACTTGACAGGTTTTGTTATTTTATCTTAATAATATAAAAGCCATCAAATTCTTTTCTTAGAAATACGGGACAGCTATCCGCCATGGCCACTTCAAGCCCTTATCTTGGAAGCGTGCATTTTGCATAAATCATTCGCTTCAGAAACTTATGGAATGCGCTAGAAATGAACCAATTGCTCACAAAACTTGGCTCTCTCCTTCATTTAATTTGCTCCAAGTTTGAGCTTAGCCACTTTCAACACTTTTTCCCCTTGCAATATATTATTATATATATTAATTAAGTTTTTTAATTTTATCTTTATAGACCAAAAAAATATTTAAAATTATATAAAAAAATTAAAATTTGATCAAACATTAAAAAGATGATATCAGCTATATTTATATAGAACTTATAAACAATACTCCTCATATTCTTAATATATAATCTAATTAAAAAGTTGATCTTAATTTTAAATATAAGACTTATTTTTTATATTTATTTATTATTTTCAAATTATCCCTATTGATACTTTTTCAATAATTATCAAGTAAGAGAGGAAATGAGAGAATTAAGAAAGATGGTTATGATATTTAAAATAAAATTAAATTAACTAATTTTTTTAATTTTTTTAATATAATCAAATTAATTAAATATATCTTATATTAAAGATATGATCCATCATAATTCATGATTTAAGTATCCATCCACACAGACGTGTATTTGGATAATACCACCCTCCTTTAGCATATAAAAATAATAAACATTATTTTGTGTCGGAATGCGATACTATAATTTCTTAGCTTGCAATTTAATATCATATAATAATAAAAAAAAAGAGACCTAATTTGTATAATAATGAATTGACACAGTGGCGATGGAGGGAAGGAAAACACTATTTCAAACGCAACAAATGAAACTTTTCGTGGTTCAGTGGTAAAAGCGTCCATCAATGTTTATACAAAGCATAAACATGTGCTTTTTTCCCACAAATTAGGAACATATAACACTCCAATCAAACAAAGCTATAACTTTTTTGTTTTTAGAAAAAGGACCATAACTTGGTATACATATTTAATTTCAATTAGATACTTGGGGGAGATAGCATAAGCCTTAATTAATTAATTAATTTATAAATTGATATATACATTAGTATTATAGAGAAATTATATTATATTTATTATAATAAACTAATTTATATAACATTCTTAATATACATAAACTAATTAATTAACTATTATATTAAGGACTAAAATAAGAGTGTGTATAGGTAGGATTAGACAAGGTAATTTTCTGCCTGGTGCCCTGCCCGAAGAAAGAATGAACTATATTTTGCAGCTCGATGCTGAGCCTTACCCGGTAAAAGCCCTAATTATTTAGAGCTAGGTATGGGCCAGCTTTTATGCCCAAGTGGTGATGTCATGTTCATATTTTGGGATAAAAATCAGTATAATAAACTTCTAAAATAATAATATATTCATATATTTTTAAGATTTAAATAATATTCATAATCTACTAAGAATAAGATAACAAAAATATAGTAATTAAAATTTTAAAATTCATTAAAAAATTCTATGTTCATCCATTTAAAAATAATTTTGATATGTTTAATCAGTGTCCTCTTGAAAAATTGAACCTCAAGACTCTAGTTTAAGCACATAAAAAAATATAACTTATTATTCAAATAACTCTTTTCTCATAAAAAATTATATTAATAAGAGTATACAAGACATAAGGCGCATAACATACTAGCATCAAGGTCCAGCATTTGCATAATCATAAATGTAATATTTACACCAGCAACGATAAAAGAATACAGGAATATGTTAGGGAAAATTGTAATTAAAAAAAACAAAAGGAGTATAATTTGTAAAATAAATATTATAAATATAATATATATTAGGTCGGGCCAAATATACAATGCGTCATATCTTGCTCAGTGCCCTATCCTACCTGGTAATAGACCCGGCTTGAATATACTTATTTATGTTTTAGGTCACTTTTTTTGGGTTAGATATGGCTATTTTTTTTGGGGTTTGGGTGGACGTATTGAGCAACCGGGTACCGTATACACCTTTAATTGAAAGGGTATATTTCAACGGCTGCAAGCCAAGAAATTTCTCAACATGATTCATGCCTCACATAATTCCAATTCAATATTCAAAAAGTACCTTACCACGAAATAACGTTATCTGTCAAATTATTTTTTTAAAAATGGATCTCAAAGGAAAATGCCAACAATTTTAAATGTATGCATTGACTAGCCACCCAACGGAAGCTTCCCCTAGGTTCTCTAATTGAACCGTCTTTGG
Source organism: Leucaena leucocephala (assembly GCA_037074615.1). Lineage (NCBI taxonomy): Eukaryota > Viridiplantae > Streptophyta > Magnoliopsida > Fabales > Fabaceae > Leucaena > Leucaena leucocephala. The sequence continues at coordinate 17,194,734 of CM073555.1, read as the reverse complement.
ATGTTTTAAGAATTAATTTAAAAGTTAAAGGGAAAATGATAAATAAAAAATTTTAGAAAATAATAAATATTAAAATAAGACTTTGTGTTGATAATACTATATCTATTATTAATAATACTTAATTTATTATTAGTAGCAGTCTTACTTTAAAATTTATTATTTTTTTAGACCATTTTTTTTATCATTTTCTCAAAATTAGAATGTCATCATATTATTGTAATAATTGAGATAAGCTAACAAGATCAAATTTATGGAAAATACCATATCGACCTTCTAAACATAATTTTTTTTTTTAAAAATGCTCATTATACGTGTGTTATTTACCTTTTTAGGCTTAGTACAATTAATTTTTTAAAATATTAAATATTTTTTTAAAATTATTAATTTTTAAATTGAGTTAACTTGTACTCCTCGACTTTGTTAGGATAGAATCCTACCTCCTACTTTTATATAGGAAACCAGCTTCTAACTCCAAATAGAGGTTCTGTGTTTTATATTACAAGTAGCTAAAAATGAGGGTGAGGGGTTTTGAATTGTTAAAAATTAGGGGGGAAAAACTTCTAACTCCAACTGATGTTTTTGATATATGATAATTATATTTATTTTTTTAAAAAGAAATTTAATATTTTTTTTTCTTTCAAATATTTCTTGACATGAACATTCATTTTTTGTTATCAAACTTTCTAATAAAAATACAGTAAATTATAGCCTCTTTAGTTCAACAATATCACTTAATTATTTTAAAGAAGCTTGTTACACATTGTTCTTTTATTTGATGAGCATTTAAGACCATAAACATATGAATTTATACTTAAGCTTAATCTCAAAAATAAAAACAAAATATCACAATTTTAATTTGTTTTAATAAAATGAAATGACCCCACATAATGACAAAAGGGACAAACACATACATGAACACTGTAGTTTGTTTATTAATTCAGAATCAAAATCCTATGCCCTAAATGGAAGGCCAGAAAATAAATATGTTATACGAGTAGTTCTTTTTGTATGATTAATTATTGTCTTCAAAAACAGATTTCATGAAGACACTTTTTACTTAAGAGTAGTTTAATAAGAATATCGATTGAATGAAATGGATTCTCTTAGACAACTAGGATGAAACTAAACTTGAGATGATATTTTTTTTTATTTTGGTCACTTCATAATAGATTTCCCCACTCCTCTGTTTTTTCCCCCGTCAAACATAAGAAGATGAAAGCATTTGAATATTAAAGTATTTTGTATGGTCCACAATATTCCCTCCTGTCCTTTTTTTAATGAACAATTACTAAAATCATGTGTTCAAAATGTTAGTTAAAATCAATAAAAATGTGAAATATTTTTTTACCAATTATATTAGTTAAAATCAATAAAAATGTGAAATATTTTTTTTTTACCAATTATATCTTTATTTATAAAGAGCATGTACGCGTGAAAATTTATTACAAAAAGATAAGAAATGAATCATTTTAATTAAGGTATAAATAGAACGATTAGTTTAAAATTTTAGACAAAAAAAACTTATTTTTTATATTTAGGACCACCCTAATGAAAAAAGATTGTTCCTTATAAAAAGGACTAGAGAAAGTATAACTCACCTTCAGCTATTTCACAAAAATTAATGAAAAATAGTTAGTTCATTAAATATTTTTTTAGTTATAATATTTTTTTTAACTTTGTGCGTGTTTGGAAAACCCCTAAACCATAGTTTTAAGAGGCTTCTAGCCCAAATTTTAGTTTAATTTTTTTTTAAAACAAACAGTTATATTTGTCAAAAACAGCTTTTGTACCAAAAAAATGGTTTAAAATAAGGTTTTAAATAAGCTACTGAGACTAGCTTCTAGAACAGTAAAAGAGCTTATGAACTATCTAATTACTATTTTACCCTTATATTTTTCACATCCTCTCTTATCTCTCTTCTCCACTCTCTCTCCTCTCTGATCTCCACTCTCTCTCCTCTCTCTAGGGTAGAGCAACAGGCGGGATAGGCTGGCCCAATGGTCAGCCCGCAGCTTGCCCGTTAGAGATTAACTGGGCACGGGCTAGCCTATGCTCGTGTACTAGCCCGTTTAAACCCGTAATAAACGGGTTGGGTTGAACCCGTTTGGGCTCAAACGGGCATGAGCAGCCCGTTTATCAAATATGAAAAAATTAGAACAAATAAATTACTGTATCAACCGATTATCTAAGACAACATAATTTAAACTAATAAAAAACAGAAATAGGGCCCAATAGTGGCAGCTAGGCCCACTTACAACAGTCTTAACTCTTAAGCATATTTTCATCAGTTGTGGGATCATATTAGGTATATTATGACTTGAATATGTGGCTGTTTGGGATTTGGCTTTGCGTTTGGAGATTTGAACTCAAACTCATCATTAACTATTTATTCGGAATGGACCAATTGCCGAGTGAAATGAAATGCCAAACCAGAACCTAAGGCCTAAAGTCCTAAACACATATATGGGCTAAACTGCTAAACAGCTAAAGAGTAAAACAAATTCCTTTTATGTTTTTACCAACGGGAGTTGGTCCGAGTGGTAAGCGGCTCGGTATCGCCTAAACGAGGTCTCGAGTTCGAGCTTTGGCATACGCAAAAAATTCCCGTTGGGAGACTCACCTACCATAGCCAGGTACGCGACGCGGGTCGAATCCGGATGTAAGCGGGGCAAAGCTCCGGTGAACCGAGTGGGCAACCAAAAAAAAGAAGGCCTAAACCTTGTATAAAAAAAAGGCCTAAACAATTAACCCAATAATAATGTAAATATATATACACACATATATGGGCGGGCACAGGCAACCCGATGGTGTGCCCGTCGCCCGCCCGTATAACACAATGAGCCCACCCGTTACGGGCTTATTTTGGGCGGGCCCAAATGCTGGTAAGTTTATCCTGGGTCCGAGCGGGTACACCGGGCGTCAGGCACTTTGCTCAGGCCTATCTCTTTTTTCTCTCATCTCTCCTATTTTTAATAAAACTATACCCTTTATAGTAATTTATCAATCACAAAAATTTTTCTTGCTAATAATTATCCAAACACTCATTTTTTTTCAGAATTACTTTTTTTCATAAGCTCTTCTCCAGAAACCATTTTCTAAAAATTGTCCAAAAGTCTTTTTTTCTATAAGCCATTTTTTAAAAGTCTATCCAAATATGCCCTTTACCTATCTTAAAGAATGTGGATTAAATGAGGTTTTGAAAGGAGAAAATGTGAGGGGCGCATTGAAGCATTAATTATGGGGGTAAAATTGGCGAATTAGTATTAATTAATCTACATGTAACTTATATTGTAGATTAAGGAAACCTTATAGATGATTTATATTGTGGACTATAGGAAGTATAAAAGTAGTGATGCACTTTGGTCCCTCTCTCTGATAAATTATCCGGTTGAGCTTAAGTTTTTTTTTTTTTTTTTGTGAAACATAGGTATATTCCTATTGGAGATAACATTGTTGGAAATTAAATGTGGGTACTAATTTTAGTAGAAATTTAAACTTTAATTTATCATGTTATAAGAGACTCGCCTATTATGATAGGTCCAACAACCTTTGGTTGGCTTTGGTTAGTTTAGCTTTAAGTTGACTATATTCAATCAATTCTCAAATGAATTGAGTAGATCCATATCCTTGAATTGTGGCAAGTAGAGAAATAAAAAAATTGTTAATATTATACTCTTAAAAATTCATATTTTTTATAAAAAATCTTAAATTTTATAACTATAAATCTAAATAAACATTAACAAAATATTAATCAATTATTATATGTCAACACATATCAACAAATAAGTAACTATCTTTACTAGTATTCAATAATAAAAGTATTCAAAGTAATATTTGAGTAAAATAAATAATAATATTAATAATTTTTTTTAAAAAAAAGGGCTGGCGGGCCAGGAGAGGGCGGGCTGCTGGCAAACTGCTAGCTAGAGCTGGGAATGTGGGCCGGCAAAACGTCAACCTGAGCCTGCCCCCTTAGTGGTGGGCTGGCAAAACGCCATCCCGCCACTTTTTTTAATTTAAAAAAGAATTATTTTTAATATTTTTAAAATACTAATAAAAAAATTAATGTTATATTAGCATAATCAAAAAATTGCTCATGTTATACTCTTAAAATTTTTTAATTTTTATAAAAAAATCTCAAATTTTATAACTATAAATCTAAATAAATATTAACATAATATTAATCAATTATAATATGTAAACATATATTAACAAATGAGTAATTATCTTTACTAGTATTCGATAATAGGAGTATTCAAAATAATATTTAAGTAAAATAAATAATAATATTAAAATTAAAAAAAAATGTCCAGCCCGCCACTAAACGAGCCAGCTGGCTGTGCAGCCCGCCCAAAAACGGGCTGACAAATCCCCTTAAAGTAAAACGGGCCCAGCCTGCATTTTACCAGCTCTACTGCTAGTCTATTTTTAGCCCGTTTTACTAGCTCTAGCCACTGACAAGCCTATGGCATATAATTACAATGTTAGGAAGAAGAATGCAACCCCTTATTGCTGCATTTGGGTAATGCTAGTCCCCTCTTCAAAAATGGGCTGTCCATAATTAACTACTGTGATCCCAGCAGGGTTCTATAGACCATAATATTCCCATAGCTACATAGGAATGATCATTAATGGGTTGCAAGTTTTACAATAAATCATATGCCGAACGTCTTTATTCAAAGTAAGCAACACAGAGATAAAGCATCAACACAACGATAGAAGGCAACCTAGAACAAAAGAATCTTACCTGTCAGACAAGAAGCTAGCCGATCGGAGATTGACAACGCAGATAGAAGCCGCCGGTAAGAACTAAGACGCGAAGAAGACGGGGCTGACAGGGTGGGTTGGACCAGATAGTGAATATGTTTTTTGTTTATTTATTCATATTTGGGCTCAGAGTGGGCCCAATCTTCCTATTTGGGCCAATATCAATCACATTGAAACAAATCTACCTGTAATACTTTTTTTCTCCTATTTAACGAGCCTGAAACTACTATCTCGTATGTTTTTAACTAATTCCACTTACAACCAACGGGGTTAGTCTGAGTGATAAGCGATTTGGTATCACTTAAGTGAGGTCTCGAGTTCGAGCCTTGGCGTATGCAGAAAATCCCCGTTGGGAGACTCACCCACCATAGTCAGGTGCGCGACGCGGGTCAGATCCGGATGTAGTCGGGGTAAAACTCCGGTGAACCGGGTGGGCAACCAAAAAAAAAATTCCACTGACAAAGTTTGACATAATTAATAAATAGCTACCAATGGGGTTGGTCAGAGTGGTAAGCGACTCGGTATCGCTTAAGCGAGGTCTCGAGTTTGAGCCTTGGTGTAGGCAGAAAATCCCCGTTGGGAGACTCACCCACCATAGCCAGTTATGCGACGCGAGTCGAATCTGGATGTAGTCGAGGCAAAGCTCCGGTGAACCGGGTGGGCAACAAAAAAAAATTAATAAATAGCTAGATCTACTAATGGAGGTTAGTCTGAGTGGTAAACGACTCAATATCATTTAAGCAAGGTCTTGAGTTCGAGCCTTGACGTATACAGAAAATTCCCATTGGAAGACTCATCCACCATAGCCAGGTGCGCGACGCGGGTCGGATTCGGATGTAGTCGGGGTAAAGTTCCAGTGAACAGGGTAGGAAAAAAAATAGATCCTTTAAATATAATATTTTGAGTTAGAGGATACCTCCCTAATTTCTATATAAAAAAACTAATTTACATGTATTAATAAAAATAGTTAAAATTATAAAATTTAAATAGTTTTTAAAATTATTCTTATTAATTAAACTAAATTTTAACTTTATATTATTTTCTATCTTTTTTCACTAACTTTATTAAATATGGGCATATACTAAAATTGACTTTTTTGTCACTATTTATTTAAACATTTGAATTTAATTTTTTTAGGGTATGTAATTAATACGTATAATTTTGATAAATTTAGGGGCTAAATATTCCATGAAAACTCAAAAAAGTCACGGGTACAAAGCACAATGCAAAAGAAAACAAAATTACACGTGAACCATAAAACCCAAAACGACAACACAAGAAACATATATATTAGATAAAAAGACTCTCAAAGACCTGCAAAACAAATTGATTAAAACCAAGAGCCTACAAGAGAAGGATTATGGCTACCGAAGTTAGGTAAGAAATTCATCCATAATTTATGAAGTTATAATTTTAAATTTTATTATTGATATAAAAATTTTATTAATAAATAATCTATAAATATTTTTATAAATATTATTTAAATTATGAGGTATTCCTCAGACCCCTAAATTATAGAACATAACTTATGTAAACTTTCTTTGATGAGAGAGAGAGAAGGATTATATAATAAGAAACGAATAAAAAAAATATCAATAAATATTAATTTAATTAGTAAAAAATTAGTTCATAACTTAAAAGATTATAAATTTAAATCTTGTCGTCAATGTAAAAATTTTGTTAGTGGGCTATCTGTAAATATTTTTTGAATCTAGATGTATATCTTAACCTATTAAGACTTTAAAACTCAACTTACCTAATATTTTTTATATTAAAAAAACAAGAAGGACTTAAGTTAATGAGAGCTTTGGCAATTACTGGGATATTCAATAAAAATATCACAGCGGAGACCAAAATAATTGAAGTTCACACTAATGTTGTGTCCAAAGCCGTACACTGACTAAATTCCTGATTAACTAAACAATAATATTGCAAGCACTGGTCCCGACAAAGGTCATAAACTAAGGGCTTATTGGCTTTTTGCACGTACACATAGATCGATTAATGAATTAATATGAAAATAAAAAATCTAAAAACTTTGGCCATTCATATTGTTAAACAATAGAATATAAAGAAATATATTGTAATTATTTATCTTGTAGTTTAATTGGTAGATGGGTAATAGGTAGTGTGGGCTGACATATGAATGTGACAGTAGGCCTATAAATAAGATGCCTTTGTACAATTTCTGTTAACCAATAATATTTATTTACGTACGACTCGTTCTATCTAATATTAGTATTATTTAAGAGGAAGAAAGATTTTATCATACTCTTAGATCGTTGATGAGCCCAACTCCTTTTTTAAAATTTTTGTACAAAAAAAAAAATAATATTCATTTCGCAAGTTTGTGTTTTCACATGGTACCGCAGAGCCAATGTATTTTTGGGCCAACGTGCAGGGCCTACTTCCTTTTCAACCTGAGTGGGTTCCAATCCTGTATCACCATTACCCCTGTGTTATGGGACGAGTGTGTTGTGAGATGTAAGAGATGAGAGCTCGCTGTTTGGACCCCTAAAAACACACCCGCAGACTCACCGTAACATTCTTGATTCAACATGGTCATCATTCTTGAATCCATTGTTCGTGGGCTTAACTGGCGAAGGAGTAAGACATGTGATTATTTAGAGCATGTTCGATCCCTGAGGAATACCACTTTATTGTGGTTCCAGTTGCAGCGCTTGGAGAGACAACCTAACTCCTCTATTTCCAAATATTTTTCTACAAAAAAAAGCAGGTGATCGCTCCTTTATTAGGAGACGACACAATCGCGGCCATGATGAGCCCCAATATTCCAGTTCAGCGTCGTCACTACTCCTTTATTCGAAGACAACAAAATCACGGCCGTGACAAGCTTCGTTAGGAGACGACACAGTCGTAGTCGTGACTCACTGCAATATTCCAGTTCAACGCCGTCGTCACTCCTTTGTTAGGAAAAGACAAAATCACGATCGTGACAACCTGAGAGGTCACTATTAGGGGTCTTGACAAAACCCCTCACTGAGAAGAATTTTGCACGACAATGCCTTGGTGGAAGCAAATCCGTCACAATTTTAGTCTCCCTTACGAATCTTGGTAATCTTTCTGTCTTTTGGTTAACAGCGACTCTGTGGAAGCAATTATGATGCAACCCCATCTTCCTTGTGAATCTTCTATAAATCTTTGAAATATTTTCTCTAATAAATTTATTGTTTTTGGCAGTCTTGATAATACTCGGGTATCCTTTTTTTTTCAAAGCCAGTATTGACATTATTTTGTTCTTCACCAATTCTTTCTGGTACTGTCGATTAAATGACTTGGTTCAATAATAAAGGAAGACCATATTGCTTTAGCCATTGATTTCTCTCATCCACTTTCAGATACACAGGTGGCTACTCTTGTTCCACAGCCGCTACGTGGGTCAGAGAACTACAAGATATAGTGCAGGACAGTGTGGTTGGCTCTTTATGGCAAGAACAAATTGGGGTTCATAGATGGGACATGTACTCGTGAGATGCAAGAACTTGCCTTCCAAGGTATATGGGATCGGTGTAACTCTATAGTTCTTTTATGGCTGATAAACTCTGTTGAAAGGCACATCTCCATTGGACTAGTTTTTTTTGTTAGTGTACAAATGGTCTGGGATGATTTGAGAGAGCTTTATCACAAGACTGATGGCACTAGGATTTTTTCTCTACATAAGTCGATAACCTTTCAGACCCAAGGAACCATGAGTGTGGCAATGTACTGCACAAAATTAAGAGATTTTTAGGATGAGTATGACTCTTTAGTTCCTTTATCATGCTATCAGTGATCATCTACATAGGAGTACTTCAAAGCACAGCAGCAGTAGAGGCTTTTCCAGTTCCTACTTAGGCTCAATGACTACTTTGATCATGTGAGAACTCAAATTCTTCTCCAAACACCTCTTCCTTCACTCAACCAAGCTTTCTCTCTTATTTCCCAAGATGAGTCACAGAGGGAAATTTCCTCTCATTCAACCAATAATCTATTAGAGGGATCAGCCATGGTAACAAGGGGAGGAAGATAGGGAAGAGGACGAGGTCGTGGGAGAAGTCAGGATGAGTGCTCCTATTGTCACCGGAAAAGACATAAGAAAGTTACTGCTATCATCTGGTTGGATTCCCTCTAAACTTTCGAGGGAAGCATACCATCGAAGCCTATGTTAATCAGGTCACCCAGTGTGAAACTAGAACCACTTCATCTCAGACTCAAGCTTCACCTATTGCTGCAATCTTTGAATATGGGCCAATCTCCCAGTCTCAATATGATCAGATTCTCTAGATTTTAAGAAGGACGCCTGACTACCCACTTGTGGGAGTGGCAACTGACTATGTTGATGAGCGTATTTAAGGTATTATGAATGTTATCCCTAACTCCTTGCTTGAGACTGATTGGATTATTGACTCCAGTGCAACTTGTTACGTTGTTGCAGTATCACTATGTTTCATAGTGTCCATAGATATGTAAGCCTTCCTAGGAGAATTACAATGCCAAATGGTGAAACAATGGTAGTTACACACGCTGGAACAATACATATTGCATATAGCATTGTTCTTAGAAATGCTTATTTTGCTCCTGGTTGCTATTTTAGTCTCATTTTTGTTTCACGCTTAACTGCCGACATGCAATGCATACTATCTTTTCATCCTGAGTGTTGCATTTTATAGGAAAAGTTTAAGTGGGAAGGAAAGATTGATTGGTAGAAAGGATTCTAGATTATATGTGATAATTAGAAATAAGAAGACTGACATTATTATGCATGTTGAACAGCGAGACCCTGTTAGTTTCCCACAAGATATTTGGTATAAAAGGCTAGGATATGCACCCATAGATAAGTTGACACATCTAGATCTAGATCCGATTAGGACTGAAGTCCCTATTTTTCATTATAATAAATGTGATGTTTGTGCCCACTCCAAGGAAAAATGTTTACCGTTTACTTCTAGCTCTTCCAAAATAGTTGTTGTTTTGAATTACTTCATGTTGATGTTTGGGGAACCTATAGAAAGCCTACCTATAAAGGCTATCGTTACTTTCTTACCATTGTTGATGAATTTTCACGATGTACATGGACATTATTGAAGGTCAATAAAAGTGAGGTTATTTTCCATTTGAAGAGTTTCTTTGCCTTTGTTTCCACATAGTTTTCTACTTTGATTAAACGATTACGAACTGATAATAGGCTTGAATTTGCAAGCCATGATTTTCAATCTTATTTATGCGATAAAGGAGTCATTCATAAAACAACATGTCCATACACTCCCCAGCAAAATGGGGTGGTTGAGAGAAAGCACATGCATCTTCTTGATGTTACAAGAAGCCTATACTTTCAATCTAGAATACCCTTAAAATTTTGGGGAGAATATATTTCTACTTCTACTTTTCTTATTAATAGAACCCCATCTCACATTATAAAACCACATATGAATTTTTGTATAGTTATCAACCATATTTGTTCATGATTAGAACCTTTGGTTGTCTTGCTTATGCCACTTATCTCCATACATGATAAATTTAGTCCTCAGTCAGATCCTTGTGTTTTTATGGGTTACTTAGATACTCAAAAGGGTTTTCTATTATATAATATGAAGGGAATTGGAAGACACGCAACGAAAATTAACTTTAAAATTTTTTCCATTCCCTGCCAGGATCTACCAATGTGTCTAAGTCAAGGAGAAAGAAGTGTTACCTTCAGTATTCGAGTTGTCATCGCGACCTCAGTGTCCACTAGTCTCGACTCTTTGCCTCTGGAGTTTTCAGTCACGACCTACTCAGCTTCTAGTCTCGACCTGTCGCCTCTGGAGTTTTCTATTGCGACTTCCCCAGCTACTAGTCGCGACCTGTAGCCTCTGGAGTTGTAAGTCACGACTTCCTCAGCTTCTAGTCGTGACCTGTAGCCTCTGGAGTTGTAAGTCGTGACTTTCTCAGCTTCTAGTCGTGACCTATTGTCTCTTTTCGGATTTCTGACGTTCAGATGCCTATTTAGTCGCGACCTCTGTGTCAACTGGTCGCGACTTCGTCGTACCTGGTGCTCTTTTCTCGATCGCAAGAAGTCGATAACTTAGATCAGCTTCCTCTACCGGTATCCACACGAATAGCGTTCCAACCACGAACGACGTGCTAGCGCCTCTTATCCCTCTAGGACTTTCTCAAGAATCTGTCCTCACCGTCTCTATTTCAGCAGCTTTTTATCTGCAAACCTTTTCCACTCTCCTTGCCCCTTTTTGTCTCATCTAGAACCCTAGTCCCTAATGTCAAATATATAGGATACTATCGGGCTTCTAATTGGGCTGGGTTTCAGAATTAATCTTATATTAATTCTGAATTTAATACAATATCATATATTGCATAATTTGATAAGAAACTAATTAAATAAATATGGTTTATATTAAATCTGTCCCACAGATTTAATTCACCTATTTATTTAATAAAGATAAGACGGAATTATATTTGATTTATTCTCATAAATTAAATTTGAGATATCTTATCAATTTAAATTTTAAATTCAAATAGATCATATCAATTTAAATTCAAATTCAAAAGTGATAGAGATTTAATTTATATAAATTAAATCTCGCAAATATCTCTTATATTATATATAATATATATATACAAATTTATATATATAATATATATAAATCCACCCTAGATTATTCATTGAATCAACACATGTCTTAGATTCAATGAACCTGGATATCATAGCTCGTGTTGGGCTATTTTATGTATGACCCTGTAGGCCCATATGAAGTTGGCAGTGGGCCAGTTACTCTACTGACCCACAAGTCGTAAGCGGTCTCTAGCAAGACATTATGACTATCCAAATCATATGAGGATCGATTAACAATGTAACCTTTCATATAACCATATCACGTCCTTTTTATCACACGATATTTCGGTCATGGATGAGGCATGGAGAATGTCATCCTCCTGTTTCTGACCGTTACTTTCTCGATCCCTGAGTAGTCTGACTATAGAAATGGAACTACCTTTCCATTATAGTATGGCCATACATTTCTCAGACTCACTCATCGAGTGGCCCAGTAATATCTCTCTACGAATATGAGGGACAAATTTTATCTTGATATTCACATTCCTCCACATGAAAAACCACTGAGCCCGAACATAGCCTTTATGATCACTCGATCAAAAGTGACTTTTGACTAGGTCAAAGCTGAGCGTTTGTCATGTAGGAATCTATGATGATCTCAGGTCAAAGGGCATAGTGACATTATTTATATATAAGAGAAACTTATGACTTGACCCATGCAGCTCTCTCGTAGCGGGTCGATCCAACACCCTGTACTCTTACATGTGCCTATGACTTTGATTTATATCTCTATAAATCTTCAAAGTCATACTGGTCTTATTTCATCTCTACTCCCGCATATATGACCAACCAGGGACATTTAGGATAAGATCATGAGTTATCCAAGGATGGTCATCACAGTAAACATGCAAATAATGTGATAATATAATTAAAAAATTTATAAATCAACAATGTTCATAGTGCATGATTGGCCCCTAGGGCACAATTTCCAACATAATATTCATACTGCATTTGTATGTTAATCGTAATGTATTTTTTGTTGAGTCTAAGTATCTTTTTCTAGATTCTATACGCATCAATCAAGGGAGAGATAATGGTGATTTCATGACTAATCTATTTAATCTTGACCCAAGTAAGTATGATGAGTCACCCCTCCAATCCAGATATCTAAAAGTGGATTTGAACCTTGTAGTATGGAACGTTCTGTCACACATGACACACACTGCACGCATCCTCCAAATGCAAAACAACTTGATACAGGTGAAATAAATAGTGAAGCAAGTTTGGGCCACCCAAATAGCAGTAAACCAGCGCGTGAAAGGAGATCACCTGCATGGATGTAGGACTATCAATGTGCAATAATAAGCCTTAAGAAGGTTATGTTTGGTTATGCATGTGTAGTAGATTCACAAGAGCTTCCCATTACATGTTTGGAATCACACTTAAATTATTCAAATGTATCCTCTGATTATAAAGTCTTTTTATCCAAAATTGATAGTGTTTTTTATCCTCATAGCTTTCAAGAGGCAGCTAAAGACCCAAGATGGGTTGATACAATACAGAAAAAAAATGCAAACATTGGAAGAAAATTGTGCATGGCAGTTAGTTGACCTGCCTAAAGGTAAAACACCTATAAGGTGTAGATGAGTTTTTAAGGTAAAATATGATTCTAGTAGGAATGTTGATAGATTTAAGGCCATATTAGTTGCAAAGGGGTATAGTCAACAAGAGGGAATTGATTATTTTGATACTTTTTCCCCTGTGATTAAAATGGTTGCCATTAGAATTATGTTTACTCTTGCTGTACAGAATGGTTGGACCCTCTTTCAAATAGATGTGTACAATGCTTTCCTCCAAGCTTGGAGGAGGAAGTATATATGCAAGTGCCTCAAGGTTTTGGGGATTTGACAGAAAATAAAGTTTGCAAATTGACAAAATCCTTATATGGGCTCAAACAAGCTTCACGATAATGGAATATTAAGCTTTTTAATGCTTTGTTAGAAGGAAGTTTAAAGCAGAATAAGTATGACCATTCTTTGTTTATTAGGAAGGATAAATTTGAAATGACCTTAGTATTAGCTTATATGGATGATTTAATCATAACTGGAACAGACTTGATAAGGTCAATGTGGTGAAACAATTTTTGCACAGTAAGTTTATAATAAAGGATCTAAGAGAACTTAAATATTTCTTAGGTATAGAAGTAGTAAGGTCAAATAAAGATATAGTTCTTAATGAAAGAAAGTATACTCTTGATATTATTACTGATATGGGTTTATCTATAGCTAAGCCTCTTACAGTACCATTAGAGAAGAACATGAAATTAGGGCCAAATCCCAAGCAGGAAGCCGATAATCCGATGCTGCCCCAACCTGCTACGTATAAGAGATTAGTAGGGAGATTATCCTATTAATTTATCTATGACATGGCCTGATTTTTGTTTTGTGGTGCAGGGGCTCAGTCAATTTATGAATGCACCAAGAAGGTCTCACTATAATGCAGCAATAAGAGTAGTCAAATATCTCAAGAACCAGTCGGGACTAGGGATATTGTTGGCAGCAGGAAAGCACATCAAATTAGAGTGTCTTGTGGATTCATATTGGGGAACATATCCTGATACACGCAAATATGTGACAGGCTATTTGGTGAAGTTTGCAAGATCACCAGTAAGCTAGAAATTAAAGAAGCAGTCAATAGTTTTCAAGTCATCAGCAGAAGCCAGGTTGTATCTAAAGTGGTTTGGACTACTACGATATTAAAAAACCTAGAAGTACATACTCTGGAACTTCTATGGATATCAACCATCTACATTGCAACAAATCATGTGTTTCATGAACGCACAAAATACATAGAATTAGACTGTCATTTTGTGCAAGAGAAATTGTAAGAATGGGTGATCAAGCTTGAGCATGTGAGAAGCAAAGACCAATAGGTATATATTCTAACCAAAATACTTGGAAGATAAGATAACAATAGAATATTGTGTAAATTAGGGACTATAGATTTTTATAGTCACAAACTTGAGAGGGGTGTTAAACAATAGAATATATATATTTTGTATAAATTTTTTTAGAAAGGTTGTAACTATTTATTGTGTAGTTTAATTGTTAGATGGGTAATAGGTTGTGTGGGCCGTCATATGAATGTGACAGCAGGCCTATAAAAAAGAAGACTTTATACAATTTTAGTTTGTGTTTAGAAAGTAATAAAATTAAAGTTTTAAAAAGACTTTTAACCTAAATTTTAGTTTGGGAAAATTTTAAAATAAATAGCTATATTTGTCTAAAATAATTTTTGGACTAAATTATGGTTTAAAACTAAAGTTTTGGATAAGTTACTAAAATTAGTTTCCGGATCATTAAAAGAGCTTATAGAATACCCAATTACTATTTTACCCCTTACTTTTTCTTATACCATTTCTCCTCTCCTCTCCACCATCTCTCATCTCTCTTCTCTCCTCTCTCTTTTCTCTTCTCTACCCTCTCTCTTTTTTCCTATCTCCTATCTCATATTTTTAATAATATCATTTCTAGTAATTTTCTAATTATAAAAGTTCTTCTTGTAATAACTATCCAAACACTTATTTATTCAGAATTAATTTTTTTCCGTTAGCTCTTCTTTAAAAACTCTTTTTTAAAAACTATCCAAAAATCGTTTTTTTTTTCATAAATCATTTTTCAAACTCTTATTTAAAGAGGCGCATATTCATTTTGCAAGTTCCATGTCTTCACACATATATTGCAAAGTATTAGTAATAATAATAATAATAATAAACAAATTAAAAGCTTTAAAAAATTCCCAAAAATAGAAGTATATATGGTCACTGGCATATATAGACGAGATAAATGAAAGAAAAGGTTTATTAGTCTTAAAGTAAATTGAATGTTACATAAGCAAAAAGAAGATATAAAACTTAATAGAGATTAGGAGAGAGAGAGAGAGAGAGAGAAATTAATTAGGAAGACTGAAGACCTTATTATCGTTAGAGATAGACGATGATGGGGACGTTTTTATAAAATTAAACGTGTTGAACGGAGGCCGACGAAAGATAGTGACAGAGAGAAATTAATAATAAGGTTGTTGTTTTGGTCATGGAGAAGTCAATACCTCGTGCTCTTTTTTTTGTATGCTTGTGTGGCATGCTTTTGAATTCTTTGGTTGTTAAGAAAAATATGTGAATCTTATTAAGTGTTTCCTGGGGACCATCTCATTTTTACAAAGTCAAGCTGCCCTAAAGCTACTACTACTACTTCTCTATAGACTTAATCGCGTCAATTTTTGGAGGAAGACCAAAATCCCCACGATATTAATCACATATGTTGGGGATAATTTGAGATGAGGAGGTTAAAATTAATTAATAATTTTTTAAAAAAAAAATTAACCGTATTAGTTCTAAATATAGAAGTTAATTGGTAGATTTATTTTGATCATTTACCTTTTAAATTTATAATTTTTTCTCAAAATATCTCTATTAATTACATATATAATAGATTTTTTATTGATAAAAATAATAATTAAAGAGGATATTATATTTTAAAAAAGTCAATACATATTTATTATAAATTATTATTTTAACTAATTTCTTTAATATTTGTAGATTAGTTATCCTCCACTGCCTAAAGTTAGAACCACAGGCACTATATAACATTCTAAAACTGTCATTAATTAAAATTAAACATTAATCACAACATTAAAAAGAGAAAAAGAGAGGACAATATGCGGTTTTATGTAAGGTATTTTTTTTTAAAAAAAAGCTCATAACAAATACTTCATTACTTACATTGTAAACGGTCTTAGATTAAGGAATATAAACCCTTTGTTAATAGAATTAAAAATTTTGTAGCCACAATAATAGATAATTAATATTGGTCAAAATTAATTTGACGTAGAGATTAATGAATGTAGCTAGCTATATGCATGCTTTCTTTTGATTCATTCTCCGACCAAATAGTAAGTAACTTAATTTCTTACCTTTTTTGGTATCGCTTTTAATTACCTACTTATATTCCAGGTTCTATTTCACGTGGTTGGAATAATGTAATTAACTACGTTGGATTCATTCAGAATGTATGTATGTATGCATGCATGTATGTATGTATGTATGACGTACTTCATATATAATAAGGTTCTACATGCATGCATGGCTTGAATTAATCCGACCTTCAATATTACTACTTGGAGTACATGATATTTTAATTGAAATTTTAGTACTTGGTATGATAAATTTTACAAGTTTTTTTATCGTCATAAATATTGGAATATCAGGAGTGGATCTTCATGACCTTCTACTTGAAACTAGATAACCTAAAACATGTTAGGATTCTTTTTTATGATTAATCATCCAAATATTATATATTCTATAATCATGTAGATTTATTTTTTATTTGTTACTCTTATAATAGAATTTAGAGAAAATTATTATGAGATCATAAAAAAATAATATAATTATAAAAAAATTTCACAATAAGTGAATAGTATATAATTATAAATTACAACACAGGAAATGACAAGTTTAAAACTACTAACTTTTTTGAGATTCTTTAACTTTGACGTGGTTTCTTTATCACAAATAATGAGGGGGTGTACTAAGGAATTTGTAGTGTGTTTGGATAGAATTTTAAAAAATAACTTATAAAAAAAAAGAGTTTTTGAACCGCTTTTATAAAAGGTCTTTTGAAGAATATCTTATAGAAAAAAAATAATTTTAAATAAATGAGTATTTGGATAGTTATTACCAGAAAAATTTTTGTGATTCACAAATTACGATAAAAGATATGATTTTATTAAAAATATAATAGAAAAGAGAGGAGAGAGGGTGGAGAAAAGAGAGGAGAGATGAGGAATGTTGGATAAGAGAGAAGAGAGAGGGTGGAGAAGAGAGATGGGAGTGGAGAGAAGGTATAAAAAAAATAAGGATAAAATAATAATTAGGTAGTTCATACGCTCTTTTACTATTTCATAAATTAGTCTCAGTAGCTTATCTAAAACTTTAATTTTAAACAATGGTTTGATCCAAAAATATGTTTAGACAAATATAACTGTTTATTCTAAAAAAATTAAACTAAAATTTAGACAAATTCTTTTTTTAAATTTTAGTGTAAAAAATTTTCAAATAGCCCGTAATATCGGAGTGAACGAGAATCACAATATATAATATACTTACCCCCCTTAATTATCTTGTGTTCCTCTATCCCTAATCTCTCTCTTACGTTTTTTTTATTTTTATAATATTGACCATTTAGTTAATTACTTTGGATACACATTTCAATATTTGGACCGGTAAGTTCCTACCTGCCTCCAATTCAACTGGCGTGTGGTTCACGTCAAGACTTGAATCTATAATACCTTTAATTATATATACCGTTAAAACAAGAGTAAACAAATTAACAAAATCAAGAGACTTAAGTAATATGATCATTATATTCCATATAAATTTAAGATTCTGTATGTTTACATTGAAAACACGTAGCTTTCTAAAGTTTCACAGGTTGACCCCATTGGAGTCCAACTTGTATCCATGGTAGCGAGTGGATATGAATTTTTCAATTAAATGAATTAAAGACAAAGCAAGACTATAATTCCTATAAAAAATAAAAAAAAATTGAAAAAATGGTTGAAAAATTCCATATAAAATAAAAAACATATATATATAGCTAAAGATAACCCATAATTAAAGAAGAGTTAAATTCGTGGAAGATAAATTATATTCACTGAAGAAGCTCTCCTTATATAGTTTTAGGCAATATTGTAATTAGGGATTTTTTTTAATAAAAGTGAAATAATACATCATGCATGATGAAAGGAGCGAGGCAAGGGAAAATAGAACGTGTGACATGCTCGTGGCTCCATGCGCACGTGCTTTCAACGGAATTCTAGGAATCTCTCGAGCCTCCATTGTCTCTTGGATCTTTTCAATTTATCATTTCTTTGGTGATAAAATAATTAATTAGTAGGTAGATGATAATGCATTTCACATGATATTTTTTTTATATAAAAAAATTTAGGTAAATTCGGCATCAATCCCCCTACTAAACACATGACACATTAAAAGAGCTCTTACAATAATAACAGAAATTAAACTCACTTTTTTATAAGATATAAATACGTTCTTTATAATCTTGGTCAACTTTCATTTTGACTCTCAAGACATTGATTTGTTATGCTTTCACCTATTACAGAAAAATCCCCATTATATTGTTGCCTTCTTTAACGTTTTGAGTTTTGAGTTTGATGGGAAAAAAATCTAAAAAAATAAAAAGTATTAACCCTCTCATAAAGGCCAATATATTTTCAGTCCATTTGTATTCATATAATAATTTTTATTTAAACCTTTTTTATTATTATGTTGATAATTAAATTTATTATAAATTTTTTATATACACACACATATATATTGCATCTATATAATTATTTTTTTATCAATTTTTATTTAATTATTACATTATCAGGTCTACTGCTAGTGTAATTAGTTAAACCATTAAAACATTGAGTATGTATGGACGGTTATCTTGGACAGGAAACGTAAAGTCTTTCTTTTGAGCGGACTACTCTATTTTTTTTTATGTATAAAAGAGTTAATGTGAGTTAAATTTCCAGACGCACTGAATTAAAATATATTTTAAATTTAAAAAATACTTATAAAAATATTTATAAATTCTAACTAAGGCCCTGGCATCAGGGGAAATTACTCTTTTACATCTGAGTGTGTACTAATTGGTAATCTCGTGAATATTAATTTTTGTACTTTTAATAGTGGACAAAAAATTAAATTTAACAAAACGAGGAATTGCAACAATTTTTAATTTCCCTTTCAAGAAAAAGAAATATAATTAACATGAATTTAATCAGTCAAACCTGATGGAACAAAACATGATGAATTGAATATATTCACTTTTGCACATGTTGGTCGGATTCAGTTTGATTTTGGTTCACAAAGAAACCAAACTAAAACTCATTGGCATCCTTAATATTAATTTATATCACTTTCTTTTCCTTTTTTTTTTTTTTGTTTATAGTCAAAGTTATCAAAAATCTAATGGAAAAATAAATGAAATAATTAAATAAATAAAAAGCCGTCCTCTACGTCACGCATGATTCACACATGTTAAGGCTATACATAATATATATATATATATATATATATATATATGTTAATTCACTCCCATCTCCATCTTAAAATAATGATTAATTTTAAATTTTAATACAACGTAATTCGTTTTATATCGTAATAGTGTCAGGTGAAGCTCATGGGTTATAATCTTTTATTTTATTTTTTATTAGACATAACATAAAATTTTAATATAATTAAGGACATTTTAATATAACTATTGTTAGTTAATCCTCTGAGAAAGCCTTGGATCCAAGTTTGGTAAATGAAAAAAAAAATGTAGAAAGAGCTATTCAATTTGAAATCCCACAATACTCCAACCAATCAAATAGCACATAGTGGAGGCTATTACTATGGGTAGGTTAAATGCTAACTCATGTTTATTAAAATACTAAATAATTGATAATTTAGTTTTAAGCAAGTGGGTCGGTATATATATATATAGTCAAATTTTAATTTTTTATATATATAAAGCAAATGTTAATATATGATGTTATGCCTAATCAAATTTTTACTCTTATTCTGCCTATATATGGTTTATAGTCAATGTCAAGTGAGGAGAGTTGTGTATAGACTCTTGACAGTTAACTTAAAACCCTGTCAAATTTCACATGAATAAGAGCAATAAACAAGTTTAGAAAATAATAAAAAGAGGAGGGAGAAGAACCTGTTGGGTGTGGATCAGGTTGAGTTATCGACGCTCTCATGTAGAGTTTAGACTACTAGATCTTAAATTAGAGTGGAACAACATGTGCACTACATAAAAGAAAAAAAGGGATAGTGAGAAAAATTAAGATATGAGATAAAAAATAACTAGAGAAGATACCCTTATTTATGCTTTATTTATTTAGTCCTATTTATAAAATATTTTTAATATATTTTATTAGAATTAAGAATAATTTTAAATTTTATTAATTCTGTTTTAAAATATAATAAACTTTTAACTTCAACTATATTTAATAACGTGATTAATAAATATAAAAAAAATATTTTTTATTTATAAATAAGACTAAAAAAATATATTTTAGAAAACTAAAATATTTATTATTTGTACGATAATTAACAATCTCTCAATTAGGGTGACATTGAATTTTTATTGCCACCAAAAAAATAGTTTATAATTAAAGGAAAAGATTAATAATATTTTGTTGTTTGAGAAGGTGGGTTTGAAAAAGGGGGGAGGGAAGATGACAGAGGAATCTTCAAGTGGATTGCATATGAAGCCAAGTAGGCTTCTCCCTGCTGAGGACACACGCGCACACACACAAACACACGCGCACACGGGGACATATTTCAGTTTCACATACACGTACACACACACGATTAATTATTTTATTGAAATCGTTGCTTGTGTTCGAAAACAAGCAAAGAAGACAGAAACTAAAGGACCCACCAAATTCAGCCAGATTTGAAGTCAAGTATAGGTGAGCAGTTGAGCACCTGATGAGCCACCCACTCACAAAAAAAGGTATTTTCATATAATAAAATACATATTTATTAAATAATAAAATAACCCAAAATATAAATAAATTATAAACATGATTATTTCTATGAGACAAGTCTTAGGTCAATTTACCGATATGTTTTAGGTCAAATTCATAAATAAATTTATAAATAAATAATGTTTTCACAATTAAGAATAATATAAAATAATAAGTGTCTATATTTTATAAATAAATTTATAAATTATAAATATACATATATATTTTAACAGTTAATAATAATAAAATAATAAATATAATTAAAATTTTTAACTTAATGAATACAAATAATTTGACATAAGTTTTATCTATTTCTATATACTATGAGACATATAAAATTATTGTATGAATAAAATAAATAAAATTCCATAAAAGGCATTTTCTCACTTTTAAAATATTCTTAAAATTTGGGGATACATAAATAAGAGTAGTTATATATGCTAAAAAGGGATGAAAAACATAATTAAAGAACTAAGGAGTAAACAATAGGGTTTGGATATATATGAAGATTCTGGCCAAACAAAAAAAAAAGATATATATGAAGTTTGAAAAGTATGGGAAAGATAATAGTAGAAAATAGATTTTTTAAAACTCTATTTTTAAACTGATTATTTTAGAGACGGTTTAAAAAAATGACCGGTGATATTTTTATAAATAAGATGAAATATTTATACCGGTTGTACACATGACCGGTGTAAAAAGTCATGACCGGTAGTATTTTTATAAATAAGATAAAATATTTATACCGGTTGTACACTTGACCGGTGTAAAAAGTCATGATCGGTGTAAATATTTTATTTTATTTATAAAAATATCACAGGTCATTTTTTTTAAACCGGTTCCGCAGTGACCGGTTTAAAAATAGGGCTTTAAAAATGGGACTTTAAAAAGTATATTTTTAAACTGATCTTATCTACAACTGATAGAATTATATCCGGTGTAGAATGTCCTTACTATTAAAAATCTAACAAAAAACGTTAATTTTTTGCGATTCCCTATTTTCACAAATCATATCATTGTCGATGGAAAAAACTAGATAAAGGAGAACACATAGTGACAGGAAGCTCCACTTTAGTAACACACCGTCTAAAGCTCGTCGAAGAAGAAGACCTAGATATGCGATGACCCATACTTGTGCTCATCGTTCTCTATTGTTGTAGTCAGTCGTTGTCGCCTCTAAAGCTCGCCAAAGAAGAAGACACAGATCTGCGATGGTGGGTGTCTATTTTTTTATTCATTTCTTTCTCGGTTTTGTTTAAATATATTTCTATTCACTTTTAACTAGTTAAGTCGGAGAAATTGTGATGATATTTCTGTGATATCTTCAATTAGGTAACTGCGTTTTCTAGATTTTTATTTCTATGTATATATTTGGGTTATTGTCTCATTCATTTTTGGGTTTTGTTTAAATATATTTTTGTTTACTTTTGAGCAGGTAACCCAAAGGAATTGTGACGATGTTTTTCTGATATCTTCAATTAGGTGATAATTTTTATGGGTTTTTTTATTTCTGTGCATATATCTGATTTTTTGTTTCTTTCATTTTGGGTTGTCTGATTTTTTCTTTTTTTCTCTTTTTTGTTCTCTGCTTGCATTTTACAGGTACCTATTCTTCTTCATCACTCTCTTCCTCCTTCAGATTTATGACGAAGAAGGAAATAATTTCAGACCTAAACTTTTTTTATTCTGAATTTTTTTTTATTTTGATATTATTTTTTAAATCGGTTGTATGGAATAACCGATTTAAAAAAAATTAATTATTTATATCAGTCATATATAATCGGTGTAGAATATTAAATTTTTTATACGGATTATTTTTACATCGATCTAAAATTCAGTATAAAATTATATTTTTAATTAATTTAAAAAATCTATTTTTTGAGAGTAATTATTTGGGCATAGAAGAAGGAGGCAAAGAAATTAAGTACAGTCGTAAAAGTGTAAAGTTTCAAAGGCACGTGATTGAGAAGAGAGATTGAAGACTAGAATTGTAAGTTTGCAATAAATAAAATGAGAGACTTGGACATTGACGGGACGGCAGAGTAGGCAACCATCAGTTGATAGAATTGTTCAACGGGAACGCCGCCTCCCAACCTGTCTTCTCAGTCCAATGAATTTGACCACTTTTTGACTTTTACTCCTTATCTCTTCCATTTTTCACTTTCACTTCATTCATTTTTTTTAATAGAAGGATAATTTCATTTAAAAAGAGCCGTACCAGAATTACACTAAGGGTAGGTTTAGTAAGATGGAAAATTTTTTTACGGGTTGAAAATAAAGTAAAAATATAATTAAAAATAAAATTAAGGTAGAGGTAAATTTTAAAAATTCATTTAGAAGTATAAAATAAATATAAAATTAATGTATATTTTTTTTATAATTTAAAAAAAAATTAAAGTTGTCTAAAAATGTTATAATTAGAGATAAAATAGTCAATAAAATTTTACTTTTACTTCTATCATCATAATTTCTAATTTTTTTTATAGAATTGAAATAACTTAGGAAAGTGAAAATAATTTCTATCATACTAAATAAAGAAAATAAAATATTTTACTTCTATTTCTACTTCTCCACCTACACTTCTCTCCAATCAAACATACCATAAAAGGAGTAAAAGAGAATTTACAAGATGAATATAAAAATAGAGAAATTCTTTAAAGTATGATCAGCCATCATATAAATTTAACCCATCAAAATAAATTTATATTATGTACTATTTAATCTATTTAAATTAATCAATTAATTCTAATATTAATTATAATTAATTAATTTATTTAGTATTTTTAATCGACTTAAAAAAATTAATTAACTCTTATAATTAATACTGAAATAATATAATAAAATACTACTCGGTCCATTATTAATTAGTAGTAAAAAGGAAAAATTAATATTTTAATTATATAGTTACCATGCAATATCACAAATTATCATGCAATATTTTAATTATATTTTTCTTTAATTACTCATGATAAACTAATACAGCGTCAACTCAATCATTTTATTTGGGCCAGGTGGATGTTAGGCCTTATTTAGATTGAAAGGTCATGCATAGAGTACGGTTAGCGTAGGAGATATATAATTAATTAAGCCTCCGTACAATTAAATAAACCAAATATAAAATAATTAATTAAAATAATCTTTACTGCACAAAAATGATTCTGATCCACCATGTGCGCGCGTCAATTCTTGACCGTTCCTTTTACTTTTTATTATTTGTTAATCTCTGACAGTTAATTATTTTATCTGCTAATTAAACATAGTAGACCGCATGCTTTTCTTAGGTAATAATAACTAATAACCAAAGAAGAAGCATTATTTAGTTAAAATCGAAGTAGGAGGAACTAATAGAAACATTCAAACACCTAAAAAAGGGTTTGACTTCTAGCATGAGACATATGCCTTTCATTGGAACAATCTGTTTTCTTTTTCTAACCTTCATCCAAGTGGCCTGGAAATGTATGTGTAGGTCAACTATTCATTTATAAATATGCCAATAAATATTAATATATAGTTATAGTAATATATATTTTTCAAACTATTTAAAGTTGAGTTTATTTCATTAATTCAATTAATAATTGGGAAAGACTTAATTACTTAATTACCTTATATGCTTAATATACTTGTATTAAATCATATCGGAACAAGTGGATTTTAAAATATTAATAATAAGAGTTTGTTATAGTATAAATAATATATATATATATATAATCCATTTTGACTTTTAAGTATTTATAAGTTTCTCCTTAATAACTTGTAAATAAAGACTATGTCAAACTTCAATAAGTTGACACTTTGTTCTTGAGAAGTTGAAGGTCAACGAAACCTAATCAACTAATTAATTTCGTCAACTCTGTAATATTAATAATGATAGAAAAATTCGACCAAACAAAATTTCATTTTGACTGGATGAATTCCAAAAGACATTGATACAACTTATTTAGTCGATAAGATGGCGAGAGGGGAAAAAAATTCTCAAAGCATATGACTCCATATATGCATTTGAAATATACGTATAAAGTATATATATATATATATATAATATAATATATATTCATTTATTTATACCTAACGATTTAAGCCGCTAGAGAGTAATGTGAGTGTGGAGCGCGTAGAAAATAGAATAAACAATAATAGATGGCACGTGAAAAACGTTTGAAATTTGTAACGGTGACGACCAATGAAACAAAAGGGCCCACCACACAGACAAATATACCCCACTGGCCACTTCATACATTTAATATAATTATAACGTGGCAATTAAGTTGCCTTCTGGTCAATATAGAAGTTTGAGTTTTCAAGATAATCACTTTGCTTTAATTACTAATTTTCTCCTATTAATCATTAAATTAATCAAAGATACATTTAATAATAACAATCTTGATCAACAAGCTATATATATAAGGGTTGTTGTACAATATATATTGTTCTTAAAATAGTACCTAATTTAAGAATTGATATTGATATAAATATAAGATATATTTTTTATATTTATCAATTTTTTTTAAAATATTTTTATTAATACACCTTTAACAATAATTAAATAAAAAAGTGAGAGAAAAAATTAAGAAAAATAATTTGAGAGTTTTAAAAATATGACATACTAACTAATTTAATTAATTTTATTATTCTAATTATATTAATTAAATATTCATAAATTAATGACTAAAAAAGTAATATATTCATTATTCCTTCTAACTTATAATATAAGCCACATCTTAAGAGGATTTTATGATTCATAATATAATATTTATTTATTAACTTTATCTATTATTTATTTATAGGCTACAAAGAGACGTGTGGGAGGATGCATATATTTTAATAGGAGTAAATTTTATTTTTTAATTTAAAAAATTTAATAAATTAATAGTTTTTTTTCCATTTCAATAAAATGGTTGAAAATAGGTTATATATAAGATTTTACTATAATTTTTTTTGCTAGACACACAGTATTCTCTTATTTAAAAAATTTTTGTTTAAAATATTGTTATATACAAAATGTGAATATTTTTTGAATGGGAATTTTAACTTTAATTTACTAATGATATGTTTGGGAGAGTGGAAGTCAAAGTGATAAAGTAGAAGTGGAAGTGGATTATTCTATTTTTCTCGTTTGGTTAGATAAAAGTTACTTTCACTTCTAATATTTTAAACTATTTTAGTTCCATCAAAAAAATTAAAAATTAAAATGATGAAAGTATAACTAAAATTTTTTAGACTACTTTACCCAAATTATAAAATTCCTAGATAACTTTAACCCTTCTTAAGTTATAAAAAAATATTTTAGCTAATTTTATCTCAAATTATAAAAAAAAATATACATCAATTTCATACTCATTTTTATCATATTAAATAAATTTTTAAAATCTATTTTCCACCTAATTCTACCTCTACTTTCATTTTTCTTTCTATAAAAAAAAAACTCTTCTATTTATACAGTACAGTAAGGAATGACTAATCTCCACTATTAAATCCAAACCAGTTGATTATATACACCGGATTCTGTATATAGATCGTGGTTGGATCCACAAGTTTGTACTATATTTATTTACTACGTTGAACAGTCGTTTGAATTTGAAAGGCGTGCTTGACTTTTGGATTTCTTCTATTATTTTCTTCTATATTCTTTGTCGAGTACTCAGAAACTGCTCACCGACATGCCCACATCCAAAGGATATTCCTTTTTAACAAATTAAAGCACACCGAGCAAAATCAGATTCGGGCCTCTTCTCTCTATAAAAATACAAATGATTCAACACGTTTCTTCTTATCCACCAACTCTATAAATAAACACCTAGACCCGCTCATTTAGTCCATGTGCCAGCAAAGTTCAATTTAGCCACTGGGGTTTCATTCTGTCTTACGCTTCTTCTTCCCTCTCATCACTTTCCTTCATCTTGACCTTCCTCTCTCTCGAGCTTTGTTCACTCACAGAACTGCAGAAAGTTCGAGGCTTTGAGTTTATTGAATACTGTCATCTTCTGGGTTTCGCTGCGACAAGGTCTTTTGTTTCAATTGAGGATTATTAGGAAAGCTTTTGACTTTTTCTGCTGCTATGGATTATTCATCATGGATTAACACTTCCTTGGACCTCAACCTTAACACTAGTTCCAGAGTCAACGAAGAGATTCCTGTAAGTAAAAACAAACTTATCTTCTTCTGTCTTCGTGCTCGGATTTAGAATGTTTAATGATGTGGGAAATCTTTGCTGTGTGTTGTTCAGAAAAAGGAGGTGGAAAGCAACTTTTTTGCATTAGAGTTGAAGTCATCGTCTCCTTCAAGACAAGAGGTTAGTTTTTTCTTCTTCTTCTTCTTCTTCTGGGTTCAGCAAACTTTGACTGATATCTTTGGTTTATTAATTAATTAGTTCATTTGTGTAAAGTCTGATTAAAGCTTAATGATGAATTTTCAGACGAGTGGTGGTGATCTGGAGGAGGAATTGAAGAGGGTGAGTGCAGAAAACAAGAAGCTGACTGAAATGCTGACAGAGATGTGTGAGAACTACAATACTTTGAGGAACCACTTATCTGAATATATGAGAAACAACAACAACAACAACAACAATAATAATTCAGAAAAGGAGATGAGCGCACCAAAGAAGAGGAAATCTGAAAGCAGCAATGATAACAACAATAATAGCAATCCAATTGGGGTTTATGGGGGAAACAATAATAACTCTGAGAGCAGTTCAACTGATGAAGAATCAAGCAAGAAACCAAGGCATGAGATCATCAAAGCAAAAATCTCTAAATTTTATGTCAGAACTCCACCATCTGATACAACCCTTGTAAGCCCAAAAAGATCATGACTCTTAATTATTTTGATTAACACTATTCTGATTCTTCATCAACATGACTGAATATTTCTTGTTTTCTTCTGTTTCCAGATTGTGAAAGATGGATACCAATGGAGGAAATATGGGCAAAAGGTGACCAGAGACAACCCTTGTCCAAGAGCATACTTCAAATGCTCTTTTGCTCCCTCATGCCCTGTCAAAAAGAAGGTAATTACCTCGTAAAGCGTAAAATTACTTCAAATAAGCTAATCTAATCACCCAGTTGAAAAACGAATGCTAAGTGTTATATATATATATATTTATATTTTGGTTATTTAGGTTCAAAGAAGTGTGGAGGATCAATCCATTGTGGTGGCAACTTATGAAGGAGAGCATAATCATCAACAGCCTTCTCAAATGGAGGCAGCAGGGTCGGGTTCAAGTCGAGGCCTAGTACCGAGTTCAACGTATTCTATGAGGCCTTCTTCTTCTCCTCCAAAAGTTAAAGTTGACATGAAAAGGTCCAAATCCTTCCATGAATCCACAAACTCACTGCCAAAGCAAGATTCATCTGAAGTCCCTCAGGTTTTGGTGGAACAGATGGCCTCCTCGTTGACAAAGGATCCGAATTTCAGATCAGCACTTTTAGCAGCCATCTCAGGAAGAATGTTGAACAAGAATTAGAAAGTTAAGTTTAAGTTAGCTTAGTAATGTAGATTGTCATCAAGCAATCCAAAAATTGGATTAGGTTTTAATTTCTTAGCAAGGATCTGCAATGTAAATATAGCAGAGAGAATTGGGAGATACGCCTCAAATTTGATTCTTTTACACTCAGGATAGCTAGTTTGGCAGAGATTAAACATGAGCTAAATGAGCTTAGTTCAGCCATTTCTGATTTCTATACAGAATTCAAACAGAGATGCCCAATTTATCAGGTGCTACCAAAAATTACCCAAAAATGGAAAGAACTTGTCTTTTTTATATTTACTGTGTAATTCTGCGATGATCAATTAGTCACCTTCTCTTTTACACTGTAATTCTTCAGAGTAGGTTTAACGTCTAAGAGTATTAACAGAGATACTCGTAGATTATTCATGTTTGTGATGAAATTTGAATTCCCAGCTCTTGTGAGGATAATCGAATCCTTATCTATTAAACCAACTTTTATGGGCAACTATATTTAAAAGTTTCATCCATTTAATGATTACGTGGGTCATATTGTCGGCCCACAAACTGATAAGGGTTGTTGAATCCTTATCTCTGCAAGGTTTTTTTCTGCCTTGCGTGTCTCCGATGCTTTGAGCAAATCTTAACCAAACATTAAACTTTATGACTCTGTTTAGGCATAATCTAAGATGAATTATTAACATTTCATTGTAAAAACATTGAAATTGGCTCATTCGGTATACAAGTTCAAGTAGGATTTCCTTCTTAATTGGCCCATTGCATCCCCTTGTCTACTACTATGTTTCGAAAAAATTACTATAAAGTTTCGAAAAAAAAATATAATCATAAAAAAATTTTATAATAAATGAGTAACATTAACTTATTATTATTTTTTATATTAAAATTTGTTATTACGTTTTATTCATTTGTTAAAAAATTTTATCTTTATTGAGACTTTATAATAATCTCCCTTTTTTATATATATATATATATATTATTGATGTTTGGGTTTTCTGTGAACCAAGGACCAACCCGTTCACAAGAATCACATTGGTCAAATGTCTGGAATTTGTACCAGCAACACTTTGTTGCTGATTTCCTTAGATTAGGTAATGAATAGCAAATATGAAGCACCCAAAATGGAGGCTGTTCTGTTTTTTCAAGATCACGGATTAGGTAGGGAATGTTGACATGTCATAAAAACCATCAACTGGTTTTAGCACAGCTTGAGTTCTCCTCGTACAGCCAACGGTTTCTCTCCACTAAATGAACAATCCATTGTATTAGTGAACTGTCAAATTAAATTTAAAGTTCTAAACGCCATAATTTTTGGGGAGGAGTTTATATACCATTAGATTATAAGATCATTGGTAGTATAATGTGAATTTGATATTTATACTACCTACGGTCCTTTTTATAGAACTGTGTTAACCAATTCTATAAGATTAAAAAAATTAGTTAAAACTAATTCAATATTAAAAACTTGGGTTAATACAAGTTTTGATTTTTTAAATTTACCCTCATTTTAATTTTTGTCCCTCAAATTTTAAATTATAGGTTTTATAGTCCTTTAAGTTTTTTTCTGTTTAAAAAATTAGATTAAATAAAAATTTAGATAATTTTATCTCCTGAAGGACTAAAACTGAAATCTGTATAAATTTGATAGATTAAAGATTGTATTAACCTTCAAAATTTTTATAAGTTTATAAAATCACCCTTTAATTGGTATAGGCCATTGTAAAGACACAAACATTTTTAGATACTCCTCTTATCCTTAATATAAAATTTAATTAAGAAGTTAATCTTAATTTTAAATATAAAATTTATTTCATATATTTATCAACTTTTTTTTTAAAATTATGCCTTTTAATAGTCCCTCAACACTAATCAAATAAGTGGGGTAGTTAAAAAAATGATTATAATGTTATAAAAAAACATACCATATTAACTAATTTAACTAACTTTCTCAATCTAATTAAATTAGTTAATCTAATCAAATTAGTTAAATAGATCACATATTAATGAACGGAGGAGTATTAGTTATGAATGTTCAGTTAAATTTTGTAAAAGGGTTTTGTATTAAAGACCAATGAATAGATTCTTATAAATAACACCGGTGGGAGGAGTACACAACTACAATGAAATTGTTGTTGGAGAGAAACGACGTAGAGAAAATCCCAACTAGCATGGCCGTCAGCAGATGAAAACAAGATTTAATAATGCAAAGGAAGGATTAAAAAAAAACAGAGAATAGACAAAGGAGAATGAGTAAAATCCATTTCAGTAATATTTTAATACACAAGAACTTGAATTGCCAGAGTCATTGCGCTTTTTAGATACAAGTTCTTTCTAGCTATTTTTTTTGTATTGGATTTGTACACTTCTTCGCCATACAAGCAAAAGCCTGGTCAACACCGTCAACCAAACCAAAGCCTTTCATTTTCAATCATTCTACTTGGACATGAAGCTTAATTTATCCACAGCAAGCAACAAACCTACCCCTGTGGGGTCCTCAGTTGTTTTGTCATTGACCTTAGAAACCAGGAGGGAGCCGTCTTTTTGTGCCGATTCTTCGGTGGTGGCTGTACATTCTTTGAATCTGAAGCAACTGATAAGGTGGTCATTTGTTAGCCCAGCAACTTGCATAAACGTGTAGATGACTGTTGGTCCTACACTCCTGAACCCTCTCTTCACGAGGTCTTTGCTTATGAATTCTGCCTTCGGAGATTTGACCGGTACCTGCCGGGCGTATCGGAATTGACTGACTATCGGCTTATGGTTCACAAAGTTCCAGATGAAAGTGTTAAAGGACCCAAAGTCATGAATCACCTGCATGACATGCATACTAATCATCCTCAAAAAAGTTGCTCTCACATCTTGTTTTATTACAAATCTAGGCATCATTTATGATTCATTCATCTGTGGGTCATGGAGCAGGTTTTCCTTATGTTTCATTTTCATTCATCTTCTCAGAAGGTAATGCTGAATGAAGCCGTTGAATTTGACCTTTTGATTAACAACCTAGCTAAATACTTGATTGTTGAAAGAGCACAATGATACTATTTGATTCATATGACTGACTCCACTTAGTGATAAGGCCTGTGTTGTTGTTCTCAGTAGGTAACAGAAAAGTTTGAAATCTAAGGGCTAGTTTCCCCCCTACTTCAGTAAAATACAAGGGTAGACTTATGGATAAATGAAAGTAAGTTACCTTACATATCTGACGTGCATTTTCAACTATTGCTCGTAACCTGAGTTCTGAAAGCAAAGATGTGGCAGGGCTTCCAGGTGCAGTTATCTTTTTCTCGTTCATTCGTGAAACGGCGGTTGCATCGAATTCCAAAAAGAGTTCACTGTGTTCAGACATGTCATATGCGACAAAAAGAAACCCAAAATTTTAAAATGCATTCTCCACATAAAAGCTACCTGGTTACTAAAAAGCCAATTGGAAGCAAAACTATTATTTGATGAGTAACGTCTCATAATATAATTTGATATGTAATATGTCCGTAATAAGTTTTGCTTAATCTCTCAGCACATGACATTCTTACCGAAATAACCGCCTTTTGCTAAGGATGGTAGGCCATGTGAGTTCAGCCAAAGCTCCAGAGAAGCTGAGCAACTCAAACAATCTCCTGCATGAAATCATAGAATCATTGAGACTCTGTTTGAACCACAAAGCTGAAAGCATAAAGATTGCACAAACACCGGAACAAACCACACGTACTTGTCATCATGGACAGGAATTCCCCACTCTTCATCATGGAAAGCAACGTAATTTGGTTCTGACAAAATGGAAAAAAAATAAGCAATTAAGTAAGTACAAGGAATCTGCAACCATAATGTTATATATCAAGCTCCCCAATTAAGAAAACAGGGAAATCAGATATTTAATTATTCTATTAAGGGCAAAGGATGCAGCCAAATTAACCTCAGGAAAAGTTGAATTGTAAGGGAATATGAGGTTAATTACTCAAATATGTGGTTGATAAGATATTATATCTCAAAGTATGGATGATAAGATCAATGAGTTATTAACATATGTTACCAGTTATTCCTTTAATAGTTAAGTCCATCACACTACAACTATTTTCTGCAGCTTTCCAACTTCATCCTTATCACTTCTATTCATCCTCCCACTCGAGGCTTACAAATGGAATTTCTTGCATGAAAACCAAGGAATAACTGCACGAGTGATTTATGAAATGAAAGCCATCTGACTAATATGTTTTGCCATATCATTTAGAAAAGCCGCTTGTAAATGAGAAATCATCCCAGTTGGTCTATAAACAAGACAAGAGGACACTAATGGCTTCTGTGCACAAAAATCAACCTTCAAGGGCACGGTTCGTTGCCTCGAGCAGTCTTAAAAGTTGCAAAACATAGAACTTCAGGGATTGACTACTAAAATTAATCTTATACTGAGAGATAGATAAACAATGTACGATAATTCTGCCATCAAGAAAGTGACGTGACATCTCAGATATATTTTACTTATTCTGAGAAAATCACTGAGTATAATAAAAGGAAAAATGCTAAATCTGCCATGACAAAAAAACCCAACTCAAGATGAACCAGTATCGCAGGACATAGCTGGCCCTACTATAAATAATCTACAACTAACTACAGGGATCTTGCCATCCAGATCATCAAAACTCGTTGCTTAAACTGAATGCTGATGTAGGCTATATCCATAATTCATTTTTAGTCAGAGCACATATCAGATAATCAGAGCATCTAAGAGCTTGAAAATGCACCTCTTGATCTTAAATTGGGAAGAACAGCAGAAAGTGCACCGTGATATAGTGACCGTAGTTAGTGAATGACATCGATGCATTACTTAGAGACAATATTGTTTCTTTATTAGATAAATAAACACTTTAGAAGCACAAGGGACACTATTTGATGTTATACGGTGAAGCTGGATCATGTTATGTAAAAGGACCAACAATCCATATCCTCTCCATGCCCAATGACTAGTTGATTTTGCTAGACATGGTTTAGTGGGAAGTTTACAGAATAAAAAGACATCGAAGTGAGACATGAAAATCATTCTTGCCTTAAGTAAAATTTCTCATTTTCCATATGGCGATCAATTGCAACTTTACAATCATGTCTAACTCCTAGGAACCTAATTGTCCTCATTCTCTGTCCATAAGAAAGAGAGGTGTCATTGGCACTCATTCCCAACTCTAAATTACCCAAACTCAATGAAACGTCAAACAAATGATATCAACAACTAGAAACTTTTGTTGGCAAAAAAAGAAAGGAAAGAACAATACTTTAAATAAATGCCAAGGAACCAAGATACCTGCATTAGGTGTAACCCAAGCACACCTTTTCTTGCCCTCCAAACTATCAGTTGAATCTGCCAATACAGTATCAGAAACAGCCACATTATCTGTTCCAACCTTTTCACGCCTCTCTAACTTCGGACTAGAGTTCTTCTTCTTCAATGACTCACTTGTGCGCCGGACCACCTTCCCACTTGACGATGCTCGACTGTGAGTTGAAGAATCCGTTGACGACGCATCAGATGAGCAGGAAGCGTTCATTGACAAACTGAGTACGGCTTGATGATGATCCTGCCGCTTAAAAATGGTCGGTAATGAAACGCATTGCGGATTTGAATGCATAGCTGGCTTCTTCTCCTTGGCCTCAGGTTCTTGAACAGTCTGCTCTGGTTTCTTCACATGTTTCGAAGCTGGTTTCCGTCCGTCGATGGTCCTAGCTTTGTTTCCGGAGGGAACAAGCACCGGCCGGGGGTCGGAATCAGCAAAATTCATGGATCGAACTCTGGGTGGGCCCGACATTGCGAGAAATTCTCTCTTCCAGAAATTTCAAGTCAATGAGGAATATGAAGTTCGAATTCCAGGCTGCACACAAAAAATAAAAAAAAAATATATAGCCAAAGAGAAACTACTCTAAGCTCGAAATTTTTGCCTGATGAAGTTAACTACTGGGAATTTAATGCGCGGTTTCTATGACGCAAAACCCTAACGGGAAGGAGGGTTTCAAGTTTCCAATGCATTACAGAAAACAAAACTTTTTTAAAATTTTGTGGCCGAAAAAGCTATGAGCTTTAAATTGTGGGCGAAGAAGATGGCTCCCTTGAGAACAACTGGGAAAAAGTAAAAAAGTTGGGAAGCGAAATTTTGTTTGACAGTTTCAAAGGAAAATTCTAATGGCGAAGCTAGGTTGAGAAAGCATCGAATCAGAGGTGGAATGTGAGTGGGGAGAGAGAGGCAGGGGAAGAGAGAGAAACTAAAGGTTAGAATTCACCATTTATATCTCGCCACGTAGGAAACAGAGCTCTGACAAAAAGGACAAATTTGTCCGGCTAAAAAGTAATGGAATGTTATCGCCGTTTCCCCCCCCCCTTTTCTTTTTCGTTATAGTGAAACGGCAAATACAGTTGTCGTCACTTGAGAGCTTGGTCCTCGAGTAGATAACGTTTCAATTTCCCCCTAACTTTTTAAAAAAATACATAACTCTCCCCATGTTTTATTACCCATCTCAAATCTAAATAAAGGATCAGGCTTATGTTAGGTGATAGATAATATAAAATTCTATTGAATCTCTTATAAATATGTACTAGGTTGAGTCCTTGCGTTATAGATAAAAGTGTAGTGTTAAATGAATAAGGATTATTATACTCTTACCTTATATTGTGATGTGAAGAAAATTAAAGAAAAAAAATATTAGTAGAAAAAAATCTTAAAAATAGTAAAAAAAATTTAGAATCTAGAAAACTATATTAATTGGAGAAAAATCTAGAAAATTTTGGTACCCTGCAAGGAAGAAGGCAATTAATAGTATATGTATTGAGCGCAATAAAAAGTAGAAAAAATATATGGTGAAAGGTAAAAAAGATTAAAGACATAACTATATCTTTAACATAAAATTTGGATAAGGTGCTATCTTTAAGATAGATTTTTTCTTTGATGGGGGATTTTAATGGACAGTAGTTAGGACAATGTACAAGAGTTTATGGTAATTTTAATTGTAGGGAGCTTAATGATAGATGACAATTTGTTATTGATTTTTCCTTAGTATACAATTTCAAGCCTCAAGGTGGTGAAAAAAAGCCCAAACTCCAATGTAGCTAATTTAACCGTATTATAAAAATGAGAGAAAACTGAAGAAGTTAAAAATAAAAAAATAATAAAACAAGAGATTAAGAGAGAAGATAAGAGAGTATTCTTCATTCACTTGTGTATTCATCCTTGTACAAATGTCTTGTATATGGCATCTATTTATAGACTCTAACTATTAAAGATTAAATCTAAAGTTACAAAGAAATAAAGATGAATATAATGGTATTAACAATAAGAAACCCCTTTTAAATCATTCATTGAGGAGGTTATGAGTTTGTGACATTAAGAGAAGATAGAATCTTAAGAGAAATCCTAAGAGTTAAGGGTTATGGACATCTACACATACATATAATATTTATAACACTCCCCATTGGATGTCCATGATAAGTATTGTGCCTTATTAAAATCTTACTAAAAAAAATCCAGTGGGACAAAAATTTAGTAAAGAAAAAAGAGTACACAATACATATTGAAGCTGTCTCATTAAAAATCTTACCAGGAAAACCTAATGGGATAAAACCTTAGTTAAGGGAAAAAGAGTACATCATAATCTTTACTCCTCCGAATGATAATATCATATTTATTTCTCCTTATTACCACATCATTTTTATCCTCTAATGATAATATCGACTTTTCGATGTCACTTTCTCAATAAAATGTACTATTTTCTCAAGCGGATAATTTGCAATACTTTTTTAGTATATCTTTCTTGTAGCTGAATCATACATGATACATTATCATCATATATTTTTTCAACATATCTTCTGGATATATTGAATTATCAACACGCTCTTTCCTACTTTATCCACTCAAATCTCAATTTTATTATTCATTGTGCACCTGCAAGAACTTAATTTTGCCAATAAAATTATAACATACAATACCAACATAATATATAAATATAATAGAATAAATATATAAAATTTCTGGTCTACTAAATTTAATATATTTTATAAACAATAAAGATTATGAAATTATTGGGTACTTAACTCTAGATATTTCCTTATACGCTTCAGGCATTTTAAATCCTTAAAATATTATCATATAAATTTTACTATTTAGTAATCCATATGTATATGCTATAACAATATATATTAGACGTATATTTTTTTATACTGCCAATCTAGTAATATATGCAAAAATTATTGCCTCCACCCCATAATAATATTTCTTATCATAATCATCACTAACTTTTGGGAAAAGTTTTATTTTCACATAAATATTTTCATACTTTATATTTCAGATGTTTCGACTGCAGGTCCATAATTTTCATATATCGAAATAGTATAATTCTATTTTCATTGCGTCTTTGCCCTTTTACTTTTTCTTTTGGCTAAACATTTTTCTGTCTACTTTACATGGCAGATCTACATACAAGATCATTATTTAACGATATTATTATCAAAACTGTTGCCGACAACTTTATCTTTTCAGTTCTATTTTTTTATTTTGACATAACTTATTGAGATTTCTTTATTACATTTCAGGTACCTGAATCTCTTTTGAATTTTCATGAGTAGTTATGTCTTGGCACTATTCGGGAGTACCTGCCTCTTTAATATGATCATCTTAATTACATGCTCCTCTATTTTCAATATTATATTTAGAACTGATTAGTGTTTCATACTTCAGGCATGTCTCACTTTGATTTATACTAATTGAAATATTTTTAGTTGGAATATGAGATTTGATAACCCCCATTTAGGTCCATAATCAATCTGGCAGATATTTTATAATATTTTATGAACTTCTAGTTTATACTATTATATTTGAGGATCTTGTATTTGATAGTAATAATGCATTCATTATGTTCTTCTTTCTAACTACTTAATTTCTCCCCCTCATGTTGAGAGAACTTTGTCAAATGACAATCAACTAATCATGTGGTATAAGTCTCATAAATCTATTTGTTTCTTTTAGAAACATAATTTTGTTTTATTTAGAGACAAACAAGAAAAATGATGTTCTTACCTAACATTTATCTCAACCTTCTTTTAATAACCATCTATGTGCATTGTGGTGGATCAATAAAAATAAGCATTGCACATTCAAAAGTATCTGGCTCCTGACCAAAAGCCAATTTTATTGGGAGAATTTTATTGGCTTGATATGTATATGTGCTATAACATATCAAATCAAATATGCCAATACTGAAATAGAAATCTTATTCTCATAAGTATTGATCTAGTTACTTATAGAGGCATTAATAAATGATTCTCATATTCTGAAAATTATGCACTCAACATAATGATTATATTTATTCAAATAATCTTGCAAACTTCTGGTTGCAAACTTATAATAATCTCACATGTAACCATCTTATAGATGCATCTATCAAATTTAGTAAATATTTGTATTGCTTACATGCTTCTGAATGGGCCCATATAATATGACTTTGATATATTTTTAGAAATATAGAAATTCATTCCAAATAATAACTAGTAATATTTTTATGATTAATTTTATTTGAGAACAAGCAACACATATAATTTTTTAAATTTTATAATATGTTGGCTATTTATGAATAATCTTCTGGTTCTTCAATGGATGTCAATACATAATTTTCAATAATCTATTAGATTATATATATGGTCTATTATGATCAAATAAATCATGCCAACGATACATATGTTTGAATCGGTAAACTTTTAGTTTACTATAACCAACAATAAACTTTTCAGTTTTTATAACATATGACTGATTTACAATTTCAATATGACATCCATTTTTGGGAGATCAATTGAACTTATATGAAGATATAATGAAAATTTTATCCAATATTTTATCACACTTATATTTCAACAATCTCCCCTCAAGTGTGAGGTATATAAACATGTTTTCTTTTTTTAAATATTTCACTTGGAAGCTAAATGCTTCCCACCTCATACAATCATGGATTTCAATCCAATTCGGCAATAATTTTCATGCCTTTAGCGAACCGAAACTCTAATATATATATAAATCATAATTTTCATTATTAATCATCTCGTAAGATAAATATGTATTAGTTCTTCATGAAGTATTTTAATTTTATTATATAAAGTTCTTCAGGAGCTATCATACATAATTATAAATATCATATAGTTTTTTTATCAATGTATAACTCTATTACTCATTGATAATATACTTCAATATACTCAAAGTACTATAAGGGATAAAGTGAAATAAAGAAAATAAAATCAAATATATATCATCAACATTATAATACAAAATAATAAATTGTTATGATATTTATAGATTTCTTTTAAATTATCCCAACTATTTTAGTATCTCTAAATTTAGTTATCATAGGTCAATAATTGAGTGACTAATATAATTAATCTAAAAAAAATTACTAATTCCACATAGAAGTATATTAATAGCTAATAGCTCACATAATACACTTTTTTTTAAATATGTTTATATCAATCACCACTTTAATCATCAAATAAATAAAGAAATAAAAATTACTTTCATAATTTGAACACCCAAAATTATATTTAATTTGTATATGCTTTCAACTCAAATTTAAAGCAGCAAAACATAAAAAAATATCAAGTTATTATCCACATTTACATTAATCAAGCATATTTATACCAAAATAAATATATATCCACAGATAATATTATAAAAATTAAAATAAATATATCTCTCATATAAATAAATAATTAAATTCTCATATCACTGCCATAACGCTTGGTTCACACAATATAAAAATTTTGATAATTCATAAAATTTGCTCTCAATTAGTAAATAACAAAGCATCTAATAATTAATTTTTAATCACAACACACACCTTATCATTTATAAAATGAAGCATTTTTTTTAGAATATCCATATATTTTAGGCACCCTACAATTTTAAATACTTCAGTTATATATGAAAAGTATTTTTACACCTTAATAATTCTAATTAAATTAGAATTTTATCATATAATCCCTTCTCATTCAAATGAAATTAAAATATTTCATATATATATATATATGTGATGATAACCAAATAAAATATAATAAGTGTAAATAAAATGCACTAAAGAAATATGATGTATAAGAAAATAATCACATAACCATGCTTATCAACGCAATGACTATGATACACTAATTTATAAAAGTAATAAACTAATAAAATCAGCCCTTTATGCGTCATTATTTTCCCAACAATGATGCTAAATTTATAAACCGAAAATCTTCCAACAAAAATAAATTCACCAAGGAGTGTAAAATAAATTTACTAACATAAATATAATAGTATTTCTAGCAACATAAAATATTTACTAGGCACTCCAAAGTGCCTCTTGACACTCATAAATTCAACATCAATTTATGTTTCAGATAAAAAATTTTAATTTCTTTAATAAAAATAAATCTATTAATAATGTTAATTTGAAAACTAAAATAATGCATTTGCTAATAAACACACCATAATATGAATTAAAAGTATAATTAAAAATTCTTAATTTGAGATTTTTAGTTTTTCATAATTATTTCTTTTTAGCATTAACAATCCACTGCCGCAGCAATTATGTGTATTAAAATTAGAACATGTACCTGGAGTGAGAGGTTCAAATCACACAAACGTCTACCACCAATTAGGATCATCATACTAAGTGGTTATTCCCAGATATATGAGTTAAAACTCAACACTGAAGTTATATCTAGTTTTCACAACTTATTACATTGGGAATATAATTACTTTTGATATTGTTCATAAATCCCTTGGTTCTTTTGGTGTCATCACTAATTTTGACATTTAATTTCAATAAATTAATACAAATTTGTCTATATGACTTTCAGTCACATTTTAATGTTTACTTTTTGTCCATATGACTTCTAGTCATATTCTAATTATGTTATATTTCAATAGCATATCATCAATTTTGTTTAGATATTGATCTTCAGGACCTTAGCAAAAATTATTCAAAGCTATAAGCTCTTTTGTGCAATTAAATATTTCAGTCATTAGCCTTCAGGGCTTTGATATTTATAATCATTAGATTATCAAATTGTTATAATATTTTAGTCCGTCATATTATCTATAAGAACCACAAAATGATATTCTATCAAATAACTATTATCAAAAGTGATATGACCTCTGGTCATTTAATAATAAAAAATTATAATATCCACATATATAGAAATAGATAAAATATAAAAAGAATAAATATATTAAAATATAACATATAAAGGGGTTATTGTAATATAAATAAATATAAATGATATATATATGTATTTGTGAATTATATATTAAGAGCAATATACCATAATATTTGCTATGCATATATGCAAGCATCTATTATAGTATATGTGAGTATGATAATTATTGCTACTATAATTAAAAAAAAATAAAAAATAATATGTATATATAAAGGTATAAATAACATAATCAAAGAAATAAAAATGTAAAACAATAATGCTTGGCATGTGAGCCATTAAATATATAATAAATAAAAAAAATAAAACAATATAATACTTCACATAAAATATAGATATATAATGTGGTAAGAAAACTAAAAAAATATGATAATAAAAGTATAATATGATATGTAACAAATATATATAATTAAAATTTTACTCCACAATTGAGTAAATGAAAGCTAATATAGAGTATCATTGTACATAACATAAAAATATATAAATTTGTAAGAAGTTCATACCTTAAATCTTCAGAGCGAACTCGTACTGATAACATGTTATAAAAATGAGAAAAAAATAAAAAAGTTAGAGATGAAAGAAATAACAAAACAAGAGATTAAGAGAGAAGACAAGAGACTATTCTTCATTCACTTGTATATTTATCCTTATACAAATACCTTCTATATGGCCTCTATTTATAAGCTCCAATTATTAAAGATTAAACCTAAAGTTACAAAGGAATAAAGATGAATATAATAGTATTAATAATAAGAAACCTCTTTTAAGTCATTTATTGAAGATGTTATGAATTTGTGACACTAAAAAAAAATGAAATCTTAAAAGAAATCCTAAAAGCTAAAGGTCATGGACATCTACACATACATATAATATTTATAACAAACTGACTTTTATTGGCATATTTTAGAGTGTTTCTAAAACCAAACTCCAATTGTCCCCAAAATACAACTCCAAATCTTTTTTCTTTAAGAAAAAAAAACTAATTTCACCAATTGAGTTAACGGGCTGGTTAGATAACAAGACTACACTCCCACAGGCGAGAAAAGTTCATGATCCACATTATCCATCTCTGGTCCACTCATTGAAATTGCAAAAGGTACATCTTCATCCATTCAACTCTCACTAACGAAACCAGCATAAGCATAACAAAGGTACTACCTTTTTTCTCAGCTCAATGGCGGCCAGTTATTTACTACCAAACCCAAGAGCCTTCTCACCTCTCCTCACAAACCCACCTTCAATTCCTTCCATTCACTCCACCCAAGTTCCATTCTTGAGTTCATTCGACCACAAAACCCATAATTCCAGCACCAGAAGAAACAACGTTCACACAAATGCCCAGAGGAAGAACCCATGGCTTGATCCATTTGATGATGGGGAGGACCCTACAATGGAGTATGGCTCCTTGTTTTCAGATGGGAAGCAGGAAGAGGATCCGAGGCCTCCGGATGACCCGAATAGTCCATACGGGTTCTTGAAATTTCCTGCAGGGTATTCTGTGGAAATAGCTTCTTTGGCTTTGAAAGTGAGAGGAGATGTGAGGAGGTGCTGTTGTGTGATATCTGGTGGTGTTTATGAGAATTTGTTGTTCTTCCCAGCTATTCAGATCCTTAAGGATAGATATCCTGGTGTTCAGATTGATGTGTTGGCATCAGAAAGGGGGAAGCAGACTTATGAGTTGAATAAGAATGTAAGGTGGGCGAATGTCTATGATCCTGATGATTATTTCCCAGAGCCTGCTGAATACACTGATATGGTTGGACTTCTCAAGGTTAGCATTTTTCTAAATCTTAATGTTACTCGTCCTCTTTTTAATTTTTTAGATACTTAATTAATTTAAGTAGATAATGAGTTTGGAAACACCCAAAAATCACTTAAATCATTAGCTTTATGAGATAAATTAAACTCCTCTGATCAATTAAAATAAGCTAAACTAAATATTTACTAAAAAAATTAACTAAATTATTTAATTATAACAAATAAATTTGATCTCTCATATATAATAATATATTATTTTATAAGTTATATAAATTAGTTTAAAAAAATAATAAATATTAAAAATAAAATAAATTAAGATATTATGGGCTTGTTTGGATAGGATTTTAAAAAAGGACTTATGAAAAAAAAGGGCTTATGGGCAGCTTATGAAAAAGAGCTTTTAGAGAAGAGTTTATGGAAAAAAAGTGGTTTTGAATAAATAAGTGTTTGGATAGTTATTTTTAGAATGACTTTTTATATTGGTAAATTACAAAAAAGGTATGATTT
Source organism: Leucaena leucocephala (assembly GCA_037074615.1). Taxonomy (NCBI): domain Eukaryota; kingdom Viridiplantae; phylum Streptophyta; class Magnoliopsida; order Fabales; family Fabaceae; genus Leucaena; species Leucaena leucocephala. Next base: position 17,151,900 of record CM073555.1, on the reverse strand, counting down.
GATTTAAAGTAAGAGAGAGGAGAGAGGTAGAGAAAAGAGAAGAGAGAGGAGAGAGGGTAGAGAGTAGAAAGGAGAGAGGGTGTAAGAAAAAGTAAGAGAGAGGAGAAAGGGTGTAAGAAAAAATAGGGATAAGATAGTAATTAGATAGTCTATAAGCTCTTTTACTGTTGAAAAAGCTATTTTTAATAGTTTATTCAAAACCATGGTTTTAAACCATGGTTTTACCCAAAAGCACTTATGGACAAATATGGTTGTTTGTTTTAAAATTTCCCCAAACCAAGGTTTTGCCCAAAAAAACTTATAAAACCAAGGTTTGGGTGCTTTCCAAACACACCCTATATTTATTAAAACTATTCTTTAATTAATTCTTATATTTAGTAATTGAGGAGTAACAAACTAAAATTTTAATTATCAACCAATGCTGATTTATACAGAGGTTGGGATAGCTAAAAGGGAGTTTGACTCAAAATACATGTCATTGTTGAAAGCTATTTTTTTTTTATTTGAAAAATAAATTCCATTAAAGCAACTTGAGAACGGAATTTCCTTGCTGATAAGTCTGATGAGCTTTAGCTTTATTTTAGAGCAGAGGTCTTCTAGGCAACACATTCTCAAATAAAAGCACCCCTCTTTATTCACAACGACTGCAAAAATTATGAACTGATGCAATGTTATCATTCGTAGTTCCAAATATTATGCACAAAAGGCATCAAATCTTGGAATCATATATGAAAGCTCCTGACTTACACATATTTTTAGGGTTTCTCAATAGTAATGCATTGTTGTATTGTGCCCACAGAATAGGTACTATGACATGATCTTATCCACCAAATTGGCAGGCTTTGGCCATGCTGCATTTTTGTTTATGACAACAGCTCGAGATAGAGTTAGCTATGTGTACCCAAATGTGAATGCTGCAGGAGCAGGATTACTTCTATCCGAAACATTCAAGCCAGATAATCTAAATCTATCAGAGGGAGGCTTTAATATGTGAGTGAGTATATAGAAGAGCACTAAGATTTTAGAGATATTTGGTTATGTTTTTATGCCTTCAACTTGCCTTGTAATAAGAATATTGCTTTAGCTGAGCAAAATTTTTGTGAGGCAGTTTATAACTGGTAATTTGCTTCCAATGAGTTTGCTGGTATAGGTATCATCAGATGGTTGACTGGCTGGGAAGACCATTTCGCAGTGTCCCAAGGCAACCTGTGTCACCACTTAGAGTATCACTTTCAAGGAAGCTGAAGGATTATGTGGAGGAGAAATACAAGAAAGCAGGAGCAGAGAAAGGGAAGTATATTGTAATTCATGGGATACAATCAGATTCAAAGGCCTCCATGCAGTCTAAGGGTGATACTGATAGCTTGTTGCCCATTGAAGTATGGGCTCAGATTGTTGAGGAGATGAGGTGAGGAAGGTTATCCTTGAACTTTAGGGTTGATGATAAAATTATCATCATTGCATTGATATAAGCTTTTGGCAATATGTATGCAATTTTTTATCTTTGTTTCTCATCATATGACATGATAGATAGCAAGGGTGTTCCATGCTTCATAATGTTCACTGCATCCATCCTTAAAGCACTTTCTTGGTCCTTAACGAAGTGGTTATAAACTACTCCCTCCAATCCCAAATATAGGGCGCCTTCTAGAAGAAATTCTTGGTCCATAATATAAGTCACTTGGTGCATTATTAATGAACTTTTTTCAAATGTTACCTGTATTACAATGTACTAGGAGAAGACTTGAAGTTCGATGTAGTGTTTCTCTGTTTTTAAATATGGAAATAGTTGGAAAAATGTTTTATTTTCAGTCAAAATTAATGAGTCAACAACCTCTCCTTAGTTCCCATGAGGCAGTTAGAGGTGCATTATAATATGGACCTGAGGAAGTACTACTCTTTAGTTGCATTAGCATATTCAAAATACAAATCTAACTGATAAAAAAAGCTTGCATTTTTCTATTTTGCTCTTGTATGAGTTTTAAGGGAAGGAATACGACTGATATTCTGCATTTGTATTGCCTTTGGTATTGACACCACAGTGAATTATAGTTGCTAGGGTTTGGTCCCCTATTGAGAGTTGATAAAACATTGCTGATGATATTTATACCTTTTAACAGGGATTTTAGGCCAGTCTTTGTGATTCCACATGAGAAAGACAGAGAAAAAGTGGTTGAAGAAATTGGAGAAGATGCTAGCATAGTCTTCATCACTACCCCAGGACAGGTACTTGCTACATTACATGTCTCTTGTTCAAATAGCAAGTAGTCTAAGAAACTTAAAAGGAAACATTGAGATATAAGAGGCAGTGCAATAGGCTTTTTTTAGAACTATTTTGGTCATTATATATTACTGATGAGATTTCATTTATGTGGTTTCAGTTGGCTGCTCTTATTAATGACTCTGTTGGGGTAATAGCTACAAACACAGCAGCTATCCAACTTGCTCATGCACGTGAGAAACCCAGGTGATTTAATGAACAATATAAAGTATTGGTTGGCCAAAACTAAATTCCACACCATTACAATTAAGCACACCTTTATTTAGCCTTGGAGAAAAAATTGGACCTTTTAGATAGTCTGGTGGATAAATTACATAAATTATTTTTAAAGGAACCAAAGAGCATGATGGCCTGTTTGGACGGCCTTCATAATCAATTTTGAAGGCCAAAACTGTAGTTTCCTAAAAATTGATCTAAGCACCCATATTTTGATTAAATCAATTATGAGATCCTCAACCAAACACTCATATTAAGGGGTGTTTGGATATTTGTTTTAAGAAAACTCTGGTTTTGCCTTTTTAATCTACCCAAAATCAATCTTATAGATCAATTACAAGCAAATCTATTCTCAAAATCATAATTATAAATCAATTTAATTCAAAATCTTTTCTTTCACCGCTAACACACATTCAGTCTCATTGATTCAACTAACATTAGTACGAGTCTAAGATGTACCTATTTGGTCCTTGTACTGTAGTATTGGGTTATTTGGCTCGAAAGAGAAGGGAAACCTGTTTGTTCCACAAGCTGAAGAGAAGAAATGCACTGTAATATCATCAAAGACTGGGAAGTTAATTGATGTTGATGTTGAGGCTGTGAAAAATGCGATTCAAACATTTAACGTATCCCTAGCTTTAGTGTAATACAACACTATAACTCTTCTTTTGACCCTTTTTCCTTCAGGAAGAGAAGGGATGGGTAAAAGGGCTCTTGTCAAGTGATTATTGTAGCTGTTTTGTTCATATTAATAGAAAAAAGAGAGATGTTTCTTGAATTCAAAGGGACGCTACTTTACATGTTCATATATTTCTTTATTTTAAAATCTAGTACACATGAATAACTTTGGCAAATCCTTACTTTGAAGAAAGGGATGGAAGAAAATGGTGTAAATATTAAAGGTGGATTAGAAATAACAGATAATTTGAGTCCCCTCAAAACGATAACGTTTTTAAGAATTATTCTGTCTACATAGCAATATCTTAAGAATTAAATAGATTGCTATGTCTTCTTCCTTTGCTTCTCATCAATATACACCATATAAGGTTTTAGGCACCTTGAATCAAACTAATTGATTGAAGCGTCCACACGAAACTAAATCACATTTCTAAACTCTGATTAAGCAACACAACAAATAACACAAAGAAGGAAAGGAGTGGAAAGTTGCTTCAGAAGGGAGAGGAGTTCTCGTCTAGGAGTTATCATCTCATCACAAGATGGATTCCTTCAATCCCTATATGCCATGTATCACATACCGGCAATTACGTGGACTTAACTTTTAAACCATAAAGGGAAACTACCTCAGTTGACTCATACTTCTCCTTATTCTCATTAGGGCCCTACTTTTATAAAGTTTAGGCTCTAATCTACTAAGGATGGGCTAAGTAGAACCTAACGATTTTCTAAAAAGAAAAGCAAACAAGTTGATATGAGAAAAAGGACAGAAAAAAGGTTATAAACCACAACCATTATTTACCAAATTAAACTCTATGATGATCATCAAAACTTGTGGAAAACACAATGATCTTGATTATGCCATGACATCATGGGGAAAACTTGTGATATAAGCCTAAGTTTTGTATGGATTCGCAGAATAGCAAATCAGGGTCTGCTACAAAATCTTGATCAGATTCACATTTCAATGATACTTGGCCTCACAATTTCAAAAGCCTAATGAGTAATCTTACTACTCCTCTGTATTCCCACTTACTCAGTTTTTTTTTTTACGACAAAACACTTCAATGTTTTCTCACCTTTTTGTACGCATCATTTGGGGCAACTGCTCTCCAACGATAGGCTTCAGTGTGTTTTAAGAATTTAAGTTTAAATTTTCCTTTCTGAAAGAGGAAAGTTCTAGGACATTGGGACCACATTGTGCAGAGTAAAAGTATTCCCAATTTGGGAATCAGACACCTAAGCCTATGAAAAATATTGGGATCCAGTGAAGCTTCTAGCTTTAGATAGCTATTTTGACACTAGTGCTTTCTTTCACAACATTTGGAACCATTCTTTTAATAAAACATAAACAAACAAAACAACATGGATGGATAGATGAGAATTTAAAAGGAACTTCTTCGTTTGTGAAATCATCAACATCCCTGACAGTAGTACTACTGTCCAACAACAAAAAACGTGGTGAAACCCATTATGCTTCTTTTCTTCCACCTCATCCCCATTGTTATAATGATGAGAAAGAATGGGATAAGAACATGTGACATACGTACCTTTTAATGAGAATCACTTTTTAAATGTTTTTATATGTTCGCTTAAAAGAATATTAACAGCTGCTGAATGAGAATATTTAACAAAGAACAGAAAGACCAGTGGTTTTGTAGCATAATAACAGGAAAATTTTCTTATAAGTAGAAGCTTGTGTATTTAATCTTATTTATAACTTTATACTAGTAGTATGCCCTTCTAATTTAAAAAAGAAAGTTAGTCATATGAACTTCAATGATTTGCTTCCTAAGGCTTGAAAGAAGATTTTATCATTTAAAATCTCGAGATATTTCAATCCTTATGCGTCTTAGATAAAAATATAGGAAAAAATTAATCTTTCTGTCTTTATATTTTGGACTTAGTTATAACTTAGTCCATAAAATTTAATTTGATGTAACTCAATTCCTATAATTTAACTATTTAAAATATTAGCTCTTATATTTTAGAAAATAAAGCTTAGAGATTAGAGATTAAAGTTTTAAATAGTTAAAATTATAAGAATTGAGTTGCAGTGGTTAAAGTTCAGAGACCAAAATTTAACTGAGTTAAAAACTATAAAAACTGAGTTGTACTGAGTCAAAATTTAAGGATTGAGTTACAATTGAGTTAAAATTATAAAGACTAAAATATTAATTTTCCTCGTAAATAACTATACATTCCGTTTGGAAGAAAGAACAACTACAGTGACTGCAGAAAAACCTTACACTAAACTACTGTGTCTGTCATTGTCGTTAGTCATGATTACCCTCTTATTGACTTTTCACGAATGTGAATGTGAATGCGAATGCGAATGCGAATGTGAAGAGGAGAAGATCCTTTAACAAATACTTTTTCCCCCTTTGGAATTCTCTTTTCCTTCTGTCAATAAGGACAGATACCTCAAATGTCAACAATAATTGAAGCAATGTCTGATTTATATTTATTCTATTATGATCTTATAAAATAAAAGAAAAAGCATATAGTTGCAGCAACAATGCATCATTTGGATATTGCCATGTGTATTATTATTGGATCACGCATTATTACAGCCATGATAAAAAGATAGGGACCATGATAGAATAGAAACAAGAGAATAGAAGTTTAGATATTTCTTTTTTCTTTTTTTCCCAAAAGAATAAAGGTCCACTAAATTCTGGGGAGGTGCCACGTCAGCATATTCCGGGGCGTTTTAACATGTGTGTGTGTGTGTGTTCTTTTATATATACATCCTATGCCTTGAACTAGCATAACCCAGAAGAAGCAAGGGACATAAAAATTAGCCTTCCTTCCCTGTTTCTTGTTATTACTCAGTCACTATGTCTCTGAAGATAGCGGCTGAAAGTTGGCCAAAACTGCCATTAGAGACGGTGAAGTCAACCGATCAAGCGATGGTGGTGAGAGAGTATGATGAAGAGAGACACAAGAAGGCAGTAGAGAAAATGGAGAGTCTTTGTGAAGTTGGCCAGAGGGGGAAGCCATCTCTTGTCACAGACCTTATGGGTGACCCCATATGCCGAATTCGTCACTTCCCAATACACATCATGCTGGTAAGCCAATCCTAATTCTAAGGTTTAAAAAGTAAATATGCATTAGCATCCCACATTAAAATATATAAAAGTAGGTAGCCATTCTCTTAGAAGATTTCCGTCCAAAGCTTCCTTTAGCTAGCTAGTCTCTGCATGTTTCAGACTCTGGGATTGTAAGAATTTGACATGAACTTAAAGTCATATCCATATCATTATTGACATCATAGTTTGAGATTGAAATCTTAATACTTACTTGTGTTGTATATGTGATTGAAGCAGGTTGCAGAATATGGAGAAGAAGGAGTTGTTGGAGTGATAAGGGGATGTGTGAAAACAGTTGCAAGAGGGAGTTCAGTTTATGTAAAGGTAGCTTATCTTTTGGGGCTCAGGGTCTCCCAAACAAGAAGGTGCCATTTCCACTCTTTCATATGTTGTCAGTTTTCTTTCTAACATCTGTTTCTGCACTGCACATTCCATGAAAGTGTCCAAGGGAATCTAAAAGAAACGTGACAGTCACTGCTCTTGAATTGGCCCTTGAAGTTTCATGGCTAGGATACTGGATGCTTACGCCAAAAAAAAAAATGCTGAACATTTTCTGTTCTCTTTTCTTGAACCAAAACACTCACAAGTGTTGGGTTCAGAAACTGTTTTGCTTAAGTCTCTTCTTTACTTCTCTCCACATGTGGTGTACTTTCTTGGTTCTAATTCCTCTCTGACATCATAGAATAAGCAAGAAAACAGAAAAAGATATTAAGAGGGGTGGGGGGACTAGATTCCAAGGAAAAGACAGGTAATGTTCCTCGTATCACGCAACAGTGAAAAAGCAATTAGACAGCTAGCCCGGCATTGACAAATGTATGGAAAGTATTAATGTATCCACTAAGAATGCCTTTTTCAAGAAACTATGAACTAGGAACTAGAAATTAAATAGGATGTCTTATATTTTATTCTCACCTATTTTCTCTGAATTTGCTCCACGTGTTTGCCTACTTTTTTCATTCTAATTCCTCTATGATCTCTCAAAATATGCAGGAGACTTGGCATTGGAACAAAATTAATTGAACACTTAGAAGAGTGGTGCAAGCAGAAGGGGGCAAAGTATGCGTATATAGCAACTGATTGTACAAATGAAGCATCCATCAATTTGTTCACAAAAAAATGTGGCTACTCAAAGTTCAGAACTTTAACCATGCTGGTGCAACCTGTTCATGCTCACGACAAGACAATAAGTTCGAGTATCGCCATAGTTCGCCTTCCTCCATGCCTAGCTAGGTCCATATATAACCAGTTACTAGCCAATTCAGAATTTCACCCTCAAGACATTGAGTTAATCTTGTCTAACAAGCTCAATTTAGGGACCTTCATGGCCATCCCCAAGAGATACCTCTCAAAGTGGGATCCAAAAACAGGAATCATTCCTCCAAATTTTGCCATGTTAAGTGTGTGGAATACAAAGGAAGTGTTCAGGTTACAGGTGAAGGGTGTTTCGAGACTAGCACACGCCTTCTGTGCCGGGACAAGGATGTTAGATTCATGGGTGCCATGTTTAAGGTTACCTTCATTTCCTGATGTGTTTAAGCCATTTGGGGTTTATTTCTTGTATGGATTACACATGGAAGGGAAGAATAGTAGGGTTCTAATGAGGTCTTTGTGTGGATTTGTGCATAACATGGCTAGGGATTATGGTGGTTGCGGGGCAGTTGTAACTGAATTGGGACAAAGGGACCCAGTTAGAGAGGCAGTCCCACATTGGAGGAAGTTCTCATGGCCAGAGGACATGTGGTGCATCAAGAAACTGGAAAAATGTGAGCCATCATCATTTGATTGGATCATATCCAGATCATCCTCTTCACCAGTAATTTTTGTTGACCCTCGTGACTTTTGAATAAGTTGAATAAAAAAGTATCTTAAATATTTGCTATTAGGATTTCCTATCAAGAACTCCAAAATAAGTAAACATAATAGCAAACGAAACTGGGCCTAAGTGTTGTCCCATGAGTCATGTTGGTAAACCTAGTAAAAACTTTGGTCATTATAGTTGGTTGCTTTTGTTTAACATTGTTAATAATGAGGGTGTAACATTCTACAATGCTGTGTTACATTTTTGTTTGGGAGATGGTCACTCAAAAACCAGCGGGATGGTAGAGATTAGTTTAAATCAGTTCACACATGAAACGTCAATAATGTATGAAGTAATTCTTTTCTTTTCTTTCCTTTTTGGCATTTTGTAACTTTCCCATCTTGACTATGTTGTATTTACTCTACCTCTGTCAAATTCTCCAGATTCAACAGCAATGTTGATGCCTGTAATAATCTTAACAAGATCCACCAGTAATCTGGGCCCACCTGCTGTCTCCATAAAAAGCAAACTGGAAAAATAATGCTCCTCTGGTCTTTAATATATGATTTATTTAACTAATTTGATTAAATTAACAAAGTTAGTTAATATGACATATTTTTTCTAAAGCACCGTAATCATCTTCCTTAACTCCCTCCCTCCCTCTTTTACTTGATTATTATTGAGGAGTATCAATAGGAATAATTTAAAAAAAAAGTTGATAAATATAGGAACTAAGTCTTATATTTAGGATTAAGATTAACTCCCTAATTAGCCATTTATATTAAGGATAGGAGGAGTACCTACAATCTGTGCCATCATTTGAGATACTTATATGGGTTGCTATGTCCACGTCAACCTGAAATGGGCGAACAAATTGCAAAACAGCTTGTATGAGGCCAAGATTACACGAAATATTCCTACCGCCAACTTGATAAATGTTGCATGTTTATACTTGTTATTGGGATAAATAATTGAGTAACATCAAAACTTTCTCAAAGTCTAATAGCAGCAGAAAAATGAAACTATTCTACGCTTATGTCAATATGAACATTTAACCCAAAGAATTGTAAATGCTAATAAAAACACAGTAGCTCGTGGCACATCATGGCCTTCAACCACATTTGTCATGATAGTATAGAATAAGCCAATGCACCTATATAACTTCTAGCCTAAAGAGCTTAGTAAAATTTATCTAGATATTGTTAAAAGCAAAGACCAATTTGGATTTCCACCAAACTCTTAGATTAACTAGTAAGAGTTGTTTTAACTTGACTAAAAGTCTCAGAATTTATAATGCAGCAGCACAAAGTGATAAAACTAGTGCCCACATGAGTCCTACAATGGCTTGATTAGAAGTAGTCTAGCCCCATTAAGTCCTATACCTAAGATATTAGGTGCACACGCAAAATAAACTAATTTGGTATTCATGACTATAGGCAGATCATAAACATTCATCACCATTTTAAAATATTATACTAATTTTCACCAGAAAACATACTAAGTTCTAATCTAGCTATATGCATTAAAAAGATTTTTTTAAGAGAGACGAGCCGTTTTGATAAATTTACCCATTAAGAAAATTAATCTCTAGTTATCAATTAATTTAAGATATCGCTTAGATTCTACTAATAAATAAAAGAACCTTTTTTATGGGATATAATTAATAACTTAATATTTTTTATTTTACTAAATAAATATTCAAAATGCGTTCTTTTTTAATGGAGTAGCACATGGTATGATCGAATCTCCTAACTGATATTCCTCAACATGAGTGACTTCTCCGTAATTTGTCATCACTCAAAATGTGTACATGAGTTTCTACAGACAGACATATTGTTGCAGATAGATATTGTTCAACATTATGAATAGCTTCTTTGAATGAGGGAATGAATATGACAATCTACAATTCCATGTTACATTTTCATTTTAAAGAGAAGTCACTCAAAAACTGGCTTCCTCAGTAGATGGTCTTCTCAAGAAATATCTCAAGCTGTTAGCAAGAACCTGCATGATGATGATGATAGAGATTAGTTTAAATCAGTTCACACATGAAACCTCAATCATTTGTATGAAGCAATTTGAGATCCCTTATTTCTTAACATTGCCTAAGTTACCTGCTGGAGAGGCCGGCTGATTGCTTTACCCTTGTAGCTGACATGAAACTTTGCCTTGGCCAGGAGCCCCTATGTTCAGAATGAATGCTTTTAAGATATGGGGCCTGTTTGGTAAGTTACCAAACCGCGGTTTTAAAAGGGCTTTTGGCCCAAACCTCGGTTTGGGGAAATTTCAAAACAAACAGGCTTATTTGTCCATAAGTACTTTTGGACAAAACCATGGTTTTGAATAAGCTATTTAAAATAGCTTTTTCAACAGTAAAAGCACTTATGGACTATCCAATTACTATCTTACCCCTACTTTTTCTTACACCCTCTCTCCTCTCTCCTACTTTTTCTTACACTCTCTCTCCTCTCTCCTCTCTCTTCTCTCTTCTCTAACTCCCTCCTCTCTCTTACTTTAAATCAAATCATACCCTTTTTGGTAATTTACCACCATAAAAAGTCATTCTAAAAATAACTATCCAAACACCTATTTACTCAAAACCACTTTTTTTCCATAAACTCTTCTTCAAAAGTCCTTTTCCATAAGTTGTCCATAAGCCCTTTTTTTTCATAAGTCCTTTTTCAAAATCCTTTCCAAACAGGCCCATGGACATTTTCCGGAAAAAAAAAAAGGAAAATTAATCTGCAAGTCATTATAATTTTACATGATTTTTAATCAAGTTCCTATAGTTCGTTTTTTTATCGTGTCTTTATAGTTTCACTTAATTTTAATTAGGCCCTTGTAGTTTTTTTTTCCTTTTAATATAATATTATAGTTTCACCTAATTTTTAATCAGGTCCATGAGAATAGGGAGCTAATTAAAAATCATTTAAAACTATAAGAACCTGATAAAAAGAAAAAAAAAACTATAGGAATTTGATTAAAATTAGGTAAAATTATAATGACCTATAAAAAGAAAAAGAACTACATGGATTTAATTAAAATTATGTAAAACTATAGGGACTTGCAGATTAATTTTTATGAAAAAAAAGTCAAACTTGCACATATTGATTATGATGTAATTACCTCAGTGTCAAATTCTCCAGATTCAACAGCAATGTTGATGTCTGTAATAATCTTAACAAGATCTACCAGTAATCCGGGTCGATCTGCTGTCTCCACATGAAGCAAACTGCAAAAATTACAATTAAAGAAAAAACCACGTAAGCAAAAACAGAGGGTATTGTCAAGATTGTTTATGTGAGTTTCAGTTATGCAACTGTTGCTAGGATCAGAATAGCTATAACATATTGAGAATGAAGAAGAGGTATGCATTGCCTTCTATCTGGGCCATCATTGGAGACACTTATATGGGTTGCTATATCCACGTCAACCTGAAATCATAGAAAAATTTGGAAACCAACTTCTGTGAGCCCAAGATTACAAAAAATATTCCTACAATCAACTTGATGAATGTTTATATTCATGCTCGTTAATAATTAAGAAAAATTGGCTGACATAAAAAGTTCCTCAAAGTCTAATCAGACAGATTCAATCAACCACATATGTCATGATAATATAAGATAAGCTGCCAATATAGCTTCTGGCCCAGAGAGCTTCTTATTAAAATTTATGAGGATGTGCTTAAAAACAGTAACCTATTTTTTTATACAAAAATTATTATGTTGTTGAGAGTGGGATTTGAACCCACGCCCTTTCGGACCAGAACCTTAATCTAGCGCCATAGACCAACTTGGCCATCTCAACCACACTTCAAAATAGAGGAGAGCTAGAAAGTCAAGACAATGGTGGCATCTTAGAAGGTTTAGAGTCAAGCTTAGGAGGTTGGTCCTATTGCTATGAATTTTAGTAAAGCAAACATAATTATCAAATTACGAAGCTTTGTACTAAGAATCACTCTTTTTTTTATTAACACAACATATTCATGGAATTAGATCGGGGGTCTTCTCAAACTCGCAAATCTAAAAAGTGTCACCAAGATGCAACCCTCATAAAAACATGTCGGGGATGTAGCTCAGATGGTAGAGCGCTTGCTTAGCATGTGAGAGGTACGGGGATTGATACCCCGCATCTCCAACCAAAGAGATTTAAAATTTATAAGGATGTGCTAAAACATTATAACTAATTTTTTTTTTTAAAAAAAATTACCATGTTGTTGAGAGTGGGATTTGAACCCATGGCCTTTCGGACCAGAACCTTAATCTGGCGCCTTAGACCAACTCGGCCATCTCAACCACATTTAATTAAAAGGTAAATTATAAACATTCATCACCTGCTCTTTTGGAGGCATTAATCCAAAGGCTGCTCCCATTGCCAGCTGAGCACTTGATTCCTGGACCAAACAGGTTGAACCATTTCAATCAAAGAACATGCTGGTTTATACCAGTAAAACCAAATCATGGTTCAATTGATGTAAAGGAAAGTATTTAGGAAGCATACAGGATGGTACTGAATCATATTATTTATAATTGTTAAGCGAATAGCCTCTAGCAACTCTGGCTCTTCCACTTTTCTACCAGTGTCACTGCAAACAGATCCAACAGCATATTATAGGCACAAGTGCTATTGCTAAAAATACGCACACACAGATATATATGGCAAAACATAGGAAGCACTTACGCTTTTGTTATGGAAAACTTGTTGTGTTTGCCAGAGGAATCCAGGAAGACATTTGCCTTAACCACATTGAGCCCTAAGTTCTTCAAAGCATTCATCTGTATACCATGCAGAAAAGGTTATATATTTCTTCCATATTTCAAAATTTTTATTGGAGCATATAATCAAACATGTATTGATGCATTTAAGGGAAAATTAATCTTTTGGACTATATAATTTTGACTGTAACTCAGTCCATAAATTTTAACTCGGCAGAAACTCGATCCTGAATTTTAACTCACTACAACAGCCCCTATAGTTTTAACTATTTAAAACTTTAGTCCTTAAACTTTATGAAATATATTATTTTATTTTTTAAAATATAGAAATTAATATTATAAATGGTTAAACTTGAGTGCATTGAGTCAAAATTCAAATACCAATTACAAACGAGTGAAAACTATAAGAATTGAATTGACTTGAGTTAAAGCTTAGGACTTGAGCTACAATTGAATATCAAAACTAGAAGGAGAAAAAGATTAATTTTTCCTGAATTTAAAAGGCGAAGTAAACAAAAACAGCTTCCTCCAAAAGGTACAAAGATGATGATGGCTTACTGTGTCAAGAAGAGCCCCAAGACGATCACCAAATGTTATCTCCACCACAGTTGCATCTGGATCAGTGTCTTGGTCAATTATAACTGTGGGAGTAGGAATGGCATGTTGAGTTCCATCCTGTTCATATATATCAGCATAAATCAAAAGCAAAAGTGAGTTTCACTGATCATAACCATCAAGCATAAGAAAATGTTAAGTGAAGCTTATTATCCATGGGCAATAATAAGCCTCAGTCATATCCAAATACCTCCACATCAGTGACAGGCGTTGCCCGAGGAACAAGTCTAGTAGTTCTTGAAGATGAAAATCTGACAAAAATTGTATGATACAATTGTCACACATAACCATGGAGCAGTCTTAGCTGACTGTTAATCTCACTTAGGAATAGTTAATTTTTTATGAATCTTCCAGAAACCCAGTAATGATTCAGGAGAAGCATCAATAAAGAAGAGATTATAACAATTCAGAATAAACCAGAGCAATCAAGTAGCGAAACTAGAAAAGAACCCCAAAAATGAAGCTTCCGTACCTTAAATTCTGGAGAATGGGGAGTGATTTGGAAGCAGGAGCAGCGAAACTAGAGGAAGCTTCAAAGCAAATGGGTTTGTCGGAATCTTTCCTGGTACCATTAGCAATGAAGCGAGTTCCGAAGCTCCAAGCAGCCATAGCCACAGCCATTTGAATCGGAAAAAGAATCAACGGAAATAGAAAAGAGGGGTATTTGAAGAGGGAGAAAATCTAATAAATCTTTGGGAATGAAATAATGAATTGGGCAGAGGGGAAGAAGTAGAAATCATGGAGAAGAAAGAGAATAAAGGAGTGTGCCGTGGTCATGGAGAAAACGGAAATATCTGGGAATTATCGCCATCTCAGACCGAAAGCGAAAGAAAATGCCCATCGTGAGTGATTATTCTTCAAGCTCTATAAAAAATTAAAAATCGGGAGAAAAAGGAAGAGGAAATTTAGAAAAAAAAACAATGCAGAGTAATAATAATAATTTCTAACGACCATTGGTTAGATATTATTTTTGTTGATATTATTTATTATTTTTCAGCCATAGACGATGTAAGGAGCACATAAAGCAAAACTCTGTACACTCTCTGTTCTGCGGTGACATCAATTGTCAAATTGCCAATAATACCAGGAAAAAAAAGTGCATGAATCAAAAATAAAAGAATACTAATAATATTAATAACTACCGGCGCCCCATGCATGTACAGGAAATTAAACTTTATTAAAAAAATTAGAGAAAATTCACTTACTAAAAATTTAATTGATGAAAAATATTTGATGAATTTTTATACATGTATAATATCAATATTCTATAAATTTCTACCTACAAAATGTCAGTACTTCGATTTAAATCGGATAAAATTTGGAAAGAAAGACTTTTCTCCAATTTTTTTTTTAAAATAATACTGCGATGGATAATCCAAAAGGTTGCAATGAAAGTTTTCATTGGTTCATTTGCTTGGCACCTAAACGGCTAAAGATGTTAAGAATAATTTGATTCTCTTTAGTTAATAAATTTTTTTATAGATTATGAAATGATATGAGATGCGTATAAAAATAATTTTTTTTTTACAAAACCAAAAACAAAATCCACCACATTTACAACACTTTCAAGGGTTAAAAAGTCAGTTTTGAACTAACGGGGATTAGTCCGAGTGGTAAGCGGTTTGGTATCGCTTAAGCGAGGTCTCAAGTTCGAGTCTTGACGAATGCAGAAAATTCTCGTTGGGAGACTCACTCACCATAGCCAGGTACGCAACGCGGGTCGGATCCAGATGTAGTCGGGACAAAACTCTGGTAAACCGGGTAGGCAACAAAAAAAAACAGTGAGTTTTGAGATTCCAAATGGAATCCCAAACAAGCACGTACAATTTTCAAGTGAGGGGCATCATTCTAGGACTTGAAGGGAATCAAGGAAGTAGACGTGGTGATAGATTGTGTGCACGCAATAAATCTTGTTACAAGGCCCACAAGACAAGATCGTCCATACCAAGATATTTTATGGAAGAGGCTACAGTGCTCATAAGACAAGAGTAGATCATTGATCTTACTTTTTTTTTTTAATTAAAAAATGATATCCCTAATTAATAATTAAAGATTAATCATCTTATAGTGCATATAAGAATTACTAAAATAGATTTTATATCTTTTAATAATTTTTTTTATACACATAATTTTATTCAAACTTAGGGTATTATATTTAAAAAATTTAATCATATGTTAATTATGCTAAATTTTATTATAATATTAATATTACTTGTATATATAGAAATTTTGTTAAATTTGCGAATGTTTGAGCCAAGTGGACTCCAAACAATCATGAACCTTTTTCTACGTTTGATCATCCTCTAGGTGGAGGATAATTAGAGAGGACACAGGCTACAATCATGGTCTATATACATAAACTCTTTGTTATTAGTCTCTCGGAATTGAAAAAAATTTAAGTTAATTGAGTTTGAAAAATATATGAATAGAATCTATTTCATGACTTAGAATATTTAGAAAAATATTTACAAATTATCGGTAAAGTTCTCATATTATTAATAATAAGATTTAAATATATGAAAAACCGATCAGCTTTCACATCTCATGCAAATAGGTAAGAAATCTGGCTAAAATCGTATTTAAATAAGATTTTAAAAACGGTTATAAAAAAAATAATTTTTCGATAATTTTTAGAAAATAATTTTTAAAAAAAAGTTTATAAAACAAATAGTTTTAAATAAATGAGTATTTAGATAATTATTATCAGAAAAATTTTTGAAATTGATAAAATATATGATTTTATTAAAAATATGAGAGAGGAGAGGAGAGATAGTGAAGAGAAGAGAGAGTAGATAATAAAAAAAAGAGAAGAGAGAGAAGGTAGAGAGTGATGAGAGATAATGTAAGAAAAAAATAATAGTTATAGTAATTAAGTAGCTTATAAACTTTTTTACTATTTCTAAAATTAATCTCAATAGTTTATCTAAAATTTTAATTTTAAGTTATATTTTAGTCTAAAATTTTTGTAAATAACTATAATTATTTATTTTAAAAAAAAATTAAATTAAAATTTGGGACACAATCTTCTTAAAATTTTAGTTTAAAATGAAAATTTTTTAATATGCCGATAAAGTTTTTGTTTTTTTGTTTTTTGACCTTTTGGTTTTAGGATTATTTTATTATTTACAGTGCTGTACCATTATTGCAGAATGACGCCACCCTGCGTTTTCTTCTTACCCTCCTTTGATCCCAGTTGCCAAATTCTTCCAATCAAACTCGGAAAAGAAAACGAAGGAAACTTGAGGATCTACACTCTACAAGAAGTCAGTCGGCGTATCTGGTCGTGTCGGCAGAGCTTCGACTTTCTCTGATGAACTTTCCAGAAAATTGCGGATTTGTAGCACGAGGTCTTCCGGTGAGGATGTGTGAGTATTTCCGTTTCTCCTCTGTTTTTCGCTTCTTTCAGAAAAAACTGTTCATTTTGGGGTCTTCGATCGCATTTGGTGCGAAATGCCAAAAAAAAAAAAAAATCATCTTTTCGAGTATCTTTCATCACGGTGGATATGTAATCTGGAGATTAACTACCAAATAAAGATCTTCTTCTCATCTTGTCAAGACCTACATTATTTAAACTGCTATATTATTGTGTACATTCTAGGCAAGTAATTTGATCTGTGAAGCTACCTGCATCTTACTCATTCAAGGCGTTGGCTACTGCCATCGAATTTGAGCTTCCATGTAAGAAGTTCTGCGAAATTTTCGAGCCACAATGGATAAAACAAAGTCAAATGCATTCAAGAGATTCAGAACATTCTTGGTTGTGGGTTTCATTGCTTTCCCCATTTTAGTCATAGTTACTCTGATAAACCAAAACTCAATATCTAATCTCGTTGAGGAATCTTCGGAAACTGATGTGCTGGGTGAAAGGGCCCAGAACGTTTCTTCTAATTTCTCAAAGGAAGCTGAAGATGTTAGTTTTGCTATAACCCCTCAAGCCCTGGGAGGAAAAGACCAGAATATTACAGGATCAGAGGTAGGTAAGGCCATTGTTTGCAATCTATTTCCTTGTTTTCTCAATCAAATGTCGTTATTCATTTATTCAAGTTTACTATATCTAATTCTGATGTACTTTATCTTTAACTGTTTGGAAGAAAAAGGCTTACGATGGTTTACCGGCCTCAGAAGAAAGCATTCCCAAAAAGACAATCTCAGATGCTGGTATGGCCATTGTTTATGGCTTAATTTTTCATTTTGTGTCATTCCTAGTTATTCTTTTGGTATATGAAATGACAGAGTTAGTTTCAAGATTACTATAAGAGGTCTTCTAGTTAATTCTTTATGACTTGAAGAATTATAGCAGTTATTCTTGGTTCAATCTGAACTTTGAATACTTGAGGTGATTTCCTATTATTACGAGGATTTGGTAAATTATCAACTTACCTTTGGTTTTGGTAAAACAAGCATAAAATATGGCTATATTCGTCTTGTTTTATTGAGCATGATCTGCAATAATTTCATTGAAACTTCATAACAATTGAAACTTTTTGCGGAATCACTGATTGAATTGCTAATTTGCCTAGGCTTTTCTTGATCTTCATGTAAATATCTGCAACTTCTCTTTTCCCCATATTTGCAGGTCAGAAGAATCAATTGATTGAAAATGCGAGTACTGGTTCATCTCTATCTGACACTGTTACCAATGATAAACTCCTCAATGAACTTCTAGCTCCCACTTTTGATGAAGGATCATGCCTAAGTAGGTATCGATCTTATTTATATCGCAAGGCATCCCCTCATAAACCCTCGTCATATCTGATATTCAAGCTACGCAACTATGAACAGCTGCATAGAAGATGTGGACCCTTTTCCAAATCCTTTGACAAAGTCATGAAAATGGGCAAAAAACCTAGCAAAAATATTGCAGCCCCAAAGTGCAAATAGCTTGTTTGGACAGCTGCCAATGGCTTGGGGAACAGGATGATAACCTTGGCTGCGGCATTTCTTGATGCCGTACTCACTGATTGAGTTCTACTCGTCAGATTTGGGTCTGATATGGTTGCTCTCTTTTGTGAGCCATTTCCCAATTCATCGCGGTTATTGCCTCAGAATTTTCCTTATCGCAAAGACCAGAAACATCTTGAAACCTATGAAAGCTTACTGAACAAGACACACGATTTGAATGTGTTTTTGCCGTCATTTCTAGTTCTTAATCTACAACACTCCCATGATGGTCATAATAACTTTTTTCATTGTGATCATAGCCAAAGTCTTATAAGAAAGTTGCTGTCTTAATTTTGAAGTCAGATCAATATTTTTCCCCTTCTCTTTTCATGATTCCATCTTTTGGGCAAGAGCTAGGTGAAACGTTCCCAGAAAAAGACACTGTTTTCCACCAACTCGGACGCTATCTTTTTCACCCATCAAATGAGGTATGGGATGTTATTAGCAGGTTCTATAAATCCCACTTGCCCAAGGAAAATGAGAGGATTGGCCTCCAAGTAAGAATATATAATACTCATCGAGCTCCACATCAAAGATGAAATATTAGCTTGTGCCTTCAAGCATAACCTGCTGCCTAAATTGGGCAATCACAAATCAGTAGTATCTCGATCGAAGAACACCACCTCGAAAGCCATTCTAGTTGCATCTTTATACTCAGAATACAGCGACAAACTAAGGGCTACGTATTTGAGCAACACAGCTGTGACTGGGGAAGTTGTAAGAGTTTATTAGCCAAGTCATGAAGGGCAGTAAAATTCGACAGATAATGCTCATAACATCAAGGTATGGGCTGAAATATATCTACCGAGGTTGTGTGATGCATTAATCACCAGCCCCAAGTCTACTTTTGGGTATGTTGCTCAAATTCTTGGAGGTTTGAAGCCATGGATTCTGCAGAGAGCATATGGTAAACAGATCCCTGATCCACCATGTCTACAAGCTGTATCCATGGAACCTTGTTTTCATTATCCTCCTAAACATGACTGTAAGGCCAATAGAATAGTGAAATTTACTTCCCTTTTTCCACATATTATGAATTGTGAAGATGTTAGTAATGGATTGAAGCTGGTTGATGTTCATCGACAAAAAATTCGTGACATGATCCCTGAAATATTAGCCATTACAGTTCCCTCAACAAAAGGAGATTTGTATTGAATAACATTACCAATGTAGTTTATTGGCTCTGGAGTTATAGAGCAAAAGCTAGTAATTTGCCAAGATGGGCAGAAGGAAATGCAGTTTCTTCTGATATAGTGAGTCTATGAAAGACGATTTGTTCAGAAAAGGAAAGAGATGTGGTCCCGCCTACTTTTGTAAGGCTAAGAGAACTCATGCCTCTGAACTTAAATAAGCTCAAATTTAGGTTGGGATATACTTGCAAAGCGTGTAACTTTCGTATCATTTCATACCTTTAAAAGCAGTTAAAATGGTCTCTGCTATTTGTAATTTCTTTGGAACGTAAATTTGATGTGCGAAGATGTAAAAAGTTGTGAACTTCACTGCCACCATAAGTTTGAAATACTCAGAACATTCATAGTTTATTCTCTCTGTGTTTTCTTTGTTACTCTTCGTTAAGCTATCAATTCAAGGGATTTCCAAAACATACTAAGGCTAATAATCCTATTGGATGTTAAATAGAGTCTAAATAGAAGAAAATGTTTTTTAAATCAACTAATGGGGCAGGTGCGTATTGGATTGATACGTTTGGTTTAATTTTTTGATTTATGTACAAAATTCTTTTTACATATTTATGTCATGAATCATAAAATCAATTCTCTATGGTTAATCCAAAAATAGATTTATTTAGTTAAAGGTATCTATAATATTTGTTGTCGACAGTGTTATAGACTTAATTTACCACTCTCTCTCTGTCGACAGTGTAAAATTTTAAAAGCTTTATATTTTGAAATGGAGGGAATATTTGTCTTTTTGTTAGATCAATAGGAGTATTAATTGTTTAGGATATTCCTCATTAAGTACTAGTGTTAAAAATATGTAAATTTCTTTTAAGAAAATCAGATAGGAAATGAATAATAGCTCCTAGAGACTTAAATGAAAAGATTAGGATTAATTATATTGGGAGACAGATTAGTGTTTGCTGGCTTATATACCATAAACAGGTCTCAGAAATGTAATAGTTACATTAAAACGGCATATATTAAATGTTCATTCATCTTTCTTATAGAAAGTTAAATATAAATGGAATAGGCTCTTCACATGAGAATGTTCCAAGATATGTCACTCATTTGCAAAAGCAGGTCTCTTTTGATATGGCGGGCTAAACTTGTATGTCGGGCGAGATCTAGCTCGGGTTGATATAGCGGACTGAGTAGTTCAACCCAACCAGATACATTTTATGTTCAGCCCTAATTAGCATATTAAATTTTACATATTTAGTTCCACTTTTTAAATAATTTTAAAGTTATTTTGTTTATTAGTTATATAAAACGAGGAAGGCTAGACAATGCCAACTAGACTATACACCTGGTTTAGTCTAGTCCAATCTGCCAAACCTAGTGGATGTTAGATTTTCTGTCAGGTTGAACTGGGCTTCGGGCTAGAATGACCAACCCGAAGAAGATGCTAGACTAGGCTACAGTCTAATGCCATACCCGGCTCGGACAGGTCTTTGTGCATCCCTAGAAAAAAATACATCATAGAAGTTACATTTTGAACATTGTGCTAGACTTACAACAAAACCATGAAAAGCTTAAAAATCTAGGATCCAAGGTTCTGCTACAATGTACGTAGAATACCATGTAGAGTTTAATGCTTTCTACCAGAGTAAATACCAATTTGAATGGTACAACAACACATTATATGTTTAAACAACTCACGATACAACAAAGTATATAAAACATCACATGAACTTATAATGCAACTACATAGGTTTACGATGAGGTGAAATGACATAAATGTTCACTTACAGCACAAGTCAACAAGTCTAAAGTTGTTGTGCAATTTATTCAAACTCTTGTGAATTCTACCAGAATGCATCTTTAAGATATGGATACAAACATCTATAGAGGCATGAATCAATGTAATAAAACCACAACCTTCGCCAGTAAGAGTTGATCCAAAGAACTGTTGCCATAACAACCAACACAGCAACATAGCATGCACAAAAACTCCAAATAAAGGAAGTGAAATCTATGACAGATTCATCTTCCTTTGTGTCATTGTTGAGAGCAGTTGGTGGTGGTGGTTCATGTACCGTGGTGCCTCTATTGCTATTGTGCCGAATAAGATATCGGTTTCCTTTAAAGCTACTATCATCAAAAGTTGAAAATTGTCCACCATTAGGCACTCTACCTGACAAATTGTTGTAGGACACATTGAATACAGAAAGAGAGTACAAGTCCTGTAACTGAGTAGGGATTTCTCCATCCAAGTTGTTGATTGAAAGGTCTACGCTCTCTATGTCTTTAAGGTTGTGGAAACTTTTAGGAATTGAACCATTCAAATGATTGCGAGATAAGTTCAATGCATGAAGCGATTTCAGATATCCAATCTCTTGAGGGATGTTTCCAGTTAACTGATTGCTTGACAAATCTATTCCAGACATAAGACTCAAAATCTTACCTTTGTATGATTGCAGCAAATCCTTGGTCATAAATTCTACTTCTAGTCCACTGGCTACTGCTGTCATAAAATACTGATTTTGCTCAAAAAACAGCTCAAGTTGAAGTGGAGCATAGTGATAATAGGAATCTGAAGGAATTATTATCATATCATACTCAGCAAATCTGCGATCCCATACTCCAAATGAGACTTTGTCAAAGCAAGTTGGAATGTTCCCAGTGAAATTATTACGCGATAGGTCCAAAAAGCTTGTTCTCTTTAGTAGGCACAAGTGGTTAGGAAGTTGCCCATGTAGCTGATTACCACCCAATAGAAGAGCTCTCAGTGATTGCATCCTAACAATCCAATCTGGAATAACTCCAGATAATTTGTTATCCCTCAAATCAAGCGCCACTAAGTAGCTACCTGTTCTGATTAAAGTAGGAATGGAACCTGCTAGAAAATTGCCTTGGAGCTGAAGAGAGAACAACCCTACCATATTCAAGTAGCAAGCGGGTATTGAACCTGAGAGTTTATTATGAGAGAGGTGCAAATGCCAAAGGTCAAGTTTGCAGAACTCTCTGGGTAGTGTACCAGTAAAATTATTTCTTGACAAGTTTATAACATGTAAAGATGAAGAGCTGGTGATGAAAGCAGGAACCATGCCCCAGAAACTGTTGTTAGAGATATCTAACACTTCAAGACGTGGGAGCTGCCATACTTCATGTTCCAGTTTCCCACTGAAGTTGTTGTTGTCCAAGAACAACCATCGCAAAGAAGAAGAGTTTAACTGAGAAGGAAATAATTTTCCTTCTTCTAAGTTATTATGCGATAAAATCAAGTATCCTAATGAAGCACAGCCTTCCCACAAAGACTCAGGAACTTCACCAGAAAATTTGTTTCTGCTTACGTCCAAAGCAAACAGCTTGGACATGTTTCCTATTGATGAAGGAATACCACCATTAAGTCCATTTCCTGACACATTAAAATATTCCAGATTTGGATACATTAGACCAATGTTTCTGGGGAGTTTACCCTCCATCTTATTGTCAGATAGCTGTAAATTAATCAAAGGAAGTTGAGGAGGTTCATCTATATGGGTTTGCAGCTCAAAAGATCCAGTGAACTTGTTGTGGTGTAAAATCAAAGACGTGAGGTTTGTGTTGTTGAGAATCAACCAGTTTGGGAACACTCCAACAAAATCATTATTTGAGAGATCAAGATATTGCAAGTCATGTTGATAAAACAGAAAGGAGGGGAAGGTTCCACTTGGTGAGTTCACTTTGCAATTCCCCAGGTCCAGAACTTGCAATTGATATGAAGGAACAACTTCACTTTCAGCATCCACTTGAAACTCATTGGTATACATTTGAAGTGAAAGTACCTTAAGGCGTGAATTATTGGTGAAGGAACTCAAAGGGAATGAGCCTGTGAAATAGTTATACATAGCAGAAAAGTACTCAAGAGATGTGAGGCTAGCTATGGCAGACGCTGGTATTTCCCCCGATAGGAAATTACCTGAGAGATCAAGGGCTTGGAGAGATGTCAAGTTGGCCAAGCACTTGTGCAAGGAACCATTGAATGCATTGTCACTAAAATCCAGCACACGTATCTTCTTCAGTTTACATATTTCTGTGGGGTAAAAAATACTTTGTTCATGTGATTAATAAATGAAGCAGAAGCTAAAATTAAGTTTATGGGATGATGAATCCGTTGAGATTGACTTGCGCACCTTGAAATGGAAGAGATCCGCTAAGGTCATTGCTCTTCAAAATAAGGATTTCCAAGTTGCTTAGATTAGCCAAAACTGTATAGAACAGAAGTGAAATGCAATTTTTTTTATTATCAGGTTGTTTTAAATATTAATTGGGATTTAGTTAAATAAACTTTTTTCATAAATCATGATTTCAGAATGGATACGTATGTATACTCTTTATCTAGATGCAAAAACCAAATAAAGGTAGGTGTATAAATAGAAATGATCATTTTATAGTAGTGGAATTCTTTGTCATAATTTATTCAATATAAACAAGAAGAAAATGATAGAAAATGACTCTAAAAAATGATAAATACTAAAGTATTTGTCACAATGTCTTATTTTGATATTTATTATTTTTTTATAGTCTTTTTCTATCATTTTCTTTATAAACAATTGAAGAAAGGCATTTTATATTTTTAGGGAAAAAGTCAAGCGCCTCAGGTGTATTTATTAAGCCGTATGAGCTAATCAGAGGTTGCTATCTGGATTATTTTTACGCATTAGCACTTAATCCCAAAAGTCCTGTTAAACCAGCCATAGCCCACCAAAATATCAGAAATTTTAGTTGGCTAACGGTGGTTTAACAAGACTTTTGAGTTAAATACGGATGTATAAGAATAATCCAGATATATCTTATTGGCTAATTGTGGACTAAGTTTTGTTCATATTTTTAATAAAAAATAATGAGATTGTAGTCTATCCAAAAATAAAAAAAAAATAAAGGATGACATTTTTTTTTGATAAAATGGTTAAATATATTATACTCGTATAAAAAAAAAGTTATTCCATATACCGTATCACACTTGCCTCCATAATCACCACATATACAAACACGCAAGCAAGCTAACGTAACAGAACAAGAACACATCAGCTACAAGACAAATTAATATGAAGGACAAACTAGAACATGAGATTGATGAAAACAAAGATGAGACAACAATGGGCTTCTAGTTAATCTCTTCGTTTCATTTTATAAAAAATAATTAATTAAATCATGTCAATTCCAAAAATTAGTTAAATTAATTAGAGACAATAAAATATGTGTAATTTGTTTTTGCCCACAATCCCTCATCATGTGGAAGAGGAAAGAATGTGTGAGAATTAAAAAGAATTATATAAGTAATTAAATAGGGATAAAATAAGAAATAAAAAAAAAATTGACACAACCACTAAATTGTCTCTTATAAAAAAAGAGTATGTCATACCCAAAAATTGTCTTTTATAAAAAAAAAGCACGTGGAGGTACATGATAAAATCCTGGAAAAAAAAAATAATATGCAATGAGATTGTACCTTGAGTATTTGTCAATCTTGAAAATTGACCTTGGGAGAAGTTGAGGCTTGTGACCTCCTTGAAGCTTTGGAACAAAGAGAAATCAATGGAATCCAATATAGGCTGAGGGAGGCGAGATACAGATACAGCATTAGAGAGGCCAAATATACCAGAAGGCCTGTAATTAAGAGCTTGCAGAGAAATCTCAGAAACACGACCAGAAGAAACATGGCACCTAACCCTATTCCAGGTACAACAGTCACTGTTTGAATCAGTAACCCAGGACGATAAACGCTTCTCCACAAGAGGCTCATTATCGTAGTAATCAAGAAGATAAACCTTAATATTCAGCAACGCTTCTCTCTCTTCTCTCACGCAACATCTGATTCCAAGTGGTTGAACCAAAACCAGAAAACTGATCACCAATAATACTGATGACAACCTCAGTTCCATTATATGAAACTCCTTGAGGTTCAGATATGAAATGCATGGCTTCTTCTTATATATACAAGTGACGAGGTCTCTTTGTCTCTGTTACTTTACTTACAAGTTATCATGTTTTTGTTCCCTGTGAGTAAGTTTTGCCCGATCCATGGTACAGGAGTCAAGTCTTTAATGCATGAGCTTCACCAAATTTCAAACACGCGTTGTTTACGTAGAAAAAGTCTCACTCATGATCGTAGAATTGTTGAAGAGATTTTTCTTTGTTACATTGACAAAGCTAAGGAGTTTGGTTCAATCAAATTGAAAAACTTGTCCTTATATAGAAGTCGATAATCGGTATACACTTGGCAAATTTTTAACACTTGAATAATATATGACCCTAAGTGTACGCTAATCACACTACGGAATCTATATAATTTATGGAGTGTTTGTCTCGTTTGGGCTTTGAATTTTTGAACATGTTTCTTTAAAATCACAAACTTCAAAAAGGTGCATGTACGAATGAGGACTCGAAGATGAGTAATTAGAACGTGTATATATATATATATATATGAGAAAATTGTATTTAAGTCCAATGCAAGAAATCTAATTACAAAAAAGTTCTAGGAAATCATTAAATTACTGTGAAGTCCTACGAGATTTGTGATTACTTTTTTTAAATTATGAAATGATGGAACTGCTCTTTTAAAAAAATAACTCAGTCAATAAGAATGATAACTCTATAGGGAAAGAATGACAACTCAAGCAAGAAGAAAAAAATAACAACTCAAGTAATAGGAATGATAATTCTTGGAGGAAGAAATAACAACTAGGAGACGGAAAAAATAACAATGGAGGTATTTTTTTCTAGGGGTAGTTCCATCATTTCACAATTCAAAAAATTAATCCCAAGTCATGTGGGAATTCACAATAATTTAATAATTCTTTTAAAAAAATTTATAATTAAATTCTTTATATGGGACTTAAATATATTTCAAAAGAAGGAAGCCTCAAATGTTGATACATCTTTTGTGAATAAGTTGACAGATTAATTTAATAACAATTAAGTCCCAAAAATTTTGTTACAAGATAATAAGTTGTAAATGTCAATTCTGCCACTGCAAATATAAGAATCTTAGTTATACATAAGACATTTAAGTTTCATAAATTGAGAATCCTTAATTTACAACTATATATCAACCCATATTTGCAATTGAGAATCCCAAATTTACAGTTATATTAACCAATATTTATAATTCATCTTTCATCAAATTTTTTAAGATATGCTATAATTGAAATTAAATTAAATTTCGGGACATTCTCCTTTAAAATTTAGCATATGGAACAAAGCATAAAAAATATGGATGTTAAAATTTTTATTAAAGAAAAAAGGATGAGTGCTAGACTTTCAATATTGTGTGACACATTGTGCCTCTTTGGCAAATACAAAAATTAGGTTTTAAAAGAGTTTTTGACTCAAATTTTGATTTAATTTTTTTTTAAAACAAATAGCTATATTTGTCCAAAAGAGTTTTTGGACCAAATTATAGTTTAAAACTAAAATTTTAGATAAGCTACTGAGAGTAGCTTTTGGAATAGTAAAAAAACTTATTAACTACTCAATTACTGTTTTACCCTTATTTTTTCTTACACCTTCTCTCTTCTCTCTTTTCCATCCTCTCTCATCTCTCCTATTTTTAATAAAATTATACTATTTCTAATAATTTATCAATTACAAAAGTCTTTCTGCTGATAATTATCTAAACACTCATTTTTTTAGAATTATTTTTTTTATAAATTTTTTTCAGAAACTCTTTTCTAAATTTTTTTTTTATAAATTTTTTTTTAAAAGTCTATCTAAAGAGGCTATTATATGCTTGAGCTACCAGAAATCTTTGTCAAGAAAAAGACTTTGTACCATTTTTAAAAGTATACATGTTTTTGTCTAAACATGAATATAAGCTAAGTCAATGCTTTGATGTTTACTTCATTAAAATAATTATAATAAATTATTTTATGAAATTTTATAGGGGACACGTTGTCAAATAATTGCCCCTTTATTTGGGGCATAGCTATCATCAATTTCGTGGACTTTGTCTATATGGCTCTCCTTTTTTAAAAGGATCACATGCATGCTTATAATAAAAGTGACCCATAAAGTTCCTTCCAATTACTTTTTTTTAAAGTTGCCTCCTTTTTTGATATTTTACTTTCTTTAATTAAGAAACTTGTTTAATCAAGTAATAAATATTCTCATATTTCTAATTTATGCTTAGATTTGACGTCTTTCGAGTAACGAGGCTCTTCCCATGAAATAATATTATATTATAAATAAAATATAAGTATATTCTCATGCACCATCTCACTATTGATTTTTCTTATCTTTTATTCTTGATGCCAAAAGAGAAATACTCAGGTACTCTCATAGTATCAGCTAATTTAAACTCTGACCAATAAAAATATTCTAAATCAGATAATTTTAATTCACGTGTCAGTCTAATTGTTTTTATAAATTTATTATTTAAAAAAATAAAAATTTAGGTTTGTGATTTCTATTATTACCCCTCCACTCTTTTTTCTCAATCCATCTCCCATCTCTTCACTCTCTCTCTATTGCTCCCTTCATCTTCCCCATCTTCTTCTCAGCTTTCTTTTAATTTTACTCATAATTTTTTTAATTTAGTATAATTTTATATATAATATTATTTTTTAAGTATCAAAAATTACACTAAATTAAAAAAATTATAGGTAAAATAAAATTATACCATAAATAAAATTAAAATACTAGACACATATAAAAAATAAAATTAGTATATTTTGTACTATATAACTCTAAATTTTGTTGCGAATAAATTGCTATAATTATTCCACTTGAAATGAAAATTAATAATTATGTTGCATCAACACCGTACATCATGATAGAAAAGGAAATCCTATTATCATTTTGTGCTAATTAAAAATATCCTTTTCAAAAAAAAAAGTTGATACTCAAATTTTTGAACGAATTGAATGAATAAAAAATTGAAATAAGAGTATAAGGAAAATGTCTTTCATGATATTAAAACCTAATTTTTATCCACTAGTCATCTCAATGAATCATTGAACTAATCTCGTAGCGGGTAGTTGGTACAGTTAAAAATTTTAGACTAATAAATTATGTTAGACTTTATTTCTTGCTTTCATTTTATTAAGTAAAAAATGATATTGTTTTAAATAAAATAATAATAATAGTTCATCATATTTATGTTTTAATAACTTTGTTATATTAGTCTATAAATAAATACTCTATTTATTTATAGATTAATATCTTTTAGTTAAATATTACTCTTTTTAAAATTATATATAAATATTTTTTATATATTTTAATAAAATTATATTATTGTAGTTATAATAAGATTCATCTTAATTGAGCCATGATTAGATTTAGATTATTGTCTTCTGAATCACTAACCCAATCAATTTAGTGACCGGTCTCATTTTCAGTACCTTTATTTTATATTAATGATTTTCATTATATATAGATATAGTCATCTGGTCCTATTTTATAAGTTATTTTTAATTTATTTTAAAAAAATTAAAAAAATTATAAATTTTAGTAATTCTATTATAAAATTCAATGATTTTTAAATTTTATTTTTATTTAATATACATTATATTCTATGAGAATAAAATTAATATAATAACAAATAAAGAATAATATTATATATTTATATAAAAAATTAATAATATAATTCATAAATAAAAAAATTTATTATCATACTGTACATTATAAATAGTATCAAATGAGTAAAGAATTAGTTATTGTTACCGCACCGCAAGTCTGTGTCATAACGTATACATATGGTAGTATAGAGTCAAAAGCCTAATTATATCAAAATTGATATATCATCAATAATGCTCAACGGCTCCATTTTTTTGCTACTGATTGCACGGTTGCTGGGTATCTTTCAATGTAGATTCAACAACATATCGAAACAGAAAAGTTTTTTTTATTTAAAGAAAAAAACTGAGTTTATGAAACTTACCTAATTATTCATTATTCTGTGTGTCTTCCAATTTTTTTTAATAAAAAAACACACTAACTATGATTAGATTGAGTGATAAAAAGATTTCACATCTCTATATCAAACCAAAAACCAGATCTTGAATTCAAGTTTTGTATATAAAAATAAATTACATTTAAAAAAATATGTCAACCTGACCCAAATTCAAATTAAATTACATTAATATTGGATGATATGATTTGTCAAAAAAGGTTAAGAAGAGAGATATCTGGGGACTGAGCAACCGAATGTCATCACGAAACAAGAGAATCTAGTGAAGAAGTTTGAATCAAGAGACTCGGGAAAATTGCAAGGTGGGTAGGGTTATATTAGTTGGTAACAGTACAATATGAAATTAAAATATGGAAGATGCCCAAGAGAAGTGGCCATGTGGAGTTAAAAAGTTACCCTGAGAGTCCAAAGTCTCCCAAAAATATCATTATGGTTGCAGGTAGAATGGGGCCCACATGCATTCTCTTCTTCATTATCCACTATCCCTACACCCATCATTCATCATTAACTATATTCACTTGATGTAACCAAAAAAAAAAAAAAACTATATTCACTTGCCTTTTTCTAATTATGGAGATTCAATATGTCTAACACGTTCATACATGTAGATTTTTTTCCATACAAATTTTTTTTAAAAAAGGTATGCTTATATACAATTTAAAGGTAGAACGAAGTCTCTCTTTTTTTTAAATAATATTAATATTAGACAGAACGAGGTATCTATTATTTTTAAATGTAAACCTAGAGACCTAAGAGTTAAGATGTCTCTTTAAGTACTGTAATTAAAATCATAATAAAATAGTACTCTTAAAGATTAAATACGCTCTAATATCTCACATTTTTATCAATTGATCGTACAAACAATAGGTCATGCGTACAGATTTTAGTATTATCAAGTTGAAATAAAATAGTTTCTCAAATTATAAAACTAGAATATTAAAATAATGTTAATATTTTGCTATTCCTCTGTACAATCAAATCCCGATCCATGCATGCCTATAATGCATTATAATATAATTATGAAGAGCATTGGGGCAAGCGAAAATATAATGGTTCCCGTAATCATAATAATAGGTTTAATGCGGGTTTTGTTACTCCCTATATTATAGTCTCAAAAATATTTTTAAGTCAAACTAATTTAAATTAAAAATTAAATATCAATTAAATATTTAAAAAAAATTAGACTAAATTATATTTAAAATTAATATTTTAGATAAATTTATAGGATTAATTTTTAAGTAAAAAAAAACGTTCAAACTATATAATAACTATTTTACTATTATTTTTTAATATTTTATATAATTATTATTTAATATCATACTCTTTTTAGTAGTTTATTAATCATAAAAGTTATTCTGATAATAACTATTTAAACACTTATTTTTTTAAAATCACTTTTATTCTAAAAACTATTTTTCATAATTATTTTTTTTTAAAAAAATAAATTAAACATACCTTTAAACTATGTTAGCTATGTTGAATTCTACTATTAAACATGGGCAGCAGTAATATGAGAATGGGTTAAGGTATACATTTATTAATGCAGTATTTTCTTATGCACATCTGACATCATAAAATTTATGTTATATATACATAAACATTTTTAAATGGAATAAAAATGTTATTTATATTACGTGCAGCTAATGTCCTTAATTTTATTATGCCTGAACACAAAATCGGCCACGCAATAAAGGAACATACATTAATAGGTAACTGATTCAAATTTCAAATGAGTATTTTAAAATTGTCATTGATGTTATGAAATTCATCTATTTTGACCATGAAACAACAAACCTAGTATTGTAACATTTTTACTCCATTTAAAAATATTTACGTACAACCCATATTTTGTGAGGTCAATTGATAAATGAGTAAAACATGTAATTATTTTGAGCGTGTTCAATTTTTAGAGAGTACCATTTTGTTGTAGTTCTAATCGCGACGCTTGAAGAGATATCTTAACTCCTGAGTGCCTAAATTTATACTTGAAGGTAATAGACGGCTCGCCCTACCTGACATTAATATCGCCTAGGAGAAAGGAAGACTTCGCCCTGCCTTTAGATCGTGAGTGAGCCCAACTCTTTTTTAAAATTTGTTGTATAAAAAAAATAAGAAATACTCACGTATATTATTATAACTAAGGAAATTTTACGGTATCAGGTACGTATGAAAGAATATTTGTAAGTAGATTTGTACCCAGTGGAATGAGAATTATGGAAGACAAGAAGTTATTGGAACCCAACCAAAGTTTGGAACTTAGTCAAACCTAATAATAATGAAGATATGTATCTCTAAATTATAAACCCTGAACGTGCCCCAGTCATGGAAGTATAAGACAAAACTGCTCAGTACCATAATCCTCCATCTCACTGTAATCCATTTGTGTTTTTCTTTATCTGTTTTTTCTTTTCTATAATGCATGACACTGTCTTCAAAACTCTCTTTAGTCAAAAGCACATTGGGTCCATCCCTTTGTTTCCCACCTTTTTCTAATCCAAATATCCCAATCACTAATCACCAATCTTGTAATAAAACAAGCGAGGAATATTACCCAAGAGCGTTAGAAAGAGAGCGACACGGAGACTTAAATCATGGAAAAGAAAAGCGCGGATAAGTTAATTAACAGTAATCGAATTCGACTACAGTTCCTTTCGATTGTTTCGCCGTAAAGCAATCTGCTTCTGCTACCCACAGTGATCAAACTAAAGAAAAGAAAGCAAATGAGAATATTCAATAAAGAAATTCAAGAATGCCCGAAACTCCCCCCAAGTTTTTAACTTTACCTTTTCTTCATCAATTAATGTGATCAATATCCATAAAAGCTTCAAGCTTGAGAGAGACCCAGGAGACAAAGTTGAGTTCTTCTACTTCTACACTCACCATGCCTTCCAGATCCTTCCCTTCCAGTCCCAACCCTCCAAGTTCAAGTATTTTCATTAAAACCAGAGTCATCTTCCTCGCCCTCACAATCTCAGCTTCTGTTGTAATTTTCTGCTCAATCATCTACTTTCTTTACCACTTATGGCATTCTATAGTACACAGAGCTAAAACCATCCCCTTTGATTCGAGTGCCCCTTTGAAGCTCGAGAGATTCTCATACAAAGAATTGAAGCAAGCCACAAATGGCTTCGACGTCTCCAATGTAATTGGTAAAGGAGGCTCTGGAACTGTCTACAGAGGAACACTTAAAGATGGGAAATTGATTGCAATTAAGAGGCTAGACGCTTTGTCTTTGCAAACAGAGAGAGAGTTTCAGAATGAGCTTCAGATTCTTGGTGGGTTAAGATCTCCTTTTATTGTAACCCTTTTGGGTTATTGTGCTGAAAAGAACAAGAGAGTTTTGGTGTATGATTACATGCCAAATAGAAGCTTGCAGGAGTCGCTATTTGGAGAAGATGAAGCTGGGTGTTTGAGTTTGAGCTGGGAGAGAAGGTTCCACATCATTATAGATGTTTCTCGAGCCTTGGAATTCTTGCACCTTGGTTGTGATCCTCCGGTGATTCATGGTGATGTGAAGCCAAGCAATGTTCTTCTTGATTCAGACTTCAGAGGGAAGATTTCAGACTTTGGATTATCAAGAATCAAAGTGGAGAATGAGTTTGGTGTTGATTTGTTTAGCCAGGACTTGGGGAAGAGTCAAGAACTATGGAAAAGCCAAGAACTTTCAGGTAATTTAACTGCTGAAACTACTCCAACTGCAGCTATTGGTACACCAGTTGAGAGTGTTAATAATGAAGTAGATTTTGCTTTAGCTTTGCAAGCATCGTCATCATCTAAAAATAGCAAGACATGTTTTAATGTTAAAGCTTTGAGCTTGAATTCTTTCAATTACAATGCCAATATTGCAAATGAGAGTGAAATCAGGAGCTGTTGTAAGGCAAAGGGAAAGGAAATATCAACTCTAGATAATATTGGTGGGGATGATTGGAATCAGAAATTTGTTCCTTATGATGATGAGTTCTCTAGCATTGATCATAGTAAGGAATTAAGTACTGTAAATGCTTCTTCTGTGGATGAAGAGAAAATAAATGGGAAACAATGGGGAAAAGATTGGTGGTGGAGACAAGATGGAACTGATGAATTATGTAGCAGAGATTATGTGATGGAGTGGATTGGGAGTCAAATTTGTCCATCAAACCCAGATTGGGTAGAAGAAAAGAAGAACATTAATGAAAAACCAGAGTTGGAAACTTCAAGTCCTGTGGATAATCATAAAGCAGATGAAGCAAATGGGACCAAATTACAAGCATTTGTAGTAGGAGATGCAGATAATGTGGTTGAGAAGAAGAAAGAAGCAAGGGGGAAGAAAAACCGGAAGAAAAAGCCGAGGAAGATGCAAGAATGGTGGAAAGAAGAGCACCTTGCTGAATTAAGCAAGAAGAAGAGTAGTAATAGTAAGATGAAGAATCTTCAAACCAAGTGGAAGAAAGGCTTCAAAGTGCCACATTTTGACTTGGGAAGAAGGTTTTATCTTTGCAGGCGAAGAAACTTCGCTGATGAAGAAGCTCAGGATGATGGGAGCGATCAAAATGGTGGTGAGTTCAGTTTCAGAAGAGGTTGGAGGAAGAAAAGTACTCGTTCCATCGGTAGCGACGTGTGGAGTGGAGATCTGTTCAGCCGCGAGCTCAGCAGCACAACAAGCATGAGAGGAACACTGTGTTATGTTGCACCAGAATATGGAGGCTGTGGATACTTAATGGAGAAAGCTGATATTTACAGTTTAGGAGTTTTGATTCTTGTGATTGTGTCAGGAAGAAGACCATTACATGTTCTTGCATCTCCAATGAAGTTAGAGAAAGCCAACTTAATAAGCTGGTGCAGGCACTTGGCTCATTCTGGTAACATTTTAGAGCTAGTAGATGAGAGACTGAAAGAATATTACAACAAGGAGCAAGCAAGCTTGTGTATCAACTTGGCACTTGCTTGCTTACAGAAGATTCCGGAATTGAGGCCGGAGATCGGGGACATTGTCAAGATTTTGAAGGGCGAAATGGACCTTCCACCACCACCATTCGAGTTTTCACCATCTCCTCCTTCCAAGTTTTACAACAAATCAAGGACAAAACAGAAGAGACCTACAGAATAATAGGCTTTTGCAATCTCATTATCAACTCATCATGCTTAGTGCAGTTCAGGACAAAAATGTTGAAACTGAGTGCATTGTAAAATTTGTGTTGTACTGTAAGTATATGAGATAATTATTCATGTTTTTTCTCAACTAAAATGATGCATTAACTTAATTTGATGACTCAAATTCCTTGGTATATTCCCTCTTATGTTAGAACATGTTCTGCCCTTCTATTTTCTGCATGGGAATGAGATGGAAATTTGGTAGTATGGGACGTCAAGTCCCACAATGAGTAAAATGTGATGCTCAATAGTGTATTTAATTGGGTTGACTTTCGAGATAATGTTCCCCATAGTCCCATACCACTCAAGTGACTATCAAAATAATCTACTCAAATCCTCACTGTAAAGGATAAGGTTGCATGGGAATCTTATTCAAGAGCATGATAATACATTAAAAGTGGTAATTTAACCAAATTAAGAAAAGCAATGATACACACTGCTTTGAAGAAAGAATAAGATGCTTAGCTAAGGCTTGAGATGAAGAACCTGTATGATCACAAGAATAATTCAAACATGTTGACTGGATGGGGTTCATGGAATTATAGTGGACCAAAGTGAGTCTTTTT
The DNA here is from genome assembly GCA_037074615.1 of Leucaena leucocephala. Classification (NCBI taxonomy): domain Eukaryota; kingdom Viridiplantae; phylum Streptophyta; class Magnoliopsida; order Fabales; family Fabaceae; genus Leucaena; species Leucaena leucocephala. The sequence goes on along the minus strand of CM073555.1, from coordinate 17,116,801 downwards.
TTTTATATATACAAGATTTTTTGGAAGGCGGTTAGACTCGCCCACGATTTAAAGGTAAGGTGAAGTCTCCCTTCTTTCTAGGTGATACTAATATCGGGCAGTACGAGCCGTCTATTATCCTCAGGCGTAAACTTAGGCACTCAGGAGATGGGATGCCTCCCCAAGCGCCGCGACTGGAACCACAAGAAAATGATACTCCTCAGAGATCGAATACGCTCCAAATAATCATATGTCTCAGCCCTTCGCCAATTGAATCTACCGGTGTACGAAAGTGAGTCTTAATCACAGAAGAAAGTGACTCACTAATAAAGCAAACAGCAGCATTATTAACCCACGGGAGTGCTATTTCTTTGCCTCGAGTTAAAGCATGTGTCATCATGTCATTGACATATATATATATAAATATATATATAAAGAAAGACAACTAAATCAAATTGCCTTCAATCATGAAATTTCGATCATGACAAACTCACCAATGACCACATAACCCGTAACCCAGCAATGCCAATGATGTGGAATTTTTCTTTGCATTCTTAGATTTTTGTTTTTTTTGATACAATGCATTCTTAGCTTTATATTATTACACAACGATGACGATACGGTGACCATTGACCTCGGCTAAAGGCTGAAGTACTGAACCCATCACCATTCTTTCTCTCTTTTAAAAAAAAATTAAACAAAAAGTGATCACAATGAGCTGAAATCTAAAGTACCTTAGCATGAAAGTTAAAATCAAAGCATAAACTATTAAGTTGGTATTGATAAAATATAACATAACAAGATTCTCTTTGCCTTTCTTCTATTGGAGGGTGGAGAAAATCATATTTGAAATAATACCGTCAAGCATTAAATATAAATAATTTTTCTAATAAAAATTTAAACTTTAATTTATCATATTATAAAAAATTAATTCATTCTATTAAACCTGACCCACTTTGACTTAGTATCTTTAGCTTTCTTATTAGTAAGCATTTGGCAAGCTATTTCTCTTTTTCTTTACTTCAGCAATAGGTGCTTAGGGGGATCTAAATTACATGTGGCCGGAACTCTGATATTTTGATCAACAAACAATGCAGCCGCCATTGTCCTTTCTTTTCACAACAGAACCATTCAAACAGAATCGCGTCTGTTTTGGAACTTTATCTTTTTCCAGGAGAAGAAACCAAATTACATCTCGTCAAGATTACATAGAAAGAGCTGATAAAGCTAGGAACCAAACATTTTGTTTCCTTCTGATGTGTAAAGCAGCTCAAGTGGAAATATTTTGTGCTTGTACCAAGTAAAAGCTTTCTTCACATGGAACTTGCTGGGACAAACAAAACTGGAATGCCATGAGTGAACCACACCTCCATTCATAGGCATAAACAGTGTTCTTATTTTGGATCATATCATACCATTATTACCACAAGTTTTATGTTGCCCAATATCTGATTCGAACACGTGACATGTAGGAGGACCTTTATCCTCATAACCGAACATGACACCCAAATATGGACTTGTGTTGCTAATCTACTAATAACTGTCTTAAATAAATATACAGAGAATACTTGAAGGAATGGCCTACAATTGATTCAAAATTGAATTTGAAATAATTTCTCTGCATGTAAAAAATGCAAAGCTAAACAATAATGTTAACCACGGAAACCATCTTCAGCTTCCTATAGGGGCATGAGCCTTCTGTATTTGAAGAACCACACAAACGCACTAAATATCAAAATCCCACAAATTCCTGTAATTGTAAGGACCCAGTTGAACGCGGAGGGTACATCAAATAATGCGATTTCAAAGTTCATCCCAAACACTCCTGCTACCACGCCAAAAATGGCAACCACAAATGTCGCCGTTGTGAGTAGAAGCTCAAATTGGATCAGCTGATTTCGTACATTGTCCTACAAACAAAACTTCAGTCAGCTTTTACAATATTTAATTATATTTCCTGATCAGCAAAACCATCAAATAAAAATGCAGGCATGGTGTACAATTTTGCTCTCTATGATCTAGAACACTGAAATGAAACAAGTCACATAACACGTGATACAAGAGACTTGAAGAAATTTCTAAGTCCCTCGCAGAAGCAGAGGAATATGCTTTAGTAAGGAAACAATTGTTATTAAATATATTACCACTTATTTCCTACACAAATAAAATTGATGCTACCCACCTTCTACCTTCCCCTGTGGTTTATCGGTAATACAATAACTAGAATCAAGAAAGACAAAACAGGATAAAAAGGACTAATAAAGACATTTAGACAACAAATTAATACAAACAATCGATCCAAAAAAAATACAAATGAGAAAATGAGGAAAAAAAAACATACTAGTTGGATGTTTATGAAATCTTCTGTGTCATCAATGTACTCTTTCAACTGCAATGAGAAAGATGTTTGAGTAACCATTTGATGGAGCAAGGTAGAAAGAGTTTACAAAGACAATAATGTGTTTACCGATGTCAACTTGTTCAAGGTGCTGTCAATTACCACAAAGTAAGCTTCCAGCAACATCTCAAGCTCCTCTATACTGTCTGTAGCACTTTCTGTACTTTTCATGCTTTCATGTCGACTCCTTGCAATGCTCAAGCATTTATCAAGCCTCCGAGCATCAGGAGGTGAAGAAACAGGAGAAACTGGTGCAGAAATTGATGCGGCATCAATTGATTTATATCCCATAGACTGATGATCTCCAAAAAATGATGACTCCATCCGACTTTTCTTCTCTGTGAGGTACATTTCAGCCATATCGCCATCATCATCCATTAGCTGCTCTATTTCATCTCTAACCTGAATATATGCGAGTAATAGAAGCAAAACCGATAAACAAGACCAAGAGTAGAAGGTAAGTTCAGTTTCATTTGCAATCATGAAGAAAACGTATATGTACAGTACCTTCTGAACTCTCCTAGTCAAGGCAACAAGTCTACTTTTCAAGCGACGAACACGTTCCAAATTTAATGTACTGATCTTTGCCGTTAACTCGTCCAGTAAAGGATAGGCCTCAATTTCTAACTCTGCTGCCTTTTAGAAAAGCCAAGAATCAAGTGTGTTACCAATAACTGATTTACTGAAATCAAATTAACAAGTATGCAAAAGCAAGAGTTCTAGATAAGAGTATGAATCTAGAATCATGTCTGAAGATCAATAACAGAATTTCTACATTTGCACACTGTTCGTAAGAATACAAAAAGACTACTTTCATAACAAGTGATTAGTGTAATAATATGATATCATAGTAATCCTAGAATTGTTGACAACTGGTCCTATATGAATCGGTGTATACATGCAACATGCGCAGACATTTCAATGACAGACAGAGAAAAATTTCCCCAATACTCTCCCTGATAAGACATCTTTAGGAATGAGATTCGATTTATTAATCCCTGTCCTCTTGTTGAACGATATAATCAATACTATTTAATCCAGGCCACTTATAAAGTTAAATGAAAGGGAAAAACAGTATCTGTTAAACTACCAACCTCTTTGGACAATGAAGTGTCACTATCATTGCAGTATTTCAAATAGGCTAGAGAGATGGTAAGCATGGTCATTATCATAAATACAACAACAACAACAACAAAGCCTTTTCCCATTAAATGGGGTCGACTACATGGATCATACGACGCCATTGTGCTCTGTCAAAAACTAAATCCTTGGATAGGTTATTGACCAGGAGATCCCGCTCAATGACCTCGTTGAGCGTTCTCTTTGGCCTTCCTCTACTCCTTTTAACCGGACTCCATACTATTTGATCCACCCTCCTCACCAGCGCATCCCTTGGCCTTCTTTGTACGTGTCCAAACCACCTAAGACGGTTCTCCACTATTTTCTCCGCAATAGGTGCCACTCCAACTCTTCCCCGTATTTGTTCATTACGAATCTTATCTTTTCTTGTATGCCCACACATCCATCTCAACATCCTCATTTCGGCTACCCCAACTTTATGCTCTTGTTGTCCTTTTAAAGCCCAACATTGACTTCCATAAAGCATTGCTGGTCTTATAGCAGTACGATAAAACTTTCCTTTTAATTTATCTGGTACTTTCCGATCACATATAACCCCTGTAGCCTTTCTCCATTTAAACCACCCAGCCTGGATTCTATGATTAACATCCTCCAAAATTTCACCATCTTTCTGTATAATTGATCCCAAATATTTGAACTTATCTATTTGTGGAATAACTTGATCTCCTAATCTGACCTCCAAATTACTTCTAACTTGCCTCTTAGAAAAATTACAATGCATGTATTCAGTCTTACTTCTACTCAGACGAAAACCCTTCGACTCTAAAGTACTTCTCCATAACTCAAGTTTAAAATTGATCTCTTCTCTTGACTCCGCCATAAGAACTATATCGTCCGCAAAAAGCATGCACTTAGGGATTTCGTCTTGAATAGGCTTAGTTAGAACATCCACTACCAGATTAAATAAATAAGGACTCAAAGATGATCCCTGATGTAGACCAATCTTTATGAGAAAATCCTTTGTTTCTCCCCCAGACGTTCTTACAGTAGTAGTTACCCCTTCATACATATCTTTTATTGCTTTGATATATGCTATCCGTACACCTTTCTTTTCCAAAGCTTTCCAAAGCACCTCCCTTGGCACTCGATCATACGCTTTTTCTAAATCAATGAAGACCAAATGCAAGTCTCTTCTTTTGGTCCGATACTTTTCCATTAACCCCCTTAATAAATAAATCTCCTCCATTGTAGACCTACCTGGCATGAAACCACACTGATTCTCCGTAATATCACTCGGTCATTATCATAAATATGCATGTAAAATCACTAAACCGGAACATAATGATACTTTCTACCCAATGAAACTGGTTAATATTTGAGAAGGTTTACATGCTTCATCAAATGCTATTACGTAGACTAATTAATAGAAAGTAAGTGTCTCAATTTACAGTAATTTTACTTCTCTTTTGGGGGAAAAAAGGAATAGCACAAACTTAAATCAATTAAAGCATGACTCTAATGTAATGTTGCACTTCTACAAACCTGATTGTCAAGAAATGTGCATGCTGACTCCAAGGCAACTTCAAGAGCCCTAAACTCAAAAGGCAGATAATCAGGGGACGTGTTGTTAAAGGAATTGTCAACATTCCTACTTCCTCTTCTTCGGCTCATCTCAGAATTGTCCGACTGCCAAACCTCACCTACCCCAGCAGTAGTTAGCCGACGTTGCAACTCCATCACATAGTGTAATACATAACTATCTAGGGAATTCAAGAGAAGAACTTCATCTGCTGTAATAATACACCGTATCTGCTCAAGATTTACAACAATGGCCTTTTCTCTTCCCAAGATAGTTGATGGATACACAAACAAAGGATCTAGTAGACGAAGATCACGTGCAGGTAGATCACACCGTCGCATCATAGTGAACTTGTCTACTTCAATAACCTGAGAGTTTCCAGATGTGTCAACACGAATCCATGATCGAAGACCTTGACCCCGCTTCTTTAGCCCCAAAACATCCACTCCTTGTAAGGGTTGCCTTCCAGATGCCGATGGTCGATTGACTGACTCTCTCACATTAAGAGCTGATGCTGGTTTTGGGGGAAGTAGTAGCCGCTCTTTGAGGTCTGCCATTATCAAGGTTGGCTAACTGTGGGACATATACAAAGCAACAGCATTAACCACATACACAGTATTAAATATTAATATATCTAGACATTTGTGACCATAATAGATAAAGCTTGCATCTATTAAAAAATGTTCTGTTAAACTTTTTAAGCAGCATCATGGTGTGTAACTGCACAATGGTCTTAACCGCATCATTAAAATGATCAAAATTTGATTAAGGACCTAACAATTCTATCTTCTTTTTTTAAGGTCACCAAAAGTATCCAGGTTTAACGCCCTCAAACAAAAAAAAACAAGATGCTCTAAATAGGCACGATACAAATTACAATTTACAAATTGAGTCGTCCAACGAGCTAAAATCATGTCTTTCTAATAAAAACTGCAAATTATACAAAAGATACTGAGATAGGCCCTTGTACTCAATTCATCCAACAGTGATTATTCCAAAAAAAGTAAAATGAATTGTAAAGACAGCAAATTTATTCATCCTTGTAAATAGAGCACATAAGCTGCACAGACCTGTACATATATATCTGCTAAAGATTCTTACCTCCAAGGAGAAATTCAGTTGATTCTTCTGCAGAAGAACTTCAAATTATATAGCTTAGTGATTTGCATAAAAGCCGATGCGGGAAATTAGAGAGATATGCGTAAATTCCGATGCCGGTATCTTCAGATTTGCAATAACAAAAGTCTGCGACAAAAAAGGGAAGATTTATATCAAATTACAATAAAACTAATCGGGGGGTAGGAGGAGGAGGAGATAAAACCCTAAAACTTAGATTAAATGAGAAAGTACGAGAGAGACTGTAAATAATTGCCGGGGGACTCAAACTTTAGTCCGAAGCCGTACTCTCTCTGGTCCTGGAGTTCGGGAACAAAATGGACTCGCTTACTCTATGATTTACCATTGATGGTAATCCCTTCATTAATTCATTAATCATAGTACTGCTGATATATTTAATTAATTTAAATAAATTAAATAAGTTAAATTAATTAATTAAGTATAATAATATAATTTTTTTAAATATCTATTTAATCATATTTATTTAAAGTATTATTAGTAAAAATTTTAATCTATACAATTAATATTTTAAAGAAATTATAATTTATAAAAAATAGATTTAATTTTTATATCTAAAATTAAAATAAATTTTTTATATAATTCTTATATTTATGGTAGGAGGTGAGAGTAATTAATAAGAACCTTAATTAATTGTGGCCAACAATAAAATATATATATAAAATAAGCGCTTTTAATTAACGACGTTGCTCCATTAAAAATTCAAAAATATACATACGGAGTAAGCTAGTTGAATAAATCCAGGGAACATCGGTCAAAAACCCAAATACCGTTAGATGTGATCGCCCTCGTTGAGAAAATCTTGGCCGACTAAATCCAATTTATTTTTCATATTGCCAAAAAAAATTTAAATTTTAAATAAATATGTAATTAAATTAAAATGAATAAAAATTGCGAATAAATCAATTATACACCAATAAAGTTTTATATATAAATAAATTAAATGCATTTTTCTATACACTCCATAAAATTTGAATGTAGTGGCACTATCTTTAAATTAAATATGACTCGTGATGAATTTTATAAAACTTGATAATGACTAAATTAAATAAATATTTTTATCATAAAAGAAATAAATCCACTCCAAATATACTTCTCTAGTCTTATTGTAACTCGCTTCTAACATATTGATAAGAATTAAAAATAAATTTAAATCTCACTAATTTTTTTTTTAAAAATTAGTAAGATTTTAATTTTATCCATATTTAATATATATACTTTTTAATAAAGTACCAATCTATAAAATTATAATCAAAGACAAAATAATATATTTATATAAAAATTTTAATAATATAATTTATAAATAAGATAAAAATATTACCTCTATAACTTCTAAATATGACTAGACAAATACCCTAGTTATTATTATATGACGTATTTTAAAATAATTTTTTAGAATATAATATAAGTTACTTAAAAAATTATTAATTAATATTTAAATATAGTTTGTCATGCTTTTTCTCTCTTTCAAAATATTATTAATAGGGTTAAAATTGAAAAATTTATCAATTGAAAATAGATTTAATGAGTTAAAGAAGTCTATCATCTTCACTTCCCATCCTCTCCCTCCTCTTCCTTTGGTTTTGGTAGAGTCTCGCCAGTTTCAATTAACAGTTAAAAATTAATTTTTTAGAGATTTAAAAATTATTGAAGTAAATTTTATTTTTTTTAACAAAATTATTTTTTATATATATAGCCTAATTAGAACATAGAATATTATATTTAAAAGACACAGATAATATTTTATTATTTTTAATTTAAAATTTTATTAATAATTTGAACAAGATAAAATTTAAACCGTTGAGATGTTGATCCAACGGTAAAAAAACAAAGGAGGAGATCTTGAAAGATGGACAACTTAAAATTCCTAAAATCAGTCTCATTTCTCAAATTTCAAATTTCTATACAATTCACAGCGGCCGAGGCCACTGCCATTCGAAAATATAGTTTCACAGAATTCTAGGTCGATTTGGACCACCTGGGACATCCCGATGTCATTCATTACTTTAAGAAAACAATTATTACCCCGCCTTAAACATCCTTCTAAATCGTCCCCTTCAACACGATTTTCCACCTCTTGTTTCTATAATTATTAATTAGTGCTTTGGGTTTATGATAACCACGACCAAGCGATTAACAAGCTTCTTAGTATACAAATTTACTAATCAAGCCTTTTCAAGCTTCCAGTCCGGAACAAAGTTCAGGCATATTTCCATATCATTCCATGGGAAGTTGAAGACATCAAATGTTCACTGCCCTTTAGCTGAAATTTTGAATCCTCGGTGGAGAATTTTATTAAGATTAAAATATGTCTTTATACTCATAAATATATTTATATATTATCAAGTAATAAAATTTTTATATTAATAACAGAATTTAAACTCATAATTTTATAAATCATAAACTAGCTCCTGATCAAGTAGATTTAAATGACATTTGTTGCTAATAAAAAATAACTCAAAGCTCAAATTGGAAGGAAAGGTAGGATTGAGCGAGATTGAACACAGGCCTCTCAAGATTCCAAGCTTAGAAATTGACCAAAAGCCTCACAAATGTTTTTGATTTTCTGGTCCAACAAGTCGCTACTCTTGAATCCCTCTATTCCTCCTTTGCTTCTGTCATTCTCCCCACGATCCTTATAAAAGTTTTCATTCGTTCAACGAGGTAAAGGGAGCATCTGCCATGGCGAATAGTCCAAAATAAAAATTATCACGTGTTTGTCTCGTATTTTAGTCTTTTGGAGCAATTTTGAACCTTCCTCGGTATATTCAGACTACATGTATATCGGAGGTCTTTTCTAAACCTTCCAATAATGCCCAAAGTCACAAATTAATCCCTAGTTTCTAAACCTATCAAACCCTCCCTAGTTTTGAATAATGTTGGTTTAATTTCACAAAATTTGGATCTATTAAGAGTAAATGATAGACTATTTCCAACTAAGTTAACTATATGCGTGAGGGTTATGATCAAACTCTAACCACTTTTTTAAATAATGAAAGCTTCTACCACTAATGTCAATTTGTTGGTTTTAATATTATATATTATTCCTAATTAATTAATATTTATTTATATTATTTTCGCCTGAACTATCTTTTAAAATTAAGGTGTTATAATTATCCATGTTATTACTTTATCTCTACTACATATTTTTTTTATTTATTTAATTAAGGGTATAATTTTTTTTTAAAGACTTAGCGTTTGTTTGATACGGCTTTTTTTAGCCCTTAACTTGACTCCTAGCAAAGAAAATTTGACTTTTTGGTTAAGGTTGAGTGTTTGGTTTGTCTTTTTTTCTATTTGACTTCTGTACAATAAATAACTTTAAAAATGAAGTTACTTTGATATGCTTTTAAAAAAAATTACTTTGCTACTGTGGAGACTGAAAAGAAAATAATAGAAGAAATAGATTGTAATAGAATAAAAGCTCGTTTTTCATTATATCACGAAAATAAACTCACTTTATGAAAGTCAATTACAATAAAAATTTATCTAAACATAAATCATATTATTTTTACTCTAATTTTAATTTGTAAAAGTCAGATAAAATAAAAATTACTTTTACTAATACTATTTCAAATTGAGCCTTCAAACATAAAGAACATTTATCTCTTTTAATAAATATATTTATTAGGATTTAAACTTGTATTTCACCTTAACCGACAGCTTCTTTATTATATATTTAGATCAAGTTTGGATTTAATTATTCTTTTTTAAAATATGATGAATATTTTTATAGAATATTATATTAAATATAAATCATTTTCTATATTTGGATGAAAAAGAACATGGGATGGTAGAAGTCACAATCATACAATGGGCAAGAGCCATGCCTAATTTATGTATCTAACGGGGATCTTATCGTATATTCTCGTAACCAAATTATATAATGTATTATTGGTAGAAAGAATCAATATTTTATTGGTGCTTAGATTGGACTAGTGACTTCTGAGTACCTTTTTTTTTAATATTTAAATTAATTTTTTATGTGAATGTCTCATCCACAGATTGGCTTTACGTTATTATGGGGAACTTAATTGAGTATGATTGTCTCAACTTCTCTTTTATTATTCATCATGTTGCCTATGAGACAATCATATAATAAACCTTTTCCCCAAAAAGAACAATAAAAAATAATGTTACAATCAACCTTTTTCATTGCTTCCATATGTACATGTATCCATCAATATGTAGAGAGAGGGGGGACGAGTCACAACTCACAAGGTTGCTTTCATTTCACTTTTTTTTTGTTTGGTATGCAATTTTTTGAAAAGTGATTTTCCTCATCCATAATCATACTAAATATTTTGTTTAGACGATATTAATATTAAATATAATAAGTTATTAATTATTTTTAAATATAAATATAAATATTTAAAAATTAAAATATCTCTTAAATATCACGACTAGAATCACAATAAAATAATATTTTTTTAAAATTAAATATATTTTAAATAATTATATGTCTCATATTTTTATCGATTAAATTTACTGACTATCAATCTTTTGTTTCAGCCTTATAAAATGTTGCTTATTCATCTGATGTCACCATATGTTGAATATTCGTGAATAATAAAAAAATATATGATTTTTTTTCTCTAGAAAATAGTGTCTACTTGTATTTTATTTATCGAGTTGCAGGGGATTCACTATTGGCGGCGAGAATTGACTGCGGATGATGAACACAACAAAGTGCAAAAGACAATAACATGGCTCCAAAATTTGAATAATAATTTCGTGGTTATTTTCTAAATTCTTCATACAAAAGCAATCTGAATTGAAAATGATGGCAATTTAATTCATTCTTTTTCATTTGATTTAGACAACTTATCATTTAGATTGATCTCTATGATTTAAGTTTAGGGAAGGCTTCGGTGAAGATAACATGATACTAATACGTATCCTATTTAAAATTTATTGTATATTCTTGAGCAAAGTAACACTTATTATTTTAATTTTATTTTTTATAAGTAACGAGTATTTTTATTTTATTTGTGATATAATTTTATTTATAATTTTTTTATTTAATATAATTTTACTTATAATCTTTTTAATTTAGTACAATTTTATAAATAATTTTATTTTTTAAGTATCAAGAATTACACCAAATTAAAATGATTATAGATAAAATTGTACTACAAATAAGATTAAGATACTAACCGCATATGAAAAATAAGATCAGGATAGTGGATGATATTTTACCCTATATGCTTTTTAAACAAAATATAATTTTATAAAATGATGAATTAATTATAAAATTGAGAATCAAGATCAAATATATTTGTTTCCATGTTAAACTATGATTTTTTTTATTGAACATTTATACTATATACGAAAAAGTCCTCTTGCCTCCTCTTCATTTGAATTTATCTTTTTTTTTTCTTGGACAGAGATGAGTTTTAGCTTTTAAGGATAATGAAGTTATTTGGACATTTTGTGAAGCTAAAATATGCGAAGGACAATCATTTTTGATAAAATATAATTGCCTAATAAAAACGCAGATTTTATCCTATCTTTAGATCGTATGTGAATTTAACTCTTTTTTAAAAAATTTTATATCAAACCCAGAAGGTTAAGAGATCTCAACTTTTATGGTTCAACTTATTAGATTCATGTAACATCCCGATTTTTGGTCTAGGAGATCGGGACAGTTCATCTAGGTCCAAGACGAGGAATGTGAGAAATGTCCTAAGTCTCAAGCCTAGGAATTCTGCAGGTAGCTTGATATGGGCTGGCTCCTGTGTAAGATAACCAGATATGGGCAGGTTGTCGAGCCTTTCAATTAATGATGACTCCCGAAGAGTTTAAGGGATGAGTTATTGAAAGAGAATTTCTAGAACTTAAGATGAAGGATAAGAAGATAAGAATAGATGCCAGAAAGAGAATGCAGGGGCAAAATCGTAATTATGGGAAAGATCGGGCCGGTAGCCGATGAGTACCATATTTTTCCAGAAAATAGAGAAAATTATGCTGATCATTTCACTGAACTGTGAAATGTGCATATGAGGTCTCTATGTATATGAAAGAATTAGAAATGTGACCAAGGGTAAAATGGTCATTTTGGAAAAGTGTGCGCGTGAGTGCTTTTTCAGGCTAAAACAGCCCGGTCCGGATAAAATATCTGAAAATACCGGGAGATAGAGAAAGGGATTCCGGGTTGAATGAGGAGTCACAGAATTTTGATTTGAGGTCCCGATTTTTCTGTAAAAATTCCGGAAGATGGGAATTTACAGTTATAATCGGTAAAGGAAAAGCAGTTCCGATAGGGATGATCGGACTGTGGCCAGGGGGCCGTATAGTGTTTCTAAGGCCTTTAGTGACACCAGGGAAGGCCCAGGCCCATAATATCAGTTCAGTGGTAAAAGGGGCCGGTGTCCGGGAAAAAGGTGCGAAATGACAAAAATGCCCCTATGTTATAGAACAGATGAAGAATGAGTAAAGGGTATTTTGGTCATTTGCCTAAGGTTAGACAGTCCAGGGAAGTTATCTGGATAGTTGACCAGGGTCAAAGAATACTCTGGTAAGATGGGAAAAAACAATAATGCCCCTAGACCTAATAAAGTAAAGAAAGAGAGACTAAGGGCATTTTGGTAATTTGCCAAGGGGTGTTTCTTGGGAATCGTGCCATCAGAGTACTTGGGCTGGATCAGAGACCCAAGATGATATTTCTAGGCCCAAAAACGCAGGCCCAGTGATTCAGGGGGAAAAGTGGCATTAAAATAATGATTTAATGACTTCTCAGTAAAGTAAAGTTACTCGGTTGGCACGATAATCGAGGAGGTGATCAGATAGAGTCTTGGACTTATCTGGATAGCATTAGAAGGCGTGAAAGGTCTCTTCCAGGCGCCACATGGCATTAGTCTGGAGAAAGCAGATAAAGCTGAGGACACGTTTTACGAGGCAAGAGACTGGACCGGTGAGTCAGCATGCTGAGTCAGCTGCTGAGGTGTCCAGAATTTCAGACATGTGATAAATGTGGCGCTGAGGTGTCCTGGATGATGTCATGCATGATGCAGTAAAAAGAAATAAAAGAAAATAGGAAATTCCAGGAAAAACCAGGACCACAAGTTCATATGGCTTCAAAATTACAGGAATGCCATTGAAGGAAACTATAAATACCCCCTCCCCCTCCCATTTCATGCATCCCACGGTTTTGAGCCTTTTAGAGAGAGGAGGAGGTGCTAGAGAGAGAAAGTGAGAGGAAGAAAGAAAGAAAGGAAGTTCTGGCGGAGCTGGAAGCAGAATAGAGATAGTAGAGCTCTGCTAAGCCTTTGAGGTGGTAACTAATCCTAGCTTTTATGTAATGGTTTTGTGATTTGTTGTGCTATTGTTTGGTTGGATTGTTGTCTTATATGTTATGCTTGAAGCTCTACTGCAATGCTATGATTATATGTTATTGAGTATGGAAGCACGCAGCATCCTTATCTGTACACAATCACAAGCAAGCACTATCACACTGCATTACATATATTGTTATGATTGTTGCTACTGAGATTCCCCCGAATCTCATCCCCATCTATAACCCATTACAGGGAGGTTATGCTGAAGTGGATTTTGAGAATCCTAGGAGACGCCGTTATGCTGCCGAAGTAAAGACTGAACATCAGTATATGATAAGTATTGTGTACGTAGTGCTGTCTAAGGAGGCTAGAAGTGAGTGGACCTAGCCGGTTCATCTAGTCTTTCCTGGGTACTACGTAGAATGGTAGTTCTCATGAGGGAATTACCGAATCAGTACAGTTCAGTTCTTTGTACAGATGAAGCGTAGCGGTTATGCTGCCGGAGTTTAGGCAGAAAGAGATGTAATAGAGATAGCAAGATTATGTATATGTCTTGTTGTGTATGCCATGCTGTATGACATTATGTTATTCAATGATAAGTGTTGTTTGGCATATTCAATTTATGTATGGTAAATTAAGGGGAAATTCGCAGGTCCTGAGGTAGCAGTGTTTTGACCTCAGATTGACCTAGTAAACGAAGGAGTTTGGCCACGAAATTTGGCAGGCCAGTAGTACACATCTGGGGCATTACGTGGATAGGTAATAAGCCTCATTTGGTTGTGTAGAATGAGATTAATTAATTTTCAAATTAAAGGTCCAGAATAAGGAACTTAAGAGTAAAATTTTGAATTTCTGGGCTTAAGTTAAGATATAATCAAGCTAATATTGCTTCCGCAAGTGTACTCTGAGGAGTCTAAGGAAGGATGTTTCAATTCACGACTAGATTAGTAATAAAATAATTAAATAAAAAATAATTGTATGCCTGTATAATAATATATGTAAGAAAAAAATCATAACAAGTCCAATTATCAACGTAATAACATTACAATATATAAAATTTTCAATAAAAAAAAAATTATAAATGGTATGAAAATATATTGGGCCTTGGTCAATTTTTCATAATTTTAATCTTTTTTTTCTTGAGCCCATTCAGTTTGTCTAATTTCGAGTTTAGGATCAATGGAAGCTCAACTATAGTCCATCTTGACTCAACCATAAAAAAAATTAGTTCAAATCGAGTCGTTAATATTTATATAAATTGGCCCATAACTTAATTTCATGAATTTAAAGTATTTATATAAGTATTTTTTAAATTTGGAAGTATACACTAATCCTAGTAAAAGTATGAAATTTTGATTCATCTAAATTTTTTATGTATAAAAAAAATAAAATATGAAAAAGAAAAAAAAAATTGGAGTGGTCAACCAGATATATTTTCTGTTGTATTATAGGAAGAAGTATCCATAATTTGTGAATAACATGAATTACTATTAAGTTGATTAGTCTCCTCGGAAGAAGTAGTTTCATCAGTCTCTGGTTGATGTTGATAAAACATCCAATTGCCGACCTCCCAACCAATCCATTCATCCCCATAATCCCAATGTTGGTCCCTCCTTCCCTTCATTTGCTCATTACTATTATTATTATTATTATTATAAGCTTCACGATAGTCACTGAATGGATGGTTTTGATTCACTCCCTCGTTGTTGTCTTCATAGCAATCATATCTTCCGTATGCATTTGATTCCCCTCTCAGATATGACATCACTTCCTGCGTTACAATAACATAATATATAATAGGAGGACTATAGTTCTAATCATAATATTTAATGAGACATTCTAACTCCTAAGTATTTAAATTTACGTCTGAGGGTAATAGATGGCTCGCCCTCCCGACATTAGTATCGCCTAGAAAAAACAAATTTTATCCTACCTTTAGATAATAAATGAATTTAACCCTTTTTTAAAAAAATTTATACTAAATTTTTTTTTTTTAAAACTTGTTGTAGACAAGCTTAAAATATCTACTTTCATAGACAATAACTAATCCCCTCATTCTATAATTTTTTTAAAGTGACTCTACTGTTATTCATAAAACTCTTTTTATACAGATAGTTAATTATCGAATTTAAATTAGAGAGATAAATATTACTATTAATAGCATGAGATTATATTAAACTTACAACTTTATTTACCTTAGGTTTAAATTAAGTCTTTGCATAATTTAAAGAATTTATAGAATTTCCATCATTTTTATTTAATTCCGATGCATTTTTATAAATAAAACTTCATAAAATTTATAAATTAAAATTAAACAATAAGGACACAATTCAAATAAAGTAAATTAAAAATATCAAATTTAAAATTGAGGTAAACTATATCGAGCTAGCTATAAACTAATTTTTCCCAAAAAAAATATAATATAACCATTATAAGGATTAAATTTCGTTAATTGCAATATAAGAATCTGGCATTAGTGGCGTTATCATCAAGGTCTCTCTATTCGTGATATAAACCAACCAAAGCTTAATATAATTGATACAGAAGTATATGAACTTTTATAGAAATAAATATCATAATACTCTTACTTTTTAAACATGTTACCATGATATAATTCCAAAAATTACAATTGATAAGCAATTTTTCTCCCATATTTTTCTCACAAATATAGGGAAGAGTTAGAGTGACACCTATTAAAAAAAATAGTAGAGAACCATCTTAAGTGGTTTGAACACATACAAAGAATGCCAAAGGATGTGCCGGTGAGGAGGATAGATTAAATAGTATGGAGTCCGGTTAAAAAGAGTAAAAGAAGGCTAAAGAGAACGCTCAACGAGGTCATTGAACGGGATCTTCTGGCCAATAACCTATCCAAGGATTTAGTTTTTAATAGAGTACAATGGCGTCATATGATCTATATAGCCGACCCTATTTAATGGGATAAGGCTTGTTGTTGTTGTATTTATTTATCTTGTAAATAATAAAATCATATATATCAGCATTTTAAAATGCCAATTCAAATATACTTACCTCGTAGGCTGCATTGATTTCTTCAAACTGTACACCGCAATCCTTCCCTTTGCATACATCTGGATGGTACTGAAAAGTTTTGAACAACAACAACAACTAAATCATCAATATTGATTAATCAAAATAAAAAAAAGGAATAGAAATAAATCAAAACAGACAACTTAATTAACAAAAGATTAATTAGGGAAGGAATTAATGGAACCTGCTTTGCGAGCTTTCTAAAAGCCTTCTTAACTTGAGGCTCAGAGGCACCGGGTCGAATCCTTAAAACCTTATAAGGATCCGTTCCATGAGAATCAAAAGAACAACATGAAATTCGAATCATATTCTTCTTAATTAATCTGTCCCCTCCTCTTCTGATGAGTTGCAGATTAAAAGATGATAATCCTTGTTTAGTGGCCATCATGGCTCTTCACATTTACGAATGTTCAACACCAAATAATGAAACTCTTGAAAGGAATCTATGTGGAACAAACGTAAACTATATTCGGCCTTTTATAGATTTCCTTAAATCTTTTTAAATGCGATGCTATCGAATAGAATAATAAATCATATTTTTTAATACAAACTTAATTCGAGTGGCTAAGTAACATGTATATATTCACAATTTTTGGGTCAAAGTATATAAATTTTAATATTTATATTTACATGAAACGATGCATTCACATCTTTTTGGGTCAAAGTATACATATTTAAAGATAATTAATTATTACATGAATGGTGCCGTGGCGTAGCCGTTATATCTTAGTTTTTAAAAAAAAACATAAAAACTAGATTAAGAAAAATTCAAGTAATTTTAAAAAAAATTGGAAAGATAAATTTTGACACTTATGGTATCGTTTTCTGAAGTATGTATCTATCTCTTTCTTTCTTTCTTTTTTCCTTTTAATCTCTAACTCTTTTTATTTATATTTAAAATTAAAATTATATATCTATATATAATTTAAAATAATAAATAAATAAATTATATCAATAAAATATAGTTTTAAAATAGAAATAAATCAAAATCTTTATCACTTAATCGATACGATTTTTTTTTTAAAAAAAATAATCAGATGAAAATCTTAGATTTGAGATATATATTTTTAAAATAAAAGCAAATCAAAATCTTTATCAATCAATCAATATAATTTTTTAAAAAAAAATCAATCGGATGAAAATTTTCGATTTCATATATAATAATTTTGTATAAAAAGTCATTGATTTATTAGGGCATAAAAATATTAAAAAAGGGAAACATAGTTATGTATTCTAAAAATACTACATCATTTAAATTTTATCCAATTAAAATACAACAATTCACCTCATTTAAATCTTAATTGATCGATAACTTATCTAAAATAATTTATATTTTATTTTATTTTATTAAAAAAATAAAATCTTAATTTGGTTCAAATAGGTTTTTATTTCTTCAAATTAAAGTATTTATTATTTTAAAAAAATAAATAAAATAATAATTTTTTTAAGATGAATCATTAGTTAAGTTATTATATTTTAATTGAATAAAATTTAAATAACGTTGAAATAGAGTATGCAAGTATTTTTCTAAAAATAAGATATCATATTGTAGAAGATATTAATTTGATCAAATTGATCAAATGTGTGTGTGAGTGAGATCTAGGGTGTGTTTGAATTAGCTTTTGGAGAATAGATTATGGGAAGAATAAATTTTGGAGAATAGATTTTGAGAATAATAGATTCTGGGAAGAATATATTTTGGGAATAGAGATATTTGGATGATTAGTAGCAGAATCACTTTTTATATTGATAAATTACAAAAAAAGGTATGATTTAATTAAAAGTAAGAGAGAGGAAAGATGATAGAGAAGAAATGAGAGAGAGAAGAGAGTGTAGAGAGAAAAAGAGAGATAAGAGAAGAGAGAGGAAAGAGAAAAAGAGAGATAAGAGATGAGAGAGAGTGTAAAAAAAGGTAAGGGTATAATAGTAATTGGATAATCCATAACCTAGGTTTCAAACCAAAAGCTATTTTCAGTGGCTTATTCAAAACCTAGGTTTCAAACCGAGGTTTTAGCCAAAATCAATTCTCAACAAAAATGACTGTTTGTGTAAAAAAATTTCAAACCGCGATTTTGGCTAAAATCAATTCTTAGAATTGATATCCAAACACACACTAGGTGTGTGTTTGGGAACACGGTGGAGAATCAATTCTAGGCCAAAACCGCGGTTTGGAAAAATTTTATACAAGCAGTCATTTTTGTTGAGAATTGATTTTGGGTAAAACCTCGGTTTTGAATAAGCCACTGAAAATAGCTTTTGATTTGAAACTTAGGTTATGGATTATCGAATTATTATTATACCTCTACTTTTTCTTACATCCTCTCTCCTCTCTTATCTCTCTTTTTCTCTTTCCTCTCTCTTCTCTTATCTCTCTCCTCTCTACACTCTCTTCTCTCTCCTCTTTTCTCTCTCTTACTTTTAATCAAATCATACCCTTTTTGGTAATTTATCAATATAAAAAGTGATTCTGCTACTAATCATCCAAACATCCTTATTCTTCCCAGAATCTATTCTCCAAAAACTAATCCAAACACACCCTAGATCTCACACACACACACACATTTGATCAAATTAATATCTTCTACAATATGATATCTTACATTATCTGTGACTTGAGAAAACTTTTTTGTTTCCTTCAATTTCAAAGAGGCTTAAAATAAAATAAAATAAAATATTTTTTTGGTACAAAATAAAATAAAAGATTAATTATCTGTTAGGCCAACAACGGGAGTGGGCCCGTTCCCAATAAAGATACAGACGAGCCCAAAAGAAGAATAGGGAGAACAGTCCCATATAAAGGTCCAAAATGAAACGTCCCCCAAAAAATCCTCGTGCCGCTATATTTATATTCAGAGGTTTTGTAAACTTTACTTTGCGAATATGTTTGATACTGTTGTTCCACATCAATACTGTATTCTTTTTCTACACAACTTGTTGATTAGTTTGTTTTAAATTTAAAGAGACAATTAAGTAATATAAGATCTAATTAAAAATTAATCTAGAGAATAACTATCTGGAAGCTATAGCTTTAGAGAAACATGATGGTCTTTAATTTGGAGGCCAAGAAACCTGAGTAATCAGAGATAATTATTCTGCAAGTATGGAAGCATTATGTTCAGCTGTGGGATGATACTACTTTACAATATTTATCTCTGACAAAAAATTTGAACTGGCAACTACAGCCTATGGGCTGGGTCAAACTTAATATAGATGGGGCAATATCTTTGTCTAATAATAAAACTAGATGTGGGGGTGCTCAGAGACCATAATAGTAAATGGATATATGGGTTCACCTATTTTATTGGATCATACAACACAGATGAAGTTGAGGAATGGACTATTTTTAAAGGGTTACAAAGTGCGTATAACAACGAATATAAAAAGATTATTCTTGAGTCTGATACAAAATTTATCATTGATTTGTTGGGGAACATTAATTCAAGGAAAAATAGAAATTTGTTACTATTGCAGATCGACAATTTCTTGTGTAAACATTAAGATTTAACTATACAGTTTATACCAAGACAAGCTAACAGGATAGCATATACGCTTGCAAAAGAAGGGCTTATTAGATATGCTATATTGAGCACGTGTGCTACAAGATTGTAGCAATTACTGACTTCAGAGAGTTTAGGATTTAATTACTCTATAGTTTAAGTAGTTATTTTATTTTTAGGCTCCGCCCTCTCTTGTAACAAAAAAAAATCTTTTTTTTTGTACAAAAAAATAAAATATCTTTTGGCCAATGAAAGTTAACATATATAGTAAAAAACGAACTCATATTCTACAAGGACGCGAGTTCGATTCTCGCTACCGTTATAAGGGCTCTTTTAGTAGGCGCTCTCGTAAGTTCCCTGTAAACGTTCTTTGAGCTCTAGGGCTGTGCCCTAATCTTAGTGGGGGATCGATGCTGAACCTATATAAATTTTCAAGAAAAAAAAATTATCCTTTGTATATAAAAAAATATTTTATCCTATCAATGAGAGTTGACACAGATAGTAAGAAAATGACTCGTATCTTACAAGGACGTGATTTCAATTCCTGTTACTGTTATAATAGTTCTTTTAGTAAGTAATCTCATAAGTCCCTTGTAAGTATTATCTGAACCCTAGAGTTGTGCTTTGACTTTGATAGGGGACTAGTGTCCAACCCACCTAAACTTTTTTATATTAAAAAAATATTTTATCATATCCTGTTAAAGAAGGTACTCATATTTAATGTTTAATAGTATGTCAAATGAAATTATTTTTAATAAAAAGATATTTATATTTATAAAAAAATAATAGATATTAAGTCTAATAAAAAGAATTAATCTAATTTTTTAAAATAAAAAAAGATATTTTATTCTCTTTTTTAAAGATTATTTCAGATAACGCTTAAATGATGTATAAAAGCGAGCCAACAACATCATTTCAGTGATAGAAAAAAAAAAGACCATGATGTAATGCCTTGTAGGGTTCGCATGGGTAGCGCAGCGCCTGTCTAGTTAAAAAAAATAATAGGTTATATTTTATAATCTAATGTCAATTTTATTTGATAAAAAATTTAATTATTTTAGACTGGATAAATTTTTATATCCAAATGATAAAATCCTATTTATATTATAAGATAAAATTGTATAATTATAAATTTTTAAAATAATATTATATTTATATATATCTTCAATAGTTAAATGATATATATAATTCACTAAGAATAAAGCAACAAAAATATAATAATAAAAATTTTAAAATCTATTACATATATTAAAAAAGTCTTGAAGTATAAATAGTTTAGAATAATAACTTTGTATCAATTTTTCCAAAATTGACAAAGACAAAGTATCTGGAAAAAATAAACAATTATAATTTGTAATATAATTATATGATGGTTAGCAGAGTTTAAAACAAAGAAAAAAGAAATCAATCTAGTTATAAATTTTAAATAATATAACTTATCTACTTAATTATTTATATTTATAAAACAACTTTTTAGTCATGAGTAATCATCGTATTTTTCTTTTTAAATATAACATTTAAGATAAAAAATAAAAAAAATAAAAGAAGATGGGTGTATAGACAGCTCTCTGCCTGATGTCTAACCCAATAAAAAAAATAAGCTACAAAATATGCCCTATCCTACATTTTTTTAGCTGGGTAAAACTTCTGCGTATTGAATCGCAAGCTTTATGCATACCATATTGACTTGCATGCACCAAATATCTTATAAGCTGATAATATAGAAGTCTCAAGTTCGAACATTGGCGTATATAGAAAATTTTTGTTAGGAAATTTACCCACTATAGCCAAGTGTGTGATGCGAATCAGATCCGGATATAGTCGGCACAAAATTTTGATAAATTAGGTAAATAAAAAAATATTTTAATAAATTAATTTCTCATGTAATTTGATATTGATGGTAAACTCATGTAATGTATGCTTATGAATAATGATTGCAACTCTTCTTTAGATTAAAGATACCGATCAATTAATGTTATAGGATATTATGTCATGAAAATTAAAAGATTCATTAAATGAATTGATATATCTGTATATATATATATATATATATATATATATATATATAAACAGGCTTGCATTGATTATATTAGAGGACAAGAATTAGAAGCAAAAGTATAAACAGTTTGAGATAAATGATTGGGTAGAACACACGGTTAATATTAATTTTTCCCATCATCATCAACATGAGATGACATTAACATTAAAAATAGTGAAAAATATATACAAAAATATACAATTTTAGTGGGAGTTCCTTTATTCAAAAAAGAAAGGAAATAAGAGGGGGGAGGGGGAGGGGGAGGGGGAGGGGGAGGGGGAGGGGGAGGGGGAGGGGGAGGGGGGGAGGGGGGGAAACCATGATTAGGGCAGCATCAGATCTGATCAAACGTAAGGGTTAATATGGGAACTGTAGTCTCTGATCCCAGCTCCTTCCCAACCCATCCATTCCTCCCACATGTCCCAATCTGGATCGTTCATTCCTCTCATCTGATCATCTTCCCATTCATCCGACGTCTCAGATATTTCCATCATTATTGGTTCCCCTCCCAAATTAGCCATTACAACCTGCATCGCCCAAACCAACAAAAAATTTTTTACAACTAATCTCATAAATTATGGCCTTAAGAATTATACTTAATAAGAATTATAAATAAATTTTAATTTTTTCCTTGAGTATAATCTTTGAAAAATCCCACAAAAATATCTCTAAATGTCAAAATCTAAAAAATGTATTATTATTTACCTATAGAGTAAAATAGGTAAAGTATCACCTCTTATTTTTTAGATATAGCTTAATATTTTAATTTTATTTATAATTTTATTAATTTAATATAATTTTATTCTTAATATTTTTAATTTTATATAATTTAATCCATAAATCTTAGTTCTCTATATATTAAGAATTATATCAAATTAAAAAATTTATGGATACAATTACACTAAATTAAAAAAATTTTAAATAAAATTATATTATAAATAAGATTAAAATAGAAATAAGACTAGGATATTAGATACTATTTTATCCAAATAAAAATAATTTAAAATTTTAAAATTTAAGTGATATCATTTGCAGATCTCCTGTAATCTTTTGGATGATCATGGAGAGGAATCTGAAATGCAGAATAAAATATTACTCTAATATAACAACAATAAATAATAGTTTTAACAGATCACATTTCAAGACTGATTTGGAACCAAATTTATTTCATTAAAAACTGAACATTAATTAATATTTTCCTTTTTATTAAAAAAAAAAACTTACATCATAAGCTTCGTTGATTTCGTGAAACTGCACAGTACAAGCCTTCCCTCTGCAGACATCTGGATGATACTGAAACAAAGTTTAAAACACAAATCAAATCAACATCAATACTTTTGTTTATAACAAGCTTCATCATCCGATTAAAAAAACAAAAAAAAATCAGAATGAAAATTAAAAAGAAATAATTAAGATTAAGAAATGAAACCTGCTTAGCAAGATCCCTGAAAGCCTTCTTCACCTCAAATTCAGATGCATCACGAGCAACTCTCAAAGTCTTGTAAGGATCCGTCACATAAGAAGAAGAATAACTGCAAGAGATCCGAAACTGATTTTTCCTCTTCTGCGATTTCTCTCTTCCTCTCAACTTCAAACTCGAAGACGATGACGATACCTTTCCGGCAACAATCCCGGCACCGGCGAGAGCAGCCATTCAAACAAACAAACACAGATAAAACCTCAAGCTGATTCAATTGATGTTTCTTTCGTCGGAAAGAGGAAATGATTCTTATAAGAGATCGAAGGACAGAGTCGATCAAATTGGTTTGATTGGGTTAAAGATCAATGTGAAATGAAATTGAAATGGGAATGCGAATATATAAATATAAATTTAGAGGGAAGAAGAAGAAGAAGATACGGGACGATGTAGTCAGATCGATGTGGGTTTTCAGGGTTCTTATCCGTTGGCGAAAGGGTGACGTGGAGGTCATTTTTAGTTTCGTGGA
Source organism: Leucaena leucocephala (assembly GCA_037074615.1). Classification (NCBI taxonomy): domain Eukaryota; kingdom Viridiplantae; phylum Streptophyta; class Magnoliopsida; order Fabales; family Fabaceae; genus Leucaena; species Leucaena leucocephala. Next base: position 17,092,825 of record CM073555.1, on the reverse strand, counting down.
AGAGTCATTTGGATAAACAAAATTTTTAATGTTTTTTTAAAAAAAAAAATGAGAGAGATTCTGGTTCTTATCTTATCTGTTTATCTATCATCCCTTTGAATAATTACTCTAAATAGGACTGCTCTCCTGTTTTACTTATTTTATTTAAACATATAAAAAGCTATAATTCTTGCAAATAAAATTAAAAAAGGGAAAATGATTAAAAAACTCCATAAATTAATAAATCTTAAATTAAGATTCTAAATATTATAAATATTAAAAAAATAATCAAAATATCGTTAACTATATTTGATGTTCATAAATATTTTAGTTATTTAGTTCTGAATTATAAAGTTTTAATTTAGAATTTAATATTTTTTTAATATTTATAATATTTAGAGATTTAATTTATAATTTATTAATTTTTTTAAAAAAATCAAGATTTTCCCATTAAAATAGACCAATTTATGGATAAACAACACAAATAGAAAGAAGGTCATAAAGAAAAATGACGGGTAAAAATATGAGATGAGGGGACACGTGTCAAAAAATTGAGAGGATAAGGAACTATTTTAAGCGTCAACATATATAGTGAAACTGAAAATAAGGGAATAGAGAGAGGGAGGGAGGGCGGAAGGAGGGGGGATTTTAGTTGTGGATAAGAGAGGATGTGGGACGTACACGTGGCAGTCATGCAGGAATAATAGGGAATATTCTTCCTATAGGACAAAGCTTGAGGCTCCCCACTTTGGATCCAATTAAGGATAAAAATAAGTCAAATTTTTAATAAAGGCTACAGCTTAAGTTTGACAAAGTGGAGAGTATTTAATAAATGTGATTTTATGTCTATTTAAAAAATTTTTAATTTAAATAGACTAAATTTTACTTTTAAAATTGAGCTTATAAACTTAAAGATCCAACATATTTAATATTATTTATATATATATGTACTCGCACTCTCTCTAAATAGTCTATTTAAAATTTTTTATAAATAAATATGTAAATTTTTTTTGGGTACATAAATATATAAATTTTAAAATATATTAAAAAATTATATTTTTATAAACTTTAGTCCGTTTAAAATTTATTTACAACTTTTAATACTTAAAATTTAAAGTTTTTTAAAAACATGTATTAGAATAAATAGGTCTCTAAACAAATTTTAAGTCTATAAACCTTCTACGGGCTTGGCCTAAATTTAAAAAAAAATTATATATAAACTCATGTCTAAATACATTTGTAACATGCTCAAATTTATTTAACTAAAATCTAACTTAACCTAGTCAGTTTCTATCTTTAAATTCAATTCAATGGTCCAATGTTACTCCCCACGTGGTCGCTTTGTACATTACGTGGCACCTACACTGTTTTTTATTTATTTATTGTACTTGTAATATGCTCTTAGTAAATTATAAATGCGTTTGTTTTTCGTTCTGGCTGCAATATATAAATGCAATTATGTTGCAAAAAGAAAAAAGAAAGAAGAAGAAGCAAGAAGGGAATAATACCTTCTAGAATTCCATTGTGTGTGTGAGTGTGTGTGTGTGTGTGTGAGAGAGAGAGAGGGACCCAAATCAGTTTCCAAATAATCAATTTCGAATTTGTCTCTCAATTTAATCATTTAAGATAAATAAACTTAATTTTATCTCTAACAATTTTGGGGCCGGTTATATGATCCCACTGTAACCAAAAACAAACACTTTTGTTTAATATTATAATAACTGAACTAACTTGACCATCAGGTAAAAAAAAACACTAATTTGGCCTAAAAAAACAAAATTTAACTAACTATTAAACTAGTTGAAGTTGTGATTTACTGTTTAATATAAGTGTTTACTTATAAATAAAATATTTTTCCTATACTTGCTATAAAAATTAATTAAGGAATTGATCTTGATCTTAAATATAAGACATATTTTTTATATTTTTAATTTTTTTAAAATTATCCCTATTAATACTCTATCAATAATAATTAAATAAGAAATAAAAGATAAAATTAAAAAAGATGATTAAAATATTTAAAAAAATAGTATATTAACTAATTTTTTTAATATAATTAAAATAATTAAATATGTCATATATTAAAATTTAGTTGAGAAGTATAGTTTGAATAACATATTATAAAAATAATTACCCTAAATCCTAAAAAATTGTTACTAATTTTTTTTATTAGGACAATGAGAACACAACCCATAGAGAAGGGACCCACACAACTAACCTATTGGCAACACAGGACACAGAACCATGACTTCTTTATGAGAGACGTCTTACCCTCCAGAATGGGGTAGGGAGGGCATTCCCAATGTCAAAGGCATCATCAGCATCTTGTTTCTCAAACATATTTAACCGTAGGCTTAAGTTTAACCAATCTGTTATTGGATCAAATCAAACAGGTTAATGAAGACTCAATTTGTATTTTTCACCTCCACTTATCAATAGAAACAAATTGCTTACGAATAATTTATATATTGATATTGATTGTAGAGTATATTTAAGCTTATAAATATCAATTGCAACCTTCCTCTAATTCATATATATTTTGATTCATTATAGGTTATATATGGTATGAAAGGATCACCAACGGAGGTTGATCTGAGTGGTAAGTGACTCGATATCACTTAAACGAGGTCTCAAATTTAACTTTTGGCGTATAAAAAAAAATTCGTTGGGAAACTCCCTCACCATAACTAGATGCGTGACGAGGATCAGATCCAGATATAATCGGGGTAAAATTTTGATGAACCGGGTGGACAATAAAAAAATGTTATAAAGGGGTCAGATGCAATATTAATAGAGGTTATTAATTAATTAATTAATTTATCTTAGTAAAAAATTTCTCCCTCAATTGAATAAATATGCTTTAAATAGGAGCGAAAAGGAAATTCCAATTTCGGTGAGGACAATTAAAAGCAAATGGATAAATGATTAGTTTAAAAAGAAAGAAAGGAAGTATAGGTAGTGTAGCCTCTGATCCCAGCTCCTTCCCAACCCATCCATTCCTCCTCTCACATTTCCCAATCTGGATCGTTCATTCCTCTCATCTGATCATCATCTGACGCCTCACATCTTTCCATCATAATTGGTTCCCCTCTCAAATTAGCCATCGCTATCTGCGGTCCCCAAACCAATAAAATTACCACTAACTTTACTTTGTGAATTAAAGCGAAAGATAATAACAGGTTGAAATTCTATGTGAAATTCAACCCCATAACTTTCAATATAATAGCAAAATTACATATTACATAACATTATGCCCTTTCATTTATAACAAATTACAACTAATTAACCTTCTATTTAATAGGACTTCTCTCCTGTTTTACTTATTTTATTTTAACATATATATCCTAATTTTCTATTAAATTGAAAATTGAATAAAATTAGGGTGGTTAAAAAACTATTTTTTTTGCAAATATAATTAAAATAGACCACCTTATTGATAAATTAAACAAATATAAAAGAAGGGGTTAGATCTCTTAGTGTGTATAGAAAAAATCTTATAACTAACGCTAAAATATCTTTAAAATATTTATAATACAAGTGAATTAATTACTATTTTTAGGGATGGATAATCTAAGTTTAAAAGAAAAAATGCAAAAGCTTGAAAAAGTGATAAGGAAAAATAACGGTAGAAAAATGAAAAGAGGCGGCACGTGTCAAAATTGGAGAGGATAAGGGAGAATGTGGAACGTACACGTGGCAATCATGCAGGAATAATAGGGAATCTTCATCCTAAAGGAAAAAGGGTTGAGGCTCCACACGTGGATCCAATTCAATGGTCCAATTTTACTCCACACGGGGTCGATTTGTACATTACGTGGCACCTGCACTTTTTTTAGTGTAATTATTGTACTTGTAATATGCTATTCGTAAATTATTAATGTGTTTGTTTTTTATTCTGGCTATATCGTAAATGCAGTTCCGTTGCCCGGGAGACAATGCAAAAAATGTGAATAAAACATTACGTCCTAGGATTCATCCTACAATTTAACCCTCATGGGAAAAAATATATAATTATACATAAAATTATTAACTTAAATTCCAAGATGTTAAGTATCTTCTATTCATTTTCCCCGGCCATTTCTTTTTTTTTTTTTTACCCACTCAATTCACCAGAGCTTTACTCCAACTATATCCGAATCTGATCTGCATCGCGCACCTAGTTATAGTGGATGAGTCTCCCAACAAAAATTTTCTGCATACGCTAAGACTCAAACTCAAGACATCGCTTAAACGATACCGAGCTGTTTACCATTTGAATCAACCCCGTTAATTACCCGGCCATTTCTGTTAAAAAAATATCGATCAATTGACTATAAATGGTCCAAGATAAAAACATAAAATATTTTTTTTAGACTGAAAAAACATAAAAAAGTTAAACTTTAAAATATAAAGAGGTTATATGCAACTAATCTAAAATTTTAGGGAGTTTTATATAATTTAATCTTTTTTAAAAAATCAGCATACCGATGTACAAGATAAAATATACAAAAATCTTCATATCAATAAGCCAGGAAAAATATAGTTTCAGGACAATACTGGATGACAAATTAATTTGAAAAATGTCATCGAGCTTCACTTCAATTAATGGCTTTGGAGTTTGGACTCAAAAAGGGCTTAACCTTCTTCATCTTTATAGTTTCCATACATTCACAAATGTACAAGACCTACAACATACCATCATACATTTAGAATAGAATCTCCTCTTCAAATCTGGATATGAGATAGCCCCATGATTCGTCTTCTCCTGTATTAATTCTTCATTCATTCAACATATTTGCATTAAGAAATTGACGACCATCTAATAATGTCTATCTTACAACTCTTTCACTTAGCGCCTGTTTAGTTTAATAGGGACAGTTACTTACTTCCACCAAAATTATGGCTTTGTCGGTTTCCAACGTGAAACCAAACACTCCAACAAGCTTTTGCACACCTCTTTTTTATCTGTGGGTGACAGAGTCTTGCTGGTTAATGGCAGAATCTCCAACTGAATTTGAAGGCCTTTTGAACTGAATCAAGATCATGGTCATGTTGTCACATCCCAGACCCCCAGCAGCTGGTGCCAAGCACCAATCCAATACTCTTTCACATACTACTTTTAGATCGTTTTCCTGCATAGTTATATATATATATAATTTTTATACAACTCTAACATTCCAACTGAAAAAAGCCAAATGATGTAATCAAAAGTATTTTCAATCTGCAAAAGAAACGTAGAATAAAGACTTACTGTCTTTAACTGTTCATGTATGAAGTCCACAAGATGTTGGCTTGACATGCAATCCCTATTTATACGATGCAAGAAGCATAGTGTCAAATGGATAGTGGACGAAGTTCTGGAACTAGATAGCAAGAAGTCATGAATGCTACAACACAATCAAGGAACAAGTTCATATAGTAGCGAAATTTGTTTCTACACCTAAACATAAATGAGCATCCATCTTCATTCTTCTTAAATCATGGAATTAAAACAAGGGCAGCACTGTCTAGGACATGTACAATGACAAATATTACTTCAACCGTAAAAGATGGAAGACATTGCTATCAAAGCAAGCTTAGAGCAGCGTACATGAGGACAAAGTCACATGGCATTTTGATAAAGCTGTTGACAATATTATATTATTGAAGAAAATTTGGCCAGAAACAGCTACCTTGAGTGTTTTGAATCAACAAAAAGGGCCAAAAAGAGAGAGAGAGAGAGACCATTTTGGATGAAAAGTCATTTAGAAAATAATAAAAACTAGATCATAATAGCTATGACTATCAAAGGAGTTTCAAAAGGAATTTGAGGAACCTAGAAGCTTTACCATATTCCATCACAAGCTATTACGAGAAACTCATCATCATCACAAAGTTCAACCTATTACACAGAATAAAAGAGTAATTAGCGCAGAGCAAACGAAAGAAAAGAACGGGAAAAGAAATAAAGGAGAATGTAAAAGATAGCAGCAGTAGCATATGCTATACCTTATCTTTCGTTTTTTAAAAAAAATAAATAAATGGTACACTATTTTATCAGATGAACAGAACATATTCACCAAAAGAAAAATCCCACTGATATTAACCCTTTAACCTGTTTATTGCGCATAATGCACAGACAATATGCTACTTACAGAAGTTAACTCTGGATCAGCAGTTACCATCTGCTTTTCTGCAGGCAAATGCTCGTTTTCCTTGAATTCAATATCTCCTGTAAAAGAAACAATTGTGTATTATATACAACTAGACACATTTTTCATGCAGTGTATGAAGTATGAGGAATAAGTCACATTATTCATGATTAGTGAATAATTTTGGTTGCTATCGATTTTTTTTGTTCTATTACTGATTGGGAGTAATGAGGCAACCTACATCAAGACGACAATTATTAAAAATGAAAAGAAAAATATCTCGTAATTTCCTTAACATTAATAATTAACAGACAATAACAATAAATTTACATTACCAATTGCTCTAGTCAAGTTTAAACTTCCATTGACACGTCCAAATTGTATAAAACCACCAGCTTTTAAAATCCTGTATTTTTCAACCTCGAGGTCAGGCTTGTGATCTTTAGTTAAATTATGTGCCTGCAAACAAGACTTCATTGGACCAAACATACAAGAATTGCGAAAGATTAGTTGTGCCCTGTGGTCAAGGCAGCATTTCAGACACCCAGCTCAGAAATTCATAAACTTGATGACTGGATGCACCAAACATAGAGCACAACGATGGGCAGAGGCATGCTGCTTCTAGATGTCAAAATTATCTTTTGATATAACCATCTAGTGCACAAGAGTGACAATCACCGCCCTTCAAACCATTGCAGAAGAAATGTGCATAAAACATGATTCGCTGAAAATGCTTGTCCCTAGTTAGAAAATGATCCTACAAAAGAACTGTACCACACAAACAAGCAACCTTTATCACTCTGTAAATTCTTTAGATAACTACTTTCCCTGACTTTCCCTATCCTCATTCCAGATCAGCACCTGCATTTGCTGCATTGGCCATATAATAAAGATTGAGGTTTACCACGAGGAAGTGAAAGTACCTGGCCCTTCCTTGATAACACGCAGCGAGAATCACCAGCATTTGCAACAAGAAGATGGTTTCCTTGGTTGACTGCAACACAAGCTGTGCATCCTGCCTTTGGTCCCCTGAAACCACAATGGGGCCCCTAATTTGCAGCATAAAATTTCCTCAGTTCAACATCAACATTTTTATAAAGTGGAATTAGATACTTGTTTGCCCAACATCAGACCTTACACATATTTTAGCTTCAATTACTAAAGTTACTAAACTAGCAAGAAGTTTCTTCATATTTAACCTTTAAACTTCATTTCAAACTGCAATGCAGTCAACATGAAGTTAAGTTAAAAGTTACTACGGAAATTATAACATCAAAGCCAGATTATTCACAATCATTAAGACACTGTGTAAATTTAAAAGTTATTCCGTAACCACACATTCTACAATTAGCACCCGCAGTTTAGAAAGGGCGTTATATTGGAATTGCTTTTTCTTCATTTATATCAATACCAAGAGGCATATTGATGAGAATGACTGAATTTAAGCAAAAATTATCTGGGCTTTTGAAGAATTTCATTGATCAATAAAGAATAAGGAGAAAGCAAAAATGCCAAGGTGAAATAAACAGCATTTACAGCCTATGTGTCATGAAGGCTTGGAGCAGACTTTTGCAATTTCCAACACTGAATTTGAACTTAAATGGATCTGCCTCAAAATCTTTAAAACATGCATGAATAATGACATACCATTAAGTTAGAATAACATACATCTGTGGAACACCACTCTTATTAGTTACCTCGTCACAAGCCCAGTCATCAACATGGCCATTGACTGCACCACTCTTTGGAGTCCTTATAAACCAATTTCTCATACCAAAAAACTTTTTGGATTTTTCTCCCAAGATTTTTAATTCTCTCCGCCCTCTTTGTCCACACATCATCTCATCCATTCTACCAAAAAAGGAGGGAATATGTAAGAAATAGAGCACAGTTTTGACTTTCAACAAAGGCATTTTTGTCAAAACTCCATAACCCATAACAAGTCTTGGTCATCAAGCTTTCACATCAATAAAAACTTAAATGCGTTATGCGTGATTGAATTTCAACCATGAAGGAAAATACTTGTGTCAATTATGAGCAATTATCATTTCAAGAAAATCACCATGTCAGTCAGGTGGTGAAATTCTTGTTTTAACTTGAACAATGGATGATAACATATGATCTCAGCTAAAAGGAGTCAGCTCAAGTTGCCTCTGAATTTTTAGCATCTTACAAGAGCGTTACAAACTGTCAATCTTTTGATTGCATAGATAAAATTTAATAAATTTTTACAGTGAGATGAACTATTTGAGGAGAAATAAGAAACGGAGAAAAAAGGGGGATTAAAGACAATCTTTTATAACTTCCAATAACAGGCTGGAAAGAAAAAAGAAAGGAAAATGCTGAGCACTAAACATCATGGTCTTGAGCCTAAGCCATGTCAGGTACCCCTATCCCACCTCTTGATCCCTCGACAACCATTGATGAAAAAGCATACACCCATAGAATGGGAAAATTTAAAATATAAACAATTAATAATAAAGTAACCTGAGAAAAGAGTTTTGTAAAGATGTGCCTAAATCTCCAGCTAAATAAGCTTCATCCTTAAGCACCTGTTGGTGTAGATACTTGGCGCAGAATTTAGCAACAGCTTTACCTGAAAATTTGTGCACATAATTGAGGGCTATAAAATACCAGCTGCTGGCCGGTAACTATGTTGAATATGTAAGCCCTACCAAATCAATTTTTCAAATAATTTAAGATGTATTGACATCTCCAAGCATATTGAATAAGCTCTAATCAACACTAACTGGGTCTAATCCCCCAACAATAGCAAAGCATGCAGCTATATCAAGGCATATTTTTTCCCATGTTTCACTATAATATTGGTCAGGCCAACAAAAGGCCAAAAGCCTAAAATTGCAAGAAAACATATGTGGGATTACAAAATCATTCCAGGTGTGAATTTAGAGGATTGGGACAGGTTCGGCATGTCTTTTCAAATTCAGATCTGACCTTGGACAAGCCTAACACACTGTTGTGTTGCAAAAGATATGACAAATATTATTGAAAAATCAAAGGGCAGATACTAACCTCCATGGCCATCATAAACACCAAAGAAAGATGTAGACTCATCTAAATCAGGATAGGCAGCATGCTGAAAAGCAATGGAAAAAGTAAATTTGTATACAGTTAGAATAGACCATCAGTAATGGATAGGGCTTATGCCATTGTACTTTGAATAGTTTAGCATAAAGCATGTACTGCATTTCACTCCGTTTATTACATATGGGTACATAAATAGAATGACAACAACTGATCGGAGACAAGTTGCTACTTTACAAAGAAATTATCTCTATTTTTCTCCCATCCCAATCTCCATCTCTCAATATATTGTCCCCATTGAATAGAATAGGTCATGATATATCATAAGCCTAATGAATTACAAATGATAAAGGCATTAGAAAAGCAAGTTGCATTATATCCACCAAACAATCTCTTCAAAAGATGTTCAATTTCCTACCCAAGTAGAGGAATGCTAGAGAGCTGTGATTTATCCCTCTGTAAATTTCAAATTTTTTAGTAGTACTGTAGCACATGCACCTCAATAGATAGATTATTATCATGATTAACGTCAACAAATAAGCGATACCTTTACTCTCTTGATCATAGCAGATAAAAAATATAGTTACCTACAAGTTCACACAAATGTAAGATACCATATCTTTTTAATGACTTATAAAAGAAGCACAATGATTAGAAACTTTGTTTTTTGGTAGAACAAAAATTTAGGAGTTAGAAAGCTGGTTCCAGCTACAGGGAAAGACGCACCACAGTTGGTGGATGCCTCCACAAAACATCACAAGTATGAATGGAACCAAACACGCCTTGGTCAAGGGATCTTGATCCTACCAAACCATTGGAGTATGAGTAACTAGTACGGCTAGCATTGGTTTTTGTAAACTGCAGCTAAATTAACTTCGTCGCACTTACATTCACACATCTCCAAGTCTGTTTCATTGATAAGAATTTTCATACGTGACTTGCCCAACCTATGCAGGATGAAATGATAGCATCTAGAAGATAGAAAAAAACCAACCTATGCAGGATGAAATGATAGCATCTAGAAGATAGAAAACAATACATTTCAATAATCTGCCTACTAGTTCTGTTTCAGTCACTAAGTTAAATTGTCAATCAATCTCAAGATTTTCCTATCCTGTTGCACTTGTTTATCTGATTAAGCTGGAGACAAACCCGCTCGTGTTTTCTGCAAGCACATCATTTATGCACAACCAAAATGATATCTGAATCATTTAATTGTCGGTTAATAACGATACAACATGATTGCACCAAAAAATGAGCATGCTGCATGCCAACTAACAAAAAAAATCCGCATTACATAGAAGTACAACAGAAGGAAAGAAAAAAGTACAGACAGCATCTTCCATGGTTCTACGCCACCCTTGCATGGAAGATAAACCATAGCGAAGCCGGTCATTCTCGCCATCTTCAGAGGCCTTTTCTGTTTTCGGACTGCTGAGGTATACACCCATCTCCAACTACTACAACACAAAAAGCTAACATTGAACCGCGCACACACTGAGAAGAAAGACTTATTACGCATGATCTATGAAAGAGACAATAGCTCTAAATATTACATTCAGGGTCCTAAATCAAGCCATACAATTCTATCTCCAAGAAACCAGAAACCACATGGCAAAGAAGAAGACGAAGAAGAAAAGGCGCGCACAAGATATCATTCCCCCAATTTCGTACCAAAAAACGGTAATAATTCAAATCATCCACCATTGAAACAAATAGACGATCAAGAAAAAAATTGGCGACGTAAATACTCATGGAAAATAAAACTCAAAATAGGAAGATTAAGAGAAAGCGAATAATCCGTACAGTAGTTTCCGGAAAGGGAAAGCGAGCGATCTGCGGATCCCTGCAAATCCAAGACGCTCCGTCCGAAGAAGAAAGACTAAACTAATTACTAATTTTACATTATTATATTCGGTTTGTTTATTTAAAATCCTCAAAAGTAATTATTTATTTTTTATAACCTTTATTTAATATTTTTATTACAAGTAAAATAAAATGATGATCATTTGATCACTGTTCATGGAACAGTGAAAAAACCCCGTGGGCCACCGACGTTTTTTTTTCCTAAAATAAATATTTTTATTTACATTATTTCTTCTGTTTTCTTATTTTATTTTGTAACGTAGGAATGAAATTAAATATAAAGTCCGTTAGGTTAGATGAATCGTATGATATTATTATTTTTATTAATTATTAAATTTTTAAATAAATTATTAATAAAAAATTATTAAATTTTTAGATAAATTATTTTAATAATAATTTTTTAGTTATAATTTATCGCTTTTGTGCATATTAAAAATATAGAGACCTATTTACTAAAAAAATATAAACACTTTTATTTATTTTTGTACCTATGACCTATTGCCTGTTTGATTTTAAAAAAATAAAATACTTTTAGATTTAAATTATGATTTAAATTTAAAAGTACCCAAATACTTCTCTTAATGGCAAAAATATTTTTAGCTAAAACTATAGTTTGAGGTATTTGAAACTATAGTTTTATATAAGCAATAGCCACCAATTTTTCAAATAATTTTTAGATATTAAATATGGAGAATGATATTTTTAGCCCTCTAAATTTTTATCATCTTCTTATCTCTCTTATTTTTTTAATTATCATTTTTTCTCATACTCTTTCGAATAATTTATCTATAGAAAAATTATTATGGTAATAACTATTTAAACAATTTATTTTTTTTTAAATTACTTTTCATATAAAATATATTTTTCAAAATCACTTTAATTTTTTTTTAAAAAAGTTAAACTAAACACGCCCCTATTTAATAAAAGCGAATTTGAAAACTCCATAAATAAAAAAAATATATGATATCGTTAAAATATAATATAAAAACATTTTTTAAAATGTCAATAATTACGATTAGGCGTGCTTTATTTTTTCAAAACAAAACAAAATAATATTGAGAGTTGGGATTAGACTAACTTGAGCCTACCATGGCTAACCTGTCAACCTGCTAGATTTTTTTTATAATCTTTTCCATTATGAATTTGTAATAATATCTAAAATAAAATTTTATAAAAATACATCACATAAGTTATTTATAAAAATAGAGAATTAAAAGATTACAAATATGAAATATATTAGTCTACATAATAGTTAACTGAAGTTTTAACTCTCAATATTAATTAGATTTGAACTATTATCTAAAACTGTTAAAATATTTATTTCTTTAACTTTGTTACTGTCTATAGATAAATTTATCATAAGTAATAATAAAATAAACTGAGTATATAGTGCTGAGGGAGGCGCTGCTAAAGTGAGTGAAAGTAATTAAGTAAATATTAAAAAAATATAGTAAAATTAAAAAAAAAAAAGAGTTAATCTGTCAAAGTTATGGGTTAGGTAGGTGCGGGTCAAAAAAAACTCGTATTAAAATAAGCTAAAATTTAACTAGCCTAACTCACTATTTTCTAATGGGTTAGCGAGTTCTAACCTAAATTCCTAACTCTATCTATCATCACAGAGCACCAGAATTGATTCGTGTAAAGAGATAAGGCAAGGCAGTTACTTAGGTAATAATTAACATCATGTCATTAGCCTTTTGCTTTCGTGTATATTTAAAAATTGATATTGACATTTGTTTTCAGTTTTTTACCATTTTTAAAATTGGCATGTGACAAGAAGGGTCTAGGGACTTACCAATTAGTTGATTTCGTAGGCTTTACTTCACTTTTCTCACCCACTGCGGGCATGCGTGTGACCAATATAAGCTTACTAGTAAAATGAATGACCCCTTGGAATAATTAACATTGACTAAAAAAAAGAGTTCTTATATAAATATTTAGAAACTATTTATCAATGACCATATGTCATATTCTTAGCAAGTAAATCAACACTTAAGTGTTTTAGCTTCTTTTTTTGTTATAAAGTCAATGTGGGTTGAATTCTAAACAACTGTCAAAGTTACTAAGTTCCATTAGTCAACAAATTTTAATATAATTAATAATAAGTTAATTTATAACCTATAAAATTATTATGAGTTTAAATTTTATTGATATGAAGATTTTATTAATAAATATTTATAAATATTTTTATAATAATTTTTTAAATTTAAAGACATATTTTAAGTTTAATAAATTGTGTTTTCATTTACCTAAATTTTTAGAATATATTAAAAAAACTAAGAGTAGGATAGATGTCAGATCATAAGTAAATTGGTGTTATTTTAGATTGTGATTTGAAAATGGGACCACGTGTGTGTGTGTCTCCTTTAATGTGATTTTAAAATTGAGTGGAGAAGGAGGTGGTAGAGATAAGAGTTTCGCTGCCTATGTTCCTAGGTCAAAGCAAAGGGGCTATAAAAAGAATTTAATATTATTAAATGTTATTTAATGTGGATACATACTACTCATCATCCTTTTATAATTTTTATGGATTTAATTTTATTATTTTGTTCATCTGAATTGTAAAATATTAATTTATTTCTTAATATGCTGATAATTTGACATAATATTATTTTTTATCTAATTATTACATTAATGATTCCGCCAACAATCTAACATGTTAAATAATAAAAATCGTGATTCCCTGACCTCTTGGATTGGGCGTTCCATCATACCTTTCAAACATTGTTAATAAAATTATCAGAGTAAAGTAGCATCTTTACTATAAAATATATTTTTTAAATCAGTTAAAAATGATATTCTATATCAAACTATAATTCTATAGATATAACTTTTATAGATAATTATAGATGATGGAGTGTATGTTTAGTAACAACTTAAAATGTAGTCTTAAAAAAGTTTTTAATCCAAATTTTAATTTAAAAAAATTTTAAAATAAATAATCATATTTATCTAAAAGAGTTTTTAGATTAAATTATAATTTAAAATAAATATTTTACATAAACTACTGAAACTAACTTCTAGAATAATAAAAAAATTTATAGACTACCAGATTATTATTTTATCCTTATTTTTTCTTACACCCTCTGTTATCTCTTATCTCTTATCTCTTCTTCACCTTCTTTCTTTTCTCTTCTCTTCTTTTTTTACTTTACCTTCTCTCATCTTTTATCCATATTCTCTCCTCTCTCATTTCTTCTATTTTTAATAAAATCATATTCTTTCTAATAATTTTCTAATTATAAAAATCTTTATAATAATAACTATCTAAACACAATTATTTTTTTCATAAGTTTTACTAAATTTTTTTTTAAATTGTCTAAAAAAATCTTTTTCAAATTCTTATCTGAATAGTCCGGAGTCAACTGGTGTAGATAAGAAAAATAAGACATGGTTGATACAAGAGTCGTGAAGCATTACACGACCCCATGAAAATTCAGCATATTTGAAAATTTCCAACCCACTTTTGTATGGATAACTTTCGCTGCATTTTACCTATGAGATACTGCTGATATCACTTATTCGTAATCCATCCTTAGTACGTTCTCATATATATATATATATATATATATATATATATATATATATATATACTATGAAGGTAAAATTATGTGCATTATTATATTGTATTTACCTTAAACATCATAATCATTTGGGGTCTCATGGTGGTGTTATTTGTTTGTGAAGTATCTACGAGTGGACCTAATGCTTTGTTGAGGTGTTTTGGGATAGACCTTACATATTTCAATTACTTCATTTTATCTTTATAATAAAATTAATAAAAAAAATGAATTAAGTGCTTTAAAACTTTCTCTTTTTCTAATAACAAATTTGTCACCCTCAATTGGAAAATTCCGAACTGTCCAAATTAATTAGCAAGAAAAAAAAAAGCAAGGACAAGGGAGGTGGCTGTAGAGAATTAGATTATTAAAGAGATTCTAAATTAATACTCATTTGATTATTATAAGGTCTTAATCCACTTTATTTTTATATTTATTATTTTTTAAAAATTAATTTTTTTAACTTATAATCTAATACATAAAAATAAATCTGGGGTTAATGTCATTTTTAGTCTTTTAAATTTGAGTACATTTTTACTTTATAGCTTTTATCTAAACTAACGACTTTTTACCTTCCCTTTACTATGGATTGCTCACCAAAGCAAAACCAAACGTACACTATCATGGTAATTAGTCCCTAATCATTATTAACATCCCTCCTAAATCCAACCAAACGAGTCCTTAAAGTTTCTCTTTTTTTAAAAAAAAAAAAGACAAAATGACATATAAATAAACAGATATCTTAGAGTGTTAAAGCATAAATCTATTATCTATTATATATATATATATATATATATATATATATATATATTTATATAAGCCTCAAGCAGGCTTCTTTAGAGCGATGCATGTGGTGTAGCCAGAAACTAGCAAATTAATTTTTATGAATTTAATAAATTTCATAACTCCCAATTTTTTTTATTTAGTGAGTTAACCGCTACAAATTTAGTTTTTATTTTTTTTATATGAGCAATAATTTAAACTTCTATTCATTCTTCATGTTAAATCTTAAATTACTATCTATTGTTTTAAATGGGAATAATCCGTAGTTTTTATTTGAATTGAAAAGATTTAATTATTTGTACTATTTTATATTTTAAATTTAAAAGAATGATTTTGCAATTTTTAATGGATAATGAAAAATTTTATTTCAATTCAAATTTTAAAGTATTTTATTTTTGATATTTTGAATTAAAATTATACTTTATATTAAATTATAACAAAAAATATATACTATTTGTGCATTAGATTAATCAAAATATGAAACACAAATTAACTTTTCAATTTTAAAAATCGATTAAATACTAAATTTTCTAATAAACCTCATAATCCAACCCACCCAGAGATATGTGTATAAATCGTTCTAATTCAACGTATTTTAAATATCAAAATAAATATTTAAATATTTGACTGTTGTTACCCTTTTTATAGTTATATAAGGTTTTTGTATATTATTTTAAATGTTGGAAATAAAAGACTCACAAAATAGTGGAGAGGAAGTTTAGTAACTGGCATGGAGATTTAATATTTAATAATTCTGATAAACTTATTCTAATTTAATAATAAATAGATAATGTTTAACTATTTTGCTAACCCTCGCTCCATCCCAAAAATATCGCTGCACAACTTAAGCCTTTAACCCTCATTGTTCCCATTATTCGACCAATAATAATTTTATATTTACACCATTTACAACAGTTATCAAATTAAATTAAATATAAAAAATTGAAGATTATATGTGAATTTTAGTTGACTATTTTATTTGGATTCAATCTTTTATGTTCTTATTCAACAAGTAATACATAGGTCAAAAGAAAAAGGACCTACATAGGTAATTATGAGAACATTTGTTTAATAAAATAAAACCTAATTTCATAAAATGCTTTTCAATGATACATTAAAATGCAATGTTACAAATGTGTTAGAAAAAAATCTCATAATATATTTATATTTATAGAAATTAAGAAAATTAGTTAAATTAAATAACTAAATAAAATATATCAAGGTTCTATATTTAAAACCAGATAAAGTATATTCTAATATATTATCACCTATTCACCCACGTGTTGCACGGGTCAAATTAGAAATATAACTCAAAGTAATTAAAATTAAGAATGTTACTTTCAAAAGAGTTTTTAATATTTAATATTGTAATATTATTTTAAAAATTAAGTTATTAATTGCCCAATAATTTTAAATTCCATTAGATAATATTTGAACTTATTATAACCGTGCTTCACATTCATCCGCACTATTCTCTATATAATAAATTGAATTACTCAATTTAAGTTAGATTGAAAATCCTAATTTTAGACAATGAATGACATCCCACAAACAAAATCTCAAATATTGTCTATAATTAAGGAGGTGTTTTTCAATCTTTTCACTTAAAGCACATATATAAAAGCTCCCTTAGGCAATCCGTCTTTAATGTGTGCAATTGAGTTATAAAATCTCATATTAAATGCTTAGCATTAGTTTATTTCTACGACACTTAATCTTTACGTATAGATAATTATATATATATATATATATATATGAAGTTCACGTGGGAGATGTAAAGAAGAATCAAGAATACTAATTTTAGATTATGTATCAACAAGATGTCCAATATTATTTATAAAATTTTATAAACTTATGTTTTCAAGTAGATATATAAATTTTAACTTACCATTTAATATGTTATGTTGCATAAAGTAAGATGTTAACTAGTAAAAGGAATTTAAGGAAATAATATGGGCATGACAAGAGGAAAATACTTTAATGGGAGATAAGATCTCCTGCCAGGTGATAATAGAAGCTTTGAAATCTTGATTTACTAAGTTTATGAATTGAGTGCCAATACATTAGATGCGCAAGACTTGTGAGCGAGTAAAGGGATGGTGATTGGTATTGGGGAAGTCCTAAATGGACCTTTTGGTATGAGTGATTTAGGAGGGGAGAAGGATTTTGCTCCCCTCCCCTTATTTAAATATTTAAAACTTTTACAATGAAAGATTTTTTTTTTTAAATTTTTTCTTCCTTCTCAAGCTTAATCTCCCCTTTAAAATTAGGAATATTTAGAAAAGAGAGGTAATATTTTTAGTTTATTATATTAATATGGTCATAATTTTTTTAATATCTTAATATTACCCATATATTATATTTTATTAAAATATTCTACAAAATAATATAATGATAAATTTATCCATATAAAAATATTTTTCCTCCCTTCCCTTCTTGAACCAAACAAAGTTACATATTTAAAGAGGTACTTCCTTTTAACTATTTTTTTTTAAAAAATGATAGAAAAAGACTTTAAAAAATAATAAATATTAAAATAGAACACTGTGTTAGTAATATTTGATTTATTATTAGTCATACTTTATCTATTATTAGTAATATATCTGATTTAAAATTTATTATTTTTTAGAATTTTTTTCTATTTTTTCCCTTTTTTATCTAATTGTAGTAATTAAATTTAATTTATTTTGTTAATCAAGTGAGTTTGAGATAGTGTTTATATCATGCTACTTGTCATATACATCATAGTGTGGGCGCATGTATGTATGGAGTCATAATATCCATATCACAACCAACGGGCATTATTGAGTAAGAAACAAGATGAAGCATTACTATTGAAGGCATGTGAGATGGATTCTCATTCATGAGGCATTAGCTACTACCATCACCAAACGGGTCCCTTTCATTAAGTGCAAATTCCCATATAGATTGAACAAGAGAAAAAAAGGACGAACGGGAGTTAGTTTGAGTAGTAAATGAGTGGATATCGATTAAGCGAGATCTTAAGTTCGAATCTTAGCGTATATAAAAAAATTTTTGTTGGGAGACTCACCCACCATAATTAGGTGCGCGATGCAAGTCGAATTCGGATATAGTCGGGGCAAAGTTCCAATAAATTGGGTGGAAAACAAAAAAAAAGAAAAAACCTTGCACGTCTTGTCAAAGCGACGGCTTCCTCAATGGTGGTCAAGTCAAGTGATGGCAAGTTGGGGCTTTTGTTCATTTCTGTTAGAGGTCCCGATTCTAAAATATTAATAAAAAAATATAATATTATATTAATATAATAAAAAAATTATTAATGTTATACTCTTATAAATTTTTAATTTTTATAAAAAAATATTAAATTTTATAACTATAAATATAAATAAATATTTATATAATATTAATAAATTATAATATTTTAATATATATTAATAAATAAATAATTATTTTTATTAATATTTAATAATAAAAATATTTAAAATAATATTTAAAAATAAATAATAATATTAATAATTAAAAAAATGAGGGTTGAGAGGAGTCAAGCTAATATTAGTCCGAGCCCATCTTTGTTTTATGTAAAATAGGTTCAGTCTGAATCCGTTTTATTATCCCTATCTAAAGAGAGAAGAAGGGAAGAGGGGAAGGCTTTATAAGAGATTGGCGCTAGATTTTTTACGATCTACAACATGAATTGGGGACGACGATTCTAGCGAACGACGAGGCTTTTCTTGGATTTTGGATCGGGGACTTTTCTTTCAACAGCATAGAGATGAAGGGGACCAAGAATATGAAGGAGGCCGAGGGTTCGATGGTGCCGATTACGTCGCAGATGGTTGGACTCCTTACTCTACTGAATCAGAAGTTTGGTGAGTGGAAGCTATGGCGTGTTCTGCGTATGGGAATGAAGGATGTTGGTTCTATGGTGTCCCTTTCTCTGATGACAGGTGGCTGGCCAACAACCACCAAAATACCATGAGGATTGTTCTTTGGTACTACCAGGATTTGGGGGGATTTCCGGTGGGTCTTGGTTTCCCCTGGTTTTTGTTGGGTTTATGTTTTTGGTATGGTATATCTTTGTTTTTCTGACGGCCCATGCTGTTTAACTTAAATGTACATGTCATTTTTATCCTATTTTAAAATTTTTATATATAATTTTATATCTAATAATTTTTTTTTATAGTATCATATACTTATAGGGGAATACTTTAAAATAACAACATACTCTCAGTCATTCTTTAACCTCAAAATTGACATTTGAAAGTCTAACTCTTGAAAACATTTTGAAGCTAATTTTAAATTTTGGCTTGAGAGAAAATATTAATAAAGTGAGTAACAAATAATTGAATATGTGCGTGTGTGTGATAAATTAAAAGATGAAAAAACAAATAATTGAATATAAAATTATGAAATCATTTATTGGCTCATCCTCTTATTTCTTATTTTCATTGATGGTTCCATTATGAGTGTGGTCTTCAATGCTTCAATACATATATCCGTTTGGGGGAAGTCCTCGAGTTCACACTTCAATGGTCCCTATTATTATTTCTTTTTATTATTTTTAGGATTTTGTTGACCTCAGACATTATTTTTTTAGAAGTATTGATACCAAAGATATTATTCATTTGTAGCATATTTGTATGATAATTTTTGTTTCACTGTGACTTCCTGTTTGGGATGGCTTTTTTCAGCCTTTAATTCACTTTTAACAAGAAAAATTGACTTTTAGTTAGTGTTGAGTGTTTGTCGTAATTTTTTTTCAATATAATTTTTGGATAATAAATAGTTTTAAAAATAAAACTACTTTGATTTGCTTCTATAAAAAAATTATTTTATTACCGAGTAGAGAAAAGAAAATGGCAGAAGAAAGAGACTATAATAAGATATAAACTTATTTTTTAATATATCACCTAAGTAAACTTATCTTATAAAAGTTTTTAGAATAAAAGTCTATCTAAACATAAATTATATTATTTTTATTTTTATTTTATTTTATAAAAATTAAATAAAATAAAAATCACTTTTATCAACGCAAGCTTGAATTTCAAACATGCATCTAAAGCAAGTTTGGTTGTGAAGTAGGGGAAGATAAAATACGTAAAATAAATATATGATAATTTATTATGAATAGCTGACTTTTTATTTTGTCTGGTCATGTTGGGATTTTAAAAAAGGTTGACATAATATTTTCATAGATTTATTATTATTACTTAATAATATATATAATTTTAACATGAAAATATAACTAAGGAAAATTATTATGAATTCTCAAAAAATATATATAATCACTAAAAAATCTCACAACAAATAAATAATATGAATTCATCAAAATATATGTTAATAAATTAATTTATTTTAATTTTAAATATAAGATTTAAATTACACATACCGATTGGAAGGAGTATTTATTTCTTTTATAGTACTATCTTATCTTTGTATAAAATGATGTTTTTTTTCTCCCTATTCTCACGAAGCTTTCTTCTCTATATTTTCTTCATTATTAAAAAGAGAGAAATTTTTCTAGAAGGGGTAACGCATGCAGACAATAGAAACCGAATTTTAATTTATGTTTATTTGAGGATTACTTTCTAGAAAGAGATAATAAAAATCAGAGGAGACTGGAGAGAAAAACACCCAATTCTTTTCCCCTCCATTTGACCTTCTTGAATCTTGACGCTTCAAAGTTCCTTCAATTAAAAAAGGCAAAAAAAAAAAAAAGAATAAATAAGAAAAGGAAAAAAAAAAGAGTTGTGAAGTGGGTGGTTAATGCTAATTCAATTCAATGGAGTGTTGTATTTTCAAAGGAAGCTTGTGATTTTAGTATATATTTGTTAAATTGGTAATGTTAATTATTACTTGTATCTGGGTCCATTTCCCTAATCGGCTTACTTAAATATATTGATATGTTAATTGGGTTTCTTAAATTGACCTTAATGGCATCATAATTTCATCCAAACTCAATTGACTAATTGACTAAAATATTATTATTCATGCCCTCCCTCTAATATCTAGTGGCTCAAAAACGCCATATTCTCTCTGAGCATGGCCCGAGATAGTTTGTTCTCACTTCTCACGTTTTATTTATGTAATGTCTTGGGCTCAGCAATTTTTAATTAATTATTATATCTCATAAATTTCTATTAAAACTTTAATTTAATTTTTAAAAATAATTATGTTATTGATTTCGATCCTAAACGTATATCACTTCTAATTATTTTATCAAACCTAAAGAAAAGTAATAAATTATATCAAAACACAAAAATCAACTTAAGCCGATTTGTTAGAGCAATAAACTAATAAATTAAATTTTTAGTTGGTTTGATCAAAATCTTTAGATGGATCGACTATGTTATATTTTATATTTTTTTAGTAAGCTTAAAATATAATCTTAAATTAAAAAAAGATAATAATATCCTATATTTATATTTTAGTAACTTTATTCTGTTGACTTATACATTGCACATACATGGGTGTACTTATATTAATGACTTTAAAATTTAAATATTACTCTTCTCATTATATATAAATATTTTTATATATTTTAATTAAATTATATTATTCTAGTGATAATTAAGTTAACCCAGTTTAATTGTAGTTGGATCACTCACCTCCAATGGTTTCAACTATTTCAATAAATGCTATGATTTAATTACTTTGGTTAAATCATTATAGTGTATGTTTGGATAAAATTTCAAAAACGGGCTTATGAAAAAACGGGCTTTTAGATAGTTTATGGAAAAAAAATTTAGAGAAGAGCTTATAGAAAAAAATAGTTCTGAATAAATAAATATTTGGATAATTATTTTTAAAATGACTTGTTATATTGGTAAATTACTAAAAATTGTATGATTTGATTAAAAGTAAGAGAGAGAAACGAGGGTAGAGAAAAGAGAGGAGAGAGGAGAGAGGAGAGAGGGTGGAGAATAGAGAGGAGATAGGAGAGAGAGAAAAGATAGATGAAAGATGAGAGATAATATAAGAAAAAGTAGGGGTGATATAGTAATTAAATAGTCTATAAGCTTTTTTACTGTTCCAAAAGCTAATTTCAGTAGCTTATTTAAAACTATGATTTTACCCAAAAGCACTTATGGATAAATATGACTGTTTGTTTTAAAAAAATTTAAACCATAGTTTTGTCTGTTTCTAAACAGGCCCATAATGGTTTATGAATAAAATGAATTTCTAAGTTTATACCCATATAAAAGTACGCATTCTACAAGATAATTAATTTTTTTATACCAACGGGAGTTAGTCCGAGTGATAAACAGTTCGATATCACTTAAACGAGGTCTCGAGTTTGAGCCTTAGCTCATGCAAAAAATCTCTGTTGGGAGATTCACCCACTATAACTAGGTGCGCGACGCTGGTTGAATCGAATATAGTCGGGATAAAAGTCTGGTGAATCAGGTAGGCAACCAAAAAATAAAAATTTATTTTTATGCAAAGTGACCAATATACCGAATTATTAATTAAAATTGATATCTTTATTTATAAATAAAGTAGTTAGATTTAATGAGAACTAAAAAAATAAAATAAAATATTCAATTATAAATTTGACTAGAAAAATATATCTTATGGGAAATTAACCTTTTAAAATTTTTACCAATAAACATAAATTTTAGTAGATGTGTAAAATAGATTTTAACCAATTAGATATAAAATTTTAAATTTAAATTTAAGATAATACAAAAAATCTCTTTTAAAAGAGTTACTGTAACATAGTCTAATAATAATAGAGTATGAGCCGCTTAAATAGCTATAAGGAACTTCTTAAAAATTTCAGTAAATGAAAGCAATATAGAAGAGGACTACATATAAAATGGGATAAAAATCTTTAATTGAATTTTTAATGTAAATTGCAATTTTTTTTTTTTGTGGCTTTCAATCATGTACCATACTGACCAATCCCAGGAATAAGAGCAAGTTCTGGACACGTTGGGCATGCGTCGTGGCTGATTTGGTGGGCCCACGCGCCTTGCCGCAACATGAGTGGGATTGGCAATTAGGAGTTGGTGGATTAATTCCCACCGTCTCTTGTTACTTCTTACTATTACCAATCCTAATTCCATCTTATCCAAATTACCTTTTTTAAATATATTTTTTAATGATCAAATTATTCGGATTAAGACAAGTGATTAAAGAAGGTAAATGTCACTAAAGTTAAAAACAGTTTAATAGTAGGAAAATTTCAAAAAAAAAATTATTAAAAAATAAGTTTCAAATATCCTTCTAGATAAACGCATATATGAGATTCTCATTTACAAATTATAAAGAGTAACTAGATATTTCTCTCCGTGTGTTGCACTGAAAATTGAAAAAAAAAATATAATTTATTAATTATTTATTATTATTATAAATTATATTATTCTTAAGAATTTAAAATATCATAAAATTAATTAATTGATTACTCATTAATTATTATGATAGAATTCAAAATCTTTCAAAAATTAAAATATTTTATGGTTATTATGAATAATTATTATGATTAAAAATTTAAAATATTGTAAAATTAATTAATAGAACTGCTAACTAATTACGATCATAGGATCAAAATATTTTAAATATCAAAATAAGATTATTGGTTGAGATTATTGATTATAGTTTGTAGACAAAAAATTAAAAGTATTGAGTTAGATCGATCTAGACCTAAACAAAATTTTAAGAATATAGTTTATGTATTAGATTTAAATGCTAGAGTTGTACAAAAATAATTAATAATAATCAAAATTATAAATATAGTAATTATTTTGTAAAATTAAAACTAGTCAGATATTTCAAAACAAAATGTAGCTAGCTTTTGTTAATGGAGTTGATATTTTTTTTCCATATAAAAGTAAAATAAAAGTTTATATAAAAATCGATACTCTAATACTTCAATCCTTATCAATGAATAAAAATATTTGCCCACAATAAAATAAAATTAAGAAAATGATGAACATTATTTAGGATAAAAGTAAAAGTAAAAATAAATTATTTAAAACTAATTTATTAGTATGAGTAAGGATAAAAAAAGAATCTCTAATTATAAAAAATTATTATTTTTTTTATAAAAAAGAATGGAGGAGGTAATCATATTCCCTCCAATTTTATATGTAAAGAGTCTTCGACGAGATACTGTTTATCTAATTTATAAAGTGTTATGCGAAAATATCAAATGACTTTTTAATGTTCTCTCAAACATAGGTAAAAAAAGGAGCGTTACTAAGATGTTTTTTTAGGAAAAATAAAATCATGTAACACTTTTTTTTATGTGTGCACCTGGTATTTTAGATATGGTATCTTAGATCTATCTGACTATGTCTTTTAAGTTAAAGACTCAATGCATCTAGACTAATTTAAATTAGATAATAATAAAACCTAATTAAACGATAACCTTATTATTTTATACTGTTATACTCTTAAATTTAAACTCAAAAACTCTTTTAACATATCTAAAAACATTTTAAATATCTTGTCATAAGGACTAGATGGGGCATTGGGGGGTAGGGAACACAAATCGAAGTACTCTTTATATTTACAAACAGACACAAAAGTCATTTTCATTTTTTTAATGTTTTTATAATGGATTTAATTGTTTTAAAGAGTACTAAATATATACATATTTATTTTTATATTTAATAAAAATAATAATAAAATAAAAATAAATACGGATTCTTATTATATAGAGCGTTTTTAACTAATTTTTATATATTAAAAATAATAATTAAATAATTAAATTTATTCTAAATTGATAATTTTTTTTTAACTTTAACTCTCTTTAAATGAAGCCGTTTAATTTGTCCAACTTTAAACTTCAATTAATAACAAAAATAAAATAAAAAATAATAATTAATGAGTAGGTTGGTGACTTATATTTTAGATAAAAAAATTATTTATGTAAGGTGTCATATAATAAAAAAGAGAGTATGATATATCAATAAATATTTGGTTGATAAGGTAAATAGCTAAACTTTATAAAAAAAATATAAGTTTAAATCTTAAGAAATATATTTATTAGGAGAGACAAAAATCTCTTAATTATTAAATAAAAATCTCTTAATTATTAAAAATCTTTTAAATATAACTATAATTTGATCTCTTAATTAAAAATCTCTTACATTATAAATTTTGAAAAGAATACCTTATTAAATAAAAAAATAATATTTAAAATAATTAATAATAATATTAAAATAAATTTTATAAAAAAATTAATATTTTTAATTATTTTTATTAATAATATAAACTAAGTAGAGATACCTTATTTTTAATTATTTAAAATTATAGTTATAAATTATGATTTGATTTTTAAATTATTTTAAAAATAAATAAGATTATTTATTTTAAATTTTTTAAACTAAAATTTAAGTTAAAACTGTTTTAAAATTTAGTTTAGAATCAATCAAATCAAGCATTATATTTGAAATGAAACAGACAAAATATCATGAAAGGATGGGTGGCGTGATACCCAAATTGCCATCAGTAGTTCAGTACTGCTAGTCTACTTCTAAATACTTAAGCTGATCCTTTTATTATTGGCAGGACCCGACTCTTTTTTTAATGTATGTTTTGGAACCACATCACCATCTCACCAACTTCCTTTTTACCTCCTCCATTATTATTATCAGCCTTATTCTCCCTCCTCCCTCCTCCCTCCTCCCCTCTCCCTCCACCCCTCTTACGTGTCCCCTTCTCATTGGTCGTCCTAGTGGGCGCGGTAGGTGAATGACCCCAACTCTCTCCCTCCTTCCTTCCCTTCATAAATAGGCCTCCCTTCACGTTCTTTTCATTTTCCCCCTCCCTCCTCCGTCCTCCGCCACCACCAAATCCCCAACCAATTTCTCTCTCTCTTCCCCACATCGTTCTCACCTTCAGGTATTGCTTTCTTCTTTTTCTTCTTCTTCAACCATCAATTATTATTAATTCCTTGAAATTCCCTTACCAGGTGTTTCTTTCTTCCATTGATCGATCTTTACTAGAAAACGAAAGTGATTTTCTCTTCTACATTTCGATCTCATTTCCTAATTTCTGATTAATTAATGCTTCGCATTTTCCGCTTTTGCACTTAATAAATGTAACGGTGCGACTCGGATTTCTCACGGATTTGTTGTTTCTGTTTTGTAGTGGGACCCACGGGTCACGATGATCATTAACGTCAAGACGTCCACTATGGTGCGGCCGGCTGAGGAGATGCCTCGCCGGGCGCTGTGGAACTCCAACGTCGACCTGGTGGTGCCTAACTTCCATACGCCTAGCGTCTACTTTTACCGGCCCACCGGTGCCGCTAACTTCTTTGACGCGGAGGTTATGAAGCAAGCTCTTGCTAAGGCTCTGGTTCCGTTCTATCCTATGGCCGGCCGGCTCCGTCGCGACGAGGATGGTCGTGTTGAGATTGATTGTAACGGCGAGGGTGTGCTTTTCGTCGAGGCTGAGACCACCGGCGTGATAGACGATTTCGGTGACTTCGCTCCAACTCTTGAGCTCCGGCAGCTTATTCCCGCCGTCGATTATTCTGGCGGAATTGAAACGCATCCATTGTTAGTGTTGCAGGTACGTTTCAGTCTGTCAACTTATTACTACTCTCTTTGTGGATTTGGGCGAAGAACTAGTTTGAGATGGTTAATTCCTATGAAAATCTAAAATTCATCTTAAATTATTTTACCACCTGGCACCTTTCTTTGTTTTTTTTGTTTTTGAAAGGAATTGATTGATTCGATGGGTTATTTAATTAATTAATGTTAGCTTTATTAGAGAGAAATAAGGAGAAGAAAGATGAAGAATTATATGTATTATTTATGAGCTACATGCTCATACAATCATGGTAACCCACTTGGGTTTACACTCTAATCTACCCTCACTTGAGGGAGATGAACTAATCCTATAACCCTATGAGATTTTGTGGAGAGAGACCCAAGTTACTCTCTCTCTCACTATGGTGAGGATCTCACTATCCCACACACTTAACCAATAGACTAGGACCCTTTATATAGATTTAGGGTCATCTAGTAACCAAGTGATTAACACTAATCACCTAACTAATTCAACCTTCTAACACCCCCACTCAAGTTGACACCCCTTAACTCTAGGTGTTCAACTTGCCAACACAACACATAAAGGAGTAAGGTGAATTAAACCAAACTATTTTCATTTTACAAAATACAATATGAAAATTTCTTCAAAACTCTCTCTTCAATGAATACTCCGAGTTCTCTTCTGGGTACCATTGTCATGATTTGGTTCAAGTTCATCAGAAGTTCAACCATATGGACCTAATGATTGCCACGAGATTTAGGATCTGTGGGCAAGAACAAGCTTCTTGCAGTGAACAACACAAAAATGGATTTTCCTAATGGCTTCACGATCTGGAATAGAACAGGTTTAGTGAAACAACACACTAAACAACCTTCTTAACCACTCACTCGTTAAGACGTCAGAATCACAGAATCTCATGTTGCTGTTTCTCAGTACCGCAGACTCCCGAGAGTAACAATACCAACTGTCTGATTTTCACCAAGAAATGTGGTCGCTAGGCTATGTTCCATAACAAATTTAAACAGAGTGAGATGAGGACGTCAGATTCCATAGACTCAGATCGCTATCTAGAACGGAATGGGGTGAGATTCTTCTCACTGCAATACTATCTCTGGTGGCGATTCTTGAACGGAGTGTTGTGAAACGTCAGATCGTAGGCCTCTTTTCTGACAGAAACACGACGCAACTTGCCGAGTCTCAACTGCACAGACGATCTCGGTGGATCACGATCTGGAACACTCGACTTGAATAAACAAGATGATGGCTCACTGATTCATGCCCTTGGACGACTCCTTGTAGCGACGATCTTGAGCAAGAAAGATGAAGCCTTGCGGGAGCCTTAAACGTAAAGCAATCGATGCATACGCTGTGATCTTGGACAAGAAAGTTGAACAAGAATTGATCGCCCGAATGGAACTTCAAAAAACCCACACGGGGTTGTGAGGCAATAGTCCTGATGTGTTGCGATTGCATACACACGGCGTTGGCGATAGCTGCGTCAGTGTCTGGAGGAGAAGCGGAGGAGGATTAAGGTTTGCACGGTGGATATCATCTGCTTCATCTGTCAACCTGATAATCCTTTGGCACATGCCCAGGCTCTTCAGTCTCCCATCTCTATTCTGATCTGTTTGGTAGCTGCACTTCAAGATTGTGCTTCTTGACCTTCGGTAGAAAAACAAGAATCACCCCTAACACCTAACAGATTCACAATACATCCTGCTCTGATACCATGTTAGCTTTATTAGAGAGAAATAAGGAGAAGAAAGATGAAGAATCATATGTATTATTCATGAGCTACATGCTCATACAATCATGGTAACCCACTTGGGTTTACACTCTAATCTACCTTCACTTGAGGGAGATGAACTAATCCCATAACCCTATGAGATTTTGTGGAGAGAGACCCAAGTTACCCTCTCTCTTACTATGGTGAGGATCTCACTATCCCACACACTTAACCAATAGACTAAGACCCTTTATATAGATTTAGGGTCATCTAGTAACCAAGTGATTAACACTAATCACCTAACTAATTCAACTTTCTAACAATTAAAACACACATATACTTGTTGAACGTTGCGACATCGGATTTCAGAGGAATTTTCTTATAAATAAATGCAAGCGGGCATTTGAAAGATGCTCGATCATTGGCATCCCTACCACGATATTTGCCGTCTTATTTACTTTTGAGTTGCAGAGACACATACCACTTAAAGCATGTAAAATGTTCCATCAATTAATGAGTCAAAAAGGCAGAAATATAGTGTGTACATATATATATATATATATATATATATATATCACTCCTATAAGTATTGTGAATACATATAATTACTCTAAAATTAGTAGGATTTTTAAATTTTAAAACGTTATTTCCCTATTTACTGGTCATGTTTTAAATTTTTGTTTTGTCCTTAAATATATTCTTCCTCAAATTATAAATATAAGAGTTAGATATAAAATATACTTTAGTCTTAATTATAAAATAATAATTTATATTATTTCTCAAAATTATAATTTTCTCCCCAATATATCCTTATATAATTTTACATATTAAGGTGTTTTTAATCAAGAGTATTTTTTTTTACTTGAAATTAAGAGTAGTTTAAATTTATATGTTTAAAGGTATATTTTAAAAAAAAACTACTATACAATCTTTACAAATAATTAATTTTATTAATTTTTTTAATTTATTAAAATTAGTTAAATATATTTTATATTAAAGACTAGATATAGTATTATATTCTAAATTGTAAAGTTAATTCTTATTTGTTTCCTATAATATCCTTGTTAGATGGAGGACAGTAGTTAACTTTTAATAGTGTGAAATTGGATGGAGGGCAAATTTTTTTTTTTTAAAAAAAAATCTTACATATTCCCTCCGGTTCTAATACAAGGCAAAGATGTGATAGTTGAATTTTTTTTTTTCAATCTTACCGCACCTAGATTGTAATAAGTTTTTGGTATGCTTTTAAATTCTTATTGTGATTATTAATTTCAATAAAGGGAAAATTGAAAAATCACATATTCTTCTACAATTTTAAGGATATTAAGTATTAACCATTCTTTCTTAAGAACCATGAAATTGGTTAATTTTATCCTATAATTAGAACTGGATATAATACTAAATAAATGTTGCTTCTTCTTTGATCTGCATATTTTTTCTATGATGACAAGTAAATAGGGACAGAGTATATGTTGTGAAATTTAAGAAACTCTTCAACCACAAAAAGATAATAATACAAATACTATTTTCATGGAGAATATCTATATATCACTATCTTTTAAAATGTAAGTAATAATTTTATAAGGAAGTCATATGTTTAGATAAGATTTTAAAAACGGGCTTATGGAAAAAATGAGTTTTTAGACAGCTTATGGAAAATGGCTTTTAGAGAAGAGTTTATAGAAAAAAAATGGTTCTGAATAAATAAGTGTTTGGACAGTTATTTTTAGGATGACTTTTTATATTGATAAATTACTAAAACGTGTATGATTTGATTAAAAATAGGAGAGAGGAAAGAGAGTAGAGAAAAGAGAGGAGAGAGGAGAGAGAAAAGAGGGGAGAGAGGAGAGATGAGAGGGTATAAAAAAAATAGGGGTAATATAATAATTGGATAGTCTATAAATTTTTTTACTGTTCTAAAAACTAGTTTCAATAATTTATTTAAAACTATAATTTTAAATCATAATTTTATTTAAAAATACTTATAGACAAATATAATTATTTATTTTAAAAAAAAATTAAATTAAAATTTTATCAAAAAGAATTTTTAAAACTATGATTTTACGTATTTAGTTTAGGTAAAAAAATTATTTGTAAATAGTAAGAGTCAATTCAAGTTTCGTATAAAATACGGGAATGCATTCTAATGTTAGGAATAGTACTCTAATTTCTCTTTCCTTTAGTTCATTGTAACACTTGATATTATTTTAATGATATTTTGTCTTTTCTAAGAAGAAAAATAATGGTACTCTAACTCTTTTGATAAAAAAAAAACCAAATTTTTTTAATTAGGATGGGAGAAGTCTAGAAGGCGATTGATCTCTCTGCTTTTCATCGATTGATCTCTCTGCTTTTATTGGGTAAAAAGGTCAAAGTTTTTGTCTGACTCCCACTACATTGAAAAACTCTAGAAATCAGGGCTTCCAAAATTTAGGAAAGTGATATATACGGAGCTTACCTTAAAAAAGTGATATATGGCGTATCAGGAAAACAATGATTAAAGATGTGCCGCTTATATCTATATAAATTTGAAATGGAAAATTCCAATAATATCAAAATTTTAAATTATAAAAACTATTTGTATATGATTTAGATTTTTTTTTTGATTCAATAAAATTGAGCCTAATTTATATATTGATGATTTTTTCATTAGCATTTAATAGAAAAGATTTATTACTGTCAATTTTTACCCGAAATTACTTCTTAGAAATTGACCAATAGATATTGAATTATATTTTATATTTTTAAGTGTTTCGTCTTGTGATAATGCCTACAAAAAATTATCAACTGAGATGCACCAATCAAATACGAAAGAAAATAATAAAAAAAAAGTAATCTATATGTTAAAGCTTCATATGTTCTATTGTTTTTACATAATTTTTGATATCTACTGTTATTGAATTTAGCATATATTGTTAAATCCCATTAGAAGTAACTCTATGTCTTTTTTATTCATATTAACTCCATACTGATAGAAAACCTTTAATTAATGTTATATATATTGAATAAAATACCCTCATTTTGTTGTGCTTTGACTGGATTAGGTCTCGCCATATTGTGAGTGTATTTTTTGATGTATAGAGGCCAGTTTGTGTGAATTATTTTACTTTAATTTAATAAATTGTCTTCTTATGAGAAAAAGTAATCTGTAAAAAAAAATTAAAACGTCAATGATGTCAGATTTCAAACAACACATGGTAATCCGTTTCACTCTCACGGGTTTGGTATTTGCATGGTGACAAACGACAAATCAAGACATGTAGTAGTACCTTTCTTCAACAATTCTGATACATACATAATTGTCAGAAACTACACTTTAGGGCCGTTAGGATGATGATATTGGAGGTGGGAAGAAGAAGTGAGATTTTAATGAGTTAAATTATTCTTCTTTAAAAAAAATAGATAAGTGGGATTGAAACTTTTTAATCAATCCTCTTACAAATATCAATAAAAAAATTTTTGACCTCACTGTTCTAACTAACTATTTTTATGCGCATGCATGTTTTTAGTAGTTGTAAGATATATACCAATTTATTTGATTTTAAAATTTGTTATCCTCATTTATAAACAAATATAAACAATAATTTATTTCATTTCTTTTCTTCTTTTATAGTTCAACCCACCAACCAGTTTTGGGACTTGTGGTTTTTGCAGGTAACGTACTTCGAATGTGGGGGTGTGTCCCTTGGTGTGGGGATGCAACACCACGCAGCAGATGGGTTCTCTGGTCTCCACTTCATCAACACATGGTCCGACATGGCCCGCTGCTTAGACCTCACGCTCCCACCCTTCATTGATCGCACTTTGCTCCGAGCCCGTGACCCGCCTCAGCCTGTTTTTGAGCACATCGAATACAATCCCCCTCCAACCATGAAGTCCCCTCAAAACCCGGTTCAGACCCCTACAAAACCCGGTTCAGACCCCAATGCAGCCGCCGTCTCCATCTTCAAGATGACCCGTGACCAACTCAACGCCCTCAAAGCCAAGTCCAAAGAAGCTGGTAACACCGTCAACTACAGCTCCTATGAAATGCTTGCAGGTCATGTCTGGAGAAGTACGTGCAAGGCACGTGCACTCCCTGATGATCAAGAGACCAAATTGTACATTGCCACCGATGGACGGTCCAGATTGCAGCCACCACTTCCGCCAGGTTACTTTGGGAATGTGATCTTCACAGCCACGCCTATGGCCATGGCCGGTGATCTCATGACAAAACCAACTTGGTTTGCTGCAAGCAGGATCCATAATGCTCTCTCAAGAATGGATAATGAGTATTTGAGATCAGCTTTGGATTATTTAGAACTTCAACCTGATCTCAAAGCTCTGGTTCGTGGGGCCCATACTTTTAAGTGTCCAAATCTTGGAATCACAAGTTGGGTTAGGCTTCCAATACATGATGCTGATTTTGGATGGGGAAGACCAATATTTATGGGACCTGGTGGGATAGCTTATGAGGGGCTTTCTTTTATACTTCCAAGCTCAGGTAATGATGGAAGCTTATCAGTGGCCATAGCTCTACAGCCTGAGCATATGAAGGTGTTCAAGGAAGTTTTGTACGAGATTTGATTTGGTTGAGGAATTGAATAGAAGCATCGGGAACGCCAAAAATGTTCTCAGGTGGTGTTTTTCTTTCTACATATGTCATTATTGAGACTCGTTTTTTTTAACCAGAGAGACTATTATTATATGCCTCTGCAAAGTATAGTAATTCTGTAAACTTTTTAAAACGAACTTCGGGAACAAAAGTATGACTAATTTTGGAGGACATTTGAGAAAGATTTGTTGAACAAAATGCCAATTTGTCAGCGTAAGCTTAATTCTATATATGATATATAGCTCTGCAGCCTGAGTATGGTTGTGTTTCAGGAATTGTATAGCATTTGAGGAATTGAAAATGACTACTGACTTCTTTCTACAAGTTTCTAAATTAGTCATCTAGCGAAATTGAAGGTGAAATTTTGCAGTTGCTATTATTGGCAATAAAAATTAGTGGTAGCCATGTCAGTAAATCACTCTCCATAGCTATTTTTTGAAGGTATTGAAAGAAAATCTGTGTTGAAATATTAGGGGCAACTGTTTTATTGACTGGGCTGCTTAGTCTGTATATTTGGCCTAGTGCTTTTATCTGATATGTGTATTTGAAGCAGGAAATGAGTGAATTTGATGGAAATTTTCTCCCGCACCATTCAAATATCCTATTAAACATCATATAATACTTAATGTAAGACTTAGTATCTCATACTAAAGTCTTCATCATAATGAGTGAGATTTGTGTATGAGTATAGAAGTGCGTGTGAGGTGTTATAATATTTGAGTTAGTAATAGAATTCTCTCACTTGTTCTACTGAACCTGCCTTCCTTTGGTAGCAAGGATACTTTTCCTATTCTATTCAGACTTCAGTGACCTTCCTATTCCTACTTCCTTAGCAACATGTTTCAGTTTAACCTCTTCATTTTTCTTCCTCTCCCAAATTTTTTATCAGCTTATAACTTGTGTTTGTCAATTCTTAGTTAAATTGATGAGAAAATTTCGCTTATGTTATAATTTGTAAACATAGGAATCATTTATATGATATGTTATCTCCGATCCTAAATATAAGACTTGTAGTGCAAATTTAAGATAAGAGGGAGTGCTTAGGATGATGGTAGGTGG
The DNA here is from genome assembly GCA_037074615.1 of Leucaena leucocephala. Classification (NCBI taxonomy): domain Eukaryota; kingdom Viridiplantae; phylum Streptophyta; class Magnoliopsida; order Fabales; family Fabaceae; genus Leucaena; species Leucaena leucocephala. Next base: position 17,058,616 of record CM073555.1, on the reverse strand, counting down.
AACAGTGGTCTTAACAAAAGCATGCATAAATTCAGATAAGCTATTCTTAATTGAGAAAGCTCATGAAGACATAGGACTCTAAAACGTAACTTATCTAGAACAACTTAGATGAAATGCAAGGAAAAGAGAAAGGTTAAAGTCCAAGAAAACATTAATGGAGAACTACTTTGAGAGTGAGGATCTCTATGATTGACATTAGAACCCCCAGCAGTGGCTCCTTTTCCTCTCTGTGCTTTACCTGTTTCATAAGATCCTTCTTGCTTTTTTTCAACTTTCCTCTCCTTTAATATGCTTCCATATATCTCTGCTCTCTCTATATTAATACAAAACAAAAAGTTAATCAAATTAAGTAAAAGTAAAATAATGGGATATCTGCAACTTTTTGAAATGATATACCGTCTAAAGAATTCTTACTAACCATGGACATTATGTTTTTGGATGCTGCTCCTTGTGGGGTTTTGAGATCTCTGTTCTGAAGTGAATCTTGAAGGCAAATATGAACTTGATCTTGCTTGAGTGCATAAAAAAAACAGCAAAAGTGTTACTAATTTTATACTCATCATCTCAGGATACAGTAGTTTCCTCTATGAACTCTGTTTCATGTGTTCTGTTCTGTTCTTCAAACTCACTGTTATTTATATATATTGAAAATAAGAGCACAATAATATAAAATAAGGGTTGCGTTGAAGATAAGCAGAGACAGCTCAAACGAATATCTCGATCTTGGTCGTTCTCAGATTCTCGTCTGGCTTATTATGCGTATTTAAAAAAGCTCACATGATTAAGGGCGAGAGAATCAGAATTATCACATTTGCATGTTGCTTTACTCGAATTTCAGATATTGTTCTTATTTCCTAACATTCAATTAGGACTTGTCTCTGTGATTCTCTCCCGAATGTTGGAGAAAGTTGAAGTGGCGGATATAACTAGAAACTACCAAATATGGTATCTAGTTCTCAGTATTTAATCTAAATATAATGCGATAAGCTTAAAGGATATTTTCAAATTTACAATGAATGCTCCCTCTTATGTTTAAATATACTCCTCTGTTCTATTCATATTATATTTTTTAATATATAAATATACTATTTTACCCTTCATCATCATCATCATTATTTTATTTCTATTAGGTATAATATATATTAAATAAAAAAAATTAAAAAAAAAATCTTAATTTATATTTAAACATATTAAAAATAACTTATAAATAGAATTAAAAAAATATAATATTTTTTTTAAGAATAACCTATTTGTTTTTTAATAAAAGACACTGATGCTTGTCTTAAATTTTTAATATCGTTTTTAATTGTTGCGTCTATTAATTATTAGTTCGTCTTACTACATTAATTAGCTATCTCTTTGCAAAAGAGGGCGTTTTTGAAAAACAAGAAACCTCACATTATTAAGGGCGAGAATAAGAAACAGCATATTTGCTTGTTCCTTTGCTTCTTTTGTTCCTTTCATATAATCGAATTTCAGATAACATTCAATTGACTTGTCCATGTGATTCTTTCCCAAAGGTTGGAGAAAGATTTTTTTAGTACACAAAATTTAGGTTGTAGAAAGTTGAAGTGACGTATCTAACTAAAAACTACTCCAGCCTACTAAATATAAGAATTATCTAACAAATTAATTAAAATTAAAAAAATTAGTTAAAAAAATATGTTTATAAAATACATGTTAAATCATTTGCAATGGAAATATCTACATGAAATTTTTTCCGTAATTAAAATCCATAGAAATAATTAAAAAAAATTATAAATTTAAAAGATGATAGATTGATATTTTCTATTTAAAAACAAAACAAATCCCTCACTTGGTATTTAATCTAAGTACCTTGCAATAAGTTGAAAAGATATTTTCAAATTTAAACAGAATATATAGTATCTCATTCAAGAAACTATATTTTTGCTATTATAAAATGAATTAGCATGATTAAATTCAGAAAAAAAAAACAATCATACATAAAATATCAACAAAAATTGGTCTGGTAGATGCTGCCAATATAAATATAATACTATGAACTCCTATTAGGAGGTGGTTCCATCTTCGCTTTACAATCAAGTTCGACTACTAAACGATCCATGGTTGGGCAGAATTTCGTCTGAAATTTAAATTTCAATGAGGCAATATAAAAAATAGCAGAAAGCTACGTTGAACAAACAGATGGATCCTTTATTATTTTATATATAAAAAGAAAAAAAATACAGCTGATACTATACCTGCATCTTTTTTCTGGCCTTCATCACCATATCATCTCAAACCACACCATATTTCCCCATACACTCAGGAATCTGCTCAAATAAAAAACCGAAAGGAACAGTAAAATGGAACCTTTTACAATTTCAAGCCTCATCATCAGGCTCAATCAACCTCTTCAATCTTAGGCCCACCGCCGGAGCCTGCAGATCCACCACCACTGCCACCACCGGGCATCTGAGCGCCGCCACCCATGGGCGAGTCTCCACCAGCAGCGGCACCACCTTGATACATCTTTGCAACGATTGGGTTGCACAATCCTTCAAGCTCCTTCAACTTGTCCTCTAACTCATCAACTTCTGCCAACTGGTTCCTATCAAGCCACTCCATTGTTTCATCAATGGCCTTCTCAATCTTCTGTTTATCAGAAGGATCTAACTTCCCTCCAACCTTATCGTCCTTGATCGTGTTCCTCATACTGTAAGCATAACTCTCCAATGAATTCTTAGCTTCCACCTTCTTCTTCACCTGTTCATCTTCTGATTTATACTTCTCTGCTTCTTGAACCAGCCTCTCAATTTCTTCCTTGCTCAATCTTCCCTTGTCATTTGTAATCGTGATCTTGTTCTTCACTCCTGCTGTCTTATCTTCTGCAGAAACATTCAAAATACCATTCGCATCGATGTCGAAGCAGACATTGATCTGAGGAACTCCTCTTGGTGCTGGTGGGATTCCCTTGAGCTCAAATGTTCCAAGTAAGTTGTTATCTTTGGTTCTTGCTCTTTCTCCTTCATAGACTTGTATAAGAACACTGGTCTGGTTATCTGAGTAGGTGGAGAAAACTTGTTCTTTCTTGGTGGGTATAGTTGTGTTCCTGGGAATCAACGTGGTCATGACCCCGCCTGCAGTTTCGATGCCAAGGCTTAGAGGTGTGACATCAAGAAGAAGCAAGTCTTGTACTTTCTGATTGCCTTCGCCGCCCAAGATTGCGGCTTGAACAGCAGCACCATAAGCTACGGCCTCATCTGGGTTTATGCTTTTGCAGAGTTCCTTGCCGTTGAAGAAATCTTGAAGAAGTTGCTGAACTTTGGGAATTCTGGTCGAGCCACCGACAAGAACCACGTCGTGAACTTGACTCTTGTCGATTTTCGCATCTCTCAGACATTTCTCCACTGGTTCCATGCATCTTCTGAACAAGTCCATGTTCAGCTCCTCGAATCTCGCCCTTGTGATGGTCGCATAAAAGTCAATGCCTTCATAAAGAGAATCAATCTCTATTGTTGTTTGTGTTGTGGATGACAGAGTCCTCTTTGCTCTCTCGCAAGCAGTTCTCAATCTCCTCAAAGCTCTTGCATTGCCACTTATATCTTTCTTGTTCTTCCTCTTGAACTCAGCCGCGAAGTGATTCACGAGCCTGTTATCAAAATCTTCACCTCCCAAGTGTGTATCACCGGCAGTAGCCTTCACTTCAAAAATCCCTTCTTCAATTGTCAACAGAGAAACATCAAAAGTACCACCTCCGAGGTCGAAGATAAGCACGTTTTTCTCACCGGTTCTAGAAGCTTTCTTGTCCAAACCATAGGCAATAGCAGCAGCAGTGGGTTCGTTGATGATTCTCATCACGTTAAGCCCAGAAATGGCTCCGGCATCTTTCGTCGCTTGCCTCTGTGAATCGTTGAAATAAGCAGGTACGGTGATCACCGCGTTCTTGATGGTCTGACTCAGAAATGCTTCAGCCACTTCTTTCATTTTCGTGAGAACCATGGAGGAGATCTCTTCGGGAGAAAAATGCTTCTCTTCACCTTTATAGTGAACGACAATCATGGGCTTGTCGCCGGCACCAGCAATCACCTTGAAAGGCCAGAGCTTCATGTCATTCTGAACAGAGGGGTCGGAGAATTTTCGGCCGATGAGCCGCTTCGCATCGAAGACGGTGTTATGTGGGTTCATGGCGACTTGGTTCTTGGCCGCATCGCCTATCAAACGCTCAGTGTCAGTGAAAGCTACGTAGGAAGGTGTTGTTCTGTTACCTTGATCATTAGCAATGATCTCAACACGGTCGTTTTGCCACACGCCGACGCAGCTGTAGGTGGTGCCGAGGTCGATGCCGATGGCCTTTTCAGTTTTGGACGCCATTGATGGTGAGTGAAGCTGCTTCAACAAGAAATAATGTTAAACAGATAATTGTGGAAGAGAATTGGTTGGGCTTTGATGAGAGCTTAGCTAATGTCTCTGGTTTGAATTTAACGTATGTTAAAACATAAGGGAGGTTTGAATTTATAGGCATGGGAAAAGACCTTCGTGAGGAAGAGAAGGTGGTGGAAGGGACTAGGCAGTGCATGAAAGTCATAAGAGAATAAGGAAGAGAAATCGAGAGAGAGCTGAAGCAAACTCCAGAGGCTTCTGGAGAGACGTTGAGCTGGCTGCATAGCATGGCCAAATTATACAGTGACGTGTACTTATTACTTACAGTAAATATAATGGGAAGAACCAAGATACGGTTGGTCTAATTCGTGGGGTGGCTACCAACCTTAGAATGATAATAAAATCAGTTAGTATTATAAAAAAAATATAATGGAAAGAAATATAAAATTTGTTATATTCAAAATAATTTTATCAATAAATTAATATTTGTTTGATCAAAATATTGACAAAATTTATCTTACCATAGATTTTAAAATTTTATTAAATGATTAATTAAAAATAAATAAAAAAGCATGAAAATAATAAAAATATAATCTATAATTTCTTATATAAATATATAAAGACTATGCATGTGTAATTGTGTGTAAAAAAGTGAAATATTTTTATGCTATTTTTACTATAATTATGAGTTCTTCTCTATTCATTTTAACCATCATTTTGGTCATAAATAACAAAAACAATCACATGAAATTTGGAAGAGACAACTTGAAGGCCGTCCAGTTATGGTGGTTTCTCCGTAATAAATCTGCTTATAGAGAGAAATTAAAAATCAAGACAGCAAGAACACCTCAGTTAAAATTCGGAAGACAAATTTTAATTTTTGGGGAAAATCTCGAAGAACGACAAGTAGTTGTCTGAAGAATGCTAAGAAGTTTGGCATTGTCTAATTTTGACGTTCATGTAAGAAATTTCGCCTGTGAAAGTTCACTAACTGAAAGATCATGACATAACCTTAATTAGAAATTGAGATATCAATATCACTTATTGGCTGGTTTATATTTGTCTTTGTTAGTGGCAAATGAAATAAATGGTGAAAAAAGACAATCCCGTGGCCACTAATGAAATACCGGTGCCCTTTCTATCTTTTTTCTGGGCTTGCTTCACTCCATGATGATTTTGAATTGAAACTATAGTTGAATGTGTTGTGACTTTGTCTATATATATATAGGATATTTGTACCCTTTTAAAATACATTTGCTTTGTATGCTGGGGCTCCGGATATTGCATCCGGACTTCCCTTTTTTTTTTTTTTTTTGCTTATGCACCTATTATTCTATCCTAGACTAGCGACTTGTCACGTGGACTCTATAGGCCCAGACTAATCTGGATTCAAGGTTTGACAGAACTATTTTTTCAGCCGGTGCCCTACTACTTTATGTTATTATGTTCTTAAGTCTCGAGCTTGAAACCTTTAGTTAAGTTAAAATAACCTTTTACAAGTTAATCTAAACGTTCAGTAGTTTGGGCTTCTCTTTTTTTGCACTTCTTTTACATCTCCAACTTTCCACTAGAGAGTGGAGAGTGCTGGGCAAATTGTCTCATTACTGCAATGCTAAAGTGGACAGTGATTTCATCAATAATGATGAATTGGGAGAGACTGCATATACTTTTGCATTGCATATTGGAAATCCACTTCTTGCTCTAAAATTTGTTGTTCATATGAACTTGAAATGATATCACCAGAAAACAGAAGGAAGCCTTTTCTGATTTTTCTGATGAAATTTATTCTGCAACATTCTTCCAGTTACCACATATTTTAAAGAATTGGAGTTGCAACAATATTGAGGGTTAGTACGTACCTACTTCAACAACTATGGATTTACTAGTTACAAATCATATTAGTTTTAGGGCTACATCATAACTGAAAAAAAAAAAAACATAACACATGAAGATGACCGAGAGTTCATGGAAACCTAGACAGCTATTGTTATTACAGAATATTGACAAAGAGTATTCGGACGAAAAATATCATTCCATTTAAAAATCCTCCTTGAAATTTTACTTCATGATTTTAAAAATCATCTATAGGAGAAGATGAAATTCCAAGAAATGATGCAAAAGTTCTAGTTGTGTCCCCAGTATGGTATCTCTTGAGACGATCCAAGTCGTCTGCTACATCAAGCATACTAGGCCTTGTAGAAGGTGATTCCATTGTGCAAAGGATCCCCAGCTCAATTAACTCTCCAATTGCAACTCCCCACATTCTTTTCACCTCCTGTGACTGATCTCTTGAAGCAGTGACCAAAGCAGGGTCGATCACTTTTTCTAACCTTCCATGATAATGAAGTCTCATCCATTTGTGAAGGCTTAAGCCACCAGAAAACATGTCATCTGTTGGCCCTTTTCTTGTCACCATCTCAAGAACAAGAATGCCGAAGCTGTACACATCTCCTTTTGTAGATGTGTTTGATCCAAATCCATACTCTGCATGAGAGATTATAGAATGATGATGAGTCTGAAATAGATAATGATGTTTTACCAAAGCAGAATGAATGTTCTGATAAAGAAAAAGCACAGTAGGATGACTTTTATTTTTCTTGGATGCTTGTGGTAATGTGTTGCTGCTGTCATGTTGTAGCAAAGCTAACTTACATGATATTTATATTTTTTTCTTAGAAGTAGAACTCATTTAGTGAATCAACGTAGAGTTGGTCTAACAGTACAGTATAAGGTCTTACTAGATCTCTCTAAGTCTCATGCTTGATTCCTAGAGAAGACACCTATATTAGGAGGGGTAGCCATAGACCATGAAACTGAATACCTAGTAATAGGATTCAATAAATAGTACTCCTCCAGTCGTTAATATAGCACCTAATTGAGGAGTTGATTTTAGTTTTAAATATAAAATTTATTTACTATATTTATCAACTTTTTCCCAAATTACCCCTATTGATACTCTCTCAATAATAATCAAGCAAGAGAGGGAGTTAAGAAAGATAATTAGGGTATTTTAGTAAAAATGTACTATATTAACTAACTTAAATAACTTCTTTAATCTAATCAAATTAATTAAATAGATCTTATATTAAGGATTGAGGAGTATCAAAGAACTAATTTAGTGATAAACAAATAGTTAGGTTGAGCTTGGTTTATGTTTCTTCCAAATGATCTCAACACCCACCCCCTCCCCCCACCAAAAAAAAAAAGACAAAATTCTAAGTAATGTTAGATTCTTGTAACATGCCAAGTGCTGAGGCAAGATTTAAATTAAATACCTGGTGCAATGTATCCAATAGATCCACATAAGAAATTTGCAGTGGAGCTCCCCATGTTATCATTAAATCCAGTATTTCGTCCTCCGACACTCATAATTAACCTTGCAATCCCAAAATCTGAAACTACAGCTCTCATGTCATCATTAAGAAGAACATTGCTTGGTTTTAGATCACAATGAATGACTCTGACTTGAGAATGATGATGTAGATAGGCTAAACCTTCAGCGATGTCGCTGTAAATATTCACCCTCTGGATGAGACTCAGGTCAGAAGATCCAGTAGAAGCATAGAGACGGCTCTCCAAACTCCCATTGGCCATATAAGACAGAACAAGAGCTTTAAAATCAGGTAGAGAACATGCAGTGATAATTCTTATCAGGTTCCTGTGTCGAATCCTCTTTAAAACTTGGCATTCTCTATTGAAACTCTTGGTGGAATTTCCAGATTTCAAATGCAGCACCTTGACTGCTATTGGGGTTCCATCTGGAAGAACTCCTCTATAGACACGTCCATGACTACCCGATCCTACTTGTCTCTGATCATCAAATCCTCCGGTAGCCTCTGATAGTTCCTTGTATGTGATTCTTGGGAAGTTAATTATCAGTTCACTTCTTGCTGGTTTTCCACTTAATTCAGTTCCCTGGACAGAAATAATCACTTTAAGCCGCTTACATCCAATTATGCAGCAAATCATTGACAAGATTATGCAGATGACCAAGATGAAAATAATCAAGAACAGGCGATTTCTGAACCAAAGTCTCTTTTGAAATCATAAAAGTTTGCCTGTAATTGTTTCACAAAGATGTGGGTTTCCTAAGAATGATAAATTTGATGCTGAATCAAAGATACCACCAGATGGAACAATTCCTTCTAGGTTATTATATGATAGATTGAGGAAAGAAAGTGTATCTGTTTTACAAAGAGTTCTGGGGATCAATCCAGACTCGAAAGTTTCAAGGTTCTTCAGTTCGCCTAAAGATTCGGGAAGCTCACCTAGTAGAAAATTGTTTGAAAAATTTATCATCGATAGGAAGATATTTCCAGTTAGGTAATTTGATGAAAAATCCATCTCTTGAACATTTTCTAGTTTGCTGAGCTCAATTGGCAGGGGACCTTCTAGTTGGTTATGTGAGAAGTTTATCAAAATTCTAATTTCATGCAGGCCTGAGATTTCTGTTGGGATGGTTCCTGTTAATCTATTATAGGACAAGTCAAGCCTATACATACCAATGCACTGTCCTAATGTAGAAGGTACATTTCCTGTGAGGTGGTTATTATTGAGAGACAAAGAATATAACCGACCCAACTTTCTCAAGCTTTCTGGAATCCCTCCCGTAAATTCATTGCGCGACAGATCAAGCAGACCCAGATTTAGACAGTTGCCCAGTGCTTCTGGAATTGCATATTTTAAGTGGTTGTTTGATAAGAAAAGCTGTTCCAAGTTTAACAACATGCTGATCTCTGGTGAAATAGTTCCATTAAGAAGATTGGATGTTAAATTCAGGATCATAAGGCTGGAAAGATTTGATACACTGTCAGGGATTGATCCATGTATTTGGTTTTCTTGCAGTAGCAAACTTTTTAGTTTGATGCCAACTTTGACTGACTGCGTCGGAGAACCTTCCTCCAAGGCCCATGCCGGCCAATTCAAGCTCCTCTAGACGGCTGCAGTTTCTAAGAGCGGCGAAAAATGGATAAAGATCGGTATTACGATCATGACTTACCATATGGTTGTATGAAAAATGCAGGTAAAGAAGATCAGGACATCTGCTTACAAATTCTGAGGGCAATTCTCCAGATAAAAGATTTTTCTCTACATCTAAGTTTACAAGTGACAGATTAGTGAGAGAGAGAGGAATCTGTCCAGTAAATTGTTTGTTCTATAGATTGAGACTCCTGAGACCTTGACAGTTTCCAATCTCTTCTGGGATCTTACCACTGAGGAAGTTGGTAGAAAGTTCCAAAATTTCCAGTGTGCAATTGGAGAAAAGGGATGGAGAAAGTGAACCATTTATGTAACTATCTCTGATATGCAGTACGTTAAGTTTAGAAAGCTGGGAAAAGGAGTCTGGTATGGAACCATGCAAACTATTCCCCTCGAGGCGGAGACGATGGAGACGTCTAAGGGAAGAAAGTTCTGGTGGGATAATGCCAAATAATTGATTGTCAACAATGTCAAGGATGTTCAATCCAGTGAGATTGGAAAGGAATGGTGAAAGCAACCCCACGAGTCGAGTTTTAGGTCTGGATTAGTTCAGTAACTCGGTAGCTGGAATTTATCGCATTTAACACGGGTGAAATTGCACGCATGAACAGCTTCATCCCAGTTAGAAAATGTGGAATGTAGATCAAATATGATTGTTTTCTTGAATTCCAGAAAAGCAGCCTTGTCCGTAAGAAGAGAATGAGAAAAGTGATGAAGACTAAATGTTGAAGTATGGTATTGAAGTAGGAGGATGAACAATGCTGCCCCTATGAAAACCATGTTGTGTATGTTGCAAAAGCTCATTGATTTAAAAACATGAATAAGAAGCAGCCTTATTTCTCTTACTGTTATCTATTTTGGGCGTTGATTAGAATGAGAATGAAAAAGTCTTTTGAAATTGCAGGGTGAGGCTTGAGTCTAAGTGGAAATATCAGTTCGAGAGAAAACATTAACTGGATGCTATAATTTGTGGGGAGGAAAAAATGTCTCAGTAGAAGATAAGTAGATTCTCAACTCAGCCAGGATTGAATGCCCTTTTGGAAACGAGACGAAGTGACAAAGAAAAGAATTGGTGGTGGAGGCTAGTTGGTGTCATTCTTTTGTGGTACAAGCATACCAATTTTGAAACACAAAACTAGCTGGCGCACGGAAATACACAGTTGCAGTTGACATTTTCACAAGCAAAAATGGCTGCTCAGCCCAAAAGAGGAAAAAAAAACAAGGGAGCAAATAACATAGGCTTTTTGTGTTGTTATAATTGTCACGTACTTATCTTATTTTCAATGTAAGAGTTAATTAATTTTTTTAAATAAATTAAAAAATTAAATAAATTAATTATAATTAATATAAAAATTAATTGACCGTATAAATTAAAGAGTATATAATATAAATTTGTCTTAAAAAATATTATATTTTATTATAATTTATTTATTTATTTAACTATTTTAATTTATTTTAAAAAGTTAATTAGTTCGGATACAAGAAATATACAAGTAGTACATTTTTCAAGGGCTGAACTCAGTAAAACACAAAAACCTTCTGGGCCTGTTTGGTTTCAGGTGAAGCCATGGTTTTAAAAGGGTTTTTTACCTAAACTTCGGTTTGGAGAAATTTTAAAACAAACAGCTATATTTGTCCAAACTATGATTTCAGATAAGCTGGTCAGAGTAACTTTTAGAATAGTAAAAGAGCTTATGAACTACTCAATTACTATTTTACCCTTATTTTTTTCTTACACCCTCTCTCCTCTCCTCTATCTTTTCCACTATCTATCATATCTCTTCTATCTTCTTCACACTCTCTCCTTTCTCCTCTATCTTTTTTACCCTCTCTCATCTCTCATCTCTCATACATACCCTTTTTAGTAATTTTTCAATTACAAAACCCCTTTTAATAATAACTATTCAAACACTTATTTATCTTAAACCACTCTTTTTCTATAAATTCTTATCTAAAAGTCATTTTTCATAAACTATTTAAAAACCTATTTTTTTCATAAACTCTTTTTTTAAATCTTAACCAAACTAACACTCTGTCAGATAGGATGATGTAATGATTTCTTGTGATTCAGTGGAAGAGTGAAAATAGGAATGAAGTCCTTTAACAAAAACATGAGAAATTTTCTTTCGAAGAAGGTTATTTTGTCATCTATTGAACACAATAAAAATACATTTTTCTCACAGTTTTTTTTACAGTTTTTTTTTCTTTAAATAAATTTATTTTTCATGCGTTACACGCGCTCTATAAGCTTCAATTACGGGAACTAATTCTCTCCACTAGCAGTAGTTGCTCTTTACACCGGTAAACGTTATACTTGAGGCATTATCATTGTGCTTTTATACTTGTGAAACTGGCTATTTTTCCTTGTAACAGAACTATTTTTTATTTGTTTATTTTTCTAAATTTAAAAAATACTTACAAATATATTTACATATAGCTCACTAATAAAATCTTTACATAAGTAATGATATTTGAACTCACGATTTTATATCTTATGAGTTAAATTTTTGTCAATTGTATCAATCATTGTTAGCTTTAATAAATCTACTCCTCTCATATTTAATATAGGACCTAATTAAAAAGTTAATCTTAGTCCTAAATATAATATATATTTTTTATATTTATTAACTTTTTATAAAATTATCTCTATTGATACTCCCTCAATAATAATTAAATAAGAGAGGGAGGGAGGGAGTTAAGGAGGATAATTTTAACTTTTTAGAAAAAAAATATTATATTAATTAATTTAACTAATTTTTTAATTTAAATTAATTAAAAAATATTATATTAATAATCAAAAGAGTAATATCATGTGGTTCAAGTAATCACGAACATAATATGCACGGAGGTCATGTTGTGACATTTAACTTACCAACTAGAAACAGTATGCTTTAGACATGATTTCATGTTGGATTGGTGTAAATTAACAAGACTCTTATAATTATTAAGAATTCATTAATCTTGCGTTTGGATTAGGGAGAATTTTATCTAAATCCAGTAAATCTTATCATTCATTTTGTCTTAAATATAAAAATTAGTTAATAATTTTACTTTAATCATAAGAGAATTTAATCTATTTATTTTATCTCTTAAATCTGTATATTTTTTAAACTATCTTTATTAATTATACATATTAAAAAAAAGTTTTCATCAATGAGTGATAGTTTCAATATAAATAATTAAACAAAATTATTTTAAAAAAATTAATATATATATTTTACAAATAACGACCTTAATTAATTTTATTTTATTTTTATAGATTAGTTATCTAATTCTTACAATTATAATAAAATAAAGTATTATAAAATCTTTTAAAATTTTAACTAGTTAATTCAAATGTTCATTCAAACCTAGTTTTTTTTTTAAATGTGAAACCTATCAAAGAATTTTAATATATTATCATTTGAAATTTTTATAACACAAACAAAAAATTTAAATACATGAATTTTAAATGTGGGGTTTTAAATTAAAAATCCAAATCCAAATAATCTATTCAAACACATTCTAAGTGATCAAAGTGAAGGGAGAGATACACAATAGATATGCATAACAGTGAATCTAATTTTTGTGAAACCCATGTATAATTATAAGTGAATGTATTTTTAATATAAGGGGTTAATAGTAAACTTAAATATGTGAATACCCAAGTTTTTTATATCTAAAATTAGGAGAGATGTTTTACATTTATTACTCGATAATATTTTGAATATGATTATCTCTAATATAAAAATTTATTTGCTTAGCAAAAAGAAAAAGAAGAAGTGAATAATATTTCTATCTCTCTCCTCATTTCTTGAAAGCTCTCGTTAAAAATAAGAAAATGTTCATGCTTACAATTTTCTTTTATAAAAAGACAAATTTATTATTACATAATAATATAAAAGGATATATATAAAAAAAAGCCTCACTAGCTAACCCACAGAAATAAGGTCAAGTACAAATACACAACGTGAAAAGAAACAACAACTATGGAAAAAACAAAGAAAATAGTCTAACAATACAACGAAAACATGAAAACATAAAGCTGCAATCAGAAGGGCAAAAGATGGTCAACGTTCGGGCTTGTCATAAAAAGCGGAAAGAAAGAAAATATTCATATGTTATAAAAAGAAAACCAAAGAAAATGTTCATACATTGCTTAAGCAATCAAAACCTTGAAGACAGTTATATAACTTTTTGTTTTATACAAAAAAAAGTTATAATAACTTGAGTAATTCTGAGCCCATTCATGATGGGATCTAGATTGGGCCTGAATTCAAAGGTTTGAGCTAATTAAAGGCCAAATTTTGTTCAACAAAGTTTCAAAATACAACCAACGGGGTTAGTCCGAGTAGTAAGCGGCTCGATATCGTTTAAGCGAGGTCTCGAGTTCGAGCCTTAGCGTACGCAGAAAATTCCCGTTGAGAGACTCACCCACCATAGCCAGGTGCGCGACGCGGGTCAGATTCGGATGTAGTCGGGGCAAAAGCTCCAGTGAACCGGGTGGGCAACAAAAAAAAAGTTTCAAAATACAACCAACCAACCCACGTTATCACATATAGATGAAAATATGTCTCCCTTAACTATCGCTAACGCCCCCATAACTGGGCATCTACAGTACCTAGGATATTAATTAGTCTCTTACTGATCGGGTGTGGAGATACTCTAGTGTATACAAAAAAAAAAAGTTTCAAAATACCTATCATCCGTGAGTTCAACTGGTGAAAGGACGAAATATACCACCATTTAGAGCGTGTTTAATCCCTAGGGAGTACCACTTTGTTACAATTCCAGTCGCAGCACGTAAGGAGATATCCTAACTCCTGGGTGCCTAAGTTTATGCTTGAGAATAATTGACAATTCGTCCTACCTGACATTAGAATCGCATAAGAAAAAATGAAACTTCGCCCTGCCCTTGGATCGTGAGTGAGTCCAACCCTTTTCCAAAAAATTTTGTAAAAAAAAAAATAGTTTCAAAATACTTCTCTAATTTTTAATATATTAACTAATTAAAGAGTTAGTACTGGTCATAACTAAAAGACCTATTTCTTATATATATCAAATTTTTTTAGACTATCCCTATTGATATTCTCTTAACAATAATTAATAATAGAAGAAGGGAGAGAGTTAAAGAAGATGGTTATGGCGTTTTAGAAAAAATATATCATATTAACTAACTTCATTAATCTAATTAAATTAGTTAAATATGTTTTACATTAACGACGGAAGGAGTACTATATATTGATCAAAACTTTGGAAATTAAAGCATCTACCATGATAATCATATCAGAGACATTTTGGAATATTAGGAATGAGAGATTTGTTTAGATCATATAATCAAACAATAAGACAAAAGAATCAAATATCCTTTTCAAAAATCTTCCATTGAAACTTAAGAAAATGACACCGATCCCCAATCGCAATATCTTAGACAAGCACTCACTCATTAATTAAAGCTTCAAAAACCTTTATCCAAACATTGAAAACACTGTCTCATTTGAGTTTTAATCCCTCCTCATTAAAAAATTATAAAGCTACCATGATTATATTTGTCCCTGTAATTACTATGATGTAATTACATTTATATTATTAGAGCTTGGGTCACACACATATCCAACTTTTAGATGAACCAAATCTTCTCTTGTATTTGTTGGATATATAAATAATGTGAGTGTGGCTGAGGAAGGGAATTAACTTTCAGAGGGCATATTGGAAACTTCCCAAGAACTGATATATATTGTCTACTTGATAAAATGTTATCAACTTTAAACTTTTACATAGCATCTCTTTATATATATATATATATATATATATATATATCATTAGATGTACATGCAAATGAGTTCCACTATTCTTAACTTAAAAATGATAAATGATGCAACTTGTTTAAGTTTTTTTTTTATATTCTTTTATATTGATTCGAGTCTTTAACATGTGTTATACAAGATATATGGAACTAATTTTGGAAGCCCTCATAAGCAATGAGCAGGAAAAATAAAAGGATAATAGTAGTAGCAATAACTAGAGTGAAATGATTGTGTATCAGCTGGATCATAAAGTGGGGGAACTGAGTTAGAATCCCACCTTGTTAAAAGAGACACCTAGGGTATTTAGCAAAATCTTGATATAGATTAGTTGGTTGCTTGGATACTTGGTTATAAGATTCATAACAAGTACCTGATACTTGGTGACTTAAAAGATTATAAAAAAAAACTAGAGTGAAATGATATTTATTTCTGACTGAGACATATAAATTCCTGAGATAACTTTGTTGATTGATTATTTCACAACAATTCCATCTTGAATTGCCAAATAGATCACTCATATGACTACACCTGTATCTACATAAATGTTTAGGTATATGAGTAAGCATGACTTATCTTTTGTTTGCTTTGTCGCTCCCTGCATGGCGTCTTCATCACACACACACATATATAAACGCTGTAACTTATACAAGTTTTATAGCATGATAGTTATACATTCATATAAAATATGGAAACCCAAATAAAGAAGAGAAGGAAGGTTTGTGTATGGATAAATAGAGAAGAACATAATTATAAGACAACCTCGTCATTGCTCACACCTGTCGCTTACCTAGCATTAGAAGTAAACGTTAGATTTTCCGAATGATTAGGAAATATGCTTCAAACTTTGTCTAATACAAAAAGAAATTGAACATCAAATGGGGTTGGAAATTCTTGTGCATCTCCTATGGTTTGGACCCATCAACTACTACTTGCTTGACTCTCTCTCTCTCTCTATATATAAAAGATCCCATAATAACCAAAATCAATATAGAAGCACAACACAAGATGATGATAATGAAGCCTCTTCATATGGTCCTTGTTGCTCTCATGGCTTTCCAAACAACGTTGTTTGCCTCGAATTTTATAGAAGCTAGACCTTTTCTGGTACTAGGTGATGCATTGTCTGTTTTAATTTGTTTCATATCAGATTGTTATTCATGCAGATAAGTGATAGATATTTGTTATCAAGTTAGTTGTATAATTAAAACATGACACATGCATGACTAGTTTTATGAGAGGAATATAAAATATTATAGGTCATATTATTAAATTTTTTATATGAATTTATTATTTTGCCATTCATTTATTGTCATGTAAGCTGTTATTTTCTTAAAAGGTATATAGATTAAAAATAAAATTAGAAAATTATTAAATTTTAAGACCGACTTAATGAGTTTAAAATTTTCTCTAATAAAATATACTGGGAATAATTTACAAATAGGATGATAGAACTATTACTAACTATAGTAGTTTAAGGCATACAAAGGTGTTTGCTTAACTTTGAACAGGTAGCAAGTATTGTAGCAGTTGTTGGTGGATAGAGAAAGACATGGACGTTCGTGGCTGGCGCCACCGCCACCACCGAGTCATTCAGGCGGTCCTACTCCGATGCTGCAATGTGGTTGGACAGTGACAAGGCCGCCTCACCCTCGTCCTCGACCACCTCCATCTCCTACACCTTCACATGGTCCAATTCCTGCATCCTCATACAAAATAAGTCATCTCAGAGGCACAACACCTGATCATTATCCTAAAGCAGCTTCAGCGTGATAAATACACACACACACATAGGCGCGAGCGCGACCACACATAAGAGACGCGTGTGTTGTACTTGTGTGTATTTATGTTTCACTTCAATCTTGGTTCAAATAAATGTATGGTCGTCTGTTTGAGCATGTATAGTATAGTAGTGTTGGTGTTTCAGCAGCTAGTTATGTGGAGTAGTGTGTAAAGGCAACTTCAGTCATGTGTGTATAGATATATATATATGCTGTATTGTTTCCATTGAGTAGTGAAGAAGTTTTTCCCTTGTAGAGTTTAATTTTGGTGTTTTATCATAGCGAGATGATATATATATGGACTATTCAAACTTATTAATTTTGATAGTTTAGGTTTTAAGTTTTAAATTTGTAAAATAAAAAAATAATATTAAATCTAGATATTGAATTTTAATCATCTAGAATGTATTGAACCAATCCCATCACAATTAGGGCTGGACACCCCACTAAAATGAAATCCATTTGGCAAGAGGTACTATATAATATGCAATGTACATGCACACACACACACATCAAGTTGATTCTAATTATTTTTTACAGGAGAAAATAGTTTTTTTTATTAAAAAACAAAAGAAATATATAAAAAGACCAAAACGAAGATGATTGAAAATAATTAAAGCCTTAAAACTTAATAGTTCAAAGAGAAACCACAGAAAAATCTAACCCTAACAACAGATCATAGGGAAGCCGTCACCAAGAAAATCAGAGCCCCTACCGTCTCTTCATACATTAAGATTCTGAAAAAAAAAATTCAAACATATATGTATCTATGTATACCATATAACTACTAGATTAAATTAAAAAAATTAATTAATATGATATATTTTTTCTAAAATATTTTAATCATCTTTTTTAATTTGTTCATTTTCTCTCTTACTTAATTATTGTTGAGTGAGTATCAATAGAGATAATTTAGGGTAAATATAAAAAATATAACTTATATTTAGGGTCAATATCAACTTTTTAATTATATAATATATTAAGAACTAGATAAGTACTATCGTAAGCTGCAGTTTTCATAAATTATGACAAGTGTAACTCTTCTTTTAAATTTGGTACTTCTCCGGTTCTTAATATATAATATATTTAACTAATTTAATTATATTAAGATAGTTAGTTAAATTAGTTAATATGAGGTATTTTCTCTAAAATACTCTAATCATCTTCCTTAACTCCCTCACTCTCTTACCTTGATTATCATTGATGAAGTGTTAATATGGATAATTTAGAAAAAAATTAATAAATATAAGATTTTTTTTATATTTAAGACCAAGATTAAATTTTTAATTAGATCATATTTTAAGGACGAGAGAAGTATCATATGCAAAACGCATACTAATTACTCTCAGGTTTTTATCAGATTCAAATAACCAAATTAGGTAGATTTAAAGTTTAATTAAAATTGGTTAAAGGTAATAAATAGGTAAAAAATACTACTTAATTATTTTAAAAAAAATCTTTATTTATGGAGAGACTCACAAATAATTAATAGGGAAAAAAATAAAAAAATAATACTAAAAATTTTATAGAAACTATCTATTATACATAAAAATATGTTATTCCTAAAACAGTTATCTTATACTCCTTCCTGTACAAAATATAAGACGTCTTCTAGAAAAAAAATTAATCCATAATATAAATAAGCTAGACAGTCCATTAATTACCACTTTCTTAGTTCTGATGAGGTAATTAAAAATGAGTTATATTTTGAATGGCTAAAGTATATGTTTGATCCTTAAAATTATATTAAATTTTAGTTTAGCCCTTTAAATTTGTAAAATATGTTTTTTGTCCCTCAAAATTAACACTCATTAATTTTTTAATAAAAAATATTGATTCAACGAATTTAAAATTTTTAAATTAAAAAATATATAAAATAAAATATAAAAAGATACAATATGATCTAAAGTTTTAACATGTACTCATCTTTTAAAATATAAAAATATTATATTACATGATTAAATTTTAAATATATTTTATTAGCATATAATTGTAGAATCATCATTTATATTAGTTGAATAATTATTTTTTAGTAATTTGACTAATGATGTTAATAATAAGGGACTAAAAATATACATTATAAAATTAAGAGTCTAAACTAAAACTTGATATAAATTTAGAGTATCAAATTTATACTTTATTATATTTTAGCTATGTAAAATGAGAGCGAGTATATTTAAAATAATCTTTCTGGGTTTCATCTATCTCTAACAGAATTTTTTTGCTAAATATAGGCATCATTCTATTGAAAGTAATCTTATTTGAGGTATTATCAAATATTATATGTAAGTACTTCTTTCAACGAAAATTTGAACCCTTATTCGTTATGTTATGAGGGTCTAACCCCCTTCGCTATACCCAATTCCATTGGTATACACAATATATTGTTTTTTTTTAATAAAAAAATTAGGCAAGTTGAGGCTCAAAGGCTCGCTAAGATTATGACATGTCTCTAGATTTAAAGAGTATTTATAAAAATATTTATAAATCGCCTATTAATAATATCTTCGTATTAGTAACGAAATTTAAATTCATAATTTTATAAATGATAGATTAATTTTTTATTAATTAGACTAATGTTTGTTAGCTATATTTAAAGCAGTTAATGCTGGGAAAAAGACGGCATCAGGAGGGATCGTATCAAGAAGGCACAGAGACCCATCCACTTCATTTATTGGATACCAATACCATAGGGCCGGAGAGTTACTTATGTACCTATATGTTTGTGTCATTGAAGACACATGCGCCAGTTAAGGCATTCAATAATTGGAAGGGGTGCCCATAATCAATTAATATCAATATTAATATAAAATATACAAATTTATTACAAATCATCATATAATTTATTATCTGTTTGTTTTATTGAAGACACATACAGTTAATTGTATGTGGTTTATTTTTCATACTCTCTAAAGAACCATTTACTAGCTTTTATTCTTCTTCTTGTTTTTTTTTAAAAAAAAAAACTTCAGTTGCTAAAAGTTTAAACACACAACGGTTGTATTCGTAGCTTGTTTTTCAATTTTTTTTTTTTTAAATAGTCAGTCATTGATACTTTTCCTAAAATTAAACCTGGATGACAAAGAATAGTCATTCTTCCACTATTGTTTTAAGTCATTTATTTCGTAGAGGGGAGCCTTAAAACAATATTAAAGATGTTATTACATAATATGGAGGTCACTGGTTAAATTAAATCATGAACAAGGTACCTCTTCTTACTAAAGTACTAGTAAAATGATGTATATCTATCTCTTCTCAAATTCTACGTAATTAATATAGGTGTTTTCGTATGAAGATAGCATAAATAGAGGTGTCGATCTCTCTTGAATGAAACTTCTTTTGTCTGCAAAATATTGGAAGTGGAAGGTATGAATTAACAGGCACACAGGTTTGGATGTAGAGAAGTTGGCTTTGTGGAGCTATCTCAATTTGAACTGAAATGAGCTGTCTCTCATATTTATACGTCGGTTCTCATACGAAGTCTAACCATTTGTTAGTATTGCCCCTTCATATCCCAAAATTAATTTTAAAATTTAGTTTTCTAATATTTTTAATGCATGAATGAAATTTATTTTATCATCTACATTTTATTCTTTTATTTTTACAAATATTTTATGTCTTGAATATTAAGAGAAAATGTGATTAATTATTAATTAAATAATTTTTGAATTATGTCGATTAAAGTTTAAATTTTAAATTATGAAGGTCAAATGAAAAATTAGATACAATTATAAAAAATAATTTCTCTTTTCAAATATCTCAAAATCAGCTTTCTAAGTTTACTGAAAATATTTGATTAAAAAAAAGGTTATATAGTATCAAATATCTTAATCTTATTTATCATCTGTGTTCAATATCCTAATCTTATTTGTGGTATAATTTTATTAATAATCTTTTTAATTTAGTTTGGTATAATTTTACAGATAATCTTATTTTTCAAGTACTAATAATTGCAGCAAATTAAAAAAATTATAAATAAAATTATATCATAAATAAAATTAAAATATTAGATATATATAAAAAATAAGATCAAGATATTAAAATATATAACTTTTAAAAAAACATAACATATGATTAAGTTTCGAATTTCACTTTACCGGTTGAAGTATTTGATGCTGTCGCCTTACAATCGAAAATTCAATATATGTCATTCTCAAGAATAATTTTAATGACATGGACATATTATTCTTTCATACCTTTGCCTTTTCATTTCGTTAATCATATTTTGTTTCTTATTAATTTATTATACAAAGGGGAATGGCATTTTAAAACTATTACATTGATTTAATTTCTGTTTAGGATCAAAAGACTATTAAGTACCAAAGATTCTTCAGTGAGATTTTAAAATTTTTTAGTCCCAGACTGATATAAATCAAAGTTTCTTGTCCCAAAGCGTCATTTTCCCTTATAAAAATATATTTAATTAATAAAAGACAACTGTTCTTAATTAAGTTTTGTGATTTGTTACATATTTTAAGGGGAAAATATGAAAATGCGCCGGAAAAGAAAGAAAGAGGGTCAGGGGAATCATGTGATGCGCTTCGTAGCTTCTTTCTTCTCAAAAGAAGGGAATAACACACAGAAATATATATATATATATATATATATGTATATATATGACGCATACATCACGTTGTTCCATACCCATTTGCAAGCAAGAAAACGATATATCATCTCAGTCTCATTTCACGATTGTCGACTGTTGGCGTGAACTGATTAACAATGACTGATTCTGCAGCTCAACATATGGAGAAGCAAGAAGAGTACTTCGACGTTCTTACCAAGTCTGGCCAGAAAACTGGGATTTCCAAGCACAGGTAAGTTATAATTCCGGTTTCTTCCCCTTTTCATCGGTCGCCTAGAAAACCTGTCGGAAAATGTTGTAATAGGCGTTAGTTTCCAACGATGGCTATTGAGAAGTTTTCATTTCTATTCAAATTAGCTTATCATTCTTTGCAGATTTTAATATTGGGTTGCAACTTCTAGGGCTGGGGATGGTCCTAGTCCTTATTTAAGTTATGCAATCTAGTTTAGTTGCAATTTTTGTATTCTGCCATGACATCTATAGCGTACAATACTTCTATCCATTCTGCTCTTAGATTATTGTTTAAGTAGAAGTATTAGCTCTTTTAGTCTAGTCTGTCACTACTTGTACAGGGGAGATGTTCATCGAGATGGGGATTACCATCGAGCTGTTCATGTGTGGATTTTTGCGGAGAGCACTCAAGAACTGCTTCTCCAACGACGAGCTGATTGCAAGGATTCATGGCCAGGCTTGTGGGATATCTCCAGTGCTGGACACATAACTGCTGGTGATTCCTCGCTGATAACTGCTCGGTAATGAGTTTCATTTCCATCCAAATATCGGTCTTTTGAATATCTTCGTTAATCCCAATGTTGAAAAATATCAGTATAATTAAACATCATTTCCCCTTTAATGTTGTACTCCTTGCAGAATTATGCATGTTAAAGACCAAGTCTTGCATGACTCCCTCCCTCCCTCCCTCCCTCTGTTTCTTTTTTAATTTAATTTAATTTTTTCAGGAGGGAGCTCGAAGAAGAGTTAGGTGTAACCCTTCCACGGGATGCATTTGAATTGCTATTTGTTTTCCTTCAAGAGTGGTCAGTAAATCAAAACACTTCCTCTGTGTAGCACTAATGCACTAATGTACCAGTTGACGTGCAAATTTTAAGTTTCAACCAAGGTTCAAAGGGTGGCTTTTCTAAGTTTTTCTTGTATTATCTTCATGTTATTAGACAAAATGTGATACTGCATAAAATTTTAGCATTTAACCTCAGATACTTGAACAAGCTCTGAAATGGTGAGAGCAGGTGGATTGGTATAGTTAAGGGATAGCAAAAATATTTCCATACCACTGTATTACAAATCATAATTCTTTTTATCATTAACTAAACTGTACTTTATATCTGACTGCTTGACCTTGGAGGATTTAAACATGATTGATAAACTAATGTCTTTTTAATTATGAATTGCAGTGTCATAAATGATGGAAAGTTTATTAATAATGAATATAATGATGTATATCTGGTGACAACTCTTGATCCAATTCCACTGGAAGCCTTTACTCTTCAGGTGAGGATGCTTCCCCTGTTAACAAAATGGACTTTCACACATCACATATTTTCCGTTATTTCCTAAAATAGTAGTTATGCTGATGTTACTATTGGTTATTCCATCAGATGTATGTATAGTTTTTTTTTGGTTGAGAAATATAATGCACTGTAGTTTGTTCAACATTCATAATGATTGGCAGGATTGATGTTTTCTATGAAGTATTTGTAAATGACTGTTATGTGGTAATGAAAGCATTATTTACATGATTGTTTACTTAACCTATGAACCAATTATACGTCATGTGATTATAGGCCATTGCATTAAGATCAAGGTTGGTCTATTCTGTGCCACAGAACTGATTTTGGGTAACCTCTAAATTATTGATCTGAGAGTGGTTGTTGTGAGAAGCATGTGCCTTTTTGGACCATCAATATTTAATTCACTTCACGGAGATTGCCCTTAATCTGATTGGTGAAATGTTAACATGAAGTTGTAATTAACCAAAGCATTTTATTTTATAGAATTTAATGTTTTATAGAAAGAGGCGTTAAAATCATGAAATAAAATGATACTTTCAAGGTCAGACTCAATCAAAGGTGTCATCCTCTTGTGCATTTAAGGTTTCATCATATTATTGTAATCATTAAGCAATTGTTAGGCATCAGCCAATATTAACTGGGCATATCTCATTTACTGCATCTCAATCAGTGTTGAGACCAGGATTCAATGGATTACCCAGCATCCGAGTGGAGCACCATGACCTAATTGAATATTGTTGTGTTCTTCAATTTACCATGGACATTGGTTTTCCTTGGATGCATTTTTGTCACAGTAGCAACATTATTATATTATTTTTCAGGGTAGTGCTATATAAGATAATATTGATTGATAATGATGTTCCTGTGTGTGTGTTGTGCAAATCTAGTTTTAGGATTTTCATTCATATTTTCTTTAAGTGCATGAGTGATTGGCATAATGAAGTTGCCTGGTCTGATTTAAGTGATTTTTCTATTACAATCATAGGAAAGTGAAGTTTCTGCTGTTAAGTATATCTCTTATGAAGAATACAAGAGGCTACTGACTAAAGAAGATTCAGATTATGTCCCTTATGATGTTTATGGACAGTATGGTCAACTTTTTGATATAATAAATATGAGGTATGTTATTTCTTATTATTTGCCTGTCATTAATCTATTATACAACTCCTTTGTTTTTTATTATGTATGTAAAATATAATCATTATTCTGGTTTGGTTCCTTGTACTGCACTACATTATTATTAATTGATATGGTTGTCTTAAAAATACTTGAAAACATTATTTACATATATTCAGTAAAGTAATGCTGAATGAGTTTACAATTTTTCAACGTTAGCTATATGCTTATATTGGTTTCTTGTAAATATGTTGAAGGTACCAAGAGAATACTGTGCCACGCAGTTTGAGTATACAAAAACAACTCAGACGTTATGCTCCTAATAGCCTCAGTGCAGAGGTTGTTGAATTTTTGGTTATTTGCCTTCGTTATTTTATTGGATTGGCCTTTATTCATGATCTGTTTTTACTTTCAACACAAAGTTTGCACATTCCTCTTGTTAGATTGAGGTAACATTAGCCCTTTAGTATGACATTATTTTTTTTAATTTATTTATTAATTTTTGGTTATATAGTATGACATTATTTTTAATACTTCATGTGTTATCACGTTCCTCTTCAACCAACATGCATGTGAATGACTAAATGTAATGTATTCTATATTTAGGAGTAAATATGGTTGTTGCACTTGATGGGGCTTTAGATACAAGGAAACACTGAGTAGCTGTATCATTTTCCCTAAAAGTAAATTTCTTTTGAAACAACCATAAAATTTTCACTCGATTCTTTATTCCCATAGAAATAGGAGCTTAATCCTAAATAATGCTTCATGATCCTCTTCCAAAACCTTATATTAAGCATCCATCCGTGGTGGGCTAATTGTTGAATATTTTATTGACTTTTGAGCACATAGAATAGAATACGGTAAGATTACATACAATTGACTAATTTTCATGAGATGTATGAGATAATTTCTCCTATTGAAGACAGCACACTACAGTTAAATCAGAGTTATCAACTAGAAGGATATTGGATGAAGTTTTTACGGGAATAAATAAACCAATATATCAAAATTTAAAAGAATATGATCCCTTATTTGGTTGCTATTGCCCATAACGTGTGAGAAATCCTTGAAGCAGTAACATTTTTTTTTTGTGCTGAAACTTGATCTAGACATTTAACCATTTAGAAGTAATTTTTCTTTTATATTTTGCAGTTGACAGGGCTCTCTGAATCAGACAGAGAGGCTCTTATTTTTGTTGTCAAGGCGGCAGCTGTTATGGATGAACTCTTTTATCTGCAGGTTGGTTTGCAATACATGTACAGAAGTGATTTCATGCCTTTGTTCATATTTTTGTGTGCATATATATCTTTATTTCTATGTGTTTCCTTATGTCAGCATGTTCTTGTTTAGTATTTGACGTTGTAACACTATACTTATGCTGCTAAAACTTTTATGATGTGGGTGGTTGTGCTGGATCATGTGGGATGCTTATGGTAATGCAAACCACTAATAATTGTTTTGTATATTTGTTTACTTCCAAATCAGGCCTGGTACAGTAATCCAGTTCTAAGGGATTGGCTGGAGAAGCATGCTGATAGATCAGAGTTAGATAAGTTGAAATGGTCCTATTATCAGATTAACAAGACCCCATGGTAAGTTGTGACAACTTACTCTATCATGTTAAGCCATCGCTACTGCTGCTGTGCTGCATCTGTAAATACCTCTGTCAAAGGTTATTTCAGCCTATAATGGATAAATAGTGCCAGCCAATTCAGTTTCACCAGATTGCCAACAAGTTCCAACTGTTACTTGGCCCCATTGTTTTAGCAATTTCTTTGACAAGGCTCCTATTTATGGAAAACAATGTGGATTACAATGATGTTACTAGCATTAGATACAACAACAACAAGCCTTATCCCACTAGGTGGGTACTAATATTGGATACATTTGAATAAAATTGTATGAAACAGATATGAAGCAATTTTGTGAAAGGTATTTCTCTTGTTGATCTCAGTCAAATAGAACCAGTGGAAACACGTGTATAGAAGGAGCCAAATTAGAGGAGTTAAGACACATTGATACTCAGCCAACAGAAAAATGAAATAATTTGAAAAATAGGTCCACGATAAATTATCTGAATAATGAAATCAAATTACCACTTATAAAACAGCCTAGTTGACCAGCCTAGGCAAGGAAATAAAGATGAGTAAATGTGTTAATGAATTTGAGATTTGTTAGAATTAATTTGAGATTCCATAACATTCATATATTATGCCGGTGTCATCTTAATATATATTCTCACTATTACCTCTGTTTGGGGGAGACATTGCTACATTGATATTTCTCTCAAGCAATGTTAATGCCAGCTTTCTCATAATCATTTTTTGTACATGGATAAATGCTCAGATCACTGTACTGGTAGGTCACCTATCCCAACAGATTGGGCTTAGTATTAAAAGCTAAAGTTATGCTTTCTTCTAGAATCTTGACATAGTTCAACTTGGTAGGATAACACATCATTTTATTACAATTGACTTAAACATTGATAACCCTCTTTTGTATTGACCCCAGTTAGATTTCTGTCACTTCAAGAATGTACATTGTGTAACTTTGAATTATGAATATAATTTATAACTTATTTTGGTCAATAAAATGAAAAATAGTTGGGTAAA
Organism: Leucaena leucocephala; assembly: GCA_037074615.1. Classification (NCBI taxonomy): domain Eukaryota; kingdom Viridiplantae; phylum Streptophyta; class Magnoliopsida; order Fabales; family Fabaceae; genus Leucaena; species Leucaena leucocephala. Next base: position 17,031,883 of record CM073555.1, on the reverse strand, counting down.
GATAATATGAACTGAAATGTATGTTCTCATTTGAGGTTTCCAAAAGTATATGGTTCTTTTGACAAATATATAAACATCATGCTACCTTGAGTGCTGCAACTCTTTTGTTTTAATATCTTGGCTAGAATTTTTTTTAATTAAATACAATCTCTTTTCAGCATGTTTAATAATCTTTCATTGTGTTGGCAGGTCAAGTCTTGATGAAGACCAAGCATTCTTGACCACTGCAGATTCAGCCATAAGGTTGCTCCCAAATGCAACAAAAACAGTTAAAAATTGGAAGGGTCTGGAATATAGAGCAGCATTTCCAGTGCAGAAACCACCTGGAGCAAATTTCTACCCTCCCGACATGGACAAAATGGTACTACTACTAATAAAATTCTGTGCAAAGGATTTGATTTTCGAACATGGAAAACAATGACTTCTGTCATGTAGGAATTTGAACTATGGAAGGACAGTCTAGAAAAGGAACAACAGAGAGAAGCAACAGGCTTTTTCAGTGTTATTAAAAGACACAGTGAATTTCTTTTGGATTCTAATGCAACAGATAACAAAGCGGGTGCTGCCCGTGATCTTTATATAGTTCCTTACTCTCAAGAGTACAAGTCTCTCCTTGCAAAGGCTGCAGAGTTATTGCATAAAGCTGGGAACATTGCCGACTCACCAAGGTATACTTTCTTATGCTCCTTATCCATCCATCATTGCCTGCTTCATGCTGAATATTTTAATTTATAAATGTTGGATAACTCATTTTTTCTAAATTTAGTTTGAAGAGGCTGCTACACAGCAAGGCTGATGCTTTCCTTTCAAATGATTATTATGACTCAGATCTAGCCTGGATTGAGTTGGTTAGTTCTTTCTTTAACTTTCTAGTACAATATTTTTTGGCTACTCAGTGAGACATGTAAGATGAATACAGTCTAACAATCCCTTGTTTTAAACTCACCTGAAGAGTCCTAGATTAAAAAAAAATCAACAGTCTTATTTTTGTTATCATTAATAACTAGACTGAGAAAGCGTACTCATGACTGTTTGATTACTTCTGCTTAATATGTCTCTTCTGCTAAACATGTATGTTTTGCTTTAATCTATTTCCAACCTCCTTCCTGTTCGAATGATTACTTGATAATCTAGCCCATTTTATTTAGGCAAAAGAGAAAATATAAAGTTTCTTGGTGTTGCTCCTAATGACATTTATATGACTGGCTAAAAATGTCAAATGGCCGCTTCGTATCAAAAGCTTAGGCTTCTAGGAAAAGGCCCAGGAATGGATTATATTCCATATCTCTAACATTCTCAGTTAGGTGGTGAAAGCCTGTTGGGCTTCAAGTGATAATAAATCAAGCACAAGCCAGTCATTCCTTATTCTGAAATTTTCTTTAATTAGGAGAATTGGATCACAAGGATCAAGCTTTTTGTGTGTGTTTAGAGAAAGAGAGAGAGCAAGTTGCACCACCCTATTTATATACTTTGTTAATTTTAACTTTCATCAAGCATTACTATGTTCAATTCTTTTGCTCTTTACCCCCTGAAAACTTCAATCAGATGAAATCAAGTTCATGGTACGTTCCATTCCAGCCTCAGAGGAATTGCAATTTGGGTTCTGCAATTCAAATCAGAAGGAATTTGTTTAATGGGATTTGGAAAAAGGACTAAGGTCTGTTTTGGTCCATGATCAGCCTGAATTCTTTGCTATGCTTTGTGTAGTCATCAGTCTTACTAGGACGGAGAAAATGGTCATATATACATCATTAAATAATGACCTTGCCCTTTGAGTCTAATAATTTTTTCCCTTGATTAGGCTTTTACCACTAATTCACAATGTGGAATGGACTTCATTACATTTAAATATTTAGTTTTTGCTGCAATGTGCTTTACTTCTGGCAAATTTCAAGATCTTATAATTGTTGATCTTCCCTTTCTTGGTGCAGGACTCGAAGTTGGATGTTACTATTGGGCCATATGAGACTTATGAAGATAAACTATTTGGATATAAGGTAGATATTAATATTAATGTTTAATTGAGGTGATCCCAGATCACTTGCACAATGTCGGCTTCCATGCTCCATTTTTTTGACAATAAGAACTTTATATCTTTTTTCCACTATAAAATGATCATGCTTCACACAATTAATGTGAATGCATATTACTATTGAATGAGTCTTTACTTGGAAGCTGATTCACAAGAATCTTGATACTTTAGATTTTACATTTCAAATATTCATGTCTTGTTTGTGAAATTTCAATTTTATTTTAGACATTCAGGACATCAATGTTGTGGGCCATGTGGCATGGCTTAAGGATTCTTGTGAAATTAAATTGAGTGGTCCTCCCTTTTCAGTGGCTTCTACCTGAGAGGGGAGTACTTACTTGAGCAAAAGATGCTTTAAAATGCAATCTTCCCCTCTTTTCCATGCTCTGATGATGTCCTTGATAATTCCAGTTAATCTGGTTTTGGGACTCACTTAACTTCTGCAGTGAAAATCCTGAGACAACCATGCATTCCATGTCCTCTCCTTGTATCCCTTGGAACTTCTAATTTTATTTAGCTTGTAAAACAATAATATCCAGCAAGATTGTGTAAGAATGCAAAAGATTAGGTGTATCAAGTTATTTGGGTGGAAGCATAAAAGTAGTTGAGTTTATCTTTTGAGGTGAAACAGGCTAGCAAGTTAGGCTACTCTTCCTATAGCTTAGGATTCAATAGAATATTGAAAGAGAATACTTAATTTACAGTATGGAACTTTCCTTGTAGCCCTTTAGTCAATCAATAATTATTTTCCAATTGCCATTTCCTTTAAGGGCTTGTCTCTTTCAAGCATGGAAATAGGAACCTTTGAAGCATAGACACTTGGGGAAAAAAGGAATAGTGTTCATGCCAACGCATCTGGGATGTAACACTTAGAAAATGCCTAAACTCTTTGGCGTTTGCTATGTTGTAGTGTTTATCTTATTATTAGCAATTCTTGCATTTTGCACATGTTAGGTTGATTATCCAACTTCTTAGAAGCAGTCTCTCACTTTTAAAAATGAGCATCTTCTAACTTTAAGATTCAATAATCTGATTTCTATTCTTCTAGGCCACCTTTGAAGCATATATTGGAGTCCGGGATGATCAAGCTACAGCTCAACTGAAACTCTTTGGTGACAATTTGCAAGTGATGGCCTACAATCAAGATTTAATTATTTCATAATAATTTTTTATTTGCTATTGATTCTCAAAAGATTTCTGCTTCTGAAGGTTCTGGAGCAAAATCTCCCAATGGACAGTGTATACAAATCAGAAGATGTAAATGCTGCACCTATCCGTGTTATCCAGCTTATATATAATGCTGGGGTGAGTATCAAGAATAATGTAATATTAATTAAATTTCTTATGATGCTAATTAACAAAGATTTATGAGTTAAAAGTAATGATTCTCTGGATATTTGATTTTGAAATAACTTTTGGTCTCAGTTACTGGCTCCAGGCATGATTTAAATGGGTTGCACTTGATAGAAACCTGATGAGTAAAGAATGGTTATTGTACATTATGATAAGAAGAATACTTTCACTATATGAATATATGATCTGGGAGAACTGGCTTAAGCATTTTCTATATAAGACACATCCTTCTTAAAATGCAATGCTAGTCTCACCTGCAAGTGCTATCCAGTGTCCAGATTTTCTTGCTTTTGGGGCAGTACCTTAGGCTGGAAATTATTAAAACGGAAATTTACATTGATGAATTATTTTTCAGGATGTTGGAGGACCACAGACTGTTGCTTTTAATCTACCAAATGATGAGCGTATAGTAAATGATCGAGGAACATCAATGGTCATGCTTAAGAATGTTTCGGAGGCAAAGTAAAACTTCTCATGTTCAAATGCTCAAATGCTTTGTTGGTTCAAGTTATAAATATGAATGGTTTTCTTGTGTTGATAATTTTACAAACCTGCTGCCAATCATAATCAGATTTAAGCATATTCTTCTCCCCATTGCTGAAGTCTGTGTTGCAAAGGAACAACAAGAACTTGTAGATTTTGAATCATTTTTTACTCATACAATTTGCCACGAATGCTGCCATGGGATCGGACCTCATACCATAATACTTCCAAATGGTCAGAAGTCTACAGTGAGATTGGTCAGTTTTATGACTTGTGTTGTTTCAGAAATTTCTGTAAATTTCATAACTTTTGTGGCAAACTCAGCCATTTAATAATGGATCGATAGTGTCAACTTGACTGCTAATGCATAATCTTCTTTCTTTTGATACAGGAATTGAAAGAATTCCACTCTGCTTTGGAAGAAGCAAAAGCTGATATAGTTGGTCTTTGGGCATTGAGATTCTTAATCGACAAGGTTGGTTATTAAATTTAATTGTCATTGAATGCATGTGTCCTGTGCAATGTGCATATTCAAATTGACTGGAAACGCTGAGCCAACATCACAATGAAAAGGAGAATAGGAGGCTTGGAAAATGAGAAGAAATAAGAAAGAAATGATAAGGGAAAAGGAGAGAAAAAGAAGTCAAGGAAAAGTACAAACTAGAAGTAATGAGGGACAATATATATTTATCTACTAGGCCCATAAGAAGATACTAGGGAAGTTAATTGTTTTTTCACGCCAGGAAATGAACAAGAGTCCCACAAAATTTTAGGTCCTTGCTCCCCTCTACATCTGTTATTTCTAGTCCTTGTTTACTACCCTTAAGTAATTCTTTTTGTTTTTAATGTTCTTACATTTGTCCAATAAGAAACTGATTGCGAATTTTAAATTAGTTCAGGGTATTGCATTAATACATGTTTTATTCCATGTTTAATTGCGATCCAAAACATCTTTACCAAGCTGTAGGTTAACCTTCACAGAATAATTGAAACTTCTAAAACTTTGCCTGTTAGTAGTCATTGAAAGGCCTGTTAGTAGTCATTGAAAGGCCAGATTTGGCCTTCTCTAATTTCATGGGCCATAACTAATGCTAATTGATGGCTTATCTGAGCATCAGGACTTAATTTCCAAGAGTTTATTGAAGTCCATGTATGTTTCTTTCCTTGCGGGATGCTTCCGCTCAGTACGTTTTGGTTTAGAGGAAGCTCATGGGTAAGCTAGTTATTCCCTTTTCCTCCATCTGTTGTCTATTGTTATCCAGTCTCTTGATTTTTCTGTCTGTTGATATATTGTTAGAAAAGGGCAGGCATTACAGTTCAACTGGTTATATGAGAAAGAGGCATTTATCTTGCATAATGACGACAGATTTTCAGTTGATTTTCCCAAGGTATTTACTTAAATTCTCTCACCCTCTCTCGTTTATCTGACTGTTAGATTGTTGCCATAATTATATTTTGCTTCTTTAAAGGTTGAAGGAGCAGTTGAGAGCTTGAGCAGGGAGATACTCACCATACAAGCCAAAGGTGACAAAGAGGCTGCAGGTTTGCTTCTTAGTAAATATGGTGTGCTCACGGAACCGTTGAAAGTTGCTTTGAAAAAGTTGGAGCTTGTTCAGGTAATCATAGTACTCTGTTATTTGCGAATCTGATAGGTTGATATGCGGTGGAACTACGCTTTTCGATACTCATGTTATATGATTCTTGTTCTTGTTTTACCAAATTTGAAGCATAAGAGTATCTTAGCATCCCAGAGAAGGAGCTGAAAATTAAACTAGAAATTCACATGATTAACTTTGTACCATTAATACGATGTTGCCTCGCTTAAACATCGATTAATGACGATGTTCATGAAGTATCAACAGATTATGGACGACCCTTGTAATTAATTCAGTGTATATTAGAAGAAATAATTATCCTAGTAAGTGTCCTTTTTACAGTTATTTCTGCTGTTTCCATACGAAACAATATTGAGGAAGCTAGTGAAGGGTGTTTGGATAATTCTTAAAACCATGGTTTTGGAGAGAAAAATTATTCAAACACCTCATAAAATTAAATAATTGATTATCTATACCAAAACCATAGTTTCAAGGCTACAACTATAGTTTTCCATGAAGTCAATTTTTTTTTTACTTTCTCAAAAGCTATTCTCTACTCAAAACACTTTTATCACTTTTTTCTAAAAGTTAATCTAAACACATTTTGACTTAATTCTAACAAACAAGCTATAATTTAGGTACTGCACTTTTTACCATAGCTGATAGTATTTGTTGTATGTTTTAGGTACCTGTTGACATAGCTTCCTCCTTTCCCATTGCCGAAAAAATATTGGAATCATAATAAAAGATCCGACGCAGAAACTTTCCATGCCGGCCATCATTCTTGCGTCCTTCAGGTCAAATTTGGAGCAAATGCAGGTTCTTATTAGAGAATAAGTCTTTTCTTTTTAAAAAACATGATCTTCTAGTATATACTTAAACTTCAAATGAAAATAATGGCCTCATGCAAGGCTTGTTACATGATTTTCTAAAGTATGTGAAACAGTTGTTCATATTTGAATGCCAGCTCTGTTTGTTTCTTCAAAAGGATAAGTTTAGAAGCTTAATCAAAAGCTTCATGATGGTATATTCTGTCTGTTTGACATCTTTGGGTCCAAGTTTTCTTTAATTAATTTTAGAGACTTGGAGTAATTGGATAACAAGATCATCAAATTAGTTGATTCAACTGAAAAAAAGTTAGCAAATGTAAACCAAACACTAAAATATTTGAGTAGGGATGTTCACAAAAAGGATTAGGATAGCCCTTGCTCGTGTCCCTAGTGGGATGATTGAAAGATCTTTAATTTTTCAAGAGAAAAGAAGGCCAACAGGACATGTTTCAAGCAAAGTAACCTTGTAAGATAATACTACAGCTTAAGAAAAACAACATATGAATACCCTTACTATGAATAATAATAAAAAAAAATATTTTCATTAAATAAAAAAGGTAAAAAAACATATATAGTGAGATAGAGGAATATGTGGGCACGCCCACGGGGGATGGGTAGGTTGTTTAGATAGCTTGCATGTTTGTACTTAAAAAAAAAAGATGGCTTGCATGTGTCCTATCCTTTCTTTCTTTTTTTGCTCACCCAGTTCACCAGAGTTTTGTCCTGACTACATCCGGATCTAACCCACGTCGCGCACTTGGCTATGGTAGGTGAGTCTTTCAACGAAAATTTTTTGTATACGCTAAGGCTCGAATTGGAAATTTCGCTTAAATAATACCGAGCTGTTTACTACTCGTATTAACCCCGATTGCATGTGTCCTATCCTGACCTGTCACATTCCGTCATTAGTCCCAATCCACTTTTTTGTGCTTTGTTTTTCTGTTGGGTCTATTTCGTCCCGTCTTGACCCACCAGCATAGGGATGAAGATGACCCTATTGAGACTGGGACACCGTGAACACCCTTAATAAATTGAGAGTGTATTACCAAATGGAGATTAAATCTAGCGAAGGGCAACGTATCAAAGTTTAATTTTTTATTAAAAGAGGTGTGTATATTTAGTATCTAATAATATCTTAAATATGATTGTTTCAAAAAAAATATATCCGTGCTTAGCCAAAAAAAATTGAGTGTATTTGGATGGTCCTCGAGACTGTAGTTTTGGATAGAAAGCCATTATTTTAGGAAAAGCAACCTAAACACTATTTCTTTTCACCACAATCAATTTTTTCACTACAATCATGGTTTTAGTCAAGTTAACCAAACACTCGTTTTTCTACAAATTCATTTTGGCAAGAAAATTATGATTTTGTATAAGTTAAAAGAAAATAATTTCCAATAATAATTTTTTTTTCAAAAAATCTATTCTACCCAAAAATAATCTCTCTCACAATTTATTTTACCTAAAATTTATTGTTTTAAATTAATTTTTTTTTTCAAAAACTAATCAAAACACACTAGTCCATCTTAACACACCGTGTGCCTAAAGTTTTCAAAATAAATGTATTTCCATCAGATTCTTTTTTTAGGGTGGCCTAAAAAGGAATTGTTTGAATTTGAAGTTGGAGTAAAATTGTAATTATTGAAAAAATGTGAAAGGTTATGAATAATATTGAATAAAGAGAAACTTCGTATTTTTTAGTACATATATAGTAACAAAAGTTTAACTTGGGATTTTTTTTTTACCAAATAACTCGGGAATATAAGGGATCGTATATTTCATTGAAGGCTACAAAGGACGCATTTTTTTTTAAGGTGCCCACATTTTCAGTACATGTAGGTTTGATGAATCCAAGTTTGGCCTACATAATCAAAATGAGGAATTTATGTTGAAATTTACATATTGCCTTCGTTACAATTGTCCTTTTGAAGTGATTAGGTATGTCAGGCGATTATAATATATATATATATATATATATATATATATATATATATATATATATAAGTTCCCCAAAATGTTTGAGATTGCGTTGGAAATGAATGGTTTCCCTATAATAATCTAGAGCATGAAAATGATTTTTTTTTTCCTTTTCTTTTCTTTTTGGGGAGGGGGTTAAGCGGGTCAGTATCTGTTGCAATGCAACAAAAATAAAGGTATTTAATTGAGTAATAGTAATTAAAAATCAATAAAAAACAAGAAAATAAAAAATGACTATCAAATGATAAGTACCAATAAATTGCAACTATATCTATAGCTTAAAGGAAATCAAGCAGTCATTTGCAGAGTAGGACGACTACCTAAAAGAATAGATTTTCCACATTGTTTTAAATCATGTTGCTTTGATAAGTTTTGTAATGATATTTTTAACACCAAGTTAGTTCACGATTCAACCGATTGAATCGGCTAATCTAATCCAATTTTAAACATTGCTTTTATGCCAAATACATAACAATTGTTATAATAAAAAAATACATAGCAATTATAATTAGGCAAAATCAAAACGACTCAATATTATATTATTTAAAACATCAGGCTCATACCATATAGATAGGGGTAAATTATGTTTAAAGAACTACTTATTTGAAGTAGTTCAGATATGTACTTGGTAGCAAATGTTATAAACTACTTGGTGGTATCAAATCCCACAACTTATTTTATTTTACATTGGTGCACACTAGAACATTAACCCTCTAACCTCTATAGATTTTACTTTAGGAGAGGTAGGTATTGCTGCTACAACAAATTTAAGCAAAATGTGAATCCACAAGTAAAGTAGTATCCCAACAAATTAAACCACTGATACTGCAAAGCAGAGGATACATGAGACCTAAAGCTCTAAACGACCTTTAACTCTTTGAGCCATTGGGTGTGCAGAGGACATGGGTCAGGTTTTCCTTGTGCCATGGCTTTCTCAGAGATTGAATAAAACCACCCATTTCTCCATTTGAACTGTAAATACAGCAAAATTGGTAACTTGACTATGGGATTTCGGGAAAATCACTATAAGGTCCCAAAAAAGGAATGTAATCACCAAAAAATCTCACAACAAATGAGCAACATAAACTTATTGTCATTTCTTACACTAAAAATTGTCATTACACGCTACTCACTTATTGTGGGACATTTTGATGATTACATTCCTTCTTGGAGACCTCATTGCGATTTTCCCTAAAATTTTATACTAAGTTGTCCTCTTTTACCTCCTTAACTGCAGTGGGAAAGTGGGCCACAGCTCGGGAATATGCACATAAGCGCTCGACCATGCCTGCATCAAATGTTAAACCCTTTTCTCCAGCCGCTGTTGATGCTAGTTCTTCTATGAGTTTTGACACCTAAAAGTATAAACATTAGTTAGAGAAGTATTATCCAAAATTCATAACCAGAAACTGAGTGATCCTTTTTTCTTCTTTAGGCCTCAATTTCATGTCAAAATTGACTGAAAAGCACAGTTAATCTCTAGATTCACAGGTCTTTGATGCCAGTGAGCACTATTAGGACGTGCATTTAGGTCAATCTCATCATAAAATGAATCCAAGATTGACCCTTTAGAACTCAGATTGACCCTAGCCAAATAGATGGAACATTCGAACTTAATCTATGCAAATCTGATTGATCCCCTCAAAATGGAAAGAATTCAGGGCACTATCAATTCTTGCAATTTGACAAACTCATCTCAAAATGAATTCAGGATTGATTCCCTCAAATGAAACCATGGCCAATAAATGGAAACATTGAACTTAACCCATGCAATCCTGATTTCCACCAAAACTCATATCATTCACCGTTTCATTGTAATCCTACCAACAGAAACTAAATTTGCCAAAATGATAATATGTACCTCTCCTCAATCATTGTTCTTCACATTTTACCTTCTTATTTTACCTTTTTCCCAGAAGCCAAGTTAGTCATTGCACTTCTTGACCTCCAAGAAGAATTCCATATGCCAGGTATGTAGCATATCCTTCCTTCATATTAGAGTCACAAACAAAAATGCTTCATATGCTCATGGCTCAGTGGTCAGCAATTAAAATAAAATAAAATAAAGAAAGAACGCACCACTATTTGTGGATGGCAGGAGGTATTAGGTTCTAATCATGTACCACCAAAAAAACTCAGAAGAAAAACTTCTATACCGGACCAAAAGCAACAGATGAGACATAGAAAGACAGAGATCCCCTAAACACACAATAGCATTAGAAAAGAAACAACTGATTACTGTTTTTTAACCTAATTTTAATCCATTCAGGGACACATCTATACTAATATGGCCTCTTTAACTTAACTTCCACTCACTATGCTCACAAATGCATCCCCCAGTGTCTTGAAATTACACTAAACATCATCGGCTAACAATAGGATAACTTCTTTTTGTTTTATTTTATTTTTTTGGCTAACAACAATTAGAGGTTAACTTCAACTCACACATTACCAACTTTCTTGAAACTACTATCGACTTCTCACCAAAGAATTAAAAATTGAAAAAACCAATTATTGAACAAAAATAAAAAGATGGAGTCACATTACATCCACTGATGTGCATGTCAAACCAGTAGTGTAATTATATCCTCCACCAGCCATATCACCTCACATAAATACAGTGCAATAATGAACAAATCCTTTTGAAATGTTTGGAGAAATAGTCAATTGCAAAACTTACTTCAGATCGGAATTCTTTTTCCACAACACCCACTGAGACACCTCCATTACGTGTTCCAACAAGCATGAATGAACAAATCCATATTAGCTTCTCTAACATCTGCTTTTGAAATGCTTCCTTTTCAAGAACCTGGCTTTTTTTGAAAGAGATCAGTACATGACAAATTATCAATCGTATTATACTACTTCTCTAGTCTTATTTATAAGGCAAAGAGAAAAAAAATTTTCTGGTTTTATTTATAAGTCCCATCATTAGATTTTCACATGAATGTTTTTATCCTTCATTTATGATTATGTAGGCTTTGTACTCTTGATGTAAAATGTATATTAAATACGAGTAGAGTTGAAAAGTTACTAAATTTTAACACTCAACGAGATTTATAGTTTTTCTTGATTCCAGTTAAATATGCTATAAGTGACTCATAGATAGGAGCAAAGGAGTATCTCTTTTTGACAATTCTGCAAATAGCCAAAATGAATTTAGCTTTACAAAACTTCAGCTGTTAAAGAAACACCAGAAAAGAACACTAATAATACATCATTCATAATGAAAACAAGTCTCTAAAATAATACCTTGCAAGAGAGGCCTCCAGCTTGTAATCTTCCGGCCACGGCAGACGCCCACTTCCCATAAGCGGCTGTGAGCCCTTCAGGATTAGTATCAGTCTTACCATCAATAGGGGCTTCTCCAAGTTTTGACACAGCGAAATATGCCAATACTTGGTCCGCATCATTTAATCCTTCACTTTCAAACCATGGCTCCAGCATTCCATTCTGGAAAAACACCAAATCTGCTCCATTTTCAAAAAACTCATTAACTCAACTATGTAAAATTACCAACGAACTATATAATTCACAATAGAAATATATAGAGACTTTCAATTTTGCACAAGTAGCAAAGCAACCACATATTAGTTCGTAAACCACACACAGATATTAAAATGATAATAGGACAACCCGACAAATCTTGGAATCTTAAAACAGACGAGAAAGATATTTTCCAGGAAAATTATCAAAATTCTACCAAACCAACGTGGAACCACGAACTTAAGTGGATTACAATAATGAGGAAGTTTTAATTACCGCTCCATCTGGACCGAGGAGTAGATTCAAGAACTTGATCGAGATCGTCGTTCCTTGTGCAGACCAGAATGGGACCTTGAAAATCGAGGGGCACAGGGTCTCCTCTCTTGACGAGAAAGTCACGACCGGAGCCCATGTCTTGCAAGGCTCTTCCGACTCTTCCGCCGCCGACGATGACGGCGGGAACAACCTTTGTTGGGGTAGTGACGGCGCTGGAGGCCATGACAGAGAAGGCTCTAGAGGAGGGAAGGGTGAGAGTGGAGCTAGAAATAGCTGAGGAGAGGAAAGAGGCCATGATTATGATTAAGCTTGTGCGTGGAGCCTAACATTGATTTTCCCATAATATTTTAGTAGCCGTGCCGGAGCTCTGAAACCAGTCCACTCGTTTTTCCCCATCCCTATCCGAAAGTGAGTAATGTCCATGACTATGACTACGGTGAATACAAAATTTTCATTTTATTGGCTGTTTTTTCAGTTGTATAATCTAACATGTTAACCCAAGATAATGTTGTAAATATTGTAGTGTGTGGTTGTGAAAGAAGAGTCCCACATTGTTTGGGAACTGTTAGAAAAGGTGAGCTTACATGCACGTGATTTTATTACCTCCCAACGTTTACAAACTGTCGAGTTCGTTGTTATTAACCGTGTTTATGATGTGCCCAACTTTCGTATGGTTTGCAACTATGTGCGTGTTTGGTAGTCTATGAATCATATTTAAAAAAAAAATTTGGTTAAACTGTAGTTTAAGCAAAAATAAAATAGTCTTTAAATGTCTAAAATGGCTTATGAACTAAACTATAATTTTAAATTATGATTTTGGATAAACTTTTGAGAATAGTTTTTAAGTGGGGAAAAGAGTTTATAGGCTGTTCAATAACTATTTTGTTCTTATTTTTTTTTTTACATTCTCTTCTCTATCATCTTCTTCTCCTCGGTCCAGATCTTCCTCATCGTAACCGGAGGAGAAACTCAGCAGTGGTTGCTATCTCTATCCTCTATGTCGACTTGCCCTCTCGCTGTCTCACCATCTTTGTCTCGTTACTGTCGCTGTCTCACCACGTCTCGTTGTCTTCTTCTCCTCTATCCACATCTGCCCGCTTTCGCTACTTCTTCTTATCGTTGTCGGCTTCTCTATTGCCTTATGGTGCTGGCTATACGACTGGAGGTGGAGGGTGGGATGGCGCGTGGCTGGGTGGGATCTAAACGCTACTAGGTTTCAGATCTTGTTGAATAGTTATCGTTGTTGTCTTCTTCCTCATATCTCGAGCCTGAACAATAATCGCTATTTTTTTGTTGTTGTCATTGTCGCTGGTCTGTTCACTGTCACTAAAGATGAGGGAGGGTGGAGGTTAAAGGAGATAAACAGTAAATCACTTATTATTTCTTTATTTATTTATTTTTCTCATATCCTTTTTAGTAATTTGCTAATTACAAAACACATTCTACTAATAATCATCTAAACACTCATTTTTTTAGAATAATTTTTTTTGTAAGCTCTCATCTAAATCACTTATTTTTAATAAAAGTTTTTTTAAAAATTAAACCAAACGGGCCCATATGAAATGAAGCCCTTGTACTGCTTTTGAGTTTTTGAGCACTCTATTCCTCCTCTAAAATTTTCCTTCTTGTTGAGATCTTCTAATTTCATTATTTTGTCGCCCTATATTTTTACAAGAATGTTCCGTTTAATTTTAGGAGAACCGCATTATTTTTTAAGGATATTATCCTCAAAACTCAAATCAAATACTAATATTTTTGAAAATGTTTTGTCCAAAAATATAATATTATTGAAATTTTAAATATTAATAAAATATTTTAAAATACTAATATATTAATTTTAATTTTAAAAAATAATGATAATTGACACATGAAATAATTATTTAACATTAACAGTGTTAGGACTTAGGGATAAAGGATTAAAAAGATATTTTATAAAATTAATAGAATAAATTGAAACTTTATATAAAATTAAAAAATTAAAAATATACTTTTACATATAATTAATAAATAATATAAGAAAAATCGTATTAAAGTCCCACGTAAGTAATTCTATAGCAAAGAAGTTATAATAAAATCTGGAAATAATTGGAAATTAAATTTTATTGTGAATTACTAAAATATCCTTTATTTATAATTTAACCAAAAAGTCCCACCACCATCTTGTGGGGTTAGAAATTCTTCAACGTGGCCTTGGGAGATTTTGAACCCAAGACATTTTGGGTTCCAAAACAAAATTTGTCATTAAGTTACCACTAACACTCTATTAATTATTAATTAAATTATACAAAATAATTAATAAAGATTCGATCTAACAGAAATGGTTAGTTTTATACAATATTTACTAGTGAGTTACCAATAACACTCTATTAATTATTAATTAAATTATACAAAATAAATGGGGATTAGATCTAACAGAAGAGACTAGTTTCATATAATATAGCAAACTAATATTTGAATTCTAGCTATGAGATATGTCCATATTTAATACCTGATAATACCTCGAATATGATTATTTTCAATAGGATAATATCTATACTTAGAAAAAAAATTGTACAAAACATTATAATAAACCTGTTAGTATACATGAACCCTACTTGTTAATATTAATTTTTACTTGTTAATATCTCAAATCACTTGTAAAATCAAACTCTAATCACTTGCGAGAGATGTGCGGAATGATAAGGTCATCTTTGAATCGGATTGTCAAACTCTGATCTCTTGCTTGATGAAAGATCAGACCTCCTCTGGTGAGTGGTTTGCACCTTGTTGCTTTTCTCTTGTTTTCTGCAATTCTCGCACCATTTGGGTCTTTGTAATACGCTCCATGAATATTTATTTGATCAATAGTACTATTCAGTTAAAAAAAATCACTTGTAAAATAAGAAGTTTAAAAATGTATGCGGACAACGTTCATAATATCAATCAAATAGACTTACTAAAACGTGTTCGTTATATTTTTTTTTTAATAAAGGATAATATTGAATAAAAAGATAAAACAATACCTATAGAGCTACCAACTGATCCTCAGAAGGACTAAATTGGGACATAAAATCTAAAAACAAAAACACAGTACAACAAGCGAATAGAAAAATAAACAAAAATCCAACAACATAGGGAGCAAGAAGTTGCAACTAGTATGCCCATTGGACAGTTAGCACTTTGAAGATCAATCAAAGCTTGAGTCTCATCTCCAACAAATTACAAGACCACCAAATTAGACATTGCTCGAGGTCTTAAAACAATGGAGTAGAAGCTACTCTCGGCAACAACGATAAAACAAAGAATATGGGAGGATGCGATCACCGACATCAATAGTTCATAAGTTTATAAAAAAGGGCTCTGCACAACCCCATTGAAAAGAAAAAATGACCTTACAGGCTATACATGGAGCAAGTCGATAAATTTAATGGAGGAATGCTTCTTTCGTTATATTACCAAAGGGAATATGTATGCAAATGTGTGTTTGTGAGTACATGTTTGCGGGGGTATGAGAGATATAATAGCATTTGCTTATTTAAGTAATTGCATTAATACTAATTAATTGAGGATTGGTGTCAATTAATTATAATTCAAATTAATTTTGAAATTTTAACTATCTTTATATAATCATATCATCTTCATAAATCTTAAATGAGAATTAATATGGTATCCTAATATTATTTATAATACAATTTTACTCATAATCTTTTTAATTTGGTACAATTTCACCCATAATATTTTTAATTTGATGCAATTTTACGCATAATCTTATTTCTTAAATACCAATAATTATACCAAATTAAAAAGATTACGGGTCCAATTGTATCACAAATAAGATTAAGATACTGAACGCATATAAAAAATAAAATAAAAATATTGGATGTTATATAATCATAAATTGTATGTATGAATATGACACGTTATGTAAAAGATCGCTACTTTTAAAAAAAAAATATGTGCATTATTCTATTAAAGATAATTTTATTTAAAATATCGTCGGATATTAGACGTGAATACCTCTTTTAGGATAAATTCAAATTTTAGTCCGTGATTTTGTGTGAAAATAACTCCTTCCATTAGATATAAATCCTATTAGTTGATTATTACTCATAAGTTTACATGGTTACACTATTTAAAAGTCATAGATCATGTGTGTTAAGCTCTTTGCCACAATTTTAACTCTCAAAACAAATTATTCGAAATTTTCAAAAATTCATGACTATTTTTTTATTGTAACTAATCCAGTAAGATACTAAATAAAATATATATTATATAATAAGGTTCAGTTTTTAGGGAGAATTTCATTATACTCTCATAGAACCTACTTAATTTCGATTTAGTCCCAAAAAATTCCGATATCTCATTACACTATTGTGATTTGTGAGGCCAAGATGAAATTGAAATTAAGTTGTGCGGCAAAAAGACCATTTTCCCCCTCATGAAATTAATTGTAAGATGTGTAAACTTACAAGTTTTGATACATATCTTTAACACATACACATGGTAAAATAATAAGTGTTTATATAAAACTTTAAATGCTCAGAGAAATTAAAGTGAGATTATGGTGTAGTTATATTAATTAAGAGTTATTAATATAAGGTGTAAGTTCAAATATTAAATTAGGGCATTTATATAAAAAAATCAATTTATAACACATTTAAAAAATAATCATTTTTTAATCTAAATGAGGTAGTTATTTATAATATTTGAGACTTAGATAGTATATTTTCTATCGCTGTTTGTGTGTCCTTAACAAGTTAAATATCAATTCTCCTTCCAAACTACTTAATTTATTAAAATAAAAGTTAGAGTCAACAATGAAAGGAAACAATAATTCCTTAATAAATTCCAGAAAGTTTTATTTACAAATACTAAATTTAAAAACTATTTATTCTTATTAATTGTGAGTGTTAAAAGTTTGAACATACATTTGTAAATTTTCATAGTCATTATAAATAAATAAATTTTGAGTTTGTTCAATTGCTAGTTATGAATAATTTTTCTAAATTCCAAAAGGTATATGTACTGAAAGAAAATTAAGGAGAAATATTATGAAATTTTAAGAAAGTGGCTCAATCGTTATAAAGTTTCAAAATAAATGAATATTATAAATTTATTATCTTTTTTTTTAAATTAGAATGTATCATTATATGTTTTTAAGTTGTTATTAGATTTTTAGGTAATTAAATTATTTCTTAATAATTTCTCAAAGAGGTAAGTCTTTTGACATTTGAACCAAAAACGTTAACAATATTAATTTGCAATTTTTATTATAATATTATCCTTATTTTTAAATAATAGTATTTTCTTCTATTGTCCTTTTGAATGAGACATGCTAACGATCATATTTGATTGCTTATTTATTTTTATATTTAATATGTTGGTACTAAACAGATTGAAATTAAAATCTACATGTGTAAAAAGAGTGGTCCATAGCAGGAGCATTATGATCCGTTAATATTTAATTAATGAAATGTACTTAACTCCCAACGTGTGTGGGGTTGAATGAGGGACGTTCCATTGACTTCATACTTAGAACCCACGATGAGACATATTAGTAATTACAAGTAAAGATGAAAATAGGCTATGCGCATGGCAGGGCCTATAGCTTGATTTAATTAGGATTTTGTATAGTCTAACCTATTTAATTAGGATTCTGGCTTTAGACTTTTTTTAGAGGCATTTTAAAATAAATAGAGTATATTTTTTATTTAAAGTTTGACTTGAAAGGTCTAGTTTGATTAATTTTTTAATTGATTTTATTAACATATATAATATTATATATATTAACAAAATAAATAAGTTTTTAAGGGACACAAGAATTTACATTTGTATAGGTTTTAATATGTTTAAAATTTATTTATAACCTTTAAAATTTGACATATAAGTATTTTTTTTTAAAAAAAAAAACTTACATTATAAGTATGTTTTTAAAAAGTCTTTACGCGAGGCCTTTCAAAAGAAAAGCTTCTTTGTAAATTTAAACCCAAACTCAAATTTTATATTCTTATTATAGGGTCATGCTTGTCTGGCTAAACTCTTGCTTGGCCTAGTATATTTTCATTCCTAATTATATGTAGCTAAGGTTATAAATTACTCTCAAATTATTCCCTTTGATCTTTATTATAATAAGACATCAATTAGAGACAATTTTTTATTCCAATAGAAGTCACTAACTAACTTATTAACTACAATTTTTTAATTTTACCTTTATTATTAATTGAGTTTGTATTTTTTTTTAAATAGGTTCCTCAAACTCCATCTTTCTCTATCTACGTCATTTAAATTGAGTTAATTTTTTTAAAAAATATCAATTTAATTATTTAATTCTCATGTTAGAATTAGCCCTGTTTGGTTCGCTGAAAATCTGAGGACAGAAAAGGAAAATTCAATTTTCTCTCTGGCGGCGAATATTTAGTTCATCTATTTTTCAGGAACCAATTTTCCCGCCTCCCCTAATTTTCCTTTAAAGGTGGGAAAATCCGATCCCGGCTATTTTGGGGTATCTCATTTTTTCTTTATGGCGCCAAAGTGCTAAATATAAATTTGTCCTCTAACTATATAAAACACGAGCGAGAAGAGCTTTGAGGTCGTAGCGAAATAAGCTTGTACTCTGTCAGAAGCTCGTGGAGTGTGCTAGATACAAAAATTTGTTAATGAAGCTTGTGCTGGGAGGTGGGTTCGTAGACTTGCATATATATATCATTTGTCTTTGTTTTTGCATGATAAGACTCTTGGTGGAAGCTTGTGTTTTTGTCTTCGCTTTCTCCATCTTCCATATATCTCATTTCTGTTTGTTTTTTAGTCATTTTTTGGCTGCGTGTTTAACCGTTGTTGTAGCTGCTATGAGAATGCTTTTGACAATGTTTGTCGCACTGGCTAGACAAGGCCATAGGAGTAGGAAAATTTTCGTGAGGTCATATAGTTTAGATTTTCATCAAAAAGTTCAAAATTTGAGAGTAATGATATACATCAGGGACACAACTTGCATCAACTAGATTAGGATGTACCAGGCCACATTTGACAGATTGTGTCGTATGCTAGACACAATTAGGGGGTTGAAACCTACGAGAAATATGTTGGTTGAAGAGTAAGTAGTTATGTTTTTGCACATTTTAACCCATCATGTGAAAAATAGAGTCACTCAAATGGAGTTTGGAAGGTCTAGTAAAACAATAAGCATGCACTTTAAGGTTATTATGAATGTCACATTAAGATTGCAATCACATCTGTTGAAAACGCCATAGTCCATTCCAGATGATTCACAATATGGGTGTTGGAAATGGTGCAAGGTAAAACATGTCTAAAATCTCTTTTGATGATGTCAAAATGGATTTTCTTATGCTAAAACTTATTTATGATGTATCCATGATGGTCAAGTTGTGCTAAATTGGTTTTGGTGATGTTAAAATTGATTATGTTTATGTGGTAGAGATGTTTGGGTGCACTCAATGAGACTCATATGTATTCAAGTTCATGCTCAACACAAGGGTCGTTACCGGAACAGAAAAGGAGACATCATCACCAACGTCTTAGGTGTATGCTCTCCAGATGCTCAATTCATATTTGTGTTGCCTGGGTGGAAAGATTTATGTCACTGATGGGAGGGTGCTTAGAGATATAATAAGGAGAAGACATGGCCTTAAAGTACTAATTGGAAATTATTATTTAGTTTATGCCAGATATACCAATTGTGAAGGATTTTTTGCTCCATTCAGAGGCCAACGATACCACCTTAATGAGGCCCCATAGTCCATATGAATGTTTCAATATGCGACACTCAACTACTCAAAATGTGAAAGAAATGTGCTTTGGTATACTGAAGCTAAAATAGACTATACTTCGTAGTCCTTCATTCTACCCGCACAATGTTACTACCACTATTGAGTTCTCTCATGCTGGTAATGGGACAAATATTACTCATATAGAGGTTTCTTAAGCTACAAAAAAGAGATGAAGCATCAATTAGTCTGACCCATTGGTTGAGGTTTTCCATGAAGCGATATCAAGCTTTGACACAACAATTGTGCATGTGTTTGAGAATATTGGCAACCGTTTGTCCACTCAAGTAAGGCAAGCACATCTAGAATCCAGAAGCCCAAACATGTACTTAGTGTTGATGGACATTAAGGGCCTTTCTATCAAAGAGCTCAATGCAGCACATCTGAAGCTTGTTGATAATGAGAACTTCATGCATGCATTTTTCAAAATTCTATGAGAATTCAAAAGGTCTTGGATTCGGAGCTTACTGGAGCAGTAGTTTGTTGGATTGTGTTTTTGATGCTGCTACTCTTTTCTTTTGGTCAATGAGTTTAGTGATTGACTCTCAACTTGATGCTATTAAAATGTATACCATGTATTCAGCTGCCAAGTTTAGGACATGTTTTGCTTTTGGTTTTAATTTAACATGTCCCAATGTTTGAAGCCTTTGACTGTTATTGCTTGTGTGTGGTTATATTTTCTTTTTGTATAGGCATTCAGTGTGTCTTTTGCAGTAGCAGCCGACCATATTTTGTCAAACTATGTATTAGCATGACAGTTTGACTGAGGCAAATGTAATATAATTCAATTTCTGCAGTCGATTAGGTAATCGACTAATATAAATTAATATATTAATTAATCGATTATCCAAAATATTTTATGTTTAGTTTTTATTAGTTAATCGATTAGTCAATTGATTAATATTAATTAATCGAACAATCAATCTATTAATGAGTATCCACTAATTGATTGATCATTCGATTAATGTAAAATTGTTACTCTCTGGAATTCAAAAGCTAAGTCCATTAATCGATTAATATAGATTAATCGATTGACTGTTTGACTAATGTATTTAGAACTACTTTCTATTAGTTGAAATCAATTCCATTAATCGATTGGTTAATCAATTAATATATATTAATCCATTGGTTAACCGATTAGTTATATTTCAATTATCATAACCTCCTCTATTTAACTCCAAACATAGAAAATGACATATCCCCAGAAAGCTCTCTGTGTCTACTTTTTAATGAACTAAATTTGACTCCAAAATACATTGCAGACAGAAAGATATGATCAATTTAGTGAGTAGATGTCATAGCCAAAGCAATCCTATATTCTATATTGCGAATGACACATCTCCCTCATATAAGACTCTTTGATGATGAAATTAGTGTCATTGAACCTCATTCTGAGTTTAGTTTCATATAAATCAAGTTTCACGTTAATCAGATAAGTAGATCTTGAGATATGATCAAAATACTCAACTTATAGCATAATAGAGTAGGGAAAATAAAGAGATTAATCGATTAATTATCATTAATCATTAACTAATCAATTAATTTAGCAAAGTAAATATATTTGAGTTGATTTTCCGATCAATTAATCGATTAATCTCTTCATTTTTATAACTCTGTTCTATTATGCATCAACATAGGTTGAACATTTCGACCACATCTCAAGATCTATTTATCTGATCAGAAACTTAATTCATATGAGACTAAACTCAAAATGAGGTTCAATCACATCAATTTCATTAACAAAGAGTCTCATAAGAGGGAGATATGTCGTTTGTAATATGGAACATAGGATTAACATTTTAATCCTGACCTCTACTCACTAAATTGATCATATATTTCTGTCTATAATGAATTTTGGAATCAAACTTAATTCATTGGAAAGTAGATACAGAGAGCTTTATGGAGATAGATCATTTTCTATGTTTGGAGTTAAATAGAGGTTATAATGATTGAAAGATGATTATTATTCTTGAACTCAAAGATAGTCAGAAGATGAAAGAAAGTCAAGTACTGAACGATTATTACCAGAACTTCTCTTGATTATGTCAAACTTCATTGAAGGTATATGAAGATATAATTAGAACGAGATTAAATAAAGATTAAAGCCAATAGACTCTTAACGATAAAAAAAGGCACTTTGTGTTAGAAGTTTCAACGACTAGTTTTAACGGTCGTATTCTCAATGGAAGAAGAAAAATTTAACAGAGCTAAACTTCATATATAAATAAAAGATTATTCAAAATTAAGAAGATAATATACGAGCTATGAATACATTATCAAAATGTTAAAATATCGTTAGACTGAAAAAGCCTCTAAATCTCTGTTCTTCATTATCAAATAAAGATTTATTAAATAATTCTTTAATAAGCTTATAACTTGCTTTGATTTGCTAAATGATCTTAGGCACTCTTATTTTTAAATATATTACACAGTTTAAAGATAAAAAAGATAATGTTTAAAAGTCTTGGTATACTAGTGACAATTTCGATATGTCAGTGTTTCAGAGAGGTACACATTAAAATAATCATTCAAGTACGGTTTGTGAAATAATTAATTTAATTATTATTAATCATTTAATATTTATAATTATTTTTATATTTATATTAAATATTTAAATTATAATTTCTCCGTCTTATAAATTAATATACGAGTAATTAAATTTTTAAATATTTTGATTTTTATATTAGAATATAAATTTATTAATAAACACTTATTAAAAGTAATAAGGTTATTTACATATTTTTCTACCTAATTTTTTATTATTTTTAATCAACTAAATATAAAATTATTTATCAAACTATTTTTTTTAATATCAACTAAATATCTATTTGATCTATAGTTTTTCATTCAATTCTATTCTTTTCTATTCTCTTCTTTTTTATTTCAACCTGCCATAGCTACACCATGATAAGGAGCAGAGGAAGTACAAAACCTTTCGATTAACCCTAGCTAGCCACCTACACATATAGTACACTATGGATAGTCTATGCCTAATTATAATTTGACTGTCACTTTGGTATTTTGAGGGGTCCCTCTAAAAGTGGTCTCGCTCTTAATTTCCTTATACCAGCTAGAACCTATTATTCTAGGGATCAAATTTAGCTAAATTTTCAAAAGTATGCTTAATAATTATGATTTAGCTAAGTGCGACACCTTTTCGGTGAGATTTAAACATTTAGCAACCACGTTTTTAAAATGAGAAATCTTTTTTTTCTTCATTTTCTTTTCCCTTTTCTCAATGTTTATAGTGATACAAGTGTGTATACGTATGGTTGCACATGGAGCATGGCCATTTGAAAGAAAGAATGTTGCATATGAATATTAATTTCAGGAAAAAAAACGAATAGACATGCTTATTATGTTTAAAATAATTGTTTTTAATTTGTCTTCTCAGATATGATAATCATTCTAAAGCTCGTTAATGCCTGAAGATAACTATATATTGTATATATGTATATTTTCATGCCATCTTTAAATTTTATTATAAACAACTAATAATAATTTTACATAAATTAATAAAATTAGTTAAAATCAATTATTTTTATAAAATATAAAAATTAATTTCAATATTCCTCTGCTCGGGCAGAGGTCACAAGTTCAAACTTATAGGTAGATGTTTGTGAGCGTGAGTTTATATGCATGCTAATATATATGTGATTTAATTTGACTTTATCAAAAAAAAAAAAATTAACCTCAATAAAAATTATTAATAAAAGAGTTTGATTAATAAATTAAAAAGTTTTAAAATTAGCTACAAATATTAGATGAAAAAATTAACATTTTAAATAAAATATTGAAGAGGCTGTTATTATAACAGGGACTGAGGTATATCTTTACTCCTTATTATAAGGTTCTCTAAAAGTCTTTTACGGTCTATTATATATATATATATATATAGACACATAAAAGATGTGGTTTAATATTTTTTTAATGGTTAGACATTTTTATTTTTGGGCCTTTTAAATAAATTACTCGTAAAAATTGAAAATGTGGAATGAAGTAGTAATAGTCATGTTTATCCTCTCACTTAAATGAGACTAAAATGAAATATTCATCTATTTTTGGATAATTTTAACCATATAAGTAACCTTTCTAGAATATGTACATGATTTTGTTTAAAAACAACTCGGAATGGAGCTGCAGGCCATCTCCTTTCATCAAAAATTTAAAATGTGATAGATACAAGAAATAAAAAATAGCAAATTTTCATAAGAACGGGAAAAAATTAGTGAAAGTACCATTGAAAGAATGTTACCCTATAATTTGTTTACCCTTGCCCCAAGTTTTTCTTTTGAGTTCCTCTCCTCGCCTCTCTGTCTTTTTAGCTAATCATGCATCTTGATTATACACCTTATAAAACCGAAATATAACTGAATATCTACCAAATAAACATATTGCTATATATTCTTCCAAATTTTTGGGTTAAGAAAAGCTTTATTTTCTAAGCATCCAGCTCGCAATGGAAAATTGGAGCATCAGCAATTGAGCTCAAATCACCAAATATGATGTCATCAGTTTCAGTGTAGCTGCTTGATGAATCATGACAATCAAAGAATGTTTGAATATCTTCAGGAAATGTACGACGAGGGAGCTTTGATTCTGAAGTTGTTGTTGCAGGGTAACTATGATGGTCTCCAGCTGATGAAGTCCTCTCCAGCATTTCCTTAAACTTTGACGATTGCAAGAGGAGCCCTAGTGCAGACGACGCCAGAGCCCCGCCACCAGATCGTGGAGGGGCCGCCTTCGTGTCGTCGGAGTTTGAACTGAGCTGGTGGGACACAAAACCCAATTCAAGTTCAGGTTTAGAAGAGTCTGATCCAGCAGACTCGGTGCTGTTATCAGTAGTAGGGTTTTCACTGGAGTCTTCTTGTGTTTGAGGACGGAGACAATTGAGGTAACGGCTGAGGTCAAAGTTTGTAACGGCGTTGACTCCTCTGTATTCTATGGCTGCCATATCATATGCTGTGGCTGCTTCTTCTTGTGTAGCTGTACCATAATAATAATGCAAAAGGATAATTTATTTATTTATTTAATTAATAATATTATAATTATTAACTATTGAAGGCAGATTTCGGTGGAAACTTTGGCATTTACTAAGAAAAATGAGATCATGAATAAATAGCTTTACTAAGTAGTTGAGGTTCGGTGATCTACATCCCAACCAACTTGATTTGATTGCATCCACATAACTTTGACCTCTCTTGTTATTTTGATCTGTGGGACTATTTTTCTGATCAAGTGGGAATAGTTTACTATTTGGAATGCATGCATGCTCAAACTCAAATGCAATTATATACTACTATAGTATATACTCTCTATCTTCTAAAAATATTTTTATAAAATAATTAAATAATTGTCAAGTAATTAAAATATTTTTATTTTTTAAAAAAGAGTTTATAAGTTTCTACTAAAGGCTGGCCTTAATAAGCTGACGAGTCGTGAAACCTGGTTCTGGTCCATGGCCATGTGTCACGGGTAAATATGAATCTTTATTTTTGGCCTAAGTACTCTATGGAAAAGGAAGAATAATGGTATATTAAATGAATTGAAAGGGACGCTTTTGTAAGGATCTTCAAAGAAAGTTTAAAAAGGTATCTATATTCTCTACCAAAAAGAGGTTATATAAATAAGCAAGCATATGCCTACGTCTTTTTGAACACTCAGAAAATTAAGCGCGCAAGTTTTGGGCCATATATCGTGCGAGTGACTGATTGGGTAAAAGAGATTAACCACAATATACCAACAGGGTTGGTCCGAGTATCAAGCGACTCGATATCACTTAAGTGAAGTCTTGAGTTCGAGCCTTGGCGAATGCAGAAAATCTCCGTTAGGAGACTCACCCACCATAGCCAGATACGCGACACGGGTCGAATCCAGATGTAGTCGGGGCAAAGCTCCGGTGAACCGGGTGAGAGAAAAAAAAAATTAACCACAATATGCATTAATTGATTACATCTCCCTGAAGCATAAGGCAATTTTGAGTATTTCCTATGGGGAACCATTCGCCTGTGTTCGAGATTCTGTGCAATTTGTTTATGGCTTTACTGGATCTTGATTGAAACTTACAACTGAGCGTGTGTGTGTATATACAGATATTACTTTATTCTTATATATAACTCACTTATATTTTATTCTCATATATTAATAAATATATTAAATTGATAAAAATTTCTATATTTACTCTTATTAAAGAAATAATATTAAAAAAAAGTATTACTTATTCTACAAGTTTTTTTAATATTCAATAGGGTAAAATTGGAGAAAACTCATTAATTACCTACAAGTGACTTATGTTTAAAAGTATTTTTTTTTCCTATACGTGACTTAGTTATAGGAACATAATACTTTTTTAATTTATAAGGACAGACACTAATAATATATGGTTATAAACATAATTAAACATACAAACTTCACACTTATATGATAGTTTTTATAGCACTCCGTTACAAAGCTATTAGTATATTATATATATTTAGTATTCACATACTAACTCCACCAACTCCAAAACTAAACCAAACAAAAAGTTGGGCAAAAGGAATGGGGTTGTCAGGAGAGTTGTTAAAAGGTCAAAGGGGGTTACCGTAAGTTCCGAGATACAGGTATTTGTTGCCGAAGACTCTGCCAATGCGAGCTTCCCATCTTCCATTGTGATGGTGTCTGAAAATTTTAAATATTTTAAAAAAATAATAATCAGAGAGCATTTTTCTAAGTTGCAACCAATTACAGATGGATCCGTCATGAAAATTGCCCATCCATCCGTCATCAATGGGGGCACTACTGGGCATTCATTAATAAGGTTCATCCATGATCATTAATAACCGAACTTTTGGCTATAGCAAGTAGCCAAGTGACCAAGTACAACATCATCCTAATTAAAACGAATTTCACCAAAAAAACAACATTTGACTGTCAATTAATTACCTTGCTACTCCTCTGTATTTTGAGACTCCTCGTGAGAATCCACTGCTTTTTCTGTCATGAAAAAATTTGTTCATTTACTGTTAGAATATGATTTCAGTCTTTCATATCAGTTCGAAGTTTTGACAGCTAAAAAATAACCAAGAATTAACCTTCTTAAGGATCCAATGTATTCTTCTTTTGATTGGCCATCCATCTCCTTGAGCTCTTCTTCATAATTGGTGAGCTACAGCATAATAAATCATACATGATAATTAAGATATAGTAAAACTGAACATTTATTTCATCAACTTAACAACGAAGAAGAAGGATGGATAAATTTACAGGAAAGTTGAGGATGGTGTCTTGACCCCAGTACTTCAATGCTGCCAAGTCATAGGCACGTGCTGCGGCTTCTTCATCATCATATGCCCCTAAGATAAAAAAAAAAACAAGTTTGGAGTCATTTATTAATATCCCCATCCGATCCTACTACCCTCCCTCAGGAATGAATTCATACCAAACTACCAAAATTTTAAAGGTAAATGCGATACGATACACGATTTCTAAAAAAGTCACTTAACATACCTAAATACACTGCAAAATTGTTTTCCCCATTGCGGGATCGATCGAGTTGGCAAGAAATCAACAACAGAATAAGTTAATCAGTGGAGGCTAATTGATTAATTAGACTTGCGGATCAAGAAAATCAACAGTAATAAAAAGCAGGAAGAGAGAATTTCGTCTTCCTCAAGAAGAAGACGATGATCTAATTCAGTTAAAGAACCTTGTCTCCCTTTCTTGCTCTGTGATTCATTCCAGCAATTCTTATCCCAGAGATGAGCTTCATACCGACCCGTCCAACGATGCCTATATGGAATATGCACAAGGCATAAATCTTCGCTCTCGAATTAATGGGAACAAGAATCGAAACACAGCAGAATCCAACAATTGCAGAACGAAGGAACGAAGGAATAAATTCAAGGGAATATATATAAAATTAATCAATACTAACCTAGTGACGCCTCGATAAACGGAGCTTCGTTGCGGAGGAGAATCCCTGGGAATGCTTTTGCGAGTCCGCTTCGTCTTCGTGTTTGAAGGCGTGATGCTGTTTTCAGCGTTCTTCACCTTCCTCTGTGACATCTTCGCCATTATCTCACACACACACCCCTTCCCAACGCAGTGTCTGCAACTTCTCTCTCACACACACAAGCACACGCAGTTTTAAAACACTGAGAAAGAAGCGACACCTATATGAATTATGACCAAGTCATCCAACAAGAAGGGCATTAATGGAAATAGCGCAAGAGAGTGAAAAAGTAGGTCTATCTTATTCCCTACACGTCTCTCTCTCTCTCTCTTCCCCTTCCTCCCTCTTTCCCTCTCTCTCTCTCTGATTCATCTATTCTTCTTTTGGTTGTGTAACTGTTCATACGCGAATTCTTGAGGTTGAATTTATTTGTTATTACAAATTAAAAATATACA
Organism: Leucaena leucocephala; assembly: GCA_037074615.1. NCBI lineage: Eukaryota > Viridiplantae > Streptophyta > Magnoliopsida > Fabales > Fabaceae > Leucaena > Leucaena leucocephala. Next base: position 17,003,706 of record CM073555.1, on the reverse strand, counting down.
AGTTTGTAAGAAACAAAACAATCCCCCTCATGGCACTAGATGAAGTCGACTATTCGACTATATGCATCCATGCTCTATCAACAAATTAACTTTTAGATAAATTGTAATTAAAGAGCTACCGTTCAATAATTTCATTAAAAACTCTACCTTTTTTTTTTAAGAAGATTTGATACGAATTTGTAAAAAAACGAGGGGGGAAATTAGGTGATTGTCATTGACTTTTTGTTAATAGAATGTGAAGGAGGAGGGTGGGATCATGGCAGTTAGTAGTTAGGAAAGTGAAGGTGTGAGAAGGACGGGAAGAAACAGCCGGCAAATATTGGGTTTAAATTTTGTTGACGGCTTTTTTTTTTTTTGGTAAAAAAATTAAAAAAAAAAAAAGGTTAAATTTACTCATGATCTAATAGGATAAAATCTCTTTCTTTCTAATTGATATTACCCATTGGTTGACGTCTTAAAACCGTACTCGGATCTATTTTTATTACCATTATCGGATATGGGTTCTTTTTGGGGTTGAAATGGTTTCGGTCTATTTTTAGATATCCAAAAATAGAAAATATATATATACAAGATGCTTCAACCCACTTAAATTTTTTTATAATAAAAATTTTTAAATCTATATAAACTTTTTAGTAGACAATTTTATAAATTCTTTCTAAATACTTTTTTAATTTTGAGACTATATCTTGACTTTAGTAAAAAACTAATATTAAATCTACCTAAATTTTTTTATAGTAAAAAAAATCCACAAAATTGTTTTGATATACTTTGTGGGCACATTTAGATAAGTTAGTTAAATCCCCTTGTTAAAAAGATATCTAAAGAGAGATAAATGTAAAACTTTGATCTAATTAATCAGTTACATAATTATTTAAATATTTAATAATATGATCTAAAATAAATATCAACGTCATCAGATGATTCAAAAGATTAAAAAAAACTTTAAAGAAAATTGACTACAATTTGTTATATCAAGTTTATATTGATTATAAGCCTTTATGAGATGAAAATATATGTTGTGCGGTAGGAGCACAACAGGATAATGTCCCTTGTAGGAGGAGTGCAGGTCCCACTCTCACAACCCTCTTGTGAGGAGCATTATGCATAGCAAAGATGTTGTTGACGTACTTTTACGTGGTTCTGGAGATTGAATTCGTCATTAAATTAGACGATTGATAAGAGTATGATTTAAAGCTCAGTTGTCTATGATTAAAATGAGATGGATTTAATTATGACTAAAATAATGTAAATTAATTAAAATATATAAATATTTATATATAATTATAAAAAGTAATATTTAAACAAAAAAATATTAATATAAAAGTAAATAGAGTATTTAAGTATAAATTACATGTAATTCAATAAAACAAATTAAATAAATTACACATATGATGAACTGCTAATTTTTTTCTTTTGTTTCTTTTTAACCCAAAACCACGTAGATTGAATGATAGAAAAAAATATAAAATTCAACACAATTGACTCTGTGCTAAAACTCTTGATAAGATCAGTTAAAAGACTAATTTATTGATTTATTAATTTAATGGGCTAATTTAAATTGAGTTTTAATATAATAATTTTTCACACACCCTTTGAAGTGTGCTTATTGATGATTTATAGATAATTATAATTATATTAATAAATTTTGATATCAATAAAAAAATTTATAGAAGCTATAAATGGTGTAATTATCTTTAGAGTTTGTAAGGTGGGGCCACCAAGTAGTTATATATAAAATATGTACTTGAATAGCTCTATTATTGGAAATTAAGGATTCATATGCCAATGTGGGTGGCCTAATAAAGAACCACCTAATCCATGTTTAATTTTCCTATTGTTTCTCTCCTTTTGCTTCTTCTTTCTTGTTGTTTTGTCAGGGGTACGAGCATTCATTTGCCCCGTACACGTTTGCGCTTCAACTTCCCATTATTTACTTGTTATTAGGAGTACTATATATAATAATACTCCTCCCACTCTATAACACAAGACATTATCTACAATTATTGTTGATCTAACATGTAGGACATTTTCTAGTTTTAATTAATAATAATTTTTTATTTAATTATTGTTGATCTACTTATATAGGACATTTTCTAGTTTTAATTAATAATAATTTTTTTATTATTCTTACCCCTGTTGTTGGCTAATTAACGTGAGTTAAATAATACTAATTATATATGGAAAATGTAACTGTTAGTTGTGTATAAGGGCAAAACCAAAAAATAAATTAATTTTTCATGATATTTAGATGAAGAAAAATAAATTATTAGTTGATGTGATACACAGTTTCATCCTAATAAGAAGGAGAACTCAATTTTAAATATCAAGAAAAGTATTTTTTGAGAGAAACGAAATTTTTTTTACACCTTAAGCTTTAAAAAAGATTAATCTCATATTCAAAATGATTTGGAAATACTATTAAATAAATAAAAAAGTTAAATTTTCTTAATATGTTGTTAAATAATCATTTAAATATAACATGGGAGATGGATCTATGGAGTACTTGTATAAAGGAGCAATAATCTAAATTTTATACTCCTCAAATTTTTAATATAAGATATATAATTTATAGTAGAGTTGGTAATTGCGACTAACTCGCTAAAAATAGGTTAGCCCACAGCGAATTATAGGTTAAGCGAGTTGGGTTGAAAAAACTGGCCTTCTGAGATAGTATTTCACCAACTTGAACTCGTGTATGTACTTTTCAACCCGTCACTTTTTTTTATAATTAGAAATCAAGTGAACAGAAGGACACCAATTGGGTGTAAACCTCATTATAGAATCTAGAATAATAAAACAAACATAGTTTCACAAATTCCTATTCCCCCACAAAGCAAACACAACTACAAACTCTAATCTTAAAACCATCTAATCAATACCCAACACAACAAAATTGGTAGGAATTAGAATCCAAACCCAGAACCACAAAATGAGAATGGCCCAAAATTTCTCCCAACCAATGCCTCAAGAAGAAAATTTCAAATGCAAATAGCATACCCAATATACCTCAAATGTCAAAGCTGAGTTACATCCTCTGGTCCCCCAAGTTAGAACAACAAAGCGAGTCGCTAGGGTTTCGGATAGAAGAAGGAGATGACAAGGCCTTGAGGACAAAGTGTTGGTCAAGGCCTTGAGGAGGGTCTGGCCAGAGACACAGACGACCCCGCACTTCTTATCGTAGGGATCGATGGCGAAGAGCTTGACGATGCTATCGGATACCTTTTTTCGAGCGGAGGAGACGACTAAGATGATGAGATATGAGACTGAGTGAGAGACTGAAACTGAGAGACAGAGGAGACGTGGGGAACAAATTCAAATCCTTCAAAGCCATAATGAACAAATCAATTTCACTGGATTTTGGGAAAAGACAAAGCCTTAGGATTCTTACCTTCTTCAATATTTGTCGAAAAGCAACCCAAGGGATGTATGTCGTAGGCATTGCGAGCAATAGGTTGGAGCCTGGAGACAGCATCTTCATTATCGACAATGTCGAAGACCTTGGTGGGTCGATACTTCGAACCCAAGGGATGTCGTAGACGTTGTTTCCGCTATCACGGGAGAAAAAGTAGCCATTGTTGTGCTGAGAGTGTGAGGGAAAATTTCCCACGGCGTAACCCCTTTATGATTTGGAGGGAACTTGCTCATTTTGGCGGAGAGTGAGAGATCAGAGAGACTAGGCGTGAGCGTGGAGCGGAGCAAAGGAGACAAGGATACAAAACTAGGGGAGGGGGTTAGGTTAGTGGACTGGACGAGACGGCCTCCTGGGTGGGATAAAACAAATTAAATAATAGTAAAAGTTTAAAAAAAAGGCTAACCGGTCAAACCTGTTGACCCGCACTAAAACGGTCCACCATTACTCAACCCATCGGTGGGTTGGCGATCATGCTCGCTACCAACTCTAGTTTGTAGTGTGAAGTATTCTTTTTCATTATAACTCATCCGCTTATTGTACTCAAAAATATTTTGAACTCATCACTTCATATTTTTTTTTGTTTTTGATACTGTCATCACTTCATTTTTTTTATTATCCATCCGATTCACCGAAACTTTGCCCTAACTATATTTAGATTCGACTCGCGTCGCGCACTTGGCTATAGTATGTGAATCTTCCAACGAAAATTTTCTACATACGTTAAGTCTCAAACTCGAAATCTCACTTAAATGATATTGAGCCGCTTATCACTCAGGCTAACCCCCTATGATTCATCACTTCATATATTTTTTTTTATACAAATCACTTCATATTTAAAAAGAGGGGATTGTAACCAAAAAAAAAAAAAAAGACTTGAGGGGAAGAGTTTAATATCATTGCGTTACAAGGCCATTTTAAACCTTATAACTCTTTTTTAATAAGAAGACAATTTATTAAAAAGGAGGTAAAATGTTTACATAAAAAGTGGGCTTCCTTAACAAGATTATATAAACGTGGAGCACCACAAAACCCAAACAAAACTCAAGAAAACATAACCAGAAAACCAACACATAAACAACCAGGAAGCCCGGAAAAAACAAACACACAACTACAACAAACAAACGTGCATCCTTTTCATTAGGAAGAATGCAAACCACCTTAAAGACCAAAATGGCCCTGAAAATCTCAAAGGATAAGGAGAGAATCCAGAAAAACTTTATACTCTTAAATTAAAAGATTTAGTTTTCCATATATAAAAACAATTTTTTAAATTATTTTTTTTTCAAAATAAACTAGAAAGGAAGTCATTGGACCATGTGTATAATTACACATGATTTCAGGTCAAGAATAAGAAAATATAACACATAAGGAAACACGATCCAGAACAAGCTCCGTTGTTCATGGTTCACAAAAGCCACCTTTTTCCAGCGTGCGTGTGTATGATATTGGCTTGTTACTGTCAAAGTAAAGTAAATTATGACATATACAAACATTTAGCAAATAATAAATTATGACATATACAAACATTTAGCAAATAATAAATTATGACATATACAAACATTTAGCAAATAACCTCAAAGGCCCTAACGGCCACTTATGGTGAGTGTGACGTGGATAATTTGAAATCCCTGGGCGCGTCCTGCTTGAAATTAATTAATAAATCTTCTATATGCTTTCACGGGGTAAGCATTTCTCCCTTCTTCATTGATAAATCCTCCACTGCAAGTTCCGAGGCTCTTTCCTCTTCCCCACTGATTTCTCAATCGGCGCTTTGCTCTCTTCGTTTCCTCCTATTTACGCCTTTGAGTAACATCGACGGTTTCTTGTTTTAATTTTACTCGAATCTCTTCGCCTCTGCCCCTCGTCTCTGCTGCATCTGCCTGTCGCTGCCGTTGCCGTATTCTGCTCCAGGTTCGTCGTTGAGCATCTCAGATCTCAACCTGAACTCGGTGCCTCATCCTCACTCCCTCGCCTCTCAACTTGAGTTCTTGATTTTCGTGTGCTTTTGGGCTTTTGCTCTAGGTTCGTCTCCTATCCAGACTTCAATTTTAAATTCACTTTCTGATTTCTGTTGAATGCGTTTATCTTTTAAATTGTAACTACTGAGTAACCTGAGTGCTTGTGTGTTCGTGAGTTCTTGTGCCCCATTATTACTGGTAACGATCTACAATGTGCCCCATTAATCAGGAGATAAGCTCTTTCATATTAGGTGTCTGTAAACCTAAATTTTAGAAAAGGTTCTCTCATCTAAATTTTAGTTTAATTTTTTTTAAAATAAATAGTTATATTTATTTATATAAATTTTTAAATTAAATTATAATTTAAAATTAAAATTTTATATAAACTATATAGAATAATTTCTAAAACAATAAAATAGTTTATATATTTTTTAATTACTATTTTATCTTTATTTTTTTATATTATCTCTTTTTTCTCTTTTATTTTTTCCACAATCTCTCATATCTCCTATCTTTTCTCTCATCTTTCATATTTTTAATAAAAATATATTATTTATAATAATTTATTAATCACAAAAGTCTTTCTGATAATAATTATCCAAACACTTATTTATTTAAAACTATTTTTTTATAACTTCTTCTCTAAATTTTTTTTTTTATAAACTATTTTTCAAATTCTCATCCAACTAAGTCTTAACTTGTTAGTAACAAAAATCACGTGGTACTCTTTACCCATAGAGGTTGTTTATTATTTGTGCACAAAGCCAACCTGCATATGATTTTCCCTTTTGTTTTGGTGAGATACTGCAATGGCAAATATTATCATTGGAAGGGCAGATGTAGTTTCTGATTCCATTTTCTTTTGCTTGAATCTAGATTTTGTATTTGTTATGTTGTATTAGTGATTAAATGCACCCCCAATACCCAAACTTAAAGGGATTGATCCATCTATTATGTATGTATGTGTGTGTGAGATAGAGCTAGCAAAATAGGGTGGGTTCGCCCCGCCTCGCCTCGCCTATTTTTTTTTAAATTTTAATATCATTTATTTTACTCAAATATTATTTTAAATATTTTTATTATTAAAAACTAGTAAATATAATTATTTATTTGTTGATATGTATTGACATATTACAATTGATTAATATTATGTTAATATTTATTTAGATTTATAGTTGTAAAATTTTAGATTTTTTTATAAAAAATTATAAATTATTTTGACATTTAAAAGATTTTAAGCCCATAAAGATAATTAATCAATAATTAACTATACTATTAAAATCTTTTAATACCTAATTTAGTTAAAAATAGATATGAGTTGATACAACTTAGTACTTTTAATTCTTTTATTTATAAACAACAATCAATAATTCTAATAAAAAATCCCACCTTGATTTTGAGTCACACTTTAATAGGACTACTGATTAATTTTATCTATCACGGAACTCAAGATCTTTTAAAAATAAAGTGAGATTGATTAAATCAGGATTTTTTAAATTGTTAGAATTTGAACTCTGATCCACTCTTAGTGGATTAGGCCTGAGCCCATATAATCTGGGATTCAGGTGATAATAACCAGAAAAGTATGGGAGGTTATCTATAATTAATTTTGAATAGGAGCATGGGATATGGACGTGGGATTGAACGTGAGAATAATAAGATTACGATGTTTCTTCTCTTTAGGTTTTTTCTCTACTCTCTCTTCTTCTTTATCAGTGTATTTATTGTGTATAAATATCCTAGTATATCAAAGTGACCTAGTTAGCAAGTGGTTGTAGTAGAAATTGGTCTACATTATAGGTATGCCCAATTCCTCGTTAAGCTTAGTTCATCAAAATTGGGTCATTAAAAAATTATAAATTTAGCCTTCAAAAGTAGTCCCATCGTGTAAATTTTGAAAAATAAAAAAAAACAAGATCAAGAATGTTGAACGGAGAAGTTATGGAGAAGTTTTGTATCGAATTGGGTTATCTGAAAACCTTTTCTTTATGTGTCAAAAATAGTTCTATCACGTAGATCTCGCGAAAATAATGGAAAATAACTTTAAGAAAATAAAAAAAAGGACGTCGAAAGGCAGAGAAATAGAGGAGAGAAGTTTTGAGTCCGACAAACTTGACCAACAATGGGATTGAGGTCGGCCAGATTAGTTGGAGGTTGAAGACAACCCAAACGATGTCATTTCAACCTCCAACAAACAAACAAACAAAAAAGAGAGAGAGGGGGGGCAAAAAAATTCTAGGTCGGCTTAGATGAAGCCCAATTTGATCCAAATCAAAACAAAAAAAAATTTAAAAAAATTTTGGGTTGGGTTAGACTGAGCCTAATCTGATCTAGTTAGTTGTATGGAGCCCAAGTAAAAATAACTAGAAAAGTCTGGGAGGTTATCTGTAATTTTTCTTTTTTATTTAAATGTAGGATACGGATGTGGGATTGAGGAAAAAAAATAATGAAATTGTATAACTCCTAATTTGAAGCCTAATAATTTAGATATATGAGATCTTTTTTTTCTCCAAGTTTTTCTCTGCTCTCTCTTTTATTCTCTCTCTTATTTTCTATCAGTGTATTGTTATGTTCAAATATTTGAGTCTGTCAAAATGACTTGTTAGGGTGTAGTTGCCAGAAAAATTAATCTACATCTCAAATACATGTATATCACATATTCTCAAATACATCTCAAATACATGTCAAAATGCTGATATTTGGACCTCAAGATTCCCTTTTTATAAATGTATATCACATATTCTTTATCACATATTTATCAGCTTTCGTGTACAAATATATGATATATTGGCTTATCAAGTTACTTTTCATAAGTTAGATTAAGGAAAATTCTTTATAAAGAAAAAAAAGGAAAATTCTTCCTAGAAAGAGGTTTTCTTTTTTTTTTTAATTGACAGTTGACAATAAAAAATGTCCATGGTGTCATGGACTCACGTTTCTCTAAATATTCGAAATTTTTTGAAATCACTGAAGGCGCGGCAACGCGGACCCAAATCTGCCTCCGCCCTTGGCCAACAACTTTTCTCTCTTCAGTTTTTGCGGTCCGTCACTTTGCAACAACGTCGTCGTTGCTCTCTCTGCAGAAAGAGCGCAACCCAGACCAGCAGGCGACGGCACGCCAACCATCGTCTTCCATTCTGTCTTCTTCACTTGCGAGTCGCCAACGCACCAACCAACGGCACGATCTGTGCGACTGCGCCTCAGCCTTCCATTCTTTTTCACTCGTGAGTTTGTCTTGTCCAATCTCTGTGCGACGGTCCCTCTGCCTTGAGCGACTACCCCTCCTTCTCCTCTCTAGCCTAAAGTTTTAGATTCAGTTGCTCTCTAACTTGCTGTTTTTTTTACTCTTGATCTCAGAAACTCAGAATGTTTGAACTTTGAATTGAATTTTTTTTGTTAAATGTTGAATGCTGAAAAATTGAAGTGTTTGAAAAAAATTGAATCTTCTCTTGCATCTGAGGTGACTTACATTCTCTCCTTTTCTGTCTTCCTATTGTTCTCTTTCCTTTTAAAGAGTCATGGATATGGTTCTTTGTTTGAACTTTAGCCAGTTGTGTTAGACTGCTCTTCTCAATTTTCTGTTCCTTTAGATTTCCGATTCGATTAGTTAGCCATTTACATAAAAAAATGCAGAGCAATTGATCGAATCGAACTCTTTCTTCTCGTACCTTCTCCAGTTAAACAAAGATACAATTGGTAACGTAGAGTAGGTGATATTTGGACGTTACCAGCACTAACAATGTCTTAGTATCTTTTTAATTTCGTTGATTTCTTGATAATTAATTTGATTCTGGGGATTTGATAAGATGGTAATTGATAAGTTAGATATTTTGTAATTTAGAATTTAGAGTTAGAATCAAGGAGAATTCTTTATATGAGAAGTTGTTGAATATTAAATCAAAGATTTGATCCAATGAATATGGATTGATGTTTCATTGATAAGTAGTAGGAGAAGCTGATTTCTTCCAATGGAGAAATACGAGAAGTTGGAGAAGGTCGGAGAAGGGACTTATGGGAAGGTATACAAGGCAAAGGAGAAGGCCACAGGGCAGCTGGTGGCTCTAAAGAAGACGCGTCTGGAAATGGACGAGGAGGGAATCCCACCCACTGCTCTTCGAGAAATCGCCCTCCTGCAGATGCTTTCACAGTCCCTCTACATTGTTCGCTTACTCTGTGTCGAGCACGTCGACAAGGCTTCAAAGACTGTGCCTGCAGGTAGCCAGCCCAGTACCAAGCCCCTCCTCTACCTGGTCTTTGAGTACCTAGATACTGACCTTAAGAAGTACATTGATTCTCACCGTAAGGGGCCCAACCCCAGGCCTCTTGCTCCTTCCCTCATTCAGAGCTTCCTTTTCCAGCTTTGCAAGGGAGTTGCCCACTGCCATAGCCACGGTGTCCTCCACCGTGACCTCAAGCCCCAGAATCTTCTTCTCGACCAGCAGAAGGGAATTCTCAAGATTGCTGACCTTGGTCTTGGACGAGCCTTCACTGTCCCTCTTAAGAGCTACACACATGAGATTGTCACCCTCTGGTATAGAGCACCCGAGGTTCTGCTGGGATCCACTCACTACTCCACTGGGGTTGACATGTGGTCCGTTGGATGCATTTTTGGTGCGTGGATTGTTGTACACATCTCCCTTTATCTTATCTCTGTCAACATATGCTTTATCTGAGTTTGGCTTATGTGGCTTTCACCTGACTGAATTTGGTTTTGTAGCTGAAATGGTGAGAAGGCAAGCCCTGTTTCCTGGGGATTCTGAGTTCCAACAGCTTCTTAATATATTCAGGTTGGAAATCACTCTACTAACGCTGTAATTTTGAGACCTAGATCATGTGACAAAGTAGAAAATTTTTCTTTCTTTTTTCACTTTTTACAATTCTTTTTCTAATGGCCAGTATTGTATTTATTGCAATTTGTCACGCCCGTCTCTTTATAGTCATTTCATCAAGGTTACTTGCTAAGTTCCAAAATCCTACATTGACTTCATTTTTATTTACGGTCATTGAAGGTTGTTGGGTACACCAACTGAGGAACAGTGGCCAGGAGTTACTTCTTTGAGGGACTGGCATGTCTACCCCCGGTGGGAACCACAGATCTTGGCAAGAGCTGTTCCATCTTTGGGACCTGAAGGAGTAGATCTTCTCTCGGTTAGTGTTTTGTTTCAACTACTTAGTTTTGATATCCCATGTCTTAGGAACAAATTATTATAAGAAAACAGTTACCATTAATCAAAGAGAAGTTTACAATCTTAATTGCATTGGTTTGGACGATCGCCAATATCTGGAGGCAATGATATATGTATGAAAAAACTATTCTATAGTCGAGCATTAGACATACTTAAATTCACGTGTTTTGTTTTGTTTTTCTGAGAAACTTGTTGTGGGACTAATTGAATGTGATATTGGCGTCCTGTAGAAAATGCTCAGGTATAACCCTGCTGAGAGAATCTCTGCAAAGGCAGCACTTGATCATCCCTACTTTGATGGCCTGGACAAGTCTCAATTTTAGTCACACTAGTCTCAAGTTTGTGTGGAGATGTCTCTGTTTGTTTGCTATGTTATGGGGTAGTTACCAGTTAATTTTTCATGCTGTGCCTAAGGATCTATGAAATCAATTAGGTAAAATCGTTTTTCATCATCATCTTGGTGATCTGGCTGTGAACTTTTCAATGTAAGTTTCCTTGGGGCTGAATCTTCATGAGCGATCACTCTGGTTGAGAGGTGCTTTGAGAAGTCTCGTTTACCTTAAACATTGTGTTGTTTGCTTTAGCTATAAGTTATATATATACCTCAGCTATAAACCATGTGAATTCTCTGTCATTCTCTTGTCTTACCTTTTGTTGTCAATAATGACTTTGGTTAATTACGTTGGAGCATTATAGGGATAGTTTATATATTCATCAGAAACACATGAAAGTGCCTAACAACTCTGAGAAGCATCCTATTATACCATACAAAATTTTCCAAACACTAGAGATGGGATTAGACATCATATCAACAATATATGTGAGAATAAAGATCTTATCACGTAGCCTATTACTTTTTTTTAATATATATATATTTTTTATTGAAAACAATCTTATTGAAGTATTATCAAGTATTAAATATAGAAAATTTTTTTAGTAGAGATTTAAATTTTAGTTCATTATATTGTAAGAAAATCTCAATTAGATCTTTGTATAGATTAATTCCAATAGTTTTGTTATTCTTTTAAAAAAATAATATTCCAATCACATCTACGTTATGCTTAGCAGTTCCCTTCAAATACATTTTCTTTATATGTAATGAGAATAAAATGATGTGTTAAGTTTTTCTTCACTGCATAACCCTTCTTTGTGCAGCGCTGCAATTAAAACAGAGTCAGTTCAAATTTATGTAAAAATGTAGCTTTGGTCTTTTTAATTTCACACAAGAGTTCATCTTGGTTCTTTAATTTTATAAAATAATTTTTTAATCTTTTAACCTAATATTATTAGTTTTATTAACAAAAAAATGCCAACATTATCAAATGATGATATATTAATTGTAATTTTAAAAAATATGATTGATACAATCTTCATTTTAAATTAACGATATTAGAACTAGAAGATTAAAAAAATATTTTATAAAATTAAGAGATTATATTGAAATTCTCTCAATACACTTTTGTCTATTTAGAACATATAAAATATGACAATTGAAACAATGTGCCAAAATAATCCTTTATTTTTTTAAATATATGTATTCTTCTATTTGAGGTATTATTAAGTACTAAATATGAGTATATCTTTTAATGGGGATTCAGATCTTAATTTATTATGTTATAATAAATTAGCTATTTCTGCTCTACTTAACTCCCTTTAGTCTAGAATAATACTTTTGAATAAATTTTCTCACATATTTGTTTTAGTAGAAACTAGGTGGTAATTATAATCGATAGTTTAGAGATTAATCCTCTCGAGGTATAAATATTATCAAAATGAATTTTACCTTTCCAACATAGCCCTTTTCCTGTGCGTATAGCTTGATTTAAACCCAATTTAAAACTACAATTTGGTTCAATTTTTATACGCCTAAGAATATTTTGTTAGGTATTCTAAAAATTTTAATTTAATTGATTAAAATTATTTTATTTAAAATTATTAATTTGCCCTAGACCCTAATAATCTAATTGTTTCCTCTCTCCCCTTTTGATGAATTTTATGGTTATATTTACACAAATCTTTACAAAGTATTAAAATTAATAAAATTAAAAGTAAAATAAACAACACAGTCCGGGGTTCAACTGGCGAATGGGTGAAACATACGACTATTTTGAGTGTGTTTAATCTTTGGGGAGTGCCACTTTGTTATGATTCTAGTCGCGGCGTTTGGAGATGCATCATAACTCATAGGTGTTTAGGTTTACGTCTGAAGGTAATACATGTCTCGTCCTTCCCGATATTCGTATTGCCTAAAAGGAATGAAGATTTCACCCTGCCCTTAGATCATGAGTGAGCCCAACCCTTTTTCAAAAATTTCTTATATATAAACAAAGTAAAATAAATATAAATTATATTAACTAATTTATCTCTCAATATACTAATTTAAAATAGTGTTTCAAAAGTTAGTAGTCAAACTGTAATTAAACCATGGTAAATAGGATTAAAATAATGCCACAATTATCTAATGTTATTTGAATTCGATTATTGGTACTTTCTATATATAAAATCCTCTAAATCTCCATAGTCTAGCTAATATTTTATGTGTATAAAACCATATAAAGTAATTTTAGATAATTAATTCTCCAAATAGGTATTTATGAGCAATTTTTTAAAAAATATTCATATATAATTAAAAAAATAATATTTAAATAAAAATATATTAATCTAAACAAAAATAAAATATTTGTGTATAAACAACTTACAATATAAATATAACTAACTATTATTTCCCTCGATTTTTTTTTACCGAAAGAGACTTTGTTTGAAGTTCAACAAGAAAAAAAAAATCTAACTTATTCACTCGTCCAAAACTTTTGATGACACTAATTCAAAAATTAATTGACTAGTTTAATTAACCAACTGACGTAGGTTTTAATAAGACTCCAATAATATTTTGATAATATAAAAACTAATTAAAAAATTGATTTTAATTTTAAATATAAAATTTATTTTTATATTTATATATTTTTTCACAATTTACATATATGAATAATCTCTTCACAATAACAAAATAAAATAAATAAATAAATTAATAAAAATAATTAAAATATTTTTAAAAAATATATTATATTAATTAAATTATCTAATTTTTAATTAATTAAATAAGTCTTACCATAACAACCGAAGCAGAACAATGATAGTATGACGATAAACTCGCAAATAATTCATGTTATTATAAACGTAATAATAATAAAAAGAAGTAAAATAGAAGAAATGGCATGACACGTGGGAGTGACGTTCGAGTCCGTTGAGGCAAAAGAAGTGGCGGGACGTCGCTTCCAAAAAACGAACGCTCTTCTCTCTGCTTCTGCGGCAATCCTATAACCCCGCAAATCTCCTTTCTCCCTCAACTCATTGCATTAATTTCAGAAAATATTATTTCTGTCGAGAAAAACCGCAAAGATTTTTATTTTATTTTCATGATTCATCACCAAATTCTTTAGATCGTCGTCACGAGAAAGCTGGAAAACACCAATCTCTACTGATTCCTCATCACTCATCAATGCCTTTTCTTTCTCTTCCTTCTCTTTTCCACTCTCTCTCTCTCATGTGAACTGCTGATTAATGCATTCCTTTTTTGTTTTTTTAATCACTTTCCTTCAATCTAAGGATTCCTCATCCTCCTCATCGTTCTCTCTGTAATTAAAGCTTTCTCTTATTATTATACTACTTCTCAATTCTTTCCTATTTTCGTCTCCTTGGATTTCGCTTCCCCACGTTTTTTCTCGATTTCACGTTGCAAACTTTTTCGGTGGAGTTTCGAGTTTTGTCGTAGCTGTCGAACTCCATTGATTCGAAGCTGAAATGTTTTGACTTTCATTTTCGTTTATTCCTCTTCCTCCTGTTCTTTTCTTCTCGTTTTTTTTTTCCGGTCTCTGAGAGATGAAGGATACGGAGAAAAGGAAGTACCCCATTGGCCCTGAGAATTATGAACTGCTCGAGGAGATTGGCCAGGGGGTCAGCGCTCATGTGCATCGTGCTCGTTGCCTTACTTTTAATGAGATCGTTGCCATAAAAATCCTGGATTTTGAGCGAGAAAACTGCGATCTGGTAATTTGCTTTCACCTGTCTTCGCTCTTATTTATTCAATTCGTTTTTCAAAGAATACGTGGATATCTATGAAGGCTTGCAAAATTTACATAAATAATTAGGAATAGTATATCTCCATGCAAATGAAACCCTTCACAACTTTGTAACTAAATTAACCTAATTGGCATAGGGTTTTGTTTCGCTGAGTTTTTGTTCTAGGCTGTTGTCATCATGTACAGTTTATATTTTGGGTTGAATAAATTATTTTTTTTTTAAAAAAAGATGATATTACCTCGAGAGAATCAACTGAACCTTTCATTAGTCTTAACTGTTGGTGGATTGGAGAGTTTACATTTGATTTATTTGGATGAACAGATAGAATTTTTCTGTCTCTAGGACGCATGTACAATTTATTTCACAAATTTGCGGTCTATCCTCCTTATTAACTTTTAAACTGTCTTTGAAATGATACTTTCTCTCGTACGTGCTTTCTGCAGAATAATGTTTTTCGTGAAGCACAGACCATGACCTTGGTTGACCACCCTAACGTCCTCAAATCACACTGCTCCTTTGTTAGCGATCATAATCTATGGGTTGTCATGCCATATATGGCTGGTGGTTCGTGTCTTCACATATTGAAAGCCGCTCATCCAGATGGTTTTGAGGAGGTTGTAATAGCAACAATATTGCGTGAGGTATTGAAGGGTTTAGACTACCTTCATCATCATGGTCATATACATAGAGATGTTAAAGTGAGTATTAACGTTGCAGTTTCATTCCTTGTTACAATTTATAATATAAGCCAAAAAGCACAGTTTTTTTTCTTTTAGGCCATATGCATATAATTTTCTGACTTTCAATACCTTGAAACAAACCCCTCGAGCTAGAGACTAAGCACAAATAACTGCCTGCCTTCAATGAATTCATTATTTTACTAATAAAAGTGTGAGACATTGATGGGGTTATTCGTACAAAAAATAGAGTTTGTGGGTTTAATTAATTTCACATGCCACTCATCCGATAATAAATTAACTGATTTATTGACAGCAGGGATTATATAACACAGTAATAGGGTTTGGGGTCCATTTTAAAGTTTTGAAGGTCAAAAGAACTATATGCATTTAACTCAAAGTTCACAAGGTTATAAATTAGGTCATGTGCTTTGTGGCCAATATTATAATAGTTTTAGGTTCTTGCCTTTGACCAACTTGCATCTACTTCTATAGGCCGGGAACATTCTAATTGATGCACGTGGTTCAATCAAGCTGGGGGATTTTGGTGTATCTGCTTGTCTTTTTGATTCAGGTGACAGGCAACGTACAAGGAATACATTTGTGGGGACACCTTGCTGGTATGATCTGAGTTTTCTTAGGTTTTATTTGGTGACTTTTTGCTCTGTTCTTTGATCTGTTAATGATTCTTTTGAACTGCCTGAACTTGATGGACTCTCAGATTATATCCATGGGTTTGCCAATTTTTTATGTAGTCAATATATATATGCATTGAGTCTCTGTTGTCATTTCTTTTTTCATGTTATATAATAGCCTATCTATGATCAAAGAGTGCTGGAAATAAATTGTATAATATTTTGGTTACAGGATGGCACCTGAGGTCATGGAGCAACTGCATGGTTATGACTTCAAGTATGTGATTTTGATACAATTATATTTTTTCCCCTTTCTTGTTACATTTCCTGATGGTAACATTCATTTGAAAATGCTATTCTTGTAATTGCAGAGCAGATATCTGGTCTTTTGGTATAACAGCATTGGAGCTTGCCCATGGTCACGCTCCTTTCTCAAAGTATCCTCCCATGAAGGTGTAGTTACTAAGAGAGGAAATTTTCCCATTGTACTCTAAATGATGGTTTCAGGAATTTAACCTTCTACATGGTCAGGTACTTCTTATGACATTGCAAAATGCACCACCTGGCCTCGATTATGAACGTGATAGGAAGTTCTCTAAGGTCAGCTCACTTGGAATATGTCTACAATTTGATCCTTGAACTCAATTTTTCCCTTCTATCCTGAAATCTTTCTTCTATGTTATCAGTCATTTAAGGATATGATTGCTCGCTGCTTGGTAAAAGATCCTTCAAAACGACCCACTGCAAGCAAGTTGCTAAAGAATTCCTTCTTTAAGCAAGCTCGCTCAAATGATTATATTTTGCGAACACTTTTGGAGGGGCTGCCTAATTTAGGTGATCGCATCAAGGCCCTAAAGGTTGCATATTGTTGTTGCCAGATAATTTTTTTCATTCTTTCCATGATGTATAATATTTTATAGGCCTATCATTCTATTGCAGAGGAAAGAAGAAGATATGCTTGCCAAAGAACAAATGCCTGATGGGCAGAAGGAGGAGATATCACAGGTAATGTGAGTGCGGGTGTTTGTTTGTTTGTTTTATCAGCAAGCAAGCAAGCATTTAACAAAATTGCTTTTGTGTAGAATGAATACAAGCGAGGAATTAGTAGCTGGAACTTCAATCTTGATGATATGAAAGCTCAGGCTTCATTGGTACCCAAGTTGCCCTATCTTTTCTCTCACCATGAAGTTGTGATTCCTGAAGTTATAGAATTTTTAATTGTTATTTTTATCTCGTTTTAGATACAGGATTTTGATGATGCAATATCTGAAATCAATCAAGGAGGGATTTCGAGTTCTGTATCTACAATTGATGTACAAGAGGAGCAATCACCACGTGCAAACCACTCTCCAATTGCAAATACGGTATTCATAAATTCTTTTTCTATGCTGGTGGAAAATGTTTGCAGTATTTAATATTCATTTTTTCCGTTTCTTTCTTGTTATTCTCTTCCACCTTGCAAACAGAATACTATTTTATTTGAGTAGTTTCTAATAGCAA
Source organism: Leucaena leucocephala (assembly GCA_037074615.1). Classification (NCBI taxonomy): domain Eukaryota; kingdom Viridiplantae; phylum Streptophyta; class Magnoliopsida; order Fabales; family Fabaceae; genus Leucaena; species Leucaena leucocephala. The sequence continues at coordinate 16,986,258 of CM073555.1, read as the reverse complement.
ATGCTTCACAGGAAGATAATGAAGAGATGCGAAATCAATCAGCTTCTGCGCCTGCAGGAGATTCCACAACAACTGATTCCAAGTATGATAACTCATCCAATAAATTAATCATATTTTTTCAATCCAGGTTTACAAGTGAAAAACCTAATGCTGACTCTATCACCAGTTTAAGCCATGAACATCACTTATCACAGAGTGCTTCACCATGTCTTGAAGATCGTATAGTGGACCATAATTTGACTGAAAAATGTGATACGGAGAATGGTGGAAGACAGGTCGAGCCTACTCCTTCTTATCACAGAAGATGCTCATCAAGCATCTTACCTGAAGTTACTCACGCACCTACTCGTGGAGAAATGTAAATATTTCAACTAAATCTTTTCATTTTATAAAACTGCATTAGATTGTTGCAGTAGTAATTTGCATCATGGCTGAGCTGGACATTTAGGAGTTGAAGTGTCAATGCCACTTGGCCATGGATGGGATGTCTTCAGATGTGCCTGATCATGCCATATATATCTGACCGACCTTCATATGCTCCTTATTCTGGCTTGGCTGGACTGGATATATACAGGAACTTAATTTCAAGAGACTGGGCTGTTTTATCTTCTTTTCATTGGATGCATCAGTACCTAAGAGAATTCAGTTCATTCTAACTTCAAACCTTAAACTACACTATTTCAATACTGTAAACATGGCTATATTTTATGCTGCTCAATTTGGTGTTTATTGCCACTTCATGTGTTCATTTCATTGCTATATTCAGAATACAATTGGGGAAAGGAGTATTTATCATAGATTTTAGATTTAATAAATAGATTACCGTGCCAAATTATGATTAGTTATTTCTTCATTTTGGCTTCTTAATTTTATAAATAACTTGCAAAAAATAAAGAGTCAAATCTTCATCATGAATGGTTTTGCGCGTCATTGGTAGCATACTTCTATCTTTTAGGTATCAGATAGTTATTATACATTACTGATATTGAGACGAAAACCTGATGCAATTCAATGTAATTGAGTTTGAATGCATAGAGCTTTCTACTAAATATTTTGTCATTTTTTCTTATAAATGATTTCATCTATAGTATTCCATGTAAATTTAAAACATAAAGTTTACCTACTTCAAAAATTTGGAAAACGGTCCCTTATGCCTTATGTTACTGGCTTTTGACAAACCGTTGTATGTCGAATAAGTGGTGTTTCCATCGATTTTATAGGGGAGAATTGACTATAATCATTTGTATTATCATTATTCATGCTTTTTTATCATATAAATTACAGAGAGAAGATACCAAATCTGTCCCATAGTGTTTCAAGTTGCAACCCAACGACAATACCACAGTCAGGAGAAGGTACATGATCATATTACTCTATTAGTTGCATGTCTTGATTGCAAGTTCAAGGAAGTAACACAAACTATTTTCCCTTTCATTGTCATATAACTGGATGAGCTCATGAGTCATGCAGAAATGACTCGTGTCTTCTTAAAAGTAAATTTGTCCTTATAGTAGATATATCTTTTTGTTTTTTGGTAATATGCAGTAGCTAATTTGGATGAAACTGATGAGAAAGTAAAGGTACCAGTTGTTCAGCAGAGAGGACGTTTTAAGGTTACATCTGAGAATGTTGAGTTAGAAAAGGTGAATATTAACTCTGATGTAGATGATGCGACTTCCCTTAATTACTGAATAATAAGTGAAGTTTTCTTTCAGGTGGCCCCAACTCCTATTCTGCAAAAGAGTCAAAGCATGCAGGTTAGTTTTATGAGTCACGCGTTACTAAATTTTGATCAAAACAAACCATTTTGATACCTTAATCATGTCCTCTTAGTCTAGCTTGTCTGAAAGCTGTGCTAAATGCATATAAAAATATTATTGGATCTTCAAAATAGAGTTCACAAACCTCTTAAGCTTTATAGGAAAAAAACTCAAACTCTACGACTAGGATAAAATGAGTAAATGAGTAACTCTTCAATTTACATTTGGCTTAGGCAATAATGGAGTTTGATTTGCAATATATGTTTCTACCTACATGAGTAAAACCTTAGAATTAATATGAAATAGAATTAGCATCATGTACTAATATTAATATTAAGCAGTCAAGGCTTTTAATTTACTGAACATCATATTGTACCTGGTACTGGTAGGTTATTAGCTCACACAATGTAACTCCTCTACCTGCTTCAATTTTACCACTGTCATCGACATCCCAGGCTACATCATCAAAACTTTCTGGTTCTTCCTTTTACCAATTATTGCTTGGTGTGCTGCAAGCAAATATTGAACAAAGGGTATGTTCAATCATATTCATAGGGTCATGACTCCTAAATAACTGTCTTTATATATTTGTAACAAATAACAGGACACGATCTAACTTTTTTTTTTGGCGTAGGACGCTATCTTACTTTTAATGAAATATGTAACTGCTGGTGACTCTACAGGTTCCTTCTATTTGAATTTTGCTTGAGACCTTTTCCTTTGTAAAGTTTCTATTTATGTACATACTTTTAGATTATCATATCTGTCAATCCTGCAGTTGATAGAGCATTTAACCAAGCATTGGCTTCGGCAATGGAGAAATCTTTGGTATGAATTTTATTTGCAAATAGCATTCAAACTCTTCTTACTGTATATGAGGATGTAGAACAATCAGCGCTTGACTGCAGTCTAAGGAAGTTTGTGGTCAGCGTTGGATAGTGAAGCTAACTGATTTAATCTTTGAAATTAAAGAGTTTCAACAAGAAAACACTGTTGAAAATGAGTTAGGTAGTTAATTATTCTGGTAACAGATTCCAATTTAGGTATATGATAAAATTTCCATGGTCCAGGGTGTCTACATTATTATACGCAGGAAAAATTTCTAATTCAAACCTTGAGGGTACTAACAATTATAGCAAGTCAAATTACTCAACTTTCTTCTGTTCTTTCTGGTATGCTAGACAATTTAACCGTGAGACATAAAAAGAAAAGCTACCTCATAGCTCCCTGATTACTGTTTTCAGTGGATGCAAATATTGCAGCGTAGAATTAGCCGTCATGAATATTCCTGCAGTTGTATATTAGCATGAATATACTTTGGATTTGCAATGGGACATATGCTCTATGTATTTCCCTTCCAAAGATAATTTTCCCTAACACGGCTTGGGAACTATGCCTTTTTTTTATACTTTTCGAGTTTGTTTAAATGACTTAATATTCACCTTTCCCTATGTTACTCAATGGGAGATATTGGTTTATGCACTATTGCAGCTTGAAGCATCTCATGAGAGAGAGAGAGAGCTAATTCATGAAATAGCTGAGTTGCATAAGAGGTACATTGTATTATAAGTTAAGATACACAATTATTTTATTATATAATGTCAAGTAGGCCTTAAACCTTCGTTTGTGACATATAGGCACCAAAGTGACCAGGAAGAGATTAAAAAATTGAAATGAGAAAACGCTCAGGTTTGTATCAATTTGTATGCATGTTTGTAGTTCATTTTTCAGAATCATATTTTGGGGTAATGAATGTGACATTTTAACTCGTAAATTTTAGGTGTGATATTGCACTCTCCGAACGGATATTTGGAAAAGGATTTTGGAGGTGTTATCATCGTTTATCAAAGAGTACTAAAATCCACGTTTTCAATGGACACTTACAATAAAAAAAAAATGTACAGTAAGTAAGCAGAATGGGAAGATGACTACAAAATCTTTTTAACTACCAAGTCGTCTTTTACCATGGATTTGTTTTTAATTATGCCGTAGGTGATATGAATTTTATCGTAGTTTATATTAGTGCAGATTTAATGTTAATAAAATTTTATATAGATATCTTTAGTGTTGTTTTTTATGAGTTTACCTGTAGAATATATGTTTAGAAGATGATATAGAGGTGCGATGAAAAAGAGAAGAGAGGATTCTCTCTTGTTTTTTCCCCTCTCCACTCCTTTTCTGGATTTAGTTGATAGGTATCGAGCCTGAAGAAGAATTGGGAATCAAACCTTAGATTTGGTGCTACTAAAGGCACATATTGTGCTATTACCAAATGATCTTCGGCTCTAACATTCTTTTCTATTTGTTGGTTTAATTAAAATTAACGAATACAGAAGGAGTTATAATGGGCCCCATCTGACATGTGGGACCCATCATATTGCTCTCTTACTGTTTGTTGGTTTAAATTGAAAATGAAAATAGGTAATATTTGTCTTTGGGAGTGCATGTATTAATTCCCTACTAGGTAATATTTTCATTCCTAGCCATTAAAACTACATGACTTAAATCATTCCTTTTGCCTATCTCAACCTTTCCCCCCACTTTCGTCAAGCGTTTCCCTAATGGGATTGGTTTAAATTGGCGTCCTGAAACGTATCTTAGGTCTTGAGTTAGAATGAACTTGTTCTTATCTTGTTTTAAAAAGATTGTATCTATTTTTTTTTTTTTTTGCTAACATTGTAAAAAAAGATATTGGAAGATATTGGTTCAAATGGTTAAAAAAGATATTGGAAGAATATAAAAAGTTATACAAAACTCAATGAAATATGTTATTGCGTCATATGAATAATATTAATGACAAAAAATATATCATATTGTTTATATTTATTAAGTCAAATTCTTCATTGTTATTTGATAATTTGACTATTGTTAGTTACTAAATTGCTTATGTATAGTTGTAAATTTATTTATATGAACACTTATAAATTTTTGTATAAACTCTTATAAAATAAATTAGAATTTGTAAACTTTCCATTGGACACTTGTTATTTTGATACTATTAGTTATTAAAATATGTGTGTACAATGTGCATATGTAAATTCACTTATGAAATATGGACACTTGTTATTTTATTATTATTAGTCTTTAAAATATCTATATATACTTGTAAATTATTTATAAACAATTATAAATTTTTATATTATTTCTTATAACATAAATTAGAATTTATAAATTTTCATATGCATACTTGTTATTTTACTATTTGTTAGTTATGAAAATATCTAAATGCATTTATAAATTCACTTATAAACTTGATTTAATGGATATAAGTAACTTGACTTAAGTTTTATCCTAATATTAATATCTCTTAACTAATAGTTAGAGACTAATTCTCCTGAGGTATAGAGATCACTAAAGTAGGTTTTACTTCTCCTAACAAATCATTTTTTGTACACATGACCTAATTCAAACATATGACATCATGTTTAAAGGACCCATTCAGTTTACCGACTATGCCCTACTTTATTTGTTATATATATTTTTTTGTATAAAAATTTTTAGAAAGAGTTAAACTCGCCCACGATCTAATGGCAAAATAAAGTCTTATTTCCTTTTAAGTGATACTAATATTAGACAAGGTGAGCCGTCAATTACCCTTAGATATAATATATCTAGGAGTTAGGATATCTTCCTAAATATTGCGATTAGAATCACAACAAAGTAGTATTCTCCAAAGATCAAACACGCTCTAAATAATTATATATCTCATTTATTCGTTAGCCAAACACACACAAACTATAGGTTGGTTACATATGTCATGTTTGATAGATATGATCAAGTTCATACAACAAAAATATAGGGCCATAAAAAAAGAGAGAATACAAGTTGGAATCGTATAAGATACTTTATAAAAAATAAAAATAAAAAATAAATAAGAATGGTGGAAGATAATGTTTGGATATGTGAACTGAAACATGAATCATTAAGAATGCAAACAAGTAATATTAACGTTGACATGATCCTACTAAATGCCACGTTATTATTTACCTTTTTAAGATTATTGTTGTCGTTTTGCAAAACAAAGGAAAGAAAATTATGATTATCCATGTGCAGATGAACATGTGTTTGAGATCCCATGAATCGATATCCGTTTAGCACCCTTATCAATGCAAATCGTGATTTGTGGACACCAAAAGAATATTCATAATAATAATAAATATGAAAATTAAATAATCAATTTATATCAATTAAAAAATTAATTAAATTAATTATTTATAAAAAATATCTTTTAGTTCTATAAAATATTGTTTCTGATAACTTACAAGTTTAATAAAAAATATAAATTTAAAAAATAAAATGACTTAAAATTTTATATTTAAAATTAAAAAGAAAATTCACCAACTGTTTTTTACAATAGGTCTTGTTTGATTCCTCACTTTCAGAATACTTTTTTTTGTCTTTTAATAAAATGTAAAAAAAACTTTGTTTGATAATTAGATTTTAATTTAGTATTTTTTAAAAAATAGCAATGTGTTTTTAAAAAATTCATAACAACTTTTATCTGTTTTGTTATTTTTAGTTATACGGGATTGGAAAAAAAGTATAAAATAAGTACTTTTTTAGATAATGAGAAAAAAAGCGATAGTCTAAAAAAATAAATGAATATTTTTTTAAACTAATATTTTGTTAAACTAATGAAGTTTTAATATCTTTTAAGATATGTTGTTTGAAGTTTTAACATATTTTTAAATCGTATTGCTAAATCTTTAAAACATGACCATTTCAATTGCTGCTTGAAGGTTTTTTAAAATAAAAACTAATATATCATTAAAAAAATTTAAAATTTCATGAAGTTATGCTGCTTGAAGTTTCTGAAGATTTTAAAAACTAAAATTACAAATTGAGGATAAAAAGAGGGAAGTTATGATATCATAGGAGAGAAGTTTTAGAAATAAACTAAAAAAAGAGTTAAGATAATGAGAAAATAAGAACAAAAACAAAATGTTAATTTAACCAGCTGCCAAATGGCCCTCTAATTGAAGGGATAGGTGAGAGAGGAATACTTACATACTTTTAGATATATTGGTAGATAGAAAAGTTTATAAAAGTAGAAGTGGTGGTAGAAGTAGAAATAGAAGTAAAAATAAAATTAGATTAAAAATATATTTTAAAAGTTTGTTTGGTAGGATGTAAATAAATATGTAATTAATACATATTTTTTATAACTTAAGGTAAAATGGTCAAAAATATTTTTTTATAACTTATGAAGGGTTAAAATTGTCTAGAAATTTTATAATTAGGGTAAAATTGTTTAAAAAATTTTACTTCCACTTTTATCATCTCAATTCCTAACTTTTTTGATAGAATTGAAATGACTCAAAATATTAAAAATAGAAGTAGAAATTACTTCAATCGTACTAAATGAGAAAAGTAGAAGAATCCACTTCTATTTTCATTTCCCTACCCCCACCACTTCCACTTTACCAAACATACAATTAGAATATCACTTCATCTATATTTGATCAATCAAAATATATCATTTGTCGTCAACAATTCGTCTATATTTATTATTATTCTAATTGCTAGGGATTTTTTTCCTTTTCTAAGAAAATAAAAAGCATCAACTAGAATTTAAATTAGATAAATTATTGTATTTTAATTAGTTAAAATACAGATAAAATAACACTCTAAGAGTATATGGTTTTTTTTTCCTCTTTTTACAAAAAAAGAAAATAGGAGAAACACTTATTTGCTCCTAGAGTGTCTATCTCATTTATACTATGATCAATTAAAATATAACCCATCTAATTTAAATTCTAGTTGCCACCCTCTATTTATTTGGAAAAGATAAAATATCCCTAACAATTAGAATAACAATAAATATATATGAATTATTGATAACAGATAATAATATATTTTGATTGGTTATAATATAGATAATATGACATTTTAAGAGTACGTAAATATTTCTTAAAAAAAGGAGGGTGCCAACTATAATTTGAAAAATATTTACTTACGCTATGATTGACACATTATCAGAGTTATCTTTAATCAAAATATAATAACTCAATACATTTTAATCATAGTTGTCCGATGAATCATCTAGAATAATTTATATTTTATTTTTAAGAAAATATAAACTTTTTAATTTGATTAAGATAAATTTTTATTTTATATTTTAATTAGTTAAAATTCAGATAATGTGACACGCCTGAAAGTAGGTAAATATTTCTCTTAAAATTTATATAAAATTAATTATTATATTTTAATTAGTTATAATATTAATAATGTGATACTTTTAGAGTATATATTTTTTAAAATTCATGAGTTTAGATGGGTTAGCCGAATCTTTGCTCCTTATTTGGTTTTGAAGGAAAATATTTAATAAAAAATAAAATACTAAGAAAAGTTATGAATTAAAATATAACTACGACGTCCATCCCAAAATAAAATAAAAATAAAAATCATGAATGCCTAATATTTAACATAATATTAAGTTAGGAAATCAATTTAGATTTTGGAACAAAATTTAAAGAATGGCATATTAAAAAATCTTTTTTTAATTAATGCACAGAAGAGGCCACAGAAATTTAGGTTTATTTGAATAGATATTTGAAAAAAAGTTTATAAAAAAATAATTTTGGATAACTTTTAAAAAAAAAATTTAAAGAAGAGTTTATAAAAAAAATAATTCAATAAATAAGTATTTGGATGATTATTATTAAAAAAAATTTTGTGATTAATAAATTATCCTGAGCTAAAAAAATTAAAAAAAAAAACTATCGCCACCTACCCTCACTGTCATCTTCTTCCTCCTTCACAGTAATATTCTTTCCTCTTCTTCTTTGGTGATGCACAGACACTAAAAAAAATAATTTCAAGAACTCTCTTCTTCTCTCCTATCTTCTCTCTCTTATCTTCCCATCTTCCCATCGACTCACAATCTTCCCTCTAACCAAAAGACGAAGACAAAGATGGAGGAGAAAGATATTGCCGAGAAGTATCGATGCGACCCACGGTGATTGAGATAGACCATAGTGACAAAGAAAGAAGGAGGCAACTGGAACTTTCACAACAGTTTATAATTCCCATAGATAAAATGATAATTAAATAATTTATATTTTTTTATTTTTTTAGAAATTATTCCTAACAGTTTATTTAAAATTATAATTTTAAACTATAATTTAATCTACTTTTTTAAATAAATATAATTATTTATTTTAAAAAAATTAAATTAAAAATAAGACAAAAAATTCTTTTAAAATGGTAGTCAGCTGTAAGTAATCTTACTAAGTGTGTATTTGGACATCAATTCTGAGAATTGATTTTAGCCAAAACTACGGTTTGCAAATTTTTTACATAAATAGTCATTTTTTTGAGAATTGATTTTAGGCAAAACCTTAGTTTGAAACCTAGATTTTGAATAAGCCACTGAAAATAGCTTTTAGTTTGAAACCTAATTTATGGATTATCCAATTACTATTCTACCCCTACTCTTTTTTACACCCTCTCTCCTCTCTTATCTCTCTTTTTCTCTTTCCTCTCTCTTCTCTTATCTCTCTTTTTCTCTCTTATCTCTCATCTCTCTCCTCTCTCTTCTCTACCCTCTCTTCTCTTTCCCTTTTCTTCTCTATCATCTTTCCTCTCTCTTACTTTTAATCAAATTATATCATTTTTGGTAATTTACCAATATAAAAAGTGATTCTGCTACTAATCATCCAAATATCTCTATTCCCAAAATCTATTCTTCCCAAAATCTATTTTTCTCAGAATCTATTCTCTAAAAACTAATCCAAACACACCCTAAAGCAGCTCGCCAAGGCAACTCTCACATCAAATCCCTTCATTTCAGCCCAATCATTCATTGGTCAAGCGAGCAATGTTAGTAGAAAGGTTGGGGATGGTTTAGTAATTTCCTTTTATATGGAGAAACAGTGATTAAGAAAAGTTACGTCCTTTCCAAGTTATCAGAACCTTCAGATCAAGTTGACGATCAGAGATACAACCATAAAATCGAAAAATTCCAAATAACAAATAATAATAATAATAGGGAATAAAATAAGTAAAGGACAAATAAATAATAATCAGAAATGGAGCGCGGCGAACGTGACATGAAGTTCGTCGTTTAATCGAAAACGGACAAGTTACGTACATCACATAATCATGGGGAATGCACGAAGCTAAATCATCGATAATCAGAATCAACGTGTTTATTACATGCTAATTTTGATCACTAAGATCCCTCTTGAATCGATCATCTATTCTCCTTTTCATGATCTATATATATGTGTGTGCGCTTTGAGAAATTCGGGATTTCGGACGGGGAAGGAAGGGCGAGAGGGAGGGAGAGAGAGAGAAGGAAATGGCGTCGAGGGATAAGTCGCAGGAGCCGTCGAAGGAAACGATGTTTGTGGAGCACCGAATGGATGCAAATGGCCTCGAAAAGGTGATTCTCAGAGAACTTCGAGGCTATTCTGTCGAGGTATCCTTCATTAATAACTCTGCATCTTTCTTTCTTCTTGATCTTCTCGTGCTATTACCTTTCGGCATTTTGTTGTTTGTATTCGAGAATTTCCGTTTTATTTTCGCTTTCACCCATTTCCACCTGTGGGTCCCTCCTCGGGTGAGCTTTTTCTTGTTTTCAATATGATTATGCAGATTGAATTGTGTCCTTGTCTGGGGTATTTTCTTTTTTGTTTTATTATATTCTCTCGATGCATTTCTCGCATTTATGATCAGCGGTCGTGGCACCTGAGTTTTGGAACCTATATATTCGTCTTGCATTACAGCATTCTCCTAATCTGTAAATTTGCATTATCTTTGGATTGCTATATTTTCACTCTTCTTGACAATGGTGTTTTGCGAAAATTTCTCATCGGGATTGGTTCTTAGAATACTATGTATGATCCTATAACACTATTCCTTCGTAGTTGAAATGTGACTTTTCGGTTTCCATTTACAATGATCTTGGTGACTGGTTTGGTTGTCCAAGGAGGGCATTGTTGAGGCAAACAAAATTATATTGTTTAATTTTTGCTTCTCCTGCATGATTCTGACAAAGGCTGATCTGGAACAAACTTTGGAATGGAATAGGAAACATGCCAGAACCAAACATGTGACGTAATTTTGATAACTGATCCTCCCGACCCCACCTATGACGTAATTTTGATAACTGATCCTCCCGACCCCACCTATGACGTAATTTTAATGTATAATCGTATTATCATGAAGCATTTGAACATTTTATGTATTTTTTTCCCATTGGAAATTATATCCTGGTTCTGTCACTATAACTCTGCATGCCTGCCACTAGCATGAAGAAACCGTCGTCATCCTAACAGCTTGCTTTCTCCAACAGTATCAGGATGAGTTCTGTTTAATCTTATAGTTCTTAAAATTTCACTTCCCTAAGGAGGCCCTAAGTTTTGCATAGTTTACTCTGAATGTGGACTTTTTGCTCGTAATTCTATATGATTTAGAATTCATAATTAAGGATGTATTTATTTGTCTAAAAATGTTGATGCCCATAGGATTATATTCCTTTTTATTTTACACAGGTGTATCTTTATGGGGGTCAAGTTACATCCTGGAAGAATGAACTTGGGGAAGAGTTGCTCTTTGTTAGTAGTAAGGCATGGCATTTCATCTTTGTGTGGCTTTTTTGTGATAGAAACTTTGCTTGCTTAAAGTAATGTGCTGATGATGCTATATATTCCCTTCAAATTTTTAGTAATGCTGACAGGTATATATATTTATCTAATAAATTTACAGAAAGCTACATTGTTCTCAAGTCATGACACAGCTTGCTATTTTGGATTCTATACCATACATGGGCCCCATGGTTTAGGTTGAGCGTATAGTTGTATATTATCTTAAACTAAAGTGAGCCTCGTGCATTTGCAGAGAGTTTGAGATGAGTTGCACTGTTTATAACTTATAAACAAGATGGTTTCTTACAACTTTTTATGTTCTAACTAATAATAAATTCAATTTTCCAAAAATTTTCATCTATATTCTACCTATTTGAATTTCATCCCTTCGAATCATTGCAGGCAACTTTTAAGCCTCCAAAAGCTATACGTGGAGGTATTCCAGTTTGTTTTCCTCAAGTATGGATGTCTTCTTTAGCTTCCATACTTTCATGCTCTTTTATTTTGTTTCTTAAGGTACTCTGCTTCATATGTAGTTTTCAAATTACGGGCCTCTTGAACAACATGGATTTGCAAGGAGAAGGCTATGGACTGTAGATCCTAATCCTCCACCATTGTCAACAGTTAACACGAGTAGGGCTTTCATTGATTTGATTCTTAAGAACTCTGAAGAAGATGCAAAGATTTGGCCTCACAGGTATAAGATGTATATTAATGTGAATGTCAATACTAGGGCTTCTTGAGCAAATCTTAGCAGCTGTTTTCTTTCTCATTTTTGGTCCCATTGCCAAAAGGATATGGAGCTTTTTTCAAGAAGTTCAGCAAGCTATATAATCTGTAATACGATGAACCCTGATATTGTTATATGAGAAGTCTTTTGTTTTAACTTGCATAATGTTTTGTTCCTTGTGAAGCTACATATTCCAACACTCTATGTTTCTTTGCCCTTAGTTTTTTATTCAGTAACTTGGATTAAGGGAATATCACATTTCCATTGTTTGCAGATACGAGTTTCGTCTGAGGATATCTTTGGGACCTCAGGGAGAGTTGATGTTGACATCCCGCATTCGAAATACAAATACCGATGGAAAACCATTTTCCTTCACATTTGCCTATCTTACACATTTACAAGTTACTGACATCAGGTTTTATCTTAACCCAGGATTTTTTTTGTTTATTGTTTAATATTTAATAATCCCCCCTTAGCATATGCCACATACATCTTCCCCCTCTCTATAAGTAGTTGGGAACTTTGGATCATAAGTTACGCCAAATATTCTCGAGCAGCTTGAAAGGCCATTGATTATCACCTTTTCAATATAGTTAAATTCTTTTTTATTTTCTGTCCCTTCCAGAAGTGATTTGGCCATGTTTTCCTAAGCATTATTTTTTTGCAATTTGACCTTCTCCATTTGTGATTTTACTTCTATAATTCGGTGGCAAGCTAAATGTCACGTTGCTAATGTCTAGTGAAGTGCGGGTAGAAGGACTTGAGACAATAGATTATGTGGATAACTTGCAAAATAAACAACGGTTTACTGAACAAGGGGACGCGCTAACATTTGAGTCTGAGGTTTGGATGTTATGTGCATTGGAGTAGTTTCTTGAATAGTTTTATATTATATTGGTTCAACTTTGTGACTCTTCCTTTTTTATGTGTTCATTTGATTTGATGGCAAAGGTGGACAGAGTATATCTACGGACACCTACAAAGATTGCTGTCATTGATCATGAAAGGAAAAGAACTTATGTAGTTAAGAAAGATGGACTTCCAGATGCTGGTAAGTCCAGCAGTATATGTTTCATTATGTGCAGAAAGAACTGGATCACAGATTCATCGTGAAATTTGATATTTTTTATGTTACAACCTTTTTCTTGTTACTCACATAAGCATATTGGGCTATATTTTATTTCCCATGGACATGTTGTCACCTAGTATGAAATGAACGTTTCCTCCAGAAAATATGTTTCATTAGAGTTATTTGTCTAGATTAAAGGTGTGTCTTCTGCTTCTCTAAAATGGCCAAAACTGGCTTTGTCTGTAGGAAGAGTGAAATGTTCATGTTTTCTATGGTTTCTATTTTTCTTGGGGGTAAAGGTAGTAGTGTGTTATTTCTCTGCAGTGGTTTGGAACCCTTGGGACAAGAAAGCTAAGGCCATACCTGATCTTGGGGACAGGGACTACCAGCGCATGATATGTGTTCAGGCTGCTTGTGTAGAAAAACCAATTACCATAAAACCTGGCGAAGAATGGAAAGGGAGACAACAAATAACTGCAGTTCGTTCTAGTTATTGCAGTGGTCAACTTGACCCACAGAAAGTACTTCTTTATGGTTATTAGAATAGAATGAGACCTGATGCTTCTCCCTCTGTACAGGTAAATCCCTCGACTTTCATGGCATTCCTGTTGCCATATACTTGGAGAGCTATTTCAATGGATGACGTTCAATGACTTGTTTTTTAAAAAACATTTATTGCATTTGTTCTTGGTTGGAACTTGGAGGGCGGATTCATTATAAGCACATTTGTTCATGTTAGGCTTGTTGAGAATTTTCAGCATGGGTCAGAATTGAAGCGTGCTGAAGAAATAGAACTCGGTGTTTGTAAATTTATTCAACCTTTTTTTATTTAAGTTTGTTAGGAGAAATCCTTCTTGCTTTGCTTGTTGCATCTTCCTGGAACAGCAGTATCCTAATTGCAGTTCTACTCCAAGTTTTTAAAGCTCTAAACATCCGGTTTTGTTATTTGCTCAATAGTATCTGTTGTCGAGGTTTGGTAAAGCTAGATACAAGATTGAGTATTCATATTTATGCTTCAACTTTCCTTCAAGGGTTGGTCAAACCAAAAAAGAAAAAGAATTCATTCATGGGTTTTGATAAATTAAGCTTCAACCATTGCGTGACCTTGCTGCATTTCAAACAGAACCACCCAAGTAATCCTGAAGAAGAGATTAAACATACAGAGAATGAGAGACCCACACACACAAGACTATGATGGACAAGGGTAGTAAGATAGTGAAGCCTAATATATATAAATTCTTTGATGCATGATAACTTCAACTTGAAGTTTAATGCCTCAGCAATGGTGGCCATATTCCATAAGATAAAAATACAGTGGGTTGCCGCTTGCTAAAGCATCAAACTTGAGTGTGATTTGTAGATTCTGATGAATCTTGAGTATTATGATTTGACCATACAAGAACACTCCAGGATGGATTTTGCTTGCGCTTATCATGATGGTTCTGTAGTAGATCAGATTCTGCTCTGTGCAACATTTCCCACATCACTTGCACATCTTGATACCCACAAGTTTGTACTTCATCTTGAAGCTTCAGCAGCCCTCTACCTGCACCAAACACCACCACCACCATCATTATCACCGTATAAGATGAATTCATATATTAATAGTTTTTCCCTTGACACCAAACTTTGGCTAGGCACAAGTTACCCTTTTACGCCATAATGAGTCATTAAAAGGTGCGTTTGTCATAAATAAACTTTGATGATATATGCAGGGCCTTTCCTAAAACAAGTGGGTATAAAGTGCACCCAGAAAGATGTGGAACCTGCCAATGTCTCTATAGCCTATTGGCGTGAAAGATCCTTATAAGTGGGAGGTCAAAGGATTGATCCCATTTATAACCTCTAACTATTAGTGTTTGTCCCTTTTATTTTAAAAAAATAAAGAATGAAAATGTGGAACCTATGTTAATTAGACCTTCCTGCCCTCATGTTTAGATAGGATAACAGATCAAAGTTTAGGTTAAGAACCAGTTGTATGTGAAAACAAATTCGTGGTAGTGGCGTAATGGTTGAAAATTTGTTCATAACTGTTTGTGTAGATATGTAGATATTTGTGCACCTACAATTTATGTGCTTACTTTTGTCTCTAAATGCCCTGCTTAGTGGATATGTCATTACTCACTATATAAACCATCCCATATGAAAAGCGAATCTAAAAGGAAATGGAAACCTCTTGCTTTTCTTCCTTATCTCGGTTTTTCAGATTCTTTTGAGGCCATAATTCTTGTTTTTTTTTGTCTTTTCGGATTAAAAGCACAAATTTGAGGGCATACATTGAATGCAGAAAAGGCAGTGGCCTCCACAGCAGAATCTGAAGGAAGAGAAAAAGGACAGCCAGACAGAGAGCATTAATCAATGACTCAACAGTCTGCTGGCCCTACTAAGCCCTGCCGATTCAATTTTGCAGAAAAAGGAGGAAGGAGAAGAAGACTCAACCACGTACAGAGAGAGAGAGAGAGAAGCTGAATTGTTTTTGTTGTTGTTGCTGATATGATATCTCCATGGGAGATTTCTATGAGATGGATATTATAGCTATGAATAAATCACAATTAAGTTCATAATAACCAGTTCACAAAGAACCATTTCTTCTTCTCTTGCACATACAGAATTGGAAACATGTTTGTGACACAGTATATCAAAAACAGGGAGAAACGAAGAAGAGGAAGAGGAAGAGGAAGAGGAAGATCGAAGTGATGAATACCGTTTTTGCGAGCTCTGAGACGAGCATAGAGAGCCAGCCAAACACGCCTTACGCCAAAAACCATCTTGTTCCAAATTTCCATACACTGTTATTATTCGTCGTCGTCGTCGTCGTCTTCTTCTTCTTCTTCTTTCTTCCTCAGCCACCACAAAATTCTTCTTCTGTACCAAAACTTCAAATCATGAATCTCTATCAGAACTAATCAGCGTCAAACTTCACTTCAATTGAACCTTTTTCTTCCTGCGGAGAAATCGTGAGTCTGATGAGTTTGATTGATTATTTGCATGGAAGCCAAAGTTGGGTCGTTGTAGTGCATTCTGATTTGTGCGTTTATAAATAAAAAGCTTCGAGTCAGATCACCGACACGTGATCTTATTTTTATTTAAAATATATAATTATTAAAAAAAAATTAATCTTCTTCGCCTCCTCCATTAATTCCACTAGCCTCCTCATGTGTTTGTGACTTTTCTTTGTCATTCGCCTCCTCCATAAATTAATATGGCCACATTTTCCTATTTTGGTGCATCTCATAATGACAAGAAGAAAAATGGTTAACAAAAATTTGTCTAACTAATAAAAAATAACTCATACCTAAAAAAAGGTCATGATTTAAATTATACTCTTAATATAATAATATTATTAATAGGTAATCTATGATATTTTTTTTATATAAACATCTTTTAAACTTAAAAATATATATTTGTCTGAATAAACTATTAGAATGCAATTGATCTAAACCTTTTTCTATAAAAAAGGAGAACAAAAAATTACTAGGTGTTAATTATAGTGAAATAGGTTATAACTGTTTAAATATAAAAGTTTATATTTAAATTTCTATAAATATAAAAAAAGATATATCTCTAATTAAAATTGATAATGTTTAAATTTGATTTACGACTACTAAATATCACATAACATCATTAAAAATGACAAAAAAAAAAGAAAATCACAAAGTTCATAATAAATTTTTAAATAAAGTAGCACCCAATATCATGATTCTATTTTTTATATGGGGCTAATATTTTAATTTTATTTATAATATAATTTTATCTATAATTTTTTTAATTTGATACAATTTTATCCATAGTTTTATTTCTCAATTGTATCAAATTAAAAAAATTATGGATAAAATTGTATAAAGTTAAAAAATTTATAAGTAAAATTATACCACAAATAAGATTAGGATATTAGTCACATATAAAAAATAAAATTAGGATATCTAATATTACTTTACCTTAACTTTTTCTTTTTCATAGTTATCCAATACATGCTATTATTGGGTTAAGAATAATTTTTTTTTTCTATCTACAAGATTGAAATTTTTAATTTTATTTAAACAAAAAACTGAGATTATGATACTAACTGAATAATGGTGATCCTTTCTTTACTTCTACTCTTGAAACTCCTATAACCAAACAACGCATATTTCAAAGTTATTTTATTTGGCAAATTTCTTCCAAATCTAACATGCATATATAATTGGTGTTTCTTACACTATATAATCATTTTGCTTCCGGAAAGAATCAAGAGAATATTATTTTATTTTGAATTTTAAAATTATAATTAAAAAGAAGAAGAATAAAATAAAAATCAAAGACAAGGGCCAACAAATAGCAAAAGGTTTTGTCGTTGTATAATTGGACATTGAATTATATTATATGAATGGAGAAAGACACACGTGGTTGAGAGCATTTGGTGTCCTTTGGGGATCTGTTAGCATACTTTGAGTCAACAAGGTCGTTTTAACACGTGTCTCAATTTGTAGGCTCACATCTCAAGACACATCAAGTCATCAACATCAGATTTTTGTTTGAAAACAAAGTGTGAACCAAACTCCAACATCAGTTGTTGCTCTTGTTACTGACTGTTTCCGGGCGCCGGGGCGGTTTGACACTTTGACTGTCTCCAGTTTGAATTATAATTTGAAGCGTTTCTTTTATTTCGTTTTTCCATAATTTGAAGCTATATAAATAAACGGAAGTGAATTGTCTATCTCAATCAAATACGGAAAATTGTTTATAATTAAAATAATTTAATTAAATTAAAATATTTATATATAATTATAAAAAGAGTACTTTCCAAATAAAAATACATATTAAATAAATGCAATATTCTTACATAAATCATCTACAATTCAATAAAATAGAGTTTTATCATATATCTAATTTTAGAGTTTATGGTTATTCTTTCTAGTATATATATTTTTAAAAATTTAGTATAACCTTACATCGCTAGACCAATTCTATGTTAATATTTAATAAAATAGAGTTATTAAAATATAAATATGATAGATTATTTTTTTTACTCAATAATGTCGTTTTATATTTAGCAAAGAGATAAATATATAAAATCTAATAAGGTTGATTAAGGTTGTCTAAGGTTAATCCTGGATTAACTAGGTTGATAAACATGTGTAGCTTATTTTCAAATTTAATAAATTGATCAGACTAAATGGTGATCAACTCACAAATCCAATTAGCAAGTTTAGTTCAATCTTGATTTCAATGCAATGATAAATGAGAAGTCATAAATTTGATTTATTTATAATATTAAGTTGTTAATACTAACCTTTTTAATTAAAAAAATCTTAAGCATCTAATAGTACTTAAACTTAACATGATGATATCATATGTTAGATAATTATTATATGTATAGTTATCATGAGTAGACCAGATGACTATCTAGAATTAGGATGAGCCCCATGCTTTTGCATAAACCTTTGATTTAATCTCACATAAAATTTTATTTTTATCCTTTAATTTTATAAATTATTTTTCAACTCTCTAGTCCTAACACCATTAACAAAAGACAACAAACATTGAAATTTTAAATATTGATAAAATATATTTTTCAATGTCAATATATTAAAGTTTAATTTAAAATAATAATTATTGATACACAAAAAAATCATCATAGATGATGTTAGAATTAGAGAATTAAAAAGATATTTTATAAAATTAAAATACTAAACTAAAATTTTGTATAAAGCTAGAGAATGAAAAATGTGCACTTTTGTTAACAAAAAATTGGATTGGTCATGACTCACAGAGAGTGAAATATAATTTTTATTTTATATTAATAATATATTGATAATTGGTGGGTAGAAAAGGAAAGTAATAATCGGAGGAAGAGGACCAGCATCGGTGACGTGGTCAATTAGGGGTCAAATTTCAAAATTGGTTGCTCCTCCGACTCTCAATCATGCATAGGATAAATTCAAAATTCACAAATTATCAATAACAAATAAATAAATAAATAAAATACCAATGTTAGGATTTAGGGGCAGTACATAAAACTCCAAAATCAGGTGAAGTCTGACAATGATGATACATATAGCCTTATCTCTCAAATGAAAAAGATATTTCGAAGAGTTGAAATCATGATCTCTAAGCTCTAAGTTATATAACAATAACTTTATTATTATGAAAGAAATATTTATATATTTTTATAATGTCATCTCATTTATATTTTAATTAATTAAAATATAACAATTTATTTGATTTAAATTTTAGCTAGTATCAATAAATTCCTAACAATTAAAATAACATAATAATATATGACAAGTTGACATTAAATGATGAGAAATATTTACAATACTCTAGGAATGTCATATCATCTGAATTCTATCCGATTAAAATAGAGAATACCAACTATAATTTAAATCAAATGAGTTGTTATATTTTAATTGGTCAGAGTACAGATAAGGTGCACTATGGGGGAAATCTTACATACTTTAAGAGTACCACATCATATGAACTATATTCAATCAAAATATAACAACTCAATACATTTTAATCATAGTTAGCTAATGACTCATATAACAGAATTCACATTTTATTTAGATTGAAGAAAAAATAAACCTCTTATTTTGATTTAAATGAATTTTTATTTTTTTTAAATTAAAATACTTATTTTTTTTAAATAAAATTAAACATAAATTTCTTTAGATGAATGCTCAGCTGAGTTGTTATATTTTGATTGAATAGAATTTAAATGACTTGACACTCTGGGAGTATACAAATATTTCTCTTAAATGATAATAAATGATATATTTTAATTGGTTAGAATACAGATGATATAATACTATGGGAATATGTAAATATTTCTCTATTATTATTGCTCTAAGGCTTACCATTTGATATGTTATGTAAAATTAAATTACTCAATTTATAATTGAGTTTTCTTTTTTGTGCAACTCATCATGCATACAATTTCAGTTAGTCTATGAGTAAATTCATCAATCAGAATCTTTGACCAAAAAAAAGTCATCAATCAGAGTCTTTGACCAAACAAAATTCATCAATCAGAGTATTATTGTTCTTAAAAATATTGTTAACATGATTGGAAGCATGCAATTATATAGCATATGTTTACATATAATTAAATTACTCAATTATTGCATTACATTTCAAATATACACTCAGAAATAAAAAAAAAAGGGGGTTGTGTGGTAGGTCCATGTTAGGAATTAATTAAATGCAACATGTCATATTCTTGAAAACAACAGATGGAGAAAATTAGGGGACTTTTGAGTCGTATATGACAAACACAAAGTCATGCCATATTCTTTAATTAATTTTGGGAAATTAGAGAAAAGCTTGATTTTTCCAAATTGAATGGTTCCTCTTATTATGGTTTAATTTTCTTTTGTTTTTATTTGTCAAATTCAACCAATTAAGAGGAGGGAAATGGGAGAAACTCACTTTTCAACCCTTCATGTCCCGTTGTCTATAGCCGTGTGCACCTAACAAATCATAAGTTTTAGCAGCCAATAATAACTAATGGAAAAAAATTACATCTATTTACTTATATTTATTAGGTTGAATTTTTTCAATTAAATATTAATGGTCCAAGAGAAATTTAAAATTTTTTCAATGTAAATTTTTATTATTAAAAAAACTCCATATGATAAGATTTGATTAGAGAACCAGACCTAAAAGATGTAAGGAAATAGACCTAAGTTTTGTCTATAATTAATTATCTATGTTTATCACAAATAAATAATATACACATATATTACTGACAAAGATTGACATAATTAGTCGATGACTGGGTTCTTTAAAAATAATTACTAAGTTCAAATTAAAGTTTGTGCATAGAAAATATTTTGTTGAGAGAAGTATAACCTACTTCAGTAATCTCTACGTCTCGGAAAGATTAGTCTCTAATATTAGCTGAAAAATACTGCCCAGATTCTACCAAAAAATATATACACACATACCGATAAACATCGATTTTAATAAAAATTATTATTGTTTAAACATAAAATTTTAAATTTAAATTTGTATGAATATAAAAAATATATTTTAAAAAGTTAACTTTCAATTGAACTTGATGATAGTAAGATATTACTCTATAGTATTGTATATATTGTGTGTGTCTCAAAAAAGTTGTGTATATAGTCATTGACACACATTAATACAGCATATAACCTGTGGGACATGAAATATCTTGTCCTATTGTTCATCCTACTTAGTGCATATTTGGCACCATGGTTACAAACCATAGTTTTAGCCAAAATCTTAGTTTGAAAAAATTTTAGGCAAACAGTTATATTTGGGCAAAATTTTGGATTGGACAAAACTAAGGTTTGAAACCATAGTTTTGAATAAACTGCTGAAAATAGTTTTTGGAATAGCAAACCTTAGTTTTGACTATCCAATTACTATCTTATCCCTATTTTTTCTTACACTCTCTCTCCTCTCTCCTCTTTTTTCTCTACCCTCTCTCCTCTCTCCTACTTTTAATCAAATCATACCCTTTTTAGTAATTTACTAATATGAAAAAGTGATTCTCTACTAATCATCCAAACACCTCTATTCTCAAAATCTATTCTTCCCAAAATTTATTTTTCAGAATCTATTCTTCCTATAATCTATTCTCAAGAGCTAATTCAAACGGGCCCTTAAACCTATTATGAAACAAAATCTAAGCAACAATAAAAGTAGGAAGCTATGAATGAAAGAAGAATAATGTTAAAAAGGGGCTTCATCCTATCGAATGCTTCTCTGTAAGACACTAAAAGGTGATCATGGACTAATAATTATGAAGGTTCGGTAAGCAAAAGCATACATGCGAATGTAGTTCTAGGAAGTTTCACGTTGCTTCATTAAAGTAGTGATATGGGTCAATTTTGGAGAATCTGGTTTAGTCCTTGTTTTGCGTTTTGCCATTAAAGCACGTGAGATTACTAGGTATTAGGTGCTTAACCTTAACCTTTTTAACTTTCTTTTTTTTCAAAAATGTCAATGAAAGTTTAGATAAGTTTAGTTTTAAAAATTTACCTAGGTTAAAACAGATACCTAATACGAGTGGTAAATGAGTTATAGGTTTTGCTGACTTTTTTTTTAATACTAAGTATAATTATCTTTTTATTTGAATTATTGTTAGATATTAAATATAGATATTTTTTTTAGCAAGCACTTAAATATCAGTTCATTTTATTATGGAAGACAGTTCCTTTCATTAGATTCAATTTCTGTTGACGATCTCTGAAACTAAATGGATGTTGCAGACAGAATGGGAAGTTAAGCTCCATCATGTGAAGCGCTATGTGAATGTTGTTGCTGATCTTCTGGCGAAGTATGAACTGAATGCGATGCCTGGTTTTCATTTAGTGTCTCAAGCTCCTAACAATCT
The DNA here is from genome assembly GCA_037074615.1 of Leucaena leucocephala. Classification (NCBI taxonomy): domain Eukaryota; kingdom Viridiplantae; phylum Streptophyta; class Magnoliopsida; order Fabales; family Fabaceae; genus Leucaena; species Leucaena leucocephala. The sequence continues at coordinate 16,963,766 of CM073555.1, read as the reverse complement.
GCTAGAGGTCTTGAAGAAGGATTATAATGTGAGTAATACTCATCTGATTCTTAATATATGAGCTATTTAACTAATTTGATTAATCTAATTAAATTAGTTAAATTAGTTAATATGTTATATTTTTTCTAAAATACCCTAATATATTCTTTAACTCCCCTTTCTCTTATTTGATTATTGTTGAGGAAGTATTAATAGGGATAATTTAAAAAAAAATACATATAAAAAATAGATTTTATATCTAGGACTAAAATTAACTTTCCAATTAAATCATATATTAATGACTGGAAGAATACTTAAATAGGTTTAGTTTATTTGGGTTTCTCCTTTTCATTAAAGAAAAAAAAACCTAATAAGTTTGAGAGTTAATTAATTTTTTTTTAAAGGGGGCAAAAAGATTCATTAAAATAAAAAGATAGTACAAATTAAATTAAAAAATAAACAAAGGATAAAGAACAACAACCAAAATAATTTTTAAAAAACAAGGTATCTAAAGGATCCAGAAAGATAAGAAAGGGCCTAAAAGCTTGAAGGAGATGATAAATCCCGAATGATGAAGCAATTGTTGCCGACATGTATTGTATTTGGTTTGATGCAGCAAGATCCTAGGGATCCAATGTAACAAAAGTGTTGTCCAAATGATGATTCTTGCAAAAGTGACTAATCTAAAAGGAGTGAAGCTTAGAGAGTTTTTTGTTTTGTCATAAAAATTGTTTGAAGGGGTTGAGCTTACATACGATAGACGAAGTCTCCCTTCTTCCTAGGTGATACTAATATTGAGCATAGAGAGCTCTCAATAGCCCTCAAACGTAAACCTAAGTACCTATGACTTAGGATATCTCCTCAAGCACCACAATTATAACCACAACAAAGTGATACTCTCTAAAAATCGAATACGTTCCAAATGGTCATATGTCTCACTCATTCGATAGCTGAACCTACATACGATGGGTAGCTCAGAGAGTTAATTAATTACAAAAGCATTATTTTGAGTTATAGGGGCATAATTACTTTTGGTAGTTTTGGGTAGGGATGAAAATAGATCAGGCGGCCTATCAAGGGCTTGCAGCCTAGCCTGCATTCTACTTGTCAGGGGCTTACGGCCTAGCTTACATTTGGCTTGGCCTGTTTAAAAAAATACACAAGTCGAAGCATATATGAAAGTATGTTTTTCTTAAGAGGTCAGGCTCAGACTCCTTAACAGCATGTTAAGCCTGTTATCAAAATATATCAATATAAAAATATAATAAGTAGGTGTCGAACCTACGACCCATTGAATACAATCCAAGAATCAAATCATTTAAATCATTTAACTAACATATTTTATTGTTGATTTTATTCTTACGTTATAAATTTAAACCCACTTTTATAAAATTAAAAAAAATCAAGTTTTCTTAACAGGTTTCAGGCCAAGCTAGGCATTTGTACATATCAGGCTTAGGCCAAAAAAATAGTTTATAACAAGCTACAGGCCAAGCTCAGGCCGAATTGTCACTTAATAGGCATAGCCTATTAAAGATAAGGCCTGGCCTATTTCTATCCCTACTTTTGGAGTTGTTAAAGGATAAAATTTTGCAAACATATTAAAAAATATTTATTTTAAATGAAGGGCAATAAATAATACTCCTTCCAGTTTTTAATATAATAGCTAATTAGAAATTTAAATTTAATCTTAAATATAAGACTTCAATCCACTTTATCTCATAAATTTATAATTTTTCTTTAAAATATCTCTATTGATTGTACACATTAAGAGATTTCTATCCAAGGATAGTTGTAATGAAAGATGTCATTTTAAAAAAATTAAATCATATTTGTTATAAATAACTAATATAACTAACTTTTTTAATCTATCTAAATTAATTATTTATCTCTTTTATTAAGGATAAGAGATAATAATGTTTATAATGGTTAGTACAGTTTATTCTCGAATAAATTGGTAGTGTTTTAAATTTGTTGTTGTTGTTATTTTTGAAGTTCTATTGACTACTTAATTGCTGGGTCAATATATTGAATGTAATGTCCTACACGCAGGATTATTGAAAAATACTATTGATGCAAGAAAAATTATCTTTAATAAGTAGTTACAATATATGTATATAATAAAAATATGAGATAAATATAAGTCAAAAATAGTACTAATCTCCTCGCATCGTAGATCTTTTAAAAGAGTTTTAGTACTGGCCATAAGACTCTCTTTATACATAGTGTTAGTGATCGAACCCTTAATTAGATATTTAAGAAATATAGTTAAGTGTCAACTGTATTAGGCCTAATGATTAAATGTTTTTGTTTTTTGTTTTTATTGCCCATCCGGTTCACCGGAGCTTTTTCCCGACTATATCCGGATCTGACCCGTGTTGCGCACCTAGCTATGGTGGGTGAATCCCAACGGGAATTTTTTGCACACGCTAAGGTTTAAACTCGAGACCTCGTTTAAGCGATATCGAACCGCTTATTACTCAGACTAACCATTGGTCCTAATGATTAAATGTTGATAATTATATATATAGGCAAATAACTCTTCTCTGATGATAGCCAAACAAAAAACTCTTCTCTGATGGACTCAACTCCGAAATCTTTGTTCCTTTTATCTGATGGAGTTTGCAAAGCATAGCCATAATGATCAGAGTTTAGAGTCAAGCCCATAAGCCTGGAATTTTTTTTTTACAATCTATTTTTATTTTTAATAACTTCTTATATGTCATTAAACAAAAATGAAAATAAAAATATTAAATATTAAATATCTCGATGTGTTATGAATATAATATTTATGTAGATAGCCATATCAACCCATATTTCCTATTATATCTATTATACCACAATCATCTATTATTAGGAAATTTATAGAATATGATAGAATTGAGATTGTGAAGTGGTAGCTATAATTAAAGGCCATGATTATGTATTATGTACCTTTGAATAGAATAAAAAATGTCCTGTTGCTTCTCCTCTATAATTCTCTATTTTTCTTCTCTATTTTTTCTTTATTTTATAACATGTTATTAATAGGGAAAAAGATCAAAAAATATTATATGAATTTTAAAATACCAAAAAGAGTATATGAATATATAAAGGGACAGATTGGGTATAAGTATAAATATGCACTTTCAAAATTTAGAGAGAAAAGATAAAATTGCCACTAAGTTATATAAAACGTATACTAAAGCGTCAATGTGACGATGGAACAGTTGGGGTGCATAGGAGACGAAGCTTACGGGAAACGTCTTTGGCTGAACGAAAGTTAGAAATGAATAAGTGTAAATAAGTTTTTGACACAAATATTTCTCTTTTACTCCTCCAATCATCACCATTGTCATTGTTAATTTTGATGCTTACACTCGGACAAAGACTTTCACTTTTACTATAACTTCGACGAATTTAAGAAAACAATTGGAGAAATCAGGAAAAAATCAAAGACGATGGTAGAAGCTATTGGCAACTAGGCCCATTTATGGGTCAAGGAGATTGATTTATCCATGGATATCAACAATGCATATGACTAGTTGATTAATGTGAATGATGAGGTTTTTGTGTCCTATAGTCCCTTGCTTTTCGCGTTACTCTTCAACCGGTTCAGATTGAGCGGGAAAGAGTAAGTATTAGGGAAAGAGCAGTCCCTTGCTTTTCGCATGACTCAAAGTATCTATAGTAAGACTTATCTATAAGTTATTACTTTGATCATTTACTACTCCTCTAATGGGATTTATAATTTTACTAATAATTTTGACAACTTCAACTTCCCTTGGAAAAAGTTACTTATAAGTAATTGATTGGGTCATTTACTACTCTTCTAATAGGATTTACAACTTCAATAATATTTTGATAATTTCAGCTAAGACATTTACCACTCCTTAGAAAAAGTTACGTGCAAGTAATTAATTGGATCATTTACTACTCATATAATGAGATTTATAATTTCAGTAATGATTTTGACAACTTCAACTAAGACATTTATTACTCTGTTAAAAAACTTACTTGCAAGTCATTACCTCAAGACATTTACTACTTTTTATCCTAAAGTCTTTGTTGTGGGTATTTTGTAAAGTGTTGAATTATGATTGTTAGGGAATTAACATTCTGATGAATATTTTGTTTGTTGCAAGTTAGTAAGCAAGATGACATATAATATTGGATCAACATCTTCAAAGAAAATTAATTATTTCCGTGTAGGTGAAAACTTTGTATATAATATTGAAGGTGGAGTTAAATATAATGGCGAGAATGTGAAGGTAAAATCGATAAAGGAGGGGATGCCGCTTAAAGATTTAAGGGTAATGATAGGTAGATGATTTAGTATAAATGATAATAATTGTGACATGAAATAAGTAAAATTTGATGAGAGTATATTACTAGATCTCAGTGATACGAGTGAAGTTGATAATCTTTTTCAATTGAATGGCAGTAGTGCATATATTTATATAGCAGTTAAAGTTAATAATAATATACCAATAGAAATGGATGATTTAGAAATATAAGTGAGAATTTTTGTGGTTATGTTGATTATTTTATTATTGTTGTTAATATTTTTGCAAAACTTGTTATTTTACATCCAGTATCGAGGATTTGTTCGTACTATCAGAACAAAAGTGTCTCTCTTTAAGGAAGAGTTGTTTGGAGCGATACAGATTTTTGCCAATATGGACAAATTTAAAATGGCATTGTACAAATTTACTATTACGCACCGGTTTGAGTACAAATATGTCAAAAATTATAAGGACAATATGTACACATTTTTTTAGAAGGGTTGTGGTATAAAACCGATCCTTTTTGTAGCTAATATATAATGCATATGTAGCTAATATATAGAGCATGGAATATCCTATCTAGTGTTAATGACAAGAAAACATTAGTCGTAAGTAGAATCTTAATGTTCACTTGTCATTTGAATATATGTAATGTAATTACTGTCATAGGCAGTCTAATTTTTTGTAAATGTCATAAGTAAAGTGGTTAATATTATTGAAAGTGTTGTTACTAATGAAAACTATTATTGAATGAAATTGTGCAGTAAATGATAACTATTTATGACTTGCAAATCCCATTACTTGCAAATAATCCAAGTAAATGATCAAAGTAATGACTTGCAGGTAAGTTTTTCAACGAAGTAGTAAATGTCTTAACTAAAATTGTCAATATCATTAGTGAAGTTATAAATTCCATTGTAGGAGTAGTAAATTACCAAAGCAATTACTTACAACTAAGTTGTTATAAAAAATGGTAAATGTATTAGTGAAAGTGATCAAAATCATTGCTCAAGTAGTAAATCACACTGTAGGAATAGTAAATACATTAGCGAAAGTGGTCAAAATGATTACTTAATTCGTAAATCCTATTACAAGAGTAGTAAATGACCAAAGCAATTACTCGCAACTAAGTTATTATAGCAAGTAGCAAATATTTTAACGAAAGTTATTAAAATCATTGCTCAAGTTATAAATCATATTACAGGAGTAATAAATGACAAAAACAATTAATTGTAACTAAGTTGTTACATAAAATAGTAAATGATTAGGGCTTGGACCACACTTGAACAACAGATGTCCTCTTATAGTTACCATCGCAGTAGGAATTCCGTGAAAGACGACTTCTTCTTAAAAGCCTTTTTTACTGTCTACGAAAATGGTAACGGTAGGTAGGAATATTGTGGCCCAAAATCAGGGACAGAAAGGAGGCGTTTTGAGTTTTTTGGCTTGGACCTGAATAGGGCTTTGGCGGCGACAAGGCGTGTGTTTGATTTAAGTTTTTTTGGCTTGGATGGTGCTGTCATGAGCTCTGACACTCTTCGACCCAACAAGGCAAGTGGAGCTTCGAGGAGGTGAGTCAATCTCAGGAAAAGACAATATGAATGTCAGTGTAATTCTCCCAATTTTTTCTTCAAAAACTTCCAAGAATAATTTTGTCTTTTCCCTAAATTTTGAAAGAACATATTGATACACTTGCCCAATATATCCTTTTACATATTTAGATATTCTTTTTAGTATTTTGGTATTCAAATGGTCTTTATGATCTTTTTCCCTTATTAATATGAATGTTCTATCAAAGGCATAGTATTTCGATGCTCTAATTTCTTTATATTTTATGATTTATTGTCAATACTTTAGACTGTGATCATTCTTTTGATGGCCTGAAAAATTCCTTCCTTCTTTCACCTTTTTTGAGATTTCATGTTATCCCTCAAAATTAGATCCTAGATTTCATAAAAAATTAGAATCAAAACTAAAGCAAAAACAATGAAAGAAAAAGGCTCAAAGGCTTTTTTGAATTTGAGAAACAAGGCTTAGACTGGCCCGAATTCGAAGTTTTTCAGAACTTTCAAGCCTGAGCCTAAACAGTTTTTTTCTTTTGTTTTTGCTTCAAACCCCAATTATGACGAATTTTTATGCAAGAAATAGGTCGGACCCATAAATTCTTAATACATATTTTTTCCCTAGAAAAATATCATTTGAGGAATTTATTTGTAAAAGACTTAAAATTTAATAAAGTTAATTATACATATAGTTGGAAGAGATTATTAGCACAAAAATTAAAACTTAAAAGGATAATTATTTACACAAACATCATACTCCATCAAATAACAAAATCGACAACAAAAAATTATTTACATAAACGTAAAAGTTTTGAAAAAAATCCCTTAGCAAATATTAAAACTCAAAGAAATTAGAAGAAATGATAGAAAAATAATCTGAAAAATGATAAATTCTAAATCAGACATATTACCACCAACAATAGATATAACATTACTAACATAGTCCTACATTACTACTTATCATTTTCTAGAGTATTTTTTCTATTATTTTCTTAAAAAAATTATTAGCATATGGTTGGAAATTTTAACACACTCATCCATATAGTCCAGCCTATAGAAAATTACTTTATTGGTAACATTCATGAACCACACACAAGCACTTCCCCAGTTGGTCTGGGTCCAGGGTTCAATCCCTGCATCAGCATATAGGTAATAGGTGGGCGTATTACATTTGATTAAATTAAAAACATACAAGGCATTCGATGGTTTACGCGGTATGGGGGTTAAGTATGTGAGAGAAGTTTTTCTCCTATTGTGTAAAAAGCACTTCTTTAATTGATTTTGGGGTTTTCCGACACCCGCATAAAAGGACCAGTAAGGCCGCACAAGAATTGAAATTGAGTGGTGGGAGGGTAGATTCAAAATTCAAGCCAGCAGGGTGTGGAGTGTTATTTTCATAAAGCTCTGGGGAAGTGAGGGTAATTTACCCCAAAGATTAGCTGTAAAGCTGAAAAAAGAAGGAAAAAAAACGAAAAAGCAGCAGACCTTGAGGCTAAACAATGATCGGGATCAACTGGGATTTTCCCATAACACAAGGAATGCATGGTTGATACTTTTTTTAAGCACACCTCTCAAAGAACACTACTAATTTTTCTATGTATAAGTACTGCAAATGTAAGGCAATCTGCATAGCTAACACAGCCTCTTCATATTCTTCATTATTGGCCTTCACCTGTGGCAGATTCCACAAACACAATTTCAGTGAATACTACAGACATATTAAGAATCTAAACATATCATCAAAAGGGTTCCTCCATTTAATAGCATATGGCCTAATATGAATCTTCCTATCAGCTGGAGAACATAGCCTCAACATTTTTAACATCACAAGATCCATAATCAAGATTGACTGAATCTGTTAGTTAAGAAGTGCCAACAGACTCCAGAAGAAGTCCAAATTTTAGATTTTTATCGTTAATTACAGGGTGTGTTTGGATTAGCTTTTAGAGAAAAATAATAAAAGTAATTTTAGTAAAGAATAGCTTTTAAAAAAAATAGAATTTTTTCTTCTTGAAAACCATGGTTTTCTATCATAAAGTGCTTTTTGAAAATTTTAGGGTGTTTGGCTACCATATTTCAAGATTACCCAAACACTCCCTAGATAGATGCTGAGTCCTGATTGCAGAAGGGGTCCAAATTACATGTTCATGGGTTCACACTATCTTACACTAAAGCATTATGTGAATCTGTGATGAGCTATGTTCATTCTAACGTCTATGTAAACTGAGCAAGAAGAACACTACAGGAGTTCAAACTTCCAGCCTCAAATGATCTAAAGTATTATGTGAATCTGTGATGAGCTATGTTCAGTACTCACCAGTTTTTGTGTTTTTGGGGGGGTCCACATGTACGAAGAAACTGGCCGCTACAATGAGATAGCATAGAATAAGCATCAAGCCTTTGAAATAATTAGAGGTCCCATCCTGCAAGGATGACAGAAATTTGGGGAATACTTGTCATTAAAAATTAATGAAAGCAGCAAGAAGTAAAACATAGCATACCAAAATGATTAACATCTAAGCATTTAAAAAAGCGATTACTAGGCAAAATGCAATCTCAGATTCCATGGGATAGCGTACCAAACTAATGTTCCTGATGACAGCAGATTCTTTAACAAAGATGATACTTAATACTTTCTTTTCTTGGCTTTCAATCATCAATTGTTTGATTGAGCCATGTTAACGCGCGCACACAGGGATTCTACATTTAGAATTCACAATTGAAGGTAGATAAAAAAAATTAAGGCTTCCAATTTTGCGAACTGGTTTCCCCAAATTCCAAGAAATCATCCATGTGAAGAGTTTTTTGTGTTATCATCAGACCATTGTAATAGCTGAATTATTCAAAAATTTTATTATATCCCTCTGGTCCTCCGGAGTCTGTTCTCTTCCTCCCTTTCTTCTCTCATCTCTATAGAAAAGCTTGATTTCTATTTCTCCTTTCACTCTACATCCATAGATTGCTTGTTGGAAAAATAAAATGTGCCTTAGAAGTTAGAAGAGTGCTAAATTCCAACTAGAGTGGCTTCAGAAGGCTGGAAAACATTAACAACCACCAATAAGTGAAAACATCACAAGGGACAAATAAAAAACCACATACCTGCAACATAAATGCAACAACGAGCACGGTGATAAAAAGTGTAGCAGTCTCAAAGAGTTGAAAATTCAAGTCCATTGGTTTTCCCATGCCCCACCCAACTACCACACAAAAGGGAATCTGCAATTATCAACACCATAGAAATCATCGGCCTTGTTTGATAAATTGAAAACGTCAACCATATTCTTTCCAAGAAATAGTGAAGTTATTACTATTTTTTTTTCAAAATTTAATCCCATAATACAATAACAGTGTAACATCATACCACAAACATAGATATCTGAGTAGATGATCCAATAGCAACTCCAAGTGTAATATCCTGCAGAGACATTGACACCATGAATAAACTGAACAGTATCTATAAGTTAAAACGTGGACTTTGGAAGTCACTCACAAGCTTGTCCTTCATAGCAAACATGATAGCACTTGCGTGCTCTGCAGCATTTCCGACAATTGGAAGCAATATGACACTAATGAATGCCACTGGCATATTCCATGACTCAGATGCCCCCTGCAAGACAACAAAGCACAACACATCTATGAATAAGCCCAAGACACAATGGCCAAAGACAACAGCATTCTCTGCTGTAATGCAGCATATTAATAAAAACAGCCTATACCTAGTAAGAATTATCAGTAATCACAAAGCAATTACATTTAACTTTATGGAAGTTAAATAGTTAGCTGCAGACCACACTACTTTAGCAGCAGAAGGTTCATCCCAATTACAACTAAATGAATTCATGCTACAATCAAAGTAGTAAATACTTAGAAAAAAGAACAAACTATAATAGAACACATTGAATAATCCCGATAGGAATTTTAAGGAAAATAAAACAGCCCAGCCATTGATTATGTGGGAAATCAGATTTAAGAGTCAAAATGCTACCATTCGTCTATATGAAGTGATAAAGAGAAAATACAATCATCCAAAACACTTCAATGCTAAATATCAGAGAGTTGGACTAGTACAACTTTCTAGGAAGGTAGACCATTTATGGTAGTAGTCATAAAGGAACAAGGGTAATAGTTTTATGACAGTTTCCTCCATTTTGTGTTGTGAGAGACAGAAACAACCTTGCTAGAAAGTGAAAAAAGTATCAAGGAAAACATGTCAATATCAAGAAATACACCGGAACTCTCAAAATCACAAAAGTATAGACATTGAGGAGACAAATAACAGAAGCATAATGATTAAGTGTCTAAGATAAATATACCTGAATGGCATCCACGAGGTATCCAGATAAAATAGAAACCCATGCTGTCAAAATAGCAAGCCAGCCTATTGCCTCCCATTTTTTTAATTCACATTCTTCTTCCTCATCAGAATTTTCAGTACCATCTCCTTCCTACATTTAAAAAAGTACATTTACATAAATTCTTTTACAACTTAAAATAAATATTTAGCATTTTTAATGTCTATCAAACAAAATCTTCACAACAAATAGCCCATAAAAAAATGCGCAAGTAAAAGAAAAATTTTCAATTTCCAGGTGTAGAATAGAGGGTGGCAAAATATGCTCCCACTGACAACAATAAAAACCCGTATACTTTCATCATGCATACATTTCAAAGAAGTTAATGATAATGTATACTCTGAATTTCGTCAAACAAACCAGATTGATTCGAGTCTTGAGCAATCCTACTACCTCAGAATAAATACAAAATTTAATCAAAATCCTATATCTCACGCACTGCCTTCTCAGTCACTTCTTCCATTTTCTTTCTTTATTTGTTTATTTTTTAAATTTATTCAGTCTTTAATTATTTATTCTCCTCTCACCTTCTCATGGAAGATGGCAATATTCTTAATTAATTGGTATATTTACATCAAGTAACCAAATAAAACGTGCATACTCAATTTTTCAGGTGTGTCTTAAAAGTAGCACCTGATACAGATAAATTTATCTTTCATGATACAACCCAATCAAATAATTTGGTTCCCTTACTAGTAAAATGGTGACTAGAAAATATATGATATTCTTCAAATGAAAAAAGGTAATTGAAGGATAAAACATAGGCTGTCTTTTCAAACAAAACAATCTTACATCGCAAAGCTTGACAAGAAGCCAAAAGAACAATTTTATGCCAATAAGCACTAACCTCTTCAAGTGAACTATAATTATTGTGTTGACTTCTTAGTTGAAAGAAAAGGTAGCTAGCATAAGCTATTAGCATTATACAGCTACTAAATCTGGACAGAGAAACCTCTGACTTGCCAAAGTGAACCTCTGAGTGAGTAAAGTGAAGCACAGCAGGAAACAGTATTCCCATTACAGCCATCAATAGCAACCCAGAATTCACAACAGCAGATGCCTGTTGCAAAGGTCAATTACAATGTGAACAATGGAACATCAAGAGGAGGATAATGGCAAAAACAGGATTTGAAATCATAATCAGGTCATGACGTCTACCTTGTTGAAAATCTGAACCTTTTGGTGGTGGACAATCCCACCAGTAAAGAATGCACATCCCAGAACAAGAAGCATATTTGATAGGATTGAGCCCAGTAAAGATTGCTGAACAACCCTAACCATCCCATTTTTCAAAGCATAAATCGATATGATCATTTCAGTTGCATTGCCAAATGTGGCATTTAGCAAACCCCCAACTGCACAAACCACCAAATTTTGAATCAACTGACATAGACTAAGGGCAATATAACATAAGCCTAATAATACAAGAATAACTACAACATATTAAAGAAAGAAAATTAGGAATAGAAACTACAGGGGTGAGGTCTTCTAAGAAGCAAGTCTCAACATGCAATTCATTTTCAATGCACTAAATTTTGTATTCTATTACACCATCTTGTGCCATCAGTGCCATGTGTAATATTCAATAACACCATGAGGCTCTAGTGGGAATTAAAACTTATAGTCAATAAAGCTATCATTTTCACAGACCCCAAAGAATAGACACTATTGGCAGCAAATTGAATGCTTAATTTCAATACAGTTCATGATGTCTTAGTAATAACTAAATACTTGTCTGTACAAACTTAACTACCATTTATTTTGTCATATACATGCAAAATAACTTCTTCTTTATAATTGACTAAAACCTGTACTATAACAACTAACTATACCTGTTGGTCCTGTAAAAAATGCTAGCTGCCTGCACCAAAAAGATTAGTAGATGGGTCTGTTAGTACTAGATTGTAATAGAGGTGATAAAGAAATCAAGTAAACATAAGATCTCATTAAACAGGCCAGCACTTACTCAGTAGCATAACCCAGACGTTCCGCCAAAGGAGTAATACCCACTAGGGCGAAGAAGAACACCCATGCCTGACACAAGAAGTAACCATCAACAAATGAAATAGGAAGTAATGAAGCTACAAATAACTATTTTACACCCTTTTTACCCATGCCCACCCAGGAGAGGAGGAAGAAGAAGCAAGATTGAGATGATTGGTAGGTTTTTCAATCCAAATTTCATTCACATTTCAATGTTCATATTTCACTCTTCCTAACTCTCACAGTTTTTCCTTAATAATACCAAATGACAACAAGGAAGTTTGAGAACTGAGTCCATACATGCTTTCCTGTTAGATAATGTAGCAATATGGCTAAGGGACCAAAAGGTAGCAACATGTTGATCTTCGCTTTAATTAAGACAATGTATATGCTCCTGATAGGTCTTATCCCGATTTGCTTGAAGATGGATGAGCTGGCCAAATTTACGGAAGAAAGCACATGATTTGTCTCAGATTCAAAAGCATAGACTTTCCCTGGATTTGTTGAGGAGCTAAAAGGGACCTCCTCATCAAAATCAAGGTCTACCTTCTCTACAGAGCCCATCTGCATGCAAAGGCAGTTCACTTGTTAGAATTTCAGCTAATATGCAACAAGAAAGATGTTGAATATTTTCCGCCAAAATCTCATCAGCGAGAAAGCTATATAATTGAGAATATAAACAGAATCAGAAGAAAACAATTTCATAGAAAAAAACGCACATGCAATACATGATCAGCAATTTACAGAAGAGTTGCGTGATCAAATCTATCCACCAGCTGGAGAATATCGCGAGTAATTTACTCCTTTTGAACTTTTGATGGGTTAGCTAGGCAGCATATCAGGTTTCTTCAACTTTCCATATTCATATATTCACAACCCCATATTACACACTCGGGACAACTCAAAAGAATTAAAGTTGCAGTTGATTACAAAGGTTTGTGAGCAAACAAAGAACAAATATAAGATCAGAAGAAAAAGAGCTAACGGCATGTATAAAGCACGAAAACCGAGCAAATCGAGACAATAAGGTCGAGGCGAAGCACTAAGTGAATATATGATAGTATTGCTTCATAAAACATGCGCAGCATGCGAGGTGAACGGAATCAAAAGGACACAAACAACATCAGAGAGAGCGACGAAGACGGAGTTACCTCGGATTTGAAAAGAAAAGATCTTCAAGATGGATCCAGCTCTGGTGAGAAATCCGAGATAAGGGAAAAAAGAAGAGACAAATCCAGTGAGCCCACACAAGTTGCTTCTGCCACACGAAGACTATCTGTCGGCTCTGCTTGCTGTATCTTTCTCATGCCCCGTCAGTTAGAGAGAGAAGTTAGTGTGAGAATCGTCTCTGCGAGAGAAGAGGGAGTTATAGTGATAAGAAGAAAGGAGAAATGAAGATGGCGGTGAGGGGGAGTATACAAGTGTACGGCAACTGCTACGGGAGAAGCCTCCTGGGAGGCTTCTTCGAAGTATCGTCTCTCCAATCAGAATCAGTTATATTTAGTTTAATAATTAATATAGCAAGAAGTTTTCTTTTTTTGGTTTTGTTTTTTGTCTCCACCAATTGCTGAGGCGAGACGCTTCCATCAATGAATCATGAATATTGAAAAGTATAAGAGAACGTGTCTTGTTTAGTCATTAGTGCTAAATCGGTGGGTTGTCATGAAGTTGAAATATTTGAACATGATGGCGAGATCTTTTGTTACTTTCTCTTAGAAAAAATTATTACAAACTAGCTAAATGTTAATGTTTTATTGGGTAAATTAGTACAAAATATTTTAATTTTATTTATCAATATAATAATTTTATTTATAGTGTAATTTTACCTATAATATTTTTAATTTAGTATAATTTTATATATAATATTATTTCTCAAGTATTAAGAATTATACTAAATTAAAAAAATTATGGATAAAATTATATCAAATTAAAAATATTATGGGTAAAATTGTACTATAAATAAAATTAGGATACTAGTCGCATATGAAAAATAAAATCAAAATATTAAGTATTATTTTACCTTACTTTATTTAGATAAGGATTAAGATCATATTTTGTTTCAAAAGTCTTTATAAGTTTAATGTCTTTCTAAAATTATTTAAAAGGAAGCGAAGTTATCCTAATTATTAAAAAACTAAATTTAATTAATACTGATATTTTTCAAGGCAATATTGTTTAGACGTATCAATTTTCAACATAAATTTAGACATTAACCCTCCTTCAAATAAGGAGAAAAAGACTTTTTAGATAAAGAGATTAAACAAAATAGGTAACTAATTTTACAATGGCACTAATTCTAATATGAAAAAATGTCGGCTTCATGCCTCTGTTTTTTTTTTTAGGGTGATTTTGAAAATAAATTTTACTTTAATTTTTTTCCATTTTTGAATAGAAAATTTTGATGAGAAAATATACGAGTATTAATGCCTATTTTTCTCTATTTTTATTTTTTTATTAGTTTATCTTGCTATCTAACTCATGCGTTTTCTACTCTCTTTTTTCTTTCCATGCTTTTCTCAATATTCAAAGGTGATGTTAAAGTCATTCCCCAATCCCAACAAGGAAAAAAAATCCGTTCCCATCTTTAAGTAATAATTTTTAAAATTAAACGTAACATAAAATGGAAAAATCAACAAAGTAACAAATAAAAAAGCCATAAGAAATTGAATAGAAATTATATGTGAAATATGTGTTGCAAGAGAGAATGAATGGAGAAATGATTTTGCAAAACCAGGTTGACTACGGAACCATGAGTGTTGAGTAGATGGAAATACATAAAAGTCTCTGTTCAAATTCAAAGAATCATAGGGAATATAGCAGTAAAAAAATAATGTGAATGTAATGGAATAATAATTATAGAATATTTACTTAGTATGCCATCAAATAATTATGGGATTAAATTAATATTTTATCTAGAAAATAAAAATAAATATAAAATATTTTTTGATTCTATCAAGATAACAAAAATAGAAAATATAATTGTGATGATTCATGTAAATTTAAATCTAGATTATATAACCAAAATTTTATTATAAATTATATTGAATTATTTACTATAATTACATGAAATTGAACTAAACCTACGACAATTGCCATGAATCTTCTTTAAGAATTGGTAAATTTAAAAGGTGTGATGTTGATATATAAATAAAAGGGTGTGAATCTAATTTTTTGGCACTACATTATTCCTGGTCATTCCTTTGTGAGATTAATATTCATGAAAGGTATCTTTCATTGACTTGACAACTTGGGTGGACAGAACAAAACAAGAGGGAGAATTAAAAAAAAAAAAATAACAACAACAAAACCTTATCTTATTAAATGAGATCGACTACATGGATCATACGACGTTATTGTGCTCTATCAAAAACTGAATCCTTAGTTAAGTTATTAACTAGGAGATCCCGCTCAATGACCTCGTTGAGTGTTCTCTTTGGCCTTCCTCTATTCCTTTTAACCGGGCTCCATACTATTTGATCCACCCTCCTCATTGGTGCATCCCTTAGCCTTCTTTGTACTTGTCTAAACTACCTAAGACAGTTCTCTACCATTTTTTTCTCAATAGATACTACTCCAACTCTTCCCCGTATTTGTTCATTACGAATCTTATCTTTTCTTGTATGCCCACACATCCATCTCAATATCCTCATCTCAGCTACCCCAACTTTATGCTCTTGCTGTCTTTTTAAAGCCCAACATTCACTTCCATAAAGTATTGTTGGTCTTATAGTAGTGCGATAAAACTTTTTTTTTAAAAAGAGAAACAACAACCAAATAAAATTAAATGACCATTTCGCGCCTTATTATTATATCGTAGGTAAGCCTAACTCTTTTTTAAAAGTTTTTGTATAAAAAAATAAAATAAAATGGCCATTTACTAAACATGCATCCACCTTAGAGCATTTTTTATTCATTCATTGTAAATTTTTTATTAACCTTTATTATTTTAAAAATTATTTGATGTTTTTTAAAGTAAGAAGATAAGGGAAATGATAGGGGAAAGGGTAAGAAAATTATTTGGAGTAAAATACGCTTGCTTGCTTCTTTTCTATCTCTCTCTTTATTTCTTGTGAAATAGAAAGGTGGGATTTTTTTTTTAAAATGTATCAATTTAATTGAACCTAAAGGTTTTAGGCGTACCTGTAGATAGATCCACTGATTGTTTGAGTTGTCCACATGAAATCGGAAACACAATTCGGACAGAAAGGAGAAGTTCCTCATAGGAGAGGAGCAATTTTTTAATCTGGGAGTTATTGGCTTAATCTCGAAAAATTGACTCCCTCAATCTCCTAATCACCTTCACATATTAATTTAATGTTTAAATAATAAAGAGAAAAGTATTTCAGCCGTCCCATATATTTTATTTATTCTCATGAGAGCCCCACTTATATTATGTTTAGAATAAAGGTGTATTAGGCATAACTCTACATAACCTTTTTTTCAAACTATTTAAATTCAAACATGATGAAAAGGAACTAAAGTAATTAGATATAGTACAAGGGACTAGTCATTCATAATATGACGAATTAAAATTAAAATTTTTATAAAAAGAGATGCTAAATATTTAATGCCCAACAATGTCTTGAGAATAAAATTATCTCTAATAAGAAGGTATATATATTTAGGTAAAAGAATATGAATTTTTTTCCTAAAATACTCTCAAAGAAAAAGTCCTACTAAGGACTCAATCTTTTTTTTTTATTATTTTAAAAAAGTTTAGATAAATTTAGTAACGGTCTCCTACTAAAATCAAAACACGGTTATAGAGTTCTAAAAGCGTTTATAAAAAATTTATAAAATAATTTATTAAATAAAATCTCACGATAAAAATAAAAATTAAACTCTAATACAATATAAATTTATTTTTTATTATTTGTATCAACAACTCGAAATCTCGAAGAACAGATAAAAATGTGGAAAACAGGGGCTAATATGGTAACCTCGCCCTTAGCATTGCAACGCATAGACTCTCGGGTTAGGGTGGCATTGACCGCACTGGCTTGCATCACGATGTGGACGCGTGCGACATCATGAAACAGAATGTCCACGTCGTAAGTCAAACCTTTGACCGAATTGTATTTTTTTTATACATTTTTTTAAAAACAGGTTAGACTTACCTATAATCTAAAGATAACTTTTTTTTTAAACGATACTAATGTCAAGCAGAGCGAGCTGTCAATTATCATCAGATATAAATTTAAGCGCCTAAGAGTTAAAATGCCTCCCCAAATACTATAACTAAAACTATAATAAAGTTTAAAGATTAAATATACTCTAGCTAATCTCCGCGTTGCATATTTTGTTTTTGAATTGATAAACTTGTAGGGCCCATTCATATAATGGACTTAAACGATCCAATGTTAATGTTACCACACAAAATTTGCAATAAGTTATAACTACGATTCTAAAAGCCAAGCCCGATCTCCTCAAACGCTTCCATTCTTCAAGCTCATTCCCATTTCACAAGACGACTTGGGATCCTTATCTTCATTAATGTTTTTTTTTGTTGATAAAAAGATCAATCATATGAAATGAGAATAACTTATACACTTAAGGTCACTGTCATGTAGCCATGTAGTCTAGTGAGAGGGAACAATAAAACATCAGTTTCTTATAGGGAATGGTGAAGCAACGAATGGATATCCTTTCTAGAATACCTACTAAAACCAGAGTGAATGAGGAGGCGACTAAAGAAATTCTTCTTGTATGCAACAAACAATCTTACATAGGCGATACAGAAAGATCAAGGGTTTGAAGATTACAGTTTTATCTATCTGAATGTTTGGATTTCATCATGCTTATGAAATATTGTAGTAATACACGAGGAATTCTTATGAATCTTATCTTCATTAATTTTAATTACGTTAGTCAGAGAGATCGTTTAAAAGAAAATACATAAATCAATCAAGGCATGCATTTTAAAAAATTAACAATTATAATATATTAATTGACTATGTATTTAAAATTTGAGTCATTTTTTTAATATATTTCATCTCTTGGGGAGCCCAATTCTTCACTACATTTTTTAACGAAAGACTGGCTACATGATTGTATATGAAAAATTACAAAAGTATATAACTTATAATTAGATTTGAGTTCTAAAAAAAGTTAGTAAAGATGATAAAAAAAATGTTCGTATTTTATAAACACGTTCGATTCTTACTACTATTATGAGAGTTCATTTGATAAGCGATTTCGTAAGCACTCTCTAAACTCTAGAACTATACCTTGACCTTAGTGGGAGACCGGTGCCGAACCTACGTAAACTTTTTTTTACTAAAAAAAATAATAATTAGATTTGAGATTATTATAATATTCTGTTGACATCCTAATATTGGGCCTGTTTATATGTAATCCAAACCATGGTTTTAAAAATCATTTTGGGCCTTGGTTTAGGGAAATTTTAAAGCAAACAACCATATTTATCCATAAGTGTTTTTGGGCAAAACTATGGTTTAAAACCATGGTTTTAAATAAGCTATTAAAACTAGCTTTTTAAACAATAAAAGAGCTTATAGGCTATCTAATTACTATTTTACTCCTACTTTTTTTTACACCATCTATCCTCTCTCCTACTTTTTCTTACACCGTCTCTCTTTTCTCTTCTCTACCCTCTCTCCTCTCTCTTATATTCTCTCTACCTCTCTCCTCTCTCTTACTTTTAATTAAATCATACCCTTTTTAGTAATTTACCAATATAAAAAGTCATTCTAAAAATAACTATCTAAACACTTATTTATTCAAAACTATTTTTTTTATAAACTCTTCTCTAAAAGCCCTTTTCCATAAGTTGTCTATAAATTTTTTTTTTAAATCTTATCCAAACAGGTCCATAGATATTCTTAACAGTCAATAAAAAATAACAAGCCCCACTGCTCCTTCATTTTTATAAGATCCTAATTTTTGAATTAGTCTCATCCTTTTTTAAATCCAATTTAGGATTATTTGAATGTTAAATACATTTTTACTAATTTTACTTTATTTAATTCTTTTTCTGTCTCCTATCTTTATTCCATATATTCTTTTTCATCATTTTTCTCACCACTATTTTTCTCTCTTACTTGCCACTTATAAATAGGGGACATACAGAGAGTTAGAAAAAAATATTTCTTACATGTTTATTATTTTTAATTAATTTCTTAAATCACATAATAATTCAATTAAAGGATCTTGTAAGAAGGGGCAGAGGCACTTTTAACCCAAACAAAAAAGGGATGAAACGTCATTTTACCACGCTTGAAAAGCCTTTAATTTTGAATTTATCAGGTAAACGCGTCATACGATCACATCCTTTTTGGGGGTTGGCTCCAGAACTTATCAAACCAACTGTCATCAAAGTTTAGTTACTTCCTATGTGGGCAGTGAAATGTCTACTTTTTGAAGCACTTCTCACATTAATTCCCCTGTACAAGGTTCAAGATTCAGTCCCACTAAGAATTGTTGGGAAACAACAAGAAGTTTTCTCTTATTAAATAAAATTAACTACATAGATCACACAACTTTATTGTGATTTATAAAAAACACAAATTAAAAACCTAAAAAATGAATTATAAACATAGAAAAATAGTAGAATCAATGAATATGCTTGAGTCCATAGCACTTTCAATCCAATAATGGCATATGAGGGACGACTCCATTTTAAGAAACTATCGGATTTGGCAATTATTGTCATGTGATCACTGTGCAGGGGTCATAATCACAACTTACGAACTTTCGAGTTTCAACCATAAGAATATTTGCTGGGAGAATAGAAGTTAGGGACCAAATTTCAATTTTGGGATATTTGCCATTTATTTATTAAGATTTAAAGAGATATATCCAACATATGGGAATTAGAAGGAAATTGATATGACCTAAAAGGAGGAACATCTTACTGAAAATGGTTACTTCATGACAATAACTTAAACATCCATCACTAAGGTCCACACACAGCAACCACACTAAAAAAAACAGTCCAAATCAACAGACTTTGCATACTCAATTGGTGAAGATAGGACTCACATCACACATTAGACCATGAGCTCAAATCTTGTAACTGATATGAAAAATTTTGCTGATAGATCTATGAAAATGGTTATTGCGTATATTTAGTATTTCTGTGAGAGTTCTGAAACCTGCTCTACTATGATAATCCTTTGAAATCTAACAAGCTAAACTTTTGTTAATCAAACAACAACAACAACAACAACAAAGCCTTTTCCCATTAAATGGGTCAAACTTTTGTTAATCAAACCAATTCAAAATTAAACAAGAGGTCAAAATGAGATGAAGCTGGTGCTTTGCATCACCCATGCACCAATTTATTACTAAATATATACTTGTTGCAAGTTAAGAATCAACTTTATGAGCATTTTGACCCTTAAAGCATGAGATGAATGAATATTGTAAAAAATATAATCGTCAAGAAAGCATACACACCAAATAATTTTTGTAATGCAATGAACCAAACGGGATACACTCAGAGGCTGGCAACACTCTTCACACTCACCATTATACAAACTATCACATTAGTTCCAAAGGTCCTCAACTTCAGATGGTCACCTGAAAATGTCAGCCTAATCCCTCCCATTCTGGCCTAGTTAGATTATAGCTTATAGAAGCTTAATTTGTAGTACCTTCTTTGACCATATATCACTCCTCTCGCTAGGTTTAGGGACAAAACCATGTGAAAATCACATTCTGAAGCAGCAATTACATTTCTGTACACAGAGAATCCTACAAAAGGACTGGCATTTGTGTGTTAAAATTTGAAGTAAAGCAAAAATTATCGATCAATTAAGGCCCCAAAAGATTCATATTTGATCCCTGTCCAAAACCAAAACCATCTATAATCCATAGTTAACCAAAAACAGATGAGAAGATTAATCCATAGTTAACTAAAAGAATGCAGTTATACTTAGGGTTATACTTGAGCGATTCAATACAGATTTTTCTTGCCATGTGAACGTTAACAACAAAAAATTGAGTTGATTTGAATCAGATGGAAGTGCTCCATTTCCCAACTTTCTCCTAAAAAATCGAATCCGAACCCATCTAATGGGGAAAAATTACAGGAAGTGATATATCATTAGAGGGAAGATAAAAACAAAAAGCAAAATAGCAAAAGAAAAAGAAAAGTAAAGAGGAACCAGAGAAAACGGAGGACTAGGAAGAAGGTGGTCCAGGCGGAGGTAGCAGTTGATGAAGATTCTGATGGTTCTGGTGTTCTATTCCCCGATATATAAATGGGTGACCCAACAAGCGCGCAGCTGTCCACCTCCGCGACGGATCTTTCTGTAAACAGCGCGATATAAAATCCCGGAACTCCATCGACGCCGTTGGTGGTGCCGCCGGCGGCTGAGACATACAAATCGCACACATCAAGCTTGCCCAATCTCCTTGCCTTCCCACCGCGAATGGGAATTTACCCATGTAGAATTCTAATATACTGACCCCAAGGCTCCATATATCTCCCGCATACGCATCATATCGCCCATCATTGATGTCTGTATTGATTCTCTCAGGGCTCATATAAGCGATGGTACCCACCGACGAATTACACGGATCCATAGTTTGCGCCAGAATTCGACCCACCCCGAAGTCAGCAATCTTGACCTGCTTCTGCGAATTGATTAATAGATTAGAGGGCTTAATATCTCTATGAACGATATGGCGGCGGTGGAGGTAGGCCAGGCCACGGAGGATCTGGCGTGCTACATCCGCCAACTGTTGTTCATTGGGGATGCGTCTCCCTTCTAAGGAGCCACCGTCCATGAACTCAAGAAGCACCTGGATTTCACCGCTATGATCGTACATGTCATGGCACTTGACCACGTTCTGGTCATTCACGTCTCGGAGGATCTGGATTTCTCGATGGATCTGACGGCGGACGGATTCCTCGTGTGTACCGTATATAACCTTAAGCGCGTAAAAACGACCGGTGGGCCGGTGACGGACCTTGTAGACGGTCCCTCCGGCTCCACTACCAATCCGATTGAGTCGCTCGAGCTCCACGAATGGTACCTGCTGGTGAGATTGATAGGAGCCCGATGGGTGACTCGTCGACAGTCCCGAGTGGGATGGCGGCAGAGGAAGAGGCATCGCTAAGGATGCGTCCCGCTGCGGCATCGGCAAGCTCAAATTCTTCTTGCGGCGCGGCGGCTCATGATGGCCTGTTCCGGCGCCCTGCGGCGGCTGAGTAGGTCTCATGACAGGCTCGGCGGTGAACAGGATCAGATTCCGATCGATGGGTTAAAAAAAACAATTAAAAAAATAAACAGTCCTAAATGATATCACATGGGTTGTTTCTCGTGAAGAGGCATGAAAATCATACGACTCATGATGATTTCACAGAAACAATCCATGAAACCGGAGGAGAGAAAATGGAAGAAAGAGCAAGAAGAAGAAGAAGCAAATGATATGTGAAGATTTTGGGGATTGTGGATTTTAAAGTCACGCTCTGCAAGGTGGCGTGAGGAGCGTGGCCAGTGGGGTTGAAGCTGCTCCACCCCTCACCCCAGTGTCAGCCATCCCAGGTCCCCAACCTTGCAAATTTATTATTATTACTATTATTATTAAATTAACTTTCCCTGTCCTCTCTATTCTAGATCATTTCCATCCCTTCCTTTAATTTTTATTCCTTTTATTTTATATTTTCCCAAATTAATCAACATTACCATTTAGGCATTTACCAATATCATCCTCCAATATAAAATATGAGCAATCAAACAAATTACATTATTTGCAAATATGTATAGATCATTTAATTTATATACATTTATAAAAATCTGATAAATTATGTATCTCATTTCTTTAATTTTCATGTTGCTTGTAGGATGCAAGCATGTGTATATACATGCATACATATTTAATTAAAATTAAAACATGCCATATTTTATAACATGTACAAGTACATCTTGGGTATTTATATGAAAGATGCTTAGCTAAAGGACAAATAAGTTACGAAAATTATTATTATTTTTTATTTAATATAATACATATTTAATTAATTTAATTTAATTAAAGAATTTTGTTAATATAATATTTTTTTATTAAAATATTTTAATTATCTTTCGTAACCCTTTTCTCTCTCTTTTATTTAATTATTATTGAAGGATATCAATATAGTAATTTAAAAAAAATAGATAAATATAGAAAATATATTTTA
The DNA here is from genome assembly GCA_037074615.1 of Leucaena leucocephala. NCBI lineage: Eukaryota > Viridiplantae > Streptophyta > Magnoliopsida > Fabales > Fabaceae > Leucaena > Leucaena leucocephala. The sequence continues at coordinate 16,940,479 of CM073555.1, read as the reverse complement.
TATTTAAAATTAAGATCAAATCCTCAATTATATCATATATTAAATATTAGAGAAGTATTTACTTAGGTTCTAAAATGTAAGAACTAGTTAAGGAGTTTATTTTGGTCTTAAATATAATATTATAATTTATTTTATCCCCTAAATTTATACACATTCGGTCTTTAATATATGACCTAATTAGAGAGTTGATCTTTGTCTTAAATATAAGATCAATTTCACATATTTATCGTTTTTTTTTCAAATTACCTCTATTTATACTACCTCAACAATAATCAAATAAGAATGGAGGAAGAGAAATGAGAAAGATAGTTATAGTGTTTTAAAAAAATATTAATATAACTAATTTAACTAACTTCCTTAATTTAATCAAATTAATTAAATATGTCTTATATTGAGAATTAGAGGAATAATTTTTTTTAAACTATTTTTATTGATTATACATATTTAAGTGAGTTTTTTTATAAATGAAGTACTTTCTAATGTAAATAATAGAGACATATTTTAGAACTAATTCACTATTTTTATAAATAACTAATTTAATTAATTTTTATCTCATTTTTATATTTTGAAGTGAAGGAAGGAATCATATATTTGTGGTCACTCTTTAAGTGGAGAAATTTATATATATATATATATAAATTTTTAGAAAGGGGTTGGACTCACCCACAATCAAAAAATAGGGCGAAGTCTCATTTCTATTAGGCGATACTAATATTAGGTAGGTCGAATTGTTAATTATCCTCAAATATAAATCTAAACACTTAAAAATTATGATACATTCTTAAACGCCGTGATTATAATTATAATTATAATAAAATAATACTTTTTAAAAATTAATCATATTTTAAATAATTATATATTTTATCTTTTTATCCACTACGGGTTAAGTGGAGAAATTTTAAATTCAGATGGAGCATGAACTGGCAGGCAGTCAAAAAATGTACAATAATGTCCGTGTAAGTGTTTCTTTTTTTTTTTCCACCCAATTTATCGGAGTTTTGCCCCGACTACATCTGGATCCGACCCGCGTCGCATACCTAGCTATGATGGGTGAGTCTCCTAACGGAAATTTTCTGCGTACGATAAGGCTCGAACTCGAGATCTCGTTTAAGCGATACCGAGTCGCTTACTTCTCGAACAAATCCGGTTGGTCGTGTAAGTTTTTTTTTTGTTGCCCATCCGGTTTACCGGAGCTTTTGCCCTGACTACATCTGGATCTGACCCGCGTCGCGTATCTGGCTATGGTTGGTCGTGTAAGTGTTTCTTGATATGTTTGATGGCTTTCTGCATCGCCTTTCGGATTATGTCTGGCCCGATCCATTAAATTCTTTCAGGCCTATTGATAATCCATTTATTTATTTCCTATGTTATCCTTATTAAAAAACACACACATCATTTTTTTTATCAATAAAAATTAATTTAATTGATAAAAAATTAGATCATAATCTATAAAATTATAAATTTAAATTTTACTACTAATATAAAAATTTTATTATTAAACAATTTATAAATATCTTTATAAACATTATTTGAGTCTAGAGACATATCTTAACCTTGATAAGATTTAACATTTCACTCATCTAAACTTTTCTATAATAAAACACACACATCAATTATGGTATGTTTGGTTAGAGGGGAGTGGGGGTGGGGAAGTAGAAGTGGAAGTAAAATATTCCACTTCTCTCGTTTAGTACGATAGAAGTCACTTTCATTTCCACTTTCTCGAGTCATTTTAGTTTCATCAGAAAAGTTGAGAATTGAGATGATGGAAGTGAAAATAAAATTTTTAAACCATTTTACTCTAGTTATAAAATTCCTGGACAATTTTAATCATTCATAAGTTATAAAAAAATATTTTGAACTATTTTACCCCAAGTTATAAAAAAAAATACATCAATTCCACATTCACTTTCATCATACCAAATAAATTTTTAGAACTTATTTTTAATCTAATTCTATTTCCACTTTCACTTCTATAAAAAAATCTTCTATCCTACCAAATGTATATTTACTCTTTTTAATCTTTGTAATGAGAAAATGTACATTCTATTGGAAGTATATAATGATGGTTTATTCATAGTTTGAATGGTAAAATTATCCAATCAAGTGGACTAACCTACTTTCTTTTATAACAAAGGAACCTAATATAAATTACACGATTAATTATTATTAACTCCATCCGTAAATAATTTGTGATTAGATTAAAAAATAATACTCATTTAATTTTTAATATAAAATTTATTTAATTAAATTAAAAAAAATAGTTAATATAATGTTAAAACACCCTCAATCATCTTTCTTGACTTTTTTTTTCTCTTGATTATTATTAAGAGAATGTCAATAGAAATAATTTAAAAAATTTAATAAATATAATAAATATATATTTTATTTATGATTAAAATTAACTTCTCAATTAATTTTTATATTAAGTATAAGAGAACTATTCTCAACTTGTAGAATATTTTACTTTGACTTACCAATAAATACTCATTTTTTTTATGCTCATACCTAAAGGGGGAAGGTGAGGGGGAATGTCAACATGAAAATGGCTTGAGGTTAGAACTCTTATGGAAAAGCTAATATCACCCTATGATACTTTCTTACGACTTTAAAACAAAAGGCATTATCCATGAAAATTCCTTCCTCCTTTCGATTCCAAGATTCAAAACATTCAAGTCCATGATCTTGAGGCCCATTTCGCCATCAATACTGAAGATAACTACGATTACATCATCTGGGGGAAGAAAATTGTTCCCACGCCTAACATAAGAGTTTTATATTCATTTTGGATCCTATAGAAATTCATCGATTATATTATAATTTTATATTTATTTCAATTAGAATAAGTTTAATTTAGCTTAGTCTCAAAGTCTACTATTTTTAAATTTACTTTATTGGAGTTATCCTATGAGTGTTTTTTTAAGAAAAAGAGATATCACAATAATTATTATGTTTGATTTTTTTCGTTACCCACCCAATTTATTGGAATTTTGTCCTGACTATATCTGAATCTGACTCGCGTCGTGCACCTAGCTATAGTGGGTGAATCTCCTAATAATAGTTGATTCAAGTGATAAGTGGCTCGATATCTCTTAAACGAGATCTCGAATTCGAGTTTTAGTGTATATAAGATAATTTTAAAGGAAAAAAAACGTAGTTCTCTCCCTTAACTAAACAACAAAAACTTGTACTCTCCATTCATTAAAGAAAATTATATTCTCCCATCGCAAGAGTTTACATTCACTTTAGATCCTATCGGACTAAACTCATTGATTTTAATGTAATTTTATATTTATTTCATTTAAGATAAGGTTAATTAAATTTTGTTGGTTTTTTTTTTCGACTTGATGGATGGGACTATTTAATTATAATATTTACATAATTAAATATGAATTAAATTAAAATTTAATTTCACAAAAGTAATTGATAGATATTATAGAGATATTTCAGTTTCCCTACAATGTGAGAATTCTACCTTCCTAAGATATGGATATTTTAACACCATGACATTTTAAAGAAGAGATGCCTCCATCAGTTATATCTTGCCAGAACCTACCTATTATCCATAGGTTTAACTGATAAAAGGATGAGACATGCGACTATTTAGAACGTTTTGATTTTTAAGGAGTATCATTTTATTATGGTTCTAGTCACAGCACTTAGAGAAACATCCTAACTCTTGGGTATTTAGGTTAACGTTTGAAGATAATTGACACTTTGCCCTGCCTGACATTAATATTACTTAGGAGGAATAGAGACTTTGTCTTATCTTTAGATCGTGAGTGAACCTAACCCCTTTCTAAAAATTTATTTATATATATAAAAAAAACTTGCCCGAACCTTTTTCTCTATTTTTTTTCTTGTGCAGTGCATCTACTATGGGCCTGTTTGGTTTTGTTTCAAACCATAGTTTGAAAAGGGTTTATAGCCAAACCTTGGTTTGGAAAAATTTTAAAACAAACAGCCATATTTGTCCATAAGTACTTTTGGATAAAACAATGGTTTTGAATAAACTATTGAAATTAGCTTTTAGAATAGTAAAAGAGCTTATAAATTATCTAATTACTATCTTACCTCTACTTTTTCTTACACTATTTACCCTCTCTCCTCTATACCCTCTCTCCTCTCTCTTTTCTTTTCTCTATCTCTCTTCCCTCTCTTACTTTTAATCAAATCATACCCTTTTTGATAATTTACCAATATAAAAAGTCATTCTAAAAATAACTATCTAAACACTTATTTATTCATAACTACTTTTTTTTTCATAAACTCTTCTCTAAAAGCCCTTTTTCCATAAGCTCCTTTTTTTTTATAAGCCTTTTTTTAAAATTCTATCCAAACAAACCCTATGTCACTTTTTTAAGCTGTAGCGATCTAAAGAGCTTTGTAACTAATGATTTGGACTATCCAGATCTAAACTGAGAGGTTCCCAATGGAAGTTTAGTTGATCAGAGTGATGCTACAATGAAACATTACCAACGGGAGTTATATCAAGAGAAAATATTTAATTTTTTATAATATGATAAATTAATATTTAAATTTTTATTAAAAAATATATATATTAATACTCAATAGTATTTTAAATAATATTTTTGTAATAAAAAAATACCTGCTATTAGTAAAACGAGACATTAGAATCATTAAATAAGTTAGACTTGAATGCACATTTGCTATATCAAATAAGCATTGATGTTTACAACTTATATACATTTTTATTTTTCTTATACAATATTTTATTTTTTGACAGTTTTTTTTTTTAATTTTTTGATCCATTTTTCATCATATCAAAATTGGCCCAGTTCTCTAAAACTTGTTTCGTATTTTGAGTTTTGGCTTAAGGACAGTTCAATTTCAGTTCAACTAGACTTACCAATGAAAATAGTTCTCTAATACATATTGAACTACCAATGAATTTGGCCAAGTTAAATTATTCAGTTTGGCTCGGTTTGCAAAAAAAAACCTAAAAAGTCCCTCGTAATAATAACAAGTGCCAGATACTTCATTGTTTGTTTAATATGCTAATGCATTTTGGACCTACTATCATACTTCATCATTTGGCAATAAAAAAAACATATCAATAATTTATAGACAAGAGGTATCGTTGTATTTTTAAATTTCCGTTGGCATATGAATGTTTTGAAAGTAGGGTGTGCAAAAGCCCACCTTGGCATGATGAATCTTTTCTTTGGTCCAATATGATATTGGGTAGTAACGAGTAGTATTTGTCAAATCAATACTAGAAAAATTGATAAAAGTCAAAGAACATCAAGCTAGAAAAACTAATGCCTAAGTTATAAAAATCAGAAAGTATTTAGACGTCTTATGCAAGGGAAAAGATGAGAAAAGTGATAGGTACTTCTAAATCACTAAAAATCATCATCTTAAACCTTCAATCTTTAGTACGACTACTTGGTAAGAGTTAGCACGCATAGAAGCTCCACTGGATTGCAAACTTTACCCTTTCATTCAGTATTTATTTTTTTAATTCATTTTTTACCACAAAAGAAGTAGTTCAAACATTAAACACTAATAATATACCCCACTTCTACGTCTTTTTCTTAAGTCGAGAAACGCGTATCACAAAAGTGCAATAAATAGTGTGTGCTCCAATGGCAAAGATATAGCAAACTGTTGCAAGCATAAAAGGATCACATAAATTACTTTAAAGCAAATGAGAATGAGAAAATTCTCTCCTGTAAACATCATAAGCTCTTTTTCTAAGAAAATCACTTTCCTATCTATCACATATAGGGCCTGTTTGGTAAGGCCTTAAACCACGGTTTTAAAAGGACTTTTGGCCCAAACCTCGGTTTGGGAAAATTTTAAAACAAACAGGCTTATTTGTCCATAAGTGCTTTTGGACAAAACCATGGTTTAAAACCATGGTTTTGAATAAGCTATTTAAAATAGTTTTTTCAACAGTAAAAGCACTTATGGACTATCCAATTACTATCTTACCCCTACTTTTTCTTACACCCTCTCTCCTCTCTCCTACTTTTTCTTACACCCTCTCTCCTCTCTCCTACTTTTTCTTACACCCTCTCTCCTTTCTCCTCTCTTCCCTCTCTCCTCTCTCTCCTCTCTTTTCTCTAACTCCCTCCTCTCTCTTACTTTAAATCAAATCATACCTTTTTTGGTAATTTACCACCATAAAAGGTCATTCTAAAAATAACTATCCAAACACCTATTTATTCAAAACCACTTTTTTTCCATAAACTCTTCTCCAAAAGTCCTTTTCCATAAGTTGTCCATAAGCCATTTTTTTTCATAAGCCCCTTTTCAAAATCCTATCCAAACAGGCCCATGACAAAAAATACTTTCCTTCACATTTTCCCTTTTCTGAAATCTTTATTCAATCTACCAAATACAAACTTAATTCCAATATCATAATTTCTATTGTGTTATCTTTCAATTATCTGTTCCAGTCTACCTTACATAATTTCTAATCCACTCATATCAATTTTACGTTTTTATAGTTTCTAATTACCTGTATCTTTATCAGGAATGGTTTCATACACCTTTTATAAAGGCCTTTATCAGTTATATAAAAATAAACAAGGCGACTACAGTTGCTATTTGCATGGTCCTCAAGTGCACTGATTACTAATTTCATCTAACAATGTCTTCCAACTATAGTTATTAACTGCAAACACATGTCTGCAGAATACCAGCATAACACAACAAAAAAACAGAGCACACATAACTGCAAACACATGTCTACAGTACACACACGTCATCATCCACACTAATCATACATATTCTTGCCCCATAAATGTACCGATTTCTCCATGCCTTCAAGTATTGTCTAGAAATTTTTCGCCATTTCTCCTACTGCTTTATAAACAAGTATAAGCTACAGTATTTATAAAACCCTTTCTCCCACCGTAACCATCAAAACAAACAATATATAGCTGATTACAGGAGGAGTAAAACAAAAAGATTTCTATCAAATATTTACTTACACTACCTCTTTTCTAGCTTCAACTCAGCCAAAGGTGTTTCCCGCAAGCTTCTTCTGTCATTCGCACCAATAGTACCTTCTGTCTATTGATATTGCACTGCTGCTGTAATATCCTCTTCTGAAGGGTAATTTGGTCTTTGTACAGAAACTTATAAATGACAGATTGGGCCTCCTGCCCAATCTGTCTTTTTTAATATTGAGATGCCCAATATGTCTTTTTAAAATTGAGATAGGCTTTCTTTGTCTTTTTTCCTTTATATAATTATAAGTATTTTTTATTGTCTTAATTATATTTATCAAATTTTGTAAAGAGAAGAATTAAAAAAAATACTTTCTAGACCAATGCTGGCAATCCGTTGGATCAAATTTGATCTAGCTCGACTTCATGTTAGAACTAGACCAACTTAGACCACGAGCTATCTTATTTAACCCGATGTCTTCTCTAAACTAGACATTAAATTGATGATTAACTTGGTCTGGTGTAGTCTATACATACTCTAATTTAAAAGAGAAAATGATATTTTTAACCATATAAAAAAAATAAAATAAATGACATTTTAGGACCTAAACTTTTATTTTGCCGGTCAAGAATTTCGGTCCTTAATTGAAAAAAAAAATTCATATGTAAGTTAAAATTTCCGTATGCTTTAGTTGGAAATCTTGAAAAATAGGTTAGAAAATTTGAAAATCTCAATTGAAATTATTTTTAGCTAACCTCTATTTTTATCGTATTCATTCTTCCAGTCACAGATTATGAATGTACATTGTTTTTTCAACTTAGGTTTTGGTATTCTTAAAATTGAAGAATAAAAAAGAAGAAATAGTTAGTTATTAAACCGTTTCCAATTGTAACTTGGGCTCTCAAAATTTTCAATTGAGGTTTTGGAGATTTCTATTCTATATGTGAACAAGAGCATTTTTATCAATTGGCTTTTCCTTAAATTGTCAATAATTGAAAAAAATTCTTCCTTAAGGTTTTAAGATTTCAGGGTTCTAAACTACCCCTTTGATCCTTATTGTAAGAAAATTTTTAAAGGTTCTCTTGATCTTATTTATAAGAATCATCAACATTTTGTCTTAGGGTGTGTTTGGATTAGCTTTTGAAGAATAGATTTTGGGAAAAATAAATTTTGGAGAATAGATTTTGAGAATAATAGATTTTAAGAAGAATAGATTTTGGGAATAGAGATGTTTGGATGATTAGTAGCAAAATTGCTTTTTATATTGGTAAATTACTAAAAAGGGTATGATTTGATTAAAAGTAAGAGAGAGGAAAGATGATAGAAAAAAAAGAGGAGAGAGAAGAGAGTGTAGAGAGAAGAGAGAAGAGAAAGAAAAAAAATAATACATATATATATGTATTTGAGGAAGATAAAAATTTATAATATTTACCTTAATTTTAATTTTTTCTCACTTAAATAAAATTTTTTAATATAAAATTTTTGTAGATAATTTAAAATTTTATATAATAAATTAATATATGAAAAAATTTTCCCATGGCAACCAGCGGTGGGAGCTTCGTATAATATATAAAAAAAAATTTCCCCAAGTGGAGTACAGAGAGAAGGAAAAGCGAAAGAAGGAGAGGAAAGTAAAAATGCACAATTCTCATAGCTTTTTTCCTAAAAACGTTCAATGGGTTCAGATTCTTCAAACCATGGTTTTATCTTATAAAACCATGGTTTGATATGCAAAAGTGATTTTTAACAAAAAAGAGTGTTTGGCTGAAAAATGGAAAAACCATGGTTTGAAGGAAAAATCGATTCCCTAACCTACATGCCAAACACACACTTAAGCATTTATTAAAATTTTTCTTTTACGCTCTCATTAAAAAGTATTTATTAATAATAGGGTAAAAGACACTTCAAACTAATTTTGGAGGAGCAATTAACATCTTAAAATATTTAAATATGTAATTAGCACCCTGAACTAATTTTAGAGGTGCAACTAGCACCCTAAAGTATTTAAGGGTGTAATTAGCACCCTAAACTAATTATAGAGGTGCAATCAGCACCATAAAATATTTAAATTGGTACAATTTTATCATTTCACTGATAGAAACACAAATTTATGTTCGATCCATATAATATAAATTTTTTATTTCGACATATTATTATTTAAAAGGTTACATGTGTAATATTGTTTAAATAAGAGTACTGAATAAACCCTAAAATTGATATTGTATATAATTTATATGTGAAGATTGAGAAATTTTATAATTTATTTAGTATAATTTATTAAAATAATATTATACATATCGCTTTTAAATAATAATATGTCAAAATAAAAAGTTTATGTGATATGTATCAAATAACAATAAATATTTGTTAGTGAAAGGATAAAATTGTACCAATTTAAATATGTTAAGGTGCTGCTCGTATCTCCAAAATTAGTTCAAGTTGTTAATTGCACACTTAAATATTTTAAGGTGCTGGTCGCACCTTTAAAATTAGTTCAGGGTACTAATTATACCTTTAAATACTTTAAGATGCTGGATACACCTTTATCCTTAACAATATCAATTATCAAAAGCTACTAGTTAATTATTCCCTCCGTTACTTTTTATCAGATACAAATAAATAAACAACGCTATTAAAAAGATTGGTTAAAATTAATTAGAAATAATAAGTATGTAAAAATTATAACTATTTACCAATAAAGGCCATCATAGTTGGTAGATAGTTGGATCTTTTAAATATGATGTTTTAATTTTAAATTAGGCTATGTGTATAAAAAATATTTTGTTAGAAGAGGTAAACCTACCTCGATAAAATTTAATTTGTGGAAAAGGTGGGTGGGAGAAAGAATGGGCAAAAAAGATGTATAATTAATTGAAAGTAAAACTAGAAAAATGCATTAAATGTTTAGTGTTTGCAACATATTCTCTTGTTCTTGTTCTGAATATAAATACTATATATTTGATTTATAGAGATAAAATAATTTAGTTAAATTAATTATTTATATTTAAAAATAATTCATCCAAGAAAACCTTTTTAATCCGTACGATAAAGTGAATTATAATTTTATATTTAAAATAAAAATAAATTCCTCATCTGGGTTCTACGTTAAGAAGAAAGATGATGGAGTATTTATTAATCTAACTAAATTTAACTACATTGTACAGGAATCCAGGAAGAAGAACTGAACCTGAGGAGCTCTTCCTAATTAGGAATCCAGGGGAATGCAGATACGTTTCTTTGAAGAAAATTGGAAGTTTCTTGGTGTGTGTTTTGTTATATAAATACTCTGTAATAAGGTCTCTCTCACACACACGCAGATCAAGAAAACACAGAGCTATGGCTTCCTCCTCTGCTTCTTCAATCAAGCCTCTTTTGCCTTCTGCTTTCACTCCCTCATCTTCTTCTTCACCTTCAAAATCCTCTGTTCTTTGCTTCCTCAACACCACCAGCTTCAATAAGCTCAAGATTTCTCTCATTCGATCTCGTTCTCATTCGTCAACAATGTCTTGAAAACAGCGGATGCATCCTCCACTTCTACCTCTCAGGATCTGGAAACTTCTTGTTCTTCGTCGTCGTCGGGTACGAAACCTACAATCCTGATCTCCGAGAAGATCGGAGAGGCTGGGCTCCAAGTTTTGCGTTAGTTCGGACATGTGGAATGCGCCTACAATCTCTCGCCTGAAGAATTGTGCTCGAAGATCGCATCGTGCGGCTTTGATTGGGAGAAGCGGGACGAAGGTTAAGAGGCAAGTGTTCGAAGCTGGAAAAGGAAGGTTGAAGGTTGTGGGAAGAGCTGGTGTCGGGATCGACAATGTCAATCTGCGAGCCGCCACTGAGTTCGGTCGCCCCGTCGTTAATGCTCCCACCGCCAACACCATTGCCGCCGCCGAGCACGGCATCGCTCTCCTCACCGCCATGGCCAGAAATGTTGCTCAGGCTGACGCATCCATGAAAGCCGGTAACAATTCCATTTCAGTCTCAGACACCATAATATATATATATATTTTAATTACTATACACTAATTTTTATGTCCGACACCGGCAACTTCAACATTTCAATTTTCTTGGGAACCAAACGCTGGATCTAGTAAATTTTTTTATCATTAATATCTGTGGATCTATTTTCGGATACGAAGATTTTGACATTAGTTGTTGTTACAAGCACTTTAGTGTATAGATCTTAAAAGTAACTTACTCTTTATAGATCTGAGAATCTGATTGTTCCAAGAAATTAGAGGTAAGAAATTCAATTTTAATTTTCCAGGGAAATGGCAAAGAAACAAGTATGTTGGAGTTTCGATGGTGGGAAAGACTCTGGCAATGATTAGAGCTGATAAAATGGGCCTAACCTACGAGTTGGGCCCGTTTTACCTTAAGGGGAGCGGGTTTGGGCTGGCAAAATGTCAGCCCGTTTTGGAGCGGGCTGTGCCCCAGCCCTCCAGCCCGCCACTTTTTTTTTTAATTTTAATATTATTATTTATTTTACTTAAATGTTATTTTGGATATTCCTATTATCGAATACTAGTAAAGATAATTACTTATTTGTTAATATATGTTTACATATTATAATTGATTAATATTATGCTAATATTTATTTAGATTTATAATTATAAAATTTGAGATTTTTTTATAAAAAATAAAAATTTTTAAGAGTATAACATGAGCAATTTTTTAATTATGCTAATATAATATTAGAAATTTTTTATTAGTATTTTAAAAATATTAAAAATAATTTTTTTAAAATTAAAAAAAAAAGTGGCGGCTCGGGCTGGCATTTTGCCAGCCCGTTTTAGGGCGGGCTGCACAGCCCGCCCTATATTCTGGCAGGCTGGCCCGTTTTTAGCGGGACAGCTCACATTCCCAGCTTGATGGGATTTGGAAAAGTGGGATCTGAAGTGGCAAGGAGAGCAAAAGGGTTGCGCATGCACGTGGTGGCTCATGACCCTTATGCCCCAGCGGACAGGGCACGTGCTATCGGTGTGGATTTGGTTTCATTTGATGAAGCCATCTCAAAATCTGATTTTATTTCCCTTCATATGCCACTCACTCCATCCACCAAGAAGATCTTCAATGACGACTTTTTTGCAAAGATGAAGAAGGGAGTTCGCATCATCAACGTTACTAGGGGCGGTGTTATTGACGAAGATGCACTAGTAAGAGCTCTTGACAGTGGAATTGTTGCTCAGTTATGCATGCATATCCCCTATCTTCAATTTTTTATCGTTATTTTGATATCAAACCTTTTATTATTGGAAAATCGTATTAAAATTTGACTAATTTAGATTGAGTTGAATAGTATTATTACAAGAACCATAAAACTCACTCAATGAAATTAGCATAACTCTATATCGATTGAATTGCTGGCTTATTGGTTAGAAAAACTTAGTTGCTTATATGACTTGATACCATAATGCAATCTATGTAACTAGTCGAGATAAGACTTGGTAGTGCTGGTTGTATTTGAACACTTGTTAAAAATAAAGATTTCATTGTGCATAAATATTGTATTTTAGTCGTGTGATGGTCTGTTGTTTAAGATACTTGCGATTGCGATATATGTATCCTTCTGACAATTGTATATGGAACAGGCTACACTTGATGTGTTCACTGAGGAGCCTCCATCCAAAAACAGCAAGTTGCTGCAACACGAGAACGTTACAGTTACGCCTCATCTTGAAGCTAGCACAAAAGAGGCTCAGGTTTGGATTTTTCCTTCTGCACCTACAATTAATCTTCTTTTAACTTTCAGAACCCATCACTTTCAGTTTCGAGCATGTTTCTGAATTTTGAATCAACTCTTGACTGAAAAGGAAGGTGTAGCCATTGAGATAGCAGAGGCTGTGAGCATAAAACGGAGAACTTTCAGCCACAGCTGTTAACGCTCCCATGGTTGCTCCTGAGGTAAAAAAATTAAAAAACCCAAGACTATGACAAAAAAATTAAACCCAGAGACTTATTAGTACAAGCAATTCATATACATAAATCTTTTTACTCTTGTTATGATCAGGTTCTGTCAGAACTGGCTCCATATGCTGTGCTAGCTGAGAAACTGGGAAGGCTCGCAGTCCAACTGGTATCCGGAGGAAGTGGGGTCAAATCAGTGAAAGTGACTTACCGATTAGCAAGGGACCCAGAAGATTTGGACGCTAGACTTCTATGAGCCCTGATCACTAAAGGCATACTTGAGCCAATATCAAACTCATATATCAACCTTGTGAATGCCGATTTCAGTGCTAAGCAAAAAGGCCTACGCATTAGTGAGGAACGTATAGTTGTTGACTCATCCCCAGAATTCCCTGTTCATTCAATCCAAGTACAAATATCCAATGTGGATTCCAAATTTGCGAGTGCTGTGAAAGAGAATGGTGAGATAAGCATTGAAGGAAGAGTCAAATATGGGGTACCCCATTTGACTTGTGTTGGTTCATTTGGTACTGATGTGAGCTTAGAAGGCAACCTTATACTGTGTCGCCAACAAGACCAACCTGGGATGATTGGTAAGGTAGGGAACATTCTGGCTGAGCATAACGTTAATGTTAGCTTCATGAGCGTAGGAAAAATTTCCAGAAGGAAACAAGCTATCCCATCTACTGGTGTAGATGAAGAACCAAACAAGGAAGCTCTTGACAACATAGGATCTGTGCCTACCATTGAAACTTTAGCAGTGTCAGATACTTATGGCTGCTGCCATAATAGGACCTTTTGTTTTTTTCTTTTTGTTAAACTGTGGTTAGAGGGTGAACTTTGGTTTATTGGTAAGCTTGCGTAAAACTAGGTGGGAGCCTCCTGCACTGACCGCCCCTCTTTTGTAAACTGTGGTTATGGTATGAAATTGGTAAGTGGAGAATAAAACTAGATGAGTAGGTGTATCCTAATAAACAACCTAGCCTGAACTTCTCATGGTCGCTGGATCAAGTTTTGCCAAAGCCAGAATCATTTTTTTTGGGTCTAAGATTCAGATGCAACCATTATGTCCTTTTTCTTCTTAAGGATTTGTGTTCTACTTGTCTTCATAGCTTTGAATGCACTGTTCACTTTGGGTGCTCTATGTACTTTTTTTAATTCTGGCAATCGTCGTTTTCACCCATGTGATAATTCACGTCGTTATTGTTGCGCAGATATTGGTCCCCTAATTGAGATTGATTTGCATAGACTTGTGTACGTGCTTGAGATTGAGACCGTCAACAACTATTAAACTTCTAATTTAGCGGACATTCCGCACATCAATGAATCCGTATTCTCAATTGTTTTTTCCATGTAAATTTCCAGAAAACCAAATATAGAAGAGAAGAAATATAGCTGCACATAAAAAAAAATTAAGAAATCAATCATTTAATTTTATTTAAAATTTTAAATTGATTTCTTAACTTGATATCATGTAAAAATGATGCATAATAATCGAGTATTTGTAATTTTAGAAAATGTTATTTTGGATCCTAAAATCTTGATTACCAGAAGCATGAAATAAAAATTGAAGCAAGCAAGCAACCAAACAAAAACATGTCTGGGATGGTAGTCCTTATTTCAATTCCTAGTTGAAGGATGATGTTTGCTACCAACCAAACATTTGTTATTTTTTAGGAAAAAGTATGGCAAAAATTAAAATGAAAATTTTGGTCTTTACTAATTCTCTTTAATATGAGACTTAATAGAAGAATTAATTTTAGTTATAAATATAAGATTTATTTTTTATATTTATTAATTTTTTCTCAAATCATTCCTATTGATACTTCCTTAACAATAATCAAGTAAGAGGGAAAGGAGGAAGTTAAGAAAGATAATTAAGGTATTTTAGAAATATATGTCATATTAACTAACTTTTTTAATTTAATCAAATTGTTTAAATATATCATATATTAAAAACCGAAGAGATATAAAAGTTAATTAATTTGTGCAAATTAAAGTAATAAAATAAATTAATTAATTATAAAAAATATGATATAATCTTCTTAAAATATCTATTTAATACTATATTAAATATTACATATCAATTTATAAATAAGATAAATTAGTTTAAAAAAATAAATATAATAAATAAAATTGATTGATATATTATATTTAATATCAAATCTAACCCTTATCAAATAAAATACGTATGGAATTATTAATTTATATTGAAACGATTTAAAGAAATTAGTAAAAATTCGTGTAAAAAACAATTTTAGTAAAATAGATTTAACTTGGGTTTAAATAATATATATAATCAAAATATAATATAATAATTCGGTGTAGGTGGCTGGACAGACCCTCCATTCCTCGTATTGGGTTTGTTGGTACCAACAGGACCTTGAGCTCGCACATGGCTGGTGCAGGTATCCATCCATACCACCAGCAATGGCCTCCGACAGCAGCCGCTCATCCTCCTCCACCTCCAGCCCCCGCTGCCGCCGCCCCACCGCCTCCTCTCCCTCTTCCTCATCCACCTCCCCCTTCCGACGAGGTACCATTGTCTTTTATTTCACCCTCCAAAATTATAACCGATTGATCTCTGCGAATAATTAAATTTACAATACTCAACCACCTGAAGCAACATATATTTCAAGATTCCATAAGTTTAAACACTCTAACCATCCAAAGCAGTAAGGAAAAGTGTGGTTCAAGGGATTTTTATTTTTAGTTTAATTTTTTCGCGTAGCGAGTGACAGTAATCTTTAATTGACAATACGGGGATGTAATTGTCTCTGTGTAGGTTCGAACCATTTTCATAACAGGCCTTCCTGATGATGTAAAAGAGAGAGAATTGCTGAATCTGCTGAGATGGTTGCCTGGATACGAAGCTTCGCAAGTAAATTTCAAAGGGGATAAACCTATGGGTTTTGCTCTCTTTAGTACAGCACACCAAGCAGTTGCGGCTAAAGACATTCTTCAGGTGTTGACATTTTAGATTGCAGATGATGTCTCGTATATATACTCAATGGCATATGATTTTGTTTCCATGGGGTGGGATTTTTATTTTTTGTTTCCTTCATTTCCAGGACATGATCTTCGATACGGAGTCAAAGTCGGGGCTGCATACAGAAATGGCCAAGAAAAATCTATTTATTAAAAGAGGTGGTTTTTATTCCAATTCTCGTTTATTTGCTTGAAAATTTGCCAGAGAAAGGATAGAAGAAAGCGGGTGTGTTTGAACGTTTCAATGGAAACTGATATGATAGAATTTTCAAATGATTTTTTTTAAAGATCCACGCAATGCAAACTACATTTTACTTCCAAATGTGACTAGGCAGTTTGGGGCCAACTCTTAGTTACCTATAAAATCTTATTTCCCACTCTTTTATGTTTGGTTTCTCATTGATTTTTTGCTTATGTTGTTGTCACTGGAGAAACCTTGGCTTGAGGTACCAAAATTTTGTGCATCTTTTTATCACCCGTCATTGTCACTGTGCCATTCTGTGACCATATATATGCTGTTGGTCCAGTATCCTCCTTCATCAAAGCTGGTTAACTTCAGGGCAGTTCTCCGTCAAATATTAGTAATCACTATGGAATTTCCTACCTGTGTGCTATTATGTTTTTAAATGCACTTATATTTAATTATTTTTAGGAATAGTCACGGATTCCAGTGCATATGATCAGAGCAAAAGATTAAGGACTGCTGGTGACTATACGCACACTGGTTATACAAGTCCATCTCCTTTTCACCCACCTCCAGCACCTGCTTGGGGACCACATGGGTAAATATTACATGTATCTTTGTTACCCTGTTTTTTTCCTTCTTTAAAGAAAATGGAAAAAAGGTCAAGCATTAATGTGTAACTGATTAACAGGATGGAAAATTGTATTTTCAGTATAGGTATTATCATTTTCATGAATCTTAACCCCCAAAATGTTTTACAAGTAGTAGTTGCTTTAAGGAAAAAATGGATGTTGTTCTGAAGCGTTACCATATCAATGGTAGATATATAGTCGGGATTTTCATGGTGTTTATCTGGTGATATTGTTTTATGGGCATACCAATTAGTACTTTTTTTTTGAGTTGAATAGGAGGCCAAACCCGCCCTGTGGGAGGATCGAATCCTCCACCTTCCCTATGCAAGGGGATTACTTTGCCACGAGGGCAATGCACCAAGTGCATACCAATTAGTATTCTGACATCTATGGTGCTTTATAGGTTCACACATGCACCACTTATTTGCTACTCACAATGAGATGTGTAAATTAAATTGATTTTACAGCTATACACAATTTTACATAACCTTATGCCTTTGACATTTTGCATTTAATTTGTTCTTAGCTGTAAGACTTGATTTATTTCATGGTCCAGGTATATGGCTCCACCTCCTCCATATGATCCATATGGAGGCTATCCTGTCGCACCAATACCAATGCCTACTCCTGCTCCTTTACCAGCCCCAAGCAGTTATTTCCCTGTTCAGGTGGGAGTTGCTCAAACTATAAATGCCACTTCTCATAGTGTTATTAATTTTGATAAAATATTTACTTCCAATTTCATGTTTGTGGTTTCCTTATCCTCTACATAACTCTTTGGCTTGCAGTATTTAGATCAGGTGAAAAGAAGTTTGTAAAATTTGATATAATGCCTGATGTTTTTCACCCTCTTCCAGTTTTTGTTTTGAAGAGCACCAAATCTTTGCTCGGTTATATAAATTTTACCATCTTGTTTTGAGAAGTTGAAGTGACTTATCTGTGCTATTGATGGCCTCGATGACGTGCCACTGTGTAGACTTGGAAGAGCTCCATTATGTTATTTGAAAGAGAATAGAAGCTTGAGTTGCTAGTTTATGATTTTTTTGGTTCCATTTTCAAACTTAATCTTGTATTTTGTACAATGAGTCAGAATCTTATTTTGGAGAATCTTTGTTATTCTTGATATGATTGATTAAATTAAAAATC
Source organism: Leucaena leucocephala (assembly GCA_037074615.1). Taxonomy (NCBI): domain Eukaryota; kingdom Viridiplantae; phylum Streptophyta; class Magnoliopsida; order Fabales; family Fabaceae; genus Leucaena; species Leucaena leucocephala. The sequence continues at coordinate 16,922,704 of CM073555.1, read as the reverse complement.
ACAATTGATAAATATACGTTCCTAAAGATTTTATGTGATATTTTAGATCCAAAATGTAAATGAAAACTATGAAAAAAGACTAATTCCTACATACTAAGCTGACTTACATTTTGAAACTTTCATTACTAAATTTTGACTGATAGTTTCTAGCTCTCAATATGACATGGTGATGAGTCTGCAAGCTATGCTAGACTTGATTGCTGATACTTGAACTTTTCTATTTATTACTACCCTCAACAGATTGCTGAAAAATGTTCCTTTTTGTGTTGTTGAAGGAACTCTAGGGAATTCTAGATCTGGTCTAGAAACACAGATTATGTGGTCTATTATGAGACTGTATATTGGAAATATGTTTCATTATTAAAATTAATGTATTTAGTCCTGTTGTAGTATCAAAATATCACAGATAGTAGGTGGTTATACTTGAGTTCTGATCTTGATATGTGTTATATTTTAATCAGATAGCTTTTAAATTGTTTATTTTTGTTTTTATATGTCTATTAATAAATTTTCTTAGTAATATTTAAGAAATTTTCTATTGAAGATATGTGATTGTGTGTGTGTGTTTAATTATTATTTTGAGCTTGTGTTCTTCCTTTGCAGAACACAAAAGATAATCCTCCATGCAACACTTTGTTTATTGGAAACTTGGGTGAAAACATAAATGAGGAAGAACTAAGGGGCCTTTTTAGTGCGTAAGTATAATCTTGTCCCCAAGACCTTGGTTTTATGATGGCTGTTCATGTTCATGTCTTTTTATTCCCTATATTCTACTGGTAACGTTTTGACTTTTGAGTTTCTGATGCAGACAACCTGGCTTCAAGCAAATGAAGGTTTTGAGACAGGAGAGGCATACCGTTTGCTTCATTGAGTTTGAAGTCAGTAACCTTGCTCATATCATTTTCTTCTATTCAGTAATTTATTCATGAATACTTTTATATCTGTAGCTTGTATTTTATTATGCTTGTCATTGTCATCAGAATTAATCATATTTTGTGGTATTGCTATTTGTAAACCTAAAAGGAATATTAACAATACTGCTGCAGGATGTAAATAGTGCAACCAACGTGCACCATAGTATGCAGGGAGCTGTTATCCCCAGTTCTGGTTCTGTTGGCATGCGAATACAGTATCCTTTTTCACATTGCAGTTTTGGATTTTTGATCTGATGATTTTTCCCCATGTATGCCAGCTAAGATGGTTGCCCTTTTAGCCATGTACCATGTCATTCTGACACTGGAGTCACTGTATTTTTTTCAACTTATATCATGATAGTGATTCACATTTCCTGATGTGAGTACATTTTTTTTGGTGAAATGATGTGAGCACTTATTTCAAGTATAATAGTAATTTAGAATGTGAGTTTGTTTGATCCTAGTAGCTAAGGGTACTTAGTCACCTCATATTGGCGGGTGTTGTAAATTTCTTGTCCATGCACTTTCATTAATGAGTCTATTTACAATGCATTCCATTCAAGTGTCAGAAATTTTGATTGATTAGCTGCTACCGTTATTTGGAAAATTGATGCACTCATTTCAAAATAAAATGGTTTTGACTTCTCCACATTTGTGTTTTATTGCAACTTGCAAGGAATAGTTTGTGCTTCTCTTGACTTCATTGTAGATATTCAAAGAATCCATTTGGGAAAAGAAAGGATGCCAACCACCCTGGTGCTGTCCCCAGTGCCAACGGAGCTCCACCAACTATGCCGTATCAGTAGCGTGAAGGGGATGTACTCTGTTCTTTATGCTTCGAGTATCTACATTATAGGATGCATCTTGCAGCTGTTGCATGCTTCCATCAATTATCAAGTCATCGCCATTAGCATCCCTGCTCATGTGAATGAATGCAAATATTGGCATCATAAACATACATTTGGCCATCTGATACCTGTTTATCGGAGTCATATCTACATTCTGTACATTGGCATTAGGAATGCTTATTTAAATAGGCATTTTGAGAACTTTGAGTATCGTTTTTTTCATTATAGGTTCATTTGCTGCTTATTTGACATGGCATTTTATGGTGATTTCTGACTTTCATTCCACGACACAATCTAGCTAGAATCTGGAGATATAAGGGGATCTCACCAATAATCATGTATCCATTTTTTCTACCATTACCATGATCATTTCACCACATTTTTACCTTCCTCTTATTAATTGGTCATGACGCCATTTAGTCAAAGGGTTGGTGTTGATCCTTCGTCATTCACTTATTCAGAGCTATTTATAGGATTTTCGGGAGTTACATCTTGTCTGACTTATACAGGATTTTCCTTACAATATGATCAAGCTTCCTTTCATTTGGGGAGGTCCAATACTGCCGCCGCTATATTATTGCAGGTAATTTTTGTTTACTAGGCAACACTACCATCAAAATACTCCCTTTGGAGGTTTAGTTGACTTCTCTTTAGAGTGGAAATTCCTGTTGATTTTCAAGTGAGGCTCCCTGCCTTGGGAATTATTGGTGGCCCTTGGATTTCTCATTAGGCAGTTGATTATTTTTCAATTTTCACCAATATGTTATTCCCTGCTAAGTGCTAAAATCCATGATTGCGGCCGAAGTATTCTGCCAATTTGGGTTTCAATTACTTTTGTTGCAGAGATTACTGGTTAAGGTAAGTAAATTAACAGAGGAAAAGAGTAATAGTTGTTGGTTTATTTGATATGGATTGAGTTATTGGTGCTTCCAAATTTTTGGCAACTCCCTGTTCACTATGCAGCTTGTACAGACTTTATTCGTGTTTTTGTTTTGATTATTATTATTTTTGGTGGAAATTTAGATTTTATTGTTATAATTTCATCTCAACAATGAGACTGCTGTTCAGACAAATGCAAAAAGCGATGGACTTGTAGCACGTAAGCTGTCGGCTCTTTTTTTTTTTATACCAATTAGCACACATGGATCACTCCTGGTAGCAGCTTCCAAGAGTCTCAATCGTTTAAGCAAAATATTGGCGTTCATATTTTTCAGTTTCTCCTATAAAATTAAACGAGATGGGAATTGAGATTGGCAGTTTTCAGTTGTGCCATTTCACAACTTTGGCATTTTCGTAGAGCAAGCCATTCGAGTATTAATTGAGATTAACGTTGTTTTCTGTTTCTTTTTGGGGGCCAAGTGCGATTAACTTTCTAATTTTCTTACAAACGGAATATGCTCGAGGACAAAACTAGCCTGCTTTTGTAATATAGGTTAGACGTAATCTAGACGGTTACATGTGGTTCGACATGTTTTCTTCAAGAATATTAGTATTGGGGTACAAGAGAAGAGAGATCTAGTACCTAATAATTTCACATAAGTTAATGAAGTATGATAAAAGTCATTATTGATTGAAGAGTTTTATAGTAGTTAGAGATGTTAGCGAAAAAAAATACTTTAAATAAAACTTTATATTTTAAAATATGCCAGATATACTTATAAAGATCGGAAGGAGTAAATACTTGGGATAGCGTGGCTTTATTCCCGCACCAAACTAGTATTATGTACTTGCGACCGTAAAAACAAAGGAGAAAGAAAGAAGGGAAAATGATAACTATTTAAAATTTAAAAAGATAAAAAAAGTCTATGAATTTAGAAAAAGATAGATTGGGCAGGAGATCTAGTCTGTCATTTAGAAATTACTGTGTAGATTTGTAAATACTATTATAGGAGTTACAAATACTATTGGCAGAGTTACAAATAAAAAATGAAATTATATTTTTTACAACTCTGTCAATGGTATTTACAACTCTTGTAATGGTATTTGTAACTTTTTCAATGGTATTTACTAACTCTGCTAGTTGTATTTGAATTCCTATAATGGTATTTGCAACTGTGCATAGTAATTTAAAAATGACAGATTGAGCCTCTGCCCAATCTGTCTTTTTCTAAATTTATAAGCCCTTTTTGTCCTTTTAAATTTTAAATAGTCTTTTTTAGTATTTTTCCAAGAAAGAAGTACGAGCCACCTACATCCAATTGAGGGCCATTTGGTTAAATTAAAAAATCTCCAGTTATTTCATGTTTAATACTGCTTCTAAGATTCCACTTCCCAGAAATACAGAATCTGATAAAGCTTACACATTTAATATTTCCAAGTTGAAAACCAAGGAACTCATCATATGCTGCTTTTATGAAGCACACCTTCATTATCTACTGCACAACCTTGTTTTAGAAGAATAAATATTTCAGGTTCAAGAACAAAGAATATAATCAGAATTTACAAATGGAAGTCCTAAACAAGAAATAATAGAAATAATTATTGCCAAACACCTGACTGTAAATTTTAATCTACACAAAAGATGGGTTATCCCCCATTAAATGGGCAATGAAACCAAAACAAAAAAAAAGGGAACGGAAGTTGATTCCGTTGAAGCAGTTAAGAGCTGCATCTTACCATATGCCAACAAATCCATGAATGATACAGACTGATCTAATTTACAAGGATGAATGTATGCCTTACGAGCTACTATGAGATCTCACAGATGAAACTGACTGTGCAGAGACAGACGCAGTTGGGCTGTTAAGGTCTCTTTCTCCATTGATTTCCTTTGGTTTTCCACTCAGTCTATCAATAGTATCTTGACAAATTTCGTTGAACCATTCATCTTCAGGCAGTGCACTGACACCAACAACAGTTATATCAGCTTTTGAGAAAGATCAAGATGCTTTTAATTCCACAACTACGAGTAGGACACATTGCAGAAACACAAAATAATTGAAGGAAACTAAATATAAGACATCATTGACTAATTTGAATAGATTAAGGAAACTAAATAAATTAACAAATTATAACAAATGTGACATGATCTCCCCAAAAGTACTCATGTATAACATTAGATTATATCGGTTTATAAGTTAAATTAGTTTGGGGGAAAAATGATAGATGTTAGATATAAAATGGATTAAGGTCTTGTATTTAGGACCAAATCTAACCCTCTAATTAGCTTCTATATTAAAGACCGAAGATAGTATATCATAAGTCATAACCTAACTCTAAAGAAAAGAAATTGGAACGAGGAGGATGCTTGCTATCATGTGACCACATCACTGACCATGGTAGACATGGACATATACAGAGATATTAAACAAGACTGTATAATTCACATGCTTCTTAAGAGGAATTTTAGAAATGATGTCCTATTTAAGAAAAAATAAAAAAGGGGTAAGTGGGTCATTCATGAGCGAGATAGAATTGCAGCAGCTTACCTATATGGATCCATTCCTGTAGCAGCAAATGCTGCCATAGCCTTTGATATGATCTCATTGACGACCCTATGCAAATTTCGGGACAGGTACCGACCTTGGGAGGCAAAACATATGACAAACTTCATATCCAAATAGAACTGCAAAACGAACAAGAGAAGATGGCTGTGATGATCTTTCTTGTTCACATACTTCATGTGAAGTTTAGTCTTCAATTTATTTGCCATCAAAAAATCCTTACCATATAGTGTCAGCTTCTTACTAGCTTAATGACGTAAAAACATATTAGAATAAAGTCATCTTAAGTATCACAGCAAATGGAGATGTGGATATCAAATATTTTCACCTTTTATTTTGACAAAGCATTAATTTTAGTCTATTAATAAATTTGCAAACGCAAATTGAAAATAGGACAAAACGCAAAAAGGAGAGCATTGATCATGAAGTTACTTCTCTAACTCTCTTTGTCTATAAGCTTGATTAAACATACTAATTCAAGTGTAAGAGAACTGAATAATAGTTCAGGCGAAAAAGTACCCTACAAAGAAAACTTCATGGGAGAATTACAAATAGGTCCTGAATAAGGAAAGTAATTATTTTCTATTCCCATTTACATGTGAAATTTCTATATTTACAAGTGGTTAGGACCTATGAATAATTAATTTTCTTATTTGGGACCTGTGTGATTCTCCCAAAATTCATTAAGGGCTACATCTCATGCTATTACAGCTTGTTCGAACTACAGCTATTATTTATTCTCAATTATAATAATTAAAAAGATTATACTCTTCACACGCAGGCGGTCAGAACAATAATGCCAGCTCCTTGATTTTCTGATAACTTTTCTTACAAGAATAATCCCTAAATCAAGTTCTCTCTGGTCACTCCTGATCTATTTTGCCAGTAGAGGCATCCTTTATTTTCTGTGTTTGACTCAAATTCTGTAATGATTATTTAGTTAATCATAAATAACAAAATTTTAAGTCTTACATACCTGTTGAAGACCAAGAGGACCTAAAGGTTTAGGCCCTTCCTCAATATCATCCCAAAAGCTTTGGTCTTCAGATAGCCACAAAATAACAGTCTCTGTAAGTCTCATCAAGAGCAGTGTAGCAAATCTTTCCCTCCCTACAAACATATCTGCCGCTATATTGGCCATTCTGTTCAGTTTTATGTAAAGTTCCTGGACAGCAACAAAATGCTATCTTCAAAACCATGAATCATACAAAGTGGAGCATAAACTAGGAAGTCTGCCTGTGCATTAAATGCATGGGCAGGCAAAAGTTTTTTTTAGAAAAAAAAGCACAAAAATCTAGGAAAATAGTTTATGAACAATGATTGTGGTTTTTATATGTGTGTGTGAAGTTAGAAGGTAATTCATACTACAATAATACCCGGTTATATCAATTTGATATATGTCATAAGCTATTGGTGCTCAGTCGATACTATATCCAAACATTCAACTCAATAAAATCTTTTTTTTTAAATAAAAAAGAAGAATGTTAGATCAAGTAATTTTGTGATAAATAAAGTTCAAATTAACTTGAAACAGAAAATTAATACGAACAAAGCTATTAAGTTCATGTCTATAGGGGCATTAATGCAACGGAAGTCTCAAACTGCATGAGATGCAAACAATCAAGCCCACATGGACAGAAATAGGAGGGGCTACAGTCTGACTGCTGCATTTTTATTTTTTTAACCAATAGTCTTTAACTGCTGCTAACCTGCTATTTCCATCTACTTGGCATTTATTAATTCATCAAATTAACAACTAATGACAAAAATTGGAAAAAATAGTAATAACTAAATCAACACGGTCAATCATCAAAATAATAACATGCAACCACTAGATAGAACTGAATCGTTAACAAGAAATAAAGACAATATACATTATATAAATTTACTCTCTTGCTAATCAAGAAGTAGATGTTGCCAAAGGAAAGAGTCAAATTGAATGACATAAGAGACTAACAAACTAGACCCTCAGAAAATATGCATCACCTACTAACGTAATGGGTAAAGGGAAGTTTAAATAGCAATATTATCTGTTATTATTATCTATAAAAGGAAACAAATGCAATCCACTCAGCCAGCTGATGTCAGTAAAAGTTGCAGTTTCCTGAAAGTGATTGCAATTTATAATACATCATCTTAACTGGCTGAGAAAAATAACTGCTCTCAGAAAGATATCTCCCCCTTGGGTTAGTACGATTGAAAATTTCACATTGCAAAAGATGATTTAAAAGTGGATAGATCAACTACGAATTGCAATCTCAGTTGTCATGTAATGCTAAAAAATTGATACCAAAGGGGGTCTGAAGATATAATTCTTTCAGATTCACACTCTTTAAAATTATTTACAAAAAGGACGACAATTTACTGACCTAATGCCTGTCAACATTTCAAAATCTACAATCAAAAGGCCTGTGTAGTCATTGTCTGGAGCTCTCTCATATCTTATATGCTCTAAAGCAATTTCCAGCATGAAGATGAAAGTAGGAAAAGGAGAAAAGAGCAGAGAAGAGACAATACTTAGTCAAGACATCTCATACAAGGCAAAAACAAGAGAGAATAATGCTCAAATTCATTTTAAGGACGATATGGGGCAGAATTATCCTTGAAAGATTATCACACAAAAAATTAGCATTAACTACAATTAAGGTTTTCAAAATACCTGAAAAATTGGAGAAGGAAGCCACTCAATTTCATCTGCGTTTCCATCAATATTAATATACATATCAGCTGTAAGATGGCTATCACCTTCCTCAGTAAAAATGAGGTCTAAAGCATGCTGGCGACAGAATGTATCTTTTAATCTGTCAACAGAACCAACAAGCCGCCTCTTCCATTCTCTTTGTTCAGGATGACGGTTTTGCCTGTCTGAAGGTCTTCTTCGATTATCATCCTTGTAGGCAGCATGATTAAGGGGAGAAAGTTTCATGGCTGCACGCGGAAGTAATTCATCTGCAAGTAAGGAGGCATTGGCTAGTAATGCAATCTGCTGAGCTTCAGTCTCAGCCATTCGTACAATTTTATTTTCAGAACCTTCAAAGTTTGCTTCTTCCTCCATTGAACCAGGTAATGCTTTTATGAGCATGTTCACAAATGAGTTAAATACTTGGAACAACCCTTCCAGAGCCTGGCCTCCCAACTGCATACTGAGCAGGTGTCCAACATCTTCAAAGAAGTCCTGCATAAGAACACAGACCATCCAGCATGAAGTGAACAGATACTATAGATCAATAAAACTCCAAAGACAAGAAACAAAAAGATGGTTTTATCACAGTTAACATCTATATATTAAAATACATACTAATCATTCACTCAAACAAATGGATTGAAATGTAAATTCAAATAAGACAATAGAAATGACCAGGAAGAAAAACCATGACTGCAATCTTTGTTGAAATAGAAAACATATTCCAATATAATTCGCATACTTGATATTGTAATACCTATTCACACAGCAGTATTCCAACCAATACTAGAAAGCACTAAACTCAAATACTCACCTGGACCATCAAATTGAAGCGATGGGCACTAATAGTGAGTTTATGTTGAAATGCTGTTGTATTGCTAGTGGGTACGCTTGAAGGCCTACCAGTTTGTCGGTTAGCTGTGGGAGGGTACACTAGCTCCCAATCATCAGCTGCAGCCAAAGCAGCCGTACTCTCTTGAATGCGTTTCAAATTGGCATCTAGTGCTTGTTCAACACTCGGCCTAAAAAGTTTCAAAAGTACAGGACAAAGAGCCAGGCCACGAGCTTCCAACAATGAGCAATGACCTAATGCTATTTGAACACATTCTGCCGCAGCTCTTAAGCCTCCTGCAGCTGCTGATGAAGCTAATGCATGCCTTTTAACAAGATAAGCAAATGCTTCTGTTTGCTTGGTAGCCCACATCACAAGTTCAGAAGTATAAGATGGCTCTTGCCCAAAAATAGATAATGAGTCATTTGCAGCTTGTGCAATCGCTGAAAATACCAGTTGCGCCAGAGCAGCAGTATAAGCTCCTCCGTATGATGTGCTTGATGGCCGAAGACTTTGCATGTTATATTGATATCTTTGGAGATGGGCATTAAGCAGCAAACTGTGAGCACGAGGACCATCTCCAAGCCTTTTAAGGGCTGATATTGCCGCACGAAGTTCAGCACCACGGGTGGAAGGCTGACAAGCAGCTTCAGCAAGCTGATCGGCTAATTTCTGCCTGCGTTCAATAATGGAAATCTGTAGAGACATGAGTGAAGATGGATTCAGGGTTTTCATCTCTTTTGCTTCAGAAACTACTCGTTCCCCTTCATCAAGAGCAGCTAAAGCTTCATCCACTCTTCTTTCAGCCAGGAGAACATCCAAGAGATCAGGAAACTCGACTAACCATTTGTCCAGGTCTGATGTATCCCTATCTTCAGAATTTAAAATACCATTTGAAGCTAAACCATCAGAATCGGAGATAGATAAGGAATCAATGTGAACTCCCTCAGCCAAACCATGTATCAAAGTAGCTTGTGTAGATAGCACGTTTCTGATAGATGAAAGCTCTCCTTCTAAATCTGATATCTCTTTCGATGTGCTGTAAAATATGCATATTGCTTAAAAGCTAGGAAAATGATAAGGACATTACAAAGGTTTTAAGATAAAGAAAAATCATATTTATGTTGGCCAAATAAAACTGTTAGTATTTTCAAGATAAATAGACATCCAAATTAAACTGAATAAATGAAACTATGAAAATAATGTCAGCCTACCCCGTCTCTCCCTTTTTATTTTTTTTGGGGGGGGCCGCGCTAAAACCAAAGCATGCACCACAGGCAAAGTATTTTCTACCACAAACAAAAACAACAGAATAGGGACTCTTTGATATTCTAAAATCGATATTCAGATAACATGTAATGGTTGATTCCAAAATGGTTAAAATAATTATTACGACTTTCCAATAATTATTTAAAATATCCAACAATGTAGAAGTGAACAAGTTTTATACAGCATGTACACACAACAATACAACTATCAGCATCAGGTGATAAGGGTGGGTGGGTGTGAGTACAAGTCTATTTCAAATCTCCTATTGTAACAAATATAAGAAAGTAAAACAACCAACCGTATGAAGGCGGCATAGTTAGCATAGACACTTCGACGCATTTCCTCAGCAGAAGCTTTCTTCAAATCCATCAAATATGAACATAATTGCTTTATTTCCTATAAAAATGAACAAGATAGAATCAGTTAATTGAAAGAGTATAACACAAAATGGAGAAGAAGAAAACATTTCTCAACTAGTTGGGAACAAAACACGAGCAGCAACGGATTTCAATTCTACATTACTGAACAAAAAGGAAGGAACAAGTAAATGATAACTATCTTTTATTTCCATTACTAGCACTGTTTGTTTAGTTTGATATACTTCATTGCACATTAAATATGAATTGCAACTACACGAAGCCTAGAGCATCCATAGTAAAAAGTGCGAATCTGCATTCATGCATGCAATTTAAAAGGCAGCGGAAAATAGGGGGAAATCCCTTTTAACGGCTAGCTAATTATTGATAGCCAATGTTCTTTTGCTTCTTTGCAATTTAAAATGATGTGGAAAATAAGGGAAAAACCAATATTTAATGCATTTTCTAATCAATTTCATGTGTCTAAATGGTTAAACAATCATCATGGGTGCCAAAAGCCTATTGGCTCAATGGAACCCTTCCCTATGGGGAAAGGTTACGATAGGTGTGCATGCGTAATTGATCCATGTCCCAAAAAAAATGATCATGATAGGTATAATTAAGTTTCTATTAATCAGATATCGATAACCAATAATAATAATAACAATATAACAATAGCCGTATACCACATTTTGTCCAATCAGCAAGATATGGAAATAACAACAAAAGGAAGAACCCAAGTCTGGCATCGGAAGTACGGATTTTGGAGTGAAATTTTATTGGGGCCTTGGGCTCTCCAAACTCATGGACAGAATCCGTATCCGAAGTACCGATTTTGAAGTGAAATTTAATGGGGCCTTGGGCTCTCCAAACTCATGGACCGCGCTTGAGCTATGGCTCTCCCAAAGGTTCCTGTCAACAAAATCAGAGCTTTCCACTACTCCATTCCCCTCTCCCCTCATCTCCTTCTCCCCTTGCCTGTGGGTTGATGATGGGCTATAAAGCCTATTTTTTCTACCTTTTTCTCGCTTGTCTGTATAACTAGGTTGCAGGGCGCAGTGGAATTTATGACACAATGCAAAGCAAGGGACTTGAGTCCACCATCAGAAGTAGTATACTGATGGGTTTTTTTACAGAGCCTATGGTATCCAACCTTATAGGTAAGCTTTTGTAGCACATCTCTTCCAATGATTCCTTTTAGAAGATAAATTGTCCATCATATTTCCCTCTTCTTCTTTTATTTGCATTTTTAGTTTTATTTAAACAATATCATAAGGAATTATATATTGGATCATTTTTTAATGAATCTATTGATTTATATGATGAATTACTTGAAAGGAGAATAAAAACTAATGATTTGTGATAACTAATTCTATGCTTCGCGTGTAAATGGTAAATTTTTCAAAATGTGATATAAGTTGGTCAAGGGCTGTGGCTATAAATAATAGAATTTACGATCTTGGAATTAATTCCTCACGACCAGGAAGGCAAATGGTCGAATCTCCAATATAATCGGCAACCGTAATTGACACTACAACATTTTCCTACGGTCTAAATGAATTCAACCATCTCCCCTACCCCCTTCTCTTCATCCTGCCCCCAACAATTCCCATGAAACTCATCCCCCGTAAAACTCACGTCTACAGAGCTAAGAGAAGTGTTTAGAACCCTGGAACCAGAAAAAACAACGGACCAAGTTCATAAATTAACTGTTTAATCAAATTATAATTTTTTACCCAGAATGCAAAGAAAAATGAGCGGTTTTCATAGTAAATTGCACATCACTCCATTGAAATACAAACACCAACCTTCTCGCTGAGAGAACATTTGGACTGGACATAGGCGTCGGCATCGAATTTATCAGACTTGAATACATGCAGACCTTCTTCGAGTTTTGGTCCGTTCTCTTTCACAGGCGTAGCCTTGGACCGAGCAGTCTTCACCGCAGCCATAACCAGTGACTATTGTTGACAGGAACTCCAAAATTAAGCTTTGGAATTCAAAGATCAAAAGCAATCAGCGAATTTAGGGTTAAACAAAATAAAAGAATTGAAATGATAGATCCAACCGCGAATCTAGAAAAGCATAGTTTAACGAGCGAAGACCGCGAAAAAGCTGAAGTATGATGTAAAACTATAGAGAGCCAAGAAGACGATCCCTAGAAAATCGGTGACAGTTGGGTAACGGGAAGAAGGTTGTTATGGGAATTGGTTCTTCATTCTTCAACTTCAACTGCTCCTTTGGCTTGACCGTCTTCTTCCTAAGGTAAGAAGGTAACATCAAATTGAATTACATGTCATTATTTTGGTAATAATATTTCTAAATTCTAATACATGAGAAAATATTTGTTATTTTATTTTTAATGACAATATGATATTTGTTAATCATTATCTCTTTTTGGCAATGACTAACTAGTTACTTTGCGATAGCACAACCCGCCATGTTCGGAAAAAATTCTAAATATGATAGCGCAAGCCCACTATGTCCTGAGAAGATTCTAAGTTATAATTCGACATTGATATGTGTATGTGAGTAAATGTATTAAATTAAACCAGGGAGATTTGAAGTTGTAAAATAAAATAGTACCATGTTGGTTTCATAATTAACTATGTGTTTGGCTCAAGGGAAGAGAAAAGGAGAAATTTTAATAGAAGAAAAAAAAAAAGAGAGAGATTTTATTATTACCTTGTTTGGATTAACATTAAAGGAGGTGAGAAATTTTTATATTACCTTATTTGGTTCAAGAAGGGAGGGGAGAAAAAATATTTTTATATAGACAAATTTACCTTATATTATTTTATAGAATATTTTAATAAAATATATTATAAGGGTAATATTGGGATATTAAAAAAATTATGGGTATATTAATATTATAAGATAATAATATTACATTTCCCCTCCAAATTTTCCCAATTTTGGAGGGGAAGTAAAGTTGGAGGGGGAGGGAAAATTTTAAAATTTTTTCCCTCCCCTTCTAAATGTCTTAATTAGCCAAGCAAAGGGAGGGGAGCAAAATCTCTCCCCTCCTCTTCCCTCCCCTCCAAATCACCCATATCAAACAAACCGTCAAAAATTACACATTATTACTCCAAATCATATCATTTTCTCTTCTTTTTCACAATAACATTAACCTAGATTGTAAAAATAAAGAGTGATTACCTTTTGTAGTCCTATGTAGTAGTTAGGTCGAAATTTATTATAGAACTCTTCTAATCTTTAATATAAAATTTAGTTTGTAGTACAAATTATATTATAAATTAAGTCTTATATTAAAGATTAAAAGAGTAATAAATATAAGTTATCAATCTACTATAGAAAAAGTGAATTATCTAAAAATTAATATAAATCTTATGTTAATATCTAAAAATTAATTATCGAACTTGTAAATTAAAGAGGAAAAGTGAATTTTGTGGGAGTGGCATAATTTTTCAAATGCTATCCTACTAATCTTCAATTAGACATCTATCATTAGAGGGTGTCTAGCTGGCTCTTGGTTGGCCCAACAATAGTTCGGCCTTCAAAATAAAGAGAATTGTTTTCTCTGAGGAAAAAAGTTGGGGCTGTTGTGTTGTGTTGTCTCTAGTGGCTGAATTTTAGAGGTGCTATAATTAGCAATGTGGCTCTGTGTTGGTTGGTGTTCATCGTTACAGCCATACTTTGATTTCAAGTCTTTGTTTTTAGTGAACAACTCACCTATCTGATATTAGTATTATTTAGGAAGAAAAGAGATTTCGTCCTACCATTATCGTAAGTAAACCCAATTTTTTTCTAAAAATTTTTATACTAAAAAAAAATTCGTTTTTGGTAGTAATGGCAGAGATCCCTGATCAACAGCAATAACCATATATGATTTCTTATATCTATTTCTTTATTCCATTATTTCATTTTGGGGAAGCATCACAACTGTTCCATCTACACTTTCTTCCCCTTTCTTTTTTTTTATTACCCATCCGGTTCACCGGAATTTTGCCTCGACTACATCCGGATACGACCCGCATCGCGCACCTAGCTATGGTAGGTGAGTCTCCCAACGAGAATTTTTTGCGTACTCCAAGGCTCGAACTCGAGACTTCGCTTAAGCGATACCGAGCCGCTTACCACTCAGACCAACCCCCGTTAGTTCTTCCCCTTCCTTTTGTTTTGTAGCTTCTTCATCTTGTACATATTTTTCTAGTTTATTTCATTTTTTAGGACAAAGAAAAAGGAGAAAATTGCTAAAACATATCCTCATTGCAAAATTTATTATTTAATGACATCTAAAATCTACTTAAAGATCCAAGTGTAAGTGCAACTATTTTTCAACTATTTTTAACCATGTGCAAAACAAAAAATAGAGACGCGTAGATGAAAATATGTTGTGTATAGGGCCTGTTTGAATGCACTTTAAACTTTGGTTTTATAAGTTCTTTTGGGTAAAACCTTAGTTTAGAGAAATTTTAAAACAAACAACCATATTTGTCCATAAGTACTTTTGGGCAAAACCATTGTTTAAAACTATGGTTTTGAATAAGCTATTAAAACTATCTTTTTAAACAGTAAAATAACTTATGGACTATCCAATTACTATCTTAACCCTACCTTTTCTTACACTATCTCTCCTCTCTCGTCTCTACCCCTCTCCTCTCTCCTCTCTCTTCTTTTCTTAGTCTTTTCTACCCTCTCTCCTCTCTCTTATCCTTTCTCTACCTCTCTCCTCTCTTTTACTTTTAATCAAATCATACACTTTTTAGTAATTTACCAATATATAAAATCATTCTAAAAATAACTATCCAAACACTTATTTATTCAAAATCATTTTTTTTCTATAAACTCTTCTCTAAAAACCCTTTTCCATAAACTATCCATAAGTTCTTTTTTTTTTCATAAGCTATTTTTTAAAATCCTATCCAAATACACACATAATTGAAATAAAGTATTATAAAAAATGTTACACCCACTTACACATGAATCCTGAGGCATATTTGTGCAATAAATTTTATAATAGGAAAATTTTCAGCAATTTTCTTTAAAAACAAAATCGTGTTGGCCATTGCTGTCATTCTCACTGCAGACACGATACTGGAAATCCAACGTGGCTTCTGGCCCCTCATAAGCATTTATAATTGCATTAGCCATTGAGCTTTCAGGCGCACATATTCCCATACGACACCGGATGCTACATGGTTTTACAACCTCGCAAAGTTCAGTTCCTTTTGGAAGAGTGCAATACTTCTGGAGAATTAGTGGGCAGCTTTCCAATTTCTAGAATCTCAAGTGGATTTTTTTTAGGTTACACAGCAACGCCTTGTTATGTTTTGGAATAGAAAGTTTCGGCCAGTTGCAAATTGCACTGCTAAATTTATTACAGGTTCAACCATGCAAATCCAAAATCAAGGTCAAGACCATCATATGGTATGGACATGAAAAACAAATATTGAGAAATAGTAACTTCAACAATGACAATTTCTCTCAGCTATTTATGATTAACTTTAAGCTCTAGAGACATTTGCCTACCAAAGCTTCCAACTCCAACAATGCCCAGTTAATGTTCTGGTGTGTCTGAACGAACAGCTGATAAAAAAGCCAATGAAAACTTATATCAGGATGCATCAAAAAGAGAGCTGAATTAAACACGATATTAATTGTAAATCATCATAAGAGTGGAACAAACACGAGCATTTAACCAATCAACTATTGGAGGCAAGGTAGACCCAATATAGACTTTAGAGCATGTAAGTAAAGGATATGATAGCCTCGGGAAGGTAGTTGTTCCTTCAGCATAATTTTCCACACAATAATGAGTCCCAAGTCCACAAATTAAAAAAAAAAAACTAGAGATTTAACTCTGTATGAAGAATGAAGACTCATTCTTGCAGGTTAATAGCAAGATTTAGTCGCTGCAATAGGCAATATATATCCTTATGGTAGACCATCCAGCCTCTTAAACATACATCCATCATAGATTAATAACAAATTAATATGCAATTATCAATGAGTCATGCTTCTCCAAAGCCCCCAAATATGTGAATCAACCATAGAGGGAATTTAAGCATAAACCAAGTTTCAACATTGCACTATAGGTCAAAAACAATTTGAATTGTTAAGCTTATTAAGATGGAGGGTGTGGAAAGGAGGGAATGTTTATGATACAGGAGGATAGATCAAACATAATTCTAAGGAATCTCATCTCCCACATATAAACAGCCTAAACAAAAACATTATTAAACTGGTTAAAATAACATAAACATTAATTATTAATTATAGAAGCAAAATATTGCATAATATATAGAAAATGAAGCAAACAAGAAATGTCATATCACAACATATAAATGTCACAATTGTTAAACAGAATTTACGCTAGCTTCTTACATCAAAGCTTAAAAGGAGGAAAGAAACCAAGCAATTGAATGAAAGAAGATATATATCTGGAAACTGATGAGTAATTTACAATATACGTACCATAACAAGTTTTCTGAATCCAGAAATGTCATATTAGTTTATTATGTAAAATATGACTTGAAGGTTTCACTGTAAAATGGACACATCCCATAGTATTATGACATTCAAGGTTGAAAGACAAGATAGGAGCCACCAACAATAGCTTCAGGAACTACTACATGGTCAGCATATTGCACAGCATCTTAACATCCGATTTCTATGTAAAGCGAAAAGAGGAAATTTCTGTTCAGCATAAACCTAGAATCAAGCCCCAGAGTGCAAGCAAAAGCCATTTTCTAATCATTCAAATCGCACAGGCAATCTTCGTCACTTCAATGCAATTTGAAGCTTCAATAGCATTCAGAATCACTTCCAAATATTGCAAACATGTCTAGCATCATTTCCAGTTTCTCTACATTCCTTAATTTTCAGCCATAAACACCCTTAAGTAGAGCTTCATCATTTATCACTCACATACTCCACCCTCCTTCTCTCAATATTTATTTTCACCTACAGGTGTTTTCATACAGAATTTACACCAGCTTCTTACTTCAAAGCTAAAAAGGAGGAAAGAAATCAAGCAATTGAATAAAGGAAAAGAAGTATAAATATCTCTAATTGATGAGTAATTTACAATATATGTATCATATCATGACAAGATTTCTGAATCAAAAAGTGTCGTATAAATGTAAAATGTGACTTAAGTTTCACCATAAAATGACACATCAAATGGTATTTTGACATTCATGATCCAAAGACAAGATAAGGGCTAGATTCAGAAACTACTAAACAGCCCGCATATTTGCACAGCATGTCAACATCAGATTTCTATGGAACACGAAAAAGGAAATTTTTGTTCAGTGTAAACCTAGAGCCAAGCCCTCGGGGGTAAGCAATAGTCTGTTTCTAATCATTAAAACCCCACATGCAATCTTTGTCACTTAAATGCAATTTGAACCTTCAATAGCATTCAGAATCGCAATAAAGTTGAATCGATATCGCCTCTTCGTTTTGAAAAGTAAAAGAGAAAAAACAAAATCTAAGATACAGACATTCCTTGTTAAACGCTTAAGGCCGTATAAAATAGAAAATATAATCAGAAGGAGAAACTTCCACAAAAATTTTAAGCTAGAAAACCAAGTCGCAAATATAGGACGTTAACACGAACATCGTAGCATTCATATAAAAGTAAACAAAAACAACATTTGATTCGATTGCTAAGAAAATTAAGCACATGTTATTCAGGGAAATGAAATAAAGAATTGCAATCGAGTAGACAGAAGATACAGATCGATAAAGAAAAAGGAGAGCTTACTAGGCTTCTCAGGCTTGCCATCGACCCACTTAGAGGCGACGAAATGGACCTTCTCGCGAGAGACGGCTTCAGATCTGTGGGGTTCCTTAAGGCAATTCCTGACGAGATTGGCACAAATGTTAGAGTAGGAGATGTAGGTCATCCCAGCTGCTCTCCAGAAAGGCACCGCTGCGTTCGACGCC
This sequence comes from Leucaena leucocephala, assembly GCA_037074615.1. Lineage (NCBI taxonomy): Eukaryota > Viridiplantae > Streptophyta > Magnoliopsida > Fabales > Fabaceae > Leucaena > Leucaena leucocephala. Next base: position 16,904,445 of record CM073555.1, on the reverse strand, counting down.
ATTTTTAATCTGCTGCTTCTCTTTCGCAACTCCTCTTGCCTCCTCCCTCACACGAAGGCATCTTTCCTATATTGAACGCTTAATAGGGCTTGGGCCTTTGTCTCTTTTTCTAAAAAAAAAAAAGTCAAAAATGCTGGTTTTGTAATTAAATAAAGAAAAAATTAATTCATTTCTCTTACAAATTAAAATTATGAATATAGGGATGGGCAAAATAGTATAAAATATAGGGACCAATACCTATAATTAAGAACATTATAAATACCCAATAAAAATGACAAAAAATTATAAATATCTAATTAAAAATAAGTGAAATTATAAAACTTACATATTAATTTTTTAAATTAAACTACGGTTTTGTTTTTATTAAAAAACAATGTTTTTGACCCAAAAAAAATATTATTAATAAACTTTGTTCAAAATATGTTCTATTTATTATTTAAGCTAATTTTTTTATAACCTAGTATATATATATATATGATTAAAGTATAAATTATGTCCTTTTGCTATGTGGCCTCCACATTATTCTCTGGCCTAGTCATGTGGCACAAGCAAATCACAAACCATTTATATTTTTTCTCCTTTTTTGGTTAACACAACGCATAATTTTTAGACATTAACATAGATTGGGTTATACCAAAAGAAATTAGATCTAATAGAAATAGTTAATCTCTCATAACATAGCAAATCAAACTTTAAATCTTTATTAAAAAAGTGTCTATATTTAATGAATGGGTTTATTATGAATAATAAAAACTAAAAAGATATATAATAATCACACCTCGTGACAATTAGCTTCAAAAGTGTATTAAGCATAATTGTTGTTTACACAGTATATCTATTTGATTATAATTATAATTTAATATAAGAATTTAATTATACTTTTAGAGATTAATTTAAATTTAAATATTTCAAAATTTTAATAAAACATCAAAACTCGTTAATAATTGCAATTAGGAGCTGCTTATAAGACAACACAGTTAAGAATCTCATAATTAATTTGATCAAAATATGAATGTTTGAATAAATTATTAAAAGAGTAAAATATAAGTGTTTGGATAAATTTTCTGCAATGTGTTGAATCAGTTATTTTTTTTTTTATAAATAAATTTTTAGAAAGCGGTTAGACTTACCCACGATTTAAGGACAAGGCAAAATCTCCCTTTTTCTTAAGCGATACCAATGTCAAGCAGTGTGAGCCATCTATTACCCTCAATCGTAATCCTAAGCGTCTAAAAGGCAAGATGTCTCCCTAAACGCTACGACTGAAACCATAATAAAATAATACTCTCCAAGATTCGAACATGCTCCAATTGAATCCAAAGATAATGGGTATGTGTTGAATCAGTTATGTAACGGGTAAAAGTTGAGAATTAAGACTAGGCGCACCCTAAATAAACAATCTAGCCTGCACTTCTCAAGGTCGCTGCATCAAGTTTTGCAGAAGCCAGCATCCATTGTTTTTATTAATGATCGAATAGGCACAAATCAATATAAAAATAACTACAATGTCATGACATGCTCAAATTGGCATTTCAGTGACTGATATCAATATATGGCATCCAAACCTATGTGTATGAAAGTGAAAAGATAAAGTAAAAAGAGATTTATATGAAATCACATCCAAGAGAAAATTGGAACTCCAATTGTGGGGAAAATTAATGCTAGAAACTGATTGACAAGATCAGGCGCCGCCAAAAAGCCACGAGAACTTGAAGGAGGAACGAATGAGGCTTGAAGTCGACGGCGGCCACCGGAAGGTACTCAAAGTTGAAATACAAGCCGGATAAGAAAAGGGTGTATGCTGCTACAATCAAGCACCTCCCTTCTGTTTCAAGGTGATCTTATCCCCCAGACTGAGGGCAATTCCCTGAGTTTTACTTCTTATTCTGATGTATCCACTCAACTTACCATCAGCTTGCTGCTTCTCAATGCTAATATTCACCAAAGCATCTTCCCCGAAAACACTCTTGGCGTAAAGATTTGCAGCTAGAAAACCGCAATCCCCTTCCAACGCTGATCTGAAATCACAAAGCAAGAGAAAATAGGAAGCAGCATAAATGAACAAGTTAATCTCAACGTGTTATGTAAATATAAAATGGAGTAGGAGTTTGTTAGTTAGTTAGTTGTGACAATTATGATTTAGCAGTTAGGCTTATATTAGTATAAATAAGGGGCCTAGGACTTGATTATAATATGCTGCCGTGTATTATGATCAGACTAAAAGAATTATATTCTCTCGTTTTCTCTTTGCTCTCTGTCTCTCCTCTCTCTCCTCTCTCATCCTCTACTTCTCTCTCCTCTTCCTTCCTCTTCTTTCCTCATTCTTTCTACCCCTACACATTATTCTCTCTTATCTTCCTTCTTCATACATCACAATGCGTGGGGCTTCATCTTACCAGATACAAGCCCATATTTTTTAGTGTTGCTAGTGAATCCAAGCAAGATATAATAATATCTCTATAAGTTATGCATAATCCAAGAGAACCCTAAAACTCTATCTATTCATCAGAATGGTGTCATTATTTGTTGAAGAAAAAATTTGTGATAGTGAATCGAGTCATCGACATTAAATTAAAAAGGAAAAAAGGCTTAAAAATAAGTTTCCATAATTTCACAAGAGGAATGTTAATATTCAACTCCACAAAACATACAGATTGACATCTAAAACGTCATTTGAAAGTGCAAAAAGTCAAGCTTGTCTTTCCAATGTGTTAAAGACTACAAATTGCTAGTAGGTCACGAAATCATTTCTATCATTTTGCAGATTAAAAATTTTGCAACTGGTTCTGTCAGCTTGATTAATTCCGCAGAAGCAAGACTGCAGCTGTGAAACTTAAATTCCAGATTTTTATCCAGATGGCACAGACAGGCACATATATAATAGCAACTGTCCTAAAATGTATGCATATTTTGGGGGCGTCACTGAAAATTGCCATGGTGCAAAATCAGAGTCTCCAATAGAATTATAGAATTTTAAGCAGAATCAAAGAACGTACGGTGGAGTCAGGCACTTCATATTGGTACACTTGAGTATGTGGTTCAGAAACTCTCGCTCATCTTGTATCACTGTATTTACAGCAACCTAGAAACAGAATAAACGCTAATCAGATATATATAATCCAAATGTTGCAGAGATACATTGCCTGAAGGTTAACATATGAGTAGAAGTCTATATTAATTATCAACATATTATTTCTTAAAATAAAACACATACACTAACCTCCTGAACTTGTGTTCCCTGATAACCCTCAGATATGAAAACTAAACAAACACTTACAATATAAAAACCTGATACAATATTCAGTCCACGTTTTCTCACTCAAGAAATCCAAATCTACCAAGATTTGCTTCCACATTTTCATCACAAGAGATGTTGAGGCAACAATAGGGAATAAGTAGAACCTGACTTACCAAGTACGACCCAACAGAACCAGCTTAAAAGCATACACACTTTCAGTTCCTGTTTTGTGTTTAAGGTTTATATGGATTTGGATTTTTACAGGGTTTCTATGTCGGGATACTGTCAGGTCAGGATGGAGCATATTCTCCATCATCGTTTTTGTACGAGGTTGCAAACAGATCTAAGTCATTACTTATCAAGTTAATGTTATCATCTATCACCAGAGAAAGATCAGCATGTATCTATTTTCTTTTTAATGAAAGCCAGCCTACAAAAGCCAGTATTGACTTCAACCTACTACATAGCTAAAATCAAAGCAATGACAACGCTGAAGTATAAACATACAAACCTCAATACAACCTAGTTTTATCACATTTCTAATATCAGAATACCATCATCAATTGCATATGTAATGGATAAAATCATGGGAGTAAAACAAATCTCAAATAGCATATCTTAGCACTCATGCACATAAATTTAAAAGCATGCAGTCAGATTTCAATAATATACCAGAGGCTTACTAAAAGAGCAAACATCATTCAAAAGTCTTATCAGCAAGTTTTTTTTTTTCTCTTTTCCCTTTTTTCCTTGTAGCATGACCATGTAAAATAAAGCAGCTAACTCCATATATAGTTCAACGGAAACATTTACCTTATTTTCCCATTCAAACTCAGCCCACATAGTTCTAAATGCCACATCAGCACAAGATGCAGGAGAGATGTAGTCCATGATATCAATATGGATGTCATTGAGAACAATAACTGTTCTTTCAAGCACATTTGAAGATGTCTCATAGACTATGTTACCGAATATAACCCCTGTTTCAGTTGAAGACACCTTGATGTTTGCCTTAATCTGTTTGCTTGATTCTGGAGCTAGGGTATAGTTTTGTGGACGCTCAACAAGTTTGAGATCACCCATGGTTGCCAACTCCAAACACAAATTTTGAAGAGTCTCCTTGGTTCTGTTGATGACAGTAACATCAAGGACAATGTCATAATGATTTACTGTCACATATGCTTCAGCATATACAGGATCACTGAATCCAGTGAGCTGAAGAATGCGATTTAGCTTATTTGCATCATCTGCATCCTTTGTGAACCCTCCAGTAGCACGTTTGAGATCATCTTGAACCTCATCTTCTATCTCAAGCTGGCTCATACCCTAAAAAAGAGATAGAGCAATGAGCAAATAACAGATGCTGATAAAAAATCAGTTAAAAACAGGTAGTAATTACTCCAGATGGAAGCTAAAGTCAGAAACTCAAAATACAAGTTCGATTGCATTATCCAAGACATCAAGGCATAACATACTATGACCCCATATCAGCACTAACACATCAAAGTTAAAAGGTTATTACGTAGAAACCATGAGAAATGGAGCCTCAAAGAATACAGTCAAACAACAACTTATTTATATACATTTTAAAAGGAGATTAATACTACAAAGTGCCAACATACCTTTCTGCTCTTCAAATGGTAAAAGTCAATAAGATCATCAGGTTGTGCATTGGATATTTGAGCCATAGCTTTAATCTCCTCTGTTTCACGGCGCTGCTTATCTGACAGCATTTTCACAAAGCTCTGTCTACAAGATTGCAGCCATATCTTCCTTATTTCACCACCTGTGTTGCACAACAATCTAATGCAAAGGACAATCCTATCATGAGAATCATTATCAATTGGATGTGAAAGAACTGAAGATTGACCCAGCTGCAGAATAGAGACCATGATCAACAAGACATGTGTAGTTGCTTTGTTAACTTCAACTTTTGAGGTTTGAACCTCTTCTAACCTCAAGATGAGTTTTGTCAGTGTACAAGCAATTACTGCCCCAAGAAAGAAATCACCTGAAAGGATCAGTGATCTCAGATTTCCAGTAGAAGACTGCAATCCTTGTACAAGGGTAGGAGGCAACAACGCAGTTTCCACGGCAGCACTTTGTGTAGCATAGGTCCCATCTGCAAGGATTGCAGGCCTCCTAGAACTCACACTGGTTGAGATTACCAGTGGTGTGCTTTTAGATGTGTCTTGGCCCTCCCCTTCCTCATTAGGAGTATAAAATGGGAGGTCCCCCAGACACTGTTTAATGGTTGCAATTCCACTCTCAACTTCTGCAAGTGATAGGCAATATTCACCAATTATCCATAATGCACATGAACAAACCCTTGCAGCACGGATTTGGTAGAAAGTATCCAAAAGCCTGGTGACAATAGAAACGCGTAATTTGGGGTTTGTCTCAATGATCTCACGCACAAAAATAACCACGTCCATGGCTGAAGCTATATTGGTATCTCCCAAGAAATCCATCAACAGGTGCACAACGGTGCTTGCTACCTCAGGGAACTTAATAGCACAGGAATGTATAGCCTGCACCAGCATCTGCCTATATTCACCATTCTTCTCATTATCCCCATTCTGAGTTTTGACAACTTCTTTCTTTAGCATCATAATGACCTCATCAATATTTCTAGGTGTTATCAATTCCAGTGCAATATCTATGGTCTTCCTCCTAATATCAAGATTTGGACTTGAAAGCGCTCTAAGAACATCCATAACCATTTCCACCATAATATCTCTATTGGAAGTTTTCAGTTCATTGAGCCTATCGAGTACAATAAGTTTGACATTATTATCACTCTGTGAAAGCAAGAGTTGACAATAAGTAGTAGCTGCAGCTCTAATAGCAGTAGGGGCGGAGGATAGGGAAACAAGGGTGCCGGCACATTCATAAATAACAGCAGTTGATGGGACATTCAACAAAGAAATAATAATCTTGATATACTTTCCCTTCTGAACCTTATTAGTCCTACAGACTTTCCTAATCAACTCTAAAACAACCATTTGAAGTTGTTCGCCCCAATCATTAATTCTATCAATATGGGTCAAAAGGTAATTAATAGCACGATCCTGAGCACAAGTAAAGAGCATAAGGAAAGCATTACGCTTAGTGGAATTATCCTGCTCGGTGGACAAGAGCTTGTCAATGATTTCAGGGGCACTATCGAGCAAAAGCTCACCTTGAGGAAGCTTGTAGAGGGACATGACAGCCAGGACGGCATTCCTTCGAACAAAAGGATGGCGATGCTCCAAATTGGAAAGAATGGATGGGATCAAAGGCTCAATGATCTCTGTCTCGTTCAAACGGCAAAGAAACCGCAAGGTGACACCTCGGATGTACTCATTAGGATGCTGAAGATTGTTTCGGAGGTTCTGGCAAATAAGGATCATCTCGGGGAGAACCTTACCCTTGGAATCGGTTTTGTCAATGATCTCGAGATAGAGAAGGAGAAGCTTCTGAACAGTGTGATCCTCGGAGGGAAGGACATAGCGAATGATGGTGATGAAGAGCTGGGGAATGGTGTCACCGTTGAGCAAAAGCATGATGGCCTTTTTCATGGCGTCGATTTTGTTGGCGACATCGTTTCCTTCGAGAGCTTCTTTGATCTCATTGGCGAGTGCTGGTGTGCCCTGGTCAAAGTGAACCAGTAAAGTGCATGACTTCTCCATTTCTGATCTCAAATCTTTACGCACAATTCAGACGCTTTGCTTTCAGATCTGAGATATCTGGAATTCGTTTCGATCTGCTGCTTCTGCTCTTGATTGCATCTGAGAATTCTGAAACACAATTAAGGGGAAGCAAATGAATGGGTTAAAATGACAATGTGACAATTGAACTGACGAGCGTTGAAAGTGTCGGGTCGGGATTAATCTCGGATCGTTGTTAACGGGTGAATAAATATGAGAAAAAATTGGGGTTGAAACTGTGTGTATTGGGCCAATCCGACCATGCTCTCCATCCGAAAAGTAATTGTATTTCCACAGAAGATTGTTTGGGCGGTATCCAAATAAACAATTAATGGGTCCAAGCATAGTCTCAAAAGAAGCAATATTTTTTTTTTCTTTTGATACAGAAAGAAATAATAATATTTACCAACAGAGATTAGTCCGAATGATAAGCTGTTCGGTATCATTTAAGCTAGAAAATCTCCGTTGGGAGACTCATCCACCATAGCCAGGTGCGCGACGCTGGTCAGATCCGGATATAGTCAGAGCAAAGCTCTGGTGAACCGGGTAGGCAACACTAAAAAAAAAAAGAAATAATATTTTGGGAAATTTGTTTAAAGAGCTATGTGGGAGCGGATAGTCTAATATAACTCTTGTAGATACAATTTTTTTTTATCTGTATATAATTATATATTTAGTTATGTATAAATACCTTCTATTTTGAATATTTTTACATATAGGTAAAAATATATTATATATAATTACTGTATATTTGGATAGGAAAAAATTATAGAAAAAAAAAATATTATAAGAAAAACTTATATATTTTTTTTAAATTTTTTTATAGTATTCCCTTCTCCCGATTTCTCTCTCACTTTTTTTTTCTTCTAAACGTAGCCTTAAAAAAAAATTATACTCATTAGAGATGAGTTGCACATGTCATATTTTAAAAATAAAATAAAAAATATTTACGTAGTTGAAAAAAATTACCGTTGCTCAAAGAATATACATTTGGGCAATAAATTCTCTAAATAGGATTTTTTTAACAATCTTTCCTAATATTTTTTGTTACAAAAGGCATGTTTATTTAAATTCAGAAAAGGTAAATTTAATTAAACTAAATATATAATAAACATCATTTGGATTAGTTTTAACAAATACTTTCAACTTATTATATAAATAGATTAAATGCAAACAATGCAAATCTTGTTTGGTATCTCTATTGAAAGCTTGAATGAAATATTTGGAGAAAAATAGATTAAATGATATAAATAAATATTTTTTTAAGAGTTAAATCAACTTGATTTTTAAAATAGTCACGTGTATTTTAAAATGGCCTTATCGTTTATATTAATATTATATAAAATCAAAAGTTTGAGGCGTAATCACGTTAAGATCTTACTATGTTAAACAAAGTCAGCGCATTGATGACGGGAAATCTTCAAATACAACAATTATTATTTTACAAATATTGGGTAAAATTCCTTGTTAATTTTTTTTATTAGTGATAAGAACTTATATTAGAGTATTAATATCTTTTTTTTAAAATAAACTTAGAGTATATATGTAGTAGCGATTAATTCCTTCTAGGGATGAAAATAGACCAGGCCAGGCCAAGCCTGTTAAGTAATAATATAGCCTGTACCTGGCCTGTAGCCTAATATAGGCTAATTTTTTATCCTAAGCCTGGCCTGTAAATGTACGTGGCCTGGCCTGAAGCCTGTTAAAATAGCCTATTTTATAATTATACTAACAGACCTTTGCAACAGGCCCTATAACAGGCTTTCATAACAGGCCTCTAAACAGGCCTTCGTAACAGGTCCATAACAGGCTTTTTTATAGATTACATTTTAAAAAATTATAAATAAATTTTTCATAATATTAATCAGTCTAAAATTAATTAATATCTAATCAACTATCAAAACAGTACCAAATAAATAGAACAATTGTCATTACCAGAATATAAGTACAACAATCTAAGCCAAATCAAAATAAAACTATTGGCTACACATCATGACATCTTCAACATAATTTCTTCCTCTTGCTCCAACACCTTGAAAAGAAGAAATGAAATGCATATTATTATATCATAAAACAATTAAACAAATAATAACTAAAAGAAATTGTATTATTTGTACAATACAAAATTTGTACCTTTGATTTCTTCTTTGTACCATACTAATCACACAAATTTGTACATAAAACACAAATCACAGAGGTTATTTCAAGAATCTAAACCCAAAAGGGCATGGGACAACAACCTTATCGTTGCTATAAGTAAAATAAATATACATCTTTGAGATCCCTGTAGTAGATATCAGATTATACTAGTTTACACAGTTACACAGTTGCTATAAGTAAAATAAATATACAGCATGTACTAGGAAGCACGGGAATACTATAAATGTGGTGGTATGCAGGCAGCTACTAAGATGGAACATTTCAACCCAACAGTTATATAATTGAAGACAAAAGAGCAAGCTATAGCAGCACTGAATCTCGATAAATAAATGAAGGAAAAGCTTCACCAACTAATCTTCTTTACTTTCAGAATAATTGTCAACCTTAATAAGAGAATGGGTTCAACGCTAGCTTTACTGTGTAATCACCAGAAATATGAGAGATTTAGGCAAGTGACTGCCATTTCTGAAGGAAAAGCTCGCTCCAATCCAGAGGATCTCTTCACGTTATCAACAGTACTATTCCTCGCCGCACACGCCTGGCCTTGCTCTCTGAAACTCTTGCCCTAACACGTATGTAATATCCATCGATTTAAGTGATTGGGAGGGCAGTGTAAGATTTAGCCTTGTTTTTAAGGCATCTCTCCTCCACCACACCCTGCCCCAAAAGGCAATCCCTACATGACACTCGTAACTGTTTCCCCTCCCTATCTTTCTCTCCATTAATATTCATTGGTTTCTTCCTTTGTTTACACAGTTACTATACGGACGACCCCGCCTGTTGAATCATTCATTACATGTTTCGCTCTCCAACAACACAAATGATAAAACCAAAAAAACAAAGAAGAAGAAGAAGCTGCTTTTCAGAAAATTGTGTACCAGAGAGTGGTAAAAAAGGTTAGAGAAGCAGAGCATAAAAAAACAGGAATGGAGAGCACAGCACTGAAGTAAACGAAGATGATGCAAGAACATTAAATTAGTGAAGGAAGAAGAGAAGAGCGACAAACTGGTGAAGGTTTGAAGTCTGAAGGTGCGCGATCTGTCGGTGCCGCAAGCCACAAGTCACTGAACTCCTCTGAACTCCGGTGCTGCAAGCCGCAAGTCTCTGAGACGCTGAACTATAAACTCCTCTGAACTCCGGTGCCACAATCCACAAGTTGCTGAACTCCAGTGCTGCAAGCCGCAAGTCGCTGAACTCCAGTGCTGCAAGTCGCAAGTCCCGTGAGACTGTGAGACTGAGAGGTTTGCGATTTGCGAATGGAATGAAGGCCTGACTGGAATTAGGGTAGATATTTTGAAATTAAGGTTAAGCATATATGATTTTTTGATAATAAAATTAAAAGTTACGGATAAAATTTACAATAATAAGGTTTAGTCTAGTGGTATAATTATTGAATATTATCTAATAGGTCAGAGGTTTGACACTCAGCTACTACATTATCATACCATATTTATTTTAAATAACAGGCTCAGGCCGCCTGACAGGCTTGACAGGCTTCTTAGAGAGCCTGGGCCTGGCCTATTAAGTGAAACAGGCTTCTACACAGGCTTGAGCCTGTGTAATTTTTAAAACAGGCCAGGCTTAACCAGGCCAAATTTAGGCCAGGTCCCAGGCCCCTGACAGGCCGCCTGGCCTATTTCCACTCCTAATCCCTTCATATCGTATACTTTATGAATGGACTTTAGTGCTCGCTATGAGATTATATCCATACACATCCCTAAGGCTGGTTATTTCTGTCCTGTCTTAAGAAGGATCGGGATGGGACATTATTTGTGTCGGGACGAGACGAGTCTCAGAATGACCCTCGGCTCATCCCATCCCATCCCATCCCGATAGTTATTATTATTTTTAATTAAATACATTATAAGTTATCTAAATATATTCAAGGGCTCTTGGGCCGTGGCAATCTGTGATTGCATATGATGCTTGTGTGCGTCTTTGCCTTCATGTCGGGGCAATGCAATGCATGGAAGCTCCAATGTTTCTAGAAAATGAATGTGCTTTACTAAGGGAGGCATTTGGGTGAGTTTATATTCTTTTCTTCTCCTTCCTTCGACCTCTTGATGTCATCAATTCTATTAAAAGATACTCTCCAGCTACTATTTTTCCTATACTCCTTTTGCATTGTTATCACTTCTAATCTTATTTGGGTTCCATTTCTTTGAACTGTAGATTGCGGCAAGTTTTGTTACAATCAGAGGAGGAACAGATGGTGAAACAGAACTCAGGGCTTTTCTAGTAATGGTGTTGCTCCAGAACCCAAAAAGCTATTTGGCAAGATGAAGGTGCAAGGTAGTTTTTCATGTTGATTGTTTACCATTTAATCATCTACTCTTTGGAGAGTCTTTGTTGAGATGGTTTATACTTTGCAGTACGAAAAGTCAAAATGGCCATGGACCACCCTACTGGTTGTAGCATATCATCTATAAGGACACATAAAATCAAAATGGAATCTGTGAGACACCAATTTAACAACTTACATTCATCATTCTCTTCTAGATGTCGAGCCCTTAGAAGTATGAGATGTGTACAATGTGCACCAGCGAATGGCTCATTGGCAAGACAGAGCTTGTCATATATGCATGCCAATGTTGTGAAATATAGGTGTGTCAAAGAAACTTAAATCCCACATTACTTGGGAGAGTGAAGGCTTAAGTGTATAAATAATAAAATACAATCTTGGGCTAGTAAATGGGCTTAGAAGAGATGTGGGCTCACGCCCACGACAACAGAAAATTCAGTTGAAATCCGACGATTCACCCTGCTCTACATAGAGCATGGTATTGTGCACTTTTTGTGGAAAATATTTTTGGTTATTCTAGAAATATTTTTAAATATGGTTAAATAGAGTCAACATAAATTTGGAGGGTTAAGAGTTTCTTTGGTTAACGTTGACATTATGACCATTGGGAAGAGACTGTTGGCAGCAGAAAGATGCAACCTCGACGTCCGATCGGCTTCAAGCTGTTTCGGGTGAAGGATCGTCTCTTTCAGACTCAACCTGTGTTTCCGTACCTCTTTGTGCCTATAAAAGTAGCACACAGGAATTGCTCAAAACATGTGACAATGGTTGTACTCTCTTTCTCATTTCTTTCTGAGTTTATTTCCTTCCCCTAGATTATGTTTCCTTGTTCCATAAGAAGAATTCATTTAATCTTGGGGAGTGCCTCTTCATCTTGCCGGTTGTCGTAGAATAACTCTTAAAGACAGTGTTATTGGACACGACTCAGATTGGTTGTTTTTTATTGCAAGTGTCGACGCCAACAATCTTAAGAGTTACTCTAGACAATGGACTCTTCCAGTGCTCCTAATGATGCTGGGGACAACAACAACCCAAATGGTCAAAACAATAGTGCCGTTCCTCATGTCTCCATCCCTGTTCCTCGTCTGTTCCCTGATACTTCAAAAATAGAGGTGTTCGATGGCAAGAACTTTAGGCGTTGGTAAGAGCGGGTGTATACTGTTCTTGATATGCATGGAGGGGCAATTACACTCACCGAGTCTGAACCCTCTCTAGATGCTGAGCAAGCCCGAAAAGATGTTTGGACATATGCCAACAAAGTATGTAGACACATATTGATCAGTACTTTATCTAATGATCTGTTCTATGTGTATAATGTCTACAAGGAAGCAAATAAAATCTGGAACTCTTTGATCCTGAAATACACTGCGGAGGATGCTAGGAAACAAAAGTTTATCATTGGAAATTATTATAGATGGGAAATGGTAGACAACAACGATATCAAGACTCAGATTAATGAATATCACAAATTGATTGAAGATCTCAAGGCATAAAACATCAATCTGCCTGACGAATTTGTTGCCAGAATTCTAATTGAAAAGTTGCCAGAATCATGGAACAACTACAAGCAACAATTGAAACAGAAACAGAAGCAACTATCGCTAACGGATCTGATCACTCATATTATTATTGAAGACACCAACCAGAGAACGATTCAAGCAGCAAAGGAGAAAGAGATGATTGCTAAGGCAAACTTAGTAGAAACAAAATCGGGCAACAAGAGGTATGACTCTAAATATAATAACAAGAAACACCAGAATAAACAGTCAGATTACAAATCTAAGAATGCTGACCCCAAGTTCAAGAAGAAAGGCAAATGTTTTGTCCGTAATAAATCAGGTTATCATGCATATGAATGCAAGAAGAGGGCTAATAAGATGAGAAGTGATAATCCTCCTAAGCCAAATATAAATTTAGTTGAAGGAGATGATAATAGTGGTAATGAGGTTATAACTGCAATGATTTCTTAAACTTTTCTTATCTTTGATGTGAAAAAATGGGTGGTAGACTCTGGGGCTACTAGGCACATATGTGTAAATAAAGAGTTGTATTCCTCCTTTGAAGAAGGGGAAGACCACATGTATCTTGTTGATTCTCGATATGCAAAAGTTCATGGGAAAGGAAAAGTGGTTTTGAAACTCACATCAGGGAATAACTTAGTGCTGTAAGATGTCCTGTACGTGCCTGAAGCCAGAGCAAATTTAATTTCTGTAGCTATATTAGGAAAAGCTGAGGTCAAAGTGTTATTTGAATCTGATAAGATCATTATGACTAAGAATAATGTTCTGATTGGGAAGGGTTATTGTAACCAAGGACTATTTGTACCGAGTGTTGATGAGAATAATAATAATGCATCTTCTTCTACTTACATAATTGAGTCTTTTGATGTTTGGCATGCTGGATTAGGTCATGTTAATAAGTCTTACATGGAAAGATTAAAGAAATTTGAGTTAATTTCTGGAGTTAAAATGATATGATAAGTAAATGTGAGATTTATTTAGAAACTAAATTGACTAAGGGAACACACTTATCTATACAAAGAGAAACTGAACTATTATATTTAATCCATACAGATTTAGGAGATATAAAACAAACAAAAATTAGAGGTGGTAAAAGATATTATATTATCTTTATTGATAATTTCTCTAGATATACTAAGGTGTGTTTATTGAGAAATAAAGATGAGGCTTATGTTAAGTTTATTTTATACAAAGCTCAGGTAGAAAATCAATTAAGTAGAAAGATAAAAAGAATTAGATCAGATAGTGGAGGGAAATATTTGTTATTAGATGATCTCTGTGAAAAAGAATGCATAACTCATGAAGTAACTCCTCCTTATTCTCCTGAGTCTAATAGTATAGCAGAAAGGAAAAATAAAACTTTAAAAAAATGATGAATGCCTTACTTATAAGTTCTGGTGCACCTGATAATTTATGGGGGGAAGCTATATTAACTGCATGTTTTTTAACAAAATAGATTACCCCATAGGAAAATAAAAAGAACCCATTTTCATAAGGTTATAAACCAAATCTGAAATATTTGAGAGTGTGAGGGTGTCTTGCAAAAGTTTTATTACCTGATCTAAAAAGAGAAAAATTAGTTCTAAAACTTTTGATTGCATGTTTGTTGGTTATGCTCAACAAAGTGCTGTTTACAGCTTTCTGCTTTTGAAAAGTGATATTTTGGATAAAAATACAATCATTGAAACTAAAGATACAGATTTTTTTTTTTTTTTGAAAATGCATTTCCTTTGAAAGTTGAGCACACTTTACCAAGAATTGAAAATTTCTTTTCCTCTTCTAAACAAATTTCAAATGAAGTTTTGGGTGAGAATTTACGAAGAAGTAAAAGGAAAAGGAAAGAAACTTCTTTTGGAGATAATTTTTTCACTTATTTAGTTGAAGGAGAACCTAAAGATTTTTATGAAGCTATTTCTTCTCCAGATGTAGAGTCTTAGAAAGAAGCTATTAAATCAAAGATTGACTCTTTAAAAAAAATATGGGTTTTGGTATACTTGCCTCCAGGAACAAAACCTATTGGATGTAAATGGGTTCTTAGGAAAAAATATTTTTCTGATAGGTTTGTAGATAAATACAAAGCCAAACTAGTAGCTAAGGGTTATACTCAAAAGAAAAATATTGATTATTTTGATACATTTTCTCCAGTGACAAGGATTTCTTCTATAAGAATCCTTATCGCATTAGCTTCAATTCATAAGCTTTATATTCACCAAATGGATGTTAAAATTGTATTTTTAAATGTTGATTTAGAAGAGAAGATTTATATGGTACCACCTGAATGGTGTATTGTTCCTGGTCAAGAAAATGAAGTTTGTAAATTAATTAAATATTTATATTGTTTAAAACAAGCACTCAAACAATAGCATACAAAGTTAGATCAAATTCTAATAAGTGATGGTTCTCTACTATAGAAGTAGAAAGATGTGTTTATACAAAAGTTGTTGTAAGATTTCGGGCGTACCTTGGATCTTCTTTTGTTCACCGAGATACCCACACGCAACTAGAACACCTTGTATGGACTTTGGTACGTTTCACAACAAATACAACCAAAGAAGAAAAAGCACCGAGAAGCACTGCAAAAAATGAAGGAAGAAAGGAGGAGGAGAAAAATGAATGCATACACTATTTCTACAGAGAGAGAGGCCCACGAATGAAGAACTTTTTACCTTCTCTTCTTCTGTTCCCGTACATACATCTCTAACGGGAGGAGTGGGATACCCATATAACTTCCCACTCCCTAATTTTCCTCCTTTAAAAAATAAATCATTCCCTCCAACAGAGCTCCTCAGATTTGGGCCTAATCCACTATAGGTGGACTGGCCCATTTTCCAACATTTGTTAATAATGATTATGTGATTATATGCCCATATGTGGATGATATGCTTATTTTTTGTACTAGTATGAATATTGTGCTTGAAACAAAAGGTTTTCTTGCTTCAAATTTTGATATGAAAGATTTGGGGTGAAGCAAAATTAATCTTTGATGTTCAAATCATAAGGAATGAAAGGGGTATCTTACTTTCTCAAAAATATTATGTTGAGAAAATTTTGAGAAAGTTTGAACAATATGATAGAAACTCCGTTGAGTTCTCCTTATGATTCAAGTGTGCACCTAAAGAAAAATTTAGGAGACCCAATGGCTCAATCTAAATATACACAGATCATTGGAAGTCTATTGCATTTAATAAATTATACCAGACCTGACATAGCATATGATGTGTGTAGATTGAGCCGATATATTCACTGTTCAAGCAGTGAACATTAGGATGCTCTAATAAGGTTATTGAGATACCTTAAAGACACCATGAATTATTGTATACATTATAGTGGATTTTCTGCTGTATTAGAAAGATACAGTGATACGAACTGCATCTCAAAGTCAGAAGGGTCAAAATTCACTAGTGGTTATGTATTTATTTTTGGTGGTAGTGCAGTCACATGGAAATCATCCAAGCAAATAATTCTAACTAAATCCTCAATGGATTCTGAATTTATTGCTATAGAATTGGCTGGAACTAAGGTTGAGTGGTTGAGAAACTTCTTAGCAAGTATTCCATTAGGTGACAAGCCCACACCATCAATATCTTTACACTATGATAACCAATCTACGATAGCTACGGCTAAAACTAAGACCTTCAACGGTCAAAATAGGTATATTCGATTGAGGCACAATATTATAAAGCAGCTGCTCAAAGACGGGGTGATGTCAATCGATTATGTAAAGTTACAAGTAAACTTAGCGGATCTGTTGACAAAACCCCTGTGGAGAAAATAAATTGTTGAGACATTGAGGGAAATAGTACTAAAGCCAGTTTGATAACTATAGTGATGGCAACTTAATCTTTGTGATTGGTGATCCCATGAAGAAGGTTCAATGGGTAAGAATAAGTCGCTTGTTAGTTCTGCTAGTACTAAAATATTATTATTGGTTCTTTTCTATGGTGTGCGAGAAAGTGTTAGATTGCATAGAGGAGGGTGAGCAAAAGCTCTTAATGATTTTAAATCCCACGGGATGATGTATTATGTGCAGATACACTTAAAAAAATCGCCTATACAAATTAGGCGTATGGCTGCTCTTATGAGATCGTGGTGAAATCTTTAGAGCATTCGTTAAAAACTAGGACACGCGCATGGCCGCCTAATGTGCAAAATCGCTCGATAAACAGTGGAAATATAGGGGTATAATCTGGCTATTAGTACCTCTGGTATACACCCAAGAGGTACTGGTTTATAGTCCATATGACCACTAGAATATCTGTGTACCAAGTATTATCAGTGTAGGTTTGGTTCATTGTCCAAAGAATCACTGGATACTATGATCATATCCATGTGTAACTTAAAGAGTATAGCTTCTTTTGACACATGTGGGGTATTGTTGTGAAATATGGGTGTGTCAAAGAAATCGAAATCCCACATTGCTTGGAAGAGTGAAGGTTCAAGTGTATAAATAATAAGATATAATCATGGGCTAGTAAATGGGCCTAGAAGATAGGTGGGCTCACGCGCACGACAATTGGCCATCAATGGAAAATTTAGTTGAAATATGGAGATTCCCCTTGCACGCGAGATAGAGCGTAGTATTGGGCACTTTTATGGAAAATGTTTTTGATTTTTCTAGAGAATATGCTTAAACAGAAAGTCTTCAAATCCCTACAGTCAACATGAATTTGGAGGGTTAACTATTTCTTTAGTTAATGTTGACATTATGACCATTGGGAAGGGACCGTTAGTGGCGGAAAGATGCGACCTCGACATTTGATCGACTTCACGCTATTTCGGGCGAAGGATCGTCTCTTACAGACTCAACCTGTATTTCCGTACCTCTTCATGCCTATAAAAGTAGCACACAATAATTGCTCAAAACATGTGACAACGGTCGTACTCTTAAGGACAGTGTCCTTGGATGCAACTCGGATTGGTTATTTTTTTATTGTAGGTGCCGACGCCAACAGCCAATACTTGTTACATACATCAGGTGTCTGGACTACTGAAAGCTGGTATGACAACTCTACGGAATAATTCATCATCTTATGAAGTAGTGCCAGGTATGTGAAGATTCAATTATGACTGCTTAGTTCTCATTTGGATTTTTACAGTTTTCCAGATAGCTTGGGAGATGATTTAATTGTTGAAGTTCAAGATTCTACATGGAAGCATCTAGGCCGTGTTCATGTCCAAGTGGATAATATTGCTAATGATCTAGTAAGATTTTCTCCTGCAATTTTCCCATCCAGTTATCATTATTTGTGATGATTAATGATTCTTATGATGAAATGGATATTCAATGTGAATGCACCTATTTTCTCCCTATAATTTTGGGAATTTTCCGGTCCCATCCTAAACCCGTTCTAGTCCTGGTCGAGATTGGGACAACCTCGGGATAGGATGCAAAATGTGTCCTATGTCCATTCTCGAGACATGACATGAGATGGGGGTGTCCCGATCTCGACCTATCCTATGAACATCCCTATACACCGCAATAGATCAAACTCCTAACTAGATACTTAAAAAATTTAATTAAGTGCTAACTGTGATATGCTTTATAGTTTAGAGTATTGATATTTTATGACTTTGTTTGTATTAAACTTTTTCACATCATTTTTGGTTTTTACCGGTAAAAATCGTGAAGGGGGAATTTTCTCCAATTTTACTTATTATTTAAAAGAAGGAGAAAGAAGAAGAAATAAAGAAATTAGAATAGGAAAATTTGGGAGAGAAAGGCGGAAACGTAACGGACAATGGTCAAAGGAGAGTGCTAAATCCAATGCGCGCATTACTGAGTGACAAAGACCCGCTACCCGCACTACACGGCGGCTTCCCGATTCCCTTGTTTCACACTTTCTTTTTCCTTTTCTATACCCCAAAGGAAACTAAGGAAGAAGAATTGGAGAGAGGAAATTAAAATGGTTAAGTAATATACTGAGGGCAGGGAGGGAGTGATTCGAATGGTTGATGATGAGGCGTTGAATCCAATGCTCTGATCTTCCCACGTGTGTGAGAAGTGAGGAGTGACAAAGACTGACTACCGCACTCCCCGCCTCTACGATTTGATGATTCCACTCACATTATCGTTTTTTCCACGTCTTTATATTCTTCTTTCTCACGTTATCCAAACTCAAATTCAAACTTTATTATTATCTTCTACTTCATCCTCTTCGTTTTGTACAGGTCAATTGTATTAAAAAAATAAAAAGTACAACGGCTAAACCTGTTAACAAAAAAAAAATATTAACAGAATAAAATTGAATGATTTTTACAAAGAGAGCAAACCATATATATCAAATTAAAAATTAAAAAAATATATTTATAAAATAGTTTTTTTGTAAAATTAATTTTTTTACAAAATAGAGTGTACAAATTGAAGTTTAAATAAAAGTAAAATTTCATATCATAATTTATATTTCGATACTTTTTTAACAAAAAATTTAATTTGATACACTAAACTTTGTTTGATGATATAAAAAAATTATGACAAACGAACCTTTGGGATCTGAATCCAATCATGTCCTAAATTTCTCAAAATATTTTTTAAAAATAAAGTAATTTATTCAAATTTTATTTAATTAGTATTAGTACATAAAAATTATACTTCCTTTGCTCATAAATACAAAATTTAGATTAATATAAAGTTGATATAATGATATAAAGTCTAGTTAGATCCCTTTAGATCTCGTGTTCAATTTCTAAACACTTAAAATTAATATACCTAATAATAGGATCTAATTAACTATTTTCTCATCTTTCCCTCTATTACATATCCCTAATGCCAAACACCAAACAAACCTTCAGGATAGTATGGAGTACTTAGTTATTTTAATTAGAATAAATAAATATAATTGTAGGTTGTCTTTTATCACAAAAAACTGTTGAATACATATGTTGATTCTAAGAATAAATATATGCTCATATAAAGTATTAAACTAAACATTGTTTTCAGCCAGAGAGCTGGCGGCGAAAAGTATCAGTATCCTTTGGAAGTGAAACAGGTATTTTCATATTTTTTTTCGTCTAATCGGGGTTAAACTTAAAACCTTGAGATCTGCATCGATATTCGGGATCTACAGCTTCTTCATCTCACTCATTATTAAAATCTTACTGTTCTATTAAAATATAGGGTTTTTGCACTGAAGAATTTCGTGCATGAATTTTACTTCCCAATTTACTTTTTTGGTTAATTTATATTGTGTGGCCATCGGTTTCAGATCTGGGATTTTACCCAGATAACGATAAATTAAGGATTGGTCCTCTTCCATCAGTATTCAACGGTTCTTTCTCAAATCTAATCCATCAACTATTCAACATTACGAGCGACAGGGCGATTACTGAATTGACAACATGTTTATATTTTATTATTGATAGCGAATCCTAAACAACAAAACAAATCCACGTTAGAGGTTAGGCAGCCCATGATTTTTATCGAAAAGTGTCGGTGGTGTGTGAAAGGATCTTCTGCTCTTAAAGAAACAAAGAAATTTTGGTCTTTGACGCTCTCACTGGTGGAGGGTGTACGTTCTCTTTCTTCCTCAATTTTTGGTTAAGCTTCCCATTTCAGCTCGAAAAGCTTTCTTCTGGGTCTTCATGCTTCGTATTTTCCCTTATGCTGCTTAAAAGCTGAAGTTTACGCTTCTTTCTCTATTCTGATCTTCGCTCACTTACAGTGAGTCTGAGACCCAGAAGAATTTACAAGATCCAAAAGGAGGAAGACGCACAATGGGATTTGATTTGAAGCAAGTGGTGGCCGGTGTGCTCACCCTCACAATGTTTGTGATGCTTGGCAATATGATCAAAAGGGACCATTTTGATTCGGTGGAAGTAAGTAAGACTTTATCTCACTCATATTGTCTCATCCACCACAATTTTCTTTTCAGCCATCTTAGCTGACTTGTTCTCTGTCTATCTCTCAAAGTTGGTGTCTCGATCCACTTAATCTTGCAAATGGTGTTGAATTTTCATTTGCATTTTTTAGTTGTTATTCAGCAGAAATCATTCCGGATGTCATGGTTAAAGTGGAGTGAGCGAGGTGTTGAAGCCAGATGAGTTCATT
Source organism: Leucaena leucocephala (assembly GCA_037074615.1). NCBI lineage: Eukaryota > Viridiplantae > Streptophyta > Magnoliopsida > Fabales > Fabaceae > Leucaena > Leucaena leucocephala. Next base: position 16,883,492 of record CM073555.1, on the reverse strand, counting down.
TGACATGAAACTGAAGGATTTTAATCGAACCCATTATTATGTATATCCAGATGAAAGCGAGAGCAAGTAGAGATGATAGATCTTAGTTTATAAACAGGGACACAGTAATTGAATGCCCATTGGCCGAGACGTGATAAATACTAATTTCTACGTCGTTAATTTTTCGATAGAATAGTGATTACCTTTTCAAAACGGCAATTTACTTTTGTGAGTGCCAGTAATTATGATTCTCCAGTGACTATGAAATCATTGGTTGACTATTGATGTTGCATGAAATGAGGGAAATGGGGAAAGTTTTGTGAGAAAATGGGATTGTGTCCCTAACCCTAAACCATAATAATTGAATCTCAGAATAAGGTATAGTGCAAGCTCAAGTCAGCTAATTAGGCAAATTCTAGGCTTTCTTTCATTCTCTTATCCCATACACTATCACTCCATGGGATTTTCTTAGCTTGCCAGATTCTTTGCTTTTGATCCTTTCAACCGGATAATTTTATGGTTATGGTTAATTAACTTATTTTTCACTTAAATTACTTCGTTTTTGAATTTCAAGGATCAACTTCCAGGAGGAACCGAGTCGGCTAACTTTGAGAACACGAAGTTTGATGCTACTCATGTGAAGAAGAGTATTGGGCTTTGGACTGGAGATGCTGACGAGCTAAAAGCATGCTGGGTTAAACCATCTATGGGTAAGATTTGACTTTTTAAGGATCCCAAATCATTGAGTTCATATAATTTACTTGCACAAAATTACCTGTGCTCAATCAATCTTTTCTCATGAATTCTTCTTTTGGCTTGCTGGCAGACGATGTAGAGCAGACTGAAGGCTTTGTTACTTTTTCTTTGACTAATGGCCCTGAGTATCATATTTCTCAGGTATCTGATTCAATCATTCTGTTCAACTCATAGTGGGAGTCCTTTGTATCAAATACATATCATTTTGCATGCTATTTTTCAAATTTCTTTTCTTTTCTTTTTATTTGCTTTTAGGCCAACCTCAAAAGGTTTTTTCCCCTATCCTTTCTGTATTTCTTTGCTCAAAAGGATTTCATTGCCCTCCTATCTTGTATTTTGTTTCTGTCCAAGTAAAGTTTTCTTTTATCACACTCTAAATGAAAAGGTTCTCAAGTTCTCTTCTTTTTAATCCCCGCCTCATCACTAACTTCAATATGATCCATTCGGTTAACCAACTGATAATATGCTTGTTCGTTATGTTATATTTTAGTCAACTGATGGATGATGATACAATTGGTTCATTCATTGGCGTGCCTTCTCAATATATTTCTTTATCTAATTATCATTTTTATCTTAGCCTCACCATTGAGTTCAATACTTTTCAAGATTGATAGTGTTTTTGTTATTCTTTTTCTTTCTTTCCCCGCTAATTTCAGCTGCTGCTAGAGTCTGTAGTTTCATTTCTTATATTCATTACTTATCTGGTAATGCTTGGTTCAGATTGCAGATGCTGTAGTTGTTGCTAGACGTTTGGGGGCAACACTTGTTCTCCCTGACATCAGAGGAAGCCAACCTGGTGACAAGTGGTTAGTGTTGACTTCCATTTTGTGAGAGTTTTCATATGGTTCGCCAAAGCCTTTAAGGAGGAACATGTTAATTATTTTAATCATTGTTCCTTATTCTAACCTCCATCTGTCTTAGTTAAAGTGGTTTTTACCAGGCACTTCTCTGTTTTCTGTTAAGTGACCATAATCTTATTGCTTGCTTCTATTTCTGCTATTATCCTTGTTATCAACCAAGATACTTGAGCTACTTAAGCAATATAGCGAGACTGATTAACATAACCTTTTTAGCTGATAACTTTCTCCCCTTATGCCTTCTCATAAGAAATGTTTGGCATATTTTAATTCACATCCCTCTTGGACATCTAGCATTAGTTGTATTGCTGATATAACTACTTTTGCTATAATGGAACATCAAGTAAATAGTAGAGATTTCAGTTTGTGTTTGTCTATAACTTAGAGATAATTTGATTGAAATGCCTGGAAAAGAAGTTGGCTCATCCGTTCTGTTTTTTTAATAAAGCTCTATCTTTCTATCAATGCCAGCCATATATAACTGTTCCCCTTCCCAATATATAGAGCATCACAGGCTCTGAGGAGGCCTTAGAATCCCAGGCTGGGATGATGTAAGATTCTCGATTGATTAAGGACCAGTTATCAACTTCTCTATTCCCCTATTGCAAGTTTGCCTTGGAAATGCTTTATCGTAGATGAGATGAATGGGACTCAAGATATTACATTGTTGAATAGCTCGCAGTTTAACTCAATTGAGTACTTGTTCATGACTAATGGACTTGATGTGTCCAGGAACTTTGAGGACATTTATGACGTTGATGTGTTCATGACAAGCATGAAGGAGGTGGTTAAAGTAGTAAAGGATTTTCCCGCTCAAATATCAACTCGGAGTCTTGCCGCTGTGAAGGTCCCTAATAGAGTTACTGATGACTACATAGCTGAACATGTTGAGCCAATATATAGAACAAAGGGAAATATAAGGCTTGCAACTTACTTCCCTTCAATAAACATGAGAAAGGAAGGAAATGCAGCTGATACTGATTCTGTTTCATGCTTAGCAATGTTTGCAAGTTTAAAGCTACAGCCAGAAATGAAGGAAGTGGTTGATTCAATGGTAGAAAGACTAAGAACTTTGAGCCGAAAGTCCGATGGCCAGTTCATAACTGTGGACTTGAGGGTTGAGATGTTGGATAAGAGGGGTTGCCAAGGAAGTGATGATGATGGAGCTAAAAGCTGCTACAATGCACAAGAGGTTGCAGTATTTTTGAGGAAGATTGGTTTTGACAAGGATACTACAATTTATGTGACTCAATCAAGGTGGCATAACAGCCTTGATTCTCTCAAGGAAATGTTCCCCAGAACTTACACAAAGGTGAGATTTCAGCCAGGACTTTTTCATGCATTACATCAGGAATTGAATATAGTAATTGGGATACTCATATGAGATTATACAACTTTCATGTGTTTTTTTTTTATGTCAGATTAAAAACACTCTTTGCTTCTGAAAACAAATGCAGGAAGGCATCATGCCTGCGGATAAAAAGATGAAGTACCTGGATTCCGAAGGTTCCGAATTCGAGAAGGTGATCGACTTTTACGTGACTTCTGAGAGCAACGTATTCGTACCAGCAATTTCGGGTCTGTTCTATGCCAATGTAGCTGGCAAGAGAATTGGTTCTGGTAGAACTCAGATATTTGTCCCAGCTGATATTGTAGATTCATCTGCTTCTCCCTCCAAGTTCATCTCCCCTTATGTCTCCAAGAAAAACCACTTTGCCTATTCTTGTTATTGCTAGTTTGGTGTGAGAAGATAATTAAATGTATTGAAGCTTTCATCATCAAAGATGGTTTTGCTTCTCCAGTGATTAGTTTACTCAATGAAGGTTGGAATATAGGGTCCTAAAACCACCTACCGGAAATTTCAGTGTTAATTTTCCCCCCTTTAAATTATGTTGACTCTTTTTTTTTTTTTTTTGCTGCTTTAAATTATTGTTCGCTTTATCAAAGTCACTGTCATTTGATGTGTACACAGTGCTTTGTTTTAATTTTGTTCGGCTCTTTATTTTGGATCCTTAAATCCAATTTCAACATGTTCTTTTCTGTCTATTGAATTTTTACTCTTTCCTGTCCTTTCAAGGGCTTCTACACATTCACATTCCATTTGAGAAATTATTGTGTGCACTAAGTGCACCACGTAATTTGTGCACTATCCTATGAAAATAGGACACATCACTCTCATTAAATCCTCCGTGTCACCTCTCCTCTCTCCACATTTAAATAGTTTAAAATATCTCTCCAATTCCCCTCTCTCTCCTCCACTTAATGCGCTATCAAATCTATTTCTCAAAATATTTTTCTCTCTCCACCATTCTTGCGTCATTATCATATCCTTCATCCCTGCTCCATTTAAATCACTGAATGAGATCCATAAACTTAAACCTCTTTCATCCTCTCACGATGATAGAGAGCATCCCGAAGTTGCTTATGAGCCCAATGACGCCTGAGAGAAACTAAAGAGGGACGAGGGAGCGTACAAGAATTCTGAGCACCTCCTATGAAGAAATTAGCAGAAAATAGAGCATGGTCCAGAATAAGAAAGGCACGGAAATTGGAATGGAGAAGGAAGCCATTATTGATGGTTTGAAGGAGAAGGCAAGATGGAACAAGCTGGAAGAGAGAGAGTGAGAAAGTTTCTTAAAAAGTGAATAGGAGGAGAGCAGAGACGGAAGACGGGAGGGGGAGGGGGAGGGGGAGGGGGGGGGAGTTTTTTAGAAATTAATTTGAAAGAGCATTAAGCGGAGGAGAGAGAGGGGAATTGAAGATATATTTTAAATTACTTAAATGAGGGGAGGCGAGAGATGACACGTAGGATTTAACGAGGATGAGATGTCCTATTTTCAAAGGATAGTACACTAATTACGTGGTGCCCTCAGTGCACACAAGAATTTCTCCATTTATTAATTTTTTCGCCTAATATTCTGAGTAATTATAAAACTTCTCAACCAATCAACAAAATCCTTCTAAGTACTTTTACTGACGGGTAGTTTTAATATTTTACAAAAAAGAGCTAATTTTAACAAACTTTAGTATTCTAAGTAAAGTTATTAGGTAATGATCATAATAAGAACGTGAGGGAGTATAATTTATACTATAATTTTTTCAAGAGACGACTCATATTAACGAGGTTAATTACTTATAATATGATAAATTAAAATTAAAATTTTTGATAAAAAAAATATATTTATATTTAATTTAAATTTTGATAGGATTGCTTTATATAAAAATAGAACTAATAAAATAAGTTGATTCTGTAGGTCCAATTTGTCAAATACCCATTAAGAGGTGGATTTGAGGTTGACATTTTGTTAACTCATTCCCACCACATCTAACTCACCGATTGTAACTAGCTAGCCTACGGGTTTGCTGGCCAACCCACTAACATATTTATTTATTTATCTTTTAAAATATAAGGCCTCTAAATTTTAACTATATAAGTAAAATCCCTAAGTTAAGTGCCTGACTCCATCTTCATGTTGATGGTATTAACCCAACTTTCAACAATTTTCAGGTTGAAGGTATTAAGGCAATTGAATATAATATTATTGATATTAATTTTGTGCTTTCTGTTTAGAATAATTTCATATTTTACTAAAGTGTGACTATAATATTAATTGTAATTGTTATAATTTGCATTTGGATACTGTTTAATTTTAAATTAAGTCTTAAAATAAGTCTATTAGTTATGTATATATTAATTTTGTTAAACAATCATCTATTTAAAAAATAGCACTCTTTTTTTTTTAAAAAAATAATTTTCAGAGAGTAATCAGACCATAGCGGGTTAGCTTACTAGCACACAAGGCGGGCTTGGATTGGTCAAAAGATGGGCTCCAGAACCTGCCTCGTCTAACCCACAAATTATAGCTGGCTAACCTCTTTTCCGAGCTCTAATAAGAAGATATCTATATTTTGATGAAATAAAAAAGAGACGGCTACCAAAAAAAAAAGAAAAAACTACCACATGGAAATGATCGTCAGTTTTTGAGTGTCTTTTTTTTTTTTTTTTTGAGTGTCTTGAAAGCCATGGGATTCCGACAATGCCATAATGTATAACAGTAAAACTGTACACAACTCAATTATAAAAGGGGGACAGATATATATTATACATAATGATAGCTAAATGCTTCAGAAATTCCGAACACATTCTTGTTCTCGTTTTTCATGTCAAATAAATTTACAGTGACACATGGACATGGAGTAGTAATCCATAAGTGCAGACAGACTCAGGTCAGAAGCATGAAACCATGAATTTGTGTGATTCTCTGATAATCTTAATGTATTTACAGATCATCCGAAAAGTCTGCACTAAACCAATTAATCTTAGACAGATTATCAATTTTCACTTCACTTGCTGGTTAATTAGGAGCAGGAGTTTTTGATCTCTTGAATCGTATAAGCATCTTCTTGAAAGTGCTAGACAATGGTGTTTTTGGAACTGGAATGAACTTTCCAAGCACAGAAAGAGGCCAACTGTAACAAGCCAAAAGCTGTTGGTCACAACAAAAATGACACCAACTATTGTGAGCTGAAACTTAGATACGGTATAAAATAGCGGACTTCACTTCTATAAAATAGGACCCACTACTTCCTCCTCTAAATGTCAAAACTAGATAACTTATACTAAGAAAATTAGTTAAATTAATTATTTATAACAAGGGTTAATACAAATTTTAGTCCCTCAAGTTTGTATAAATTTTATTTTAGCCCCTCAATTTTTAAACCATAAGTTTGGGTTCCTCAAAGTATATTTTAGATAAAAAAAACTTAATGAACCAAAATTAAAATTTATGCAAACTTAAGGTACCAAAGATTAATATAAACCCTTATAACAAATATGTCTTTAAGACTCAATCAGATAGACATGTAAAAAAATGTAATTAATAGGGGTAGTTTAGAAAAAATTTATAAATTTAAGAGGCAAAGTAGATTGGGGTCTTGTGTTTATAACTAAAACAAACCTTCTAATTAGTTTCTATATTTAAGATTGGAGGGAGTATTATGTATTTATCTCTTTTCTCAATTTAGGTGAAGTCACGGGAATTCAATTTGTAAATACATAATTAAAGGATAATACTAGGATTATATTGAAATGAATGAACCAAACCTGACGAGACCAATGATAATAGAAACGACCCACATCTGCCAATCAAGCCTCACCGTGCTAGTGAACTTTCCAAGGAACTCGATAATGATTACCTAACAGATATGTAAGGAATTAGAAAAGCATGAATATGCAGATGTCAACAATCAAAACAAACAAACAAGACAACCACAGAAAATGATTATTCACCTGAAGTACAACGGTCATTCCCACAATTCCCACAAAGAGACGGTTCTTGGTCACTCCAGTGAATACGTTCATTTGATCCGGTTTTCGAGCATTGAACTCGTTGAAAATCTGTGTGTTCAAGCAGTCTAGTGAGAATGGGATGAAGTGACAAATTCTTGCACTGTATGATTGAACCCATTAAGAAGCATTCGACATATATATATCAGTTGAACATGGAAACAAATCCTACCACACAGCTAGAATTTCTGAAGATGCAAGGGAGATTTGGTTCCATTGACATTTGAATATTTCATATTTAAATTTAAAATATTCACTTACTTGGCAGAGGACAAATGCATTGAAAATCAATGTATTCTTCAGTTGCAAGGTTTCGGCTGCAGAGTCACCACGGAGAATACTTTCTCCACCAAAATTAAGAACAAGGAGAACCGCAATTTGATATACAGCCTACAATGACAAATAAAAGATCAACCCAAAAATCCATGCCTCCAATTATATAATAACCTTACAAAAGTTTTTTTTTTAAAAAATTACCTGCACAAGCAAGTTCCTCCACATGTCATTCGTTATGAGAGGTTCCCTGCAAACCAAACACAAAATCATAGTGAGACTGAGTATCCAAAGATCAAATCAAGCATATTTAACTCTGAGGATGCAATAGTGAAGATGAGACCATTTGAAATTTAACTAAGCTAACTCTTGTATTAAACTCGTGAGTTATTGCCCAACACGTGCGCGCATGTGTGTCTGTGGGCAAGCTCCATGTAATGTTAGGGGCATTCATTTATAAAAATTCTACCACATATTAGAAAGCCAGTCAATCCAAACCTTCGACCAACTGGTGGTCTGTGCATAAGGTGGTCAGTAGGCGGTTCCGTAGCAAGTGCCAGGGCCCCAAGTGTGTCCATGATAAGGTTAAGCCATAAAAGCTGTAACAAGAGCGTACACATCAGAATGACAGAAACCAACACCTATGTATTTCATCAATCATTCTTGTGTCATTTACCACTAGTTAAATATCAGTCTTCATTCATACAGCAGATGAAACTGTAAAGCCGAAAATTTATATGGAAAAATTAGGATTCAATTTTTTAATGCCTAATTTTCATCCTGACTTCTTATAGTTAGATATATTATAAATAAACAAAAACTGCTCTTAAGCCCTCTTCTAACAAGCTTACGCTAAAGAGTTTGGTTCTTAACATGGTATAAGAGCTTTCATGGTAAAGGAAGTCAAAGGTATGATCCGTTCTGTCCCCCAATTCTCCCAAATAAATTAAATTTCACAAAATGTGGTGCTGTTTCACTTTGTCCATGCTTCAAAGCCAAAGGACTTCGTTTTAGTGGTGTGTAACAGTATATTGATAAAAAGAACCATCCCTAAGCCTTCTTTTAACAGTTTAAGTTTTTGAGAGATGCGAATCCTCACTCTTATATCAAGCTTTGAAGAGTAAAATGTGTATGTGATGCTAGATGTAGTTTAGCTCATGATTATAGAATAGACAATGAAATATTGAATACAACAGGAGAAGAAAGAGGGACCTGCACTGCATTTAAAGGAACATCACCCGAAGAAACTGCTGCCACAACATTTATCGCAAGAGCTGCTACATTAACCGTGAGTTGGAACTGTATAAATTTCTGAATATTTGCAGACACAGAACGTCCCCAGCGGACCACCTAAAGGAAGAATGAAGTAGACTACTTAAACCAGTTACGGACTGGACCAATTAACTGTAGACTACTGTGTCAGAGTGATAGTGAACAAAAGTGAAGCCAAAACTAAATCATACCATGGTAAAATGGTTAAAAGAGAAAATGTACATTATTACACCTCAGATCACTAGGCAGATATAGACCTAATTTTTTTTAAAAAAAAAAAAAACCATACGTTCACTCAAATTCTGCGCACCTTCACAACTGACGCAAAGTTGTCATCCAGGATTATAATATCTGAACTTTCTTTTGCGACTTCAGTTCCAGAAATGCCCATAGAAAGACCAATATCTGCCTAAAATACAAAATAAAATAGTAGAACATGACATCAACTATGAAAAAAAGTTAACAATAATGAACTTTGGAACACCACCTCAATAAAACAAAGGAAGGCACAAGAAGAGACAAAAGAAAGAATTTGATGCTACCGACAACTCTAATACACTGCACTTTACGATAAAAATTCACCAACCTCTGCTAAATGTTGGGCATAGTGGCATATTTGGTCAAGGTTGCTATTGTATGGAAAACACTGAGTTAATCACATGATTCAATTTTTATCACATGATGTCATCTCCTGACCATTCTTTAAAGGGTTGGGAGATGGGGCGCTTGTAAAGCCAAAATGCTAATCGGTAAGTCATGATTATAGAAGAAAAAGAAAGTGTTTGTTCACAGGAAAGCATGCCTCAACTCACAACTCGCGGCCCTAGTATTCCAAAATTCAATAATCTCATGTGAAATTTTGATGCGCTCAAAACGTTATCAATGGCTCAACACTGATTATTCAATAATAAAATCAACAATCATATAGGCAAGCTTCATGAAACTAAAGTCATGCTTGCATAAACACATTTAAGAAGCTTTGTAACATCACTGGACCAATAACACAGAACTGCATGTCGGCACATAGACCGCATCTAGAAAGAAACTTTTCTGTTTGATGCAATCAGTTATGGAAGGTTCAAAATACAAAGATGAAGTGATTCAGTAACAAATACATTTCATCTTTCCAGGTTGTTTCTTACACAACTAGAAAAGTCACAAAACTTGGAAGGAACATCAAGTCTCAAGATTGCATACCCAAGAAATATGACAAACCTCATGAAGTGCGGGAGCATCATTGGTGCCATCTCCAGTTACAGCAACAACCTCACCCCCTTTACGCAGTGCTTGAACAAGTAAAAGCTTGTCACTTGGAGAAGACCTCCCCATCACCTATACATATTATGCAAATCAAGATCAGCAAGTAATCCAAACCAGAGATGTCAAAGACAGGAATTATGATCAGGATGGCGTAATTTTTTGTTAGAAAATTATTGTTAAATGAATACCATTCCTTTAATAAATATTTTCAGCTAATGCACAGAACAAAAATCACAATGAGAGGGTCATACTGTTATTTGTTTAGCAACTTCTTCCCTTTCTTGTTCAGATAATTCCCGGAATGTCTTTCCTTCAATGATAACTGGTTCAACAGCATCTAAATGTGAAGCCAGTATACCACACTCCAAAGCTATTGCCTTAGCCGTTTGAAGATTGTCTCCCGTAACCATGCGCACCTGAATTCACAAATATCCGATGCTTTGGACTTAATCACATTTTTTTCTTATCCCTCAAGCTTTTAAGAATATCAGAAATCATATTTTGACATTATCCTTAACTGGTTCCACATTAAACTAAAATTTACATATAAACTTCATGGGTTGATTTGAGAACTATATCATCAAACAGGAAAAAAATTAAAATCACCTTAACACCAGCTTCAGTGCATACTGCCACTGCATCTTCGACACCAGGGCGACAGGGATCCTGAACAAACAGATCATTGTTTGCTTAGATGAAGAATGAAACTGGGTTATTCATAAAGAAAAGGCAGCAACTGGTGCTGAAGCATGATATAAATTTACTCCATATGCACTAGTAAAGAATATTTTAAAGCGCATAACCCGTCCCCATTCTGTGTGGATTGGAAAGCATGCAGCTATAATGGTTTACAAATATAATTAAACATACATCAATGCCTTTACAGGAATCATTTCCTTATTGTAAATACACAGGTAAGCTATGGGACAAAATAAAATGCTACCAATTTCATGCCAGATAGCAGGAGAGCCTTGAAATTTACCTTTATACCAACTATAGCAAGCAAAACAAGCTCATCCTCAGGTAAGGACCACTGGGCCAAATCCTCCTCATTAGAGGGAACTTTGTCCAATTCATATGACCTGTATGCAATGGCAACACACCGCAAACTGCGAGCAGCCATGTCTTCAATGGCTGCATTGAAGAAGTCCTGGAAAAGATATGTAAAGGAAACATTACCCAATTACCTTGAAAAAAAGAAGATAGGATTCTCAACTGCTCTCAGTTGCTTGATTGCTGAAAACAAATTCAGTTTCTGTAGCATTCATTATACAATTTCCGTGCAGATTGAGTATCTTGAAAGTTGAAACAACAATAAAACCATATATATGCATAGAGTGATTCAACTGTGGCGTGATTCCATATATTTTTCAAGAAGTGTTTGTTATTAGCTATATAAAAAACTGTCTCATCCAATTGATCAATGCCATGACCTTCTCTCCCCATAAACATTATAGGACTACACTAGGAAACTGCTTTTTCTAACCTTCTCTTCTTCAATAGAAAGCAAGCTACCATTTGAATCAAGATATTGAGTGCATTTTCCTAGTACTATCTCTGCAGCGCCTTTCCAATGTATATGTACTGTGGAGTCCACATTCTAAACAAGAAATATTATTTGATTAGCATGGAAGATAATGGCATATGATACAATAAATGAAGAGATGAATCAGTAATGTTTTTATCAAATAATTACTTGCTTCAGCAAGACACCACCTCGCTTTTTCTCAGAATTGAAGGGAAATACATGGAGAGGTGTTGAATTTGATCTGATAAGATCAAAATCCATTCCCAACTGCCAAGTAGATTCAAGAAAAATACAAAGATTCAGCATAAAATCAATTCAATAAAGTGAAAGAATATGTTCTAATGATACCTTAACTGCCCAAGAAAGGATTGCCTTTTCTGTAGGAGACCCTGAAACCTCAGTCTCTCCACCATCCTAAATGAAGTCACAAAAAGAACATGATGCTTACTGGATATTAATACCAGAATTGAGACAAATACCAAAAAGTAACCATGTCTGTAAGGAAAACAGTTATAGAGGACAATAGCACTGGTATGAAGATATTTCTGTCTGCTTATAGGTAACAACTGTTCACCATTGAGACTATCGCAGCCCCACAATGGTAATAAAGAAACAATGATTCTGATCTATTTCTCATCTGTCAGTTTATATTATGTGTTCAATTACTTTCAGATTTATGCGCATCTGGCAACATGCCACAGGCACACTGATATGCTATATATTTTTTTTGGCCAATAACTGATATGCTATATGGGAAACATGATTGCAGTTCAGAACTTAAGGGCTATTCCTAACCCTAACTCAAATTCTGTGCCTTCAATCAATGCATATAAATGTAATGAATCTTTGGTGTCAGAGTATTCTTCTCTACACTAGTCAAATTGAACACCTTATTGAACTGACTTTTCCTGGAAGAGAGATTCTGACCCAGCATTCAATGACCAACCTATATGCATTATATCTGTCAACCTTACTTCTTTATCTTTCTACAAGTTGTTATTGTGAGAGATACTAGAGATTTCAAAATTTGTCTCCACTCTTCTCACAAATCCTGACAGTCTGTATAGTGTTTTGAAGCACAGGCACTACTATATTAATTTCAGATCTCCTGAAAATAAATTACATATATAGATTCGTATGTAGAATTATGTGTGTACTTATGACCATGTATTGTCCTGTTTGGAGAATCACAAGATGTTGTTCCTTGAACAGTAACCCCAACAAAAATCAAGAGAAACGGCAAGTATTAAGCCCAAGATTTTCCTTGGTTGTTTTGATACCAAATACAAAATATAAAAGGGAACCCCAAGATACTGTCACTGAATTAAGTAGAAAGGAAAACCTTAGGCACAAAAACAGTTCCAGTTGTATTCTGTGCAATGCCCTCTTTTATCAAAGATAAAACTTCTGAATTCAACTTTGATGAGTCATCAGGTGAATTCAGTTTCTTCCTCCCAACGCATGCCTCAACCACAGTCATCTATAATGGAATAAAATAAGTAACCATTAAAACCTCATAATTCAAGATTTTAAATTAAACTAATTAAATGCAGAAACCTGTTGCTTTTTTAACAAATTGAAAAACTACTAGACAGACTATGCCTATTTCAGGATATGGACAAATTATATGCACAAAAGTGGTTCTATCAAACAGTTGAGGTCATTGATTATGCACATGATCTGCTAAAGAGTTCCTTATCTATATTTTCCCACATCAACTTAATGCATCTTCTTTATTCAAACTAGACTGCAGCCTTGCTCTTGTACGGATTACAGAAATGAAAATTTTTGCTTCAGGGATTATAAAACTGTGCGGTGTTCATCTAATATTAAGTTATATTATTTCAATTCATGGAGAACATCTTGCATGTTATTTGACAATAACATTTAGGGTGCAATGAAAGGTGAAAGGAAAGGGGAAAGAGAAAAGGGGAGGTTTACGGAAAGAAGTGAAAGAATAGTCAATTCAATCACATTCACTCTTATTTCATGTCCATCATCTGTGCTACCTACTACTATTTATAGGCTACTATTTTATAATACTGTTCATAATATCCTAACAATAGTAACTAATAGTAACTGTCAATACTAACTATATTTTTTATAACACACAGGTTGTGACTGTAAGTATGGGGCTTCAATAAAATATAAGTAGTCATCAGCAAGATTAAATTATGGCCAAACTCCATTTAGACTATCCTAACGTCCTACTGTGGAACCCACCTGATTCAAGGTTAACGTTCCTGTTTTATCACTGCAAATTGTTGTTGCACAGCCCATAGTTTCACAGGCCGAAAGCCTTCGCACCTGAATATCTGTGGTTATTAGAAACAGAAGTTCTAAAACTAATTGATAGAAGAACTGCAAAACTAAAAACGTTTTGGTGATTGGAGAATAATAAAATGAGATTTACCAAGGCCTTGTCTGCCATCATTTTCCGCATTGAGTATGCCAGGCTGTCATGAGAGCCAAGATTAGAAATTAAAAAAATTTCAAAAATTAAAGGACATATTCAGAGGCCTAGTATTGACGCATCTCCTATTCCAGAATAAAATCCTCTTGTAGTCCATTCTTACGTTAAGGTAACAGCCAATGGAAGACCTTCAGGAACTGCAACAACCACAATTGTGACCTGTACAGCTCTTTATTTTAGTTTCAAAAAGATACAAAAGAAGCAGAAGATCTTGAAGTACAAAAACAATTCGGAAAATTCACTTACTGCAATAGTAAAAACTTTGACAACCCCATCTATTGCACTACTGATACTCGTCTGGCCAGCAACAAATTGGACATTTCCATCCACATCTTTCGTGTTTCCAGTAAAGTATCTACAATTCCAAAGTCATATCACAGCCAGTGAGAGATGGCATAAAATCTGCTCTAATTATCTATAAAATACAAAAAAAAAAAAAACATCTAATTTTACCTGGCCAATAGGACCACTAGCACAACAACAGCTACTGTAAGACCTATCATGCCGATAAAAGTTGCAACTCCATTCAAACGTACCTATGACATATCACCAAAAGAAAATTTAACGTTTAGCATGTAAGTTTCCATAAGGTACAACAACAGCCTTTTCTTTCTTTGTTTTAGATGGATCAGGTGGAACCTGCAATGGAGTCTCTTCTCCTGTATCTTCAGAGATGCTTGCCATCAACAATCCCCACTCCGTATTGATACCAACCCCAGTTACCTACAGATAGCAGTAAAGGGATGGCATAACAACTCTAATATCTTTGGTTTTAAGACCTTGAAAACCACTAGAAGCACAATCAAAACAAAAGGAGAGGACTATTCAACTCACTTTTACATACACTCATATTCTCATTATTGACCACGAACAACAGAACTACAAGGGGTTGATACATAAATAATCATAAAATAAATCAAGTGCAGAAGTACAAAAACGCTGATAACTAAAGCCCAAATCCCAAAGAACAAGTTTATTAATTTTAGTTTAGTCAATACAGAGTATTTCAATTGATAAAATTAGTAAAAGATGTAACATAATCAGCCGTCTTACGAGGCCCTTACAAAGTTCCTTATACTGTTAAAGCTCAAAAGTCCAACTCCAACCCCTACTCAATATGATACACAGCAGCTGATTATTAGATCAGATAGGGGGGGCGGGGGGGTGGTGAGGAAAGGAAAAGTAAGAAACCTTGACGCTAAAATAAACGAAGCAGCAAAAGTCAGAAATTTTTTGCACAAAAGGTTCAAAATCATTGAAGCGATTTCATTTATATTGCAAGAAAGCGTTGCTCATTATCATTAAATAACAAGCCATGTAGAATATGAGAATTAAATATTCATCTTACCAGCATAACACCAACGCCATCTGCTACTTTGCAGCCAGACATCAAAAAAGGTGATTTGTAGTCTTTGTGAATCTGCAGAACATCATTGCTTAAGAATCATATGGACTAGGAATTATTAATTTGATGGATAGTAGGTAGAAACAACTTACAATCTTGCTTTCACCAGTCATACTGGATTCATCAATGGCAAGTGAGTGAGCAGTGATTATAACTCCATCAGCAGGAACCTGAATGCAACCATACAGAAAAAATAATGTGGAAAGAAACTATTAATTTCCAGTCAAGCAAACTCAAATATTGTTGGATCTCACCTGGTCTCCTATTTTGAGAGGTACAACATCACCAACAACAACATCAAATATTGATATCTTTGTTGCTCTACTGCCTCTAATGACCTGCATAATACATGTAAGATGATTGTGTTTCTTCCCAGTGATGGCCTAAATTCTAATTATATAAAGCCTACCTCCAATTGTATATTTTCTTTTTCTGAATTCAAATTCTGAAACTGCAGAGATTGGCGATAATCACTGGTAGCTGCCACACAAGAAAGTGAAAGGAACAGAAGAACTTTAGTCTAAAAAGTACAATATACAGCTTGTATCAGGATTACTGTTGGACAAGGAGAACACGATAAACTCGAGGAGAAATAAAAGTCTGTCCAAATATGCCAGAGAATTTGATATGTAAGGAAATCCTGTCAACACCTATAAAGACTTTCACAAGATTAAATCTGTTGTTCATTAATAAAAACAAAAAGAAGTATCCGATACCTGTTACTATGATGACAAGAAAAACAGCAAAAAGAAGTATCCGATACCTGTTACTATGATGACAAGTAAAACAGCAAAGGCAATGCTTCCTCCATCATACCATCCTTCTTCCAAGCCCTAATGATAACGAACGATGGAAAATATAAGCCTTGGGGAACATTAACGATTTAAATGAAATTGAAGCAACAATCTTATCCTATTGACAAGAGCAATCAGAACAAGCATGCATCACAAGGAAACCAGTACAGAGGAGATAAGAAATGGGTTTCAAGCCCATGTAAACAACCATAAATGTAACCAAGTAAATGTTAGCAATCTCAAAAGGCAAAAGAATTAATGTAATGTCTATTGTGACTGCATATGATGATTCACTTTATTTTGTCGAAGTACTGAAGCAACACAAACAAATTATGCTGGATAGAAGTAATATTCCTGAAAGAAATATTTCAAGAACATCTAACGCAACAAAGTGGCTTTTTTTTGGTAAATGTGATTGATAGTTAGATGAGTTTGTACCTCCATTTTGTGAAACTTCAAAACATAAAAGATAGTGAAAAGCCATTATCATCATGTAGAGGATACTTTGAAATCCTTTATGATAGAAAGTGACCAAATATTCTTTAACATATTGGTCAGATGACCTCCAGAATTTGTTCTATCACATAATTATATCATACGAATCACATATGCTCTTCCCAAGTTTGCAGGTTACTCAATCTATGTTGTTGTTGGTGTTTTCTCAACAGATTCTTTATCTCAATTTTCCTGATTTTGAATAAAAATTCATCGCATTGATGGAATTCTTTATGCCTGATAAGTTGTCGATTATTCAGATTGGCAAAAGAATTATAAAGCATAGATGTCAGACCTAAATGCCCAGAACTAATTTCTCTCACAAGTAATTCAAGTCCTTCAACAAAGCCATGGATCAATTAATGATGCTTCATTTGCTATTGTGATTGATGACTATAAGCTAACTGAGTGTTAACCACACCTCTGTTTTTATTCCAAGTGCCAATGACACCACGGCTGCTATAATCAATATGATAAGGGTCAGATCTTGCCAAGCATCCCATAGAAAATTCTGTTACAGATCACAAAGAATTATTACTAGAATTGTATAATTAGTTCATTAACTGTTGCTTTTAAAAACGATTACTTGATGACCTATAATGAATATACCCAGAAACTCCGCCCCTTTTTCTTAGGGTATGTATTCGTTCCAAATGTCACTCTCCTTTTTAACATATCATCGTCATCTCCATTGATTCCTTTCTCAAGATCTGATTTTAGTAAATCTAACAAGCCTTTAACCTGTAGAAGCTACCACTGAATCATATCAGATACATAAAATCCTTCAACATCTGCTTAAGCAACCAAAGAATATATTTACAGTAGACTTTCCCCTCCACATTCTTGCAAAGCTGAAACGTTCTGATCCTTGGACATTGAAACAAGTTGTTCGAGCCCAACTCCGAACTTATCACCTGAGGTTTGGCCAGACACTCCTGTGCCTACCGCTTCATGATTCAAAAACAAAACTTCATTAAGTGATTAAATAAATGAAAGAATCTTAGTATAATTAGCAAACTCAACACGACCAAGTTAATTAATTAGGAGTTGATTAAGATTCCTGCGACAAAGTAAAGATTGATACAAATACAGTATATGCCACATTGGACCCAAAAGAAACTTATATTGCATTATTTTGTGAAGGTTGGTTTCACCATTAAATATTTATAAACTGCCACCACGCGCTTAGATCAACTAGTAAACTGTATACAAAAAAAAACTAGTAAACTAAAAAGGAGTCAGAGGTCGGGACTTAGGGAGTTAGAGGTCTCAGAGTTTGAGTTTGAGTTGGAGCCCGGGTCCCAATAAAAGTTCTCAGTTACAAGGTTGACTCAGGATATTGGATGATCTAATAATCTAATAATCCTTTTAACAATGATCTAATATGCCACTAATTTACAGCAAAAAGGAGAACTCCGTCCAAATTTTAATCAATTCAAATGTTGGACCTCCAAAAAAATGAAAGCTACTTAAAATTCCCTTGAACTATTGGGCACAAACTTTTAAAATTGACATTTTGTCTACATTAAATTAAATACTCCTATAAGTACAACTTAAACAAGTACATATTGATTAAAAAAGGCGATGACATTACGGAAGATGGGAAATCTTGAGATTTCAGAACCCGAATGAATATCTTCGATTTCAGATGCTGTGTTTAATTGACGTTCAAGGTTTTAAACCGTGCGAGTTTCGGGAGATAAAATATTTTGCTTTAAAGGTGGCGGTTGAAAGGGTAGCACGTAATTTACCCCAAAAGAATCCACTGCGTACAGCTTCCAAAGCAAAACCCATCGTAAAATTGATTTTTTTTTTGTGAAAAAAAAAACATTTAATGTCAGTTGTTGACCATTCTCATCATTTCCATAAACTTGAAGTTTGTGTCCCACAAACATACTTTTCCGGCCAGAAGGATACGACTCGTTAACCATTTGTTGTATTGGTCAATTAAGGGGCCAGTTATTTTTCTTCGAAAGCTTTTGTTAAATAAGACAATAATCGTCAGAATGACGAAAGAATGAAAAGGAAAGAAATTCCGAAGGCAAAGAAATGAAGTATACCTAGATCACGTTCACCAGCTAATCTGAAAAGCAGCGCTGCCTAATAGAACAATCCATCATTGATTAAAGAACAGGACAATTAAAAACATAAAAACACGTTGGAAATGTGTTTGCAAGATTAAGAAACATACTCGTACGACTTGGGCATGGGCCCTTATCAACCCTTTTTTATGCTCTTCCTCATCTCCATTTTTCAAGTCCAGAGTATATCTAAATCGTCGGGAAGCATTGAGAACTAGAGTCGCTTCCTGCAAATATACGACATGCATTGCAAAAGCACACTTCAATGGAGGTGATCAATATATGTAGTGTTAAATGGCTTGGATGAGTGAATTTAGCAAAGAAAAACTATATCAGTAATCAATTACTCCTATGCTGATCTTATATCTATGGAAGGGTTCCTTTCAACGTGTTTCAAGGAGAGAGATAACTTTTCAGAACTCAAATTAATATTTCAAACTAGGTTGATATGATTTTTTTTGGGTGACACTAAATAAGATTCTTTAACATTTTATTTAAAATATATTACATAAATTTCCAATTTCCATTTAATCAACATTTAGCACCTACATATTCCTGTTCCTGCACAAAATGTGTCATAATCTAACTGTATCATAGGTTTGCTTTTGCCTATGCCGTGCATCAATAAAACACCTGGTAGGGGATGCATTTCCAGTTTGTTAAACGTTGCAACTCTGCTTCATAGAGAAAAGGAAAAGGAAAATACTCCAGCAAATTAAATACACTAAATCATCAATTATTATCGTTTTATCATGCAATTAAAATCCTTCTTAACGATCGATCATTATTGTACTTAGCGTAATGCATTTACACTCCATAGACAATGCAAATTGAAAATTCACAATCAAGGCAACGCGCATTGACATTGGTTGATAAAAATTAAAAATATGAATGCATATCAGAGCGCGAGCGAAGCATGTGAACGTTGGGGAGAAATGCGTTTAACAGAAAAAAAAAAATGAGAATGAGATTGAAATGCTTACTCTCCATCGCTGGAGTGTCTCAGCCGGCGCATTCTTGGTGTGAGTGACGTCGAAAGGATCATCAGGATCAATAAATTCATCGTCGTCGTGGTCGTCGTCGTTGATCCGAGGAGGGAGGGGTTCGACATCGTTGTGGCTGCTACCGGGGATGTTGACGGAGAGGAGGCCATTGGTGGAGGAATTAGCGCTACGAGAGATAGACGGCTCCATGGCTTTGGCCTTCAAAAACAGAGAATTGAAGATTCAGAGATTGGGAGGCTAAGCCACCCGAAGGAGCGATAATTTGGAGGGAAAAGCCCCTTATAGGGAGCCCCCACCTTGGAGGCAAAAGAATTCAGAAATGCGAGAAATGATCATAATAATAGTAATAATATAACATTTGTTTTGGAAAATAAAATATTAAATAAGCAAAAGAGTTATAAGAAAATAAATGGGATATTTATATTGAGAGATCAGGGCGTTGGCGCCAACGCAAATGGGAGGCAAGGCAAAGACCGGTGTTGTTGCTTGCTGGCCGTCCATATTTGATGGGACACAAACCAAACTTTTCAATTTAGCTTTCTTTCATTTCTCTTCTCCTCACTATAAATAGCCAACTCCAACATAGCATGGCAGAGAAACCACCATTGCCTGGAATTTTCATTGAAAAAAATTTAGCACCTGGTATATTCTGTTGTATCGTGGGTGGCGCTCTTCAAAACCGCCAATACTTAAATAGAATAGTGATAATATCTTAAAAAATAGATATTGAATTAAGAGAACTAATTTATTTAAATACCTTATTTTATTTCTCATATTATTACTTAATGTAAGATTTAGTATTTCATACTACTAAATTTTAATTATACTCTTTTGCGTACATATTTTCTACTTCACTAATTCTGTCTCTTCATTATTATTAAAGAAGGTGGTAAATATGTAAAGTTGGTTTGAGCACGTAATGATTTTTTTTTGTACCTAAATTTTTAAAAAAGAATTGAGCTCATCTATAACGTAAAAATATGACAAAATTTCTCTAACTCTTAAATAATACTAATATCGAATAAAATAAACTGTTAATTATCTATTATTCCATTCACGTCAACATTCTAAACCTCTTGTTATGATAGCGAATTGTGTAAACATAATCTACATACATTTGGAATCACCGTTAAGTAATGCACACGATTGCTATAACCTTGTGTTGATAATCGAGCTTGTTTTCTACGCTTGTAAAATTTTCATACAATACAAGGATTTAAAAGTCATATTTAACCTCGATTAATCGAGATTGAGTTGAGTAAGACCACATGGATGTAAAGATATCTCATCAGCCTTTTCTTTTTCATAAATAAGACTTGAAACATTGTTTAAGAAAAACAAACACCTTGAATTATTTAGTTTGTTGCAAGATCCAATGCAACATAAATGAATTATATTTTTTTATCCTTAATATAAAATTTAGATAATTTTTTTTAGATAGATTAAAAAAATTAAATAAATCAGTTAATTATAATTAATATAAAAACTAATTAACTAATTTAAATAGATTAAAAAATATATAATATAAATTTATCTTAAAATGTTAAATTTAATTATAATTAATTAATTAATTTAATTTTATTAATCTATCTAAATAATTAACTACTTCTTACCTTAAGAAGTGGATAGAGTATCAATTTCTCCATCCAACATTTTGGATTCAAAATCAACTAGGTTATGAAATGTTGACCTGACAGTATCTTTATTTTGTGGATGATACAAAAGCACCGCCACATTGTAAAAGGTGGGAATTTTGTATGAACCTCCAACCTCATGTGCCAATAAAAGTAATGTTTTTTTGGTAGAATCAAGATTAATTCCACAACCGATATTTTTGTATGAACCTCCGCCACATTGTAAAAAGATATTCCACGGTAGATAGCTAAAAATTAATTCATTCAAGATGTAGAATTAGTAAAAATAATTGTTTTACAAGGTTTAAGAAAAGATAATATTTAGAAAAAATTATATTTAAGTCTCGTATAAGAAATCTAATTACAAAAAAAAATCCAAAAAAATCTTAAATTATTGTAAATCCCACGGGATCTGTGATTAATTTTTTTGAATTATGAAATAAAATAACTCAAATAACAGTAATGACAACTCAATAAGAAAAAAATAACAACTTAAATAAGAATAAAAAAATAATAATTTAAGCAATATGAATGATACCTCTGGAAGGAAGAAATAACAATTAGAGAATAAAAAAATAATAATTAAGATATTTTTTAAAGGTAATTTTATCATTTCACAATTCAAAAAAATTAATCATAAGTCCTATGAGACTTCATAATAATTTGATAATTTTCTATGACTTTTTTACAATTAAATTTTTTGTATGTGACTTATATATAATTTTCCCTAATATTTATTTAGATCAAAATGAATTGGATGGCATGATCCATATACAGATGATCCATCTTTGTACTTTCTCCCTCACTACAATTATTTGGTCTAAGCATTATCTCTTGTATGTATTCAATTGTTCCAACTATGGCAATCTCCCTCACTACAAATAATCAACTCTGCATCTATATGATCCATATACAGATCGATAATAACATACTTTCTATTTCACTCAAATCGTACATTAGTTAACAGGAACTATATCAAAATCACATAATTATACATACATTCATTACATAAGTTGCTTTAATCCCGGAAAAACAACACAATTGAAGAAAAAAAAAGTTCTTTGAGAAGCTAGAGTAACTCAGCTAGCTAGATGGCTAGATGCTACCTCACACAAAATTGAGTCATAAAACTCTCTTTATTTAGCATCTTATTTTTGAACTTCTTTAATTAGGCAAAAAAGTAGTGCAAGTAATTTGATATCAGCAAATTTAGAAGGAATTTAAATCTCTGCTTACTGTTTTGATGTTTTTCCCCCTTCATTAGATACAACATAAAAAATTATTTATCATAGTATAATTAGGACTAAGAGTCATTTTTGTCTTGAAAGTTGCCCCGAAGGAACTATAAGCATTAGAAAAAAAATTTAAAGTAATATTGCCCGGAAGTTACAAATTGGAACAATGTTAACCTGTCTTAGCAGACTCATTGTTGACTAAATTATGCTGTGGCATTTTCATGTGGCATCACCTCCCTATTTTCTTTCCATGTCAGATTTTTTAGTCAAAAAAAAAAAAAAGGTTAAACTCATCACCTATTCTGGACTCTTCTGATCAACTTGTACGATCTCTTCTGGACAAATTAAAGACACAAATGAAGAAAGCCAGTAGAAGCTGATTGGCGTTGAGCTCCTCTGGTCCAGTCGCAGTCGATGATGAAGAATAGATCCCTGAAGAATAGTGAATTATGTCTTCAGCTTCGCATCTCTGATCAATTCATGATGTCGGATCTCCTTCCTCCTTCCAAGCTTGTCGCCTGAAGCAATGTCCTCTTCTAGTTCAGTTGCGGCCACAAGGAATAAGACGACGAACGGTGTTGAGGCTTCCTCCCCCAATCCGTTCAGGTCTTCCTTTGATCCAAAAATTCAATCCTCTTCCTCCACACTAAACAAACAAATCAAAGAAGGCGAGAGGAGATTTCGACAACGATCGAGGACGGTGAGCAATGGTTCTTAGATCTCTGTCGATCTCTACCTCTCACTCCTCTGGAGATTTCTCACCCTAGATCTATTTCTCCTTTGCTCATCATCTTCGATGGGTTATTGGGCTTCGATCTATCTTCTTCATTTCTCTGTTTCTTTTTCTAGACTGGAGGGTTTTTTTCCATTTGTTCATCTTTGATTTTGATTTTCTGGTTTGATCTCGTTTTCTTTTGTTGATTGTTTATGGATATTGATGATGATGACAAAGGGGGACATGTCTTTTTCAGATTGGTTAATTATTGATATGGCTTTTGAGGTTATTTTTGTTGATTGTTCATGCCTTTTGGCTGTCGATGACGATGAAGGTGAGGGGGGTGGGGAAGGTTTTTTTTCCTTGTTATGGTTTTGGTGTTATTTTTGTTGACTGTGTTGGAAATATTTTTAAATATTACGAAAGGGTGTGTCAAAGAAAGAAGTGTCTTTCTAATATGACTCTTGGTTGTGAAATTGTATGTTAAAGAAAGAGGTGTCTTTCTACCATGACTCTTGGTTGTGAAAGGGTATGTTGAAAAAAGAGGTGTCTTTCTAACATGACTCTTGGTTATGAAAAGGTATGTTGAAGAAAGAGGTGTCTTTCTAACATAACTCTTGAACTTAAGGGACATATGTCTAAAAGACATGTCTCATGTCCTTCCACAATCTATAAAAAGGGTTTCTTGATGAAGAAGAAAAAAGAGAATGACATAGAATGAAAAAAGAGAATGTCCAAGAGAACATAGAGAGAATGATATACCAATATTCTGAGATTATTTTATCTTCTACCAGTTATGTTTCTCTGTATCATCACAGGAAGAGTTCGTTTAATCCTGGAGAGAGTTGCTTCCTAATTAGATGAGGGGTCGCGAAATATCTCTTAAGGACAGTGTCCTCGGACGCGACTCGAACTATAAACTTTGAATTTTGCAGATTTCGCCAACAATCTTAAGGATAACAAAGATGTACAACATGTAGTGTTGATGAATTGTGTTTGCTAAATAGCAATAACCTTTGTTAATGATAACAAAGACATACAACATTTAGTGTTAATTAATTGTGTTTGTCAAATGGCGATAACCTTTGTTAAGAAGAACAAAGATGAGCAACACTTATTGTTGATGAGTTAAAATTATGAAATGGCAATGAACATTGTTAAGATAACAATGGTGCAATCGTTTGAGATACTATGAGAATAAGTATGCTTAAAAGTTGTGGAGTTATCTCAATCGATTTTGGTGAGGTCAAAAAATAGACTTATCGGATCCGTTAACAAAACCCCTGGGAAGAAAACAATTAAATTATTGAGACATCGAGGAAAATAGGACTAAAACCAGTGTGATTACGACAGCGATGGCAACCCAACCTTTGTGATTGGTGATCCCATGAAGAAGGTTCAATGGTTAAGAACAAGTCGCTTGTTAGTACTGCTAGCACCAAAATATTATTACTAGTTATTTCCTATGGTGTGTGATAAAGTGTTAGATTGTGTTGGAGATTGTGCCCTAGGGGCCAATCATTATCTTATGAACATTGTTGATTTATGAATTTTTTAATTATGTTATCATATTATTTGCATGTTTACTATGATGACAATCCTTGGATAACTCGAGATCTTATCCTAAATGTCCCTGGTCGGTCATCTATGCGGGAGCAGAGATGAAACAAGACCAGTATGACTTTGAAGATATATAGAGATATAAATCAAAGTCATAAGCACATGTAAGAGTACGGGGTGTTGGACCGACCCGCTATGAGAGAGCTGCATGGGTCAAGTCATAAGCTTCTCTCATATACAAGCCATGTCAGTATGCCCTTTGACCTGAGATCATCATAGATTCCTACATGACAAACGCTCAGCTTTGACCTAGTCAAAAGTCACTTTTGACCGAGTGGTCATAAAGGCCATGTTCGGGCTTAGTGGTTTTTCATGCGGAGAAATGTGAATGGTCAAGATGGAATTTGTCCCTCACATTCGTAGAGAGATATTACTGGGGCCCTCGATGAGTGAGTCTGAGAAATGTATGGCCATACTGGAATGGAAGGGTAGTTCCATTTCTATATTCAAACTACTCAGGGATCGAGAAAGTAACGGTCAGGAACAGGAGGATGACGTTCTCCATGCCTCATCCTTGACCGAAATATCGTGTGACAAAAGGGACGTGATATGGTTGTATGAAAGGTTACATCGTTTATCGATCCTCATATGTTTTGGGTAGTCGTAATGCCTTGCTAGAGACCGCTTATGACTTGTGGGTCAGTATAGTAACTGGCCCACTGCCAACTTCATATGGGCCTACAGGGTCGCACACAAAACAGCCCAATAAGAGTTATGATGTCCAGATTCATTGAATCTAAGAGATGTCTAGATTCAATGAATAATCTAGGGTGGATATATATTTTATATATATATATAAATTTGTATATATATATTATATAAATAATATAAGAGATATTTGTAAGATTTAATTTATAAGGATAAATTAAATCTCTATCACTTTTGAATTTGAATTTAAATGGATATGATCTATTTGAATTTGAAATTCAAATTCAAATTGACTTTGTTTCTATTTAGTGTAATGTATATTAAATAGAGATAAAATTATAAAATTATTGAAATTTATGGTATATTAAATAAGGTTAATCAATAATTGTAGCCTATCTCAAGTAATGGGGCATTGTGGATACATTAAACATAAAGGCAAAAGGGTGCACTTTGTCCTTTAATTTTATACAATATCTCCTTTCATCCCCAAATTTCATATAGTATCATTTTACACATCTAATCCTAACACTGTTGGTTATTTTTTTTATGCCATTCCCATTCACCGTATCCATTAATATAATCTGAAACTCTATCCCCCAGCATAGTATTTGGGATACTACCTGATACATAACTAATTATTTTTTCATGGTGAGGTAGCCAATAATCCCCTTCATCATCGTCTCCAAAGCTTGGGGGAGCCCCCCCATCTTCCTTTCTATCTTGGGAATTACATCACTTCCACATTATATTTCTCTCTCATAAACTTGATAGACAATGCATCTTGACTTTTAATTAATCTCCACCCAAGTTTCAGCATTTACAAATATTTTATCAACATTTAAAATTTCAATACCAACATTTTCTATTAATGAAACTAACGATGTTGCTACTACTTTGGTCCTAAATATATGACTTAATTAGGAAGTTAAATTTGATCATAAATATAAGATATATTTCCTATATTTATCAATTTTTTCCTAAATTACCTATCGATATTCCCTTAACAATAATCAAATAAGAGATGAAGGAAAGGGAATTAAGGAAGATACTTAGAGTATTTTAGAAAAAATACCTTATATTAACTAATTTAACTAACTTTCTTAATCTAATTAAATTAGTTAAATATATTTTATATTAAAGACCAAACGAGTATAAAATTAAGGGACTAAAATAAATAGTGTAAAATTAAACGAACACAAGTACACTCTTGCCAATCATAAAATTCAAGATGGAGCATTCAAGAATCACATTATAATTGGCATCTTTTAAAGCCAGCTTCTTGCCTCACCAATAGTGTCAATTGAAGGGTAAAGAATGAATTTACAGCTTCCAACACGGAGTAGCTTTTCGTGTTAAAAATTGCTCATGAAAGGACATTATTCAATCAGTAGATATCCAGAACTAATGCTAGGTTGGATTATGAGCCTCAATATCAACATGCTTAATACCTGGAACAAGATTCTGGATTTCCTGCTCCAACCTATCCACTTCACTTCCTAACGCTGTAACTATTTCCGTACCTGCCAGAAACTCACAATTGTGAGCATTTAATTACTACACAATCAACACGTAAATAAGTAGAGGTCATGGATGATGTAATACCATAGTCTGACAAAAACTTCAGCTGGCTAGCCTGATCCTTCTGCGGAGCAACTTCATCGAACTGTAAATATAATTTCATTCAAGTTTGGAAACAGGGTATTGCCAAATCAGCATGGTCAATAGAAAGAAATGCATGCTAATGCTTTTTTAGTTGTTATAGACGCAATATATAATGCTCCCTTCGGTTTTAAATATAGTTAGTTGAGGAGTTTGCTTTAGTACTAGATATAAGACCCTAATCCACTTTGTCCTCCAAATTTATAACATTTTTTTCCAAATTATCTCTATTGATTGCGCTTATTAAGAGAGATTTTATCATAGGATAGTTTCCAATGCAAATGACTAAATTGGGTATTTTAGGGAAATCAATACTATCTTTTACAAATAATTAACTTAACTAATTTCCTTAATCCCCTACAAATTAGTTATTTGACTCTTATAATTAGGACAAAAGGGAGTAATTGAAGAAGAAGGGATGGAGACTAGATTTAGCATGCCTTTAAGAGCCCGATGATGTCATAACTGACTTTATATCATCACATTAGTTTTCACACAGGTTAAGAGTCAATGTGAAGCTAATTTTGGAATTTAGACAGCCATAAGAATGATCCTCGTTATTTGTTACATATCATATGTGATACATAGGCAGGCATTGTTATAAAATTTTGGGTTATTTTCTTCAGTGCATTATGCACTGTGTTTAACTAAAGAAACCGGCGAGACAAAAGAAATGACTAAGAAATGTGAGAGCTCAATACAACTTTGGCCCATGCCAAATACTGCCATCCCCATGATTATGCATCCACTTCTTTGGGCAATGTGAATGCACATTAACACGAGCATAATATTCACCTATCCCTGTTTGATTAATATGTAATAAAATGTAAAATTAAGCAGATAACCATATTATTCAATGACAATGTGACAGCACATTATACAAAAGATTTAGATGATAACCATATTATTCAATGA
Organism: Leucaena leucocephala; assembly: GCA_037074615.1. Lineage (NCBI taxonomy): Eukaryota > Viridiplantae > Streptophyta > Magnoliopsida > Fabales > Fabaceae > Leucaena > Leucaena leucocephala. The sequence continues at coordinate 16,855,542 of CM073555.1, read as the reverse complement.
CAATGTGACAGCACATTATACAAAAGATTTAGATGAAAATAAGGGAATGAAGATCAACCTTTCTGACCCAGTCATCACATCCAATCCTAAGAAGATAATTTCGCACCACCGTCTCCCCATTAAAATCTGTTTAACACAACTGAGATCATAGAAATCATAATGCCTAAATATAATTATAACTTGTAGAAATCTACAATCATACCACTTGAATTTAACATGTTTATGGATGTAAACATCATGATTTGAATATAGTATATACATGTTCAACTCACATGTTGAAGCTGGAAAAGCATAAATGCATGACACCAAGAATAAAGGAACCATGGAGAAATTAGAACAAACTGTACTAACTGCAAGAAGCATGCTGACACATACAAACATAATGAAGAATATGCAGGATTTGTTAAACGTCAATAGCTGCCACCAACATACAATAAATTCAGTAACTACAAGGATATGAGGCATAACCTATTTCTGCTTTAAATCTGAAGAATCCAGGCCCAATAACTTCACTTTTGCAATCATAGAGGGCATCTACAACCTAAAGCATACAAACCTGGTAAAAGTCAAAGGAATGACACATTGACCCATAAAACAATCATCTTCTGTTGCAGTAAAAATGTATCACACTTATACGGGTCATTTTTAAAAAAATGAAGCACTTCTCCATATCATGGTTATCCATGGCTCTACCTATCAAAGCATGGCGGTTTCTTTGGATGAGAGATATGGCCACCTGAATAGTACAGCAAGAAATAGGACAAAATTATACATCAGTCCTATGCTCTCTAACTTAAGTCACTACAACAGTATGCAGTCTTCTAACCACTATTTACCAATCCAAGCAGGTTGCCAACTACAATTGATCCTATAAGATCATAAATGGCATTTCCAGTAGTATTCACTGCAATCAGTGATGCCTCAGCAATGGCAAGGCCCGTTACTGCAGCACCATCCTGACAATTTGATATCTCAAATATAAGAAGAATCAACAAGGAGACAGAAAAGTTTCCTCATTGCAGTGCATTGAAAACTACATAGATGAAGGAATTCAAGCTGATGGCACATTGGAGAGGAGATATACCAGTATTAGCAACACCTATTAAACTATTTACAAACCACTTTTTCACAATAACTAAAACAGAACATATCTTATTTGTAAAGGGGAGAATGGAAGCTTAACTGTTAAAGATCATAAAGCAATAAGAAAAATATAAGGGCTTGTTTTTGTTTAATTGTTTCTCCAGAAAAAATAGTCTTGATATATGTGATAAGTATAATATGTCACTCAAAACCCTGATTTCAATACTAAGTTTTTCTTGTTTGGACCTAATTAAAAGGAACATGTCACAGAAACTAATAATAAAAAATGCAGTAAGTTACCTCCATCATAACTGCAACAGATGTAGGATCATGACCATGCCAAACATAGTCTCTCACTCTCATCCCTTCTGCAGCTGCACCTTCCTTGACGGCTTTTATGGCAACAATAAGAGAGGCACCTGACCAAAATATAAACTTTAAAAGAGAGAAAGGACCAGAAAAGAAAACAGAGAACACAGTAGACCAAACTAAAATGGATATACCAGTACCTTCAATGAGAAACGAACCACCTATCACCAAAGCTGCTAACTGCATATTCTCAGGGGGCTGAAAGGAAAACTCTCAAATCCATAAATTATCTATGAGGTGCTAAAAGAAAAAAAAAAGGGTCATGCATTAAAGTTACAGATTAAGAAATGAAAATACTAATATCATCATAGATTATTAATGCGTGCATTCCATCACAAGATTCAATATGATCAAATACCTGAGCAATCCACAAGTTTTGAATCCCATGAACAACAGTAGCGCCAGAACCAAGGCAAAATGTTCCAACAGCAGATTTACAGACCAGACAAATCTTTCCTTGGAATAGCCATAACTGTAGAAACACAATATATCATTTTACCACACTAATTAAAGATCACATAAGTGACCATGTAAAAGTCATTGGTCAGTTTGTGGAAATAAATTTCTGGTATGTATACGATGCATCTTGTAAAATTGCAGCATATATAAACTCAAGTCATGTTTCATTGGTAACAATTATGTAGTTAATAAGTACAATTCACTGAATAACTAGGTTGAATAGCTATTCTTGGTTTCATGCATTACATACAAGATAACTTTAGTATACAGCATGTGGATGTACAGATACTGAATGCATGTGCAATCACACATGAGCTGAGAGTTGGGAAAGTAGCAAATGTGATAAATAATGGGCAACTCACGGATGAATGGCATCAGGTGCACGCCTTGACCTACTATGACCATAAGCAAGCAGTGCCTGCGATATAACACAGATTAGTTTCTCTGGAGTCAGTATGCAATAACATAAGTTAAAATCCAAGGTAAGTTTACACATACAAAGTCCAACAAAATACCTGGTTAGCAAAATCTGCAGTTGAGTGCACAACTTCAGCAAACATAACATGGCTAGAGGAAACTAACCAAAATCCAAACTTGAGAGCAAAGACGAGAAAGTTACACCACAATGCAGTTGTGACAGCCCGCTGACTAAAGAAATGAACAAACAACAAAAAGATAAGAAACATTAGGTTTTTGTGGAAAGAACCAAATATTATCTAACACACCCGAATCAAGGACATGCCATTGTGTTATACTGCAAGCTCCAAGGATCGACGATAAATTTCAAAATTAAACTCATTAAACAAGTCAACGCCGAAATGAGGAGGAGTTAAATATAACCTGTAGCGATCATTGAACTCAATTTTCTTAAATTGTTTTGGCCTTGTAAAAAAACCTACAAAAGAGAAGCCAAACCAAACGTTTTAGAAAATGGGAGGAAGAACCTGAGAACTATATATAGAGTTAATTAAAAACTCGTACTGCGATGGAACGAATACTGATTATGATAATGGGGATGATGGAAGTGACGATGACCATCCAACCCAAGAAAGCCAAGCAAAGAGAATCGTTTGAAAGTTGCCGGCGTCCGGAAATTGCCTCGTAACTGTAAGAGGAACCAGATGGGGCTTGGGCGATACTGCTATTACTTGCTTGTGGTAGTTGATGTTGAGAGGTATGAAATAATAAAAGCTGTGACAAATTAGCGGAACGAAGTGAACATTTGACGTTGGGGATGGATGAAAAAGTGTGTTGCTGCGAACGGCTAAAGCGATGCCGAAGAAGGAGGTATGGCGTTCGCATGAATGCTCGCAACTGTATCTATCGATACAAATTCTGGGTCTCGGAAAATTTTCAAACTGAAGGGAAAAAAAATAGACAGGAATGAAAACGAAAATGAATAAATCGATAGGTAGATTAGAGTTTCAGGTTTTGTTGACGAGAAAGAAGCACGTTGGCGGGGATGCGGATCTTCTCCTCATCCCTCATCATCATCTCTCCTCATCCCTCATCATCATCTCTCTCATTTCTATTATTTCCATTTGCCTATTGGCCTTTTGCGCCTTGTCACCACTGCCTCTCTTTAAACACCTTTTTTTTTTAAAAAAATGTTTTAAAAAAAGCGTTTTTTTAAAAACACTTTTATTTAAACAAAAATTATTTTTAAAAGTTTTTTTAAAAAAAAGTGTATTTTTTTAAAAAAAATTAAAAATACTTTTTAAAGTTTTTTTAAAAGACACTTATTAAAAAAATATTTTTAAATTTTTTTTTAATAGTGGATGGATGAAGGAGGTAAGGCAAATGGGAATGAGAGAGGTGATGATGAGGGATGTGGAGAGAAGGGTGATGAGGAGAAGATCCGCATCCGATTGGTGGAGGGAGAAGGATGCGAAGCTGAAAACTGGGAAAACGGCTCACTGGACTACTCAGTGTCTCTTTCTCCTCCCTCTCACGGTCTTCAAACGGGGAATTGGAAATTAATTAAAAATAAATCACTCAGTCCTTTTTAATTTGATTCGATTGGATGGGATCTTATTTTCGAAGAACGCCTGTTCTATATTGCCAGGGATAAAATGATATGTGGTAAAATTATAAAAATATCCCTAAATTTTTATGATGTAAAACTATCCATACGGTATGTTTGGTGAAATAAAAGAGATTTTTATAGAAGTGTAAATAAAAATAAAATTAAGTTAAAAATAAACTTTAAAAATTTATTTAATATATTAAAAATAGTATATAATTTATGTATATTTTATTTAAAAAAAAGAAAATTGATAAAAGTAAGAATAAAAAGACTTTTTTGCTTTTATTTTTGCCTATCTCTCTTCCTCCTATTTTAGCTTTCTTTATTTCATGCCCCAGCCCACAAGTCAATCGTTGTTTCTTTGTTCTTCGCCATTTGATTCCAACAGCACACCCACCGTGGATCTCCATTACAATCTAAACCTAGTCCATCGTCTACTCCTCTGTCTCCCTTCATCTTCTGGTTTTGTCTCTTATCTCATTCTTATTCTTTGAGACCTTGTAGTCGATGTGATTTCCCTCTTTATTGGTGGCGGTGATGATGTCATTTCACCTTTCTATCTCGACCACATCGCAATCGATTCATACGGTAACATTTCTAGAGGTGTTTGTGTCCACTTCAGCTAAGAACGACGAGCCTAGTGGAATGTTTGTGATAAAGCTGACCACGGTTGGAGCGAGAACTATTTATTGGGATTTTCCAGCGGAAGTGATTCTGGGCGATGGTCGAAAACTCTCTAGCGTAGGGTTTTCTTCTGATTTAGGAAGAGTTACAATTGTTCAGGAATTTCATATCTTAAGATAAAATTATTTAAAATATTTTATTTTCATGGACCTATCTTATTTTTTAACTTTTTAAATAGAACTAAAATAACCTAAAATATTAAAAGTGAAATTAGATTCTATAATATTAAATAAAAAAAATATTTAATTCCACTCCTACTTCTCAACTTCTAATTTTATACTATCAAACATATGATTTGAAAATGAAAGCAAAAATACAAGAAGTATTAAAATAATTTAACGTTGTTAATGCTTTATTCATAACAGTGGTGTACGTCCTATTACAAAAAATAACGGTTGTTAAGTTATTTTAATAGTTGTGACAATTTTACTCTCAATTTTAAAATTTATAATTAGTTTTATCTTTAGAAAACATATAGTGTATAGGATAACTTAGACAAAAGTTTATGGTTACAATACCCATTTTTATCTCAATAGATGGAATGATGAAGTGAGCTAGCTACTAAGAATCATGATAATATATAAATATATTTTTAATCAAAAATCGTTCAAATAATAATTTAATTCAGTTGTCTCTCTACTCTTCCTCCATTCCTTGTCTTTGTATGATTCTATAGGGTCTCATTTATCCTCTTCGCCTGCACTTCCAACAATTTTTTTATGTAAATATTCCAATTAATGTTTGGCAAGAAAAAGTTAAAAACCTAATGAGCATTAATTGCCCTAATGCGATATGATTTATCTGAAAAGGCATTAGTAATGATTAATTACAGATCTCATATTTATCTTGAAAAAAGAAAAAGCAGAGCAATTTGCATGTGAAATAATTAGCGTGGTCGAGGTTATAAGGATACATACATGATGATGAAATATTGGGTTAAGAAAAATGTTGACTTGGAAAAAGTGGGTAATGTCTCCCTGATCTCATTCCTCATCATCACCTCACCACAACATATTACCCTCCATTTCCCACTTTCAACAACGAAAGCCGGACACGAGCTTCCACTCCGAGGCATTCTTTTCCCGTTACTCTTTCATTTGGTCTCTCTCTCTCTCTCTCTCTCTCTTCACTTGCTCTTACCCTTCTTCCCCTTCATTACTTCGTCTTCTGTGAAGGCCTCTCTCTGGCTTCGCTTCTGGGTTCTTGTACAGATCAAGACAAAACCTTGCTGCTATTCTTCTATCAATCCCCTGCGCTGGTTCTGCTCGTTCAAGTTCTTCCTTCGCCCCGGTGTTTCCTTTTTTATTATCCTTATGTCTGTATTCGTAACGAATCTATAGTGGGTCGTTTAATTACCGGCGATTGAAGTTGTGGGTATTGTCTTTTTCGCTGCTTTATAACAAGTTAATCTGATTATTGTTAGATGAGTGGTTGTTCTATAAACTCAGCAATATCGATTGTTTGGCAAAGTTTTTTAATTCACTAAATGTGTCGGCAATAGTTAGTTTTGGTTTTGTCTCTCCCTCTATTTTATTGTATTGGCCAAATTTTTACTGTATCTAGTAATGGAGCACGCTTCCGGACAGGATGTTTGTTTTTCTCTGATGGAATGTCTGCAAATCTGCAAAGGAAAGAGAAATCTGACTGGAAGATTGAGTTGAAACTTAATTTGTGATAAGTAAATTGATTCGACTTGATGTTAATGTTCAATGCTGGCGTGTGATAATTATCTGTGTTCTCTGGTTCTGTTTGTTTCCATGCCCATCATTGGATGCTTACCTTGTTTCAGCATTTATTTCCTTTTTAATCTTAAAGTTTGATATAATCCATTTTTAGAACAAAAAGTAATGGAATGAAATATTATATCTCACTTTATGAATATGGTTAACATTTTATTTCCCTATGATGCCATGTAGTGTGCAAACCATAATGCAGTTAATTACCTAAATGTCTTCAAATATAAAAAATGGTCTCCGTAGCCTGTGACTTGGTTTTTTCTTCTTCTCTTTCCTTTCATATTTTCTTTAATCAATCTTTCTTCCATTTCCAAAGGTGTTTTCTGGTTCGTTCTATGCCATGGATGGTATTCATGGGAGTGATTCTCGGATGCGCATGGGTGCTGCACAACATCCAATGCATGTAACCTATGTGCCAGAAAATGAACAACATGGATTGGACCATATGAATGATGGGAATCAGATGGAAGACAATAACAATTGTGGTGATGCTAATGTCAGCAGACATGAGAGTGTAGAAGGAGAAGTTTCCAACCCTGGAAATGTTACTGACGATCATGGTGCATTAATTGAACAAGCTAGTGGTGACCAGCTCACGTTGTCTTTTCAAGGCCAGGTTTATGTATTTGACTCTGTGTCGCCGGAAAAGGTGCATTAATTTAACTGAGCTTTCTTGGTGTTTTTATTGTGTTATATGTAATATGCAGAAATCAGCTATTTATTGACACGTCTTTCATGAAAATAATAAGTCCAAGTGAAGTATTTCAATTTTATGATTTAAAATGTTTCGTATAAGAGGATTTCCATATGATTACACCTAAAGTCTTAATTGAGGATGCTTGAGTTTAGAATTAGATGAATAAATAAAATTACAGCCAAGTAGATTAATTAGTTTCTACTTCTGAATCCACACCTATTCACTTTGGCAAGTATAGATGTAATGTGTTATAGTGGACAGCTATGGAGAATAATAAGAGAGCAGGCTATATGAACTATTCATTTCAGCTTGTTATCTATGCATGCTTGTTTGCTCTATTTTCTGTTGCTTTAAAGTAATTTTTTTATCATAGATTAGTACAATCCTACAAGAAATGTTGACTGGTATTCTTTGTAGTCTCCCTTCCCTCACATGCACAGGTATAGACATGCAATGCATCTCAATCTGCAGCAATTTTAATGTGGAGAATTTGATCTTAATATGATATAACGTTTTATGTAGATGTAGTAAAATCACTGTTTTGAAAGGTGAATGTGGTGTATGATAATCCATGATCTGTTCTTAACCCACTAATAATGGGCTACTGCACGCCTAATTTGACTGGCTAAAGAAAATGATTTCTGATAATCCTTAGGTTTCACTCTCAGGTTCAAGCTGTGCTATTGTTATTGGGAGGCCGTGAAGTACCTTCCATGTCTGCAAATCCAATGAATGTTCACCATAATAATCGGGTATTTCTACCTTTTATGTTTGAATTACAATCAATAATCTTTTGCTTGACAGCTATCTGGCTGACAAATTCTTTAACCAGGATATGTCTGGGACTCCTGTAAAACTCAGTGTCCCTCAAAGATTAGCCTCATTGATTAGATTTCGAGAAAAACGGAAAGAACGGAATTTTGAAAAGAAAATACGTTACACTGTTCGTAAAGAAGTGGCATTAAGGTATTGTGCTTGTTATAGTTATTGCCTAGAGTAAGCTTACTTGAACTATCGCTTTGATGCACTTACAATTTGAGATTGATGGTAGATTCATCTTAGTTTAAATGAAGCTGAGGTCAGGGACGTATTTGCTTGTTTTGTTTATAATTTCTTTCTGTACTTTGGTAATTAAATTCTGTAGATCAAAACATATGGGCAAGTTTCTTCATTCTTGATGAGTCTGCAATCATCTAGATTTGCTTGTTGTGGCATCTTATTTGTTACAACTAGATGTAGGCCTTGTGCACTACATGGAAATAATGCGGGTTTTTAGAGTATACTGGCAATGGCATGGGTATATTTTCCCTTAAAATTGAGATATAATTCCTCTGAAACTCCTCAAGCCCAGAAAACGTGTTATTTATATGTTAGTGGATGTGGATTGGGGCTTCCTTGAAAATTTGATGCTCGGGGAATTTGTCATCATATCACAATAATGAAAGTTCCATCTTATCCCTGACTAAAACAATATTTTTTTCTTGTTGCTCCTGCTTTTTTCCTCAAGGAGTGGAACAGTATTTTGGACTTTAGTTATTTGGAAAATTGATATAATTATTTTTCTACTATTTTCTTTATACTTTAAAAATATGTGCCTAAATTCTTATTCTCACTGGCAACATACTTTGCTAGTTTTCAGCACTTGCTTATTGTTACAAGTGACTTTTGTAGGATGCAGAGAAATAAAGGTCAATTTACATCTTCCAAATCGAACCCTGATGAATCTGCTCCAGCTGCAACAAATTTGGGCACAAATGAAAACTGGACACCAGACAATATTGGATCCCAACAGCGGGATGTTGTGTAAGCTGACTGAACTCATTAATAAAATGAGAAAAATGAAGCAAAGAATAAATGCCTTGGAAATATATGGAGATTGATTAGAAAGCCATTTTTTGTTGGCTATATCATTGCAATATTTTAAAAGAATTAAGATTTCTTCCCTTTGAATTTAGTAATGAAAAGGACTACTCTACCATACTGTGCTTTCTCATGTAATAGCGTAACATTCCATACCAAATCTTTGAAAAATGAGCAGATGTATGGCATATAATGTTGTGATTTATTTCTCTTCCCTTCTTGGGTGCAAATCCACATGAAATCACTATGACAGTTGATTCATCTAACAATAAAACCTATTAGCCCATTGTCCATTTTGGGATGCGGAGTCTATCTCTTTGACTACTGTGTATATGCCAGCTGTAGGCACTGTGGCATCAGCGATAAATGCACACCAATGATGCGACGTGGACCTGAAGGGCCAAGAACCCTCTGCAATGCATGTGGACTTATGTGGGCAAATAAGGTAAATATTAGCACATTACGTATTCCTCATGCGGATTATCTTCTCTGTGTCCGTTGCAAATATAGATAACTACCTTTCATTATCATTCAGTTTTAGAAGTATGCTTATATTCACTTTTTTGTATCAACATTTTAGCGAGATATATCATTGCCTATTGACTATTATGGTGTCTTTTGCAAAGGCTACATTTTGCTGGTCATGTATTGTTAAAAAATGCACTTGATATGTATGCATGTTTTCATATGAGATTATAATAACCTTCAGAGACTGAGTTCAGGGGAGCACTCTCTTGACTAAAGCTGTCACGTGACAATATTTATTATTGCAAAGTTTATTAGCCATTGACATGAATTTTAGTGAGATATATCATTGCCTATTGACTATTATGGTGTCTTTTGCAAATGCTACATTTTGCTGGTCATGTATTGTTAAAAAATGCACTTGATATGTATGCATGTTTTCATATGAGATTACAATAACCTTCAGAGACTGAGTTCAGGGGAGCACTCTCTTGATTAAAGCCGTCACGTGACAATATTTATTATTGCAAAGTTTATTAGCCATTGACATGAATTTAGGTAACGTGTTAATATGTGAGCACAAGTTTATTAGGTCATGAATTTAGTCATTTTTAGAGGAGTACATTTTGCAACTCTTAACATAAAAGGAAACAAAAGTTTTAATGGGAAGAGAAGAGATGAAAGCCATACAAACTATAGACAATATCTGCATTCTTTCCTTTAAAATAGGACTAAATTTCTTAATTAAATTATTGCTGAAATAATTTTGCAATCCACATAAGTAGCACCATTTCCATGCTTTATTTTGGTTTTATTTATTAATGTGTTCTATTTTCTGAACCACAGGGAACTCTAAGGGACCTGACAAAAACTCCCTTACCTGAACACAATTCTTCATTAAATAGGATTGAGGTAAGCAACCATATGTCGAAAAACATCTTTTATTGATTTATTTCTTGTCAACTTTCAGGAATTCAGATCTTTCGCGTAACAGCATAAGCTTGATTTTCCGCTTCTTGAATTATGTGCAGAATAAAAGTTTAGGCCACGCAGGTAGTTCTTAGAATGGCAAGAGATATTGGTGATTCATGAGGTTAGACGTTTGCATATGGATCCCAGTACAGACTGATTCCATGTAAAAGGAGTGACAGGGAGTGCCTGCCTTAAGATGTAAATTCTGAGAGTCGGTTTTACTGCAGTTTAGCGAAAATGCTGACATGGACATCTTGTATTTTTACCCTTCATATATTAGCAGAGTTCCTTTATTCTTGCTCTGTGACAGACAGCTAAGTGGAGATTTTGATTAACTTTGGGTCTAATGCCCTCCATGATGTTGTAATGTGTTTAAATGGAACAACTTAAATGTTTGTGTAATCTCTTTCTGCAAAAAGACTTGAAATTGCTATATTGTTAGTTTTTAACTCCACCCTCTGTCTTAATAATGTAAAAAGGGGGATTTTTATTGATAACTCCTTTGTATTGGGTTCTTTATGCTCACTTTAAAGCAAACCTCTCTTCCATTTCTCAGACTTGGGTATAAAATTTCACCATACAGATCTTGCTTGAAAGAAAGTAATGGAGCAGCCTTACCCACTTCTCGTAGAGTATGCCATGCCATTCTACTAGAAATGTGAATCGGTTTATAGTTTATTAATGTGTGTATTCAAGATTGCAAAAGATACTTATATCCCAATTATATTAAAAATTCAATTAGTGTAATATGATTTAAATTTAGATACACTTTTGTAAAACAAAAAATCGGTTTAAATACCTATTCAGATTTTGTAATAGCAAAAATTCCAAAATGTGTCTTAAAGTCTAATTAAACTTTTTGGTAAAAGTTCATTTGACTCCAATGTCAATCCCAATATGATTTCTAAGTTCAAATTAGCTTTTGGGAGACTTTTAGGGTTATAAAAATCAATCCAAACAAATGTTATATTTTTACGAGTTACTTCTTGGACATATGATTATGGTATCCGGTAAAGGATAGAGAGATGTACCATCTGAAGAAAAGTCAAAGGCTAATTTTAGAAGCTCCAAGAAAACAAAAACCAACTTTGGCTTTAACTTTGATTTTGACTGAAAAGTCATTCTGCCAAAATGCTAATCCAAACAACATTTTAGAGTTTCAATGATCTTCTAGCTTTTCAACCCGACCTTCCAACTTCTAAATGCCATGCCAAACATAGCCTAAAAGACCACAGTGAAGAGGTAATGTCTTTTTATGAATCATAATTTCTCTAAAATATCATGACATGATACTCATTAAACCTCATGACCTAAGAACCGCTATGATCGTCTACAAATTGAATGCTGTCATTGTGTCAGGCTGCTGTTTGCCCACAAAAAATGAAAGCTTGGATGAGGGTTTGAGCAGCACGAGTTTGATCGGGAGCACCAGAGATGATAACCAAACCCTCCGAGGCCCCGGGATTTGCATCATGAACCACCACATTTGCACCAGAGATCTGAGGAAATCTCAAATGTTAAAACACTAAACTTTTGAGCGATAGATACTACGGAAAGCCTGACTTTCAGCCATTGGATTATCTTGAAATTCATCATAATAATATAGGAAAATCATGAGGTCCCAATGAAGAAATGAAAGAATGTAATAACTAAAAAGTTCCACAATAAGTGAATAGTATAGACATGTCATTTCTTATACCAAAACTTGTCATTGCATGCTGCTTACTTATTATAGGACTTTTTGGTGATTACATTTTTTTCTTGGGACCCCATTGTGATTTTCCCTGATAATATAATATTATGAGAGACAATCCAAGGGCTGAGAGCTCAAGCTCTCCCCTGCCCAAGCCAAGAAATCAGACGGAAGTCAAGAACAGACCTGCTGGATCTGAATTAGGTTGCTATTGTTATCCCCATAAACGTGGGTTAGATACATTTGGGGAATGGTGACCTCCACAGTGTTGCTAGTCATATTGTGTAATGGATTTCCGTTCCTGAAAATAACAATTATTTTACATGAATATAAGAACATCCGGAACTAAATAAAGGATAACTTCTGCTTACAACATCCTATTATTTCCTGTTGTATAGAACTTACAATCAGAAAGCCCAGCCACCATTATCCAATAAATCATATCAACTAAAAATCTAATCAAGATCATCCAAAGAACTACAAAACTAATGTTGGGAAAAGGGAGTGGAAGGAGAAAGGAGAGGGGAGGGGAGCTGCGAATTATGTAAGTACACGGAGCAGTCAGAATAATTACCAGGAAAGATTAGTGAAAAAAATGTCTAATTAAAGAGGTAGAACAGCTTTTCTAACATATATAGTTCCTTTAAAAGAACAACAGGCTCAAAGAATCACCTTCCAGGAGGCATATTTCTTGGAGTCACATTGGAAGCATCAGCAGTTCCCCCGGGATTTCCCCTGCTAACTGCCTGAGAACCAGAAACCAAAAGAAAGTTTCTAAGAGCATGCACAGGGAAAAGGGAAAAGAGGAAGAAGTCAAAAGAAAAGGTTGCAAATCAAGGCTACACATTAAAAGAAATTCTGTAAGCATGAAAAATCCGCAGATTCAAATTACCAGAAACTGACCTGCAGGTGCCATGATCTTGGAGAATTTGGTCCTTCATATCCACGGGGATAGGGAACTCGATCCATGTTCGGTGGACCACGACCCGCACCATGAAAGTAAGAATGTTGAGGATCAATAGGCTGCGAGGGAACTGCTGAATGGTCAATTCCATGAGGAGGTCCAACTTGAGGAGGGTGACTAGAGGACATCATATGATTTCTTGGCCTGTACAAAGGTGGAGGCATTTCTGAGAATGGTGGCAAATGATGTGGTGGACCAAAATTTGGAGGAGGTGCCTTTATTGGGAAAATGGTTTCTCGAATTCTACTGGTTATGTGAAACAAAGCATCCTGTACAGATTGTGGACTCCCAATAACCTGACATGAAAGCACATTTTATTCAATATCCTAAGAGCCTGCAAAGAACTGAAATTCAAGATATTTTACTAAATAGGTATGAGCATGCCTGCAGCAGTATTACAGAGCAAGAGCCAGATACGACATTTGCTGTCATGATGTATAATTTAATTATGTATTAGAAATTATCATACACAGAAAGTACATGTGTACCCATTACATTGAAAAAAGGAGAGACTGTACACAGGACATCTAGTACAGCAGTAGTCAGTGAAAAATTGATCAGCCACCTTAGCAGAACAAGCTAAGAATGGAACTGTAGTAGTATAATACAACAACAACAACAAGCTTTATCCTATTAGGTGGAGTCGGCTACATAGATTGCACAACGCCATTGTGCTCTATCAAATACCAAATCCTTGAATAAGTAGTAGTATAATATTGTACAAATTATAAAGGCTAGTTAGGCAACAAATAAGAGAAGACAAACTGGCTCTTTCTCAAGAATTATGACAACAAAATCAGAAAGAAAAAATGTCAAGAAGAAAACTAGGAATACTTTTCAAATAGAGAGGAATATAGCATTTTCCTGAATAAGTTATTTCCAGTGAAATATAATACAGCAAACTTTCTAAACAAAACACAGATTTGTTGAGTAAGTCTCATACAAATTTCCAGAAGTGTCAATTACCTGTACAATTTCTTCATTTTGGTAAGCAGATTTAACCTGTTCTTTAGGAAAAATACGTATATTAGCACCAGTGGCTCTTCTCATTTCAGAGATAACAGAACCTCCCTTGCCCAACAAGCAACCTATCTGCTGTGAATGTACAAGCAGCCTAGCAACAGGGGCAGCACCTGGTTCAAATCCAACCTCTGCAAGTCTACAATGGACACGAATAACAGCATCCTGGGCAGGGGAACGCTTTTGCTCTGGATTCTGCAGAAGATTATAAAAGAATATCCAATGCACCATCATTACTACATACTAGACATACAATGAAAAAGTTATTATGATCAAAATATTCTGAACAGCAATTCACAAGAAAAAACAATCTGAAGATGGAATTACAGGCAGTGAGAAAAAGATTTCTTATAAAATAAACCAGCCCTACTTCAACTTTCTGAAATTAAAAAACAAAAATTGACACAAAGCCAGCTGAAATAATAATCTCAACAAACAACTTCTAAAGTCATGACCAAGAGCCTATTTAAGACTATATCATATTATTTAGATCAATATTAAGTGGGCAGAATTTTCTCCTACCAACAGAGAATTATAGAAGAAAATTGACCCACCAAATATTGCAAAACTATTTCCTTCAGGTAACTCAACATTAAGAGAAAAAAAGAGCTCAGGGAAACTTCAGTCATTCGCAAGAGTGTAACACACAGAAATCATGAACAAATTGGGCCCAGAAAACACATTGTTGAGCAAGTATAATCAGTATAAAAATAAAGAGTTAATTCACTACAGTGCTTGCAAGAATCAGATATATCCCCACAAAACACCAAAAGGATTATGACTGGAGATACGTAAGAGCTCATGCCTCTCTTGCAGATATAACAACAACACGCTCATCTGAATCAGAATCAGCAATTTTGATAGATGCACCCGTTTCACTTTCCAAAGACCGCACAACAGAGCCACCTTTCCCAATAAGACTACCAACTTTATCTTGTTGACACAACATCTTAAAGACAACCTCCTCTTCCACAAACATTCGATGACCAGCCCCA
Organism: Leucaena leucocephala; assembly: GCA_037074615.1. Taxonomy (NCBI): domain Eukaryota; kingdom Viridiplantae; phylum Streptophyta; class Magnoliopsida; order Fabales; family Fabaceae; genus Leucaena; species Leucaena leucocephala. The sequence continues at coordinate 16,840,519 of CM073555.1, read as the reverse complement.
ATGCCTGCAGGCCCTGGAAAAGAAGAATAACCTCTGGAATGATGATCATGAGCATATATGCCAGATGCATAACCCCGGTGAGGATAAGGATCAACCTGTGCCGGCGGCGCAGCTCCATGGGGTCCCCCAGAAGACTTAAAAGCACCAGAATTGATTGCATCAACCCTTGGGTTCTCCTGAAGACAACTTGAAACAGAGAGGAGTGCCTTCTTTACTGCTGTTATGTGTCCTGTTATCTGCATATACCATAAGATGGCCTCAAGATTACTGTGCCATAAAAAAGAAAAAGAAAAGGGGGAATTTGTGGAAATAAATGCGATTGAAACATACTGAAATTGACGAACAGCACAAATTAAGGATGGTATGTCAGAAATCAGAAAATTGTGTATTATGTCATTCTGTTGAGGAGCTTATACATACATTATGGATAGCATGACAGACCTAGTCTCTAATCAAGGTTGTCAAATTCATGAGTTAAACACTTGGATCGTGGACCCATATTGTAGACATGTAAGAGTTTACCTCTATTAATAAATAGGTATTTATAATATATATATTTATTTAAATTTAAATGAATAAAACACAGTATCTTAAAAAATACAACATAATCATTTCCTTTAAAATAAATTCTTTACATTCCATAATTTATGATACTTAACATAAAAATTCAAATAAAAGCTATATATGGAGTTCCTTGAGCATAATTGAATTTAAACGAATATTAATGCTCCATAAATCATAATACTTATTATAAATAAATTATTTTAAAATAATACTAAAAATTATTTATGCATAATGAGACTCAGCCATTATCCTCCTCAATTCAACGTGTGTTCAAGTGTTGAGTTCATGCAAGTTAAGCAAGTATTAACGTGAATCTGAATGCAGTCTGAGGAGAGGAACCAGCACTATTAGCAGCTTTGGCACAGATCAGGTCCCTCCAAAATTTATAGATATATATTGCTTGTTAGTTTATCTGGTTACTTGAACACTATCCATTCTAGGGCTTGCAATTTCTCTCTTGATTCTGATTCTTTAGGGGAAATTAGTATATCTAACGCATAAGGGTCACTGCAACTATCTTAAGATTTTGTTTTCCTTGTCTGATAAACAAAAGGAAAAAAATCGATTCCATGACCAGTGTCATTTCACATATAGACCTTCCAAGCTTAAACAACCCAGACAGACTGTTACACTTTCCCCCCATGGCATTCCCTTTAAACTTATTATTTCAGCTGCACATTTGACATGATACACATCATCCTTCAGTTCTCAATGTAAATTCCACCATTGGAGAATGAATTATGCAGTGGTGCATTTGTATCATAAGTGATAACATTAAAGGCAAAGCAAATATCCCTATTCAGCATCCAGATAGCACATGAAATGAAGAGTTATACAGTTGCTGAGCATAGCCCTGCTTTGTAAATTTTTTATGATTTAAGCAGAGAAAGAAAGGATAGTTAAATAGCAAGATAAGGAAGCAAGACACTGGTGATCCCCTCATATATAGATCTAAGTATTGTATATTACATGAAAAATCTTTTAACATGATAATCCCAACCAAAACATAACTGACACTATAATTTAAGTGTCCGAAGGTTGTTTCAAATAACGCACAACCAGTTTGGAGCATCCCTCTTAATGAATACGTATATAAATCCTCCACTGAAAATAACACCAACGCCTTGAACAAGGAATATTGTTTTAGATATTACGCCTCATGTGTACAATAATCAAGGCCCAGCACTGGCTGCCCTTTCCTTTCCACTATATTCCCCTCCCCCAAATGTCACTTTGTAAATTACTTTCCGCAAGTTCCTTTAACCTAGATTTGTCCCTTCTTGTTAAAGGAGTTCTTTTGCATTAGTAAAGACAAAGATATGAGGACGAAAATGATGCAGTCAGGACCCATGCCTAAGAGCAGTGCTATAATCAGCCCTCTCATCTTATAGTCATGTTAAAACTCAGCTGATTTAGGGCATATAATCACATTTGAACGGGCATTTGCAAAAGTATAAATTATTAAATTTATTTAAATTGAATTAACATAGTGAACCTACATTACAGAAAACATGACTGGAGAGGCAGGAGGGAAGAGAGAATAAAGAATAGAACCACCTGAATCAATTCATCTCCCGGAGATGCACAAGCTGGGAGTTGATCCTTGGGCAAAACTCTGATCTGAGCCCCTGTCTCCTGCCTTAGTTTCTCCACAATCTTCCCTCCTCTCCCAAGAACACACCCAACCTGATTACTCTGAGCCAGCAACCTACAAGTTACCGAATTATTAGGCTCACTTCCACAACCATTATTAATATTGTCCTCAGGTTTGTCCTCATCCACCCTTGCCATCTTATCAAAAACCCTAATCAAAGCTTGCTGAGCAGGCGAGCCATCATCACAATCGCCAGCACCGGAATTTGAAGAAAGGGTACCATGCTGCTGCTCAGCAACATAAGCAGAGCTGGCATTGGAAGCAATAACAATGACACGCTCGTCGGAGGAGGAACCTGCAGAGTCATCAACATGAATTTTGGCTCCGGTAAGCTCTCGGAAGTGGCGAATGACAGAACCGCCCTTGCCAATGAGGGCGCCAGTCTTAGAGGCCGGACATAGAATACGGAAAACGGTGTCGGAGGGAGAAGCGGCGGACGGTGAGGGAGCCGGAGGCGGAGCGTGTGGGCGGCGCTTGGGGTTGGGAGTGGGGAGTTCGAAGGTGCGATCAGGTGGACGCTTGTTGGAGCCGAGAGAAGGGTCCATACTCCATACACAGAAGCACGAGTCAACAGAGAGGGACTCGCAGTAACATGAAATTTGGCAACTTTGCAATCGGAACTGTTTTCTCTTGTCTTCCCTCTCTGTGTCACTGTTCTCTCTGGTATTCGATGAAGCTATAACCTTACACGTGCTAGTGAACAGTCTGACAAACTTGTATCTTTTTATTTTTTATTTATATATTGTTTTTATTAAAAAAGAAGTTTAATCATACTTTATTTGTCAGTTTGTGCAACTGAGTGCCGTAATTTTGGTTGGATTAAAACTGGAGTTTAAAAAAAAAAAAAATTCTTTTGATACGAATGCACACCTCAAGCATTATCATTTGATAAAGTCTACAATGTTTAGAAGTCTAGATGTTATGCAACAAAAATGGGAGGCCAGGCAAGAGAAGCAGGGTGCCCTATAACGAGCATCAAAGCTCGAGAAGGAACTAATAGCCCAAACTTTTATTTGTTGGCGGCATGAGCTATAGTGGCTAAGAAGGGCAATTACTAGGGTCGCATGCTTATTTTAACAATCTGTTTGTTTTTCCACACAATTTTTAGAAATTAATTAAGCTCACCAGGGTCTCTTTGTTTTATAAACAATATTAATATTAAGTAGAATAAATATTTAATTATCTTTAAATATAAATTTAAACACTTAAAAATTATGATACCTCCCTAAACATTATAATTAAAACTATAACAAAATATATTTTTTTATATAAAAAAAATTAAATGAATTTAACACTAATTTCTCGTTAAAGTTAAGGTATAATCTTAAAATTTAGAGAATACTTATAAAAAATTTATAAAATTATCTATTAAATAAACTCCCACAGTAGCAATAGAAACTAAATTTATAAGATATAAATTTATTTTTTAAAAAATTAACAAAATATATCTATGCCTTCTTTGTCAAGACACAAGCCAGACCGTCACAGAGCCCAATACAGCATTGAAGTCTATTAGCATCTTTCTAGAATAATATATCATAGGCCCCGTGTCCTATCTCCATATGACATTAATTACCTATGAATGATACTGCTTTGATGTTTATGTTGGAGATTAATTGGAGGCTTATTTTACATAATATTAGTATTATTTAAAAGAAGTAAATTTTGTTTTACTTTTTAGACGGTGAGCTCAATTTTTTTTTTAATTTTTGTATTAAAAGAAAAATAGAATTATCTTCTGTATTGGGCTTTGGATGGTCTGGACTTGTGTCTTGACATTCCTTTTTTTTTTTTTCACCCGGTTCACCGGAGCTTTGCCCCGACTACATCCGGATCCGACCCGCGTCGCGCACCTAGCTATGGTGGGTGAGTCTCCCAATGGAGATTTTCTGCGTATGTCAAGGCTCAAACTCGAGACCTCGCTTAAGCGATATCGAGCCACTTACCACTCAGACCAACCCCCGTTGTGTCTTGACATTCCTTTTGTTTTTTAAAGGACAAGCTATTCTACGCATCACATATGGCCCAACCAGTTACTTATGAGAGACTCTTCTTATGATACTTTGCTTATCGAATTGTTCTCCATTTTCTTTTCATCAAAAGATAAGGTTAGAAGACATTTGAGTTTACAGAAAATGGTTTAGTAAAGAGGAATCACCATACCCAAAGAAGTACATGAAATACCCTTTTTAATCTTTGTTTTATATTGAATTATATAAATAAAAAAATTAGTTAAAATTAATTAAATATAATAATTATATAAAAAAATACAACTTGTTTTTTAAAAAACACCTTTATTTAAGGGGAAGTTGAGTGAGCGAGAGATCAACCAATAATTAATAGGAACGACAACAAAAAATTACACTAAAAATTTTAGGCATTCTATTGATACAACTTATACAGAGGGAGTAGTAGTTTGTTGTGTACACTTGGTCTCAATATTATATAGTCAATGACATTTGTGTGGAAAGGTAAAGACGTTAAAAGTTGAAAGAAAACTAAAACAATAAGAATTTATTCACACCTTTCTATCTAAATTAGCTTATTATAATAGTACGAAAAGGAAAAAGATATTGTAACCCTTTCCTTTCTAAGTTTTATTTTATAATACTTCGATATTTAATATAAGAGATATTTAATTAATTTGAGTAGATTAATAAAACTAAATAAACTAGTTAATTATGACTAAAATCTAAGTTTTCAAATCGAATTCATATTATATACTTCTTAATTTATCCAAATTAGTCAATTGACTCTTATATTAGTTATAATTAACTGATTTATTTATATTCATTAATATACATAAATTAGTCAATTAATTTTTATATTAATGATCATAATGAGTAACTCTTAAATAATATTCAAAAGAAGAAGTTATTATTTAATGCTTGTGTTTTTAGTAAAATGCTATGTTTTTAGAAATTGTTGGATCATACAAAGCGAATATGAAGATCATTTCATATCAATCGCTCAAATTCATCTAGTAAATATGACATCAATGAAATCACTCATAATGAAATATATTATGTTTTAGTTAAGTTTTAAGGTTTTTTGTCCTAAGATTTTTTTAGCTAGCTAATTTTTTTTCACATGACTTTTTATTCAAAAAGTGAGATAAGTTGAATTTTAAGAACAAAATTTCAAAAGGTGTAAGAATATAATATTATACAATTTAATTAAAAAAATTAAAGTTTAATAATCACTATTTAGCATCTAATTAATGAAATTATTAAAAATAAGGGCAATTAAGATATAAATTTCTTATAAATTACATCCTAATTCCTAGATATCAATTAAATAAAAAGAATTTATCAATATTATTTGATTCTAAAATAATTGTGTTTGAATAATTACCATGACAGCTAATAATATCAAAACATAATATAAAAATATGTAATAAATTATATTATTTATACGCTAGCAAAAAAAAACTTATTTATTTAAAATTATACAATTACAAAAAAATATTTTATAATTAAAAATAAGTTAAAATAATAATTAATTACTTAAAGAATAGATTTACTGATTTTTTTATCATGACTTAGTCACATCTCATAAATTACAAGATAAATAATAAATAAAAATATCTACTCTTTTTTTTTTTGTAAACCCTACTTATTTAATTTGATTGAAAACGAAAATACTAAAAAATTGGGAAAATGACACAAGATGAGGTCTAAAAATACATAAGGACAGATTTGGTGCTTGAATTTCAATAATACCTATAACATATAAAATCCAAAATGGGATTTTAAAATTTAAGCAAAAAGTTATAAATGTCCTTGTGTGTTTTTGGAAAGTGTAGCCTTATTAATTTTAAACAAAATTGTTAATAACTAATAAATTATAATAAATAACGATATAAAAGTTGTGAATGACATTATAGAATGATGTTTTTATTTGGGAAATGAAAGATGTTAATAGCTAATGAATTAGTGAATAATTATACTAAATTTATAAATGAGCTGCGACTAAGGGCATTTATGACTTTTTGTTTAAAATTTAAAACCCCATTTCAAGATGTCATATGTTATAGGGATTACAGAAATTCAAGTACCCAATTTATCCTTTTTATATTTTTTAAGTTTACAAGTACTTCCTAATTCCTTTGAGTGAGTCCTCAGATCCGGATTTATATATACACGGACTTAATATCTTGTTTTCCTTTCTAAAGTACACTGTAAACGAACCAAAGTTTCCTGTTTTGCGAAAAAGGCAAATAGAGAGCCAAAAAAATCGTCCTCGCCCGGTAATCTTGCTCTGGTTCTGTGGTTTCCTTTGTCTTTTTCTGCGGCAGTTTTTTTCTTCTCCCTTTTCATTCTATATTCTATGGAAACCCTTTCAAGTTCTGTGTTTAAAGCTAAGATGCTGGAGGCTTATTCTTCCCTCCGATATCCTGCTTCAATCGGAACAGTTAGCAATCGAACTGGGTCACTGAAACTCACTGAGCATTCACGATTCGTTGGCCTCCGTGCTTCCAATCTCGCCCATGAGGTTCCCAGCGAAGGCGAAGATGGGAAGGCAGTGAATAATGGCTTCCGTTTAATTTGTCAAGAAAGTTTTCCTGAGGTAATTTTTTTATTTGTATATTTTTTTTATAGTTTTCGAACAACTTAACTTGTACGCATCTATTTATCCTTAAAAAGCCTACTTTTGATGCCCAAAATTTATTCTTTTGATTGGTATTGAAGTGCTCTTGGTTGACATAAGGTGTATGCTTTTGATATAGAATCCAAAAAGGGCCCCGCTGTTCGGTAAATGTTGGTATCTAGTGGCATGGTTAGTTAACAATTAACAATATATACAATAATTTGTCTAAGTTCTGTGTGATTTTACCTTTGCATATAAAAACGAGTGAACCTTTCGGTTTTGTGTTATGGTGGGATGCGGCACAGTCGATCAGCTGGTACATTTTATCATTGCTTTTGCTATTGTGGCCGCATTCAATTCTTATTGGTCTCCGAATAAATGGAATAGGTAAGGAAAGAAGGCTGCAATCAGCTAACAGATGAGACACAAGAAAAGTTTGCAGTGAATGATAAATAATTGGGTGGATAATCTGCGTAGTGACTTCTGTATTAGGGCCTGTTTGTTTAAGCTTAAGAAAAAAGTGATTTTATTGAGTTAAACATGAGGAATTTGTTGGGAGAGCTATGAGAACATGAGGGATGTGTTGGGGAAAAAAATTGTTTTCAGCTTATTTGGAAAACCCAATCCAAGTAAGCTGAAAATAGATTTTCCAACAAAGCTCTCATTCTTAGCTTAATGTTCTATCAACAAATTCCTCATGTTAAGCTTAATTAAAAATCACCTTTTTCTCTAGCTTAAACAAACGGGTGTAATCAGTTTAATTGCAGTTCATTGTGTTGAATGCTTCCTATTTTCTTCACCCCCAGCTTCTTGTTGTCATCTTGATGGATCCTATAAGATATAATCATTTAGACTAATGATTTAGTTAATTCCCTCTCTTCCTGCAGGTTAATTTAAACAACAGTCAGAGCTCGGGCAAGGATGCAGATCAATCATTGAAAATAGACACACCATTGACTGTTTTCCCAACCCCTAGCGGAAGTGGAGCAGCTGGTGGTACAAGAGCTGGACTTTTTAGAACGCCTATTTCTGGTGGCGTGCAGAGTGCTACCTCAGCTCATGGTTTGCCTAGGCCAGCCCTAGCGGTGCGCAATTTGATGGAACAGGTAAGAGGCCAGTCATGCTAGTAGAGCTAAAACAAGATATCATAAATCCTGCAATAGAGCTGACTCTAGAACTATTTTGATTCATGGCTTCCCCTTATCAATTCTAATTTACCTTTTCCTTCTTCAATTCAAGGCTAGATTTGCTCATTTGTGCACTGTAATGTCTCGGATGCACCACCGGCGGGAAGGATATCCATTTGGTTCTCTGGTAGATTTTGCACCCGATCCAATGGGCCGTAAGTCCATTTACTCAATTAACTTATATTCGTTTCTTTTAATATATAGTTGATTTGCATATGTAATTCCATACTTGCTTCATTCATGTTTCAAGTAAGATCAATAGGAGATTGAGTTAGAAAGCCAAGCCCAAATGATTGGAAACATGAGAGAATTGAAAAAAAAAAAAAATTTACATATTTGGAACATGAGCATGATTGACAGAAGATTCCTACTTATTCTTCAATCCTTCAACAGAATGGGTTAAGATTAATATGCCTTCAGCTATGAAGTTCACATTCTTGCTCTAGGTGGAATTTCAAGTTCCTACTTTATGGTCACTTCGATGTTATATACATGGTTTCTTTATAAACCTGAACGTTTTTTTTAATTGCAGATCCAATATTTTCATTTTCACCACTTGCCATTCACACAAGGAATTTGTTGGCTGACCCAAGATGCACACTTGTCGTTCAGGTTTGTGGTTGAATGTTCCCTCTTGAACCTTTTATATTTTTCTCTTTGTTATTTTCTCCATTTATGGATTTTATTGATAGTTAGGTTTATTAGATACCTGGATGGAGTGGCTTGTCCAATGCTAGGGTAACTATCTTTGGTGATGTCTATCCACTTACAGAAGATCAACAGGTAATTTCTTTACCAATTTGGGTTATTGGATCGGTAATTGCACACGTGCATGTGGAATTAAACTTAGCTTCTTTTAATTTAATATTTATTTGAACGTAAATCATGATATCTACTTGTGCTTATAGGAATGGGCTCATAAGCAGTACATAGCAAAGCATCAACAGGGGCCTTCACAACAGTGGGGCAATTTCTACTATTTTAGGATGCAGAATATAAGGTTGTTCACTCTTTAAGGTTGACAAATTAATGTGGTTTATGCTTATTGCTTTGGACAAATAAGCTTTTCAGCTAACTCTACTTTTTACCTGGACCTTCATAATTGCCTATATCTTTTGGAGAGCCAATTTGAAAAACATGTGTTGACACTTTTTAAAAACAAGTCAATCTTTTCTGGGTGTTACATCTGATACACACACGTTGGTTAAAAGGTACTTCTAGTGGTCAAAAAAGATCCATACTTCAGCTCCCATTAACTGATATTTTTGTAAGAAATTTATATGGAACTTGAAACTTTTGTTGTGTTTGCTAAATGAGAGTTTCTGAACTGAAATTGTAGCTGGCAAGAGGATTGAAATGATTAAACATGAGTAATGTGGATGTGGAATTAGTGATTATGAATTCTTCTCATTGTCAGATGCAGTTATCATCAACTTTTATTCTAATTTAATCAATCCATTATTGGCAGTGACATATATTTCATTGGAGGCTTTGGAACTGTTGCTTGGGTGGATGTGAAAGAATATGAAACCCTTCAACCTGATAAGATTGCAGTTGATGGTGGCGAGCAGAACCTAAAGGTGACTTCTCTTAGTTCGTTCTTGGTAAAAAAAAAAGAATATAAAATCTGAATTGCACAAGGGGAAAATCAGTCTAAATTCAAACATATATTTATAGTAACTTTTATAGCCTGTTAGTTGGGGACAGATAAAGTTGTGATGGTGTATGTCTTACTGACTTAGATATAAATTTAGAATTTGAGGGTCATTTTGATGGGGATTGGTGAAATTAAGGTGTGGAAATAGAAGGTTACTAGAGGTAATGTTGCCAGAATCCGAAATTCACTATTTCTCTAATAACCCAAATGATCAGGCCCAAAAAAGAAAAATACTTCCCCCAATGAACGATTTCCAATACAACTGACTCATAATTGAGACTAATAAGCATAACTGAAAATTGACAATTCATAACATAACTGACCCATAACTGCAGCTACTACAGCCTAAGGATGGAAGAGATTTTGATGGAAGTGAAAGTGGAATTAGGCTGGAAATGAGTTTTAAAAGTTTGTTTGGTATGATGAAAATGAGTATGGAATTTATGTATATTTTTTTTTGTTACTTGGGGTAAAATAGTCCAAAGTATTTTTTTTATAACTTGGGAAGGGTTAAAGTTGTCCAGGAATTTTAAAATTGGGGTAAAATGGTCCAAAAATTTCATTTCTATTTCTATAATCTCAATTCATAACTTTTCCGATAGAATTGAAATTGCCCAGAATATTAGAAGTAGAAGTGATTTTCATCATACCAAATAAGGGAAGTGGAAGATTTCACTTTGAGTTCCACTTCCCACCTAGCAAACATGCCCTAAGTGGTCTTTGTTCACTTCGATGGTTCTACATAATGGGTAATTTACTCAATAACTCTTTGAATGACCAAGTTACCTAACCCCGCTCTCATCTTCTCAATTTGGCCCCTTTATGTTTTGTACTGTATGGGCTGCTGTCCAGAAGGCCCAAGAAGTATCTTATCACATTTTCCTTTTATTTGATAAAAATCCAAAATAAGTTAGAGTAGTCTTTTCTTTTCTTTTCCTTGATCCTCCTCAGTCTAAACATTGATTTTATACGGTTGAACCATTGAAGGGAATTCTGATTGCCTCAGTCAGGTCTTTTGCCATGATAGAATTGTAGGAGATTTATGGTGAAGTATTTAACTTGAATATACCGATATGCTATACATGCTGATACAACAATGTATTACTGTCTGATTTTATGTATTTTGCTACATAATAGATACCAAGAATTGTTCTACTACTATTATTTTTGAGGATGGCTTATACTTTTGCAACTATAGGAACTCAATGCTATCTTCTCAAAGCCCCTGAAGGAGCTTCTATCCACTGAGACAGAGGTAGATGATGCTGCTCTCATATCCATAGACAGCAAGGGCACTGATATCAGGGTGCGTCAAGGTGCACAGGTATATATGCCTTTTTGACAACACATTAGTATTTGGGGTTCAAACTCTTTAGCTGCTACCTAAGTCATACGCGTCTTTTATGCAGTTCAACGTTCAGAGGATATCGTTTGACGATGGGCAGAGTGTGGAAACTTTAGAAGAAGCTAAAGCTGCTCTTTGGAAATTAGTAAACAGAGGACGGGTGTACAATTTGTAGAAATAACAAGTTGAATGTGCCTGACTTGATCCTACCCTTGAAACTACTAGTAGATGAGACAGAAAACTGAAATGTGTTGATTGAGTTTCTGGTCTCTCTCATTTTTGGCTCTAATAATGCTGTTCTTCGTGTGTTAGAAGTCCATAGTCAACCTGTTCTTATGGACTGATGCACCTAATTGTATTATATCTAGAAGAATTATGAGGTGTGGCTAACTGGGGATGTGTTTTGTGGGCAAATTACCATATGCCCGTTTCTGGAATAAGATGTTAGGAAATAATATTATGCTTTTCCAACCTATCTGAAAGCCTTTAACTCTGATGCATTATCATTAGTATTTATGAAATAATCCTACTATTTACGTTGTATCATGTTGATATTGTGTACGTTTCACTCTCTATTTTAACTAGCTGATTAGGTTATATTTAAGTATTGTTAGGTTCGATTGGAGTAATTTTTTTTAAAATATTTTTTATATTTATACGGACTCGAATTTGAGATCTCATGCATAAACAACTAAAGTTTATTTTATTTGAACCAGACACCTGTTGGTACTATGTATGTATTTATTTGCATCCCAAGTTTATAAATCACGTGTACAGACAAATTTGGCTATAGGGGATGAAATATTTTTTATTTTTTTGTTCCTGTTTTTGTTTGCTTGACAAGATTGTAACTTATAGAGGAAAAGTAATCAGTATTATCCAATGACCAGGCATTTGATGAAGAAATCAATAATAATTAAACCTTATATCTAAATGCAACATATCAATCCGGATGCAGACGTATTCAACATCTTCAGTCCAGATTCAAAGTTATATTACTGTTCCAGGTTTCTTCTTTCCATTATGACTTGTTAGAATCACGAGGCATACAAGACTTAAATTTGATTCTTCTCGTCCTTGTGGGAATTTTTTAGTATGCGATCTTATAAATCTCCTGTAAATATTTTTTGATCTCAGACATTACTCCCTAACTTTAATGTGGGACAGGTGCCACTGAACCGCTTAAACTTTATTTGTGCGGAAAAAATCTCATTGAACTAAAGTAATGTGATATAAGATAGGATCAAATTTAAAGGTTTTAACTTTTATCTAATAGTGAAAAAGACTAATCCCTTATAACGTGATGAATTAATGTTCGAATTCTCATGATAAAAATATTTATATTTAATGTTTGACAGTGTCTCGAATATGCTTGTCTTAATAAAAAGTATATACGTGTTTAGCCAGAAAAAATCAAAAGTTTTTCCTTTTCTTTTGTTTCTTTCTTTCTTCTTTTTTTGTTTGGATGGAACTTCAAAGGATTAAAATGCTACTATCAATAGCACATGCCTGAATAATAAAGACGCCTTCTACTGAACTTGACTGGTGAGATTCTGATAAGAAAACATGGCACATAAAGATTTGAGGGTTAGTGATGAATCGTGATAAAACCAAAAAAGAGACCCCAAAGCACAAAAATTATGAAATCTTTTGTGGAAAAAAGGTGGGTGTCTTGTTCATAAACCGTGACACAGCAGGTTGCGGAAGAAGCCAAAGGTTAAAAAGAAGCTCATAATTTCACAAAGACGACAAAGAAATGGGCACACCGCCTAACCTGTCCACAATCAATCCCTTTCCAGAGAAACAAATTTACCATTTTCTCAAATACGAAACACCCATTTTACCAATTTATCTTCCAACCCCAATGAAACTCTACACTATACATTGTGTAGTAGTAGAAAGTTTAGAACTTATAAACAAAATCCTCTTTCTTTCAGAAACGTGTGTCTGACCTCAGCCCAGTTCTTCTTCAAAGCCATAGATAGATCCAGCCATGGAGATGATGGAGGAGAATCAGAGCTATGGAGGATCACCAATAACAAACATATCTCAGGACCACCTCTTCACTATACTTCTCTACCTTCCCGTTGATGCGATTCTGTCTCTTTCCATGACTTGCCGGAGATTGAGAGCTCTCACTTGTTCCGACACTGTCTGGGAATCTCTTTGTAGAAGAGATTGGGGTTCTAGATGCGTCGATGCGCTCAAGTTTAGCAGTATCATCAGTAATCAGCCTGAATTTCCATGGATGAGGCTCTACAAGCAAGTTTCTGTTCTCGATTATGTTTATTGCCACAGATTGTGTGACCCAATTTCCCAAATGGATTTCCCTACCCCAAGAGCTTCTCACTCTCTCAACTTCGTCTCTGATTGTCTTGTATTGTTTGGTGGTGGCCGTGAAGGAGGTTTGTTTCTCGTCTCTCTTCTTTTTGTTTTTTCCTTGTATTGTTTTATCTTCTTCTCTGCCTATCTTTCAACTGTCATAATCATGGTTATGCTTTTAGTTTATTCAATTCTACAGTTGATAATATCCCTGTGTTTGTGTTTAAAATACTTCTCAGCTTGCTTTTGTGACTGTTTTTGTTTGTCCCCTAATTTTGTGGAACTAGGAGAAGTGTTTAGAATATTTAAGTACTCTTCTCTGATAATAGGGAATGGCACCATACATGCCACATATAATAATAGCATGCTTTCACTATATTTTATTGTCTTGGAACAGTAACGTTGGTTTATGATTCTTGTCTGATTCAATCTGATTATCACAAAAGCTTATCATTTTAGAAGAGTTAGATATATAGATTATATGTATATCATGCTCAAACTTCTTTAAATCTTAGTACTTTATGATTGTGATTTAACATTCGGAATTGTGAGAGAACCAACAATACCTGGCATTCAAATATAGCATTAGGCTAGGTTTGTGTATAGGAATTTACATTAAGCTTATCATTTTAGAAGATATATATATATATTGCTCTGTCAAGTCTCAATTGTTATGCGTTGGTTGTTTGGGACCTCTTAAAATAATTATTTTTCCTCTTTACTAGACAAAACTCTTCTAACATATTTTCCTCATACAGTGCAAAAGTGTTTTTTTTTTTAAAGCTAATCTTATCGCATGTTCTTAGGATCAGTATTGTGGAAAGAAGAGTTTGTTTATTTTTGCCATTTCTATTGTTCTAGTATTGACTAAACTGTAATAATTGATGTAAAAGGACGACATGTGGATGACACATGGGTGGCATATATTGGCAATGATTTCCGGAGAATGTTAAAATGGCATAAAGTACATTCAGGCATTCCAAGTGGGAGATTTGGGCATACATGTGTTGAAATGGGTGATTTCCTTGTACTCTTTGGAGGAATCAATGATCTTGGGAATCGTCAAAACGACTCGTGGGTGGGACAAATAACACACTGCAACAACAACGTTATCACATTTTCCTGGAGGTTGCTGGATGTTGGAGCCATTGCTCCAACCCCGCGAGGAGCTCACGCTTCTTGCAGCATTGACGACAAGAGAATGGTCATCCATGGAGGAATTGGACTCCACGGGCTTCGCCTATGCGACACATGGGTTTTAGAGCTCTCAGACACAGACCACAACCTCTGCACTGGCACGTGGCACGAGATCGTGACTCATCCATGCCCTCCAGCACGCTCAGGACACACTTTGACCTGCACAGGAAAAAACAGAACAATCATATTTGGAGGAAGAGGAACGGGTTATGAAGTGCTTGATGATGTTTGGCTTTTGGACTTGGATACACAAAGTTGGGTTCAAATTGTTTATGACACACCAAGAAATATGCCAGAGGGTGTTTCTCTGGGTAGAGTTGGGCATTCTGCTACAATGGTATTAGGTGGAAGATTGCTGATTCATGGAGGAGAAGACTCTCACAGACATAGAAAAGATGATTTCTGGGTATTAGATTTGAGTGCTATTCCTTATACTGGCAATAGTACTGTGGAGGCAACTAGTTCAAGCACAAGCAGCAGGGTGAGATCAAATTCCAAGAGGATGATTTGGAAGGGTTGGAGATCAAATGGGTACGAGGCCAAATGCAGATCGTTTCATCGGGCGTGCGCAGATCAATCCCAACGTTATGTTTATGTGTTTGGAGGGATGGTGGATGGTGTTCTTCAGCCTTCTGAGGCTGCTGGATTAAGGTTTGATGGCGAGCTCTTTCTTGTGGAGCTTCTGGTTCACTTGTAGGAAATCAAGCTGAAGGTTCTGGGCGTACCTGTGAATCCAACCGAGTGTTTAGATTGCCCGCACGAGTACGAATCACAAACTGGACTCTGATTAAGCCACACAGCAAATAACACCAGGGGAAGAGGAGGGAGAGGTTTCTTAATGGAGAGCAAGAAAGAAACTGTCTTACATTGCTGCACTAAAAAAACTGATTCCCTCGTTCGCGTTCGCCACATATCACATAAATCCCTCCTTGATGGTACCTTGGCAGTTTTAAACAATAATGAGAAACCGCCTAAGTGGACCCATATTTCTTCTTATTCTCATTGGGACCCCGCTTAAAATCCACCAGAGGTGGATTAGGTATAACCAACAGAAGCTATTGGTTATTTGGTAGCGTAGTATCTTCAAATTTGATCATAATCATGGATTGCCATTTGCTTTTGAAGCTGTTATTATTAGTCTCTGCTTATACTCACCTTAATTTGAATCCCCTGCAGTGCCTATAGTGCAGTGTATTTAGAGAAGAATAAATTTGGATCCCCTGCATACCATTTTAATTTAACCACTGTACTTCAGGGATATATATATATATATATATATATATATATATATATTTATATGTAGGCACTGTAAGGGATCCAAATCTTACACTGTTTCAGATTTATCCATGAACTGCTACAGTCATTCTGCCATACTTAAGTTGTGTGGAATGAAAAGGAAAGAAAAAGAAACCAAATTTCCAATCCCATTTGGAATCAAAATAAACCCAACAGAAATAAAGTTGAGAAATCTTAAGAAATAAAGTGGAAAGAGTGAATCTTAGGTTGAGAAATTAAGAAATAAAGTTGATAAGTCTTAAGAGAAGGGAGAGGTTTCTTAGGTTAGAAGAATAAAGAGTGATATCAAAAAAATGAAAGTAGAGCCTATTTTATTTATGAAAAAATTATATTTAAATCCCATATAAAGAATCTAATTGTAGAGAAGTTTTAAAAAATTATTAAACGATTGTAAAATCCCATGAGCTCGGGATTAATTTTTTAAATTATGAAATGACGGAACTATCCTTAGAAAAAATAACTCAAACAATAAAAATGATAATTTTATAGAAAAAAAAAATAAAAACTCAAGTAAGAAGAAGAAAAAATAACAATTTAAGTAATATGAATGATAACTCCTAGAGAAAGAAATAACAACTGGAGGGCAATAAAATAACAATTGAGGTATTTTTTTAATGGTAGTTTTATCATTTTACAATTCAAAAAATTAATTCTAGGTCCCGTTAGA
Organism: Leucaena leucocephala; assembly: GCA_037074615.1. NCBI lineage: Eukaryota > Viridiplantae > Streptophyta > Magnoliopsida > Fabales > Fabaceae > Leucaena > Leucaena leucocephala. The sequence goes on along the minus strand of CM073555.1, from coordinate 16,824,040 downwards.
CTTCATATTCGTTTGATAATTTCTCGAGACTTCTTTACAATTAGATTCTTTGCATAAAATTAAATAAAATTTCCCTTCATTTATTTACATACGTCTCAATTTTTAAATATTTATTGTGAATCTAAACTCATCTATGTGTGGTCACGGACATAAGAAAAAATGCTTGGAGGGTGATATTTATATTTGTCTAATTATTATTTAACCCTATTTATTTGGGAAAATAATAGAAGGAAAGTTTACTTTTACTATGAAAATTATTTTGATTATATTTTTTATCCTATTCCTTTTCATTCTATGCACCAAAAAATTAATAACCACACATGATTTTAGTTATAGGTCAAAATCGAAAGAAGGACCCTGATAATTTGTGGGTTTCTCTAGAATTGTAGCTAGCAATGCTTATGTAAGATGGATGGGCACACCTGCGATCTAACAGCTTCCGGAAGATTTTCCCCAAAAAAGAAATGGAAGACAAATTGAAATATCATAACCGATCGTAAATGTAGGAATTATTAGAAAAGTTTTTGTGGAGAGGTTTAAAAAAAATACAATTACATCGCAAGTGGTTCTAATTTAATCAATGGTCTCTTCTTCAAGTTTTGAGTATGCATTCATGATAATGACATAGAGGTAGCGATGTTCCTTTGGTCTCCATTTTTATAAATCGGACTAATAAGTTACTAATAATACTAAATACTAATAAATAAATATAAAAATATATATAATTATCAAAAAAATCTCAAAACAAGTAAACAGTCATCATGGACCTTAAATGATGTTTACTTGTTATAGGACATTTTAGTAATTACATTCAGTTTTTAGGACCTTATAATAATTTCTTCTAATTTTTTATCCTAAACATAATATATTAATATACTTTTTCAGTTCTTAATCCTAAATATAAGACTTATTTTTCATATTTATCCATTTTTTTTAAAATTATCTATATTAGCATTCCCTCAACAATAATCAAATAAATAAAGTGGGTATATAATTAAGAAAAATGATTAAGATCTTTTAAAAAAATATTATATATTAACTAAATTAACTAACTCCCTTAATATAATTAAATTATTTAAATAAGTCTTATATTAAAAAATAAATAAGTACTTTATCCCTTATATTTATTATTTTTTTAAACTAACTTTTATCCTCTCCCTTCCCCTTGCTATTTACATCAATTCAATATCTTCTTACAGTTGTAGGAGTTATTTGGTTTTTGTCAAAAATATAGAAGTCTTACTTTTTTTTAATTATTCTTAAGATAATTCTATTTAAAATATTATCAGACATTATATGTAGATATCTCTCTTAACAAATCAAATTTGATTCGTCATATTATGAGATATTAACTCTTTTTATTAGACTTAACCCTAATATTATGATCTTATTTTTCATATGTATCTAATATCTTAATATTATTTGTGGTACAATTTTATCTATAATTTTTTAATTTGGTACAATTTTACACAATTTTATTTTTCAAGTACCAAGAATTATATCAAATTAAAAAAATTATGGATAAACTTATATAAAATTAAAAAAAATTATAGGTAAAATTATACTATAAATAAAATTAAAATATTAGAAATATATTAAAAATAATATTAAGATATTAAACGCTATATAATAAGTTTTATTTTAATTTTAATTTGAGAAGATAAAAGCCAGAGAAATTCGGGCTTTATCATATTGTGAAGAAAGTTGGGTTTGTTGCTTACCCAAATTGGACCTGTTTTGGAATCCTCCTAAAACCGAAATCGATTAAATAAAAAATAAATAAATAAATAAATAAATAAAATTTGCTAAAATTATTAAATCAAAACCAATTCAACATTTATATACTCCTCAAGTCTTAAATATAATTATCAAGTTAAATAATTTATTTTGACCTTAAATATAACACCATGATATTCTTTGTTTTTCTCATTTAATTTTTTAATTAAATTACTCTAATTTATTTCATAATTTTTCTCACCATCTTCATCTTTCACATTTAATTCCCTCTCTCTTCAGGGATATTTTAAGAAAAATGAGATACATTTTTTACACAATAATGATAAAAAACAACTAAATCAATTTTTTAATTTTTGTAAGTTAATTAACTAAATCTTATATTTATAATTAGATAAAATATATGGGAAGCTTTATATATATATATATATATAAGCTAGGTATCCTCTTATTTGAGGTAATCATATTTGAAACACTGTCGAGTATCAAATATGGGCGCTTCTTTTAGTGAAGATTCTAATATTAGTTCACCATGTTATGCGGATTAAACCCTTTCTTATAAACTTCATTTATAAGAAGCTTTTAGAAGGAAAACTAAGTTATTGGAAGAAGCAACAATAAAGCGACAAAGATTAATGTTATTAAGTAGTATTAAAATAAGCTAATAACCCATAAATATTAGTCTAGTTGATAAGAGTTGACTTATTACCCATAAGGTCGTGAGTTCAAATCCCACTGCTGATGTGAGAATTTTATTAGTAAGTGATTTGTAAATATCTCTGTAAACACTATTTGAATCTAGAGGTATATTCTAACTCTAGTAAACTCTTGAGACCTAATTAATCTAAACTTTTTATTATATGTGTATATATAAAAGCTAGCCACGGTATGGTTTGTCTTTTCTTTTCTTTTCTTTTCTTTTTTGTTGCCCACCCGATTCACCGGAGTTTTGCCCCGACTACATCCGGATCCGACCCGCGTCGCGCACCTGGCTATGGTGGGTGAGTCTTTTCTTTGGCTATGTGGGGTGGAGTGCTCTTTGTTATACATATATAGGGCCCAAGATCTAAGTTGGTAAAACAATTCTTAAAATCAATAAAAAAAATAATTTATTTAATTATGATTCATTAATCTTTGATTTAATTATGGTTAAATTAAATTATCGTGAGAGCGATGAGTAACACAAATCACAATATAATACGTACTAAAACGAAGGCTCATTTCTGTTGGACTGTAAACTAAGACCCATTTAGAATCTTCCCAAAACCAAAGCCCTATTAAATCGGTAAAAAAGATAAATAAAATTTATTAAGATTAAAATCAATTCAATGCATATAATTATATATATATTAGAAGCCAAATTGTTTTGTTAATTGAAGAAGCCACGACAAGAAGGCAACATGATTGCCATGATTAATTTAAATAGCCATGATGTAATGGGCCTAAGACAGCTCTTAAAATCAATAAAAAACATTAATAATTAACGAGAGTTAATATAAATAGTAAAAAATAAACTCGTATCACATAAGGACACAAGTTCGATTCCCGCTGCCGTTATAAGGGCTCATTTGATAAGCGAAATCGTAAATTCCCTGTAAGTACTTTCTGAACTCTAGAGCTATACCCTGACCTTGGTATGAGGATCAATGCTAAACCCACTTAAATTTTCTCTGTATAAAAAAATAAAAATAAAAAGATTTAATAATAGTTTATTTAAGTATGATTCATTCAACTTTGTTTTAATTATAATTGTAATTAGATTAATAATATTGAACTAATACAGCAGTGTTATAAATATTATATTATGTGGATATTTATAGTCTCTTAGGATTCTATCTTATATTGAATGACATTATAACTTATAACTCCCAAATTGAAAGGTCTCTAATATTCATTCTCTATAACATCTAATTGTACAATTATGTTGTTTAATTTCCTTCTTTATATACTTGTAACTCTTTAGGATTAATCTTTAATGTTGGTATCCTATAAATAGAGGATGATATACAAATATTTTAGGATAACAAGAAGAGCTAGAATCACTCCCTCTTTCTCTATAATTCTCTCTTGTCATTCTCATTTCTCTCATTCTAAATCTCTCGCATTTTCTTTATTTTTATAACACGTTATCAGCACGAGTTCGCTATGAAAGTTTGAGGTATGAACTTGTTACAAATTTATGTATTTTTATATTATGTACAATGGTACTATATATTAGCTTCCATTTACTCAATTGTGGAGTGAAATTTTGATTATATATATTTGCTATATATCATATTGTTCTTTTATTATCATGTTATTTTTTTAGTTTCTTATCGCATTATATATCTATGTTTTATGTGAAGTATTATATTGTTTTATTTTTCTTTTTGTTTCTTATATATTTAATGACTCACATGCCAAGAATTATTATTTTATATTTTTATTTCTTTTATTATGTTATTTATACCTTTATATATACATATTATTTCTTATTTTTTCTAAATTATAGTAGCAATAGTTATCATGATCATATATACTATAATATATGCTTGCATATATGCATAACAAATATTATATTATATTGCTCTTAATATATAATTGGCAAATACATATATATATCATTTATATTTATTTATATTGCAATAACTCCTTTATATATTATATTTTAATATATTTATTCTTTTTATGTTTTATCTATTTTTATATATGTTGATATTATAATTTTCTATTATTAGATGGCCAGCAGTCATAATATATATATTTTTTTATTAAATGACCAAAAATCATATCACTTTTGATAGAATACAATTTTGTGGTTCTTATAAATAATATGACGGACTAAAATATTATAACAATTTGATAATCTAATGATTATAAATATCAAAGCCCTTAAGGCTAATGACTGAAATATTTAATTGCACAAAATGGATTTCTATATTTCTGAAAATATATCAAAGTCATATTATATGGGCCCATTTAGAAGCATGTAAGTCATATAAATATTTACTAAATTTGATAGATGTATCTATAAGATAGTTATATGTGAGATTATTATGAGTTTGCAACCAGAAGTTTGCATACTTATTTGAATAAATATAATCATTATGTTGAGTGCACAATTTTCAGAATATAAGAATAATTTATTAATGCTTTTATTAGTAATTAAATTAATACTTATGAGAACAAGATTTCTATTTCAGTGTTGGCATATTTGATTTGATATGTTATGGCACATATACATATCAAGCCAATAAAATTCTCCCAATAAAATTAGCTTTTCGTCAGGAGCCAGATATTTTTGAATGTGCAACGCTTATTTTTATTGATCCATCATAATGCACATAGATGATTATTAAAAGGAAGTTGAGATAAATATTGAGTAAGAACATCCTTCTTCTTGTTTGTCTCTAAATAAAACAAAATAATATTTCTTAAAGAAACAAATTGATTTAGGAGGCTTATACCACATGATTAGTTGATTGTCATTTGACAAAGTTCTCTCAACATGAGGGGGAGAAATTGAGTAGTTGGAAAGAAGAACATAAGAAATGCATTATTACTATCAAATGTAAGATCCTCAAATATAGTAGTATGAACTAAAAGTTCATAAAATATTATAAAATATCTGCCAGATATGATTATGGACCTAAATGAGAGTTATCAAATCTCATATTCTAACTAAAAATGCTCTAATTAGTATAAATTAAAGTAAGACATGTTTGAATCATGAAATGCTAATTGGTTCTAAACATAATATTAGAAATATTGGAGCATATAATTAAGATGATTATATTAAGGAAGCAGATACTCCAGAAGAGTATCAAGACATAACTACTTACAAGAACCTTAACAGAGGTCCAGGTACCTGAAATATAATAAATAGAGTTCAAGAAGTTGTGTCACAAAAAGAAAAATGGAACAAAAAATATAAAGTTGTCGACAACAGTTTTGATAATAATATCGTTAAATGAGGATCTTGTATATAGATCTGTCATGTAAAGTAGACAGAAAAATATTTGGCCAAAAGAAAAAGTAAAAGAGTAAAGACGCAATAAAAATAGAATTATATTATTTTAATATATAAAAATTATGGACCTGCAGTCCAAACATCTGAAATATAAAGTATGAAAATATTTATGTGAAAATAAAAATTTTCACAAAAGCTAGTGATGATTAAGATAAAAAATATTATTTTGTGGTAGAGACAATAATTTTTGTATATATTACTAGATTAACAGTATAAGAAAATAAAATATGCGTCTAATATATATTGTTATAACATATGCATATAGCTCACTAAATAGTGAAATTTATATTATAATATTTTAAGGATTTTAAATACCTGAAGCGTATAAAGAAAATGTATAGAGTTAAATACTCAATAATTCCATAATCTTTATTGTTTATAAAAATATATTAAATTTAATGGGCCAGAAGTTCGATATATTTATTCAATTATATTATGTATTTATTGTATTGGTGTTGCATGTTTTAATTTTATTAAAAAAATTAAATTCTTGCAGGTACACAAATGGATAATGAAATTGATATTTGAGTGTATAAGACAGATAAAAAGTATGTTGATATTTTAATATATTCAGAAGATATGTTGGTGGAATATACTTTAAAAATATGATAATGCATTATACATAGTTCGGATAAAAGGAATATATGCTCAAAAAGTATTGAAATAATCTATTTAAGAAACTAGTGTATTTCGTTCATATGAAATGACGGATAGTGATCAAGGAGAATAAAATTAATGTTGTCATAATAGGAGATAAATGTGATATTATCATCAGAAAAAATAAAGATCATGATGTATTCATTTTTTTTAATGTTGTCATAATGGGAGATAAATGTGATATTATCATCAGGGGGAATAAAGATCATGATGTATTCATTTTTTTTTAACCAAGGTTTTATCCCACTCGGTTTTTCTGGTAAAGTTTTTAATGAGGCATCTTTAATATATATTGTGTACTCTTTTTTCTTTGCTAGGTTTTTTTCCTACAAGATTTTTCCAAGTAAGATTTTAATGAGGCACAATATTTATCTATGAACATCTAAGGGGGAGTGTTATAAATATTATATTGTGTGGATATTTATAGTCTCTTAGGATTCTATCTTATATTGAATGACATTATAACTTATAACTCCCAAATTGAAAGGTCCCTAATATTTATTCTCTATAACCTCTAATTGTATAATTATGTTGTTTAATTTCTTTCTTTATGTACTTGTAACTCTTTAAGATTAATCTTTAATGTTGGTGTCTTATAAATAGAGGATGATGTACAAATATTTGAGGATAATAATAAGAATGAGAATCACTCCCTAATTCTCTCTTATTATTATTATTATTTCTCTCATTCTAAATTTCTTTTATATTTTTTTTATTTTTATAACATACACGATAAGGTAATAATATACGAGCAATTATGGGTAAAAGGGGTAGTTTAGGTATTTAGATTAATAGGTCTATAAATAGGATGTTAAAGGGATGTAACGAGCTATGAGTGTAAGTTGAATGATATATTACTGTTAGCTTGTTATCTCCTTTTATATGCACCAATGACATCAGAGCCAATCTCCTCCTCCTCCTCCTCCTCGTTGATCGCTAAAAAATCAATTGATCTTTACAACGGTCACAAAATTAGGACAATTGAAGTACGTTACCGTGAAAGAGTACGCAAAACAATTTGAAAAACGGTTATCGTATATACACCAACCAGAATCCACTGCCATCAAGGTGGTTTATCAACAAACATCAACCAGAGATTTAACATGAGGTTTCGCTAATTTGGTCCAAGCAATCTTCCCTCCGCCATTTGTCTTGTAGGCATTCATGACCGATACGAACGGAAGAAGCAAATAGAGGAAGACAAGGACAAGAGAGTTACAGAAGAATTTGGTGAGAATTCTTACCGCTACTCTTGACAGGGACTAGAGACTAATGAACTTAATGAAATAGAGGATGCCGGTGACCTAAATGCCGAAGACAAACACAGAGGAATCGATGCGGCATTTAAGATTGAAAAAACAGAAAGAACGTGGAAAAATTGGAGGAGGAATCCAAGATGCAAGAAGCTACATATCAAAAAATTAAATTAAAACACGACATGCAGTTGATGAAGTCTAAGTGCATAGAAAATACAAAGGGAATGGAAGAATCTGTAATTGACCAAACACCATCATCCCCGCCCATTTAGAACGTATTTGAATCCTAAGGAGTATTACTTTGTTGTGGTTTCAGTCGCAGCGTTTAGAGAGACATCCTAGCTCCTGAGTGCCTAGGTTTACGCTTGAGGGTAATAGACAGCTCGTCTTGCTCGATATTGGTATCGCCTAAAAGGAAAAGAGATTTTACCCTACATTTGAATCATAGATGAGCCCAACTATTTTTCAAAAATTACTTTACCAAAAAAAAAAACTACGTTTCATCTGGAAGTTTTATGGAATCAGAGAATAGTTGTATGTCTGAAAGTTTCATCTGGTGACATACTTCTAGACCCGTTTTGACAGCCAAGTTCTCTCTTAAAACCCATTACCCAGTTCCCCTGCTCGTCTCTAATAACCACCGCATGCAGCTTGATGATTATCTCTGACCGAGGCATCAACATCTACAACGCGCCTATGGGTGGTGGCTTCCATCTCTTGTCGCTATAGCTTTCTAACGAGAAGCTCGGCTCGTTTTTGGTACTCTCAATCCTCTCTACAAGCTGAAATAAGCAATGATGAATTATATCACTTGCTGTCGCACTCCTGCCTTCAAAGATCTGAGTACACCGGTGTTTCCAGATTAGCCAGCAAATTTGACCAAACCCCATCGTCCACGCCCAGCGTCCAAAACGTGCCTTCCCTGGATTATGATTTTTATTCCCCTGAAACCAACCCTGCAAATCATAAGAGAAAGAAGCAGAATATGTGTTAGGTTTAAGTAACTCCTTCCATATCTGTTTCGCTCTTGTACAATACTCTCCTCACATTGACACTCAAGAGGACAATGGTCCACATTTGTTAACCCTCTCTTAACTCTGAAAGCATTAGTCATTGATTTCTCATAGGAGACTTGCCACATAAACAATTTGACCCTTTCAGAAGTCTGCCAAGCCAACGCCGCATTTTCCGCCAAATCGGAATCCCCCCCACCCTCATCAGATTTCGACAGGAAATTGTAAGCAGCCTTCACCGTAAACTTGCCATCAGAGGCACTACGTCACCAGATAGAATCAGGACTATTACTTGAAGGTGGTTGAAGCCGTGAGAGTTTCATCACAACCCAATCAGGTAGAAATTGACACCATCGTCTCGTATTCCAGCAACCATTAGGGAGAAAAAAATCTGCAACACTCCTCAGGATTAATGAACTCCGAATTTTGAATTACGTAGTCAATAAGCGGCCTCTCCATAGGTGACCACAACTCCCACCAAAACTTACTGTTCTAACCATTATTGATCTTCTTACCAATGCCTCTCAGGAACATATCCCAAACTTCGTTATAGCTTGCCAAACTAAAGAGGATGTGCGTTTCTTAGACACCACCGGTAACAACCCGTTCCCGCAATCATACATCCTCCGTAAAACTTGAACCTATAGAGCCTCAGGTTTGGTAATCAGGCCCCAATATAACTTCATGATGAAAGCTTTGTTTTGTGTTTCCAAATTTTTAATTCCCAAACCTCTCATTTTCTTCTTTTCCATGATTTTGTTCATAGCAATCAAGTGCATCTTTTTACTATTCTCATCCTGACTCCATAAAAATTCCGGTTAAACTTCTCTATCTCCTTGATCACACCTTTAGGAATAAGCGCCGACTGCATCTGGTAGGTCGGGATTGCAGAGATAACACTCTTGATAAGAACGATTCTTCCTGCCATACTCAGATGCTTACCCTTCCAAGAAGACAGCCGAGACCGCACTTTACGTGTTCTATGCCCAAACGTTTCCTTAGTGATTCTCGAGGGAATAAGGCCAATACCCAGCGTGTTCCCTAGATTGATGGCTGTGTTCAAGTGGACATTACTAGAGAAAAAGGCCTTCGATTTATTTAAATTGACCCTATGCCCTGAAACCATACAGAATTTTTTCATAGCCTTTAACAACTTCATTTGCCCAACGGTTGCTTCGGAGAACAAGATTAGATCATCCGCAAAGAGAGGTGAGAAATGCCCGGCCCCTCACTATTAAACTTGAGAGGTTTCCAATGTTTCTTCAAACATTCTTCTTGAATGAGATGGCTTAATCGTTCCATGCATAGCACAGACAAATACGGGCTTAAGGGGTCCCCTTGTCGGACCCCTCTAGATGGAGCAAAGGCTGGTCCCTCCTAACCATTCTCTAAGGCTTTCATAGATGCTGAAGAAATGCACCCCATTCTAACCTTAATGAGAGTTTTGTACCCCAATGGAGAGGAACGTTTTTTCCACAAAACCCCAATCAAGCCTATCATACGCTTTCTCCATGTCCACCTTGACAGTTACATATCCTCATCTTCTCGGTTTAGTCCTCATGAAGTGAATAGCCTCTTGAGCAATTATAATATTATCACAACTCGATCTAGTGGCTATGAAACTACATTGATGGGGTCCCACCAAGTGATTCAGCACAGACTGGAATCTATTAGCAATCATCTTAGTAATCACCTTGAAACTGACATTGCATTAAGAAATTTGTCGCATTTCCTTGAGTGAGGTAGGCAAATCCACTTTAGGCAAGAGAACAATGTTAGTTTGATTTATATCACTAATAGAATCAGGATTCCGAAAAGTATTCTTCACCAATTCATAGACCCTATTGTCCACTATATGCCCCTGAGACTGGAAGAATTTAGCTTGTAGACTATCAGGGCCAGGAGCTTTAAACGCCCCCATCGAGAAGGCAGCATTTTTTATTTCTATATACTCACATGACGATGCAAAGAATCAAGGTGTTTCTGAAGTAATTGAGAAAACTTATTCGGCCAGTTAGCTTCGCAAGTAACATTAGCATCTTTAGCATACAGATCTCTGTAATACTCACTCGCCATTTGCTTCAGCCTCCTCGGTTCGGTGATCCATTCCTCATTCTCATCCTTCAAAGCGAGCACTTTCTTCTTTCTACCCCGGATTGCAACAGTGGCATGATAAAAACGTGTATTTTTATCTCCCAATTTAATCCATTCACATCGAGCTTTTTAGAACCAGATGACCTCTTCTTGGAGAACCAGCTTATGATACTCCGCCCAAAGCTTCTTTTCAACTCTGAAGTCCATTATTAGGTTGGTTCCTTCGGCTAGCTTCAATACCCTCCAGACGTCGTAGGAGCGCTCCCTTCCTTTTGGGGATACTATCAACCTTTTCATCATTCCACTTCAAAGCTTCTTTCTGAAAAGTATGTACACCCTCATTCCAGGAGCTCTTGACAAGATCATCAAATCCATCCTCACACAGCCAGGCTGCTTGAAAATGAAACCTTTTGGGATTTCGGGGTCATTGTGTAGAACCCATAAGAGATAGCACTACCACCTTGTGATCGGAGGTGTACTTTAACTCATGATACACTTTAGATTGCGGAAACATCGAAACCCAATAGAGATTGCAGAAGACCCAGTCAATCTTCTCTCTTAAACCTTCTCTTTCCCATGTGAACTTGTTTTGAGGATCCCCGATCTCTAATAACCCCAAATCCTCAATGCGATCCTTAAAATGTCTCATTGACAGGGCGTGAGGTTCTGCTGCACCGTCTTTGTTACTTGGTGCTCGGTATGCATTAAAATCTCCCATGATTACCCATTCCTCGCTAATAGCTTCTGCTATGACCGGCATAGATTGCCAGTGTTATCCTTTTCAGGTAATTAGTTTCTCCATAGACAAACATTGCAGAAAACCACTGATTGATCCCAATGTTCTGAATTCGACCCAGAAGAAACTGTTCGTTAGAGGTGACATATTCAATTTCATTATCACAAGCATTCTATAGCAACCAGATACCGCCCGCGAATCCTGTAGCCTCTTCCCGAATCCAGTTCAAAAAACCCACTTTACGCACAGTCTTATCAGCTTTCAACCCACTAGTTCTAGGCTCAATGAGACACAAAATCTCAATATTATTCATACGCACAATATCCTGGATTATAAGGGGAAAAGCTTGTCCACAAGCTCCCCTACAATTCCAAAAAGCTATATTCATAGATAACCCCATAAAGCAATGAAAAACAGACATAGCATTATCTGTTCGCGTTGGTCCCTGGAGTGACCTCCAGATCGAGCAAGAGCTCTTCTTCCCACGCTGGGGCCGTGTTATCCCTTTCTTCGTCGTCACCCTCCATCCTTTGATTACCGGGATCAGGGGGTTCAACGTTTCTATCACCATAGACCACCAACTGCATGCTTGATTCCGATGTGGATTCCGGTACCCGAGCCTCCGACCCACATTGTTTGGTTTGGGTGCCCCCGGGGGGGTGGGGGGGGGGGGGGGGAAGGAGAGGAGGGGAGAAGGTGGTACGTGTTTGGTTTAAAAAATGGAGGGTAGGGAGTGGAGATTTTCTGTCTTTCTTCTGCTTTCCTCCCTCACTCTCTCACCCCTCCCAAAACCCCATTTTTGACAAAACTTTATATTTTTTTGACAAAACTGCCGTGAGCAATTTTTAGATATTCTAATGTTTTGCTCCGTCCTATTTTATATTGATTATCTTCATCTTCCCGCATCGCCTCTCCTTCAGTTTTTATTGTCGTCACTTGGTCCTTCGGCCGTCCTTCTTAGGTTAGGGGGAGATGAGGTCCACATTCTTCTTGGTCTTGTCGATGAGCTTGTCTCAGAGTTTCAAGGGGTCCACATTTTTTGTGATTGCCACCTTGCCAGAATAACCATCAACTTTGACATTTTTCAATTGAGTTGAGTACTGAGGCAATAATAGGGTATTAAAAGCATAAAACTGAAAGGGGGGAAATGGTAGAGAAATTAAAGGAAACAAACAGGCCATAAGTGTGAAAATAAAAGAAGAAATGGAATTATCTGGAGACAAAAAAATGGAAGGGAATATTGGAAAGAAGAAATTGCGTAATACAGAAACCAGAAAGTCAAAAAGCAAGGAAGAGCGAGTGAAATGAAAGAGCAAAAATAGTGCAAACCTTGAAAGTGGTTGGGGAAACAAATGATCTTCGAAGCACAGTCGTCGCAATGTAAGTTGACCTTCAAGAAAATGATGGTAGGACTAGTTTTCCCTTGGTTGACTACATCATTCTTCTCCTTAGCAGCCCTAACCCTTTTGTTGTAAAAAATAAAAAAATTAATAAATTATAAAAATAAAATATAAAATAAGAAATTTAAATAAAATAATAATAATATATTTATCAATTTATAATAAATTTTTTAATTTTTTTTTATGGACCAAATAAAAAATATATTATCCCCTCTTTTATTTAGCTTCCTTATGCTCTCCCTGTTAAACCAAACAAAGCCTAAAAACTTCCTTTTTCCCCATTTGGTAACATGGAACTGAGGGGTTAGAAACTGTAAATGGAAGTGGAATCCAAAATTTAGGTATTTGGTACCCTTGATCCCACTTCCGCCTCCACCCTCAAGTCCATCAAATCTGGGAAGTTGCATTTCCTTGCTCAACCCTAAGCATGGAATTGAACCTTTGACTATTTTGCCCCACTTTTCCTTCTATTAGCCACCCCACTTCTCCTTCTGTCAGCCGCCGACCATCGTCTGTTGTCAACCTCGTCACTACCACCCATCTTCAACGACACCCATCTTAAACCTCCGTCGACACTTTATCGCACCCACCCATCTTCTTCAACTTTTGTCAAAATTAGTCACCCCCACCCATCTTCTTTAGCTCTGTCAATACTCCATCTTCCCCACCCATCTTCTTCTTCAACGCCCGTCCAAATCTGTTGCTTTCTTCTTCAACCTTCATCCAGATATATCATCGTCTTCAATGTTCATTCTTTCTATCCTTGTCCGGTTCTTTGAGATTGTTGAAGGTTGTTGGATTTTTTAGATATCTGAGATGGTGACCCATCAACACTATGGGTTCCGATTATTCTTAAATTGTTATGATTTCTAGATCATTTTTCTTGATTATTGTTAGATTCTTTTACTAAATCGATTTATATATTTGTCCTTCCTTCTTGATTGTTGATTGTTCTTTTTTATTATTTTAATTGTTCATCAATCATCATCCATTGTGGAAGATGAGGCTCTTCTGGTAGGATTCTTCTGGGGTGGAAGGCTATTTTTTCTTTTAAAGGCAAGGGTATTTTAGTATTTTCATAAAAAAATATATAGATTATTAAAACTAATATCCCACCTCTATAAATATAATAAATAAATTTTTAAATCTCATTTCTAATTTTATTTTTTCCTCATTTTTTATTTTAACTTGTATTTTTCTAAAATTTCTTGTACGATACCAAACGGGCCCCTATTATAGATCAGACTTACTTTTTTTATGGGTTGGGCTCACCCACAAGTTATGATGCTTCTTCAAGCGCCACGACTAGAATTATAATAAAGAAGTATTTCACAGGGATTGAATACGCTCTAAATATTTATACGTTTCACCCCTTCACTAGCTTTTTTTTTGTTGCCCACTCGGTTCACCGGAATTTTACCCTGACTACATCTGGATCCGACCTGCGTCGCGCACCTGGCTGTGGTAGGTGAGTCTCCTAACGGGAATTTTCTGCATTCGCCAAGGCTCGAACTCGAGACCTCGTTTAAGCGATACCGAGCCATTTATCACTCAGACTAATCCTCGTTGGTACCTCTTTACTAGCTGAATTCACGTACAATAGATATCATACTCTTATTTTATTTTCTATCTTGTGTCTCTCCTGATTCGATGGGCCTTGATCCCATATCCCTACTCACTATGGAATGAATCTGCTTGCTACTGATTTTGGGATTTTTTTTTAGCTATAAATTTTTTTGAAAATCAGTTGGACTCACCCACGATTTAAAAGCAGGATAAAGTCTTATTTTCTCATAGGCGATACCGATTTTAGATTTTGTCTTACCAGCTTAAGCCCCCTGACTAACATTTGTTAAACTTATCTGTTCGATGGGCTTGGGTGCCCCTTCTGGCCTAATCTTCTTATTTGCACTGGGCTGCACACTTTCCTTTCCTTACACCTTAGCAATCATCTTAGGACCCATCATCCGTGGATTTAACTGATGAAAATGTGAGAGATATAACTATTTGAAATGTGTTCCATTTTTAGGGAGTACTACTTTATTATTATTCCAGTCGTTACGCTTGGAAAGACATCCTAACTCTTGGGTGGCTAGGTTTACGCTTGAGAGTCATAAATAGTTTACCCTGCCCGACATTAGTATAGTTTTGAAGAAAGGAAGATTTCGTATTACCCTTAAATTGTGAATAAGTCTAACCACTTTTTTTTTAAAAAAAAAAAGCAATCTTCTTAGGTTTATGTTTACTTTTATAGTTTAAAAACAAATTAAAAGAGCATGTTGTAATGATGTTATAATTAGAACTGATTGCAATTTTCTAAGAATAAAATAGCTTTCATACCACTAACTAAGATTGAGTTTCAATACTTATCAAATTTTGACGGTCTAAATTAGATCGTTTATGTTTTAAAAAAATATTTTAATGGGTACATAATCTATTAATAATAATTTTATATCTGCTAATTTTTTAAGAAAATAATTTTATTATTAAAGAATAATTAGTTAAAAAATTTAAATTTAAATCGTTAAAATTATATTTAGATGATATAAATCCTGATGAGCAGTGAAACCTATTCCTTACACAGGGAGTATGGCATATATATATGAGAAGTGATAGCTTTTTTTCCTAATAATTGAAATATTATTGTAAAACATAATTATAGAAAAGTACTCTCTCCTCTATTTATAAGAGCCTGATTGAGAAGTATGTTATCTTTTTTTATAAGAGACCATTCATAGTTATAGGATGAATTATAGTATAATTCCAAATATACCCTCATTAAATGAGTTAGGAATAATAAAAGAGCAAACTTTTCATTAAAAAAAGAATAAGAAAAAAGAGAGACATTTAATTAAAGAAAAATTCTAAAAAATACCTATTTAAATTTTAAAATTTTAAATCAAGACTTTTTAAAAAAAATTATAAATAGCTTTATAAAAGTTATAAATAGCTTATGAAATGTAGTAAACGAAATTTTAAAATTTAAATAAATATTATTTGAGATTTTTCCTTTAATTAATGTTAGAATTAAAAAAAAATATTATATTAATTACTCCCATGAATGTCCAAACAAATTCTTATAAAAAAATTGGAAGAGATGGGATATTTTAGGAGCAGCTTCCTTATTCAATGTACCCACAAACACAATTTGGAGGACTAAGGACTAAGGACTAAGGTCAATCAAATCAAAACCAGGTCCCACAAAAGGTCATTCAATGTTTGAGAATAATTCATACAAGAGGCTCAGGATAACTATTCTTAAAACTAGTGGCTCCAATGTATTAATTAATACAGGAAAAATACTCATGAGGGACCATATGATTATGATATTTATTATTAACATCTTAAATTTTGCATAATTGCTTATAAGGACTAAGGACTAAGGTCCTTATTATTGATAACTAATTTGAATTTTAAAATGACCGATATGTCTTTATAAGTATAAAAGGTCTTTTGTAGTTTACAAGCTAGCTTTCAGGAATTATAAGAGGTCTTCTTCACAATGTTAAAACAGTTGCATTGAAAATAATATTTACAAATTTTTTTTGCGCAACTTATAAGACGTCTTATTTATCTTCCAAAAGTCTTTTTTTTTTTTTTACTTTACAACCAGTCTTCTATGATTTTCAAGAGGTATTACACAAAATTTATGAAACTCTGCGATTTTATTTATGAAACTCAGGCTTGTATCTAATTGTATTTATATGAAATCTGCAATATTTAATATATGATATCAAAACAATATAAAATCTACTCAAAATTACACTATTCATTTATTTAGGTAAACACAAAATAATATTTAAAATAAAGGAGATTAAATGGTGGAAAATATTTATTACTCTATATGTCCTTAATATAATATATATTTAACTAATTTAGGTAAAATAATAAAATTAGTTAAGTTAATTATTTATAATAATTATGTATTAATTTTTTAAAATACATTTTACTATCATATGTTTTGGAACTACCTCTTCATAAAAGTACCTTAATCTATGTGCAATCATATAAGGATACTTTATGAGAAAAATTATAAATTTACGAGATAAAATTGATTGATATCCTTATATTTAAAACCAAATAAACCCATTGTTTAGCTCTTATAATTAGGACCGGAGGTAGTATATGATTATAGCTTATTGCAAAATACAAATATTTATCTAATTGCATTTATAGTATTTACTATTTTTGAATAATGTAGTTTTTTATATTCTATATAATATGATATGATTTTAAATATTTTAAATCAATACATATGATATAGTATTCCGTAAATTTTCATTTTCTTTGTGTTATGTGTATAGTTTAAATTTTTTATTTTTCACAAAACTCGCCGAGTTAAAATCTATTTAATATGGAATGATTATTGAAAAATTAAAAATACATTTAATGCTCCATAAAATAAATAATTTTGAAGAAATATTTTTAATTTAAAAAATCCGGACAAAACAACCAAAACTTATGAGAGCAAGAATCATTCATGCATGGTCACCTTAGGATGCGTTGAAGGGATGAGAATGAAGATAAGTATATCCATTCCAACCAACAAACAGAGTAAACCCAATATAAAAATAAAATATTTTAAAAATGCGTGTAACAAATCTCTTCTAAAGGCTTGTATATTTTAAAAATATTAAAATATTAACGGCACCCTAAGTACTAAAAATTGAATAGCTGATTAAATTGATTGAGAGAGTGATTCAAGAGTCATTAGTTTAATCGGTGATTTGGGGTCAACTCAATAATAATTAATAAATATTTAGGGAGACATCTTAATTCTTAAGTATCTAAGTTTACGTTTAAAGATAATAGACAGCTCGTCATATTTGATATTAGTATTATTTAAGAGGAATTGATATTTTACCCTGCCCTTAGATCATATATAAACTTAACTCTTTTCCAAAAAAATTTATACCAAAAAATAATAATAATAATTAAAATAATCTAATATAATTAAAATATATAAAATATTTATATATCATTATGGAAGAGTAGTATCTAAATAAAAATATATTAATATATGAGTAAATAGAATATTTGTATAAATCACGTTTAATTCAATAAAACATATTTAACATATTATTATTTTTTAACTTAAAATGATATTATTTTAAACTTAATAACATGAGAAAAAAAAAATATAAAATCTAACATGGTCAACCCTCACCCAAACCTTTTGATCAGCCTATTTTACTAGTTCATTAGTCCCACTAAACAACCCTTAGGTTTTAAGATGACACCTTTTATTTTACATTTTATATTCTTTTTGATAATATGCTTTAAACCATTATATGCGTACAATATTTTCTTTCTTTTTTTAATGAAAGGCAATATTACGAGGAACTAAATAAATAAGTCGATACATAAAAAAGGGTTTAACAACTAACCTATAGGGGTATATAAAGCCTAAGAACAGAAAGCAACAAAGAAAAAACAAAGAAAAATAAAAAGGCCAACAAATATAAAAACAACAAGAAAAAAGACGAAAACCATAAAGTATAAAGGCCCAACACACAAACAAACAAGGCAATCAACCCCCAAAACTGCCCAACCATACATATAAAAGCACCAAAGAAGATAAATTAACGGGGTTGGTCTGAGTAGTAAACGACTCAATATTATTTAAACGAGGTCTCGAGTTCGAGTCTTGGCATATACAAAAAATTCCCGTTGAGAGACTCATCCACCATAGCCAGGTGCGCGACGCGGGTCAAATCTGGATGTAGTTGGGGCAAAGTTTGGGTGAACCGAGCGGACAATAAAAAAAAGAAGATAAGTAACACTGAGCAAATAAACAGTGGTGCTTCGGTTTAGCTGGCAAAAGAGTCAGACTCTCACAATATGGAGGGGTTTGATTTTAGAGAGTATCAATTATTTATAATTTTAGTCAAGGTTTTGGGAGATGTATCATATCTTTAAAGTGTCTAGGTTAATGCCTAATGATAATTGATAGCTCACCCTACCAAATATTAATATCACTTAAGATGAATAGAGATTTCGTGCTGCTTTTAGATCATGGAGAGCTCGACCCCCATCTAAAAATTTCTTTATATATATATAAAAAAGACTAAATCAAGATAAGAGAAGCACATCTTCAGTCTTTAAATCATGACATATGCATACAATATTTTCAATGGTGAAGGAGGACTAGCGGGGTCTAGTTCACAGCTTTTTTAATACATTTATGAAATAAATTTGATCTTACATTGGCACCTTTGAAAATTATACCTATTTTATATTGTATATTTTTTTTAATTGCAGTCCGGTCCCTCATGATAAAATCATAGCTACATCATGAATATTTTGACTTTGTGAAATTAATTTGATTGTGATATATATATATATATATATATTAGAAGGAAGAAAAATGTTAAAGGAAGAAGAAATAGGTATTATGATTGGTAGGGTTGTAGGATCGATGGTGTGTAAATGAGGATTGATTTGGTGACGAAGAGGAAATGATATGTCTTGCAAGAGAAGCAAAGCTTCGATGGCGGATATGATATGTCCTCCATGTTCATGTTTTTATGGAAGTTATGTTGTTTAAGTGCACCAACCACTTCACTTCATTTCACCTTCTGGTTTTGCCATACTTAAAATCAATTTGTTAAACATGAGCATGAGATGTAGGCAAGGTTTTTTTATCAGTTAAATCAATAAATCGATGAATTAGTTTTTGGATTAATTTAGTCAAAAATTTTAGATAGTTTAATTGTGTTGAATTTTATATTCCCCCTTCTTATTAAACCTAAAATGACATCTTTTGAGGTAAAAAAAAATAGTAATATTACATATTTATATTTTAATAATTATGTTTTATTAAATTATATTTAAATATTCTATTTACTTGTCAATCAATATATTTTTATTGAAATATTATTTTTTTGTTAAAATTATATATATTTTTATATAATTTAATTATGATTGGGATAATATCACTTCAATTAATTAAACCACATACACTTAATTGTCTCGATCAATTCATTAACATGTCAGTATTTTACTCATCAATGCTAGTTTCTCATCATTAAGACAAGATTTCTTATTTTAGAATTTTTGGATGTGTGGCATTTGTCCCAATTGCTCCATTACAAATCATAAAGATGGGACCTCAGAGAAAGTTAGAAATATATATTGGTTATGAATCTCGTTCTATAATCAAGTATTTAGAACCACTAACAGGAGATTTATTTACGGCACGTTTCGATAATTGTCATTTTGATGAGATAAATTTTCCAAAATTAGGGGAGATAATAAGCAGCTGGATAAAGAAATCATATGGAAAGTATTATCGTTGTCTCATTTAGATCCTTGAACATAACAATGTGAGCTTGAAGTTCAAAAAATAATTTAATACAAAATATTACAAATCAACTGCCAAATGCATTTACTGACCCCAAGAGAATTACCAAATCTCATATTCCAGCTGAAAATGCCCCAATTAGAATTAATATCCCGGCAGGACAAGTAGCAAGTGCAAATAAAACTAAACCACGCTTGAAGCGTGGTAGACCTATCGGTTCTAAAGATAAAATTCTTAGAAAGAAAAGAGTAAACAATCAAGATGGTCAAGTTGAGGAGGCTGATCTTATAGGAGAGACCCAAGACATAACAAGTCAAAAGATCCCAGAAGAGATCCAGGTACCTAAAATAATGAAGAGATCTCGATAAGTTATGTCACTACGGGAAAAAGATGAAACCGAAAAAATATAGTCGTTGACGATATTTTTTCATACAGTGTTGCTATTGAAATAACTAATCAAAGTGAGGATCTTGAACCTAGATCAGTTGAAGAGTGTAGACATAGAAATGATTGGCAAAAATGGAAAAACACAATTCAAGCAGAATTGAATTCACTTTCAAAATGTGAAGTTTTTGGATCTGTAGTCCAAATACCAAATGGTGTTGAACTAGTTGGGTATAGATAGGTTTTTGTGCGAAAACGAAATGAGAAAAATGAGGTTGCTAGATATAAAGCACGACTTTTGGCACAAGGTTTTTTCACAAAGAACTGGCATTGATTATGAAGAAATATATTCTCCTGTGGTGGATACAATTACTTTAAGATATCTAATTAGTCTGGCATTGCATGAAAGACTTGATATGCGTCTGATAGATGTTATTACAGTATACTTATATGGTTCTTTAGATACTACAATTTATATGAAAATCCCTAAAGGATTTAAATTGCCTGAAGCATGTAAGAATTCTCGAGAAAATTATGCAATTCATTTGCATAAATCCTTATACGGATTAAAATAATATAGAAGAATGTGGTATAACCGTCTAAGTGAATATTTGTTAAAGACGGGTTACAAAAATGACTCAATCAGCCCATGTGTTTTTATAAAAAGGAATACATCAGAATTTGTTATAATTGTTGTCTATGTGGATGACTTAAATATAATTAGAACTACTGAAGAACTTCAAAAAGCAGTTGATTGTTTAAAGAGAGAATTTGAAATAAAAGATCTTGAAAAAAACAAAATTTTGTCTCGGTTTACAAATCGAGCACTTAACAAATGGAATTTTTCTTTATCAATCAGCTTATATTGAAAAAATATTAAAGCAATTTTATATGGATAAAGCGCATCCATTAACTACTCCAATAGTTGTGAGATCGCTAGTTAAAGAAAAAATCTTTTTCGCCCTCAAGAGGAACATGAAGAACATCTTGGTCCAGAAGTACCATATCTTAGTGCTATAGGGGCACTAATATATCTTGCTAATTCAACACGACCTGATATTGCATTTGTTGTGAGTTTATTGGCACGATTTAGTTCTTCCCCAACAAGAAGACATTGGAATGGAGTTAAACATATATTTTGATACCTTCGAGGGACAACTGATATGGGATTATTTTATTCTAATGAATCTGGATCACAATTGATTGGTTATGCAGATGCAGGGTTTTTATCAGATCCACATAAAGGTAGATCTCATACAAGATATTTATTTACTTGTGGAGGTACAGCTATATCTTGGTGTTCAATAAAGCAAACTTTATCAGCTACCTCATCAAATCATGCAGAAATAATTGTAGTTCATGAAACAAGTTGAGAATGTATTTGATTAAGGTCAGTAATCCAACATATCCAAAGAATGAGTGGCCTACTTCCGGAACAAGAGATTCCAACAGTATTATATGAAAATAATACAGCATGCATAACTCAACTAAAAAGGGGATATATCAAAGGAGATAGAACAAAATATATTTCTCTAAAATTCTTTTTCACTCATGATCTTATGAAAAATGGTGATATAGATGTTCAGCAAATTCGATCATGTGACAACCTTGCAAATTTGTTTACTAAGACACTGCCAACTAAGCCATTTGAGAAGTTAGTGTATGGTATTGAAATGCGCAGATTCAAAGACATAAATTGACAATGTCATTAGGTGGAGTAAATAAGTATTTGCTGTACTCTTTTTTTTTTTTTATTGTGTACTCTTTTTCCTTCACTAGATTTTTGTCTCAATAGGTTTTTCCTAGTAAGGTTTTAATGAGGCACAATATCTATCATGGACATCCAAGGGGGAGTGTTATAAATATTATTGCATATGTAGATGTCCATATAACTTCTATCTCTTGGGATTCCTGTTAGGATTCCTTCTTCTCTTTATGTCATAAACCTATAACTTTCTCAATGAATGACTTGAGAGGAGTTTCTTGTTATTAATGACATTTTATTCATTTTTATTCCTTTGTAACCTCATGTTTAGTCTTTAATGGTTGTGGCCTATAAATAGTGGCCATATAAAAGGCATTTATACAAGTGATCATACAAACATATAAAGAATACTCCCTTACCTCCTATTTCAATCTCTTATCTTATTATTTTTTTTCTTCCTTAACTTTCTCATCTTTTCTTATTTTAAAACATAATCACAATATGAATGCTTTTGTTACTTATTTTAATTTAATGTCAATCATCATACGACCCCATTTGCATTTTAAGTCTAGACTAAACGACAAAACATAATAACATACGTCGCATCCAAGCGATCAATGAATTAATTTTTCCAATAAAATTTTCACTAATTATGTAAAATTTAAATTTTAGATCTACAATTATTATTAGTTACTTATATAATATATTTAAAAGATGAAAAAGCAATTGTCATAAATAAATAAATTTTATACATATTTCATTTGATATTTTATCAACATATGGAAGAGGCTTTTTAGATAAACAGCCCGTTTAGATTTGTTTTTAGAAAAAAATTTATAAAATAAAAACAATTTTAAAGTACTTTTGGATATGGAAAAAGAGTGATTATGAATAAATGAGTGTTTAGATAATTATTATCAGAATAACTTTTGTGATTGATAAATTACGAGAGAGAGTATAAGATGAAATAATAATTACATAATGTGAAATTTTTAATTTTTATTTTCTGTGTGATATTAAAATAGTAAATAATATATATATTTGATTAATTGGATAAGTAAGAATAAATAATTACTAATAAGTAAGTAAATAAGTAATTAAATTTATTTATTATAAATTATTAATTATTTAGTATTGATTATCTATCGATAATTATCTAATATATAGGGAGTGGAAATCAGGTTCAAACATACATATGAAAATAATAAATAATATATTTACTTACATATACATATATTTATATTAAAATATTATAAACGTACATTTATAGTAAAATATTAAAATATGAATATATTAAATAATATACATACATATACATATATTTAGTTTATAGGGTAATTAATAATAAATACTTAATAATATATTAGAGATGAAAATATCAAGTGAACATTCGAACATAAGCATATGTATAATAGAAGAGTATTGGACTTATCTGTATCCAATAATTTTATCTCTAATTTGATCACGTAAACATTCCATTGCAAGTGAAGATTGTACAGAAGAACGTGGCTATGAACCCTCATCTTCTTCTTCATCATCATCATCATCATCATCGTATTATGAATCATGAAGGTGTTGTTCTTGTTCCACGAAATCATGATCAAACATACTAGTTCTTCTTATAAAATTCTGTATAGCCATCGTTACGCAAACGATCTTCACTTGAGTTGGGTAGTCGTAACTACACTTTTTGCATATAATTCTAAACTTATTCTTTCACACCCCAAAAGTTCTTTCTATTGTGCAGCTTAAACTTGAATGAGCGAAGTTGAAAATTTTGTCAGTTGTATGTTTTCTGCTAGCTTTGCTATAAAAATCACCCATATAGTAACGCGCAAGTTTGTATGGACCAAGATATCCATCCAGCGTTGGATAGCAAGCATCGACTAAATAGTATTTACTTGAAGCAAAGAGGTTAACACTTTCTGAATATCTATGTTAAAATAGAAACGTAAATAATTGAATAAGCGAATAGGCATACCTGAGGCAAATAGGGGAAGTTTATGGAAGGCGTTGTCAACATATGGTTGAATATGTGGGCATTATGAGCACTATCTTACCAATCAACCAAGACAAAGGAGAAGCACATGTCCCAATCACAAACCGCCATAACGTTTTGTGATGTGTACCCTACAAAAAAAATATTTGACTTGTTCCATTGCAGGGACAATGCAAGAAATGTATGTGACCAATATCGCTAATCTTGATTGATTTTGCTATGAACATGCCTAAACTCAGGATCCACTGATTTTATATTCTCTCTAGTAAGTCTACAAGATGCTCGTAAGACCTCATGAAAGTGTAAGCTAATAGTCTCGCTAGAGTGTTGAAACATTTCTTGCAATTGTCTACTGGTCTTTGCGTATGCAATCGTGCACAAAGACATCACTTCCTTCTCATGTATTCTCGTACACCTCCCTTCCTTGAGGCCATGCTGTTCCAACGCATGCCATAGATCTAGGAACAGGCTAGGATACATTCGGAACTGTTCGTAGTATCTAAGTCCTTTACTGGTTAAAACATCGTTCACCCATTGGGAATCGGTTAGTTCACTTGTACGCACATGCTCCTTACACATATACAGTCTTGCATAAGCTCCAACCAGAATATCAACTTCTTCATCTGTGTCTTCACCTTCCTCCCAGCTTTCTTGTACACACATTGATGTGTCCATTTCTATCAAAAAATACGTTAACAAATTAGGCAATCGTCATTGAACACAACATTTTAAAGTAACAGCATACATATGACATTTAGCTAAAAATATGCAAGCAACCAGTGTTCATACATATGAAAGCAAATTTAAACAGTCAACTACACATCTAACAACTAGTGTTCATACATATGCAAGTAACAAGTGTTCATACATGTTTAAGAAATTGCAAGGAACCGTTCAAACTAGTGCATTTCTCTCCCATAACATAGGGGATGCAAAAATTCCCAAAGTACTTTCACGCCATCCTTAACTGTCCAATATATCTCTCTGCTCTCAGGATTTCTCAAGACATCCATGCTTCTAATGAAGAAATCCATATTATCCCTAACTTGGTGAACACCACAGAGGTGAGAGAGCATTGTTGCCAGTGACGGAATGGCAGGCTGTGGTGCCTGTGCAGCTTAGTTTGCAAATTCAATGGCTGACTTCCGAATGCCAATCAGATCATGCAATGCTTCCGCTATGATATGGGTTAAATCTCCTTTTCACTTCTTCTTTCCGCTTGCCTTCTTAACCCCCAATGTGCTGCCTACAGATATTGGTGCATTCCCCTTGACACTTGCAGTATTCCCACTGGCACCTTGGGACGAGATGAACGTCACCCTGTGTAATTCGCCACTAATCCCGGTTGGGTTTACTGTGACATCATCATAATCTCTAGATCCCTCCACAAGATTGAGACCTTCATCATCATCATATAACTATTAGTGCACTGGTTCAAGTGCTGTGCTCGAAAGTGCCCAATTGCACCACCCTATGGCAGCCATATTGTGACAGTCTAACTCATCAGATAACTGTCGCCCTTTGAATTTGAATTTTTCAATAGACAAATTTTCCTAAAAAATATAACAAATGTCATGGGTCAGAAAATGTTTTTTCCAATTAAGTTTTAAAAAAATGGAATGAACGACAAGAAGAACATCATACCAATGTCATCTTCTCCCTCTATTCATCTTCTATCACTATTATCTCCTTATCCTCATCCCACCTCAACCCTGTCTTAGAATTTCTTAATTTGTTCCATATTTGTCATTCCTTTCATAACGCGTTGTACTTATTTTTTAGCTGTACCCTGAAGTATTCACTGCCAATACACAAATTGAATCTCTGCTCAATCAGTTTCTAGGCAAACTTAGTCACTACCCCTTTTCTTTCTCCTTCTTGCACTTATTGTAGACGCAAGTCAATGAATAGTTTACTTGTCTGACTATCCCACGATGTTTTTGATCTACTAATAATGCTATGAAGACATCACAATAACTATCAGATGTTCATCCCACTGGGGATCATCTTCACCACAACATTTTTATGATAAACAAATTTAAAATCATCAAAGACCAACTAGGAAATATGATAACTATCATTAAATAAAAAAAATTCTACTTCAGAAATTAATGCCTTATATATTTTATCGCGGGTTTCACACCTATTTTTTTTATTAGGGCCTCATATTTCCCAACTTCACCCTAGTTCCAATTACATAAAAATTAAAAAAAGTATACAAAATCGTAGCTCTCCTAGGCAATTTACAGTAGAGAAAGATATTTCATTCAGTTATTATTTTTATGCAAAATCAAACTTCCCCACATAGAACAGGGTGAATATAGGATGTTGAAAGGCCATAAAGCTCGTTAAGTACAGTCCTCCTATCTCACGTTTTTCTTTCTGATGATTTGTTATAATCAAATGTCTGTCTACTTGTTCATCAGGAAATATACATCAGGAACCTAAACAGATAAATGATCTCAGTAAACCCATGGATGCAACAACGAGATCTGATGGGAAGAAGACGAAACCTCCGAGAAGCTCTCTCTACAACCGAAGCTCAATGGAAGATGAAGAACACACCACAAGTGTAGCGAAGTAGACCTCCGAGAAGCAGATGACACGGAGGCGCACGATGACAAACAAACCAAAACTCAAAGGAAGTGCTGCAAAGCAGACCTCCTAGAAGAGGGCGCACCTCACTCATGGGTCCAACAGAGAGACTTCGAACTTTAAAAAATGGAGGAGTAGAAGAGAGTGGAGAAATGAGAGAATGGAGTTGGCGGATCAGAGAGAGAGAGAGGAGTAATGGCAGAAGGTAAGACGTGACAGAACAAGGGAGAGGAGAGAGACGTTGACAGTAAAAATAGGGGTAAATTACACTTTTTTTTTTTTATTTATAAACTATTTTCTCTATTTAAATATTATTTTTAAAAATTTATTTAAAATTATAGTTTTAAATTATAGTTTAACTTAAAAAATTTTATGGATATGTATTAGGGTTTGGTTAATTTTTTTTCTAAACTAAAAACCCTTATAAAACTATAATTTTAGGAGTATCTAAACACGCACAAAAGGGTTAGTAAAAAAAGTTGGTATCTCGAATTTATTTTTATTTTAGTTTTGATTTCTAAAATTTTTTTTATCTAAAATATTAGTTTATATAATTTAATAAAAATTTAGATAATTTTACCTCTTGAGGGATCCGAATAGCAAAACTCATGATTTAAAATTTAGATGACTAAAACTAGAATGAGGATAAATTTAAGAGGGTAAATATTGGATTAAGTATTAACCTAGATAAAATCATTAAAATGTTAAAAAAAGGAAATAACAATAGTGATAATGATATTAATATATTTTGGTCAGTTTGGTGGTTTTGGCCGGACGAGACAACCTACCAGTTGTTGCGGCTCTTTGAAGAGAGAGAGAGCCTTCCCTTCTGTGTTTTGGTGCGACACTCACAACACTACGAGAGCCAAGCAAATGTTTCAGACAGAGATGGCGAGTGCTCTGAATATGGGATCTCACACCCTCACTCACCACCACCGCCACCACAACCAACTCTACTGCCACCGCCATTGCCGCTCCTCTCTCTGATCCACTCCTCCTCCTCCTCCTCCTCCTCCTTCTCCTTCAGGTACTCTTCTCTTACTAAACCTCTTATTTTCTGTTATTCTCCCCATTTTTCAGCTTCCATCCTTCATAATGTTTCTCCTTCTTTGTGTAGATCTTCATGGCATCTATACTGTTTCAACTGAGCGTTTGGGTTTCTTTTGTTCTTTGATTCGAGATGTGGATTTTGAATTGTTTTTTTTTGTTTGGCTGGTGTTTTTCATGATGATTAGGTTTCTGTTGTACGTTTCTTATTTGTAATTAGTAAGAATTCTTAAGCTCATTTTAGTTAGGGGCAACTTTTATTATCATTACTAATTTTTCTGTCTGTTTTGGTGCTACGTGGGTACTGAAGAGAATTTACAGGTGGAATCAATTCTATTTTAGAACAAGGGCTTCATCTTTTTCCCAGACATTACGATGCCTTTTTCATCTAGTAGTAGTCTAGAAAAATGTCTAGATCTCGGAGCAAATTTCCTTTTTGGGTTTTCATTTTCTTTAGCCTAATTTTCAGAGATCTGTGCTGACATGGGGCCGAAATTTCTGTTTGGTTCAGATCCGCCGATAATTTATTCAATTTTGTCTGAGCATCTGCTCATTTTCCATTTTTACCATGGCGCTGTGTTATTCTGTTCATAGATGCTTTAAAATCGTTGAGTTATCGCTCAAAGACTAAAATTTTGGAGGCTCGATATATTAATTTCATATTTTGGTCCCTATTAAAGTATTAACCGCTCAGTCTCTAATATGAATCTGAAGGTCTAGACGCTTTTATAAGACTGACCTAGCTATTCTATGTTTTCCTTCTTTTTTAGAAAGATTAGTAGAGGTGAGCTGTTGGTAGAATGATTGAATTTAATGTAGAGAAGAGATGGATGAATATATCACAGGATTTTTTAAAAACTTTATTTAGGGACTAAAAGAACGAATCAAACGCGCTCAGTGCATGGGTCAGTGCAGACTTTGCTCCTTGCTTGCTAATTTTAAACTAATATGCATGATATTATCTCTCTCTCTCTCTTGATTCTTTGCGCCTATACTTTCTTAGCAGTGATCAATTTTTATAATTTTAGATAATACTCTCTTTCAATATTTTGGCCAAATTAGTCGAATCAAATTATCATATTGTTTATTTTGACATGCTGATCGTAGACTCGTAGTATGGAAAATGTTGACTCTGATTATTCTCTGTTCTTGTCGAAACAAAAAGAAAACAAGCTCAACTCTAAATTTGCTGTTGCATTTCTCAAATATCTGTACATTGAACTCAGGATTTATAAACAGAATTATGCTAACATTGCCTTTGCCCTCACTGTTTGCAGTATTACTTGGAGTATTCTTCTTCGGGTACCTCTCTTTGGCCAGTTTGAAGAAGCCAGATGAGTTCAAGATTCCCATCTCATCAACTTAGTAATGGCCTGTATGTATCAGGCCGGCCTGAGCAGCCAAAAGAAAGGACTCCTACAATGAGCTCAGTTGCAATGCCATATACTGGTGGTGACATCAAAAGGTCAGGAGAGTTGGGGAAAATGTTTGATATCCCCGGTGATGGTTCTAAATCTAGAAAATCTGGCCAATTAAATAATGCTCCCTCAAGGACTGGATCATTTGCAGGTGCTGCTTCACATTCTGGACCCATCACACCAAATGCAGCAGCTCGTGCTAGTTATACTACATCTGGTAATATATCTGCTTCAGTCTCAAAGAAGACCAACTCTGGTCCATTGAACAAACATGGGGAACCAATTAAGAAGTCATCCGGTCCTCAATCTGGAGGGTATACACGCCAAAACTCTGGTCCTATTCCAGTTCTTCCTACCACCGGTCTTATTACATCTGGTCCTCTAAATTCATCTGGGGCTCCAAGGAAGGTGTCTGGTCCATTAGAGTCCACAGGATCCATGAAATCACATAGTTCCTCAGTTGCTCACAATCCAGCGGTGTCCACTCTTGGTCAAGGTGATGAATATTCCTTCATGAGGAACTTCCCGAAGCCAATACTGTGGTCTGTAATTCTGATATTTGTTATGGGATTTATTGCTGGTGGTTTCATTCTTGGAGCTGTCCACAATGCCGTCCTCCTCATTGTGGTGGTAATCCTGTTTACGGCTGTTGCTGCTTTATTCGTTTGGAATAGTTGTTGTGGGAGGAGAGCTATTGTTGGTTTCATTTCGCGTTATCCTGATGCTGAGCTCAGAACTGCCAGGAACGGGCAATTTGTGAAAGTTTCTGGGGTATGTTATAAATTAATTTTACGCATGCATGTATAGTGTAATTAATCCCTAGAACTGATGCAATTCCATGCATAACCACCCATCTGCTCTGGATGCCTGTGATTTCCATGCCTCATGTCACCTTTGTAATCATGACTTGTATGGTTGACTGGTGCATCAATGTGACTGTTTTGTGTTTCTATATATGCATGAACGACGGAAATGGACCAATAATTTGCTTTGTGTGCCTTTTGAAGGTGGTTACCTGTGGTAATGTTCCACTTGAGTCCTCCTTTGGAAAAGTCCCTAGATGTGTCTATACATCAACAAGTTTGTATGAATACCGAGGATGGGGTTCAAAACCAGCCAACCCTAAGCATCACCGTTTTACATGGGGAGTCAGATCAACTGAGGTAATTTAAATAGTCCTTTTTTTTAACCATTTAACGAAGTATTTTATTTAGATTTCTTTCTCTGGTTTGAGCATATAATGGATAAAAATTAAAATTTATTGATTTCTCTATATCATTGTACATGTAGATCGACTCAATACTGTTGTTTATGATAGGATGCATTTAGGGTTATCACTTATCATTACAAAGTAAATCTTCATGCCTGATGTGATCTAAGTATTCGGCATATAGCTACTTGTGGAAATTCTGGGTTCAAATCATTTGAATTGTTCTCGTATGTGGGCTAGACTTGCTGGGATGAGGAACTTGTGTATGTTGGAAATTGCAGTCTAATATCTTTGAGACCTGAGATTTTTTTTGTATTGGCTTTTAATTATATTTAATTTAATGCAGAGACATGTGGTGGATTTTTACATCTCTGATTTCCAATCTGGATTGAGAGCACTGGTTAAAACAGGCTATGGTGCAAGGGTGACTCCTTATGTTGATGATTCTATCGTAATTGATGTCAACCCAGCCAATAAAGACATGTCCCCCGAGTTTCTTCGATGGCTAGCAGAGAGAAACCTTTCAAGTGATGATCGTATAATGCGATTAAAAGAAGGGTAAAGTATTTTTTTTCCTTCTTGGCTAGAGCTGAAACATCCAAGGTCATTTGTTGATATGAATTACTTTATTTAAGGCCAATCCCTTTCCATTAGTGTTGGAGAGGTAGAAAATTGAATATTGTTGCTATGAACATAATTCATTGGTGGTAACTCATAATTTTTCTGTTTTTGAGATGCTCTTCCAGTCCTTAATAATATATGACCTATTTAACTAATTTGATTAGATTAAAGAAGTTAGTATGAGTTATTTTTTCTAAAACACCCCAATCATCTTCTTTAATTTTCTCCCTCTCTCTTACTTGATTATTGTTGAGGGAGTATTAATAAGAGGTAATTTGAGAAAAAGTTGATAAATATAGAAAATATGTCTTATAATTAGGAACAAGATCAACTCCTCAAATTAGAACACAATTTATGTCATGCATCATGATAGTAAAATGGTGGAAACAGTAAAAGGTCATAGTATTAACCTAAGATGTTCTTATGAGAGTGTGTAATGCTTCTTTTGTAGGTACATCAAAGAAGGCAGCACAGTTAGTGTGATGGGAGTCGTCCAGAGAAACGATAACGTGCTTATGATTGTGCCACCACCGGAGCCGTTGGCAACAGGATGCCAATGGGCAAAATGTATATTTCCAGCTAACCTTGAGGGAATTGTTTTGAGATGTGAAGATACCTCTAAGATTGATGTCGTTCCAGTGTAGCAGAAACCTCTCCGGTTAGGTAGCTTGTTTGTACCCCAAAAGTGTGACGGCTTTACAAGTTATTTTTTTCCTCCTTTGGTTCACACTAAACTCCTAGTTTGTTGTATAGCTAATGGTAAAAATCTTATTCGTTTATTTTTGCCGAGGATGTGTTTTTTTATGTAGTGAGATAAGTTGTATTTCCCAGAGGAACTTGCTGTTTATATAACCAAACCGATGCTTGGCTTGGCTTGGATTTACTCTGTCTATAATATACTCGGCATGTGTCCAAGTGTAAGAAGGATACCTAGTAATTTTTGTTTTTACCTTTTTGAGAGTAGTATTTCAATCAAATGAACGGAAAAAACAGTGCAATTATTCAATTTGCATTTTGAACTTCATCGCACTCTATTTATTTGGCATTAGAAGTAAAAAAAAAAAAAAATTGCGACATAGCTCCTCACACTCCGTTGTATAAATCCATTTCTCGGCTTTCATGGGAATGTTCGACAGGAACAAAATGGTACCTTGGCGAGCTATTTCCCAATTTAGTTGAATTTTTAATGCCGATACTCGTATGTTTTTTCCTGCGGATATAGAATCTAAACTAAACTCAATACTCACATAAAAGAGAGGGCTTTAACTTTCAAGTCATGGGCCACAGAATACAGATTGAGAATCTTTATTTTTGTACTTGTGCCGTAAAAATCAGATATTATTGTCAAAAGAATAGACATTCTATTCTAATATAATAAAAACATAATTAAAAAAAAAAAACTCTTCGCTCTAAACATAAAAATTAGATAATTATTAATTTATAAATATTAAAAAAATTAATTTAATTATTTGAAATAAATATGTTATTTATTTTTAAATTGTAATAAATATATATTAATTTTTTAAAATATTTTATTTAATTATTATTTTTATTGATAAAAATTGCTTTTAATATATGCAACTATCATGAACAGTTCAAGAAAAAGATTATAAAAATTTAAAAGATAAAAAAAATAGAGATTTTATATTTAAAATCAAATAAAATTTTTAAACTAACTTTTACGTTTTACATAGGAGAGAGTAGGATAATATAAAAAAAATTATGATAAAATTTTAAGAAAGATATTTAATTACTTAAAAATTTAATAATAATTAAGAAATATGCAATGAAAATTTTTAAAAAATAATAAATTTATGTTACTCAAGATTATTTTAGTAATTAAATTTTTTTGTTAAATTTTATAATAATTCTCCCAAAATATATAGTTTTTTTTAGAGATGTGCCTATAAGGAGGAAGAGGATTGAGGGCCACGAATATGAAGAATGCGGTGGAAATGAAGAGCGTGTCGCGAGACTAACATTCTGGAAAAAAGGAGAAAGGTAGAGCTATTGTAATAGTGTTCATGTTCCTGTGCTTGTGCTCTACTGTTACTGTTACTAATAGTACTATATACGAAGAAGAAGCAGAAGCATCCAACAGCAACATCATTTTGGCTGTGGCACAAACATAAAAGCTTCTATTCTCTCTACTCTAAAGGTGGCTCTCCAGCTACCTGGTCATGGAAGATGTTCAGGGAAGCATATTCTCGTTTCATTGCTCCAACTCTAGGGTAAGCCTCCTTCTTTCACTATCCTATTTAAACTCAACTTTCCATTAATTGCTTCTTTGATCGTTATCGATCAATTGAGTTAAATTATATATATATATATATATATATATGTTATTAACTTTAATTTATATATTAAAAATATAAGGTCTGAGTTAAAAAATAATAATTTATCATATTTATATTTAATATCTTACACTATCTCAAATAAAATTCTTTCATACAAAAAAATATTTATACTTAATAAAAAAATGTGTTTAGTTTATTATATTATGTCTAGTTTATAAAAAATGTTTTAATTATTTATTGATTAACATTTTTTATAAATATTACTCTTGATTATATATAAATATTTTTATATATTTAAATTATATTATATTATTGTAATTATAATTGAACTGAATTTGGTGTAAACCACATTTAAACCATTGTCCAACCGATTCAATTCAATGACTTGTCAATTCCCTGCTTGACTGATTCAATGACTTCTCGATGTCTTGTTTGGCAACTCCTTTTTCTGTCAACTGGCAAGCTGAATAACATCTGATCTTCAGAACCCAAATCTATATATCTACGTCAATATTCTAACAGGTCAAATCAGGGCATATTTCGTCTCCTATTGGGAAAAAAACAAGGGCCTGTTTCTCAAGAGTTTAGTGTTGAGATTTAATAATCTTTTAATTTTTAATATAAAATATATTTAATTAATTTATTAAAAATTAAAAAAATTAGTTAATATAATATATATTTTTTAAAACATAATTAAGTTAATTAATATAACATATATTTTTTAAAATACTATAATTATATTTTTTAACTTCCTCTATTCTTTTTCTATTTAATTATTATTAAGATAGTATAAATGAAAATAATTTTAAAAAAATTAATAAATATAAAAATATATTTTATATATATGTTATATCAAAGTAGGAGGAGTGGAGGAGTAGTAGGAGTGGAGTGTGGAAATTGATGGAATGTTATTGTCTAGGTTTGGCCGTAAAGGAGGAGACTGAAGATTTGAGAGCTGAGAAGGAGGCTGCAAAACCAACTAATGAAAAGAAGACGACGTCGTCAGAGCCGGAATCTCAACATCAAAACGAGCTCTGAGCCTCTTACCTCTGATCAATGCCTCCTGTTTTTTTACTCTAGATAAAAACCTATATGCTTAAAAACCTAATCAATGTCCTGTAAATCTTCTATAGTCCTCTCCGGCAAATATTGTCTCTAAGTATGGTAAATTCGAATCCCCTTCTCACTCAAGTTTTTTTTATGTTTAAATTTTTTTTAATAGTTATTTAATATTTTTTCTGATCCTTAAGATCTAACAATACAAACTAAATTTTAGGTATATAATTACAAAAAAATTATAAATAATATTGGATGTTTTGTATTAGTATTTATAATTTTTTTTATATCAAACATTAAATTGTTACATTTTTATATAAAAATTATTAGAAAAGAGTTGGGCTCACTCACGATCTAATGATAATATGAAGTCTTCTTTTTTCTTAAGCGATACAATATCGGGGGGTAGGGTGAGCTTTCAATTACCGTCAGACGTAAAGTTAGGCATCCAAGAATTAAGATATCTCCTTAAGTATTATCATTAGAACCATAATAAAATGATACTTTTTAAAAATAGGGGACACAACAAATGATAGCTAGCTTTTAACTTTTGTTTTGGGTGATTTTTTACTATTGAATCACCAAACAACTTCAATTATATTATGCAAAATAATTAATATATATTATAATTTAGTTACCAAACTTCTATGAAAGTTGATAATTTAACCAAAGTTATTATCAATTTCTTATAATAAAGTCAAAATTTAAAGATTAATTTGTCAAAATCAGAATAATTTGTTAATGTTTACTTCTCAAGTTAGTTACCTTAGCATTTTTACCAAAATGCTATATACAGTATAATAATTTTTTTTAATGAGAAATGAAAATCGTTCAAAGTGTGAACGATTTTCAGCCTCACCCCAAAATGCTGAAAATGGTTCACACTTTGAACAATTTTCATTTGTCATTAAAAAAAAAAATACTGTCAGAGTCTTAAGCATGAAAGTCGTCCTTCAAGTGAATAACTTTCTCAATTTTTGAAGTCGTTCTTCTAGGGAACGATTTCTAATATAGTGTGTGTATACATCAAATTTTAAAAACGAATTTATAGAAGAAAAAAACAGTTTTTTAACGATTTATAGAAAATAGCTTTTAGAGAATAACTTATAAAAAAGAAATAGTTCTGAATAAATAAGTGTTTAGATAGTTATTTTTAGAATGATTTTTTTATATTGATAAATTATTAAAAAGGGTATAATTTGATTAAAAGTAGGAGATAGAAAATAGGGTACAGAAAAGAGAAAAGATGGTAGAGAGGAGATAGGAGAGAGGAGAGAGAGTAGAAAAGAGAGAAGAGAGATGATATAGAAAAATAAGGGTAATATAATAATTGGATAGTCCATAAACTCTTTTACTATTCTAAAAGTTAGTTTCAGTAGCTTATTCAAAATCATAAACTATGGTTTTGTCTAAAAGTACTTATAGACAAATATAGTTGTTTGTTTTAAAATTTTTCTAAACCAAGATTTAGACTAAAAATTCTTTTAAAATTATAATTTTACCTGTTTCCAAACAGGCCATGGTATTTTAAGAAATACTTCCCACCTTATAGCATCTTGATAATTTATTATACTGTATGTAGCATTTTGGTAAAAATGCCTAGTGACCTTTTAATTTAGTTAACATAGTGACATGTAAATTTCTCTTATAAATGATATATTGTTTGATTTTGTTTATAATTTTAAATTATTATTGCTTATTTTTTTAATAAAAAGAACTTGTCAAATTCTGAATTATAACTTGTCAATATTCAGTGATCACTTAACGAATAAGTTGTCAAAATCTGAAGTGGGGGCTTTCATATTACCAGTGGAATTGGTACTTGAGAAAATCTAAAGACTAAAACGTTATCATTAATAGGTTTATCTCTTCTTGTGAATGGATAATTGTCCAATAATTGAGGGATAGATAATTTAGGAGTGTTTATGGGCAGGACTGGGTAGGGTAGTCTCCTGCCCAGTGTCCTGTCCAAAAAAAATATAGGCTGTATTTTGCAACCCGATGCTCGACCATACCCGGTAAAAGCCCTAACCATTTTGAGCTGGGTATTGGCGGGCTAGGCATGCCCAAATTTTGATGCCATACTCGTGTTGTAAAAAAAATCTGCAATTATGAACTTCTAACATAATACCATATTCATATATTTTTCAAGATTTAAATAATATCCATAATTCACTAAAAATAAAGCAACAAAAAGATAATAATTAAAGTTTTAAAATGTATTGCATATAAAAAAATGCATGAAGTCTAAATAATATGTAATTATAACTTTGTATCAATCTCTCCAATATTGATAAAGATTAATCATCTGAAAAAACTAAAACAAACAATTATAATTTATAATATAATCATACGATGGTTAACAAAGTTAAAAAAAAATTAATATAGTTATAAATATTAAAAGATACAACTTACCAATTTAACTAATTATATTTTTAAAATGACTCTCTAGTCACCATTAGCTATCATATTCTCTCTTCTAAATATAGCATCTAGAAAAAAAAGTAAAAAAAATAAAATGAAAGGGTGCTCATGGGCAGGACAGGCCCCCTACCCTATGCTTAGCCCGAAAAAAATTTTATAGCCCGATGTCCAGCTCTACCCTATATTTATTGGGTTAAGCAGGGCTATTTTATCACAGACTCGAATAGGTATAACGGTTCGCGGACTTTATGAATACCCTTAATAAGTATCATCGCCTATGTCGAAGCTCCAGCCGCCACAACATTCATAAATCTCAAATTGGTTCCATGGTCAAATTTAGGACTTACTAAATTCAGTGAATGAATTTGAGATTTTGGTGTTTCAGAGACATTTAAAATGGATTTACCCTTTTCCCCATTATCCTTTCCATAAAAAATTATATATATATATGCATACCATTATATTAGGACCCAATATAGAAAGTAGATATAGGATTTATTTAGTATTAAATATATATAAAACTCTTATCTTTTCTATTTCCTAAATTTATATTTTATTAAAATATTTTTATTGATTACATATAATAAAAATAGTCACAATGTACACTATTATAAATTATATTTTAAAAAAATTAATATATATTTATTATTTAATTTAATTAATATTTTTAATATCTATCTATTAGTTATCTCACCCTCCCCAAAACCAACCGCGTTCTTCACTTTCCAGAGTTGCAGCATTCTCTAAGCATTTGCCATTGCCTGATCCATATTCTCTCTCATTCATTTTCAGCTCCAATAGTCATCGTCTTCTTCGATGGCAAGATCCGTATCTCAAACCCTAACCCTAGCTTATCTCTGTCGTACTGTCTCCTCCAAATCCCTCTCTCCCTCGTCTTGTCTCCTTCCTCACCGAAAACAATCCAATCAGTCCTCTTCCGACGCCTGTGACCTCGATTCCTCTTCCAACGCCGATCCTCTGACTCGCAAACTTGAGGACGCCATCCACTGTATAATTGTTCGCCGATCTGCTCCTGATTGGCTCCCCTTTCTCCCCGGTTCCTCTTATTGGGTCCCACCGCCTCGCTCCGCATCTAATGGTCTTGCCCAATTGCTCGACCAGTTAGCCAATCCGATCACCGAGGAGGAGTCTATGTCCATCACCACTGTTCGTGGTTGGCCTTCTTCCTCCTATTTCATACAAGGTCAATTCTTTTTCCTCATATTTTTTTTTTTTGCAAGAGAAAATGATGCCTTTCTGTTTGTCTTAGAAGCAAAATTATGTTTTATCTTTATTCAATTGGATGAAATTGGCTAAAAATTCAACTTTAAATACGTGACTATTCAAGTTTTTGCTAATTGTTTGACAATTGTTCGAGAGGCTACTCATAATATAGCCACAACATGATCCTCCTCTCACTCAATAGGAGTGCTTGAATAATTAACGTAAGAAAACAAGAAAGCAATTATGATTGAAAGGAACAAAGTTGGGATATTGGTTGCTGACTACTGAATGTTATCTTGTATTTCCTAATGTACCTATGTAAACGGTTGTTTATGCATAGCACAAGCTATAAGCCTTTATGCACAGGTTTAGTTGCATAATTTGTATTATACTTGAATTGAATGTTACCTAATATAATGTTACCTAATATCACTAATTCAGATCCTATATTACAGAGGCGGCCAACTGCCCATGCTATTGTTTTATAGTTTTCTATTCACCTTCTAAATGGCTTAAATATAAGTTTATCAATCAGTGTAGGGGCATTCGGTTTATTCGTGTCTTTATTCATTTAATCCATGTGATTAAATGGTTGCCTTCTGCAACCTATCAGCGATTTGTTTTGATTTTTAGGTGGTGCTCCACATCCAGTGGGGACGGAAACAACATCCGGTTATGATTCTCAATCTGAGGACGAAGAGGGGTGAACACCGGCTCTTATAAACTTGCATCTAAGGTAATGTGCTATGGACATTTACTTCTCAAGTTGAGCTATATTTTTTTCAAGTCATTATCTGACTACTTGAAATTCTCTTGCTAAATGGTTGATGTAGGCATGCAGTTTATTTATTTGTTCAATAATGCAATTCATCGAATGCTGACAAATTAATTTAGGGCTCTCCCTCTTTATGTTGAATCTCAGTTGTTAAGTAATAGAATAAAGCTTTTTGAATAGCCACTGTTAGCTGATGCTATATTTATGTTACTTTCATTTTCTCTCTCTCTTTATTTTGCAACAAAACTGATGCTGTGTTTCTAATATTACTTGAATATGGCTTGTATTTGAGAAAATGAATTACTTGATTATGGTATGAGATTAGAAAGTGATGAAAACGATCATCATTCTCACCATTGATCTTAGACTCTATCCTTTACATCTTTAGGGTTCCTTGGTATCATGAAAGTTCTCAACTTTAACTTCAGCTTTATTCAGAGTGCTCTTTCCCCCTTCTTTTGGGGCCAGAGAGTGCTGGTTATAATACATCAAATGAAAATTGTATTTATATATTGAGTTTCTTGTTATAGCTTCAGGTTTTATTTGTGTTTTATCTACCTTTTCAGGCTCATGGGGACATGTAAATTTATGTAGTGCAATGGTGGCGATGCATCTCTTGGCAGGAGGAAGGGCTGTATAGATGCAACTTTGTTCGCAAGCAGAACTAATGGTTTCTAAGTTCTAATTCACTGAGGAAACTTGCCATATAATCCCCACTTGTACAATTGTAGAGATATTTACCCTTGCAATGTAAATTATTATCATCCAAGTTCAGTAATATCGTTTCTTCTGATTCTTTGCAACATATCAGTAATCACGTCTAGGACAGTAATATTTCAAGAGCTGTTTCTTGAACTGTATATAACTCAGTCTCTATCAGGTTTTGCAAATATTGTATTGAATCATTGGGTGCTATGGAATATGAATCATTATAATAGGATGATTAAAAGAGCCCTTGCAAGTTACAATAATGATTCAAGAAATGACTATTTCAGTGTGGCATGAGGAAGGGATAGGGATGGGGAGGGAAAATTTTAACAAGCTAGATTCTAAAAAATTGGAGTAGGGTTAAAAGATTTTAATTAATTTTTTTATTCTTTTATTCTATATCTATTAAAATTTTATAACTCAACTCATCCATTTCTTTTCAATTAAACTTATTAAAATTTTCTCTCTTATTAAAATTAAACAAATGGTCTTTAGTCCAGTGAAGAGTGGTGGATTTTTTACCAAGAACACTCCAAAACAATTCCGAAGAGGACCTTTCAATTAATGGTATATATAAAGAGTGAGTGGCTGATATAACACACTCTCTATAACTAGTCTCAATAAGACTTATTGTATAATATATATTATACAATAAGTCTTATTGAGACTAGTTATAGAGAGTGTGTTATATCAGCCATATCATCATTAATATGATCCATATAAGATATAAAGTATGGAAAGTCAATTTGTTTATAATTAAAACATAGTACAGCTCATTTATCAAATATCATGCATTTCTATTGAAAATTAGCAGTTTCTGCTTGACTATAAAAACCGATAGGTAATGGCAGTCAGTTATGAACCGGACAATCTTTCCCTCGTCAAGTAGCGTCGTGTTCTTCAACATAGACATTTTTTTTAACATAGGATTACATCCTCAACAATTTTACCAAGAAAACTCTTCATCTAAAATGTTTTAATTCAAAGGATAACAAGCAGATCTTTTTTCTCCAATTTAATGCTACCCAAGTTTGACAGCTAAAAATTATAAAGGAATTATTATGTAAATATGCAGAATAATAATCAATTGAATATAATTATATTCAATACATATATATGTGATTTGACCCCAAGGAAACAAAATCTTCGAATTAACTATTTTTTACAAAAGATAATTTAGAAAACTATATTGTATCAAAATATTCATTTTAACTTTATATAGGACTCCACCCAACAACATTGACTCAAAACAATTTTATAGCTGCCATTACATTTTGAACAATAACTTTTTGTTTTTGCCAAATCTAAACATTTAAAAGAAATATTCAAAATAGAGTACATTTGAGTATTGTGATAACCATAAACCATGCCCTGGGTTGTCTTGAGTTAATTTACTGGTTATTGTTAACACAAGAAAGATCTATTCCAACTTCAGCAATAAATAACTTATATCCAGCCATTTTAGCATGACTTCATTCTCAACGAACCAAAATGATGCACAAATGTGTGAAGAACCATGGACACAAGAAGCAAATGTAACAAATTCAGGGTGGCTCTGCAAAACATGCGTCCAAGTTATAGAGTAATATGGCGGCCGTATGACCTCATAGCTTCTTTTAAGAAAGAAGAAAAACACAGGTGAGTAGTCTAAGACAATGAGATATCAATAGTAATTCATATATTATTCATGAATTACATGCATAATAATCCAACCAAGTGTTAAGCAATAAAGCAGCCAATTTGAAATTTGATAATAAACATGTGTCATTCCCTATTATTAAAACAAAGGACTATGGATCCCCACAATGCTTATCTCACTCAATTGCTCTAATTGTTATGTGAATGTTAAAATATTTATAGTATTTTTATATTTTTATTTTATTTGTAATAAATTTATGCTTTTCCAATAAACAGTTAAGCAATTGAGGAAATAGGCATCGTCGAGGATCCATATCCAAAGCAAAGCTTCAACGATAACTGCAATCATTGAAATAATAATTTTTTTAAGGAAATACGATAAATAAGAATAATACACTTTATTATGATAATATAGTATGCCATGAATAGAATAATTTGAAAATAAATCTGCACAAATCCAGGGTCAGATTGAAGAAATCTGTGAGACAAATCATACTTACGAATTAGTAAAGGCCCAACATTCTTAGTTCTGTCACATGACTTGGATCAAGTTCAGGTACGTTCTTTACATGTTCTCGATCTTCTACCACATATTCCTAATGTGGTAAAGGAAACAATAGAATAAAATGACACGTTCAAAGTCGAACACTTTTTAGTTTCTAAGAAATATGATCCTTATACGAAATCGATTATAATCCATATATGATGGAAAACAAACATATAAATAACAATCTTTGAAGAAGCAATTATGCAATATGAACTATGTAAAATGGGATAGATGACCTACATTAAATCTTGTATTTAATGGTCAACAGTATTATACACCAATAACATCTCCTAGTTACAGCCTTGATCACAGATATCATCCAACTTATAGAGGGTTTTGTGTCCAAACCATGGTTTTCAATAAAATAATCCAAACACCCCACATTTTCCACAATCAATTTGTCAAGAAAACCAATAAACTATCCAAACACTAATTTTTCCCACAATCAATTTTTCACTAAAACCAATGAACTAACCAAACACTAATTTTTATCCACAATCTGTTTTTTACCAAAACCATAGTTTTGGTAAAGCTAGGGGAACAACTTTTAACTGGTGTATTTGGATTAGCTTTTGGAGGATAGATTTTTTAGGGGAGAATAGATTTTGTAGAAAATCTATTTTTATTGGTGTGTTTGGATTAGATTTTGGAAAATATATTTTATAAAAAAATTAATTGTTAGAAGTGGTCCCTCCTAGCTTTTCCAAGACCATGGTTTTTGGGTGAAAAATTGATTGTGGGAAAAAATTAGTATTTGGATAGTTTATTGGTTTCTGTGAAAAATTGATTATAGGAAAAAATTAGTGTTTAGATAGTTTATTAGTTTTTGTGAAAATTTGATTGTGGAAAATATAGGGTATTTGGATTACTTTATCCAAAACCGTGGTTTGGATTAAAAATAATTTTTCACAAAAATCTATTCTACCCATAATTTATTTCCCAAAATCTATTCACCATAATCTATTATATTCAAAATCTATTTTCTAGAATCTAATCCAAACACACCCATATACTAGCGAGCATAACTATCAAACCATAGTAAACATATGCTAGCATTCAATTCAACTATATTATAATCCTAACAATCTGATCACGCAAAAAGTTCATATTATAATTCGGTCAGACTTTTTGGCTAAAGTATTCATTTAATAGTGTCAAACCAAAACCTCTGCTTTGGTGGACATAATAAGAACATGCAAACTAATATGAAAACCATCAATCAGATAGCATACCCTTGTCAATTCTTGTTTGGCAAGAACATGGTAATGGCGTTCATTGATTCTTTGCCCACATATAATGGCTATGAAGAAGCCATAGAGCAAACCCACCAAAACAATTGCTAGAACTGCAATATAAAGCAAAATAATGAACTCGCTAACCCATATAGTGCTGCTAGTAGATTGATAGCTTGTCAACCAAACATACATCATTGATTTTTTTTTTCTCTTTTTTTGGTGAACTAAAGCATTGAACTTTTAATTTGATGAGAAACTATTGCCTAAGAACCATTTTACATGTTAAGTGAAAGCCCAAGAATAATTTTATTATTATCTCTAACAACAAGTATGAACATACTAGCATGAAAATAATTAAAAGTGAAGCAAAAAGCTGTTGACAATGTAAGACAGGAAAAAAAATGAAGCATGGATATACCCGCCATAGTATAGAATCCATATGGATGCTCTTCATAACCGAACATTTCTCTCAACTCATCTCCATAAAATTTGTACACAAGCACTCCCAAGAATGCAACAACCTGTTAGAATTTAAAAGATCAAAGAAGTTAGTAGATGTTACTTACAAGGGGAAAAAAGTTACCCTGAGACACATTTATATAACATGGTATCTCATCAAACAATTATTTGGGTGGGAAATGATCTTCCACATGACTGGTTTCTTCAGCTTTAAACTTGAACCTTGAAATGGACATCTCATTTGGTTACTTCTTTTTCCACCATCTTTAGGAAGTTTTTATTTAATTAGAGAGGGACTTTAGAAATTAAAATAAAAAAATCTATACTTGAAGTATCAGGAGATTAGTTCCAAGGGTTGACCAAGGAAAGGAAAAGAATCTGTCCTTTGTGCTTACACGGTTAAGAATTTAAATATAGTTTTATCAATATTTTGGAGACAGGATACAATGAATTTCCTATGAATTCCTTAGACTCAGCTTGGAAGACTGGCCTTTGCTAAATTAAGGTAAGTGCAATCTAGCCCAAACTTGTTTGATTGCAGTACCT
Organism: Leucaena leucocephala; assembly: GCA_037074615.1. Taxonomy (NCBI): domain Eukaryota; kingdom Viridiplantae; phylum Streptophyta; class Magnoliopsida; order Fabales; family Fabaceae; genus Leucaena; species Leucaena leucocephala. Next base: position 16,779,950 of record CM073555.1, on the reverse strand, counting down.
AGCAACAAAAGATTAAGGAGATTTATACTATGTGTTTTGACACTTCACCCATAGCAACCAGTATGGCTTCAGTTTCAATTAAGTCTTAGGTCAAACATAACAAGGATTTGCTAAGTTTAATTGCTTTGGAACATAACTGACAGAAAGGGTAACATTAAGTTATTACTCTCAAGCCTTTGACATAATATACTATTTACAGAAATAACACCTTTGATGCCATCTATTATGCAGCTCAGAATTTGGATTTCAAGCAGTCTTACAAACATGTCCATTCCAAAGATGCTGTTTTTAATGCTGGATTCATCCATGGAAATTTCATGAAAACTTTAGCATGCTAGAAACGAGTCAAACCTTGTTTCCATAAAAATATTGGCCTTTGTTAGACAGGAAACACAAACGATATCTCAACATACATGATGCTACCCTCACTAAAATCCCGTTATTATATGGACTCCATAGGTCACCACAATTATGGCTAACAATCAATTGCTAACTACAGAGATAATAAATACAAATAGGTATGCTCATGTTGGCAATACTACAAGATCTTCATCAGGGAATACTACTCTATTGAATTAATTATGTTTCCAACCACTTTTAAGTAAGGATAAAAGTAATGGCATTTACACAGAAGTACCAAATTTACCAAAATGAGCATGTTAGTCCCATACCAGCTGAACAGTTATGAAAATAAACGCATGATCCCTAGCAACAAGGAACTGGAATTTTAATCTCAACCACCACCGATCATTTGGGACATTAGGACGCAATATGAAGACAGCTCTGCATTCTGTACAGTGTGAAAAAGCAAAGCCTTCCTATTACAACAAAAAAAAATTTAAAAGTAAGTACATCTCCAAGTCAGATGGTTAGAAACCCTTCCCAGACCTTCAAAGTAATACAAATTGGGAGTTGATCTCCAATTAGAAAATACATATTTCAATTTCTTTTATCAGTAACATGATCTAGGAAAAGGGGCACACAAACAAGAAATCAGGAATTTACCTTAGTAGACCTCCAATTATCAAGACATGATCTGTGGACATACTTTTGAGTACCCTTGCAATGGCATGGAGCAATTATATCTTCTCCTGGAAAATATATTTTATTTTGACATTTAGTGAATTGTGACTTTAAATATATATTTCTTGTAAGCTGATAAGTATAGTCATTTTTGTTTTCAACATAATTTTATCTTGTCATGCAGCCAAGCAAATTCATTAAAAGGTTGAATAGACCTCCACTATCAAGGCATATCCGGCATTGTGGCTGATCTCCATTGACCAGATGACATGTTTCATCAACTTGAATATTCTGTAAATCATCCACAGCGAAATCCCTTCCAGCATCTGTAATTTCACATGAAAATGGTGGTTCTCCAGATTCTTCCAAATCGTGATGCTGATTCAAGATGGGTTCACTCTCTGAACATTCTTCCTTGTTACCATTTGATGCTAATTGCATTTCGAAAAACTTATAATAAAGATTAAATAGTGAAGTGCATTCCCAGCATTAAAACTGCAGCAGAAGTAAGACCCCTGCAAATTGGAAAAAGAATATACTTATGAGGAAGGAGGATCTAACATTGTTGATTCAAGCCATTATTATTGTGTGCTAAATAAAACATGGTTAGGCACCAACATTTATTTAGAATAATTTTCTACCAGCATTTTCTTCAATATCAAATGATTTGTGAAAAACATCATTTTCTCCCATAAACAACACTGAAGAGAAATGTCATACTTGAATAAAATTCTCATTTATTTTTGCCTGTTCAGCCCCAAAAAGAATCCTATGAATAGGTGTGGAACAAAGCATCCAAATAGGTGCACAACAATCTGGCATAACTACTATATGAATTGTACTTGACATTTACATCTATCTATTTGTTGTTTCCAAAGCATAATTGGCTTTCTTCTAGAACTCCTTTGTTAAGGGGAAAAGGCAGCTCTATAAATGTACGCCTTCCGAGTCAAAGTTGATGGTTCACTCAGCAACCGGAGGCACATCACTAGTGGGGGACTCATTCAGAATGACCAGGGTGATTGAGTTGTGGGCTTCCAACAGAACAACAACAACAAGCCTTATCCCACTAGGTGGAGCAGTTACATGGATTCCACAATGTCATTATGCTCTATCAGTCAACAATATTTGGATAGATTGTTAACCAAAAGGTCCCCGTTCAATAACTTCATATAGTATTCTCTTTAGTCTTCTTCTATCCCTTTTTAGATGACCCTATAAGCTTGGGTTTAATTCATCTACTACAGAGGAACTCCATGCCATTTGAGTAGGCCTAGAGGTGTGTGACAAACATGGGATTATGAAAGTTAAACTCCACACAGACCCTTTGGAGGATTTTCATTTGCTTTTAGTTGACAGAGGTTTATCCCACCCATCGAGACCTATTGAGATTTTCCATTCTAACAGGGAAGCCTTACTTTGTGCTGACTCTCTTGCTAAGAATGCTCATTTTATGAGCAGGGATCTGGCTACATTCCCGGAACCTCCTCCCATCTACTGTAGGAGCTAACTTTTGATAGACTTAGGATAATTTAGTTTGCATTTGTTTTGTTTCGATGTCTGTTTGTTCCCTAGGTTTTAATATCTTCAAGCTTTGAACTTGCCTTTGTAATCTAAATAAATAAATAAATGATAAGCCTATGAAATGTCAAAAGATACTATCATCTGCCCAGATAAATATTCTTTGCTTCAGTTCCATATAATCAGAGATAGAAGTAAGAAATCCAAAATACAAAAGGCTCTGAATGTCAGAATGTTCTGGACCTCAACATTCACCATAAAGGGAAAATTTTGGTTTCCTTTTCTTAGGGCAGGGGTATTTTAATATTAATTGTACACAAATCTCATTTCATGCCAAAATATTCCATATCAAGATGGAATGCTGCCACAAGCTTATAAATTGGAATAGATACCAGAACCTTTTGAATTAAACAAAAATGGATAACCAAAGAAGCCGAATAAGAAAGAGGGAGATAAAATTTGCTCCGAAACTTGCTATTCAACGCTTATATCTTGCAACATGTATTATTGCAACATGGAAGTCAAGGCCGAATTGTTTCCAAGAGCCGTCAATTAATAACATAGCTTTGTATTATGAATACTTGCACATTAGATAACAGTAATTAGAAAGAAGAGAAGCTAGTAATGAGAAATCCAGATTTATCAAAGCAGAAAATGCCAATCTCCAACTTCAAGAATTAAACAGAAAAGTGCAAAAGAAGAAAATTCAGAGAGTAAAATACCTCTTCCAGTTCGGCGCCATCAAAACAGGCCCTTGTATCAGAACCTAATTGTTCAAGACGCGGCGCTCTAAAGCCGACACAAGTTCGATCGCAGAGGTTTTGATCCACAAGCTTCAATGACCTCAATCAACAGGGGAACAAGAAGGAAGATGACCGAACATGAATTGTTTTTTGGAGTCAATAGGCGCTTTCATTTACAGTGGGGATAAATACGTAGTTTTAACTATGCCGTTAAGAACGGTGTTAATACTTCGATGGCTTTTAAAATCCGGATAAAGTAAAATAATATTTATTTCCTCATGATATGACCTAATTAATTTTTTTATAAAATTAAAAAAATTAGTTAATTATAATTAAATTTAATTTTTTAAGATAAATTTATATTAAATATTTTTAATCTATTTAAATTAGTTAATTAACTCTTACATTATATTGAGAATTGATTTATTAGTTTTCTTAATTTAGATAAAAAGAATTAACTAACTTTTATATTTATAATCAGAGCAATATAACCTCAAAATATGAATCAATTGTCAAATTACAAAAAAAAAAATACTTATGTCTTGATATGGAAATTTTTATCAAAATAAATTTAAAAATATAAAAATAAGACACATAAAATAGTCTATTTGATAATTAATATAAGAGCTACTTAATTAATTTAAATAAATTAAAAAATGAGATAAATTAATTAATTATAACAAATATAACATCATCTCCTTAAAATATAATATTAAATTATATATCAATTGATAAATTAGTTAAAAAAGCTAATAGATATAGATGTTAATCTAATTATTAAAAAATTAGTTTATAAATATATAAGGTCTTGAGCTTAATGCATTTGCCGATATAAGGAACTTTTTGTGGGCGATTTATAAGTATTTATGTAAGTACTCTTTTAAGTCTTATGGTATGTCTTAACTCTAATGAGCCCTAAAATTTAACTTACCTAAACTTTTCTAAATAAAAAAAAGTTAGTTTAAAAAATAATAAATAGAAGATAGGTTATATTAAAACAAAAGTGTCAACTGTAATATCTCATTTTTGTGACAAGGCTATCACTCCTTATAAGATGATTCTTTCCAGTTGTTTTACCATAACAAGGCTCTAGTAGAGATTGCTCAAAATCAATCCAATCAACAAAACACATATAAGTTGATCAAATCATAGAGACCTAACGAGAGTTGATATAGATAGTAATAAATATACTTATATTCCTTTACTGTTATAAGAGTTCTTTTAGTAGGCGATCTCATAAATCTTTTGTAAGTGCTCACTGAGTTTTGGGGCTATACTCTGATTTTAGTGGGAGATTAACGCCAAATCTACCTAAACTTTTTTATAACAAATAAAACAATATCATAGAGAAGTTGGATGGAAATGCAATTTATATTCAACTTGTACGGTCTAAAAGTCAGCTTGCAGATATTCATACTAAAACAGTAACTAGAAAAGCTTTTCGAGACAATATTAGTGAGCTAGACATTGTTGATAATCATTCACCAACTTAAGGGGAAGTGTTAACAACAAAACAAAAGATATGATCTAAAATATTTAGTTATATTGTGATATTGCAGGCAATAATTTTAGGCGATAAGATATCCGAAATATTATAATAATATTTAGATAGATTAGACAGTTAAGATATATATTTGATTATAAAATATTGTAAATATATATTATCGAAGCTATATCAACATAGCAAGCAAACCATCAAACTCATGCTCTTGTCAATTAATTCTTGATGTAATAGTCCCTCGTAGATAATTGGTGTCAAATTCAACATATTCTCTCAAACTAAATTTTTCTTTATTTGAATATCTATCTATTATGGTGTTGGAATAAACACGTACATGTAGAAAACTAATGTTCAAACAAATCTAAAATAGAAAGAAACAGATCAATTCAAAAAATTGGATCTTGTTATGATAAGAGACTGGGGAGTGCTTTTTTTAGAAGCTTCTCTCTCATTATATTTTGACTCTCAAATTAATTAGCAAGGTTAATAAAGTGAAAGAATGAAGAAAATAATTAATTAATGCTCCAGATATTATTGTTTGACTAATAATTTGGACCATGAAAACTCTCAAATAACCTATAAGCATGATTAGAGGGGGAGTATATATTGATGATTTTTAGAAATGAATTTCACTGGTTAAATTAGACCTCCATCAAAATATAATTCTTCAATATTGTTAAATGTATGTTGCCCATGCATATAAATATTTAAATTTTAAGTGCATAAAATATACTACTCCGATCCTTAATATGAGAGTTAGTTGAATTTTTTTATATAGATTAAAGAACCCAATTAAATCAATTAATTATAACTAATATAAGAGTTAATTGACTAATTTGGATATATTAAAGATTATATAATATAAATTTATCTAAAAAATTAAATTTAGTCGTAATTAATTAATTTATTTAGCTTTATTAATCTGTTAAAAAATGTCAACTAGCTCTTATACCTATGATTATTTGTTTTTCTCTTATAAATGTTTTTCTTTGCCATAAGAGGTGGAGTGAAACGTGCAAAGACTAATTGGTTGAATGAAGTTTAGGACTGTTGCTACTTTCAAGCTTTTATCCCAGACCGATGGAGATGGATGCTTTTTTATTTTCTTAATCCATATAAGCGAATTAGATAGAGGAGTTTTTTTTATATATATATATATAAAAATTTACAAAGAAGTTAAACTCAACCATAATTTAAAAGGAAGATAAAATCTCATTTCTTCTTAGACGATATTAATATCGAGTAAGGCAAACTATAACCTAGATACCTAAGAGCTAATATGCCTCTCCAACCATCACGACTAAAACTATAATAAAATAATACTCTTTAAAGATCGAACAAGTTTTAAATAATCGTATATCCCATCATTTTATTACCTTAACCCACGGATAATAGGTGGATAGAGGAGTTTCATCGGCAAAACCTCCAACATATAACGCGGATCAATGTCTTGCTACTCAAATATACTTGGCCAGACGAGTGATACTGGATCATAGCATCTATCAAAGACCCTCCCATCTCTATAGTATTGCTTATATTTTTATTGGACTACATGTTTGATCAGCGAAAATTCGGCATACAATTTCTTTGAAAAGCTCATTTTGCTACAAGATTGGATCCACCCATAAAATACATTGCTTACAGAGAGTCCACGTTCCCACTAATTTTCTATTAACTCACAAGCCCGAAGGCATTTAATTTCTAACTAAATCGAATTTATTGAATAAATACAAAGGAAAGAACATGCTTAATCTCTCATTCTAAAATAAATAACTAAGGGGGCAACAGGAGCATATGATTCAAACTACACAAGTACTCATGAAAAGCCAAACCAGTACCAGAAAAGTGGCGCTACATGAGCCTCATCACATCGTCTCGTGCACAACTTAAATAAATAGAAAAAACACGGGCGACGTCACCACAATATCCTTGACTGCCTCGTAGAACGAATGAACGCAACGGACAACTTAGACATGGCTTGTAAATTCTCCAATCATCGGGTTTCGTCCTCGAGGTTGCGGAAACCATTAGTCAGGTCCTCATGTAATTTCTTAAATTTTTCAACCAGAGCTGCTTCACCTTCTGCTGGATCCTCAAATTTCTGAGACCTGTGTGGTCAATGGGGTTAATAAATTAGGACTGTTTCCTAAAATTCTTTAAATTATGTCACCGGAGTTACTTACACTAAACGGTAGAAGAGATCCCCCAAGCGATGCTTGATGAGGGTGTAAGTTATCTTTTGACCATCTGTGCCAGCTCCTCTCTCTACTGCCTGCAATTTACCCCCCAGATGTCTTGAGATTCACCATTTAGATGTCATTTAACCAATCTTAGTTAACGCTGTTATGGTAAGCCATGTATAAGGATGCATGGAATAAAAAATTTAGTCTAATGTCTCAAAATACGTGGGTGAATGTCTCATGATAGGAAGTATAAAGAAAAGATGCAACGTAATGTGGAATCTAAATGCCTATAATTGTAATTGGAAAGTTGGAAACCCTGCCAGTGTGTAGAAAATCCAAGAAACGGAAATTCAATTGAATAGAAACCACTTTTTTAATTTGACTTATTCGGAATGTAAATTGATATAGATCCACAGTTCCACTCCCACACTCCCATTGGTGTTCTGCTAGTGTTATGTAAGCAAGGGGCAACTCTGATTACTAGGTCAGCTTGCACGTGACTAAGGTTGCAGATTGTTGCTAGAGCTAAGATATGGATGGGCGAGAGCATGGAAGAGATTATCAGTAAATAGCTTGATGCCTTCCAGGGAGTGAGAGGATAGGAAACCAACAATTCTTAAGGACCTCCCAATAAGTTGGTGATAAATATGTTCTTATGGAGAAATGAAAAGTGATGGTTGAGGGCAGTTAGCAGCGGGTTGGGAATTCAAGATGGACCAGCAATTCCTTGAACTCTTCCAAAAAGACACACATTATTAATAAATGTTAAGATTTATTCCAATTGAAATCATTAATTATTTAAACGAATTTTTTATGTTTTTGATTTCAAACATGGTGCATAAATGACTGGAAGAGGAAAGCAAATTAAATGAGGAATCCTTCTCTTTTACTATTTCTTTGTCCACATAGCAAAACTACCTGATTTGCCAAATTGTAGAAATGGATGATGTTCCGCATCATCCAAACGGACTTGTAGAAGGGACAGAATTTGTCATATCTGTTACAATCACATAGAAGATACCCCCATAAGGCAAGCAGCAAATATAATATACATAAGGAGTTGAACTAAATAATAAAAGTCAAAGAAGCTAAAAGTTCGAAAGTTACGGAGTAAAAGCATTCTGAGCAAGATAATCCTCTCTCAAAAGCTTTGCAGTTTCCAAGGTGATCTTATCTCCTTCAGCCAAAGCATCCTTTCCAACAAGCTGCAATGATTTAAAAGGTCATAATCATATCAAGTGCAAATAAAATCGAGGTTGGCTAACTATTTATAAAACAGACACATACAGAAATAAAATCTTATGCAAAATATAGCAAAGCCATTAAATTAAATGATGTGGTAAAGCTCCAACCCTATCATACTATTCCCTGAATTGACTATATATTATAACCGAGGTTCAAAAAGAACACACTGCATAACAGTTGGTTCTCAGGTTGTGCTAACTCCACTTTCCATAAGCTGCATAACCCACCCTCAACGGCTCAATCCTTGTCCTTCGCGGGAGGGATGTTAAATCCCATCAAACTTCGCATTCCAGATGATAGAACCAATAAAATAGAGATATACCTGGACAATTTCATTCAGGTCATCTTCTCTCTGTAAAACTTCACGAGCCTTTGTCCTAATGTTAATAAAATCTGGATCAAATTGCTCGTAGAATGATTCTAAAGCCTGGGGACACCCCAAAATAAGGGAAGATATAGTCAACAAGAGGAACTATATGCATAAAAATGAAGAACGGAAAGAGTAAATGAATCTAGAATGATGAAATTTATGACATACCGTAGCATACTTTGAATAGGAAATAAGCCAGTTAACAGAAGGGAAATGCTTCCTCTGGGCAAGCTTTTTGTCCAAACCCCAGAAAACCTAAGCAGCAAAAATAGAATTTCACAGTGAATACAGAGATTGTAGAAGGACAATAGAGGGATAAAAACAAGTTATAAACACTTGATAGACAGACAGGGTTCAAGAATTTATGGGTATTAGTGGGGGCATCCTGAGGCACCCTTCATTCTCCAACAGTTACTCAATTTTGATGGCCATATTAAAAGTACATTTTTACCTGAACTATGCTGAGGGTTGCAGATGTCACAGGATCTGAGAAATCTCCTCCTGGCGGAGAAACAGCACCAACAATTGTGACACTACCAGTGCGTTCAGGACCTCCAAGGCATTTTACTTTGCCAGCACGTTCATAGAAAGAAGCTAAACGTGCAGCAAGGTAAGCAGGATATCCACTATCAGCAGGCATTTCTGCCTGTTTAAAAGAGACAATAAAATTAGTTAAAGCTAAGCAAATTGAAGCAACACAGGTGAATTTGCATTAAAAAAATAGAAAAATACTGATCAATATCAGTCAGATGCTGGAGAATGCTATACGCTACTCAAGCAAGACAATAGAAATTACAAGTACATCTTCTATATCACATGAATACTAAAATCCGGAAAGAGGAAGAGAATCTGATGAATAAATTCCATTGAAGAATGAATTAATAACATAATCCTCACCAGCCGTCCAGAAATTTCACGCAATGCTTCTGCCCATCTAGAAGTTGAATCTGCCATCATGCTGACATTGTAACCCATATCTCTAAAATACTCAGCTAGAGTAATTCCTGAAATGACAAAATAAATCAGTCACAAGATTATCTCAAATAAGTTCACTTTCTCCGGATAATATATCAACCCCATGAGTCAACCAAATTTGAAATAGTATTTACCACTGACAAATAAATCAATCCTTAGTAGCATTCTAATTGTGAAATGTTTTAGCACTTTTCCAGTTTAGTTACCAAGGCTTGGATTTATCAATGTTACCCATCGAATATTTAACTAAAATTTGAGAAATAAAAAAGAGTGACTATCATTAAAAAATTACACAGTAATATTAGACTAAGATATAATACAGACTTTCTGTTAAAACCATGCAAATGCCTCAGCCCAAAAATATTAAAACAGTATTTCTTTAATATATGAGAAAATACAATAAAATTTCATTTTAGAGGGAAAACAGAACCACAGACTAGTTACATATAAGTTACAAAATACTTGTCTCTCCCCAACTGTTGAAACTGTAAACACAGATCAACTATGAATTTGACTTTATTGCTTTGATTTGTACAAATTCACCTGATTGCAACAGTAAACAAACTTTTCATGCCAAATATAAAAATTCTGATAGATGACAGCATAAAAATTAGCAAATAAATGAATAACAACAATAAAAATATTCGCAAGGATTTAAGAGAGAATTCACCTGTATAAATTGAAGCCTCACGAGCAGCCACAGGCATGTTCGAAGTGTTAGCCACCAGTGTTGTACGCTTCATGACAGATTCTTCACGACCATCAGGCAATGTCATTGTAAGTTGTGGAAAGTCCATAAGAACCTGAGATTTGTTAAATAAGTTTAACCAACTGTGAAAATTAAATAGATATTTACTAGAAGTGGCAAGAAGAAAAACATACTTCAGCCATTTCATTTCCACGTTCCCCACAACCAACATAGACAACAGTATCAGAGTTGGAATACTGCGAATAACATAAACCAGAAAGGTCAATTAATTAGGGGAAACATTTAATAATTACAAAATCATTATGGCTTGATGGGTTATGTGAGGTTCACCTTAGAAAGAGCCTGACTGATGACAGTTTTGCCACAACCAAAAGCCCCAGGAATAGCACAAGTCCCACCAAGAACAGAGGGGAAGAGGGCATCAAGAACACGCTGATACAAGACAAAGTTATCAAACATTACAGATATCAAAATAACATGGATAAGATCGCCAACAACAATTAAGCTTACCTGACCAGTGAGCAGAGGAGTATCAGCCGCAAGTTTTGATGCAACAGGCCTTGGTGTACGAACAGGCCAAGTCTGCAAATGGGTGAAGTACATGAAAACTATGAAATTCTTGCAAAGGATAATAAAAATATTAAATATCAGGATTCAGGACTTCATTAAGTAACTAGAAGAATGAAGCCAGTAACCTGGAGCATGGTGAACTGTTTTTTAACACCTTGAAACTCAAGCTCCAATACAGTATCCTGCAAGAGTATATAGAAAGAGAAAACTAAATGTGCCGCAATAATAACAGGAAGCTTCTGAATAAACTAAAATTTGCAGATAATAAGCAACAAATTTAATAATCCGGCAATTACAAAGCAAATAGAGGCCACAAACATGACAATTAAAAACAATTTTGAAATTTGACATCATTAAAGGACTTAAAAATCACAAAGTAGCTGGAGATAAAACAGTGAAAGGTTTAAAACACAAACCTTCAAGGAATATTGTCCAGGTGGTGCTATGTAAGTAATTTTTCCCATAGCATCAGGAGGAAGTGCAATGTGGTGCTGCATTAGACTGTTCTCAAAAACAGTCTGCAATGGGGAATAATTTACAAAAAAGCTTCAGAATACATTTGATAAACAAAAATAATAGTGATTCACAAGCTCATCTATATGGAAAGGAAACTTACAGCATAGAGATCTCCACCAGTTAATAGGTCTCCTTCACCTGTCACCAAAAAATAAAATTGAATCTCAGAGAAAGATGGCCACAACGAACAACACTTTTCTACTTAGCAATGAAAAATGATTAAATTTCTCTGATTACCAATTTTTTTAGGCTGAAACTCCCAGAGTGTATCTTTATCAAGTGCTGGAACAGAGACACCACGAGGAATGTAGACATCACCAGATCGTTTAGCAATAGTTTTCAATGGCCTCTGTTTCAATCAATAAAATAAAAGTTGGAGAAAGAAAATGAAATCACATAATACAGAAAAGAAAAAAGAAAATAAATAAGAAAATAATGATTCAAGTATAGGAAAGACAAACCTGAATTCCATCAAAAATATTTCCCAATATTCCAGGCCCCAACTCCACTGATAAAGGCTGTTATACAATATAGTACTAATCAGTTGACAGGCATCAAGGCGTTAATAAAATCAGTAAATAGAATTTACACATCTCACCTTGTGTGTTCGTAAGACAGGATCATTGACCATTAAGCCAGCTGTTTCCTCATAAACTAAAATTGTACAGAAACAAGAAGCTTGTTGTCAAAGTTCAGAAAAAGAAAATATCATACCCCTTATGTAACCATAATACATTTAGTAGAGTGAGGCAAATAAGCATGGACAGCAAGCACACATGATGAAGAATAACTCATAGTATAGGACCTTGGATAGTAGCAGAATCCCCTTCCAAACGAATAATTTCACCAATGAGGTTGTCACGACCAACACGCACTAGTTCATACATAGCAGCTCCAGCCATGCCATCTGCAACCACGACTGGTCCTGATACCTGCAGTAGCAGGATAAATCATAATGATAGAACTTTAGCAGCCATGGAACTTGTGTTTAAAGTGCAGGTAAAATATATTGATTCACAATAATGGGGCATGATTGACAACTTGACAAAGGGGATATAGCTATCATAACAACTCCACCATCCCCAGATCTCCAACTAAATGGGGAAAAAATTATATCAGAGGGTATAATGACAGCATAGCAACATCCAGATGCCGTACTATTCATCACATACAGCAACAAACGATGATCCAGATGCTAAAATAAAGACAATGGCAAGAGATCAAAGTTCATGAAGGACGGTAAATTTACCGTAAAACCACAGATTCAAATTAAAATCCAATCTTTTTTATACTAAAATACGCAACAACTGAGTCAATAGCTCCCAATACAGAGCATGTACGAGGGAATTAATCAAACCTTCAACTGAACTTGGACAGACTAAACATAAGCACCGATTCTCGATCCAATCATAACGAAAATTAATATACACATTGAAACATATAGAAGGGTAAAAAAAAAACCAGCTGAATCAATCAGATTATTTTTTTGCTGACAATTTGAAACTAATACAAATGAACAGATCGAGAATTTGAACATACCTTACGAACGTAACCATATTCACTCTCCTTCTCGGAGTCTTCGAAGGTGGTCAGGCGAGCTCCGTACACAGCCGGCATTTTCAGGCAGAGACTGGATCGGAAGACAGACGATGAACAAGGAATCTGAGATCGAATTGGGTAAACAAGTTTCAGGAAGATATAATAGATAGAAGAGCGTCAATCATTGATGGGGAAATTTGTAGCAGAGGCTCCGATGTGTGATTTGTGAACTGATTACGTTGAAGGAGATCGTTATCTCCTACGTTCAGATGTATAATAACAGCATTGAAGCCGAGGAGAAACGTTGCGTTTAATATCTATCCGCATCAATATTTTATTATATGTATATTATATAAAATTCATAACAAACCGTTCATAAAAACATGCTTTATATTAAAAGTGAAAATAAGTTGATGACAAAAAAAGTGAAGTACAAAATTAATTTGTTGTTAAAGTAATACTAAGTTAAGTTTATAATTCATAATGTGTAATTTTTAATAGTACAACTTAATATATGTTATAAATTAATATATTGATATTGTGATAGTTAATCATCTTTCATGATATATTGTTTTGTTATTTATTATTTTTTTATTATCTGAATAATATATAAATATAATATAATGATGATTTATGGTATTTTGCATTATAGAGTGATATTTTCATGCATTTATGAAAAAGCAAAAACATATTAAAACATGAAATCTTAAACCAGCATAATTTCCTATTCTATCACTTTGGAGTGGAGAGAAATACTAGAAAACATCTCTAAACTAAACAAACAAGTGTAAACGTAAGTGTAACTAGTAGTCACTATTTCGAATGAGAAAATTTCATGACACTTCTCAATTGATGATTAGCCCAAGCTTCCTTGTCGCTTCAACTCACTATTCACAAAGTGTCAAACGGATCATATTCATAATCCTATAAGGAAATATGCCATTCTGTATGTTTTGCTTCTTCTAAGTTCTAACATTTCAATTTAGAGCGTAAAAAAATTTATTTCTTTTCACAAGTGATTTTTCTATAATTCATATTTCTATTTTTGTTTTTAGAGGATAATGACACTTATTATCTTAATCTATAGTTTGTTAGCTATGTTTTAATAATTCTATTTTAATATATTATATATAATTTATATATAAATATTTTATTTATTTACAAATTAAAATTTTTATTTAAATATTACTCAATTTTAAAATTATACATAAATATTTTTATATATTTTAATTAAATTATATTACAGAGCCATCACTTTTTTCAGATAAACAAAAGACTATACAAAATAACTAAAAACAAACTAAACAAAAACATAAAAACTCAGTGCCTTATTCAGGCCACGTGCAGATTGACAAAAAGGCTTCTAGTGAGGGAAGAAGATAGGATCCCAAAGCTTCCGCAAGTGCTCCCTTGGCCAGATTATCAGCGGAGAATCTTTTTGATTGATGAGATCCCATCCGAATTTTAGTAGTAAAGTTTGATTCTAAGCCTTCAAACATCTTACTCTCAGACAACCTTTCGATTTCTCCTTGCACACATCCTGCCATGCTACTAAGTGTATCTTTATTGGGGACGAGAAGTATTGAAGTTTGCATCGGATAAATTGGCATAGTAGAGAACTGGTTTAATAAGATTTTCTCGGTGAAGCAAAAAAATCTAAACAACGCTGAGTTGGAGCATCTACGTGTCTTCAGAGGCGAACAACTGTGGTTACCCTATAAGCTTTATAAAACTTTGGTATTAACGAATCACTCACAAAAGGTACTTCCCTTTTTGTTCTTATTTCACTCTTCAATTCTGAATTACCTCTTAATTTTGATCTTTATTATTGTTGTACACTTTCTTCTTCAAGAGAGAAAGAAAGTAAAGAGGATGAGAAAAGAGACGAAACCAATGTGATATGTATTATTGATATTTTAAAGGAACATTTTATAATATTTATTTAGATGAAAATATAAACATCACAGTCTCAATTAATAATTTTATTTATCTTAATTGTGATTGATTATTAACTTATATTATTTTTTATAAAAATAAATTATATAAAATAATTAAATTTTAGAAGTTAGTCCTTAAAAATAGAGGAGATCTTCTCTTATTTAATCAAAAAATAAGTATCTAAGCATAATATAATAATTTAATATTTATTAAAATATTAAAAGTAATTATTGGTATGTCATGCCACACGTGCAATTATTTCTAATATTGATGAATTATGAGTAAAAAATATAAAAAACTATTAAAATTTACTTTTTATGAACCATCACAAATAGTCAAACGTAACACTATACCTAATAAAAAATTCTCAATTCTTATCTACTTCTATCTCATCCATCTCTAGTGGCATCTCTCCTTGTTTAGCTACTTGCTAAACTTGCGGAAGTTACTGCCTCCTCTTTCTTCTTTTAAATCTTTAAAGTATAAAATCTTTTTTAATCCCCATGTATCATGGGGATAAAAATTTTATCCTAGAAAAGTATAAACAGATTAAAATTGTAAAAAAAGATTTAAAAAATCAAGAAAGGGGAGAGAGGACATCCTCATATGCTCTTTTTTATAAGCCTTAATCTTATGATAATATAAAGTATAGGCTTGCAACACCACTTATGTCATCTTGATCCATAAATTTATTCTCTGAAATGGAAGAAAACTATTGATACGTGTCATAGTTTAGTATAGTAAGTTTAACTTGGTTATTAAAATTAGGGTATATTGTAGAGTTTCTATACGGGAAGACTAATAAGTTATTTATCTATCTCATAGATGTTAACATGCCCAAGTATTTTTTGCCCATTTTCAAGGAGAAATGATCTCTGATACCACTACTATAGTTTCTTTTATGAATTTAACATAATCTATATGTTCTAAGATTAATATATAACTCTTATACCACTATATGATTTTAATAGAAAAAATGGAGAAACAAAAAAAGAGCCATCTTTTGGCTAAGATGTATTATTTTTTTATCAGGGACTGTTACACCTTACGGTGGAGATGATGTGATCTTTTCATCCCTTTAGTAGGGCTGATATAATATTATCATCTTTTGGCGGGCTTAATACAATCTTTTTCTTCAACGGTGACCTTTCTCCTTGGGGATAGTGCCTTTCTCATTATCGGACAAAGTTATCCTTTTGTTGGGATGTAATCATCTATTTATCGAGGACTGTGATACCTTTTTAGTGGAAATGATGTGATCATTTTATTCTCAAGCACATCAAGAATCTTGGGGGAAGTGTCCTTGGGCAATAGCATGGTGAGATTTCTTATCAAGGTCGTGATTCAATTGGATTCTGCAACACGATGATGGATTATGCGGCGGTGGAGCCAAATGAGACAGGAGAAGAGGCAAGACAATCTAAAAGATATTAAGTTGGCCTGATAGAATTTCCACTTCCAAACATAGGGGATGGTGGTTGGTTCAGCAGCAAAGACAAGCACGATATATTTTGGGCTTGTTTGGATATAATTTTAAAAAATGGCTTATGAAAAAAAAGGATTTATGGATAACTTATAGAAAAAGGACTTTTGGAGAAGAGTTTATGGAAAAAAAGTGATTTTAAATAAATAGGTGTTTGGATAGT
Source organism: Leucaena leucocephala (assembly GCA_037074615.1). Taxonomy (NCBI): domain Eukaryota; kingdom Viridiplantae; phylum Streptophyta; class Magnoliopsida; order Fabales; family Fabaceae; genus Leucaena; species Leucaena leucocephala. The sequence goes on along the minus strand of CM073555.1, from coordinate 16,763,471 downwards.
TATTTTTAGAATGACTTTTATGGTGGTAAATTACCAAAAAAGGTATGATTTGATTTAAAGTAAGAGAGAGGAGAGAGTTAGAGAAAAGAGAAGAGAGAGGAGAGAAGGAAGAGAGGAGAAAGGAGAGAGGGTGTAAGAAAAAGTATGGGTAAGATAGTAATTGGATAGTCCATAAGTGATTTTACTGTTGAAAAAGCTATTTTAAATAGCTTATTCAAAACCATGGTTTTAAACTATGGTTTTGTCCAAAAACACTTATGGACAAATAAGCTTGTTTGTTTTAAAATTTTCCCAAACCGAGGTTTAGGCCGAAAACCCTTTTAAAACCGCGGTTTGGGTGTTTTCCAAACACACCCTTTGTTTGCTATGTGAAAAATTCAAAATGGGAAGGTGATTATGATGTGGATTAATGATGATGGATTATTAGGGATAAGATATAATTTAAATGAATAGGCAATAGCACAAGTAGGTGGGGTTAGCATTAGGTTAAAGAGACAATTAGTAGTTTTTTTTAAAGACAATTCATAACACTATATGAATTTTATAACCATGCATGGGATCAAATATCTAAATATTTTTGTTGAAAAATTGATGTTTTTAATCATAAACCTTGTCATACTAATTAAAGTTGTATAACTTTTTTTATTTTATTAAAAGATTAATATATCAATATATATTATATGATTAAAATAAAATTCTAATTACTTTATCTAAATTTCTCTTCAGTGGTTGTGTGTTTATTTTTTGAAAAAAAATTCTGATGAGACATTTATTTACTTTAAAAAATACATACAAAATCAACTGTTCATGAATCATAAATATTAAGACTTATATATATATTTTGAGCAAACCACATACATACAATTTAATTTTAATGAATAGTATAAAAAATTAATTTTAATGAAACTCAATTTAAAAAATATATAAAAGCATAGTTTTGTGAAAAAATAAATTATTATCTAAAAAATTAAGAGGGATATATTTTAGTAGTAACTAAATACATTTTATCCTATTACCAAAATAAATACACTTTATCCTATAGAGCTACTCAAGCAAAAATATGATATCAAACCCAACCGATGAATTATTGATTCAGTTATAAGTTTTAGATATATTAACGGGATTATATTTTAATTTTTTTAATTGAGAGTAAAACAATGGTAATAATCGATTATATTTATACTTTAATAATTATATTTTATTATATTATATATAAATGTTCTTTGTTTTTTAATCAAGTATACATAAAGTTCTAGGGTTGAGAATTAAAGTGAGTTAACTGATTTAATGATAAGTATTCTACTCTGAAGTTTTGAAGTTGAATCCTTTAATGACACAATGCTTAATTTTAATTTTAATTTTGATTTCATATAAAAAAATTAATTTAATTTTAATTTCATATAAAAAAATTAATTTAATTTTTTTAAACTAAAAGTTAACTAATTTTTTATAAAAATTAAGTGGTATTTCCTAATCAATAACGATACAGCTATTTATTAGTTTGGTCAAGTTTTGTTAGTAAATTTAGCTAATTTAACGATTTAACGAGGCATCCGATTTTTAACAGTTTCAACTAAACAAAACTCGGGTGAAAGAAAAAAATCTAAACAAGTCGAACTTGACGCATCCACATAACGATGAGCGATGTACTGCTGATGGGTCCAAGTCGAACTTGACGCATCAACATAACGGTGAGCCCGAAGCTTCGTGGAACTTTGGTATTAAGGAATCACTCGCAAAAGCTACTTCCCTTTTTGTTCTTATTTCACCCTTTAATTCTGAATTACCTCTTAATTTTGGATAGGTATGATTATTCTGCACTTTCCTCTTCCGAATACTGATATTGTCAATCGTACATGCTGAAATACTCAGACAAACTGATAACGTGACTTTTCTTATTTTCTTTTCCCTTGCCGAATTGAATTATTCAATTTGAATTAATCATAAAATTTTGGACTTTGCCCCGATCCGAAGAAAAGAAAAGGGTTCTTTATTCCCTTAGACTTTTTTATCCGTATGCCTAGGAAATTTTAGAGTCGAATTAACAGATTCGATATCTTCAATTTTGAGTATAGCTTTCCTTCTTTATGGTTGAAGGTGAGTCAACTATAGGAGCCGATTCATTCATTTAAAGGAAACAGTAATAACGTTGGCGATAGACCTAAACGGACAGCAATTCTTTGATTTTTTGCTTGCGATAGACTTCCGTTCACTATAAAATTCGAGCTCCGGAATGTGAGACCTCCTTGTCTTGTAAAATTTCAGCTTTGATAGATTTTTTAGACTGGAAAACCTTATTTGTTGAGGTGTGGTTCCGTCAATATGCGAACGGAGAAGTTCGTTTGCTCCAAAGAAATTCAGGTCGCTTGGCTTTTGTAGTAACGGGCTATTGGAATTGTTTATCATCAATGCAGGAATGAACTTGGCTTTTTCTTCATCTGCTTATTATCCATGTTATGGAAGGACGGCCAATGGCCAGGTTAGGGCTTTTAAGCCAGTCTTTAGTATCACCAGGAAATTCTTCAGGCCTAAAATGTTTACATGTTTGGCATCAATAGCCACCACAGAAACTCAGGTTGGCCTTAATTTTTTCTGTTCCACAGTTTCTATTTTAGTTTCAACTCCTTTTATTGTTTCATCATAGTCAGCAATATTTGGGATTGTAGGCATATGATATTGAATTAGAGGACAAGAAGCACATACTTTTGAGTGCTATCCAGGAGACACAAAGGGGACTCACGACAACTGGCGATCAACGCTCTTCCATTGAGGAGTCTCTGGTCTGTTATTTATTTTCTTTGTACACTTCTTCATTATGATCTTAGTCTCCTTATTCTAAATTCTTTGCTAGATATTGTGGGAACCATTTAGGACGAAAACAGAAAAGGAGAATTAAGTTGATTAATATACAATTTTCTTGGTATATGTGTTTGGCAGGTGAATGTGGAGGGGTGCAACATGGGTGAACCAATTGATTTGGTGGAGTTGAATGGGACATGGCGCCTGCAGTATACTTCTGCCCCTGACGTGCTCATTCTTCTGGAAGCTGCTGCTAGACTTCCTTTCTTTCAAGTAATAATCATGAAATTTAGTATCTTTATGTCAAGTCTTAGAGTTCTTTCTTTTTTCTGACTGAATACTCTGCCTGCACTTTCTTTTCTAATTATGAAAGAGTTTTTATTAACCATTTAGTAGATGAGGCTTCGTTGGCCCAAAAAAAAATAAAGATGAGGCTTCAAAAATTATTTTCTTATCTTGTGCATTCATTGGATGATGGTTGTTCTTGTCAGTAGAGCCTTGCTGCATCAGGATTCTCTAAAATAGGATCATGTAAGACTGTGTTAATGTTTTTCCTTTGTTCTGTGTCTTTTACTGTCGATCTCTTAGCATTTTATCAAACAACTTGCTACTCTGTTGTGATAGGTTGGACAGATCTTTCAGAAATTTGAATGTATGATCAGACTAATGGAGGTATTATTCGTAACATTGTCCGATGGAGTATTCCAAATTTGCTGGAGGTAAAAACAATTCCTTCCTTTGGTTTATTCTGTCATTGTCAACAGGCTTTAACTCCGCTATGAATACAAGTTCTGCAATTCAAACTCAAGATTACAATGTTTTGTTTTTCTTAAACTATAACTATGACACTTCCCTTCCTGATTTCCTCTTCCATTTCCACAATATTATAGACTTCCTAGATTGGACTCCTCAAGTGATTATGAAATATACGCACCTTGAGTTAAAGATGGCTAAGTACCTTGTCATTTCTATTCCTGTTACTTGTGATAATTTCTGATTGGGACTATGCTTACTGATAAAAGAAAATGCTTTGCAACTGGATTTTGGGCTTTCAATGGGGTTGGTTACATTTCATCCTAAGAAAAGAAGTGAATTTGGAAATCAGGTTGAGAGAACTTGGATTTTTATCCAATATTTGCTGTCAGTCTTCTTGAACACGTACGCTTCAACCTCTAGTGACTGACACTGATACATGGTAGTTAGGACAGAAGAGAATGAGAAGAATAAATGGTGGGATTGTAAATGTAATTTGCATAACTAACTACCAACTCTCTTATTGGTAATCCTTTGGGACTGTTATTTTGACCTTTCGAAACATGTAAGGGAAGGAATCCTAGTTGTATTGGTTATTTTGGTAATAAGATAAACAGACCAGAAATATTTGGAACGATATTAGTCGTCTGCAAAATAGAATGATGTTTCAAATGCATATTGTTAGGTTCCAAGTTGGTTAGAAATTTGAGAAAATTCTCCTTGATCTTGGCACTCTAAAGCTTCTTCCATTTAGCTTTTTCCAGCATTACATTTTGCGTTTTACCCTACCAATTGGCCTAAGCTTAGACGGTTGGGCAAGAAATTGGATGAAATAATTATGCTTGAGCTGTGGTGCTGCCCCCTGAATCTATAAATAAATTTTTTTCTTGTCCTTTCCCGTACAGGACCAAGAAGGTGCTACATTGCTTGTATCTGCCAAGTTTTCTGTTGTTTCTGCTCGTAATATCTATCTTCAGTTTCAAGAGGTAATCAGTCTGACTTCTAGGAACGTGCTTTTTACAATATTTGAGAAATAGACCCTCTCAAACAGAAATTATTTGTCACTATTTCGTGATAAATATAGACATACTAGCTTAGTCACTATTTCATTTTAGACATGTTTCTACATAGGTTAGAGTTATCATTCGACTTTAACTTCTTTTTTTGTGCATACATCATGCCTTGTCTGTCAGGAATGATTCTACACTTTTTGCATAAACTCAAGATTAAAGCTTTATTATATAACGATGGCTTTGCTGAGGTACTAATTACCTAAACAGATGGACTTCTTATTCAGGTTGAAGAAATGTGCATCCATCGCAGTTTTTTATTTGTCTATTTTCTTAAAAGCTAACGAGATTTTATTTATTGGCTTAGGCCAACTTTCTTAGTTTTTAGTTTCCGATGTATCAAAATAAAATAAAATGACTTCATAGTGAAATGGGTAGTGCAGCAGATAACTTGCACATACATCAAATATTTATATTCTATCTGAAAGCTCAAAGGGAATGAAACAGAAAATACCAGAAGTTTATCTCTGAAAGCTTAGGAGTAGCAGAACCATATTCTTTAATAGTGATTCAAAAGTTAATATTATAGCAAACTCTCCTCTGCCCCATGTTTAGATGGCATTCAGTGGTATATGCATCTAATTAAAGCTTAATATAAATGCATTGGTTAACATAAACTGACAAGATATATATGGAGATGATGTCGTCTCAAAATTAATAGTATTGGCATTTTCCCTGACACAGAAGAAAAGACTCGTGTACTTGTACTATTGATATTTGGTGTAAGTATGATATTTCCTTCTACAATTAGTGTTCTATATACATGATATTCGCAGATCTCACTCCAAGATTTAATTATTAGTGAGGAGCTACAGGCTCTAATAGCTCCAGCAATACTACCGCGGTCTTTTATAAGCCTGCAGGTAATTTATTCAACATTAAGCAACTGCATTTGGTTATATTCTACCTCATACTAGCATTCGAGATCTCATTGACATTCATTAAATTATGTCATGAAGAAGCAGTGTCTGTTAAAAAATCAGGTGACTTAGTTTTTATATGAATTAGTTAACAGTCATAACATTGTATGCACTCACGGGCACAAGCTGTTGCTTTCAGATTTTTTTTTTAATGTGTCACGTATGCATTGCAGATATTACAATTTCTCCGTACTTTCAAAGCTCAAATCCCTGTAAGGGACCCTGGAAGGTATATAATTTGCTATATTCTAGTAGGGGGAAAACAAGTATCTTGGGACAAATCTAATAACACTGGTTTTTTGTTTTTTGTTTTTTTTGGAATTATAGGCAATCAGTGGGAGGGCTATATTATCTCTCTTATTTGGATAGTAATTTGCTTTTGGGTCGTGCTGTTGGTGGAGGAGGAGTCTTTGTGTTTACCAGGGCCCAATCTCTTTACTGATGAGCGATACTTAAACTTGCGATACTTGGCAACTGATCTCAATAAGCCTATATTTATGTAAGTATCAAATGGCATCGGGTAATACATATAACTGACCCGTATAAGGCTTGTTGCTATTGTTATTTTTATACAAGTAGCAATACAATAACTAGGTTGGTCCGAGTGGTAAGCGGCTCGGTATCGCTTAAGCGAGATCTCGAGTTCGAGCCTTAGCGTACGCAGAAAATCCCCGTTGGGAGACTCACCCACCATAGCCAGGTGCGCGACGCAGGTCGAATCCGGATGTAGTGAGGTAAAGCTCAGGTGAATTGGGTGGACAACAAAAAAAAAAGTAGCAATACAATATGGAGAGCAAGTAATCAATTTATAAGGCAAAATGGCAAAGGCTTATGCCCCAGAATTACTGATGCTTTAGATGGTACGTGTTTTTACTTATCCTTGAATCAAGTGTCTCAGTCATAGTAAATATTGCATTTTTTTTATAAGTAAATATTCCATTTTAACGGCCAGTGAATTATGTTTTGCTGTGTTAATCAAGTTATTAAGTTTTTCTTAATATTATCTAGGTCTTATATATTTTCGCTTCCTTCAGATTTGACAAACTTTTATAGTATATATCAGTGTTTTAAAGTTGGACGGGATGTGAAACGGGAAATGCCACTGGGTTTTGATTTTCATGGTTCCATGGGTAAGACTGACGCATGAAATGGTGATATAATAATTAAATAAAAAATAATTATACGTATATATAATAATATATTTATGAAATAAATTTATAATAAGTTTAAGTGTCAATATAATAATACTATAATATATGAAGTTTTCAATAAAATAATATTATGTGGCTACAAATTATCTAAAAATATATTAGACTTTTTCATTGAAAGTTTTTTTTTTAATTTTTGAAGAATTTTTTAATTTTTATTTTTTTTACATAAAAATTTAGGTGAATTGAGTTATCGGGTTTATTATCACTAAACTTAAAAGAGCGTTTATAGAGGTATTTATAGATTATTTTCTAATAAATTTTTTACATAAAACTTAGAATTTTATAAGTTATGAGTTAATTTTTTATCAATTTTTAATTTTTTAAAGCTCAAAACCCGTTTAATTCTCTAAAAACAATTTCAGGTTTCAGCTCAATAGTAACTCAATTCCTCGACTCAACTACAAGCACAGTTTTACAGATCAAATTGAACCAATACAACTGCAGTCTATGGTCCAGTTGCCTCGGTTTTCAAAACAATGGTATATACGTTTGTTTTTTAATTTCAACCCTCTTATGATTAAAGCTTGGATCCTCCCCGCATGTAAGCATGTGTGTATTGTTTTAAATAAATTTAGAGAAATATTTACATACTTTAAAAGTATTATATTATCTTAATTTTATCTAATTAAAATACAATAACTTATTTTATTTTAATTTTAATTTATTGATGATTCACCTGAAATAATTTAAATTATTTATTTATTTTTTAAAAAAATAAATCTCTTAGTTTTGTTGATATGAATTTTTATTTTTTTAAATTAAAAAAATTATTTTTCTTATAAAAAAATGCGTGAGTTTTTTTAAATGAGCCATATGTTAAATTATTGTATTTTAATTTAATAGATTTATATTCTCTTTAAAATATATAAGTATTTCTCTAAATTTGAGATATCTTTTCATGCATCATACCAAAAAATTTGGGGGTGAGTTGCACTGTCTGTTTATGTTTTTTTTATCGGACTGTCTGTTTATTACCTTGTTTTAGGTTTTATATAATATATGGATATATGAATTCTTCCAAATAAAAGCATAAACACTTGCACATTTGCTGAGTCTACCACAATTGAAACAGGTACCTAAAAAACAAAAACTATTTGCACTTTTTCCCTCTTCACTTTGCAGATTGTTTCAGCTTGCGATGTCTATGAGTTTCTTGGCTCTGCCCAAACAACTGGAATGCCCCCATGAATAACAAAGTTGGAGTGTTGTTGTTGTTGGAGAAGAGCTTCAATCTGAAGCTTCAAACAGCTTCGTAGGGAAGGAAAAAAAAGAATGGTGTTGACAGTGACTTTGTCATCCGTTGGTCAGTGATGAGATAATGGATGAAGACCAGAGGCCAATAAAAGCAGAACGGCGACCCATTCCCTCGACGTGAACACCTTAACCGTAGCATATTAGTTTATTCAACACTTGTACTATTATATCTTTTAAAATAAAATATTTATAGAGTATATTTAATTAATTTTATTAGATTAATAAAATTAATTAAATTAAGTCAATATAACATTATTTTTTAAAATACCCTAATAAATCTTGTTTAAATCTCCTCTCCCTTATTATTATTGAGGGAGTATTGATATAAATAATTTAAAAAAAATTAATAAATATAATAAATAAATTTTATATTATATTTTATATTAAATATAGGAGAAGTATTATTTTCAAGCATCCAAGACCAATAATCAATATGAATTCAATACAAAGCATATAAAAAATATATGAATGTCCTTAAAGTTCAAACTCAAGAGTAATGATATCGACAGGAAAAAAAAAACCATATTAGTTGTAAATAATTAGAAATAAATGCACAAAACTACTCCCAAATTTGCAAACTTCATTTTAAGATCCTGAAATGATATAATTACTTCTTAAGGACTACTTTGAGATTAAATTTTATAAAAAAAATCTAAAAACCTTCAATTTGGAATTCAGAAAAAAAAAATACAATCACAACAACAATTTAACAAGTAATAATTTTAACTTATCAAATGTATAACAATAATAATTAGACAAATAACAACATTTAATAAGGGAAAATTGTTACTTATTAAATTATTATTCCATCTCATTTTTTTCTAAAATTAAGGGTATTTAAGTAATTTTGTTATAAAATTTAATCTCAAACTAGTTTCTAAAAACTTTAAATAATGGAGTCATTTTGATGTTTTGAATTGAGATTTTTAGATTTTGATGTATTTTTTTGTGTAAAAATAGATTACTGTTACATTATTCATAGATGTTTTTATCCTTTTTCAGTGCTTCACCAAATCAATATAATTCTTGTTGCCCCGGGAATAGACAGCATACTCCCTTTAAAATCTCAACGACTTGGATCGTGTTTATCATCTCTTTCTCATAATTTAAAGGATTAATAAAAAATATTTTTTTTATAAATAAAATAATATCTTTAATTAATAATTTAGAGATTAATCCTTCCAAACGGAAAAATTATTAAAATAAAGCAACAAAATATTTTTTTATATATATAACCCAATTCTAACCTATAATATAGTTGAATACATAGTTTAATTAAAATAACATATCTGCAAAGCTACAACCTAACAATAACAGCTCACCATACCTGCAGCTAATGATTCGACTCTAGAGTGTGGTCCCTAATCACTAATTTTTTTTTTGTTAGTTGTTGATATTCCCAATTTAGACAAGCTGCTACATTGCCCATTGATATCTTTATAAAATAGAATAAGCATTTTTTACTGTTATATTTTAATTATCTTTTTTAATTATATTTTTTTATTTAATTATTATTTAAGAAATATTAATAGAAATGATTTAAAAAAATATTAATAAATATATAAAATATATCCTATATTTAAAATTAAATATTAAATCTTTAATTAAGTTATTATATCATAGTAATATTTTTAGGGAGAATATTAGGAGGATATTTGGATAGGATATTATCGTATGTGACAATGTATGTGTTTGAAAATTATGGAAACTGTAGTTTTAGAAGAAAAAAATTGGCAAAAGTTTTAGAAAATTTTTAAGATAAATATTCATATTTACGTAAAAATAGTTTTTAGACTAAACTATAGTTTAAAACTAAAGTTTTAGATAAATTATTGAGACTAATTTCTAGAATAGTAAAAGAGTTTATAGACTACTTAATTATTATTTTATTCTTATTTTTTCTTACACTCTTTTCCACCATCTCTCCTCTCTCCTTTCCACCCTCTCTCCTCGCTCATCTTTTATCTCTCTTATTTTTAATAAAATTATACTATTTTTTGATATTTTTTAATTATAAAAGTCTGTTAAGAATTATTTTTTTTCTATGAATTCTACTCAAAAGTTATTTTTTAAAAATCGTCTAAATTTTTTTTATAATTTTTTTTTTAAATTTTTATTCAAACAAATCTTATATTAGTCCACTGGTTTAGGCCCTTCTATTTGTCCTTTAGCCTAATAACGAAAATCGTGTACCTCAAGTTGTAATTGTTTTCTGTTTTAATATTTCTTGTCTTTTGGCGGTATAAGAGAAGCGAGTGCTTTTTTTATTATTTCTTTTTTTGAATAATAAAAACTGCAACGGCAACAGAACCAATATACGTCCTCTACCACTAGTATTACCCACCACAAATGCTGTTTTCAAGTTTCAACACTATATAACAAGATTCCAGAAAATTAATTATTTTTTACTTTGTTAAAATAAAAATAAATAATTCCCAAGGGGGACAATAGTATGCCGTAAATAATCAGAATATATAAGAACAAAAACAAATCAAGGCGTAAGAATTATCTTCACGAGGACCAAACTCAGCTGGGAACTCCACACAGTCCGAAGCTTAACGCCTTCTCTGATTTTCGCCGTCTTCTTCCTGAAAGCATGTATGTTCTCTGAATTCGTCCAATTTAGACTCGTTTTTAGTTTACAAATTACAAATAACATCTGAAAATTTGTATTTCTTGTGATTATCGTAGTATTTCTCGTGGAAAGTAGAGGACTTTGAGTTGATTCGCTAGAAACTAACATGGGTTTGATTTCGGATTATTGTTTCTAGCCAATGGTGTTTCCCTTTGGTTTCGCTTCTTTTTTGCCATTGCTACTTATTTATAGTATCTTCGAGATTCTTCTATGCAGATTTCTAATGACCAATAATTCTGATGAAGACGATTCTTTGTCGAGCGAAAATCTATTTGGGAGACTTCCTGATCATTTGCTGATAGAAATTTTCATCAGAGTCCCAGTCAAAGAGTGGCCCCAGATAGCTTGTGTTAAAAAGCATTGGGCTAGTCTTTTTCTTTGTGAATGCTTGTGGCAAGCGGCGTTAACTAAGAATTTTCCTTTGGCAGATCAAGCTCGAAGATGGCCTGGGCCTATTCCTCGAGGTTTAAGCAGGAGGTAAGCATTTTTCTATTTCAATACTTTCCTGTGACACACATTACAACCACATCGAAGTTCTGAAATGATTTAGCATTTCAAAACCACTTTGATTTTATGAATATTGAGTTATCTATCTGATTAGTGTTTGACAAAATGCTCAGCGAATCTCACTTCCACAAGTATATATGATTACTTAATTGTGTTTGTCCTGAACAACAATAATAATATTGACCATCATCTATACATCTGTCCATGCAATTGTTTTACAATATTCATATCAGAATATGTAGAATTCGGCTCCTATTGTCTCTGGCCTTTTAGTCCAGTGGCATGAGAGCACCTCTGTGAGATCATGGTTCGAACTCACTTATAATCTGCCGTTAGTGTTTGCCCTCTAATTAAAAAAAAATAAAAAATTGGCTCTTACTTCTCGCAATTACTCAGGCAGAATGAGTGTGTTTCTGTAATGTCTTCTGTCAGAATCAAATGCTCATTTGCATCCCAAAAAATTATAGCTTTACATGTTATATTTGATATTTAAGGTAATCTAAGCTTTCCAGTTCTATGCATTTAGGATATGCAATTGCAAAGCATGGGTTTCTGACATTGCCTTCATATGGTTTCAGGAGATTCATGGCTTTTCATATAACTAAACAAATCTTTGCTTTGGACGGTGAGGTAGATGAGATTGTTGGCCATACTTATCTATTTTTGAAAGAGCAGCTTGAACTTTCAATTATGCCCCCTCATAGCGGAATACTTCATGGAACCATTATTGGTCTGGCCTCTCTGCTTTCGTTGTATCTCCTTTTTTGTGGTATTCAAAATTTAAAATAAACACTAACATAGCCAGAATTAAGAACATAGATTAAAATTTTCGGTTATTATGCTGTTTTTCAGCTAAACTGTTTTCTGATCTTACCTGCATCTTTATTGTTGATTTCCTTTTGCTTTTGAATGCCTGTTTCTTATAATGGATCAGATCTTTGTGCATGTATAAACTTTAATCAAATTAAATCCATACTGTAATAATGTTGATTTGTTTCCAGAACTGCGAGTTAAACTGACCGAGCCCCTTCAAGCCATTTTGTATGATGTCATTTAGCTGAAATTTTTTTAATGCCTTGTATACTTGTTCGCAAGAATCACTTGGGTTTTATTAACAGATCAGTTCATTGCTTGTGGGAAATCAAGAGACTTAGCCCATGAGCTTGCTTCACTTATATGGCTAGCTGTTCTAGACAATTTGGAGGAAAGTGAGCGCACATTTGCCTTACTTAAACGTCTAGCGCGAGAAGGCGATGTAAGTGCTACTCTTACTACTATACCTGCTGAAATTTTCTCCTAGAATTTCCCCTTCTTTAAAAGAGCTACTCTTACTACTGTACCTGCTGAAATTTTCTTCTAGAATTTTCCCTTCTTTCCTTGCTAGCCTTATCTTCTGAAAGCTACACCTTATCCGGATGCATGACCTAGTTGAAGCAGATAAGTCTTGTTTTAAGTCCTGTTTTGATTGTATTTTCAAAAAAAGGTACTACATTCATTATATTTAAAAAAAAAACATTTCACTTCTGCTGATTCCACTATTCACCCAGTTAAAGTGATCACTTATGAGAAAGCCTAAAACACAAATCTAGAATTAACCATTATTACTGTTACACCAAGATTAGAATGGATTTAAGTTCCCTCTTGGTAAGGAGGATAGTCCTATGCAGAGCGCCTGTTTGGTTTCTCTACGAATAATCACTTTTGCACTTTACGAAACAAAATAACTGGCATATATTCTCCTCATATAGCATAAAGTCACTTAAAATAAACTAATCCAAATCCACACAAAGTATATTAACACAAGGTACTAGTACCTTGTGTTATTGGAACTTTGCGATAATGTGCTCTGCAGTGAACCATCCTTATCCACGAGAGAATCTAATCTTGATAAGAATAGCATATATGATGGCCTTGCAAGAGATTCTTCCACGAGTCTAATGCCACCAATCATTTTGTTCCTCATGAAGCATCTGAATATTAGTTTTTTTTGGGGGGTTATTTTCAGCAGGTTTTTCTGCCATACCCATACACTAGATCAGTCAAAGTCCAATGGAGGGTGTTTGAGAAGCTCTTCACCGATTTCCGTGATTGCTTCAACCATGATGACTACTATGATACTTTAGCATGTGCCAAGAGCAGGTTTCAGCCAATACCATCTGCTTGGTTGGGATTCTAACCATGGCTGATCTATAGCTCCTTTCATGGTTGTCCTCTCATGAAACATGATCTGGATCATCTATTGCCTTTGAAGTTTTAGCGATTCAAGTGAAATTTGCAAAGTTTATTTATCACCTTGAGAGAGCAGGACCGAGCAAAACCATGAGGGAAGCTGAACTCAAGTGTTTCATTTATAAGACTATCCTCCTACCATTGACTGTAATAATCTTATTATAACATTTATGGTAAAGATGATGTCTTGTGCTATTAATAGGTTCATTTCATTTACGAAAGTGTACATCTTCAAATTTTCTGTAAGACTTAATGATTAGAAACTATTCTATTATATGCCACCTCCTTCAGGAGGTGGATTGATCTCACTTAAAACTCCTCTTTCCAACATTACACCCTTCTGGTATTGCTTTAGATTAAACTTCATTAAAAAGAAACCAGAAAGTTAATGATTGGTATTTATAATTTTGACTCGCTTATAATTCAAGTCTTAAATTTTGATATGATATAATTTAATCATTATAGTTTAACTATTTAAAATATTAGTCCTTATATTTTAGAAAATAAAATTATATATTTTATAAAATTTATGGACTAAAGTTTTAAATAGTTAAAATTATATGAAGGATTGATTTAAGTTTAAGAACTAAATTTTAACTGAATTAAAATTAAATAATTGAGTTATATTAAATTAAAATTTAAAGATTAAGTTATAATTAATTTAAAATTATAGAGATAAAAATATTATTTTTTTAAAAGATATGATTATTTTTATTGATGTTTGGAAGAGGGGAAAAGTTCAAATAGGTTCCTCTTATTATGATCTATTATTCTATTTGTAGATATCCTCTTGAATAGAAAAAATGGATATGCCCTCTCTAAAAATTAACAAATATGACGCATGCAAATAACTCATTCTAAGTTCTCCTCAAATTTTAACAATTAAAAAAAGTTAAGTGATATCTAACACTTTAAAAAAATTAATAGTATTTAATATTTTAAATTAAATTATAGTTTATTTAATATCTTAAAATATTTTTTTAATAATACTTGATGAGTTAAAGTATTTATAAATTAAGAAATTTTATTAAAAGATTAGACATATACTTTTTCTTAAAAACAAATGTTATATATATCTTTACCATGAAGTACAATAGTAGTAATAATACCTTTCATACCAAAACATCAACTTCAGTTGTAGTCTAATCTATTAGGATACTCGACTCTCACTTGACAGATTTGGGTTTGATTCACGACAATAGAACATTTGTTTTTATCAAAGTATTGAAACTCATACCAGAAACTGACTCAGTTAAGACATTAGATCAAAAGTTAATGGGTTAGTTCAGAGTCTTGGAGTAAAAAAAGTGTTGATTAAAAAAATATAATTTAAACTTTCATGTATACTATCTAAACGTGTAAAGACTATATACTACTAAAAAAAAATATTTATCACAACAGTTATAAATAAAACTATTTAAAAAAAAGTGATATTTTTATAAATAAATTTTATTTTAAAATATTTTTATGATCTTTTATCAAAAATGTCATAAAAAACATTTTAACGATAATTTTATAAAAAATTCTTGTTAAAAAGTATTTGGGTGTAATAAAAGTACAAAGTAGAGGATTTTTAAAAGTACTCAAGGTGAAGACGATGGAAAAATGAAGGATAAGGAAGCATTAATTGCTCTCTCTTTTTTTTCTTTCTCCTACCACTGTATTGACCTTCTGACTATTTTTTTTAATATAAATAATTTTAATTTAATAACAATCAACGCATTGTTTTACTCTCTTTCTCTTGCCACACACATAAATCAAGGCATTACCTTTTTAATACGACAACACATTTATCGAGACATTACATTTATCAAGCCACACACATAATAAATCGTGGAAATAAACATGACATATATATACTATCATATTTTTTTTTACTTTTAACGTTGGTTTCAAGCAGTTTAATAAAACTACTGTTAAAAGTGCTTGGAGTAAACTTTTAACAATAATTTTATATAAAAACGCTATTAAACTTCCCCTAAAAATTTAAAAACCCTCTGATTATACTTTCACTTTTTAAATGTCTGTTCCTCTAATTAAAGTCATTTTTCAATATTTTTCTCTTATTTTTAGTGTATATTTTTGTCGTATCTATCGTCATCCTCCATCATGAAAGTCGTAAGTCACCATTTAATTTTGTCATTTGCTCATTTATTTTACTTTTTCGATTGTTTGTTGTTTATAAACTGTAATACATCATATGAACTTTCTAGATCTTTAACTATTTTGCTAGATCTGTAACTTGTTCTCCAGATTTGGTCCAATACTTTTAGTGAGGCTGACTGTAGTAGCTAACAGTGAGTGGTGGCAGGTGGACCTTATTAGAAGAAACTCGAAGAACTTCAATAGAAGAAGCTTCTAGATCTTCAATTTCTTTACTAGATCTTTGACTTCTTCTCTACAGATCTGGTTTGATGCTTTTGATGAGTATGACTGAGGTAGTTGATGGTGGACGTAGGCCGATGAAAGCTAAAAAAAAATAAAAAAATTGTAGCTTTTTACAACAGTTTTAGCCAGAATAGCTGTAAAAATAAAGCAAACCTTTCACAGCATTTTTTGTATAAAACTGCCATGAAATGTTATATTTAACGGCGGTTATAAAACCGTCGTTAAAAGATATACTTATGATGGCGGTAAAATTTATTCCGCTACTAAAACTACCTTAAAATACTACTTTTAATTATTATTAAAATCTTTTTTTTAGTAGTGACTTAATGATTAATGTTTTTATACAACCGTGGTTTTCACTGGCAAAATATTAAAATATAAATATATCTAAAACTTAGCTGTTCTAGTAGGAGTTTCCATACCTTAAATACAATAACAAAATATTCATCCTTAAGATTTTTTAATCACTAAAAATTTAAAACTAATAATCATTAACACCGAAATCATCATTAACTTCATTCAAATGTATAGGCCCTGAGACGTTAGGAGGCACATCTGCATGAGGAAAACCAAAAGCACTCGTAGTAACATCATCATTCAAAGATGGAGGCTCAAGAATATCTTCATATTCATCCCCTATATATGAAGAGAATGTATATTATTAGTTATGTAAACAAATAATTATATACTTGTATAATCTTAATTAGAGATATAAACCTTCATTATCCTTCTCAAGAGCTTATGGATATGCAATGTCTTCATTAGATGGTGATGCCACATTTTCAAGATTTGCCACATCTGCATCATCAAAATCAGGAGTTGGATCTTCTCCGACCACCCAAGAGTCCACTTTGTCAATTGATTCGTATTTTTGTCGTGGTCGTCGTCTTCTTCTTCTTCTTCTTAATGAAATCAAAGTAATCAAATATAACGTTAATGAAATTCATATTCAATATAAAAAATACGCACAAGTCTTAGCTTTTAAGATTACCTATTTTTTAATCGTAAATTATAGTCTGTAAAAATTAAATCATTAAGGGTGTGTTTGGATATCAATTCTAAGAATTGATTTTGGCCAAAATCGCGGTTTGAAATTTTTTTACACAAACAGTCATTTTTATTGAGAATTAATTTTGGGCAAAACCTCAGTTTGAAACTTAGGTTTTGAATAAGCCACTGAAAATAGTTTTTGGTTTGAAACCTAGGTTATGGATTATTCAATTACTATTCTACCCCTACTTTTTCTTACACCCTCTCTCCTCTCTCCTCTCTTATCTCTCTTTTTCTCTTTTCTCTCTCTTCTCTTATCTCTCTTTTTCTCTCTCCTCTCCACACTCTCTTCCCTCTTCATTTTCTTCTCTATCATCTTTCCTCTCTCTTACTTTTAATCAAATCATACCCTTTTTAGTAATTTACTAATATAAAAAGTGATTCTACTACTAATCATCCAAACATCTCTATTCCCAAAATCTATTCTTCTCAAAATCTATTCTCCAAAATCTATTTTTTCCAAAATCTATTCTTCAAAAGCTAATCCAAACACACCCTAAGCCTTCCATGTTTCATTCTATTTCTTCTTTTGGTATGGATGTGCTTAAATAAACTCCAATTTCTCTCACGACCAGAAGAAGAAGTTTGGCTAACAATACGCATTGCAATTCCGTCACTCAACCTCTATAGAACATCCACCACTCACCTGCATAATAAAAGATGGTTAGTTATAGTTATATATGTTAATTAAATTGTATGATAAATTAATAAAAGGCAATTGGTTCTATACTTACAAGGGTCTAGTTCTTGAGCTTCTCTTTCACATGAAACTTTATCAACGTAATCAGTACATCACGATAGACTTTTACTTGCTGCATCATCGCAACGTAATCAAGATTTGTATCAGAGTTTGGCTCAAACATGTCAACTAAGGTTTGCATGAATCTGTTCTTTTTCTTTTGCTTAATGCCTGTATTGCAATACATAAATGCAGGCTTCAACGAATAAGCTATTGCATGAAGTTCATTCTTCAAATGTCTATCCCACGTACCTAGCTCAAATGATATTCATGTAAGGCTTATATAGGTCCTTCTTCTTCTTAAACATCTCCTTGATTCCATCTTTTACCCTTTTCATGCCTTCATAAACACAAGGCAATGAATGCTTCTCATCTGAATCAACAATTCTCAATAGTTTTATAAGCGGAGACGCAATCTTCACAACTTGATAACAATCATTCTAAAACTGGTTATCTAATATGGTTGCACTAAAATGTTTTCTAGCTTCAGTACTTGCTAATTTGTAATCCACAAGATGCTTATCAATTACTAAAGCTTGCACATGCTTGTGTAAATATATGCTATGCAAGGTAATGAATGCAGTATCAAACCTTGTCGCACTAGGACTCACAATCTCTTTCCAACCTCGTCTTTTCCTCAGCCATGACAAAAAGATAATATGATTATATGCAAATATAGTTATCTTAGATGCCTTCTTCGTAAGGTCCGAAACATGAGGCATGCCATATCTTTCAAAACAAGATTCAAACAGTGAGCAGCACAAAGTGACCAATAAATTGTCTCTTCATCGGAGATGGGAGGCCTTTTGCGACGGCCAGTCACTCTTGGCTCTTGTGTCTCCAGTCTTTATTCTTCAATAGTCACCGGACACTAGAGAGAGAGATGACGGCATCTTGGTTCATGTTTGAGACATGAAAGATGGAAGAAGAGGAAGAGAATAAACAAAACGAGAGAAAAGAAGTTCGTGAAAGAAGAAGGTTTGAGTGTTGAGAAGAGGGATGTGATGTGATGTGATTGGGACAAGCCTGTTGCATATGGGGAAAAGGAAAAGTTAAGTTTGCATATTGGAGAAAGGTCAAAAACCTGAAAATTAAATAAAAAACACAAAATTCAAAATTTTTATTATTCTTTCCTGCTAAATTGGGGACATATCTTCAAAATATATTTCATCATTACGAATATTAACATTCCGTTGTAGTCTAGTTGGTTAGGATACTCGGCTCTCACCCGAGAGACCCGGGTTCAATTCCCGGCAACGGAAGGCTTCTTTTTTATTATTCCTTCCCGCTAAACTTGAGGACAATACCGTCATTATGAAGTTTGTTGGAGGTCAAAAACGTAATTCCAGTCTCATTTACCGGAATCAAAATAACTTTTTCGCGGCTTTCTTAGTGCCTAACTGACAATATTCTATGTACGATAACACAGTCTCCTCACTGTGACACCCTCTCTTTCTAGGCTTTGGAAAAATCCAACACGTTAATGCACCATTTTAAACTTTTTATTCATCTCTCACAATACCCATTTTTAATTTCAAATTCAATACTCAATCAGAAGCAATGAGCAAGCTCAAGGGCTCTCTCATTTATTGCATTTTTCTTCTCTCCTTCTCTTCACTCTTCACTCCACTGAGCTCTTTCTCCGTCTCTTTCTAGGGTTTCTCCCAAGTCCTCCATTTATGGGGCATTTCGTTTCTGCATGTACTTTTTGATCATTCATGATCTTTTTTCTTTCTTGGTGTATTTATTTGAGATGGTGAAATGTCGACGACAAGTTGGTGAAGACAGTTCGTGGTCGTCATCGCAGCTTGGGATGCTTCTTCTTCTTATTTCTTTTTCAAGAAGCTCAATTTTTGCTGGTTGCTTTCTGTTTCATGCTACTAAAGAAGCAACTGGATTTAATCACGTTAATGTAGGATGAATCTGCAAATGCTCATTGATAGTTCGGTGTTTTATAAATGTTATCCCCATTATTCCAAGGTATATGCTTCTTCTTCTGAATCTGAGGATCATTCAAGATGCAATTTCTGGAATATTCTTGAAAGTTCAATCCTTTAATCACCGTACTTCTGGGATTTGAAAAGTACATTGTGGTTTTTTTAAAACAAATATATATAAAAGGAATGCCATTTTCCCATCAATTTTTGCTTAGATCGGTAATTTCTTATGTTGGTGGAGTTAAACATCCGAAGGTTTCTAGTCCGAAATTTCAAGATATTTTTAAATTTTTTTTCCACGGCAGAAGCAGAATTTGTGAGCCAAAATGGGGCATTTGGTGCACACAATAATTATAGTCTATTTACTTACTCATTTGATTTTGACGTCACTGTAGGTTTTGACGTCATTTGATTTGTAAGGTTGGTTTAGAAAAATTATTAGAAAAAAAGGTTGGAAAGCATGGACTTTTTCAAAGTCAGGAAGACAAAGAAAGCTCAGAAGGCAAATGGAGAAAAGGATGTAGTGGAGAAGCCAGTTGCAGAACATGATGAACCAAAATCTGACGATGGTGGTAATGATCAAAGTATATCAGCAGATGCAGATCTTGCTGCTGAACCTGAGGATGATGATGATGATTTCATTACAAATGAAGTTAAGAGGAGGCTGAAGGAACTCAGAAGAAACAGTTTCATGGTGTTGATTCCTGAAGAAGAACCGTATCAAGAGGAAGAGGAAGATGAGGAAGAGGAAGGAGAGTCAAGCTCTAACGAATGGAGGGATCTAGAAGCAGAAGGTCAGCGATGGTGGCGTGGTTTTGATGCTGTGTTCGAAAAATACTGTGAAAGAATGCTGTTTTTTGATCGAATGAGCACACTACAACTTAATGAAGTTGGCAAAGGTATATTATAACATATAACTCTCTCATTACTGCATAAACCTTGAAGACTTGCAGCTTGTTGGCTAGCGTCCCTTGCACTAACCCACAAGTTGCAAGTTGGAATAGGCATACTCCAAGAGAAAGCCAAGATACTACTACCTAAGGTTGTGAAGGTGTACTTGGCTTTTGCGTTCAGTTCTTATGTCCTACATTTCATCATGCATGATGATAGAGAGAGTGTGGCAAAGATTAAATCTTCCTAATGACAAAGATTGCATGGAGTCAATATAAGCATAATAATAAGTGGAATATAAAATGAGCAATAAAAATTCTACATATAGACATAGCAATTTAATGTGGAAAAATCTTCGCCTCAAGGTGAATGCGAGCAAAAAACTAAGGTCCAAAGTGAAATATTCTACCATCTTCAGTAGTAGTACCAAGCTCAACTATAAGATGACAACAAATTTCTCCTCACCCCTAAAATTACCAATGGGTGATATATATAAAATCAAAGGGCAAATAGAGGTATCGTGTTCTAAGTTCATATAACGAAAAGTTTTTCTGTGTCTTGCCATTCTTGAAGCAGGAAGGTAGAAATAGTTCTGAATGCTAGTTAAATGTAAATGTTATTATTTGGAGATAGCGACCAGGATACTTCTGTTTTCTTGCTAACTATATACACTTTGTGGTGCCTCTGTATCACTATTACAGGTTCCCAGTACCTTTCTACTCCATCACCAAGATCTGCATCGAAGAAGCTGCAATCACCCCTTCGATGTCTTTCCTTGAAAAAGCTTGAAGAAGATGATGATGATGCTGAGCATCTTCAAAAGCCTGAATATGATCCCTACATTGACATTGAAACAGCCTATGTTGGTCAGATATGCTTGACTTGGGAATCACTTCACTGTCAATACACTCAACTGAGCCATAAGATATCTTGGCAACCTGAAAATCCTACTTGCTACAACCACAGTGCTCAGCAATTTCAGCAGTTCCAGGTTCTATTACAAAGATTTATCGAGAATGAACCATTTGAGCAGGGTCTTAGGGCCGAAATCTATGCTCGAATGAGGAACAGTTTCCCTAAATTGCTTCAGGTTCCTAATGTACAAGGTGAGTTTTCCTCGAATCATTTTCATTCAATCAGAGTGCTACAGATATAGCTGCATTTATAAATACTTTTGGGAAAAGTTATTTTGCTCTGAAATGTTCGACATGAGTCTTTGTCTGATGTTTATGGTTTAGTATGGATAAGCGCTCAAATATTTGAATCTGTTCAGGTTCAGAGCGACCGTCAGCAGAAGAAGATTCGGACATGAGAGTTCTTGCTCCTGATCTTATCAGGATAATGGAACATTCCATCCTTACATTTTACCTGTTCCTGAAAAGAGACAAAAAGAAGCCAAGTGGTGGCATCAATGTGTTTGGAAATCAGAACCAGCTTGCAACTCCTCTACAACAGGTCCAATCTAGTCTTGAAAAGGTAAAATCAAATGCTATACCTTCAACTCTCAGTTTGCATCATATGAACATGAACTTGATATAGTTTTTAAGTGTTTATTATCATATTCCCACAGGAAAATATGACAAATTATGTCTTTTACTACTCAACACTCACGATTTCAATATTTTAAAAACAAACTTCTGCATATCATATTCTCATTACAATATCTTATGGCAAACACCTGGGGCTGTCATGTAACTTGGAGGTCTTAAGTTCAAATTCTAGAAATAGCCTTTCTGCTTGCAGGGTTAAAGTTATATATATTTGTTCTTCCCCAGACCCTCTAGGGAGCCTTGTGACCGGGCACCCTTCTTATATGATAGCAAACACCTAACATCTAAAGAACTATACCCTAAGTTTTATCATTTGATTAACCTTTGAAGCATGTAAATTGCAATGTGAGCTTGGCCGTCTATCAGTTCCATTGTAAGATTTGTTATAGGCAGTTATTTTGATAAGTGATTGAATCTACCATTATGTTATTAGCTTATATTCCATTATCCATTACTTCTATGCATAAGTAGCTATTTTCACTTCCAAGTTCTGGTTCAAACGTGTATTCAAGAATGTGATCATGGATGATCAATTATGTGACTAAGGAAATATGTCAAGTGTTGCTTGATTTTAGCTTAATCTTCTGAATGCAGAAAGCAGTGAAACTGAAGGAACTGACCAGAAAGAAGAGTTGGAAAAAGAATTGTTGGCCCCAAAAACCTGAGGACGTTCAACTATTTCTTGGCCTTATTGACGTCAAAATCATATCAAGGGTTCTCAGAATGACAAGGATAACTAAAGAACAGTTATTTTGGTGCGAAGAAAAGATGAAAAAACTAGATTTACCAAGCAGTAGGTTAGAGAGAGACCCCAGTCCTATCCTCTTCCCATGCTAATATCATCAATTTTAGTTTGTAAGATAAAACAGCGGCTTAGAAGAAGCCATCATGTCTAGTTACTTTCTCATGCCTATACACAATTGCAAATTGCCTATTTTCAGGAACTAGACAGGCAAATTTGGTGTTCTGTGTGAACGGATAACAATGAGAAACCAGCAACCTTTTCAATTATTTCTTTTTTTTTTTAATTTTCCTCTTAAACAAGCAGCCACATGATCCTTTATTGCCGGCGTGGGAGGTTCTTTCTTGGCACATATCCGCAGTCGGACATAGTTGAGGCTGGATACGCATCAGTTTTCCTTTCTTTTTCGTGTAATATACCCATAAATTGTAAGCTACACAAAATGAACAACGCTAACCAAAGCAGTCTATTGCTCAACTACTACAAGAATTACTCAGCTCATGCTTTATTACAATATAGGAACTTGGCAAATGCTCTTTTTCTATCTGTCATTACATCTTCCTTTATAATGACAAACCTATCACGAACTAAAAAAAAAAATGCTAAGATTCTAACTCCAAATGCTCAACAACAAACTCAGTAAAAAGAAAGGTTGAAAATTGACAGAAGACGGAGGAGGAATAAACAAGACGAAGGAGGAGGAGGAGGAGGAATAAACAGAGTGTAAAGCAAGAAACAGAGCATCATTTGTTGCCTGAAATTGTGTTAGGCTGCTCTATACTGAGAATAGTAGCATGGCTAAACTTTTTCCTCAAACGGTTTGTTAGATCAACAATATCTACTCCATCCCCAATAAGTCTTCTCTGCACTCTCTGGGTAATTTGGCCTTAGTGAATGATTGGTACCGACCTACTTAAATTTTTTTATAACAAAAATATATATATATATACTCCATCCCCAACTATCCCCACTTTTTCTTTGTCATCTCCTTTTAACCCCACAGAGCTCACACCTGTATCATTTCCCATTTGCATCTTCACTTAAAATTCATTATTCATTATATAGCTGATTCACTTCACTACAGAAACATTATGTTCATATTCACTTACCATTGACTAAAGACACAAGTTTGAGTGCTTTTCTTCTGCGTCCCTGGCTAGGCATATGCACCTTCATCACAATCTTTTGCAGCAAATATAAGCAAATGCAAATGGGTCAGTTACCAGAAGAAAACAGAGCACTGATTTATTATATGCAAGTAAGAAATTTCTTATAAGTCCTGATGGTCATCATGTATCCTGTCTCGCCTATAATTTTGTTCTTATGTTCCATACCATAACTTTTCTGGCCAGACCCTTTTAGTCCCGACATGATTGGGACATACCGGAACTTTTTTAATAGCCATAGTACTAATGACATATAATCCAACAAAAAACAGAGTTACAAGTACAAATATGACAAATTACTGTTTTTTTTAAACACAAATTTGATTCACTTATTCACAAGTTTGACCAACCAACCCTAAATCCAAAATAAAATTATAATTATAATCACCTTATGGGAAGAATCGGTGGAGAAGACAGTGAGGCCCATCATAAAATTTGAAGAATCGGTGGAGGAGGCAGTGAGGTCCACAGTAAGATTTGAAGAATCGGTGGAGGAGGCAGGGAGATCCCCTGTAAGATTTGAAGAATCGGTGGAGGAGGCAGTGAGGCCCAGAGTAAGATTTGAATACCCTTGTTGGTTGATCGACATGATCATCATCTGTCTCGTCTCTTGCGCAAACAGCAAGGTCTGTTTTTGATCCCTTCCCATGTGAGCTTGCATGTAGATGTTATGGAATCTCAATATTTTGTTGTCCAGTCCCATCAGCTTCTCCCGAGAGCTAGACTGTTTGAGAAGGTCCCATCTTGGAATTTTAGAGCACTTGGAAACAAGCTTCGTACCATCTTCCAACAATCTCCTGAGATGATAGTTTCTCTTCCATGATTTGGTCTATTCAATCGTCTGTTTAATTCTTCTATCTCCTGGATTACAGGATATAATACCTCCAGTGTTTCTTCAAGTTCCTCCAATTTGGGTTTGAACATCACAAAGTTGTTCTTCACTCTCCATATTTCATTTCGAAATTGGTCTAACACAACTCCAACGCCATGCCTTAACTATCTCAACAAAGATCCTAGAACCATGGTCCATGCCCCTCGGTAAATAGGGGGTGTTGGGCACATCCTCAATAAATTAATAAAATAAAAATTAACTATCAAATTTTAATAGAGACTATAACAAGTAATAGAAATATAACTTTATCTTCCCTAATCTCCCTTAACTCTCTGGTTCTTCTTTCGAAAATCACACCGTATATATATATATATATATGGATAGATCGATGGGAAGACAAGGGGAGGTGCAAAAGAAAAAGTCTGATGCGTAATGGGTATTGACTATTGAGGGTTGTTAAGCGATTGGGCGATTAAAATTAAAGGAGGTCCACAAGGAAAGAAATTTTGTTTTGGCGGAAAGAATAATTTCAATATTGGAAGCAGGCAACAAGTAACTATTAAAACAAAATCCAAATACAAAAGGAAAAATACTTGAAAAAAATTCTAAAAATTAGGAAATCTTAGATTGAAACTTTAAATAATATAAATATTAGAAAATAAGACTCAAATTGGGAGTTTAAAATTCAGAGGTCACGAAACTTTAAAATCCCAATTTAAATCTTAAAACTATTAAAAATTTTGTAATATTTAAAGTTTAAATTAAAAATTTATAAATTTTTAATTTTTTTTAGAGATTTTCTCAATACAAAATCCAAAAGACAAGATCAGGAAAGTCTAATTCGGATCTAGTTTTATATAATCGGTTCACATGTGTAATTCATTCGGAGAAGCTGCACATGTGACAATTAAATCAAGTTTACCGCTGACTTTGTAGTCTAGTGATTAAGAAAAAGGGGAAACGAAATAGTTTATGTATTGGGGTGATGTCATGAAGAGTTGTACAACTATTTTGTTTCAGGGATTAATAAAATTGACTTTTTGGTAAAAGAAATATATATATTTTGAAGACTTGACTATGCGAAAGTTTTGGAAATTCCTATAATGTTTTTCTAAAATTATAGAAACATTATTTTTCTTTGTTATATTTTAAGACAATTAATCTTTTAATCATTTAATTTTTAATTTATTTATAACTCAATATCTCAATTATAATTTGACATAACTCAATTTTTAAATTTTTAATTTTTAACTCGTCTATAATTTAAATTTTAAATTATTTTATTTTTTATATTATCATGTTTTGAGTCATCTTATATGTCAAAAATTTGTTCCAGCTCAGCTCCACTTGTGCTTTGTTTTTTTTTTTTAGTAAAATTTAAACAAAAGAAGGGCCGGAGAGAGGACGCATGACGATTGCCCTCAAGGTATTGGTCCAAAGCTCTTACTCTATGAATGTAACGACGTTGGCTTTGGGAACTCCAATGAAAACTGGAGACAGAAGAAGAAAATCTGTGTCAACGAACTTATTTGTTATTTAATTTCTTATTTTTATATATTTATTTATTCTCTAAAAATTAAATTAACTATTTAATTTTTATAAAATGTTAAAATTAATTATTAAACATATTTTTAGGTGCATAAAATAATAAAAAAATTTAAATTAAATTATTTAGTCATATTTATTAATTAAAGTAATTTATTAAATGTTCTATTATATTGTGCATATTTAGATTTTTGATATATATTAATGATATTTGTGATTAGCGTGCAATTTCTTGAGGAGTAGTCACAACATATTTATTTATTAAATTTTATTATATGCATTAATTAATCATATATGGATTTAAAATATTGATTATAATTAAATTTATAGTTATAATTTATCTTTATCCACAGGTATATATCTCATAATTGTATATTTAATTAGGGTGGGATAGAATGACCTTGTTATTTTCTACATAACCCACATGTATTAAAAAAATACAAATACATTCTAGTTTCATCATTTGAGTTAAATACATGCTATGCTAATGCCTTTGCCCACATGTAGACATTTGTGATATGTATTTATACTGCTTGTATGCTACATTTGTACTAAGCATGCATATATGACACAGTGAATTGTGATTGCTTCAAATTTTAACTCATGAACTTATTTATACATTTGTCTGTTTCCATTTTACAGATCTAATTGTTGCCCCCAGGATTATGGTTGATGTAAGCAATAAAACGATCTTAGATGGCAACACTAATTATGCTGATTAGAGAGATGATATTTTGCTACAATTCAGTTTCTTGGACTTGGATTATGCCTTGAGGTATGAAAAATTTTCGAGACCTAATGATGCCTCTAATAACAGAGGCAAAAGAAATGTATATTATGTGGGAGCGGAGCAACCGCTTATCTCTTCTGCTTATACAACAAAGGATCACCAGAAGCATTAGGGGAGCAGTCCCTAAGTGTGACACAGCTAAAGGGTACCTGAAAGCCTTATATAAGTAATTCAATCCGACAGACAAACAGATAGGTGGTGCCATCATGTCTGAATTATGTGCTATAGGGCTTACAGGTATTGGCGGTATGAGGCAACATATAATGAAGATGAGAGGTATGCTTTCATCACGTGTTACTTTTAAATCTAATTTTTCTAGTGTTAATGATGACACTTAGTGGATTGACACTGGTAATGATCCACATTTCGATTACTAATGCAGAGCTTTCTAACAAACAAGCCTCCACATCGCAATGAGAAAGTTGTCCTTTTAGGTAATGGGAGAGGAGATCCTATGAAAGCTGTTATAACTTTTCGCATAACTTTTTTGAATAATCGTGTTTTGGAACTTTATGATGCTTTTTATGTTCCCTCTTATAAGAGGAATTTAATTTCTATGTCAAAAATAATTCTATTTGATTATCATTTAGTTCTTTCCAAGAAACTTATAACTTTGTCAAAGGATTCTGTTTTAATTACTAACTTAGTTATAATTGATGGTTTATTTAAAATTGTTTTTTATTCACTTTAATATTTTCTGTTTCGCGTGGTACTAAAAGAAGTGTCATCGATGGAAATTCTTATAGTATGTGGCATAGGAGATTAGGACATATCTCCGTTGACAGAATCAAAAGGTTAAATAAAAATAGAATTCTTCCATCTTTAAACAATTTGGAATTTGATTATTATGTGGACTACATGAGGGGAAAGCAGACCAATAAGTCACATAAAAGGGTTAAGAGAAGTTCTGAATTGTTAGAAATTATATACATGTAAATTTGTTGCCCTAATTTGACTGCGCATGGTCAAAAGTACTTTATCACTTTTATTGACGATTACTCGCGATACACGTACGTCTACATGCTTTATAATAAAAGTGAGGCACTAGATGCTTTCAAAGAATATAAAGTAGAAGTAAAAAAATAGATTGGGAAACCAATCAAGATCGTGAGATCAGACCATGGTGGTGAGTATTATGGCAGATACACAAGTGAAGGACAAGCACCAGGTCCATTTGCTTATTTTCTTTGAGAGCAAGGTATAGTAGCCCAATATACCATGCTTGGCTCACTTGAAATGAACGGTGTAGCTGAAAGAAGAAATAAGACCTTGTTGGATATGGTTAAGAGCATGATGAGTAGCTCCAAACTTTCAACTTCCCTATGGAAGGAAACACTCAAGACAGTCATATACATATTAAATAAGGTTCCAACAAAAGCAGTATCTAAGACATTATTTAAAATTTGAAAAGGCTGGAAACCCAGTTTAAATCACTTCAAGGTATGTGGTTGTCTTGCTAAAGTAAGAGTATACAATCCACAAGAGAAGGAGTTGAACCTTAAGACTATTAGAACTTACTTTGTAGGCTATGTAGAAAGATCAAAGGGTTATAAATTTTATTGTACTCCACCTTCTAAAAGGTTTATAGAGTTTAAGAATGGCAATTTTCTTGAGAATGATGTTATTAGTGAGAGTGATTGTCCACTAGATGATCACATAAAGCAAACTATTGACATCATTCATGAGGAGACTTTAATAGTTAATGATCATCCTATTATTGGGATTGACATTGAACATGATGTAGACCCTGTGGTTCAAGTTAATAATGCTGAACAAGATGGACACATACAAGATCACGCTATCACACAAGTGGAACCACCACAAAAGGTGATAGATGATGTCTTTATTTAGCAACCTGGATTAACCCAAGAGGTTAAATTAAGAAGGTCAACTAGAGAAAGAAGATCGACAATACCTGATGCCTACGTAGTGTATTCTACTGAAGTTGATTATGATGTAAGTGTTGAGAATGATCCTTTAACATTTACTCAGGCCATAAAGAGTGCGAACTCTCAATTGTGGCATGATGCTATGATTGATGAAATAAATTCTATGGCAAACAATCATGTTTGGAAACTTGTAGAGTTGCCTAGTGGGTTTAAAGTCATTGGCTGTAAATAGGTTTACAAAACTAAAAGAGACTCACAATGCAACATTGATAGATACAAGGTTAGATTGGTTGCTAAGGGCTTCACTCAAGTAGAGAGAATCGATTACAATGAAACATTTTCACCTGTACCTAAGAAAGATTCATTCTGCATCATCATGACATTGGTTGCCTATTTTGATCTAGAATTACACCAAATGAATATAAGTCTATATGAGACAACTTGAGGGATTCGTTGCAGAAGATAAAGAATAATTAATATGCAAGCTAAAGAAATCAATATATGGTCTGAAACATGCTTTATGACAGTGGTATTCAAAGTTTCATGAAGTGATCACATATTTAGTTTTGTTGAGAACATCATGGATGACTATATATATCATAAGGCTAGTGGGAGTAGGATCATATTCTTGATTTTGTATGTGAATGACATTTTACTTGCTACCAATAATTTGGGACTATTGTGTGAGGTGAAAACAGTTTCTGTTCAAGGGTTTTGATATGAAAGACACGTGTCATACGTCTTATATCATTGGCATAAGGATCCATAAAGAAAGGACCCAATGTCTTATAGGCTTATTTAAAGAAGCTTACATTGAGAAAATTCTTGAACGATTCAAAATGCAAAACTGTTTATCTAACGTGGCTCCTATTAAAAAATGAGATAAATTTAGTCTAGGTCAATGTCCTGAAACTTAGCTTAAAAAGAAAAAGATGAAAAAGGTCCCATATACCTCAACAGTGGGAAGCTTGGTGTATGCACATGTTTGTATAAAACCTGACATCGCTTTTAATATGGGTATGTTGGGAAGATATCAAAATAATCCAAGGGAAGCACATTGGACAGCTGCAAAGAAGGTGTTCAAGTACCTACAAGATACTCAATACTACATGCTCACATATAGAAGAACAGACAATCTGGACATAATTAGATACTCAGATTCATACCTTGGAGGATGTATAGACACAAATAAGTCTACATCTGGTTACATCTTCTTATTGACAAAGAAGCTATATAGTGAAGAAGCGCAAATCAAACTCAAACAACTCATTCTACTAATGATACTGAGTACATTGCGTATTTTGAAGTAAGTTCACAAGCTATTTGGATAAGAAATTTCATTGTTGGGCTCATGATTGTAGATTCAATCTTAGCCAATAATAATATACTATGATAACGTAGCTGCGGTGGCCATAGCAAACAATAAATAGAATAAAAGTCGAAGTAAGTTTGTCGAATTTAAATTCCTATGCTTAAGAGAAAAAGTTCAGGATGGCCAAATTTCTATTAAATGCATCAGTACATTGGATATGTTGACTGATCTTTTGATGAAAGGATTGAAGCCGAACATCTTTGTCACACATGTATCTCATACGTGATTTCGTCCTTCTTTTGATTAGTAGAGGTATAAGCAATGAAATCAGATTTTATGGTTTACTATTTTAAATTTGTGATTGTATATATTTGTGTTATTGAAATTGAAAAACATTGAGATAAGAACCGAATGAATATTGAGTTCATGCATAATGTGATACCCATTAAGTGATAATGCTACATGTAATACATGAAAGGTAGTACTCGATAAAAGATGACTTATCGCCATGATTCTTGTAGTGTAATATCAGTTTACCTTATCAAGGCAATGACATTGAGTATACGGGCTAAATAGAAGAATATGAAAAATTTATTATTATTATTATAACTTATTTATATATTAATTAGGATAATTAATAAATATTTTTTAGTATGGCCTATAATCATTTGAGCCAAATTATAAGTGGGTTATTGACTTAATTTATTAAGATTAGTGGAAATTAACAATTGATAATATAATTGCGATAATTTTCTAAGTCTCAGAGTGATATAGTTTTTCTCAGCTTACTCTTTGAAGGTTTTCTACTGGTAACGGTAGTGTACAAGTTGTCATCACTGTATTTAATCATCAGTTGAAAAAACCTGTTCTTTTATCTAACATTGTTCTCTGATTGATAGATCTCTGAGTTAAGTTATAATTCTACCTTAGATCAGTTAAACTAATAGCGAGAGGTATTTATAAGTCTTTCGCTATATCTTATATAGGTTTTATAGTTATATATATGTTATAATCTAAATAGATTCGATTATACACGAGATATTTTTATTTCAGCATGAATGACATCGTGGGTAAGTGTGTTCTTGGAGATAATTAAGTTTAACACGAAGGGGAATACAAGGATCAGAGAGCTAGCAAGGAAGGTGATCATTAACCTCACGGCCTTTAGTGTGGGAGAGTATTTCCCTTCATTTCGTTGGGTTGATTTTGTCACTGGTCTCCTTCCGAGGTTAAAGGCCATTTTTTGAGAGTCGGATGAATTCTTTGACAGCGTCGTTGAAGAACGCAGGACCATGATGAAGAAAATAAGCCATGACCAGTACTCCAAAAGCAAAAGCTTGGTCGATATTCTCCTTCAACTCCAGGACGATGGCATGCTTCACAATGGTTTCTCCCAAAACGACCTCAGCCGTCATAATGGTCTCTCTCTTCTTGTTTTATTCTGATATTCTATTCTAAATCTATCATAGCTCGTTTCAATAATAAATGATTCATTATGATAGATTAAAAATTCTTGATATTATTCTAGGATATGTTTGTGGGAGAGAGTGACACAAGTTCAATAACAACGGAGTGGGCCATGGCGGAGCTGGTGATGAATCCGGCGAAGATGCAGAAAGCACAGAAAGAGGTAAGATGCGTGGTGGGGAACAAGTCAAAGGTAGAAGATGAAGACATTAATCAAATGAATTACTAGAAATGTGTCGTCAAAGAAATTCTAAGATTGCGTTCACCAACTCCTCTGTTGGCTCCTCGAGTAGCAAGATCAAGTCTGAATCTCGGAGGGTACACAATTCTAGCTAAATGCATGGGCAATTCAGAGAGATGCTGAGTTCTGGGAGAGACCAGAAGAGTTCTTTCCTGAGAGATTCGTAAACAACGATGTTGAATTCAGAGGACAAGACTTCCATTACGTACCGTTTGTTTCAGGAAGAAGAGGTTATCCTGGAATGATGTTTGGGGTTGCTGCTGTGGAATCCATGCAGGCTAATCTCTTGTACTGGTTTGACTGAAAGCTTCCCACTGTAAATGCTTACAAAACTTTTTTGTCCCTGTTCGTGCGTCCTCTCTCTCCAACCCTTCTTTTGTTTAAATTTTACTAAAAAAACACGTGGAGCTGAGCTGGAGCAGATTTTTGACACATAAGATAACTCAGAAGATGATAAGGATGATAATATAAAAATTGAGAAGTTCATAGATTGAGTCATAGACAAGTTAAAAATTTAGGGATTGAGTTACATTGAATCATAGTTGATGGATTGAGTTATAAGTGAATTAAAAGTTGAAAGATTATAAGATTAATTTTTCTTAATTTTTTTAATGTTATATAAATGATGCATTAATTACAACCTAAGAGACATACATGACATTATGTCACAACAATTTATGAAGCAGCAGAGACCTTAGGTTGATCATGGCGGATGCTGTAGCAAGAAGGACTCCGGATGCAGCTATTGGATTAAATTATATTAAGAATGTAATTAAAAAGAAGGTAAACTACTTTTCTCAAGAATATTTATTGATTAAATTATATTAAGAAAAATACTTATATACTTTACCGGTATAATTGATAAATTATTACTTGAAATAGAAGTCAAAAGAAAAACTTGAATGTAGATTCGCTCATTTCCAATTGTCTATGTAGGGACATGGTAAGAGGGAATCAGTTCTGGTCGCGAGAATTATGGAGAGCAGAAGGGGGGCGAAGTAGGGAAGCCGATGATGCTGCTGTTATGCGGCACACTGGTTTACTATCACTGTGCCTACCGGAATTCTAGCGTCGTTTCTTTGGTATCCGATGTCTTCATCGTTCTCCTCTGTTCCCTCGCCATTCTCGGCCTTCTCTTCCGTCAAATGAACATATCGTAATCACCCACCCAAGTTTCCTTCTTTTTCTTCATCTTTCTTCGTGTCTTGTCGCTTAATTTCTCAAATTAAACCATCCAATTAGGATTTGTTGCTTTTTTTGTTCAATCTGCTCTTCTGTATATAACGATGCTTGGACGAATTCTAGTCTTAACTCTTAGTTGACTTTAACATGGGTGATGATATTTCATATTACTTAATGCTAATTGCTCGCATAATCAGTTGAAACAAAATTATTTGGTCCTTTGATTTTTGAATTTTTAAAAAATTTGATTGATCGCCTTGGTTGTATTTGACTTCATGAGAAGAGTATTGTTAGTATTGTTAACATGTTCGGAATATGTTTTTAGTCTTCTTTTCATCAAATTCACGCTTAGATGCAGAAGGAAGATGGTGTATTTTTCATTTGCAAATGGCCTTCATGTTTTCAACTTATCTAATACCCCTGCCCCCTTTTTGAAAAACTGTTACAGGGTCCCAGTTGATCCACTTGAATGGCAAATAACTCAGGACACTGCTAATAGCATTGTTGCGTGGTTAGTTAATACCATAGGTGCAGCCGAGTCTGTATTAAGAGTTGCAGCAACAGGGCATGATAAGAGACTGTTTCTAAAGGTATTATTTAGTTTATGCAACTTAAATCTATTTTCAGTTTAGTAATAAACATCAATGAAATCTCAAGAAATTGTGGTTTTTCTTTTCCTTTTGAGGTCTCGCAAGTCTTTATTTAATGTTCATATATGAATAAGAGAAACACATGAGCATGCCCTATTTGATTTCAAGTTTTACTGAGGCGTGAAACTATGGATGTTGAATTTAAAGTTATTTGAGCAGATGAAAATATGAGCCATTATTGGCACGTTATTTTCGGGTTATGGATGTGCCTTCTCTTTGAGAAGATTGGGAGGCAACTCACCGTTGCATCTGAGGTCATGTCATTAGTTTTGCAATTTTTGCATCTTTTTCTTATCTTGACTGCATTTTGTTTGTGTTAACATGCTTTCCTTTCATTCACAATCAGTTAACATCCTCTGCCAACAGTTAAGGTTGTGTGATCATTGAATAAGAATTCATTCAGCTTGCCATTTTCTCGAAGTATTGGACTATTTGTGTGCTTAGATTCCAGAAAGCACTGGTTCATTCTGGACAGTTATGATCCCATGGTAGTTGTCATACCTTTGATTTTGCTTTTAATGGAGAGGCATATAAAAAAATAACTAATGGTTTGTGTACATCTTATTTCAGGTGATTTTTTGCCTTTATGTATTGTCTGCTCTAGGAAGATTGGCTCTGGGTGCTACAGTTGCCTATGCTGGTATGTCACCTTATTATCAATTTCTCTTGTTGATGCTATGATGAGATAAATTGCAAACAAAAAAAATGGAAGCAGTGGATTGGTTTTTGGCTGTTCTTGAAGATTTTTTTTTTTTAAATGCACACACAGATGTATTAAATATTAAGAATATTGAGGCAAAGTATTTTCCTGTTCTTTCTTTTGAGCTACCAGGGTAATGTAATTTTTATTTTCCCATTTTGGCCTGAGGTACTTTAATGATTTTGAATTCCAGATTTTCTCTGCTTTTCTAGTCCCCATCTGTTTGGTGTGAACTTTGGCAATGCTGTTGTACAGTTGCAAATTTTGGTGGCTGTATCTTCTTTTTTTATGCAGAGATGAAACTAGAGCCAATTAAGAATTATATCTCAAAAAAGCTTGTAGTCAAGCTATAACACATTGATATAATGTTAATTTTGAATTCCAACTCATTAAAATGGAGTGTCAGAAAGACTTTTATTCTACTTCTATATTCTTGGCCCATTTTATTCTTCTTTCTACGGATGGTAAATCTTTTCCACACAAATTGCAGATTTGAATTTATGATTTAGCTGAGATTTATGTCCTTTATTATTGGCACAGGACTATGCTTGCTTTGTCTTTATATGGTCATGGAGTGCTCTGAGTCAATCAGCTCATATATGGCCTGGTTATTGGGAAAAGAAATGACTCCGGGGAAGAGCAAGACACGATATAGTTAGTTTTACACGACTTGTAGTGCGAGATTTTATTTCATGCATACCTTCAAAGTTAGCTAATCACCAATCAAATAATTTACGAGAAATTATTATAAGGTGCCAAAGAAGGGATTGGATTACTCAAGAGTGCAATAACAATTAAGGAGCATGCAATATTCCAAGAAATGACATGTTTATACTGCTCATTTGTAATTAAAATTTTTTAGTGATTAAATTCTTTCTTTTAGCCCTCATAGTAATTCTCCCAACAATTTTATTGGGAGTGATTTATTTTGTAAATTTTTTTGTTGTTGCCCACCCAATTTACCGGATCTTTGCCCC
Source organism: Leucaena leucocephala (assembly GCA_037074615.1). Lineage (NCBI taxonomy): Eukaryota > Viridiplantae > Streptophyta > Magnoliopsida > Fabales > Fabaceae > Leucaena > Leucaena leucocephala. Next base: position 16,728,045 of record CM073555.1, on the reverse strand, counting down.
GACTATATCCGGATCCGACCCGCGTCGCGCACCTGGCTATGGTGGGTGAGTCTCCCAACGGGAATTTTCTGCATTCGTCAAGGCTCAAACTCGAGACCTCGTTTAAGCGATACCAAGCCGCTTACCACTTGGACTAGCCCCGTTATAAATTTTAAGGATAAGAGAGAATGGTTATGCTGTTGAGTAAACTGCTCACAAAGCCCAAGCAGGCTACTTGACATCGACAACAATCCTTTTGACATAGAAATTGGAAATAGAAACGGATGAGTTATTGTAAACATGTGTTTTCTGGTTAATACCATACTCTGTTCTATCCACAATCCCCACATCTATGCCTTTCTTAGGTTAGTTTTTAAAATTGAATCGTTGGAGATTTTTTTTTTTTGTCCACCCGGTTCACCGGAGCTTTGCCCCGACTACATCCGGATCCGACCCGCGTCGCGCACCTGGCTGTGGTGGGTGAGTCTCCCAACGGAGATTTTCTGCATTCGCCAAGGTTCGAACTCGAGACCTCGTTTAAACGATACCGAGCCGCTTACCACTCGGACTAACCCCCGTTGGTAATCGTTGGAGATTTTAATCAAATCGTACTTGGATTGTCCATTCCAAGGGGGTCCTGGTTGCTAAAATTAGGCCCAAAAAAAAATCTGTTCAAATTTTTTTTCCTATCAAAATAAACCTTATTTTACTAAATAAAGAAAGTTAGCTATATGGATGATGCTAGAGGTGGTCCGCCGCGGGCGGGCACCAGCTTTTTCTTTTTCTTTTTAATTTTTCATATGTATATGTCAATTTTTTTAAAAAAAAAATTATATATGTCAATCTTAATTAGATTCGAATCATGTATGAAGTTGTCAAAATATTTTTTAGTCAACTTTATCACTATCCATAGATAAATCTATAAAAAAAATAATAAAATAAAATAAATATATATAAAGGAATGACTCAATGAAATAAAATTAATATAAATTAAGTATAATGTCTCTTGTTTAACTAAAACTCTCAAATTAATAAAATATAAATGTGTAATATAAATAATAAAAGAAAAGTAAAAAAAAAAAGGGCTAACCCGCCGGGATAGTGCGGATCAAAAAAACCTACATCAAAATAGATTGCAAATATTACAACAGAGCCCAACCCATATTACCAGATAGATGATGCTATCCTTTGATTAAAAAATGAGCATAAATGCATGGTAAGGAGGATATACGATATAGCATATAATGAAATATTGCCTCACATGCGCAAGTCGGAACTAGTTTCAGGAGTGTTTGGAAGAGTTGGGGTGGGAGGAGGAAAAAAATCCTAATCTATCATTTAAGTTTAATTGGGCTGGGCAAAAATAAAATACTGATGTAAAACAAATGAAAAAAATATTCAAATTGGAAATCTGGATATTGAAGCGTGGGAAAACCCATTCTCACCCACCACACTTGAATTACTTTTTAATCATCCTAACAAAGAATTGAAAATTTTCCCCACCTCGGAACCTTCCCGCGACTTCCATAACAATGGGAAGAAAACCTCAAGAACCAGCTTGCTAGCTGGCAACTATGACAAAAACAATAATCCAATTCTTGTTAAAACTATAAAGAATGAGCCTTTTGAACAAGCAATATCCTTCCGAGCTTCATAGAACATCTAGGTTAGAACTGTTCACGGGATAAGTCTGGACCGGGACAATCCCGTCCCGTGTCCCGTCCCGAATTTGTCCCGGTCCCGACGGGACCGGGACGGGACGGGAATTCCCGATTTTATTTTATTTTTTTAAAATATTATAATAAAATAATCTCAATAAATTATTCCATATAAAATGCCACAGCAGCTTCCTCTAAATACCAACATTCTTCCCTAATATAAAATAATAACTTACCCATATAAGGAAAAAAATAATAGTAAGAAAGAATAAAAATATCAATATAAAAATATCTGTATAAGAATAAAAATATCTATATAAGAGTGGGAAAGATAGGATAATGTAATATTTTTTTTAAAAAAAAAAATAGTTCGGGACAGGACGAGATTCCCGAGAGACGGGCCGAGACCCGTCCCGTCCCGACTCTTCCCTAGTCTCGTCCCGATAGTGTCCCGGCCCAATCCTTTTCGGGACGGGACGGACCCGTCCCGAAATCATCGGGACCGGGTCGGGACAATTTTAGACACCCCTAATCCAGGTGATGCCAGAGGATGGCATGACCTTCAAACAGCTTGCACCCCATCCTCTGTAGAGCCCCAACAGACCCTCTTGAAGCACAACTTCTGCAATTGCCGCCGCCACGTGGCGGGCACTTACCCTGCAAAGCTCCTACCATAAGGCGTTTTCTGGCCACCTCCAGGGGTAAGCTGATTGTACTTGCAGTAAAACCTGGCACGCACTAAGCTCAATCAGTACAACAATTAATGTTACTAACTAAAAACATTCGTCTCACCGAGATATAGAAGTAAAATTTAAATGAGTTGCATCAATTGCCACGTCTACTCGAACATTAATGAAGTGAATCTAATAATCTAATTGAATACCTATCCAATCTATCTAATAATATATAAATTGTGTAGGAATCTAATTTAATGCATCTGACTTGTGCATGTTATTGGCTTGCATGAGGCTGTGTGTTTTGTTGTTTTGTAGCATAATTGAAATTCAACTCAATTATATAATAATGATCCAAAAATTTGGCTTTTGATAGAACACAATGGTGTTGAGCGATCCATGTAGCCGACCTCACCTAGTGGGATAAGACTTGTTGTTCTTATACATATATATTCCCGGAACTGAGAATCTAATGCAGAGATGGAAGCATTTAAACAGAAAACTAGATATTTGCCTATACCCAATAATTGACACATGTTTCTTCCCTCCCTCACTCCTCTCCCATTTAGTCTAAAAAAGAGTGGGAGGATGACAACCAAACAGCAAATAGATAATTTCTATACTGAAAATATTTTTTGACACCATTCATTTGTTGGTTGCAACTGGGAACATGTAAGAATTTGTATGAATGCATGAGAATGAACGAGAGAAAAAGCGAGAGATAGACCATAGTGTGAGGTCCAGCAATTACGACAGAATCTATTACCTGCTAGAGCTCCAACCAAAAGCATCTCTGGCCGGTTTAGCGACTTCTTATTTTTGGCCTGGCAGTAAGATTGCTTCATTGTCTCATACATGAAATAATAACATGTACTGTGTGGGAGCATGCCGATTAATGTAGGTGAAATGCCAGAATAAAAGCCACCAATGCCACTATCTTTATAAATTTTACTAACTGCAAGACCCAAATTAGGGTAGATCTCAGGACTTACTGTCAACCTATCCTGTAAGAAATCAAACCAAAATCAGCATTGGGAGCAAACGTAACAGACATAATGCAAGGCTCTTATATACTTTCAAGTCTTGGTCATTATGAACTCAATTGACAATATAATCCCATAGATTGTGGTGTCATCATGGAATTGTGATGCATTTTAAATGTGTAAATACAATAATAACAACCCTTATCTCACTAGGTGTGGTCTACTATATGGATCACACGACTCATTTTAAATGTGTAAGTACAACAATAAAATTAGTCCATTAGATTTTAATACTTCTACTTTATACTTTAAAATATATTCCAAAAGTACAAATACCTTCAACACTTCCAAGGGATGGCACACAAGTGTGCTCATGATTCCAGCAGCTGCACCAGCCACAGCAACTGGAGAAATCCAAGACAAAGAAACGTTCAAATTGATGCCACCTATCTGCAACTTAGGGCACTGATTTTGTTTCCATTTCTTGCAATGAAGCCATAGACCGTTTTACGAACTCAAATGTGCCAAACTCAATTGCTTGTGTAGGGATTATGCGAAGCATATTGATTCCATTCCCAGCCCATAGCCCCTGCCAACCCTGCTGATCTATTACCTCAATGAAACTTCCAGTGATATTTTTCGACCCAACACCAACCACCATTCTTGTTCTGAATAGGGTACAGAATATGAGCTTGGTAATAACATTAACTAGTGGAGACAATGAACTTTCACATGCAAGCTAGTAATTAGTAAATTCAAGTAGAACTTTGTAATTCACAAGGGAACTTGAACCATAGGCATTTCAAAAACACACACTTTATAAAATAGATGAGCATTGGAGAAAAAGTATAAAACTAAAACCAAGTATTGTACCTGATTGTCTCAAGAGGAGCAAGTATAGCTTTAGTCATAGCCCCTGCTAGCGCCCCACTTACAAACTCACCAACCTCTCTAGTCCTCAAAAACTCCTGAATAATGGAAAAGCCATGTCTTTGTGAGGAGCAAAAACAACAGTTCCATAAACTAAGCACCTAAACAAATATAATCATGATGCAACAGTTCCACATATTTTTTTATGAAAAAATATATACATATATAGATATATGATATTTAAAATACAATAAAACAATCTGATGAGGGAAGAAGATGACTATCAGCCCAAAAATGTTTTTTTTTCATATTCCCGTTGAACTCAAGCAATCCCCTGTAGATTACTGGTCCATCCACTAGAATTCCGAAATTAGACAAACATAGAAGACAAAAATAAATGGACAGAGATTCACTATGAAGAAACTTCTGGATCCAGGGGAAAACAGGGCGAAGTCCAAAGTAAAAATTACATTTTTGCTCCAAACCCACCCTCCCCATCCTACTAATAACAAAAACAGTACAAATAAAGCCAACAACTTGTGATCTCCAGCAATAAATTCTTTGAACCTTCCCTTTCAAGACCTAGCTGCCCTTTATATTCTGTGTTTACTGTTTTACACCCACATTTCCATGCACCGAACCTTTGCTTGCCCTTTTTTGTTAAAAAAAAAATTGAAGTTTTCTGTTCAGTATAAATTAGCAGGAAAAAAGGACTCACCCTGAGTACGTGCCTGAGGTCAGGCAGTTGAAATCAAAGATCAAATTTATCTTCTTTCTCGATGCCCATCTCTTTGGGAAGCATTACGTAGACGTCTCCGAACACCCCGTGGCTCCCGCCATCACTTCCGTGGTTCTTCTGCGGTAGTGATTCAAATTACATTGTCTTGTTAGCCTATAACGTAAATATGATAATATACATATATATACATCGGATTTACAAGTATGAAGCTGCAACCTTTTTGATTGTAAACAACGAAGAAAACAGAAGACCCTGATAAGAAATTTTTGTTTTTGGCCAACTAAAGTTGCTAGTGCTATGAGACTAAGAAAACTGTGGAAGTGATTGAGCGGACTTGCCTGAGCGAGCAAATAGACATTAAGAGATTTTTCCTTTGGGGTGTCGGATTTCCGCCGGGATATTGTCAAACTTTACAAATTCTTGCTCGAGAGCTATATCATTTTGCTGCCAATATCTGGCCCGAGCTAGGGCTTTGTCAAAGATTCTAAGGGCACTTTCGCCCTTCCCTCTGATAGATATATATTCGGTGGTGCCGCCAAAATTTGGGACTTTTAAAGATTCTGGTCCAACTTTTTTTTTTTTACTCGGTTCACCGAAATTTTACCCCGACTATATCCGGATTTGATCCGCGTCACGCATCTGGCTATGGTGAGTGAGTCTTCTAATGAAAATTTTCTGTATTCGCCAAGGCTCAAATTCGAGATCTCGCTTAAGAGCTATCAAGCCGCTTACCACTCGGACCAACCCCCATTAGTTTCTGGTCCATCTTCTAAGTAAAATAATAAGAAGACATACATGGATAATAAAAACAAAATCTTGAGTATGCAATACCTAATAATAGTAAATGACTTACATAATCTATTATTTTTTTTGCCATCACATTTCTATTATTTTTGAATCATATGATTTATTATAATTTTGATATTTTATTTGGATGTTGAGGTATATGATATATATTGATTAATTCATTTATATTTTATAATTTATAATCCAAAGAATCTATTCATCTTTCTTTTGGTAATACTCCGTGGGCTCTCATATATAAAAGAAATAATAACTACTCCATGATTTTTGAAAAAGTATATTAAAAATGTTGTAGTTATTGTCTAGGTTTGTCAAAGGAAGACTCCTTCCTTACTTAGCAATGTGATGAAAGTCTAAGAACATAAATTTTTTATTGGAATTTTTTTTTTCATTTTCACCTTTTAAAAGTTGCCACTGATATATATATATATATATATATATATATATATGAAACATTTCCAATTAATGTTTAGCCCATTAACATGAAAAGTTGGAAAAAAAATCTTAGGTACAAGAATTTGACCCTAAACTTTTAAAAGAGTATGCCCAAAAACTATAGTCATGCTACCAAAAAAAAAAACAATATAATATCATACACATCAATACATCATCAGTGCCTTAGGAGAAGGAGTACTTGATTGCAATGATTAAGGAACCTTAGTTTTTATTAATTTTGAAATATTTAAATTTAAATTTAAATTTAAATTATATTTAATTAAATAAAACTTCAGAAGTAATTAAAATTAAAATTGAATTGATAGACTGTGTAAAGTGTAAACACCATTCCGCGCCCAAATGCCTGACCTGATCAGACTTTTCCGGAAAAAATTCACACTTTCTTACAAGAAACTTGATTTTTTTATTCTTTATAGAAGTTCAAGGCATTTGACAGTTGATTGAAATCGGAGCCAACTCCACGGCCAAGAAACTGGCAACTAAGCGGGAGCTTCTGGACAGGCATTGAAGAAGGAGAAGAAGAAGAGAACGACGATGAGGATAACATTGATCCTCTCAAAAGCCATCGCCTCCACCAGCACAAAGAACAGTGGTCACCTTCATTTTCCTTTTATTTTCTTCCGGAAACATAACGGCACATTATATATATATATATACATTACTCTTTTACCCTGATATGCTCGGTGATCCTCTCAAACGCCGTCGCCTCCACCAGCACAAAGAACAGTGGTCACCTTCATTTTCCTTTTATTTTCTTCCGGAAACATAACGGCACATTATATATATATTACTCTTTTACACTGATATGCTCGGTTCACCACTGTCACAATCAGTAGTGGATCATCCGGAGGGAACAAAAGGAGTGCCCCTAAAGAAGTTTGTGCTCCTTCAAAGGAAGATTGTACAAAAAAGAGAGACACAGAAGATGAAGTTAGAGCTCCCATTCAAAATAGAGTTTCTGAAATTTCAAAACGGAAACAAGAGCGTGAATCTCTTTAATACCTACTAAGAAGGCTGAGACTTCGAAGACCTCTGCAAAAAGGCCTATGCCTTCATCTGCTCCACAAGGGAGTGTGAAACCAAGCAAGAAAAGAAACGGTAAAATTTATTCGCTTTGCTATCTAATTGATGTGTTGATAACTTTTTTGCGCATGATTATTCTTTACTTTGAGGGATTTATGGTATCTATTTTCTTTGTTTTTTTTTAGCTCTTTTTATTAATTGCCGTTTAATGCCCTCCCAAGAAAATGCTGTCTTGCTGTAAGTTGCATGATTTGCTGTTCTTCCTGATCACATTTATACTTATGAATTTAAGTCTCTATTTCATTGAAATCTGATCCATAAGCGCTAGAGTAAGGAACAGGAATTCCCTCCCTGGAGTGAGGTTGATGTCCTTCTGGAATCCCCTTTGCATCACCTTTTGGTCTTGCTGCACACGACAACGAAATTTTTTTGCTACTACTCATGACATATGCTTGCTCATCAATGAACAAATTGGGAAGCCCCTGCCGGCCGTCCGACGGAGTTTGGAGTTGGTAGATAACCATCAACATGATAGCTGAAAACTGAAAAAATATATATACATTTTTTTGTTACCCACCTAGTTCACCGGAGCTTTGCTCTGACTACATCCGGATTCGACCCGCGTCGCGCACCTGGCTATAGTGGATGAGTCTCCCAACAAGAATTTTCTACATACGCTAAGACTCAAACTCGAGATCTTATTTAAGCGATACCGAGTAACTTACCACTCGAATCAACCCTCGTTAATGAAAACTGACAAATATATGCGTGAAGGGATGGTCATGAAATGCATGTTTACGTACATATATCAAATTTTGTTTATAGCAGGAAAAAAAAAAAGCCCACTGGATCCCTTCCACTTTTTGGGTGAGGATACTGATAAATTGGAATAGATTAGTTACAAAGGTTACTCATTGCTTAAGTGGTTGAGTAATTGGTGTTTGATGAATAAGTATCACTGTCAATTTCTTATCATTACTAATATAAAATATAAAATTTATCTGGTCATATTGCTCACAAATTGTACATAGTGACTCATTTTTCAAACTTTATCCAATGTATGATATATTTATCTTATCATTTCTGGTATTTTATAGTCTGAAATTTATGAATTTAAGCTTGTACGTTGGTAGAAAAAGAAGACTCTTATACAGTTACATCAAATCCATTTTTTTTAGTTGCTCGTCTAGTTCACCAGAGCTTTATCCCGATTATATCTGGATCTGACCCGAGTCGCGCATCTGGCTATGGTGGGTAAGTCTCCCAACAGGAATTTTCTGCATACGCTAAGGTTCGAACTTGAGACCTCGCTTAAGCGATACCGAGCCACCTACCACTCGGACTAACCCCTGTTAGTTACATCAAATCCTACTGATTCCAAGAAGAAATGAGAATAGCCAACAAAGAATGAGTATGATCCAACGCCTTTGAAGATTAGGAACTAATCTTTACTAACACATTCACGTCAAATGGAATTCAAAAAAAGAAGGGTAAAAATGTATTTTTATACTAAAAACATTCTTGAAGAAGCTTGGCACCTTAAAAAGAAAATTATGAAGCAATTTAACACAATTTATTTTTTTGAGAAAATTATGATTTTCAATAAATTATATTTAAAATTTATGAAAAATGATCCATGTATTCAAAACCGTAACACTCTGATACCATGTAAAAGTATAACGGGGTCGCGACTACAACTTTAAATTCAAGAAACACATCAAAATCCCATTTATAAATTCATTACAATTTCAACTCCAAGCTCCCAAGAATCTACATCAAAATCCTAAAGACAAGCTCTTCTTCCATCCCCAAGCACCATCGATTTTAGCTTGTCTTTATTAACAAAAGTGCCAAACCACCAGGCATGTACGTATAGTGATTGGAGAAGACGATAAATCATTCACATTGAATCCATTGTTCATCGATTGGCAGTAACAAGACCAACTCTTAATGTCCTGGTTATCAGAGGCATATGTATGTATATATATATATATATATCAAATTTTATAACATATTTTTTTAAAATATATTTATCATCTTCTTTAATTTTTTTTCTCCGTCTTTTATGTGATTATTGATGAAGGAGTATCAATATGAGTAATTTAAAAAAATAATAATAAATATATAAAATATATCTTATATTTATGACTAAGATTAAATCTCTAATTAACTCTTATATTAAGTATAAAAAATATAAAATTTAAAGTCATATTATTTATACATTCTAAATAGTGACTCATTGCTTAAGCGGTTGAATACTTGACTTTTTTTCATCTAACATTACTCTAATTCTTTTAAAAGATTATGTGCTACATTGCTTTACAATCTTTTTTTAAGATGTTCAAAGTCTGTTCGAAGATACTTGACTCTAATTGTGAAAAAGATTTGGCTTTCCATATATTTGGATATCTTCAATGACACCAATGAACTTTGCAAAATCTCCACAAGATCGGCCTTGCATAAGTAAATCATGCATAAATTTATTTAATTTAATAGGGACCATTTTGTTATTTGAAATTTAAATACTTATCCCCTTCTGTATAATATGTGATTTCACTCATAATAAATTCACCTATGAAATATAAATATTTTTTATTTTGTTATAGCTAATTGTTCAAATATATGTATGTACTTATAAATTATCCTATGAACTTAACATAATGGGAATAAATAACTTATACCTATGTCCATATAATATACATTATACAAAGCATGGATGCTTCAATGGTCTGTATGCAGCAGCAACAGAATATATTATGTCAAGTTGTGATCACCACAGTACAGTGGGTATCACGTGACCTGCACATGATACTCATTAATGTTTTCACGTGTATATTATGTGATCATCTTTGCCATGAAAATAAATAATACAACCTCTTATCTTTAATATAAAATTTATTTAACTAATTTAAATAGATTAAAAAATTAGTTAAATTAGTTATTTGTAATGATTATGTATTAGTTTTCCTAAAATAGTCCCTTTAGTTATGTGCATTTCAACTATCATTAGAAATCCCTTTAATACGTGTAATCATATAGAAATACTATAAAAAAATTATAATTTTAAGAGACAAAATGGATTTGGTCTTATATTTAAAATTAAAATAAGCTCTTCATCTAATTCTTATATTTAAGATCGGAAGTAGCACATGGTATTTGATGATATTTGATTATTTGGTAATGTGTACACAATAATTAAAATCAATACTTAATAGCATATTTTATATTTCGAGAAGTATTTGCTTGCATATATATATATATATATATATATATATATATATATATATATATATATGTATGCTTCTCCTCTCCTACCAACCAAATTTCTGATGGTCTGAAAGTCAATCTCTCCCAATACACATGTGGGACAGGCACGTAATAATGGCTTATAGTGAAACTTTGCTTATTTGTAAATAGCAAACATGATTATAATAAAAAAAATAGCAAACCTGAATTTGTGGCGCCCTCTAAAAAATAGGCTTTATAAACCGGTTAAAAATAAATTTTTACATCAGACCTTAGTCCGGTGTAAAAACAGCTCATATAAAAAATCTGATATTCTACGCCGATTATATACGATCGGTGTAAAAAATTAATTTTTTAAACCGGTTATTCCATACAACCGGTTTAAAAAGTAATGTAAAAATAAAAAAAATTAGAATAAAAAAACTCTAGGTTTAAATCAGAGAAGCTTCTAAATCAGTTTCTCCATTAAAGCACCAAAATTATTTCCTTCTTCGCCACAAATCTGAAGAAGGAGGAGAGTGATAAAGAAGAATATATACTTGTAAAACGCAAGCAGAGAACAAAAAAAAGGAAAAAAAAAAGCCAAAGAACCCATTAACAAAAGAAATAAAAAAATCAGATATATACACAAAAACAAAAAATTATAAACGTCGTCACCTAATTGAAGACATTACAAAAATATCGTCATAATTCTTTTATACTAGTCATATGTACATCAGGTATAAATATTTTATTCTTATTTATTAAAATATCACCACTCATTTCTTTTATACCGATTATATATATATCAAGTATAAATATTTTATCTTTATTTATAAAAATATTACTGAAATTTTTTTAAATGGTTTATGTAAGAACTCTTTAATAGGACTCTATAAAAGCTATTTTGTAATAGTGGGGATTCACATAAGAAGTGGGGTCCATAAATATTTGCTTCCATTCTGGAAAAATGTGGAGGTATATGTATTGTATTGTGAGTGCCCATATACTCGTTTACTTCTATATTTATAAAGCAAATAGATGAGAAATTTTTTAGTCATATTTATAATTCCTATCATTAAATTTTTCAGTATAATTTTAATTTTTATTTATTATTATATTAATTTTATTCTTATAATATATAATATATACTCTCTTTAGTCCTTATTATAAGGCAATAACTAATAAGGACTATTGATCTTTTTTATAAGGCACTTGCTTAGTTTTAAGGGGTATCAATTATTTTTTTCTTACATGCCCATATTTAATAAAGGTAGTGAGAGAGAGTATGATGATAAAGTTTAGTGTAATTAATAAGGGTAATATAAAAAATTACTTGAATTTTATGACAAATTTAATAATTTTAACTATTTTAATTGGTATTTGTGAATTTGTAGTTAGTGCTTTATAATAAGGATCAAAGGGAGTATTAAATAGGAATAAAGTTAATAGTTAGTGTTTTATAATAAGGACCAAAGACAATATTAAATAGGAATAAAGTAAAAAAATTATTGAATCTTAAAGGATAATAAAGTTTAAGATTTTTCTTGATATATGTGAAATATACTAAAAATAACTTATAAATAATACTAGATAAGTATATAACAACAATAAGCCTTATATTTATCCCTTAGCAATTTGGATACATTAATGACCAAAAGATCTTTTCAACATTTTCATTGTGTATTACCTTCGATCTTTTACTATTTTTCATAGAAGTCCATATCATTTTATCTATCTTTCTTACTAGCACCTCCAATGGCATTCTTTTTCTTTTTTTGAATTGGCAAGCATATTGCTTGCATGCAGGGATCGAACCTTGGTCTTACATATGCTACTTGCACTACCAAGGTGCTGACACCTCTAACAATTTTCTTTGTACATGTCTAGATCCTCAAATGATTTTTTATTATGTTTTTTTTTAATAAATATCATGCCAACTCCCTCTACGTTATACTATTATTGTTCAATTAAAATCAACATTTATGACTATATAACATCATTGGTCTTATAGAGTTCGATAAAACGTCCTTGTATATATAATAAATAAATTAATAATTAATAATAGGGTTAATATAAAAAGTTTTAGTCTCTTAAATTTTAAACTATAGGTTTGGTTTCTCTATAGGTATAATAGTCTAAATTTTTATTAAATTATAGAGATCATTATTTTAGATAAAAAGAAATTAAGAGACTAAAATCTAATTAACGACAAATTTAATAGGCTAAAATTTATATTAATCCTCAATAATAATTGATTGAGAGCTTGTATGTATGTGGCTGTGATTGACCTGAATGCCAGTTCATCACTTCAATTTGTTTTTGTTAGTCCCCATTTCCAACAATTCGTCGTCCTATGCTCACCTGATCATCTCTCTAACATGATTTCTACATTTGCATTTTGCCGCTTGAAGAAAAGTTTAAGATGAGATGCGCCAATAGTCTTATAGCTTAATCGTATCAACCATTCCACCTCAACCACTTGACTTACCCTATGTAAGGTGTGTTTGGAAACCACTTAAACCGCAGTTTTAAAAGGGCTTTTGGCCCAAACCTCGGTTTGGGAAAATTTCAAAACAAACAGGCTTATTTGTCCATAAGTGCTTTTAGACAAAACCATGGTTTAAAACCATGGTTTTGAATAAGCTATTTAAAATAGCTTTTTCAATAGTAAAAGCACTTATGGACTATCCAATTACTATCTTACCCATACTTTTTCTTACACCCTCTCTCCTCTCTCCTACTTTTTCTTACACCCCCTCTCCTCTCTCCTACTTTTTCTTACACCCTCTCTCCTTTCTCCTCTCTTCCTTCTCTCCTCTCTCTTCTCTTTTCTCTAACTCCCTCCTCTCTCTTACTTTAAATCAAATCATACACTTTTTGGTAATTTACCACCATAAAAGTCATTCTAAAAATAACTATCCAAACACCTATTTATTCAAAACCACTTTTTTTCCATAAACTCTTCTCCAAAAATCCTTTTCCATAAGTTGTCCATAAGCCCTTTTTTTTCATAAGCCCTTTTTCAAAATTCTATCCAAACAGACCCGTAATGTTTTTTTTATATGACTAATAATGCTATATATATATATATAAAGTTAAAGTAGAAAAAATGATGATATTTAAATGGATATATGGTCATACAAGAACATATAATATTTATAATGAACATATAAGAGAAAGAGTGGAGGTGGAGTCTATTAAAGAAAAAATGATAATCGTTTGAACTAATTCAGATATATATAAAAAAAGTTATTGAAGGTGTTGGTAAGGACTGATGAGGATAGATCAAATAAAATAGAGTCATCTAAAAAAAATAGATAAAAATTAAAGATAACACTCAATAAATAAAATTATTGAATGAGTTTGGAGTCATTAGGTGTGTGAAAGAAGACTTAAATTAGCTTCATTAACCCTTGTGTGATTGAAAAAGACAAAGGATAATGAAGATGCAGGGTATCAATCTTCGTACCTCTCGCATTTTAACCAAGCACTCTACCATCTGAGCTACATCCCAAACATACTAATAATTTGATATGAAATTACTTAAACTAATAAAATCCAAAATAATATTAGAAAGATAACAACAACAACAACAACAACAAAGTCTTTTCCCATTAAATGGGGTCGGCTACATGGATCATACGACGCCATTGTGCTCTGTCAAAAACTAAATCCTTGGATAGGTTATTGACCAGGAGATCCCGCTCAATGACCTCGTTGAGCGTTCTCTTTGGCCTTCCTCTACTCCTTTTAACCGGACTCCATACTATTTGATCCACCCTCCTCACCGGCGCATCCCTTGGCCTTCTTTGTACGTGTCCAAACCACCTAAGACGTTTCTCCACTATTTTCTCCGCAATAGGTGCCACTCCAACTCTTCCCCGTATTTGTTCATTACGAATCTTATCTTTTCTTGTATGCCCACACATCGATCTCAACATCCTCATTTCGACTACCCCAACTTTATGCTCTTGTTGTCCTTTTAAAGCCCAACATTCACTTCCATAAAGCATTGCTGGTCTTATAGCAGTACGATAAAACTTTCCTTTTAATTTATCTGGTACTTTCCGATCACATATAACCCCAGTAGCCTTTCTCCATTTAAACCACCCAGCCTGGATTCTATGATTAACATCCTCCAAAATTTCACCATCTTTCTGTATAATTGATCCCAAATATTTGAACTTATCTATTTGTGGAATAACTTGATCTCCTAATCTGACCTCCAAATTACTTCTAACTTGCCTCTTAGAAAAATTACAATGCATGTATTCAGTCTTACTTCTACTCAGACGAAAACCCTTCGACTCTAAAGTACTTCTCCATAACTCAAGTTTAAAATTGATCTCTTCTCTTGACTCCGCCATAAGAACTATATCGTCCGCAAAAAGCATGCACTTAGGGATTTCGTCTTGAATAGGCTTGGTTAGAACATCCACTACCAGATTAAATAAATAAGGACTCAAAGATGATCCCTGATGTAGACCAATCTTTATGGGAAAATCCTTTGTTTCTCCCCCAGACGTTCTTACAGTAGTAGTTACCCCTTCATACAAGACGAAATATTAGAAAGATAACGATGAAATAAATTCTTCTAAACCTTAATTAATATAAAGATTCTAATTTAAATCAAATATTCTAAAATTAAAAAAAAATCCTACACTTATCTAAGGATAATAATAAGATAATTTAAGCCATTTTTTTTGTTGCCCACCCGATTCACCGGAGCTTTGCCCCGACTACATCCGGATCCGACCCGCGTCGCGCACCTGGCTATGGTGGGTGAGTCTCCCAAAGGGGATTTTCTGCGTACGCCAAGGCTCGAACTCGAGACCTCGCTTAAGCGATACCGAGCCGCTTACCACTCGGACTAACCCCCGTTGGTTAATTTAAGCCCATTTAAATTCATGCATAAGATCACAAGTCTTTATTAATCGGATCAAAACCTTTCTTGTGCCTTTTTGATTAATTCTTTATTCTCTACTACATTGAGCTTGACTTTTCAATATGATGCGCATTATCCTCCCTTTTTACAACTATAAATCATGTGCAATTCTTCTGTGATGAGTCATGTTTATAAAAGATTTTCTAATTTTGTTAATTAGATCTGAACAATCTTTGTGACCTTGAAATTTTCTCTTCTTGATGGTTATTGTCTCCAGATCAGATGTGCATGATAAATTAATCTTAGAAAGTAATTTTTAATACTAATCACTGCATATCATATTATAAATGAATCCATCTACCACACTTTATAATTATAGATAAGCAAATTCTTCAGTAGAAACCTCAAAGCATTTTTTGACATATAACTATGTACTCCCTTTGATCCTATTTATAAGCTTTAAATTTGGAAATGAGTATTTTCCTTTTTATAAGCTTCATTTTGAGTTTGTTTAAGCATTTATTATATATATTTTTTAATTTTTCCCCTAATTAATTATATATCACTCTTATCTCTTTTTTCCACTCATTCTCTCTCTTACTTATACTCTTTAAAAATAAGGGCATAATTAGAAAAGAAGTATATTTTTTACATATTTATTGCTTTTAATTAATTTATTGATTAACCTAAATAATTATTTAAAGTTTATCAATTTCTTGATTAACATAAATTAGTTATTTAAAGTTTATAAATAGGACTGAAGGGAGTAGTTATTAAGTGCAAAAGCAACAACTTGTTTAGACTTGTTTAGATAAGCAAGTTCTTCAATAGAAACCTCAAAGTATCTGATATCGTCCATATTTAAGGTTATTAACTAAGAGAGAATGTAATGTAAATTTATATATGAGCAAAATTAAAATTTGCTTTCAATTTTTTAACAGAGTTAATAAGTTGACCTTATAATAAAAACCAGAGCATTTAGCATCAACACTTGCTAAACTAGGTTAGTGGATCCTATACTTTGTATAAAATTTAAAAAGTTGTACTATTTATAATTTATATATAATGTGATTTGTTAAATACTATCTCTGGTCCTTAATATATGAGTTAATTGGAAAGTTAGATTTAATCATAAATATAATATCTTAATTTATTTTGTATCTTACTTATAAACTGATATATAATCTAATGTTATACATATATGAATACTACATAGAGACATGTCAAATTTGTTATTATTAACTAATTTATGTGATTTTATTAATTTATATAAATTAATTAATTAACACTTATATTAAAAACTATATGAAGTATTTTATATGGATTGCTTGGAGCACAACCGATCTTCCAAAATACAAAATGGTCTTGGGAATTTCATTTTAATTAATTATGTCCTCATAATATATAATCAATGACCACTTGCATTAGATTTGTGCTTGTTAGGTGCTTCTTGCCTAGGTGTTAATGGTTCAAACCCTGCAAAACCACAAATATAATAACATTATTATATGCATGGATCAGCATCTAAAGTACAATATACGATTGGAGAAGTATGAGAATGAGAGTCAAATGATTATAAACTAAAAAACAAATATAAATTGTCGGTTCTATTTAAAAAAAAAATATAAATTGTATCATTTATAACTTGTAATAATATAACTTATTATAAATTTATACAAGTATTTTATATCAATGTCTTAGTAATAATTAATAGTAATCTTTTAATGAAAAGAGCAACGTGATTTTATAAAAGGAATATAAGGTTTTCAAAATGATTAGTGTGAATGCATATATATAATATATTAAAAGTTGTATAATTCATAAACCATAAATGATACAACTTATTTTAAATTTCATATATATATATATATATATAGACTCAAAAATCTAGGATTTAGTTTATGATTGAGTGACATAAACAATTTGCAACTTGGCCTTGTGCTTTTGTATGGTCAACCTTAACATAAGAAGGTGGTGCAAAAGCTAAGTTTCATTAATTTGCCTTAGGAACTTGTGAAGTATATTAGAAAATAATCCCCTCATGATGACCTGACTTAAAATAGAATCCAATAACAGTATACTATAACTTGTAGTTTCTCGTTAGGAAGTTCCTGGACCAGTTACCGCCTAACTTTGTTAATCATGTCATACAAATATTTGACTGAATTTTATATTAATTGTCGAGAGTCTAATATAACCATGTTCATTTATTAAGTAGTATAGAGTCATTTGAAAACTAGTAAAAAAAATTACTAATACTCAATGAAATTATTAAGTAGAATTTCTTAGTTAAAAATTTATCTAAAAATTTAATTGTTGATAAAGTATAATAATATTGTGAGATCTATATAACTAATTTCACCTAATAGAATTAAGCTTATTACTGTTACCCAGCTTGACATCCCTTATATTTTTACCTTCATGTTTTTGGCTAAGGTAAACTTGAATTTCATATTAGTTAAAGGTTTGTTTGGAAACCTGAAACTATAATTGTAAAAATATTTGTACACTAAACTCCTCTTAAATAGTGACCTAAAATCACTTTTACTATTAAAAAGTTAATCTAAATACCCTCGAAGTGTGTGTTTGGTATCAATTCTAAGAATTGATTTTGGCCAAAACTGCGGTTTGAAAATTTTTTACACAAACAGTTATTTTTGTTGAGAATTAATTTTGGGCAAAACCTCGGTTTGAAACATAGGTTTTGAATAAGCCACTGAAAATAGCTTTTGGTTTGAAACCTAGGTTATGGATTATCCAATTACTATTCTATCCCTATTTTTTCTTACATGCTCTCTCCTCTCTTATCTCTCTTTTTCTCTCTCCTCTCTCCTCTCTACACTCTCTTCTCTCTCCCCTTTTTTCTTTATCATCTTTCCTCTCTCTTACTTTTAATCAAATCATACCCTTTTTAATAATTTATCAATATAAAAAGTGATTCTGCTACTAATCATCCAAACATCTCTATTGTCAAAATCTATTCTTTTCAAAATCTATTATTTTCAGAATCTATTCTTCCTAAAATCTATTCTCCAAAAACTAATCTAAATACACCCTAACTCTAATAACTTTGAATGGGCGGTTAACACACTCCTTTGTTAAAAAGAAAAGATTTTTTGTTTAAAAAAAGAAGCACTTTCCGAAGTCCCAATATGTTTTATTCATGTATGGAACCGCGAGTTAAAAGAAGGGCTACAAATTTCAAAGAAGTGTTTGTGAGGAAGGATAATAAAGATGAAGACAAGTTGTTGCCGTACTATTTTTATAATGCGAGGGAATGGGCAATTCACATGGGAATCGGATTATGTGAGGTTGAGTATCCAATAAACAAAGCAAACATTAAATAATTGACATAATCATTATTCACCAATGATTACGGACTAAGCTATGAGCATCGTACGTACACATCCTATGCATATATAGCAGTTGACTGTGGCTGACAGTGACACATGTGAATATAAGACTTTCCCTTAGTAGTAATAAATTTGTTTGACCTCAAAATCCTATGTATGCTGGTGACAGCAAACTCTACAATTAGATAAAGTTGGCAATGTGATCTATAAGCAAAATGTTTGTTTTGGTTATATTTATAAAATAAAAAAATATCTAAATGTATTATTTTATTTTTTATTTATTTATGTTAAAAAGTTATTAAATTTTAAAATAAAATTAATAAGATTTATTTTTTTTAAATTCTAATAAAATAAGTTAGAATCACTATACTATAAACTTGGATCAAATTCCCCCATTAAGTATTTAACACAAGTACATTCTTTAAATTCAAATTTGAAACCTTTGATTGAGCCAACTGAACAGAAGCTCAGTCGTTCACAATTTGATTATATTATAACATATACTTTTTATAGCCATAAATGTATAATATACATGTCATACACACACATATCTAGACATACATTTATTGTTGGTTGGAGATTAAGGAAGGGTCTTAATATTTATTCATCATAAGAGGCTTTTGCAGTAACCATCCACATGACATAAGTTGCGATCCGAATTTAGTGCACACTTTAACAATACACACACATTTGTGTGTGTGTTGTTGTGCGGAATGGTGTGGAGCATCTACTAATTTAAACAAGACATATATCTTAATTTTCATATTTTTAATTTAAATAATTATTTTTAAAAGTTATTAATTAAAATAAGAAATTATTTTTTGCTTTGGCAAAGTTCACACATGTGGCATCAATTTACAAAAAGACGGTAAAATTAATAGAGATATTAATCATATAATTCAAGTTATTATGTGGTTTAAATATAAAAAAATTATTGTATTATTTGTGATCGAAAAGTATCTAATAAAATAAAAAGAAAGTTTTATCATACTATTATAAGATCAATAACGCTATATAGTGAATATTGAATTTTAAGAGGACAAGTATAAAGTGAAGGTAACTGAGATGAGAATATTGATATATATATATATATGATCATATAAAAAAAGATAAGATTCATAATGAATATATATATGAAAGAGTTAGAGCAGGGTTTATTGAAGAGAAAATTATAGAAAATTATTTAAGGTAGTCTAAACACGTACAAAGAAGATCTTTGGATGTATCGATGAGGATGATAAATCAAACAATATAAAATTCTCTAAAACAGAGTAGAAGATAATCGAATAGATTACTTAATATAATTATTGAGCGAAATCTCTTAGTCAATAATTTATTTAAAAATTTAGTGGTTAATATAACATAATAGTGTCATACAATCTATATAGCCGACTCAACCTTATGACATAAGTCTTCTTTTTTCATTTAACATAAAAGTATTATTAAAATTTAATAATAAAATAATATAATTTAGATTTTCTAAATCCAATTTGAATTACCCAGAAAATGTGTACATAATAATACGCATCTCAAATAGGTTCAGGGATCTCAATTCTTCTGAGTTGAATGATGATTGATCAGAGTCCATAAATAATAATAATAATATATACTGAAGTCAGCAATAAAAGTGCGCTAATCAAGCGAAGAATCTTTCTATAAATTATCGTCCCCCACCACACAATCACCAAGTTCAGAAAACCAAAACCATAGAGAGGTTTGCTTCATGGATTCCAAGAAGTCTAACAAGATCACAGATATCGTTAGGCTTCAGCGAGTCCTCAAGAAATGGAAGAAAGTGGCCAATGCTTCCAAGAACAACTCTTCTGCTGCTGCTGTTACTGCTTCGTCATCTTCTTCTTCTTCTGAAATCAATAACGGTACAATTAGTAGAACCAGTAGTGGTGGAAGTAAAGGCATCAAGTTCTTGAGAAGAACTCTGTCCTTCACAGATCTTTCTGCTTCAAATGAGAGTGTACCAAAAGGGTTTCTTGCTGTTTGTGTGGGAAAAGAACTCGAGAGATTCATTATCCCAACAGAGTATTTGAGACACCAAGCTTTTGAGATGTTGCTGAGAGAAGCTGAAGAGGAGTTTGGTTTTCAACAGGAAGGAGTACTCAAGATTCCTTGCCAAGTTTCAGTGTTTGAGAAAGTATTGAAGGTTGTGCAAGGCAAAAAGGAAGCATTTTTGCCCCAAGATAAGGACAAGATGATTCCTTGTTATATTTCAGATTGTGATGCTACTACTACATCTTCTCATCAAGCTCAAATGTGTAGATGAAACCTGTATTTCTTTTTCTTTTATTTTTTTTTTTTGTATTTTTTTTCCTTTGGGGTCTCTTTTAATCCTTTGATAATTTCTTTTGGTTTGTGATAGGCTGTGCATTAGAAAGGAAAGCTTACATTTTGGACGTAGAATAATAAAGCTTAGTTACCTTCTCTTTTGCTTCAAATATTAGCAGCAATTGCAACTATATTCATTAGCTGTTATTGCATTGCCTTGAATAGGCGTTATTGTGCTGCACATGATTCTAAACATAGGGATCCCTCCCAGGATTGATGATTCATTTAAAATGTATTCCAAATCCAATCTCGTTTCAGTCTCATGTTATGAACTAATTGAATATCCTGAGATTTTAATAATTGTGGGATCCATCCAGAATATATATGTGTGTGTGTGTGTGTGTGTAAAAAGCCCCTTGTTACCTCAGATAAAGCCACAATTGTGGAGGCTGTATAACTCCTTCAATAAGCAGGCAGTCCAAGCAAGTCATTGATTTATCGTCTCGAAGAACGATCTAGAAGAGGCTTAGCATTTTCTGGTGCAAAGAGCCGAGCCTGCACAAAATCCGATACTTGAAATAAGTAAAATCCCTATATTTGACTGGTCAAAATGTAAAGTTTTAATAAGGTAAAAAATTGATAACAACAATGACAACTAAATAACACGATCCCCTAAACATCCAGGGCGCTACTGTAATGTCACACATGCATAAATTATTGCGATAAGGTTGTGAAGCAAATTATTCATCCATAATAAAAACCAGAGGTTAGGTTGTGTGTATGCTATTCAACATTCTTTCACATCTTTTACTCAGATGTACAAGAGTGAATTTATATGCTTACTTGAATAAACATCCTCTCAGCATCTCCAAGGTTGTTGTTCTCTTTCAGGATAATTCCCTGAAGAGTTACAAGGTGATTAGATTTGAATGCGTGTCTTCTTTCACAGCATATATTGTTGTTCAAAAAGCATGAGTGACAATAGGAAAGAAAATATGAGTTAACAAAAATGAACAGTGCAGAGAACACATTGATGTGTGAGTATGTATTATGATGGGAAATGACTTTTACGTGTGTGATTAGTCAGTTTGCAGACTGAAGAAAAATGCCTTGTCCTTTCTTTTAGGTGGCCAAAAATTTCTTGCCAATTTATATACCTGCTGCTGAGGTAGAGGCTTCTAGGAGCTAATACTAATAAAGACAAATCAGTATAGTTATACATGTAGAGAAAGAAGGGGTGATATTCTGAACGGTTCATTAATTTGAATGATAGGAAGCTACATTCAAAGGCACCATGGCAACATGCTTGCCATTAGAATCCGGTTACCAGTTACTGTATAAAAGGAAAGAAATAAAAATGAAGATTCATTCCATAATTACTAACAATATATACTCTTCATACTATATTTAATTTGTTGGATTTGGTGTAAAATGAAAAGAAAAAAAAATCATGATATGTTCTGTATATATAAAGGAGAGAAATGAAAACCTTAGCCAAGTATCCACGGAAATCATCAGGGTGAGTAGATATAAACTGATCATAAACTGCTACAGCATCACTGTCATGGCCCCAATCTGAGTAGGCTTTCCCAAGAAGTAATTCAACCTGCATTTTGCAGTGACATTGACGAATAAGAGTAAAGATGGAGATAATTTTCCCCATTACTATGTCATTAAATTCTACTCAAATTTTCCCCATTACTATGTCAACGCACTAGTTCCCCCAGGAAAGAGGGGTATTCCCCTTTGGACTTGAAAAGTTTATTTTCATGGAAGCATCTTGTCTTACGTGTCACAGCATTTTGGGTCTCAACCTAAACTTTTCAAGAATATTATCCCTCTTGGTCTTCATAAATTCTATTTCTCCCTAACAAAGTACATGTAGATGATGGTTTTAGACCAAGATGTCAGGACATTTGAATTTAAACTATGTCCCTAAGGTCTGGTACTAAGTCCATACTTCAAACCCAAAGATCATCATTTGCCTTCAATTGAAAAGGTTTAAGTGGTAATTATAAATGAAAAGCCATGCAAATATCAAAATAATGAAAATGAGCTTTCTCATATGGTTGCTCCTCCAAAACAGGAATTTGTTGTGGACTTCAAATAGGATAGCATCAAGTATAAAACATTACCATAGTTAGGACGATGATTTAAACAATTCACCCATTAAATCCTATAAAATGCAAATTTGCAAAAAGAAAATATTAAAGAAAACGATATGTAGAGCATCAACAAGACACCAGGTATATCATTCGATTTTAGACATGTACACATACCTTCCTGATGGAAGAAAATCTCCAAAAGCAAATACCAGACCAAAGACCAAGAAAGCCACACCTACTCCAATCTGTTTCATAGTAATATTTCTACCATGTAAATAAGGCAAGAAAGAATTTACGTGCCACAAAGGAACATCCTTTCACCTTGGTACCAAGGCCAATGGTCTTGTCGTCTGAATTTGGTGAATCATAGTCAACTGCACCAAATTGTTTTTCCTCCTCAGCCTGTTTTTGCTCAAGAGCTGATCTGAGTAGTTAAGAAAACAAAATAAAACTTACTTTTAAGAAGAAAATATGAAATATATTACATTGGACGAAAAAGAATATTAGAAAATAGATCATACTTTTCTTGGTCTGAAGCATTTTTTTTAATGAATTAAACAGACTCTATAAAATAAGTCACTAAAATATAGGTAGGATCTCCTATTAACTGAAGGCCATGGGTATCTTCCAATAGTTTTATTAATCCTCCAAGGTCAACAGTCCAAATGAATAACCATGAATGAAGGTACAGTCACTAGGTGCAGCAGTATATATGGACATGCTTGTGGTCCAAATGAATAACCATGAATGAAGGTACAGTCACTAGGTGCAGCAGTATACATGGACATGCTTGTGCACGCACGTCAATGTGTACTATAAAATTGAATGCATGAGCAAGCATGAAGAACAGTCTGAATGATTGGACTTATGAATATCAGTTGTAGAATAGATGAACATGGAAAATGAATAAGAATTTTCTAACTGGATAGCTCTATACTAATGGTAAAAAAATAAAAAATCACGTTAAGAGGACAATAAAAAATTCCTGTGTATTAGAGTCCTAGCCCATAGCTGGGAAAACTATGGTACAAATAGTTGACAACCTGTTAAGCAATGCCTCCCACAAAATACTGTTGTTAAATGGTGCAAAACTAAAGATTCAATATGGATGCAAAAGAGTGTTTCCATATCCAAAGTAACTAAAAGCCAAAAGGGTGACCAGAAAGAGAATGAAAATAATTACAGCTGTACCTTTTTTACTGCTTTTAGTCGTTCTTCAAATTCAACATCCAAAGAATTGCTCCTAGAACTTATAACTCTACAAGGAAAAGCTTATGTTAATTTGACCGAGCAAACCCAAATAATGGATCCCAGGTCAGATTGAAGAAAGTGGGAAATATCAATTGCCAACAGAAGGGTGACATGATTATGTAACACAATTAAATCAACTATCATATTACATGAACTAAAATCTTATTTCACTATGTTCATTTTCATTCTGTTTTACCTCGAAATATTAGGCGTCTTTAATTTTTTTAGTAATTAATTTAGGGCTTTAATGCAATTTCATATAGTTAACGTCACTGGTAACGACAGCAGAAAGATAATATCTCATGAAGCAACTATTTTTTTAGGTAAGCTTAGGGCAGTGGTGAATAATCCCCTCTCGCATCGGAAATTTCCCGAAGGGGCTCATGAAGCAACTATTAACTTCAATGTCTCTATTTCTGTCCTGCATTGATGCCCTAACTGGGTTGGCAACTTATGCAAGTGAGACTGTTTAGACGTTGAGCAACTTATTCGATGAAAAGAATCCCTCAATTATTCAATGAAAAGTTATCAACTTACGAGACGATAGAGGCGGAGACTGTTTAGACGTTGATCGCCTGCACCAACCAATAGCATTGGCTGTTAGTAAATGAGCATTGTGAGTGAAAAACAATACACAGCGTCCAAGTTCAACTAGCACTTAAAAATCTAAAGTGAATGGCTGGAGCTACAAAGCTAACGCCTGAAGGATCACAAGTAAACATCCAAAACATTTTCTAGATACCTTTGCGACGATCCGAGGCCTTTGCCATCCCTCGAACTATTAATTTCGTTGGCCTGAATGATTCAAAACGTAAGCAATAAATTGGAGAAGGAAAAAAGAAAGAAGCAGGGGAAATGAGAAACAAAATTAACTTGGAGCATCGATTGTAGTAACGCAAACTAGAAAAAGAAGATCAATAGCACTTAAGAAAAGGAAAAAACATTGATTTTGAAGCCGACAAAAGCACCTTGTTGCTATTGTTGGCCTTGTTTGCGCTCCAAAACCACCACTTGGTTTGGAATCCGAGCATCGTATTTGAAGGAAGAAGAAATTGCTGCTGCTTCTGATACACGTCCACATTACGAGAAAATTTTAGAACTTCATTCTGACTGGGAAATTGTATTGGAAGTTAGAAGAGAGCACCATTCGCAATTTCGCACTGGTATTCTCACCCGCGCTTACCACTTCAAGGGGATGATAAGTTGCCATTCTCCGACCAACGGGTTGGTCCGAGTGGTAAGCGGCTCGGTATCGTTTAAATGAGGTCTCGAGTTCGAGCCTTAGCGTACGCAGAAAATTTCCATTGGGAGACTCACCCACCATAGCCAGGTGTACGACGCGGGTCGGATCCGGATGTAGTCGGGTAAAGCTCCGGTGAACCGGGTGGGCAACAAAAAAAAAAAGTTGCCATTCTCCGGTGCTCCACGTCATCACCTGATTCGATCCGAGTCAGCATGTACTATTTTAAAATTTTGTAATGTTAAAATTTATATACTTTTGAAGAAATGGCATTTAAATCCCAAAATATCGTTTAATCGCAGTGATGTTCTAAATATTTTTAAAAAAAAAAAAAACAATTGCACCATTTTCTAACTTCCAACTTTAGAGTTATATTTGAAACTTCAATCCATTATTCACAATTAAAACTCTTAAATTTTAATAGAGATTTAATAATATAAGATATAAAAGCTCACATTAAGTTACATTTAATGCTCAATGGAGTAAAATTAGTTGATTCTTCTACTTTAGTAACTAGTTTTTAATATAAAATTTCTCATCCTACTTATGTCCTATTAATTAGTTAGTTTCTAAGTTGTTGGGGATTCTAAACTATCATAAGGTAAAGGTAATCAACTTTTCATTAGGGGCTAATTGATAAATACTTGATAGTATATAATACTAATCTTAATCTATGATACCAAACAGATTATTTAAATAAGTTGATTCAAATATATTAGTTCTCCCACTTAAATAACTATCAAATTTATTATTATCTGAATGGATATTTATAATTCATAATTCAAAATTTTTTATCACTGATCGAGAGTTAATTGTCATTCTCCCTATACTTTAATAAATTATGGTTGTTTAGACACATATTCAGGGCAAGTTATGTCAATTGTAAATAATACGATTTTTTATGAATTTATATTAATTGATTAACATTTAGTTTAAATAGACTAAAAATTAAATATAATTTTCATAGAGGACAATGAAAAGTTCAGTATTAATGGACTATATAACAGGACCTTCAATGTACATAATAGATTTATACTACTATATCTATCTCTTCTTCCAAAATTATCAAAATCAAAATGGCACATGGATTCATTTTTTGAGGCCGCGATGGAAAGATATCATTGTCAAACAACTCTCATAGGAAGATTGGAGCCATAACAAGGGTAATTGTTGCAAGCATCTTAATAACAACATGAAGTGAAGGCCCAGCTGTGTCTTTGAACGGGTCTCCCACCCTGCAACACATAGAATAATAATTAAATATATTTCCTAACAAGAAAAACATATGAAAACATTATTTTATTTAAAAGGACAGGCATTAAAGGCCTATGTTTACAAGTGGAATTGAATCCACCTCTTACATGTTACTAGGCCGCAACATTATTATTGGCTGAAAACTAATAACTCTCATATTTCTGCCCTCCCAAAAAGAAAATTCCAGAAAGGCAAATATTATGACCAAATTAAGGTGGGAACTTAGAAAAGTCACTTGGATACTTTTTCTCCTCTTTCCTTTGGCCTGTACAAAGTCACTTTAGTTGCTTCAAATGAAAGGCAAATCCGTATCACACACACTAGCTGGAGAAAATATATATATATATATATATATATATATATATAAAACTTCAAAATCCTGTTTACATAGCTGAGGCCATCATTTTTATGCTCAATGATTCGAATGATAGTCCTACTCTCGTCAACTAGTTTTAATTTTTATTTATTTATTTTTGATAAAGTTTGTTTAGTAATGGAAGAAAAAGATGAGACTTAATGAATTCTGGTTCAGTGATATTAGAGGTGGGCAGAAAGATTCCAATTTGAATCCAAGTTCAAGTCAAAACTAACCCTCAAAAAGTATTATCTCTCATCTTTAATATAAGAGCTAGTTGACTTTTTTAAATAGACTAAGGATGCCAAATAAATCAGTTAATTATAATTAATTGACTAATTTAGGTATAGATTAAGAAGTATATAATATAAATTTATCTTGAAGAGTTAGATTTCATCATAATTAACTGATTTATTTAACTTCTTTAATCTACTCAAAAAAGTCATCTAACTCTTATATTAATAAGAGGAAGGAGTAATAAAATGAAGGAACCCTCCTATATGCAATCAAACCCCCTTGATTGCAGCATGTCACCTCATAAAGCAAGTAGCTTGGGCATTGCTACCACCAGCTAGTTTTATTTATTTATTTAAATGAAAGATAACGATAAAAGTAACTTACGTATCTCCAGTTACTGCAGCTTTGTGAGCATCACTACCCTTGCCTCCAAGAGCTCCAGTCTCAATGTACTTCTTGGCATTATCCCAGGCACCACCGGCAGTGTTCAGAAAAAGTGCCATCAGAATACCAGAAACTGTTGCAAACATCAGCAAGGCTGCCACAACTTTAGCCCCAAGAAGCGGCTGCCCCGTATAAAAACCCAAGATTCGGAACAGAAATCCTGCGAGTGATGGCCATATTTAGCATCCCATTCATGACATAAAATTTAGAAAATATTCAAAAAAAAAAAAGATAAGATATTCAGATGAGCAACTGAATTAACCGGGGAAAAAAAGATCTAATAATCCAAAAAAATGAAGACAAATAGTGTTTTCAGATCCAGAGAGCAAGGTGATTGCAATGAATCCACAAATTTGAAAGCAACTGAAATTAAGGACTGAAAGCTTAAACATTAATCATTGGGAACATACCCAGGAGTCAGGACTCTTCTACAGACAAAATAATGTGTTGAAAGAATTTGCAATCAAAAGGCTTACATGAGATGTTTCTGTAATTAAAGAAATGCAGCTCCAGATATGATTACACATATTCATTAAAATTCGATATGATGGTACAATGTAACCCATCAAGCAATTATGAGACTCATGCAATAACATCATCAAGATACATAAACTTGCATTCGTGTAAACATTTTCCATCAAGGTAGGTACCAATGACTATAATACATGTAAAAAAGTGCAATAAAAAATACAACAATTAACCCACCAACTACAATAGGTGAAATGATGGCAAGAGCACCAGGTTTTATCATCTCCCTTAGGGATGCAGATGCTACGATAGCAACACATCGACTGTAATCTGGTTTCTCCTTATACTCCTATAGAGAGCACACAGATGGTTAAACGCCAAACTTACAAACACTTTGAATTCAGTTAAGAAACCCAAACTCACCATAATGCCAGGCCTCTCAATGAACTGCCTTCTTACTTCATTAACAACCTCTTGAGCAGTTCGGCCAACAGCAGAACAAGCCCAAGCACTGAACAGAAAAATAAGCATCGAACCCAACAGCCCACCAACGAAAACTTCAGGAATTGCAATATCAACCTGGAATTCAATCAAAATTCAAGAGTAAAAGTGCAGTACAAATTAAAAGTAACACTAGTATTAGGACATTCGGAGCCAGTTCAGTCCACCTGCTTAAAAGGTTCATGTGAAAATGCAGAAACCTCATCCATATAAGCACTAAACAAAAGGAAAGAAGCAAGAGCAGCAGAACCAATGGCAAATCCTTTAGTCGTAGCTTTGGTTGTGTTTCCAACTGCGTCAAGAATATCAGTGATCTCTCGGACACTTTCAGGCTGTACAGAATGTATATATTGAAAATAAGTTACTTAAGTTTATTTATGTGGGAAAGTTAGAGATAAAAGCTTGGACAATAATCAATCAAGGACTACCTGCTGACTCATCTCTACAATACCTCCAGCATTATCAGCAATTGGACCAAACATATCCATGGTAAGAACATAAGCAGCGGTGCTCAGCATTCCCATTGTTGCTACAGCTGTGCCAAACAGCCCACCAGTTGGGTTTCCTGTTTCATCAACTAGTCCACAGCTGTGACCCAGCCAAAAAGCAGAGACAATTGACACACTGATGACAAGGACAGGAAGAGCAGTTGATTCCAGGCCCAAGCTGACCCCAGCAATTATATTAGTCCCATGACCCGTGGAGCTAGAAAGGGCTAATGTACGCACAGGCTCATGCTTGTAGTCAGTGTAATACTTGGTTATCCAGACAAAAATGTAAGCAGTGATTATACCAATCAACCCACACAAGGCAAAATTGAACCATGCTGATGGAGCTTGTTCTGTATAAAGTAACCACCGAGTAGACTGTAGAGTAATTAATACCAAACAGAAAGCAGAACAGATAAGTAACAAGAATTTAAAAGTCAACGCAGATGTTTTGCAGTTTAATTCCTTTACAGAACATGTATATAGTCTAAATATTTTCATTTGCAAAACTACAGCAGAGAAAACACCAGTATTGGCAGATCCAAAAAAATTGCTTCGAAAAACTGAGCACAAAATAATTGAAGATGAATGATTACCAGACCAAATGTCAGAACAGCTAAAACTATTGTAACAGAGTATCCTTTCTGAAGAATTGTCATTGGATCCTCAATGGGAGCCTTTACACCACTCTCACGTGTGCCCCTAATTGAAAATATTCCAACTGATGAAACAACCAGATCAAATGAGTGAACGACAAGAGGAAACAAGATGAAGCCAGACGGATCTGAAGCAAAGAAAAATAATCAAATTAGATGAGCATATACAAACAAAACCACTGATAACTTTTTGTCAAAACAGACATAGATAGCAGTAACCAGACTCTGACCTATTTTACACCGCTGTGCCATAGTTCCCCCAAGTATCATGGCACTGATTATTTCAGCTGCAATGCTTTCAAAAAGATCAGCTCCTCTAGCAGCACAATCTCCCACATTGTCTCCAACCTTAAAAATAATTGCATAACATGTAAACCTATAGATTGTAGATGCACATTGCCACACTATTACATTGATGAAGAACAAGCACCACGACAGGACATAAAAGGAAAATTTTAAATTGGCTTTTCTAAAATGATTTTTGAAAATCAATCTTCCATTTTTTTAACACCAAGCAGACATTTGCCGTGATCCTGATGTCAAACGTGACACACAAGATCAGCAAGAAAAGTAGGGCAAGGAAACAAAGGTAATCAGAAATTATATATTTAAGCATCATACAGCAAAACTCAATCAGTGAATGTTTATGCCATATCAGGACCGTTGATGTAAGGATATCACACAAAATTAGCATTTTAGTTGCATCTCATCTATCAGGTGGTTTAACTCCTCATTAGTCTCACCTGTCGTTTAGCACAGAACCCCAATTCATCAAACCCATAAAGGAGCGGTTTGGGCTAAAGACTCTTCATTCTTGGCCTATAGTCTAGTGTGATGTCATGAAGGAGGAATTCTTGCGATAAGTCATACTCATAGGGTGGACAAGCATCAGCCAATGAGTAGCTTCATAGAGAAAACAGTTAAGGGAGAGAGGAAAGAAATAATAAAGATGGGCCAGGGTGGGGATTCTGTGTAAGGAAGAATTGGGGAGGTCTACTTGAAGACTGGAGAGTCTAGCTACCTTGAGTATGCTACAAAGGATCTCCATTATTCTACCAAATTATAGACTTCTTGGATATACATACTTCAACCATACGGCAGAGGGAATCTTATTTCCTTAGGACCTATAGCTCTGTTCTGTTAAATCGTCGCTTTGGTATCGTAGTGTTGGATTCCTCACTGGAAATTTACTAATTGATTTAGTAAAATTCAACATTGGTGTCACATTTGAAATTAAAGCGGCATTTTAATAACTGCTAATTTGCTTGAAATTGAAAAATAAGTAATATGACGAAATAAAAATGACAATGTTATGTATCATCCTCACATGACAGGATCCCAATCCACTTATACACATCACCCACAGCAAACTGATTATATCATACTTTCCTCTTTGTTTAATCAAATAATTGAGAAAGCTCAACATTCAAAATAAGCTCCCGAAGGAAAAAGTCCTTCAACCACTGACACATAAATGCAAATGTCTGGGAATTCAGTCATCAGAAAAACCATCAATTGCTTGAGGTGCACAGTTGAATTGTGGACAGATAAATATTGTTGAGATACACTAGTTTAGAATTAATTATTAATTAATTAATATTATATTTTGTTAGTTAGGATCAGATTTAATATTAAATTATCATATCTTAGAAGAATAAATTTGAAATATTAGGATTATGATAGATTCTAGGTTTAGCCTATTAACTTATATTTTTGCTTATATAAAGGCTTATTTGTATTCTCATTCATTCAAGGATTAATAATATTTTGAGGCTTTATTTTGCTCTACTTTCAATCTTTCAAATCTCCACATGGTATCAAAGCTAGGTTGAAGGAAGGCATTTGTTGCTCTACCCCTTGATGCATAGATGCCTCCAGCTATTCCATATGCCCCTGTGAAAAGTAATAAACTCGCTCTCCTTCACGGGGAAGAGTGACAAGGGGACTAGCACATGCATGCCACAATTCCTTGTACAAGGCATCGTTGGTTGGCCCTGCTACTTGGTTTCCACCAGGGGTCTGATTTGAAGCCATAAATTCTCACACGCAACCAGAAGTTTCTAACGTCAGTTTCATGCTCCGGCCTGTGACAGCGTGTGTAATGCCCTTCTTCGACGGCGTTCGTCTTTTCCGGTATCGATTCACTGAATCTAGCCTACCCCTAGTAGTTTTGCACTTTAGTTCGACGTTTCCAGGTTGGGTCATCTTTGTTTTGTTCGATTCACGATCTCCTCTGTCCCCGTGAGATAGGTTTGGCACTTTGGTTAATATTTTCTTGCTTAGTGGTCCCTAGAGTGGCCTTTGGTTGCTGTATTTACTTTGATTAAGTGCTTCCAATACTAATCGACTATCTATCATATCACGTAATGTCTCATGTAATGCCTTTGCGTTTAGTATTTTCTGTGACAAAGCCCCTGGTGTGGCTATTGTTCTCTCTAGTATATTGTTCTTAGGTTGGATGCTTGTTGATTATTTGTCCCGGGTATGACATCTGGTTAAACTTTTTTGATCTGGATATAGCGATTGACTTGCTAAATCTTCTCCTATGGTATTTTATGGCCGATAACTGTACCCAGTTTCCTAAATACGGCAAGTTGCAAAAGCAGGCCACTCTGAATGTTAGTGATCTTATTGCAAAAAGTAATAATGAGACATATTTGGTTTCTTCTACTTCTAAATAGATCATAGATTCGGGTGCTACTGATCACATGACAAGTATCCAACAATAATGTTCTTCGTCAAGTTCGCAACTTTGTCTTAAGATTCAGATTCAAGATTCAATCAACTTCAGTTCAGTGGTCACTACTGGTTTAAGGATTCAAAGTTTTGGTTCTTCTATAATGATACTACTCACATCCAAGGTGCCTCCCAGCTTGAGGGGGAGTGTTGAGAAGCACAAGTATTCAAGCTGTAGATCCAGCTTGAGGGGGAATGTTGAGATACACTAGTTTAGAATTAATTATTAATTAATTAATATTATATTTTGTTAGTTAGGATCAGATTTAATATTAAATTATCATATCTTAGAAGAATAAATTTAAGATATTAGGATTATGATAGATTCTAGGTTTATATGAAATATTTTCTTCTCCAACTAAAAGGGCTCTTAAAATGGCCTCACACAAGCCACTATAATGTATAATCAAATGGCCACCGTCTAGAACATCGTGATAACGTATCCATTGTAGCTTCTCTGAAACAAATCTCTGGATTTGAGAGGGCACAACCTTGTCTTCAAAACCTTGCCAAATGTGAGCCAATGTAGAATTCTGAGGAAATGGATTGCTTAGCTCTGTTGGGTCAAATTCCCACTTTCCAAAAGCCACCATCCAATCGTGTCGCAGCGTGTCAAAAACATCCTGCTCCTTTAATTTCTCCTTGGTAAGCATTGGGAACCCAGGAATCATCTTTAAAATCTCAATATCTCTTTTGTTGAAGAATCTGGGATTTTTTTCAATTACAGAAGATGAGGGGAGCCATTTCTGCGTCACCCACCAGTGCAATAGTGTTGGGGAGAACTTTGCAAGCCACATAGCCCACCTCATAAGCTTCCTTCTATAGTCCTCTTTTATCAAACTCTCAGGAAGTGAAGGCCAATGGTAATTTATGACAGGAGCCACTAGAGCCACACCAGCTAGCCTATGTGGGATGTACTTCAGGCAGCTCCATGTAGCATAGGATCCCATTGAGACTCCAACCACATAAAACTTTGGTCCTATCTGGAGCTGATCAGCAAGTTCTTGAATGTCAAGTACTTCAGATTTCAGCGAGCGTTTTGGGTTTGGATCACTTTCTCCATATCCAGCCCTATCATATTGCAGAAGGTATATGCCCAGTTCATCTATTAGTTCTTGGGGAGCCAAAAAATTCATCTTTTTGAAGCTTCCAAATCCATGGACAATAATGATCTTGTGTTTGGCTATCTCCTTGGGGACGCCTAACTCTCTGTAAGCCAGATACCTTCCATCCCTGAGCCTGATTCTGGGAGAAACCGTGGGGAGTTCACCATTGGAGTGCTCATCAGTGCGATTGGGAGGACGAAGCTGAGTGGCCTGATAAACCATGCCCAGAAGACCAATAAGCAAAACTATAGCAGCTCTGGAGACCATCCCAGACAGAAATTGAATCTGCAGAGACGGAGGAGAGCGTGCTTTTGACAGATGGATCTAAGCATAATAGCCAGAGCTGAGAGCATATCCCTTCTGGAGGTTCCCATTTGAGAGCATCTTTCTTTCTTGCCCCCATCAAACTTGCCAATCAACAAATGTAATGTACATAATAATTGGATATCATCCTAAAACGACATTCTTTGGACAATGACAATCATGGCTATTTATTAGAATACGAATGTTTAGCCTATTAACTTATATTTTTACCTATATAAAAGCCTATTTGTATTCTCATTTATTCAATGATTAATAATATTTTGAGGCTTTATTTTGCTCTACTTTCAATCCTTCAAATCTCCATAAATATAATTATATTATCCTCTTTAAAGAAAACCAAGAAAGACATTAAAATCACATTAAATGGAAATATAATTAATATGCATAATCAATACACATTAAAAGTTATAAAACTTCAATGCTTGAACTCTTTTGAAAATGAAGTGAAAATAAACAATTACCAGATCAGCAATTACAGCAGGATTCCTAGGGTCATCTTCAGGAATCCCCTGCTCCACTTTTCCAACAAGGTCTGCTCCAACATCAGCTGCCTTTGTGTATATTCCACCACCCAGCTGAGCGAACAGTGCAACAAAGGACGCACCAAAACCATATCCAACAAGAAGAAGGGGCACTAGAAACAAAAGTGTCCTAATGTCAAACATTATCTAGAGAGAATAGACTACATAACTGCCAAGAAATGAAACTAGGAAATAGGGTAATATGAGATGCTTAAGTCACAATATTGAATAGTATGAAATAGACTACGGGGTGCTTATGCAGGTTAGTTCTCCCATCAAGTATAAATATCTTAGTGCAGTTATAGTATTAGCATAAATTGAGGGTAAGGGGGTATTATGTACACCGTCATTGAGTTTTCAATAATAGATTTTATTAACCCTCACTGCTTTGCCTTCTATTTTCCTAACACTGTCCAATACAAGCAAGATGATTAAGAACTGCTGCTCAGTAAAAATAGCATTGTCTTCCAATCAAATACACCATTTAACTGCAAAATGCATGTCACCACAAGATCCAATCCCCTCATTACCTTCCCCTAGACTTTCACACTAGATCATGAAATTTTATTCCAAACACCTTAGAAAAACCAAATGCTTGACAGAAATTATAAAGAAGCCTACTCAAAATATTTCAAGTTCAGAAACAATGTAAAAGCAGGTGATCATCTTGTCATGTATAATTTTCCAATCAATATTAATCACAATAACAAAGTCCAGCTTTTTCAACACACAAGAAATCAGTATATTATATAGTCTGCTATTTGAACTTATGTACAAATAGAAAGACATAACAGCATGGTCTGTGGAATATGTTTTCCCAATAATATAAAATTTCCAGGTAGAGAAAATATTGCAAAACGGCAAGCAACACATGTTTATCCAAGTTCATACCAAAAAAAATGAACATTTTATTCAGTAAGGTGGAAGGAGGTGATACATACAATCAGTAACCTTCATTCCACCAGGCGTGTCCACTCCCAACCAAACATAAAATGTGGCATAAAGGATTGCTATACCAATTACAGCCATACCAACAACAACAATAGCCGACAAACCACCAGCACGAACAGCTACCTGCACAACTCTTTCCCAATTAATATAGAAATTTTAGACCTTTCACAGTTTTCTGAGGAAATAATGATTTAACCTGCAATGCCTCTCTTGCTGACCGTCTTGCAGCACTAGAAACTCTAACATTGGCACGGACTGACACCCACATTCCTACATATCCCGCAACACCAGAACAAAGAGCACCTAAAAGGAATGCAGCTACTGTGATGTACGCAGAAGATGACCTGAACCAGAATATAGGCATATGACATATAAGAATAGATAAAAGTAAAAGATAGTAGCTTGATAGATTATAATATTTAAACATCACCTTCCCAGGCCAGAAGATTCCTGTTGAGGAGTTGTACTACGGAACAAATATATGCAAAGGATCACCAGAGCAAGCAACATTGCCATCTTGGATATACTGCCATATTGGGTCCTGAAAAATCCTTCAGCTCCATCTCGTATAGCGTCTGATATCTAGAAACAATATCATAAGCCCAGGACAAGTAAGTCAAAGTATGTGATCCAGTTATGAATAGACCTCATAACAACAGAAGACACAGCAATAACTCAAGGAAAAAAAAAATCAAACTTTTTACTACACACTAAAACAATAATGTCTTTCCTTGCCGAATAAAAATAAGGCATCACAAGTCTTCTGACAAAGAAAAGGGTTGATGCAAGAATAAGCATCCCTCATGCTTACCTACCTCTTGCATTGACTTAGCGTCATATTAACTCCTAAAACAAAAAAGATAATGCAGTCCAAAAACAATAGTACAAAACTTCACATTTCAGTCAACACTTTGTACTCTATTAGAGTCCATTCCGTACACATAACAGAATAGAATGGAATAAAAAAGAACATGAATGAAAAAGATGATTTTGTATCTGGTAAAAAACTCTCCCATCTAGATGAGAGAGATATTGATGATGAAGAGATAATTACTATGGAGTAATGATAACAAAGATACAATGTTATATATCACAATTTTCGTGCAAAGAAAAGGGACTGCCTTTCCTATGTTCTAACCAAACAGGGCATCAATTAAATAATATAAAGTTAACTAAAACTTAGTAGAAGCATTTTTGACACCAAACTAACAATTTAGTAAGATGAATAGAAATGTAGATTGGAAATGGGATGAAAAAAAAAAAGAAATTACTAAATCAGCCAAACCGAAGGAAGTAGACTTTTCACCTGAACCATTTCAGGAGGGCCCTCATCCTTTGCAAGCACCCACTTTGTAAGATATATTGACACAAGGAAGCTGAGAATACAAACAGAGAAGACAAACACAATGATTGGAGATGTGCTAGCTCCAACGTAGAAGATAGCTCCAAGACCCAGAAGCAAAAGTATGAACAGGACACGAACATTTATACCAAGTAGAATACGAAATATCTGCAGAAAGATAAAAGTCAAATTTCTGCGGTTATGAAATATCAAAAGGAAGACACCAAATCAGTAATGACTCATAACTTACCTATACGGCAAAAATAAAAACAAAATCAGGGGGATATTAAGTTACATGAAAAAAAACAATGAATAAATTTTTTTGTTGGGTAAATGAATATATTATTGATAAAACAGTAAAGCAAGTAAATTAATGCAATAAGACTACAGAAGATGGTCATAGGGCCCTTACCAGTGGGGTGTAGGCTTTACTACGCATGTTGGGAAATGTTCTAGGTTTGTCCTGGTAAGGCCCTAAACTACCGCTCTCCATGTCATCATCCATCGTTACAGTATGGGATGAATTCACCCTCCGGGCTACAGGATAAGGGTTGTACTCACCACCTTGGGGCAAGTCGCCCCCTGAACTTGGTCGCTGAATTTTGAAGGATTTTATCAACCACTATGATTTTAAGATTTACTGCTGGCTTATAAGCAGAAAATATTGTTTGTTGACAGTCCAGATAATCTTTAGTTACAAAGAAGAGCTCCTTTCCCTCCAGAGCAGTCAGGATTTAAAGTGGAGAATCTTGATATATTCAGCTTCAAATCTCTAACAATCCAAGTAAATCACAATCAGAAACATTATGCACAAAACGCGAATAGGATGTGTGCATGACATAAATAAGAAATATCATATATATATATATATAGATATAACTAAACACACCACATAATTCAAATAAACCGTTGATTTATATTGAAGTTGGGGGCAACAATCCATTTTAACATTTGTTTACAAGTGAAATTATTAACCACTATAAAGAGATAGTGTAAGTGTGGGGGGCAAGCAGTCGTCTCTGAGTTGCTTGACGCAAAAGAATGCAATCATGCACAGCCTTAATTACTTAAATAGCTATGATATTGTAGAAAAGTCTATAGCTTGGATACTTGAATGATAAAAACCTTAAAGTTCCCTCCGCTTTCTGACAATATAAATTTCAATCTGTAGATCCCGTTCTTTTTAAGCTCACGTAGTAAATGCTTGGATATGGATTTTGTCTGATTAGTTGAACTCCAAAAACAAGGTCAGATGCGAAGGTAGCAAACATTTCTCATGACACAAACATTATAAAAACAGCCGCATGATTCATTTAAGAGGATTACTAATAATCTGAGCCATCGAAGTTTCGGATCTAAAACCAAAACCGAAGACTGAACGAACAGCAAGTCAGAATAGGAATTCAGATTATGAAGCAACTAATCAAATTACCAGCAACGGTCGTCTCTGTCGTTCGACGCAAATACATTGACAGAATAAAGAGTCTTACCAGCAGATCTAATGCTGTAGAACGCAATTCTTCGTCAGCTATTATGCTTCGCTTGCTCTGCCTTCCTCTGCTCTCTCCCCTCTGGTTTCCTCTGCGATTACAACAACAGAGAGAAAAAGGGGAAAAGAAACTCTTCGACAACGAGAGAGACGAAACGAAACGCAACGAGAGAGACGAAACGAAACGCAACGAGAGAGACGAAACGAAACGAAAGGTTCTCTTTTGTTACCAAAAAAATAAAAATGGTCACGAATGTTGAGCAGTGAGAGGAGGAGGAAGGTACAATTTCTCAATTGCAGAGTGCATATTCGCTTCTTTTATTCAACCTCTTCTTCACATTTGTGTTGCTGATCTGGCCTTTAGATCCAGTAGGATGACGCCATCTCATGCTAAACATGTATCAATGGGTTGTTAATTACTTAGCTACAAAATCATTTTGATGGACATTTTTTTAATTTATAGGCCCCGATTCAGGAAAAGCCTACCATGTGATTCCTCTCGTAACTAATTATTATAAGAAATGGCCATGAGACTTAATATATATAATAAAAAATTAGTTCGTATCTCAATAAATAAATTTAATTTTTATTATTGTTATAAAAAATTATTTAGTAGGCGCTTATAAATTTATTGTAAATGTTCTCTAAACGTTAAAACTATGCCATAATTTTAATAGAAGACTGATGTCGAACCTACCTAAATTTTTTTGTACAAAAAAAATTATTATAAGAATCAAAATCATGATTTTCTGCCTATTAGAGTTAACACATATGGTAAGGAACATGTTTTATCCCACGAGGATGTGAGTTCGATTCCCGCTGCCGTTGTGAGGGTTCATTTAGTAAGCGATCTCGTAAGTTCCCTATAAGCGATCTCAAAACCCTAAGGCTATGTATGACCTTAATAGATGACCGGTATCGAATTTATCTAAATTTTTTGTATAAAAAAATCATATATATTTTAGCA
The DNA here is from genome assembly GCA_037074615.1 of Leucaena leucocephala. Classification (NCBI taxonomy): domain Eukaryota; kingdom Viridiplantae; phylum Streptophyta; class Magnoliopsida; order Fabales; family Fabaceae; genus Leucaena; species Leucaena leucocephala. The sequence goes on along the minus strand of CM073555.1, from coordinate 16,688,678 downwards.
CTTTTTATATTAGATGTCAAAATTAATTATGGGACTGTTTGAATAAAAGTTTAGAAAAAAGGCTTATGAGAAAAGGACTTTTAGACAATTTTTAGAAAATAATTTTGGGAGAAGAGTTTATGAAAAAAAAGTGGTTCTGAATAAATGAGTGTTTGGATAGTTATTACTAAAAGGACTTTTGTAATTAAAAATTATCAAAAAATGTATAATTTTATTAAAAATATGAGAGATGATAGATGGGAGAGGAAAGAGAAGGGATATGGAGGAGAAGAGAAAAGAGAGAAGAGAGAGGAGAGAGTGTGGACAAGAGATATGAGAGAGGAGAGAGAGGAGGGGAGAGAAGGTGGAGAAAAGATATGAGAGAGGGTGGAGAAAAGAGAATAGAGAGGGGAGAGAGTGTAAAAAAAGTAAGAGTAAAATAATAATTGGATAGTCAGTACGCTCTTTTACTGTTCTAAAAAATAATCTCAGTAACTTATCTAAAACTTTATTTTTAAACTATAGTTTGGTCTAAAAACTTTTTAGACAAATATATCTGTTTATTTTAAAAAAAATTAAACTAAAATTCTTTTAAAATCTTAGTTTTTGGATAGGTTCGAAACACACGCTATAAACCCTGAACCAAGCACTTAGAATTCAAAATTTGAGTTCATACCAACGGGGGTTAGTCCGAGTGGTAAGCGGCTCGATATCGCTTAAGCGAGGTCTCGAGTTCGAGCCTTGGCGAATGCAGAAAATCCCCGTTGGGAGACTCACCCACCATAGCCAGGTGCGCGACGCGGGTCGGATCCGGATGTAGTCGGGGTAAAGCTCCGGTGAATCGGGTGGGCAACAAAAAAAAAATTTGAGTTCATGAGTTACCAGGTATCCCTTTGAAATATTGCGAGAAAATAAGTTAATGAAGACTTTTTGCAAAATAAAATAATAGTCACAGGATTTTGTGGGTATTGTGAATTAATTATTTTCAAATTTGATTTCTTATAAATGATTTTTTTAATTAAATTATTCGTTATTATTCAAGAGAGGTTTTTCTTGACCTTCAAAAGATTCAAGAGAGTTTGAAGTATTTACTTGTATCTCCAATTATTCCAATATTGCCATGTAAGTTAACTCTAAGTGGCTTAAATTATCAGTGTTGGTCTTTTTATTAGAATAGATATCTATATTTAATATATAATAATATTTTAAATAAAATTATATTAAATAAAAAAAGACTTATGCTAAGAAGAAAAGACAACTTATGTATAACTCTATATAATTTTAAAAACTCATTCTCACCCCATTTCCACTATTACTCCCACCTCTCAAAATTCTGTGTCTCAAACAAGCTTAAGTGGCTTAATTAAATTTTTTTAGACAAAAAATTTTGATAAATTTTTTGTTTAAGATTACCCCTAACTATTTTAGAAATATAATTAACACTCTAAAATATTTAATAATAGAAGTAACACATTAATATATTATCGTGCAATTGGTCCTAAGCTAATTTATCCCTACCTTCCGTTATCTTTCATACCATGTTCATCATCTTCATCATACCAAAGCAGCATCTGAAAGGTTCCATGGCTCCCTTCCATCGGACTTAAAGCTTCAACCACGCGATTCAAAACAAATCGCTTTCATGCAGTTCATCATCTACTTATTTTATTTCTTCCATCATTGAACAAGATGCAACCTTAGACCTCTTCATATCTGCCTCCTCTCTCCCTCCCTCCTTTCCCGCCTTGCCGATGTCAACTCCATCACTCACCTCCTCCTCCACCAAGTTCAAAGTCATGAACGTCTTGTTGGTGTTGCTCACCACCTTCTCCAACAAGTTCGAAGTTGTCAATGGTGAACGTCTTATTCTTCATCTCACTCTCTCCAAATTCCCACGACCCACTCCTCATTGACGCTTTGAGAGCCTTCCACACCGTGAATGATTTCCAGATCAACACCCTCTTCCCATATATTTTTTTAGGTCTCCATCTTCTAAGAACTACTGTCATTGGCTACAAGCCTTGCTACAACTCCCCTATCGTAGCTCCAGCAGAGCTTGTGGCTAATGACAGAATCGATTAATATTTCGAGTCAAATTTGTCAATATGATCTTTTGGCTTGGGAAATTTCTGTGTATCAAAATGGATGTTTTTGAGATAGTAGATTTTGGCCTTCACTCTCAAGATTTGTTCTTTATTTTTCTTTCATGTTTTTTTTTTTCATTTGAACGAGTTTAGTTGATTTGGTTCTTGTTGAATTAACAAGATTTTTTCTTAATGAATTTTTGGGTTGTTTGAGGAAGAAATGGGTGAATCTATACTTATAATTTTTGCTGAGGAAGATCTAGGGAAACGATGAATATGGGAACTTCGGAAGGAAGGAGCTCTTAGAATTGAGAGGGGGGAAAGTTCTGATGGAAGGGAACTATGGAAGCTTTCATATGCTGCTTTAATACGATGAATAGTATATGAGAGAGATCAAAAGTTAAGGATCCTTTAGTTTAAAGTGTCAACTGATCCATTTTTAATAAATTAAGGTACCAATTACATCTTTTAATACTTATATGATACTAATTATACTTCTAAAAATAATTTAAAATGCCAAGTACACCTTAACCCTAAAATTTTAGTATTTAATTTAGCAAGTTTGGTGCGAGTTCTAAGTTTTTTGTTGGCTTCATTGACTTCTTTTTGTTGTGATGATTAGGAGTATATTGATAATAGGAGTTAATCTCTCTAAAGAGAAAAGATATTAAGGGGAACTGGTTTATTTCACATATAGGGTTCTTAATTATTTTATTAACTTTTGGTTTTAGAAAAAGAAAAGAAAAGAAAAGGAGAGGATCTTGATTTTGTAGATAACATGTCAGCTTTCAGATTTAAATATTTTACTTGATATGAATTGAAGAATTAAAGTACTTGAATTTTTTATCACAAAAAAAAAGTACTTGGACTTTCACTGATTTCATTGGTAGCTAAATTAAATCAGCTGTTTTGCAAAACTTGATTTGAGAAAAAGTTGTACACAATATGGCTCACATATTGATGATTGACATGAAATATTTTTTAAGTAAACCATCAGAAATAATGACTAATTCCCTCACTGTAAATTTTTTGAAGAAATTTTAGTACTAGTCATAAGACCTTATACTACTATAGATTGAACTCCTGATTAGATGCTTAAAGAACCTAATTAAGTGCTAACTATATTAGGCCTCATGGTTGATTGACATGAAATATAAATAGTAGCCAAGTGACCAACAAAATACTCAGTCACCATTAATTTTGTTCATAACTCATAATTAATTCCTATCGTATTTATATGTACAAAATTCTATACAATATTCACCTCACCTGGGTCCGCCACAGAGAAGGATCAGAATGCAAAAGAATGTAGAAAATTATGTCATTTTTGTGTTCCTACCAGAACAAGACTGTAACCAACTCTGATGTACCTGAAAATAAATTAAGCCAAAATAAACAAACTTCCCGATTAGGCTGTAACCAACTCTGATGTACCTGGAAATAAATTAAGCCAAAAATTAAAAAAAAAAAAGAAAAGAAAAGAAAGAAAGAAAGAAAGAAAGAAAGAAAGAAAAGGGATTCACTTTGACAAATAACTAACTAATCACAATCCTATGGATGAATGTGTTATATACTATACGTGCCTATCCTTCTGTGGGCGATGATGGCCACGATGGGCTTCTTGTTGTTGAGCTACCAGAAAGGCCAAGCCGTGGGTCACTCATCACATCCTGCAAAAGTTTTCTTAACAATTAAATTATAGATTCTTGCCGAAAGAATAATTATCCCACAGTCCTAAATCTAAATGTAAAAGTTAGCTAAGGGGTTTGTTATGGTCCTAAATGTAAAACCTTACTCCCATTTATTTCATAAATTCATCACATCCTGCAAGAGTTTTCTTAACAATTAAATTATAGATTCAGATAATAGTCTTGTAGTTTAGTAATATGAAAGTTCTCATGTAAAAGGCAAGTTATAAGTTTGATCTTGCTTATAATTTTAGGCTATTAGTGTTTACCCCTCTAATTTAAAAACAAAAATTAAATTATAGATTCTTACCAGAAGAATAATACTCACTCTGGATCTAAATGTAGAAGCTAGTTGAGAGGTTTGTGTTCATCGTAAAAGGAATGATGAACGAGAGAAAAAACCGATAACTCAAGGTTCAGTGCAATACTTTGTTCTATATTTTCATCTGCTGTTTCTGTTACATATATACACATATAGGATCCCACATTTGATGGGATTTACAGCACATAATCCGGAAATGATTCAATGAATAAAATCACAATAATATCTCCTAAAATCTCTCCTTCTCAATCCCTATGATCTCTCTCTCATTAATCTGAACATCTTCAACACTCCCCCTCAAGTTGGAGCATAGATATTTATCATGTCCAACTTGCCAATTAGATATTCAAATTTATCTCGAGTCAATCCTTTTGTAAGTACGTCTGCTGTCTGTTCTTTTGAAGGAATATACTTGAGATCAATTGTTCCTGCGTCAATCTTTTCTCTTATGAAATGTCTATCGATCTCTACATGTTTGGTTCTATCATGTTGGATCGGATTATGTGACATGTTGATGGCTGCCATATTATCTGATTGTAGTCGAATAGGTAGCTTCATTGGCATTCTTAACTCTTCTAGTACTCGCTTTACCTATAGACCTTCGCAAATTCCAAGAGCTATAGCTCTGAACTCAGCTTCAGCACTGCTTCTAGCAACCACACTTTGTTTCTTGCTTCGCCAGGTGACTAGATTTCCCCAAACATATGTAACATATCCTGAGGTGGATCTTCTATCATCTTGGTCACCCGCCCAGTCAGCATCTGTTAACATCTCCACATCTCTTTTTCCGGATTTTTTGAACAAGAGACCTAGCCCTGGGGAGCCCTTCAAGTACCTGAGGATCCTGTACACTTCATTCAGGTGTTTTTGTTTAGGGTCATGAGAGTGTTGACTCACGACACTAACTGCGTAAGCGATGTCTGGTCGAGTGTGAGATAAGTAAATCAATTTACCTACCATGCGTTGGTATCTCCCCATATCTACAGCTTTCCCTAGGTCTTCAGCATCACTTATCTTGTCAGCTCGTATAGGAGTATCACTGGGTCTGCAGCCAAGCATACCTGTTTCTTTTAAAAGATCTAGAATGTATTTTCTCTGTGAGATACTTATTCCTTCTGGAGATCTAGCAACTTCCATTCCCAGAAAATACTTCATTTTTCCTAGGTCTTTAACCTGGAATTCTTTGTTTAGGGCCTTCTTGATCCTGTCGACTTCTGCCGGATTATCACCTGTGAGAATAATGTCATCGACATATACTGCCAATATTACAATTTGTCCATGCAGGTGTCTGAAGAAGAGAGTGTGGTCACTTTGTCCCTGTGTGTAATCTTGAGCTTTAAGTACCTTAGTAAACCTTTCAAACCAGGCTCGAGGAGATTGCTTCAAACCATATAATGACTTCCTCAGCCTGCACACTTGATTTTCCTTTCTTCCAGGGAATCCAGGAGGCATTTTCATATATACTTCTTCCTTCAATTCCCCATTTAAAAAAGCATTCTTAACATCCATCTGGTGTAGAGGCCAGTCGAGATTAGCGGCTAGAGAAAAAAGTATCCTGATGGTGTTGAGTTTGGCTACTGGTGCAAATGTCTCGGTGTAGTCCATGCCATAAACTTGGGTGAACCCTTTCGCCACCAATCTTGCCTTGTATTTGTCCAGAGTCCCGTCAGCGCAATATTTAGGGGTAAATACCCATTTACAACCCACAGCTTTCTTTCCCTTGGGTAGCTCAACTACTTCCCACGTTTTATTACTTTCTAAGGCCTCCATCTCTGTCATTACTGCTTTTCTCCACTAAGGATTATCAAGAGCCTCATTTATGCTTTCTGGTATTTTGATCTGATCAAGGTGAGATACAAAAGCACAGTGTTTAGATGATAAGGCCTGATAAGAGACAAACCTTTCTATGGGGTGTCTAGTGCAAGATCTTTGTTGTTTTCTGACTGCAATGGGTAGATCAAGGTCTGTATCTTCTACCGGAGTCCCATGATCAGGACCTGCTCCTAGTTCAGATCCTTGGGTTGTGTCAGTTACTTGAGGAATATTACCTGTTATGTCCATGTTCCTACGAGTGTAGACTTGTCCCCACCTATTGGTATCTCCCCCTGAATTAGTGTCTTCCTTACTTAGTTCCACATGTACTGGTTCTTCAAGGAGATAGATTCGATCAGGTTCAGAATATGTGGGTATAGGTTCAATGTCTGTGGTTCAATGGGTAGATCAAGGTCTGTATCTTCTACCGGAGTCCCATGATCAGGACCTGCTCCTAGTTCAGATCCTTGGGTTGTGTCAGTTACTTGAGGAATATTACCTGTTATGTCCATGTTCCTACGAGTGTAGACTTGTCCCCACCTATTGGTATCTCCCCCTGAATTAGTGTCTTCCTTACTTAGTTCCACATGTACTGGTTCTTCAAGGAGATAGATTCGATCAGGTTCAGAATATGTGGGTATAGGTTCAATGTCTGTGGTTCAATGGGTAGATCAAGGTCTGTATCTTCTACCGGAGTCCCATGATCAGGACCTGCTCCTAGTTCAGATCCTTGGGTTGTGTCAGTTACTTGAGGAATATTACCTGTTATGTCCATGTTCCTACGAGTGTAGACTTGTCCCCACCTGTTGGTATCTCCCCCTGAATTAGTGTCTTCCTTACTTAGTTCCACATGTACTGGTTCTTCAAGGAGATAGATTCGATCAGGTTCAGAATATGTGGGTATAGGTTCAATGTCTGTGGTTTGATATGGAGATATAGGTTCAATGTCTGTGGTCTGAGGTTCTCTCCAAATCTCCCCCTGAACCGAGGCATAAAAAGGAATTGTTTCACGGAAGGTGACATCACAAGTAATGTAGAGACGTTTAGAAGTGGGATCAAAACATTTGTAACCCTTTTGGTTCCCAGCAGGCCCTAGGTAAATGCATTTGACAGCTCTGGGATGAAGTTTAGGTGAGTGATGTAAGTGAACAAAGGTGGTACATCCAAAGACTCGCAAAGGTAAGGTATTCATGAGGTATGGTTTGTTAAAATAGTGGTGGAGGACTTGGAGGGGTGTTTGAAAAGATAATGGTTTGCAAGGCATTCGATTGATTAGAAAGGTAGCTGTGAGGATAGCATCATCCCAATGGTAGGTAGGAACGTTACTGCTAAACAGGAGAGCACGAGCAGTTTCTAGGATATGTCAATTTTTCCGTTCAGCGATCCCGTTTTGTTGAGGGCTGTGAGGGCAAGAGCTTTTATGAATAATGCCGTGGGCTTTGAGAAAGGTGGAGAGTGTATGATTGAAATACTCGGTACCATTATCCGAATGAAGGGTTTGAATTTTTGTGTCAAATTGAGTAAGGATCATATTATAAAAATCAATAATCGTCTGACAAACGTCGGTTTTATCTTTTAAGAGAAAAACCCAACTGACACGGGTATGGTCATCAATTAGGGTCATGAACCATTTTGAGTGGGTGCGATTTGGAATACGGGATGGACCCCACAGATCACTGTGAATAATGGAAAAAGGTTTGGACGGCTGATAAGATTTGCTGGGAAAAGAGGTGCGATGATGTTTTGCCAATTCACATGAGTCGCAATAAAAATCAGAATTATCCTTTGAGCAAATAGATGGGAACATCTTACACATATAATGAAAATTAGGATGTCCTAGTCTTTTGTGCCATAATTCCAGGTCACTAGTTCTAGGGAGAGACACCTTATTACAGACAGATAGAGGCGGATGGTGACACTCGTTCAAGTAATAGAGTCCATCAAGTTCCTTAGCAACACCAATCGTCGTCCCCGTGAGCAGATCCTGGAAAACACAATGAGTGGCAAAGAAATCAGTATGACATCGTTCTCGCTTATTTAATTGGCTCACAGATAATAAGTTGCATTTTAGCTTAGGAACATGTAGCACATCGTGAAGGGTGAGGGTAGCTGAAAGTTTAATAGTACTACTACCAGCTACTAGGGAATCAGAGGCATCAGCAATTTTAACTGTGAGACGGGACTGGGCAGGTTTATAAGTTGAGAACAATGAAACATCGTCAGTCATATGATCAGAGGCGCCTGAGTCAACTATCCAACAAGGGCCGTTAGTCTTACCTTTGATAGTAGCCAGGGCCTTAAAGAAATTACCTCTTTGTACCATACTAGCTGTGTGTGGCTGTTGACGGGTCTTATTCTCAAGTGCAGTCAACCTCTCCAAAATAAGACTGATTGGATCTGGTCCTTGAGATGGGCTAATGTGCATTGGGCTTGCAGGAAATGGGCTTGCGCTGGGAAGGAGAACGCGTGGTGGGCCTGGGGGTGTTGGACCTGCAGGGAATGAGTGGGCGCTGTTCATTGGGCCTGAGGGCATGAGTCCATGTACTGCGCCGACTGGACACGAGCTCATCTCTTCTGCACTTGAGGTTTCAGCCAGATGCCCCTTCGGTCGGCGAGGTTTTGGCTTCCAATCCTGAGGTTTGCCGTAAAGATCCCAGCAGGTGTCCTTGGTGTGGCCTGTTTTCTTGCAATGGTCACACCTTGGGCGTTCTCTCCTCGGTCCAGAATCTACAACCCGAGAGGCAAGAGCAGAGGCTTCAGTGGGCGGTGGCCGAGGAGCTCCATGGATGACGAGCATGACGGAGCGACGAGATTCTTCATCTCGCAGTAGAGCAAACGCCTCGCCAACGGAAGGTAGCGGGATTCGGCTGAGAAGGCGTCCACGAGCATCATCGTAAATTGCGTCAAGACCAGCGAGGAATTCGAACAATCTTTCCTCCTCCAAGGCCCGACAATATTCAGCAGCATCGTCGAGGTCTTTCCAGATGCGATGCTGTAGGAGATCTATTTCCTGCCAGAGTGATGATTTCTCAAGGTAGTAGGTATTGAGTTGTCGGTTACCTTGCTTAACTGTCCAGATTCGTGCCCGTAGATCAAAAAGCAGAGAGGCGCTTGGTCGTTTTCCGTATGCTTCTTTCACAGAGACCCAAATGGCTTTGGCGGAAGTGAGAAACATAAAATTGCGTCTGACGGCAGGGAGCATCGAATTGAGGAGCCACGCGGCAACCAAGGCATTGTCAGATTTCCATCGCCTGAGAATGGTGACATCGCCCGTAGCAGGTTGATCGTGGTGGATGAAGTCAAGTCGGTCCCGTCCGTCAAGAGCAAGGAGCATGGACTGGCTCCAATCAAGGTAGTTGTCGCCGGTGAGACGTTCCGGCACGATGATGACGGTTGATCCTTCAAGACCAGCAACTTTGGTTGAGTGAGGACGTGACCCACCGTCGGACGAGACGGTGCCGTCGGATTCAGCGGTGGAAGGGTGGACAGAACTGACCGCTGGCTCTGATACCATGTTCATCGTAAAAGGAATGATGAACGAGAGAAAAAACCGATAACTCAAGGTTCAGTGCAATACTTTTTTCTATATTTTCATCTGCTGTTTCTGTTACATATATACACATATAGGATCCCACATTTGATGGGATTTACAGCACATAATCCGGAAATGATTCAATGAATAAAATCACAATAATATCTCCTAAAATCTCTCCTTCTCAATCCCTATGATCTCTCTCTCATTAATCTGAATATCTTCAACAGTTTGTTGTGGTTCCAAATGTAAAATCTTAATCAACTTTGTTTCCCAAATTTATAATAGTTTTTCCAAACTATCATTATTGATTGTATATTGTATAAAAGGGCTTACATTAAAGAGAGTAGCTTCTAATAAGAATGATTAAGTGAAGCATTTTAAAGGAATCAACACATATTTGTTTACAAATAACTAACTTAATTAATTTTTTTAATCTCTGTAAATTAGTTATCTATTATCTTCGGTCCTAAATATATGAGCTGAACAAAGGGTTCGCTTTGATCCTAAATATGAGATCCTAATCCACTTTGCCTCCCAAATTTATATTTTAAGCCAAAGTATCCCTATTGATTGCATATATTAAGGGGCTCTCAACCAAGGGGTAGTTCCAATGCACATGATTAAAGAGAATAATTTAGGGAAATGAAGACAAATTTGTTATAAATAATTAACTTAACTAATCTTCTTATATCCACAAATTAGTTATATAGTTCTTATATTGAAGACTGGAGGTACTAACTTCTACATTTAAAACAGAAGGGAGTAATAGTCAAGGATGTCCGGTTGAAAATCTTAACTATCATTATTTTTATGTTTATCCTAAAGTCAAATATAAGATTAAAAAAGTTGGCAGCTGGTTATAACCTGTTGTATGGAAGCTTGACTGTTGCTTGGGGAAGGCCCAGTACTGGCAATGCCACCTAACAAGATGCCACTAGGGTGTTCATCAGCAAACTCTCTCAATTTAGTGAGCTCTGGTAATATTACTTTGCAAAGATCTGGTCTATCTTTGCGTCTGAGTTCTGCACATTTAAGTGCAAGCTTTGTGAAGATCAAGGCCTGCTCTATTGGCCAATCAGGCACAGATGGGTCAAGCATATCCTCATATATGTCATTCTCAAGAGCTTCATCTACAATATGTGCCAACCCCATTGGAGGCTTGCCTGTTACTAGCTGTAGAAGCATAATCCCAAGAGAATAAACATCAGATTTCACTCCCAACATTCCTGTTTGTTGATACTCTGGATCAATGTAACAGAATGTCCCCGCCGCTGCAGTCATCCAACATTGTGTTACATTCTCGGCAACGGCAGGCACCAACCTAGCCAATCCGACATCGCTTATTTTACTTACATAGTTATGATCTAGTAATATGTTAGCAGGTTTAAGATCGCGATGTACTAAAGGTTCGGGCTTGATTTGATGCAGAAACAGTAGGCCTGTGGCTATTTCCGCGGAGATTCGGAATCTGTACTGCCATGGAAGAACACAATCGTGATTTCTCTTCCGAAATAGACAATCTTCTAGGCTTCCATTAGCCATGTATTCATAAATTAGTATGCCATATTCTGGACATGCTCCTAGTAATAGTACCATGTTGGGATGGCGTATGCAGCTAAGTATGTCTACCTGTAATCACAAGAAAGCTAAGTTGTGATGAAGATATTGTATGTTGTGAAATTTAGTTAAGTGCTTTACTTTTTTCACAAATAGAATTACTCATGCTCACTGCTTGGTCACCTCTTGCTGAAACTGTGCCCTCCCTTGAGCAGCATCGGGTCGAAGAACCTTCACGGCTGCTGGCGTATGATCGAGATAACATTTGAAGACCGGGCCATAGCCTCCTTCTCCAATTTTCTTAGACTCTGAGAAATATTGCGTTGCTGATTCAATCTCTTCAATACTATATTTCCTATATCTTCCATCAGTTTGGGTTAGGTTATCCAATAGTTTTCTAATTCCTTCTGCTTCTTTCAGTGCTTTCATTTCAACACTTGCTCTTTTATGAGATTCCAATGCAGCTATTTTCTTAGCTGCTTCAGCTGTTTCCATGGCCGCCTTACCCCTCGCTTTCTCTTTCTCCGCAATTGCCAGCGCAGCTTCTTGTGCTAATCGTTCCTCTTCTAACTTCTTCTCTTCCTCACGCCTCCAGTTGCTCAACTCCATTAACTGTCACAATTGAGAGAGTAGAACCAGTTGGAATCCACACATAACCCAACATAAGTAAATAAATAAAGTTTTAGTGTAATCATACCTTTTGTTGTGCTGTAAGTGCTTCTCTGCATGCTACACTGTACATATCCATTGTTTGCTTCAACTCAAGCTTCAACCTCCTCATATCAGTTTCAACTTCTTCCTACATATTCAAGCATATATAATTAAGAAAGTGGACATCATCAGATGACAGGGCTTGAAAAGTTCTTACTCTATTGTCCTCTAAGTGTGTTTGGATGCTCCCCAAAATCACTGATTTGAGAGAAAACCTAGGTTTTGGAAAAAACAACCTGAACACTCAATATTTTTCACAATCTACAAATTTTGCCACCAAAACCATGGTTTTGGTATAAGCTGGGAAAAACAACTTCTAACAATCTATTCCAATAATCAATTTTTGTTTTACACAATCTATTCTTAGAAGCTAATCCAAACACACTCTTAATCTAGAGGATGATGATTTAACTAACTGATAGAAGACAATCATTGTGCAAGCATTGTATTTTGACAGATAACTAATAAGTGAATAAGAAATTGTTATTACCATGTTCTGAGATGTATATGAAAATGATGTTCCATCCACATATTGTGAAAATGACACATCTGGTGAAGTGGGATCCATGGGCCTGTAGCCTAAAGGAGTTGATGCAAAGCTACGATCTGAGCCTACTGAAATGCGTGGTGTATCATCCATATAATCATAGAACACAGAGGATGGTCTAACACTGCTTGGTCTGCCTGAGCTTATAAATGATATGTCTGATTCTGAATCTGCATAGTCTACACATGACCTTCCACTCAAGCCTCCTCTTCCTCTTCCATATGCTGACCTGCTTCATCAATCAGAATGTCTAGTACTCTATTTCTTCATTGTTCAGACACACACACACGTGTGCATTTTAGTTGCTATGAAACTTACCTAATGGATTCATCTTGCCAGCTATGAGGTTTGATAGGTGTTTTGTCTGCAATATATATGCACAGATTTTCATATAATGAATACGCATTTAGAGCAAGACATGGTGGGAACAGAAGAAAACTAAATTTGATAGTAGAAAATTAACCTCGTAAGTGCGAATGTCTACTAGAGGGCATCTCAGGTTGACTCTCAATTTGGTTATTTAGATTCTGAATTTTACTCAGCAGAGGAGAGGAATGAGGAGCCGAACGAGAAGCATTTCGAACAGATGATATTTTCCCCTTAGATATGACATACACTGTGCAGAAATCTGGTGCCCCTTTGGATATGCCACTTGGTATATTCGATGACGTAAATCTACATGAAACTTTAGAAATCACTAGTAATAGCTGTACAATAAAAAACTAAAATCATGTCCTAGACAAGTTAATTTATTTACCTAATGAATCCGTGCCTTGTAGTCGCCCCGAGCACCAAGTTCTCAATTGCAGCATAAGAGACAAATTCTATTACTGCTTTCACAACATCAGCGTCTTCAAGTAGAATATCAAGGCATTTTATCTAAGAAAATGTATAGAGTCAGAGAAATAAACTCCAAATAGAAGAAGTTGTGAAAGTGAAACCTACATCTTTGCGAGTACAGAAGCAATGGAAGGTAAGAAATAGATCCTTGGTAGTTTTATCAAGTTGGTGCCTTTGTGGTGATGCCGTTAGATTGCCAGCATTATACATTATTGATTGGCATCCTCCGTCTGCATTTGACCAAATGCTGAAGGTTAAAATCATTCAATGCAACCTAAGGTGGTTAGATTGAGCAGTAAGAGGCTAAACACCTAATACAAGAACTTATGTTGCACTTTCTATGCATTCCCTCTATATCTCCTCACAGTTTTGGACTTTTGGTCCACAATAAAGGGTGTTTGTTCTTTTTTCAATTTTTAATAAAATACTCCCTCTAGTCCTTATTATAAAGACCTCTACTTTGACCCAAAGAAAGGGGGGCATCTGCATGTTTCATAATATAATATGTTTTGTCTAAACCATTATTTTTTCTACCTAGTATTCCCAATTAATTATAAAACTTTCTAATTAATTGATCAAACTCCTCTAACTAGTGACTTTTATTGAGGATAATTTTAATATTTTACCAGAAATAACTAATTTTAACTAGGTTCATTTATTTATGTAAAATTATTATCATGTGATTATAATAAGGACCAGAGGGAGTACTGTTTGTGAGAAGATATAGAGAAAATGCTGTGAAGAACATAGCCAACTAAACACCCCTTAAGATCTTGAGCTTGAGCGCTACAGCTTGACCATTTGGTACTTGGGAAAGAACTATGTTAAAAAGTTTCTCCCGATCGAAACAAATATAGATAGTTGATAATATCAAATGTCAGATAATTTGTTATTGAAAAGCTACTAAGGGATCAAACACCTCATAAGTTTAAGCTCCATGGATAAAAAGAAAACATTACGTTAGAAGAGTTTTCTCTCATTGAAATTTGACCTGACTCAAATTCGAATTAGTGAGTAACACCAATTTGTTATGAAAAAAAACTACTTAATTCAAGTAATAACCAAGTAAAACAACAAGCTTTATCTCACCTCTTTTATATAGATATTATGACACCATTGTACTTCCTCTTCCTATTTTTAGAGTACTCAATACACTCTATATTATTTCATCTACCCTCCTCGCCTCTAACAGCCTTCTTTGTATATGTCCAAACTACTTATAACGATTTTCTACAATTTTCTCTTAAGTAATAACCAAGTAAATGAAAAAAGATTGCCTAGAGAAGACCTTTCTCTCATTAGAATTTGCCTCAACTTGAATTCAGATTAATTGATAACACCAGGTATCAAACAGCTTGTTACGAAAAAAACTACTCAATTCAAGCAATATGGCATGAAAAATTAACCACATACTGGAACTAGGAGCCGATGACTTGTGCGAAACGTGGATTAGAATAACAGTTTGGCCTCTAGTGAGGAGACTTTCAGCAGCCCACTTGAGAGCATGTTGGCTTCCTTTATCCTTATCAATAGCAACAGCGACAAGACCATTTCCTCCTCCCCCTCCCTTTCTAATCCCTGAAGCCTTAGGGTTTGGAAACCACATTCTCTATGTAATCACCACGGCAACAACAAAAAAGAACTGCGAATCATTTATCCAACATTCATATGATATATCCCCCACAATTCTCTATTTACTCTTGTGCATTGTTCTTCTTCTTCGTACAAGGAACAAAAGAAATGTGTTGGGTTCAATCGTAGTTGTCTGATAAATTTGTGACTTCCGACATAGCCTCTCCGAATATGAATCTTTTACTGAATGTGGAAAACAATTTATAGAAATCTACCCCTGATTCATGGATGATCAACCAAACTTTTCTCTTATTGTCCCCTTTAAGGCAAACGTTAGGGAATGCGCGGCAAAATAACATTGCCATTAATAGGAAGCTCACGGTTGCTTGCCTTCGTATGGGGTCAATTAATAATTACTGGCTCAGATTTGAAAAATAATATGGAATAATATTTTTTTTTTGCATTTATTTTTTAAAAAATTTATCATGAGTTATTTATATAACTAAAAAAAAAGCTCACGCATTGCTATTTTATTTAATAAAGAAAAAGACAGAAAAAAAACAATATGAAATTCAAAATTTTAAATATGGATATGAATTTGTAAAATAATAAATTAGTCACAAATACTAATTTATCTTTTTAAAATTTAGAGGAAATGAAAATTGCCTTTCTTCATTTTTTTTCTTTCTCTATCTTCCCTCTTCCTTACAAATATTTCTTGTTCCTTTTCCCCTTCCCTCTTCCTTCTCTCTCGGCGTCCCCGGACAAAAGTAGCAAGAGATAAAGGCAAAACAGCAACGACACGAGAAGAAGAGAACAACGAAGATGGCATAGAAACAGATCTCGTCTCGGTCGTGTTCCTCCGTTTCCATGACTTCCTATCTTCTAGTAGAGACACCGTTCTCAATCCTTTAAGGCGAGGAGAAGAGAACAGCGACAACGGCACATAAGCACATCTCGTTTCAGCGCTTGAGCTTTGATGCTTTCCCTAACGACATCATGCAGGTGCTGCTGTCATCACTAGACTTGGACCAGCTCTCTCGCGAATCAACTTCTTTGTCTCCTGCACTTCTCTCAGAGATTTATTCCCATCTGCCACTCCACCACCTTTGGTCTCTATCTCAGGACCTAACATCACCGTTCGCAATCGCCTCATCAAGCAAGCTGCTTAGGCTTACCTCCAGCCAATGTCTTCTTCCTCTACTAGCTCATCCTCCTCCTGCTTCCTTCATTTTATTTCATTTTGTTTTGTTTAACCAAATAGAATGTTTATCGCCAATGGTTTTGATAGAGAGAGAGTGAATTTATTTTCAAGGGCTTATTATTGATCGAAGAAGTTGTAGGTTTTGCCTTCTTGTTTACCACTTCTGCTTTATTTGGTTCTCTTGAGGCTATTAATTCTTCTTTTCTGGGATCATCTTTTGTCAGCATGTAATGTAATTGTTATCATAGGCAGTCTAATTTTTGGTAAATACCATATTAATGTTATTAAAAAGTATTGTTAGTAATAAAAGCTATGATTAAAGATTATTGGTTTTATTTATTTAAAACAGTTGTAAACTCTATTAAACAAATAGTAATTGACCTAAGTAATCACTTGTAATTAAGTTGTTTAACGGAATAGTAAATATCTTATCCAATATGATTAAAATCATTACAAAAATTATAAATCACATTAGATGAGTAGTAATTGACTAAAGTAATTCTTACAACTAAGTTATTCAATGGAGTAGTAAATATCTTATCCAATATGATCAAAATTATTACAACAGTTGTAAATCTTATTAGACGAGTAGTAATTGACCTAAGTAATGTATTGCATCCAAAGTAACTTTTGTAAAAAATTTCGCTACGGTAGTAAAAATCAATACAAAAGTTATAAATCTTATTACACGAGTAATAATTGACCCTAATAATTATTTGTAACTAAGTTATTAAATATAATAGTAAATATCTTAACTAGGATGGTTATAATCATTACAAAAATTATAAATCTTATACATAATGATAATGAGAGGGGGCACTTTTATAAGCAATTTTGTCATTTTTCTAAAAATTTTGAAAGTACATATTGGTGCTTTGTGACCAATCTGTCTTTATATCCTATTTAGAATTTTCATTTTTATAAGGCATTTTTTTGTTTATTTTACAAAAGATACCGATCAAAAATAGGTGAAATTTTTATTTCTCTTAAATAGATATTAATATTAAATTACTCTAAAACGTTAGTTGTTTTGAATCGTATTCGAATTACGTTTCTAGTGAGTTTGCTTTCAAGGGCCCATTGTTATGGGTACGAGATTACCATTTCTCTTAACCCATTTAATATTTTAAAATCACTAACTAATATTTATACACTTAGACTCTTGCTTCTAAATAATGTAGGACTATTTCTTTAATACACATAGATTTACAATAGAAAGAAAAGAGACTGAGAAGAGAGATAGAAAAAGTATTTTCAATTATATTCAATCAATCAACAAGCTCTCTATAATAAAAAATCATAAGACTATTTATAGACCCTATTTTTTGAGTATAAATTAGATAATATTTTCTAACTGAAAATTTATAAACTAATTTAAAATTAGAATATTATATTTAAGAAACATAGTATCTATTAGATATGTTAAATTTTGTTGATAATATATTAGTTTATTATTTTTCTTTTCTAATTATATTAGTTTATTATTTCTCCTTTCTAATTTTCTTGCTTGCTAGGAGCATAAATAAAGTTGAGAAGATAATGCTGTCTAATATGTATATTATTCCCCCTTTACTTCCTCCCGCTAAAAATATATTAATTTAATTTCAACTGATTTGATTAACATCAATCATCAAATATCAAGTATATTTCTAAAAGTTGAATGAATTACTACAGTAAATTACGATCTAGCTTGTACAATAGTTGATGTAGGACCCGTTTTCTTTTCTTCTATTTTTTTATACTATTTTAATGAATCTTTTATAAAGCCTAGTCTAAACAAAAGTCACTTTTTAAAATAAAAGAGTTGTTATTTATATATTCAATATATATAGAGATAAAAATTCTAAAGTAAAAAGCATTGATATAGATGGATTGGCTTGCCATATGTAGTGTGAACCTTCTCAAGATTTATCCCATATGCTATGGGCCTATTTAGCAAGGTATCAAACTATAATTTTATAATTTTAAAAGGGTTTTTGATTTAAATCTTAGTTTAAAAAAATTTTAAAACAAACAGTCATATTTATCTATAAGTACTTTTGGGCAAAACCATAGTTTAAAATCATAATTTTGAATAAGCTATTAAAACTAGCTTTTTAAACAGTAAAAGAGCTTATGGACTATCCAATTACTATCTTATCCCTACTTTTTCTTACACCCTCTCTCCTACTTTTTCTTACACATTCTCTCCCCTCTCCTATTTTTTCTTACACCCTCTCTCCTCTCTCTTCTCTTTTCTCTACCTCTCTCCTCTCTCTTACTTTTAATTAAATCATACCATTTTTGGTAATTTATTAATATAAAAAGTCATTCTAAAAATAACTATCCAAACACTTATTTATTCAAAACCACTTTTTTTCCATAAACTCTTCTCTAAAAGCCCTTTTTCATAAGTTGTCCATAAACCCTTTTTTTTCATAAGCCCTTTTTTAAAATCCTATCCAAACAGCCCTATATATAGATTTTTGTTTTGGTCTCTTGTCCCGTTTTATACCAAAAGAACTAGTAAATAAAACATGTTTTTTTAGATTTTTAATTTGCATTGCATGCATATAATAAATTTTAGAATAAAATAAGTTGTTTATATTTAAATATGAATGCACAACAAATTCTAAAATAAAATAAAAAAAAAGACACTAAAAGACTTTTTGAAATTCAAAAAAATAAAAAAAAAATCTGAATTTTAAAAAAGACAAATTGGGCAGGAGGCCTAATCTGTCATTTATAAATTCCTGTGCAGAATTGTAAATACTGTTATGAAAGTTATAAATACTATTGACAGAGTTGCAAACAGTCCTTTACAAATTTGAGGCAAAAGACGAAATTATATTTTTTACAACTCTGCCAATTATATTTACAACTCTTATAATGGTATTTGTAACTTTGCTAATAGTATTTACAACTCCGCCAATGGGATTTGCAACTCCGCCAATAGTATTTAGTCTCTGCACAGAAATTTACAAATGACAGGTTATATCTTTTGTAAAATTCAGAGGTCATTTTTATCTTTTTGAATTTGAAAAAGTCTTTTTCCCTAAAATAAATTATTTTTATTTCTATATAGATAAGTTTGTTACTTATCTCTGTCATTCAACTAATGAATGAAGAATTTGTACCCAAAAAAAAAAACTAATGAATGAAGAATTATTGCTTCAATCAAGTATATAACCAATCTAGTTTTTCAGCTTTGTATCATTTCAGGCGGTTCACTTAAATACAAACCACACGACAAAAGTAAACATACATAATCAGAGATAAAAGGTGAATGAATACATTGAAAAGTTTTTCAAATTACAGACAGTAAAAAATAATAAAATGTAATAGTAACAATATCATACACATATACAATCCTCATAAAGATATTATTGGGGGATGATTGCTCCTAAACTTCTATATTTATAAAATTTTTAATACATCACAATATTTACAAACTGTTAAGGATACCCCCAACATCTAAGCAGAAAGCATACATGTATATAAGAATACAAATGTGTTGAAGAAACTAATGCTTCTTAGTTGTTTAATCATCAAAATGCCTTCATCTTCTGATGAAAAAGCAAAATCCTTCAGTTCTCTGGGATGTCGCCAGACCCACTCACCATCCTCCATTCCCGCTCTATAGGGCCGAGAGTTCAGGTGACTTAATTGGGATGCAAAGCGGGAACAAAACTTCATCATGCCAACTTGACTGAAATATTTGAAGATAGAAAAAAGATTAAATTAGAATTATAAATTAATACTTCCTCTGGTCCTAAATTTAAGAACTAGATAATTATTTTATAAAGATTAAAAAAGTTAGTTAAATTGTTTATTCGTAATCAAGTGGATTGAGGTCTTATATTTAGAATCAAAATAAACCCTCTAATAGCTCTTATATTTAGGACCAGAAGAAGTAATAAACAACCTTACATTCCCATTATGAAGCTTAATTCCCAAATCACAATGGCATCATTCAAGAATGATTCCAGTTCCTGGACAGACACCTGCCTATATTCAGCCAGTGCCTATGGTTCCAATCACTCTTGCAGTTAATGGCAAATTATGGTTGACATTTATTGTTTATAACTTCACTTTAAAAGAATTCCATTGCTCCTATAACAACAAAAGAAGACTATCTTCTGGCAACAGAAAAATAAGGGCTAAGATAAATTTATCATGAATTTATAAAGTTCAAGGAAATGACATACCTTGTTACTGTGATGCATTAATCTGTATTAAACTCCGACTCATCATCTACAAGTTCTCGGCCCATGGTCTCAACAGGAAAGAGCATTACGCATATTCCTGAAACAAGGGCAACTATCACAAAGAGAAGCACAGCTGCAGTTTGATGACAATAATGCACTAAACCCACTGCCACCAATGGACATATCATTCCACCAATCCTGCCAACTGAGCTTGCAATTCCAACGCCAGTTGCTCTGACTGATGTTGGGTATATCTGCAGTTCACATAAATCTTGCAAATATCAAATTTTGATGTGGAAACAAGAATAACAAGAATCAGATGGAAAATTAATATCCAGTATCCTTCTCTTTATGTATTATACACTTGAAAATAAAGATCAATGGAGGGAAAACGAGATAAATTACAACACGATCATTTCTACCGCCTTTTACTACATCACAATCATCACTTAACATGATGTTACAAACTTAAATATCTATCTTCACTAATGAATCGTGACTATATGCGGTCTATGTTAGGAGAGTCAACTGGTGCAGGGATGATCATGGTCAATCCATAGTTGCTGTTATTGGATGACGGGTAGTTGATCAATGTGAAGTTTGAATCTGGATCTCATTAGAGTACATTATCTCAATTTAAAAGGGTTTGGTGAGTTCTATCTTTTTCATCATGGAGCTTACCCATGTTAAAAATCAATGCATAACCTCTTGAAGTATTTGCCATACAATCGGTTCTTTTTCCCTAATTTTACTCTTAGCAACTCCTATGTTTGAAGTAAAATGTTTTTTAACTAGACCACAAATAACAAATGTCTGGAAAAGCTCTATTAATATTTCACAGGGCAATCCACATCAATGTAATGCAAGTGAGGGGGACCTATGACAATGACAGAACAGACCCTGAATAATCAACTCATTTGCCAAGCAGAGTCTTGTGAAATCTTCCCTCTTTTCCCTCAATCACATCTTGACTCTGGAGAATAGTATCATATGACTTTTGATGCAATACAACACCTTTTATTATATAAATCCACATACTACATTATTAAAAGTTAAAATAGCTTACGGCACTGTAACTAATGTTACTGACGTAAATTCATGAAAGAAAACAACTGTAGAGTTCAGTTTTTTCATGGTGGTTGTGAATTTCAGGAGTGTGACAAAGGGCCTTCGGACTGAATATGCTGGGGGGTTTTTAAGTCCATTAATTTTACTTTCAATTTGTTTTTCTTTTACAAGTATTAGGAATTTATGGTCTAGCGAAAAGAAAAAAAGTCTTATCCAAGATGTAGGTCTTACTTTTCTACTTTTGTACTTGATCCTTGAGGACAAGGATCTTTTGTTCGGGGGAGCATATTGATATGTGGTAATAGTATTAGTAAGGGTAACTAATTAGGTAAATAGAAAAGGGGTAGTGGTCTATAAATAGGGTACTGGAAGTTGTATTGGGTGTCTAGTGAGTACATATTTTTACTGTTTACCCTATTCTCCCTTTTACGTCTATCAGTAATGGACCAAGGCCATTCCCGGGCTGCCAACACTTTTTGAGAACAAATTAATGGTAAATAAAAAGAAGTAGAACAAATTAAATAATAACAAAGTATGACAATCAGTGGAATCATAGCGAAAACTGGTCAAGACTCTGGATATGAATTATGCATTTACAATGAATATAACAAATGTCATTATCCTGATTCTATAACTTTTTTAAGGCCATTCTTATATTCTTTTAATCATATCAATTCCCTTCCCTTTGAATAAGTTGTTACCTCTGGAGCATATATGTACACAATAGTGAAGCTTCCTGTGATGCATATGCGAGCTCCAAACAGAAGTCCTGTTGTTAGACCTTCAGGCAGATGAAAAACTAGCGGTAGAAGGAAAATGCAATACACAAAGAGCATAGCTGACATTGAGGCCTTACGACCGATTTTATCTACTGCTGCGGCGGACAAGAGGAGCCCAGGTAGCTCTATTCACAAAACATAGTCATGCATCAGTTATCCATCTTCCTCCAATGATGAAGATAACTCTGAAATAAGTCAACAGTAATATCTAGAGTAAATATTATTCCCTTTGGAAGATGTCCAAATTACTTGGTCCTCCCACCGCTGTGTTAAAAGAATTTACTTCCTTCCTCTGAAAATAAAAGATGTACAACACCAACCTCCCTTACCCCCAAAAAGTTACGATTACACCTATTTTGATCAAAACATATGTAATTATCTTATATAACAACAATATTTATCTGATCAATATAAAATAATCACTTTCTAAATTCAGAATAAATTAAATTTATTTATTATTTTCAAGACAGAATTATATTATAATATCAAAATAAAATTTTATGAAAATACATTTATTACAGTTATATTTTCAATAAAAGAAATCAATACTATCCTTTAGGATATTTTGGCCATTGTTTGGCTTTGAGGAAGGTTTATGTTCTTTTTCAACAGCAACAAAAGTCTTATCATCCCCCTAAATGGGGTCAGCTCTATGAATTGCATGAAACCATTGTACTCTATCCAGAACCAATTCTTCTGATAAACTATTGTGTTTGTTTTCATAATAAGAAAATGTTTCTGCAATTCAAGCATCTCCTAGGGGAAGGAGTAGCAGTTCATCCTAATTTTAATACCTGCAAAACTAGCAATAAAAACATCTCTGTAGCTAACATCATTGATCTTCTCTGACTGCAATCCAGATGTGCATTTACTACGTCCATTGTTCCATTCTGAGGTCAGCAAAACAAGGCCGTAATATGAAAATGCATTACCAAAGAACACAACCCATAGGAGAAGGGTTGGCCTTGCCAATTTTGATGAAAGAAGCATTAAAAATGACGAAATTCCCCCAAAGTCAGTATACATTCCTTTAGTAGGTCCATTAGTATCCATTCCTTTAGTAGGTCCACCTTCATCTTTGGGTGAGAGTAAACTTGTTTCTTCTGTATTAATTATTTGCAGATCAGTTTGATTATCAGAAGTAATGATGCCAGAAGGTAGTTTTGTTCCATTCATTTTTGCTATCTTCTCCAAAATATTAACTGCATCAGAAGTTCTTCCCTTTAAGCATAGGTATCTTGGTGACTCAGGAGTCATTCTGTAGAACAGGAGGAGGAATAATGAGGGTAGGGAAGATAATGCAAGTACCCATCTCCAACCCAAGCTTGGCATGACCAACTGCAAGAAACATTGAATTAGAACTTATCTGCTCTAAGTTTGGTCATTCACATAAAATAAACAACCATAACAGTGTCTAGCTCAGAAATTTAGTCCTTGTAAGACTAAACACAAGTGAGTTAGATTGAGATGTAACCTTATAAACCTTTTGTCTAATTTGAAATAAAAAAAAAATATCATTGACATAGTATGAAGTCTCAATAATCAAGCAATTAAAAGTTCAATCCCGCATACCCTATTCTTCAAGTTAAATTAAATTCCAGCTAAGCTATAATGAATACTTTACTTTGTTAAAGCCTCAAGCTTAAAGGGTTTTTGAGTAAGAAAACATGTTAGAGGTGATAGAAATCCCTGTGAACAATTTAATTTTTTAGTTATATCCTACTACCTTTATTTCAAATGTAAAGCGTTTTTACCTAACACACATCCACCAAGAAAAGTATTTAGATGGTTAAGATTTAAAAGTTTTTCCAACTTTGCTCTTATTTAATGCATAGCGAATGGACCATATTAATGAAGCAGAGGAAAGTAATTTCAATATATTTCTAGGGTCAATTTAGGTAAAAAGATATTAATTTTCCTTAAAAGTTGTAAAAATGCCCTGTATATTGTAACAGAAAACTTTCAAAAAAAAAGTGCCTTGCATTTGAAACAACTGTAGTAGAATTTATGCACAAATTTATATTAGATATTTCATTAGTCCCTAATATCCTTAACTGTAATTTTGTTCCTAGAGTAGCCTTCCTTGTACCAATAAATACCTATTAATTTTGCCCCATTCAATACAACGACAAGAATTCCAGACATTTTATATAAGCTCTTTTCCCAGTGGGCTTCATTTTCTATTTTCCTTCCCAATTGTAACCTTCAATATCATTAGAATAGGGTTATTGTTATCTCTATTATAGGTTATATATAGAGTATGCTAAAGGAAATAAACCTCTTCAATGATAGGTTGTATAGGGTAGGTGTTGAGAAATACAAATATTCAAGCTGTAAATCCAGCTTGAGGGGGGTGTTGAGATGCACTAGTTTAGAATTAATTATTAATTAATTAATATTATATTTTGTTAGTTATTTAATTAATTATTTAAAAATAATTTTGAATATTATCTAGGATTAGATTTGAATATTAAATTATCATATCTTAAAAGAATAAATCTGCTATGTTAGGATTATGATAGATTCTAGGTTTAACCTATTAACTTATATTTTTGCCTACATAAAGGTCTATTTGTATGCTCATTCATTTAATGATTAATAATATGTTGAGACTTTTTCCCTCTACTTTCAATCCTTCAAATCTCCACATGGTATCAGAGCAGGAATATTAAATCTTGGTTCAGGTCTTGATGATGAAGAAGAAGAAAAAGGTCAAGCCTAAAGAGAAGGCACGCCTTCAAGTCAAGATTAGTTACATATGATGGAAGAGGATAACTTGAGTCTCTTCCTACAAAATCTCATAGGTTATGGGATTAGTTCATTTACCTCAAGTGAGGTTAGATTAGTGTGTAAACCCAAGTGGGTTACCATGATTGTATGAGCAAATTGCTCTATGATGGAAGAGGATAACTTGGGTCTCTTATAATAAGATATCATAGGTTATGGGATTAGTTCATCTCCTTCAAGTGAGGTTATATTACTGTGAAAACCCAAGTGGGTTATCATGATTGTATGAGTATGTTGCTATTGAATAATAGATATAATTCTTCATCACGTTCCTCTCTTGCAAATGTTTTTACCAGGCATCTAACAATGATATTATTCGTCAAGTTCGCAACTTTATCTTAAGATCCAGATTTAAGATTCAATCAACTTCAATTCAGTGGTCATTACTAGTTTAAGGATTCAAAGTTCTGATTCTTCTATAATGATGCTGCTCACATCCAAGCTGCCTCTCAACTTGAGGGGGAGTGTTGAGAAACATAAATATTCAAACTGTAGATCCAGCTTGAGGGGGAATGTTAAGATACACTAGTTTAGAATTAATTATTAATTAATATTATATTTTGTTAGTTATTTAATTAATTATTTAAAAATTAAGTTTGAATATTATTTAGGATTAGATTTCAATATTAAATTATCATATCTTAGAAGAATAAATCTGAGATGTTAGGATTATAATAGCTTCTAGGTTTAGCCTATTAGCTTATATTTTTGCCTATATAAAGGCTTATTTATATTTTCATTCATTCAAGGATTAACAATATTTTGAGACTTTTTCCCTCTACTTTCAATCCTTCAAATCTCCACAGTAGGCTATATTAATAGGCTCTCAATAAGTCATAATTACCTAGGCTATATTGAGTCATTTCTTTCTACAGTTATCAATGGCCATTTTCTTTCTACAGTTATCAATGGCCATTTTCTTTCTATTTGTCGCCCTCATTGCTGCTGAGATGAAACCATCTGCCATTTACTTGATTCCCTTATGACCTAAACACTTGGTAACCACCACAAAACTCACTGACTAACTTACGCACACAGACCAGATCACAGCCGGAATCCATACACAACACCTAAACCTTAATGTAACAAACTCCATGATGAGGCATGAGACAGTCTCTCTCCAGCAATTGCCAGCCCAAATCATGTTGTCAAAGGCTTCCATAAGGCTCAAGATATGCTTTTTCTTATACAGGGTCTTATCTGAGAGCTCTAGAAAATATTTATTTGTATCACATGGAGCCTAATATAGACAATGTAGTACGTATTCTAAGATTCTTTTCTTTGTCACCTTGTCTAAAAAAATAACATAACTTCTAGAAGTGACTAGCTGACTTCCCAAAAGTAACACCCTCAATCTTCTTCCACCTAGTCCCCAGTCCCCACTATTTGGTTTACACACCAGGGCGCCCACTGACTTTCTTACTAGTGCCTGAAATCTTCAATATACAATTCTACACTTCCAAAAGAAACACGACTATAATAGTTAAAAATAAGTCAAACACTAAAGAAGGAAACAAGCAACTTTCAGCAGCAGCTTAAGCACTAGCATTGAGAAATGTTTGCCTCCTTCCACACCGTGAAGAAAATTTGATGTATACATCTATTAGCATGCCCTCTTTTGGGGGCAAAATCCTTCAAACCAGGGAAGTAAAAGGAATACTTGATTCCTTGATCTGTTTTCCCACGATCTAATGTATATAATAGTATGATAGGACTGCCTTTGGGAACTTAGGAAAATAGGAGAAGCACCTTTTGTTGTTCAGAACCTTGACTTACCATTTGAAGAAAGAAATAGGGTAGCTGTAGGGTGGCTGAGGTTGAAGGCTATGAAAAGGTTAAATGGGAGACTGTGAGGGTCACTTTTTGGGTCTATAAATCACCTGCTGAGAAGGAGAAGGAAGGAAGATTTTGGGAATTGGCTTGGCCCTTTGGGGAGTGGAGAGTGCCAACATCTAGAATGTGGGCCAACCTATTCAGTTTAGAGTCTATTGTGTCCTTGTGTTGTCTGTTGTGCTCTGTTTTTCTTAGTTTGTAGTTGTTATTTTGATTATAGTTTATGTATTTTGGTGTAAGAGCCTTCCCCTTTCCCTTGTAATCTGTTTCTGTTATGCATTAATATTATTATCAGTTTAAACTCTTTGTTGCCTATTTCAAGTTTTAGTCTTGTTATTAGTTGTGTTTAGAGTGGGTCATAATATATAACAACTCAGTCACCTCAAAAATACTTAGCAACAAAAAGATGGGGTTAAGAGTTTACGATTGATAGATAGGGTAAGATATTTTAAAATTCCTTTTTACAAGGAAAATAAAAAAACTCACCCATGCAAGTGATGCTTCAAAAATTGTTCCAAGAGTCCAAAATGCAGAAAACACTACCATCCAGGTTCCTCTGCTGGGTGCTGGAACAAACTCCAGAAACCAAGATGCCAATACAGGCCCACCTCCCAAACCAACACCAACCATGCAACGAAAAATAACCAAAAATATATAACTAGGGGAAAAAGCACTCAGGAGACCAGCCATAGAAGTAATTAGCGCTGGGATAAGGAATCCCTTCCTGAAAGAATTGAAATAAATTAAACAGAACAAATTGAAAAGCAGATAATGCTGAATGACCACACCAAAAGTTGTATGCTGTTTAAGAAAACATTCAAACAAACTATTTTTCTAATCACTAAGCAAATAAGGGCACAGAAAAAGAGGGAATCGGCTTAAAATGGAGACAGTATTCGGTAAGATCAGAAAATGACTGGGCTCGTGCAACAAAAAACATATAATTTTAATAGATAATAATTGAACAATCAGCAATTACTCTTAAATAATTGCAACTGGCACTGTAAGGATATTAGGATATTCTATCATTAATGTAAATAGTATGAGATCGGATATTATTCTATTAGAGATATTATTCAGTCACTATGAGCCATTTATACTGAGGCTCATCCCTCCTGTATATATACCTCTTCTCTAATCATGAATATCCTATACTATTGAATATCCTAATGTCATTCCAGACACAATGAACCCATTTAAAAATTAATATAAGCCACTGGGAAGAAATTAAATTAACTATACCTTAAGGTAACAAACAATTAAAAGTTAAAATTTAAATAGATAAATCTATTAGTGTAAATGAAGAGATATTCGGCACATAAAAGATTTTAATAATATCATTAAAATCAAACATGATAACTTCTACTTTTCATGGGCATCGAAGTACTTCTTGAAACAGCACAATTGAAAGCAAACAATCAACCAACAGTCTTTTGCATTAAACAGAATCTTACACCAATGTTACTTTAGGGTGATTGTTAAGGACTGCTTAGTTCCAGAAATGAAAATGAAAAAGCGAGGAGGGAAAAGGACAGATTGTCTCTCTTTTCCATTTTGTTTTCTCTCCGAAATGTTTGAGAAAAGCAAAATTTTTCATCCTCAAAATTTTTGAATTTTTCCCATCAGCATCTATTATGCACAAGGCCATATCTTGCTTAATTCAAATACGACAAATGACAATTTTATCAAGTCTGACGTATACCCATGTTGAGTGTGGAAAGGCTTATGCAGTACTCAGACCCCCACATTCTTATTCTTGCAATTAATCACCAGCTTCTAAGCATTCTAAAAGAGCTTTTATTTCTCTCTGGGTGGAATTGAAAGACATCTTATTATTGAAATTTCAATAAAGGCCCCTGGTCCTTGACTGTAGTTAAAAATAAATTGAGTTGACTAAAATGCCCGTTTTCATAAAACATCACAGTTTCTTATTGTGTTACCTTGTTTTCCTGACTGAAACTCCACGTATTTCCATACTTTTGGTGTTTTCAATTTCCGACTGAGTTATCTTTTCCTCCCAACTGACACCCTATGCATTTCCAACCTACTGAAAACACCAAAGGTAGGATGGAAATACATAAAGTGTCAGCTGGGAAAAAAGGTAACCTAGTTGGAAACTTAAAAGTTACAGGCTTAAATTAAGTTTTTGTTATAAACTCTAATGATGACTATTGAAAATGCCAAAGATAAGTTTGAAACACATGGAGAATCAGATGAGAAAACAATATAACTCAGTAGGAAACTTTTAATGCTTTAATAAAAGGGCCATTTTAGTCAACTCAATTTATTTTAATTAATGGGTGGACTACATACTAAGAAGGAAAGGGAAAATACCTTCTTCCATGCTTATCTGAAACAATACCCCATGTGTAAGACCCGATTAGCATGCCAGCAAAAACTACACTAGTTATCATGTTCTCTTGGTTAGGGGAAAGACTCCATGCAGATTGAACTGCTGGGCCTACAACAGAGAGTATCATCATTTCCATTGCTTCAGCAATCCAACCAAGGCCAGCATAAGCAAGCACAATTAATTGGAATTTTCCAAATCCCATGGCTATTAGAGCTTCATCAATTGTGTAGCTTGGGCCTCCCTCTCCCATCTATAGTTCCAAAATAAATATATTTAGTACAGATATACAATTAAGCAGATATTTCCAAGTTCTAGTTATAATTGTATCAAGATTTAAAACGGAAAAATAAATCCAAATAATACATTTTTCATTAAAAAATTATTTAGAGAGAAAAAGAGAACAGCACTGGGGTGTCAGAATTCTCACAACATTAATTGTAGCTTAGGAAAAAGAGAAAGCAAGAAAAAAGTAGGCTCAGAAAAGTTCCCCAAATTATCTGCAAATATGACAAGCATACCCATAGTAAAATCCATAGGGATAAGTCCAAAGTAGACTCCAGAAAAAACTACCCTATACTAAATGAAATTTTCTACCTCACAGGTACCCAAGGTAACAATTCTAATGCTTTAATCTAATCAAATGCACCTGATGCCAGAAAAGGGGCATAAATCCTCCACAATGATTTGTGAGGACAAATCCTTGCTCACCAAACTTTTAAACACCCTAACGTACCCACCAACTTCATATAACCCCACTGTTAGACGCATGCAAATATTACTTTACTAATATTTGTTACTTTCTTTTATAAAAATTGTGTATTACATTGTTACTCTACTTATTCTTATATCAATAGTACACAAATGTAAAGCATAAGTCACTTGCAAATTCCTGTCCAGGGTTTCTTCTCTAGTTCTTTATCCTGTTCATAGTATTAAAGGCAGGGGTGAGATAAAGCTGGATGCCTTGGTGTATCCTGCCAGGAGTGTCCCTTCTCCAGAACTCATCCCGTGTTTAGGCCATAATTTTGGCCACAAGTCAGGTTGATGGCGCTTCTCACCTAAAGTGTATTAGATCAAGCGCTATTGCACTGCCTCAGCAACATCAAAGTGACTGAATACATCTCCAGCACAATCTTCAGCAACCGTCTGAATCCTTCTTAGGTTTTGCTCACATACTTTATAGTGCTCACCAGTTTATTTCACTCATTGACTAATTCAAATAATTTTTTATATTCTAAAAAGAAATCCATTAATTCAAGAAGTTCAAGTGCTGAGTGCTGAATAGATACATTATACAAGTATGTATATATATATATATACATACATACAACTGAATCCTGACAGATGAAAGGAAGAGAGACCATTATACAATGACTGTCGAGGTGCTAGCTAGTACTATCCACGCCATTTTAAAAATGCATTGTGAAACCTAGCAGTTGGAGGTGGCAATAACCAAGAAGGATTCTACAGGATAATTAAGAGATGCAAAGCTTTACAGACTAGAGAAGTTTCTGATAAAATGCCAACTTCTCTGTAAGATAACCAAAAAGCCACCACACTGAAACTGCTATAGAGAATCAAAGATAATCAAAGAGCTAGCACACTGTATGGGACCGACAGCAAAGTCAATTGCTACAGAGAAAACCCTTTGAATATACATTGAAACTGGAATGCATTGTAGAAAGCATGGCTCCATGCAACCTACCTGATGACTCTACTTCAAGAACTATAGCAAAAGTTTAGTGAATACAAATAATGAATAGAACCAGAAGGAAAGTCTTCCTTAAGCAACAATTTTATCCATCATTCAACTAATTAACACAAGAGAGACCTCAAGACCAGAAATGACAACCAAATCACTAGATTTTCAACAGCTTTGGTAATAGCATAGACCATTTCAACTGTCCTTGAGAAAACATGGGCAACAAATTATCAAATAATTCAAAAGTTGGGCGAACAATTTGTCCTGGAAATGGTAAATCAGGGGAAGATGGACCGTTCATATCAAGATGGCTTCAAACAAATAGACCAGCAACCAATAGCTATTTTAGTTTTTCTTTCTTTGAATTTTCACATAATTAGATCTTTTTTTAAAAAAATACCACAGACAGACACACACAACCGCCAAGGATTTTTGGGAGGGGGTGAGGAGGGAGCGGAGCTAAATTTCTTTTCCTAATGTCTACCAGTGGAGAGTCATAAAAAAGCAGAACTAGCATCAAGCCTGCTCCTATTTTCCCAAGGCTCCCAGAACTTATTCATGAAGAAATCTAGCCCTTTATGTGAAATGGGATACATCCATTTTATTAACAGCTTTGGTTGCTATAAGAGGCAGAAAGAGACGCGTCTTTGCATCCAAACAGAAATCAAAGAAAATAAGATGCTAATTGCCAACTATGACCAAAAGAAAGCCAGAATAATGTCTATTTCAACCAACCGAAGAAGAAGAACCAATAAGTGTCGCAAAGCAATGAAACAGAAATGTAATGTAACCAAGTAATTTAATTTGCATCGTACATTTTCCAAGAGCAAAAGGGCGTGAATTGAAGATAACCCAAGAGAGCAGATTGAGGACGCTGGATCCTTCGTTCTTCTTGATCTTCTTAGAGCAATCAAGAGTCAAAATACTGAGGAGGAAATAGATTACAATCCTTCTTCTTGATCTTCACAGAGTCATCAAGAAAGTCAAAAATGTTTTGGAGATGGAGATTATAACGCTTCCATATGGGTGTTGGTGTATATATATATATATAAGGTACCAGATAATAGAGAGGTGTTTCCCAACGGCCTTGTTGGCATTAATATAGCACGTTATGTATGTCCACCTAAAAATTGACAAATTTCCCATTTCATGACGGGAAACTGTGGAAGCACCGCAGAACTAAAAATGTTTAAAGATATTTACCGAAGATTCAAAGTTTCAAGCCTCCTAATAAAAAAATACGGGAAAAAATAGGATTAATATAATTTTTAATTTTTAATTTTTAAATTTTAAATTTTAAATTATAAATTTTAGTCTCTTAAAAAATAAAATGATTTAAATTTTTATTTAATATAAAAATTAATATTTTAAATAGAAAAAAAATTAAAAGATTAAAATAGGATTTAAAATTTGAAAGAGCAAAATTAGATGTTTGGTAAGTCCCAAAAAATGCATACTGCCGTGAGAATATATTTATTTGGTTACATGATAAATATAATAAATACAAAATGGAAAAGAAGATTATGAAATTTTCCAAACACTCTAGAAGAACGCAAGAAAGAACGTTATCCCTCCTATACAAAATATTAGAAATAAAACACCGTGTGTGTGTGAGTTTAATTGACGAAAGAGTGAGATATATAATTATTTAAAATATGTTTAATTTTTAAAAAGTATTATTTTATTGTAGTTGTAATCGTGGTATTTAGAAAGGGATCCTAACTTTTGTGTGCTTAAATTTATTTTTAAGAGTAATAGATAACTCGCCCTACCTAATATTAATATCATCGTAAAAAGAAGAAAGATTTTGCCTTATTCTTAGATTGGGTGAGACTAATTCTTTTTTAAAAATTGTATTTGTACCAACAAAAAATTGTCAGCAACGAGAGAGAAGCGGTTTGGTGGATTGGCTTTTGTAATTCCAATTTTAAAAAATCAGTTTGAAAATTCAAAAGTCAATTTGAGTGAGCCTATGTTTGAATTGTTATTGGACAAAAAAAAATTGTCATTGAAGTAAAATAATTTTTTTCACAAGTAGACTAAGTCTAAAGCCATATTTTAAATTTGTTGGGAGTACAGAAGTCATATGATTATTCAAACTATCTTTTTTATAAAAGTATACTCATTCTCTAGTTTTATTTATAAGATAAATGGAATTTTTTTTTATATTCATAAGTTATATTATTAAATTTTTTATATAAATATATAATTTTACTCTTTATTTATTATAAATAGATTTTTATTTTAATAAAATATAGCGTATATTACATTATTAATAAAGAAAAGAAAGAAAGAAGATTCATAAACCTTAAAATGATTAGGTTGAGAGGTTATTATAGATCTGTCTTAAAATTGTCAGAACTAGGATGATAATAAAATCATCAGCCCTAAGTTACAAGAAAGAAAAGTGCTCTCTCAGGTTCTTTAAAGCCTTGTTTAGTATGAGGCACTTGGGAGGTAAAGATTGGCATTAGTATTAGTATGTTTAGTAGGAGGCACCAAAC
The DNA here is from genome assembly GCA_037074615.1 of Leucaena leucocephala. Classification (NCBI taxonomy): domain Eukaryota; kingdom Viridiplantae; phylum Streptophyta; class Magnoliopsida; order Fabales; family Fabaceae; genus Leucaena; species Leucaena leucocephala. The sequence continues at coordinate 16,655,614 of CM073555.1, read as the reverse complement.
AATACTTAAGACTGGGAAATTCCATCTATTTAATCATTTGACATAATGTTTTTTCACCTAGAGACGTATGTTTGCCCAATTGACACCACTATGCTCTCATATTCATTAGTAGTGTGTGTGGATAGTTAGGTTTAGGTTAAAAAAAAACTAAAGAAAAAAAAGATGATGGACCGTCTCATATCGTTTGGGACTGGAACGGGACACAAGCAAAAGAAGCTATCCAGTGTCTTCATCTTCTCCTCCATCCTTGGATTTGAAATGAGCTTCTTCTTCTTCTTCTCCTTCTCCCTCTTTGATATGTGATAATGGCTTCTTCATCTTCGCTTACATCCTTCGGTTTGTGCAGATGGTGAAATGAGAGTACCCAGTAAAGACGGTTCTATTGGTAAATCTCGTATGGGTCTTGAAATTTCTAATCCGCATAACCTTTTAAATCAAGTCTGTGAGATTGAGTTTATTGGGAGTGAAGGTCAAAGAAAAATAAAGAAGAAGGGTCACCGGTCAAAAATGTCGTAGAAGAGGAAGAGATTTTTTGTTGTTGTTGCAGGGTATTTTGACATTTTCATAATTATAAACAAAAATTTTAATAAAAAACTATATCCTACTTCCATCTACCTACCAAACATATTTTAAAACTCCACTCTCACTTCAACTTTTACTTCCACTTGCTTCAAAAACACTTCCCCTTACCAAATGGGGCATTTTATTGAATCCAAAACATTGTTGCATTTCGAATGTATTCTAGGCTTATGGTAAAACTTATATGTTTGAGTCACAATAGTGGCTTAAGTCCACTTAATATTTTGTTGAGAAAGTTGAATGCATTGGGAAAATTATTTTACAAGTTAAAGAATCTCTTATTGGACTTGTTCATTTTCCACCACGCTAGATTGTTAAGCCTTTTGAAAATATAAGGGTATGGTGTATTTAGAAGTATTTTTTAAAACCTATCGTTCGTAGGTTCAGCTGGCGAAAAGGTGAAACATATGATCATTTAGAACGTGTTCGATTCCTAAGAAGTACCACTTTATTGTAGTTTCAGTCGCGGCGCTTGGAGAGGCATCCTAACTCCTGGGTACTTATGTTTACGTCTGAGGGTAATAGACGGCTCGTCCTACCTGACATTAGTATCACCTAGGAGGAAGGAAGATTTTGCCCTACCCTTGAATCATGGGTGAGCCCAACCCCTTTCAAAAAAATTTTGTACCAAAAAAAAAGAAGAAGTATTTTTTAAATAGTACTCAACATCCTAACTAATTTGTGATTCATCTAACACCCTAAAGCATTTTTCTAGTATCACTTAGTATATTAAAATATTTTTTTTTACAAATTTTTTTATGTATTCAGCATTCGAAAATATTTTTTTAGTAGCACTCAATATCCTAAATTTATAGTACTCATGCTATGGACAAAAATATATACTTTAAGGGTAAAATTATATAAAAATACTTTAGGATATTATATGCTGTTGAAAAAATATTTTAAGATCATAAATCACAAATTAATTTATGATATTAAATGTTACTTACAAAATACTTAGCCTAAAATATAAAGTGTTACAATAACAATGAAGAAAGCTATAAACCATAAACGGTTAATCCAACTGATAAAAAGTTTGCTTAAGACTTATAAGTTTGGGAGTTCCATAATAGAGTGAAACTCGCTACTATGAAGTAATTATCGTGACTGCATACTTATAGTTCGAATACGAGACCACTGATTAATTAATAAATTGCAGCCAAATTTTCATATTCTTTTGAATAATTAATTGTTAATTAATAACATTAATATTTATTATTTAGCCCAAAATATAAATGAATAATTTATAATTTATAATGGGTAAATTATTATGAGGTTATAAATAAAGGATTTAATTATCCAAAAATTCTAAAAGAGCTAATAATTACAAGTTATTGATAATAAATTTATATTATTTGAGATTTTTTAGTGATTAAGTCATTTCTAGATATTTCATTGTAATTCTCTTTTATAAATTAGTGTAAATTATAAAGTTTGAAAATTTATAAAAACTTATCCTTTGTTTGAGCCTATTACAAATAGTTAAATGGCATCCATGGAGGTTTGAGTAGAAATGTGCCTGTTTGGTAAATTTTAAAACTTTAATTTTAAAAGAGTTTCTAACTTAAATTTTAGTTTAAGAAAATTTTAAAACAAACAGTTATATTTATCTAAAAGGGCTTTTGGACCAAATCATAGTTTTGGATAAGCTATTAGGAGTAGTTTCTGAAATAGTAAAAGAGTTTATAAATTACAAAATTATTATTTTATTTTTATTTTTTCTCCCTCTTTCTCCTCTCTCATTCTCTTTGCTTCTTTTCCGCTCCGTGAAGTCATCTTGCTCACAGCCATGGTCGCCATCCAGATCTGCCGTATTGCTCGCCAGGAGTTGCCATCCACAAGTTGCCGTCCTCGAGTCGTGACGTCCACAATTGCCATCTAGATCTGTTGTCTTACTCACCAAGAGTCGCTGCTCGTCGTCGCTGGTAGCTGCTAGCCGTTACTGGTTGCTACTCATCGTCGTTGGTAGTTGCTCACCGTTGTTAGTAACTACTCGCTAGTCGCAGTCGTGGAAGAAGCTATTATGAAGAATAGACCTGAACATATTTAATTTATTTTTTTATCTCATCCATTTTTAATAATTTATTAATTACAAAAGTCATTATAAAAATAACTATCCAAATACTTATTGATTCATAATTATTTTTTTTATAAACTCTTCTTCAAAATTTTTTTTCTAAAAGTTATAAAAAATTATTTTTTTATAAGCTTTTTTAAAAGTCTATCAATTTGTATATCATATGAATTATATTTAATTAAAAAAATAGTCGTTGCAGTAAGAAAAGCACACTGTTTTAGTTTTCTTACCTTGTTTTTTCTCGAAACCCCATATTTTGTTATGTTTTCATTTTTTGCCTTGGCAACCAGCCACCCCCATCTGTCTCGCGCCCAACTCGGCTCCTCTTCCTCTTCCTCCTCCTCCTCCTCCAATTCACTCTGTTCCAAGCTCTCTCGCTCCATTTTTTTCTCCCCCGTTTCTTTCACATTTTAATCAAATAGTCTCTGGGATTTGACAATTGAATCCAAACCGGCGCTTAAAGATGGATTCTCGTGCAAGGTACGAAGTGGAACCAAATTCGTTTCTTGTCTGCTTTCATGTTTATGAAGTAATGTCGATTTCGTTAGGATCTATGCATCTCCATTGACTAAGCCAACTCCGATCAATCATGACATGAATCCGTAGATGCACCTATGCTTTGAAAAAAAATCTGATATACGGACGTATTGGGTAATGTGGGGCGATTTAAGCTGATTTGATTTGTGGGTTTCTCGTTTTAAATTTATCTATCTTCTTTCTCAACAAGACCTGGAACCTTTTTCCTTTCTTAATTCCACTACTCTTTAATTAATGACGTCAACTGATTATTTGCCACAATCAAGTAGCTATATGTGGAAGCTAAATATATTGATATATCTTAATCCAACCATACACCATTAAATAAAATGCTATTCATGCATGGGTGCTTTTTTTTTTTTTTTTTATGATGATGTATTGTAGTTCCATATATGAGATGAATCACTTGATACTTTGAACATTTTATGAAAAATTATCAATATGCAATATTTCAAAATCTGAAACAAGTAGCTATATGTGGAAGCTTCTTTCTTTACATGAAGCAATGCCATTGTCAACGGCCAATGTGGCTAGAAGACCTAGGAATTGTAGAATTACTGGAGCCTGAATAATGAGAGGCTTTCATTCATTGGAGTAACTGAATTAATAGAGTACAAGCAGAGAAATCAACAATAATATCTCGAGATATCCTCAACAATCCTATCTGAATTAATCATCCTAATATCTCTCACATTATCTCCCCATATCCCTTAGCATCTTAATTGTCTACAATAATTATTTATTTTCATAATTACTACACTTCCCCTCGAGTTGGATCATAAATAATGATCATGTCCAACTTGCCTCAAAGCTTTCAAACACATCTTCTGGTAGTCCTTTAGTAAGGACGTTGGCTACTTGTAACTTGGTGGAAACATACGACAGGATGATAATCCCATCTTCAACTTTTTCTCTAATAAAATGTCTATCCACTTCAACTTGCTTGGTGCTGCTATGTTGGACAGGATTCAAGGCCATAATCAGGGTTGCCTTGTTATCACAATAGAATTTCAGGGGAGAATCAAACTGAAAATGTGCTTCTTCTACCACTCTCTTCAGCCATAGCCCTCCATAATACCTTGAGTTAGGGTTCTTAGTTCGGATTCTGTACTACTTTTAGTAACAACTATCTGTTTCTGACTTTGCCAGGTCACCAGCTTGCCCCATACAAAGGTGCAATAACCTGATGTAGACTTACTATCATCCTGATCTCTTGCCCAATCTACATCTGTAAAGATTTCAACATCCCTACTACTGTTCTTTTTAAAAAATAGTACCCTGTCAGGTGTACCCTTGAGGTATCTTAGAATTTTATAAGCTGCATCCAAATGCTTCTTCTTGGGAGCATGCATATGTTGACTAGCTACACTTACTGCAACGGCAATATTTGGCCTAGTATGTGAGAGATATATGAGCTTATCGACTAGCCGTTGATATTGGCCCTTATCTGCAGCTGCCTCATTTTCCTCTTGTTTCCTTTTTTGTACTGCTTCTTTTTCTATCTCTATTGGTTTATTCTTTTTGGTACACACAGGTACTCTGCTATGCCAACACCCGAGCATTCATGTTTCCTTGAGAAGATCAAGTATATACTTCCTTTGAGAGACATAGATCATTTTTTGAGATCTTGCTACTTCCATTCCTAGGAAATACTTCAGTTTTCCAAGGTCTTTTACCTCAAACTGCTTATAAGTGCCATTTTAACTCTCTCCACTCCTTGATGTTATTCCTGGTGAAAATAATGTCATCCACATATACAATGAGGATAATTATCAAGTCACCACTTTTTAACATAAACATGGTGTGATCTGACAAACTTTGTTTGTAGCCTTCAGTCTTGAACACTATAGAGAACCTGTCAAACTAAGCCCGTGGAGATTACTTTAAACCATAGATTAATTTTTTCAGTTTACATACCTGACCCTTTTTTCCTTTTTCAAAACCTGGTGGGAGACTCATGTAGACTTATTTCCTTAATTCACCAACCAGAAATGTATTTTTTATGTCAAGTTGTTGGAGTGGCTAGTCAAAATTTGCAGCAATAGAGAGTAGAACCAGGATGGTACATAGCTTAGCAACTGGGGCACACATCTCATTGTAGTCAATTCCATAAGTTTGAGTGAACCCCTTAGCAACTAGCCTTGCCTTGTGCTTGTTTAATGAGCCATCAGTATTAAATTTTGGTGTAAACACCTATTTGCAACACACGAGTGTTGTTCCTTCTGGCAGTATAGTAAACTCTCATGTCCCATTCTTTTCTAATGCTTTGATTTCTTCCATTACTATATTTTTTAATTTTGGCCTTTCAAAGGCTTCATACACAATTTTAGGGACTTGAATCCGATCATGATTAGTAACAAAGCTGTAATGATTCTTAGAGAGAGTGGAATAAGACACATATTTCTGAATATGATGCTTAGTGCATGCCCGAGCTTTCTTCCTAATGCACTAGGGAGTTCTACCTCACTTGTATTTGTTGTCTCTACTGCCTAAGTATGCTCATCATTATTCACAAGACCTTCCACCGATTTAGGGAGTGGTACATCCTCGGGTATGCTGGACTGAACTACCTGCTTGTTTCTACATGAGTAAGTGTTATCAAATTTCTGAGCCTGGACTTCCTGGCATGGCAGTGGCAGTGGCATAACATTGGACGGTTCTGTAGGGAGCTGAATAGAAACAGATGGAGGTATGTGTTCTGGAAGATACTCAAGTTGAAACTCACTCCGACTAGAAGGTTGAGTAAAGTAGGACTCGTGTTCTGTAAATGTGATATCTCGGCTGACAAAGAGGTGTTTAGTGATAGGATCATAGCACCTGTAACCTTTTTGGGAATTGGAGTATCCTAAGAAGATACACTTGACAGATCTGGGATCAAATTTAGATTGTGGGTGATGTTGATAGATAAAGGCAGAACATCCAAAGACGCAGAGCGGTAAGGTGTAGTCAAGGTGAGTGACCGTGTGGGTCTCACGAAGTTTATCTAAAGAGGTAACATAGGATAGAACACGACTAGGGAGACGATTAATTAAATAAGTAGCAGTGAGTATAGCATCTCCCTAGAAAAATTTCGGAGTATGATAGGTATACAAGAGTGCACGAGCAACTTCAAGAAGTTATTTGTTTTTTCGTTCGGCAATCCCATTTTGTTGAGGACTATACGGGCAACTGCTTTTGTGCACAATACCATTGGTTTTAAGAAAACTGGCAAGTGATTGGTTAAACTATTCTGACGCATTATCCGTGTAAAGGACTTGTATTGTGGTGTTAAACTGGGTTTTGACATGATAAAAAAACTCAATAAACACAGAGGAAATAGCGGACTTGTCTTTTAACAGATAGACTCAGCATATGTGTGTGATCATCAATAAACATAACAAAGTACTTGGAATGAGTACGATTTGGAATACGAGTGGGACCCCAGACATCGCTATGAATAATTGAAAAAAGACAAGAAAGTAGGATGATGGTGTTTAGCTAACTCACAAACATCACAATGGGAAATGGTACTTTTGTTCAAAGGTAAATGAGGCAACCGTTTTTGTAAATAAGAAAAATTAGGATGACCCATCCTTTTATGCCATAATAAGATATCATTGTCATCGAAAGTCGAGACTAAACCACTTATTCTGTAATATAAAGCACTCACCGTAGAAGTATCAAGGTAGTAGAGCCCTCATATTTCTTAGCTGTGCCAATCGTCATCCCCAATGAGAGATCCTTAAAAACACAATAAGATAGAAAGAAATGAGCAGAGCAATTGATTTGTTTAGTCAACGTACTGATAGATAGTAAATTACAAGCCAAGTGTGGAACATGTAAAATAGAGTCAAGATGTAATTTGTCTAACAGATGGATCGTCCTTGTGCATGCTATAGGGGAAGAAGATCGTGTAGCTGTCGTAATTGATTGACTTCCAGTTAGAGAAAGTTAGGAATCGAATATTTTGACTTCTGAAGTCATATGGTCAGAAGCCCCTGTATCAATAATCCATTTTGTAGGGACAAAAGTATGTAAGGTAGTAGCATGATTACTGACAAAAAATGAGTTTTCCATCATTGGCAAAAAAAAGAAAGGAAAAAGGCCCAACTTGCCTATCAGAATGAAAAGAAAAACTTGTGGCGTAAAATGAAAAAAAAAAAAACTTGCTGGCGCTAGACTTGGGCTTGCTGGCGCGCACAAAACGACTTGGGCTTGCTGGGTCCCTCACAGGAACAAGGGAAGATTCGGACGTTCAGTCACGGGTCTGTTCCTTTGCTGCTGCTGTTCACGTTGCCGTACTGTGCTCCATCATGTCTGCCGCCGCCGCTCTGTCTCTGTCTGAACTGCCGTTACCGTGTTGTGATGGGCCAACGTGGTGAAGGCGAAGATGGAGATGGAGATGAGAGATGAGTTGGTGATGTCGGTTGTACGTGCTGTGTGTTGCGGACTAGAATGGAGAAGAGAGAAGATGAACCAGAATAGAAGTAGTAGTGATAAAGATGGACGTCGTACTCTGGTGGACTTCACGTCACACGTTTGATGCCGTCGTCGCGTTGCTCTCTAGTCTCTCGTTGTCAAGTTGCTCGCTGACCCGTCGCACGTCGCTGGTTGTACACTATGATCGCTGGCTCTGATACCATGTAGAATTACTGGAGCTTGAATAATGCGATGCTTTCATTCATTGGAGCAACTGAATTAATAGAGTACAAGCCGATAAATCAATAATAATATCCTGAGATATCCTCAACAATCCTATCTGAATTAATCATCCTAATATCTCTCGCATTATCTCCCCCTATCCCTCTTAGTATTTTAATTGTTTACAATAATTATTTATTTTCATAATTACCACAAGAATGCCTTTAATCTTTAAAATATCCCACATCTGAAAGAGTTTTCAGTCCTGGAGTGAATAAAGAACCAGCCACCATTTCTTGTTCAAAATTTGGAGCTGAAAATTGTCAGCTCTCACTCTTTTCATTGATCATTGATTGAAGAGGTTCTAATGCCATGCCCTTTATCAACCTAGAAGCTTAGGTTATTAAGAGAAGATACATGAATGGCTTGATTCATGTGTCTTTCAGTGATAAATTTATTCCTCACACTTACAATTTAGTATTTATTCTATTCATTCTTATGTCTTTTGATGATTGCTGCTAAGATATAATTTGAGGTAGAATTCATTGCCATTGAGCTTTTAGTAACTATAAAAATGCAAGTTGTTTACTTGTGAAGTGCATAAGTTGTAAAAGTTGTGCCTGAATTCTTTATGATCAGATCTTGGTTTGATGTCCTACTTTTAATTTACATTTTCCCAACTGTTGATTATGACTGTGAGTGGTTATAATCATAAAGCATGCAATTCTCTTCATTACCAGACAATATTCCGCAATCCAAAAGAAGTCAAACCTTATGCTGTTCCCACCCCTGACCGCTGCAATGTACCTGCTGCTGCTATTCATGCATCTTCAGACATGGTCGTGGTTGTTGATATGAATGCACCAGCAGCTTGTGTTGCACAACACAAGTGGCAACCCAATACACCTGATGGCCAGGGTACTCCATTCCTCTTCCAACATGGAAAAGCAGCAGGCTCTGCTGGGACACTTTTGCGCATGTTCAAAGGCCCTGCAGGCTCTGATGAAGACTGGCATTTCCCCCATGCACAAGCATTTGTTGCCTCTGGAATTAGAAGCACTGCCATTGTCTCTATTACTTGTGACAGAGAAATTATTACTGGTAAATCAATTGGAGCCCAAGAATATTCATATACGTTGCCTCTGTTGTCTATTTTCTGAAGACAAGTTATTATTTTGGATGACTACTTACTATAAAATTTATAACCAATGGATTGGATTTATATTCATCTCTGTTGATTTATTGTCTGGTGAAATGGGAATTAGTTATTTAGTTAAATATTGCATATATCTCTTTCAAGTCTTCTTTACTGAGGGGTTGAACTTGATAAGTTATCTGGACTTTACTGCATATAGTCTTGTAATATTTGATCTTTTCTTGTTCATCCTCCTGTCTTATACTTCCAAAGCCATTTTCAAAGTTTAAAACCATGGTTCCTCAGTTTATAATCATGGTTCCTGCTTAAAACCTTATCCCCAACAGATAACATTGTCTCAAATACCACCTAAAGTTCAGTAATGATCAGAGAAAATTGCTCATAAATTACATTTATGTAGTTCTCCACCCTCATTGAATACTATAGTATCAGAATGCCAGCTAATAAAAGGGAACAGGAAAACATTAGATCAAGTGTTTCAGGTATCGGTATGTTTTAACCCATGAAGTATGATAGTGGCGGCATGCATAACCTCCTTATTTGGAAACAGCTATCTTTTTTTAATACTTGATTAACACTTTACTGATTTATGAAAACATTTTTAATATTATTTAGGACACATTTTAATTTCTTTGTTATTTGACATTTATCCTGAATATATTGGCTTATTATTAGGTGGACATGCTGATAATAGCATTAGGCTGATATCCTCAGATGGAGCTAAAACCTTAGAAACTGCCTTTGCACACAGTGCTCCTGTAACAAGCCTTGGTCTTTCACCTGATAGTAATTACCTGGTGACAGGATCCCGGGATACCACTGTGTTGCTCTGGAGAATACGCCGGGCACTTGTGTCAAGCTCTAGTAGTATATCCGAACCTTCATCTGGGACGGGTACTCAGCCTTCAACAAGCAGTAATTCTTCATCGAACTTGTTGACAGAAAAGAATCGGAGGTATCGTATTGAAGGTCCCATATATGTCCTTCGGGGGCATCACAGTGAAATCATCAGTTGTTCTGTCAGTTCAGATTTAGGAATTGTTGTTTCGTGTTCCGCTTTTTCAGATGTTCTATTGCACTCTATCAGAAGAGGACGTTTAATTAGAAGACTAGTTGGTGTGAAGGCTCATACTGTCCGCCTTTCCTCTGATGGTGTTGTTGTGACTTGGAATGAATCAGAGCATACTCTCAGTACCTTCACTCTTAATGGTGTTCTAATTGCTAAAAGACAATTATCTTCCTCTAGCAGGATTAGTTGCATTGAAATTCCTGTTGATGGGAAGCGTGTTTTAATTGGAATTAATCCTCTAGAAAATGGTGGAGTATATAATAATAGTTGGAATTTGGACGATGATGATATTGATACAGGATCAGAAAAATCTCAAGAAGGCAACGTAATAAATGCTTCATCATCTATCTGCTTCCTGGATTTGCACACTCTGGAGGTAAACAATTGAGTTGTTTTAATTTAGACGTCAAAAGAAAATATCATGATTTCTTATTCACATCTACCAGTTTCTTTGTTTCGCATCAATTTCACTCTTGTATATATACTGGAGTTCACACTCGAAATTTTGTCTGCATATTCCTCACTAAAGACATATTCTTTCAGGTAGAACTAACCGTCAATTCTTGCTTACTGCAGTTTCTTTCTTCCTTGCATTTGTCTGGGTCATCACTAAATTGCATTTTTATTTATATCTTTCTTTTTGAATCAAGGGTGAGAATCGTTATGTAGGACATACACAGATTTGAATTTCAGTATGAGATGATTGACTTAAAATGAAACAACATTCATGGTCCAGCCTTTTCTGCGGGTCTCTATCTCAGTTCTGTAATAGCTGTTGCCGACCACCACCAGACTGCTTTTCCTCAGTTCTAACCAATATAACGCACTATTATCTGTAGGTATTTCATATATTAAAGCTGGGAGAAGGACAGGATATCACAGCACTAGCTTTAAACAAGGATAACACAAATCTCTTGGTCTCAACTCTGGATAAACAGTTGATAATGTTCACTGATCCAGCTTTAAGTGAAATCATTATCGTGACTAGGTTATTGTTTGTGTAGATTTAGTGCTCCATGTAATTCGTTTGAAGTAACAAACTTCCTTTATTTTTCCTTCAATTCCTAAATAGCGGAGGATGGATATTTCTCAACAACGGAGCCCACCTTTAAAGTTCATATAACTACCCCAAAAGGGCAGAGAATTAAACTCTGCATGAAATGCTTTGAGTTTAAATTTTTCTGCTAAGCTTGAGAGTTTCGGTTAATTTTCAATTTATTCTTTTTAGTCAAAGTTTGTTATTGGATATTGGCATACTCATGGAAGTTAGATGACACAATTTAAATTAAAAATTTTAAAACTATAACTATTATACTAAATTCTAAGGACTAACTTTAAATTAGAGTTATTTAACCTCTATGCCATGACTTGTAACTCAGCTAGTTCTTGCTTGCAGTTAAGCTTGAAAGTGGTAGATAAAATGCTGAAGCTCGGTTGGGAAGGTGATGGGCTTACACCCCTCATAAAGTCGTAGATTTTAGGGCATACAGAAGTAAATTACACATATTTTATAGATATAAAAAATTGTTAGGAATCTTAGTTTAAGGTTGTTTAGCTCGTTTGTGAGCATTTTTTTGGTTGCATCCCAATGGTTCAGAGATGTCTTGTAATATTATATGTATCAGACAAGTGTTAGTCCTTATATATAGGTCAAGTTTGTTGTAAGTGTAGTTTTCTCTCTTTGCTCTCCCACTTGTACTCACTACTAATTAGTGCATCACAAGCTTCTGGACGAGGTCTGACCCATTGATTTGTTCTTCTTATTTTTTTTATTATATTGAATGAAACTATAATGCCCTTTTCTTTTGGGTAAATCTATTGCTTTTTAGATGTTGAGAATCTTGAGATTGGTTAGCTTTCGACTGAAATTTATTCTTCTTTTTTTTATTGCCACCTGTATGTTATAACAGTGATGGAATCAATGAATTTCAACGGTTATTTATCTTTTATTATTTCTTTGGTTAAGTATAATTCGATTAATCAGTGGTTTTAGATGCCACCGACTTCTATTTTTCGACCAAGACTTCTCACAATCAGGTCGTCAGCTATCTTACCGACGAGCTTGGCTACTTGAAGTTGTTTACCATTATCGTTGAACATGTACTTCCGAAAATATAAATCATCCACCAAGAAGATTTGGGTTTAACGGAAGGGATTAATCTCTCATAATATGTTAAATTAAGGTTTAAATGTATATAGAGGGAGATGACTATATTTAGTTCCGGATAGTATTTTAAATAAGATTGTCTCTAATAGTAAAATAGTTATACTTTGCAAAATATAAATATATATATATATATTATGTGGGTGTAAGGGGAGATATCTATATTTAGTCCCGAACAATGTTTTGAATAGGATTGAAGGTAGTTATACTTTGCAAAATATAGATATAGATAAATATATTGTATGTGTGTGTGTGTGTGTATAAATCATCCCCTAAGAAGAAATAATAAATATTATATGTAGATGGGATGAGGAGGAGGAGAGAAAGGGATGAGAGGATCCAAAGCTGATATCTACTAGCTAGGATAAATAAATTTGAACACGTGTATTTCTGTGTTGGCACTTTTGTCAAACAAAATTTCAATCTTTTTAACATTTATGGTCAATGTTCGCCAATATGCACCTTTGTTAGTGATTTTTGCACCATTATTTTTACAATTGATAGGCAAAATTGTGCTGTAGTGTAGTACTTCAAGGGTATTTTAGGCCTTAATCCATTTATATGTGGTATAAACGTGGGACTCATCCTTATTAAATGGACATGTAGCCTCAGTTATGGAGTAAAGATTTTCTTTTTTTCACTTTTTGTTGGAGTTGATGAGCAAAATTGCATTATAACAAAGTTTAGGATGCATGCAACTCCTTATAGAATATATTCTTCTGGAAAAAGATATAAGATTAACCAATCTACAATATCCACCACAATACCATATACGAGATCAACGCTACTACATTCAAGAATATATGGCATTAATACATCTAACAGCATTACTCATACGTGTATGTATATATTGTAGAGTTTGTGCTGTTTTATGAATTAACCTGCTGAGAGTTACTTATATTTTGTAAACACATCTAACAACATTATTCACACATACAAATAACCGACTTCATTTATTAGGATAAGATCGTATGACGATGGTAGTGGTTGTGAAGTTTGTACTGTTTTGTGAACTTGTCTGCTAATGGATGTGTCTATGGAAGGCTCGGACCAGGAGACCTCCATCAATGTGAAGATTTATCATTGTCTTGTAAGTGACAACTTTCTTATCATCATTCAACTCAAAGCGGAAACGGCCTAACAGTACTGCAGAGAATATCTTCATTTGTCTGTAAGCAAACTCTTTTCCAAGACAAAGACGAGGACCTGCCTGCATATCATCAGAAATTCATGTTAAACCACAAACAAGTCATGCAAGTATTTTTGCCTTCCTTGACAGTGATAAAATGTTGACTTCAGAACTTATATTTCTTTTTTCTTTTTTCTATTTTTTGAGTTGGAAAGGAGGCCAAACCGGCCCTGTGAGTGATTAAACCCTCCACCTCCCCTATGTAAGGGGACTACTTTGCCACTAGGGCAATGCGCCAAGTTCTCAGAGATTATATTTCAAATTTATTGATTTTGTCTTTATTAAAAAAGCAATAGTCTTAATTTATCCTAAAATTTTATTACATGTATAACAAAATGTATATGGAACATGTTATTGCTGAAATTAAATATTACTAAATATTGGTGTCCTTTGTTTAGAAGCCTTTTTATTAAAAAATCTGAATATAATTTTTATTTTCAAAATTTACTGAACTTAGAAAAGTGGTTGTTATTTTATAAACTCAGACATTTAGATCAGAATGAATTTAGTTTTAGCCTAAGTTTTCGTTTTGATAGGTGATAGTGTAATTTATTCCAATTTTTTTTTTAAAAAAAAAAAAGAAAAGGCAATATCAAAGTAAAATTTTGTTAGTTATTTACTTGAACTAGTTTAATAGTAAGAAAGCAATGTCAAATTCCCTAAACACAAATCTAACCTGAAAAGCTGTAAATTTGAAAGGGCTTTCTGGCTTGAAAAGGTTATTTTCATCAAGCCATCTCTCTGGTCTATATTCCTCTGCATCATCACCCCATATAAATTTCATGCGACCCATTGCAAAAGGTTGGTATGCTACCGTATCTCCTTGATTCACACTATATCCGTCTGGCAATGTATCATCTGAAAAACACATCTTAGCATCCTGCATCAGAAAAAGTTTGACATTCAAGAGTCTTGAATTGAGGGGAAAAGACGAGAATATAAGACAGAAATTATTATTTATATAAATAAAAAAATATACAAAATTATGATTTCACTTTCTTACCCCTAGGGTGTTTGGCTTCTCTACAGATCATTTATAACAAATCATCTGCAATTCAGCTTTTTTGTGTGTAGATAGAAAACAATAGGGAAAATTAATCATTTGGTCCTTATAGTTTTAACTCAGTTGTAATTCGATCCCTACATTTTAACTTAGTGGAACTCAATCCCTATAGTTTTGACTCGATTGAAACTTAGTCCCTAAACTTAGACTTAGTGTGACTCTATCCTTACAATTTTAGCCATTTAAAACATTATTCCATAAGTTTCAAAAAGTAACTTTAGCCTTACAATTTTATTTTCTAAAATGTAGAAGTTTAATAACTGAGTTGCACTGAGTCAAAATTATAGGAACTGAATTGCACCAAGTTAAAGTTCAAAAACTGAATTACAACTAAGTCAAAACTATAGGACCAAATGATTAATTTTCTCAAACAAAAATATAAGAGGTAGTTATTTATTGATATTAGATGTTTTCAATACAATGATCTGCAAACTCTGATCAGTAGAGAACCTGGCATCCTCGAATTCTTCTCAATCCAAACATAGACGTTAGAAACATGTAATATGTCCGGCACTAAGAAGCAATAAACAGGAATGTGGAATCTGGGGTCAATATTGCGCACCAAAAGCAAGTACTTTCAGAATCTTTTCAAAGTTTTGTTACATAAACAAGACGAATCTTCTAAAAAGCCTTACCACTGGAACTGCAGGATATATTCTGAGAGTTTCAGTAATTGCTGCATGGAGATAATTCATCTTTTCAAGAGCTTCATCTGTTAAGCTTGACACGAACTCTGTGGAGCTAGTAATTTCTTTTTTATTCATTGCCTCTTTCACGTCTTGTGCAACTTTTTCTTGTACAGCAGGATGCTTACATAGCACGTAAATGAACCAAGCAAGTGTAGCAGCTGTAGTGTCTTTTCCAGCAATTACGAAGTTGAGAATTATATCTCTTAAGTATGTTGTTTCAAATTCATCTGTTTGCAGAAACCTTGAGAGAATGTCTCCTCTTTTGTTCTGCAAAATAGAGAAATATGCTGCATATAAAATTCCTTCTTAATCAAACGCATTACAAGAACGGTTATAACAAATTTAAAAAAAATATATATTATAATAAAATATTCATTTTTCCATGTGACCAAGAGAGTGAGCCTTGGGCAGCGGTAAAGTTGCTGGCATGTATTCTGGAGGTCACGAGCTTAAATCCGAAAAACAACCCATCTACTTGTAGGTAAGGCTGGATACATCTATCCCTTTCTAGAATCAATCTGGTAGGAGCCTCGTGCACTGGACTACCATTTTATTCTTATAGGTTTTAATGTGAGGGATGTGTTAGAGATTATGATAAAACTATTAACCAGCTCTGACTTAATAGCTTAAGCGTTGAAGTTGTCCTAGACAAAAAACAACACATCTTGCAATTAGTATACTTACAGCAGAATCCTTTGGCGTCTGCAACTGCTGAATTCTGGTATTGATTAGCTTGAATACAAAGTCATTTAAAATTTTAGTATTCTTTCTTAGGACGGCTTCTGAACCAATATTTAGAAATTTCTTTAATCTCCAGAACACATCAACATAACGGAAGAGGGTTGTTGCACTTGAAGTATCAAAAGCATCAGCAAACTTCTTCCCTTCATCATTTGACCCACACATGCTGTCTAATTCAGTTCCAAATGCAACTTGGAATATTGAATCCAGTGTCGATTTCATAAGTAGGTCCTGTATAAATTATCAGAAAATTTTACCCTGTAAGCCCCAATAAAGGAAGATAATGCGATAACATATTTCAGAAAGTAGATTTAGCAACCTGCATTTCCAATATCTGATTTGAAGTTGCAGCCTCGGACACTATATTTGAGAGTTTTGCTGCATTTTTCCTGAAAATTTCAATACTAAACTCTTTTAGCATTCTTGTTGAGAATTCATGGCTTGATATTTTCCTCTGTTGGCGCCATTTTTCACCATCAACAGTGAAAATCCCATCACCTAGTAAGTCCCTCAATTTGTTGTAGTTGTACGGTCCCTGCTCAAAATCTTCAAGGAATAAAATTGATGCCATCAACCCAAACTTATCCACTTGAACCGAAAATAAACTTTCACTCAAGTTTTCTTTAAAGAAAAAAAAGTGAAAACGAAAACAAAACAAAAATTGTTATATCCCATAACACCTATAGCCTTGCTTTGTCCTCCTTATAATAAGTTCTAGAAATCTCTGTTTCAGCTCATTTCAACCATTCTCTAAATAATTACTTGCAAATGGAAAACCAATTTCTACGTGTGATGACCATAGGCAAAGGATCTATCTCCTACAAGAAGGGGGAATAAATCCAATAGTTCATGCAGTAGGGATTTTGAAGGGACATAACTAAATTTTAAAGCATCAAGCAAACTAGGACAAAGAAGCTGCTGGGATGTTCGGCTATTTTCTATCTCTGCCCTCCAAACCATCAATTCAACTGTGATGCTATGGAGAGATATTATTTGTCATCACTCCATTAACGTTTGCACAACAGAAACACATAATTTGATATCAGCAATTTGTTTCACAATTCTAATAGCAATTATATTTCTTTTCTTTTATTTCTTTGATACGGCTATTTGACTAGGTCAAATTTGAGTACTATCGAACTTATACTTACGACCTCATGCTTACGCAGCCAAAGCTCTTTCTACTAATACTAACGCATGTTGGTTAATAGTAAATGCATTTCTTTCTTTTTATAACCCTTTAGGCCACCCGATGTCTAACATTTCTTTTGTATCCTATTACTAAGTATCTGAACAACCTACTAATACAGATCACTTTTGCGATCAGAATGCCTCTCCCCATAGGTCTTTTTTAACAAGGTTTTTAAAAATTAGCAATTGCATTTCTTGTCTAGCTGGTCCACTACTAAACCAAGTACCCTTGGTATAGCAATTGCATTTCTTGTCTAAACAACTTTTGAGAAATAACTGCCAAAATCATGCTACAAGTTCACTTCGTTGTACTAAGATAGCTCATTTATAATCATTAAGAATTTTACCACGGCAAACATCAATCAGATTGTTGGGCAGCCAAACAACAAATTTTAGTGTGCCTAACGAATAATTCAAACTTCCCCATCTTTAGTATCAGAGACACAAATCTGAATCTATTTACAAATTCCAGAAGCAAAACCCGAAGCGAATTTCTATTTACAATTACCTTTCCGAAATTCTCGAAATTGGTTTTGAGAATGTACTCGACATTCGCCGGATCAGAAGTATAAATCTCGTTTCGGAATGGCGTGAGCAACCTGTAGGTCCTGTACTTGCCGGCGAGATCAGTCATGTAATGGTGGAGCCTATTGAAGTTGAGAAGTTGGTTGAAGATGGTGCCGCCAACAGGATGATACTTCTTCTTCTTCCTCCTCTGGCTTTCGTTCAATCTTCTGGAGAGAAATTGAAGCGCCAAGAGAGTTGAAATTACAGAGAAAGCTGTGACGAAATAAGGGTTTGATAGAAAATCCATGGATATCATAGTGAAATGTAGCAGAAGCAGAACAACAGGTGCTCTGACAAAACGATATTTTATCAACATTTAAAAATATTAATTTATTTTTTATAGCCACCTTTGCATTGACCAAGGAGCATGGGCAAACGTTTAGAGCTGGTAAAACCGAACAGTCTACGGGTGGGCACATTTTGTCTTAAAGAGAAATAGGTTTAAGCTAGCAAAACACCAGCTCAACTCTCAGCCTATGGCTTTTTTTTTTTTTTTTTTTAATATTATTATTTATTTTATTTAAATTTTACTTTAAATACTCTTATCATCAAATACTAATAAAAATAATTACTTATTTATTAATATATATTAACATATTATAATTAATTAATATTATATTAATATTTATTTAGATTTATAGTTATAAAATTTGATATTTTTTTTAAAAAAATAAGAATTTTAAGAATATAATATTAATAATTTTTTATTATTCTATTATAATATTAAAAAAATTTATTAGTATTTTAAAAATTTAAAAATAAATTTTTAAAAATATTAAAAAAAAAATGACGGGTTAGTAAAATTTTGGGGCCCTTTAGCCTGCGAGTTGAGTGTTAGTTTATCTCTTTGTGACTCCATCTCTACCCAATTTTAAATTTTAAATACCAGTTTGGTTCAAAGAGTTGAGGGTACATTTAGTTGTATACAAGAGTTTTTTATGAGAGTAAAAATAGAATTAAGTTTTAAAAATTTATTTAGTAAGTTAGAAATGAATATAGAAGTGATATATATTTTTTTATAATTTTAGATAAAATAGTCAAAAAATATTATTTTTATAATTTAAAAAAAGTTAAAATTGTCTAAAAATTTTATAATTTGGGAGTAAAATAGTTTAAAATATTTCACTTCTACTTCTCTTATCTCATTTCTCAACTTTTTTTTATAGAACTGAAATGTCACAAAATATTAAAAGTACAAATAGAAGTAGTTTCTATTATACTAAATAAATAAAATATTTGATTTTATTTCTACTTCTATTTTCATTTAACAAAAAAAAGGAATAAAATAAAAATTTTGGACCCGTAGGGATGTCAGTCGGCACAATAGATATAAAAAAATTAGTTTGATGAAAAAAATTTAATTTAGTAGAATGAAAATGATGATAAAATAAATAAAAAATCATGCAAATAAATATATAATATTTTATTTATTATTAAATATTATATAAATAATAAATAAATTAATAAATTTCCCACAGGGAAATGGATTTGCAGCTAGTTGCAAAGCCAGCAGATTTGCTAGCTGCAAATCGATTTTGATTCTTTTTCAGCCGTCTAAAAATGGATTTTTCCCATAGGAAAATCGATTTTAGAAGCCTGAGATTACCTATGTTTTCATGTGTGTTCTTTAATTGAAAAGAGAGATGATTTGATTTTAGAGCTGTTAAATGACTACTAGAGTTAGATGATTTGATTCATATAGCATTAAAATACATTTCCTCTCCCTCAAATTTAAATTCTCACAAGTTCTTTATTCGTGAACTTTAAAAGGAGTTGAAATAATTTCAAAACAACGTCACACCACTTAAACCCAACTGTAAAGTGACGTTAACATAAATATTTGTCGTCTCTTCTCACTTCAACACTGTGATAAGTCACCCATAATTTATAAGTTTAATTAATGAAAGAATAAGATATATGATTATTTAGAGCGTGTTTTATTTTTAAAAAATAATATTTTATTGTGATTCTAATCGTGATATTTAAAAAGACATCCTAACTCCTAGAATTAAGTAAACTAAAATTATGGCAACGAGGAATTAATTTTTCAATCATAATTTATGCATATATAACTTACATCAGTACACAATAAGCATCAAATTCACCTTCACAAGGCCAAATGCTAGAGATAGATGCTTGTCGTGTGGTATGGGTAATTTGCCTCACAACATAACATATATATATATATATATATATATATATATATCAGGATGGTACTAAAACTTAGATACACAAATTGAAGTGTTTGTGATTTATAATTTCAAGCCCTTGGAATAGCACGAATGGGTAGACCCTTATCAATGTGAAGAGTGAACATTGTCTTATAAGTCACACTTCTAGTTTCATCGTCCAATTTGAAGATGAAGAAGCGAAGAAGAGCCATTGATACTATCTTCATCTGCCTGTAAGCAAAGTCCTTCCCTAAACAGATACGCGGTCCCCCCTGCAAATTAAACCAAACAAATATTCGATTTTAAATATAAAAGTTAATAGAAAAAAATTATTTTAATATTAAATATAATATTTTAATCTATTTTATCTTTTATATTTATAATTTTTTTTACCTAAAATTCTCTCCCTACTGATTTTGCATATATTTATAACAATATTTGAATATACACTAATTTATCGATGAAAAGCTTTTTTGATCAAGGAAGCAAGCTGAAGAAAGAGAGTGATACAAACATGGAAAGCTATGAACTTGAATGGGGATTCGGGTCGAAAAGTGGAATCTTTCAGCCATCTTTCGGGGCGAAACTCGCCGGCGTCGTCACCCCAAATGTAGGGCATGCGTCCCATAGCATAAGCCATGTAGTAAACTCCATCTCCTTTCTTCAGTCTATAGCCATCAGGGAGCATGTCTGCTGTTTCTGCAGTCCTCCCATCCTTATCAGTCACAAACCAAACATAGAAACATCAATTTTTACGTCATGTACATATATACCAACCCAGGTCTCAGATTCTCTCATGTTAAACCTAATTAATACTCCTTGAATTCTTAATATAAGACATATTTAACTATTTTGATTAAATTAGAGAAATTAGTTAAATCAGTTAAAAATGTATATTTTTTTTAAAATACCATAATCATCATCCTTAACTCCCTCCCTCTCCCTTTCTTACTTAATTTTTGTTGATAGGAAATATATCTTATATTTAGAATTAAGATCAACTTCCTAATTAAGTCTGGAAGAGTATTTCTTATAGATCGAGACTATCGTTATCTAACCTTATTATAAACTCCATTTAGACATTGACTTATTAGATCTTAATTAATATAGTGAAAAGGTTATAGACATTCTTGAATAAGTTCAATTCAGCCTATATATTTTTTATATATTCCAGGACATAAAAAGGCAATTTTATCTAAAATAAATCACTTTTTTTCGTCTATCCAAATAAATTAGTTGATTATGATTAAATACAACCCCTTAAAATAAATTCATATTATATACTCTTCAATATACCCAAATTAGTCAGTTAGTTCTAATATTAATTATAATTAACTCATTTATTTAGCTTCCTAAATCTATCTAAAAAAATCAACTAACTCTTATAATTAGAACCGAAGGTAGTACTTGATTATTTTGTGTCCTAAATGAGGCCCAGAGACGGTTAATGAATTAATCAAAGAACTTACAATAGGAACTGCAGGGTAAAGCCTTAAGGTTTCTGTAAGTGCTGCATGAAGATAATGCATTTTGTCAAGAGTGGCTTCCGTTATATTGGCGACAAACTCATCGATGTTATTATTGGGTTTATTGCTTTCTTGCTGGGTACAAGTGACGACGACGTCTCTTACTTCTTGAGCAATCTTGTGTTGAACAAGAGGGTTCTTACACATCATGTAGAAGAACCATGAGAGAGTGTTGGCGCTTGTGTCTTTGCCCGCAATCATGAAGTTCAGAATTATGTCCCTTAAATACTTGTCGTTCATGGTTTCTGGATCCTTCTTGCTCTCCATCACAAACCTTGATAGAATGTCCTCTTTCTCATTCTGAAACCCACCAAAAAAAAGCAAAAGAATTAATTCATCATGCTTTCCGGTTCATTATTATTTCTGAAATATCAAATCAGAAATACCAGCGAGTCTTAGTTATCATGGTTAGGTTAGACGAATGATGGTGACATAATAATTAAATAAAAATTTAATTAAATGTAATTATATAGATATGTAATTATGTGTGCGTGTGTATATAAGAAATTAATTTTGAAATAAGTTTGATTATTAACACAATAACCTTAGAATATATGAAGTTTTCAATAAAATACTCTTTTGATCCTTAATGTAAGTACTAATTTAGAGAGATTAAGAAAGCTAAATAAATTAGTACTTAATTATAATATATGTGACCTGATCTTCTTAAAATACCCATGTATAATATTATATATTATATAGCAATTTATAAATTAAATAATTTAGTTTGTAAAAAAGTGATAAATATGAGACATAAATTATATGAAGATCTTATATTTAAAACTAAAATATATTTTTAACTAAATATTACACATTTAAGACCGAAGGAGTAACATCATATGTATGGCTTTGAAAATCCATATGCTTTTTGGGAGTGCCCCAATTTTTTTTTTTTTATAGTTTGTTTAATTTTTCAGTCCTTTTTAGTTAACCCAGAACCCGTCTGATTATCATAAAGGCATTTTGAGTTTCTGGGTTTAACTAAATGGTGGCTCACCTCTTATCCAACCCGGTTCAATATAAAAACGATTTTTTAATCTAAACTAAGTCATTAACAAGTTTGATGGACGATCTAACTGGTTAAACCATCAGTTCAATGCGAATGAACATTGAAAAATATAATTTGAATGCAAATAAATTAAACTTACATGGTGTTGTTGGGGCATTGCCAAGTGATGTCTCTTGGTGGCGTTGAGTCGATAGACAAAACGATCAATGATTTTGACTTTGTTTTTGAGGGAAGCTTCAGAGCCAATGTTCAGATATCTCTTGATTTTCCAAAAGGGATCCACATAGCGCCAATAAACCAACGCATTCGACTCATCAAATGCCTTCATAAATTCACTTCCTTCTTTGCTTGTTCCTTCAAGGCAATTCAGTTCCACCCCAAACCCTACTTTGAATATCGAGTCCAACGTGCATCTCATTAATATATCCTACAAAAGCAACACACACTATATATATCTGCAGCTTTATATATGTGTGTGTCTCTCTTTGTATATAAATGTGTGTGAGAGAGAGAGAGAGAATTTTAACTTTAAATATAAGGGTTAATAATATTTGATTCCTCAAGTTTATACTAATTATACTTTTAGTCTATAAGTCTTAGATCCTTCAAAATTCTTTCTATTTAAAATATTAGTCTATTTTAAAGATTTAATAATCTAAATTTTAAAAAATTAAAATACTAAATCTGCAATATTTTTTGAAAAAACTTTAAAAATTATAAAAAATTGAAAACGGTACTATTTTTTATGTATAAGATATCGAGATTTCATTTATTTTATGTAAAAAATAGAACTAAGAAAAGAATATTTGAGAAGCACCCAAATTTGAGGCACATTAAATAATACACATTAGACCCCCCAAGTCCATGAATTCACTTGAGTTCAGGAAATATTCTACTCTTTTCTTTTATTTTCTTTCCAAACTTCCCAGGAAATTATTTGAAGTTTAACATAAGACCTACCTGCATATCAAAAGCCACACCGTCCCGAGAAAATCCAGAGACAAGTCGAACCAATTTAGCAGCGTTAGTTCTAAAAGCAGAGCTACTAAAATCCCTAAGAACTCTAGTCGAAAACTCAAAACTCGCCAGCTTTCTCTGCTTCTTCCATTTCTCGCCGTCCACCGCGAAGATCCCTTCTCCGAACAGATCCCTTATGATGTCCTGATTGTATTTTCCCTTCGAGTACTCCTCGAATCGCCATCTGAGAACGTGCTCCACGTTCTTCGGATCGCTTGTGTAGTGCTCGCTCATCCCTGGACCCAGAAGCCTGAAGGTTCTTAGGGTTTTCGCTGTCTCTGTCTGGTGATCAAAGAGTTTGTTGAAGTAGAAGAGCTGGTGGAACACGGTGCCTTTCACCGGAGCATAGTCTCGGTCTCCGATGGACTTTCCGGAGAAGAGGGAGACGGCGAGGAGGACGAGGAAGCTTAAGAGGAGAACAAAAAAGGAGACAGATGTGAAGGTCAAAAGCCAGAGAAGGATGGCCATTGTTCTTCTGTGTTTGTATATTTGTGAAGGAGAAGATTATTATGGCTTAAATGCTTGGTTGAGAGAGGGAGAGAGGGGGAGGGGAGAGTGAGTTTTGGATTTTTGTCAAAGTGAAAGAATGATGGGGACAATATATTTAAATATTGTAAGAATTGGATGGGGATTTCAAGATAGAAATATCACAAAAAATAAAAATTTAGAACTTCCAATCATATAATTAAAATTAAGGTTATATAATATTTAATCTTATTTCTCATATACGTCTAGTATAATTTTATCCATAATTTTTTTAATTTGATATAATTTTACTTATAATCTTTTTAATTTAGTGTAATTTTACATATAATCTTATTTCTTAAATATCAATAATTACACTAAACTAAAAAGATTATAGATAAAATTATACCAAATTAAAAAAATTATAGCTAAAATTGCACCACAAATAAAATTAGAATACTAAATGTATATAAAAAATAAGATTAGGATATTACTACTAGATAACCCTTAAGGCTATCTTTGGTTCAATGAAGTGGAAGGTATGTTAGGTTAATTTAATGGAAGGGAGGTTATAAATGTGAAAGTAGAGAAAGAGAAATGATATTTTTTGTTTGGTTCAGAAAATTAGGTAATAAAAAATTGACAAATATACCCTTATATCTTTATTTAAATTTATTTATTCTTTATTTATAATATTTATATCAGAATTATTATTTCTTCATTTATAATTTTTAAAAAACTTTTTACCTCATTTATATATATATATGATAAAAAAATATGATACAATTTTAACAATATCTCTCGTTAATTTTATAATTATTATATATATTAATATAATATACAAATCTGAATGTAAAGACACAGTGCATATAAGCTGCAATAATTGAATTTTAATGTAGGCCTTAAGAAAAAATTTGTTAATAATTAAAGATTACCCTACACATATTTAATATTATATATCATTACATAATTACAAGTAACTCCAAATTTTTTTTTATATACACAGAGAAACCAAATTTCTATCGGACATACTATTGAAAAATGAACAAGCACTCTCAAGGACGCAACAATGTAGTAAGCATGCATGAGCAGAGGCCTGATGTCTGCTCATTGATTTCATCACTAGGTTGAACTTGATATAAAACAAAAAAGTTGTGAAATTACAAACAACAGTTAGGGGTGTGCATGAGTAGAGCTGGGCAGGGCAACCCCTTTGCCCGGTGCCCTATCCAAAAAAAGCATAGGCTGCATTTTGCAGCCTGATGCCCAGCCCTGCCTAGTAAAAGCCCTAACCATTTCGGGCTGGGCATACCCAAATCATGATACCCTGCTCATATCGTGGGAAAAAATCTACAATTATAAACTTCTAAAATAATACCATATTCATATGTCTTCAAGAGTTAAATAATATCTATAATCTACTAAAAATAAAACAATAAAAAGATAGTAATTAAAGTTTTAAAATTCATTACATATAAAAAAAACTTTAAAGTTTAAATAGTTTACAATTATAACTTTGCATAAATCTCTCTAAAATTGATAAAGATGAAGCATCTAAAAATAATATATGACGATTAGCAAAGTTTAAAAAAATATAAAAAAAAAGAAATCAATTTAATTATAAATTTTAAAGGATGCAATTACCTACTTGACTACTCATATTTGTAAAATTACCTTTTAGTCATCAGTATCTATCATATTCGTTCTATGTGAAATAATGTAATCTACAAATTTTGATATATAAAAAGGTAATCAACTGGGCAGGGCCAAATGGGCAGGGTAGCGACCCCTGCCCGATGCCCGGCCCTGCCCAAAATTGCCCATTTTATATTGGGCCATTTTTTACTGGGCTGGGCAGGACATTTTTTTTGCGGGTTCACTGGGCCATGGGCATCTTGCACACCCCTACCAACAGTGACATTTACCTTAGCTGTCTGCGTGTCAACAACCTTGTTATCGACTAGGTCGCATTTGTTACCAACAAGAAGCTTGCAAACGCTGTCATTAGCATATCTATCAATTTCATTCAACCACTGCTTGACATTGTTGAAGCTCTCCATCTCAGTAACATCATACACAATCTGTTGCAATCTCAAAACCATATATTAGTTCAAAAGTTTGATAGATTTTGCCGCTGAGATAAGTCTATATTATATTCCTCGCAGTTTAATGACAATTGAACAGAGCCACTTACAATTATTCCAGGACCTCCCCTATAATAACTACTTATGGTTCTGAATCTCTCTTGTCCAGCAGTATCCCACTAGAAATGAAAAGGATAGAGTGTCAGATACTTCACTTCTGATTAAAATTTTTACCATTAATGGAAAATTATTATCAGATCCCCTCTCCATATTCTATCAAAATCAGATGATATGGGTGTATATTAAATGAAATTTCCAACTTTACATGCAGTATTTTGGGAAATCATAGCCCTAATTTGAATGGTTTTGAAGCACAAATGTTCTCAACAATGAAGTTAAATACTCGCTACTTTTCAGATTTTATAAGACAGGCCACATGAGACAACTCAAAACAATATTAATGTAAGTTTCGTCACTTCCTTGAACTTGGTATCATGGATATGATCCTACAAAACATCATAAAGGCCACAGTTTCTAATCACAATATATGGATGCAGATGGTTAAAACCTCTTTCCTGGAATGCTTTCAATTTACGTTTTTTATAATCCAAATCCAAGGTAAACTATCGGCCCAGAAAAACGGGGAAGGCATAAATAAGATAAAAATGATGACCCGTTAACCGACTCTAAGTTATCCCCAACATCAGATTTTTCAGAACTAAAATGAAGCTCTGAAACTACAATCAACACACTGATTTGGCATAAGCTGAATGAAAAATGAAACACACACTCAATCACTCACTCGAACGAAGGAGACGGAGGTGGCTAGGGGAGAAGGTGGTGGCAAGCAGCGGCAGTGGCCGGAGACGCGCCGATGACAGGAGGAAGACTGGACGAGCAGATCTGGAGGCGCGAACTGGAGACAATGGAGAGAAATGGGTTTTTAGTGAGAGGGGCAAACTTGTAATATTAAAAAATAAATTAGGGTAATTTAGTCAATATAATACATAATATTTTTTACCCATAAAAAAATCCTAAATTTGGAGGGGTGAGAGAGGAGGGGAGATGAGCATAAAATGACAAAAATCCCTCCCCCTCCCCTCCCCTCCATCTTTTTGAACTAAACAATCAAATCTTTAATATTTTCCAACTTTTTCCTATCTTCTCTTCTAAAAATTTTCAACCAAACAATGCCTAAAATTAAGTCTAGGTTAGTTGATTAGATTAACAAACTAATGAATCAATTCTTGATTAATCTAGTCAAAAATTTTAGAAATAAGTTAACAAAATTAGATCTTATATTTATTTTCTCATATTATTG
The DNA here is from genome assembly GCA_037074615.1 of Leucaena leucocephala. Classification (NCBI taxonomy): domain Eukaryota; kingdom Viridiplantae; phylum Streptophyta; class Magnoliopsida; order Fabales; family Fabaceae; genus Leucaena; species Leucaena leucocephala. Next base: position 16,628,379 of record CM073555.1, on the reverse strand, counting down.
AGCTTGATTAATAACTTTGTTTTGTTAAATTATATACAATTTATACATCATATTTTATTTATTTGTTGATCATTACCTTTTATTTAAATATTACTATTCTTTTTAAAGTTTAATAATTAAAAAATATTTTTATATATTTTAATTATGATTGAATTAATCCTCAACAAGTTTAATGACTTAACTAATTCTTTAAAAGATAGCCATGCATGTACGTTTTAAGATTATTATCAAGATAAATTAATTAATTTGATCCTCAATATAACGGTCAAATGCATCGAAGTTTTTCCATGCTTAGGTGAGTGTTTATTATATTTGATATACATATGCGGTCGTCTTCAAATCAGATTGTTGGAAATGTATTAAATAAAATTATTTGTCGTGTTATATGTGATCCCTTGTTTCAGTTGCACTCAGTAAGTAGCCTTTTGCTATTGGCAATTTGCAAACCCACTCTCTTAGAAGTCTCCTCTTAATGACGGCACAAGAAACCAAGGGTCTCTTCTTAATCCGATCTTAAAAATATCCTCCATCTGGTTTTTAACTTTGATAAGATGCTCTATTATTATAACTATATTTGATAAAAATACTCTTAATATGAGCAATTAATTAATAACAATACTTTAAAAAATTATAAATTTTAGAGATAAAATATATTAAAATTTTATATTTAGAATTAAAATAAACCTATTATAGGAATTGGAGGAGGTAGTATTATATATAAATATATATGTTGTATGCATATATTATGTCAGTCTGTGATGAAATTAAACAAGATAATAGCTATGAAATCACTCAAAATTATGATAAATATTATTTTAAAATTTCATCATTGACTTCGTAAAATTTTACTAATAATTTTCGGCCATTAAAAAAATTATAATTCTTTTACGAGAATTATAAATTCTCTTGACCAAATGTTTTAACTTATAAGGTTGAAAATAGGACACTCTTTAGTTAAATAGACCTGAGCTTATAATGGATACGTTTTTTTAGATTTAGGCATGAGCTTTTGAAAGACCTAATAGATTTAAAGTATTTTTAAAAATTTATTTGTAGTGTAGGTCTTTAAAAAAATCTCATGTATTATGTTTTGAAAATCGTAAGATTTAAGCCTATTAATGATTACATGAATATAAATTTTTAGTACACTTAAAAGTCTATTTATTTTAAAATTATTTTGTTAATATATATTATATTTTATATAATTTAATAAAATAAATTTTAAAAAATAATTAGGCTAGCGGCTTTAAATTAAAAAGCCTCGCTAGTTTACCTCAAAGAGTTTTTAAATAAATTTAAAGTGTAACTTTTTTACTAAATAAGTCAGGTTATACAAAAGGCCCTAATTAAGCTAGGCTGTAATTAGGGGTCTAACCCATCTTCATTCCTAGTTTTAACACCCAACTTTCCACACGCAAGGTTTCCATATATAAATCACGACCCCCATCTCCACTTGGGCCGGAATTCTGGGCTTTCTCTTATTTTTGGGGTATGAAATTGGGCCCTATGTTCCAATAATGCTGGTAGGCTTTCTGAGTTACATATATTGATTTAGCTCAACCGGATGTAGTCGGGGCAAAAGTCCGGTGAATCAGGTAGACAACAAAAAAAAAAATATTGATTTAGCCCAACCCAAATCAACTGCGTTAATCCAATTTTACTCACTCTTTTTAAAAAAGAAATTATTAGTCATCAAGCCTTTGGAAAATTGCGCAGGAATGGAAAATAATCTCAAAAGCTCACTGTTTAAGATGTAAAAAGGATATATTATTACATTTGGTACAAATTACATTATATATTTGGATATTAAAATTACAATACAACAATTATAACAAATTAGATAGAGTCGGTAAATTGCATCACATCATTAGACTCTATCAAGAATCAATTTTTTAAATATATTAGTAATAAAAAAATCCTATCCAATAACTTCATTGAGCATCATTTTAGTCTTCATCCATCCCTTTTCAGATCACATAATTATATTTTGGATAACTATAAAATCACAATTATATTAAAGCCATTTTCCATTTTCCATATGTATAGGGGAAAATTCTTTAAAAAAAACTCTAGAAATTGATAAATTGTAAATTGAGACTATAAATATTATAAAATATGAACTATATTTGATGCTTAAACAAGGGATTTTTTGATTATTTAGCTCTGAATTTTAAAAATTATAATTTAAGTTATGATACTTTTCTAGCGTTTGTAATATTTAAAGTTTTAATTTAAAATTTACTAATTTCTAAAGTTATTTCACATATTTTTCTTATATATATATATATATATATATGTAGGGGAATCAATAACAGCGAATAGCAATGCATTAATATAAATATAAAATTTATAAGGGATAAGTGTTATTGGCAAGAAGGGAAGTTGGAGATGAGGACTTTTCCCCAAGCTCGGCCGGTTTCAAGATATCGAAAGGCTTGGACGACGTCGTCGAAGTGATAAGGACTTGTGGGATCAATAACAGCTTTGAGCTTGCCAGTTTCCAGAGATGGCCTTAGTTTCTCCAATATTTGCCCAGAAACAGTCAAGCTTGAATAAATGGCTCTTGGATGAGATGGAGGCCATGTTATATCCACAATCACTCCTTCATCTTTTGCTACCACGTACGAGTTCTTGCTATCTCCTGAAAATCATATATATATATATATATATATATAATAGTTGTGAACTAAAATTTAATTCTTAAATTTATATATTTTTTAAAATATCAATATTAATTGATTGTATATGCAATTGGCTTAAAATTTAAATTTTTTTATAAAATTATTAAGTTAATTACACAGAATGTCATGTAAAATATTATGTGTCTTTTATTAATATGACGTTATGATAAAAAAAAAATAGTAACTTAATGATTAAGGTATATGATAAACAAATAAAAAATTTAGGTTTAAATTTAAAATTTAAAATATTAAGGGTGTTATATGTTACTTATTAAAAATTTAAAGAGATTTTATATAACTAAATTTTTTTTTAATAGAAATGGCATCCTTTCATATTAATAAGATCAAAAAAATATAAAGTTAAATTTAGTTGACCTATTTAAAATTTTGATTGAATAGATTAAAAAATTAATTTATCAGTTCACTAATATAATAAATTAACTTAGATTATATTTTAATATCAGGTTATTTATAATTGTTTTACTATTTATTGATGTATTTGATAATTTTGCTTTTAATTAATTATAAGGGTATAATAATTGAAGGTGGGTAAATAAATTTGAAGAAAAAAGAATTTAAATTACCAATTGTGTCGTAGACAAAGTCAAACTTATCCTCAATATCTTTATAATTTGTCTTCCGATAATCAACAACCTTATCAGCACCCAGCTGCTTCACAAACTCAACTTTAGGGGTACTTGTTGTGGCCACAACACAAGAAGCTCCATACAAATACTTGGCCAACTGAATCACCAGAGTTCCAACACCACCTGCTCCACCAACCACCAACACGCTTTGCCCTTCTTTGAATTTCGCCGTTTCAAAGCCCTCGACGGCGGTTTGAACAGCCAGCGGCAAGCTCGCCGCCTCCTCGAAAGAAAGACACTTTGGTTTCTCCGCAACTAAACTCTCTTCCACCACGATTAACTGTGCCAATGTTCCAAGCTGTTTCAATCTTTCTTCACTGTTGAAGTCTTGGATATTGCCGTACACTTCGTCGCCAATTTTGAATTTTGTAACGCTAGCACCTTGTCCTATTACCACTCCTGCCATGTCACACCCTGGGATGACCTACAGAAAATAATTAAAAATATTTTTCCAATCTTATTTATAAGTTATTTTTGACATATTTCATACATACTAATAAAAATTTTAAACCTCATTAATTATATCAAAAAATTCAACACTCCAATTTTCCTATATTTAAAATATATTACACCTAATAAAAATAAAGTGAACATAAATAAATAAAAGATAAAATTATATATTTATATGGAAAAAAGTTCTCTCTACCTTATAAATAAAATTAAAACAAAAATTTTCTCCCTACCTTATAAATAGAATCAGAGGAGTATAAGAGTAAAAAATATTAATTTATTACTCCCTCCAATCTTAAATTTAAGAGTTAAATAGGAAGTCTACTTTAGGGCCTGTTTGGATAGGATTTTAAAAAAAGACTTGTGCAAAAAAAGGGTTTATAGACCGCTTATGAAAAAGGGCTTTTAGATAATAGTTTATGGAAAAAAAGTGGTTTTAAATAAATAAGTGTTTGGATAGTTATTTTTAGAATGACTTTTTATATTGGTAAATTACCAAAAATGGTATGATTTGATTTAAAGTAAGAGAGAGGAGAGAGGTAGAGAAAAGAGAAGAGAGAGGAGAGAGAGTAGAAAGGAGAGAGGGTGTAAAAAAAGTAAGAGCGAGGAGAGAGGTTGTAAGAAAAAGTAGGAGAGAGGAGAGAGGGTTTAAGAAAAAGTAGGGGTAAGATAGTAATTGGATAGTCCATAAGCTCTTTTACTGTTGAAAAAGCTATTTTTAATAGCTTATTCAAAACTATGATTTTGCCCAAAAGCACTTATGGACAAATATAGCTGTTTGTTTTAAAATTTTCCCAAACCAAGGTTTTACCCAAAAGGGCTTATAAAACCAAGGTTTGGGTGCGTTCCAAACACACCCTTAATCATAAATATAAAACCCAAATATACTTGTCTCCCAAAATTGTAATATTCTCCCCAAAGTACTAATACATGATTGTATATATTGAGGTAATTTTTATCAATGGTAGTTTAAATACACGTGATTAAAATAAATATTTTAAGTAAACTAACACATAATTATTATAAATAATTAATTTAATTAATTTCTTTAATCTATCTAAATTAATTAAATGAATCTTGCACAATCATTATATCAAGGACCGGAGGTAGTACTACGAAATTTTGCAAACATTCTTGAATTAAAGATTAATAGCTAGGGTTTTATAAGGAGAAAATTTAGATGAAATTATTTGCATATATTTTATCAAATTTTCTAATTTCACTTTACTATGTATCATATTTTTAAATATTTTTATTTAACTTAAATTTACATAAAAAATAATACATATGACAGAGTATAATTAGAGAACTTAATAAAATAGATATAAAAAATTTAATATAAGTATATTCCGTGATTTTATGAAAAGAAGTTGACGGAGTATATATTTACTTCAATATATACATTTACTATTATATCTGGATTACTCCGCCTGAAAAGTTTATTAAATAACGTCATAAATATTTTTTAGGTAAAATTAAACTATAGGTCCTTATAATTTATTTTAATTTTAAATTAGGTCCATATAATTTATTCTGTTTGAATTAAATCATTATAGTTTAATCTGCTATAGAATTCTTGAGTATAAATTTAATATAAATTTATATATAAATTTTATAAATTCTATAAATTAAAATTAACAGATCTAATAATAAGGGTCTAATTTAAATAAAATAAATTACAAGATTCTGATTCAAAATTAAAATAAATTATAAGAACTTATGGAATATTAAATTTTTGCCTATTTTTTACGACAATCTCTCTAACATATATTATTGTGAGTGAAAAAAGGAAGGAAAAGGAAATCTAAACTTGGTGATGCATGCATGATTGGGGAAATCTAAACTTTTTAGCACAGTACTACATTAAGTACACACAATCTAAAACTGAACCAGCAAGTTCACGGCATTATGCCTCATATAGAGGATTCCAAAAATAAAAGGTAAAGTACTATTTAATAATATGATATTATTTCTCAATTGCATCTAGTACATTAATATTATTTATAGTGCATTAAGTACCCTGATATTATTTTTTAGTGTTTATAACACTCTGATCTTATTTATAGTGTATCCAACACCCTAAATTATAAATATGATTATGATGTTAGATGTAATTAGAAAATAACATCAGGAGGTGCTGGATGCATTATGAAAATAACATCAGGAGGTTAGATGTATTATAAATAAGATTAAAATGCTAGATACTACTAGGAAATAATATTAGGTGCTGGATGTGATTTTATCTAAAAATAATAAACAGATTGAAATTAAAAAATGAAGGAGATGAAGAATTTGACTCACAGGAAAATCTGAAGGAAAAATGGGACGTTGACGCCTCTTGAAATCAATAGGATTTAAAGCAGCAGCTCGAACCTGGACAAGAAGTTGGTTATGTTGAGGAGTTGGAATATGAAAATGGCTGAGCTTAAGCTCTTCCAGAGAGCCATAATCTTCATAAACCCAAGCTTTCTGCATTTTCAATTAGAGCCATAAGCCTCAACATCACTTTATATAGATAATAACCAGATCGTGGGACCCACGTTTCAAGCACCGAATCTTATCTTATGTAAGCTACAATGCTGTGCTGAATGTTTACATAAATGGAATGATTTGCTACAAAAATTTTGGGAAAAAATTAATTTAGAAGTGCTATTGTTTTAGTTGATTTTTAATTAGGTTCTGTAATTTTTTTTCTTTTTAAGTTGTTATAGTTTCACTTAATTTTTATCAGATTTATGAAAAAAAAATTATCATGTCATTATAATTTTACCTTACTTTTTTTAATTTAATTAAGGGAATATTAATCCCTTTCGAGATTTAAAATGCAAAGGATTTTTATCTATCCCAAAAAGTATACTTTTTGTATTTCAAATTTATAATCTCCCCTTTACGGTATAAAGTCACTTACTATCTCAATCAACTATTTATGTTATTTACAATCTTACTTTCTAAGAAGTATAAGTCATCTCATTTTTTTTTACCTTTCAATTCAATCAATATCATTTTTTTTGGGTACAGAGAAAATTAAAATGGAGAATTGCATTAAAGTCCCATGGAAGGAAAGTAATTACAAAAAAAAATTGTCAAATAATCAAACAACTGTGAAGTCCTAAAGGAGCTTAGGCTAATTTTTTTAATTGTAAAATAATAAAAATGCCCTGAGTTTTTTTCTCACCCTCAGTTATCATTCTAAATTATTATTTTTTCATCCATTAGCTTACTTTTGGTTCCTTAATAGTGTTGTGAAAAAAAAAATGCCCCAATTGTGATTTTTTCGTCCACCTAGTTATTATTTTTTTCTCCGGGAGTTATTATCCTGGCAAATTTTACACCAAAATCTACTCAAAATCAATTGCAGAACTTGAAGAATTAAACATCTTCAAGTTGAAACCCCCCAACCCAAAAGTGGCTATAGTGGCAGGGAGAAGATATAGAAGTAGAAGATTTCCACTTGAATATCTCTTCGTCGAAGCACTTACAAAAGTCAATGTTTTGGTATAGTGAGGAGAAGGAGGAGATTGTCTTTGACGCCTTGGCTTGGGGTTGCAAATCGTGAGAGAATAGAATTAGATTTAGAGAAAGGTTGTCGTAGCTGTAGTTGCTTAGGGAGATGAGGGCTCACCGTCGTTTTTACTCGTAAAAAAGATTGACAGAAGTCAAATCTTGCAAAAATTAGATCTTGCCGTTGCGAGCTTCACTGGTTGGTGTCACATCCTCACCATCGTAGTTGCTGAGGCAGCCATTGCGCGACGGTCGGTTGTCTCGCCTGTGGGGAGTTTTTGTCGTTGTCATTGAAGAAGGAAAAAAATTTTGAAATTTCTTTTAATCCCCAGACGGACAATTCTATTATTTTACAGTTTAAAAAAAAAATAATTACAAGTCTAGTGAGACCTTACAGTCATTTAATAATTTGACAGGTCTTTTCTACAATTATTTTTCTACAAGACTTCATTACAATTCTCCCAAATTAAAAAACACCATTATTTATTGATATATGACGTACTTTTGCTTCAGCCAAAAAACAACATATCACTATATATTTGTACCATTTAAATTAGATCAAAAATAAGGTTTAATTATATATATATATATATTAAATTTCAATTTTTTAAAAATTTTATTTGTTATTGGAATATAATAAAAAATAATCTTTCTCAATAAATTTTGAAAACATATAACTATAAATATAAAATAAATTTGAATAATCCAAATTTATTCAAATTTATTGTAAGTAATAGCAAAAAAAGGTTTTTGAGCCACTCCAAGGACTTGATGTGTAAGACAAAGACCACTGAAAAATGGAGATCCAGACAAAAATATTGAAAAATATCTGGGTATAAATGCAGGAAACCACGTGCCTCTTTTTTAGAGTCTATATAGTTTTTATCAATCAATAGCTAAAAATTAATTCATTTAAAATGTACATATCACTTTATTGAAATGGGCTTCGCATCAACTAACAAATTTCTTTTTTTATGCGCAAGGCTTAATTTAAATTTAAAATATTATATTTAAAAATCTAATCATTTACTAATTATATATATGTTAGACTTTATTAGTACGATCTACCTCTTTTAGTCTATAATATAAATCATTTCTAAAAAATAATTCTTTAATCCATAATATAAATCACCTAGAGAGTAATTAATGCTTATTTATTAATTTTATCCTTATAATTAATGCTTAAATATGATTGTTTATATTTTTTTCTCTCATTCAAAATATCATTTAATATGATAAAGATAAAAAAAAATCAATGTAAAACATATTTGGTTAACTGTCATTTGTTAGTTCTAATTAATTAGTCACAACTAGAAAAAATACTTATAACGGCGGTTAAAAATGATATTTCATTACAGTTTTAGGAATAGTGTGAATTCTACCGCTATTGTAAGTCTACCTTTTACCGGCGGTTTTGTAACCGCCATTAAAGGTAACATTTCACTGCAATTTTTATAAAAATCGCTTGCTTGAATTTTTTTTATTTGTTTTAGCTTTCCTCGTCCTACACCCACCATTAGTCACCTTTATCACAGTCATCTAAAGCATTAGACCAGATATTAAGAGAATAAGTAAAAGATCCAGAAGTTTCTTCCATTGAAACTCTTCGAGCTCCTTCCAATAAGATTCATCAGCCACCACTCATTGTTAGCCACCACAGTCAGTCTCACTAAAAGTATTGGACCGATCTGGAGAAAATATTATAGATCTAGCAAAAAAATTGAAGATCTATATAGCTTTTATTACTAAAGTTCTTCAAGGTCTTCCTGATAAGATGGTGAAGAGATTTAAGATATTGTAATATTGAAGGAGTGAAGAAAAACCCATATGATTTACTACAGTTTATAAACAACAAAGAACAAAAAAAACAAGAAAAATAAGCAAATAAAAGAAGTTAAATGGTGACTTACGGCTTTCACGATGGAGAATGACGATAGAGATGACAAATAACAATATTAACGATAGATATTGGCACCAAAACTAGGGAAAACGCTAAAAAATGACCTTCGTCCAAATTTGTGATGGTGAGGAAGAGAAAAGAGACCATAGACGATTGTGAAAAGTAAAACTGAAACTGAAATCGGGTCCAATTTTTTTAAAATTTTAGTAGATTTTTTACGGCATTATATGAAAAATCGCGTTTAAAAGTTGTTATCAAGGCCTTTTTTTAAAATGCCGTGATAACTTTTACTTACGCTCAAATTTTTTAAACTTTGGTGAAATACTTTTAACGTCAGTTTTCTTAAGAACAGTCGTTAAAAGTGTATTTTAAAAATCATCGTTAAAAATATTTTAAAGTTAAAATTATTTACGAAAATATTACTACTTTTTTTTTCATAACAATTTTATTTATAACTACCATAAAGTAGAGTCGTGATAAGTGTTTTTTCTAGTAGTGAATTGAAGTGAATTATGTTATGTAGCGGAGGAAGTATTTTATTTTCTTAGAGAATCATATAAAATAAGGTACCAACTACCTAATAAAAACACTTATAATAACGTACGTCCATCTTATTTATCATCGTTGTCTCCAATGAATCTTAATTATGCAGAGAAGAACACATGGCATTGGCTACATGCCTGCTTCACACATTAAATTATGGTCCATAGCATCACGTGATTAATTAATAAAAGTTCTATATATGTCTCACACATTTGATGCTTATCATCTTATATCCACATTTCAAATTAAAATTTAGACTGTCCATATTAAATCTTTTTTAAGTTATTCTTATATTTTAAAATTTTTCTTTTATTTTAATGCATGAAGGATTCATAATGTAAAAATATTCTTGTGACTGTGTCGTATGATCAACTTCTTTTAGAAACATATATTTGTTATGTGAAAATTAATATGGACCATTTAAATTAGTTTTTTTATTTTTTATTTGATTTAATCCTGGTATTTCTGCCCTTTCAAGATTTAAGGCTCAAAAGGTTTTATATTCTCTTTTTAATTAAAAAAATATCACTTATCATCTCAACTATCAAGTTATTAGTCATTTAAATTTAAATTAGATTTGCATGGCCTAAATCTCTTTATCAATGTTCAAAGAATTGGATGAGAGTGGCCAATTCGAGTTTGTTAAAAATGGTGATCCAATTGATTGAACTAGTTACTTTTTCTTTTGAAAAAAAAAAACAGTTATTTCAAACTACTCCCCCTATTTTAAATATAAGAGTTAGATAAAAAATCTATTTTTGTTCTAAATATAAGGCTCTAATATATTTTATCTCTTAAAATTATAATTTCTCCTCAAAGTATTCCTATACGATTTCACATATTAAGAGGAGTTATAGTAAGAGTAATTTAAATGCACATGATTAAAAGAGGTATTTTAAGAAAACTAATATGTAATCATTATAAATAACTAATTTTTTTAATCTGTCTTAATTAATTAAGTAGATCTTATATTTAGAACCTAATGTAGAATTATTTATGCACATCTAAACCTAGTAAGCATTTGGAGAAGATGAAAAATGAACCAATATGCTAGAAATGTGTGTATTCTCTGTTTGGCCAAAAAAAAAAGGAAAAATCTCTGAGAAAGATTGTGAAAATAATAAATCTCAAATTGAGACTCTAAATATTATAAATATAAAATAAATAAAAAAGTGACGGGAGTATATGTTGTTGCATCACATTTTCAACGATATTAAATAAGATGAATGAGATGTTAAAAGATATGGCTTATAGTCTCTGATTTGTCAATGTCGAATTATAGAGACAAAGACTGAATGAGATATGGTGGAAACCTTGATTTTATCTCCATTCAACTACTAGTCAATGAACTCAAATCTTTTTGGTGTAGCTTATTGGGGTTTTAATGAGGGAAATGACACGTAATTAAAAGTTGAATTTAATAACCTATTTTCTATAGGTTCAATTAGCGAAGGGGTGAAACATACGACTATTTAAAGCGTGTTCGATCCCTGAAAAATATCACTTAATTATAGTTCTAATCGCGGCGCTTGAGGAGGCATCATAACTCCTATGTGCCTAAGTTTACGCTTGAAGGTAATTGACAATTTGTTCTGCCCGACATTGGCATTGCCTAAGAGGAAGGGAGACTTCATTCAATCCTTAGATCGTGGGTGAGCCTAACTTTTTTTCAAAAATTTCTGTATTAAAAAAAGTTGAATTTAATAATAATTAGGTATTAAAAAATTTAATAAAAAATAAGTTGCAAATATCGATTAAAACAATGGTAATTATAAAAGTCTTAGTTGCAAATCCCTAGAGTGATCTTAAGATGTCTGATTCAACTAAGACAACTGAATTTGTAACTGTTTAAATCGGTATTTGTAACTTTTTGTAAAAAAAAAAAACAATTGGGACCTAATATCATTAAATTGATTTTTTTAGGACCTAAATGTCATTCCCTTATTTTTCATTGGCAATTATTGGTTGTTAATCAGTAATATTATAATGAATTAAATTAAATATATAAACTTATTATAGGGAACCCTTTTACATTTTTAGAGTTATTTTTCACAGATTTCACAAAGTATGAAGAATAAATAAATATATTTTTACTTGTAAATAGTATGACTTACTATAAATGATTTCAGTTTCAACTTTTTTTTTTCTCTCCACACATTAGAAAAGCGTTGAGAAGTAACCTCAATTTAACTCGTCAAGCTTGATGCTACGTAGAGTCGTCTGAGACTACTACAATGGATACTTTTATATATTTCTTTATTTTTTAATATAAGAACTAATTAATTTATTTAAATAAATTAAATTAATAAATTAATTATAACTAATATAAAAATTAGTTGATTAATTTAAATATATAAAAAAATATATAATATAATTTATCTTGAACAGTTAAATTTAATCATAATTAATTTATTTAATTTTTTAATTTAATTTAAAAAAATAATTAGCTATTATATTAAGAATATGTGAGAATATATATACTATTCATAACCAACATGACGAAGCAAATGTTTAGAGATGAAACAAGTGCGGCGACCTTTTGACTGTTAGCTGCAAGAGGAAGGTTTGGTTTGGTTGGATAAATGGCTTGTTGCTTTGATATTCTAGAAGAATATTGGGATAAAGGTTAACTTTGTATAAAAAAAAAAAAAAAAGTATCCAGAAGTTGTTTTGGCACAATGCGTGTCATCCTCAAAGTGTAAAAACGGGGAAATATGACCGTACTCTAACAGCAGTTCAAACGAACGTTTGCCACATGGTGCATTGCGACACGTGTGGCCAAGAAATATGGCAATTACTCAATCAAATTACCTTGAGGTTTGTGTTCAATGTTGAAAGCTCTCACTGGTCCTATCATCTAGTCCCTGATCAACCTTGCCATTCTGAACCTCTCTCAATAATCATTTGGAAGGTGAGATTCCTCCGCATGTGCGCCTATTTGAACATCATCGATCTCCATGACATGAGGGGCGGGTTTAAACCCGGTTGAGAGGGGGGAGAGTGGGGGTAGGGAGAGGGAGAGGGAATGAAAAATCAAAGAAAAATAATGGCGTCCATTCCTTACAGGGAGTACACATTAATGGCCAAAGATTCAATAGAGAAGTGAATGGCCCAGGTAGGATTAGAAGTTTCAGATTAGCCATCGTACAAAGGTTAGCTTAGCTTCACTTTGATTATTCAATTTCTTCCATGAATGAGACTTCAGTTAGAGCCAAATTCCTCATTCCATCGCTCAAGCTCTTCCCACTTGCTTTTGTTTAAACTGGGTCTAATTACACTCATTGCCTTCCTAAAATCCTCATATCTCAGTCCTCTTACCTGATCACATTGAAAATTGTCAAATATAAATACAACACATTGTGCCAGCCACCCCTAAAACCCTAACATTAGGATGTATTAGAACGTCCTTTTCCCCCCTCACATGCAAATTTTATAACAGCTATTACTAGGGAACAACAGAAGAAAAATTTCTGCCAGTACCAAAAAAAAGCACATAAAATATCATTTATACATACCCCTAGCCTCTACTTTATAACCAAGGTCTCAACCCTTCCCTCCCAAGGATAAAATTTACACAGTTCAGACTAGAGAGAGAGAGAATAATCAACAACACATGAAGTAGTAGGAATTTCAGGTTAACTTGCCTGATTTGGCTTAACAGTTAGGATGTCAGAACCCAGCTCTCTTATTGGCATCATTGCCGCTTCTTCACACAAGGCTTGTAGATCACTTCCGGAATATCCTGCAAACAGTTAAGAAAGGAGATTTCAACATGTTAATTTCTTTTCCCTCAGGATTTAGAAACAAGGCACTATGAAGAATATACATTGGCTCCAGTTACCCGCAAAGCTAAACTCTAAAATGTAGAAATTATATTTAAAAGAACCAAATACCTTCTGTATCTTTTACAAGCCTTTCTAGATCTCCACCTGCCTCATAAAAACAAAAAATAAAGATAAGTAAAATCAGCCAAAACAAAAACAAAAGCTGGGAAAGTGTCAGCACGAGACACCAACCATTTTGTTTGCTACTTATTAAGGATCTGAGTGAAGAAAGTGAAAGATCAGAACACACATAATAAGCATTCTAAAATAATAACATTCTAAACTTCTATTTCATAAAAATATTTATATTTTTATCTCTTTTCAGTTATGCTGCCTGTGCATTTCTGTTTTAATAAAAAAAAAAGTTACAAGTTGCAGAGCATCCAAACCAACCCCAATAGAGCAATATGTTCCCAGAATCACCCTTGAACAGTATCTTGATTAATGAAAATCCATCAAATCAGGTTGAATGCCACCTAACCTCTCCAAGATAGCATACTGAACTTCATAACCTACAACTTAGAATATCATAGGTATTTGTATGATGATTCAAACACATAGTATCAGAGCTTGGGACCAGCTATAAACAGGAATGGAAGAAGAGGCCTGGCCTCTAGAAAGCCAGCTTCTTATTTTGAGCTGTTCTAAATATTTTGGGGTCTGTTTTACTAAGGGATTGTATTGGGTACATGATTTTGGCTGAGATCAGTCTCTGAACATATTTTGTAAGGGCTGATAGAGTGAATCTTCTGAAGGATTAATACGAAACCCAACTCTCCCTCATCTTTTGAGTTTGCTTTCTATATTCCATTGTGTCTGCGCGTGCTAGGAGCCTCACATACTGGTGCCATAGGATACACAAACCAAGACCAGCATCAGAAAAATGAAGAGCAGGTTTCTTACTAGGTAATGAGAACGCTTGACCCTTTAGTTTGTGCTTTAGTAGAAGTCTCCGAACATTTGCCTCTGGCAAAGGTACGTAAATTCTCTTCACCTTGTATTTCACAGAAATTCAGCAAACGAAGTTAATAAGAAAGCAGCATCTACTTCATGCTCATTATAAGTAATGGTATGCATAATATGCACTGATTACAGAGTCAGAAATTGCCAATCTCTTAACGAGTTATTCTCTATACTAGTTTTTTTTTTTTTTTTGGTGATAGTTTCTCCAGAGAAAACATTTTTGAAACTTCAATGCAGGAATCGAAAGAGAGAATAGAGTTTGCCAGGAGGAGGGGAAGATGAGTGCATTTCTATGAAGACAAAAAATATTACAAGTTACATGCTCATTACCAAGAAGCCTAAGAAGTTTGTGCAATTACATAAGACAGTTGAGTATCATGAGAAAAGTTCGAGGTCAACTCATAACCCTGATATGGTGCAATCCAGAAGAGGTATGTTCAGCAAAGAAGTTTCTGGGTCGTAATTGGTACGCAGAGGAGAGAAGAAGATATAATGCAGAGAGAATGATGTACTTTATTCAACAGGTCATATCTGAGTACAAGGGAGACTATATATACCCCATGGGTAATGCTCAATTAAGATGACGCATGCTAACAGAAGCTGTTAGAGACTCAACTATGCCAGCTAAGCTATTGTTACTAACTGACCCGCATCAGTAATGCACTTCAATATTATTGAAGGGGCTTCCTCATTCGTCAATTGTTTCACGCCACTATTCAAGGTAGTGGTCACATCTTTTTTAACTACTTAAGGTAGAGAAGCCACACTTTGACGATTCACCAATAAAACACATGTAATAACTGTTGCAGGTATAATTATTTAGGAAAGCCTTATGGATCATGGAAGGGTTTCTTGTACAACAATCAAAGGAAAGGTTATAAGAGTTATTATACATAGTTAAATCAATAAAATAGAGGGGTAAAGATCAGAATTCTAAGCACACCATTTTTTATTTTATTATAAATGACCAAGCTAGCATACAGATCCTCCAAAGACATGCTTATTATCAATTTCGTTTTCCAGAACAAAAAATATGTACATCAGCTACGAATTATTGTATTAAATGAATTTATATATTTTCAAAATTTAGATAAGTTACTATTTTATACTGATCACTATTTAATGCTTGACAATTGTTAAATAAGTAATGATAGCTATAAAGGCATTTTGGTCAAAAACAGGTGCTATTGTATCTTTTGTTATCGGGAAAGTAAGTGCAACACGATTTGTTATTTTCAGGGAAACAGTGAAAAGAGTACAACTTTTCAAAACACAGGAAAAGAACGTACGATTTGGCCAGTTCTCAATGCATGGGAAGCATAATTTGCCAAAAACTAATCTTCCAAAGGTTAGGTTTACATCTGTTTGGGGTTTAATAGAACTGAATTTTATAGATTGATCAACTTCTTCATGTAAATATACTTTGGAGAATTAATTTGATGCAAAGCATATCCTTTAGGGATTAAACTAGTGGTTTACTTTTACTCATGAACGAATTGCACATTGCACGCTGGTTTCTCCTCTCTTCTTAACACAACCATGTTCCAGAATTTTGGGGGAAATACTCACCAGTCTCCGAAGAACTGCATCATCCAATTCTTGTGGCTTATTTGTAGCTCCTATATTCAGTAAAGACATTAAAATAAAAGATTGTTGATTAGAATACTGAGTACAAGACACACTATTATTCATTCCATTCAAAATACTCTAGATACCAGATACTGACAAAGGTTGCCTTTAAGAATAGATTGTGAAAGAAAAAGAATCTGGAAAGCAGGCATTCAGATCTAAGATAGCATAAGTTTTACATGCAGATTGCACAAGCTATGGGGAGCACTTTGCTACAGCAACCAGGTCAACAAAGGAATTAATATTGTTCTTAAGATACTATACACTGAGAAGCAACTAAATTTAAAATGACAGACTGATGAGAAAAGGCATTCATCATGTAGTCATCTCATGCTGTATTAAAAAATATGACAATAGACGTAATTGTGGAGTGGTCCCAAATCCCATCTATGGTTTATCAACTATTTACTATTAGTGTTGCAATTGTACTATACTAACTCAAAACAAAATGTCCACAAATTTGTCTGGAAATTTTCAGAAAATTCAAGTTGTAAATTTCCATGAATTGTTCAGAAGCCTACATTCATCAGGATTTTATTTAACAGTATCATTTGCTAAAGGCAATGATTGGAAACTGCAAATGTTATGTTGCATGACTATGTTCAGAACTTTACTATTTCAATGTAAAGAAGAAAAACAAGAGCCCAATTGATGATAGAGCCAAAACACAGAAAGAGATCTGGCAACTAATTCTAAATGACTAAAGAAAGTACCACCAGATATAAAGCTTACCAATAACAATTACAATGTCATCAGGATTGGAGGTCACCCCATCAAACTGGATAAGAAATTCAGATTTTAATCGTCTGCTTGCATCATTCTCATTAGCCAACCTTGTTGACATAATACTGTCAATCTATTATCAGTTAAAAAATTATCAAATCATAAAATCCGTGTAAAAGTATAATGCTTTTGTATGAAACAAAAATACAAAACAGTGACTCTTTTTTTTGGGAACTCTGATAAGTGAAAGAACACCTAATTTCAGACCGCACATTCCCTCCACCTTCTGCACCTCTCAACAGAAAATAATCACTCAGAGAGAATGTATATATCATTTTAAATTTTTAATGGCAAAATTTCAGTTGGCATTACATTGCACGTAGAAACAGTCATGAGGGGCTTGAGAATCATTAATTGTGTTGGTCATGAAGAGCTCGTTACAGACCCAGATATTGAATGAAATAAACTTATGATTCTTCCATGCTGACAAATGGCTATAACATATATCATCAGTTTCAGTCTGAATACATCAAGTTATCAATCCAATTTGATTAAAAATAAACCAAATAACCTAGTGATCTAGAAAGCAATGAGATCCATAGTCAAACAATTAAATGATCTACACTTTTAAGAATAATGCTCAAACAAAGACCATTCAATGTTTCACCTGAACTATGAGTCAAATGAGTAGTACCCTTTAAATAACTAAGTCTGGAAAAGAAGAAGACGTCCAAAGTCATGTTAAATTAAACAAGGGAGATTTTTCATTTATAGAAGAGTTATACCTCATCAATGAAAATTACTGATGGTTGCCTGGATATAGCTACCATGAAAAGAGTCCGGACAAGCTTTTCACCTTCACCAACCTATTGAACATAAGTCAAACAAAGTAAAACTTCTTTGCAAGGACATAGTCAAAGGAATAACAGCCAACTCAAACGAGTTCAGCAACCCAAAAGTAAAAAACATACCCATTTTGATGTCAAGGAAGCTGCGGATACATTAAAAAATGTTCCTGCTGATTCTGAAGCTACTGCTTTGGCAAGCATGGTTTTTCCATTACCCGGGGGACCAAAGAGAAGCAAACCTGAAAAATGAAGGTTCAGCTGTTATACCCTTTGCTTTTTCATTCTTCAATTTCAGTATAAACAAAACCAATTTTAATGTGGTTCCATAGAATCACCTCTAGCCGGCCTTCGAAGACCAGTGAAGAGGTCTCTTCTTTTAGTTGGCAAAATAACCATTTCCATTAATGCTTGCTTTGCCTTCTCAAGACCCGCTGCATACCTCACACTCAGAATCTCATGATAATAAGTAATGAAAGAAAAAAACAGAAGCACAAATATACGATATATCTCAGTATCTTACCAATATCTTCCCATCTAACAGAAGGACCTCTATCTACTATGGCAGTGTTAATTGTTTCAACTAATTTTGCATCGAAATTTCCACCAGATATCTGACTAGATTTTGGGCTTGCATCTTTATCCACATGGTTTGTTCTTTGATGATTCTTTTGCAACACACCTTTTCTAGCATTTGATGGCTTAAGTGAAACTGCTGCGGTTTGTCCCTGAGTAGCAGTTTTCTGAAAACATTTTTTAAGAAAAGAAAATAAACCATAATAGTAAATTTATATTTCTAAAACTACCTTACATCTCTATATCAGCAAGAACGTTCCATAGTTGCAAAAGAAAGTGCTTTTTAAGAAAGAAGAAACATACTAAATGGCACTCAGGAATCAAGAGCACAAACCTAGTGTGTATTCTTACTTCTTCTTTCTTTTTCTTTTCTTTTATTTTACTCTCTTGCTTCTTCTTTTTTTCAGAAAGATGGGGTGCACATTTTATGCCGCAAAGACTATGGACCTATTTGGAAACTTTACAAATCAAGATTTTAAAAAAGCTTCTGGCCCAAACCTTGGTTTTGAGAAATTTTAAAACAGTCATATTTGTCCAAAATGACTTTTGGACCAAAGTATGGTTTAAAACTAAGATTTTAGATAAGCTACTGAGACTAGCTTTTGGAACAGTAAAAGAACTTATGAACTATTCAATTACTATTTTACCCTTACTTTTTCTTACACCCTCTCTCCTCTCTCCTCTCTCATTTTTAATAAAACCATACTCTTTATCGTAATTTACCAATCACAAAAGTCCTTCTGGTAATAACTATCTAAACACTCATTTATTCAAAACCACTTTTTTTCTATAAACCCTTCTTCAAGAGCTCTTTTCCAAAAATTGTCCAAAAGCTTTTTTCTAAAATCCTATCCAAAAACACACAATGTGGTATGTCTGAACAAAGAAAGCTCACCAAGTACATATTTATAGAATAACTCTATTGACTGTTGAATGAAAAGCTGTCCGAGAGAAAACTCTGTACTTACAACTTAGCTAGTTCACATCGTACCTGAATAGTGGACTTGCTGCCTGAAATAGCAAAGAAGGGAGAGAAGGAAGCAAAACACAAGAATGAAAAATAAATACTCTACTGAGATTTCATGATTAAATTTTAAAATTCAAAAAACAAAGCAAAGGCTTGAGTTTATGATATATAAACCTGCTCGTCTACTTAGGACCTGTAACCTTTCAGAAACTTGACCGTGCCATTTCGATATTTTTTCACGATAAGATTTCACCTTCTCTTGTTCACTGTCACGGGCCAATATATTTCAGAGAGATAACAAGATGAACGCAAAACTATAAAATAGCAAGAATAACTCGGTAATGTCCAAAGGGGCTACACTTCAAATGCTGCAAATCTAATGACGCTTCTCTGTGATTAAACCAATGGATTTTAAATCTGAAATCTATTATTTCTCTTCTAAAAAATAATTTTAAAGATTTAAAATTTGCCATAAAATAATAATGTAAAAAGGGTACAGATTAAGAAACCATTAACTCTTTAGTGCCTCTTTTTGTTCTTATATTTCAGCAGTTCGTGAAGAAATCCATACATATTTGAAACCATCCAGCATAATAAATACATGAACAACACTAATTGATTTGATCAGTGACGGAATACTTGAAAACCTGGAATTAATATAGGAAGGGACAGCATTAGAACTGGCTTCGATCAAAATCCGCTGGGCGTTGTTATAATGAAGAACAGCATCATCGACCAAGCCCCACTCTTCGGCCCTAACAGCCTTGTCAATCTCTTCCTTGGCCAAATCGAAGTAGCCTTTGAGCTTGTAAGCGATTCGTTCATTGGAAATTGAGGGCGCGGCAGGCACGCCTTCCATATTCGAAGAGATGGGAAGGTTGGAATTCGAAGGAGAAGAATCATTAGAAGAAGAATTGGGAGAAGACAAGATAGAGCTGAGCGAGTCGATAATCCCCTGCAAGAAGCTCATGGCCGACAAGGAGTTTCATTCTCGAGCCTGGTTTTGCGAGGTGACCGTAAAAGCGCCCTCTCGTCAACAAAGCTTCGCTTCTTAATGACGCCAGCAAGGAGAAAAGATACAGTGACAATATATGGAAATCCAAAATCATCCTTCCTCACGGCTTATTTGTTATGAATTTCCTTGATCCTTGTAGAATTAACCAAATTACCTTCATGTAACAAAAAAGAAATCCCTCCCCTATCAAGGGGTTAGAAGAATTTTGGTATGCATCAGTGTAGAGCTACTAATACTTTTTAATAATATATTTAAAGTATTATACTCTACTAGTCACTACCAAAAACCCAACTTATCATATTGTTATTTTATAATGGTTATATAAAAAAATATGGTTAAAAAAAAAGAGCAGTGATATTTTTATAAATATATTTAATTATAAAAAATTTTAACAATAGTTTTAATAAAAAAAATTATTAAAAGTTATTAGATAAGATTTTTAACAGCGATTTTTAAAAAATCAATATAAAAAATCTCTATAAAATTTTAAAAATTATAAGTTCGATTTTAGTTTTAGTTTCATTTTTCACAGTCGTTTGTGATTTTATTTCTCTTCCTCGCCACTATAGACTTTGATGAATATTATTTGTTGGCATTTTTCCCATAGTTTCGGTATCCATATCAGTTCTTAAATTTGTTTTCTGTCGTCTTCGTCATCGTTCTCTATCTTGAAAGTCGAAAGTCACTATTTAACTTCTTCATTTACTAATATTTCTTACATTTTTACTAGATCTGTAACTTTTTCTCTATAAATTTAACTTTTTAGTGAGACTAACATAGTGGCTAATAGTGGGCGGTAGTAGATAGACCATATTAGAAAGAACTCAAAGAGTTTTAATAAAATAAGCTTATAAATATTTAGTTTCTTCATTAAATCTTTGACTTCTTCTCTCCAAATATGGTCTGATACTTTTGATAAGAGTGAACAAGATAGCTGATGGTGGGTGTTGACCGAAGAAGCAAAAAATAAAAAAATTAAGCAATTAACGGTAGTTTTTTAGAACCGCCGTAAAAGGTTACTTTTAACGGCAGTAATAAACCTTTTTTTTCTAGTAGTGAGTCCTTAATATATTTTATAATATAATTGGAAAGTTAATTTTAATACATATTTTTTTATATTTATTATTTTTTTAAATTATCCCTATTGATATTTACTCAACAGTAATCAAGTAAAT
This sequence comes from Leucaena leucocephala, assembly GCA_037074615.1. Taxonomy (NCBI): domain Eukaryota; kingdom Viridiplantae; phylum Streptophyta; class Magnoliopsida; order Fabales; family Fabaceae; genus Leucaena; species Leucaena leucocephala. The sequence goes on along the minus strand of CM073555.1, from coordinate 16,606,940 downwards.
AAGGGAGGGAATGAGTTAAGGAAGATAATTATAATATTTTAGAATAAATATATCATAATAACTAATTTAACTAATTTTATTAATATAACTAAATTAATTAAATACATTCTATATTAAAGATCTAATGAGTATAAGAAAATTATTAAACTTTAAGATGTATAAAATGACTATTCATTATCTTAGTTATTGCCATTTTCATGGAGTAAAAATTGTCACTTGTTAAACTAAAGTTATCATTAATCTTCAAAAACCAACTAACACTTGTGACTTGAGAAGCTGAATTTTTGTTAATTATGACATTTCACAAAGTAAAAGTTATTATTCGTTAAACCTGACCTTGAGTCTAGCAGGTTAGACCACTCGGCCATCTAACAATTGATCAAGTCATAACATATTTTGCTACCAAGTTAATTATATTCTCTTATTTCTTTTTCATAAAAGGGTTAATATAATCTTTTATGGGCCAAATTTATTTTCATTTTAGTTTTAATTCTTTAAATTTTTTTCCTAAAATATTAATCCTATAATTTAATAAAAATTGTAAAAAAAATTCTCTGAAGAAATTAAAACCAAAACGAGAATATATTTAAAGGATAAAAAATTATATTAACTTTTTATAAAATATAATTTTTTTAAATGAGCATGTTCCTTTTTATAACATATACTCTAGACGAATATAAATATTTAATATATATTTTTTATTTTTACATTCAATCAATCACACATATCTCGTCTCTTTTTCTTACACATTTTCCTCATATCTTTTTCTTTTGTACGCAGGTTCTCTTCCATCCACATTTTTTATAAATAAAAATATTTTTTAAGCATAAATTACATTTTTTATATATTTATTAATTCTAACTAGTTTTAATTAATTTTTTATTAATTGTATTTTACAACAAGGAACATGGGATTTGTTTTTTTGTGAGATAATTGTATTTAGATCCCACGTTAAAGAAAATTGCAAGGTGAGAGATCTCATCAATACTGAGTGAGATTACTAAGGTGGGCCAGCTTGTGGTGTTTTCTTCTCCTCTTGTTAGTGCACACGTATTTGGAGTTGTTTGTTTTGCAATATTGACATTAAAGATTGTTAGCTTTCTTGAAACTAGTCATTAGACTACCATTCTCTACTATCTACCGTATTTACTTTGATCATAATAAATAAAAATTGTTCATTGCCCTTTTCAATCCATATGGTTTATGTTATATTTAGCTTTATTTGTCTATATTTTTTAGTGTTCTCTAATTTAGTCTTTATTTGTCGTCTGCGTCTGGTTAATACTTTGATTTTTATATTCTTCTTCCTTTTAATGAAATCTACTTCTCTAGCAAAAGAAAATTAATTGGAGGGAGAAAACAGATTTTCAAAGAGAAAAACTCAATTTCATCGTCATAAAATTAATATAACTGGATAAAGTCCGTCCTTTTAAATATTTATTTCGATTCTTTAATATATATTAAATATTAGTTTATAAGTTGAATAAATTAATTTTAAAAAAATAATAAAAATAAATTAATTTTAAAAAAATAATAAATATAATAAATAAATTGAATTAATATTATATATTTATATTTAAAATCAAAACTCACCTATAGTTCCTACATAATTTTTTTACCTTAAAATTTTATCTTAGGCATCGTTTGACATGAGTGATTTGAGGGATTTGAGGGGGAGAGGAAAGGAGGAGAGAGATTTTATTCCCATCCTTTTATTTGGATATCTTAAAATTTTAGGAAGTCTTGAATTTAGATCTTAAAATAAAGTTGTGAACTTGATAAATAACATCATTGTTGGATGCCTAATAAGAATATTTGTAAGAGAGAAATTTGATAAAAAATCATATGTATTATTCAAGAGCAACATGCTTATACAATCATAATAATTTACTTGGGTCTCTTCTCACAAAATCTCATAAGTTATGGGATTAATTCATCTTCCTCGAGTTCCTTCCCTCTCAACTTTAACCTCCCCTCCAAAATTAGACGAATTTAGAGGGGAAATATAATATTTTTATTTTATCATACTAATATACCTATAATTTTTTTAATATCCCAATATTATTCATATATTATATTTTATTAAAATATTTTATAAAATAATATAAGGATAAATTTTTTATATATAAATATTTTCTCTCCCCTCCCTTCTTAAATCAAATAAAATAATATTAAAATTTCTCCCCTTCTATCTCTTGATATTAATCTAAATAAGATAATAATAAAATCTTTTATCTTCCTTCCTTTTCTTTTTCTTCCCTTAAAATCTCTCCCATCTTCTCCTTTCTATTAAGCCAAACACACCCTTGGACAATCATAGGGGGAATTTGTTTTTCTTTCTATTTCTATGATGATGGGTTTTAAATTTTAATAATTTTGTTTTCTGGTAAATTTTAAGCAGTTCCTCGTACTCCCAAGCTCCTCATCTACACTCACGCACTGCCCTAATCGTCCGTCTGTTCTTCCCTTCCTCAAGAAGACGACCTGAACATCGTAGAATTCCGGGTGAAAACTTCAGCATTTCCAATTCGATTATTAATATTTCAATTGTTTTCGCTTTCTGTCATCTATTTGTCGGAGATGTTTGGAGTTTCAAGCTTTTCCCCCCTTTTGATTGATTTCTTCATTTTCTCGGCAACCAAACAGGATTTCACTGATAAATGTAGTGTTTTTCTTTTCTTATTTGGGTAGTATAAAGAGCTTACTAATCGAGTTGGGAATGTCGAGCGCTGTGGATGCTTCGGGGAATCCGATCCCTACGTCGGCCGTGTTGATGGCGGCGTCAAAGCACATAGGGTCAAAATGTCATGCGGAGAATTTGGATTTTCTGAAATGCAAGAAGAAGGATCCAAACCCTGACAAGTGTCTCGATAAAGGCCGGGAGGTTACCCGCTGTGTCCTCAACCTGTGAGTTGTTTCTCCCTCTTTTGAACTATTATCTATATGGATTTTCCCGGAATGCATTGTTCTGTTTGGCATCTGAGAGAATGTTTGGGAAATTTTATTATAGAATTGTTGGGATGCTAGGTTTCTTAGTGGAGCTCAAATGAGAAATCATTGCTTAGTTCAAATGAGGTTGAAACAAAGTTGTTATTCTTTGTAAACAAGTTAGAATTGGTTAGACTAGGAATAATAAGAGCATTTCGATATTTGGAAGCATAGGCATAAGAATGTAAGAGTGAGAAATATACAGAAAAGCTTGAAGACCTATTTGGTTTATTTTGTTGTTAATTCAATTTCATTTTAGGCTATAGGATTCAAACTTTAATATTAGATAAGGCGACTTTAATTTACCTGCATTGTTCAGTTAGAGTCTGCTGAACGTTTGTTTCCCTTTCGTTATATCTGGGATAATTTGTCAGATGTGACTCATGTACTGCTTATAACCTGATCTGCATTGTTTTGCGGGTGGATCAATTCCGAATCGAACTCAAGACTTAAAGAGTGAAAACATCATGCTCTCACGAGGAAATCCAAGTTGGATGTTAATTCCCCTATAATTTTGTAAACTTATCTTAAATCATATGCATTTCATATTATTCTCCAAAGTATGATTATCAACATCGAGGTGCCTATTTGCATTATGCAATTACTGCGAGTGCAATATATTCATGTTCTCTCTAGACTTGGGTTCTGTTTTCTGTTTTCCCTACCAAACCAGGACTGACTAATGCCTTATCTTACAAAGGTCAAAGTTTGACATGCTTGAAATCTCATTGGAAAATTCAATATTTTTGGCACTTAAGATCTCGTAAATGATGCTTTGATCGCTGGAGTCACAGCAAATTTTCCATTTCAAGCAATTGTTATGTGAATCAATGGTTTTATCATAATTCATTGTGCTGCCAGTTTAGGATATTTAAAATTTAATTTCAGAGTCAACCTGTTGTTGGAAATAGTGTTTTTTTATCAGAGCAACTGATGCAGATTTATTCTGCAAAATGAAGTTTGGCTTCAAATTCTAGCTGAGGCATTATTCTGCTTCAAAGGGCTACATGGTCCATTCCTATATTTAAATATTTTGGTGAAAAATGTTTTCTAAGATAAAAAAAAAAGGATCCAGAGCTTCATAGTAGAGAGATAATGGGTAAAGAATGGTTTGAAATCTAGGATGAAAAAACTATAAATATTTTTGTGTGTGTGTTGTTTTTGTTTGTTGGGGGGGGGATGGTTGACTTGAACTGTTTCCCACATACGAACAATAAGGCTCTAAACATCAAGGGAACTAAAAGTTGAAGATTAAATGCTCGCCTCTCTTCTCATCTTTTTGTAATGTGTCTTGTATTTTAAACTTTTGAAGATTGATATGTAGGTCAGTTGAACTGACTGTGTACTGACCAAGTGTCAAATATGACCAACAACAACTGCACCGAGTGTGGGAGACTTAATTCCTATCAAGCGAAGTCTCAAGTTTGAGCTTTGTAGATGGAAAATAAAAGCTATCCCCTATTTAAAAGGCCCAACAGTGTTCAAATCTTAAATAGTCAACAATATTAGATCCCAGATAGTTCTTAACCAAAAATAAAATCAAATATAAAACCCTTTATTTTTTTCCTTTTTGGCTGCACTGTCGCATTTGCAAATGGGATTACTTGTCATTTGGAAATTTTTGTGGTTGTTTGCATATCTAATACAAGGGCCACTTTTGCTCATTCCCTCTAGCCTGGTCCTTGATTCCATTATTTGCATGCTTTTCCTGGTAGTTTAGATTATGTGTTAGCATTGGCCAAGGGAAAAAACACAAGAATAAAAGATTCTGATTTAGCTTATAATGAAAGGGGGGGCTCTGTTTCCTGAATGAAGACTTGGTAGTTGGAGTTGGGCTTGTCTACCCCTTTTCTCAAATGAAGACTTGGGGACTTGGGGTTGACTTCTTGGCCTTTGAGTTAAAAACATCACTCCTAGGCTCAGTCTCTCGGATATCACAAATTGCAAATCTTTTCTGAAAAACTTCTTGACTTCAAATGTATATGTGATATTGGAACCGCTTAAAAAAACCTTTTTTGCGCTTTACAAGAAATTTCTTCTCACATATTTACCTTATCTAGCGTAAAATTACTTGAAAATAAGATAATCCAATAGGCTTAAATATCTGATTGGTAAAAGTTCTGTTTTGATGCCTCAGGCTGAAGGATCTACACAAGAAGTGCACAAAGGAGATGGATGAATACGTGGGATGCATGTACTACTACACAAATGAATTTGAAATGTGTCGCAAAGAGCAGCAAGCATTTGAGAAAGCATGCCCTTTAGAATGAAACCATGCCCTTTCCCTTTTGTTTTCCTATGTTTACATTAATAATTAACACAGGCCAACTCTCAGTGAGTGACCAATTCCCCGTTTTTATGGCATTTTTTAATGCCTATTATGTTGTTCATCTAAAAAATTGCTTGAGAAATGCTTCTGAGTTGGAAATTATTTACTTTCAAACATAATAACTAAGTGATTTTGATGTTAGGTCTTGCAGTTTCGCATATGCAAATTAAGGGAACTAGTTTCGTGCGGCATGGTGCTCATCGTGGTGATGTGATGAGATTGTCGAATTATTATTTCAAAGGTTTAGATTTAAAATTTGTAACTGATAGTCTTTAAATAAAAAAAAAATTGTTTTTTGAGGAACTGGCAGTCTAGAGATTATTTTTATTTTAGATTTTATATATATTAAAATATTTTTTTAAAAAAATGAGTAAAAAATTAAATCTGTACATTTCAGATTTTAATGCTTATTAACCTTGAAAAGCACTGAAATAGGTTCCTTTTTTTTATACTATTTATCAAAATTTATTATTAGATATCTACTGTTGTATTTCGTAACTAGTTTGTTTAGTATAGATGTCTTTTTTAAGGATCCAATTTAAGATTTAGAGGAATCTGGTGAAATTTTATATTATTAGACTAATTTTATATTGGTAACTAATTATTGTTCTAAATCAATCTGGATATTTATATTTAATAAAAAGATTTAGAGAATGTTGAACTGAATTATGAAAAGATGCGTTATTTATAAGACATGGGTTCATTTTAAATTTCATACGAAGTATGGGTTTGCATTTTGGTTTTAAAATTAATTGCATCAGGCGAATGCCATTAAAAATATTAAAATTTAAAATCAATTGAAGAATTAGCTTCTTCTTTTTTGTTATAAAAAAAGTTTAAAAATGTTCGATACTAGTCCTCACTATAGTTAGAACATAGTCTCAGGACTCACAGATAGTGTTTACAAGAGATTTATAAAATCGCCTGCTAAATAAGCTTTTACAAAGGTAGCGGGAATCGAACTTGCGTTTCTTATCATCTGTATCAACTCTTATTGGTAACTTTTTTTTTTTATTTTAGGTTCATAGAGAGAATATTAATTCTGATCACTAATAATATCATATCTTAAGTCCTCATACGACGATTTAGCTTTGCTAACATCATTCATGGGTTTCAAACTAGATAGGTCCAGATATTTTCATTATATATATGAAATTTGAACCAGAATTACTGGACAAATCATGTTGATAATGGCATATGTGTAATAGTATCTTTTTTTTTCCTGGGCCAGGTATTATCTTTTTTTTTTTTTTTTAAACGATATAAATGCAGGGCCAAATCTAGTTCATATGAAAGAGACTAAGAGAGAGGTGATGTTATTGAATTACCACAAATGATTTGAGACCAAAAAGAAAAAGAGAAGAAAACCACACATGATGGCCATAAAAAGAATGATTTCTTCATGTGTTGTGGTCCTTATGTTAGATGTTATACATTGTTCAGACAAAAAACCCAGCGTCATGTGTTAAGAAATGTCATGATAAAAAAAATTGAAAAAGTAATAAATGAAGAACATCAATAAATTCAGTATGGGTAGAAAATAATATATCACATTTAAATAATAAAAAGTAATAAATCCCCCCCCCCCACCACACACACACACAAATCTATAAAGTTGTCAATAGTTCCCCACCCAAGATCCTGATTGTATGAAAACTACTTATAAGTAGAATGCTATAAATTTAATTTTATTTATAATTTGAAGTCATTAATATTTATTAATAAAAATTAATTGGATATGATAATTAAATTTCATGTCAGACAACATAGCCCCATTATTTTGTGTTACACTTTGAATATTTGAATGTACAATTTAGAGAAAAAAAAACCATACACTTTCAATTTGTGATCAAGAAAAATTAATTAACACTTTCTTATAGTTTTGACCTCAATTTTAATTTTAGTTCTTATAATTTATTTTGTTTAGATTAAGCTCTTATAGTTGTATTCATTATAAACATTTATCTTTAAATGTACAAAATGGTTAATTTTAATTTATAGAATTTCATAGATTTTATAGAATCTTATTCTTTTCATTTCACACTATTTTAACAGTCACTTATTTCTATAAATAAAATTTGATAGCTTATAAATTAAAATTAACATATCAAACAATAAGGATTCAATTCAAATATACTATAAGGATTTGCAAATTAATTTTTTTTAATTTGTTTATTTAACTTGTTAATTAATTTTCATTAAGAGCCAGCTTTGATTACCCTCAAGTAAAAACAAAAAGGCAAAAAAAAGTGTTGTTGTTGTCTTGTTGAAGCATAGAACTCAAATGATTGTACTCGAAGCCACAATGAAAATTACTTTTTGTCCCTTTGGTAATATTATAATAGTTTAAACATTTAGAAAAACAGTTTTTTTTAATGATATTTTCTTTACAATATTTAAAATTTTAAATATTAATCAGTAAATATTATCATTATGTTTAGCACAATGTCAATGGCATAGCTTTGACCAAAAAGACATATTAATTATTTCAAAGGCACGAGGAAGTACCCAAAAATCCTTTGATAATCATATAATAATATTGGACTATTTTACTAAAACAATAATAATAATAATAATAATAATAATAATAATAATAATAATAATAATAATAATAATAATAATAATCGTTAGAATACATTGTAATGTTGGTAAATATCCAGTGTATCACATGAGATAGAAACAAAAAATTATGTCTTACTGTTTGAAAACATGTGTGATTGAAATTTAAAATGTGTGCCGATTACAAATTGAATGAATATTTTTAATTTCTTATTCAAATTTATGAATGTTGGTAAGAATTTAGGCATATCTTTCCATATGAAACAACATTTCATATGAAACGGGATGATTAAAAGTGTTGTTGCAACACTCAAAACCCATTTTCTTAATTATCCAATTATGTAATACATCCGATCCTTAATATAAAAGTTAGATAACTAATTTATAAATATTAAAAAAATTAGTTAAATTAGTTAGTTGTAATGATTGGATTTTAGTTTTTTCAAAATATCATTTTTAATCATATGTATTAAAACTACATTTTAATAGAAATCCCCTGATATTAATGAATAGGGATATTCTGGGATAAAAATTATAAAATTATGAGACAAAATGAATCAGGGTCTTATATTTAAGACCAAAATGAATCACTTGTCTAGCTCTTATAATTAGGATCGAAGAAAATATATTTCCTCCGGTCCTATTATATTTTTTTGGTAGATGTGTTTACTTGGATATTAAATATAAAATCTCAATCCAATTTGTTTCATACATTTATAATTTTTTTAAATTCTCCCTATCGATTGTACATATTAAGAGAATTTTATATATAAAAAAAGTAATTTTCAATATAAATAATTAAAATAGGTACTTTAGAAAAATTAACACACATTTTATATAAATAATTAATTTAACTAATTTTTTTATCTATATAAATTAATTATTTAACTCTTGTGTTTAAGAACAAATGAGCATTGATATTCATAATATTCATAGTCATCTTCTTCTTGCTAAACATAACACAACTTGAATAGGAAGAAAAACAGAATTTTTGTTTGATAATGTTAAGAAGCAAGGCGAAGCGTATGTAACATACAAAACTTTTTCCCTTTTTTTGAGGTAAGACAAATAATTTGAATATCTCTACACACAAGCAAAGGGAAAGCTTTAGGGAAGCCTAAAGTGGCATAATGTTATGGGGACAACTAAGAAATGTATTAAACTATGCAAAGAGGCAATACAATTAATGGATTCATAGGCTGTGTTTGTGGGACATGAATGGAAGATGAGGATACTTCATGATTTATGGTTGATGTGCCTCCCACTTCCCAAGTCATTCATTCTTGGATCATGCTCACCACTATAACCCCAATATCCCTTCACTATTTGGATAAAATATATATTTTTTGTTTTGGCATTACTTCTAAAGAAATGAGAGAGACTTAATTACTAATTTTTTTTTTATGTGGTATAAGTTTATTACTAATTTTTACAGTAGAATTTGTCATTCTTAACTACTCGATTGTCATTACAACTTTTAGATAATCAAATCTCTTGCTTAAGATTTTGTAATAATTCCCTCATGTTTTTTTTACCCAATGTACATGAAAATCTATATTGAAGAGTTGGCAAAATTGAATACTTGGGTTCTAAAATTTTATATAAAATTTTAATTTTATCCCTTCATTTTATAAAATATTTTTTTATCTTCTAATTCTAACACCGTTAATCTTAAATGACAATTTTTTCATCAATCATTATTAATTTAAAAAAATAAAATTAATATGTCAACATTTGATAATATTTTGCTAATATTTGAAAATTATTGTCAGCTTTTTTGTTAAGGGTATTAGGATTGGATGACTTGAAAAAGATATTTTATAAAATTAAAAAATCACAATAAAATCTTGTATAATGTTAAAGGATTAGAGATGCATTTTTGCTTAGAGTTTGAGAAAACGCTCAAAATTTTTTAGTGACCAAGATTGTTATAAAGTTTAATGAGGTTTATTAGTGGTATATCAAGCTTAATTAAAATTGTAACTTTCTTAAAATTTGGAGATAATTTTCTTAAAATATAGTATTGAGTCCTCTTAAAAAAGTAACTTTTCTATATGAAAATAATTATATATTAAATAATAAGAACATTTTAAATAAAATTTTATCAAATGCATGTTTTTTTACTCAAGAGCCCATGTGAAGTAATAATTATTCTATAGCATTTTAATAATTAACTTTCTAAATGTAAAAATAAAATACTATTGAAACTTTGTAAAGTTGCTATTAATTCTTCTCAAAATTACAACTTCAAAGCTACTACAATATTTTGCATTTATAATTTTAAGAAACGTGACTAATAATTTGAAAAAGTACTTGTGATAATTTTAACAAAAACACGTTATAATTTTTATTCTTCAAAGAAATTATAATTTTTAAGACTATTTAACATAATTATTATCTAAAAAAATCTATATGTGATATTTTTCTTATTTTTTTTCTCATTTTATCATGTATTTGAAAATTTTTAAAATTAAGATTTTAAAAGGATTTTTGGCCTAAACTTTAGTTTAGGAAAATTTTAAAACAAACAGCTATATTTATTCAAAAGAGCTTTTGGATCAAACTATAGTTTAAAATTAAGATTTTTTATAAGCTAATGAGACTAATTTCTGGAACAGTAAAAGAGTTTATGGACTATCTAATTACTATTTTATCCTAACTTTTTTTACACTCTCTCTCATATCTCATCTCTCATATTTTTAATAAAATCATACATTTTCTAATAATTTTTTAATTATAAAAGTTTTTCTGGTAATAACTATCCAAACACTCATTTATTCGGAACTACTTTTTTTCCATAAATTTTTTTCTAAATTTTTTTTTCTAAAAGCTATCTAAATTTTTTTTTTTTATAAACCCTTTTTCTAAACTTTTATTAAAAAAGGTCCTTAGTTGCATGCCAAAAAGTGTACTCCATTATTTCGTTTACCTTCATCTTTCTGGCCAACTCTTCTTTCTATATTCTCTCTACCATCCTAAAGACATATATCCATTCATCAAATTGTATAAGGTTGGCACTGTCTACTGGCTATCATGTGATCCACCCTTTCCAAAATTATCATGAAAAGACAAAAATTATATATATATAAAAAAAAGAAAAGAAAAGAAAAAGCAATGCATTAAAATTGAATTTATGGTGAAGATTTTGCGTATAAACATTGTTTATTTATTTAAGTAAGGAACATAAGTGCTCCAAAAAAATGAAAAATTCCCCAAGTTCAAACTTGGTATACCTTCTTTTATGATTTCATCCCGTTAATGAGATTCAGAAATTAATAGCAATTAATTAATTATATAAATCTGAAAGGACGTTGATTTTGCCCCATTAATCCTGTGTCAACTTTAGAAACCTCCAATGGTTTTTCAAATCAAACATTTCCACCCTAATCCATTTATGAAGAGGACCTTATTCCTTTTTTTTTTTATTGGAAAAGAGGACCTTATTTCTAATCAGATTTTAACGAAAGCTAGGTGCGTGACGTAAGTCAAATTCAGATATATTTAAGGTAAAGCTTTGATGAATTTAGTAGGCAACTAAAAAAAAGATTTCGACCCCAAATTTATTTTTAAAAAATAAAGTTGGGATAATGATAAGCATAACCCCCAAAGCTGAGTTCAAATCTTCCTTCCTATTAAAAATTTTATTAATAGATGATTTATAAAAAAAATTTAAATTTAAAAAATGTCTTATATTAAAAAAATAATGATAAATATATTGAGATGAGTATCCGAATATATAAAAAATATAAAATTTATAATAAACATATATATAAGTAAAAATTGTCATAGTCTATGTTAAAAAATAATAAAAAATTATTTAAAATAGCTCAGACTTATAAAAAGATATAATTGGATTCTCAATAAAAAGGTAAAAAATTAGAAGAAAATCAAGGAGAAACATCAATATATATCTGATTATTAAGATTATTAATAAAGCAGGTAACATTGTGTCATCTTCTAGCTAAATCCATCCAATGAAATCAGATTTGTTGATTTTTTTAAAAAATAAAAATTGGAAACCATTCATATCATCCATCATATGAAGAGCCAAAGAAGCAAATTCTTTTACCCTTCTCATTTCCAGCTGTGACCAAATCATACTTGTCTCTGAGTGTGTCCCACGTGGCCCTCCAAACTTAAACCATAACTAACCATGGTTAAAATTTAACCTAACACATCGTTCATTTTTAACTATCAAATCCACCACCTCACTCTCCTGACTCCACTCTTTGCCGCAGCTTTACAGCATCTCCTTCATCCTTTTCCGTTATGGCTTCGTTTCGAGCTTCGTTCCTCTTTCTCTCTCTCACCACTCTCACCATCGCCGCCGTTGTCTCCGGCCACAATATCACCGACATTCTGTCCGGCTTCCCAGAATACAGCCAATTTAACAGCTTCCTCTCCCAAACAAAGCTCGCCGACGAGATCAACAGCCGTCAAACAATCACTGTTCTTGTCCTGAACAACGGCGGTTTCTCTTCACTCACCTCCGGTCATCCTCTTTCCGTTGTTAAGAAAGCCCTTAGCCTCCATGTCCTCTTGGACTACTACGACGGCCAAAAGCTTCACAAGATTTCCAACGGCACTACTCTCACCACCACACTGTACCAAACTACCGGAAATGGCCCTGGAAATTTGGGCTTTGTCAATATCACTGACCTTAAAGGTGGAAAAGTCGGCTTCGGCTCGGCGGTTCCCGGATCCAAGCTCGACTCGTCTTACACCAAGTCGGTTAAGCAAATCCCGTACAATATTTCCGTTCTTGAGATCAGCGCGCCGATTATTGCGCCGGGAATGTTGACGGCTCCAGCTCCGTCCGCTGATGTTAACATAACGGCGTTAATCGAGAAGGCCGGTGGCAAAACGTTTGCGTCGTTGCTTATGTCTAGCGGCGTGATTAAGACTTACGAGTCTGCCGTTGAGAATGGTTTGACCATATTTGCGCCGTCCGATGAGGCTTTCAAGGCGCATGGAGTTCCCGATCTGAACAAGCTCACCAACGCTGAGGTGGTCTCGCTCTTATTGTATCACGCCGCCTCAAAGTACCTTCCCGTGGGGGCTTTGAAGACCAGCAAGGATCCAATTAGCACATTGGCGACAAACGGCGCCGGGAAGTATGAGTTCTCAACGACCACCGCCGGCGATGCGGTTACTCTCCATACCGGAGTTGACTCCTCCAGACTTGCCAGTACGGTGCTGGACTCCACTCCCCTTGCTATCTTCACCGTCGATAGCGTGCTTCTTCCGACTGAGTTATTCGGTAAGTCACCGTCGCCAGCACCTGCGCCGGAACCAGTGAGCTCTCCCACTCCGGCGCCGGCATTAGCACCAAAAGCCAAGTCACCTGCTCCGGCTGCTGCTTCACCACCGGCTCCCATGGCAGATACTCCGGCGGGTTCTCCGGCTGATACACCGTCAGCGGACCATGGCGCCCAGGAAAAGGCTGCCGGAGCCCACGTGGAGGTTTCTTCTTTTCTGGCCGTTTTCCTCGTCGCGATATCCTCCATTTTCTTCTCCTGAATCTTAGTTTGAGCACTCGTGTCGTATTTTTATTTTCTAATTTAAGACTCTTGAGTTAATTTTAATTTAATTGCTGTTTATCATAATTTTTTGAATTTTTATTTGTTAGATTAATTTATAAATGTGGATTATGAATGTAATACAACGGGAATTTCCTTGCCTTTTTTTATTTTTATTTTTTAAAAAACGTCGTTGAGGTTGAGAATCATGCTGCAATACTGCATAATGCCTATACCATATATTGCTATTGGAAGTTTGATATTTTTAATGATAATAATTTACCAATATTTTTTAAAAATGTGTGTGAGGGAGTTTGAATGCACTCACGTGGAGCAATCCAAGTGGGTCCTACGTGTTTCAAATAAGCGAACCGTTCCTAACGTCTCTTCCAGAACAGTCCGAGTGCTTTGGTGTGGCAAACGGTTTTGGGCTACCGCCGCGCCCCTCCATTCCAATAATATTTTGGAGAAAATTAATTACCTCTATATTTTCGTATATTAATTTTTAAATTTTAACTCAATCATTATAATTTAACTTTAACAAAATTTCATGAATTTAAAATTTCACTCCATAAATATTATAAAAAATATATATTTTTAAATATAAAAATTAATATTTTAAATAGTTAGATTATAAAGACTAATTTATATTAAATTTAAATATAGAGATTATGTTATAACTAAGTCAAAATTAAAAGATTAATTTTTTAACATTTTTAGTTATTTTTACTCGTTTGTTTCATTAAAAATTAAAAATCTATTAATTAATTATCAATTTATTTATAAAAACTTGGTTCCACGTAGTATGACGTACGAGGCCATGAAACTAATACTTCGTATGGATTGTAAAATAAAATGGAATGAACGAAATTAGATTTAAAAATGATTTTTTAAAGTGAAATATTACTTGTGCTCTTGAATGAAATTAATAATGAAAATGGTTTTACTGCTTTTTAATCATAACGAAAAACTAAAGTACAAAAATAGGTACTCTTCTGAATTCCTGTCCAATGTTGTCCAAAAGAAAATCTTTAAGAATTCGGATCTTACTTTGTTTTCTGAAATAAAAAATAAGATATTTGTACATGGTATGACCTGCTAACTAATAATTTTTGGTTTGCAAAATAAATGGGAATGGAATGGAAAAGAATTATTCCCTTTTTCATATATAAATCATATTTTATAAAACCTTATATTTTAAAATAGGCCAGAGTATATATTTTGTTAATTTATATTTACATCAAATTTTATTTTAATTTTTTAAATTTAAAGATATATTTTTAGTCATTTAAATTTAATAAAATATATTTTGTAAAACCTATTCATTGATAATGTTGACTCTACCAATTAAAAAGGATGACTCAATCTTGGCTGGTTAAATTAGTTGACTGGAGTCATTCTAATTTAACCAAAGATCATTAGTTTGATCTTTTAGGAACACAGAACCCTAGGGGTCAAGGACTTCAACCATAATAGTCCATATCATGCCTTGATTTGGATTAATGTAGTTTATAATTTTTTAAAAAGTTAGCTAAGATATCAGGTGCTTCTGCAAAAAATAAAAATAATGACTAAGCAATTAAAAGTCGACAATGTATGTATAAATTTTAATTCTTTAATATCAAAAATAACATGTTTTAAAAAATTAAAATGTAAATATATTTTGTTAGAGTTTAATTGCATAACTATCATTTAAGTTTGATGAGTATGTATTTTTCATTAAACGAAGTTAAAGATATTAAATTTAAAGGACAAAAAATATATTTTTTAAATTTATAAGATTAAAATGAGACTTTTTTTTATAAAAGAGATTAAAATAAAATTTGATGTTAATATAAAAAATCAAGTCTATACTTTAACTTTTTAAAAAAATATATAACACATATTTTAGTAAAAAATATATTAAGGCATTTCACATATTTCTAAAATAAATTTATAACTCTTTAAATAACATATTTTTAGCAGCATATCAAAATTACTCATCTCTTATTAAAATATAATTAAGGATGGGTAAAATTTTTTAAAAGAGAAATTGGGAAAAGTTTAAATTTGATAATTTTTTATATATAAAAAATATTATTACTCTTTAAATTTTGTATACACAAAATGTCGATATTTTGATTTAGGTTCCTCTCATCAATAAAATTTTTAATAACTTTTCCCCCAATTTTTTTAATTAAAAAAAAGTAAAGTTGAAAAAAATTGAAATTATAATTACCTAGCTATTATGTAAATACCTTATATTCGAAGGAAAAATTTTAGTTAACCACCTTTAAAATTTGGAAATCCTAAATTAGTTTATTCTAATTTCAATAATTCCAAATCAATCTACTTTACGAGTCAGTCGCCTCTTGGATTTTTTTGGAATAGTTGATCAGAGAGGATTTGACATCACCACCTCTTGGATTACAATGAGATTTATAACTAATGAGCCAGAAAACCAACTTAATAAAATAGTACAAAATAATATATCGAATAACTATGAAGCTTTAACCACTCCAACCATATATACTATAGTCCCATTCTTGACATAGCCAATTTTAAAAAACTTTTAATAATTAAAAATGGTAATATTTAAATAAATATTTTTTATTAAATTAAAATTATAAATTTAAAGAAAAGATATAAATTATATTAAAAATTGATCTCTTATTATACTCATATTAAATTCCTATTTCATTAAGCCCTTTACATACACATTTGAAATATTATTTTAGCGAACTCACATATTTAAACTTTGAAAAAAATTATTAAATAAATAATTTTACATGACTAAAAAGTTATAATATGATTATAAAATTTAAAACTATATGCTTCTAATTTTTTCTACAATTTAAATTATTTTTAAACATAGGTATTAAATAGGGTATTTTGGTCTAAATAAAATAAAATAGGAGGGAGGTTGAAGCATTTTATTGTAAAAAAGTGAAAATTGGGGATAAACATTGTCTCCCATTCATCCATCGATCACTATAAGGGAAAAAAAAGAAAAAAAGTCACATTTATAATTTTATAGGAAAAAAAAAGAGAAAAACAAACAAACAAAAGATGGTAAACTCCCATGATAATAGTCAATTTATTATTATTTTTTTCTATTTTCTCTCCTAAATCAACCAAAAGACAATAATATAACTTCCCTATTCTCAATATAATTAATTAAAATTTTATAATTCAAATCATTTTTATTTTACTATTCATGACTTTTTTTTTCTATTTTTCATCAATGTTGTACCGTATATAAAACTTTGATTGATTTTATTTTTATTATCAATATTTTTAGTGTAATACTTTTATTATCATGGATAAAAATAATAAGATAACGTGTGATCAATTATCAATAAAAGCTAACAAATTTTTAATTTAATTATAAGAAGCACATTAAAATAGTAGGAATGTTTTAAATTATAAGTTAAATATAAATTATTAAAAATAAAATAAAACTATACAAATTATAAACAGTAAAATTATATCTAACACTCCAAACTAATTTTAGAGAAATAATTAATACCATAAAGTATTTAAGGGTACAATTAGTACCATGACATAATTTTGGAGGTCCGACCAGCACTTTAATATATTTAAATTGGTATAATTTTGACTTTTTACTAACAGAGACATAAATTTTTGTTCGATCTATATCATATAAACTTTTTATTTCAACATATTATTATTTAAAAAATTACATGTATTATATTATTTTAAAAAAATATTGAATAAACTTTAAAATTGACATTATATAGAATTTATACGTGAAGATTGATAAATCTTATAGTTTATTTAATATAATTTATTAAAAAATATTACACATATAATTTTTTAAATAATAATATATTAAAATAAAAAAATTATATAATATGTATTAAATAAAAAATTTATATTTTAGAATACTAATTATATTTTTAAAATTAATTTAACGTGTACTCTTATACAATTATAAATCAGTATAAAAAATTTAAAAATTATGATTATTATTATTATTTTATAATAGCCAATAAAGCTGTAACTGCTCAAGCTTCCAAGAGAAGCTAGAGTCTAGAGACTGACATTGACCACCTCAGTTCGCCCCAAAATCTGGTGTTAGGGTTTCAAAATCCCCGCCAACTCTCTCTCTCTCTCTAATGGCGTTAGAGGACCAGAGTTCTGTCACCCCTGCACCAATTCCGACTGGCTCCTGCCCCCTTCCCACGGCGCCATCACCTGGTAATCCAAACCCTACGGACACTTCTCCGACGAAGCAATCCAGCCCCAGAGATTTCATCGTTTCTGTTGCCTCCAAGATTGCTTCTCAGCCTCTTCAGAACTTCGATTCTGGCGTTTGGGGCGTCCTTACTGCTATTTCTAACAATGCTCGTAAAAGGCAGCAGGTTGGACTATTACCTGCATCAGTCTCTCGTTCTGGTTAATCGTAGATTTTTATTCAACGTTTTATAATTTGGTTGTTTTAAAAGGTTCTGTCTTTTCTTTGGATTTGTGAAAGGGTGTGTTAAAGTTTTCATGACCTTAACAGTCTGCCATTACCGAGATTATATATTGTGTTTAGTAATTGGGAAGTTGGCCTATTTAAAGAAAGAATTAAGGTTTGCCTTTGTTGGTCTTTTTAAGAACTTACATATACATTTAGTGCTTAAAAGCTTTTCCGTGAAAAGATGAATAGGTAGAAGTAGCACGCTCTGTATATTTGAAGTATTTCAGTAAATTGTGTGAGAGTTGTCCAAGCTTTGAACATCGTTAACATCTTGATTCAACTGTTTTATATTGTGACTTGTGAGACAAAATGTGTTTGAGCTTCAAGAACAAAGAGTTGTTAGGGTTTTAAGTTTTGAGTTCGTGCTTTTGTCATTTTGGCTTTGGGCCATAGTTTTTATACCAATTTTGTCTTTGTTCAACTATTTACTACACTTGCGGATTTTATCTGATTGAAAGTCTGTAAGCAGGGTATTAATATCTTATTAACTGCCAATGAGCACTGTATTGGGCGTGTGGTAGAGGATGTGCGTTTCCAGATTGATTCGCCTGCTGTTAGTGCTAAACATTGCATACTATTCAGAACGGAAGGCACTGATGAAAAAATGGAGAGCATGAGATCTATTTGGTTGAAAGATACGAGGTGATTTTTATATCCTGCATCCCCCACCCACTTTCTAACCAAAAGGAAGAGCATGATTTTTCTTTCTTCCTATATCCTGATTCTTGCAAAGCCTTGTTCAGCACAAATGGAACTTATCTCAACTGGGAGAGGCTAAAAAAGAATAGTACTGCTGTCAAAGTCTGTCATGGAGATATCATCTCTTTTGCTGCTCCTCCTCAGCATGGTAACAAGAATTCCTTCCATTGGATTGATGTTTCCATTTTTTTTAACCTATCAATCTTCCAATTCTCTGTGTTTATAACTTGTATTTAATTAGCTATTTTTTCAGTTTTATATGCTGGCACATCGCTTTTAGTATATTCGATCTTTTAGTTTCGTTTTAATAATAAATTATTTCATGAAAAAAATATTTATTAGCGTTTTGATACTGAGAAATTTCTGCTTGTAGAAATTTGTTGCCTTTGGTTTATATTTATTTATTTTTCTATTTATTTTTTTGTTGAGACATAAAGAGTATTCTCTGCCTTTGGTCTGTATATCGGTGAGGCTTTGGGATTATGCATGTGTTCTCTTTCTAAATCATTGAAGTTTTGTTTTATCATACAGAAGTTGCATTTGCTTTTGTATTTCGAGAGGTGGTCAAGTCTGCTTCTTCGCTGGACAATGGGGCTGCTAAAAGAAAAGCAGGTAATTTTATGATCTGGAGCCCAAATTTTCATTCATTCAATTTTCATTCATTCAATTCATTCTTGCATTATGCTCAAACATTGAGTGCTGTCTCCTAGTTGCATTTTGCATTGATATATATTTTCTGTTGCGTAACTTTTCTGTCCTTTGTTCTTCTATTTGAATATGTAGAAGAATTTGTATCTGAAAGTAAGAGATTAAAAGGGTTAGGAATTGGTGCTCCTGATGGTCCCATATCACTTGATGATTTTCGAAGCCTCCAAAGATCAAACACGGTGGGTTTGATTTAGAATAGTTGCAGTATTAAGGAGTGGTGCGCCTCTTTTTCTTTAATGTTATCCACTATTGTTGTTGGCAGGGACTGAGAAAGCAGTTAGAAGATCAGCTTGTTTTAATTGAGACTCTGCGTAATGAAAATCGCGCCGCTGTTGAGCAACATGGAAGTGTATGTTATTGTTAGTTCTTTTTACCTCTCTCTCTATGCTTGTTTCATAAGGTACACTCATGATGTTTAACAACTATCCATGTGGTGCATGGATACTAGAACCCTAGAAGTGCTTGATTTTGATTTCTACTTATTCTTCTACAAATATAAGCAACAATACCAATTGAGTTTATGTTCCATTCTTCAGGAATTAAAATCAGTCAAAGAGTCCGTTGAAAAATCTTACCTTGATCAATTGAAAGAATTACAGCAGATGGTGGATCTCAAACAGAAGGAATT
Organism: Leucaena leucocephala; assembly: GCA_037074615.1. NCBI lineage: Eukaryota > Viridiplantae > Streptophyta > Magnoliopsida > Fabales > Fabaceae > Leucaena > Leucaena leucocephala. The sequence continues at coordinate 16,587,045 of CM073555.1, read as the reverse complement.
AGTTGAAATCAACAGAGTTTCTGCTGAACAAAAACATATCATGGAAGACTTAAATGAAAGGCTCAATGCTTCTATGCAGTCGTGCACTGAAGCAAATGCCATAATAAATAGGTATGGTTTATATTATTCCTATGATTTTAGTATTAGTAATCCTTAGTAATGGTTTGGATTGATCATAAGATATAATATGACAAGATTTGAGCTGTCATTAACTGCAGTTTTAATTACCCATGACTAATTAATTTTTTATGTTGACACTGTTTTGGATGATACGATAGTGTATTAAAACGACATTGAATTGGTACTGGGATACATTTTATCCTTGACTGTATTAGACGCTGAGTGTTCCTTAAAAATATTATTGGTTCTGGATTTTATGATGGTGTATAAAATTTGTACACGTATGAGGTAAATAAAGTTTGCTGGGCGCCAAGTTAATGTTTGCTTCTGTCTTGAATTTTGAACTCAAAAAGCAATAACATTTGAATGCTTTTTATAGAGGTCATTGTGCAGCTCCTTTTTACTGGACTTCTTTCCTGATATTAGGTGAAGAGATAGTGATAGAATGTTTCATTCGAGGCATTTTCTATGTGCTGCAAATGAAGTTAATTGCCTAGGTCATAGTTATTAAAAACATTTAGTGCAGTTGTAGCTTCAAAGGTTCCAGGATGATGTAGTGCATAATGTTGTGCATGCTACTTGACAATGTAGTGCACAACTTAAAACAAATTCATAATATAATGGTTAGTGACTAATCGTGGATTTTTATAAATTTAATTTTTGGAATTATGTTCTGCTGTATTCTGTTACAGTGATATGAAACACTAACTATTTCTGAGTTTGTGGTTTCTTATCTAGAACATAAAAAATCACAAATTAATTCAGCCATGCTTGTATAAATAAGAGAATTCAGATGGATTAGAATGGGCTGTCCCCATTTTATGTTCCTTGAATATCATAGGCATCAAAATATTCCAGTCATCAAATCTGATTACAAGTGCTGACTATTGGCTATTTATGAAGCTAGATTTCATTCTCATGAAGGAAAGCCAAAAATAATATCCTAAAGTTGCCTTTTCATGAAATAAACGTTCAAAATTTTAGAAAGTCACACTAAAAAGCATTAAAGCTTAAAACATTCTGTCACTTGTTAAAAAATATAATAATTAAAGAAACATCATTTTCTCCTACAATACAATTTTCCATATCTCCTATCTGAAACTCCAGATTCCTTGTTGGTCATCTTCATCTGATGGCATTATTACCCTCAATTCATTTTTCTTTTTCTGTTTTCTCTATGATTTACAAGACCTGTGAACAGAAATGTGTTGAGGCATTCAATTGAGATTTAATGTCAATTTGATTGGAACCTCAAGCTCTCCTACTTTGCACATGGCAAGGGACCATAAGTGAAACTTTACCTGAAATCTGCAGAGAACTTCAAGCTATTGCTGAGCATTTGGTATATGAAACTCAGAGTGAACAATTAGAAACATCCATGGTTCTTGGCTTATTGGAGAAAGAATAAAAGATTCTTCAAATTCTTGGTCATGTGATAAATGCTGTTCGATCCTTCCCACTGAACTTTATTGAGTTGACAGATTGAATTTTTTCAAAACTATATGGGTGAAGTTGAAGTTTTTAAATTTGGTGTGCCAAACTTAAAATTTCCCTAAATATTTGAGAGATGTAAATTAGATTTTACCCATCTGTGTATGTCTATGCTCATGCATGGTTTCTTTTCTTGTGTTTTATGTGTCAAGTTCTTAGAATCAGTCTCCAGTTACCAGGCATCAAGGCTTCTTATTTTCTAACATGTTTCCTTGCAAATTTTTCCTGCTCCTAGGATGGTGGATTTATATTTTAGTTTGTTTACCCTTATTTGTCAGTGATGGCTAAAACTGGTATTTAACTGTTGGACAGCACAGTAATAATCTCTTTTTCTTGGCAGTCAAAATTTAAATATAGCTGAACTCGAGGAACAAATACATGAAGAACAAAGTCAGCGAAAAGAAGAGCGAGAAAAGGCTGCAGCTGATCTGAAAGCTGCTGTACATAGAGTTCAGTGTGAAGGTCAAGAGGAATTGAAACGATTCTCTGATGATGCCTTAAGACGAGAAAGAGAGTTGCAAGAGTCGATAAAGAAGCTTCAGGTTCTGGATTGTTTTTTGCTAGATTAGTCAGGAACACTTCTCTGTTATTAGGACAAACAAATTGTCATCTTATATTCAATTGCAGGAGCTGGAGAGGGAAAGGTGTTTGCTTGTGGAATCCTTGAGGTCCAAGCTGGTATGATTGCCATTTTTCTTCAGTTAGCCTGAGTCAAAGATTTTCTAACCTCTGAACATCTGAAGTTTTTTTCCCTTTATTCATTCTCTGCTTGCAGGAGGATACCAGGCAAAAATTGGTTGTCTCTGATAATAAAGTTCGGCAGTTGGAAACTCAAGTACATGATGAGCAGCTTTCCTCTGCAAATCATATAAAGGCAATTTGATTTTTTAAAATTCAGTATCTCATTTCTTTGCAAGAATTTGGTTGATATTTAGCTGCAACTACATGCTAATACATTTTGTTATGCTGAATGTTGGATCAGAGAGTAGAAGAACTTGAGCAGGAAACAAGAAGATTAAAGAAAGAGCTTCAGAGTGAAAAGGTAGATATAAGAAATTTATGTAATACAGTACAAGGAATTTTTTTTTGATAAATTTTTTTAATTAAAATGCATTTGCCTTAACTTCTAAATTTACCAATGTCACTCAATGAACTGCAAAGGAATTAATATCATGATTCTTTAAGGCCCATGATTCAGAAGCCACTCATGCCTGTTGTCCTTTGGAAAGGAATCTTGTGGTTTAGTTTTGATATCTTGCCTTGGCTTTCCAGTACTTGTTTTTCCTATCTTATTCTTTAATTACTGATAGCTCACACCGAAGCTTTTTTAGTGCACTTTTTTCAAGCTGAGATAGTTTTTGCTGTCGGTAGCAGGCAGCTCGAGAAGAAGCATGGGCTAAGGTTTCTGCTCTTGAGCTTGAGATGAATGCTGCAGCACGAGATCTTGATTTTGAGAGACGAAGGTTTAAAGCTGCCAGAGAAAAACTCATGTTTCGGTAAGGAATTTGGAGCAATGGAAATTTTAATCATTGGATAACATGAATTTGATAGAACTCAGAATTATATATTGTGAACCAGTCCTGCTGATAGAGTGCATAGATTTGCCTGTATATAAGTAGGCTTTTTCCACCTACATGTTAGATGTCAAGTCCTGAGTTGATGGACATCTGTGGCAACATTTACATTTTGTCTTGTTTTTTTACCACGATGATAGATTTTAAAATTTTGCTGTTGAGCTCTAGAAATTTAAAGTGATTAAAGAAACTGAGTTTGTATGCTTGTCGTGCAGGGAAACACAGCTACGAGCATTTTATTCAACAACTGAGGAGATACAGGCACTGTTTGCTAAACAACAGGAACAATTGAAATCAATGCAGAGAACTTTAGAAGATGAAGAGAATTATGAGAATGCTTCTATTGACATGGATGGAGTCATTGGTGGGAACTCAGGTCAAATAAATGAAGTTGCAGCATACCACGGTAAATTTTCTGCCAAGGCTGGGTCAACATCTTCTGCACACAAGCATATTGGAGAGCAAGTTGAAACATCCAGCAATGAAGCCAGTGTGACCGAGAAGCATGATTGTGACATCAGAAGTGAAGAATGCCAAAATACTCAAGAGGCAGAATTCACCAGTGCAGATCACGACCATGGCGCCAAAGGTGGCTTTGGTTCTGACATCGATGGTGCTGGCACTTTGAGGGAGGGAGATGCTGTTGACACTGAACGGGTTAGTGAAACTCAAAGTCCTGCCAATTATAGTGAACGAAAAGTTGATTTGAATAAGGATTCTGCTTTAGTTGGGGACACCATGCAGTTTGATGATGATGTGAATGTTCAAGACACTGAGGAGCAAGGTCAAACAACTTGTCAGGAAGTTCCTATGGACACACAAAAGACCATTGTTGAGGACACTGAAGCTGGGGGCACAATCAGAAGTGCGGATCTTCTAACTTCTGAAGTTGCTGGTAGCTGGGCTTGCAGCACAGCTCCTTCTGTGCATGGAGAAAATGATTCTCAAAGAAGCAGGGACAACAATGAAGGTGCTGGGGATGATTCGATTCATCCGGTGGCTGAGAGTCAGATCACTCCAGATGCTTCTGCTACTAAATGGAACTCTGAACTCCGAGCACTTAGTGAGATGATTGGCATTGTTGCTCCTGATATGAGGGAGCATTTTGAAGGTTCTGCGAATGATTGTGATAAAGAGAGAGGAAAAGGTGGTACTCGGGCTGATTCAGATACTCAGGCTGCAGAAACACTAGCAATGATGCTCAAATCAAAAAGTGGATCGGCATCTGATGAGGAAACTAAAGGTAATGACAATGTTGAGGAGGATGAAGATTCTGAAGCCACTCAAGATAATAATCCAATGGATGAAGATTCTGAAGCCACTCAAGATGATCCCCTTGGGTAATGGCAAGTCTTGGTTTGAGTATTTTGATTGAAATTTTTATTTGGGTTCACTACAGATCCCCATCTATGGAACATTCAAGATTGCTTTCCAACATGAACCCAGGCTTATAGGCGCAATCCTGGCAGTTGCATGCGATATATGCTTGTGGCCTACAGAGCATCGATGACGTGTTCCAGTTAGGTTCTGCTGTGAGCCTTCTTATCTGTCTATTCCTCTCCTGCCACTATTCTCTGGTTGTTAAGGTATGATATTGTATATACTTAGTTGGCTTGTTCATATTTAGCTATAGGTGGGATTGTAGTTTCAGTCTGTTGTTTAAGTAACTTGATCATTTTATTTTCTATTAGGATAGTTTTGAGTCTTGTGATGTATTTATTAGGGAAGTCTATTCTTATTTAATTTTTAATGGTGTTTTGCATGTAGTTAACACTAATGCTCTCCATTCCATTCAATTCCAAAAGTGACCAAACTTTTAGAGGCAAATGAGAACATCTTTTAACAGGCTCCTTTTTAAACTAAATCTTGTTGAAATGTGAAAGAAAAGTTTCTCAATTGACCTTATAATCTAACGGGGTTTAGTCTGAAAATGGTTAGTCTTTTATGTGGCGACTAACGTTCAAATTCTGCTTGTGAGAGATGCACACATTTAGTGTCCGGCAGTACTTCGAATATAATTATTTCTAATAAAAAGATATTTATGTTTATCGAATTTTCTTTTTTTTTTAAAAAGACTCCTTTCATTACCAGGTCTATCCTGACATGGGGTCTCTTTAGTCTATCCTTGACATGGGGTCTCTTTAGTACGAGAGATTTGAAGGGGAGGGGAGGACAAATATTTGATTTTAAATAATTAGAGAAGTGGGATCATAAATTTTTTAGGGAGTATACTCTTCCGGCTTTAAAGATAAAATATAATTTATAGTATAAATTATATTATAAATTATGTCTTATATTAAGGATCGGAGGAGTATAAGATAAAAGAGTAAAAAAATTAATTAAAATCTTTTAACCCCAATTCTTCAATTTTTTAAAATCCAATTGCAAAAATTTTCCCCTTCAAATCCCTTGTATCAAATCTCCTCCTGCCCCTTAGTTTTAGCTTTGACGTTAATGGTTCTGCCTCCTATGATCTCTTTAGCAACTTTTTTTCCCTAAAATTTGGGATACAGACTTTACTCATTTTCTTGGAATAGCTGACACCTTGCAAGCCTCATCATCTACTCGTTATTACAAGAGTATTATTTTTCTTGTGCACAGAAAATGGAACATGTAGCAATTATTAAACAATCAATTTTTTTTAATAATGATATATTTAATACTACCGACTTATTTGGACTCAAACCAAACTGGGTAGGAAGTCCTCCACCATAACAAACCATTTGGTATTTGCTTAAACAAAGTCAAGTTTCTTACAACTCATTACTCAAAGCTCTTGATAATTTATTATAAAAATAATTCAATATAGGGGGGCTTAATATTATACTAGCAAAAAGCTATTAGTGCACAAATCTGACCAAATGATGTAATGTTCATCAAATTCAGATAATCATTACTCAAATTAAATTAGACATTCTTTGATTATCATTTGACTCGAAAATCGCATGGTGTTATAGAATTTAAGCCAAATAAAAGGAGTTTTGCGTCAATAGAATAAGTTTGTGGAATGAGATATTCATTTTTTTTGGGGTAAAAAAGGTTTAGGTAGGTTCGGCATCGGTTCCCCACCAAAGCCAAGACATAGCCCCATGATTTAGAGAACGTTTATAGGAAACTTACGAGATCGTCTACTAAAGGAGCTCTCACAATAACAGTAGGAATCGAACTCGCATCCTTATAGGGTACGAGCCTGTTTCTTACTATCTGTGCTAAATCTTATTAGGTAGAATGAGATATTCGAATCCAAGTAAGATAGACAAATGAGAATAATGGTTGGGCTACAAAGGTCCATCACTATTCAATTTCATAATGACAATAATTATTCCTATACTACACTTTGTGGCTCATATAATCCAACCCCCTTTCTTTCTTTCCCTTTTTCCTAATGCTTTTATGATCAACTTCATCAAATTGTACCAATGGAAGTTAGTCCGAGTGATAAGCGGTTCGGTTCTGCATACCTAGGGTCTTGCGTTCGAGCCCTAGAGTATGCAAATTTCCATTGGGAGACTCACCCACCATTGCCAGGTGCGCGACTTGGGTAGGATCCGGATGTAGTCGAATAATGTCCTGGTGAATCGGATGGGAAACAAAAAAAAAAAAACAAAAAACTTCATCAAATTGTATAATCTTATCATATTTCGTGTAGAAGTTTCATTATTAGTATTTATATCTCTCTTCATAGTTAGCATGGTTTATCTATTTTTTTTGGTGGATTCAAAACATGTAAAATAAATACTCATTTAAAAAGAGAAGAAGAAGCCAAGGGATAATGATGAAGAAGAGGAAGTTAAGGGAGGTAGAAGATGGGAATCAATGGCAGAGTGGACATAATAATTGAGTGGCAGAGAGAAAATTGTGAGAGATTTCAAGTTTTATGAGAGATGAGAAGGACCACAAGCCCTATCCATGGTTCATGATAGGGAGATATGCATGCCACAGTTAATCTCTTGCTCTTCTTTCTGCTTTCCAACTCACTTCAACTCATCACCCTTTGTGTTTCCTTTCTCCACTTTGCATGCCCTTATTCTACTACTAATATTTTCAATAACTCGAGTCTGAGAAGTGGCATGTCGGAACATTTTCATGTAAAATAAATTTCTTGAATAATTTACTTTTTAAAGAGGTTATATATACTCATATATTTTGAGGTTTTATAAATTTTCAATAACTAGGATGCATCTAATAATTAATTTAAAAGCTTAAATTAATGTGAAGAGGTTTTGTGTAAAATTATTTGATTTAATATATTATACAAATGACTCATTGATGTTTGGGCTGATATTGTTTTGTTTTTCTTCAAATTTTCTGAATAGATTACCTGAGGTATTTGCTATATGAAGTCCCTTAGATCGAGGTAGAATTTGCACTACTTTTAAATTAATCTGTGGGGTTTTTTATATTGATTTGTAAAAAGTAATATGTAAAAGCGTAATGGTATATCCGAAATTTACATCAGAAAAACAACTGATGTAGATATCATTTTCTATACTGATTACACTAAACAACTAATGTAGGTATCAAATTTATAGACTTTTTCCCTAATTCGTCTCCTAGAGTGTGTGTGAGAGGGAGGGAGGGACGGGAAAAGGGAGAGGGAGAGAGGGGGGGGGGGGGGGAGATGGATATTAATGTCATGAATCTGTTTAGCAATTGGAAGGTGGGAGTGGTTGGGTTTCAGGCTATTTTTGTCCCAACATGTATCAATCGAAATAAGATTAAGGTTTTTGACTAAAATTAACACCTAAATCAATCAAATCATATAATTCACGCAGGTCAAAACCTATGTCGCTCACAGAGGGAATTCCTACATATGAATAATGTCTCTTCCCTCTTAGGTAACTTTAATTTAATTAAATGACTTGTAACCCTACTCACAATATATAAGTAATATATAGAAATATTTATATATTCTAAAGGTGTAATATTATCTAAACTATGTCCAGTTGATAGAATTTAGATAATATAACACCTTTAGAGTATATAAGTATTTTATAAATTTTATATATTAAATTAACTATAATAGTGGTGGTAATTTACTCTTCCAGCTTCCTCTTCTTAATTGCATAATATTTTCTTCAATATGAATATTTTTTTCCCCTTTGGCTTGCTTCTATGAATAATGTTCAACTGAAGTTGGTTAAATACATTTTTCTTAAAAAAGATATTTCAATTTTCAAATTGTTTATTTTGAGGGGAAAAAAAGGCTTGCTGAAGCTGAAATTTTCTTACTGATTATATATATGGCCCCCCACCTTATCTATTTTGGATTATAATTTCTCAAACTTCGTTTGTGTTTAAAGAAATTAAATTTTCAAAGGCAACCTCCCAAAATGATTTGTTTCCCATGTCCTTCTTGGTTTTATTTTGACAAAAAAATATTTAATACATACAGTAATTAAAAATTTAGTTAAATTATATTATTTGATTTTGGGTTTGATCATTTGGGTTTAATCTCTATTTTTGAAGCGTTGACTTTTCTGTTTCAAGTGCTATATATATAGATAATGGGGTGATATGATATGTGATAAATTTTATTTCCCGTCAAATATCTTTTATATTAAGTATGGTTTATTTATTTTTAAACAAAACAAGTAAGATTTATTTTAATTAAAATATTGCATTAAAATAATAATAATAATAATAATAAGAGTAAAAGTGCATCCAGCACCCTAAAATGATTTTGGAGGAGTAATTGACACCTTCAAGTATTTAAAGTTGTAATTAGCACATTAAACTAATTTTGAAAATACGACTAGTACTCTAAAATATTTAAATGTGCAATTAGCACTCGAACTAATTTTGGAGGTACAACCAGCATCCTAAAATATTTAAATTGGTGCAATTTTACCCCTTCATTAACAAAATTATTTACTTTCGTTTGATACATATCATAAAAATTTTTTATTTCGATATATTATTATTTAAAAGCTATACGTGTAATATTATTTTAATAAATTGTACTAAATAAACCGTAAAATTTCTCAATCTTTACATACGAATTATATATAATGTCAATTTTAGGATTTATTAAATACTCTTATTTAAATAATATGATACATGTGACCTTTTAAATAATAATGTGTCGAAATAAAAAATTTACATGACATGAATCAGACAGAAATTTATGTTTCTGTCAGTGAAAGGATGGAACTGTACCAATTTAAATACTTTAGGGTGCTGATTATATCTCCAAAATTAATTCGGGGTGTTAATTGCACACTTAAATATTTTAGGGTGCTGGTCGCACTTTCAAAATTAGTTCAAGGTGCTAATTATTCCTCTAAAATTACTTTAGGGTACTGGATGTACCTTTACCCTAATAATAATAATAATACTTTATATACTAATCGTTTCTAAATCAAACATAAATTTCCAAGGAATAATTGAGCTCAAGTGTCATAAGAGAAAACTTTTAAGATTAATTAATATGAAAAAATTAAAGCTTATGAACTACTGGGATTTTTGAGAATGGATAGATTTATTTATTTTTTTAAAATAAATGAATTATTATAACTATTGTCTAAGCATATTATTATATAAATAAACTTGGACAAAAATTTTATATCAATCGAAAAATTAATCACCCAAATCGATTAATGCTCAAAAGAAATTTATTTCATTTTCACCACACCCACAAAATTAAGGACACACAAGCATACCCTCTTATGTCATTTTTCACACACACAAACACAAAATTCTATGGATAAATTTATTAAAATATTTATTTAATTACTCACAAAAATGTCAAACAAAATCTCAATGTCATAAATGTGGCACCCAAAAGAGAATCTTGCTCATTATGTTGGGATGAAACATGGGAATTATAGGCAATAAAAACATTTTGAAAATAGGGAGGGAATTTCATTCATATCATTGTTGACCATAAAAACATTTTGCTACTCAATTCAAGTAGTGCAAGTACACACACACATATTTATATATTTTTGTGGTAGTAATACAATAGAAGAAATTAGGGAATTGCCTATAGTGCTCCTAGTCGTCATGAAATTCCTCTATACTCCCTCGTTCAAAACCACATAATGACTATAATATAACCAATTCAACTATATATATATATTATTGCTTTCACAAATCATATATATAAAAATAATTAATTAAAATACAAACAAATTTTTCACAATACATACGATTTCATACTTGTTTTACTTTCTTGGGAGGAAGGCACAAAAGGTACCCCTCAAATATGCAAATCTCAATTTAGGACCCCCAAAATGGCATAATCATTGTGAAATTAAACTCTTAGGAACTAGGCTAGGAATAATTTTTGAAATGAAATTACTTAAATGTCCCTAATTTAAAATCTGAAAAATAAACAACAGTTTAACAAATAATTAATTTTAACTTATCAAATGATAACAACAATCTATTTCTATATTGACAAGTGTTAGCAAACTGTTAGAAATTAGTTTTTTGTTACTTTAGTTGTTATCATTTTATAATTAAAATTTTTATTTATAAACTGTTGTTGTCATTTCGTTTTTTTTTCAAATTAAGTGCATGTATGTGATTTTGCTATAAAATTTAATTCTAGACTAATCTCTAACGATTTTATAGTAATTGCGCTGTTTCGTGGTCATTAATTGGGATTTGCATATCTGGGGGTATTTTTGTGTCTTTCTCCCTACTTTTTTTTCTTTCTTTCTCACCTTGCCCTTTTATTTTCAACCTTCTAGGGGAAAACTGAAAATGACTTCCTATATATGAAAAAGTATCCCTAGCTACAACACTCGGCTCTATTATTGAATGAAACTTTGCTTTCTTTGCTAGCTAGCATCTCCAACAAAATCATATATACATGTGTGAGTGTGTGGGTGTGGTTTTCTTTTTTCCTTTTATCTTTTTGACGGCACTGAATTTTAACCAATAATAATAACAATATAAACACGTACAAATGCGTAAGAGTTTTTAAAGAACAACCATTATCGTATTATTGTACTAATTAGGAAATATCTATGTGAAGCATATGCTATTAATTATATATGAGGTAAGTATATTAGTGGGAATATTAATTTATTTAAAAGTATATACGATAGTCCAAAAGTACAAGCTACCTGCCACTATATATAATGATGATATAGGAAAACCATCAATGAGGGGAAGATGATGATGATGATAGAGAAGAAGATGAAGCCAAAATGGGTTTCATTTTCCAAATAAATGAGCATGTCTTCGGTACTCAATTACTTTGAGAAAATGGACAAAAACCAATATTTTTTACTCTTCCCCCTTTCTTTCTCATTTTTATTTTTATTTTTTTACCCATATATTTCATCGATCTGTATCATTGAGATGAGATTTGGAGAGTCTATATTTTATTATTTATTTTTGAGATAATATCATGCAAAATAAGTATAAATTTTAAATGTGGGAGAAAGATACAAAATATCCCAAATATGGAAATCCCAATTCAGAATCCATAATGACATAATTACCGAGAAATTTCTAGAGATTAGTCTGGGATTAAATTTTGTACCAAAATTATCTAAAAATTCTCAATTGTCACTATTTTAATAGTTGTTGTTATTTAATAAGTTAAAACTGTTACTTGTTTAAATTTTTGTTGCCATTTCATTTTGTTTTCATATTTCAAATTAAGGATAGTTAAGTAATTTTGCTACATAATTTAATCCTAGAATAATCTTTAGAGACTTTAGAATGATTAAGTCATTTCAGGGTCCTCAATTGAGATTTTCAGATTTAGGAGATATTTTTGTGTCTAATTATTATTCAAATTGAAAATAATAATTAAATAAATTATATCGTTTAAATTTCATCTAAATAAGGTGTGCACTTCATTCCTAGGAATTCTAAAAATTACCCACATGAACGTGCAAGCCATGTGATGCTCCTTTTGAAGTTTTTGAACTTGTTAATTAGAACTAGGGTGGCTCTAAAGGGCATACCTAAAATTTTTAATGTAATGAAAATTGAAAATAGCTACCTTTAATTGGTTGCGTTTTGATATTTTAAGATTATAAATATGATTTAATAATGATATTACATCTTGGATAGGCAATCCAACCAAAGTTGGCAGTGAATATGTTTGTTTTGGATTACGAGATGAAACTTCTACACTAAATTATATTTGTCTTTTTATTTCAAGAAAATAATTTAAATTCCCTAACTTAATGTTGTTTTATCATAATTACTCTTCAACTAATTTTTATTTGACAATTTTTACCTAAAATTTTTATCTATAGTATAATTGTCACTCTATATTATAATGATATGGTCTAGAAAACTATTCGTTCTTTGAATCGCTTAAAAATGTCAAGCTTAATTTTGCAATTTTTTTGAAATGAATTTTGCAATTAAAATAACATTTAATTAAAGTAGCATCATTAATTATTTAAGGAATTGGGGAAAAATCTGGGCTTGGATGGAGATAGTCAGATAGAGAGAGATGTGTGTAATCATTAAAGTTGAAATCTTCATGGTGTAATAAGAAAATAATAATTTATTGAATAAAAAAGCCAAAATATTTACATATAACTTAAAAGTAAAGGAAAGACTAGAGGTGTTTTTATTTTTGTCATATGTATAGAAAAGAAAATGATAGAATATATTGTTTGAGTGGTCCATATATATATATAAAAGTCATTAGCGGGTTAGAAAGGTAGATTATATGATATAGAGCCATTTAAAATAGAATATATAAAAATTGAGGATAACACTTAATAAAGTTATTAAATATAATTTTTGATTAATAGAGATAAAATTAAAAAATTATTAAATTTTAAGATACAGCTAAACAAATTTAATTTTTTTTTATTTTAGTAAAACATACTAAAAATAACTTATAAATAAGAGAATTATATACAAAGATTTGTTTTTTAATAAAATATAATATCATGATATAATTCATGTAGTCAATCCCCACTTAATAAAATAAAATTTACTATTAGCCCGACATTTACCTATTTTTAATAATTTATCGATCTCACTCATAATATATACATGAGTATGATTATCTTCGTTTACTTTGCTCACAAGACAAATTATTTAATAGACAAAGTTTATATTAGTTTTTAATTAAAAACAATAAAAGAAAATGATTAAACATAATGACAATACTTTGAATTGCGTTGTCGAGATTGGAAGTCCAACACGGCAACAAACCCAAACACGTTTACATATAATGTGAAAACCAGCAAGGGCATTACCAAGGGGTTGGTTCGAGTGGTAAGCGGTTCAGTATCATTTAAGCGAGGTCTCGAGTTTGAGCCTTGGCGTACGTAGAAAATTCCTGTTGGGAGACTCACCCACCATAGCCAGGTGCGCGACGCGGGTCGGATCCGGATATAGTCGGGGCAAAACTCCGATAAATTAGGTAAATAACTAAAAAAAAAGGCATTGAAAAATACTACTACTACTACTTTTTCTTGTGTACTTAACTCCAGTCTTATCTTAACTAATATGAAACAACTTGTAACTTTTTGACCATATCGCTCATACGTTTGTTTTCTTTTTTGTAGTTTGACTCTTTCTATATGGTCCCCTAATTAATTTTAATTCATTGATTATATTTCCATAATATTTTCAAAGGATCATTCTTTAAAGGTACTTATTGCCATGTTCATTTTTTTTTGCTAGAAGGCTATATATATGTTTAATTAATGGCATATATTTTACAACTTTAAAGAAATTATTCTTAGTTTTTTATATAAAAAATTTTAAGTAAGTTATAATTTAATAAGTATTTACAAATATATTTAAGATTACCTATCAACAACAAAGTTTTTATATCAATATCTAGATTTAGACACATGATTTTGTGAGTTATGATTATCATTATTATTAAATAATAACATAAGAAGTTATGGCCATGAGTCTCTGCTTAAAAGTCTTTGAATTATTTTTACTCTCAAATTAACGGCTCTTCAGGTTATTTTTTATTTGTATAAATTATCCTCTCTCTCTGCTGTTAATAAAAATAGTCTTTATCTTTTTTTTTTTTTTAAAAAAACTCTTATCTTTTTTTATATGTTAAATATATTAAACTAGATAAAACAATACAAAGTAAAAAAAGAAAAGAAAAGAACCCCATCGCATAAGATTAGGCTCATGACTGGGAGGCCAAAGAGCAGTATTAAAACTTAAACCTAACAGAAAAATAAGATAAAATCTACCACTACTTGGCGGCAGGAACAAACATGAGGCCAGTAAGCATGCTAACAGAATAAGTGCGAGCCAAAGTCTACAAATCAAAGCCATACATATTTAGACCAAAACCGTCGCAAAAAGTATTACCTTTAACGACAGTTCATATAGTAGCCGCAATTAATTATACTCCGTGGCGCATTCTTTTAATAGCGGTGTTGTAACAATCGTTGTGAATTGTTCACTTTCTACGGTGGTTACCAGTTAATAGTCTTGGAAATATTTGATTTTTTTTTACTTTTTAGTCTTTCTACGGTGGTTCTCCATTTAATCGTCAAGGAAAGTTTTTTTTTTTGTTAATTTTTTATTTTATACCATCATGCATTTAGCAAAATTAAGACAGACTAATTTTCAAACAGCAAAGTATGAAGTCAATAATGCCAAAATTTAAATGGTAATAAAAAAAATTAAATTAGTAAACTTTCAATAAACCAAATAGTTCTTTCTACATCATATATAAATCAAAGAAAGAGTTGAATAATCAATCATAAACAAGTTAAAAAAATTAATAATCAAATATTTATAAAAATTTGACAAGTAGTTTATCTTCAAGACATTTGTAGAAGTATTGTTCTTGCCAAATCATCTCTCACTGAGTCAATTAAGTCATATTCATAGCTTAAGTTGTTATCAAATGACTGCAAATTAGAAGTAATAGGTAAGTATTAAAGGTATGAATAAATTGAAGAATCACTAAATATTAATCATGTTATCTTCGTAGCTTATGTAAGTTCTACGTGGGTCCTATCTCAATGATTTCGTGAATTTAGCAGATCACATAGTATCTGCATCCAATATCGCCAGGTTGATGGCGGTACTAGCAAAATAGAAAAATATTGAGCACATTAGGGAATATTAAATTTTATACTATTTATAAAAAATAAAACATAATTAGTTGAAAACAACTTACTTTAAAAAAAAAATTCAAATAGGATTAGTATCGTGTGTATGCGCTCTGGAAAAATTGACACATTGAATAGCCCTATCGCCAATTAGAAAAATATATATTATATAACATACTAAATTTTATGCTTAATAAATCTATAAACAAAAACTCACGTGTTGACAATATATACAATCATAGGATCTGGCTGTCCAAACAATCAGTAACATTGTTTTGAGGGGCAATGACAAGCAAAATCCAATGCATACTATAAAATATCAACCACGTTATATATGATTTTATTATAATATATATATTTGTGTGCTAAATATAAGAGTATACTTACCCTTCAATATAAGGTATAAAATATATTATCCCCGTGAGCTGTGTCCATTCATTTGTCTTAGCCACCCATTTTATAAGGGTCAGCCTCTACCACTTTTCTTATCTTGCTGACTAAAACCTTGCTTACTAGAACCGTCTTGATCTAAATCATCCATGTCCTGTTCACAAAATAATAAATAAAGGTAATAATCAGAAATAATAATCATACAATCAATTTAGTAATGAAATAAATACTTATTACCCACAATAAACTAATTTTTTACTCGTTAGTATCCACCCAAATTCCTTCACAATGATTATTTTTAATAGCATATTAGCCATTCACCAAATCAAACTATATTGTTTTAGGTCGAGTAGTTGTTAAAGGCAGGGTTTCGTCGAGGTTGAACCCTAAATTACTATCATCTTCACTAATCGCTTGCCTTTTACCTTGGAACACAATGGAAAGATATTTATTTACTAGATCGGTGATATAAAACACTTGTATTACTTGATTTTTTTAAAATGAATGGCTCATCTAGGTATCAAACTCTCTGAAGATCAACTGAAATAAATCTAAATTTTTCGTCCACTTGCACAGCATTACTATTAATTCACTTATATTTGAAGATCAAAACTTTAAACTTGGAGTAACTAACCTCCTACATTTTTTCAATAACTCCATAATATGAAATGGACACCAATTTTAGCCTTTTATCTTTTGAACTTGCAAAATAGATCGCTTCAGCTACAACCATCACCACATTATTTTGCATAGCATTTTTATCATCTTGGGCTTTCGTATAATAAGAATAATCATTTATGTCATATCATTTCCAACACACAAGCTCAAAATGAGGCCCTGCAGCTAGCATTTGTGTTGTTTCAGAAGGATTGTCATCCTTTAACACTTCTTGCTTGAACCATTCTGTAAATGACTTGTTGTGCTTATTAGCTAGTTGCGTATCACTCTTTCTTGGGTTCATATTACTGAGCATATTCTTGTGAGCATCCAAGTAAGATATAACTTCATCTTTATTGTTTAAAATGTAAAAATGTGCTTACATCACTACTTCGCGAGACGTGGACTTCACTTTGGCACCTTGAGTTCTGTTGCTTTTTCTCCCCTGATCATGCGAAGATTGAGGAAGTCCAACTGCCTTTACCCCAGCAAGATATGAGTTACAAAACTCAACTGCCTCCTCAACTACATATCTCTCAACAATTGATGCCTCGGATCGATAAAGATTTTTAGAATATATTTTAAGAATTTTTATGTATCTCTTAAACGAGTACATCTATCTTAAACATTCAGGGCCACGAAGTCTAACCTTATGTACCAGTTGATCTATCAAATGAACCATAATGTCAAAAAATGCTGGAGGAAAGTGCATCTCCAACTAGGAGATGATAACATAACCTTTATTTTCTAACTCATCCAACTCAGCAGGATCAATCCCTTTTCTGCAAACGGCATTGGAGAGCATATAAAGTCTAATAATAGTGCTCCTCACATCATCTTTCATAATACCTCGAATAGCCATTGGTAGTACTTGTTGCATCAACATGTAGCAATCATGGGACTTTATACCTGTTATCTTCAAATCTTGCATTAAAGCAAACTTTTTAAAATTCGATGAATACCCTTGTTTCTTAATACCATGCAAACACTCACATTTGCTTATTTTTTTATTTTTGGATAATGTATGTGCCGTTAGGTACAAATAAACTCTTTTACTACCCTTTCTTTATTATAGATGTAGAGATGCTCTTATTCCTATTTCAGCTAAGTCTCGTATGACATTGACCCCGTCTTTACTCTTTCCACTTATATGCAGAAACGTGCTAACAAGACTTTCATATATATTTTTCTCCACATACATGACATCTAGACCGTGTCTCACTTCAAGACTCTGCCAATATAAAAAATCAAAGAAGATTGATATTCTTTCCATATATTCCTTTCAACTGCATTCTTCTTATTATTTTTACCCAAGATAACATGAACTCTTTACAAATGTTGATATATTTCTTCTCTCAATCAAAAGTGCCAAGTACATATTGATATCATTTCTTAGCTATTTTAGCCCCGAGATCATCAAAGACAACATGATATACTTTTGCTTCATACACAACGAGGGAGGCAGGTTATAATCACAATAAGAATTAGCCAAGCACCATGTGTGCTATTGAGATTACTATACGGGTTGATTTCTTCCGTACATAGCCCAAGACGAAGATTTCTGGGCTCACAACCAAATTTAGGAAAATTTTGATATATTATCTTCTATTACGGAGAATCAGCTGGGTGACGAAGTTGTCCATCATTTATTTTCCCATCA
This sequence comes from Leucaena leucocephala, assembly GCA_037074615.1. Classification (NCBI taxonomy): domain Eukaryota; kingdom Viridiplantae; phylum Streptophyta; class Magnoliopsida; order Fabales; family Fabaceae; genus Leucaena; species Leucaena leucocephala. The sequence continues at coordinate 16,569,127 of CM073555.1, read as the reverse complement.
GAATGCTATCTTAAGTTCTTTGCATATATGGCGTTAGCAAACAAATGCAACCATGGTATTATTGGAAGATACCACAACACCTTTAAAGGAGAGTCTTTGGATATCTTATCAGAATCACCACCATCTTTCTTCACTTTTTATCTTGAAATGTCATATTTTGGGCACTTATTTATCCCTTCATACTCATTTATGTACGGTATGCAGTCGTCAAGGCACGCATGTATCTTCTTATAGGACAAACCCATCAGACACAACATTTTCTTCACCTCGTACATTCCTTTTGGATGTGTATTGCCTACAGGAAGAGCATCACTCAACAATTCGAGCAATTTCGTCAAACTATAATCGGCCTAACCATTTCTTGATTTCAAATTCATCAATCGCAATACAAATTTCAACCTTGTGTGCTCACCTTTACTCCCTGGGTACAATAGCGCCTTAGTACTACTTAGCAAATTTTCACATATATGAGAGAATTGTGGAAAGGACTTGGCACATTTCTGAAATTCTATCCCCAAAGTTATCGTTCACAACTTCCTCATTTCCACACAAAGGAGTCCTTCTAATTTCATCGTGCCAAATCCAGCTTGTATATCTTAAATTTATCACATCACATAAATAAGATACTCTCTTATATAAAAAATAGACAATCAGTTACAGTTTAAACAGTTGACACAAGGATAGAAATACAACTCATCACTTTTCTTATAAGCATTCCTCTCAACAAATTCAAGGAACCTTTCTACCCTGTATTCATATTCCTTAGTAGTTCTCCTAACTTTTTATCTAACTATGATCCATTATTCTACATCATCATTTAGCATAGTTGTCAATTTAAAGGAAATATGCCAGCCTTTTTATTTTATAAAAATTTTGGCATAGTTTCCCTTAAATATCAACAATCCCAATAACCAAATTCATCAAACTTGCCAATCAAATTTCTTGTTAACCAAAGCTTTTAACTTAATTTATAACTTTCCTAAATAATACTCACATTGCTCAAACAAAAAGTAACACAAAAATACTAAACACAATGAAAAATTATCATTGTATTAACAACAAAAAGTATTGAATAAATAAATAGGAGTTAATGAATAAAAACAAACACTATAAAAAATTTGTAATGTATTGAACAAATAAGAACCAATGTATTGCATAACCCAATTAACAACAAAAAGTACAATAACAATATATTATTTTTAAAAAAAAATCGTAAAAACACACCCGTAAATAAATAGAAACCAATGTAACAATTCAAACACTACAAAAATCAAGTCTTTAATACAAAAAAGAAAGATAGATCATACGATCTATTACAGTTTATAAACAATAAATTATTTTTTAAAATTCTCAAAAACACACCCGTAAATAAATAAGAACCAATATAACAATCTAAAACTACAAAAATCAAGTCTTTAATACAAGGAATGTAGCCCATATGATCTATTATAGTTTATAAACAACAAACAACCGAAAAAAGCAAGAAAAATGAGCAAATGACGAAGGAAAATAGTGATTTACGGCAAGAACGATGGAGAATGATGTTAACGACTGAGATAGGCACCGGAAATAGGAAGAAAATGCCGAACAATAACCTCCGTGGATGTCTATCATGGTGGGCCAAACGTATATACGGGACCACAATTGGCTGTGAAAAAGTGAAAACTAAACTATAATCGCGACAGAATTTTTTATATTTCAAATGACTTTTCATGGCGATTTTTCAGAAAATCATTGTGAAAAGAACTTTTAATGGCGATTTTCGAAAAACTGTCTTAAAAGAACTTATCATGACAGTTTTCTGAGAAACTGTTGTAATAAGTATGTTGGATATTATACCCTAGGGGCCAATCATTGTATTATGAACATTGTTAATTTATGAATTTCTTAATTATGTTAACACATTATTTGCATGTTTACTGTGATGACCATCCTTGGATAACTCATGATCTTATCCTAAATGTCCCTGGTCGGTCATCTATGCGGGAGAAGAGATGAAATAAGACCAGTATGACTTTAAAGATGTATAGAGATATAAATCAAAGTCATAGACACATGTAAGAGTACAAGGTGTTGGACCGACTCGCTATGAGAGAGCTGCATAGGTTAAGTCATAAGCTTCTCTCATATATAAACCACGTCACTATGGCCTTTGACCTGAGATCATCATGGATTCCTACATGACAAACGCTCAGCTTTGACCTAATCAAAAGTTACTTTTGACCGAGTAATCATAAAGACTATGTTCGGGCTTGGTGGTTTTTCATGCGGAGAAATGTGAATGGTCAAGATAGAATTTGTCCCTCAAATTCGTAGAGAGATATTACTAGGCCCCTCGATGAGTGAGTCTGAGAAATATATGGTCATACTGTAATGGAAAAGTAGTTCCATTTCTATAGTCAGACTACTTAGGGATCGAGAAAGTAACGGTCAGGAATAGGAGGATGACGTTCTCCATGCCTCATCCATGACCAAAATGTCGTGTGATAAAAGGGACGTGATATGGTTGTATGAAAGGTAACATCGTTCATTGATCCTCATATGATTTAGGTAGTTGTGATGTCTTGCTAGAGACTGCTTACGACTTGTGGGTCAGTATAGTAACTGGCTCACTGCCAAGTTCATATGGGCCTACAAGGTCACACACAAAATAGCCCAACACGAGCTATGATGTCCAGATTCATTGAATCTAAGACATGTCCAGATTCAATGAATAATCTAGGGTGGATGTGTATATATATTTATATATATAATTTTTCGTATATATATTATATATAATAAAAGAGATATTTGCAAGATTTAATTTATAAGGATAATTTAAATTTCTATCACTTTTGAATTTGAAATTTAAATTGATATGATATCTCAAATTTAATTTGTGAGAATAAATCAAATATAATTCTGTCTTATCTTTATTTTAAATTAAATGAATAGGTGAATTAAATCTGTGGGACAGATTTAATGTAAACTATATTTATTTAATTAGTTTCTTATCAAATTATGCAATATACATGATATTGTATTAATTTCAGAATTAGTATAAGATTAATTTTGAAATCCAACTCAGTGAGAACACCGATAGCATCCTATATATTTGAAATTAGGGGCTAGGGTTTTCTAAGAGTGAAAAAGAAGGTGCAAAAGGTTTGCAAATAAGAAACGGCCAAAATAGAGACGGTGATGACGGATTCTTGAGAAAGCCCTAGAGGGACAAGAGGCGCTAGCACGTCGTTCGTGGTTGGAACGCTGTTCGTGTGGATACCAGTAGAGGAAGCCGATCTGAGTCGTCGACTTCTTGCGATCGAAAAGAGACCACCAGTCGCGAGGAGAAGCTGTGGACGCCGTAACTGATAACTCCAGAAACGCTGAGGTCGCAACCATATAGGCATCTGAACGTCAGAAAATTGAAAAGAGGCTTCCAGTCGCGACTAGAAGCTGAGGAAGTCATGACTGAAAACTCCAGAGACTACCCGTCGCGACGAGAAGCTGAGGACGTCGCGACTTGAAACTCCAGAGACAACAAGTCGCGACGAGTGGATACTGAGGTCACGACCATAATTCGAACACCAAAGGTAACACTTCTTACTACTTGACTTAAACACACTCAGTAGATCTAGGTAGGGAATGAAAAAATTTTTAAAGTTAATTTCCGCTGCGTGTCTTCCAATTCCCTACAAAGTATTTACCATAGCGCTTATAAAAATGCCATGATAACATTTTTGTCCAACTAAACTCTTTTTAACTAGGTTGGACTTCTTTTAATGGCAGTTTTTAAAAAATTTCCCATGAAAAGTGTTTGTAATAAGAAATTATTTATAAAAATATCACAACTTTTTTTATAGTATTTTTTAAGATAATTACCGTGAAATAGCGTCGTGAAAAGTGTTGTTTCTAGTGATATTTTATAGAAGCACAAAATAGTGAAGAAATTATTTTTAGAATAGTTACCCAAAAACAATAATAAAATGAAACTTTGTTTCTTGATTGACTATATATAAAGCCTTTTTGAGAGTTGTCCACTTTGAATGTGAGGTCAAATTTGTCTTCTACCATCACTATCTCTAATTTAATCTCACCTCCCCACAACTTTATGACTGCATGTTCCACCCTAACATCCCGCGGTAAGACCCAGGACTATTCAAACTTGATATACAAATATATATAGATAAAATATGTATATGTTCACACTGACTAAAATCTTAGGCCATTAGGTTTATAATTTTTGTTTACACACACGTTTTAAACTTAAAAATTAAGTTACTTTAAATCCAACTAGTTATTAAACCAATTGTGGTAGTGGTTCAAGGATAAATAATTCAGTTATAGTTGAATCATGGTCAAGTTAACCCTATCATGATTAAAATAATATAATTTAATAAAAATTTATAACTATAAATAGGTAATATTTAAATATAAAATGAATTAATCTATAAATAAATAGAACATGTATAAACTATATTTAATTAACAATTATTTTTTCATTTTATAACTTCAAAAGAAATCGTTTTAGCTCAATATATAAGGAGAGAAAAATAATAAATTCTAACCCGGTTGATATGTCAAAAAAAAATCTTGACTAGACTATTAATAGTTTTAATTCACCACTCCATTGCTTTGATTGGCCGACTAGAATTAAGTTTAATGCTATAGTTGAGATTTATGCTTTGTAAGATTTTTCCCCCAATTACTCACATTTGAACTCTAATAATTATCAATATCGCCAATATATTAATATATATAATATAAACTGATATTATATTTTATTTATAAATAATCAAAGTTGGTGCAATTTACCTCAAGTCTCTGTCGGGGTTATATTTTATATTAGGGTATAAATGTGCCCCGATCTCAACGTTACCCAGAACACATGTTAGATAAGAGAGAAAGAGGCTTTTAATTTGGACTGAAAAAAAGAAAGTAATGATAAAGGCCGTGAGAAACTGAGAATGAAAGAAAGAAAGAGCCTTTTTTATTCGTTCTCATTTCTGCATTTTCCATCTCTCGCTGCCCCATTTGTAATCATGACTTGCTTCTGCCATCATTGCCATCTCTCTCTCTCTTCTCCCCCCCCCCCTCCCCTCTCTCTCTCTGGTTTTCAGATACAAACACAATATCTATCACTGATAGATTACTTTTTGATTTTTCCTTCATCATCATCATCAACAACATTTTCTTTCTTCTCCCATATAAAGCCCTTGAAGCCACCTCCTTATTCACTCGTCTCTCTCTTCTCTTCTCTTCTTCTCTCTGGTAAGATTAATTCAGTTTCTGGGAAAGAAGAAGAAAAACTAAGCTATGTGCAGATCCTCAAATGAACCTCTGTGTTCTTCCACTTCTGGCCTTTCATGGCCTTTATCCAAAAAACAACACAAGAAGCATCGTCTTCACTTGAGCCTCCTCATCAAAAGGTACTCTTTTAACCCTATTATATTCTCTTTCTGCTTTCACCTTTATCTTCATCTGATATCAATATTTACAGTGCTCTGAATATAACTGTACTGCAAGTCAAGTACATATATTTAATATGATACACCAACTTATATATGGTACATACATATATATATTATATATATTTGTGTTTGTCTACCGTTATCTATATATATATATATATATGTTGTGAGTTGATTTATTGAGGTGTTGAACAGAAGGAGGGCATTACAATTGAAGGAAGCAAGGGATGAGAGGAAGAAGAAGGTGGTTGTGAAGGTGAAATCAGAGATAGAGATGAAGAACTTGAAGCTTTACATGGAGAATCAGAGCATAATAGAAGAGAATGAGAGGTTGAGGAAGAAGGCTTTGCTTCTTCATGAGGAGAATCAAGCTCTCCTGTCTCAGCTGCAAAACAAGCTTTCTTCTTCTCAACCACCAAAATTAATTAATTAATTAATCTTACTAGCTAGCTAGTTCATATATACACTTGATTTATTATTGTCTTCTTCCTTCGTAGTTTATTAATATGGAGCCCTTTTAATCTTGTCTTGCCTTGTACTAGTTTTTCTTTTCCTTTCTTTTTTTTAAATTATATATTTCTGTTAATTAGTTTTAATTTGGAGTTAAATAAGGATAAGTAGGCCGTGTTCAAGTATGCAATTGTAACCATTATATATATAAGGAATATATATGTCCAATTAATGTTATTACTTTCTTTACCAAATCTATGTCCTTTTCAATGGGCTTGGAAGAATTGGAGATTTTTTCCCCTCCACTTCTCATCTGATCTTAGCTGTGGAATCAAATTTTGAACGGTTTGAATTTGATATTTTATAAAATAATTTTTTAATGTTTTCTTAATGATTTTTTTTATATATAATTCTCAAAGTTCGGATTTATTTCTGTATTTTTCTATAATTTCATATTTTAGTAATAATATTGAAAAAAATAAAGCATTCTAATTTTATCCGGTAGTTGAGATTGAAAGTGAAAAAAAGAAATTGAAAGAAACCAAATCCAAACTTAAATTGAGTTAAGTATTTTTTTTAAATATTATTTAATAGATTATATTATTAGTATCTTTTAGTTTTGGAATTCGTGGTTCCCATCTCATGCTAGATAAGTTTAAGACTATTTAATATAAAAATGAAATAAAATTTAAAATGAGCTGAATAATTTTATAAATGTGAAATATTGTTCATTTTTGAATCAAAAATAATAATATTTTTATAATTAAATAATGATAATTGAAGTATAATATATAACATTTCACGATTGTTGCAAAATAAAAACATAGTTGTCAATTTAATTAAATATTTTATTAAAAAAATTTGTATTTGCATCTACCATACTCATTAATAATATTGTAAATTTCAAACTACAAATGTGGATTACCATATGTTTTCCTCCAATAAACGATTCACACAATAAAATGAATTATCTGTCTTAATTAATTACATCCTACCCCACCTTATCTCGTTAATGATCTAGTTAGTCTTTTTCAAAACCTTAATTTTGCCACAATTATAATCATATGACCAGTAAGTGTACTATATATCTCCTACATACTATAATTAATATTAAATGAATATTATTCACATATTCCTTTACCATATTACAAAACTTTACATTATCCTTCCCTAAAATTGAAAGATCCCCATTATTAAATTCTTTTCATCAAAACATGTTCATATTTTTATAAAAATAATAAAATGAATCAATAATACAAATACAAAAACTTAAACAAAACACATCATTAATAACTCATGAATAGTACAGTTCATTCTTTAGACTCTGTGTAGGGTATGAGTTTTACACTAGTTTAATCATAATGTTTTAATTTAACCAAAACTCTGCTAATTTCATAATAAAATATCATTATAATTACTTGACTTTCACAACATGGAAGAATAATTTGCTTTTTTCAATCTAATAATATCTTCATGATATTAGTGTCTGTCTCTATAATTAAAAAAAATTAATAATATGGACCAAAGATTTTAATTTTTGTTTGGAACCAATAGATGCTAATAGTAATTGACCAAAGATTATTACATAATATGATGCTAATGTTCCAAAATTTGACATAGTTGATTTCATGGTATGACACTAAAAGTCTTTTGTCAAAATTTGACACTTGTATTCCAAAAATTAATACTAACACTCTAAAGTTTAGCACTAATATTCTAAAATAGGCAATAACACACACTTAGAATGTCATTATCGAATATTAGAATATTAGTGTCAAATTTCAGAATTAATATTAATGTTAAATTATTTAAGAATATTTGGGAAATTTCAAAATTCTAAAAATGAATTCTTTTTTTGTCTTAAAATATTTTTCTCCCTATATATATTTTAATTGTTGTATTAAATACAAGAATTTTATTAACCATAGTACTTATATATATTGCTAAGTATAGGTATCCTCCTATTAGAGGTATTATCGAACATTAAATATAGACACTAATGCATAAATTTAAACATTAGTTCGTCACGTTATGAGATATTAATCCCTTTCGTTATACCTAATTCTTGTTGTTTAATATTATATATATATATATATATATATATATATATATATATATATGTTGTTCATGATGTTGACGTTGTCACCAAACTTAGCTGCAGCAATTGGAAAAAGGAACATCTCCTAAAAATACCACTTCAATTCTAAAATTTTAAAAAGGTCACTCTAATAAGTAAAATGACGTAATAGTTATATGGTAGGAATATGGAATTTTAATATTTAGCTAAAAGATAAATCTGCTCCTAAGAGTTTTTTAAATGAAGGGAAAGTTATATTTTACTCTGAGTGATAATATTAACAACACCTCTAATTATTTTTACTACTTCAATAATACTATTTACAACTACTTATAGTAAACTCAAAATTTAAGGAGAATTCAACTAGGAGATTATTAATTTTTATAACTTTAGTAATGCAATTGATAAATAATTCTTTTATATTATTTAAACTATTTACTACACTTACAATGATATTCACAATATTTTTAGCCATTTTAACAACTTTAGTAACACTATTTATAACTATTTTTTATTACTTTAGGACTTCAATTGAGGTCATTATTTAAGCTATTTATTATACTTGCAATGATCTTGACAACACTTCTAGTTATTTTTACAATTAGTTAATGCCATTGATAACTCTCTCTTTTTTTGTATTATTTAAGTCATTTATTAGATTTGCAATTACATTAACAACAGCTCTAACTATTTTAACAAATTTCATAATGTCATTTATAATTGTTTTTTATCACTTTAGGAACTTAATCAGGGGTTATAATTTTAGTTATTTACTATATTTATAATGATATTGACAATATCTCTAGCTATTCGATAATGCCATTAACAACTCAACTTTTAACATTATTTAAGTCATTTACTACATTGTAACTATATTGACAACACGTCCAACTATTTTAACAATTTTAAAAACACTATTAACAGCCAATTGTTATAGAATTTCTAAACTGGGCCAATTCAAATAGGGGATTCATTTTTAAGTCACAAGTATTTAACCATTGCATTAATTCCATACCATGAAATCTAAACCCCAATTCATCTACCATACAACTAACATCTCAAATTAAATTTCCATCAAAATCCATTGGGTCGAAGATGACAATTGAAGGAAGAGAGAAGAGGGAGCATAGAGGTTGAAGGTTAGAAGGGAGAACAAAAGGTAAACACAAATGTTTAACTCACAAGCACAAAGAGAGAGCTTTCAAGTGAGGACTACAGAGGCTGAAGGGCGATAGCTGAAGATAGGGACTAAAGGGCGAAGATGAGACTTGAAGACGGAGACCGAAGGGCGAAGTCATGACCTGAAGAAGGAGTTCAAGATACGCACTTGAATCTGTAGTTTGAGATGCGCCAAAATCTAGAGTTCGAGATACGCTGATGTGCTTGAATATGGAGCTACAAGCTGAGAGAAATGGAGAGAAAAGAGGGAAAGAGAAGGAGAAAAGAAAGAAGGGCATATAGGTAAATTAATAATATTTTAAAATTCTATATTGATACCTTCTAAATAATTTAGGATAATACAAATTGGGATTATCAATTTGTTCTTTTGATATTCAAAAGGTACTTTTCTAGAATTTTCCCTTGAGAAAAATGAACTTAAGCCTTTTTCTCACAATGAATCAATTTCCCTGCAATCTACAATGGCCTGAATAACATGAAAGGCGATGTTTGGTTCAACCAAATGAAGGGTATATTAGGTTAATTTAAGGGAGGTAGGGGAAGGTAAGAAAAGTAAGTAGGGAATGGGAGAAGATGTTTTTTGTTTAGTTCAAGAGTGGAGAGGAGCTTATTATAAATTAACAAATATACCCTTATCATTTTGTTTAAATTTCTTTCTTATTATTTTATTTTTATAAGTTATTGATTTTTTTTTATTTTTCATTATTATTAAAGTGGGGAAAATAGATTTTATAAATATTATTCAGGTGTCCCCCATTAGTTTTCTCTTCTTTTATTTCTCTCCTTCTTCATTGTTAAAGTGGGGAAATGCATTTTTTATTTCTCTTCTTCTTCAGCCGTGGAGACCTCGCCGCCATCATCATCATCTAGACCTCACCTTCTCCTCTCCTCACCCATTCACCAAGTCATCCACAGGCCGTCATCATCCATCACCCCCATACATCATCACCTCCACACCATTCCGTTCCAGAGTCTCACGGCATCTCCTTCTCCAACAGTCTTCATCGACAGTCTGGTGGTGTGTCTGACAAAGTTTTGGCAAGAAGACAGTGGCTCTGGATGGTGATCTTGATAATGACAGCGATCCTGATAGCAAACAGTGCGAGTGGCAGAACCCCTCATGTCCGGCTAGATGACTGAAGATGAAGATGATCAGGAATGCCGAAGGGTAGTACTGGAATATCTAAAAGTTGACATGGGTAATTTTATTAAAAATGAACAAAAGTCTTTTACCCCCTCGAAAAACACACGATTTTGGAGGGATGAAAGATTGTGGGAGCAGAAAAAGATAAAAAAATTTCCTTACCTTCTCCTCTATTTTCTGAACCAAACAGGCTTATCCCCTACTTTCTCCTACCTTTTCCTCCAAAAACCCTTAACCAAACAACGCCTTAATGTCAACCCATTAGAATTTTATATAGAACTAGCTGACCCAAATTCTCCCTGACACCCTCAAAATGAAAAGAAATATTTATATATTATAAGAATGTCATATCATCTGAATTCAGTCCAATCAAAATATAAAAATTTACCTAATGACTCATATAAAAAAGTTTACACTTTATTTTATTTTTAAGAAAAATAAACCTCTTTATTTAGAAAAATAATAATTCATCATAACCAAATTAAGAGATGTATTTTTTTAAAAAAACAAAAATAAAATGTACATTATTTCAGATGAATCATTAGTCAACAGGATTAAAATGAATAAGTTATATTTTGATTAGACAGAGTTTATATGCTATGGTACTCTTGTAGTATGTAAGTATTCCTCTAAAATGAAGCCTCTTACTTCACCAGAAAAGAAAATTAAAGAAAATAAAAACAACAACCACATCAAGACAAATAGAATCCTCCTTTTTTTTTTTTTTGCTTTTGTGTCTGAATCATATTCAATTAACTAAGCTTTTTGAATCTTAGTTTCTCTATATTCTTTTTAGATGTAATAATGATAAATAATTATGATTATGATTACAATTAATTAATTAATTATAACACTTACCATGGGCCTATAATAGGCCACAGCCTAGACAGCCCATTGATATTGGGCCTAACCCAACTTTTTAGAGACAGATATACAGGGGTGTGGATAGGGCCCACTAAACACAAGAGATCCATGTTTTTGTTTTCACCATTTTTGAAGTTAAACTATTGTCCATAAAGACAGACGATAACGATGAGAAATCCTTGAATCATTAACTCAATCAATTGTTCCAACCTATTTAAGAGTTTTCTCATGCACAATTTTCCAAGCTAAAATTCCCTTTTAGTTTTTGGGGGTTAAAATGTATTAATATTTCAAGCATTTTTAGTATAATTATTTGATATTAATTCAATATTCTTTTTAGGTCTATGCCATCCCTCAAAATGGGAAAAGCTTATTAACCTGTTCAATTTAAGAACCATAACATTATTGACTAAATGCAATCTTTCATCAACAATTCATTACACAAATAAAAAAACAAAAACTCTTGTTAACCATTGTTACCTAGGACAAACGTTAACTACATTTCATCGTACTGGTCCATCTTTGATGGATAAGCCTAGAGCTGGTAATGCGGGCTGGCCCGCCAAAAACCGGCCAGCCCGAGCCCGCCCCGTTTTGGGGGTGGGCCAGCCCGCGGCCCGCCTCTTTTTTTTTTAAAATACAACAACAACAACAACAAAGCCTTTTCCCATTAAATGGGGTCGGCTACATGGATCATACGACGCCATTATGCTCTGTCAAAAACTAAATCCTTGGATAGGTTATTGACCAGGAGATCCCGCTCAATGATCTTTTTTTTTTTTAAATATTTTTAAAAAATTATTTTTATACTTTTAAAATACTAATAAAAAAATTCTAATATCATATTAGCATAATAAAAAATTTGTTAATATTATACTCTTAAAAATTCATATTTTTTATAAAAAATCTTAAATTTTATAACTATAAATCTAAATAAACATTAACAAAATATTAATAAATTATTATATGTCAACATATATCAACAAATAAGTAACTATCTTTACTAGTATTTGTAATGGAAGTATTCAAAATAATATTTGAGTAAAATAAATAATATTAATAATTTAAAAAAAAACGGGCTGGCTGGCTGGCCCGCCTAAAAACGGGTCAGCCCGCCAGCACTGGCGGGCCAGCAGGGGGCGGGCTGTGCAGCCCGCCCCAAAACGGGCTGGCAAACTGCCAGCCCTTTTCCAGGTAAAACGGGCCCAACCCGCGGGCTGGGCCCGTTTTACCAGCTCTAGATAAGCCTAAGCTTATATAAGATATCATTTTTATTTGAAAGAAATGATGTAACGGTAAAAAAACTATAAAAACAGTTTCATATGCGTGTGAACACGTGGATGGTAGATGATATAAAGAACGCTAATTATAAGCCAGTTTTCTCTACACCCCACTCTCTCTCTCTCTCTTCCTGTGGTGACATTTGCTGTGTAAAGTAACTCAATGGTTCTCATGTTGTGATTCCATTTCGTGTAAGCAAATCAGTTACTCTGTTGAATTTAAAATACGTTTATTCCTTTCACATAATCAATCCCATGACAAAAATCACGCTTGTGTTTACTCTCAAAAGTTCACTATCTTATGAATAATGAATTAGTTAGGGATAGTGGTTCCGTTTGGCTTTTGTAAAGCTAAGGCATTGGTGTAGCAAACATAGCATACTTGTTGAAGGGTTAAAGTTTGATCAAAGCATGGGCTTTCATATTCTCTCATCATTTCTTGTCCTCTCATAATTATTTTTCTTTTCATCATTATTCCATTCCAAATGGAATTGTGTATATATAAAGCCATCTTGTGGCTAACTATATAATTGTTTCTTTTCATATCATTCTTTCTTTCTTTCTTTCTTTTAGTTTTTTTTTTGGGTTTCATTTAATCTATTTTTTTCCTTTTCATATATTAAAAACACATGCATGCTTTTTTTTTTCTTTTCACTACGTATTGGTGCATATGTAATTATAAATAATAATGATTGTAAACGTAATGTTGTACTGCTATGTGAGTTATAATAAGTTTTTTTTTTTCTTTTTCTTTTGGTCATTTTACTCTTTTTTTTTCTTGAAATATTATGATGAAACGCAATAGGATAGGACAGTTTATTAGTTGGTGGGAAATATAATTAACCAATAATTGAAAAACGGTATCGTTGGTACTACTGATATGATTGCGTGATTTGGCTAAAATTTAAAATTGGTAAAGTTAAAATTGAGAGAAATATAATAATACAACTGAATTTTGTAATTGTTGAGATTATACTCAAATTTCTATAATTCAAAATTGTTTTTATTTATTATTTTAGTTTAAAATCCATCCCATCTCCATCATATTTATAATTGACATTTTAGGAGTAATTTTTAATTGTAAACTTTATTTCTTTCTCTTGTTAAAGACAATATTGTTCAAATTACTATTGGATACTAAATGTGGATATCTCTTCTAGCCGTAGGAATTTAAATCTTAATTCTCTACATTGTGAAAAACTAATTGCTTCTACTAAATCTAACCACTGATAGGCTCCTTTAAATAACTTTAATACGTACCATATATAAGTTTCGTTACTATTTCATTTGCTATACATTATTTGTAACTTTGATCAATTAATTTATATCCTATCTCACTTTACACTTAGATAATATAAATACATACATACATATATGTGTGTGTGTGTGTGTGTGTGTAATATTCTCTTTCGACTAATTAGAAAAATTCACAAAAATTTCCTCCAACTTTTGGGGACTCCCATTTTTTTATTCAGATGTGATATCCTATTTTAGTTTGTGAAATAAACAAAAATATATATCCCTTTGGTTTTCCAAATGTGTGTGTGTGTGTCGATAATTAAGAACACACACCAAAAAGTGATATTTGTGCACAGAAATTCATCACACACACACGCACACGCACTTTTATAAGTCAGAGAATGATAATTTTATTATTACCTTATTGCACAAAACTGACGAGAGAGCGAGGTTAGATTAACAAAATGCAGATATCAGTTCGAATATTCATGGAGAAGAATATAAAGAAGGCTAGAAATAAAAATTAAGCTATATTTCTAACTCTAAAACTTATTGTTCAAAATTATTTCACTGACAAATATCTGCAAGTTCGTTCGTAATTAATTACTTCAAGATTTAATTCAAATTCTAGAAGTCGTAGTTGTGACTTTTACTGTTCAAAGAATGGGAAGCAAAAACATTAAATCCCTTCATATTTATTCCCTTCTGAGCTCAAAGATATAACGAAAAAAAATATTCAACAAAGAAAGAATTTTCCTTTCATATTAACTTCCAATGCCATGGATATACTCCCTCCCTCCTCTCTTTATTATAAGGCATTTCTGATCACCTCATCAAAATTGAAGAGACATGGTTAAGGTATTGATTTAGACTAAAAATGAAATAAGTTTCAACTTTACCTATATTTAATAGTTTCAATTACATCCAAAAAGCTATTGAAGATGCAATTAATTAGATTTTAAATGGGCAAATCTTGAAAAATAATGTAATCAACACCTCATATATAGTGACTTATAATAAGGTCATTTATTCTTTCTAGAAGGTCCCTTATAATAAAGACCCAGAGAAATACTCATCTATTACTATTTATAAGTTATTTTTAGCATGCTTAACTAGAATAAAAAAAAATTTAAACCTTATTAACTTCATCCTAAAATTTAACAACTTTCTAGTACTACTCCCGTTTAATATATAATTTACCCTAAGAGTACTAAGGTAACACAATAATAAATTAAAAGTAAAATTGTATATTCGTGTAAAAAATTTAATCAAGTGATTTATAAAGATGACAAAAAAATCTTTACCTTATAAATTAAATATGATTATAGTATGTATACATATAGATGTGGATATAATTATTTTTCCCTAGTGTCATTCCCACGGAGGTGTTGAGGAGATATTGATACATCAAAGTGATAAAATATACAAAGTTAATTAATGAATTAATAGACAGAGTTATATAAAGATGTTTATCATTATGGAATCTTCATATTGAATATATAAACTCAAGTCACAGTTTTATTATAAGGTATATTTGAGGTTCCAAGTGATGCTCATCATAATGAAACCAGAAAGGTATAATCATCTCATCTACTATACTAATACCTATGGTCCACGAAACCTTGTATATATATATATATATTCATTCATCATCCAAACACTCTGTGCCTGGAAAAAGCTAATTAATTATTCATCATCATCATAATCCTTATATTACATACACAAACTATATATATAATCAATGAAGAAACAAAACAGACATATGAAACACACACCAAATTAAAATGCAATACGTGATGGCCGCATCAATGTTATTCTTTTTAAGCTATTAGAAGAAGTTCTCTAAATACTGAAACTAGCTAGGTTCGCCCAAAAAAGAAAAAGATTCTCAGAAACGACCAAGCTCTAGGGCAATTTCTATGGCTCCAATATATATAAAATTAAAAGACTCTTAAAAAACAGTTAATATATATACATACATAAAAGGAGCTGAGTTCAAGATTCTTTGGGTTATTCCTTCTTTATTGAAAGAATCATACAGCTTCAAAAGAACTACTTAGAAGCTAGCTAGCTAGCATATATATATATATATATGAACTGGATATGAAAAGATGTACAAGTTTTATTAGATTAAACTAATAATAATAATAGTGGTAGCTCTATATATGGAGACAATAATTAAGTAATAATTCTACATATATGTTTCAATATTAGTCATCATTCCTGAGAAGCTTTGATCTCTAGAGCTGAGAGGTAGAGAGGAACTGGACAGGCAAAGAATAGAATCCAAGGAAACCATACACACACACACACATGTATATATATATAAAAAAGAAATGAGAAGTGAATAAATAAAAGAAAAGCACATGTAGGCATCGGTGGAAATAAGAGTAGTGAAAAAGAAAATAACAGATGGAGAGGGAGAGCGAGCGAGCTAGGGTTTCAAGGAGCATCTATTCTAGCTATTCAATATAACCAAGACAAAACTGTGAGTTATATTATATTTATGTGTCTTCCATCAGTACACAACTACATGCTAGTAATATATATTTAGATATATATATAAATTATTAAGTAGTATCACATTTACTTACCTCAACAATGAATGAGAAGGGGCTTTATAATTTTGTCTGATGGGAATGAGTTTTTTTAGTGAGAGAAGAGAAGAGTAAAACGCTTGATCACTGTCTCTCATTGAGGTCCGTTTTGTTGTGAGTTTGTTTGCCTCGGAAATCTGCCTCTCTCTCTCTCTCTCTTCAGAGACCAGCGCACGTGTGACTCTGTACCCAATGCCAATGCTCATCTCTGCCTCCCTCTCCCTCCCTCCATATTCATTCATTCAACCCTAATAAATCTCACACAGGCCATAACCTCCCATCACCTTATTCCTTGGAATCATCAATAATGAAACATGTATGACGCTGTCTGTCTCTGTAACATCATCGAGGTTACGTTTTTCTTTCCAAAACAAATAAAAAAACCACCACAGAAAGTGAATGGGGAAGAAGAAGATGATTTTGGATGTAATGATGAGAGTTAGTAGAAGCTGAGAGAGAGAGAGAAAGAAAGAATCATGATAATGATATGGTTCATGTATTCTAAGTACAAAAATTAAACGAGATTAATAATCATAATGATTATGTCTAGTTTTTTATTATATTATAAGACTTTTTTCTCGAAATAGATAAAATTGAGGAGTTCATAGGTTAGAAAGAAATAAGACATGGTGGGGTTATTTGTAGAGATCATATATGTTGTCCTATAGAATCTGAAGAATCTCAGTCCCAGAACTTATATATATAGCACCCAACAACCAGAAAAACCAGAGAAGAGAAGGAAAATAAAAGTTACTGAGAAAGGAAAAAGAAAAGCTTTGTGTTCCACATGAGATCTCTTTTTTACTTCATATATGCAAAGAGGGACACCTGATAAATTATCAGACAAGATAGCAGAAAATGCAGCAACAAGAAAATGTGGGAGAGAGAAAGAGAAAGATAGAGAAGAATATGATGCTTCTGCTTGGTGTTGAAGCAATGACCAAACACAAACACTTTTAATTAATTAGCTGAGAAAAACATTAGAAAATAAAATTAAAGCCATTACCCAAAAATTCATGAGAGAATTTGTACATCCCTTCTTCAATTTTCCAGCATACCCATAATAATTACTGATGATAATATCATATCACAGGCTTTAATTAAGCGTAATAAACTATATAAGTTATATGGAAGAAGGAGAATGAACAGTGATGACTAAATTAAAAAAAAACAGAGAGAAAGAAAGATAGAGATAATGAAAAAGTTTCAAACTTTTTTTTTTGGGTGAAATTTTTTCTGGTTAATTAGAATGGAGGACGAACGGTGCTGCCTCCACCCCAGAATCCTTCAGCTGGTAATTGGCAAGAATTCATAAGATTCTGAGGAACTCCATGAAACATTGATGGTGGTGTGTTAGGATCTCCGACGATTTGTTGCTGTTGATTCTGTGATTGTTGCTGTTGTCCCACAATTCCTCCCGGCGAGCCTAACCCTCCGCTTCCGCTCACCGGCACTGGCGTATCCTCCTCCTCCAACGGCAGCCTCTCGTACGCCGCATTTCCGAACGAAGCCGCCATAATGACCACTGGCCCTGATGCCATCAAGGGTCCCACCACGGTGCCTCCGACGACTTGACCCTGTCCGCCGGAGAGATATATGGCCAGCGCCGAAGCGGCTGGTGGTGCTGGTGGAGGCAGGAACGAGCCGGACAGTGATAGAATCTCAAATCTCCCATATAAGGTGACAACTGCACCGGGTGAAGCGGGCTGCCGGAGGGTGACATTCGTGACGGTGCCACTTCCACTGAGAATGCAAACCCCACGCTGCCTCCGCCGCGCGAAGGCGGCGACACTATCCATGATATCTCCGCCGTTTGCGATCTCCATGACATGGGACCTAAGCGCGTTGGCGCTATCCCTCGTTATGATGATCGGAGGCTTAGGCTTGTTCTTCGAACCGGCGGGTCTTCCACGAGGCCTTCTACCACTATTATCCCCACCGCCACCTCCGGCACCGTCACCGGCAGAAGCTGTGTTAGAACCCAATAATTCCTTCCCCTCAGTGACGGTATTCTCGTGATCTCGCTTCTGACCAAGGTTCAAGCTGCCATTACCGACCTGCTCATCGTCGGCGGCGGCGGTGGAGCGGTTGTTATTATGGTGGCTCTGAAATTGATGATGGGGATGAAGATGAAGATCTCTGGTGAGAAAAGGTGGTGGAAGAGGACGACCTTGAGCAGCTACTGGATCCATAGTATTATTAGAGCTTAGCTTCTTTATCTCTGATCCCTCTCACAACCCTAAATAGCTCGCTGATCTTTCAACATACAAAGCAGAAAACGAAGTCGAAATTGAAGAGAGAAGAAGGAGATGAAAGAGGAAGAAGATGCTTCTTCGTTTCAGGGATTGATTCCTTTTTTTTTTTTTTGGAAATGGGAACGAAGCTAAGGGAAGCTATTAGGAGTTAGGTTACATACCTTGAAGGGGGATGGAGAAGAGGAACTTTTGGGAAAAGACGAACAAAATTTGAGCAGAAGCAGACATCATAGTTGTGATCTGTCGTGGGCGAAGAACTTCTTGAAGGGTTAGAGAGAGAGAGAAAGGAGAGAGAGTTGAGTGGTTTTGAGGTGAGAGTTAAGAGTTTGGAAGAAATAAGGTAAGTGGGTTATAAGAGAGGAAAAGGACCGTGTTGGGTTAATAAGAGAGGACTATGATCACCGGAGAGGGTGGTATTTAGTTTGTTTGTTTTTTAAAAGGGAAAAATATACTTTTGACCACGATAATTTTATTTTAATCTTTTAATATTTATAATTTAGAAATTTATAGTCAAATCTTTTCAATCTAATATTAAAATTTGATAATACTTTTTTAGTTTAGTTATTTTTATGTTGTCTTATTGGTCTAATTAATCTAAATATAAATAAGTAGATATAATTTCTATTAAAAATAATTAATATAAATAATAAAGTAAAATTAATCGGGCAATAATTTGAACCAAATATTAGTAAGAATATTGTAGGGATTCCAAGAATTTTTCTTTTTCCTTTTTTTTTTCAAAGGAAACGAAATTGTAATTAATTAATTTGTGTGGGGGCATCTGGGGTGAATGCTGCGTTGTTTGTTGGGTTAGGGTTAGGTCCAAGGAATCGGATCGATAATGGGTTAGATTTTGGTAAGACAGCATGCGCATGGGCGGTGATGTGACCCCACACCTAGGTATGAAATAGATCATACCATTAAGAGGGCATGCATGGTTAAAGCTTGGTAATGCATGTCATATTTAGTGAATATGAAAGGTTTTAAATCTATTTAAAAAATTATTAGTTTAAATATACTAGATTTTATTTTTAAGGCCTAGCCTATAAATTTATTGGTTTTGCCTTTTTAACATTATATATATTTTAAATAACTTATTAAGATTTTTTATTTATAAATATGTAAGTTTTGTAGCATATTAAAAGTTTATATTTTTATAGATTTTAGTCGGATTAAAACTGACTTTTAAAGCCTAAAATATGAAATATTTTTAAAAGTATACATTATAATAAATAAGTATATAAAAAGGCTTTAGGATTTATAGGCTTTCTACAAATTTAAACTTAAGTTTAAAAAAAAAAAACATGTATATATATATGCTCAGTCTTTAAATACTTAACAAATCCATGCCGTTTAACTAAAGTTTGGTTTAGCTTGGCTTATTTCTATCTATACCCACTCCTTCTTTCTCTCTCCCCCCCTTCTTCTTTCTTCTCCCTTGATGGGTCCCGCCTATTCAAGATAATCTCATGCTTGGATTAAGGTCCCTCAAATTTCTATATTATTATATTTTTGGGTTAAATTCCAATTTTATTCCTTAAGTTGTTATGTAGCAGAAATAATGTGATTTTAAAAGATTTTTTAGTTCAATTTTATCCTACAAATGTTCAAAAGGGAGTAAAATAATTTGAAACGCCATTGTTCATTTTTAACACTTTTAGAGTAATATTATTTATATATAATAATTTGTAAGACAAAATTAAGTATTAACCCTATATTTTAATACTTTTTATGCCTAATATAATTACTAGATAACTAATTTATAGAATTAAAAAAATAGTATAATTAGTTATTTGTAAAAAATATATGTTAGTTTATCTAAAATATGATGTTTAATATAGGGGTATTCATAAAGCCCGCGGCTCGGTATGCCCACCTGAGCCCGCGAAAAAAAGGCCCTGCCCAGCCCAATAAATATAAGGCAGGGCTGGACATCGGGCTACAAAATACAGCCCATACTTTTTTTAGGCTGGGAACCGGGCAGGGAGTTGCCCTGCCCTACCCTGCCCATGAGCACCCCTTTTTTTATTTTTTTTTACTTTTCTCCCTAGATGCTACACTTAGAAGAGAGAATATGATAGTTACTTATGACTAAAAGGTCATTTAGAAATATAAGTAGTTAAGTACGTAAGTTGCGTCTTTTAATATTTATAACTATATTAATTTTTTTTTAACTTTACTAATCATAATATGATTATGTTATAAATTATAATTATTTATTTTATCTTTTTAGATACTTTATCCTTGTCAATATTTAGAAAATTGATGTAAAGTTGTAATTACAAACTATTTAGACTTCAAGGCTTTTCTTTTATATGCAATAAATTTTAAAACTTTAATTATTATCTTTTTGTTACCTTATTTTTAGTAAATTATAGATATTATTTAACTCTTGAAGACATATGAATATGGTATTATTTTAGAAGTTTATAATTGCAGATTTTTTCCCAGAACATGAGCATGGCATTACAACTTGGGCATGCCCAGCCTGCCCACGTCCAGCCCACCCATGCCTGCCCAAAATGGTTAGGGCTTTTACCGGACAGGACCGAGCATCAGACTGCAAAATGCAGCCCATGCTTTTTTCCGGCAGGGCACCGGGCAGGGGGTTCCCCTGCCCAGCCTTGCCTATGAATACCCCTAGTTTAATATGTACAATCAAGAATAATTTTTTTGCCAAAAATATATTGTAAAAAAAATTAATTTATTGGAAGTTGTTTTTCCTAACTTATATAAAATTATAGTTTTCTTACCAAAAATATATTATTAAAAAAAATAATAGTATTTGGATAGTTTATACCAAAAATTCAAAATCACGGTTTTGATAAAAAAAAAATGAGAGTATTTATATTGTTTTTCCAAAAAAAAAATATAGCTAAGTGAATTATCTTTTATTCAGCAATAATAAGAAATTATCAATTTCGTTACCTCAGCAATTTTTAGGAGACATTTGACATTATTGATAACTTTATTCATTCTCATGTACATACAAACTTCTTCTCATCCCTGACATTTTTTTTGCCTACCTTTAAATTAATTATCAATTTGAAAAAAATAGTAAACTTTTGATTAAAGCAATATCACCACACCTCGAATTAATTAAGAAGTATTATAATGGCGAAGTTTCAAAGTCCTGAAAATTTTCTTTAAGATGAATATCTTATGACCCTTAATTAAGTACTAGCTATATAGTACTGGGAATTAGTCTTTGGCTTGACCTTCAGACTAATTTATTGCTTTATATAAAATTAAAAGACTAAAATATTAATTAATAATTATCATAACTGAATTTTATCCGTTATGAGCGTTATATGTATTATTACTACTCTCTTCTATAATTTGACTTTTGTATTATCATGATATATATATATATATGCGTGTGTGTATAATATCATTTCCGATAATACATATTAATCTTTTGCTGGATACGAAAAGCTTACAATTTTAAAAGGAGAAAGCTGAAATTAAAACCTAGTGATCCATGAACGTTTATAACTCAGTATTTAGAAGAATTATATATATATATATATATATATATATATATATATATTAACTCTGCTTAAAGGTTGGCTATATAGTTACAAATATCTGTTACATTATATTGCAAATATGCCTTTCCTTCAGTTTTGTGTCATATTCGTTTATATTATTATATAATTTTTTTAATAAAGAATTTTTAGAAAGGGGTTAGACTTACCCACGATTTAAAGGTAGGACAAATTTTTTATTTTTTTCTAGGTATATATTATTATATAATCGATAAGACTATGGTCTTACTAAGTTCAGTTACGCAACTTATGGTTGATTTTGCGTACTTCTTGCAAAGTTACAATTATTTTTTTAAAAAAAAATTCTTAATATATACTATATTTAATTAATTTTATTATATTAAGAAAGTTAATTAATATAATATATTTTTATATAAAATATCATAATAATCTTTCATAATTCTCTCCCTCCCTTTCTTATTTGATTATTGTTGATAAAATATCAATAGAGATAATTTAAGAAAAAATTAATAAATATAAAAAATATATCTTATATTTAAAATCAATATCAACTCCCTAATTAGATCCTATATTAAAGACCGGAGGAGTATTATATTTTTATTTAAAAGACGAAATTGTTGTACTAGAGAAATAGAACTCACAACAAAAGGGTACTAGTCCCTCATAACGTGGTAAACTAAAGTTTAAATCTTCATTAGGAGAGGTATTCATATTTAGTGATCGATAATGTTTTAAATATAATTATTTTTAATAAAAAAATATATATACTCAAAAAAAAACAAAAGAAATAAATAGAACTTACTCGGATTCTCCGCTTGGGAAGTTTTATAAGGGATGTGTGAAAAATCAAGTCTTTTAACGAACCAAGTAAGATAGGTTTTACCACTTGTCGAAGAGTTCAATTTACACTTTCTATTTACTACTAAGTACTAACCAAATGTTGAAGGATAAGGAGAAAAACAGAGGTGAGTGATTAGTGCATGAAAAAGCGTGCAAATAAGAACAGAAAATGTGGATCAAGTGTTGGACGAAATCCTCAGTTATGCATCGTTCCAATAATAAGGTTCCTTCTCTTTCACTTCTGCCTCTTCCATCAAAATTCATTATTGCTTCTCTCTGACATTGCCATCTATTTGCCTCTCTGCTTCTCATCCCTCCACCACCTTCTTCTTCCTTCCTCCCCCTTCTTCCAATTCACTCACATCCCGTGCTCATCCACTTCTTCATCAATCCCCATACACACACAAAAGCATTTACTTTGTTGTCTTCCTCTACCGTATCTACAAATGTTGGGTAAGGAAAAGAACATAAGTTTGGATTTCTGAAAATACATTCATTGAGAGAGTTAAAAACATTTTACACTTTAAACTTCGAAAGAACAAGAACACCCTTGACTATATATATAAAAAATTGTTGGCCTTTTAGGTTACTTGGAAAGTTTGAATGCAAGTGTATAAATTAGCTTCATATCACACGTTCGCCTAACAAAGCATTAAGGCATTGAGTCTATAACCTTTTTTCTTATTGCAAATTCTATTAAGTGTTGTGTTAAAATTTAGATCGGATCGAATTGGCCGATCGGTGACCCAATGCAACCTGGTTTTAACTTAGATTTTACATATTATTATTTTTTTCTTTTTTTTAAAACGATGTCATTTTGAGTTTTAAAGGATAACAATTCATCTATTCACACTATAAAACATTAAAATATTGAGTCCATAACCTTTTTCCCTTCTTACAACTATTAAGTATTGTATTGAAATTTAGATTGGACTAGATTGGGTGGTTGGACCGGTGACCTAGTAATTCGGTCCATTTATCAGTCTAATCAATCCCTTGAATTAAAAAAATAAGTAATTAACACAAGATCAACTTGATTGACTTGAAATTAACCTGATCAAGTGAGGTGAATTTGACACATTTTTCCCCTTCTGAATAGGGCTGTGCATAATACCCATAGCTCGGTATGCCCAGCCCAGCCCGCAATAAAATAGCCCTGCCCAACCCGATAAATATAGGGCAGAGCTAGGCATCGGGCTACAAAATTCAGCCCATACTTTTTTCGAGCTGGGCACCGGGCAGGGGGTTGCCCTGCCCTGCCCATGAGCACCACTTCTTTTATTTTTTTTACTTTGTTCCCTAAATGCTACACTTAAAAAAATTTAATTATTATATTTTTGTTGCTTTATTCTTAGTGAATTATGGATATTATTTAAGTCTTAAAGATATATGAATATGGTATTATTTTATAAGTTCATAATTGCAGATTTTTTTCACAACATGAGCATGACATCAAAATTTGGGCATGCCCAGCCCGCCTATGCCCAGCCCACCCATGCCCAGCCCAAAATAGTTAGAGCTTTTACCGGGCAGGGCAGGGCATCGGGCTGTAAAATGCAACCCATACTTTTTTTGGGCAGGGCACCGGGCACGGGGCCTGCCCTGCCCAGCCTTGCCCATGCATACCCCTACTTCTGAATATGAAAACAACTTTGTTTTGAGTTCTAAAAAATAACAATTTATTATATTTATACTTTAATAACTATTTTTTATTAGATTATATATAATTTATGTAAGAATATTCTATTTATTTATGAATTCATGCCTTTTATTTAAATATTATTTTTTATTATATATCAATATTTTTATATAATTTAATTATATTATATTATTTTAATTATGACTAGTTTAACCATGTTAAACCATTAAACCTTGAATCACTATTTCAACCAATTCAATCACTATGCAATTTTCAGTACTTTGCTATTAAGTAATTTTTAGTTCAAGCAGGCTTCAATAACTAGTTGAAGTTTTTATAATATAATTTGTTTTTAAATGCAAGACCGCAAATTTAACATCTTAAGCTTAAGATTAAGATAAAGATTGTTGAGTTCCTTATCACTCAACCTACTCATATATGATCTATGCTAACATACTAAAATTTTTAAAACTGTTCAATATATCATTTTATAAAATAAAAATAAATCAAATGGCTTTGATGGATTTTTGCATGCACAGACTTTTAAATATATATATTAAAGATTTATAATTTTTAGTTCTTATAATTTTATTCATTTTTAATTTAATTATATTAAGTATAGTTCAAAAATTTATAAAGACCATATAATGTATAAAGAAAAAGGTCTTATATGTTTAAATTTTGTGAATAGAAAAATAGATGCTAAAATAGGCTCGCATATCTCAACTCAGACAAGTCAAGATTTAATGTGTATATTTAATATTTAAGGGCTACATTCAAAAAATATATAATTATATATTCTATTTGATTTGTTGTGTCAACTATTAATTAAAATAACGATCGCATTTCTTTATCATATTATATAATGTTCATATAAAACAAAACAACAAACAAAAATATTTTATTGATTTTTAATAAATTCATGGAGAATAAATATTATAATATCTATATGTCATGTATATCAATTCTAAAACAATCCAATCTGTTATTTAATCCTGCTAATAGAAAAGGGAGAATTGGGAAAAAACCCATTTAGAAATTTAATTTAATGTGAATGATTTGATAAATTTTTATATATATAATCAATACTTTACAATTTTATACATATAGAATAGTAGTACTTTAATTTATGTCCTTCGCACCAATTAAATTTTTGATTGAGGACTTTTCTCCTATATTGCCTAAAAGAATACCTTATTCCCATATTCCAACCCAGAGTATTTAGGATATTCCTATAGAATTATAAGTTTTTCTTCCCGAGTAGTTAGGAATATAGTTTGCAAATAATAATATTGTAAATCCTAAATTCTAGTTTTTCTTCGCCGGTTCAACGGCTAGTGAAAAAACATTCTAGTTCTAATTGTTTAACAACATTAATTACTCTCATGGTCCTAGTGATAAATTATTTTTAATATATTTTACACAGATCAATAAAAATTTTAAACATCATTAACTATATCATAAAATTTAATAATTTTTTAACTTTACCTATATTTAATATATATTATACCTAATAAAAATAAAGTCAACATAAATAAATGATTCATATAAAAAGTTTCTCTTTCTATCCTATAAATATGACCAAAATAAATATTATATTTGCTCCTATATATAAATAGGACAAGATGATAATTAATAAAAAGAGACGAGTTTCAATAACGAATGCTTGATCATATTTGTTAGTTGTTAAAATTTTTATACTTTATTATATATATAGTTGTATAGATTTCTATATATATTAGACTAAATTATACAAACTTATTTTTTAAAATGTTGAGTTCCTTGTTTGTTTTGGAGCTAGCATTTGAACTTGAAAGTTGAAGCCGCAGGGAATGTTTTCTTCAACTTACCACGAAAATCGAACGAGCAAGTAAATATTTGAATTATTACCAGCAAGTATGCAACTTTCGTACATATAAAATTATCAAAAATTGGCAAGAAAACAGGTTGTATTTATAAAGTTCTTGGAAAAGGAATTTTGTGGTATATAAAAATATTACATTAATTATTTATTATAATTTTTTTGCCCCCATTTAATATAGATGCATTTGGCCAAAAAAAACAGATGTAGGAAAGTTTGAAACCTGTCCAAGGATAACATATTTAATTTGTAGACAGAGTTAATAAATTTTAACATTTTTCTTAATTTTAATAAAAAAATCTTAGAAATCATTTATAAATACAATACACTGATACAGGACGTAAATAATATCTATATCAATTTATCATATTAATATATCAATACATATAATAAAATAGTAAATCATATTACTTTACCAAACAAAATAGTTAATCATATGATTCACAAACTTTGAGCTATTTGATTTTAACAAACTTTGAGCTATTTGATTTTATTAAGTTATATACTTATATTACGCTACTACTCGAGAATGCTTTGGCAAAAAAAAATATTAATGATAGTGTCTTATTTTTTTAAAAAAAAAACTCTATAAAATGTATAAAGAATAATGTATAGTGAAATATAAAATTTAGATTAAATTATATTATTACATAAATTAAAATAATGCAAATTATTTTTAAAATTTTATGTAAAATAGTAGACAAAAGCATGGTATTCAATTATGGATAATTTTATCTTGGAAAAATTACGCATATGTCCTGGGTAAGAAAATTAAATACAAGTAGGTTCTAAAAAATTTATATTAACAAGTCAAATTTCTACATTTTACATGTAGAGTCTTATCATTTATAAATTATAAGTCAAATTTATATAAATTATAAAAAAATAATTTTTAATTGAGATGTATAAATAATTCTCTATCTTAATAATATAAAGAAGGAAAAAGGAAGGGAATTGGTTTCAGGCTCATCAAGGGTGATGAGTAATAATCTAGATCTAATTTTGTTTAGTTTTATTTTTTTTTTAAATTATCTTAACATCTATAAAAATTAAAATAAAAAATAATTTTTAGACTATTAATTTTTTAAAATATTTTTATTTAAAATTTATCAGGAAAATTTTTTAAATCAAGTTCAATTCAATTAAATGTGTGTTTGGTTTTTTCCAGACTAAAATTTTTAAAAAAATAATTCTAATTTTAATTTAAAAATTTTAAAAATAAATAATTATATTTATTTAAAAATTAAAATTAAAATTTTAAATATTTTTTTAAAATAATTTTTAAAAAATTATAGACTATTGATTATTATTTTGATCTTTATTATTTTTCTCTTCACACTCCTCCCTTGTCGTCGTTACCGTCGTCTCTCGTCGGCGTCGTGGGCAGAGGTCTGCACGTCATCGTCATCTCTCTACAGATCTACCGGCTGAGGTCTGAGAGAAGAAGATGAACAGTCTGCGGAACAATGGCCCCTGAGATGAATAGTCATCCACGTCTTCTACAGCTCGTCGTCGTCTGGCCGTCGCCTAGAATCAACGAGGAGGCCGACTGTCAGCGGAAGAAGGGAGAGAAGGTGAACAGTGCAAAAGGAAAGGAAAAGAAGAGGGTGGCGTACGCGGGATCTGATTGATATAAAGAGAGCATAGTAACAGGATAAATTATTATTTATTTTTTTACTATATATATTTTTTATAATTTATAAATTATTAAATTTATTTTAATAATAACTATTTAAATATTCATCTATTTAGAACTATTTTTTTTATAAATTATTTTTTAGAAGAGCTTATACAAAAGTTATCTAAAATTTTTTTTTCTTTATAAGTTATTTTCTAAAAACTTATCTAAACAGGCTCTAAGTTATATTTAAAATTCGTTTGGATAAATTTTTAAAAAAATATTTATAAAAAAATGACTTTTTACAGCTTTTAAAAAAATACTTCTTGAAGAGAGTTTATAGAAAAAAATGATTCTGAATAAATAAGTATTTAGATAATTATTACTAAATATATTTTTGTGATTGATAAACTATTAGAAAATATATAAGATAAAAAATAATAATTCTCCCTTTTCTTTTTGTTTTCCTCTTTTCTCATGCTCCTTCTTAGCAAGAAGAAGCAGCATCACATAGAGACATTTGAGATATGAACAGAACAAGAAGCAACAAAAAGAAGAGGCCATAGCGACGGCCACTAGTGACGACAACGAGAGGAGTCTAACGACCTCAGAGTATTTCCCAATACTAGTGACGTCTTCTTCTAGAAGCAAGTGTCCTCACGACCTACTTAACATAAATTGCAATGGGGAGTAGACATGGGCGTAGGAGACGAGGGAGGAAAGAGAAGAGAGAGGATAGATAAAAAAGGATATAAAAAAATTAAGAATAAAATAATAATTATGTAGTCTATAAATTTTTTTAATATTCTCAGTAATTTATCCAAAATTATAATTTGATCTAAATTTTTTTTAGATAAATATGACTATTTATTTTTAAAAAAAAGTTAAACTAAAATTTAGATTATAAATTTTTAAAAATTTAGATTTTTGAGTAAACCAAACAGTCATTTCGCCCGGAAAAAGGAGAGGGACATGAGGGGTCATGGGAACTTGTGAAGGGGCCCACGCGAAGAAATGTGGAGTGGAGCCGTGGAGAGGTGGGCGGGGCGACCCTTGTTTTAAGGCGTCCATTTCTCTATCTCTTTCTATTTTATTTTGGTTTCGGCGTTTTTAAGTTTGTGGGTCCCACCTCTCCTCATCTCCCATTCGTGTCATTTCCCCCCTTTCTCCACATCTCTATCTTCTTTTTCCCTCTCCCCCTCCCCCCCACGCGCCTTTTTCACGCTCCAATAAATCACCTTATTTTCTTCTCCCTTGAAGCCAAATTGGCAAATGGCATAAATTACTTATACCTCATTTTTATATATTAAAAAATATATTAAATAAATAACTTATATATAAAAGATCAGAGTGGTACTTACATAGATTCTTCATGAATCATATCAGCAAAAAAATAATTTCAAACCATAGTAACGACATGAACCAACCTCATCCATTTTGTCAATGAGTTATATATTTCTCACTATTCTCTTTATTTAGTATTGATGGAAAAAATAATTAAGTTGGTATGTGGGTTTGGATAAGGGAAAACCAGAAGCAATCTAATTATTCATTACACACAGCAAAATATTAGGGAATACCCGTTCTTACTATAATAATAAGAGTTAGTTGATTTTTTTAAATTGATAAATATACGTTGGTTTGCAATTTTTGACCAATATTTTTGAGATAATTTTTTAGGTATTTTTAGAATGAGCAATTTAAAACTTGTTTGTTAATTTGGGGAGTTTTTATAATTTAAATATATATTTGGATGAAGTTAAAGTTGTGTCTAAAGTTTAATTTGATGACAAACGGATTTAAGTACTTTGAGCTTACTCAAAATTCTTACCTCATACATGAAATGTGATGCATGCTAATTGATTATTTGAAATCCTAACATGGGCCAGGTGGTACATTGATTGAATTGGATTATGGCATGTATGTATATATGTTTTCTTAATTATAAGTAAGAGTTTATAAATTCAATTCTACTTATAATCTCATGTCAGTAAATAAAAAAAGCTTAACTGAAGATGAAAGCGCTCTATGCCTTTTTATTCTTTTCATTGAGAGAAATTTGAAAAACATGTCTTCTCTTCAAAATCTCTTCATTTTATTGAAAAAACTCGGTGAGAAAATATGTAAGCCTCGGTATATATATATATATGTGTGTGTGTTATAAAACTAGCAATAAGATTAGAAAGAGAGAAAATATGGAAACAAGAAAATGAGAGAAGTATATATTATATTCTTTCTTCTTCTTAACCTTACAATACAAATGGAATACCCTATTTATAGGCATAGAAGTTGAAGATGAAGAGTCTAGTAATTAATGGGGGAGTAATGAAGAGTCTAGTAATTAATAGAGGAGTAATGAAGAGTCTAGTAATTAATGGAGGAATAATGACCTAGGGAATTTGAAGAGGTAGAGGGAGATGGAGATGAACATCTATATTCTAATATTCATAACACTCCTCCTTAGATGTCCATTCTTTAATAATGTGCCTCATTAAAAAACTTTAACTAGGAAAAACCCTATGGGATAAAAACCTAGTAAAAGAAAAAGAGTACACAATTAATTGATACACTTACAGAGCTTCCTCATTAAAAACCTTACTAGGAAAACCCAGTGGGACAAAACCTCAGACAAGGAAAAAAGAGTACAGCGTGTATCGACTCCCCCTTTTTGAATCATCAATTGATATCTCTAAATCTGCGAAGTCCGATATCATGTATGAGCTTCTCAAATATTGTCGCTGGAAGTGACTTGGTGAACAAATCTGCTAGATTTTCTTTAGACCGGATTTGCTAGATATTAATCTCACCATTCTTTTGAAGATCATGTGTGAAAAAGAATTTTGGAGAAATATGTTTTGTCCTGTCTCCTTTGATGTACCCTTCTTTTAGTTGGGTAATACATGTAGTATTATCTTCATATAGAATTGTTGGGATCATTTTACTAGATGACAATCCACAAGTAGTACATATATGATGTATTATCAATCTTAATCATACACATTCTTGACTTGCTTCATGTATCGCTATTATTTCTGCATGATTAGATGACGTGGCTGATATGGTTTGTTTCATTGATCGCCATGAAATAACTGTACAATTACATGTGAACAAATAGCCTATTTGCGATCTACCAACATGTGGATCAGACTGAAATCCAGTATCAGCATATCCGATAAAGTCAGTCTTATGTTTATTTGAATAAAATAATCTAATATCCATAGTACCATTCAAGTAACGAAGAATGTGCTTAACCCCATTCCAATGTCTTCATGTTAGTGAAGAACTATATTTTGCTAATAAGTTAACAGCAAATGATATATCTGGTCATGTGTGACTAGCAAGATACATAAGCGCACCAATTGCACTAAGATACTTCTGGGCCAAGTAGTTCTTCGTCACCTTCTTGAGGTCTAAAGGGATCTTTATCTTTCTCCAAAGATCTTACAATCATCAGAGTGCATAATGAATGTGATTTATCCATATAAAAATGTTTTAAGACTTTTCTCGTATAAGTTTCTTGATACACGAAGATCCCATTTTTCAGATGTTCAATTTGTAGTCCAAGGCAAAATTTTGTTCTTCCCAGGTCTTTCATTTCAAACTCTTTCTTTAAGCAATCCACCGCTTTGGAAATCTCTTCAGGAGTTCCAATGATATTTATGTCATCGACATAAATAGCAATTATAGCAAATTCATTTCCAGATCCTTTTATAAAAATGCATGGACATATCTGATCATTCTTATATCCTTATTTCAATAGATATTCACTAAGTCGATTATACCACATGCGCTCTGATTGCTTTAATCCATATAAAAACTTATTTAACTTAATTGAGTACCGTTCTCGAGTACTTGAATTATATATTTTTGGTAACTCAAATCCATCAGGGAGACTCATATAAATGTCATTGTCAAGTGAGCCATACAAATAGGCTGTAACAAGATCCATTAGACGTAAATCGAGGCCTTCTTTTACTGCCAAACTAATTAGATATCGAAAAGTAGTTGTATTCACCATTGGTGAGTATGTTTCTATAAAATCAATACCAGGTCTTTGTGTAAATTCTTAAGCAACAAGTCGTGCTTTATATCTTACTACTTCACCATTTTTATTTCGTTTTCTCACAAAAACTCATTTATATCCAACTGGTTTTACATCTTCAGGTGGAAGAATCACAGGGCCAAAAACTTTTCATTTTTCTAATGATTTTAATTCAGCCTCAATTGCGTCTTTCCATTTTGACCAATCATCTCTTTGTTTGTATTCGCTAATAGATCTTGGTTCATGATCCTCATCATCATTTATTACATCAAGCGCTACATTATATGCAAAAATATCATCAACGTTGACTTTATCTCGATCCCATCGTATTCTATTGACAACATAATTTATTGAGATCTCATTATTTTTATATATTTCAGGTACCTGAATGTCTCTCAAAATTGAGACATTAGTGTTGTCAAAGGACTCTTCTGGAGTCACTAAATTTTGTTGAATATCCTCGACCTGACCATCTATATCTATAGCTCCTTTTCTTTTTTGAGGATTTTTATCTTTGGAATCGATGGGCCTGCCACGCTTCAAGCGTGCTTTTGATGCATTTGCATCAGTAGATTGTCTAATAGGGACATCAATTATGATAGGAGCATTCGCAGCTGGAACATGTGACTTGGTCACTTTCTTAAGGTCAGTGAATGCGTCTGGCAATTGATTGGCTAAACTCTATAAATGAATTATCTTTTGAACTTCTAGCTCACATTGTTTTGTACGAGGATCAAGATGAGATAATGATAATTCATTCCAACTAACTTTATTTTCCAACTGTTTATTTTCTCCCCCTAATGTTGGAAAATTTGATTCGTCAAAATGACAATCAGCAAATCGAGCCGTAAATAAATCTCCTGTTGTTGGCTCTAAATATTTTATTATAGAAGGAGATTCATATCCAACATATATTCCCATCCTTCTTTGAGGACCCATTTTAGTACGTTATGGTGGAGCAATCGGAACATATACCGCACATCCAAAAGTCTTTAGATGAGAAATATTTGGTTCCTGACCAAAAACTATTTGTAAAGGGGAGACCTTAAGATAACTAGTTGACCTGATACGAATTAATATCGCTGCATGTAAAATTGCATGCCCCAAGTAGATATTGGGAGATTTGATTTCATAAGTAATGGTTTTGCAATCAACTGCAAACGTTTAATTAATGATTCTGCAAGACTATTTTGTGTATGAACATATGCTACAGGATGTTCAACATCGATTCCCAGAGACATACAATACTCATTGAAAGCTTGTGAAGTAAATTCACCAGCATTATCTAGACGTATTTTCTTAATAGGATAATCTGAAAAATGTGCTCTCAATCTACTTAGTTGAGCAAGTAATCTCGTAAACGCCAGGTTACGAGAAGATAATAAGCAAACATATGACCCATTTTGTTGATGTATCAATTAGAACCATAAAATATCTAAATGATCCACATGGTGGGTGAATCGGCCCACAAATATCTCCCTGTATACGTTCTAGAAAAATGAGAGACTCACTTTCTATTTTTTATCGATGAAGGTCTAATATTAGTTTCCCTTCAGAACATGCAGCACATGAGAAAATATGGGATTGTAGAATTGATTCTCTTCTCAACGAATGTCCACATGAATTCTCAATTATTCTTCACATCATTATTGTCCCAGGATGGCCTAACCGGTCATGCCAAATATTAAATTTATTCTCACTTGCAAACTTCTGGTTTGCAATAGCAAGTGTTTCAATTGTACTGATAAATGTGTAGTACATTCCAGAGGAAAAAGCAGGGAACTTTTTCAGTGTGCATTTTTTACCAGAAATCATATCTGTGATAACAAGATATTTCTGGTTTTCTCTATTTGTTGTTTCAATATGGTATCTATTTCTGCGGATATCCTTGAAACTCAATAAATTCCTGTTAGATTTGGAGGAATAAAATGCACTATCAATGTATAATTGTGTTCCTCCAGGTAACAATATATTTGCTCTTCCAAACCCCTTAATCATCTTTATACTTCTAAAATAACATATAAGAAAATAACACATATGACTATAATAAAAATATATTAGCAAATATAATCATAAAAGAAAATAACTTCATTATACCAAAAAGAAAACACACATAATCATAAAAGTTTAGCTTATT
This sequence comes from Leucaena leucocephala, assembly GCA_037074615.1. Lineage (NCBI taxonomy): Eukaryota > Viridiplantae > Streptophyta > Magnoliopsida > Fabales > Fabaceae > Leucaena > Leucaena leucocephala. Next base: position 16,534,946 of record CM073555.1, on the reverse strand, counting down.
TTTTGGACACTCCCATCACCAATTAGGTGATCAATTCTTCCGTTAGGATCAACAAAGAAATTAGCAACATCTAAATGAGTCACATCCATGTTGCCATAATCAGAATCGTTTTCTTCCCCAACAAAATTTGTTTCTATCTTTGGCTCTTTGCCTTTATTTTTTTTTTCCTTTGAGCGATTCTTGGTATAATTCAACCAAATGTCTTGGTGTACAACAAGTACGAGCCCAATGACCTTTTTCACCACAACGATGACATAAATTTTCAATATAATTATCATTCCCACTAGTTTTCTTTTTGTGGTTATCATCATTATTTGCCCACCTCGAGTGGGAACCACGATCACAACCACGTTGACCACGGCCTCGTATATAGCCACGGCCGCGTCCACGTCCACGTCCACGTCCACGTCCATGTCCCCGACCACGGGATGATTCATTTATTACTACATTTACTTTTGGGAATGCAGTAGAGCCAGTTGGACGGGATTCATGATTCCTCATTAAAAGCTCATTATTTCGTTTAGCCGCCAAAAGGCAAGAAATCAGTTCAAAATACTTTTTGAAACCTTTTTCATGATATTATTGTTGCAAGAGCACATTGGATGCATGAAATGTGGAGAATATTCTTTCTAACATGTCATCATCAGTAATTTTCTCTTCACATAGTTTTAGTTGAGAACTAATTCTAAATAGTGCAGAATTATATTCACTGACTGATTTAAAATCTTGCAAACATAAATGCATCCAGTCATAACGAGCTTTTGGAAGAATCACAGTTTTCTGGTGGTCATACATTTCCTTTATGTTGTTCCAAAGAACAAGTGGGTCTTTGACAGTTAAATACTCAGTTTTTAGTCCTTCATCTAGGTGGTGGAGGAGAAAGATCATGGCTTTGGCTTTGGCTTTGTTAGATTCTTGATTGCTATCCTTGATAGTGTCTCCTAAAACCATAGCATCTAGTATCTAGGATAGATAATTCTTTCCAGTAATATCAAAAGCCACAAACTCAAGCTTTATAAGATTCGACATGATGATACTACCATAAAATATAACAAAAGTTGAATGGAGATTTAGATTAAGAAGGTTGAGTAATTAGAAAACAATCAAACATGAAACTACAATTCAACATAAAAGTAATATAGGAACTCACATTCCAATGATAGATTTTACAATAATATCAGTTGGCTAGAGCAGTCTTGCTGATAACTTGTTATAAAACTAGCAATAAGATTAGAAAGAGAGAAAAGATAGAGACAAGAAAATGAGAGAAGTATATATTATATTCTTTCTTCTTCTTAACCTTACAATACAAATGGAATGCCCTATTTATAGGTATAGAAGTTGAAGATGAAGAATCTAGTAATTAATGGGGGAGTAATGAAGAGTCTAGTAATTAATGGAGGAGTAATGAAGAGTCTAATAATTAATGGAGGAATAATGACCTAGGGAATTTGAAGAGGTAGAGAGAGATGGAGATGGACATCTATATTCTAATATTCATAACAATATTCACCTATTTTTTCCTCCATTTTTTTCTTTCTTTTATCGTACTATTCAAATAGAAGAAGATCTATTTTTTCTCCTGTTGTTTCTTCGTCTTATAATAACTTTCCCATCCCCTCCTTCTAGTTCGCTATCTTCTATCTTGATTTCTTTGTAACTTGTGAAAGGATTTATTTATATATAGTAATAAAAGTTTCTTTGTTGATGCCAACAACTTCAATAATAATAATAATAATAATAATAATAATAATATAAAGCTGAAAATAAAAAGAAAAATAGAAAGTGCATGCTCATGGTCGTGGACGTAGACTTCCGAGCCGCCGATCAATACTGTACCTTTTTCCATGATGCTATTGCGACTTTGGAATATTCGTTGGGTTGCCCCAATATTTATATATATCATATCCTATGTCACTTCATCGTTAATTTCTTAATTTAATCTTTGCATAATGTTTACTTTCAATTCATTTTCTTTCATTCACTCAATTCAGTAACATCATAGTTTTTCATGTTCCATCAATTTCAATTATATATTCTATAATAAAATTATTCATCAAGAAAATTCTACATTTGACATTAGTATTAACTTAAATAAAGAATATTTTATTGGTAAAATAAACTTGGAAACAATTGTAAAAAAAAACGTGATTTAAGTTGTCACTGAGGACAGTATCCTTCAAAATAATTTTGTCACATATCCAGTATTAAATGAACTCTCAAGAAGACTTAGGGGAAGAGCTCAAAACCTTCAAAGCTCAATGTAATTTTTTTTTTGTTATAAATTTTTTTAGAAAAATGTTAGGCTCACCCACGATCTAAGGGTAGAGTAGAGTCTCACTTCCTCTTAGGCAATACTAATATCGGGTAGGGTGAGCCGTCTATTACCCTCAGGCGTAAACCTAAGAACCCAAGAGTTAGGATACCTCCCCAAGTACAGCGATTAGAATCACAACAAAATAATATTCTTTAGAGATCGAACACACTTTAAATAATAACATGTCTCACTCCTTTATCAATTAAACCGGACGATGGGTAAGCTCAATGTCAGCATAGAGTTTTAGAAACAGATTTCAATACGTTGGTTTCTACTAAATCATTGTTGTGTACCTAAGCCCACTTTTTCTTTTTGGTCATCTCATTTATTTAAATTTATATTTTAGTATATCTACACTATAGCTTCATTTAACTCGAGTAATGTGGGACTTCTTTTAATACACACAAAAACTACAACATAAAATAAATAATACTATATATATTTAAATTTTATATAATCTAGGTTTCACCTTTTTCTCAAGCCGGAAAAGAGGTGTTCATTTGTAGAAAAAAATACAATGTAGTGTCTAACATCAAACCAACAAACAAGTGAATCATTACATCCATACAATGGAATAAATAGAAGTTGGTGGGTTCAAGACTGAACTTGCATTTTGATCACCCCTTCACAATTACCACTTCCTTCAAATTAACGGTATGATTAGTTTCTTATTTTAATTTTCTTCTTCTCAAAAGTGTACATTTGGTCCTTAATTAATTTTATAAAATGTCCTTAAGTATTTTAACCCTAACATTATTCGTTCCGTTAACAAAAAACAATGTTGGCATTGAAATTTTAAATATTGCTGAAAGATTCACAAATGTTAGCATATTAAATCTAATTTTTTTTTAAATAGTAATGATTGACATCAAATATATCATCATTTGAAACTAACAGTATTATGATTAAATGAATAAAAATATACTCTCTTGAAATTCAACTTGTAGATTTTGAAGTGTTAGTAGATCAATGACTACCTTACTTTAAGAAATAATAACTTTAGTTATATGAAATAACAACAACAATTTAACGATAACAACCACTCTTTTTAAAATTCAACTTCTAGAATTTTAAGTTTTAATGGATCCACGACTTTTTTATTTTTTAAAAAATAACTTAATGATATGAAATAACAACAACATCAATATATCCTTAGAAAAGTACTAATTATTTAGTGATTAGGTCATTTGTAATCTTTTCTTTCATTTAATTACTCCATCTTTAAAGAAAAACTACAACTACATCTTTATATTCTACTTTTATTACTTATTTTTAATTTTTAAATTTAAATTTGAATCCACTTACCAATTGTGAAATTTGTATTTATTGAGGTTTTGACTATGGACTAAAAATCCTAATGAATTGTTTGGACCATTTTGTAATCTGCTCTTTAAAGATGTTCAATTTATATTTTCAAATGTCTAGATCAAATGCAACTAAACATCCGAAGGCAATTTTGTAATTTTTTTTGGTAATGTTATCATAACAACTTTTTTAAATACACTTTCTTCTATTGATTATTATCACTTTTGTTAGTATTTCTATTTCATATTAACATATATTTCTTTATATCATATAATTTTTTCTTGAGTTATGTGTTTAGGTTTCTTATTAATATAGGGAGTAGGTGGCAGATAATTTTTTTTTTAAATGAGAGGGGAAGGTTCATATTTATTTTTTAAAAATTACATAAAATTCAATTACAAGTACTTTTACAACTACAAAATTTATAGGGTTAATAGCAATGCGTATTACTACCTAATTATCACAATATTTATATATGGGTATATTTAAATATATATATATATATATTACCCATGAAACGCCCTACTCTCTTTTGTGATTTATAGCGATTAACTTCACTTTCTACTCCTGCGTTTAAAGTATTTTCTACAATGATTATACGTGCAACTAAATTAAAGAGTCAAGTAATCACACAACTTATTTACAAAATTTTCATCCATCATATCTATACTTTTTATACATTTTGTCATGGAACCGGTGTAAAAAAAAGTCTTAGCATAAAAAACAAGTTTTATACTAATAAAATAAATAAATAAATAAATAAATTGTAAAATATCGCTTAGACTTTACTAATAAATAAATAAAATAAAAAGTAAGTTAATTTTATTTGGACTCGACAATATTAAATATGATATGATAAAAGTTATATATACACCACTAAAACTTGGATCCAACTAATAGAAAGGTTAGTCATTTATAACACAATAAATTAATATTTCAATATTCTCGTATCTTTATTGAACGATATATTTATATTTTATGTCTGTACCTTAAATAAAATTATTTTTAATAAAAAGATAAATATGATTAAAAAAAGTAAGTTATATGGCAAGAATAAATGAGAGAGGAGGCGTGCAGTGTTGACCGAGGGCATGGTGGAAGAGGGTGTAGGTTGAATGGCAAACCAATGCGTGTGGGCGTAATTGGCTAATTGCATGCAATGTGCTTTTCCCTCTGACACTATTCACTCCTCTCTCTCAACCTTGTGTTCCACTCTCCATATCTCTCTCCTTATTTCATATCCCTTCTTTGGATTCTCTCTCTCAACCTTTATTTCAATTTTATATTATTCCACTTGCCATCTACCATTTACTTCTTTACATTACATTATATATATATATGGTAGATGGAACTAGCGAACTAGTAAACTAATCTTCTAATTAGTTTGATGAAGGGGTTTTGAATTGGTCGATACGAAAGATTATATTTGAGTTTATATAAATATAAATAATGTCATTATTATGATATGAATACCCTGAATACAAGAATTCTATCTAATACTAAATAGGGTAAAGGTATATCCAGTACTCCAAACTAATTTTAAAAGAGTAATGAACACTCTAAATTATTTAAGGGTACAATTAGCGCACCAAACTAATTTTAGAAGTGTGACCAACACCCTAAAATAATTAAATTAATACAATTTCACCTTTTTACTAATAAAAATATAAATTTATGTCTAATCCATGCCACGTAAACTTTTTATTTTAACATATTATTATTTAAAATGGCACATGTGTCATATTGTTTAAAAAAGAATACTGAATAAATTTTAAAATTAGCATTGTATAGAATTTATATGTGAAGATTGAGAAATTTTATGGTTTATTTAGTATAATTTATTAAAATAATATTACACATGTGACCTTTTAAATAATAATGTATTGAAATAAAAAATTTGTGTTATGTATTAAATCAAAGTTTGTGTTTTTATTAGTAAAAGGGTAAAATTATAACAATTTAAATACTTTAGGGTGTTAATTGTACCTCCAATATTAATTTGGGGTGCTGATTGCACTCTTAAATTCTTTAGGTGTTAATTACTCATATAAAATTAGTTTGGAGTATTAGATGTACCTTTACCCTACTAAATACTCATCTATTTCTTAATATATGACATATTTAACTTATTTGATTAAATTAATGAAGTTAGTTAAGTTAGTTAATAAAGTATATTTTTTATAAAATACTCTAATCATCTTTTTTAACTCCCTCCCTTCCTCTTACTTGATTACTATTGAGGGAGTATCAAAATGGGTAATTTAGAAAAAAAATAGATAAATAAGTCTTATATTTTTTACTAAAATTAACTCCTCACTTAGATCTTATATTAAAATTTGGAAGAGTATTAGATAACCATATTAAATATGTAAATATGCGTAGATAGATGTACTAAGTACTCAATTTCATATATGTCATAAAATCTGCATTGTGTGCATAATTTCAAGTTGCCTATAACAACATCAATATCTAATAATTTCGAAAGGCAAATATGTACAATATTTAAAAAAAAAACTAATTCGGATAAGAAAAAAAAGAACTTAATTAAAAAGGATAGTATTAAAAAAATATAGATTGAAAGTTCTGAAGCACACATACGTAAACGTCCTAATTACTCAACATGTATGACATTAGTTGAAACACACGATGTGTCTTGAATTGGAACTTGGAAACAAGAGTTATTAATATGATGATTAATTTAATTATAAAAATTGATTTCGTTATTTTAAATATAGCTAAAGTTTCAGATGGGCTGTTCTGCATATATTAATGGCATCAACCCATTATATCAAAATATTCATTGTACGGTTTCAATTACGATCATGTACCTACCATATGTAAATGCAATTAAGTGGTGATATATATTACGGTAATTATTTATAAAGTAAATCATTTGTCGTCATGCAATTGCATATTTTAAATGAAAAAATCCAAAAGATAAAAAATTATTTAATGCATTATCAGAATAGCTATGTGGCGGAGGCATGATATATTAAAACTCAATACCAGTCAACCAATAAACTAATCTCTTTAACAAGTCTAATTAGAGTTCAATTTAGACGTGGCAACCAAATTAAATTTATATATATATATATATATATTATTTTGAGTTGAAGGAAAAAAAAAAGAAAAAAATTCGTAGTAGTTTAGATTTCTGCTTTAATAACCCTCTAAGAAGTAAATACCACTCTTTTATTGGATTATTACATATGATGTATAGATAAATATTTCTATTCAGTTGTGAGTTAATATATTTTTATTTAAATATTACTTTTTTTAATATTTATATGAATATTTTAATTAAATTATATTATTTTTAATTATGATTAGATGGATCTTATTTAACTACAGTTAAACTACTACCAACCCCTTCATCACTATTTCAATCGATTCAACCATCAATCTAATTTTCAATGATTTTTCGGGGAGGAGCAAGAAAATTTGGTGTTAGAAGCTTATGAGGTTGGATCTTTGATATGATTGCCCCGTTGTCTTGATATGAACTGAATAGTCTTAAAGAGAGATGAGAAGATAATAATAGATAAAGAAGAAGCTTAGTGATTGGTTGAATGAAGAATCTAATTAATTAATTAATTATTTAATTAATTAAGTGTCACCACCGGGAATAACGGTGTGCTACCACGCTTCCATGTTACTTTCTTCCTTCTTATCTCTCCCCTTTAATTTAATTATTTAATTGCAGCAGCTACCAAATCGAAAGCGATGTTATTATTTTATTTTATTTTTTATATAGGTGAGTTGTGATTTAAAGACACAATAAGGGCATAAAATTGGGTATAATAGAGATGAAGATGTTGACATCATGGATACGTGTGATAAAATTTATAATGAATACATATAAAAAATAATTAGCATGACATCTGTTAAAAAAAATAAAAAATTATTTGAAATAATTTGAACATGATCAAATAAAGTTGTTGGAGAGGTCAATAAAAAAAATTAGATAATATAAAATTCTCTAAAGAAAAGATAGACGAATATTAAAAAAATTAATAAAATTATTAAATATAATATTTTAATTAATAATTCAATTAAAAATTTAGTTGTTAATAGAAATATCAATGTTGTTCGATCCACCCCATGAAATTTCTTGTCGTTGTTTGATAGTTAATAGGGGTTAACATATAGGTATTATATGGTAGAATATGGGAAAAGGAGTAATGAAGCAATATTTATTTAATATTTTAATACTTCCCATTTTTAGGATTATTTCTGGATTATTATTTAGTTTTACCTTTTATTTATTATTTTCAGAATATTAGTTATTATTTTTACTACTCATTAGTTTTTAGGGCTTACAATTACTCATACTTGTTAGTTTTATCTTTACAGTTACTGCTCTAATTTCTCTCTTACCTGTTTTTCATTTATAATCTCTTTCTTCACTCATCTCTCTAATTTCTTCCCTTTATTTTTTTTGTTTTACATCACCATGACTCAAAAACTATTTACACATTTATATGCACAAATTATACATTACTATAGATGAACCAATACGATCCCTAATTCTCTCTCTCTCTAAAACGTACGCACACAAAACAAACAATTATTTAATTAATAATTAAACTAAATGGCAAGCTAGGGCACGCCTTAAGATATATAATAATCCAACAAAAAGCATTGCTTTTATTATTTTTGCAGTCAACGATTCCTCCCACCAAATGAATTATTTAAAAAGTTCATTAAAAAGTTCTTTTTTTTCATTTTATTTTATTTCTGCGTCAAATGAATTATTTAAATATCAAAATCCCTATAGAGATATGCATATCATGGAAAGAAGGGGAGTGGGGGAAAATAATCAAATTTTAAAGAATTTTTTTATCTCTCTAGGAACTACTCTTCCACAATGGACACTGACCTTAGAAGATTGCTATAATATACCTGAACTAGTATTTTTTTTGTAATTTTTCCTCATATATTAATTTAATCCTAAAATATATGTTTGATCCTTTATATTTGTATAAAGTTTCATTTTAATATCTTAAGTTTATAAAGTGTATTCTTAGTTTTTCAATTTTAGTACTACTAGTTTCATTTAACAGAAAATAATGACTCATCAAATTTAAGTGACCACTGTAATTAAATACATACAAAATATGCTTATATTTTAATCTTCTTAATATAATATTTTTATGTTGAAAAAATGTAATATTTTTATATTTAAATTAAAAATAAACCAGACAACAACATAAAATATTATGTTTTTGCTAACATAAAAATATCAAATATTTTTTGGCTGGTTTATTTTTAATTTAAACCAAACGCATGTTTTTGGTCAGCTTTATTTTTAATTTAAATATAAAAATATTATTTTTTATCAACATAAAAATGTTATATTAAAATGTAAGTATAATTGTCAGCGTTTAATTGCACAGTCATCACTTAAATTAGATGAGTGAATATTTTCATTTAAATGAAACTATCAGTATTAAGATTTAAGGACTAAAAATACACTTTATAAACTTAAAAAACTCATATGAAACTTGACGCAAATATAAAGGATCAAACATATACTTTAGCCTTAATTTAAGGTTTAAATACACAAAACCTCCATGAACTTTGTATCAATTGCACATAACATTCTTAACCTTTTAAAATTTAAATTAAAGACCCTAATATTTCATATTTTGATTAACAAGTTTTGCTGTTAAACTTGTTGTTGAAGTTAACAATTTTTATCTTATCATATTTTTTTATTATAAACCACATCATTTAAAAAATAACACTTGGCAGTTTACATGTAATTTTAAGTATTTTATATTTTTATTTAAATATGGTCCAATCAATATTTTAAATACTTTCTTAAGTATTTTATAATTTTTAAATAATTAGAAAAATCTTTAAATTACATATCAAGTGTCAAGTGTTATTTAAGTATTTAAAAAAAATTAAAATTATATGTCAAGTGCCAAATATTATTTTTAAATGAAATGATATATAATAAAAATATAAAAATTATAACATGACAAAAATCATTAATCTTAATAGCAGGGTCTTAATGATCAAAACATAAAACATTGAGATCCTTAATTTAAAATTTTAAAAGTTATGGAGGTTATGTGCAACTTATATAAAATTTATAGAGTTCTATGTATTTTAACATTAATTAGTTAACATATTAGATAATTTATTCACTATAATCACGTACGTAGTAGTAATTAATTTAACTGAATATGTATACACATTTCTCTCAATGTCTCTTTCAGGAATGATTTGAGTACTAGGCAAATATAGTAGGCAATTATATGTACGTTGAATTTGCTACGGAGAACTCTCAAGACAATATTATGTTATGTATAAATTATGTTGGAACAGCTGTTCCTATTATATGTCCAACAATACTTAAATTTAACTCGATATGAGATAGATGTTAAGAGAAGGACAACTTCAAAAGTAAAATATGAGTTCTAAATTTGCCAATTCCCATTATTCCTCATGTACTGTTTAATAAGCATGATATTGAATTTTTTGGTAACTTAAACCTAAATTTAAAAAAAAACACTGTTTTAAGTTGTTTGCGGCGTGTTAGGGTTAGGTGAGCATAAAGATTCCATAAGTTTCAGATTATATATGCCACACCAAGACAAGGATTAATACAAAAGATATACTCTTTCAAGTTTCAATCACCTAATATTTTGTTCAACATCGATCCACAAGGTGTTGTAATTAATTAGATGATCAAATTAATTAATTTGTCCATTCATTTAAAAAAAATAATGAAAATAACTTAATTACTAGCTAGTTTGCATTGTTCACAAGGCTAATTTATGAATTGGTAGTCAATGGATTGAGAGGTCCATATATATATTTTACAAATTTATAATTAACTTGAAGCAATAATAATTCCCTACTCTCTGATCCAACCTTTTATTCAAATGAACAGCTTTTAATTCCCTACAAAGATTCATGTAGTTACGTTGCAACGTTTGTGAGAAGCCATCATCAGTAAAATTTTATAAAGCAGAAGGAAGTATATATGTGTATGAGTAAAGCTGAACTGAAACCCCACAACTTTCAAAAGTTGTTAATTTTTAAGTCATTGTCGTAAAGTTAAAGCTGATTGAAACACCAATAATACAAATATTCCCATTTAACAACGTTGTTTAGTTCACAGAATTTTTTAATAAACTAAGGGTTAGCCAACTTTTAGATGCATCTTCAGATTATTACACATTAATATCCATCCATGAGTTCTGTCACATGTAAAAAAACCTTAAATGACAGCCTTAAAATACATATGACATTTTTTTTTCTAAGTATAATTATTTTTCTATTAAAAATAATCATATTCGAAGTATTATTAGACATTAAATATAAGCGCCTCTCCCAATAAAGATTTAAATTTTAGTTTATTATGTTATGAGAGACTAGTCCCTTTTGCTAGACCTAACCTATTGATAAAATACATACGACAATATTGAATTAATCACCCATAAAGTCAACCGTGTTTCAAAGTTTCAAGTCTTTATAATTTTTTGACGTGCCATAAAAATAGTGAGGAATTGAATGATTAATGTGTTCCCGTGAATGTTGGGAGTCAAGCTTTGGGATAAAGAAAAAGGGATGTATATAAGGAGAAAAGGACCTATGAACTCAATGTCTTGAGATTTTGAGTCAAAATTTGGTGTGAATAGAAATTTATCTATATTGCGGGATGAGATTATATAGTCACTATTATAGGTGAATACCTGATGTATATATAAAAAAAATTATATATATATCTTCTTAAATTCTAATAAAATTGTAAGGAGCCTCAACTGTGTTTGTTTAAAATTGAAAATAAGATCCATCATTAAAACAATTGAGTTGGTAGTTTAAGGATCAATGGTTCAATTATGGTTAGACTGGGATTAACTTAATCATAATTAAAATATTTTTTAATTAAAATACACAAAAATATGTATATATAACCTTGAAAACAGTAATATTTCAACAAAAAAAATATTTATTCACAAGTAAATAGATCATTCACGTATAAATCACACATAATATAGCAAGAAAGAGTTGCTAAAGCAGAAATATGATATACTGCTATTTTTTATATTCAAAATCAAAACAACATCATTTAAGGCTCAATAAAAAGGAAAAAACATAAAACAAATTCAACTCATTCGATCCATCTAAAAGTCTTAATTAGATTGATCAAGAGATTAGTTCGTTTACTCTTTTCGACAGCTAACATAAGTTGGGATTTAATATTATAGTTTAAATGTGTTTTGAATTGTGTGAAGCGTTTGAAGGGTTCAAGAAAGATGGTGTTATCCCTCTAGAGAGAAGTGAATGAAAATGAGTCCATGATAACGATAGAGAGAACAACTTTAATAGGATGCTTATCTTAATCAAGTCTTGTAATATTAAACAAATGGAACCCATTGTGGGGAGTTCAAACTAAACAATTAATTTACGAGCTAGTAAAGTTAATCCAAAGAGTAAGGACCACGATTACAAAGTAAAGGAGAAAATATTAATTAATTATTAATTATATATAAGTAATTAATTAAATAAAAGGGCACATGCATGTGAAGAGCACCCTATTGTTGGAAGCAAGATATAGCACGATGGTGCACGTTGTGTTGTGTTGTGTTGTGTTGTGGTGTGAGTGCCACTTTTTCACTGAAAGTGGATAGTGAAGATGTTAATTGCTCTCACATTACAACTCACCTCTTGTCCTCCATGGAAAGCCAATCCAAAGCTTTCAAATTTTAATCTTAATTAATTGATTTCATTAATTAATAATTAATTCCAAACCTCTTTCACCAATTACCATTATTTTATGCCCTATTTGGCCGACCAAACTGAGGTTGCCATGTGATGGACTGTGATGGATTTGGAACCTTTCTAGTCCGTCCTCATATATATATATATATATATATATATATATATATATATATATATATATATATATTATTGTCTACCTAGTTCATCTCCTCCCTCTCTCTCTATTCAAGTTAAACTTTAATTAGAAACTATTGGCTATCATAATGTCAACGATGGATTTTGTGTTTAATTTAGATTCTTATTACATTTGTTGACAATAAAAATACTCCTCATTTAGTCTAATATATAAGTCATCTTTTAAACAAAAAAATTAATTCATGATACAAGTCTATCACTTAAAAAATAATTATTTATTTATTAATTTTATCTATATAATTAATACTTAAATACGACTCGTTGTATTTTCTCTCATCCAAAACCTCGTTGAATATAGGTAAAATTAGAAATTAATTTAATTATCTTTTTTTATTTCTAATAAAATAGTTGAGAGTGATTTATATTGTGAATCAAAAGAAATATTTATTTTTTAAAAAAATTATTGTAATTCATAGGATTTTGATAATTTAATTTTGTCATTACTAAATGAAAAAAAATTAATGTAAACTTGAATCATGTAAATTAATGTTGAACGATCATATTTATTTATTTAAAATGTTGGTCATTGATTTAATTTAATTTAACTAACTTTTGTGAGGAAATTATTCATTCATTTTCTTTTTGGACTTTCATTATTATTTGTGGCCATTAATTCGTTGTTTCTCAGTGTCAATCGTTTTCTCTTCTTTTGATGTAGTTTGAAATTTGAATTTCATTGACTTCTATGTACTTACTTAAGGCCATGTTTTCTCCATAAAAGAATTTAAGGGTTAATTAAATATTATTTAGAAGAATTACCAACCAAATTGAACTGGTCCGTTAGTTTCTGCAGTTGGATGCCACAATAACTTCAAGGTAAAAAAACAACAACTGCCTCACGATAGTTAAAAAAATATTAAAAGTGGTTATTTTAATTATATTTTAAATTAGTTTTTTTTTTTTTGCTAAAATACTCATCCTTGATATTTTTTTTTCTTCATGAACACAATTCATTTTGAAGGAGGGATTGAGGGGGTACGATTAGAAGAATCTCTTAAACACAGATTAAATAAGGTAGGTTTTTTCTTATAATTAAGTGAGACTAAGGAAATTCCTTTAAAAAAATTTATATATGAGACTGAAAGGAGTATTTTTTATTAATTAGAGCAATTTTTTTAGTTTAAATTAATTAGTTATCTCTTAAATATAATAAGTTTATAGATTAAAACGTCATTTTAGGAGTTAAAATTTTGATAATAACGATCCATTATCTAGAGAGAGATTGATAAAAACTTGTTTAGTTTCAAATTTGGATTAATCATAATTGACAAAAGTCAAACGTGCATTCTGATCGTACTTATCTATAGATTGATGAAAACCATAGTATTAAAAACATTTGGACTATGGTTTGAAAATGTCAGACGAACCATAATTCCATGTAGATTGTAGAAAAAGTATCTAGAAATCATTATATTATAAAATATAAAGTAAATATAGATCGATATTTTATCTTGTACTTGTTTTCTGAGCAAAGCACTGTTTATATGAAGTGTTTTTTTTTTAATACGGATATTTAGATTTGTGGTATTTTATTTCCCATAATCTTTTTAAAATATAAAGTAAATATAGATCGATGTGCCCAGAGAAAAAAAAGAGCTTATATGGACCTTAAAGAATTAAGTTCCAACATATTAGGAAGTACAATTATTGTTTAATTTGTACACTTTGCTGGAGGAGCTTAGGAAACTTCTAATTAATAATATATATATACACACATACATACAGTTAAATAATAAAAAGAGCACTAGCTAGCTGCTATGTATGAGACATTGGTTTTTGATATCTATGAGAGAAAAAGGGAATATATTATTTTCCTTAAATAAATGAACTTAAATTAATTGGAACAATGAATTACAAGAGTTGTTTACTACATTGTTGTTTAAGTTATCAATGAAAAGTGTTTTGTCTTGAATTTAACAATTAGGTTTTGCCTTTAAATTAACATATTTGGAAGATATGAATGTTAGGATAGAACTTAAAGAACTCAATAGATTAATGTAAACAAAGAAAACACTATGATTGCATTTCAGACAAACATATTGTTTATATATATTACGTATGATCTGCTTTCTTAGATCATTTGCCTTGCAAAGAAAGATGGATTAGGCCACTTGAGATATAAAAAATGTGGTTAATTTTTTTTTTTTTTGAGTTTATATCCTTAAATTTTGCTTATTCTTTAATAAAAGCCATAGATTGTGAGAAAGATTTAGTCCAACATATTTATATTTCTTGTCCCTTCTCTGTCTAGTCAAAACAACTTACATAAGTATAAAATTTATGGTTTATTATTATTATTATTATAATAAAAATTCCACTTCAGTTAATCTCTCCTAATAACCATCCATTTTAATACTTCTTCTTGTTTTTTTTTTTTTTGAAAAGTCTATGATTCAATAGGTAGGTCATTTTATGAAATTTTTAAGAATAATTAATATCTTTTTACCTGAAAATACCTTTAGGATATAAAAAAATTATTTACCTCTCATTATTCTACTTTACTAATATCTTGGTAATAATTGTTATTAAAAAAAGGTATAAAGTTGAAAAAAATTTAAAATCTTAAAATAACCTAACTGATTCTCTTAATAAGTGTGCATTAGGTAAAAATGTCATGCATTTGAAACAGAGGAACTATATATGTTAATTTTAGAAAAAGTATGATCTTAAAAAGCACATTTAAGGAGTAATTGTACGTCAGACTTTTTATAATAATTATATTTTTTATCCTTATTACTCTCTCCAATTT
This sequence comes from Leucaena leucocephala, assembly GCA_037074615.1. Taxonomy (NCBI): domain Eukaryota; kingdom Viridiplantae; phylum Streptophyta; class Magnoliopsida; order Fabales; family Fabaceae; genus Leucaena; species Leucaena leucocephala. The sequence goes on along the minus strand of CM073555.1, from coordinate 16,519,641 downwards.
TAAAGCCGGGTTTTATTTTAGTTATAAATATAAAATCTCAATCTATTTTATTTAATTTTTTAAATTTATAATTTATTTTTCTAAAATATCCCATATTAAGGGGGTTTTATCAATAGGGTAATTTTCAAAGTAAATGATTGAAAATGATACCATGGGGAAACTAACATATTATTTTTTTTAACATTTATAAATTAATTATGTAACTTTTACATTTAGAATCGGACGGAATATATAACAATCAAACACAGTTCTTATCGGATTGCGTGATATTATCCATTGAATTAATTAAATGATGAGTAGTTTTTTTTTAATTAAAGGGGTAGACAATAACAGCATAGATTACAAGTGGATTGAAACTACAACCTCCCACCTATAAAGAAACTTACATGTCATTACTAATGATAAGTAATTTTTTTTTCTTAATTATGGGCATCCTCTTATTGAAGACAATTATATTAAGATATTGTCGGGTACTAAATATTGGTACATCTCCTAGTGAGAATTTGAACCTTAGTTTATCACGTTACGAAGAACTAGCTTATTTCACTAAACCTGAATGAAGAATAATTTTTTTTTGTATAAAAATTTATGAGGAACTATATTGATGATCAATGAAGCTGCATAAAAGGGCGAGAATTAAAAAATGGGTAAAGGGTTTTAGTTTTGGGCCCAATATCAAATTTTTTTTTTTTTTGTTGCCCACCCGGTTCACCGGAGCTTTGCCCCGACTACATCCGGATCCGACCCGCGTCGCGCACCTGGCTATGGTGGGTGAGTCTCCCAACGGGAATTTTCTGCGTACGCCAAGGCTCGAACTCGAGACCTCGTTTAAACGATACCGAGCCGCTTACCACTCGGACCAACCCCGTTGGTGGCCCAATATCAAATTGAATGGCAAGGATGGCCCATTCAGTGAAATTATAACGGCCTTTCCTTTTGGGCCTAATGAGATAATGATGGGCTCACCAACGTAGATAAACTTTAGAAATTGTATTGAATGATTACAATTATGATAAGGATAAGAAGATAATGACCTTTCCTCAAATAGGTCATTTCATTGGACCACGACATATAATAATTGTCCTTTCAAAATTTTATTTTATTTGTTGTACTTGACCCTTAGAATATACTTTATACCTCCAAAATATCAATATCAATATCAATGAATATATAATATAAATAATTTTTAAAAAAGCATAATTACATGTCTCTTTTCTTAAACATCTTGTAAATTTGTAAGAACCTGGTAGTTAGTCCAACTTGGTCCAATCCCAATTTAGATTAAATAAACTCTATAATAAAATTGAACTGAACTAGATCAGATTAGTTGGTTAAATTAGACTGAATCTTAGATCAAGTGAATAAACTATTTAGTATGGTCTGAAATGGCCTGAGTGATTTTTTTTAAAATATTTTATAATTGGAATGCTATTTTTTATTGTTGTTAGATATTCTTATAGATTTATAATTAAATTTTAATGCTTTTGGGATGAGTTTTATGTGATTATAGATATTTTTTATTATCTTAATTATATTTATAAACTTAAAATCTTGCATTTCATGGAAAAATTATTAAAAAAAAATTGAGATCCTAGACTACATGCATTAGTCTAAGTAGTCCAGTAAACTAAGTTCGATCTAACTTGACTCCGGATTAGAACTAAACTAAACCACGAGTTGTCTTAGTCAATTTAAGGTCTCTTTTAGACTATATCTCAAGTTGATGAGTAACCCGATCCGATCTGATCCATGTCCACTCCTATTTTATATCAACTCCCAATATAAAATTACTCTACACTTGTTATGATTAATTTATTTATAAAAAAATATGTTACTTTCTAAACCAATTATATCTACTCAGGTTACAGAAACGGTATAGAAATTATTTTTAAACAGCCATAAATAACCCTTTTGGCACTTGTTCGAACAAAAGAAATAACTTATTAAATATTTCAACACTTGTTTGCCTGCACTATGTTATATGTTTTAACGAAAGGATCAATAAAAAGGAAAACAGTTTATCAACAAGAGAGAAACTACAATCTGCTCTCTTCTTCTCTCTTCCACTTTGGAGAATCTTAATTAATCTTTTGGATGACTACTTTTTTCCCAAATATAAAATGCTACTCTATTTTTGGTAGAGTCAAGACGATATCCTCAATAGATAACTAGAGACTAATCTTCTTAAAATTTAGAGATACTCAACTAAAATGAGTTTTATCTCTCCTAACAAAATATTTTTTATATACCTGATTCGAATTTAAAATATATTTAAGATACCCAACTATTTCTACCAACTAGCCATTTGAAATTAACAGAAACATGAAAGGTTAAAAAACTCGCAAATGAAATCAAAAAAGCTTTTATTCAGTGATTCTTACTGGGACGTCGAATAGTTAGACTTCATCATTGATCGAAACTCATGAAAATCCACAAAGCCGTCTCCGTTCAGATCAACAGCTCGAATCATGTTCTTGCAATCTCTGATACTGCAATCTCTCCACCCCAAATTCAGCATCACTCTTCTCAGTTCCTTCGCCGATATAAGCCCGTTCCGATCACTGTCATATATCAGAAACGCATCCTTCAGTTCATCTTCTTCACCATCTTCTTCTTGTTCTTGTTCTTCTTCCTCTTCCTCCTTCATCACCACCATCATAAACTCGTCCAAGTCCACGAACCCATCTCCGTTGAAGTCCAACACTCTCACTATCCCTTCAGCTTCTTTCTCAGCCAATCCCTTGTCCTTCTCCTTCTTCTTCGTGCCATTTCCGAGGCATATGATGATGTCACTGAGCTCTGACGCCGATATTTTGCCATCTCCGTTGGCATCTATGAGCTTGAAAACTTGCCTGAACTGGTTAGACACACTTATGATGGCTTCCTCGTCATCGTCGTCGTCCCTGAATGATCTATGAGGCGTTCTTGTTGATCTTCGTCGTTGTCGTGATCCGGTGATGGGGTTGTGGTGGAGGAGGAAAGTGAAGCAATTGGTGAAAGGATCGAACATAGTTCGATTAGTAAAGTTGTGTGATGTGCATTTAAGAAATGGTAGGTGGGGAAGAGACATGAGAAATAAGAAAAATAGTAAAAATATAGAAATTGAAGTTTGCGTTGCGTAACTTTATGAGAAACCCCTTTTTGTCAATTTGTGATATTATATATCTTTTTAGTGGAGGATAACTAGGCTGCAGATTCCTTGTAACACCTGAATTCATAATGCTCAAATCTGAAGTTTTAGATTAAAACAAATTAAATTCAAAACAAAGATAATAAAATATTAAATTTCTTGTAATACAATTAACAATATAAATATTATTTTCTCAAGCCTATTAAGTATAGTTTAGGGTTTAGGGTATAAAATGATAAATTTTTTTAAGTATAATTTTTTTAAAAATATTTTTTATATTCATAGATTTAAACTCAAAGTGTTAGTCTTTACACATTCGGTGGCACTTTGAATTGTGAGTTTTGATTGAGTCATATAAAAATGACAAAAGGTGGATGAGGCAATGGCATATACCCAAAATAAAAAATCTATTTTGTTGGATAGTTTTTTTTTTGGACAAAATTTTTTGAAAAGATGTTAGGCTCATCTATAATCTAAAGGCAGGGTAGAGTAAAGTTTCCTTTTTTCCTAAACAATACTAATATTAGGCAGGACAAGCTCTCATGTATAAATTTAAATACTTATAACTTAGAATGTCACTTTAAACATCGTGACTAAAATTATAATAAAATAATATTTTATAAAAATCTAATATACTTCAAATAACCATATTTTTTTTTCATTAGCTAAACCCACTCACGGATAAGGACGATGATGGGTTTGTTGGATAGTTTGTGAATCATTTGGCGAGCTTTGTTTTACGTTTCGTGCCGCTTTTGGATTTTCCCATCCACTAGACAGCCCACCTTAAAAGGCTTCGCGTGGGACCCACGTGCGCGCGCGCGTCTCGTTTGAGAGATAGATTCACATAGTCCAACCAACAGGGATTAGTCCGAGTAATAAACGACTCGGTATCGTTTAAACGAGGTCTCGAGTTCTAACTTTAGCGTACGCAGAAAATTCTCATTAGGAGACTCATCCACTATAGTCAGGTGCGCGACGCGGGTCGATCCGGATATAGTCGAGACAAATCTCCGGTGAACCGGGTGGGCAATAAAAAAACAAAATTCTCATAGTCCAATAGCGGAGTTCCACGATGATTTTCCCTCTGCCCTACTTTAGGTGCCATGGATACTCGCGGTCATCTTGTTTCTATATGGCGACATGCTTAATGGCGGTTCTGGTGTGAAGCATTCATGCTTTTTGTATTTCATTTCCGTTTTTTTTTATTGTTTCGGTTTGTTTGTTTTATATAATCTTTAAGATAATTATATTTAAAATACTATTAAATATTAAATATAAATAATTTTATCAACGAGAATTCAAATATTAGTTCATTATATTATAAAGAATTAGTCTTTTTCACTATACACAACTCCTGTTAGTTTGTTTCTATTTGTGTTTTTTTACCAAAAAAAAATTAGATAAGTTCGGTATCCGTCTTCTATTAAGGCTATAGTATAGCCCTAAAGCTCCAAGAGTATTTTTATGAGATTACCTATGAAATGAGCCCTCATAACGACAGTGAGAATAGAAATAGTATCCTTATAAGATATAAATTTATTTTTTATTATCTTTATTAACACTTTAGATTGTTTGATTGTTTTCTCTCACTTGACATTGGGCTTATTTGGTACGCATTTGTCTCGGGATCTTGTAAAAGCCCAATGTTTTTATATATCTTTTTACTTAAGTTTTAAATAAAGTTGTCTTTACCTATTGTCTATAGGTTCAACTAGCGAAGAAGTGAGACGTATAACCATTTAGAGTGTGTTTGATTCCTAGAGAATATCACTTTATTGTGGTTCCAATCGCGGCGCTTGGGGAGGCATCTTAGTTCCTGAGTACTTAAATTTACACTTGAGGGTAATAGACAGCTCGTCCTGCCTAACATTAGGGGTGTTCATAGATAGAGCTGGGCAGGGCAACCCCCTTCCTGGTGCTCTGCCCAAAAAAAGTATGAGCTGCATTTTGCAGCCCGATGTCCAGCCCTACCCGGTAAAAGCCCTAACCATTTTGGGTTAGGTTGTGATGCCATGCTCATGTTTTAAAAAAACAATATGCAATTATAAATTTCTAAAATAATATCATATTCATATATCTTCAAGAGTTAAATAATATCTATAATCCACTAAAAATAAGGTAACAAAAAGATGGTAATTAAAGTCTTGAAATTATTGCATATAAAAAAAGTCTTAAAATTTAAGTAGTTTGTAATTACAACTTTACATCAATTTTTCAAATGTTGACAAGGATGAAGTATCTAAAAAAAATAAAAAAAATAATTATAATTTGTAATGTAATCATATTATAATTAGTAAAGTTAAAAAAATCAATATAGTTATAAATATTAAAAGACGCAACTTATGTATTTAACTACTTATATTTCTAAAATGACCTTTTAGTCACCAATAACTATTATATTCTCCTTTCCAAGTGTAGCATCTAGAGAGAAAAGTAAAAAAAATAAAAAAAAATAGGTGCTCATGGCAGGGCAGGGCAGGGCAACCCCCTGCCCGGTGCCCAGCTCGAAAAAAGTATAGGCTATATTTTATAGCCCGATGCCCAACTCTGCCCTATATTTATCGGGTTGGGCAGAGCTTTTTTTTCGCTGGCTCGAGTGGGCATATTGGGCCGCGGGCTTTATGAACACCCCTACCTAACATTGGTATCGTTTAGGAAGAAATGAGACTTCGCCCTACCCTTAGATAGCGAGTAAACCTAATTCCTTTCCAAAAAATTGTATAAAAACTAAATAAATAAAATAAAGTTGTCTTTTATCAAAAAAGAAAAAGAAGATAGATTCACATGGTCTAAAATTAAAATGTTACTATTTTTATTTAGAAAAAATTAATTATTTTGTGTCTATAATTTTAACTCGACCATAACAATGTTTTTAAATTTTAATACAACTTAGTTCTTATAACTTTAATTTGATTAAAATTAAATTTTTAAATTTTGACTCGCTATAACTTAATTCCTACAATTTTAGCCATTTAAAATATTAAGTCTTAAATTTTTTAAAAAAATATAACTTTAATTTTTATAATTTTATTTTTAAAAATATATGGACTAATATTTTAAATAGTTAAAATTATATAGATTAAGGAGATAAAGTTAAAATAAAAATATGAATGATTAATTCAGATAAGATGTACACATGAGAAAATATGTGTTGACATTGTAAACTTCACTTCCACCTCTTGCCCTTTTGTTCTCTTGCTCTTTCAAAATAAAACAAACTATAGCACTAAATATTTTAATTTTATTTTTCATATACGCCTAGTATCTTAATTTTATTTGTGATATAATTTTATCTATAATTTTTTTAATTTAATATAATTTCATCTATAAACTTTTTAATTTAGTCCAATTTTATACATAATATTATTTCTCAAGTATTAAGAATTACACTAAATTAAAAAGATTATGGATAAAATTATATCATAAATAAGATTAGAATATTTGACGTATATAAGAAATAAAATCATGATATTAAATATTATATAACCCAAAACAAAATATCAATTATTTGTTATCTACTCAGTTTCCAGTGTCTTCCATGAAGCCCATTGTATCATACATTTGTTCCCAGGTTTTCCAATCCATCCCTCTTATTATTATACTTTTGGGTCTGAATGTTATCTTATTATTAAAACACTAAAATAATGTATCCTTATAAAAGAAGTGTGACTTTATTCTGATATAGTTATTGCAGCCTCAACTTGTATGCTGAGTGCTGACTTTTATCATGATATACATCACTCCAAGCTACATTATACATGTAATTATATTGTGGATATATACATGTCAACAAAAATTTGTTTAATTAGTAAAAAATTGATTCATAACTCATAAAATTATGAATTCAGATTTTGTTGCTGATGTGATGACCTTGATGAACAATAAGTAAATATCTCTGTAACCGCTCTCTAAACCTTAAGTCATATCTTCACTATAGTAAATTTTTAAAACCCAACTCACCTAAACTTAATAAAAAAGTGTGTGGATCTCTCCCTCTCTCTATAATTTTTTTTTAGTACAAAAATTTTTAGAAATGGATTAGACTCACTCGCGATCCAAGGGTAAGATAAAATATCCCTTTCTCCTATACAATACTATATACATACATGTACATTTTCTTCAGGGTGGGCTCCCATATGAGTATTACATAAGCAACCCATTAGGCCCAGCCACAAGAAAAATCTATTAGCTGTACCAACTACCAACAACTTACCAACGGGGGTTGGTCCGAGTGGTAAGCGGCTCGGTATCGCTTAAGCGAGGTCTCGAGTTCGAGCCTTGGCGTACGCAGAAAATCCCCGTTGGGAGACTCACCCACCATAGCCAGGTGCGCGACGCGGGTCGAATCCGGATGTAGTCGGGGCAAAGCTCCGGTGAACCGGGTGGACAACAAAAAAAAAACTACCAACAACTTATACTTATCATCTGTGAGTTCAACTAATAAAAAAAAGATAAAATATACGACCATTTAGAATATGTTCAATCCCCAAGGAATCTTTATTGTGATTCCAATCGCGGCGCTTGGAAAGACATCCTAACTCTTAGGTATCTAAGTTTACATTTAAAAGCAATAAACTCGTCCTACTCGACATTTGTATTGCCTAAAAGAAAAAGAGGTTTCGTCCTGTCCTTAGTTTGTGGGTGAACCCGACCCCTTTCCAACAAATTTTATAACAAAAAAAAACTACCAACAAATTGTGGTCGCCCAACTGAGCCACTCACAACACTGTTATACAAATTAATTTTTTTTATATTTATACACTTATTCAAAAGGGAAAAAAATCTATTCATAAACTTGTTATATTTTTCACTCTAAATATGATATGTATTTATCTACTCTATCAAACAAATCGACTACATATGAAATGCATATCTCCACTGTCATGGCAATAGATAAACCATAAAAATCACTTGGGCTCAGTTATTTCACCCAAAAGAAGCTATCAATTTGGGTTGTCAATAGCAAGCTCATGTATTAAACATGGCGCAAACACATTTATTTAAAAAAAAAAAAAAAACAAGACAGCCAAGTACATGAAATTCCCACTAGATGAGGCTAAGATGTACACAGCCTAACCCCCACTAACGGAAAGCCACACATTTATACAAGGCAACAAATTTTGTGTTACCGAAACTACATAGCTGTCACCCTCTACATATCAAAGAAATATTTTAGTACTAGGGTCAAGTTTTGCATCACTGCCCAGCATTGATTAAATCAATAAATATATCAAGAAAAATCTCAAGCTTTTATAGGTATCATTCTACAGTAAAGCTCAATGTCAAAAATGAGGAAAAAAGTAAGCATACAACATTAAACCACCTGTGTCGATACACAGAATTCGGATTGGAAAAAGGTAGGCTTCTAAATACAGAAGATTTGGGAAGGTACCGCTAGAAGAAAACTGCTACCATCTTTTTCATTTACTACTATCAATCTATATCTATGAAAGTAGAGGCAAACGAGGGGAAATTATAAACAAAAAAAAAATCTTAGACCGAAAAAATATATCCTACACCTTGAAATGCATGGCCAAGATCAGTTTGAACGAAGCAAAACAGGACCGACTGTTAAACTAAGCATGTCACTGAGAGCTACCTGGACCTCGTTCGAACCATGTTCACAGCTTATCAAGTTTGAGAGAATAGGGAAGAAGTGTGCCAAGTTCCTTTCGAAAGAAGAATCTCCCAAACTACTTATGGCCTGAAGAGTGGCCACAACAAGAGGCGCACGCGCGGCTAATTCTCGTCGCTTCCCAGAGCCTGAAGGAATTAACCAATGAGGCTGTCCACCATGAGACGATTCGGGTGCTCGTCTGAGACTAGCAATCTCAATGTAAAACTCCAAGACCTCCTGACAAAGTTGGACAAGATGAGTTTCAACCTCTGCCTCCTCATAGTTCGAAGGCCTGTCCTCAATAAGGTTCTGTAAAAATGTAAGGCATATTTGGTAGGACTCATTCTCAAGGCGTAACAACGGTGGATCTTGCATTTGGGTCATAGAGCCAAACTCTTGAAGCTTAGAACGTAAACTACTGTTGCTGTTAATCTTGTGAGCGTGTAGTGCCACGTCATGCAAGGCACCGAATAGGACTACCATGTTTTTGGCTGAAAGGTGAGACCGATACATGTTGTAGATTTCCATCACCGCCTGCAAATTCCAAGTGTTGACGTCTTTCAATGAACAAATGAATGTCTTTTACTGGCATGCATGACTGTGATAGCGCACGTTGATATAACCCCAGGGTCAAAAATTTTAGCAGATCTAAATTAATGCTACCTCTGGTCCTTAATATAAGAGTTAGATAACTAAATTAAGTAAATTAAAAAAATTAGTTATGTTAGTTATTTGTAACAAATATGATTTAGTTTTCCTAAAATAACATCTTTCATCATCAATAGAGATACTTTGGGGAAAATATTATAAATTTAGAGGACAAAATGGATTGGGGTTTATATTTAGGATCAAATCCAATCCATCAACTAACTCTTATATTAAAGACCAAAAAGAGAGTATTAAATATTAATAACACAAGATGGCAAGATCTTGATCGCATGCCCATTAACATAGAAAGTATAGAGCCGTCTAGGATCATTATGAATTTCCTCTAATTTTGAAACTTTATTTTTCAAAATGAAGTCGCGTAAAGAGTATTACAACCCCCCACCCCCTCAAAAGAAAACAATTATTAACACTTTTGACCAAAAAAGAGAGTAATCTCATTAACAATATTGTGTTTGACTATTCTTCCAATAACTATACTTTCAACAGACAAATAACTCAGATTGACATGGACCTGACTTTGCCAAAAGCCACCCGGAGGGTGGCCCCTTGTGTAAATATGGGAGCATAAGAGTACAAGGAGATACTAATAGTGTCAAGACAAACCCCACAATGTACCCAAAAAAATGACTTTGCAATGAATATTGATTCAATGGTATTTTAACAATTTTAATATTCACCATAGTTAATATTCAATTTTACACAATGTTTTAAAAACACAACAGGGTATAAACTATTTACGTCAATATAAACACATATATATAATACATACAATCAAAATATAAATAAAAATAAAGAGGGGTTTTGGCAAAATTAAAGCATGAGAAAAGAGGACAACTCTGTTGAAATGGGATATGTTCGTAATTAATGATTGAGTAAAGGTAGTTCTAAAAAAGTAATGATAATAAACTTTTACTGTGCTTCAACTTGCACGATAAGTTCCAATTTTTTTATCCTATGATTGAAAATAAACTGCTTTTACTACTACTTTAAAGCTTCATTGGATTTTGGCCAAACACAACAAAAACTTCAAAAAAGTTACTTTTTCAAAAATAAGCATGCCCATTGGGTTCTAATTAGTGCATTCTTATATTACATTATTTGCTAGGGACACAGCATTTTTTTTCTAAAAAAGAATTTTAACCATGTTTGAAGCAACAGAAAGAGAATCTACCTGAATAAGTAAAAGCTGAACAGCAGCTCGGCATTTCGCATATGATAAATATGCATAAAGTTGATGAGTCCTCTGCCTTTCTGAATTATCATCAGGAGAGCCATACTCATCACGTTCATTGTCATATTCATCAGCAGCTGAATCATGTTCTTGATGTCTAGCCGATAACTCACCATTTTCAAGGAACGAGAAGTCAGCAAGTGTTGCATTTGCCGCTTCTTTTAGCGACAAAACCACTTCTAACCACTTTTCTTCAGTAAACAAATCCCCAGCATTACTCATTAAACGAACAAATGCAGCAATACCGATGCCAGCTAGGCTTTGATGAGGGCGCTTTATAAAGCTTACCAGGAGCATCAGAACCTTCTTCAAAAGTGGTTTGACTGTATCATAAAATTTAACAAAAAGATCCACCACCAATTGGAGGGCCAATGTGCATGTCTCATAAAGCCATGCATCTTGATCAAGCTCACCTTCAGTCTCCACTTCATTCCCAAGTGCATTACTTCCTGAAGGATCAATGGCATGGCGCACATAATCAAATATGGGAAATAGGACTGATTCAAATACCTTTTCCCATAAACCTAGTGAAAAGAGGTGGCCATGGTTACGTAAGGTTTCAAACAGAACTTGCAAGGAGCTCTTTCTTATCTCTGGCCTAGGATCGAAGCTAAGTTCAGACAAACCTGCACATATTTACAGAAGTTAATAATTTCATCTCACAAGCTAACCTCATTAATTTTCTTTTCTTTTGTTTTTTTTAAAAATAAGTTTTGACATAAGTATAAAAATATTACACTATACTCACCAGCCAATAAAGGAAACCAAAAATAGAGATGATCATCCTTGTCAGTCACCTCTCCAGTATCATGTTTCCCCTCTTTTCCAGTTCGTGGTGAAGGTGTAGAAATCTTTCCAGATGTTTCCTTGTCCTTATTCCTCGAAGAAGCACCAAGGTCTCCTTCTGCTAGTTTTGTTGCACAAAATCGGAGAAAAGCAATGGCATTTAGACTAATCTCTTTGTTAAATCTACTATTGGTGAAAGCAATTAGACAATTCACACAATCTGTGAAGGTGGTGGTTTCTGTCTCAGTGATATAAGGAAAGTAATCTCGAATAATCTTCTCAATTATTTCAAAAGCTAAAAGCACAATGTTTTTGTGGTCATCATAAGCTGCTGTAGTGAATACCTGAAATCAAGCCCACAAACAAAAAGTAAAAAGAGATACTTTAGCAGACATCAAAACTAAAAATTGCATGCAAATAGATCTATCTAAACAACAGGGATTTATCAACTTTACCATGAACATGCTCTTCCATCCTGATTTGACATTGTTGACACGAGATAAAACCATTTGAGATACACATCTGATAATCAGTTCTCTAATTTCAACAGCATTACTCTTTCTCATAACAATGACGAAAGGCTTCATAAATTCATTTTGAAAGTTATAATTAGCCAACTCCTCACGCTCTAGAAACTTCATTGACAATTGACGCAAAGAGTCCATTGCAAAAATTGCAATTGAAAGGTTTCCAGAACAGCCTATGTTTACAAAGAAATCAGAGAGAACATGCCAGATGCTAGACCACACAAGCCTGATGCGGTTCATATTATAGTGCCTGTTAAACAATAAACATGCCAAACAATAAAAAGTTAAACAGAAGGCTATAAACATCAGGGAATCATGAAACTCAATCATAATATACTCAACCTCTGCCCCAACTTTTTTTATCAACTGCCATCTTCACACATTTAACCTCTGGGGCAATGGTAATACCCCCTCACAAAATTAAGCACTAAACTGCAGGTTAATGATGTACCCCATGAGACATTTGATCACGTTGAGCAGGCAAACTAGTTGAATTGATCGAACAAACCATATAGAATATTGTACTGTAGATTAGGCGTAATAGGGGAGATGAGACAAATTACAGAGAACAGGGGTCAAAAAGTTAATAAATCTACACATTAAGAGGGGTTGTAGCAACTGCCTCAAAGAACACAGAGCCAAAGAGCAATTAATTTTACTTTTTTGTCCTGAGGAAAAATCTTAACCCCTTCTGCCTTAACGAAAAAGGACTCAAGAGGAAGGACAAGGAGGGGAGAATGTATTAAATTTAAATAGAAAGAAAATACTTACGCAATCTCAACAATCTTTGTAAGACTGAAAACCCGTGGATCAGATGGAGATTTCAGTTCTTCCATGGAGACCTTGCATAGAGCCTTAACAAAATCAATTATGGCCTCACTATTTAACTTCTGACTCCGAGTGAATATTCGATTCATTTCTGAGCTACCAACTTGTTCCAACATATTCAAATTAGAAACTAGGTTGTTCATCTGTTCTGACGTAACTCCAGAAGTGTTACTCCCAATCCCAGCACTATCATATGAACCCCGCATCACAGTGGCAGCTGCATACTGCATCCTTCCAGGTCCCTTCTTCAAAATGGGAAGAGTGGTTGATTTTCCTTGCTTTGTTTTTTCAGAATCATTCTGAGGAAAGGCAAAGAATGTGGCATCGGGTGGAGCCCCCTCTCCAAGAAGATGTAGATGCTCAAACCGGGAAACACATGTCAAGATATGCTCCCATGCTTCTTGTAAGTAATTCCCATCCTCATCAGCAATAGTAACTATAGCCTATCAATAAAGCAGATGGGAAATCCGAAGTCATCCACAACAAATTATCATTTAATTGAAGTACCAAGAATACATGAGGTTCCATATTTAATGGGCCTATACTGTGTCTTCAGACACAGTATGGAAGATTTGAGCAGAACAGCATCCATTAGAAAGGTCATCCTTTTGTTTCAGTTTGTAGTGATTAAAGTGCTTGCACAAACGAAAATCCATTTTGCAACAAAAAAATACCATATTTGTTTAAGTGAACCTTGACATGAAAATGAAAAAGGATATACTAGTGATCATGGATGAAAAGTGCTTGCACAAACGAAAATCTATTTTGCAACAAAAAAATAGCATATTTGTTTAAATGAACCTTGACATGAAAATGAAAAAGGATATACTAGTGATCATGGATGAAAATAAAAATGGATCAACATATCAAATGTATGAACTACAACAATGTGCAAACATGGAACTGAAGACGTCATGGAAGTGCAGTATATACCCTTCAAATCACCATGCATTTTGAAGCAGGTACGAACTCTATGACTACGAAAGAACATTCAACACAATGAGAACTGACCATTGATAATAACTTCATTTTGATACATTGCATATAAACCAACTCGAAGAGAAGTTTCAAGTTCTAACCCCTTAATGGGAGGGGGCCAAAAAGGTATACTAACCTTGATAGCATCTATGTTTTTCTGTTTAATATCAGCAGGATAATGTAGGGAGGTAAACTTGGCTAATGAAGTCACAAAGGCATCTCTATGAGTCTTCATGGTCATTACAGAGGTAACATGAATAGCATAGCGGAAGCCTTCAAGACAGAGAGCTATTACAACTTCATCATCGCTTTGATCAAGAGGCACGCTGAAGGCAGCTAACATGGGCGCCCAACACGCCTCAATCATAAATCTAAGGATTACCACATCCGTAGCCGCATAATAGGCTGACCTGCAAATTGCAACCAAATACACATAAAAAAGGAAATCTAATTTTTTTCCCCTCTATTTTTGAACCTAGAAAGAAGCAGCAATAAATTAGAATAAATCAACTTCAAAATTGCCGTAAAAGTTCAACAAAAAACTGCTTTGAATGTGTCAGATTCATACATTATGTTTCCGGGGAAATTGACAACTAGGGCAACAGATGGATACTCATAAGACTGGTAGAAAAAACAAATAGCCTGAAGTTGAATTGAATCAAAAGTGGAGACAGAATATTTTCATGCCAGAAAAACATTGGATTAAATGGAGAACATGACCGGGAAAATAATTGAGACAGAAAAATCTCTTCTAGGAAACAGGAAATGAGTGAACATACTCAGACTTCCGAGCTTTTTCCTTGAATTGTTCTTGCATGTGTCTGATAAGGTCATCACTGGTCTCCATATGACTGTCATCCCCACGCTTACGGATAACAATATTCAGGATAGTATCCAAGCCTGACAGTTTGGTAGAGTTCACAGCTTGCTTTTGTTGTGGAGCTAGGTTGTCATCTTTCATTTTGATCTCATTTCTGGATATTCTTTCAAACAACGACCTCAAGTATTCCTCTGGTAGATCTTTCCCATCATCTATACCACGATTGTTTCTTATGAAATCATCGGCAGACATCTGCAAGATAAAAAGGTATGATACACATGTAGGATCATATCAGAATCATATGTGCATCATTATAAGGATTATATGAGCACACCTTATCTTTCACCATAGGATTGTGAGCATCAGTATTAAGCATTATGACAGAATAAGCAAGGACATAAGCCGTGTCAGCACTAGAAAAGGCCTTAGGGTTGCATTTACAATAGCGTTCAGCAAACTTCTCCATGATTCGATCAATCTTCTGTGCCTCACCAGGCAGTCTAAAGCCTTGAAGAAAGGCCCTGATTGCACCATCAAACACCATCCCTTGAAATTCAAAAGAATCAACATATGCATGCATAACCTTCAAGGACATTTCTTCCCTTTCTCCCAGATAATCACCAATCAAAGTCTTGTTCAACCCAGATGCATCTTTTAGAAAAGAAGCTATTTCCACTGGTGAATTACCCACCTTGTTAGCATTGATGAGGAATTCAATTCCTTTCTTAGGCTTCCTATTAAAAAGAGATATACCTTCCTGCCATAAACTTAGAATTAGATTCATGGATGATGAAAAGCTAAAGTAAAAACAGACATAATTGGTTCTCAAAACCTCTCATGCACTTGCTCACCTGAAGTTCCAGCTTGTATGCCCGGCGTTGCTCAATGGTTGAGGCATCAGAACCTTCATTAGAGATTTCAGAATGAGAGTCTGATCCGTCAACAGGCTCTTCTCCATTGCCATTCGCCATTGAAAGGCCTCCAGTATCATGGTTGTTATCACTAGCTTCAGTTTTCTTGGTTGAATGAGCATCTGGAATGCGCAATTGTCTGTTCATCCAGTCACCCATTGATTTTAGAACAGCAACCAAACATTTCATGGCCTCAAATTTTAGGGTTGCCTCTTGAGGGGGCAAAAGTGAAGTAGCTACACCAGGTGGAACACCCTGTGCAGTTTTAAGAAGTCCATTGACCATCCTACAAGGACCAAAACAATTAGATAGAAACGCAGGGAGTACACTGAATAACAACCACACCCACATCAGCTGAAATAGTTTCTAAATTGATCCAGGAATGCAATGCTAAAAATATAATACATAAAGTAAATCAAATTGGGAAAAAAATACCCCACCTCTCAAATATGTTTGATGAATTGACATCACAGTCATAGTTGAGAAATATGTCCACCAATATCTGTGAATCAACACACAACCTCTCTAGAAAACGAAGCACTATCATCTTTTGCTGAAAATTAGGTTGAGCTACATTTTCCAGAACCCTCAGAACAATCATAGGGAAAAATACTCCAATTTCTGCTTTTAATCCAGTTCTAAATCTGGATACAAGACTGATGAAAATGGAGCAAGATAACTGGAAAACTATCATAAGAGTTGAAGCACTGTTCTTCAACAATGATAAACATAAGTACTGCTTGATGGCACCCAAAAACCTGTTTCATCATGAGCAAACACAGATATCACTATTCTTCATCATCATTAAGGAAATTTGTAAGATAAAATTGGAGGAAAGTACCACGTCAAGAATTTGTACAGAGTGCACAAAGATTGCCTCACCTTTCATCAGTGAGAGTTTAAATTAATAAGTTAAACTGAAAAGCAACAGGCCATTCCACATTTAAGAGACAAGAATCTAGGAACTAAACATCACAGCAGAATAATAGTCTATGCTCACTGAAAAAAAAAATCAAAGCAAAGAATGAACTGCTGCAATTTCTGAACAGTTAAGGGCATTTATAAATGATTTAGTCATTTACTCAACTAAACAAAGCTTACTGATTTCAAAATAACAGATAGGAGAACAAAGAAAGCTTTAAAGTGCATGGGCCAAAACAAATGAAGTTTACTGATTTTAAAATAACGCATGAACATTTAGTCCGAATCAGTGCAATTTATGAACAGTTTAGGGTATTTTAATATGTATTGGCCAAAACAGGGAGCATTTTTATGTTTTGATAATCTCCTCAATTAGATGCTGAAGAAACAACATACAGGAGGACAAAGGTAACTTTCATGTTGCTCTGGTAAATAAAATAAAGATTATTAAATTTTAAAGGAAAGCAGATGTAAATCTGCTGTATTGTCACAGCATGCCAACAGCCTCTACCTTAGTTCTCTAACAAGTCCAGATTGCTTATTCCAGAAGGTAAAAGAAGCAGGATAATAGACAAGGAAATAAATGGTGTTACTGATATCTGAATTCAGGAAGTCCATAAATTTGGAATTATAAAAGATTTAAACAAAATCTCAAATTTTCTGGTCAGAATACCACAGGGCTCAGCCATATTGGCAGTCAAAAGCTGCATAAATACCCATTACAAAACTCAGGATTTCAAAGATAATATGTTGCTAGTATTTAGATCTTCATTGCAAGCTCTATAGAAAGGAGAGAACGAGAAACTAGGATCCACATGTCAACAACAACAAAATGTGCCTTTACGCTCAGCATACTTGCACGAGACTACTTTAATGTTCCAAATATTATATTAAACATTGGCGACCACTACTCCAACATAGTTGAGTAGCTTCCCATGTATAATGTTAGTTTAGAAACAACTATGCACAGAGATTATTTCAATTTGAATGCTTAAGTGGAATTCCTTAGACCACAGAGAATCTGCAGAGCAGAATACCGTCAGACCAAATAAAGTCTAATCAAGGAATACTGAATTAGAAAGTTTTAGATTTAAAATTATCCCATGGTTGTCTTTAGATAAACTAACTATTGCAGCGTAACTCCCCTAATTATCTTTCATTATTGCCAACATATGACCTTTTCTTAATTATGCATAAGGTTTATGTTTAATAAAATAGAAGCCAAGTACAAAGGTAGAATCATACTCCTCTCCAATGACCATCCACAATTTCATCATGCTATCATTTCAAATTTTTTAATATGCACCTGTTGAAGCAACATCTATTCAACAGAACTTCCAGACAATGAAACGGGGTCTACACATCCAAAATTGAGCTACATGCAGAACAACATGCTGCCTATCAACAAAATTAGACCAAGGTACATTCTTTTCCTACTTAATAAAAACGCTAACATTAAAAAAACGTTCCGAGGAAAATTCTCGTCAAGCTAAAAAGCCAAAGAAAGTAACAAGTTGACTAATAAGTAATGATACCTTTCACTAGTCCTGAATACAGCTCCAGCGTTCTCTAGCAAAATCTTTAATAACTCTAGTGCCACAATCTTCCCTTTCATCAGCTGCGGATCAGCTGATGCCTCCTTGGGAGGCGTCTTCATAGATAATTTACAAAGTGCTCTAAACACCAAAAAGGCATCCCTCCGCAACTTATTTCCGATCTGAACCTCCAAGTCATCATCCCTCTCGGCCTCCCCATCCACCAACTCGCCTTTCCTTCCCTCCAATGCTGTCTTATACATACTGATTTCCCAATATTTTGCATCCAGCATGTCTTTGTCCGTGGAATCCAACAAATCCGTAGGATTAGTGGTCTCCACTGCAGTGGTCTCAAATGCACCATCATGTCCACCTAAAGAAATTTTACCAGGCGTCACAGGGTTAAGCACCCCATCTATGTCTTGCATAATTTTAGTGATAAAACCTTGCACAAACTGCGTCATTGAACTGTCTGCATCGGATTTTTCAACAGGTTCCATTAACTCAGCCACTACAATTGGTTGAATTGGGACGGTGGAAGAGTCCGCCTCCATTCTCCGAAACACTATCACTAACATTTGAACCAACGATGCCTTAGCCGTCGTTTGATTCACCACATTTTTACTACCCAGATATATATCATAGCATGTCCTTACAATGAGGAGCACGCAATCACCATGAATTCTCAAAGATATCGACGTTACGGCAGACAAAAGCGTCTTCAGCACCAACAATTCCATCGCATCGTCTCCCAAATCGTGGCATTTACAAACTGACTCAATCAAATTAGCCAAGAGCTTAGCTTCGGAACCTCCCCCTCCGGAGTCTGCCTCGCCGCGAAGATAACCATGGGCAATCAATTTCTGGATAGCATCAACAGCGGGATCAGCGATCTTCAAGAACCCAGAGTTGGCCGCATTGATCAAAGGGCTAAGAATCGATTCAGACTCCGCAAGCGAGTACTCCACAGGACCACCATCATGGAGTGGCCCTGGCACCGAACTCTCGGGCTCGGTATCATCGGAGGGTGAGCCAGGTAACTCCTCATTCTGAGGTGAATTGAGCCTTTCGATAACCGATTTGCACTCATGAGCAAGCTTCGCGTGCTTCCGCCATGAAGCGTTCTTGACGATTTTCTCAAGTGCAGGGACAACGACCTGACTCAGACGGGAATCGGCTTCCGAAGAAGCCATTCCCGAGCTAGGAAGGAGCTCTGACTCAGTGACAGTTGGGATCTTGAAATTGGAGAAGGAAAACGCAGCCGCTTCAAGCTAAGATCTTGCCATGATGAGTTGCTTCAACAATGGCAGCGAGTTAGCTCAGTGAGTTATGCGGTTTTGCGCCCAATCTCCTATTACGGCACTCAATTCTTTCATCAATGGAGAAGGAAGTGAGGTTCAGGGGATCTGATCGTAATGAAGGAGAAGGGTCAGATTTGAGATCTCGTTTATGTTCTCTCCTCGAAAGTCCAAGATTAGGAGTGAATTTACCGGGACACCCTTTCATTCATGGTGAATATACGGGTTATGTTGTAATAAAATGATCAAATTAGGGGTAATTTCGGAATACGAAGATATTGCTTCTATACTAAGATGGTTTAATTAAGGGCAGATCTCGGATAAATGTCTTCATAATTTATTTTTGTCTGTTTTCTACTTTTCTTCCAATTTTCATTGAAAAGTCTTTTTTTTTTAATTTGGGGAAACAGTAATTCATTTTAGACTTGAGTGAATTATTTGTCAATAAAAATTAAGGAATTCAAACTACCAGTAATTTGAAGATTTTACATCCATATTCAAATTGCATTTTCCTAACTGTTAAGGTTTTTTTACCTAAAAAAAAAAAAGTTGTTACATTACATGTGATTTTTCTGAGCTATTAATTACATTACAAAAAACTTTTTTTTGCCATTATATAATATCATTAATGCATATTACTATTTTAAGATGAGATTTTGATAGCTTAAATACAAGATCTCGAGTATGAGTCTATATAAATATAGAAAATATTTTTAGAAAAACTAGTTTTAATTGAGCATGACAATACTCGAATATGATAAATTAAATTTTAGATAAATATTCTTTTTTTTCAACACTTTTTTAGATAAATATTCGATGGTCCATTTGTAACAAAATAAATATGATCAGTTGCTTATATTTGTATATTATATTAATTCATGATGGTAAAATCTAATGTAAGTTACTTAAAAAAATTATTAAACAATGCAAAATGCATACATATAAACTATTGGATGGAGGTCACGTGGAGAGATGTAGATAATAGTTAAAGGTTCTTCAAAGGTTTGTCACTGGATTAAGAGAAAATTAGAACAGGTGAGAGGAATGAATTGATTTTTCTTTTTAAGTTTTGGATTGGTTTCAATCATGTTAAGATGATTTTAAAAATGAAATATTGTAACTTTTTTCTTATTTTAATCCTATTATTTTGTATAAGAGACATTTTTATTAATAACTAGATAAAACGATACATTAAAAAAAAAAAAAGCTTCAATAGCTAACATAACGGCAGAAATTAACAAAGAAAATAAGTACTAGAGATTTGATACAAATAATAAAGAACAGTCTCATATTCTATAAAGACGTAAATTCGATTTTTATTACTGTTATGATGACTCTTTTAATAGGCAATTTCTTAAGTACATGTAAACACTCTCTGAGCTATGAGACTGCATCCTAACTTTTAATCATGAGATCTAGCACAATTCGCACTTAGCTGGGTTCCTTAAGTATCTAGTCAGGAGTTCGATCCCTGACAGTGTTTGTGAAGAGTATCTTATAATCAATATTAAAGCCTATTTAGGAAATTTATGGTGTGAAATGATTAGTCATTATTTTAGGTGGTGGATACCGTAGACTAACATTAAAAAATCATGATTTTTGATTAATTTTAATCTTAAATATTAAAATTTGTTTCCAAATTTTGTTCTGAAAATTTACTTTACAAAATTGTCTTAAGAACATACAAATAAATAATTGTAGAATCAAACAAATCCATAGAGTAATGCACTCTTTAAAAAATAATTAGGATTTTTTCCCCAAATTCTGTAGGGACTGATACTCTAATTTGTCAAATCTTGAATCCCCTTGTGCAAATATTTTTCCTATTCGTGATGCCCAGAAATGATGAGAGACAAAAGGGCGACAAAGCATGCATATATTTGAGATTTCAGGAGAAAGGATTAGGGGGAATATTGGGCTTTTGAAATCCCAAAATTGATGGGCCCAAGAAACGAAGAAAGCCCAAAATTGATGAGAAAGATAGTGATAGCATGGCCCAAAGTATGAAAACAAAACATTGAAAATGATGACGTAATTAATAATGTAAGACTACACTATAATAAGTTCATTAATTAGTATCTTAACCAAAAAAGGGGATTGAGATGAAAGCAACAAAAGATTCAAAGAACAGTTATTATAACTACTGCCTAATTTGAATACCCTTAATGAGAAATTATATGAAAACCCCTTTTTCCTAACTGAAGAACAAGGTTGGTTGCTGAAATGATGGGAATCATCGTCATTTGGAAAGTGATGGAGATGAAGGGGAGGCTTTTGAGCAAGCCATAGGTGCTGATGAAGATGGAGGAGACCCGTGTATGTTGATCAGTTCTCTTGCTAGGGCATGAAGATCACCGCCGCCGCCGCCGCCTCCTACTGACGGTGAGCTGGTAGGCCCATATTGGCGCAGGTCCAATATGGGCCGTTGTGGCGGGGCCCAAGAAGTTTGGGCCATTGGATCGAAGAGAGAAGACAAATCATATGTGAGTGGGAGAGAAGAGGCTATGCCAGACGGGATGTGGCCAATGGAGAGAGTTGTCACTGCCGACGGCGCTTGTGACAGTGGAGGAGGTGGCGGTTGGGGCAATTCTAATGCAGCAAGGTGACCTTGCAAGTAAGAAAGTTCTGCTTGTAGATTCACAACCTGTTGAACCAATCAACTTTAAAAAATGTTATTAATAGTAATAATATTAATGTCAAGTGCCTTTAAAATCTATTATACACACACCCACACCCACACACCCCTAATAAATTTAATAAGCATCACTGCATAAAAGCTATGAATAGCTCAACTTGTTTTGTGTGTGTGTGTGTGTGTGTGTGAGACGTGGTGTAAAATATCGATCCATCATCTAGTTCTTAATAATAATGTGTAAAAAATATTTTAAAAAGTAGCTTCATCTGCTTTCATAATATATAGTGGAATTTTAACAAAGAATAATTGAATTTTAAACAATAATTAATAATAATAATATATAGCTAATTAAGCCTAGGACAATGAACCAGTACGTACGAGAGTTTCAACAAGGGTGGGTATAAAAGGTTGACTTTGAAAGAAACTTAATTATTGAGGTTATAAAACATTAAAACTAGAGTTTTTCAATAAACCGCGTCATTGGAAGAATTAAACAAATAATTATGAGATTTATTAGCTAATGAAAAAAAAAACACAAATATTATATAGTATAAAATATAATTCTAATACCCCTCTCGATCTTCATCCATTTTTCAGTATTCAGTATGTTCTCTTCCTATGTTTACGTGGCACAATAAATTGGCTATTAGCTTTTTTCCCATTATAATATTTTAAATAAATAACATCAAGGATATATCTAAGATGTGTTTGTGTGTGTGTTAATTAAATTACTAATGCACTTAAAAAACTTAACACAATAATTATCATATAAATAAATTTGATTATTTTTGTTGATTAAATGATAATTTGAGAGGAATGACCAATAATTAGAGCAAGAGGATTAGTTATAGGGATTAAATTAAATAATATGTGGAAACTATATTAATCGAAGACCACGAGGTGACTAATAATATATAGTTAAACACTCACATGGCAATAGATAATGAAGATCATTAAAATATTTAAAATTATAATTGACTAATAATAGTTAATTATATATTATAAATAAACTTCTAAAGTAACTTGTCTCTGTAGAAACTTTTGTCTTATTGATTCTATCTACTCGAATGGTCATGAACAACAAAGTATATATTATGAATTTTGTTGAAAAGTTGTCCCTAACAATAACAAATTGATGGAAGGTAGGAAAAAGGGGAAGAAACTGTACATATAGATAGATTAATATTAAAAGTTGTAATTTTAAAATTAATAGAAAAAAAAAAGATAAGAAACAAATAAATTATGTAGTCAAAAAAATAATTTTAACAAGTCAAATAACATATAATTAAGATAGATTAAAATATACTTAAATCCGATCCGTGATTTAGTTAAATCAATTGAGATATATAGGGATTCAACTTAAAAAATAAGTGATCTTATCATAGTTAAACTGAGATCAACCTATATAAAGATATTAATTTACAGTAAATAAAATTTTCATATATAAATATGATATAATCAAACTAAACATAATTATTTTTAAAACACAAATATATCAAAGTATTAATTTTTTAAACTAACATGTTTTCAATTTGAAGAAATAGAAAAAAATATAAGTTTATTTATCAGTGCAAAATTTTTTACTAGATTAATAGGATGTAATACAATGATTAGAATAAGTATGCTTTTTAAAAAAGGAAATATAAAACTTAAAAAGTAAAATATTAGTAAGATTTCTCACGTGATTCTTCTAGATACAAATAGTAACACTGCAAATGTCATTTTAATGATTTATTTGTTAGTATTATTTTGTTGGCTGAAAAGACATAGTAGTATAACATACAGGAAATTCAAAAAAGAAAAAAGAAAAGAAAGAAACATGAACAAAAACAAAAAGTGAGAATAGTGAAGGGTGATAGGGACAGAAAAAAATGGAGGGAACCGAGAAAGTAACCGACCAAATCCATAAAACAAGCACAAAATTCAGGGAGGAGATGAATGCCCATCGGGTAACCGCCGACCACTTCATCTAATCTATTTTCAAAATATTTAATTTAAAAAATATTACATGTGGGCCATAAATTCCAAAAAAAGTAATTATTATTTATATGACTTGTGTATTTTTTAAAAGATATTTATTTATTTTAATTATAATCTCTTAAATAAAAATTACTATACTTTAATAAATCATGTTAATGAATTAAGTATTTTCTTATTAATATATGTGATTCAATTGAAAAATCTTACTTAGGATTAATAATAAAATTTATTTTAAAAAACTATCTTAATTTTTAAGAGGGAGAGAGGGGTGATAGGGAGGGGGGGGGTTCTTTATAGAATTCAGCAAAAAGCATGAAACTGTCCTCCTAGGTTTCATGCCATCATCCCTATCTCTTTTTTGTTTTTTTTTTATATTCTATAATAAGTTATTTTCAAATTTTATAAAGGTATTGAATGCTTTATTTTTTCTATTAATACACTAATTAGTTTTTACTCATACTTATATAATTATATTCTTAATGTGTGTATAGATATATAAAATATTTTTATGACGATTTTTATGAAATAGGTGGGCACAATTAAAATTAATTTTACTGTTTAATTTCTCTTCAGATTTCATGCAACACTTTTTTAACAAGGCTACAAATAACATGATGATTTTTATATATAATTTTTAACTGAAAACTGAAATATGATAATTTTGATTAAGAAATACCTAGCTATTAGTTGTATATATTCCTTGGACAATCCAAAAAATATATATGCAAGGGATCTAGCTAGACTTTAAAATAACTGTTTATATTCTATATCTCTCAGATAATTTATCACTCTGATCCTTATTATAAGTTAATTATTTATAAAAAAAATTTTGATCCGAAATATAAATTAATTAAAAAGTTATTAAAACATATTTAATGCATTATTTAGTATGTGAGAATAACTTACAAGTAACTTATAAAAAGAATTAAAGTGATACGTAATAAGCTATAAAAAATAAAATATTAATTGCAATTACTTGCTAGTTATTAAATGATGACATTTTAAAAAAATGTAACTGTATAAAAATTTTAGATAAATATAGTTTTAATGGAACTCTCTATCTGTGTTTTTTTGTGTGGTAATTATCGAATGAGTTGAGTGCAAAATATAATTAACCAAGTAGTTTATAATTAAGTGACGTGTAGCATCAAATGACTTAACACTACATTAATTAGTTTATGCATTTTTTAGAAGTTAGGTTCTATTTAATATAGTACGTATTTATGGTTATTAAAACGCACCAAGATGAAGACTTTGAGTTAAAACCAACTTCTTCCTTTCCCAATAACAATAATAATAATAATAATTCCTTTGATCACTCACTTCGGTCTCTTCTCTGAATTATTAATTATTAAATAAATTAGTGAAATAAATAAAAACCACCATCCAAATTAGATGTTATCATCGAAGAGATTCGGGTCAAAGCCGTTTTTCACTCTTCGACTACAAAACAAATTAATAAAACAGAGATTGTGAGTTACTTAATCATAAAATGCCAGTTTCCTCATAACCTTCTATTACATACACATATATATGAGAGAATTATTATAAGGTCTTAAAAGAGATTTAATTACCTAAAATTTTCAATTTAGAAATTAACAATAATAAATTCTGGTATTTAGTTGAGATTTTTTTGTGATTAAATTTTTTTAAGACTAATTCTCCCAATGTATATCATAGAATATTAACCCCCTCAATAATCCTACCTTCAAAATCTAAAGCTTACTCTAAAAAGAATCCTAATTAAGAACACACCCATACGTACCCGTACGAGAAACGAATATGTCAAATATCAAAGTTTAAATTCAACATTGTACCTTGTTCCGATAATTTCAGAAATCAAAACAGGTTTTTGAAATATCACTTTCTAAAAGATTCATTCACCTACCCAGCTTCTTCTTCTTCTTCCATAGCCTAAACAGCTATATATATACACATACACAGATATATTATATATATGAAAGAGACCGACCAAAGTACTGATAAAAGACAAGAAAAGAAACAAACAAATGGGATGATCGAAACATTTCTAAGAAGAATATGCCAACAACATAAATCTCTCAATCCTTATCTAGAGATCGATCACATGAGCAATGCGTCCACATGGATATATTAAATGCAAATTGATCGATTGATTAATAAGTAATTAATCATTTAATTAATTAATTATAGTAGAATCAATGAATGATCACACACACACATACCTGTTGCTGAAGAGCGAAGATGTTGGCGACACATCCATACACAGGATCTCTCAGCCGTGCCTGAGCCTCGAAGCAAATCGTCACCACCGCGTCCAGCCGCTTGTGCACCGGAATATTCAGAAGCAGCTTCGACACGTTGCTCGCTCCGAACACCCTATGCACCGCCGCGAAGTGCGTCGCCCCTTGCTCGGAGTCGAAATACGGCGCGAAGATACACCCTGGCACGCACTTCCTTCTCAGAAACTTGCAGGCACCGCACGGCCCTCCACCGCCGCCACTTCCACCACCACCTCCGCCGCCGCTGCAGCTCCCACCACTACCACCCCCACCAACACTACCAGTAACGTTACTGGCCGAGCTTGTACTCATCTTCTGCGAGAGGAATCAGAAGGTTGAAGAGATTAGGGTTTAAGAGGAAGGTGATGATGATGATGATGATGATGAGAATATAATTGAGAAGCTGGAGAGAGAGAGATGAAATATTTAGGGTTTGTTTGGTGGGGGTAAGAGTATATATTTAATGAGAGGGATTTTTGAAAGGATATAGAAGAAGTCTTTAAAGCCACGCGAAGGAGCAAAGGGAAGGGATTAACACACACCACATTTAGTTGTTTGCGTGAAGCAAACATGCGATAAGCTAACTATTGTTTCACGAACTCCTTTCTTTCTTCTTCATCTTCTTATGTTCTTGTCTCTGTCTTCTCTCTCTCTATCGCTTGCTTCTCTCTCTAGAGATGTGTATTCATGAGGGGCAGATCAGATGAGTTATGTATGTGTAAAAGATAGCTTTGATTTATGGCATTGAGGGCGATGATGATGTATTCTCTTGAAAGGGGATTTTGTTGTATAGTCAAAAAGGAGAGGGAAAAAAGGAAAATAAAAGGCTTAAATATATAGAAAGGCTGTGTGTGTGAATATATATATATATATATAAAAACTCTGGTTTAATTAAGTGGCATCTTTGTTGATTTTAATTTGTAGTTACCAAAATTCTGTATATCGTTTAGCTTTCATGTCTAACCCTGTTAATTTTTTTTTAGTTTTTAATACATTTTCATGTATTCTTTATTATAATTAATTATAATAGTGTGGGTCTACTCGTACCTTGTATGGATTATAAAAAAATTAGCCGCATTTTTTATGCTCTAACTCATAAATAAATAAAAAGGAATCATTTTGTTTTGGTAATTAATAGCAGTAAAGATAAGATCGTTGATGTATATATTTGGAAAGAGATTGGCTAAAAGAATTCAATAAGTAATAGGTACTTAATTAGAAATGTGGATCCTGCGTGTGTTGCTTTGAATACTTATGATATAATTAAAGAGCTATGATCAAATAGTGTAATTACCAGGTTAATTTTATACCCAACTATAATTTTAAGTCCGATTTAATTTATATATCACTCAAATTAGAGTCAAAATTGATAGTTAAGGTATTAAAAATTAGATTGATTATCAAACTAATCGAGAGATCATTTTAAAGGTTAGTAGTCCAACCAATCATGATTGAAATCACATAATTTAATTAAAACATGGCAACAAAAATCTGTATATAGCCCCGAAAAGTGTAATATTTAAATAAATGGGCGTTAATCTGTAAATAAATAAAATATTTATATATAAAATATACATAATCTAATTAAAATAGTTATTAAAATAAAAATATCACAGTGTTATTTTTTTACTTAAAACGATGTTATTTTAAACTTAGCAAAAAAATATATAAAAATATAAAACTCTTAACTAGAAAAAGTTTGATGTGCTAATATGACTTACTGACTTAAGTTAAGTTTTAAAATGATATTAGTAGCCTAAAATTAGTGAAAAATGACGAACAAATATTAGGGATAAAAAATTAGTTTATAATTTATAAAATTATAAATTTAAATTTTATTATTGATATAATAATTTTATTGATAAATAATTTATAAATATTTTTTATATGAGAATCTATTTTGAGTTTAAAAACGTACTCTACTCTCATAATTCGATTCACTTAAAATTTGTTTATACCAAACAAAAATTAGGGGGAGATGAAAAGAGAAAACGTGTGAAGAAGACGTATTAATGGTTAGTGAGGTTATAAATTGACAGTGCGTGCTTTGAGCAGCGTGTAGGCCAAAAGACGCCAAGTCTCTTTGTTTCTTTCTTTCAATAATCTTTCAATCACACATCTCTCTCTCTCTCTCTCCAAAGCCTTGACAATGACTCTCACTCTTCCCTTTGCCTATTTTTCACTAACTTCCAAATTCAGTTTTTCCTATCTAAATTACTTTTATGCCCCCATCACCCCATCCTCTTCTTCTTCATTTAATTTCCATTATTATTTTAGAGATAAATTAAAGAGAATTGCATATATAGGTTACCACTAGCTTTGTGATTTGATGTGAGGTTGTTGGATCATGATTTCAAAGTTACGAGATAGAAACCTTGAATTAAAAAGGAAAACTAAGGTTCCCCACCCCCCTATATATACATATAAATTGTGTTTTATTTTTTTCTCTGAAATAAATAAAGGGTCCAAAATTTTAATTGTCTTTTGTATTTACAAATTTCCTCAATTAATTACATGAATTGATATTTCATTATACTACTATTGTAATTTGTAACTGAATTACTTATATCCAGTCGAGTAATCGCTTTTTGTTTAATTAAAACAAATCATTTATATTAATTAATATCTAAATTGTGTACATTTTTTATGACGTGACTCAAATTAGAGTTTGACATAAATGAATATAACAATATCTTACGCAAGCATGCTCTTTTATGAGGATTTATTTCATAAGTCTTGTTTTAAATGACCATATGTCACCTAAATTGATTATCTTTGTATTTATCATAAACGTACCTCGACATTTATATTATTTTTCTATTTTAATATAAAACATTTTTAAAAAAAGTATGTTTTAATATATATATATATATATATAAGAATAATTGAGTTGAGAAACATTGAAACTTAATTACATGTGTATTTAAGTAAAGTTGTAAACAAAGGTAGTAGTTTAATGTCTGATGTACAAATATGAAAAGAGAGGCCTTTTATTTATTATTTTAAGTTTACAGATAATGAATATACCACCCATGTCTTTATTAAAAATTATTTATAAGAAAAAAATTGATCTTAAATATAAATTATTTATAGGATTATTAATGACTATTTTTTTAATTTTAACCTTATTTAATTCCTATTTAAAATAGAGAAAGAGGAGAGAAAGGTGAGATGTGAGAATGAATTATAAATATAGAAAGAGCAAAAATAATTTAATAAGGGTAAATTTAAAAAAAATCCTATTTTCTCGATTATTTAATATAAAAATTAGTTAATTTTTTTTAGATTAAAAAAAGTTAACTAATTAAATAAGTTAATTATGATCAAATACAATTCTTCAAAATAAATTTATATTACATACTCATTGATCTATTTAAATTAGTCAACTAATTTAAATATTAGTTATAATTAACTGATTTATTTATTTTTTTTAATCTATTTAAAAAATTAATTAATTATTATATTAAAAAATAATGTAGTATCATATTTAATAGATTTTTTTAATATATAAGAATAAGTTAGAAGGGACTTAATGTAAGAATTAGCGCCATAATTTGAAGAAGAAAATGTGAAGAGGGAGAAGTTTTGGGGAATATAATAGTGAAGAGAAATGGGAGTGGAAAAAGAGAAAGCATTAGAAGCTATGAATGGGCAAGAAGGCTATGAAGAAGAAATGGAAAA
The DNA here is from genome assembly GCA_037074615.1 of Leucaena leucocephala. Taxonomy (NCBI): domain Eukaryota; kingdom Viridiplantae; phylum Streptophyta; class Magnoliopsida; order Fabales; family Fabaceae; genus Leucaena; species Leucaena leucocephala. The sequence continues at coordinate 16,489,830 of CM073555.1, read as the reverse complement.
AAGTGAGAAAACGTTCAATCAGTCAAAACACCAAGTTCGGCGTTCGGTGATTCCAAAAGCTGATCGCCTCAACGACTTCTTCCCTTTTCACATTGACCCATTATTATTATTATTAAATAAGTTTCATAACTCATAAAAAAATAGAATAAAATATTCATCCCATATTTAATATAAAATTAATTAAAAATTTTAAATAAATTAAATAAATTTTTTAATTATAATTAATATAATAACTAGTTAAATAATTTAGATAGATTAAAAAATATATAATATAAATTTATATTAAATTATTTAATTTAGTTATAATTATTTATTAATTTAATTTTTTTAATTTATAAAAATATCAACTGATTCTTATATTAAAAATTGAGTAGGGTAATATTTATGGCTTGTTTGATCCCATTCCATGCATCAATCCTATAATTCTAATGCATTATGCTTAGTTGGCACAGTAAAATAATCTAATATAATTCTATTTACAACAAATTAGTTAATTCTTGTTAAGTAATTATCGGTGTAATTCGAATTTAAACTTATATGAATTAATCTATGTGCATTTATATACGCTCCACAAATTAACATTTATATACTCTCCACTTTTGTCTTGATATAATTAAAAATAATATTTTCATTTATTTTTTTATAAATATAAATTTTATTCCTTATTCGCATGTCAAATAAATGTTTTGTAATCATCATTTTATTACATCACATTTCCTATAATTACATTTCACTATATTCTCTATGATTCTTTGAAACAAACATGCACTTGAATCCTTTATTAAAAAAATTATTAACACTTCATCCCCACTCCATAAACAAAATTTTATTTTTTTTTGTTGCCCACCTAGTTCACCGAAACTTTGCTCCGACTACATCCGGATTTGACCCGCATCACGCACCTGGCTATGGTAGGTGAGTCTCCTAACGAGAATTTTCTGCATACGCCAAGGCTCAAATTCGAGACTTCGCTTAAGCGATACCGAACCGCTTACCCCTCGAACTAATCCCGTTTGGTAAAAAAAAAAAGTTGTTAATATAGCATATTATAGCTGTTAATCTCAAAAGAGTCATATATTGAACATATAAAAGTATAGATAATTTCTTTACAAGGGAAGCAAATAATGTCATTCTCCCATTAAATATAAGTTTAACAATTATTTATTATTACCTCCGGTCTTTAATATAAGATTTATTTAATTAATTTAGGTAGATTAATGATATTAATTAAGTTAGTTATTTATAATAATTATTTATTAATTTTTTTTAAAATACCCTTTTAGTTAGGTACTTTTAAACTATCCTTAATAAGAACCTCCTTAATATGTGCAATTATATAAAGATAATTTAAAAAAATTATAATTTTATGAGACATAGTGAATTAAGGTATTATATTTAAAATAAAAATATATTATATATCTAGCTATTAATTATATTTAGAATAGATAGAGTACTTAGTACTATCAACTAATTTCATTTTGAGTATTTTTTTAGACAAAAATAGTGTAATCAAAATTATTCTTTTTTATTTTAATATAGAGACACAATGGCAATAAAAGAGATCAAAGTTTGATAGCTAGCATAAGGTCTAATATAATATTATATGTCAATAATCAAAAGGTTCTTGCACTTTATAAAAGTGATTCCAACATATATAAATCGAAAACTCAACATTCAAATTATTATTTGAAAACATATCATACTATAAAATTATATCCGTCGAAGAATAATTTGGTTTTAGGTTGATGCATGCCAAAATTGTTTTCTTTATTTGGATAATTAGTCTCTAGTGAGATAAGTAATTAATTTCTAATCAATTAAACTCTGGGCTTATTATTTTATATCGTACATCTTCCCTCATTTAATTTATTATTCTCAATCATTCCTTGATTAATCCGGCCCCTTTCTCTTTATATGATCAAAAGTTAACCCATAATTTATAAGATTATAAGTTTAAATTCTATTAACGATATAAGAATTTTATTAGTGTATAATTTATAAATATCTCTGTAAGTATTTTTTAAACATGAAAACGTACTCTAATCATAGTTAGTCTCCAGTACCCACTTATTTAAACTTTTGATTATATAAAAAGAGTGCCACCATAAGTATAATAAATAATTTAAACAACAATATTAAACATTTAATAAATTAAAACTTTACAAAATCAATTGGCCCTTATAACCTCATCAAACAACTAGGTAAGACGTGCATTGAATTTCTTCCAATTTCTTCCTCATAGTAACTTCGAATCTTGTCTTGAAGAGTCAATACAAAAGTTGAACAACGGGGTCAATTTTTGATGCAAGAATTTAAATGTAATATCAATTTTCCAAAATAATCATATTTTTTACAAAATTTGAGCTCACAATTTTGATGATTAACCTCAACAATCAAACTCAATAGGATTTACCCATTGTGGTTAACTCCATAATTTATATATATAACATAAATTTATATTAAACTTTATTATTCATAAATAAGTTATATATGCACAATATAAGTCAATTTTTTTTTTAATTTCCTTTAACAACAGGACACACGGGTGAAGCGTATATAAAAGAAATTGTGTAAATATTGCTACTATGTGCCCTTGTCACCATCCCTCTAATTAAGAGATGTGCCAACTTTCATCCAGACACTAAACTCATTCTTGTAAGTACTTATACTTAACAGTTGCCCCCTAATTATATTAAATAATATTTAAACATATAAAGCAAGTCATCTATATTAATTATTTAAAGTCTTATTCATGTAGGTGGTTGAAGCAACGTTGTCCCCAAAAATATTTGAAAAAAAAGAAAAAGAAAAAAACTACCCACTTGCGAGAGAGTTGCAGCTCATCAATGGTAATAATAATAATACATACACCCATCATCCTTAAGTTCAACTAACGAAGAGGTGAGACATACGATAATTTAAAGTGTGTTCGAATCCTGGGAAGTACTACTTTGTTGTGGTTCTAGTCGCGGAGCTTAGGGAGACATCCTAACTCTTAGGTACCTAAATTTACGCCTGAGGGTAATAGACGGCTCATTCTGCCTAACATTGGTATCGCCTATAAGAAAGGAAGATTTCGCCCTACTCTTAGATCGTGAGTGAGCCCAACATTTTTATAAAAAAAAATTGTATAAAAAAAATAATATATACAACTAGACACATTTACTTAACACAAATTGTAATCCTTTGAATTAATCCTTAACTTGTCTCTATATTCAGTGTCCTCTAAATAGCTAGGCATGCATGCATGCCTATGCTTTTTGTGACAGCAACAATTTAATTAATTTGGAAATGATAATTTATTCTAATTAATTAGGAGCCCACGTATGGACTGGATCCACCCGTGCGGTCAAAACCTAGGGCATTGGGATATGATTAAATAAATTAATAATTAATTGTGACTCTAATTATGATTAATTACTTGCCGGATTTTCGGATTGAATAAGGGTGTTTTATGCTGGAGGATGTCACCTGAACATGCGGCAAATTAGCTGCTTAAGAACAATAAAAAAAATTAGTTTAATAAGATATCATATTTAAAAAAGAATTGGGATTAAATGAGTCAAACCCAAAAAGTTTAGATCTCAATCATCACCCCAAAGAATGACTTTTAATTCGATCGCTTTTTGGAATATTATGGAAGATTTAATTTCATATAGTCAAAGTATCTAGAAAATCTTGTGGTTTTGTAGGGCTAGCTATTAGCTAGCTTCCTCAATTATTATTATTTTATTTTTTGTGTTTATTTGTTTTTATGTATTTGTTGTGTGTGTGTGTGTGTGTGTGTGTGGTTCTCTATTGTGTGCAAGAGCCAATATTTTGTGTAAGGTTAAGATCTTTCTTTGTCACTTTTTGTTTATCAATTTCTATATTATTTACACGGAGAGCAAACTAAGATCTAAGATAGATCATATGACATTCATCTTTGCTTAATTAAATGGGAAAGTTACGATCAAGGGTTTTCACTTTTAACTTCAAAAATATATTTTTTTTAACAAGTTTCAATTGTAATGAAGGTCCTCATGGGCTACAATTTCGATAATTGCAAAAAAATTGATAAAATATTATAAAAAGTTGACATATTTAGTTTAATCTTCAAAATAAAAATGATTGTTACAAAAAATTATCGTTTGAGAAAAAAAGGTCATGTTAGGTTAAATAACAGAAAAAATACATGTTAATATTAAAGATTAAACTGTAATATTATATTAAGTTAGAGTTCTAAATATGTATTTTTACATTTTTTATTATTATATTTGGTTAATTTGTTTTTTAGTATTTTACAACCAAATGAAACTGATCATTAGATTTGAAATTTAAAAAGATAAAAAAGGTTTATAAATTTTTAAAAAGATGGATTGGGCAGGAGGCCCAATCTATCATTTTTAAATTACTGTGCACAGTTGCAAATACCATTAGCAGAGTTGCAAATATCATTATTAAAATTCAAATACAACTAGTAGAGTTGTAAATACCATTAAAAAGGTTATAAATACCATTACAAGAGTTGCAAATACCATTCATAGAGTTGTAAAAAATATAATTTTATTTTTTATTTGCAACTCTACCAATGGTATTTACAACTCTTATAATGATATTTACAACTATGCACAATGATTTCTAAATGACAGATTGGGCCTCCTGCCCAATCTATCTTTTTCAAAATTCATGGGCTCTTTTTATCCTTTTAAATTTTAAATATTCTTTTTTTAGCATTTTCCCTTGGATAATCCTACTTTAAAAAAAAATAACTTAAGAATTGTAGATAAAAGGATCAGTCTAAGAAAAATTTCACTTAGTTAGTATTCGATGCAACTCAAAGCCAGATTAATCATTAATATTAAATCTCAATATTTAGAAAATGTGGTATATGAGAATAATGCGATTTAGCTTAAATAAAATAAAATTTAAGTGTGTATATATATATATATATATTTTAGCGTACTAATTACATAAAAAATGTTGAAAATGAAATCAAGGCCTAGACAAATTAGAAGAAGCAAGACAAGAACCGGTAAGGGGGCTAGGAAAAGGGACTTGACAGTTCCTTTTATCCTTTTAAGTTTTAACTTAGTGATGGAGTTCCTTGAGTCTAACTGAATGCAGGGAATCATATTTAATTAATTTTGTCCATATTTAATTAATAAAGCTCACCGTAGAAAGTCATAAATTGCTGCGCTTGATAGGAAATAATTTTTAATATTATATATATATATATTTGATTATCATATAGAATAAGAAAGTATCAGGTGAATTAATCTCACTTTTTTTAAATATTTTGACTATATATAATCATTATATATAGTATAAAATACCATGTAAAATGTTATTGGGCTATTATCAATATTAATATTTAATATTAATATAAGATATAAAATATAAATTCATTGCATTTTGATAGTTTTTAATAAATATTAAAAAAAATAAAAACAATGTTCACAAAATTTTTAAACTATTTTTCTCCCAAAAAAATAGATTTTTTTTAAAAAAAATTAAAGTTATCTTATTTATTTAAAATCCATTTGCGTGTAGTGAAAAGCGAGGCATTCATTTCAATTTTCAAGTGATGGATTTGATTTGAGTGGATGTTCATGGACTAGCCACTGTGTCATACTCTCTAAAAAGAGCTCATAGATTAGACGCTGTTACAATCATTCCCATTTCAAAATAGTTATACATCATTTTCATACCTTTCAAAAAAATTAAAAAAAAAATATTTTTTTGTAAAGAAAAACCAATTATTGCTACTTGACTTTCTGGTCAATGTTAATTATACCTACATTTTTGGAATCACAATTATGGTACCTACATTTTAATACAAGAAAGCATGTGAATGTTGAAATAACAATATATTTTAATCTTAAATAATGTTACTTCACTTATATCGCTTATATTTTAACTCCTTATTTTTTAAATATATATATAATCCCATGTTAACAATTTCAAAAATATATATTTACTTTCTTATATTTATATTAAATTTTATTTTAATCTCTTAAATTTAACAAATATATTTATAATTATTTAAAAGTAAAATACTAACTTCATTAATAAAAAATATTAATTCAATAAATTTAAAATTATGACTGAACAATTAAATATTGATAAATTATATCTAAATTTTAATTCTTTTAATATAAAATATAATATAATTTAAAAAGATTAAAAATGTAAATATACTTTATCAATATTTTAAATTTAAATAATTAAAAATATATTTTTTAAATTTAAGAGACTGAAATAAGATTTGATGTAAATATAAAGGAGCAAATATATATTTTAGTCTTTCATATTTATTTATTTTTTATATATAGCTATCTAACTAGATCAAATTTAAGTATTGTTAAGTCTAAATTTAAAATAATTTTCTCAAAAATATTTTATCCATTCACAAGAATTGAAATTCAATATTTCGTATTTAAATAATTAAAATTTTCACTTGAAGCAACGCTATTGGTTAGCCTTCTATATTTATAACAAAGAAGTATTTATCACTTTAACTTTAAATAACGATGAAATTATAATAATATAATGATTAAAACATTGTATTTTTTTCTTATTTAGCTGGAAAATTGTGTTTGTGTCTATCTTAAAGCACGTCGTCTTTATAAATCTTTTATATATCTATATATATAATATAAAATTGTTAACAAATCACATTATTTATATTCACAAAGAGGATTACTATTTTCTAAATTAACGCCTTTTATTTTTCAGCTATATATGAGATAGCTAGCCCAACTTAGCTACCCTACCTATCATTAATTTGACTAATATACTTTTTTTTAAACAAATATTTTTAAAAAAAAGTTAGGTTCCCACCGATCTAAGGGTAGGGCGAAGTTTCTTTTCTTCTTTTGCAATACTAATATTGGCCAAGACGAACCGTCTATTATTTTTAGGCATAAATTTAAATATTCAAGAGTTAGAATTCCTTCCTAAACTATTAGACTAATATACTTGATGATTAATACCTTGTACGAGCTAATTATATTTGGGTTGGACCTAATTTTATATATTAATTAAGTAAGGGAAGGTAACAAATTTCTAGAGCCCAACCCAAAACTTAACATGTTTCCATCAATTTACCTTTAAGCTTGGCTCTGAAGAGTGACTTCTGAGTAACGCACCCTGATTAAGAGAATTGATAATAATTATATTTTAAGCAGATGTAATTTATAATAAAAAAAATTTCCTTCTAGAGAAATACTTTTCATTAATTATTATTTTTATTATTGAAGGGTAAATTAGCTAGTCAACAACATAATTGATGCCATATTGAAATTATAAAGTGATAATTGTTTGAAAACAAAGCCAAAATCCCAAAGCGACTGTTTCTTTCAAAAAAAGGGAGTATTTAATTAATTACATCTGTTTTAATAAACTTTTAAAATTAAGCAGACAAGTTCAGATATGGTAAATTAAAAAAAGAACCCTCATATTTGTTTTGTTTATGAAATTGTGTCACGTAGTTCCTGGCTTATTATAAACATCTAATAAAAAATTTACATAAAATAATAAAGTTAATTAAAATTAGTTATTTTTTATAAAATAACAAAATATTACTAGTTAGTTAAAATTAGTTATTTTTTATAAAATAACAAAATATTACCTTCGTTAAAGTCATTAGTTAAAGGAGTTTAATTAATTTAGAAAGTTTTATAATTAGCTAGGGTCACTAGGGGCCGTTTGGATTAGCTTTTGAGAATAGATTCTGGGAAGAACAGATTTTGGGGAGAATAGATTTTGGGAAGAATAAGTGTTTGGATAGTTATTTTCAAAATGATTTTTTTGGAAGGTAAATTACTAAAAAAATATGATTTTATTAAAAGGAAGAGAGATGAGAGAGGAGAGAGGGTGGAGAATAGAGGAGAGAGGAGAGAGGGTAGAGAGGAAAGAGGAGAGATAATGGAAAAGATAAATGAAAGATGAGAGATAGTGTAAGAAAAAGTAAGGATAAAATAGTAATTGGATAGTCCATAAGTTGTTTTACTGTTCCAAAGATTATTCTGACCAGCTTTTTTGAAACCATTGTTTGAAACTATAGTTTGGCCCAAACTGAGATTTTGAACAAAAATAACTGTTTGTGTAAAATTTCTCCAAACTGAGATTTTGTCTAAAATTGATTCTGAAACCAAGGTACCCAAACACACACAAGGTGAAAAAGCTTAATATTTATTTTAGATAAAAATATACTCATCTTGTCCTATTTATAAGTTATTTTTAAAATATTTCACACAGACAAAATTAACCATGCCATAAAATTCTACAACTTATAACGTTACTCTTATTTAATATATATTATATCTTATAAAAATAAATGATCATAAATAAAAGATAAAATAGTATATTTATATAAAAAAAAATTATCTGTTTTATAAATATGATTAAAATAAATTTTATTTATCTATTTTATAAATAGGACCAGACGAGTGTCATCTTATGAAACATGTATGAGTGATTAAAATAAGAAGGGGAGGGAGTAATGTATGAGTGATTAAAATAAGAAGGGGAGGGAGTATTAAATAAAACAAACAGAATATGAAAACAAACAAAAAATTGAAACATGGACATATATATATATATGCTTAATCATCGATCTCATGCAGGTAGGGATAAGTTATTATGTTTAGAAACCTGTTGGAAATAAGATGTTTTTACAACTCTTGACACAAATCTGCGTTAAGAATAGCATCACGTAGGATTAGGATTGGTCAATAATTACTTAGAAACATGTATTTGAGTAAGCTAATGCTTATAGAAAAAATTAACCAACTCATCAACACGATTATTCATAGACACATACTTTCACCTTTTGTTATTCTTCTAGGCTAGTTTGCAGAAATTTCGAGGAGATAGACATTTGAAAGTAAAAAAAGCAAACTATTATAGTTATCTTTATATAATATTGTGTTAAATTATATCTAATATTTTAAAGTTTTTTATAATATATTTAATATTTTAAAATATTTTTTAGATATATTTAATATTTTAAAATATTTTTTTATACTTGATATACTAAAAAATATTTTAAAATATTAGATATAATTAAAAAAATATTTTATAATATTAGAGATAATTGATATAATATTCCATAACATCCAGAAAATATTTGAGGGTGCTGTGCTATGCTAGATGCACGAAAACCATCGAATGTCTACCATTTCCTTGTCACCAAAAAAAAAAAAACAAGAATCATGATTCTGTGTGGAGCTCATAAAGTTTGAAGAGTGTCCAAGACAGAGGGAGGTCAATCAGACCTTCACTTCAATAATCAGTGACAGTACCAACCAAAGAACTCTCGGTGTCGTAAAAACCCTACCTGCAAAGAACGTCCCTTAAAGAAGAAGACATAGGTAATAAACAGTAGAAAAATCTGTCAGATCACAGTGAAAGAAACACAGAATAATAGTAGAGTGGCTGAGTGTCATATCTCAGGAACAAGAAGTGAATCAGAATAGGACTTAGGATGTATGTCTTTTGTAGTGTCCCACGTGGAGTATAGGGATGTGGTCTCGCACGTGGCCTCCATTTTTCCCTCTGTGGGTTTGCTTCACGCAACCTTCTTTCTCTTTCTTTTCCTTCTGTGTTTTACTTACTACTATTCTCCTTGTTTGTTTGGCTTGCGTGGCTTTAAAGTCTGAAACTTTGAAACCTTCCTCCCGTTTCTGTGTGCTGCTCACGAGTCTCTATTCAATTTCTTTTCGCTATATAACTTGGCTGTCCATCTCATACCTCATGACCCACCACCAAAAGACTATCAAAAGAGACAAAACTACATGCCAATTATCAATTTTGCATATATTATGTTAATTTTAAATAGGAACATATGCTCATATGATGATTTATTGAATCAAGTATCTAATTATTATCTATATATTTTTGTATAACCTTTGAACTATTATTTAGTAAACTAATTTAGATTGAGATTTTATGATCAATATTTATCTCTTCTTAAGAGTTTTTTCTTTTTAAACAATGTGAGATTTATATTTTAATTTTTTTATTTTATAGTTTAGCTAGTCCACCGTTATATCAAATACCTTTAGTTATTATGTATATATATAAATTAAATAAAAACTATAACAAATTATATTATTTATATTGTAAACGTAACTTCAAAAAATGCTAATTATTTATAAAGAAAAAAGGCATATGGAGATGTAGGAAACGAAATAAAATTCCTACCAAATCTATCTCCTCGTTTTTATTAAATTTGGACCCAGGTCTCTGGAAACAAAGATCTTTGAATAAACTCGATTTAAAGCATCATAACTATCAAATAATACGTCACGAGATAAAACAAATGTAGATATTACCTATGAAAAGAAATTTCCCTAACATCACCTCCCAACAAAAGCCCTGCTCTCTCTCTCTCTATATATATATATATATATAAACTACATATCAGCTCAGCTTCGTCTCTGAGTACCCCCAAACCAAAAACAAAGAAAAGCTTACTTGAACCCCAGTTCAAGGAAAAGTTCAAAAAGCCAATCACCAACCTCTTATTAATCTGTTGCAGGGGGGAGAGAGAGATAATGGATTATGGGTGTAGTAAGAATGATAACAATGGTTATGGTGGTGGTAGGGATGGTGATCGTGGTGGTCAGAGACCTTGTGGGGCGTGCAAGTTCCTGAGAAGAAAGTGCGTGAAGGGATGTGTATTTGCACCCTACTTCGACTCCGATCAAGGCACGGCTCACTTCGCGGCGGTGCACAGGGTGTTCGGAGCCAGCAACGCCGCCAAGCTTCTGCTGAGAATCCCTCCTCACCACCGTCTCGACGCCGTCCTCACTCTCTCCTACGAGGCTCTCTCTAGGGCTCGAGATCCCGTCTATGGCTGCGTCGCCCACATCTTCACCCTTCAACAACAGGTACCTTCTTAATCTTTTACATTAATTACGTACTTCATATCACTATAATTATTGCTTCAAATCTCTCTCTCTCTCTCTCTGTCTTATTCTTCTTGGCTTGGCTTTGATCATCAATTGTTAGTTAATTAAGCATAAATTAAATTAAAGGGGCTTGTTCTCTCCTGCTTTGGCCATTCATATTACTGGGTTTTGCTGCGTCTTAATTCTTAACAACTTAGCTTCTTATAGCTAATAATATGACCATGATTTGAAGAAATTCATTTGGACTCGCTCTCTCTCTCTGTTTTGATATCTTTTTTGGGTATATAACATAACTAAGAAAAATTGAGCTTGCAAAAATCTTCTCTTCATTCATTTGCTTCTACAGTAAATACTTTTGGCTTGTCATTCTCTGAGGGATTACCATTGCATTATCCGACTTTTATGGCCTAATTAATTAAGAAGTGATGAAACTGTATGTATCTGAATGTAACCAAAATGAATGAAGAAACCGTGATAATAAAGATAAAATTTAGGTTAAATTTCTTATAACCATAGCGTTGTCTACTAATATATACATGGCAATGCATCATTTTTTTTTTCATCTCATCATTTAATTCTAAATATATTAACAGTAATCTTATGTGATGATTTTGGCACAATGATTTAAGAAATTTTATCTATAAGAATGTACGATGAAACCCTAGAAGAAAGTGTATGAAAGTAAAGCTCAAGTTTTGAGACAATTGAAGAGCGAAAGTGTAGGAGACTCCTAATAGGTTGGTCAACGTTTTCACATGATGCACGACATTTATCTATGTATTACTGTTTGGTTTGACAATATTTGTCACCATTCTCTAAGAAAACTGACACTTGTCTATATATCTATGTATCCCTAGGTTTTGTCATTCCTAGGCTTCAAAAACTCTCCTTTTTATGGCATTATTTAACACTTCACTTCATTATCTATTTATGTAAGAAATCTTAAATTTGTAAATTTTAGCAAGAATTCAAAAAACTTGAAAATTACTAATATTTATTATTTTGTTTAAATAAAATGATTTTCACCCTTGCATTATCATATACAGGTTAGGAGATTGTGTTGTGCGGTTTTTGTAAATAGTTGATATTATATTGATAAATTGATAATAACAACGCAATTCTTTAGATATTATAATTTGGAGTACCCTTACTTATCGTATTATGATTTAAGATCCTTGTTAAATTTCTAATTTGTGACTTTTCTCCAAATTTTTCTTATAAATGTGATTTCAAAATTATCATTTTTTTGTTAGATATAATTTCTCCTTTTCATTTTTATAATAGTTTGTTTATGGATAGTCAATAAAAATAATTAAGTCAAATAATTGATGATTTTTTTGTCCTTAAGTCCATGTGGAGGATTTCCAAAATTTAAAACTTCTGAAAATGGAGCTAGTTTATTATTTAATATAATTAAAGTCGACACCAAAAATTTTATTAATTTATCAGTAGAAATCAGAAACTAGATTTGCTAAAAACATAGGGTGACTGAGATCGACTTGTCATTAAAAAAAAAATTAGGGTTCCGACAGATAAATATTTGCAAAATTCATGTTAGTTATCTTCAATTATTTAATAATATAATTTGAAAATTTTTATGAGAGAGAAGTGGCATATGCTAAATGGTTGTCTGAGTCTGACTATAGAGGTTTGCTTGCCGGAACTACCAAGCAACTTAAGTAGTTGCTCGAGAAATATTATAATTTTTGTAATTTGTAATTCGTAATTTTGACTTTCATCAACACTTCTATATATATATGTATATATATATATGCACAAATATACAGTACACTTATTATTTAGTTAATTTATTAATTAATCACCAAATATTAGGTCGCTATCTATTGTTTGTCCTTCTTCCGATAACATTATTTATGCTATTTCTTTATTTAAATTAGACAATATTGCCAGAAATCTTGTGGTACGCAATGCCATAACTACCCCTATTTTAAATAAACCTATAATTTATCTATCCAGTTTTAATTCCTTCCAAAGAAAATAGTAAGTGAAAAAAATAAACTTGTTTCTTTTTACGGAGTAGTGAATAAAGAAATTCATGAGGTATGGTATATATAAGAATCATTTTGCCTTAGATGAATAAGCTTGAAGGTTATTAGTGGATTTGCATATATAGTATATCTGAGTCTTAATATAAGATCTATTTAATTAATTTAAGTAAATTATAAAACTTAATTAAATTAGTATTTTATAACAATTGTATTAGTTTTTTTAAAATATCTATTTAATTATATGTATTTAAATTATCCTTAATATATGTAATTGTATTAAAAATATTTTGTAGGGAATTATAATTTTAAGATATAATAAATTAAAATTTTATATTTAAAATTAAAATAAACTTTCTACCACAAGCCAGAGGAAGTAGTAGATAAAGTTTGATATAAAAAATATAATCTTATGCTTGATTCCAAGACAAGAAGCTTGAGCTTATCTTTGGACATGCATTAAAGCATAATCTGTGCTATAGAAGGCCTGTTTGGATAAGATTTTGAAAAAGAGCTTATGGAAAAAAAGGGCTTATGGACAACTTATGGAAAAGGACTTTTGGATAAGTGTTTATGGAAAAAAAGTGGTTTTGAGTAAATAGGTGTTTGGATAGTTATTTTTAGAATGACTTTTTTATGGTGATAAATTACTAAAAAGGGTATGATTTGATTTAAAGTAAGAGAGAGGAGGGAGTTAGAGAAAAGAGAGGAGAGAGGAGAGAGGAGAGAGGGAAGAGAGGAGAAATGAGAGAGGGTGTAAGAAAAAGTAGGAGAGAGGAGAGAGTGTGTAAGAAAAAGTAGGGGTAAGATAGTAATTAGATAGTCTATAAGTGCTTTTACTGTTGAAAAAGCTATTTTAAATAGCTTATTCAAAACCATGGTTTTAAACCATGGTTTTGTCCAAAAGCACGTATGGATAAATAAGTCTGTTTTAAAATTTCCCCAAACCGAGGTTTAGGCCAAAAACCCTTTTAAAACCATGGTTAACCATGATTTGCAGCGTTTCCAAACACACCCAGAATAGAGTACATTCTAAAGTGCCATAATTGAGTCCCAAGCTTCTGCCAAGCTCAGCTATGGAGAATAATATATAGTAATTTAAAAGTTGCACGGTGCACTATGGGAGTATTATCTTCAATCTTGGGACCATAAATTGGTCAGATTTGCACCAATGGATTCCTTAGCTTTACTTCGGTATAATTCCATTATCTACTCTGTGATTAGGAAACAAAGTTCATAAATATCAGTTGAGTCATGGTTTTGAATAACTTGAACTCCTCAAAATTAATCATTAAAAATTATATACATCCAATCCGGTTGGATCCATCAAATTAGATTTAAATATGGTTGAGGTTAAAATGTGAGCATATGTTACGAAAATTCAACCAAGTTCAGTTGGTCATGAGCCGATGCACCAGTCTCTTGAATTGTCCTAGACAAATCAACTATATTAAATTTTATATTTTTTATCTACTTGTAATTAAAACATCATTATTTTGAGTAAGAAAAATAGCAATCCACATATTATATTTGTGTTTTAGTAACTCTATTTAATTGGATTAAGTATAAATTAATATATTTTTATTTAAATATTATTCTTTTCAGAATTATATATAAATATTTTTATATTTTAATTCAGTTATATTATTTTAATTATAATTAAATTGATTATAATTCGGGTTGAACCATTCACAATTGAATCAGTCTTGACCAATTTGATTTTCCATATCTAGACTGTGAGTGTATAATTTTGTACTATATTTTAATAAGTATTTTATGGGTAAAGTGGCAAAAAAAAAGAAAGAAAGAAAGAAAGGAGAAGTTATCTTATCATACCAACGTGAGAGCCATAAAGTTATGTTAGAACAAGATTTTAGCTATCTTGTATGATAAGTGAGAATTTTTTTTCTATGCACCCGGTTTTTTGGAGTTTTATCTTAATTATATTTGGATTCGACCCGTATCGCATATTTGGCTATGGTAAGTGAGTCTCCCAGAAATTTTTTGTATACGCCAAGGTTTAAATTTAAAATCTCATTTAAGTGATACTGAACTGTTTACTAATTCAGTTGATAAATAAGAATCTGTTTCTTCTTGTAATTAATGAGCTCGTAAGGCTATTAGAGATTCATCTAAAAATAATATTTGATTAAAATAATATTTTACTTTAAAGCTGTTAAAAAAATGTGTATTACATACATATTTGTAGAAGTAATATTAAAAATATGAAACTAGAATTCTTTGTTATTTCATGAGTGAAAAACTAATCTAAATTCAAGTATTGTTTGCGTGGCAGGTGATGAACTTGCAGGCTGAGTTAGCTTATGTGCAAGCTCGTCTTTCGACGTTGCAGTGTCTCCCGACGGCGGCGGAGGTTGCAACTCTTCCTCAGCCGGAAACCTCCTCGAACAATGAGTTTCCCTTCGATCCAACTAATTCACTTTATCAGTTCTCAACTTTCCTCAACCCTTGTGATCTTCAACACGATGGGGATCTTCAAGCTCTAGCCAGAGATTTTGTATCAAGGTAATTCAATTGCTCATTCTCATTAATTAATTAACAGATTTTTAGATATCTTTCAAAATTGATTTTTATAGAAATTGAAATGCAGAGTGAAAGAGGAGAAGAAAATAATCTAAATGAAACTTATCTTATATGACTCGATGGGGAGAGAGAGAGAGAAGGTGGAACAAAGCAAATCTGATTAACAAAGGATTTCACTTTCTTCACTTCTTTTTTTGGCTATCATGTGTAATGGAAATCTATATTATTATTATGCCTTTTTATTTGAATTATCTTACTTGTAATACTCATGGGCTATTATTGATAGTGATTTTGTTGCCTTCAATGTAAATAATTTTTGTCCATTAAATTATTGGGAAAAATATACCTTCCTTGTCCATTTAATTTATTTTATTGACCCACAAATATTTTAAATTAATTTTTTTTCCATCTGTAAGTAAAACAAATCCTTAGTAATTATTCCACCATCTCTATATTTATTTTTAATAGTATTCACTCACGGCCTATCTTCCTACAAAAAATAGAAATTCCACAGCAAGATTTGAACTCGTAGCCTCTTTAATTCTTTAGATGTTTTGGTGTCGTCGAGCTATTAAAGCTTTGGCCATCTTTAATTAGTCACTTTTAACTATTATACGACTTCTTTCTAGTAGTATATGCAGTAATATAAAACATATTATCATTAATAACATGGCCTACTTTTACATCAAAGAATAAAAAATTGAACGTTTATCAGATTAGAAAGACAAAAGAATTGCTCACTGATTTAATTATTTCACTTCAAGGAATTTAATTAATTTCATAAGGTATAAATGACACAAATTAAATTTCAAGACAAGTATCTAAAGTTTGATTTTGAAAAAAAAAATTATTCTGTGCCTTTTATATAATTTGTTCAATATACGCACACACTTGACATACTGATATTTTTTTCCTAATAAAGATAATTTTAGACATGACAAGGATCCTCTTTCAACTTTATCATCTTCCTTTCAGCAATTGGGCCTCATGGGCCTCCAGTGTAGCTATCGGACTTCAATTATACTGGAGGATTTTGGGCCATCTTTAAGTGTAAGTATTGGATGTAACTTTTCAACCCTGCCCTTCTTACCCATAGTTCGTAGATTCAACTAGCGAAAGGGTAAGACATATGACTATATAGAGTATTTTTGAACCCTAGGGAGTACCACTTTGTTGTGGTTCCAGTCACGACGCTTAGGGAGGATCATAACTCCTAGGTGCCTAGGTTTACATCTGAGGGTAATAGACGGCCCGCCCTGCTCGACATTAATATCACTTAGAAAAAAAAGAGATTTCGCTCTGCCCTTAGATCGTGGGTGAGCCCAACCCCTTTCCAAAAAATTTTATAACAAAAAAAAACACTACCCTTCTTGGGAAGTCTTCAGTTAGCATCCTAAATCATAAAATATTACTTATATTATACTTAATATAAGAACTAGTTAATTAATTTAAGTAATTTAAAAAAATTAATCAATTATAATTTATATAAAAAATTAGTTGATTAATTTAGGTAGATTAAAGAATATATATTATAATTTTATTTTGATTAGTTAGATTTGATCATAATTAATTAATTTATTTAATTTCTTTAATTTATGCAAAAAAGTTAACTAGGTCTTATATTAAAGATATAATAGAGTAATTTTTTCACATCTCACTGCAAATATTTGAAATTTGGTTTATCCCATGAGAGAGCTCATAGCACATATATTAGTTAAATTAATTATTTTTGATAGGCACATGTTTTTGTTTTAGTGTTTCTGTTTTTTGGGTTATTTCATGAGAGAGAACGTATATTTATATTTTATGATACTAACAAAAGTTAGATTTAATGAAAGTGAGTAGTCCCTCACAAAGCAACGAGTCAATGTTCGAATCTCTCTTTCCACACCTCCAGATATCTGGTGCCACATCGTCGGCCGCCCGGATCAACCTATTAAAAAAAACAGATGCCTCACAATTGAAGTTTGTTTGGAAGACTTAGGAAGAAAAGAAATAATAAGCAAGAACCAGGAGGCCCTTTTCCCGAGGAATCTCTTGCACCTATTTTTTTTTTATACTAGAGACTGAGAGAGTGTAAAAACTTAAAGTAAGAAAATACAAGTTATTGAGAAATTTAATTTTGTTCATTTTAAAATTACTAATTGGCATATTTGTATTAGATATATTTTAAATATAGTAGATTTAGATATATCTTTCTTTACAAATGTATTTACAACCCAATTAGCTTTTCTCAATGTGAATTGTAGTTTTAATTTTTATATTATGTTTCTGGAGTCCTCAATTTATTCAGATAATAAACTACTTCTTTACCTTATATTATTTTCCTCTAATATTTTAATAAGGTATTTAGCGTTTGATTTAAGAATATTTTTCTTAAATCATCTATCCCATATATTTTACAACCTCTTAAAAATAATCTACTCCTCGTATTCAATAACACTACTCACTTTATATATATAAAAAAAAAACACTACTGACTCCAATAAAATATGAAAATCTATAAATCTATTGCTCCTTTTTGGAGCGCCTTTCTTAACACTACTAATTAATTATTTCTTGAGAGGAATAATTAATTAGTGGTACCTAATATTAAACTTAATCTGACCCCTAAATCAAACGCCATTGAAACTGGCCACGAAAAGATGATTTTGAAGCATTTTATGTCTGCGTTAGCGTTACGTTAAGTCGTCCATTTCATATTTAATTGATTAGTGATCCTCGTTCATGAGCATCGTGTAAAATAGTACTGGGACAAAAAAAAATTAAGCCTGAAATTTTGCAACCAAATATAGTGATTCATTTTTGTGAAATTAATTTAAAAAATAAGTTTGAAATATCAAAATGTCTCATTGTCATCCATTTGAAAAGAAGTCTTCGAAGTTCGAAGTGGATGGATGGTCATTCAGTGAAGAAAGTTTGGGCCTTGGGCCCTTCCTATCACAAAAAAATGACTAACTACATGTGAGAAAACTACGGGAGTTTTAAAGATAAGACCTAATTATTAACTGGAGTTAATCTGAGTGATAAGTATTTTAGTATCGCTTAAGCGAGATTTTGAATTTAAGTCTTAGCGTATACAAAAAATTTCCGTTGGGAGACTCACCCACCAAAGTTAGGTGCGCGACGCGGGTCGGATCCGAATGTATTCGGAGCAAAGTTCCGGTGAATTTGGTGGACAACTAAAAAAAGAAGATAGGACCTAATTAACAAAATCTGATATAATTATAACAAAAAAAATTAATATAATTAATAAATGACTATATCTTTTAAACATAATATTTTAAAAATAAATCACGTTGTATATAAAAAAAATATTTTATTAAAAAAAATAAAATATATTTTAATAACCTCTATATTTTAAAAGAGTTAATCTAGGATACAACTTGGACTTTAAAAAAAATAGGATCCAATTAGCCAGGTTTGACCAGAAATGGGCGTGTGGTCCAGTTTGTTTGATGCATGGGAATCAGGGGTTAATCTAATCGGTCAAGATCTAGTGAATTGGTCACCAAACCGGAAAAATTAGCTAATTCATAAGGTTTGTTGAATTTTTTTAACTACAGAGACAAGTCTCGAAATGACGTCATTTTAGAATTCTTTTTTTTTCTTCCTCTTTTTAATTAAATAGTAATTAAGAAAAAAGTAAAAATAGAGCTCTACACATCTTCAGTCTTCAGTTCACTCTTCTGGGGGGAACCTCTCCCCTTCTGTGTCGCCGGTCGCCCCCTACCCTCACATTCCATTGCCATTTTTGTCATGGTTAGCCAGCGCCGCCGTGATTATCACGCTATATAAATTTTGATCTTGTGGACCCTTGGTTTTTAATATTTTGAAATTATTATGGTTAAACTCGAATATATTTAACGTTACCCACATTTGACTAAAGTCCACTGTTATTTATGAATCATTTATTAATGACATCTAAATATTGGCAGTAAAATTCAAATGTACCATGTTCACCAGAGGATAAGGTTTTGATCTCCCATGAATGTATCTACGACTATGACCCAATGGAGAATATTTGATCTTTCGACCCCACTAACTTTTATATTTTAACCACATCATACCCAAACTAAAATGTATTTGAGTATTTTCCCCACTAATGATATAGGTATGTCTCTAAAATTATTTTCAAAACATATTGTTTTATAATTTTTTTTAAAAACTAAACTAAATGGGCCGTTGGTATTATTTAGACTCTGTTTAAAAACTTTTTAAACTAAAGTTATAAAAAAATTTTTTTGTCTAAACTTTAATTTAGAAATTTTTTAAAATAAATAGTCATATTTGTCCAAAAGGGCTTTTAGACAAAATTAATATTTTAGATTAGCTATTGAGACTAATTTCTGAAATAGTAAAAGATCTTATAAACCGTTCAATTACTATTTTATCTTTAATTTTTCTTACAACCTCTCTCCTCTTTTTTTTCTCTTCATCACCCTCTCTACTCTCTCTTCTCCACTCTCTCTCCTCTCTCATTCCTCATATTTTTAATAAAATTATACTCTTTATCGTAATTTGTCAATAATAAAAATTCTTCTAATAATAACTATATAAACACTTATTTATTCAAAACTATTTTTTTTCTATAATCTTTTCTTTAAATTTTTTTTTTCAAAATCTGTTCAAAAATATAGTCTTTTCATAAATTATGTTTTAAAATTTTATCCAAACACATATTAATCCCAATTTTAACTTGAATGAAAACACTTTAATCCCACGGTACCAAATAGGGCCATAATGTTCTAATTTTACTAATCACTTGCATATTATATACTAATGAGATGTGATATATATATATATATGTATCAATAAACTAGACTAAAATTGTTTTGCAAAATATAAGTCACATACTTAATTAATTAATTAGTAATTTATTAGGAGAGAAGATTTTGATCTGGCACCCATATGAGCTAACAGAGGAATAATGAATGTGGTTAGTGACTGGAGCAGTGGCACGCGCCCATAAAGAGAAACTTTGGTCAACGTAAGACTCACAGCTTGCGGACAGATTCTCTTGTCCTCTCCTCCTTTCTCTAAATTCTCTCTCTGTTTTTTTTTAAATAGTAATATTTTAATTATTAATCAAATATGCAAAATAGTGGTTTGGTGTTTGATTAGTGAGCACACCACATGTACTTTGAGGCAAAACTTAATCCATTATTGTGCCTACTTCCATAGCGGGATTAGGACTTAGCCTCTCATCATTAATTCATCTCATCTCAAAATAACAACTCTTTAATAGGAAAAATCCATAAAAAAATTTATTTAAAATTTTTATTAATATACAAAATTTAAGGTTAAATATTAATATTTTTTATATATAAAAATATATCAGGTCTTCTTGACTAATAAAATTTATAAATAAAAAATTTTCATCGATTTTTCTATTAATAGGACTCATAATTTTGGATCAACATCATCCTATAAGTGTTAAAAAATAACAATGTTATCCCTAATAATTAAAAATATTAATAGTCGATATTAATTTTTTAATAGTTAATGTTAATTTTTTAATAATTAGGATAAATTTACACTTGTTTAAATTTTTTGGAACGATAGTTATTTAAGAAAGATTTATAGATACCTTTAGTTTGTATATAAAAAATTTTAGGGTAAAATTCGACCTTAACTCAAATAAGTATTATTCAACTCATATATAATTTTAATCATATTTCCTTATGAATGAGTATTTTTATTTTAAAGTGCATCATCTAATATGAATTACTTTTATATGATAATATGGTGGGAAATTGCAAAAAGAAAAGAGGATTAATACTATTCTTGAAGCATACTAAACCTTTGTAAAGCTTTTACATAAATGATGTCCTCCACCATCAAATCAAATATATAACCTCTTTAGTGGATTCCAATTACTTGTGTGTATTCATTGTGCTTAGCCAAAATTGGATTAGATTTGAAATTCTTTTATAGAAATTATTAAAAATGGAGGAAGCTAGAATGTATACTTCAAAAGGTTGAAAGAATGTCATTATTGTAAATATCTTCTCAATAATCACAGTGTTAATTATATAATTAGGGGAGGTTCCTAGCATTATTAGGCTGTTTTGATTTTTATAGTATTTTAGTTATCTTCAAATTTCAAACATGTTGATTTGGACGCTTTTGGTTGATCCTTTTCCAAATAGTAGTTGAAATTTGTTCTCCATTAAATGCATCTATTAAATTAATACCAACCAAGTTTGACCCCTTTACTCAACAATCTATTACCTTTTTAATTTTTTATTAATTTTAATTTTCTTTTTCCTTTTTGTTTATGAATGGTTATTAGACAACCACCAAATATGGCTCTAGATTTTGGTTGGTGTGTAGTGCTTGTGACCTAATCTTAGTGCTTTTATTTGGTTTATCAACTCATAAATCAAATTATTTTATCTCTCCCTCTCCCTCTCTCCCTCTCTCTTGTATATATCTGATACATATTTTTGCCAATATAAAATATTCAAATTATATCACCATTATTTTGATATTTTTCTTCTTTAAGGTATTCGGAAGTAAAAGAAATCATCTTTTATGTTTTAAATTTTATAAAAATTTAAGTTTTTTTATATAAATATTTGAGTTAAAATACAATAATATATATAAATAAAAATCACGGGGTATTATTCAATTGCTAATAATTTATTATTTATTAATGGGTAATTAATTATTTACAAAAATGGACATAGAAAATTTTCAAGATTATATTAATATTAAAAAAAAGAAAAATTGAGCATCTTGATGAGTAAATGGCACGAAAATGGGTTTAATTAATTTAAAATAATAAACATAAGGGTCATTTGGTTTGAATCTTAAAGAGGTTGTGGTCCATGGTCATTATAGTAGGGTTTGACTGGCATAGCATGTGGCCTTGCAATAGTAAGATGGAGTGAGAGTGAATCCATCTTCACTCTCTTATTTTCTTATATTTTATTTAAAATATTTACTATAAAATTCCTTCATTCTTAATTTGTTATAACTTTAAACTTAATGGTATGTTTTGTTGGAGGAAAATAGGACTAAGAAAATAAAAATATAAGTAAAATTTTTAACTCCTCTAGTTTAGTATGATAGAAGTCACTTTTATTTATATTTTTACTTCCCCTTTCCCGAGTTATTTTAGTTCTATTAGAAAAATTAAGAATTGAGATGATAGAAGTTGAAGTAAATTTTTTTAGACCATTGTACCTTAATTATAAAATTCTTGGACAATTTTAACTTTTTTCAATTTATAAAAAAATATTTTAGATTATTTTACTCTAAATTATAAAAAAATACATTAATTCAATATTTACTTATATCCTACTAAATAAATTTTTAAATTTTTTTAATATAATTTTATTTTTATTTTTATGTTTTTTTATAAAAAACTCTTTTATTCGTACTCTAAAATCTTCTAATATTATTTTTTTAAAATTTATTATTATTATTATTCAAATTTAAAAAATTGACAATTGAAGGTGGGAAAAAGACAAGGGCAGAAACCAAAATTTTGGAGTGTGAGAGGGCCTGGTGGGGCCCACAAAGAGTGTCTGAAAGCGGAAGCAAATGTAGGACAGATGTCACTCCTTTGTGCCCCTTCCTGTCCCACAAAGCACATACACTTTGGACTTTGGTCCTTTGGATCTCATTAGTTTTTCTTTTTTCAAACTTGATCCATTTTTTAAATAAAAAATATCTCTACTCAATATTTACATTACTAATAAATCAATAACAAAATTAATAGGCGTTAGTTTAAATAGATTTTTTTTTTATTAGTTACGCCCGAGATTTCGAGTTTAGATACTATATTAAAAATAAAAAGAGTACTATACACTATTAAAATCTTTAAAGTTATTTCATTAATGTAAATAATTCAAAGACTAGTATAACACGTCTTTCCAACGGTAGAGTGGAAGCAAGTTAAATCCTTTTCTTTTAATAAAGAATAGAAAACTATTTTTCAACTACTTATAATTTTTTTTATTTTTAACTAGTACCTATAATATACATTTAACCTTTACAATTAAATTATTAATTAACATAAAGTTGGTATAATAATATAATACGCCACTATATCATTCTTAGTGTCAAATTTAATTTTTAAAAAAGATATTTATACTAAAAAAATAATTATAAATTTTAAAATTATAATATTTAGTTAATATTATAAAAAAAAATCTTTAACAAGCCTTCAACGAATTCCCTAAAGGACAAGAGCTAAAGTAGATAACATAATAAATTAAAAGAATTAATTATATTAGAAAAAATATATATACTAAATTTAAAAATTAAAAAAATTTATATATGCCAAATGATTTTTCCTAAATAATATTATTTCTCAAAAATATATTTATAAATTTTATTATATATATTAATATATTAATTTCTTAAAATTATCAAAATATCATCATCATCGAATTTTTAAATTTAAAGACGTTTTTATTCCCTCATAATGAAAATCAGGTCCTTAAGCTTTTAATAATAATAATAATTCAAATTTGAATGCTTAAAGCCGTTTATTATAGACTATAAATACTGAATTTTTCCTGCCTTTTCCCCTTTTAAAATATATATATGGTGTTGCAAATAATGTTATCTAGTTAATAAAGAGATAATTTATAACTAATAAAGTGATAAATTTAAATATAGTTGTTGATATAATAATTTTTTTTGTATGATATTTATAAATACTTTTATAGGTATTTTTTTAAACTTTGTGGCATGCCATAGTTATAATAAATTTTGAGACTCAACTTACCTTAATTTTTTTAATAAAAAATAGTTTTTTAATATATAAAATTTCACAAAAATACTACTTTTAAATTTCAAAATTTTAAATAAAAAATTCGTATAAAAATATATTATTATTTGTTTATCAAATATAATTAATATTTATTAAAGCGTAAAAAATAAAAATGATATATGATTTTAAAATTTAAATAATATTTTTGTGAGATTTTTTTTAATACAGTTAGATAGATACTTTATAAAATATAACTAATATTATATAATATTATGAATTTACCGATTCTAGTTCACGTCCTTATCTATCACAAATTTATTTAAATTTATGATTTTCACAAACTTGATTATATTAGTATCAATCAATATGTTCATGTATAAATTTAATAAATTAAACCAATAGATGTTAGTTTTAGTTAAAAAAAATATATTTATTAAAGTATAATATTTTAAGTTTAAATTCGTGATAATTATAAAATATATTTAAAAAATTATTTTAATTTGAGTACAATAATAATTAAATTTGATCAAATCAAATAGTGATATAAAAAAAATTAATAAGTTAAATAAAATATGTTCTAGATACAATTTTTTAATTACAAATTATATATTTATTTTTAATAAATTATTTTAATATACTATGAATAAGTTGAGGATATTGTACGCCTTTAGAACAAATTCTTATGTACAAAAGTCTTCGATTTTGGGAAATCAATATATTTTAAAGATATGGTAATAATGATATCAAATAAAGCAAAGAAATTCCTTATAAACGAAATCAAAACCCCATGATTGTGTTTGATATATATTACGAAAGAAAAGAAAGGTTGAATGAAGATGCCCATTACATGCTTAATACGGAGTATTATTTTAAATTAATCTGTTGAAATGGGAAAGAGATTAACAATAATGATTTAGCTTTTGAAGATTGAAAATTTTATTTCGGCTGTCAAAGAAGAAAGAACATTGTGGGGACGTTGCGGCAGGCGCCAGATTCTAAATGTGACTATTAATCTAAACATATTCATTAATAAATGAATATATGTAACAAGTTGCTTCCCTAGAAAGTAAAAACCATCGATACTACAAGTTGTTGTTTTTCATTTCTAACCTATAAAATTATGCTGATTTTATTTAAACTAATACTAATTATAAACTCGGTTAAACTCAGTGAATTTACTTATTAAGTTTATTATTTTTATATTTATAATTTATAAAATGGTGTTAATTTATTCTTAAATTTATTTTAACTTTTGAATTTAATTATATTTAATGTTTTTTTATATAAATTTTATAGAAATTTCTCGATTGAATACAATGAATTATGAATGGCAATAGATTTAATTTTAATTATTTAGTTTTAAAATATATTTAAACTAAATTATTGACATTTTTTATTTTAATTATTTAATTATATATTTTTTAAATAACTATTTATTTATTTATTTTTATTCGATCAAGAGTATAATCTCTTTTGATCTGTAGAGCATAAATAGTTTTCGCATCTCCTAATAATTATGTTTCTTAAGATTTAAATTTATATTTTTTTGAGAGCGATGATGTCGCTTACTACTTTAACTAATAATTTATTAGCTTTAATAATTATTTATTGATAAATATATACTTTTATAAATTTATGATTAGAGTTTAGGTTATTGACATAAATTTATTTAAATTTGTGAATTTGATAACTTTATACTATTCATAATACAATACTCATTTTTTCCAATAACCTTGTTGATTTGTTGTAAAATGGTATGAAAATTCTATTATAAATAGAAGCTCGTTGATTCAATATTACTTTAGGAGAATAATGCATATCCCTGTAATTTTAAAAAACAAAAATAAAATAATATAGTACTCTAATAATGTATAATGCACGGAAAAACATATTTAGCTTTACTCTATTGTTTTTTTCCCACTCAATTAAGTAATGTTATGGATGTTCTCTAATAATTATTAATTAATAACTTTGTAAAAACATATCAACATAAATAAAATATGAAATCTATGATAAGTCATAAACTGCATTTTATTACTATATGAATATATTTCATAAGTTTTCACGATAATTAATGAGTAATTTTACTATAAATAAGCAAGAAGTAATGATTAATGAATTTTCCTTATCGCACTTTGTTTTTGAAATTTATGAGTAATACTAAAATAAAAAAAGCATAGGAAATAATTTTCATATAAAAGAAGGGAATTTGGTTCAAAATCAAATTTTAATTGGGAAAATTAGAATAAATGACTAATAATAGATAGTATTTATTGGGAAGGACTGTAAAAATTGTAATTATTTAAAATGACTAAATATTAAAAAAAAATTTATAATTACTAAATTGTCCTTATTAAAATTCTCTAAATTTTCTCACACATTCTATTTTTAAACTTAATATGAAATTTTAAATTACAATAAATTAAATAAAACTTATCTCAATGTTTACAATTTCCGTAGATATCAGTAAAAAAATAACATAAATATTATTCAATTTTATCAAAATTATAATTTTATTTTTAAAATTAACACAAATTTTAATTGAAAATAAAAATTACATAGCTTTAAAAAAAAGTTGAGATCTTTTATAATTTATTATATATGTTGAAGAAAGATTATATACATCTAAAAAGTTAAACCATCTATTTATAAATCATAAATTATAAATAATATGACTTATTTTTCACAACCTCATGATATCCATATTAATTTATTCATAATTTGACACGTTAAAATTTTAAATTGATATTGAGACCATATCAATTTTTTATTGATATATTATAATGTTATAAATGTATTTAGTTTTTTATTCTGATAAATAGAGTTTATTTTATATAAGATGATATAAATTAGGGAAAAACTTAACGAGATAGATAGATAAATATTTATGTTAATAATTAAATAATATATCAAAAATATGATTATGTGGATGTTAGTAATAGAAAATAAAATTTGGAAAAAAAAACTTCTTATGGATGATTTGGGGGATCTAATTTTGGTGAAAATAAAATTCATATTAGTTTTAAAATAAAATATAGGAAATAATGTAGGAGGTTTAAAAATTCATTTTACTTTTAAAAATAAAATATGAAAGAAAATATAGAGAGTTTAATAATAGGCAATTTAGCAATTGTAAATTTTTATTTTGATATTTAGTCTTTCTAAATATCATTGATTGTAGGTTTTTTATTCTAATTCTCCTATTTTAATTTTTGTCTCTGTCCTGGTGTCTGAATTTTTTTTTTTTTACCTCATGACATAAATTGGCAAAGATTGTATTTCAGCATAAAAATTAAAATTTCAGTAATACTTTACAAATTTTATCTTTTTGGGTAATAAAAAATAAATTATAATTTTATTGTGTAAAAAAATTCTTAAAATTTGAAAATAATCAAACGGAACATCGAATTAATAACAGCAGCAATAATAATAATAATTGATAATGCGATGAAACGTAACTTTAAATTTGTTGATGCAAGCGAAGCAGGCAATGACTTTGTGACTAAGATAATTATAAACTTTTTCTTTATATATAAATAACAATAATAAATATTAAATAAAAAATAAATAAATATTACATATCTCTTTCTTTCACGGGTGAGAGCGTACCTGCTCCAATGACTAATCCCCACTGTCACGTGCCACTGTATCCCATTCAGATTCTACTATGTAATAAAAAATTACTTTTTCTTTTTAAAAAAACTTTTTTGATATTATATTATATTCCTTAGATATGAATTATGCTAGATATTAAGACTTGAGAGTTAACATTTAATTTCGCACAAATATTAATTATTACTTTTATATATAGAGCCAAATAAAATATGAGAAAAAAATGATAATTATAAATAAGGGTTGGCTGTAGTAAAAATAAGAATTATAAATAGTCGTTTAAATATAGAATTTTGAATTTAAATATTTTTAAATATAAAAAATATATTTTAAAAAATATTTTTAATTAAATTTAATAATACTTAAATCTTACTCAATTTGATCATATAAAAAAAGCAATTTTTTTTTAAATATTTAAATAAAGTATAAGATAATTCGTATTATTTATGTCTTCTAAATAATGTTTCTATTATATTTTTTATATTAAAAATATTAATTTGAGTATTATCTTTAAAAATTTATAGAGAATTAGAAAAGGTGGTAATAAATGAGTCAACTGGCATTTTCATCAACAAAACGTGAAATTTCGGTTGAATTTAAATCAGAGTTGGAAGAAACATGAAGAAAAAGACGCATCTCACTGTAGTGGCATATCTGGTAATAAGTTAGGAAATGAAAGGTATATTGTAACAATAGATCTTTAATTTGGACAAAAAAGACAAGAAGTCAGCGCAACAGAAAGGTCGGCCGTCCAAGTCAGCTTTAAATAGAAAAACAATTAAATTGTGAAAAAGAAAAAGCCAGCACTTTCGTTCTCATGTCTTTTTATTTTTCATGCGAATTTACCGTATTACCCACCAATAAAAAAACCCTTTTTAAATTAAAAACCAGTTTTTATTTTAATATTTTAATTGTCCCTCCCGGACTTGAAAATTTTCTTAACCAAATTGTATTTATCTCGGATTGAGCAAATTAGTATTCAAATATAAATTCTAGATATGTATCTAAATACTTTATTACTCTTCCTCGTTTTCTCTTTGGTTTTTTCTCCCTGAGAAAATTTTTAATGCTCTGTGGTAACAAGTGATTGTTTCTTTTTTATTTTTTCTGCTTTCGGTTTTTTCCTCCTTTTCCTTTTCCCTTTTTTTCATCCCACAATTCAAGCAGCTTTGGAAAAATCAACAGGCCAACGGGTTTTTCACCTCTTGAAATTTGTGAGTTGTTTTCAATTTCTTCTGCAAATAGTTTTTTTCTCTCGCTCATTTTTCTCCCTTTTCTCTTTTTTCTCTCTCTGTTATTTTAAATCGGTTTGTATTTTCCCTGTGGTTTTGATAATAGTTTCTCTAATTTTCTGGGCTCGCTGGTTTAGTTTCTGGAAGCTGTGAAAAGAAATCTAAGTACTGGTTTACTGCTTAGAAGAAGCTTGCTGAAGTGTGGAATCACAGTGGCAGGTTATGATCTCTGCATTCTGAATATTTTCAGAAGCTTGATTTCCATGTTTTTTCCCGGAATATTTGGAGGTTCTTTTTTTGTCTTTAAAGTATTTTTGTTTTGAATTTTTTCCGATTTTATTAAATATTTACTGGCGTTTGGGTTTTCTATAGTTGAAGATGGAGGAGGGGAGGAGAGGGTAGCTACGAAGTAGATTTCTGGAAAAAATCTTTAATATTATTATTATTTTTCGTGATTCTGAAAGGCGTTTGGTAGTTTCTGATGCGTTTTGCCTGAGAGGAGCAGAAGAAGATTAGAGATAGTTGGTGTAATAAATGAGTTTATCTCAGCCCAAGATTTGAATGAACAAGTTGCGTGAAATTTGTTAATTTTTAATTATGTTTTCATATTTCAGTAAAAAAAAATAATTATGTTTTCTGAAACATCTCGTCATCCCTGTTATATTATACCTGTAATTTTTTTACATTTTAATTTTAAATTTTGGAGTTATTTTTCATATTTTGCCTCTAATGGCGGTTTTCGTTTTCCACTTCTGTTAATTGTACTGTGCTTCTCTGGGGAATTTCTGGCTCGGTATTTGAATAGCGATGAAACTGCCCGCTTTTCAGAGACGAGAACGAAGAGAAAACCAAGCTTTGATATAACAAAACTGCATTTCTGCGATGTAGCGCATAACTTCGAAATGGATTTTCGCTAGTTTAGTGACACAGTTCCTTCAACTCAAAATCGTTTCCTCTGTTCTATTCTTTCTTGGGCATCGTTGCGTCACTTTTCCCTTGTAGCAGCATTCTAAGAATGTTGAAGGCATTGATGGTTATCGAAAGCAAATTTGTAGTTTTCAATCACATTCTCTTCCGTTTTCTTTTCCTCCTAAATTCTGAATTTCTGATGTTGCAGATGCTCGTTTGATTCTATAAACTTCGAAGGGGGAAAATAAATTCTTATATCTATGGAAGCGAGAGAAGGAATTAGTTCAGGGGTTACGGTAATTGGAGCAGAAGCTCCATCAGCCTATCATATGGCACCAAGAACTGAAGCACCAAGCCAGAATCAAGTTCCTGAAGTACTAGCAACAGCACCAGCGGCACCAAATATTGGTGCCTCGCCAGTGAGTGTGGGAATGGATGGAACAGCAGTCAAGAAGAAACGAGGTAGACCAAGGAAGTATGGTCCCGACGGTTCTGTGGCCATGGCATTGTCACCTTTGCCAATTTCATCTTCAGCTCCACTTTCCAATGACTTCTCATCTGGGGGGAAGCGGGGCAAATCGGCAGGAATGGAGTACAAGAAACATAAGAAACTTGGATTGGATCATTTGGGTAATGTATCGTAGATACTTATAATTCTTTTGTTGCATTGCCTTCAATTAATTATATCAAAATAATGTGTGAAATATAGGTCACTGAGTTGTTTTCGTTTCGATGCAAACCCAAATTATTTAAAAGACTGTTTATAGTATTTCTCTGTTTCTGATAATCAAATTGCGTCTGACTTTGGGCTTACGTGCATTAAAATTCTGAGCTTTACTTGAATGCTTAGGAAAGTTCAACATTTAATTCTAAGTACCTTATTTGGCAGAGTTACTTGTGTGGATTTTGCGGATCAAAATGCATTTTATTAATTTGCAAGTATGGTGCTATTTCCATGAATGAAAGGGTGAAACCTTTGTGGTAGCAGTATAATTTTTTTCTTGGGTGTGAAACTTTTGTGGTAGCAGTATAATTTTTTTCTTGGGTCTTTCATTCTTTGCATATTTCTTCCTTTGTTTTTCTTAATCTTATTTTTGGGTATTAATTAAGATGCATATTAAGATGTATAATATTCTTGTAAGAGATTGAATGCTTGGAAGGTGAAACTTTTGTGGTTGCAGTATAATTTTTCTCGTGTCTTTCATTCTTTGCATGCTACTTCCTTTGTTTTTCTTAATCTTGTTTTTGGTATTAATTAAGATGCATATTAAGATGTATAATATTCTCGTAAGAGATTGAATGCTTGTGAAGAAAGACATGATGCGATACAACCACTAACGTCACTAGCTGGCTTAACATGGTTAATTATCTAGCTTATTCTATTGTGGTCTCTTGAGTGTTGTTTTGTCTAGAAGTTAAGTCAAAAAATGTAGAGACTTGTAGATTGTATTAATGTGATGATAATTGCTTACTGGGAGGACGATATGGTGGTGAGTGGCAGCTAACTGCGGCTATGGAGCACATACACTTAAAAACATGAACTCTGTTCATGTTTGACGATGCTGGACGCATATATTGGACACGATGTGACATTTCAAATTACATATAGATACTGTAAATTCTGTTGTCTTGCCATGTTCATGTTAGTATCCATGCTTGAGGAATTAATTTCATGATAATATTTGATGGGATTATTGTCAATGACCATTAGAACCGGAAATAATCTCTGTTTTTTACTCCAGATTTGAAATGGTATGAAAACTAAATATAAGTGATGGGTAGATCTAATTAATTGTAAATAATTGCTAAAAAGAAAAGAAGATATAACCAAAAAGTTCTACCAGGAAACGAACTTTATATTAACTATGTAATATTGTGAGGTTTGTTTTCCATGTGACTAGATCAAAGATTTTCTTAGCATAAGAAGTCACATGCACTTGCATCATCAAAGGTACTGGGGGTTGAAAATTAGTTTTTCCTGGATTACTGAGACATGACTTGGATTGATGTTGCTTGCTGTGGAATATTCTTCTTATCAATCTACAGTAAAGTATCTACTGTGCTGAACATTTCAAAACGCACTGCTTGACTGATAGATTTACAAAATGATCAATGCACTAATCAATCTTTGTTTTAAATTTCTTAAATCTACCCATGGGCTAAGGCATATGTTTCTTAGGAGAAAGACATGAATGCTCCTTGTAGCTATTATAAATTTTACTCAGTTCTGTTAACCTAAATTGTTATGTTTGTAGGTGATTTGAATGCCTGCTCACTTGGAACAAACTTCATGCCTCATATAATCACAGTCAACACAGGCGAGGTATGCATGTCTGGAGTTGGGTTTTGGGAGGGAGAGGGGGTGGGGTTCTTTAGCTTCTTTTATTGCATATTATTTTGATTTCAAATTCATCTGCATTGATTTTTGGTTAAACTTACTTTCAAGGGCTCATAATATATAGATATGTATGTGTTTCAATCTTCTACATATCTACGCTTTTTGCATTCACTGGCTAAGTTCAAAATAAGCATTGTGTACGGGATTGCCTTCTCGATTGTTGGAGGGTAAGGTTTGCTGACAAACAATAGCTATAGCTTGCCTTCTCTACCACGTCAAAGAAATATGTTTTCTTTTATTTGTCTATTTATCTATTGTTTATTGTTTATTTAGAATCTGATGAAAGAGGCATTCAAATTTATTTATTTTCCGTATCTCTATTTCAATATTTTCATGTTGAAACGGGCATTAATAGACAGTCATATATATTGATGCTATCCCGTTTTTATTTCTAGAAAGGCATGTAATTCCATCACACATGTTAAGGCACTGTAAATGCAAGTTGCATATAGATGTATAGAGCAATTATCGACTAGAGAAGGCAGGTTCTACCTCTTCTATGTCTTTTAATATAAATATTGGGCTCAAGTATATGTTCTGACAGATATAAAATGGGTGTGTCTTTCGCATTCCAGATATTCTTGGGAACACAGGACATCCTTTTATATAATTCCTGAAGCTTTATCATGTTCAAGTTCTTTTTATGTTTAATGATACACAAGTTGGATTAACATTTATCTATCCTTTGCCTGTATTCGAGTTGTTCTCATGAAGCTGCTTTATACTTTGATGTAGCTATTAATTAGAAATACTTTGTACAGGGGAAAAACTGTTTTTTTTCCCATAATGCTAATTATTTATGGCTATGATATGATTGATTAATTTAATTCTGCTTTCTCTTTGATTCATGCAGGATATTACAATGAAGGTTATATCTTTTTCTCAACAAGGACCCCGGGCTATATGCATCCTCTCTGCTACTGGTGTGATTTCTAATGTTACACTACGTCAGCCTGATTCTTCAGGGGGTACTTTGACGTATGAGGTACGGCAGTAAATCATATCATTATATAAATGTCAATGCAATTCTAATTGGATGAGTGGCAGTTTCCGATTTGTTTAATTTTTTTTCTTATACACACAGACACAAACCAATATTTCTTGACATGTTTGAAACTTCTCTTGCTTGTATTAATTGCGTTTGCATAAGTAATGTAAATGTTAATGATTCTAAATTAACTACATAAATGAATGTAATTTAGGGGAAGTCAATTATGAAATTATAAAATTTGTCATTAGCACTGTAAAAGTGAGAAGTTATTAATGAACTCTTAAATTTATGTCAACGTTGTTTTGCAAGCAGTTCTATTTAGTAAATAACTTATGGAGTTCTGAATTTTGCGGTCATTGGTATGGTATGAAGTTGTATTCGTAGATCCGGTGGATGAAATCTATTTGTTATAAAGTTTATGATGTTGTCAAATGATGCAATTTATGTTGTTCTCTCTCTACTCTATCTGGTCAGAGTGTAATGCAAGCATCTTCAACTGTGTTTCTATGCCGTTGCTTATTTAATTATAATTCGGTAGTGGTTATAACCTCTGTGTGTCTGTACTTAGTCGTTTTATGGGGGCTTCCCTGTCTTGTATGCAGAGAGACTGGACAGCTTCACTGTCCTCGTATTTTCCCTTACCACTGAGCCAAAACAAGAGTATCTCCCATTATAATGGTAGTTTGCATAAAAAAAAAAAGATGCTGGGAGCATATAAGGATGATTTAGGGTAGCGATTTACAAAAGGAAAGCATCTACAACTTCACTTAGTTTAAGTCGTTTTTGGGATCAAAATTTGTTCATTATTTTTTTTTTTAAATGAAAAGCCTAAAATTTTGAACTGAGGATCAAGTGGGAAGGATGGAACTTAAGCTTGAGCTATGTTTTATGTTTAAGGATGGGGGGATATTACTTAGTTTAAGAAGATTTGATGATGTATATATTTTGCTGTAGACATGAGCAATAAAACCTAAAATCTGGGTGTGCAATTATGTTTTGTCTGCTGGTACTTGATATTAAAGTTCACATGACTTGCCAAGTGTACATTTTATAACATATTGGTAATCTATGCATGATTGATGGATGCATAGATGGCTCAAAGTCCTGAAAACATAAATTTTCTTCTAGGGTCGCTTTGAGATACTATCACTGTCTGGATCATTCATGCCTACTGAGAACCAAGGAACAAGAAGCAGGTCAGGTGGAATGAGCGTCTCTTTGGCAAGCCCTGACGGTCGAGTTGTAGGCGGTGGAGTTGCTGGTCTTCTTATTGCTGCCAGTCCTGTGCAGGTAAATACACTCTTCTCTTTGTAATGGGAAAAAGGGAGGGGTTTCAACAGTTTCACCTTAGGTTCTGTTGTTTCTTGAGCATGTTTCTATCATTTCTAGGGCTTGTTTGGGTGGTAAGATTGTGTTTAAAATCGTCGTTGTAGCAAAATTGAAAATGATAAAACAGACTAAATAATATTATCTCAAGTATATAGACCCTCTTAATAAGACCTCTTCTGTAGGCTTAAGATTGGCTCGGTTTGGCCCTGTATACTGTAATTTTTTTCCCTAAGCATGAAAAAGATAAAATATATCGTATAGCGTATATTGTTTTCCTTGTAAGTGAATCATATTTCTTTGTCAAGATGACTGATCATTTAGATGGCTTTTGCTTATACCAGGTGGTGGTGGGAAGTTTTCTACCAGGCAATCATCAAGACCCGAAACCAAAGAAGTCCAAATCTGACTATGCGCCACCGGCTAGTATTACCCCGCCACCCGTCCCCGTTTCTACTGCACCACCCTCAACTAATGCTGAAAAAGAAGATGGCTTGGGTGGCGGTGGACATGTCCTGCAAAATTCTGGAGACCTGAATTCCAACATGACATCTCCTTCAGCATTCCGACGAGAAAACTGGGTGAACATGCACTCTATGCCAGATTTGAGACAGTCGGCTACGGACATTAACATCTCCCTGCCAGATAGTTAAAGAAGATGATGATGATTAAGATTGTTGCTGACAACAAACAGAAATATTCATGACTGTGCTGTTTAGTTTTATGTTTTCTAGTGTTGTTTTTTTTTATGTTATCATCTTAGATTGGTTTCAGAATATCAGACCTATGTTTTCTATCTGAGCATAGGAGGTTAGTAGTTTGACAGGTTAGTGACTTCGCAGGTTTAGGGTTTATGATGTTTTTTCTTCTTGTCAGGTAGAGTATATCTCAAATTTTCCGGCTGATTTAGGTAGAAAAGCTGCAGCATGCATGCAGTAATCGAGTAAGATATATTTCGGATGTAATGACAGCTTTGTTTGCCTATTTATGACTTGATTTGTTGGTTTAACTCTTTAATTTCTCGATTTGACTTGTTATTTATGCTTTTGATATTGTTTATACCAGAATCTCCGAATCTGGGAAATAATCGCATTATAAATACATATATTGGTCGAGTGTGTATATGCACACATTTCAAAACGCATAGTACTTACGTGCATGGTGTGTGAAGTGTACGATAGGTCAATGCTTGCCATGCGAATTGAGAACTAAGCCAAAATAATGTTGACTTAGCCTAAATAATGTTAGATAGCCAAAATAATGTTAGATGCGTTTTATCTCGTATGTTGCAAAATTGAGAACTCAGCCTTTTTGTTTTTCCTTTCTAGCGTAACCCAACATTGAAAATTTTTGTTATTATGTCTTTACTAGTTCTAAAATTATTTTTTAAATTTAAAGATTGATATCCACTCTAAATTAAATTAATTTTCATTTATTTATTTTTAGTTTTTTTTTTCACCCCAAATCAACCTATTAACAAATATAATGAAGTTATTAGTTATTAATGCATATATATAATTCTTCAAGTTTTTGCCTGTTGGCTAAATGTCTAAATCTTTAAATCATATTCAGTTCTTTTTTCTTAAAAGAATAAAAAAATATTTTAGTTTAAAAATATATTTTTGATCTCTTAACTTATATTTTTCATCTTTATCTCTTACTTTATTTTTTTAATATGTTCCCTTAAACAATTTTTTTAAAGATTATTTTCATCTCTTAACTACATAGTTTCAATGTATTCTTTAATTTATTTGAGTTTTCTAATTTCCATCCCTAATTATTACCTTATCTAATTATTTTTCTGGACAATCTATGTAACAATTATTTGTTAGATATTTTAATCTAATCATGCTATATGAGAAGTATTTTTATTTTTAAAATTTAATTATTAATTGATAAAAAATAAATTTAAGGGATAGAACGGAAATAAAAAATTTAATTAAAAGACCGAAGTAAAATTTAAAGTAAAGTGGTGGGTTCTAGATTTAAATGCCTAATCAAAACAAACAGTGGATCCCCATCAAATGGAGGTTTGGGCCCGCCATAGGCCCATTCGCAGATGCTTGGGGATGGACTCAGATGATTATGTTTTTGCATATGTGGCGATTGACTAAGCTAAATAGCTAATGGACATTGTTGATGACATGGCCAGTGATGTGGCTGCCGAGTAGGATGATGAGTAGGAGGACTAAGGGATGACATGGAGGGTGATGTGGTGGCTGAGTCGTCCTATGACTATGCCTAGGTGATGATGGCATTGATGATGAGATGGCAATTACGTTGACCAATGACTAGGCCTAGTTGATGACATGTTAAGTGATGTGGCATATGAGTCAGCAAATCACTAGGATTTTCTGATGACATAATTGATGGTGTGGCTGTTAAGATAGCTCATGATTAGGATTAGGTGATGATGTGTTGTCGATATGGCTACTGTCATCGGATGACTAGGATAAAGTGATGACATAGTTGGACATATGGCAATTGAGTCAACTAATGGCTAGAACTAGGTGATGATGTGATGTGGTGACTAAGTGGTGTGATGACTTGGATAAAGTGCTAACATGGCCGATGAGGGGTTGAACTGACTGATAACTAGGATTTGATAAAAAATATTTTAATATTTTAAAAAAGTTAATGCTATTTTTAGTTCTTAGTCTTTATTTTAGTTTTAATATTTGAAACGTTATTTTTGGTCCCTCAAAGGTTAGTCTGTTGAAACTGTTGGTCTTGTAGTTTGAGAAGGATATGGAGTTTGGGGTCAATGGTGTCAAGTCTGCTTCTGTGACTTTAACTCAGTAAATTTTGCTTATGTGGAGTGCTGAGGTGGAAGCTGACATAATAAAATAGCTGATTGCGCATGCGGTGTCGTTTAACTAATAACAGATAAGCCAGGGGAAGACGACCCCTCTGTACTTAGTACTGCGACTCTGCTCTGTCTTCACCCCTTCATTTCTATTTCTCTCAGCTCCAACTTCCTCTCTTCTTCCGCCGCCACGGTCAGTCTTCGCACCGCCACCATCGCAAGTATCGGCCACGAAGGTAATGTCAACTCATGTTGCTTTAGCTTTTCTGCGACTTTTCTCTCTGGCTCAGATTATTCAATTATTCTCGCTCTCCCTCAATTATTATTTTTTCATTTTTCTGCTATGATTGTGAATTTCGTTAGAAATAGAGTGTACCGGAGGAATTTTCGTTGCTTGAATACGCATAAATGTATGGGCTTCGCTTGCGAAGATGGTCTTTAGCTCCCTTTATGTACCTTTGGGTGTTAGTTATTAGTTATCAGTGGTAATTTTTCTTATCTCGGTGGTCAACTGATTCGTTTCACCTCCACGTGTCATTTTCTTTCTTTCCAAGTATTTCCTTCCTCAGGTGTTTGCATTTTGAATTGACAAGAGCTATACTTGCCTTCTTTGAAACTCGAAAGTTACGTTAACAATCAATTATTAAAAGAATCTTGGTCATCATTCTTTCATTGGTACTTTTGAAATTTTGATTTTGATGCCGTGTATAGGACCATATAAATCCACTTCTTATTAAATACTTTATTTTTAATTATCTCTTTACAGGTAAATTTTCTTTGGCTCCGATAAAATATGGCTAGATGGGATGCAATTCTTTCTCTTCCAGTACAAAATCCTCCTACATTGGAGTTTTCTTCTGTTGATCTAGTATGGTCAAAAGTTGAAGGTTGGCATGATAAATTAGATAGAGTAGCTTTAATCCCATTTGCTAGAGTTGACGATTTCGTTCGGGGTGAATCCTCCAACAAAGATTGTCCAACACGATTTCATGTCGAAGCCAGGCGTCGGAGGCCTCCATCAATGCCTTGCAAGCCAAAGGTTGATGGCATACTAGAGTATATTCTGTACGTTGCAAAATTCTTTGTTAAACAACTCTTAGTTGGTGCTTCGTCTACACTATCCTGTGTGTTTAGAAATTAATCTTATGTGGTGTGTAGGTATTGGTGTTCCTTTGGTCCTGATGACCACAGGAAGGGTGGCATTGTAAGGCCCAGTCGGAGTACTTATGTCCCAAAGAAAAAAAATGCTGGTCGACCAAACACTAAGAGGGGCTGCACATGTCACTTTATTGTGAAACGCCTGATAGCTGAACCGTCGGTCGCCCTTATCATTTTTAATGATGATAAGCATGTGGATAAAAAGGGGTTGCCATGCCATGGTCCTCAGGATAAGATGGCTGCTGGAACACGTGCTATGTTTGCTCCATACATCTCAGAAGATCTTAGACTTCGTGTATTATCTCTTCTATATGTTGGTGTCTCTGTGGAGACTATTATGCAGAGGCACAATGAAACAGTGGAGAGACAAGGTGGTCCATCTAACCGTGATGACCTTTTAACCCATCGTTATGTTCGACGGCAAGAGCGGGCAATACGCCGGTCTACATATGAACTAGATCCTGATGATGCTGTCAGTATCAGCATGTGGGTTGAAAGCCACCAGAATCATGTATTCTTTTATGAAGATTTCTCTGATTCAGACCCTTTCACTTTAGGCATTCAAACTGAGTGGCAGTTGCAACAAATGATTAGATTTGGAAACTGCAGTCTCCTTATCTCAGATTCAAAAGTTGGTACAAACAAATTGAAGGTTTGTTGGCTTCTGTTCTTTGATTTGAATTAATGAAAATCTTGAAACATTTTATCATAATTATTAGTCTTACAGAAACTAACTGGAAGCACATTTTCAAATTCATCCAGTACCCCATTCACAGTCTTCTAGTATTCAACTCTGACAAGAAGGCCATACCAGTGGCTTGGGTAATAACACCAAGATTTTCAAGTTTTGATTCACATAGATGGATGAGAGCCCTCTATAATAGAGTCCATACTAAAGATCCTACGTGGAAGTTGGCTGGCTTTATAGTAGATGATCCTCTGTATGATGTCCTTGCAATCAGGTTGGCTGTGTTTATATATACTTTTT
Source organism: Leucaena leucocephala (assembly GCA_037074615.1). NCBI lineage: Eukaryota > Viridiplantae > Streptophyta > Magnoliopsida > Fabales > Fabaceae > Leucaena > Leucaena leucocephala. The sequence goes on along the minus strand of CM073555.1, from coordinate 16,450,234 downwards.
TTCAAATTTTCTGCTAATATGCAGATTTAAACTTCCAAATAGTAGAAGATAAATTCTAGTTTCTGTTTGAAATTTTGCAATGTTAAGGAGAGAAGAAATTTATTGATAATTGATGCCTGCTTATAAATATTAGATAGTTTGGAATGCACTGCAAAAAACTTGTGACTACTGCTGCATACAGCTGTATTTGAATTTTGTCATTGGGTAACAGGTGTAGATGCTCCTGTTTTCACTGTTGCCAATCATGGCGCCAGTGCTTCATGTGTTCTTTTTTCTCTTGAACCAAAAATTGATTCTTTTCAGCTTCGTTTTTGAAGTTTCAATAATAAGAATTTAACTTATATGTATAGGTTACTAGGACTAGAAAATGAGTGAAATGAACTGTAACTATGACTTAGTCCTTTTGTCCTAGTCAAGAGACGTGTTCCAGATGATTTAGATTTATGTTTATGCTAATGCTGATGACCAATTCACACATGAAACTGTGGATTTGAAGCCGTTTCATTAAAATTCAAATATGCTGATGACTAATACAAGTTTAAAGAGTTTTTTTTTTCCCATCATCAAAGTTTGAGTTGAGTATCTATCTTTTCTATATGTTTCTCAGGGATGTTTTTCAGTGTTCAGTATTGATAAGCTTCTGGAGGATTCGTCATGCATTGCATAAAAGCATTATGAAGAAGTGTTTGGACACTGGGATGCAAGCTGAACTATCAAGATGCCTTGGACTGATAGTGGACAAAATATGCCGGGGACAGGGAACCATGTCCCTCTTTGAGGATTTTATGGAAGATTTTGTTGATGAATCAGATTTTATGGATTATTTTAAGGCTACCTGGTATCCCAGGATAGGTTGGTGATTTTATGTGGCTAGCAGAATATCATTTTTTTGACTGTGGAATATCTATTGTTCAACAATGATTTTGAATTTTTGACAGGGAGAAAGTTGTACTAATAATGATAGATGTGGCAATAATGTTGATGAATAATCTTTATAACAGATAATAATAGCTAGTGCCCAGAATTAGTTTTCCAAAATTGACTATAACCTTTGAATATTGTGAACCTGGAGTTTGAAATTTATGGTTATGCTATAATTATTCTTTACCTGGTGTTAGTGTGGATTAAATCCATAAACTTAAAAAATTCTGGACTTTTAAATTATCTCTCAGTTCTGGCCAAAAAATTTGGGAAAACCCTATTCCATATGGCTCTTGCTGTTACTTTGTGCATTAAGACATTACTTCTTGGTAACTAGGGAGAATTGGTCTGCCAATTTAGTGGCTCTCATCTGATGACTAAGATCATTTTTATTTTAGAAGAAAAGCTGTATGACTTTGATATTACTTTAAGCTGTATTATGATGTTTTTGGCATGTCTGACCCAGGGAGGTGGACCAATGCACTAAAAACGCTTCCTCTTGCCAGCCAGGAGACTTGTGCAGCAATAGAATTTTACCACAACCAACTGAAGATTAGACTGTTGAATGAGAACGGTGTCAGTGTTTATCAGCGTGCTGATTGGTTGGTTGACAAGCTAGGTACCAAAGTTCATTCTTACTTTTGGCTTGATGAATATACTGGAAAAGATGATTTTGCCCGATATTGGAAAAATGAATGGGCGAGTGGTTTAACATCATGGCGCAAAACACTGAAGATACCAGATTCTGATGTCGTCATGGAAGATGGGTGTGCTAAGGTTATCGATAAACTCGATCAAGATAAAGTTTATGTTGTCTGGAATCCTGGTTCTATGTTTGGAATTTGTAATTGTAATTGGGCACACGAAGGCAACCTTTGTGAACACATCCTAAAAGTTATTAGCATCTGTCGAAAGAGAAGGTCCATTCTTCCATCTGTCAGTTTATTTCAGTACCACCAGGCGTTAATTACCATGCTGCACTGCCCACCCCATGATTCTTTGATTCGTGATCATGCCGTGTCATTGGCAGTTTCTGTTCAGAAGCAATTAAATGCACTGCTTGATTCAGAAAGCCGCCAGAATGTTGCGGATCCTAGTGAGAAACAGACCATTGATTACACCAATCAGCAAAAATCCAGTTTAGAAACATTGCTGGGTCGTCGGACACGGCATAGAAACGATGATTCATCTCGTGAAGGTGACAGTTCTGCATACGGAAGTGAAGCTCCTGGATTACTATATGGCGGTTTAGACGATCAGGTGTTACCGGCTGACATGGATGTTGACCCGTCGTCGATTTGTGTTTCACCAATCCCACCAGGTTTGGACTCTGTTGATGAGGGTTTTGAGTAACGTAGACAGAGAGGGCTCTGACTCCTACAGGGAGGGAGAAGTCTTCTTCCAAAAATGGTGCCTTTGGTGCATCACCACCAACTGAGACTTTGAAGCAGAATACTGTCAATGGTATGTCTGACACCGTGGATTCTGATATTCACTTGAACAACAGATCCCATATGATTAATGTGGTTGAAAATGAAAACCCAGAGAACATGGATGTTTATATGAGATCAAATAATACATGACCATTCATTTAGCATGAGGAGTTTCTGTTTTGAGACTAATGCATTTAAATTTGGAAAAACATAAGTACGGTTTTTCAGGTGTTTTATTATCAAAAATTTCAATTAAAACATAACTAAATGATTTTTTTTTTACAGCATTGCATGATTGAATTTTTTGAAAGACATTTGTGTCAACTAGATCAATGCGTGAACCTTAAAAAAATTAGAACTGGTAAAAATTGATAAAAATAAGTTAAAATTAAAATATATTAGTTTAATTACTATTAATTTAATACGAACTTATTGTATATTTTCCAATCAAACTAGAATAGATGATTTTTTCTCAAAATTTTAAAATATTAATTTTGGCGGGAAAAACACCTTGAATATAGTGAGTCCTTAATTTTTTTTTCATAATACTAGATATACATATAATATTTAAACTAGTATTTTTATCCTTTTGATGATTGTTGGCAATTGAGAAACAGTAAATTTTTAATTGGCAGACAATTTCATGACAAACATTCTAGAAAGTCACTTAAATATTGTCAATTAAACATTTAAAATCTCCAACAGTCCAACATTCACGAGTTGAAATATCCACATATTGTCCAGACAATACCCGAATTGGCTGGAATTTACAAGGGAAGGAGAGAAAGTGAGAAACAAAGAATTACGCCAGCATGTTTTTACTGTCAAAGCTTTGTTTAATCTTTTGCAGTTCAATACAAGAGATATTCAAGGCTATGAATTTTATTTTTTAAGAAAAACAAAGAAACAATAACTGTGCTTCTAAATTAAATTTGATTGCAGTTATCATTGCTTAAATTTTCTGCACAAGGTTGTTGTCATAATGTGTCTTGAGATGCCCATCCTTTCTTCTCCAACTCTTGTCGCAATGCCTGTTATTATCAACCCATCAAAATTGATTCTTTCATCAAACATACCAATATTGCATGCAAGCAGAGCAAGAACACAAAAACAAAGTGAAGCTATGCTTGCTTATGAGTTATTTGGATTATCGTTACTAAAAGTGATTTTTATCTCAACTGACTTTTACAAACTAAAGTTGGGGTAGAAGTTACATAATATAATGTGATTTATTTTTGTATAAGCTACTATAAAAAGTGAATTTTAGAAGATTCAAATGTGAAGAAAAACCAAAAGCTAAAAAACTTTAAAGTAATTTTTGAGCAAAAAATCAGTTGCCCCTAAAATCATGTCAAACATTATATGTTGAGCTAAATTGGCTTTTCACAGCAGAAAAGTCAGTCCAAACAAGCACTTATATGTTACCTTGATTCTCTTTCTATTTGCATCAAAATCAAAGTTTCCCACTCTTGACGCAGACCGATACTCCACAATTGAGTTCTTGCCAGGTCTGAACCAGAACTCAACATCATCCACAAACTGATACAACACAACACAATGATCAATGAATCAGATGGGCTGGTTTTGCCATGGTGTTACTAATGTCTATGAACAAACTTATGAAAATCTTTTAACATACCCCAATGATTGGGCATTGGTACTCCACGCGAATATAGTCTTCTTTTCTTTCTGCTATTCTTGGTGTAAATCTGTCAGGTTGAGTTGTTTCTATCTGTAAAATTAGCCAGAAATGAGACCCCATCAAGCTTTACTTCAAAGAGGAAGAGATAGTAGAAATTTGATTGTCAACAGAAAACTGTCTTAGTAGCAGCGCTACTAGCGACACTTGGATGATGCCCCGTGCTCGAACCCAGCATTGACATGTTTGTGTATGAGTGTGCTTAAATTGATTTTATTAAAAAAAAAGTAGAAATTTGATTATTCCAAAGATATTCCTAGTGGGAAGACTCTTCTGGGTAATTTGGATTTACCACGTCTATCAGTTCTTCTATTGCTTCTTCTCTGCTCACAGGCTTTTTCCTACCTTCAGCGTTATAGCTCCTGTAAAAGTCAGGAATATAATCATATGTAATTTTAATATTCATATGCTTAGAAACACTGACACAAACAAGAATATAATTATATGTAATACCCAGATTTTGTCTTTATTACATCTATAATTTTATATCATGTTTTTATGTCTCTTTGAATATGCTATAGTCCAATAATGGTTAGGATTAGTTGGTACATTAATTAAATAACAAAAATTGAGAAAAAACACTAATTATAATTTATGAATAGTACCTTCCTCATATATTTTATATTTTATAGGGAAAATTGCTAAAAAAATCCATCCGTATAAAATTTATTGCCCAAAAACACTTAAGGACCCAGGTCCTTAAGTAGATATAACTCATTTTAAGCAACGTATAACTCTCTTCAACTAAGTATAATATATCTTTAGTTATGTGCAAATATCTTCTATTTTGCTCATGATTAAAGATAAATTATACATAGATGAACAAGAGTTACACTTAGCTCCTTAAACAAATTTTTAAGGTACTCTGGGGAAATAAATTTATAATGGGAGAATGTTCAGCAATTTTTCCTATTTTATATTTATGTTGATTGATGCGATATTAATATGGTGTTAATTTGGCCTAAAATTAAGAAAACCAAGACAATGATGAAAGATTTACAACACACTTATTCATGAATGACTTGGTCAAGTGATCCTTGACAGAATAACAAAGTCAAAGAATCTCTCAAAAATGAAGAGGAACGCAAAAGATAACATCCATACTGTCCTTTCACATAAATGAAAAACCAATGCCCCACAAAACCACCTACTAGAAATGCACTGTTTCACTTTCACGTTTCCAATTCCAAATTTATTAAATTATTCCAACATGATTCACATGGGTTTAGTTTAGTTTATCTTCCAGCAGCCCCCCTTATGCACCAAACCCAGTAATAGTTTATCTTTTCTGGTTTGTTTGATTCATACGTTTACCAGATTTCAGACTCTCACAAGAATGCCATTAAGAACAACAAATTGAAAATCTATGCGGAGAGTTCAGTTCAGATCTTCAATGATAAATCAATCACAACTAATTCTTCACATAATCTCAGAAATCAGAGTTCAAATAAGAACAAGAGAAGAAAGGAAGCTTTACCAAGGTGGGGCATAGTGTGTAAGATCACTAACATTCTCCGATGTCGATACGCAGTTCTTAGTTGCCGGACACAGAGCCAGTGCCGGTGGATTTTTCTGAACTCCAAGGTAATTAGGTTTTTTCCCACTGAAATGCAAGACAAATCCATGCCAAAACCACCTCATTTTCAATATTTGATTGAATTACCAAACCCATCGATTAAAACAAGCAAAAATTAGGGGGGAAATGGAAAAACAGATACCTGAAATTGAAAATGGCACCAATGGTGGCTATTTCGCTACTCCTGAGAATTAGCTCCCTGTGTAAAATGTGAGCAGTATGAGAAGTTTCAATCTACGAACACAAAAGATGAATGAAATACTGAAATAGTTGCTGAAGAAGAAGAAGAAGAAGAAGAAGAAGGCTGACCTGCGTTTGATTTGCTCTGGAGGATTGTCGTCGTGATTTTCGTGGCAGAATTGGATACGGGGAAGGGAGCGAACGTTATTGTGATTGGTTTTGGTGAACATCTTGAGGGTAGAGAAGGTTCTGGAAGACGCCATTGAAGCCATTGTTGTATGAGGAGAAGCTGAAGATAAGTTGAAAGCTGTGAGGCTTTTGAAGCGTGCGATGGCCGGGGTCTCTCTTCTTATCACCGTCCACGAGGACGGCAAGCCGGCGCACGTTCTCCAAACGTCGACGTTTTTGTATTTTCTTTTGATAAACACGTGAATATTTGACTAATGATTAAAATTATAATCATTAGAGCTGGATTTTCGAATGTGGACGTCTGGAGATTATTGGAACTGCCATCCTTTTTTGTGCCCGTTTAATAGGATTAAATTGAGATGAAACAGAAATTGAGGGTAAAACTAAATTTGATAATTTTTAGGCTGAGAGAGAATTAATCTTTAAATTATTGATTAAATTAAAAAATAAAATTAAAAGTAAAAATGAAATTTTGAATTGTTTGTATGAAATAAGTATGGAACCAAAAATGAACCTAATAGGTATGTGTCTTGACTTCTATAGAAGTGAAATAAACCTAATATCTCCACTTTTTAATTTTGTTTGGACAATTCTACCCATCCCATTTCTACTTTTGTTTTCTCCTTTGTTTTCTGTTGGAGGGATTAATTGTTGAGATTTTATATAAGGGGTCTTTAGCTAATGATTTAAACGTGTGGGATGTAGAATCCTCGTCTATAGAAAGGAAAGTTAACTTAGATCTCTCTTCTTAATCTTAATAGGTGTTAATTGTTTATCATATTTCAAGAAAAAATATATATATCCCAAATATTTTAATGCATCTTTTTTTCGATGAATGATATTTCATTATCTTTTTCCTTTTTTTCCAAACATAGTATCAGAACTTTGTTTGGAACTTGTAATAAGCTTTTCTCGTTTTTTTCTTCCACCCTCTTTCTCTTCACCATATTCATTGAGTATATAAACGTCAAGTTTGTGTAAAAAAATTTTAAACTGCGATTTTGGTCAAAATCAATTCTTATAATTGATATCCAAACACACACTTAGAGAAAGAGGACCCAAAGACGACATGGTCTCCAAGAAAGAGAAAACCCCACTAAAGCCCCACTATCTAATAATCCCTTGGGGTTTTGTTTCTTTTTGAGAAGATTTGTAGAGTTCTTAGGAGTTTGAGTTAAAATTGTAATCATCCCCAAAAGGACTATACAAACTATCCCAAAACTATTGAGATTAGTCTCTAAACACTTAAAAGACTCTAATAAAAGATGCAAGTTACCCTCTCTTGTTAAGACATAATTCTGTTCTTCACTTCTAAATCACTTCAAAGGACTTCTATTTATAGAACCCACAAGTGATTAACTAAGTATGATCTTAACTACACTTTTCTTCTTAATACCTCTTAACACATGTTTTATTTCTAAACAATATAGTTATATTTCTTAATTCTATCTCTCATTTCTTATTGATTATTATTGAAGGAGTATCAATATAGGTAGTTTAAAAAAATTAATAAATATAAGAAATAAGTCTTATATTTAGGATCACAATCAATTTTTAAATTAAATTATATATTAAGGACTATAGGAGTATTTGGTTATTAAATTATTATACTACTTTATAAGATCTCTACACTTTAATCTTGTCATAGACATAAAAAACCAATGTTTTTAGTCTTTAGTTTATTTCAAAGATTGAGAGATTGTGATGAACTCAAGTCTAAAGAGAGAATATAATTTCAAAAGACTAGCCTATAGCTATTATGAGGGAGATCCCCTCCAAGTTATAAGAAACCACAATTTTCTTGGGTGTATTTGAATTAGCTTTTGGAGAATAGATTTTAGGAAGAATAGATTTTGGGGAAAAAGTGATTTTGAAAAAATAAGTGTTTGGATAGTTATTTTCAAAATAACTTTTTGTATTGGTAAATTACTAAAAAGGGTATAATTTTATTAAAAGGAGGAGAGAGAAGAGAGGAGAGAGGGTGGAGAAGAGAGGAGAGAGGAGAGTGGGTGGATAAGAGAGAGGAGAGAGGGTAGAGAGGAAATATAAGAGATAGTGAAAAAGATAGAAGAGAGATGCGAGATAATGTAAGAAAAAGTAAGGGTAAAATATTAATTGAGTAGTTTATAAGCTTTTTTATTGTTTCAAAATCTATTCTGATCAGCTTATCTGAAATCATGATTTTAAAAGATAAAATCATGGTTTGGGGTCAGAAGTGATTTTTTTGGCAAAATAACTGTTTAGCACAAAAATTACATAACTATGGTTTGAGGGAAAAATCTATTCCCTAACCCACATGCCAAACACTCACCTATTTCCAACCGAGACATCAGATAATATTTTTAAAAATAAAAATAATAAAAACGTAAATCTGGACGTCACCAAGTGATGGGCTCATTTCTGGGCTACCTGCTCTATCGAGTGTTGGGAATATAAAAAAGCCCACCAAAATAAAATGGACTTTTTTCCCAATCCGAACTCAATAAAATGGGTTGTCTCAACCCAACTTGTATCTGAAGCTCCTCTGGGTTGACATGGCCCTTATTTCCACAATTATAAATAAATGATACAAATCACCAATAAAGTTTGATACAGTTTAAACATGATATTTTAAGTTTAAATAAGACTATATATATGGAAATTTTTTTTATTAAGAGAATCAAAACTTACTTCAGTGATACACCTTGGGAGAATTAGTTTATAAACTTTGAGATGGGATTTAGATTTTTCAATTTTTATTTAAATATTTAATATTTATGAATTCTAGTTAATTTGTAAAAAAATTAATTAAAAAAATAGAAAGGAATAGAAATTAAGGGGTTTAAGAAAGTTGTGTGATAATGCTTGTGGCTTTGCCCCTGAACTTTATTCTCAAGTTTGATGTTGTATTTGTAGTAAAATAAAATAAAAAGAGAATTAATCACAATTATAAGAGGGAGTGGTGAGTACATTCAAACTAATGTTATTTTGGAGTACGTCACAAGCCCTTAATTGCGATTAATATGAATTGTAATATGATATTAAATGTTGGGCTGATTTGATATTAAAAAGAAAAGAAAAAAAAAGGAAAAAGATTGTGATTAAAAAATAATAAAAAATATTAAATGTATGATGATCCATGAAGCAATAAATCCAGTCCCACGCTTGACATCTTTTTAATTAATCCGTTTCATTCTGATTATTGCCTTTGCTACATTTTCTTGCGTGGGAGTGGGAACATCATTATTTCAATTTCAAAAGTTGACTTTTCGGCTTATTGACCAAGTCCAAATGCTAGATATGGTATTTAATTTTCCCCCCTAATGAATTTAGGGGTCTTTAAGATTTATTTTCTTGGAATATAAGAGTTTGCGAAAGACAAAGTCATCCTACAAATTTAAAACTATATTAAGGGTTTATCTTACTTTATTTTGATCGAGTCCGGAAAAAAATCCTGTTTAAATTCTATATTTATTCATTTTTATATATTAATTAGGAAATCAACATAAATAAAACATCTAGATGTTATGAATATATATTAGAATATAGATGTCCATCTACATCTCCCTCTACCTCTTCAAATTCCCTAAGTCATTATTCCTCCATTAATTACTAGACTCTTCATTACTCCCCCATTAATTACTAGACTTTTCATTACTCCCCCATTAATTACTAGACTCTTCATCTTCAACTTCTATGCCTATAAATAGGGCATTCCATTTGTATTGTAAGGTTAAGGAGAAAGAATATAATATATATTTCTCTCATTTTCTTGTCTCCATCTTTTCTCCTTTTCTAATCTTATTGTTAGTTTTATAACACGTTATCAGCACGACTGCTCTAGCCAACTGATATTATTGTAAAATCTATCATTGGAATGTGAGTTTCTATATTACTTTCATGTTAAATTGTAGTTTCATGTTTGATTATTTTTTAATTACTCAACCTTCTTAATCTAAATCTCCATTTAACTTTTGTTACATTTTATGATATTATCATCATGTCGAATCTTACAAAACTTGAGTTTGTGGCTCTTGACATTACTGGAAAGAATTATCTATCCTAGATACTAGATGCAGAAATCCATCTAGATGCTATGGGTTTAGGAGACACTATCAAAGATGACAATCAGGAATCTAACAAAGCCAAAGCCATGATCTTTCTCCCCCACCACCTAGATGAAGGACTAAAAACTGAGTATTTAACTGTCAAAGATCCACTTGTTCTTTGGAACAACATAAAAGAAAGGTATGACCACCAGAAAATTATGATTCTTTCAAAAGCTCGTTATGACTGGATGCATTTACGTTTGCAAGATTTTAAATCAGTCAGTGAATATAATTCTGCATTATTTAGAATTAGTTCTCAACTGAAACTATGTGAAGAGAAAATTACTGATGATGACATGTTAGAAAGAACATTCTCCACATTTCATGCATCCAATGTGCTATTACAGCAACAATATCGTGAAAAAGGTTTCAAAAAGTATTCTGAACTGATTTCTTGCCTTTTGGTGGCTGAACAAAATAATGAGCTTTTAATGAGAAATCATGAATCCCGTCCAACTGGCTCTACTGCATTCCCAGAAGTGAATGTAGTAACAAATGAATCATCTTGTGGTCAGGGACATGGACGTGGACGTGGATGCGGCCGAGGCTATATACGAGGCCGTGATCAACGTGTTTGTGGTTGTGGTTCCCACTCGAGGTGGGCAAATAATGATGATAACCACAAAAAAAAGGAAACTAGTGGGAATGATAATTATATTGAAAATTTATGTCATCGTTGTGATGGAAAAGGTCATTGGGCCCGTACTTGTCGTACACCAAGACATTTGGTTGAATTATATCAAGAATCGCTCAAAAGGAAAAATAAAAATAAAGGCAAAGAGCCAAAGATAGAAACAAATTTTGTTGGGAAAGAAAGCGATTCTGATTATGGCAACATGGATGTGACTCATTTAGATGTCGCTGATTTCTTTGCCGATCCTAACGGAAGAATTGATCACCTAATTGGTGATGGAAGTGTCAAAAAAAAAAAAAGCTAAACTTTTATGATTATGCGTGTTTTCTTTTTGCTATAATGAAGTTATTTTCTTTTATGATTATATTTGCTAATATATTTTTATAGTCATATGTGTTATTTTCTTATATGTTATTTTGGAAGTATAAAGTTGATAAAGGGGTTTGGAAGAGCAAATATATTGTTACCTGGAGGAACACAATTATACATTGATAGTGCATTTTATTCCTCTAAATCTAACAGGAATTTATTGAGTTTCAAGGATATCCGCGAAAATGGATACCATATTGAAACAACAAATAGAGAAAACCAGAAATATCTTGTTATCACAGCTATGATTTCTGGTAAAAAATACACACTGGAAAAAAATCCATGCTATTTCCTCTGGAATGTACTACATATTTATTAGTACAATTGAAACACATGCTATTGCAAACCAGAAGTTTGCAAGTGAGAATAAATTTAATATTTGGCATGACCGGTTAAGCCATCCTGGGACAATAATGATGCGAAGAATAATTGAGAATTCATGTGGACATTCGTTGAGAAGAGAATCAATTCCACAATCCCATATTTTCTCATGTGCTGCATGTTCTGAAGGGAAACTAATATTAGACCTTTATCGATAAAAATAGAAAGTGAGTCTCTCACTTTTCTAGAACGTATACAGGGAGATATTTGTGGGCCGATTCACCCACCATGTGGACCATTTAGATATTTTATGGTTCTAATTGATGCATCAATAAAATGATCACATGTTTGCTTATTATCTTCTCGTAACCTGACGTTTACGAGATTACTTGCTCAACTAATTAGATTGAGAGCACATTTTTCAGATTATCCTATTAAGAAAATACGTCTAGATAATGCTGGTGAATTTACTTCATAAGCTTTTAATCAGTATTGTATGTCTCTGAGAATCGATGTTGAACATCCTGTAGCACATGTTCATACACAAAATGGTCTTGCAGAATCATTAATTAAACGTTTGCAGTTGATTGCAAGACCATTGCTTATGAAATCAAATCTCCCAATATCTACATGCAATTTTACATGCAGCAATGTTAATTCGTATCAGGCCAATTAGTTATCTTAAGGTTTTCCCTTTACAAATGGTTTTTTGGTCAGGAACCAAATATTTTCCATCTAAGGACTTTTGGATGTGCGGTATATGTTCCGATTGCTCCACCACAAAGTACTAAAATGGGTCCTCAAAGAAGGATGGTAATATATGTTGGATATGAATCTCCTTCTATAATAAAATTTTTAGAGCCAACAATAGTAGATTTATTTACGGCTCGATTTGCTGATTGTCATTTTGACGAATCAAATTTTTCAACATTAGGGGGAGAAAATAAACAGCTGGAAAATAAAGTTAATTGGAATGAATTATCATTATCTCATCTTGATCCTCGTACAAAACAATGTGAGCTAGAAGTTCAAAAGATAATTCATTTACAGAGTTTAGCCAATCAATTGCCAGACGCATTCACTGACCCCAAGAAAGTGACCAAGTCACATGTTCCAGCTGCGAATACTCCTATCAGAATTGATGTCCCTATTGGACAATCTAATGGATCAAAAGCACGCTTGAAGCGTGGCAGGCCCATCGGTTCCAAAGATAAAAATCCTCAAAAAAGAAAAGGAGCTATAAATATAGATGGCCAGGTCGAGGATATTCAACAAAATTTAGTGACTCCAGAAAAGTCCTTTGACAACACTAATGTCTCAATTTCGAGAGACATTCAGGTACCTGAAATATATGAAAATAATGAGATCTCAATAAATTATGTTGTCAATAGAATACGATGGATCGAGATAAAGTCAACGTTGACGATATTTTTGCATATAATGTAGCGCTTGACAAATGATAATGAGGATCATGAACCAAGATCTATTAGCGAATGCAAACAAAGAGATGATTGGTCAAAATGGAAAGACGCAATTGAGGCTGAATTAAAATCATTAGAAAAATGAAAAGATTTTGGCCCTGTGGTTCTTACACCTGAAGATGTAAAACCAGTTGGATATAAATGGGTTTTTGTGAGAAAACGAAATGAAAAAGGTGAAGTAGTAAGACATAAAGCACGACTTGTTGCTCAGGGATTTACACAAAGACTTGGTATTGATTTTATAGAAACATACTCACCAGTGGTGGATGCAACTACTTTTCGATATCTAATTAGTCTGGCAGTAAAAGAAGGCCTCGATTTACGTCTAATGGATGTTGTTACAGCCTATTTGTATGGCTCACTTGACAATGACATTTATATGAGTCTCCCTGATGGATTTGAGTTACCAAAATTATATAATTCAAGTTCTCGAGAACGGTACTCAATTAAGTTAAATAAGTCTTTATATGGATTAAAGCAATCAGGGCGCATGTGGTATAATCGACTTAGTGAATATCTATTGAAAGAAGGATATAAGAATGATCAGATATGTCCATGCATTTTTATAAAAAGATCTGGAAATGAATTTGCTATAATTGCTATTTATGTCGATGACATAAATATCATTGGAACTCCTGAAGAGATTTCCAAAGCGGTGAATTGTTTAAAGAAAGAGTTTGAAATGAAGGACTTGGGAAGAACAAAATTTTGCCTTGGACTATAAATTGAACATCTGAAAAATAGGATTTTCGTGTGTCAAGAAACTTACACGAGAAAAGTCTTAAAACATTTTTATATGGATAACTCATATCCATTATGCACTCCGATGATTGTAAGATCTCTGGAGAAAGATAAAGATCCCTTTAAACCTCAAGAAGGTGATGAAGAACTACTTGGCCCAGAAGTGCCTTATCTTAGTGCAATTGGTGCGTTTATGTATCTTGCTAGTCACACACGACCAGATATATCATTTGCTGTTAACTTACTAGCAAGATATAGTTCTTCACCAACACGAAGACATTGGAATGGGGTTAAGCACATTCTTCGTTACTTGAATGGTACTATGAATATGGGATTATTTTATTCAAATGAATATAAGACTGACTTTGTCGGATATGCTGATGCTGGATTTCAGTCTGATCCACATGTTGGTAGATCGCAAACAGGCTATTTGTTCACATGTAATGGTACAACTATTTCATGGCGATCAATGAAACAAACCATATCAGCCACATCATCTAATCATGCAGAAATAATAGTGATACATGAAGAAAGTCGAGAATGTGTATAGTTAAGATTGATAATACATCATATACGTACTACTTGTGGATTGTCATCTAGTAAAATGATCCCAACAGTTCTATATGAAAATAATACTGCATGTATTACCCAACTAAAAGAAGGGTACATCAAAGGAGACAGGAAAAAACATATTTCTCCAAAATTCTTTTCACACATGATCTTCAAAAGAATGATGAGATTAATATCCAGCAAATCCGGTCTAAAGAAAATCTAGCAGATTTGTTCACCAAGTCACTTCCAGCAACAATATTTGAGAAGCTCATACATGATATCGGACTTCACAGATTCAAAGATATCAATTGATGTTACAAAAAGGGGGAGTCGATACACGCTGTACTCTTTTTCCCTTGTCTGAGATTTTGTCCCACTGGGTTTTCCTAGCAAGATTTTTAATGAGGCAGCTCTGTAAGTGTATCAATTAATTGTGCACTCTTTTTCTTTTCTAGGTTTTTATCCCACAGGATTTTTCCTAGTTAAAATTTTTTAATGAGGCACATTATTAAAGAATGGACATCTAAGGGGGAGTGTTATGAATATTAGAATATAGATGTCCATCTCCATCTCCCTCTACCTCTTCAAATTTCCTAGGTCATTATTCCTCCATTAATTACTAGACTCTTCATTACTCCCCCATTAATTATTAGACTCTTCATCTTCAACTTCTATGCCTATAAATAGGGCATTCCATTTGTATTGTAAGGTTAAGGAAAAAGAATATAATATATATTTCTCTCATTTTCTTGTCTCCATCTTTTCTCCCTTTCTAATCTTATTGCTAGTTTTATAACACTAGAAGATAAATGGAAGAATTATAGTGATGTTTCGTAGAAAATAATTAATTATATTTTTTTAAAATAATCAAATAATTAAATAGTCTTAATAAACTTATGGGTAATATATTTAAATTATAAAAAAAATACAATTCCCTCTGCTATAATAACATGTTCCTTCGAGGGTGAGAGTCTTTGTATTTCATTATAGTAGGGGCAATTTTTTTTTTCATTATCCCTAAGTTTTTTAGAATTATTTAATTATTTGATAATTTTATAATTTTTTTTATAATTAATTATCTTCCATGGTACCAAAATACAATTCTTCCAAGATAAGTTGTGAAGAAATGTGATGTCGTAATCGCTTGTTCACTGCATGCACTTGTTATTGCGCATATATACATTCACTAAAATATATTTTGTTCCATACTAGCTAGCTCATTTTTGTACGTAGCTTATATACTACGAAATTTAATATTTTCCTAGCATTATCACAAGCTGCTTTCATCCTATTAAAATGTTTAATTTATATTGGTAGGACCTTTTAGAAATTAGTTTTGAAACTTCCTCATGCCAATCATATATGAATATTTTATTCATTTTTGAATTAATATCTTTTATATTTAAATATTATTCTTTTTAAAATTATATATATTTTAATTGAATTATATTATTTTCAACTAAAATTTTAAATAACTTAAAATAGATATTTGCAGTGATATGACATCGATTGAGTTCTAATGTAGCAGCCTACTTGACTCATAATAGTGAATCCGATCATTATATAATTATTGACTCATAATTTTTCACTTCACACCTATTTAATTATTGATTTGATTTATAATACTTCTTTAGTTCTTAAAATAATATATATTTAACTAATTTAATTAATTAAGTTAATTAATATAACATATATTGTTAATCAAATGAAGAGCACTTTGTATTAATGAATTCAATAACAAAGACGACTACAATAAACCCTTCTAAAGGGTATACTTAGAGACTCTAATGAGAGAGATACACGTTACCCACTCTTATTTATAGATGCGTATAATGACGTTGATACTCTAAGAAGGACATCATCTTTCAAATAAATGGCAAGAAATGTCTTTAGGTTTCAAAGAAAACCACAATATACTTGGGCCACAAAGGATCTTTGGACCTATGCTATACTTTGATACCATGTTAAACAAATGAAAAGCACTTTGTATTAATCAACTAAATAAAAAAGGTGATTATAATAAACCTTTCTAAAGGGTATACGAATCCTCTACTTTTCCATCAAGTTCTGATGTTCCTGCAAAACCTAGTTGAATTGGCGGCCTGGACAAATCCCAAACTACCTTGGCTTGAATGCCCTTTGCACAAGATCTTAGAGAAAGAGAAAGCGCCACTGAAGGACGACACCCTCCCTAAGGAAAATATCACATTCAAGAAAAAGAAAGCGTCGCCTAAGGATGACACCATCTTTGGAAAGAGAAGCCCCATTAAAGCACAAGTATCATGATTCAACTAAGCACAAATCCCACGAGTATGAGAGGGGGAGGGGGAGGGGGAGGCCCTCTTCAATGGCTAAGAGCGAGTTTGGTTGAACGTCTATGTCTATTGTCTAATAAACGCTTAGAGTTTTGTTTCTTTTTGGGGAGGTTTGTAGGGTTCTTGGAAGTTGAAATTGTAGTCATCCCTGAAGGTATTATACAAACTATCCCAAAACTATTGTTGAGATTAGTCTCTAAATATTTATAGACTCTAATGAGAGAGACACAAGTTACCCACTCTTATTTGCAAATGCGTATAACGACGTTGATACTCCAAGAAGAACGCCGTCTTTCAAATAAATGGCAAGAAATGTCTTTAGGCTTTAAAGAAAACCACAATATACTTGGGCCACATAGGATCGTTGGACCTATACTATTCTTTGATACCATGTTAAACAAATGAAGAGCACTTTGTATTAATCAACTCAATAAAAAGGTGATTATAATAAACCCTTCTAAAAGGTATACGAATCATCTACTTTTTCATCAAGTTCTGATGTTCCTACAAAACCTAGTTGAATCGGTGGCTTGGACAAATCCCAAACTATCTTGGCTTGAATGCCCTTTGCCCAAGATCTCAGAGAAAGAGAAAGAGCCACTGAAGGAAGACACCCTCCCTAAGGAAAATATCACATTCGAGAAAAAGAAAGCGTCACCTAAGGACGACACCATCTTTGGACAGAAAAGCCCCATCAAAGCACAAGTATCATGATTCAACTAAGCGCAAATCCCACGAGTATGAGAGGGGGAGGGAGAGGTCCTCTTCAATGGCTAAGAGCGAGTTTGATTGAACGTCCATGTCTAATAAACCCTTAGAGTTTTGTTTCTTTTTGGGGAGGTTTGTAGGGTTCTTGGAAGTTGAAATTGTAGTCATCCCTGAAGGTATTATACAAACTATCCCAAAACTATTGTTGAGATTAGTCTCTAAATATTTATAGACTCTAATGAGAGAGACACATGTTACCCTTTCTCATTTGCCGATGTGAGTAACGACGTTGTTACTTTAAGAAGCACGCCGTCTTTCAAAGAAATGGCAAAATAAAAATCTTTAGGCTTCAAAGAAAATCATAACAGACTTGGGACACAAATGATCGTTAGACCTATGTTATGCTCTGATACCATGTTAATCAAATAAAGAGCACTTTGTATTAATCAACTCAATAACAAATATGATTATAATAAACCCTTCTAAAGGGTATCACCATCCTCTACTTTTCCATCAAGTTTTGATGTTTCCGAAAAACCTAGCTAAATTGGCGACCTTGACAAATTCCAACTTACCTCAGGTCGATGGTCCTCTCCTAAAGATCTCAGAGAAAGATTCGCTAAAGGATGGCACCCTCCCCAAGGAAAATATCACATCTAAGAAAGAGAAAGCGCAGCTTAAGGACGACACTGTCTCTGAGAAAGAGAAATCCCTGTCAAAGCAGAAGTCTCATGATTCAACCAAATTCAAATCTTGGGAGCACGAGAGGGGGAGGGAGAGGTCTTCTTTAGTTGCTAAGTGTGAGTTTAGTTAAATGTCAATGTCTGATAAACCCTTAGAGTTTTGTTTCTTTTTGGGGAGGTTTGTAGGGTTCTTGGGGGTTAAAATTGTAGTTATCGCTGAAGGATTACACAAATTATCCCAAAATTATTGTTGAGATTAGTCTCTAAATACTTAGAGATACTATTACATAAAATTCGTTGTATGGCAGTTAAAAAGGACTTTTCAGTACAGTTTTAGAAGTAACGTCAATACCATCGCCATAATAAGTTGAAAGATTTCATGATGAATGATCAAAATATTGTCCTGAATCACTCTTCCTTGGGAAAATGCCAAACATTGTTATTAAATTCTTAATGCTGTTCACTAATTCACAATTATTGGAAGTTCTACGCCTTGATTGGAAAGTGAAATGTACACATGTATGTTTAGAGAAGCCAACAAGTGTGCAAATTGGATTATTAGCCATTTGTTCGTTAGTTTTTCTTTCTCTAGACTTAGGTCCCATTTGTTCACCAAAAAATTTAAAAACAATCTTAATTCTATTATTTACCCTCCCCCTCACCCACCCAAGAGTATATGTAACTATGGTTGATATAGATTTTGGAAATTTATTTTAATTGTAAATTTTTTAATTAAAATAACATAGTTTTTTAATAAAAAATGAGGAAACAATACAAGATGATAAAACCCAACCCGAAGCTAACAAATATTAGTCAACTTGATAAAGAGTTAGCTCATAACCTATAAGGTCGTGAGTTCAAATTTTACTACTAATGTGATAACCTTATTAGTGGATAATTTGTATGTTTCTCAGTAAACGTTCTTTGAACCTAGAGATTTTCCTTGATCTTAATGAGCCTCGGAACCCAACTCATCTAAATTTTTGTATATATAAAAAAAAAACTAACCCAAAAATAAATAAAACAAAAGAAAAAACACACTAAATAACTAACTCAACCTTTCACCAACCCCCACCTCTAGCCAAAAGGCTTCGTCAATAGAGGGAGAGAACTTTGCTAATCTATCAGCACTACTAATATTTCCCCAACACTAGCTTAATCAATAACTAAACGAGTACGATTGATTAAAACCCATAACCCACCGATTAGCCTTGACAGAAATCCTAAATATTGATTATAACGGAGGAATAGAGACAGCTATAACATGGTTTTACTAAAATTATAGTACTTCAAATATATTTATTAATCACCAATAAATAGATTGGTTAAAGAAGATCGTAAAAATATAATTCATTCGTACGACAACTAACAAAAAAATATAGAAGAAAACAAATGGCAAATGGACTCCGTTATGTCATTATAAACTAATTAATTTGGACGGCTCGTACTCATATTCGGAAGTTTATGCGTGGGATTTGTCCCTTGTATTTGACTAAAGGAATCTTAATTATTTCATCACTTTGAAACAGTTATAAATATAAATCATTAATTAAGGAAGAACCGGTGTTGTTGTTGTGTTCTGGAAATGGAAGAAGGGAAAGGAAGAGTGTGTGTTACAGGTGGTAATGGCTTTATTGGTTCTTGGATCATTAAGAGACTTCTTGAGGATGGTTACTCTGTTAATGCCACCATTAGATCTCACCCTGGTATGCTCTATTTCTCACTTTTTCACTAGTATAAAAACTTTTTTATGATAGGGCTTTTATACTGGTTGTTATAAAGATGGTGTAGAAAGTGTGATCGGTAATATTTTCATAAATAAGAAGTGAAATTGTTAACTTTTTACACTTGTTTCAATGCCAATTAGTGTAGAAAGCAGTTTTTACATAGGTTAAAACAATAATTGGTGTAGATAGTTAGTTAAATTATTTAAAAATTTATCTCTTTCTACTTCGTTTACAAAGACAATTAATGTAGAAAGTATTTTCTACATCAGTTGTGCTTATAACTGAGATAGGAAATATTGAATTTATTTGTTTAAAAAATCAATTATATGTGACAACCAGTATAGAAAGTGAAGAGGATTTTTTTTTCATTAACATTTTCTACACCGGTTAAAAAAATATATGCAAGTCTCTAAAACTTTTTGAGTTCATAATTCATAATTAATTAAATGATTTCCTTTTCCATTATTGTAGATTTGAGCTTCCTCACAAATCTACCAGGGGCATCTCATCAGAAGCTCCAAATATATACGAATGCAGACCTAAACAAACCAGAAAGTTTCAAGGAAGCCATTGAAGGGTGCATGGGAGTGTTCCATGTGGCCACACCACTGGATCTTGATGACCCAGAGGAGGTATTAACCAAAAGATCCATTGATGGAGCAGTAGGAATTTTAAAGGCATGCATAGCTTCAAAAACTGTGAAGAGAGTTGTTTACACATCAAGTGGTGTAACTGTTTCTTTTGATGGCAAAGAAGATAATAATAATGAAGAAGTAGTGAAGGATGAGAGGTGTTGGAGTGACATAGATTATCTTAGAAGCTTGAAGACATCATTGGGATGGTGGTCTTATGCTGTTTGTAAGACGTTGACAGAGAAAGCAATGCTTGAATTTGGAGAAGACAATGGATTAGATGTTGTTACTTTGCTTCCCACTCATGTTGTTGGACCTTTCATTTGTCCTAAGCTTCATGGCTCTCATCGTACTTCTCTTGATTTGGCATTTGGTATGTTTTCCTTTCTCCCCCATCCTTAATGGAAGAGTTAGAAACTAATTTACAGAGATTATAAAAATATTTAAATTAGTTATTTGTAAAAAATATGTTAGTTTTCCTGACGTACTTACTATTCTTGTCTTTTTTATAAGTCTATTTTAATCAATTCTTACCAATAAATGATAATTAACTCATTAAATATACATTAAATTGATAAAATTTACCAAATTTAATCTTATTCTCTATCTATATTTACAAATCATTCTCACATCTCCTTCCTTTCTCTCTTTTCAACGAGAATTAAATAATGATAAAATTGAAAAAAATCATTAATAACTACTACCTAGGTGGACTTATATTTAGGATCAACAATTTTTTCTATAAGTGGACTTATAATAAATACCAAAGTGGTAAGAATATGTATGGGAAACTACTCCCTTGATAAACCCCCTATATGTATGTATGTATGTATGTATGTATGTATGTATGTATGTATGTATGTATGTATGTATGTATGTATGTATGTATGTATGTATGTATGTATGTATGTATGTATGTATGTATGTATGTATGTATGTATGTATGTATGTATGTATGTATGTATGTATGTATGTATGTATGTATGTATGTATGTATGTATGTATGTATGTATGTATGTATGTATGTATGTATGTATGTATGTATGTATGTATGTATGTATGTATTCTATAGAAAAAATTATAAAATTTAAGAGAAAAGTGGATTGGGATTTTATATTTATGATCAAAACAAATAACTCTACTAGCTCTTATATTTAGGGTAAGAAGAGTATCATTAATTGCTACTTGTCATTATATGAATATACATTAAGGATTGAGTAAAAATAAGAAGTTGATGATTAAGATTACTAATTAATGACTATAATTAAACTGAATTATTAGGTGGAGGGGACCCAGGGGCTTATCTACAAACACCAGCAGTGCATGTGGATGACTTGGCAAGAGCACACATATTTCTGCTGGAGCCCAGAGAGTAACCATGATGCATCTCCAAAAGGAAGGTATATTTGTTCAGCATGTTTGGTAACTATTGAAGACATCTATGAAATTCTCTCTGTAAAATATCCAGAATTTCAAATACCACCCAGAGAGTAAGTTCTCTTCTTCATCTTGATTAAATTAGTGATCTCTCTTTGATATCTTCTAACAATATGATTTTTCCCTTTTAATAATAATGTAGCTATTTGAAGGAAATGAAAGGTCCAAAATTTTCAGCTCCATCATCACAGAAACTCATAGATGCTGGATTTGAGTTCAAGTATGGGGTGGAGGAAATAATAGTGGATTCAATTGAAAGCTTCAAAGAAATGGGTTATTTGTAATATATTTTTCATCATATATACTTTATAAAAGTAGATAACCATGATGCATGTGAGAACACTGCCAATTACAAAGAAGCATGTGTCCCACAAAAGAAGATATTGGAACCTCGTACCATATCGAGCCTATCTTCTTCTTCTCCTCCGAACGTGGAAGACGGAAAAGGAAGAGTCTGTGATACTGGTGGCAATGGTTTTATTGGTTCCTGGATCATCAAGAGACTTCTTCAAGATGGTTACTCTGTTAACGCCACCATTAGATCTCACCCTGGTACTCTATTATCATGCTTATACACACACACACACATCAATGTTCAACTTTATCTTCTGTAATAGGTATTACAGTTAGAATTTACCTGGAGTATATTTGAGGTGAAGGCTCGATTATTTAATACCTAAAAAACTTGTTTAGTTTTGTTCTTCATTGTTCGGCTTGTGTAGTTAATACGGAACCTTTAGTTGAATTGAACAATATTTGACTTCGTGCGTGCGTGCGTGCGTGAGACTCTATATTTTTGGTGAAACCATTTTAGACAGATTAATTTATGACATTTTAATTCAATTCCCCCTTTAATTTGTAGGGAGAGAAATTTATGATATTCTTACATGACACAACAAAAATCTCAAGAAATTAATTTGTAGGGAAAGAAATTTTAGGGAAAAATTGTTAAAAATATCTCATTGTAAAATTTATTGCTCAAAAGTATTCAAATTTTGAGCGGGTGGGTGAGCAACTCGGTATAACTCATTATGTGTAGCATATATTTATCTATATGCAAATATCTTCTATTTTGTATATAGTTGAATGTAGGTTGTACACAGTTAGGGAAGAGTTGTACACGTTAATGATAAATTGCCCCTAAATCTTTAAATAAATTTTATATACTTTTGAGCAATAAATTTTGTAATGGGAGATTTTGAGTAATCTTTCTAAAAAAATTTCACCCGAAGATTTGAAATAATCCCCTTTCAAACACATCACTTGAAGATTTACCCAGTTTATTTGAGTCCTTTTTCAATGGCAGAGCACAAGAAAGATGTTAACTTCCTACAAATCCACCAGGAGCATCTCAAAAGCTACAAATTCTAAAAGCAGACCTTAACAATCCAGAAAGTTTCAAGGATGCATTGGAGTGTTCCACGTGGCAAGCCCAATGGATTTTACAAGAATGAACCTGAAGACATAGTAACTAAAAGATCCGTGTATGGAGCATTGCGAATTCTGATAGCATGCCTCACTTCAAATACTGTGAATAGAGTTATATACACATCAAGTGCTTCTGCTAGTTCTTCAATTTCAATAATAATGGCAAAGAAGAAGAAGATGAAGTGAAGGATGAGAGTTCATGGAGTGATGTAGATTATCTTAGAAGTTCAGAGACATTTGGATTGTGGTCTTATGCAATTTCTAAGACACTTATAGAGAAAGCAGTTCTTGAATTTGGAGAAGAGAATGGATTAGATGTTGTGACTTCGATTCCAACTTTTGTTGTTGTACCCTTCATTTGTCCAAACCTTCCTGGCTCTATTATTTCTTAACTCTACTTCGCATTTGGTATGATTTATATTACCTTGCTCTTGTTATTTTAATTACAAGGTCTAGGATTTGTTTATAGTACTAGCTAGATGGAACAGCTCTTTATAGATAGCATGCTATTCAAACTCAACCTAGGTCGGCGGATGAAATCACTGAATTTGTGAACCATTATCTTGGCCAATTCGGTTAAGAGATTTGGATGGTTCAATGGGGTTAGATTTGATATTTTTCCCTTTCTTATTGAGCCTGTAAAACGTCATTTTAAGTTTTAAAAAAATAGTAGCCACTCATATTTATGATTTAGTAATTATATTTTATTAGATTATATGTGATTTTTACATAAATATTCGATTTATTTATGGATTAATGTGTTTTTATTTGAATATTACTCTTTTAGGGTTATATATAAATATTTTTATAATTTTAATTAAATTATATTATTTCAATCATAATTGGATTGGCTACACTTTAATCACGATTAGATCATTAACCCTCGAATCATTATCTTAATCAATTCAATGACGGTCCAGTTTTCAGTACAATGATTCTCTTAAATTACTCATCTGGTCCTATTTATAAGAAAATGAGAGAATAAATTATTTGGTCGTATTTATAAGTTACGTCATTAAATTTTTCATATGAATGTACAATTTTACCTTTCATTTATTATTGTATTGATTTTATTTTCACGGGATATAATATAATATTAAATAGGGATAATGTTCTTGAAATTTAAAGCAAAGTTAATAAGGTTTTAGTTTTTTTTTGTTTATATAAAACATGTTAAAATTAACTTATAAATAAAATCAGAAGAGTATATATAGATACATTAGTTAAGTGGTTATGCATTTAGTTGGACATTTACAATTTTATGTCTTTATGAAAATGATTTTAGGTGACAAGGAACCAATTGGTTATCTGCAAACACCAATGGTGCATGTGGATCATGTGGCAAGTGCACAAATATTTTTGCTTGAACATCCCAATCCAAAAGGCAGATATATTTGTTCAGCATGCTTTGCAACTCTTGAGAAGGTGTCTCAAGTTATCTCTGTTAAATATCCTGAATTTCAAGCACCAAGCATAGAGTCAGTTCACTTCTTCTCTATGTTGTTGTTTTTTATTTTTTATTTGTAGCCATTCCTCCTATGTTTCCTTTGAAATTTAAATTTAAAATCTAAAAAGATCTAACAGAATTTTATACTGATACACCAACTCTATATTAGCTTTTATGTAGTTTATAGGCATAAAAATTAGATTGAAGTGCGATTGATATTCTAATTAACCGATACTTTAATTTGATTGTTATTTTTGAATTTATTGTTTGTAGTTCCTTGAGAGAAAGAAAAGAGCTCAAATTTCCAGATCTGTCATCAAAGAAGCTCATGGACGCTGGATTTGAGTTCAAGTTTGTACTTTGAGGAAATGTTGATGGATGCTAATACATGCTACAAAGAAAAAGATTATTTGCAGCTGCTACCTATAATTTATAATTAATCATCACCCAATAATAATAGATATGTGTAAGATGCTGTTTTTGTACAATTATTTGATATATCTGCTATTATTATTGGATCAAATTCAATTATTATTACGCTTAATTAAATATAATTTTTTTAATGGGAAATTGTTTTTATTCATAAAATTTAAACTTCTGATAGAATTGAGTATATTCAACTTGACCTAATTGCTAGTGATATATGTAAAGTGTTATAAAAATATATGAAATGTAAATAAAAGCCAACTTAATTAATTGAATTTAGAAAAAGAATTGGATTAAATATTGGATCCCGTTTTGAACTCCGCTTACGCATGTAGCCGGTCCCAAGCCCGGGTAAAGGAGGAGGGTTGTGTTAGGCCCCGACAGCCAACGTAAAACTTATCGAATCTTATGAACATGGACATACGAAGAAATTGCGCTATTACTAGGTCGTTGCCCGTAAGTAACGCGCTGTATGGCTCAAGTACAGTGAGAAGTGAGCAAGGGCCGCTGCATCGTCGCCCGAATGTAGTGTTAAATGAGCAAGGGCTACCGCTCTCTTACGAACAGAGGCGGCTAAAGAAGCTAGTTCAGGAGAGAAAGATCAGATTTGGCACTTGGAATGTTGGAACTATGAACGGAAAAGCGTGGGAGGTGGTGGGAGTAATGGTAAAGCGAAAGATTAACATCTTGTACCTTCAGGAAACTAAATGGGTCGGAGAAAAATCTCGGGAAATCAATGAGTTCAAATTTTGGTACACAGGTAAAACAGGTACGAGGAATGAGGTTGGTATCATTGTGGATAAAGAGTGGAAGAAGAATGTGGTGGATGTTAGAAGGATTGATGACAGAATTATATCTTTGAGAATAATTATTGGAAGGGATACAATCAACGTTATTAGTGCCTATGAACCTCAAGTGGGAACAGAAGCACATCTTAAGGAAAAAGTTTGGGAAGATTTGGAGGGGTTGATTCAAAGCATACCACATACTGCGAAGATTTTTATTGGTGGGGACCTTAATGGTCATGTTGGTAAGGAGACAGGGGAATATGCGGGGGCTCATGGTGGTTTTGGTTTTGGAGAGATTAATAATGAAGGACGATCTATCCTAGAGTTTTCCTTAGCCTACAATTTTAAGATTGTCAACACATGCTTTAAAAAGCGGGAGGAGCACTTGATCACTTACAAGAGTGGGGTTCACAGGTCACAGATTGATTTCTTTTTGGTAAGGAGTCATGACAGAAGACTTTGTACAAATTGTAAAGTGATTCCAGGGGACGGAGTGACAACCCAGCACAGGTTAATGGCCATTGACGTGCGTATTAAGTGCAGTAAGGAAAAGCGCCAACATGTTTTAAACACAAGAGTCAAGTGGTGGCAGTTAAAGGGAGAGAAGAGGGAAACTTTTAAAAGAATTATGTTAAATGAAGGGGTTTGGGAGGTGCAGGAAAATGCTAATATCATGTGGAAGGAAACGGCTGAAAAAGTCCAAACAGTTGCTAAAGTAATTTTGGGAGAATCTAAAGGTTTTGGTCAACGAGATAAGGAGACTTGGTGGTGGAACGAGGACGTGCAAGAGAAAGTTAAGAACAAGAGAGACTGTTTCAAGGCTATACACTTATGTGATAATACTAAAAATTGGGGAAAATATCGTTTAGCTAAGAAGGAAACGAAGAAGGCGGTGAGTGCAGCTCGTTCTAAAGCTTTTGAGGAATTTTATAAGGAGTTAGGGATAAAGTCGGGAGAACGAAAGATTTATAAGATTGCAAGAGACAGGGAAAGGAAATCGAGGGATTTGGATCAAGTACGATGTATTAAGGATGAAGAAGGCAAGGTCTTGGTTGCAGATAGTGATATTAAAGAACGGTGGGAGACCTATTTTTACAAATTGTTTAATGTCGAGAGAGGAGGATCGAGTTATGAGATATGAGATTTATCACGAGAAGTTGAACCAAATTTGGCATTTTACAGTAGGATCCGTGTTGGCGAGGTTAAAGAGGAGCTTAAGAAAATGGAAAATAGTAAAGCAGTTGGACCCGACAGTATTTCTATTGAAGTTTGGAAGTGTTTAGGCGAAACGGGGGTGGTGTGGCTTGCTAAACTATTTAATGTGATTTTAAGTTCTAAGAAAATGCCCGATGATTGGAGGAAAAGTACTTTAGTTCCTATTTATAAAAATAAAGGAGATATTCAAAATTGTGCAAATTATAGAGGGATAAAGCTTATGAGCCACACTATGAAGTTATGGGAAAAGGTAATTGAACACAGGTTGAGATTAGAGACTGATATTACGGAGAATCAGTGTGATTTCATGCCAGGTAGGTCTACAATGGAGGAGATTTATTTATTAAGGGGGTTAATGGAAAGGTACCGGACCAAAAGAAGAGATTTGCATTTGGTCTTCATTGACTTAGAAAAAGCGTATGATCGAGTGCCAAGGGAGGTGCTTTGGAAAGCTTTAGAAAAGAAAGGTGTGCGCATGGCATATATCAAAGCAATAAAAGATATGTATGAAGGGGTAACTACTACTGTAAGAACGTCTGGGGGCGAAACAAAGGATTTTCCCATAAAGATTGGTCTACATCAGGGATCATCATTGAGTCCTTATTTATTTAATCTGGTAGTGGATGTTCTAACTAAGCCTATTCAAGATGAAATCCCTAAGTGCATACTTTTTGCGGATGATATAGTTCTTATGGCGGAGTCAAGAGAAGAGATTAATTTTAAACTTGAGTTTATGGAGAAGTACTTTAGAGTCGAAGGGTTTTCGTCTGAGTAGAAGTAAGACTGAATACATGCATTATAATTTTTCTAAGAGGCAAGTTAGAAGTAACTTGGAGGTCAGATTAGGAGATCAAGTTATTCCACAAATAGATAAGTTCAAATATTTGGGATCAATTATACAGAAAGATGGTGAAATTTTGAAGGATGTTAATCATAGAATCCAGGCTGGGTGGTTTAAATGGAGAAAGGCTACTGGGGTTATATGTGATCGGAAAGTGCCAGATAAAGTAAAAGGAAAGTTTTATCGTACTGCTATAAGACCAGCAATGCTTTATGGAAGTGAATGTTGGGCTTTAAAAGGACAACAAGAGCATAAAATTGGGGTAGCCGAAATGAGGATGTTGAGATGGATGTGTGGGCATACAAGAAAAGATAAGATTCGCAATGAACAAATACGGGGAAGAGTTGGAGTGGCACCTATTGAGGAGAAAATAGTGGAGAACCGTCTTAGGTGGTTTAGACACGTACAAAGAAGGCCAAGGGATGCGCCGGTGAGGAGGGTGGATCAAACGGTTTGGAGTCCGGTTAAAAGGAGTAGAGGAAGGCCAAAGAAAACGCTCAATGAGGTCATTGAGAGGGATCTCCTGGTCAATAACCTATCTAAGGATTTAGTTTTTGACAGAGCACAATGGTGTCGTATGATCCATGTAGCCGACCCCATTTAATGGAAAAAGGCTTTGTTGTTGTTGTATTGGATCCCGTTTTGGTGTGGGAACCTTTTAGGAGGAGGTTGTTGGCTCCATTCATTCTGTCCTCAATTTAATAAACCGACAAAAAAAACAGAGAGAGAAGCACAATACTCATTAAAAAAATACAAAAAAAATACAAAAGGAAAACAAAAAATACATAAAATTTCTCTCAATTTTTAGTCAATTACATATAAACCCCTAACTTTTGAAAAATTAAAAAATAATGCTAATAATGATCTCCCACTAGGGGCCCAATCCGTTAAAAACTGGCAGGTTGGGTTGCAATATTTGTAACCCATTTGAATACGGGTCTTTTTGACCCGCACCCGCTAAACTCGCACCCTCGGCGGGCTAACCCGTCGGGTTGGCGGGGTAACCTGCTTTTTTTTTACTTTATTTTTTTATTATTTATATTGCACATTTATACTTTACTAATTTGAGAATATTAGCCAAACAAGGAACATTACACTTAATTTATATTAACTTTATCTCATTGAGTCATTTTTTTATATATATATTTATTTTATTTTATTATTATTTTTTTGTGATAAATTTATCTATAGATGATGATAAAGTTGACTAAATAAATATTTTGACAACTTTAATAATGATTCGAATCCAATTAATATTGATATACGTATTTTTTTTAAAAAAATTAGTATATAGCCATATACATATAAAAAAAAAAGCTAGTAGGCTCAGGTTGATGTTACACCAATCTATCTAGAGACGGGCCGGTTAAAATTAGCCCGCTTTCACCTAATCCGCGACGGTCAACCCGTACATTACCACCCCTATCTCCCACCTCTGCCTTTCTACCCACGAAACAAATTGTGTGTTAGTTGGGAACCGACCCTTTGACTCGTTGACCAACAGAACAAAAAGAAGAAGTAAACAAAATACTGAACCTTTGAATCTCAGTCACACATCACCGTATCGCCGCCTCTCCTCCTTTCCAGGCCACTGGACTTCGTAATTTGTTTTTGTGGCCAATAAATTCACTCTTCAGCTTCGTCTTCTGCGTGCTGTGTGCTCCTGGTGCCGAGATATTCGGATTCCTGATTCGCCTTCGCCTTCTTCTTCGGGTGACTTCAAGTATGTTCTTCCTCCTTCATCTGTCCTATCCTCTGCTCTAAAGTCTTACCTCTATGTTGTGCCCCGGTTCTCTCATTTTTCCTACTTGTTGCCTCATCATTTCATAAGATTTTGCTTCGTCAATTTTTACCAAATAATTTACTGCTTGGAATCACTTTTTATTTTGTAAAACCAAAATTAAGGTTACCCAAGTCAATTTGACTTGTTTGTTCTGCATTGGCTGAGATTTTGCTTCTTATAATTTTATTAAATTTTTGACGATATGTTCTGCACCTCAGTATAATTTGTTGTTGTTAGTGTTTAGTTCATTGAATTCTACCAAGACCGTTGATTGAACTCTTCATCATTTATGTGAGCTGTTCTGCCGGATATACGTAATTCCTTTCACATAAATTCGAATTGCAGAGCTGAAGTGAAGATAAGCATACATTCATAATCTATAAAATCTTATGATTTTTTTTTTCTAAAAGTAGATTCCTTCTTGAATGGATGAAAACAATGTATTGCACTTCTAAAATAATTAGATGAGAAATTTAACTTCAAGGCATAATGTAGAAGCAAACTATGCATCAGAGACTAAGTAAACCAGTAGTAGTAGAGTACTAAGAAAGCAGAAAAGAATGGAGAGGTACGAATATCTTTCACTGTAACTCAAGAAGATCTCAGGGCAATTGCAAAGTGAAATTAAAAATCTCCAAAATTTAGATTTTTAATTGAAAGAAAAATAAGTAGAGGTTGACAAGAAAAGAATAAAAAGGTACTTTATAAATATGGATAACATTATGAAAGCATTGTACATGTGTCCTATCTCTTAAATTTCTGTTTCTCTAATAGAACACTCGAGCCCGTCTTCTTCTCTTAATCAAGAGAGCAAAGGAAGAGTTTGTGTTACTGTTGGCACTCGCTTTGTTGGTTCCTGGATCATTAAGAGACTTCTTGAAGGTGGTTACTCTGTTAATACTACCGTTAGAGCTCACCCAGGTCTTCAATGTCTATTAAAAAATTTGAAGCAAATATATCAACTACCGATTTATGCTCTTTTATAACATAAAAGTATTTGCCTAGAGATTTCCTGGTGTTCACCTGGTAAAAGCTCGATCATCCTGTGTCCAAACGTGTTTCTATGTTGGGTTTGTCTTTATGTTGATACAAAACCTTAGTATCATTCTTTATTATTATATTCCTGAAAACGTTTTAGAGTGATGAAATCTCATGATTTTGTTTTCCATTGTAGAACAAAAGAAAGATGTGAGCTTCCTCACAAATTTGCCAGGAGCATCTCAAAGGCTACGTATTCTGAATGCAGACCTAAGTGACCCGGATAGTTTTAAGGAAGCCCTTGAAGGGTGCATTGTAGTATTCCATGTGGCCACCGTAATAGATTTTGAGGGAAGGGAACCTGAGGAGATTGTAACCAAAAGATCCATTGATGGAGCATTGGGTATTTTGAGGGCATGCCTCACTTCAAAAACTGTAAATATAGTTGTTTACACTTCTAGTGCTATAGCTGTTTCTTATTATGGCAAAGAAGATGAAGTGAAGGATGAGAGCTCATGAAGTGACGTGGATTTACTTAGAACTTTTAAAAGTTTTGGGCCCTATGCTATTTCGAAGACATTGACAGAGAAGGCGGTACTCGAATTGGAGAACAAAATGGATTAGATGTTGTGACTGTGATTCCCCCTTTAGTTGTTGGACCCTTCATTTGCAAAAGGCTTCCTGTCTCAGTTCATCCTTGTCTTTATATAATATTTGGTACGTGCTGCAACTTGCCTACGGGTCTGGGTTCTCTCCCGGCGAAATGGTTTTGACATGTTTAGGTGTACACAAATAGACCTACTTTGTGTGCACTTGAATAGAGCAAAAGCAAAAAACCTGGATAGAATCTTGACCCCCTGCCAACGTGTCTGATATGTAATTTATAAATAAATAGTTAGGGTGTTTAAGTTGTGTAGAAGATATTCAGAATTAAGGAGGAGTGATTATAGGAATTAATTAGATATGATTATAGGAGGATATGGGGGGATAGAATCAGATTGTATCATTAAAGTGTATCCCATGATTTGCACCTAGCTAATCGTGTAATATGCTTTCTTAATTGTGCATCCTAGTGTATATATGCATGTACCAACATAGATGAATATACAAGACAGAATTTACCTCAGTTCTCTGTTCTTTGTCAAGTAAATTCGCAGCCCACTCCAACATGGTATTAGAGCAGGCCACGAGATCACCGTCCTTGTCCTCCACCGAAGTCGATACAGCCACGTTTGATGGCGGGATGCGTCTACCCACCAAAGTCGCCGGCGTTGAAGGCTCTATTGTTGTCATCGTGCCTGAATGGCTCACTGGAGATAATTATGGAGAGTGGGCACAGTCTATGATTCTTGCACTTGATGGCCATGATCGACTGGAATTGATTCAGCAGGAATCTCAGCCCACTGTAATTTATAAATAAATAGTTAGGGTGGTTAAGTTGTTAGGATTTGGATTAAATATTTATCTTATTAGGATCTGGATTAAGCATTAGGATTAGATATGGATTAGATATTTAAGTAGGATTAGGATTATCTATGACTTATAAATAGGGGTAGCCATCCGTCTTATTCTTTTATGTTTTGATATATTGAATTATTCAGTGCAATTCCTCATACTCTCCACTTTCTCTTCCATGTTCTTCTCTCTCTTTCATCTCTTTCTACAATCTACCTATCAGTGTCACTTTGATTGGAGTTCCAACATTTATTTACAATATTTTGGTTATGCATTTAGTCTGGTCATTAACTTCTGGTCTCTTTAAAAATTTTGATGCAGATAAAAAGGACCCATCAGGTTACCTGCAAATCAATCTAGTGCATGTGGATGACCTGGCAAGAGCACATATATTTCTGCTTGAACATCCCAATCCAAAAGCGAGATATAATTGTTCTACATGTTTGGCAACCATGGAACAAGTGCTTGAAATTCTGTCTATTAGATATCCAAAATTTCAACCACCAACCATAAAGTGAGTTCTCTTGTCCTTCTGACCTTTTCCATGTTTTTCTGTACAGATATGAAAATTTGATTCAAGTAAATGGCTTGTCTTCCATATGTTTTAACGTTTATTTCACTATTTCTTCTATATTCATTATAGTTCCTTAAAAGAAAGCAATGGCTTGAAATTTCCTTATTTGTCGTCTAAGAAGCTCATAGATGCTGGATTTGAGTACAAGTATGGACTCGAGGAAATGTTGGAGGATACTATTGAATGCTGCAAGGAAAAGGGTTATTTGGAGTTATAATATAATTTGTTATCAGATTACCCAATCAAAATATGGTGTATGTTTGGTGTTTTAATAATAATAATATTACAAGTATATGATTGTCTTTTCAGCAAACAAGTGTATGGTTGTAAATTAAAGTGTATGTTCATGCTCATAATCCTAAGAGTTACAAATTGGAAGTGTTTGTAACATTACAGAAGCCGAGTTGTAAATATATTCAAATAATTAAGTTTTAACTGTGCAAGGCATAAATAATATAGATGATCTCTTAGAAGACTTACTATTTTAGTTTTTTTGTATTCTTTCATGAGAGTCTGCTTCTAAAATTTGAAAACATGATTTTAAAGTCACATGGCGATAACTTTATCGTTGTGTCAAGGCTCATCTCTATATTGCTTTTGATTATATAATACAAAAAAAAGAGGGAGATGATTTTCCCCAAATTCAAGACCATACAGGTAGAGAGAAACAAGTGCAGCTCATTATACTCTTCTATTCAAAGATATATTGCTTATAACTTCATAACTGAAAAATGCAAGAAGATTTTCTCCATATTCAAAGCCATCCAAGGGGGGGCTTGGGAGAGAAGAATATACAACAATAATAATAATAAGCCTTATCTTACTAGATAGAGTTGATTACATAGATCACATGACGTTTTTGTGTTCTATCAAACACAAGAGAAGAGTATGTAAGGGCAAAATTGCCCTTTGATCCTTTATTACCATCTTCTATCACCAACTACTCTTTAGAGGAATATAATTTAGCTGTTTTGGCTGAGTCATGATCACAAATCATAGTGTAGCTTTCTTTCCAAGAAAATGATACCACCTCAATCAATGAAGATAAATGAATACCTCAAATGAATGCTTGCGTTTTAAGACCTGCTTCTCCCTTTCTATATCTATTCTTGATTCTCAAAGCATAACGAGTTCTTATTAATTCTGGCCACGTGTATAAATTCATGAAAACGATGTAATGCATTCTTAAAATAATTAGATGAGAATTTTCATCAAGATTTACTAGCAATCTGGCACTACCATGCGAGATTGACCAAAGTTTAATAGGTGAAGTTAAAGATCTGCAAATTTTAGAGCTTGATAGTTACTGGACCAAAAATAATGAAGGTCAAAAACAAGGAAGAAAAAGTGACTTTATAAAACACGGATAACTTTGTCACAACTGTGCCAATCACAAAGGACCGCGTGTCCCACAAAGAATAGGACAAATATTCTTGTGTCAATTCCATCTCTTAATTTTTTGTTTCTCCAACACAACACTCGAACCTGGCTTCTTACCCAAATGGAGGAGAGCAAAGGAAGAGTATGTGTTACTTACTTGTGTCACGGGCCTCATTGGTTCTTGGATCATTAAGAGGCTCCTTGAAGACGGTTATTCTGTTAATACTACAGTTATATCATACCCAGGTTTCAATGTTTTATCCATTTATTTGAAGCAATTATATATATGTATATAAACTGTTAATTTACCTTCTGTAATAACTTCAAGCTCAATCTTTCACTGTCCAAAATTGCCAAAATTGTTTTTCCCTGTTATGGATTTGTCTTGTTAATACAAAACCTTTGTATTTTTCTGTTATAAGTTCCACCTCGGAAGCTTCCCAAGTGAATTATATAGTTTAAAAATTCAAAGAGCTCTCCTACTCAGTTTAGCTTTTTAGATATATAGTTTAAAAATTCAAAGAGCTCTCCTACTCAGTTTAGTTTTTTAGATGAATTTTTCTTTTAGATTTATAGTCGTAATATTAATATTTTCATTGAGAAGCTGATATTCATAGTTGTGATATGGAGCCATTGGAGGTGTCGGATTTAGAAGTTAAAGGATGCATTATTATAAGTTCTATAAGAATTATAAAGTGAAGTGCGGTTTATAAGTTCACTTTCACCTTATAGGCTAATCTTTTGAAACATGGTCTCCTTTAAAAATCAACATATATTTTTACAAATAATTAATTTAACTAATTTTTTAATTTTTATAAATTAGTTATTTAGTTTCTACATTTAGGACCAGATGATTATTATTTTCTTCTTTGTTATTTTGGAAAGATGGAATCTCATGATTTTCTTTTCCATTGCAGAGCACTAGAAAGATGTGAGCTTCCTCACAAATTTGCCAGGAGCATCTGAAAGGCCACAAATTCTGAACGCAGACCTAAGTGAACCAGAAAGTTTGAAGGAAGCCATTGAAGGGTGCATGGGGGTATTCCATGTGGCTACTCCAGTGGATTTTGAGGAAAAAGAACCTGAAGAGATTGTGACAAAAAGATCCATTGATGGAGCATTAGGTATTCTGAAAGTATGCCTCGAGGCTTAGCTCACTTCAAAAACTGTAAGAGAGTTGTTTACACTTCCAGTGCCTCTGCTGTGACTCATATGAGCAAAGAAGATGAAGTGAAGGACGAGAGCTCATGGACTGATGTGGATTCACTTAAGAAATTCAAAACCATTTGGATGGTCTTATGCAATTTCTAAGACATTGACAGAGAAACCAGTGCGTGATTTTGGACAACAACATGGTTTAGATGTTGTCACTTTGATTCCTCCTTTTGTTGTTGGTCCCTTCATTTGTCCTAAGCTCCCTGGCTCTGTTGGTTCATTTGTCCTAAGCTCCCTTCATTTGTCACTTAGATGAGTTGGTCTTAGGGCTCACTAAAACTAAGACATATTTTCAAGTATCAGGCTTAAAGCATACCAAGGTCTTCCCCCATACTTGATCATATTCCTATTTTTACTCAATCAAAATGAGCCTGGCCTTAATCTACCAAAGGTGATAGTCTAAATATAACCCAACATTATAAATCTCTAACTACTCAACTAATTTAAATATATTAAATAAATTAGTTAATTAGAATAAATATGACATGATTTCTTTAAAATATCTTTGTGTAATATTAGATTATATATTACTTCCCCGTTCATTTTTATAAACGTTATCTTTCATAGATGTGTTCCTATATATAAACAATAATTTAGGTTTGTCTAAAAATTTAATGCATTTTTTTCATATTTACCCCCAATTAATTACATGTTTCTCATATCTTTTTCTCATTTATTCTCTCTCCGACCTATCATTCTCATAAATAAGAATATATTCATAAAAAAAAGTTACATTTATAACATATTTATTATTTTTAACTAATTTTAAGTGGCACTTTGATCCATATGATTTTGGTAATTGTTACTTATAAAAAAGATATGAGGGAATAATTTATAAATTAAATAAATTAATCTAAAAAAAATGATAAATATAAAAAATAAAATTAAAAAATTGACTGAGGTCTTACTTAAAATTAACTTTTCAACTTGCTCATACATTACATTTACATTTATGAGAGGAGTAGTACAATTTCTTAATTTCATATTTTTAAGGTATAACCATCTATTTCTGGACAATTTACAATATTGAATAGTAATTCTTAATCTGTTAAACTAATAAAAAACACTCATGTTAGATTTAACTTGTAGCACAATGAATTTCAGCCCTATATCTTTCCATTCAAAATCTCGATTTTCAAAAACCTTCTTGATTTATTCCTTCAGTTTTTAATATAAAACCTAATTTCTTTTTTCCTTTTTAGGGACAAGACCAGTTACTTAAAAGACATGCCAAGAAGTACAGACAATTAAAATGGCAAACCCAAATAAGTAATTCCAGTTGGGTAGATAAAGACAATCGCCTTTTAATGAATGAAATTAATGAAATATGCACTCTTTTAAACAATCTGAATAAAACTTAACTCTTAAATGTAACACTAAAAATATAAGAATATACTCTTTCGGTCATCCTTAATGTAAGACATAATTAGAGAGTTACTTTTGATTTTAAATATAAGACTAATTTATTATATTTATTAATTTTTTTTAAATTATTTATATTCATATTCTCTCAATATTAATCAAGTAACAGAGAGAAATAAGAGAGTTAAAGATGATGATTATGATGATTTAGGAAAAATATATTATATTAACTAATTTAACTACCTCAATCTAATCAAATTAATTAAATAATTTTTATATTAAATGCATGTGGTATATATAGACAATGGAAAGAAAAAAAAAAGTTCTGTTTTGTTCAGGATTCGAACCATATATAGTCACCTGAAAGTGAAGTTTTCAATATTAAAGATATAACTTCTTAAACGATGGATAACACTATGACAACACTGCGAATTGCAAAGCACCATGTGTACCAGAATGGATAGATCTCCAGATATTTATATTTATAATATATATATATATATATGTTCGCACCCCATTTCATATTTCTTCTGTGAATTTCTGGTTTTCCATTAGGATACACTGAAGCTGGTCTGTGTCTTATGTTGTGATTGGAATGGAAGAGGGAAAGGGAAGAATATGCGTGACTGGTGGTAATGGCTTTATAGCTTCATGGATTATAAAGAGACTTCTTGAGGAGGGTTATTCTGTTAATGCCACCATTGGATCTCCTCATGGTATATATATTTCATTTCTGTCCTCATATTTCAATTCAAATCAATTCACTCGATCGTTTTCTGTGGGATTTGTCTTGTAATTGTTCATGCAAAACCTTTCTCGGATTTTTTAATATAATTATTTGATATACAATCGAGCATTGTTGGGTCAACTGGGGTTGATAGCTCTCTTATTCATGGTATTAAAATTCAACCCATTTGGTTAATCAAAATTAAGGAATCAGCTTCCCATTACCCAATTCAGCCAAAAGATTTGGACATGCCAACCGGGATGGATTTTATATATATATTTTTATATTTATCGAGCTAAAAATAACTTCATTTTGAGTTAAAATATAATAGTTCATCTTACTTTATATTTCAGTAACCCTATTTGTTAGATTACGTATGATTTATATATAAATATTCTATTTATTTACATATTAATATTATTTTTATTTAAATACTACTTTTTTTTAGAGTTATATATATAAATATTTTTATATATTTTAATCTAAATTTTTATATATTATCTCAACTAGTTTAATGACTTAATACAATGTTTTTTACCTTCGAGGTTAGAGGAGAATTTAATGATTTGTCTTTAAAGATTCTCTTCCCCTCCATTTCCCCCAACCAAAAACAAGGGTTGGGGAAACAACAAAATTCAAACATTTGATCTTAAATTTTAAACATTTGATCTTACTCAAGGGAAATTGAGTTCCTTCCACCCAACCTAACCATAACATCTAAGTGATACGAGCTATATATATATATATATATATATATATATATATATATATATATATATATCAGCTTTTATGACGGTTTATGATTTCCTTTTCCATTGCAAGGACACAAGAAAGATGTGAGTTTCCTCACAAACCTACCAGGAGCATCACGATGTTAGAAAATAAACATCTCTAATGTGAAATAATCAATCCAGATTATCATATACACAAATACAAGATGCAGCGGAAACATTAAATTACCTCTTGCCATTACTTTGTTGATCTAGTCTCTGAGAAGATCTGGAATGAATCAAGGACACCTGTGAATCAATAAAGAATGTCAGATAATCAACAGGTTCTTCCAGCTGATGATTAGGCACAGTGATGGCAACTGTGGAAACTGCCGTCACCAGTGGGGAACCTTCGAGAGGGAGCAGAGAAGTAGGTCTCGCTCTGGACTCAGAGAAAGCAGTACTGAATCAATTGTTTTGTGTTGTTGTGTTTCCACCATCAGGAAAACAACCTTAAATAAACTGAGTCCCCAACCCACCTTGGACCGGGCCTAATGACTACGGGCCACACTCAGAAATATTTATTAATTATCCTAATTAATATCTAAATAGGTTATATAATTATAATAAATATCTTACATTCTCCCACTTGGCCCGTATACTCAATGTCATTGCCCTGTCTAGGTACACTGATGTCATGCTACAAGAATCATGGCGATAAGTCCCCTATGATCGAGTATTACCTTCCATGTATTACAGGTAGCACCATCACTTAATGGGTATCACAATATACATGAACTCAATGTTCATTCGGTTCCTATCTCAATGTTTATCAATTTCAACAGCACAAATGTATACAATCACAATTTGAAATGATAAACCACAAAATGTAATTTCATTGCTCATACCTCCACTAATCAAAAGTTGGACGAAGTCCCATATGAGGTACATGTGTCACAAAGACGTTCGGCTTCAATCCTTTCGTCAAAGGATCAGCCAACATATCCAATGTACTGATGCGTTCAACGGAAACCTGGCCATCCTGAACCCTTTCTCTCAAGCAAAGGAATTTAAGTTCGACAAACTTGCTTCGACTCTTATTCCTTTTGTTGTTCGCTATGGCCACCGCAGCTGCGTTATCACAGTACATTCTGATTGGCTTAGAGACTGAATCCACAATCTTAAGCCCAGCAATGAAATTCCTTATCCAAATAGCTTGTGAACTTGCTTCAAAACACGCGATATACTCAGCATCACCGGTAGAGGGAGCTGTTAGAGTCTGCTTAGCGCTTCTCCATGATACAGCTCCTTCTGCCAACAGGAAGATGTAACCAGATGTAGACTTGTTCGTATCTACGCATCCTCCAAGATCTGAATCTGAGTATCCAATCACGTCCAAACTGTCTGTTCTTCTATATGTGAGCATGTAGTGTTTGGTGCCTTGTAGGTACCTAAACACCTTCTTCGC
The DNA here is from genome assembly GCA_037074615.1 of Leucaena leucocephala. NCBI lineage: Eukaryota > Viridiplantae > Streptophyta > Magnoliopsida > Fabales > Fabaceae > Leucaena > Leucaena leucocephala. Next base: position 16,410,751 of record CM073555.1, on the reverse strand, counting down.
AGCCGTCCAATGTGCTTCCCCAGGATTACTTTGGTATCTTCCCAACATACCCACAGCAAAAGTGATGTCAGGTCTTGTACAAACCTGTGCATACATCAAGCTTCCTACCGCTGAGGCATATGGGACCCTTTCCATCTGTTTCTTTTCAAGCTCTTTTTCAGGACATTGTTTTAGACTGAATTTATCTCCCTTTTCAATAGGAGCCACGTTAGATGAACAGTTCTGCATTCTGAATCGTTCAAGAATCTTGACTATGCAAGCCTCTTGAGACAAGCCTACAAGACATTGGGTTCTATCTCTATGGATCTTTATGCCAATGACATAAGATGCCTCACCCATGTCTTTCATGTCAAAACTCTTAAACAAAAATTGTTTCACCTCACGCAATAAACCCAGATCATTGGTAGCAAGTAGAATGTCATCCACATACAAAATCAAGAATACGATCTTGCTCCCACTAGCCTTGTGGTATATACAGTCATCCATGATGTTCTCAACAAAACCAAATGATGTGATTACTTCATGGAACTTCAAGTACCACTGCCGCGAAGCCTGTTTCAGACCATATATTGATTTCTTCAACTTGCATACCAAATGTTCTTTCTCTTCTGCAACAAATCCCTCAGGCTGTTTCATATAGACTTCTTCCTCCAGTTCACCATTGAGGAAAGCAGTCTTCACATCCATTTGGTGCAACTCCAAATCAAAATGTGCAACCAATGCCATGATGATACGGAACGAATCTTTCTTAGATACAGGTGAAAAGGTTTCACTGTAATCGATTCCTTCCACTTGAGTGAATCCCTTAGCAACCAACCTAGCCTTGTATCTATCGATGTTACCTTGTGAGTCTCTCTTGATTTTATAAACCCATTTACAGCCAATGGCCTTAGACCCACTAGGCAACTCTACAAGTTCCCAAACATGGTTGTTTGCCATGGAATTCATTTCATCAATCATAGCATCATGCCACAATTTAGAGTTCGCACTCTTCATAGCCTGAGTAAACGATAAAGGATCATTCTCAATACTTACATCACAGTCAACTTCAGCAGAATACACTACGTAGTCATCAAGTAATGCTGGTCTCCTTTCTCTAGTTGACCTCCTCAATTCAACCTCTTGGGTTAATTCAGGTTGCTGAATAAGGACATCCTCTATCACATCTTGTGGTGGTTCCACTTGTGTGATAGGTTGACCATCCGGTATGTGTCCATCTTGTTCAGCATCGTCAACTTGAGCTACAGGGTCTACATCACGTTCAATGTCAATCCTAACAGTAGGAATGTCAATCCCAACTATAGGATGATCATTAACTATCGATGTCCCCTCATGAATGACATCAGTGGTTCGCTCTATGTGATCATCTAGTAGACAATCACTCCCACTAATCACATCATTCTCAAGAAACTTGGCATTCCTAGACTCAACAAACCTTTTAGAAGGTGGAGGACAATAAAACTTGTAACCTTTAGACTTCTCCGCATAGCCTACAAAGTAAGCTCTAATAGTCTTGGGGTCCAACTTCTTCTCTTGTGGATTATACACTCTTACTTCAGCAGGACAACCCCATACCTTAAAGTGGTTTAAACTGGGTTTCCATCCTTTCCAGATTTCAAAGGGTGTCTTAGACACTGCCTTTGTTGGAACCCTGTTTAATATGTATGTGGCTGTCTTGAGTGCTTCCTTCCACAAAGAAGATGGTAGTTTGGAGCTACTCATCATGCTCCTAACCATATCCAGCAAGGTCCTATTTCTTCTTTCAGCTACACCATTCATGTCAGGTGATCCAGGCATAGTATATTGGGCTACTATACCTTGCTCTCGAAGAAAATCAGCAAATGGACCTGGCGCTTGTCCTTCACTAGTGTATCTGCCATAGTACTCACCACCACGGTCTGATCTCACGATCTTGATTGGTTTCCCAATCTGTTTTTCTACTTCCGCTTTATATTCTTTGAAAGCATCTAGTGCCTCACTTTTATTATAAAGCATGTAGACATACATGTATCGTGAGTAATCATCAATAAATGTGATAAAGTACTTTTGACCATGTGCAGTCAAATCAGGGCAACAAATATCCGTGTGTACAATTTCTAGCAATTCAGAACTTCTCTTAGCCCCTTTATGTGACTTATTGGTCTGCTTACCCCTAATGCAGTCCACACAAGAATCAAACTCCGAATGGTTCAAAGATGGAAGAATTCCTTCTTTGTTTAACCTTTTGATTCTATCAACGGAGATATGTCCTAATCTCCTATGCCACAGGCTATAAGAATTCTCATCGATGACACTTCTCTTAGTACCACGCGAAACAGTAAAAGATTGAGGCGAGTCAGAAATAATTTTAAATAAGCCATCAATCATAACTAAATTTGCAATAAAAACAGAATCCCTTTTCAAAGTCATGAGTTTCTTAGAAAGAACTAAATGATAATCAAATGGAATGAGTTTTGACATAGAAATCAAATTCCTTTTGTAAGAGGGAACATAAAACACATCATAAAGTTCCAAAACATGATTATTTGAAAAGGTTATGCGAAAAGTTCCAACGGCTTTCACAGGGTCTCCCTTCCCACTGCCTGAAAGGACAGTTTCCTCATTGGGATGTGGAGGCCTGCTTGACAGAAAGCCCTGCGTGGTAGTCGAAATGTGGATCATCGAACCAGTGTCAATCCACCAAGTGTCATCATTAACGCTAGAAAAGTTAGATTCAAAAGTAACACACGATGAAAGCATACCTCTCATTACATGTTGCCTCACACCGCCAATACCTGTAAGCCTCTTAGCACATAAATCAGACACGATGGCACCACCCATCTGCTTGTCTGTCAGCTTGAATTGCTTATCTAAGGCTTCCAGGTACCCTTTGGCTGTATCGCACTTAGGGACTGCTCCCCTAATGCTTCTGGTGATCCTTTGTTGCATAAATAGAAGAGACGAGCGGTTACTCCGCTCCCACAAATTATACCTTTTCTTTGCCTCTCTATCATTGGAGGCATCAACAGGTCTAGGAGGTTGTTCACACCTCAAGGCATAATCCAAGTCCAAGAAATCAAGCTGCAGCAAAACATCATCTCTCCAGTCAGCATAGTTAATGCTGCCATCCAAGATTTGTTTTGTTGCTCACATCAGCCATGATCCTGGGGGTAGCAATTGGTTCCGCAAAAATAGAACAGACAAACGTACAAATAAGCTCACAAGAAAAAGTTTGAAGCAATCACAAGTCACTGTGCCATGTATGCATGCTTAACTCAAATGTAGCACGCAAGCAATATAAATACGTATCACCAATGTCTACCTGTGGGCAAAGACATTAGCATAGCATGTATTTATCTCAAGTGATAGGACTAGAACGCATTTGTAATTAACTAATACCTGTGGGCTACTTAGAAAATAACAAGGCCATTCTATCCCACCCTAATTAAATGTACAATTATGAGATATCTACCTGTGGGCAAAGATAAATCATAGCTACACATTTAATTACAATTGATATCTCAAATCCATATGTGATTAATGCATGCAAACAAATTCAATAAACAAGGATGCTGTGGCTACTCCTCAAAGAATTGCATGCTAATCACAGATATCATTCATGTGCACTGAAAATTCAAATGTGCACAATATAATGGAGCAATTAATTCTCCCCTAATTAAATGTACAATTATGAAATATCTACCTGTGGGCAAAGATAAATCAAAATTATACATTTAATTATAAGTGATATTTTAAATCCATATGTGATTAATTAATGCATGCAACAAAAATGAATAAGGATGCTGTGGCTACTCCTCACAAAATTACATGCTAATCACAAATATCAATAACGTGCATATAAATCCAAATATGCACAACATAATAGAGCATTTAATTCTCCCCTTAATTAAATGCACAATTATGAAATATCTACCTGTGGGCAAAGATAAATCATAATTATACAATTAATTATAAGTGATATTTTAAATCCATATGTGATTAATCAATGCGTGCAACAAATTCAATAAACAAGGATGCTGTGGCTACTCCTCAATAAATTGCACGCTAATCACAAATATCACTAACGTGCATATAAATCCAAATATGCACAACATAATGGAGTATTTAACAAATTAATTTAATCAACAAATGTGACCAATTTAATCAACAAATGTGACTAAATAACTTAATTTAAATTCTCCCACTATTTCATGCACCCAAAAAAAATGTTTAATAAATTAATTTCTACTCAAAAGGTTTTTACAAAAATTAAACAGTTAATTCAATTGCCAAAGGAGAAATTACTACACAAAATAGGCAATTAAATAACATAAAAATTAAAATTTGTAAACACCTTTTTCAAATATTAAAATAATAGATAAATTAATTTAAACATTTACAGTGCATATAATAGTAATTAAAATATTCTGAAAAAATCAAATTAAATGGCCAAAATAATTTTCTGAAAATAAAACAAAATGGCCCATACACAAGAATCCAAAACAGGGCTCAAAATGATTTCCAGAAATAAAAACCAAAATTTCAGGCCCAGAAACAGAAGTGGCCCAATCCCTTTTTTTTCGCAAAAAAAAATGTTATTACAGAGGCCCAAACGCTGTGACGGCCCATTCTGTAATTTTCCAACAAAAAAAAAGTTATTTCTGTCGGCCCAAGAAAAAAAATGCTGAAGGCCCAATTGTGATGGCGGCCCAGAGGGTTTTTTTTTTTTTTAACAAAAACAGTTACACCCTCGGCCCAGACTTTGTACGGCCCATTCTGCAAAAAAAACAAAAACACATATGGCCCAAAACAGTACGGTCCAATAGCAAAAAACCTTTTTTTTTTTTTTTATAAAAAAATCAGCTGCAGACAATAAGTGAAACGGTGCGTTTCAGCGTAGACTGAAACGCACTGTTTCGATTTTTTTTTTTTTGCAACGAATGTCTGTGGCCCAGCAGAATTTTCCAAAAAAAAAAGTGTACTGTGCGGCCCAAAAGCATCAGCGCCCAGCATAACCAAACAAAAAAAAAAAAAGGTATATGTATATTCTGCAGCCCAGACGCGAAACCAGCCCAGTAACTTTTTTTTTTTTTTTTTTTTTGAAAAACTCCAGCCCAGTCGCTTCTTCTGGTGAGTCGGGTTGACCTAACCCGACTCACCGACCTGAGCATCCGTCGACCCGCGCCGCGAGACCCTTTGCAGAGCAGTGGACGCCGGCGATGCTTCAGGGGCTATTTCTGGCCACTTTTCAGGCGGTCTCACCGGAGGCAAGATGAGGAAGTAGCCGACGTGTACTCCGGTTGTCGGAGACCCCTCACAATGGCGTGACGGCAACTCAGAGACCTACGGCGATCACTGTGGCCGCGACGCGTCTCCGTTGCTGCAGCGCTGTAGGCGACCTGCGACAGGAAATTTTCGGCGGCTCTTGTCGGCAACTGCAACGGTGGCATGCGGCCATGACCCTTCTGCAGCGACAGTTGACGCCAGAGACATCTCTCTTTCTTTCCCGCGGTGCTTCACGATGACCTCTCTTTCCCGTGGCGATTTCTCTCAGCGTATACAGCACACACACAGTGAAACACACAGTGAAAATGAAAAGGGAAAGGAAAAGGAAAGAAAGGAAATAAAAAATTATGATTCCGGGATCCCATAGACATAAACAATAAAGATCAATAAGTAAAGCAAGATGATCTTAAACCAGGCTCTGATACCACATGTTAGAAAATAAACATCTCTAATGTGAAATAATCAATCCAGATTATCATATACACAAATACAAGATGCAGCGGAAACATTAAATTACCTCTTGCCATTACTTTGTTGATCTAGTCTCTGAGAAGATCTGGAATGAATCAAGGACACCTGTGAATCAATAAAGAATGTCAGATAATCAACAGGTTCTTCCAGCTGATGATTAGGCACAGTGATGGCAACTGTGGAAACTGCCGTCACCAGTGGGGAACCTTCGAGAGGGAGCAGAGAAGTAGGTCTCGCTCTGGACTCAGAGAAAGCAGTACTGAATCAATTGTTTTGTGTTGTTGTGTTTCCACCATCAGGAAAATAACCTTAAATAAACTGAGTCCCCAACCCACCTTGGACCGGGCCTAATGACTACGGGCCACACTCAGAAATATTTATTAATTATCCTAATTAATATCTAAATAGGTTATATAATTATAATAAATATCTTACACACGAAACCTGCAAATCTTCGATGCAGACCTAACGGAACCAGAAAGTTTCAAGGAAGCCATTAAAGGATGTATTGGAGTATTCCATGTGGCAACTCCAATGGATTTTGAGGAAAAAGAACCAGAAGAGATAGTAACCAAAAGATCCATTAATGGAGCACTGGGAATCATGAAGGCATGCATCACTTATTCATCAAACACTGTCAATAGATTTGTTTATACTTCAAGTGGTTCTGCTGTTTCTTACAATGGCAATGAAGATGATGACTTAGTAATGGATGAGAGTTTCTGGGGAGATGTTGATTATCTCAGAACTTCAAAACCATTTGGATGGTCTTATGCAATTTCTAAGACATAGACAGAGAAAGCAGTTCTTCACTCTATTTCCTATTTGGTATGTTCATCAACAAATTTTACTTTGAAATTATTCATATTTTTCTCACACCAATTTTGTATGCAATAGCTCAATTAAAAGTAATTCTATCAACATAATTTTTGTTGTTTTATAAGATTTAAATCCCAATCTTACCTGAGAACATACCATTGAATGATTGAAACATGGATCGACCTTACGAAGACCTGATAAACTAATGACCTGATATCCTAATTGGTCTAGAATTTTGATTAACCCAGAATTTGAATGAATCAGATTAACCCAATAAACTCAGTTTTAACCCAATCAACCTGTCAAGTTTGAACGAGTCAAGTGGATTGACATTTATGTTTTGTCCCTTCCTAAACAGTGAAATCACATCGTTTTCGCTGAGCTAATAGCATCTTTTTGTAATGCATTAAACTTATGATAAATTTGTGGTATGATAGTAAGGTGCAAATATAAGTTACTTCAGTGGTTTTTATTTTAGTCATTGAATTTAAGAAGAAATCTAATCTCTTCTACTCTCCTTGACTCTGCCATCATTGATTTTTTCTTTCACATATCAATTTTTGAATTTAGTCTGTTTAATAAGATTGATGTTATTTTAATTTTTCTTAGTATTATAAAAGTGTTGTAATTATAAAAAAGAAGAAGAAAAAGAGATGTTATGCATATCTGATCAAGATTTATATAAAACTTTATATTATAAATATATATAATTTTTTTTAATTTCAGCCCTTCTCATGCTTAAATCCTGTTTGCTCTTTCCTGTAAATGATAATATGGTGAAGTGATGCAGATGAGAAAGACCCTGTAAGTTACCTGCAAACACCAATAACGCATGTGGATGACGTGGCAAGAACACATATATCTGTGTTTGAACATCCAGATGTTAAAGGAAGATATATTTGTTCGGCATGTTTGGCAAATCTCAAAAATGTGTCTGAAATTTTGTCTGTTCAATACCCAGAATTTCAAATACCAACAATTGATGATCAGTAAGTTCTCTGGTCTTCTTCTTCTTCTTCTTCTTGTTTGTTTGTTTGTTTACAGACATGGAAATGTTTTTTGTTGAAGGAAGTGATTGGTCCACTTTGATATATTTTCGAATTAATGAACCATTATTATTTTGATAATAATTTTCTTTTATTGTTCCAGCTTCATGAGAAAACGACGTGTCGTAAAGAAGCCTTTAGATGCTGGATTTGATTTGAGTTCAATTATTGGCTCCTTACAATTTCCTCCACTATATACATTAGTTTTTACAATTATACTAACATGTTAATTAGGGTTAATGTCAATGATGACTAAGTGATATCTAAGTTGTCACAAAATACAAAATATAAAAAAAAATTAAAAAATAAAATTTATTTATTATCAACATGAAAATAAAAAAATTATTATCCTCATAATCATCTTAAATCTATATAATTTATTTGTAATCTAGTTGATTTTAATGTTATTTAGTTCAATGTGACAAAGTTAATCTAAGTATATATTTGGTGAGAGTCATGTTATCAACTACAAACATTATATCTCTTAGTGTAGGGACTAATATTTGTAATTGAGGAAATTATAAAAAATCAATAAAAATGAAAAATAATTACAAAGAACTAGATAAAAAATAAAGTAAAATTATAGACACTTGAATATTAATTTTTTTTCTATTTCATTATTAAGTTTAATGGGATTTGGATTCCATAAAAAAAAACAAATAAGAATTCATCACAATGATCTATTTGTCTCACTGGAAACCCTTAATATAATAACTTTTAATTTGCACTTTATGAAACTAAACTCCACTTAACATATTTAGTGTAAAGTAAAATTATTTAAAATAAATTAATTCAAATACCCATCAAATCAAATCAATCCAATTTAATCTCAATTTGTGCCATCATGTTGTAATTGTAGTTATTGTATTTGTTTTTCTTTCATTTTCAAATAATTATTAGTGTCATTCTCTACAATGAATTAGAAAATGTATGTATATCTTAATGACCCTCAACCCTAATAACACAAAACCAGCCCTTTTTTTAACGAGTGAGGCCACTGATTCTAATAATAGTGTCAAACTCAACTTAATTCGAGTAATTAGATTAGTAAATTAATGAATTAGTTTCTACTCAGTATAATCAAAAGTATATTATTTTAATTATGATTCTGTTAATTGTAGTTCAATCACGATTAATCCAATTTCCATTACATTGATTCTAACACCTGGTGTATGTATGTATATGTGTGTATGCCAAAATTGATCTATTTATATAAAAAAAAGGAAAATATATAGAAAAAATTCTAAAAAATATAATTTGAATTTCAAAACCACAAATCAAATCAAGAATTACTACAAAATGTATTGTTATTTTCTTTATAAAAATAGTTAATAATTTATAAAATATAATAAATAAACTGATTTATACTTTTCAAATTGAAGTAGTATTTTTTTATTCTTTGGGAATTTCCAAAAAACGGAAGTTACCTTCTCTTGGGCAGCAAGCATAATCATGGGTGATGTCATCTCCATCTCTAATTTCTACAATCTTAAATACAAGTCATTGTCCAAGTTAATCTAAATTAGACGAATAAAGTCACTATCTTTGATATAATTTGAATATGTCAGTTTAATGGGAATGGGATAGCTTCTAGATTCTTGACCAAGTTAAAGGGAGCGTTTAGATTATCTTCTGAGTTATTTTCCATATGTTTTTTATACACATAATTTCAATATGTTATCATGTTATGTTTTAATTAAATTTAGTGGGAATAAAATTCTTAGTATTTATCTACTAAAATATACTACTAGAAGATTTAGTTTAATTTTAAATATAATATATTTATTTATTTTATATTTAATATTTATTATTTTTTAAATTAATTTACGTAATTTATAAATTGATATATAATATTATATATAAATATTTTTGAAAAAATCTTATGTCAAATTTACTATAATTAATTAATTTTTTTAATTTTTTAATCTATTTATATTAGTTAATGATATCTTATATTAATAATTAAAGGGAATAATTTATTATTATATTATATATTTTTTTAATTTAAAACATTTCACCATAAATATCTACACTCAACTACTCATGTAATTATATTTTTTTAATTGAAATGCCTACTATTCCTATTAAATTATATCAAAATATTTGGATTTTAATTTTAAAATTAATAACATTGATAATTAATTATGAAATAAATAATATATAAGAAAATCTACTTATCTTAATTTAATTTGATTCAAATATTTTTTTTTCTATGACATTATGAGCTTATGCCACTTTAGGAATCAAAACCCATAAAAATAAAGTTGAGAAATAATTTTTTTTATTAACCTAATTAATAATATTGATAATCAGTTATAAAATAAATAATATATAAAAAATCTACTTGTCCTAATTTAATTTGATTCAAATAATTTTTTCTATGACATTGTGGCACTTTTTTACACAAATTTGTCTGAGTCATTGACAGTACAAAATTTATATAGGCTTATATGTGTACGTATTTGTGTGTCTATATACGTACACGGATTCTAAGGTGAATTGTATGTATTTGCCTATTTATATAGGACATACTACTGAAAAACGATAGAATTGAGAAACCTGCTAAAAAAAAGATCAAGGAATTTATGATGATAATTTCCTACGAAAGCCATCTATCTCATAATTTCCTGTAGCCAAAGGGAATAAAGTTGCATCTTTCTACCAACCCAGTGGTGATTTTTCTTTAAACTCGGATTTCTTTAAATATCTTTTAAACCTAGATTTACGAAGGCCATTGTCGGTAATCCAAGAAATCCACAACGCAAGAAACATCTTCTGTTACTGTAAATTGTTCCCTTTGCTTATTTCTTCATCTGAAGCAGTGCCTACTTTAATCTGTTGCTTTCTAGCAAATCGTCAATGATTTGCTTAAAACTGTGCCCATGTCCTGCTTCGGAGTGAACAGCAAAAGTCTGGGATTTTTTTAGTTGAAATAGAATCAGGCTTTCCTTATTCGTGATTATGCATAGATCTGGAGCTACGATGGCTTGGAACGTTTTCAAGTTCTGCACTGCTTTGCGAGGGCTTGGCTCGATCATGATCCTCTTGGTCCTTGGTGTCGTGGGGGTTAGTTATTATGCTGTCGTTTTTACTAATTATGGCCCTGCTTTGTCGTCTGGGTGGCCTGATTCTGTCATTGCCATGGCGGTGTTGATCTTGTTTCATTGCTTGGTAAGCTTTCAGTTCTGAATATTTTCGTGCTGGGAATTAGGAGGTTATTTCAGGGTTCTGTTTGTTAGATGTTAAATTTGTCTTGTGGTTCGGGAAATTATGAAGTGCATTCAGATTCCCTAAAAGCGTTTGCCAATTGTTGAAATTCAGCTTGTCCAAAATATTAAATGTTTGTGAACTAAGGTTATGATCCTATAAATTGGTTCAAGGGGTCTGAATTTGAATGTATGGTCTTCGTGGTACTCTTTAAAAGTTTGGAAACTAGATGTTTTGGGTGTTTGGACAGAATTGTTAAGGAACGAGTTTTGCTGAGTAAAGGATTTTCAGGTCATGATTGAAATTTCTTAGTTCGAAGACTAATAAAGCATCTTCTTTGTGAGTGCATAACGAAATGATATTATTTGCTGAAATTCATTTACTGCAGCTGGTTATGCTATTGTGGAGTTATTTTGCTGCTGTTCTTACGGATCCTGGATGCGTGCCTCCTAATTGGAGGCCTGCTATTGATGAGGAGAGAGGAGAAGTTGACCCATTAAATGGATCAGAATTCAGTGACGTCCAGTCGGATCCTTCAAATCAACGAGTCCGGTTCTGCAGGAAATGCAATCAACTGAAACCACCTCGATGTCATCATTGTTCAGTTTGTGAGTCTTGTAAAATTTTACATTTTGTATTTCCATATTGAGAACAAGTGAAGATAACTTTGATTTCTATTTGTTTGGTACTAGGTGGACGATGTGTGCTGAAGATGGACCACCACTGTGTTTGGGTAGTTAACTGTGTTGGTGCTCTAAATTACAAGTATTTTCTTCTTTTCCTGGTATGGGCACCCTAAATTTCGAATTTTATGTCAATTCAAATGAGTAGCTATGGTTTCTTACCTTCATCGATCATACTGTGTCTTAACTCTTTGTAAGACTGGGGCATTAATTTTGTGATGTCCACCTTAAAGTAAAACACTCGTTGCAGTTATGTACATGGCACCTTTATCATAATACTTTATGTCAATAAAGAGTGGATTGGACTTACTGTTTTGCATGCATTGTGGCTTAGGTAGTTATGCCATTAGATTTTGTGGGAAACCATAAGTTGCAGTTTTATATTTCCATTTCTTAGTGTGTACATTAAAATCTTTTATGGTTTCCTTCTCATCCTCAGTGGGATATTGATTTTTTTCTCCATGTTGTCACTTCTTTTTCTGTGCAAAAAGGGATAACATGCCTCCTATGACCTTAAGACTGTGAATGGAAAAATGGTTTTTTCTCTGTTTAGGTTGTGAAAGCACTATCTAATTATATGTTGATACGCATAATGTTATTGGAGTAGTTGTGCATTTGTTTTCTTTATTTGTGGCTGCCTACGGAAAAATTCTTGCAGTGGTGACATTATTCTATTTAATCTTTGTGCAGTTCTACACATTTCTCGAGACAACTCTTGTGACAGTATCATTGTTGCCGAACTTCATTGCATTCTTTAGTGATACAGAAATTCCTGGAACACCTAGCGCACTTGCGACAACTTTTTTTGCTTTTGGTGGGGTTTTGAAAACACTGCTTGATTCCATTGTTAGTTTCTACTGTGGATTTCTATAACATTGTTGAATTATGTACAGTTTTGAACCTGGCATTTGCATTGAGCGTTTTTGGATTTCTTGTTATGCACATATCTTTGGTGGCTGCTAATACAACCACTATTGAGGTAAATGTTTGTATGCATTTATTTCTTTTGTCCTTTATCTATCTAAAACAAACTTCTTAATTTGATCTGTTTTCTCCTGACTTTGTTTTCTGTGGTTAGAGATGCTTCAAGCTTCCATTGTCTTTCTCTAACAAAGTAATTGTTACCTTTTAGGTTCATTTCAATTGATAAATGTTTCATAATTCATCAAATAGAAACCTAAAACTTCAAATGATTGTGCAAATTCTTTTCTTTTTTCAAATCTTTCAACATTTAAAATATGATTTACTTTTTTATGCACCTGCTTAAAGTGGGAATGGCTTGGCTAGTGCTTGTGACTTTGGTTTTGTTGGGATTTTCTTCCCATTTTTAACCAGGCATATGAGAAGAAAACAACTCCAAAATGGCGCTATGACCTTGGGCGTAGGAAAAACTTTGAACAGGTGTGTATGTTACTGAATAGAGATTGTTAATATCTATTTTTCTTTTTAGTTGTTAACATACCTACTGCTCTCTTGGCTTGTTTGGATGGGAGGAAAAGTTGAGAGGAAAGAAAACTAGGAGAGAAAACATAAGAGAAAACAGCTTTTCCCTTGTGGGGAAGGAAGGAAGGAAGGAAAAATGGGGAGAAAAATAATAGGGGGGACCCACTCCCACCCAAAAAAAGAAAAAGAAACTTCTGTCCGCACATGGAGAAGTTTTGGGAGGAAAATGCAATTCCCCATGTTACCCTTTCACTCTGCCTCTTGACCATCCTGCGATCCTAGTGACCTCCCTATCTTACTCGTCTCTCTTCCACTGTGCACTCGACTCTGCATTCCTTGTCTATCTTACATAGAATTCAACATTTTCCCATGAATCTAGCACAAAGGGGAGGCCTCAAATCCTCTCTCTCTCTGTGTCAAGTTTCACAAAAGCTTGTAATAGAACTACAAGAAGGTATCCTAATAGAACCACAAACAGGGAAACATAAAACTACAAGCTTTGAAGAAGACATGAAAAGAAGGAAAACCAAAGAGAGAAAGAAATGGGGATCTCGTGATATTAAAGGAGGTAGCAAAGAATGAATGGTGTTGAAATTCCAATAGAGAAAGAAACAAAAAAGTTCTATTTTGAGTGAGAGAGTGGAATTTACAAATAGAAGCAGAGAAAGAAAGAGAAGAGGACAGAAGGAATTTCTTCTAGTTATTATATTCTATTTTACAAAATTATTCGTTTTGAATTTTTAAATAGCAAAAGAGAAAAATATATTTTTGTCAAATTATTTGATTTTAAAATATTTTGATGGTGTTAATCTTAATATGATTTTTGCCTTCAATTTTTTTTTATAGAGATAATGACATAAGACATAATATATCCTCACATGAGGGTATTATTGCGATTGTCACATTTGCCTATTTCCATTCATCCAAACTCAAGGAGTAACATTATCTCCACTTTTCTCTTCTTTTCATTTTTTTCTTTCTTTCCAACTTTTCCATCCAAACAGATCGTCAATCTTCTCATAAAATGGCCTCAACCCAATTAAGAACTATTAGCACTGGCGTCCGATGAGTAGATTTCATTTGGGCACAAGATACAGGGCTTTTCATTTGTAGCTTTATTTTCGAGAGACTGGAGAATATTGATAGATCTTCTGTTCTAGGTTTTCTTTTGTATACGCATTGAAGTTATTGAAAAGAATTTATTCAGATCTGGTCGTCTTCACACATACATTTGACTTGATTTGAATTTATAAAATTCAATGTAGGCTTGGCCTCATAATCATGTTGTTTATAGTAGTCATTAACCTTTATCTTTATTTTCTTAAATAATGAAACTGCAAGCTGCATTAAGTCTGGAGGTTTGGCCAATAGCTATTATTTTATGAATTGCTTCAGGGTACAAATGGTATATTGGACAAACTGCAAACTGGTACCATCATGTATCATACTCATACCCCACCTGAGATTTGGCTAAGTATCTAGATGAACTAATAGAGTTTGACAAGCTTTGATGTTTAACTTGGTATATACTTGGATATTTAGATCATCGTCAAACATTTTATAAACTCTAACCATATGCTGGAAAAGGAAAATGCTGCATGAACAGAAGGCATCTGTGTTGGTTATACTAATGCAGGCAATCAGCAGTTTACTTAACTTTGTATGTTAGCACAATGTCAATAATGTAATTTTCTTCCCTTAGCTGAGTGGACTATGTCTGCCCTTAATCTGATATCTACTAAGGTTACCATCTAACACCAAGTCTGTTAACTAGTTTGGAAAGTAAACAAGATAAAAGAACAGACATGGAGGAGGAGGAGGAGGAAGAAAGAGGTCCAAGTTCACAACATTAAGTAGAACCACATTATTCTCTGGACCTATTTGTCTCAGTTAATGGTTATGGTAAAAAAAAAAAAAAGATAGGGAGAATTATTCACAGGAACCAAATTTAGAAACTATTTATTCCTAAGAACCAAGTTCAAGTATTTAATACTCAGACTATGAAAATTTACACTGAACCGTACACAGCTCTTAATCTCCCTATATTCTATAGGAAACACAATCATGGAATCATAACAAGTATCTGTTCAATTATTTAACACTTGAGGTCCTTAGGAATAGATTCTGAATTTGGTCCTAGTGAATAATTGTCCCAAAATGATATGCAAGTATGAAGTCATTGGCTCAATATAAGAAGCACGGATATTGGAATAAACAATGACATGACACAATACAGAGGCAACAAGGTGGGAAAATATCAGTTTGAAGTATTGGTGCCTAATATGCTTGACATGAATCATTAGTTCCTCATTGCCTTGGATTATTTAGTGTTAGTGAAGCGCCAAGGAGTTTCTAAATATGGAAGTATTTGTTTTTTGGAAGCATTATTAGATTTGAAATTTCAAAACAAATTTATTTTCTCATACCCCACACCCATAGTTAGCATGCATCTGCTCTTGTAGATTTACAGGAACACAGAAACGTTGTCAATCCAATTTCTATGACCTCTGATTTATATTATTGGCGCATATATATTATTCCTATTGGTTCTCTGTAAGTTGGGACTCACTCGTTCCGTTGCTTGTTATTCAATTTCTGACAGGTCTTTGGGATGAACAAGCAATACTGGCTTATCCCGGCTTACTCCGACGAAGATATAAGAAGGATGCCAGCACTTCAAGGTCTTGAGTATCCATCGAAACCCGACTTTGATTCCCAAGAATACTGACAGCTACTGATGGAACAACAGGAAAACCTGTGTTTTCCTTGTAAAATAGTACAAAATATGGCGAGTCTCCCCAAATCCGTCTTACTTTCGGCCTCTAACTGAACCCTAAGCATGTGACTAATCTGAGAGCTCCCTGGCAAATCCATCCCCCAGAGGCACTTGGTATGACTAATTTTTCAGAGGTGGGAGTTTAAGGTTAGAAGAGAACTTATATGCAGTTTGGTAAGTGTTTGATATTAAGCTTTTCAATAAATTTATAACATGGGGAAGATATTTTTAAAAGAAGCAAGATGGAAAAAAAAAGGTCCATGTATTATATTTTTATTGAAATAGCCTAACAACTTTCACTCACTGAACTGTCTCATCCTTATCCTAGTTGGAATCATTGATGCTTTTATGAGGAGGCTATGGCAGGATCAGGGAGTGTATGATAAGAAATGCAATTCATTTTTTTTTTTGCCCTTTTCATATGGTCACATACTGATGTTGCCTGAATTGTTTTTGATTGATTACTTTGATATTCAACTTATGCCTTTGCACAGATGTGGTTTGAATTCGTTAGTGTACAAATATCCATTTCACATGGCATTTGATTATTTGAAGTTTGATTTGGGTAAGATGCTCGTTTTTTTCTCTTATTTCCCCCTATTACTAACAATGAGATGACTCCTAGTTCTAGAGAACGTTCAACAATAAATTATTAATTATTAATAAACATATAATTATTTGATTAATTAATGTACAATAAATGGGGGTGGATTACCGTATGGGAAAATGAAATATATTTTCTTACCAAATTTATGTTGATTAAAATATTTTTAATGATGATGTTAACTTTTTTGGGAAAATACCAGTCAAGTCCCCATAGTTTACACCTCTATTGAATTAGGTTAATAAAATACAATGTAAAAATAATGAGCGTTTTCCTGTGGGAGAAGTTTGATATTATACTCTTCTTAATTCTTAATATATAATTTAATTGGGATAATTAATTTTTATTATAAATAAAAAAAATATTTTTTATATTTATCGATTTATTTTAAAATTATCTTTGTTGATATTTTTAACACAATAATCAAGTGAGAAAAAGTTGGAAGGAGTTAAGAAATATATTTGTGGTATTTTAAAAAAAAATATTATATTAATTAATTTAATTAATTTTTAATTTAATTAAATTAGTTAGATAAGTTTTATATTAATAATGAAGATTATCTCAATATTTAAAAAGATTAAAGTTAAAATTTGATATAATTTAATGAATAAGATTTCTTGCAAACTCTGTCAAAAATATAAAGGTTGCCAAAATAGAAGTTTGAGTACTCATGTAAGAAGATACTCTCAAGAAAGGTTGGTTCAAAACAAATATTTGCTTTGTATCATTGTGCAAACTTACTTAAAATAAATTAATTCAAACAAACACAGATGTCGCTCCAACTCATCAAAAGGAGGTGGGGTCTTCGGCTCATGAGAGTGGAGAAACCAGCTTTGATCATCGATCGTGGTGTAATTTCATATTTCTTTAATCCCAACTTTTAAATAAAAAAATGATAAATACGCGCGCGCGCTCATATATATATATATATACATATATATGCCAAAAGTGATTTGTTGAGATGTTTTCTTGAATGAATTTTATAAAATTAAATAAAAAAATATACTTAATTTTTCATATCCCTAAATGAATTGATTTCTCTATTTTTTTTAAAAAAATAGAAGTCTATTTTCTATTATCATTTAACTAAATTATTCATCTGATCTTATTTATAAAATAAAAAAAATATTTTTTATCCTATTTATAAGTCATATCATTAAATTTTTATATAAATATATAATTTTACTCTTTATTTATTATTATATTAAGTTTATTCTTATATAGTATAATGCATATTAAATATAAATAAAATAAAAAGTTAAATATTAAAATAGAGTTGATAAATTTTAAAATTTGCTTTAAAGCAAAAATAACTTATAAATAAGATTAAAAAATTTAAAATATTATCTTTTTTATATTATACTCAATCTATAAGTTTTTTTATAAATAAAATTAAAAAAGAAATCAAAATAATTAAAATATTATTAATATAAAATTAATCTAATGACCCATTAAAAGATCTAATTAATATTATCATAAAATAATCAAAATGCTAATACAAAAATTCCCGGGGCTGAATAATGAATCTGACAAAATCCCGAAGTTTCTAGCTTGTCCAAATAAATTCAAGTCCACGTGTCAACCTTCCGGCTCGTCTCTTCCCGATCACGGGGTGTTGTTTGGAAAACAACTAAACCGCGGTTTTAAAAGGGTTTTTGGCCCAAACCTCGATTTAAAAAAATTTTAAAATAAACAGACTTATTTGTCCATAAGTGCTTTTGGACAAAATCATAGTTTAAAACCATAGTTTTGAATAAGCTATTTAAAATAGCTTTTTCAACAGTAAAAGCACTTATGGACTATCTAATTACTATCTTACCCGCCCTTTTTCTTACACCCTCTCTCCTCTCTCCTACTTTTTCTTACACCTTCTCTCCTCTCTCCTACTTTTTCTTACACCCTCTCTCCTTTCTCCTCTCTTCCTTCTCTCCTCTCTCTAACTCCCTCATCTCTCTTACTTTAAATCAAATCATACCCTTTTTGGTAATTTACCACCATAAAAGTCATTCTAAAAATAACTATCCAAACACCTATTTATTTAAAACTACTTTTTTTCCATAAACTCTTCTCCAAAAATCCTTTTCCATAAGTTATCTATAAACTTTTTTTTATAAGCCCTTTTTTAAAATCCTATCCAAACAGACCCTATATATATTTCTCCCACCCAATTTTTAACCGAAAGGCTGTAGCGATTTCTGGTTCTTCTTCTTCTCTCTCTCTCTCTTCGAGGTAAGATCTTTTCTCCTTGCTATTTCTGAAGCACATTTTCTCTTCCAGCTCATTTTCTTGGGAACCAAACGGCGGTTATTAGCTCAAGTATATAACCGTAATCTCACGAGTTAGGACTAAATTTAATTTGTAGCATTATTAGGCTTCTATCATCCGAACTTCGCGTGAATTATCTTCGGCAAATTGATCTTGCCGGCTTCTAAATTTCCGGCGTTTGATTTTCAATGAATCACAAGCATTTCTTCTGTCGTCCTGGCTTGAAGTCTACTATATTTGTTATTCAATTGAGGTAACTGGATTAGATGCGATAAACTTGATTTTCCGTATTAATGGTCTTTCTATAGTTATCTGGAATCTGCGAAGGCACAGAGATGATGACCTTTTCTGATGCAAAACATGTGTGAATATGCTTTTCTCACCGTGGATTTTTCTTCTCCTTTGTGAAAACTCCAGCTCAAAAATATGCAAAAGGGAAGAGAAAGTAGGGAGAAAATGTTTCGATCAAGGAATAATTCTTTTAGCGGCTTTGGAGAAATTGGTGGCTTTGGATCACATAGATCAATGCTGTCGAACATTCTTGGAGGAAGGGATCCATTTGATGATCCTTTTTTCACTCGTCCTTTTGATAGCATATTTGGTCCTACTTCTTCTGCTTCTGCACCGAGAAATATGCAGAACATGAACAAAGATAAGGGAGTCATTATAAAAGAATTAGATTCTGATGATGAGGGAGATGAGGAGAAAAAGCAATCTAGATCAACCATGGAACCATCTGTTGAACATCCAGATGACGATGATGTTGTTGATGGTGAATCACTTTCTCTGTTTTTGTTTTTAGGATTCTGCCATAACTTATGTCTTTTGCTTTATTAATTGTATACTGCACTGTTTGATTTGTAGAAGAAAGGAAGCTCAAGCAGGTGACTCACAGGAATGACCATAACAAGCTAGAACCCCCAAAGTCTGGCAATTTCTCTTTTCAGACTTGCAGAGTTACATATGGAGGTGTAGATGGAGCATATTATACATCCACGAGAACCAGAAAAACAGGAGGTGATGGGGTATGTTACCTCTGTCAAATTCTGCTATCAAATAGTTTAAGCTACTAATTGGTTAAGATTGCCAAAATCTTATATGGTTTTTATTGTTTTTCCCTCTTTTTTACACTTTTAGATATCAGACTTTTATCAAGTCTTATTACTTTTAGCTATGTAAATTTCTCTCTTGTGATAAATAATGAGAATTCCCTGTCTTCGGTGTTATCTTTGTGAGTCCAGCTAGTTATGGAGGAAAGCAAAGAAGCTGATAAGACAACAGGTCAGGCAACACATAGGATTTCCAGAGGAATCCACGATAAGGTGCTTATCAGAATATTGATTTTAGTGTGTACATTTCTAGTAACTAATGTCATAGATGTTATATTCATTTCTTAAGAAGTTGGATAAAACATTATGCATGACATGAATTTATTTGTTAGACATTAAACTTGTGGATTATGGTTGTAGGGTCATTCATGTACAAGGAGGCTTAAGTCAGATGGTAAGATTGACACTATGCAGACTTTGCACAATCTTAATGAAGGTGAGACAGTGTTCCATGATTTTCTTCAAAATTTTAGTGACTTTGTTTCAAATCTTAATGAATGTTCAAGTGTGTTCCGTGCCTTATTCGTTTGCTTTTCATATTTCAGATGAGCTTTCAGGCTTTGAGGAAAAATGGAAAGGTAATAATAATATTGGGCATTTTCCTGGCTGGAAAGGTGGCCATGGCATGCACTGGAATCAACGTAAGCTTATACTCTTCCCTTGGGGGGAATGTATGTTTTCTGCTAGACACAATGAAATGAAATTTGGTGAAATTTGAGGATAATGTTAAGATTGATGATTCTATTTTCACACTTTGCCATCAATAACTGCATGTGAATGTCAACATTTAAGTTGCTGGTTTGAATAAATATTAATAACAACAAAGGTCGCAGAAAGAAGAAGGATACCCTGTGACATTAGATCTCACCTAAGAAGCAAGTAGCAATTATAATGATTTTCTCATCAGATGAAAGATCTCATCATTCAGTAGTCTCTTGGGAATTGCATGTAGTTATTGTTTCCTGGAAAAATAATTGCTTTATTCTTGATGATGATGATGCAGATTCTGGCAGTGATGAAGCTACGGAAAAGCGCATGTGGATAAATTGGTCATGCCCATCGTTGGAGCAAGGAGGGAGATCCAGAGGATTAGGGTCCCGCAATGAAACAAGCACCGGTGGTAGAACAAAGAAAGTTGTCAGAATTAACATAGAGTGAGTGTGATACAGCAATCTTGGTAGACTCTGATCCCTGCTTGTATTTTTGCCTCCTTATTAACTTGTAGAACCATTAAGAGCTTGATTTGTGTGCTTCTGCTGATTCTGTCATAATACAAGTGGCATTGTTAAGTTATGCCCAATATACCATGTATATACATGTACAAATATTTTGTATCATTTGAATACCCAAAGAGTAATTTGATTTGGTCTTAATCCTGTAGATTATAGAATATACATAGTTATCAAAGGAGATTTTTATGGGTGCTATTACGGTATCTAAAACTTAGACCCATGTTATATGGTACTCCTTCGCTAGTTGATTTTTTTTTAGTGTCATAATCTAATATCTTAAAGATTAATTTTATATTATATATTTTTTAATTTATTTAAATTAGTTAATTAATTTTTATATTAATTATTAGTTATAATTGATTAATTTTTTTAATTTATATAAAAGAGTCAACTAAATCGGGAAGGAAGAGTGCATATATAAAAGGGTATTCCAGGCTTCTTCCAAAACGTGTTTTTAGGTGATAAAAAAAACGCGTGTTTTGGGGAAATTATATTTGGGAATCTAACAAACGAAAACCAAAAGGTATTCCCATCTAAATCTCCGTTGGATACGTAGGCTATGTTAAAATGTAAAATTAAAAATATCAAATATGCTAAATTATTTTTAAATGGATTAATTAAGCTAGAAATTTTTTAGAAAATATATACTCCTCTAGTTTTTATTCTTTAATATAAGTCTTAGTCTATAATTTAAATTGTATTACAAATTAGATTGACTAAGGAGTATTTAATATCTTTTTAATTAAATTTGTTAGCAAAACTATTTTTTTAGAAATAATAGGGATGTCAACTATATTATGAAACCCTCACAATATATGCTCAAGAAAATAAATATATTAAATATTTGATCATGTGTACAAATTTTTTGATATTTTTGTGAATATTATGTATTATATAACATATATAAATCTAATGTATAATACACATACATATATATCATAAAAATTAACTTTTGTCATAAATAATATATCTTGCTTCAAATTATGTCCAAAACCAAATCACTAGACTTACAATCTAATTCAGGAAGAAAAAAAGACTTACAACATAAATTATTTGAATAAATTTTATTGTACTATATTTTAGACCCATGAGAATTAGTGATTAATATAATTTTGAAGTAGAGCACTTAGAACATCATTTTGTATACGGTAAGTTGAGTCTTAACCTCTCATGAGCTTATCATCGTTAGAGAGTATATCTTTAAATTTAGAATACTTATGTATTTATAAATTGTCTATCAATAAAATTATTATATTAGCAATATAATTTGAATTTATAGTTTTGTGCTAATTCCTTTCATTGATAGAGTACTTAGAACATCATATTTATATAATAAATATTAGTCCAATTTATAAAGAGTTAGCTTATGACTCTAAAGATCGTGTGTTCAAATTTTATTATAAATATAAAAATTTTATTAATAAGCAATTTGTAAATACTTTTATAAATATTCTTTGAATATAAAGGCATACCCAAAAATTCTAATAAACCTTTAAAATTCAATTTACCTAAAAACACAAGAAGAACATCATACCCATGCGAAACACTAAATTGCACCTCCAAAACATGTTGCTATAATTTACTTATAATAAATCCATGATTGCAACCGTGACGGTATTCAATTAAAAAATCATGACTAGCTTTTTTTCATGATTGTTTGTCACTCTACATAATTTATATCAAGGGGGAAAGAACTTGTTCACTTTCTATTAGAACCAAAAAACAAGCTACACTTGTAGATTACATGTTTTTCCTCCGGAATAACAAAGAAGAAAACAAAGTGACTTTTAACATAATAACCAGAAAATAAACACTGACATTTGCTTCTCCACCGTTTTACCAAATCTAAACACGTAGGACACACATTACTCAGTCCCACAGATTGACACATACCCCTCTCTCTCTCTCTCTCCTCTCACCTGTCTATAAGTCAGCCACCCACACCCCCACAACCTCACACTACACTCTGCACTCTCTCCTTCTCCAAAAATGGCCGCCGCCACCTCTGCTGTCCACCTCCTCCTGATCCTCCTCTCAGCCTCCGCCGTCTTCTGTCACCATGAAATGGAGCTGCTTCATATGGTTCACACCCAAGTTCTAGCTTCTAGGACTTGGGTTGAGACTCCGTCAGAGTGCCAGCAGCGTTGCAAGCTCGATGCTTTCCACGTCGTCGTCATTGTTATCATCGGTGGCGGTGAGGGTAGGGCTAGGAGACTGTGCTAAGTTGTATGAAGAGAGTGAGCAGAGGCTGAATCAGTTGGTATCAAAGCCTAGTTATGAGAGGGAAGAAGAAGATGAAGTAACGTGGGTGAGTGGTGTAATGAGTAAACACCGGACGTGCTTGGATGGGTTGGAAGAGAAAGGGTACGTGGAAGCTCAGGGTCAGGGATTGCATAGAAACTTGACTTTATTGCTTGAGGAGGCTCTTCACTTATATGCTAAGAACAAACACAAACCAAAACCAAAACCAAGAAGTAAGTGCCTGGTAGCTAGTAGTTTTAAATGTCACTCTTTCAATATATATATATATATATATATATATATTGAGTTTATTGTTGCAAGCATAAAGTATATCAACTTTTCGTTTTGTCAAAAATTATATATATATATATATATATATATATATATATATATATATTACATTTTATCCTTATACTTTGTGTGTGTGCGCGCGCGTGTAAAAAAAGAAAATTGTGGAGAGCTTTATCCTGTTGAAGCTTAACCGACTAGGATTGAGATTGACATTTGTCAAGAAAAATTATATATATTTTTTCAAAATTTATATAAATTTTTAGAAGTTAAAATTTATTTCAATTTTGTTAAAAATATAATGTCTAGATTATTTATTTTTAAAACTTCTAGATATTTTTATAAAGTATAAAAATAAATTATGTATGGATCTCATAGGAAATATTACAAAAAATTATTTTTTATTACAAAAAATATATTTAAAAAGCTAAAGGAGAAATTATTTAATGTCAACAAAGCTCAAGAGCATATTTTGAGTGTATAATATAATTTTTCCACTAAGAGTAAGTTTAATGACATTAACAAATTTTTGACATAGTTGAAAAGAGACTTGTGTGATTTTAATTTATAAAAATTAAAAAAATATTTTAATTTTGAAAAAAATATAATTTTAATAAACATCATAAATAATTTGTATTATCTTTATTTATAAAGAAAAAGATCCATTTCATCATAATCTAAAAGCTCATATTAAGTGCACTTATTACTTACTAGCCTGTAATTTGACATTTTTTCTGAAGTTTCAAGTTTTGAAATGAATCACCCATTACAATGTTCAGCTGGGGAAAGGAACAGACATGCGACTATTTAGAACGTATTCGATTCTCAGGGAGTAATATTTTATTGTAATTCCAGTCGTGACGCTTGGAGAAGTATCATAATTCCTAGGTGCCTAGATTTACACCTGCGGATAATTGATGACTCGCCCTATCTAATATTGGTATCGCTTAAAAGGAAGGGAGATTTCGCCCTGTCCCTAGATCGTAGGTGAGCCTAACCCCCTTCTAAAAATTTTTGTACCAAAAAATAAATTTTGAAATGAATGAGTAGCTGATTAGCATGGTCTTGAAAAGTTGATTTATCTGAACCTATGTTTTTAATAATTTTAACAATATAAATTTTAATCTTTATATAATGTTAAATTATGACAATTTTTTTAAAAAAAACCTAGTTGTTATCATTAAATTTTTATACAAAAACTCTAAATAAGATTAAGAATCTTGCTAGGCAAAGTAGCATTGAATAGCCTTGAAGACAGTCCCCTGAGAATATGCTCCATATTTATAAATAACCTTTTCCAGTATATTTTATAATTTATTAATAATATGTTTTTTCTTATAATTTATGGACATAAAAAATTAGTTTTTATATTTTTTGTAGTGTACTAAGGATATACTACTTTCAACCATCGTGTATCTCAATTAGAAGTGATAATGTAATTAACCACTAGTGTTGAGTTCAAATCTTTTATATATATATATTTATTTAAAAAAGAAAGGAATATAACTTTTAAACCACAAAAATGATTACCAATTATAAATAATGAAGAAAATAAATGACTCTGATTGATTTGAGCAAAGAACACACGCACACATATAAACAGCTAAATGATGTTAAAAAATTTCAGTTTAAATATTTAAATTTTATTAGATACTTAAATACATTTGAACTACGCACATTGACTACCATGTTGAATTCACTGAAAGAACTAATTTTCAGAAGCATTTAATACCCCTTTCTATTCCAGAGTCTTAAATACACTCATTCATGATGATGAAAAATATTTTATTTATTCTTATTCGATATTATGAATTTGCATTTTGCACTTCTTTTGGCTTTCCTTTCTTTTCTGTTTTGACCTTACACGTTTGACATGGAGCCAAGTTTGATGTTTGATATCCTTGTGAGATTTCCCACAGAAAAAAAAAAATCATATGAGTTGGGTTATGTAGATTTACTAAAATTAGGACATGTTTTTAAATTTTAAGAGCTATAGCAGTTATAAAAATATTTATAGATTATCTATCAATAAAATTTTTATATTAATGTCAATAAAATTGTGTAAATTATAAGTCAAATCTTTACTAGTTAGATCAATTTCTATTAATTATAATTTTATAGATTAAAAAAATTATTCTAAAAGCTTTTATTTAGGAACAATGTTACTTCAAAAATATTTTTAGATTTAAGATTGTCAGGAGAGTATTAAAATTGAGTAATATTATATTTTATTATTAAAATATTCACGCTTAATATTAATTTTTTAATAGGATATAGTAATATTATTGCGATTTAAAATTTTAGAAGTGACATTAAGCTAAAAATTAATTTGAGGCAAAAAAAAAATTCTAGACAAACTTCTATGGCCACGGTTGAGATATTGTTCTGATCAATCTCACAAGTATAATTTTTTTTTATCTTTGTGAGATTTTCCCAAAAAAAAAAAGGGAAAAAGACAAAGAAAGACTATATGAATTAAAAAAAGATAATTTGGGCATACAAATTTATAAAAAGACAGATTGGGCAGGAGGCCCAATCTGTCTTTTATAAATTTGGATGAGAATACCAAATTGCCCCCGGAAGATGAAGACGAAGCTTTGGCATCAATGTGCAATAGTAATTTCACGAGATTCCATTTCGTGTTTCTATCTGCAGCAATTCAATATTATTTATATATTTTGTTATATACTTTTCTTTCTCTCCTCTCGTTCTTGAGTTCTGTCTACAGCAATTAACTTTGATTTAAATCTTTCAGTATAATTATCAAACCGGTGGTCCGACAAATTTCTCCTCCTTCGCCCACCTTTAATCTTATGAAACTGGTGGTCTAGCAAATTTCTCATCAGAATTCCTTAGATATGAATGGAGGCACGCATGGGAATCCAGCTCCAGCTGCAGAGAAGGGACGAGGATCAGACTGAGTTTGAGAACGGTAGAGTGAAACATCCCCAAAGGTGTTTGCAAGTTCCCAATAGTGTTTGCAACTTACTTAATGGTGTTTACAACTTCCCTAATGGTGTTTGCAACTTTCACAATATTTGTTACAACTAATTGCACAAACCGTGGGAGGGCGAGATGATAGTGCAAGAGGAGGGAATGGATGATTTGGAGCTTACTCTTGGGTGTGGAAAGGCATAAAGTTAAAACCAAATTGAATATTGCTTTGACATGTATAGAACTTATGAAAAGTCCATGATCATGGAAAAGTCCAGCATTGTTATTAATTTGTCTTGAGAAGGATCGCTATCTGAATTTGCGTCAAGGTTGTGGCACTTACGTCTGGAAACATCAAGTTTCTACGCTTTATTTTCTTTAGAAGTGACCGGTGGCAATCATAGTCAATTGCTGTCTCTGCTGTGTTTAATGATCAGCGGCTAGCAGAAAAACTTTGCTACCCAAGATTCATAGGGAAAATGGACTTTTCAGTTGAGTCATCTGACATATATTAGGAAGAAACCTGAGTTTGCAAATATTGGATTGGTAGTATTTGAATAGAATGGATAAGCCTCATGCATATATAGCTAAGCATAAGCCTCAATTATATATGATGAACTGATGATTTAAAATAATGGCATTGTTCCTGGCCCCCAGTACCATTTTTTTCTTACTTATAAAGAACAATAATTTAAAATGACCCAAACCATGATTTTATTAAAAAGCAATTCTAACACTATCATGATATTGTGTGATATTAATGTCTACTTTAAATTTGTTCATATGAAATATAATTGCTATCATAGGCAGGATGATTTTTTGCGAGTGGCATCAATTAAGTAGTCAATGTCATGAATAAAATTGTATAGTGCGTTATGGTTATATGTTGTAAATCCCATTGGGAATGTTGTAAATACCATTGTGGAAATTGTAAAAACCATAGCAAGACTTGCAAGCATCATTAGCAGAGTGGTATACTAACTGTATCAGTTGCAGACCTTATAAAACGATTTGCAAATCCCACTATCAGAGTTATAAATCCTATTTGGGAATTTACAAATACCCTTATACAATTAGTTGCAACAAACATTGTGGAAGTTGCAAAAACCATTGGGGATATTGCAAATTCCATTATGCAAGTTGTAAATCCCATTGGAGAAATTGCAAATCCTATTAGGGAACTTGTAAACACCATTGGAAAAGTTACAAACACCATTGGGTAAGTTACAAACACCATTGGAAAACTTGTAAATACTCTTGTGCAATTAGTTGCAACAAACGTTATAGAAGTTGTAAATACTATTGGGAAAGTTACAAATACTATTGGGTAAGTTGCAAATACCATTGTGTAATTAGTTGGAACAAACGTTGTGGAAGTTACAGCTACTATTGGAAAAGTTGTAAATACCATTGGGTAAGTTACAAACACCATTGGGGAACTTGCAAACACCATTAGGAAACTTGCAAACACCATTGGGTAAGTTACAAATACTATTGGGGAACTTACAAACACCATTGGGTAAGTTGCAAATACCATTAGGGAACTTGTAAATACCCTTGTGCAATTAGTTGTAACAAATATTGTGAAAGTTGCAAACACCATTGGAAAAGTTGTAAACACCATTAAGTAAGTTGCAAACACTATTGGGAACTTGCAAACACCTTTGGGGATGTTTCACTCTACCGTTCTCAAACTCAGTCTGATCCTCGTCCCTTCTCTGCAGCTGGAGCTGGATTCCCATGCGTGCCTCCATTCATATCTAAGGAATTCTGATGAGAAATTTGCTGGACCACCAGTTTCATAAGATTAAAGGTGGGCGAAGGAGGAGAAATTTGCCGGACCACCGGTTTGATAATGATACTGAAAGATTTAAATCAAAGTTAATTGCTGTAGACAGAACTCAAGAATGAGAGGAGAGAAAGAAAAGTATATAACAAAATATATAAATAGTATTGAATTGCTGCAGATAGAAACACGAAATGGAATCTCGTGAAATTACTGTTGCACATTGATGCCAAAGCTTCGTTTTTATCTTCCGGGGGCAATTTGGTATTCTCATCCAAATTTATAAAAGACAGATTGAGCCTCCTACCCAATCTGTCTTTTTATAAATTTGTATGCCCAAATTATCTTTTTTTAATTCACATAGTCTTTCTTTGTCTTTTTCCCAAAAAAAAAATTCATGTGAGTTAGGTTATGTGAATTTATTAAGATTAAAATATGTTTTTAAATTTTTTAAAAGCTATAAAATATTTATAAATTTTTTATTAATAAAATTTTTATATTAGCATCGAAAAGATCGTATAAATTATAAGCCAAATTTTTACTATTTAGACCAATTTCTATTAGTTGTAATTTTATAGATAAGGGAAAAAATTGTTTTATAAATTTTTATTTAAGAATAATATTATTCTGAAAATCTTTTTGAGTTTAAGATTGTTTAGAAAGTATGAAAATTGAACAATGTTATATCTTATTGTTAAAATATTAATACTCAATATTAATTTTTTAATAAAATATAATAATATTGGTACGTTTTAAAATTTTTTAGGAATGATATTAAACTTAAAAAAAAATTGGAGGCAAAAAAATTACTGGACAAACTTCTATTGCCACGGTTGAGATATTGTTCTTTCTGCACGGATCAACATGGTTGTGGGGACCCCTAAACTAAATACAAAATGGAAATTTTAAGATTCTCCTGATAAAGTAGCCTAGCTATACATTTTGAAGGTCACCCAAATAATTTCCAAACTTCGCCTCCATCATTGCATATATTTTATATATCTATATATTATATATATATAATTTACTTTAAATCAAGTGAGGATATAAAATCCCTCCTATTTTGTGAATTTCACTCAAATGTAAATCACAATTTCTTGTATTTTCCTTTCTTTTTATTTCATATTAATTTATTTTAAGCTAAAAATATCCCCACGTAATAATTGTAAGAGAATTTTAAAAGAAAAAATTGATGAAAATTTATTATTTAAAAATTTTATTATTAGATAAAAAAATCTAAGTTCAAGTATTAAAATTCTATGTATAATTTTTTTAGAATATTAATAATTTATATTTATGAAAATATATAATGTTCTTTTAACTAATTTTTTAGAGAAGGATTTTTGGTCAATTTTTTTAATTTAAAATTAAATTTCAACTTATCTAGTAAGATCGGGAGGGGATAACGATTTAGAGTGTGTAAATATTTATTTTAATTAATATAATTAATATATTATTTGTATATTAATTTATTACTATGATAATTGGGTAACATTTATTACAAGATTTCTTATTTGGTGTGTGGAAAAAAGGACCCTCAAGAAAGGGAACGTATCCAAATCCAGCCCTATCTGTGAATGTGAATTTATGTGGTGGGTTGAGACATATAATTATTTAAAATATATTTAATTTTTAGAGAGTATTATTTTATTATAATTTTAATCGTGATATTTAAAAAAATATTTTATTTATTAGATACTTATATTTATATTTTAAGATAATATATAGCTCACCGATATTTATATCACAAAAAAAAATTACCTTTATTATTGGATGAGCCTAACTTATTTTTTAAGAAATTTGTACAAGAAAAAATATATCCAAATCGTACGGTGGACTATTGGCGTCATGGGATCCGAGAGAGTCAAAGGCACATTTCACGGTGGCTCAGGATGGTTCCGGCAGCCACAGAACCATCGGAGCCGCCATAGAAGCAGTGAGCTCAATGGGTCACAATCGTCCCGAAAGAGTCATCATCCACGTCAAATCCGGAGTCTGCAACGAGAAGGTCGAGATCGGATACAAGCTCAAGGACATGATGCTCGTCGGAGACGGCATTGACCAGACCATAATCACCGGCGCCAGAAGTGTCGGCCGCGGTTCCTCCACCGTCAGCTCCACCACATTCGGTAACCAAACAAACAACTCTGAATATACACATATCTCCTTCTATCATTAAGCTTCAAGTTTCAAAATTTGATCATTTCTCGATTTGAACCTGCACGCAGATGTATCAGGAGATGGATTCTGGGGAAGAGACATGATGATCGAGAACAGAGCAGTCCCACTGGATCACCAAGCAGTGGCGATGAAGGTGAGCTCAGACCTCTCCGTCTTCTATAGATGCAGCTTCAGAGGCTACCAAGACACACTTTACGTCCACTCCAATCGTCAGTTCTACAGAGACTCCATAATTTCCGGCACTGTCGACTTCATATTCGGCGACGCCTCCGCCGTTTTCCAGAACTGCGAAATCCTCCTCCGGAAGCCAATGTCTCACCAATCCACCTTCATCACAGCACAGGGACTCTCCGATCGGAACCAACCCACCGGAATAGTGATCCAAAACTGTAAAATTAGGCCGGCATCAGGCTCCGCCAGAGCAAAAAACTACCTGGGAAGGCCATGGAAGAAGTATTCGATGACGGTGTTCATGAAGAATGATCTTGATGGTTGTATTGATCCAAAAGGGTGGAGTGAAAGAAGTGGTGGTTTTGCATTATCGACTTTATATTATGCAGAGTATATGAAAAATGGTGCTGGTTCTTCTACTGAGAATAGAGTGAAATGGCCTGGATTTCATGCTCTGCGTTCTACTTCTGAGGTTAGGCCTTTCTCTGTCGACGAGTTTCTGAGCGGAGGTCGGTGGATTCCGCCCACCGGTGTGCCCTTCTCTGCCGGTGTTGGATAAAGTGTGGAACTTGAAGCTACTAATTACTTAAATTAGGTACCGTTGTATTTTAGCCACTTCTGGTTTTGCCTAGTTAGCGCGTGATGTATCCTAAAGCTAAGTTGTGACTCTAGAACAATGCTAGGGTGCTGTTTGGCTATTTTGTATAATTATGGTAAGAATTAAGTGCCTGTTTGGGTCCACGTTTGAGAATGAATTCTGGGGCAAAACCTCGGTTTAAATTTTTTTTACACAAACAGCAATTTTTGTTGAGAATTGATTTTGGACAAAACCTCGGTTTGAAACCTAGGTTTTGAATAAACTATTGAAAATAGCTTTTTCTTTGAAACCTAAGTTTTGGATTATCCAATTACTATTATACCCTTACTTTTTCTTACACCATCTCTCCTCTCTCCTCTATTTTCTTTATTATCTCTCCTCTCTCTTCTCTGATCTCTCTTTTTCTCTCTCATCTCTCATCTCTCATCTCTCTTTTTCTCTCTCCTCTCTCATCTCTCATCTCTCTTTTTCTCTCTTCTCTCTCCTCTCTACACTCTCTCCTCTCTCCTCTTTCTTCTCTATCATCTTTCATCTCTCTTACTTTTAATCACATCATACCCTTTTTAGTAATTTACCAATATAAAAAGTCATTCTACTACTAATCATCCAAACATATTTATTCCCAAAATCTATTCTTTCCAAAATCTATTCTACCCAGAATCTATTCTCCAGAATCTATTCTTCCCAGAATCTATTTTCCAAAAGCTAATCTAAACACACCCTAAGTTACTATGATTAAACTGTTTAAATAGTAATTTAAGAATTAATGGTCTAATTGTATTTAAATTAGCATTATCCCAACAATGATTAAAATTAATTTAATTACCTATATTATAAATCAATGATTAGTACTGAAGAAATTATTGGGATAATAAATATAGACAGAGTCTATATTTTTTTAATTGAAGACAGACAAAATTATATTAAGATAGTTATTAAAAGGTAACATGAGAAATATGACAAAAGCAGAAACAAGCTTAACAGAAACTGAAGAAAAGGTATGACAAGTAAGTAATTTATATATCCTGTGAAACTATATCAAGAGAAGCCTGTGTTTCCTGTCATGAAGTTTGATGGATTATTTGTGAGTGCAGGTGATAATCAGCATTGGCTTGGATTCTAAACGACGTCGTTACTCACTTCACTGTTTTGGTTCATTGGGTCAAACCCCAACCCCGACACGACGTCGTTGCTCTCTTCAATGTTCTGGTTCATTGGGTCAGAGCTCGAGGCGACGTCATTACTCTGTTCATTGTTTTGGTTCATTGGGTCAAGCCTCAAGCACCAAAGGCTTTTGGAATTGACAAAAAGCATGACTTGGTCCTCCTTTCCCAGAACACAGATAGGAATTGCAGAGAAGTGAAAGACAACTTTGCCAAAAATCATTGCATCTTCATTATTCTCTTGTGGCCACCGAACATTCAGCTTCTCAATACAGCATCTGCCAAAAATCCTGCCACAAAATAACATTCACAAAAGATTTATATAGTCACTAAGCTACACATATGATGGTTTTCTCAACAAACAACCATAAATGGTGCAAATGAATACATGGTGAAGATATTAACACTGGGTTTAAATGGATCTAGAATGGTGAGCACAACCCATTTTCATGACTTTATGAATGATGACATGTTAATCAATGAATTATCTTTGTTTAGTGATTAATAAATGGAATTAATATTGACAGCATGTTTGTCATGATTGAATTCTCATCGATACTTAAAATATATGTTTGAGATGATTTGTGGAGAAAATAATTTTTGGATCAAAAGTTAAGTTAAAATTAAAACAACCCGATTGAGTTCGACAATATTCGAATCTGACATAGTAATGTAGTCATATAAAAAAATTTCAACCGCTTATATTAGCTACAGATGACAAATACTACAATTGTAGCCCTAACTATGATAAAAGAAGGATAGAAATTTACTGTTGAAAGTAGAAAGTTATCTCGTCTTCATTGAAGGGGTACCAACTTGAAAATGCCAAGTAAAGGCACCTTCGTTCTTCTGGTGCTCGATCCTTTACTGGATCCCATTCCTTTGCAAATGGGTTCAGCCCCTTCTTGTTCTCAGCGTTTGAGGAAGAATTCATTGCCTTTGTTTCCTCAATTTCTTTTTGCCCTTTTAGTTTTGCTTCGTTGTTTAGGGTATCCATTTGACGATATTGATCTATTTTTTATAATGGAAGGAAGATCGTTAGGTTAGGGACGAAACTGAACGAGAGTTTTTCTCAAGAGATGATGAACCTAGTGGAATGAATGTGATTATATATACAAGTTAGTTTTTGTATGTTTCTATGGATTATCATTAAAGGCATTAATAAAAAAAAAAATAGTGAGTTTTCTCAAAAGATGAACCGAGGAATGAATATGATTATATATTTAATTTGATTTTTATACGCTTCTATGAATTATCATTAAATACATTAATAAGGAAAATGGAACGTGTTTTACAATTATTTACTGAACATTTATGATTACGTTGACTTTGAATTTTGTTGAGTTCTGAGACAAAAAATATTAATTCATATTAATTCACCATAGTTAATATTAATAATTATCCGTAATTAATGTGCTAGTTGAATTAATTGTTTTTCTTTTTTTTATAATTTATTTGAATTTTGATTTTAATTTCTATAGTTTTAAATTACGATGTTTAGTTTTTAAAATTTATTTTGTTTGAAATAGTATTCCTTATATATTCATAAGAACCTAGTCTCGGAGTTAACGGTGGGTTAAATTTGATGATGTGGTAGTAATATCGTTAAAGTTAATATAGAATGCTAAGCGGGCAAGATGACTAGGTAAACTTGCTGAATGAGCTTACGATTGACCTAGGCATGTGACAAAAAAATCATATTTCCTATCTTTCTTCAACCTTATACCATGTCACAACCAATAGAATCAACAATTTAATCTGTCAGTCACTTTTCACTGTATGGTTCTTAACCCACTCACTGACTCACTGACATTGAGCCCCACAATCACCCTCACCTGGGATAACATTTAAAAAAAAAAGTTATGAAAAAAAATACGCTTTTGAACAGTTTATAAAAAAAAATTTAAAAAAAAAATTATAAAAAAAATCGTTCTGAATAAATAAATGTTTGGATAGTTATTTTTAAAATGACTTATTTGATTAAAAGTAGAAAAGAGGAAAGAGGGTAGAGAAAAGAGAAAAGAGAAGAGAGATGATAGAGGGTAGATATGAGAGATGAGAGAGGGTAGAAAAGAGAGATGAGAGAGGGTATAAGAACAAGTAGGGATAATATAGTAATTAGATAGTCCATAAGCTCTTTTACTTTAAAAAATTATATCTCCATGTGTAGACATTCAAATAAAGTATTCTATATATCAAATTGAAACTTTGTATGTCTACTATTTACTATAAAAATATTATACATTTATTCAACTATTTACTATTTTTAATTATAAATTAAAGGTCGTTGCCTCACCACGAGTTACTATTCATGATGGCAAATTCCAGCAACTAACTTTACATACATATATATAACCTACATCAATCACATATCAATTATGCTAAATAATTATTAACTTCTCTTCACTTATCTTTATCTCCTCCATCTTGAGAAGACCTGCTGTAATTGGATTGATATGGAAGGGGTGAGATTTCGGGGGAAATCTCAGTAACAAACGGTACCAAACAATGTATGCATCAATGATTGGTATTAGTGTTTGTTTGTGATTATGTCAACTTAATATAATATGCATGCTTCCATATAACATATAAAATATAATTGGCCAAGGTAATCATAGCATAAAGCTTCAACAATTACATATTAACATCAATCAATCAAGCCATAACACAATCAACCATACACTCAACACATACAAATTTAGGTAAGTTTACTATCTGGTGTGTAGTCCTTCCTTTAGTCATTAGCTTCTGCGGTAAAGTTCCTTCTTTTCAGAGCCTATACAAAGCATAATGATATTTTATTATTGTCTTATCCAGCATAACTCTACTTAATTTAGGTTTATCCTGAGGCAATATCCCTATCCTAACAATCCCTTAACTTCCTTTCTTTTCTAAAATAACCATTATGCCCCTAGGAGCTTTCACCATTTACATATAAGTCCCTGTACTTCACTTATTTGTAGTTTAATCCCTAAAACCCTCTGTATGTTTCTGGAACTTCTGCTCAAAGGGATTTAGTAACCTATCTATTTCAGGCTACTTTCTAAGTCTCTGGGCCTAAAAATTAGGATATTACACTCCGCATCACCATTTGTAAGTTTTCTTTTCCTTTCGCCATCTTTTTCTTTACTCCTTCAATCCTACACTCCTTGAAATCTTTTCGCCATCTTATTAGGAGGAGCTCAAAGAGTTTCAATGACAAAAGCTTCTGGATTTTTAACTTCTCTACCAGATCTTCGACTTCTTCTCTAGATCTAGTCCAATACTCTCGACAATAGCTATAGTAGTTATTGGTAGGTGGTGGCTCATGAACTTTATTAGAAAGATATTAAAGAGCTTCGATGGTAGAAGCTTCTAAATCTTCAACTTTTCTAATATATCTTTGATTTCTTTTCTATATCTGGTCTAATATTTTCGACAAGAGTTACCGAGGTAGCTGATGGTAGTTATTGACTTAGGGACTTCTAAAGATGGCTAATAGTATAACTGTATTTGAAAGTCACTTTCTACCGTGGTTATAAAATTGTCGTGAAATTCTTTAATTTATTATAATACTAATATTGACGTGGCTCTTAAAACTACAATGAAATATTGTTTTTAACCTTCATAATTTTTTTTTATTGTAGTGCTTATTCCCCATAAACTCCTCTTCCCCATCAACTCCTCTAAGTCTTGGTAAACTCAATCCCTGAATTGGCTCGCACGTATAGGTTTCCGTCTTCATCATCTTGACAAGCGTGGTCACGATTTTGGGCTCTGTGATTGGGGTGTTAGAGTCTTCCTCCATGAGAACAATTGGTAGGTTGAAACTATGGTGATATTTGGGAAGTAGAGGGTAAACTGTGAAGGCGTAGGTTTGGAAACAAAGATTTGCCTGGTGATTTCACATATGGTATTGAGAGGGTTGGCGGTGGTAATGATAGCCCCAAGGGACAGGAAAGTAGATGCATCAGTTGGACAAAAGAAGGAGGACAACATGGCCCTTTCAAATACCCAAGTTAGAGAGAGAGAGAAAGAGGTGGCGATAGCATCAATGGCTTGCCAGAGTTGGTGGAAGGTGAAGTAGCAATTAGTGGCGGCATCTATCAAAGCAAGCTTGCCATGGTGGGCACGAGAGGAGATGAAAGTGGTGGTGTCCAGTGAATAGTTTTGAGGAAGCGGCAGTGGCTTCCGTTTACTGTAAAAAATGGAGTTGGATTTGCTAACTCCTCTTAGAGTGGCGGCGGTCATCGGCGGGTTTGTCAGACTTGGAGGAGTTTCTAGGGAATAAATGTTGGGTGGGGGGGGGGGTGATCATGGTGCCTCAACATTAGTGAGCGAGTGGATTCAATTTTGCTGGTTGTGATGATTTGCCATAGCAGAAGGTTGAAGAAAGATCGGGAAGGATTTTTTTTCCTTTTGTCTAGGTCAGTCATAAGTTCTCTCAACAATTTTACCCAGTCATTTTGCCTAGTTAGTAGCCTACATTAGCTACTTCTATGTCATCAAATTTAAGTCCGAGTACTTATAAAAATACAAGACTAAACTATAAGGATCAAAATAAAAATACAAATAAACTATAAAAATTAATAATAATATTAATCTATTTTTTTGTATAACTACATAAAGTGCCTATATAAAGTGCAATACCTTAGATCCACATTCTTTGTGGCAATTTCTTTATATCTTTTCTACATCATTTCACAATTTGGCCAATAGTAGGGAAAGTCTCCCTTTAATTTTTTTAAAAAAAATTGTAAAATATTTTTATTGAAAGAATGTAAGGAAGCAAAGAAGTTACAACAAATATTCAAGATTTGCAATATCCCATACTTTAAAAATATTTACTTTGATGAGTTTATCAAGAGCTTTGAGACTTCTTGTTTTTTAAGATGTGATTTTTTGATGAATTCCATATGGATAAGACTTCTGATAGACTGGTATCTCCTTTAAAAGTTGAGTTCTTAGTGTTAAAGCACAATTCATGAGCTAAAGTATAATTTGATAATTAGATGAGACTTTCACTTAAGATAGATAGAAGTGTTTACTATTGTCCTATCTCATTCTCAATTATAACTGTCCTATTTGAAAACAGTTAAAAAGAAGGCATGCCACAAGGGATTTACTATCTGTTCCGTCCAAGTACTTAATTTATGTCTAATCTTAAAATAAATCGATTGAAAATTAAGTTTTCGAAAACTAGGCACTTGCAGCCACATTACAACACAATGCCGATCTATTCTTGATTTCTCTTTTCAAGCCTTTACAATTAGCAATCCCAACTCTTAAAGGATACCAGACCTTGAGTAACTCTTTACAAGATAAGAGAAATTAAATGTTTATAAGCTCACTAAATGAGTAAACACAAACTTTGAAGTTGAAAACAGAATAGAGAGATATTTTAATGCAAAAATAAATGAAACAATGAAGCAACAACACTAGTGCTGATTACAAACCATAATTATTAATTAATGTCAAGCTTATTACTGACAATGTAGCCTTATTCTGGGTATGTTTAGATTAGCTTCTAGAGAATATATTCTGGGAAGAATAGATTTTGAAAATGAAAATGTTTAGATGATTAATAATAGAATCACTTTTTCATATTGGTAAAAATTTATATAATAAATTAATATAATATTATATGTATAAAAAAAAGACAATACTATCACGGAAATAGCGGAAAAGCTTTCCATGTGCAGATTCTGCAAACCATGGTTTTGTGAGCATGAAACCATGGTTTGTGGCTAAAATTGATTTTGAGACAAAATAGTTGTTTGGCACCAAAATGAGAAAACCATGGTTTAAGACAAAAATCTATTCTCAAAAAACACACACTTTGTCCAACTTGCTTGTTCATATGAAATGTATTTGATTACTCACAACTCATATTTTATCATTCAATAATTCAATGGATGCAGGTCCCAGAAACAAAATTCAATGGGTACATTAAAAATCATCCAAGGTTTAATCAAATATGATTACTTCTATTAATAAATTATTGATTGATGTGGTAAGCAGTTTTACTTCTATAAAAAATAGAACGTAAATTCAAATATAAAAAATAAATTTGTTAAAAGAGATAAACTTTACGTTATAAGTTTCGAAAGAGTTTATACCTTTTGATTAAATAAAAAAATATGATTACTTTAACCAATGGAGTTAATCTCTCATAACATAATGAATTAAAGTTAAAATTTTTGTTGAAATAGATATTCATATTTAATAGGAGACAATAAGAAAATATCTATCATTTGCAAAAAGAAAAAAAAAAAGTATGATTACTTTAAAAATAGATGTATTTTTTATTTAGTGTCAACGTGGCCAAAATATCAAACCGTTCGAATGACGCGCCAGGTAGGGGTCGAACCTACGACCTTCTGCTTAGGAAACAGACGCTCTATCCACTGAGCTACAGGAGCTCTGGATGCTTCATGTGGGAGTAATTAACATTTTTACGTTCACCTCTTTGTACCTCTTTCGTTCCCTTTGACCTTTTTGATGGATTCTCTATTCACTTAACCGAGTTAATACATTTTTTTAAACGTCTGACGGCAAATAAGGCTTGTCTTCCTTCTCTCTGGGTTTTCGTCTCCCTTTGAACCCTTCTGCAGCCCTAGCCTACCCTGGTTGAATTCGTTGTCTCTTGGGACTTCATGGCTGATGTCGCTGAGACTACCCTTTCATGTGCAAACTGTGGCAAGCCTGCTCATCTTCAGTACGTGTTATTTTCTGTAGCTGCTGAGCTTTTTCGTTTTCTGACCGTGCTCTTTCTGCCTTTTGCTTCTTCTTCATGTTTTTATATGGGATTGTAAGAAGAATTCTGCCTATTAGAGAATGGATTGTATGTCAAAACTAGTTTTTGGATGCGATGAACAAGTTTTGAGATGCGATTGAATGACTTCTTGAAAGCTCCCAG
This sequence comes from Leucaena leucocephala, assembly GCA_037074615.1. Classification (NCBI taxonomy): domain Eukaryota; kingdom Viridiplantae; phylum Streptophyta; class Magnoliopsida; order Fabales; family Fabaceae; genus Leucaena; species Leucaena leucocephala. The sequence goes on along the minus strand of CM073555.1, from coordinate 16,371,571 downwards.
CATAATTATTTTAATGCCGTATATGATAGCATGTGTTTCTAAGACCTAGGTTAGGATTTTACATGGACTTCTTATCCCCAATTCGTAATATCAAGTAGAAAGCAAGTCCAGCCATCTCTAAGTCAACTCCCATAGTTAGGTTGCTATGCTTTAGCCTTGGTAGCTTGGGTAGTGAAAGATGAAACTTGTGGGTTGATTTTAATCTTCATGCAAATTGGTTCATAGTTTCATACGTTATTTTAGGCGTGCGGGGCTCTTCCTTTTCTAATTGGGTGGTGGCCCCTGGTAAGTTGATAAAAGGCGATTCTTTTGTGTGTGTGTGTGTGTGTGGTTGGGGAGGGGGTCTACAATCTTTTGTGTGTATATAGTCGACCTGTTTTGGAATCTGGATCAATTTCTTTTGAAGTACTATGAGCTAGTAGTTTATGCCTGGGTGCTCTTATTTCATTTTCTTGGTTTCTACTTTGAAAAAGGCAGAAGCAAATTTCCATTAAGAGTAGATGTTTAAATAATCATGTTTAACCTTTTTCACGGAAAAATGTTTAACCAAATCCTCTCTTACTCTCTATTCAGGTGTCCAAAATGCATGGAATTGAAGCTGCCTCGTGAAGGTGCTGCTTTCTGGTTCGTAATTGTTTACTGCTTCATCAGCCTTTGCAACTCCTTTAGATGCCATAGAAGTTGAGTAGATAATAGAAAGTGAAGCAACCACTAAAAAAGCTCTTATACTGACAGTTCCAATTAGCTGATACATTTACGTATAAAAAATTTAAGAGTTGATGGGTCCCAGTGGTTGTTACAGAATGTTGTTAGTCTCTTTAATCTATAATGTATACTGTAGAGCTTTTTACGTATTGTGGATTCCTCAATCTGAACAGATGAACTTGGATATTTTGGTTTGGTTGCACTTTAGTGTTGGTGCTGTTTAATAATATTTTTTAAAGTCATTTTAAGTGGAAAAAAAATGTTCTGATGGAACTTATGTAATATCCATTGAAGATTGTGTTAGTAATTAGAGGCTTGCAGTTTGTTGGGCAAACTGTAAAAGGTGAGAATGGCCAACAACAGCTACTTACTGCATATGCTTGTGAGAGTATATGCAAATAAGTTTCATAATTCTACTTATACTTCTCAATTGTTATATCCTTTATTTTGGAGCCAATTCTAAAATCTCTTGACAGCACGCAGGATTGTTTCAAAGCTTCATGGAGTTCACACAAATCAGTGCACTTGAAGGCAAAGCTAACTTCTGTTGGGACTGGCAATCCACAGCAGCAAAATTCAGACTCACAAGGTGAAGGGTGGTTATATTGCTTGAAGAAAGGGCAGGCTCGAACTCCAAAGATGCCTCACTTTGATTGGACTGGGTAATTCACTTGGCCTTTGTTTCTTCATTCTCTAAATCTTACATGATGTTAAACCATCGTAGAAGATCATATTCGAAATTAGTAACAATATAATAGTGTTTCTGAACTTCAGGTTCTCCTGTTTTTTTCTTCTCTCATCCTTCCTTTAATCCATGCATTTGATTAGTTCGAGCATTGTATATGTTTGTAACAAGAAATTATCAGCTCTTTTCCATTATATATTCACTACATTTGCATATAATTTTTGGTAAAACATCTTCATTTGTTGATAATTGGAAACTAAGTCTCATGGTTGCTTTGATAAGGATGCTGAGGCCATTTCCCATATTTCCTAAACGAGTTATACCAGTTCATATTGATAAACCTGATTGGGCTGATGATGTAAGTTATTTTTTGTTCTTCCTTATATCTAGATTTAACTTAATAATTGGAGGTCATCTTCTGATGACTTAGCTCAGGCACAGCAGTTTGTAAACCTGTTTATCATCTGCTTGTAGGGAATACCCAAAATTGAGCCTAATAGTGATCTACAGCATACTGTTGAGGTGCGTAGTTTTAAAATGCATTTGTTGGCAATATTAAGTTGGAGTATGCTATTGGTATTTCTTTCAGTTCACCATTCTAAATGTGTTATCGATTTGTAGATCAAAACTCTTAATCAAATTCAGAGAATGAGAGAAGCATGCCGAGTATGTGACTCTATTCCCCTTGTTTGCCTATATAGATTCTTATGGAGCAGTTTCTTTTCTTTCTATGTTTTCTTTTATGTCTAACTTATTTCATACAAAAACTACAATTCATTTCAGCCTTGATTACAGTACAGAATCATGGTACTCATTTTGGATTTTTGGTGCTAACTGCTAAATTTGCTCCTCGATTGGTGTCTTTGTTATTGAATAACTATAAGGCACATGACCCGGTCATATGGATCAATTTCAATTTTTGATGAATGATTCTTGATCTGTTATCCTGTGACAGACTTGATCCTACTTCATGTTGGTTACTGCTAAATTTGCTGCTGATGAAAACCTTCTGGTTTATTTATATTCAATAAATAGTTCTACTTGAACAAGCTTAGGAAAGTGGGCTGGCTGATTACAGAAGCTAGAGGAAACAAAAGGTGCTAGAATAGAAATGGTCCCCAATGTCAGTCCTTCCCCCATCTGCTCAGAATTTTCCTACCTTAGCCCCTCAGGTTCGTGTCTAAAATACCTTGATCAATCTTTCTTCTAGCTCGCCTTCCTATCTCACAGCAAATGAGGAGTTTGTTGTTTTGGGTACCTCACCATTCACCATTCACCGCTCATCATCCTCTTTCTTTTTGGTTTCTAGTTTTCTATTAGGCGTGTTTTTGGCTAACCTTTTAAACAACACTTTTTGGTTTTGCTTAATGATATCCAAAGGCCCAAAAAAAAAAAGAAAAAAAGTGATTAATGAATTAGAAACCATGGTTTGGAGAGAAGCTGGATTAATAAACTTTTGAGAAAATCTATTCTCCAAAAGCACTTATTTACCAATCCAAACACACCCTAGAAGTGGGTTTGGTCAGAGGTCCATTATTCAAATCGAATCCATCTATACCCTCCCCAACTAGATTCACCTTGTCCTCAGGTTGGAAATTGGGAATTGCAAGTATATTGTATTGCTATGGTCCCAAGTATTTTCAGACTAAGGAAATCCTTTTACTTAATCTGTAGCTCTACCTAGTTGAACTTTCAGCTCCAACATTTTAGTTAGGAAGGAGGTATTTTCTAAGAAGGTAATGGGGAGCGGAGGGATATTTTGAGCTGAGAAATATGAAGGGTGGATGGATCCTTGTGGTTGGAAGAAGCTCTAAACAATAAGCTAAAAGGTAAGATTAGAAAACTGGAATGAGATGATTACGTTATCTAAATGAAGAAGAAATGAAATAGAAAATGCTAGAAAATGTTCCCTGACATTCAATTGGTTAGAGTTTCTCCGCAACCTACTTTTCCTACCTTGCATCCCCTTTGGACACATTGCCCCTTATCCCTTCTCTTTCCTTTTTGATTCTTTTTTTGTTGTACCATGAGTGTGAGTTGCCGGAGGCACATTATCCGCATTGGGTCCATCAGCTGCTTAATTCATTTTTCACGTATTCTTTTTTATGCACTTTGTTATATTTAACTAATAGAGCTGAACTTTTGTTGATGGGTTCCTAAAGCATGATGGGAATTTTTAATATAATTACGCTCTGTTTTTAAGTATATGTTTCTGACTTATGGAATCATAATTTCTAGATTGGAAGGGAAGTTTTAGATGCAGGTGCTCGGGCAATTAAGCCAGGTGTGACCACTGATGAAATTGATAGAGTCGTCCATGAAGCAACTATAGCTGCAGGTATTCATTTAGTGAATGTTGGAATATCTTAGAAATCCTGAAACTCTACTGGGAGCATATATCTACTGTTATTGTCAGTATCATAATGGAACATGCATGTCTTTGTTATACTTTATATATCCTGATCTGAAGCTACTTCATCCAAACTCATAAAATTGCTTTGTTTTTGGATCTCTATAGAAAAGTAGCATGTTCATTTGATAATTTTATTAGTCAAGATGTGTTTAAATGACCTACGAGGCACTCACTATTTTACCAAACTAGATTGTGGGCCTGTTTTATATGGAGTTTGACGTGACTGCAATGTTCATAGCTTATGGAAAATGTAGCTTCTTTTAGATTTTATATTGTATATTATATTGGATATAGGTTCTATCTTCTATTTTGATGCCATTGCATCATTTTTCTTGGCTAGTTAGGTTCTGGCCAGTGCTACTTCATTTATCCTGAGCTGATTAGCTCTTCTCTGTCTCTTTCATCAAGCATTCTTTTGCTAGGTGTGTTTTTCGCTTGTTAGTTGGTTTTGCTTATGCTAGAATATGAAACAGACATTGACTCTCTATTCAACATTAAATCGTTTAGGCCACTTTGCTTATATCATGTGAAAGTTTGAAAAATAGGTTAAACCCTTTGATTGTAGATTCAAGATTTTAATATAGCAATTCTGATTAGAGATCATATGATCTTGTGATCCCACCCTTGTTTGATCCTACATAAGATCAAAATTTGCCAAGATTGGGATCCATATTGTAGGATTGCATGATCTTATGTGATCTTATTTATTTATCTTCAAAAGTCAGAGCAAGCATTTTTGTAACCCCGAATGCTTTGTTCTGGTTGAGGGTTTCATTCTGATCAATAACTGGCATTGGTTGTAATTGTATGTATTTTTTTTTATCACTGCAGGAGGATATCCATCTCCTCTGAATTACCATTTCTTCCCAAAGTCTTGCTGCACGTTGGTACTTGCCTTCTGTATTTGTTTCATTCTCTTCATCTTCTTCATGTTTATTAACGTTATGTACCACTCTTTTTAACAGGTCAGTCAATGAAGTAATCTGTCATGGAATTCCTGATGCAAGGTAGGTTGTTCTCTGTATTTGCTGAAGAAATTCCTTTTAGGGGTACACTTGTCTATGAAACGTTACATTGCCCTCTACTGAAATAAAAAGATACCTTAACAACTAAACCCATTTTGACCAAAATACTCTGAAGTTTACATGAAAACTATTTTTCTAAAATTTAGTAAAAATTGAAATTGAGCAAGAAAAATGTAAATAGAACATATTTGCAAGATTTTTAGAGAAACTTCACCAATTAATAGGCAGTAGTTAATAAGACACATAAATATAGAATTAATTACATAAACACTGTTGCAAATGCGATAAAATTCCTAATAAATATATTTTTTTATGTTATACTCTTCACCCCAAAAAATCTATATTATCCTTGGGGGTTTTGAGGTCAAAATTGCTTCAATACTAGGGTATTGTTTTGTTTTAGATGAGTTGGTGTGTGTACACGCACGAATGCACTTTCATGAGGGTCTGCATAATTAATGGCTTGAGTTTATTATATCTTCTGCCGTAGTTCTTTTCTAGATAATGACGCATTTATTAGTGGTATCTTAATTGCTGCTTCAAGTAAATTAGTATATTAACTTGAGAAATTCACCTAATACATGCCTACTCTACAGGAAGCTTGAGGATGGTGATATTGTAAATGTTGATGTCACTGTGTACTATAAGGGGGTTCATGGTGAGTTGACTAGCGTCCATTTGTGACACTGTTTCAACTTTTAGCTAAAAGATTCCATGATTGGTTAATCTTATAGTTGTTATGCAGCTGATCTCAATGAAACATACTTTGTGGGAAATGTTGATGAAGAATCTCGCCGGCTAGTCCAGTGCACATATGAGTGCCTGGATAAAGCAATATCAATTGGTATTGTCTATTGAATTTAAACTCTCATCTCTCTCTCTCTCTGTGATGAGACTCTAAATATTAGAAGTTCTAGACTTAGTAAACTTGGATTTTCCCTGTCCTCTGCGTTTTCTGGGATGTCCCCTGTTCAAAGGAAAGACTTGGTTCTCACTGATAGGGATGGAGGGGATTTGCATAAAGGGATAGTCATTTACATTAAACTGTTATTTGAAAATGTAACTTTGTTAATGAACCTTTACCTTTTATTGTTTTAAATTGACATGTGCAATTATAATTTAGGTGTGATTAGTGTTTTCTTTAGAGTGCTCGAATGTTTAAAAATATTCTAATATATTACTAATTTAGCAGCGTGTTACATTTCAATTTTTGAACTGTTTTGAGTGTTCTTATGCATGCTGCTTTAGTAAGGCCATGTGCTTTAAATTTGCAGCTGCCAGTCAAGTCATGGTTTACACGTGTTGGTAATATGTGTGTGTGTGTGTGTATAAATTGTCATTGTACAGATGGAATACCAAATCTTGTATTTTATATAGAAAATTTTTAGGATACTCCATCCATTTACCATTGTTTAAAACTTGTCTGATAACTATACATTGCAAGCATCATTTGGAAAAAGTAGTGATAACCATAGTTATGTAAATTGGCATTTGAAGTTAGGTCAACGTTCACTATGTTTAATTCGTCAGGAGTTGGGGGAAAAGCGTTCTGTATGCTTTTAGCCTTATGAGCATTGGTTGATGTATAAAAAATTCAATTGTTTTTTTCTAATTCTTCTTTTCCTATAATCTTCAGTGAAACCCGGGGTGAGATTTCGTGAGATTGGTGAAGTTATTAATCGTCATGCTTCAATGTCTGGTTTCTCGGTGGTAATGCACACAATTTTGTGACAACTTGTGTATTTGTTTATCTGTGCTTGATTGGCTGTGACGGCTATCATTAACTGTTCCTTACTCTTGCTTCCCTCTCCCTCTTAAATAGGTAAAATCATACTGTGGCCATGGAATTGGAGAGCTCTTCCACTGTGCACCAAATATTCCTCATTATGGAAGTATCCTTAACTGATATTTTTTCATTTGCAAACTTTGATTATTTGAAAGATTAGTCTGCTTTGTGAAGTTGAAAATTTGTTCATCTCTTTCTTTTTCAAATTAAGTTTGACATATGACCCTAAATGTTGCTTGACTTTTCAGTTGGGTGGCCATCAATGACTTTGGCTTTCTTTCTTTATTTTTTTGGTTGAAAGGCTTTCTTTTAATATTCATTTCAGATTCTCTCGCTCAACTTTGAAAATGCTAAGCTTTTAATCTATTTTCTTAAACTTACAATATTCTGTCAAAGATCAACCAAAGAAGCAAACAAGATGAGGAATTAGTAAACCTTAACAGCTTGCAGGAAATAAAGCAGTTGGTGTGATGAAGGCTGGACAGACCTTCACAATCGAACCAATGATTAATGCAGGTATCGTTTCGCTCATCTCATCGTTTTAATGTTTTAGTTAATAGAGAGCACTATAACGACTTGTAATTCATGTAGCTGACTTAATCTAGTGAGATAAAACTTGTTTTGATGATTAATTTGCCCCAAGTATTATTATTCCCTTTCTTCAAACTCTCGACAAAAATTTCTTAAACAGGTGTTTGGAGGGATAGAATGTGGCCTGATGGATGGACTGCTGTTACTGCAGACGGCAAACGCAGTGCTCAATTTGAACACACACTTCTGGTAAGTGCAAATTTATAAGTCTACAAATTACATGTACTCCCGTGGATCCATTTAAATTAGATAACTAATTTATAGAAATTAAAGAAATTAGTTAAGTTAGTTATTTGTAAAAAAAAAAATGTTAGTTTTTCTAAAATACTCTCTTTAATTATTTGTATTGTAACTATTCCTTGATGGAAACTCTTTTTACATATGCAATTAATATGATTGTTTGGGGAGAAAATTATAAATTTAGAAGATAAAGTGAATTGAGTCTTATATCTAATACCAAAATAAACTCTAACTACTATGTTTTAAAGAACAGTAGGGACCATAATGTTTGATATATATATATTTTAAATGTGTCAGTAAATCATTTATCCCCTTTTGTGGTTGTTTAGGTGACAGAGACAGGTGTTGAGGTTCTAACGGCTAGACTGCCAACATCGCCCAATGTTTTCAATTGGCTAAATTCGTAAATGGGTTTTGTGCCATTTTAAGTTCCAACACTGCCTTCTTTTTTTGTTCGGGTTTTAAATGTCACATAAGCTACATTACATTGCATTGCAGGCTCTACAGAAATAAGCTACCAACTTTGATGGTTTACATGATTGATTGATTGTCATCTTTTTTTTTAATGAGAACTAGATGTTAAAATGATCATTCTTTTTTTTATTAGAAGTCAATTATACCATATTCTGGTTATATATATAATGATCTCATAATGTCTAATCACCGAGGATCCATGTAAATATTATAGGGGTGTATAGGCAGGGCAGTCTCTCTATTCAGTGCCCTACCTGAAAAAAATGAGCTACATTTTGCAACTGGATGTTTAGTCCTGTTTGATAAAAGTTTTAATTATTTTGGGCCAGATATGAGTGGGATGGCATGCTTAAGTCATGCTGTTTTGTTTATATTGTGAAAAAAAATTTATAATTATAAATTTTAAAAATAATATTATATTTATATATTTTCAAGAGTTAATATCTATAATTTACTAAGAATAAGAAAATAAAAAGATAGTAATTAAAGTTTTGAAATCTATTGTATATAAAAGAAAAGTTTTGAAATTTAAGTAGTTTATAATTATAATTTTGTATCAATCTCTTTAAAAAGGATAGGGATGAAGTATCTGAGACAAAAAATGACGGTTAATAAATTTTAAAAAATATAAAAGAAGTCAATTTAGTTATAAATTTTAAAATATATAATTATTTACATAATTATATTTATAAAATTATTTTTTAGTTATCAATAGTCATCATATTTGTTCTATATAAAATATTTTAATATGTAAATTTTGATATGTAAAATTAATAACCCATTAGACGGTCAAATAGATAGGACTGCCACCCCTATTTGATATTTGATTACCTAACTATTAGTTCTGTCCGAAATTGTCTATTTTTTATTGAGTTGGATAAGGTATTTTTTGAGCTGGCTTAGGTAGCCTCATCTACCATAATTTTTTGCACACCCTTAATCAATAACGTCGTTGTTACATACTATAGATATGAGGAAAATGATTGTTGCCTATAAAAAGGATAAAAGTAATGTTAAGAAGAGGGTTGAAAAAAAAGGCATGAAGATGTTATTTTTGTTACCTAGAATGGGGAAATTTTTTTGATTGGTTTGAGGCTCAAGAAGTTTTATACTTTTTATTAGAGAATTGATCTTAAAATAGTACAAGACATATTATTTACATTTATTATATTTTTTTAAATTATCTTAATATTTTCTTAAAAATATTCAAGAGAAGGAAGAAGTTAACAAAGATAATTATAATATTTAAAAAAAATATTATATAAATTAATTTAACTAATTTTTTAATATATTTAAATTAATTAAATATACATTTTAACTTTAGGCAAATAACAATTTTAATTTGAAATGCCAAGAAAAATTATAGTGCCTTCGTACCAACGATCACCGAGATTTAAAGATACTACTTCTAGGCATATGAAGCCACCTTGTGAGTTCTTATAATTATTACTTAGAAATTTTCATTTTATATCATTTTATTACTTTTAAAGTGGGAATATGAGGAACCATCCTATTTTTTCTTGTTTTGTTGGGCATATTATATATTCAAACCAAATAGTTAAAGTTCGAATCCCACTCTTGAACATTGAGCATAAAAAGCATCTTATGACAAAATATTAAACTTAAGTGGAGGCTGAGAGGTTAATCACTATTACTGACAATAACAATAGATATCTTGATACATATATAAAAAAAATTCTTTTTTCATTTTACTTGCCATTTCGTTTTACATATCAAACAAATCAAATAGGGAGGGGAATGATCTAAATCTCCATATTATATAAAATTTATTATAAGGAACTACATTATTCATCAAGTAAAATGATACAGTTGATTTTAAATTTCATCTAAAAAAATAGAACCCAGGTTTTTTAAGTGGGAATGTGAATCATATTATATTTTGTTTTAGGGCCAATCATTATATTTTCAATTTTACTTGTCATTTGGTGTTGTACATCAAACATATAGGTAGATATTGAATCTATATCGATATCTATATATCCATCTTTATTTAATAAAAATCTACGTGAAATTACACTACCCATAAACTATGAATGATGCGCTGGCCAAAAAAAATAAAAAGAATGATGCAATTCATTAACAAATTTCATGCAAAAATGTACAACCAAAAATCTTTTTTTTTTCACTCAATCTCACATAATCTAAGCCACAAAGTTTCCAAATTCAGGTATCAACTACATTAAGTATCAAGTAAAGAAAAGGATAAGACTTAGTACTTTATTTTATATACTTAAGAGTGGTCTAGTGCTCATGGCAATGTAACTTTACCTCGCAACTGTTTTCAAAATTTAAACTTATCACCTCCAAGTCACATAGAAACAATCTTATAGTTGTGTCAAGGCTCACCCCTCTTAATCATATATATTTAATATAAAAAGAAAACTCACATAATTTTAATTCGTTTACCGCTTGAAGTAGGATTACGAATCCCTCTACTGGTCACAGAATATGATGCGGCTGCTGATTTAAGAGAAGGGGACTTGTCAATGTATGCATATCGTTCATTGTTGTTCCAATATAAGATGATCCTATTTGTGCACATATGTGACCAGCTATCACCTATTCCACATCACACTAATCAAAATCCATATGATGATGAGATGGCAAAAGATAGTTCATACAAACAATGAGTGAGAGTAGAATGTAAAAAATGAAAACAAAACTTACCCAGTGCAAGGGTCAATTGAAAGGAACCATCAATGAACTTGGTTGTTACTTGATTTAACATTACAACCTGGGCACAAAATGGGATTTATAACTGGAAGTTAATGGAGGCATGCGTTACGGAAGATATCAGAGAATGAAAAATTCTACTTTGACATTTAGCCCAAAATGCCTGTTTTTTTTTTTTTCAAGCAAAAAGTAAATTAAAAACTTTACATCTCTGATGTAAAATATAGTAGTACTTACAGCCAAACCGAACTTCTTCGACAGCTTCATAAACTTTAGAGCCATGTCACTAAGTAATCGAGTTCTACGGGCCATATCATCAAACTCTTGGCGGAAGTGGAAAGTAACACTGTCAAGAATGATGATCTTCACCTGAAATAACACAAGGAAAAAAAGGATGGTTGGATTAAGAAGGAAAAGAAAATAGCACTCTTATGGTCTATAGTCAAGTCAAAGCAGATTATGAAGCAAATGAATAAGAAGATTACATATTAAAAATCATCCTCAAGAAGGTTGCTGGAGAAAATGTCAATTCAATATATGAAACTTAATACCTACACTTTTATGTTCTGTGACAAATTTGTCCAAGTAATTTACCAAAGCAATTTGCTCAGTATAGCTGCAAACACGAAAGTAGAATATATTTTGCAAAATGTTATTAAGGTGCATTTTAACTTGACAATCTTGAGCATCCTTGTGAAGGCGCCCATATTCAGACAGGTCTTCTATACAGGCTTCTGCAATTTGTAGAACACGTTCCACCATAAAGCTACCCTCTGTGTCTGTGAATTATACAAGACATGCACAAGAGCAGAAATCAATAATCAATAAATCCTATTACATGCTCAACAGTAAACAAAAAACCAAACGGCTCGTACCAATGTATATAGCTTGCCCACCCGGGCCACCATATTCTATTGGAATCTGAACATTAACTGCAAGCTGAATCCTGTTAAAGTGAATAGCATGCAATACTACGATAACCAACATATCTTACAATTAAAAAGGAAAAAAAAACAGCATAATATGATGTAGAAACTTGGAACGAAAAAGCATACCCAATTTGTGTTTTACCAATTCCTGGAACTCCACCTAAACAAATAATCAAAAAATTAAATTGAAACAAAGAAAAGCGAGGGCATTTGTAGAGCTTTGTCTTTACAATTAGCAGTCATTGTTATACAATTCACAAAAAACAGTTGAATAGCATTGCTAACTAACCAATTTCGGTGACTTCTCTGCACCTAATACCTCCACCAAGGATGTTATCCAGGTCCAGACAAGATGTTGTAATGCATGGTAAAAACTTTTCCTCACCGAGCATTGCCCAAGCAGTCTGAGCACCTACACGAAACAATAACAGAACATGAAGAGAAAGCAAAACTCTTAAGCATCTACCAACAAAGGGGCTACTGATTCTAAGGGGCCTTCATAAGCTGAGAACCAGTAGGAGGGAGCAATGTCCTACATAAGGCAGGGTAGGTTGCCTATAAGCTGGATCTCCCACAGGATTCAAGGATACATCACCCCTCACATGTATCTCTATTGTGCATGGGTGATCTTTCTAAAGAATTATTTGGTTCTTCATAATTTCAGTTATTTTATTCAGTTTAGGCATCCGGTTTTGTGCAGATTTCACACAGGATATTCGATTGAGATGGCCAAAATTTGGAATACCCAACTAACAGCTTCTCTACAAGAGTGCATGCATATGCTTTATAGAAGACTAATGTGTTAATAATGGGGGGAAAAGAATGAGAAAAACACACACACACACACACACACACACACATAAATTTAATATAATCAGATTAAATGACAACATGTCAAAGGTGAAACTAAATCAAGCCATAATCTGTGATAAACTGAGTCACAGGATGTGTGATGATGGTGTCATCTTTTAGTTTAGCATGCATTAAATGATGTAGAAAATGACAAACATACTAGTTTTGACACTAGATAAAATAATTTTAATTCCAAAGCAAATGATATTTCCAGAGAGCATGTAATTACTATTATTTTCCAAATCAAAAACAAACTTAGCCATAAATAGAACAAACTTGATACCATCAAAAGTAGCAGGATTCCTGCTTGACCCGTCCAACCTACTAGTTTGTGATACATATTTCAAAATTTCAGACGCCCCACTCTCTGAAACATCTACATCTGTTTAGGAAAAAGAGTATAAAAGTGATAAATACAATTAACAAACATATAAATATGTCCAAATATAAGACATCTAAATATGAACAACTGACAAACTATATTGTATTTTTACTCTAAATAAAAACCGAAGCAGGGAAAAATATATTTTTGGTCCTCTTAGTTTTTGTCAACTTTGGTTAGATATCAGCCGTTATAGTTTTATTCTGTTAAAAAATCAATCCTTTAGTTTCCTAAATGGGTAAATCCTAACGTTTGATGATGTGGCAAACGGACCTGACATGGCACTAACACCGTTGATTATTTACTGACCTGGAAGAACACATGGGCAAAATAGCTGACTACGCTGTTTGCTTTTTGTTTATTTCATGGAACCCAATTAATCAAAACGCAAAGCGGCAGAATCAACCATATTCGATTGCCTCGCGGTGAGAATGAGCTTCAATCTCCCAGTTTTTAAAAAAACAGAGCATAGCTAAACTTTCATGAATGAACAACCGACCCACTAAAACAGAGGGAAAAAAATTTCCATTACACATCTGTGAATAAACAGAGAAAAAGCAAAAAAAAGTTGAAATCTGAACATGATCAATAAACCCATATCCTTAGACACATAAGAGGCAAAATCTGATTGAAAGAAACCACTTACCAGTTCCTTCTACTGCGATGATTCTTTCTTTTCCACCGATCTCCGGCGATGATTCCTTCTTCTCCATCTAGCCCTAGCTGTGTTTCCTTCTTCAATTTCACCACCGTGCCCTTCCAAGTCGATCGTTTCTCGTCCACCGACCCAAGCGATGATCCCTCCCCGCCTTCACCACCCAGCCACTGTGAGTGGGTCTTCTCTTCTCCACCGAGCAACCTTCGTGCCCTAGCCTGCTTTTGATTATGCTAGCCGTTTTAGGAAGTCCTAATATCAAAAGAAACAAGCCTGGGTCTAAAATAAAACGTTAAACGAATTTATGAGGGCTAAAAATACATTTTTCCTCAGGATTATAGGAATACACGTTTTTTAGGCAGAAAGATGCTGTTTGAAAGAGAATTTATTATAATTTTTTTTTAAAATTATCAAATAATTAAATAACTATAAAAGACTTAAGGATAATAAATTTAATTTGTATAATTATTAAGTTATTTTTATACATAAATAACAACTTACTAAAAAATAATAATAATTTGAAGTAGTACAAATGATAACTAAGGGTATACAATAACAATTTAAAATTATACAAATTATAATTAGGGGTATGCAATAACAATTTTAAGTTGTTATTTATGTCACTTCAAATTGTTATCGGATGTCTTTTAATTGTTATTTATTCTACTTTAAGTTATTATCGCCTATCCCTCAGTTATCAATTTTGCTATTTTAAGTTGTTATCGTATGCCTAAAAAATTATTATTTATGCATAAAAGTAATTTAATAATTACACAAATTAAATTTATTATCTCATATCCTTAAGACTATTTAATTATTTGATAATTTTACGTAATTTTTTTTATAATAAATTTTCTTCTACAGGATTTCTGGCTAATTCTATTTGCCTTTTTTTATTTGGGGAATAAGAAAAGAATGATATTAGGAAAAGAAGTGTTTTACAAAGTACAATATATTAGTAAAAATAGAATTATTAAAAAAACCTAATAAAAGAAGGTAAGGACACAACTTTGACAAAAGTAATAGAAAAGTCTTGAAGCTATGATAATATTTCCTGTTAAGTTATGGAAGATAAATGAGAAGAATCATCAAGAATAGGGATGAAGGCTTTCTGAACACAATTGACGGTTGATATTTACTTGGAACTTGCATTCATTAGTTGAGTGTTATGAATCAAGAAAAGTGAGGCATGCAAACCCTTAACGAAGAATGGTAGTTTTGGAGTAGACAGATTTTTCCATAAGAACTCTCGTGAAAGTGCCACGATAACATATGATTCCATGACAATAATAAAGATCCAACCAACCTCTTGTGTTCGTAGAGGAAATATTAAGAGAAATTGAGGATTCGGAGCTAGAATTGAAACTGCGTATGTTAGATGTATCTTTAAAAGATAGGGCCGAGGAGGATTGCACTTTTTGAATTTCTTGAATAATGGTAAGGGGAGAATCAAGTTTTCCATAACATGTTGCGCTTTCTCCTTATCTTATTTTGCCTTTTGGTACGAAAGAGTTGAGTATAAAATAAAAAATAATAATTTTTAAGAATTACCATAGTACCTAATATTTTAATTTTATTTTTTATATATGTTTAATATTTTAATTTTATTTATGATATAATTTTATTTATAATTTTTTTAATTTGGTACAATTCTTAATATTTAAAAAATAATATTATATATAAAATTATATCAAATTAAAAAGATTATAAATAAAATTAGATATTAAACATATATGAGAAATAAGATCAATATATTGTGTGCTATATAATTTTTAAGAATTACTTTACTCAATTTAAAAGTTACACTACATATCATATACTTATATAAAAGTATTAAAAAGATAATAATACTTGAGTATAAATTAATTAACAAAATAAATTTTATTATTGTGGACAAAAATGATTAAATTTTATTATTTGAGTAGCCAATTGCCCTTTTCTCAATAAAAATTAATTATAAATTATAGCCCCGCTCGTCCGGTAATAAGAAGTAGGGATCCAGTTTTCTTCTTCGGCGTACAAGCATTCCCCACTCGGTGGTCGAGCTCGCCGTTGTCAGCCCAGCGTGGTTGTTTTCGGGCAAGTATTGAAGAAGGTTCGAACCCTAGTAGGGCTTTTTCTACTCCTAAAATCCGGTGAGATTGATTTGTTCAATCTGGATTTGTATCTAGATCTGAATTTACTCCCCGCATCATCTGTTCCCTGCGTTGTTGCTAACCCTGTGTCGGACGTGATCGCACCGTTTCTTACTTTGTTTACGTTTTTCATTTCAATTTGGCTTTGAATCTGGCTGTGTAATCGTTTGAATGTTGATGCTTTTGGATGAAGATTGAGTTTACTTTCTAAAAAAAAAAAAAAGAAAACTTTTATTGCTAGTTTTTACTTCAATGGTGTGTAATCGGCTATTATACTTCTGCCCTCTTCATTTTGATTACTAGCGACTTATATGCTTTGGATTATTTTGTTGTACAATATTGGATTTGCTTTGTATTGTCATTTTGTTTATTAATCTCTTTATGTTATCATCTATTTAGAAAATTGTCAAGGTATTTGTGATGAGTTATCTGGTAAATGACTTGGCTCAAGTTACGTCTACTGTCTAACAATTTAGAAGCCTAAGCTTGTGTCTAAATTGTCATTCTTCAGTGGCTTGGATGAGTTGCCTGAACCAATTGGCTTACTAAGGCATCTTTGTCAAAGTATATAGAACAAAACTTAAAAGGATATTATATCAACTATTCATATTTAATATAGGTCCACCAATGCTGTCGTGTGAAGTCATTAAAGCATGAAAAATATTCTATATAAACAAGAGATGGATGAATATAAATTTGGAGTAATATTTGACACATGTTAACTATTCCATCATAATAATCATCAAAGTGCAAAATAGTCTAATATTTTTACTCAAGAATAAAAATATTTCATTCATACATTGCAAAACTTAACACACCCTGCAGTATATAATTCATTCGTATAAGAAGGGGAAGGGGGTTCCTTTCCTTAAGATGCTAACAAACTAACAAATTCCAACGGATTACTAATTATTGTTTACTAACTATCCATGAACACCCATGTAAAACTACTATATATATAGCACTTCGGGTTTGAAGAAGGAATTTAACACTCATGTTATTCAAAATAGGTATGTAATTTTTCGATTGAATACCTTGATTAAGCTTCCAACAAATCTTTCAGGTAGTTGGGAGTTCTGGTTTTGTTGAAGGATAGCTTATTCAACTATCCTTTATTGGCATTAGCTATGCTACCCACTGGAGCAAAAGAGACACAATTACGTGAAAACAATAGTCAGAAGGTCCACCCTCAACCTGTGGAAGAGGCCATGAATCAGAATCCTGAAGCTTTGGAAACATTAATGTCTAGAATCTTCACGAATATATCCTCCTTGAAGTCAGCTTATATCGAGCTTCAGTCTGCTCATACCCCCTATGATCCTGATAAAATCCAAACTGCAGATAAACTTGTTATTGGGGAGTTGAAGAACCTATCTGAACTCAAGCATTTCTACAGGGAAAACAACCCAAAACCAGTGTGTGTTTCTCCACAAGACTCTCGTTTGGCTGCTGAAATTCAAGAACAGCAGAGCCTCCTGAAAACATACGAGGTTATGGTGAAAAAGTTTCAGTCGGAAATTCAGAACAAAGATTCAGAGATCCATCAATTGCAACAGCAGATTGAGGAGGCCAGCCAAAAGCGGTCTAAGTTAGAAAAGAATCTGAAGCTTAGGGGTTTGTTAACCAAAGACTCTGAAGACGAAAATAGATTTTTCCCAGTTGATCTCACCCCAGAGCTTTTCACATCGGCTGCAGAAGCAGCTTCAAAAGCCATTCATGATTTTTCTAAGCCGTTGATCAACATGATGAAGGCAGCTGGGTGGGACCTTGATGCTGCCGCCCACTCAATTGAATCTAATTGCATTTACACAAAGAGAGCTCACAAGAAGTATGCCTTTGAGTCCTACATATGTGAAAGGATGTTTAGTGGCTTTGAGCAGGAAAGCTTTGGTGTCAAATCAGACAATCTTACAGTCACCAAGGAGAGCTTCTTCCATCAATTTCTTTCTTCGAGGGAGACTGATCCCTTGGATATGCTAGGGAAAAATCCAGATTCCATTTTTGGTAAATTTTGTCGGAGCAAGTACTTAGTAGTTGTTCATCCAAAGATGGAAGCATCATTTTTTGGAAATCTAGATCAACGAAACTTTTTAGTGGGGGGTGGACATCCAAGGACTGCGTTTTACCAGGCTTTTCTGAAACTTGCCAAGTCAATTTGGCTTTTGCATAGACTTGCCTATTCGTTTGAGCCAAATGTCAAGGTATTTCAGGTTAAAGCCGGGAGTGAATTCTCTGACGTCTATATGGAAAGCGTGATAAAGAATCTGGTCACGGATGAAAGTGATGTGAAGCCCAAAGTTGGGTTGATGGTCATGCCTGGATTCTGGATTGGTGGAAGTGTGATTCAGAGTAAAGTTTATCTCTCTAATATGAAGGTTGCCGAATGATATTGGCAAATACATGCAGACCTTTGTCCAAACAGTCTGATGTATGTACCTAGTTCAAGTCGTGTTTTCTGATCCTGTAATATAATGCTGTTTGTCTGTAACATATTACATTCCTGTTAGTGGCCTCTGAGATGAAATGTGCTCTCTGGGTGTCCTTGTACTGTTTACTTTCAGGTTTTATTCTGTTGTGTGCTAGTATCCGGCTTAAAAATCCCAAGAGATCAGAGATTGTAAGTTTTAACTTTTCTGGGCCCCATGTCCAGAATCGTATTAATGTAGCATATATATGAAACGTGGTATTGTCATTATGGTCTTTTGGAAAATGCTGTCATTCTCATTTTTCCTGGTGATATCTTTGTTGGCTGCCACAAATTTCTAGTATCCATTTCATCTATGTGAAGGGGAGAGATTTCTGGTCATTTCAGGTCCATGAATTTAGAAGAGGGTAGTTATCTAGTGCTTTGGCAAAGGGAAGGGTGACGGATTATTATTACTCTTTAGTTCTTAAGTTCTTAATATAGGAGCTTGATAACTATTTTGAAGAGATGACTTGTTTTTTTTTCCCGACTTTTAGACCTCATTTCATTTCGTAGCTTCCTACAAGTATATAGGAATGAAATAATGTGACATACCTTCAAAATTGTCACATTTTTTAATCAATAATAACCCCAAAAATGACGATTGCACGAGTATTTAAATTGCGCTAATAACTTTTGGGAGTGATCTAGTGTAAGTTGAGATCTACATCTCCTCTTACCCGTATAGGTTTTACCAATCTATCGGCTAAGTAAATCCAATATTATTCAACTCTTGTTTTTATTATTGTGCCTGTTGCGTATGTGGGTGTTTAAGATAATAAGGTACAAAGCAGGGACACATCCTCAATGATAAGCTTCTCAGTAAATATTTTAGAGTACTTATCCACTTATCTTCTATGAGGAAGAAAATATTTACAACTTCTGATCTGGTTTTCAGCTTGTTTATAGAATGATTTGAAGTTGCAAATGTTTTTTATTCTTAATAAAAAGTTTAGATTAAGTTGAGTTTTAGGTATTCACTAACGTCAGGGCATACCTTCAAATTCAAAAAAATTTACAGATATATTTATAGATTGATTATTAACAAATTTCTCATATCCTCTTGGAAGTAAAATGATCAATTTCCAAGTGTTTAGAAACTTACGCAGTACTTTATCTTGAATATTAAGTACCCGTAAGACTTTCTAAAATACAAAGAACTTATATTAAAACATTTTTGAATATATGAGAAATAATATGATTAGTGACCAAATATCAAATTACTTCCTATAATTTTTAATATAAGATATAGTTGATTAATTTAGATAGATTTAAAAAATTAAATAAATTAATTAATTATAACAAATGTGGCATGATTTTTACAGTTTTTATATATAAAATTATATTATATATCAGTTTATAAGTTAGATAAATTAATTTAAAAAAATTAATAAATATTATATATAAAATAAATTAATTTCTTATATTTAAAATTAAATTAAACTCTCTAACTAGCTCTTATATTAAGCTGCTGAGTGATAGTATAATTGTTGAAAATTATATCTCACACTTTCTTTTAAAGCTGAAATGTATGTTCTTATTTTCCAATACTCGAGTTAATAAATGTATATCTAAATCAAAGAGTTTCTCATAAAGATTTCTAGCTTAATGATTTTATACCTAAGAGGCAAAGGGTTTTGATATATCCATGCTTATAAATCTCCATTCTCTTAAACTCTTCTTAGATATTCATTTCTTCATCTCTATATTCTTAGATAACCTTTAATAATATGTCATTCATGTTAACAAAGTGATTAGCCCAAATATCAATACGAATGAGAACAAATATTTGAGTTTTTATTTCGTTCATATGAAAGGTCTTGTACTTTTTATATACTCAAATTATGTGAAAATAACATTTTAAATGCTATTGGATATGTAATAATTTCAAGATGAAGACTTTAAAGGGAAATATAATTTAATAACGTATAGAATAAGTTTTAGCACATAAATCATTTTCCCCAAAATATGGAACCTTATGAGTAAAATTTTTTTTTTTGGTAGAAACCAAACGGTATCCCCTAGCCGATAGCTTAAAGACTAATCATCCCGAGGCGTAGAGATCATCGCAATGAGTTTTGTTTCTCCCAACAAAATATTTTTCCATGCGTACAGCCTCGTTCAAACCCAAAGCATCATGTTTAAGGAATCTAGTCATCTACCAGTTGTGCAAGCTTTGTTGGTATGAGTAAAAATATTTTAAAAGTTCCATATTTGTAGTTAACTACTATATACTCCCTCCGGTCCTTGATATAATAGCTCGTTGGAGGATTGAATTTAGTCATAAATATAATACCTTAATCTCTTTTATATATAATATTTATCATTTTTCTACTAATTTACCTAATTTTATGTCTAATGTTATACATGAATACTTTAAGAAGATCATGTCACATTTGTTATAATTAATTGATTTATTTATCTTCTTTAATTTATCTAAATTAGTCAATTAGATTTTATATTGAAGATACGAGGGAGTATATATGAAAACATTAAAATTTAGTTATATGAAAACATGAGAGAAAAACTTATTTTTCCTTACTTTCTTCTTGTTTTCCTCCTCCTTTTGTTACCAAATGGGATTAAATAATTCTTGATAAAGTCTCTTACAACTGAATTGAATAAAAGGTTATATAGCACCATATATTCTGATCTTATTTTTTATATGCGTATAGTATCTTAATCTTATTTGTGATACAATTTTACCCATACTCTTTTTAATTTGGTATAATTATTGATACTTGAGAAATAAGATTATGTGTAAAATTGTACCAAATTAAAATGATTATGGGGGAAATTGCACAAAATTAAAAAGATTATAGGTAAAATTGTACCACAAATAAGATTAAGATACTGGACGCATATGATAAATAAGACTAGGATATTTGGTACTATATAACCTATGAATAAATAATTTTCCTAAATAAATTATGATTTTCAATTCAATTAAAAACAAAAATCAACCATATAACTACAATATCCCTTTCACTATAACTGGGAATTTGGGTTGGGCCCCAACCCGCCTAAAAATGGTGGGTTGGATTGGTTATTTCGCAGACCATTTTGATGCAGGTCTTTTTGACCCACACTTGCCTAACCCGTAACTATGGCGAGTCAGCGCGTTAGCCCATTTTTTTAAGAACATTATTAGTTAGTAAATGTGGTTCGATATCTCACTCTCACTGTGACACTGTCTCACTCGCAGGCTCTCCTTCCACAGTTCAGAGTTGAAGGAGCGCCGACGTTGAGCCTCCTCTCCTCTCCTCAACCCTCAGCCCTCGCCCTCGCCCTCGCCTCCTCTTCTCAGCGCTCAGTCCTTAACCCCTCACTCTCGCCTCCTCTCCTCAGCCCTCACCGTCTCCTCCTCTCATCAGCCCACAGCCCCTCACCGTTGCCTCCTCTCCTCAACCCTCAGCCCCTTCATCGTCGCATTACTCGCATCTTCTTCTCAATCTCTTGGTCTCTATCTCCTCGGTAGTCGGTAGGGGTCATCTTCTCAACTCTCCAGCTCTACTTCAAGGTATGCTAATGTTGGAGCAAATAAAATTTGTTCTATTCAGGATAGGTGTTTGTGGTTCTGTTCAAAATTTGTTATGCTCGAGAATATCTAAAACTGTCCAGTGCACTATCCAGTGCTTCTTCCAAATTGTAATTGACATGCCCTAATTTCTTTATGGCTATATTCTCTTGTTATATTATATATCTAAAATTGTTTGAAATTTGTTTTGTTTGTGGTTCTGTTTGAAATTTGTTCTGTTCGGGATAACACCTTACATTCCGTTTTCTGTTTGTTCTGCAGATGTGTGGTACTGGTTTCTAAATTGTTCTTTTATTGTGGTCTTTTTTAGATGTGTAATAATAATGTTCAAAATGAGGTTCAAATGCAAGCTCAAACTCAAACTGATGTTACAGATGGAGCAAATGAAAAAAAATCTCAAAATGAAGAACCTTCTTTGGATGATAATGTTGCAAAGAAGGCTAAAAAATGCACATATGATGTTTGGAGATATTTTACTAGAATTGGAAAACAAGATGGGAATGAAAAAGCTACATGTAATGGTTGTGGAAAAGCTTTTGTAGTGGGTGGGGGGTAAGCAATATGGCAGATCAACCATTTGGCGTCATGTGGAATCATGTCGGTTAATCCCAAAATTTTGGGACATTGGTACTATGATGCTAGACCAAGTTGGGAAAATAAGAAGTAGACACTTTGATAGTACTAAATTTCAAGAAATTCTAGCTAAGAGTATTGTTTTACATGATTTTCCATATTCTTATGTTGAATATGAAGGGGTTAGGGAAATGTGTCAATTTTTGAATCCAGATTGTAAGTTTATATCTAGGAAGATTACTGTGATAGATGTTTAGAATCTCTATCTTAAACAAAAGAAATTGTGAAAAAATCAATAGCAAATAGTCCTGGTAGAATATGTTTAACTACTGATTGTTGGACTGCAATAATTGGTGAGGGATATATTTACATGACTGGTCATTTTGTTGATGACAAATGGAGTCTCAATAGCAAAATACTTGCTTTTGCACACTTGCAACCTCCACACTCTGGATTAGTATTGGCTAGCAAGTTGAATAAAATTGTGGAGGACTGGGGGATTGAAAAAAAAGTATTTTCTATTACTGTGGATAATGCTGTAGCAAATGATAATATGCAACATATTTTAAAAAACATGCTGAATTTGAATGATCCCTTGATATGCAATGGTGAGTTTTTCTATGTGAGATATTGTGCTCACATCTTGAACCTTATAGTTCAAGAGGGGTTGAAGATAGTAAGTGTTGCTGTGCAAAAAATCAGGGAAAGTATTAGATATGTAAAGGCATCAAAGGCAAGGGTAATTAATTTTAAGAAATATGTTGACCAAGTTGGTATTAAGACTTCAATGGGTTTAAGGCATGATGTGGCAACTAGATGGAATTCAACACATGCCATGCTTGAAAGTGGGATTATATATCAACGTGCCTTTGCAAAATTAGCTATCCATGATGACAACTTTCCTTATACATTAACAAATGAAGAATGGTCAAGAGCAAAGGAGATCTATAGCTTCTTGGCTCTATTTGCAGCAATAATAGAGTTGATGTCTGGGTCATCATATCCAACTTTAGGATGTACTTCATTCAAATATCAAAGATTGAGTTATTGCTAAAAGAATATGTGCATAATGATGATCTTGTGCTTCGAGAAATGGCTCACTGAACGCTTGCTAAGTTTGACAAATATTAGAGTGATTATAGTGTCATCCTTGCAATTGCAATCATTCTTGATCCACGAATGAAATTTGATATCATAAGATTTTCTTATTCACAACTTGATCCCATACATCATAATGAAAAGATTGAATATATTAGGAATAAGTTATATTGTGTTTTCGATGAGTACCAAAAGAAAAGTTTGAATGTGGGATCATCATCAACTTCAATCCACTCTAGTTCTTCTGGTGCTACTGGTTCTGCTAGTTCTACTAATATCACTCAAGATGTGCTAATAGTTCGACCTCCTCTTCATCCAAGTACTGGTGCTAGAAAGTATAGTTATTTAAACACCACAGCTTTTGAGGTAAATTTGCAACTCTTCGTTTACTATATATCTTAAAATGTTATTTTCCTTCATACTTTACTAATACGTTCTTTATTTATATGATGTAGTATTATCTTCAATGCAAGAGCAAAGATACTCAATCATTGGAAAAGTTTGAATTGGACTTTTATTTGGAAGAAGTAACATTTGATCCTAACTTGTTCATGGAGCTAAATGTCTTAGAGTATTAGAAGAATAACTCTCCTCATTTTTCATGTCTTTTGAAGATAGCAGCTGACATCCTTAGCATTCCAATCACTACAGTGGCTAGTGAACCAGTTTTTAGTATTGGTTCACGAGTTCTCATAAAGTATAGAAGTTGTTTTCTTTCAGATAATATTGAGACCCTTATTTATAGCTGTAATTGGATTCTTGGTTCCCATCGGATGATACTGAAAGTGGTATTAGTGGTGATGGTATTGGTAATATAATAATTACAATTTATATTAATGTTGTCTAATTGTCTCATTAAGTCATTTCTTTATATTATTATATATATACTCATTTTAGTTTATTATTACTTGTGACAAATTTATTTATGGACGGTGACAAAATTGAAGAAATAAATATTTTTACAGCTTCATATAATGGTTCGAATCCAATTAATATTGAGAGTTGAAACTTCAGTTAACTATTATGTAGACTAATATATTTCATATTTATAATCTTTCAATTGTCTAGTTTTATGGACAACTTATGTGATGTATTTATATAAAGTTTTATTCAGGCTATTGTTACAAATTCATAATGGAAAAGATTAAAAAAAACAAAATTAGGCCCGCCAACCCACTATGACGAGCTCGGATTGATATAATCTCAACCTGCCTAAAGATAGACCTCTTTAAATCAGTTCACCTCCAACCCAACCTGTCGCGGGCTAATCCGTATTACCATGTCTACCTTTCATTTCATAATTACAAAGTCAACAATAGAACACAAATTAAAATTGAAGATGCATATAACGACAACATCTTATTATATTATAAATTATTCATCAACGTCAATAATGGGCTAACTAGGCTGCTAAAGGTGCGACCAAAAATTAAATTCCAAATTATAAAATTAAAATTAAAAAATAATAACTTTAAATCTTCAATTATACGAAACGACGACAAAAATTTTAGCAGTAACACTTAAAATCAAGACGTAATTTTTTAAAATAATAGTTATTATTGCTAAAGCTTTTGTTCTCATTTCATATAATTAAAGTTGTTATTTATTATAATAAAATAGTCATTGATATCAAAATCACCACATCTCTAAATAATTCTCCGGCTGCCAAAGCTCTGCTCGTGCCAAAGCTTTAGTTGATAGTGGGTGGAGCTCGGATGGGGGAGGGATTTTTTAATGTGTTTTAAAAAAAATGCTATGGATAATTAGGTCATTTTGCAACAAAATTTAATTTTAGAATAGTCCCTATGAACTTTGGAGTAATTAGGCCATTTTGAGATCCTAATTTAAGATATGCAAATTTCGGTGGTATTTTTCTATCTTCCTATTTTTAAAGCAATTCTCAATTTTGAAATATAGAGGCTATTTGAGAATGATGAATTACATTTTAAAAAGAATAAATATTAAGATTCCTGATATTATTTTCTTCTATATTTTTCTCTGTTTTCTTGTATCTACTCAGAACGCATTACTATTTATAATAAAAAAAATTACATAAAATGGCATAATGACAACAAGATCCTCGTTATAAATCAAATCAAAAGAAATAATGGATAAACTTTAGAAATACTCCTCCAATCATTAGTATCAATGGTCTAATCTTAAATATAAAATATATTTTTTAAATTATCTTCTATTAATACTCTTCAAACAATAATTAAGAAAATAAAAGAGGGAGTTAAAACCTATTGATATTTATAAAACCTATTAATATTTATAAATTAACTTAACTAATTTTTTTAATTTAATTAAATTAATTAAATAGATTATATATTACAGCTAATAAAGATAGTAAGTGCCAAATGGGAAACTGTGAACATCGTTAAATTTAACCACAATCACAAAATTCAAATGTCAGTTATTATTATTACAAATTGTCAAATTCATATAATTCTACTCTACTTTCACCATGATGCTCCTTCTTCAATCTTCACCATGAATCGCAAGCAGCAGCGATTCCATGCTGCATATTATTCAAACAAAGGAGCCTGCTTTCAACAGATCCCCTACTCATTCATTACCTCGTAGAACCGAAAGCCAAAACCAGTAATTGAAAAAGAAAGAGTTCTAAATTGTGAAGAACTTCCTATGACATCTAACACATTTCCTTGGCTGCTGCAACAACAGCTTCCTTGGTGAGACCAAACTCTTTATATAGTCTTCCTGCAGGAGCACTTGCTCCGAACCGATCGATTCCTATCGCCTTTCCCTTGCTTCCGACAATCTTCTCCCATCCAAATGTTGTTCCTGCTTCAATGCTAACTCTAGCGGATACAGCAGCAGGAAGAATGCTCTCCTTGTAGGCATCCGACTGCTCATCAAAAAGTTCCCAGCAGACGGATGAAACAACCCTAACGGCCTTACCTTCCTTTCTTAGATCCTCGGCAGCTTTGGATGCAATTTCCAATTCAGAACCAGTTCCAATCAAAATGACATCAGGCTTGTTTCCTGATGAGTTGTCTGAAATAATGTATGCACCCTTTTCAACTCCTTCAATAGATGTTCCAGGAAGCTGGGGCAATTTTTGCCGAGAAAGGGCAAGGATCGAAGGCCTATTCTTGTTGAGAATAGCGACCTTGTAAGCTCCGGCAGTTTCATTACCGTCAGCTGGACGGAGCATCAAAATATTTGGCATCGCCCTGAGGCTTGCCAAGTGCTCTATTGGCTGGTGAGTTGGGCCATCCTCTCCGAGTCCAATGGAATCATGGGTCATAACGTAAATTACTCTAGCTCCGGATAATGCAGAAAGCCTTATGGCGCCTCTCATGTAGTCAGTGAAAACAAAGAAAGTAGCACAATAAGGAATCAATCCAGGGCTGTGAAGAGCAATGCCATTGCAGATTGCTCCCATTCCATGTTCTCTAACACCAAATCTAACATTACGTTCTTCTGGGGTATCTTTCTGGAAATTCCCAAACATTTTCAGCAAGGTCATGTTGGAAGAGGCCAGATCTGCACTGCCACCGAGCAGACCAGGAAGAACCTTTGCAAGGGCGTTAAGGTTTGTCTGAGACAGATTTCGGGTGGCATCTGCTGGGCTCTCTGAAGTGTATGTCTGAAAGCCAAAATCAAATAGAACAAATGATCAATAATCCAGCCATAATCAATTCTTGAATGTCAGTCGTCAATAATTATAACTTGAAACTATGCAGACAGAAGTTGCAAGTGCAGTGACAAGAATTTGAAAAGAGGTTATCTAATATAATTATTATACTCATTAACATAAGATTTATCATGAATTTTGGATTCTGTATCATTAATACCTTGGGGGTTACCTCAATGTAAATAAAGCAAGAAGCCTAATAGTTTAGAATGTAGAGATTGACTTACTGGAAGTGCTTTCTCCCAATCAGCAGGCAATTCCCCATTAATAATAGACTTCAGCAATGCAGCGTCCTCCTTGTATTTCTTCTCATATTCAGCAAACTTAGCATTCCACTCAGCTTCAAGTGAAGCACCTTCAGGAATGTGGCGACTCCAATGCCTGTATGGAAACAAGCAAGTTTCATTCAGGAATATACAAATCTTAATCGATGAGTAGAGAATGAGGAAATGTTTGAAGCCATCATTAATACTTTTTAACATCCTCAGGAACATGGAAAGGCTCATGTGGCCACCCAAGGTTCTTCCTCGTGGCATCAACTTCTTTGGCCCCAAGTGCGCTTCCATGCACACTGTAGGAGTTAGCCTTGTTAGGAGAACCATAACCAATGGTTGTAGTTACCTGTAAAACAGAATAATTTCAGCAAAAGACTGATATCAGACCTATATAAAACACATATTAGTAACTTTTTCTACTTTGGTTTCTCATCTATCACTTTCAGCTTTTCTAATAAGAATAATCAAGTCTTTGGTTAATAGCAATCAAGTGGGAAGCAGATTCAGAACAAGTTTCAACAGCAATGACATAAAGGTTCTTAGATAATCCATTTTTCCTTGACTTAAAAGTCATGGTGAGATTAGAATCTGTGCTATATGCTAAACTTAATTTATGTTGTGACTGTGAATTACCAACCTTAATCAAAGTGGGCTTGTCTTTGACAGCTTTTGCTTCCTTAATGGCAGCACGAATATCATCATAGGCGGTGTTTCCATTCTTTACCCATATGACATGCCATCCAAGTGCCTCAAAACGTTTGTCAGCACTCTCAGTAAATGCAATCTCAGTGTCACCATCAATAGAGATGTGGTTGTCATCATAGAAAGCTATTAGCTTCCCCAGTCCCCAGTGTCCAGCTAGTGAACATGCTTCATGTGCAACTCCCTCCATTTGACAACCATCACCAAGAATAGCATACCTAGAGAAAACAAATACTACTGGTGAAAAATGTCATACAAGAAAACTATATGTCCACACTAATAATTATTTTGGAGAAGGGGAAAAGGAGTAATAAGATATAGTTCGTTTACGTGTAATGGTCAACAATCTCATTGTCAGGCTTGTTAAATCTGGCAGACAAATGCTTCTCCGCAAGGGCCAAACCAACAGCGTTGGCAATGCCCTGACCAAGAGGACCTGAACACAAGAAATGAGGAAAACAAATGGGTGGCTAAACCGCATAAAAAATTCCAACAGGATATATATAAAAAAAAAATTCTCATATAAATATAATCCAAGGTATATATATCTGACCCGTTGTCACTTCAACTCCAGGGGTCTCAAAGTTCTCAGGGTGTCCTGGAGTTCGGCTTTCCCATTGGCGAAACTCCTTTAAATCTCCTTCCTATTGTTCAATGCAAAAATATTAAATTCCGTCAAATGAATATTCTTGTGTAAGATATTACACTAAAAGTCATATTAACTTTATGTCATCCGACCAAAAAAGGATTACAAGCAGTTTCAGAACTCCAAAAATGATGTAAAGCAGTTTCAACATTCCGTGGAAACAAATTCATAGAGATGAAAAGCTAAAAGGATATGCCCGTGAAACAAGAAAGTTTTCCTACAAACTGTTTAAGCTTAATGAACATAAAAGAATAAAAGCTAAAAGAAACTGAGGTACAAGAAAGCTAAAAGAAACTTGATCTAACCAGACGACAAGTCAAACTATTCAGCTGTCCAAAGAATATATCCCAAGCATTAGTCTGCAGAAATTTCATGTTCACTATTCATAATCATGAAAAATCACCCATTTGATTTGATTCCCGGAACTAATTTTTCTCATAAGGTAGGGGAGAAAACGCAGATGGATTTTCAACTACAGAAACAGAGGCGAACCAATCGTACTGAAATCAAACGGTGAATGATACTTACCCTTACGCTGTCATACCCAGCTAAGTGAAGCAGAGCGTACTGAAGCATACACCCATGGCCAGCGGACAACACGAAGCGATCACGGTTGAACCATTTGGGGTTCTTGGGGTTGTATCTCATAACCTCATCGTAAAGTATATGCCCCATCGGAGCACAACCCATGGGCAGACCTGGATGACCCGAATTCGCTTTCTCAACGGCATCGATGGCCAAGAACCGGATCGTATTGATCGATTCCCCGATCAAAGAGCTCTCGGTGCTCTTATCAAGGGTCTCGACCGCTGAAGCCCGAACGGAAGAACCGACATGTCGAGGCAAGCGGGCTACGGCGCTGGATGGGTTAAACGAAGAAGAAAGAGAAGAAATTGATCTGAGAGAAGAGAAGTTGGACAAGGAAACTCGATCGGTGGATGAATTAGCGAATTGAGGAGAGATGGATCGTGCCAAGAGGGTTTGGTAAAGGGTAAGAGATGAAGACGGAGCCATGGATTCTGAGGAGAGGTAAGAATGGAAGGAGTTGGTGAGTTCATTCTGTGAGTTAGGCGCTTCAGCTTTTGTAGAGGGTATGAGCAGAGGAGGTTGTTGAGATTGTCGTCCATGATGCCACAATGTTCAACCTCAGGAGAGAGAAAATGTTGTGGGTGGGTGTTTGTTTACCTTATGGGAGAATTATAGCTGGTGACCAAAATATTTGTTTTGTCTTGCCTGAAATGACCAAGATATGAGAACCTTAAATTCATGAGATTATTCCGCAATACCAAATTAAAGTTTTTCTTTATTACACCAAGAAAAAATCTTTCTTTAAAATAGTCCCTGAAAATTGACTTAATTCTTGTATAGTTTTTCATAAACTTGATGGAATAGGATATAGGCAAGGTTGTTGCCAAACTTATGAATTTATCAATTTAAGCAAATATGTGATAACGACATAAATTCGGATAATAAACTGATAAAATTTATTTTTATCAATAAATAAATATTAAAAATATGTGATTAAATAATTAAAATATAAAAATACTACAATTTGATTTAAATATATTTCAAATATAAATAATTGAAATTAAGTCCATCAACATTAATAATTTATCTTACTCTATAAAGAAATTTTTATAAAGTTTATATATGTAACTACTAAACATGATCAAATTAAAAAAAATTAATATAAATTTAAGAACGAATTGACATGATTTTATAAACTAAAAATATAAAAATAGAAAACATGGTGTATACACTCCAAGTTTATAACTAAACAAGATTTTATAAGCTAAATATACAAAAATCAATAAATTCATTGAATCAACTCATAATTTTAATAATAATAGAAATAGATTAATTAGTATTTAATTTAGATGTATAGGGTTATCCAGTAAGATTATTAAATAAATATATTTATCCATTAGAATATGATTTATTAGGTTATTTATATTTTAAATATTTTGTAATATCTTAATAAAATAATATATTTAAATTATCTTATAATTATCTTTGTTATCTTCATCTTATGAAATATGAGAATTTGTTTATTAAAAACAAACTTAAATGTATGAAATTATTCTGTAAAACTAAATTAAAGTCTTTCTTCTAAAAAGGAAAAAGTGTAATCAATCAAGATGTACATAAAAAGATATAAATATTTTATATCAAGTTATTTATAACTTATTTCTAATATTTTTACTGAAATTAAGAAGACTTTGGATAGAGAGAAAAATGAAAAAAAAAAAATGAATACTAGAAAGATTTATTTTTTAAAATGGTAAAATTATTTACTATTTTTTGAAGTTTTTTCTCATAATATTTTTTCCTACCAAATTTTTTTTGTCCAAACATAGGGGTAAATTTTATTAATTTTGTCTAAAAATTCAAAAAATCTACCTTGTCCATATTAAATACATCCAAAAAAAAATTTGCTACTTTTTTATATCAATATTGAATAGGGGCAAAAGAAAAAATTGTAATAAATACTCAGTGTGGTATCTTATAAAAAAAAAGCTTAACATGAGCTCAATATCTTAAAATAATTTTAATAGTACAGTTGGCACACTAAATAATTTAAGGATATAATTATCACTCTAAAATAATTTTTTAGGTACAATTAATATCCTCCACTAACTTAGTAAAACCATGTCTAAGAAAAGCTTTTATTTTTCCATGGCATTCTTTAAATTACACCTGTAATTTTTTTTAATAATACAACAAGTTAGAAAAATTAGAAGAGGAAACCTCAAAGTCGAAGACTCAGGGTTCTCCCATGAATTAGCCGCTGAAGGTTCTCGCCATGTTTGATTGTAACAAGTATTCTGTGAAGAGAAGCTTATTCCTGCTTCCTTAATAAACGGTCTTTGTTACACCACCTGCTTGCTCTAATATGGAACTTTCATATTAACATTATTTATTTGGTTAGGCAAGAAAAAGATTAGATATTTTCTAAACATAAAAACAACCACAACCCCATCACAACAACAATCAGCCACCACCAAAGTTACCGGCGGCCACCATGAAACTAGGGCCGCCAAAAATTCTATTTTGATTGCGAGCGCTCAAATCTTAAGTCAAACAAAATTACGGTTGTGATTTAATGTGAAGTCCCACTTAGATCTGAAGGTGGATAGGTTTAATGTGAAGTCGAAGCTGAGCAATATGAAGTCGTCGGGGGCAAGGTTGATGGAGAGAGTCGTGACTGCTCACAAGTATCTTGCAATCACATATCGAAGAGCAAGAATGAGAAGTAGTAGTCTCCGTCACAGATTGAATCTGTATTTTTAAAAAAATATTTTTATAAGGGAAATTTAAAAAATAACATAAAAAAAATTAATGAGGGTACATTACTCCTAAAAATATATTTTATGATACTAATTATAGTCTTAAATAATTTAAGATATTAATTATATCAACAAAATTATTTTGGTGGATGCATTTTAAACTTTAAAAAAATCACAAAACCCTCATCCAAAAGGATTGTATAAATGGAACATATCTCATTTAATAATAATATATATTTAGTATCAAGACAGAAGTCACCCCAAATACAATTTTTAGAATATCAAATTTCATATGTGTGATTATTAAATTTCATTTTGTCGTTGTATAAATATGACTGTCGAATGAAGTAAATTATTTGTCTCATAAATATTTTATTTTAATCAATACATTTATTCTTCTTATTTTTTTTTTAGAAAAAGAATTTATACAGCTGTTAATTTGAGTTAGGCTAACTTGTCAAAAAATAATGGGTATTTACAATCCATTTTAGTGCGGGTCTTTTTGACCTACACCCGCGACCCTTTTTTTTTAATTATTTAAATTGCACATTTATACTTTACTAATTTGAGAGTTTTAGCCGAATAAAAGATATTACATTCAATTTATATTAACTTTATTTTATTAAGTCATTTTTGTATATATATATTCATTTTATTTTATTATTATTTTATGTGTGATAGATTTATCTATGGATGGTGACAAAGTTGACTAAATAAATATTTTAACAACTTCAGATATAATTCGAATTCAATTAATATTGACACATATAATTTTTTTTAAAAATAAAAATTGGCATATATATGTAAAAAATTAAAAAAAAACTGGCAGGTAGACGGGCTATAGCTGGCGCGGGTTAGGTATAATACCAACCCACTAAGAGGCGGACCTCTTAAAATAAATCAGCCTTTACCTTAACCCGTGACAGGTCAACCCATATTTAGCGGGTTAATTCGTATTACCATTGTTAAGAATTTGGTCCTACAAGATAATTTTATATTTTTAAATAAATAATTATTTATTTTGGTCCATGATCTGAGAAGACCAATTCTCTCTCAAATCTTCTTCTCCGATCAGTACGAGACAACTGATAGGAATAGGACTGAGATGTGGGGTACAAAAAGGCTAGGTTTATCGGCTATTTCAAAAAATAAGCCTATTTTAAAGCTCAATTTATCTAATAGGTTAAGCTCTCTAAAATGCCGGTGAACCTGTTACACCGGCCTGTTTAAAATATATAATATTATATAATAATTTACATTATGAAAATCACTCAACCCTAATCCTTAATCCCTAATCTACCCTCATTGCATCGCTCCTCCTAGCCTCCTCTCATTCTTAGTTGCACTGTACCCATTCGCCCTTCCCAGCGTCCTCTCTTCCTCTCTCATCATGCATCGCCCCTCTCGTCCTCGATCCTCTGCTCTTGTCCTCGCCGCCCTCTTGCCGTCGTCGCTCCTCTGCTCTCTCTTGCAGTCTCCGCTCTCGCTTGTCGTCGCTCCTCCGATATGCTCTCTCCTGTTGTTGGCGTCGCCGATCCTCTACTCCTACATTATCTGCTAAACATGGCTTTTAATGATTCTTGTTCTCTGTTATTTGATGTTTCTTTGTAGTCTCTGTTTAGACCTTGTTCCTCTGTCTTCCTTGATGTTTCTTTATCCATAATCTTCGGTTCTATTTTCTATTCTTCTACCCCAAACACTTACAGAAAAGATCTCTAGTCTTTAATAGGTTTAAGATTTTTTTGCTGATTATTTGTTGGAATTGTCCAATGGGGTTTGTATTTTGTGCTTTTTCTTCCCCTACTTTCTATTTACCCTGCTACTGCAAGTGAAAGCTTTTTAATTTCCATCTCAGATTCCTCTAAATTTAGAGTGATGCCAATTTGGGATTTTTCGATTTTGCTTAAAAATTGTCTTTGGTTTTATTATGTTTTTTAAACGAGCAAGACACTTACCCAAAATTCATCTTTAATTTTGCTTAGAAAGACACTTGCCCAAGAAAAAAAAGCGTCCTTGTTGATCAAAAGAAATTTTAAGGTTTTTGTTAAATTTCTAGAAAAAAGCTTCCTTGTTGATCGATATTTTAGGTTCTTCTTAACAGGCTTCTCGCTATGCCTTCCTTTGAACAGGTCAGGCTCGCCCGTGCTTAAAAAAAATGACTGTAACAGGCCACAGGAAACGCCTGTAATAGGATAGCTGCCGACTCCATGAAACCTGGAATGGTTCCACCCTTATTGGCATTGGAAGCAGAAAGAATAGGCCAGGCCCACTGATAGGGATGTGTCTGATTGATTAATAGTGAAGGTCAACTTATGACCAAACTTTTGGACCCAAAGGTTGTCCAAAATGGACCAGACTGATCTATCGTCTCAACAGGAAGCATGTCTTTGATTTGGGAGCAGTAAAAAGCAGCTGCAAAGTGGGGATTCGAATCCATTGGATATAGAAAAATACCTAGTTTGTATAAAAAAAATTATTTGCCAATTAACCAGAATTGAGTACAGTACAATGGCTAGTTTTTTAATGCTCAAATTTGTGTTGAGAGAGATGTTTATATATAGTATTTAATAGTATTTTAAATAATATTATTTTTAATACGAGAATATTTATGTTTAGTGAAAAAAATATAGTTACCAAGTTTTGAATTTTAGTTAGAGGGGGCCTCTATATTTAATACATTTCAATGTCTTAAGGATTGTAATAACCATAAACTTTAGTTATCGCTTCAATATCTATTATAAGTATTTTTGGTTCCAAACATGTCACAGATCTATTAATTATTGTTTATTAATTTTATCAATATTTAATTTCCATTGAAAAGAGGGAAAGAGAGAAAAGAAGCGAGAATAATTCGTAGGTGTTTTCGCTCTTCTTTGCAGAGAGACATTCTTACAAAATTTATATAGCACGTTAAAGTGCACCCTCTTTTTCTTTTTTCTCTCTCTCTCCATACTGCTGAATTTCATTCAGAAATATACAAATGAATGCATTACCATCATACCAAGTCATTTTTACCATATAACATCTTTAGTCTTTAGGTTTCATGTTCTCGTGCAACTCGTACAGGAAAAATATTTACTTTATACTGTAATATCTGTGTTATTCGTACGCTAATTAATCACGTGATTGGTTTAGAGCAAAACTAAAATTTTAAGAGTTTATAACTCAAATTTTGATTTGAAATTTTTTAAAAATAAATATTTTTTTTTACTTTATAAGTATTTATAGATTAAATCATGGTTTAAACCTATATTTTCAGATAAACTTTTGAGAATAACTTCTGAATTAAACAAAAATTATGGGCAACAAAAGACTATTTTTATCCCTACTTTTTTTTATATACTCTCTCTCCTCTCTCTGCACATCGACCTCTCTTCTCTCATCTCTCCTTCACAGATCTCAATCACTATCCAACATTCGTCATCGCTGCTGGATTTCTATCACCATCGTCGTCTGTGGGTTTCGTGGAAATTATTGCCGTCTGTGTCTTTTGTCATCATCGTTGAAGCTTTCTTCGCTTGAGGTCTTCATTGTGCTCGTCTTCATAGCCTGAGGTCTAACAGAGATGCTCGTCATAGTCGCCTGAGGTATAGAATCAACGAGGGAAGAAGAGGAAGAAGATGAATAGTAACATCACATAGGGTAGTAGAGATGGGACATGAGATGCTGATGTGAACAGTGATAAATAATAACTATTTTTTTATTTCATACTCTTTTTAGTAATTTATCAATTATAAAAGTCATTCTTATAATAACAATCTAAATACTCATTTATTCAGTACCTCTTTTTTCTATAAGTTTTTTTTTAAAGAGTTTATCTAAAAATACTTTAAAAATATTTTTTTTTTATAAATTCTTCCCCAAAAATAAATCCAAACGGGTCCAATTCTTTGTTTGATTCTTCCCATGAAGCCGCTTATTGAAAAACTATAGTTTCAATGTTTTATAACCTCAAAAAGGTTTGTTTCAAAGTCAACCTTTCATACTCGTCATTGAAACTCTCACACTTATTTGTTGTTCTATGCGGATATTTGTTGTTCTATGCGGATTAGATATTCCCCTAATCTTATATATGAGAGAATTTTTTTAGGGAAGATATATTTCTATTTTATAGAAGACACTAATAATATTTCTGAAATTTTTATTATCATTTTTCGTTTTTTCCTTTATAGTTATTGGTTAATTTCATTACATTAGTTATCATATTTTCTCATTCTCTCTTTACAAAAATAACTGTGTTTTTAAAAAATAAGTGCATTTTTTACATATATAATACTCTTAACCAATTTCAAACAATTTTTTATCTATATAATTCGGTTAGTATCTTATAAAAAAAAATTGATTTTTTTTAAAAAATTAAATATTATGGAAGAAGATGAAGCTACATTTCAAAATGATTTTATCCAATATTAAGACCTAAATGATGGATAAAT
Organism: Leucaena leucocephala; assembly: GCA_037074615.1. Taxonomy (NCBI): domain Eukaryota; kingdom Viridiplantae; phylum Streptophyta; class Magnoliopsida; order Fabales; family Fabaceae; genus Leucaena; species Leucaena leucocephala. Next base: position 16,335,328 of record CM073555.1, on the reverse strand, counting down.
ATTTTACACATAGCGTCACACACACACACACACACACACAAATCAATATAGCTTACTAACAAATCTACCAGGAGCATCTCAAAAGCTACAAATTCTAAAAGTAGACCTTAATAACAATCCAGAAAGTTTCAAGAATGCCATTGAAGGATGCATGAGAGTGTTCCACGTGGCAAGCCCAATGGATTTTAACAAGAATGAACCTGAAGACATAGTAACTAAAGGATCCATTGATGGAGCATTGCGAATTCTGAAAGCATGCCTCACATCAAAAACTGTGAAGATCAGAGTTATATACACGTCAAGTGCATCTGCTACTTCTTTCAATAATAATGGCAAAGAAGAAGAAGATGAAGGAAGGATGAGAGTTCATGGAGTGATGTAGATTATCTTAGAAGTTCAAAGACATTTGGATTGTGGTCTTATGCAATTTAATACACTCACAGAGAAAGCAATCCTTGAACTTGGGGGAGAGAATGGATTAGATGTTGTGACTTTGATTCCAACTTTTGTTGTTGGACCCTTCATTTGTCCAAACCTTCGTGATTCTATTCTTTCTTCCCTCTACTTCCCATTTGGAATGAGTCATGTTTTTTACATGGAGGATACAAAATCTTGAGCCTACCTCACTTTAATTTGAAAGATTTATTGAGGCCCAGACTAATCCGTATCAATCTGGGTAGGATCATAAGGACAATAAAAATCTACCACAAAATATTTAACAGTATTATATTTCCAGAACTCGAACTTAAAATCTCTAGTTAAATTAGTACAACCCCTTTCTCATTTAATTTTAATCACAATGTCTTGGGTTTATTTACACATGGTACTAGCTAAATCAAGCTATTCTTTATAAATAACATAGTATTTAAACCCAACTCAAGTTGATTGGTCAGATCAATAAATCTATGAACTATTACCTTGACTGATATAGTCAAGAGTTTTAGATACGTTGACTAAATTGGGTTTTATATATTTTTTTCCTTCCTTGCTAAATCTAAAATGAACTCATTTTGAGTTTCAAAAAAATAATAGTCCGCCATATTTATACTTTAGTAATTACATTTTGGTAAATTATATGAGGTTTATAAATGAATGTTCTATTTACTTATGAATTAATATATTTTTATTTAAATATTATTCTTTTTAAAGTTATATTTAAATATTTTTTACTCGTATATTTTAATTAAATTATATCATTTAATTCAGAGTTTGTTTAACTGTGATTAGACTATTTACCTTTGAACAATTACCTCAATGTTTTGATTTTCAGTAGCTTGATAAATAGTGTGGCTTCCGCTCTCTTAAATTATACCATATATTGATGATATATATTTATATATATGGGATATATTGGTTATGCATTTAGTTGTGCATTTACTTAATTTGTGTGTTTATGAAAATGATTTTAGGTGACAAGGAACCAATTGGTTATCTGTAAACACCAATGGTACTTGTGGGTGATGTGGCAAGAGCACAAACATTTATGCTTGAACATCCCAATCCAAAAGGTAGAAATATTTGTTCAGCATGTATATATGGCAACTCTTGAGAACATGTTTGAAGTTATTTCTGTTAAATATCCTGAATTTCAAGCCTCAAGCATAGAGTAAGTTCACTTGTTCTTCTCCATGATGTTGTTTACAGACATGAATTATTTCGCCTTCCCAAATTAAATTACCTCAAAATTTAAACTAAGCTACCAGAAAAACTACCGAAAACACTAATGGTATATTTGGTTGAAGGAAAGTGGGGATGGGAAAGTGGAAGTGGAAGTGGAAGTGAAATCTTCTACTTTTTTTCTTTTAGTACGATAGAAATAATTTTTACTTTTATTTTTACTTCCACTTCTCTGGGCTATTTTAATTTCATCAGAAAAGTTAAGAATTAAGATGATGGAAGTAGAAATAAAATTTTTTAGACTATTTTACCCCAAATTATAAAATTTTTGGACAATTTTAATCTTTCTAAGTTATTAAAAAAATATTTTAGGTTATTTTATCCCAAGTTATAAAAAATATATATATATCAATTCTATACTCACTTTTATCATACCAAATAAATTTTTAAAATATATTTTCAAGTCTAATTCTACTTTTATTTTTATTTTTATATTAAAAAAAAATATTACTACCAAACGTACCCTAAGACGGGATGGGGTGGCTAAGGATTTGGCAGAGGGGAATATTTTAAATGCCATTTTCTGATCCTTTGGATAAATTGGATGAATTAGATTAAAGACGCTGAAGGAAACACAGAGAAAAGCTTCTGAGGAGACCGCATCCGGAATTTTGGGAAGTATTAGTTTAAATTACATGATTATGTTAGATTAAATTTCCACGATTTGAATGATTGAATGATCCGCCTTGTGGAAAGTATTACATGATTACGTTAGATTTGATATTCTAGTTGCTGCCTATCTTTTTATTATTCATCTAATTTTTAATATAAGATCTAATTATTTTTTTAAAAAAATAATAAAAATAAATAAATTAATTAATTATTACAAACGTAAGAATTAGTTGATTAATTTTAATAAATTAAAGAGTATATTATATAAATTTATCTTAAGGACTTAAATTTAATCATAATTAACTTATTTATTTGATTTTTTTTAATCTCTCTAAAAAAATCAATTTAATTTTATATTAAAAATTGTAAAAATATTATTTTTTAAATCCCTTTAATCATTACATTTTATTTTTACTTTTTTTTTAATTCATTTTAGTTCTTTTTCAATTCTAACTTATCAAATAATCTTTCATAATTATTTTTTTATAATTTTTTAGGTATGTTTGATACTAGAGAAATGGAGGCAAAGGGAGAGAATGTACTCATTTTCACTTATTTGACTTTTGAAAATTTGTAGGGGAGTAAAATATTTTAAAATTTTCCCTCCTTGCCCCATAACCCTCCTCTCCAAAAATAAGAATTTAGAAGAAATAGGTAATATTTTAGCATAATATAAATATTATGTCTATAATATATTTTAATTATATATCATTATATCCAATTAATTTTGATGAGAGTAAAATTATTTAAATAAAAATATTTTTCTCTCCTCTTCTCCTCTTTCTCTCCTAAATTTTAAATCAAATAAGATAATATTAAAGTCTTTCCTCTCCCTTTAGTCAAACATACCCTTATAAAATCCAAATAACTAAACTTAATTTGTACACCCATCTCACAATATTTAAATAATTAAAATATTTTAAATGGGAAATAATTTATCAATTTTTATTTAAACCTACTTAATTTCATTATTTTCACCCACTTTCTTAAGGCTAAGGATTGAGATTATATTTAGGTATAAGGTCATTTTTGTCTAAGAAATTATCATAAAGGAGCCATAAATATTAGAAAGTTTTTTTAAGAGTAATATAATTTTTTAAGTTATAAAATTATAACAATGTCATTTTACCTAATAAACTATAACGGTCAATATGCTTACGTGACTTTGCCACGTAGGATATTCATGCCATATCATATTATGCCATGTAGATACCATGCCACATCATCATCATTCTAGCTTAAAAAGAAAAGAAAAAAAGAAAAAATCTCTCCCCCATTAGCATCATGGCTTTCATGAAGAATCTCAAAAAGAAAAACATAACCCAGATCAACAATTATCCAATCTACCATCCGAACTACTGCACCAAAACATTCATTCCCTTTTTTTACTTCCACGCTCCTTTCTGAGTTCGATCACAACACCAAAACATTCATTCCCATCTCATTGTTTCTGACTTTGTGAGGCGATTAGGATGAAGATAACAGAGCTTTGTTTGTAAAAGGCAGTAACACAACAAATTTTGTTGAAGAAATTTTCACAATGAACTCAGAAATTTTGTTAAAGAGCTTTCGTTAAAGAAATTTTCCCAATGAACTCCGAAGCCTCCAAGATTATGAGAACATTGTGAATAAATCAGCAAAGCAAATCGGACTGGTCTTCGTCCCCTCTGACAATTCAGAAGTTTAAAAAAAAAACATCAGATCTGCGTCAAAATCGGACTGGGTCTGTGCAAGACCTCAATCTCATCTGCTACCAATGGGGATTTTGAAGCAGATGTTCCAGAACCAGAAATTATTCCTCATCCTTGGAATTAAACTAGCGAAATCAAACAGCAAAATCAGATCTACGTCAAATCAACGGTTTGGTACAAATCTAAACTGGAGGTTAACCACAATGGAGGTGGACAAAAGATTGAGGGATTTGACAAAAAGGAAAAGAAAGAAAATACAACGAAGACCGAAATTAGCCACAACGATGGTGGCAACTGGACCGGCGAGTTTCTGATGACTGGCCCAGGGGTGATTACGCTTGGAATTCTTGGTGGAGGCGGAGATCGTCATCTGATCTTTAGCGGCACTCCGTGGTTGAGGAAGAGAGAGAGACGCAATGAGAGGAAGAGAGAGGAAATGATCATAAGCTTCTCAGTGTTGAGGTGGCGATGAGCTGGAATATTAAGTGCCACATAGGAGTGCCACGTCTATGTATAAGTCTATGCAAAAGTATTTATTGTCAAACTTAAAGTTAAAATGTGACATTGCTATTTTTTAATTTTATGGGAAAAATGCTAAAAAAATATATTTGAAATTCAAAAGGATAAAAAGGGCCGATGAATTTTTAAAAAGACAGATTGGACAGGAGGCATAATCTATCATTTCCAAATTACAGTGTACAGTTGTAAATACTATTATAGGAGTTGTAAATACTATTAGCAGGGTTGCAAATACCATTATAGAAATTCAAAAACAACTAGCAGAGTTGTAAATACCATTGAAAAAATTATAAATACCATTACAAGAGTTGCAAATACCATTGACAAAGTTGTAAAAAATATAATTTCGTTTTTTATTTACAACTCTGCTAATGATATTTGTAACTCCCATAATAGTATTTGCAACTATACACAGTAATTTCTAAATGACAGATTGGGCCTTCTGCCTAATCTGTATTTTTCTAAATTTATGGGCTTTTTTTATCTTTTTAAATTTTAAATGGTCTTTTTTTGGTATTTCCCCAATTTTATACTCTTAAAAGAATTTTTGGTACCCACAGCTTATTTCTGACAATTTCCAGAATAAAAATGGCATTTAACCCTTATATTTATATCCTAAATATTTAACATAATTTGGGTAAATTTTCCTAGCTTAAATAATTATATAGAAAAAATTACATCTATTGTTAATTAATTTTGAGTCCGTTTAGATTAACGGTGCATAACTATTATTTTATATTATCATAATTTTTATAAATAATATTGATCATAAGTGATGCTGGTTAATTGTAATTTATGTTTAGATAATATTTTTAATAAGTGATTTTGAGAATTTTAATTATGTTTAGATTTTATTTATTAAAATTACTTATGAATATGTAATTACTAAAAAGAGAATAAATTTTATAAAGTCTTTAACATTTCCCAAAATTATAATTAATAATTATTATTAAATATAATTTAATAAATTACATGAATATTTAAATATAATTTTATTTTAACAATATTCATTATTAAAATATTATTATTCTTATTATTATTAGGGGTGTGCATGATGCCCGGGAGCCCGGTTCGCCCGCCCGAGCCCGAGGAAAAATGGCCCTGCCCGGCCCAAAAAAATTAGCCCGAGACATAAATGGGCTATTTCGGGCCGGGCCAAATGTCGGGCAGGGCAGGGTATCGGGCAAGATATGCTGCCCTGCCCATTTAGCCCAGCCCAATATATATATTATATGTATATTTTTTTAATTAATTGTTTTGCCCTAATCAGCTTCACTTCAGGGCTTCAGGGCTTCACTTCAGGGCTTCAGCTTCACGCGAACGGAGAGAGTTGCTATTTTGCCCAGTGCGCCGACCGCCGTGTTCACTCTAGTCTTCACTGTGTAGCGTACTCCTCTCCGCCTCCGACTCCCACCAGATACCAGTCGACACCCTATTCCTCTCCGACCTGCGAGTCTCCAACGACAGTGTTCTCCGTTCGCGTCACCGACATTCAGCATCTAGTTCTTCTCATTCTCTGTTCTTCCTTCTTCATTCTCTGTTGCTATTTGTGGATTTGGGGCTGGGTCACTGCAATCGCTGCTTCTGCTTTCTGGTTCTGATAAGGTGTGTATCTGTATTGATTTTTTTTTGTTTTTTAGAAGACAGACACCAATGCAATCGTTGCTTCTGCTTTCTTCATTCTCTGTTGCTATTGATGTTGGAGCATATGTTGATGATAAAGTGTTGCTGTATATGAAAAGATTACATTAATAATTTAATATTATGTTCCTCTACCCTCGCCCGAGAAAAAAAGTGAAGATGTTGTTCTGTCATGTTTGTGTAATTGTGTCTATATCAGGTATACCATCCTATTTGAATGGTTCTGTTGTGAAAAAAGAAAGGACACTGATGGCTGCATTGTTTGTTTATCAAAATATCAGAGTTCCGGCCACATGTAATCTAGGTGTAATGGAATGGTTTAATTTCTCATGTTAACTTCCATGCTAAGGTACTTTAGATTCCAGCTCACTGTGATCACTTTTTGTTTTTGTTTTAAAAGAAAGAAAGAATGGTGGTGGGTTCAGTACTTCAGCCTTTAGCTGAGGTCAATGGTCACCGAATCATCATCGTTGTGTACTAATATATATCTAATAATGCTGCTGCTTGCTTTATTAATGACTCACTTTCCTCTGTGATTAAGACTCACTTTGGTCCACTATAATTCCGTGAACACCATCCAGTCAACATGTTTGAATTATTCTTGTGATCATATAGGTTCTTCATCTCAAGCCTTAGCCAAGCATCTTACTCTTTCTTCAGAGCAGTATGTATCATTGCCTTTTCTTAATTTGGTTAAATTACCACTTTTAATGTATAATCATACTCTTGAATAAGATTCCCCTTTCCATTACAGCAAAATGCTGATTTCACTCTCATTTACAATATTGGCATTGTAATTGAAAGAATTCAAGCTCAAAGCTTTAACATTAAAACATGTCTTGCTGAAAGTTCTTGCCTTTTCCATAGTTCTTGACTCTTCCCCAAGTCCTGGCTTTTCCATAGTTCTTACTAATGTATCTTCAATTCTGTTGCTGAAAGTTCTTGCCTTTTCCCTGGTTTTAGTTTTGTTTTCTTATGCATTCTCATTCTTTGATCATATATTAATTGTTAAGATGAGCTTCTATTTCTTCCTTCCAACTGAATTAGTCTCTTTGGTTATTTTGCATGCAAAGGATGATGTTCTGTATCTGAAGGTTCTGTCTTTTCTCTCTCATTGATGCAGTTTTCTATATTTGTTCTTTAATGTTCTTTCTGTTTTTGTTCTTGAAGGTGCTGAACAAGCTTAAATGGATGATGAAGCTTCTAATGCATCCCCTCTTGAGATATCTCAAGAAACTTCAACCCTTATTCAAGCTTCTAATGTATCACTTAGTGATGAAACTCCTACCCCTAGCCCTACTACTTTGCCTCCACCTCCACAAATTGCTCCTTATGCTTCCACCCAAGCCTCGACAGAACTTGTCACACAAGAAACAAATGTTGAAGGTAGGGGTACAAAGAGAAAGGAAAGAGAATCTAAGCACACGTCAGAGGTATGAGATCACTTTATTAGATTGCCAATAGAAGAAACTAATGGGGAGCACCTAGCATCTTGCAAGCATTGCCATATTACTTATAAAGCTGATCCAATTCGCCATGGGACACATTCTTTGTTGAGGCATATCCCAAAGTGTAAAGAGAACCCAAATAAAGCCTCTAAAGATAAAAGGCAATCTATGTTAAATCTTTTGTCTAGTGGGTCAAGTGGGCAAGGAAGATCGGTAGTCGCATAACTATATGATGAGAAGCGATGCAGAAGAGCTTTAGTCGAATTTATTATATGTGATGAGCAGCCGTTCAGAATCGTTGAGAAGCCTGCATTTAAGAAATTGTTGAATCAATTTGAGCCTCGCTTTCCAATCCCTTCAAGAACAACAATTGGAAGGGATGCGTGGCAGTTATATCTTGATGAAGCTAAATTATTGAAGAAATTCTTACAGCAAAATGCTAAACGTGTTTGCCTTACCACAGACTGCTGGACATCATGCCAAAACTTTAATTATATGTGTTTGACAGCACATTTTATCGATGAGGATTGGAAGCTTCACAAGAGGATCTTAAATTTTGTTATGATTGACAATCATAAAGGTGATACTATAGGGAAGACCATTGAGCAATGCTTGTTGCAGTGGGGGATTGAAAAGATCTTCACTATAACCATGGATAATGCATCGGCTAATGACACAGCTTTGGGCTATCTTAAGAGGCGTTTGAGGAGTTAGAAGGGGTTGCTTTGTGATGGGGATTATATACAGTTAAGGTGTTGTGCCCATATCCTTAATTTGGTGGTCAATGAAGGCATCAAAGAGATGAAAGATAGCTTCGAAGCTATTTGAAGTGCTGTTAGATATGTTCGTTCTTCTCCTTCACGCTTCATGAAATTCAAAACTTGGGCTGAAGCTAAAAAAATAGACACCAAAAGCCTTGTTTACCTTGATGTAAACACTCGATGGAACTCATCATACTTGATGTTGGAAGCTGCGATGAAGTTTCAGAAAGTATTTGAGCGGATGCGTGATGAAGATAATGACTATATTTCCCACTTCTGCCCAAGCACTTCAAGTTTTAGGCGTGAACGTGATGGTTCTAGGCGTGATGCTATTGGTGGTACTAGGCATAGCCAAGATGACTTCTCTGGTCCTATTAGTGATGATTGGGATAATGCTAAGATCTTCATCAAATTCTTGAAGGTATTTTATGACATAACATTGAAATTTTCAAGCACCCTTTCTGTAACATCAAATGAATATTTCCACCAGATTGCACGTATTCATAAAATGTTACAAAAGAATATTATGAACAGAGCTAATAATTTTTTGGGATAGATGAGCATCAGTATGCAGGCAAAATATGACAAGTATTGGGGTCAAGCAGAAAATATGAATCCGTTGCTATTTGTGGCTGTAATTTTAGATCCTCGTTATAAACTAGCCTATGTAAATCATATGTTCGATGTCCTTTACCTTGACCCTGAAGTATGTTCATTTATGAAGGAGAGGGTCAAAAACTGTTTGTATCGGTTGTTTGATGAGTACTCAGCAAGGATTTCTATTCAATTAGGAACTGTATCAACAATTACAACAGATGCAACTTCATTGCCCTCTTTTGATGATGATAATGATGATGATACTGAGGATCCAGGTCATAAGTGGTTAGAATCTATGAAAATAAGAACGTTAACAGATCCTCAAACTGAGTTAGATAGATATATTGCAACTGACTCAAGGGATGAAATCCCTTCTGCATCTGAGTTTGACATACTGTTGTGGTGGAAAGCTAATTCTACAAAATATAAAATTCTCTCCCACTTGGCACGAGATGTATTGGCTATTCCAGTTTCTACAGTGGCTTCTGAGTCCGCCTTTAGCACTGGGGGACGTATAGTTGATCATTACAGGAGCTCTTTGTCTTATAAAATGACAGAAGCATTGATTTGTAGCCAAAATTGGTTGCAAGCTGGCCAATCTATCAATGATTTAGCTGACAAGCTTCGGGAGTTCGATAATTTTGATGAAACAGAAAATGTCATTCAGCTTGCAAGTAATTTTTTTTATTTTAAAGCTCATAATTTCTATTATATATTACTTCATAATATGTAATGTAATTGTTCTTTTACTTTTTCATAGATGCTACACATGGAGGGGAGAAATGATGGTTACTGGTAACTGACGGTCATTTTACATTGCAAATATGAATCGTACGTCAATTAGGTAAGTTGCATCTTTTAAAATTTATAACTATATTGATTTCTTTCTTTCTTTTTTAACTTTACTAACCATCAGATGATTACATTATAAATTATAATTGTTTGTTCTTTTTTTTTCAGATGCTGCATCCTTGTGTCTATTTTGGGGAAATTGTTCAGTGTATTTTAAAACTTTAATTGTTATCTTTTTGTTTTCTTGTTCTTAGTATATTATGGATACTATTTAACTCTTGAAGACATAAATATTATATTATTTAGAAATTTATAATTGTAAGTTTTTTTTCTATAATATGAGTAGGGTATCATAACTTGGGCATGCCAGCCCGCCCATACCTAGCCCGCCCATGCCCAGCCCGAAATGGTTAGGGCTTTTATCGGGCAGGGCCGGGCATCGGGCTGCAAAATGCAACCCATAGTTTTTTCGGGCAGGGCATCGGGCAGGGGGGTTGCCCTGCCCTGTCCATGCACACCCCTAATTATTATTATAAGAAAAGAGCACGAGGGTAAATGAGGAAAACTTTTATCGTTGAAATCAATCTGAATTATTCCAAATACATAAATAACCCCTTATCATTTATACTAATTGCGGTGGGGGCTAAAATTAAGATTGATCAATATTTCAGAAAAATTACCCAAACATACTAAACGGATTTCATAATCATTTTTTGGGATCAAAAGGGCTTATTTGAGCTTGTAGTGTTAAACCAAATAGACTCTTATTCTAATATTACTTAAATCCTAGGAATAAAATTTAGAATGTTAAATATGCTACTAACAGCCTGTTTGGTTGTATGGAGAAGGAAAATCTAGATTTTCCACTGGCAGCGCCCGTTTGGTTGCCAAATTTTCCTAGAAGCCATTTTTCCCACATTTGATCCGTTCTCACCATTTTGGTGGGATCTGATTTTCCCTAATCCAAAATATGAAATTGCCCCTATTTTATATATATAAAGTCATAAAGTCACCACCGCTGGATCTGTGAAATCATCCGCTTCAGCTTTGAAGAACAACATGGCTGACGAAGCTTGTGATCTCAACCTTGAAGATGGGTTGGTCTGAGTTATATATCATCTCAAGCTTTCCTCCTTATATAGGCTTCTAGTTATTCTTCTTGTTTAGGTTAAAACGTATGAGTTTCTTTCTATGAACTCACAAATCTTTATAAACTAATTTTTGACTTTAGCTTCTTCATATAAAGCTTGTATTTTTTTATTGTTTATGACTATCTGTGTTTGTGGGATAAAAAATTAATTTTAAATTAAAGAAATTTATTTTGAGATGAGCATAATTCTCTCAATTCAACTATAAATTTAACAAATGGCATATCACTATAAAATTTTTTGAGTTTAGTTTCTAAATAAATAAGACCCATTTCAAAATTTATTTTATTATAAAGGATATGATTAAAAGAAGAAACAAAGGTGGAGACAAAGCGAGATATATCAACACTATTTTGAAAAGCATATATCATTCATATAGAACTCTTTGAAATTGAGACTGATGCTCTTGAACTGTATTTGGAGTATAGTTTCATATAAAATAAATTTCACATAAAAAAGATTTATGATTTAAGAAATATTTTAAAAATACCAAAAAAATATTAAAATTGGTGAAATACAGAGCATGTCACAATTTGAAATAGTAATTTCAAATGGATTTGTTTCACTCAAAATTGGTTTCTCACTTTAAAAATCAATTTGGGTATAGTTATACATTACATTATCAAAGTAAAATAAAATATTTTTTTAGCCATAAAATCGATTCTGAGGAGTCGAATTGATTATGTCTATACGGAATTGATTTAGGGTGTGTTTGGATTAGCTTTTGGAGAATAGATTCTGAGAAGAATAGATTCTGGAGAATAGATTTTGGGTAGAATAGATTTTAGGGAGAATAGATTTTGGGAATAAAGATGTTTGGATGATTAGTAGTAGAATCACTTTTTATATTGGTAAATTACTAAAAAGGGTATGATATGATTAAAAGTAAGAGAGATGAAAGATGATAGAGAATAAAGAGGAGAGAGAAGAGAGTGTAGAGAGGAGAGAGGAGAGAGAAAAAGAGAGATAAGAGAGGAGAGAGGAAAGAGAAAAAGAGAGAGAAGAGAAGAGAGAGGAGAGAGAGTGTAAGAAAAAGTAAGGGTATAATAGTAATTGGATAATCCAAAACCTAGGTTTCAAAGAAAAAGCTATTTTCAATAGCTTATTCAAAACCTAGGTTTCAAACCGAGGTTTTGTCCAAAATCAATTCTCAACAAAAATTATTGTTTGTGTAAAAAAATTTCAAACCGCAGTTTTGCGCCAAAATTGATTATGCACCGCTCACCCTAACACACACTTAGTTACGTGAAATCGATTTTAGCCATTGAATTTTTAAATTACTTTATTTTAACACTATTAAAAATAGAGGATTTTCTTGATTAAAAACTTATATTAACGCAATAATAAAAATATATTTCTTAATGAAAATCTATTTTAGTGCACTGAAATAATTTAATTTTATCAAATCTATTTTTAAAAGCGATTTTGTTTATAAAGAGTTACAAGGAAGTAATTGCAAAGTGGGTTTTTTTTTTCTTATTGCCCACCCGGTTCACCAGACCTTTGCCCCGACTACATCCGGATTCGACCCGCGTTGCGCACCTGGCTATGGTGGGTGAGTCTCCCAATGAGGATTTTCTGCGTACACCAAGGCTCGAACTTGAGACCTCGCTTAAGCGATACTGAGCCGCTTACCACTCAGACCAACCCCCGTTGGTTGCAAAGTGGGTTATTAAATTTGAAAGAGGGAGTTGTTGCAAGATAGTATAGGAGAGTTTGTAAGGAAATGAGCCAGTTTACCCATAGTGAATTAAGCCCAAATCCATGAAGAGCAAAGGAGGGAACAATTTTTTTTTAAAAGGAAGAAATGGGGAAGTGAGAAGTTACCGAAACCCAACTTCTGCCATCATATACGCACGTAGAAGGAAAACATAATTAAAGATCATTCATTCATGAGGGCTATGTCTTTTCTTCTGGTGGGTGGGTGTATTGTAACTGCTCGCATAAACAAAACGTTTCCTCTCCTTCCCTCAGTGTCCGACGCACTGCTCCACTTTTTTCGGTGTCATTTGCTGTGCATACGTACCAGAGTTTATATAAGGTGCTTCGGTTGCGTGTGGGTATCTCGGTAAGCAAAAAAAATCTAAAGTACGCCCGAAAATCTTCAGAGTTCTTTAGGATAAGCTACCAAAATTGAAGTCACAAAACTGGTGATATTTGTTTAGAGATTTTAGCATATTTGATTTAGTTGTTTATTTCATTTTATTTTTGTTTTTATGGTTTTCAAAAAGAAATACATTTCATTCAGTATCATAACAAAATGCTCTCTTAGCATTATTTATACTATTTGGTTATTATTTCTAATTAATTATTTTTTTAATTATTTGATATCCATAGGGATTGTGAAAATCTATAGTGATATTAACACAGTAATAAAAATAAGTTTCCTTGATAAAAATAGAAAATAATTATTAATTTGATGCATTCAAATGGTATTTTTATATTTACATTGAATATTTTTATTTATTAAATTATAATTTTTATGGATTATTAATTATTATATGAGTAATTAAAGTTTTAATATTTTTATTTTTAAATTATAACATTAAATTAATATTAAACACTCACTAAGGGCAATATAGTTATTTATATATTTTCTTACCTAATTTTTCATCACTTTTAACCAACTAAATATAAATTTTCTCATCAAACCACTTTATTTTCCAATGCGAAGCAAACAAGCAAACATCCATTCCATCGACATTTTTCTATTCTATTCCCTTCGTTTTGTACACCGACCGGAATTGAACCAAACAGACTATAAAAGTCCCACGTCGGTTAATTCTCGAGAGCTAGCTACCTATAAATAAGTAATACCTGATGCCATTCTAAGCACACCGAGCTTTTAAGCTTTTGAGTTTTGATGTGAAAAAAAAAACCGTTTGAGTTTCATTTTGGTATAAAGTTCTTGGCTCTCTTGTAACAAACAAAATATTTGGAAGTGTTTTTATTTTTTTTTATAATATTAACCGGTATATTATTAAGTATTTTAGTTTTAAGATTCGTAACTGCCGCTTCTAGCATAGATATCGTGTCTTGAACTCGAGACTTAGAGAAATCTAGTAGAATTTTATATCACTAGATTAACTCTATGTTAGTTGCCTCTGAAAGTGTTAAAATGGAGCAATATTACTTCTTATAGATAATTTTTTAATGGTCAACATTAATTTTTTAATGGTCAATATTAGTTTTTTAATGAATTTGGGGAACATTACTACGTTTTGAAACTTTTAGGGTAAAATTGAACCTAAAAAACTTTTGAGGTAACATTGTTCTTGAGAAAAAACTTACAGGACAAATTTATACTTTAACTCAATATTTTTTAAAATATTTTTCAGGTTACGGGATTTAAAATATTAGAATATTTAATTGCATAGTCACTCACCTAGTTAGCATTTGATTGCTTATTCACTCTTTGAGTTACTATTTTTGGTTAATGATTAATAGTGTAAAGATTAAAGAATAAGAGTGTACTATATAAACTTCAGGGATTAAAGTAAAATTTAATCTAAACTTAAAGTACCAAATGTATACTTAAGGCATATATTTAATAAGGATTTTTCAAAAAAAAATTGAGTCAAATATTGTTATATTTTGTTACAATCTAAACTAGTATTTAATAAAAATTTTAATCTACTAAATTTTAAAAGTGTTGTTTGGCAACAAAAAAAATCCAATTGATATTGTGCCTGTTTGGTAATCATTCAAACTGTAGTTTTAAAAGGACTTTTAGCCTAAATCTTGATTTAATTTTTTTTAAAATAAACAGACATATTTGTCCAAAAGAGCTTTTACACCAAACCATGGTTTAAAACTAAAATTTTAGGGTGTGTTTGGATTAGCTTTTGGAGAATAGATTTAGGGAAGAATAGATTCTCGAACAATAGATTCTGAGAAAAAATTGATTTTAAAAAAATAAGTGTTTGGATGATTAGGAGCAGAATAACTTTTTTATTGATAATTTATCAAAAAGGACATAAATAAGTATGATAATTATATAAGGTATAAATTATATTTATAAATTTTCATTTAATTGATTTAACAATAAAACATACACACATGCGTTGGGGTATGGAAAAAATTTACAATATTCACTTTAATTTAATTAATTTCCCCTACTTAAATAGTACTTTTTAATTAAACCAGGAGAAGAGGAAAGGAAAGAGAAGAGGAAAGGAAAGGGCGAACGTCGGGGAAGAGAAGGAGAAACCAGGAGCTGCAGGCGGTGTGTGCTGTTTGCGAGAAGAGAAGAATGAGGGAAAGGAAAAAGCAGGAGGTAGGAAAGGAAAAACCAGGAGGTCATTATTACTCACAACGGTAATCCCCCCCCACACACACACAAAACAGGTGCCAGCAGCAGATTCTGGAAAACCATAGTTTTGGCAGACAAAAACCATGGTTTTCGCTTAAAATCGATTTTCTAGGCAAAATAGCTGTTTGGCTCAAATTCTGCAAAACTATGGTTTTGGCACATAATCTATTCTTAAACGTGGAAGCCAAACACACACTTAGATAAACTACTGAGACTAACTTCTAAAATAATAAAAAAGCTCATGAACTACTCAATTACTATTTTTACCTTTATTTTTTCTTACACCCTCTCTCCTCTCTCCTCTCTCCTCTCTCTTCTCCACTTTCTCTCCTCTCTCCTCTCTCTTTTCTAGCATCTCTTCTCTCTCATCTCTCATATTTTTAATTAAATTATACCCTTTTAATAATTTTCTAATTATAAAAGCCTTTCTGATAATAACCTTAAACTCGGTTTTAAACTTTTATCCAAACAATCTCATTGAATACCGATGTTTTGAATGAAATCATCTTAATTTAGCTTCAGAAAACCAAGGCAATTAAGGTTATCACTTATCATGATGGCTGTCTTCTCATCAACTTTCGAGCTTTTCATAAAATCAATAATGACCTACAATAATTTTAATGTCCATATTTAATGGACAATAGTATATCGAACAAGATTATTGCTTTCAAGGATATAGATACTTAGGGAAAAAAAGGGTCAATACCCAAAGAATCCAATTTGTCTCTCCTCATTCACCACACTCATGAAGTAGAAGCAATAATATACTTTCTTGGTTCAAACAAAAAAGGCATTCTCTTTTCAAACAGGCAAAAATTTTAAAAGGATTTTTGGCCAAATCTTAGTTTAAATTTTTTTTAAAACAAACAGTTATATTTGTTCAAACGGGCTTCTGGACCAAACTATGGTTTAAAACCATAGTTTCAGATAAACTAGTTTGAGTAGCTTTTGGAACAGTAAAAACTTTTTTTAACTACTCGATTACTATTTTACCTTTATTTTTTCTTCCACCATCTCTCCTCTCTTCTCTATATTTTCCACCATCTCTCCTCTCTCCTCTATCTTTTTCATTATCTCTCATCTCTCTTCTATCTTCTCTATCTTCTCTCCTCTATCTTTTTTACCCTATCTTCTCTCTCATCTCTCATACATATCCTTTTTAGTAATTTTTCAATTACAAAACTCCTTTTTGTAAGAACTATCCAAATACTCATTTATCCAAAACTATTTTTTTTTCATAAGCTCTTCTCTAAAAGTTTTTTTTCCATAAGCTGTCCAAAAACCTATTTTTTTTATAAACCCATTCCTAAAATCTTATCCAAATACACACATAATACAAAAGTTATTCTATATTCTACATCAATATGATAATATTTATATATATAAAAAAGAAATTACAAAGGGCCCGTTTGATTAAAAGAACAGGCAATGGAATTGAATAATAATTACAGAACATTTATTTAGAATAAGATTAAAGAATCATGGAATAGAATTTATATTTTATCTTAAAAAAATAAAAATGCAGATTTATCTTTTTAACTTTATCAAGACAAAAATAGAGAATATAAATATTTAAATATTGATTCATGGAAGACATCAATGTGTCATTTGATTCATGTAAATTTGAATCCAAAGTATACATCTAAAGTTATTGGGTGAGGATGACACAATTTTTTAAAATCAGAATTATAGTACATTACTTTATTGTGGCAACTAAACACTCTCAATCAACAGAATATATCAATATGTATAAAGTTGAACAGTAGGTGTCAAAACGATTTGGTGAGGCTAGGCACCCACACCCCATAAAGAAAAAAGTCGTAAGGCGTAGAAAGTAGAAACCGTTATGAACACTGTAGGTTAGGCAACACGACAAAAAATCCAGTGATTTGAACATGCTAAAGTCATCCTTCCGAGGAGCAGAGATTCAAGTATCAACCAAGAAGTACATAAAATGCTTATTGTAAGCCAATCCTAACGATCCCACGCATTCAATCCATTTGAATTTTATTTTTTAATCAACAACAAAAATACTTACTAATAAGAATTGACACAGATAAAAAAAAAAAGGGCTCTTATCCCACAACGCGAATTCGATTCCTACTACCATTGTGAAGACTCCTTTAATAGGTGATTTTATAAATCTTTTATAAGAACTCTAAACCCTAAGACTGTACTCTGATTTCAATAGGAGATCGGTGTCAAACACACCTAAACTTTTTTATACAAAGAAAAAACAATAAGAACACTTTGAAAAAAACATTAAACTTTTCAAATTAACTTACCAATTATATTTTACTCAAAATGACAGTCATTGTCATATTATAAACATAAGAAAATCCATACACCCAAAATCGTGTTACTAAAGGTCAGATAACTAAACTGATACAACTCCTTTATCACCAAAGCAATGCAATGGACCATAAATATGAACCATTTTTTAGTTCTATTCACGACTCAAATAGTAACAGCAAAAAATAAACTTGGATAGGTCACAACCCAAGTGAGAAATTGACGTGTCCTCAATCATCCTGGGACGCAGAGGAATGATGGGGAAAAGTTGACCACACATCGGCCCATGTCGTGTGGCCTTCGGTCACTCCCTTAACAACTGAGGCAGCTTCATCCACGCTAACACGCACTTGATCTTTACTGTCTCTCTCTCTAATAGTCACCGAGGATTCTGAATCTACAGTGATTGCAAAAGGAACACCTAGCTCATCTGTTCTTGCATATCGCTTTCCTATCGACGTGCCTGTAAAACATTTTTGAAAGATACAGAGTTAACAAACATAAACTTGACATGACTCTGCATCTATCATAGAAATATACTCAATGTCATGCCAATTGCCTCTTTTATAATGCCTAAATCCTCATAATATTGACCTCTCAGCCAATTTCATCAGCCAAAAATTTGCAACATAAGAGTCCAGAAGGAAATAACCTTCAGCATTGAAAAGAAATGCGTCCTATCTGATTGATTACTTAAGCTTTCCAGAAAGTTCCTTGAAAATATGCTCCTTTCCGTCTTCATTAATAATAGTTAAGGACCATAGTCTTTTGTTTGAATTTTAATAATTTGAGGCCCTCATTTGTTACAGATGATCTTATAGGGTCCTTAAATGTCATTTTCTCTGTTATTTGCTGCAAATATTTGCTCTCCTTTTCTTCCCCTACATCACTCGTTCAAAAATATACCAATGCAACATAGATCCCCTAGAAAATTACTCTATCTAATACTAGGCCTTTATTCCCAAAGAAGAATACATGAAACGGGTTTCATGTGAAGCAGTCCACCAAGTGTCATTTTTCTAATGATGGCACTAAATAAAATAAGAAGAAATATATATGATACAACTGTAGTCAAAATTGGAATTTGGAAGCATATCAACAACTACAACAGCCGAAAAACCAAAAGAAGTTGGAAATAAATGTAGACAACTAAAAACAAACATCACATTTACATACTAAAGTAAGAATTAATACCAACTTTAAGCAGACATACCAGCATCAGCATGCAAGCATCTAGTATTTTGTTATCATTGTAAATTGGTATAATATAAATGTCAAGAGTGTTTCTACATTATCAACATACCTGTCACGTCAATCTTATGTGAAATTCCAGCTGCTGTCAAAGACTTGGAAATTGATTTAGCAACCGCTTCATATTGCTGGTTCTGAACTAGTGGGAAAACTGTGCATTTAATAGGAGCTACGATGGGAGGAAAGCGGAATACATTTAGTTGCTCATCCCCAGCTTTACTTGGCCTCATGTAGAAAGAGTGCTCAAACAAGCAATATATTATCCGTCCAATTCCAAAGGATGGCTCAATTACCGATGGCGTAAAAACCCTCTGGTGTTCTTTTTTTCTCTCCTTGTTAATAGTCACCATATTTTTTGTAATAGTCACATTTTTCTCAAGTGTACAGACATAAAACTCTACTTCCCCTTTCGATTCCAAAGCTGCCTTCATATCCATAGCTTCCTTCTCATTCATAGCCTGGCAAGGAAAAGAATCCAGACGTCAGTGATGCAAGATGCTAACTAAGTGCTTTACAACTGTTTGCAAAAGGTTTAAAATCAATCAACTATAAGAAATAGGTATGGTCAAAGTTGTCCAAATCAAGTGATTTGGCATGAATTTTTTAGTCGTAAAACCAATCAGATTCTGGTTGAGTTGGGTTCAGTTGAGCCCCACATCACCTAAAACTGGGACTAGGTCACTCTTACTTTTTTATCATTTGGGGAGGGGGCTGGTGGGAGTAGTGGTCCAGAACAGCCAAAAACATGGTCTGGGTCTTATAGGGTGAATAACTACCTTCTGAACCTTATTATTAGTAGCACTATATTTGTCAATCTATTGAAGCCCAAAAATTTCAAAAATACGCATAGCTATTAATAGTGGCTAATAAAGTCCTTCTAGCACCATTAAGTAAATTACATGATATTATAAGATGCTAATGGTAGTACGTCTTGTTATGGAATATACTAAGATTTTTACTATTTAGACCCCTATTAGCATATGATTTATTTTGTATAAGACAAACCACCATGTCTAATTAATTTTAAGCTATTTTTAGTTGTGAATCTTATTATTCATTATTCGAAAAATTGGCAGTCCATAAAATTCACGATTTACCAACTATGGTGATGCCATTCAAACCATAGAGAATTGACGTTGCTTAATTACCTCAAGTGATTCAACCACCTTCTTCTGATTCGCCTTGAAAGCTAGACCCAACTCTTTTTTTACAGGGGCTATAACCAATTTCTGAAAACATTAAAACACCATGTCAACCAATGACACAAATGACTTCAAATGGATGTACATGAAATTGCAGCAACCAATCATGCATGCCATCCATAATTATGTGCTAACAATAATAAACATTACCTCCACTTCCTTAGGTTCTGCAAATTTTTCAGAAGCTACTAGAGGAACACCACTCTTCTCCTGATATATTAAGCAGAGAAACATTATGAGAATAAAGGACACCATATGGTGCTGATAATATGGGAAACAAAAAATGAAAAAAGAATTTCTAGTGTTGTAAAAATATGTCATAAATATAAACAGTGTCTACTGAAATAAAGGTATTATAACGTTCACATCAACAAGCTTGCTGATCATAGGTAAGCTAAAGGAAATTATAGAAAGCAAAAAATACATCCAACAGAATCAAGCTGTCTTGGTTTAAAGTTACGGACAAAAGATAAGTGAACAGAGTTATTACAGTGTGAGCACGCAAATCATATGCAGATCGATCTGCAATGCCAACACACTCAATCCAGCCATAGGAACACTCAATTTCAGCATCCCAGCAGTCACATGCATAATGGGCCATCTCATTAGCAAGGTGTTGCCTGAATCGTAAACGATCTTTATCTATACCAAGACGAGTCAAGAAAAGATATACTCTTCCAATGAAGTAACCAAGAGTCTCATTATTGACAATTCCCTGAACAAATATTCCAAAGAAAAAAAAAATCATGTCATAAAAGGACAATAGAAGGTACAAAAACAAGAAGAAAACAACCGATTACAATTCAAACTGACCTTCGAAACAGCCTCACCAAGACGTATTATCTTTGCAGATTGACCAGACATTTGCTCCTCCCTTGGGAACATAAAGAACTCTAATTTGGCAACTTCTGAGTATTTTGGATGAGATTTATCTTCTGGATCAACAAAGTGCTCAATTTCTGCCAATGTGAATTCCCGGACTCTGAGAAGGCCTTGGCGGGGAGATATCTACAAATGTAGAAA
Source organism: Leucaena leucocephala (assembly GCA_037074615.1). Taxonomy (NCBI): domain Eukaryota; kingdom Viridiplantae; phylum Streptophyta; class Magnoliopsida; order Fabales; family Fabaceae; genus Leucaena; species Leucaena leucocephala. Next base: position 16,314,362 of record CM073555.1, on the reverse strand, counting down.
ACCAATTAACCCTTTAACATGAAGAGAGGCACTTGAAGGAATTCACTGATCTAATGCTAGGCAACCCATGTCAAATCTGGGCCACAAGAAATGGATTACCAACCTCATTTCTAAATGCCTGTCCAATTTGGGCTGCAGCAAATGGGAGTTTATTCCCATTGAAATAGTACAAGTCTTTGAAATTAACAAAGATGCCTTGTGCAGTTTCAGGGCGCATATACCTGCAACATTTGGAGCAAGATAAAGTCATTCACCTCAGTATTAAAGTCAGACTCAAAGTTATAGAAACGTAGAACCCAGACAGATATATGAACCAGGACAGTTGAGATACACACCCAGGAAGCAAACCAGATGGACCTATAGATGTCTGGAACATTAAATTGAAAGGATAAGGATCAGAAAGTGAATTCTTTGTGTCCGGAGCTGTAATTCCATACTCCTTGATCTTTGCACCCAGCTCTTCAGATGAGAGATCATCCAAGGTGGCTAATACATGCTTGAGTTCTGTAACCTTTTCTGGAGGCATGATCAGGTCTTTCTGTAACTTTTCATTGCAATAATCCTTAAGCAGGTGATCAGCTCGGTAACATGTCCCAGTTTTCTCATCCTTAACCATGAGGTCAGTGAATTTATCCACATGACCTGATGCCTTGAGTACAACTTCAGGCGTCACACATGGGCAGTCAACCTCCAACATGTTCTCCTCAAGAACAAAATGCTGCAAACCATGAAAAATTGACAATAAGACACATGGTATAATGGAGATGGAAGATATGGTGACCAATCCAAAAGATCAAAACCAAACCTAAACGCTACATGTCTCTCCATACAGCTTCAAACAAACTAACATGATTCACTTACTGAACCTAGAGATCTGATTGGAATCTATAGTTCTCAGGTTTCACTAGCTTTTAACCCACATCTGTAATGCAAATGACCAACTAACTACTACAGAATATTTATTAATTATAAAGCAAATCAAAACTACGACACGATAAGTTCACGCAAGTATAAGTAATTCGATGAAGAATTAAATTTCAATGCAATGACTTGGAGACCCTCGCCTACCTGACGCCAGAAGCCAAGGACATTGGACTTAATGGAGCAACCAGGTGGCCCATAATCGTAAAGCCCAGCAACACCACGGTAAATCTTAAAGGATGGGATGTAAAATAAACGCCGCTCGAGAGTGTTAACAACCGCTTGACGGAATGCTTCCTTGCTAATTGAACCGTCACGGCCGCCGCCACCGATGTGTGCTTGGAGCTGTTTCTCAATCGAAGCCTTCTCTAGCTTCAATTTGTTGAGGTTTTCAATGGCCGCATCGATTTCCTGCTTGGACGCAGAGGTGGTGACGGCGGCGGCTTTTTGAGCTCGGACAGCATTTCCCTGCGCTTCCACGGCGGACTGCATTTCCGACAGGGCTTTGCGAAGTGATTCCTCGACGGCGTCCATCGACGATGAGAGTAGCGCCAATCCTGAGCGATGGCGGACCAGCGATCGGAGACCAAGCAAATTTGATGAGGATAGAGTTCTTAGCAATAGCATGCGACGCTAGATAGGTGAGGGAACTAGTTCACTAGGTTTTAAGCGGCTTCAGAAAATGAAACAGCTACAAAAATATCTTTTTCTCCTTACTTACTTACTTACTTATTTATTTATTTATGTATCTAATTTTTTTTCTAGAATTGATAACAGTATAAAATAAACTTGTGACTATTATATTTTTTTTAAATTAAATATAAGAGTTAATAAAAAAATTTATTTTATTTTTAAATATAAAATTTTAATTTATATTTTATCATAAATTTATATTTTTTAAACTATTGTTATTAATAGTATATATTAAAAAAAATTATTAAAAGATGATTCTAATATAAATAATTAAAAAAATATTTTAAATAAAATAACACATTTTTTTTATAAATAATTAATTTGACTAATTTTTTTAATTTTTATAAATTAATTATCTAATTCTTAAATTAAGTATCTTAAAGATTAAAATTAATAAATTAAAGTAACAATTAGAAGTAATAACAAGAGTTATTTTATATACCAAAATGCAAGCTAATTCGGTACATGTTCATCAATCAAGGGCATGTTTGGTTTGTCATCAAACTATAGTTTTAAAATTTTTTTTAGATAAAACTTTAGTTTAGAAAAATTTTAAAACAAACAGTTATATTTGTCCATAAGTGCTTTTGGGCAAAATCATAGTTTAAAACCATAGTTTTAAATAAGCTATTAAAATTAGTTTTTTGAATAGTAAAAGAGCTTATAGATTATCCAATTATTATCTTACTATTAATTTTTCTTACACTATCTCTCCTCTTTCATCTCTACCCCTCTCCTCTCTCTCATCTCTCCTCTCTCATCTACCCTCTCTCCTCTCTCTTATCTTTTCTCTACCTCTCTCCTACTTTTAATTAAATTATACTATTTTTAGTAATTTACCAATATAAAAAGTTATTCTAAAAATAACTATCCAAACATTTATTTATTCAAAACTATTTTTTTCCATAAACTCTTCTCTAGAAGCCCTTTTTCATAAATTGTCCATAAAATTTTTTTTTTCATATAAATTTTTTTTTTTAAAATCCTATCAAAACTGTCCCAAAATATGCCAAAACACCACTTCTACTCCTCTTACGTTTGTTTAATACAATAAAAGTGATTATATGGGGATAAGAAGGAATCAATTTCCCACACTTAGTTTCCACTTTCCGATATTAGAGCCTTTACTTAAAAATGATTAAAAAAAGCAGGGTAGAATAATTCTTTTAACTTTTTCAACTGAAGTTACTTCTTCAAAAGTTTTCACCAAGAAATATTGAATCTCTAAAATATTCTTATTATAGGTTTATTTGGATAGATTTTTAGAAAAGAGATTATGAAAAAAAGAGAGCTTTTAGATAGTTTTTAGAAAAAAGTTTCGAAGAAGAGTTTATAGAAAAAAATAGTGCTGAAAAAAAGAGTATTTAGATAATTATTAGCAGAAAGATTTTTGTAATTGGTAAATTATTAGAAATGTATGATTTTATTAAAAATATGAGAGATGAGAGATGAGACATATGAGAGATGACAGATGAGAGAAGAGAGAAGGTGGAGAAGAGAGAGAAGAGATGAGAGAATACGTAAGAAAAAATAAGGATAAAATAATAATTGAATAGTCCATAAGCTCTTTTATTGTTCTAGAAATTAACCTCAATAGCTTATCCAAAACTTTAGTTTTAAACTATAATTTGATCCAAAAGCCCTTTTGGATAAATATAGCCATTTGTTTTAAAATTTTTCTAATAAAATTTGCGCTAAAAGCCCTTTTAAAATTTTAGTTTAAGGTTTCTTAAATAGAAACTATTTTTAAGGATTAAATTGTGAGTTTTAAAAATTACATAATAATTTCTTCTTTTAAAATCTTTATTTTGGTTTTTTAGGTTTTATTTTATGGGTCTCCATCTATATTTTTTTCAAAATCTAGTTCGAACACTAAGACATTACAATTAGATTACTTAATACTTACTATTTACATGCCCATGCATTCATTCATTAAGAAAATAAATAAAAAAATGTAATTAAAATATGTATGCCTTCCATCTCATTTTTCTACAATTATTATTATTTCTATATTTATTCCTATACATTACATTTATTTATTGTTATAAACTTATAATGCAAAAGACTTCAATTGTCTGCCACTTGCCAGAAACTTCAATCCCACTGGCCACCACATTCCCACTAGTTTGAAATTTGAATAAACTCTTTTCCTTTTTTTCGGCTGAATTTATCAATACTCCCTCCAACGCTATTTATATACTTTAAATAACCAATTTATATTAATTAAAAAATTAGTTAAAAATAATAAATACGTAAAAAATATATTTTTTTTAACTATGCCCTTATTTAATAAGTGAAAAAAGATATGGAAGAGAATAAGTGAAAAAAAGATATAAGAAAAACATAATTAATTAGGAGTAAAATAAAAAAAATATAATAAATGTTGAGACAAACTCAAAATAAAGCTTACAAAAGGACTACACCCATTCACAAATTTAAAGCTTATGAATAGGACAAGGAAGAGTATTTCAAATTCTCATTAATTGTCATATATTGATACAATATACTCATCTGATTCATAATATAAAAACTATTTTAAATAATTTAATAAGATTAAAAATGTTAATTAATTTAATTAAGTTAATTAATATCTTAAATATTTTTTAAAATACATTGATCATTTTTCTTAACTTCTTCCCTCATTCTTTTATTTAATTATTGTTAAAATATTAATAAAGATAATTAAAAAAAGATAATAAATATAAAAAATATGTCTTATATTTAAAATTAAAATTAACTCTTTAATTAGGGTTTATATTATAAATAAGGGGACGTACTATTTGTGATACTAGTTAATTTTGCAACAATGATAAGCGTCCACTCAATTAAGTTTTATTATTCAACTGCAGATATTGTATCATATATTTAGTATTTGAATTTCGTAGGATTTTGATAAAATTATAAATTTTTTAATATTTTGGAAAGGGTACAAAGTTCAAACTTAGCGAACCCTACACAAAGTCAATGCGAGTTAAATGCCACTTGTGCGTAGGGGTGTCCAACCTTATCCCGTCCCGGGTGTCCCGACCCGGTCTTGGGGATTTCGGGACGGGTTCGTCCCGTCCCGAAATGGACCGGGACGGGTCCGTCCCGGGACGGGACAAGGTTGGTATTCGGGACGGGACGGGTTTCGGCCCGTCCCTCGGGAATCCCGTCCCGTCCCGAATTTTTTTTTTTAAAAAAAATTTTACATTATCCTATCTTTCCCACTCTTATATAGATATTTTTATTCTTATACAAATATTTTTATATTGATATTTCTATTCTTTCTTACTATTACTTTTTTTCTCTTATATGGGTAAGTTATTATATTATATCAAGGAGAAATGTTGGTATTTAGAGTAAGTTGCTGGGGCATTTTATATGGAATAATTTATTGAGATGATTTTATTATAATATATTTTTTTAAAAAAAAATAAATTCGGGAATTCCCGTCCCGTCCCGGTCCCGTTGGGACCGGGACAAATTCGGGACGGGACGGGACACGGGACGCATTTTGCGTCCCGTGTACTGTATCGGGACAGGACACGGGACGGGATTATCCCGGTCCCGATCCGTCCCGTGAACACCCCTACTTGTGCGCACTGCGCATAGTCCCACCTCAAAGCAGCTTTTTTTTTTACAAAAAAAATTTTAAAAAAAATTAGACTCACTTATAATTTAAAAATAAAGCGAAATTTTCCTTCCTCTTAAACGATACTAATGTTAGGCAGAATGAGCCAACAATTACCCTCAAACATAAATTTAGACACCTAAAAACTAAGATACCTTCCTAAATACTGCGATTAAAATAATAACAAAATAATATTCCCCCAATATTAAACACGTTTTAAATCATCTCACGCAGTTATTGATAAACAATGGAATTTAATGAGGATGGAGCTCCAACATACGCACCATGCTACATGTGCAATATTTACTTACATGAGGATGGGATTTCAACAATCTCAAAATTTAAAATATGTAACAGAAAGAAAACACAACGGATCAAGATTTTGAATAGTTTCTCCGTTCCTCATCTCTACACTACCTCCAGTACTAATTATAAAAATTAATTATTTTTTTAAAATAAATTAAAAAAATAAAATAAAATCGATTAATTATAATTAATATAAAAATTAATTAATTTAAAAAAATTAAAAAATATATAATATAAAATCATCTTAAAAGATTGAGTTAATTATAATTAACTAATTTATTTAACATTATTAATATACTCAAAAAATGAATTAGTTATTATAGGAGAATATTAGATGTGTCATCATTAAAGAGAAGAAAATATTCATTTTAAACATATACAAGGTAGAGAGTTGACATAGTGTAAGAGAAAATAATAAAAAATTATTTTAAATTATTTAGTCATGTACAAAAAATACTATTGGAAGTGCGATCAGATAATATAGTAATGTGAAAAGGGATATGGAGGACTAGAAAGATTACCCAATAAATTTATTGAATATGATTTTTTGTTAATAATACGTCTAAAAATTTAGTTATTAATAAAACACAATGATACTATATAATCTATATAGTCAACCCACTTAATAAAATATAATAAAATAAGGCTTGTTATATAGATATATAGATTGCCAAATATTTGCTTTCATACCCAAAAAAAAGGGAGGGGGAAGGGACAAATTTTTGCTTTTCTCAGGGAAACATATCTTCCATACGACACTGCACATTACTACAGCGATGGAGCTGCATATTCAAAAAGGGAACATCTTTGTAAATTATCTCAATCCTTCCGCTATTTCTGCCCTTGATGTCTCCTCAGTAAAGTTTCATTCCCCAAACCAATCTTTCACAATAAAAGAATAATTTAAAAAGCATAGTAAAAGCTGAAAAAAAATCCGGGTGGAGCCAATAAAAGTCACCTTGAACATGTTCCTTACTTTTGCCCAAGCTAAGGGATTCTTTGAGGCTTATCTTTCTCCAAGACCCTATTTAAACAACCAATTCCAACCTCAAATGACACATTTCATAACACGTTGGAAATTCACGAATATTATGACCATTAACAGCTTACTTCCAACATTACTCACTCTCCAACATCACTTCAATTTTTTTCCAACTAGCTCTAAAGTTTCATCCCAGCTACAAACTTTGAATTCAAAATCTGTCAAACATGATCCATAAGGCTCCATTTGGGTAAAATTGTGAGTAAATATCAATTAAGACATTTTCCTTGAGCTTCAAGTACTATATGTGATTTATTTGCACTTGTTTTATTAACCTCCGAATGAATTCAGAAACTCCATTTTCAAGATTTGGCATGTGTGGAACCTCCTTCATGAACTATCAGTATCCCTAGAAAGACAATAGAAAAATCTGACTAACAGTATTAAGTACATCGATCTAAAATATAAAAAGATAAAGAAAGTTACACTATTCATAAGTCATAAACAGTATAACTCATCATAGGATATGTGCCGCTTACTGTAATATTGTTAAATGAGTACTCCAAACCCCACCCCACCACCAACTACAAACCTTATCACATTAGTTGGAGTCAGCTATATGAGATGCATGATGCCATCTATCAACAATTAAATCTTTAAATAAATTGTTTACCAACAGGTCCCTACCCCACCCCAAAAAAAAAATGGAGGGGGGAAAGCACCCTCAATCAAAAACAGAAAAACAGGCATAGCAATGTCTGAGATTGTACCTGAACATTTCAATTATTAACTACTTAGAGCCAATTAGATACCAGACCCGATTAAAAAATAACAACAAAAACTTTATGCTAAAAGAGGCACGGCAAGTTGGTGTAAGGAATATTAGGGCACTTAATTTCAAATTTTGCTGACATATTAACTAACTTCAGAAAAGTGGATGCATCTTTACGTTCTGTATCTGACATAAACCAAGCTAAAGACCATAGTGCTGCAATCTGCTTAAGTATATATATTTTGTACCAATTGTAGAGAACACAATAGCCAATATGAAGTATGTATGACGAAAACTGTTTTTTTTCCTAGCCCTGGTTCATGTAGCTTTTTTCTACTTTTATTTTTGTTGGTGGGAGAGCCCTTATGAATAAGGTACAATATTCTCCAGAGGTTGTTCTACTAGCTCAATATAATATAAAGTTTACTAATACAACAAATGAGATATCCTCACTCATCTGTAATAATTATGGCATGTATTCAAACTGATAGTTATATAGACCCAAAAAAAAAAACCTAGTAAACTCCTCAAGTGTCAGGATCCTTTTCAAAGTAAGCCCACAATTTTCATAAGTCAAGTAAAAGAATATCTTGGATTTCACTTTGCCTAATCAATTGATGTCCCCTACCCCTGTTGAAAGTAGAACGAAAAGCCCACAATAAGAAATGGACACTAATCCAACAGAGACCACAAGAACTGGCCCTCAGCAAAGCAAGTTAAATATAATGCCCCCTGTTGAGTTCCCACTCTACAGAAATACGTTACGTTAAAGAATTCTGATGGACAATAGGGAAGCAGTGGCAGGTTGCAACTTCTAAGTATAAATTCTAATTCATCCGCCAAAAATTATGAAAGAACTGCAATGAATTAAAGGAGATCAATCAAACTCTGACTTTGTTATCCTCACCTTTCACTTCAGTTATTAGCTCAGAAATTTTAAACTTGAATTGCCATAGGATCTTGAGCAAGTTACAAAACTCAATTATAACAAAGTCATGGACCTCCTGGTAAAATGAATTATGTCAAACAAAAGCATAATCCATCCGAAGAACCAAAAACTTGAGAAATGTCTGATCTAACATGATTTACCTGACTATAGATCCCATTATTAAGGTCCAATTTGACACCTATTTTTTCCAACATCGTCACTGCAATCACACATCAAGCAATCTGTGGATGAACTTGTTCCTGCACTTTCAAAAGTCAGAAACAAAATTGCCAAACCTGAAAGTTATGAAGTCAAAGCAATTGCAACAATACTGTAGTACACAATAATTGAAAGAATCGACCAAATTTGCAGAAGCATAGTATGATAGTAATATCAAAGAACATATCTTAGTAAATAATACCAAAAAGGAAACAAAAATTCCAGTACTATTGCTACAATTTCGAGAACTAATTATTACTGCATATATTCACTTCCTAACTACACATATATATATATATAGTGCTTTCCATTCAGCTTAATGCTTCAGCCAAAGGTTCAATTTCCTATTTATACTCAGTACATTAATAAAGATCCCTTGACATAGTAAAAGCAGAAACTTGCATTTGAGCTAAGCCTGAAAAACCCACCTTCATGAGAAATTGGGTACTTCTCAATCTTTATATCAAACATGAATCATACAAAACATATAAAAACCAGCGCCTTTGGACGACTTGCTCTTACTCTCGCTCAAGCTCTTGATAGAACTTCAAAGCACCAAGCATGTATCCCTGCAAGACTCTTACTCGATCAACCAATTCGTTAAATAAACTCAAAAAATACTTCGTATTTCCACTTTCCCTTTCACACCTATCCATTTTTTTCTTAATATCCTTCAATATGTTCTTACATTCATCCACCATTTCCAGGTACTCAAGTATACGACCGTGATAGGACTTGTTGCCATATGGATCTTTGTCCAATATCTCTTCAAATCCAATCTTCACGATCTCCAACTCTTCGCTACAACTATAAATATGGGACTTCAAATCCAGCCAAGCTTGATCGTCAGGTTTCATTTTCGTAAAATCGTACACTACTGGAATTTTCTCCTTGAGCTTCAAGAACCGCACGGAGTATCCATGAACTGGTTTGCGAGCAGGCCCAATTAACCCCTCTATTTCTCTCTCCTCAAGCATCGATTCTTCGACGGCAGCCACAGGAGACGACGCAATGAACTTGGAAATTAACACATTCCGATAAAACCCATTGAAGAATAATGCCGATACAGCGGTTAAAGTGGCGTAAGAGGCAATTTTGGGGAAGGAGTCCAGAAATTGGTTTAAAGGGGTTTGAGGAATTTGGGAATTCGACCGAGTCAAGTCAGATGAAGCTCTAACGGAGGAAGATAGAAAGGGCACAGGAGGTGAGAGAAATTGCGAAGAGACGGATCTTCGCAGCGAGGGGCAATAATAATCAACTGAGGAACCGAGCGGTTGGTGACGGTGGTGAACACGAGCAAGGGCCTCCATCGTCGGCTGCGTCTTCGTATGCGCTTGTTCGAAGAAGATGAGGACGAAGAGAAATCCAAAGACCTTCGATCGAAACTCACAACCACAGCCACCTGTTTCGGGGTTAAACCGGAGATTACGAACAACGTTCGATCATAGTGAAACTGGGGAAATGCAGCGACCGTGCGTAAGGCTTAGATGAGAGCACCCCGAACGACGTCGTGTGATCACAGTCGTTCAATTTGTGCGATGATCTATTGCATCAATTCATTTTACTCAGCTGATTGTCTCTATTCATGTTGTAATTACTAAGCCTCAAGCAGTAAATGATACGACCTTTTTTATTTTAATTTAAAAGGTTTTAGGGAGAATGAGAAAAAATAAGCGTTGAATTAGGTCATCGATGAAATAGTCCCTCAACATGGTCTAATACCAATAAAGTCTCAAGAAAATTAAATGGAATTAAAATTTGTTAGTACATTTACATAAATGCCCTTCACTTGTTTTTAAAAAAAAAATTACTCCTCCACAGTCACCGTCGCCAGTCCTGGTTAGAGCTCCAACGCCAGTGCTTAAACTCTACCGCAGGCCATTGTTGGTCGTCAATAATGACAGGAAAATTATTGAAAAAGAAGATATCAAGGTAGGACTCAGGAGGAGAAATATTACATGGAAAGAATGAGTAAATATGTGTTTAGATAAGATTTTAAAAATGGACTTTTAGACAGTTTATAAAAAATAGTTTTTAAAAAAAAAATTATAAAAAAAATAGTTTTAGATAAATGAGTATTTAGATAATTGTTATAAAAAAAAAATTTTACTATTCCAAAAGTTACTCTGATCAGTTTATCTGAAACTATAGTTTTAAACTATGATTTAGTCCAGAAATCTGTTTGAACAAATATAGCTGTTTGTTTTAAAAAAAAATTAAACTAAAATTTAAATTAATTTTTTTTAAAATTGTGATTTTCGCGATTTTTAAACCGGCCTAACTGATGGAGTAAGTATGATACGACTTGCTTGGGAATGCGAATGACACCTACTATTCAACCGCAACTTAGAAATATCATGAATATCAAATTAAACCAAAATACTTGTCTAGAGAAGATTTGGCTCTACACTAGAGTGTTGACGCTTCACCTGTATTGTCTGTGGGCGAGACCACCAATTTATCTATGTATTTATTTGTTAATAATAATAATGCAGTGTCAAAGCTTAGCTGGCTCTGTTTGTAGTTTGCTTTCAACTCACAAAGAGCTAGGCGGCAATCATATCTTCACGGTTTGGTTTCCTTTTTCAATTACAGATTATCCGATGTGCTTCAATAATTCACAATATATTAAATATGTGTGTGTTCACAGTACACAACTTTTATTCAATCCTCCATATCTCAAATGGGGGAGGGAATATCATGAAGAAATTGTTTTTAAAATGATAAAAAAAATATTTATCTAATTCTTAATATACGATATATTTAATTAATTTGATTAGATTAAAAAAATTAGTTAGTATGATGTAATTTTTTAAAACACTACAACTATCTTCCTTAATTTTCTATCTCCTTCTCTTACTTAATTATTGTTGAGGGAGTAATTATAAGAGTAATTAGAGAAAAAATTGATAAATATAAAAAATATATCTTATATTTAAGACTAAGATCAATTCTCTAATTATATCTTATATTAAGAATCGGAGAAATATTTTTTTTAAAATTTTATTTTCTAATATTTTCTTCCTATCTAGAGTAAAAGTTTAAAATTCTTTTCCCACATTTATTGTTATTTCTTATAAGTTAACGATACTTTTATTAAGAGCGATCACTCTAAGAATCATCCCGTATTCCACCGTTTGAAAAATGATCAAGAGTCATATTATATATAGGACTAGACTGTTACCTTTTGATCAAGTATATAGAGTATTTTTTTTAAGCTAAACCAAACACCCGCTAGACTGTTTTATTTCATAAAGTACATAAGTATTTTTTTTTTTAAGCTAAACTAAACACCCTCCTTAATCTCTACTCTCTTGACTTCATTATCCTTAAAAAAAGATTAAAATATATCTAATATTTTAAAATATTTATTAATAGAACTTACTATTATAAATTAATTTTTGATACATTTAATATCTTAAAAATATTTTTTCAGTAGTATTTATTATCTTAAAATAATTTTTAATATAATTTTATTTTTAAAATATTTTTAATAACAACTAATATTGTAAACTTAAAATATTAAATGTATCTAGAAAAATAGTTTAAAATATTAGGTACATTAAAAATTAATTTAAGTCATTACTTAAAAAAGTATTTTAAAATATTAAATTTATTAAAAATTAATTTATGATATTAAGAGTTGGAAAATGAGAACAAAAAATTTCAAGGGCCTCGAGGCCACCTATAAAAAAGAATGATGTCGAGCTGCAATTTATATTTCATCTTGAAAGCTTCCACCCACCGTCCAAACAAAATGTCCAAAACCAATCTGATTTCCCACTTTCTTTATTCTCAATTTCTTAATTCACCTTTTGTTCCCAAAGTTCTTCCCTACCAAATATATAATGCCCCTCCCAAATCTTCTGGCACACAATACCTCCAAACCCTTTCAAAATCTCCTTCTTCTTCCCTTCCCATGGCTTCTTCTTCTTCTTCCCTTGTAATTTCCCCAAGAAAGCTTCGCTCTGATGTCTATTCCTATTCATACCAGGAAGATTCCAACACGCCATTGGTCATAAACGTTTTAGCTTCTCTGATTGAGAGGAGCATGGCCAGAACCGAGAGGATCATCAAGAATTGTTCATGGGCTTTGAGTAAATCAATCGGCACTAGCATCTTCGATTGCAGAGAGATCCCAGATTTGAATATCCAGTCCTATTTAGAGAGAATTTCCCGATACACTCGTGCTGGCCCTTCCGTCTATGTCGTCGCTTATGTCTACATCGATCGATTTTGCCAGAACAATCCTGAGTTCCGAATCAATTCAAGAAATGTTCACAGGCTTCTCATTACAACTATCATGGTGGCTTCTAAGTATGTCGAAGACATGTGAGTTCTCTTTTACATAGCTTGTTTCTCTTTGTAATTTTTACAAACACCACCTTAAATGCAATAACCTAGTGACTAATTTTTAACTTCAACTTCTGATTGTGCAAATTTTATATGGGATTCATTAACTGCACTCGATTGATTAATATTCATCTTGATCTTCATTTCTTGGTCATTTGTGCTAATTATTATATGAACTCCAACATCTTACTATAAATTTCATATGGAGTTTGTTAAATTGAGGCAAAAAAAAAAAAACTTTGTTTTCATTTCAATCTCGATTCAGTGACCCGACTTGGTAATAGCTAAAGAAAGGTACAATTTCAACTTATTTGGTAACCGATATTTCTGGTCCATGATGTTAAAAGTGTATGATAATATGTCTTTTTCTTCTGTCCCTCTTTCTTGGATTCAAAAACTGGGATTGTTGTACTGAAAACATCTGATTTGACAGGAATTACAGAAATTCATACTTTGCAAGAGTTGGTGGATTGACAACAAAAGAATTGAACGACATGGAGGTTGAGTTTCTGTTCATGGTGGGGTTCAAGCTTCATGTAAATGTGAGTGTGTTTGAGAGTTATTTTTGCCATTTGGAGAGGGAAGTCAGCATTGGAGGAGGCTATCACATAGAGAGGACACTGAGATGTGCAGAAGAAATCAGAACAAGGCACAGAGAAGAAAGGGGTTACACTCAGATTGCTCGTGTAATGTTGTGAGATTAATTAAAGACCGGCCTAGTGCACAACGCTCCTCTCACTTAGAGTCAAGCCTATTTTTGGAATTTCAACTCATGACAGTCAGCTTACACAACGACAACCTTACTATTGCTCTTCTTAATGTTGTGAGATTAATTAATGAGGAAATTTCCCCCCCTGTTTTTAGGTCTCTTTCTTTTCTGCTTGCAATACAAAGAGGCAGAGTTCATTTGTACAGATCAACCACAGAAAGAGACCTAATTCTCTGTTGCAACAGCACGACCACACTGGAACCTCGTCGGATGTGTTTATTTCTCTTCTTGCAACACTGTGTTGTCGTAACAAAAGGATAGAGTTCCTGTGAAAGAGGTTTATTCAGAAGTTGAGTTGAGAGTTTGGAAAATGATTTATAATTCAGATTTTTTTACATCGATAGAGATGAACGTAAATACTTTATTTATTATTTAAGGAGGGATTAAGAGAAAAGAGTTATTTTTTGGTAGACTATGCAAAAATGAATGGAATGTATGGGTTTGATTTCTTGGCCAGAAACATAGAAGTACAGTGAACTATGTTCATATGATGATTTTTCTAATATTTTAATTCTCGCTGATGAGTCCCTCTCATCATTCATGACTCAATGTTTTCTTGCACTTTATTAATTTTAATGTGATGATTTAAAGAAGACAAAAAAGAAATTTCAGTGCACTGCCAATTTTTTTTATTAATATGGTTAGTTACAGGTTTTCTATTCTATATAGTGATGATGATGTTTATAATTTTTAAATTAAAATGATATTTTGGGATTTTCACATTTTTTGTGACAGAAATTATTTTATTTTATGCTTCAGTTCTGCATTCTGTTTTTTTTTTCTTTTAATTTGATCAGACTTAAAACGGCTTAGAACGTACAGAAATTTTACTTCTCTTAAAAAATATGCTTTCCAATATTTAAACTTATACTATTATCTTTACAAGAGTGAGATCATTTATCGCAACTAACATGTTATTTATTACCGCAATTATTATTTTTCATTTAATAAAAGTAATTTAATGATTTGATTAAACATCTTCATCTTCGCAAATAATCTTCAATTTGAAATAGCTTTCTTTTCTCTTTTTGCTAGAGGGCCAAACAAGCTCTCCCTGTTTTCTATTCTTTTGTTTTTCTCAAGTGAAAAAGGGATTTATGGTCAATTATGATTCATTGGTCAAAAATGAATAGAGATTGTTTTTTTTTTTGGCACCTGCAATTGATTGATTATGTGTTGTCTGAAATGATTAGGATTTATGGCTCTTTTTCATGTGGAGAAGATCAGCTAAGATCAAGGCTTGATTTATGGGGGAAAAAAGTATAAGACGATAATCAAGAAATTAAAACAAGTTATCATTGAGCTCCTAAATTATTATCATGCCCTTTAAAATTATATTATAACCTTTTTAATGTCCGAAAGATTTTGAATCAAATATTGCAAAATATATTTGTAATATCTAAAAAATAAACATATTATTATGCTCTTTAGTATAAATGTATTTTTTTTAAAAAAAAAATATTTACTATCAGTTTTAAAGTTTTGGATTTTCAAATTGTCATTTATCTTGATTTTATCAGAAGGGAATCCAATTATATAATTAACTTGGAGCTCCAACAAAATCACAACAGAATTTAAAAAAAAATTATTTAAATAAAATCATTAAAGGATGTATAAAGATATGTTAATTTGAATATTGAATTTGTAGGACATCTATAAGTGGAATGTCCTTTTCCATGGTTTGGCCTACAGGAGAGGCTCCATCAGTATTTTAAATCTGTTTTTTTATTAATAGGATTGAGTTTAATAGAAGGGCCTAATTCTATGAACAGTGTAACTCAGTTTTCAGATTTCTGCTATACAGGAGGTCCACCCCGTTATATTAATATTGGAAGATAAAAAACAATAAAATAGTCAGGAAGAGACAAAATGAAAAAGTATAAAAGGCTAAAAAAATAAAGTAAGAAAGAAATAAAAAGAAGAATAAAGCATGAGGTGGAATTTAAAAAAAAAAAAAAAAAGAGCATGAGGATGAGGTTGACTTACTGCAGTATCATTGTTATGGTGAATAAATAAATAAATAAATAAATAAAAGCAGTTATATGGTGACTTTTTTAGGCTCCTTAAGATCCATACTTTGGATTATGATGGGTCACCAACCCAACACATCCTCTCTGTTTGCAAAGCAAAAAGTACCCATCACCTTCCTTTTTCTTCATTTTGTATTAATTTAATTAACCATATTGGGAGACTCACCCACCATAGCCAGGTACGCGACACGGGTCGAATCCGAATATAGTCAGGGTAAAACTCCGGTGAACCGGGTAGGCAACAAAAAAAAAATTAACCATGTTGCTGTGTGAATCTCTTTATTTGTTTTTTATTTTAATTTTTTATTAGTTTAGAACATACAACTTTGAACCTTATTATAAGTCTTTTATAAAAGAAATTGTTTATACTAAATATAAATTCGGTTATGGAATATTATTTTTTAATTTTATCTCTATTTAACTCTAATTTTTTTTAAAAAAAAGGGGAGAGAGATGTGAATTGTTTGTAAATATAAATATATATAGAGAAATTAATAAAGATAAATTTAATTTTTTTTATCAATTTAAAACATGTTTAATTATTTAACTTTTATTTTTTTATGTGAAAATTTGTTAAAGCTTAAAAGTGACATATAATAAAAATTGAAAAGATATATATATATATGTATATAATATAAGAATTGAAAAGATATTATATATATAATAATATGTAAGATTCACTTTAAATCAAATTAGATACGTGGGGCTAACTTGAATGATGAGTTTTATGTACTCTATTATATTTTCTTTTACTTAGCAAGATAGGAAGGAAAAAAAAGTTAGAAAGGATTCAAATTTAAGAAATTGAATCTCTACTCTTTATTTTCACTTTAAGTGGAAATTTAGAGAAGAAATAAATATATAAAAAAATGCTCATTTATAAAAAATATTAGATTAGATTAGATCTCATATATATATATATATATATATATATATATATATAATTCATACTTGCACCCGCTGGAGGAGGAATGGATAATAGTCTATTTGAATAAGAGTTTAAAAAATAATTTATGGAAAAAAAGGCTTTTAGAGAAGAGTTTATGAGAAAAAAAGTAGTTCTGAATAAATGAGTGTTTGAATAATTATTACTAAAAAAAATTTTGTAATTAAAAAATTACCAAAAAATGTATAATTTTATTAAAAATAGGAGAGATGAGGGAGAAGAGAGAGGAGAGAGGGTGGAGAGGAGAAAGGATGTAAGAAAAATAAGGGTAAAATAGTAATTGGATAATCCATAAGCTCTTTATTGTTCTAGAAACTAGTCTCAGTAGCTTATCCAAAATCTTAATTTTAAACTATAATTTAATCCAAAAATCCTTTTGAACAAATATAGTTGTTTATTTTAAAATTTTTCTAAACATAAGTTTTATCCAAAAGAGCTTATAAAACTATAGTTTTTGTGGTTTCCAAATACACACAATGTTGAGGAAGGCAAAGTTATTTGTCAAATATATTCATCTTATTTTTAATATAAAATCTATTTATTTAATTTAAAAATATTAAAAAAATTATTTAATTATAATATATATGACATAATTTTTTTAAATATTTGTATGTAATATTAGATTTATATATATCAATTTATAAGTTAGATAAATTAGTTTAAAATTATGATAAATATTAGAGATAAAATAAAAAATATCCTATTACATTAAGGACTAAATTCCACTTTTAAACTAGATTATACATTTAGGATATAAGGAGTAATAAATAAAATATGGATTGGCATATGAAGGAAAATGAATATACCTTTGAATATGATGAAGTAATGTATCAACCCACACAAAACAAATACATAGTTTGAATTCCATTTGCACTGTAATATAATTAATTTATAGATATTAAAAAAATTAACTAAATTAGTTATTTATAATAAATGTGTATTAATTTTTTTAAAATAATATTTCTAATCATGCACATTATAAATATCCCTTAATAAAAACTCTCTTACTATGTGCAATCAGTAGGGATGCTTTGAGCTAATAAGTTATTAGTTGAGGTGGTAAGCAGTTTTTACACTGTAAAAAGAAAAATATAAATTCAAATCTTAAAAATCATATTTATTGAGAGAAGCAAAAATCATTTGCAATCTAAACTTTGAAAGTGATTAAACTCATAACATTAAAAGATCTAGATGAAAACATTCATATTTAACGGCTTGGCTTTGAAACTAAAAAAAATCATATAAAGTTTTGTTTTGTAGGAAATTTAATTACGCTTAAAAACTAGTTGAATATTTACAATTTTGTGTACGACTACTTGCAATTTAAGTCAATACAAAAATCCTGTGGGATAAGTGTCTTTGCCGGATTCTTAGCTTAGCATTGGTTTATTGGTGGGGCTTTCAAAGTCCATGATGAGATATCTTTCTTTATTAGAGAAGGAAGTTTGTGGAGAGAAAACAGCCCCTTATGCCACTTTGAGTGATATAAAATAAATGACATGTTCATATAACAACCCATCATCTCATATTAATTAATACTTTCATTTATTTATTTATTTATTTATTTATTTATTTATTTATTTATTTATTCATGTTCTTCTAACCACCGAAATTTAATTCATGTCACTGCCCCTAACCAAAAAAAACAACAACTTTAAATACTTCATTTATAGATGCTTCTGGAAAACTACTCAAGGAATATACTTGGTCTAATGATAAACTAACTAGATTATAAAGTGGGAGAATTAAGATTTGGATCATACTTTGTTAAAAAAGACTCCCTAAGAAAAAGTATTTTGGTCGCAAAGCCTCTATTCGAATTAGTCAATTACTTAAATACTTTATAATATGATCCATAAAAAATACCGAACACTATATAGCACAAAAAGTTATAAAAGAAATGCCTTTGGAAACTATAATAATTAGTACTCCCTCCCATATTGAAAGTAAAAATTTAATAACTAATTTATAAAAATTAAAAAATTAATTAAACTAGTTATTTATAAAAAAATATATATTTATTTTTTTAAATAGACCCTTTAATAATTTGCATTAGCGTTGATGTAAAATCCTTTACTATATAATAAATTATAATTAAAAAAATTATAAATTTAAAAAATAAAATAAATAAAATGGCTAAATATTACACCAATTATTGAGATGTATATTATATGTAAGGTTTTGGGTCGTTAATCACCAAATTTTCCAACCCAATCGTGCTGTGTTAGAAAGGGGCAAATCCCATTTTTCTCTCCTCTTCGGATTTTCAGCATTTTTATATATGTTCCAGTTTATTTTATTATATCTCTATGATCTTTAATATAAAATTTATTTAATTAATTTAATTAAATTAAAAAAATTAATTAAATTATTTAATATGGGATATGTTTTTTAAAATACTATAATTATTTTTTTTAATTTTTTTTTCTTCTCTTGATTATTATTGATAGGGTATTAATAGAGATAATTTAAAAAAATAATAAATATAAAAATTAAATATTATATTTAAAATTAAAATTAATTTTTTACTTAAATTTTATATTAAGAATCAGCGGAGTATTTTTTTTTTTAAGTTCTTGTTATAGTTTTGTAAGTACAATGTACAAAATAAGGGTCTTGTCTCGAGTGTATGAAGATATTCTGTCTACATGTGCAGAGTTTATATATGTCGTTTATATCGTTAATATATAATTAACATCGGAATTTAAATCATATAATCTTCTATGAAAAAGTCTTGAGTTGAAAATCTAGATTTATCTTACATTACATTTCTTTTCCTTTTTAATTTAAAGAAATCAAGATACACACATTTTGCTATAACTTTTAAATAAAATTTTATTATTTTAATGAAAACTATGATCATGCACAAAAAATCCGATTTTTTTTTTTTTTGAGAAAAGAGATTTACTTCTTATATATAACTATCAAATTACATCAGAAATTAAAAAAAAAATAAGAGCTCATTTTCCATCTCTAAAATAAAATGTGGTGGACGATCAAAATAATTTCAGTTTTTGGTTAGTGTTCTTTTTTTTAAAAGTTATTCGGTATTTAGGGTTTGATTCGGTGTTTATAATTTTTTTTTATTATAACCGATTAACTGAAATGTTTATAAAATAATAATAAAATAAATAGAAAATAGCTATTGTTCTCCGCTAAAAAAATAGTTTTTTTTTTATTGCCCACCAGTTCACCGGAGCTTTGCCCCGACTACATCCGGATCCGACCCGCGTCGCGCACTTGGCTATGGTGGGTGAGTCTCCCAACGGAGATTTTCTGCGTACGCCAAGGCTCGAACTTGAGACTTCGCTTAAACGATACCAAGCCGTTTATCACTCGGACCAACTCCGGTCGGTAAAAAAATAGTTATTGTTCAGAAAACAAAGAGCAAAACGACAAGTATAGGAAGGCTATGGGACACAGATATTTTTACATTTCGTCTTATTCACTCCAAAGTCCAAACCCTCAATCCCATTCCGCATTGTTTAGCTGGGGGATTTTAGAAGAGAGAACAGGGGGAGGAGCTATAAATATATTTGTGGTTATTAAAAATAGAGAAAAAGGGAGGGAAAGTAAAATTTTTTATTTTTATGTACTCATCTCCTCTCCTCTATCTCTTCTCAAAGGGAGAATTTTTAGAAGGGAGATAAAATTTTCATCTATTATTAACAAAATTATCCCTTATATTTTTTTAATATTCTAATTATACCCCCATGAGTTAAATTTTTTTTTTTATTCTCTTCACTTATAATTTTTACTTTGATTGACGAAGCCTAATAAATATAATAAATTATTTATATAATAATTATAAAATTATTGAGAGACAATATTAAAAATTTATCAGATTTTTTAATTTTATTATATATATAAATGAGATAATTTTTTTGAGATTCATAAATTAAAAAATAATTTTAATATAAATATTATAAATAAAGAATAAATAAATTTAAATAAAAAAATAAGAGTATATTTATTAACTTTTAATTAACTCATTTCCCCTCTTTTTTTAAATTAAATAAAAAATATTATCTTTTTTTCCTTATTTTTATGTTTATAATTTTTTTTTTTTTTTTTTACCCTCCCTCCCTCTTATTAACTTAACTTACCTGTTTCTAAAAGTTGAACCAAACAAAGCCTTCAAGTTCGCCTCAGCTCCTCAGCAGCCGCTCTACCTTTCCCTCTCGATCTTCATTCTCGACCTCGAACCTCCTCCACCCTTCGCCTTGCTTGTGGCCTCCTCCTCCACTCATCTGGTCGTCGACTCGCCGGTATCACTCTCCTCCACGAGTTGGCTCTCCCTCTCGATCTCGACCTCAAACCTCCTCTTACCCTCACCGTTCAGCAACACTCGGCATTGGTGTCGTCCTCCTTCAAGAACTCTCGTCCTTCCTCACCGATTGGAAACGCTCGGCTTAGTAGTGTCTACCACCAGCACCACTAGTGTGTCGTTCCCGTCGTCCATTGATCGTCGACTATTTTGCCTCATCTCTGTGCTCTTAGCCAACAACTCCTCGACTCCAAAGTCCATATCCACTACTCATCTACTCTCGTCTTTCTTTGATCTGTGCTTTAAACTCATCGCTCACTGGCCATCCCTCTGCTCTACTGTCTCCGCCTTGTCGTCCAAGGTTGCTCGGCTTATCAGCTTATCCCTTCTTACTCTCTCCTCTGTCTCTACTCTCTGGTCTCACGTCTATAAGCTAAGTTTATTTGATTGTTTCCCATTTTTGGAGGGGTTAAGTTCAATATCAGTAAGATATTAGTAGTCGCTCTTTAGATTCGTTCTAAATATCTCATAGTTTTCGGATTTTATCTGCTCACCCTTTCATATATATTCTATCTCATGGTAATGTTTTTAGTTGGATGTAAATCAGATAAACTGAACACCGAACCGAAATAATTTGATTAGTTCGGTTACAGTTAGGGTTCGGTGTATAAAGTTTGAACAATTCAGTGTTTAGTTAATTCGGTTAGTATCAACAGATTGATTCGAGTAGTAAGCGACTCGATATTACTTAAACGAGATCTTGAGTTTGAGCTTTGACATATGCAAAAAAAAATTATTAGGAGACTCACCTACCATAACTAGATACGTGAAGCTGGTCAGATTCATATATTATATAGATAAAACTAAGTGGGTAGGCAACTAACAAAAAAAAAAAGAAAGTTAATTCGGTTAGTGAAAATAACGTAATCGAATAACCGTTTGCTTACCCCTAGCTAGCCCGGACTATGGCCTTGTTTAGGAAATAGACTAGACTAGCTCTAAGGCCTCATTAAAAGTTTTTTAAGATAGATATACTATACTTTTTTATTTAAAACATGGTGATTAATTTTTTTAAATATATTTTTTATTATATAAATGTTGTAAAATTATTTTAACATCTTATATTTATAAATGTAGATTTTAATAAGCTTAAATCTTATTTATTAAAACATGATATCAGTTAGGCCTTTTCAATGGCCTACTAAATAAATAAGTATTTAAAAAGACCTTACACCTGTCCTACCCTAGGCTTGTGCTTAAACATAAAAAATAGCTTGTTTGCAGGTTTAGCTTTATATATCTATTATTTACTCAAGCCTATTTTGTCAAACCTATTTGATCAAAGCTTGGCTGTTTCCACCCGTAATATTAAGGTATTTTTTAGTTGGAGATTTTTGGAGGGAGGGTAAAAGAGAAAAATGTATATGGGTGTTTGGTTCAAAAAATAAAAGAGAGGGGGGGGGGGGAGAAATTTATTGTCTTTATTTTTTCCCATACCCCTTCTCTCATCCCTCTAATATTGGAGATTTTTAGAGGCGCGAGAAACTTTACTCATTTTTATAGCAAAAGACCAATGCTAGAGCTGAGGGACAAACTAGCCTCTCCCTCACCTCTAGCGACGGTCTTCCATTCTTACTCCTTTTGTTGAAGTATTCCACCTCCAGAGAACGACGATCGATGCCGTTGAAGAACAGAAAAGGATCTGCAACCTCAATCCTTTTGTTGAAGTTTTTCGGCATAGCTTCTTCCACCACCGTAGACTACGATCGATTTTAACCTCAAATTTGTGTTTCCCTCATGTTCTCTCTCTCTTTATGCCTTATTGTTCTCTTAGGATACTTCTTTGCTCTGTTCTCTGATAAAAAATAATATATTCAATAAAAATAAAAATAATAAAAGTATATTTATCAATTTATAATAAACTCTCCCCTCCCCTCCTGAATTAAATAAAAATATCTCCTCTTTTCCCCTACTTATATCCCTTATCCTCCCCTATCTTTTCTTAAATTAATCTAACTTACCTTCTCCTTCATTGAACCAAACATAGCCTAAGAGTCCCCAATACATGTATATAATGCCAACAAGATATTACATGAACTTATTTAATAATATTATTATTATTATTATTATTATTAATTCCCTTTGTCTTTGGCAAGGGTAAAAGGGGAATGCCTAGTTTTTTTTTTGTACAATAATTTTTGAAAAAGGGTTGGGCTCACCCACGATCTACAAGTAAGGCGAAGTTTTTTTTTCTCTTAGGTGATACTAATGTCAAGCAGGGCGAGCCGTCTATTACCCTTAAGTATAAATTTAGGCATCCAGGAGTTAGGATACCTCCTCAAACGCCTCAACTGGAATGACAATATGTCTTGTTTTTTTTTGTTGCCCACTCAATTCACCGGAGCTTTGCCCAGATTACATCCGGATCTGACTTGCGTCGCGCACCTGATTATGGTGGGTGAGTCTCTTAACGGGAATTTTCTGCGTACGCCAAGGCTCAAACTCGAAATCTCGTTTAAGCGATACCGAGTCACTTATTACTCAGATCAACTCCTATTGTCTAGTTTTTTTTTTTGTTGCCCACCCGGTTCACCGGAGCTTTGCCCCGATTACATCCGGATCTGACCCGCGTCGCGTTCCTGGCTATGGTAGGTGAGTCTCCCAACGGGGATTTTCTGCGTACGCCAAGGCTCAAACTCGAGACCTCGCTTAAGCGATACCGAACTGCTTACCACTCGGACTAACCCCCGTTAGTTCCTATTGTCTAGTTGAATTCACAATATGGGTCCAACTCAGGATATTAACACAATTTGATAATTTGGGCCTTAAATTCAGTCCAAAAACATTTGGATCCTGGTACAAAAATAAGAAGATTTGAATTGAAATTTATGAAACAAAATTTTTTCGTTTAGGTCTTATAAAAAACAACAACATTCGTATAGGCCTCCTAGACATTGGACCAAAAATAGACTATGGGCACCAAGACTCAACCCCGCCCAGCCCATCTTATAAAAAACTTGAAAATCATTCTCTATATCAAAATATTAAAAATCGGCCCATGAGAGTTGGCACAGATGGTAAGGAATAGACTCGTATCCTACAAGGACGCTAGTTTGTTTTTCGCTACCGTCATGAGGGCTCCTTTGGTAGGTGATCTCGTAAGTCCCCTGTAAGTGCTCTCTGAGCCTTGGGGTTATGCCCTGACCTTAGTAGGGGACCGGTGTCGAACCCACATAAACTTTTTTATAACAAAAAAAATATTGAAAACCGCAAATTAGAGTTGACATAGATGGTAAGGAACGGGCTCGTATCCCACAAGGACGAGAGTTCGATTCTCACTGCAGTTGTGAAGGCTCCTTTAGTAGGCGATCTCGTAAGTCCCCTATAAACGCTCTTTGAGCACTGAGGCTGTACCCTAGCTTTGGTGGGGGACTGTACCGAACCCACCTAAACTTTTTTTTTTGTATAAAAAAATAATGAAAACCACTAATTAGGTTGGGTCTAGTAGAATGAGCTATTCTCTCACAACGTGTTGATCTAATATTCGAATCCCTGTTTGATAGAGGTACACATTTAATGCCTTTGCACTACAAGTGAGATCTTATATTTAAGACCGGAGGGAATATATTTGAATTATAATATAAAAAATATCAATATATAAACATAAAAAAGTAATATTTAAATAAAAATGTGTTAATTTATAATTAAATAAAATATTTATGAGTAATATATAGTTCAACAAAATAGCGTTACTAAAGTATAAATTTAATAGACTTCTAATTTGTCTTTTTCTTCTTCTCTTTTTTTATTTAAAATGGCATTTTCCCAAGCTTAATAAGGGGGGAAAATATACAAGCCAACCTGGCTGACCTGTTCAGTCTGTCATGTTGATTAGGTTAATCTGGGTTGCTTACTTATTTTCCAATTCAGTTAATTGATAGAACTAACCTAGTGACTGGTTTACCAAATCACTTATCTATGCAATTATTTTTACCTAAAAAAGTAAAATAATGGATGACTTTAAGAAAGCTTGCCCAAACGGGTAACTAAAGAATTAAATTAAAAAAGAAAATAGAACTTTGTCTAACGAAAGCCATGTGCTTTTATTATGGATGGCCTGCAATTTTTCTACCAAGTAATTCATATATTGCACTTGCACGTCTCTCATTTTCTCACTCATAAATCTTCTTTGATAGAGGAAATGGAAACTTCCATTAATGGCATGTATTGACATATTCACTACAACTTTTGAAAAAAGGCCCTTCACTTTTTGTTATATGCCCTTTTATCATCCAAAGGCATTATGTTTCATAGGTTAATTTATTGGGCCGATCATTAAATCGATTGAGGCAATTGTTTAATTGTTGTTGAATCGAGATCTTAACTTAATTATAATTAAAATAATATAATTTAATTAAGATATTAAAAATATTCATATATAACTTTAAAAAGAGTAATATTTAAATAAAAACACATTAATTCATAAGTAAATTAAATATTCAAATATAAATCATACATAATTTAATAAAATAGAGTTATTAAAATATAAATATGTATGAATATTTTTTCTTTTATTTAATTAAAATGACATTATTTTATGTTTAGTAATGAGAGAAAAAAGTATAAAATTCAATCTAATTAAAAGGATTAATTTATCAATTTATTGGTTAAGTTAATCAATTCAGATTGAGTTTTAATAGGATGATGCCATGTAATGTGTGCAAAGGTAAGAAAGAGAAGGAGTTATTGATGGTGAGAGTGAGACATTGATGCATTCTGTTTAGATGAATGTGAGTCTAGGCAAATAAAGAAAGAGATAAATATTTGCAAGTCTCATGTATCATGTGATGTGATCTCTCTCTCTCTTCATTTGTATTCTCTTAAAATTGGACTTATTTCACTTTTACTTGTACTTCATTTGTATTCTCTCTCTCTCTCTCTCTTCATTTATAGGGAATTAGGGATACAATCTTGCACGTCATTTGAGAAGAATAATTTCGTTTTCTTTCTCATTACGTAAATTACTCTTTTCCTTGGAAGCACCACAAATTTTAAAAATAGAAGAAGAAAAAACAAACAAATAAAAGGGGAGGAGCATGATAGATAAGAGTGTCACTTCAACGGCTAATAACCACCATTAACGGCTCCATTAGGGAGCGCGTCTCAGGTAGTAATTCAATGATCCACAAAGTTTGACCCGTGTTTCCGCTTCAATTGATTACATTAACATGCCTGGATTCGTATGTCTTCCGAAAGCGACTCTGAATCTGCATGCATGTCTTCATACGGCCCTTTATTGGTCCATTCTCTTTTCCCTTATACGCACATAATATATATATATATATATTGATATAACTATCTGATTAAGTCAGATTCGAGCATTACCAAGTTCAATTAAAGATAGCTCTCTTAATAGTGTTTTCTGCATTCACTCAAATTTGAACTTCAAACTTTACGTTTAAAAAGTTAAAACTCTTTCCATTTAGACTGACGCCTATTGGTGCGCATATGCTCCCTCTATTCCTTTTTATAATATACAATTAATTTAATTGTATTGTTCACTTATAGCCTAATTAACATTATATCATGGTTCAAAAAATTGGACCAGACTGGTCGGTTCAGACCAGAAACTAATGAACCGACCATTTTATTCGGTCTGATTTGCCACTTAAACCGGGTAAAAGCTACTCATGAGAATTGGCATAACCTGATGCAACCGGGTAACCCACTGAGTTGTTTTCTTAAAATCTAAAAGGAGTAAAACGATGTCTTTTTACTCATTTTTTAAAAAAAAAATTAAGGAAAGAAAGTAGAAAACGGTAAACCATGATATATAAGGTTAATTAGGCTATTATTTTTAATTCTTAATTCTTTTAAGTGTTTTTCTTTTTGCCATCTAATTCTTAGTTTGTACTATCATTACTTTTTTTTAGCTATTATTTGCATCATGGTTGACTAGTCCTTAATTCACTAAGGAAGCATTAGGGGTAGCGGGTGGAAGATATTTTTTTATGGAAAAAATACAATTATGTAAATGTATTTCAATTTTTTTATTTCATTAAATAACCTTATAAAAATTTAAATGAAATTTCCCTAATTTAAAAAGACTTAGCTGAAATTGAGTCATCCAAGGAACTCAAGCAAAATTATCCTCTTTCATAATTTATCCCTTATGAATAAAAGGCATATGTGGGAATTTGAATGTCTTTTTTTATGCCCCAACTCCACGTCACGTTGCATTTTATAAAGCAAAAATATATCTAAATTGTTGTAATATTCAAATAATTTTGAACCATCTATTTGATTATCAAATCTCTACCGTCTACAAAATTTATTTAATTATCATATTGTTGGATGGGTTGCATTAGATAATTCATATTACAGTGTTTGTCTATGTATATTTTCTATAAATAAATGTCAGTTTAGTTAGTAAGAATTTAACTCATAATTTATAAGATAGTAAGTTCATATCCCACTACCGATATGGGAACCTTATTGATAGACGATCTGTAAATACCTCTATAAATATTATTTGAACTTGGAGATATATCCTGGCCTTAATGAGCTTAAAAAATATGTATATATCCTAATGCTATCTGGGTCCCCTCTCATAAAAATACATAACCGTCTTGAACGTGCATGATGTCATTTTTGGCACAAGTTGACATACACGTTACGTAATCTTAAATTATCTCCATGTGATTTTTTAATATTTAATAAGTTTAATAATTAAATTAAATTAATATTAATAACCATTCCCATTTTTTGTGAAAAAATAATGGAGTGTAGTTCATGTATTTATATGGACGCTAAGATATGCTATATCGTTAACAACGTCGTATTATATACTCCATCATGTTAAGAATCTGAATACGTACGTACCAAGTTGCAGGTATCGGTGTTACATCTATTGAGCAACATTTCAATCAAAATTAGTTAATGTTTTTACAATTTTGAAATTATTCACCAAGTGGTTCATTAATTAGAGGAGGGTGTTTAGTTAATTAAGAAATATCAAAGCAACATATATTTAGATAAAGAGTCTTATATCAATTATCAAGGATGGAGAATAGTGTTATTTTTAAAAGTAAAAATAAAATAAGAAAACGTATGTGTGTGAGAATGTGTCCATATATGTTAGCCTTACATATTTAGTTGCATGCTCCATTGGATCTTAAATATAAGGATAGTAGATAATTGAGAAGTTTATTTTAATCATAAATATAATATTTTAATCTCTATTTTTTATATTTATTATTTTTCTCAAATAACCTCTAATTTCCAAATTACTATTAATTTAATTATATATATAAATTAATTATTTAACTTCTATATTTAAAATCAAAAGGAGATAAACAGAATGATGATGAGCACCGTAATTCTTAGTCACCTTAACAATTATAATGTGACGATGAATTCAATATATTCATACATTATTTTTAAAGTGAACTATTTTGTGGATTCCATTACTAATTAATATAAAATTTAATTGACTAATTCATAATAAAAATTAATAAAATTAGTCAACTGAGTTATTTTTTATTATTGTGAAGACATTATATATCACTTTGAAACTTTCTCTAAAATACCCCTCTTTTAAATAAGGATATTAAATGTAGGAGAAAAGAAAGTAAGACCCAACATGAATTAGTCGAAGTAAAAGGGACTTTAGCGGTTTAAGCATGGTGTCTTAAATTTAAATATGTATAAATGTAGAAAACGTCTTTAGAAGATCTATCCCTAATTAGGCATGATAATAATCAAACCTAACTAAGATGCTATATATTTAAAACCAAACCACATCTATCAACTAGTAGCTATATTTAGAATGGAGCGAGTAACAGGCTTCAATAAACCATCCCAATTGTACAATTCAAAAAAAGAAAAAGAAAAAAAAGATAAGAGTTCATAATATACACACACATACACCTACAACATACAAGATAAATTATGGACGGTCAAGGAGAAAGAAGCAGTGAACAAGAAGTGACATTTGACATGCAAGTTCAATAATAGGCAAAGACAACTAATTAATGACCCGTGAATCATCAAGATTCAATTGGATTTTTAATCATTTTAATCTATTTAGTAGAATGTGGTTACTCAGTTGTTAGAATTTCAACAACAGAATTTTGTCATTTTAATTTGGCATCCTCTTTCTTTGCTACAATTTAAAGAAGTGGCTTAGGAAGATATTAGAAAGGGTAAAGGTATATTTTTGTCTTAAAAATTTATACGTTAGAGCTTTGTATCTTGAAAGTTTACTTGGTTCAATGTCACCCTGAAAATTTCTAAATCGTAATAATTTTATCCCAACAATTATATAGGTTAAGTTAGATTATTAGTTGATCAAATATATTGAGTTGTCAGTTCACGTGTTATTCACATCATTTTTGTCTTGGGTTAATGTGCAAATTAGCCCTAGAAGTTTTTACCAGAACCACTGGATATCTGAAAGTTTATAAATCACAAATTTCATCCTATATGTTGTCTAAGTTAAGTTTAACTATTAATTGATTAAATTTGATAATCTAATAGGTCCACGTGTCATCTATTTTATTTTTTAAACTAAATTTATAAATAAAGAAAAAAAATTAACAGAAATGCATCTTATCTTTATGATTTGAGAAATTAAAAGAGGTGGAAAACTAAGCCATTACATGATTATCACACACTTAGAGATTAACTCTCAAACACAACACTATTATGGCTCTCACTTCCCAACTTGTTCATCGCTTGCTCTCTCTCTCACTTTTCTTCTCCATTTTTCTGGTCACTGCTTCTTCTTGCTTCATCCCTAGAAAGCTCCTTAATTCATCTTCTTCTTACACTTCTGGTTCTGACTGGTCTCCAGCCGAGGCCACTTGGTACGGAAGCCCCACCGGCGCCGGAAGTGATGGTACGTAACCAAACATTATCTTCTCCATATTAAGTTGCATTTTGGTTTAGAACTAAGAATAATCCTGTTGAATGACATGAGAAAAAGTATAATAACTATATAGGGTTTCGAATAAAACAGAGTCTGAGGAATTTTGAATTATGACTTATGAATTTGTGTAGGTGGTGCATTTGGATATACTAGTGCTGTGGAGCAACCTCCATTTTCGTCGATAATATCCGCAGGAGGGCCTACTTTGTATGAATCAGGGAAAGGCTGTGGAGCTTGTTATGAGGTGGAATCTAATAAATACTGTTTCTGAATTTCCTTGAATAACGTATACGCGCGTTAATATTTTTTGTCAATATCATTGATTAATGTCGTGGTTCTGAGTTTTCAGGTGAAATGCACTGAGAATTCTGTGTGCTCCGGCCAGCCCGTAGAGGTGGTGATCACCGACGAGTGTCCCGGCTGCGGCTCCGGTGAAAAAGTTCACTTCGACTTGAGCGGCACGGCCTTCGGCTCCATGGCTGTTTCAGGTCAGGCTCAGAAACTACGCGATGCTGGAATTTTGCAGATTCAACACAGAAGGTAACTACAATTTCATACACACACATACAGACCTACACATTCTTTATTTGGCAACTAATTTAACTAACAACAAAAAATATTAATATTATATTATTTGTATATTTTTATCTTTATTTTTCTGAAAAATGAATTTTTTATAATTAGAAGGGTTGTCAATAATGGGTTAATAGGATCAATCTCGCGAGCTCCCCCAATTTTCATATCATTGGCAAAAAAAGGACATTTCTCTCTCTCTCTCTGTATATATATGTATTCACAAACACAAAATCTTATTTTTAGATTTTAATCAAAGGTGACAATAATAATTACCCGAACTCGGCTTTAACGTTACGTTTATCAAAGTTCTCTGCTCAATTTAACGGTCAACAATCAAAGAATAATTTAGAAAACTCCAACGAATTAAAACTCAGGGTTACTTTGACCAATGCAATGAGAAATTATGAAGCAAAAATAACATGAAATTGAAATTATGCGAAAGCAGTATTTAATTTTCAACACTTGAAATTGAAATTTTGCAGAGTGAAATGCAACTATCGTGGCACCTCATTAGCGTTCCACGTGGACTCAGGCTCGAACGAGAACTACTTCGCATGTTTGATAGAGTACGAGGACGGTGACGGAGATCTGGCCAAGGTGGAATTGAAGGAGGCTCTGGATTCTGCCACGTGGACTCCGATGCAACAGTCGTGGGGCGACGTCTGGAAGATCAACACCGGAGCTTCGCTCAAAGCCCCCTTCTCCCTCCGCCTCACCTCCATCGAGTCTGGCCGCACTCTGGTCGCTAATAACATCATCCCCACTACACTACAAAAAAATGACTTTCAGCGGCGACAAAAGTCGCCGCTGAAAGATCAAAAGTCGCCGCTAAAACCCTTTAGCGACGACTTTTTGTCGCTGCTAAAACCCTTTAGCTACGACTTTTTGTCGCCGCCAAGTCGCCGCCTATGAGACTGTCGCCTATAAGCATCAGCGGCGACAATTGAAAGTCGTCGCTGAATGTCCACAATCAGCGGCGACATTGGGTCGCCGCTGAAAGTTCAACAAACCAAAGCAAAGTAAAGGCGGCGACAAATGTCGCCGCTGAAAGTGGAATCTGCGGCAACAAAATTGTCGCCGCCTAATGTGGATTCAGCGGCGACAATTGTCGCCGCTAAAAGTCAATAATTGCTTTTAAATTCTTTTTCCTAATTTCAGCGCAAAGACAATAACGAGAAAGCGTGAAATCGGAGAGTTTGCAATAGATACCGCTTCTGTGAATTGTGTACACAAACTGAAGTTCCGAACAATTTGCACGAAAAGAGTCCCTTACTATGTGTTCGCTCTCTTTTTGTTACCAGTTACAGTATCCGCTCCCTTTCGCTGCTCAACGTTACCTCCATCGACGGTTCTTCTCTCTCACCCTTGGTCTCTTTCCTGCTCTACCCCGCAAGCTTGATCTGTTCTTTCAAACGAAGAAAACAGTGATCCCTAACTGTAGTAGCAATGAAGTCGCGAGCTCTTCTCTGACCTGCGCTTTTGCCCTAATGCCGCTCGCTCTCCCTCTGCTCCTCACGCCGCCTTCGATCTATTTGTCTCACCTGCTCCTCTCTCTCGCCTTTTTTTTCTTTTAGGATCATTACAAGGGCACGGTTGTTTTTTGGGGCAAAATAAATTACCTTCAGCGGCGACAAGAAAGAGTCGCCGCTGAAAGTCTACCTTCAGCGGCGACTATTTTGTCGCCGCTGAAAGTCTACATTGAGCGGCGACTTTTTTTGTCGCCGCTGAAAGTCTTATTTTTATCAAATAATTTTTAGAAAATAATCCACTTAATAAAATAATAATATTTTCCCCCCAATAACTTCTTCAACTTATTTAAAAAAATTTATAAAATTTTCTGGGTAAATAATAACTTTTAACTATTTTTCTTAAATTTTCTAAGAAAATAGGTTTTTAATTCCCGAGAAATAGCTATTAAATCATTTGGGTTTCTCTTGGGGAAATAAACCCTTTCATAATTTTCTAAGCCCCCAAAACACTCATTTTATGAATTTTTCCTTCATTTTTCTTAATCCCAAAATATTTTTATATGAAATGTAGCAACAAATGACATATGCAACTATAATTAAGAATATATATATATTTTACGTTCATTCTTTCTCCTGATCTTTTTCTCTCACACACACATCTCTCTCTCTCTATCTCCTCCCCCATATTGTCTTTAACACATAGATACTAACTCTTACACTTATTGACACACATTCATAATACCTCTCTTATGCACAAACCCCTACTTCATTTCATTCTTTCAAAGACACCATATTATTATCTGTTAATCTTTTATTATTACAATAACATGTGATTTTTTTTTATCTATTATTTAAACATGACGAGATCATTCAATAATTTAATTATATATATTAGATATTTGCTTAAAACTTATAAAGGGGGTGAAAAATTGTAGGAAGACTTTTAGCGGCGACATCTGTCGCCACTGAAAGTAATAAAAGTCGTTGCTGAAAATTGTAGTAAAAATTTCTTCATTAACATTCAGCGGAAAGGATGACTTTCAGCGGCGACATTTAGAGTCGCCGCTGAAAGTTTGACTTTCAACGGCCACTTTTTTTGTCGCCGCTGAAAGTAAAGGTTTCAGTGGCGACAAAAAAAGTCGCCGCTGAAAATCAACTTTTGGGACGACTTTTTTTTGCCGCCGCTGAAAAGTCGTCGCCAAAAGTCTATTTTTTTGTAGTGCTAGTTGGACCCCCGGCCAGACTTACTAATCACCGGTCAATTTTCAGACCTAGCTAAAACTAATGATCAATAATCAATAAGAAAATATAATCAAAATATGAAGAAAGTAGTGTGATATTATTAAGAAATGAGAGAGGGAATATTCTTTCATTTCCCTCGTCCACTCTTTTTCTTATTTTATTGTAGTCTCTTGCATCTGAAGTAAGATGATGTCGGTGGTGTTTTGTGAGGGTTTAATTTGGAGTCTTATAGTATTTATCTACCTAGGGATCCTGATGATGATGAAGGTGATCATGAAGTGCTGGTACTATCATATTAGTATGTACTGGGCTTTAATCGAATTGTCTTCTCATATAAAATTATATATTAATGAAGTGTATTAATTGTTGATTATTAATATGATTATATGTTGATTTCCATTTTTATTTCTTTGGAAAATTGTTCTTGTTTTTGGCCAAAGCAAAATTGTGGTTAAAAACCTATGAATATATATAGTATTAAATATAGAGAAAATCCCACTTGAATTTTAAAATTGTAAGTAAGGAATTCCTTAAAAGGTGTTGTTATTTACTTATCAAGTGTAATCAATACCTAATAAAATATAGGAAATAAAATTGATTTAAAATTTTGATATTCAAGTAATATTTTTATGGGATTTTCTTTATATATATAAGAGTTACTCAAAGATTTAGAAAATTGAAAAAAAAAATCGCTTACAAACAAAAGGAAAAATTGCTTAAATAGAGCTCATTGCAAAATTTGTTGCATCTCAAGTTCTTAAGTAGATACATCTCATCTTCCATACGTGCAACTCTTCTTTAACTGTATACAATAATATATCTTTAATTATATATAAATATATATTTATAATTGAAGATAGATTGCACATAGGTAAAAAAGAATTATACTTACTAAAAATATATTGTATCTAGGTTTTTAAATAAATTTTAGGTACCTTTCAATAATAAATTTTGTAGAGATATTTTTTAGCAATTTTCGGAAGTAGATAAAAAGTATTGAATTCATAGCTGAACTACATAAAACTCCCTTCAACTTTTAATCATATACAAATAACCCCTCACCTTTTAAAACTTAATAATGAACCCATTTAAACTTTCAACTCTGTATAGATAAACCCCAACCGTTCAATTATATACATCTTAAATTATGTTTTTGTGTGTATATATAATCCCCTTAAACTTTAAATTATATTCATATAAGCCCCTCAATTCTAAGATATATATATATATATACACACACACATATAGGTAAAGAACAAAAGTACTGGTATAAGAGTTATCTATATAAATATAAGAATTAAAGGGTTTTATTATAAAGTTTCAAAACTTAAGAATATATATACGTAACATAAATTTCAGGGGAATATATGTATAATTTTACCTAAATTCATATATAAACCTTTTGTCAAATTATAGCTGGGAGAGTAGAGATTATTTAGGGAAATTTATCCAATTAGATTCCCCTAATTATTTTATTAAGAACAAGGAGGCGGGAAATTAAAGTCATACCAGTACCAATACTTTTTTTCAAAGTTGGAGATATTGATAAACCAAATTAATGAAGTGATATTGAAAATTTTGAGTTTAACATGTGTGGTGTGACTCACATAAAAACGACTTTGAATGATTAAATTTAAAGTGTCCTTGAGCTTTCATGTGGCTTCATTATTTAAGTACTTTAATGATATGATTTAGATGTATGCTCATCTCTGAAATTGAAATGTACATGTGGGATTAGGGCCCGTTAATATTTTCTGTTAGATATTCACAGTCTAAACGACAAAAACTTGAATAAATTTGATTGACATGTGCCAATTTTTTCATGACATTAAATATAATTGGAGGTTTTACGTACCTTAATTTTTTATTTGATAAAGATATACGTTATTTAATTAATATAATTAATTTGGCAGGGTGATATATATGTCGAGAGCTGGACTTCATTTCCATTGGCACGTGATAGAACAAATGAGAAAAGATAATCATTGTAGTATTAGCTAAACTAATTTGATTAATTTTGATGGGTAAAATAGTATCCAAAAAATATGTTATTTTTCAGTAGTATCTATATAGATAAGATTATAATGTTAATAAAAGAAACAGAAACATAACATCAGGTACTGAATGCATATCATAGATAAGACTATGATGTTGCACGCTATTAGGAAAAGGATGCTGTATGCTATTTTACCTATTTTTTTATTAATGTTTAAATTTGCCTCTCAATTTTATAATTTCTAAAAATTACAATTTTTTTTATTTAAAATAAGAGTTAGCTGATTCTTTTGATTAGATTAAGAAAATTAAATAAATCAATTAATTATGATTAAATCTAAATCCTCAAAATAAATTCATATTATATGCTTCTCAATCTACTCAAATTAGTTAACTAGTTCTTTTATTAATTATAATTAACTAATTCATTTGACTTCCTTAATCTATCAAAAAAATTAACTAACTCTTATATTAAAAAATGGATGTAGTATATTTTAGTCTATCAGTATTTAGGGATGTTCATAAAGCTCGCGGCCCGGTATGCCCACTCGAGCCCGCGAAAAAAAGACCCTGCCCAGCCCGATAAATATAGGGTAGCGCTGGGCATCGGGCTGCAAAATGCAGCCCATGCTTTTTTTTGGGCTGGGCACCGGGCAGGGGGGTTGCCCTGCTCTGCCCTGCCCATGAGCACCCATTTTTTTATTTATTTTTATTTTTTCTCTAGATGCTATACTTGAAAAGGAGAATATGATAGTTATTGGTGACTAAAGGGTCATTTTAGAAATATAAGTAGTTAAGTACATAAGTTGTATCTTTTAATATTTATAACTATATTAATTTTTTTTAACTTCACTAATCATAATATGATTACATTATAAATTATAATTATTTATTTAATTTTTTTAGATATTTCATCATTGTCAACATTTGAAAAATTGATTTAAAGTTGTAATTATAAACTTCTTAGATTTCGATATTTTTTTTATATGTAATAAATTTTAAGATTTTAATTATTATCTTTTTGTTACCTTATTTTTAGTGGATTATAAATATTATTTAACTCTTGAAGATATATGAATATGATATTATTTTAGAAGTTTATAATTGCAGATTTTTTCCACAACATGAGCATGGCATCACAACTTGGGCATGCCCAGCCCGCCCATGCCCAGCCCAAAATGGTTAGGGCTTTTACCGGGTAGGGATGGGCATCGGGCTGTAAAATGCAGCCCATACTTTTTTCGGGCAGGGCACCGGGCAGGGGGTTATCCTGCCCAGCTCTACCCATGAACACTCCTATCAGTATTTATGAATTTCTTAGTTTTAGATGGGAGGGGTAAGTATGAATCGTGGCTTGTCAAGGATATACATATTAATTCAAGTTTAGAGGGTGATTTACATATAATCTAAATTTTAAGAAATTATTAACACAAGAATTAAAATTTAGGGGTTCATGGTTACTAACATATGATAATATGTTAGTAAAATAGTTTCTGGTAAAAAATATGTTAGTAAAATGATAGGAAAACTAATTATATATAGTGGGTTATTTTTTTTATAATAAGGTAAAATGATATTAATAAAGTAGGAATATTACAAAGTACCATTTATAACATCTTTGTTAGTAGGAAGAGGGAGGTTGGTCCTCTTTTGTTGATGCAAATAATTTTCAATGAATCATTCCCAGAAAGCAAGAGATCTTTTCTTAAGAGTAACCAATAAAGAGTTGCGTGAAAATATAGAAGAATAAAGGAGATTGAGCATCGTCTAAGTTTTTCCAATAAAAGTGCCTAAATAGAAGACCATTGTGACATAACAAAATGTGGCTGATTGTAGCTCGATTTTGGCGAAACTTATGTTGAACCATTGTCCATACTTGGAAATTTGAGCACAAGTGTGACATGACATTCACTACAAAAAAGGTGTTTTCTCGATTTTTTTATTATTATTTTGTAGAGGTTTTCACGCCGCGCTGACATTTTGTAGTAGTTTATTAAACCTTTATAAATTCATGCACTATAAATACTGTTGTAACGGTTCAGAAAAATCGCTACTTATAACAGTAAAAAAGCTACAATCATTTATAGCGGTTGTATGGATTTAGTAGCGGGCACACACATAACTACAAATGTGTTAATAAAAATAAGGTAAAAAATTTTGCTGATGTTATAAAACCGTTACAAAGTCGTTGATTGTTGGTGGGAAAGGAAAATATTCTCGATTGCCAAAATATTTGTAGCGGTTTATGAACTGCTAGTAACGTTAGGTGAGAAATAAAAAATTCACTATGGTGCCAAATTTTGTAGCGGTTATAACCGCTTTCATTTTTTTAATGATAATTATAATTATATATATAAATATATTAATTTTTAATAGTATGTATGTATATATATGTACATATCTCACTATTAGAAAAAAAATTTATAACGACGGTTAAAAGTATCCTTTTATAGAAGTTTAGGGAGCGTCGGGAATTCCACAGCCATTATAAGTGTACCTTTTAAAGCCATTAATTGCTTAATTTTTTTTCCTTTCTTCGGCCTACACTCACCATCAGCCACCTTGGATACACTCATCAAAAGTATTAGATCATATATGGAGAGAAGAAGTCAAATATCTGGTGAAGAAACTAAAGATCTATAAGATTATTCTATTAAAACTCTTCAAACTCTTTCCAATAATATCCATCTGCCAATAACCACTGTTAGCCACCATAGTCAGTGTAACATTCTAACTTTTATTCTTTTATTTAAACATAATTAAAATATTATTTATCAATAATTTAAAAATATTATCTAATTAAATTATTATGGTTTAGTATTTTTATTATTTTTAATAAAATATGATATCTAGATTATTCTACTATTATCTTTACTTAGAATTTTATGATTTGATTGTTATTATTAGTTAGGGATTTATTAGAATTTGTGTTCAGATTTAAATATGTATTTAATTTTTAAAAGTATAGTTTAAATTTCAAATTACTATATCTAATAGGATTTTAAAAAAGATAATAATAATATTAAAAAATAATAAAATTAGATTAGATGACTTACCCCAAGATACTCCTTTAAAACCGTAACAAGAAGATTCAAATTTTGTACAAAAGACCTTTTGCGGCATGTCATTGTCAACGAGTAATACTCATCATAAGTTAGAATGAAGATCAACACAAGGTTGTATCCACCATGAAATCTAAAATCCATGAGAAGTCCTATGTGAAAAGTAACGTACGAGTAGCTTTTCCTTTTCATGATTATTTCCTTAGGCCTAGAAGTAACTACTTTTTACTCGTTATATATATTAATATGATATTTGTGAGTGTTTTGATATATATAAATTTACTGATATTGATATGATTATATTGAGAAAACTTATTTGATTATTTTTATTGAAAATAATCTTGTGGGACTCACTGCTAGAAAATAGGCTTTTTAAACCGGTTAAGAATGAGCTTCTACACCTGACCTTGGTCCGGTGTAGAAATATCCCGTATAAAAAGTCTGATATTCTACGCCGGTTGTATACGATTAGTATAAAAAATTAAATTTTTTAAACCGGTTATTCCATACAATCGGTTCAAAAAGTAATGTAAAAATAAAAAATTCTAGAATAAAAAAACTCTAGGTTCAGATCAGAGAAGTTTCTAAACCAGTTTCCCCATTAAAGTACCAAAATTATTTCCTTCTTCATCACAAATTTGAAGGAGGAGGAGAGTGATGAAGAAGAATAGGTATATGTAAAACGCAAGCAGAGAAGAAAAACGAGGAAGAAAGAAAAAGCTAGAGAACCTATAAACGAAAGAAATGAAAACTCAGAGATATATACACAGAAATAAAAAAACCATAAACGTCGTCACCTAATTGAAGACATTACAAAAATATCATCACAATTCCTTCGGGTTACCTGCTCAAAATCAAACAGAAATATATTTAAATAGAATCCAGAAATGAATGAAATAAAAACCCAAATATATACACAGAAATAAAAACCTAAAAATGTTGTCACCTAATTGAAGACATCACAGAAACGCCATCACAATTCTTCTGACTTACCTAGTCAAAAGTGAATAGAAATATATTTAAACAAAACCCAGAAAGAAAGAAACAAAAAAATATACACTCACCATCGCAGATCTAGATCTTCTTCTTTGGTGAACTTTAAAGGCGAGAACGACAGATTTCAACAATAGAGAACCAAGAGCAAAGGTATGGGTCATCACATATCTAGATTTTCTTCTTCGATGAGCTTTAGATGGCGTGTTATGAAGGCGAAACTTCCTGTCACCATGTGTTCTTCATTGTTTGATTTTCACCATGGATGACGATGTGATTTGTGAAGATAGGAAAGTGCAAAAAACTAAGGCTTTTTATTAGATTTTTAATACCAAGGATATTCTACACCGGATGTCATTCCATCAAGTGTAGAATATTTTACCCTTATTTACAAAAATATCACCGCTCATTTCTTTTACACCAGTCATATGTACATCAGGTGTAAATATTTTACCCTTATTTACAAAAATACCACCGCTCATTTCTTTTACACCAGTCATATGTACATCAGGTATAAATATTTTACCTTTATTTATAAAAATCCCACTGGTCATTTTTTAAATTGTTTCTTCAATAACCAATTTAAAAATGAGACTTTAGAAAGTCTATTTTGTAGTATGACTTAAAGTTTAATTTATAAAATTTAAGTTGAGATTATAAACTTGTTATATCTTGATATTAAAATTTGGAGAAAGTTATTATCTTGAGAAAAATTTTATTGTGATACTTATTCGTATTATTTATTATAAAGCTATTGAGATTGTTATTAATATGATTATTTTAAGAATTATGTATTGGGGATGGGTGATGATAGAGTTGTATTTCTACCACGTGATATAGCCTACATTGGAGCTCGATAGTTGATTTTTGTCCCACCAATTTACTGAGGAGCTGCGACACCCCCACCTGTTTATCGAAGGAGAATGAACCCATGGTTCGGTAGGTGCTCTGTGGATTTAGCTTATCCATACCACTTGATCGGTTAGCTTTTTGAGTGATTAGTTACCACTAGCCCATGGATTCAGTTGGCAGAAATAAGGCGGTTCAGTTGGATTGATGGGAGGAATTTGAGTGGGTTATTCATTTGAATTTATGATAATATGTTATTTTATATATGTTATATTTTATGATTGGTCCCACTTGACACCTCATGAGTATATATTAGTACTCATAATGAATATAATTACTGATTACTGAGACGTTTGTCTCACCTATCTTTATTAATATTTTTTAGGTTATATTCTCATTTTATGACCTCAGGGAAAACTTCAGATACTTGAGTAGAGCTATATTAAGTGCATAACCTTCTCCTTTAAAAGTATGTGTAGAATATTTGTATATTGCCACAATAAATTTTATTTTACATACTTATATATCTTATTACTTTATTTATATTTTAAGAAAAGTCTTTTTATAACCACGGTAGAGTTCATTTAAATTTTAATTAAATTCTTTTATACTATGGTTAGCTCTCTTGAAATAAACTAAATTTATTTATAATATTATTTTTAAAATTATATTGGGTACAAAATAGATCTAAATAATTAATAATAGTTATATTTTAGGATGAGGATTTTACAGTCAGCCTCACTAAAAAGTTAAAGATCTGATAAAAAAATTGAATATATGGAGAAAAAGTTACAGATCTAGTGAAAATATTGAAGATCTAGAAAGCTTTTGCTATTAAAGCTCTTCAAGCTCATGATGTATTATAATTTATAAATAACAAATGAAGAATGATAATGGTTAGCTTTTGTTATATGCTTTATTACAGTTTATAAACAACAAATAATTAAAAAAGCAAGAAAAGTAAGCAAATAAAGAAATTAAATTAACTTATGACTTTCACGATGGAGATGATGGAGAACAACATTAACGACTGATATGAGCACTTAAATCTGGTATGGGGAAGAGAAACAAGACTATAGACGACTGTGAAAAATGAAACTGAAATTGGAGATTTTTAAACTTTTGTGGGGACTTTTTATGGCGTTTTTTAAAAAACCACAATTAAAATTCTCACATGATGACTTTTAACCGCGATGTTTATAAAACCGCCGTTAAAGATTTTTAAAACTAAACTTATTTACAAAAATATCATCGCCTTTTTTTCACAGTGCTTTCTCATATAATCGTCGTGAAGTAGTGACGTGATAAATTATTTTTCTAGTTGTGTGTAGATATATAGATAATTTATTAAATTTGATATATTAAATTTTTATTATGATAATTGAGTATATTATTTAGTTATACTATGTTATATAATTTGATATATTTTATTTGATAAGATATACTTAAGATTAGGGGTGTACATGGGCAGGGCTGGGCAGGGCAACCCCCTACCCAGTGCCCTACCCGAAAAAAGTATGGGCTGCATTTTGCAGCCCGATGCCCGACCCTACCCGGTAAAAGCCCTAACTATTTTGGGCTGGGCATGGGCGGGCTGGGCACGCCCAAATCATGATACTCTGCTCATATCGTGGGAAAAAATCTACAATTATGAACTTCTAAAATAATACCATATTCATATGTCTTCAAGAGTTAAATAATATCTATAATCCACTAAGAATAAAGTAATTAAAAGATAGTAATTAAAGTTTTGAAATCCATTGTATATAAAAAAAACCTTGAAGTTTAAGTAGTTTGCAATTGTAACTTTGTATAAATCTCTCTAAAATTGACGAAGATGAAGCATCTGGAAAAAAAATATGACGGTTAGCAAATTTTAAAAAAAATAAAGAAAGAAATCAATTTAGTTATAAATTTTAAAGTATGCAATTACCTACTTGACTACTCATATTTGTAAAATTATCCTTTAGTCACTAGTATCTATCATATTCGTTCTATGTGAAATAATGTAATCTACAAATTTTGATATATAAAAAGGTAACCAACTGGGCAGGGCCAAATGGGCAGGGCAACAACCCCTGCCCGATGCCCGGCCCTGCCCGAAATTGCCCATTTTTTATTGGGCCATTTTTTACTGGGCTGGACTGACATTTTTTGTGCGGGCTCGGGCGGGCTCATTGGGCCATGGGCATCTTGCACACCCCTACTTAAGATAGAGAAAGTATACAAATTAATATTAGATAGCTAGAAAGTTATGGAAGTAGATGAAGAAAGGTGTAGAAAAAAGTTGAAAAGTGAAGAAAGTGTATAAAATAGAATATATAATTGATTTAAAAAATCCACCAATTTTTGTTAGAAGGACCTAAAAGAAAAGAATACATATATTAATAAAGAATAAATATAGAAACCCAAAATAAAAATAAGCTTATAAATCTAAATCATGTTACCATCATGTGAAGAAATAATTAAATAAAGAAAAGAAGGAAAAAATGAAGGAGGAAGAAGAGAAGAAGGAACAAGAGTAAGAATGGGAGGATGAGAGGTATTTATAGTCGCTAGGGGTGGTTTTGCAGTACTTTTATGATTTCTATAGTGGTTGTTCATAATTTTGTAACGGTTTGCTCTCTGACATTTGTAGCGTTATGGTAACCACTACAAATGTATGTTTCATTATTTAAAAAAAAAATAATTTTATTTGTAATTATTTTTGTACAATAAAAATGTTTACAATAGTGATTTGTAAAGGTAATTAGTCATTCAAAGCGTTGTAAAAGTCATTCATCATTGTCATCCCTGCCTAAAAAGAAATTATGATAACAAATTATCATAGGCATTTCTCACGTTATAGGTAAATTCAGATTTCAAATTTAGACAATTATATCGGTTTAGAACTGCTACAAATGGGCGACAATGAGTTTGGACTGGGAGGAAAATTTGATTTTCAAAATTATACCTTTGTAGCGGTTATAACCGTTACAAAATTTGTCATAGGCGTTTGGAGGGAAATTCATATTTTAAATTTGGATAATTATAGCCATTTAGAATTGCTACAAATGTGGGACGTTGAATTTGGACTGTGAGGGAAATTTGAATTTTAAAATTGTACCTTTGTAACAGTTTAGAACTGCTACAAAAAGTTGTCACAGGCAAGGGAAATCCGAATTTTAAATTTGGACAATTGTAGCGGTTTATAACTAATAGAGTTAGACAAAGATTAAAAATTGTAATAAATAAACAAATTAAAATTTATAATACAAGATTCATAATATCCAAATCAAAATTATGAAATAAACTATAACTTTTAACAAAATCTAAACAATAAATACAAAAATAAACTCGATGATGAACATGATCATGCACATCTTCATTGAGATCTAGGAGTGTTTAGTCCTATTGAGCTTACAAGGGTGGTGGCGGGGACGACGGCAGGGGCGATGGGACTCGTATCACAATAAGCAGTAGGCAAATCTTAAGCACTGTCGGAGAAGTAGGGTGCCTAGAATTTGCGTGAAGGCGTCATGAAGGAGGGCCTGCGTGGTCTCCCTAAATGCGTCAAATTTACTCTGCAATTAAGTAAATTAAATGTTTATTTTTAATAGCTATATTAAATCAAATTATTCATTCATTTAAATAACCGGTGTAGATTTAAAATTAATTACCTTTATCAACTCCCAAGCTTTGTCCTTAATCGGTGCTCTGATCTCCTATCAATTCTTCTTACAGATGGGGAAACCCACTCTTTTGCATTTGACCGCATGTATTTGTTGTACAACTGGCCCCTTGTTGGATCGGCTGGTTCATACGATTCACCGGCACAATCACAAGCCCCCTCGTCATCATGGAGACATTTATAACTATCATCCTGGTGGTGGACATGTTCCCCTGATCGTTTACAAAATGTAATTTAAAAATAAATTATATTAATAAAAATGATATCAAAT
The DNA here is from genome assembly GCA_037074615.1 of Leucaena leucocephala. Taxonomy (NCBI): domain Eukaryota; kingdom Viridiplantae; phylum Streptophyta; class Magnoliopsida; order Fabales; family Fabaceae; genus Leucaena; species Leucaena leucocephala. The sequence goes on along the minus strand of CM073555.1, from coordinate 16,270,507 downwards.
TTTAGTTATAAATTAAATAATTTCTTACCCACGACTTCTACCAACTGCCCTGTTTGCTGCCTTTCACGACCAAGCCACTCATTTGCTTGGCCACTGGACTCCTCTTGATCATCCCCACCCTTCTCGCCTCCCCGGCCTGCTCCCTCGCCTCACTTGTCTGCATCATGCAGGAAGGAATGCTCTCCAATCTGAGGAGCTCCTTCATCAATTAGAGACAAAAGCATTGCCTTGCTGATCTGTAACTCCTCATAATCCTCAACACTGATTCCATGCTAGGATCCCTATCACCACCACTCTGGCTAGGTCTATACAAATCAATCGGATCCTTCCCTGCTCGACGACTCATCCTAATAAAAATCACAAATACAATGCCATACTTTATTAATTATAAATAAAAAAAATTACATCACAAAATATTAAATAAAATTACAAATGTACAATACAAGATTTTATTAAATCTAAATAAAGAAGTCCTAATCCACATTACTAATCAATCAAACTAGTTATATTAACTAATTTCTAATCAAAATAATCAATATATAAATAAAGTACAATTTATTAAAAATAAATTCATAATCCATAAATCAAAATAAATTAAATTAAATCCAAATATTAAAAGTCATTCCTAATCATATTCCTTATTAAAAAAGTAAAAATAACTAACTAAAATATTAAAAACATTCCTAATCAAAGTGGGATTCCTAATTCACATAACCATGTAAACTTCGCAAAATAAACGGTTATATTAACTCTAAATAAAATTTCTAATGAAAATATAACTAAATTAAATAAATTACTCAAGTTTTTAAATAAATAATTCATAAATAAACTAAATAAATAAAATTTCTATTCGTACATTAAAAGTGGACTGTGATATGGATCTATGTCCCAACTAAGATTTCTGATAATAATCTGGCAGAGCTTCTCTACTCACGCCAGACGATGCCAAATTGACTCCATATTTGTAGCGGTTTAAACTGTTACAAATGTCATCACAAAAGTTTGTGATATTAGGTACTAACTTGGCTCCATATTTGTACAAATGTCCGCACAAAAGTTTTATTTGTAGCCGTTTTAATCGTTACAAATGTCACAATTGGCACTGTTCACTATTAAAGGGCTGCAAAATTCTAGTGGTCTAGATCCATACTGCTATAGCTCTCAATATTTTTTGTAGTGATATGGTTTAGAGACTTTGGTTTGACAAATGGGAGATAGGAAAAAGCAAGTGAAGAGAAATTTATTAGGACTGTGATTTCCTTGACTACTCTTTTGGCTGAGATATCAATCCTTAGTGCAATGCAATGTTTCACTTTTGCCAAAGTGTACTTACCATGCAAAAGGTACATCATGTCCATCTTTGTGCAAATTGAAAAGGGTCGTTTTGAGCCAAGATTTAAAGATTTAAATGAAGAAAAATCTAGGGTTTTAAGGTGAATTGAAAAACACCCAAACCAAATAGATCTAGCATATGGACAAGAGATGAATAGATGGTCCATGGTTTTTTTCAGTATTACAGTCAAAAAGATAAAGGCCTTCCACATTAAGATGATGAGTTTTGAGAATATCAGCAGAAGGTATGGCCGAATGAAGAAGCTTCCAAACAAAGAGTAAATATTTGTAAGGTATGAGATGGCCCACAAAAACTTCCAGAAACAATCATACCTTGGGGGATTAGATGAATTGAGAAACACCAACTGACACTTGTATAAAAAAAAAAAAACACCAACTGACACCTTCCTTAACTATGTAAACACCAAGTGAATTGTTTGCCCAGACCAAATGATGTTGGCCTTGAAAAATGAGAAGATGAGTGTTAGTAATTTGATTATCAATAAAACGAGGGTAAATTTGGTGAATGAGGCTAGAGTTCTATTGAACCATAGTTCCAAGATATGGGGAATGTAGTATGAGATTCATTATTGTCTTTAAATGGTTGAACTGAGCGGAGTCTCTTTCATCGACCACCAGAGGTGGTGGTTGAGAGGAATGGAAGAATCAATACCGATTTTTCATATCATATTGCTAATAATCAAGTTAGCACACTCAGAAATCCCTTTCCATATATAGTAGGTTATTTATACAAAGTGAAAATTTGAGGTCCGCAAATTTAGGAGAATTCATTCATTGTCAAATTAAATTGACATATTTTGAATTCTTCTGAAATTATATAGATGTTCTTAATTTAAAAAATTATTACAAACCTTTATGAATTCTACCAAAATCACACAAATGTCATCTCTATTTTCAAAATTTAAATAAATATTTTTTTTCCAGAAAATTTACATAAATCTATCTCGTGAAAATTAAGTTTTTCCCTGAACACACGAATCACGCTTGAAATTCAAAATAAAAAGAATATGTAGGTAATGTTAAACATTATGATACATTTGGTTTATTGTTCTATTTTTAGATTTAGCAACAGATTTATGTAAAATTTGAAAAGACAAAGAAGGCTGGTGTAATTTTTTTTTTAAAAAAAATCAAGGAGTGTTTATAATTTATTTTATATTTTTAAAAAGTAGATAATATTTCCAAAAAATAAATAAATTTAATAAAATTAAAAAAGGCAATTTTTTAACTAATAGTGATATTATAGAGTCCAGGAAATGAGAATTGATCCAAGCCAGATCCAACCACCTTTCATTCTTTTTTTTTTAAAAAAAGAAGAATTTAGATTAGATGAGTTAGATTCTAAGATGCCACCTGATTAGGATGCGTCTCCATATTTAAAGAGAACTTATAAATATACTTAGATTATAGATTATTTATTAACAAGATCTTCATATTGGTAATAGCATTTGAACATATGATGTTATAGGTTAAACGCTAAATTCTTACTAATTAGACTGACTTTGTTAGCTCCAACCTCCTTTATCTATTACTCCTTCTTATCCATTTTATAAGACATTTATAATTAATTCACACTTATAAATAAAATCAGTTAAAAATATTAAATTTATCATAAACTTTAAATAATTTTTATTATTACTTTTATTAACTATATTAAACTCCAACATCATATTAACTTTTACTCTCTTTCAATACTCTTACTGAATATGGGCATATATAAAAATATATCTAATAGTCATTGAAACTATCAAAATATCATATAAAAAGGACCAATAATACTTTGCAGAAGATATCTTATAAAATGTACAGTAGGGAGCATGTCTTAATTAAACTCTTTTTTTATTAAAATATATTTTATTAACACAAATATATTTAGTAACATTTTCAGTATATCTTACAAAATAGAGTAGTATTTCCCATATATATATATGTATTCAACTTTCAATTTGACATATCATTGTATTGTAAAGAATATTTTTGACAACAATATTGACAAATTGGATTTGGAATATTTTGTATGTAATTAAATTGAGCCGAAAACAGAAAGTATAGGTGGATGGATGATAGCCAAGTAAGAAAGTTGGTGTATTTAAAAAAAATCAAGGAGTGTTTATAATTTATTTTATATTTTTAAGCAATATATAATATTTCAAAAAAAATCAAATAACTTTATTAAAATACAAAATTAAGCAATTTTTTTAGCTAATGAGTCAGGTATATATATTACAGAGTCCAAGAAATGATATTCCAACCTCCTTTATTGTTTTTCTTATTAAAAAAGAGTTTAGATGAGTTAAATCCTAAGAGCCACCAAAGTTAAAATATAATTTTAAATTTAAAAAATATTTATAAAAATATTTATATATCGTCTATCAATAAAATCTTTAATAAGATTTTGAACCTACAATCTTAAGTATTAGGGTTAAATCCTAATCAGTTGAACCAATGTTTGTTAGCTTCAACTACTTTTATCTATTATATCTTATTAACATAAATATTATTTAGTAATGTTTTCAATATTTCTTATAAAAATGGAGCAATATTCTATTTATATAACTTTTTAACTTTCAACTTGACATATCATTGTATTGAAAAGAATACTTTTGACAATAATATTAACAAATTGGACTAATTAAAAAAATAAAGATGATTGCAATTAAATTGAGTCAAAAACAGAATATATGGGTTGATGGATAATAGGGAAGTAATAAATATTGTAGATCTCAAATATAAAAACCTTGTAAATAGCACAAAGACAAGCAAGCGTGTTTCTCTCTGTAATTGTGACACACAAGCTTACACACTAGACGGGCTTCCTCTGGTGGGTTAGGTAACCTTTGACCGGCGGCGCCACCACCTTAATGGCGGAGATGAAAAAGTCTCTCACCCTCTCACCCTCCTACCACTTGTCCCCTCTTCACTCTCTCATCCACAAAATCAACCTATCACTCACCCTCTCCACTAAAAACTAGGACTTTCCTCTCTCCATTTCCCCCCTATATTCAACCCCTCACATCACGTACAACACAACTCTCACTCTCTTCCTTCACAACATTCACAAACACAACACACACACACCATCCGTTTTCTTCTCCTTTTCTGGTTCTCCCAATTCTATATTGTGTATGGCCCTTATGGTCGGTGATAAACGATCTAATAACTTGAGGCACTTCTGCAAAATCTGCAAGAAAGGGTTCGGGTGTGGGAGAGCTTTGGGGGGCCACATGAGGGCGCATGGCCTCAGAGACGACGGCGGCGGGATGGACGACGACGACGACGCGGCCAGCGACTGGGACGGTGGTGGGGATGTTAATGTTCCTCCGTCCAGTAAAAAAATGTACGCGTTGAGGACGAATCCTAATCGTTTAAAGAATAGGATTTGTGAGAATTGTGGTAAAGAGTTGTTGTCTTGGAAGTCCTTCCTTGAACATGGTATTGGTAAGTGCGTTTACGATGATGCTGACGAGTCGTTTGTCTCGTCGAACGGCAACGATATGTCGGGTGGTGGTGGTGGTGATGGTCGGAGAGGTTGTGGTAATTCGTCTAAGAGGAAGAGGTCTTCTGGAACCAATAAAGCGGGAAGCTTCAATAATAATAATAATAACAACACTAATTGCTCATCATCCAATGAAGAGGAAGACCTCGGCGCCGCTAACTGTTTGATGATGCTGTCAAACGCCACCGTGGAGGCCGATGAATCGTCTGCGTTGGCGATGAGCAAAGACGAAGAGAGAAGAAGAGACCCTAATTTGAGCTTCATGGTTCCAAAGTCACAACATGTCCCTTCAGACCATCATCATAACAAAGCCAAAGAGGTAGGCAACAACAGCAATAATAATAATAAGGGTTTGTTTGAATGCAAAGCATGCAAGAAAGTTTTCAATTCGCATCAAGCTTTGGGTGGTCACAGAGCCAGCCACAAAAAAGTCAAAGGTTGCTTCGCTGCTCGTCTCGACAACCTCGACGACACCGGCGCCGATGATGACGTCATCACCCACGAAGATCAATTCTTCCCAACGAACAACAAATCCAACACCCTTCACTTCGATCATCATGGATCTAACAAAAACAATAATAATACCTCATCGTCCTCTAACAGGAAATCGAAAGTCCACGAATGCTCGATATGTCACCGGGTTTTCTCGTCAGGACAAGCTCTTGGAGGACACAAGAGGTGTCATTGGATTACATCGAACGCACCCGACACTACGGCGTTGGCTAGGTTTCAGCAATTTCAAGAACAAATAGAACAACACATGAAAAGTAACGAAGTTGTTGTACCCAATAAGTTCAACGTCGTCGACTCTGACCCAATCGATCTTAAGCTCGATCTCAACCTCCCAGTTACATCGCCGGATTCCGGCCACCGCCGCAACACTAGTCAAAGCCATCAAATGGACAACGACAACAATGGCGAAGAATGCAAGAACAACAGCAACAAAAACATTAACATTAGCAATGGTTCGACGATACAAAACATCGTCGTCGTGGAAGACGACGAAGCTGACAGTAAGGTGAAGTTAGCAAAACTCAGTGAACTAAAGGACATGACCGGAGAAGGGAGTTCTTCGGCATGGTTACAGGTGGGAATCGGTTCTTCGACAACAACTGATGACGTGGGAACTGACCCATAAATTTTAAAATATATATAGATTTTTGCAAAACCATACAAAAAATCGATAAATTGTTGTGGTTTTCACTTTTTTTTTTTTTTTTGTTAAACAAAAGGAAATACAACCCAGAAAAGGTAAATAGTTATAGGGAGTACAGTTACAGAGACATACACACACATACTTATCAAGATTCTGATGATACACACTACTGTTGTTATACACTGTTCAGGTCTATCATACCTTCTTTAGTTTGTCTTCATTATTGGCATTAATTACCTTCATTGAAGTACCATATATATATAAGTGTATACATATATATCACCCAATTACAATGTTACAAAAATATGTATTATTATAGAAATCTCTCATGTCTGGCTAAACTTGAGCTTTTGAAGACATTTTAGCTAGCACGAGAGGTTTCTTTGATATATATGGAGCATTTTATTAAATCCAATATGATTATTATTGTGGTTATATGATCTTAATCTTGGCTTTCACTTTAAGCTTTCAAATCTTATTAGGCTTTTAAATAAAAGAGTTCTTAACATAATCATTTGGGTATATATATGATAAAAGACCCATCCTTTTTTTTTTGCGACAAAAGAGTCATCAATAATGCATAATTTTTATTTAAAAATATTTATCTACATCACCAATTAGGTGATCTATACTAGTTAAGCTTGTGTTAACATTTTATTTTATGAGTTCTAATACAGAAACGTTACTGTTATCCCTGTTGTAGTTATTGCGTGGGTGTGAATCCAACTGCATATATATATATATATATATATATATATATACTCCTCATGTCTTTAATATGAAAGATATATTTACCTATATATATATACTCCTCCTGTCTTTAATATAAAAAGATATATTTATCTAATTAAGTTAGATTAAAAAAGTTAGTTAAGTATGACATATTTGGTCTAAAACATCTTAATCTTTCTCCTCTTATTTACTTGATTATTGTTGAAGGAGTATTAATACGGGTAATTTAAAAAATTAATAAATATAAAAAATATATATTATATTTAGAACAAAAATAAATTCTCTTAATTAATTTTTATATTAAATATTGAAGGAGTATTAATTAATGATCTTGGGTTAAGTAGAGGAGTGGGTTCAAGCTAACAACAATGGGCCAACGCAGGCAAATGTAGTTGTGCTGGCGACCGAAGGTTTAACTGTCATTAAGATAATTAGGTACTTAAGTTTATATCTGAGGATAATAGATAGAGCGTCTTACCTGATATTAGTATCGACTAAGAAAAAAAGAAATTTCGTCTTGCCCTTAGTTCATGAGCCCAACTTTTTTCTACAAATTTTTATACCAACAAAAATGAAAAGACACTTGAGACCTTGCATATTCTGAACATTGAAACTTTTACTGCCGGTCATTATTCCTTTATCGATTTGTGCTATTACCCAACGTTCAGAAAGGCCAGTACTTAACCAACATCATTTCCAACGTTCAAAACTGTCTTCATTAGCTTGGGAATTAGGGAATTTTAGGCAGTTAATGTGATATGCTCTTCTAGCAAAAACTGTAAGGAGGCTGTTACATTGTCCAGATGAACTGTAGGTGAAGGTGCTAAAAGGCGTATATTTTCCAAATACATATTCTGGATGGATGACTTGCGCAAAATTAGGGTTTATTTGATGCGAAAGATTTAGAGGGAATAAAAAACTTTTCTGAGTTAAATTTAAAAAAACCGAAGAAATGGGGTTATAAAATTTTAATAAAAATAAAATATAAGATAAAGAAGTAAGAAAATTTAATTAAAAAATTTTAACCCAATTTTTTTAATTTTATAAATCAAACTCAAATTTTCCCTCTGCTCCCCTACACCCCAAATCCCTCGTACCAAAAGCCCCTAATTAAGATCTGTCATTTCATTTGGAGGTGAAAATTAATTGTGTAACATGACAGCAAATCCTAGATTGATGTGAACTGTGGAAACATCATCACCCCCCTTTGGCTCGGATTTTGGAGGATGATGTCAAGGTAGGGATACACATCTGCATATGAAGCTGATCGAGAGGATTGGAATTGGCTAACAAAGTCTTGTCTGGTTGGGGAGTAAGTAGTCAAGTTGTTTTGTCGTTCCAAAAGTCTCTTATTTAGAATGTTATAATAATTCCCCTACGAATAGACCTTTATCTGATGCCTGTAAAAGCTAGGTATATATATCATGATTCCTTCACTTATGGTCGTCTATGCTGCAATCAAACCTTGAATTGAATCTAATCTCACAGATTGAAGTATGTAAATTAACATCCAAGTCCAAACTCCAGTTATTAATAACTATGATATGTATCACATAATTGTGCCAAATGCTTGCTGACAATGATGGTAAATACATTAGAACTGATCCATGAGGGGTTTTATTACCTAATTATTTGCTGACCCTTCACCTGCATGGTCCCTAAAGACATCATTGCATTGAAATGCTACCCAACTTAATTTGATAAAAGATCTTACAAGGCAATACAATACCACACTGAGTCGGGCAACTTAAAAAGGCAGATTAAAATAAAGCCCAAATGGTTACGTAACTAAAAGCAACACTGCAACACATCATGAATCTCAACACAATCACATAAATAAACACCCAAAAGAAATTTCAAATGTTGCTTACGACACTTGGAGTTTGAATCCTAGAGCTAAACGGTGATGTCTTATTGTACTTTCTTAGATTTATAAAAGAGGTGAAGTACGCCAGGATTCGAACCTGCACAGAGCCGATCCACTTGATTTGATATATTTTTATCATTTTCTATTAAGATAAATAAAATAGACTTACCACATTGGGCGAAAATTAAAAGAATTGGGTTTACGCGTTTAGCAAACTCCTATGATCTGTTTAATTTAGAATTTTTTTTTTTGGTTACAAGTTTAATTTAGAAAACTAAAGCAAAAGATATCTGTTTAAAAAAAAAGTTGGTCCCGACAACAAAATATAGAGCCCAATATCAAGATTTTGTTTTTCTATATTAGGAGTATTTAAACAATAAACCTATATGTTAATTTTGTCCTTTAACTTTTATTTAGATATATGCTTTGTTCCGTGCTTTCTTTAGTTTTTAGAGTGAAAGTTCAATTTTGGAACTGTGGTTTTTGCATTGGGACTGAATTTTTTTTATGGCAAACAAAACCTATATTCGCTCGTGTTTTGAAAATCGGACCAAATGATATGATCAAGAATACTCACCAAGCATCTCAAAGGCTTGATTAACTATGGTTGAACTAGGTTGAACCGGCTATAGACTCGAGAACTGCTAATAAACCGGAATCGAACCTTGTTTTTTTTTTTTGCTTTCTTGTTGTTGTGTTATATTAGGTTTAAGAGAAGGAATATATTGGGTTAAAAGTTTAAAATTATTTTTTCTTATTCTTTCATCTTACCTCTTTTTATTAAAATTTTATAACTCTACTTTTTCAATTTTTTAAAATCCAACTAAGAGAACTTTCCCTCCCCTTCCTTCCAAAATATTTATTCTATTAAACATATTTATTTTAAAATCCAGCACCTTAGGAAAGATTACCATCACATTCGATTTGTGAAATATTTTTTTTTCTGTTAAACATATGTATCATTCTATTAGAGATATTATATTCGAGATAATATTTGACACTAAATATGGACATTTTTTCTAGTGAAAATTTAAACATTGATTTATTATGTTATGAGAATTTAGTCATTTCCACTAGATTTAACCTCTTTGATAAAAAGTAATAAGAGAGGCTGACAAAGCATATGGACCATACATACATACATATATATACATATATATATATATATATATACATATATACATATATATATACATACATATATATATACATATATATATACATATACATATACATATACATATACATATACATATACATATACATATATATATACATATACATATATATATACATATACATATATATATACATATACATATACATATACATATATATATATATATATATATATATATATATATATATGTTTTTCGTTGTTTTCTTTCCCTTTTGGGTCACAAGTTTTCATCCTCTAGATTCTGGTCCCGTAAGGGAAGGGTAGCTTCCGTTAATTGGGCCTTTAGTTCTTCATACTCAGCACATCTAAACCTTTCATATCCACAAAATCCCCATGAAAAAAATCAATGTGAATTCTCTATACTATTAACAGAAGGTCCGAGTGATAAGCGACTCAGTATCACTTAAGCTAAATCTTGAGTTTGAGCTTTGGCGTACACAAAAAATTTTCGTTGGGAGACTTACCCACTATAGCCAGGTGCGCGATGCGGGTCGGATCCGGATGTAGTCGGGGCAAAGCTCTAGTAAATTGGGTGGGCAAAAAAAAAACCTATGCCTTGTATAAAAAAACAGAACCTATGCCAATCAGAGTTGGCATATATGATAAAAAATGTGCTCATATTCTATTAGAATATGAGTTCGATTTCTACTGCCATTATGAGAGCTCCTTTGGTAGGCGATTTCTTAAGTCCCCTGTAAACACTTTCTGAGCCCTAGGGCTGTACCCTAACCTTAGTGGAAAACCGATACCGAACCTACCTAAATTCTTTTGTATAAAAAAATAGATCCTATTATTGGGTATCTAGTTTTAAAATTCGGGTCTACATAAGTGTCTACTCTAAGAATCAAACTAAAAATTTAAAAAGATCTAACAAAACCTTAAAGTATTAAATTAACTCTATAGTCATCCCAATATTTGTTACGTAAAGCAAGTTTTTTTTTATGCAATACGTAAAGCAAGTTAGTCAAGCGAGTTTTTCTTTTGTCTTCTATCTTAAAATACTACCAAGAAAAAAAGCTTTTTTCCCGCTAAATTTGTTCTATCTTAAAATACAAAACTGCTAGAAATATTCCCGAGACCTTTATAAATACTACCTTACCTCTCATTCATTCACTTTCACATTTTTTTCTTACATCTCCTCTCCTTCATCTTTTTCCTTAAAATTTCTTATTCTCTTTTTCTCCTTCTCTTTTGTTCTTTATATGGTAAGAATTTATTTATTTTATTTATCTTTATTTATAGTTTACTAACATACTTATATTTCTTGTTCAATTTTTCTTTCTTCATGTCAACCAATCCAACCACTTCTTCAACTTATGAATTGAAGTTCAACACTACAAACTATCACATCTCTAATTCTTGTATCTCTAACTCAATTACCTTAACAAATTAATTTAAATTCATATGATACAATCATAATTTAATTACTTATTATTTATCACAATATATTTTTTATACAACACGTAGTACATTGCTAATTATATATATATCAACATAATCATTTAGTATAATCTATTTAATGGTTTCCTAATTAATAATATCATATTTTATAATAATAAAAAAAAAATTATTTTTTCCCTTAGAATGAACTTTCTAGCGATTCATTTATAGCAGTTCCCAATCGCTAGAAATTATGGCGCCATCCTGAAAATTTTGTTTCCCACCAACCATCAAGAACTTTCTAGCGGTTCATAAAACAGCTAAAAATATTCCCAAATGTAAATATTTTCTAACGATTCTCAACCGCTCATGTCACATCTGTGATAGCGTTTTACTGAACCGCTAAAAATGTTTGAACGTTTTGACTAATATGCGTAGCGGTTGCCTAGAACCGCTAGAAACTATTTTCTAATACCTGATTTTCTAGTGGTTTTGCCATAAAATAACCGCTACAAAATACTTATTATTTTGTAGTGAAAATATGTTTTGGAGGTTAATTTTATTTTACCAAACAAGCTTTTGCATGTTTTAGTTGTTAGATATAATTTTTAGAATAATTATTCAAACATATTTTCTTATTGTTTTGTTCTAAAAAATTGTTCTAGAAAATAAAAGCTTACAAACAATAAAACAAAAATAGTTATTGAATTAATTTGAGTAGATTAAAGAAGTAAGATCAATTAGTTAATTATAACAATATGAACTGATCCCTCTAACATACCTCGGTGAAATTATTAGATTATTATATATTAATTTATAAGTTAGGTAAATTAATTTGAAAAAAAAATAATAAATATAAGAGATAAATTAGATTGAGATCTTATATTTAGGATGAAAATCAATTCTCTAACTAGCTTCTTTATTTAGTATTAGATGAGTATTTTTATCGAATGTGCATTTTTTAACATTATGCATTTGTAAAATATCTCCAAATGAAAAGAAAGAGAAAAAAATAATGAAGAAGAAATTAATTTTACATACATTTTTATCACTTGTGTTACTCTTAAAAATGAGAGATCAATTATCATCACAATAAAAAATCCTGTGCCACCAAAATTGAACATTCAACGGAGTGCTAAGTTCAGCATAAACACAACTCAATCTCAGTCCAACTTTTGCCACTGATAACTTCTCTTTATGTTGCAACCGGGCAGCAATAGCAACCGGACTGCAAAAATTGCTGCTGAAGAACTGTTTCTTCTACAGTGAAAATAGTTGCCAAAGAATGGTAATAATAAGACAAACAGGCCTTGGTTCTAATGGAAGGTTTTGTAGCTGCTTAAGCACAAGATTTTGAATTTAAGTTTGTCTAAATATAAAAAATATTTTTGGGAGGGTTACCTGTTATAATAAATTATTATTTAATTATTATATTTATTTATTAGGTATTTTGTTGTAACTATTAAGCTTATAAATATACAGGCTTTGTAATTGCTTCTGACAAAATTGAATAATATTCATTTTAGGTTAGCCCTTTATCTATTTTAGAGTAGCCTTCTTATCATGGTGTCAGAGCACGTGGTTGTGCTCCTGGTCCAATAATCAAGAAAAAAGGCTCGAAATACACAGAGTGCAAATCAAGAAACAGCTACAAAGATAAAATCTAAGTCTCATCCCTCAGTGTAAAGTCAAGAAATGTACAGCCTAACCGGTGTTCCCTCAAAGTTAGAACCAAGAAACATCTAGAAAACACCCAGCCTGGGTCACCGAAGCGAAAGGGGGAAAAACACGTCTTCCTTCATTTCTGCTACGATCTCCATTAACAAGATAGATCCAGAATACTCCATCTTTGATCGGACAGAGAAATTCCCTTTGTCGACTCGCAGCTAAAATTTCTGCATCGTCGCACTCGATCGCTCATCTTGGTCATCGATTTGCCTTAATTCTTCCTTGATCTCTTGCTTCCATTGTGATTTTTGCTATGGCTTACAAGTCTCCGTCTGACTCAAAGCTTTTTGGACTTGACTTTAATCACCCTTTGTATCTTCATCCAGCTGACACTCAGGCCATGACCTTGGTTCCTCAACTTCTGCTCGGATGCCAGAACTACCCAATCTGGAGCCGAGCCATCAAGTTTGCTCTCCATGCCAAGAACAAGCTAGGGTTCATCGACAACACCTGTACCCGAATGGCACAAGAGGAGCAGCTCCGAGAACAGTGGGATCGTTGCAACTCGGTGGTTCTTTCTTGGCTCATAAACTCTTTTGACAAAGAGATAGCAAATGGTATTGTTTTCTCTCATAACTCTCATCTGGTTTGGCTTGACTTAAAAGAACGTTTTGACAAAAGAGACAGTGTAAAGATTTTTTCTCTTCATCAAGCCATTAATTTTCTTAATCAAGGACGTATGTCAGTGTCTGCCTACTATACTAAGCTAAAGGAGTTATGGGACTAGTACTCAGTAATAGTCCCTCTTCCCGACTGTCAATGTGACACTGCTAAGGAGTATATAAGAATTTTCCAAGAGCAACGCATTTTTCAGTTTATGGTTGGCCTAAATGAGTCCTACCAGCAAGTAAGGAGTAAGATACTCCTCATGCTCCCGTTGCCTTCTCCCAATCAGGCCTGTTCTTTTGTTCTCCAAGAAGAATCCCAACGGCTCCTCAGTCATCCTTCTGTTGCTCCTGCATATGATAGCAATATCTTGGCTACCAACGCTATAAGGGGAGGTCGAGGTGGCAGAGGAAGATATCAAGATGTTATCTGCTCGCACTGTAATAAATGAGGATATCAAAGGGAAAATTGCTACTATCTGATTGGTTTTCCCCTAAATTTTAAGAAGAAACAGGATGACCAAACAAATCAAGCTTCTATTGATGACCATGTTAAGGTGGCACGAGTTCATCAGGCTCATCAGGACGCTCCACTGCAGCATGCTATGTTCACTATTGATCAGTATAAGAAGATACTTGAGATGCTGCAACGTGAAGCTAACCGTAATGAGGTTGATGTGAGCATCCAGGCAGCTACCCCAGGTATGTATTCTTCCCTTTTGTCTACTGATTGGATATTAGATTTAGGAGCTAGTTATGTTTGACTCGTACATTCTGCATAAACGACCAACTAAAATGGTTAAAATTTCTAATGAACAGAAGATACGAGTTACACATATAGGAACAATAAATATTTATATGAGATAACTCTTCAGAATGTTTTATATGCTAAAGGGTTTTGCTATAATTTGATTTCAGTAAGCTAGTTAGCCCTCGACAATCAGTGTGTTGCCGCCTTTTGGCCTAATCTATATGTTTTGTGGGACATGGTAAATGGAATGATCAGGGGGATTGGTAAACTTTCGGGAGGGCTATACTTACTTACCCCACATGATAGAAGAATAAATTATGTTTTCATGAATGTATCTCATAATAAAAGTCTTGATAAGATTAGTCTTTGAATTATAGGATGGGACATGCTCCTCTAGATAGAATTAGACGTATTCCTTATGTACAATCTGACTTGGATAAATGTCCCAAATATGATATTCATGATAGAAATAACAATGTGAGATATGCATTCAAACTAAACAACCAAGATTGTCATTTCCTATTAGTTCTTCACAATCTTCATTTTGTTTCCAATTACTTCATATGGATGTTTGGGGATCATATAGGACCCCAACACATCAAGGCTTCCGCTATTTTCTGACTATTGTGGATGATTTCTCTAGACATACTTAGATTTTCTTGATGTCTTTAAAATCTAAGTCTATAAGATGCATGAAAATCTTTATCGCCTTTGTTGAAAATCAATTTTATGCTAAAATCAAAGTAATCAGAACTGACAATGGTACTGAGTTTATGAATTAGGAAGTTAAAAGTTTCCTTCATAGCAAAGGTATAACCTATCAAAGATCATGTCCTTTCACACCCCAACAAAATGGAGTTGTTGAAAGAAAGCATAGATACTTGCTTGATGTTTGTAGATCGCTTATGTTTCATGCTAATCAACCTATTAAATTCTGGGGTGAAGCTATAAGAACTTCAGCCTATTTGATAAATAGAACCCCTTCAAAGGTTTTAAAACATAAGACACCTTATGAAATTCTTTATAATAGAACTCCTGATTTATATCATTTAAAAGTTTTTGGTTGCCTCGCCTATGCAAAAAGATTACATAATCCTGATAAATTCCAAGCTAAAGCTTATACATGTATTTTCCTTGGCTATCCAACAGTTAAAAAAGGATATTTGTTGTATGATGTGAGTAACAAATCTTAATAGTGCATAGGGATGTTATTTTCTTTGAAACAAGGTTTCCTTTTTAGGATATGATCAAACAGGATTCAGGGGGAGTTCTTAGAAGACTTATAGACCCATTCTTAATTGATGATGGGGGCGTACGACATCAACCTCCTTCCTTTGAATTTTTTAGAAATAATATTCCCAGACTCAATGACTAACACCAACAAGAAGAGGAATTGGTCCAGCAACCAGAATTGTAGCCCATCCAGAAACAACATTTTGTCCCACCAAATGATCAGGTTTTGTCCTGGCCTTCTCGAGAAAGGCGACCTCCTTCGTGGACAAAAGATTACATATGTGAGAAATCTTCTTTCCCTAATTCTTTTACTACTATGTTTCTAGAATCAGATCTAATTAATAATATTGCCTTGACTAAATCTGTTATTTTGAGTGGTTTATCCTTCTCATATAAAACTTTCTTATTATGCATAGACAAAGAAATAGAACTGGATACATATGAGGAAGTGGTTAGAGATCCTAGGTGGGTTAAGGCAATGCAAGATGAAATGAAAGCTTTAGAAGAAAATAAAACATGGACAATAGTTGATTTACCTAAAGGAAAAAGACCTATAGGATGTAGATGGGTATTTAAGGCTAAATATAAATCGGATGGATCTTTAGAAAAGTTTAAAGCTAGATTGGTTGCTAAAGGTTTAGTCAAAGGGCAGGGATTATTTTTATGAGATATTTTCTCCTGTTGTTAAAATTGTTACTATTCATATACTTCTAACATTGGCCACTGTAAATGATTGAATTATTTGTCAAATGGATGTTCAAAATGTGTTCTTGCAGGGAGATTTATATGAGGAGGTCTATATGACCATCCCTCAAGGTTTTGAAATAAAAGGTAAAAATGGTGGTTTACAAGTTTGTAAACTACAAAAGTCTTTGTATTGGTTGAAACAAGCTGCTAGACAATGGAATGTAAAACTAACCCAAGCTTTGATTGGTGGTGGTTTTGAAAAAGGTAAATATGAGTATGCTCTTTTCCAGAAATCTGTTAACAATCATGTGGTTTATGTTTTAGCATATGTGGATGATCTAATGATAATAGGTTCAGATAAGAGTTCCATAGATGAAGTTAAGAGCTATTTGCAAAAGAATTTCAAGATTAAAGATCTAGGAATAATGAAATATTTTCTTGGTTTGGAAGTCTTGAGATCTCCTCATGGGATACTTCTAAATCAAAGGAAATATATAAATGAGTTGGTGGCTAAAGTTGGAATTGATAAAAGTGAGGTTGCTTCAACCCCAATGGAACAACATTAGAGGCTTACGGCGGAACCTCCTAAGGAGGAAGAATCTGTAGATCCTAATGAAAAGAGGGAAATTGATCAATACCTAAAAGATCCTACCTTATATAAGAGGATTGTTGGTAAGTTTCTGTATTTAACATTGACTCGTCCTGATGTTATTTATTGTGTGCACGTATTAAGCCAATTTATGCATCACCCTAAGAAGTCTCATATGAAGGCAGCATTACAGTTGGTGAAATACTTGAGATACTCCAGGACGAGATATTTTTCTATCAGCTTCTAGCCGTATGAGCCTGGAATGCTACTGTGATTCAGACCATGCAGCATGCAGAGACACAAGAAGATCCGTTACCGGTTTCCTGATCAGATTGGGAGGATCTTTGATATCTTGGAAGTCCAAGAAACAGAAAACAATTTATGCATCATTAACAGAAGCTGAATATAGAGCACTAGCCAAGGCAGCATTTGAAATTACCTGGTTGGTTGGGCTGTTCAAGGAGCTGCAAATCAATAATAGCGAACCAGTTAAAGTGTTTTGTGATAACAAAGCAGCTGTTCATATCGCTACGAATCCCGCGGCGAATCCTATCTTCCATGAAAGAACTAAACACATTGAGGTGGATTGTCATTTTCTGCGTTAAAGGTTACTAAAAGGAATGATTGTCTTTCAATACACTAGGTCTTCTGAAAATTTAGCTGATATACTTACAAAGGCTTTGGGTGGACCTTAGCATGATTATATCCTTAGCAAGCTAGGCACTTGTGAAGTCTAGCTTGAGGGGGAGTGTTGTAAATAAATGACTATTTAATTATTATATTCATTTATTAGGTATTTTATTGTAACTATTAAGCCTATAAATATACAAGCTTTGTAATTGCTTCTGACAAGATTGAATAATATTTATTTTAGGTTAGGCTTTTTATCTATTTTAGAGTAGCCTTCTTATCATACCCCTAACTGGATCTGATAATGCTCTAATTTTAACTTAGTTAGATAGCCCAATCTTGGGAAAAAAACAATGGTAATAATTAATAAGAATGCAATAGATATTGTGTATATATAGTTTCTTCTACTGTAGAAAAGGAATCCTTTTCCATTGCATATGCTAAACCAGAAGAGGCATCACAACAATTAATAACGCTATAACTTACAAATGTTGTGTCCAGTACAAAGCTACATATTTCACCATTCAGGCTGAGATGATTAAAAAGAAACGAGACAGAAACTTGACTTTTCAAGTTAGAGTTTCTGTATTGTACCAAAAAAAAAATTAGAGTTTCCGTATGACTCTACTGCATACAAAGAGCTTAAATCCAACCTATCTATCTCCTTCAACCTGTTATAAATTATCCTTAATTTCCCTGAAATACTGCTAAATTAGTTATTGGAAAAGAAATATCTAACAGTTATAACAAGAGATTTTATGTTATAATTAATTAATTAATTATGATTATTATGATTTGTTGTTATGGTTATAAATTTGAAATATCATAGTATTAATTAATAGCATTATTAATTAATGACTATCATGAGACTCAAAATCTTTCAAAGATCAAAGTGGTTTATAATTATTATAAATCATCATTATGATTAAAAATTTGAAATATAATAAAATCAATTAATGGAATCACTAACTAATTACTATCATGGGCCTCAAAATCTTTCAAAGATTAAAGTGAGATTATTATTAGGATTATTGATTGCAGCTTGTAGACAAAAGTATTGAGTCGAATTGACCCAGATCCATTTTTAACTAAATTAAATATTACAAAATTTTAAGAGTATAGTTATACTTGAAACAGGCCTTGTCATATATTGATGAGTCGAAAATAAAACAGATGTATGTATACGTAGGGCCATAAGGCTTCCCAAGGTATATTATCTGAGCAGAAGTTAACAACTAACGACATACAATTGAATGATATTTGATGGATAATAGAGATTATTCAGAATAGCCCACTTCAACTAAGAAAATACAGATGCATAGAGCCATTGTCATAGAAAGTAAGAACAAGTGACATGAACAATGGAATATGCTCACTAAGATGCAAGAATTTGTGAAAGAAGACATGTATAAGCCAAGTACTGGTTCATCTTATTCTCTCTGCTAAAGGTTTCTTCCCATGCCGCCCATTGGTACTAGGGGAGTAGTGTTGACCTAACCCATAATTATAGGTATAACCTTTCTAAATGTACTATTCATCTTGCATACATGGCAATAATTTATACAGGTTACAATTATAACACAAACCTTATTTCCTCCATTGATCCCAGATCATAGTAAACTCTCATTTTCTGATCTCCAAACAGACACAATTTGAACTCCATATACAAAATATAAAAATTCGTTGTATTAATATGAAAATAACAGAGACCTTCATCCATGGGAAAAATATATTCTCTTCTTATTGATAATTCTTTTATATCTACAAGAAAAGAACCCATTTAATCTGTATTTCATGTCCCAGAATTCTGCTGACTGTGAAACTAAAATGATCACTGTAACAATTAATGTAGACACAGTTCAATTTTACATCTGTAGAGTTCAGTTTTGAGGAAAAACCCACATAAGAAGTCAACACATGCCTATAACAAAATAGTACATACTCGCTCCGGTTATGATTATAAGAGCTAGACGAGGGTTCATTTTAGTCTTAATTATAAGACATTAATTAAACCACGTAGCTAATAAACCCATGAATTAAGTCCTTTGTTTGAACCTCATAGCAATTCCCCATGAATAAACCTTCATCTCACGCCTGCAAAAGCTGAGGTATGTCACGATTCCTCCACTAATGGTTGTATCTGCTGCAATCAAAACCTTGAATTGAATCTAATCTCACAGATTGAAGTATGTAAATAAACAACAGCCATAATAACATGCAAGTCCAATCTCCAGGTATTGTGAATAACTATGATATGCATCAAAAGATTGTTACAAATGCTTGCTGACAATGATGGTAAATACATTAGAACTGATCCATGAGGGGTTTTACTACCTAATTATTTTCGACTGTTCACCTGCATGGTTCCTAAAGACATCATTGCATTGAAATGCTACCCCAAAAGGGGTAAAAAAATAATGTAATTCAGAATGAATATATTAATGTTCTGCGCGCATATTGCTCAATCTGATCCTGAAATCAATTTAATGGCCAGTAATCCAAAGAAAGGAAAGAATTGGTTATGTTTTTCATATGATATCATCGCCTCTTATAGATAGACTAATTATCTTTCTATGATTTCTATTAAAGTTTTATTCCACAGACATACAACAACTCCCACAGAAATAAGAACCTATAGTAATACATTCTTAAATGACTTCAAAGTATATCACTAAAAGTTTATAATTAAGACCAAATGCTCATTGGCATTTGGTAAAAGTAACAACTGAAATGATGACAACAACAACCATATCAAACTGAGTAAACACTTAGTAACTAATCAAAAAATTATGATAGATTTTACAAGGCAATATAATACTACTGAATCAGGCAACTTAAGAAGAACACAGGCCGAATAAAATGGAGCCCAAATGGTTAAGTAACAAAAACCAATACCGCAACACACCATAAATCTCAACGACAATCACATAAATAAAGAACAAAAAAAAAAAAAAAGAACAAATCCCCTAGTTTAGTATACAGAATTCCGTCTTGTATAGAAAAAATGCAGAATTCTGTCTTTGAATAAGAAAGTCCTACTCCACCAACACAGATCATCAAACAGCTACGAAGCATCTTCCCAAATGATCAGCTTTAACTGAGGCGAAAAGGGTAAACAAAAAATACAGGGAAAGAAAAAATTGATCGCTTACCAGGCTTAGAACAACTCAAAAAGGAGTTGCGGCATGTAAAGTATTAAACGGTGACGTTTTAATGTGAGTTTTGTTTCTTTTGATGGAATGGGTAGAAAAAAAATTAAAAAACGTGAACGGCAGGATTCGAACCTGCGCGGGCAGAGCCCACATGATTTCTAGTCATGCCCGATAACCACTCCGGCACGTCCACTTAATTAATTTTCCATTGTCTTTTGTTATTAAAATAAGAGCCTAAGTGTTTCCTATGATCAGTTTAATTTGAAAACCCATGGCAAAAGAGATCCGATCAAATATAGTTGGTTACGGCCACAAAATATGGAGCCAAATATAAAGACTATTTTTTTTTTATAGTCGGAGTATTTAAACATTAAAACCTATATTCACCAATGTTGTAAAAATCGGACCATATTAGACCAGATGATCTAATCGACCGAAATATTAACCGGACATCTCAATAGCTTAATTTTTATGCAAGATCTATTTCTATGGTTGAACCAGGTTGAGCCGGTTATAGACCGAAGAACTGTTATTTAACCGGAACCCAGACCAAATGGGTCTTGGTTTTATTTTTAATTTTTCGTTGAGGAGAAGGGAATATATGTATAAAAATTATAATAGAAGTAAGTACAAGTGAGAAGATAATTTTTCAGTTTCTCTTTCCCTCTCTTTCTTCACTAACCAATGCATGTATTTTCATCTTTTAAGCAAATAAAAGCCAAATTCACATTAGGGTGCTTTGAAAAAATTATAGAAACCTTTGTGGTGTTTCTTGATACCTTGATGCTTAATTTCTTCAACATAAATTGCTACATACATAATCATATTTTATTTTATTAATTATTATGTCATCAGTTTGACCAGTTAAACTATAAAACCAATTATCCGTTATCTTTTCGATTCAGGGTCGATATGAATTCTAAAACATTGGTATCCATGACTCATCTTACCCTTATTATTTCAGCTAATTAGTTTGAAGATTTTATTAATAAGTGTTGCATGATTTACCAAAAAAACAAATAATAAGTGTTGCATGAGTTTTCAAGACCCATTCATATAAGTTGTTCTTTAAAACAATCGAAAAAGATCAAATTGTTAAGAATCAAATCCAAATTACTATTCCATCTAACATATTAACAAAATTTTGGTCAAGCCTTTTATAACCCCAAAGTAAAATAATAGTGATGAAAGCAATTTTAGCCAAAAAAAAAACATTGATTCTTTATTATTACTCCCTCTGTCCTTATTACAAAGCATTAACTAGAGTAGATGCAATTTTTTATCCGAAATATAAGTCATCAATTGACTTATTAATAATTAATTTTTCAGTTTGCCCTTGTTATTAATTGAGTTTGTGATTTCTAAATAAGCTCCTTCAACTTCGTCTTTCTCTATCTACCTCATTTAAATAGGGATAAATTTTTAAAAAATATCAATTTAGGACAAATTTAATAACTTAATTGTCATTCTTTAATATTTGAGACTTAGTTAGGGTTCCCTACGATAAGGACATGATAGATTATTATTATTATTATTATTATTATTATTATTATTATTATTATTATTATATTATAGGTAATGGGAAAATACTGAAATACTTTTCCTTTTGGTCCATATATATACAAACAAATTCCAGAATCTCCATCGTTATCAACCTTAGCTTCTCCAGCAAACAAAGTATTGATGAGTAAATTCCAGTTTATATAAACGGCTTGTCGTGCATCCATAAAACTTAAATACCCTCCTCCATTCATTGTTAGGCAATCAACTATTTGATTTATAAATAGAATTTATCTTGAACCAAGTTGCATGTTGCAGATTTTTTTCCTTTTAAATTTATGCAATGAAAATGAAATTTAAACTTAATATATATTCTAAACTAGTCCACTAGTGCAAAACATTATTTTTATAGGGAGCATTTTACTTTGATTGTTACGAAGAAGAAGGTGTAGAAAAATGTGATCGATGACTTGTGTATAAATAAAATGTGTGACTTTTGACCTTTATCCCTTCTATATCCTTTTAGGGAATTCATTTACTTTTGAAGGAGTTTTTTCTCTTACCAAATTTGAAGGAGTTGTTTAAATAAATGAGCATCGAGTGCTTCTCCTCCATTCCTCACCCACTTCTGCAAATAACTTCCACTTCCGCAGCTTGGATGCGATCTCAAGCAAGCATTTGAGCTATCTAACGTTCCTCAAAGGCTCAAAGGTCCTCGTTAGCTACCATACAAAACAAGAGATGTGTCTGCAAAAGAAATGCACCAGTTTCGTTAGGCACAAACGAGTTTGAATGAGACCAAAGGATGAAAGGCGAGTTAGAATATTTAAAAAAGAAAGAAAGAAAGAAAGACAGAAAGTATTGAAGATTGATACAATTGAGAGCCACATCTGGATATAGTTAGGACTGTGTTATAGACGAGTCAAAAATTTAAAGAATGAGTCGTACTGAGTCATAGTTGAGGAACTGAGTTACAAGTTAACTAATAGTTGAAGGACTAAAAATTAATTTTTCCAATCTTTTAAAAGGTATTTTTTGATATTTTTTATAAGATGGATAGGTTCAATAAACATTAAATAGTTTTTTACATATGCTCATATTTAATAAAAGGTAGAGAGAGATAGTAGAAATTAATATAATGTTTGAGTTTAGTATAGTTAATAAAGATAATATTATAAATTAATTAAAAATGTCTTTTAAAATAAATTGGAAGGAGCATGAGCAAGCCATACCCATAATAATGAGCACCAAAATTGGACCCCTATAACAAAACAGCGTGCTAGGAAAGGGATAATGACATTACTTACACAAAAGGGTTCCAAAGTCAAAATATTAACAAAATGAAAATATTGTGAAGTAGTTAAATAATTGTTAACTATAAACAAGTTTTGTAATGTTTTCATATACTCATCTGGTCATTTAATTAAGGAGTTAATCTTAATCTTAAATATAAGACATATTTTTTATATTTATCTTTTTTTAAATTACCCATATTAATACTCTATCAATAATAATCAAGTAAGAGAGTGAGGAATGTAGTTAAAGAAGATGATTAGGGTATTTTAAGAAAAATATGTCATATTAATCAACTTAACTAATTTTTTTAATCTAATCAAATTAGTTAAATAAGTCATAATTAAAAACTGGGGGAATATATAGTAATTAGTTTGTTTACCAGAGAAAATAGTATTTTTTTTCTAAGTATATGTATCTTCCTACTGTGGCAATTCTATTCGAGCTATTGTCAGACATTAAATATAGGTATCTGTCCCAGCAAAAAAAATAGTATTTTATTAAAGTTAAAGGAAAGATACAAAACCTAAAATAAAATGTCTACATAAAGCAAGGCCAAATACATATATATAATTAGTTACAACTTTAGAACAAGTTTTTGAATTTAAATTTACTCAAACATATGCATTGTGCTCTGTTTTATAAAAAAGTTAAAAATATTTGAAATTTTGATAAACACCCAGTTCACCCCAATTGAGTGTTGTTGCCATTTTTAACAAAAAGAAGAAGATAATTATCAAATCGATTTAGATTTTGTTTCAATAATCTAAATTTTAAATTTATTTATCTTTAAATTTAAATAATCATTTTTATTTGACGTTTTTTTATTTTAAAGGAAAAAAATTTAATGTACTTTTTGGTATATTTAGGTTAGATTTATTTACCACGCAAAAATTTCCTGTAATCAATACTTGTTAAGTCACTAGTATATCAATTTAAACATCTAATTTTTCTCTTATTTGAAAATAGAAAATTCCAATAAAAGATAAAATTTAAATTATCTAAATAAAATTTTGTATTACTAATTGGTTGGACTACAAACTAACTTCTATATTAAAAATCAGAGGAAGTAATGAAAAATAATTCTTTTTATTGTGGAAAAATAAAGCATTAATTCAATTTCAAGCAATTTTTCTTAGTTGATCCATTCATTCTCTATGAATTAATTAACCTAAAAATATCTAATGTTAATTAAAGCAAAGAACATTTTTAGTCCTCTAGTATTTTCTCTCTATTTATTTATATGACTATCTGATTAGATTAAATTTAAATATTATTGAGTATCTAATAAAAGAGAACAAATATTACACCAATATTTATTCTCTTATTAGAGAGTCTTGTCCCAAAATTCTAATTCTACCACTTACTCTCTCACTATGCCTTTAGGGGCTCTCTTGGAGAAGTCAAGCTTGAGATTGGCAATGCTCTCATTAGTCAATCACTTGGTTTTTGGTATAATGGGATTGTGCACTCATGTTTTCTGTGGAATTTGAAATAAGTTATGTGGCCAATGACAGTTTAACACAAAACATGAATTTAATTAATTTTAATTTATAACTAAAATAACCTAAAATTTCACTAAATGACCACGCGTCATTCAATAATATGATACTGATATTCTGAATTTGACATTGAAATTATGAAATTTGACTCTAATATTCCAAAATTTGATGAACTGAAAAATGTCAGTTTTAAATTTCAGAATATCAATATTAAATTTTAAAATATTAGTACCAAATTACTTAATGACCTTTGGTTTTGTTTTACTGAAAGTATTTTTTTTCCAAATTTTTTACAAAAGTATGTAGTGTGATATTATTTTCAAATTACTTAATTGCCTTTTATCCTTCACTGGAATTTTAAAAATTTTCATTCCCAAAACGATATTAAATTCATATTTTGGTCCTAAATTATCATTCCGCATAATTTATATTATTTAATTGATAAATTGTGTGATCTCACTTAAATATTTTATATTATATATATAGATTATTACATGCATCCCTTGCTGCTAATTAATGCTAATTAATTAATATTTAGTGTTTGTTTGGATTTTTTATGAAAAAAATAATTATTGTGGGCAAAACCATGGTTTTCTTCTTAAAAAAAATCCAAACGCCCTTTAAAATGCCAAAATCAATTTTTTTTACCCAAAATCATGATTTTACTGTAAGCTATTCGTATTTATGCCAGCTTAACAAAATATATTCTTAAATCATTAAACAAGGATTGAGCTAGACATCTATTGAAAGGGGTTAAACTTTTAAAACTTGATAAATTAATATTTAATTTTTTTTAATAGGACGATTCTATACTTAATAAAAAAAATTTATATTCTCAAAATCATGATTATAAATTATTTTTATTCAAGATCTATTTTTCTCACTGTTAATCAATTGAATGTCTTCGAGTTTCGAATAGAGATGGTTCTTCTAATGTGATTTTATTCCATCTATAAAAGTTTGACTCTAGCTAATTTTTACTAAAAAATGATATCAAATTCCTTAGTTCCACTCATCTACCAACTCTGATCAATAACTTGTTATTTGGGGAAAGATCAGAGAGGAAAGGGAGATGAAGTGAGAGTGACAAATTAATGTGTTGGGGGAAGCAAGCAGCAATGAGAACAAAGAAATGGTCTACCAAAACCCTAACAAAACGGCGTCGCATTCACTTCCCACTTAACTTTCTCACCCATTACCCACACTTTTCAACCTAAATATCCAAACTTGAAGGCAACCCCCCTCCACTACTCCATACATTCAAACTTTTTGTTTCTCCTCAGTCAAGGTTCTTTGTTTGGAAAACAATATTGCAGGTAATTATATTTTTTTAATTTTTAATTTAATATTTGTGTATTTTTAATTTTATTAGTACTGTTAGCTTATATATAGGAGTTAACAATATTAATAAAATAAAATTATAAAGGTTAATTGTGCTACTAAGATAACATTAAATAACGCTCAAATGCTACCTTATAAGATAATGCATTGAATAAAAAATTTAAACCTTACAAATTAAGAAATGTGTTGAGAAAATTACCTAGATATGACAATACTTGAGTTTTAATTATATATCAAAGCAATACTTCCTTCGTTCTTTTTTATTTATTGATGTGTTCCTTCTCCCTCCAATCCATATTATAAAATATTCTAACCAATTCACTAGAACTAGACCCTATTATATTATAAAATACTCTAACTATCGTACTAGAAACTATAGGGGAAAGTTAAACCATTAAATTTGTTTAAAAATAACTTTTTAAAATTTACTCATATTTAAAATTATGAATTATATTTTAATAAATGAAATAAAAAAAATTCATCAAATTTTAGAAATTTTTTTTAGAAAATGTAATCAATATTCTATTTATAACTTATAATTATAATTATTTATTCAAGTGTCTTATAATAGAAATTGAGGGGTATAATTGTTTCTTGTAATAAGGAATAAAATTACACTCCCCTTTATTTCTTATGAAAAGAAATGTATATATAAAGTGATTACAAAAATACATTTAATTAAAGGAAAACTATATTATAAGTACTTATATTTTTATAAAAATTTTAATTTGATATCTATGTATTTTTTTCTATTAATTAAATTATTTAATTTTATTTTGTCAGTATAATTAATCTATGTAACTTTATTCTGTTAGCAAAGTTAGTTCCTGTGCAAAGCAAAATTAAATATTTAATTAAAAAAAAATATAAAAATATCAAATTAATTTTTTTTAAAAATATAGATACTTCTAATATAATTTTTTATTTAATTAATTGATCCAGCAAATGCCAAGCCGGCATGCTAAAGCCATCAACGCTGACATCGGCTCTGTGATCATCGGCATAAAGTAACAGAAATCAGAATCACCACCGCACAAAAAAAAATTCGGATTCCATTTTAATTTTAATATATTAATTTAATAATAATAATTATTATTAAGGTCAACTCCTTAATAAAATCCATTGGATGCTAAAACGGCTTGAGGGTGGTGCATGCTACGTGTAATGCTTGGATCCGATGGTTGTCGTTTTGTGTCATGGTTTAGATGACAGGCATGTAACGTTATCAAACCTAAGGCTGCGGGTCGATTTAGTCAGGTCGGGAATGAGGAGGGTGAAGGAAAGTGGGAAAAATATTTACATATCTTAACGGTGATACGCCATCTAAATTTTATTATTTTATTATAATTAAGATATAATAATTTAACATATTTTAATTTTAATTAATTGATGATTCTCATTAAATAATTTATATTTTATTTTATTTTTTAAAAATTTAAACTTCTTATTTAGAATAATTTTTATTTTTAAAATTAAAATATTTATTTTTATAAAAATAAAATAAATTATAAATATTTTTAAATAAATTAATAAATAAATTATTATATTTTAATTAGATAAAATTTAAATAATATACAATTTAAAAGCATGTAATAATTTAGAGAGGGCCTCTGCCACTACATAATCTGCTTCGCCGTTACCACAAATGCAAGCAGTTTCTCATTGACTCGGGCCAAATTGCCCCCAGTTTATGCTCTTCATTTATTAATTTCCCAAAATAACCTTCATCAATTTGTGACGTTAAAAAATATCATTAGTTTTTTTTTTCCCAACATTAAGGTGATCGTTGAATTAATAAATTTGATTGAATTAATGTTTAAGAAGTTACTCGATTTTTATGAGTCAGCCAGTAAGACTAGTAGTTAAATTAGTAACATATTAATTAAATAAAAAGGATTATCTACATATATTATAATATACATAATAAATCTATAATAAGTCTAAATATCAACGTAATAATACCATGGAGTTTTTAATAAGATAACGTCATATTGGCTATAAATATTATGAAATTTTATTGGGCTTTTGTAAGAGGATTTTTTTTTTTTGACATTTTTTCCAAAACCCGTCAAGTTCTCAAATAGTTATCGTAGTTCTAATAGTGATATTCACAGAGATATTTTAGTTTTTAGATGTCTAAATTTATGCCTGAGAATAATAGACTGCTCGTCCTATCCGACATTAGTATCGTCTAGGAGGAAGAAATACTTCACCCTACCTTTTAGTCGTAGGTGAGCCTAACTTCTTTCTAAAAATTTTTTAATAAAAAAAAAAGTTTATATCTAATAACTAATTTCAAGTCCTGGCTCAATTATGGTCAAACCTCAGCTCGACCATTAAAATAGTCTTTTTAGTCTAAACCGAGTCCATAAAAAATTCGGCTGAACATAAAACTCGTCGGACCATCCAACTTGACTCAGTTTTCAAATGGATTGAATTAATGGTACTTAAATATGTTTATGTTAAAAATTGTATATATAGGTATAGCATTCAAAATATATTAGTAACTAATATAAAAAGTTTTAAAAATTATTTTGTAATTCTAAAATATATGTCCAAAATGATTTTTTTTTTGCTGCTATAATTATACGAGTTTTTTTTATTGTTTTGGGACAAAATGAATTGAAGTGAGCGTTAATTGATTGATATTTGATTTAGTTATTTTTTATTGATTATTTGAATGGATTTATTTTTGAACCAATCACATTAAAATATTAACTAACTATATGGTTTACTACTACATTATATTATATGTAATTAACAATTGAGATGCATTCATCATGGCTTGTAAATATTATATATTTCGCTATAATTTATATAGTATTCTATAATAATTCTACTAAATTAATCATCAGATTTTCATTTTATAAATTCTAAAACAATTTGACTAGTCCAATGGATTTTTTCTTTGTATTTACTTAATTAGATTTTTTTTGTTCTACTAATTTTTTTTATACAAAATTTTTTTAAAGGGGGTTGGGCTCACCCACGATCCAAGGGTAGAGTGAAGTCTCTATTACTCCTAGGCGATATCAATGTTATAACACCTAAGAATTAAAATAATTCCTCAAGAACCGCGACTAAAACCACAATAAAATTGTACTCCCTAGAGATTGAACATGTTCTAAATAATCATATATCTTACCCTTTCTCAATTAAATTTACGGATGATAGGTTTGTTCTACTAATTTTTTTTTTTGTCCACCCAGTTCACTGGAGTTTTGCCCCGACTACATCTGGATCCGACCCGCGTCGCGTACCTGGCTATGGTGGGTGAGTTTTCCAACGAAATTTTTTTGCATACACTAAGGCTCGAACTCGAGACTTCGTTTAAACGATACCGAGTCATTTACCACTCAGACTAACCCGTTAGTGATTTATTCTACTAATTAAAAGATCTGTATATCACATTAAACTAAAGTAGTTCCCTGTTGGCAAAAAAAAAAGTTTCAACCTTTTCACAAGAAAAAGAAAACGGCCCAAAACTTTTGCTTTGGAATTTAATCCACTTGACATTGACATAGTTTCGGTGGTTAGTTTTTTTTAGCTATATTACCATATATATACTATTTAATTTGTTATTATTGTTGTTGACGATTATTCTAAACTCATAAAAAAAAACTAAATTATCAATTACGTTGTCAGCTAAGGAAAGAAACTTCATTTCAGAACTTAATTTTAAGTTAACAAAAAAAATTATTTTTCTGAAAGTTAAAGTTTCTACTATTAATTAAGTTTTAAAAAAAATATTAAATAAATATCCGAATAAATTATGTAATTAAATAATTTGGATATCCACTTTCTTTGAACTTAATAAGTAATTAACTTTCCTAAAATTTAGTAATAAAATTAATTTGTAAAGGATTCATAATCTTAAAGTTTTTAATTTAAATGCATAACATTTATAAAAATCTAAAACTTTAAATATATATATATATATATATATATATATATATATATTTAATGTTGGAGATCATGAAGAATCAATGACTGCAAATCCCATACTAAGGGCCTTTTGGGAAGTGAACAAAGTCAAAGCTAAGAAAAAGAAAGACTTAAAGCAATTCAATACAGAAACGGCCAAGTCTCGCATGTTACTTGTTGTAGTTTTTTTTAATATTTTTAAAAAAATTAATTTCCAAATTTATTATGGCCTTTGAACGTTTACAAGAAATTAAAAATTAAAAAAAAAACGAAAAAAGGCACCTCATAAAAAGAAAGGCAAAAGGTTTGTTATATTCTTTCTTATTTTTTCTAAAAAAAATTAAATAATTAGAGATAAATTTGTGTTGTTACCTTTATTTATATAGTTCTCCTTCAGAAACATTCCAAGAAGAAGAACGGAGCATTCACTCTGTTTTTCATCGTTCGTGTTCTGAGACTCTGATCTTCTTGCTTGCTTCCATGGAGAAGCGCGAGTGCAAGCTCTGCTTCAAAACCTTCGCTAATGGCAGAGCTCTGGGAGGTCACATGAGGTCTCACATGATGAAGAAGAAGCTTCCACTACCTTCAAAACCAGAGGAATCTCGATCACCTTCTCCGACCTTACTGAGTTTCGAGGCCGACGACTCGCCTTGTTCTTCTTCATCATCTGAAGAAGATGACGAAGGAGACAACGGTCTGAGCTATATCTTAAGAGAGAATCCTAAGAGAAGCATTCGCATCGTAGATCCTGAGTTTTCGTTTGTTGTGGATACTAATGGCTCTGTGATTCAAGATAGAGAAAGCGAGACGGAGACCGAGTCATCGAAGAAGCCAACTCGGAAACGATCCAAGCGCGCTTGGAAACTCGGTAGTTTCTATGACGATGACGACGATCACTTCTGTAACAAGAAAATTCAGTATCAAGAAACGGTGGAAAAGCTCAAATCGAACGAACTCTGTAAGACCGAGTCGTGGATTGCGGAGCCTGAACCGGCGAGTTCGATCTCCGATACTATCACCGAAGAAGACGTCGCGTACTGCCTTATGATGCTTTCCAGAGACAAATGGAAGAGACAAAGCGATCTGAAAGACCGATACGCCGCCGAAGACCAGGACAAGGACGAAGACGAAGACGAAGAAGAAGATGAAGAGGAAGAAGAAGACGATGGCGATGAATCCGAGGGGGCTTTCAAAGAGTCATTGAAATCCAGAACTCGCGGTAAGTACACGTGTGAGACGTGCAAAAAAGTGTTTCGATCTTATCAAGCATTCGGTGGTCACAGAGCGAGTCACAAGAAAATCAAATTGGAGCTCGAGAATCATAATAATGGAGGAGGAAGCACTTCGTCTTCTTCAATGTTCGCTAAGAAAATTCACGAATGCCCAATCTGTTTCAGAGTGTTCTCTTCAGGTCAAGCTCTTGGGGGACACAAGAGGTCCCACCTTACCGGTTCATCGACATTTCCGATCACTCAAGCTTCGACTAAACCGGTCGAAAATTTCATAGATCTTAACCTTCCACCTGCTCCGACGGATGAAGACGAAATCAGCCAAATCGACAATTCTGGAATTTCAGATGCAGAATTCGTCGTTGATCATCGCATCATCAGACAGTGAAAGAAATTTTGGTGAGCTAATTAGCAGTTCTGATTACTTCTAAGGTAAACAAAAAAAAACGAAAGAAAGTTTTGGTCAAATTAATTTTCTGTATAATTTTATATTATCTTATATATGCTTTTAGTCTTTTTTCAGAATTCTAACTTGTAATTCAGTTCTCTTGAATTACTTATGATGCTTTGGCTTCTGTAACAAATGACTTTAATTAGCATCCATTGATGAAGGAACCCATCTATAGTGTCTAGGGTTGTTAGCTGTTACTACTCTTTTGTTTGGTTCTAGGGTTGTTACTCTGTTAATTAATTTCTCTATATTCGAACTTTATTTTTTCCCTTTAAATTTAATAAAAAAATATGAACTGATAGAATTTTTCTTTTTTGTGTTTACTAGTTTTTCTCCACTACGCAAAAGAATTGCGAAGCATGCGTGTTTTAGTGGACTCTGTTTCAGAATATTAAATATGGAAGTTGTTAAATATAAAAGTCGTTCTCAAAAGAAGTTGATCAAACCTGTGTCAGAAACTAACTTCTACTTTTTTTAGTTTCTTTGCATTGACCAATGTTTTTTCCCCTTAAAAAATTATATATATAAAATATTTTTTTGGCCAATATTTGGACGTGAGTTCATTTAACCATTTTATTCCTCTGTTTTTTTTAATTTCCCCTATTTATTGAAGTTTTTTCTCTCGATGTTTTGTCATTTTTTTGACGAGTTGAATCTGATTTTCAGGTCAAGAAAATTTATTTTCATGATATTAATAAAAAGCTTTCTTTTAATACAATGCGGAATCTTATAGTCTGAGCATAAACGATGTGTCTTCTAGACTTTGACCTAAAGTAATAAGTAAATTTAGTTAGCGTAGTACTATGATCTTATTTTTTATATATATTTAATATTTTAATTTTATTTATAGTATAATTTTATTTATAATTTTTTTAATTTAATATAATTTTACATATAATCGTATTTCGTAAGTACTAAGAATTATATTAAATTAAAAAAATTATAAGTAAAATTATATTAAATAAGATTAGGATACTAGATGCATATGAGAAATAAAATCTAAATATTTAGTATTATATAATCTAAGGTAAATTAATTATTTTTTTGGTGTTTTTTTTTGGACATAGAATAAGTAAATTAGCTGAAATGAAATGCCATAAGTGGGTTCCAGAAACAACCTCAATGTCAAAAGTAATACTATGAAAGAAAGTGGGATCCCAATATTTCCTCTTTGCTGATAGATTAATTTGACCAAGTCTTGAGTTGGACGTGACTTATTATTTTCTACCATTATGGAAAAAAAATCATTTCTAAAATATTAAATTTTGTGTGTTAAAGAGGATTAAAGACATGGTTAATAATAATAGATAAATGGAAATAATTCTTTGCTAAAATCTTTCCTTCCTTTTAGTTCGATTCAAACTTTCATGCTGTTATCACTTTTATTAATAACAGTTTGAAAATCAAATAAAGGAATTTAATACTGATCACTAGCACACAATTCCAGCAGATTCTAGAAATAGTTTCATAGATAATTTACTCAAAGTTTTATCAATCACTTTTTTTTTTATAATGTACACTATAAATTAAAATTTTACCTAACGAAATGAGGTTTGTTGTTATTATTGTATATTATAAATTAAAAATTAAAAATAATTAATATTTTATTATATCCCCTTATTTAATCGCTAACTGAGCTGGTAACTTTGTGTATGAAGACACTTGCTTATTTTCAGGGAATGATAGGATATGATAAGATAAGAATTTTGGAGTGCATGTTTTGTTTGTTGGTTTAGTTGTGTAGTGCTTTTTTCTTTTTTCTTTTTTTTTGGGGGGGGGGGGGTTGTATTTTATTATTGTGGCTTTGTCAAATTGGTTCATAATGGAAGCCACTGTTGAATTTTAGACTTTAGGAGAGGTTGGCATTTCTGTTGAGATAAAATCTGACTGGTTAACAACTATACCCAATTAATAAATTAATAAAAAAATTATTAATATTAATTTAATAAATATTATATATATATATATACTCGCTATAACTTATGGAAGTTGGTACTTGGTTTCTTCAGAGTTAGATGGATGGCATAGATTAGCCGTTTTGATGGGTCTTTAGTTGACGGTTAGAATAGAAATAATTGTCAGATATTAACAATTAAAATTTGTTAACACCATAATTTGTTTAGACTTTCTATGGGCATGTTTAGATAGTAGTTTTAAAAAATACTTATGAAAAAAAGAGAGACTGTTTTTAAAAAATAGTTTCTAGAAAAGAGTTTATAGAAAAAAATAGTTTTAAATAAATAAATATTTTAATAGTTATTATCAGAAGGATTTTTGTGATTAGTAAATTATTAGAAATAATATGATTTTATTAAAAATAGAAGAGAGGAGAGAGAATATAAAAAAATAAGGATAAAATAATAATTAAATAATCTATAAGTTTTTTTACTATTTCAGAATCTATTATCAGTAGTTTATGCAAAACTTTAGTTTTAAAACATGATTTGATTTAAAAACCCGTTTAAATAAATATAGTTATTTGTTTTAAAATTTTTCTAAATTAAGATTTGAGCGAGCAACTTTTAAAAATTTTGGTTATGTGACAATCCAAACATACCTTATATTTTATATGCATGGAATTGTATTTCCTTACACGCAGTTGTTTTTTAATTTTAAGTGAAAAATAATAGTTATTTTAAATAAATTTTGGATGCTTAATTAATTGATCTGAAAATTTTAAATTTATTTCTACTAATTTTTTATTTTAAATAAAAGATTATAGAATTTAGAAATCTTAAATTTACTGCAAAATTTAATCAAATTTATACTTTCCATATTTAATGTAAATAGTTTAATTTGCACGTATTTCTTCAATGCACTTATTAAAATAATGAAGCTCAACATTTGCATAGTGTTTTTCCAGCAAATTTCAGAGAACATTTATATAATTAAAAATCTATCACAATATCGGTAGCTTCTCTGTTTCCCCAAATATTCTTCACTTTGGAATCTCTTGCTTCTGGAAGAAAAGTGTCGATTAGTTTTGGAAAAGCATCCACAAATATTCTGAAGTCTCAAATATATTAATTATTAAATTAAAATTATTGAGAAAATTCTGAATTATAACTATTTTTGTGAAGTTAAAATTTTAAATTTTATAATCTCTCAAAATAATTTCAAAATTTTAAATTTATTATAAATATATTAGATTTTGTGTATGCAATTGTAAGTCACATGCCCTTTCATGTAACCATGTAGGATAGGCCATCAACTTTTTCCTGCATTTGGTCAAACTTTGTTGTACAAATATTCTCTAAAATGCATATAAATATATTCTCGTATCAATTTAAAATTGAATCGCAGGGACTTATTAAATGAATTTTGAGAGGGAAAAAAAGGGTAAAAAAACATGGAAGAATTGGAAGATTCCACTCTAACAACACTGAGACTATTAAAAAAAGTTCAATTCCCATTATGTTATTTGCTTAGAAACATTTAATTAATATTTTTTTATAATAAACGAGATAAAAAATATGACTTCTTACTTATAAAAAATCTCTCGTGCCAATAAGCTACAAGATCATTAATAAAACATTTAATTTACTTGATATTCAGTATTATTATATATCGTATTTAAATATTATTAGACCTAATTAAAAATATTTATCTTAAGTAATTTTTTTGTCCATAAGATTCAGAGTCTTAATCTTACTTAGGAGGATTTAAATTACATCAATTTAACTCAACCCCAGTTAGTCAATTTACAAAACATATTGCTTTGGGGTTTGTTTAGAATAATTCTCTTAATCAGTGTAAAAAAAAGAGGCCCCAAAGCAGTCATTTTATTAGATGAAGTAATGATATAAAATTAATACTGCCTCTAACTCTATATATAAGATATAAATAACTAAACTCATTATAAAAATGTTAGTTAAAATTTATTAAAGACAATGAATAAGTGAAAAATATATTTTATTTTATAAAAAATATCCTTATTAATATTTACGAAGAGAAGCAAATGAGAGTAAAAAAATGAGTATAGAAAAAATATACATGAGATAATTAATATTGTGATATAACAATTAATAATTGGGTAAAATTGAAAAGATTGATTAAAATTTCAAACATTTTTTAAGTATATTTTTAAAATACAACCATGTATATTCCATAAACTATATCTTACTATACATAGTATCAAATGGAGTAATAAATAATAGTAAAAATTGGTTAAAAATACCTAATAAAAAATTTACATTTAATTAAAGAAGAGTTGTATATAGTTGAAAAAGAGTCATACCTATTAAAGATAAGTTGCACCCATTCAAATTTAAGTCATCGTAGTTAATAAATTTTTTACTAATTTTTCCTAAATAATATGACTTACTTCTTTAGTCTTATTTATAAATTATTTTTAACATAGAAAATTTTAAATTTTATTAATTTTGTCTTAAAATTTAATAAAATTTAATTTCATCTTTATTTAATATTATATTATACTTTATCAAGACAAAATCAATAAAATAATAAATAAAAAATAAAATTATGTATTTATATAAAATAGTAATGATATCATTTATAAACATGATTAATATTAATAAAAAGCATGCTTAAAATTTTTCAATGTTAGAAGCTTTGATCTTTTACTTTTTTAATTTTTTTATAAATATATATATTTTTCTATTAGAGACAATTATATTAGAGCAACTGTCGAGTATTAAATATAGGCACATATCTTAACGAGAATAATATAAAATATATTTTTAGTTTTTTAATATTAACAGTATTATTAGTCTCATTAATGAAAAATAATGGCTTATTAAATTTAAATAGCAACCCTCTAATTAAATATTAATAAAAAGCATGCTTAAAATTTAATCTTTTAATATAATATTTTTATATTATAAAAATTTAGATCGTATAGCATCTTTATTAGATTTTATTTTAATTTTTAATTAAAAATTAATATGTCAGCATTTAATTGTACATTGGTTATTTAATTAGAAAGATGAGCTATTGATCTTAAAAATTGGATCATTCAAGATCGAAACAATATGGTTTAATAGTTAGTGTTCTAATTGAGTTAAGAATAACTAAATCATGATTAAAATAATAAAATTAAATTAAAAAATATTAATATATAACAATGAAAAGAGTAATATTTTAATAAAAATACATTAATTTATGAATAAATAGAAAATTTATATATAAATTACACATAATCTATCAAAATAGAGGTATTAAAACTTAAATCTGACAGAATGATTCTTTTTACAATATTGTTTCAAGCTTAATAAGGGGTGTGTGTATATATATATAATTTAAATTAGTCAACTCATTTAAAATTCTTAATCGAATTAGTTTAAAAAGTTTATTGACAAGTTTTTTGATCTGACTGTCTTACTTAGATTGAGTTCTATACCATGATTTTTAGTGTGATCTTTAGATGATTTAGGGATACTAATTTGTATAAAATTTAAAATTTTTCTAATTTTAAACTCTCACTTCTTGAATAAGTGGTTGAATTTTTTAATATCATACATAAAAAAAAATCAAAACTAAGCTCTTATCTTTCTACACTTTAAAGGAAGCTAGTCTTCATTGTCGACCAACCTAAATAGAAGAATCTGACCAATTAAGGGAGAAGTTGTTTTTGTTGTTGTGAGAGTGAGTGCTACTTTAGACTCATTACACTCCAGGTGGTGGGAATGCATTAGAAGGAAACTTGAAAGAGAAAAAGAGAGAAACAAACAAATTTTTTCACATTGATTTGATTCCTTTGGTTATGTTATGACCTCATAAAGTTCCCCCAAAAGGACAGAGTCAACAATGCCCTACTTCTCCACTCCCATTCTTCTTCTTCTTCTTCTTTTCAAAATTCTACCCTATTACATCATTATCAATATACAAAAGAAATATATAATTTATAATCTTAAATTAAATATAGAGTAAATCACACCAATTTCTTATTCATTCTAAATATATATTATTAACTTCAATATAATATAAATATAACATTTTTATAAATTTCATTAAAATTCTACATATCTAAAGTGAATTTTAAAAATGTACACAAATTATTATTAAAATAAAAATAAAATGTAAAATCTATTTTATTTTTAATTTTTTCTGAGATTATATATAGATTTTTGCTTATTTTTAAAGCATACACAATCTCTCTTTAAAATAGATTGAACTTTTATTTAATTTTGGCAAAATGAAAGAATATTTGTGCAAATTTTTTTGGTAGAAAATATTTATGCAATTTAATTACTCACTAGATTAGGGATCTTTTTGTACGTTTTGAAAACATAGGGGGATTTGTATAACTTTTTGAAAGCTGCATGCATTTTTTAAAATTAGAAGAGAAACCTTATGAATCTTTTTATAAAATTTAAATTTCATTTTTTAATTTTTTAAATAATTTGAAAATTTTAATATCTTTCAATATAATAAGTTTTAACTTGAAACTTTTTTTTAATCATAAAGTACTGCTTTTTGCAATGGTGCATCTAGCAATTGATCAATTTGGCACGAATTATTTCATGTATTGGGCAATAGCATCGTCATGGGAACCACTAATATTGGAAAGCAGGCAAAATGACCTCATGTTTAATTTTTCTTTAAAATCGAACTTTTTAATTTTACTTTTATGATTTTCTTACATTTATCACTATTAGATTTAGATATCAATGCAAGTTTTACCCATCCTCTTACCCTATTTAGTTCAGATTTTATCTTCATTATTCAAGTTTTTCTTTATTTTGTAATTTAAATATTTGTTTATTAATAAGTTGATATTTAGAATATGGTTATCATTATTCTTTATTATGATTTATTTAAAGTAAAAAACAAAACAAAATAATAATAAAATTGTAAACCCCAGATCTTGTCAAACCCAAATTATTTAGGGATGATTTTCTTCATCGTTAAAGTTCAAATCTTAAACTTTCAAAATAATAATAAGTTTTCCCCTGCTGCTTAGACGAGGGAGGAAAAGTGGAAAAAAGAAAAAATTATGGGAGAAAATAGGATGTGGGAGCCACCCCAGTTTCTCCTTAAAATTTCTCTCCTAATAGGGAGAGATTCTAAGAGAACAACTTTATTCCACATGCTGCCCCTCTCCCTCCTTCACCATCTTAATATAAGATAAGTATGTTCTTGTCATTATATCATTTGCTTATTTTCTTTTCTATGTATTTTCTTCTGTCCAATAAAGTACAAAGAGTGATAACATCATCCCTCCCGTTTTCTCTTATTTCCATTTTTTTTTCCTTTAAACTTTTCTCTCTCCATCCAAACAGAGTATTAAGGTTTAAATTAAACTCTAAACTTTCAATTTTGTGTAAGGAGAGAATCAAGTCTCCTCTCACTTGATATAACACTATTAATGACACAAGAACTCATTCTAATAGTTAAAATAATGACAAAAGTACACTTTTGATCCTTTAACCTTGATACAAGATTTTAGTTTAGTTCTTTAATTTTATAAAATATATGTTCAATCCTCTAATCTTAATATCATTAGTCTCAAATGATTATTTTTATGGCAATCATTGTTATTTTATAAAAAAATTAAACTTAATATATCGGCATATGTAAATATTTTGTTAATATTTAAGATTTTAATGTTGTCAGTTTTTCTTCGATAATATTAACTAAATCTTATTATTAAGTATCTTAGTTTCGGGATTCATACTACATCTCAGCATAAGTGCTCATCTAAGAATCGAACTCAAGACTTAGAGGGATCTAATAGGGTTATATACTATTAAATTAACTTTATGTTGTTAATGTCGGTAGTATTAGGGTCATAGACTCATAAATAAATTTTATAAAATTAAGGACCAAAATAAAACTTTATTTGTGTGAAATTAAAGAAGAAAGGGTACTTCTGCCTTTAAATAACTATTCAAAGAGATGTTGTAATGTGAGGGATCTCCTATGAGAAGATGGAAGAGAAACCTTCACACAAGTTGAAATTGGGACCATGTCCTTGATGAAGAAGAGGAATAAATTAATTAAATTAAGAAGAGCCACAAGGTCCACAAGCTTTTTTCACAAGTCAAGCAAAAGTACACGCAACTTGATCGATCCTTATATATCCAACTCAATTACCACCATATATATGTGAAAGTGGTTAAGTTTCCGCCACACTTTTCAACACTGATATGATCAATCTGAGTTACAAGATATCAAACTTTGAATTTATCAATCTCTCTCTTATATGTATGAATTCTCTCTTGAACGGGTAAACCATAAATGCATCTGCCAAAGGAATCAAAGTTCACAAGCATCAGTTGATTGGGTTGTACAGTATAAAGGAGTAAAGCTTATAATTTCCTGCTATATATATATATTTTGACAATTATTTATATAGGCATAACTAACCCAGAAAAAAGGTCCAAACACATTGTTATGGCTTTATGTTCTTGATAACCCTTTGGGTTATTGGGTGTCCGGTGTTTTTTCTGAATTTTATTATTAAATATCTGAGTCTGAGCAATTTACTAATTCAGATCGAGGTTTTACGACCATGATACCTCTCTCTAAGCTAATAAGGTGGGATTCGAATATCAGTTCTCCTATTTTATAATCTAACTAGTTCACGATAGAGTATATTTAGATATTATGACTTTATTAATCACACGCACGTTTTAAGTTTCTGTTGATAGCAACCTAACAACCACCTGTTATTTAACAATCTCAATGGGAGAAAAATTCATTACTTTTCAAGAATAACTGTTCTACCTAACGTATGGATGAGAACATCCACCACACTTAATTAATGCAGTTTAAGAGAGTTTTATAGCAAGCCATGTGTGATGTTATGTTACTATTAACTAATTGAGAAAAAGCTCTACAACAAATCGCCGCAAAAGTTCTTTTAATAGCTGTTATTCAAAACATCGCTATTAATAATTCTTTTTATGGCAATTTTGTGTAAAACCGTTGTACAAAATTTTAAATTTTAAATCTAAAACCTAAATAAATAATTTTACAGTCTCATTTTGTACTTTCTGATGTCATGGTCTATCACTCTGATTTACCTTACTCAATACGTCAACTACCAGTCATTTCCTCTAGTTTTGGGCATCACCACTCACTCTATCATTGTCATGCTCGTCGTCGCTATTTACAAGTTTTCTTCTTTCTTCGTTATCTTTCTCTTCACTCCTTCAACCTTATACTCGTTTGAATCTTTTCGCTATCTTATCAGAAGAAGTTTGAAGAGCTTCAATAGCAAAAGCTTTATGGAACTTCAATTTTTTTGTTAAATCTGTTATTTCTTCTCTAGATCCGGTCCAATACTTTTGGTGAGGCTGGCTATGGTGACTAACAGTGGGGTGATGTTGGAGATTGTGCCATAGGGGCCAATCATTATCTTATGAACATTGTTGATTTATAAATTTTTTAATTATGTTATCATATTATTTGCATGTTTACTATGATGACAATCCTTGGATAACTCGTGATCTTATCCTAAATGTCCCTGGTCGGTCATCTATGCGGGAGCAGAGATGAAATAAGACCAGTATGACTTTGAAGATATATAGAGATATAAATCAAAGTCATAAGCACATGTAAGAGTACAGGGTGTTGGACCGACCCGCTATGAGAGAGCTGCATGGGTCAAGTCATAAGCTTCTCTCATATACAAGCCATGTCACTATGCCCTTTGACCTGAGATCATCATGGATTCCTACATGACAAACACTCAGCTTTGACCTAGTCAAAAGTCACTTTTGACCGAGTGATCATAAAGGCTATGCTCGGGCTTAGTGGTTTTTCATGCGGAGGAATGTGAATGGTCAAGATGGAATTTGTCCCTCACATTCGTAGAGAGATATTACTGGGCCCCTCGATGAGTGAATCTGAGAAATGTATGACCATACTGGAATGGAAGGGTAGTTCCATTTCTATATTCAGACTACTCAGGGATCGAGAAAGTAACTGTCAGGAACAGGAGGATGACGTTCTCCATGCCTCATCCTTGACCGAAATATAGTGTGACAAAAGGGACGTAATATGGTTGTATGAAAGGTAACATCGTTTATCGATCCTCATATGTTTTGGGTAGTTGTAATGCCTTGCTAGAGACCGCTTACGACTTGTGGGTCAGTATAGTAACTGGGCCACTGCCAACTTCATATGGGCCTACAGGGTCGCACACAAAACAGCCCAATACGAGTTATGATGTCCAGATTCATTGAATCTAAGAGATGTCTAGATTCAATGAATAATCTAGGGTGGATATATATTTTATATATATATAAATTTGTATATATATTATATATAATATAAGAGATATTTGTAAGATTTAATTTATAAGGATAAATTAAATCTCTATCACTTTTGAATTTGAATTTAAATGGATATGATCTATTTGAATTTGAAATTCAAATTGATAAGATATCTCAAATTTGATTTATAAGAATAAATCAAATATAATTCTGTCTTATCTTTATTTTAAATTAAATAAATAGGTGAATTAAATCTGTGGGACGGATTTAATATAAACCATATTTATTT
The DNA here is from genome assembly GCA_037074615.1 of Leucaena leucocephala. Classification (NCBI taxonomy): domain Eukaryota; kingdom Viridiplantae; phylum Streptophyta; class Magnoliopsida; order Fabales; family Fabaceae; genus Leucaena; species Leucaena leucocephala. The sequence continues at coordinate 16,228,258 of CM073555.1, read as the reverse complement.
AATTAGTTTCTTATTAAATTATGCAATATATGATATTGTATTAATTCAGAATTAATATAAGATTAATTCTGAAGCCCGGCACTATTAGAAGCCCGATAGCTTCCTATATATTTGACATTAGGGGCTAGGGTTCTACACATCTCTACACACACATTCAGACGTGAGAAAAGGGGGCAGGGAGAGTGCAAAAGGTTTGTAGATAAGAAACTGCTGAAATAGAGACGGTGAGGACGGAATCTCTAGAAAGCCCTAGAGGGACAAGAGACGCTAGCACGTCGTTCGCGATTGGAACGCTGTTCGTGTGGATACTGGTAGAGGAAGCCGATCTGAGCTGTCGACTTCTTGCGATCGACCAGACACGAAGCAAGGTCGCGACCTATTGACACTGAGGTCGCGACCATACGGGCATCTGAACGTCAGAAATCCAAAAAGAGGAGACAGGTCGCGACTTGAAGCTGACGAGGTCGCGACTACAAACTCCAGAGACGTACGGTCGCGACGGGAAGAAGAGTAGGTCGCGACTAACAACTCCAGAGGCGACAGGTCGCGACTAGAAGTTGAGGAGGTGACGACTGAAAGTTCCAGAGGCGAGGAGTCGCGACTAGTGGACACTGAGGTCGCGACCAAAGCTCGAATACCGAAGGTAACACTTCTTTCTCCTTGACTTAAACACATTCGGTAGATCCTGGCTGGGAATGAAAAATTTTTTAAAGTTAATTTCCGCTGCGTGTCTTCCAATTCCCTTCAGGGTGGTGGTAGACAGACCTTTTTAGAAGGAGTTTAAAGAGCTTCAATAGTAGAAGCTTTTGGATCTTTAATTTTTACACTAGATCTTTGATTTCTTCTCTAGATTTGGTATGATACTTTTGATGAGTATGGCCATGGTAGCTGATGGTGGGTATTGGTCTAGCAACTTTTTACGGCGGTTAATAGTATAACTGTAGTCAAAAGTCACTTTCTACGGTGGTTATAAAATCGTTGTGAAATTCTTTAATTTATAAAGGCGGTAGCATTGATGACATTTCTAAAATTGCCGTGAAAAGTCTTTTTTAACTGCAATAAAAACTTTTTCTACAACAGTGAAGACAATATGTTAATCCTAGAGCACAACATTGATTTCTTCCTTCTCCTCAGTTCTAACATTTCTCCTTGTTCCCTATCCTCCTATCTTTCTTCTTATTTTTGGAGATGAAGGAAGGGAACACTTGATTTTGTCAGCCATTATGATCAATGTTTGATTTGGCCACTGAGACATACCAGCGATTTCTGTTAGGGTAATCCTATTGGAGAACCCGTGACATAGTATCAGTAGGAGTTTTATAATACTGCCTCTAATTTTAAATATAAGAATAAGTAGAATAATTTATTTTAATACTAAATAAATATAAGACTTTAATCTATTTTATATGTCAAATTTATATATTTTTTTTAAAATTTTCCTACTGATTATATTGCGCATATTAAAAGAGAGATTTCTATTGAGAGAATATTTTCCAATGCACTTTTTATAAATAACTAAACTAATTTTTTAATTTTTACAAATTAATTATTTATTTTTTACATTTAAGATAAGAGAAAGTACATAGCCTTTGAGGGTGAGGTTGCAAATTTTTATACCATGTATCACGGAACTCAAATAAAGGCCCGATACGAACTTCATGATTCTTCGGCTGAACATCTTTACCTGTGACGTTTATTATACAGTTTTGAAACTTGACCCCAACGCCGTTTACTTATCATCAGATGCAACTTGACACAGTTCAATTTAATCAAACACCAGAAAATTTCTTATTCCAGGTAGCTAGATCGGGCTCCTGTAACTGTTCATCCTTTTCTGCGTTTCCCATGACTTTATTTAAGAGTGTGTGTCTTCGTACATTTAGTTTCTTTTGTTTATCTGAATTTTCTAAGGGAAGCAAACAAAGCATTAATGAGTAGTTCAACGTACGGTTAAGTTAACTTGTGACTTTACAAGACAAAATCCATCTGCCATACAATTTTCATCCAATTTGGGCATTGAAGACATAGCATGGGTGATAAACTTTTGATCTAGGGTTTGAAACAAGTAAAGTTATAAACATCTTATATACTCCTTCAATCTATTTAACTAATCAAACTTTTGATATAGGGTTTTAATCAAACACTAGAAAATGATTAGGGTTTTTTCTATAATACTCTAATAATTTTTCTTAACTCCCTCCCTCCCTCTCTTACTTGATTATTGTTGAGGGAGTATTAATAGAGATAATTTAGAAAATAGTTGATAAATATATATAAAAAATATATCTTATATTTATGATCAAGATCAACTCTTTAATTAAGTTATATATATATATTTGTGGACCATTCCTTTTATGCTAAAGGACGAAGAAGAAGGCGTTGCCTTTGGTTCACGCCATAAAGGTTATATGATTCAAGCATGTCCTTCCTATTAGTCGCATGTGATTTGTTAGACTTTTTAGAGATGCTTATGACTTCCACTTTCTTATTTGTCTTTAGAACTTTTATTAAGTTCGCCTCTGGCCCATGCCTTCTCCATTTCCACCGTATCAAGCACCGCGTCTCTATTTTTAAAAGGCAGCATTTTATATGGGTATTAATGTTTTTATTATTATTATTTTATAATAATAAAACCATTCTATTATTCATTTGACAATTATTCCTCCAGTCCTTAGTATAAGAGTTAATTGACTTTTTTTATATATATTAATAAAATCAAATAAATCAGTTAACTATAATTAATATAAGAATTACCTCACTAATTTAGATAGATTAAGGAGTATATAATATGAATTTATCTTAAATGATTATATTTGATTATAATTAATTGATTTATTTAGCTTTCTTAATCTACCTAAAAAAGTTAACTAACTCTTATATTAAGGATCAGAGGAGTGAGTTTCTTATCTGATACTATTGATTAATTTAAATTTGAGTATATATATTGAAGACTTAATTAAAAATATATATTAAAGACTTAATGAGTATATAATATGAATTCATTTTAAGTAGTTGGATTTGATCATAGTTATTGATTTATTTAGCTACCTTAATCTACCTAAAAAAAGTTAACTAACTCTTATAATAAGGGTCAGGGGAGGGAGTAGCTTATTTGATACTATTGACTAATTTAAATTTGAGTATATATAATGAAGACTTAATAAAAATAAGTCTTTTAACTTGAGACTTAGTTTATGTTTGGAATGGCCTAAAAAAAAGAGCTATCGGTTAAAAATGATCCCAAAGCCAGGTTGAAAACAAAGTCACCTTTAATGGGTCTGCTGTAGTTATTGAGTCATAAAGCTACATTGGAATGGCTGAAACGCTATACCAAACACATTTAGTTTTTTTCGGCTTGAAAAACACTTGAACTTTCTTAGTGTCATGCTAATAATAATACATTTCAGACTTCAGGAAAACTTATTGCGAAGACATATATATAGCATAATGTAACTCATTTAGCAAAGTACAGCTTACAATTACCTCTAACAAATATTTCTCCCTACATAATATGATTATTTCATTTGATCTATCTCTTCAATGAATACTCTCTCCCAATGTTTTCTTTGTCATTCCGAATCGGTTCTCAAATGTTTTGAACTTTGTTCCTTTGAGAGCTTGATACCATGCTCTCTAGTGTACTTAGCATTATAATACAGAAGCCTTTTTTAGCATCCCAAACTATTAATTGATGATCAACTGCTTAATCTATTTCATTGTGTTTGTTATTTGGTGGATTGTATGGATTCCTTTGATTCTCAAGCAAACCCTAGGGGGTAAAATTTATAGTTTACTGCTAGAACTAACATTATAGTCTCGTGATTATTGGATTAAAAACTCTATTTACGTGTAAAGAACATGAAGAACACCTCATATTGATCAACACAACAACGAAGATGATTACAATAAACCCTTCTAAAGAGTGATTTAACCCGTAACTTTTAGTGTAAAACATAAGATGAGGACCAAGTTACCCTCCTTCTCCAAGTGGGCCATGTGAATGCAACATCCTATCATACCTAAACTATAATTAGTGCCCTCTTTGTCTAGAATCCTAAAACGACTAACCAACCACTAATTGATTGTAATTAACGAACTAATGTGATCTTAACTAACTAGATCACATATCTGATATCTCCAACAGTATGCATGTGAGTCTACAAAGTCTTATGATGATTGAATTGTTTTTATGTTATTTATCGAATCCTATTATCGGGTATCCAGTTTTAAGGTCTATGTCTATCCCTCTTAGTATGAGTATCTATTCTTAGAATTCAATTCAAGATCTAGAGGGAGACCCAATAGAGGAGTTGATTGGGGTTTGGGATAAGTAGTCGGGCTTATAGAATTTGGCAAGAATAATTTATTCATTTTAAATTTATATTTTAATGTTTCGTCCTCTTAAATAATTATAAATTTTTATGATCTTATCTAATAAATATTTTCCCCTAAGTTCTTCGTTCTAATTTCCCCAAATTTCTACGTATCAACTTCATGTGGGTACACAAATTGTTCCAATTGGAGGTTGGGAACTCAAGATATAGGCTTCGAAAATTTGACAAAAGAGCTTGAATTGCGATTTGTAAGCTTATTGGGCCTCGTGTATGAAAAATTAATCTTTTGCCTTCAAGTTTTCACTCAATTACAACTCACTTCCTCAACTACTATGACTTACAAACTCAGTCCCTAATCTTTTTCAATCATCCTATGTGGCAAAAGACTTGTCTGAAATATGTTGAGGTGGCTAATGGAATTTGATGTGAATTGTGAGTGAGCATCTAGGTGACTTAATTCTACCTTGTAAGGGATGATGTGAGGGAGCCGGAGTGAACTTTAGTGCTCATCGCATAACTAGATTGTCTTAGATTAGATCTGGATAGTCTATATTTCTCTGTGTTTATTTTTATTTTCTTAAAAAGGTTATTTTGATGGGTACATAATCTAAAATAAAGATAATATTATAATAATCATTTTTTTTTAAAAATAATTTTATTATTTAAAAATTATAACCATTGAAATTGTATCTAGATGACAATAATGAACACCAAACTAGGTCCGACCGAGCCTAATAGGAGCAACAAGAGAGACGTTCTCTTAGAGAAAGTGAAAACACCCATTGTCAATCTTTAAATTTATATTACAAGATAAATGCAAAATGTGTGGATGTAGCTTGATTTTGCTTACCTAGTAGTGACCATATTATTCATGGGGAACAGACACGACACGTTTTTATAGGCAGCCAGCTGAGGTTTGGACCAAGTTCATTACTGATGTAGGTTGTTGGAATGGGTTACCATAAAGAGGTTTCCCTGATCCTTTCATTCACACGCCGCGCAAAATACGAGCTTGTGTATTGTTGAATAGTGATTGGTGGCTTTTGGGATTAATCTATGAACAAGACTTGATTGGGGAGCTTGTTACTTTAAAATACTCTTATGGAAGAGGATATGAAATTTGATGTCAACCTATAGTCGAGCTAATTGGTATTAGAGTACTTGATCAAGGTCGCTCATATTGGATTGCAACAAACGTGAATTGTTGTTTACAAGAATTCTGAGCGAGTTTGAGAACTCCAATACCTGATCAGACAGTCCCAAATAAAGATTAGTTTGTCTAGAACCTTTACGAAAAGTTCTAACTAAATCCGATGAGAAATCGCCTTCTAATTATTACTCTGTTCAAAATATGTACAAGGTGAAAAATAGAGAAAAAATGCATTGTCAAAAGGAGTAATTAAGGAATTCTCTTTTTTCACTCACACTCAACCCTTCCTTTTTTTCCTTTTTATTTGTTTTCTCACTAAGGAAATATGTAAACTAAAATTGAATGACTAGAATTTTAGGCTTCCACGTAGGAGTGAAATCCTATGATCCAACGGAGGAGAACATCATATTAGGGGTGTTCATAAAACTCGCGGTCCGATATACGTACCCACCCGAATCCGCGAAAAAAAGGCCCTGCCTAGGATCAAGGATCAAATTGATTGAGTCAGATCTGAATTATATTAAACATTGTTTAGGAGTTGTTTTCTTTAAAGTTTATTTTCTTAAAAATATTTTCTGAATTTGTTTATTTATTTTTTTCACTTTATTTTATCAAGAAAACCCCATTTTTTTTTTAATTTTTGAGTTAAATAATTTTTGGCTAGTCCTTGTGAAATACTATCCTACTCACCCTATTTACAAGAAATATTATTTTGAGGGTAGGAATTTATACTCATCTAATCCTTAATATAGGACCTATTACTAATTTAATTAGATTAATTAAAAAAATTAGTTAAATTAGTTAATATGATATATTTTTTTTAAATACCCTAACCATCTCTCTTTTACTTGATTATTATTTATGGAGTATGAATAGGAGTAATTTGAGAAAACAAGTATAAATATAAAAAATATATATTATATTTAGTATTAAAATTAATTTTTTAATCAGGTCTTATATTCCCAATACTTGAGAGAGATACCAAAATATTGTTTCTTAGATACGTAAATTTAAATATTTTCTCAAACAATTAAAGTGAAATATCCATGAACTTGTTAATAATATTCATAACAAGACATTTTAGGTCCTACAAATCCCATGCCACGCATGAACCCCAAAAAAAGAGGTTCTTCAACAAATCCTTACCATTGTCGTTTTCGTTTTCCATTCCCTATCATCTATGTATATTCTAATTTTATACCTAATAAAAGAACAAACAAGCATTAGTATCACTATAATTTAAAGGTGTGTTTGAAAACCACAAAAATTGTGATTTTAGAAGCCCTCTTGAAAACATTTAAGTTTAGAGAAATTTTAAAATAAACAACTATATTTGTTTAAAAGGGCTTTTGGACCAAATGATAGTTTAAAATTAAGGTTTTAGATAAGCTATTGAGACTAGCTTCTGAAATAGTAAAAGAGCTTATGGATTACCCAATTACTATTTTACCCTTATTTTTCTTACACCTTCTCTCCTCTCTCCTCTCCTCTCTCCTGTCTCATATTTTTAATAAAATCATACTCTTTCTAGTAATTTTTTAATTATAAAAGTCCTTCTGGTAATAATTATCCAAACACTCATTTATTCAAAACTATTTTTTTTTCCATAATCTCTTCTCCAAAAACCATTTTCTAAAAACTATATAAAAGCTCCTTTTTTTCATAAATATTTTTTCAAACTCTTATCTAAATAGGCCTTAAATATTTCTATTCATGGGGTAATATTTGCAATTATTGTGACGCAACCCTATATAACAACATTGTGTGACAAAACTATAAAACAAGAGTCACTACAAAGAAATTGAGAAGGAAAGAGAAAAATGACAAAAACCAAATATGAACAACACAATATTCACAAAGCATGAAACAACCTTAGTTCACAATCTTCATTATACAAAGACTAAGGCATATGTTTGCTTCTTTTTGTTCTTTTTATGGTTTTGCCACATGGCGAGTTAATTACCCCACAATTATATCACTCTCACAACTTGGGCTCCCTTATTGGGCCCACTGCCTGAGTGCCTTGCTTTTTCCTTTACGCCTTGTTCCCCAATATCCACATATTCCTCTTTTGGTTCCCCGCTTAACCTTTGAAGTTTCAACTTTTTATTTTATTTGTTGAGAAAGAGTCATATTTATTTTTTTATGCTATCAATAGGTATCCAGTACTTTTTTAAATCATATTATCAAGTATTTGAATAATTGACTATCTTAATTTTGATATTTGTGATTACCTTTTCCAGTACAAGTGTCTTTTTTAAAAAATGAACTTCGAGATCCATAAGAATCTAACAGAGTTTTATACCGTTAAACTAACTCAAAATTGGTAAAGAGAATAATGTTTAAGTTTCAAAAGATTGAATTAATAAAGGTTAGGCTTCCAAAAAAAATAAACTTTCTAAAAAATAAGTTGTTAATATTTATTTAAATCAATATATTGGAAAACAAACCAGCTATTCAACAAGTTAAAATAGTTATTTAAGGATAAGTAGTTTAATCGGGGTTAAACTTTGGTTAACCAATCATGATTAAAATAATATAATTTAATTAAAATGTATAAAATATTTATATATTTCTAAAAATATAATATTTAAATAAAAATAATCTTAATTTATAAGTAAATAGAATATTTATATATATACTAAAAATAGAATTACTAATGTATAATATAATGGAGTGCTTTTTTTTAATTAATTCAAAATAACGTCATTTTAGATTTAACAAGTAGGAAAAATATAAAATACAATTAAGCTGAAACTTTCTAAAATATAATATCAAATAATATTATTCATGAAAAGTGAAAATCTAAAATGAGAATGAAATGTGTAATTTACCTTTTCCATGGAACATTCTTTATAGATTCCTAAGAAATTTAGGGGTGTGCATGGCAGGGTTGGGCAGGGCAGTTCCCTTGCCTGGTGCCCTGCCTGAAAAAAGTATAGGCTGTATTTTGTAGCCCGATGCCCGGCCCTACCAGTTAAAAGCCCTAACCATTTTGGGATGGGCATGGGCGGGCTGGGCATTCACAAGTTTTGATGCCATGCTCATGTTGTGAAAAAAAATCTGGAATTATGAACTTCTAAAATAATACCATGTTCATATGTCTTCAAGAGTTAAATAATATCCATAATTCACAAAGGATAAAACAACAAAAAGATAATAATTAAAGTCTTGAAACCCATTGTATATAAAAAAAAGCTTTGAAGTCTAAATAGTTTGTAATTATAATTTTGCATCAATCTCCCCAATGTTGACAAAGATTAAGCATCTGAAAAAAATAAAATAAACAATTATAATTTGTAATGTAATTATATGATGATTAGCAAAGTTAGAAAAAAAAATTAATATAGTTATAAATATTAAAAGATACAACTTACCTATTTAACTACTCATATTCTAAAATGACCCTCTAGTCACTAGTAGCTATCATATTCTTTCTTCCAAGTGTAGCATCTAGGGAAGAAAGTAAAAAAAAAAAAGAAGGGATGCTCATGGGCAAGGCAGGGCAGGGCAGCCCCCTACTCGATGCCCAGCCCGAAAAATATATGGGCTATATTTTGTAGCTCGATATCTAACTCTACCCTATATTTATTGGGCTGAGCAGGGCTATTTTATTACAGGCTCGGGTGAACATACCAGAGCGCAGACTTTATGCACATCTCTACCAAGAATCATCTCTTCTTCCCCACTTCTACCTCTTCTCTCACGACAACTTAATCTCCAATCTCTCCATCACAATCCAATAGGATCACATTTTAGCGAGCCTTTTTTTTTTCAATGATTTAGTGAGTCTATTTTTATCTTTTTCCATCTAAAATATTTTTTTTTGGGTGAACAAGCCATCTAAAATCACTCAATCACAAAAAGACATACACACTACAAATTTATTCTTCAAATTGTTATACAAATTAGATTCAAAATTTTAAATATTCACCGGTAGAAAATAAGCTTTTAAATCGGTTAAAAATAGACTTATATACCGGACTTTGATCCGGTGTAGAAACAGCCCGTATAAAAAGTTTAATATTCTACACCGGTTGTATATGACCGGTGTAAACAATAAATTTTTTTAAATCGGTTATTCCATACAACCGGTTTAAAAAGTAATGTCAAAATTACAAAAAAATCAGAATAAAAAAACTCTAGGTCCGAAATTATTTCCTTCTTCGTCACAAATTTGGAGGAGGAGGAGAGTGATAAAGAAGAATATGTACCTATAAAATGAAGCAGAGAACAAAAAAGAGGAAGAAAGAAAAAGCCAGAGAATCCAGAAATGAAAGAAACAAAAACTCAGATATATGCACAAAAATAAAAACCCATAAACGTCGTCACCTAATTGAAGATATCACAAAAATATCGTCACAATTCCTTTGGGTTACCTGCTCAAAAGCAAACAAAAATATATTTAAATAGAACCCAGAAATGAATGAGATAAAAACCTAAATATATACACATAAATGAAAACCTAGAAACGCCGTTATCTAATTGAAGATATCAATAAAATATCGTCACAATTCCTCCGACTTACCCAATTAAAAGTGTACAGAAATATATTTAAACAAAATTGAGAAAGAAAGGAACAAAAAAATAGACACCCACCATCGTAGATCTGGGTCTTCTTCTTTGGCGAGCTTTAGAGGCTACAACGACTGACTTCAACAATAAAGAACGACGGGCACATGTATGGGTCATCGCATATTTAGGTTTTCTTCTTCGGCGAGCTTTAGACGGTGTGTTACGAAGGAGGAGCTTCCTGTCACCGTGTGTTCTCTCTTGTCTAGTTTTCTCCATGGACGATGATATGATTTGTGAAGATATGGAATAATAAAAACTTAACGCTTTTTGTTAGATTTTTAATAGCAAAGATATTCTACACCAGATGTAATTCTATCAGATGTAGATAAGACTGATTTAAAAATATATTTTTTAAAGCCCCATTTTTAAATCGGTCACTGCGAAACAGGTTTAAAAAAAATGACCTGTGTTATTTTTGTAAATAAGATAAAATATTTAGACCGGTCATGACTTTTTACACCGGTCATGTGTACAACCGATGTAAATATTTTATCTTATTTATAAAAATACCACCGGTCATGACTTTTTACACCGGTCATGTTTACAACCGATGTAAATATTTTATTTTATTTATAAAAATGCCAGCGGTCATTTTTTTTAAACCGTATTCGCAGTGACCGGTTTAAAAATAGGCTTTTAAAAAGCCTATTTTCCATTAATAAGTATAAAATATATTGATTGTTAATGTTTACTATTATAGGACGCATTATTAAATTGATAAAAATACTGGCTCAAATTTTATTAATATTTTAAATTATATATGTAGTACTAAAATGGAAACCAATTTTAATTAATTATTAATTTATTTTTATTATTTATACAAATTTCATTGGTTGTTTGACTATTGTTTTAGTGTGTTTGAAAACCCGACTAAAAGTTGGGGTGAGGTCTGTGTGGATTTGATTTTGATGACGTTAATAAAATTTATGATAAGTAGAGTGTTGGAGTAGGTCTCATGTTTTATACTTTTTTCCAAAGTGAATTATATTCAGGAAAAAAAAAAAAAGAATTGTATTGATCTTTTATAAATTTCATGAATTTTTAATACACTTTATATTCATTTTTCCACATCAATCTAAATAAAACTAAAATCTACTATGTTGCATATTATATAGATATAAGGAGACAAGTATGAGTATAATAGTCTTTTATTTTATGTAAATAGCAAATACTAAATTTTATTCTTTCATTTCATTTTTTAAAAATATTTTTTATTTTATCTCTTGTGACAATTTTTAATTTACATGTCACTTAGCCAATATATATCAACTCTAGCTAACATATTGTAAATATAGAAACTGATACTTATAATTAAAGAAAGTGTGGTAGCCAATAAAAAAACTATCCAGAGCCCTATAAATGTTAAATTAAAATACAGATAACTTTATTAACATAATTGCCAATAGTGAATCAGCTAGATCGAAAAATAAAAAAGATATATTCGAATTCTACTTTATTAAAAAGGACTAATGGGAAAAAGTATAAGATATTAGATAGAAAATATTATTAAAAAAATTCTACTAATTAATATAATTTTTTACCTTCCTGAGAGCGATAATATAACTTATTATAGATTTTGTATAATATTGTTGAATAGTTGAATTGTTGAAATTTCAAATTTAAGCATAATTGTTCTATTAATGAGAAACAAGACTAAAGTTGACAAATCCAACCAATGAAACGTTGCGGGTGTGTCACCGATGGTTAAGCATAGAATGTGCCAGCTAGTTGTTCCCCCAAGCAACGAACTAGCTACAGGGAGGCACATACCACATAGGAGCAAGCAGTTGCATCAGAAGAGCAGAAAGTTTTTCAAAGCCTTGTTAATAAGTCTTAAGTACGACCAATATAAATGTACAAATCACCGAATATGCCTTCAAACAAATTCTCTATGCTTCTCCCTTCGACGACTCGGTTTTTGCTTTTTTCTCGAAACCCCCACTTCCTCACGCCAAGCATATCCCCTTTCATATTCTACCAAATCTTCCCTTATAAATTCCCTTTAATTCTTCCCACCTTCGTTCATCACTCGGATTTTATTTCTGTTCTTCATTTCAATTCGATTTCCTCTTTCTCCCTCTCTGTTTTTGTTTCTGCTATTTAATTTCGAGCAGAGATTTTGTTGTTTTTGTTTTTTTGTTTTTTTTGAGTTGAGATCGATCGAGAATAATGAAGTTTGGGAAGCGATTGAAGAAACAGATTATGGAGTCGCTGCCGGAATGGCGGGACCAGTTCCTGTCGTACAAGGAGTTGAAGAAGCTTGTGCGGCTGCTATCGGCGGCGGCGCCGTTGCCGGACGGAGTGAGGGAGTACCGGAAGGAGGAGGCGGAGTTTGTGTATTTGTTGAACAACGAAATCGATAAGTTCAACAACTTCTTCATGGAGCAGGAGGAGGATTTCGTGATCCGGCACGAGGTTTGTGATACTCTTCTGAATATTATTTGAATTTGATGCTGATGAATGATTAATTTAATTGGTTGATAAGTATAATTATAAATATTTTATGAAGTTGAGGAATATTTGCAGGCGTTGGAAGAGAAGATGAAGGAAGTGAGAGAGAGATGGGGACCAAATGGAAGTGAGGCTTCAGAAGCAAAATACAGAGAGGAGATGGCGAAGATCAGAAAAGATATGGTTGATTTCCATGGAGAGATGGTCCTGTTAGTTAATTACAGTAGCATCAATTACACTGGTACCACTACTTTTCTTTTTCCTCTAATTTCCAAAATTACCTTTTCTTCTTCTTATTATTATAAGCATGCTTTTGTTGTGAATTTTTTTTTTGGCAAAAAATTTATTGTGAATTATGTATGTTATCATAACCAACGTAAAATCAAATATAAACAGAATATTTGAGTTCGTGGACTTGAATTCAAGTCCATGCAGCTTGTTGTGTCAAGTTTGGGTACACGTTCAATGGCGTCCGGATTTTAACCACATAGGCTCATCTTTCTTTTAAACTGGAATATTTATGTTTAGTTTGATTGTTCTAGATTTTTTATTATAAAAATTAGTTTAGGACTTGTCTTCAAAATATGATACTCTACATGGTTCACCTCTATCTTCTGAGATATGATATGATTTAATCATTTTTATACATTTTTTGTGGCTTTGGGTTAAAATAATGAGCATGAAACCAACATCCAAATTCATGTTTCATGAGCCATGCAAACCAAAATTATTATTAATATTTTCATATTTTGATAAAAACGACTTATTTTGCTATGAAATTTTTTAAAGTTTGTTTATAACTTGTACTTGTTTAATTATTTTGTTTTGTCTCTTTTTCTAAAATTTGAAGAGTCAAGAGGTGTGGGCCCCATAGAATAAAGGGAATTACCATTTTCCCTTACTCTTTCATATAATAAGACTAAAGTTCGAATCTCTTTTAGAGATATTTAGTGTCTGATAGTATTTTAAATATAATTATCTATAATAGGAGGATATAAGATTGAAAAAAAATATTGGGATTTGTTTGTTCAGTCCGGCCCAACAACATAAAGAAAGTAGGAAAATAATGAAAGGAGGCGTCACTGAATTGTCCAGGAGTTGTGGATCCATGCAAATGGAATTTTCTGGCTCACTTTTTATTGGGCTTTGTTGATTCCAAGCCACGGCCTAGGCCCAAACAAAGAACATGAAAACTACAAGGTTAATAGTCCCCAGCTTATCTTGTAAGACCTGTTCCAAGTGCTTCATGGAGTCCAAAAAGATTTCTTATGTCTCGTAAATAATTTTTTTATTTAAAATTATAATAATAAATAAATATGTACGGGCCTTGAGGCTTAATGATCAATGATCATGGTAATTTATTAGGCCTTGTGGGTTTTTTGAAGGATTGGCAAAAATACTGAAGAAATATGACAAGAGGACACGGGGGCTATTGAGGCTACCATTCATACAAAAAGTATTAGAGCAACCGTTCTACGCGACGGATCAAATCTCAAAACTGGTGAAGAAATGTGAGGGAATGATGGAGGCGGTGTTCCCTGCGGCGGAGGAGGAATTAGCAGAGAGAGCGAAAGAAGCGAGAGACGCCATCACTGTCGCCGGAGAAGGCATCTTCAGGAACACCGTCGCGGCTCTGCTCACCATTCAGGAGATCAGAGCAGGAAGCTCCACTCAGAGCCCCTTTTCTCTGCCTCCTCTCAATTTGCCTGATTCTCGGCTCATTCATATCATTCACCTCAATTCCACTATACCCATCAATTGACAGCGTAGTTACGACAATAACAAATTTTATCCGGTTAGGTACGCTTAATTACATAGATATCACGAAATCATTGTATTTATCAACAGCCAGGTGTTTTACACACACACACACACACACAGGTTTTATCATACCAACTCATAAGTTGTTAGGTATACCAGTTTAGGAATAGGAATATATAATGGGCCAGCAGTTTATTCAACTGCCTGGTTCGCTGGCTTCATCAATATCTCCATACACTTTTTAATATAAACCAATTTGTTACTGTGTCAGATTTGTGTTATTGATTTTAATTGAAGGTAATAGCTTTGTAAATATGATTTTTCCCCTCATTTGAGAGTCAAACTCTTGATCTCCAAAAGGAGAATCACATCCATTTCAGTTAACCTAGTCACCCATTTATTTGAATGGATTTTATTTATTTATTTTGAAAGTTACTTTTAATAAAAAGTGTTCTTAATGATTATAACCTAATATAAAATAACTTATCTTTTTCATAAAAATATCTAATAATAAAAGTTACTTTCTAAAACTAAAATAAATAGACCCTCAACTAGTTTAATAAGAAAACTAATGAAAAAGTATTATAATGGTATAATCAGCCCTGATAGCAGTATATAAAATTTAAAACATAGATAAGAATTTGCTTTAGCAGATCAGTTCAAGGGTTAAAAGCTTTTGAAATTTGTTTAAAAGTATTTTCTATTAATATATATTTTAATTATCATTATAATAGATTATTATTTCCCGTTGCAGTTGAACAAAAAGGAAAAAAAAGAAAAGAAAGAGAAGTAGTGACTGTTCGTCGTTAGCCAATTTCCCAGAAATATTTTTCCTAGGCTCTAAACTCCAAGGTCGCCGTGTGTTTTATTTTTTTCAGGAAATGGGAAAGATACAAGAAGGCGATTTCTGAGCTAAAAATGTGTATGGCATTGTTAGGTGCATATTTTTTTTTCTTAGCTTTCTTTCTTTTTCTTTTTTTCCTTTCTTCTCTCTTTACATTGACTTGAGAAGGAGATAAAGGTGACGCAGCCCACACTCCACATGACATGAAGTCATGAATGCTCTCTTTCAAATACTCAAGTTGAAGTTTTAATGTGGGAAAAAGCCAATTAAATACCCCTGAAATGATGAAAACCCAAATTAGTCCCTACTTTCGCAAGTTCTCAAACCAATCCAAATGAGCTCATTTGAAATTTCAGAATATGGTGAATTGACTTCTAAAAAGTTCACTAAAAAAACTCAGCCTCCATTGATCGCCGGCAGCCCAAATTCACCAACTATCAGAGGCTGAGTATTTTTTAGTGAGGGACAGAAAAGTCAATTTACCAAATTCTGAAATTTCAAATGAGTGCCTTTGGACTGATTTGGAATTTTGTGAAGTATGGGACTAATTTGGGTTTTCATCATTTCGGAGGAATTTAATTGGCTTTTCCCCTTTTAAGATATAAAGCTAATATTTAAAAGATATATGACATTTTTAAAATAAAACTATTTTTTTAAAAAATGTAAAAATAAAAATTTTGAATCAAGGAGGGACAAAAAAGTTAAAATATTTTATAACTTAAGACAAAATTGACAATACATTTATTTTTGTCCTTAATCGAAAACACATTTTCTTAACCCATGTAAAGAAGGCCTAAAACCTTATATGAGAGAAGCATCGATTCCTTTGTAACTCAAATAATGTGCACCAAACATATCAAGATTACATAAAAAAAAACTCTCTCCCTATTTTCTTCTTCTTGTTTTTTTTTTTAAAAACAACATTTCATTCATACCATATATATGGCATAAGTTGATTTTGATCATGTTTTCTTTCCTATATAAATTTGGAGATTGATTAATAATATAATTAACCAACCAACTAACAGGACAATGATATCAGAAGAGAAATAGATACATGAAATGTGCGCAAATCCTATAGCCTTGTTTGGTATGTTGTACTGAATTTTAAGGGAATGATAATGCCACTGAGGTTATGATTGGGATTGAGAATAAATTTTAGGAAAAATTATATCTAGGTGTCGTAGAAAAAATTAAATTGTAAAAAAATTTTGAGAAATGAAAAACTTATTGTGAAGTATTATAGAACCTGAGATAATTTTTTTTCAATTGTGAAAATATATAACTGCCCCTGGTGTTTAAAATATGCCCCAGTTGTTATTTTTTTAACATGGAGTTGTTATTTTTTCAATTATCGAGTTGTTATTTTACCATTGATGGAGTTGTTATTCCTTCACACTGGACTTATTATGTCCTAGTGGTGGAGTTGTCATTTTTTCAGTTGTAAGGGTAGTTATTTTTCTAGTGGTTGAATTGTTATTCCTTTACCATGGAATTGTTATTTTCTAGTGGTGGAGTTGTCATTTTTTCCAGTTGTAGGGATAGTTATTTTTTCAGTGGTTAAGTTGTTATTCCTTCACCATAGAGTTGTTATTTCCTAGTGGTGGAATTGTAATTATTCCCCCTACAATAAGCTCTCGATAGGTTCATTCCAGGTGTTGGTATGGTATGCACTACTACAAAATAGAGTTTCTAAAGCGCCATTTTTAAACCGGATCTTGCGTAAACGATGTAAAATAAATGAGCAGTGGCATTTTTGTAAATAAGGGTACAATTTTAACACCGGATATAAACATGCCTGGTGTAAAATAAATGAGCGATGGTATTTTTGTAAATAAGGGTACAATATTTACACTGGATGTACACATGACCGGTGTAAAATAAATGAGCGATGGTATTTTGGTAAATAAGATGAAATAGTTACACCGTATTTACAAGTAACCGATGTAGAAAATCTAGTTCTATTCTGACTCTTCAGTTTCTTGTCTATGATTTTCCACGTCTTTTCTGTACCTTCTTCAGACCGTTCATTTCACTTCTTCGGTTCCTAACATTTGTAGTCATCATTATGCTAGAAGGCCAATTGCTTTCTTCGATGTGCTTTTCTGAAACCGTTCTTATCCCTCAACCATATGTATACCATTTCTATGATCAGTAATTTTCATCTCATCACTACTTGATCTCTGTTTTGTTTACACCTCTTCTATCTGAACCCTCCAATGGCTTCTTCCTCACGCACGCCTCCTTCATCGCCCTAAAAAAGAAACAGAGACAAATTTGAAGACAAATATCTTGACCCTCACCTTGGAGTTCCTTCTCCTCCTCCCCTGGTTGTGACTCTGATGGAGCGCCTGGAGGAACTCATCATGCGCTTCAATGGCTTGGAGGACTCCGTGGAAGAACTGACCGAGAAAGTTAACAGACTGAAAGCCAGTTTTAGAGCTTTCCGCTCAGAAGTCCACCGCCATCAACAGAATGACAGCTTCAATAATCCTTTTAGTCCTACGCACTCTGATGAATCCAAAAACTCTGACTCTGATGAGGAGTGAAAAGTGTAAATATTGTAGAAAAAGAGAGAATATATTATATATTCTGATAGATATTTTGTTTGGATATTTCAAACTTTCGATGTAAAGTTATTAGTAAAGTTGAATGAATGAAGTTTCTTGTTCTGATTAAGACATGCATGGTTTTCTTTTATTTTACACCAGTTGTAAAAGTGATAGGTGTAGAATATAATGTCTGGTTTAGAAAAAGTTATTTCTACATCGGTGTTCCACTTTAATCGGTGTAGATTTGCACTTTAATTTAACGGAAACCCCCTTCGCTCCTCCCATCTCTCATTTTTCATTGGTTCTCGCGTTTAAGTCTTCTCGTCCCTTCACTGCTGGTGAGTTTTGTTTTGTACTCCTTGTCTCGAGAACTAAAAATTTATGCACGACTGGCGGTAGCTTTTGCTGTTACTTGTTGGATTCATTCATTTACTTGTTTCACTTGGTGAGTTCTTCCACTTGTGCGTGATATATTTTCTCCCATTATTAGCTGAAAGCTAGGTTTTCTTATTTTCTATTTTTCTAGTTTTTTAGTCTTCCATAAATATGGATCGTAGTTGAATAAATGCTAAACGAACAAGTGTTGAGTATGCTGAAGGGGTGAATGAGTTTTTGGATTTTGCTAAATGAAATGGTGATGATGACAATGGAAGGTTTTATTGTCCTTGTGTGAGTTGTTTGAATGAGAGAAAACAAAATCGTGCAGATATGTACACTCATCTAATTTGTGAGGAGTTTTGCAAGAGTTACATAGTATGGGTATGGCATAGTGAACCTGTGGAAAGGTCGAATGCATCTGAACAGTTGGAACAGACCTTTGATGATGGCATGGATACCGATGATCGGGTAGAGAACATGATTCGTGATGTTGGAGAAGATGCTTTTATGCGGTCACATGCATATAGTAATATGTGCAATGATGCAGAAAAACCTCAATACCCAGGGTGCAGAAAATATAACTTGCTGAATGCGGTGTTGAGATTGGTAAGTGTGAAAGCACGGCATAGGTGGAGTGATAGAGGTTTTTCAGAATTATTTGAGTTGTTGCAAGACATGTTTCCAGAAAAAAATGTCTTACTCAAATTCTACCATGATGCTAAGAAAATAATATGTCCTTTAGGCATGCAGTATAAAAAGATTCATGCATGCCCAAATGATTGCATATTGTACAGGAAAGATTTTGAAGATGATAAGAAGTGTCCAATATATAAGACACCAAGGTACAGATCAAACAAGTCTCCTGCAAAGGTGTTATGGTATCTTCCAATTATACCAAGGTTTAAGCGCCTCTTTGGTAATGAAGATGATGCAAAGAAAATATTATGGCATGCGATTGAAAGGATTTGTGATGGAAAGCTTTATCATCCTGCTGATTCTTTGTAGTGGAAGAAGATTGATGAATTATTTCCCGAGTTCAGGAATGAACCACGAAACCTAAGGCTTGTACTTAGTACAGATGATATGAACCCATATAGTAGCCTTAGTAGTATACATAGTTCATGGCCCGTCCTCTTAGTGATTTACAACCCATTTTCCTTGTTGTGTATGAAACTCAAGTATGTAATGTTGTTTATGTTGATCTCAGGACTAAAACAACCGGGAAATGACATAGACGTTTATCTAAGACCCTTGATCGAAGATTTGAAGAAGCTATGGAAAGGTGTGGATATTTTTTATGTGATTAAGAAGGATGTCTTCAATATGCAAGCCATGATATTTTTTACAATTAATGACTTTCCTGCATACAAAAATTTGTCAGGGTATAGTGTTAAGGGCCATAAAGCATGTCCGATTTGTGAGGAAGGGGCTTGCTACTATCAACTTCATCATGGAAGAAAGACAGTATACTTAGGTTATAGGAGATTTTTAAGACAAGGCCACCCATACCGTCGAATGAAGAAACAATTTTTTGGCGGCCAAGAATTTGAAAATGCTCCGGAGCCATTGACCGGAGAACAAGTCTACAAAAGGGTCAGAGACATCAATGTTATGTTTGGTAAGACTGCCAAGAGAAGTAAGAAAAATATATTGAGAAAAAGATCAGTCTTCTTTGAGCTTTCGTATTGGCAACATCTTCATGTAACACTTCTTATGCTCATGCATGTGGAGAAAAATATGTGTGACAGCATTGTTGGAACACTTCTTAACACACATGGTAGTTCCAAAGATGGTTTGAAGGCAAGATTTGATTTAAAAGAAATGGAAATACGTGGGGATTTATATCCAAGGCCGGACGGTGAGGGGAGTTACTGTGTTGAAGAGACTAATATTTTATCCAAGGATGAGAGAAGAAGTATTTGGTAGTATTTGCAAGAAATCAAAATTCCCTCTGGGTACTCATCTAATCTTAAGAAGATTGTTTCGATGAAGGATTTGAAATTAGTAGGCCAAAAGTCTCATGATTGTCATGTCTTGATGCAACAATTACTCCCAGTGGCTGTTCGAGGGATCCTTTTAGATGATTTGAGACACATTGTAACCCAACTTTGCTTCTTCTTCAATGCTATATGTGGCAAAGTCTTTGAGACTAAAAAGTTGGATGAATTAGAGCACAAGGGTTATGTTATTTTGTGCCATCTTGAAAAACTATTTCTTCCTGGCGTTTTTGACATCATGGTATACCTTATCGTTCATCTAGTCCGAGAGATAAAACTGTATGGCCCTGTATACTTACGATGGATGTACCTATTTGAAAGATACATGAAAATCCTTAAAGGGTATATGAAGAATCTAAATCAGCCCGAAGCATCCATTGTTCAAAAATATGTTTCTGAAGAAGCTATGAATTTTTGTCAACACTACCTGTCTAAAGTAAGACTGACTAGTCTCCCTAAACCCCATACAAAATAGGGGGGTTAACGCAGAATGTCGGTGAAGAGTGTTGATCATAATGAATTGCAGCAAATACACTTACACATCATGAATAACATTGATGAAGTTCAAGACTATATAGCTGTTCATAAAGAGCTTGTCCGAAAAATAATAATAGAATGACAGAGCAAAAGCTGATTAGAGAACACAATAAATCTTTTGCACACTGGTTCAAATAGAAGGTTGAAACTGAGGATTGTGTATCTGATACAGTTAGATGGTTGGCATATGGTCCTGAATTTCATGTGATATGTTAGAATTCATTTGATATCAACGGGTATTCCTTTTACACGAAGACCCTTGATGATAAAAGTAGCGTGCAAAATAGCGGGGTTATATTAGTGGCCGAGGCTATGCATTTCTCTAGTTCAAAAGACAACAATCCTAAATTAGCAGTCATCTCTTATTACGGCGTTGTTGAAGAGATTTGGGAGGTGGACTACTTCAAATTCACAGTTCCTGTGTTCAAATGCAAGTGGGCTAATGTAAACAACGGTGTTCTGGTAGATCGGTTAGGATTTACATTAGTTGATTTGAATAGTACAAGTTTCGGGGATGAGCCTTTTATTTTGCAGACCAAGCCAAGCAAGTTTTCTACATCATTGATCCGGCAAATAAAAGATGGTCTGTCACTCTCCAAGGAAAAAGGGTTGTTGACGATGATGATTCTATTTGGGAGACCCCTTCTTTTTCAGTGGGTTTACCACAATTAAATAAAGAAGAAGTGGATTTTGATTGATTTGGATGTGAGTGTTTTAGGTTATTGATTGATTTGTATGATGATTCTATTTGTTATGATTGCATATATGTTTTTAATGTAATAATAACACAAGTCTCTTGATTTGATTGCATATATATATCTATTGTAACTTCAAGGGATAGGGTGATATAAGAGTTAAAAAAAACACAAACATCAATATTTAAACCGGTCACAAATGTTAGTAAGGTGTAAAAACCTCGCAATAGCATTTTCATAAATAAGTAGTTAACAATTTAAGCCGGTTGTTTTTTTATCCGATGTAAAATATGATTAGAAAACATCGTTTTTACATCGGATTTTAAAGATAACCGATGTAAGAATCAAAATTAAAATTTTACACCAGTTTTTTATTTTGACCGGTATAAAATGTCTAAGGAAAATAAATTTCGAAGACTCCCCTTGGCGCTCTCTTATTTCTCATTTCTCACTTCTCATTTCTCAGGTTTTCTTCAGCGTTGTGCTCAGTCGTGCTTCTCTGTCATCTTGCGCTGTGCTCAGTCGTTCTTCTCATTTCGCCGTTCTCATTCTTCTTCTCTGTTCCAGCTCTTGTTGTGCTTTGCCGTGTATGTGTTCTTTTTTATCGTGTACGGATTCTGTTTACGGGTTGGTTTAATCTAGATTTTATACTTTTCCTGTGATAAATGCTTGTAGTTCTTTCCATGGATAAATGCTAAAGGAACTGTCTTCTTTGTGTATTTTGATTTTATTATTGCGTATGTAGGAATATGGAGGGTAGTGTTAATCAGAATGAGAGTAGCGCTGCTCCAAGCGACTCTACGCAAAGGAGTGGCAGAAGTACGACGCGATTAAAAAATATTGTGAAAGACAGAAAGGAAGGGAAATTGCTACCGATTGAGTTTGACCCACGTTAGAACCCAGTTGGTGAACACAGGACCAAGTACATTAGTTATGTTAGCCTCCTAGCATGCAACAAGCCTAGCATCACCATACAGACTTGGGATGCTATTGATGATCGCGTGAAGAACCAAATTTGGGACACTATCTGGGTATAGAAACTACCTATTTTATATTGTATTCAGAGCAATATCAAAAAATGTAACTCTTTATGAATAACTTTGTTTTCAATGACAATTATTGCAGCTCACTTATGATGTTCCTAACAATAAAGCCTTGAAGACGACGACGTTGTCTTACTGTGGTGAGCGTTGGAGGGCATTCAAGACACAACTAACTCGTCTTTATGTGCATGGCCAGGACAAAGATGGTCGGCCTCATCCTTCTCCATGCAGCAAGTATCAATTCATAGACGAAGCTACTTGGGAAGAATTTGTTAGGATTCAAACTACTCCAGAAGCTATGGTAAGTTGATGCGTAAATGTCCTGCAAATGCATTTCCCATGTTTATTCCTTGTGTATGTGTTGGCACCAAATGCAAACATATTAGATTATCATTTGACTTGATTTATAGGAAAAAAGGGCAAAGGCTATTGAACATGCTCTCAAGAATGATTGCCTGCACACAATATCTCGAGGAGGATACGCGAAGGCTGAAAGAGACTTGTTGGGGGCCAAGAGGAAGAGACTAGAAGAAAATTCTGTGGATCTTAGTGTTAGTCTTGCTCCCCTATCTCCAATATGTTGTGAAGATAAATGGTTATATGCTCACTAAACAAGGAGCGAAACATATACTAGCGACCATGCTCGCACGATTGCTGAAAAAATTGTAAGACCTATTTCTATTATTTTGTTTTAGTAGACTAATTATATTATTTCTTTTGTTTGTTCATTCTATGTTGTAGTCATGTCTTAAAGAACAAGAGGCCCAAGGATCCTTCAAGTCGGATGGTAGGAATGATATCTTGACTGTTGCTACTGGCAAACAAGAGTATGGGGGCCGTGTCAGAGGAGTTAGTGGAGGTGTGGGCATAAGAGATTACTTTGGAGCATCTCAATGATATTCCACATATTTGGTGATAAGGGTAGAGTTGGAATCGTTGTTATCCACCATTAAGGCAGAGGTTAAGGCAGAGATTTGGGGAGAGGCTAGGACACAGGCAGAAGCTTCATTTGAGGCACGATTACAAGAGGGCTTGGTAAAGCTCAAGGAAG
The DNA here is from genome assembly GCA_037074615.1 of Leucaena leucocephala. Lineage (NCBI taxonomy): Eukaryota > Viridiplantae > Streptophyta > Magnoliopsida > Fabales > Fabaceae > Leucaena > Leucaena leucocephala. The sequence continues at coordinate 16,204,890 of CM073555.1, read as the reverse complement.
AAATGTTGTCCATGATGACAATAAGGAAACAGGAGGCAAGTGCCCCCCAAATGCTCTCACATGCACCCCTTCATAGCACTAAAGGGAGTTATTGCATGGCCGTGTCGGTGTATGAGGATTCTGAACCGTGTGACCTATATGTGGAGGATCCAATTAGACAGTTAGTGGCACATGGTTCCTTCCACAGCTTAGGAACAATTGTCCACCACATCCAAATTCAGGAAGATCAATTGAGGTTGATAGTTGAAGACGTGATAGTTGAAGATGCTCTCTTCCCAATTCCCACTGATGAGGTGAAGATAGTGATGCAAGCAAAGGGGACTTTCATATTATGGCCAAAGCATCTTGTTTTGGAGAATGTCGCGTCTTCCCCGAGACAACTTCCCACACCTCCCAATTTGAATGCCATGCAACGTGTCATCCGATTGGCAGATGACAAAACATTCCATGTGGATGTATTGCCTATGGATTCAATTGTGGGCAACCCAGGGGCTCCGGCCTTTCTTGACCATACCGATGTGAAATCTCTCCTCACTCCTCAGGATGAACTGACCTCTGGGTATATCCAATGTTTTTTATGTAAGTCTAACTTAAATGTAAATACATGTAATAACAAAATTCAACTCTTATAACTAATTAACAAGTGTTTGCATTAATTGTAGGTATATGTAAGCTGAGTTGGTTTCTAAGGGCAAACAAGATAAGTTTGGATTTCTATGCCCAATTCAAATTTATACAAAAGGGATCTCTCAATCTTTGTGACTTCAATACATAACAAGGAGGCTCGATCAAACCGAAATTAATTGTTTCTTCGCACTATATATGCAAGAGTAAGAATAATAATATTTCATTTTATTTCATACAAGTTTTGTATTTGATTAATGATAATACTCATTCTTTTCTAATTAATTTCTACAGCAATCATTGTCAATTGGTCGTCTTATGTAAGCACAATTATAAAGTTTTCTTCTTATACTCCCTCCATTACAAACCAGGGGCTGATGTCAAGAAGATTATGAACTCATGAGTTTTCTTCTATACAGAACAATAGTCTTTGTAATATATATATATGGTCTTTGTAATGAATTGGTTAATAACCTTATAACTTTGGTCATAGGGCTATGAGAACGTTCAAATTTGCCAGGGGTCTTAAGCACGCCAACTCGGTGAGGGACCCTGAATGGATCATACCGAAGGTAATTAAACTATTAAGTTTTATGGTCCACGTTTCACTCTTGAAAAATAATTCTTATCATGTTAATATTACAGAGTCGAAGGTAGCCTAGAGAAAGCAACTTGTGCTGCTTCTACATTGTTAGACACATGATGAATATTATCTTGTCAAATAGGACTGACCTAACTAAGGAGGTACAATTGTGTTTCCTAATGATTTCATATTTCTTGTTAATTTAACATATACTAGTAATGCATTAATTTGATATTTCAGATGTTTGATCAATCTGACCCATTTTCTCTACAAGATATGGAGGAGCTGCGCAATCTTTGGGCTGAGTTTTTTGTTCAATTCATTCCTTCTCAATAGTATTTGTGTTTCAAGGAATACATTCTTTTATTTTTTCTATTCAAATTGTTCAATTTTTGTATTCAATTTTATTAAATGAATAATATATTTATTGAATTATTTCTTCACTTTTGTCTCTTTGACTTGTATATTTGGAAGCTTCAGGGGATAGGGTAATGAAACGTTGAACTGGCAATTTTTTAAACCTATATTTAAACAGGACAAAAATTACTGGTTGTGCTAATTGTAATGTGCAGAAAATAGTATACTCTACACCGGTCATTAAAATAATCGATGTAGAAAATAACATACTCTAAACCGGTCATTAAAATAACCGATGTAGAAAATAGGATAATCTACACCTGTTATTAAAACAGCCGGTGTAGAAAATAACATAATCTACACTGGTCATTCAAACAGCCAGTGTAGAAAATAGCATAATCTACACTGGTCGTTACCACAACTAGTGTAGAAAATAGCCTAATATATTTATATACAATGCCCATATAAACACACCAGATGTAAAAAAATTGTTAATCTACAGCTGACGTTGACATAACAGTGTAGAAAATCTGTTCATCCCTTGAATCCGGTTTAGAATGTCTCGCTTTCTACACCGGATATTTGACCGGTTTAAAATGTCTCACTTACTACACGGTCTGTTTCTACACTAGTTATTTGTCCAATGTAGAATGCCATTTTAAACCGATTTAGAAAGCCTTTTTTATAGTAGTGATGCACTCATCATTTCTTATTAGTGAAATTATTTTTTCCTGTTTCCATAGTCTTATTTTTTTGGTTCATTGTAAGTGTTGGACTTTTGTGCCTAGTGGATTCCTGTGTCTCCCAAAATCCTTGTATGAAATATGCCTAGGTAGTTATTCATTCACTATGGAGTTATATTTCCTAGTGGTGGAGTTGTTATTTTTCGATCTACACATGAATTATTTTGGTCTATTCCAGGTCTTGGGATTCTGTCACCAGTGCCTATGTGAGCAGTTGTTATTATTTCACACACTTATTTTCATTTCTTATGTTGCAGTTATCAAATTCCTTGGCTAACCAAGCAATGAAATGACACACCACATGATTGAACAACATTAAATTCTTTTATTAACATCAAAATATTATATTTCTTAAACTTGTTTGATGACATGATTTGTTAGTAATTGTCAAAATCTTAATTAAACAGAAGCAGTCCCTATTTTCTTGTTGATGCTAAAGTCTTTACCCCGGATAGGTAACACTTGGTCCTAATTCCTGTTTCTACCTGTGAACCCAAAAAAAAAAAAAGTCAAAGAAATCAAACAAATAATGGCAAGACAATAGCTGCAGAATCCATATTCACTTATACATACCTGCAAATATAAGCTAAAATCCAGATTTCAAACTTAGGATAAGAAGTATTAAAGAGATGGTCACAATCAAAGGTCTCTCTAATCCATGGTGAGCATATTGATCAATTAGCTGGGAAGAAATGTTCCCAAATTGTTATTCCTTTACTGTGGAATTGTCATTCCTTCATGGTGGAGTTGCTATTTTCCTTCCCAATTGCATGTTTTTTGTTAATTCCAGTTGTTGGGAACCAATGCCTCTCAGTTGTTATTTTTTTTCCGAGAGAGTTGTCATTCCTTCTTGTTGGAGTTGTTATTTTTTCATTACGGAGTTATAATTTTTTAAAATCATGTAAATCATTTGTTAATTAGCTGGGAATAAAAGCGCCCAAGTTGTTATTCTTTCACTATAGTGTTGTCATTCCTTCATGTTTGAGTTATTATTTTCCCACCAAATGGGTTGTTTTAGGTCCCCCACTAATTTAGGAAAAATGACCCTATTGTTTGCCACTACAGCATATGATAGAACTTACTTATAAGGCAATTTGAAACTCTTTTTAGGTGGAATGTTATTCTCTTGATCCTTTGCCAAACTTTGCAAATTCCTTGAGGCATACCAAAAGCAAAGTTATTGCTTTATTATAGCTAGTGCTCCAAAACAAGTTGACAAGACCAAACCTGAAAAATCCTGACATTCATTTATAATGATCTAGTGGACAAGTGTAAGAACAAACCAAAGGCTGACATTTCATCAAATTGCACTGCTGATAAGACTTTCTTTATAAATTTTGTTTATATCTTTTCATATTGATGTAACATATACCAACCACAATCTCATCACACCTTCATAATCTGAAAGAAGACCAAAACTCGACCAGAAATATAATAGAAATTATATTTCAAAAGCTCTATAAGAGGTTTTCAAAATATTTAATTAAAAAACAAACAACAATAGCAGCATAAAGAATACTCGCAGCTCAAAAGTGCTATTGTTGCTGTCCATGGTGCGAGGGTAGATCCTTAATTATTCAATCCTTAGATCTAAAGTAAAATTAATTCCTATGGATAGATCATATGTCATAAGTCATTTGCAATAGATCATATGCAGAATGCAGAGGGACAATAATATGAGAATGTAAGCTATTAGTTGCATAAAAGTAAGTAGACATATATATAAGTAAAGAAAGAAATATGATGCAAAACATCACTGTAAAGTAAATTAGATCAACAACTAGATTCTCTTTCTCCAAACAAAAATATCTAATGGATTATAGAAGACCACGAAGTTCAACTAGACATATATATAAGCAAACTAAGATGGCATAGTAGTACGTTTAAGTGAGAGTGCATAGTAATAGCAAACTTTGGCTTGATTTTACAGCTCAACCATAAGTAATGAAAACTTGTACTAGACACAAATTATTAACAACTCAACCACTCATATTAACAATTATCATGTGTTATAATAACAATTCATGTTCCCCTCCATATCAGACCATGTTCCCCTCCATATTAGCAAAATTTTGCCCATTTTTTAGACTTATTTGTATTAATGCCGCTATTGCATCAGAACCTTATAGTTCAATAAAAATAAATCAAGCCAAGAAGAAGAAGTCTAAAGAAGAACTCAATTGTGTTCAGTTTTAAAATAGGTATGATGTTTCTAAAAAACTTTCATATTTAAATGTGATACTTTAGCAGCATAAGGATCATTGGTGCAGTGACAACCAGCAAAAGAAAGCTCAACCATAAAACACGCTACAAATCACAACATAACCAACTCATAAGTGCCCTGAACCAATTTATCCCAGAAGCATAATATGTAAATTGTTTAAAGTCTATTAAATCACACAAACAAATGTAACCAACAAAGGGAAGATGACAGAAGGGACTGAACAAACTTACTAATTGTCACGCGCTCAAAGAAAACTTCAATGCACCAGCCACGAAATCAAACTACTATTACATAATATAACAACTTAAACCTAAAAAAAAATATTCCATACACTAATACATGTAACAAATATAAATGACCGAAAAGAGGGCTTTGTTATATGTATAAAATCAAAACCTTGGAAACTATCCTTTCTTTGATAGTATATCATATCAAACTAGATGTAAAAAAATTTCACCCTCTAGAAACGGTAATCAATACAAAGAATAAGAGAAATTATGAAATAAAATTTAACTGCAAGAAATTGAGGCAGACAATAAAATGACAAGCTTACCACCCAAAGGGTCATTCTATGGCCAATTAACACATTTAAGCCACTTCCATTTTCCTAATCAATTATCTTTACGGTATGGTTACCATTGCACATGCCAAACAAAAAACAAAGCTCAACCACAAAGGAGTTCAAATTAGCAAAAGGAGGAGGAGGAAGGAAGTACAACTTACTGTGTCGATGCAAGGACTTTGCCATCTGGACTAAATGCAACTGCAATGGTAGACTATGAGGGAGGCAACAAGGGATAATATTTAGCTGATAAATACCGTAATACCTCTGTCTTAACCCTGAAAATCATTGTTAGAGATTTTATTCCTCAAATTTTACTGTTCTTGAAGAAAGAAAACAAAAGTACACATCTTGAACAAACTTGCTTTATATTCAACGAGATTTATGTTATGCAGTTGCATAATTACCATGAGAGGAGACTGTATTTTGAATCTCGCACTACATCATTTTTAAGACGAGGGTAAGAACCAAGTTTTTTGGTTCAAAAGCTTCTCCCCAATTCAAGGGAGATGACAGCAGTGAGATAGCAGTGTCAGAGACGATAATAGATGAGCAAAGTGACAACAACTGTCAAACATAGCGACGACGATGAAGAAACAGAGCGAAGAAGACTAAGAGACGGGTGATGGACGCGAGAGGAAGGAGAGAGTGCCTTTTTTCCTTTGGGTCTTTCAAATGACAAGGGTAAGGGAAGTTATGTCTTTTCACAATTAAAAAAAATTAATCTCAGGTCCTATGGGACTTCATAATAGTTTTGTCATTTCATGGGACTTTTTTGCAATTTAATTCCTTCCACGGGACCTAGATACAATTCTCCCTAAATTTTAAAGAACATACAATTGTTCTTCCCAAGTCTAAAATGACCTATTGAGGAAGATTGTTCAGACCAGATTTGGTACAAAGAAACATTTAGATCTTGGGCTATGAATTGTTCTAATCTTGGTCATGGTATTCATTTTCTTGCATATTCACGATGTTCCCAAGAAGCTCCCAATTTCTATCTCTACAATTAATCCGATATTCAATCCAAGTGCCACTTTGGTTTTCTTTTTTATATCTATCTAACTGGGTTAGATTTGAGTATTGATAAACCTAATTGGGGATAGCTTTCCTAAAGACGTTTTTTGCATTTATAAGGACTCAAATTTGAGACCTTGTGCTTAAATGACAAAAACCCCATCTATTAAGACCAACGCTTATTGGTAAATGCCACTTTGTTCTAGGTACTCAGCACCTTACTCAAGACTTTGGAGGTCATAGACGATGAATGGTATGTTGAAGACAAGGTCAGATCTAGTTTGAAGGTTGAAGACAATGATGAATTGGTCAAATATGAGGTTGGTTCTGATCAAGAGGTAAAAGACAAGGAGGTTAGGAAGGATGTTGTTGTCGGTGGTCAAATCTAGTTTGGAGGTTTGAGGAAGGGTGTCGCCAACAATGAAGAAAGATATATAGCGAGTGAAGGGCAATTCGGCCTAACATTGTTCAATTACATGGCTAGTTTTTCAATACTAAGGTGGTGGTATTGAGTAAATGTTGGAATAAAAATATCTCATATATAATTTGATTAATCTAGATTATAAAATATATATGTACAAAGTCTATATGAGATGCAACGGAAGATTTATACCTCTCGCCATTAGCTTAGTTGATCTGAGAAATAACTAGATCTGAAGATAGGGACCTGCTAACCAGAGAATACCGTTAGCAGAAATAGGCACGGACTCTTCCAGTTAGTAATCAAGAACAGTGATGGCAACTGGGATGCAGCCTTCAGCAGTGGGGAACCCTCAGATAGTGAGCAGAGAAAAACTAGGTAGTGCTCTCTCTTTCAACTCAGAAAAATGGTATCGTGCTTTAATTTCCACAATAAAAAATTAACTTTAATTAACTAAGTTAATTATCCACCTTAAACTAGGTCCAAAATAACTATAGAGCACACTTAGAATATTTATTAGTTATCCTGATTAATATCTAAATAGTTATAATATGATAAATATCTCACATTCTCTCACTTGGTCTGTATATTCAATGTCATTGCCCTGTCAAGGTTAACTGATATCATACTACAAGAACAATGGTGATAAGTCCCCTTCTATCGAGTATTACCTTCCATGTATTATAGGTAGCATTATCACTTAATGGGTATTGCTTTATGTATGAACTCAATGTTCATTCTGTTCCTGTCTTAATATTTATCAATTTCAATATCACAAATGTATACGGTCATAAATTAGAAATGATAAACCTTAAATTTGTTTTCATTGCCCATACCTCAACTAATCAAATGAAGGGTGAAGTCCCATGTGAGGTACATGTAAGACAAAAATATTCAGTTTCAATCCTTTAGTCAAAGGATCAGCTAGCATATCGAATGTACTAATGCGTTCAACCAAAACTTGGACTTCATGAACTCTTTCTCTCAAGCATAGTGAGCATGTAGTGTTTAGTACCTTGTAGGTACCTGAACACCTTCTTTGCAGCTATCCAATGTACTTTCCAGGATTATTTTGGTATCTCCTCAACATGCCCACAACAAAAGCAATGTCAAGTCTTGTACAAACCTGTACATACATCAAGCTTCCTACCGCTGAGGCATATGGGACCTTTTCCATTTGTTTCCTTTTAAACTCAATTTTAGGACATTGATCTAGACTAAATTTATCTTCCTTTTTAATATGAGCTACGTTAGATGAATAATTTTGCATTCTGAATCGTTCAAAAATTTTGCCAATGTAAGCTTCTAGAGACAAGCCTACAAGACGTTGGGTTCTTTCTCTATAGATCTTTATGCCAATGACATAATATGCCTCACCCATGTCTTTCATATCAAAACTCTTGAACAAAAATTGTTTCACCTCACTCAATAGTCCCAAATCATTTATAGCAAGTAAAATGTCATCCATATATAAAATTAAGAATATGATTATACTCCTACTAGCCTTATGGTATATACAGTAATCTATGATGTTCTCCACAAAGCTAAATGATGTAATCACTTCATGGAACTTTAAGTACCACTATCGTGAAGCCTGTTTCAGACTATATATTGATTTCTTCAGCTTACATACCAATTGTTCTTTACCTTCTGCAATGAACCCCTCAGGTTGTTTCATATATACCTCTTCCTCTAATTCACAATTGAGGATGTAGTCTTCACATCTATTTGGTTTACCTCTAGATCAAAATACGCAACTAATGCCATGATGATGGGGAAAGAATCTTTCTTAGATACAGGTAAAAATATTTCACTATAATCGATTCCCTCCACTTGTGTGAAGCCCTTAGTAATTAACTTAGCCTTGTATCTATCAATGTTGCCTTGTGAGTCCCTTTTAATTTTGTAAACCTATTTACAGTCAATGTTCTTAAACCCACTAAGCAACTCTACAAGTTTCTAAACATGGTTGTTTGACTTGAAATTTATTTCATCAATCATAGCATCATTCCACAACTTACAGTTCGCACTCTTCATGGCCTGAGTGAACGTTCATGTATCATTCTCAACATTTATATCATAGTCAACTTTAACAGAACACACTATGTAGTTATCAAGAAATGACAGTCTTCTATCTCTAATTGACCTCCTTAATTCAACCTCTTGGGTTGGTTCAGGCTGTTGTATAGGGATATCCTCTATTACATTTTGTTGTGGTTCTACTTGTATGATAGTTTGATCTTCTTGTATGTGTCCATCTTGTCTAGCATTTTCAACTTGAGTTACAGGGTTCACATCATGTTCAATGTCAACTCCAATAGTGGGAGTATCATTAACTATTGGTGTTCCTTCATGAGTGGTGTCAGTGGTTTGTTTTTTGTGATCATCTAGTAGATAATTACTCCTACTAATCACATCATTCTCAAGAAATTTGTCATTCCTAGATTCTACAAATCTTTTCAAAGGTGGAGGACAATAAAACTTATAACCCTTTGGCCTTTATGCATATCCTACAAAGTAAGCACTAATAGTCTTTTGGTCCAGTTTATTTTTTTATGGATTGTACACTCTTACTTCAGCAGGACAACCCCATACCTTGAAATGATTTAAACTGGGTTTCCAACCTTTCCAGATTTTAAAGGGTGTTTTAGATACTGCCTTTGTTGGAACCCTATTTAATATGTATGTGGCAGTTTAGAGTGCTCCGTTCCACAGGAAAGTTATAAGTTTGGAGCTACTCATGATGCTCCTAACCATATCTAGTAAGGTTCAATTTTATCTTTTAGCTACACCATTCATGTCAGGTGAGCCAGGCATGGTATATTGAGCTACTATACCTTGCTCTCGAAGAAAATTAGCAAATAGACCTAGTGCTTGTCCTTTACTTATGTATCTGCCATAATACTCATGACCTCAGTCTGATATCACAATCTTGATTAGTTTCCTAATCTACTTTTCTACTTCTGCTTTATATTTCTTAAAGGCATATAGTGCATCACTTTTATTATAAAGCATATAGACATACGTGTATTGTAAGTAATCATCAATAAAGGTGATAAAGTACTTTTGACCTATGTGCAGTCAAATCGGGGTAACAAATATCCGTTTATATAATTCCTAGCAATTCAGAACTTCTCTTAGCCCCTTTTTGTGATTTATTGGTCTACTTTCCTCTTATGCAGTCTATACAAGAATAAAAATTCTGAGTGGTCTAAAAGATGGAAGAATTCCATCTTTACTTAACCTTTTGATTCTATCTACGGAGATATTTCCCAATCTCTTATGCCATAGGCTATAAAAATTCTCATCGATGATTTTTCTTTTAGTATTACGTGAAACAGAAAGAGATTGAGGCGAATCAGGAACAATTTTAAATATGACATAGAAATCAAATTCTTCTTGTAAGAGGGAACATAGAAAATATCATAAAGGTCTAAAGCATGATTATTTGAAAAATTTATGCAAAATATTCTAACAGCTTTCACAGGATCTCCTCTCCTACTGCCTGAAAGGACAGTTTCCTTATTAGGATATGGAGCTTATTAGAAAACTTTACATGGTAGTCAAAATGTGGATCATTCAACCAGTGTCAATCCACCAAGTGTCATTATTAATTTTAGAAAAATTAGATTAAAAAGTAACACGCAATGAAAACATACCTATCTTTTCAAGCCATGCCTTCTTCTTGAGACACTCATCCCTTATATGTCTCTTCTTCTTACAGAAGAAGCATCTGACATTCCCTTTGTTAACAGGTAAAACAATAGGGATTTTACCCTTTCTCTATTTATCATTATCTTTCTTTGCTATATTTCCCCTTTTACTGCAAGCCATGGAACTTTCTGCTAGATGATCCTCCTTTTGTGCACTTTTTCCACTCATCAGCAATCTAGTCTCTTCTTAAACACACATGGACATCAATTCATCCACTGACCATTTTTCCTTATGTGTTGTATGAGACCTTGAAAGCATCATATTGAGTAGGAAGTGAATTCAAGACCAATTGCACTAGGAATTACTCTGTAGGTTCCATTTCAAAGGATTTTAGCTGAGAGATTAGATCTCTCATTTTTATTATATGTTACCTCACACCGCCAATACCTATAAGTCTTATAGCACATAATTCAAACATAATGGCAACCCCATCTGTTTGTCTATCAGCTTGAATTGCTTATCTAAAGCTTCCAAGTATCTTTTGGCCATCTCGTACTTAGGGACTACTCCCCTAATACTTCTAGTGATCCTTTGTTGTATAAGCAGAAGAGATAAGCGGTTGCTTTGCTCCCACATGTCATACATTTCCTTTGCCTCTCTATCATGGGAGGCATCATCTGGTGTTGGAGGTTTTTTATACCTCAAGGCATAGTCCAAGTCCATAAAATTGAGCTACATCAAAACATCATATCTCCAATCAGTATAGCTAGTGCTACTATCTAAGATAGTTTTGTTGCTTACATCATCCATGATTTTGGGGGCAGCAATTGGAACTGTAAAAATGAAAAACAGACAAATGTGTAAACAAGCGAGTTCACAAGTTATAATTTGAAACAATCACAATTTACTGTGCTATGTATGCATGCTTAAATGAATATAGCATACAAATAGTAATAAACATGTATCACTAATGTCTACTTGTGGGCAAAGACATCATAACATGTATTTATCTCAATTGATAAAACTATAATACATTTGTACTTTTCAATACCTGTGGGTTACTTAGAAAATAACAAGGCCATTCTATCATACCCTAATTAAATGTATAATTATGAGATATCTACCTGTGGGTAAAGATAAATCATAGCTATATATTTAATTATAATTGATATTTCAAATCCATATGTGGTTAATTAGTGCATACAACAAAATTAAATAAATAAGGATGTTGTGGTTACTCCTCTGAGAATTGGATGCTAATCATAAATACCATTAATGTGCATTTAAAATCCAAATATGCATAACTTAGTAGAGTATTTAATAAATTAATTTAATCAACAAGGTGACTAAATAATTTAATTTAAATTCTCTCACTATTTCATGCACCCAAAAAAAGTTTAATAGTTTAATTTCAACTCAAAATGTTTTTAGAAAAAATTAAATAGTTAATTACCAAAGAAAATTATCCAAAATAGGCGATTAAATAACAAATCAAAATTAAAATTTGTAAAGACCTTTTTCAAAGTCAAAATAGTGAAGAAATTAATTTTCTTTTATTTAAACTTTGCAGTGCATATAATATTATTTAATAGGACATATTAAAGAATAAAAGGAATTAATTTATTTTGTGTAAATTTATTCTGGAAAATTAAATTAAATAGCCCAAAACAGTTTTCTAGAAATAAGACTAAATGGCCCACTCTTAAAAAGTCCAAATAGAGCCAGATGGGTAGTGGCAATAGACCTAGAGTGATAATAATTTTTTGATCTCTTCTCTGTAACCCAATTATTTTGTGTATCTGAAATGGCGAGAGAGAAAATTGCCTTGAAGTAGCCGGAAGGGAGCCACCGTTAAGCCTCTAGATCCAAAATACCGATCATGTTCTGGCTTCCCTTCGACGGATTCAAGGTGACAGGAGGGCTCGTCGTCATTTTCTAGACATGTCGTTGTTGAAACCGCCATAAAAGGAGCCTTAGAATATCAGAAATCCTCCACGAAAGGTCGCTGGCATGGAGGATTTTCAACGATCTTTCGTGGAGGATTTCTGACGATATAGGGCTCCTTTTCTGGCGGTTTCAACGACGGCATGCCCAGAAAATGACAACGAGCACTCCTGTCACCTTGAATCTGTCGAAGGGTAGCTAGAACACGATCGATATTTTGGATATGGAGGTGCGATGTTGGCTCCCTTTCGATGAGTTCAAGGTGACTTTCTCCCTCGTCATTTCAGATACACACTAATTGGGTTACAAAGAAGAGATCAAACAATTATTATCACTCTAGGTCCATTTATCCCATATTCACAGTCAAAATAAAAAAAATTATGATTATTAGAGGTCTACATTGTCTCTCATATTGTTATTAAAGGGTATTATAATTAATAACTAAGGCAAGGGGGATCTCAAACAAGGCTCTACTACCACGTGTTGGAACAAAAATATCTCATACATAATATGATCAATCCAGATTATAAAATATATATGTATGATGTTTATATGAGATGCAACAGAAGACTTATAAATACCTCTCACCATTAACTTAGTTGATCTGAGGAATAACTAGATCTAAAGATTGGGACCTGTTAACTAGAGAATACTGTTAGCAGAAATAAGAAGGGACTCTTCCAGCTGGTAATTAGGCACAATGATGGCAGCTGGGGTGCATCCTTCACTAGTAGGGAACCCTCAGATAATGAGTAGAGAAAAACTAGGTAGTGCTCGCTCTCAACTCAAAAAAATGGTATCGTGCGTTAATTTCTACCATAAAAAAACTAACTGAGTTAATTATTCACCTTGGACTAGGCCCAAATTGACTACGGGCCACATTCATAATATTTATTAATTATCCTAATTAATATCTAAATAGTTATAATATATCTCATAGTAAACCCATGCAGGATGGGATTGGGATTAGATTTCTCATTATTTTACCCCATACTAAACACAAAAATTTAGTATTATCCAAATCCATGTATGAAATAGGGCCTTTGTAAATACTACATCTACTCCTTAATATAAGATTAGTTAATTTTTTTGTATAAATTAATAAAGGCAAATAAATCAGCTAATTATAATTAATAAAGAATTAGTTAACTAATTTTAGTATATTAAATATTATGTAATATGAATTCGTCTTGAGAGGTTAGATTTGATCATAATTAACTAATTTATTTATATTTATTAATCTATCTAAAATAATTAACTAACTCTTATATTAAGAAATGAAAGGAATTGTATTCATCTATCTTCTTACAACATGGCACTAGCTAGTACTATGGTAAAAAATCATGGTGATAATCTAGGTGTGATTCAATTCATCAGTAGTACGGAACTCTCCAAATGCATAAAGTTCAAGCCATATGAACACTAATGATTAGCTTATCAACAAATTCATCCGACAAATATACCTGTTGGTCCTATAATTTGAATGAGCGTTGAGATACCAACTCAATTGATTATAGCAACCATATCTAAAATGCTGTAAAGTTGTGTCAATTCGTTCAGCTGCAAAATTTTCTTTTGGTGTAGTGTGACAAAATCACAAGCACCCTAAATCCTAAAATGATAAATAAATAAATATATAAATAGAGACAAATTTTTTTATTTAATAAATGGTATCTCTACCCTTTTAAAGCTTAAAGTGTAATATATTTTTATATCTCCTAATAAATACGTTTTCCAAGATTAAAGGTAATATTTTTCTTAAAAGAAAAAAGTGACAAGTAAAAAGAAAAAGATGGAGTATAATGGAAACTTTTAATACCTAACTCCAAACGAGCAGTAGAGGATGAAAATGCAAGCTGACACATGGCTCATTTCACAGCAAGATTATATTGAAGCATTATAAATGGCCAGTCAAAGATTGAGACTGATTCTATTTGGTGATTTTAACAAACACAAGAGAAAGAAAATAATCAATAAGCTCACAAGTCAACAAGGGACTTTTAAAGATATGGGAATAATGCAGTCAAATTTCATGTTTTCTTCCGAATAACTTTTTCAAGTCACATCAATAAATTCAATCTATGGTGTTGAATACTTTTTTGTTATTATACACACCCACACACACTAAAAGATAGTGATGTTACTTGACTTGGTTTAGATATGGTTGAATGGTTTATTATGATTTTAATTATTTTGGATATGTTGTACGCATTTTTGTCCTAATATATTAAAAAAGTATAGTTATTTCCTTTTTATGGGAGAGAAGAGTGTAAGGGTAATCATCAATTGATTTATTTTATTCCATACCTAAACATAGTTTGAAGTGAACTTTATATGGAAGCATGAACCAATAATTTAATTGAAGCACTTTAATTTGAGATTAGGTGTGCCAAACGACATCTGAAACTTTAGTAGAATGATTTTGCTCCCTAAGCCACAAGATAACACTATAATATTAAGAAATGATGACGACTATATATTTCAAAAGATTACACGTGCAAACTTCGACGACATACTTGATATAAATGATGCAGCCCCATAATAGCGATCACGTAATTTGAGCTCAAAAACATTATAATAAAATCTTACTTGGGTGTATTGGTCAAACCAATAAATTGATAACTTGATAGGTCTAGTTAAGCATTTTAAAGGAATCGATTGGATTGGATTTTATTTTTGCTTATTTTTTTATTGAGCATGAAACTGATATCATTTTAAGTTAAAAAAAAATAGTAGTTTATCAAATCTATACTTTATTAGTAAATCTGTGTTACTGGATTATGTACGATTTATACATAAATATTTTCTTTATCAATAGATTAATTTTTTTATTTAAATATTACTCTTCTATAGTTATATACGAATAATTTTATACATTTTAATTAAATTATATTATTTTATTTATGATTGAGTTTGCCCAAATTTAACTACAGTTAAACTATTAACCTTAAATTATTGTCTCAACCAAGTTAATGACTGATCTCATTTTCTGTACCTCACTCAAAAACATGATTTATAATAGTTTTAGTTCACATGAACAATACAATATATATATATATATATCCTTTGTAAAATATTTGATTTAGAGATTGATTAATTGTCTATAAGTTCACATAGCTTTACCTCAACACATATACGTAGATCCTATTGCAATTTAGTTCATAAGTGCATACATGATGAAGCCATAGAAACCCTTATGGTTAATTAGCATATCAACAAGATTATCCCATTAATAATGATTCTATAGCCATGATTATTAGTCCTCTAATTAAGTTGAATTAGAACACATAGACAATTTTAATTAAGAAATTAAGCACTTCAATACTACTCTTCTTTTTCTACATGAATGTGATTTCAAGAATAACTAGGGTTTGTGTAACTTTAGGTTATAGAAGCACTTTCTACATCGGTTAATGAAAACAACCAATATAAAAAAAAGAGACTTTCTATACTGGCTAACCCAACAACTAATGAAGAAAATATACTTTCTATATTCATTACACCAACAACCACTATAGAAAGAAGTTTCATTTTTTAAGAATAAATTTGATATTACCTTTCTACACCTTGTCTTGGTAAACTGGTATAGAGAGAGATAAATTTTTAGACAAATTAAATAATTTAAATAATATATCATTAGTTGTCTTAATTAATGTAGAAAGTTTTTTTTAACACCGGTTCCTATTAGAAACTAGTGTAAAAAATTAACAGTCTAGCTTTTTTTTTTACGAAAATATCATCAATCACACTTTCTACCCCAGTAAAAACCCCACTATAAAAGTGCTTCTTCTTGTTATTTTTTGGGGACATTTGCAATGTAGATATATAATCTTATCTCAATGTGCGTTTGTGTGTGCAATTATGATTTAGATTTTAATCCTAAGTTTCTATTTATTAAAAACAAAGATAATATATATATCATCTATAAAATGCTTGAATATTATGCTTCAATTAATCAACAATGAAAGAAGAAGAAGAAGAAGAGCACGATGAAGAATTCTACAGCTAACACAGGCTTCATTTACTATATTACTATTATTGAAGCAGTGCACAGTAATGGCCAGTCAAAGATTTGCCTGATCCTATTTCATTTGGTGATTCTAATTAATTGCCCGCAAAGCTTAATTACCAAACACCTACAACTCAAGTCAACTTAGATTTTTATAAGTCTTTGAAGCTCCAGTCAACTTAATTGGGATTTTCAAAGATATGGAAATAATGCAGTAGTCAAAATTCCTTTTCTTTATTTCTACGAATTACTTTTGATGTATTTGGTTCAGATGGTCTGGTAGTTTAATTAATTAGGATTTTGGAAATGTTACACTTACTTTTTTTCTCTCTCTCTCGTAATGGAAACAATAAATAATGTGTTAGGAGTTTTATGTGAGTGAAGTGTACGTGCGCAATCATAAATTATTGGATTAATTTTATTATTTCACGCTTATTGATCTACCACTACAACTTTGTCCTAGCACACGTACGCCAATGGTAAGTTACATTATTTTATCGTTGCATGAATTTGTATTACTTTTTATAATATACTAATTATTTATCAATATTATATTGAATAGTTAATAATTAATTATAAAAAAAAGATAAAACTTAAGCAATTAATAATAGCAATAACAAGTGACGTCCATATATTTCATAGGTTTTCAAGTGCATATGCCGGTTTTCATAACTAATAATAACAAAATAACAAATATTTATATGAACATTTATAAATCATAATTTTTATGATAATATATAATATAAAAATTTATAATTCATAGGTGAATTTACAAAGTCCACGTGTGTATTTTAACAACTAGTGAAATAACAAATTTAATTAGAGAATTTAACCTAATTGATATATATAAGTAATTCGACTTAAGTTTTGTTGATGTCAAAATATAGGAAAAGATATTCTTAATTACTTTATTTATATACTACTTTGACTCAATGAACGTACTTAAATTGAATAAAAAGCAGATTTAGCTAGTATAAAAAAGTGATAAATAAGAATCTATTTCAATTATATATATGTTGAATGATTTAGATTTTTACGAGTTGCAAATAGACAGTAGAATTAAAATTAAATAAACTCTTATTGTCTTCAATTGAATAATGCTTCTCTTGATAAATCAAAATCTCTCTAAACACATTAATTGCATGAAATAATTCAATTTATTACATCTCTAGAAGATTGAGGGCTGGAAAAAACCAATCATCTAGAGGCATATAGAGAGACAAAATAGATCAAACATTATTACTTTGGAAGGAAAAGCTTCTCTGCACCGAAGCATTTAAAAAACTCCATAGCTTTTTCACAGAGCCATTTGAGAGCAGAAACAAGCAATGGGAACCCCACAATGAAGGGAAAGAGGGTGGACAGGCCAAGACAGACCCAACCGAACGCCGGCGGGAGGAAGGTGGAGGCGAGGGCAATGGAGGAGAGAGCTCCGGCGAAGAGAACGAGGTTTGTGAAGATTCTGCAGCCGATAGAACCAGCTGAGGCCATGATCTTCATCTCAAAGGCAAGCCCTAGACAATGCATGCACGTAGCCACGAAGAAGATCCACATGGTCAGTGCGTGGGTTTCAAAAGGGCTCACTTTCTTGTTCTGATAATCCAGCTGAAGAAGATCCACCATTAGAGGGTTCAGAAATATGAACACTGCATGGCTTGGGATCGTAGACATGAACTCGTTCGAGCTTCAGTCATAGACGCACACAGATTAGTCATTATTTTGTTTGGTGAAAATAAAATTATGAAAGTTTCTCAAATCAAAATACTAAGGTTATGTTTAGATATAGAGAAAAATGATGGGAAAATAGGGGGAGAATACTAGGAAAATAATTTCTTAAAATAGTAAAAGTATTGCTATTTTTAGGAGTTTTCACTGTCAGTATTCTTTTCCTCATAATTTTTTCTCATCCAAACCTAGGTAATTGTATGAAATGGCCAATTACACATTTCAAAAGATCAATCGTTCATCAGCCAATTTGCATGCTTTCAACGTTTGAAAGCAAAGGAAATACTAGGTCATTTAGAGGTACTAGTAAAGAGGATAGATAAGCCAATCTTTTAAAAATGTATATATATATATATATATATATATATATATAGAGAAAGACTTAAGAAAAAATTGAACAAAGTTATTGAGCAGCACTTTTAACAATATATTCAAAAATTCAATTACTTATAGATATTATCATGTGATCTATATAGTTGATTTTAATTAATGAGATAAGACTCATTGTTATTATTATAACCTTAATTTATATTGACTACGGATTACTAAAAGATATGATTGCTGTTTTAACCTGTAGCAATAGTACAGTTACGTTAATAAGTTTTCAAATTAAAGAAGATTATACAGATAAAGACACTAACCTCTGCAAAATACTTGGACAACGAGGAACACAGTGGCAATACTTCATCACTGTCGCGGACCTTCTTCTCATTCTCACTCTCCTTCTTGCTGTATTGATTCTATTCACTGATGAGGAAACCCTAATTCCATTTTCATGGCCCACTTGATCACACATCTCTCCATCTTCACTGTGCTGTGATATCGCAACAGAATCCATTAAAGCAGATTAAGTAATTCAGAAGGTTTTGAAGAACAGAAGAAAAGACAGCTGGAGAAACATATATATAGCTTAAGTGGAATGAAGTCGCATATCGTTTTGGTCCTTTTTGAGGGGTCTACACGAATTCCACGCGTCCAAACTCCAAAGGGGGTTTGGGTCCACAAACTATTATTTAATAATATCTGAAAATTTCGTCTATCAGTGTCTCTTTTTATTTTATATTGCAACAATTAATTAAATAATTTCGTGTTTTACTACTTATGCGTTTGTTCAGCTTCATGTTACCCTGAAATCTATAGTGTCATCATTATGTTGGAAAGGATTTTACCAAAAAAAAAATCATTATCATTATGTATTTTAAAAGTAGTATTATAACCTAGGTTGAGATGCATCCAGCATCCTACTCAAATATTTTTCACTTAACATGTAGTATTTTAAATTAATTTATTATTCATCTAATATCTTAAAATATTTTAGGTATAATTTTGCTCTTAAAATAGTTTTCCTAATAAAAATGAGCATCCTAAACTCAAAATATTAAGTATTACGAGAAAAATATTTTAAAATTTTAGATGTATAAAAATATATTAAAAAAATATTTTAAAGTACTAAATGTTACTAAAACTAAAGAAATACTCTAGGGTATTAAATGAACTATAAATTAATTTAGAATATTTTAAAAAATACTTAAAAGTGATGTACATAACTTAACCCTTATAATTATTACCTATGTGCTGGAAAAATTTCTTAGATTAACTTTGCTAGTTTATAGCAAAATTAAGAGAAAATTGTATTTAATAAATACTTTAGATTTCTTGTGTCTCTAAATATAAATGTAAGTCATAATACATATTTCTATGTATAATGAATGCATGTTTTCAAAAATACCCTCCATGAAAAAAATTAAATTACCAATTTGATCCTTCATATTTAAAAATTCAATTTTCCATGATATTTAAATGAGGAAAAAACTATTTTCCATGTATAAAATAAATTTTAGTATTTCCTTAAGTTGAATTTTTTTTATAATTGAAACTCATATTAACCGACGAGGAAGTACTTTTTTGGGTAGAAGAAAAATCAGTTACTAATAACTCACTTGTAATAATTAATATATGGGCCCAACACACATGCCATCAGGGTATATAGAAATTAGAGAAAATCACATCGAATTAAAGACAATAAATTTGTAAAATTTTAAATAAAACTTTTTTGAGAATTCAAATTATTATAAGAGATAAGTGACTTCAACTTTTTGTCTGATTAAACGAAAATATCATTTTTTATTATTATATTATAAGAAAATTAGAGAAACACTAAGAATGACATTTAAAAAAGTTATTGAATTTGAACGTCAGTAGATGAAATATCTGAGAAAGCATAATTAATGATGTAATTTGATTCATAGAACCAACCTCGTTAATATAAGATGTGTGATTGCAATAGTATAGTCTTATTATAATTACAATAAAAAACATTTAAAGTAATTACTACTAGATTTTAGGATTTTCTTTTACTATAACTTGCTTAATTAATTGCAGAAAAATTTGTAATAAACTTTAAATTGGATGATCATCATAAAAAAAAAATCGTTTTCTCACTTTTTATAAAAATAAAAGTAATTAGTTAATATTTCTTTCAAACAAATGAGAGTCAAAGAATATAAAACCTATAATATATATAATAAATATAAAAATAAAAATAATTTGCAATTCTAATGGAATGAGACACAAGTGATCCACGTGGAATCCTCATAGAGCCATAGTCCTGTTAATGGATTACCACAATGAATGTGTTTTGTGTTCATTAGCACTAAACTAAAAATGAATTAACAGAGAAAAGTAATAAGTTAAAAATGTTTTGGTCATCAGTATTAGTGGAGCGTGTAAGACTGTTCGCACATCGCAATATTTCTTGTTCCTTTCATTGTTTAATTATTCTTCTAAAACGAGTTATTGTTGTGTTTATTACTATCATCATCATCATTATTATTATTTAAGGATATTACAATTTAGATTAAGTTTACGAGTATCCTATCGAAATATTTCATTCTGTAATTGGATCGAGCAACTTAGCGTTTAATTAGGGTTTAATTATGATAATATTAAAAATACTTTACTGAATGTCTAGCAAAAAGTTAATACTGTTCAAAATATAAGATATAATTTGTAATATAAATTACACTATAAATTATATTTTATATTAAGACTAGATCGATCGAGGAGTATATAAGATTATTTCTTTCTTGAGCTTCTATCTTTTACTGTTTTACAACTACAGTTTTTCCACTGATCGATGGCATATTTTAAGATTACTAAAAGTTCTTGATTAATCATCAACTCAAGTAAGAAGGTGTTTGGATTAGCTTTTTGGTAGTAGTTTTAGGTAAGTATATAAGTGGAGTTTAGCATAAAAAACTTATGAAATCATGGTTTTGAGGAATTTTCAAACAGATACACATTACAAGAAAAAATATTTTTCACAACGGTTATACAAAAAAAACACCCTAAAAAAACGCGATGCCATTTTCTTAAATAAGTTTTTTTTTAAAATACTTTTTAAGGCGGTATTCTGAAAATAGCTGTGAAAACTACTTTTAATAGTATTTTTTTTTAAAAAAAACTACCGTTAAAAGTAGTCCAATTGAGGTACTACTTATCAAGCAATTTTTCATAAAAGCGCCATGATAAATATTTTTAACGGTGATTTTTAAAAATTGCTGTTAAAAGTCTTCCGAAAATTCAAAAACCATCATAAAACTGATGTAAAAGTCCACAAAAATTCAAAAATTCTGACTCGATTACAATTTCACTTTCATTTTTTGCAGCCATTTGTGGTCTTGTTCCTCTGCCCTACCTCGACAGATTTGAACGAAAGTCATTTTTTGATATTTTTCTCCTATTTTCAGTGTCTATCTCCATCGTAAAAGCTGTAAGTTACCATTTAACTTCTTCATTTGCTTATTTTTCTTCCTTTTTCAGTTGTTTGTTATTTATAAACTCTAATACATTATATGTGTTATCATCCTTTTATTAAAAACTTATAAATTTTATTTTCTATTCATCATATTTCTCTTAACTCCTTCAACCTTGCATTCGTTTGAATCTCTTCACCATCTTGTCAGAAGGAACTTAAAGAGTTTAAATAGCAAAAGGTTTATAGATCTTTAACTTTTTCACCAAATCTGTAATTTATTCTCCTAATCTAGTCTAATACTTTTAGTGAGGCTGACCATGGTGGCTAATATTAGGTGGTGGCAGATTGGCCTTGTTAGAAGGATCTTGAAGATTTTCAATAGAAGAAGCGTCTGGGTCTTCAGTTGGAAGAAGCTTCTATTCAATTTCTTCACCAGATCTTTGACTTCTCTCTAAATCTGGTATGATGCTTTTGATGAGTGTGACTAAGGTAGCTGATAGTAGTTGTAGGTCGATTAAAACTAACCATTAACAATGGTTTGTTTTGTAATCGACATTAAGGATATCACCTTTAACGGCGGTTTCACGGCGGTTTTAGGCAAAAAAAATGCCTTGAAAGATGATACATTTAATTGCGGTTACAAAATATGAGTAAAAGGTTGACATACAAGGGCGGTAGAATTCATGCTGTTCAAAAAATTGTCATAAAATACCACTTTTAATTGTCGTTAAAAGTTTTTTTTCAATAGTGCTTGTATGAATAATAAAGATTTTATTACTTAAACAAGTGTTTAACGCTTTAAATTAAGTGTCATATATGGTATATGTAACAACTTAAAATGTTTTGGTAGACAAGTTGTTGGTTGAGGCACTAAATGCCTCCCCTTGTAAAGAGGAGAATATAAGTTTAAATTTCAAGAAGTGCATTTATTGAGATAGGCGAGAATCCTTTGTACTCTAAACCTCAAAAGGGATTATACTATTGATTAAATAAAAAAATATTTTTAACCTTCAAAACTATGATTTTGAGAAAAAAGATGCCATGCGTCTTTTTTTTTTTTTTTTTTGCAAAAATATTTCTACATTAAAAACCATAGTTTGAGGATGGAAAGCCATGGTTTTCTAGAAATCCAAAATTTCTTTTTTCTAAAAGTTATTTTCTATTAAAATTATTTTTATAACTTTGCTCCTGAAGCTAATCAAAATACACTCTTCATTAGAAAGAGTCTAAGTTATTGGGTAGTATACTTCTCATGCAAGTTTCGCTAAAAAGGTTAATGGACCTTTGTTCTTTGGCATTTTGAAGCCATTAATTGTTATTTCATCCGATTCAAAATATATTTATTATCACTTTCGTTCTATTTCGAAATATCTATCATTTTAAAATGTCAGTTAAATATTACCAAATTTTTGGATCATCTTACAACTAAATAATAAAAATAATTATCGGTAGGGAGGGGTCTCATATTTATAGAGAAAGTAAAATAAAATAAAATAAATATTTTAATTAATTCCTATTAGATTTTGTTATAATATGCATTAGTTAATTACTTTCTTAGCTATAAAAAATTATCCAATACTTTTCAAAATTACCCTCAAACTAAAATCAATATATCTTAATTATCTTTAATTTATTTTTTTTATACAATCTCTTTCTAGGACATAATTAATATGGACAATTGAGAAAAAAAGGACATTTAATACTATTGGCTTTTTGCAAAGTGTTTTTAAAACTATCCAAATCTCTTTGAAATTAAGCTGAAAAAATAATACTCCTTCCATTCCTTTCTACAAGGATTACTTTTCCAATACAAATGAGTAGGTAAATTTGATTATAAACTTTTAATATGTAATTGTCTGTTAACTTTTTTTCTTCTAATAATACCCTTGCATTGCTTAGAGAAATTGACCAAGTTAGCTCATTTAATTATCTCTCCTCCTTAATAAAGATATAACTGATGAATTATAATAAACGTCTTAGATAAAAGTTAATTATATTTTATAAAAAGGATCAAATTCAAAACTAGACTCCCAAAATTCTCTTATAAATAAAAATGTGGTGATACCATATATACTACCTTCTGTCCCTATTCGCTTTTCAGAGATATTTGTTGATACTTAATAAAAGTCATTTTAGGAATCATTAATGCTTATTTTTTTAATTTTGATCCCATAATTAATACTTAAATGTAGCTTTACTTTTTATTCTCTCCTTCAAAATCTTATGAATAAGGGTAAAATTGAAATTTTTTATCAACTTAAGACAATTTAATGAGTTAATTGTCATTTCTTAATTCAAGTGAATTAGTTGAAAATGCCCTATGATAAAGATAAGAGGAAGTAATTTTAAATGATAAATACTTATCTGGTCTTATTTATAATGCAAAAAAGAAAAGATTACTTGTAATCCTATTTATACGCCACATTATTAAATTTTTATATGAATGTACAATTTTACCTTTATTTATTATATAGACTTTACACTTTTAAGATATAGTGTATATTAAATAGAAATAAAGTTAAAAATTTATTAAATTTTAAAACAGAGTTAATGATATTTAAAATTTTTCTTGATTTTGGTTAAAAGTGGAAATAGGTCAGGTTAGACTTTACTCTTAAGGGGCCAAGTCTGTCTTGTAACAAGTTGGCTTGAGCTTGGCCTATGGCATGTTATAGGATTTTTGTTTTAGCCTAAACCTAACATGTACAAAGGTCTGGCTTGACTTGAATCTTGTTTAAAAGGCATATAGGTTTAAAAACTTGAAAGCAAGCTACCTTTAAACATGCCGAAAATAGGTATAATAGGCTTCTCAGAGAGCTTATGCTTAATCTATTAAGCAAAACATGCCTTCAAAAAGGCTTGAGTCTGCTCTCCACCAAATATTGAAGCCTAGATCCTCTCCACCAAATATGATAAGCCAATCAAGGCTATTATTGCTTTAATTGATACAGGTTCTTGTGCTACCATCCTTAAGCCCCATATTCTACCAAGTGATATGTGACTTCCTTTTAACCAGCCTTTTACTATAGTTAACCAAGAGGTCTTTTACATAGAACTTATCTCTAAAAAGAAGATTGGGATACAGTTCTTCCCTAGATGCACTGTATGGATTCGAGTCATTGGCAGTTATTTACTTGATAGAGATATCCTCTTCGGATTTGATGCATTTTATCGCACAAAAAGCTTATCTATTACACCAAAGGGTCTTAAATTCAAGAAGTTCTTTAGCCCTTATCTCCAAACACCCAATATTCTTGAAATCAATCAATCACCAGTTAGTTATGAAAATATTCATGATAGGCTCCTTCAGATTTGCTCAGATAGTCATGACCAATTAAAACATCCTTTCCTATTATGGTAGAACCAAGACTTCTTTGTAAAATTGCCTTTTAAGAAAAATAAGGATATCAATCCTACAAAGGCAACCCATTCAAGAATTAATCCTGATGATCTAGTTCTAGCAAAAAAAGAGCTACTTTGCTAGCCCAATGTCTTATTGAGCCCACATAATCTAATTGGTCTTGCCAAGCTTTTTATGTAGAAAAGCGATCTGAGCAACTTAGAGGAAAGAAGAGGTTAGTGATCGACTACAAGCCTCTTAACATGTTCCTACAAGATGATAAGTTTCCTCTGCCCATGATGAATACGTTAGCATCTTGGCTATCTAAGGAAAAAATCTTCTCCAAGTTTGACCTAAAAGCTGGATTTTGGCATCTTGAAATCCATCCTGAAGAAAGATACAAAACTACCTTCTGTATTCTTGATGCTCAGTACCAATAGACTGTGATACCATTTGATTTAAAAGTAGCCCCATCCATCTTTCAAAAGACCATGGTGAAAATATTTAAACCTATCCTTAACTCCACCCTCATCTACATAGATGACATCCTCCTATTCTCAGAAGATGAACAAAGTCATAAGACCCTCTTGGCCCAATTTGCTGATCTAGTTGAAAAATATGGAATCATGCTTTCCTCCCAAAAAATGCTACATAGCCTAGGCCCAAATTGAATTTCTTGGCATGATTTTCCATTATGGTTTTTATCAAGAATTGCTCAACTTTCAAGACGACAACTTGTCGATAATGCAGATTCAGTAGTTTCTCGGCATTATAAATTACCTGTGTGACTTTATTCGACTAAACATATAAGCCATATGTCTAAACTTCTTAAAAAGAGCCCTCTTTCTTGGGGGACCTCACAGACTACAGCTGTCAAAGCTCTAAAAAAAGTCACCCATACTCCACCTCCTTTAAAGATTACAGGTATGGGACAAAAGATTCTTTCGACTGATGCTAGTGATCATTTCTAGGGAGCTATACTTCTTGATGAAGTAAATGGAAAAAGACATTATTGTGCCTATGCTAGCGAACAATTCAAGGACTTAGAAAAACTCTATCATACAACTTATAAGGAGATCCTTGCAGTAAAGAAGGGCATTGAAAAATTTAACTTTCACCAAGTTCTTATGAATTTACTGTTAAAATAGACAACACATCTTTCCCATCCATGCTAGACACCAAAAAGAAGACTCTCCCGGACTTACAACATCTCAAATGAAAGGACTGGTTCTTTAGCTATAAATTCACAGTGAGACACATAAAAGGTCACTAGAATATTATAGCTAATTATCTTTCTAAACCTCAAAAGATCCAACTCCTTACTCCTTTTGGACCTTGATACATCCTACTGATGGATCATCTTCCTCTTCCAAAAGCCTCCTACTTCACCAGCACACACCATGAATTTCTCCTAGCTTTAAACCCATAAACGTTGAGCAAATCCAACAAGTAGCCAAGAGAAATCTTTTCTATTGGTTTCACCTTCTTCTCATCAAATATCCTATCTCCCCTTTGATTGACCTCTTTAACATAGAGAAACTTTATCTAACTATTTCCTTTATAGCCGGTTCCATTCCTGAAGAGTTAAAGTGACACCTATGATCTATTTATGCTCTTTATGCCTACTTCATCGCTATTGAACATCTACCCGCTTATCATTACCTTTGTGACAGTAAATATAAAAATTCTTGTTTATGGCTAGTATTATAATGGTTCTCTCCTATTCCTGTTTAGCGAAGACAACTTGACAAAGTTATTGATCAACATCATCTCTGGGAAATCCCAGAGGACTGGCATGTTGAAAATTATGCCATAGGGGCCAATCATTGTATTATGAATATTGTTGAGTTATGGACTTCTTAATTGTATTTTATATTATTTACATATTTAATATAATGACCATCCTTGGATAACTCATGATCTTATCCTAAATATCCCTGGTCGGTCATTTATATGGGAGCAGAGGTGAAATAAGACCAGTATGATTTTGAAGATGTATAGAGATATAAATCAAAGTCATAGGCACATGTAAAAGTATAAGGTGTTAGACCGACCCGCTATGAGAGAGTTGCATGGGTTAAGTCATAAGCTTCTCTCATATACAAACCATGTCACTATGCCCTTTGACCTGAGATCATCATGGATTCCTACGTGACAAACGCTCAGCTTTGACCTAGTCCAAAGTCACTTTTGACCGAATAATCATAAAGACTATGTTCGGGCTTAGTGGTTTTTTATGCGGAGGAATGTGAATGGTCAAGATGGAATTTGTCCCTCACATTCGTAGAGAGATATTACTGGGCCCCTCGATGAATGTGTCTGAGAAATATATGGCCATATTGTAATGGAAAGATAGTTTCATTTCTATAGTCAGACTACTCAGGTATCAAGAAAGCAATGGTCAGGAACAGGAGGATGACGTTCTCCATGCCTCATCTATGACCAAAATATCATGTGACAAAAGGGACGTGATATGGCTGTATGAAAGGTTACATCGTTCATCGATCCTCATATGATTTGGGTAGTCGTGATGTCTTGCTAGAGACCGCTTACGACTTGTGGGTTAGTATAGTAACTAGCCCACTGCCAACTTCATATGGGCCTACAGGGTCGCACATAAAATAGCCCAACACGAGCTATGATGTCCAGATTCATTGAATCTAAAATATGTCCAGATTCAATGAATAATCTAGGGTGGATGTGTATATATATATAAATTCGTATATATATATTATATATAATATGAGAGATATTTGTAAGATTTAATTTATAATGATAAATTAAATCTCTATCAAATTTGAATCCAAAATTTAAATTGATATTATATATTTGAATTTGAATTCAAAATTTAAATTGATATGATATATTTAAATTTGAATTCAAAATTTAAATTGATATTATATATTTGAATTTTAATTCAAAATTTAAATTGATATGATATATTTAAATTTGAATTCAAAATTTAAATTGATATTATCACTTTTGAATTTGAAATTTAAATTGATATGATATCTCAAATTTTATTTATGAGAATAAATCAAATATAATTCTGTCTTATCTTTATTTTAAATTAAATGAATAGGTGAATTAAATCTGTGGGACGAATTTAATATAAATCATATTTATTTAATTAGTTTCTTATCAAATTATGCAATATATATGATATTGTATTAATTTTGGAATTAATATAGGATTAATTCTGAAATCCAGCTCAATTAGAACACCGATAGCATCCTATATATTTGACATTAGGGGCTAGGGTTTTGAGGTGAGAGTGCAAAAGGTTTGTAGATAAGAAACAACCAAAATAGAGACGGTGAGAATGGATTCTGGAGGAAAACCCTAGAATGACAGGAGGCGCTAGCACGCCGTTCGTGGTTGGAAGGCTATCCGTGTGGATATCGGTAGAGGAAGCCAATCTGAGTCATCGGCTTCTCACAATCGAAAAGAGAGCATAGGCATCCTGAATGTCGGAATCCCCGAGGCATCAATAATTCGAACGTCGAAGGTAACACATCTTACTACTTGACTTAAACACAATCGGTAAATCCTGGCAGGGACTGAAAAAATTTTAAAATTTATTTCTGCTACGCGTCTTCCAATTCCCTACATGACAGACCTTCCAATATTTCTTTGCTCTACACATACCATATCACATGGATCCCCAAGGAAACTTGTATACTACAAATCAAGCTTATAATATGTGGCAAACCCAAGATTATTGGTTGAATTACAAAGATTTTCTTTTTGTAAACTTAAAATTCTTTGTAAGCAATTTAAATAATTGTTCAGACGGTCATCCAAGCTTAACATGCACTTATCTTGGTCCTATACATAATGAAGCCTTCGTTACGTCCAAAAATAGCACAAAAGACCTCAAAATCAGATATTCAGTCCAGCTACCTTAGCTTATCTCAACTCCAACACATCACAATCATAGGACCCATGGGACCCATGGGGTGGACCACTTCCCCCTCATAGCTCTCCTCCCAAAGCTCACAGTTAGCCTCTCAAGATACTTCCCCCTCACAGGACCCATGGGGTGGACCACTTTTATAAGACCCATGGGGGGACTAGTCTCACAAGACTTGGAAGTGCTCCTGACACAGGACCTATGTGATGAAGACTACTTGAACCTCTCACTAGATGATAACCATGAGCCTATCTACAAGCTAAGATAATGAGGTGGAAAGGAGATTCTCGCGTGCTCCTTAACAACTTTAATAAAAGAGATTCATGTATGCTCAACTTTTAATAGTGTATGTAAAATTATAGTCCTAGTATGATCATCTTTAGTAAAGTATATCTTAGTGTGGTTCTAGTGCAGACTGATTTTTATCTTTCCAGCTCATGTAAAATAATTGTGTATTTGTTTGTTTGTATCCCTCGGCACTCCTTGAGGATCATCGAGAGTTCTATATTGTAACTCACCTTATGAAATAGAAGTATATTTTCTTTCTAAGTTCTCTCTCTTTTAAAAGCTCTATCTTTCATTATCTCTTCTCTTATATCTACTGAGATTCGATTATATACTCTACACTTGCCTATAGTAAGAGGAACTTGTGTATCAAAAAGAATCTGATCTTGATCCAGGAGATTAAATTTTCGCATGAATAATTTGATTTAGTTTGGGTATCCATAGATCAGAGTCTTGAAAAGGCAGTATAGCAAGACCTTAGTATGGCCATATCTATGAATATCTTAGAATGGGTCTCAAGATTCATAAAGAGACTCAACCGCTTGGTATTAGGCCCTGATGGTTTACTTTACCTATTTCTACTCTTAATTTTAGTAAAACATATTAAAAGTCCTTTATAAATAGGAGGAGATAAGTAACTTTCATAGAAAAAATGCCAAATAGTAAAATAGTGTATAGTATGAGCATGGAAGAAATATGCGGCTTGACAGAGAACGCAGAGGTGACACGCATTTTCACGTGCGTAAGTGTGAATCATATGGAGCCATTTGGAAATGCGTTTCCCTTCCGCGTGGGAAGCCGCCAACTTATCAAATATGACTTCTCCTACGCCTTGGGTCTCTACGTTTTTTCCCTGTATTAAAAAAAAAGGCTAACAAAATTGTGTTTATTATCACTTAAATTATAATATTAACTATAATAAATTATTAACTATAATATTAACTTATAAAATAGTATAACTCATTAAACTACATAAATTGCTTTCAGAATTTATTTGTAAGTGTCAAATAATCCCTGGTCTACCTTATCTGGATATACAACTCAAATTCCTGCAGCAAAGCCAACCACAAAGTCCATACATCAACTGTGTAAATACTGGCTTCATCAACCTTGGGGTGCATTCAGGCTCCATATCTCAATTACTTGGCAAGAAGTCCTTTCCTTGATCAAGGATTTTTCTTCTTATCAAATCCGAGTTATTTCTTTAGTTTCTTTTAAACAGACTTTTTCCAATGTAATTTGTTCCATGGACTTTGGATCGTTGTAAGACTTGTTGCTTTATTAATGTCATTTTGGCTTTTATAAAAAAAAGGTTAAAAAGTATGACTGACTAATATTATTATCAATACTAATAGTATCAATATAGCCGATCTTAATTAATTTAAAACTTATATTAATGGAAACTTAATATCTCTCTCATGAGATAAGCCATGGTTTCCCTAAGATTTTAAATTTCTCTTAATATTTTTTTGTTCAAATATTCTAAATATTATATAGGTTTCACATCATATTTAAAAGTATTTTGTCAATATTTAAAATTTTCACGTGAGCAATTTTTGTTATTGAAATTAATGGGGGTTAAGATTAGAGGATTGAAAAGATGTTTTATAATATTAGAGGAACAGGACTACAGATAGCTATAAAAAATAAAAATAAAACTATAATGAGGCTAGGATTTCTGAATTTTTAAAGAATTTTTAACGACAGTTTTTAAAAATCACTATTAAAAATACTTATCACAGCCATTTTCTAAAAAATTATAGTGATAAATAATACTTTTAGTCTAATCGAGTTTTTTTAAACTCAGTTGGACTATTTTTAACAACAGTTTTTTCAAAAACTGCCATTAAAAATATTTTTTACAGTAATTTTCTGAAAACCGCCATGAAAAGTATTTTAAAAAAAACTTATTTACAAAAATACCATGGCATTTTTTTACAACATTTTTTCGTATAACCTCTATGAATTAACTTCGTTAAAAGTATTTTTTTTAATAGTGTAAGTTTACTTTAAATTGATTTAGTTTCAATTTGAATTTTTTAATATCCAAAAATTTTCTTTTATGTTTTGATGCTTTTGTCCAAGTTAATCTTATCTAACTAATTAATCATTTTATTTTATTTTCTGACTTACATATAACTTTGTATCAATTATTTAACTGAAATGTTGCTAAAATATGATTACATTTTAATTTATTATTAAAAAAGGAAAGAAAATTCCTATTAAATTAAAAAATTGAAAAGATGTTTATATATATATTTATTTTTATTTGACTAGCGTTTCGTGCATGGTAGTTTTTAAGAAAAGGAAAGCTTTTGTGGTGTTATTTGTGACAAAAACTATGTAATTTTAATAACAAAAAAATTATGTAATTTCAGTAAAAATTAAATGGTTATATAAAAGTATAATACGTTCTAGTGTTGAATTGAACATATTTATTAACATGTACTTTGATTAAAACATTAAAATCGGAAAATTAAAATATTTTAAAAAATAACTTAATCATAATAAATGAATAAAATGAAAATCAAAGATAGAAAT
The DNA here is from genome assembly GCA_037074615.1 of Leucaena leucocephala. Taxonomy (NCBI): domain Eukaryota; kingdom Viridiplantae; phylum Streptophyta; class Magnoliopsida; order Fabales; family Fabaceae; genus Leucaena; species Leucaena leucocephala. Next base: position 16,173,191 of record CM073555.1, on the reverse strand, counting down.
TATGTATACTTTATTATATAAGAATTCTTTTTTAGAAACCGGTTTCGGTAACATGGCTTTCATTGTTGAGAAATTCTTGCATGAACCTGGAGAATCTGGAGTGAAACTTAACTCATGGTCTGCCTAGTAGAAACATGTCACCTCATATCATATAATAGAAATCTATGATGAAATCTATAATATCTAAAACTAACATTTTTAACAGTTTAAATTTAAAATTTTTAACTGATAATTTTTTAATAAAATATTTTTTAAAAAAATTACAGACAAAATATTATCTTTATTTTAAATTTTTCTACATTGAAATATTTTTTAAAATAAAATTAAAAAATTAAATCTAAACCGTCTAAATTAAATATCAACCACTCTAAACCCTAAACGCTGGATAAGTATCCTAAGTACTCCCTTCTTAGCCAACGGTATTCTATAACGTCGCAATAAAACTTGGAGATAAGAGTCTCAGTCAGTTAAACAGTGTCAAGTCCATCATATTACGAGTTCGTTACTCTAATTCTTCGTCTTCACTCTCACGAATATCATCTTCTTTCGATCTTTCTTCATTAGTTTAAACTTGTGGCATCAATGGCGTCCAAAAACGAGAGCAAGGTTATCGGCATCGATTTCGGTACCACATATTGCTGTGTAGCTGTTTAATAAAACAATCACGTTCAGATAATACCCAACCAACAAGTTGAAAAAGAAACCACTCCTCCATATGTTGCTTTTACCGATCATGAGATTTTGATCCGAGACGATGCCAAGAACCAAGCCGCGGCAAAACCAAGAGAACACCGTCTTCGAGGTCAACCGACTCATCGGCCGGCAATTCCCCGTTCCTTCTGTTCGGAGAGACATGAAGCATTGGCCGTTCTGGATCATAACTGGTCCTAGTGACAAACCTATGATTGTCATTCAACACAAAGGCAGAGAAGAACAGTATACAGCCGAACATATAGCAGCTATGGTGTTGAAGAAAATGAAGTTGCCGAGCTTTATCTGGGACACACGGTGATCAACGCTGTGATTTCCGTTCCAGCATATTTCAATAATTCCCAGAGACTGGCTATAAAGGAAGCTAGAGCAATTGCAGGGCTTAATGTGATAAGAATCATTAATGAGCCCATTGCTACTGCCATTGTTTATAGATTGGAAAATGATGCTCCGATATCTGAAGAAACATAATGTGCTTATCTTCGATTTTGGAGTAGGTATTTTATATGTTTCGTTGGTCACATTTGAAGGGAGATTTATCGAAGTGAAAGCCACTTCTAGTGATACACACTTAGGGGGTGATAGCATTTTGACAATAGTATGGTGAATTACTTAGTGGAAGATATGAAGGACTCCGACAAAGATGTCAACATCAAAGAAAGATCAATTCTAAGAAAATTGAGTATGGCATGTGAGATGGCGAAGAGTACTCTGTCTTCGACAACCTGAGCAACTTTGGATTATACAATTACAAGAGAGGAGTTTGAAGAATTTAATATGGATTTGTTCAGAAAATGCATGGGACATGTCAAAAAATGTCTTAGGGACTCTAAAATCGACAAGAGTAGAGTTCATGACGTTGTTCTTGTTGGTGGGTCTACGAGGATTCCGAAAATGCAGCAGCTTCTGCAGGATTTCTTCAATGGGAAAGAGCTGTGAAAGAGCATAAACCCAGATGAAGCCGTGGCCTATAGAGCAGCCGTGCAAGCTGAACTGACAAATCAGTTTTGTGTTTAAATTCGTCATAATTAATTAATTTTTTTAAAAAAATTAACTATGTATTATATTACAGATAAGAGGAGTAGTAATTTACAACATATAAAATAAAACTAAGCTTCAAATGAAATATGTCATTTTGATGTTTTTGCCTTCATGTCATCTTGGTTTTATTTTAGAATATGTCACATTAAAATTTCATTTAAACACTCGTTTTGGGATCACTTCACCACCACTAATTAATAAAAAAAATGATAGGTAGAGAGGTTTTTCATGCTTATATGAAAATATAATACTATAAATAAAAAAGATATTATAATTGAATATTATTAAATTTTGTAATAATTTAAATTGTAGTACAATAGTAAATATTTTGAAATGAAGTTAATATTATTTTTCCTTAACAAAGAGTAAAATATTATATGAGCATCCAAGAAATTTGGGGTTCTATATATACATACATATATATACACACACACAAGGAGGAGACACGGATTATAATTTTTTTTTGGGGTAAAAGAGATGGCTAAATGCCCAAAAGTAAACAACAAAAATTAATCTATATGGGGATTATCTCCCAGACTCTTAGTAGCAACAAGATGCTTTAAATGTGAAGGACAAGAATATAACAATGTCGTGGTAGTTAAACTTTCTTTTGTAAGAATATCTGTCAATCTGTTCTGCTCCCTAAGTATATGTTGAATTTTCAATTCCCATGGAAGTTAGAGAAGAATATGTATCTATGATAATAATATGCTGCATCTGTCTCTATTCAAAGTTAACAACATTCTTTGCATCAGAATCAAAAATGATCTTCTTAATTCCTATCTTACAAGTTATTTTTAGGCCTTTATAAATAGCCCATTGTTTGAATTTAACAACACTGCATAAACCTAATGGAATTGTAAATCTAATAATCCATCTTCCTGTATAATCTCGAATAACTCTATCACAACTTGCCTTACCTTGAGTTATAGTAAGAGCTCCATTAACATTTAATTTGACACATCTTAAAAAGAATGCTGCTAGTCAGTTGACATTAATACCAGTAAATTATTATATACTTGAGTTTGTTGAATCTACATAAATCCTATTCATATTTGCATAATCACCAAATAAGGGTCCAAAGGTTTGACAATTATTATAAAATTGAATCCACAAGGAACTTTCATATCACTGTACTATAAACTCGTTGACCTATAAACTGATGTGCGTAAGCATGGCCCTATGGTCTTGAGCAGTGGAGAAAGTGAAGAAAAGTAAAAGGGATATCAAGTGAAATTCTGGAAACACGTGAAGATCCTAGTAATAATGAATCAAGAAATTTCAAATAATTTAATCTGAATTAGGATTTCACCAGCATATTATCAAAATTGCCTTCATGTGAATTAGTAATATAAGGACCGAAGCAGTATAAACCTTACTTGATTTTTCTCTTATTGAAGGGCATGAAATCATCAATGAACAAAGTTACTCAGTTTCATTTTCAAAAACATAAACTTCCAACGGCACAATGCAAGAGAAACACTCCAATGATCCAAAGAGAGCAGTGGTGACCCATTGATGAACCACATGGTCGCACCATCGAGTTTTCTGCAACTAGCCGGAGACGGCTGGTTGAGCCGGAGCAGCTGGATGTGATAGCGGCAGCCATGGAATTCATCATATGCAACTCAAGAAGTACAGGCTCAAATTTTGCTTTTATTATCATGTCTGCCAGTGTATAATAACTACAAAAGTTTCTGAATGCCCTATTGTAGCAGAAAATTAAAATAATAGAAAGGAAATCTTGAGAATAAGGACAACAATAAGGACGCGCAGAGTTCCCAAAGAACATACTCTTTCGGTCATTAATATAGGATTTAATTAGAGAATTAATCTTACTCATAAATATAAGACCTCTTTTTTATATTTATCTATTTTTTCCTACATTACCCCTATAGATACTCCCTCAACAATAATCAAGTAAGAGAGAGAGAATTAAGAAAGATAGATAGAGTAGAGAAATTATGTTATATTAACTAACTTAACTAATTTTTTTAATCTAATCAAATTAGTTAAACAAGTCTTATATTAAGTATAAGAGAAGGAGTATTATTTACGGCAAGAAAAGAACACAACAAAGATGTTTCTTCAAAAGAAGATTTCTGCTCTGTTACAGTATATAAAGCTAACTGACTACTCTGTATTGTCACCTATTAATATCTACGAGACAACAATAATAAATTTTATCTGCTAAGTGAGATTAACTACAGCAATAGTATCATGTTATTATGATCAATCAAAAACTAAATTTTTAAATAAGTTATTGACTGAAAGATCCTACTGAATAACTACAAGAGTTTGCTCATAATGCGCTACAAAAGTGGTTCCATTACTTCAACGAGGGCAGCTTCATCTTTAAGTATTGCTGTGCAAGACACGCCTCCAATTTTAATAACTTCCAGGCTTTGACTTAGGTACAGCCGACATAATTTTACCGCTGATGCAACGACCGACAAAAGTTACAAAAACTATAGTTTCGTGCAGAATCCTTCCAAGTATCTCCCCCACCCATTTCAGAGACATGATTCATAAGATAACGTCTTTTCAGATATACAAGTGACATAATGTACCTTTCCAACTAACAGGATAGAACTAAAATTAAAATTTATTAAAATTATAAGGACTAAAATTAAAATTTATTTGATCCTTATATTTTTAACGATTTTTAATTTTAGTCCATATACTTAACAATATTAATTAAAGATTATTGTTGTTCCACTTACACAAAATTGTTATGAAACTAAAAGGACCAAAAATTATGATTTAAAATTACAAGGACTAAAACGAAAACTTAAACAAACTATAAAGACTAATAATGATATTAACCGTTAACTCTTTATCTTGAATGGTGAAATCAGATAAAAGTCTAATATTCAAGTGCTACCTCAGTACCTTACAAGGTTTGGCCTTCATTACATCAGCGTCCTTTTTGATATAAAAATTTTTGGAAAAAGGTTAGACTCACCCACGATCCAAGGATAGAACGAAATTTCCCTTTCTCCTAGGCGATACCAATGTTGAGCAGGGCGAGCTGTATATTACCCTCAGGCGTAAACCTAAGCACCCAGGAGCTAGGATGCCTCCCCAAATGCCGTGACTAGAACCACAACAAAGTGGTACACCCCAAAGTTCGAACACGCTCCAAATAGTCACATGTCTCATCCTTTTGCCAGTTGAATCCACGGACGATGGGTCGTCTGGCTTATTAAAGCCGATAGCAGTGGCAGGCAATCCATGATATAGGCCCAACAGTAGCAAGCGCATCAGGCCCATCAAAACTTTTGGCTACTTACTCCAGAAGACACAAGCGGCAAAGAGAAGTCTCAGCAACAAAAACAATTAATGTATTAATGTAATTCTATCTATTAGTAGAATAAGTGGGAGATACCCACGATTAGTCGCACTACGCACGTACAAGCAGTTCAAAGTCAGTTTCCTAGTTTTCAATCAGTCCTCTATTTTATTATCATTTATTTATTTCAAAAAATATCAAAAAGATAAGCTCTGTAGATGTTTATATATTGGCCTTTGTGGCCCTGAGGAATACAGACAAAAAATTTACAGAGTGAAACTTCACTTTCCAGGAGATACTCCACGGCTATTAGAGTTTGTGAGCGAGATCCTTGCTTCCAGCTTTTCTAATAGAAATTCTCTTTTCTTTTTACTCAGTTTTCCTTGTTATTCTAGGTTAGCTTCCAACAAATTTGGTATTCAAGCTATGGTTGTCACCCAGTCATCTCACGCCACGCCCACGGGAGGCCATGGTGGGTTCCTAAAAACATTGAAGAGGTTGAGTGAGCAATTGTACTGGCGTGATATGAAAAATGACATCAAACGATACATACAACAGTGCTACACGTGCCAGCAAAATAAGTATCAAACCTTGGTCCCAGCAAGGCTCTTGCAGCCATTACCAATTCCTACAAGAATTTGGGAAGATATTTTACTTGATTTCATTTCTGGTTTGCCAAAATCAGGAGGTTTTTATGTCATCCTTGTAGTAGCTGATCACCTCAGCAAATATTGCCATTTGATGTCCTTAACCCACCCCTATTCTGCAAAGACAGTGGCTGAATTATTCTACAAGGAAGTGGTCAGATTACATGGCATCCCCGATCTATAGTTTCAGATCGAGATTCGCTCTTCCTAAGTGAGTTTTGGCAGAAACTTTTCAGATTAAGTCAGACACGCCTAAGAATGAGCACTGCATATCACCCCTAGACCGATGGTCAAATTGAGGTGGTGAATCAATGCTTAGAGACTTATCTCCGCTGTTTCATTTATGAACAACCCAAAAGATGAAGTAAATTCCTTTGCTGCCGAATACTCCTTTAACACTAGCTTCCATGTTGCTGCCAAAACTACTCCCTTCAAACTAGTATATGGTAAAGAACCTCCACCTCTACTTCCTTATGTGAAAGGAGAGACCTTGGTGGCTGAATTGGAGGAGTAGCTAGAGTTACGTGATGAAATACTCAAACTTTTGCATCAAAATTTGATAAAAGATCAAAATAGGATGAAACTTCAGGCAGACCAGAAGAGAAGGGACTTGCCATTCTATCTTGGTGAATTGGTTTGGTTTAGGTTGCAACCTTACAAACAACAGACGCTGGCTAAAAGAAAATTTGAAAAATTCTTTCCCCGGTTTTTTGGACCCTATAAGGTGCTTCACAAAATTGGCCAGGTCTCTTATGAATTGAAGCTTCCCCCAAAGGCTAAGATCTACCGGGTCTTTCACATCTCCTTGTTACACCCAGCAATGGTACAGCAACAGGGCACACACCCCCCAGCCCCGCCCCGCCCCCCTCCCCGCCCCAGCCACCTCTTTCTACAGATCTGGAACTGCGCCTTCACCCATTAAGTATTCTGCAACACCACTAGACAAAGGAGGGAAGTTTAGAGCTACTAGTATATTGGGAGTCACAACCGACTCAACTTAGGAAGACTATAATCTACTAGTGCTCAATTTCCTTCCTTCCTACTTGAGGACAAGTTTTTTTTTTTGGAGGGCAGTAATAATAGAGGCCCAATAGCAATAGGCCCATCACGCCCATCAAAACCTTTGGCTACTTACTCCAGAAGACACAAGGGGCAAAGAGAAGTCTCAGCAACAAAAACAATTAATGTATTAATGTAATTCCATCTATTAGTGGAATAAGTGGGAGATACCCACGATTAGTCGCACTAGCGTGTAGAAGCAGTTCAGATTCAGCTTCCTAGTATTCAGTCAATCCTCTATTTTATTATCATTTATTTATTCCAGAAAATACTAAAAAAATAAGCTCCATAGATGTTTATATATTGGCCTTTGTGGCCCTGAGGAATATAGACAAAATATTTAGAGAGTGAAACTTCAATTTCTAGGAGATACTCCACGGCTATTAGAGTTTGTGAGCGAGATCCTTGCTTCCAGCTTTTCTAGTAGAAATTCTCTCATTTTTTTTTAATCAGTTTTCCTTGTTATTATGGGTTAGCTTCTAACAGACCCAACTAATCCCAAATAGCAACTAGACCTGGCATAAATTACAGGGTAAAAAGGAATTTCAAAGCTTTGTTCCTCAGTAATACAAAAATGTATCCATATTATGCGAGTAATTTGCATTTGATTTCAGAGCTGTATACATAAACAAAGAGTCGTACGGAGGTAAACCTAAACAGAGAACAGCACTACCCTATGCATTCGAGAGGCATAGGAAACCTGCCCAATTCACTCACCAGATTCACCATACCCCTCTACAACTGCCCACCCTCCTGTTATGTACTCTAACTGCCCACTACGGAATACCATAAACACCACCACCCCAAAAAAAATTCATATGATCTGCACGCTCTCGCCCAAACAGATGCCAACTAGATGCAAGTCAGATACTCACAGGGGCAAGGGTATTAGGAATTCCAAGCATAGCTGCCACAAATATACAGACTACTTCACCAGTATTAGAAGAGATCGTGTGTGTTATGACCTGCTCTGTATTATTGTATATGGTCATTCCCTCTGCCACAGCCTGCGAAGAAAATAGGTGATTATTTTCCTCTCACTTAAGAGAAAGATGACTTCCAGTGAAAAAAAAAAGGAAGCTTGACTAGAAGAACAAAGATAATGCTAGCATACCACAACAATTGTAGCAAAGTTATCATCAGCCGGTACCATGTCTGAAGCCCTCTAATAATAGAGTGAAGCATGAGAATGAAATATACATTTGGCATAAAGTTTCTCATGAATAATAAGTTAACAAAAAATAACATGGAGATGACTGCTAAGTAGATTTGACAAAAACTAGGTTATTATGAGGCTCCCCTAGGAAGTGAATTACTTCAAGAATCAACAGGAAAGAAAATCCTGGAAATGTTCATTGAACTGCATGTCTAATCTAGCTTGGATTAATCTTCTGGCTCATGTCTTTTCCAGAACTAGAAAAGCACAACACTGGTGCATTTTAGAGCAATTGTGGTACCTTATTTTTACAGCTCAACAAGATGAAACTAGAGTAAATAGATGTGAATGAACACTTCCAACTTGAAAGCTTAAATTGTTAAGACCAATGATTATTTTACAAATAGCATTTTGTCTATATTTTATTAACATCTCTAACACATTCCCTGATAACCCATTAGGCCTAAAGTGTGGACAAAATGAAATTGGCAGTCAATGGTACCTGAACCCATAGCGATTCCTATGTCTGCCTTCTTCAGTGCAGGTGCATCATTGACACCGTCACTAATCATAGCAACCTAAATTATTGATCCCATAATGATTCAAAAATTCAAGGAATAGTAATACAACTAACATCACTAAATTCTGATTGCAGCCAAGAAAATAGTTCTCACTGATATCACTCCTACTTTGCCAACTATATAACTAGATCAACAAATAAATACTGTTATAATAACAAAGAAAAGCTTTTTATTTTAACCATAACACCTCTTTCTGGTGCTTCAATGCTTCAACCAGCATACTTTTATAATAATAAATACTGTTATATAACTAGATCAACAAATAAATACTGCTATAATAACAAAGAAATTTTTTTTTATTTTAACCATACCACTTCTTTCTGGTGCTGCAATGCTTCAACCAGCATCCTCTTGAGGAATGGCCCAACCCTAAGTAAAATGAAGACAGGTAACTTTTACAATGAATTCTCCAGCAAAAGGTTGGCGAAGAGAACAATAATATAATATCCTTTTGTTGATCTAATACAAATACAAGAATTTCAAATATCTATCACAGATTATAATACAAAATCAAATTTACCTGGCAAAAAGAGCCATATGTTGCAAAGCAAGCGTTTGCTGCAGAGCTGGAAGTTCTTCAAACTCAGAAGCAGAATAGGAATGTTCATTAAATTCCAAGTGATCAGCAGTCATGCATGAAAGCATTGCATTTCTTACTTCATTAATAAATATTGAAGGCTGAATGCTAAAATTTAACAAAAAGGTTCCCAAGAGTTTGATAACAACTATAACACGTATGCCAGCAGTCATGCATGAAAGCATTGCACTTCTTACTTCATCTCTTGGTGGATCAAGCATTCCAATCCACATGATAGAGAAAAGCTTAAGAGAGTGTCTCTGAAATTATTTTTAAATTTCTGACTCAAATCCATATTTTCCCAAATATTACAGAATTGATGTTTCAGAAAATTATTTTTTCCAATGAAGTAAGGAGTGATGCAAAACTTACAGAGTACAGCAGTATTAAATGTCTACCGTGAAGAAAGAAAAAAACATTCCTAAAGAACCCTCAGATGGATGGACTTTATTTTAGGGATAAACACAGGGTCCCTTGATCCCTTTTCTTCAAGTTAGCTAGTGAGATGTCTTTGAGAATTTAGGCAGGTTTTTTTTCTCATGCATGAATGCTATAATCTGAGGATCATAAAGAAGATCACCCATATTCCCAAACCGACAAAGATATTATGCCTACAGCTGCTAACATTATGTTCAGTAACAACAGGACTATCTTTTGCAGAGTGAACCACATATATCTGTTCATACAGAGAATCATAAGGTGAAGTAATTCTCTGTTAAAGTTATCGTAATGGGAGTTCTGTCCATTTGTATAAAACCAACAACAGCCAACAGAATGAATGGATTCATTCTCAACCTAAAAGAAAGGCAAACTCCACAAAGATGCAAGATGTTAAAATAGTCGCACTTGGCAAGCCACATAATCAATCGTTCTCCAAGTTGCATGACTGGAGGAAAAGAATAAAGAAAGAAAGAAAGCGAGATATTAAAACTGAGTTTTCTTCTGAAGAAGGGAAAAGGAAATATTACAAGGCAAGGTAAAATTGGTTGACTTGCGTTCATAAACTGTTGCAGGGCAATACAATCATTTTATATACAGATCTATAACATGGATTGTCTAAAAACTCACAGTTATAGAGCTGATTGATTAGTTATCTGTCGTCTTTCATGAACATGTTAAAGAGATTGACCCAAATTTTTGTGCGAGACATTGAATTCAACAAATGATTGTTGCATACATGCATCAGATTAAACATTAAGAGCACCAAACGCCAGTCAAACAATTTCAGACTCTAAGTATGGTAAAGAAGACAGTATGCATTATAGCCAAGCGTTTCGACACCATATTAACTCCATTTCAAATGCTTGGTAAGAATATAGGCGTTTAACATCTAATATTTGTGGTCCTTAGATTCTAAAAGTACTATACTTCATGGGTTTGAAATAATCATCGAACTAGGCAGGCATGGCAATCCTACTACCACCAAGAATATGTAAATACATTGCAAGACACATTGTAAGAATAACCGATGATTTGGCGCCAACATATCTGACAAGTGCCAATCCTTTGCCAATAGCCTCATCATGAACTTTACTCAGACTTCTTTTCATGCAATCTGTTATCCTCCATAACAGAAACTCCACGAAAGATCTAACTGTTTCGAATGTCACTCTCCCTGTCACATCAAGCACAAATTTTCGGTTGGCTGGTACTAACAGCGTTGATGAAATCTGTTCAAGCCAAGTATTATCCTGAACTCCGCTAATAGAGTTTCCAAGTCTAATTTGCTGAAAATATGCCTCTGGCTTCAAGCATCCATCTTCTGTTGCAATTGGATATTCATTCATATGAACAACTGAAGACGAGGACGAACGTGGATTTGAATTTGCACTTGGATTTGTCAGTACCTCGTGAGATGTTCTAACAAATGTTTCTACAGCACCATTACATAGGGAAACCAGAATGTCCCTGACCTTGTCCTGGTGATGGGGATTGGTCAATCCAGTGAAAAATTCATCATAAGTATTGACATCCATTGTCTTGTCAAGAAAAACAGTAACCGCAGTGCTTACAAATGTTTGTACGCAATCTCCTAGTACCTGTCTACATTTGTCATTACAAATCACATTAACCCATCCAGGTACATCAGACGACTTCGACGAAGCCCCTTCATTGTAGTTATCGATCAATCCACCATTAGAGTAAAAACCCAAAACCAAATTCCGCGCAAAGCTACCTACGACAACTGAAACAAAACCAGTTCCAGCCTTGGAGAAAAGCCTTTCCAATACCCTGTCTGAAAAGCTGGAAGTGGCCGGAGCCATCTCCGAGCTAGGATCATTTCTCTTGTGGGATTCATATCCACGGAGAATCCCAACAATTAATGCCTCTGTAACCCTAGAGAACGATGCAGAGAACTCCTCCGATCTCGCAATTTTCGAAATTTGCTTCAAACTATTAGGAATTTCATCGGAATCAGAATTCAAGTATTCCTTCATGTCCCTGGAGACAATGGCAAAAGTGTCAGCAGAATCGGAAACCATTTCAGCAAGAGAAATGAGGGCTCCCAAGAGCTTCATGAACCGTTTCCTCCTCCTCGAAACAGAGGGCAAGTGATAGACCCTGTAAGCTCCATAACCGGAGGCTCCAAAAGCAGCAAGTAAGATAAGCCAATTCTTGTTTCGCCGAGAGAAATTTAAACCCTTCCTCAGCAACGGAAGGTCCATAGCAGGCGTAATACCTCAACAGAGACCCTAGATTCTGCAAATTACGAGAACCGAAATTTCTAGGGATGGGTGAGGGTTAAGCTCTAGACGTGGCAGGCAAAGGGGATGAAAATATAGGTAGACAAAGATGATCAAAACCCAGAAAACATTTCTTGGAAATTTACGGAAACTATAAAATCTTTAATTGCAGGCGTGAATCGGTGGTTCTTTCTGCGATTTGAGCTGGTTGACGAATTTGATCTTTCTCTATAAATAATTATAAAAATAACAAAAAAGAGGTTGTTGACTGCGGGACGTTTTTCATTGATGACTCAGGCCATGTTGGGTATGATAAATGGAAATGAACGAATGAAGTGTCAAGTGTGGGGAGAGGAGAAAATGTTATGAAAAAGAAAACAATCTCATAGGATTTTCCGGGAAGCTCGAAATAAATATAGGAATCGAAGTCAAGCAATTTAGCAAGGCCTTGTATCGCTGGACAAAACTGTGATACATAAAATTATATATAAACAAAATAAAATGGTTCTTATGGACACAATTCAATTATAGTCCTAATTTTTAAAGTAAAATTTACTTTTATTGATTTTAAGACTTAATTTATACTCCTTGCGTTTTAATATAAAATTTAATTAATAAATTTATTTTAATTTTAAATATATAATTTATTTTTTATATTTATTTATTTTTTAAAATTATTTTATTGATATTCTTTAGAGAATAATCAAATAAAAAATAGAGAGAATTAAAAAAGATAATTATAATATTTAGTGAGTTAATATTAATCTTAAATATAAATCTATTTTATATATTTATCAATTTTTTTAAATTATCCTTATTAATATTCTTTTAACAATAATTAAATAAGAGAGGGAAGCACGAAATTAAAAAAATGATTATGATATTTTAAAAAATATATTATATTAACTAATTTAACTAATTTTTTTAATCTAATTGAATTAGTTAAATATATCATATATTAAGGATCAGAAAAGTACAATATTAATTTAACTAACTCATTAATCTAATCAAATTAATTAAATAGATCTTATATTAAATATTGAAAAGTCCTAAACATTAGTTGGGTTATATTTAAATATTGTCGGACTTAATTAAGATATCTCTCCTAATAATTTTTCTTTTTTTGCATTCATATAATTTTGAATTAACGCGTGTTGGTTAGTATGAGGTAAATGTTAGTTTTAGTCTTGGGATCACATTGGGTAGCGCCAAAGAATGGGCCGTTGTGTTGACCCCAAAACATAAAAGTTTTAAAAATGGGTTGGTGGAGGTTTTTAGTTCCAATTTGATGGGGTAACCTGTGACAATGGGGTGTTAGTTAACATTTAAAAGTCAGGAGCTGATATTGTTTAACGCGAAATGTAAATATGTGTTTTTTCATAATTTGAGTTTGCATAAAAAGAAATAATGAAACGTGATTGTTTTAAAATAAGTCTTCATGAGAGAACTGGATACCTCTACATTGATGTGGCTCCCCAACATATTAGGTCTTAGATCTTTATCAATATGTAATTTATTTTAGATTTAATCCCTTTCTTTGTTTTCTATATATATAATTTTAGATTATCTTAATTTAAAAAATAAACTCAAATAATTTTAATTGTTTAAATTATATGAAAAAAAAAATTAGTACCCACAAGCAGTCTCTAGATAAAGACAATCCTACCGAGGCATGGTTGGCCAATAAAGCTTGGTTTCGATACGAGGAAAATAAAAATAAAAATAATATTGTTAGAAACCTTCTAAAACTAGTGAAAAGAAATATTATATTATTATTATTATTATTATTATTATTATTATTTTCTAATTTTTTTGCTCATCTGAACTAAGTGTAAATGTACAGTGTGGACACATCCCTTTATAAAAATTTAAACTTTAATTCTTCATTTTGAGCATATGAAAATAATTAAATTATATTTAAGATTGATTTGTTTAAACATAATAACAAAATAAATTTTGATAAACTAGATATGAAATAATCAACACTCAAATTAATTTTAAAGAAAATATGCTACTTGGATTAACTTTTTAAAATAATCACTTTCTTAAAAAAGCTAATCCAAGTAACTTGTCAAATAATTTAAAATACTTTTTAAGGTAACTTAAAGGGATGTTTGCTTCATGTGTAATTATCAAAATCAATTTTTTCCTTAAACTTAAACAAATAATCCTTTAGGGTAATTTATAGAAGTTTTAAGTGAATTAAACATTTAAAATATAAGTTAAAGTGTACATTTAATCATTTACATGGGCTTGGCCTTATAGTGGAAGAAGTTTGTCTACATCAAATTTTAATTTAATCTATTAAATTTATAAAGTATATTTTTAGTCACATAATCTTAATACTATTAGTCTTATTTATAAAAAATATTGACTCGATAAATTTAAATGATGACTCTGCAATTATATATTGATAAAATATATTTAAATTTTAATCTTTTAATATAATTATTTTTATATTTTAAAATCTTAGAAGTAAAATGAACATGCTGAGTCAGACATGCAACATCTCTAGTTTTATTTTTTTAATAATGATTATATTAAAAATTTAGAAAAAATAATTATTTAATCTTTATATTTTTACCAATATTATAACTCAATCATTATATTTTAACTCATATTCTTATAATTTTATCAAATTTGTAACTTACTCTTTATTAGTACCAAATAGATGAAGTCAACTCCATGCTATCCTTCTCTCTCTTTTTTCTGTAAAAATCTTCTCTTTTACTCAATCTACATGTCTTTGGTCTTCAATCCTCTCTCACTCCACCTTCTTCATCCGCTCCATAACCCAAACAAGTGACTGGGATAGCACTACGAATCCCGCAAATGGCTGATGCGTCTTCAATTTCCCCATCTTCTTCATCGTTCGTACTGCCTCTTCTTCTTCTTCTTCTTCTTCTTCTTCTATATCTCCGCAGGCTTGCTCTTCACTTTTGCACTCTAGCTCAACTATTAAGTTTCTTCTTGGGTTTCAAGGGCCTCTTACTTTCCATCTTGAAACTGGGTAATTTCTCTTTCAAAGTAGAAACGAAATACGATTTAAGGTATGTAGGAGTTGGAGAATCAGAGGATGTGCAGCTCTTGTTCATAGCATAAACAAAATACAATTTCTGTACTGGTTCCTAGCAAGCTTTCCTGTCTTCTCCTTCTTGTTCATCATCTTCATCCTCATGCATCGGCAACTCCAGAAGAAGAAGGTGGAGCGAGAGGATTGAAGAACAAAGACATGTAAAACCAGTGTTTGGAGCAGCTAGTTAGGAAGTTGGTGTAGCTTAAACAAAAATCTTAGAATTCTAAATTTAGGTACGCAGTAATATAAGTAATAAAATAGACGTCTAAAAAGATATTTCAATTCTCAATCCAGCTTAATCTGGGACTATTATTATACCTAAAAAAATAACCTGCCCTACAATACCCGAGGAGAAATCCAAAAAAAGAACAAAGACCTGTAGATAGAGTAAAAGAGAAGATTTTAACAGAAAAAAAGAGAGGAAATGACATCCTGCAATTGCCTTCATCTATGTGGCACTAATAAAAATCGAGTTACAAACTCACTAAAATTATAAGGACTGAATCTTAACTAGTCAAATTATAATAATTAAATTATAAACTCGATAAAATTATAAAGATTAAATAAATAATTTTTTTAAATTTTCAGCAGATTTAGTCTAATTTTAAAATATAAAAATAATTTTATTAAAGGATGAAAATTTAAGTAGGATATGTTAGTATTTAATTATAAAATTACTATTTAAATTTAGTGAGTCAGTATTTTATATTAAATAAAACTAATGGTATTAAAATTAACAGATTAAAAATATATTTTATAAATTTAATAAACTAAATTAAAATTTGATATAAAAGACTAAATATATATTTTAGCTTAAAATATATTTAAAATATTATATTTATTTTTAAACAATATATATCGGACTTCTTCAACTAGTTATATCATTCATTAATTATAAAGATTATTTAGTTATTTCTCAAACTTTATACATTTTTTTTTGTATAAAAATTTTTAGAAAGGGATTAGATTCACCCATAATCTAAGGCAAGACGAAGTCTCTCTTCTTCTTAAATAATACTAATATCGGGCAGGGCGAGCTATCTATTATCCTTCTTCTACGTAAACTTTATACATGATACAAAGCCTAGAGCCTATCTTTTATTATTATGCAAAGTTCAACACGTAAGGACAAATAAGGTCCTAAGATGAGCTTATAGAGAATAAATTTTAGAGAATATATTTTTGAAGAAAAATAATTTTAAAGAAATAATTGTTTGAGTAACTATTACCAGAATAACTTTTTTTAATAGGTAAATTACTAAAAACAGCATAGAGTAAAATGATAGAGAAAAAAGACAGGAACAAAATGGTTATTATACAGCTCAAAAGCTCTTTCGCCATCCAGAAATTAGTCTCACGAGTTTATCTAAAACCATGATTTTGGATACCAAAACTATAATTTACTCAAGAAGCTTTTCTGGATATTTGATAGCTGTTTGTTTAATTTTTTGTCTAAATCTTAGTTTGGTCCAAAAGCACTTTTTAAAATATAGTTTTGAGGAAAACTAAACAAGCACCAAACATTACTCCTCCGCTCCTTAATATAGAATATAATTAGAAAGTTAATATTGATCGTAAATATAAGACATATTTTTTTATATTTATCAATTTTTTATAAATTACTCCTATTAATACTCCCTAAATGATAATCATGTAAGAGAAAGAGTTAAAAAGATGATTAAGATGTTTTAAAAAAAATATACTATATTAATTAACTTCATTAATATTATCATCATATTAATTAATTTTATTAATATTATTAAATTAATTAAATAATTTAAAGATGATGGGAGGTGTATTATAATAATAGTCTAGTGCACATATAAAGTTAGTTGCACAAACTACTAAAAGCAGGCCTAGGACCAGACAAAAAGAAACCCAAATGTAACAGACAAATACTAAGCATGCAGATCGATAGCTTGTGGAGGATGGAGTAGGAGAATCAAAATGAGGACAATCGTCAATAACAGTTAGTAGGAATATGTTCGTATCTTATAAGGACGCGAGTTTGATTTTTGCTATCGTTATAAAAACTCTTTTAATTGACAATCTCGTAAATCTCCTACAAACACTTTTTGAACCCTAGCCTTAATGAAAATCTGGTACCAAATCTATATAAACTTTATTGTAACTAAAAAAAAAATTAGGACAATCATTTGACGCACCCTCATACTGGTTCTTAGAGGATGGCTAAAAAATTAGAATATTCAATGAACAAGACGACAATCAAGCATTGGACACGAACTATAGGAAAAGCACCATAAGCCCTGTGATTGCAATCAAGCGCATGTAAATTATCCAAATTCAATATTTCACAACAAACTTGAAATACTTGAATTTATTCTTGCCACTG
This sequence comes from Leucaena leucocephala, assembly GCA_037074615.1. Lineage (NCBI taxonomy): Eukaryota > Viridiplantae > Streptophyta > Magnoliopsida > Fabales > Fabaceae > Leucaena > Leucaena leucocephala. The sequence continues at coordinate 16,156,014 of CM073555.1, read as the reverse complement.
CTTTTCCACTGTTATATACACTTCCACGTTTAACTGTTGAAACCGAAAATCTTGAAGCATACATTTCATCTCGTGCAAATTCCATTTGAATAACAAGTATATATCACTCGTGGGATCAAATAAGGTAAGAAAAAAAATCACTCAACTTTCCCCAGTCCTTCCATTTCATTTTTGTTCTGTCCAATATACATATAACCCGAGGGAGGCATCCCCTCATGCCTCTCGCTTTGTGGCCAGAAACAAAGGCAAGGATAAAAAAGTGTGATCAATACACAACCAAACTTTGTCACATGTAACAGGCACTTTCAAACTTTATCGGCCACGCATAATGCCAGAGACACCATCGCCATTTGTTTAACTTCTGACACCAGTGACACTGCAGTGTTCTCACTTCCAAGACAGACACGTATTTTGCATTGAAATTTCATACTGTCTTTGAATCTGTTTGGGATTTAACAGGTTTTATGCCATAATCATCATCTTCAAGATCACTGAAAGATATGTCCTCTTCATTCACCATTGGGATGGCGGTTCCCTCCAATTCAGAATCTTCCTCTGGCCATTCATCCTCATCATCTTCATAGTTTGGAATAGCAATTTTTGACAATCTATCACTTCTTAAACCCTTGTCATCAATTTTAACAACAGTTTTTTCCTCAATGACAGACTTATCAATGAAAACTATTTCAGAACTTTCAATGGCGTGCTTCTCAGACTCATAATCTGCTACGGTCGGCCAAGTAGTTGGTTCGTATCCACATGTCCCACGAGACATGGCATAATCTGATATGCTGGGAGGAAGATCCTCATCTGGAGCAATGTCTCTTACATAGGATGTGCTTCTACCATACCATTCAGATTCAGGCTTGGTTTGCTTCTGCAACTCCTGCATCCACATTGCCCTGGCTTTCATAACCTGCAGACACTAGAACAAAGAATGTTGCAACAAACTCTCCACTAACTGGTAGGTACATGTAAAATCTCTGAATAAAGTGACAATTTTAAGTGAACTTTTGAGGCATTTATTACATGATGATCACTGAACGGAACTAACTATTGGATGCAGGACACTGCATAAAACTTCTAGAAATCTTCATAGCTTAAACTATAATGAAGCCAAATCTTTCCAGACTTAAATTAATATATTTGTCTTTTCAAATAATTTCCTATCATATAAACCTATTCTTCTATATTGTCATACTCATTAAGGTAATCATTAACATCTAATCCTGAAACAACTATCATGTGATGCCTGCTTTGAGAGTACATTAACAAAAATCCAAACTAACCAAAAGCGTGGAAGTCCAACTTTAAAATAATAATAATAAATAAGACAGACTAAAGCCAGAACCATCATAGGTACTTTTGACTGAAACACCTATGACTGCCAGAGAACATGCAAGGAAAAAAATGATTAAATTAAATAAAGTGTTCCAATGAGCATTCACATTTCCTTTTGAAAGATGAGTTGCGCTCAAAGCAAGAATAATACCACAAAAGAGGTAAGGGTCTACAAAACTGGAGAAAACACAACATAGATGTGCAAATTGAAGGAAACTCATCATACATGCTGAACAAAAATAAAAAAGGATCGGGTGAAGCATTGCATAGAAACCTACATTAATCTTATACCAGACATGGCTGTGTAATGTTTTTTTTTTAAATAACAGTGGACGAACACCCATCAATGACAAAAAGGGTTTCACCACGAGAAACATATCTCACAATAAAAAGTCCCACTAGGAGCAAAGGATAAACGCAACAAATATCTAAAATTTTATAATTCTGAAATTCAAGAAATATGTGATGCTAAACCAAGGAGAAGAACTTTGAAAGTTTGAATTGCATTCGAATGACCAAGTTGAAGTCTGAAAAACTTGAGCACTAAGTACCATAAACCAAAGGAACTGTTGAAACAGTAGTCTAAATTTCTAACTCTATTAACTCCTCTGTTTCATTATCCAAATCAATTATTGGCACTTTATAACCCTGTTCCCAGGCTTAGCAATTACTAGTCCTATTCTCTTACACCGCCAAATCAAAGTAACAAAATTTAACATTAAAATCCTACAGAGTACAGACAGATAATGAGCATATTCCATCTAAGAAATACACCACAACATTTCCTCTGGCCTGAAAGGCCTACGTAACTAAATGGGAACAAACAACGAACCTAGGCATCTAAAATTGACTTCACTAATGACATATTTCAACAGGTTGTCAGATATGGCATCAAAAAGGGCAACATAAATGGAGCAGAAAATACCCAAAGTAATTTACCTGAGGAGTAGACAAGACCTCTGCATCTTGTTTATTAAGTCTAGAATGAAGAAGTACAAAATAGACTTTCCAAAAGTAACCTTCACTCATATGGCAAGGACACAATTCAATTCCAAGTGCAGCTAACCGTGGAGCAAGTCTTTCTATGATAAAAGCATGCTCCTGCTGAGCATCAGACATGTCAAAATCTGCAAGTGAATCCGTAATATGAGTTGTGGCAGACAGCCAAACCGATCATTAGGGCAATTGATATGCATAACGGATGACAGAAGAGTAAAAGATGTGAACATTTTGTAGCATAACTCTACAAATTTTTCAGCATCTGTTTACAGTATCTCAAATATGTCAATTACTGTCAGCTGGATTATTTTTTGAGATTCAAGTTCATCCCAGCGTAATATTATATGTAATCAAATCAGGTCAAATACACTTCCTACAGAACTCAGAACCTCGTGGGAGCCCGATTATTGCCATAATAGATAATCACATCTCGGGGACAAAATAAGTTGGCGAGGCATTTCCAGAGACAACAATAAGAATGACCTAATGTCCGTGCCCAAAATGGAATTGTTAACAACTCAAAAGGCACCAAGAATTTCAATGGAAGCTAATGTCCATGTCCAAAAATTAATAATTAACAACTCAAACAGCACCAAGAATTTCAAAGGAAAAAATCATTCTCCCAAAAAAAAAGAGATTCTGATAGTGAAGCAGGCTCACCATCTGGGTCTTCTTCCTCGTTAATAGGGAAATCCAACCACGTCTCTGGATGCATCGCTATATTTCTCGCGAAGGTCAACACCTCCTCTGTAATTCCGACTGCTTCTTTAAGATCAGACTCATCCATTTCAAATTCCCCACTCTCAACATACTCCGAGCCATGCGAACTCAAATCCGGAGCAGTAAACGAAACCCCTGGAACTTCATTCCGGAACCGACCTTCAATTTCTTCACGCCCAATCCAGGAAATTTCAACGTCATCGTGCGCATCAACTGCTTCCCCATTTCCAGAAGCACACTGATCAGATGGCTCCGATTGATTCCCAGCTAATGTCGCGGCGGGATCAGAAAACGTTTGCTTAGAAGAAGGGTGGGAGTTTGTTGGGGGCGGAGCTAGGAAGGAAGCCATTCCCCAGAATTGGCGAGTTAGGGTTTGCTTGAATTCGTCAAGATCCTCTTTGACTCCTCGAACTTGCGCTTCATTGTCTGATTCAAATTCATCATCTTCCGTTTGGTGCGGTTGTTGTTGTTGTTGATGATGACGTTGATGGTTTTTGGGCGAAGGAGTTGGTGGGCCGTGAGAGCAACCAGGCTCGACGTCGTTTTCATAATCATCATATTCGCCTCCGCCATGGCCGTCGTCGTCGTCAAGTCGGAGAGAGTTAGCCAGAGAGCGAGCCAACCATGACATATTTTTTAATTTTTTTTTTCGGGGGTATGAGCAGAGGCCAAGAATAGTGATCGGTGAAAATTGAAATTTAAATGTTTATCGGTGACGTGATGTGAGATGAGCTTAACGTGGGGTGGCGTGATCAGATGGTCGAGAGATTAAAAAATTAAATAAACTATTTAATTATAGTATAATTTACATAATTTTTTTTAAAATAATTAATTTAAAAGTTAAATAAATTAGTTTTATAAAAAAATAAATATAAATATTTTAAAATAATTTATTTAATATTTTTTAGTCTCTCTAAAAAATTAAGGAGGTCTTCTAATTAAAACATGAGGTATTACTTATGATAGTAATATTTGAACTCAACTTTTTATTAGTTATAAGTTAACTTTTTACTAACTAAACTAATATTTATAAGTTTAATTTAGTTTTTGCAAATACTCCTCCAGTTTATAATATATAATTTAGTTGGAGAAGTTAATATTAGTTCTAAATAAAAAAATTATTAAATTTATCAAATTTTTTAAATTATCATAATTGCGACTCCATCAATAAGAATAAAGTGAAAAGGGAGATAATTAAGAAAAATAATTAGGATATTTTAAAAAAATATATCATATTAACTAACTTAACTAATATCTTTAATATAATCAAATTATTTAAATAAATCTTATATTAAGAAATAAAAGAGTATTTATTAGGAGCACTTAGCCCCAAAAAATAAATTATAGGCAAAAACTTGAGACTTCTATAATTTTCATAATTAGCCTAGATAACTACTAGTGTATGGAAAGTGATATTAATTTAGTACTTTTTCAGTTATTCAAATAATTAAATTATTTTGCTAAAAAAATTGTTAAGATTAGTTAAAAATGATATATAGGTAAAAATATATTTGTTTAAATATGTATTTATTTATAAGTGAATGGGTGAGAGAAAGAAAAAAATAAGAGAAAATCTAAGGGAATGAGTACTTGTTTGGCCACTCTATAAAAGATCATTTTTACGTTCTACTAACCATTTTTTTTTTTTTACATATTTACTTTTTATAGTATAAAATTATGTAAAATAAGTTAAAAGTTATACCAAACAGCCCAGTTACCACGTATGCAATTGCAACCCCTAGATCGACATATCATAAATCATTGTGAGCGAGAGGCGACAGCGACAGGCTTGTGTGACTCAGACTACTGATTTGAAATTTGAAATATGAAAATGACTTCTCCTCAATTGTGTCTCTTTACTGTTATTAACATGTCTAGTTCAAAATCCTCCAAATCCATGTTCATTTGATAAGACAAAATCCCACGCCACTCAAATTTTTTTTTTTACTAAGCATATATATTTTTTTAATCTTTAACATAAAAATTAATTTTTTTATAAATTAAAAAAATTAAATAAATCAGTTAATTATAATAATATATAAGAGTTAGTTAAAAAATTTAGATAAATTAATGATTATATAATATGAATTCGTCTTAAAAAATTAAATTTGATTATAATTAACTGATTTATTTGACTTTCTTAATCTACTCAAAAAAATTAACTAATTCTTATATTAAAAATTGAAGGGTGTGTCTTCTATTACAATTAATCTTATTTGAGACATTTTCGTATATTAAATATAGGTACAAAAATGGTGGGCACGTCCCAAAAAAAAATGACTTAAATAATATTTAGTTAGCCAATGAATTCGTAACCTGATTAACTATCTTTATAATATACATGATTTCCACGTTTCAGATTATAGATTCTTTTTATTGTTTTAGTTGTGTTGTAATTTAAGTTGAAATCTTGCCTCATATAAGGTGAAAAAATGCAGATGGAAGTCCTAAACTACTTGAACTAGTCCATGCAGTCTAGTGGACCAAATCTAGTTCAAAGCAGCCTAGATCACGAGTTATATTTTTCAACCCATTGCCTTATCCAAATCAGACCTAAGTAGACACCTAATGTAAAATTATTCTTATTATAATTACTATTAATTATTTAGACATATTTTATTCACAATGTAATAATGGTTATAAATAAATTTTTTAGTTTTAAAAAAATTAATTATGGGAGAAAAGAGTTTTACTAAAATTAAAAAAAATCTACTATGTTTATAAAAAAAATTCTTAATCAACAAATAATTATGATATAAAGGAAATAATCAATAACTTATAAGATTCTATCATGGATATTTAAAACAATCACCACTAATCAAACTTATTCATATTAGAAAAAGAACAAAACTCAACTCTAGAGGCTAACATGGATAAATAAACTGTATACAACTATCGCATGTAAAATCATGTTAGAACGGATTCAATCTTGCTAACATGGTTATTAGAATTCATACCCCTGATTATCATAGTAATATCACAGTTATCAATACAATCATCTCAAATGGACTTCTAGCATCGACCCCAGGAATAACATCATATAAACCTACTTCATAACTAAGATCATGTATAATACTCATTTATAAATAAATTCTCAATATCACATATTCTAAAAGTGGATCTACAATTAACAAATCACCAATAATAGCTTAGGGCCTCAAATCCACTACCAGCACACATTCTCATAATTAAATCCAAATAAAGTATTACACCATATCAGAATATGCAAAATGAGTAATACTGTGATAATAAACAATTATTCCACACATAAAATAAAATGAGAATGCTATACATTTAATGTAGTACTAATCAAATCTCATAAGTCTTCCCTGATGTCCTAGCTTGAAACTATCACGTAAAAAATATTAATAACCATTGGTGAGACAAACGTCTTAGTAACCAGCAATCCTACTAATCATATATACCAATATATGCTCGTGAGGTGCCAAATGAGACAAATATACAATAATATCATAATTAACAGTAAATAAGTAATTTCTAATGTCAAGATAAAAATGCAATCACATAATAACCCCAATCCAAGAGCCATAAAAGCCTATTCTCATGCAAAAAGATAAAAAGGAGCCATGAAAGGTCTACCCCACGTAAGAGGATAAAAAGAGCCATTAAGGCTTGTCTCATATAGGAGGCGACAGAGTCAACCATAATGCATTAATGGAGACCTCATTATGTGACGGTAACTAACATAATTCACTCAACAATTCCCATTAAAGGCATCGTGCTCAACACTCAACAAGTGGTCAAATTCAAATTCTATAATCATTTTCTAAATCACAATTCTCAATATTCTAACACGATATTATAAGTTCTAAGTATGACAATTTCAAAACACATATCTCACAAGACAATTTTATTTATATGTATTAACATAATTCTAAAGTATTACAATAGTTCAATAAGCTAAAATTATTCACAAACAATATATTAGCATGTATAATAAGTGAAAAGTAGTGACATCTTGCTAAAGTAAGGAATAATTATTACCAGTCGAGTAACCTCATGTATAACAACATCAATCATAAATAATATGGTGCTTTAACAAAAGTTACTCTAAAATCTCAATGATAGTTTACAAAATCATAACATAAGAACTATCATTATATTACTCAATACTATCCTAAACTTATTTTAAAGCTACTCTAGAGTTTTAGAACTAATCTCTAGTAATAGATATATTTTATTTAACTATGTATATAGATATTTGTATATAAAATGGTTACATATCAAGCTATTTCTTATTTTAATTCAATATTATATGAGAATAGAATCTATCTTATTTATAAGCATGAACCCTCATACTATCTTATACTTGTTGGTAAGGGCGTTTGGTAAAGAAGTACAAGAAAGGGTTTTGGAGTAAACTAATGCAGAGACATATGGGTTCATATATCATATATATATATGTATGTATACATATATACCTATATATTTATGTGCATAGGTAAAAATTGGAAGAGCGGAACTGAAAAGGAAGGAAGTTTATATATACATATTTATTTGCCAAGCCCATATGCACTTCCTTTTTCATTTATCATTACAGGAACGTTAACGTTTGTAGTGGTTGTGAATTGTGATGCTTTATGGCATTCCATCATTTCTGTCAATATATAATTCTTTATATAAAATAAATTATATAAAAAATTTTAATAATGTGTGCATCATAAAAAATATAATTCATCTTATGTCCTATAGAACATATAAAAAATATATTTAATTATTCTCCCTCAAGACTTCATTTTCAACAAATAAACTATATATATAATTAAAACTATAAAAATTTATTATTTATAAATTATGAAGAGAAAATGATCAAAAAGACCATCTGAATTTCAAAATACTAAAAAGAGTATATGAATATATAAAATGACAGATTGGACACAAATCCCAATTTATCCTTTCAAAATTTGAGAAGAAAAGATGAAATTGTGTCTGGAAGCATAAGTAATTGCTTTGATCATTTACTACTCCTGCAATAGGATTGATCATTTGAGCAATAATTTTGACAACTTTCGCTAAGATATTTACTACTATTTGTAACAACTTAATTGTAAGCAATTACTTTAGTTATTTACTATTCTTACAATGAGATTTACCACTTAAGCAATGATCTTGACCACTTTCGCTAATATATTTACCACGACTTAGTTGCAAGTAATTGCTTTAGTCATTTACTATTTCTACAATGTGATTTACCACTTGAGCAATAACTTTGACCACCTTTGTTAAGATATTTACTACTCTCTGCAATAATTTAGTTGCAAGTAATTTATTGGGTCATTTACTACTCATGTAATGGGATTTATGACTTGAGCAATGATTTTGACCATTTTCGCTATAATATTTACTATTCTCTGTAACAATTTAGTTAAAAGTAATTGTTTTAGTCATTTACTACTCCTGCAATATGATTTACCATTTAAGCAATGATTTTGACCACCTGCGCTAAGACTTTTACTACTCGCTATAATAACTTAGTTGCAAATAATTGCTTTGGTCATTTACTACTTCTGTAATAGAATTTACGACTTGAGTAATGATTTTGACCACATTCTCTAAGACATTTACTATTATATGTAATAACTTAGTTACAAGTAATTACTTTGGTCATTTACTACTTTTGTAATGGGATTTACGACTTGAGTAATGATTTTGACTACCTTTGCTAAGACATGTACTACTATCTATAACAATTTAGTTGCAAGTAATTACTTTGGTTATTTACTACTCCTGCAATAGGATTTACAATTTGAGCAATAATTTTGACCATATTCATTAAGACATTTATTACTCTCTTTAATAACTTAGTTACAAATAATTCCTTGGATCATTTACTATTCCTAAAATGGGATTGACAACTTTTTTAATGACTTTTACCAATAGACTATAGCAGCAATGAAACCTTCCTCCTCACTGTTCATCTTCTTCCTCACTATTCATCTTTATCGTCATAATCTTCATCTTCGTCTAGTGACCTCACCCATTCACTCATGGATACTAACCCCTCACTGCTCTCCCTCCTTTTACTACCATCTTACTTGCCCTCGCCCTTTCTAGACATCTTCTTCGGTGACCTCAGTGCTTTACTTCCCTTTTTCTCCCTCTTCGCATAGCTACACACACCCACTCTCGCTCTTTTTGTTTTGAAGATGAGGAAGATGGATCTATAGTGGTGACATTAGAAACTCTTGCGTGCACGTTGACAATGGATAGAGAAAAGTAAGAGAGAAGGTTGATGATAGATGGAGAAAAAAAAGAAGAAAGAGAGAGAAGGAGAAATAGAAGAATGACAATTTCGTCTTTTACTTCTAAAATTTAAAGGGACAGATTGAGACTTATACCCAATCTGTCATTTTATATATTCATATTTTTTTTACCTTTTAAAATTCAGATGATCTTTTCTGATCATTTTTCTAATTATAAATAATATAATTTATTATCCCTAAAAAAAGTATTGATGAGATTTCATTTTCAACAAATATAATGGGCTATTTGTTCCGGTATATGTTGAAAAGGAGACAAGATTAAATCAACTAGAGGAAAGCCATGTCATTGTAGAAATATTAAAATTTACATCCACGGTTACGTTTTTGATAAGATTTTAAAAAATAGTTTATAAAAAAAATAATTTTTAGACAACTTATAGAAGAAAGTTTTTACAGAAGAGTTTATAAAAAAAAGTGATTCTGAATAAATAAGTTTTTAGATAGTTATTTTTAAAATAACTTTTTATATTAATAAATTATTAAAAAGTGTATGATTTGATTAAAAGTAGGAGGGAGGAGAGAAGGTAGAGAAAAAAGAAGAGAGATGAGAGAAGGTAGAGAGGAGAGAGAGTAGAGAAGAGAGAATGTAGAGAGGAGAGATGGTGGAGAATAGAGATGAGAGAGGAGAGAGAGAGTATAAGAAAAAATATAAGTAATATAGTAATTCGATAGTCCATAAACTCTTTTACTGTTCCAAAAGTTAGTTTCAGTAGTTTATTCAAAACCATGGTTTAGTCTAAAAATACTTATAGATAAATACGACTGTTTGTTTTAAAAAAAAAATTAAATCGAGATTTAGGTTAGAAGTCTTTTTACAATTTAGATTTTAGAGTTTTTCAAACAGGTTCTCTCTCTCTATATATGTTTAACCCCTGATCACCACTTAAAAAAAGAAGTTTGTGAATTGATTTGTATATGTTGGACGCGTATGCACATGAAAGAGAGAATAAGGGAATTCAGGAATAATTTAAGGAGAAAGCAAAACTAATGTACAAGAGAAAAGGAAAAGATTTGAACACGATGCTTCTTAACCATAAATCAGGCACCGTGAGTCTTCGTCACACCTACACAGGTTGCAGGAGCAAATTGAAGTACGGAGAGCAGAAAATTAACAAGAGAAGACAAGCCAATAGGAGAAAAACTATACGGAGCAATTGAAAACTATGTCTAAGGTGTTGATATATAATTTTTAAATTTTAATTTTATATAATCTTATCTTATTATTTTTTAATAATATTATTATCTTATTCTTATATCTAATTTTATTTAATATAATTTTATTATTTTTTAATATTGTTATTATCTTGCTTCTATATTATTGTTATTATCTTGTTAACACAATTACGCTGTACTTCCCTAACATATTTTTAATTCCACTTTTTTTCAGTTTAAACAAAATTATAAACCTCAAAATTTGTTTTTGTATATATCTTTATTTTTTGGATGTAGCCTACGTGTCTTTTGTTTATAAATGTAGATATATGAATCAAGCATGCCCCGTGCTCATTTAAATAATAGTTGAAATGAGATGTGATGATATAAATGATTTATATTTTTCTCTTTAAAAATATGTTAATAATTTATTAAAATAATCTTATTGGGTGGAAGAATATTTTTAAAATAAATAAAAAGTTTAAAATATTTAAAGATCTATTCAGATTCTTATATTATTATCTTTATAACTCATCATTATTTATTTATCCTTATAGATATATGAATATATTCCCTATATATATTATTGGGTAGAGAAATAATTTCAAAATAACTAAAGAGTTTAAAATATTTAAGATCTAATCAGATTCTTAGATTATTATATTTATAACTCATCACCATTTATTTATCTTTATAAATATATATATTCTCTCTATATATTTATACTATATTATCATTTTAGTATAAATATGTATATTATTATATATATTTAATAAAAAATATATGTATATTATTATAGATATATTCTCTATATATTTTTTGAATCTACCTATATATATATCATCAACTATTTAAGATGATTATTAATTATTTATTTACTTTTAAATTCTTATAATTTATTTAATTCTTTATAGTAAATTTTAAATAATTGATAATTTAATTTTCTCTTATTTTCACTTATATATATATATATTATTTTTAAACCTAATCCTATGACGTTCTTAAGGACAATGTTATTAGTTTATTACTTTAAGTTCTATAAGAATCGAAATGTTACACCTAACGCAGTCCTTATTTAGTCTATACACAACCCTAGTCTAAATATTCCTTAAATTCGTTTGATTTCAGTTTAATTTCTTAACTTTGTCTCACGTGTTAATTTAATTGTTTAATTTAATTTAGTTTCAATTTGGATTTTTTTATAATATCAATTTTTTTATGTCATTTTTTTATCCAAGTTACTCTAATCTAACTAATACTTTTATTTTATGGGTTTCAAAGAAATTTTTGCTAATTTTTTTTAATTCAAATTACTTTAACAATATAAGTATCTGTTACATAAAAATATAGCATTATTGTTTTTATCTGTACTTAATCAATTGGCACGTTTACCATATATATCAATTAAGCTTATAAATCTTACTTTGAGCGCTTCTAATCCAAAAAAGTGTGATTTAATTTTATAAAAAAATTATTTTAATTACTTAATCTTATGTAGTATTTTTTTTAGTCATTTAACCCACACACTATTAGTTTGTTAAGAAAATACGAATTAAAAATTTTTTTGTTAGACATATGTATATTTTTTCTATTGGATATAATCATATTCGAGGAACTATTTATATTAAATATAGATATCTCTTTTAATTTAAATATTAGTTCACCATTTTGTGAAAAACTAACCCCTCCTGTTGAATTTAACCACTGAGCAGTGATAAAATTTTAGATATTGACAAAATATCAACAAATGCTGATATATTAAAATGTTTTAAAATAATAATATTTAATACAAAAATACCATCATTTAAGGTTAATAGTATTAAAGTTAGAAGACTACGAAAATATTTTATAAAATCAAACTGTGATATAAAAATCTTGTATAAAATTTAATGACCAGACGTACACTTTTACGCTTCAAATAATTATTTGAACGTCGCTTGCAGTGTATTTATTTTCCTCTTTTCGATATCTCTTGGAGGGTATTTATTAATTGTTAATAGCATATAATTATTTCCCCTCACTTTTTTTTTGTTTGATGAAAAAGTACTTCGCATGTAATTAAACAACAAAAGTACATGAAGAAAAAGTGGTGAGCATGGTCCTTCCTTACATCATGGAGCAAAAAAAAAAAAAAAAGCTTCCAGGGGACCGTGCTCTTAGCTGAAAGCTAAGAGAGTTTATATGAGAACGGCTAATAAGTTTAATATATATAGATACACCAGAGTTGAAAGGTACATAAGTTTGACAACGGATGAAACTAATAGCCTGACGAAGTGCAAAAGTTGCACCAGAAGGATTATGAAATATGAAGGAGACAAACCAATGGTGATGAGGAATCATGGCCATATTAACATTCCCTGCACGTGAACGTACTACTGGAGGTGAAGAGGTAATCCCTTGGACCATATGGGTTGCCACATTTGTCTTTGACATTGCTAATGCTATCACTTGTGTAGGAGAAAAATGCTTTCTTGCATGGCACATTTGATTTCGAACAAACCACAAAGCATCTAACATGTAACATGGTAAGCAATGATAAGACAAGGTTAGATCATTATAGTTAACAGCCCAAAAAGAAATCCAGTGGGTAATATTCCAATGGGCATGAATATCCATATGCAGACCTAGGATACTGCCAAACCAACATGCACGGGAAAACGGGCATTGAAGAAAAAGATGTTCATTATTGGTGGAATAGAAGTAGCAAACCTCATTATTAGTCAAATGTCTCCTTTTCAGAAAGGAGGTGGTAGGCAGAATTCCTCTTAGTATCTTCCAGTGCAACATTTTCACCCGTGGTTGCAATTAAAACTTCCAAATGGATTCCCACAAGCTGGTGAGGGATGTATGATTTGCTGTACCATGAGGAGTTAACGAGGCTGAAAATTATAACCATCATTGACAGTGTAAATTCCAGAAGGATTCCCTTGTCAATGCAAGGTATCTGTTGAAGGAGTGATTGATAAAGGAAGCCTCCGAAATTCATCAAAATGCGCGAAGAAGGCGAAAAGTCCATTTTCCATAACAGAGAACTGTTGTATGACGGCTTCAATTGGAAATTTCCTTCTGGGTCCAAATATTTCTTTGCGCACGAGAGAATTGCGACCGTCCATACGCCACATATGCTTGGCTAAAAGAGCAGAGTTGAAGGTCTGGACATGTAGGAAATTTAAACCACCCTGGTCCAATGGCAAGGTTAATTGATCCCAACTAAGAAAATGGGTACGACCTTGTTGATCTGAATAGCCCCAAAAGAAGTTTGACATCCTCATTCAGATTATGTTGCAAGCAAGTTGTGAAAGCTTCATACACGAGATCGGGTAGACTAACAGCGAGGACAAAGAGCTCTTGATTAAAACCAAGCGACCGGCTTGAGACAACAACTTACTCTTCCATCCGGCTAAGCGTCGATCCATTTTGGTAATGACCTCCTCAGCTCAGATATTCTTTTATTTGGCTGTTGGCCCTCCAAGTAAGTCCCCAGGTATTTTCCTAGGGTGGAATGAATTACTACTGTATAAAAAATTATGATTGCATGACTTGTAAAAAAAATAAACAAAATTACTTAGCTTAATTTCATGTGAATTTTATTTTTCTAGCCAAATTGAGTTTTATAAAAATTAAACAATTTTTTTTATAAAAAATCATAATTCTTCTCAAAGTGGAAAAACAATATGGAAATTTCTTTAAAAAAAAATCCTCCATCAAAATTTTTACTGCCCAAATGTGCCTAAAATTAAATGGACTAGGTTTTTAAGTGGATGCACTTTATCTTTAATGAGTACAACTTTTTCTCAAACTATATAAACATATATTTAGTTATATATAAATGTTTCCAGTTTTAAAGATTCTTGTACAAAATTGTAGATAAGTTATATACATTTAAAAAAGAATTATCCTTGCTTTGGTGCTAAGTTACACAAATCCTATTTTAAAAGTAAAACCAAAAATATTTACCCATAACTAGATATATATTGCACATGATTGAAAAATAGTTTGCGCTAGTCGGTCCTTAAACAAATCTCATATTCCTTTGATCAATAAAAATTTTAATAGGAAAATTTTGAATCCCAAAATAATAATTTGGTCAGAAAAGAGCTATGTTCATATTCATTGAATTAAATACATTTCTTTAACAAAAAAAAATATTTCTTTAGAATTACAAAGTATCTTGATTATTAAATCATTTAAATTGTATATAGATTCGTAATGTGAATAATAGATTTTGAATAAAATTAATTTTTTATACTATAATTTATAAAAATTATTTATAATAATTGACTATAGCTCAAAAATAAATTTTAGCATTAAGATGAATAATTTGATCAAAATTTTATAAAATATAATTGATTTCAAATTCAATCCAAACACATACTTATCAGAAAACTAACTACTAAATCAAAAATAATTTATTCACAACAAAACTAAAAGACTGCCAAAAAAAAAAAAGAATTGCGTATAATTCACTAAATATTTTATGACGGCTTAACGGAACAATGAGTGATGAATCTGAGTCAGGCAACCGACGTCTGCCCTCCAGAAGTTTCTAGTGGCTCCTCTTTCCACTTTTGAATATCTTCCTTCGTAGCCCTTCCTTCTGCTAACCTCGCGAATTTTCCTCACTCTTCTCTTCTTCATATATATATATATATATGTCATCCCCTGCGTTCTTTCCTCACTCGTCAAAATTGATTCTGAGAATTTTCAGTTTCTATTGGCTATCAGACACCTACCTTCGTTCTACTTCTTTCCTCTGTTTCTTCTTCATTCATCACAAACCCCAGATTCTATTATTCTCTGTTCATAGCATAACTTTCTTGTTTCAATGGCTTCCAAGACTGAAGGAAAGGCTATTGGCATTGATCTTGGCACAACCTACAGCTGTGTCGGCGTATGGCAGAACGATCGCGTCGAGATTATAGCCAATGATCAAGGTAACAGAACAACTCCTTCTTATGTTGCTTTCACTGATACGGAGCGTCTTATTGGAGATGCAGCCAAGAACCAAGTGGCCATGAACCCACAGAACACCGTTTTCGACGCCAAGCGACTCATCGGCCGACGATTCTCCGATCCTTCTGTTCAAAGCGACATGAAACACTGGCCGTTTAAGGTTGTATCTGGTCCCGGCGACAAACCTATGATCGTTGTTCAATACAAAGGAGAGGAGAAACAGTTTGCAGCCGAAGAGATTTCTTCGATGGTGTTGACGAAAATGAAGGAAGTGGCAGAGGCATATTTGGGTCAAACGGTGAAGAACGCTGTGGTTACTGTTCCTGCATATTTCAATGATTCTCAGAGACAGGCTACGAAGGATGCTGGAGCTATTTCAGGGCTTAATGTGATGAGAATCATCAATGAGCCAACTGCTGCTGCCATTGCTTACGGTTTGGACAAGAAGGCTTCGAGGTCTGGTGAACAGAACGTTCTTATCTTTGACCTTGGAGGCGGAACTTTTGACGTTTCATTGCTCACAATTGAAGAGGGTATATTTGAAGTGAAGGCTACTGCTGGTGATACTCATTTAGGAGGAGAAGATTTTGACAACAGACTCGTGAATCATTTCGTGCAAGAGTTCAAGAGGAAGCATAAGAAGGATATTAGCCCCAATGCAAGAGCTTTAAGGAGACTGAGGACGGTTTGTGAGAGGGCAAAGAGGACTCTGTCTTCAACAGCTCAGACAACAATTGAGATTGATTCACTCTATGAAGGTATTGATTTCTACTCTACGATTACTAGAGCGAGGTTTGAGGAATTGAACATGGACTTGTTTAGAAAATGCATGGAACCTGTGGAGAAATGTCTAAGGGACTCTAAAATTGACAAGAGTAGAGTTCATGAGGTTGTTCTGGTTGGTGGGTCTACAAGGATTCCCAAAGTGCAGCAGCTTCTGCAGGATTTCTTCAATGGGAAAGAGCTGTGCAAGAGCATAAACCCAGATGAAGCTGTGGCCTATGGCGCGGCCGTGCAAGCTGCAATTCTGACTGGTGAAGGGAATGAGAAGGTTCAGGACTTGCTTTTGCTTGATGTTACTCCTCTCAGCCTTGGTATTGAAACTGCAGGAGGTGTGATGACAGTGTTGATTCCGAGAAACACAACAATTCCCACAAAGAAGGAACAAATTTTCTCTACATACTCCGATAATCAGCCTGGAGTGTTAATTCAGGTGTATGAAGGAGAGAGGGCAAGAACTAAGGACAACAACTTGCTTGGGAAATTCGAGCTCACTGGGATTCCTCCGGCACCAAGAGGTGTTCCTCAAATCAATGTGTGCTTTGACATTGATGCGAATGGCATATTGAACGTGTCAGCAGAGGATAAAACAGCAGGAGTGAAGAACAAGATCACAATTACTAATGACAAAGGAAGACTGAGCAAAGAAGAGATCGAGAGAATGGTGCAGGAGGCAGAGAAGTACAAAGCACAGGATGAGGAAGTGAAGAAGAAGGTGGAGGCCAAGAACTCTCTGGAGAATTATGCCTACAACACGAGGAACACTATCAAGGATGAGAAATTTGCAGGGAAATTGGATCTGGCGGATAAGCAGAAGATCGAGAAGGCAATCGATGAAACAATCGAGTGGCTTGATGGGAACCAATTAGCAGAAGTGGATGAATTTGAGGATAAATTGAAAGAATTGGAAGGGTTGTGCAACCCCATAATAGCTAACATGTATCAAGGTGGCGGCGGTGATGTGCCCATGGACGGTGGTGCAAGCATGCCTAATGGTGGCTATAGCAAATCATCCTCTGGTGGTGCTGGTGCTGGTGCTGGGCCAAAGATTGAAGAAGTTGACTAAGTTTGCAAGAAGGCTGTCCTGTGGTTTTCTGTCTTGAAATCTGTTTTTCTGTGGTAAGCTTGTAATGTCCTATGCTGTGTATTCAGATTGGTCATGAAAAAATTAAGAATAACAGTTGGAGACTTTGTATTTTGAGTTTTTCAATAAAAAAATTGAATATTTCATCTTCCGGTTTTCATTTTTCTTCCAGAGAAGCAGTTATTCTTTTTAGCAGATAACCATTTCTTTAATCCTAATTAGTTAGTAGCAGTAATAGTATATTGGCTTCATATTCTTGATGGGTTTCAATGCCTCTGTTCAATATCTCCATACCAATTCTCAGATGCCACAAGGTGTGTTCTGGGTCCTCCTGCTATCCAACCCCTTTACTGACAGTGAACAAAGAGAAAAGGGTACGTAGTCAATGACGAAGATTTTTTATTTTACTGATGACTTGTGCAAGTATGTTCAAACGGTTTCATGGAAGCATATATGATATATAGCTAGCAAGATTAGGAGTTTCTGTTCAATTGTTATGTTTATCAAGGTTCTAGCTTTTCTCAAGGACATCCTCCCTATTTTAAAAGAGATAGATAGAAAGAGATTGATAAGAAATTTATTTTAATTTTAAATATAAATTTTTAATCTATTTTATCTATAAAAATTATAATTTTTTTAAAATATAAATATATATATTAAGAGAGTTTTTATTAAAATTTATTTAAATACACATAATTAAAAAATATTTTAAAAAATTAAAATTTAATTATTATAAATAATTAATTTTTTTAATTAGATTAATTAAATAGTAAGACAGGAGGTAGCAGTATCTTGTAGTGGATAGTTTCTATGTCAATAAGTGAATATTGATCAACAAACCAATAAAACATGCTGTTAACGATGCCCACTTGTGCTGCAGAATCATTAGACAATAGTCATTAATTTTTATAATTTTAATTAATTTTTCGCAGCTAATTAACAATGCCCACCTTGTGCTGCAGAATCATAGACAATTGCCACCTTGTGCTGCAGAATTTATTTAACAGTATTATTTGATTTGATTGACAGATTTTTTTAGTTAAGTTTTAGTTCTATCTTAAATTAATTAAGCTACAAAAAATATTTATAATTTTTTTACTCTATCTCGTATAAATTTTATATTTATATATATATTATAATCTAAATTAGTTAAATTATTTATGCCATGTTTTTATTCTAACAATCTAAAATGTAAACAAGATAGAGAGGGCCACCGAAGGATGAAGACTACTAGAGATAAGGACTATTTGTTTTTTCATAAAATAAAACATTTTAAAAATATTTATCAGTACACACTATTTTTTTTTTTATTACAAACGAGGGATATAAGGTATACTTAGTTAGAGGAAATAATTTTTAAACTCTTAATAGCAATTACTTCTTCTAAATCAATAAGAGGAATAAGTTCCTAAAAAATAAGAAGTAGATAAAAATTTTTAAATTAATAAATCAGTAATATAGTTAAATTTTGGGAAAATGACATCTAGGTCCCGTGGAAGGCATTAAATACCAAAAAAGTCCCAGGAAATGGCATAAGTAATTTAAAGTCCCATGGGACTTTAGATGAATTTTTTTCAATTGTGAAAAGACATAACTACCCTTATGAATTAAAAAAAGACATAAAATAACAAAAGAGACTTGACGTTCTGCTGTGAAAGAAAGAGGAAAAAGCGTGAAAGTAAAAGCGTAGCTCCCTAAGATCACAGTTTGCTCCTTCATCGTCACTTGCACTGTGCTTCTTCATCTCTGCTTGGTTGCCTTTCCTCTTCTAGTCACCATCGCTGCTACACGACCCTTCAACTGCGATGCCCAATGAAGATAGTGGTGGCGCGTCAGTTTAATTGCCTCCTTTCCAGTTCAATGGCATCTTTGCTATCGTTGCTTCCCTCCATCATCAACCAACCTCATGGCATTCTTCGACTAAAGCTTCATACCCGACATTGCTTCAGTCTTAGAATCTTCTTCCGTAAACCCCTAGCTGCTTCTTTTTCATGCACATCTCACAATCAAGTGTCTTGCTCATTGCCAGTACACGTATTTCTGGTTAGAGTAGAAAATTTTCTGCTTATTGCCAGTACACACATCTCTTGCTCAAGCGTCTGGTTGGAGTGGGGAATTTTCTGGGTTTGGCATTTCTCAGTACACGCTTAATCGCGCCGTTGGACGTTGTGCGTTTTTCTCCTGCAAGTATTGAAGAAGGCATGGACCCCAGGGTTTTGCCTTCCCCAAAATTCTGGTGAGATTGATTTGTTCAATCTATCTTTGTATCTAGATGGGAATTTGTTCCCCCTCCCACCTTTTCTTGCTTTGTTTTAAATTTTTTTCATTTTAATTAATTGGAAGATCATAAATTGCAAGAGTGTCATCCTTGTCATTCTTCAGTGACTTGGAGGAGTTGCCTGAATCAGTTGACTTGCTAAGGCATTTTAGTAAATTATTTGGATCAAACCATTAGAAGGGTCTAATAACAACTATGCACATTTCAAATGTTTCAGTGGGGGCATGATTGTTTGAGTTGTAAGGATAACAACTATTGAATTTAAATCCTTGGTGTTCATAACATGACTTTTTTATCATTCGAGTTGTAGGTTAAATGAGTTTATTTAGAATTTTAAAAGTTATGTTTGGTTTGCAGGAATTTGTGGTATGTGTTAGTTGAGTGTATTAAGAAAATATGAACAATAGAAAAGTTTTTGTAAAGTGTGAATGATAGACATGATCTGATATGCGGGGTAAGAAATGTTGTTATTGTAGTACGCGAGAGTTGTTAATATAAGTACATGAGTTGTTAATTTTACATATCTGATACAGGTTGTCATTATTGATGGCAAGTTCATCTGCAAAGCATCTATTCTGTTATGTTCATATGGGAAGACAGTTTGGAAATGATGTAAAAGGTCATACATATGTTGAGAGTCAAGTAAGCACAATATACATAAAGGAAGGCATAACAAAGAAAGGTTTCTTGACCCCCCAATTACTAGAAGGCCTCTGAGAAGGCCAAAGAGCAAAAAAATTGAGTCTCGATTTAAGAACATGAAGACTTATCATTGTAGAAGATGCCATGATGTTGGATACACAGTGAAGACATTCAAGAATCTAAACCCGAGCTGAGGAATGGCGTTGGGTTGCTCTATTTTTATGTGTAAATACATATCACACTGATTTTTGCTTTGTATATATCTGTAGAAAGTGATGAAATCAATCTCCATCTTGTTGGAAGGTAAGGTGGATCTTGATGAATGTGTCTATGTTTGTTGTATGCCTTTTACATTTACTGCCAAGACCTGATGTAATTGCAAAGTGCATATATATATGAATCAAAGTGCATACTATGTTTGCTATCATTTGCTGTCATCTGTTAGTTATAGGCATTTGGGGTTGTTAGTTGCAGGCGCAGGGGTTGTTATTGCAGGTGCTGGGGTTATTAGTTACAGGCGCTGGGGTTGTTATTTTTGCTGTTGTTAGTTGCAGGTGCTGGGGTTGTTAGTTGCAGGTGCTGGGGTTGTTAGTTGCGGGTGCTGGAGTTGTTATTCCTTCAAAACCTTCTTGTTAGTTACAGGTGCTAGGGTTGTTAGTTGCAAGTGCTGGGGTTGTTATTCCTTCAACAACTTGTTGTTATTGCAGGTGATGGGATTGTTATGGAGTTGTTATTTTTGCAAACCTACTATCGGGTAAATCTGGAAACCCACTATCGGGTAAATTTACCTGATAGTGGGTTTCCAGATTTACCCGATGGCTGAGTAACAACCCTTATTGGCTGAGTAACAACCCCAGCGCCCAGGAATGACAACCCCAGCGCCCAGGAATGATAACCCCAGCGCCCAAGAATAACAACCCCAGCACCTACAATTGACAATAACCCCAGCACCTGTTGTCGCGACTGGTCGATCATCTTGTCTCGACTGGATGTCTCAGGTGTTTTTGGTCGTGACAACAACTGTCTTCCGGTCGCGACAATTATTCGCACAAGCTTTCAGAAAACAACCCCAGCACCCATGAGTAACAACCCCAGCACCCAAGAGTAACGACCCCAGCACCTACAATTGACAACAACCCCAGCGCCTGGGAATGACAACCCCAGCACCCACGAGGTTGTTAGTTGCAGCTGATGGGGTTGTTAGTTGTAGCTGATGGGGTTATCAGTTGCAGCTGGTGGGGTTGTTATTCCAGGCGCTGGGGTTGTCATTCCCAGCTGATGGGGTTGTTATTCCAGGAGCTGGGGTTGTCATTCCCAACTGATGGGGTTGTTATTACAAGCGCTGGGGTTGTTATTTGTTAGTGATGGGGTTGTTATTCAAATGTAATTGGAAAGTGCGTATATATGAATCAAATCAAATACTATGTTTGTTGTCAGTTGCTATCATTTGTTAGTTGCAGTCGCAGGGGTTGTCATTCCCAAGCACTGGGGTTGTAAGTCGTAGGTGCTGGGGTTGTTATTCACAGGCGCTGGGGTTGTCATTCCTAAGATCAGGGGTTGTAAGTCGCAGGTGCTGGGTTGTTATTTGTTGGTGATGGGGTTGTTATTCGTAGATGGTGGGGTTGTTATTTGTTGGTGTTGGGGTTGTTACGACAGGTGCTGAGGTTGTTACCGCTGGTGCTGGGGTTGTTAGTTGTAGGTGCTGGGGTTGTTATTCCCTAGTGCTGGAGTTATTATTTAGTCAATAGGGATTGCTACTTATAAGTGATGCAGTTGTTATTTTTCCTGTCTTAGGTAGTTGTTATTTACTGTGGTCTAATTGTCATTCATACGCACTGGACTTGTCATTCCCGTATCGGTGAGTTGTTAGTATTCCCCCATATAGGGTTGCACATGATAACATATGAAACACAACACTTAGCTATTGAACATGATAACAATTTTTCCTGAATAGGTTAACATGTTAAGATTAATTAAAGCTGTTCAAGTACACGTATTCTTTACAAAGTTTACAATCACAAATACACTTAATTCATCAGCCAACACAAACAATCAACCCTCAACTGGTGGAGGTCTTCTTGGAGTACTCTGGATCTTCCACAAGCTGAGCACCATAAATAACAACTACCCAACCCCAACAAGATTAACAACTCCATAACAACCCCAGCACCTACAATAACAACAAGTTGTTGAAGGAATAACAACCCCAGCACCTGCAAATAACAACACCAGAACCTGTAACTAACAAATGACAGCAAATGACAGCAAAAATTAACAACTTCTCCAACGAAAATGACAGCAGATGACTTTCAGAAAATATTGTAATTTGCAAGTAAATTTCATAAATTAGGACAACAATAAACAAATTTATTTCGGTACTTTCAGGGAAGTGAAAATGATCGGTCTGTGCCAGAAAACCTAATTCATTCATAAAATCTGAAAAACAGAGGAGGGGCATTTATCCCCTTTAATGGAAATTTGGGTATGTCAAAGCCAGTGACGAAGGAAGACAAGGAACTCTCACAAGTTCCTAGTCTTAGCTTGATGACTCCAGCGTCTGAACTGAATCTCAAGAATTCAAAAACTTGTAGCAGAAATTGTTCGGGTACTTCCTTCCTTACAGGTTGGCTTGACGAACAAGTCCAATCACAACCTCAACTTTTGCATCAAAATCCAAGAAAACAAAGGCGATGCTGGTCTCCGAAGCTTCACTGACGAAATTCTTGAATTGAGAGAACAAAAGATGAAGGCGGTAAGGAGAAGAGCATCAAGAGAACATGAGTAAGGGTAGTTATGTCTTTTCACAATTGGAAAAAATTCATCTAAAGTCCCATGGGACTTTAAATTACTTATGCCATTTCTTGGGACTTTTTTGATATTTAATGCCTTCCACAGTACCTAGATGTTATTTTCCTTTAAATTTTTGTAGAATATAAGTTATTTCAATTATCTAAACTCGCTTTAATAAAGATTGGATCTGCATGCACAATGATTGACTATTTCTCTGCAGTATAGGGCCTGTTTGGTAAGTTACCAAACCGCGGTTTTAAAAGGGCTTTTAGCCCAAACCTCGGTTTGGGGAAATTTCAAAACAAACAGGTTTATTTGTCCATAAGTGCTTTTAGACAAAACCATGGTTTAAAACCATAGTTTTGAATAAGCTATTTAAAATAGCTTTTTCAACAGTAAAAGCACTTATGGACTATCCAATTACTATCTTACCCCTACGTTTTCTTACACCATCTCTCCTCTCTCCTACTTTTTCTTACACCCTCTCTCTTCTCTCCTACTTTTTCTTACACCCTCTCTCATTTCTCCTCTCTTCCCTCTCTCCTCTCTCTTCTCTTTTCTCTAACTCCCTCCTCTCTCTTACTTTAAATCAAATCATACCCTTTTTGGTAATTTACCACCATAAAAAGTCATTCTAAAAATAACTATCCAAACACCTATTTACTCAAAATCACTTTTTTTTCATAAACTCTTCTCCAAAAGTCCTTTTCCATAAGTTGTCCATAAGCCCTTTTTTTCATAAGCTCTTTTTCAAAATCCTATCCAAACAGGCCCATAGAGTTAGCCACACACTATTGATGATAGCCTGATATGACACACTGTTAAAGGCTTTAATGGCTTCTTCATTTTTATTTTGGGAATCGAAATGGGCGCAAAGTTGATACAGGCAAAGGTTATGTCTTTTCAACAGGGTAGCTATTTTATTTGAAAGAAATAAATATATAAAAATATAATTTTTTAAATATATTTTTATTTATAATAGTTAAATAAGATAGCGTAATAATAAGTAAAATAATAAAAAAGAATGTATACAGAGAATATGACGTGAGAGAATAGAGGTATTTATTAAGGGTAAAATAAATAAAAAATATTTATTAGTCAGATAAATTTAAAATGAATTTTATAAAAAAGAACACACTAATTTAATAAAAAAAATCTAATAAATAGGGACAAAAGGAGTATAAAGTATTTAAAGGGAAAAGGGTGTGAAAGAAAAGGACAAAGAGATGAAAAGATGAGTTTAAACTTTATAATGTTTGGTAGATAAGAAAAGGGCTTCCTTGGAAACATATGATTCCCTAAGTTGTGGGTTCCTTTAAGTTATACTTTCATGTTTAATCAAATTTCCTTTGATGTTTCAGGAACTTTTTTATGCATATAATCTTTGTTTACGAGTTAGTTTGCTTCATATTATTTTAATTCATTAATTTTTTTGTCTGCAAATTTTCTTTTCTTTTTTTATTTTTGCCCTTGTATTTAGAGAATTTGCTAAAAACCTGAGAAGAACTTACTGTTTCAAAAGATGGATCTTGTCCCGATTATTAAAGCTTAACCCTATGTTTGAATTGAGGGGAAAATAGGGCAGGCCGAATAGAATATTATGAAGTAAAAGTTCTAAAAATAATATTAAAAAAGTTACTTATTTATTTTTTAAGATAAAATTAATTTAATTAGTTTGATTAAATTAAAAATGTTAGTTAAATTAGTTAATATAATATTTTTTTTAAAATATTTTAATTATTTTTCTTAACTCCCTCACTCCCTCTCTTATTTAATTATTATTGAAGGAGTATCATTAGAGGTAATTTGAAAAAAGTAGATAAATTTAAAAAATATGTCTTATATTTATGACCAAAATTAACTTTTCAATTAGGCCATATATCAAGAATTGTACTATTTTTGAAAAAAATTTAACTTAATATTTTTTCTTTCTAATTTTCCCATATCGATACACATAGGTTAAATATTGATTTACCATACTCAATGTGGCAAATTTTCAAAATTTGGGGATAATTGAGAACAAAACGGAGGAAAAAATATAGTATTTTCTGAATTACCTTTTGGTACAAGTGTGGGCTCAATCCCATCTAAAAAATAGAAATTAAACTATGAAGGAATTGAATCACATGAACTCTTTATTAATTAATGTTCGCAAATGAGTTGGTCATGAATCCAATAAATAATATCTTGATAACCCTTCCTTTGCTAGAGTGTTAGCAAGGTGATTTTGTTCTCTTCAAATGTGTTGAAGTTTCAATTTCAATGAATACCTCAACAAATTTTTAACATGAACAAATATCAAGCAACACACTTTGTTGCTACCTTTATTTTTTAACATATCCTCCAAATTATCTTAGTATCCAAATCAAGAATAATTTTATTGAATCCCAAATCCTAAGTAAGTCTTGGATCTTTAAGAATGACCTATTGGTTTGCCTCAAAAACATCAGAAGATCCAAGAGTATGACTAATCCACCGAAGTAAGTTTTATCTTTTCTAATAAAGTATTTTTTTATTCACATAGCCTAATTTAAACTCAGGATATCATATTTAAAGGATCCAGTCATCTATCAATCATGCTAAATTTTGTTCATTTCTTTTGCACAAAACTTTTCCAACTACTAATATTGGAAAAATAAATAAATAGATAATTAAAGAAGAAGCAAAGTTCTTTTTTAGTTGCTCACCCGGTTTACTGGAGCTTTGCTCCAACTATATCCGGATCCGAACCGCGTCGCGCATCTAGCTATAGTGAGTGAGTCTTCCAACGAAAATTTTCTACATACGTTAAGACTCAAATTTAAGATCTCGTTTAAGTAATACTAAATTATTTATTACTCGTACTAACCCCGTTGTTAGAAGAAGCAAAGTTACTAATGAATGAAAGGTTCAAGTATCATTGAAGCTATTTCGTGGGGCCAATAGCCCAAAACTTACGGATGATTTATTGGACTTTGATCGGACTAGTTATTGTATTAAAACTATTTTAATATTACATTAAAGTTTGAGTAAGGATAAATACAATTTTTTTTTTGAGAGTTATCTTTAAGTAATACTTAAATTTGACAGAGTCAAATAGTAATTTAAAAAAATTATTAAATTATTGTAACAAATATAAAAATTTAATAGTTAATATGATCTTTAGTTTCTTAAATTTTAAATAAAAATGTTTGTTCCCTTAATTTTTTTTAATCTAAAACTTTGATCTTTCTAATTTAATAAAAATTTTGGACCATTTAAAACTTTAAGAAATTAAAACCTATGATTTAAAACTCAAGGGACTAAAATTAAAATTTATATAAACTTAAAGGACTAAATTATATTAACACAAAAAATAGAGTAAAACTAGAGACAATGCACAAAACAACATTAAGGGTTTAATACCAACTTTGTAAACCCTCGAAGATCTCAGATAGGTTGCAACATCAGTGTTGACGGTGTTAGTGTCCCATCATGATATTTAATACCGTTAACTTAAGTCTAAGTGCTTTTTAAAATATATGTACTAACAGTTTGAGACGTAATAAACTTAAAAGATCAAAATTTCTTATTTTAAACTTTAGTGACTAAAATAAAATAAAATTAAATTATAAAGATTAAAGTTGATATTAACTCAAACATTAAATATGAAATAAATATAAAATGTTCATTCTTGTTATACCGGCAATAAGTATTTTTTTGCTGTGAGACTTGATCAATTTTTTGACTCACATTATTGGACAACAACTTAACCAACAATTCATTAAAAAACCAACGCAAAAATATTATGTAATTATTAAGTCGCTATAGGTTATGTAAGCTTCATTTTCTTTATACCTAGTTGCAAGCTCTTATATATTTATTGAACGAGCATTCTATTGCACTGTTCATGACTTTTGAATAACATGATTTATTTAATTTTTTACATTTTATATTGATTTAAATATTTGCAGCCTCTTAGATAAATAGTCTAAGTTCAAGTGCAATTTTTTTTTATATTTCTGTGAAATAAGATCCTTCAATAGGATTATAAATCGTACTTAATTTAAAAATTTAATAGTCTAAATTAAAAAAAAAGCATGTATAGTTTTTTTTAAAACGAAAATAAGAATGTTCAACGAGAGAGGAATACAAGTTTATAACAGTAATACCCACACATAAAAGGATTTGTTAGATTAGATTTCTTATATATGGTAAATATGACGTCATATAAATACAATTATAAATACATATAAGTGAAGATTTCAGTGTAATAAAAACAAGTGAAGATTTCAGAACAAGGGGTAGGGGTTGACTTTGAATGCTCAAATTGGATAAACGCTACTAAGTGAAGACTTCAGAACAAGTTGAGGGATTAATTAAAACGACTAATTACATTGACTTGAGATATTATAAATCATCAAGTAAGATATTAATTATATTTTTTAAAATTATCTATATTCAAAATCTCATTAATTGAATCTTTTATTACATCTTGGATGCATGTATGATGTAATTCATGCGGTTAAATATATGTAAACTTAGACTTTCATTTTATTTTTAGAATAAGTTAATATTTAATCACTTTTCTTTAATTTTGATGAGGCAATTGAAAGTGCCTCGGGATTGAATAGAGTATGATAAAAATATAAGTTTTTTAAATATTGCCTTTATTATTTGAGGCTTATAAGCTCAATATACACGTGGCAGAAGTTAGAGAATCTTCAAGATCGACATACATGTTCACTGAAAAATTGTGGAAAACTACGTATATGGAGAATATAATGGGAAACGACAAGATGCAAATTATCAAGGAACCCAAAGTAAGGGATAAAACTAGTATTAAATACACTAAATTCTAATATTATATTAACTTCTACATTCTCCCACCTTCTTTATTAAATATGGGTATATATAAAAAATATTTAATATTTTTGAAACTAATAAATACTTTATAAAAAGAATTAATAACATATTTTAGAAGGCCACCTATATAATAGGGACCAAAGGACCAAAGGGAGTACATGTCATTTTCCAAGTTCCACATGGAAACTTGAATAACTCGTACTAGAGGTCTGTAGACTGATATAGGTTTTGCTAAAATTTCTAAGTTTTCTACTTTAGAGAAGTTTTAAATTTAGCTTCTCATATTTTTTTATTTACATGAATTGATTTAATTTGAACTGAGTTATATTCTTTGCTTGTAAGTATATCAAGTATTGCATTATGTGTTCTGATTTAGGTAGCTCCAGTAGGGTTAGGATTATGTTTGTATACTTTTGAAGTGTCATATTATCTATACTTTAACAAATTAAAATATAACACAAAACTTTAATCCTAGAAGCCATTCTTAATTTCAATGCTAGGGGGAATAGGTATTAGATGGCATTGCTCAATACCAAGGATTGTCTATTGATTCGTACCAAACAAGCTAAAAGGAGCAATGTTAATGCCAATACCAATCCCTACCTTCCCCAATGCCTCATACCAAACATAGCCTAGGAGCATACAAGAATTCTTCCAAATAAAAGGGGTGGTTTTCATTCTCGCTGACCCTAGTTTGTCAACAACAACAAAAATATTTTCGTTCACCTAGTCAAATCATGCTTGCATAGCATATATACTTGAAAACCTTGTTCAAATAATAATAATAAATTTAAATATACTTTAAATCAATTAGTTATTTTTGGATTTTATAGTTGCAAATTGAAAGCTGCATATACAATTTAAATACTTTCTGCAATTATATAAATCAATTTGCAACTCTTTTTTTTTTTTTGAAAAATTTACCGAGGACTTAACTGTCATTAATTCAGTTATTTTGGTACCTTACTACCATTGTCCATAATTATAATTAATATTACTACCTTCGATTCTTAATATAAGAGCTAGTTAGAGGTTTATATTTGATCATAAATAAAATA
The DNA here is from genome assembly GCA_037074615.1 of Leucaena leucocephala. Taxonomy (NCBI): domain Eukaryota; kingdom Viridiplantae; phylum Streptophyta; class Magnoliopsida; order Fabales; family Fabaceae; genus Leucaena; species Leucaena leucocephala. The sequence goes on along the minus strand of CM073555.1, from coordinate 16,127,109 downwards.
TCTCAATCCATTTTATTTTTTAAATTTATCATTTTCCTCAACTTAATTTAAATAATTTATAAATTAATATATAATTTAATATTATACAATAGTATTTTAGGGAGATTATATCACATTTATTCAAATTAATTAAAAAGATCTTATAAGGGAGTACTATTTTTCTAAACTCTTTTAGAAGTAAAAATGGGAATCAATTAGAGCAATGCAATTCCAAATACCGTAGGCAGGCACTAGTTGCTATTTTTCTATTTATATATATAAACACCCCCACTAGTTGCAAACAAGAATACCAGTTGCAAATTGAAAGCTACATTTAAAACTCAAATACTTTATACTTTATGGAATTATTTAAATCAATTTGTATCTCATTTTTCAGAAAAATTTACTGTGGACTTAACTGTCATTAATTCAATTATTTTGGTACCTTACTATCATTCTCCCTAATTATAATCAATATTATTATGTACCCTTAGCTATTACTACTATTTTTCTAAACTCTTCTAAAAGTAAAAATAGTAATCCTATAATCCGACCTAATTTGTATTAAGGACAGAGGAGTAATCAATTAATGCAAGGGATTCCAAATACTGTAGGGTAAGCACTAGTTGCAACTTATATATATATATATATATATATAAACACCCCACTAGTTGTAAACAAGAATACCAGTTGCAAATTGAAAGTTACATTTAAAACTTAAATATTTTATATGCAATCAAGTCCAAATATATGTATATATACACAACACCCCCCCCCCCCAACACTTCGCTAGAGTACTCAAACGCTGCTTTCATCTTAACTTGAATATGAAATCTCAAGCTTGAGGTGAGTTCATCATGATCTCTATTGTTTTTCTTACTTGAGCACTTAACTGTTTTTCTTTTTATATATTTATTCTGATATAACATAAAGAGATAGCGTACGTCGTATATCTTTATAGAATTGAAGAAATCACATGGAGAGGTCGCCACAACGAATTGTATGTTTCGCCTTGATCCAACTTTTCCTACTATATGGAATGGAACTCACCACTAGCGACACCCACCCAGGTAAACTTAGGGTTTGCATTTCTCCAACCTTATGTTTCATTGCTTCCATATTTAAAGTGTTAAGATGCGTTTAAGTATCCTAAAATACTTTTCCAGGTGCTAGAAACAACTTCACTCAAATGATTTTTTGAGAGTTAATATGGATGTTAAAATTACTCCTAAGAAATGGTTTGAGTGCAAATTTCTCATAAAAAGATTATTACTTTAAGGGCAAAATTATGCCACAAAATATTTCATGATGCTGGATATGCACTTTGAAAAATACTTTAGAATGCCGAAATACTTTAGGAGGTGGTGAACATACTTTAACCATATTTTAATTTGTTGTATTCCTTTAATAAATTTGCATATTCAGATTTCATAAGCATTGACTGTGGAGCCAGCAACGCATACACTGATCCACAAACTGGAATCTCGTATCAGACAGACATAGGTTTCGTAGAAACAGGAGAAAATCATAGGGTAGCAGCTGAAAAAAGATTTGACATAGATTATCTTCTTTTTGGAAGACAACTGCAGACGCTGAGAAGTTTCCCAGACGGGACAAGGAACTGCTACACCCTGAAACCAAAACTGGGCAAAAACAACAACTACCTCATCAGAGCTTTCTTCACATATGGAAATTATGATGCCAAAAATCAAACTTCAATTTTTGACTTGTACCTCAATGTCGATTTTTGGAGCACTGTGAATTTGGACTATTCTGATGCTTATCAATTTGCAGAGATTATCCATACTCCCACAACCGACACCATACACGTTTGCCTCGTCAGAACAGGCAAAACAATACCTTTCATTTCTACATTGGAACTAAGACCTCTTGCCAATTCTATTTATCTAACTTCTTCTCCTTCTCAATCACTATTAGCCTTTGTTAGTAGAGTCGATGTTGGCTCCATTAAGTTTACTTCAGGCGATTTTACAAGGTGACTCTAATTTTATATTTGTTGCATGTTTTAATTCATGTTATTCAAGCTTTCCTTAATATGTGCAAGAAATTAAAAATTTATTTATCTAACACTGCAAGTACTTAGGTTTAAGGAAGACATCTATGATCGTCTGTGGCGCGTGGACAAGCTTTTTAAAGATGAAGGTTGGCAAATGTTCAATAGGTCGGAAGATAATGTTGCTGTTGGAAGCATAAACGATTCTTATAAATTACCGACAAAAGTGCTGATGTCTGCGACCAAATCATTGAATCGCTCCTTTGCTTTAAACGTTGACTATTCCTCTGAAAGTTCTTTCAGATATTATGTCTACTTTCACTTTGTTGAAATTGAGAAGCTTCCCGCTGGTCAAAAGAGAGTGATTGATATTACTGTTAATGATGAAAATATCAACCCAGAGCCCATAACTCTTGAATATTTAAAGCCGGTGACAGTTACTCATGTTACAGGTGAAGATGGTCTTCGTTTCAGCATAAATGCAACATCAGAATCTTATGCTCCTCCAATCCTTAATGCCCTCGAAACTTATAAATTCATATCACCACTAACGTCTCCAACTCACCAAACAGATGGTACATATGCTTCTCTACATATATTCCTCAACCAACTATTTCCTATTGTTCTATGATCTCTGTGTGTGTTGACTTTGACTTTTGAGACCCTATTTTTTATTGGGGAAAACCATTTTACAATTACTTGTACTTTATTCTAAATTTTAAATTTGGTAGCTATCCTTCTTTTTCTCTTTAATAAATCCTTTAACTTTACCCTGTTAGCACAATTAACTTGTGTATAGGGGCCAATAGAGCAAAGTTATAGGGACTAAAAGTACTAATAGGGAGAAGTTAAGCGATTTAACAAAAGCAAAAAAAGCATATTTAGTGTCAAATTAAAAATTGAGGTATGCTTATCTATATTCTAGGACCAACTATTTACTATTGTCCTATGATCTTTGTGTGTGTTGGCTTTGACTTCTGAAACCCTATTTATTGTTAGGGAAAATCATTTTGCAGTTACTTATACTTTCCTCAACCAACTATTTCATTTTGTTCTATGATTTGTGTGTGTTGGCTTTGACTTTTGAGACCCTATTTATTATTGGTAACAATAGCGGATGCCATTCTGGACATAAAAAACAAATACAAAATCCACAGTGTAGAGTGGCAAGGTGACCCATGTGTTCCGGAGGCATTTGCTTGGGAGGGACTTAGTTGCAGATATGGCATCAATAACACTAACGCAAGGATCATCTCACTGTAAGTATTTCACTCGTTGAATTAAACTTTCCTCAATGAAGTATGAATTAGGTCATTATAGTTCCACTGATTCCAAAATGTTGTAATGCTTGATACTTAAATGTAAAATTGACTTGATGGGTTAATTTAATGTTAATTCAAACGGAGAATTTCATTGAGGTACTTACTAAAGAAAACAAATTATCAGTATTAGGCCCCATAAAATTATCAAATTATATGAACTTCCAAAGAACCTGTGGATGATTTATTAGAATTGTGAAAAGACAAATTTACCATGAATTGTCAATTGGAAGTTAGTATGTCACTAACGACAAATCAAGGCAAGATAAACCATAGAACCATCAATAACAAGTCAGAGTATCTCAATCTATAAGTCAATATTTCACTAATGATAAGTCACAATGCTACAATTGACAAGTCATGGTGCCATCAATAATAACAAGTCAAGGCACTTCAGTTGAGAAGTTTATATGCCGTTAATAACAAGTCAGAGTAAATTCATCTTTTCACAATTTCAATAAATCCCCCATAGATCCCATGAGACTTCATATCAATTTGATAATTTTATAGGACTAATAGTGATAATTTGCTTTCCTTGGATCCTGAGTTTAATTTCCCCTAATTTGAACGTATCAAAGTAGGAAAACTATTCTGCACGTACCTATAGTTTCTTTCAATTTTTAATTTGATACCTACACTTTTTTCCTTCTTATTAAATCCTTTAATTTTCCTATATTATCACCATTAGCCTCTATAACAACTTTACTTTGTTAGCATTGCTAGCCTGTATACAAAAGCTAATTGTGTTAATAAAACAAAGTTAAAGGATTTATTAAAAAGAGAAAAAATAGATACTAAATTAAAAATTAAAGGAAATATCACGGCTGGAAAAAAGTATTTCAACACCGGTTGAAAATGGCATTCAACATCGCACACACAACCGGTGTAGAAACGGACCGTGTAAAAAGTGAGACCTTTTACACCGGTCATGTAGCCGGTGTAGAATTTTTGATTTTTTACACCGGACTAAATTTTAAATCGGTTAACAATTACATCCGGTGTATTATTTTTAACATCTACACCGGTTGAATATTGGGACGGTGTAGATTATTCAAATGTTAACACCGGTTAAATATGGGACGGTATGTAGAATGCATACTTTTTTACACCGGTCTACATGTTAAAGCGGTTCACATTTACATCCGGTGTATTATGTTTTAACATCTACACCGGTTTGAACCTTGGGACGGTGTAGATTATTCAAATTTTAACACCGGTTGAATATTGGGACGGTGTAGATGTTATTAAATTTAATTTATATATTATGATATATGTTCTTTCTACACCGGTAGGTATATACCTCCGATGTAGATGTTATTAAATTTATATTTAATACATTTCGTTGGCCTGAATATAATACAAGATGCCAGAGACATATATATATAATTCAATTGCTCATTATATTTATTCATTGAATAAAACTCAATACAAAAATGCTACAATTTGAACAGACAAGTAGAAAAAGGTATTCAGTGAAAGACAAATACTATTGAGAAGGAAGGAATTGAACAAAAAACTCTGCCCACCGATTACGCAGGTCCTCAATATCTTGGTCAGGAAATGGATCAGGTTGATCAAACATCTGAAATATGAAATCAAAATCAATGAAATTAAGGCATTACTAATATAGATTAGATTGAGAATTAAGAAATACGAAATCATCAAAAATACAATTTTACCTCCTCAGTTAGGTCAATCCTATTTGACAAGATAATATTGACCATGTGTCTAACTATGTAGAAGCCGCACAAGTTGCTTTCTCTGGGTTGCCTTCGACTCTGTAATGTTAACAAGATAAAAATTATTTCTCATCATCAAAATGGGGAACCTAGCTAACACCCAATATATACTTTTATTACCTTTGGTGTGATCCATTCAGGGTCCCTCACTAAATTAGCGTGCTTAAGGCCCCTTGCAACTGCGAACGTCCTCATAGCCCTATGACCAAATTAAAGTTAATAAGTTAGTAACTCATTTATCACAAAGATCATTGTGTATAGAAGACAACTCACGTGTTCATGATCTTCCTGACATCAACCGAGGGCTTGTAATGGAGGGAGCATAAGAAGAAAACTTTATAGCTATGCTTACATAGGATGACAAGTTGCCAATGATTGCTGTAGAGATTAGTTAAAAGAGAATGAGTATTATAATTAAGCAAATACAAAACTAGTATATATATATGAAATAAAATGAAATATTATTATTCTTACTCCTGCATATATGGTGCGAAGAAATAATCAATATCGGTTTCACCGAGCCTCTTTGAAATGTATGCAAGCCTCGAAGATTGAGAGGTCCCTTTAGCATAAATCTGAAGTGGGCATAGGAATCCAAACTTTTGTTGTTTGCCCTTGGAGGAAACCAACTCAGCTTGCATGTACCTACAGGCAGTGCATACACGACATTAGTTGTAAGACTTGAACTTTGTTATTACATATATTTACATTTAAATTATACTTACATAAAAAACACTTGGATGCAGCCGGAGGTCAGTTCTTCCTTGGGAGTGATCAGAGATTTGACGTCCGCATGGTCCAGGAAGGCCGGTGCCCCCATGTCGCCCACAACTGAATCCATAGGCAACGCGTCCACATGGAACGTTTTGTCATATGCCATTAGGATCACACGTTGCATGGCATTCAAAGTGTGAGGGGTACTGGGAAGTTGGCTGGGGGATGAGGCGATGTGATCCGAAACAAGATGCTTTGGCCACAATATGAAAGTCCCTTTTGCTTGGCTCACTGTCTTCACCTCATCAGTGGGAATTGGGACAAGAGCATCTCCAATTAGCACTGCTTCAACTGTCACCCTTAATTGATCGTCCTGAATTTGGCTGTGGTGAACAGTTGCCCCTAGGCTATGGATGGAGCCATGTGCCACTAAGCGTCTAAGAGTATCCTCAACATATAGATCACAATGTTCTGCATCCTCTGACAGCGGCAAGCAACAACTCCCCTTAGTGCTTGGACGAACTACAGTTGAGGGAGGGAGGGGATCAGTTGGCTCTTGCTGCCTTGATGTTATCATGGACAATATTTCTTCCTTCATCTTTGCGAACCCCTCTTGTAATCGCGCCTCAATTGAAGCTTCTGCTTGTGCCCTAGCCTCTATCCAAGCCTCTTCCTTAGCCTCTGCCCTTATGGTGGAGAGCAAGGATGCCAACTCTGCCCTCGGCACCACATGTGGGGAACGTGTTTAAGATGCTCCAAAGTAATCTCTTATACCCACACCTCTTCCAACTCCCCTGACACGGACCCCATGTTCTTGTTTCCCAGTGGCAACAGTCAAGATGTCATTCCTACCATCTGACTTGAAGGATCAATGGGACTCTTGTTGTTTAAGATCACTCTATAACATAGAAAGAACAAACATAAAGAAAATGATATAATTATATATAGTCTACTAACACAAAATAATGCAAGTAGTGCTTACAATTTTTTCAGCAATCATGCGAGCATTGTCGCTTGTAAAAGTTCCGCTCTTTCTTTGGCGAGCGTACAACCATTTTTCTTCGCGACGTATCGGAGAGGGGGGGTCAAGAAGAACACTAGGATCCGACCCAGCATTTTCTTCTAGCCTCTTCCTCTTGGCCCCCAACAACTCTCTTTCTGCCTTGGCATAACCCCCTCGAGACATTGTGTGGGGGCAATCATTCTTGAGGGCGTATTCAATCGCTTTTGCTCTTTTTTCCTACAAGACATAAAGTATTTAAAATCAATACATATGATACTCTGATACGTTTTCTGCAACCACATACAAAAGGATACACTCACCATTGCTACTGGCGTGGTCCGATTCCTAACAAATTGTTCCCACGCAGCTTCGTCAATGAATTGATACTTGCTGCATGGAGAAGGTTGAGGATGAGCACTTCTGCCCTGTCCATACAGATACTGACGAGCTAGTTGTGTCTTGAATGCCCTCCAACGCTCAGCGCAATATGAAAACGTCTTCTTCTTCAAGAACTCATTGTTGGGCACATCGTAAGTGAGCTACAATGTTTGCCATTGAAAGCAGAGTAATCAACAAACAGTTGTGTATTTGGTATTGCTCTGCATGCAATATTAGATAGTTCCTATACCCGGATAGTGTCCCAAATTTGATTCTTCACGCGATCATCCACAGCATCCCAAGTCAAATAGGTGATGCTAGGCTTGTTGCGTGCTAGGAGGCTGACAAAACTTACGTACCTTGTCCTGTGCTCACCAGTTGGGTTCCAGTTTCTGTCAAACTCTATCGAAAGCAGTTTCCCCTCTATCCTTTCCTTCGTAATATCTTTCAAATGAGTCGCACTTCTGCCCTTCCTTTGCGTAGTGGCGCTTGGAGCATCGCTAGCCTCAATCTGAGTAACTCTATCCTCCATATTCCTATGTACGCAATAACAACATCAAAAAACATTGAAAACAGACTTAACCCTTTTTCCTTCAACCCGTCAGAATACACAAAACTTGTTCCTTTAGCAGTTATGAATGGAAAGATGTGCCAGCATTCATCAGGAAAAATAGAAAACCTAGATTAAACGAACATAAAAACGGCAACGCACGTACACAGGGAAAAAAAATGCAGAGAACACGTACACGGAATAGCAGAACGAGAGAGACAACAGAGAAGAACGACTGATCGATCACGTAGAAGCCTCGCGAGAACCACAGAGCACGACGAGCGGCGATATGACAGAGTATGTGAGAAAGGAGAATGAAGGTCATCGAGCCAAGGGGCGGGCTTAAAAAATGAATATAAATATTTAACACCGGTTGTAAATTATTTTAACCTGGACAAAAACATAAACGATATAAAATTGTTACATTTTACACCAGATAATTTTTATAACCGGTGTAAAAAATAACACCGATAAAGTATAACACCGGATAAAGTATAACCCGGTGTAAAATTGAACTACAAATTGTCAGTAGTGACTTTTTACACCGAATAGCACTTAAGACCGGTGTTAATGTTGTAGTTATTTTTTTAAACTACATCATCATATATCATCCCATCCTTTGCGTCACAACATTCTTATCAGAACAAGAATCTGTCTCTGTTATTATTACATCAAAATCATATACGCAATCATAACAAGAAACTTAAAATTGCATGTTTAGACTACATCAAAAACAAGAAACACATAGAAATTAATCAGAATCCACTTCTTCTTCATTTAATTGTGGTAAACCTACTGAAAAAGAAGGGATCTCATAAAAAGAATCATCATTGTCAACAACCCTTTTTCCTTGGAGCGCGACAGACCATCTTTCATTTTGAGGATCAGTGATAAAGAACACTTGCTTTGCTTGGTCTGCCATAATAAAAGGTTCATCCCCAAAACTTATATTATTCAAATCCACAAGTGTAAATCCTAACTGATTGACCATAACCCCGTTCTTTACATTAGCCCACTTGCATTTGAATACGGGAACTTTGAATTTGGAGTAGTCCACCTCCCAAATCTCTTCAACAATGCCATAATAAGGGATGGCTGCTAATTTAGGATTGTTGTCTTTTGAACTAGAGAAATGCATAGCTTCAGCCACTAACATAACACCATTATTTTGCACGCTACTTCTATCATCTAGGGACTTCGTATAAAAGGAATACCCGTTGATATCAAATGAATTCCAACATATCACATTATGTTCAGGACCACATGCCAACCATCTAACTGTATCAGAAACACAATCCTCATTTTCAACCTCCAATTTGAACCAATGTGTAAAAGATTTGTTGTGTTCTCTAATCAGCCTTTGCTCTGTCATCCTATTATTTGTTTTCCGGACAAGATCTTTATGAACAGCAATATAGTCTTGAACTTCATCAATGTTATTCAAGATGTGTAAGTGTACTTGCTGCAGTTCATTACGATCAACACTCCTCACTGATATTCCGCGTTGACCCCCCTGTTTGGCAATGGGTTTGTGGAGACCAGTAAGTCTTACTTTAGACAGGTATTGTTGACAAAAATCCATAGCTTCTTCGGCCACATATTTTTTAACAATGGATGCTTCAGGCCGATTTGGATTCTTCATATACCCTTTAAGGATTTTCATGTATCTTTCAAATGGGTACATCCATCGTAAGTATACAGGGCCACACAGTTTTATCTCTCGCACTAGATGAACGATGAGGTGTACCATGATGTCAAAAAAGGAAGGAAGAAACTGTTTTTCAAGCTGGCACAAAATAACATAACCCTCGTGCTCCAATTCCTCCAACTTTTCAGTCTCAAAGACTTTGCCACATATAGCATTAAAGAAGAAGTAAAGTCGGGTTACAATGTGTCTCAAATCATCTTGAAGGATTCCTCGAACAGCCACTGGGAGTAATTATTGCATCAATACATGACAATCATGAGACTTTTGGCCTACTAATTTCAAATCTTTCATGGACACAATCCTCTTAAGATTAGATGAGTACCCAGAGGGAACTTTGATTCCTTGCAAACACTCACAAATACTTCTTCGCTCATCCTTGGACAAGATGTTAGTCTCTTCAACATGATAGCTCCCCTCACCATCTGGCCTCGGATGTAACTCCTCCCGTATTCCCATTTCTTCCAAATCCAATCTTGCCTTCAAACCGTCTTTGGAACTACCATGTGTGTTGAGAAGTGTTCCAACAATGGTGTCACACATATTTTTCTCCACATGCATCACATCAAGACAGTGCCTTACATGAAGATGTCGCCAATAAGGAAGCTCAAAGAACACAGATCTTTTTTTTCATACATTTTTCTCACTTTTCTTGGTAAGCTTACCGAAAGTGACATTGATGTCTCTCACCTTTTCATAAACTTGTTCGCCAGTTAATGGCTTTGGAGCATTTTCAAATTCTTGGCCGCCATAAAATTTCTTCTTCAGTCGACGGTATGGGTGGGCTTGTCTTAGAAATCTCCTATAACCTAGGTAGACTGTCTTTCTTCCATGACGAAGTTGATAGTAGCAAGTTCCTTCCTCACAAATCGGACATGCTTTATGGCCCTTAACACTATACCCTGACAAATTTCCGTATGCAGGAAAGTCATTAATTGTACAAAAGATCATGGCCCGCATATTGAAGACCTCCTTCTTAACAACATCAAAAACATCCACACCTTCCCACAGCTTCTTCAAATCTTCGATCAAAGGTGTTAGGTAAACGTCTATGTCATTTCCCGGCTATTTTGGTCCTGAGATCAGCATAGACAACATTACATACTTCCGTTTCATACACAGCAAGGGAGATAGGTTGTAAATCACCAGAAGGACGGGCCATGAACTATGTATACTACTAAGGCTACTATAAGGGTTCATTCCATCCGTACTAAGTCCAAGCCTTAGGTTTCGTGGTTCATTGCCGAACTCGGGAAATAAGTCATCAATCTTCTTCCATTGCAAAGAGTCAGCAGGATGACGAATCTTTCCATCATTAATCCTTTCATTTGCATGCCATAACAATTTCTTTGCATCATCTTCATTAGAAAAAAGTCGCTTAAACCTTGGTAAAATTGGAAGATACCATAACAACTTGGCAGGAGAGTTGTTTGATCTGTACCTTGGTGTCTTACATATTGGACACTTCTCCTCATCTTCAAACTCTTTCCTGTACAATATGCAATCATTTGGGCATGCATGAATCTTTCTATACTGCATGCCTAAAGGACCTATTATTTTCTTCGCATCATAATAGCGTTTGGGTAACACATTTTCTTCAGGAAACATGTCCTGTAACAAGTGAAGCAATTATGAAAAACTACTGTCACTCCACCCATGCCGCGCTTTCACACTTACCAAACTCAACACTGCATTCAACAGGTTGTATTTTCTGCACCCTGGGTATAGAGGCTTTTCTGCATCATTGCACATATTACCATATGCATGTGACAGCATAAAAGCATCTTCTCCAACATCACGAATCATGTCCTCTACTTGATCATCAGTATCCATGTCATCGTCAAAGGTCTGTTCCACCTGTTCACCATGCCATACCCATACCGTGTAACTCTTGCAAAACCCCTCGCAAATTAGATGAGTGTAAATATCAGCAGGGCTGTGTTTCCTCTCATTCAAACAACTCACACAAGGACAATAAAACCTTCCATTGTCATCATCACCATTCCGTTTAGCAAAATCCAAAAACTCCTTTACCCCCTCAACATACTCAACACTTGTTCGTTTAGCATTTATCCAACTACGATCCATATTTGTGGAAGACTATAAGAACTAGAAAAGCAGAAAACAAGAAATTAAACCATTACGTTGCAGCTAATGCATGGAGAGAATAAATTTTTAGTTCTCGAGAGGAGTTCAAAACAAAACTCACCGTCTGTGAAGCACCGAGAAGTCTTAACGCGCGAACCAGGGAAAAATGAGAGATGGAAGGCGCGAGAAATGTACCAAATAAAAGAGTATTTAGTAAAAAAATAAAAAAAATGTTTATTTTGTAAGAAAATATACATCGGACAAAATGTTACACCGGTGTAGATATACATATAAAAGTTGTATAGAGTATATTTTACACCGGTCAATATATATGGACCGGTGTAAAATATATCAGTTTTTTTTGAAGTGATACAGAGACCACGTCATCAACTTTTACACAAAAAAAAATATATATATCAGAATATATGAAAGTTGTAATCTTTCACTACTCATCAGACTCGGAGTTTTGGGAGTCATCAGATTGGGTGAGATCAACAGGATTAAAGAAGCTATCACGGGTTTGATGGCGGCAAACTTCTGAGCGGAAATCTCTGAAACTTGCTTTCAGTCTGTCAACTTTGCGATTTAGTTCTTCCACGGAGTCCTCCATCCCATTGAAGCGCAGTATGAGTTCCTCAAGGCTCTCCATCAGAGTCACAACCATGGGGAGGAGGAGAAGGAACAGAAGGGTGAGGATCAGGATGTTTGTCTTCAAAGTCGTCTCTGTTTCTTTTGTGGGGTGGAGAAGGAGGCGTGCGTGAGGAAGAGGCCATTGGAGGAGTCAGATAGATGAAAAGAAAATAAAACAGAAGAATGGTATACATATATATATGGTTAACATTCATGATCAATAAGAATATAGAAGAATGCATTTGGCCTTCTATCATAATGACTACAAACGTTGGGAACCGAAGAAGTGAAATGAACGGTCTGACAAATAAAGAAAGCGAGCGGGAAAGCATAGACAGGAAACTGAAGAGGCAGATATAAGACGAAGCTAATCTGCACCGGGTGTTTTATTTAAATCGGTTACTTTTAAAACCGGTGTAAAAATCGCCTTTTTTTTATAAAACAGACACCGGACTAAATATTGCCACCTCGATCAATATAAATACGCTGTAGAAAGTAAACATCTAAACCGAACAAAATATTCCACATCGATCTATATAACATCCGCTGTAGAAATTAAACATTCAAACCGGACTAAATATTTCCACATCGGTCACGAGTAAATACGGTGTGAATATTTCATTTTATTTACAAAAATGCCACCGCTCATTTTTTTAAAACCGTCTCCGCATTGACCGGTTTAAAAATGGGGATTTCGATTGCCAATTTTCCACACGTGTATATGTATCTGCAAAGTAATTTTTCCATTAAACTATGTACTTCACAAAACTTCACCATCTCTTGCCTTAGTATCTATTAATCATTATCAAAAGCAGAAACTTGAGCGCTAGCAAGTTAAGAGGACAAATAGCTGCTTCATTTTCACAACTTACAGAGTTAGAGTCCTTGTAAGTATATATATACAATGATTTAATTAATTATGATCAAATATTAATTATAAGAATTTTGTCATGTAAAATATTGCTTTGTTTTAGGGATTTATCGAGAAATGACTTATCAGGATCGATACCGGAATTTCTGGCTAAATTGCCAAAGTTCAGAATCCTGTAAGTTTTACAAAATACATGCATTAATATTATTTTTTTATGCCTGATATATACCTTAATAACTTGAAGACCATATGATAATTGAATGAATTTCACAATGTTTTTGCAGTAATTTGAGTGGCAACAAACTTACAGGTTCAATTCCCAAAGCTCTTAAAGAAAAGTCAGATTTGGAAATGAGGTTTCTCATCTTAATCTGTCCTAGTTGCTCAGCTTTGACTGCCTTTTTTTTCCTTGAATTAAACTATAATCATTTTACAAATATTATTTTGATGTGATTAGAGTTTTGTATATTTTTATTGGCTCTTGCTTTTCTTAAGACAATTAATGGAAAAGATTTTACAATTATTATATAAAACTCAATAAAGTTACGTACCCAACCAAATTTAATTTGTAATTCTAACTATTTCCGTTTGACTTATCTTTCAGTTTGGAGAACAATCCTAATCTTTGTTTGAGGGATCCATGCGAAAAGCAAAAGTTCCTTATTCCACTTGTAGCATCTGTTTCAGCTTTGGCTGTTGTAATCTTGATTTCTCTAGGAATTTGGCTCTTCAAAAGGAAAAAACTGAAAGGTATGAACAAAATGCTACTTGTTTGTATTATTATGTGCTAATATAACTTTTTTCTTATTAAGATAAATAATTTTATATATGAAAAATATTTATTATGTGGCTGAATAAAAAATTATAAAATATAAGTGCTCATAAATATTAATAATAAAATTATAATGGTAAAGTAGTATCAAATACAATGATATTATTTCTTAGCAACATTTAACACCCTAATCTTATTTATCGTGCATCCAACACTATTATTTTTCTAGTTCATCTATTACCCCTTAATATTATTTTTCAGTTATTTCCATCGTCCTAATTTTATTTATAATTAAGGGGGTTAGATGTATTAGATGTTGAATGCAATTGAAAAATAATATTATGATACTTGATGCTATTTTACCCAAAATATAATTGATATATACATATACACACACTACTTTCAAAGGAAGAGAAAGAATCATTCTATTTCGAGGTAATAATCAAACAGGCCCTAATTCATTGTGTAAACATTATGTGCTAAAATAGGAACTGGTTGTAAAATAGTTGTATAATGCAACAGAAGCCATAAGTCATGACTTCCGGTGTCTGTACCTTTATATACAGATGCTGCAAGTCCTATCTTCCGTTTTTCCATCTTCCACTACACCTCTAATATAGTAGTGAAAGCTCACTTTTAACGGATGCCAAAAGTAGTATTTTGTACTAGTGTATCTTAACTCTGAATATCCTTATTAATATTTGCAGTTTCTACAAAGGAACAATCATCAGAACTAAGAAATCGTGCTTTTTCTTATTCCGATGTCCTTGAGATCACAAATAACTTACAAAACTTGATTGGAGAAGGCGGATTTGGAAAAGTTTACTTAGGCATCCTTAAGAATTGCACTCAAGTTGCAGTAAAGTTACTTTCTGAATCATCAAGGCAAGGTCATAGAGAATTTCGATCAGAGGTGAAATTCAAATCTAATAGTCTTGTAGTTTTGTCAGATTTTTAGTTATAAACATAATGTGCTCTCTCTCTCTCTCTCTATATATATATTATTAGTTCCTTATCATACAAATGATAACATTAAATTTTGATTGCAGGTGGAACTTTTGATGTTTATTCATCATAGACATTTAGTTCCTCTGATTGGATATTGTGAAGAAGGAGACGTCAGGGCATTAATATATGAATATATGGCTAATGGGAACCTCCATCATCATTTATCAAGTATAAAATTTTTCTTACAAGAGCTTGATTATACATATCTCAACTTTTAAAGGCATATGTAAAAGAGAGCTAATCATTCTGATTCTACAGGTAAGAAAGGAGGTGAATTGAAATGGAAAGACAGGCTTCAAATTGCATTGGATGCAGCGTTTGGTGAGAATATATATATATATATATAATGTATTATAGGATTATTTCAAGTTGTATGGAAAAAGTAACATATTTTAAATAAATCACATATATATATGATATTCTAGTTGAATATGAAAATAAATAAATTACATTTAGTAACAATTTATTTTTCAAATGACTTAAAACAATGATTAAAAATTATATTATTCTTTACGAATTGAGATTATTCTTCTCTGATATTAATTATTCTTTGCAACAAAAATACATAATTACTTTGGTTATAAGTACATATATATGATGAATGGAATTTCAGGATTGGATTACTTGCATAATGGCTGTAAGCCTGCAATCGTGCACAGAGACCTTAAGGCCTCCAACATTTTGCTGGACGATAATATGGAAGCTAAGATTGCAGATTTTGGATTGTCTAGAGCTTTTGCAAATGATATTGATAGTCATGTCTCAACTCGTCCTGCTGGGACATTTGGTTACCTTGATCCTGAGTGAGTATTTTTTATTTATAGAATATAATATTTTCTTATCAGTACATTGGTATAGTGTGTTCCATGCAGTTGATTCCATGCATATAGTGGAATAAGACTTCTTATTGTTATGTATGCTTTCTCATCAATTAAGAATCCCATCAAATTAATTTAAGATTGCAAATAAGAAACAATCCATTACAAATAGAATTGCAAACGAATACTAATTTAAATTGTACAAATTAATCTCATTTCAATACTTCAATTATTAGTTTTTCTTTTATTTTTAATAGTATGAAGTATATATAGACCACGGTCACAAGCTAAAGTTTTATTTAGGAAGAACTCTAATTATAGGGAAGAAAAATTCTCTCATTGGAATTCGTTTTGCATTTTTCTAACTCAATAAATGGATGTATGGTTGAATACAAAAATATTAATGAAGAGATGCATTTTGAGATCTAGTTAACAACTGTTTTTCCTTTAACAGATTTCAAAGTTCCGGAAACCTGACGAAAGGGAGCGATATTTATAGTTTTGGAGTAATTCTGCTAGAACTAGTGACCGGAAAGCCAGCAGCAAAAAGACAACCAGACAATTCTTTAAGTATTTTACTTCACTGGGTTTTACCAAAACTTCAAAGCAAGGATATACAATCCATTGTTGATCCAAGGTTAAAAGGACAATACAATGTTGATTCTGCTTGGAAATTTCTGGAGATAGCCATGTCATGCACCGCACCACTTGCAATTCAGAGGCCTGATATAAGTCAAGTGGTAGTTGAACTAAGGGAATGTTTGGCAATGGAGATAAGAATGGAAGGGACCACTCATAAAACCAATTCAAGCAGTTCCTTGGATATGAGTAATTCGCAATTTGATTCCAGCTTTAGTGCTCCATCTGCTAGATAGATACGTGTTTACATTTTGATTTTGATCTCTCCAAAATGATCTCATATCAGTTTGAGTAAACTATTTCTTCCGCATATATGTGTGTTTGTATCTACAAAGAAAGCTATTGGATGCGCAGGAGAAAATGATGGATCTAGTAGTGTGGAGTCACATTAAAAGGGGCAAAGAAAGACTAAAGAGAATACATAACGAAATTATTGAATGAGAGACCTTTTGGTTTTTTATAGAGCACAATAACATCATACTATCTATTGGTAGGATAAAATTTGTTATTGTTGTTATTATAAATATGTGTTTGTATGTTGAACAATATATGGTTGTTGCTAATTTGCAAGATTTGATAGGGGTCTATTCTGATAACTTTTGCCATTACTTAAGTTGAGAACCTAGTAAGAACATTTGTAATGTTACGTTTCTAGTACTAATGATTACTTCCTAGCAAGCCGTACAAGTGTACAAGGCAGACATCTGTAACGTTGTTATGAAAGTATAAACTTAGTGAGCAACTTCCACAATGGAGACTGAGAGTGATGGCTGAGAAGCAGTGAGGACTGAGAACAAAATGGGTTCGGAGGAGGCGGAGATGGCGACGAGGTACAAGAAGAAGGTAAAAACGAAGGCTAATAGTGATAAGATTGAGCCGGAGAAGGAAGAAACAAGCCCGCAGGACTTCTCTTTTAAAGATAAACTTCTGGGAGGGAACATTGTGAAAGTATCAAAGGATAGCAAAGGAAGAGGTCTCTTGGACGAGGCATGGTCAGAGTACATGTCAAGTTTGCAGGAACTTTTCATTAAAAATGGTGACGGGGGTATTAACCAGAATAATAGTGAGTCGCAAGAGGATGAGGATGAGGACTGCCCTACACTGAAGGTGCCGCGAGAAGAGTATGAATTTTGGTGTGCCCCTTGGAGGAAGTCTCTTATTGTTAAACTGCTGGGGAAGACACTTGATGTGGGAACGATGAGGAGCAATTTGGAATATTTGTGGAAGACGAAGAAGACCTTTACCACTCGGGATTTGGACAAGGGTTTCTTTGTGATTTCATTTGAAGACGAGGAAGATATCAATCAGATATATCAGGATGGCCCCTGGACGATCCCTGATAGATACTTAGTCATTCAACGTTGAGGCTTTGAACCTTGGGAAACAGAGGTTCAGAAGAAGATTGCTGTCTGGGTACGGATTCCATTAATTCCATTAGAGTTTTTTAACGTCGCTAGTTTAAAAAGAATTGGATCTCTCGTCAACAAGACCCTTAAGATAGACATGATAACTTATACAACATAAAGAGGGAGATTTGCTCGTATATACGTGAGATAAACATTTTTGGTCGGCGGCGCTTAGAATATGAGGGCCTACATATGATTTGCTTTTGTTGTGGTAAATATGGTCACAACCAAGATGTCTGCCCATATAAGGTTGTTTAAAGAGTGACAAAAGCAGATAGTGGATCTAGCAAAGACAATCAGGACCCGAGTATTCCTGTTACCAAAGAATCGACACAGAGAGATGTCGAAGCTACTGGTCAACAAGTTGAGACGGAGGAAGCAGACCCACACGGCCAGAAGAGATACAGAGATGGTGGAGACGTGGGAACGAAGTCCTGCGACGATGAGCCACCGCGTTCAACGGGTCTGGGGGTGTGGAACATTGTTCAGTGGTCCAGTAGAAGGAATCTGAATAATCCCGAAAAATTAGGAGGTGCCACTTTGAATCAGGAAAGATATGCTCGCGATAGGAAGGATAATTGAAGGCAGGAATCTCGTGCAATTAATGAAGCAAAAATCACGGCTTTAAATTCTAAATCAGATCACGATGTGCGTGTGGGCTCCAAATTCTTTGGGATGGAAATCATAAATAAGAAAAGGTTGGTCCCAATTGGCCAAGTTCACGACAATTATTTACATGAAGAGAGAGGAAAAGAAAATGTAGTCTTGCCAAACCAAACATAGAATTGGACCAGGCCCAAGACGTAATCTAAAAAGGTCCACTTTATGAATTATACTAATCCTTTTGAGGCCTTAATCGAAATGAATGTTGATCAATTGGTTAGTAGTGGTCCGTACAATGGTGACGGGTAAAAAAAGAGTGCAGAATGCTCTTGCAAAAACGCCAATTTTGGAAGTGGAGAGCAGTGTAATTACAGATACGGTAGGCAGATATATCTATGGACAAGGAGACGAGTAGTTAGGTACAAGTAAGGAGAATGGAATTATTTCAAATCAAAATAACAATATCCAATTTTGGGGGGTCTATAAGCGACGTATCCCCTCAGATAGTTCTCCATGAATTGTGCTTTTTGGAATTGCAGGGGATTAGGTTCTAGTGCTCTTCCAGGCCTGATCAAAGAAATTGGGAAAAAGTATTATTTGGATTTCTTGGCTCTTTTTGAAACGAAGGTAAGTGGGGATCAAGCTCACAAGAGAAGTCGTTTGCTTGGTTTTGATAATGTTGAACTTGTTAATGCCGAAGGTCTCCGAGGTGGGATATGGGTTGCATGGAATGAAGGAAATTTTAAAATTAATATTCTTTGCAAAACTCATCAATTTATTCATGTTTTGGTGGAAAAAGGGAAAGAGAAGATACTTATTACTTCTGTCTATGCTAGCACAAATCGTATTCAGAGGAGAGTGCTGTGGGAGCAACTTACTGAGCTTCATGTTTTGTTGACTGATTTGAACAATCTGAATTAAATGACTTCGGGTGCAGCAGTCCTTTCTTTACTTGGCAGTGCGATGGTTGCGAGAGTCGTATAGATCGGGTTATTTTGAATAACAAGTTCTTACTTGGAAACTTATAGAGACGCCTTTGTCAAACATTTGCCTCTTTTTAAATCGGACCACATGCTTATTCTTCTGCAGACAAGGTTTGAAACTGCTAGCAGGAGGAGGGAGCGACTGTTCCGTGTTCAAGATTTTGCTAGAATGGTGAAGTCGTCTTGGAATACAAGGGCTAAGTGGGAAGAAAATATCAATAAATTCACTAAGCATGTTCAGAGTTGGAGCAAGTATACTTTCGGGCACTTGGGGCGAAGGAAAAGCCATCTAGTTGGACGTCTTAATGGAATAAATAATACTATTCAGATAGCAGGTCTTACCTCGTCTCTAGAGCAGCTTCAGAAAAAGCTTTGGTTAGAACTTGAGGAGGTACTAATACAAGAAGAAATTCTTTGGGCCCAGAAAGCTAAGTGTGAGATTGGTATTCTCTAGGGGATAAAAACACAAGTTATTTTCATACTCTCACCAACGGAAGAAGGAAAAGAAAAAACTCATTGCTATTAAAAATGAAAGTGGTGTTTGAATTGATGTTATGAATGAGATCAAGGAGTTAGCAACTCACTTCTTTGTTGACATCTTCACAGCCGATAATGCATATTCAGATGTTTCTATGAACGCCATCTCCTTCTCTTGTGTGGCTGACTAGTTCCAGGAAGATCTTAAAAGAAATGTTAGGGAGGAAGAAATAAAAAATGATATATTTAGCATGGGATTGTTGAAATCGCCGATCCAGATGGTTTAAATGCACCCTTTTATCAAAGTCAATGGGAAACAATAGGGAGCTCGGTGACAAGAATTGTAAAACAAACTTTTGAATATCGACATCATCAAAAGTCTTAATCGCACTTTCCTGGTCCTTATTCCCAAAAAAGATCAACCGAAGACTATCAAGGATTTTCAACCAATCAGTTTGTGCAATGTGGTTTACAAAACCATTACCAAGTTGAGATCTAACCGTATTAAAGATTTTTTACCTAATATTATTTCTCCGAACCAATGCAGTTTTATTCCTGGCAAATCTAGCTCAGATAATATTATTGTTGCTCAGGAGGTGATTCATTCCATGAAGAATATGAAGGGTAAAAAAGATTTCACGGCGATCAAAATCGACCTGGAGAAAGCTTGTTATCGAATATCGAGTTAGCTGGTACTTTATGATGAAGTGTTTAGAGGAAATCAATCTCCCTGTCTTTTTTCGTGAGACAGTTAAGGCTTGCATATCCACCACGCCTATGCAAGTTCTTTGGGAAGGGAGCAAAGCTGAGACCTTTACACCCACCAGGTGCCAAAGACAAGGCGATCCCATCTCGCCTTATCTCTTTGTTAAATGCATGGAAAAGCTTGCTTACTTGATTCAAGGCGAGATAATAGCTGGCCAGTGGAAGCTGATTAACCTGGGTAAGGACGGGCCACCTATTTCTCATTTATTTTTTGTCGATGATTTGTTAATTTTTGCAGAGGCAAACATGGAACAAGTATATCTCATCAAAGGTTGCCTGGAACGATTTTGTTCAATATCGGGACAAAAAGTCAACGCCAACAAGACTAGAGTCTTCTTTTCTAGAAACATTAATCATACCAGAGCAACCCAACTCAGTGATTCTCTGGGTTTCACGCAGACCTCCGATCTTGGCAAATATTTGGGGATTCCTTTCCACCATGATCGGTTTACGAAAGATACCTATCAATTCATTATTGATAAAGTCAAGAATAGATTAAGCAAATGGCAAATTCCGAATATCTACATCGCAGGTCGTGATACTTTGGTATAATTTGTTATCTCTTATATGCCTTCTTATTCTATGCAAACCGTGAAACTCCCTGCCTACGCTTGTGATACTATTGAGAAAAAAATCTAGAGATTTCCTTTGGGGGTCAACTGATGATCACAGGAGAATGCATTTGGTTGCTTGGAATCAAGTTTGTAGTGAAAAACGCTTCGGAGGCCTGGCCATGAAACACATAAAACAACAAAACAAAGCTTTTATGATTAAGCTTGGTTGGGGTTTGGTGAAAGATTAGAATTCTCTTTGGGCTAAAGTTATAAGAGCCAAATACGGCTTTGGAAATGATCTTCTACCGGAAATAAATATGAAGAAGCCGGGATCTAATACGTGGACTGGAATAAAGCAAGCTTGGGAGAAAACTAAAAAAGGCATTCAATGATTTAGAGACTCGAATGGCGGGGATCGAACTAGGTGGAAATGGGAAAAGAGGGGACTGTTCACTATTAATTTTGCTTATCGAGCTTTGACTACTAGCACCATGGAACCGGATCTTAAATGGATGGATATATGGAAACGTTAAATTCCACAGCTTTGTAAAACATTTTCTTGGCTTATGTGCATGAGTGCTTTACAATAAGCGGTTTAAAATGGCAACGGAATTTTCACACTGACAGATCCTGTGACCGCTGCAAACGTGATTTTGAAGATGTTTTAATTTGTATGCCATTAGAGACTGATGACATTAAACGAGTCTGGGAATCTGTTATAAAGCCGTCATCTCAACATATTTTCTTCTCTTGTGACCTTAGAGAGACTGGTTCCGTTTGAATATGAAGAAGAACTTGGCTAATGGAATCGATTACTGGAAAGGTGTGTTTATTATCATTTGTTGGCTTCTTTGGCGTGAAAGAAATGAACAAACCCATACTGGTACTAGCAAAGGTGTGGGGGTATTAAAAGCAGAGCCGTTGCTATCATAGGGTGTATGATGAACACCCACCAAAAGCTCTGAAATGTCAACTTGGGGACAAAAGCGCTGATGAATAATAACTTTTCCAGTCCTACTCCAGTCGGCAAATGCTTGTACAAGTTGATGGTGCTTATTCGCATCTCTCCTGTCGTGTTGCTTGTGGCAGCGTTATTAAGGAAAGTCAGGGAAAGGTTATAGAAGGTGGTGATTGACTTACAACAGAAGTTTGGGGATGCTTGATAGGTCTAAAGAGGGCTTGGGATAATCAGTATGAAGATGATGTCATAGCTACTGATTCATGCTGAGGCCCTGCAATTTATCCAGAATGAAGTTCCAGATATGCATGATGATAAGGCTGTTATTATGGAGATAAAAGAGATGTGCTGAGATGTAATAACCCTATAAATTAATCAGATATGAAATTATTCTAAATAAAGAATATATATATTTTCTTGCAGAATTGTCACAAAGGGTGTGGGCAGCCGTATGGTTGGAGGCGGAGGAAGTAAGCATTTGGTGAAAGGTTTGAATCCCAGCCTCCTCCTACCATTTTACTTCAGCGTTCGAGAGAGTTCAGAGTGAGAGCAGAGAGGCTTCGTAGGAGACGTCGGTGACTTCATCCTTCTGGGTCGTCTGTACTACTGTCGCCGGTGACGGTCCCTGTTGCCGTGGCTTTCTTTCTCTGTTGGCGAGCTAGTGTGAGCGAGGAAGTGGAGAGGCGACAGAGCAAGGAGAGTGGAGTTTGTTGCCGGCGGCGATGAGAGTGACTGGAGCATTGGATCATGTACGAAGCCAGTGGGTTTAACTCCGGTAAGCACCCTTTGTCTCCTTCCTTCATTATTTCCTTCGATCTGCACATTGAAGGATTCAAGTGCACTGTAGCTACTGTCTCCTTCCGTCGCCTGAGCCGTGGCCGCCGATAATGACTGATTGTTGCAAACTGTTGGCGTACTGTGACACCCGCTGTGGTTGCTGTCGACTTCCACGTTTGGTTACTGTAGTCGCTACAGTCCAGCGTTCCTTCTCTGTCTCCACGCAAACTAGTTGCGATTTGGTGTAAGTATAAGCAACTTCCCTTCCCTTGAATGTTCTTAGCGGTGGTTGTTTGGTTATTTTCTGTTTGCTCTGTCTGTCAACGCCGTGAGGAAATGAGGGTGAAGATTGAAGTGGTGCGTGTTGTGGCCATGGAGCTGTGTGTGCGTGAGTGATTTCTGTGTACTGTAAACTATAAAAAACAGAGAGAGGAATGTGGAGGTTGTCGTCGGGTATGGGCACTGGTTTGGTTTTGGAAAGGATATATATATATACACACATTGTGTGTGTGTGCGCGCTGTTGTGAGAAGAAAAGAGAGAAGAAAAAAAGAAGAAGGAATCTATGTAATGGATGTAAGGGAGAAGGTTGATGGCCTTGATAGGATTTTAAAAAATAGTTTATAAAAAAAATGTTTATAGACAACTTATGAAAAAGGGTTTTTAAAAAAGAGTTTATGGAAAAAAAAATGGTTTTAAATAAATAAGTATTTGGATAGTTATTTTCAGAATGACTTTTTATATTGGTAAATTATCAAAAAGGGTATGATTTGATTTAAAGTAAGAGAGAGGAGAGAGGTAGAGAAAAGAGAAGAGAGAGGAGAGAGGGTAGAGAGGAGAAAGGAGAGAGGGTGTAAGAAAAAGTAAGAGAGAGGAGAGAGGATGTAAGAAAAAGTAGGGGTAAGATAGTAATTTGATAATCTATAAGTGCTTTTACTGTTGAAAAAGCTAATTTTAATAGCTTATTCAAAACCATGGTTTTGCCCAAAAGCACTTATGGATAAATATGACTGTTTGTTTTAAAATTTTCCTAAACCAAGGTTTGGGCCAAAAGCCCTTTTAAAACCATGGTTTACAATCTTACCAAGGGTGTGTTTGGATTAGCTTTTGGAGAATAGATTCTGGGAAGAATAGATTCTGGAGAATAAATTTTAGGTAGAATAGATTTTAGGAAAAATAGATTTTGGGAATAAAGATGTTTGGATGATTAGTAGTAGAATCACTTTTTATATTGGTAAATTACTAAAAAGGGTATGATATGATTAAAAGTAAGAGAGATGAAAGATGATAAAGAAGAAAGAGGAGAGAGAAGAGAGTGTAGAGAGGAGAGAGGAGAGAGAAAAAGAGATATAAGAGATGAGAGAGGAAAGATAAAAAGAGAGATAAGAGAAGAGAGAGGAGAGATAATAGAGAAAATAGAGGAGAGAGGAGAGATGGTGTAAAAAAAAGTAAGGGTATAATAGTAATTGGATAATTCAAAACCTAGGTTTAAAAAAAAAAGCTATTTTCAGTAGCCTATTCAAAACTTAGGTTTCAAACCGAGGTTTTGTCCAAAATCAATTCTCAATAAAAATTGCTGTTTGTGTAAATTTTCTAAACCGAGATTTTGTCCCAAAATCTATTTTAAAACGTGGTGCCAAACAGGCACCAAATAGGCCCTGAGTATGTGTGTGTAGATGAATTGGGTAAGTTAATGGTTTGAGTTTTGAAGGGAAAGGGTTGAATTAAAAAACAAATGGAAATTAATTGTTGGAATTGAAGAGTATGGAAAAGTTGATGATTATATGCCTACATGGAGTGAAATGTTGGATTTATATCTGAAATAATTATTGAAGTACGGGTAGTGAGCTAAATGAAAGAATATGAACTCTGTTGATTTTTGAAATTTAGTGTGGTTATAAAGTTTGAAAATTGTCAAAGTTAAGGTTTTGGTTTTTGTATTTCAAGTGTTATGATGAAATAATATTTGATATAAAAAATTTATAAATAGTATTTTTTTATGGAATATTTTATCTTGAGAACTTAGGTTATTTAAGAGAGAATATTTTTGAGGGATAGAGCAAGAGTAAACTATATCGGAATATCACAGATGAGTGAATAACGTTCCCTAACAATGGTGTTTTGAAATATAGTTAGTTATTTGACATTTTAATTAAAAATTAATTTTAGCATGATTTACGTAAAACGAGTATATAAACTTATGGCTTTGTATGTTAGAAATGATTTATTTAAATTCTATTATTGAATACTTATTCATGTGAATTGACAAAATCTTTTAAATGATTAATCGTAAATGTTCATGCTAGGGAGGTTTTATGATTATGAACAATTTTAATAGAATTTGTTATATTGAAAGTGTTATGATTATTAAATGCCAAATCACCCCCCATGCATGTTGGAAATGTTTTAGAGGACGGAATACAGAACGCTGGTTACTGTAGTACTATTAGTCCTTGGTGCACCATAGTTACACTCGAGCTCGACAGTTAGTGGCTTGGAGCCACCAGATTTATTTTGTGGGATTCATTCTCGCGACAGTTAGTGGTATTGAGCCACCATATTGGTTAGTTACCCTCGTGGACTGTGTGTTCACGCATATTTTCATTCTGTTGAAGTCCTACGAAAAAATATTATTTCGAAACGATTGTTTTAAATGGATTTTTCTGAATAGAAAATGTTTACCGAATTATTTGCATTGAAATATAAAACTTTATGATTTACATTTATATGTATAGAAAGTAATTATTTTCGCGTTTTAAATTATATTTTTGGGACATTATTCACGAGTAGATTATTTGGATTCAAATAGTGCTGTCGACTCTAATCATCCAACTGAGCAGTGAAAAGCTTCGGTGTCACTCCAAAGCAGCATTGGTGGACATATCTTCTTTTAATGTAATTAAACTTTTTGAGAGTACATGTATTATTTTACTAAAGGTTTAGATACTCCATCTAATTTATGGATAAGATTCTGGTTGTTTTAAAAATGTCTATAAATGATTTAAAATGTTCGTAGTTCGTTGTAGGATCTTCGGGAGATCGGTTACACAGACGATCCTACCGAAAGTCCTATAGATAACTTATGTTTTGATTTAAATATAATTTATCTTATAATTATTATTATGAATATTTTAACTATAAATAAAAACTTAAAAAATATAAATTTATTTATATTTTATATCATTCACAATTTAAATTTTGGTACGTGATATTAGAGGAACCGGAAGGTTTGCTTTTCATGGATAGAAAGAGATTGTTGCTGACGCTCTTGCTAAGGGAGCGCTCGAGACTGGCCTCGGTTTTCACATCTTGGGACCAAATGTTGTCAGCGACATCATTCAGAAAGATACTGATTATTAGTTCATGGTTTAGTGTTTTTAGTTCTGTTTTTGTCTTCTTCCTTTCCGGTGTAGCCAAAACAAAGTATAAACTTAGTGAGATTGTAAATTGACTCATTAAATGAATATTATTAGTAATTATACATACTCTCTCTATAACGACCTAAAATTCGAGCAGTATAGAATATAAAAATATTTATATTTCTTAAGCTCTAAACATTAAATAGAATATTTAACGTAATAATCATATTAATATATATTTTATTATAATCAAAAGGCAAGTCATCTGTAAAAATTTTGGTAGGATTGTCTTTATATAACAGACCTTCCAAAAATTCTACACGTGACTACAAATGTTTCAAATCACATACCGACTTTTTTTAAAAAAAATAATCAAAATCTTATCTATAAATTAGGTGGAACATCTAAACTTCAAATAAAATAATATAAGTATTTTATAAATTTATAATCACATTAAAAGTATATACACACAAAAATCAATGCTTCATATTAGAAACGAGGCTCTTCACTGCTCAGTTGGAGGAATAGGGTCAACAGCACTATCTGAAGCCAAAATAATCTACCGGTAAATAACGTTCTAAAATTATAATTTAAAGTAAGGGAAGAAACAATTTCAACATATTTAAAAGTAAATAATAACACTTTGTAATTAAATACAATTTTTCTAATAAAACTTTTTATTTAAGGAAATCCATTTAAAACCATAATTTCAAAGCAATCTTTTTCTGTAGGACTTCAACAAAACGAAAATAAGCGTGGATATACAATCAACGAGGGTAACTAACTAATCTAGCATGGTGGAAGCCACGAAACAGGCGTAGGTACGAAACCCGCGAATAACAAACGCAGGTACAAGACTTACGAATAATAGGCGCGAGAATAAATCTCACGAATAACAGGCGCAGATACAAGACCTACGAATAACAAGTACAACTACAACAAGTCCTATATATGCGTACTAATACTTAAATATTCTAACAGTTGTCCTCATCCCGTTTTCCATTTCATTTAACACTTGAAATTGAAACCATAACCTTTAACTTTAAAAATTTCTAAACTTTATAACCATTTTTAAATTTCAAAATCCTTATCCCAATTTCATCCATATTCTTAGGCTACTTTCTTAAGTTCCAACTTGTTGGAATAAATTTCATATCTTTATTTTATCCATACATCCATACATATATCAAAACAGCAAAGTCCAACGCTTCTTTTCATCTTTCTCTTCTTTCTTTCCTCTCTCTTTTTTCTTCCAAAACAGCAAGCCATGAAGGCAACTCATTTATAGGCATATATACTCATATATACATACCTCCCACACCACATAACAGCACGGTAGAAACAGAAATCACTCACACGCACAACTCCAAGGGAACCATAGCACATAAACTCAACTCATAACTTGAAAAATCTTGATTTAATCACATTCCATTTAATACCAAAACATAGCTTCCAAATCTCCTTCCTTCCCGTGCACAAAAAGATCCAAATATAGAAAATCAAAGCAACCATTACTCCAACTATGCACAGACATAATAAAGGGCAGAGAGCTTCAAACATACCACCAAATCAAATGCATTAGAGAATGGTTTCTGCGGCAGCAAGGGCTTAAGACGTTGGCTGTACAGATGAAATGGCGAGCTCCCATCGACGCCAAATAGCAGCTGCACACACACACAAAGCTCTCAGATCAAAAGCAACTCACAACCCTTACCACTTCATTCTTCCACCCTCATTTCCTTACAGGCTCACGGCGACCAGAAAGAAGGGAGTTGAAGATCTGGAATTGCTACAGTAACAATGGTGTAGCTCTGACGGCGGAGCATGACAGCAACAACATCGTGCACGTCGACGACGCTGTGGATGACAGAGGACAGCAGCGACGTGATTCTACAACCACCGATGGACACTCCTCCCTCAACTCCAACGATCCATCACTGCTCCTCCTCACCCCCTCTCGCTTTGTTTCTTAGATGAAGACAGCAACTACAGAAGAGACAACGGCACCGGTGAGCAGCAGCACCGACGGAGGAAACTGACAGAGGCAAGGCGACGGGATTTCACGGCAACTGCAGGCTTGGTGTCGCGAAGCTTCTCCTCTGATTTCCCTCTCTCTCGCTGTCGACAGAATGAGAACGAGAAGAGGGTGCAACATCTGAAATAAGCATAAGGGCATTTTGGTAAATTCACATGGTCTCTGAAAAAGAAAAATGTCTCTTTAGCTAGAGCTGGGATTTGATCCTTGACCTCTCACTTAACTCTACTGCCTCTAACCACTCAGTCATCCTACCTCTTGGGATAATATGGCAAGAAAGAGTATATATTTATTAAGTTGGTATTATATATCTATATATTTTCTAGGGTCATTACACCCTCTAGTCTATAATATAAGTTGTTTCTAAAAAAAATGACTTGGTCCAAAATATAAGTCATTTATAGGATAACTAACGCTTATTTATTGTTCCTGTAATTAATACACATTAACAATTTTGTCAATGTTTTATATTTTCTCTCTCTACATTCTTCAATAAGGGTAAGAGTGAAAAAATATTTCAATTTAGAACCTATTAATGAGTTAATTATCACTTTTTTATTCATTCAATTAGTTAAAATGACTTATATTGTAGACTAAATGAAGTATATACTAGTTAGACTTTTTACACCAATTAAAAAGTAATTGGGGTAGATATTGTGGTAGGTGGTAATCTTATATATAAATTGATGCAAAAAAATCCAATAGTATCAAATACAAGATATTGTACCAATACACACACACACATAATATATATATATATTAAGTTTATCATATCTATATTAATATTATAACATTAATTATATAACAAGTTGTACTATTTATATATCATAAATGATACAATTTATTCTTTAAATTCAATTCAAAGAAATGCATGGGGAACACATGTCTAATTTAACTTTTTTTTTGGCCAGTTAATTTAACTTAAATTAAATATTTAAACGAATGAAAAAAAATACAAAAATGTTTTCATAATATTGCTAATGAACGGCCCAAGCATTATTGAACCTATGTTAGCCCAGATAGCCAAAAGCCCAAAACACAAGAAGGTAGTGAATGTTGGCCATATATAGCGCCTCTCGAATATAATTATCTTAAATAAAAAAATATTTATATTTAACAAAAAAATAAATAAAAAATCAGACGAATTCTTAACAAATAATGGAAAATGAAATAAATGAAGGAGCTCAAAATATACCGATTATATAAAAAATAAAATAAAACAAAACATTTGTATAAAACAAGAAAATAGAACATAAAAAGCCAAAAAAAAATAAATATGAAATAAATATATAATGTTAATTCTTTCTATAACTGCAATAAGAACTTTTTAGCTGCGAGAATTGAGAAATTTGTTTGACTCAAATTATAACCAACAATCAATTAAATAACTGATAGTAGAAGATCTCGCACTTCCACATTCACATATAATCATATCTAAAAGCAGGCTTATGGAGTACTTTTTAACTGTGTTTATATTACATTCGAGAGAACTTTGAAGAGAAGATACGGTTTGCAATAATGTCCTTTCTCCAAAAGAAAAAAGAAAGTTAATTTAAATGACTAATAAAAACAAATATTCATAGTATTATTGAAGATTCCTCAAAGATGAAATAGAGCTGGGAGTCTCCTCAATCAGATTTTTGGTTCATATTTTATAACAAGTTAAAGAAGAAGATTATAATCATCTAACCTGCTATTTCTGTTCTTTAATAAAAATCAGTTAACTTTTTTTAGAAAAATTAAAAAAATTAAAAAAAATTAATTAATTAAGACTAAATATGACTATTTAAGATAAATTCATATTATATACTATTTAATTTATCTAAATTAGTCAATTATGTCTTATATTAATTATAATTAATTAATTTATTTAATTTTCTTAATCTATCTAAAAAAATCAGGATTTATATTAAGAACAGATGAAGTATAATTTTTAAGTGATAAAATGCAATTAACTCATCCAAGAAAATTCCACTCGACCAAACTTTCACTCGGCAAGTCAACTTGTTTTTCTTGTGTTTTATGAGGGTGATTTCTCTTATGGACCACAAATATAGATGCCGAATTGAAGTATGATTTTGACGTAGGGTTAAGCAACGGTCCGCCCGCCTATACTGGCATATGTAGTCTGCTTATGAAGTCCACCATATATAATAAGATAAAGGCTTGCTGTAATTTTAATATTTAAAAATCTCTTTTATTTTATGAGAAGTAGGAGAGCATGAAGACTTCACTCGTCAACTTTAATTTTTTAATTAGTTTAAATACATAAAATCTCTTAAATTTTAATTCAATTGTATGTAACCTCTTTAACTTTTAAACATTTAAATTAATGACTCTAATATTTCATGTTTTGATTATCAAATTTTTGCCATTAAATTTAATGACTTTTGCCATGTGATATTTTTTATATTTTTTATTATATACTATGTCATTTAAAAAATAAATCTGTGACAATTTACATGTAATTTTAAGTGTCAAGTGTTATAAATATTTTATTTTAAGTATTTAAAAAACTTAAAATTATATTTAAAGTGTTAAATGTTATATTTTAAATGATATGATATAAAATAAACAAATATAAAAATTATGATATTACAAAAATCGTTAATTTTAACAGTAATTTTAATGGTAAAATTTTGATAATCAAAACATAAAATATTAGGTCATGAATTTAAATTTTAAAGATTAGGAAGGGAATATGTGACTGACCCAAAGTTTAGGAAGTTTTATGTATTTTAATATTTAATTTCTTGAAAAGGTGAAATAGCGATGAATACACCTTAAATGTGACACTAGAGCAAACTGAGTTTTATGTCATGTAATTTGCCTTTTGCCTTTGTAATTTACGATATTGTTACCATCTATAGGGGTGTCCAACCTTGTCCCATCCCGAGTGTCTCGACCCGGTCTCGGGGATTTCGGGACGGATCCGTCCCGTCCCGAAATGGACCGGGACGGGTCCGTCCCGGGACGGGACAAGATTGGTATTCGGGACGGGACGGGTTTCGGCCCGTCCCTCGGGAATCCCGTCCCGTCCCGATTTTTTTTTTTAAAAAAAATTACATTATCCTATCTTTCCCACTCTTATATAAATATTTTTATTCTTATACAGATATTTTTATATTGATATTTCTATTCTTTTTTACTATTACTTTTTTTCCCCTTATATGGGTAAGTTATTATATTATATCAAGGAGAAATGTTGGTATTTCGAGTAAGTTGCTGGGGCATTTTATATGGAATAATTTATTGAGATAATTTTATTATAATATATTTTTTAAAAAAAATAATTTCGGGTCCGTCCCGTCCCGGTCCTAGGACGGGACGGGACACGGGACGCATTTTGCGTCCCGTGTACTGTATCGGGACGGGACACGGGACGGGGTTGTCCCGATCCTGACCCGTCCCGTGAACACCCCTAACCATCTAGCTTCTTTTTCCTTTTGTAGCACACCAAAAATTCAAGGCTTGCCCATTTCACTTTCATTGAATAATACTCCATCGGGACCTAAATATAAAAATTAAATAAAAAATTTATTTTAGTTATAAATATAAGATTTAAATCTATTTTATTTTTTAAAATTATAATTTTACTCCTAAATTATTCCTGTGTGATTGTACATATTAACAAAATTTCTATTAATAGGTAGTTTAAATGCAAATGATTAAATATAGTATTTTAGGGGAATAACACAAAATTATTATAAATAATTAATTTTTTAATCTACCTAAATTAATTAAGTAGATCTTATATTAAGAATATGGGGTAATATATAATTGGGAAACTACAAATATCGGCGAAAGTCACAAGGCTTATTCCAGTCACAAATACAAGGGTTTTTCATTTTCGTTGACCTAGTCAAATCATGCATGCATAGCATAGTTGAAAACCTTGCTCTAATAATAATAATAATAAAAGTTGATAGTATTCTATGTATATGGACAGCCACTCAAACAATAGTTTTCTTTTGTTAAAAATATTTTATAATAATCTAAAAGATTCTATTTATATTTTATTTGTTTCATGAAAAGAACAGAGGTATTTGATATAAATAAACATTAGCTTGTAAGTTGTAAGTGCTATATTATGAATGAAATAGATTTGGGAAAACAATCCGAGTGCATTATTTGGAATACGGAATAATTTTCAATGATCACACGTCACACAAATTGGTGAATAAGGTTGATATATTTTCAATAGAAATTATTTGCAGATTATATATAGATATGAAAACTACATCTATTAATTATGAAGGACCCTTATGCCAATGGGGGAAATGAGCGTGTCCATTACGGGCCTTCTTTATTATCTCTCCATTTAGTTAAAACGACGTTTCTGTGTTAAATAAAAGTCTGATGTTACATATCAAAAAATAAAATAATACAAATTATTCTTATCATTGCGAATTTTCTCAATATGTAACGTCATATTTCTCAATAAGTCATTACGTAAAGTTTACGAAGCAATTATTGCCATGAAGATTGTCAAAAAATCATGATGAAGAAAGAGATATAGAGAGATGAGAAGAATTGTGTTAAAATTTATTGCATTTAGTTAGTCAGGGGAATTTATTGCAGTAGTTGATCAAAATGACAGCATGCCCACACAACCACATAATTCACACAAATAAATTCGAAATTGATGAAATATCCATAAGTCAAGTCAATAAAAAAGGGATAAGTAAGGAACACAAAAAATAGTTTAGTTTATTTATATAATATCTACAATTATTTTTGTTATTACTATTAGACTTGTTCTTGATCAGAACCTTGTTCCCGGTTAACACGCTTTTCAGTTGTTATTTATATGTATTTCTTAAATATTTAGTTAGAGATTTGATCCCTAACGATATGTATGGAGAGGGTTATATAGTTAGTACTAAAATCTTTTCGGAAAATCTATGGTGCGAGGGGATTAATTATTACTTCTGATAGTAAATACTCTAGGCCTACCTAAAAATAAACTTTATAAATTAGAAATTGACAGAATATTCAAAATTGATATATTGAAATTTCACTATAAAAGCAAAAAGCTATACACAAATAATAGGAAAAAGGGAAAAAATACAAGTAAATACACCTAAAATATACAAAATCCAAAGCAGTACCCTAAAAGGAACAAATGACACAGAAATCCATAGTACCAAAGTGGAATTTCATAATTTGGTGAAATGACCTTCCTACTTCTCACATAAAAAATCTCTCACCTTTAATGGTTGCTGAACTGATCCGATGCTAATGGCCA
Organism: Leucaena leucocephala; assembly: GCA_037074615.1. Lineage (NCBI taxonomy): Eukaryota > Viridiplantae > Streptophyta > Magnoliopsida > Fabales > Fabaceae > Leucaena > Leucaena leucocephala. The sequence continues at coordinate 16,093,719 of CM073555.1, read as the reverse complement.
GAGAATTTTTGGCAAAAGTTGGTCAAAGGTGGGATTTTATCCCACCATCTCCTTTGGGTTCCCAAAATAGTAGCCATATTAAGCCACTAAAGCTTCATAGTAACCTGTGCACAATAGTATGTAAGGTATCTACCAAACTTTGTAATATATGAAATGAATAATCTTAGCGAATAATAACAATTGACTAGCAAATTACCATACCATCTAAGTGAATGCCACTTTTTTCACAAATACTTGTTGGTTCAGCGGCAAGCTTAATCATAAATGACTATAACAATATAGCAAATAATAACAATTAACTAAAAAATGACCATACAATCTACACGAGTAACCAATATTTTCACAAATACTCAGTTGTTTAGTTACAAGTTTAATACTGAACTATAACAAAATCCCACCTTTTGTGAAAATCTAGCGGGGGAAAATCTCCACCTGGACCAATCTTTGCCAAAAGTTCACCATCTGTCAGCGTCAGAGTCCAGCGACCATTGTTGGAGCTCCAGCAATCAATGGCGAAGCTCTGGCAGTGGAGATCCCGTCGCCATAAGTGGTGGCAGCGCGAAGGTGAGAGTGTTTTTACCTGATGGGCAGTAAGGTCACCAAATTCTGAAATTTCATTTTGGTCCTAGGGACTTTTGGGTCATTTATGCATTTCAGGGCACTGATTTGAGTATTGTATATTTGAGGTAAATTTACTTGTCTTTTTCCGTAAGGAGAATGACATTCAAGTAAGAAAAAAAAATTAATAAATGACATTTAAGTTCTACAAAAATTCCTGAAAAATAAGTTATAATTATATAGCTGCAAACATGGATCCTAGCTGGGAACTTAAAGTTATATTTGAAACTTAAATGTTTTATATGCAATTAAAATTGAGAAAATAACAAAAAAAAAACTATGAAAAATAATAAATATTAAAGTATAACTTTGTGTTAATAATTCCATATCCATTGTTAGTAATATTTAATATATTCTTAGTAAGAGTCCTACTTTAGAATTTATAATTTTATAGAATCTTTTGTTGTCATTTTCCCATTAAAATTTCTGTATTTTCTAGTATTATTTAAATCAATATTTGGAACTAATTTTTTAGAACAATTTATTAAGAACACTAACTGTCATTAATTCAGTCATTTTGGACCATACTGTCATTCTCCCTATTTATTTATCATTATAACTGTGTATCATTAGCAATTAGTATTTTTCTAAACTCTTTCAAAAGTAAAAAAGTAATCAATTAGCACGGTGTAAACACTAGTTGCTGCCTATATAAACATCCCCCACTTTACTAGAGTACTCAAACTTCGCTGCTCATCTTGGCTCGAATTTCAGATCTCAAGCTTCAGGAGGTGAGTTCATGATCTCTATTGTTTTTCTTACTTCTTTCCTTAACTTTTTTCCTGTTATAATATCACATAAAGAGGAAGCGTCTTTATAGAATTCAAGAAATCACATGGAGAAGGCTCCACAATGGATTCTTTGGTTCCTGTTGATCCAACTTTTCCTGCTTGGCAACGCGCTGCTACATGGAATGAAACTCACAACCAGCGAAGAGCACCCTGGTAAAGTTCCCAATGTTTCTACATGATCATATATATATATTAACTAAACTTAGGAAACTTAGGGCTTGTCTTCGTCCCTAACTTTATGTTTCTTGCTTCGATATTTAAATAACCAGCCATATTTTGTTGGATTTGGGGCGTCTGCTGCCCCTTTTCTGCTGCCCCTCATTTTTTAGATTCTTCTTAAATATTTTTTTTTCTTATTTCTTTTCCTCATTATTAAAATGAATAAAATTTTAATATTTTATGAACAAAACATAGTGCTGTTGTTTTCAATTTTTTAGAGTATTAAATCTTTAAAAATCATAAAAAAATTGAAAACCACTATTTTTTTACCCATAAGATATAAAAATTTCAGTTATATTATGAATATTTTAATGATGAAAATAAACAAGAAAAAATATTTGGGAAGCACATCAAAATGAGGGGCAGCAGACAAGCCGCAGCTGACACCCCTAGTCCCTATTTTGTTGTACTTTTAATAAATCTGTATCAGTTTTTGCATACACAGATTTCATAAGCATTGACTGTGGAGCCAGCAACGCATACACTGATCACACTGAAATCTCGTATCAGACAGACATAGGTTTCGTTGAAACAGGAGAAAATCATAGGGTCGCAGATGATGAAATATCTGACATAAATGATCCTTGTTTTGGAAGACAACTGCAGACGCTGAGAAGTTTCCCAGAAGGGAAAAGGAACTGCTACACCCTGAAACCAAAACTGGGCAAAAACAACAACTACCTCATCAGAGCTTTCTTCGCATATGGAAATTATGATGCCAAAAATCAAACTTCAATTTTTGACTTGTACCTCAATGTCGATTTTTGGAGCACTGTGAATTTGGAATATTCTGATGCTTATCGATTTGAAGAGATTATCCATACTCCCACAACCGACACCATACACGTTTGCCTCGTCAGAACAGGCAAAACAATACCTTTCATTTCTACACTGGAACTAAGACCTCTTACCAATTCTATTTATCTAACTCCTCCTCCTCCTCCTCAATCACTATTAGTCTTTGCTAGTAGAGTCGATGTTGGCTCCATTAAGTTTACTTCAGGCGATTTTACAAGGTGACTCTAATCTTATATTTGTTGCATGTTTTAATTCATGTTATTCAAGCTTTCCTTAATATGTGCAAGAAATTAAAAATTTATTTATCTAACACTGCAAGTACATAGGTTTAAGGAAGACATCTATGATCGTCTGTGGCGCGTGGACAAGATTTTTAAAGATGAAGGTTGGCAAATGTTCAATTGGTCGGAAGATAATGTTGCTGTTGGAAGCATAAACGATTCTTATAAATTACCGACAAAAGTGCTGATGTCTGCGACCAAATCATTGAATCGCTCCTTTGCTTTAAACGTTGACTATTTCTCTGAAAGTTCTGACAGATATTATGTCTACTTTCACTTTGTTGAAATTGAGAAGCTTCCTTCTGGTCAAAAGAGAGTGATTGATATTACTGTTAATGATGAAAATATCAACCCAGAGCCCATAACTCTTGAATACTTAAAGCCGGTGACAGTTACTCATGTTACAGGTGATGGTCTTCGTTTCAGCATAAATGCAACATCAGAATCTTATGCTCCTCCAATCCTTAATGCCCTCGAAACTTATAAATTCATATCACCACTAACGTCTCCAACTCACCAAACAGATGGTATATATGCTTCTCTATATATATTCCTCAACCAACTATTTCCTATTGTTCTATGATCTCTGTGTGTGTGTTGACTTTGACTTTTGAGACCCTATTTGTTATTGGGGAAAACCATTTTACAATTACTTGTACTTTATTTTAATTTTTAATTTGGTAGCTATCCTTCTTTTTCTCTTTCATAAATCCTTTAACTTTACCCTGTTAGCACAATTAACTTGTATATAGGGGTCAATAAAGCAAAGTTATAGGGACTAAAAGTACTAATAGGGAGAAGTTAAGCAATTTAATAAAGGAAAAAAAAGCATATTTAGTGTCAAATTAAAAATTGAGGTATGCTTATCTATATTCTAGAACCAACTATTTACTATTGTCCTATGATCTTTGTGTGTGTTGGCTTTGACTTCTGAAACCCTATTTATTATTAGGGAAAATCATTTTGCAGTTACTTATACTTTCCTCAACCAACTAGTTTATTTTGTTCTATGATTTGTGTGTGTTGGCTTTGACTTCTGAGACCCTATTTATTATTGGTAACAATAGCGGATGCCATTCTGGACATAAAAAACAAATACAAAGTCCACAGTGTAGAGTGGCAAGGTGACCCATGTGTTCCGGAGGCATTTGCTTGGGAGGGACTTAGTTGCAGATATGGCATCAATAACACTAACGCAAGGATCATCTCACTGTAAGTATTTCACCCATTGAATTAAACTTTCCTCAATGAAGTATGAATTAGGTCATTATAGTTCCACTGATTCCAAAATGTTGGAATGTGTGATACTTAAATGTAAAATTGACTTGATGGGTTAATTTAATGTTAATTCAAAGGGAGAATTTCATTGAGGTACTTACTACAGAAGACAAATTATCAGTATTAGGCTTCATAAAATTATCAAATTATATGAACTTCCAAAAGACCTATGGATGATTTATTGGAATTGTGAAAAGATAAATTTACCATGAATTGTCAATTGGAAGTAAGTATGTCACTAACAACAAATCAAGGCAAGATAAGTCATAAAACCATCAATAAGTATGACCATCAATAATAAGTCAGTACCTCAATCTATAAGTCAATATTTCACTAATAATAAGTCACAATGCTACAATTGATAAGTCATGATGCCATCAATAATAACAAGTCAAGGCGCTTCAGTTGAGAAGTTCATATGCCACTAATAACAAGTCAGAGTAAATTCATCTTTTCACAATTTCAATATATCTTCTATAGATCCAGACTTCATATTAATTTGATAATTCCATAGGACTAATAGTGGTAATTTGCTTTCCTTGGAATCTGAGTTTAATTTCCCCTAATTTGAATGTATCAAAGTGGGAAAACTATTCTCCTCATTAAATCCTTTAATTTTGCTCTATTATCACCATTAGCCTCTGTAACAACTTTGCTTTGTTAGCATTGTTAGCCCTTATATAAAACCTAATTGTGTTAATAAAAAAAAGTTAAAGAATTTATTAAAGAGAGAAAAAAATAGATACTAAATTAAAAATTAAAGGAAAATATAAGTATCTGCAAAGTAATTTTTCCATTAAACTATATACTTCACAAAACTTCAGCATCTCTTGCCTTAGTATCTATTAATCATTATCAAAAGCAGAAACTTGAGCGCTAGCAAGTTAAGAGGACAAATAGCTGCTTCATTTTCACAACTTACAGAGTTAGAGTCCTTGTAAGTATATATATAATGATTTAATTAATTAGGACCAAATATTAATTATAAGAATTTTTTCATGTACAATATTGCTTTGTTTTAGGGATTTATCAAGAAATGACTTATCAGGATCGATACCGGAATTTCTTGCTAAATTGCCAAAGTTCAGAATCCTGTAAGTTTTACAAAATACATGCATTAATATTATTTTTTTATGCCTGATATATACCTTAATAACTTGAAGACCACATGATAATTGAATGAATTTCACAATGTTTTTGCAGTAATTTGAGTGGCAACAAACTTACAGGTTCAATTCCCAAAGCTCTTAAAGAAAAGTCAGATTTGGAAATGAGGTTTCTCATCTTAATCTGTCCTAGTTGCTCAACTTTGACTGACTTTTTTTCCTTGAATTAAACTATAATCATTTTACAAATATTATTTTGATGTGATTAGAGTTTTGTATATTTCTATTGGCTCTTGCTTATCTTAAGACAATTAATGGAAAATATTTTACAATTATTATATAAAACTCAATAAAGTTACCCAACCAAATTTAATTTGTAATTCTAACTATTTCCGTTTGACTTATCTTTCAGTTTGGAGAACAATCCTAATCTTTGTTTGAGGGATCCATGCGAAAAGCAAAAGTTCCTTATTCCACTTGCAGCATCTGTTTCAGCTTTGGCTGTTGTAATCTTGATTTCTCTAGGAATTTGGCTCTTCAAAAGGAAAAAACTGAAAGGTATGAACAAAATGCTACTTGTTTGTATTATTATGTGCTAATATAACTTTTTTCTTATTAAGATAAATAATTTTATATATGAAAAATATTTATTATGTCGCTGAATAAAAAATTATAAAATATAAGTGCTCATAAATATTAATAATAAAATTATAATGGTAAAGTAGTATCAAATACAATGATATTATTTCTTAGCAGCATTTAACACCCTAATCTTATTTATCGTGCATCCAACACTATTATTTTTCTAGTTCATCTATTACCCCTTAATATTATTTTTCAGTTATTTCCATCGTCCTAATTTTATTTATAATTAAGGGGGTTAGATGTATTAGATGTTGAATGCGAAATAATATTATGATACTTGATGCTATTTTACCCAACATATAATTGATATATACATATCCGCACACTACTTTCAAATGGAGAGAAAGAATCATTCTATTTCGAGGTAATAATCAAACAGGCCCTAATTCATTGTGTAAACATTATGTGCTAAAATAGGAACTGGTTGTAAAATAGTTGTATAATGCAACAGAAGCCATAAGTCATGACTTCCGGTGTCTGTACCTTTATATACAGATGCTGCAAGTCCTATCTTCCGTTTTTCCATCTTCCACTACACCTCTAATATAGTAGTGAAACCTCACTTTTAACGGATTCCAAAAGTAGTATTTTGTACCAGTGTATCTTAGCTCTGAATATCCTTATTAATATTTGCAGTTTCTACAAAGGAACAATCATCAGAACTAAGAAATCGTGCTTTTTCTTATTCCGATGTCCTTGAGATCACAAATAACTTACAAAACTTGATTGGAGAAGGCGGATTTGGAAAAGTTTACTTAGGCATCCTTAAGAATTGCACTCAAGTTGCAGTAAAGTTACTTTCTGAATCATCAAGGCAAGGTCATAGAGAATTTCGATCAGAGGTGAAATTCAAATCTAATAGTCTTGTAGTTTTGTCAGATTTTTAGTTATAAACATAATGTGCTCTCTCTCTCTCTCTCTATATATATATATTATTAGTTCCTTATCATACAAATGATAACATTAAATTTTGATTGCAGGTGGAACTTTTGATGTTTATTCATCATAGACATTTAGTTCCTCTGATTGGATATTGTGAAGAAGGAGACGTCAGGGCGTTAATATATGAATATATGGCTAATGGGAACCTCCATCATCATTTATCAAGTATAAAATTTTTCTTACAAGAGCTTGATTATACATATCTCAATTTTTAAAGGCATATGTAAACGAGAGCTAATCATTATGATTCTACAGGTAAGAAAGGAGGTGAATTGAAATGGAAAGACAGGCTTCAAATTGCATTGGATGCAGCGTTTGGTGAGAATATATATATATATATATATAACGTATTATAGGATTATTTCAAGTTGTATGGAAAAAGTAACATATTTTAAATAAATCACATGTATATATGATATTCTAGTTGAATATAAAAATAAATAAATTACATTTAGTAACAATTTATTTTTCAAATGACTTCAAACAATGATTAAAAATTATATTATTCTTTACGAATTGAGATTATTCATATTGAGATTATTCTTCTCTGATATTAATTATTCTTTGCAACAAAAATACATAATTACTTTGGTTATACGTACATATATATGATGAATGGAATTTCAGGATTGGATTACTTGCATAATGGCTGTAAGCCTGCAATCGTGCACAGAGACCTTAAGGCCTCCAACATTTTGCTGGACGATAATATGGAAGCTAAGATTGCAGATTTTGGATTGTCTAGAGCTTTTGCAAATGATATTGATAGTCATGTCTCAACTCGTCCAGCTGGGACATTTGGTTACCTTGATCCTGAGTGAGTATTTTTTATTTATAGAATATAATATTTTCTTATCAGTACATTGGTATAGTGTGTTCCATGCAGTTGATTCCATGCATATAGTGTAATAAGACTTCTTATTGTTATGTATGCTTTCTCATCAATTAAGAATCCCATCAAATTAATTTAAGACTGCAAATAAGAAACAATCCATTACAAATAGAATTGCAAACGAATACTAATTTAAATTGTACAAATTAATCTCATTTCAATACTTCAATTATTAGTTTTTCTTTTATTTTTAATAGTATGAATTATATATAGACCACGGTCACAAGATAAAGTTTTATTTAGGAAGAACTCTAATTATAGGGAAGAAAATTCTCTCATTGGAATTCGTTTTGAATTTTTCTAACTCAATAAATGGATGTATGGTTGAATACAAAAATATTAATGAAGAGATGCATTTTGAGATCTAGTTAACAATTGTTTTTCCTTTAACAGATTTCAAAGTTCCGGAAACCTGACGAAAGGGAGCGATATTTATAGTTTTGGAGTAATTCTGCTAGAACTAGTGACCGGAAAGCCAGCAGCAAAAAGACAACCAGACAATTCTTTAAGTATTTTACTTCACTGGGTTTTACCAAAACTTCAAAGCAAGGATATACAATCCATTGTTGATCCAAGGTTAAAAGGACAATACAATGTTGATTCTGCTTGGAAATTTCTGGAGATAGCCATGTCATGCACCGCACCACTTGCAATTCAGAGGCCTGATATAAGTCAAGTGGTAGTTGAACTAAGGGAATGTTTGGCAATGGAGACAAGAATGGAAGGGACCACTCACAAAACCAATTCAAGCAGTTCCTTGGATATGAGTAATTCGCAATTTGATTCCACCTTTAGTGCTCCATCTGCTAGATAGATACTTGTTTACATTTCGATTTTGATCTCTCCAAAATGATCTCATATCAGTTTGAGTAAACTATTTCTTCTGCATATATGTGTGTTTGTATGTACAAAGAAAGCCATTGAATGCGCCGGAGAAAATGATGAATCTAGTAGTGTGGAGTCACATTAAAAAGGGCAAAGAAAAACTAAAAAGAATGCACAACAAAATTATTGAATGGGGGAATTTTTGGTTTTTTATAGAGTACAATAACATCGTGCTATCTATATAGTCAATTTAGTAGGATAAAATTTGTTATTGTTGTTATTATAAATATGTGTTTGTATGTTGACCAATATATGGTTGTTGCTAATTTGCAAGATTTGATAGGAGTCTATTCTGAGAACTTTTGCCATTAATTAAGTTGAGAACCAAGTAAGAACATTTGTAATGTTACGTTTCTAGTACTAATGATTACTTCCTAGCAAGCCGTACAAGTGTACAAGGCAGACATCCGTAACGTTGTTATGAATGTATAAACTTAGTGAGCAACTTCCACAATGGAGACTGAGAGTGATGGCGGAGAAGCAGGGAGGACTGAGAACGATATGGGTTCGGAGGAGGCGGAGATGGCGACTAGGTACAAGAAGAAGGTAAAAACGAAGGCTAATAGTGATAAGATTGAGCCGGAGAAGGAAGAAACAAGCCCGCAGGAATTCTCTTTTGAAGATAAACTTCTGGGAGGGAACATTGTGAAAGTATCAAAGGATAGCAAAGGAAGAGGTATCTTGGACGAGGCACGGTCAGAGTACTTGTCAAGTTTGCAGGATCTTTTCGTTAAAAATGTTGACGAGGATACTAACCAGAACAATAGTGAGTCGCCAGAGGATGAGGATGAGGACTGCCCTACACTAAGGGTCCCGCGAGAAGAGTATGAATTTTGGTGTGCCCCTTGGAGGAAGTCTCTTATTGTTAAACTGCTGGGGAAGACACTTGATGTGGGACGAAGAGGAGCAATTTGGAACATTTGTGGAAGACGAAGACGACCTTTACTACACGGGATTTGGACAAGGTTTTCTGTGATTTCATTTGAAGACAAGGAAGATATCAATCAGATATATCAGGATGGCCCCTGGATGATCACTGATAGATAGTCATTCAACGTTGAGGCCGAACTTTGAACCTTGGGAAACACAGGTTCAGAAGAAGATTGCTGTCTGGGTACGGATTCCATTACTTCCATTGGAGTTTTTTTAACGTCGCTAGTTTAAAAAGAATTGGATCTCTCGTCAACAAGACCCTTAAGATAGACATGATAACTTATACAACATAAAGAGGGAGATTTGCTCGTATATGCGCGCGATAAACATTTTTGGTCGGCGGCGATGCTTAGAATATGAGGGCCTACATATGATTTGCTTTTGTTGTGGTAAATATGGTCACAACCAAGATGTCTGCCCATATAAGTTTGTTTAAAGAGAGACAAAAGCAGATAGTGGATCTAGCAAAGACAATCAGGACCCGAGTATTCCTGTTACCAAAGAATCGACACACAGCAATGTCGAGGCTACTAGTCAACAAGTTAGGTGGAGCGTCTAAACCTTTAACAAAATAATACATGTGTTCTCAAAAACTTTATTTCATTAAAAGAAGATATATCCACAAAAGCTGCACGGATGCACATGGAGGCTTTTCACTGCTCAGCTTGATGATTATGGTCGACAGCACTATCTGAATCCAAATAATCTACTCGTGAATAACGTCCCAAAAATATGATTTTAAATGCGGAAATAATGATTTAGACATGTTTAAATGTAAATCATAACATTTTGTAATTCAATGCAATTGTTTCGGTAAACACTTCATTTCATGAAAGTAAACACTTTATTTCATGAAAAACCTTTTAAAACAGTCATTTCAAATAAATCATTTCAAATCAATTACTTTTCCGTAGGACGTCAACAGAACAGAATAGGCATGGACTCACAATCCACGAGGGTAAGTAACATATCAGGCGTGGCTCGATGCCACGAAAATAGGCATGGACACACAGTCCACGAGAGTAAATAACCAGGCATATACGAGACCCACGAAAGCAAGCATGAGAATAAATCCCACGAATAACAGGAGCGAGTACGAGACCCACGAATATCCATCGAGCTCGGGTTTAACCATAATGCACCAAGGACTAACAGTACTGCTGGTAGTAACTAGCGTTCTGTATTCCGTCCTCTAAAACCTTTCAAACATGCATGGGGCCATTTAGCATTCAATAATCATAACATTTTCAATGCAACAATTTCAATTAAAATCATTCATAATCATAAAACCTCCCCAGCATGAACATTTACAATAAATCATTCAAAATATTTTGTCAATGCATATGAATAATGAAATTTGAATAAATCATCTCATGAATTCACAATTCAATTTTCATAAAACGTGCTAAAATTCACATTTAACTGAAATGTCAAATAATTAAATATGTTTCAAAATATCATGGTTAGGGAACGTTATTCACTCACCTGATATACTCCAAATTAACTTACTATTGCTCTTCGCTTCAGAAATATTCTCTCTTGAATTACCTAAGTCCCCAAGATAAAATATTTCATCAGAAATTATTATCCACCTCTCTATACCAAACACTATTATTTGCCACAACCGCAACAAATCCATTAACATATAAATATCCCAACCTATCCTTTTATCATTATTTTATCACCTACAATAATTACTCAACGCATAGGAAACTTCAAACAGTAACTAGCTCCTTTTCTTTTTCCTCATTCTCTAATTCCAGTTTTAAAAATATCACTTTATCAACATACTAAGTCTTGACTCTTCTTTTTGATCCCTTATGTTCCTTAAGAACTTTAGAACTATTGAAACAATAAAGCTTTTCTTAGATTTTCAGATTCAACACCTTGGTCAACAACCCAAATTCAAGGGAAAAGAAATATCGTAAACAACATAACCCAATAGCTTAAAACACCTACTAACAATTTGGCCAACACCTGTAGTTCACTTCTCCAACTATCCAGATTGGATTCTAACATTTTCATTATCATTTTGGAGTTCCACACATATTTTTCGCCTAATCCTTAACAATTATAAAATACTAAAGGGCATTAGACAACAACAGCAACAATATTCCCTTTTTATTCTGGAAACCATAACTTTGAAACCTCAAAACATTATCTAGTGGCTTACAACTTCCATTGAACTTCAACCATTCGAGCCTAATTAGCTACCAATATTTATTCCATAAATCCAAAGCTACAAACCAATCACAAGCTCCAAATAATCCTTACTTAAAATGACTTTCCAGATTCGAAATGCTCTCCCAATGAAAATAATCCATTCACATGTACTAAACCACTCCTATCCATGTCATTTTCCACAGAACCCAAAAATCATATAATCCAAACACTATCTACGTTCCACACGGCTTTCAAATCATATTCACTAACCAGACCTTAATCCTCCAAGCACTATTTAAATAAGCTTCCTTCTTCAAGAATTGCATCAAACACATTATATTCATTCCAAAGGCTAACACAATATAAATAACTAATTCCTTAAATTTTCCATTCAAAACCTTGTCTTCTACTTTAGCAACCACAGAATGCATATGTATCTAAAATCACCTTATAAACCTAAAAAAAATCCTAACAACAGCACTCAAACTCGATTTACCCAAAATAAGATACCCAACACAGCAACCCAAATTTCATGGAATCAGAAAATGTAAAGCTTAAACAATAAGATTTCCTGCTCCCTGACTCGCCACCCGACACAAAACAACAAGTTCACACATATATACATATAGCATCACACAAACACAGCAGAGTCCACGCCTCCCCTCATCCCCTGTTTTCTGCCTCAATTTCCTTTCTGCCCATAGCACGACTATACATATACACACGCCTCAACATTCCCAGAAACAGAAACAGAGCACAAGCACAACATTTCATATCCTCATATCCACACAGACACGGCACATTGAGGAGGATAGAAAAAGTGTGAACTTACCACTCGACTCCCGACGGAATTCACGACAACTGAACTACGGAACCAAGCAGAAGAATGACAGAGTCAAGCTTCACAATTTTCTTCTCTCTGTCACTCACGGCAATTTCCTGAAACAGAGAGGCGATGGCGACACAGCACAGAACAGAGTGAGCTCTGTTGCTGACGGCAGTCACCCAACAGGAAGAAAGGAGAAATTGAAATGGGATGTGGTTAAAGAAACTTACCAATATCACCCACAAACCCACTGAACAGATCACGACGCCAGCAGGACGGAGATGGAATTTCAAGACTTGCTACAGTAACAGAGAATGGCGACAGACCACTGCTACCCCGACCACGGCGATGATTGCTAGCATGGACAACAGGAAAAGGGAATGAACTCACAGTGACCACCCACAGAACTCGCGAGCTTCCCCTGAAATTCCTTCCTGCTCTCACTCTCGCTGCAACTCACTGGCGACGAAAATTGAAATGGGAAAGGAGAACTCCAGACTTAAAGGCGACGGCAGCAGACCTACCGTGCCGTGTACTCCATTCCCGTGCCGTTCGCTGGCCCCAACTCTTCCCCCACCCACCGCCTGCGTCGCTCTCTGCCATGGTCGCTGTGCTCAGAATGAAGAATGGGGGAGGGAGTCGGGATTAGGTAAAAGGATAGAGGGGCAATTTCACCCCCTAAAAACGCAAAAAAAAAACCCTTCCACTGCAGTCGCTGGAGCTCGAACAGGGGACTTTGGGCTTAACGTCACTGCTTCCAACCACTCAGCTAACCCCAACTCTTGTGAAATTCCTACATAAAATAATATTTATACTAAAATTATATCATCTAATTACGACTTTCGCCGGGTCATTACAGTTTCATGTTTTGATCAAATCCCTGCTATTAAACTTAACTATTTTTGCCATGTGATAATTTTTATATTTTTTATTATATATCATGTAATTTAAAAAATAAATCTGTGACAATTTACATGTAGTTTTAAGTGTCAAGTGTTATAAATATTTTATTTTAAGTATTTAAAAAACTTAAAATTATATGTAAAGTGTTAAATATTATTTTTTAAATAACATAATATATAATAAACAAATATAAAAATTATGACATTACAAAAATCGTTAACTTTAACAGTAATTTTAACAGTAAAATTTTGATAATCAAAATATGAAATATTAGATTCTTAATTTAAATTTTTAAAAATAATGGAGGTAATGCGTGACTGACCCAAAGTTTAGGAAGTTTTGTGTATTTTAACATTTAATTTCTTGAAAAGGTGAAATAGCGATGAATACACCTTAAATGTGACACTAGAGCAAACTGAGTTTTATGTCATGTAATTTGCCTTTTGCCTTTGTAATTTACGATATTGTTACCATCTAGCTTCTTTTTCCTTTTGTAGCACACCAAAAATTCAAGGCTTGCCCATTTCACTTTCATTGAATAATACTCCATCGGGACCTAAATATAAGAATTAGATAGAGAGTTTATTTTAGTTATAAATATAAGATTTAAATCTACTTTATTTTTTAAAATTATAATTTTGCTCCTAAATTATTCCTGATTGCACATATTAAGAAAATTTCTATTAATAGGTAGTTTAAATGCAAATGATTAAATATAGTATTTTAGGGGAATAACACAAAATTATTATAAATAATTAATTTTTTAATCTACCCAAATTAATTAAGTAGATCTTATATTAAGAATATAGGGTAATATATAATTGGGAAACTACAAATATCGACGATAGTCACAAGGCTTATTCCAGTCACAAATACAAGGGTTTTTCATTTTCGTTGACCTAGTCAAATCATGCATGCATAGCATAGTTGAAAACCTTGCTCTAATAATAATAATAATAGTAATAAAAGCTTATAGTATTCTATATATATGTACAGCCACTCAAACAATAGTTTTCTTTTGTTAAAAATATTTTATAATAATCTAAAAGATTCTATTTATATTTTATTTGTTTCATGAAAAGAACAGAGGTATTTGATATAAATAAACATTAGCTTGTAAGTTGTAAGTTCCATATTATGAATGAAATAGATTTGGGAAAACAATCCGAGTACATTATTTGGAATACGGAATAATTTTCAATGATCACACGTCACACAAATTGGTGAATAAGGTTGATATATTTTCAATAGAAATTATTTGCAGATTATATATAGATATGAAAACTACATATATTAATTATGAAGGACCCTTATGCCAATGGGGGAAATGAGCGTGTCTCCATTACGGGCCTTCTTTATTATCCCTCCATTTAGTTAAAACGACTTTTCTGTGTTAAATAAAAGTCTGATGTTACATATCAAAAAATAAAATACAACAACAACAACAATAAAATCTTATCCCATTAAATAGGATCGGCTACATGGATCATACGATGCCATTGTGCTCTATCAAAAACTGAATCCTTGGTTAAGTTATTGACCAGGAGATCCAGCTCAATGATCTCGTTGAGCGTTCTCTTTGGCCTTCCTCTATTCCTTTTAACCGGGCTCGATACGATTTGATCCACCCTCCTCACTGGCGCATCCCTTGGCCTTCTTTGTACGTGTCCAAACCACCTAAGACGGTTCTCTACCATTTTCACCTCAATAGATGCCACTCCAACTCTTCCCCGAATTTGTTCATTACGAATCTTATCTTTTCTTGTATGCCTACACATCCATCTCAACATCCTCATCTCAGCTACCCCAACTTTATACTCTTGCTGTCCTTTTAAAGCCCAACATTCACTTCCATAAAATATTGCTGGTCTTATAGCAGTGCGATAAAACTTTCCTTTTAATTTATCTGGTACTTTCCGATCACATATAACCCCAGTAGCCTTTCTCCATTTAAACCACCCAACTTGAATTCTATGATTAACATCCTCCAAAATTTCACCATCCTTTTGTATAATTGATCCCAAATATTTGAACTTATATATTTGTGGAATAACTTGATCTCCCAATTTGACCTCCACGTTATTTCTAACTTGCCTCTTATCAAA
Organism: Leucaena leucocephala; assembly: GCA_037074615.1. NCBI lineage: Eukaryota > Viridiplantae > Streptophyta > Magnoliopsida > Fabales > Fabaceae > Leucaena > Leucaena leucocephala. Next base: position 16,078,334 of record CM073555.1, on the reverse strand, counting down.
ATTACAATGCATATATTCAGTCTTACTTCTACTCAAATGAAAATCCTTCGACTCTAAAGTACTTCTCCATAACTCAAGTTTAAAATTAATCTCTTCTCTTGACTCTGCCACAAGAACTATATCGTCTGCAAAAAGCATGCACTTAGGGATTTCTTCTTGAATAGGCTTGGTTAGAACATCCACTACTATATTAAATAAATAAGGACTCAAGGATGATCCCTGATGAAGACCAATCCTTATGGGAAAATCCTTTGTTTCGCCCCCAGACGTTCTTACAGTAGTTGTTACCCCCTCATACATATCTTTTATTGCCTTGATATATGCCATGCGCACACCTTTCTTTTTCAAAGCTTTCCAAAGTACCTCCCTTGGTACTCGATCATACGCTTTTTCTAAGTCAATGAAGACCATATGCAAGTCTCTTCTTTTGGTTCCGGTACCTTTCCATTAACCCCCTTAATAAATGAATCGCCTCTATTGTAGACCTACCCGGCATAAAACCACACTGATTCTCAGAAATATCAGTCTCTAATCTCAACCTGTGTTCAATTACCTTTTCCCACAACTTCATAGTGTGACTCATAAGTTTTATCCCTTTATAAGTTACACAATTTTGAATATCCCCTTTATTTTTGTAAATAGGAACTAAAGTACTTTTCCTCCAGTTATCAAGCATTTTCTTAGAATTTAAGATCACATTAAATAGTTTAGCAAGCCACATCACCCCTACTTCGCCTAAACACTTCCAAACTTCAATAGGAATACCGTCAGGTCCAACAGCTTTACTATTTTCCATTTTCTTAAGCGCCTCTTTAACCTCGTCAACACGGATCCTACGGTAAAATGTTAAATTTGGTTCAATTTCTCGTGTTAAATCCCCGAGCTCATAACTCGACCCTCCTCCCTCGTCATTAAACAATTTGTAAAAATAGGTCTCCCACCGTTCTTTAATATCACCATCTGTAACTAAAACCTTGCCCTCTTCATCCTTAATACATCGTACTTGATCCAAATCTCTCGATTCTCTTTCCCTATCTCTTGCAATCTTATAATTCTTTCGTTCTCCCGACTTTGTCCCTAACTCCTTATAAAATTCCTCAAAAGCTTTAAAATGAGCTGCACTTACCGCCTTCTTAGTTTCCTTCTTAGCTAAACGATACTTTTCCCAATTTTCAGTATTATTACATAAGTTTATAGCTTTGAAACAATCTCTCTTGTTCTTAACTTTCTCTTGTACGTCCTCATTCCACCACCAAATCTCCTTATCTCGTCGACCAAAACCTTTAGATTCTCCCAAAATTACTTTAGTAACCATTTGGACCTTCTCAGCCATTTCCTTCCACATGATATTAGCATTTTCCCGCGCCTCCCAAACCCTTTCATTTAACATAGTTCTTTTAAAAGTTTCCCTCTTCTCCCCCTTTAACTGCCACCACTTGACTCTTGTGTTTAAAACATGTTGACGTTTTTCCTTCCTACACTTAATACGCACGTCAAGGACCATTAACCTATGCTGGGTTGTCACCCCGTCCCCTGGAATCACTTTACAATTTGTACAAAGTCTTCTGTCATGACTCCTTACCAAAAAGAAATCAATTTGTGACCTGTGGACCTCACTCTTGTATGTGACCAAGTGCTCCTCCCGCTTCTTAAAACACGTGTTGACAATCTTAAGATTGTAAGTTAAGGAAAACTCAAGAATAGATTGTCCTTCATTATTAACCTCTCCAAAACCAAAACCACCATGAGCCCCTGCATATTGCCCTGCCTCCTTACCAACATGACCATTAAGGTCTCCACCAATAAAAATCTTCTCAGTAAGTGGTATGCTCTGAATCAACCCCTCCAAATCTTCCCAAAACTTTTCCTTAAGGTGTGCTTTTGTTCCCACTTGAGGTGCATAAGCACTAATAACGTTGATTGTATCCCTTCCAATAATTATTTTTAAAGATATAATTCTGTCATCAATCCCTTTCACATCCACCATATTCGTCTTCCACTCTTTATCCACAATGATACCAACACCATTCCTCGTACCTGTTTTACCTGTGTACCAAAATTTAAACTCATTGATTTCCCGAGATTTTTCTCCAACCCATTTAGTTTCCTGAAGGCACAAGATATTAATCTTTCGCTTTACTATTTGGCCCACCACCTCCCACGCTTTTCCAGTCATAGTCCCAATATTCCAAGTGCCAAATCTAATCTTTCTCTCCTGAACTAGCTTCTTTAGTCGCCTCCGTCTGTAAGAGAGCGGTAGCCCTTGCTCATTTAACACTACATCCGGGTGATGATGCAGCGGCCCTTGCTCACTTCTCACTGTACTCGAGCCATACAGCGTGTTACTTACGGGCAACGACCTAATATTAGCGCAATATCTTCGTATGTCCATGTTCATAAGATTCGACAAGTTTTTACGTTGGCTGTCGGGGCCTAACACAACCCTTCTCCTTTACCCGAGTTTGAGACCGGCTACATGCATGGGCGTAGTTACATATTACAAATTATACATATCAAAAAATAAAATAATATAAATTATTCTTATCATTCGAATTTTCTCAATATGTAACATCATATTTCTCAACAAGTCATTACGCCCGTAAAGTTTACGAAGCAATTATTGCCATGAAGATTGTCAAAAAATCATGATGAAGAAAGAGATATAGAGAGATGAGAAGAATTGTGTTAAAATTTATTGCATTTAATTAGTCAGGGGAATTTATTGCAGTAGTTGATCAAAATGACAGCATGGTCAGGGGAATTTATTGCACTTAGTTAGTCAGGGGAATTTATTGCAGTAGTTGATCAAAATGACAGCATGCACACACAACCACATCATTCACACAAATAAATTCGAAATTGATGAAATATCCATAAGTCAAGTCAATAAAAAAGGGAAAAGTAAGGAACACACAAAAAATAGTTTAGTTTATTTATATAATATCTATAATTATTTTTGTTATTACTATTAGACTTGTTCTTGATCAGGACCTGTTCCGATTAACACGTTTTTCAACTTTACAAATTAAGACATAGTACAATTAGTATTTATTTAAATTTTTTAAATATTTAGTTAGATGTTTGATCCCTAAAAATATATATGAAAAAGATTATATAGTCAGTACTAAAACTTTTTTGGGAAGTCTATGGTGTGAGAGGATTAATCACTATTTTTAGCAGTAATAACAATTAACTAAAAAATGACCATACAATCTACACGAGTAACCAATATTTTCACAAAAACTCAGTGGTTTAGCTACAAGTTTAATAATGAACTATAACAAAATCCCACCTTTTGTGAAAATCTAGCGGGGGGAAATCTCCACCTGGACCAATCTTTGCCAAAAGTTCACCATCTGTCAGCGTCAGAGTCCAGCGACCATTGTTGGAGCTCCAGCAATCAATGGCGAAGCTCTGGCAGTGGAGATCCCGTCGCCATAAGTGGTGGCAGCGCGAAGGTGAGAGTGTTTTGACCTGATGGGCGGTAAGGTCACCAAATTCTGAAATTTCATTTTGGTCCTAGGGACTTTTGGGTCATTTATGCATTTCAGGGCACTGATTTGAGTGTTGTATATTTGAGGGGTATTTACTTGTCTTTTTACCTAGGGAGAATGACAGTCAAGTAAGAAAAAAATTAATAAATGACATTTAAGTTCTACAAAAATTCCTGAAAAATGAGTTATAATTAGATAGCTGCAAACATGGATCCTAGCTGGGAACTTAAAGTTATATTTGAAACTTAAATGTTTTATATGCAATTAAAATTGAGAAAATAACAAAAAAAAAACTATGAAAAATAATAAATATTAAAGTATAACTTTGTGTTAATAATTCCATATCCATTGTTAGTAATATTTAATATATTCTTAGTAAGAGTCATACTTTAGAATTTATAATTTTACAGAATCTTTTGTTGTCATTTTCCCATTAAAATTTCTGTATTTTCTAGTATTATTTAAATCAATATTTGGAACTAATTTTTTAGAACAATTTATTAAGAACACTAACTGTCATTAATTCAGTCATTTTGGACCATACTGTCATTCTCCCTAATTATTCATCATTATAATTTTGTATCATTAGCTATTACTATTTTTCTAAACTCTTTTGAAAGTCAAAAAAGTAATCAATTAGCACAAGGCAATTCGAAATAGCAGGGCGTGAACACTAGTTGCTGCCTATATAAACATCCCCCACTTTACTACAATACTCAAACTTCGCTGCTCATCTTGGCTTGAATTTCAGCTCTCAAGCTTCAGGAGGTGAGTTCATGATCTCTATTGTTTTTCTTACTTCTATACTTAAACTTTTTTTTTTTCTATTATAACATAACATAAAGAGGAAGCGCCTTTATAGAATTCAAGAATGGAGAAGGCTCCACAATGGATTCTTTGGTTCTTGTTGATCCAACTTTTCCTGCTTGGCAACGCGTTGCTAAATGGAATGAAACTCACAACCAGCAACGCGCACGATGGTAGAGTTCCCAATGTTTCTACATGATCCTCTATATATATAAACTAAAATTAGGGCTTGTCTTCGTCCATAACCTTATGTTTCTTGCTTCGATATTTAAATAACCAGCCATATTTTGTTGGATTTGGGGTGTCTTGATGCCCCTCATTTTTTAAAAAATAGTGCTGTTTTCAATTTTTAAGAGTATTAAATCTTTAAAAGATTATAAAAAATTGAAAACAACCCCATTTTTTTACTTATAAGATATCAAAATTTCAGTTATTTTATGTAGATTCTAATCATGAAAAACAAAAAAAAACATTTGGGAAGCATCCAAAAATGAGGGGCAGCAGACAAGGCACAGCTGACACCCCTAGTCCCTATTTTGTTATAGTTTTAATACATCTGTATCAGTTTTTGCATACACAGATTTCATAAGCATTGACTGTGGAGAAAGCACAGCATACACTGACGGACAAACTACAATCTCGTATCAGACAGACATAGGTTTCGTAGAAACAGGAGAAAATCATAGGGTAGCAGATGAAGAAGAAATTCACATAGATGGTCCTCTTTTTGGAAGACAACTGAAGACGCTGAGAAGTTTCCCAGAAGGGAAAAGGAACTGCTACACCCTGAAACCAAAACTGGGCAAAAACAACAAGTACCTCATCAGAGCTTTCTTCGCATATGGAAATTATGATGACAAAAATCAAACATCAAATTTTCACTTGTACCTCAATGTCGATTTTTGGATAGCTGTGAATTTGGAATATTCTGATCGTTATCAAGTTGCAGAGATTATCCATACTCCCACAACCGACACCATACACGTTTGCCTCGTCAGAACAGGCAAAACAATACCTTTCATTTCTACACTGGAACTAAGACCTCTTACCAATTCTATTTATCTAACTCCTCCTCCTCCTCCCCAATCACTATTAGTCCTTGATAGTAGAGTCGATGTTGGCTCCATTGAGTTCACTTCAGGCAAATTTACAAGGTGAATCTAATCTTATATTTGTTGCATGTTTTAATTCATGTTATTCACGCTTTCCTTTATAGGTGCAAGAAATTAAAAAATTATTTATCTAACACTGAAAGTACATAGGTTTAAGGAAGACATCTATGATCGTCTGTGGCGCGTGGACAATATTTTTAAAGATGAAGGTTGGCAAATGTTCAATAGGTCGGAAGATAATGTTGATGTTGGAAGCACAAACGATTCTTATGAATTACCGACAGAAGTGCTTATGTCTGCAATCAAATCATTGAATCGCTCCTTTGATTTATACCTTAACTATGATGAAATCTGGCGGACACGTACTGAACGTTCTTTCAGATATTATGTCTACTTTCACTTTGTTGAAATTGAGAAGCTTCCCGCTGGACAAAAGAGAGTAATTGATATTACTGTTAATGATAAAAAAATTCACCCCGCAGAGCCCATAACTCTTGAATACTTAAAGCCGGTGACAGTTACCAGTGTTACAGATGAAGATGGTCTTTATTTCAACATAAGTGCAGCATCAGAATCTGATGCTCCCCCAATCCTTAATGCCATTGAAACTTATAAATTCATATCACCACTAACATCTCCAACTAACCAAACAGATGGTATATATTGCTTCTCTATATTCCTTAATCAACTATTTCCTATTGCTCTCTCTGTTGACTTTGACTTCTGAGACCCTATTTATTATTGTTAACAATAGTGGATGCCATTCTGGCCATGAAAAACATATATGCAATCTACAGAGTAGAGTGGCAAGGTGACCCATGTCTTCCGGAGGAATTAGCATGGGAGAGACTTGGTTGCAGATATGGCATTAATAACTCTAATGCAAGGATTATCTCACTGTAAGTATTTTACTTATTGAATTGAAGTAAACTCTCCTCAATGAAGTTTGAACTAGGCGATTAGTTCCACTGATCACTCCAAAACGTTGGAATGCTTGATACTTCAATGTAAAATTGATTCTTTGCTACATAAAAAGCCATACTTGAAGCTTCATAAACTTGTCGGTTGAAAGTGTCGAAGAGGTTGAGCAAGGGCTTATTTAGCGATTATTAAAGTGTCAAATAAGTATGGGTAAATATTTGAGGGTTATTTACAATAACCGTCAAATAGTTGTATTTTTTAAAATTTTCAGAAATTTATAACTATTTGACATTTTTTAAAACAATGGTCAAATATTTAAAGGTAATATTTTACGATTGGTTATAAATAACCACAAAAAAGGGATAATATTTGTTAGTTGTTTACAAATTATCATAAAGTAATCTCATTTAAATGGCCTGAGCCATCACACCTTTTCATTTTTCGCTTTTAACAAGATATATTTGTGCAAGATATTTTCTCGTGGTATTTGTTAAAGGCCCATTTTCCCTACAATAACTTCTAACTGTCTTGGAAAACTAAAATATCCTCCTAGTCATGTATTACAATTATATATGTTCTTAATTTTGGATTTTGGAAAGTTTTGATTGAATGTGTGTGTGTATATATATATATGTGTGTAGATTTTAGATATTGTAATATTAACTTTCTGCCTTGCCATGTTCAAATGTTACCAGTTATTATATATAGCTTAATACACAAACATTTATCATTTATTTAGAAAAAACCGTCAAATATATTACTCCTTATTTGACGATTAAAAACAGTCAAGTAACTCCAAAAATAATCATTAAATATGACTTTTTTGTAATAGTGATTTGGGTTATTTTGATGTTAATTCAAATGTATCAAACATTAATTAAACTATATATTACACAAAACTTTACAATCTCCTGCCTTGGTATCTATTAATCATTATCACAAGCAGAAACTTGAGCGCTAGCAAGTTAAGAGGACAAATAGCTGCTTCATTTTCACAACTTACAGAGTTAGAGTCCTTGTAAGTATATATATATATGTATATAATGATTTAATTAGGAAAAAATATCTTAACTATAAGAATTTTGTCATGTAAAATATTGCTTTGTTTTAGGGATTTATCAAGCAATGACTTGTCAGGAACCATACCAGAATTTCTGGCTAAATTGCCGAAGTTGAGAATTCTGTAAGTTTTACAAAATATACATGCATTAATATTCTTTTCTTATGCATGATATATACCATTTTGGTCATATATATATAAATTATTTATAGAAAAAATTTAATCTTAAATATAAGTCACTTTTAAAATAATTAATAATATTTTTTTAATTTTATTCCTATTAAATATAAGTCCCTTGCTAAAGTAATTAATGACCTTTTTTTATTATTTTTTTGAATAAAAACAAATAATGTGAAAAATTTTATCAAGTTAATATATTTTTTTAATATGTAAAATAAAATACAAATAATTTATATATAGTGCATGTTTGGTAATCACTGAAACCGTAGTTTTAAAAGGGTTTTTAGCCTAAATTTTAGTTTGAAAAAATTTTAAAATAAGCAGTCATATTTATCCAAAAGGGCTTTTGGACTAAACTATGGTTTAAAACTAAGGTTATAGATAAACTCTGCTGAGACTAGCTTATGAAACAGTAAAAGAGATTATGGACTATCTAATTACTATTTTATCTTTATTTTTTCTTACACTATCTCTCATCTCCATTCTTTTTCCTCTCTCTCTTGCACCTTCTCTCCTCTCTCATTTCTCTTCTCTCTTCTTCACTCTCTTTCCTTTCTCTTATTTTTAATAAAATCATACACTTTCTGAAAATTTTTTAATTATAAAAATAATTCTGATAATAATTATCTAAACATTTATATATCCAATATTATTTTTTTTATAAATTATCTAAAAAAAATTCAAACTCTTATTCAAATATGTCAACAAGTACAATGTTATACAACGAGGACCACATGATAATTGAATGCATTTCCCAATGTTTTGCAGTAATTTGAGTGGCAACAAGCTTACAGGTTCAATTCCCAAGGCTCTTAAAGAAAAGTCAGATTTGGACATGAGGTTTCTCATCTTAGTATCTGTCCTAGTGTCACAGCTATGACTGCCTTATTTTTTCTTGAATTAAACTAAAATCAGTACTTCACGAATATTATTTTAATGTTCTTACGAACTGTATACTTTTCATTTGCTCTTGCTTTTTTCTTGAGGCTATATATTAATGGAAAAGATCTATAATTATTAGACAAAACTCAATAAAGTTAGCGAACCAAATATAATTTGTAATTCTAACTCTGCCTGTTTGACTTACCTTTCAGTTATAATGATAATCCTAGTCTTTGTACGATGGATCCATGCAAAAAGAATAAGTTCCTTATTCCTCTTATAGGATCTGTTTCAGCTTTGATGGTTGTAATCTTGATTATTTCTCTAGGACTTTGCATATGCAAAATGAAAAAGCTGAAAGGTACGCAAAAGATATTACTTATTTCAGTTGTTCGCATTATTATGTGTGTTAATATAACTTGTTTAACATCTAATTTTATTCTAAAAATTTTCACGAAAGAGTCATGGGTATTTAAAAATTTTTGTTAGATCAATTTCACTTAGAAGTGTTAAGAAAGGATCAAAGTATTACTAATAATTAAAAAAACTCATGTTGTCTATTAAAAAATTAATATTAATTATTAATATTTATAATAGTTAAGGTGATATTATTTCTCTTTCATCACAATTGCATTCGAACTCAAAATAATTTTATATATGAAAAGTAGTTATTATGTCACTAGATAAAATATTATAAAATAAAATTACTCCTAAATTTTAATAATAAAAATATAATTGGTAAGAGAAAGAATCATTCTGTTTGGAGGTAATAATCAAACAAGCTCTAATCCATTGGAAACATTCTGTGCTAAAAAAGGAACTGGTTGTAAAATAATTATCTTAGCTCTGACAACCCATATTAATATTTGCAGCTTCTACAAAGCAACAATCATCAGAACTAAGAAATCGTGCCTTTTCCTACTCCGATGTCCTTGAGATCACTAATAACTTACAAAATTTGATTGGAGAAGGTGGATTTGGAAAAGTTTACTTAGGCATCCTTAAGAATTGCACTCAAGTTGCAGTAAAGTTACTTTCTGAATCATCAATGCAAGGTCATAGAGAATTTCGATCAGAGGTAAAATCCACTATGTGTATATATATATTAGTTCCCTAATTATCATATAAATAATAAAGTTAAATTTCAATTTCAGGTAGAACTTTTGATGATTATTCATCATAGACACTTAGTTTCTCTGATTGGATATTGCGAAGAAAGAGACGTCAGGGCATTAATATATGAATATATGGCTAATGGGAACCTCCATTATCTTTTATCAGGTATAAAATTTTTCTTCCTGATGCTTGATTATACATATCTTAATATTTAGCATTTCATCATAAATAATGTAATTTATAACAACTTTTTAAAGGCATATGTAAAAGAAAGCTGATCATACTGATTCTACAGGTAATAAAGGAGGTGAATTGAAATGGAAAGATAGGCTTCAAATTGCATTGGATGCAGCTAATGGTAAGAAATTTATATATATATATATTAACGTATTATGGGATTGTTTCAAGTTGTATAGAAAAAGTAACATGTAAGCATGTAAATAGTCATGAACAAAACCTTACAGGTAAATACATATTGTAACGACACAAAGTCAAGCAAGGAATTACATGTTGAAAGGCATATGGCATACATGGCAAATAGACATACAATCAACCAATCACAAGCTATAAAATAGTCAATAAGTTTCTCTACTTTTATCTTTCTTCTTTCCACTTGCATTTCCCTTTTGATGTCTTCTTGAAGGGTTTGGGCACAAGTCAAAATATATAAATTATATGTATAGAGGCAGATTAATACACGCACTTTAGCAATTTTTAATTTCATAATCAATCTTTCCTAAATCCCCTCAAGCTCTCACTTTAAATTCAACTGTTAAATTTGTTACTTTCTTTAGATTTCAAACTTGCTTATTGTCTTGAATTTGAATTAAGGCCTATATCTACACAATTCCTCCTTCCAAACGACAACCTCTAAAGTTTTTTCTTGAATTTGTTCAAGAAAATAGCTTTAAAGTTATCTATAGCTCTTTTCAAGAAGTACACTTCTCTATAAACTCTCTTATTTCCCAAAATAATCATCTATAATTTTCCTCAATTTTTTTGGGCCTTTGTACATTTTTAATAATTATTTTCTCCTTTTATATCATGAAAATGTTACCCTAAATAGGCTTTTTAACCAGATAAATTATTTTTAACGCATATTCACTTCAATTAATTTCTCTAATCCTCAAAAATACATTAGGAACCTATTTCCTATTTTTGTTTGGAATTTTCTTGAGTTTCCTCAAATTTTCTGGCATTTTTTTCATAATTATACTTTGGACCTATCATTTACTCTTATTTATGCCTTTTGGCCCTTGAACTTCTCATATTTTCAAATTTTGTCCTAACTTAACTTATTTATCTAATATTAAAGATTTGAGATGTTACAAATTCGGATTCATTATTCTCTAATATTAATTATTCTTGGCAACAAAAATACATAATTACTTTGGTTATACGTACATATATGATGAATGGAATCGTAGGATTGGATTATTTACATAATGGATGTAAGCCTGCAATCGTGCATAGAGACCTTAAGGCCTCCAATATTTTGCTGGACAATAATATGGAAGCTAAGATTGCTGACTTTGGATTGTCAAGAGCTTTTGCAAATGATATTGATAGTCATGTCTCAACTCGTCCTGCTGGAACATTTGGTTACCTTGATCCTGAGTAAGTATTTTTTATTCATAGAATATATATTTTCTTATCACCACATTGCCGTAGTATGATCCACGAAGTATTCGATTTTATTTAATGGAACAAGACTTCTTGATATGTATGCTTTCTCATCAATTAAGAAGTCTATCTAATTAGTTTAAGATTGCAAACAAGAAAATCAATCCATTACAAAGAGAATAAGTAAACACTAATTTAATTAAATTATACAAATTAATCTCATTTTAATGCATAATTTTAATTTTTTCTTTTATTTTTAAGAGTATGAATTATATATAGACGACGGTTACAAAATAAAGTTTTGTTTTGGAAGAACTCTACTAGGGAAGAAAACTCTCTCGTTGAAATTCGTTTGAATTTTTCTAACTCAATTTGGATGTATGAATGAATACACAAAAATATTAATGGAGAGATACATTTTGAGATCTAATTAACAATTTTTTTTTCTTTGAACAGATTTCAAAAATCTGGAAACCTTACAAAAGGGAGTGATGTTTATAGTTTTGGAATAATTCTACTAGAACTAGTGACCGGAAAACCAGCAGCCGAAAGGCAACCAAATAATACTTTCATTCTCCTCCTTGATTGGGTCAGCCCCAAACTTGTAAACAAGGATATCCAGTCCATCGTTGATCCAAGGTTAAAAGGACAATATTGTGTTGATTCTGCTGGGAAATTTCTTGAGATAGCCATGTCATGCACATCAACACTTGCAATTCAGAGGCCAGATATAAGTCAAGTGGCAGTTGAACTAAGGGAATGTTTGGCAATGGAGATAAGAATGGAAGGGACCAGTAACAACACTGCCAATTCAGGCAGTTCCTTGGATATGAGTACTTCGCAATTTGATTCAACCTTTACTGCTCCATCTGCTAGATAGATACTTGTTTACATTTCAAATTTAATCTCTCCAAAATGATCGCATATATGGTTGCAGCTAGTTTGCAAGATTTGATGGAGTGTATGATGAGAACTTTTGCCATTAGTTAAGTTGAGAACCTAGTAATTAAGGACATTTGTAATGTTACGTTTCTAGCAATAATGATTGCTTAATTCCCAGCAAGCCAAATCTACAAGGCAGACATTTGTAATGTTGTGAAAGTATAAATTCAGTATGAGTTTGTAAATTAACTCATTAAATGAATATTTTTAGTAACAAATAAAATAGCATCTAATACTCTAATGTTATTTCTCAATTGCATCTATCACCTTAATCTTATTTATCATGGATGCCACTTTGCTCTCTAGTATACAAACATATACACTAGTTAGGGAAAAAAAACTGTTTACAAACTGTTAAAGCATTGATCAACAAATTGATGCCTACAAAGAAAATCAAAAGTTTTAGGATCTGTTTGGTTCAATGGAAGGAAGGGGAAGGGAGAAAGGAAGAAAAGGATTTTAATGTTACCTTAGGGGAGACTTCAAGTTGCTATAGATGCAGCAAAAGCAAAAGGATAGAGACCTTGTGATCTTTTCTCTCCTTAACAATCTCATTTTACCACATACCTTACTTAATCTAATGATGTTGCATGATTGGAATATCTTCATAATGGTTGTAAGACTCCCATAATCAGAGACTTATAACCATCCAATATTTTGTTAAATCAGTAGATGGTTGATTTTGTATTATCTAGAGCACTTAAAAAGAAAAGAGATACTCATCTATCAACTCTAACCAGCTAGCACATCTGGTTATATTGATCCTGAGTAGGTATTGCATTTTATTAATGAACGAATACTTGTTACTCAATTTTAGAAAATAATATACCATAACGTTTCTGCGTGAAACTCAATTTAATAGAGTTGTTTAGCTATAAAATTTAGGAACAAACATAAGAATATTAATTCAAAGAAAATAAAGAACCATTATAAACAAATATATCAACAATAATTATTGGCTCTTGCTTTTCAGTTCGGAGAATAATCCTAATCTTTGCTTGAGGGATCCATGCAAAAAAAACACAAGCTCCTTATTCCAGCTATAGCATCTGTTTCAGCTTTGGCTGTTGCAATCTTGATTTCTCTTGGAATTTGGATCTTCAAAATGAAAAAAACTAACAGGTACGCACAAAATGCTACTTGTATGTATTATTATGTGCTAATCTAGCTTGTTTATTATTCAGATAAATAATTTTGCATATTAAAAATATTTATTTTATCGCTGAATATAAAATTATAAAATATAAGTACTCATAAATATTAATAATATAATTATAATAGTAAAGTAATATACAACACTCTCATGTTATTTCCTAATAGCATGCCACACCATAACTTGTGCATCTAGTCCTTTGATATTATTTTTTTTATTCATGCAACATGCCCGAATGATATTCTTCCATTACATCCGTTGTAAGGATTACAGTACTGGACTATTGGCTGCTCGGAAAATTACACTGTACTAAGGAAAGGTATAAGAATGACTAGCAAAAAACTATTTCAGGTACCTATACATATATGATAAAATGACAACCCTTATGTTGATTCGTGAATTGGCATGGCCTATTTTGCATACTATATTAGATTATGCATATTTATATGAAAGATGATTGTTACTATTGAGATTTTTTTAAATCCAAATCTACAAATCCTCCTATTCTTGTGGTGGCTTGTCAACTGGAAATTCACTATCATCTCGACCTTGTTCTTTATTTCTTATTTCTATATGTCGTTCTTGCTGGCCACAGGTTTCCCTTATCTGATTTCTCAGTTCTTATATCGTCTGTTGCTAGGATTACAACCTTTCTAAGATTTGATGTAGTGGGTCGATGGGGTTTAGTCTCACCAATCTAACTTCGTCTCCCACAATGTAATATTAGCATTGTCTTTTCTTTTCACTATTCAGAAAAGTTATAACAATCAATATCAATATTCACATAAAATCATCACGTATCTTAAACTCAAATTAACCAAAAACATGGCATAATAGCTTATTTATAACCAATCTTCTATAATTTAACTCAAGCAACACAAATTAAAAGTTATTCATACACTCAACTTAAATATCAATACATCATAAGTCTTACATATTACTGCAATTGGAAACTTAAACCCAAACTGACTACTAAGTTATAAATAGTATTATTTATTACAAATTGTCCCTGCATCACAAACTTCGTCAATTCGATAAGAAACTTGTCTAACTCCTGAGGGCCATGATCCATGACTAAAAACTTCTTGTGTGCCCAATATTGCTCTTGTGGGAAGAAATCAAGGATGGTTCAAATCCGGATAATATCTAGTTCCTCTCTTAAGTTTCCAGTTGTAGTAATATTTAAGACTTTAAACGTTGAGTGTATGGACAACTTATAATTTGTGTTACTTAAGTTAAATGGAAGATTAGTTGTGACTAAGCTATTATGATATGCTTTTGGTTAATTTAAGTTTAAGATACAAGATGATTTTATATGAATGTTAATATTGATTGCTATGATCTTTTCTCAATAGTGAAAAGAAAAGAAGATGACAATATTATGTGGTGGGAGATGAAGAAGTAAGACTGGTGAGACTAGGCCCCCTACCAGACACACTACATGAAATTTTAAAAGGGCTGAAGTCTCAGCAATAGACAATCCAAGAACTGAGAAATGAGATAAGAGAAACCCATGACCAGTAGGAACGGGATAGAGAAGCAAGTATATATATATAAGGAAAGGCTCACTTCTCCAATATTCCTTTTTCAATTTCTTGGTGGGCTTGAGCAAATGTCAAATCCTATAATATATAATATATATATACATGTAATACTTTTCCATTCATAATTTATAACTCAAACGACTTCCCCTCATAACCCAACTCTTTTCATCACTACCCTTATAAATGTAGTTGGTTACTAGATAAAGTTCTCTCATCTCTACTACATGCATGCATAAAGGCATACATACCTATATGTATGCATGTATATATATATATATATATATATTAGATCACACTTACAACTTTCTTTTATTGGGTTTCTCTTCATTCATTACATTGAATCCCATAATCTTGTAAACAACCCAAACAAGCAAACACAATACTAAAATTATCACTTTAGAGTTTCTACTTATGATTTAATCTTCTTAAATCATTGTACAACTCTTGAAAGTGTTATGTATAGCAAATCTTTAGGTGCTTTCCACCTTTCTCAAAACTGTGGCGTCAATTTAAATTTCAGCCATATAATCTTGAATAATGAGGAAATTACTATATAAAATACATTACTCCTTTTCTCCTTTAGGAGTACCAACATCATACTCTATATACTCTCCTGGTCCTTAATATAAAATATAATTGGGAGTTAATCTTGATTCTAATTATAAGATCTATTTCCTATATTTATCAATTTTTTCCTAAATTATCCGTATTAATACTCTCTTCATAATAATCAAGTAAAAGAAGGAGTGAGGAGTGAGGAGAGATGATTAGGATATTTTAGACAAAACACCACATCTTAATTAAATTAACTAACTTCCTTAATCTAATCAAATTGATTAAATATGTCACATATTAAAGACAGGAGAAGTAATATTTATATAATCTATCAATTTGAACACTTAAAATATATGTCTAGGATTTTCAACCTCTAAATTTTGAAAGCCACTTTCCCAAAATGAAAACTTAAAAATACAATACTCTACTTGTATCCCACTTTTACATCTCAAGCCAAGCTCGTATACATATATTTCTTACTAGTCGGATACATGTTACAACAGCATTACCTTTCTTGAACTTAAATTTCAACATTCAGTTAAAAGCCACCAAACATTATTTAAACTATCAAAAATAATTGTTCAACACTTAAACTCTTTAAATACCATGGCTAAACAGTTTATAACTTCAAACATAATTAACTATTGGCCCAACCTAATCATATCCGTCATCTTCTTTTATTTATATAATCTTGAATCTTAACCAGCAAACCAATACAGACTCAAGTTTCATAGCTTTATTTTTACGATCCCAAGGCCTCATTTTGAAGTTTGAAGACATTAATTCACTAACTTCAAACACCCATAAACCGTTTCAGATTCGAGTTACACAACTTAAAACCCAATTCACCAAAAAAGTCTCTATACTTCTTATTTCTTAGAAAAACCGAAATCAGACAACCCATATTCAAGCATTACTTCAAAACTTCCAAATCAGTCACCAACATGTTGGTAACTCTAAGAACCCATATATCCTTCAAATCAGCAACAATCAAAGTCAAACACCCAAACATTAACCCCCATTTTGATTTCAAAACATCATAGCTTCAGATTATAACAAATCGAACCCCTGTTTTTCGAAAATTTCAACTCAAAACCGGGGTAACACGTTCAGCTTTCAAAACCAACGATTTAGTTCAGATTCCAGGATATCAAGCTTAAATCTTTGATTTCCCTTCACTGATTAAATACTTTCCTTCACTTTAGCTTGCTTTCGATCGGTTAAAACCACTTTAAAATCGCACAAACAGAGGAACCACAATGTCTTACGATTCTGGTTCGATTTCAAGTCAGAAACCTTTAATTCTTTCTTATTATCACTGAATCGACCATAAGCCACTCAAAATCTCAACTTTAATCGGTGACCCAACCCAAAATCGAAAAACAGAGAAGCCAGAGACGAAGAAGGAAGTAGAAAGCTCACCTAAGTTGGTCGACAATGTCGCCAGTTCGATCTCCCTCCTCCGGGCACTACTCCGGCGGCGCACTCCCAGTCTCTCTCTCTCTCTCTCGTTCTGGCACTTGCTGTGTTCTGAGGAAGGAGGAGGAGACGATGATGATATGGGTGAGTAGAGAGGAAAGCAGGGAAAGGACACGTAGGTTGGTAGGTGGCAAGGAAAAGAAGTCCATTTTGCCCTTCTAATCAAATTTAAATCTATTTTCAACATTTTCGTTATTTTTTAAAACTTCTAAAAATCCCTAGAAAATAAGCACTCTTATAATATAAAATTTTCTTCCTAGTAGGGGTGTTCATGGGCAGGGCTGGGCAGGGCAACCCCCCTGCCCGATGCCCTGCCCGAAAAATCTATGGGCTGCATTTTGCAGCCCGGTGCCCGGCCCTGCCCGGTAAAAGCCCTAACTATTTTGGGCAGGGCATGGGCGGGCTGGGCATGCCCGAATTGTGATATCTTGCTCATATTGTGAAAAAAAATATGCAATCATAAAATTATAAAATAATACCATATTTATATCTTCAAGAGTTAAATAATATCTATAATTTATTAAGAATAAAGTAACAAAAAGATAGTAATTAAAATTTTGAAATATATTATATATATAAAAAAATTTGACATCTATATCAAGGTCGGATATCTATAGAGATATTACAACACTAATAATTAAATGTTTGGTAAGTAAAGTATGAAAGTAATTTTAGTATTTACGTAAATATAATATTTATATTCAAAATTTTAAAAATGAGTAGAGATAGTTGTGAAAAGTATAAAATTATAAATTAAAAAAATTAAAAAAAATAAATTTATAAGAAAAATAAAAAAATAATATATATGTATGTATATATATATAGGGCCGGGCCAAATGGGCAGGGCGACATACCTTGCCCGATGCCCTGCCCTGCCCGACATTTGGCCCGGCCCTGCCCTGCCCAAATGTATTTTGGGCAATATTTTTTGGGCCGGGCTGGGCAATTTTTTCTCGGGCTCGGGCGGGCGGACCGGGCCACGGGTATAATGAACACCCCTACTTCCTAGCTCATAAAATAATTTCTTTAAAAGTAAAAATTTCAGCTAAAAAATTAATCTTACTTTGCTTAAATTGTTTTAAAAATTAAATCCTTAAAATCTAAAAAATTACTATTAAATATTTTAGGTCTCTTTTAAAAATAAATTCTTCTATAAATTTTTCTTAAAATATATGTTCTAAGATTTTTTTCTCAATATTTCTGAATCTCAAATTTTTTTAAAATTATTTTTTTATTTTTTTTAAATTCTACCTTCAATATTTTTTAATATTAAAAAAATACTCTTAATCAAAATAATATTTTATAAATTATTTTTCTTAATTTTTTATGATATTATATTTATCACCCTAATTTTATTTATAATTTAGGTAATAAATATAGTATAAGTAAGTGATAAAACATGGGATAAGAAATAATGGAATTGTTTAGTTTTAATATTATGCATTTTAAGATTATTATTAGTATCTGATTTAGATTAAATTTAGTTTTTAGGATTTAAACCGATTTCATAGGACTGGAAACCTTACAAAAGAGGATGATAAGTTTATAGTTTTGGAATAATTTTACTATAACTAGTGACCGGAAAACCCGCCGTAATAACACAACCAAATAATAAAGAGTCCATTGTTGATCCAAGGTTACAGCGACAATACAGTGTTGATTATGTCTGGAAATTTCTAGAGATAGCAATGTGATAACACTTATTGTTAACTTTTAAATTAATTATTAAATTAATTTCTATATAATATAGAGATCAATCTACGTTGTATTCTTTACGTGGAGTCAATTTGTGACTTCATTATATATTAGATTAAGTGTGAGAAGGTAGAATCGTAGAAGAAAAATTAATTAATAACTTTTAGAAAATAAAAAGAGGTAATAATAAAATAAAAATAATAATATGGAAGAATATCACCAATAAAAAGAGCGTTCCTAAAGACTGATGCATGACTATCGTCATTAAATAATATATTAGAATTATAACAATTATATATGCTAAGTCTCTATCATGCATAACCCAAGACAACCGACATGGTCATAATTAAACAATCAACAATTATACATATATTTAGCATACAATTGTATCAAGAATTGTTAGTGAAGATCTATTCAACATGTGATAAATTAAATAATAAATGATTTATTTCTCTAACATGGATATTCGATTGAAGACCCTATAACTAAACATATGAACCCAACATGAATAATTATAAGAGAAAAATAAATATATTAAATAAAGAATACTAAATAATAAATCACAGTAGTTTGATTATATAGGTGTTTTCACCGAGACCCTAGATCCAACATATATAAATCTCAAAATCTAAACCTAAGAAATCATAAACTTACATAAAGAAAAAAGATCAACTCATAAAATTGCTCAACCGCTACTCTAAAGTATTGAAACTCAAGCCACTACATCTTTCCTCAAGAACTCAGAAGGAAAGGGATGGTGGAAAACATAAAGAAGATGATTGTGATTGGGGTGATTGGTTTGTTGAATAAAGGAGTCTTGGGGTCCTTTATATAGCTTTTGGGAGTGAATCTTGGTGATGTGGGTCTCTTCACTTATTGACTCTAAAAAAAATAATGATAATCTTCATTATCCTTCCAAGCTGTTATATTTTCTAATATCTCCAGAGATAATATTTTTTAACTCAAATATCCTATAAACAATTCAAATAAAAAGTAATAGGATAAAAAGATAAATTAATTAATAAAAAAATAGGAAAAGATAACACATTAATATATTATCTTTTGATTAAATCCAAATACTAAATAGTGAGAAAATATATTTGAATTAATTCAAATAAAATATAATATAACATAATACTAATATAACATAATATAATATTATATTAAAGGAATTAATTAATATAATAAAATATAATATTATAAATTACCCTTCCTCATGAATATAATATAAAATAATTTTATAATAGTTGATATGGGTCATAGTCATTATTTATTTATTTTTTTTAATTTTTTAAAATATATAAAAGCAAAATTACCTTCATGCAAATCAATTTAATTAAGATAAATAATAAAATCAATAAAAACACAAAAAAATAATTTTTTTAATCATTTAATTTATATAATCAATTAAAACACAAAATAGCCATAACTACTACAATAATAACTATTAAATATAATAAATTCTCTAAAATAGATATGAAATAATATGATAAAATAGAGATTTATCAAATTCCCTCATACTTAAACCTTTTCACTCCTACGCAAAGCAATGAAAAACATCATAATAGACACTATGGAAACAAATAAAGGAATCAAATAAGTTCGAGCACAAAAATGATAATTAATCAAAGAAATCTTTCAAATCAGCGATAGTCATAAAATAATAAATGCAACAAGAACAATATCTATAAACACAGTTAAGACAAATGAATAGGACAGAAAATAGTACACTCAGTGATATATCTATTTCATTCATCTTACCTTTTCTTGGGGTTCTTTCACTCAAATCTATCTATACTAGCCCTTACTATAGGCTTATAAAAGTTCTAAGTCTCTACCGTCAATTATATGCGCATTCTTTAATTAAGAGGACTTTATAAGTTTATAATATTAGAAATAGTTTAGGTGTAATGGAATATAAATAATAGAAAGTAGTATATGCATATAACAATGAATAGATAGTATGAATTCATGTCATAAGAAATATAGGGGTGATAATTATGCTAATAAGAGATGATGGTGCTTTCTTCCTTCCTCTTTTTTTTTTCTTTCCTTTTTCCTGACTTTCTCTTCTTCTTCTTCTTCTTGTTTTTTTTGAATTTTTCTTGTACTATTTTTCTTTTCTTTCTTTCTTTTTTATTTTTTTTGTGCAATATGCTTTTTTTCTTCTTTTTTTATTTGGCACCTTGTATATAAAAGATATAGCGCAACAATAATAATGATTTTATGACATGAATAAAAATTTTATTTTGAAAAAATGTCTATGTTATATGACTTTCTATGATGAAAAAAGAAAAGTAACGAACTCAAAAGGGGTAACTAGAGATATAATATGTATAATGGCTTGTGTTTGAGATAAAAGGATTTAGAATATGATGGCATCGATCATTTTAAAGAGTTACACATGAGTAAGATAGTAAATAAGAGAACTAAGACAAGTTCTAAAGAATAGCTAGCATAAGAGTTACTCATTCAATTTAAGAATTTAAGGCCGAGAATTCTTCCAACAAGGCTATCTTTTTTTATTTTTGTTCACAGAGCCTCACTAAGACTTCAACTGTTCTCAATATATTACATTATCTGTTTCTAAGATAATTACTAGAATGTTGACTAACTGAAATATCACAATCAACAATCAACTTGAAAGATTCATACTTGTATCAATGTAATCAAATGATATTTTAATTTAAAACAAGAGTGTTCAGAAGCATAAGTACAATTTTTTTTTAAAAAATAGGCATTTTCAAAAGCTCAATCAAACAGTCAATCAAATTCATTCTCTCCCCCACACTAAAACCATGTGTTGTCATCAACGCAGCACTAAAGCATATAATAAAAGGAGAAGAGAAGATGGTTAAAGAGTCATGTACTCAGAGAGGATATTTTATTTAAAGAAAAACTAACCTAAAACTCAAAAATCTTTAAAATACAATATATTATAGAAAATTGTTGAAAGACGTAAAGCAATAAATCTACCTTTTACTATTGGGATTGTCCCTCCCTTATACTTATCTCAAATAATAAAACCCATAATATATAGAAAGATAAGATAAGGAAAGAGATAACCTAATGCCTTTATGCCGCTTGAGGGTCTTGAAATTGAAATCCTCATCTATGATGAGGGACATGCTCTTATGTAAGTGTACCTTCTCTACACAGCCTTCTCAAGTTGTTTAGGGTGGTGGCTCAGGGTCAATTTATAGAGGCACCACAATATAAGAAATATTGTGATCACCATACAATTCTCCTAAGTGAGGTACCTACAAGAGATTCAACAAACCACAAGCAGTACATTTTCCAACTCCATATATGGCAAAAATAATCAATGTACTTGAACTATGATAAGCCTTCTAACATGCAAGGTTAATAATCAAGACACCAGATGTGAGAATTATATAAGATATATAAGAACATACATATTTTTCATAACCAATAAAATTAATAAAACTCCTTTCAGTAAGACTCTTGACTTCTACATGAGGAATTGGAATATAATCATCTATGATTATTTCTTTATCAGGTGATAAATCACATGATAATATCTCATCCTTATCAGCACCCTCATTATCATCCTCTTGAATTGTAGGCATAATTTGCAATAGTTTAGGCATGGTTTTATGCCTCATTTGAAATATTTTGGCGTTTTGTGGTACTAGAGCGACTTCTGCTATTGTTGTAGTAGCCTTTATTTCATCATATGATTCCTTGGGTCTTGGCAATACAACAAAAACATATTCCTAAATCTTTTTAGGACGATTAAAAAGTGAAGGAATGCCATAATTATCAATTCCATCATGTTCATGAAATGTGACTAGCATTCTAGATAATTTAATACAATTCATGTAAAGTGAATCATCACTACATGTAAATGGAAAGGAGGTATATGAGGTATCATTATTAGCATTTTCTTTAAGAACTTTGTTGTCCTTATGTGCATCCAAGGGGGGAGAAAGAGATTCAAACAAGTTTTTATTACAAGATAAGTCAATATTAGCACTCAAGAAGGGCTCAATATTCGTATCATGTTCACCATCATCCCTAGTACAAGAGGATACACATGTAATACTAAGAATACTATGAAGAGAAACATGATCAAGCATATTATTATCATCACATAAAGAGGTAAATGTATTGCAAGTAACATCTTTATTGAAGGTAATACCATTAGAGTCAACTTCTTTAAGGATAGAATCTATATTACTAAAGGGAGAAGATGACTCCTTTGAAGTTTGTTCTTGACTTACTTTTTGTTGTCGGTTGTTTGATGTTTTGTCTAAAGTTGTCAATTGCTTCTCACATGCATCTTGAGGATGTGAGGCTCCTTCTTCTCTTTCAGATTCAATCTGAGCTATGTCACTTAAAAGCTTATCTATAGCACTCTTATGTTCATCTAATTCTTCAAACCTTCCAAATTCCTCTGCTTCAATATGTAATGTGAGGTATTGTGATAACAAGCGATCATATAGTGTTTTCATAAATTGTATTTCCTCATCCTTGAAAATAGAAAAGAATGAGGAATGTTTTCTAAACTAAGAGTCATCGTATGACTTGCATGACTGGGTTAGGGGTCAGTGAGGTGGCATATATAGGGTAAATAGAGGCTTAGGGTGGGGTCTATGTAGTGGGAAGGGCGGTTCATGATATAGTTGAGGTGGCAATTGAGCCATGTATTGTTGGTTATTCATAACAAATGATCTAAGAAATTCTCAAGCTTCGTATGCAGTTATATCCAACAAGTCTCCTCCTATTGCACCATCTATTATTTTTGGGTCCTGCTTTTTCAATTCCTTATGGAAATATAGTATGGGGTAGTCATCAGGTATTTCGTGATACAGGTATTTGTGTAAGATGTATTAGAATCGATCCCAATATTCAGTAAAATATTCATGGATGTTCTATGCGATCTAGTATATTTGCTTTCTTGCCTGATCCCTTGAAATATTATAACTTGCGAAAGACTGGGAGGGTATGTTTATATTAGGATTATATTGATTATGATTGTTAAACCAAGCTATTATGTAATTTAGAGAAGGAAGAAAATGCAAATAACGGATAAATTAAAAAAGTGAAAAATATCCAAAATATAAAGAAAAATAGAAAAAATGACTCAAACTTCTCAATTTAGCAAAAATAGGTTAGACTTAATAGATAAAGCTATTAAAATGTTTAGCACGTCGAAAACTTGAAGTATGAATTTTCTTGAATTTTTCAGGCAAGTCAAAAATAATTCTAGTAAAGTAGTGAGGATCAAACCAAAATTTACCAAACTGAAAAACACCTAAAAACTAGACTCTACAACACACTAAAAAAATAAAGACAGAAAGAAAACACACATTTAATTAGCCTAGGAGTCAAGGGAATTGACTCCCCAGCAATAGTGCCAAAATTTGATGTTGCTTGTCGTTAGCACTCAAATTAATTACTAAATTAATCTCTATATAGTATGGAGGTCAACATAGGTCGTATTCTTTACGTGGAGTTAATACATGGCTTAAATTTATATTAGATTAAATGTGAGAAGGAATAATAGTAGAAGAGAAATTAATTAATAACTTTTAGAAAATAAAAGGAGATAATAATAAAATAAAAGTAATAGTATGGAAGAATATCACCAATAAGAAGAGCATTTCTAAGGATTGATACTTGGCTATTGCCGTTCAATAATATATTAGAGTTATAACAATTATATATGTTAGTCCTAATCATGCATAACCCAAGACAACCGCCATGATTATTATCAAATAATCCACAATTATACCTAGATCTAGCATACAATTGTATCAAGAATAATTAGTGAAGATCCATTTAGCATGTGATAAATTAAACAATAAATAATTATTCCCTTTAACATTAATATTCGACTGAAGACCTTATAATTAAACATGTGAACCCAACATAAATAGTTATAAGAGAAAACTAAAGATATTAAATAAAGAATACCAAATCATAAATTGAAATAATAAATCATAAGAGTTTGATCATACAAGTATCTCAACCGAGACCCTGGATCCAACATATACAAATATTAAAATCTAAACCTAAGAAATCATAAACTTACATAAAGGAAAAGGATCAACTCATAAAATTGTTTAACTGCTACTCTAAAACACAAGAACTCAAGCCACTACATCTTTCCTCAAGAACTCAGAAGGAAAGGGATGGAATTGTGAAAAACATCAAGAAGATGATTGTGATGGTGGTAATTGGCTTGTTAAATAGAGGAGCCTTGTGGTCCTTTATATAGTTTTTGGGAGTGAATCTTGTTGATATGGTTCTCTTCACTTATTGACTCTCCAAAAGATAATAATAATCTTCATTTATCTTCATTATCCTTCCAAGTTGTCATATTTTTCAATATCTCCAGAGATATAGAAAAAGATAACACATTTATCTATTATCTTTTGATTAAATTTAAATGCTAAATATTGAGAAATTATATTTAAATTAATTCAAATGAAATATAATATAACATAATACTAATATAATATAATATTATATTAAAGGAATTAATTAATATAATATTATAAATTACCGTTCCTCATGGATATAATATAATATAATTTTATAGTAGTTGATGTGGGTCATAGTTATTATTTATTTATTTTTTTTAATTTATTGAAATATAGAAAAGAAAAATACCTTCATGCAAATCAATTTAATCAAGATAAGTAATAAAATCAATAAAACACAAAAAATGATTTTTTTAATTATTTAATTTATATAATCAATTAAAGTATAAAATAGCTACACTTACTATAATAATACCTATTAAATATAATAAATTTTTTAAAATAAATATAAAATAATATAATAAAATAAGAATTCATCACCATGTCATGCAACATAACACTTGCAATTCAGAGGCCCGATATTAGTCAAGTGGTAGTTGAACTATAGGAATGTTTGGCAATGGACATAAGAATGCAAGGGACAGCTCACAACACCAAATCAAACAGTTCCTTGGATATCAGTACCTCGCAATTTGACTCAACCTTTAGGCTATCTTTGGTTCAACGAAAGGGAAGGTAGGTTAAGTTAATTTAAGTGAGGGTAGAGAAGGGTAGGGGAGGTGATAAGTGTGAAGGTAAGGGAGGAGAGATGATATTTCTTGTTTGGTTCAGGAAGGGAGGGGAGGGGAGGTAATGAAAAATTAACAAATATACCCTTATATCTTTATTTAAATTTATTTATTTATTATTTACAATATTTATATCATTTATATATATACTCTTATTTGAATTTTTTTATCTCATTTATATCTTTATATGATAAAAAAATATGATAAATTTTTAATAATATCCCTCATTAATTTTACAATTATTATATTTATTAATATAATATATAAATCTGAATATAAAGATATAATATACATAAGCTCCAATAATTGAATTTTAATGCAAAGACGCAATGCACAAATCTAGCTATCTGATTCCATTTTCGTCCAAAGAGATGGATAGCCACTATCAAGCGCTCATCTTCTTCTACAGTAAAGCTCCCTTTCCTATCAGGACAGAGGGACTTCTTCCATCTGAACATCAATTAGAACAAATCGCATTATTTGGCTAACCAGAGTAGACAAGAATTCTTTCATTTATGAAGAAAAAGGAGAGAAGAAGGGTGCAGAAAATAGTAAGCAGATGCTTATCAGAAAATGAAATATAAAAGAACAAAGTTGTGTAAAAGAAATCACAAGTTTCTAGTGTCAATGACTAAGATCTATTGTGAGAGTATTATTTTATATTCAAGGATATACATCCTTTTCAATATTTCGCAACCTTGCAAAAAAGTATAAGCAAGTTAAGAAAATTTTATGGGCTCCATCAAATTCCGATGTTAACGTGTCCCTATTATTCAAGGAAAGGAGACAAGCAATGAAATCTATCAATTTCAGCAACCTACAAATCACCATTCATATTTCCTTCAATAAAGTAAACAAGAAAAGTCAAGATTTATGGCATTATGCTTTGGACAGCATTAAATGGAAAACAATTATTCAAGTGACAAATCCTTAGATAAAAGAAAAATCAGTTCAGCTGGGGTTCAAATGGGAGCCAAAACAAAATCCAAAGCTATTGAATATTAATTTATGTCTTTAGGAGCTAATAACATTTCCTAGATGAAATGTGCTGTGAATTCCTCCATCAACTACCAGCATATCAGTAAATGAAGGGTATGCAAGAAATAAAATGCAAGCCGTTACATTTTGAGTGGCATACTTCCATGGAAAACTTGTATGCATATGTGAAGTCATAAAATAACTCATAACATAGGTGACCAACCTATTAGAGCATTGAGTTCCAGTCCTCCGCTCTAAAACAGAAGCTACGGACTGCCAATTGCTCACATCAAAAATTGCAACAGCAGAACGAAGTTGAGCATCTTCTTCCTCAGTCCATTCGCTATTTAGCATGGAAGGATTTAAACCCCTCTGGTATCGTGCCAAGCATGGAAATGGGGACCTATTTGTGTTTAGTGATGCGGCAATTTTAAACCAGTTCCTATTGCCAATCTCTTGGATTATGTGCAACAATAACTTGTCCTCCTCACAGGTCCATGGGATATGATTGATCAGGGGATCTTCACAATTTAACCACCTGTCGGTATCAACAGTAAAAAAAACATACTGAAAAGCATGTAAAGGAAATTGGAAATCCATGCATAATAGGGGCATAATTCCATAGTCTCAATTATATTCAAGAAATGAGTGTCACATACATCTGTGATGACAATCATCACAGACATATTAAATGCCACCATGTTAAAAAAATTCATGACATTTGCAGTCCCACCTGCATCATCTATGTTGATCTTGCACTCTTATTGACACCCAAAAGTGACAAACTGTCTGTGATGGTATCATCATAGATGCCTGCAACGCTTTAACTTTCTTCACAAAAAGGACAAACATGAAATAGTAATCAAAGAACTGCATGGAAAAGACTAAGAAAATACAGGAAACAGTACAAAGCAAATAATGCACAACCATGCCTAACAAGCAAAGGTGGAATTGTGCTCTTCTACAACACTTTGGATAGGCATAGTATTGACGATATCACTGAATAAAATAGGATTTTGTACTGTATCAAAGAAAAGCTAAGATCACCTGAAATCCTATTATGGCTTGTGTTTTCTTACACCATGTAACAGGACTTGAGAGCATCTTGATGTCTTGGGTTAATAAAGCATATTAGATTGTGACTCAAACACATTTTCTGAACATGAATATAATTTCTAAAGCCATAAAGCCTTCACTGCAACATACATGAGAAAAAAGAAATAACATTACTTGTCTTGATTTATTGACATTTGAAGCACCAGTTCTTGAAATTGTTGCTTTATTCCCTTAGCAAGATTCTCCCTCTCCACATTAGACCACTTTTTCCGATCCAATGAGAATGGAGATCGTTCCAACACCATCCTATATTTAGCAACATGAGCATTCTCAGCTGGGCCATAACACATTGGAGATATTTTTTTATCATTAATTTGGAAAAATAAAAATAAAAATATTAGAATTGAGAACTGCCTCTGTTTTTAAAAGGTAAGCTTAAGGAAAACTCAATCACAAAAAATAAAATATCATGCAGTAAATTAATTACAGCAAGATTAATTAACACTCTTCCTGTGTAGTTTATAATGCCTTTCACTAACCAAAGTACCACCAACCATTAGATCTTCTATCAATCCCTTTTACCGACCCAAATAAAATTCGATAATGGATACGATTGACAAACATACCGGAAACAGAAACTTACAGGAGTTACTACAATTTCATTAAACAATATTTAGAATGAGTAAAACCCAACAACTAGTTTCTTAACATAAACTATAACACAAGCTTCGGAGTTCAGGAATGAAAAAAAGGTATTAAAGATGACATTTCTCAACCCACCTTTATGTTACTGGAAGCATGAGACTTTTTTGTTGATATTAACAGGACACGGGGATCCTTTTTCAGTGATATAGCTTGCCCTGTTCTTCTTATGCATGAAACCTGAAATTCATTAAGAAGTTTAACTCTTTCCCCCAAAAAAAGGACAGGCAATCCTCTTAACCGGCGGGCAAGGAAAAAAAAATAGAATTCAGGGAATTTGTGAAGAACTTGTACCTGCATATTGTCTAGCGTCTCAGAAAACACAAATGGTAGATGGTTGAGGAGCACGACGAGCGCGAGAGGGAAAAACCACAAACCTCGAAAGATGGAGCTGTGTACGCGGAAGATGAATGGAAATGAGAAACGACGCAGGTTTTTACACATGAGGGGCAAACGTGAAAAATTGAAAAATAAGCAGGGGTAATTTAGTCAACATAATACATAATATTTCTCACCCCTCTAAAAAACTCCAAATTTGGGGGGGAGAGAGAGAGGAGTAGGGGAGCAAAAAAAGACAAAAAAATCCCCCTCCCCTCCCCTCTATTTTTCCCAACCAAACACACTTATATCTCCCCTCCCCTCCCCTACCCTCCAAAACCCCCCAACCAAACAATGCCTTAGTGTTCCGTTGGCTAGATAGATAATTGTTTACGTTTCGAATTTAATCTCTCCAAAATGATCCCTGATCGTTTTGAGTAAACTTATATTTCTTCTGCCTATATGTGTGTTTATATATATAAAAAATGTTATCAGATATGCCGATAAAAAAGATATATCAAGTAGTATAGAGTCCTATTAAAAGGGATAGATGATTACTAAAGAGAATGTGTAATAAACTTAATGAGTATGACCTTTTGATCAATAAATTATTTAAAAATTTAATTTTTAACATAATATGTATTGTGTGGTAATTCTTATTATTGTTGTATATGCGTGTTTGTATGTTGAACAAAATATGGTTGCGGCTAGTTTGCAAGATTTGATAGGAGTGTATTATGAGAACTTTTGCCATTATTTAAGTTGAGAACTTAGTAATTAAGGACATTTGGAATATCATGTTTCTAGTGGTAATGATTACCTCCCAGCAAGCCACAAGTCTACAAGGCTGACATTTGTAATGTTGTTATGAAAGTATAAACTTAGTGAGCTTGTAAATTAACTCATTAAATGAATGTTTTTAGTAATTATTAATACATACTTCATCCGATCCACCATATAAGTCGTTTATGGAAGAATGACTTGGTTCAAAATATAAATCATTTGAAGAATAATTAATTCTTATTTATCAATTTTGTCAATTCTTTATATTCTCTCCATTATTCAACAAGAGTAAAAGTGAAAAATACTTTTAACTTATTAAATGAGTTAACTATCACATCTTGATTTTAGTAAATTAGTTAAAGTGAGTTATATCGTGGACAAGAGAAAATATATACTAGTTAAAAAAAGCACTTTTACCCTGATTAAAAATAATTGGAGTAGAAAATGTTAAATCATATGGGACTTATTAAATATGAAAAAAAAATCAAAGATAATAATAATCAAGCCCTTAATTTATATAAATATGCTTTTAGCAAATCATACTTAAAAACTAATACTTTAAACAAAATGGATCAAATAACAAAATATTATTATCATAGGACGTTATTGAGTGCACCTGACATGCTCTAATATAATTTACTCTTATTTATGTGCTTCAGAATAATATTCTCTCCTTAATTCTCTAGATTTACTGAAAATAAAATATTTTCAATTAGAATGTTTGCTATAACATTATATTATAGCTCTATGTATAGCAAGTATTTTCATCCACGAAAATAGTACACTTTATGTGCAGTCCACAAGCTAACATAAACAACCCAACATCAGTTCTTGAATTATCAATCAAATACCGTTTTCCAAAGGTTCCAAAATTCAATAGACATAACAATTACCTCTTGTACCATAATAACCAGCACCTTTGTCCGCAATCATAATTTAAACAATTTTACCAGGCATATTAGAATGAAATTCCAACTTGTGTGTTGGCATAAAATGGCAGAGGGGTAATTTAGTCCTTTCACGCACCTAAGCTGAAAAAAATAAAATTCATCTTAGAGTGAGCTAAGATTCAAACTCGGTACCTCTCACTCCATTCCACCATCTCAACCACCAGCTTCTCTTAGTTCATAATTACAAGAAATAATAAATATCCTACTAAAATGATATTATTTATCTATTTATTTTCTAGGGCCATTACACCAGACTTTCAAACATTCTTTCTTTGATCTTTAAACTATGTAATATATTTGGAAACAAGAGTGCAGGTCACTTAGCAAATCAAAGCAAGTATTATAGATCATTTGATAAATCTTTAATAACTTCCTGAATTTTCTTTCATCTATTGAAGTACTTATTGAAAATGGCCCTTATCAAAAATGACTTTGATAAATGACTTTATTAAATAGCTATTCGATAAATATTATAATTTTACAGTATCTAATTTATCGAAGTGTTCTTCGATAAAGAGACTTATCGAATAACTTATCGATAAATTTAATCCAAAAAATAAATTTTCTTCACAAATTTCCTTCTCAGTTATCGAATACTTTATCGATAAATAGCCTTATCGAATAATTTATCGACAAATTCACTTCAGAAAACAAATTTTCTTCGCAAATCTCCTTCTCATTTACCGAAAACTTTACTGATAAGTAGCTTTATCGAATAGCTTATCGATAAATTCACTTCAGAAAACAAATTTTCTTCTCAAATTTCCTTCCTATTCATCTTTATTTTTTAGAATTATGTCAAACTTGGTATCATCAAAACATCATCAAGGTATGGATTGTAACATGTTTTGTTGTAGAAATTGAATTATATTATATTTGCTTCAATCATACTGTCATGCTAATACATAGTTTGCCAAAATATAGTCGGCTACTGCTTAGCTTTAGTATACCAAAGCACATTTCTATCAAATTTTAAGCAGCTGAGTGTCGCATATCGAAACATTCATGTGGACTCTGGGGCTGATGTCCTTGCCTCCACTCTTTAAGGTGGTATCGTTGGCCTTTGAATGGAGCAAGAAATCATTCACAATTGGTATAATCGGCATAAACTAAATAGTATTTCCACTTGGTACTTTAAGGCCATATCTTCTCCTTATTGCATCTCTAAGCACCCTCCCATCAGCGACAAAACGTTCCCACCCAGGCAACACAAATATGAATTGAGTATCTAGAGAGCATACACCTAAGACATTGGTCCTGATGTCTCTTTTTCTGTTTTGGGAATAACCCTTGTGTTGAGTAGGAACTTGAATACGTATGTGAGTCCCATCAACATCATTCTCCTAGCAGATACAACAACGGCTAAACACGTAGCGAAGACGGGAAACAGAGACTCACCAGATTCTTAGTCCATATGTCTCAAAAACAAATAGAAAGGAGATATATGGAAGATGGAGAAAGTAGAGACAAAAACACAAGCTTCCATCAAGAGTCCTATTACGCAAAAACAAAGACAAAGGATATATATGCAAGTCCATAAACTCATCTCTCAGCGCAAGCTTCGTCAATAAATTTTTGTATCTCGCACACTCCACAAGCTTCGAACAGAGAGCAAGCTTACTCTGGCAAGTTCTTCACAGCTATGACCTCAAAGCTCTGCTCACTCCAGTGTGTTTTTCATATAATCAGAGAGCAAATTTGTATTTAATACTTTGGCGCCATAGAGGGAAAAATTGGATCCCACCAAAATAGGTGGGATTTGATTTTTCCACCTTTAAAGGAAAATTAGGGGAGGCAGGAAAATCGGTTCCTAGAAAATAAGTGAATCTAACGTACGCCGCTAGAGAGAAAATTGAATTTTCCTTTTTCCTCCTCAAATTTTCAGTGAACCAAACGGGCCCTTAATTTGTGCCAGAACTCTGAAGACCAGTTAGCGAGTTTGTGCTCAATCTGGACAGTGTCTGAAAGGTTGCTAGTGCGTGTGCTAATCATGCCCACATTGTGCTGAAGAATCATTAGACACCGGTCATTTTAATTAAAGTATTTTATACAAGTCAACAATATCCAATACGAGGTAATTAAAGGGTGTGAAAGAAAAGGAATAAGAGTTGAAAAGATGAGTTTAAAGAGCTTGGTCGGCAAGAACAGGGCTTCCTTGGTAACATTTACTTCCCTAATTTGTGGGTTCCTTTAAGTTGGACTTTCATATTTAATACAAATTTCCTTTGATGTTTCAGCATATTTTTCATGCATATAATCTTAGTTTGTTTACGAGTTCCGTTTTCTTAATTCATTAATTTGTTGTCGGCAAATTCTCTTTTATTTGTATTTTTGCCCTTGTATTGAGAGAAATTGTGGAAACCCTGCTAATTTAGTACTCACTGATTTAGAAGGGTATGTATTTTATTCTTTCTTCAGAAGAGGGATATTCTCACGATATTAAAGCTTAAATATTTACCATATTGAACGTGGCAAACTTTCATTTTTCTTGGGGGAGAATTACTAGAAGTCCAAACTATAGGATTTAATTATCTAAAAGTTCAATAACAACTAAGGACCATAAAATGACAACTTCTAATGCAGTAAATTATAACAACTTTATGTTCTTCACTTCCTATTAATACTTTTTTGTGATTAAATCTCTTCTTTAAGACGTGATATTCATTTCTCTTCTTTTTTTGTTACTAAATATAAATATTTTTTTATTAAAAGTAACTATACAATTACTGGCATTATAATACCTTACTTTAGAATCACTTATTAGAGTTATTTAGCCTTTATGGGACCCAATTGGTACCCTTAGAAAGCCCATAATCTTAAAAAAATTTCTTTAACAACTTTGGTACCAATGTCATTGATTTTTCTTAAACCTTTAAAAAATCCTTTCTTTTAATCTACACATTTAAAATTATAAACTGTTATTCATTTTAACACTTTAGATGTCTACTTTTACCCTATGAATGTGAAATCTTAGAGTTTAACTCATAAAATTGCTCTATTTCTGAATAAAGATAAATTCATATTTCATGAAATTGTAGCTATTACTATTCATGCATTTTACCTATGTTTAACATAACATTTACCTTAGCTTACACTTACTTCTCCTTACCTTTCTTATAGAAGTTATTTACATTCCAACACATGCACTTAACTTATTTAATTAAATTATACAACATATATAATATCTACACTACGGCCACAATTAGACAAATAGTAAACAACTAACAATAATTAAGTGGCTTCTTCCATGTCTTTACCTTCAATTTTCCTCCTCAAACTTGCTCTTCCCTTTCAAGGAACTTGCTCCTACGGTAGGTACATGGGAGAAAAGGGGTGAGATTCGAGAAAATTTCAGTAACAAAAAGGTAATTCAATAGCGCAATGGTAATTAACTAAATATGTAAACAACCAATGTAGAACACCACCTTACAAGCAAATACATATAGCCACGACACAAACTCAAACAAGGATATTATATGTTCAAAAGTCTAACTATAGCATACATGGCAAATAAACATACAAGCAACCAAGTACAAGCAATATATAAGAATATGTTCCGCTACCTTTATCTTTCTTCTTTCCATCACTTGCACCTTTTTCTTGTTTCATTTCCTTTATGTCTCCTTGATAGACTTAGGCACAAATCAAAGCCTATAAATTATTTATATACGTACGTGTAGGTTAATACATTTCTATTTTTAATTTGTAATTTAAGTAAATTCTCTTAAAAAGGCCAAATCCCATCTCTTTTCAAGCTCTACCTTAAAGGATTGATTAGCCCACTTTTATTTAACTTTTCATTCTTTTTGTAAATCTTAATATATATCTATATATAATCTGGAATTTTCCAGCTTCAATAACATTATTCCAAGCGTCATTTTGAAGCCTTAAAACATGATCTAGTAGTTTAAAATTCTAGCTTCACATCCCTCCATGACTATCTCATTTATAGCTCCTTTTTCATTTGCTGGACTACACGTGCGCAACCCAGAAATTTTCCAACAACAATATATCTTCCCACAGCTCAAATCTTCCCTCTTTAATACCTCTCGGGTCCTCATCAACAAATCTGGAATTTTTTCCAGATTTGTAAAGCACTTTAACTTAAAATTCCAGCACTCTTCATTAGCTCAAACACGCATATAACGCTTATAACTTCTATCATTTAGGTACTCCAAAACAATACCCAAAAGAGAACTAAACAGAGCACTTCCATGGCTGAAACACACACACACAACAGATCATGACAGCAGCCCATATATATATATACTCTTTCTTTCCTCTTAGACCTGAACAGCGACGTACATACATATATATATATATATCCTTTTAAATCTTTAAAGCCAGAACAGCATCAAACTTCTGCTCTACCCATTACAGAAGCTTACATATATATATATATACACATATGCTATTCAGTTTCTACAAAGCATCAGCAGCAGCATCTTCTTCTTTATATTCATTTTCTCTCTCTAACCTTTAGCTCTCTCTCTCTAAAGTCTGTACAAACAGAGGAACTAAAGGCAAGGAAAATCAGAGAGCTCACCTTGGCTGCCGTCAACGTCACGGAGCTTCTCCAACCTCCGACGTCGACGCCTTCGCTGTTGCTGCCTTTGCTTTGCTGCTGCTGCTTCCCGTTCTCTGTTGCAGCTGAAGAAGACGATGGCGACAACAACCTTAGCTTCCCTGTCGCTGCCTCCTCTCACTTTCTGACCCGCGGACTCTCTCTCTCTCGCCATCTCACTCTGCTGTGCCTTGTTCTGTCTCTCACTGTCTTACCCTCTCTCTCGCTGCCTCTGCGCTCACTTTCTTGATACGGATCTCCTCAAATCATTAATCACTTTGTGCCCTTGCCTCCCCTTCTTTTGTCCCTCCTCTTCAAAAAAAAGAAAAACCCATCTTCCTTTATACATCTATTTTTTTTTTAAATAAAAAAAATAGTATTTAAAAAAATTGTTTTTTAAAAAACCATCTTCCTTTGAACATTGCTTCTTTAAAAAAACAATTTTTTTCAAAAAAATGTTTTTTCAAAAACATAGTTTTTAAAAAAAATAGTTTTTTTAAAAAACAATTTTTTTAAACACTATTTTTTTATTTAAAAGAAAAAAATGGACGTATAAAGGAAGATGGATTTTTTTTTTGAAGAGGAGGGACAAAAGAAGAGGAGGTAAGGGCGTAAGGTGATTCTGAGGGATTCTGAGAGGAGTGATTCTGAGGAGATCCGTATCCCTTTCTTGATACGGATCTCCTCAGAATCATTCCTCTCAGAATCCCTCAGAATCACTTTGTGCCCTTGCCTCCTCTTCTTTTGTCCCTCCTCTTAAAAAAAAAAAACCCATCTTCCTTTATACATTCATTTTTTTTAAATAAAAAAATAGTATTTAAGAAAATTGTTTTTTAAAAAACCATCTTCCTTTGAACATTGCTTCTTTAAAAAAACAGTTTTTTGAAAAAACAATTTTTTTCAAAAAAATGTTTTTTCAAAAACATAGTTTTTAAAAAAAATAGTTTTTTTAAAAAACAATTTTTTTAAACACTATTTTTTTATTTAAAAGAAAAAAATGGACGTATAAAGGAAGATGGGTTTTTTTTTTGAAGAGGAGGGACAAAAGAAGAGGAGGTAAGGGCGTAAGGTGATTCTGAGGGATTCTGAGAGGAGTGATTCTGAGGAGATCCGTATCCCTTTCTTGATACGGATCTCCTCAGAATCATTCCTCTCAGAATCCCTCAGAATCACTTTGTGCCCTTGCCTCCTCTTCTTTTGTCCCTCCTCTTCAAAAAAAAAAAAACCATCTTCCTTTATACATCCATTTTTTTTAAATAAAAAAATAGTATTTTAGAAAATTGTTTTTTAAAAAACCATCTTCCTTTGAACATTGCTTCTTTAAAAAAACAGTTTTTTGAAAAAACAATTTTTTTCAAAAAAATGTTTTTTCAAAAACATAGTTTTTAAAAAAAATAGTTTTTTTTAAAAAACAATTTTTTTAAACACTATTTTTTTATTTAAAAGAAAAAAATGGACGTATAAAGGAAGATGGTTTTTTTTTTTTGAAGAGGAGGGACAAAAGAAGAGGAGGTAAGGGCGTAAGGTGATTCTGAGGGATTCTGAGAGGAGTGATTCTGAGGAGATCCGTATCCCTTTCTTGATACGGATCTCCTCAGAATCATTCCTCTCAGAATCCCTCAGAATCACTTTGTGCCCTTGCCTCCTCTTCTTTTGTCCCTCCTCTTCAAAAAAAAAAAAACCCATCTTCCTTTATACATCCATTTTTTTTTAAAATAAAAAAATAGTATTTAAGAAAATTGTTTTTTAAAAAACCATCTTCCTTTGAACATTGCTTCTTTAAAAAAACAGTTTTTTGAAAAAACAATTTTTTTCAAAAAAATGTTTTTTCAAAAACATAGTTTTTAAAAAAAAATAGTTTTTTTAAAAAACAATTTTTTTAAACACTCTTTTTTTATTTAAAAGAAAAAAATGGACGTATAAAGGAAGATGGGTTTTTTTTTTTGAAGAGGAGGGACAAAAGAAGAGGAGGTAAGGGCGTAAGGTGATTCTGAGGTATTCTGAGAGGAGTGATTCTGAGGAGATCCGTATCTTTTCTTGATACGGATCTCCTCAGAATCATTCCTCTCAGAATCCCTCAGAATCACTTTGTGCCCTTGCCTCCTCTTCTTTTGTCCCTCCTCTTCAAAAAAAAACCCATCTTCCTTTATACATCCATTTTTTTTAAATAAAAAAATAGTATTTAAGAAAATTGTTTTTTAAAAAACCATCTTCCTTTGAACATTGCTTCTTTCAAAAAACAGTTTTTTGAAAAAACAATTTTTTTCAAAAAAATGTTTTTTCAAAAACATAGTTTTTTAAAAAAAAATAGTTTTTTTAAAAAATAATTTTTTAAACACTATTCTTTTATTTAAAAGAAAAAAATGGACGTATAAAGGAAGATGGTTTTTTTTTTTTTGAAGAGGAGGGACAAAAGAAGAGGAGGTAAGGGCGTAAGGTGATTCTGAGGGATTATGAGAGGAGTGATTCTGAGGAGATCCATATCCCTAGTTAGCGGATGCACAAGGTTTTTTTTTTCGAAGGGGAGGGATAAAAGAAGAGGAGTTAAGGTGATTATGAGGGATTATGAGAAAAATACTTCTGAGAGTATCCAAATCCGTCTCTGCCTCTTGCTCTTGCTTTCTTTTCTGCTGCTCTGGTTCTGATGGCAGAAGAAGAAAATGATCGTGAGGCGTGCTCTAGACGCTTGGCAGAGGAGTCTTGTGAAGTACTCTGGACCAATGAGGCTTGTAGAGGAAGCGTAGTCCGATGATGGCAGAGAAGAGAGCAGGAAGCACGTGGGGGAGAAATATGAGTAGAAAAACAATTAGCTCTTTATCTATTGTTATTTTTATTATTTCTTATATTTTCTAGATCTTTTAACAATTTTTAAAAAATAATTCTTAAAATAAAATAAAGATTTTATTCCTCTAATAATTTCATAAGGTGATTGTTTTAAAATATTTGAGGAAACAGATAATTTTTAACTATTTTTTTAAAAAATAAGTTTTTAATTTCTAAAAAAACTGTTATTAAATCTTTTGAATTTTTTTTCAAAAATTAAACTCTTCTATAATTTTTTAATCTATCGAATACCTATTTCATAAATTTTTTCATAATTTTCTTAAACTATAAAATATTTTTAAATATTTATTTTTTCTTTATTTTTTAAAATTTTATTTTTAAAACTTTTTAATTTAAAAAAATACTCTTAAAATCAATAATTCTTTATAAATCCCTTTTATACAATTCGGATGTTACAGGCGTCATTTCAAAATTTGCAAAACATAAGAAGGCAGCGAACGTGGGAGGACACAAACGACGAATTCTTAACAAATTATGGCAAATGAAATAAACGAAGGAGAATAAAATATATTTCCATGTACTAACGTAAGAGCTAAGTAAAAAATATATTTTAATTTTAAATATAAAACTCCTAAAATATTTTATTTTGTAAATTTATAAATTTTTTTTCTATCTATTTCTATAAATTGTACATATTAAAAAAGAATTTTCAATGGGATAATTTCCTTTGCAAATGATTAGAAGTTGATGATTATTTTTTTATTTAAAACTCATGAGTTAAAAATTTTAAACTTGAATAACTGAAACTATATTTAGACGATGTAAATCTTATCCCTATGATGAGCACTGAAACTCCCTGATTTCCTTATTAATTTCCTATTCTATTTGTTTTATAGAAGATACTTTTCCATGTACCAAACATTGCTTTACGGTAAGGAAAATTCCTACATGAGACCCTATAGCTTTGTAACCAAATGCTTTGAAATGATATGGAATCATGTAGGACTTCCTTCCCTTCCTCAAGTTTCTTGAAACCAATTTACCAAATGTGTCCTATATTTTCCATCTCCATACACATGGATCTACTACCTATATATTGTTCAACATTACAACACACCTATATTCAAGAAAAAGAAGTTTATTCAAACTAACTTGTGATAGTCGTCCTAAACAGATTTATTACAGCTTCAGAGAGATTGTTTTGAAAATGTAAACAAGTATTTATCTAGCAGACGGAGTACTAAAGTCCGAATCAAATTTCGAGGCGCTCAACGTATCCATGGAACTGCTTGAATTGGTGCTGTTGTGACCAGTCCTTTCCAAGCTTAATTCCATTGCCAAACATTCCCTTAATTCAACTACAACTTGACTTATATCAGGCCTTTGAATTGCAGATGGTGCAGTGCATGATATGGCTATCTCAAGAAATTTCCGAGCAGAATCAGCACTGAATTTTCCTTGCAACCCTGGATCAATGATGGATTGAATATCCTTGCTTCCAAGTTTAAGGGTGACCCATTGAAGTAGGAGACTGAAAGTATTGTCTGGTTGTCTTTTTGCTGCTGGTTTCCCAGTAATTAGCTCTAATAGAATTACTCCAAAACTATAAATATCACTTCCTTTTGTCAGGTTTCCAGAAGTATGAAATCTGTTAAATGAAATAGAAGAAAACTATTAGACCTCAAAAAATATGATGAAACAAACTGCAACTGAGTTTAAATGTCTTCCGATTAATTCAATGTGATTTTCTGTTAGCGCCTCCAAATTTAGTGGTCGTCTCAAAGATAATCACCTAGTGTTTTATTCTTGATGAAATTTGGACCATCCAAATTAATTTTGTTAGTTAAACAAATAATTCTTAAAAAAGGTAGCAATTAGAAGAATAATTTTAGTTTACATTTTGCTACTTTTAAAAATAACTATAATTTTTTAAAATATATATAATTAAATTTGATGGTTTAATTTATTATGGATAATCCAAATTTAAATATTAACATCCCATGATGGGAGTACAAGATTCAAGCCCATATAATCTTGTGAGCGGCTTCAAAAATTTGTATTTTAGGGCCTCCTAATTGAATAAAACTCACAGGCGTGCACATGTATACATATGCCATAAATCAAAATACTTACTCAGGATCAAGGTATCCAAATGTTCCAGCAGGACAAGTTGAGACATGACTATCAATATCATTTGTAAAAGCTCTTGACAATCCAAAGTCACCGATCTTAGCTTCCATATTTTTGTCTAACAAAATGTTGGAAGCCTTTAGGTCTCTATGCACAATTGCTGGCTTACACCCATTATGCAAATAATCCAAACCTGCAACTCCATTTATTATATATATAACCAAATAAATCATTTATTATTGTTTTCAATTCTTATATAAATAGGAGAAGAATGGCTCCAAACTCCAGTTTTCCATATGAATAAATATCAATTTGTAAGATAAGAATGCAAGTTTTATCTGCTAAGTCTTTTTAAAGACATTTTTTTATCTAAATATTATTTATGTATTTTCAATATAATTTAGAAAATCATAATTTATTTAAAATATGTAATTTCCCTTCACAAAGTGAAAGAGTCCTATCATATAACTCAAAAAAGTTTTCTCTGAGACAATCTTATAAATATAAAAGGTTAACAAATATAGTTTTATTCACCATGTGCTGCGTCCAATGCAATTTGAAGCCTGTCCTTCCATTTCAAAGCACCCGCATTCTTACCTGTAAAAATAGTATAATTATATTTATTTTCTATATATACCTTCAGAAGTTGATCAATGAAACTAATGGACTATTGTGGCTAGAAATTGTATATATTAATTTCCTCATCTGCTGTACTTATCAAAATGGGTATACATAGATTTCCATATTTGTTTGGTTAGAATGCACTGAGTAATTTCAACAAATTGGCTTTTGTGATTTGTATAATATAAAAAGAAATAACTAATCATTAGTAATATTATATTTGTTTTATACCTATTAATTTTTCATTTGTTGAGCAAAGAACTTTGTATACACAATCATTTATACAATAAAATGAATAGCAAATATAAAGCAATTTAACTTTAACTATAGGATGCCAACTTGACTTATGCTTTTGAAGATGGAATTTTAAAATTATGGTTGGAATGTGATTTTCTAGTATCTAGTGATAGTTGGATGGTTGGCTTGTTTGTAGCAAGAAACTCTTGTGTTGTTTTATTGCACTTGATGGTTGTAAAAGGTTCTTGGTGACCCTACAAACTTGTAACTTGACTGAGATAAGTCGGCTCATGATATATATAGTTAGAATTAGGTAGCAAGGGTTTATGTTTCATTCTTGCATGTGCATATTTATATTGATATCATGACCTAATTAATAAGGATCATAGGGTTTGGGTTTTAAATACTTCTCAATCATGACCAAAGTATTAAATTATTAGTGAATTAAGCATATATTAGGTCAGCCTTTCTACCAAAATCGCTTAATCCATTTTGTCTGAATATTATTTATCTTCAATTCTTTTAACAAAAAAATTAGATGTACGACAATTCTTTTTTTTTTTTTTTTGCTAAACAGATATATCTTCATATTAGAGGTAATTCTATTCGACGCATTGTCTAGCACTAAACACCTGTCCCAGTACAACGCAGCTAAAAAGATTGTGTATGTGGATGACTTGAGAGTGACCCTAAAGCATTAAAAACTTGATGTTGCTAGCTTTGCATGATAAGTTGATGACAAATTAAAGATGGTGAGTAGTGCAGAAACGAGGTAGAAGACCCACTACACGTGCTCAAAGAGATTGTTTGCAATGAGATTATATATAATATGCAAGCTTGGTTAATTATTGATTGTTAATTAGCTGTTAACTACTTAGAATGTGTCTACAACACACAGAAAAGAACCAAATGGCCTTGATCCTGTTGGAAGAGACTTTAACTATTTAAATACTAGGTCTTAAGTTCAAGTCCATGTCAATACAGAAAATATTTTTTGAAATCTATCTTCAATTGAATCTAATAATGTTTAAATCTGATATAGTTAAATAGTTATATAAAAAAAGACACAGAAAAGAAAATACAGCTTTTATAAGCAAGATTTCATACCCATTAAATGTTGGTGGAGGTCACCATTAGCCATATACTCATAAATTAATGCCCTAGCACCACTTTCTTCACAGTATCCGATCAAAGAAACCAAGTGTCTATGATGAACAACCATCAAAACTTCTACCTGTAATTTATAATTAACTCTATCATCATTATAAGAATAAACTTATATAGAACAAATTACGTATCCAATTAAATGTCTCACGAAACAATGCATCCATGAGGAAACAAAAACAATTTCACTGTTAGATAGATTTCGACTTAACCTCCGATCGAAATGCTCTATGACCTTGCATTGATGATTGAGAAAGTAACTTTACTGCAACTTGAGTATTATTCTTGAGAGTGCCTACATAAACTTTTCCAAATCCTCCTTGTCCAATCAAGTTTTGTAAGTTATTGGTGATCTCAAGAACCTCAGAGTAAGAAAAAGCACGATTTCTTAAATATTCCGATGCTTCTTGCTTTGTTGAAACAGTAGAATCCACTGCAAATGAATAATGCACAATATATGTTAGGAGTATAAAAAATGTGGACATTAGCGCAAGGATATTTTCTCTACAGTCTTAAAGGGATATGACTAATAAATTGAGATAATATTTGAAAAAATCGGTAAAAAGTCTTTTCTAAAAATTTTATTAGCTAAAAGGATTTTAGATGTTTTCATACTCATAAAGTACCTATAATCTTAAAAAATTTATATAGAGAGTCAAGACTTTTTAGCCAACAAAATTTTTAAAGAGATACATTTTACGAATTTTTCTACAATTCATTTAAGCGCAAAGAAGAATAGCTAATAGAATTAGAACTTGCACACAAGTAGGTGATTTTCTTTCACTCGGTTTGTCTTGAAAGAGAAGGATTATTGTCTTTCATTTGAAGCATGTGATCATATATATATTTATTATATTTAATATTAAAATAAATATTTAGTCCTTTATATTTATATCAAATTTTATTTTAGTCTAAATTTAAAACATGTATTTTTAGTCCTTTAGACTTAACACCATTAACCTCATTTAACAAAAAATACTAACAATCAAACTTAAATAATGACTATAATTAAATATTGACAAAACATAATTGTACTTTAATTTTTTTAAATCGTATTATATTTTATATTAAAAAATTAAAATTTAGACATACTTTGTCAACATTCAATTGCTAAAACATCATTTTAAATTTCTTAAGCTAGCATTCAATTGTTAAAATACACTTTTTAAACTTAAGAAATATATACTTTAGCCTTATACTTATATCATCGATATTGAAAATTAT
Source organism: Leucaena leucocephala (assembly GCA_037074615.1). Classification (NCBI taxonomy): domain Eukaryota; kingdom Viridiplantae; phylum Streptophyta; class Magnoliopsida; order Fabales; family Fabaceae; genus Leucaena; species Leucaena leucocephala. The sequence continues at coordinate 16,035,182 of CM073555.1, read as the reverse complement.
TATATCTGATTATTTTTTATTTAAAGACATAAAAATATTTCTCATAAGTAAAATTATTATTTCATTTCATTTTTCATTCCATTCTTTACTTACTAATGAAGAAGTTACTCATGAGGACAAATCAATAAGAATAAGGAGTATTTTAATGCGTACCTCTCATTTTTATCATTTTGAAAATCCATATTCCAAGACAAACCAAGATTATAACAGTCAAAGCTGAAACAGATACAATTAGTGGAATAACGAACTTCTGCTTTCTGCATGGATCCCTCAAACAGAGGCCAGGATTATCATCTAAACTGAAAGATAAGTCAAAGTAAGTTAGCATGACAAATTAAGTGACTTAGTAATTGTATTGAGTTTTATTAAATGATCAAAAATATTTTTTCCACTGTTGCCAGAAAACATAAATCAAGAGAAATAAAATTGGCTCGATCCCCATTGAAACACATCCAGTTTATTAATCACATTAAATTAATATCAGTAAATTAATTTTAGTTCGATTCCCAAAAGAAAGAAAAAAGAAGAAGTAGCCAATCATACACAACTGAGCAATTAGCAATTAGTATAGATTAGGGTGAGAAACCTCATTTCCAGATCTGGCTTGTCCTGAAGAGCTTTGGGAATTGAGCCCGTAAGCATGTTGCCCTTCAAACTGCTGTAGAAAACATTATGAAATACATTCACTTGGTGATCTTGGAAGTTGTTAGCCTAAACCTTAAACTTCGTTAATTTCACCATACAATTCAATAATTTTTTAACTTCACCCTTATTTAATATGTATTACACTATATACAAATCAAATAAATATAATAATAAATAAATAGTAAAATGATATATTCATAAGAGAGAAAAAATTCTCTTTACCCTATAGATAGAATCAAAATCAACTTTATTTTTCTGTCTTATAAATAGGACCAAAGAGGTACACTATATATAGTAGTGAATCATACACAATTTAACTTGATCAATACTTACAGAACTCTCAACTTTCTCAATTCAGCTAGAAATTTTGGTATTGATCCTGATAAATCATTCCCTGACAAATCCCTACAAGAAAGCAAAGAGAAATATTTTAAACGATGATATGTTCTTGTATTAAATATTTTTTTCCTATAATTAAATTACTATATACTTACAGCGACTCTAACTCTGTGAGTAGTGAAAATGAAGTAGCTATGTGTCCTCTTAACTTGCTCATGCTCAAGTTTCTGCTTGCAATAATCATCAATAGATGCTAAGACACGATTATGAAGTTTTCTCAAATATAGTTTAATACTCTCTCCTTTTATTTTTATAAGAGACAATTAATCGAATCATGTATATAAAAAAGTTAGTAAAAATTAATTAGAGACAATAAATATATAAAAAAATATAACTATTTCTCTAAAAATACCTATATTTATAGAGGAAGAGAGTGTGAGGGAAAGAGGAAAAGTTAACCAATAGGAAAAAGATATTTTTTTTAATATTTATCTTGATAATAAATACTTCTCTAGTCTTTAATACAAGACTTAATTAAAAAATTAATTTTAGTCCTAAATATAAGACATATTTTCTATATCTGTCAAATTATCCTATCGATATTCTTTCAACAGTAATCAATAAAATGAGGGAGGGAGGGAGTTAAGGAAAACTATTAGGGTATTTTAAAAATATATATTATATTAATTAACTTAACTAATTTTTTAAATATAATCAAATTAATTAAATATATCTTATATTAAGGACCAAAGAGTACAATGACATTAATATGATTAATTAAATGGAGGTGAAATAGGAAATTAACAAAAAAAATTTGGAGACAACTTCTAGGTGTCTCTTATAAATAGAAGCAAGGTATAAAAAATATCTAATAAAAAGGAAAGAAGCGAGCATCTAGTAAATCCTCTTGACATAACATCAAATTGACTTGAGTTAAGTCAATATACATTTTATAATCAAACATTTAAGCATTCAGAACTGAGTGGAACTAATCACACAGTTCATATACTGCATCAAGGAATAATATATGCTCATAACCATTTTTTTTTTTTTTACTTCAGTTCAAGGAGCGAATGCTTACAATGAGGTGATCCTTGCGTTGGAATCATTGATACCATATGTGCAGCCAAGTCCCTCCCATGATGCATATTCCTTGGGAACACATGGATCTCCTTGCCAGTCTGCCTTGGAGATTTTGTATATGTTTTTTATGTCCAAAATGGCACCCACTAATAAATAGGGCCTCATGAGTCAAAGTCAAACACATCCACATACACACAAAAATGATAAAAGGGTAAAGATACACCTAGCACAACCTAAAGTATTTTCTCATATGCATCCAATAATTTAAAATATTTTGTCGTGCATCCAACACCCTTAAATATTTTTTTTCAAATGCATTCAATTCCTTAAAGTAGTTTTTTAGTGCATCAAGTACCCTATAAAATATATTAGTGCATCTAGTACCAATGAACAAAAAATACTTTAAGATGCTAAACACATTTGAAAGAATATTTTAGAGTACTAGATGCATCACAAAATATTTTATGATGCTGGATGCATATTAGAAAATATTTTAAGGTGTTATATGCACTTTAACCCAACATAAAATATAAGGAAATAGTAGCATACCATCTATTTGGTCTGTTGGAGAAGTTAGTGGTGTTATGAATCTATAAATCTCAAAGGCATTGAGGATTGGAGGAGCATCGGATTCTGATGTTGCACTTATTGTGAAACGAATACCACTTCGATTTGTAACAGCAGAAACAGTCACTGGTTTCAAGTATTCAAGAGTTAAAGGTTCTTTGGTAATAACGGTTTCATCATGGACAGTAATATTGATTACTCTTTTTTGCCCAGGGAGAAGCTGCTCAATTTCAGCAAAGTGAAAGTAGACATAATATTTGTAAGAGTATTCAAATGTACCACCCCAGTCAGAAACTGTATCAAAATTTAAAGGAAATGATCGATTGAATGATCTGCATGCAGATGTCAACACTTCTGCTGGTAATCTGTAAGAATCATTTGTTCTTCCGGCTGGATCAATATTTACAGATCTTTTGAATGGGTGCCAATCTTGCGCTCTAACAACTTCATCATGGCGCCAGACACGATCATAGATGTCATCCGTGTACCTATATGCTTGCATGATTAGATAAATGAATTTGAGACTAAGGAAATACTCCACTGATCCTTGATATAATTAGATTAAAGAAATTAGTTAATACTCCATCCGTCTTTAATATATGACCTATTTAACTAATTTGATTAGATTAAGTAAGTTATTTAAGTTAGTTAATATAACATGTTTTTTATAAAACACTATAACAATTTTCTTTAATTCTCTCTTTTACTTTATTATTGTTGAGGGAGTACCAATATAGATAATTTAGAAAAATATAGATAAATATGGTAAGGAAAGAAGTCTTATATTCAGGATCAAGATAAATTCTCCAATTAAATTATATATTAAGGATCGGAGGAGTAAGTGGTAATGGACTTGTGAGTTGTGCCATCAGTTCATAAGAAAGCAAGTAAAAGAAATGGATAAATGGGGGTATAAAATTTTAACAAAGAGAAGATGCAAGAAAAATTAAAAAATTTAACCCTACTTCTCTATTTCTTTTTGAATCACACTCGTTAAAATTTTCCTTACATTCCTCTCCATTATTTCCCTCATACCAAATAGACCCTCAATAGTTTGGGCCGTGTGTTTAATTAGAGAAAAAAAAGAAGTGATCATGGTTGGTTAAATATAAGAGAGTTGTTGGTCCGAGTGGTCCGACTGGTAAGCGGCTCGGTATTGGTCCGAGTGATAAGCAGCCCAGTATCGCTTAAGCGAGATCTCGAGTTCGAGCCTTGACGAATGCAGAAAATCTCCGTTGGGAGACTCACCCACTATAGCCAGGTGCGCGATGCGGGTTAGATCCGGATGTAGTCGGGGCAAAGTTCCGGTGAACCGGGTGGGCAACAAAAAAAAAAAATAAGAGAGTTGTTGGGGATAAAAACATGGGATCTGTTGCAAATATTTTACATCTAGCTAGTAGCTTATCGAAATATCAACCAAATAACTTTTTTCTTTTCTTTATTTTAACAAATTGTCCTTTTACCTTTAATTAATGCAAACAAAACATGGTAAGAGAAAATGAATAAAGTGCAAACAAAACATGGCAAGAGAAAATGAATACAGAGTCACCTGCTGAACGTATCTGAAGTGGTGGAATTCATGTAGCCAACATCAATTCTGGCATCAAGGATTAATAGTGATTGAGAAGGGGAGGGAGTCATATAAATAGAATTGCTGAGGAGTCTTAGCTCCAATGTAGAAATGAAAGGTATTCCTTTGCCAGTCTTCACAAGGCAAATGTCTATGGTGTCGGTTGTGGGAGTATGGATAATCTCCGCTAATTCAAAATCTTTATACGGATTAATAACTGTCCAGTGATTGACGCCGAGGTACAAGTCAAACGTTGGAGTTTGATTTTTGTTATCATGATTTCCATATGCGAAGAAAGCTCTTATAAGGTAATTGTTGTTTTTGCCTTGTCTTGGGCTTAGGTGGTAACAATTCCTTTTCCCTTCTGGGAAAATTCTCAGCGTTTGCAATTGCCTCCCAAAATAAAGATAATCTATGCCGTATCTTTTATCAGGTGACACCAAAGAATTTGTTCCTGTTTCTACAAACCCTATGTCTGTCTGATACGAGATTCCAGTTTGTGGGTCAGTGTATGCGTTGCTTACTCCACAGTCAATGCTTATGAAATCTGTGTATGCAAAAATTGATACCAATTAATAAAAAGGTTAAGGTCAAATTTCATCCGAAAGTTTTCATGTAATCCGCAAGGTTTTCTTGATCAATATCACCCTCTAGTGTTAAAAAACGATCAAAGTTGACCGTTAACTGTTAACATGTTAAACAATTAGGGGCAACATTCCACCCTTTTTAACACTTCTAGGGGGATGTTGATCTAAGAAAAATTCTTAAATACCCGCAGCTCCTACACGAAATTAGACCGTACCCTTTATTACATGTACAGCAAACTATGTCTGGCTTTAAACTAAAGGAAAGCTTTGTGATCGAACCAAAGAAACATATGGAAACATTGGGCACTTTACCAGGGTGGGCGTCGTTGGTGGTGAGTTTCATTGCATCCATCATTGCGTTTCCAAGCAGGAAAAGTTGTACGAAGGCGAACCATAGAATTCCTTGTGGTGCCCTCTCCATGTGATTTGTTGAATTCTATGAAGACGCTATATGTGTGTGTGTGTGTGTGTGTGTGGTATATTATAATAAATATATGAAAGAGACACAGTTAAATATACAAGTAAGAAAAACAACAGAGATCATGAACTCACCTAGATCAAGCTTGAGATCTCAAATTCAAGCCAAATTGAGCAATGGTTTGAGTACTCTTGTAAGGTGTTTTTTTTTGGGGGGGGGGGGGTGTTTATATAATAAGTACGAAGTAGTGTTTACCCTCTGGTATTTGGAATTGGCTTGTGCTATTTGCTTACATTTTTTTATTTCCAAAAGAGTTTGTAAAAATAGTAATAATAGTTAATGCCACACAATTATACTAATAATAATTACTTTTTTTAAAATTAAAATTTTTGCTAAAGACTATATAAATAAAGTATAATTTATGATTTTTCAATTAAAAACAAAAATTCATTTATGTTTCTGAAAGTCATTACTTACATCACTTCAAATTATTACAATGAAATCTTTTGGATATCAGAAGATTATTTTCATAAAAAATATCATAACATGTTAAAAACAATAAAAGCACAAGTTCCTTCATAATTAATATTTAGGAAGAATAACAATAAGATCTCAAATGAATGCAATCACGTAGGCTGTAGCTTTGGTTTATTTTGTTATAATAATAATAATATCTCAAATGACTATATTAATGACAGTTAAATCGTCAATAATATTTATCTGAAAAAATGAGTTGCAAATTAATATTGATTCAAGTAATTGCAAATTCAAGAATCTTGGTTGTAGATAAGAAATTTAAGTTTCAAATATATAACTTTTTTTTCCAGAATTTAACTGTCATTGGTTTTTTATTGAGACATAAATATAATTCTCTCTAATATTTATGTGTAATTTTCTGCTTGTTAACTTCTAATTAGTAACGTTGCAAAGTGTGCTAATTGGGAATTGGTCCTAGTCAAGAAAAGTCTAATAATAATAACAAAAATAATTATAAATATTATGTGAATAAACTAAAAACAAATTGACTTGGCTTGTTCCTTACTTATCCCTTTTTTCCATCTTCCTTATAGGAACAAATTGACTTGACTTATGGATATTTCATTAGTTTCGAATTTTCTTGTGTGAATTATATATGTGGTCGTATGTCCATTAGTGTCCTTTTCAAATTTTGATCCCCAAATTGATCCCCAAATTTCTTATCCATAGGCTTTTTTCCTTAAGAATTCCCTTCCTCTGGCGAGCGACACTTCCGGATCTGAGCTTGCATCCTACGATTGATGCCGTAACGGCAAGGAAAGTGGTCCTTTTAGAATAAATATTCTCTGGCTTATATTTATCAATCATTTTTAATTAATTCATCAGCCGAAATAAATTAATTAAAATTAGTTAAAGTTCTTAAAATTTCTCATATTTTCTAAAATATCTTTAATTAAGTGCAATAAATTCTAAAACAATTCTACTCATCTCTCCCAATGTCTTTCTCCATCGTAATATTTTTTGACAATATTCATCCTAATTAATGACACTATTAGGAAAAAAAATTAATTGCTTCATAAATTCTATATGTAATGACTTATGTAGAAAGTGACCTATAAAAAGGAAACTAATCTTATTTCACTTGCTTCTTTTTTTTTTTTAATTACGGTTATAATTAATGAATATCGGTGACTCAATCTAAGAAAACAAGTACAACATCAGAAATGGAGAGGAAGAAATGGGTAATGGAAACTAAAGGGATGGAGAATTTCATATTTTATTTTATGTTTTAGTTGTGCTGGAGATGATTATCTTCGTCTATGTCGTCTATGGGTAAAATAGTTTCTTCTCATTAACCCACGGAACCACACCACAATTTTGCTTTTGATCTGAAAGTGGGGATCTTTATTCAATATGAGGCAAATTGCTAATAAGTAATAAAAATAATCCATGTATTTTAATAGTATCACTTACATCAAATAAAAATTTAATCATTATATGTAATTTCACTAATTTAAAATAAGGAAAACCCCATTTTTAAGATATATGTAGTTTCTTTCAATTTTTAATATAGTTCCTATTTGTTTTTTTCACCTTATTAAATATTTTAATTTTAATTTAATCTGTCAACACAATCAATTTCTGTACAAGGGATAATATTGCTAAATGAGTAAAATTAAATGATTTAACAAGAAAACATAACACACATCTATCAAATTAAAAATTATAAAAATTATAGGTAAATAATAGTTTTCCTTAAAATAACTAACATCAGCAAAACAGAATCCTAACCCTACTGAAATACATATAATGCAATACTTGTCATATTTACAAACCAAGAATATAACTCATTTCAAATTAAATCAATTCATGGAAATAAAAGATGTGATAAGTTTAAAACTATTCTAAACTAGAAAAGTGGGAAATTTAAGTAAAACTTATCTCTGTCTACATTACCTCCGATTCAAGTTATTCACAAGAAGCTTACTTGGAAATTACCCCTGAGCTAATTAATAGTATCAGTTTGGGGTCCTTGATAATTTACATCTTGTCGTTTCCCATTCTCCATAATTGTAGTTTTCCACAATTTCCACTGAATAAATATACCTTGAAGATTGGCCACCTTCCTTGACGTCTACATTGAGCTAATAAGCCTCAATTATTAAAGGTAGCATTGAGAAAATTTTCGTTTTCCTTCGAACATAGCTTAGTTATTTTCTCAAGTCAATTTAAATAGTCGTTGATTCTTATCGGTAAAGAATTCCTATCTTTTGTGGCTGGCTACAGAATTGAACATTTGTTACTGTGCACCTCAGACTATGGCATTACATAAAACCTTGTGGTCTTCGTGATTGGTAGTTTACCAATTATGTTATTGTTCTTGTTTTTAGTTTTTGTCTCCAAGTAGAGTGAAATGTGCCAACTTTAAACTTTTGGGCTTCTTTAAGGCGTCTTTGCGGTCACCAAATAGAAAACATTAATACATTATCATAAAACACAAGAAAAAACAAGTTGACTTGACAAGTGAAAGTTGGCACATTTCACTCTAATGGAATAAAAGGATTTTCCTAAATTACTTCCTTCTCGTTAACTAACTTTAAGCAGTTAAAAAAATTGGCTAAAATTAGTTGAAGGCAATAAATATCTAAGAAATATAACTTATTTTTTTAAAATATTCTTATTTATAGGAGAAGGTGAATGTGAGAGAGAGTGAATATAAAATGAGATGAGACTTGAGAGAGAATGAGTTAGAAAAAAATATGAGAGAGACGTATACATTATAGAAACCGGGAGGAGTAGGAGATGATTTAAGCTACCGTTTGTTAATAATAATAATAATATTACACGAATGGTACTCTACTAGTCACAGAAACACTCATAACAAGTTATTGGATTTTCTATAACAAACCTAAGTATCAAAGTTTTTTTTTATAAAAATTTTAAAAAAAAATTGTGCTCACTCACGATCTAAGAGTAGGGTGAAATCTCCCTTCCTCCTAGATAATACCAATGTCAGGCAGAGTGAGTCATCTATTACCCTCAAGCGTAAACTTAGGCACCTAGGAGTTAGGATGTATTTCCAAGTGTCGCGACTAGAACTACAACAAAGTAGTACTCCTCAATAATCAAACACGCTTTAAACGGTCACATGTCTCACCTCTTCGCTAATTGAACCTACGGACGGATGATGTGTAGTATCAAAGTTGATACTTTAGCCATCAGTTACATTATCCCCAAATTAAAGGCCCATTTTCCATACAATGATGATCACTTCTTAAACAACTATACAACAATTCTGTGTTAAATTTAAATGTAATTGTTTATATTATTGTTACACAATAAATAAGGATTGATTGATTTGTATACTAAATTAGGACTTTTACATTGAAATTTATGAATTAATTGACATTGTAATTTCTTAGTTGTTGACACTATATGGAATTACAACTACTCTTATAGTTTAATTAGCTTGTTGGTGGCTTGATTGCTAGCTGATTGTGCTGTATATTACTCATTATATGTTTTCCAACCGTGAACGGGAGCTTAGGAAAGAAATATAACCATGGTTTTATTTAAAAAAAAAAATTCTACTACACCACAATAACCAGTGATGTATCTACACCAATTGGAGAATAGATGTAAAAAGTCTTTTTTAACTGGTGTGAAAATGTATTTTTTGCTCCAGTGGACCATAATTAACTTCCTGCAGTTTTCCTCTATTTATATTTACAGTATTCTACAATTAATTTCCATTCAAAGTACATCAACCTTATTTGCCAGTTTATGTGAAGTGTGACGGCAGAAAATTATTCCCTTTTTGGAAAAAAAAAGGAATGCAATTGGATTAACATGTTCTCGAATTTATTTAATTAATACATATCATTATGGAGTGAATTTCTTGCTGTACTAACTGCCTCTATTGTTGTCATAAAACAATTAAAATAATAAATAGTAAGACCTTTAAAATTATTAGAAAAAAAACCTTTTCTAACAAAAGGAAACTATTATTTGATCGACTTGATCATTGAAGATGAAGAAACCATTTTTTATGGCTGGCTGCAGAATAGATGATATCTGAGATAGGAAGCATCGGATACAACTTTGTGTTGGGTCGTCAAAGAGTTTTCCACTATAGATAAGATTTCCTTCATTCATTGTTATAAGAACTTATTAATAACTTCACATGGATTTTGATTTGGTTAAAATTAATGCTTTTAGAATTTCCAATGCTACATTTTTCATTAAGCATGTTAACTTGGTATGTATCAAAAACAAAATTAAGCATGTTAACTGGCTAGATAACAATGATGGTAAACTAATCTTTTTTTTTATATACAAAAATTTTTGGAAAGGGATTGGACTCACCGAGAATCCAAGGATAAGACGAAATCTCCCTTCCTCCCAAGCAATACCAATGTCAGGCAGGACGAGCCGTCTATTACCCTCAAATGTAAACCTAGGTACCTAGATGCTAAGATACCTCCCTAAACGCCGCGACTGGAATTATAATAAAATAATATTTCCTAGAGATTAAACACGCTCTAAATAATTGCATGTCTCACCTATTTACTAGTTGAACTCATAGACGATGGGTTGGTAAACCAATCTTATTAACAAAGATGCAATAAAAAAAAATTGAGCAAAGCCCATATTCCAGAGTCGAAAATGGATTTGGGTAGCATGAGAAATCCACGGAACAATGTAGTGTACATGGTTTTTAGAATTCTAGAGGGCAATGGCAGAATCCGTTTGCTGATATGAGGTCCCGAGTATATAAGTTTGGATAGAGAGAAAAATAGAAAGAAAATATGGGGAGAGAATATTATGAAAAAATAATAATTATAAGAAAAAGTACTATTTTTGAGAATTTTCAATGATGTTTAACAGAATACAGAATTGAATCTTTCATTGATACCGCTGAATATTGGACACGATAGCCTGCAATAATATATATGGACTTCTTATATATTAATTCATATGGCCACCGAAGCCTTAAGTTTTCATTCAAGAATGATTTCAACCTCTTTTTAAATTTTTTTTTTAAAAAAAAAAGATGATTTCAACCTACAAATCAATATCAACAGTTTCAAGTGTGAGGAGTCAAACTTGATTTTCCCTAGCGTGTTGGTTCTCCCATGGAGATGACACACGACTGGAGGAAAATAAGAAGAATCGATTTTTCCGAAATAAAATTAGGTTTTATGAACTTAAAAAATAATGGTGATAACAAGAGAAGTCTCCACCAAAAGTAACTTTTTTTTTTAATTTAAAAAAATTAAGATGAGTTGGATCATCGGACTCACTAAAATTAGGGTATGACTTTAGGTTTAGAGAATATTTATAAATATATTTATATATCACCTACTAAAAAAATTTTCACATTAATAGCGGAATTTCAAGATACAATTTTATAGGTTAACCTTTGTTCACAAAGTAACTTTTGGGGGTATGCAAATTGTTTTTTTAAAGAATTATTTAAAAAAATTATATACTTCTAAATTATATTAAATAATTTTATAAGATTAAAATTAAAAAGATGAAAATTGAAATATGTAAATAAAGAATAATAAAATAATCCAACTTTTTAAAAGTTTAAAATAAAATAAAATCATTCAAAATAAAAATAAAATTTTGAAATTTGTACAGAGAAAATACTAACTGAAAAAATATTTAAAATCTCAAATTTGTTCATTTTAGATTAATTTTTAAAATAATATAACATAATGTGTAAGTGTGTAGTTTAATATATATATATATATATATATATTAAAATTTTAATTTTAAGACTACAAATTTATTGTAGTCTTTAAAATATGTTTCCTTGTCTTATATTTTAATAGAAGACCTGTTTTAAAATAGTTTTCTTGAATATGTTGTCTGAGTAATTTACTGACGCTTTCAACTATTTTTACTACTTTGATAATATTATTTATAACTGATTTTAATCACCTAAAAATTTAAGGAGAATTCAACTAGGATATCATTATTTAAATCTCTACACTTTTAAAAATATTGACCATACTTTTAATTATTTTTATAATTTTTATAATACTATTGACATGTTACTCTTTTGTATTATTATTTAAACTGTTTACTATACTTTTAAAGACCCTTTAACTATTTTAACAATTTTAATAACATTATTTATAATTATTTTTTATCAATACAAAAATTTAATTGGGATTTATTATTTAAGTTGTGTTTATTGTAATTATAATAATATTATAACACTTTCAATTATTTTTATAATTTTAATAATATTATTGACAATTTTTTTTTATTTTTTAATTATTTAGATTGTTTATTATACTTGACATCTCTAACCATTTTAACAACTTTAATAATACTATTTATAATTATTTGTTTACTAATTAATTTAAAATTTAATTAAGAGTCATTATTTAAGTTGTTTACTTATAAAATATTAACAATACTTTCAATTATTTTTACAATTTCAATAATACCCTTAACAACTCTTTTTTTATATTATTTAAGTTGTTTACTATACTTATAACACATTAACAATACTTTTAACTATTTTAATAACTTTTATAATATTACTTACAACTATTTTTATGACTTTAGAAATTCAATTGGGGTCATTATTTAAGTTGTTCACTATATACAATTATATTCACAACACCTCTAATTATTTTAACAACTTTAAAAATATCATTAACAACTAATTGTTTTGCAATTTCTAAACTTGCATTTACCAAACATTTGGATTTGTGGCTTCTCGTCCAGACTCCAGATACTACATAGCTTGGTAAATTTGCAGAGGCCTGAAACATAGTTGGGGGAAGCGAAGTTGTTGACGGAGGGAAAATGTGGTTTTGATTCACATAAGAACCAACTCTCGCCATATGACTGTTAAAGCTAATGTCGTGGAAGATATTGAAAGGAAAATCAAAACAATTTTCACGAGGAGTTCTAGAAGAGTCAATGCTGCTTGCAAAATTAGCACAAAAATTGTGGTCAAGAACAGAGCTTTGATCCACAACATCGAAGCCCCACCTCCTCCTCCATTGGAATCGATGACATTTTGGTGAGACCAGTTTCACTCTGCAAAAGCTTGCTTAATCCTACATATGGGTCTTCGATGTCACCTATGATCATTCTCAGGATGGACTGATCTTAACCAGACGAATCAGACAAAACGCTCTCCTAGTCCTCCAATCCCATCCCTCATCTTTCCAGCGCCGCCGGACGAGTGGCGTCTAACGCCGTGTGAGAAGGTGGGTTGTCACAGGAGACCTTCGGCACGACTGTGTAACTGTCGGTGGAGCTGCGTGGAGAAGAAGAGAGAAGTGACAAATAGGAGAATGGTACCTAGGTAAATTGACAGAGATTTACATATACCAAATTGGGCATATGGGATTTCTGAAATTGGGATTATTGATTTGTAATTTATAATTTTAAAAGGTGTTTTAAAGAGATTTTTCCTAACATTAATGCAAAGTAATTGTCTTTTAAATATAAATTCGGCCAAAAAGTGAAAGGAATTTAAATTTAAATTATTTGGATATATAAATTAAATTTGCTCTAAACTTTCCTTGTTGGGGCTTGTTGGTTTTACCTTCAAACTATGGTTTTAGAAAAATTTTTGGGCAAAATTTTAGTTTGAAAAAATTTTAAAACAAACAGTCATATTTATCTATAAGTACTTTTAGGTTAAACTATGTTTAAAACTATAGTTTTGAATAAGCTACTGAGACTAGCTTTTAAAACAGTAAAAGAGCTTATGGATTATCTAATTACTATTTTACCCTTACTTTTTCTTATAACATCTCTCCTCTCTTATCTCTTTTCTTCACCCTCTCTCTTATCTATCCTCTCTCATCTCTCTTCTCCACTTTCTCTCCTCTCTTTTCTCTTTTCTCTTTTTTTCATCCTCTCTCATCTTTTTAATAAAATCATACCCATTTTAGTAACTAACTAATATAAAAAGTCATTTTAAAAATAATTATCTAAACACTTATTTATTCAGAACTATTTTTTTTTCTATAAGCTCTTCTCTAAATACTATTTTTCTATAAGTTATCCAAAAATATTTTTTTCTTCTATAAACTCCTTTTTAAAAGTTTATCCAAACACACGTTATTAAGAATTAAATCAAATAATGACTTCTCTTCATAGTTATTTTAAAATTATAGGGCCAATCATCTATATTCAAAATCTACAATTTATTTTACTCAAATTTTAATGCCATTAAGAATATTTCATTAAACATTCTAAATTATTTTGAAGAATTTAAAAATATTAATTTATCCCCATAATCTAATTATCTACACATACTCCCTCTTTGATTTAAGGAATTTTAAATAATCAAGTATGATAATATTTAAATAAATATTTTAAAATAGGAAAAATTATTAAAAAAATTAAAAATTAAAAAATCTTAAATTGAGATCCTAAATGTTAGAGAAATATCCAAACTCATTCAAATTTTAAAATTCAGAGCACATGACTAAAATGATGGGTGCTTTATTAAATAAGGAAAAAAAAGTTGACTGACTATCAGACCATCCTTCACCTGCTTGCCAATAGCCAGCAATGTAGCTTCGGCGCTAGCAGGGGCTATTGGGTTGGTCGCCGTCAAAAGGTGATCTCTAATGAGGCGGGTTGGCATTTTTAAAATAAAACAAATGACATTTTAATCTTTTAACAATTTTAAAATTTTAATTGAGGTCTTAATACTTCTCAAACATTTTACATTATTAAGTTTTAAAGTTTTTTTTCAGAGATTTTCTTAAAATAATATTAAAATAAATACTACCTTCTATTTTTATTATAAAATTTATTTAACTAATTTGAGTAGAGTAACAAAATTAGTTAAAATAGTTATTTATAATAATTATGTGTTAATTTTATTAAAATATTTTTTTAATCATAAATATTTAAACTACTATTTATAGAAACTATTTTAATGTATATAATTATATAAAAATATTTTTAAAAATGAATTATAAATTTAAAAAATAAAATAAATTAAAATTTTATATTTATGATGATATTCTTAATTAGTTTTTATATTTAGGAAGGTAGTAAAATTTACCATAAAGCAAACATTAAATAAAAAATTTAAAGACTTACCATGTTAATAAACGGAGATAAGCCGAATTGGATATTTCGTTGGAAGGGTTATTCCGTTATTCTGGAACATGATGAGGTATGAAGGAGACATATTTGTTCCCATACTAAAACCCAAAACACTACTTCTCACTTCCCCTATTACACTGACCCGCCTTCAAGCTTATTTCTGGACCCTCCATTTCTGGAACCAGAACGTTGAACCATGCTCATGTACTACCGCTGGTTCGTTCGCTCTTGCTTGTCATGAATACACACGCAGACTCAGCTACATTTTCGTATGCTTCTTTTAAATTAAGGTCGTCCTTGTGATACCCAGTGTAGTTTAATTGAACTATATATTCGAATTTGAATTCGGAAATTGTCCTTGGTTATATACCATTTCGAGCATCTACGGTTGATGTCTGCTCTTCCACTTCTTCTGTTTCTGCATTGGTAGCATGGTGATGGAGCCTCTGGAATCATTACCAGAATTAACTCATTTCTGCGAATCCATCAGATTAATGTATCTCTTGCGAATTCAATTCTGTAACAATTGTAGTTTCTCAGTCTAGTAATCTCTCGTCTTAACCTTCTGCCAATTGTGTTTCTTTTTTCCCATGCTTTTCCCCTCTCCCTCACTTCAATGCTGGGGCGTAGTCCAAATGACATGATAGCCCTGTTTCTATGCTTTATTGAAATTCTCTACTAGTTACCTGCTTTTTTTATACGGAAATTACGTCAGAGTTTCACTTTTATCGGTGACCCTCTATGTCTTGTGAATTGCAGTTAATAATGGTTATAGATTATTGATGGTTGCTTTTCCTAAACAGGGAAGACAAAGAACTAAACTACAGAATGTGAGAAATAAAATACAAGAAAAGAGGAAGGCTTTCATGCAAAAAAGAGTGGTAAATTGAAATTAAATTTTCTTTTTCTTGGTTAATGGTAGATTGTTTGGTAAGTTTACAACTTGCTCTTATGTCAGGTGAAATATAACCAGGATGTGAGTCAGAATCAACCACAGAAGGAGAAATGTGAACTTGTTTTGGTTAGAAAGTCATTTTTAATTGATGATGAAGAGCTAGAGATGAGAGAGTTACAAGCAGGGCTAGATCCGCGTATGTTTTCTGATCATCTTACTTCCAGTGGAATTCTTGGCTGCTCTCTTTGTAAAGGTTGCTTGGGAGAAATGATCTTTAAACTATAAGCAGTACTAAGTTTTGTGTTCTGATGTCTTCATAAGACTGAAACTGAGTCTTTCCTCCTGTCAACAATTGCTTGTGATTTTTACAGATGTGCTGTCTAAGTTTCCCCCAGATACTGTTAAGATGAAGAAACCGATCTGTTTGCAACCTTGGGACTCCTCTTCAGAAACTGTCAAGAAACTTTTTAAGGTACTTGGAAGCAACAAATTGTGACTTGAAAGATATGGTTTTATTACTGTTTATACTTTTGAATTATACCTCTATAACTGTTTTACTGGCATCTCTCTGTTCTCATGCTCTCTTAAATTCATATCAATAAAACACATTTTATTTTTGTTTATACAGATTGTTTTTATTATTCCTCTTGTCTTTAAAATAAGATCTAGTCAACTTTTTTTAGGAGATTAAGAAAACTAAATAAATCAGTTAATTATGATTGAATCTAACCTCTCAAGAAAAATTCATATTATATACTCTTTAATATATTTAAATTAGTCAACTAACTCTTATATTGGTTATAATTAACTGATTTATTTGGATTCTTTAATCTATCTAAAAAAGTCAACTAGCTCTTATATTAAGGACTGGAGGAGTATTATTTTTTTCAAGAAAAAGAAAAAGGAATTCTGATCTTAGCCTGGTACATGATTGTGCTATTTACTGTATTTTATAGTTTCTATGATCTCTCTGAAGTTTTTATTCCCTTTCTATGTTATTAATTATTGGCACATGCTTGATTAGTGCCCTTTGAAATATCCTAATTGTGCAATTTTTTCGTACTTTGTTTGGAAGTTAAAGGTCAAAGTACTCTTGTTATTTTACTATCTTTGTTGCTGCTGCTGCTGCTTTTTTATCTTTTATTTATACTTATAAAATTTGAAAGATGATAAATATAAGCGTGTGAGCACCCACAGACAAACACACACATGGAGGCTATGCATATGATTAAGTGAAAGTTGGTGAATTTCTTCCTGATTTAAGCTTATGATGAGACAATCCTTTATTATTTTGTACTGAGTTTGACTTGGATGAATTATTGATAGTATTAGTAGTGGTCGGATCCTTCTAGTTGCCCTGCATGCTTCTTTGCTGCTTTTTGGTTGAGACAGAAGCAAGTTTTTTATTTGATTATCATGCATTGCAACTCTTAACATTTAAACTTGATTTGATAATGTGCTACCATCTTGCATTTATTTCTCCATGTCACTTATAATCTTATATCATCAATAAGAAAATTGAAAATGACTAACTTCATTTGACAGGTTTTCCATTTTCCTTATACATATGCTACTGTTGTTAATATTTGCCCCTTCACTCTTGATGAGCTTACTCAAGCGTTTCACGATAAGGTAATGCCTCATGGGCGTGATCTATATAAATACGCAATTTAAGAAATTAATTGTAGATTCATAAATTATAAATATTCAATCTTATTTAATTTATTAAAAATTTTATATGATATATCGAGAATATATATATATATATATATATATATATATATATAACATAGAGCATGGAAAATGAGAATAGTGGCACCTTTGTTGGATTTATTATTATTCATGAAATAAAGTAAAAGAACCGATAGCAAAAGAGTACTCTTATCTAAGTAATAGTCGGATTTAGAGTTCACAAATATAATAAATTTTAAATCAACAATATTAATATAAATTGTGAATCTATAATAATCCTGGTATATCAATAAAAGGTTGATTGGAGTGGTAAGTAACTTCAACTTTTTAAAAAAGAGAATATAAATTTGAATCATAATAAATATATTTTTATTAAGAAAAACGAAAATCTTTCACACTCCTATTATTCATAAGTTTTGTCTTTTCCTAAAATTCATTTTTCCTAATTATTTTTAATATTTATTTCCTATTTTTTTAGCAAAATAAGGCACATTAATTCATTATGATCAATATATTTATTTTATATTTCAATTTGACTATAACTTCTCTAAGTCTTAAAAGTTTATAAAATAAAACACCTTTATTTTTTATTGTTTTTCAAAATATAGTATGTTCTATCCCAAACCTGCTTCTAAAAATTATAATTAAACTAATAAAATATGAAAAATATAATCTATCTAATCTAAGATGATACAGAATCTAAATGATCTTAGAAAATCTAAATGTATAACAGATTTACCCAATAATCTATTTGAACAACTTTCACAGAAGAACCTAAAATTTTAATAAAAATTATTAAAAGGTTCAAATAGCAAACCAACTATAATTACATATATATATATATATATATATATATATATATATATATATAAAATGAGGCTAAGGCAGAGGCATAGTAAGCTGGTTTTTGATCCAAAAGTGCGAAGATGAAGATGAATAACGCTTTAACACTTCTGTCTCTTGTTCTCTTTGCATTGGCCATATGCGGCCATGCGAAGGAATACCCCAAGACATGTTCGAACGTTCCTCCATGGGACTCATCTCACAGCTTTCGATACACAGTTTCCACGAACGATTCTTTGAGAATCGAATTGGCACTTTGAATTGGGTGTGGTGATGATATATAAGAGAAGAGAACATTGAAACAAGAAACAAGAGAAGAGAACATTGAAACAAGAAACACCAAACAAACAAACAAGCAAAAAGAAATAGTTGCCACTTTGAATTGGGTGTGGTAATGATATATAATAAGCAAAGGAAAAACAAATCAAGAAGATGCACAAATATTCATCATTTTTATATTTATACTGGATTAATAGGAATGATTTGGAATTCAGGATGAAACTTCATCCATTTGTCTCTGATATGAGTAAAATGGAAATAATGACTTCACTGTTGCTGTAGCAACAGGAGCTATGAATAGGGTCATTGAAAGCGAGAGAGCAATCAACACAGACTGGATCTATGGCTGGCTGTGGAGAAAGAGGAGGAAGAAGAAGAAGAGGGAAAGCTTCCACGGTGGAGGGAGGAGGGAGGAAGGAGGAAATAGAGGAGATAGGATATGGGCATTTTGTTCTTTTCATCCAGAACTTCAAAATGTCAAAATGGATTCTCATCCTTGTCTGTCATTTGAAAATTTTAGAGTCTTAAATTAGATTTTTCTATTTTCTAAAGTATTTTTCTATCATTTTTCCTTTTAAGATTTTATATTTATTTTAATGTAAATTTTATTAATTTTAATATAATATTTTAAAATATTTCAATCACAATCATCTGATCTAAAAGAAGGAATAATCCCTGCTGTATCCTTAGAGCCAAGTGGTCACTATTTCCTTCCAACAACAATGTCATCATCGTGGAGAATATAACAGTGGTGAGCTGCGATGCGATTGAATATATTGAAGCGCATGCTGAAAGATGATGATTGCATCTCTAATAAAATTCCACTGCCTAATGTGGACAAAGAAACATTGATGAAAGTGATGGAGTATTGTGAGAAGCACGCCGATCATGAGGCGGTGACCAAGGCCAACGGCGGCAAAGCCTCTAATTCCGACGTCGTCGAGGAACTAAATAGATGGGACGCAGAGTATATGAAAGTAGATATGGAGAATACACTGTTTCACATATTAATGGCAGCTCACTATTTAGAAATTGAAGGCTTGCTTGAATTAGCTTGTCAAACTATGGCAGATGTGATGAAGG
Organism: Leucaena leucocephala; assembly: GCA_037074615.1. NCBI lineage: Eukaryota > Viridiplantae > Streptophyta > Magnoliopsida > Fabales > Fabaceae > Leucaena > Leucaena leucocephala. The sequence goes on along the minus strand of CM073555.1, from coordinate 16,015,602 downwards.
GAAATACCCCCAAACAGATTCGGAGGATTCTTAATATAAAGAATGACTTCACCCGTGAAGAACAAGAGCAACTTCGTAAACAACATGGTTGGTCCTTTGATGAATGAAGTAGTCACACTTCTTGTGTATTGTGTTTCTTGTTTTCTTTCTTCTTGTGATTTTTTCTTAGAGTTCTGGATCCTCCATAATAGATTTATGACAAGTTAATCTGCAAGTTACTAAAATTTCGCCTCATTTTTTATTGGTTTTTTATAGTTTCTTTTCTCTGTTTTTATAGTTTCATCAATTATAGTTATTTATATTTTGTACTCTTAATTTGTAGAGTAAAGCACATAGAGTAAAAGTTATAATTATTTAAAAAATAAAAATTACAAAATGGCCCTTGTCAAACTCCCTATATTTTCTCCTACATTATATTTTAAAATTAATATGATTTTATCTTTCACCAAAATTAAAACTACTAGAATCATCCATGACAAGATCCTCTTTTTCAACTTTTATTTTCCACTAACATCCACCTAATCATATCCACAATATATCATTTAATTATTAACATATGTCATTAATGTTTTTTCTTGATTTATCTGATATAAAATAAACTCTATTCACCAAAATAAAAAATTAAACACATTTTATATCTTATCAGAAAGCTGTGTAGGCTCAAATGATAAAACTAAAATGTTATGCAAATTGTGTGAAAAATTGAAATAATATAATATATTAATGAAAAATTGAAATAATATAATATATTAATAAAAAATTGATAAGATCTTAATATCAATTTTAAACTGCGAATTTTTTTATTTTTAATATGTATAATATAATACTTGTACCAGATTAGGGCATTTTAAACCTCAATACATTGTGTACCAGATGCATCAAAATACTTGTGATGCTATACCCAGATGCTTCCAAAAGTGTTGACAATGGAATGGGTTTGACTGTTTCTAATAAATATCATTTACTCTTTATTCTATTTTTCCCATTATGAAATTAGACAGTTTTTTTTTGGACAAAATTATGAAATTAGCAGCTAATTCCTCTTTAATCACTTTTCCTTTTGTTTTAGTGAATTAATTCAGTAAGACACCAAAATTCTCCTTCAATTTGCTACTAAGTTAACCCCCCCCCCCACTTCGATTGAAACTAATAAACCACTTCTACCGGTCATGAACACCCTAATCTATATTAAAATAAACCACTTTAATCCCAATATTGAGTAGTTAATTATTATTTTTCCTTAAGCAAGCATACAAAATACACATGCAGGGCGGATCGACCTCATAGGAATAAAAGTTTCGATCACACTCCAAAAATTTGTGGGCAAATGTACAAAGGTAAAAATGGTATTTTTACAAAATTTACTCATTGTTTTCATTTTGTAGGAAATAAAATCTACTCATTATTTCTATTTGATTGGAAATATAAAATAAAGGGAAAATGGGAGAAGTAGATAGTGAAGGGGTGGAGACATCAATTGTAATTCTCTCCAAAATATAGAAGCAAAGAGAAGGAAGTGGCTAGAGAGAGAAGTAGATGCTAACACTTCAAGGCTATGATAGGGCTAAAATTGTTCAAAAAAAAATTATTCTTCAGTATTTCAAATTCATATTAAGAACTGGAGGAATATTATTTAAATAAGAACCTTTTTTTCAGCCAATATTTGAGATCCGATATCTAGTATAAACATAAAAATTCATGCATATCCATATTAATTAGGTAATAAAAACCAAAATATGTCACCAAAGAGTTGCCAGTCATAGTATAGAATAAAAAAGGGATGTGCCAAAAGATTTTAAAGCAACAACATTCAACTCTAAGAAGAATGATTGACCAACAAAATTTAACTACTGCTTGACAATCACGAATTCCAAAACTAGATACTTGGTTATAGGATATAATAAATAATACAAAAAAAAAATTAACCACTGCTCGAGGGAGACATCCCTAAACCACCGAACCAATTAGGATTCACTAGGGAGAACATTGCAAAAATGATAAACTTCATCTTCGTCCAAGATACCAACCTCAGTCAAGCAAACAGAGCAGTATACTTGCTTGAATGTTTCAATAATAGTTGAATAATGTTCCTCGGCCCCATCAACTGCTTTTTTTCCTCTTGAATTATTTTTAATTAAAGCTCGCTTATTCTCAACCTTGCAATTTATAACAAAAACAGCTCTGTACTGGGTCACATATTTTTCATGCCTGCAATAATATAATGAAGCTAAGTCACAAGTCACATTCAGACCCTGAATCAACACTTCAATGTAACTAGGCTATGTTTCAACTTACGAGACAAAGCTACTATCACATTAGTTAAAAACTAACAAGTTTCCAAACACATACTAGGTCAACCAAAGACCTAGAAATAGAGAGTGATCCATTTTCTATAAATTCTGTTTTTCTTTGTTTTCTATAGGCATGGGGAGAACTTGGAATTGCCATTGTTTTCTATAATCAAATTAAACATCATTACTAAAAACAAAAGGCAATAGAGCTACACCATTGACTAAGGAACTTATCCTAACCTTCAGAAAGAAGAAAAATGATAGAACTTAGGAGTTTTGCAGAAAAGAAGTACTCCTCTGGTCCTTAAATATTTTTGTTCCTCCTAGAATAAACTAACTGAGGCTGGTCCCTAACATAAAATGCACCACTAACGCTGAAAATTTTCCAAAGATTAAATCCACTTGTTTAATAAATATTGGTCCTTTTACAATTAGTTTTTCAAGCAATTTAATGTGTGAATGTGCCCTATACGCAGCAATATTGTAATGCATTCATGCATTGTCATGAGTCCTCACATACATGATATCAAAATTGCAGAAAATAAAGCCTCACAAATTTACATATTCAAGCATATACCTTTGGCATTCTAAGCAGAGGGTGGTGAAACAAGCAGGACAGCTAAGCACGGCATCAGAATCACGTCCTTGTTTCTTCTTCTCAACCCATAATTCATCCTTATGATCAAGATCTGAATCATAGAACTCTGGTTTGATGGAGTAGTCTATCTCATCATCATCAGAAACTGATATATAAAAGAAATTAAAAACAAAAATGTCAGCGTGATGTAGACTCATAACTCGTATGTGGTGCAGAAGACTTCGGTAAGGAATTGAAGAAATGAAGGGAAGATAAATCTAAATGGCGTCACTGTGATGGGAGATTATAACTCTGACACAGAGAGAGGGGGGGGATAGGGAATAGAGAAAGAGGAGAAACAGAGAGGTTGAAGAGAATTGAGAAGACAGAGAGAGGTTAAGAGAGAAGAACAGTAGAGTCAAGGGATTTTGAGTAATGCACTGGTTTATTCATTCACAAATGCTAGAGAATACTTACAACTAAGGTCCTATTTATAGCCTTAGGCTCTATATTCCTAACTACCTTACCTACTTTTTATATTTATTTATATTTATATAATACACTGCCTTGTTTGGCTAGCCACCTTGTGTTCATTTATAATCTCAAAGGTAGTACAACCAGTACAAGCTCAGCCTACGATAAATCTTACTAACTTCGTTCTTAATTATAAGACTTACTTAACTAATTTGAGTAGATTAAAGAAGTTAGATAAATTAGTTAATTGTTACGATTGGGTGTTGGTTTCCCTAAAATACCCCTTTAAGCATATGGATTTGAACTACCCTACCTCCTTAATATGTGCAATCATATAGAGATACACTTGGGGGAAAATTATAAAATTGGAAGATAAAGTGGATTGGGTTCTTATATTTAAGAACAAATCTAACCCATCATCTAACTCTTATAATTAGGAACTGAGGGAGTAATACACTTAAACCAATTAACCTAGAAACCTAGGCATTGACAATCTTCCAAGACCCCCTTAAGTTGAATATTACTCAAACTCAAATTGTTACATACAAAACCCTTGTTTAGAATAATAGGAACTGATGTCTTGACATGGAATCCAGAAAAGTTAGATGGAGCCAAGACACAGGATTGCTCAATAGTGGCAATTCAAGAACTTTTGACACTGCCACTTTATCTAACAACGTGCTTAATAGAAAACTCCCAAACTCAACTCGTTTCCTTTGAGTAGTCCCTTTATCACTCTTCCAACTATTTTCCTTGGCAATATCATCAAACATATTTACAAAGCTCTGAAATTATTCAACCCACTTCCATGATAAGCCCCTTCCACATTTTCTAAACTGATCACCAATCAGCATGTACAACAGTCAACCAGGGAGACGAAAGGTTAGGAAAGATAGATTGGAAGATTCCAAGCATTAACAAATCAGTGTTGGAAAGATGACACCATGTGCTGGTGATAGGATATCTATACTAGAAGAATATCTCAAGTTTATTATGCAAGTTGGCTTTCCTTAGCAATTAAGTATTTTAGCAAGTAGTATTATTTTATTATATCTTAGCAAGTGGCTAGAGCTAGTGATATTATTCTCTTTTGATTTACTTGCAAGTTGATTTGCAAGTTGTTTACTTTTTGTTCTTCTTTGCAAGTTCAATTGCAAGTTGTTTAGTTTTCTTCATGGGTAGGGAAAATTTAGTCTATAAATAGGAGTTATGAGCACTTGTATCTGCACACTTGATCAAATGAGAATATGATGTTTAGTTGATCTCTAAGTTTCCCTATATCTCTCTTTCTCTCCCCCTCATATGTTTCTCTCATTCTCCCTCAGTTTCTGTTCTAATCTTCCCCCTCAAATCTGATTCTGTTCTCCCCCTTCCCCCACCTCTGTTTCTGCCTCTCTGTTCTGCACTTTTCTTTCCTAAATCAAATCTGTTTGCATCAGTCTAAGGCTGTGTGTGTGTGTTTTGCATCAGCTGGTGCATCGGATGACATACAGATCTGGCTGGTTGAAGCACAGATGCATGTGACGGAACAGTTGGAGCTACAGTCACTGACAGATGACTCATTGGTGTTGTTTGGGTTTTGTGGTTGGGCACATGTGACATATGACGGCTACAAAGTAGTGGAAATGACACAATACTGGAAAATATAGGGTCTTTTGTGGAAAAAAAATGAAATGGAAAAAAGAAAACCAAGGGAACACAGATATTAGTGATTATGTGATGCACAATCATTAGAAGCTCTCACCTCGTACCTGCACATGTACTAATACCTATGAGCTAGGAAAGAGAATGGCTATAGACAAATAGAGAAAGCTTAACAGAGATAGAGAGAAAGAGCATCATATTACTCGGTGATGGAGATATGGTGAAAACAAGACTATGGTGTGATAAACATATAGTGAAAACAAGACTATGGTGCGAGATATATTAGTGTGCTACAATTTGGAGCTTCTAAGTCATGCTGCCCATAACACTATACAAAATACTCCTCCGGTCCTTAATATAGGACCTAATTGGGGAGTTGATCTAGGTCCAAAATATAAGACCTATTTCCCATATATACAACTTTTCCCCAAATTACCCCTATTGATACTCCCTCAACAATAATCAAGCAATAGAGGAAAGGGGAATTAAGGAAGATGATTAGGGTATTTTAGAAGAAAAAAATACCATATCAACTAACTTAACTAACTTTCTTAATCTAATCAAATTAGTTAAATAAGTATTATTATATTAAGGACCAGAGGAGTAGAATGGAGTTTATGGCTCTTTGTATTCTCCCCACAACTATCAACCTAAACCAAAGTCTGCATTCTTGTAGAATCACATCAAAATCTTTCACCTCAATAACCAAGTCATTGATTACATGATGTTGCTTTTTAAGAAAGTACCACAAGAATAGAATTACTACTCAAAACACTCATCTTTTTTTACTTCTTATCTTTATCTTAGGAACCTCCCAATTGTTTCCCTGATGTTCACCAAAGATTGGTTATTATATTGTTATTCACATAAACTTCTATGTTGATAGTAGTTAACTCATAAAGAAGCCTATTTCAAACAATCATAGTATCTTTTCTAGATGCCAGCTGACTTGACACTGGATTCTCCTTTAAATCCCTTAATCAGCACCATATACTTGTTTACATATGGTCATTAAATTCATTAAAAGCTCATAGAAATATTTTTAGAACATCCACAATTAACCAAGTCATTCTAATCATACAAGTTCCATCAATTTATGAGATGAGATACAAATAATAGTGGTTGAACTCATAAAGACAAAAAAGGAATAATTCCAAAGAGCTATGCATCAGAGGGAAATATGACAAACAAAGATGTAAGAGGCAACAAACATGATTACTAAACCATATATATAAATTTTCCAAATAAAATTGAAAGGTCAGTGAAAAGCTGATAGGCATCTTTCATTTCATTACAAGTCATAGTTTCATTGGATCATGTGTATCATTCAAACTTAAGAGCATAATATCACACAGAGTAACAGGGACTACAACTAGAAACCTAGTCAAGTTGCAATAAACTAAAAAAAGAAGATAAACCAGAACAAGCTAGCTTGTTAGCTAAATGGAATCTAAAGTAATCTCAAATGCTATTGAAGCAAAGAGCAGGCGGGGGCAAATTTTAGGTTACCCTCAAGAAATATTCTGGAGATGCTTGAGTTCGCTCCTTTCAAAGTTGTCCCCAATAGAGAAAGAAAAAACACTTCACCCCAAGGCAATAGTCCAATTGTGCCCAATCCATGATTGAATGTTATTCCTCTAGGACCTATTTAACTAATTTGATTAGATTAAAGAAGTTAGTTAAATTAGCTAATATGACATATTTTTCTAAAACACCTTAACTATCTTCCTTAACTCCCTCCCTCCTTCTATTACTTGATTATTATTAAGAGAGCATTACTAAGAGTAACTTGGAAAAAAGTTAATAAATATAAAAAATAATTCTTATATTTAGAACTCAATTAGTTCCTAACCGGAGGAGAACTTAAGTAATGACACAACCTCAACACTATTGAATCCTGGTGCTTTTCAAATATCCGATGAATCATTCTGTGATTAAGGACAATCTTGCTAGAGAAAACTGAGAAACTATCATCTGATCCTCATCAGCACAACAGTGTTAGAATTAACAAAAAGTTATGTTCCAAGTTCTACTGCGAGTAAGTTGGTGCAGACAAAGAACAAAGATAATGCACCAAGTAATCGAGGCACAAATAGAAACTTGTAGATAGAGATTCATTCAAGTACCATAACAATATCCGTTTTTCATACTCAAAATTCCTGAGCAAGAAAAATTGCCTAAATTGATAGAAGATAAAAGCTGGTGAATAAGCCTATTACCCGTTTTCTCAGAATTTGTTGTCGGTGAGACCACCTTCTCGTCTTTGTTAGTTCCTTCTTCCATCGCTCCCTAGTGCTCACATCAGCTGAAGTGAAACCGAGAGAAGCACGAAATAAAAAAGTTTGGAAGATTGTGGAAGACTTCCTTGCAAAGACCTAGGATATGTTGCCGTAATTTGGATTTGTGTTGAGTTTCTAAACCATTAGAGCCTCCAGTAAAATTCTTTCTGCATATAAACAAGATTTACCTAAAAATTTAATGTAATTTTTTTATTTTTATCCGTTAATTAATTGTATTTTTTTTCCTCTAGTTCTCTTATATCTCTTTATCATCATAAATAAAAATATATTTAAAAATAAAATTATATTTTAAACATATTTATTATTTTTAATTAATTTTAATTAACATTTTAATATATATGATTTAAATAATTGTGGCTTATAAAAATAGCAGAAAGAAGATATAGTAAGGTGTTATATACATATAAAATGTAAAGTTTAAACCATGCTAATTTTTAAATCTTACCATGATCCTTCAAACCAACAAAAAAATTTGTTAGGAGGGTAAAGGTGTATTTTCCATTCTCAAAATAAGTTTAGAGATACAATTATTTAAAGTATTTAAAAATATAATTATAATCTCGAACTAATTTTTAAAGAGTTAATTAATACTTTAAAGTAATTTAAATTGATATAATTTTATATATTTACTAAAAGAAAAATAAAATTTCATTTGATCTGCGTTATATAAATTTTTTATTTTAATAATTTATTATTTAAAAAGCTATACATATAATATTATTTTAATAATACAACGAATAATATGAAGATTAAAAATTTTAGAGTTTATTTAGTATATTTTTTAAATAATATTATATATGTGACCTTTTAAATAATGACGTATTAAAACAAAAAATTTATATAGCGTGAATCATATAAAAATTTATATTTTTATTAGCGAAAAAATAATATTATACTAATTTAAATATTTTAAAATATTAATTATATTTTTAAAAATTATTTTAGGGTGATAAATACATATTTACTTTTTTTTAATTTAGAGGGATCAATATGTTTTTAATATAAAAAGTTATCACGTCTTATCACAGGTAAAATTTTCAATTGACACGTTTTCTTTAATTTTTTAATATAAAATCAATAAGTATAAATATAAAAATACAACACCATACAAACATTATAAATTTTGATAAATTTGAATTCAAACTTTTGTTATGAACAAAAATATAATTACGTTAAATCAATAAAATTTATTTTTTTCAAGAAATATAAGACTTATATCATAAAGTTAAGCTAAAAATTAAAACCATGAAATATAATACTTTCAAAAAACATTTATTTAATAAAAAAATCTCATTTAAATCCAACCAGTATTAATAGAAACATAACCTGTAACTTCACTAATTTTACAAATCACACATAGGGCCTGTTTGAAAACAGGTAAAACTATAGTTTTAAAAGGGCTTCTGATCCAAATTTTAGTTTGAGAAAATTTCAAAACAAATAGTCATATTTGTCTATAAGTGCTTTTGGGTAAAACCATAATTTAAAATCATGGTTTTGAATAAGCTACTGAAACTAACTTTTGGAACAGTAAAATAGCTTATGTACTATCCAATTATTATGTTATCACTATTTTTTCTTATACCCTTTTCTCCTCTCTCCTCTCTATTTTCTATTCTCTCTCCTCTCTCCTATCTACTCTCTCTTCTCCACCCTCTCTCTTCTCTTTTCTCTACCCTCTTTCCTCTCTCTTACTTTTAATCAAATCATACCTTTTTAGTAATTTACTAATATAAAAAGTCATTCTAAAAATAATTATCCAAACACTTATTTATTCAGAACCACTTTTTTTTTTATAAACTCTTTTCTAAAAGCCCTTTTTCATAAGTTGTCTAAAAGCCTATTTTTTTCATAAGCCCGTTTTTAAAATCTTATCCAAACACACGCATAGTATATTATTCAAGGTAGGCAAACTTGGCAATTGCCCAAAAACATATCCAAAATATCCAAATCCCCTAAATCTAAAACACAGAGAACATATCAGAGATCCAAAAAAGAGTAAAGATCCAAAACACAGAGAACATACAACATTAGTGTAAAAAAAATAGGGAAAATAGCATCTAGGTCCCGTGGAAGGAATCAAATTGTATATAAGTCCCGGGAAATGGCATAATGAATGTGAAGTATTATGGAACCTAAGATTAATTTTTTCTAATTATAAAAAGATAAAATTGCCCCTCTACATTCCTTGTGCTCGGTAAGCATCTTCTTTCACTTCTTCATGTATGAAACATCTTCTCCCACAACATTTCATTCTGCAGAATGAAATGTCACTTCCTACAACTCACTCCCACACCTTCTCCATACCGCCAAAACTCACATAACATCAATATTCTTCCTCGTCCCCATTCTTTTTCCCTATTACAATCTCTAAAACACTCGTTCCACGGTCACCTAGAGCCCCAAATTTTTGTCCCTTGCTCCGCTACTGACACCCAAACCCTACCCAAGTCTGTCATCCAACGAATTGCCGAGAAGCTCCGCAACCTCGGTTACATTGAGGGTAGTTATTCTTCTAAACCTGAAGGTGATTCCGCTTTGAATAACTGGGCATGAGATATATTTGTTCCTTTGCTGCAGCAATTGCTGAATATGGCACCCAATTGACTCAAGTTGCTTAGTTAGGCATGGAGTTTGACAACTGCAACATAAGAAATGAAAACATATGTGTGAAATTATAACAGCCGCTCACATAAGGAACTAGTGATGGCATCACAAGACCTGGAATGGACAGACATAGTTCTTATGTAGGTGAAAAAATAATAACTCCACCATCAAGAAATAACAATTTCATAGTAAATGAATAATAACTTGGGCATATTTAATGCAAAGATTTTAGGAGACTCCAAAATTCACTGGGCATGCGAGCCCAACATATGCAATGAATAAAAAAACTAAGACTATGGGAACGGGAAAAAAATAACTTCACCAATAAGAAATAATGAGTACATGCACCTAAAATGAACCTAACGAGAGCTGATTGTGAGGAGAATGATTACAACTCAACCACTTAGAAATAACAACTCTATGGTGAAGGAATAACAACTCAACTATTGAAAAAATAATTATCCCTACAACTGGAAAAATGATAACTCCACAATTAGGGAATAACAACTTTATGGTGAAGGAATAATACCTCAACCACTGGAAAAATAACTTCCCCCACAACTGAAAAAATGACAACTTTACTACTAGGACATAACAAGTCCATAGTTAAGGAATAACAACTCTACCAATGGTAAAATAACAACCTGACAACTGGAAGAATAACAACTTCACCACTAGGACATAACGTCTGCATGGTGAATGAATAATAACTTAAGTATATTTTTTTGTGTCATTTTGGAATACTGAAAATGTACTGGGCACGCCTGCCCAACACTTAGAATGAACCAAACTGTATCATCCCAATTTTTATCTTTATATTTAAGTTTAATAAAATATATTATTTATCAATAATTTAAAAATATTATCTAATTAAATTATTATAGTTTAATATTTTTATTATTTTTAATAAAATAGGATATTTGGATTATCCTCCATTATCTTTACTTAGGGTTTTATAATTTGATTGTTATTATTAGTTAAAAAATTATTAGAATTTTTGTTCAAATTTAGATATGGATTTAAATTTTAAATTATTTTTATGACTTTATAAATAGAGTTAGAGCCCTGAGTTATTCCTCAGACTTAATTATTGAGTTAGCTCTTCTCTTTTTAGTCCTCTCTCTCAGTCTCTTTCTTGTTCCTAAAGAATCACACCTCTGTTTTCTCCAAAAAACACCCTTAGTTCAATTCACCCAAAGCTAAGATTTACCTTTCAGATCTTTTGTGATAATTAATCATATATTTACACGAGAGGTAACCACTTTCTATTCGTTGTGTGTGCTAATGTGATATTTGTGAGTGATTATATATATAAATATATTGATATTGATATGATTATATTGAAAAAACATGTTTGATAATTTTTATTAAAAATAGTCTTATGGGACTTAAAGTTTAATTTGAAAAGTTTGAATTGAGATTTAATCTTGTTATATATTGATATTGGAATTTAAAGAAAGTTATTATATTGAGAAAAATCCTATTGTAATATTTATTGATATTATTGATTATCAAGCTATTGAGATTTTGATTAATATGATTATCTTAAAAATTATATATTGGGGATTCGTGATGAGGGAGTTGTATTTCTACCACGTGGTATAGCCTCCATTGGAACTCGAAGGTTGAATTTTATCTCACCAGTTTACCGAGGAACGTGCCCTACATGTTTACCGAGGGGCTACAACACACCCACCTATTTACCGAGAGAAAATGAACCCAAGGTCTGGTCATGTGCTCTATGAATTTTGGCATATCCATAACATTTGACTGGTTAGCTTTTTGAGTGGCCAAGTATATGGTAGTTATATCTAGCTCATGGGCTCGATCGACATGGATAAAGAGATTCGGTTGGATTGATAGGAGAAACTTTGGTGGGTCATCCATTTGATTTTATTATGATAATATATTATTTTCTATATATTGTACTTTATGATCTGTCCCACTTGACATCTCATGAGCACATGCTAATATGCATGATGAGTAGAATTGCTGGTTACTGAGATGTTTGTCTCACCCTAGTTTTATTAATATTTTTCAGGTGATAGTCTCGTCTTAGGACCTCAAGAAAAATTTCAGAGGCTTGATTAAAGCTATATCAATTGTATAGCTTTCTCCTTTGAATGTATGTGTAGAATAGTTGTATATTGCTATAGTATATTTCATTCTGCATGCTCTAATATTATATAATACTTCATTTGGATGTGATTCTAGGAGTTCGTATTAGGGATAATATTATAAATATTCATGATAGACTCTTCTAAATTATTAATTATTTCTTCAATTTTATTAAAATTGCTTAGACTCTTACATTATTTTTATATATACACTTTAATTTAATTTTTAATATCTTTAAAAATATTTCATAAAAGATTATATAATTATCATTTTATTAATTAATATACATGTTTATAAAAAAGTGTAATATTTATATTATAAAATCAAGTATATTCTAATATCTATCTAGTTATAATATATAATTTATAAAATATTTAGCAATTTATATGTCATAAATAATTTTACTCGTCCTATTCTTTTTCTATCATAAGTATTTGTCTATTAAAAAAAATCTTTTTATAACTATAGTAGAGTTTCTTTTGAATTTTAGTAAAACTTTTATCTACCATAATTAACTCTTTGAAATAAACTAAATTCATTTATAATATTATTTTTTATTTATATTGTGTATAAAATAGGTCTAAGTAATTAATATTGCTTATATTTTAGGAAGATTTTACATAAACAGCCCTCAAGCTATGGAGGAAAATGACAACACCACAATGAAGGAATAACAACTCCATGATAAAGGAATAATAACTAATTCATAATTCTTCCTAGGAATATGACAAACAGAAAGTGTACTGGACACTCTAGCATAACACCTGGATTGAATCAAACATAACAGATTATGGGTTTGAACATAACAACTCCATCAAAAACAAATGACAACTTCGTGCGGAAAAAATAACAACTTGGGTATGTTTCTTCCCAACTTCTTTATGGTGATAATATAATTTTATATATATGCACTTTACAATTACACCAGTTTTTTGCCGCAAACATAAAAGGCGTACAACACACATAGTCACCTTCATCAAGATCCATCTTATTATCTAAAAAGTGGAGATTGATTAAAGTTATAAAAAATTACTTTCATCACTTTGCACGGATATTTACAAAGCAAAAATCAATATGCTATATATTAATACAGAAAAATATACAATCCACCATAATTCCTTAGCTCGTGTTTGAATTCTTACAAGTCTTCAATGTGTAGTTAGGCTCATGACATCTTCTCTCTTACGTACATATGGCCACTGACTCTATTGAACATTATTAAATGCTCAACTTTTTTATCATTAAACATAACAAATGCATGTCGATCAAATCTAACAATGAATTTCATCATAATTTCATCTCTTCCTTTCCCAACAAGTGATGCTACTAATGTTTTGAACTCATCATATATTGTGCCTTCCTTAATGGACATTGTTCTCACTTGACCACTAATATATGTATGACCTCCTCCGTCATTTCTAAACTTTTCCCCATATGAACATAACATAATAGATACTTTCCAGACGAACTCGCCATTAGTAATGACAACATGCATCAGACACAAATTATTAACAACTCAGCCACTCATATTAACAACTATCGTGTGCTATAATAACAACTTATGTTCCCCTTCCATATCAGACCATGCTCTGTCATTCACATTTTACAGCAATATTTCTGATATTCATTCGTTCTTACTACACTCAAATAAACACACCACAAATTCCTATAAACTGAACATAAGTTTTAAAACCTTAAATAAACACACTGAACCCACAACTAAGATGATAAAAAATTCATGCTATTAACACAATGTTTGCATTTACGTAGGTCACCTTTTATAGATCACACTTTAACCTCACATTATCGTATATTGGTGCACTATTACGAGGAAACGACTTCACTAGTTTTCACAACAAACGACTTCACTTTGTTACATTACAGCCAAAAAAGATGACAAATACGCCAAGCCTTACTCAACGTCCAGCTACGATGACGAGAAAACCTAGCTACGATCAGAACATGCAGACCCTCGTTCACTGTCTTCCTCGTCACGCTTCTCCTCTTCTTTCCACACCAGCCAAATCACTTCTACTCTTTACTATCTTTTTAATTCACAAAGGCAGTTATATCTTTTCACTATTAAAAATAATTAATCTCAGGTCCCTGGGACTTCACAATAGTTTTATCATTTCCAGGGACTTATTTAAAATTTGATTCCTTCCACGGGACCTAGATGTAATTTCTCAACAACAAAAAATAGTGTAAATGAGCCTAGAGATATAAATTGAACTAGAAAATAACTTAATTAGAACAAGATTAATGGGCTCCAACCAAATGCTAATGTTTAAATGGGCCAATGTGAAACAATGGTTCCAACCTGATTAATTTTAAAAAGCACCCAACTTTTTTCCAAAAACTCTCAATTCTATTCAAAATTTATTCCTTCCAAATCTATTTTTCAAGAACTAACTCAAATACACCTTAAGGATCAATTGTTCAATGGAAGGGAAAAGAGAGAGGGGATTTGAATATAGGGGAGGAGAGGAGAAATGAGATATTTTAATATTACTTTGTTTGGATTAATTTGAAGAGAGGGAGTGGGGGGGTTTTAATGCTACTTTATTTGGTTTAAGAGGGGAGGAGAGGGAAAATATTGTTACATGGACAACTTTACCTTTGTTTTATTTAAGTTATTTTTTGATTTTGTAGATTGTTTAATAAAATATAGGATTAAGGTGCAAATATACTCATAAAGTATTACCTCATGCGCACTAAAAATCATAATGTTTCCTCATGTGTAAAAGTACATATGAAGTTTTTCAAATGATGCAAAAGTATTATAGTTGTTAAGTCAACTAATGTTGATCGTTAGCAAACGTGCCAGTCAAGAAAATGGTGTAAAAATATACATGAAGTTTCCTAAATGGTGCAAAAGTATCACGACTATTAAGTCAACTAATATTGAGCATTTGGCAAATAGTCTCACGTGTGTTGCACAATATATTTGCCCCTAACGATGACATCTACAACAGTAGGTTCTTCTGCATGACATAATGGATGCACCTCCTCAGTGTCAAAATTACCTTTCCCCTAGCCACCTTATTGATTTTTGTCATGACGGACAAGTCATCCTCCTCTTCATCCCTAAGGCAAAACCACTGACGACAAAAAACTAAAGAAAAGGATGGAGAATAGGTAGTTGTGGGAGAGGCGACTCTAGCATTGAGGAGGTGTGGCCATTCCATCGTGTAAAAGACCTCATAGGAGCGAACGGAGCATCTAGGAGCAAAAAGATGTTATGCAACGTGTGTGAAGAGTGTTCGTTAAACATTCAACGTTAGTTAACTTAATAACTATAATATTTTTGCACAATTTTGGAAACTTCATGTATATTTTTGTACGATTTTTTTTATTGACATATTTGCTAATGGTCAATATTGGTTGACTTAACAGTTATGACATTTTTGTACTATTTGAAAAATTTCATATGTATTTTTGTACTTGAGAAAAAAATATGGTGTTTGGTGCATATGGGACAATACTTTATAGGTAGATTTACACATTAATCTAAAATATAATTATGAATGTTTTTAATATGTGAAATTATAATCAACTTTTCAAACAATGTTAATTTTATAGAACTTAATTAAGAAGATAATATTTATCCTAAATATAAGAACTATTTATTATATTTATTAAAAAATTAAATTATCCTACTAATATATTTTTTTAATAATAATCAAGAATGGGAGAATGAGAATATTTTATAAAAAAAATGGAGGGAGGGACTACTTTTTACTAATTAATAGGTGAGCTTGTTTATAGCCAAACTTACCAAGCGAAAAAAGTTTTGCCTACAAAAAAGAATGATAGAAGTTTTATGGAAACTAATGCATCTCCAGTAATAACCTCTCATTTCGTCATCTGTCATTTTTTTTGGGCCATTCATTATCTCAACATCACGAAAGCACAGACAAAACTTGTCATGTCCCAAAATTTGAGCTGTGACTGACACAAAATATGAATAAATTCATATTCCTTAAGTTTAAAACCTTGAATAAAACGTTTGAAACAATAATCCTAATATATTACAGTTGAATCAAGAAGGCAAGTCCTATGTAGGAATTTCGACAAGATTATCTTTGTATAACCGACCTTCCAATAATCCTACAACAGACTGTGAACGTTAAAAAAAATCACTTGTAAATATTTTCAAATAACCATAATCTTATCTATAGATTAGGTGGAGCATTTATCCTTTCAAACAAAATAGTACATGTATTTCAGAAAATATAATTACATCAAAAATCGATATGCCAAAACAATTGCTTCGGATCAAACGTGAGGCTTTTCACTGCATCAGCTAGAGGAATAGGGTCAACTGCACTATTTGAATCCAAATAATCTACTTGTGAATAACGTCTCAAAAATATGATTTGAAATACTTAAATAATTGATTTTTAATACTTTTAAACATAAATCGTAAAGTTTCGCAATTCAATACGAATAGTTTGGTAAACATTTTCTTTTAGGAAAACCGTTTAAAATAATCGTTTCGAAATAATACTTTTTTCGTAGGACTTCAATAGAATAAAAATATGCATGGACACAGTCCACGAGGGTAACTAACCAATCTGGTGGCTCCAAGCCACTTTCATGCATGGGCATACAGTCCACGAGGGTAACTAACTAATCTGGTGGCTTCAAGCCACTATCATGCATGGACATACAGTC
The DNA here is from genome assembly GCA_037074615.1 of Leucaena leucocephala. Taxonomy (NCBI): domain Eukaryota; kingdom Viridiplantae; phylum Streptophyta; class Magnoliopsida; order Fabales; family Fabaceae; genus Leucaena; species Leucaena leucocephala. The sequence continues at coordinate 15,998,914 of CM073555.1, read as the reverse complement.
CACGAGGGTAACTAACCAATCTAGTAGCTCAAAGCCACTAACTATCAAGAGAATAAATCTCACGAAATAAACTGGTGGCTCCAAGCCACTATCGGTCGAGCCCGAGTATAACCATAGTGCACCAAGGACTAACAGTACTGCTGTTAGCAACCAACGTTCTATATTCCGTCCTCTAAAACCTTTCTAACATGCATGGGGATAATTTGGCATTTAAACAATCATAACACTTTCGATGCAATAATTTCTATTAAAATTGTTCATAATCATAAAATCTCCCCAGCATGAATATTTACGATAAATCATTTAAAACTATTGTCAATTCATATGAACAATGCAATTTGAATAAATCATTTCTAACATATAAAGTCATGAGTTCGCAATTTGTTTCTCGTAAATCGTGCTAAAATTCACATTTAATAAATATGTCAAATGACTAATTATATTTCAAAATCTCATAATTAGAGAACGGTATTCACTCACCTGCTGAGCTTTCAAAATAAAACTCATTCTTCTAAGACTTCCTAAAATCATTGCTCTTATTGCAACTCAATCTGGAGTTCCTTCTTCCAAAGTTCCTTCTCTTGTTTTCCTTTTTTTTCTTGGTGGCTCGGGCAAATATCAAATCCTATATTAGTTATCCAAGTAATATTTATTAGTACTTAAAACCTTAATTCATAACATTTGCATAATAAATCCCTCTTTCACGCTCAAACTCTAACCCCTTGTTATTAGCTCTCTATAATACAACCAGACAATTGTTCATTCCATACTCTAAATCAACATAGCTCCTACCTTATTTGAACACTTTATCCTCATTTAAAACATTATACCTATACAGCCTTATATTCTAATCTAAATTTTTTTCCAGATTTAAGATAATGCACCCATCATTCAGATTCGATAGGCATTCATCCTCCCTTCATCCAATAACATATATTATATATAGTCTTATTACTTTATTTTTTTTTAAAATAACATCTTTCAAAAGAAGCTTCAGATAGTCATTATATAACCTTGAAATTCTAACTTTCACATACATCATAAAAGGGATTAAGGTGTTAAAATCATTATGTCCTTTCCTTTTCTTTCTATCTTAATCAAATGTTATTCCTTTTTATTTCAAAGACACTTTCCATGACTACTTAAATAGACCGAACATTCCAATTTCAAAATCAAGTTTAGACTACATTTTCAACACTTTATCTTCAACTCAATAAAGTAGAAATTCACACTCATTTATACATGTATAACACCAGCAATCCCCTCTTCTTTTATTCATCTTATTTTCTTCTTTCTAATTCATAACAGCATGTATATATGTCATTTAGCTTCCAAAACAGGAGCAAAATTCTCTGAGCACTGAATCACATCATATATATATATATATATATATAACAACCAACACAGCAAGCTATATATATATACACCCTTTCCATACAATCCAAACACAACACATAACAGCATGCTTCTGTTTCCTCTTTCTTTCCTGCAGCATAGTCACACAATCCGGCCAGACACTAGCATCACAGCACCCACACACTCCACAGAACAGCAACCGTAGCAATAGACAACTTATATGCTCATACATACATATTGTCCACACAACAGAACAGCACGAAGGCAACAAAAATCACTCACGCACGAAACTCCCCGTGATCCACAGCACACACCAATTCAATATTTTCCCAAAACAGAGCAATCCAACACCCATACACACATCAACAAACAGAAACCATGAACAGACATATAATATTAACAACTCAAGCACTTATATTAACAACTATTACGTACTATACTAACAACTCATCTTGCCCTCGCATATCAGATCATGATCTATCATTCACACTTTACAAGAACCTTGCTAATCTTCATATTTTCTTCCTACACTCAAGTAAACACACCACAAATTCCTACAAACCGAACATAACTTTTAAAGCCCTAAATAAACACAGTTAACCCACAATTAAAATGATCAAAAAATCATGCTAACACAATGTCCATATTTATGTGGGTTACCTTTTATAGCTCACACTTCAGTATGACAACCTTCACTAGATATATAATATTAACAACTCAAGCACTTTTATTAACAACTATCACGTAATATAATAACAACTTGTCTTGCCCTCGTATATCAGATCATGATTTGTCATTCACACTTTACAGTAACATTTCTATTGTTCATATTTTCTTACTACACTCAAGTAAACACACCACAAAATGTTGCAAATTGAACATAACTTTTAAAACCCTAAATAAACACAGTTAACCCATAACTCAAATGATCAAAAAGTCATGGTATGAACACAATGTCTATATTTACGTGGGTCACCTTTTATAGCTTACACTTCAGCCACACACCATCACACGTAGAAGCACGATGATGAGGTATCCACTTCACTGGGTTTGACAGTAACAGACTTTACATTCTCATATCATAAATAGAAAAGATGACATATACAGTAATTCTTTCTCAACGTTCAACCACGATGACGAGAAAACCTAGCACCAATATAGCAAAAACTAAGAAAACGTCATAGACTCAAAAAAACTAAAAAAAAAAGAATGGATACAGAACAACTAGCACCAATACAACAAACTTGAATTGAATTGGAACCATAAAGAAATAGATAAAACAATTATCTTCAATTTGGAGACAATTCCATAGGGATGGAGACAGGCCAATGTAGGCAACGATGGTTTCCTTGACGGTCTCCCATAACTGTAGAGCTATGGCTACTCAGAGAACAAAGAGAGGGAAAGGAAGAGATACGACCACACGGGACCCACAGCAGGGGCGTCTTTGGAGGCAAGAGAATATGAGAGACGGAGAGGAGATTGAGGCAGTGGAATGAAGAGAGAGAGAGAGTAGATTCTTGAAACTGATGAGAGGGGGATTACGGGAAAGGAAAGAAAAAATTTAAGTCTCAGAGATAGTTATATCTTTTCACAATTAAAAAAAATTCATTTGAGGTACCATGGGATTTTAAATTAATTATGACATTTTTTGAAATTTTTTTGACATTTAATTACTTCTACAGGACCCAGATGTCATTTTCTTTTTATCATTCAGAGATGAAAGTCTAGAGCTAACAAAAAATTTTATTATTATTTTATTTATTTTATTATTATTATTTTATTTAAATTTTATTTATTTTATTATTTTATAATAAATTTTATTATTTTTTTAATTTTTATTTATATTTAAATTTAGTAAATTGTGAAAAAAAAATAAAAAAAAAAGTGGCGGGTTAACGAGGTGACTCGTATTGGTGAAATATTAACCCCAAAAGGTTAGCCTTTGCATCGTAGCCCGCCTAATCCACAATCTACCATTGGTCAGTCTGTTTTCGGTAAATTGACCCACATTCTCAACTTTACATGAAACTTGATACACATGCCCTACACACCGACATGAATCGCCATATATTTATATGTGCCTTTGCCATTGGGCAAAAGGGACTGTTTCCTTTTTTATTTACCTACCTGATTACTACTTTTGTTAGGGGCATAAGTACCAAGTCTGACGTCTTCCTGGGGACTCAATTTCAATACTCATCACAAGCATGAGTATGGATATTTATGATTATGGTGAGATCTGCACCGTTGGAATATATAATTTTAACCGACTATATTTAAAAATTTTAACTGATAATTTTTATATAAAAATTATTTTAAAAACTTGATCGTTGGAATATTACTTTTATTTTAAATTCCGTAAATATAAAAAAAATTAGCAAAGCAACTGCGTTAGAGTTCAAGGCACTCCCTAGTACTTATAAAAAACACCACACACAGAAACCGAACACTTCAATTTCAAAATCAAGTTTGGTCTTCATTTTTCAAACACCCTCTTCAGCTCAATCCAGTAGCAAATTCACACATGTATACATATTTCATCACAGTGGTCTTAGATGAGCATGTTGTCTATTTTCAGATGATGGGACCTTTTATTTTGATGAGAAAATTGTTGGTGGATGTGAGTATCAAGGTTCTCTTTCCACAACTACTTCAGTTGTGCAGGGCTTTACAGCATTTTCTGCCATAACTTCCGAAAACTTAAATGTACGTGGGTTGTGTGGGATTACTTCTATTTCTTAGTCTTTGAGAGATGTTCTATTAATGCTTCGGTTTTACATTTCCAGCTCCCAGGGAATAAAATATTGGGTTTGGCAAATAAACTATAATATTACAAATATAATACTCTCTCAGTCCTTAGTATAGGATATATTTAACTAATTTGATTATATTAAGGAAGTTAGTTAATATAACATATTTTTTCAAAATATCCTAATAATTTTTCTTAACTTCCCCTTCCTCTTTTACTTGATTATTGTTTAAGGAGTATCAATTGAACTAATTTAGGATAAAGTTGATAAATATAATAAATAGATTTTATATTTGAAACTAATATCAACTATCTAATTAGACAATATATTAAAAACTGGAGAAGTAATTTGAGGAGACAAGGGTATAGGGAAATTCTAATGGACGGGAGGGGCGGCTGCCCCCTCTGCCCCTTCCCTAGTTCCACTAGTGGGAATGGTTCCATGCACCTATCAATTAACCAATACTACCTCCGATCCTAAATATAAAATTTCACGTGTTCGTTGCCTGGAGAGTACCACTTTATTGTGGTGCCAGTCGTGACGTTTAGGGAGACATCCTATCTCTTAGGTGCCTAAGCTTGCGCTTGAGGGTAATAGACAGTTCGCTCTACCCGACATTGGTATCGCCTAAGAGGAAAGGAGATTTAGCCCTGTCCTTAGATCGTGGGTGAACCCAATCCTTTTCAAAAAAAATTTGTACAAAAAAAAAATTAGATAAATATAAAACTTCACTTGTAGTGCAATATGGTAGTATCAAGATTTCTTCTATTATGACAAAGTCTAACTTGAAATTTCCAAATATTTTTTTTCTAATGCTCTTTAATCCCTCTCATAATGCCCCAACCTTCCAAATATTTTTCTCTTTCCTATTAATCGTTAGATTTTATATAAAATGAGTGATATTTTAATATCTTATGTCTACGAAAGGGTAATGTTGATATGCCCCTTTAAAATCCCCAATAAAAATGAGAATTTTAACCAATTTATCTTATAAAAAGGACTGAAATGAGTAATTATGGCAACCTTGCGTGCTTGGAAAAGGCATCCTATAATGGGTCTCATATAGTAAGGGTTCAATTAAAACAACCTCGTATATACTGAAATTAATGCTTATTTGGATCGGTGAATTAAAACCCCAATCTGATGTTTCAATTGTGATTTTATGATTTACGAGGTAAGTATGTGAGATAAGTTTTATATTAACTTGCATAAATGTGTTTATTAAAAGTAAAGACAAAGAAACACTTAAACAATAACCTTGTATATGCCTCATATTTTCACCGACCAATGAAAAACAATAAATCAATCATTTTGGGAATTTGAAGCTTCCAAATTTCATGTCAAGTGGCCCCAACTTCTTTCTTTGGGAGGGAAGTCACAGGTTCAGACTTGTGTTTATGTGGATTTACTCCTAGTCTTATTTTTAAATTACTTAGTTTTCAATATGTTTTATATAAACTAAAAAAATCTTAAATCTCATTAACTATGTCATAAAATTTTAACTTTACTACTATTTATATATATTATATACCCTATGAAATAAAGTCAACATAACAATAAATAAAAAGTAAAATAGTATATTTATATAAAAATTTCTCTCCCAACCCTATAAATAAAACCCAATTAAACTTTATCTCTCCGCTCTATAAATAGGACCAAATGAGTATATTGGGGCCAGTGCATTAAATTGTTGAGACCGTCAGTTATGCATATATATATATATATATATATATATATATATATATCCTCGTTGGTTTTTATCATGCAACTTTAGCATTTTTTAAAAAAAATTCTAAGCATGTTAAACAGGGCAAGAAGTCGTAAAAATAAGAGCGCCATCAAAATCACATTAAATTAGTCGGCAAAAATCAGTAAATTTATGATTAGAATTGAATTCAAACACAACTTTCAGAATCAATCAATAATTTTTTTTATTTTTAAAAATTATTCAAATATATAATGAAAAATTTCTCTCATATATGTGTCCTGTAATTTGGACAAAGAAAATGGTTTCAGTCTATGATTCCAAGCTAAACCATTTGAGAAAAAAGATTTTAAAAGGTCAGTTAATTAATAATTTAAAGAATGAGACAATACATTACATATGCTTTTTACTAAGTTCAAAACTTAATGGCACAAGTACTCATATATATCTATACACACGCATATATACTCCCATTATTCTTACAAACTGCAACCATGTAATTTCCATATTCAACATTGTATGGTATTATTTACCGGATCCTATTACTAGGTATCAAATTTCAGGGTTTATAGCCATCCCTCTCAGTATAATTGTCTCATTTAAAAATCAAATTTAAAACTTGGAAGGATCAAGCAAGACATTATATTGCTAGATTATCTTTATATTAGTAATATCCATCTTCAACATACAACACGCCTAAATGTAGAAAACAGTTTATTCAAACAAATCTGTGATAGTGGATTCATCGGTTTGATCTAATCAAACTGAACAATTAATATGACGCAGCCCAATCCCCTCAAAACAAAACAAAAACCGTACAAAAACTGAAACCCATGAAAAGATAAGACACACACCATATATAACGAAACGAAGACAAGGACAGCAGAATACATATATGAAGAACATTCCTGGAGATGAGGTAGGCGGCGAAGAGCTCCCTTTGTACTACAGGTGAGCCACTAGGGAAAAGGGCTCGGATATTCTTAAGGATATTGAAAACGCAGCTGGAAGGAAGATCCAGAAGCAAGAGATCCGAGGTCTAATCAAATTCAAAATGCAAACAAGTATCTATCTATCTATCTAGCAGATAGCTGGTAATGCGGGCTGGCCCGCCAAAAACGGGTCAGCCCGCCAGCAACCCGCGGGCTGGCGGGGCGGGCTGTGCAGCCCGCCCCGTTTTGGGGGCGGGCCAGCCCGCGGCCCGCCTCTTTTTTTTTTTAAATATTTTAAAAAAATTATTTTTATACTTTTAAAATACTAATAAAAAAATTCTAATGTCATATTAGCATAATAAAAAATTTGTTAATATTATACTATTAAAAATTCATATTTTTTATAAAAAATCTCAAATTTTATAACTATAAATCTAAATAAACATTAACAAAATATGAATCAATTATTATATGTCAACACATATCAACAAATAAGTAACTATCTTTACTAGTATTTGATAATGGAAGTATTCAAAATAATATTTAAGTAAAATAAATAATAATATTAATAATTTAAAAAAAAAATGGGCTGGCGGGCTGGCCTGCCTAAAAACGGGCCAGCCCGCCAGCACTGGTGGGCCAGTAGGGGGCGGGCTGTGCAGCCCCCCCCAAAACGGGCTCAGCCCGCGGCTCAGTCCTTTCAATGCTTGTCTCCATTGCCCAACATTCCCTTAGTTCAGCTACCACTTGACTTATTTCAGGCCTTTGAACTGTAGATGGTGCAGTGCATGACATGGCTATCTCCAGAAATTTCGAAGCAGAATCAACATTATATTGTCCATGTAAACTGGGATCTACAATGGACTGAATATCCTTGCTTTGAAATTTTGGGGTAACCCAGTGAATTAGAAGACTAAAGGAATTGTTTGGTTGTCTTTTTGCTGCTCGCTTCCCAGTAATTAGCTCTAGCAAAATTATTCCAAAACTATAAATATCACTCCCTTTCGTAAGATTGCCAGTCTTATGAAATCTGTATAGAAGGTAATTTAACATGATTAGATCACAAAAAATAAATATAATGATTTAATATATCACGGCCTACTGAAATCTGTATAGATTACAAAAAATAATATATCCATTAATATTTTTCTATTCAATATATTCAAAAATCAAAACAAAAGATTTCTTAGGAATTAGTTTAGTTCTCATATGAAATAAGTCAATCAGAGTTTCATTTGTATGTCAAATCAATCAACTGAATCATGATAAAAAAATTAGTTAGATTTAATAAATATGTAAAAAATATAATTTATTTTCCAAAAAAAAAAATACCCTTTGTTATGGAAAAGGTGGGTGCATGGGAAAGAGAATGAGTAGGAAAAAAGATAATGTGATATACATGTAAATAATTGAGAGTAAATAAAAAAATTGTATTAAATGTTTAGATATCTTCAAAGTATATCTTATAAATAGGAATATGCATATTTAAAAATGGTATTATATTAAAAGGAATAGTGAGAGTAGCATATATAAATAGAGCACTTACTCAGGATCAAGGTAACCAACTATTCCCCGTAGGACTAGTTGAGACATGAGTGTCCATATCATTTGTAAAAGCTCTTGACAACCCAAAATCAGCAATCTTAGCTTCCATATTTTCGTCTAGCAAAATGTTAGTTGTCTTTAGATCTCTATGCACTATAGCTGGCTTACAGCCATTATGTAAATAATCTAGTCCTGCAAATCCATTCATCACAAAACCATGTAAATATTATACCAGATAACCAGACCAAAGCAAAACTTATATCATAAAAGAACAAATCCGACCTCCAACCTACATATTAATAATCCCAATTTGTAAATAGATGTAACATTATTTAGAGTAATATTTATTCAACTAAAGGTAACTTGTTTATCTTAGATGTAATCTGGAAAATCATAAATTATTTCAATTAATTTATCTTTTTTATATAAATTGAAAGAATCCGATCACATAACTCATAAAAAGATTAAAATATGTAGTTTTCCAGTTTTGCATACCATGCGCCGAGTCCAATGCAAAACGAAGCCTATTCTTCCATTTCAAAGTATCCTGGTTGTTGCCTGTACACACACACACACACACACACATAACTGATATAGTGAGATTTTCTTTTCACGTGCCTTCAAAAGTTGCACACAATTTGAAAGTTATTGGTGATCTCAAGAACGTTGGAGTAAGAAAATTCTTGATTTCTTAGCTTCAGTGATTCTTGATTAGTAAAATCCCCTGCAAATATGAATAAGGATAATCAAATTACTGATTAATAAGATGTATCATCAGAAAGTTCATAAGGAATGATGTGCAAACCTTTTAGTATTTTCATTCTAAAGATCCATATTCCAAGAGAAAATAAGATTACTAAAGTCAAAGCTGGAACAGATGCAATAAGTAGAATAAAGAACTTGTGTTTTTTGCATGAATCCCTCAAATAAAGGCCGTGATTATCATCCAAACTGAAAGATAATTATGTCAAATAATAATACATTAGTAATACAAATGACACACACCACAAAAAAATTGATGTCACCACTGAAAGGGCAAAAGTCGCCGCTGAATACATTGAGCGGCCACATTTTGTCGCCGCCAAGTCGCCGCCTATGAGACTGTCGCCTATTCGCATTAGCGGCGACAATAGGTTGTCGCAGCTGAAAGTCCAGAATTAGCGGCGACATTTTGTGGCCGCTGATTGCCGCTGAAATTCCAGAATCAGCGGCGACATTAAGTCACTGCTAAAGTCCATAATCAGCGGCGACAATATGTCGCCGTTGAAAGTAAGGGGTTCTTAATATTATTTTTTTTAATTTTTTTATATAATTTCTGTGATATAAAAAAATAAAATTTAATAACAAATAATAAATGATAAATAACTAAATAAATTAGAATCTAATAACATTAATAAATATACAATATCAAATTAGTTCAATTACTTAAACATATTTAAAATTAAAATAAAATTATTTAGTTTATACATAAATTTTATATAGAAGGACCAATACTATGACTAGAAGAAGTAGGCGCATGTTGTTGCCCCTTCTGCATCAAGGCAGCGAATTGAGCTCGAATTGCACACGCTCTTGTTGCATCTTTTCACGTTCTTCTTCCATCTTTGCACGCTTAGCCTCCATTTTTTCTCTCTCCTCTTCAAATTTTTTATCAAACTTTTCCTGTAATTGGGCACGCATACTCTCAACAACTGAACTATCTGTAGATTGAGAGTGATTTCTCTTCCTGGAAGGCTCCGCTCCATACCCTTTCCCTCTTACATACCCTGACCTCTCACTAAGAACTGTCGCCAATATTTCACATTTCAAATCAGATTAAAAGGGTGACATAAAAATTTCAAATTTCTACTTTCAGCAAACACAAAGTAGAAAGAATGATTTCTCGATCACATTTGACCATTCATTCGCTGGATGACATAAAAGGGTCTAAATTGAAAAAAGTGGGGCCTACAACATGTTCTGTTTGGGAATCTTCAACTCAAACAAGTGGTATAACTTATCATCATTATAAATGGGAATATTTTGTTTTTGTTTCTATTTACAAAGATAGAGAAGAAGGGATAGTAAGAAAACTTAAGGTACGATAAAACATAAGATATATAATATGATAAAATGAATGTAAGTCTTAGGTGAAGAAACAAGAGGCTATGAAGTGGAGACATTTGGTTTCATTTCGAATATTAGTTTCATATACAGATTATTTTTTTTATATAAAACTTAGACATTTCAAGGGATTGAATTGTAATGAAGCCTCTTCACTAAAGAACAAAGAATTTGCAACAGAAAGCTTTACAACTACAAAATCATTCAATCAAAACATGAGACATCTGTGAGGAATAACTATAATGTGTATCCATATATATACTGACGATGATAGATTTTTGTCTAACTATAAAAAAAGAAAATTGAAACCGTAGTCATAATGGGAATACTAGTGAAGGGTGTAACGATATGGCTATTTTCAATAGCAGTGATATTTTTCAGTGTGTCTCCTTTTGTTGAGAGTATATACTTAATTATGGTATCTTCTTAATTATTTTTGCACCAATACTTAAGATATGATTAGTTATATACTCTGTTATCTTTCTACAAAATGTTTAGGTATCGCTTTGTAATACAAATATACCTCTTTGAACCCACATTACATAAAATATAGAAACAAGTCAGCGTAGCCTAACCATGACTTTGTTATTTCACTGAATATAAAACAAAATAGAACAGAGAAACTCAGATGGTCATGTTTACTGGTTATTGTCGGTTTAGGCTCTGAATTATGGGAAGTATGAGAGTATCTGGGATTGAGCAGTTATGGGAAGTGAACGAAAAAAGCAGGGGAAGAAGGAAATACTCAGAGGCACGATGAATTTGGATGGAAACCATGATACAATTGTAACACTCATCTAACCATTAGCAAATGCAAGAGCTAAACTGACAACTGAAGACAGATCAATGAAAGAAGAATGTTTTTAGATCAGGATCTTTTAAGCGTGTTAACAGTTTGAAATCCTTAAAATAGAGAGGAAGTGTATGTCATTAAAGTAGAGCATATATAATTAAGGTAGTTAGAGTATTTTAGTCATATAAAAATTATATTTCACCACAAAGATAAAAAAAATTCATATAATATATATTACTATCCAATATAATAAAACAAATTTATATAGTCTATATTGTAAAACTAGCAATAAGATTAGGAGGAGAGAAAAGATGAAGACAAGAAAATGAGAGAAGTATCTTGTATTCTTTTACTTCTTTTACAACACAAATGACATGCCCTATTTATAGGCATACTCTTACATGAAAAGTTGAAGAGGAAGAGTCTAGTAATTAATGGAGGAGTAATAACCTAGTGAAAGTTCAAGAGGAAAATAGAGATGGACATCCATATTCTAAATACACTCGCAGTGCTGCCTCATTAAAAACCTTGTTAGGAAAACCCAGTGAGACAAAACCTCAGTCAAGGGAAAAAGAGTACAGCGTGTATCGACTCCTCATTTTTGCAACATCAATTGATATCTCTGAATCTGTGAAGTCCGATATCACGTACGAGCTTCTCAAATATTGTTACTGGAAGTGACTTGGTGAACAAATCTGCTAGATTTTCTTTAGAACGGATTTGCTGGATATTAATCTCACCATTTTTTGAAGATCATGTGTGAAAAAGAATTTTGGAGAAATATGTTTTGTCCTGTCTCCTTTGATATATCCTTCTTTTAGTTAGGTAATACATGCAGTATTATCTTCATATAGAACTGTTGGAATCATTTGACTATATGACAATCCACAGGTAGTACGTATATGATGTATTATCAATTTTAACCATACACATTCTCGACTTGCTTTATGTATAGCTAGTATTTCTGCATGATTAGATGATGTGGCTGATATGGTTTGTTTCATTGATCGCCATGAAATAGCTGTATATGTGAACAAATAGCTTGTTTGTGATCTATCAACATGTGGATCAGACTGAAATCTAGTATCAGCATAGATGACAAAGTCGGTCTTATGTTCATTCGAATAAAATAATCCCATATCCATAGTACCCTTCAAGTAACGAAGAATGTGCTTAACCCCATTCCAATGTCTTCGTGTTAGTGAAGAACTATATCTTGCTAGTAAGTTAACAGCAAATGATATATCTGGTTGTGTGTGACTAGAAGATATATAAGTGCACCAATTATACTAAGGTAAGGCACTTCTGGGCCAAGTAGTTCTTCATCACCTTCTTAAGGTCTAAAGGGATCTTTATCTTTTTCTAGAGATCTTACAATCATCGGAGTACATAATGGATGCGATTTATCCATATAGAAACATTTTAAAACTTTTCTCGTGTAAGTTTCTTGACAAACGAAGATCCTATTTTTTAGATGTTCAATTTGTAGTCCAAGAAAAAAATTTGTTCTTCCCAGGTCCTTCATTTCAAACTCTTTCTTTAATCAATTCACCGATTTGGAAATCTCTTCAGAAGTTCTAATGATATTTATGTCATCGACATAAATAGAAATTATAGCAAATTTATTTCCAGATCTTTTTATAAAAATGCATGGATATATCTAATCATTCTTATATCATTCTTTCAATAGATATTCACTAAGTCAATTGTACCACATGCGCCCTGATTGCTTCAATCCATATAAAGACATATTTAACTTAATTGAGTACTGTTCTCGAGAACTTGAATTGTATGTTTTCGGCAACTCAAATCTGTCAGGGAGACTCATATAAATGTCATTGTCAAGTGAGCCATACAAATAGGCTGTAACAACATCCATTAGATGCAAATCGAGGCCTTCATTTACTGCCAGACTACTTAGATATCGAAAAGTAGTTGCATCCACCACTGGTGAGTATGTTTCTATAAAATCAATACCAGGTCTTTGTGTAAATCCTTGACCAACAAGTCGTGCTGTATATCTTACTACTTCCCCATTTTCATTTTATTTTCTCACAAAAACCCATTTATATTCAACTGGTTTTACATCTTCAGGTGTAAGAAACACAGGGCCAAAATTTTTTCATTTTTCTAATGATTTTAATTCTGCCTCACTTGCATCTTTCCATTTTGATCAATCATCTCTTTGTTTGCATTCGCTAATAGACCTTAGTTCATGATCCTCATCATCATTTATTACATCAAGCGCTATATTATATGTAAAAATATCGTCAACGTTGACTTTATCTCGATCCCATCGTATCCTATTGACAACATAATTTATTGAGATCTCATTATTTTTACATATTTCAGGTACCTGAATATCTCTCAAAATTGAGATATTAGTGTTGTCAAAGGACTCTTCTAGAGTCATTAAATTTTGTTGAATATCCTCGACCTAGCCATCTATATTTATAGCTCCTTTTCTTTTTCGAGGATTTTTATCTTTGGAACCGATGGGTCTGCCACGCTTCAAGCGTGCTTTTAATCCATTTGCATCAGTAGATTGTCCATTAGGGACATCAATTTTGATAGGAGCATTCACAGCTGTAACATGTGACTTGGTCACTTTTTTGGAGTCAGTGAATACGTCTGGCAATTGATTGGATAAACTCTATAAATGAATTATCTTTTGAACTTCTAGCTCACATTATTTTATACGAGGATCAAGATGAGACAATGATAATTCATTCCAACTAATTTTATTTTCAACTGCTTATTTTCTCCCCCTAATGTTAGAAAATTTGATTCTTCAAAATGACAATCAACAAATCGAGTCGTAAATAAATCTCCTATTGTTGGCTCTAAATATTTTATTATAGAAGGAGATTCATATCCAACATATATTTCCATCCTTCTTTGAGGACCCATTTTAGTGCATTATGGTGGAGTAATCGGAACATATACCGCACATCCAAAAGTCCTTAGATGGGAAATATTTGGTTCCTCACCAAAAGGGGAGGCCTTGAGATAAATAGTTGGCCTGATACGAATTAACATCGCTGCATGCAAAATTTCATATCCCCAAGTAGATATTGGGAGATTTGATTTCATAAGCAATGGTCTTGTAATCAACTGTAAACTTTTAATTAATGATTCTGCAAGACCATTTTGTGTATGAACATGTGCTACAGTATGTTCAACATCGATTCCCAGAGACATACAATACTCATTGAAAGCCTGTGAAGTAAATTCACCGGTATTATCTAGACATATTTTCTTAATGAGATAATCTGAAAAATGTACTCTCAATCTAATTAGTTAAGCAAGTAATCTCGCAAACGCCAGGTTACGAGAAGATAATAAGTAAACATGTGACCATCTTGTCGATGTATCAATTAAAACCATAAAATATCTAAATAGTCCACATGGTGGGTGTATCGACCCACAAATATCTACCTGTATACGTTCTAGAAATGTGAGAGACTCACTTTCTATTTTTATTGATGATGGTCTAATAATTAGTTTTTCTTCAGAACATGCAGCACATGAGAAAATATGAGATTGTGGAATTGATTGTCTTCTCAAAGAATATCCACATGAATTCTTAATTATTTTTCACATCATTATTGTCCCAGGATGGCCTAATCGGTCATGCCAAATATTAAATTTATTCTCATTTGCAAACTTCTGGTTTGTAATAGCATGTGTTTCAATTGTACTAATAAATGTGTAGTACATTCTAGAGGAAAGAGAAGGGAATTTTTCCAGTGTGCATTTTTTGCCAGAAATCATATATGTGATAACAAGATATTCCTGGTTTTCTCTATTTGTTGTTTCAATATGGTATCCATTTCTGCGGATATCCTTAAAACTCAACAAATTCCTGTTAGATTTGGAGGAATAAAATGCCCTATCAATGTACAATTGTGTTCCTCCAGGTAACAATATATTAACTCTTCCAAACCCCTCAATCATCTTTATACTTACAGATATGGTCTGGACATTGGCTTCTCGCATTACCAAAGAAGAAAAATATTTTGCATTTCTGAATATTGTACGAGTTGTTGCACTATCAACGAGACACAAATCTTCTTTATTAATATCAATAAGTGCAATTCTTCATTAACAGGAATATAGCAAAAGAAACACAAAAAGAATTAATAAAAAGAAATACTCATAATTTTATTTATTGAGAGAAATAACTTCGTAGTAAGTAGATTTTTTTTATTTTAAGAGAAGTATAAACTTTATTACAGCAAAAGGAAAATACACATAATCATAAAAGTTTAGCTTATTTTTTAGACACTCCCATCACCAATTAGGTGATCAATTCTTCCGTTAGGATCGATAAAGAAATCAGCAACATCTAAATGAGTCACATCCATATTGCCATAATCAGAATCGCTTTTTTTCCCAGCAAAATTTATTTCTATCTTTGGCTCTTTGCCTTTATTTTTATTTTTCCTTTTGAGCAATTCTTGGTATAATTCAACCAAATATCTTGGTGTACGACAAGTACGAGCTTAATGACCTTTGCCACCACAAAGATGACATAAATTTTCAATATAATTATCACTTCCACTAATTTCCTTTTTATGGTTATCATCATTATTTGCCCACCTCGAGTGGGAACTACGACCACGACCACATCGACCACGGCCTCGTACATAGCTAAGGTCGCGTCCACGTCCCCTACCACGGATGATTCATTTGTCACTAATTCACTTCTAGGAATGCAATAGAGCCAGTTGGATGGGATTCATGATTCTTCATTAAAAGCTCATTATTTTGTTCAGCCACCAAAAGGCAAGAAATCAGTTCAGAATACTTTTTGAAATCTTTTTCATGATATTTTGCTGCAATAGCATATTGGATGCATGAAATGTGGAGAATGTTCTTTCTAACTTGTCATCATCAGTAATGTTCTCTCCACATAGTTTCAGTTGAGAACTAATTCTAAATAATGCAGAATTATATTCACCGACTGATTTAAAATCTTGTAAACGTAAATGCATCCAGTCATAACGAGCTTTTGGAAGAATTACAGTTTTCTGGTGGTCATACCTTTCTTTTAAGTTGTTCCAAAGAACAAATGGGTCTTTAACAGTTAAATATTCAGTTTTTAGTCCTTCATCCAGGTGGTGGCAAAGAAAGATCATGGCGTTGACTTTGTCTTTGTTAGATTCCTGATTGTAATCCTTGATAGTGTCTCCTAAACCCATGGCATCTAGTAATGTCAAGAGCCACAAACTCAAGTTTTGTAAGATTCGACATAATGAAACTATCATAAAATATAACAAAAGTTAAATGGAGATTGAGATTAAGAAGGTTGAGTAATTAGAAAATAATCAAACATGAAATTATAATTCAACATAAAAGTAATATAGAAACTCACCTTCCAATGATAGATCTTACAATAATATCAATTTC
Organism: Leucaena leucocephala; assembly: GCA_037074615.1. NCBI lineage: Eukaryota > Viridiplantae > Streptophyta > Magnoliopsida > Fabales > Fabaceae > Leucaena > Leucaena leucocephala. The sequence continues at coordinate 15,982,315 of CM073555.1, read as the reverse complement.
TAGAGCAGTCGTGCTGATAACGTATTGTAAAACTAGCAATAAGATTAGGAGGAGAGAAAAGATGAACACAAGAAAATGAGAGAAGTGTCTTGTATTCTTCTACTTCCTTTACAACAGAAATGACATGCCCTATTTATAGGCATAGTCTTACATGAGAAGTTGAAGAGGAAAAGTCTAGTAATTAATGGAGGAGTAATGATCTAGTGGAATTTGAAGAGGAAGAGTCTAGTAATTAATGGAGGAGTAATGACCTAATGGAAGTTGAAGAGGAAGATAGAGATAGACATCCATATTCTAATATTCATAACAGTTTATTATTATTGAAAATTCAGAACAACAGATTCACGGCTTCATTAATCAAAGGAACAATGATGTTGTCTACTAAGTCGCTCTTTTTCCTCAGGAGTGAAGTCATTCTTTTGAAGATCCTTCGAATCTGTTTTGGGGTCTTTCCCTTCATCAAATCCGCCACAGTTTGACAAGCCAACTCAAACAAGTCTTCAATTACTAAATAGTGTGCTGCCATTAATATATGAAATAGCGTATCCTCCACATCTACCTCCATAAACTCTGCGTCCCATCTCTTCAGTTCCTCCGCCACCGTTGGCCTTGGTCGCCACCTCATGATCAGCATGCTTCTCGCAATACTCCATCACTATCATGAATGTTTCAGTGTTCACATTAGTCATTGGGACTTTGTCAAAGCTGCAATCATCCATCAACATGCGCTTCATTAGCTCCGATTGCATCGCGGCACCCATTCTCATCTAAAACTCGTCGCCATCGCCGCTCACCACTGTTATAGTCTCCACAGATGATGACGACATTGTTGTTGGAAGGAAATGGTGACCTCCTGGTTCTAATAAGTGAGAGGGATGATTCTTTCTTTTCTTTGTTTTAGATCAGATGGGTGACTGAACATTAAGGGGCTCCTTTATTTATAATGATAATTTGAAAGGATTTTAACTTTGAGATAAGATAATTTTATTCATGAAATATTTTGTTGAAATGAATATTTTTATAAGAAATTAAATATGCCCCTACATTCTACTCCACAGATAATATCTACATAGAAAATTTAATATTATATATACATATGAGATATCCATATGCAATCGTGTTAGCAATAAAATATGATAATTTTGTATAATATGAATGCAAAGTAATTTAAATTAATCTTTTAAATTTTGAATTCTGCTAAAATTAAAATTTAAAGGAATTTAAACTAAAATCATTGGATATATATATATATATATATAAACTAAAGTTGTTATAAACTTGCCTTATTATTAAGGATTGAGTCAAATAATGCTTCTCTTAGATATTTTACAATTATAGAGACCTATCATCTATATTCAAAATCTACATTTTACTCCAATTTTTAATATTATCAAGAATATTTTATTAAAGATTCTAAATTGTTTTAAAGAATTTACAAATATTAATTTATCCTCGTAATCTAATTATCCATGCAAACTCCATCTTTGATTTAAGGAATTTTAAACAATCAATTAGGATAATATTTAAATAAATATTATATTAAAATTAATAAAATTTACAATAAAATAAACATAAAATCTTAACCTCAAATTATTAAAAGCTTTGGATTAAGATGTGTTACAAGTCCATTTATATCCATCTTCTTTAGTAGAGTTCAACTGATATCCCCTATCAATAGTTAGAAAATAATGCAGAGATATGATTCAAATCTATAACGCTAATGTTAAGGGATCCGACCTTCTACCAAGATCTGCCAGGTTTTGTTGGTCCCACGTATATCCATTCTCTTTTTCTACTAACATCACGTTATCCAAGTCATCTGTCTTTTGTTTAAGAAAATGATGGGCAAGATCATAACGGAAAGCAACTAATGCTGGCCATTGGAATCGATTCTGTTTATATTTTGTGCATCTTGTTGATTTGTTTTTTCTTTGCTTATAATATATAATCACCACACCCAATTCAAAGTGGCAACTATTTCTTTTCGTTTGTTTGTTTTGTGTTTCTTGTTTGGATGATCTATTTTCGTGTGGGTTTTTAGTTTCTAGGTTCAATTCAATTTGCTGTTGATGATGGCTCATGAAGGACCTTTTCTGGCGCCAGAAGATCGAAGAATCAAGAAGGAAAGTTTCAACTCAGAAGCTCTCTTCTGAGTTTTTCATATTTTATTGATTATTTAGTTAACCCCTTGTGTTCATGAATGTCATCATATATATACCTTCGTTGTTTAAGAAAAACTTTTGTGGGTCTTGAAGGAATGAATACTCGTAGTCATAGAGACCAATCATCTATATTCAAAATCTACAGTTTATTTTACTCCAATTTTAATGGCATTAAGAATATTTCATTAAACATTCTAAATTATTTTGAAGAATTTAAAAATATTAATTTATCCTCATAATCTAATAATTGTCTACACCCGCTCCCTCTTTGATTTAAGGAATTTTAAATAATTGACAATATATAAATAAATATGTTAAAATAGGAAAAATTCTTGAAAAATATTTTGAAAATTGGTAAATACTAAATTGAGACCTTAAATATTGTAAATGCTACAAAAATGTCAGGATCCAATTTGTATTTTAAATTCAGAGTCAAATGACCAAAATGACCATTGTTTTATTAAAACAAAAGTCAACCAACCCTCACCAGAGACCATCCTTAACCTGCTTGCTAATAGCTAGCTACAAAACTTTAGTGCCATTGGAGGCTTTGGGACTGATCGTTAGTACGGGTATGCAAGGAGTCAGGTTGCCTAGTGTGCCCGCACTAAGCCCAGATAAAAATGGCCTTGCCTAGTCCAAAAACAGTGGCCCAAAATATAATTGGATAGGTTCATGCCGAGCCAAGTGTCGAGTAAGGTAGGGTATCCAACAAGATATGCCGCCTTATCTATTTGGCTCGGCCCTATACGTATAGTATATTTATAATATTTATTCTACCAAGTAATTTTTTGCACCCTCCTTCTTGGTGTTTAGAGGTTGAGAGGGTTGATGATGCTGTTAAGATTGTCATAGAATTCACAAATAAGGCGTAGAATAAAGAAATTAGTTAAATTAGTTATTTATAATAATTATGTGTTAATTTTTCTAAAATATCACATTTAAGCATTTGCATTTAAACTACTATTAATTGAAATTCTATTAATATGTGCAATCATATAAGGATACTTTATGGGTAAAATTATAATTTTGGGAGACAAAGTAAATTTAGGTTTTATATTTATGATCAAAATAGACTCTCTATATAGTTCTTATATTTAAGATTAGAGGGGGTAAAATTTACTATAAAGCAAACATAAAATCATAAATTTGAAGTTTTACTGTATTAATAAACGGAGATAGGCCATATTGGATATTTTGTTAAAAGGGGGTTATTCCAGAATATAGGGCCCATTTAGATATGTTTTTGAAAAAGGGCTTATAGAGAAAAAAATTGGATAACTTTTAAAAAAAGGCTACTTGAAAAGAGTTTATAGAAAAAAATAGTTCCAAATAAATGAGTGTTTTGATAGTTATTACTGAAAAGACTTTGTTATTAGTAAGTTACTAAAATGAGTATGACATAAAAAAATTATCATCTCTCTCCTCTTCTCTTTCTCTCATTCTCATCCTGGGCAGAAAGAACACCATCTCTCTCTCATTCTCATGTTCAGTATGAAGAATACGGAGGAGAAAGATGATGAAAGAGGAAGAGAGAGAAGAGAAGAAGAGAAGAGTGAGAAGAGAAGAGATAGTATAAGAAAAAATAAAAATAAAATATTAAGTGGATGATTTATAAATTTTTTTACTGTTCTAAAAATTACTGTTATAACTTTATTAAAAATTATAATTTAGTTTATAAGTTATTTTAAATAAATATAATTATTTATTTTAATTTTTTTAATTTAAATTTGAACTAAATACCTTTTTAAAATCGTATTTGGGTTACCAAACACACATGATGATGTATGAACGCGACAGATATTTGTTCCCATACTAAAACCCAAAAACCTACTTCAACACTTCCTCTATTACACTGACCCGCCTTCAAGCTTATGGGCATGTTTAAATAGGATTCTAAAAAATAATTTATAAAAAAAAAAGACTTAAGGACAGCTTATAGAAAAGGGTTTTTAGAGAAAAATTTATGAAAAAAAAGTGATTATGAATAAATAAGTGTTTGAATAGTTATTTTTAGAATGAGTTTTTATATTAGTAAATTACTAAAAAGTGTATGATTTAATTAAAAATAAGAGAGAGGAGAGAGGTAGAGAAAAGAGAAGAGAGAGGAGAGAGGGTATAAGAAAAAGTATGAGAGAGGAGAGATGGTGTAAGAAAAAGTAGGGGTAAGATAATAATTAGATAATCCATAAGCTCTTTTTCTGTTCCAAAAGCTAGTTTCAATAACTTATTCAAAACCATGGTTTTAAACCATATTTTTATCCAAAAACACTTATGGACAAGTGTTTGTTTTAAAAATTTTTCCAAACAAAAAGTTTGGGGCATAAGACCCTCCAGTTCTGGAAGCAGAACGTTGAATCATGCTCAGGTACTTCTGTTGGTTCATTCGCTCTTGCTTGTCATGAATACACACAAAGACTCAGCAACATTTCCTTATGCTTCTTTCAAATTAAGGTCGTCATCGTGATAACCAGTGTAGTTTAACTGAGCTATATATTCGAAGTTGAATTCGGATATGGTCCTTGATTATATACCATTTCGAGCATCTATAGTTCATGTCTGCTCTTCCACTTCTTCTGTTTCTGTATTGGTAGCATCGTAATGGAGCCTCTGGAATCATTACCAGAATTAACTCATTTCTGCGAAGCCATCAGATTAATGTATCTCTTTCGAATTCACTTCTATAACAGCTGTAGTTTCTCAGTCTAGTAATCTCTCGTGTTAACCCCTTCTGCCACTTGTGTTTCTTTTGCCCATGCTTTTCCCCTCTCCCTCACTTCAATGCTGGGGCTTAGTCCAATTGACATGATAGCCCTGTTTCTATGCTTTATTGAAATTTTCTGCTAGTTACCTGCTTTTTTGAGACGGAAATTGCATCAGAGTTTCACTTTTATCGGTGATCCTCTATGTTTGTACTTTGGTGTATTACTGTAGTAAGTTAGCACCTTTGTATTCTGTTTTTCACTGCTACTTTCATTTTTCCTTCAGAGCTTAAACTTTTCTTCCATCAAATATTTGTTGCGTACCTTTTGCGTTAGGATCTAGACAGTGCTACCAAGCTGCAGGTTCTTTGGACTTAAGAGCGAGACATTTCTTATATCTGATGACATGGAGAAAAATTTATTTATATTCCCTCTCTGAGTACACAGTTTCCTGTTGTTTATTGATTCTGCATTGAATTTTTGTCAAAACGTGGGTAACCATTATATGCATTATGTTCTTCAATTTCTGTTTATGTGTTCAGAAGCATTTGTGCAGGATATTTTGGTAATATTTTTATAGCTTGATCTCGTTAATAATTAATGACTCAAATTATGAATGTTGTTAAAGCTTACAACCTTTTTTCTCCTTTTTATTTTTTATCTTTTTCCTGGGTTGAGGGGTAATGCTATTAAAAATCTGTTAGGACCACTTTTGAAAACATAGGAGCATACATGAAAAGGGAAAGGCACCTTCTGTTAGTAAGAAATTTGATTTACCATTTTGAAGAAAGGAATGGAAAAGTAGGGTGGTTATAGGGGCTGCTATGGTCAAAATCTATGAGAAGGGGGCTGTGAAAGTCACTTTTGGGGGTCTTTAAATCTTCACTCTAGTTCAAAGGGAAGGGGGAGAAGAATTTGGAATTGGTTTGGCCCTTTGGGGAGTGGAGAGTGCCAACCTCTCGAAAGTTTGGCAAACCTGTTGTGTTGTGTGAGAGTTGTATCTGTGTGTGCTGTTTGTAATTTTTGTTGAGTTATTTTATTGTGTAATTTGAAGTAGTAATTGTTATTTTCCTATTTCTTGTTGTTTATTTCTGTTTTAGTCTTATTATTGTCTTGATGAGAAGAGGGTCATAACAAAATCACCTTTTGTACAATGCTCCTATATGATTTATTTTTGTAGATAAGTTGCAGAATGTTGTAAGAAGCCAATGGGAGTTCAAAGAAAAATGGCTCCTTAGCTTCGGGCCCTTCATAATTTTTATATTGGTGTTACTTTAAATCTTATATCAACATATTTGTGTGCTCTTGTTCCTCTGTATTGGTATTATGCGTAAACATTTATTTATTTTTCATTGATCCTGTTTCCCCTTATTTTACCTTGGGATTAATTCCACCAAGGTGTTGTGGCGCAGAGGAGAAGTGTATATCCAACACAGAGAGCAATGAAAGACTTTGCGGGTGCTTTGGGGTTGACACATAAGCAAGTTCAAGATTGGTTTGTTGAGCAAAGGAGGAGAGAGAAGAAGGAAAATGGAGTGTTAGTACCATCATATTATTCTTCGGGTAAGAACTTTTGATTCATAGTGGAAAATAGTCCTGGGTTTTCCTTTTGCTAGAAAGATACACAAAATGATATCTGTCAAATCAGAAGCTAATTCTCGTTCACCATCAGGATACAATGCAGTTATAAATAGGAATGTTAAGAAGCAGAAAAGTCATCAGGATTTGCTTACAGCAAACTGCATTCTAAAAAAGGTGTTCCACAAGAGTGGCCCTTCTTTAGATGAGGAATTTGATTCTCTTCATCCAGGTCCATCCCTCCACCATGTTGGTATGCTTTTGAATGTATTCTCCACTTATTCTTTTATTTAAAACCATGGTAATTGGTTAAAATTAGTCATATTTGTTGCTGATTGGCGATGGATTCCATAGATACTGCCTTTTTTAAATGTTAAGTTGTTAACTGGTTCATAACTTATGTAGTGGATGGATGACTAAACAATTTTGAGTGAAGTGCGTGTTTTTTACTATTAATTAGGATTAATTACAGATCCACTCTCATTCTACCTCATCTTCTTCTTCCTTATGTTAGAAATTTACACATTTAGGCTCCTTTAGTACACCATATAGGATAGGACTCGATAGGATGAGTCCTAAGGATTCAACAAGGCTTCATAAGGTAATGCTATCCTATGTTGGGTGATGTATGTAGGAAATATTAGAATTTATTAAGAGAGATTACAGGGATTGTATAGGCGAGATTATAGGAGATTTTGATTATGATTGTATCATTATGTGTATCCCTGATTCTCTGTTATTCCCCTGATGTTATGCTCTCTGATTATGTATTCCATTGTATATATATGTATCAAGATAGATGAAGAAATAGAGAAGGTGAATTACTGATCACTCTCATTGTTCACTTTCAGTAAAAGCTCCAATATGGTATCAGAGCTAGGTGCGGGATCCCACACACTATCCTCCGCCGAAGTCGACTCCACCATGTCCAGCGGTGGGCTCCATCTTCCAGCCAAAGTCGCCGCGTTGAAGGTTCCACAGTCATCATCGTCCTAGAGCGCCTCACCAATGACAATTACTTGGAGTGGGCTCAATCAATGACACTTGCTCTCGATGGCAGAGACAGGCTCGGGTTCATTCAGGATGACCCACCATCCATCGACGACACTGTGATTCACCGACGATGGAAAACAGAAAATTCCTTGGTGGCGTCGTGGCTACTCAGCGCCATGGTACCAAATGTTCGCCGGAGTTTTATGTTCATTCCCTCCTCCAAATAAATCTGGCACGCTGTGAAGGAGGCATATGGAAAGAGACCAACAGCATCCCTCATTTTTGACCTACGCTCTCGGTTGTGGTTGGTACGACAGGGCGATAAACCACTGAACCTATACTACCTGGAGAAGAAGACTCTGTGGCAAGAACTCGACCAGCTGAAGCAATATCTCTGGAGAAATGCCGAGGATGCAGCAACTTATCGATGAGACCTAGAAGAAGAGAGACTCTTTGAGTTTGTCGTCGGACTACACTCTATGTATGATGACCTACACAGTCGCTTCCTGGGACGAGTTCCTCTCCCATCTATCGCAGAGGCGTTTGCCGCTCTGAGAGACGAGGAGTCCCGCCGACAAGTCATGATCGACGCTCTCAACCCTCGACACGCGATGACCACTACTGAAGCCCAGTCCAACTCTTCTGCTCTGGCCACTCGCGTAAATGAACCCAGGAAGGACAGACCCACATATGATCACTGTAGAAAATTGGGCCATACAAGGGACACTTGTTGGGACCTCCATGGGAAGCCCAAACAGTGTCGGCCCAGAGGAAATATAGCAGAAGTAAATAATGAGATAGGTCCAGCTGCAGGAGGAATCAGCCCAGTAATCAACACAGCCACTAAATCATTAACTCAAGTGGGCCCAATTCTTGGAGGCCCACCCCCTAGTGGTAGGCCTGCTTCCCAAGATCCATTGGCTCTCATTTTAGAACGATTAACTGCACTTGAAAATCAATCCCGTGTGCAACCAGTTGCTACTGTGGTAAAGCGAGATAATTTTCTTAAAGCTCTTACTATTATTAGGGTAAATCTCCCGGAACTCGTTGGATTGTGGACTCCGGTGCCTCCGATCACATGACAAATGAGGCCTCACTCTTTCATCAATATACCCCTACACAATCACGTCTTACGGTGAAAATTGCTGATGCATCTGATTCTCTGGTTGCGGGTAGTGGTACCATCAATATCTCACCCACTTTGACCCTTCATAATGTTTTACATGTTCCAAACTTACAATGCAATTTACTATCTGTTAGCAAATTGACTCGGGATGAAAGATGCCATGCTAAATTTTTTGCTACCCATTATATTTTTCAGGATCTGCTCACGGGGACGACGATTGGTGTTGCTAAAAAGCTCGATGGACTCTATTATCTGGATGATTGTCATGAATTCGTATCTTATTTATGTCAAAATGTGTCTTCCCCTAGGGCTAGTGAAGTGGAGTTGTGGCACAAGCGATTAGGGCATCCGAATTTTCAATATATGTGTAAGATGTTCCCTATGATTTGCTCTAATAAAATCTCAGTTTTTTCTTGTAAATCTTGTGAACTTGCCAAACATCATCGCACTTATTTCCCTAGTACACCATATTGTCCATCTAAGCCTTTGTCTATTATTCACAGTGATTTATGGGGACCATCCAGGGTCTCCAACCGTAACCAGTCCAAATAGTTTATGACCTTTATCGATGACCATACTCGTGTTAGTTGGGTTTTCCTTTTAAAGGATAAAATTGAAGTGTACCAAACGTTTGTTGATTTTTACAATATGATTCTCACTCAATTTAATGCACACATTCGGACCCTTCACATTGACAATGGCACTGAGTACTTCAATCGTCCCCTCTCTGATTTTCTAAAACAACATGGCATCACCCACAAAAGTTCCTGCCCATATAGTCCCCAGCAAAATGGTATTGCGGAACGGAAGAATAGGCATCTTCTAGAAACTGCTAGAGCTCTCCTGTTTGGTAGTCACGTCCCTAGTTTCTATTGGACTGATGCTATCCTCATGGCTACTTTTTTAGTCAACCGAATGCTATGTAAACCCTTGTCTTTCCGTACTCCCCTTCAAGTTCTTCAGGATCATTTTAACTTACCATACCTCAAAAATACCCTTCCTCTCAAAGTTTTTGGGTGCATTACTTTTGTTCATCTCCATCATACCTCTAAACTTGACCCCAAGGCTGCCAAATGCATTTACCTTAGACCTTCCAGTACCCAGAAAGGATACAAATGCTGTGATCCTTTGACTCGACGTCTTTATATCACTTGTGATGTCACCTTTCACGAGACCATCCCTTTCTACTCCTCTTCTTCGGTTCAGGGGGAGCCTTGGAGTGAACCTCAGAACCCTCAAACTCTTGAAACCCAACCATTGTGTCTTCACCAAGAACCTGACATAATCTCTACACTTGGTATACCAACACATGAGGAACCTAAGGAAACTGAATACCACACTAGTTCAGGGGGAGACACTAATAAGTGGGGACAAGTCTATACTCGCAGAAACATGACAGGTAATGACCCTCAAGTGAATGATGCACACCAAGAGTAGGAACCAAGTGCAGGTCTAGAACAATCGCAAGTAAGGAACAACGACCTTGATCTTCCAATAGCAGTGAGAAAACAACCCAGGACATGTACCAGACACCCTGTAGAGAGGTTTGTTTCTTACAAGGCTTTATCATCTAATCATCATGCTTTCGTCTCTCACCTTGATCAACTCAGAATACCAGAGAATATAGATGAGGCTCTTGCAAGTCCTGAATGGAGACAAGCAGTAAGGGAAGAAATGGGAGCACTAGAGAGAAATGAAACGTGGGAAGTAGTGGAGCTACCCAAAGGAAAGAAGGAGGTCGGATGTAAATGGGTGTTCACACCAAAATACCTTGCTGATGGAAGTCTTGACAAATATAAAGCACGACTAGTGGCTAAAGGATTTACTCAAATCTATGGCATGGATTACACAGAAACATTTGCACCAGTAGCAAAATTGAATACCATCAGGATTATGTTATCTCTTGCTGCTAACCTAGATTGGCCACTACATCAGATAGATGTTAAGAATGCATTCTTGAATGGGGAGTTAAAGGAAGAAGTGTACATGAAGATGCGTCCAGGATTTCCTGGGAAGAAGGAAGGTCAAGTATGTAAGATAAAGAAATCTCTGTATGGTTTGAAACAATCTCCTCGAGTATGGTTTGAAAGATTTACCAAAGTAATAAAGAAACAAGGTTATATACAGGGATTGAGTGATCACACTCTATTTTTCAGACGCGTAAACGAAACACTCGTGGTATTAGCAATGTATGTGGATGATATCATCCTCACAAGTGACAACCCATCAGAAATTGATAGAATCAAAAGGGCACTTAACCAAGAGTTTCAAGTCAAAGATCTGGGGAAAATGGAATACTTCTTAGGCATGAAGGTGGCCAGATCTGAGAAAGGAATTAGCATCTCCCAGAAAAAGTACATACTGGATCTCTTAAGAGAAACAGGTATGCTCGGTTGTAGACCTAGCGATACTCCCATTCGAGTTGACAAGATTGGAGACAATGAAGATCTGGGTAAGGATGTAGATATGGGAAGATATTAACGCATGGTAGGGAAACTGATTTATCTCTCACACACGAGGCCAGACATTGCTTATGCAGTTGGTGTTGTAAGCCAACACTCTCATAATCCCAAACAGAAGCACCTGAATGAAGTCTACAGAATTCTTAGATATCTGAAGGGTTCACCTGGTCTGGGTCTCCTATTCAAAAAATCTGAAAAAAAAAAAAGGAATGTAGAGATGTTCACAGACGCTGATTGGGCTTGAGATCAAGACAATAGAAGATCAACCTCGGGCTATGTTACTTATGTGTGGGGAAACTTAGTTACCTGGCGAAGTAAGAAGCAAGGGGTGGTTTCTAGAAGTAGTGCTGAAGCTGAGTTCAGAGCCATAGCACTGGGAATATGTGAAGGACTATAGGTAAAATGAGTACTAGAAGAATTGGGAATGATCACAGAAATGCCCATCAAGTTACTTTCCGATAATATGGCAGCCATTAACATGTCCCTAAACCCAATCCAACATGATGGAACAAAGCATGTGGAGATAGATAGACATTTTATAAGAGAAAAGATTGATGCTGGGATAATTGCATTAAATACATTCCCTCTTGAGAGCAGACCGCCGATGTGCTCACAAAAGGATTGACTCGAGATAAATTCGAATATTTAATTGGCAAGGTAGACATGATTGATATTTATGCTCCAACTTGAGGGGGAGTGTAGGAAATATTAGAATTTATTAAGAGAGATTACAGGGATTGTATAGGTGAGATTATAGGAGATTTTGATTATGATTGTATCATTATGTGTATCCCTGATTCTCCGTTATTCCCCTGATGTTATGCTCTCTGATTATGTATTCCATTGTATATATATGTATCAAGATAGATGAAGAAATAGAGAAGGTGAATTACCGATCACTCTCATTGTTCACTTTCAGTAAAAGCTCCAATAATGTATACTACAACACTGGATAGAATGAAAATTAACTCGTTTGTCCAACATGTTCTTTATTTAAAAACTTACTATATCTGAATTCTTATGCTATATTAATATTTAGATGAAGGGTTGGCTGCAGCAGAGGTGCTGCAAGATGAAGGCCGTGAGAGTGTATCAAAATGCTTGAGGGCTGGAAAGGAAAATAAAAATTTATCCTATATTAATATACTAAAATCTTATCAAGCCTAGTCCCACCCGAAAGGTCTGATAAAATTATACGTTGTTTTGATGTGTAAAAATATTATAATATATAAGCCTAATACAATACATTGTGTACCAAACAACTGATAATCTCATGATTTATTAGCTCATAGCAGTAGACCTCATATGGTGTGGCAAATGGATTCTTATGGTTGATTTAAAAATGGAATTATTGAAATGGGGACTTCATTTTTCATTTTTTCCACTTCCTACTTAATGAACTCAACTTGAATTATATTCATCCCATCTTTAATCTTCTAGGTTCACTTCACCCTTAATTCCCTTGGTAGCTCACCCTTAAGAAGTACTAAGTTTTGTGTTCTGGTGTCTTCATAAAACTGAAACTGAGGCTTTCCTCCTGTCAACAATTGCTTGTGATTTTTACAGATGTGCTGTCTAAGTTTCCCCAGATACTGTTAAGATGAAGAAACTGATCTGTTTGCAACCTTGGGACTCCTCTTCAGAAACTGTCAAGAAACTTTTTTAAGGTACTTGCAAGCAACAAATTGTGACTTGAAAGATATGGTTTTATTACTGTTTATACTTTTGAATTATACATCTATAACTGTTTTACTGTCATCTCTCTCCTCATGCTCTCTTAAATTCTTATCAATAAAACACTTTTTATTTTTGTATATACAGATTGTTATTTATTACTCCTCTAGTCTTTAACATAAGACCTAGTTGACTTTTTTGAGGAGATTAAGGAAGATAAATAAATAAATTAATTATTACTAAATCTAAGCAAGTTCAAATAATATACTCTTTAATCTACCCAATTAGTCAACTAGTTCTTACATTAGTCATAATTAATTGATTTATTTAACTTACTTAATCTATGTAAAAAAGTCAACTAGCTTTTATATTAAGAGGAGTATTATTTTTTTCAAGAAAAAGAAAAAGGAATTCTGATCTTACCCTGGTACACGATTGTGCTATTTACTGTATTTTATAGTTTCTATGATCTCTGAAGTTTTTATTCTTTTTCTATGTTATTAATTATTGGCTCGTGCTTGATTAGCGCCCTTTGAGATATCCTAATTGTGCAATTTTTGTGTACTAAAAGTACTCTTCTTATTTTACTATCATTATTGCTGCTGCTGCTTTTTTATCTTTTATTTATACTTATAGAAGTTGGAAGTTGATAAATATAAGTGTGTGAGTACCCACAGACAAACACACATATGGAGGCTATGTATATGATTAAGTGAAAGTTGGTGTCTTCCTGATTTAAGCTTATGATGAGAATCCTTTATTATTTTGTACTGAGTTTGACTTGGATGAATTATTGATAGCATTAGTAGAAGTTGGATCCTTCTAGTTTCCTGCATGCTTCTTTTCTGCTTTTCAGTTGAGACAGAAGCAAGTTTTTTATTTGATTATCATGCATTGCAACTCTTAACATTTAAACTTGATTTGATAATGTGCTACCATCTTGCATTTATTTCTCCATGTCACTTATAATCTTATATCATCAATAAGAAAATTGAAAATGACTAACTTCATTTGACAGGTTTTCCATTTTCTTTATACATATGCTACTGTTGTTAATATTTGCCCCTTCATTCTTGATGAGCTTGCTCAAGCGTTTCATGATAAGGTAATACCTCATTCATTACCAAGCTTATCTTAAGGAAGCATTTTTTAGATATCCTGTTCAATTTTGTTCTTTCTGATGCTGTTTGAAAAATTTCAACATTGAAAATGCATCTCACTTTTCTGCATATGCCTTTCAGGACTCAATGCTACTTGGAAAGATTCATGTGGCCCTTCTTACACTTCTTCTATCTGACATTGTAGTGGAACTTACTAGTGGATTTCTTGTCCATTTACTTACCGCTTTTTGATGATGACGAATTCAAAAAGTGAAATCAATGGTTAATATTTATTATACGATTCTTATAAACTTTCTATTCATTTATTTTATTCCAGTGAAGTTGTAAAAATTTCTAAATTTCCATCCCAGATATGCCCCCGTCCCTATTAAATTTTTCATTGAATAGAGCTTTGATTGCTCCATTTTTTTATTTTTAAAAGAACAGGAGATCAAAATTCAGGTCTTTTCTCCTTTTCTGATTATTATTATTATTATTATCATTGCTTATCATACTATAAAGAAGCTGGTAATGTTATTAGTTCTTGGGGGGAAATTTAATCCTAAAGGGGTGATGATGCTTCAAGAAGGGTTGTTTATTATTTTTTTTTTCTGTTTCTATTCTGGATGGTATTTCGTTTCGGTTTTTTTTTTTTTTATCATGCGACCCTGTCAAGTGACATTACTTTATTTGAAAAGATTTCATCATCTGCTTATCGACTGCGCCCGAGCTCTTTTAAGAAGGATATTGATGAGATTCAATCAGATACAGAGGACTCTGGAAGCGTAGATGATGAACTTAATCACAGTAATACATAGAGCAGATCCGTGAGATTGAGTCTGCCACATCGAGGTTTATAACTATTCAAGCCCATCTAGTAATACTCGTTAGTATATGAATGGAGGTCTGGTTAGTTAAAATATTACAAATGCTCGAGTTCTATATATGGTGATATATTAAGAGCAGAAATATAACACTGAGTTTAAATTTTATTATCAAGAGAATTTTATTAAACTCCGCCTACGCATGTAGCCGGTCCCAAGCCCGGGTAAAGGAGGAGGGTTGTGTTAGGCCCCGACAGCCAACGTAAAACCTGTCGAATCTTATGAACATGGACATACGAAGAAATTGCGCTATTACTAGGTCGTTGCCCGTAAGTAACGCGCTGTATGGCTCGAGTACAGTGAGAAGTGAGCAAGGGCCGCTGCATCGTCGCCCGGATGTAGTGTTAAATGAGCAAGGGCTACCGCTCTCTTACGGACGGAGGCGGCTAAAGAAGCTAGTTCAGGAGAGAAAGATCAGATTTGGCACTTGGAATATTGGAACTATGAACGGAAAAGCGTGGGAGGTGGTGGGCGTAATGGTAAAGCGAAAGATTAACATCTTGTGCCTTCAGGAAACTAAGGTAAGAGAAAAATCTCGGGAAATCAATGAGTTCAAATTTGGTACACAGGTAAAACAGGTACGAGGAATGGGGTTGGTATCATTGTGGATAAAGAGTGGAAGAAGAATGTGGTGGATGTTAGAAGGATTGAGGACAGAATTATATCTTTAAGAATACTTGTTGGAAGGGATACAATCAACGTTATTAGTGCCTATGCACCTCAAGTGGGAACAGAAGCACATCTTAAGGAAAAGTTTTGGGAAGATTTGGAGGGGTTGATTCAAAGCATACCACATACTGAGAAGATTTTTATTGGTGGGGACCTTAATGGTCATGTTGGTAAGGAGACGGGGGAATATGCGGGGCCTCATGGTGGTTTTGGTTTTGGAGAGATTAATAATGAAGGACGATCTATTCTAGAGTTTTCCTTAGCTTATAATCTTAAGATTGTCAACACGTGTTTTAAAAAGCGGGAGGAACACTTGATCACTTACAAGAGTGGGGTCCACAGGTCATAGATTGATTTCTTTTTGGTAAGGAGTCATGACAGAGGACTTTGTACAAATTGTAAAGTCATTCCAGGGGACGGAGTGACAACCCAGCACAGGTTAATGGCCCTTGACGTGCGTATTAAGTGCAGTAAGGAAAAGAGCCAACGTATTTTAAATACAAGAGTCAAGTGGTGGCAGTTAAAGGGGGAGAAGAGGGAAACTTTTAAAAGAACTATGTTAAATGAAGGGGTTTGGGAGGCGCAGGAAAATACTAATATCATGTGGAAGGAAATGGCTGACAAGGTACAAACAGTTGCTAAAGTAATTTTGGGAGAAGCTAAAGGTTTTGGTCGACGAGATAAGGAGACTTGGGGGTGGAACGAAGACGTACAAGATAAAGTTAAGAACAAGAGAGACTGTTTCAAGGCTATACACTTATGTGATAATACTGAAAATTGGGGAAAATATCGTTTAGCTAAGAAGGAAACGAAGAAGGCGGTGAGTGTAGCTCGTTCTAAAGCTTTTGAGGAATTTTATAAGGAGTTAGGGACAAAGTCGGGAGAACGAAAGATTTATAAGATTGCAAGAGACAGGGAAAGGAAATCGAGGGATTTGGATCAAGTACGATGTATTAAAGATGAAGAAGGCAAGGTTTTGGTTGCAGATGGTGATATTAAAGAACGGTGGGAGACTTATTTTTACAAATTGTTTAATGACGAGGGAGGAGGGTCGAGTTATGAGTTAGGAGATTTAACACGAGAAGTTGAACCAAATTTGGCATTTTACCGTAGGATCCGTGTTGGCGAGGTTAAAGAGGCGCTTAAGAAAATGGAAAATAATAAAGCGGTTGGACCTGACGGGATTCCTATTGAAGTTTGGAAGTGTTTAGGCGAAACGGGGGTGGTGTGGCTTGCTAAACTTTTTAATGTGATTTTAAGTTCTAAGAAAATGCCTGATGATTGGAGGAAAAGTACTTTAGTTCCTATCTATAAAAATAAAGGGGATATTCAAAATTGTGCAAATTATAGAGGGATAAAGCTTATGAGTCACACTATGAAGTTATGGGAAAAGGTAATTGAACACAGGTTGAGATTAGAGACTGATATTACGGAGAATCAGTGTGGTTTCATGCTAGGTAGGTCTACAATGGAGGAGATTTATTTATTAAGGGGGTTAATGGAAAAGTATCGGACCAAAAGAAGAGACTTGCATTTGGTCTTCATTGATTTAGAAAAAGCGTATGATCGAGTGCCAAGGGAGGTGCTTTGGAAAGTTTTGGAAAAGAAAGGTGTACGGATAGCATATATCAAAGCAATAAAAGATATGTATGAAGGGGTAACTACTACTGTAAGAACGTCTGGGGGAGAAACAAATGATTTTCCCATAAAGATTGGTCTACATCAGGGATCATCTTTGAGTCCTTATTTATTTAATCTGGTAGTGGATGTTCTAACTAAGCCTATTTAAGACGAAATCCCTAAGTGCATGCTTTTTGCAGACGATATAGTTCTTATGGCGGAGTCAAGAGAAGAGATCAATTTTAAACTTGAGTTATGGAGAAGTACTTTAGAGTCGAAGGGTTTTCGTCTGAGTAGAAGTAAGACGGAATACGTGCATTGTAATTTTTCTAAGAGGCAAGTTAGAAGTAATTTGGAGGTCAGATTAGGAGATCAAGTTATTCCACAAATAGATAAGTTCAAATATTTGGGATCAATTATACAGAAAGATGGTGAAATTTTGGAGGATGTTAATCATAGAATCCAGGCTGGGTGGTTTAAATGGAGAAAGGCTACTAGGGTTATATGTGATCGGAAAGTACCAGATAAATTAAAAGGAAAGTTTTATCGTACTGCTATAAGACCAGCAATGCTTTTATGAAGTGAATGTTGGGCTTTAAAAGGACAACAAGAGCATAAAGTTGGGGTAGCCGAAATGAGGATGTTGAGATGGATGTGTGGGCATACAAGAAAAGATAAGATTCGTAATGAACAAATACGGGGAAGAGTTGGAGTGGCACCTATTGCGGAGAAAATAGTGGAGAACCGTCTTAGGTGGTTTGGACACGTACAAAGAAGGCCAAGGGATGCGCCGGTGAGGAGGGTGGATCAAATAGTATGGAGTCCGGTTAAAAGGAGTAGAGGAAGGCCAAAGAGAACGCTCAACGAGGTCATTGAGCGGGATCTCCTGGTCAATAACCTATCCAAGGATTTAGTTTTTGACAGAGTACAATGGCGTCGTATGATCCATGTAGCCGACCCCATTTAATGGGAAAAGGCTTTGTTGTTGTTGTTGTTGTATCAAGAGAATTTTATTAATAAGTAATCTATAAATATTTATGTAAATATTTTTTAAGTTTAAATGTAAGTCTTAATCTTAATAAATTACTAAGATTCAAATTTATCTAATTTTTTTTTTATAAAAAGTAAGTGTTTCTTGCTGCTTATGTGCTTTGGTGATGTTGAGATAATGCCTGGCCCTAACAAAAATGACACGTGGCCTTGTTTGGGATAGCTTTTAGAGGAAGAAAACGGACGTTTTTACTTTTTAGTAAAAAATGCCCACTGACGCCACTTAAAAAGCCAACTGAGTTGCTTTTCCTCTAGTCACGGTGAGGTGGATGACCTTGTGTGGCACATTTACATGTTTACCCCTAATATAGTATTATATATATATATATATATATATATATATATAATATACTCCTACTCAAATGAGACATAAAAATAAAGGGAAAATCTTAAAAAATATCTATTTAAATTTTAAAATTCTAAATAAAATTGTAAATAGCTTTACAAGAGTTATAAATAGCTTATAAAATATAGTAAATGAAATTTTAAAATTTAAATAGGTATTTTTTAAGATTTTTCCATTAATTTTTTACAAATGCGTGTAAAATTTAAAATGAGGCATAAAAGTACTTTAATATTTTCAAAATTTTCCCAATAATACATTAACTCTTATTATTTTAATTTTAATATTTTTCTTAAAATTATCACATTATATGCATATAATCTATATATGTATTTATTTATTGGCTAAAATTCATTTTTTAAATCATTTTACATCCCAACATACTTTTTAATATATCATTTAACCAAACTTACTTCATAAAAATAGTTGGAATAAAAGTCTATCCAATTTTAGTTTGCAACGGCAGTTTTCACAAGGCAAACGTGTATTTTATCTGTTGTTGGAGTATGAATAATCTCAATTGTAATAATAATCCTGTCCCCAGTCAATAGTTTCCCAATCATTGACTCCAAGATACAAGTCAAAGTGGGTGTTTGATTTTTGCTGTCATGGTTTCCATAAGCAAAATAAGCTATGATGAGATAAGTGCTTGCCTTGTTTTGGTTTAAGAGTGTAACAGTTTCTTTTTCCTTCTGGGAAGCTTCTCAAGGTGGTGAGAAGTCCCTCAAAATAAGGATAATTAAGGTCGCCGCTTGGGGGAACTTTAAAATTTGCACCAGTTTCTATAAAGGATGGGTCTGTCTGATACCAGATACCAGTTTCTTGGTCCAAGTAATCACTTGTTGCTCCACAATCAATACTTACGAATCCTTGCAAAAGTAGTTTTAAAGAATATATAGTTGAAATTGTTTTCAAATGAATTTAGCATTATTATTATAAGTCATAATATATGCAAAGCACTTTAGTTAGCCGATATGAATCTCACATTAGGGAAAAATCGGTTTGGGTGTACTTAAAACTCATCCTATTTAAACAGTTCAGATTTAATTTTTTTTCAACTGACATTTTTTAAATAAAAAAAATAATTTTTTGAATAAATGATAGTTAAGAGATTATTTTTATTTTAGATTATATACTCATTCAAATAATTTTTTAAAAAGAATAAAGATAAAAAGAAAATTAAATTTGGATTATTTAGATCTGATCTGGCCAGTCCAGATGGGATGAGCTTTGAGTTCTCATTTAAAAAGATGAGCATCTGGGAAATCTCATAGGTGGAGTAGGAGTTTATAAATTTAAGGTTTTTTTTTCTCCTAATAAACTAATCTTTTAGGATTCAGCTCTCTTTTTACTTTTGTGTTCATTACACTAGCTTACCAGGAGTTCTGCCGTTGTCCGTCTGTTCCCCTCCACCACCCATTGTGCTGACAACATGAAGGAAAAGTTGGATGAAAAAGAGACATAAGGCCAAGCACAGATTCAACTCTGGTGCCCTTTCCATGAGATCTGTTGTTTATGTGTAAGCTGGCTCTATGACCTTTATATAATGAGAGAAAGACAATAAATAAATATTTGGCTCAAGACAAAGGAAAATAACAGCTTAAAAATGAGCTCCCCGTATGCTTGAGATTTTAGACAAGTGAAACCAAGATGAGCAGTATATATAGATTTAACATTTGGTGCCCTTTCATGTGTCTCTGCGTTTGGGGTCTGTGTTTTTTTTTTAAAGTATTCAATTAAGTCAACCCTATATGTACAGTAAATGCAACCCAGAGAGGGATAAAGTAGTTACATACTCCTTTTTATTCAAATGGGTCAAGTGTGGTAAATACAAATTATTTCTCTGTTCCTTAATATACGACATAATTAGAGAGTTAATCTTGATCTAAATATAAGACATATATCCTATATTTATCATTTTTTCTCTAAATTATCTCAATTCATACTCTCTTAACAATAATTAAATAAGAGAGGGAGGAAGGGAGTTAAGGAAGATGATTAGAGTGTTTTAAAAAATACACTTCATATTAACTAATTTAACTAACTTCTTTAATTTAATTAAATTAGTTAAATATATTATATATTAAGGACTGGAGGATTAATAAATTGGAGTAAGTATAATTATATATCACTATTTTACGTTTACACATTTATAGGAAGTTTACACCTATTGGAATGACTAAATTTCACATTTATTCAACAACTTTCCAGTGGAAGTTTAGGCCATCCCTGAATTAATATATTCTCCAGTGAATACATTATGGAGGACGGCAACGTTAAGCCTATATTTTAAGGCGTTTCTGTCAGCCATGCGAGGATATACATGGTTGACTTGGTCCAAGAAAACAGTTTGTATTTATTTAATTAATTTGAATATTTAATTCAAGTTAAATTAGCTGGCCAAAACCTTACTATTTCTAACCCTTTCTCGTATTTAGATAATGCAAGTGAAGATGTTCCATCTCAAATGATGATTCTTTGATTTAGCAACGGGTTCAAGTACATTAGAAGGCGTTCCAGAAATTTCTTTCCTGTTTCTACCAAGAAGCTCATGGACTAAGGAAAAAGAAAGATATTGGTGGCGAATAGGGTTTTGACGTGAAAAAACAAAAAAAAACAGAAAGGGGGAAATCACATTAAAGTATTTTTGATATTATTTATTGGATCGTATTACTAGGTATCTAGTTTCAGGTTTCGTAGTTGCCTCTCCTAACATAGGTGTCTCCTCTATGAATCAAACTCAAAAGAGACCTTATACCGCTAGACTAACTTTATACTGGTTATATCTTAAAGCATTATGAAATTATTCTAAAGAACTAATGAGAAAAAAACATAGCTTATGATGCTCATTCATACTAAAAAAAGTATTTTAAAAATAAAATTGTACTAAAATTTATTTTAAGATACTGTATGTTATTAAAAAAAATATTTTATAGTGCTGAATGAGACTTAACCCTTAAAACAAAATGCATCAAAATTTATGATTAACTCTATTTTCTATCTCAAGATTACAACTGGTGCTCTAAGTCGTATAAAATGAAAAATGGGATGTTACAAAACACGCAACAGATCTCATGGAAAGGGCACAGTGAAGTCTATTATGCCCTTAGGCTTTGTTTCGTACTCATGCAAAAATCTTTATGGCATTTATTTAATTCAATTCCATGTATCAGACTGATACATTTTGTTAATTTACGGTGTTTGGTAATTGACACAGTAAAGTAATCCAATATAATAGTGATTATAATAGATCACAACAAATAATATAATCACTATTACATAACTTTGCCTCTATAATCTGGATTTAAATTTACATGAATCAACCTATGGACATCTAAATTAATAAAGATATAGACATTTATACCCTCCATTTTTTGCTATTAAGTTTAAAAACATCATTTCCCACTTATTTTTATCTTTTAGATAGATATAAAGTTTGTTCCACGATTATATATTTGATGGTATACCAAACAAATGCTCTGCAATGATTAGTTCATTACATTACATTTTCTATACCATTACATTCCCGTACTTATATATACGTTAAGGAATGTTGGCAATACATGCAATATAGATATGGACTGAAGTTCATCACCAACATAGTGTGTGTTTGGATAAGATTTTAAAAATGGGCTTATGAAAAAAATGGGCTTATGGACAGCTTATGGAAAAGGGTTTTTAGAAAAGAGATTATAGAAAAAAAGTAGTTTTGGATAAATGAGTGTTTTGATAACTGTTACAAAAAGGGGTTTTGTAATTGAAAAATTACTAAAAAATGTATGTATGGGAGATGAAAGAGGAGAGAGGGTAAAAAGATAGAGGAGAGAGGAGAAAGGGTGGAAAAGATAGAGGAGAGATAAGAGATAGTGGAAAAGATAGAGGAGAGATGTTGAAAAGATGGAAGAGAGAGGAGAAAGGGTGTAAGAAAAAGTAGGGGTAAAATAGTAATTGAGTAGTTAAAAAGTGTTTTACTGTTCCAAAAGCTACTCTGATCAGCTTATCTGAAACAATGGTTTTAAACCATGGTTTAGTCCAGAAGCCCGTTTGAACAAATATGGCTGTTTGTTTTAAAATTTCTTCAAATTGAGATTTGGGTCAGAAACCCTTTTAAAACCGTAGTTTTCGCGGTTTCCAAACAGGCCATAGGAAACTAGATAACTAATTTATACAGCACAAGGGAAGATAGAGAGAGAATATGAAATGTATTCTGAAGCAAACTACTCAACCACAAAATTATGAACTTAGAGAAAATGATCCATTTTCTCTCAATGCAGAGAAATATACATTGGGCTCCCAGCATTACTATGGAGTCCTATGTCAAGCCGAAAAGACTGGGTATTAAATAGCATAAAATGCAACAATTTTTTAGTATTCCTAGGACACCTATATGATGTTTAATTAGCAGTTTTCTGTAATCTGTTTCTTCTGTTCTTTTGCTTCTTTTTTAGAAAGAAATTAATACAAAGTCGTTTCACCAGCAATTAATACTACATCGATCGAACTTGTTATAAATTGTATTGATAATGAATTAATAAATTATTTATATAGACATGTTAGCTTATCACATATATCGGAAAAATGAAAAAAGATATACATTCTTTATTGTTATAAATTGGATTGTGGAAAACTTACTATGTAGCATATACATTAACCTTAAACAACAGATTATAAGTAGATTATAAGGATATAGATTAACATCTATAACTGAAGAAATTATAAGGATTTAATTAAAAAAAATATAAAGATCTGATTAAAAATCAATCAAACTATAAGATTCTTGAATACCAAATCTTTTATTCACAGAAACACCCACTCATTCTCATCCCTATGAACTTGTTCTTCAGGAAGATAATGAACTATAATACATTATTTTATATAGACATGTTAGCTTAACTATCTCTACAACTAACCAATAACTTACTACTCTGTATATATATATATATATAACAAAATGATCACATATATATTGCAAAATGAATATATACATATACACGTTCATAATTGTTATAAATTGGATTGTGGGCCCATGTTTCGTGTAAACTGTAAAGTGTAAAATGAGTAGAATGATCTTTTTTTATTATTATTAAAAGTCAAATACATTAAATTAGAAGGAAAAGCATAAAATTAGTACGAATGATTACGTGCTACATCTACATTACCCCACATACACATGAAAACAAGACAACTTAACACATACTGATAAACACACACAGGTGGAAAAAAATCAAGACACAGCCGAGCCCCCCACACAACACATATGCACTCCAAGTTTTACAGTGTCCTCATCAAATCAAATTTCTCGGATAAAAGATGAAGCATCCAATATTATTTTGTCAACAGATGAAAAGAATGGAAGGAAACTAATAAAGAAACAATTTCTTGAATACCAACTTCTTCTTCTTCAATAATCATTTATTGAGATGTTGATACATGATGAGAAAGCAGCGTATCTCCTCAAGAGTCTTGTACTTGATTCTCTTGGCCACATTCCAGCAAGTCAGACCAAGAAGGTTCTGGATTTCCAGAAAACTCGCCGCCTTCATAACATTAAACAGTGTGAATATGTCCATCTTCTTCACGAACTCGGCGTCCCAGAATCCGATGCCGGCGTTGTAGTCGGAGACAATGGCATGGATATTGCAATACTCAATGACTTTTTCTAAGGTCCGGCCGTTCACGTTCTTTATCGGAATAACGCCGTTAATATAATCGGCGTTGAGAATATACCTCAGAAACTGCGATCTCAGCACGGTGTTAACATCTATCTCTAATAGCTTTCTATCGGAGCTCACCAGTGTTATCATCTGATACGGCGGCGTTTTGGTCATTCTTCTTTGATTGAATTTCGGCATTCTTCTGGCCATTGTTCTGGACAAGGAGGATGGTTCTGGTATTTGAAAATTCTTTTGTTGAGAAAGGAAAGTAATTTGAGCCGAAGCAGAAAACAATGGCTTCTGCCTAATTGAGCTCTGTGTGTGTGTGTGTGTGTGTCTATATATATATATATGCGTGCGTGCGTGTGTTTAGAAATTATTAAATAATAAAAATTTTTAAGATTTTTTCACAAAACTTCAAAGCAATCGAGAAATTACATTTCTATTAAATTAAAAAGGCTCATTTATTAATGATTTATCTTATAATTCTTTCATTTTTTGAGATTCTTTTTCTTACCATTTTGTAATTGAAAAATCAGGTTTGGGTTAGGAAAAAACAGATATGGTGATTAACTTTAAAATTTAAATTGGTTTAAACTGATTATAATTAATTAAGATATAATCTCTTTTAAAATTTATATTTAATGAAGATATCCTGGAATTAACTTCATTTTTTTTTGGCTTCTTCACGCCATTCATCTAGAATTTGGACTTTCTCGCTTGAAATAAATCTGGAGGAATTTTGAATGTTTTTACTAGTATCTTATATGACTTGACTGCCACCTTGATGATTTTGGATGCCACTTAAATTCCTTATTTTCCAAGTTCAAAGCAGACTTCTTTATTCATGATTTATATGTTACAAATTCTTTTTTCTTATACAAAGGAATCAAAGAAAATAACAAGTACAAGATAGTCAGATCAATTCACATCCACATAGGCACATGCTGGAAGCTAAGAGGAAATATAAGTAAGGTCTTAACCCCAATACAAAAAAATAAATTTTTGGCGACGACTTTTCAGCATGTCACCGCTAAAAGTTGATTTTTAGCGACGACATTTATTATCGCCGTTGAAAGTAAGACTTTTAGCGGCAACTTTATTCTGTCGCCGCTGAACGTCAATGATTAAAAAAATTTCGCAACACTTTTCAGTGGCGATAGAAGCAATCGTCGCTGAAAGTAAGACACATTTCAGCGGCGACATTATTCTGTCACCGCTAAAAGTCTTCATACATTAATTTAAAAGTTCTAAAGCAACTATCTCATATACAGAATTAAATTATTGAATAATATCATTTTTAAATAATAAATAAAGGAATTTGAGATGTTATTATAGTAAGGAGAGATTATATAGTTAATAATATAATGTTTGTGAAAGAAGGAGATGAAGTAGGGGTATGTGCATGAGATATATATTATAAATGCGTATCAATGAGCGTGAGAGTTAGTATCTGTGTGTTAGAGACAATGTGGGGGAGGAGATAGAGACAGGGAGATGTGTGTGTGTGTGAGAGAGAGATCAGGAGAAAGAATGGACGTAAAATACATACATACATACATACATACATACATACATACATACATACATACATACATACATACATACATACATACATACATACATACATACATACATACATACATACATACATACATACATACATACATACATACATACATACATACATACATACATACATACATACATACATACATTTTTAGTTACTATTACATTTATCCTCTGCTGCTGCATTTTATATAACATCCCAACTTTTATAAAAAGAATTTATAAGGTATTATTGAATTTAAAAGTATTTTTCTCAAATTCAAAAGTGTAAAAAGTGAAATTTTAGAAAAAGAATAATGATTAAAAATATTTTGGGGTTAAGAAAAATTAAGACAAAAAATCATAAAATGAGTATTTTGGGGTTTAGAAAATTATGAAGATTTTATTTCTCCAAAAGAGACCCAAATGATTTAATAGCTATTTTTGGGGAATTAAAGGCTTATTTTATTAGAAAAATCAAGAAAAATAATTAGAAGCTATCATTTGTCCAAAAAAATTTATAAAAATTCCCTAATAAGTTCAAGAAGATATTGGGGAAAAAATATCATTATTTTATTAAGTATATTATTTTCTAAAAATTATTTGGTAAAAGTAAGACTTTCAGCGGCGACTTATTTTTGTCGCCGCTGAAGGTAATTAGTGTTTATTTTGCTAACCCGCCCAAAAGGCACGCCTAAACACATCCTCTCTTTAGCAAGGTCCAGCGTGAGATAGAGCGAGAGCCACGATGATTTTGCTGGAGAGTAACGAAGGCCGTCGTTGTGGGAAGAGAGGTCGAAGAGTGTATGCAACTGTGGATTTCTTCTAAGGTTAGCCCTCTAATTTCACTGGTTGCTTTGGTTTTCCGGATCTGTGAGTTTTGGGGTTCATTTGGCCGATGAAGATTGAAGCTTAGAAGGGGAAAATTTTGTTTTGGTGTTGTTTAGTGAATTCCTAAGCTATCTGACGCTAAACTCATCGCCGTCGTTTGTTCGTGAACTGTCGAGTTTCTTCTTTCGGCTCTGCAACTGAAGTCGCCGAAGAAGGTGAGTCTTTCCTACTATATTTCATCTTTGTCTTCTCCAATATGTGATTTGAGAGTGTTGGGTCCTACCAAATTGAAGCTTAGAAGGGGGAAAATTTTGTTTTGGCTCCTACCAAATTTGATTATTTCCTTCTCCTAGGTTTATATGATGATTGTATCAAATTTGGGTTTATTAAGATACTCCAACATTATCGGTATTGACAATGAGAGAATGAGATACTCCAACATTAATAATCTTCCTTGGCCTTCACCGCCGTCGTTGGGTCACTTTCTTGTCACTTACACTTTTCTTTGAGTTTGCTTTGCCTTTGATATTGCTCTGGCGATATGAGAGAGAAGATATATAGATAGATATAGAGATATAGCTCACTTTAGTTGCTTTAAACATTTAGACAACTCTGCTGTTGAATGCTAGCTAGTTGTTGAAAATGTATTATTGTTGAAAATGTGTTTGGCCGTTGAATGCTAGCTAGCTGTTGAAAATGTATTATTGTTGTAGCCTTTATGTATATGCAAAATGATTATATACAAAGCTTTCATATATATATATATATATGCTTAAGATACAAGATATATGATATAGAAGATAAAAGAGGATAATCATCATCTATATGCTGCATGATCCTTTCTCATCTCAATTTGTTGTAAATAGGAAGCTTCTCGTGATAAACGTAGCTTGTATAGAGACTTTGAAGCTTCTTTTCCACTCAAATTTATTGCTTTATTACTACTTCTCACCTGCCAAAAAGCTTCACGCTTACGCATGGATTCTTGGATTCCAGCTCAAAAGTGATATTTGTCTGCTGCTTTGACTTTAAAAGAGTGGTCTCCGTTAAACATGATAAAATGTATGTAAGTCTTTGAAATCATATTATATATAAACATGATCAAATGGAACTTTACCAAGGAATTATATATATATATATATATATTATATATATATGTATTGCACTATAAATATGTAACACTGTCATTGTTTCTCTGCATATAAATTGCATGCATTCACATAAATGAAAGTGATAAATAACCCTCACTCCTCCATTTCCCATCCGTGTCTTGTGTATGTATTAAAAAACAATGCGCATCTCACCAAATATATGATGACAATTTAAAGTCAGCTGTAAGTGTTACTCTTCATGTTATGAAATGTATATTTTTGGAGGATATGTCAATATTAAAGAGAGGTCAAGATGGGAAAGGTCTTTTTGTTACATCTCATGACAACACAAATAGCTGAGGTACATGCTCTACACCTCAATCAAGACCTGTTATTTCACCTCTACCGCTGCAACAGCAATTTGAGAAAATGCTTATCAACTCTCCTCCTACTTCCCATACTCAAAATAGTAGTGCAGGTAAGTTTGCTTCAATTTTATAATAATTGATTTACATCGCACAATTTTAAATCTGACATGTTTAAGGTATCTCACTATCCTTCTAAATAAATTATATTTTTTGTTTCAATCATTAAATTCTTATTAGTTACTACATTTTGTTGTAGAACAAAAGTGCAAGAAACACGATAAATCGAGAAAAATAAATGACTAAACATACTTGTGGTCCTCGATTATTTATAGAGATTGAATACGCTACAGTAAGTTCAATCTATCATCACTATAATTTAAGTTTTCAATCATTTTTTTATTTTAAAATCTATTCTTTGTATTTTCTTGTATGTTATTATTTTGTAGAGAAATCCTACTACTAGACAACCTACTCCTCCTGATCAGTTATGGGAGATAACGCATACTAGGAAGACATTAGATGGATAAGTAGTATGGGGTGACCTACACTCTGAACAGATTCATGTATGCATTTTAGTTTAATATTTTATTTTTATTTAGTTTTATTTTTAATCTAATAGTTTCATATGTTTTTATTATAGAGTCGTATGCACGAACTTTCTCAACAACAAGATCAAGATTTAGAGAGTGATGCTTGAATGACGTCAGAAGAAATATTAGCGACAGTTCTTGGTGAGAGGTCATGGTATGTAAGAGGGAAAGGGTATGGAGCGGAGCCTTTAAGGAAGAAAAATTGCCCTCAATCTAGTGATAGTTTAGTTGTGCAGAGTATGCGTGCCCAATTGCAAGAAGAGTTTGATAAAAAATTTCAAGAGGAGAGAGAAAAAATGGAGGCAGAGCGTGAAGCAGAGCGAGCAAAGATGGAAGAAGAGCGTGTAGCAGAACGTGAAAAGATGCAACAAGAGCGTGTGCAATTCGAGCAAAGACTAATGGAACAAATGGAGCAAAGGATACAATCTCAATTCGCTGCGTTGATGCAGAGGGGGCAACCACATGCGCCTGCTTCTTCTACTCCTAGTATTGGTCATTCTATATAAAATTTATGTATAAACTAAATAATTTTATTTTAATTTTAAATATGTTTAAGTAATTGAACTAATTTGATTTTTATATGATGATCAAAATATTTATCAATGTTATTAGATTCTGATTTATTTAATTATTAATTATTTATTATTTTTGTTATTAAATTATATTTTTTCATATCACAAAAATTATATAAAAGAATTTAAAAAATAATATTTCCTTTAGGCAGCAACATAATTGTCGCCGCCGATTACCCTTTAGGCTGCGACACAGATGTCGCCGCAGATTCCATTTTAGGAGGCGACAATAATGTCGTCACAGATTCCATTTTAAGCGGTGACATTTCTGTCGCCACAGATTACCTTTTAGGCGGCGACATTTTATCAATTTTGTCGCCGCCTTTGAGATACCTTTAGCGGTGACTTGGTGTCGCCACTAATAGTTGACATTCAGCGGCGACTTTCAATTGTCGCCGCTAATGTGTATTTGCGACAGTCTCATAGGAGGCTACTTAGTGGCGACATTTTGTCGCCGGTAAAAGGATTCAGCGACGACTTTTGAACCTTCAGCGGCGATTTTTGTTGCCACTAACAGTTAATTTTTTTTGTAGTGCCCTTTGTGTGGGGTTTTCAATTTCCATATTTTTTGCTCCAAAAATGATTAGGGTCATACACACACACACACACATATATATAGCCCTATAAAAGAGCATATCTAGATTTAATGGAAAACAAGTCATGCTTCTCAAGTTCTCATCTAGCAACTTCACTACTATCTCTAGCTCGAACTTATTCTACACCTATTTGGACATGTTTCCAATTATTTTTTATACCCCGCCAAAATTGAGAGCCAAATCTATCAATATCTATTACAAATTCTTGTTACTAAAGTTTTTAAATTTTTAAACTTTCAAATTTTCTTATTCAAATTTTATTTAAAAATAGATTATATAATCACTATCAAGAGCGGGGAAGAGGGTATTATCGTAAACAAATAATTTTATGGCAGGCTAAGACATAAGCATTTAATTAATTAGATAAATTAATTCAGAGAACCAGAGAAGGTACTTAGGCATATGTGAATCAGAAATTCGGAATCAATCATTATATATATTCCGACACAAAATCAAATTAAATTAACATTTACAGTACTAATCAAATTTAATTTCTCGGATAAAAGATAAATCATCCAATATTTTGCCAACCAAATAAAATGAGAGGCAACTAATAAATAAATGTCATTTTTAAGGAAAAATAATTTGCAAGTTCCTATAATTTCACCCTATTTATAATTACATCCTTGTATTTTTATTTTTTAATTAGATTTTTCTTAGTTATTATATTTGTAAGAAAAAAGACGTTTATGTCTAATTATGACGTGGCTCTGACTCAATAAAATTTGGATCAATTTTATCACATGAATGATAAATCTAAATAAAATCAAAGTCAACGGAAAGAAATGGCTACGTGTGTGTTTGGATAAAATTTTAAAAAATTGCTTATGAAAAAAACGGGTTTTTGAACGACTTATGAAAAAAGGCTTTTAGAGAAGAGCTTATGAAAAAAAAATGGTTTTGGATAAATGAGAGTTTGAATAGTCATTACCAAAAGGGATTTTGTAATTAAAAAATTACTAAAAATGGTATGTATGAGAGATGAGAGAGGAGAGAGGGTAAAAAAGATAGAGGAGAGAGGAGAGAGAGTGGAAAAGATAGAGGAGAGAGGGGAGAGAGTGTAAGAAAAAGTAAGGGTAAAATAGTAATTGAGTAGTTCATAAGTTATTTTACTGTTCCAAAAGCTACTCTGACTAGCTTATCTGAAACCATAATTTTAAACTATTGTTTGGGCTATAAGCCCTTTTAAAATCATGGTTTTGATAAAAAAAAAAAAAAACAGGCCCAATAAGCATAATAATTTATATTTTTATTTTGGTATTAAATAAATTTTATTCTATTATTTTATTTTTAAGAAAATTTCTTTTTTAACTTTAATTAAAATCTTACATAGGCAGCATATCAATTAACTTTAATTAACAGATTGTAAGTAGATTATGTGTGTGTTTGGATAAGATTTTAAAAATGGGCTTATGGAAAAAATGGGCTTTTGGATAGCTTATAGAAAAGGGCTTTTAGAGAAGAGTTTATGGAAAAAAAAAGTAGTTTTGGATAAATAAGTGTTTGGATAGTTATTACTAAAAGGGGTTTTGTAATTGAAAAATTACTAAAAAGAGTATGTATGAGAGATGAGAGAGGAGAGAGGGTGGAAAAGATAGAGGAGAGAGTGTGTAAGAAAAAGTAAGGGTAAAATAGTAATTGAGTAGTTCATAAGTTATTTTATTGTTCCAAAAGCTACTCTGACCAACTTATCTAAAACCATAGTTTGGTCCAAACCAAAGTTTGGACAAATGTAACTGTTTGTTTTAAAATTTTTCAAAATCAAGATTTGGGCCAGAAACCCTTTTAAAACCAGGTTTTAATAAAAAACAAATAGGCCCTGTAAGCATAATAATTTATATTTTTATTTTGATATTAAATAAATTTTATTCTATTATTTTATTTTTAAGAAAATTTCTTTTTTAACTTTAATTAAAATCTTCCATAGGCAGCATATCAATTAACTTTAATTAACAGATTGTAAGTAGATTATGTGTGTGTTTGGATAAAATTTAAAAAATGAGTTTATGGAAAAAACGGGTTTTTGGATAATTTATGGAAAATGGCTTTTAGAGAAGAGTTTATGGAAAAAAAAAAGTAGTTTTGGATAAATGAGTGTTTGGATAGTTATTATTAAAAGGGGTTTTGTAATTGGAAAATTACTAAAAAGAGTATGTATGAGAGATGATAGAGGAGAGGGGGTAAAAGAGATAGAGGAGAGAAGATGAAGAAGATAGAGGAGAGATGAGAGATAGTAGAAAAGATAGAAGAGAGAGGAGAGAGGGTGAAAAAGATAAAGGAGAGAGGAGAGATAGTGAAAAAGATAGAGGAGAGAGGAGAGAGGGTGTAAAAAAAATAAGGGTAAAATAGAAATTGAGTAGTTCATAAGCTCTTTTACTATTCTAAAAGTTACTCTGACCAGCTTATCTGAAACCATGGTTTTAAACTATGGTTTGTCCAAACTGAGGTTTAGATAAATATGACTGTTTGTTTTAAAATTTCTCCAAACTGAGGTTTGGGTTAGAAGCCCTTTTAAAACTTAGATTTAGGGGTTTCCCAAACAGGCCCTATAAGTATAGAGACTAGAATCTATAACTGAAGAAAGTATAAGGATTTACTTAAAAAAATACAAATATTTAATTAAAAATCAATATGAGATTCTTGAATGCCATTTCTTTCATCACTGAATCACCCCCTCATTCTTATCCTCATGAACTTGTTCTTCTTCAGGAGGATAATTATCTATAATGTGTCTATTTAGATAAGATTTTAAATAGACATGCATGTTTGCTTAACTATCTCTACAGCCAATAACTTATACACATGAAAAACACCTATATAACAAATGATCACATCTATATTGGAAAATGAAAAAATGATTTTTTTTTTTGTACAAAAAAATTTAGGTAGATTTAGTATTGGTCCCATACCAAAGCCAGGGAACAACCTTAGGGCTCAGAGAGTGTTTACAAGAGATTTACAAGATCGCCTACTAAAGAAGCCCTCGTAACGACAGAGGGAATCGAACCTACATTCTTGTGATATACAAATTTATTTTTTATTATCTGTGATAATTTTTATTGGCAAAATGAAAAAATGATATACGTTCGTAATTGCTATAAATTGGATTGTGGGCCCATGTTTCGTGTAAACTGTAAACTGTAAAATGAATCGCATTATCTTTTCATATTATTATTATTATTACTATTAAAAGTCAAATACATTAAATTGAAAAGGAAAAAGATAAAATAAGTACGGATGATTACGGGCTACATCTACATTACGCCACATACACATGAAAACAAGATAACTCAACACATACTGATAAACACACAAAGAGGTGGATAAAAAATCAAGACGCAGACGAGCCATATAATATATATATTTCTGCACTCCCAATTTTACAGTGTACGCATCAAATCAAATTTCCAACAGATGAAAAGAATGAAAGGAAACTAATAATAAAGAAATATTTTCTTGAATATACGAACTTGTTCTTGATCTTCTTCTTCTTGAGGAGGATAAGTCATTTACAGATACGGTGATACATGACGAGAATCCAGTGTACCTCCTCAATTGTCTTGTCCTTGATTCTCTCGGCCACATTCCGGCAAGTCAGATCAAGAAGGTTCTTGATTTCCAGAAAACTCGCCGCCTTCATAACATTAAACAGAGTGCACTTGTCCATCTTCCTCAAGAACATGGCGTCCCAACCGTCGACGGGGGCGATGAAGTTGGCGGTCATGGCATGCACATTGCAATACTCAATGACTTTTTCTAACGTCGCGGCGTTCACGTTCTTTATCTGAATAACGCCGTTAACAGAATCGGCGTTGATAAGGTACCTCCGAAACTGCGATCTCTGCACGGTATTCACATCTATCTCGTACAGCTTTCTATCGGAGCTCATCAGTATTAGCCTCTGATACGACGGCGTTTCCGCCTTTGTTCTGAGGAAGAAGAAGGGTGGTTCTGGTCTGCACATTTGATGGTATTTGAAAATTCTTTTGTTGAGAGAGGAAAGTAATTTGAGTCGAAGCAGAAAACAATGGCTTCTGCCGAATTGATATATCCGTGTGTGTGTGTGTGGGTGTATTTAGAAATTATTAAATAATAAATAATTTGTAAGAAAAACTCATTTGTTAATGATTTATCTTGTAACGAATTTTTATTATTACCGTTTTTAATTTTACTAAAATTTAAAGTTTACTTATTCTACTCTATCTATTATTTATTATATATATATATATATATATATATATAAAAGAAGAGTTTGACTTTGGTTATTCTTGCAGTGTTTCAGATTCTGTCCTACAATTTTGTAATTTAAAAATCAGGTTTAGGTTATAATTTAATTAAGTTATGATCACTATCAAAATTTATATTTAATTAAGATATTCAGGAATTAACTTCATGTTGTTTTTTGGCTTCTTCTTCACGCCATTCATCTAGAACTTGGACTTTCTACCTTGCAATAAATCTGGAACAAGTTTGGACTTATAATCTTATCCAACTTGACTGCCACCTGATAGTTTTGGATACTACTTAAAATTACTTTTTTTTTTCAAGTTTAAACAAAATTGTTTATTCATGATTTTTCTGTTATATAAATTCTTTTTTTATACAAAGGAATTAAAGAAAATAACAAGTACAAGAAGAGAAAGATCAGTCACATCCGTCACCCTTAAAAGAACTCATAGATTTTAGCCAGCCAAATAATACATTTTTGCCAAGCATAGATATCGTTCCATTACTCGATTTATCGTAAATATTTTGTAATTTTTTTTATTTGTTGCTAAATGTAAGTATTTTTCTATTACAGACAATCTTATTCAAAATATTATCAAGTATTAAATATGAATATTTTTCTCAACAAAAATTTAAACTTTAATTTATTACATTGTGAGAGGTCAGCTCCTTCTACTAAATCTAATCCTTGTTGGTTAAATGGAACTTATTGTTATTCATCGAGTTGCCATGCAAAAGAGTTTTTATTTTACTAAGCATAGTTATCTTTTTATCGACAATCATACGAATACTAAATATTGATATCTCTCTCAACAGAGATTCAATACTTGATTCACCATGTTACTTAGGATTAGACCCAAATTCCGCTACTATCTTTAGCTCTCGAACTCATTCTACACCCATTTGGACATGTTTCCAATTATTCTTTGTATACACCCCACCAAAATTGAGAGCCAGCTCGTGATATAGGGTTAGTAAATACTAAACAAACTGTCAAATGTTTTCTTTAAGTACAAATTACTTTAATTTTATCTAAATTTACTAAAAATATATAGAGTTAGTAAATATTAAACAAACTGTCAAGAGATAAATTACATATTTAGTGTGATGAGGGATAAATTAGTGAATTAGAATTATTATAACATATTTTCAATTAAAATATAATTTTAGAAACATTTTTAAAATATTCTTTAACGGGTTAATAATTTATACTAAAATATATGTTTTTATGGGTAATTAAAGGGAAACATAAACTTGATTAGAAGTATTATATGTACGTACCCATATAAAAATTGAACTTCACCACAAACATAAAAAAATTCATATAATATATTACTGTCAAATATAATAATAAAACATAAATTTATCTAATTGTTATGAATATTAGAATATAGATGTCCATCTCCATCTCCCTCTACCTCTTCAAATTTCCTAGGTCATTATTCCTCCATTAATTACTAGACTCTTCATCTTCAACTTCTATGCCTATAAATAGGGCATGTCATTTGTGTTGTAAAGAAGAAAAAAGAATATAATATATACTTCTCTCATTTTCTTGTCTCCATCTTTTCTCTCTTTCTAATCTTATTGCTAGTTTTATAACACGTTATCAGCACGACTACTCTAGCCAACTGATATTATTGTAAAATCTATCATCACAAGGTGAGCTTTTATATTACTTTCTTGTTGAATTATAGTTTCCATATTTTACTCAGTATAGTCAATTTTTGTGCCTATAATGATTTGTTTATCGATGAAAATTCTTCTTGCGATGTTGCACATATGATCAATGGCTAAATATGAAGGCAGTTTGCACTTCCTCTTTGATCAGTAAACATGGACATTTGCTTGAGCTTCATGCTCATGAATCTCAAATTTTCTTATTGCATTCTTAAAAAATTGCATGTAGCGGGAACCTTACATTACTGTTGTGACCCTTGATTAGTTTTATTGGCTATTTTCTTAAGATTATTTGAATATGAATCTTAATGAAAAGCTTCTTCTAAACTTCTGGTTTGTGGCTTAATAATTATGTCTTGGGAATAATTTGTAAGATTCTTTCCATTCAACTTTTATTACATTTTATGATAGTATCATCATGTCGAATCTTATAAAACTTGAGTTTGTGGCTCTTGACATTACTGGAAAGAATTATCTCGATTATTTTATAATTCTACACTATTTAAAATTAGTTCTCAACTAAAACTATGTGGAGAGAAAATTACTGATGATGACATGTTAGAAAGAACATTCTCCACATTTCATGTATCCAATGTGCTATTACAGCAACAATATCGTGGAAAAGGCATCAAAAAGTATTCTAAACTGATTTCTTGCCTTTTGGTGGCTGAACAAAATAATGAGCTTTTAATGAGGAATCATGAATCCCGTCCAATTGGCTCTACTGCATTCCCAGAAGTGAATGTAGTAACAAATGAATTATCCCGTGGTTGGGGACATTGACGTGGACGTGGATGCGGCCAAGGCTATATACGAGGTCGTGGTCAACGTGGTTGTGGTCGTGGTTCCCACTCGAGGTGGGCAAATAATGATGAAAACCACAAAAAGGAAACTAGTGGGAATGATAATTATATTGAAAATTTATGTCATCGTTATGGTGGAAAAAGTCATTGGGCTCGTACTTGTCGTACACCAAGACATTTGGTTGAATTATACCAATAATCGCTCAAAGGGAAAAATAAAAATAAAGGCAAAGAACCAAAGATAGAAACAAATTTTGTTGGGGAAGAAAGCGATTCTGATTATGGCAGCATGGATGTGACTCATTTAGATGTTGCTGATTTCTTTGCCGATCCTAACGGAAGAATTGATCACCTAATTGGTGATGGGAGTGTCCAAAAAAATAAGCTAAACTTTTATGATTATGTGTGTTTTCTTTTTGCTATAATGAAGTTATTTTCTTTTATGATTATATTTGCTAATATATTTTTGTAGTCATATGTGTTATTTTTTTTCTATGTTGTTTTAGAAGTATAAAGATGATTGAGGGGTTTGGAAGAGCTAATATATTGTTACCTGGAGGAACACAATTATATATTGATAGTGGATTTTAATTCCTCCAAATCTAACAGGAATTTGTTGAGTTTCAAGGATATCCGCAAAAATGGATACCATATTGAAAAAACAAATAGAGAAAACCAGGAATATCTTGTTATCACATATATGATTTCTGGTAAAAATTGCACACTGGAAAAATTCCATGCTCTTTCCTCTGGAATGTACTACACATTTATTAGTACAATTGAAACACATGCTATTGCAAACCAGAAGTTTGCAAGTGAGAATAAATTTAATATTTGGCATGACTTGTTAGGCCATCCTGGAACAATAATGATGCGAAAAATAATTGAGAATTCATGTGGAAATTCGTTGAGAAGAGAATCAATTCCACAATACCATATTTTCTCATGTGCTGCATGTTTTGAAGGGAAACTAATATTAGACCTTCATCGATAAAAATAGAAAGTGAGTCTCTCACTTTTCTAGAACGTATACAGGGAGATATTTGTGGGCCGATTTACCCACCATGTGGACCATTTAGATATTTTATGGTTCTAATTGATGCATCAACAAAATGGTCACATGTTTGCTTATTATCTTCTCGTAACCTGGCGTTTACGAGATTACTTGTTCAACTAATTAGATTGAGAGCATATTTTTCAGATTATCCTATTAAGAAAATACGTCTAGATAATGCTGGTGAATTTACTTCACAAGCTTTTAATGAGTATTGTATGTCTCTGGAAATCGATGTTGAACATCCTGTAGCACATGTTCATACACAAAATGGTCTTGCAGAATCATTAATTAAACGTTTGTAGTTGATTGCAAGACCATTGCTTATGAAATCAAATCTCCCAATATATACTTGGGGACATGCAATTGTACATGCAGCGATGTTAATTTGTATCAGGCCAACTAGTTATCTTAAGGTCTCCCATTTACAAATGGTTTTTGGTCAGGAACCAAATATTTCCCATATAAGGACTTTTGAATGTGCGGTATATGTTCCAATTGCTCCACCACAACGTACTAAAATGGGTCCTCAAAGAAGGATGGGAATATATGTTGGATATGAATCTCCTTCTATAATAAAATATTTAGAGCCAACAACAGGAGATTTATTTACGGCTCGATTTGCTGATTGTCATTTTGACGAATCAAATTTTCCAACATTAGGGGGAGAAAATAAACAGCTGGAAAATAAAGTTAGTTGGAATGAATTATCATTATCTCATCTTGATCCTCGTACAAAATAATGTGAGCTAGAAGTTCAAAAGATAATTCATTTACAGAGTTCAGCTAATCAATTGCCAGACGCATTCACTGACCCCAAGAAAGTGACCAAGTCACATGTTCCAGCTGCGAATGCTCCTGTCAGAATTGATGTCCCTATTGGACAATCTAATGGATCAAAAGCACGCTTGAAGCGTGGCAGGCCCATCGGTTCCAAAGATAAAAATCCTCGAAAAAGAAAAGAAGCTATAAATATAGATGGCCAGGTCGAGGATATTCAACAAAATTTAGTGACTCCAGAAGAGTCCTTTGACAACACTAATGTCTCAATTTTGAGAGACATTCAGGTACCTGAAATATATGAAAATAATGAGATCTCAATAAATTATGTTGTCAATAGAATACGATGGGATCGAGATAAAGTCAACGTTGACGATATTTTTGCATATAATATAGCGCTTGATGTAATAAAAGATGATGAGGATCATGAACCAAGATCTATTAGCGAATGCAAACAAAGATGATTGGTCAAAATGGAAAGACGCAATTGAGGCTGAATTAAAATCGTTAGAAAAACGAAAAGTTTTGGCCCTGTGGTTCTTACACCTGAAGATGTAAAACCAGTTGGATATAAATGGGTTTTTGTGAGAAAACGAAATGAAAATGGTGAAGTAGTAAGATATAAAGCACGACTTGTTGCTCAAGGATTTACACAAAGACCTGGTATTGATTTTATAGAAACATACTCACCAGTGGTAGATGCAACTACTTTTTGATATCTAATTAGTCTGGCAGTAAAAGAAAGCCTCGATTTACGTCTAATGGATGTTGTTACAGCCTATTTGTATGGCTCACTTGACAATGACATTTATATGAGTCTCCCTGATGGATTTGAGTTACCAAAATTATATAATTCAAGTTCTCGAGAACGGTACTCAATTAAGTTAAATAAGTATTTATATGGATTAAAGCAATCAGGGTGCATGTGGTATAATCGACTTAGTGAATATCTATTGAAAGAAGGATATAAGAATGATCAAATATGTCCATACATTTTTATAAAAAGATCTGAAAATGAATTTGCTATAATTGCTATTTATGTCGATGACATAAATATCATTGGAACTCCTGAAGAGATTTCCAAAGCAGTGAATTGCTTAAAGAAAGAGTTTGAAATGAAGGACCTGGGAAGAACAAAATTTTGCCTTGGACTACAAATTGAACATCTGAAAAATGGGATCTTCGTGTGTCAAGAAACTTACACGAGAAAAGTCTTAAAACGTTTTTATATGGATAAATCACATCTATTATGTACTCCGATGATTGTAAGATCTCTGGAGAAAGATAAAGATCCCTTTAGATCTCAAGAAGGTGATGAAGAACTACTTGGCCCAGAAGTGCCTTATCTTAGTGCAATTGGTGCGCTTATGTATCTTGCTAGTCACGCACGACCAGATATATCATTTGCTGTTAACTTATTAGCAATATATAGTTCTTTATCAACACGAAGACATTGGAATGGGGTTAAGCACATTCTTCGTTACTTGAATGGTACTATGGATATGGGATTATTTTATTCAAATGAACATAAGACTGACTTTGTTGGATATGTTGATGCTGGATTTCAGTCTGATCCACATGTTGGTAGATCGCAAACAGGTTATTTGTTCACATGTAATGGTACAGCTATTTCATGGCGATCAATGAAACAAACCATATCAGCCACATCATCTAATCATGTAGAAATAATAGCGATACATGAAGAAAGTCGAGAATGTGTATGGTTAAGATTGATAATACATCATATACGTACTACTTGTGGATTGTCATCTAGTAAAATGATTCCAACAGTTCTATATGAAGATAATACTGCATGTATTACCCAACTAAAAGAAGGGTACATCAAAGGAGACAGGACAAAATATATTTCTCCAAAATTCTTTTTCACACATGATCTTCAAAAGAATGGTGAGATTAATATCCAGCAAATCCGGTCTAAAGAAAATCTAGCAGATTTGTTCACCAAGTCACTTCCAGCAACAATAT
Organism: Leucaena leucocephala; assembly: GCA_037074615.1. Taxonomy (NCBI): domain Eukaryota; kingdom Viridiplantae; phylum Streptophyta; class Magnoliopsida; order Fabales; family Fabaceae; genus Leucaena; species Leucaena leucocephala. The sequence continues at coordinate 15,942,172 of CM073555.1, read as the reverse complement.
TTGAGAAGCTCATACATGATATCGGACTTCGCAGATTCAGAGATATCAATTGATGTTACAAAAAGGGGGAGTCGATACACGCTGTACTCTTTTTCCCTTGTCTGAGGTTTTGTCCCACTGGGTTTTCCTAGCAAGGTTTTTAATGAGGCAGCTCTGTAAGTGTATCAATTAATTGTGTACTCTTTTTCTTTTACTAGGTTTTTATCCCACAGGGTTTTTCCTAGTTAAAGTTTTTTAATGAGGCACATTATTAAAGAATGGACATCTAAGGGGGAGTGTTATGAATATTAGAATATAGATGTCCATCTCCATCTCCCTCTCCCTCTTCAAATTCCCTAGGTCATTATTCCTCCATTAATTACTAGATCTTCATCTTCAACTTCTATGCCTATAAATAGGGCATGCCATTTGTGTTGTAAAGAAGAAAAAAGAATATAATATATACTTCTCTCATTTTCTTGTCTCCATCTTTTCTCTCTTTCTAATCTTATTGCTAGTTTTATAACACTAATCTACTATTGAAAATTCAGAGCTGTCAAAAAAAATTACACCAAGAAAGAAACAAGAAACCCAATACACAAGAAGTTTTACTTCATTATTCATCAAAGGACCAACGATGCTGCATGTCTACAAAGTTGAACTCGTCGTTGTGGCCGCTCACAACTGTTATATTCTCCTTATGAACTTCTTCTTCTTCAGATGGAGGAAAAATTCATAATCATTTATCGATGTTGATGAGAATCCCACGTACCTCCTCAGGAGTTTTGTCCTTGATTCTCTCGGCGACATTCCGGCAAGTCAGATCAAGAAGGTTCTTGATTTCCAGAAAACTCGCCGCCTTCATAACATTAAATAGAGTGTACAAGTCCATCTTCTTCACGAACTCCTCGTCCCACTCGACGATATCGGCGTCCTTGTCGTTGCCAGCAACCATGGCATGCTTATGGCAATACTCATTGACTTTGGCTAAGGTCTGGCCGTTCACGTTCTGTATCGGAGTCAAGCCGTTAACGCAATCGTCATCCAAGATCATGTACTTCATAAACTGCGATTTCAGTGTGCTACTCAAGTCTATCTCGAATCGGTTTCCATCGGAGCTAAACAGTATTAGCTTCTGATACGACGGCGTTTTCATCATTGTTCTGGAGAAGGAGAAGAAGAAAAAGAAGAAAGATGGTTCTAGTCTGGAGATTTTACTCACCCCTCTTTAATTTGTTGAGAGAGTAAATTAGGAAAGTAATTTGAGTCTACGCAGAAAACAATTGCTTCTGCCGAATTGACCTTTCATATAGAACACGCATATTAGGATAGGAGATAAATATCATAAAATTTAAAAAACATTATCCAATAATAAATATTTTTAACTATTACAAATAAACACAAAATAATTTACATTTTTAATATAATTTCTTGAATTAAATATTTTTCATAAAATCTCAAAACTATAAAAATACTATTTATTTTGAAATTAAAAAACTACTTTATGAATGATTTATCTTGTAACAAATTTTTATTATTAACGTTTTCAATTTTCTTAAACTTTAAAATTTACTTATTCTTGTATATCTATGTATTATTATTATACCATCAATCAATTAATCAATCATCCATTACTCAATTTTTTTTAATTCTATTATCTGTAAGACCCAATTAATAATTCTATTTTAATTTTTAAAAGATTTTAAGCCACGTAATAATAATTAATAATCTCATTAACTAATTTTATAATATTTTAAATTTATAACTAGGATGATTATTTATGATAATCATAAATATTTTGAAAAAATAGATTTTTTAACAGTATGTGAAGACTTATTGACAATTCTTTACATATAAATCCGAGTCAATTTTTTTATTTACAGGTTGGAATCTACTTTATTTATATTATTTGAAAATTCTTTTATTGAGGGAGTAAACTAGTAAAGTAATTTGAGTCGATGCAGAAAACAAATGCTTTCTGCGGAATTGACCATTTATATAGAATACGCACATATTAGGATAGGATACCTAAGCTTACCTAAAATAAATATCATAAAATTTAAAAAATATCAAATAATAAATAACTTTAATAATTACAAATAAACAATAAATAATTTACATTTTTTAATACAATTTCTTGAATTATGTATTTTTCATAAAATCTCAAAACAATCAAAAAAATTATTTATCTCTTAAAATAAAAAAAATCCTTCATTAATGATTTATCTTGTAAATTTTTTTATTAATTTAATTAAAAAATACAATATATAAGCGGAAATATTTTACTTTTTTATTCAAAATAAAAAGTTTTATTAAAATATATTATTTACTTGGAATGTTAAAAAATTATTTGAGGGGACTCAAATATGTAAGCACGGTTTCCAACTCACTGCACAACTCATTCTTCCCCTCTCCTTTCCTTCACAAACTCTCGGCAATCAAGTAACAAAATCAATTCACCCAACTCAATGCTATGAACAATCCATAGAGAGGGAGAGGGGTTGGCTTACCATACACCCACAGTGCTGCTGTACCGAGACAGAGAAGGAAGTTGAAGATCTGCAGTTGCTACAGTACCAGGCATGCAAGTCGACGGCCGTGATTGTGGACTTGTGACAGCAGCAACGGCGTGCATATCGATGGCGCTGGTGGCAGCAGCTTGGACTGCGGAGGCTAACAGAGCAAGACGACACTGTACCGCAGTCACCAAGATCCTCCCTCCTCCCCCACGGCGAAGATCTGAATAGCAAAGAGGACCACAGCTGCTGTGACGACACGACACCTGTAACAGCAACGCCGACGATGGAAGAGATGAAGTCACGGCGGCGATGGCTTCAGGAACTTGCGAAGCTTCTCAGCTATTTCACTCTCTCACTGCTGTCGACAGGAAGTGAAATTGAGGAGTTACGAAAATAAAAATGAACAGAAGGGCAATATGGTAATTTCACCCATTGTCTGAAAAATAAAATTTCATTTTTGCAGGTGCTAGGATTCAAACAAGGGATCTTTAGTTTAACAACACTGCCTCCAACTACCCAATCATCCACTTCCCTTCGTAAAAATACTGCAAAAAAATAATATATACCTTATTAAAATTATAATATTTTAATAAAATCTCAAAACAATCAAAAATCTTTTGAGAATTATGTATTTTAATAAAATTATAATATTTTAATATATTTTAATAAAATTTCTTGAATTATGTATTTTTCATAAAATCTCAAAACAATCAAAAAAATTATTTATCTCTTAAAATAAAAAAAATCCTTCATTAATGATTTATCTTGTAAATTTTTTTATTAATTTAATTAAAAAATACAATATATAAGCGGAAATATTTTACTTTTTTATTCAAAATAAAAAGTTTTATTAAAATATATTATTTACTTGGAATGTTAAAAAATTATTTGAGGGGACTCAAATATGTAAGCACGGTTTCCAACTCACTGCACAACTCATTCTTCCCCTCTCCTTTCCTTCACAAACTCTCGGCAATCAAGTAACAAAATCAATTCACCCAACTCAATGCTATGAACAATCCATAGAGAGGGAGAGGGGTTGGCTTACCATACACCCACAGTGCTGCTGTACCGAGACAGAGAAGGAAGTTGAAGATCTGCAGTTGCTACAGTACCAGGCATGCAAGTCGACGGCCGTGATTGTGGACTTGTGACAGCAGCAACGGCGTGCATATCGATGGCGCTGGTGGCAGCAGCTTGGACTGCGGAGGCTAACAGAGCAAGACGACACTGTACCGCAGTCACCAAGATCCTCCCTCCTCCCCCACGGCGAAGATCTGAATAGCAAAGAGGACCACAGCTGCTGTGACGACACGACACCTGTAACAGCAACGCCGACGATGGAAGAGATGAAGTCACGGCGGCGATGGCTTCAGGAACTTGCGAAGCTTCTCAGCTATTTCACTCTCTCACTGCTGTCGACAGGAAGTGAAATTGAGGAGTTACGAAAATAAAAATGAACAGAAGGGCAATATGGTAATTTCACCCATTGTCTGAAAAATAAAATTTCATTTTTGCAGGTGCTAGGATTCAAACAAGGGATCTTTAGTTTAACAACACTGCCTCCAACTACCCAATCATCCACTTCCCTTCGTAAAAATACTGCAAAAAAATAATATATACCTTATTAAAATTATAATATTTTAATAAAATCTCAAAACAATCAAAAATCTTTTGAGAATTATGTATTTTAATAAAATTATAATATTTTAATATATTTTAATAAAATTTCTTGAATTATGTATTTTTCATAAAATCTCAAAACAATCAAAAAAATTATTTATCTCTTAAAATAAAAAAAATCCTTCATTAATGATTTATCTTGTAAATTTTTTTATTAATTTAATTAAAAAATACAATATATAAGCGGAAATATTTTACTTTTTTATTCAAAATAAAAAGTTTTATTAAAATATATTATTTACTTGGAATGTTAAAAAATTATTTGAGGGGACTCAAATATGTAAGCACGGTTTCCAACTCACTGCACAACTCATTCTTCCCCTCTCCTTTCCTTCACAAACTCTCGGCAATCAAGTAACAAAATCAATTCACCCAACTCAATGCTATGAACAATCCATAGAGAGGGAGAGGGGTTGGCTTACCATACACCCACAGTGCTGCTGTACCGAGACAGAGAAGGAAGTTGAAGATCTGCAGTTGCTACAGTACCAGGCATGCAAGTCGACGGCCGTGATTGTGGACTTGTGACAGCAGCAACGGCGTGCATATCGATGGCGCTGGTGGCAGCAGCTTGGACTGCGGAGGCTAACAGAGCAAGACGACACTGTACCGCAGTCACCAAGATCCTCCCTCCTCCCCCACGGCGAAGATCTGAATAGCAAAGAGGACCACAGCTGCTGTGACGACACGACACCTGTAACAGCAACGCCGACGATGGAAGAGATGAAGTCACGGCGGCGATGGCTTCAGGAACTTGCGAAGCTTCTCAGCTATTTCACTCTCTCACTGCTGTCGACAGGAAGTGAAATTGAGGAGTTACGAAAATAAAAATGAACAGAAGGGCAATATGGTAATTTCACCCATTGTCTGAAAAATAAAATTTCATTTTTGCAGGTGCTAGGATTCAAACAAGGGATCTTTAGTTTAACAACACTGCCTCCAACTACCCAATCATCCACTTCCCTTCGTAAAAATACTGCAAAAAAATAATATATACCTTATTAAAATTATAATATTTTAATAAAATCTCAAAACAATCAAAAATCTTTTGAGAATTATGTATTTTAATAAAATTATAATATTTTAATATATTTTAATAAAATTTCTTGAATTATGTATTTTTCATAAAATCTCAAAACAATCAAAAAAATTATTTATCTCTTAAAATAAAAAAAATCCTTCATTAATGATTTATCTTGTAAATTTTTTTATTAATTTAATTAAAAAATACAATATATAAGCGGAAATATTTTACTTTTTTATTCAAAATAAAAAGTTTTATTAAAATATATTATTTACTTGGAATGTTAAAAAATTATTTGAGGGGACTCAAATATGTAAGCACGGTTTCCAACTCACTGCACAACTCATTCTTCCCCTCTCCTTTCCTTCACAAACTCTCGGCAATCAAGTAACAAAATCAATTCACCCAACTCAATGCTATGAACAATCCATAGAGAGGGAGAGGGGTTGGCTTACCATACACCCACAGTGCTGCTGTACCGAGACAGAGAAGGAAGTTGAAGATCTGCAGTTGCTACAGTACCAGGCATGCAAGTCGACGGCCGTGATTGTGGACTTGTGACAGCAGCAACGGCGTGCATATCGATGGCGCTGGTGGCAGCAGCTTGGACTGCGGAGGCTAACAGAGCAAGACGACACTGTACCGCAGTCACCAAGATCCTCCCTCCTCCCCCACGGCGAAGATCTGAATAGCAAAGAGGACCACAGCTGCTGTGACGACACGACACCTGTAACAGCAACGCCGACGATGGAAGAGATGAAGTCACGGCGGCGATGGCTTCAGGAACTTGCGAAGCTTCTCAGCTATTTCACTCTCTCACTGCTGTCGACAGGAAGTGAAATTGAGGAGTTACGAAAATAAAAATGAACAGAAGGGCAATATGGTAATTTCACCCATTGTCTGAAAAATAAAATTTCATTTTTGCAGGTGCTAGGATTCAAACAAGGGATCTTTAGTTTAACAACACTGCCTCCAACTACCCAATCATCCACTTCCCTTCGTAAAAATACTGCAAAAAAATAATATATACCTTATTAAAATTATAATATTTTAATAAAATCTCAAAACAATCAAAAATCTTTTGAGAATTATGTATTTTAATAAAATTATAATATTTTAATATATTTTAATAAAATTTCTTGAATTATGTATTTTTCATAAAATCTCAAAACAATCAAAAAAATTATTTATCTCTTAAAATAAAAAAAATCCTTCATTAATGATTTATCTTGTAAATTTTTTTATTAATTTAATTAAAAAATACAATATATAAGCGGAAATATTTTACTTTTTTATTCAAAATAAAAAGTTTTATTAAAATATATTATTTACTTGGAATGTTAAAAAATTATTTGAGGGGACTCAAATATGTAAGCACGGTTTCCAACTCACTGCACAACTCATTCTTCCCCTCTCCTTTCCTTCACAAACTCTCGGCAATCAAGTAACAAAATCAATTCACCCAACTCAATGCTATGAACAATCCATAGAGAGGGAGAGGGGTTGGCTTACCATACACCCACAGTGCTGCTGTACCGAGACAGAGAAGGAAGTTGAAGATCTGCAGTTGCTACAGTACCAGGCATGCAAGTCGACGGCCGTGATTGTGGACTTGTGACAGCAGCAACGGCGTGCATATCGATGGCGCTGGTGGCAGCAGCTTGGACTGCGGAGGCTAACAGAGCAAGACGACACTGTACCGCAGTCACCAAGATCCTCCCTCCTCCCCCACGGCGAAGATCTGAATAGCAAAGAGGACCACAGCTGCTGTGACGACACGACACCTGTAACAGCAACGCCGACGATGGAAGAGATGAAGTCACGGCGGCGATGGCTTCAGGAACTTGCGAAGCTTCTCAGCTATTTCACTCTCTCACTGCTGTCGACAGGAAGTGAAATTGAGGAGTTACGAAAATAAAAATGAACAGAAGGGCAATATGGTAATTTCACCCATTGTCTGAAAAATAAAATTTCATTTTTGCAGGTGCTAGGATTCAAACAAGGGATCTTTAGTTTAACAACACTGCCTCCAACTACCCAATCATCCACTTCCCTTCGTAAAAATACTGCAAAAAAATAATATATACCTTATTAAAATTATAATATTTTAATAAAATCTCAAAACAATCAAAAATCTTTTGAGAATTATGTATTTTAATAAAATTATAATATTTTAATATATTTTAATAAAATTTCTTGAATTATGTATTTTTCATAAAATCTCAAAACAATCAAAAAAATTATTTATCTCTTAAAATAAAAAAAATCCTTCATTAATGATTTATCTTGTAAATTTTTTTATTAATTTAATTAAAAAATACAATATATAAGCGGAAATATTTTACTTTTTTATTCAAAATAAAAAGTTTTATTAAAATATATTATTTACTTGGAATGTTAAAAAATTATTTGAGGGGACTCAAATATGTAAGCACGGTTTCCAACTCACTGCACAACTCATTCTTCCCCTCTCCTTTCCTTCACAAACTCTCGGCAATCAAGTAACAAAATCAATTCACCCAACTCAATGCTATGAACAATCCATAGAGAGGGAGAGGGGTTGGCTTACCATACACCCACAGTGCTGCTGTACCGAGACAGAGAAGGAAGTTGAAGATCTGCAGTTGCTACAGTACCAGGCATGCAAGTCGACGGCCGTGATTGTGGACTTGTGACAGCAGCAACGGCGTGCATATCGATGGCGCTGGTGGCAGCAGCTTGGACTGCGGAGGCTAACAGAGCAAGACGACACTGTACCGCAGTCACCAAGATCCTCCCTCCTCCCCCACGGCGAAGATCTGAATAGCAAAGAGGACCACAGCTGCTGTGACGACACGACACCTGTAACAGCAACGCCGACGATGGAAGAGATGAAGTCACGGCGGCGATGGCTTCAGGAACTTGCGAAGCTTCTCAGCTATTTCACTCTCTCACTGCTGTCGACAGGAAGTGAAATTGAGGAGTTACGAAAATAAAAATGAACAGAAGGGCAATATGGTAATTTCACCCATTGTCTGAAAAATAAAATTTCATTTTTGCAGGTGCTAGGATTCAAACAAGGGATCTTTAGTTTAACAACACTGCCTCCAACTACCCAATCATCCACTTCCCTTCGTAAAAATACTGCAAAAAAATAATATATACCTTATTAAAATTATAATATTTTAATAAAATCTCAAAACAATCAAAAATCTTTTGAGAATTATGTATTTTAATAAAATTATAATATTTTAATATATTTTAATAAAATTTCTTGAATTATGTATTTTTCATAAAATCTCAAAACAATCAAAAAAATTATTTATCTCTTAAAATAAAAAAAATCCTTCATTAATGATTTATCTTGTAAATTTTTTTATTAATTTAATTAAAAAATACAATATATAAGCGGAAATATTTTACTTTTTTATTCAAAATAAAAAGTTTTATTAAAATATATTATTTACTTGGAATGTTAAAAAATTATTTGAGGGGACTCAAATATGTAAGCACGGTTTCCAACTCACTGCACAACTCATTCTTCCCCTCTCCTTTCCTTCACAAACTCTCGGCAATCAAGTAACAAAATCAATTCACCCAACTCAATGCTATGAACAATCCATAGAGAGGGAGAGGGGTTGGCTTACCATACACCCACAGTGCTGCTGTACCGAGACAGAGAAGGAAGTTGAAGATCTGCAGTTGCTACAGTACCAGGCATGCAAGTCGACGGCCGTGATTGTGGACTTGTGACAGCAGCAACGGCGTGCATATCGATGGCGCTGGTGGCAGCAGCTTGGACTGCGGAGGCTAACAGAGCAAGACGACACTGTACCGCAGTCACCAAGATCCTCCCTCCTCCCCCACGGCGAAGATCTGAATAGCAAAGAGGACCACAGCTGCTGTGACGACACGACACCTGTAACAGCAACGCCGACGATGGAAGAGATGAAGTCACGGCGGCGATGGCTTCAGGAACTTGCGAAGCTTCTCAGCTATTTCACTCTCTCACTGCTGTCGACAGGAAGTGAAATTGAGGAGTTACGAAAATAAAAATGAACAGAAGGGCAATATGGTAATTTCACCCATTGTCTGAAAAATAAAATTTCATTTTTGCAGGTGCTAGGATTCAAACAAGGGATCTTTAGTTTAACAACACTGCCTCCAACTACCCAATCATCCACTTCCCTTCGTAAAAATACTGCAAAAAAATAATATATACCTTATTAAAATTATAATATTTTAATAAAATCTCAAAACAATCAAAAATCTTTTGAGAATTATGTATTTTAATAAAATTATAATATTTTAATATATTTTAATAAAATTTCTTGAATTATGTATTTTTCATAAAATCTCAAAACAATCAAAAAAATTATTTATCTCTTAAAATAAAAAAAATCCTTCATTAATGATTTATCTTGTAAATTTTTTTATTAATTTAATTAAAAAATACAATATATAAGCGGAAATATTTTACTTTTTTATTCAAAATAAAAAGTTTTATTAAAATATATTATTTACTTGGAATGTTAAAAAATTATTTGAGGGGACTCAAATATGTAAGCACGGTTTCCAACTCACTGCACAACTCATTCTTCCCCTCTCCTTTCCTTCACAAACTCTCGGCAATCAAGTAACAAAATCAATTCACCCAACTCAATGCTATGAACAATCCATAGAGAGGGAGAGGGGTTGGCTTACCATACACCCACAGTGCTGCTGTACCGAGACAGAGAAGGAAGTTGAAGATCTGCAGTTGCTACAGTACCAGGCATGCAAGTCGACGGCCGTGATTGTGGACTTGTGACAGCAGCAACGGCGTGCATATCGATGGCGCTGGTGGCAGCAGCTTGGACTGCGGAGGCTAACAGAGCAAGACGACACTGTACCGCAGTCACCAAGATCCTCCCTCCTCCCCCACGGCGAAGATCTGAATAGCAAAGAGGACCACAGCTGCTGTGACGACACGACACCTGTAACAGCAACGCCGACGATGGAAGAGATGAAGTCACGGCGGCGATGGCTTCAGGAACTTGCGAAGCTTCTCAGCTATTTCACTCTCTCACTGCTGTCGACAGGAAGTGAAATTGAGGAGTTACGAAAATAAAAATGAACAGAAGGGCAATATGGTAATTTCACCCATTGTCTGAAAAATAAAATTTCATTTTTGCAGGTGCTAGGATTCAAACAAGGGATCTTTAGTTTAACAACACTGCCTCCAACTACCCAATCATCCACTTCCCTTCGTAAAAATACTGCAAAAAAATAATATATACCTTATTAAAATTATAATATTTTAATAAAATCTCAAAACAATCAAAAATCTTTTGAGAATTATGTATTTTAATAAAATTATAATATTTTAATATATTTTAATAAAATTTCTTGAATTATGTATTTTTCATAAAATCTCAAAACAATCAAAAAAATTATTTATCTCTTAAAATAAAAAAAATCCTTCATTAATGATTTATCTTGTAAATTTTTTTATTAATTTAATTAAAAAATACAATATATAAGCGGAAATATTTTACTTTTTTATTCAAAATAAAAAGTTTTATTAAAATATATTATTTACTTGGAATGTTAAAAAATTATTTGAGGGGACTCAAATATGTAAGCACGGTTTCCAACTCACTGCACAACTCATTCTTCCCCTCTCCTTTCCTTCACAAACTCTCGGCAATCAAGTAACAAAATCAATTCACCCAACTCAATGCTATGAACAATCCATAGAGAGGGAGAGGGGTTGGCTTACCATACACCCACAGTGCTGCTGTACCGAGACAGAGAAGGAAGTTGAAGATCTGCAGTTGCTACAGTACCAGGCATGCAAGTCGACGGCCGTGATTGTGGACTTGTGACAGCAGCAACGGCGTGCATATCGATGGCGCTGGTGGCAGCAGCTTGGACTGCGGAGGCTAACAGAGCAAGACGACACTGTACCGCAGTCACCAAGATCCTCCCTCCTCCCCCACGGCGAAGATCTGAATAGCAAAGAGGACCACAGCTGCTGTGACGACACGACACCTGTAACAGCAACGCCGACGATGGAAGAGATGAAGTCACGGCGGCGATGGCTTCAGGAACTTGCGAAGCTTCTCAGCTATTTCACTCTCTCACTGCTGTCGACAGGAAGTGAAATTGAGGAGTTACGAAAATAAAAATGAACAGAAGGGCAATATGGTAATTTCACCCATTGTTTGAAAAATAAAATTTCATTTTTGCAGGTGCTAGGATTCAAACAAGGGATCTTTAGTTTAACAACACTGCCTCCAACTACCCAATCATCCACTTCCCTTCGTAAAAATACTGCAAAAAAATAATATATACCTTATTAAAATTATAATATTTTAATAAAATCTCAAAACAATCAAAAATCTTTTGAGAATTATGTATTTTAATAAAATTATAATATTTTAATATATTTTAATAAAATTTCTTGAATTATGTATTTTTCATAAAATCTCAAAACAATCAAAAAAATTATTTATCTCTTAAAATAAAAAAAATCCTTCATTAATGATTTATCTTGTAAATTTTTTTATTAATTTAATTAAAAAATACAATATATAAGCGGAAATATTTTACTTTTTTATTCAAAATAAAAAGTTTTATTAAAATATATTATTTACTTGGAATGTTAAAAAATTATTTGAGGGGACTCAAATATGTAAGCACGGTTTCCAACTCACTGCACAACTCATTCTTCCCCTCTCCTTTCCTTCACAAACTCTCGGCAATCAAGTAACAAAATCAATTCACCCAACTCAATGCTATGAACAATCCATAGAGAGGGAGAGGGGTTGGCTTACCATACACCCACAGTGCTGCTGTACCGAGACAGAGAAGGAAGTTGAAGATCTGCAGTTGCTACAGTACCAGGCATGCAAGTCGACGGCCGTGATTGTGGACTTGTGACAGCAGCAACGGCGTGCATATCGATGGCGCTGGTGGCAGCAGCTTGGACTGCGGAGGCTAACAGAGCAAGACGACACTGTACCGCAGTCACCAAGATCCTCCCTCCTCCCCCACGGCGAAGATCTGAATAGCAAAGAGGACCACAGCTGCTGTGACGACACGACACCTGTAACAGCAACGCCGACGATGGAAGAGATGAAGTCACGGCGGCGATGGCTTCAGGAACTTGCGAAGCTTCTCAGCTATTTCACTCTCTCACTGCTGTCGACAGGAAGTGAAATTGAGGAGTTACGAAAATAAAAATGAACAGAAGGGCAATATGGTAATTTCACCCATTGTCTGAAAAATAAAATTTCATTTTTGCAGGTGCTAGGATTCAAACAAGGGATCTTTAGTTTAACAACACTGCCTCCAACTACCCAATCATCCACTTCCCTTCGTAAAAATACTGCAAAAAAATAATATATACCTTATTAAAATTATAATATTTATCTAGGGTAATTACAGCTATCAACTCCCATGTTGAATTCTTTTCTATGGCTACAAGTTCCTCCTTCATTACCTTCATCCATAATTCTTCCCTTGTTGCCTCATGATAAACTAGTATCTAAATCTAACATGGCAAATTCATCATTTAATTTTCTTATCTCTCTTTCAAAGATTTAAACTTCCTTAGTGACATCTCATCTAATGATTCACTTGTTGAACTTGAACTACTTCTTGATAGTGTATTTTTTATGGACTATTATTAGCTAAAGTGCTTGGAGTAGATGTATTAACCGAGGTTGAGTTTATTTCCTCAACTAATGGCATTTGGAGTGTACTTGTGCTTCTGTTTATGTTATTTTCACTCTAATTCAAGCTGGCATCTTCATTAAAGATTACATTTCTACTAACAATTATCTTTTTCATCAATAAGATTGTGCATCTTATATGCCTTAGACTCAAAACAATAGCAAACAAAAATCAAGTTATGAGACTTTCCATCAAGCTTTCAGTGATTTTGAGAGTTTGCTAAGACATAAGCAATATAACCAAAGACTCTTATGCCTTTCCTTTTCAGCATCTCGCCATTTCCACCAATGTTTGTTCTTACGTTTTACCAAATCACTATGTTATGAACTGTATGATGCTGTCAATTCACATTTTATGCCATTCTCTTCACAAAAGTGGTAGAACTTTAATTCTTGCTCGACTTTATTTCTCAACCATGGCTTTGAACTTCTTGAAATTCTCAAATGTTTCTAATTTGGATTTTAGGAAGTAAACCTAAGTCATCCTACTAAAATCGTCAGAAAAGAGAAGAAAGTATTAGCTGCCACCTAGTAATTATGTATTCATAGGATCACACATATTAGAATGAATGAGTTCAAGACATTCATTTGCTCTCCATGCTTTTCTATTAGGAAAAAGACTTTCTACTCTGCTTCACATATACATAACCTTCACATATATCGAGTTCAGAATTTTTTGGTAACCCATAAACCATACGTTTTCTCTCCAACTACTGCAATCCATTAATGTTTAAGTGTCCATAGCTAAAATGCCACAGCATGACCTCATTGTCACGTCCTAAAATTTGAACCGTGACTAGCACAGAATATGAATAAATTCACATTCCTTAAGTCTTCAACTTCAACTAAAACATTCCAAATAATAATAATGTAAATTTCATTTTAATCAAAACGCAAGTCATTTGTAGGAGTTTTGGCAAGATCGTCTGTATAACCGACCTCCCGAAGACCCTACAACGAACTACGAACGCTTCAAATCATTTATAGACATTTTTCAAAAACAACCAAAATCTTATCTATAAGTTAGGTGGAGCATTTAAACTTCTAGCCAAAATAATACATGTGTTCTCAAAATATTTGATTACATGATAAGAAAATACGTCCACAAAAGCTGCTTCGAAGTAACACGGAGGCTCTTCACTACTAAGTTGGATGATTAGAGTCGACATCACTATCTGAATCTAAATAATCTACTTGTGAATAACGTCCCAAGAATATAGTTTGAAATATGAAAATAATTAATTTTAATACGTTTAAATATAAATCATAGAGTATTGTAATTCAATATGAATAGTTCAGTAAACGTTTCTTTTTAGAAAAACCGTTTAAAACAATCGTTATGAAATAATACTTTTTTCGTATGACTTCAACAGACCAAAAACATGCGTAGGCACACAATCCACGAGAATAACTAATCAATCTGGTGGCTCAAGGCCAGTAACTGTCGTGAGAATGAATCCCACAAAATAAATCTGGTGGCTCCAAGCCACTAACTGTCATGAGAATGAATCCCAAAAAATAAATACGGTGGCTCCAAGCCACTAACTGTTGCGAGAATGAATCCCAATAAATAAATCTGGTAGTTCCAAACCACTAACTGTCGAGCTCGAGTGTAACCATGGTGCACCAAGGACTAATAGTACTATTGTTAGGAACTAGTGTTCTGTGTTCTGTCTCTAAAAACCTTTCCAACATGCATAGGGGTAATTTGGCATTTAATAATAACACTTTCAATGCAACAATTTCTATTAAAATTGTTCAAAATCATGAACATTTACTATAAATCATTTAAAAGATTTTATTAATCCATATGAATAAGTATTCAATAATAAAATTTGAATAAATCATTTCTAACATGTAAAGACATGAGTTCATATACTCGCTTTTCGTAAATCATGCTAAAATTAACATTTGATTAAAATGTCAAATAACTAAATATATTCAAACTATCATTGTTAGGGAACGTTATTCACTCACCTGTAATGTCCTAAAATAGCTTAGTTTTGCTCTATCCTTTGGAAATATTCTCTCTTGAATTCCTAAAATAAAATACTCTATCAGGATTTACCATTTACCTCTCTTGCACTAAATACCATTTTATTATCACTTGAAGTATGAAATTATAACCTTTAATTTTTGTAAGTTTTTAAACTTGATGACCATAATCAATTCCCAAAAACCTCTATCACATTCATAAGCTTCATTTAGCTCAACACCCCTATTTCCACAACTGTTCCAAAAATAAAACCAAGTTCTCACATCATGAAAGCATATCATAATTATTTTCCCTTTCACTCTCAATTCCAACAATTTATTTCATTTGTTTCCCAACTCATGTAAACATATAGATACATATCAACCATATCCTCCCTTAACCTTTCTAAATCAAAATAGCAATATGTATATAGACAACATGTCCCCAAATCAGTAACAGCAACATATTTATATGTATCAAAATAGCAGCCTAAAGATGTGTGTGTATATATACATACAGCAAAGTCTCACTTCTTCCCTTTCTTTTCTTTCTGCAGCAAAACAGCAGAATATATATACACCTATAGCAACGACCAAACTTTTCCTCACAGCAGCAACACAACCAACAGAGACACAATTCCAATCACACACGCATGTTGTCCAAAGCTATTTCCTATAAGCTCAAACACGCACCATACCAGAAAACTACATGACAACACAACCAAAACAACATCCCTCAACAAAAGAAGGAAGGTTCAAATACTTACCACACATAGCTTCGGTGTCACAAAAATTCCACAGCACCCACTGCTTCAATCTCTAATTCATAACAACTCCGTGCAGAGATAGGGAAGAAACTCTGGGAACTGTAGCTGCTACAGTGATAATGGTGTGCTAGGCGATGGCAGCGGCTGTAAACGTGTGACAGTAGGGAAGATGAACGGAGGAAGCTCTAACGTGTTGTGAAATATGGGTGTCTCAAAAGAAACCAAGTCCCACATTGCTTGGGAGAGTGAAGGCTCAAGTGTATAAATAATAAGATACACTCTTGGGCTAGTAAATGGGCCTAGAAGGGAGGTGGGCTCGCGCGCACGACAATGGGCCATCAATGGGAAATTCAGTTAAAATCTGGCGATTTCCCCCTGCGAGCGAGATAGAGCGTGGTATTGGGCACTTTTTGTGGAAAATATTTTTGGTTTACCAGAAATATTTTTTATACATGCCTATACGGAAAGTCCCTAAATTCCTACGGTTAACATGAACTTGAAAGGCCAATAGTTTTTCTTGGGTTTGCGTAGCCATTAGAAAGGAAGCGGAAAGATACGACCTTGACGTCCGATCGGCTTCACGACGTTTCGGTAGAAGGGTCGCCTCTTACGGACGCAGCCTGTGGTTTCGTACCAGTTCGTGCCTATAAAAGCAGCGCACAAGAATTACTCTGGTGCAACCGACGCTCATACTCCTGTGCTCATTTCTTTCTGAGTTTATTTCCTTCCGCTAGATTTTGTCTCCTTGTTCCACAAGAAGAATCCGTTTAATCCTAGGGAGTACCGCTTCATCTTGCCGGTTGTCATGGAATAACTCTTAAGGATAGTGTCCTTAGACGAGACTCGGATTGTTTGTTCTTCTGTTGCAGGTACTGACGCCAACAATCTTAAGAGTTATTAGATAATGGACTCTTCCAGTGATCTGAATAATGCTGGAAACAATGCCAACCAAAATGGTCAAACCAACAGTGCTGTTCCTCATATCTCCATCCCTGTCCCTCGACCGTTCCCTGACATCTCAAAGATAGAGGTGTTCGATGGCAAGAATTTTAGGCATTGGCAAGAACGGGTGTATACTATCCTTGACATGCATGGAGTAGCAACTGCACTTACCGAGTCTAAACCATCTCCAGATGCTGAGCAAGCCCAAAAAGATGTCTGGACATATGCAAACAAAGTGTGTAGACACACATTGATTAGTACTTTATCAAATGATCTTTTTGATGTGTATAGTGTCTACAAGGAAGCAAATAAAATCTGGAACTCTTTGATCTTGAAATACACTGCGGATGATGCTGGGAAACAGAAGTTTGTTGTTGGAAATTATTACAGATGGGAAATGGTAGACAACCACGATATCAAGACTCAGATTAATGAATATCACAGACTGATTGAAGATCTCAAGGCTGAAAACATCAATCTACCTGACGAATTTATTGCCGAAATTCTTATTGAAAAGTTGCCAGAATCATGGAACAACTACAAGCAACAATTGAAACACAAACAAAAGCAATTATCGCTAACGGATCTGATTACTCATATCATTATTGAAGGCACCAACCGTAGAATGATTCAAGAAGCAAAGAAGAAAGAGTCAGATTACAAACAAAATCGGGCAAATTTGGTGGAAACAAAATCGGGCAACAAAAGGTACGACTCTAAACACAATAGCAAGAAACACCAAAACAAATAGTCAGATTACAAACCCAAGAAAGCTGACCCCAAGTTTAAGAAGAAAGGCAAATGTTTTGTCTGTAATAAACCAGGTCATCATGCATATGAATGCAGGAAGAGGGCTAATAAGATGAGAAATGATAATCCTCCTAAACCAAATATAAATTTGGTTGAAGGAGATGATGGTAGTGATAATGATATTATCATTGCAATGATTTCTCAAGCTTTACTTATCTCTGATGTGAACAAATGGGTGGTAGACTCTGGGGCTACTAAGCACATATGTGCAAATAAAGAATTGTATTCCTCATTTGAAGAAGGGGAAGACCACGTGTATCTTGCTGATTCTCGATCTGCAAAAGTTTATGGAAAAGGAAAAGTGGTTCTGAAACTCACATCAGGGACGACCTTAGTGCTGCAAGATGTCCTGTATGTGCCTGAAGCCAGAGCAAATTTAATTTCTGTGGCTATATTAGGAAAGGCTGGGGTCAAAGTGTCATTTGAATCTGATAAGATCATTATGACAAAGAACAATGTTCTGATTGGGAAGGGTTATTGTAATCAAGGACTATTTGTATTGAGTGTTGATGATAATAATAATACATCTTCTTCTGCTTACTTGATTGAGTCTTTTGATATTTGACATGCTAGATTAGGTCATGTTAATAAATCTTACATGGATAGATTACGGAATTTTGAGTTAATACCTGGGGTTAAAAATGATATGATAAGTAAATGTGAGATTTGTGTACAAACTAAATTATCTAAGAGAACGCACTTATCCACCCAAAGAGAAAGGGAATTATTATCTTTAATCCACACAGATTTGGGAGATCTAAAGCAAACAGAAACTAGAGGTGGTAAAAGATATTACATTACTTTTATTGATGATTTCTCTAGATATACTAAGGTTTATTTATTGAGAAATAAAGATGAGGCTTATAATAAGTTTGTTTTATACAAAGCTCAGGTAGAAAATCAGTTAAGTAGAAAGATAAAGAGAATTAGATCAGATACATGAGGAGAATATTTGTTATTAGATGATCTATGTGAAAAACAAGGCATGTTCATAAAGTAACTCCTCCTTATTCTCCTGAGTCTAATGGTGTAGCAGAAAGGAAAAATAGAACTTTAAAGGAAATGATGAATGCCTTACTAGTAAGTTCTGGTGCACCTGATAATTTGTGGGGGAAGCCATATTAACTGCATATTTTCTACAAAATAGATTACCCCATAAGAAAACAAAAAGAACCCCTTATGAATTGTGGAAAGGTTATAAACCAAATCTGAAATATTTAAGAGTGTGCGGGTGTCTTGCAAAAGTTTTATTACCTGATCATAAAAAGAGGAAAATTGGTTCTAAAACTTCTGATTGCATGTTTATTGGCTATGCTCAACAAAGTGCTGCTTATCACTTTCTATTTTTGAAAAGTGATGTTTTGGATAAAAATACAATTATTGAAACTAAAGATGCAGAATTTTTTTAAAATGTGTTTCCTTTGAAAGTTGAGCATACTTCAACAATAATTGAAAAATCCTCTTCTTCCTCTTCTAAACAAATTTCAAATGAAGTTTTGGGTGAGAGTTTACGAAGAAGTAAGAGGTAAAGGAAAGAAACTTCTTTTGGAAATGATTTTTTCACTTATTTAGTTGAAGGAGAACCTAAAGATTTTTATGAAGCCATTACTTCCCCAGATGCAGAGTTTTGGAAAGAAGCTATTAAATCAGAGATTGACTCTTTAAATAAAAATAAAACATGGGTTTTAGTAGACTTGCCTCCAGGAGTAAAACCTATTGGATGTAAATGGGTTCTTAGGAAAAAATATTTTCCTGATGGGTCTGTAGATAAATATAAAGCTAGACTAGTAGCCAAGGGCTATACTCAAAAGGAAACTATTGATTATTTTGATACCTTTTCTCCAGTGACAAGGATTTCTTCTATAAGAATCCTTATAGTATTAGCTTCAATTCATAAGCTTTATATTCACCAAATGGATGTTAAAACTGTATTTTTGAATGGTGATTTAGAAGAGGAGATTTATATGGTACAACCTGAAGGGTGTATTATTCCTGGGCAAGAAAATAAAGTTTGTAAATTAATTAAATCCTTATATGGTTTAAAACAAGCACCCAAACAATGGCATGAAAAGTTATATCAAGTTCTAATAAGTGGTGGTTTCTCTACTATAGAAGTAAAAAGATGTGTTTATACAAAAATTGTGAATAATGATTGTGTCATTATATGTTTATATGTTGATGATATGCTTATTTTTGGTACTAGTATGAATATTGTGCTTGAAAAAAAAGATTTTCTTGCTTCAAATTTTGATATGAAAGATTTGGGTGAAGCAAAGGTTATCTTAGGTGTCCAAATCATAAGGAATGAAAGAGGGATCTTACTTTCTCAAGAACATTATGTGGAGAAAATTCTGAGAAAGTTTGATCAATATGATGAAACTCTATTGAGTTCTCCTTATGATTCAAATGTGCACCTAAAGAAAAACTTAGGAGACCCAGTGGCTCAATCTAAATATGCATAGATCATTAGAAGTCTGTTGCATTTAATGAATTATACCAGACCGGACATAGCATATGCTGTGTGTAGATTGAGTAAATATACTCACTGTCTAAGCAGTGAACATTGGGATGCTCTAATAAGGTTATTGAGATACCATAAATTATGGTATACATTATAGTAGATTTCTCGCTGTGGAAGGATATAGCGATGCGAACTGGATCTCTGATTCAGAAGGGTCAAAATCCACTAGTGGTTATGTGTTTATTTTTGGTGGTGGTGCAGTCACATGGAAATCATCCAAGCAGACAATTCTAACAAAATCCTCGGGGATTCTAAATTTATTGCTATGGAATTGGCTGGAACTGAGGCTGAGTGGTTGAGAAACTTCTTAGCAAGTATTCCATTGGGTGACAAGCCCACACCATCAATATCTTTACACTGTGATAACCAATTTGCGATAGCTACGGCTAAAAATAAAACCTTCAATGCTAAAAATAGGCATATTCGATTGAGACACAATATTATAAAGCAGCTGCTCAAAGACAGGGTGATCTAAATCGATTATGTAAAGTCAGAAGTAAATTTAGCGGATCCGTTGACAAAACCCCTGGGAAGAAAACAAGTTGTTGAAACATTGAGGGGAATAGGACTAAAGCCAGTGTGATTACGACAGCAATGGTAACCCAACCTTTGTGATTGGTGATCCCATGAAGAAGGTTCAATGGGTAAGAACAAGTCGCTTGTTAGTACTGCTAGCACCAAAATATGATTATTGGTAATTTCCTATGGTGTACGATAAAGTGCTAGATTGCATAGAGGAGGATGAGCAAAAGCTCTTAATGATTTCAAATCCTACGGGATGGTGTATTAAGTGCAGATACACTTAAAGAAATCACCTATACGAATGTGGAGTGTGGGCCGCTCCTATGAGATCACGGCGAAATCTCTAGAGCATTCGTTAAAAACCAGGACACGCGCATGGCAGGCTAACACGCAAAACCGTTCGATAAACAGTGGAAATGTGGGGGTATAATCTGGCTGTTAGTACCTCTGGTATACACCCAAGATATGCTAGTTCATAGTCCATAGGACCACTGGCATCTCTGTATACCAAGTATTATCAGTCTAGGTCTGGTTCATAGTCCAAAGGACTACTGGATACAATGATTATATCCATGTGTAACTCAAAGAGTGGAGTTTCTTTTGACACATGTGGGGGATTATTATGAAATATGGGTGTCTCAAAAGAAACCAAGTCCCACATTGCTTGGGAGAGTGAAGGCTCAAGTGTATAAATAATAAGATACACTCTTGGGCTAGTAAATGGGCCTAGAAGGGAGGTGGGCTCGCGCGCACGACAAGGAGCCATCAATGGAAAATTCAGTTGAAATCCGACGATTTCCCCCCTGCGAGCGAGATAGAGCGTTGTATTGGGCAATTTTTGTGGAAAATATTTTTGGTTTACCAGAAATATTTTTTATACATGCCTATACGGAAAGTCCCTAAATTCCTACGGTTAACATGAACTTGAAAGGCCAACAGTTTTTCTTGGGTTTGCGTAGCCATTGGAAAGGAAGCGGAAAGATGCGACCTTGACGTCCGATCGGCTTTGCGATGTTTCGGTAGAAGGGTCGCCTCTTACGGAAGCAGCCTGTGGTTCCGTACCGGTTCGTGCCTATAAAAGCAGCGTACAAGAATTACTCTGGTGCAACCGACGCTCATACTCCTGTGCTCATTCCTTTCTGAGTTTATTTCCTTCCGCTAGATTCTGTCTCCTTGTTCCACAAGAAGAATTCGTTTAATCCTGGGGAGTACCGCTTCATCTTGCCGGTTGTCGCGGAATAACTCTTAAGGACAGTGTCCTTGGACGAGACTCGGATTGTTTGTTCTTCTGTTGCAGGTGCTGACGCCAACATAACGTATACCACACACGGTGGGCTCTAGTGGCTGCAGGGCATCGGAAGCTGCTTCCTTCTCCTTCTATTTTCTTATTTGCTCCAGGCAGCGAAGTTTAACCCACTGATCCTGGACATGATTCAACTCTCCACTAACCTTCTTCACCGTCGGCAACCACCTCAATTCTCTCTGCTCTGTCGTCTCTCCATTTCCTCGCTCATAGTTGCTCGCCAATAGAGAAGAAGATGGAAAGAACCACAGCGATGACAAAGGAACACGATGTCGGTGACAGCGACTCAAGCAACGAAGAATGGCGTCAGGTCACACCATAGCAGCTCAATGATGTGAAACCTCTCTGCTCTCACTCTCTCTCGCGTCTGTGATCCAGAATGAGAAAAGGGGAGAAGTGTTCCAGAATAAAAGGGTGACAGCAGATCTTACATGTAGTGAACTCCCTTCCCGCACTGCACACTGATCCACCGCTACTCTCCCCTCACGTCACACTACTACTCTTCCATGGAAGAGCGACAACACAGAATGGAAAATGGGGAAGGAAGTCGAGAGTAGGTAAAAGAACAGAGGGGCATTTTTGTAATTTCATGTTGAAAAAAATCAAAAAATAAAACCCCCTGCAGGCGCTGGAGCTCGAACAGGGAACCTTAGGCTTTGCGACGCCGTTTCCAACCACTCGGCTAACCTAGACTCTTGCGAAATTTCTTCACAAAATAATATTTATACTATATTTTCATTATTTACTTAAGAAATTCTGTAGAGTCATTACACTCATCTTTCTACCCAACCACTAAAGCATAATCTTGTATGTTGTTATATAAAATGGAACCAGTCTGTGCTATTCTTGGCGTTCAATATCATCGCAAACATTTGATTTGACTCCTTATGCATGATAATACATTCTAGATTATAAAATAAAACTGAGAACCCATCAACTCATTAAATGAATAAGTTGATAGATCCTTAGACTCCTCAATGGTTGTAAAAACATAGTCAAACTTAGAGGGTAGAGACCTTAATACCTAAGGCACTATCATCTTCTCTAAAACCTCCTCTCTAAATTATTTCATTTGATTGACCATGGTTGCTACCTTGGTCATAAACTCTTGCACTAATTATGTATTATTGATCATTTTCATAATCTGGAACTCACGGTTCAAGGTCTATAACTTGACCAGAATAACTGTTAATGAGCTGCTGAAGGATGTTCACAAGATTGCCCACGCCTCCTTTTGTTGTTGAGGCTACAACAATATTAGAGAAGATTGAAAAATTCATTGCTTGCTGGATGAAGAACGATGCCTTTAAGTCTCTCTTCTTGTTCTCTTTCAATTTGGCTTCTTTTCATTCTCAATGTATCCATTCTCTACCAAGTCCCATAGCTCTTTAGACTTGAAGAGAGAATTCATTTGATGCTCTATAACTCACAATTTTTGCCTTTGAAAAGGGGAATGGAGGGCTGAGAGATATTCACTGAACTATTGTTGTTGACTATCATAGTACCAAAGTCTAATCAGAATTGCTCTGATACTAATCTGCTAGTTTTAAAGTTGAAGACAAAGATGGACGGTAAAGGAAAAATAGAGAAAACGGGGAAAATACAGGTAAAGAAAATACTGATTTATTGCTTTGAAATTGCTCACCTAATTTAGCTTGACTACATTGATTTATATAACTGATGGCAACAACAAAATATCCAAAAATAAATGACCGACTCAATCTGAAAATAATAATAATAAGAAATTAACAATTAGTTTTAGTCCTAATTTTCAACTACCCATCACTCACGTTCCTGAATTTCAGCGACCCATGATTTGCAAGACATTGGGGTCAGTTTAGATACTTGTTGAAGCTGCTTCCAATACTTGTTGCACCACAGTTTGGATAACTTCTTACAACAAAATTTCCTTTCTTGAAGAATGTAATATTTTGACCTAGAAGACTAATAAGGACCTGCAACTCCAAGTACTTAGTCATGATATTTTTTTTTGGTAAAAAAAAAAGTTTAGGTGGCTTAGGCACTAGTGTCCCACTAAAGTCAAGGCACGGCCCTAGGACTCAAAAAGTATTTACAAAAGATTTATGAGATCACCTATCAAAGTAGTCCTTCCAACTTATAAGTACTCAAACATGATATTTTCTTTTTGGTACAAAAATTTTTGAAAAGGGGTTGGGCTCACCCACGATCTAAGGGCAGAGCGAAATCTCCCTTCCTCTTATGCAATAATAATGTCAGGTAAGACGAGTCGTCTATTACTGTAAGGAAATGGGCCAGTCTACCCATAGTGGATTAAGCCCAGATCCATGAAGAGCAAAGGAGGGAACCGTTTTCTTTTAAGAGCAAAGGAGGGAACCGTTTTCTTTTAAGGACGAAAGAAATAGGGAAGTGGGAAGTAACCGAAACCCAACTTCTCCTATCATATACACACGTAGAAGGAAAACAGAAGATCAATCATTCATTCACGAGGGCTGGGTTTTTCCTTCTGGTGGGTGTGTAATATTTCCTCTCTTCACTCATTGTCCGACGCTCTGTCTCTGTTCTTCATCGGTGTCATTTGCTGTGAAACATACCAGAGTCCATTCAAGGTGCTTCGGCAACGTGTGGGTACCTCGGTAAGCAGGAGAAAATATCCAAGGTACGCCCGAACCCATCAGTGGTATCAGAGCCCTCTTCCGCATGCTTCTATAAATTTTTTGTTTTCTGGTTGCATGCTGTTCTTGCATATATTACTGTTTGAGCATGGTTGTTTTATGCTAAGATACATCGAGCATGCGTATAAACCATAAACAGAAGCACTCTTACAGTAAACCTAAATCGAGACATTTAGTTTCTAAATTGGGTCATTGTAAAACAATGTTTTTAGGCTATGATATTTGTCCCATTGCGTAGAACTCGAAAAAATGAAGAAAATGACACCAAGAAAGTCAAAATCGGATGTCGGACGGAGAAGTTACGGGAAAAAACCAGTCGGGTCCGTCGGACTCGACCCATTTTCCAGTCAGGTCTGTGTGACCCGGCTGAAGGTCAGGGATGATCAAAACGACATCGTTTTGATCCTCCCCTAAACGACGTCGTTTTGCTTCTGGAAAAAAAAAATAGAAACATAATATTTTCTGTTTCTGCGGACTGGGCTACGTTCAGCCCAGTGCGTGAGTTAAAAAAAAAAAGAAATTTTTGGGCTACAGTGTGTAGGCCTATTTAAAAAAAATTAAAAATTAAAAAAAAATTGGAGGCTGGGGGGTATATATAAAAAAATATTTTTTTATTATTATTTTATTTAAAAAAAAGGAAAATGGAGGAAATTCTGGTGGCTGACACGTGGCAGTGGCCACGTGGCAGCACCAGGCTGGCGCGTGTAGTACACGCGCCAGAGGCTGAGAGTGGGCTTTGTTCAGTTTTTTTATTTTTTCTGATTAATCCTTCTTGGGGCGAGTGAGGGCGCGTCGGAGCTCTGATTGAGGTGCGGTTTATTCCTAAAAAATCCCTAAAATCTTCTTGGGTGCAATTATAGACCTATTTATGGATATTCAGTGTATTTTTTGGTATTTTTTTGTGTTTAAAAATTCCAGAAAATTATAATAATTAATATTTTTTATTATTTAGGTGAAAATGGCTTCATCTAGTACTGAATCTCTGGGACTTAGCTTAAATGATGATATTTCATTTCTAGATGATGTCAATAACCCAGAGGAGGACCTTCAAGAGGATCCCGAGGGGGAACCTAAAGAGGATCCAGAACAAGATCTTGATGAACTCTCTGAAGAAGACCCAGAGGAGTTGATGGAGGAATTTTCACAAGAGGAACCCAAAGTAATGTATGATACTGGCCCATTGTCAGAAACTTTATTCTCCATCAAACCCCTTCCTTTGCAGCCTTTAATGGATTCTTCAGACTCCAAGTCGGTGCCTACTCTTTATGACGAATCTCCAGTTGAGGATGGAGAGGAAGTGAATCAACTTCTTACCCTTACTTTGGCTATGAGTATAGCTGAAAGAGATGCAGCCAAACTAACAAATATAAAAGGCATTAATGGCGTCATTGGTTACTACATTGAATGCATGACAGATAAGAAGAATACTAAATTCTACCTGAAAGTCATAATGGAATATATACGAGCGATAAGGGTTAGAGGAAAGACTAGAAAAGAACGCGTGAGCAAAACACATTAGCTTCAAATAATAGAATTTATATCTAACCTTCATAAGCTGCCTCGTAAGCTTAAGAAATTAAGAAAAGCAATGTTAGATTATTGTAGAGCTCATATCAAATGATGTATATTTGTATTTGATTACCATTGCTTTACTTAGTTAAGGACATGTTTTAATTACTCTTTCTTTGTAAGATTTGCTATTTATTACATGTCTTATCTGCAATTGAATTATGTTGTATTTCATTTCTTTTCAAGTTATGATTAATGTATACTTTTTTATAAGTGGGAGCTCTTTTAGATAATGAGTATTCTAAAAGCAATACATGAGAGTGCTTATATTAATTTTGATAGAAAGTAATGACGCTGCTAGTGCCTATGTGATGGGAGGTATAAACGTATACTTCTGATCGTAGGTCTAGTAATATTATTATTTTCTGATCAAAAATGATAAAAGTATATGACATTGTATACTTTACATGTGCTATATAAATTTACTTAAATGTTCTATGGTTCAATAAATTAATGTGGGATAGGTTTGTCACAGAACCGATATTGAACAATGGCTTCAAAGAACATTATTGCTGAATTAAATAAGGGGGAAAACTCAACGGGGATAACTGGCATATTTGGCACCGAAAGGTCCAATATATTCTAGAAGAGCAGGATGCAATTAAGCCATTAACCATGGCACTGGTAAAGCCTGGAGCTGGAAATACAGCCCAGCACGGGAGAGACCACGAAGCATACCTGTCATGGAAAAAGAAGAATAGCATAGCAAGAATTACACTGCTGAGTGCAATGGCAGATGATTTAATGTGTGAGTTTGAGACACACAGAACGGCACAAGCTATGTGGATTGCCTTAAAGGATAAGTTTGGTGGAGTCTCAACGACTAAGCTTAGACGGTTGACAATTAAATTCAACACCTAGAAGCTAAAACTGAATAATCCTATGAGGCAACATCTACGAGAGATGTCCACAATGATCCGTGAATTGAAGGAGGCTGGGCATAATTTATCTGACGAGCAGCAAGTGCAAGCTGTCATCAGGTCGCTCCCTGCCAGTTGGGAGCACATGAAAGTTAATCTGACCCACAATGAGAACATCATCACTTTCAATGATGTAGCTAAGCATTTGGAGCTAGAGGATGAACGTCTGGAGGCTTACAAGGCCACTGGACAAGCCTATCTGACCGAAGGTGCTGGTCCTTCCCAATCAAGCCTGAATTTAAAAAGGGCAAGAAATTTCAGAAAAATGGGAAGAAATGCGGTCCTCCGCCCAAGAAAGGCAAGCAACAATACAAGAAGAAGGGAAATAAAAGAGGCAAGAAAAAGCTAGACCTAAAGAAAGTCAAATGCTTTGCATGCCATAATATGGGACATTTCGCACTTGACTGTTCTAAACAGACCGAGAGCGGAAAGGTAAAAGTGAATTATGTGAATTCACATGTCTCATTTGTTTCTAGTACTGTTTTTCTAACAGAACCTATTTCCTTTTCTTAGATTATTGACTCAGGCTCCATAGACCACGTAAGTCGAGATCGAGGATCTTTCATGGAATACCGTCAGTTGCCATTTCAAAGCAAGTGGCTTTTCGTTGGCAATAATGCAAGGATCAAGGTTCGAGGCATTGGCACCTGTAAACTTGTTTTGCGTGGTGGAAAGACCTTGATGCTACATGATATGCTTCATGCTCCTGACATCAGACGAAATTTAGTTTCTGTAATTTGCTTATTGAACTTTGGGTTTAATGTAAACTTTCATGGTAAAGTTGCAGACATTTATAGCAACTCAATATTTTATGGTTTAGCTTTCCAATTTCAAAAGTTCTTTATTTTGGATCTTGCTGGTGATTTTAATGTTCACGATTGCTTTGCTATTACTTCGAATAATCCTGATATGAATATCTGGCATGCTAGACTAGGACATATTAATCAAAATAGAATGATTAAATTGGCAAAAGCAGGCCTGTTGGGGGTAATCCCTAACATGGATATGTCATTATGTGAAAGTTGTCTAGCAGGTAAAGCTACCAGAAAACCATTCAGTAAGGGAACACGAGCCAAAAATCCATTGCAATTAATTCATTCCGATATTTGAGGTCCAATGAGTGTGAGGGCAAGACACGGAGCTTGGTATTTTATTACCTTTATTGATGATTTTTCACGATATGGTCATGTCTATTTGATTTCACACAAGTCCGAGGCACTAGAGTGCTTTAGACGATACATAAATGAAGTAGAGAATCAAATGGACAATAGAATCAAGGCATTACGCACTGATCGAGGTCGTGAATACCTTTCGGATCAATTCAAATAGCTCTGTGAAGAAAAAGGGATTATTAGGCAACTAACTATCCCTGGCATACCTCAACAGAATAGGGTTGCCGAAAGAAGAAATAGAACTCTTCTAGACATGGTTAGGTTTATGATGGCTCAAGCAAAACTTCCAATTTCACATTGGGGTGATGCTTTATTGACAGCAACCTTCATAATTAATTGTGTGCCCTCCAAGTCAGTCACTTCCACACCTTACGAGTTACAGACTAAACGCCAGCCAGATCTAAGCATCCTTAGACCATGGGGTTCGATGGCCTATATCCATGACAGTTTTCATAGACATGGGAAACTGGGTCCTAGAGGGAAGAAATGTATCTTCATAAGGTACTCTGAACCCTCAAAAGGATATGTATTCATAAGTGAAATTGAAGATGGAACAGTGACTGAAACAGAATCAAGAGATGTTGTATTCATTGAAATAGAATTTCCCAGTAGGGGAGATGTTGACCGCACTGTATCTCTTTATGAGACTCAGGAACAGGACAATGCTGAACAAATTGACAGACCAGGATCTTCCAGGTATGTCAATCTGAGTGGGAGCCAAGAGCGGTCAACACAAAGATCGAGACAAATAAGAAAAGATAAGCAAGTTACTGTTGCTCCTACCAGAAAGAGTAACAGGGAAAGTGTTCCAAAGAGACGCTTCCAAATAGAAGACGAAGCACTCTTAGTTACTCCATAAGGGGATGATGAACCCCGCACTGTTAATGAGGCCTTGACAGGTCCTGCTAAGGAGGAATGGAAGAAAGTAATGAAAGAAGAAATGGACTCAATGATTAAAAAACAAGTCTGGGAATTGGTTGATCTGCCAAAAGGGCGTAAAGCCATTGGGAACAAGTGGTTTCTCAAAATCAAAAGAAAGGTGGATGGATCAATTGACAAATTTAAAGCTCGATTGATTGCAAAAAGATATACACAACAGGAAGGTATAGATTATAAGGATACTTTTTCACCTGTTGTGCGTTTCAACTCTATAAGACTTATTCTGGCAATAGTAAACAGTTTAAACCTGGAGTTGCATTAGATGGATGTAAAAACCGCATTCCTGAATGGTGATCTAGATGAAGAAATCTATATGGAACAACCAATAGGTTTCATTGAAAAAGGGTTTCAACACAAGAAGTGTAAACTCAAAAGATCCATTTATGGATTAAAACAGTCATCCAGACAGTGGTACTTGAGGTTTCATAAGGCAATAACCTCATATAACTTCCAAATGATAGAGGAAGACCACTGCATCTATGTTAAGCGGTTTGAGGGTAACTTTGTAATATTATCCTTATACGTAGACGATATACTATTAGCTGGAAATAGTCTTGATTTAGTGATAGCTATTAAAGAATGGCTTTCATCAAACTTTGAGATAAAAGGCATGGGTAAAGCAGAATACATACTTGGAGTCAAGATTCGAAGGAATCGCTCCAAGAGAATCCTCACTCTTTCACAAGAGAGTTATATCAAGAAGATACTTGAGCGATTCAATATGAGTAAATGCAATCCCATGGATATCCCTGTAGCCATTGGAGTGGCCTTGAGTTCAGACATGTGTCCCAAAATTGATATAGACAGAAAGCAAATGGAAAGAGTTCCATATGCCAGTGCCGTTGGTAGCCTGATGTACGCAATACTGTGCACTAGACCAGATATTTGTTATGCAGTGGGGCTGGTTAGCAGATTCCAGTCCAACCCCGGTGAGCAACACTGAAAAGCAGTAAAGAGGATCTTGAGATACTTAAAGGGCATGTCTGATTATGCGTTGTGTTATCAAGGAAGCGATCTGCGCCTAGTCAGTTATTCCAATGCTGATGTAGGCGGTGATGAAGAAGAACGAAGATCTACTTCAGGATACACCTTCTTGCTTAACAACGAAGCCATATGTTAGAGTAGCAAGAAGCAGACGTGCATTGCGTTACACTATATGGAAGCTGAGTTTGTGGCATGCACTGCAGCAACGCAAGAGGCTGTTTGGCTGAAGAGATTTATCGAATACCTAGGATTTGGGAACGAGAGTACCAATCCGGTGTTGATACACTGTGATAATACTGCAGCCATAGCCTACACCAAAGACCCTAAGTATCACATCAAGACCAAACACATTGATATCAAGTATAACTTTGTGAGGGATTATATAGCACAGAAAATTATAACTGTACAATACATTTCAACCAAGTGTATGGTTGCAGACCCCCTGACTAAGCCAATAGGCAAAGAAACATTTGAGAAACATGTAAAAGCCATTGGCATGCAAAAAATGTAAAGTTACAGACTGTATGTAATATTTTTGTTTTCATTAATGATATTATGTTATTTGTTATTACTTATATGTCTGAGTGAAAGTATACAATATCTACTATGTCGTACAGGTTGAAAAGGGTAGCTCTCTCACACAAGCAACTGCCTTTGATGCTAGAGAAGCGTTCAAAGATGAAACATGTGTTCACCAGTAAAGCAGCAAGAGCGTTGATATGGTAGAGAAGAAACACAAATGAATGTCGCCTTGGCTTAAATAGTGCAGTAAGTCAAGATGAGAACCATGAGTATGGATATGGATCGAACTATGGATGCCCACATCCATGAAACCTGTAGCCAGATAACAAATTTTTCAAAATTGAAGTCATATTATGTGAATAGAGTTGAAGAGTTTGGGGTTAGATACTATGAGTGTCTGGACTTAAGTCTGTACGGTGTGATTGATAAAATCAAAATGACGTACACTTTTATAGAATAAGAGGAACACCGTAACATGTGCTTCATACCACATGTGCTAAAGAACCGCAAATGGAAAGTAAGTGAATCAATCCCTGCTTCATTGTTGTGTGAGTTCCAGAAAGGTATTATTCCTTCAATAATGTCCTTTGACTTTGACAATATTATGGAGGTATTTTCAGTGATTGCTACTTTAGTATATGTCCTATGATCAAATTATATATGAACCAAAAGTATTATACTAGGAAAGCGGTTGATTCATATCAAAATGATACATGGGCGAAAGAAAGATTGCCAGAATATACACATCCATGCTAGTGTCTATGACCGGTCCCTTATTATATTATTTTGTTAATTTCATAAGTGTGGATACTATGCATAAGTGGAGGCTATTTGAGTTATATACTGACTCAAGAGGGATTAGATTAGCCATAAGAAAGGTGTATATAGGCAAATCTAGGACATTCGAGGCACTATAACTTATTTGATCGAGCTGCACTATAGGGTTGCTTTGTGTTGGTCTCTGTAAAAGGGATTTCTAGTACAAATGGTCGGAAGAAGACGTCATGCCTACGCGGTCACGGTAAAGCACCTAGTATGAAAGAAGGAAGAAAATGAGATTGGATCTAAGACATCTAATCCACCAAGTGTGAGTGGGAGATGTAAAGAAATGGGCCAGTCCACCCATGGTGGATTAAGCCCAGATCCATGAAGAGTAAAGGAGGGAACAATTTTCTTTTAAGAGAAAAGGAGGGAACCGTTTTCTTTTAAGGACGAAAGAAATGGGGAAGTGGGAAGTAACCGAAACCCAACTTCTCCTATCATATACACACGTAGAAGGAAAACAGAAGATCAATCATTCATTCACGAGGGCTAGGTTTTTTCTTCTGGTGGGTGTGTAATGTTTCCTCTCTTCCCTCATTGTCCAACGCTCTGTCTCTGTTCTTCATCGGTGTCATTTGCTGTGAAACGTACCAGAGTCCATTCAAGGTGCTCCGGCAGCGTGTGGGTGCCTTGGTAAGCAGGAGAAAACGTCCAAGGTACGCCCAAATCCATCAATTACTCTCAGGCGTAAACTTAGGTATCCAGGAGTTAGGATGCCTGATTAGAACCACAACAAAGTGGTACTCCCTAAGGATCAAACACGCTTCAAATAATCGCATGTCTCACTCCTTCGTCAGTTGAACCCACAGACGATGGATTACTCAATCATGATATGAATTGTGACATATATTCCCTATTGTGTAATTGTGTTAAGGCCCATTAGGCTGTGAGAATATAATTGTCAAATATGAAAGCCCATTTCTTTTGCTGTCCATGCCACTTCACCCTTGCAAGGTACATTGAGATACATGCCTGAAAGGACTTAGTTGATGATTTTTATATTGACCATCAAATAAGTATAGTAATCTTGCAAAACCCAAATAGGGGCCAATTTTTTATGAATACCACTAATTTTTAGAATGCCTCAACACAAATTGTCATTGAAGGTTGGAGCCCTAATTACGCTATTGAGAAACATTGATTAGATTCTGGATTATGCAATGGTAATAGATTACGCATCAAACAACTCAGAAAAACTGTAATTGAGGCAATACGTTTAATAGCTCACGACTATATAAAAAAGTTAACATTATAGGATGAACATGAATTCTTCAGAGATTAGATAGCCATTGCGCATATGAAGAAGGAAATTCCCAACAACTATGTCATTTTCAATAATGATCATAAAAAGGAGCCAGGGTCAATCATTATGACATGTAGGTTTGTATATATCAAAAGCCAATATTTACTTATGGTCAGTTATATGTTGAGTAAAAGAATTGATATACTTATTTGATGATCAATATAACTCAGGTTACTTGACAATTTTCTCTATTTAATTGACAAGTATAAAGTGTCAAATAAGCCTAATTCTGTAGTTGTGTGGAGAGAGGATTAAAAAGGAGAGAAAACTCAATATTTAATTCTCATTCAAAGTAAGGCGTACAAAATAAAATTAGATGAGATCTATTTATAGACATTGACCTAACTCTAAATGTTAAATGCTAGAATATTCTGAAAATTTTAAAATTAGATGTAAATATTAAAAAAAATATAGCAATAATTGCTAAAAGATAATAATAAATTCAAACATTACAGTAATTAAAGTAATATACCTCAATCTTAAAATTGATTTTCAAAAACTGCGGATGAATCTTTAAGGCTTCTTCTTTCTTTTCTTATTCCCATCATGATTCCTTTAGTATTATAAACTAATCATTTTTCCGTATTCCTTTTTAATAATCAAATGACCTATCATGTTAATTTATCATAACCTATTTCAACGCAGGGAATTGACCAAAATTACATGGCATGCGGGCAACAAAACCCTAATCTCCTTTGCTTATAATATCATTTGGGCAGGTCTTCCTGATCCTTTGATCTATTCATCCCACAAAACATGTTAAAATTGCTAACTTGAGAAACTAAGTTCACTATCCAACCCCATATCCAATCAAACAAAAGTTTGAGCAAGTGACGTGCGAGTATTACAGGCAGTGATGCCCATATGGTGATCAAGAACCACACAAGAAAATGTGGAAGCAATATTGACAACAGAGAGGCTGAAGAAATTGATCCAAATACAAGCAAGATACTGTTTAGAACGCCGTCGTCGTAATTGCCACTGAGACTGGATCGAAGTGTACTCTTCTTCACACCAAGCACTGCGCTGTAGAAGCAAATGGCCATTAAGAAGATCCACATGTTCACTGGATGTGCCTCAACTGGGGATTTAGGTTTGTTTTGAAACTCAACTTGGATCACACCAAGCAATAATGGATCCAGAAACACAAACACAGCATGACTTGGTATTGATGAACAGATCATTTCACTATTATTATTCATTTCGTTTCTGCTTGTGCTGCTCGGAAAGCTGCAAAAGATAATGCTTTTGTGAAAAGAAAATCTGAAATATTGAACAGATGGATGAGCGGTTTGTCTCATCACTTTTACTAATTGAAAGGATGCAAAATCTAGAGAAAGACATGGCCTTGCATTAAATAACTTCATCTCTTTCTACCATCCCACTAAAGCAAATTAATGTAATAGAATAAAAGTACACTTTTGATGGGTCTTTATATTTCATAATGTTATCTTCCCACTTAGTGGAAGAACAGTGCGAACTTTAAAACAAAATGAAGATATATATATAGAGAGAGAGAGAGAGGTAGTGTATTGAGCAAGAGAGAACTGACCCTGAAGCTTTTGGCTTACAATTGCATTGCACATGACATGGGCAGATCAAAATCTGTCTGTTCCTTGCCTTTAACCTTTTAGAAAGCTTAACCCTTGAAGTTGTGGTTGAGACACTAGCATGGTCATCATGATCAGCAATATCTCCCATTTTCACCATATATAAAGCATTTATTTCCTTGAGTAAAGACGTATAAAATATGGCATATCAAACGTAAATCCACAAAGACCATATATTAATTAGCTATTACATGTAAAACTAATTAATTACTGTAAGTGGATTGCATGCATCAGAAAGAAACTACCATATAAGGGAAAGACTAGAACTTACTTCTGAACTTGATGATGGTTGTTTTTGCTTTTACTTTCTTCCTCCTTGATTATATAGAGAACATGTCTTTAAATAGCCTAATCTGATCATGTATAGGTGATAATATGTATTGATATTTTTTGGCTGGGACTTAACTTTAAATTTTTCCAAAACTTAGCTCTCAAACTTTTTTCATTAAATTAATCGGAATATTTGCACCCCCTTTACACGTCTTGATCTTTTTTTTTTTTTTTTTTGATAAAGTTTGCTCGTCTTGTTCTTGTGGTCTTGTTTAAAGAGTCATTCATGACGTGATGTTCACAGGAATCTCAGTTTTATTTATTAATCAAAGTGCCCTAATCATGTGTGGATGACCAATCAGCTTCTTCTTCACAATGATGCCATAAAATTTGTCGCAATGCCCGTGCGATTTTTTACATTATTTTTCTTGTTCAAACTCTCTTTTTCTTAAGCCGACTTAAAACTACTTCGAATTATTATTGTATTTATAAACGCATAACGATGAACTAAATAGTTCCGCTAGAATATTTATCTTCTCCTACCTATCCATTTTTTTTAAAAAAAAAAAACGAGTTCCTATATATATATATATATATATATATATATATATATATATGCTCCGTTGATTGATAGAAAAAAGTTGAGAAAAATGTGAAGTTGAATAAGAATAAAAATGAATTTTCTTGAAACCATAAATTATGGTAGCAAACAGGAGAGATGTTTCATAACTATACGATACTGTTAGGATTAGGCTCTCCTTTTAAAATTATATTCATAATAAAATTTCTTTCTATTAGAGCTCAATATTCACAGAGAGAGCCTCATACAAAAGATTCTAACCAATAAAAGACCGAATGAAATGTCTTGGTGTGGAGCATATGGGGATGTCACCTCTCAAGTGTGATATATAAATTCAATATTCTCTCCTTCTGAATAGACTAGCCTTTTGAGATTATTTTCTCCCCTTAGATTTATGTTCATAACAGCTACAAAAACCATATGCTACCATTCTGGGAGTTCTATTTTTTGCAAACATTAGAAGGGTTTTGAATAATTGGCCGACCTACATAACTACACGAAGATTAATTTATTATCAAGTGAATAGGAATTTAGTGAATTTCTTAGAACTTCACCTATGAAAATCTAAATTAAAATTACAATATTATCCAAAAATCAAAGCATTCAACTTGGTTCGAATTTTCCATAGATCCAGCTTGACCACAGACTTCTTGATCAATTCAATCTATAATGTTTGAAAGAGTGTAACATCATGTATTAGAAGAATGGCTACCGACTTCAAGAATATGTTTATTTTGTGGGAACTAGCAAGAAAATCACACATTCACTCGACGTTCAGGCGTGATCAATTGACACAATAACATTCACTACTTCCCCTTAAATTAATTTTGATAATTTTAAAAATCTCATAAAAATGTAATAATTGAAATTTACTATTTTTTAATAATTATAACGTTGATCATTAATCAGTTATCTCAAACTAATAAAAATGAGGCAAAAGTGTGTATTTAGTCCTCTAATTTATAAATTTTAGTTTGATCCCTTAATTTTATAAAGTATCATTTTAGTCCTCTGATCCTAACGTTGTTAATATCAAATGATGATTTTTTGTGCCAATTATTATTATTATTAAAAATTAAATTTAATATGTTAGTATTTGAGAGTATTTTGTCAATATTTAAAATTTTAATGTCAACATTTTTAATTAATGACATTAGTGTTAGAGGGTTAAAAATACATTCTATGAAATTGAGAGATTAAAATAAATTTTTTTGTGAAATTAAAGGATATAGATATACTTTTTTCTAAAAATAAAAAAGAGTGTAAGTTGAAATGAAGGAGGAAGTAGATAATAATTCTTAAGACTCATAGCTTTCAAAAGGTTGAGGGGTAACTAATTAAAAAATAAGTCTTTATTTCTATCTTAAATATTATTTTTCCTGTTCACCTTTTTCTCCCAAGGTTGACCTTGCAAAGATGCTTATTTCTGTGAAATTTCCTTTAGCTTTTTCTGCCAAATTTATGTATTGCAAGGGGGGCCGCTCGTAAATGTGAGGATCGAAGAAGATTGCAATGATATTTGTTAAAGAAACATCATTTTATCTTTAAAACAGAGCGTACACAAACTTGCCTCCAAATAATTAATTTGCCATTGACTTCAGCACTATTATAGATTATTAGTCAACACTGAAAACTAATTAAATTTGAGAGTTGGACATCACTTTATAAAAAAGTTCTGAATTGCAATTCTCCCTCAACTCTAATAATCACTACTTGAAATTGCAGTTCTAATTTATTAGGTTTGAGTTTCTTGATCCACTCCCTCCAGTTTATATTTTGGTCTTTTTATAAGGCATTTAATAGATTAAAAGAGTATTAAATATTTCTTAAATATATATCTATATTTAATAAGAGTAGTGAGAAAATAAAAATTAATAAAGTAAAATATGTTAACCTACTCTTTATTTACTACAAATATTTTCCTTTATTTTAAAAACTTATTGAAAACTTACATAAACCTCCTTTAAAATTAAAACATATATTACATAAACATCTTTTTTAATTTTGATATTCAACTTCTATCCATCCAACCGTTAGTTCACTATCAAATCATAATATTGAATTATCATTTTGACCAAAATACCCCTCCTTACCATAAGTGTTACTCAATAATTATTTAATCACATATCTTTATTGAAAATTGAACAAATAAATCTAATATATATTTCAAAATTTTTATCAAACTTTTAAATTGTTTGCCATATTACAAACTTAATTAATTTTATAATCAAGTTTTATTTTTCATTAAATTTAAATGCTTAATCTTGTTTATTTATTAAAATTTACTACTTATAATGTAATCTTTTATATATATATAAAAGATTACATTATTAGTATTCTTGTTTGGAAATTATATATATACACACACATTTTCAATTAAATTACAAAATTATAAAACGATATGATTTTGATATCCATATATCAATATTTTGAAACACCTTTATTAAGGGTTTTATAGAAAAATTTTCACAAAGAACTTAAACTAGTTTCATAATAAGCCAAAGTTTTGAAAACTTTGTTGTTACCAAAGGTTCTTTCCTTTTTTATAAAGGAATGGAATTTTCTGATAAAGTTAAAAATCCATGACAAATTTTTTCTCAAAGTTAAAACGTTGGTTTAAACCCATCAACTACATTTAAAAACTTTAAATAAACTCTAAGGCCCAGTTTCTAAAACAACTTAACAAACTAACTTATAACTAGTCCAACTCCAATCTTCTTGAACTTCATCTATAATTGCCTTTTTATCCCTTGAACCACTTGTCCTGGTTGTATCGTTGAAGAAATTTCAAAAAATCTCAGTAGTAACATTCAATCCTTCATACATATATACATAATTCAATAAAAACATACAAAATAAGCCATGTAAAATCTCAAATCAACACAAATATTATCAATTATCATATACGTACAGAAACCTAAAATAGTATTTTCTCAACAATTGCCAGTCCTTCTGGTACTCTTACTTGAGTACAAATGACCAGTTATCCTAGACTATAACCATATTTTATGCATGTCAAACTATGCTTACACATGTCATATCACAGCACAAATAAACATACAGAATTCATACATACAAATATAAAAAAAAGTTACTACCTGAATTCATACATACAAATATAAAAAAAAAGTTACTACCTGAATTCATACATACATATATTTTATGCATTAAGGCTTACCATTACTTAATCTATTATAGCCCCACTTAAAATGACTTTTAATGCTTTAATTAAATACCAGATCAGTGATTCATCATCAGTTTCTATTTCCAAATTCACTCATTGCCACACGCAAACATAGGTATATGTTTATATTACATTTATAGGTTGCGTGACCCTATGTTGGAGTCTGAAAATTCTAGCTTCATATATATCAATTTCCCTAGCTACATTCAGCATATCAGACGCACACATACTGCCATATCTATATCCATAATAAATTTTAACCAACTCCTACTCTCCTTCATACCTCACTCCAATTATAAAATAATGAACTCACTTTCAATACTCAATTCTATAAACCTCCAATTTTCCTTGCTGCCATTGAACTTGACCAAGCAGGAAAATGAAAAGGGAATTGTTAAAACTCCATATACTTTCTTTTTTCCTCTCCTTTAGAAACCTGACGTTGTGTTCCTTATATAACAGTCTTTAATTCCATCTTTGATACTTAGTTCCAAGCATCGCTCTGACATCATGAAGCAACAACATTT
The DNA here is from genome assembly GCA_037074615.1 of Leucaena leucocephala. Taxonomy (NCBI): domain Eukaryota; kingdom Viridiplantae; phylum Streptophyta; class Magnoliopsida; order Fabales; family Fabaceae; genus Leucaena; species Leucaena leucocephala. The sequence continues at coordinate 15,903,375 of CM073555.1, read as the reverse complement.
CCTTTAAATTTAGAGCTATCTAGTTTCAGCTTTCATAGAAGTTATTGACCCTAATCAAAACAACTTAAGCCATGTCATATAATTAAATAAAAACACTTCCTTTTTCACAGTTCTTCAGACATCTACTATTTTTTATGTACCTTTTAATTCAATCAATTCAATTCCATAAAGCACCCCCATTATGTGTGTCAAATACTAAACTTAAGTTTATCAAAACGGTGGGAATTCTAACCCTTACAGTCTCAACTAAATCCATTCAGATAACATACTCAATTAATCTGTTGGGTTACATTATAACATCTTCAAACTAAGACATAACTAAACCATTCGGCCTACCATAAGCAACATCTTCTCCTACTTGTATAAACTTAAATCTATGCCATTTAGTCTTAAACAGCAAACCAGCGACTCAAATACTCCAATTTACAAGAACTTGAAGCTACAAACCTAAATCACATTGCTCTGTTTTCAAAACTCACAGACACAAAACAGTGACCCAATCCCAAGACAGAAGGAAACAAAAGAGAAGAACTGAAGGCGGAGTCAGAGAACTCACCACAGATAGTCGAAGACGTCACGAGCTTGACCTCTGTCCTCCGGTCACTCCTCCGTCGTCACGCTCTCAGGTCCTTCTCCAGTGCTCTTCTCCCGCTCTCGTCTCGTGTTCTTGTCTCTCTGTTTATGAAGACGAGGAAACGACGACACAGTCCCAAGCGATGGCAGTGCGGACGACGGAAGCAGACGGAGTCACAGCTGAGGTAGAGTTTTCAGGCGAGATCACGGAGCTTCTTCTCTGGTATCACCTTCCCCAGCGTTGCGCCCTCTGTTAACAATATTAATTGGAGAAGAATATCTTCATCTTCATTAACTATAAAGTAACATGCTCATTACAAGATTCACAATTGATCTACCCTTACATAAGAGTAATTAACTAATCCCATAACCCTATAAGATTTTGTGGGGAGAGATCCAATTTACCTTCTCTCTCACTATGGTGAGGATCTCACTATCCCACACATAAACCTATATACTATAGCCCTTTATATAGAATTTTAGGATCATCTAGACACTAGTGATTAACACTAATCACTTAATTAATTCAATCTTCTAATACCCCCGCTCAAATTGACACTCTTAACTCTAGGTGTTCAACTTGCTAACACAACATATAAAGGAGTAAGGTGAATTAAACTATACAATTTTGATATTCAATATAACATGATTTCTTCATAACCATTATCTTCAATGAAAATTATGTGTAGACTTTTTCTATCAGAATCTACAAGCTCTTCTTTTATATTCTCTCTTCAACTCAAAATGTGACCATTCAAGAATAGCATATTGCCTCCAGCCGGTTCACCTCTTGTCTATTCATCATTTCCTTCATCAGTTCGTCTTTCAACATGTTTTTTTAGGTGAGATAGTTGCTTCATAAGGTCTAGAGCAACCTCTTCGGCATCTAAGAATTGACTTCTTGAGTATTTCAAATGCTCTCTTAGCATGAAGACAAAATGAAGCACGGTTCAAACATGTGCAGAGTCCTCCACTGGTATGCTTGAATTTCGGACTCAATATCACATGCAACACGGGGAAATCTTGTAATTGGTGATCTGGCGGTTGAGGAGCGATCGAAGCCCAAAACCTTCATATTTCTGCATGTTGATCTTCCTTTCCCATTGAACAAGGTTCTGCAATCAACAATACAGGGAAGAAATCCAAGATGTGAACAGTAACAATGAAATTTGTGACCTGACTGAGAGAGTCAAAGTGTTGCAAGGCTTCTTACGGCAAGACAGAAGAAAAGTGTTGGAAAGACTCTTGTCTGCGGTGGTTGACGTGATGGAATAAAGATTACCAAGAATTTGAGAATTGTGATTGATTTAGGAAGGTCGTTGTGGTTATCGCTCACAGAACTTGCCGAGTCGCTTTGCAGCCAAACTTCTTGCTGCGATCTTGATGCTTTTAGCGGAATAGTTGTGATTATCGGTGAAGGAACTTGCTAAGTTGCTCTTACAGAATTTGCCAAGTCGTTTTACGGTCAAACTTCTTGCTGCGATCTTCAATCTCCACATGAACCTCAACGAGAAGGGCTGGCCCAAAGATGCATAGGCTCTGGCACCATGTTAACAATATTAATTGGAGAAAAATATCATCATCTTCATTAACCATAGAGCAACATGTTCATTACAAGATGCACAATTGATCTACCCTTACATAGGGGTGATTAACTAATCCCATAACCTTATGAGATTTTGTGGAGAGAGTTCCAAGTTACCCTCTCTCTCACTATGGTGAGGAACTCACTATCCCACACACAAACCTATATACTAGAGCCCTTTATATAGAATTTTAGGGTCATCTAGACACTAGTGATTAACACTAATCACCTAATTAATTCAACTTTCTAATACCCTCTGCTCTCTCTCTCGTTCTCTCACTCTGCTCTCGCATTCTCAGTGCCCTGAGGAGGAAGAAGAAGTCGATGGTGATATGAGTGAGCAGAGACGTCAGGTGGATGGTAAGTTGGGAAAGCAGGACACGTGAGGAAGATAGGTGTTTCAGTAAGGAAAGGCCAAATGGATAATTTGCATGTGAGATACTTTAGCATTTACCTTCTTTCTATTTTTAACTTTTTTTTTTATTTTTTGAAACCTTTAAAAATTCTTAAAAATTAATCCTTTTAATAAAATAAATATTTTTTTCAATAGTTAAGATAATTTTTCTAAATATTTTAATATAAATAATAATTTCTAATTTTTTTCTATTTTCTAAAATAATAAAATATTTATTTTTAAAAAATAGTTATTAAATTATTTAAGTATTTTTTGAGAAAATAAATTCCTCCGTAATTTTTTAAATCTCTAAACTATTTATTTTATAATTTTTGGAGGTTCAAAATATTTTTAATTATTATTCTTTTATCTATTTTTTCAAAAATTTTGATTTTAAAATTTTTTAATATTAAAAAAATACTCTTGATCTTAATAATATCTTATAAATCTTTTATTTTAAATTTATATTGTGACAAATATATTATAATTCAAAGTTTTAAAAATATATTTCATTAAACATATGTTTGTTAAAACAATAATTTAAATTTTTATCTAAATTTAGTAAAAATATTAAATAGATCATTAATAAATATTAATATTAAAAGATAAATTAGGGATTTGATATTAATAAAAGGTAAATTAGTAAACAAGATTTATTCTAATATATTTAATTAAAAAATTAAGTTTATAATTGATTTTAACATTTTTGCTTTTAGATTATACTCAATATCAATTTTATAAATAAATTACAACCAAAGATATTTTTAAAATTATTTATAAATTAATTATCAAGTCTATTCTTAAAATCCCGTAATAAATAGTTTAACTGAAAATAGATTTAAGTTAATCTGACTTAATATTTTTAGTTATTTTATCTACAAGTCATAATTAATAATCCTAATTAATATTTTTATTTAATTTTTAGAATATTTTAAACGCCATAGTAGTATTTAAATAGTAATTTTATTAACTAATTTTATAATATTTTAAATTTTTAATTATAATAGTAATTCATAATAATTATTAATAATTAATCAATTATAATATGTTTTTTACTCCCTCAATTTTTAAAAATTTTGAGTTTTATGATGATAATTAATTCATAATCTCATTAACTAGATGTTTTAAATTTTTAATTATAAATAATTAATTAATTATAACCTATTTTTCTCATTTTATTCTCATTTTATTTAAAATCTATTCATTTATTTTTAATCCAAACACACACAATTATTAGGTTTTATCCCATTCTTTTTGGGTCTAATTATTAAGATTATGCTTAAGATTTCGTTATATTTTATATAAAATTTAAAAGCACGCTCTTAATGAAAAAAAAAATAATCAAAATGGAAACTTTTAATGTTTTAATAAAAACCGCATTTTAGTTAACCTAATTAATTTGTAACTCCCACAAAAGACCATAGTTCTTTATTAGAATTTCAGTAATTTGGGATTTTAAATGTAATAATCGTCTTATAGGATACTCAAATATCGTTTTCCCTTCTGGACGGGGCATATTTAGAAAATACCAAAAATTGTGGATTTAAAAAAAAATTAATGAATGAATTTCAAATAAATAATACTAATAAATATTTTTACAGTAGTAGCTGCTTTGAATTCAATTATAATAATATATTTATTAAAGGTTATCAATGAACCACGAATAAAGAAAAAATTAAGTTGCATAACTTTCTTCATTTTGTATAATTTGATCCTTTTATTAAAAAAAACCACGAATAAAAAAAATCACGCAAAACGAGAAGATTTTTATTTTTCATCTTCGTTTTGGGCTGTTTTTCCCTTTTCTCCCTACTGCTCCACGTGTTGTTCGAAGTTCCGAGGACGACACCAAGGCTTGCAAAATTTCCTCATTTGCCTCAAATCGCCGAACAATCGCTTTTGATTTTTATGATTTGCAGAAGAATCCGCCCATTCCCAGAGCCAGAGGTAACAATCTGCTTTCTTCCAATTCTCATTTTCCTATTCGATGGATTCCTCTTCCTCTGAAATCACAAATTTGTTTCTACTTTTACTGTAAATCGTCTCTGATTCATTATATATTTACTTTCCAGTCATCTCCTGTTTGATTGATGGCAATCGATGGGAAAATAAAACTTGAAAATCTGCTTGAATTTTCTTAGCTTTAATTTATGTCTAGGCGCGCCGTCTCTGGTTTGACTTGATTTTTTACACACTCATTTCGGAAGAGCAGTAGTGTTAGCTGAGAAGTGTGCCATTTTTATTCTTGATGATTATTTATTTGAGCATCATATAGGAGTTATAGCTTAAGAAGTAAACGAGCGAAAAATTTTAGTGTTTTGGTTTTCATTGTTTAGTTTTTTTTCTGTCTTGTGAGAATGAAACACTTATTTCATAATACATGTGTGACTATTTCAGAGCTCATTGATATTGTTAAATTGATTCTTTTATCAGACATATCATGCGATGAGTTATAATATAAAAGCCCCAAAAAGTTTCTGTTGTTTTGACTTTCCCCTCTGGTGGCTAGTGTATAAATCTTAACTTTATATGCACACTCACAAGATTTCAATTGAAAACGAGCCTTCATAAGATTTAATATTGAGAATATAAAGATATGAGTGAAAGGGATCAGAGCATAGCTATAAAGATTGTAGAAGTGCTAATCAACCAGGATAAAAAGTGCTAAGCTTAATTGTGGTAGTGTATGGAAGGCACAAATTTATAGTTCTGGTAAAGGATTTAATCTGTGGCTTTGTGCTAACTATAGAGAAGGTGGCGTTCTCTTCCACGCATACACTTAGCACCACTAGTATGAGCCTCATCCTCAACAGAGGGGATGCGTGCTGAAATATACCTTGATAAGAATTGAATGTTGCAAACTCATAATAATCTACCTTTCAAAACAAAGATACAAAAAGACAAGAAGAGTAAATTAACATAAATTGCAATATGTACTAGTGTTGTCACTTACCTGAGATTGTTTTTCTGTTAATTTCTCTTGCATCAGAAAGTCAATGATTTTAGACCAAATTGCAAGGTTCTATAGAATCTATTTGTTTCTCACACCATAATGCCTCTCATCCGTTTCCTTTTAATCCTTATAATAGCTGTAGCAAGTAAAAGACAATGAAACTGTTCAAGGTTTATGTGGGACATACTATCAATAATGAAATTGTTCAAAATTTTAACATTCACAAGATTATTTCTGTTGAAATTTGTACCAAAAATGCCTCAAGATAGTTAAGTAGTAACAGGTTGAACACAAGGAGAATTGAATGAGATGCTTTAAAGAAGGGGACAAATTCATTTTCAAGTTGAAAGTGTAATTTAATCAAAAGTTGAAGAAATCAATTTTTTATTTATGTTTATAATGTGGGGTTTTTAAAGATGGAACATTATGCTCCATTTAGACTTAGAAGATACATATTATGATTGAGTAACATGATTGTCTGGCCATTTGTTGAATAATTCAGTTTTCTGTTTTTGTATATTCCTTATTTGACTTATATAAGAATAAGAAATGTTAGATCTCAACTGTTATTAACTCTTGCCCTCGAAAAACAAAACAAAACAAAACATTAACACAGCATCATAAGAACATGCAGTATAACTTTTTGTATGACATTATACTCTTATAATTTGTTGCGGACCATGGTTTATTAAAGCTCTATCGGGAGTCATTGACAGTGTTTCTAACTGTTACTTCATATTTCAAGTTCAGATGTTCTCACTGCAGCCAAGATATAATTCATATATTATAATTATTTATGAATTAAAGTTAGCACTTTAATAATGGATGGTTTTGATGGATATGGAATATGATAAATGGATTGGATACTATTCTATTAAATGACTGATCAATTTATCATATTTATCTATAAAAAAGTTTAATTAAATGGTTTCCAAGAAGGTTACTCTGTCCATCACATAATGGTGGCCCTGTAATTTTCTTTTTACCTGCCCTTAGATAATCCTTCTCTTTTCAACTGAGTAGTGTTATATTTTCTCATAGTCTGCTTAAAGTAGCATATGATGAGTTTTTTAATATAGTGCAAATTTTATTGCAAAAATATAGTTTCTTAATTTTGGGAACAGCAAAGAATGTGCCATCATCAGATTACCCTTTCTTAACTTCAGGTGTCAAAGGATAAACAACAAAAAAACCTTCAGAGTTGTTATAGGCATATATAGAGGAATGACATCATTGGCACAACCTCTTTTTAAAATACAATCTTACACTTTTGGGAGAGCTCATCCTAGAAGCCTGGGATTATTAAATTCAGGAAAAGTATTCCAAGGACTCACATTTCCAAGCATTTACAAGAAACAGTCCTGCATATGCTGCACAAAGTTGACTCCATGGGAGCCATCACCTGTCACATATGCTCCTACTGATGATCAGAGTGATAAATTCTTGGAGACTGGCACTAATATATTCGACACCCTTGATTCTAGTAAAAGCGATGAGCCAGCAATAAACAATGCTGATGCGCCTGTAGAGACAAAAATTCATCCAGATGTTCTGTTTCAGTTTCTCAAATGGCCCATGTGGATTCTGGGCCCTTCCGTTCTTCTCACAACAGGCATGGTTCCAACATTGTGGTTACCAATATCTTCAATATTTGTTGGGTCTAACATAGCTAGCTTGCTTTCATTGATTGGACTTGATTGTATCTTTAACCTTGGGGCGACCATTTTTCTCCTCATGGCTGATTCTTGTGCACGACCAAAGTCCCCAACAGAAGATTGCAAAAGCAAGGCCCCCTTTAGTTACCAGTTCTGGAACATTGTTGCAACTGTTACTGGATTTATTGTTCCACTATTGACGATGTTTGGAGCTGAGAAGGGTTTTCTCCAACCTCAACTTCCTTCGATCTCTTTTGCAATCTTACTGGGTCCTTACCTTCTTCTTTTGTCAGTACAAATTCTCACTGAGGTTCTCACTTGGAATTGGCAGTCACCAGTCTGGCTAGTAACCCCAATCATTTATGAGTCTTACCGTGTCTTGCAGCTGATGAGAGGTTTGAGGCTCGGGGCTGAACTCAACACCCCAGCATGGATGGTGCATACAATTAGGGGGCTGGTTTGCTGGTGGGTATTGATTCTGGGTTTGCAGATCATGAGGGTTGCTTGGTTTGCTGGAGTAACTGCCCAAGCTCGTCGTCAGCAGTCTTCTCAATCTGATGCTTCTGTTGCTGCAGTCAGTGAATAATGGTACTGGTGACTTTTTGCAAATTTACTATATGATTTCGTCCTATTTATAGTGGCACACTCATGTTCTATCTGAATATACAATTTGAATTGGTATGGGACTTGTCTTCATGCTCTGCTTCTTGATATACTAATGTTAATTCATGTGTCTTCAGTCTGTCAGGCAGACAACAACTCGATTGATGATCTGGTTTTATACCTCAGGAATCAGGATATCGTATAGCTAGTTGCACACTTGTTTTGGCGTAGGCTCGAGAAAAGTCTTCAAAATCATGGAATTATACTTTCTTAGTTTGTAAGTATTAGGATAAGTTATGTATGTTTATACTACTTGAATGATGAGGGAAATGAATTTTTCCCACTTGTGCCCCCCTCCGTCTCTCTCTTTCTCTCTCTCTCTATAATATATATATTACGCATACAGAGAATGACTGTGGGAGAATAAAAGTGAACTTCCTGGCTGATTCAATACCTTACAAATTGGTGTTTGGTAGGTTGGAACAAGAAGGTAGTTGGAAGAGGGAGGAAATGTTTGGTGTGGATGATTTGGAAAACTTAGAAGGAATGCGGAGGTGCTGTTTTGTGGCATGGTTCATTCCATCTATATTTAAAAGCAAAGTTATCCTTAATATTATTTGGTCCCAAATGAAAGTAAGTGACGTATGTGGCAAAAAAAATTCACGAATTTTCGTACTATATTGGTAAAATATATAGATCTTATTATAATTCTTTAGTATCATTAAAACTTTTTTAAGTCCTTGTATTCAAAATGACTTCAATATGTAAGGGTTAAAGGTGATTTTTGCCTTGGAAATATTCACGGAGTTGTAGTGCTAAAATAAGGAACAATGTGCCACTTTAATGGCAACTCAAATAGACATATGCCACGTTTCTTTTATTATATGTTAATTCATGAAGTTATTTTTTTTAAAGAAAAATTTGGCTCTAGATCCGCCATTCTTTTAAATTTATATCCTATATTTTTTGTCCCAATCAATATTTTTGTTTTTCGTTCTATAATTACATACGACTTTTATGCAGTATATAAAATTTGAGAAATAAATCATATTGTTATAACTTTAAATAGTGAGACATTTTTTTAAGAAAATAACATACTTATATTTTATATTGAATATTGATATTGATAAGTTATGTTTCTTTTTTTTTCAATAAACAAGAAAAGCACCCATCGTCCATGCAACTGGCGAAGAGGTGAGACATGCGACTATTTAGAATGTGTTCGATCTCTGAGGAGTATCACTTTATTGTGGTTCCAGTCGCGACGCTTAGGAGGCATCCTAACTCTTAGGTGCTTAGGTTTACGCTTAAGGGTAATAGATAGCTCGCCTTACCCGACATTGGTATTGCCTAGGAAGAAGGGAGACTTCGTTGTGCCTTTGGATCGTGGGTGAGCCCAACCCCTTTTTAAAAAATTTGTAACAAAAAAAACAAGAAGAAAAGCAAAACGAAGCAAAGTAACACAAATAAACCACAACCGGCATGGAGCTTTAAAAATTAAAATAGTACCTTTTTAATTTTAGAAGTTTTTAATAAATTGAAAAGGTATAAAATCACTAAAACAACATTGCGTCTAATGTTACCTTGGGGTTACTTCAAAAATTTAAACCAAAAATTACGTATAGTGTAACCTTAGGTCATTTTTTTTAAAGAGTCAAAAATAAAATAAAATTCCTAAGTAACTAAATACAATGCAATTTAAGTTAAAAAATGAGATTTGTTTTGATTGACTAATAACCAAAAATAATGAATTAAAAATAAATTTAAATAAAATATTTTGATATTTTTAATTTAAAGAAAGGAATAATAAATGATAATAAGTGAATGGAATGAAAACGAGAGTTAAAGCAATTCTCCAATTCAATAACGCAGGCAATCATAGTTTTAACATATATGAGAGTTCTAAATAATGAATCAAGAAATATAATTAAACTTTTAATCTAACAACCGAACCACCTCGAATTATCACAAAATATTTTTCAAAATTTTAATTTATTAACTGTCACCAGAATAATAAAATAGGATTAAGGATATTAAAAATCAATACTCAATTATAACTTAATAATTGATAAAAAATAAGATTAAGTTTAGCAAGAGATACAATGATCCAATAATTCAAACTACCTTAAAAATCACTAAATATTCACTATAATCTCAATACTAAGTCTTGAACCAAAACAGAGTAATGAAATTAAATTTTAATCAGTTCATTATCAAATACTAGACAATAATCTAGTTACAATAATTCTCAATAAGTATAAATAAATTATTATCAAGTTTCTTAATAATTATAAAATTATCCTAAAATATAGAAATTATAAAATAATTATTGGGTAGAAAATTAGAGTAATTTAAACTCTTTTTAAAATCCTAAGCTCATGTTTTTACAATTGAATAGGAGGATTAGGAAACACTAGCCACGGACTGCCAAGGAAGATGCTACCATCATCACCAACGTCACTGCACTGTCACCACGTCCTTGCGTTTATGGTTGCTGCCTTCTGTTCACGTCTCTTCTCTGTTACTGTTCATGAGTAGTGCCTGCTGCTGTACTGTCGAGGAGCTGCTGTGGACGGAGTGGGGTGGTGGTTAACATCTCGTGGTGAGCTGTGTGGACGTAGGAATGGAGGTGGAGAGGCGTCGATGGAGGGTGATTGTTTTCTGCCGCAGCGTGCTGAAGCTTTCTCGTGCATGTATGGTTTCTCGCGGCCGCCCCCTTACTTAATTCCGTTCTGCGTCCTTTTAAAAAGCTGATGAGCGTTAAAAAAAAACTTATAGATCAAATTGAAATTGAAAGGTTTGGCCCATGAGTCCTTTAATACAAATTTTAGATTTATGGTTATTTATTGTCATTTATAAATTTTAATTTCTTTTAAATTTTTAAAATACAAATCATAATAATGTAATATATTTTACTCTAAAAATAATTATTCAAGAGAAATAATAAAAAATATGACAATTATGCTCTTGTTACTCATTAATTCAATGTAATGTATACTAATTCAAATGATGAATAAATAATATAATTAAGGACTAAAAAAATGATAAAAATCCACCAAAATGATATAAATAAATATATAAAAATATGAGTTTGTCAATCACATTTTTTATTACCGTAAATTTTCAAAATATCTCTTATTTTATATAAAATGTAATAATCAAAAGAAATAAGAAAAGCTTAAGATATTGGGTATTAGAAAAGGCATTAGAAGCCCTAGTTAATGAACTATTTAAATATTTTATGATCATTTCTAAGAATATAATCCTTCGACCCTTAATATAATAGTTAATAAACTAATTTAAAGAGATTAAAAGAGTTAGTTAAATTAATTAATTGTCCTTTTTTCTTAAGTTATTGTTTAAACTTTTGATACTTTCATGAGAAACAAGAATAGAAACAAGTACTAGGCTTTGGCTAAACAGGCTTAAACTTGTAAGGGGTGTCTAAAGCTTGAGCATGTATACAGATTTTTTTTAGGCTCAGGCCTGTAGAAGGCCTACTGGGCTTAAAGCTTTTTTAGAGACTTATTTATAATGTAAGCCTCTAAAAAGGCCTTAAGCTTTAAAGGTCGTAAGTAGGATTTTAACCAACTAAAACCTATATAAATAAGACTTTTAATAGACTTTAAAACTTACATATTTTTAAATGGAATGTTTTAAATAGGCTAAAAGCCTATTTGAAACATATACATAATTAACATAAAATTTAATTTTTAATAAATTGTAAATAGTTATTATATGGGATCTAAAATTTAAGTCTCCAAAAAAATGAGCCTATTAAAATAAGACAATAAAACAATCCGCATATTAATAAAAACGTCATTATGAAATTAAAATTAAACAACACAACAACATATTCATGATTGCATCAAGACTTCAATATAATCTCCTCGTCTTCATATAGTTCATGGCCAATAGAAAAATTAATTTTAAATAAATAACCAGTTCACAAAAACTCCAACCAACATGCATGAAATATAAAAATAAAAAATATAAATATTATATTTATACATTTTGTTTGTTCTTCAACCCATATTTGTGATGAAACAAATCCCTATCACACAAAAGAACTTTAATATATAGTTCATTCAATCTCGTATAATATTTATCAATCACTCTTCCTATCACGCCCTGAAATTTGAGCAGTGACCGGCACATAATATGAAAAAATTTATATTTCTTAAGCCTTAAATAGAATGTTTAAAATAATAATTATAATATATATTTATTATAATAAAAAGGTAAGTCATTTGTAGAAATTTTGATAGGATTATTTTTGTATAACAGACCTTCAGAAAGTTCTACAACAGACTGCAAATGTTTCAAATCACATACATACATTTTTTTAAAGTAACCAGAACCTTATCTATAGACTAGGTGGAGCATTTAAACTTCAAACAAATTAATATAAGTATTTCATAAGTTTATAATTACATTATAAGTAGATACGCCCAAAAAGAATCACTACTTTGGATCGGAAGTGAGGCTCTTCACTGCTTAGCTGGAGGAACAGAGTCAACAATATTATCTGAAGCCAAAATAATCTACCGGCGAATAACATCCCATAAAAACATGATTTAAAATACGGGAAAAAAATGATTTATAACATATTTAACTGTAAATAATAAAGTTTTGTAGATGAACATAAATTTTCCAAAATATAGAATCATAGCAACCATGAAACTTTATAAAAATCATCAATCAAATCCAAATATCCAGTAAAACATTGTATTCAAAGAATCCGTGTGAAACACTAATTCTCCAATCATACTTTTCCGTAGGACTTCAACATAATGGAAACAAGCGTGGACACACAGTCCACGAGGATAACTAACCAATCTGACGTGGCTTGAAGCCACAAAAAAAGGCGCAGGTGCGAAACCCACGAATAACAGGCGCAGGTACAAGACCCACGAATAATAGGCGAAAGAATAAATCCCACGAATATCCGGCGCGAGTACGAGCCCCACGAATATCCATCGAGCTCGGGTTTAACCATGGTGCACCAAGGACTAACAGTACTGTTATTAGTAACCAGCGTTTTGTATTCAGTTCTTTTAAAAAAAAATATTTTCAAGCATGCGTGGGATCAATTTAACATTAATTAAAAACAACACTTTTAAATGCTAAAATTTCACCAAGAATATTTTATAATCATGGATCCCAGCATGAACCTTAAAATAAAATCTCAAAAGACTTCTTTATCCATTTCCATATATAAACATGATAATATAATATTTCCCTTGAAAGGAAAATCAATAATAATAATCAAAGGCGTTAATTCGTATAAACATGCTTTTAGTAAATCATGCTTAAAAATTAACACTTTAAATAAAATGTATCAAGTAACAAGATATTAATAAAAATATCATTTTAATGGGACGTTATCCACTCACCTGCGATATTCCGATATAACTTACTCCTACTCTATTCTTTGAAAATATTCTCTCTTTAATTCCCTAGATTCTCAAAATAAAATATTTCATCAGAAAATACTATTTATCTCTTTAATACCAAGTATTATTTATTTGTCATAACAACAACAAATCCTATATATACTTACTAACACTTAAATATTCCAACAATTTTCCTTATCATCATTTCCCTTTTCTTTATAACACTTGAACTATGGAACCATAATCTTTAACCAAAGTTCACATTCTTGCATTTAGCTCAACACCCACAAGGAGAATGACTCCTCAAATTTTATTCTTTTTCCACATACATTTAAACCCAAAGAAGCATAGCCTATCTCCATTTTTACCTTATTACAACCAAAACATTTAATTAAAATGTCCCATCCCTTTTCACATACTTTAATTCTGTTTATCCAACTCTCCTCTTACTTTTACCTCCACACATAGCATATAATTTGACAGAACAGAGCCACAATAATACGCATAGTTTCATGTTCACAACGGAGGCTCCACCACAGTCTTAACATCAACCATTCCTCCATAGACCCGACATCCAGTGCACAAAATGGAGATCAAATTTCCAACTAGCAACATATACACACAGCTTCGGTAACCAGAGGAAAAGTAGAAATTAAATCACCCAACCAAGCTATGAATGTTCAATGGAGAGGGAAAGGTGTTGGCTTACCATACACCACACACAGCAGTCTTCTGTAGCAGCAAGGGTGAGGGACTTTGGAAGCTGCTACCACAGAAATGGGAAAGCTCCAACAGAACAGAACAACAATTGCACACATATATCCATATTCAACGACAGCTCCACAGCACTACAAAAATTCATTCTTCCACCATCACTACACAGAGCTTCTATGGAGACAGAAAATGCAGAATAAATGAACAACAATTAACCAAGCTTCTGTGATCAAAATTTCAACCCATAATAGAGAGCCAAAGCTAACAGCCACCAACAAGAGAGGGAAAGATCCATAAACTTACCATACACCCCCACAAGGCGGCATTCTGTAGCAGCAACAAAGAGGAACGTCGGAGGCTGCTACAGTAACAATAGTGGAGCTCCGACAGTGGCGGAAAGACAGAAATGAACAGAAGAAAATAGAGGAGAGCTGTGACCACTCAAGCTTTGAACGCAGAAGAACCACGGTGGACAGCAACAGTAGCCCGATGACACGGTGCAGAACTAGAAAAAGAAAGGAAAAGATCTTCCCACGTCTAAGATCTGAACAATGGGGGAAACCACAATGACGGGGACGGTCACCGGTGATAGCAGCACAACGACGGAGGGAGATGGGGTCACGGTAGCGACAGATCTCAGGAACTCGTGAAGCTTCTCTGTCTTTCTCACTGCTGTCGATCGAAAATGGAAAAGGAGAAGTGGCTGTAATTAAAATGGACAGATTTGTAATTTCACGTGATGTCTGACACGGTGCAGAACTAGAAAAAGAAAGGAAAAGATCTTCCCACGTCTAAGATCTGAACAATGGGGGAAACCACAATGACGGGGACGGTCACCGGTGATAGCAGCACAACGACGGAGGGAGATGGGGTCACGGTAGCGACAGATCTCAGGAACTCGTGAAGCTTCTCTGTCTTTCTCACTGCTGTCGATCGAAAATGGAAAAGGAGAAGTGGCTGTAATTAAAATGGACAGATTTGTAATTTCACGTGATGTCTGAGAAATTGAAATTCCACTTTAGCTGGAGATGGGATTCGAACTCAATATGTCTCTAACCACTCAACCATCTACTCCCTCTTGTAATATCACTACAAGTAATAATATATCTACTTTATTAAAATGATATCCTATCTGTATATTTTCTATGGTCATTACACCTCCCCCAGTACTAAATGTGGATTTTGATGTCAGAGTTGAGATAGGGGCAACCAATATATTAAATGACGTCATAGATAAAACTTTAAAATTTGTACTATTATTTTTCCATCACTCTAAGGTACAGAAAGATGAAGAAGAATAAAAGGAAGTAATATAAGGATAATCGTCAAGATAAATTTTCAACTTTCATTTAGTAGGAGGAACTATATGTCTTTGACGAACCATGTTTGACATTCGTTGAATTCCATTTTTTTTCATGTACTAGTATTTAGTCGAGGTAGTGATATCAGTATTCACTTCACCATATAAAAAGGATCAGTCTTCTTTATACAACTCCATATACTCAACATATAAATCCTCTAATGCCCTTTGCACCTTTTCAATATTCTGCTTAGCGTCATTTTCTTGTTTATATATCAAGGGGAAGATTATCTCAATAGAATCTAATTTGATCCTTGGATCCAAAACACTTGCAATAGTCATCAATAAGTTGCATTCCCCCTATATTTATCAAATTTTCCTTTCATAGGTATTGACATCACGTTAATAAATAAGTCATGAGACTCTATTACTTTATCAATAATTTGTTTCAGCCTATGAACTTTAGCAAGATATAAGTTAGCAATAGGGTATTCACTACCTGAGATAACATAAGTGGCATCATTAAAAACTTCTAAGAGATGACAAATATTTTTAATCTTTTCCTAATGCTCAAGATCCGGTGCATAAGTATAATATGGCTCTTTTTCATGATAAGCTAAAAAGGCATGCTTGAATTTCATTATAGTCACCAACATCAAGATTGTAGAGTTCCATCTTGTAGGACAATCAAGAATAAGTTTATTTTCTTTCAAACCCTTTAACTCCTTAACTTCACAAAAAAAATTTCAACCTTGCATATGAGGCATTTATAAACTTGATGCTATCATATCATGAATGTTGTAAATAATATATTTAATGGTGTTAAGTGTTAGAATGGTTGTTCTACCCAAGATGGAGTGAATTGGGTGATTTTAAAAATTTTAAAAACTTTTAATACTTTAAATGAAATTAAAGATTAAGTTTAGAAGGATATCACCGATTGCAGTAAGATGAAGGAAGAAGATGAATGAGAAGCTGAGTGCTAGTAATTTATACTAGTTCAGCCCAATCCACTTGACCTACTTCCAGTTCTCAGAGTTCCTCTAAGTATTCCACTATCTTTCAAGATTAGTCGGGCTCTTGGCGCCTCAGTACAACAACGTGATAATTCCCTCTCACTCTCCCTTATAACCTGTAAGATAATCACCAGTGAAAATTCCTCTCACTCCTCCTTACAATCTGTAAGGTAATATCAACTTAAGAGACTTTCTCTTAAGAAATTATAAAGAATAATTGATTCAAAGATGTCTATCTCAGTAGAGGTATTTTGATAAATGCTTAATCACAAACTCTCTAAATTTCTCTTTCCCAGATAATACGATATGCTCTGAGCCAAAGAAGAGAAACATAGTGAAACAGAGATACAATTACTCAATGTGATCTAAGTGCATGTTGAGTATCTATTGATTTTCCTTTACTTCTTCCAACTTCCTCAGCTCTCTCAATTTTGGCTTCTTTTTCTTTTATACTTAGTTCTTCATAATTCTGTTGTAGCATAGAAATACTCGTTGAGATAGCCGTTATTGAATATAGCTGTTATTGCTGACATATGCATATGATCTTTTGGCTTTTTAGTTGATCTCTTTGTTTAATCTTGCCTTAGCCTATAAATAATCTTGAAACATGCTTTAGTATATATATATAATTAGTAAAAGCATATAGCAATTGTTTGCAAATGATTTAGAATTAAATATCAAGATCTGATAAAAGTCTCGTTTAAAAATCTTTTCATAAATCAGCTTGACTTATCGAAGTGCTTATCCAAGATATCCCTTATCAAAAAGGTCTTTGATAAATTGCTGAAGAATTACATATGAAATAGTTAAAATCTTATCGAGCAATATTTCGATAATCAGCCTTACCGAAAAGGATTTTGATAAATTTTCAATGAATTGTACAGAGATAGTTCATAATTTATCGAATAGTTCTTTGATAAAAGTCCTTATCGAATAACTCTTTGAAAAATATTCTTTCAAAATATATTCTTTCAGACTTATCGATATATTTTACAATACATCATTTATCAAAGTGTTCTTCGATAAATTGACTCTTTGAATACCTTATAGATAAATACTGAAGAATATTTTTAGAACTTTTCAAACATACTTTTAAACAATGTTCAGTCTTCACAACATTGTAGCGTACTTGGAAACACATATTCAAAAGATCATTTAATCAACTTTAGATTAAAATCATGAGATCATCTTTTAGCACAACAGAGCAAGTCATAAGATCACAATATCACAATCATAAGCTTGACTAAAATATTTAGCATATCAGAACAAGAACTTATAATCATTCAGCAAATAAGATTAGGCTATAAAATTTATGAAGATCATTCATGCAATCAAATCAAAGTGATTCATAAGCTCAACTAGGTCATAGCACTATCAATAAGATATTTTAATATAATTCAATTTAAGCTTAATGAAGGATCTTATCGAAGATCTCTTTGGTAATTGATCTGATTGAATAATTTATCGATAAGAGCATAATAGATCTTATTTTGAATCTTTCATGAATAAGCTTATCTTCATAAATCCAAGACAACTCAAACCATAGATGATTCAAATATATCAATAAACCATTACAAGAAATGAATCATCATCAAAATATTCCAAACAATCAAATCACCATCAGAAACAACAATCAATATCAAGATTCCAGTGATTTGAATTTGAAGCATCTTATCTTCTCTTTCTTTTATTTGATCTTATAAATTTGAAACTCTAGATTCCAAAGATCATTTAGAAAAGAAACAATGCAATTAAATCACCATAAAGATCATTTATTATAACAGAAGCTCAGTGATCTTGTATGAATCTAAAAGTATTTTCAATGATAGTTTTGTGCTTTTGTAACATAGTTTAGTGCTTTTATAAACTCAGAGACTTTTCCTTATTTATCGAAAAGTTATTTAATAAATTCCCTTATCAAATAATCCTTCGATAAATGTATCTTTGAAAATAGTTTGAAATCAGAGTTGATTGATTGAAGATCTTATCGATAAATAATTTGTTCAATCAATTCTTCGATAACTGCATTTATAAAATCTTTTCACAAAATTGAGTCTTTACAAAACTTATCAAAATCTTATTCGATAAACCCACTTATCGAATAGAGCTTCGAATAATTTCATTTTTAAGATCAAGGACTCAGAAGTTTCATAAACCAAAATTGATTAATTTATCTAAATCTTTATCGATAAGAAACCTTATCGAATATGTCATCAATAAATCCTTTTCAGAAATCAAATTTTCTTTCAAAAGTTCTTTCTTATTTATCGAATAGCTATATTATCGATAAGCTTATCGATAAATGCTCTTTATCAATTAAGTTTCTTTCTGAAATCTTTTCTCAATTAATTATCATCATCGAAACATTGGAGTCTAACCTTAAGGCCAACAAATTCATAATATGTGCATAACATCTAACATGAAATAGTTGCCCACCAAGCACTAATTTATTGCTCAATGACAATTTCTCCTTCAAATTTCTTAAGCAAGATTCATTGTAACTAGCAATGTCAACAGAAATTGAGAAGATTTTATTCTCAATACTCCATGATCTTAAGCACTTGAAAATTGCATTTTTTATATCTACTCCTCGCCTTAGAGAAGGCACTTTGACGAAACTCAAAATTCTCTTACAAAGATTCCACGTAGCATCAACAAAATGGCCAGTGATAACCATGTATTTCAACTACTTGGTGATTTGACTTCCATATGTTTGTTGTAATACTTACCTTGCTCACATTCTTCAACATATTTTTTAAACCATTCTTTTCAATCTCATATAACTTGTGATAGTAACTCTTGCTATTTTACAACTGACTTTTTTAAAATCTAGATTGGCATATTCAAATGCCAATATCAAAACTTCATCTTCTACTATGCTAAAAGGATGCTCATGCACCACGAGAGAAGTAGCTATGATTTCTCTCATTTTTTTCATTAGACTATTTAATGCCAAGACCAATAAACGAATCAATTCCTGATTCACTTTATGGGCAAAATTTTGTAATGGTTTGATTTTTTTTGTTAAACTACAAACAACTTTCATTGCAAGCAAATATCTGAATGCCTCTTAAGATGGCTAGTGTTAGCTCCCCTTCCACCATTAGATAACTTCTCCTTACAATACCTCTGAATTTTTTTCGCCACTTTTTTGTGATCCTAGAATTTTCTTCACCCCTAGAAACTACTTGTTGAGAGGTATTATTATTGCTTTCCTTAATTTGTTGTTCAGATTAAGGTTCTTGAAGAGGAGTAGATTCAATTGTGTTGTTGTTCCCACTATCCATTAGAAATTATACAACGACTTGTCATATATAATATTAAAACCATAGCATGTAAATATATCTCTCATACAGAGTTACAAACATAATTTAATAAGATGTAATGAGAAGAAATTACATATTTAATAAATTATTATTTATATATTTAAATGCATAAAAAATAGCAATAGATTACATAGCAACCACTTAAAAAAATACTAAACAAAAAGCAAAACATACAAAAAGGGTATAACCTTCATATATAGGAGCCACCATGTTTCACATATACACCAACTCAAAAGGATCTTCCTCGAATTTATTTATGTTATAAATATAATCAAAAGATATAATATATACAAAAAGCTTTGATTGAAGTGATTACTATTAAAAAGAGAAAAGACAAAAAAGGCGATAGTATTTTCTATTAACAAATAACAATATATATATGTCTTACTATGAAACAATAAACCATAACTCTACTTGAATTTAACTTTATTGATAGTGGGAGAAAAAGCGAGATTTTCTGATAATGCTAGACTTCTTGTTCTATGACTCCATAGTTGTTGGGTGGTTGCTGCAGGTGGTTTATTAACACACTCAATGCCGTTATATGCAACTGGTAAGTTATGCCTCTTTTCATATAACCCTGAGGAAGGGAATAAAATTTTAGGCCACTTTTAAGCTTTAATTTTGGTATTGATCCTTTGGAACTAGAAATGGAATAGTTAGAAACAAAATTTAGACCTTTTGAAGACGAGGAACATTTTTGGGAAGATTAAATAAGAAGTTGAAAATGAAGTTGATTTTACTTTGAGCACTTCAAGGGGTTAGACAATGAAACGTGAAAGACAAATTTAGGAACAAAAACAGGTTATCATTTTGAATACAGAAGTAGTATTTTCCTTACTAAAGAAAAGATTATCTTATTCAGGTGTTGAAGTCTTGCCATTGTGTTCATATGAGATTACATTCTAGTCCCAGACAATACTTGAAGCCATCGACAACTCGATGCATTTATGGGACAAGCATGGATATGGTTAATATGAATGACGACGTTTTTGCATTGCAGTCAATTGATTTACGCATTAGGGCATTCCTGTTTAGCCTAATCAGATTGAGCAGGAAAGAGTAGTCATTAGTCAGTACAAGGATTCATTGCTGGTTGTAGACGTGTGCTATACATTGCTGTCATTTGATTATATGTAATGTAATTGTTGTCATGGGCAAGATATTTTTTTTTAAATTGCTATCATGGGTAGATGTTTTTTGTATACAAGGGTTCATTACTGGTTATAAACGTGTGCTGTATATTACTGTCATTTGATTATATGTAATGTAGTTGCTGTCATGGGCAGGATGATTTTTTGTAAATGCCATACATAAAGTGGTCAATGTCATTGAATGAAATTGGGCATTAAGTTATGATTATTTATGAGTTCAGTTTTAGTTGTAAATATCTTTGGAAAAGTTGTAAATTCCATTGCAAGAGTTGTAAACCCTATAGCAATATTTTGCAATTCGAGAGTTGTAAATATCTTAAGGAAAGTTGCAAATTTCATTAGAGGAGTTGTAAATACCATTAGAGGAGTTGTAAACCTGAAAGCCATTGTAATGCAATTTCAGTTGTAAATATCTTAGAAAAAGTTGCAAATCCCATTGCAAGAGTTACAAATCCAAAAGTAATATCTTGCAATTTTAGTTGTATATGTCTTAGGAAAAGTTACAAATTCCATTGTTGAAGTTAAAAATCCCATTAGAGGAGTTACAAATACCATTAGAGGAGTTACAAAACTCAGAAGCAATTGCAATTACTTCGTTACAAAGTTGTAAATGCCTTAGAAAAGTTGTAAATCCCATTAGAGGAGTTGCAAATCCCATTGTAGGAGTTGCAAATTCAAGCAATATCTTGCAATTTCAGTTGTAAATATCTTAGAAAAAGTTACAAATCCCATTGTTGAAGTTGTAAATCTCATCAGAGGAATTGCAAAAGCCAAAAGCAATTGCAATTACTTCGTTACAGAGTTCTAAATGTCTTAGCGAAAGTTGCTAATCCCATTGTTGAAGTTCCAAATTCCATTAGAGGAGTTACAAATACCATTAGAAGAGTTACAAACCCACAAATAATTGTAATGCAATTTCAATTATAAATATCTTATGAAAAGTTACAAATTTATTAGAGGAGTTATAAATCCCATTGCAGAAGTTTCAAAACCCCGAAAGCAATATCTTATAATTTCAGTTGTAAATGTCTTTGAAAAGTTGCAAATCACATTATTGAAGTTACAAATCCCATTAAAGAAGTTGCAAATCCCATTGTAAGAGTTGAAAATATATCCTATATGCATCACAACCTTCCTACTACAACTCGTTCAACATTATTAACTAATTGTTGCTGAATATTTAGAAGAAATTGCACGCTATTAGCAACAGACACTGATGTTACAGCATGTCTAGTCTGTATATTAATTGATCAAGGATACAAAATTCATCCTTGATAATACACCATTGTATCAGGAATTCCTCCATGTCTGGTCTGCTCAGTGAGCTTTGACAGTGACAAGGTGTGTGTCAAATTTTAGCTTGGATGGTGATGTAATTAGCTCCAACACTCTTCGACGACAATGAGGCGAGCGCTATGTTGTCAGAGAAGCCACCTACAGCAACCACCCAATGACTATGAAATTAGAGAACAAGAAGTCTAGCACTATCTGGAGTGTCAAAATTGGATCCATTTGCATTTTTCACTGGTGCAAATTCTTCTTCCCATAGTACCTGTATATGGATGCACAATATCCATAAGCAATAGTAGTACTACCCTTAAGCACTTAAGGCCATTAGTGACTTGGTTCAAAAAATCCCACTTTTTCTCCCGCTTCGTTCTAAGCTTCATTCTCCCACTTCTTCTTCAAATGCTTCTAGGGATAATTTAGTCTTTTCACCCAAATTTACAAAAGATAGATTGGGTGAAACATCCCAATTTTTATTATTATCTTTAAGCACAATTAAAAATATTATTTATCAATAATTTAGAAACATTGTCTAAGTTAAATTATTATGATTTAGTATTTTAGATATAGATAGCGATATTATATGCTAGATTAAAAGGAGGATAATACGTTAAGGGGAGAGGAAAGTGATTTTCAGGTCACACAATCTACAAAAAAAATATAAAGCCAGTACAGTACAGGGAAGCTATAGCAATACGAAGAACAGCGATATACCTACAGCCATAAACTCATTGTCTTCATCTCCTCAGTCATTGCCCTTCTCGCCATACCCTCGCATCGACACTCATCTTCTCCACCCCAAGCCATGGCGACACACACAGAACAGACCAGAACAATAGCGAGATAGAGCAGTGACAAAGAAGACATATCCAGAAAGTGAGTTCAACGCATGCTGATTTCAACGCTCCAAGAACCAGAGCTACTGACCTCCGTTTGCAAATCTGAGACCATCATCATGATCGACTAGAGGAACACGATTCACCCTAAAAATCTCATCCTAGAATGTTGCTCCACGCCCCTCGCAGGCACTCTAGTAGAATACTCAGGTGCGTGATGTATACCCGCCTCACGTGAAGCTCCCCTGTCTCGTCCTACTGCACTGTTTTGGACTATTTTGCATTGTTTGGTACACGTACTCTACATCTTAAGCCTTCCCAAAGCTAATATTTACCTCTCAAATCTTTAGGTAGTAATTATTCCTATATTTAGGCAAGAGGTAACCTCTTTCTACTCGTTATGTGTGCTAATATGATGTTTGTAAGTGATTTGATATATATATAAACCTATTGATATTGATACGATTGTATTGAGAAAAATTGTTTGATAACTTTATTGAAAATAATCTTGTGTGACTTAAAGTTTAATTTGAAAAGTTTCAGTTGAGATTATAAACTTGTTATAACTTATTATTGGAATTTGAAGAAAGTTATTATCTTGAGAAAAACTCTATTGTGATATTTATTGATATTATTGATTATCAAGCTATTGATATTTTGATTAATATAATTATTTTGAGAATTATGTATTAGGGATTGGTGATGAGGAAGTTGTATTTCTACCACGTGGTATAGCCTCTATTAGAGCTTGATGGTTGGGTTTTGTCCTACCAGTTTACCCCCACCTATTTATTGAGAGGCACCCCCACTTGTTTACCAAGGGGGAATAAACCCATAATCCGGTCATTTGCTCTATGAATTTTGGCCTATCCATACCACTTGACCTGTTAGCTTTTTGAGTTGTCAGTTATCACTAGCCCATGTGTTCGGTCAGTGGAAATAAGGCTATTCGATTGGATTGATGGGAGAAACTTGGGAGGGTTATCCATTTGATTTTATTATGATAATATTTTTTTTTTCTATATATTATACTTTGTAATGTCCCACTTAACAGCTCACGAGCACATGTTAATATACATGATGAGTAGAATTGCTGGTTATTAAGACATTTGTCTTACCCTATTTTTATTAACATTTTTCAGGTGATACTCCAGTCTTAGGATCCTAGAAAAAATTTCAAAAGCTTGATTAAAGCTTTATCAATTGTATATCATTTTCCTTTGAATATATGTGTAGAATACTTGTATATTGCCATAGTAGGTTTCATTGTGTATACTCTTATATTATATTACTTTATTTAGATTTTAAGAAAAGTCTTTTTATAATCACGGTAGAGTTTCTTTTAGATTTTAGTAAAACTATTTTCTACCATAGTTAACTTTTTTAAATTAAATTTAATTTAATTATAATATTAGTTTTTATTTATATTGTATGAAAAAAGGTCTAAGTAATTAATAATAATTATATTTTAGGAGAATTTTATATTGGGCCTCCTGCCTAATCTGTCCTTTTAGATATTCATATACTCAAATTATCATTTCCAAATTCACATGTTCTTTTATTGTCTTTTTCCAAAAAAAAAAAGGAGTAGGAATCTCAATAAAGATAGGGTATTCAATTGTAATTTTTTTCAAAGTTTAACAATAGAAGGAGATAAGTTACAGAAGCGTGAGAGGACTTGGAGTCATTAATTGTAATTTTCTCTAAAGCTAAAAAAGAATATGCGAGGTATTTAGCAATAATTTAGATCAAAGTATATATTATATATAAAAATAATATTAAACAGGTCACGTCTGTAGGTTTGTAGGCCAGGCTTTGGAAAAAAAAGTCTGACCTATTTAAACAAACAAGTCCTTAAATAGGCCTTAAGCCTGACCATTTTGTTAAATAGGTCAGGCTTTACTAAGCTTTAACTAAGTTAGGCTGTAGACCTCTATTAAAGGCCTAACCTATTTTTATCTCTAAAGCTACGATAAACTTCATATGTATGGGAGCATTATTTTAATCTTTAAATGTATGAAATTCACCATGTTATAACGTTTAATACTCATTGTTTTTGGTATTTGCAGATTCACAAAGTCTGACATCAATTAATTTCTCTATACGAGCAAGTATTACTAAATTTATATGATAGATGGGTGCATTATTAAATTATTATTGTATCTAATTTTTGTAAGAAAAGACAAAATGCGCATTACTAATAAAACGTTACACAAGTCTTAAAAATAAACGAAAGAAATAGAACTACATAAAGTAAGATTAGAATAAATTGAAGCATCGAACGGATAAGATATTATAAAAGAAGGCCGATGAGAAAGCAATAACTTGTGAATGTCCTTGATCACCATAGCCTCAGTATGTTGTAAAATGGCCCTCTCTTTCATTAAGAAATGGTCTGCACATCCAATGCGAATATGTAGCATTCAAAACCATTAATGGAGACAAAATTCATGATCCAAAGGGGTGAGGCCCTTAGACAAAAATAGTAGAAATGATGAAGTACAGAACTCCTTTTTGTAAAGATGAATAGATGGATGGTTGTTCCATTGAGACATATAAAGGTATGACGACTTTCAATTTTCTCTTGTCCATAGTTTTATTCAAAATAATAACCCAACCATGATAACCGAGGACTGAAGAAGAGGATCGAGACTGTGTAGACATACCAGCATGATCACTGACAGAAACCCCAGCATGTACAATTGTGGCATATTTTAATTGGCCAATAATTTCCTGGATAAACGTAGATCACGATCCATCCACGTATGAAATAGGGGTGTTACGAAGCCATATTTTAAATTCATAATGGTGGATGGACTCAAACTAAATGGAGAAATAACAATACCATATAGCTCTGGCAAAAGGACGACTTATAAACAAATGACTAAGAGTTTCATCATCATAGCAACCAAACACGCAAGGCACTGTAATGTTAAGATGATGCTTCCTTAGGATTTCAAAGGCAGGAATTACATCATGAAGGAGTTTCCAGACAAAGAGCAGCTGCTTAAATGGAAGTGATATGCTCCACAAGAATTTCCAGAATCGATCACAAATTGCACGAGAGCCGGAAGGATTTGAAATATATGAAATCCTTATTTGATAGAGTAGTTACCCGAAGGAGTACCAGTCAAATCAGACGATCAACAGAAGATGTCAATGGCAGAGCAGTGTTAATGATGGTAGCAACAGCTTGAGGTGAGTAGAGTCTATTCAATAATGAAACATTCCTCTACGACCATTCCAAGGACAAGAGACATGCAAAATTAAGTTCAAGATAGTGCTACGCTGAGTAGCATTGTTCGGAGAGACTTGCATGAACCATCACATGGGGTGATTTAAAGGAATAGCGTAGCCATTCCCCACAAACCATATCAGGCGACCAATAATAATGTCTCCACACTCTACAATACCTATCCAGATCCATGAAGAATTATAAGGCTTTTTAAGCAAATTTTCAGAGCTTACATTAATATATTTGTCTCTCAAAGTAGAATGGAGGATAAATTTAGGATCTAAGACCAAGACCCCCTTGATCAAGAGGTTTAGAAAGAGATTCTTTGTTTAGTAGGTGCATCTGTTTATGATTTCCAGTAGATCCCCAAAAGAAATTTAATCATTTGCTATCAACTTGGTTGCATACATGAGCGGGGAGTTTAATATAATGCATGAGAACATGTGTGTTGACAGAGGAAAAAATTGTTAGAGTACATGATAATGACAAATAATTAAAACTTCAATTCTATTTTTAACATAGCTTATTTCTCGATAAACTTATCGATAAGAGTATTTATTGATAAGTCATTCAATAAATAAGAACAAAATTTAATTTGTGAAATAAATTTTTAAAAGGCATTTATCGAAATATTTATCAATAAGGTCATTTATTGATAAAGTCTTTGAAAAATAAGAACAAAATATATTTCTAAAAATTATTTATCGAAGTCTTTATCGATAAGCCCTTCAATAAATGAGAATAAATTCTATTTATGAAATGGGTTTCTAAATGCCATTTGTCGAAGTATTAATTAATAAGGAAGTTTATCGATAAACATTTTAATAAATAGATAAGTTTTAGTTTTTAAACAATCAGTTAAGCTTTGTAATTAATTGAACAATGATTTTATGATTACTTTACAAAATAATCTTATAGAAGCTTGGAAAACCTTGATTTGAGAATATATTACATAGCATTTTTGACTAAGATTACAAGAATTAAAAAAAATCTCTAACAAAATGTTTTTCAAAAAGACTATTGTTTTGAATCATCAAGACTTTATTGAATAGTTATTCGATAAGGCTACTTATCGAAAAATACTTCGATAAGATGCCTTTTCTTATCTATGAAATAAATACTTTGAATAAACATCTTCTCGATAAGTATTTTGATAAGCCTGAGTCATGTCTCTGTGACTAAAAGCTTATTTTTTGAATGACATTTTGACAAGGCTAGTTTTCAAAATATTATTCGAGAAGATTGATTTGGTTTAAATACACGTTGTTTGAATATTTATTGGAATTCTTTTCTATAAGAGTTTTTTTTTTATAAATACTTCGATAAATCTACCTATTCTTCAAAATGATTTTCAAACTAGATTTTTCTATTTCAATTTAAAATGTTGAAAACTAATTGATCTTTATTACAATTATTATATCATTTATACAATCCATTTAGAGATCAACCACACTAAAAAATAAGGTCAAATGAAGAAAATAATTAAAAAGTAAATTTGTATCAGATGCATTAAATGCTTTAACCGTCATATACCAGCGATTCTATTCTTCAACGGCTACTTCAATGAGTCTAATGTGTACTTAACAAACTGATCTCCATACTCAACTATAAAAGAAGTCCCAGTAAATGCAAAAGACACAGAACAACAAATGAACATTTATTGAGCATTGATTATTAACTTTCTGAATTTATTTTCATACTTTGTTTTTTCATTTTCTAAGCATAGTAGCTTTGATCTTCAGGTTTATCACTATTACTCAATTTTGAGAGAAAGACTTAGAAATCTTTTATCCTTTCATTTGAGATATTTAAGAGTGGTCTCTTGAGTTAGTAGATTGTAACTTTACGGGAAGTAAAGAGAAGTGATAGAGGTTATCTCTTGTCGATATATTGAGGCACTAAAAACCCAATGAATCTTGAAAAATAGTTGAATACTTAAAGAAGGTCCGAGAACTAGACATAGGTCAAGTTGTTGGGCTGAACTACTATAAACTATCTATGCATCATCTTATTTATCTACTTCCTCTCTTTGGTGATATCCTTCTCAAATCAATCTATGTGTTTTAATTTAAGTTTAAAATTTTTTAATTGACCCAATTCACTCCCTCTTAAGAGAAACTGTCATTCTAAGAAAAATCAATCTCAATAGAGTGAGACGAGAAGCTTGAGATAAAATCTAGCCTGCCAAGCATTAGTTCTTCCATCAATGTTCTCTAAAACCTGGAGATAAATGCAAGATTTGTTCCTACCAGGATCAATTCATGTGGCAAGGTATTTGCCTAACCTTGGAGAGTAATGAATATTAAAAGCTTTTGCAATGTCATTCCTTAGGTGGAGATTAGTGTTGGGGCTAAAGACCAAGGTAGATTTAGATCTATTAATAGACTGTCCGTACCAGCTACAGTCAGTGTCAAGTGTGGATTGAACCACAAAACAACAATATCTAGAGCTTTCAAAGAAGATTGAATCATCAGCGTACATGAGATGAAACAAAGGCTTGACAGCATTGCAAATCTTTATTCCCTTCCAGCTATGATTTGAATCAGCAACATTAACCAGGCAGGAGAGAAAATTTGCAGCTAAAATGTAAAGATATTAAGAGAGTGGATCACCTTGTCTTATACCCCTTTTTGGAGAAATCATCTGGGAAAAGCCTACCATAAAATTGAAATTGATATTGCATAGAATTGATACATTGTTGAAATAAATTTACCCATTGAAATTGATATTGCATAGAATTGACACATTGTTGAAATAAATTTACCCATTTGATAGGAAAGCACATCCTCTGTATGATAGCGCTAATGAAATTCCAAGAGTGTTTACCAAAGGCTTTAGAAAAATCCACTTTAAGGGCAGCCAGCTTCCTATGCTTGTTGCTAAGCGAGTGAATTTACGAAAGAACATCAGCTGTCAACATGATATTATCAGAGATAAATCGTCCTTTTAGAAAGCACATTGAGATGGAGAAATCAACTTGGTCAGAGGAACTTTTAATCTATTTCAAAGAACCTTTGAAATGATCTTATAAATCACATTACAAAGGCTAATAGGCTGAAAGTCAGACATGCTCTAGCGATCTGATTTGGGATCAAGTGTAATAATAGTCCTATTGAGACTAGAGAGCATGTATTTAGAATCCCAGAAATGCTGAACCAAATGAATAATATCATCCTAAACAAAATGCCAATGTTTTTGAAAGGAGGCATGAAAGCCATTAGGACCAGGAGCACTATCCTTCAGATAATTTCAGGAATCGGAATTTGTGAAAGAGCAGAGGAAATTTCCTCAGAGCAATGAGAAGTATTATCTTGAAATATAGCCGCAAAGTGATTAACACGCATGCCCATAAGTTCATCAGGATCATCAATCTCAGAGCAATCAGACTTAATGAGGTTGCGAATATCTTTAGTTGCTCTTCTTGAAACGATAGCATGAAAATATTAAATATTTCTTTCACCTTTGGTGTGCCATTCAACTTTTGCTCTTTGTTCCCAATATCTAGCTTCACAATCATAGGGAAACTCAAGTTCATGTCTAACATTATTAATGTTAACTTCCAAGGATACATGTGGCTTTTTATGATTTCCAATTTAGAGTTTAATGCATTGTTAGATTTATCATCCTATCTGTACTATAACTATCAATCAGGTACATCAACAGTTTAAATAACGATATTAAGGGTTGAACCATTTTACTAACATGGTTAAGGCTATGAGGTAAGGTGTTCCTTTATTTCCATGATATATGTCATTGGTGGTGAATTCATTTTTATATCATGGAAATTCCACATCGAAAGAATGACAAGTTTCAGGTTGTCTATTTCGCTCACACCCCAAAGGGTAGGTATTGTGTGATTGTGTTAAGATTATGGTATTTGTAGTAGGATGTTACAAAAGCCAAGCTATTATCAGGTGGAAGATAGAAACATTCTACAGAACCTTTAGCAGAAACTTAACCAAAAATCTTAAAGCAATCTCTGATAAATGTGTTGACCTTAGCTCCCAGAGAGTCAAGAACATTGTTGAGCCTACGTTTCTTAAAAGCACTAGCACCAATCATTGAGGCAGAAGGAGTGGAGAGGAGAGGGGTTAATGACTGAGGAGGAGTTATAGGATTGTGATGAGGCTAAGTATTAATACCTTGGACTTCATTAGAATTTGTTAGACCCCGAGGATTGGATGGCAGAGATGTTTCCAGTCGAATTAGTGTCATGGACAACAGGAGAAGGAGGATCAAGAGTAGTAACCAGGAGATTACTAAAGGAGAGGAAATCATTTTGAATGAGCCCATGAACAAGATTTTCAATATTAGTAATGATGTTCGTGTTGTGAGTACTATGTTTGTTTTGTTGAGAAAGATCAGAGGGCGAGTTGGGAGGAGCAGTAGTGTTATCAACTTGCATAGATAAGTCAGAGTCAGAATAAAACCTTCAAAGTGATTTCCTTGCATAAAGGCGTGCTGTGGAAGAGTCTAATACACACAGTAAAACCTATTACGACCACCAAAATTCTGATCATTGCAGTGTCTTGAGTCCCATGATGTCTAATCCATTCATGCTAGAAGATCTCCAGATGACCAAGCTCAAAATTGCAAGTGAAAGCATTACCATATCGTTTAAAAATACGGTTAGAGACCAAGATGAATCCCCTCAAGATGTCAGCAAGAAGCCTTGAGCATTCGTGGGCAAGATGCCCAACAATATGAAAAAGACGGCAGTTTCTAAAGAAACGTTTACACCGATTAGCCAGCCACATATTACCACCAGAAGTAAGCGGGTCTCTAACATTCCTTATCAAAGGATTACGATGGTTGATAAGAGCCTGAACTCTTATGAACTGGCTATGAGAAGAGTGGCGAACCTGACTAATATCATTCAAAGCCGAAACCCCAACAATATTACAGAGTTTTAGCAATTACCAAAGAGTGAAAGTTACTCAGAAGTCACCAAAATTGAATCTAGGTAAGAAAGTTGGCAAGCTGACAATCATAAACTATAGGATCGGTTCTCCAGTAGTCAACAATAAGAAGGGAGTTTTAATGGACCATGGACTCAGAAACACACTTGGCAGGAGTGAAAACTATTTAGGTTCTAAGTATTTGAAAAAAAAAATAAAAGTTAAAAACTGGTTTGATTCTTAATTTTTAAGTAAATGTTTTGTAAAAACAATAGAAATATGTTTTTAAAAAAAAAAAACTCAAAACAACTTGGGTTAAGGTGCATTCAACAATTTGAAATATTTTTTGAGATGTATTAAGCACCTAAAATATTTTGGAGTACAATTTTACCTTAATATATTAAAAAGGGCTCAATTTCGCCCTTCAACTAACAGACTAACACCACCCAAACGTCTGTTTTCTCCCTTAAAAAACCGCCATGTGCAAAAAAAAAAAAAAAACGTCTCATCTTTATCCTCCATCTGCCCTCCATAGCCCCCATGAACATCCAGCTCGCCATCTTCGAAGCTGGGGTCTCTAACCCCGTTATACCTTGGAAGTTTCAAGAGAGGGTCACTGATGAGTCATCGTCTTTTAGAAAAGGCAAACCAAAATCTCAACTGTGGGATGAAATCGTGCCTCAATTCACTCCTATCACCAATTCCGCCATTCGAGTCCAAGCAGTAACAATAAGAATACAATAACAACTAAATCTCATCTCCAACATTTTTACCACTCAAGGGAAAACCAACCTCGAGTAGGAAGACAAAACACTCAACCTACTCTTTGCAAATATTCTCGATTCTTGAAGATGACAACCTCGACAGCCATGGTGGCTATAAGGCGAGGGAGGAGGGGGCTTTTCTTGAGGAGAGAAAACCAAATCCTTTATTCTCTTATTTAACCAACCAAATCATCATCATCATCTTTTCTTAACCCTCTTCTCTATATGTTTTCATCTGGTTTAAAGCTCTAGTCAGTACAAATTTCCCAAGATTTCCCAAGAAGCTGAAACCAAAGTTTTCTTTCTTTTATTTGTACGTCCAACTTTAGCCATTATCCTTAACATAATTGGTGCTTAAATTATACTTTTTCTAAAATAAGTTCAATTTTTCTATTTTAGAGTTTTCAAGGGAATTAAACGCAATTTACAAGAAACAAGTGAAATAGGTTTATTTAAAAATTAGCAATTGAAAATTTTAAACCTAAACTATCAAAATTGTATTTGGATATTGCATATTTCACCTCAACGATAAGCACCGAAACCAATTCCAAGCTTGACAATGCTTGTATCGAAATTTGTCTATAATGGTTTTATCTGATTCACAGCCGCCAATGATTTAACGTAAAGTAACCTTTTAGAAAAGTAACATTTTCACAGCCCTTTTTTCCTTTAGGACATAATCCATATGCGCATGTTTTTTCTTGTATTTCTTATTGAGTTTTTTTTTTTATTTTAAATTTGTTTTCTGACTTTTGCAGGTTAAGGTTGTCTTGCCAATTAGATCATATGGCACTAACAAGAAGAAACAGAAGGATGAAGCAGAACAATAAGAAAGACATTAATGGTAGGTGTAGAAACCTCAACGACTTACTCGATAATGCCCTTTAAAACATTGTTTCAAATGAATGCTACAAGTTGGTTTTATCATCCAATGACACAATCATATGTCTTTTGTATAAATATTTTCTTTGCGTGGGTATCTTAATTTCGAATTAGATGAAGTTTGGATCCTTGAAAATACATTGTAGAATTTTTTTTATTTATGTATGTGTATATACTTTATTGTGGGGATGACTTTTCTTAGCATCATAGCTTGTATTTGCAATGATAAATTTGCTTAATTGTTACCCGATGAAAATACATTGTATAATTTGCTAAATTGGTATTGACTTGAATTTATTTGGGTGCCTGGAAGTATATTATTAACCATAAATTTGTATTTGCATTAGAATGTGAGTTGTATTAAATGATTGTGTTGGAGAATTTGGATATGGCATGTTGATAGAATCATAAGTAATTTTCATATTTTTTTCATATCACTTTTGTTGTTCTTAGTTATTATGCTTGGTCGTAATGCTTAGAATCGTCACAATTGTTATTAGCTATGAAACTCACTTTTGCTTTGAAATTTACTTGTAACTTGTTTTAAAAACCACCTGCAATCCAAAAATATACCCCACTTTTTTAAAAAAAAAATTCTATTTTGGTCGTCTTTCAAAGAGGCATAGAAATTCCACTTTGCAACACCAGTTGTAGAGGGCTCGAATCAGACACATGTAGAAAATAAACTTTCTTCACTGGTTACGTTTTTAACTGGTGTAGACAGTCTTTTCTACGCTAATGCCAAAATTGTTGTAAACAGTCATTTTTAACCTATTTTAAAAGTCCTTTTTCTAGTAATATGATTGGAATTGAATTTACTTTTGACAGAAAAAGTATTCATGAAGTTGGAGATTTCCTAATGGTGCCTCTAACTATCGATTAGATTTCAGGGTATGTGCTCTGATAAAAGCCAAGTCGAAGATATGAGAAAATCACCGTCACAGCGTGTAGGAGAAAGATGACAAACGGAGATATCATCAATTAGGGAGTGCATGTTGTGTTGGCGATACTGCTTATCTGAATAGTACAAGAAAAGATAAAGAAAGCTGTACACAGCATCTTCAAGGCGTGGGCAACACTTTTCTTTATGTTTAATTCGCTCCACCTATTCCCATCTTATAGGGTGTAAGTTGGGTTAACTTATGAATTTTCTACAGATACAATGAAGACGTTTGAGTTTAGATTACACTCTCAATCTCAAGCCAAAATAATTAATAGCCTTTATAAAGTGATAATTTGACTTTATCTCTATGGGCACTCAGAGACAAAGACAATGAGTTTGATTTTGTTGTGTTTTTTAAATGTGTGCTATTGTATATATCAAATGAGAGATAATGATAGATATTTATAAGTCTTAGAGAGATATTTTGAAGTGGTGTCTCGAAGTAACACCTCTTCAATTAGAAAATAATAACCAGATTTATGATCCAACATAAATTAAATAATCAATAATTATTTTTTATGAAGAGTAACAACCTTTTAGAATATAATTGTATATAAAATCTTTCACATAAATTCTTTAATTTATAAGGATATGACTTTTTAAAAAAATACATTTCTTCATTTTAAAATATTCCAACAGTATGTTATTGCAGAAGAGAGAAGAAGAGGGATAGAAGGCTGGAAAGTTGGGAACAACAATAGAAGCAAGTACATATCAACAATATTTGATCTTTGCCCATCAAATTAACGATATACCAAAATGTATGAATATTGATAAGTATATTTTCTACATTTATTTTGATATATTTTTACATGCATTTTGACACACACAACATACTCCTTATAAAAGTTATACTAATAAGCAAGCAGCTCTTATTTATATTATACTGTGGAAATGTTGGTTTAGCTTGTAGATAAATTGTAACACCTTATAAAAGTCATCTTTTATGAAGGATTTTCTAAAGTTTCACTATATAGAACATTAAGTAGTTCCATAAGAACCAAAGTTTTCGAAAAACTTTGTAAATAACTCAAGATTCTTCCACTAAAAAGAATGATATTTTCTGAAAAATTTGAAAATCCATAACTAACTTTTTTTTTCAAAGTTAAAAATTGGCTAAAAAATTCATAAACCTTACTAAAACTTATAAAGCCTTACCACTTTCACTGACTCTAGATGGTATAAGGAGAGAATTGATCTCATCACCTCACTCTCTACAGGCCGCCTTAATTATCTCAAGGCATAGATCTCTACCGCTATTTGACTTACTCAACTCTCAGCCACTATTCTCTAGCTTATAAAGTAATTTCCCTAAACATTTCAGGACAAACAATAATCTCTAACTATTTTTTTTTTTTTGAATTTTTCAAGAAAATATGGCCTTAAAATTAAAAAAAAAAGGTTTTTATTCATTTTGGCTTCTTTTAGGGAAATAAACTCTTCCATAATTTTCTAAATCCTAAAAACACCTATTCCATGATTTTTTCTCAATTTTTTTGAACCTCTAGATATTTTTTATAATTATTCATTCTTTTACCTTTTTCTAGAAATTCCATTTTTAAGGCATTTTAATTTTAAGAAAATGCCTTTGGCCTCAATTACACCCTGTATATCCCTTTTTTGGGATGTTACATAAATTACTAAACATATTTAACATGCATCATACAACCTGTTATGCATGTCCAAGGTTGGCCTTTATCTTTTCAATCAATTCTCCATTTGTTAATTGATTATGATTACTTAAATTTCTGTTCAAAGTCCATAAAATCCGATCCAAGAATATAGTGGTTTATTGTAAACAATGATTAAAACTATTCAATTAACTTGTACTTTTTCATATCTTGTTTCATCAAAATCAAAGAATAAAATAAATTGTAGAAACAATGCAATATGTAGATCCTCTTCTTGTGCGTCATTTTTGCTTGAGTTAATTTTAATTACGATAATTTTGAATGAGTGAATTTTGTTTGATTTTTATGGATGAGTTATTTTGTTTGTCAATTTCAGTACAAATAAATTGCTTCTAATAATGCTTTCAGCAGTGATCCTAATCAGCCCACTAATGTGACTGGGACTGAGAAGAATTTTCAAGAAGAAACAAGTTGCATCAAAACTCGGGTTGTGTGTGATGGAAGAGGTTGCTGTTTGGATTAGATTATAGGTAAAATAGATTCTAAAAAAATATTTTAAGTAGAAAATATTTTAGAAGAATAGATTTTGAGTATAATAGATTTTTGTGAAAAATTATTTTTTAATCCACACCATAGTTTTGGATTAAATAATCCAAACACCCCACAATTTTCACATTTTTCACAAAAACTAATAAACTATCAAAACACTAATTTTTTCCACAATCAATTTTTTACGAAAATCAATACACTATCCAAATACAATTTTTTCCACAATCTATCTTTTTCAAAAACTAATAAACTATCTAAACACTAATTTTTTTCACAATCAATTTTTTACAAAAGCCAATAAACTATCCAAACACTATTTTTTTCGCAATCTATTTTTCTACCAAAACTATAATTTTGAAAAAACTAGGGGAACCACTTTTAACAATCAATTTTTTTGTTTTGCAAAATTTATTCTCTAAAAGTTAATCTAAACACACCAATAAAAAATAGATTTTCCAGAAAATCTATTTTACTCAAAATCTAGTGACTGTTTGGATACCCTTTAAAACTATAGTTTTGGATAAAATATAAACTAATCCAAACACTTCATATTTTACACAATCAATTTTTCACAAAAACCAATAAAATATCAAAACACTAATTTTTTTCAGAATCAATTTCTCATGAAAACCAATGAACTATCCAAACACAAATTTTTTTCCACAATCAATTTCTCATGAAAACTAATGAACTATCCAAACACTAATTTTTATCCATAATCATTTTTTTACCAAAACTATAGTTTTAGTATAAGCTATAGGGAACAACTTCTAACTGTGTTTAGATTAGCATTTAGAGAATAGATTTTTTAACGGAGAATAGATTTTATGGAAAATCAATTTTTTGTGTGTATTTGAATTAGCTTTTGAAAAATAGATTTTGTAAAAAAAAATGATTATTAGAAGTGGTTACCCCTAACTTTCCAAAACTATGGTCTTGGTAGAAAAATAGTTTGTGGGAAAAAAATAGTATTTGGATAGTTTATTGATTTTTGTGAAAATTTGATTGTGGGAAAAATTATTGTTTAAATAGTTTATTAGTTTTCGTAAAAAATTGATTGTGAAAAAATTAATATTTGGATAGTTTATTGGTTTTCGTAAAAAAAATTGATTATGGATAATGCGGGGTGTTTGGATTATTTGATCCAAAACCATGCTTTGAATTAAAAAAAATCACAAAAATCTATTCTTCTATTAATCTATTCTATCTAAAATATATTCTCCATCTATTCTATCTAAAATCTATTCTCTATATTCTCCCCTCAAAAATCTATTTTCCAAAGGTTAATCCAAGTATAGTTAGAAGTTGTTCCCCCTAACTTATACAAAAATCATGGTTTTAGTAAAAAAAAATAGACTGTAGATAAAAATTAGTGTCTGGATAGTTCGTTGGTTTTTGTAAAAAATTGATTGTAAGAAACAACTAGTATTTGGATAGTTCTTTATGTTCGTGATAATTTAATCGTGGGAAAAAATAGTCTTTGAATAGTTTATTAATTTTTGTAAAATATTGATTGTGGAAAATATGAGGTGTTTAGATTATTTTATCTAAAACTATGGTTTTGGAGGGTATCCAAACACCCACTAACGCAAGGGCTGGGGTTGAAAAATCCCTATGCACTGGAACAAGAAAAATCAAGTAATCAAGGCTGATAAGTCATCAGTTACATTGTTGTGGTGGTGGTGAAATCCACTGTACCCATCGCTTTGAAGTCGTGGCACCAAGCAACTCCTAAAATGAAGGAGACTATTTGGCAAATAGCATCGGTAAGATATTCTACCGAGTCGATATTTATATTGTTAGTCAGGAAAGTGAGAACGAGCTTCTCACCAAATCACTTAACCTGCAATGCATGTTAATCCACGTCCACTTGAGAGTTAACTGTTACCTTTGCTCTACTCTCAGACTCTCATTTCTTTTTATAACAACGTTAGCTTATTATGAATGTGCACTTAAAATTGCGTGATTCAATGTTAAAAAACAATTGTGCATGCCATGAATTGATATGCATATCTAGGTATAGGAATAATTAGGATAATGATAAACTTGAGTTCATAAGCTGTAGGGCCTGTTTGGATAGGATTTTAAAAAAGGGCTTATGAAAAAAGGACTTATGGACAACTTATGAAAAAGGACTTTTAGATAAGAGTTTATGGGGAAAAAAGTAGTTTTGAATAAATAAGTATTTGGATAGTTATTTTTAGAATGACTTTTTATATTGGTAAATTACTAAAAATGTATGATTTGATTAAAAGTAAGAGAGAAGAGAGGTAGAGAAAAGATAAGAGAGAGGAGAGAGGGTAGATGAGAGAGGAGAGAGGAGAGAGGGTAAAAAAAGGAGAGAAAAGAAGAGAGAGGAGAGGGGGTGTAAGAAAAAGTAGGGGTAAGATAGTAATTGGATAGTCCATAAGCTCTTTTACTATTCAAAAAGTTAGTTTTAATAGCTTATTCAAAACCATAGTTGTAAACAATGGTTTTGTCTAAAAGCACTTATAGATAAATATAGCTGTTTGTTTTAAAATTTTTCTAAACCAAAGTTTTGCCTAAAAAAATTTTTAAAACTATGATTTGGAGAAAAATCAAACAGGCCCGTAATGTTTTATGACTTTATCTCTTTTCAGTGAAAGAGCTGTAATGCTTTAACTTTTGTACTGGGCTGGAGTTAAAATGCTGGTTGGATAGTATGTAGGAGTCTTGGGCTACTTTCTTTCTACTATATTAATTCTAGTTATGCTTCCATTGCTTTATCCTTTTGTGAATTTCTCATCCTTTTAATTATTTTTTTTTGAATTTTTATTTAGCAACCCGTCATGTTGAAGAAGGAGGGTTGATTTGCTTCGCAACCTTCAAGCAGTCAATATATAGAATTGTTCAAAGCTCTACTAGACACACAAAAAGTAGTTGAACAACCTCTTGCAGAGTCTTTTATATCATCATGGGGTTCACATTGTGGATAGGTAACTTGGTTTATTTTTTTCAGCACACTGTTTATGCTTATAAATGAGAAGAACAAAACGGTGTCTTGCGATGATTCAGGTAGTTGATCTCATTTAGTTGAATAAGTCATGTCATTGTTGTTGTCTTTGTTTATGCTTATAAATGGATTATTTGTCTGATTTCCACGATGGAGATTGAAACTTGGTTGCTGTACTTGTATATGACATTTTTTTAGCTTAAATTTGACTTATCACTTGTCACTAATGAATTCATTTGGTTCCATTTTCCCAGGTTTTGATCCCTGCCTACGTTGACTTCTCTGGAATATATGGCCGTGATTAGGGGTATGCATAGGCACGGCTGGGCAGGGTAACCCTTTGTCTAGGGCCCTACCCAAAAAAAAATATGAGTTGTATTTTACAATTCGATGTCTGGCCTTACCTGGTAAAAGCCCTAACCATGTTGGGCTGGGCATAAGCGGGCTAGGCATGGGCAGGCCTATATACCTAAGTCATGATGCCATGCTCAAATTATGGGAAAAATCTGCAATTATGAACTTCTAAAATAATATCATATTCATATGTCTTCAAGAGTTAAATAATATTTATAATCCACTAAGAATAAGGAAACAAAAAATAATAATTAAATTCTTGAAATCTATTGCATATAAAACATAGCTTTGAAGTCTAAGTAGTTTGTAATTACAATTTTGCATCAATCTCCCAAATGTTAAAAATGATGAAGCATCTGAAAAAAATAAAATAAACAATTATAATTTATAATGTAATCATATGATGATTAGCAAAGTTAAAACAAAAAAGAAAAAATCAATATAGTTATAAATTTTAAAAGATGCAACTTACTTACTTAATTACTCATATTTCTAAAATGACCCTTTAGTCACCAGTAACTATCATATTCTCCTTTCCAAGTGTAGTATCTAAGAAAAAAAGTAAAAAAAATAAATAAAAGAAAGTTTACTCATGGGCAGGACAGAGCAGGGCAACCCCTTGCCCGGTGCCTAGCCAGAAAAAAATATGGGATATATTTTATAGTTTGGTGCCCAGCCCGGCCCTACATTTTTTAGGTAAGGCAGTGCTTTTTTATCACGGGCTCGAGTGGACATACTAGACCGCGGGCTTTATGTACACCCTAGCCGTGATGGTGGTTATGTTGTATAAAACTACCTTATTATAAATGTGAATACCATGTGCATACTCTTTGCTGGAAACAGTTGCTAGTTCTGTGACTTGTTCTCTTACATACAACTATTGAATTTTTTGCACTACTATAAAATAGACTTTCTAAAGTCTCCTTTTTAAACCAGTTCTCATAGAAATGATTTAAAAAAATAACTGATGGTATTTTTGTAAATAAAGATAAAATATTTACACATGATGTACATGTGACCGGTGTAAAAGAAATGAGCGGTGTCAATTTTATAAATAAGGGTGAAATATTTACACTTGATGTACACATGACCGGTATAAAAAAAAGGAACAGTTTCATTTTTGTAAATAAGGATAAAATATTTACACCTAATGTACATATGACCAGTGTAAAAAAATTGAGCGGTGTCATTTTTTATAAATAATGATAAAATACTTATATCTGATGTACACATAACCGGCATAAAAGAAATTAGTGATAGCATTTTTTGTAAATAAGGGTGAAATATTTACACCTCATATACACGTGATCGGTGTAAAAGATGAAATATTCTATACTTGATGGAATGGCATCCGGTGTAGAATGTCCTTGCTATTAAAAAACTAACAAAAAGTACTAGTTTATGCACTTTCCTATCTTCACAAATCATCGCCAACCATAGAGAAAACTAGACAAAGGAAAACACATGGTGTCAGCAAGCTCCACCTTCATAACATACTGTCTAAAGCTCGCCAAAGAAGAAGATATAGATATGCAACGACCCATACCCGTGCTCCTCGTTTTTTATTGTTGAAGTCTGTCATTCTCGCTTCTAAAGCTTGTCAGAGAAGAAGACCCAAATCTATGACAATGGTTATATGTTTTTCTTGTTTCTTTCTT
This sequence comes from Leucaena leucocephala, assembly GCA_037074615.1. Taxonomy (NCBI): domain Eukaryota; kingdom Viridiplantae; phylum Streptophyta; class Magnoliopsida; order Fabales; family Fabaceae; genus Leucaena; species Leucaena leucocephala. The sequence goes on along the minus strand of CM073555.1, from coordinate 15,862,695 downwards.
TATTGGTTTTGTTTAAATATATTTCTGTTCGTTTTTAAACAGATGAACCAAAGGAATTGTGAAGGCGTTTCTGTGATGTGTTTAATTAAGTGACGGCGTTTCTAGATTTTTGTTTCTGTATATATATGAGTTTTCGTTTCTTTCGTTTCTGGGTTCTCTAACCTTTTTATTTCTTCCTCTTTTTTGTTCTCTACTTGCGTTTTACAGATAACTATTCTTCTTCATCACTTTCCTCCTATAAATTTGTGACAAAGAAAGAAAAAATATTGATTCTGAATTTTTTTAATTTTTATATTACTTTTTAAATTGGTTGTATAAAATAACCAGTTTAAAAAAGCATAATAGCCCTTTTAGGATTAACATCAATATTCTGAAATACAAAAAATGATGCATGCCTTTCTTTCCATGTGTGTGTGTCTAAGCCAATAAGTTTTCTGACATCGCTGATCAATTTGTTTGATCAGCCTAGACTAATAAGAGTGAGCAATTTCAGCATTAGTGTCTAAATATTTTATTGTTCAACAAAACACTAATATCTTTCTTGTTTTTTTTTTTAAGTTTTGAAGAAAATATATATTCCTCTAGATATATCAATCATACTCATTTAATTTCATCAAAATGCTTTTATTTCCATTTATATAAAAATATTTTATAAACCAAATGGGCTCTTTATTAGCGAGGAAATAACAGAATTTGATTTATCAAATTAAAAAAAAATACCACAACCAATAACAACATACCTTTACTTTGATTCCTTTTTCCCTTCCCGTTTCTCCATGTTACATTTGCCGCATTTTCTTTATTTGTGCTAACTAATTAAATTTTCCGCTTAAAATGTGATACACACACATCAGAATTTTTTCCCCTCCAAAGTGAGAGGTTAAATTAAAAGAAGAAAAATAAGCCAAACCATCATTTCATTTTAGTTTTTTTTTCATATATGCTTCATTTTAGCATGTTATATATAATTCCATTCTAAATCTAAATAGCCACTTCCATGTTATTTTAAACTGAATCATGCAAATGTACGTATGCTAATTATGTTCCTATCATATATATATGTCCATAATTAGCTACATTTGTTCATATCACAATTCTCTCATGGTCATATTCATATATATATATATATAGACACACACACACATATTTGTAGATATCTTGATTTTGATGTTATTATGTTGGAAAGCATTCCAAATTTGGTGATATAAGGAAGTTTTTATGGAATATAAGAATGATATATACTTTGAAAAACCTCTTATAGAAGGAAATCCACCTTACTTTTATATTTTATTACTTTCTACTTTTACTTTATTTAGCAAGGGGGGCTGTTTAATCATAACATGTATTAACTGCAAGTAGGATGATTTCTTCATGAGAAGGAAACGTTATATTTTATTTCCTTTAATCACTATTAGAGTTATTTGCAATCAAAAAGTACCTAATAAAATAAAATGAAAGTTCTATCATATTGCTACTGATATAAGACTAGGATATGCTAGTGAATGTTGAATTTAAAAAGATAACATTAGTATAAAATTTAGGTAGTTGATATAAGGATATTAAAATAAATGTATATGCATACAAAAAAAGATAAAATTCATAATGAACATATACAAGAAAGTTAAAATAATAGAGAATTGTCTGAGTTAGTTTTGGCATGTACAAAAGTTATCAGATATGCTAGTGATGAGGGTTGATCCAGCTATACGAAGTCTTATAAAAATTGGTAGATGAAGAATAAAGAGAACAGTCAAAGAGATTATTGAACGAAATCTCTTAATCAATAACTTATCCAATGATTTAATTTTTTATAGAGCACAATAGCATCATATGATCTGTGTACCCAACTCTACTTGGTGGAATAAAGTTTACGAAAGAAATTTTAGCCGTGGTTTCTATATATATATATATAGCCACCATGGAGCACATGTTAAGGAGGCTTGGATGATGGTGAAAATAGATTTTGTTATGGTTTAGCTATTCTCTATCCCGTCAAGTTCTTATTCCTCTACCTTCTGGTCTTATCTCTCCCTTCATTTCTATGCCTAATCCCCCTTTTACGTTCTGTCCCTACCCCATGATCTATGCATTGTTGCCCCACGTTTTTCCTCCGTTTCTGTAACTCCCCCAATTCTCACATTTTTGCATTAAAAGCGGTGTATGTGAGTGTATCTAATGGCTACTCACTCTTGTAAGCTATTAAGTGCTAAAACTCTTCTTTTCACCTACACTCGTTAATTTAGAGTCACCTCAACTTCACTCTTAATGCTTCATTGTATTTCATCCAAACCTCTGATGTTTCTTTTCTGATTACATCATGATCATAAATGTTTTCTTGAGAGACTCGAGAATAGTGGGATTCTTAAGTAGATTGATTTACTCCAAGTGTAAAGGAACAGAGAACCTTCAAACCAAAGTTGTGGTCAAGTGTTATACATTTAGAATCTAAGTTAAATCTAGCATGTATAGAATCTGATGTTTTCTGTGGTGTTCCTTTGAGCTTGGCCCACCACTTATGTTACTCAAAAAGAAGAAAAAATCACTGGTGGGTATTATTGCTACTTTAATATGGCAAGGAAAATAATATATATACTAGCATAAGAGAATTAAATCTTCTTTTTCTTTTCTTATCATTTGTATAGAGCAACCAATCGACTACACTAATTTTAAATTTCGAGAAAAAATATAGATGCCTTTGCTGCCAAGAGCTGTTTATGCTATAGTGACAAAATCTATGTTGAAAATGTCTTTTGAGTTTGAAGTACTTGCTGCAGAAAGCGTGCTGCAAGGCGTTGAGTGATCCCACCTGCCACATGCTCTGCAAATCTGCGTGAATCTTGTTGTTGAAGGACCTGTTCATACATAACATCAGCTGTTGTATCATTGCATTATCCAACAAAGTTTAATCATCTTTCAATCCAATTGCAATAAAAACAAAAAATAAATAAATCAAGATGCTTTAAAAAGGACTGCCCATAACATAAAGCTCCCACCAGGTAGAATCTAGGCAGGGACAGATATACACAGCCTTATTGTCACAAACAGAGATGTTTCTAGGATTTAAACTCGTGATCTTTAGAATGTCACATGGTAATAATCTTATGTTGCTCCAAGGCTCACCCTCTGAATAAATCAAGATACTTCAAATCTACTAAATAAATCAAGGCCTGTCTTATATTTTCTAGTTCTTCTGGGTTGCTTGTTCAACAGTTAATGAAATCCTAGACAAGTATTTACTCTGTTTTGGTGTTTTAGTTGTTAGATTATGCCTCTTATAAGACAGCCTAGACATAGGTTCAATTACCTTCCATTTATAATCTGATTTCCTTAATTTTATTTCAGTGTTCTGCGTGTCATCTTTTCATTCTACACCAAAAGGCTGGAATGAAAGTGAATTCAGGGCTATATATTTATACTATGATGATTTCATGAACCTGTATTTCAATTATTAAGTCACTTGATTCATTATCCTTTATCTTATCCCCTTTCCCACAAAATATATCCATGGCCAGTGAAGTCTTCCAATAATTGTAGGTTTTTTATCTAGGAATCACCAACACTCTAATGTGTAATATAAACTGAATCACTTTAGATTTATTTTATAATGATATCAAGAAGGTTTCCCTAGAAATGTGAAACAAATTAATAAAAATGGCATTCTTCCTTTTATAAAAGTGTCCAGATGAGTCCATTTTTTGATATTATAGTTAATTTAATGATCTATAGATTATTTAGTAATAATGGAAGGAAAGAACCAGAAGAAAGTATAGCAAGCAAAGTACAAAAACAAATTATACAGCAAAAAGAATGGCTCTTACCTCTAGTATAGGTATCAAAAATGATGGATCAAAATCATTTGAAGACAGAAGTCCCCATATCCGACGAACTCGGTCTCTTAGCTCTATCATACTTTCCATTTCAGAGTCAGATATCATAAGGGGTCCATTTGCTTTTCCATTGAAAACAAGAGACCTCATAAATTTGGGAATAGACTTGTACGTGTCAGACATAGTGCTTAAAACAAAAGCTTCAGATACAAGGGCAGCCTCTTTGGTAACCAAAGTCCTCAGATGTTCACCATCTGGCATCATTAATACCTTCAGGACAGGTTGTAAAACCTCCTTAGCCGAAAAATCTCTATCCTTTTGGCCCTGAATCAGTAGGCTTTCAAGTCTATTCCATCTGCAATGGACCATATCAGCTGATACTAAGTACGCTTGCCCCAAATTATTCTTACATTGAAAGTTCAAAGGATTAAACTATACATTTAAGGGAAAGTCGCACTTTCAAGACTTCAAGTTGAAGTTATTTATGCTTAAAAACTTTAAATTCATAAATTAACTATGAGAAATCATTTCCTGAATAGCAGTTAACAAGTATGAAAGGAAAAACTACATGAACAGTAAAAGGAATGAGTTTTTAATTTTTTATAATATGAAGTGTAGTCTTTACTCCCAGTTCAAATTTGTACTTTCACAATTTAAAATTTGTCTTCACTGTTAAATTTTTTTCTTCTTAAAATCCTTTAGAACAATTTTGAAATATAAGATCTTTCAATATAAATATCTTCAACTTGGAATCCTAAACTATAATTTTATCTATGATATACTTGTACAATACACACCTGAACCTCCCGTCCTTGAAAAGCAACTCAATAAGAGCATCTCTAAGGTATGGATTTGGATCTGTTAGGAGCCTTTTAGCAAAATATGGGTATGAAGCTGCTAGCAACTTATAATTAGGATCAGCATAAAGTGCTAGGCCTTCAAGAACAGTGAGAGATCTCAATATTAATGCATAGTATCCTGGGACTGCCAAAACATAACGCCAAACCATCAGATTCTAAATAGAATAGAAGTGCAGTAATGAAAGAGTCAATATTTCTAAAGTTCATAATTAATTAGTTACGTTTCATTTCTATTATTCTATCTGTTATTGCGGGAAAATAATTAATGAACTACGACTATGTTTCTATGAAAAAGGTAGAAATATCTTACCATTGAATGGATATTGATACATAACATTTCCCAAACCATCAACTACTGTCTTGAAGTTCAGTTCTTGCACTGTATAACTAAGTGCATCATCGAAGAAGTCTCTCAGTGCTGGTACAATTGGAGATATATCAATATCAGGTGACAAAAAATGAAGTGCATAGTAGTCACGAGCCATAGCTTCATAATCACGGTTAACCAAGTGAACGATATGACCAATTATAGCCAATCTTGCTTCTTCTGGAGTTTCACTCATCATCCCAAAATCAAGAAAGGCAAGCTTTCCCTGGGGTGTTGCCAAGAGATTTCCAGGATGAGGATCTGCATGGAAATATCCGTACTCAAGTAACTGTCTGAGACTGCACTGTATGCCTGTGTTTACGAGGTCCAGCAATTTTAATCCTTGTCTCTCAATAGCCTCTTTCTCATTTAGTTTGACTCCATCAACCCATTCCATTGTAATCACTTTGCTACTTGTATAATCCCAGAAAACATCAGGAACAAAGATGTCTTCCTTGTCAGCATACAATTTTTTAAACCTGTTCGCGTTCTGTCCCTCCTGCAGGAACCTGTCAAAATTAACATTCAATGGAAAAAAAATATATAAATTGCAGATATTTAGGTTTTTGGTTCGACTTATAAGACAAGCACCATGCCACCACCTCAGGTTCAAACAACAAAAGCTGCAATCACTAAACGGTTGCCTCCTGACAAGATTTAAACAGGGATGGGCAAAACACTCAGACCCCTACGGCCATAAGATTTACCTGCTTGGGTCTGGATGAATCCCGACTACGCCTAACCCATAGTGTACAATCATTATTTATTAATTTTCCTTTTATATATACTAGTCAATTTCATACAAGAAAAGAGGGAAGAGGATGTTGAGATGGATGTGTGGACATACAAGAAAAGATAAGATTCGTAATGAACAAATTCAGGGAAGAGTTGGAGTGGCATCTATTGAGGAGAAAATGGTAGAGAACCGTCTTAGGTGGTTTGGACACGTACAAAGAAGGCCAAGGGATGCGCCAGTGAGGAGGGTGGATCAAATCGTATGGAGCCCGGTTAAAAGGAATAGAGGAAGGCCAAAGAAAACGCTCAACGAGGTCATTGAGCGGGATCTCCTGGTCAATAACTTAACCAGGGATTCAGTTTTTGATAGAGCATAATGGCGTTGTATGATCCATGTAGCCGACCCCATTTAATGGGATAAGGCTTTGTTGTTGTTGTTGTTGTTGTATATACTAGTCAATTTCATATTAAAAAACATGAAAATACCATGCAAATAACAACACTTCATGGGTTCTGAGTCATATTGTTCATTGCAGAGTTTTTGTTTTGAAAAAGGTGTTGAGTCTCATGTTCATACACAACTGAACTAATTTATGTATGATTTTTCCCGTAGTTGATGTATGTTTGAAAAAAAAACAGAGAAAGAGAGACAGAAGGACCAACCTGCACATAATTGAGCTCTTGAAATACTTTGGATCCGAACTCATCAATAAGGGCAACAACATCAGTGGAAATTATGTCAACATTATCATTTATGAGAAATCCCAGAGCTCTTATAAGGTAGAAGTCCAATCCTATAACTTCTTCAACACCAGGGCGTTGCACCTTGACAGCCACATGCTTCCCGGAGCACTTGAGCTGAGCTTTGTAAACTTGACCCAAACTAGCTGCTGCTATGGGTGACGGAGATATATAAGAGAAAATTGAGTCAAGAGATTCTCCTAATTCCCTCTCAATGCACGAGAAGGCTTCATCATTAGGAAACATAGGCAAGCCATCCTGTTTAAGCACAGAAATGGTCAGATTATCATCAAGCATAAACATAAGTATCCCACTTCTTCACACAAATAGGTATATCGTAAAATACATCATAGATGAACAAATTTTCACTTCATTGATTGAACTTTGTTCATGTCTTTCATGAAATCAATAACCCAGTAATCAAAAGACAAACTAATATTGAATACCCATTGGAAATGATATGACTCCGTTTATCATGTATTGGTGCATCATTGATTTTGCATTCATCTAATGAAAACTAGTTAAATTAAAAGGGAAGAAAAGGAAGTACTTGAAGTTCAGAGAGCTCCTCGAGATACTCAGGTGGGCAGATATCAGGCCTTGTGGACAAACCCTGACCTAACTTCACAAAAGTCGGCCCTAACCTTGTGAACAAGTTCTTCAACTCCACCGCACGGCGCCTCTTATTCCGATCAACCACTCTAATTCTCTGGTCCAACAATAATTTCAACGCAAACGAACCCAACGCAATCAGAATTTGCAGGGCCCTTCGCGCAACCTGATCAAACCACAAAAAGGGTCAACTCAACTCAACTCTCAAACTCAAACCCAACGCGTCAATACCAAATCCTTTCCTCAAATTTAGCAATGAAACAGAAGACCTTGACTGGTTTCGACCCATATTTGGCGGCAAGAAATTGAGGGCTATAAACAGAAGCATTGGCAACACCAGCGTCGGCCTCTACATCGCCGCCGGCGGCGGCTCCTTGTTCTAACGCCGGAACCTGTACGAGGGCAGCTCGAAGTGGTGGTGTGAGCCTCGCTTGAGTGGTTCTGCCATTGAAAAAACGGGTTGGAGAGCTTTTGAATGTGGGATTTGAAAGAAAAGTCCATGAAGAAGAAGGAAACAATTGACCCCGAGAAGTAGATATTGACACCGAAATTGGGGTCATGATGTTGCTTGATCTGCTCCCTTCTCTAGCAAAGACAAATCAAAATCAAAATCATAGCTCTTTTTGAAGAAAAGGACCGGCTTTTCATTGCGATGATGAAAAGCAATATAAATATTTGTGCTGCGCTTTTATTGGGAAAGAATAAATGAATTTTAATCGACCTCACGGTCCTCACCTACAATTAACTACTACATGAAATATTTTCTAACATGGGGTAATTAAAAAGAAAAAGAAAACTATATTAGTTGGTACTACATTTTTACTAAATTTTTAATTTGATATGTCTGAATTTTTTTTAATTAAATTGTTTAATTTTATTATATTAATATAATTAACTCATATAATTTTATTCTGTTAGCCATGAGCTCTTTTGCAAGAATTAATAATGTTAATAGAACAAATTTAAAAATTTAATTAAGAAAAAAATACATAAATATTAAATTAAAAATTTAAAGATAATATAGGTACCATGGTTTTCTTATTAAAAAAATTAAAAAAAAAATTATAACTCCACTTTCATGACTTTTTTTAATTAATTAAAAGCACTTTTTCCAAACAGTATTGTTGATAGAAAAAACATTTAATTACCAATAACTGAAAAAGTTAGGTAAAGATAATTTAGCTAATAAAATTTGTAACAAAACATAATTATTTTTAAATTTATCCTTAATTAAATGGTTAATATTTCTTCATAGTAAATTAAATTATTCTTAATATCTTCCTAATTTCTATCTCATAATTTTTTAATATCAAATTTTAGTGAGAAATATTTGAGAAAAAAAGGTAAGGAAATGACAATGAGGCCCTAAAGAAAATAATTAATGACCTTAAAACTTGATGACAACTAAGCGATATGATAAGTTACACACACGATAGAGAATGATAATATATTTATATATTTTCTTAAAATTTTATAGTCATCCCGAAAAAGTTATTTAATGATTCCGATAATTAAAAAGTTATTTATATTTTGGATTAAAAGAATTTTCAAAAAAATTATATATTTAATATTAAGTTGATTGAGCTAAATAAAAGGAATTTAACACTTTTTAAACAAAATTGTAAGTTGAAAACCATGACAATATTTCAATTGGAGTTGATAATTAATTTATACTTTAGTTTTACTTTTTTTTCTTTTTGGCGCCTCATATATTCTTAGTTAAAACATTAGCAAATAGTGTAGGTATGGATTCGTAGGCCATAACATCATCAAATAATCAATCCAACAAAAAGATAATAAAACTTATAAAAAAAGTATTTGATATAAGAAGGTGGCAAATCCATAAGAAGGTGAAAAATCCCTAAAATTAATTCGATATTAAAAAATCAAATCAACACTTGAACATAGGTACCTCTCACTTCAATGGATTCTTGGTTATTGGCTTCTTCTTCTTCTAGATGTTGCAAGGAGAATATATTACAATTTAGAACTACATAGAAAACAAGAAGTTTGCTAGTTATATATATTGATCACTATTTACCTTGTGTTAAAACAAAATTAAAACAAGTTAAAATCACGCTTTGATAAAAAAATATATCACACTTGTTAATTTTACTAAAATGGGATTTCAGCTTATTCTGACATTTTTAAAACATGAACTTAATAAAGAGATATAATTTGTAATTCACAAGTCTTTCTATCATTAATTATATTCTTAAAAAATTTATAATGACTATCAATTATCAACTACCAATTAACTATATATATATATATATATATATATATGAAATATTATAATACTTAGTTCAATAGTAAATAGGTCGGTTTAGATTTTGTAATTATATTTAAAACTTTTTACAATATAAATTAATAGGATATCAATATCTCAATGAATGTTATAATTTTTTTTTAAATATTTATATTTGACAATATGATGTTATCAATATACACAATCTAAGTTATTGGGGCATTAATGGGCATGTTTGTTTATATTTTTAAAAACAGATTTATTATTTTTAAAAATAAAAAACACAAAAAACTCGTTTGACAACTCATATTTACTTAACTATTTTCCAAAACAAAAGAATAGAATTTATTTTTTAAAATAGAAAACTAATAATAAGTTTTAAATATTTTGTAGAATTATTTTCTTGTTTTCTTGTTTTTGTTTTTTTCACATTTTTTATTTTTCATTTTGGAAAACTGTCCCACTATTAAAAAGTAACTTTTTACTACTATATATCGCTGCCACCATTTGCCCGCCAGCAATAGCCCCCATCTCTATCCTCTATCGATACTTGTCACTATCGTGCTAACTGTAACATCCCGATTTTTGGTCTAGGAGAACTGGAAGGTAGTCTGATATGGTTAGGCTGCTAAAACCGTAGTCCCAAGGTAGTAATCTGATATGGGCGGATTACTTACCTGTATTTTGTAGGGATCCGAGGGATGAGCTAAGTCCTTCAGAATTTAAAGATAAGTTAAGTCTTTAACCTACAGAATCGGGACAGTTCGCCTAAGTTCAAAATGAGGAATGTGAGGAATATCCTAAGTCTTAAGCCTAGGAATTCTGCAGATAGCTTGATATGGGCTGGCTCCTGTGTAAGATAACCTGATATGGGCGGGTTGTCGAGCCTTTCAAGTAATGATGACTCCCGAAGAGTTTAAGGGATGAGTTATTGAAAGAGAATTTCTAGAACTTAAGATAAAGGATGAGAAGATGAGCAATGAGGCCAGAAAGAGAATGCAGGGGCAAAATCGTAATTATGGGAAAGATCGGGCTGGTAGTCGATGAGTACCATATTTTGCCAGAAAATAGAGAAAATTATGCTGATCATTTCACTGAACTGTGAAATGTGCATATGAGGTCTCTATGTGTATGAAAGAATTAGAAATATGACCAGGGGTAAAATGGTCATTTTGGAAAAATGTGCGCGTGAGTGCTTTTTCAGGCCAAAACAGCCCGGTCCGGATAAAATATCTGAAAATACCGGGAGATAGAGAAAAGGATTCCGGGTTGAATGAGGAGTCACGGAATTTTGATTTGAGGTCCCGATTTTTCTGTAAAAATTCCGGAAGATGGGAATTTACAATTATAATCGGTAAAGGAAAAGCAGTCCCGATAGGGATGATCGGACTGTGGCCAGGGGGCCGTATAGTGTTTCTAAGGCCTTTAGTGACACCAGGGAAGGCCTGCCCATTAGATCAGTCAAGTGGTAAAAGGGGCCGGTGTCCGGGAAAAAGGTGCGAAATGACGAAAATGCCCCTATGTTATAGAACAGCTGAAGAATGAGTAAAGGGTATTTTGGTCATTTTCCTAAGGTTAGACAGTCCAGGGAAGTTATCTGGATAGTTGACCAGGGTCAAAGAATACTCTGGTAAGATGGGAAAAGACAATAATGCCCCTAAACCTAATAAAGTAAAGAAAGAGAGACTAAGGGCATTTTGGTAATTTGTCAAGGGGTGTTTCTTGGGAATCGTGCCATCAGAGTACTTGGGCTGGATCAGAGACCCAAGGTGATATTCCCAGGCCCAAAAACGCAGGCCCAGTGATTCAGGGGGAAAAGTGACATTAAAATAATGATTTAATGACTTTTCAGTAAAGTAAAGTTACTCGGTTGGCACGATAACCGAGGAGGTGATCAGATAAAGTCTAGGATTTATCTGGATAGCATTGGAAGGCGTGAAAGGTCCCTTCCAGATGCCACATGGCATCATCTTAGAGGCAGAAGAAGAGTTAAAGACACGTATTACGGTGCAAGACTCTGGACCGGTGAGTCAGCAGGCTGAGTCAGCTGATGAGGTGTCCCGGGTTTTAGACATGTGAGAAATGTGCTGCTGAGGTGTCCGCTGAGGTGTCCTGGATGATGTCATGCATGATGCAGTAAAAAGGAATAAAAGAAAATAGGAAATTCCGGAAAAACCAGGACCACAGGATCAGATGGCTTCAAAATTACAGAAATGCCATTGGCCAAAACTATAAATACCCCCATTCATTCATTTGCATCACGGTTTTGGCAAGAAAGGAGAGAGAAGGAGGTGCTAGAGAGAGAAAGTGAGAGGAAGAAAAAAAGAAAGAAAGTTCTGGAGGAGCTGGAAGCAGAATAGAGATAGTAGAGCTCTGCTAAGCCTTTGAGGTAGTAACTAATCTTAGCTTTTATGTAATGGCTTTGTGATTTGTTGTGCTATTGTTTGGTGGGATTGTTGTCTTATATGTTATGCTTGAAGCTCTATTACAATGCTATGATCATATGTTATTGAATATGGAAGCACGCAGCATACTTATCGGTACACAATCACAAGCAAGCACTGTCACTCTGCATTGCATATATTGTTATGATTATTACTACTGAGATTCCCCCGAATCTCATTCCCATATATAACATTACAGGGGAGGTTCTGTCAAAATAAAATCTGAAAATTTTAAGAGACGCCGTTAGGCTGCCAAAATTCTGGCAACGAAGAAGGAACAAAGAGAGGAACTGATACGTACTGTGTATGTAGGTGCTGTCTAAGGAGGCTGGAAGTGAGTGGACCTAGCCGGTTCATCCAGTCTTTCCTGGGTACTTACGTAGAATGGTAGTTCCTACAGGAATTACCGAATCGGTACAAGATCAGTTACTTTCTACAGAAGGAATGTAGCAGTTATGCTGCCGGATTTTAGACAGGAGAAGATGTAATAGAAATATGATAATTTTATGTATGCCTTGTTGTATGATATTTTATTATTTAATAATAAATATTGTTTGGCATGTTCAATTTGTGAATGATGAATTAAAAGAGAAATTCGCAGGTCCTGAGGTAGCAGTGGTTTGACCTCAGTTTGACCTAGTAAACGAAGGAGTTTGGCTATAAAATTTGGCAGGCCAGTCGTACACATCTGGGGCATTATATGGATAGGTAATAAGCCTCATTTGGATGTGTAGAATGAGATAAATTAATTTTCAAATTAAAGGTCCAGAGTAAGGAACTTAAGAGTAAAATTTTGAATTTCTGGGCTTAAGTTAAGATATAATCAAGCTAATATTGCTTCCGCAAGTGTACTCTGAGGTGTATAAGGAAAGATGTTTCACTAACGAATGCTACAATTTTCGATAACCTCCATGGATGATCGTCGCTGTTTGCGGCCACCAACAACAACATTCGCCAACGTCTGCTGCCACCACCCTCGACATCCTTCTTCGATGATGACCGCTGACAGTCGCCGCCACCACCCACAATGGTGGCCCTCAGTTATAACACCCAACGACCGCCGTGACCATCATGACGTCCGCCTTCGACGATGGCCGTTGACAATCGTCACCACTACTAGTGACCTCTGTTGTCGGTGAATGCCGTTGTCGCTAACAATTGATACCGATTATTATTTAAGTTTATAGTGAGAACAATTACTTTTCGCTTGTATATATTGTCTCTCAATCATTTGACTCTTCATCTGTCGTCATTATATTATCCACTCAAGCTCTCACATTTTTTAAATTCTCAATGTTAGTTTTAAAAACAATTGTTCCAAACAAGTTTTATCTTGTTTTGCTTTCAAATAAAATTTTTTAAAATAATTATCTAAATAGATTTTTTTATTATTTTGTTTTCAAAACTTATTTTTTAAAAAGTTTTGAGAACAAAAAACATATAATAGAAACAAAAAGGCCCAATATCTCAATAATTCCTCTTTTACAGTTTTAAAAGTATCTAACGCATTTGATAATTTGCACGGGGAAATAATTTTTTGGGTGGAGGAGAAATTGAGATATTATGAAAATAAGAGGGCGAAAAATATTGTTTCATGCATCGCATGGAGGTAGATTCTAATTTTAGTTAAAAAAAAAGGGTTTAAGTTAATCTGATTCAATATTTTTAATTTATTTGTTTGTAAGCCACAATTAATAATTTAAATTTGTAATCTCACTTTAATCTTTAAAAGATTTTGAGCCCCATAATAATAATTAGTTAATAATTCTATTAATTAATTTTATGATATTTTAAATTTCTAACTATAATGATTATTTATAATAATCATAAATCACTTTGATCTTTAAAATATTTTGAACCCCGTGATAATAATTAATTAATAATCTTATTAATTAATTTTATGATATCTCAAATTTTTAATCATAATAATCATAAATAATTAATTAATTATAATATATTTTTTCTCGCTATGCAAAGCTAGAGGGAGAAATCTCTAGTTTCCATATAAAAAATAGAGGGGAAAATTATAATTAGGATGAAATATGAAAATTCATATACTTTATGTGAAAAAAAAACTTCATATAGATTCATATTCTTTTTATATTATTAGCCCCCTTAACATCCTGTGAGAGAAGACAAATAAATTTCTTGTGTAAGTATAGCCAGGTAGTACGGCTCTAATACCATAAAGAGATACGGAAACCTAAATGAATATAAAATATTTCTCCTTATTTTAATATAAAATATAATTAGAATGTTAATCTTAATCCTAAATATAAGACATATTTTTTATATTTATCAACTATTTTCTCAAATTACCCATATTCATACTCCCTCAACAATAATAAAATAAGATATGGAGTTAAGGAAGATGATTAGAATATTTTAAAAATAGTCATATAAACTAACTTAACTAATATCTTTAATATAATTAAATTACTTAAATAGACTATATATTAAGAATAAGAGATGCAACGTATAAACCCATTGCATTAATTGATAAAAAGTATTTAAAGATCAATATAGGCATGAATGAACAAGTGAAGTGTCATATGCTATACACTGGTGAAAGAGGAAAAAAGTGGGGGAATGATTATAAGATTATAAAAATGGGTTTAATTGCTAAAAAGTTTTAATGATAAATGAGGAGCATAAATTTATTATTTTCTATATTAAAACTTATCGTTACATATTCCTAAATTGTTATTGAACTATTCCTTTCTTTAGGATCCAATAATTATTCTCTCAAAAAAACCGTATTCATAGGTGTAACACTTTACTTTTTTTATATTTTAGGGACTATTTGATAGTATTTAAAATCACTTATAACTCCATTGAAGTTTATTCTCAAAATCTGAAAAATTTCAAATTACAGGTACTGTTCATATGGTATTTCTAAATTAAGTGACGAATTTTGAAAACTCATAATTAATTTAAAAAAAATCAAAATAAAGTGGTTCAAAAGAATATACGAGGCTAACATATTGTACTTTAAGAGGAAAATAAGTCTCAGACCAATGATCAGCCAATAAGTACAATTTAATCGTCAAAGATTACTGTTTATTTGATCAAAAATTCTGGAAAATAATTTCTAGTCTCTAACTTTGAAAACTTTATTCTCTTTGTATTGACATCGGAATAAGGTATTCTTAGTGCCAAAATGAAACTTAATATGTTAATTAAATATCAATAAAATTTCATATATTTATTCCAACGTTTACTTTTTTAATTATATCTTATATGCCACTGCCTCCTCACGAGTTATTGTTCACAATGACTAATTTCATCTACTATCTTTATATACATATACACATACATCATGTAACTAATTCCTATCTCTTCTTCATTCCTCCTCATGTGAAATCCCTGCTGTGGTGGTGACATAGAGGGGGTGAGATTTCAGGAAAAATCTCTGTAACAAACTGAAACCAAACCATGTATGTAACTCAGTACTTGATGTTAATATATGTGTACTTAATGATCATGCTTACATATTGATATCTCTACATGCTTCCATGTTCCTTAAATTATAACATATAGCCATAGTATAAAAAGAAACAGAGTATAACTCACCATACATGTTTCACATAATTAAAGTAAGCATCAAACACATAACTATTCAAGCAAGTAAAGCATACAAGTTATGTGAGTTCATTACTTTTGAATAACTTTCTTTCCTTATCCTTTCTCTTTACCCCTTGTTTATCTTTACTCTTTTCCTTCCATCATGGTCCTTGGTTTTTGGTCTTCTTTACCACATTAATCAAGGCCTAACATAGCATAATAGCATATATATTACAATCCATTTCTAAGACAACATAATCTACTCACTAATCCTTTACCCATTAAGTCTCTATCTTTCTCTAATTTTTATTAATTGGTTTGTCCTTTGAATTAATTGATGTCTTGACTTTACCTTACACAAATTTTCCTTCTAAATTCATTTATGAGCTTAGAATTATGAAATTCCAGCTCCTTCATCCACTTTTGGATAGAACCGAAATATATCCTCTTTATTTCCAAAAATTCTTATTTTGATTTTAATACTTCTAATACGTATTTCTCTACTTGATCCCACACAATTTTTTATTTTAAAACCATTGGAAGCATCCAAAATTATGAAATTCTCATAACTGTTCATGCATATGAACAGTAATATAAAGGGTTTCAAAACTTCCCTTTTCTAATTTCAATACTTCCAAAGTTCCAATCATTTCCAATCCTACACAAAATCATCATTTAAATTCAATGGAAGCTTTAGATCATTGAAATCAATCTCCTCCTATCGAGAACAGCACTGGCCGAATGGCAAGAAAGGCAAAGTCAAGAATCACAATTTAATTCCATAACCAAACATCCAAACTAACTTGTTTAAGTGCTAATTACATAGTTCTAACTTCAATTTCCTCTTCCCCCTAAATTTTTAGATTTTGGACAGCGAGCATACCATGGGCAAATCTCATTTCTCTTCCCTTAAAACCCCAGGTTCAAGCTTCTAAATTAAAAAAAAAAAAGCTAGGATCAATAACTTACCTTGATCCCTTGCAAGCTTGATCACTTAAGCTCCATGTTCTTGCTTTTCCTTTAAGTTTAAGTAGAAATTTTGGCATAGTTTCTCCATGGTTTTTGGGAGCACGAAATTGAAGAAAATGGAGGGGGTATTTATAATGAAATTTCAAGGGCTTAGGGACAAAAATATCCCTCCTTCAACTAATTATTACAAATTCTTAATCTTGCATCTTATTGGTTGATTAATTCCTTAATCACCGTTAACTTAATTCTTATATTATTTTAATATAATTCCACATGTACCAAAACTCTTCCTTTCTTGTTTGGTTTTCAAGTGTCATTTTTGCACATGGTGTAGGTCCCACCAAGGACACCTCGTATGTCACTTTGCATTATCTCTTGATTTTTCTTGATTTCTTTCTTTAAAAATTCATAAAACATCCTCTAAAAAATTCATTTGGCCCCATGATACATTCTTTGACATCTTGGGCTCTTACTTGACGTCACTTTGGGCTGGTTTAGGCCCAAACCATTAATTTGGCTCACATCCCAAGATATTTTTCTTGCTGGGTACCTTAAACCATCTTGAATTCTGAGATAAATTCTATAAAATTATTTTAATGATTCTAACATTTTTAAAAATTTATTCTAATATAAAATAAATTTCTTACAAAGTTCCATAAGTTTCTAAGGGCCTATTTGGAAAACCATATAACCTAGGTTTTAATAAGGCTCCTGGCCTAAACCTTAGTTTGAAAAAATTTTAAAACAAATAGCCATATTTATCCATAAGTGCTTCTAGACTAAACTATAATTTAAAACTATGGTTTCAAATAAGTTAGTAAGAGTAACTTTTAGAACAGTAAAAAAAACTTCTGGAGATGAAAATACCAATTTACCCTTACCTTTTCCCCCTCTACTGCTTGATGAACTGCTCTGTCCCATCCCTCGTTCATTAATCTTCCTCCTGACTTCTTCTTTCTCCTGCTCTTCTCTTCCCTTTCAGTTTGCTCTTGTTCTTCCAGCTTCATTTCTCCTGCTCTTCTCTTTTCCTTCAGTTTGCTCTTCTTTACGTCAGAATAGCCTCTCACCGGCGACGGTTCTCTGCTCCTCTCTTGCGTCGTGGATGACTCTTCCTCACTGTAAGACCAACTGTGCTCCTCTCTCGCTTAGTTGACAGATCTTCCTTCCCTTCCTTGCGTCATCGTCGACGTCACCTCTTATTCACCGCAGATTTTAGCGCTCGCCACCTGTTCACCTGCAGATCTTAGCGCTCGTCACCTATCTCGTGTCGCCATAACCGCTTGTTCACCTATAGCTCTCAGTCGTCGTCGCCTGTCTCGCATCGTGGGTGAGTTCCCATTGATGAAATTTCTCAGACATTACAGCTTCTTTCACCTGGCTTTTTTGGTTTCTTACCACTTTACTAGGATACTGCGTAAATTAATTCCTTCTGCTATTTGGTTCGTGTAAATTAATTCCTTTTATTTCTTTCCCGTTGGAGTAGTTTGTTCCGTGTTTATGCTATTAGTGTTTGTTAATTCCTTCTGCTATAATTCTGTCAGTGTGTGGCTATACAGTATGCTGTTGAACATGATAGTATGCCTTCAACTAAAATTTTTTTATGGTTGTTTTCATTAATGGCCTAATTCTGTACCGAGTACTGAGTAAATCTGTACAATATTTTTTATGGTTGTCTTCGTCAATTTGTCACTACTGTAGGAAAAATATTTTTGTACGAAAAATAATTCTATACTGGAGGCAACATATACATTTTGTGGTGATTTATTTCAAATTATTATTTTACAAAGTAAAAATGAGAAATTTGAGACATACATAAAAAAACAAATTTTAAACCAATGACAAAATATTGTCCTATTTGTAATGTTTTGTTAGTAATAATATATGATTCTCATATTTGCTCTGAAGTGGGAGTTCTCGTATTACCTACTTGGTTTTTTTCAATTAAAAAATGTATTCATCTTAAAAATATTGTGGGGAAGCTTATTGTCGACCTAATCTGCTTCTCAAAAAAAAAAACATTGTAGATGGCCCAAAAATGCAAAAAGCCCAGAACAATTTTTTTAAAAAAAACATTATTCAACGGCCTAAACTGAGACAGTCCATAAAGGTTTTTCAGAAAAAAAAAATATTTATAACAGGCCCAAAACGCGTCATTGCCCATTTTGAAATTTTCAAAAAAAAAATTGTAAACAAATGGCCCATGCTGATAAATGAAAATTTAAGTTTCGGCCATCTTCCCTGCTGAGTCGGGTTAGGTTAACCAGACTCAGCGACCCGATTTGCAAGCAACAAGCAGCTGCGAGACACTCTCCAGGCAGTCGACACCGACGAGCTTCTTGGCGTCTTTCCTGCGATTCTGGGGTCTGTCTCCCGTGGTTTCAATGACACCATGTCCAGAAAACAGCGGCGAGCTCTCCTGTCACCTTGAATTCATCGAAGAGAAGCAGAATGGGTTCGAAAAATGATCTGAAGCCCGTGGGAGACGCAACAATTGTCCTTCTCCCCAATGACTTTAGGCAACTTTTCCTAGTAAATTTCTTTCTCTCGTGCCATTACAAGAGAACAAGTAGGTTACAATAAAAAAAATCAACAATCTGAGGTCCTTTATCCCATATTCTATTTCATATTGTTACTCATGAGGGTTATAGACTAACAAGTAAGGCAAGGGTGATTTCAAACAAGACTCTGATGCCACATGTTAAAATACAAACATCTCATACATGATATAATCAATCCATAGTATAACATATATAAGTACAAAATCTATATGAGATGCAA
Source organism: Leucaena leucocephala (assembly GCA_037074615.1). Taxonomy (NCBI): domain Eukaryota; kingdom Viridiplantae; phylum Streptophyta; class Magnoliopsida; order Fabales; family Fabaceae; genus Leucaena; species Leucaena leucocephala. The sequence goes on along the minus strand of CM073555.1, from coordinate 15,843,550 downwards.
CGGAAGACTTATAAATATCTCTCGCTATTAGCTTGACTGTTCTGAGAAGAATTGGAACTTAATATAGAAATCTGTCAATCAGAGAATACTATTAAATAAAAAGAACAAGTTTTTCTTACTGGTGATTAGGCATAGTGATGGCAACTTGTATACTTTCATCACCAGTGAAAAACCTTCAGAAGTGAGTAGAAAAAAGGTATTGCTTTGGGACTCAGAAAAATATCGTACGATAAAGCTATCAATTGTTAATTTTCACTATCAAAAAATTAACCATAATAAACTGAGTCAATAACCCACCTTAGACTGGGTCCAAATGACTACGAGTCACACTAAAAAATATTTATTAATTATCCTAATTAATATCTAAATAAGTCATAATATTATAATAAATATATCACATTATTTGTTTCCAATAAATTTTGTTGTACAATTATTTTATCTCTTTTTGTCTTTATCATTGTAAGTTTATAATCAGATTTTTGGTTCCATTCATTCGTATTTATGGTGAATGTGCGTAATTTTCGTATTTGGCTACTATTTAAGTGTATTTTCTTTGTGAGTGGCACGGAATTAGTTTGGGTTGCTAATTAAAAGTAATGATCACCCAAAACCCATTAGATCTCTGGATTGTTTATATCTAATTTTTTTAATCTTTATTTTTTTAAAAAAATATTTTAATTGGTATAAAATCTAAAATAAAGATAATCTTTTAACTATTATTTTTTAAAAAAATAATTTTTTATTTAAGAAACTCTTTTTTAAAAAATTAAATATAGATGGTCTAAACCTAAGGAGTTTTGCGATAGGCAACCAAACCAGTTTTTTTTTTTTTTTCAAATTAGTAACACCTAAAAGGAGTAGTATTGTCTTATGAAAAAAAAAACAAGGAGTAATATCGTTCTAATATATTGGTACTCCACTCGTTTGTAATATAAAAGCTATTTATAAGAAAGTAAAATAAATTATTTAAGTATAATATGCATGAGTATGACCTAATTAATCTCCATAAAATACTTATATGCAATATTAAATTATACTCCTATATTTGTTTATAAGTTAGATAAATTAATTTATAAAATAATAATAATAAATATAAAAGATAAATTAGATTAAGATCTTACAGTTAAAACTGACTCACCCCTTAACTAGGTCTTACATTTAGGACAGCAGGGGGAGTACTAATTAACATTTGTGTCAAAAAAATCCATGGTTTAATTGGAAAAAATCTACTAATTGAAAAAATATCTTACAGTAATATGACATTAATTAAATTAAATTAAACTAAAAACATAAAACTCTCTTTGTCTGGATTAACTATATATTTGGATGTGCATAGACTTCACTTTTAAGGCCTTTAGTCTCTCATAGAACACACGAGTTACATCACAGTAGTCAATTATTTGTTAGCATACTGATGATAAGGCGTTGTGGTAAGGCTTTCTAGGATTGCTTTAATAATTTTTTTTTGTATTTTGTTCCCAAAAAAAATATTCTGATATCTTAAAACTCTGCCTCATTTAAAAAATGTTAAAGTTCATAACGTGAGTTTATTAGCTTATCAATGTTGAACAAGATTCAATATTATATTATTTCTCTATAAAAATTAGTTAATATTAATTATTTATTTCAATCTATATATATATATATATATCAATTAATTAGTTTTACATAGTTCAGTGAGTTGCTCTATCCTTATATATTCAACACACGTGCATAAAAACTTATCTCTTAATTTTTATTTTATAATGATTGTTGTGTTTCAACTTCACAAAGCAGCCAGAGAAATAAGTAATTAATCTAAATTAACATTTATTGCTTTCTTAATCTATTGCAAGAGATATTAATCTAAGACATGTTCAGATTCACAAGTTCTTCTTTCTTGTTACCACAATTTTATGTTTACTTACATTCTAAATGTACATTATCCTCAACCTGATCAGCCTCTATTTTATATATAAATTTAGATGCAATCAACTCTCCAAACAAAATTTCACTTTGGAGACTTCTGGTTCATGACAACTAAATTGAATTGAAATGGTATAAAATAAGATATTTGATTATTGATAGACCAGACAAAACGAACCCATTGATCTTGACGATGAGGATGGTAAGAAAACCAATAAAATCAAGGGGAAATTACAATAAGATTCTAAAAAATATATTTAATTACTCAAAAGTCTAATAACAACTAAGAAGTATGTAATGATAAATTTTAGTATAGAAAATCACAATATATTTATACTACTCACTTGTTACTAAATTTTTTTATGATTATATTTTTTTATTTAAAACTTCATAATAATTTTCCCTAAAATCAATGCCTTCACATATATATATGAAGTCCAACTTTAAGAAGATACAAGGTAGCAATTTACTTTAAGGTCAAAACTATATAAAAAAGTCACCATTCAGAAGATGGGGTGGGAAAAAGTATAAATGATCCAGACATTTAAATTGGAAACCCTATACTAAAAAAACATAATAATATAATTATATCCATTCATTTAACAAAATATTTAATTGGACTCTAAGAGAGGAGTGTTCTTATCCCCTTGAAATCCCCTTTACACACTAAGCACCTGATTGAGATTTTATGGAGTTACTAGATTTCAATAGCAGCAACCCTCTAAATAATCTTCTAAATGATGATCTGACTAATTCCCTCCTGGAGGATGTTGTTCATGTCAACAACATCAAGCAATGTTGAATAACATTGAAGAGCATGGATTAAATTGGGAGGAATATGATATCAACTTGATCGTTAGATTGTGATTATTTATTATCTGTTTATTTTTATTTAAATTATTTATATTCACTATTATATTTATTTTATACAAATTCTACAATTGATATATTATGACGTTTTCTAACTATTTCTTTATTCTCTTGGTTGAATATGTCAGTCCTTCCACTCATCATGATAAGATAAAACATATTGTGAATTTCATTTTTTTATTGTGTCTAAAAACAAGAACAAGTGTTTGGATTCTTGCCTTATATATGTTTCCAAATTCTTAGCATTAGAAGTTTGTTTGTATGCTTGTTCAAGTGTTTAGATTATTTGTGATACAAATGTTCCCATGTTTTTACTCAAAGTGTTTGAACTCTTAGCTCTACAAGTTTCTTCATTGGTCCTCCACTTCATCCGTGTCGGTTTTTTCTTTCAAACCCTCTTTATTACTCCTTTACACATTTGGTAGGATGAAATTTTTTTTGATAGAAGTAGAGTGGAAGTAGAAGTAGAATTAGGTTGTAAATAGATTTTAAAATTTTGTTTGATAGGATAGAAATGAATATAGAATTAATGTATATTTTTTTATAACTTGAGAAATGTTAAAGTTTTTCAGGAATTTTATAACAGTCCAAAAAATTTTACTTCCACTCCCATCATCTTAATTCCCAACTTTTTTTATAAAACTAAAAATGACCCAAAATGTTAAAAGTAGAAATGGCTTCCATCATACCAAATGAGAAAAGTTAAAGATTTCAGTTCCACTTTCTCACTCTCACTTCCCTCCAACCAAACATGACGTTAGTCCTTAATATAATATCTAATTAGTGAATTGATATTGGTCCTAAATATGAGACTTATTTATTATATTTATCAACTTTTTCGTACAATACACTTTTGATACCCCTCAACAATAATTAAGTAAGAGAAATGGGAGTTAAGGAAGATGATTATTATATTTTAAAAAAATAATTCATATTAACTAACTTAATTAATATTTTTAATCTAATTAAATTAATTAAATATGTCATATATTAAAGATAAAATGAGTATTTTAAAAGATTTTCAAGTTTTCTATATCTCTCTATAATTCCCTTCTTTTTGCCTTGCCATTTTTATCAAGGAATGAACAAAGAATTATGAATAAAAGCTATTAACTAAGATATTAGAGTTAAAAAAAAAGATAACCATATCTGTTATGTAGATATATCATAGTCTTTTTTTATAAGATTTAATAATAAAGATTTTAACCTGCTTCTTTTTTTTAGCAAAATTTTATCCTACAATTTGCAGTGGCGAGTCGTGTTCAACAATGAATAGTTGCTTCTTTTACTCCAAACTCCAAAGTATTTGATTGTTTGAATTAGTACCATGATTCAAAAAACCAAACCTAAACGGCTTGGAACCAGAACCCGTTGAACCAGTCTCTTTTTAGGCTGGTTCAGTATTTAAGCCATGATCCAGAACAATGCTGTGTAACCCTGTCAAAACCGACGTAACTCAATGGGTCATGTAGGTTATTATTTTTTGGTTCAAAGGGTGGAAAACGTAGCCATTTTGCTCTTCTTCTTTTTTTTAACGAAATTACAGAAAAACAGATGATTTTAGTGTTCTAGACTCATCTTTTCAACTATTTTTTTAAAATAAAAAACATGAATGAATAAAAAAATCACAGTAAAATCTATTCGAAAAAATCACGGTAAAATCTATTCGAATCCTAATTTATATAATATATTGATATTCTTGTATTTTGTTAATGTTTTTTATTTAAATATTAATTTATTTATAATCACATATGTATATTTTTAATTAAATCATATTATTTTAATATGATGACTCTAAGTCAATGACCCAACCTGACCTACTGGCACTTAAATTTTTATCTCGATCAATTTATTGTCTAGTCTAATTTTTTGAACCTTGATTATTATACCAAGTAGATAGAATGGTTGAAACCAGCAAAATAACCAACTATTTGCTTTATGTAATATATTGCTTAAAATTATTGGTACTCGGTAATTATATTATTGAAGCGATAACGGGATTTAGTGGATTAATTGCAATCTCCTTATCAATTCCAAAATATAAACACATATCCCAATCAATCATTGTTTTTCATCCCCTGATCCCTCCTTCTTTTTAGTCCTAACTCCTATGGCAAGTGCTTTATTTCCTTGTTTTCTCTCTATAACTGAAGGGAATAACGTTCAATAACAAAATGGTACTCTTTATGGTTCGAATACGCTCCAAATAATTATATGTCTCATCCTTTTACCAGTTAAACCCATGGATGATAATCCCCATATGTTATACTTTTTTTTGGGTTACCCACCCGGTTCACTGAAGCTTTGCCCCGACTACATCCGGATCCGACTCGCGTCGCGCACCTGGCTATGGTGGGTGAGTCTTCCAACGGGGATTTTTTGCGTACGCTAAGGCTCGAACTCGAAACATCGTTTAAACGATACCGAGTCGTTTACCACTCGGACTAACCCCCGTTGGTCCCATATGTTATACTGATTTGTAGAATATGCCCTGCTTATTTAAATTACTTAGGTTTGGGCCTGACCTAATCCACTAAGGGTGGTTTGGATAAAGCCCAACAATAACCCATCTCATTGTTGCATAGAACTGTTCGTCACATTGCTCAGGTTAAATTTTTATGCTACGTACTGAAACTTTCATTTACCAAACTATATGCATAGAAAAGATTTTATTAAAAATGATAAAATTAACTTTGATAATTTTTACGTATTAATGATTTTTGTTTACGATCCTCTCTTCATTATTTTTTTTATCCTTCTAAAATATAAAAACTGACCTGGCACATTAGGTAAGGAATAATGATTTTTGTTTCTAAGAAACTAAATTAAAAGAAATTTAAGATCACATCTACAAGAAAATCTAAAACAAATTTTAGAATATTATATTTATAGTCACCGAGAGATATAGCTGTCAGAGAGAAAACCAAGTTTCTAATCCCTACAAGGCTTCTAGCACAAAATTAACCGGTTAATTAATTTCATAACTGGTCAGTTAATTTCAATTCAATGACTTTTTTCTAGTTCAAGTTCATTCTCGATTCTAGATGCTTATATAATGACAAAATATCAATTGGTTAATTCCCAAAAACTTCCAAACATCAATTTCGGTGTTTAATAACTTAATTATTAATCTGGTTAAAGCTAAGTGAGAGAAAAAACTGTCAATGAGCATTCTTGGTGTTTTACTAATATATTAATTAATTAATATCAATAAAACACTTCCAATGGCATTTTCCTAATTTGATAATCGAGTGGTACTTAAAATTAATCAATTAAAATTACAACAACTTCCAAAAGCTATAATTCTCTCAATCTAACTTTAAATTTATCACATGCCATATCATTATTGAAGTTTAGTTTTTAATAAAACAAGTGTGACATCAAAATTCAACATATTTTATGAAATATAATCAAAATAGTGACTAAAAGTTACTCCTCTTCTCTTCTCTCGTTCTAAAGGTAAGAGTTAATATAATGATTTGCTTTGGTTCGTATTGGTAAAATATGTATTCATTTTATCTCCTAAGTCTTTTTTTTTAATTTTATTTTTGATTACACAAATTGACAAAATTTTCTATCAAAGAAATAATTTTCTATGCAAATGATTATAATTATTATTTTAGAGAAATCAACACATAGGAGCAGAATTAAGGGAGGGGCAAGGGGCAGCCTCCCCTCCTATTGACTAGAATTTTCTTGTATCCCATTGTCTACTCAAACTATTATATTTATAATATTATACACATTCAGATGCTAAATTTAAGAGCTAGATAGGAGTCTACTTTAGTCTTAAATATAGGGCCCAATCTATTTTGTCTTACAAAATTATAATTTTTCTCCAAAATACCCTTACATGATTGTATATATTAAGAGAGTAGTTTATTTGTTCATTTGATATAAAAATTATTAAAAATCCGCCCCTCTGATCCCAAATTTCTGATTCCACTATTGTCAACACACATTATAATTTTATAGATATTAACCAAATACATAATTCACTAATAATTTTAAATAGTTATAACTTTACTCCATTGTAAATAATTAAACCATCTTTGATATCATCATCAAAACTTATAACGTACCCTTAATTAGGTATCATATATAGTTTATTATAAATAATAAACCACAACTATAAGTGGCATGTGGAAGAAGCAAGTGTGAGATTTTAAAATGCAAACAATTAAATGAAATACATTTTTGGATAATTAAATTAATCAGATGCAATGACAAGGGTTGTTACAGAACAAATTAAATTATCCCGTGATCACTATAAACTATATATATATATAAAAGCTATCTCTTAAGGAGCCACCGTTTAGTCCGTTTTTTCTAATCCAATTATCTTCACCTTCCCATGTGATTTATTTCAACCCATTTTCTTTTTATACGCTTCCTTATATATTATTTATAACAATGCCCACACATTTTTATTTAAAATAAATAAAATATTCAATCAAATTATAATAAATGTAGCCTTAACAATTGGTCTATGTAACATGAGGCAAGTAGATATTTATATTATGCCCAACCCAACACAAAAAGATGTTTGAACTTTGAATTAAATATCAAATAAATCAATGTATTATTTTTTAAAAACTTATATTTGAATTCTATAATTCAAATTTATCTAATTAAACGGAACCAAACAAATTAAGCCCCACACACCAGACTATTTCTATTGCTAACGTGACTCGATTGAATGGCAAAGAACTCAACATTTCTTAAATATTGGGTTTGAAAATTAAAAAAAAAAGTTAAAAAGAGCTTTTTTTTCAATATAGAACTTGATTTCGTTTGAATTTAAATTTTTCAATAATAATAAATACCAAATTATTTGAAAAAAAAAACTATCATCTCTACTTTCTTATTCAAGTTTAATTAAATTACATATGATTATATATGATTACGCTGAATCACATTCCAAGCAAAGCATGATTCTGGGTTTGAGACATTAAATTAATGGTTTGTAAACCATGTATGATTATTTATTTATAATAGAATCGTAAGAGAAAATAATAATCACATTTCGGTAAAGATAAGCACCGAAAGTTATTTAATTTTTTTTCTTAATGCTGCTCTCATTCGTACCTATATCCTAATGATGATTGGAATTAGAGGCAATATACCTCGAAGTTTACGATTTAATTTATTTTTCAAATTTGACAAAAATGAAATGAACAATTTAGGTCACGATTAACTTATCAATATATATAATTCTTTTTATATATTATTTTATGTGGTTAGATTTTGTGGTTGAAGATGCGTGCAGCTTGTTGTTTTAACCTTTTCTTGTCAACTAAAGATAAAGGAGGTTTTAATTAATTAATTAATGCATATATGCTATTAATTAATGTACATATGTTATGTCATAGACCAACAAAATAATTTTTTAAATTTATAAAATAATAATTTTTTTACAGTATAGGTGGCTGAGGGTAAGCTTTTGCGCATGGTTGCTTGAGGTGTGAGGTGTCTTCAGATCAGAGGAAACATCATAGCAAAAATTCCATAAAAAGACCCAAACCTTAAGATATTTAGTTTAAGCGATTGTGGGATTAAAACTATTTTTAAACATCAAAATTATTCTATGGTAAGTTTTTAATAGGGTTACCTTTGAATTTTATAAAATTTATCATAAAAATATTTTAAAATTATGAAGTAGAATTAATACATTGACATCCTTTCAATTTTGTTAAAATTATAAAAATAGTTGCTATATATTCAAAACTTATATCTTAGTTGAATTTTTAACTCGTTTAAAAATATTTTGATAAATATTTTAGAATATAAGAAAAACTATTTTTACAAAAACAACAATAATAGAGGTTAAGTGGTAAGGGGATTCAATAATTTTTTAAGCAAGGCTTCGAGTTTTTATATCTAAGTACTCTACTTAAGTTTGGATAAATCAATAGTATTGAATTTCATATAGTTTATTATTAGAAAAGAAAAATATATGTGAGATGTTTCTCAAGTCATTTTAATCTTTAAGATTCTTCAACATCACTTTGTTTTTCTGAAAAAAAGAAGTTGAGTCCTTGATGAGATTTTATGGGGATCATATTGTAAACAAACACAAACTCTAGCCAACAAAAGAAAGAAAGGTTTATTATAGAGAGAGAGAGAGAGAGAGAAAGTTATGAATAGAAAACTCCAAAGAAGGGAGGGGAGGCAAGCAAAGCTTTAAATAAATTTGAAGTTAGACAACTTTACACTTATATATATATAGAGAGAGAGAGAGAGAGAGAGAGAGAGTTTGTGAACTTGCTAGGCATCACATGGTAGAGCAGCAATATATTACTAAGCCTTGTCTCTCACATGTCCATAACATACTTTTCTAAACAATTCACATCTACTTTTTTTTTTAATCGTCTTCACATCTAATTCTATTTTCTACTTTCTCAACACAAAATTACATTAACTATCACTAAATTTTAGATTATTTGGAAACATCTCTTAAACTTTTGAAATGTTGACAATTATATTCCTAAAGTTTCACATTTCAATTAATAGATAAGTTTCTTTTATCCGCTATTTCTTTATTTATATATACAGGCATGAACTTATTTATGACTTTGAATATCTTTATAATTAATTAATATTATCTATACAAACATTTTATGGAGACTTTTCCACATTAATTAGGAGATATCTGGCGAATAAGATAATATTGGTAAGAGTAAAATAGACTGAAATATTATAAATTTGTTATGTTGTAAAATTTCAGGGATGCCCTTGTTAGTTTTAAAAGTTTAAGGGGGTCATTAGCAAGTAATTCAAAAGTAAAGGGACTTCTTGCTATTTTCGCTTTCTTCTTTAAGGTTCCAATCATGCCACTCAATCAGCCTTAATTTCCCCACACACTCAAACATCCCCATGTTCCTGCTCAATTATTAGAGGGATTTTAAACATGTTTGTTTATTAATTCATTTTATAAATTGACGTACGGTTTGATTTTAAAAGTATGTCAATTTAGTAATTTAGTCTTTAAAATTAGTGAATGCATAAATTACCTGTAAATAGTTCTTTAATTTACTCATTAGACCATCACACCGTCAAATCAAATTAGTTGACAAACTAGCCAATGTTTGAAAGGTTAATTTGTTTATTTTTAAGGATAAAATTACATACCTAATATTTTTTAGACATTACATACAAATGATAAAGTTGTTATCAAATTAGTTTTTACTTTATAAGAATATTATGGGAAAATTGAATGTTATGATTCAAATTTTAAACAAATTAAAAAATCGTAAAAAAATTTAAAACTAAATTTTATAAAATTTAGTTTTAATTTTGATAATTATTCAAACACCATCTGAATATATATTATAAAACAATTATAATCTATCTGTCACCATTTATTTATCTTCCGTTTATTCTTTTTTTATTGATATAACAACAATATAAAACCAAATCGTGAATCAATATGCATTCCCAAAAAAATACTTAAATATTCTAAGAGTCTCAACTCATCGACTCTATTAAATCAAAATACAATAATTTAACTGATTATTTATCTAAAAAAAATTAATGATTTATTTTATTTTTAAGAAAAATATATATTTTCATGATCGGCCAACTAAGATTAAAATGTATTGAATTATTATATTTTGATTGGATATAATTCAGATGACTTAGAACTCCTAGAGTAGGTAAGTATTTTTTTTTTTAATATTATATAAGGGTTTGAATAATTAATTCTTTTTGTACAAAGAATAATTAATATTTACCCCTACCCACCCCATTATTATTATTTGAGCTAGCCCCAAGTAGCTTGTTAAAGCAATATTTTTTAAGTGAATGGCATGAACATTATATAATTCTTCAAGTTATTGGTTTTTAAAAAAAACAAAGAAATCATTTTATACACAAAAGTACTTTTAAAACATTAAGTCTTTATATATAACTAGAAATTCTTTTTTATCGTGTGTAAAACAAAATTTGATCCAAGCAATATACTGAAAATCATATTGATCAAGGTGGTGTGGTTCAACAATTAGCTGTTCAATCATGGTTGAACCATGATCAACATAGATAGGAGTTATTTCATAAATCATTTGCTGTTAATTGTTTGAAAGAAAGAAAGGTAAGAGAGTGAGAAAAGTGATGGACATGGACAGTAGCTGAGATTTGGAAGGTTGCAAAAATTAGACAAAAACCCTACAGAGAGAGATAACAAAAATGGCAAAGTGAGAGCAACTTTGAGTTTGATAATGAGAACACGTCAAAATAAGGCTGTAAGCTTATATATATACACACAAATACAAATGAATCATGCTTGTGGGAAAAAAGGCACTTAGCCACATCTGACCAAAGGTAAAGTCCCTCAAACTATGTCTCACTCTTTAGGATTCCTTTTTGTTTTCTTCTCCTACACCATTCCATGTCTTTTTCTTTTTTACTTATTATAATGTTTTTTACGTGCATGCTTCTTTCAAGTAAAAGTTACTTAACCCAATCTTATTGGGAAACACCAACCACATACATCTCCTTCAATAATATTTCTCCTTCCATCTTAAATGTGTGAAATGATAACTACTTCTCTGATCTTAAATATAAAAACTAGTTAGGGGTTAAGTTTAATCATAAATATAATATCCTAATTTACCTTATCTTTCAAATCTATAATTTATTTCTTAAAATATTCTTATTGATTACACGTATTAAGGAAATTTTCATGAAAGGTAATCCCAATGCACAAAGGCAAAATCAAGGGAGGGGCAAAGGGGGCAGGCACCCCTCTGGTGGACTAGAATTCCCCTGTACACCCTTGCAAGTACCTTAAAAAATAGGGCAGCGAAAATTGATAAAATTGGCCATTTGAATTTAAAAACCCAATTAATTTGTTTTTGCTATGCCCAACTTCTTATATATAAATCTAAAACATAATTTTACACAACACTTACTCTCTCTTTCTTTTTTATTATTCCTTTATCTGCAACAATTACAAAAAGTGGAGAGACTCAAATCCTCCAACCAAAAAGTGGAGAGACTCAAAAAGTGGATACAAAAAGTGGTAAATTATCAAAAAGTGTATGATTTGATTTAAAGTAAGAGAGAGGAGAGAGGTAGAGAAAATATAAGAGAGAGGAGAGAGGGTAGATGAGAGAGGAGAGAGGATAGAAAATAGAGATAAAAGAAGAGAGAGGAGAGAGGAAAGAGGAGAGGGGTAGAGATGAGAGAGGAGAGAGGAAAGAGGAGAGGGGTAGAGATGAGAGAGGAGAGAGGGTGTAAGAAAAAATAGGGGTAAGATAGTAATTGGATAGTCCATAAGCTATTTTATTGTTGAAAAAGCTATTTTTAATAAATTATTCAAAACCATGGTTTTGCCCAAAAGCACTTATGGACAAATATGATTGTTTGTTTTAAAATTTCTCCAAACCAAGGTTTTGTCTAAAAGGGCTTCTAAAACCATGGTTTAGAAAATATCCAAACACACCCTATTTATGATGTACAAAGAAAAAAGATACTCCTTCCCTCCAATTATAAGTATAGGAGCGAGGATTTGTTCTGATTTTAAATATTTTTTTAATTTTTAATATAAGATATTTAATTAATTTAATTATATTAATAAAGTTAATTAATATAATATGTTTTTTAAAATATCCTAACCATCTTTCTTAATTTTCTCTCTCCTATTTTATTTGATTATTATTAAAGGAGTATTTATTGAGATAATTTAGAAAAAATAGATAAATATAAGAAAAACGTCTTTTATTTAGGACTAATATTAACTCTTCAATTAAGTCATATATAAAGGACTAGATGAGTATAATATTTCAATTCATTATGTCCCAGTCCCTCATATTTAAAATTTTTTTCTCAAATTATCCATATTAATTGCATATGTAAAAAGAGTTTCCATCAATATGAGTAGTTTCAAATACATATAATTAGAAAAGCTATTTTAGACCAATTATAGTGGTAGGCCTCCTAAATTCTGTTGGGTCTCGAGTTCGATTCATAAATAAAATACTTATGTTAAAAGGGAAAACTATGAACCTTAAAATTATATACCTACTAATAGGATCTAGTAAATAGTATAAAAAAAGAAAAAAGTATTTTAGAAAAATTCACACACTTTTTTTATAAATAATTTTTTAATATATACTAAATAAGTTATTTAATTCTTATATTTAAAATAGGAGGAAGTATAACCCAGTACCCAAGAATGTATAAATAATGTTCATTTTATTTAAACTACGAAGTTTAATTAAGAAGTGCATGTGGAGAGGGAGGGATAAAATATGAGAAGCATGCATTAAAATTCTTTGAAATTTACGTTTAAAAGATTTGTCCCTTGAACCCTAATCTTGGATGGCCTTCATTTTAATTAATTCAAGCATATTTTAAAATTATTATTAACTAATATAACCAAATGAATTAGTAACATATATACACATGTACAATAATAAAGACTGATCAGCCCATGCACAAGACTCCCATTTAGGCTTGATCTAGGGAGAGGTAAATAAACGTAATCTTATCCCTATAAATAAAGATATTATTTTTATAATTTAAATATATACTAAGACTTTCAAATCACGTGGTAGTAACTTGTTGTATTATATATATAAAAGTAATAAACATATCGAATAATGGATTAGGGGGGATCATACAAATAAGCCATAAGCCATATATATATAACACAACTATCTCAGACTGTACAAAACACAAGTCCAAAGCCTACTTAATGGTACTTGAATTCAAAATATAATTGTAATTTACTTATCTATGTATAATAACTTGATAGTTCAACGCACACACACACCGAGAACACTGAATTTAGTTGTAAGATATAAACGAGTACAAGTATATGGGTTTTCATATATTTATATAGTCTTCTCTGAAAAACATGTCGATATTGCAACTGCAAAAAATTATTTTTAAAATATGACTTGTATCCAATTAATTCAAATTAGTCCAAAAAAAGATGAATAATAAACACGAACCAATTTATTGGCAAGTAGTAAAATCTTGTTATATATTTTATTATAATATTTATGTATTGATATATTACTTATATGATTTAAAGGAAAAAGAATTATAATTACCACAATGAGAGAAAAAGGATAGTCTCTCCCATATACGTAACAAATGTCATATGACTTTTATATACTGTTTGAATTATATGTAGCTTAGTTTTATTTACTAAATTTTGGATAATTATCAGATTAAAATTGCACAAAATTGAATAAAAATATAGGGTAGAATAGTACATTGTATAGAATCATATCTAGGCAAGCTAGCTACATTATCGAGGGCCTTATATGCTTCTTGGTATATACTATTATTATCGATTCTAAATATAAGAGTTAAATAAAAAAATTATTTTAATCTTAAATATAAAACTCTAATATATTTTATCTTTTAAAATTATAGTTTATACCCAAACAATCCCTACATAATTGTATATATTAAAAATATTTATATCAAGAATAGTTTAAATATAAATAATTAAATAGGATATTTTAAAAAAATAAAATACAATTATTATAAATAATTAATTTAATTAATTTTTTAATTTAATTAAATTAATTAAGTAAATTTTATGTTAAGAATCGGAGTAAGTATTTGAGATTCATAGCCTTATTCAAGGGTAAATCTTCTACACATCTAGACAAAAAATTATTATTTTACATTTTGATATTTTTGTTAAAATAAAGAATAATATAAAAATATTTTATTTGGATACTTTAATAATTAATTTTATACACAAAATCTACTCTTAAAAATAAATAATGATAAATTATACAAAATTTCTCATGAATTTTATATTATATGTAAAGTAAATAATATTTCTAATCTTTAAAATTTTGCAATAAATCCTTTTAAACTTTTACATTTATATAGATAACTCTTATACAATTTATTGTATTACAATTATTTATCTATAAATGACTTAAAGTTTAAAAAAATTATCTAAATATAATTTAAAGTTTGAGAGAACTATATGCATGCATAAAACAATAAAAAAATCCTAAAAAATACTTATTTAAATTTTAAAATTATATTTACTATATTTTATAAGTTATTTATAACTCTTATAAATCTATTTATAACTTTTTTTTGTAAAAAATTTTGATTTAAAATTTTAAAATTTAAATAGGTATTTTTTAGAATTTTTTTTTAAAAAAAATTGAAGTTTAAATATTAAAAAAGTTATTTATATATGATAAAATAAGGAAGGGTAGAATGGTGAATGAGAGAAGAGAGAGAAGCCCGTCACCTGTCTCATTGGTCGCCCTGCAAAAACATTTCAGAAAGATAAATCCCATCCAGAAATCACGCGCCTTAACAGCGCGTTGTTAAAATACACCATAATTTTCTTGCTCGCTCTACCTCGCCCAATGTGTTCAAACTAGAATCTAAAAATTTATCCAATTTTGCAAACAATTATTATTCTTTAGTCATAAATGTTAGTGGATTAATTTTAATTATAAATATAAAATTTTAAATTAATTTGTATGGCTAAAATAAAATATAATTTGTATATATTATTTATTATTTTTTTAAATTATCTTTATTCACACTCTCTCAAAAATAATAAATTTAAATTTAAATAGTTATAAGATATTTATTATATAAAAATATTATAAGAAGAATAAGTTAAATTTATCTCTAGTTCAATTATTAAAAAAGACTAAAAATGATATCTACAAATTTTAAAATTAAATATTTGATAATATGATCTAATAAATAATATAGAATAAGTCATATTAATGTTAATTAATTATCAAGCCTTTTAAATATATTTAAATTAATTAAATAAATTTTATATTATTGTATACATCTTATTTGGGATCACAATAAAAATTACTACTCCTTCCAATCTAATATATAAGAAGTCTCCTAAAAAAAATTAGTTCCATATATAAGAGGTTGCTAAGATAATTAATGTTTGTTTTTTATTTTTACCTTTTATAAAAGAAAAAATATAAGAAATAATAAATACATATTTAAAAATCATATTATTTAATAAGAATAAAATAAATAAATTTTATCAATTTAAAATAAATTAATTTGGATGAAACGGAGTATAGTGTGTGTTTGGTAAATTTTAAAATTGAAATTTTAAGAAGGCTTTTGACCTAAACTTTGGTTTAAAAAAATTTTAAAATAAACAATCATATTTGTGTAAAAGGACTTTTGGACCAAATTATAGTTTAAAACTAAACTTTTGAATAAACTATTGATACTAACTTCTAAAACAGTAAAAAAGTTTATAAACTATCTAATTATTTTTTATCTTTATTTTTTTATACCCTATCTCTTCTGTTATTTCTCATCTCTATCTTCTATCATCTCTGCTATCTCTTCTCCACCCTCACTCCTCTCTCTTCTCTACTCTCACTCATCTCTCCTCTCTCATCTCCACTCTCTATCATTTTTCATTTCTCCTATTTTTATTAAAATTATATTATTTCTGGTATTGTGATGGGGTTTCATTTATTTTATTGAGATGCACGTTTTGTTTTATTTTTTGTTACTTTCACACGCACGTATATATATATATATTCTATTTTTTCCAACCAAACAATAAATGTAGGTATATTCTACTTTTTTATGCTGTGGTTAAAAAAATAAACGTCTATACTATTTATTTGTGATAATTTCAAAGGAGCATAGATGCACCAATAATTACGATTTTTTAAACATAAACCCCAAAACATTATGTACAGGGAAAGTTGATTACTATATTGGGTACTTGGAAATAACTTAACCATTTTTCACATCAACAAAAAATTAAAATAATTTTGTAAAGTTACATAAAAAAAGTTTGTGTTGAAATTTTAAACTAAACTTGAGGGGTTGTTGAAGATCTTCAACTTATTTTGATATGTAATTTTGATTAGCTGATTAAAATAAGTTGAAAACAATTTTCTTCCACAATCCTTCGTATTAAGTTTAACATTTTTCAACAACTTCCCCATTACCTCATATAACTATCAAAATATTTTTTTATTAAATTTACGAGTCAAAAAAAATTATTTATGCATATGTCATGTGTGAGGTAGTAAATATAATACACGAACTTGGTTATGACATAAAAGATTAGTCTTTCACAACGTAATAACCAATGTTTAAATCTCCTATTAAAAAATATGACCACATTTAGTACCTAATAATACTTTAAACAAAATTGTCCATAATATATAAGGCTATTTTTTTGGCAAAAGTGTGAAAACAACTATATATATAATAAAATGTCTACAAAAGTTGATCAAGTTAGTAAAGAGTTAGCTCATAATCTATAAAGTCATGAGTTCAAATCACACGACTGATATGAAGATATTGTTGATAGGTGATTTGTAAATATCTATATAAGCGCTCTATGAGCCTGGAGGTATAATTGGCCCTAATAAGCCCTTAGAACCTAATTCATCTAAATTTTTTTATACCCAAAAAATTATATATAATAAAATGTGAGTTTTTGCTAGAAATATAATAAAATGTGACTTAATTGGATATAGTTGGATATAAAATATAAGTTTAAGGTGCAGACTAAACATAAAAGTTAAATAATGAATTGAACTAATTTTTTTAAAAAATAAGTGTTAATTTTCTTAAAATATTTTAATAATTCATATGCAAAACTAGTATCTTGATGGAAAGCGTAATTAACTTTAGAAAAAAAGACATTATAAATTTAGACAATACTCCTTCTAAGTCCTTTTTATAAGAGGTCTTTTAGAAAGATATGTTGATTTTAATATAAGAGGTTAACATAATTATTAATGAATATTTTTCTGTTTGCCCTCTTGTTACAAAAAAAACTAGTTAGTTAATAGTGGAGTGAGATTTATAAATGTATAAGAGAGAGAGATGGTGATATGATAATAAAAGTATATTAAAAAAATAATTTAATTATTTTTAGTTATGTTATTTAATAAGGATAAATTATATAAATTTTATTAATTTAAGATATAATTAATATCTTAACTAACACTTATTAATACGTATTAATCTATTAACAATCTCTTATAGAAAAAATTAAATCAAATAAAGTGAATTAAGGTCTTACAAAAATAAACTCTTGTAACTTTTGCTATTAGGATTTAAAAGATAGGAACTAGGGAGTATAAAATAATGATGATATAAAATAAACTGTGACGTCAATGCCGACATTCAACTCCTGTCCTTTGTTTTTCTCCTCTCCTTTTTTTTTCTCCATCATCCACTTCTCCTAATTCTATATTCGCGACCCACGATTGACAATAACTTTTAGATCTGAAGGGAGGAGCGAGACCTACAACTCATAATGATGGCAAGAGAAGTTACAAAGGAATAGCGATGACGACGATGACAGAAAAAAACTATAGACGGGAGAAGAGGCAAGGAATGAAAGAGAGATAATAGAGGAGAAATGAAAGAGAAAAAAAAATAATAGGAATAAAATAATAATTAAATAGTTGATAAATTTTTTCTAAAATTATTTTTTAAAATTTATCTAAAATTATAATTTATAGTTTTAAACAATAGCTTAATTCATAAATTTTTTAAAATAAATATAATTATTTATTTTAAATTTTTTTAAATTAAAATTTAGGTGAGAAATCCATTTGAAATCTCAATTATAAGGCTATCCAAACTGACTGGCGCTATATTGTAGACTTTTAAAATAGGTTTTAGTGGTCGTGATGGATATTGAAACAATAAGAGGGAGAGATCACTTGCTTAAGCGCTGCAAGTAAGCAAGCCCGCAGCTGTGAGAACACAATGAAGTCATCACAGAAACCCTACCAACCAGAGGGAAACCTACGTCCCTCTTCAGTCACAGACAGCCCCCACACTCAAAATCAAATTGATTAAAAATAATAAATAAAATGATTTTCTTAAAAAGAAAAGTTAAAGGAGCAGAGTTAGAGAGAGAAACCAACCTAGTGTGTGTGTGAGAGAGAAGAGACCACTTTACCACTTTTATACGCTGCACGCATCCTTCCCTACAGCCCACAAGCAAGAGAGAGAGAGAGAGGGGGCTTGAGGTCCCAAGACAGAAAGAAAACCCCGTCCAAAGTTCTTTCATCTATCCACCATCTTCTCTCAATCTCTCACCATTAATGGATTTCTTCTCATCCTCCATCTATTTCCCGATTCACAAGTAACTTACCCACAAGCTATTCTCAGATTTTGCTCTTCAACTCTGTTCTTCTGCTTCATGTGTCATTGTTCTTCACTATCTCAATACCCCGTTCGAATCCATAATTTACCCTCCTTTTTCTCTGCTCAAATCCGCTTAATTTCTGAGCCCAGATCCTATATTTGTTCCTCAGACCAAACCCATTTTGAAATTTCTTTGTGGGTGTGAAGAAAGATGCTACCTTGAAAAACTGGAGTCTCTTGTGGGGTTTGTTTTGTTCTGTGCGAATCTCTGGTTTCGTTTGGTTAGATGAAGGCCATGCCCTTGCCTTTTGAGGAGTTTCAAGGGAAGGGGGTGTTCGAGTTTTCTTCTTTTGCTTCTTCAGATTCTTTTCCTCTTCCTCTTCTGCATCGTCATCATCAACCTCCACCACCGGAAAAGTGGACCGGCGGCGAGAAAATTTGCTATGTGGGCACTGAGCCCACCTCTGTTCTTGACGCCAGAAGAAGCCCAAGCCCTCCAACTTCCTCCTCAACAATGGCCTCTCGTGGAAGCAACAGCGCCGCCAGCAAGGGAGGCGTTGGCGATGGGAGCTGCTCGGCCAATAGCACCACCACCGGCGCAGCGGCGACAGCCTCGGAAAACCCATCACAGGCGGCCTTAGACACGTTCAGCGCAGAGAAATGTGCTCTGCCAGTGGAGGATTGGGAGGGCGTGTTGTCTGAATCCCCCGGTCAAGATCAGTCTATTCTCAGACTAATTATGGGCGATATCGAAGATCCATCTTCAGGATTAAACAATATCTTGCAGAGTACTGGAGTTGGGTCTCAAATGGTGGATTTCAATGGAGGTTTTGGTGTTGTAGATCAACAAGGGTTTGAGCTTGAACCTGTTACTTGTGGGAATATGATGAGTCATAACACTACAGAACCTATTTTCTCTGCTTCAGGAACCAATCCTCTTATGATGTCGTCTTCTCCATTGGTGTTCAATTCTCAGCCACAAGTAATTTCTACAGTTGAAGACAAGTTGAACCGAAATCAAGTTCAACTCTCAGAGAATCCATCTTTCTTTATGCCATTGACATACCCAAACTTGCAGGAGCAGCAAGTTTTATCGCAGCCTCAAGCGAAACGGCTTCTTTGTGACACAATTGGGCAAGGGTATCAGGTTCCAAAGGGTCCTCTATTGGATTCTGGGCAAGAGTTATTTGCTCGGAGGCCATTGCAGCTTCCTTCGAACCCTCAACATGTGCATCAATGGCAATCCTTACTCGAGCCACCGGTGAAACAGCAGAAGGTGAGCTCTTCGGGGGACGATTTCACTACTCAACAGCTCCAGCAGACTATAATTGACCTGATTTTCAAGGCTGCAGAGCATATCGAAGCCGGTAACCCGGTAAATGCGCAAGGGATATTGGCGCGGCTCAATCACCAGCTCTCCCCTATTGGTAAGCCTTTTCAGAGGGCTGCTTTCTATATGAAGGAAGCTTTGCAATTATTACTTCATTCAAATGGCCAAAGTTTATTGCCTTTCTCACCCATTAGTTTCATATTCAAAATTGGGGCTTATAAGTCATTTTCTGAGATATCTCCAGTTCTTCAATTCGCCAATTTTACTTGTAATCAAGCCCTCATTGAAGCTGTGGAGAGGTTTGATAGGATTCACATTATTGATTTTGATATTGGGTTTGGAGTGCAATGGGCTTCTTTTATGCAAGAACTGGCCATGAGAAATGGTGGTGCTCCTTCACTGAAAGTTACTGCTATTGTATCTCCATCCACCTGTGACGAAATTGAGCTTAGTTTTACAAGAGAAAGCTTGAAGCAATACGCCAAAGAGATCAATATGTCTTTTGAGCTCAATCTTATGAACATTGAATCATTAAACCCTGCTTCCTGGCCCCTTCCTGGTCGATTCTCTGATACGGAAGCAATCGCTGTGAATTTGCCAGTTTCTTGTTTCTCAAATTACCCTTCATCCTTTCCTTTGGCCCTTGGCTTTGTGAAGCAGCTCATGCCAAAACTTGTGGTCACTTTGGATAGGAATTGCAATGGAATTGATGCCCCGTTCCCCCACCACTTAATCCATGCCCTTCAATCTTACTCAGCCTTGCTTGAATCCCTGGATGCTGTGAATGTGAACCTTGACATTCTGCAGAAAATTGAGAGGCACTTTGTCCAACCAGCCATTGAGAAGGTCATATTGGGTCGCCAACAGGGTAGAGAGAAGCTACCTCCGTGGAAGAACCTACTTCTTTCATCTGGGTTCTCTCCATTCTCATTCAGCAACTCCACAGAGGCTCAAGCGGAATGCTTAGTGCAGAGGGCACCTGTGAGGGGATTCCAAGTGGATAGGAAGCACTCTTCTCTTACTCTATGCTGGCAGAGGAAGGAACTCATCTCCGTTTCGACTTGGAGATGCTGAGGAGCACCTAAAGCTAAATCATTAATCTGCTTTCAAACGTGCTTTATGACTTACTCATTTAGTTTATCTTTCTGAATCTTATTGTCTATGGTTGTTCTCTGTACTAATTATTTATGTAATTTAGGGTTCTTAATTATGCAATCATCATCAACTCTGACATCTCCAAATGTTTTGTTAAATGGATGGGATGGCATTGTACAGCTATTGTTATTATTATGTATTTTTCTAGTGTTTCCCACTTCGAATCTCGGCATCATTTATGCCTTTCCCCACCCCATCTTCTGGATGGTGACTTTTTTATGTAGTCTTCACCTTAAAGCAAATTGCTTTGGAAGCAAAGAACTTGTATGTTCTTAAAGTTGAACTTTAAATCAATGGAGACACTGAATTTTATCCTTTTTTTTTTAAATATTATTAGTTTTCTCAATAGGTCATTTTGTTGGTTCATGAAGCAAAACATTAAACAAAACATGTTATAAACGAGATGAATTTTGTGAGCGGGGGTTGCATATAAATTTATCTATGAAACAGAGGTGGAGGATAATGTAAATTAAGCGTTTTGAGGTAAACATAAAATAGTGGTGGCAAGAAAGGAGAACTTATGAATCTGGACATGTCTTATTTAATGTTTTTGTGAAATGGATTGAGTAAACTAAACTAACGGGGGTTAGTCCGAGTGGTAAGCGGCTCGGTATCGCTTAAGCAAGGTTTAAAGTTTGAGCCTTGGCATACGCAGAAAATCCCCGTTAGGAGACTCACCCACCATAGCCAGGTGCGCGATGCGGGTCGGATCTGGATGTAGTCGGGGCAAAGCTCCGGTGAACCGGGTGGGCAACCTCAAAAAAAAAATGTCCAATTTCAAACCATGGAAGCGTTTTTGGAAACAGTCCCAAAAATGGTGGCGACTTGCATGTAAGTTGCCATTGCGGTAAACTGTGGAATGAATTTGGGTGTTTTATTTGTCTTCCTTCCAGTACAGAGTCTTTTATGGGAACAAAAACTCTAATGGTAATTTTGGGTTGAGGGAAGTAGGGGTGGGAAAGTGGAAGTAAAATATTTTATTTTTTTCTTGAGACGATGAAAGTCATTTTTATTTTTATTTTCATGAGCTATTATATTTCTATTAGAAAAATTAGGAATTGAGATTATAGAAGTGGAAGTAAAATTTTTTAGATTATTTTAACTGTAGTTATAAAATTTATGGACAATTTTAACTTTTTTTCAAGTTATAAAAAATATTTTAAAATATTTTATCCTAAATTATAAAAAATATATACATAAATTTTATATTTATTTTTATCCTACTAAATAAATTTTTAAAACCTGTTTCTAGTTTAATTTTGCTTTTATTTCTATCAAAAAAATTTTCATCCTACCAAATGTACCTTAAGTGAGTTGGGTTATCAGGATTTATCAAGATTATGATATACCTTTAAATTTAAAGAGTGTTTACAAATCGTTTACTAATAAAGTCTTTATATTGCTAACAATATTTGAACTCATTTTATAAGTTATGAGTCAATTTTTCACAAATTAGACCAATATTAGTAATTAATGAATTTAGTTTGTTTTTAAATACAATATCAAATATATAATTTTGTTTCTAATTTTTTTCTATTTATTGCATATATTAAAAATGTGTTTTATCAAAAGAGAAATTTTTAATATAAATTATTAAAAGGGTATTTTAAAAAAATTACTAAATATTTTTATAAATAATTAATTTAACTATTTTTTTTAATTTTTATAAATAAATTATGTATGTTTTACCTTTAAATTGGAGGGAGAATTAATTAATTATTAATAATTAATCATTTAAATTAATGACTTGTTATGTTGACTGGTTTTGTGAAGTTGAAACACAGCGATCATTAGAGAGTGGTTGATTTGTATCAGTGTGCGTTGGAGGAAAAAATGGCTGCTGACATGAGGTGTCTTTTAGGCGAGACGGAAAGTCTTGAAAGGGAAGTTTGTGAAAGGAATAGGGAGAACAAAGCGAGGGAGTTTTATATATTTAATTTAATTTATCTCATACTACTATTATTAGATTTTTTTTTTAAACCATCGAATTTTTTCTCACAAGTTTAACATCATTATCAATATCAATATATCCGTTATATATATATATATATATATATATATATGCCAGTGAGTGTTTTAAAAAAATAGTTGAAATTAATAATGTCTATTTTATTTTTGTTATTATTATTCCGCCCTTATATATATATTTGACTAATAGAATATACTCCTTCATTCTTGATATATAAATTAATTAAAAAATTAATTTTAATTATAAATATAAGATATATTTTTTATATTTATTATTTTTTTTCTACATTACTCTTATTAATATTCTTGTAACAATAATCAAGTAAGAGAGAAGGGAAATAAGTTAAGGAAGATTATTAGGATATTTTTAAAAAAATATATTATATTAATTAATTTAACTAACTTTTTTAATCTAATTAAATTAATTAAATATATTATATATTAAGAAGTTGAAAAATATTATATTTGTGTTTTAACTCATGGTGGCTATCATTATTGTCAATGAGTTGACTTATTGAATTTATTATTTTTATATTTTTAACTTATCAAATCATATTAACTCATTCTAAAACTTGAGCTAATAACTCAATTAAACTCTCAATTCACATACTAAATTTATTTATTTTATATTTTTAACTTATAAAATTATGTCAATTCACTTTTAAATTTAACCTATCTTTTTAGATTTGATCATGTTTAATAATTTTATAAACGGGCTTCATAGAATTTTTTGTTGTTGAATATCATAACTTATGAATTTTGATAAATTTAATTTTAGTTATTTAAATTTTAAATATATTTAAACTAAATTGTTGTTATTTTTTATATTTTATTTATTTAATTATATATTTTTTAATAATTATTTATTAATAAAAGTAAACTCTTATAAGTTTATAATTTGAGTTTATAAATCTTATTTATATTATTGTCACAAGTTTGCTTAAAGTGATGATTTTAGCAACCGGCCAATATTGATAATGTGGGTTGAATATTTATAAATAAATTATCTTATATCCACGTTTTGAAATATTGGATAAGTGGTTGATAATGTAAATATTTTTCAACCACTTATAATATATTAACTAAAGATTTCTCCCCTTGTATATAGAGGGAAAAATATGTTATAATTAATTAATTATTTATAATTATTATAAATTATTATTATTATTATAAGTTTAAAGTAATATAGAATTAGTTAATTAAATATTGATTAATTATTATCATTACTCAAAATTCTTTAAAAGTCAAAGTAGTTTTGAAATATCGGATAAGTGGTTGATAATGTAAATATTTTCCAATCAATTATAATATGTTAATTAAATAAGATATATCTTAAATTTAGATAACATCAATGCGAAATGATCTTTTATTCAGCCAAACTAATTTAAATGAAATGAAATTAATTATTTATTAATCTAATATTAAATAAATTCAGTCAACAAATTTCATTAAATATTTTAGCTCATCAATTACGAATCCAAAATTCAACCAATTATAAATAGAGTGAATTTTATATTTTATATTCACATATATATATATTAATTAATATATTATTGTGAATGATATTAATTTTTCTTCTTATTTTTTTTCAATTTCTTACCGACCCTCTTGTATGTGTTGATCCTTGTGATTGAAAGCATTTTTATTTATAGTTCGGAATCCATGCTAATTATTGTCGGTTTTACTTTTTTATTAAAAATCAAATATATTATGAAGTAAAATATAAGTTCAATAAGAGTATGTCATAGAGAAAACCCTAAAAAAAAAAGAAAATATTATAAGTGAGTAAGAAATATGATAAAAAAAAAACTCTAGATATGAGCTAAACATTACAAGCAAAGGCTATTTTATGGTGCATTCGAGAAATTTAGAACCAACACACAATGTTATTAGTAAAGAATGTTGATGATGATAGGAACACGAGTAAGGTGAAGTATCAGTTTTATTTTAAAAATACAATTATATTTGTTTTTTAATTTTATAATAATAAAAATTTAAGGGTATGTTTGACTCAATAAAAGAAATGATTTTAATAGAAGAAAAGAAAAGAGATGAGAGATTTTAATATTTTCTCATTTAAATTGATTATAGAAGAGATATTTTGATATTATTTGGGGATAAAAGGAAAATATTTTTATTCAGATAATTTTCCTTTTATTAAAATTAATTGGATATAATAGAAATAATACATAATTAAAATATTTTATGGGTATATTAGTTATATCATGCCAATATATTATATTTTCTATCTAAATTTTCTCATTTTTTGAGGGGAGGTTTATGGGGGAAAATTTTATCTCCTCTCCACAAAATTCTTCAGAAGCTAAACATGGGGAAATTACTAAAATCCCTTCCCTTCATTTCCCTCCTACCAAACACAATGGAGATGGATCTTTCAGTTTAATTTCCTCTTCAACCTTCCCATTTTTGATTGAGTTTCCATATATTATTATTATTATTATTATTATTATGGTTGAATATTTTCAAGGCTATGTATATCATCCCATTATATCAAGGCATGACAACTTGCATTTTCAAGTGATCACACGCTAGCTGAGCAAAAAGTTGTCTGTCTAATTATTAATATTATTAGGGTTAAAGGGCAATTTTACCCTAAAAATTTCTATTATTAGCGCTGGTTGTGCGAAATTTTTTTTTGGAGCAATGTCGCCCTAAAAGTTCACAAAACGTAACAATATCGCTCTAATTGTTACCCAAAATTAAGTTTGATTGTTAATTGACTAATATGTTGACGTGGCATGTCACATGACATTCACATTATGTTTTATTTTTTGTTAATATATAAATTTATCTCAGAAGTTTTTACTTATGAGCGTTGGGTATCCAGAATTTTTTTTGGTTCTGTATCCCTTGATCATTATCCAGGTTTAATTTGATCTTCAGTTTAACCAAATATGTTAAGCTAGTCAGTACACATATAATCTACTTTATATTTTTTCCCAAGTCCTATTTATAAATAAAAAAAAATTAAAAAGAATGTATCCCTCCAAGCTTCATCTTATCAAAGTATCAATTTCAGCAGACCATACTCTAGCAACCTCTTAAAAAATAACATGTGTTTTTTCTAAAATGAAGTATAGTCTCTCAAAAGTGATACTCTGTTAACACCAGAGCTTGGAGGAATGCATTTTTTATATAGTCTCTTAAAAGTGCTACTTTGTTAACAACATAGCTTGGAGGATTTTTTTTGTAATTTTTTCTTATTTATAAATTTGACCTCGAAAAAAATAAAGTAGATAGTACGTGGACTAGTCAGTTCATTATATTTGGTCAAACTAATAGTCAAATTGAACAAAGATAATAGTTGGGGTAATATTGAATCCAAAAACAAAATTCCGGATACCTAGCATTTTTGAGCAAAATTTTCTAAGGCAAATTTAAATATTAACTGAAAATAAAAAATGATATGGATACCACATGGTATGCTATGTCAGCATATTAGTTAACTAACGGTCAAATTTAATTTAGAATAACAGTCAGGGCGATATTGATACGTTTAGTGAACTTTCAGAGCAACACTACTCTAAAAAAACTTTACAGATAACTAGCACTCGTGTGTGGAAATTTGTAGGATAAAAATTGCCCTTTAACCAATATTATTATTAATTATTATTATTATTATTATAATGCATCTGTTAATGAAATCACATGGGGTCTTGTAGTGCGGGGCCCACTAACGATTAGTTTAAACTTTAATCTCTCATCGCTTTTCTTTTATTTACCCTTGGATGCCCCTGATTTAATTAGTACCTTCACAAAGCACAATAATTAATTATAATAATCAAAATATTTAATGATTGAGGCCATGTTGTAGGGGTGATAATGCGGGCCAACCCGCCGAATATAGGTTAACCCGTCGCGGGTTGAAGTGGAGGCGGGTTGGTTCACCAACCCGAGACCGCCAAGGCTAGCCCGTCAACCCGCCATCTTTTTTTTTTCAACTTTTTTTTAAAAAAATTATATATATCAATATTAATTAGATTAAATCATATTTTAAGTTGTCAAAATATTTATTTAGTCAATTTTGCCACTATCCATAGATAAATCTATCACAAAGAAAATAATAATAAAATAAAAAATATATATATAAAGAAAAAAATGACTCAATGAGATAAAGTTAATATAAATTAAATATAATATCTCTTATTTAGCTAAGACTCTCAAATTAGTAAAGTATAAATATATAATATAAATAATAAAAAAAAGCAAAAAAAAAAAAAAAACGGGTTAGGCGGGTGCGGGTCAAAAAGACCCGCATCAAAATGGGTTGTAAATATTGTAACTCAACCCGCTATTTTTTAGCGGGTTAGCGAGCCCAAACCAAATTACTACCTCTATTATGTTGCATGCGGCTTCTCATTGTGATTATCCACCCCCCTAAAACTCCCGGCGTAAATCTATATAAAATATAAAATTTATGAGAAGCTGTACTATTAATAAATTATAAACCAGAGGTGTATTTTATCTTAGACTCTTATATAAAACGTGGCCGATAATTTATTTTAATATAAAACAAAGCCGAACACACCAACTCCATGGACAATAAGGCATAGTAACACTCTAAATTATTTTAGTATTAATTGTTAATTCATTATATAGGTCTGCCCTGAAGGACACAGACATATTCAATATATATATATTGATTCATTATGAAATGTATAACAAATTTTATTAGAAAAAATTATAAAAAAGTACCACATGAATTTTGAAATTCTAAAAAAAAGCATGCGAATATATAATAGTACATATTAGTTATAAGTATCAATTTGTGATTTTAAAATTTGTGGGAGGAGACGAAACTGTCTCTAAGTTATAGACATTAACTACACTAATAACAAACTTGACAACATATGTAATAATTTTAACCATTTTAATAATAAGAATGACTACTCCCAATGGATTAGGTTTTGGGGAATTAAACTATACTAATAACAAAATTAACAATTAGTGTAATGATTTTAACCATTTTATTAACGAGATTGACTATTCCATTCACCGTAAAAGAATAGGTACTTTGTAGCGGTTATTTTATGGTGTTTCTAGTGATTATAACTGCTAGAATATAAATTTCTAACGGTTGGGTAAACTGCAAGAAATTCAGGCGATAAAAAACAGCTTCTAGAGATTATGCAGAACCGCTACACATTATGGTCAAAATGTAGAACTTTTTTAGCGGTTTAGTAAAACCTTAGAAAAAACGTGGTAGAAGGCTAAAGAGATGATGTTAGTAGCAATTAACAACTGCTAGAAAATATTAAAATTTAAAAAATACTTTTAGCAGTTATGGAAACCGCTAGAAATTTCATGTGGGATATCTTCGTTGACGGGAAACGAAATTTTAGGATGACATTAGAATTTCTAGCGATTAGAAACGGCTAGAAATATGGTGCTAAAATTTAAATTTGGCTAATAAATTTTCCCAGTTTATGATCCAAAATTTGAATTTGGGTAAAAAATTTCTCGAGTTATATTATTTTCTAGCAGTTACAAAATCTCTAAAAAGTTAATTCCAGGTGAAAAAATAAAAATCTAATTTTTTTATTATTATAAAATATGATATTATTAATTAAGAAACTATTAAATATATTCTATCAGATGATTATGCTGATATGTGTAATTAGCAATGTATTACATGTTATATATTAAAATATATTATGATAAATAATAAGTAATAAATTATGATTGTATCATATGAATTTAATTTAATTTGATAAGATAATTGAGTTAGAGATGCACGAATTGGAGATGAGATAGTTTGTAGTGTTAAATTTTAATTCTTAAGTTGAAGAGGTGGTTGGATTGGTTGAGATAAAGAAAGAAAATTTGAAAGAATAAAATATAAGTATGTTAGTAAATTATAAATGAAGATAAATAAACTAAATTAAGATCTATAAAATAAATAACATCTTACCATGTAAAGAAAAAAGAAGGAGGAGAAAACAAAATTTTAAGGAAAGAGATGAAGGAGAGGAGAATGAGGAAAAAAATTTGCGAGTGAATGAATGAGGAGGTGAGGTGGTGTTTATAGAGGTTAGGGAAATATTTCTAGCAATTTTGTGTATTTTTATAGTGGTTTTATTACCCGGACATTTCTAGCGATTCTTTAATTTTTAAAAAATTGAACTAATTTTGATTTACTTGTACATATTTAGTTTATGTATGAAAAATAAATTATTACATGAGTGATAGAGATTATTGAATATGTTATTCTTAATCATCATCCTACCTAGAAGGATAAATTAAAAAAATTATTGTTAGGATTATAATTAAATATATTGACAAAAAAATTATTAGCAAATAAGTCTTCAAAATTTGTCAGTTAGAAGGGCTCACTGTCATAAGTAATGTCATCATCACCCCATGTTATAAAGACTCGTGGCTTGAGGTAGACGATCATATTCTAGTGTTTATAATTCTCGTCCTAGACATAGTAAACTTGGTGTGCCTCGGAGGCAAGAATATATGGCTCATCATCTTCATATTTCTCCGTATGAATGAGTCTAGAGAAATTAACAGAGGTGATGCCCAAGTGGTCAGTAGTGAGTCCCCATGAAGTTGTCGTATTTGCCCAGGAGCACTTGAATAAAGTTACGGTGAAAAGCTGATAACTTAACTCAAAGATGTCAATTAGTTTTCTATAGTAAGTGATGCCTCCAAAACGCATGTCAGCTAACTTTAGAATTTTGTGTGAGCAATTCCTGATCATGTGCAACCTTATAGAAATTAAGCTCGTTGACATTATACGTGATATGCTTCTTGCACTGTCTAACGGACTGAGGGTAAGGGTTTTGAGTTCATTTGTGTATAGGTTAACGTCATTAAGTATTCGATGTATAAACCAACAGGGGAACTTTCTATAGAATCGTTTATCAATGCCAACTGAACACACACGCCCTCATAGCTACAGCTTGAGAAAATTTCTAAACTCACTACAATGAAGTGTAATTTGTTAGAGTCACTGAGGAATAAATATAAAGTGTAAAAGTTGGTGAGCCCATAATACTTGTTGCATGAGGGGTTCAACTTGACTGCAATTTATCAAAACATGTATGTGTACTTGGAGTTTCTCTATAGGAGTGAGTCTAAAGAATTTACATTCTCCAAATAGTTTCCTGACAAGAGAAAATAAAGTTAACATGGAAGGACTAAGAGGATAATCATCAACGTGACGCGGGGGGTTAAAAGATGTCTCCATGTTATCAACAAAGTACATTAAATAGAAAGTTAGTGAAACATCCTCCCTTAGACTCCTCAGAGTACACTTGCGGAAGCAATATTATCTTAATTATATCTTAACTTAAGCCCAGAAAATCAAAATTTTACTTTTAAGTTCCTTATTCTGGACCTTTAATTTGAAAATTAATTTATCTCGTTCTACACATCCAAATGAGGCTTATTACCTATCCACGTAATTCCCACGATGTGTACGAATGGCCTGCCAAATTTCATAGCCAAACTCCATCGTTTACTAGGTCAAACTGAGGTCAAAATACTGCTACCTCAGGACCTGCGAATTTCTCCCTTAATTCATCATCCACAATTTAAACATGCCAAACAATATTTATTATTGAATAACAAAATGTCATACAACAAGGCATACACAAAATTCTCATATTTCTATTACATCTTTTCCTGCCTAAAATCCGGCAACACAACCGCTACATTCTTTCTGTAGAAAGTAACCGATCTTGTACCGATTCGGTAATTCCCGTAGGAACCACCATTCTACGTAAATACCCAGGAAAGACTGGATGAACCGGCTAAGTCCACTCACTTCCAGTCTCCTTAGACAGCACCTACATACACAGTACGTATCAGTTCCTTTCTTTGTTCCTGCTTCGTTGCCAGAATTTCGGCAGCCTAACGGCGTCTCTTAAAATTTTCAGATTTTATTTTGACAGAACCTCCCCTGTAATGTTATATATGGGAATGAGATTCGGGGGAATCTCAGTAGTAATAATCATAACAATATATGTAATGCAGAGTGACGGTGCTTGCTTGTGATTATATACAGATAAGTATGCTGCGTGCTTCCATATTCAATAACATATGATCATAGCATTGTAATAGAGCTTCAAGTATAACATATAAGACAACAATCCAACCAAACAATAGCACAACAAATCACAAAGCCATTACATAAAAGCTAGGATTAGTTACTACCTCAAAAGCAGAACTTCAGAACTTCTCTACTGCTTCCAACTTCACTAGAACTTCCTTTCTTCTTTCTTTCTCTCACTTTCTCTCTCAAGAACTTCCTTCTCACTCTAAAAAGCTCCTTGGCCGTGGCATATGAAGAGCAAGGGGGTATTTATAGTTTTGGTTAATGGCATTCTTATAATTTTGAAGCCATCTGATCCTGCAGTCCTGGTTTTTCCGGAATTTCCTATTTTTCTTTATTCCTTTTACTGCATCATGCATGACATCATCTCCATGCCAACTCATGGGACACCTCATCATGCACATTTCTAACATGGAGAAATTGCAAGCTTCTTGGATACCTCATCAGCTGACTCAGCAGTTCCAGTCCAATCTAGTACTGGTCCGGTCCGATTTCCCACAAACTGAACTTACCGGCTAAGATTGTGCCACGTGTCCTTAACTTTTCTTCTTCCTCTAAGATGACGCCATGTGGCATCTGGAATGGACCTTTCACGCCTTCCAATGCTATCCAGATAAGTCTAGGACTCTATCTGATCACCTCCTCGGTTATCGTGCCAACCGAGTAACTTTACTTTATTGAAACAGCATTAAAATAGTATTTTAATGCCACTTTTTCTCACATACTTCATGGGCTACGTTTTTTGGCCTTGAAATATTATCTTGGGTCTCTGATCAAGCTCAAGTACTCTGATGGCTCGATTCCCAAGAAACATCCCTTGGCAAATTACCAAAATACCCCTGAGTGCCCTTTCTTACACTATTTTAACCCTAAGGGTAAAATTGTCATTTTACACCCTTCTGTACTCTGTCAGGGTATATACTGACTCTAAGTAACTTTATCTGTATGTACCTTGGCTTCTGGTCCTGTCCAGAATGCCCAAAATGCCCTTCATTCATCTGTTACCCTTTAGGACAACACATGAGCATTTTTGTAATTTCGCACTTTTCCGGGGTTCTGCCGGACACTGGCCCACCTATCAGTCCAGGGGTCTTACTGGGCCTTTGTTGGCACCATTATTGGGCCTCTCAGGGTCCATTACCTTCATGGCACGCATTACGAGGAATCTTCCCCCGTTAATGTTTATTGAATATTTTATCTATTATTCACCGTTTATACCCATATCCGGACACCGGCTCCTTCTGTCCGATACACTGGCTTGCGGTGTTCAGACATCCCTGTGAGTCATATCAGTCATCTGACTGAGGTTATCCGAACTCATTCAGTCCCTTTTCAAATACCGATAAATTTCCCTATCGGATACCCGGAGGCCTCACACTCCCGTCTGGATTTTCTGATTTGTGAATAACTTTTTTTACAGGCCTCCTATCGGTATTCTGTCAGTTTTCTGACATCCGCCCCATAAGGACGCATCATCCTATATTTTCTCACCTATATCTGAAATCTAGGATATCCGGTATGAATTTTTATAACTTTTGGACGATCAGTTCATTTCTCGCTATCTGGAGTCTTCAAAAATTCCTGTATCAAGCCAGATTACCGAGCGCCACTTGATCTCTCTACCGGTGAAATCTGGGACTGAAATACTTCCGGACAGTCCAAACCACTTTCGGCCTGATTTTCTTTAATTATACTTTAGCCACAAGGAACTTTTCTTCTTTTCAATTAAATCCATTTTTATTTGGCTAAAATTATACTTAAGGACCCCACCTTTTTGTCTACTTTTCCTTTTTGGCTTTATACTTTCCATAATTGCACTTAAGCCCCTTCATTTTCTTTCTTTTGCAATTTAATCCCTTTCTTTGCATAAATGACCATCATATCTCTAGAGACTTTCACTATATCAGTCCCTGGACTTATTTGCAGTTTAGTCCCTAAAAATCCTCTGTATGTTTCGGGGACTTCTGCTCAAAGGGATATTCCTCACATTCCTCATTTTGAACCTAGGTGAACTGTCCCGATTCTGTAGGTTAAAGACTTAACTCATCTTTAAATCCTGAAGGACTTAGCTCATCCCTCGGATTCCTACAAAATACAGGTAAGTGATCCGCCCATATCAGATTACTACCCTGGGACTACGAGTTTACCAGCCTGCCCAGACTACTTCCCAGTTCCCCTAGACCAAAAATCGGGATATTACAGTTAGGACCTCATGTCTAGAATAACCTTATGCTATTGACCTCTTTGGCCACACCTTATTCCTAACATATGATTTTAATTTTCCTAAATACCTACAGGTTAATATTCTATTAATAATTTTGAGCTATCGAAATAAAAATATGAAATTTAAAATGCAGGGATAAAAGATTATTTGGTACTTCTATAGGATACATCTATCGATATTGAACCGGTCCAGCAACCTTTACTTCTCAAACAAGGTGGATGGGTCAAGTGAACCATGATAGTGAAAAATAATAGAGGAAATGTCATCTCCAAGTGACAAAGTGTAAGAATTATTTTATTTTGCAACTATCAAGCTCTTTAGGTATCAAGGTCTTCGCACACAACTTGAAAAATAAACACATCTCCCCCAAAACCACTGATACATCAGAATGAAGTGTGTTTCTCAAAGCCAAAGGGATTACCTGTTGTATAAAAACATGGGAGTTATGACTATTTAATCTAGTAATCTTTTGAGCCTGTAGATCAATACACCTTGAGATGTTGCTAGAATATCCATCAGGTAGTTTTATGTTATTTAATGTCGAAAGGAAGATATCCTTGTTCTGCTTTGTCAAGGTGAATTTAGCTGGTTGAAACTTGTAGTTTTCATTAAGTCAAGCCTCTTCACGAATTCCCCATGCCCATAAATTTTTTCTGATGTGAGATGGTCTTTGGACTTTTTGGCTTCGTTAAGCAACATATATATCACGAATTCCTCAATGTGCATAATGTCCGAACTGTGGAGCAGTAAATTATATTCCTAATAAGGAAGAGTGAAAAATATGATTCTCTTCCGCCACTCAATATTTCATGAGACTATCGTCCTAGTTGTTCGTGATCCTTATTATTGCCAAATGCGACATCAACATCTTGTAACTACCGCATGATATACCCACCATACAAAGTAATAGGAAGATCTCTCATTTCTTGTTTTCTATTAAAGCGAATCCATTGCAATCTATATCTGTAGTTGGAATCGAGGAATCGTCGATGTACCATGAAACACCACTTACGACTGTGTGGAAAGCGACATGCTACTGAGTCAAAGTTGCATTAAAGACAAGATAACCCAGTATGCACATTCCAGTCAGACAAAGTTCCCAAACTAGGAAAATTACTTATCATCCACATAGAGGTTGCACGGAGGTTGAATAATCTCTTCTCATATGAGTCGTACATCTCAACACCATCAGTCCACAGCTCCATCAATTCTTGTATCAATAACAGCATCTACACGTCCATATCGTTCCCTAGTGCTTTCTTGCAAGGAATGATCATGGAAAGCAAAAATAAGCTCTATTTCATACACATACAAGGTGGAAGATTGTACAAATTAACACTACCGGCCAGATATTGTAGCTTGTGCTCATGCTTCTGAAGGGATTAAAACAATCCATTGCCAACGTAAGATGGACATGTTTAGGATCACCGTCAGAGTCTAAAAATTTAGCGTCAAATGCTTTCCACGTCTCTGAATCTCATGGGTGTCTTAACTTGCATCCGGATTTTGCTCAGTCACGTGCCACCTCATGTGCTCAGTCATTTTTTATGACATATATATTCTTTCCAACCACGGTTTCAAAGGAAAGTACCTAACAATTTAATATATTGAGAACTACATTAAATTTTATTCAGAGACATAATAAGTAACATATTGCAATAAATTATACCTTAGAATTTTGGCTAGTTTCTTCTTTTGCTTTTTCCCTTTTCATACCGACTTGTATCGAGATATCTTACATCACTTACAAATCTCTTTGTTTGTATTGTTTCCCCAATACATCATACAGTCATTTGGGCATGCATCTACTTGTAGTTCAAACTAAATTTGTTAATAATCTTATTTGCTTCATAAAAAGATTTAGGCAATTTAGCGTGAGGGAGAACATCTCCTAGTAACTCCAACAGTATTGACATCACCTTTTCAGTTATACCATACATGAATTTGATATGATTTAGCTTTACCAAGAATGACAACTTAGAATACTTTGTGCGCCCAAAATAAAGATGTTTATCGGCTTCGTTCAAGAGAATAAAAAAACTCACGATCAATTTCATTTCTAGCAAACTCTGGACGAGGCCCCTCTACTTTATATGGCTCCTTACTTTCATGAATGCATAAAGCATTACGCACAGTATCGTTCACAGAATTGGATTCTTCCGCTCATACACCTATTCATGAAATTACGATATTTGACTCAGCAATCATATCTGGTCATTCCCCATATAGTTGCCAAAATACATACTCTAGCGGGAAGGATTTAAATATCAAATGCTCTCTAATAACATCTATTGAATGTCACTTTTTGAAACTATATTTAGGACATGGACACTAAATCTTACCGTTTACGTAGACATTGGCGAAAGCAAAATCCAATAAAATATATGCTTGTCTTCTAGAAATCAAATTTGAGACTCAGAGAAATCTAATCAAACTTTACACCTCTTAAAGAAATCACTTTTTACATTGGTTATTTATGTATACCAAAAGATTAGCCTATGATTTTTTTTGTTAGTATATGTATCTATTTTTTGATATTACCATTAGATTATATTATTAGATATTTAGTTTTGTAGTTCGTAGATCCCCCTCCTACTATATATATCTATACATATATTTATTTTGGAAAGCAAGAGTTATAACATTCTTTTTTTCCTCTTAAACAATTATTTGAAATTTGACATTATCAAATCAGATTTTAAGTAGTATTCTTAGACTCAATTAAGGATATCTTTCCCAATGTATTTTTTTTTCGTGTACGTGATTTCAACTGTTAAAGAGAATTGAATCTCTTTCACTGGTTCCGACACCGTAACCACTAGTCAATTTTTTACCTAACACTTCTAACAGAACTTATAGGGCATAATAATTTTTTTAATGGTACAGCATAACAGAACAATTAAAAAACCCTACTAGTTTCTTACTGTCACGACATTCCTTAATCGTAAACTTTATTTTGTGGAATGATTAGTCCATTTAATGTCACTTCCAATGTGGATTAGGCACATTTTAACACGGCTCAATTTTCAAATCTGCTGTAATCATTAAGTCAATGTGAACGCTTTGATTAATTATAAGTTTATGGTTTGAATTATTGTAAGCTAATTGATTGATTTAGGTTTCTGGTCTTACACGCCAATAAAGATGTTGGAAACTGAAGTGCACATTATTCTAAACGTATAACATATAGAAATACATTCTCCAACGTCTCAACCAAAATATTCATCAATTATTGATGAACGTCTTAATTAATATGACTAAGCTGATGTGATTTGATAGATATATAATTACTTTGTTTAAATTTGTTTCTTGAATTTTATAATAGATCAGACATGGTACTTTGTCTAAGTTTAATTGGGTGATTTAAAATATTAAATGGAATAACAGCTAAGCATATTTTCACATGTTTATTAGTTAAAATTAGAAAAATGAGTTCTCTTCTCAATTCATACCGTTAGAAAATTCAGCTAGAGAGAATTTAATGTTTAAATAAATCTCAAAAGTATGCAATAAAAACTTTGAAGCATAGAGTATAAAGAGTTTTAAATGAAAATGTAAATGTAATGAGGAGTAATCGGATATTTCTTTATATATATAAAGAAGGACAAAATGACCATTAATAATAAAACAGTACAATGTAAGTCTTTTCTAGAGTGTGTTTAGCTCAATAAAAAAGAGAAGAGGGGAAAGATTTTAATGGAGGGAAATAAAAGAAAAAGAAAAGAAGATGAGGGATTTATTATTACCTATGAAGAGAGAGGAGGAAAGGGATTTTAATGTTACATTGTTTGGTTCAAGAAGGGAGAGGAGAAAAAATATTTTTATATAGATAAATTTACCCTTATGTTATTTTATAGAATATTTTAATAAAATATAATATATGGGTAATGTTGAGATATTAAAAAATTATGGACATATTAGTATTATAAAGTAAAAATATTATCCCTCCCTCTAAATTCTCCTAATTTTGGAGGGAGGTAAAGTTTGAGAGGAAAGAATTTTTTTTTAAAAACATATCCTCCCTTCCTAAAATTTTTAAATATCCAAACAAGGAGAGGGGAACAAAATCCTTTCCTTCTTCTCCCCTCTCCTCCAAATCACTCATACCAAATAGTGCTTTACGGTATGTTTCGCTCAATAGAAGGAAAAAAAAGAAAGGAACATATTTTAATATTATTGTATTGATAAAATAATGAGGGTGAAGAGATTTTAATATTATATTGTTTAATTTGGAAGGGGATAGGAGAAAAAATATTTTTATGTAGATAAATATAAGATGTGAAATATGTATTTTAAGGATGTTTAAAAAATAATATAGATATAATAGTTAAAATAGGACAAAAATTTAAATTTTTCTTTAAATTCTCCAATTTTGGAGGGTGTTAAGAGAAGAAGAGAGGGAAAATCTTCTCCCAAAAACCTTGCGGTGCCAAACAAGAGAAAGGAGGTAAAATCCCTCCCCCCCCCTCAAAATCCTTTATACAAAAACAAAAACAAGAACAAAAGATGAGGAAATTTTTTCACACGTTAAGTAGATGGGTTAACTTGTCAAGCATTGTATGTAAAATTTAAAGGGAAGATTTTTCACAAGGTTATTACCACATTAGGAACAAATAGTTAATGCACGAAAGTTTGCGCAATGTTTGTTTTCACACTAAGGCTTAGTTAATGTACTGCTAGGAAGTTATAATGATATTAGGTATGTTAAGAGTTTTCGAGGGACAAACGTTGAACAAGATATGAAAGCATGGTTAACGTGTTATGTGTTTTTCATAGAGTAAAACTTGTTTTAAGATAATGGATAAAACGCTAGGTAAAAGACTTAATTAACATGTTAAGTGGAAACTCATGAGAGAGAAACAAGCTGTAAAAAAATTGTTAGCTATTTAAGTGTAATTAAGTGTGTTAGGATTTTTTTTCAGAGTAAAAATCAATTTTAAAACATGGATAATATGTTAAGTGAAAGACTTGGTACATTTGGTTCAATGGTGGGCATGTTGCACCAACCCAACTTAAATTGGCCCCATTTGTTTTTTTTAAATATAATTATATGATTATGTCATATTTAAATATTGCCATATCTAAATTGTGGTAAATCTTTTAAAAGTATTTTTTTATTTACACGGGTTTTTACTGGAGATCTTGTGCTACTAGGACTAACGCTTATTGGTGATCCCATTTGGCTTCTAATTCAATTGCTATTATACCACTCTAATCTTTATTACAAATCATTTGGAGGATAATTAATTAATGACTATTTTTTAATTTTATTCATACTTAATTTTTGTTGGATAGAGAGAAATATGAGAGAGAGAGATGTGAAAGTGAGAATGATTTACAAATGTAGTGGGAGACAAATTTAATATGGGCACATTTAATTTGAAAAATTTTATCAACATATTTAATGTATTTTTTGTATGTGATAATGAATTACAAATGACTTGTAATAAATATCATAGTGGTATTAAAATTGTAAAAACCCACAGCATATATAAAAGGAATGATAAAATTGTAGAAAATTTTATTCCTTCGATCCTTAATATAGGATCTCATTAGGGAGTTAATTTTGATCATAAATATAATATTTATTTTATATATTTAATAATTTTTTAAATTATTTTTATTAATATTTTTTTAATAATAATCAGGTAAGAAATAGAAGAAAAAAATTAAAAAAAATAATTATGATATTTTAGAAATAACCTATCATATTAACTCATTTAATTAATTTAATTAATTTTATATTAAAAATAGAAGGAGTAATAATTTATTTGGTGATTAGTTAATTAATGGTGGGCATGTTACGATCTACCTAAAACGCTGGAATGTCGGTAAGTTCAATGAATCACCCGTCTCAATAATTGAGATATTCTAGTAGCTAGTTTACAAGTTCGACTGCGTTTTTAATTAATTTAAAGTAAGAAAAATAAAAAGAAATTTGATTGTCCTTGTCTTCCCAAGCGGCAACATCATTTTCGTTCTAGGTTTATACGTACGCGTGATATTGTGAAAAGAAAAACGACAATAAATTTTGTTATTATTTAAAAACTGTAATTAATTCTCATGCAATGCATATTTTTTTTAATAAATAAATTAACAAATTGTAAACTAACATGATATATCTCTTTCTCTCTATTTTTAGGACAAAATTGAAGTCTATATTTGTTTCTATATATATAGCAAGTCTGTTTTTTGAATCAAATCTTACAATATAAACATTTTTCTAATAATAAAAATTCAGATTAATAAAATTTAAAAATTATATTGAACCATTATTAATAATAAAAATTACAGATATAAATATAACAAATCAACTCAAGTTTTATGTCTGAATATCAATCACATGCTTTTTAAAAATCATATTGAACCTCAATTAATTTTAATAGAATTAAGTTTTTATTGATTGATGTTATATTTAGTATTTGATGAACATAATTATTTTTAATAAAAAAATATTTATGTATATAAAAAATATTGATATTTAGGACAAAATTAAAGTCTATTTGTTTCTATCTATCAAGTCTATTTTTTTTTTGGTGATAATCTATCAAGTCTATTTTTTGAATCAAATCTTGCAATATAAACTTTGTTTTAGATAAAAATTCATATTAATAAAATTTTAAAATTTATCTAACCATTATTAATAATAAAAATTAGAGAAATTAATGTAAATAAATAAACTTAATTTTTATGTCTGAATATCAACCAAGTGGTTTTCAAAAATCATATTCAACCTCAATTAATTCTAATAGAATTGATTTTTTTATTGATTGATATTATATTTAGTATATCAAATAAAATTATTTTTAATAAAAAATATTTATGTATATTATTAAAACATATTGACATGATATTTATCCTTTGGAAACACCAAGCAGCAAGGAGCTCAGAGACCCAGGGGGCAGGGCCTGATTTATACTCAACGTCGTCCAAGTCGCATGAAAATTTTGGAATGGGACCCACTTTTCCCAGGGGTCATAATCATATTCTGTGCCACGTGTACGGCTGTTGTACGCCTCCACTATGACAATACATGTGCTGGTACACTACCAGATTACTGTTGCTAAAGTCCAAACTATATATACAAATTTGCATCTTCTAAATACATTAAATTTGAATAGCCTAGCTCAACTTTTTTTTTTCAAAAAATTTTATATAAAAAATTAAATAGGATAAAATTATTTTATATTTTTTTAATATTTTTATTGTAATAGATACGAAATCTAAAATCAAAGTAAATTTATAATTTTTAATGTTTTGAAAATTACAAGCTAAAATCTAAACGGAAACCATTTAGATTAAATTTAGATTTATAACGATAAATGGGAAACTAAACAGTATTGAATGGAAAACGATCCAAACTGGAATATATATATATATATATATATATATATATATATTAATAGAT
The DNA here is from genome assembly GCA_037074615.1 of Leucaena leucocephala. Taxonomy (NCBI): domain Eukaryota; kingdom Viridiplantae; phylum Streptophyta; class Magnoliopsida; order Fabales; family Fabaceae; genus Leucaena; species Leucaena leucocephala. Next base: position 15,802,500 of record CM073555.1, on the reverse strand, counting down.
ACAAAATATTCATGGTCATGCTTTAATATAAATTGGATTATTGTTGGCCCAAAATATAGGTCCGATTATTTTCAGACTTAAATAAAATTATTCTACTAGTATAATTTCTTCCAAACCATGAGCTTGCATGTCTTAACACTCCCCATTAAGATTGGATTATTATAAAGTGCATTTAGTATTTTAAAATATTTTTTATATATATTTAATATTTTAAAATAATTTATGATATATCAAGTGTCTTAAAATATTTTTTCATGGGTTCTTAGTGCCTTAAAGAATTTTCTCAAATACGTCCAATGCCCTAAAATAATTTGTGATATAATTTTACCCTCAAAATATTTAAAATAATGTAATTTCATCCACACTATACTACAAAAAAATAGGCAATTTGTAACGGTTAGTTTTTTTATTTTTCTAGTGGTTTGAACTGTTGGTAAAAAGTTTTTGCAGCGGTTAGCCTAACCATTACAAAATTATGCGTTACAAATACTTTTGTAGCGGTTTACGTAACCGTTGTGCTTCATAGTCAAACTACTGTAAACTTTATTTAACGATTTTAGTAATTTTATGGCGGTTCACCAAATTACTATAAATGTATATGTCAATTTAAGGAATAAATTTTTGTACCGGTTTAGTGAATTGCTACAAAATTGTCGTAGGTTGACAAGAAAAGCAAAAGGCAACAAAAAATTTAGTTGTGAAACGACAAAAATTGTTATAAAAATTGTAGTGGTTATTAAACCCCTACAACTTTCAGCACATGCTTAAAAAAAAAAATTTAAAGTTTAATTTTCTCGCGTTGAGAGTTTATAGAGGTTAAAACTGTTATAAATATTACAGCTTTTGTAAATAAAATAAAAAATTCATATACTATACATATAATTATATATATATGAATATAGTTTTATTTGATAGGTTAAAGTATTATATAACTTCATTTGATATAGAGAAATATTGAAGATATAGAAAATATAAAAATTGATATTATTAGTTTGGTAAAAAGTTATGAAAGAAAGTCTGGAAAAGAGTTAGAAAGTGAAAAAATTGTAGGAAATATAATATATAATTAATTGAATAAATCTAATAATTTGTGTAAGAAAGACCTGAAAAGAATAAATTGACATGTTAATAAAAATAAATATACAAAAAAAAATAAACTTATAAATTAAAGTGATCTTACTAAATAAGAAAAGAACTAAGCTAAGGGCTGAAAGAAGAAAGAACGAGAGGAGAGGAGAGGAAGAGGTAGCGCGCGGCAAAAATAGGAGGAGGAGAGATATTTATAGATGTTAGATTTTGTTTTATAGCAGTTTTATGCATTTTATAGCAGTTTACTCTACACAGAATTTATCGGGTTATGGAACCAACTACAAAAGTATATTTCTTTATTTTTTTAAAAATATTTATTTTTTATTTATAATTATTTTTGTATAAAAAAATAATTATATTAATCATTGAAAGTATAGTAAAAATTATTTATCATCATCATTACTCTGTTTGAAAAAGAGATTTTTTAATAATAAATTTTTATTAGATTTAATTTGTAATCATATTATAATAAAATAAAATTATAAATTAAAATAAATAAATATTTAAATAATTTAATAACGATAATTATAAATAAATATAAGGATGAAAATGTTGTGTACCTAATAAAGTATTTAATAAAAAATAATTATTATATGTATATAATATATATAACAAATAAATTCATAATAAATTTAATTGTTAACAAAATAACATCATAATATATAAAGCTTTCAATAAAATAATATTATATAAATATAAATGTTTTGAAAATATATTGAACTTTTTAATATGGTTAATTTTTTATAGGTTTCAAATTTTTCAATATTTATTAATAAAATTAAATCGGGGTTAATTTTTTACAATTTAAAAAATTAAAATTAAAATTATTATTTAAACATATGTTTATATTTAATACATCATAATCTATTAAATATAATTGTTTTTAATATAAAATATGCTATTTAGACAAAAAAAAAACTAAGCAATTTTGTCATGTCAAAAATCTGTCTAAAAATAGTTATAGGTGTCAACTCAATGACACCCTAACTCTATGAAACGAGTGCGGTCAAGTTAGACCATTTGATCCAATTTTTCAATCGATGATTTCTGGTAGGCGCGTGAATATCATATGGAACTGGAGCTAATGTCTCCTCCTAAAATTTTGGTTTGAACTAAAAAACCATTTTCCTGATCGAATTGAGCATTTTTGTAGAAGTTATATAAAAAAAAATCATTTTTTCATCGCCAATCCAAATACAACCGTAATCGAATTGATGTTTGAATTGATATATGAATTATATTTGAGATTACCACTCAAGATGCATGATTTAAGACAGCTCATTCATTTCCCTCAAGAGGAAGCAATGTCAGGTGTAATGTAATATTTTACTTTAAGAGGTTATCGTATCCTAATTAAGTTGTTCAAATATGCTTTCTCGTGAAGAGTTAAACAATATTCATATTTGCATATTTTAATAAAAATAATACAAAGTCTAATATAATTTTTAGTTTTTTAAGTCCCTCAAATTTTAAATTAAAAATAGTTATTCTTTTAAGAAATAAAATAGCCTATATTTTTATTAAATATAAAAATTAATATTTTAGACGGAATAAAACTTAAAAAATTAAAACTAAATGAAGACAAACTTAAATTATTAAAGATTGTATTAATCCAAAAAAAATAATTTTCATTAAGTAAAACATAGCTAAAAAAATATCTCATTCACTTTTTATTGATAATAGGGTTAAGGTGCGCACAGTATTTTAAAATATTTTTTTAAGTGCGTCTAGTGTTTAAAAGAAATATATAGTGATTCCAATGCCTTAAAATATTTTCTCAGATGCGTCCAGTGTCCTAAAGTAATTTATGGTGTGTCTAGTGCACTAAAGTATTTTCTCAGATACGCTTAGCCTCCTAAAGTAATCTATAATGCGCTTAATGCCCTAAAATTTCTCAATGTCACCTATTTCCTTAAAATATATAAAACCTTTTTCCTTATTTGTTTTCCTAGGTTCTTCAATGTCTATGGATGTGTAAAATAATTAGTAGCCTTCTTTCACTTTGTTTAAGCTTTCTTTTTTCTTCTTCCTTGCACATTTCCAGCCAACAAGTAAAATAATTTATAGCCTTCTTTTCATATTGTCCAAAATTCTGGAAGAGAAATTAGCATTTCTCTTCTTTTCATATTGTTCACCCTGAATCTGATAAGAAAATGAAGAGTTGAGGAGAAGAAAGGAGAGAGTCTGAGATGGAACGAATGGATAAAAGAAAGACAATGAGAAAGAAGAAAGCAATGACAGTAAAAGAATTCAGGAGAGCTGAGTCATCTTGTCAAGTCAGCTTTTTTGGTGTCAAAATAGAGCCGAATCATAATTTAACAGTTAAAATTAATTATTCTGTTAGCACTGCCAAAAAAATTGAGACCTGCAGTAGTTATCTTGTAGTGGTTATAAGCAAACTGCTATAAAGTGTCATTTTGTAGCGATCTGCCCATAAACAGCTAAAAATTTATAGCACTTGGACTATGAATAGTGCTTACACAAATATTTGTTGCTGTTATAATCGCTACAAAAATTGTGCCAAACCATAAGGCAGGAACAATTTTGTAGCGGTATTCCAAGCAGTAAGCAACTATTGGGTTGTCGATATTTTGCAATGGTTCATAACCGCCATAAAATTTTGAGCTGAGGAGTGACTTTTGGTATACCCGAGTTTCCAGTGGTTCAAACCATTACAAATGTGCCAAAAGAAAATACCATCATGTTTGTAGCAGTTAGGACCGTTGTAAAGTTCCACGCAAACACATGTGTCAAAGACAGTTGGCTATTTGCAGCGGTTTGTTATAATTAACCACTACAAATATATAAACCACTACAAAAAAAGAGCATAAAAAACCTATAAATACACCATACGCATTCATTTTAAAGTTTTACTATTTGCGAGTAGCGAAGCTCTGCAGAATTGTGATCACAAGTCTTACTTAGAGCGAAGATCGATATTTTAGTCTACTTTTGAGGTACGAATAGAAATTTTATATACGTAGTTTATTTATTTAAGAAGTTGAGTTATTTATTTAATTTAGTTATATATTAATTATAAATCCTTATTTAGCGTTATTTAACTGTTTGTTTAGCGAAATTTAGATGATTATGTGGATTAAGTATACCTGTTTGATTAGGAATATTTTTAATATGTTAAACTTTATTTTTATTTGTTAATTAGGAATATAAATTGGAGTATGAATACCTGTTAGACTTTTTTTTAATATGTTGGATTTAAAAGTATTGTTTGACTAGGAATAATTTTATCTGTTAATTAGAATTGCAATTAAGAATATTTTGCAAAGTTTAATATTTTGATTCTTGAATTATGAATTTTTTCAGTAAATTAAAGCGTTAATTTATATTGATTATTTTTCATTGATTAGTGATATGGATTAGAAGATTTCTTTATTCAGATTTATTTGATATTTTTTTATATTTTCATTTTAAATAGGATGATTTTGGATGTGTTAAGGAGCCGATGGATCAGTTGTACATACATACCCCTAGCCAGAATGCTAGTGATAGGGATTTAGAGCTGGACTTCAACGTGGATGATTATGAGCCCTACCAGCAGCTTCACGAGGCTCTCATGTTGTCTCTGTTTGAGGGAGGAGCTCCTTAGACTGGAGAGCCTTCCTGCTAGAAGTCATGTCAGGCGTCAGCTACAAGTACGTGGGCGAACTTCTGTTGAGGCTGATAAAAGAGTCAATCGAGAGTTTCCTGATTGGTTTACACGACGAATGCGCAATGACAACATACCTTACACAGTCGAATTCAGAAATCTATCACTTGGTCCATTGGACCATGTGAGAAGGTATACCGCATACAATGTTAACAAGTTTAAATTTTACACGGTTGCACGTGATCAGAAATTACTCACAAAATTCCGAGGTTTGCGGCACATTTGGGATGAGGAGTTATGCTAGCAGCAATAGCGATGACATACAAGGCATCACTTATTACAAAAAGTTTATTGACATCGTTGAGTTAAATTATCAGCTTTTCATCGTAACTCTCTTCAAATGCTCTTGGGCAAACATGGCATCTCCACAAATACTTGTTGTTGATGACTTAGGTATCACATCTATCAACTTTTTTAGGCTCATTATTTATTTAATTATTTTATCATTGGTTGGATTTACCCAATCGAACAATAAAAATCGAAATTCACTGGCCTTTCTAATTTGACATCTTATAAAATAAATATTGTCAGTGACGCCTAGATTTTTTGAACCTTCAGCGATACATGGATTTACAGAATGTATAGAAAAACTCGACTTTAAAAAGATGATTATGACTCTTAATGGGAAAAATATCTATTAAAGGCTTTTAACACAAGTTACAAACTACTACTTATTGGTAAAACAGCAACTCTGTTTTTTTTTTATATAAAAAAAATGGGCCAACAAATGTTAGGTGGTATGAATACAAAATCCTACCCATAAGGGTAGGGTTTGCCCTAGTAAGTATATCAACAAAGTCATAGATTCTTGTCTTATTGGTGTAATAATCAACTTCCAAATCCTTCTTATGAAGAGTTTGCGTTTCTTATAGATCAACCCTAAATAAGAATGGTATTTGGTGCAATAATACACTATAAGATTTAAACGCATAATAAAATCACTGCATAACATTAGATAGCTGCAGAGATCAATTCACATGAATCAAGTTTTTGACAACTATATTAAGGTAATACCAACCTATCCATACTACCGTATAATGCTGAGTAAGAAGCCTAGTGAATCGGTAAATTTGATCTTGTCTAAGTTATTTTTGTCAGCATCAGGTTAGGGTCAAGCTCATTTCAACCCAGTCCAATAATTTTATATATATATATATATATATATATATATGTGCATGATTTTTTCTCATATTTTTAGGTATTGGGTTGGCTCAATGTGTGCTTTAGGTCAGGCATCTGGCTAGAGTAACCTAACTTGTCCCATGCCAACATATACTTCAAATCCATCAAACCCTAAAAGTCACTTCAATTTTTTTCCTTTTTAAGTGGAGTTAAACTTATGCCATAACTTATATAGGGCAAAAATGTTTGTTGTTGTTGTTGTGCAGTTCAAGAGTTGCATAGCTAGAGATCTTGCCCCTCATCACAATTGGTAGGTATATGTAAATATTGAAGATTGAATGCCCAGAAAGTATAAGAAAATTCTCCAACAACAACTACATGTAATTGAAGAAGCAAAGAATAAAAATAATGGAACTAAAGGAATTTGGATTTTTGTAATGTCATTCTCAGTTAAGGAATAATGTGTTTTGGTGTACTTTATGGAAGTGGGGGATCACTTTCCCTCTACAAATTTGGTACCATCCCCACAAATGAAGGGCTGGCGTTCATTAAGCAATGATTAACTACGGGAACTATTATGCATAGATCATCTTAACTGCTCTCTCCAATCCTATAAGAGAGTTTTTTTTTTTAAGAATAACATGTTCCTATTTTTAAGAGACTCTAATAACTTACATAAAATTTCTGTATTATTTTCCATTTTTACTCATATTAATTATTGGTTTGTCTCATTGCATTAATTATCTAATTTACTGTCTCCATACATAAGGGTTTTTTTTGGAAATGCCATCGTTGAGTTAAGTTACATTTTTTAACATATTTATTTTCTTAACCCATTTTAATCAACATTTTGATGTACAAAATTTAGTTATTTGTATCTTATAAAACATATTAGAAAGAAAGTATTGCATTGGAGACTTATTTAAATTCTTTGATCATCCAAAAAAATGGGTTAATAACATCCATCCTTGATATCTGACCTATTCTAATCCCATTTAGATGGTTTATATATATGACTTTAAATTTTTTATTATTTTATGATCTTATTATTTAAAGAAAATAGAATGCAAAGGTATTTTTGTTTGAATCATATTTAAATAATTCTTTTTTATTAATGATAATAATTTAATAGTTCAAGTCTCGCCTTTGATACAAGTACGTTGTTATTATTTTGATTAAGATGAATAAAAAACACCCTATTCTCAAACTTAAGTTCTTCCTTAAGTAAAATAAATACGGAACTACATGAACCAAGTACCGTTAATCCACACACATGCTACTTTACATATATGATACTCCTCTTGTCTTAAATATATAATTTAATTAAGGGATTTGTTTACATCTTAAATATAGAATTGATATTAACATTACTTTTGAAATATAATTTTTCCTTCAAATTTCCCTATGAATGCATACATCAAAGGGAGTTTTCATCAATATGAATAGTAATTAAAAGGATATTTTAAAAACATAAATATATATTTATTATAAATAACTACTTTAACTAATTTATTAATATTATTAGTTATCTAGCATCTACATTTATGATTGATTGAGTATATAACATCGGCTGGGCTGGTCAAGAAGTATGGTCTTTTAGGAATATCATTATAGCTTAAAGTGGCCAAAGTGGGAAGAGAAAGGGAAGTGTCGTTACATAAAAAAACAGAGAAGAAAAAGAGGAATTTCTTTTATCATTTTCACAATAATTAAAACAAATTCAAAATGGCCTCATGAACACACTTTCATGCCAATATTTGTTGCCTTTAGTCATCTCACTTGTTCAAAGCAGATTCCCACGCAAGAGGCTGACAAAAGGAGACGATAGACAAACAATAATCCAAAGCATCTTAATATAGGAGCCCATAAAAAGTTAGATTGTTGGGAAAAAATTCCCCTTAAAAATCATATATAAATTCATGAATATTGAAAAAATTTGAAAGAAAAATTCTTAAGGATTAGCCTTATTAGTAATATTTTTAGATTGAATGTTATTTTTTAAATTATAACTTGATATATAGTATAATAATATTTTAGGTTTGTAATAATTTTAGAAAAAAATAAATAATAAGTTTTTGAAAAGTACAAGGAATAATTTCAATATTTAAATTGATATTTACTTTTATTTTTGATTTCTAGACCTAAAAGAATTGTGGCCTAGCTTGGAAAGTATAATGATAAGCACCTTTTATTAAATGAAGTAAGCATGCACTTTTGTTGTCTGGAACAATCTTCATCTTAGGAGTAAGGGACTTAGTTATACATTATTATTAATACAAAAATATAGGCTACAAAGACTCCAACATATTTTCCAGCTTTTTTCCTCAAGTTGTAATGTTTATGCCATGGGGGAAAATATTTTTGGGTGATGAGTGAGATGGGAAATTATAATAACTTTAGTTTAGATTAAAAAATAATAATTACAATTTACAAGTTATAAATAAAAATAAAAATATGTCTAACAAATTATTTTTAAAGTTCTATTTTGATTAAATAAAAGTTTTATTTTTATAAATTAGAAGTGGGATTTCTACCCGTACTCTTGCATGGTATACATAAATTATGTTCTTGCCCATTGAATTAATTTTCATTAGCTACTATATTACAATACGCGTGTGTAGATCTCCCATAAATAACTATTTTTTCCAAAATTTTATTTTTTCAATTATTTCCATTGAATGTTAAGCGATTGTTATGAAAACTTTACATCCATGTAATACAATCAAGGGAGAAAGACGCAAAAATCTCCAAATCCCAATTCAAGAACTTAAAGTCTTAATCACTGTAAAGCCTTTAGAGACTAGTTTGAGATTAAATTTTGTCAAAATTACTGAATGCTTTTAATTTAAAAAATAAAATAAAATGACAACAATAATTTAATAAGTAATAATTCTAATTTAACTTATCACTTGACAACCACAACTAAACTAGCGACAACATATTCTGAAAGAGCTGAGGGTGAAGAAGGGGTTGGAGTTAGTATAGAGATTGGGGTTTCCAAAAAGTGATAGTGAAAACAAATTCAAAAATTCTGACGAGGTGATTAAAAAGGAAGAAGGTGATTGAGTACTACTAGAGTGGGTTGATGCGACATGTTTTGGCCATGTTAGAACGGCCATATGAGGTGAGGATAATGGCAGTTCTGAGAGAGGTGAATTGCCCTAATCTCGGGGTAAAAATGGATCATGGTCTTTCTGAAGGTTACCAAACTTGGGTAACACCGCATCCAAGGTTGAAGATGAGGGTGGAAGAGGAAGGGTCATTGGATAGGGTCTTGGTAGGTTTTGTTGTCAGATAAGACAATAACAACCGATTTCATTAAGGATAATTAGGTTATTTCAATAAAATTAATTTTATAATAGTTCTTAAAAATTTTGTAAGCATGTCATCTTGAGATTCGCGATGGTCCTTATATATCTTTCTTTCCCACCAACAATATCATGTGATGTGACTAGTGACCCCTATTAACACCACTATGCACCTACAAGCAAGCAACAACTAAGAATCTTTGCTCCTAGAACGCTCTATGTTGAAGTGAATATAATGAATGTGACATATCCTTAGTTTGGAAGTAAACTCTAGAAGTCTATGTTATAATAGCTCAAGGGAATATTTTCCTTTTTGTTGATGAAATCATGTATATGGAAAGTTGGTTAATTAAATTTGAGAATCTAATCAACAAGCAAATGATAATTGAATTTTGACCAATATCATCAATATAAAATATAAAAAGTTCAATCTAGAAGGCTTTGAATTTTTTAATTGAAAATACTAAATTATCTATTATAAATATAAACAATATAAATCAATTAGTCTAGATATTTTTTATCCAAAATAAAAATTTATTTCTAACACATCTGAAGTGTCTAAGGGTGTGTTTGGATTAGTTTTTGGAAAATAGATTTTGGGAAGAATAGATTTTGTAGAATAGATTTTGGGAAGAATAGATTTTGGAAATAAAGATGTTTGGATGATTAGTAGTAGAATTATTTTTTATATTGGTAAATTACCAAAAATGGTATGATTTGATTAAAAGTAAGAGAGAGGAAAGATGATAGAGAAGAAAGAGGAGAGAGAAGAAAGTGTAGAGAGGAGAGAGGAGAGAGGAGAGAGAAAAAAAGAAGAGAGAGGAAAAAGAAAAAAAGAGATAATAGAAGAGAGAGTAGAGAGGGTGTAAGAAAAAGTAAGGGTAGAATAGTAATTGGATAATCCATAATCTAGGTTTCAAATTAAAAGTTATTTTTAGTGGCTTATTCAAAACCTAGGTTTCAAACCGAGGTTTTGTCCAAAATCAATTCTCAACAAAAATTGTTGTTTGTGTAAAAATTTTCCAAACCGCGATTTTGGCCCAAAATTGATTCCCCACCACTATGCCAAACACACACTAAATCAATTACATGGCTAAGTTTGTTTACATTATTTGTCATTTTTCCATTAAAAATGAAGAAAGTAATTAATTATGATCTTATCATCAGACACCAATCTTTTTAACTTTCCATCTTTGCTTTACCTTTTTTTTTGGATTCTTACCCACCCATATCTCTCCTCGAACAATTTTTTTGAAAGAAAAATAAATTTTCTTCAATCTTAAATTTCTTATAGATAGTCAGCTTAGAAACAACGCATTCATGGCATTCCACGAATTTAATTTTATCCCAAATAAGAGAAAAAGAAAAAGAAAAATCAATAATATATAAACACATGATATCATTATCAATATTGTCAAAGGGCACTATGGTATGATAGGGCCCTCAATCCATTAACAAACATAAAAGCTTCCTCCTCCTCGGTTTTTTTAAAATTTTAAATACCATATTTTTCTGTTATCTCGGTTTAGATGATTTTATTTTTTATTTAGATTGTTATCTTTTATAATTTGATAGTTAAAAAACTATTATTTTAATTTGCATCGTGTTTTCCTTAAAGTGAAGAAAAGGTTAATAACAAAATTTAAACTATCAAAATCAATGTTTTTTAAAAGACATCAATAAAAATATGTGCACATCATAGATGTATGTTGTATTATCTCATGTCTTGTTATTTTGATGTGTGATGAGAAAAAAAATGTTCTCAAGGTCCACCAAAATGTCAAAAAGAGGACCACTTTTCTTGTTTACATTTTTCTAATAGTTTGGTAAAAGAAAGTTTTGATGACTTTAGTTTTAAGAGGTCATTAATATTAGGGTCGGTTTTATGACTTAAAAAAAGTACTTATAAATTACCTACTAATAAAATTTTTAAATTGGTAAATACGTTTTATTTTTATCAAGTTATATTAGAAGAGTTTAAACCATTGACTGGTACTCACTATTCCACTTCCTTGTTCTTGAACTAGTCCTTCGTGACTATCAGTAACACACATTCTTATAGAGTACGAGCTACATTCTTACTAGTCAAATTAATCTTTTTTTTTATTTAATCAAGGGTAATACTTTTTGAGATTTAGAATACAAAATATTTTCATCTCTCTCAACAAGTATACTTCCTATGATTTGAATTTGTATTATTCTCTTTATAAGGATGATAATACTTATCACTGCAATCAATAACTTGTTAGTACTTGCCAAATTAATCTTTATTGACTACTCATATAGTTTTTTTTTCACACACCACTTGAGATCTTAAGTTTGAGCCTTGGAGTATGCAGAAAATCTCCGTTGGAAAACTCACCCACCATAGCCAAGTGCGCGACACGGGTCAAATCCGGATGTAGTCGGGGCAAAGCTCTGGTAAATTGAGTGGGCAACAACAAAAAAATTAAGGTTCACATGTTTGAAACAATCATTTTCAATGAATGATATGATTAAATCAATGAATAAATATATAATTAAATCATACATACATATTTTTAACTCAATGCAAAGAATTCAGGTCCTTGAATTTGTTTACACTTTTAAAAGGATGTTCTTAACTTTATAGAAACAAAGGTTTAATTATTGGTTGAATTTAGCATGTTGATGGACCTAACTGTCCTGCAAATTGGAGTCATTATCATAACAACCAAAATTATGAATGAATGGTGGGGTCTTCATTAATAATTACATATGGTCAAAGTGTGAAACTCTAACTAAATAGATTATCCTCATTTAATTATATTTCTTAGAAGTTCATAGAATATAAGAATATTAAAATTTTCTTAATTTTGTAATCAGCTCATTTAGTTGTATAAAGAATTATGAGTAATTATATATGGCATATAGTTAATAATCATTTTGAAATGTTTAACCAAACTTTGAAATAAATAAATTTAAATCTTTAGGTTTCTAAAATTTACATTCTTTTTCATTCTCTAATATATATGGACAAGAACAATAAATATATTTTCTTATTTCCTATTATTTTCCCTTATTCCATTATTTTACATTTCAACAGTTCTATGTACATACTTCATTTAGCATTCAATGTACATTGACACAATGAAACTCTAACTAAAAATTATTCTTACGGAAACTACTTTAAGAGAAATTGACAAAAACATTCCACATACGTCAAATTCACATATGGCAAAAATTCTTCCAACTTTTCCTATTTGGGAATCATGTGAAAAAATTCCATGAGAAAATTGACACATTTTGATTAGGAGACATAACGATTAAAGAAAAAAATTAAATCTCAAAAGAAAAAGTTAAAGGTTTATAAAAGTACGGAAATGTTACTATTAGTAAGGTTTATATTGGTCGTCCTCTTACAGAAATAACATTTCTCTCAGGTCGGTAAAACAAGTAATCCCATTTATTTTTATTATTTTGTACATTTTACCACTAAATATATATTTAATTTATAATGGATTAAAGGACATTTTTGTCCCTAAACTATCTCACGAGTAGCATTGGTTATCCTAAACTTTTCATAAGAGCAATATTGTTCCTCAAGTGTCAAAATCGTTGCAATATTGCTCCCTGAACTAACGGATATTGAAGTTAATCGTTAACTCTAAATTAACTTTGTGTTCAAGACTATTTTTACTTCTAATGTATTCATGAAAGAGTAACGCGTACCCTGAAATTTAATAATATGAAGAACTTAGTACCCACTACTGATGCTTTCTTTTTTCATTGAAACGTGTTAAAGGTGTCGCATGTTTTGCAAACTAGATATTTATCGATGAAAAAAGTCTATCAACCGAAACTAATGATCGATTCAATGAAGCATCTGGATCAATTTGATCTTCATCTCTCCAACAAGAATTTTCTAGGGCTTCATGATTTGGGTATTCATCTTCGATCATGAACATTAGTATAGTCCAATTTTTTTCTCCTCCGCCATTCATCATATTAAATATGATTACCAGTTGATGAGATAGAGACTATAATATTTAGTTCTTCATCCGAAATAATAATAAGGTTATAACTTGTGAAAGATAAAAAAATGCATGAATGTGATCCTTCTCTGGAAGCAGTAGTAACTCTAGCATTTGCTTCGCATGATGGGGGCAGATGCTGAGAACAATGGTAATGCAACTGGAATAAATCTGTTGGCCTTGATCATGTGGTAGCAGAAACATCTGGTGAAAGTTTACCTTGAACCTGGTGATGTTTGGGGTTGGAGAACTGGTATGAGAGTAGCTTGAAATGGGATCAAGTCACAAATATAGGGTCTGTTTTCCTAGCACGCGTTTAGATGAATGCTACATCGAATCGAATTTTCCAGAAACTGATATTGATGCATTCTTTGCTTCATTTAGCTGGAAGATTCACCGACCAAAGGAAACTCAGAGTCTATAGTTGTTGTTCCTCTCTAACAGATTTCACATAATTCATATCTGATTTACAGTCTGACTCCTGTGGGTGTAAAGTAAAACATAAGAAATGCAACAGTCGGAAGCTGCAAAAAGCAGAAAACGGTTTACCAGCTGTCTTGTGATATTTGCTGTTATTGTTGCTACATTCTTTGTTACAAAACTGTTCATTTAGCTTATGGGGCACATGTTGAAGATATCTGTGAGGAGGAGGAGGAGGAGGAGGAGCGCAATGGATATAGAACCACAAGAGAGCCCTTTAAATATTAGAGGATCAGAACTCTATAGTCATCCGGAGAAGTGGCTGAATAATCATCGGAATTTGGTGCCTCCACTTTAATTTCCAACACAGACAATACAAGCTACAAGAAACAATAAATAGCCAATTGTTATTTTGGTTAAATATGTTACATTCAGTAAATTAAAGAATATTTATGTTATGTAATTCACATAATGAGGCAATGGCCTTTTGTTATTTTTTTTTCACAAGTCATACATCAATATAAAACCAAACATGTTTCAGGAAAGTACAAATTATGCACCAATTGTTAGAGTGCCAAAGGATTATTGAAGTATAGGGAGTAGCTCACTACTGTAAAAAAGGCTTTCTAAATCGGTTTAAAATAGCATTATACACCGGACAAAGAACCAGTACAGTGTAGAAACAGACCGTGTAAAATGTGAGACATTATAAACCGGTCAGATATCCGGTGTAGAAAGCGAGACATTCTAAACCGGATTCGAGGAAAACCGGTGTAGATGAACATATTTTCTACACTGTTATGTGAACGTCAGCTATAGACTAATGAATTTTTTACATCTGGTGTGTTTATCTGGTTAGTGTAGATTAGGCTATTTTCGACACCGGTTGTGTTAATGACCGGTGTAGATTATGCTATTTTCTACACCGATTATTTTAATGACTGGTGTAGATTATGCTATTTTCTACACTGGTTGTGTTCATAACAGGTGTAAATTAGTCATTTCTACACCTTACAATTAGCACAACCGGTGTAGATATTTTAATATTTATATGAATATTACTTCTACACCTGCCAGTAATTTTTGTCCGGTTTAAATGTAGGTTTAAAAAACTACCCGTTCAACATTTCATTAACCTATCCTCTAAAGCTTCCAAATATACAACTCAAAGAGACAGCAGCAGAGACAAAATTCAATTGCTCATTATATATTATTCATTTAATAAAATTGAATACAAAAATTTAACAATTTGAAGAGAAAAATAAAAGCATGTATTCATTGAAAAACAAATACTATTGAGAAGGAATGAATTGAACAAAAAACTCAGCCCACATATTGCGCAGCTCCTCAATATCTTGTTTAGAAAATGGGTAAGATTGATCAAACATCTAAAATATCAAATTAAAATCAAAGAAATTAAGGCATTACTAGTATATATTAAATTGACAAGAAATATGAAATCATTAGGAAACACAATTTTACCTCCTCAGTTAGGTCAGTCCTATTTGACAAGATAATATTGATCATGTGTCTAACCATGTAGAAGCAGCACAAGTTGCTTTCTCTGGGCTTCCTTCGACTCAGTAATATTAACATGATGATAACAATTATTTTTCAAGAGCAAAACGTGGAGCATAAGACTTAATAGTTTAATGACCTTAGGTATGATCCATTCAGGGTCCCTCACTGAGTTGGCGTGCTTAAGACCCCTAACAATTTTGAATGTCCTTATAGCACTATGATCAAAGTTATAAAGTTAGTAACCCATTTATTGCAAGGATCATATATATTACAAAGACCATTGTTTTGTATAGAAGAAAACTCACAAGTTCATAATCTTCTTGACATCAGCCCCTGGCTTGTAATAGAGGGAGCATAAGAAGAAAATTTTATAACTGTGCTTACATAAGGAGACCAATTACCAATGATTGCTGTAGAAATTAATTAAAAAAGAATGAGTATTATCATTAAGCAAATACAAAACTTGTATGAAATAAAATGAAATATTATTATTCTTACTCTTGCATATATGGTGTGAAGAAACAACCAATTTCTATTTGACCGAGCCTCCTAGTTATGTATTGAAGTCGCAAAGCTTGAGAGGTCCCTTTTGTATAATGCAAACTTATCTTGTTTGCCCTTAGACACCAACTCAACTTACATGTACCTACAGTTAATGCAAACAAGACGTTAGTTGTAAGAGTTGAATTTTGTTATTACATGTATTTACATTTAAATTAGACTTACATAAAAAATACTTGGATGCACCCAAAGGTCAGTTCATTCCCAGGAGTGAGAACAGATTTTACATCCGTATGGTCAAGAAAGGCCGGAGCCCACGCATCGCCCACAATTGAATCCATAGGCAACGCATCTACATGGAACATTTTGTCATCTACCAATCGGATGACACGTTGCATGGCACTCAAATTGGAAGGTGTGGGAAGTTGGATCGGGGATGACGCGACATTATCCAAAACAAGATGCTTTAACTATAATATGAAAGTTCCCTTTGCTTGTATTACTGTCTTCACCTTATCAATGAGAATTGGGACAAGAGCATCTTCAACTATCACGTCTTCAACTGTTCTTAATTTGGATATGGTGGGCAGTTGCTCCTAAGCTATGGAAGGAACCATGTGCCACTAACTATCTAATTGGATCCTCCACATATAGGTCACACGGTTCAGCATCTTCAGACACCAGTGCGGCCATGCAATAGCTCCCTTTAGTGCTATGAAGGGCTGCATGTGAGAGCGTTTTGGGGGCACTTTACTCCTGTTGCCTTGATGTCATCATGGACAACATTTTTTTCTTGAGCTTTGTCAACCCCTCTTGTAATCGTGCCTCAAATAAAGCTTCTGCTTGTGCCCTAGCCTCTGCCCAAACCTCTGCCTTAGCCTCTGCCCTAATGATGGATAACAACGATTCCAACTCTGCCCTCGGCACCAAATGTGTGGAATGTCATTGAGATGCTCCAAAGTAATCTCTTATGCCCACACCTCCTCTAACTCCTCTAACACGGCCCCATGCTCTTGTTTGCCTGTAGCAACAGCCAAGATGTCATTACTACCATCCAACTTGAAGGATCCATGGGCCTCTTATTCTTAAAGACATGACTATAACATATAAAGAACAAACATAAGAAATAATATAATTAGTCTACTAAAACAAAAAAATAGAAGTAGTACTTACAATTTTTTCTGCAATCGTGCGAGCGTGATCGCTTGTATATGTTCCGCTCCTTGTTTAGTGAGCATACAACCATTTATCTTCACGATGTATTGGAGATGGGGGAGCAAGACTAACACTAGGATCCTCAGAATTTTCTTCTAGCTAGCCTCTTCCTCTTGGCCCTTAACAAGTCTCTTTCAACCTTAGCGTAACCTCCTCGAGACATTGTGTGCGGGCAATCATTCTTGAGAGCATGTTCAATAGCTTTTGCCCTTTTTTCCTCCAAATCAAGACAAATGATAATCTGATACGTTTGCATTTGGTGCCAACACATACACAAGGAAGAAACATGGGAAATGCATTTACAGGACATTTGTGCATCAACTCACCATAGCTTCTGGCATAGTCTGAATCCTAACAAATTCTTCCCATGTAGTTTCTGTTGGGAATTGGAAGACACGCAGCGGAAATTAACTTTAAAAATTTTTCTATTCCCTATCTGGATCTACCGAGTGTGTTTAAGTCAAGTATTAAGAAGTATTACCTTCGGTGTTCGAATTATGGTCACGACCTCAGTATTCACTCGTCGCGACTTGTCAGTCGCGACGGGTAGTTTCTGGAGTTGTCAGTCGCGACTTCCTCAACTTCTAGTCGCCACTGGAAGCCTCTTTTCGATTTTCTGACATTCAGATGCCTATATGGTTGCGACCTCAGTGTTTTTGGAGTTATCAGTTGCGACGTCCATAACTTCTCCTCGAGACTGGTGGTCTCTTTTCGATCGCAACAAGTCGACGATTCATATCAGCTTTCTCTACTGGTATCTACACGAACAACGTTCTAACCACGAACGACGTGCCAACGCCTTTTATCCCTCTAGGGCTTTCTCAAGAATCCGTCCTCACTGTCTCTATTTTGGCCATTTCTTATCTGCAAACCTTTTGCACCTTCTTTTCACTCCTGGAAAACCCTAGCCCCTAATGTCAAATATATAGGATGTTATCGGTGTTCTCACTGAGTTGGATTTGAGAATTAATTTTATATTAATTCTGAAATTAATACAATATCATATATTGCATAATTTGATAAGAAACTAATTAAATAAATATGGTTTATATTAAATCTGTCCCATAGATTTAATTCACCTATTCATTTAATTTAAAATAAAGATAAGACATAATTATATTTGATTTATTCTCATAAATCAAATTTGAGATATCATATCAATTTGAATTTCAAATTCAAAAGTGATAGAGATTTAATTTATCCTTATAAATTAAATCTTGCAAATATCTCTTATATTATATATAATATATATACGAATTTATATATATATAAATATATACATCCACCCTAGATTATTCATTGAATCTGGATATGTCTTACATTCAATAAATCTGGACATCATAGCTCGTGTTGGGCTATTTTGTGTGCGATCTTGTAGGCCCATATGAAGTTGGTAATAGGCTAGTTACTATACTGACCCACAAGTCGTAACCGATCTCTAGCAAGACATCACGACTACCCAAATCATATGAGGATCGATGAACGATATTACCTTTCATACAACCATATCACATCCCTTTTGTCACATGATATTTTGGTCATGGATGAGGCATGGAGAACGTCATCCTCCTGTTCCTAACTGTTACTTTCTCTATCCCTGAGTAGTTTGACTATAGAAATGAAACTACCTTTCCATTACAGTATGGCCATACATTTCTCAGACTCACTCATTGAGGGGCCCAGTAATATCTCTCTACGAATATGAGGGACAAATTCCATCTTGACCATTCATATTCCTCCGCATGAAAAAACACTGAGCCCGAACATAGTCTTTATGATCACTCGGTCAAAAGTGACTTTTGACTAGGTCAAAGCTGAGCGTTTGTCATGTAGAAATCTATGATGATCTCAGGTCAAAGGGCATAGTGACATGGTTTGTATATGAGAGAAGCTTATGACTTAACCCATGCAGCTCTCTCATAGCGGGTCGGTCTAACACCTTATACTCTTACATGTGCCTATGACTTTGATTTATATCTCTATACATCTTCAAAGTCATACTGGTCTTATTTCATCTCTGCTTTTGCATAGATGAACGACCAGGAATATTTAGGATAAGATCATGAGTTATCCAAGGATGGTAATCATAGTAAACATGCAAATAATGTGATAACATAATTAAGAGATTCATAAATCAACAATATTCATAATACAATGATTGGCCCCTAGGGCACAATATCCAATAGTTTCATCAATGAATTGATACTTGCTGCATAGAGAAGGATGAGGCTGACCATCTTTGTCCTGGCCATGCATATAAAGATGAGCTAGTTGTGTCTTGAAGGCCCTCCAACGCTCACTGCAGTAAGACAACGTCTTCTTCTTCAAGGCTTTATTGTTAGGAACATCGTAAGTGAGTTGTAATAATTGCCATTGAAAGTAGAGTTATCCACATACAGTTGTGTTTTTCGGTATTATTCTGAATACAATATAAAATAGGTAGTTTCTATACCCATATAGTGTCCTAAATTTGGTTCTTCATGCGATCATCAACAGCATCCCAAGTCTATATGGTGATGCTAGGCTTGTTGCGTACTAGGAGGTTGACATAACTAATGTACTTGGTCCTGTGTTCACCAATTGGGTTCCAACGTTTGTCAAACTCAATCGGTAGCAATTTCCCTTCCTTCCTATCTTTCGCAATATCTTTCAATCGCGTCACACTTCTGTCACTCCTTTGGGTAGAGTCGCTTGGAACAGTGCTACTCTCATTCTAATTAACACTACCCTCCATATTCCTATATATGCAATAACAAAATTATATCTTTTTTAAACAGACTTAACCTATGTCCTTCACCCGTCAGAATATACAAAGAAGACAATTCCTTTAGCATTTATCCATGGAAAGAAGTGCAAGCATTTATCATAGGAAAAGTATAAAACCTAGATTAAACCAACATGTAAACGAAAGTCGTACATGATAAAAGAAGTGCGGAAAATGAAACATCCTGCCTTAGACTCCTCAGAGCACACCTGCGGAAGCTATACTAGCTGTACTGATTCGGTAATTCTCTCATTAGAACTACCATTCTACGTAAGTACCCAGGAAAGACTGGATGAACCGGCTAGGTCCACTCACTTCCAGCCTCCTTAGACAGTACCTACGTACACAGTACGCATCATATCCTTCCTCCACTACTGCTATCTCCGCCGAAATTTCAGCAGCATAACGGCGTCTCTCAAAATTCTCAAAATCTACCTTAACATAACCTCCCTGAAATGGTTATACAAGGGGGATGAGATTCGGGGGAATCTCAGTAGTAATAATCATAACAGTATATGTAATGCAGTGTGACAGTGCTTGCTTGTGATTGTGTACAGATAAGCATGCCGCGTGCTTCCATACTCAATAACATATGATCATAGCATTGCAGTAGAGCTTCAGACATAACATATAAGACAACAATCCAACCAAACAATAGCACATCAATCACAAAGCCATTACATAAAAGCTAGGATTAGTTACTATCTGGCTAGCTCAGCAGAACTCTACTATCCTTATTCTGCTTCCAGCTCCGTCACAACTTCCTTACTTCCTTTTCTCCTTTCTCTCTTCCCTTCCTTCTCCTTCTCTCTCTTCTTTCTCTCCCTTCCCTTGCCCATGCGTGAATGGAAATCAAGCAAGGGGGTATTTATATACATCCTCAATGGCAATTTCGTAATTTCCATGCCATCTGATCCTGCGGTCCTGGTTTTTCCTAGAATTTCCTATTTTCCTTAATTTCCTTTTACCGCATCATCAGTGCCACCTCAGGGGACACCTCAGCAGCTGACTCATCGCCACATTTTCCATATGCCTAAATTCCCTGGACACCTCAGCAGCTGACCCAGCATGCTGACTCACCGGTCCAGAGTCTTGCCTCGTAATGCGTGCCCTCAGCTTTATCTGCTTTCTCCAGACCAGAGCCATGAGGCGCCTGGAAGAGACCTTGCACGCTTCCCAATGCTATCCAGATAAATCCCAGACTTATCTGATCACTTCCTCGGTTTTCGTGCCAACCGAGTAACTTTATTCTACTGAAAGGTCACTGAACACTACCCTAATGCCATGTGGCATCTTGTGGGTTCCATGAGGATACCTTATCAGTCCACCTCATGGTTTCTAGATAACCTTTCCTGTATCTGGCCTCCTGCCTCCGGTCTATCTCTAACCGGGTAACTATCTCATTTGGACCTTCACAACTCTTGACCCACTAGATCTCATACGGCTAGCACCACTTATAGTCACTAGTCGCGACCTAGCCATCATCTCGTCGCGACATAACACCTTTTGGTTCATTAGTCGCGACCACAACTTTCTCTAGTCGCGACCACAACCGTCTTTCGTCGCGACCACAACATATTCTAGTCGCGACCAGGCTCATTCTACTCATTAGTCGCGACACCACATACATATCCGTCACGACCAAACCTCTCTGCCAATATTAGTCGCGACCAATATACTTCCTCGTCGCGACCAAAAGTCACCAATACATCTTCCTCATACATCTGCTTTCTTTCTTATGGACAACTCTACTGCTCAGTGCCCATTCCTTTCATATCTCACCCCACAGAATCTTAGCATAATTCTGGGGTCTATCTTATCTCACTTTCTTCTTATCCTTTATCCTAAGTTCTAGAAATTCTCTTTCAATAACTCATCCCCTACTCTTCGGGAGTCCTTGTTAATTGAAAGGCTCGACAACCCTCTGTATCAGGTTATCTTACGCAGGAGCCAGCCTATATCAAGCTACCTGCAGAATTCCTAGGCTTAAGACTTAGGACATTCCTCCTATTCCTCATTTTGAACCTAGGTGAACTGTCCCGATTCTGTAGGTTAAAGACTTAACTCATCTTTAAATCCTGAAGGACTTAGCTCATCCCTCGGATTCCTACAAAATACAGGTAAATAATCCGCCCATATCATATTACTACCCTAGGACTACGGGTTTAGCAGCCTGCCCATATCAGACTACCTCCCAGTTCAACTAGACCCAAAAATTGGGATGTTACAGAAAACACGTACACGGCAAATCACAACGAGAGCCAAAACAGAGAAGAATGAAAACCACAATGCAGGACAAGAGGAGTAATGATATCAGTAAGAAGGAAGACTGAAGAAAACCTGAGAAATGAGAAATAAGAGAGCGCCAGGGGGAGTCTTCAAAATTTATTTTCCGTAGACATTTTACACAGGTCAAACTAAAAAATTGGTTTATAATTTTAATTTTGAACTTCAGAACAATTTTTACATATGTTAACTATCAAGTCCGATGTAAAACTGACATTTTCATATCATATTTTACACCAGATAAAAAACAACCAATGTAAATTGTTAACTACTTATTTACAAAAATGCTACTTCGAGGTTTTTTTCACCTTACTAACATTTACGACCAGTTTAAATATTGATGTTATGTTTTTCCACAGACTCTTATATCGCCCTATCCCTTGAAGTTACAATAGATATATATGCAATCAAATCAAGAAACTTGTGTTATTATTACATAAGAAACATATACGCAATCATAACAAACAGAATCATCATACAAATCAATGAAAAACCTAAAACACTCACGTCCAAATCAATCAGAATCCACTTCTTCTTCATTCAATTTTGATAAACCCATTGAAAAAGAAGGGGTCTCCCAAATAGAATCATCGTTGTCAACAATCATTTTTCCTTGGAGAGCGACAGAGCATCTTTTATTTGTCGAATCAGTGATATAGAACACTTGCTTTGCTTGGTCTGTCATAATAAAAGGCTCATCCCCAAAACTTATACTATTCAAATCAACCAATTTAAATCCTAAAAGATCTACCAGAACACTGTTGTTTACATTAGCCCACTTGCATTTGAACACGGGAATTATGAATTTGGAGTAGTCTACCTCCCAAATCTCTTCAACGACACCATAAAAAGGGATGACTGCTAATTTAGGATTGTTGTATTTTGAACTAGAGAAATGCATAACCTCGGC
Source organism: Leucaena leucocephala (assembly GCA_037074615.1). Lineage (NCBI taxonomy): Eukaryota > Viridiplantae > Streptophyta > Magnoliopsida > Fabales > Fabaceae > Leucaena > Leucaena leucocephala. The sequence goes on along the minus strand of CM073555.1, from coordinate 15,779,705 downwards.
TACTAACATAACCCCACTATTTTGTATGCTACTTTTATCATCAAGGGTCTTCGTGTAAAAGGAATACCTGATATCAAATGAATTCTAATATATCACATGAAATTCAGGACCATATGCTAACTATCTAACTGTATCAGATACATAATCCTCAATTTCAACCTTCTCTTTGAACCAATGTGCAAAAGATTTATTGTGTTCTTTAATCAGCTTTTGCTCTATCATTCTATTATTTTTTTTGGACAAGCTCTTTATGAACAGCTATGTAGTCTTGAACTTTATCAATGTTATTCAAGATGTGTAAGTGTATTTGCTGCAATTCATTACGATCAACACTCTTCACCAATATTCCGCGTTAACCCCCTGTTTGGCACGGGGTTTAGGTAGACCAGTCAGTCTTACTTTAGATAGGTAGTGTTGACAAAAATCCATAGCTTCTTTAGAAATATATTTTTGAACAATGGATACTTCGGACCGATTTGGATTCTTCATATACCCTTTAAGGATTTTTATGTATCTTTCTGTAGAGATATTAGGAGATTATAAATATCCTATAATTTGTATATAGGATAAGATATGATATTATTTTATTAGTATCCAGGGTTATCTAGAATTCTCTATTGTGTTTATATATATCCCTTCTGAACATCAATAATACACAAGTATTTCTTTTCTTTCTAAATCTATATGGTACCAGAGCAGGTTAACCTAATGTCTGCTAATTTTTTTCTTTCTCCCGGTCGACGCACTGTAGCGTCACTGTAGCGTCACTGTAGCGATGTTATGGCTTCTCATTCTCGGCCTTCGTTCATATCACTGGCCGCTACGAATAGTTGGGATCTCTCTCAACTAGATATAAAAAATATATTCTTACATGGTGATCTTCTTGAAGAAGTGTACATGGAGTAACCACCAGGTTTTGTTGCTCAGGGGGAGCATGGTAAAGTATGTCATCTTAACAGATCTTTATACGGATTAAAGCAAAGCCCTCTGGCATATGAAGGATTTTGGCTTGTGCCAGAGTAAGTGTGATCATTCTGTGTTCTATCAGATGAAGGATCTGGGTTCATTAAAGTATTTCCTGGAAATTGAAGTTATGAGGAGCAGAAAAGGCATCTTATTGACTCAGAGAAAATATGTTCTGGATTTGCTAAAAGAAACTGGAAAAATAGGAGCTACCTCAACTAGCTTTCCTATGGTTTACAATCCTCTACATGATGCTGATGGTAGTATACCATATGAAAATCCCGTTGAAACTACTAAGAGCAAGCCGTTTGAGAACCCAAAGAGGTACAGGAGATTGATTGGAAAATCGAATTATCTTACGGTTACCCGTCCTGATATCACTTATCCAGTAAGTATCCTTAGCCAATTTATGGTCTCTCCAACTGTCCGACAGTGGGAAGCCTTAGAACATATGCTACATTATTTGAAGGGATCTCCAGGTCGTGGGATATTGTACAAGAATCATGGCCACATAAATATTGAGTATTTTTGTGATGCCTATCATGGAGGATCAAAGGCTACAAGACGGTCTACTACAGGATACTGTGTTTTTGTAGGAGGAAATTTGATATCTTGGAGAAGCAAGAAACAGAATGTGGTGTCACGATCAAGTGTAGAAGTGGAATATAGAGCCATGGCACAATCTGTATGCGAGATAGTTTGGATATATCAGTTACTGAAGGAGGTTGGCCTTAAAATCTCGTTACCAGCAAACCTGTGGTGTGATAATAAAGCGGCCTTACACATAGCTTCTAATTTGGTATTCCATGAACGCACGAAACATATTGAGATCAACTGTCATTTTATTCGAGACAAGCTTAAGGAGAACTTCATCTCTACAGGGCATGTAAGATCAAGTGATCAACTGGGTGATCTCCTCACCAAAGTTCTTAATGAGATTCGAGTTGAATATCTTTATAATAAGTTAGGCATGATTGACATTTATGCTCTAACTTGAGGGGGAGTGTAGAGATATTAGGAGATTATAAATATCCTATAATTTGTATATAGGATAAGATATGATATTATTTTATTAGTATCTAGGGTTATCTAGAATTCTCTATTGTGTTTATATATATCTCTTCTGAACATCAATAATACACAAGTATTTCTTTTCTTTCTAAATCTATACTTCAAATGGGTACACCCATCGTAAGTATATAGGGCCACATAGTTTTATCTCTCAAACTAGATGAACGATGAGGTGTACCATGATGTCAAAAAAGCTAGTAAGAAACAGTTTTTCAAGATGGCATAAAATTACATAACCCTCGTGCTCCAATTCATCCAACTTTTCAGTCTCAAAGACTTTGCCATATATAGCATTGAAGAAGAAACAAAATCGGGTTACAATGTGTCTCAAATCATCTGGAAGGATTCCTCGAACTACTACTGGGAGTAATTGTTGCATCAAGACATGACAATCATGAGACTTTTTGCCTACTAATTTCAAATCTTTAATCGACACAATCTTCTTAAGATTAGATGAGTACCCAGAGGAAACTTTGATTCCTTGCAAACACTCACAAATACTTCTTTTCTCATCCTTGGATAAATATTAGTCTCTTCAACACAGTAACTTCCCTCACCATCTGGCCTTGGATGTAAATCCTCACTTATTCCCATTTCTTTTAAATTTAATCTTGCCTTCAAACCGTCTTTAGAACTACCATGGTTGTTGAGAAGTGTTCCAACAATGCTGTCACACACATTTTTCTCCACATGCATGACATCAATACAGTGCCTTACATGAAGATGTTGCCAATACGGAAGCTCAAAGAAGACAGATCTTTTTTTTCATATATTTTTCTCACTTTTCTTGACAGTCTTACCAAAGGTAACATTGATGTCTTTGACCCTTTCATAAACTTATTCTCCAGTCAATGGCTCTGGTGCATTTTCAAATTCTTGGCCACCAAAAAATTGTTTCTTCAGTCGACGGTATGGGTGGCCTTGTCTTAGAAATTTCCTATAACCTAGGTATGACATCTTTCTTCCATGACAAAGTTGATAGTAGCAAGTCCCTTCCTCACAAATCGGACATACTTTATGGCCCTTAACACTATACCCTGACAAATTTTCGTATGCAGGAAAGTCATTAATTGTACAAAAGATCATGGCTTGCATATTGAAGACATCCTTCTTAATCACACAAAAAACATCCACACATTCCCATAGCTTCTTCAAATCTTCAACCAAGGGTCTTAGGTAAACGTCTATGTCATTTCCCGGTTGTTTCGGTCCTGAGATTAACATAGACAACATTACATACTTGCGTTTCATACACAACAAAGGAGATAGGTTATAAATCACCAAGAGGACGGGCCATTAACTATGTATACTACTAAGGCTACCATATGGATTCATGTCATCTGTACTAAGTCTAAGCCTTAGGTTTCGTGGTTCATTCCCGAACTCGGGAAATAATTCATCAATCTTCTTCCACTGCAAAGAATCAGCAGGATGACGAGCTTTCCATCACAAATCCTTTCAGTTGCATGCCATAACATTTTCTTTACATCATCTTCATTACCAAAGAGGCACTTAAACCTTGGTATAATTGGAAGATACCATAACACCTTTACAGGAGACTTGTTTGATCTGTACCTTAGTGTCTTATATATTGGACACTTCTCCTCATCTTCAAAATCTTTCCTGTACAATATGCAATCATTTGGGCATGCATGAATCTTTCTATACTACATGCCTAAATGACATATTATTTTCTTAGCATCATAGTAGCATTTAGGTAAGACATTTTCTTCTGGAAACATGTCTTGCAACAACTTAAGCAATTCTGAAAAACCTCTATCACTCCACCCATGCCATGCTTTCACACTTACCAGTCTCAACACTGCATTCAACAAGTTGTATTTTCTGCACCCTGGGTATAGAGGTTTTTCTGCATCATTGCACATATTACCATATACATGTGACCAAATAAAAGCATCTTCTCCAACATCATGAATCATGTCCTTTACCCGATCATCGGTATCCATGTCATCATCAAAGGTCTGTTCTAACTATTCAGGTGCACTCGACCTTTGCACAGGTTCACCATGCCATACCCATACTCTGTAACTCTTGTAAAACCCCTCACAAATTAGATGAGTGTACATATCTGCAGGACTTTGTTTCCTCTTATTCAAACAACTCACATAAAGACAATAAAACCTTCCATTGTCATCATCACCATTTCGTTTAGCAAAATTCAAAAACTCCTTCACTCCCTCAGCATGCTCAACACTTGTTCGTCTAGCATTTATCCAACTACGATCCATATTTGTGGAAGACTAAAACATTAGAAAAATGGAAAACAAGAAAACCTAGCTTGCAGCTAATTATGGGAGAGAATATATCACGCATAAGTGGAAGAACTCACCAAATGAAACAAGTAAATGAATGAATCAAGCAAATAACAGCATAAATTTTTAGTTCTCTAGACAAGGAGTTCAAAACAAAACTCATGGCTGTGAAGGGCCGAGAAGACCTAAATGCTATAACCAGTGAAAAATGAGAGATGGGAAGCGCGAAGGGGGTTTCCATTAAATTAAAGTGCAATTATACACTGGTTAAAATGGAACACCGGTGTAGAAATAACTCTTCTAAACTGGATATTATATTCTACACTTGTCACTTTTACAACCGGTGTAAAATCGAGAACCAATGAAAAATGAGAGATGGGAGGCACGAAGAGGGATTCCATTAAATTAAAGTGCAAATCTACACCAGTTAAAATGGAACACCAGTGTAGAAATAACTTTTCTAAACCGGATATTATATTCTACACCTTTCACTTTTGCAACTGGTGTTTGTTGAAATATTAATCTTCAGAGCAAGAAACTTCATTCATTCAACTTTACTAATAACTTTACATCAAAAGTTTTAAATTTCCAAAAAAATATCTATCAGAATATATAATATATTATCTCTTTTTGTCATTACTAAAGCAGGTTGCAGGCTTTCACTCCTCATCAGACTCAGAGTTTTGGGATTCATCAGAGTGTGTAGGATCAACAAGATTATAGAAGCTATCATTCTGTTGATGGCGGCAAACTTCTGAGCTAAAAGCTCTAAAACTGTCTTTCAGCCTATTAACTTTCTCAGACAGTTTTTCTAGGGAGTCCTCTAGGCCATTGAAGCGCATGATGAGTTCCTCAAGGCGCTCTATCAGAGTGACAACCAGGGGAAGAGGAGAAGGAACTACAGGGTGAGGGTCAGGATGTTTGTCTTCAAATTCGTCTCTATTTCTTTTGTGCGGCGGAGAAGGAGGTGTGCGTAAGGAAGAAGCCATTGGAGGTTTTAGATAGAAGAAAAGAAAAGAAAACACAGATCAAGTAGTGATGAGACGAAAAGTACTGATCATAGGAATGGTATACATATAGTTGAGGAATAAGAACGTACGGTTTCAAAAAAGAATATCGAAGAAAGCAATTGACCTTCTATCATAGTAATGACTACAAATGTTGGGAACCGAAGAAGTGAAATGAACAGTCTAAAGAAAGTACAGAAAAGAAGCGGGAAAGCATAGACAAGAAACTGAAGAGTCAGAATAGAAAGTATAATAACACCGGTTATAGATATTTTACACCGATTACGTGTAAATACAATTTAAATATTTTATCTTATTTATAAAAATATCACCGCTCATTTCTTTTACACCAGTCATGTGTACATCCGGTGTAAATATTTTACCCTTATTTATAAAAATGCCACCATTCATTTCTTTTATACTGTTCATGTGTACATCAGACGTAAATAATTTACCCTTATTTACAAAAATATCACGGGTCATTTTTTTACATCATTTTCGCAAGAACCGGTTTAACAATGGGGCTTTAGAAACTCTATTTTGTAGTAGTGGCTTCACAAATTTATACCCATGTCCATTGATTAATTAAGATTTCAATTAAAAATAATTTATGCTAAATCATTAGTTATACTCCTTTCCAAAAATTTCACATGTTTCTTCTTAATTGAGTTTAATTCCCTTAAAAACTCTAAATAAAAAACAAATTTATTTTAGAAAAATATAAATTGCGCACCAATTATGTTAAGGATAAGAGCCGAAGTTGCACAAATGAAGAAATAGTTAGTGTTGCATGTGAAAATAGTTTTGCAAGACCTAACATTTAGATGTAAAAAACACCCATTTGTTGGTACTTTTAGTAAAGAACTTTATTGGTAAAAACGCCTAAGTTTCTTGCTACAGAATATTAATAGCCAGAATACTCGTTAATATATACCTTTGGTATATTGTTGATATGATAGACAAAAGTCAACATGCTACAAGACTCAATGACACTTTTATCCTCTTCATCTTCATCATTGTCATAAGCTTTGATTGACTTCATGGTTAACTGAACAGAAGAAAGCAAATACCAACACAATAAATTGATTTTTGTTAAGTCAAACCAAATAGAATACAAGAGAAACACAAACCAAACACAAACATTTATACCCAAACTAGCAAAATTCATACCTAACAGAGTAAAAAAATGGACACCAAAAACCAAATAGGACCCAAAAATGCTCAAGGAAAGGGGCAAAATGACATCACTATTATGAAGCGACAGAAGTTTTGAGAATTTAAGAGAAGGTCATAACGAGATGAGCCGTTTTTCATTAGCAATAGGTGTTATGAATAAGGAATCTTCTACATCCTAACCTTCGCCACCGTAAAGACTTAACCACTAGCATTTAGAATCAAATTCACACCACAAAGCATTTCAAGCTAGATCTAAATAAAGTTGAAATAGTTGATGAGTTTGATTCAAACATACCTCCATCATATCTTAGGATTTGAATGATTCACTGTCAATTCATAAATCTAGGAGATGATGGATCCTCCCCTAACATCATCATGCACACACAGCACAAAAAAAAACACACACATACCCCACAAAATTTCTCACATGGAAAACAACGAGAATAGAGCCACAAGTCACAAAGACAAACAAAGGAACAATTGCTCTCACAAAAGGAGAGACAGAAAAGTGTGCCGCATAAGAGAGAGAGCGAGAGAGGGTAATTTTAGGGATAAGGCGGCTAGGGTAGAGAGAAATGAAGGAGTTTTAAACCAATTGTTAGAAGGGTGGGTAAATAGTTAGGGCTCATTTGGGTTAATCGTGGAAAATTGATTGTGGAATTTTGTTTCCTAAGATGTAAAACCACTTATTTAAGTGCTCCTAAATAAGTACTAAAATCCTAGCCATCAAGTTCAAAATAAACTAATAGGTTAAAAGATAAAAAGCCTTCACTTTCTATGGAATGTTTTGCCCATTGAGAAAAATTGTTAAGTAAAAAGAGTAATTAATTTAAATTTTTAAATATACTATGCATCTAATGTTTTTACTGTTTCCTTGTTTTGAGTATGAATGGATGATAATGTACAATGAATTATGAGTAATTATGGTATGATATACAGTTAAAAATCATTTTGAAATGTTTGACTAAATTTTCAAATAAATAAATTTAAATCTTTAGGTTTCTACTATTTACATTGTTTTTCATTTTCTAATACATATGAACAACAAAAGTTAAATCTCTTTTCTTATTTCCCATTAGTTTGCCTTATTCCATGCTTTTACATTTCAGCAATTCAATATACATACTTTATTTTATTTAAGAAAAACAAAGTATTCAATGTACATTGAAACAATAAAACTCTAACTAAAATTTAATCTTACGAAAACTACTTCAAGATAGATTCACAAAAATTCCATAGACATCAAATTCATGTTAAAAAATTCTTCCAACTTTTCCTATTTGAGAATCATGTGAAATAATCTATAAGAAAATTTACACATTTTTGCGAGGAGACATCAACAATTATAGCAAGAAGTTAAATGTCAATTAATCATTGTTCAAACATTAATTCCTAAAAAAAAAAAGGATTGGTCTTGTTGTTGGAGTTTTAATTTTGATAAAAGTTTTATTTTAATAAGATTTGTATTTGGATCTTTTATCCTCTTAAAAGATAACATGCGCTCCCATCGGTAAAGCAAGTATTCTCATTTATTCTTATTATTTTGTATATTTTATCATCAAATATATATTTAATTTATTAATGGATTAAAGGGTAATTTTATCCCTAAATTATCTCACCAGTAGCCCTGGTTATCCAACAATATTTATCCTTATTGATCCATTTTTATATATTTTTTCATAAATTATCTTTATTGATACTCCATCAACAATAATTAAATAAGAGAGGAAGGGAGAGAATTAAAAAAGATAGTTATAGTATTTTATAAAAAATATGATATATTAACTAATTTCTTTAATATAATTAAATTAGTTATATAGGCTTTATATTAAGGATTGGAGAAGTATGATTTAAAACTTAATAGAACAAAATTGAAATGAGAGCAAACTTTTAACCCCTATCATTTAATACCAATAGATTTCAAGACATTTAATATTTATAAATTTAATTTGTAGTTCATAAATATTATAGTTTGACTTATAAACATAAGTTATAAGTTGTAACTTGTAAGTATGCTTCAATTTTAAAGTTATTTACTATGATAATACAATTTTAAATTTCGGCAATCATCATCAATCAATCAATATAAGCACTTGATCAGCTTAATTATCCATGTAGATGTGCCACTCGTAATCAGCCTTTTCATAGTCTATTGGCTTCATTGTGCTTTAATGACATGATATACCATCTTTTCTTTGACTTTTGTTATAGTTATTGAAATCAGAAGCCCCCTTGGAAAATGAGAAGACATCAATCAGTTTGTGAAAATCCTAAAGTCACATTGAAAAATAAGGAGATGGTGAATCATTTTGTGTAATCTCATTCGATTCTCCTTCCCATTGCTCAACTCCCAGATTCTCTATCTCTCCAATTCTATTTGAAGTGGACATATATTAGCGTTGATTTTGATTCAAAGTTTTAAAAAATTTGTATATTATTGAAGTGTAAGAAGAGTTGGTTCAAAGTTTGAATTGTGAAAATTGTTATTGAATGACAAGTTGTTTGTGGTATTTTCTATAATGGTGATAGTGCTATCCAAACTCCTGGGTTATAAGATTTTAGTCTCTTCCTGATATTAAATTGATCATAGAGTACTCAAGAATACTTAGCCAAATGGTAGATTAACATATTACAAAGTGAGAGAGCTGATGTTTGATTTTCATCTTGTTAAAAAAGATTATTGGTAGAGGTATCCTAATAAAAAAATCCCGATCCAGATTAATTAACTGCTCAAATATTTGATAATAAAATTTAAAAAATATTGGATATTAAGTGACCCAAAAGTTATTAAAAAAAATCTATAACAGACTCAAGAGAATTGGGCCATGTGACAAATAAGGATGGAGGCCCAATTAAGAGAAATGGACTGGGCCTATTGAGGAGCAGTCATAAAGTGAAGAAAAGCCCTGGAAATGGTGTGATTTGGAAGATGACCCTCAATATAAGCCCACGGATACTATTAGAGAAGGGTGTGAAGATTATTGTGAAGGTTTCTCTCTCCCTCAGTAACTCTCCCTTGCTGTGATTCTCCTTCTGTAATTTCCCTCTCTGACAGTCCTTGTGACTGAGATTTCTTCTTCTTTCTGCAATTTCTCTTTTCTGTAACATCGTGATTGTTACACAATCATAGAATAATTTTGTTCATGGATGCAAGTGATATAAGGGTTCTTATGATGGTTTGTAACACCATACCTCTTGAATCTATGACTAAATAAACCTTTGCCATTATGTAAATGGTATGCTATTGTATAAGAAAAGTGAATAAATATTAAAAGTACAAATATAGATACAAGAGCGCTTCAGCTAAAAGCACTCTCATGTAAAATCATATCTATGGGAGCATTTCAGCTCTCCCGTCTCTCTCTGTTTTTTTAGGGCCAAATAGCATTTCATCTTTAGAAGCATTCTGATCTGTAACCTACTGAGCGCTTTTAACATGGAAAAGGTTCCATAAGGATTTGTCTTATAAATTTAACTCCTATTGTCGATATAAAGATCTTATTGATGGGCAATTTATAAGCACATCTCTATACATTTTTTAAGCCTGAAAGTATATCCTAACCTTGATCAGCCCTAAAACCTAACTCATCTAAAATTTTTGTAACAAAAAAAATGTGGTAACTTTTGAACTGAAACACTATTGTGAGGTGGTCTGTTTGATATGAGGACAATGGGGGAAAAGGAGGGGGGAAATTTTAATTAGTTCAATTTAAAGTAAATAAATAGGTGGGATTATAAAGTTTTAATAAAGAAAAGATTTAAGAAAAATTTATTTAAAATTTTTAACCTTGCTTCTCTAATTTTTTTTTTTTTAATCAAACTTACTAAAATTTTCAATCCTCTCCTCTCGCCTCCATTTACCTTGCACCAAAGAGACCCTAAGGGAGTTCTGCTCCCATATCTATAAGAGTGCCTATATAGGGAGTGCTTTCAAAATGCTTCCATAGATAAAGAATAAGCCTTTCTGTAAGGTTTTTTTTCCAGTGATTCTTGCATCAATCCTTTATTCAATATTATAGTATTGATACAGAGGCAATTATGCTATTATTCACTCTCCGAAGATTATTCATATATATATATATATATATGTATGTATGTTTCTATTTATTCCCTTCATTCTTACCATTAATTTTGTTGTTATGTTACTGGCGAAAATTTCTACGTGAGATTATTGAAGATGATGTGACATCTTACGTAGCATCTGAAATATTTATATATTTTAAGAGTGTTAAAATACAACTTAACTATTTGAGATTGTGCCCTAAACCAATCAATTGGATATAGATATTATAATTTATTTAATAAAAAGAATTTTATCAAATACATATTTATTATATTGTTTTGCATATGTTTTCTTTATAATAAATATCTATGAATAATTAAAGAATTATTCTAAATGTTCTTAGCTGATTATTATTGTGAGAACAATAATAAATTAAGAGTAGTATAACTTTTATTGATGATCATGTATAGATATAAAATTAAAGTCATAAGCACTTGTTAGAGACTAAAGCGCTGAATCGACCCACTATGAGATAGCTACACAAACTATATCATAAGTGTATCTTATTATAGCTATATCATTGTGCCCTCATACCTGATATTACAATAGATACCTACATGAGGAATATTGTGCTTTGACATGATTAAAAATCACTTTTAACTAATTGATTATAAAGGTCGTGATTGAGTACAGTGAGATCCATGCGGAGGAAAATGAGTGGTCAAAATAAAATTTGTCTCTCTCATTACGAGAGAGATATCTCTAGGCCTCTTAATGAGTGAGACTGAGAAATTCATAGTCATGCTCAAATGAAGAGTTTTATTTATCTTATCAATTTACTAAATATCGAGAAACTATAATTGAGTAATATGAGAGTGATATCTCCATGTCTCATGCTCGGTCTAGACATAGTTATAAGATAGGTTAAATTGGAACACCGACTTTCATATAATTTAGGTAGTCATAATGTTTTGTTAGAGGCCGCTTATGACTTGTGGCTCAAACGGTATTTTGGGCTCACTCCTAATATTATATGAGCCTACAGGATCACATACAAGAATGAGCCAACACGAGTTAAGATGTCTAAATTTATTGAATTTAAAAAATATTCAAATTCAATAAATATAAAATGTCCTCATTTAATCTAGAAACTTTCTTATTCTTAAATAAGAAAATTTCTTATAAAATGTCCCCCTTTAATTAGTGTTCAAATTCAGATAAATATATATTTGAATATTTATATAAAATGTACTCATTTAATCTAGAAACTTTCTTTTTCATGTGATGCTTTCTGTTTTTTTAGATAAATATATATTTATATTATTATATAAAAAATTGACTATTATTTAGATGTGCAAAGCTGCAAAGGAATGATTCATTTAATTGCTTCATCAACAGCAAGAAGTTTGGTCAAGTTAACCACTTTGAAGATAAGAGAGTGCAATTCAATGGAGCAAATTGTGGCAGAGGAGGGAGGAGAGACCGAAAATGAAGTTGTATTCAACAGCTTAGAAGTTTTGGAACTTGAATCTTTGCCAAAACTTAAAATGTTTTGCTCTAGAAACTGCTTGTTGAAGCTTCCATTATTAGTGAGACTAGTGATAATGCAATGTCCAAGAATGAAGAGCTTCTCTACGAGGAATACAAGCGCACCATTACTTGAAGGGATATTTACTGACGAACAAGATGAAAAATGGTGTTGGGAATGTGACCTAGACAGAACAGTAAACAAGATGTTCCAAGATATGGTATGTCATTTATTGAGCTCATTACATTGACCTGCACTCCCAATTTCTTTTGACATACTATGATAGCTTTCCATAAATGCAGCCCATTGTTACAGTTGAATGTGTTTTGATGCCCTTATTTTTCTTCCATTCATTTTCACAGGAGGCATTTAGTAGCTTCAATCATCTGGAGCTATCCGAATATCCAGAACTGAAAGATCAATGGTATAGCCAAGTTGAGCTGAAAATATTCAGCAATTTGAAGCTTCTGAGGGTGCATCAATGCGAATTTTTATCCAACATGATTTTCTCATCAAATTTACCGCATTTTTTACATACGTTGGAGGAACTACAAGTAACAAATTGTGATTCATTAGAAACAGTGTTTGATCTAAAAGTGGGGGATGGCAAAGAAATGCATACAAAGGCTAGTGGGTTGAAAAAAATTAACACTCTCAGATCTTCCATATCTAAAACACATATGGAATGAAGACCCTCAAGAAACACTTAGCTTCAAAAATTTACAAGTTGTGTAAGTTTCTAAATGCCAAAACTTGAAAAATCTGTTTTGCGCATCTCTATTCAAAGATTTGAAGCAGCTTGAAGAGATTGAAATTGTGTCTTGTGGTGTTGAGGAAATTGTTGCAAATGAAGAAGGGTTTGAGGAACTTAAGTTTGATTTTCCTCGGCTAAGAGTCATCAGGCTAATGCATTTGACGCAGCTCAATGATTTCTATCCAAAAAGATATACTCTAGAGTGTCCTTCATTGAAGATATTAAATATTAATCAATGTTTGGATTCCCATAAGCTTAGAGGAGATTGTGTTGATTTTCCAGTACAATAGGCTTTATTTCATATTGAAAAGGTATACACCCTCTTCTGTTTATAAACAAAAGGATTGTTGAGGCATGCTATAATTATATGTGATTCGCAAAGAAACCAGTTTTGTAAACTTATTAATTGATTATATGATGAAATAAACAAATTATATTTTGTCTTTTCAGGTACCCCAAAACTTGGAGGAGTTGTCATTAAATGAAAGGGATGCTATGAGGATATTGAATGGCAATTATGAGAAGAATCTCTTTCAGAGCATACAAATACTTCGTCTGCAATATTTCCAGGAAACTCCAATAAAGTTTCTAAATGATTTGGTTCAAAGATTCCCAGCTATGATAACATTTCAACCACGTTTAATTTCGTTTAGAACACTCTTTCCTTCAGAAGGAATTGGTCATTGCAGTGTTGGAAACCCCAGCCAAATTAAAAAGTTGTCGCTATTTCAATTGAAGCAGCTTGAGCATATATGGAATAATAACTCTGCATCAGATGCCCTTTGTTTCAAACCTTGAAGATCTGTTTATAGGTGAATGTTCTAGGTTAAGATTGGCACCACCTTCAACATCTTTAATAAATTTAACTACATTGAAAGTGATTTATTGCAATGGGTTAATGTACTTCATGACATCTTTCACGGCTAAAAGTCTTGTCAAGCTCACAAAATTGACAATTAGCAATTGTGGCATGCTAGAGGAGGTTGTGATGATGGACGAAGGAGAATCAGAAGGAGATGTCATATTTACAAGCTTGAAGCTTTTGGAACTAAATTGTTTATCAGGTTTCAAAAGCTTTTGCTTTGGGAAACAGGCCTTCATATTCCCATCTTTAGTGGCATTAAAAGTGTCTGAATGCAACAAAATGCAAAAATTTTCATCTGGAGTCATTGTGGCCCCATTTCTAACACCACTATCGAGCAGTTGTTCATAGACAAGGTATTTATTCTCCTTTAATATTCTTGTTTTTCATGTCTGAGTCTCGACCTTTATCTAGAAAAACTATAGAACAAGATTTAGACAATACTGTTCCGTGACAACATGATTTTGATTGGCAAAATATGTACAAGTACAACATGAATACAAATATCTGAAATCTTAAATATGGATAGAAATATTAAAACTTAAGGCGTAATTCTGTCAAGATATGATGTTTGCATTACTACCTTAATCAGGCTATTCGAGAAGGAAACAAAGCGAACTGCATGGAATCTTCAAGTAGCACTACAAGTAGTCAAGATCATGAGAAGCAAGAAATAGACAAGCTTCCTAGTCTATCTCATCACAAAGACCAGAAGGAGAAAACCCAGTTTGGTATTGAGAGGCCTCAGGCGCAGGTTACTCCTGTGTAACAGAAGATGATTAATAAAGGGAGAATTATTCTGGGGTGTAATAGAAGATGATTAATTATCCTAAAATTAAATGACACCTGTGGAGTTATCATTCCCTATCTTATGAGTTGTCATTACATACTGCTAAGTTATTATTGAGTTTTTGGGTAATTAATTCTCTTCTACGTAACCTCTGAGTAATTCTCCTATTAATAAAACATCAGTTTTGTGATAGGAGTGAATAGAAAAGGATTTAAGCAGCATGTTGACATCTTTTCCCAATGTGCCTCTATCACCAGAATGGCAAGAAGGACATTGAGCATATTCTTCTAGAATGTGATTTGACTTGATTAATGATTCTAATTTTATATTATGTCAACTGAAATCTACTAGAAGAATTCAATTAATTTCGTTTTTTTTTTTACTCTGTTATAGTATTTTGACTTGATTAATGATTCTAATTTTATATTATGTCAACTGGAATCTACTTGAAGAATTAAATTAATTTCTTTTGAACTTATTTATTTAGCTGTAGGAGCTCAAAAGATGCATGAGACCATTGAGAGGCCATTGGTTCAACCTGCTCAAAACACACATAGCCTTTCTACAATCCTTGAAGCAGGTATTCCATCAAATCTATTAGAAAAATTACTTGACTTAAAAACTGATCCTAATAATATTTTATTCAATAGGACCGCAGATCTATTAGAAGTAATGCATGTTTGTATGCTTTAAATCGACAGGGAAACTTTTGGTCTCTTAAATTTGCCTTAGTTATCGATTTGGTCCCTGAAGTTTAATTTTTATAAATCAAGTCCTTAAAATTTTATAATTATACACAATTAGTCCTTATGGTTTGAAGATATATAATCCTAGACACACATGCGGTGTAACCTTTAACTCATGGATGGCAATATCATCATGGATTGCAGAAAAAATTTCTTATCCAATGGGATCAAATAAGAATATGAAACTTTACAGGCTTGATTGATAAAGATTAAGCTTCAAGGATCAAATCGATAACTGAGGCACACTTGAGAGAGCAAAAGTTTCATTATCCCAATATATTTATGTAAGTATTTGTGAAATTGTTTGATATTATATCTTCTAATTTTGTTCTTATATTTGATTAGAAGCTGAAACTCAAGGATTGTATGAGAACACTGAAAGACCATTGCTTCTTCATGCTACGCAAAACGCAGTGAACCCTGCCATAAAACAGGACACAGGTTTTAATCTTGTTATGTTCCAATTCATCAAATAAATGGTCTGGAATTACATTGTTATATTTGATAGATCTTTGACCTAATTCTCTTGCTTAATTAATGATTCCGACCCTCTATTATGCTAACTAAAATTTGTTAGAAGAATCACATAACTCAAAATCATGTTAGTGAGAATTTGTTCAACCAGCCTACAACTTTTGTGATTGGAAACAATAAAGAAAGTAAAATGGATTTTTAAATTTTTTTCAAGGATTATTTTTGGGGGGTGGGAGGGGGGAGATCTTGTCTCTCAAATAATGTTTTTTGTTTAACTATTGCAACTCAAGAAATACATGACACCGTTGGCAAACCCTTGATTGAAACCAGCCAAGATGCAAAGAGCCTTGCCACGGAACAAAACAAAGGTTCGTATCTTGCTTTGTATTTTGTATTTTTGTAGTATTCTTTAAATTAACTAATAATTCTATCATCGTGTCAATTGAAATCTAGTAGAAGAATCACATGACTGATCCTATTTTCTGATTTTTACTATTTGTTCCAGCAATAGATCCATCGCCTTCACAAGCTCCACAACCTATGACTTCATCAGCGAATGCTTATGGCAACTATAAGGAGATAATTGACATTCCTGAACAGAACATGCCATATTTGGAAGTTGGGGTGAAGCGGCATCCTCAAGTGCTTGATTGGCTCAAGACGAAGCCACGAAGAGTCTTTGCTTCCTCCATCCTTTCCTTATTTGCTGAGGTGACTCGCATTTTGAGGACCACTCGAAGAATCGACTTGACAAAAGATGATCAAAACTACATTAGAGAGTGTTAAGCAGTCTTACAAGGCGTTAGCTTTGATGATTCCTGGATCAATCATGTGCGTGCCTGCATTGAGGAATGTGGAGATGGAGAAGACCTTAAGGACACGTTTGATACATAGCATTGAGGGTTTGATACTAGTACAAGGACAAGAATGTGTTAAATTGGGTCATTTGGTATGTAGCATTGAGTAAACTTTGGTATTAGGCAATACCATACCATATAGGTAGGATTGGGCAATACTACTTTCTCGTGGTATTACATTTTCAATCTTGGGATTGATAATTTTGAAGATTAAATTACCCTCAAACTATTCCTTTCATCTCCTTCCTCCCTCAAATTGTCATCCACCACGGCAGCTCCTTTCTTCCACGACAAAATATTGAATCTTCTATTGATGAATGAGAGGATGAACGCATTTATGAGGAAGTTTCTGACCATTAGGAAGTACAAAAAGAACAGGATTGAGGAGGATGAAGAGTTGAAATAGAGCAACCAGAAGAAAACCACTACTCTCTCTTATGGGTTTTGATGCAATAATGGTGGGAATTCGAGACTACCCTCTTCTGAAGGATTTGAATTGAGATTGGAAATTGAAGGAAAGGAGGGAACCTTCTCTTTCTATTTCTGGTTTTATCTAATGAGCTCCACCACATTTTCTGCTATGATTCTCCACCAGGTCTCGCTTGGCTTGTTTGTTTTTTCTCTTAACCGACTTCACAGTCTTATTTTTATGTATTTTGTTTTATCGGTACCTCGTGTTTGTTTATGTTCCCTTAGAATGGTCGTTGCTCGTCATTCAGGATTCGCGTCACTAGAAGTAGTCATTGTGCTCTTACTCAAACGTAATTTTACTATTTCTTACAGTATCTAGTACAAACCAGCCATAAGAAATTTGAAAGTTTTATAATTTTCTACATGCCTGATTGTACAGTTTAATCAGTTATGGCAGTGAAAGTTTTTTCACTTAACTTCCTTAACCGACTTCGCAGTCTTATTTTTATGTATTTTGTTTTATCGGTACCTCATGTTTGTTTATGTTCCCTTATAATGGTCGTTGCACATCATTCAGGATTCGTGTCACTAGAAGTAGTCCTTGTGATCTTACTCAAATGTAATTTTACTATTTCTTACATTATCTAGTACAAACTAGCCGTAAGAAATTTGTAAGTTTTATAATTTTCTATATGTCTAATTGTACAGTTTAATCGGTTATGGCAATGAATCTAGTACATTATTTTGTGTTTGGGAAGATCTTTACTTGGTTCAAGCTCATGTTTCCTTGTTCTTCTATACTTGAGTGGTGTACAAGAGAAAGATCTTTCCGATAGCCAAGAACGAGATTGAGGAGGATGAATTAGGGGCTGAATTTTAAAATTTAGGGCAAGGGGTACTATGATCATTTTATAATTTATAGTTAATTATAAAATAAAATTAGTAAAATTATTCTCTTCAAATATTACTTCACACCAAAAGTAATTTTATAAGTTTATTCTCACTCCCACTCTCACTCATAATCTTAATCTCATTCTCAATCACAGTCTATTAAAATCTAATACTACGTACTAAACAAGGCCTAAGAGGAAGGTTAAGGAGGCTGAAGATCAGGCTTCAAATCTTAAAGCAAAGCTTGAGTCCATCAAAAAGGAATTAGCTTCTGAGGAGAAATCTTTAGTGTTGTTGCGTGATAAGGCCAGTAGGCTGCATGATTTCATCGAGTCCTGAAATTTTTAGATTCTCTTGGAAATCTTGCTTTTACATTTTCATTTTCAGCACTATATATTTACTTATGCGTGTGTTGATTTGTAGTTTGTCAAATATGCATTATAAGTAGAGAGTCATTTTGGGTCCAATGAACTTAATCGTTGTGAAATTCATAAACATGGTTCATTACTCCAGATGGGCATGGCTTATAATTTCCGATGGGGAGTGAAGAAAAGGATTTGGAGTAATTCCAATGCAAAATGATTGGTTATATAATTATCTGTGTGAAAATCACGCGAGTATAGTGTAGTAGTTACTTTATTTAGTTCCTTAACTAAGTGGTAAGGGTTCAAATCCCATCTTTAAACATAAAAAAATATTTTGTAATGAGCTGTTTATCCTGAAAATTTCACAATGAGGGGTCTATATCCAAAAAATTATTTGTGTGAGAAATTGGAAGAAAATTAGGAGGGGATTGGCTATATTCATTTGGGCACTTTTTAGCTTACAGTCCCTCCCTAATTCACTGTGAATCAAAACAAAAAAAGTGTGGCTAGTTCATGGTCAATTTTCTAAATTCATTCATCAAGCTCAACTATTTCAAAAACAAAAAAAAAAAAAAAACAAGAAGAGGGACTGAACGTCCAGGCCTTGTCCTAAACGGGGCTATGATGTCCTGCGCAATGGGACACAAGACGAAATAGTTGTTCTGTGCTTGTTTAGCGGGATAGGACTGAGATGAGGTTGTCCTAGTTTCATCCTATCACCTGAACAAATGAAATTTAGTAGCTCATGAGATCAGATTTATATCCTATAAAAACCTAAATTATATTCTTATTGTTATTGTGAGGCCTCTTTTAATAAGCGATCTCGTAAGTCTCCTATAAGTGCTCTTTAAACTCTAGAGTTATATCCTAATTTTGATGTAAGACTAATATTAAATCTATTTAAATTTTTTTTATAAAATATAATCTAGTAGGTGATTCATTTTCTGGGTCTATTCAACTCAGACAATGAACATTTTACTTTTGGCCCAAAGTTAAGAAAATCAAACCGACAATTTGAAGTCATAAAAGCCAAAGAAGAATTTGATCTTATACCAACGGGTTTAGTTCGAGTAATAAGTAGCTCGGTATCGTTTAAGCGAAATTTCGAGTTCGAGCCTTAGCGTATGCGAAAAATTCCCGTTGACAGATTCACCTACTATAGCCAGGTACGTGAAGTGAGTCGGATCCAAATGTAGTCGGAGCAAAGCTCCGGTGAACTGGGTGGGCAACAAAAAAAACTGATCATTAAAGCCAATGAAAGTAAGTTGGAGGTGGCCTTTTTTATTAAAAAAAATGTTTATAAAAATCAACTTACTAAAACTTATACAGGTGATTAAATTGGCTAAGAAAGGTTTAAGAGTTAGTGGTTAATTGAAATAAATCTAATCTTAATTAAAGTAATATAATTTAATTAAATTATAAAAATTAATATTTAAATAAAAAATATTAATTCATAAATAAATAGAATATTCGCAAGATGGAATGTTATATTTTTATATTTTTTTACTCAAAATGACTTCATTTAAAGCTTATATAGGGGAGGAAAAAATTAAATATAACTTGCCCTCCTCATCTAAACTCTTGATTAGACTGCATAAAAAATTTATTCACTAGTTTATTAGTCTAACTAATCAACCTTAGTTAGGATCATTATAAAAATACTTATAAATAATTTATTAATTAAATTTTTAAATTGATGGTAGGATAAAAACCTGCATTATTTTGAGTATCAAATTCTTGAATTAACTTTCATTATGTTTAATAATATTTTGGTTGTAGATGTAAAAATAAAAATACTCAAGGAATGAAAAAAAGTACTCAGAGAATCTTGAACAGCTCATGCCTTTCATACAATAGAGTGGAATCCACGCGAACATTTCTCTGTTGTGAGAATTTGACCAGAATAGTTTCTCGTATTTTATTTAGATAATTTATTTTTAATAATTTTACACTATATAAAATAAATATATATATGGAAAAAAAATCTCTCAAAAAATTTTGAAGTGTTTTTCCCTTAACTTTTCATTGGAGAGATGGAAAATAGGTAAAATCAAGCTTTTAAGAATAAATTATCTAAATAAAAATCTTATCCGTGCTTTGTAAGAATTAAGAAGGAAAAAAATAATTCATGTTATTCATGAATTCATCAAATAACATCAAGTAAATTTGCCCCAAGAAAAATTCAAATGACTGTTTTGCCCTCAATACATTTATTTATTTATTTTTATTGGGCATGATATATTCTTATTTCTGCAGAAATTCCCCGTCGGAGAAGCAAGAGGCAGAGCTCTGTGGAAGAAGAATCACGCTGACCCGGACACGGTCTAGCCAAATTGGATCCTTGCCTCTGATATACTCCGTGTATTTTCTGCGTTTCATTGCTTCTTTCCTTACTGGTAACGATTCTCAATCTTCTATTCTACTCATGAAATCCTCGATACGTTGGAATTTATACCGGAATGATTCTGCCGAGTAATTGTGTAAAATAAATTTGAGTTAACGGTGTTTCTTGTCTTTCTCTTTTATGATTTGAAAATCTGTGTATATCTTGGATACTACTGCAAATTTGGGAAATATTTTCCTTCAATTCTGTCAAACTGCGACTCATGTTGATGAGCGATTAGTATTGCCGTTGACCTTCCTTCAGTTCCTTTAAATTTGTTGTGAGGATTTTATTTTTAGATTCACTGGGTATTGAGTATAGTTTCTGATACTTTCTGTAATTCCTTCTGCTTGTGCCTCAGGGAAATGCATGATTGAGCAATGGGCACTTCATTGTCCAGATTTTTCGTACAGAGTAATCTTACGGTTTTTATGGGTGCTGAGAGAGATGAGATAGTTAGAAAGAGGGAAATTGCGTCTTCGAGCAGCACAATCATTTTGTGAATTAATTGAAATTATCAAATTTGAAATGTATTCCAAACAATGGAACTCACTGTAATTAAACCAACTTTAAGGAAAATTTGCGTTTCTCTAGCATTCATTATCTTACAATGTTTTATTAGTTTGTTCCAATGGAAATAACTTTTTCGTATGGGCATTTTCTGATAAGTGTTTACCGCATCAATTTTCTTCTGTACAATAGACTAGTTAATGGGAGAAATTTCATAGACAAAAAGAAAAGTTAAAACCCAGAAAAATTCTGAGTTTATGGGTGAGTAATGACATATGCAATAACTTGTATTTATTTCAAAACTTTGATATTCACGGGTTTATTGCAGATGGGAACTTATGTTTATTCTTAATTTCGTATATTTCAGAAGCAGGAAAGCTTGCTGGCTGATGCAGTGCAATGATTGTGATTTTGCTGAATACTACCATGCAAATTGTAGCTTTGCTTTATTTTCTTTAACATAAAATAAGCCTAGGCATTTCGTAGGTCCGAGTACAGCTAAATAACCATGAATAATATTAATCGCAGTACATCACCTCAAACTTTGACTTCAGAGAAACCAAATTATAGATGGCCTCTTATTCCTCTTTCTGTCCTTATTATTTTGCTTTCTTTCATGATTTTTTATTACTACTCTCTGTCTCTGACCACGAACACTCACTTTCCTGTATCTTCAAAAACATTAAAATCAAAGTTCAATCAATGTTCCAGCCAGGCACTAGCCTTAGGTGAGAAATTCCTGTGGTATGCACCCCACAGTGGGTTCAGTAATCAGGTTTTGGAGTTTAAGAATGCTATTTTGATGGCGGGAATATTAAATCGAACTTTGATTGTTCCTCCAATTCTGGATCACCATGCTGTTGCTCTTGGTAGCTGTCCCAAGTTTAGGGTTTTGGATCCTAAGGAGCTCCGGATTTCTGTTTGGGATCACATGATTGAGCTCATTCAGGGCGGAAGGTTAGTAGGCTCTGTTATTCTGTTAGTCTACTTATAAGTGTCTGTAGAAATGGCCAAGAAAGAAGTATACGAGGACTCACAATTGTTGAGATTGAGATGAGATATTACTAATTCAGTGAACCTTTGATGGACTGGATAAATTTTTAGAATTTAGATAGTGAGGATAAGATATAATCTATATGCTTACCAATGTTGTCTCTCCTATCACATGACTTTGCCATTTGACTGGTTTATATTTTTTAAATGGGAGTTTATCTTTTCATGTATTGCCTTTTTTTTTGTGATAAAAGGGTTATAATTCACAAAGTATTACATCAAACACTGCAAAGGTGGGGAGTGGTGGCCTGATGTTTGTCTGTTATGAGCAAGTTCATAAAGATAACGCTTTCCCAAAGTAAGGTTAAGACTATGAAGCTGATTACCAAAAATTTAAAAACAAAAACTATATGAAGCTAAGTAGTATGCACACTTCTTGCTCTCCCTGTCCATGATTGCCTGCAGATGATCTTATACTGCCTTTTTATCTCAGAATATGAGTATAATGAGATCTTATCTTGAACTTAAGCTCATAAGGCTTGCGATAATATCCTTCCGTAATTTTTGTGACATAGAAAAGGTGTATTCCATATTCTATTTCACTTTCTCATCGGTATGAAGTAAGAAATTTCATTTACTTTTGTTTCTTGCAGGTATATCTCCATTGCTGAAATTATCGACATCTCAGAATTAGTTTCTTCCTCGCTGGTTCGTGTGATTGATCTCAGGGATTTTGTGTCAATATGGTGTGGTATCAGCTTAGATTTGGCTTGCTTAAATGATTCAAAGGTTCAGTCCTCTTTTGATTTCAGACAAAAACAATGTGGTTCCCTTTTAGCTGGGTTCCATGGGAGTGTTGACAAGTGCGTATATGCTGTCAATGAAGATTGCAGAACTACAGTATGGACTCACCATAGTGATAATGAGGACGGAATGTTAGATTCGTTCCAACCTGATGAGCAGCTAAAGAAGAAAAAGAACATAACATATGTTAGGAGACGTAGAGATGTATTCAAGACTCTTGGACATGGTTCTAGGGCTGAATCAGCCTCATTGCTTGCATTTGGAAGCCTTTTTACAGCCCCATACAAAGGTTCTGAGTTATATATAGATATCCATGAATCTGTTCATGACCAAAGGATTCGATCTTTGATGGATAAAACTAAATTTATACCATTTGTCTCTGAAATTATAAGCGCGGGAAAGGTGTTTGCAAATGCGACCATAAAAGCTCCATTTCTTTGTGCACAATTGCGGTTGTTGGATGGGCAGTTCAAGAATCATCGGAAGGCTGCATTTCATGGGTTGAAACAAAAATTAGAATATTTACAGAAGAAAGGTCCTCTACCCATACATATTTTTCTAATGACTGATCTTCCTGGAGAAAATTGGGCTGACACTTACTTAGGTGATCTAATAAGTGATTCACTTCACTACAAGGTATATTTCTTGAGAGAGGATGATGAGCTGGTCAGACAGGCATCGAAAAGGCTCAAGGAAGCTGGTTATGAGCAGAGGTTTATTCCATATTCCGATAAAGCAGCTGATAAAAAGTATTGTTTCAATCAAAGATTACCTGATGTGCTTCTTTATGTGGAGCAGACAGTATGCAGCTGTGCTACACTAGGCTTTGTTGGAACTGCTGGTTCAACTATTTCTGAAAATATAGAGCTACTAAGAAATTTTGGCTTGTGTTCAGGTCGAAGTTGACAGCTTTGTGCAAAAGGCTTGCAAATTGTTAAATTTTGTTCGATTGATGGAGTGCGAGTTCATCTAACTACCAGAAAGCCATGTTTCTTGTTATTGTTGGTCCCCAAATCTGGTTGATCTGTCTGAAAAACTAATCCATAGTAATTCACGATGTCAAGGGCCTTGTCTGGATTTCCATTAAATAAGATAGGATCGTTTTCATCCCAGCCATCCATCTGTCTTGTAAGTTGAGAATACATGGCTAGGATAGATTCTTATTGCTTCTTACTGAATTAGCCACTTACTGAATCCAAATTTGCCTTCCCCAACGTTAGGTATGAATCTTTACCAAGGTTGTTGGCATTTTGGTCGAAACTTCTGACGATTTCTTGAATTAAGAGAAATAAATCCACCTTGTCCAATAGTCAGAACACGGAATGATGTAATACAGCAGAAAAAATTTGAAAGATAGAAGAAAGTGATTCTCTTTCGGGAGGATAGAGTCTATCTACTCAATTGTGTTTGTTCTTCACAAGAAAATTGCTCCGGCTATTTTCAAACTAGTAAAATACGCGAGTCACAAAATCATTATGTGAAGTTTGCTACGATAAATGATACTTTTCCGTCGTTATTATAAATAATTGATTTTTTTATATAGATTAAAGAAGACAAATAAATTATTTAATTTTAACTAATATAATAGTCAATTGACTAATTTACGTAGATTAAGGGGTATATAATATAAATTTATTTTGAGGTGTTGAATTTAGTCATAATTAATTAATTTATTTAATTTTTTTAATTTATTTAAAAAAATTAATTAATTTTTATATTAAAAATAGGAGGAAGTAGTTCAATCTTTTTGGCGGGCTTATTTCATACTCATGTGTCGAGTGATCATGCCCCTTTTAATTTCATCCTGATATACAACCCCCATGTGAAAGTTTTTACTCTCTTAATTTTTTATTCAGTATTAGGTTCCTTTCGAGGATTCTGCCATTTTGAAATTTTTTTCCTCATTTGTTCATTTTGACTTTGTTATGAATAATTGCTAGTGTTATTTATTATGAAGTATTAGTGATTTTGCTTCTATGGGGACCACTCTGCTATTAACAACTTGTGGTTGCATGTGCTCATCGGGGAACCAAATGATCCCCAATTTTTTTTTATATTAATTTGATTGAGACATTTAATTTAGTTTGTCTGTAGCCTGTCCTCTATCTATACATGTATGTATGTAGCATAAACAGTTGACCGTATATTCTGGGTCTTGCCTTCTTCTTGTGACAACTTTTGGTGTGTTTATTTTAAAATTAAAAAAAATCGTTAATATAATATTTAATTTTTATAATTTACTTTAATTTTAGTTTTGGTTCTTATAATTTTAAATTATAGATTTTAATCTATCAAAAGGCAAAATAGTATAGGTTTTCATTAATATCCAGGGATTAAAATTTTAGATGGAAAGAAAATTGAGAACAAAAACTTATAGTTTGAAATTAGAGGGACCAAAATTAAAATAAAAATAAATTATAAAAATCAAATATTATATTAACTCTTAAAAAAATAATCATATCATGTATTAAGTTCCTGTTTGTTGAAGAAAAGAGTCATGAATATAATCCTCCAATTATAAAAAGCTAATCATATATTTATCAAAAGCTTAACCATTGAAGTTTATGAGAAACTTAGTTGCTCTTGAATTGAATGGTGTGAAATTTTGTCAATACTCTCGTCTAGTCTTTAATATAAGATCTTTTTAACTAATATAATTAAGTTAAAAAAGTTAATTAAGTTAATCAATATTATATAATTTTTTAAAAATACTCTAACTATTTTTTTTTAATTCACTTCCTCCCTATCTTGTTAAATTATTGTTTAGGGGTATTAATAGAGGTTATTTAAAAAAAATAGATAAATATGATAAATAAATCTTCTATTTAGGATCAAGATAAACTCTCTAATTAGGTTATATATTAAGGATTGTAGGAGTTTTTTTTTTTTTTTGATAAAATTTTGTCAATATCTTGATATAGTGGGGGTTCGATTTTTAAGTTCTTAAGCGACACTTTTCCCTTTGATACTTAAGTATTTTAAATATGTTCTTCAGGGACCCTTTGTTAAAGAGGACTTTTTAAGTTGGTTAGTGAATAGTCATTTATTAAAAGGTAATCCAATGTCTAATATTTATGTCTTTAATCTGACGTAGAATACACAATCTACATTTGTGTTTTTAAGTAATCCACGTGGACTGTGTAT
The DNA here is from genome assembly GCA_037074615.1 of Leucaena leucocephala. Taxonomy (NCBI): domain Eukaryota; kingdom Viridiplantae; phylum Streptophyta; class Magnoliopsida; order Fabales; family Fabaceae; genus Leucaena; species Leucaena leucocephala. Next base: position 15,753,700 of record CM073555.1, on the reverse strand, counting down.
TTTGTGTTGGCAAAAAATATATAGAAAAATCCCACAAAAATATTACTTGAATTTTAAAATTTTAAATCAATTTTATTTTTTACATTTTAATAGCTATTTATTACACATAGTATGCAAATTAGAAAATATTTTTATATGAATTCCTAATTTTGAATTTTTAAATTTAAGTGGACTTTTATATAATTTTCCCAAAATATATTGTAATATACAATATCTTAAACAAGATCAATTTCATCGTTTGTATATGCATCCAATCATCAAGTTTTTGCAAATTTGAATCCATGAACACATTTCATAAGCAACAATTAAAAAATTCAAAATATTAAAAAACCATAACAAAACTAATATATATATATATAATTATATAATTACATCATCAAATTTCTCAAATTTACCTAAGAAATAAAACCAAAAGCAAGTGTTCTTCATGGAGCAAACAACAATTAGTATCCAACAGTAACTATAAGATATTAATGTTTCTAATTATAACACATTCTACGCAACCAAATACACACACACACACACATATATGTATATATATATATATATATATATATATATATATATATTAAAAACTACTTATAACCGTCCTACAATAATTTCTAGATAACACGATTATTTGGTTTCTACCATAACATTCATAACATATAACTGTCTGCTATACACGGTGTTTTGTTCCTTCTACTATTTTTGTGGACAGATGAATTCATATTTGTCCCATGTTCCCTGTTCATTGATGATGATGATGTGCAAAAGCCTACCATTAAAATGAGACAGAAATCAATTATCAGTGTGTGTATATATATATAAATAAATATGAATGAAAGTGGACTAACGAATGAAAATAAAGGTAAATTTCATAAAGGTTGTGTCCAGCTACTTTGTGGTTAGGAACTCTATGATATCCTTCTCATCAATCGTAAATTCATACCATACATTCTTACCTATAATCCCCAATGGATTTTTGTTGATATGATAGGATTTGGTTTGATTTATATTTATTTGATTTGGTTCTGGATTTATTATTTTTCATAAAGATTTATTAGACCCATATATACTTTCACTTGTATATATATATTTATATATATATTATTGGTGTACTCAACTCTTCTGAATATAAACGTAATATTTTTTTTCCAATAATTCTCTCTCTCTCTCTCTCTATTTTTTTTTTGTTCTCACAATTTTAAAACTTTAATGATTTTGTCATTGTATATGCAATCTCACAGTGTTGCCAAGCAGGGGAAGCCCAAATCATCTCTTAGGTCAAAATAAAGTGTTTTGTACTCCTCCAATTTAAAATATAAGATAAACCTTTGTTGAGGGACTTATTTTTTTATATAAATTAAAGTTTAAATTTGTCTGATAATTTAATCAATTTTATCCCTAATTAATTATATATCCTCCACGCATATATTTTTTTTCATTTATTTTTTATCTTTTTTTTATTTATTCTCTCTCTCATTTACAATCTCTGTAAATAAAAGTGTTTTAAAAAAAATAAATTATATTTTTCACATATTTATTATTTTTAACTAATTTTAATTAACTTTTTAAATATAATGATTTAATTATTTTCATTTTATATTTTAAACACAATGGAGTATCTATGTAGCTGTTGTAATGTTGTCTTTGCATCCATTTCAACAAATCTTTTGAACCACATAATGAAATTCATTTTTGCTTGGTCTACTTTGTCAACCTCATTAGTGGGAAGCCGCCCCGTTACATCTCCCTTACCCTTTCGAAATATTGTCAATCTCCGCCTTAACTTGGTCCTGCTGAATTTTGGGGTTATTGATAGTAGGCCAGCGACCTCTAATGTCCTTCTCTAATGCCTCAACCTTTCAAATTCCTTTGAATCATTAGATTCTATATAAAATTAATAACTTTTCTTATAGGCCAAAAAAAAATGGTGTAATTTTAAATTTTTTTATCATTTTTTAAATAAAATAAATCAAAATTACCTAAGTTTAGAGTATTTTTCTTTTAAAATCATAAAAAAAATCAAAACTGTATATTTTTTCATAAGATATCAAAATGTCACTCATTTTATATAAAATCTAATTATGCAAGAAAAAACAAAAAAAACATTTAGGAAATTAAGATAATTGAAGGGGCATTAGAGACCCCTTCCCGTCACAACAAAAAAAATAACTTTCAGCGGCGACAAAAGTCGCCGCTGAAGTTTAAAACGTCGCCGCTGTATCCTTTTAGCGGCAACATTTTGTCGCCGCAAAGTCGTCGCCTATGAGACTGTCGCTTATGTACATTGGCGGCGACAGTTTAAAGTCGCCGCGGAATGTCAACTATTAGTGGCGACACCATGTAGCCGCTGATGATAGAGCAAAGGCGGCGACAGAATTTATCGCCGCCTAAAAGGTTATCTGCGGCGACATAATTGTCGCCGCCTAAAAGGTAATAGGCTGCGACAATTATTTCGCCGCCTAAGGGTAATATTAATTTTTTTAAAATAATTTTTGTGATATGGAAAATTATAATTTAATAAAAAAAATAAATAACCAAATAAACCAGAATCACATTGATAAATATTTTGATCATCATATAAAAAATCAATTTGGTTCAATGGCTTAGGCGTAATTAAAATTAAAATAAAATCATTTCATTTATACATAAATTTTATATAGAAGGACCAATACTAGGAGTCGAAGAACTAGGCGTGTGTGGTTGCCCCTTCTGCATCAAGGCAGCAAATTGAGCTTGTATCCTTTGCTCCATTTGTTCCATTAGTCTTTGCTCAAATTGCACACGCTCTTGTTGCATCTTCTCACGCTCTTCTTCTATCTTCGCACGTTCTGTTGCACGCTCAGCCTCCATTCTTTCTCTCTCCTCTTGAAATTTTTCATCAAACTCTTCTTGCAATTGGGCACGCACACTCTGCATAACTGAACTATCAGTAGATTGAGGGCGATTTCTCTTCCTTAAAGGCTCTGCTCCATATCCTTTCCCTCGTACATAACCTGACCTCTCACCAAGAACTGTCGCCAATATTTCCTCTGACGTCATTCGAGCATCACTCTCTAAATCGTGGTTTTGTTCTTGGAAAAGCTCGCACATACGACTCTATAATAAAGAAAATACCAAACTATTATATTAGAAATAAAACTAAATCGAAATAAAATATTAAACTACAATGCGTACATGAAGCTGTTCAGAGTGTGGGTCAGCCCATACTAATTGTCCATCTAATGTCCTCCTAGTATGCGTTATCTCCCACAGCTGGTCAGGAGGGATAGGTTGTCCAGTAGTAGGATCTCTCTACAAAATAATAACATATAAGAAAATACAAAGAATAGATTTTAAAATAAAAAAAGGATTGAAAACTTAAATTAGAGTGGTGATAGATTGAACTTGCTGTAGCATATTCAATCTCTGCAAATGATCGAGGACCACAAGTATATTTAGTCATTTGTTTTCCTCGATTTATCATGTTTCTTGCGCTTTTGTTCTACAACAAAATGTAGTAACTAATAAGAATTTAATTATTGACATAAAAAATAATTTATTTAGAAAGATAGTGAGATACCTGAAACATGTCATATTTAAAATATATTAATAACCACTCCCAATCTTGAAAACTAATAGTTTGAGGAGGATCAGCCAACCTATCCTCATCAGTCTCATATTTCTTATAGTGAGAGTGAAGATTGTTCTTCCAATTTCTGAATGCATTTTGTAAAATAATTGAAATAGCCATATGAAATTTTTCTTCAGTAATTGCATCAGCAGGTTCAAATTTATCCTGAAACAAATAAATATAAACACTTTATATAATGATACAACTAAACTAAAGTAAGTACAAAAATTTGACATAAATAATACCTTTATTTTTAAAATCATATCATGACCATATTTTTCAAAAACATTCTTCCAGTTAACTCCACTATCCCTGAAAGAGACTGTGGTTCTAAGAGTTAAACCACAATAATTTGAAAAATCTCTTGCTGCTGGACCAATTGCTCTTGACATGGAATCTGAAAATTTGACTCGAATCTTTGCTCCTTGTGCGGTTCTCAAATTCATGTTAATAGACTTATAAACTCCTCTGCGTTTGTTGATTGTAGTAGAAGAGCCTATCATTACAATTCAATTAGAACAGTTAAATGTTACGTGCGATGTAAATCAATTATTATAAAGTTGAAGCAAACTTACCTGCAGTACTATTTTGAGTATGGGGAGTAGGAGGAGAGTTGACAGGCATTTTCTCAAGTTGCTGTTGTAGTGAGAGAGGTGACGTAACAGGCCTTGATTGAGGTGTAGAGCATGTACCTCAACTATTTGTACTGTCATGAGATGTAATAGAAATACCTTTCCCACCTCGACCTCTCTTTAAAACTGACATATCCTACAGAAACATCCATTTCATTTAGGAAATAACAATCAATCAAACAAGAATCAATCTACATATTACTAAAATATACCATATCAATCAATTTCATTCAGATGAATCTTCTGTCACACTATCATTTCCATTGATGTCTTCTGATGCATCTGTTTCTTCTATTTCAGTTTGTATGTCACTTTCTTCTGCAGTATCAAAGTCATCAAGAAGATCCTCTTCATCACTAAAGCCAGTATCAATGGAATTATTTTTATGCATTTGTGATGATTCTCCTTGAGCTACGGTCTGCGTTTGTCCATCTTGTCCATATAAGTTAATGATGATATCATCAACTTGTGTAGGACTCGCATGGTAAACATTTAAGTCTATCACCAACTGTTGATAAGGTTCTGTATCAACCATTTGAGAATGGACGCCACTATCATCAATATCAATATCATTATCAGTCGGTACATTAAACAAGTCCCGTGGATTTGTTTTGACAACAACGAGCCAACTGGGTGCAACAATTTCATCCACATAGAAAACTTGCTGAGCTTGAGATGCTAGAATAAATGGTTCATTTGTTTGTAATGAATATCGTGTGTTGATACTTATGAACCCGTACTTATCTACCTTATATCCTTTGTCATATTGAGCAACATCCCACCAATGACATTTAAACAGATATACTTTTCTGTTGCCTATGTAAGACAACTCATAAATATGCTCTAACACACCATAATATTCTTTGTCAGCATTAGTGTCATCACCTTTAGCCAGGATACCACTGTTTTGGGTTTTTTTTCCTATTGCACGATCTTTTGTGTGAAAACGAAATCCATTGCCTATGAACATAGAATAACGATTAATCATCGTCAATGGATCAATTGATAAACTTATTAGTTCATCACTGACATGGCTCTGTGTAGACAATGATGTCACCTTTTAGGACAAAAGTTATGTGTTAGATATTTTATACAAATATAATTCATAGAATGAGTAAGGCTAAAAATGTTATCACTTACTCGAGAACGAAACCATTGAGGAAACTCATATTGGCTTTGCTCACTCCTTGATCCTTGGGCTTCAAGTTCTGCTGTATATTCCCTACAAAGTTTTGTAGCAATAAGGAAAAAATGCATTGTGAGAAACAAATTTTCTCTTCAAGTCAGGAAACTTACTCCATAAATGGCCAAACTTCTTCACAATTCTGTAGCACATACATCCTTGCTTGACAGTACTCTTCATAGGGAAGAGAAATTGAAGCACAATATCCCCTAGCTTGACCATTTTTCTTAAATATTGAAAACTCAGAGTTTATATCATCATTGCTATTATCATTCCGACGTGGCACATTAAACTTTGTAGGAAAATCTTTCAAATATCTTGAGAACGTGAGACTTTCATCTGCCAAGTACCCTTCTGCAATTGATCCTTCAGGCCGAGCTTTATTGCGAACATATGATTTAAGAGTCCGCAAATACCTAATGCATTAAAATAAATTAGTCTTCTATAGTTATGAATCATAAATATACAATGATATTAACGCATATTACCTTTCTATTGGATACATCAAACGATATTGAACTGGTCCAGCAACTTTTGCCTCCCCTGCCAAATGTAGTGGCAAGTGAACCATCACATCAAAGAAAGCAGGTGGGAAGATAGTCTCCAACTTGCATAATGTTAATATTAGCTGACTTTGGAGTTTGTCAAGTAGTTCATAAGTCAAAGACTTCGAACAAAGATTTTTGAAAAATCTTCCCAACTCTATAATTGGTTCACAGACTTTAGAAGGTAATAACCCACGTATTGCAATTGGAAATATCTCTTGCAATAACACATGGTGATCATGACACTTCAAACCAAATAATTTTCGCTCCTGAATGTTGACACATCTTGAAATATTGGAAGAAAAAGCATCAGGCACTTTAAAGTTAGCCAAGAAGTGTAAAAAGAATTGTTTATTTTCAGGAGACAAAGTGTAAGGAGCAAGAGGAATAGAAACACTATTACCATCTTCAACTGGGTGCAAATCACTCCTAATACCCAAGTCCATCAAGTCATATCTACTTTTAATTGTATCCTTCGTCTTTCCAGCCAAATCCATCACCGTGCACACAATGTTATGAGAAACATTTCTTTCTATATGCATCACATCAAGATTATGCCGTATTAGCAAGTTCTTCCAATAAGGCAATTGGAAAAAAATACTTCTTTTCCTCCAATTGTAAGCATTATTATGTGTATGACGCTTTCGTTTTGTACCCTTCCCAAATGACACATCACCCAAGTGTTCTAGTTGCTTAAGTACTTCGTCTCCAGTCAATGGAACTGGTGGACCCACATGCTCTTCTTTACCGTCAAATGATACCTTATTTTTGCGCCATGGGTGATTTTGTGGAAGAAAGCGCCTATGTCCCATGTAAGATAACTTGCTCCTTATCGAAGTACAATGCGTGTCCCTGTGGCAACATGGACATGCAAGTTTACCTTTAGTTGACCACCCTGAAAGGTTTCCATATGCGGGAAAATCATTTATAGTCCACAAGATTGCTGCATGCAAGATAAAATTTGATTGCGAATATGCATCATAAGTCTGAACCCCTACTTCCCATAATTGTTTCAGCTCCTCAATCATTGGTTGGAGGTAAACATCTATTTCATCACCTGGACACTTTGGACCAGGAATAAGAAGTGTCATCGTAAAGTATGGGCTTTTCATACAAAGCCATGGTGGCAAGTTATACGGCACCAAGACAACAGGCCAGATACTGTGATTGGCACTCATATTCCCAAAAGGTTGAAATCCATCGCTTGTTAGACCCAATCGAACACTTCTTGGATCAACAGAGAAGTTAGGGTATTGGTGGTCAAAGTGTTTCCAAGCTAAAGAATCAACTGGATGCCTCAGTACATCATCATTGGAGTGTTTTTCCTTATGCCATCTCATTTCTTTAGCTGTATCTCTTGACATATAAAGCCTTTGTAGCCTAGGTGTTATGGGAAAATACCTCAAGACTTTATGTGCAACCTTCTTCCCTTTCTGCTTGTTTAACTTCTATCTAGGCATCTTACACTTAGGACATGATTCTGCATTTCTGTGGTCTCCCCAATACAATATGCAATCATTCTCACAAGCATCAATTTTATGGTAATGTAAACCCAGATCGCGAATTATCTTCTTGGCTTCATAGAATGAGTCTGGCACTAAAGCCCCTTCTGGGAGAACTTCTTTTAACAAGCCCAATAACACATCCATAGATTTATTACTCCAATGGTTAAGGCATTTCAGTTGAAGCAACTTTACAATAAAAGAAAGTTTGGACATCTGCACACAACCTGGATACAGTTCAGTTTCAGCATCTTTTAATAAGTCAAAGAACCTTTTAGCTTGAATATTAGGCTCTTCCCTCTCATGGTCACTAGTATTTGTATAATCCACACATGGAACTCTATATGCATCACATACCATCCTGCCTAAGTTTTCATTAGCAGACACATTTTCTACATTATCACTGGAACTTCCACAATCTGTCTTAAATGTTCTAACTTCCCCATGCAACTCCCACACGTTGTAACTATGCCAGAAACCCTTGCTCAATAAGTCTGTCCTAACATCTCTTCTCACTTTAAATGCAACATTCATACATCTTCTACAAGGGCAACGTATTTGATTTACCACGCCAGGTTGACTAAATGCCCATTCTAGAAAAGCATCCACTCCTCTAATATATGATAGGTTACCTCTGTCTTTAATATGTAGCCAACTTTTATCCATTCCTAAAAAGTTAACCCTAGGATACAACAAGAAAATCCAACAAGCATATCAGTACCAGGAAGAGAGATTACAAAATTGATAATTAAAGCCTCCTGATATAGAGCCTGAAAGTGAGTTATTAGAAAAGAAAGCTATTTCCACACAACAGATTCTTAGAGGTCTTATAGAAAAATCCTAAACAAACCCAAAAACAAGAGGCATACCCAAAAACAGAATTCCACTTGATTAGTGCATATCACCTAAGCTTAACTAACACCCCAGGGGCCCAGCCCATCAAATTCAAACAATAGGGCATAGACAGATGGATAATATACAAGTAATAAACCTTAGGAACACAGATTAATTGTGTGATTAATTTTAACATCTCAATCAGACGCATCTCTAATTACTGACTTAATATAGCTATGAGTAGATCATTTATGTGCCTACTTGTCAACTTAGGGAGACACCACAAAACAAATATGCTTGACAAACTAAATGACAGTCTAGCACACAATATGGACTATAATGCACAAAAAGAATGCTAAACTTTATCAGTGGGACAAGAGGAAGCTGAATGGATGTTGGATAACAATCTAGATTGGCCACTAGGCGTGCATTTTTTTATTTCTTCCCTTAAAATCTCTGTCAATCCATACACAGCTTCTTTCTAGGGGGAAAATTTAACAAAAACAGTGACGAAACTAAAAAAAAAAAAAGAATTGACAAGTTAAAATTTTAAAGTTAACCTAATTTTCTCAAATATGTGCATTGCAAGCAGTTCAACAGTATGCTACGCAAGGCCATAAGATCGAAGTAGAGAATGAATCTTATCCCAGTGCAAGCAGCAGCAGAAGAAGCAGGAAATGAGGAAGAACACGGTAAACAGAAGGTAGCAGTAAAGAAACAGGTTACTATGCTATAATTAACAAAACAATAAGCACCTCTATTTTATAATTAACAAAACAATAAGCATTGCGGGCTCAGATCAAGCTCAAACACCAAGCCAATTTCAAAACCCCAAACAACCAGGCTCAGATTAAGGCGAAGCCGATTTCATCAGTTTGGAAGAGAAAGAGGACTTACTTTGGCGTCGATTTCACTGGATGAGGCGACAACGCACGACAACTACCACGAGATCGAAACAAAGCTGAGACGGGGTGAGAAGCCGATAATCCGAGTGGAGTGTGAGGCTGTGAGACAGGGTGCGACGCAGGAGTGCACCAACGCAAGGTGAAAAAGCGACGGCGGCTAGGGCTGAACAAGCGATGGTAGCAAGGGCTGAAGAAGCGACGGCGACGCAGATAGGGCTCAAGAAGCGAAGAACGAAAGAACGAGAAGGGTAAAGTGAACAGAGAAGGAGAGGGGAGGCGGGAGTAAATAATTGACCTTCAGCGGCGACAAGAAATATCGCCGCTGAAAGTATTATTTTTAAATCAAATATTGCCGCGTCAGAAGGTATGCCTTTCAGCAGCGACAATAAATGTCGCCATTGAAAGTAGTTTCAGCGGCGACAAAAAGGGTCGCCGCTGAAAGGTTTTAACAAATAATTTTTACAAAATAATCCACTTAATAAAATATTGATAATCTTTTTCCAATAGCTTCTTCAAATTATTAGATATATTTTATTATAACTATTTTTCTTAAATTTATTTAAAACATAAGCCTTTAACTCCCGAATAATAACTATTAAATTATTTGGGTTTTTTTAAAACATAAGCCTTAAATTTTCGCAGACATCACATATTATTATATGTATAATCTCTACTTATTATCTTAACATATAAATTTTTTTTATGTATTATGTAAAAATAATATTATTTAATAATTTAATTTAATATATTAGATACTTATTTCATAGTCCTTTGAGTTAGAAAAAAATGTATGTAGATTTTTAGCAGCAGAAAATAGAGGAAAAAATAGTTTATTACTGACCTTCAGCGGCGACAAAGAAAGTTGCCGCTGAAAGATAGACTTTCAGCGGCGACAAAATAATGTCGCCGCTGAAAGGTAGACTTTCAGCGGCGACAAAATAGTGTCGCCGCTGAAAGGTAGACTTTCAGCGGCAACAATATATGTCACCGCTGAAAGGTAGACTTTCAGCGGCGACATATATTGTCGTCGCTGAAAGTCTATTTTCAGCGGCGACTCTTTTTGTCACAGCGAAAAAGTCGTCACCAAAGACTACTTTTTTTGTGGTGCGTGGATGGTTGATTCCAAACTGTACATTTGCACCTCCGCGACAACACACTTGATGGGGAGCTCCAAATAGAGAACACAGGGAACTCCAGGTCGAGAACACTTATATTAATTATTCCATTTCAATTTTTTAGATAAAGATTGATCACCATTAATTTAGGTCAAACTTAGAAAAACAAATATATGAATATGAATGACAATAATATATAGGATACTAATGGGAACTTGAGTCTAGAAGAAGATATTAATCCTTTATAACATATTAAACTAATATTCGAATCTCTTTAAGAGAAGTGTTCATATTTAATGTCTGAAAGAACCTCCAATAGGAGGATACCTAACCTATTTTACAGTATAAATTGCACGAAAAAATAAGTCTTATAATTAAGACTAGAGGAGTATAATGTAAGACCATAAATCATGCATATGGAAAATCTTTTATATATATATCTTAAATATGAAAATATCTTATATCTTATATATATAATCATTTTAATATCAAAACTTTAAAGAGAAATGTGATTCAATAAATTATAAAACAGGTTTTAGCACAAATAAACAATATTTCTCTCAAAATATATAATATGAAATAATATAAATGAAAACAGTTTGTTCTTACTATATATATATATATGTATATGAAAATATTAAATCTTAGTTATAGTTAACTTCTTTCATATTTGTCATTATGCAAACTCATATTAAACATAATGCCATAAGCTATTATGTTCTAAAACTGTCATTATGACATTGTTTGAATTTATTATTCTTTATTTTCTTGCATTAATATTACTTAATTCATTATTTACCTACAACATATATTAATCAATTAGCAGTTGGTCTGCTTCTTACTTCTCATTCTTCCTACTCTTCTTGACACTCTCCTATTTGACAGTTAATTGAAATAACCATCAAATAAACCATTTCTATATGATAATTAAACAAAATCAAATAAAGGGTACTTTTTTGTGGAGTAAAATAACCGTCAAATATTCTCATTTCTACAATCATTAACTCGATTGGTTTAGAGTGATCCCATGACATGATTTGATCTTCTTCTACCTCATAAATGAAACTCTAGCAAAGTCTTTTGTGAAGGTTGTGACAGGAATGTCTAGGCAGTGATTTTAGCACCTGGCTGCTAATGCTTGCTGCCAGAAACTTTGCTTGGGCAAGAAAAATGATTGTCATTTTAGGTTTTTGAAAAAGAATTAATAACTTATTTGACAATTTTACCCTTCCATAAATAATAAGTATTTGTTTTATGACATTAGAATGTACAAGGATATTTTAGTAAAATATCTTTATATTACTATCAATATAAAATACAAAATTCATATACAATAAGCCTATATATACCATTTATTTATGACCCAGGGGTCTTCTCAATGTATGAGAAAACGTATCTAATTTCATATTAATATTAATAAACTAATACTCTCTCTGGTCCTTAATATAAGTACTTTTAACTAATTTATATATACTAATAAAAGCAGTTAAAAATATTAAATTTGTCATAAAATTTAAGTATTTTCTAATATTATCCTCATTAACTACAATAAACTCTAATATTATTTTAATTTTTACTCTCTCTCACTGCCCTCATTAAATATAGGTAATTATAAAAAGAAAATATTCAATGCTCCTTAAAACTAACAAATGCCTTATAAAAGGAATTAATTTTTTTTTAATTGGTGCCTTATATAATAAAGACCAGAAGGAGTATATTAACATTAATAAATTACAATCTATCTGACAGACTTAATTTAAATAACTTCAAATGAAATTTGCATTGGAAACTGTATAAAAAGATGGTATGTATGTTATGAGTGTTTTTGTAACAAATTGGGTTTTATCCAAATTAAAGCTTCTTTAGGGAACAAGAGTCAATTCAAAATCCAGTTAGAGCAACTTATCCTACTTATTTTTGCTTTGGGATATTTTTCAGTTTGATGCGTAGTAGGGGCAGCTTTTATTATTATGAGCAAGTGGTTGAAAATTCAATTCTTTACTTCCCTCAATTCTTATTATAAGGTACACTCTAGAAAGAATATAGTTTTTATTATAAGCCACTAAGTGGGACATTAATTAATTATATTTTTTTAAGATTATCTCTATTTAAAATATTATTATTTTTTGTGGATTCTTGGATGTAATTTTTTATATATTTTCTCATAACCTTTTGGGCCAATCGATGACCAGCGCCTTTTAAATTCTATTATTAAGTATTTGAGCAACTGATTAATCTAAATAGATCGAAGATTTGTAATCAAGATCCCTCTTCATATAAATCTTTTTTAACAAATTATGATTCAAACTCAGTTCATCTACTTAAATGTTGGTAAATTTAGAATTTTATTTTAGACCAAGTTAACAGTTTAACCAACTCTCTTTAATTTTGACGAGGATATCAGAACTTCCTTCTAATAAAGATTGAAGAAAGTATGTAACAAAATCTCGATTGAAGGAATTTGTCATTTGATCTCAATATTTAAGAGAAATCAGTCTCCATCTCCAATAAAAGATACTCATAACGGTGTCAGTCAGCAAATTATCTTACTTATATTACGGATGTTTAGGGTTAGGTACTATACTGTTGTGATGATAAGATATTCTCAATGAATTTCTATTGGATATTGTGACTGCTATCATATGTTTGTTTTCTCTTCATTGTTTTCAAGTCCTTGTCGCTTATTCTCTCCATTGTCAATGCCCTATTAATTTAATAAGCACTTTGTCTGTTTCTCTGATATGCATGCCATAAAAACTTCAGACTTGTCATTTTTGTCAACAAAGTGCTTCAATATATAAAATATTTTTTTTTTAAAAAGTCTCAGTTTAGTAAAAAAAAAATAATTATGAGATCCTAAAAAAAGATTTAATTGTCAAAAGGTTTCAATAACATATGAGCAGTATAAATATATTGATATTTCTTATATTAAAATTTATTATTATATATTCATCAATTATTATTAGATTTTAAAATAATTAATTTACTTCTTTAAAATCTCATGGTCATTCCCTGAATTCATTTTATGTTTAAGATTAAAACAAAAAGGAACCCCCCCCCCCCGGGCAACAAACATGATCTTTCTACACAAGCTTTTGTTATAAAGATAACCCTAACCCTAGAATCCTAGATACCAAGCTGATGAGTTCAGAGTTACCAGTAAGAAGAAGACATTGGCGTGCAGTTAAGAAGCAGAAAAGAGAGAATGAATGAAGCTTATAGTTTGGTGTGTGTGTGTGTTACAAAACACGAGGGCACAAAAGCTGTTTGTTGGGGAAGAAATTAAAGGCAATGTGACAGCTTGAAGGCTCTGTGTGTGTGTGTGTGTGTGTGAGAGAGAGAGAGAGAGACTGATTCTGTGCATGCAGGAGTACGAATAATACTAAAAATATATACGTAGCCTACCTAGCTACTAGATGCTAGTCTCAACTGTGAAAGATATTGCATAAATAGTGTCATCTTTATTGGATTTCTACACACACACACACACACAAAGCTAGCGTGAAGTGAATGTGTGGGAATGAGCCTCTGCATTGTGACCGTTGTGTGTGTTCTTGATTACATGCTTTTACAGAGATAGACTTGTTTATGTTTTTTAGCAGCAGTGTCCTTATTTTTAAGAATTATCATACTCATATCCGTCTCTTTACATATATAATATATAATCTAGTTTATTTTTATTTTATTTAGATCAATGTGACAAAATTAATTTAGATGTATACTAAATGAGAGTCATATCATAGCTATATCATTTCTCTTGTGAATCAATAAATTATGAGTATATAGATTAATACTTATACATGAGAAAACTATAAGTACTTAATAAAAAAGAAAAAAATTACAAAAACTTAATTAAAGATGAGGCAAAATTGCAGGGATATGCATATTAATTTTTCCTTTAATTTAATGAAAGTATGTTATTGATAATAATATTCATAAAAATTCCAAATATCAACTCTTTTAAAAAAATCAAATATAAATGTATAAATTTAAAAGTCTATCAAATATAATCTTCCTCTTCTCCTTAATATAAGACTATTATAAATTAAGCCTTATATTAAAAATAGGAGGAGTATTTTTGTTTCTTTTGCCAACATCAAATATAGTATTCCAAGGAGATGAAGTGCTCTCTATCCTCAGGACTTCAGTTCTATCCGTGCCATGATATATTCCTCTGGTCATATATTTATAATGTATAGAATAAAAAAATTATTTTTAGTTATATTTATAAGTCATTTTATTAAATTTTTTACATGAATATATACTTTTTTTATTTATCATTATTTTAACTTTGTATTATTAGAGTGGAATATATATTAAATAAATATAAAGTTAAAAAGTTTATTAAAGTTTAACGTAGAGTTAATAAAGTGTAAAAAAAAATTAATTTTAATAAAATAAATTAAAAATGATTTATAAATAAATTTAGAGGAGTATATTTATCCAAAATTTGTTAAGAATAATAAGCACCATATATTGTTCAGACGTGGGAGTGAGAAAATCCATAAAGATAGAGAAGATTTGATCCTGAAAAACCAGATCTGCCTATAAGGATGAGACTGAAACAAGGGATCGATCTCATACACGGATGAATGAAAAAAAAAAAATATTTGAGTGGCCATTAATACTTACATCGATAATGGTGGACTATGACTCTATGACTAACATTCCCTTTCACGTTTCTAAAAAATAATTTAGTCTAAAATATAAGTTATTTATAAACTAATTAATATTTATTTATCAATTTTACTCTTATAATTAATATACTTACTTCTAATTTTGTCAATTGTTTGTATTCTCTCTCTCTAAATGTCTATGAAAAAAAAATGTTAATTGCTCTTGAAAATTCATAAAATATATACCAAAGCTCATACTTTCATAAAGATATACTTCTTTGATTTTATTTATAAATTATTTTTAACATATTTTATTGTAATTAAAAAAACTTTAAACCTTAATTTGTCATATAAGCCACATAATTAAAATTTTTATATGAATATATTTTTATTTTTCATTCATTATTTTATAGACTTTATTCACATTGAGTTTGAGTCTCCGGTGCAAGTTTCTAATTTGACCGACATCGAGATGAAGCCGACACCTTTAATAGAGCAAGCTCCTTCTTTGGAGCTACTGCTCCCTAACTCATTGAAGTATACGTATGTGGGGAAGGATGAGACACTTCCCGTAATTGCAGCTGTTAAGTATATATCAAATATGAATAGAATTAAAAACTTACTAAATTTTAAGACAAAGTTAATAAAGTTTAAAATTTTTCTTAATTTTAGTTAAACATATTAAAAATAATTTATAAATATAACAAGAGAAATATTTATTATATTGAGTAAATATACAATCAGTACCCAAAACAAATTTTGAAAGTACAATTAGCACCCCAAACTAATTTTAAAGATACAATTAATACCCTAAAATATTTAAATTGTTATAATTTTGCCCCTTCGCTAACAAAAATACAAACTTTGTTTTTGTACATGACACGTAAACTTTTTATTTTGATATATTATTATTTAAAAGACTATATGTGTAATATTATCTTAATAAATTATACTAAATAAATCATATAATTTATCAATCTTCACATATAAATTCTATACAATGTCAACTTTAGAGTTCTTTCAGTATTTTTTTTTAAACAATACGATACATGTGACCTTTTAAATAATAATGACTTTAGGATGCTAGTCGCACTTCCAAAATTAATTCAGAGTACTAATTGTACCCTTAAATATTTTAGGTGCTAATTATTCCTCTAAAATTAGTTTGGGGTGCTGAATGTACATTTACCCTATTATATTTTCTAATTTATATATATAAACTTTAAAACACATTATAATCCACAATATAAGTTGATGACTTCAACTAATTCACAAAAATTAAAATATGAAAGTTAACTTATTAAATCTGTCTTAACTTGAAAAAATTTCTTGACACTTTACACATATTAAATAAATTTTTAAAGGAGATAAAAAAAATATATTGTGACATATTTAAGTATTAATTACAAGAGCAAAATTAATAAACTGATATTAATTAATCTTCAAGTGCATGAAAGAATATTTTTTTAGAAGTCATTTATATTGCCGTGGAAGGGAGTATAATAAAATGGATGGAGTAAAGGTAGTGTATTTAACATATGGATCCTACAAACTAATCAAAATGAAAATATTACGTTGACACTAAACATTAATTCTGACGAACCATGCGTCATGCATGCATGATAGAATTGAATGTAACAAAGAAAAAATGCATATATACATTGTGTGTGTGTGTGTGTGTGTGTGTGTGTGTGAGAGAGAGAGAGAGAGAGAGAGAGAGAGAGAGAGAGTTGATGAAGGGATTGAACTCAACCAAACTTTAGAGGAGACGAAGTCTTCAACATAAATAACATATCTTGATTGCGAGGGCCCGCCTTGGTACACTAATTAAGTTTTTGATTGGAATGAAACCCACCACAAACCACAAGGGGGACACAACATTTTGTCCCTATACTTTTAATTTTAATTTTTTTAATAAAATCAAAATAATATTAATAATAAAAAGAGATTACAGAAAAAAGGATATAAGTAATTATTTACAAGATTATGAAATAGGGATGGCGTTGTAAAAGTAGTGATCCCAGAGAACTTTCTCAACATTAGATGCATATCTAGCCAGACAACATATTGTTGATCAACATATTAGAAACAAAGAACAGATTTTTAGCGACATACTAGAAATAAAGAACAGATTTTTAGCAACCACTATTAGGATCTAAAGTCTAAGTTTTAGCAGTGACTACAAAATATTGTCGCTAAAAGTTATTTTTATCATCGTCACAAAAAACTTTCAACAATAGTTGTTATGTTGTTGTCAAAAACTTTTAGTGGTGATTTTTAGACTTTCAACGAGTCAATTTTTTTGTAACGACAATTCTTGCTTGTAAAAATAATCTCCCATGATTCTTTATGCAATTTAGAGAAATCACTTCTGCCAATAGTCAATATAGGGCAACCCAAAAACATGAGTGTATAGGAATGAATTGGAGGGAAAAGCTCCTTTAATTTCCAGCAAAAATACTATACCGGATATCTCAAGTTGCAGATAATAATATGACAAATCTGTGAATTTTCCTTTTGTAAATCATCATAGACCAGTTTTTACTAGGAAAGTAATTCGACATGTAAGAAATGGAAGTACGAGAAGAGGTCAATGGCCCTATACTTTTAATTTATGAACCGTATACCTATAATTTTTGTGTTAATTTTATCAATATTATATATGCCATCCTATTGAAATTTAGTTCAAATTTAACATCGATCCTTTGAAAGCACCATATCCATACAAATTTAACTAATGTGATGTGATAGACGTCTAGCCAAAAGTACAATTCAAGTTCAACTTATGGGTCTATTATTGGCGGCGCTTTCTTTCTAGTTGCTTGTACTTTTATATTTTTCTTTTGTCAAAATTAATCATTTAATTTTTATTATTTTAATTCGATTGTAATTCATTTTATATAATTTTAATTTAATTATAATTTAATCTCTAAATTTTTATTCGATTATATTTTAATCCTTATAATTTTGATTTAGATAAATTATTAAATTTAATCTCTAAATTTTAACTTTAATATAATTTAATCTATATAATTTTAATTATTTAAGCTAAAAACTATTTAATCTAGAAGCACAAGATGTGCCCTTGGTGGCACCAGATTTGGCATTCAATTCCCAGCTTTATTAGGCTTTATCCCTACTATCAAATTAAAAAAAAAAGTTGGTTAAAGTATAAGTCTTGTCTTTTATGTTTGTATTAAGTTTAATTTTAGTCCATTTAGTTTAAAAAAGTATTTTTATTCTTTTAAACTTAACACATTTAACTTCACTAATAGAAAATACTAATTTAATAAATTTAAAATGATAATTCAGTAATTAAATGCCGATAAAACATGTTTAAATTTTAATTTTTTATTATAAAATATAACATAATTTAGAAAGATTAAAATACAAATATGGTTTGTCAACATTTAATTATTGAATTATCATTTATGTGTGATTATTCAACATTTTTTATTCAATGGGGTTAACGGTGTTATTTTTAAAGGGTTAAAAGTATATTTTTTAAACTTAAAGGATTAAAATAAAACTTAATATAAATATAAAGAACCAAGTCTCTTTCCTTCAAGAAATATTTTATTTTCTAAAAATATGATCTAATATTTTAAATTATTAAAATTATAAAGATTAAATTGCATCACGTCTAACTTTAAGGAGTGAGCTAATTTTAGGTGACTCAAAACTATTATATAGAGCCAATGATTAATTTTTTTTTTCAATTTTTCTTCATGTGCACCCAGTGTTTGGGTACTCAGAGCCATATTATTCTGGATTGAGTCAGGCCACATCACAAGGGGAGTAAGCTCTCCCAATATATATTTAACCCAGCTACACTAGTTGGTCACTGTTATAAGGTTTATTAGTTAAAATTACAAAAAATAAATAATCTTATGTTAGCTTAATTTTTATATTTGAAGCATACCGATTTCTTTTCAATACAACGAAGAATAATTATTTTTTTAAGAAAAAAAAAGCAATCTACATAATTTTAAAAATAAAAATAAGAATATAAACTCTTTACATGAATTTTGCTGTGGATTTCGTTATATAATAAGGAAAAATTGACTTCTAATCTTCTGATGATTTTGCCCTTTTATATATCAATGTTACATGCACCCACTTGGAGGGCTTTAAAGTTTCTCAATTAAAGCCGAAGAGGGCATTCCCAGTCCCACACCACACGCTCTCTGTCTTGATTCGTTTAAAGCACTCCTTTTCAAGGACACTACTTTTGAAAGAAACGTGGTAATTACTTCTAAATTTTGCTAATCATTTTATAAATATAGGAACACCAAAATGCCAAAATAAGAGACAAATGAAAGTTCCTTTTATTTCTAAGTATAAAAACTATCAGACTATTGTCTCGTGTACTACTTATGCATTATTTCCATTATGGCCCTTAAATTAGAATTATTAATAAGTCACTAGGTGAAACATTTAATGTGGGAATTTTAGAAAGAACTTTTAATTTGTAATATATTTAAAAAAATATAACTAATTTTAACCAGATTTCTTGATTTCAAAGATTTAATTTGATTATTTATCACTCATAGAAAGAAATGGAGGGAATTAAAAAAAAGAAAGATGTGAGCAATAAAATATATTATATGGTTGACGTTAAACTCGATCAACCTCAAATTTAGTTCAGAGGTAGAGAGAGGATGAAGCAGAATTGTAGAAAACCGAGGACCTAGGGGGTCATAAGTGTGAAAACAACATATGAATGAAATAAAGCTTATCACTCCCATGCACTCGTCCCTTTCCCTCCCCCTCTCCCTCCCTCCCTCTTTCTCTCACACACACAACTGTACTTTCGCTTAGTTGTTGCATATTAATTCAACCTACTCCCTCTGGTCCACTAAATGCCTGTTTGGTAAACCGTTAAACTTAGATTTTAAAAGGGCTTCTGGCTTAAAACTTAATTTAAAAAAAAATTAAAACAAACAGTCATATTTATCCAAAAGAGATTATGGATCAAACCATGATTTAAAATCATAGTTTCAGAAAAACTAGTCAGAATAACTTTTGAAACAATAAAAGAACTTATAAACTACTCAATTACTAGTTTACCCTTACTTTTTCTTACATTATTTCTCCTCTCTCCTCTATCTTTTTCTTATTTTTTGGTAAATTGCCTATGAAAAAGTAATTCTGCTACTAATCATCCAAACATCTCCAATTTTCAAATTATTTTTTTTTCAAAATCTATTCTTCCTAAATCTATTCTCCAAAATCTATTCTACTTATAATATATTTTCTAAAAGCTAATACAAATACACCCTAAACATTTTTTTTATCAGCATGTTCATAATGTAAATTATTTTAACTAATTTATCAAAATAAAAAATGTCAGTTAATTCATTAAATTTGTATTAAATTAAAAAATTCAACAACCCTATTTAAATGAGGTAATTGCTCTTTAAATAACTTATACTATTATGGACTAAAGAATTTTTACTTATATTATACATAGGAGGGACTACAGACAACCCTCAGTATTAACGTTAATGTAAGTTGGTCATTTTAAACTCTATACATACTCCCTCCCCTATTCTAAATATGGCATGTCTTTTAAAGGAATTTATGATTTATGATTTTTTTTATTTAGTTCAAAGGTATCACAAATCATTTTGGGTTTGAAATTAATCCCTTTAAAAGCTTAGAGAGTAAATGTTTTTCGCCTTCCAACAAATATATTTTGCAAAATTCGAACTTGTGTTCTCCTCCTTTAGTAGTAGATCGCTTATTACCTTAACTAATAATTTATTATTAGAATTTATGATTCTACGTATAAGTCGTTTTGTTTTTGCATAAATTTTTTGGTTATTTAATATATTATTTTTTTAAAAAAATGCTCATAATATAATTTCTAACAAGATATAGAGAGGATATTTGTTTGTTTTGTTAAATTGATCTGCATGGCATTTTTATTTTATTATTATTAGTTTTCTTTCTTTTTTAGATATAAATTAATAATTGTACTATGTAAAGTATCAAAATCTATGAATAACTTATTCTTTAGAAAACGTACTTTGTATCCTATACATATTTAATACAATACACGTAATGCATTCATTATACGTATAATATATTCCAGGGTTAATAGAATTTTTGGTTCATTAAATTTATTTTTATTTTAGTTTTGATTCCTCAAATTTTAAATAATAAGTTTAAGCCCTTTAAATTTATTTCCATATAAAATATTTATCCATATAATTTAATAATTACATGGATCATTTTACTTCTTAAGAGATCAAAACCTATAGTTTAAAATTTAAAAGATTAAAATTAAAAAAGAAAAAAACTTGACAGACTAAAGATTATATTAATCATATATTTTACTATATATTTCTAGTGAAAATACTTCTTTATGACTTAAAAAATATAAAAAAAATAAATATTTTGGTTGATTATTATAAATATCTTTTATATTGCTTTGAAATAAATAACACAATAAATCCTACAAAAATACTAGAATTTTAAAATTATAAATTAGGAATTTCTACAAAAATATATAGTTATTTTTTCTATCAAGTGTAGTCAATAAATAATATTAAACTATAGTACACAAAACTAATTTAAGAATTTAAAATTCTAATAATATTCTTGTGATATTTTTCCTATGTATATATGCTCTTACTTTAGAACCCACCTCACTTGATTCGTATATACATATTATACGGTTTTCTTCTCTTAAAATTTAAAATTTATATTGAACCCATCATTAAATTGACTAAACACACATGAACTAATTTTTAATTTGACATTTTGACTTTGTTACACTAAACTTGTACGTGTCTGTCTTAACTTTGACCAAGTGGATTTGGGTAACTCCCAAACTTAACTTTTAGAATCACTTATAACCCAAATATTAGTTTGAATTTTTTTTAAAATAAACAGTTCTATTTGTCCAAAATAACTTATGGACCAAATTATAACTTTGAATAAGCTCTTGAGAATAGTAAAATATCTTATAGATTACATAAATACTATTTTATCTCTACTTTCTGACACTATCTCTCTTCTTTGCTCTCGCTTTTTTCTCTTCTCTTCTCTCTTCTATGACATTGAAAAAGCTCGCATCTCTCTCTATAGCGTCCTCCATCTTTGGTCTTTGCTTCTCTATCATCGGTGTCGTTTCTAGTTTGCAAAGGTTGTCATCGTTGGTGGTCACTAGTCATTGCTGGTCTCTAGTGGTTTGAGGTGGTCTGCAGTGGAGTGCTAAGATCTACAGTGGTGGTCATCATTGGCATTGGTGGTTGTCGGTAATGGTTGCAGATCTGCAGAAGAAGGATGAAGATGGCTCGGTCATTGTTTACTTCTACTGGGATGATGAATAGTAAATACAAATTATTTCTTTATTCAATTTTTTATCTCATTCCATTTTCAGTAATTTACCAATCACAAAAGTCATTTTGGTAATAATTATCCAAACACTTATTTATTCATAATCACTTTTTTTATAAATTCTTTTCCAAAAGTCATTTTCTAAAAGTTGTCAAAAAATTCTTTTTTTTTCATAAATTAATTTTCAAAAGTCTATCAAAACAGGCCATAAATCTTTCTTCTTTTATTTCCATTACTCCTCACCTTTCTCACTTTATAACCTTGTGGGCCACTTGGTGTCTAGTATTTTTTTTAGAATCTTATTATTAAATATCTAAGTAACCGATTAATCCAGATCGAGGCTTTACGACCATAATACCTTTTCCTATATGTCACTTTTAAAAAGGTAGAATTCAAACCTAAATTCTCTCACTTTATAATCTAGCTGACACATCGCTAAACCAAGTACCCTTGCTTCTCTTTTTATTAGTTGCTCTACATTTAAACATGCCTTTAATGCATTGTGTAACTAATAGGTCTACAATATCTAACCAAGACTCATTTTATGAAAAATCCGAGTCATGAACATGACAAAATTTAAATACCAATATATTCCCTTTGGTTCTCAATTACAAGCAATAAAAAAAATCTCACAATTATTAAGAAAGTTAGTTATTCTTCTTAATTATGTTTGAATTTCGTTCTTGCTTTAAATTATGTTTGAAATTGAAATCTTGTCGGATAAATTGCATTAGCAATGCTCTATATAATCCATCGCCACTCAACTTACCAACATGTCAATTAATCTCACTCTAATTGGATATACCATCTTATTTTCAGAAGTTACATTAAACTAAACTTTTAACCGAAATACTAAAAATTGGATTGATCATTAAATTAGTTGAGACACTAATTTAAGGGTTAGTAGTCAACTATAGGGTCAACCCAATTATAATTAACATAATATAATTTAATTAAAATATATAAAAACATTCATAGATAACCCTAATAAGAATAATATTTTAATAAAAAAAGGCATTAATCATAACTAAATGAAATATCCATGCATAAATTATATATAATATAATGGATTACTATTTTTTTCTGTTTTATTCAAAAGAACATCGTTTTAAACTTATCAACAGGAGAAAAAAATATAAAATTAAATCCGGTGGATTAATAAAAACTCTTGTTCATGCTAATTAGAGGACTGATTCGCCGATTCATTAATCTAGCGTATCAACCTCAATTGAACTTTAATATCATATTTTTTAAATAATCTAAAAAAAGTCAGGTTGAATATGTGTATTAACTAAGCTTCAAAAGATTAACATAACTAACATATGTCAACCTCGTATACGGGCAAAAATATGAACCACTCGTGGATCCATCGAATTGGAGCCACTAATTTGGTCATATTCTTTCTGAATAAAAAAAGAAAATCAAATAAAATTTGAGAAAATTAGAAAAAGCCAAGCCCCTCATTAAAAGCTTTTTTTTTTGGATAAAAAGTACTTAAATCAAATCAGAGTACCGATATTATGTACATATGGTATATCGATATTTGCTATATATAAAAATTTATTAAATCTTTATCACCAATACAATTTTAAATGAGTACTTTTCCTCCAATTTTCTCGTAAAACCTTTGGAAATATTGTACTATAATTTTAAGAAATTGTAGATACTATTTTTTAATTTTTGACCTTTGAGAAAGTTGTGGATACTAAAAATTTTAAAGTAATAATATATTTTGTGAGGTTAATTTTCATCCCTTCCAAGGTCAACCGACTGATCTGATTCTCTCTCTCTTCTCTCTCTCTATCTTGCTATCTATCTTTTCCTAGTGTAGCCTGTAGACCTGTGTTGAGTTATGATACATCACCCAACTTGTACAAACCACAATACAGGTACAAGTACAAGAACAATACATTAAAAAGGCCACATTACGAAGAGAGAAGGCAAAACCTGATGCTCTCTCTCTTCTTCTGTTCCATCCTTCATTTACTTTTTAGTAGCATCTCTCTCTTTCTCTCTCTTCATCCCTTTCTCCATCCTCACAAGATCAGATCCATATGAAGTTTCATCTTTCCATCATCATCACCACCACCAAACAACAAACACACAGATAAGTCAATCCCCATCAATCAATCAAATCATAGAATCATCATCATCATCAGAAGATCAGAGAGATAGTTATCTCAAATCAATTAATCCTCAGAAAACTGAGAGAAAAAAGAAACATGTCGGCTTCATCATCATCCACTAATTCTTCCTTTTCACCGGACCACCACCTCTCTCCCTCCGACCAGCTCTGCTATGTCCATTGCCATTTCTGCGACACTGTTCTGGCGGTATCCATATATATATATTTCTTCTTTCTCGTCTTGTATATTCTATGCCCTAAACCTAAATTTTGAAGCTTCTTCTTCTTCTTTTGTATCTGTATACATATATAGGTGAGTGTTCCTTGCACCAGCTTGTTCAAGAGCGTCACGGTGAGATGCGGCCATTGCACCAACCTTCTGTCTGTGAATATGCGTGGCCCTCTTCTTCCTTCTGCCAATCATCATCAGCTTCACCTCGGACACAACTTCTTCCCCCCTCAGAATCTCCTGGTATATATAAAACTAGGGTTTTCATTAATTTCCTGTCTTCTTTCGTGGTCATACTCTCGAAGCATGTAGATGGATGTGTAAACACATATACTGCTCCTCCAAAAGAAAAAAGAAGACGACTTCTTAGCTATCTCAAATACTTTAATTTTCGGCTTCAGATTTAGTATTATTTGATGAAATAGTAACAAAATAATCATCAAGGTACTAAATTAAAGTTAGATAAAACTAGCTATGATGACAGATCCAATGGATGGTAGGGTTGTCCCTCTTGAGGATGAACCAAAATGAGGTTTGCTTTTGTTTTTGTTTTTTGTTTACTTTGCTGAATTATTATATGCATGCATATATATAAAAATATTTATGTGGGATGAATAAAGAACTATATGGTTAATTATAGTTATACGGGGTTGAATTTAGGAGGAAATTCGAAATGCACCATCTACAAATATGCAGATGATGAGCCATCATCATCATCAGCTTCCATACCCAAATAACGACTCAGTAATGAGCACCATGCGAGGAGGAGGAGCACTTGAAGAAATCCCTAAACCTCCACCACCACCAGCTAACAGACGTAAGCTTTTTCGACACTTTAATCTTCTTAATCTAAATCTAAATCTCTCTGATACAACAAAGGATTTGTACATGTGTATACATATATGTTTGTGTGTGTAGTGAAATGAAGTTTTTAATTTGTTATGTTTGTCTTCTCTTTTTCCTTTCCATTTTCTTTTCCTTGAGTTGACCAAAGGTTTTTCTCAAGTCATCTGGGGACTGAAAGGGAATCCAGCAGATGCAAGTAAAATAGTTTATTATTTTATACAACTTTTTAGCTTTAAAGTGTGTGTGAAATCACTTAACCAATGGAGGTTAAAAGAGAGAAAGAAAGAAAGAAAAAAGTAAGCAAAAAATGTTGTATCTCTATCAATCTGAACATGGTTTCTTGGTATTACTGCAATAAGCGGCAATAATAAAAGAAAGAATCTTCAGCACATTTATCTCATGCCTGCCTTTTTTCCACCTCTCTCTCTCTCTCTCTCTCTCTCTCTCTCCCCTTCTGCTTTATCTAGTGCTTTCCAGAAAGCCAGCTTTAGTTCTTCAATTTGTTTACAAACATTAAATTTCCCAAATTTTTCAAAATTTGAATCTAGCCCGTTACATTGCATGCAATATCAATTCCCAGAATAGTACATCCGTGAAATCATGAAAGCAATAGTTTTTCTTTTCATCACACCTTGGGAAGTATAAGTTCTTCTTTATTTTTTTCTGTTTGAGTTATGAGTTTATATGTTCTGATATATGCAAGAACGCACGTTGAGAGAGAGAGAGTTTATTATCCCCCGAAAATGTAGTGCAGAATCCATGGGGTGATTGTTACAGATAAATTTGATAATGATGAAGCAATGATAGAAGGAGGTGGAGGAGAAGGTGGGAAGAGAGAGGGAGAGAGAAAGACAGAGAGAGAGGGGGAGAGAGAGATTATGAAATAGACAAAAGGTCAGCGAAGTGAATTAATGTTGTTGTCTGTTAGCCTGAGAAATGTCCTTGTTGTTGTTGCATGCATGTCCAGCTCCAGAAAAGAGACAGAGAGTTCCATCTGCTTACAACCGCTTCATCAAGTAAGTTTATTTATTTAACTTTGACAATATTATCAATATTAATTTATGTTACATTCCATCAATAATAGTACTTTCAGTAATTTCAATTCCTAATTTGTCTTGGACGCACATAACTTATTAATATAGAGTTAGTTTAGTAATACGAGTTAAATCTCTATAGGTCTCAAATTTGAGTCCTAAAAGAAACATATGTACTATGAGATAGTTACAAATTCTAAAACTAGAGTAACCGGTTGTTTGAGTACTTAGTAATAGGATACAAAAAAAAATATCAAATACCGATTAATAATATAAAAATATAGTTGCAATGACTTAATTAATGAACAGATATTATTATTGTTTAGGGCAATTAACGAGTATGTATCATTCTATTATGTGTCACTTAATAATGAACAAGCTCTGAAAGGCTTAATTAGCTAGTATCACTATTAATTCAGGTATTTCTCCAACTAATTAACTTGTAGGATTTTGGGGTCATGATAATGATTTAAATAATGAGTTTGACATTATGAGTTGATCATTCGAATAATAATAATAAAAACAACTTGAATTTCAGGGAAGAGATCCAACGCATCAAAGCTGGGAATCCTGATATAAGCCACAGAGAGGCTTTTAGTGCAGCTGCAAAGAATGTGAGATCCAAGAAGATTCTAAATTTTAATTACTCTCTATGGGTTTTCTTCTATTTTATATATTTCTTATAATTTTATATTATATATATATTCTTTTGCTACTTGAATTTTCAATATATTCATAACAATGAATGCATATAAAATAATTACCAGTAATAAAGAAGGCAAAATATATAAATAGTATATGTAATTATATTTTCTTAATATCATTTATATATATTAATATATAAATGCAGAATATTATATAATTTGATTTATGTTTTTGCTTTAATCTGAGATATATGCTTAAAAAGTGGTTGTGTGTTTTGATAAACGAGTCCGTTTGACTTGTATCTTTCAGTGGGCCCATTTCCCCCACATACACTTCGGACTTATGCCTGATCATCAACCCGTGAAGAAAGCTAACGTGCGCCAGGTACACATTTAGGAGCCCTAGCTTCTAGTACGTACGTTTACTTTTTCTTTTTCTTTTTATTTTTTTGTGGAAATTTTGACTTAAATCACAATTAAAATTTTAAACTTTTTAGCCAACGTACGATTTTAGTATCATTATTAAGTAAGAAAAAGAAAACTTTTTTTTTACATTAGCTAAAAAAGTCTGGATCATTTGATTTAGTTACACAAAATGTATTCTTAGTAGTACTAGGAGTGGGATTCAATCTCCAACTCTCCATTAGACTCTATATATGTTGTCCAAATTCAAAAAAATACAAATGCTAAGACACAACTTCTCTCCTCTACCCTTTGCCTTCAATGATCCTCTACTACCATTTTGTTTTTTATGAAGTAATATCTAATATTTTAAAATATTTTTTTAATATTATCTAGTATTCTAAAAGAATTTTTAGTGTACTCAATACTTTAAAATAGTTTTTTCTTAACACCTAATACTGATAATTCAACACCCTAAAATGTTTGTTAAATAGTATCTAGTATCCTAAAATATTTTTTTGTGCACTCAACAATTTAAAATATTTTTCACTAGTACTTAATATCTTAAAGCAATTTTTGGTATAATTTTATCTTTAAAGTTTTTTTTCAATAGCAATGAATACCTTGAACTTATAATACTGGGTGCTGCTAGAAAAATATTTTAGAATGCTATATGTACTAAAATTAGTTTAAGATAATGAATGCTACTGAAAAATATTTTAAAATATTGGATGCTCACAATTGGAGAAGTATTTTAAGGTTAAAAAAATGAGTTTATATTAGCATCAATGTTTTTCGTGTAGTTTTGGGGTGTCTGAGGAGCAGCGAACGCAAGGGTAAGAGAAGAGAAGTTGCATGCAAGAAGTTGAATCAGTATAGAAAAAACTATTCTACATCAGTTATTGAATCAATATAAAAAGTCAATAGTCTCACATCTTACTTATTAAAATGTCAAGCATCATATCCACCTCCTACACTGTCTTCCTAACAGCATTTATTAAAAAAAATCCTACTTTGCCCTAGCGCACAACAAAAGATAATCCTAAGGAGATAAATCTCTTTAATTTAAGAGAAATCGATAATTAATTTGATGATATTGTAGGTTTGTAAATTAAATAATATCAATATTGCACCATATAGTGAAAGCGATCAATGACAGCTATACAGGTATGTGTTTCTAAGGTTTCTTCTGATATGGAATTATGAATGGTATGCGTGTAGGAAGGAGAAGACGTGCTTATGAAAGAAGGGTTTTTGGGTCCCACAAACGTAGGTATATCTCCCTTTTAATTAAGTAGTGATCAGTGTCGGTAATTGTTAGGGTTTCTCTGCTGCTGGTTTGTGAACATATATATATATATATATATATATATATATATATTCTCTTGCCTCTGACTCTTCTTCGTGTTGTGTCGTCATCGTCGCTTGTTACTTTGTTTTAGTGTAATATAACGTTATGTAAAATATGAAGAGGATGGTTTGTGATATGAATGAAGCCTAGTAACTAGTGTAGTTGTTTTTTAACATCCATGAAGGTAACGGCTTTCTTCTGTAAAATTGACGATATTCCCAACATTATGAAAATGACTTATGGTTTGTTGAGAACTCGAGATTTTGTTATTTAGATCAATAGGTTGTTTTGGATATATATATATATATAAAGGAGACATAATGAGGACTTCAAAATAAATAATGAAAAAGAAGTGTGCTAAGAATCAATACTTTTTATACTATTTATTATATCATATTATCAGGTAATTAATTTTAAGATTTATAGCTGCTTCTCCTATCATAGAACCATTATACCAACTCTATGTTGGTACTAAGAATTAATATTAGTACTAGAAAAAATTATTAAAAAATCTCCTATTAGAATTTTTATTACTCGAAAGTATATGAATTTTTTTTAAAGAACCAGGTCCTTAAGGGGTGTAACATATTTTTAGCATGTGCTATTTTTTTTAACTATGTGTAATATGTGTTCTGTTTTGAACACATAGTTGAAAATCATACAGTTCAAAAATATTACATTCAATAAAATGCAACTGAAATAATATTTGTACTTAGTTAAAACAACTGAAATAAAATATTACATAATATTTCAGAGTTAACACAAAAAAATATTTGTACTTAGTTAAAACAACTGAAAAAGAATTACTCCCATTAAAAATAATGTGCCTAGTTATCCTTAAATAAATTTTAGATACTTTTGGATAATAAAAATTTCAATGGAAGATTTTTTTTTAGTAATTTTTCCTTACTATTAATGTATAAAATGCATATTCATGAGTGGTAAATAGAGAGTGTACTAAATGGACTTAAGATTTTGGAATAGATTGAGCCCACATCTATAAATATTTATATAAATATTCGACAAATTAATGTTTAAAAGAAAAGAAAAGTATTTTATTTTGAAAAGTAAAAATACCTCCGTGCAAATAAGTTTCATTAAGAGAAACAAAAAAGCGCTGAAAACATAATAAGAGGACCTTTTCAATAACTTATTTAATTTTATTACTTTTTACACAAAATAATCATAATTATTATAAAATATCTAATAAATATAATAAAAGCTCAAAATTATATATAAAAATATATAATAAAATAGAGATATCACATGTTCAAATAAAAAAAATGATAACAACTTACAGATAATGTATATCGTATTGGATCATATCATATATCTGCCTTGTTTTTTTCCCTAAGTATAACTGCTTTTTGTAAAGTATCATCAATTCTTTATTTTACTTTGAGCTGGGTGTAAGTGTATATGGAACTTGTTTTTAAAATTTATTTAATCCATGCTGTAAATTAAAGGTTTTTTTTTTGCCAGACTAAAGATTTTAAGGTTAAAACTTCGAATAATATATAAATATATATTTTCCAATATATATATAATATATTTATGATGGCCACAAAAGGAAGAATCATTACTAATAAAAAAAGTTAATGGCTACTAACAAGTTATTGATTAAGATAATAAGCGATTTTACCTCTAAAAAAAATAAAAATTTGAATCTAAAAAAAAACACGCTCCGTTAGGGAGACGTAAACAATTTTCGTTCTAAGCTTTAAAAGAGATTATACTCTAATCAAATTTAAAAAAAAATTAGGGTCTAGGGAAACAAGAACGACATTCATGTCATTCAACAAAATAACGACAAATTAAAAGCATCCCTCCAACGATTTAGCAAGCAACTTGTTCACATGATGGGGAATGGAACTAATTTTGGTGTTCATCGTCATTGTAGTACTGAAATCTACACGGTCTGAATTTAGTTTTGATAGTCCATATTTAAAATTTCTAACTCACGATTTTTTAATAAAAAAAAGGGAAAATTAGAGAGAATGACTTCAAGAAAATAATATTTATTAGAGAGAATCTTAAAAATTATTATTGTTTAGAAGGACCAAAAACTAAAATATAAATATACAGATACTAAATTACCCATGAACCAAATCAATACATCCCCACACCCTAAATAGTTATGAATCTTTCTTTCTTTTGACTCGCTGCATTCCTCATTCTTCCATACTCTTTCCTTTTTTAAATTTCATCTCTTTTTATAAGTAAATTCGTTGTTACATCTCTCAAATTAAACACTCGTATATTACATCGGTTTTCTTTTGCATCATCCACGTACGTCTCTGCTTCTTCACTGTGGATCAATCTGTTTACGCGGAAAATAAAAACAAGTCCAACCTGAACATACTTAAAATTAAAAGATTGTTTTTATTTTAGATTTTATAATCATTAAAAATATTTTTTTAAAAATAAATATAAATTAAAAATAAATTTGGACCGTCCAGATTAGATCCAATACAGTTTTAACTGTTTAAATTTAAAATTTTTAACTAATAATTTTTAAATAAAAAGAAAACCTAATTAAGAGATTATCTTCATTTTAAATTATATATACATTAAAATGGTTTTCTTAAAAAAATAAAAGTAAAAAATTAAATTTGGGCGATCTAGATTAGTGAGTAGCAAGAGCCGGTAAACACCCTCCATACTAAAATTCTTACCTTCAGAGGAACTTTCAAGCACCAAAAACATTTCCAAAGCCTCTATATCTTTTTTTTTTATTTTTTTTTTATTTTGTATAATGAAAGGACAATGAAAAGACCACTCTTCCCTTTGTTTTCGCTGGGCCGGCCCGAAGGCAGCATGTCCTCCAATCACCCGGCCGTGTATATATATATATATATATATATGTGTGTGTGTGTGTGTGACTAACGGGGGTTAATCTGAGTGGTAAGCGGTTCAGTATCATTTAAGCGAGTTCTTGAGTTTGAGCCTTGGCGAATGCAGAAAATTTCCGTTGGGAGACTCACCCATCATAGCCAGGTGCGCGATGCGGGTCATATCCGGATGTAGTCGGGACAAAGCTCCGGTGAACCGGGTGGGTAATAAAAAAAAATGTGTGTGTGTACATTTTTCAATTTTTTTCTTCTAATTTTCCATTTTGATTAATTTTGTAGTTTTTAAATATATTTTATGTGATATGTTATCTTTATGATTGTCATTGACATTTATACCTTTTGATATTTCATTCCTTTTATTTTTAAAATTCAAAAAAATGATTTCTTAATTTAATATTATGCAAAAATACTGTATAATTATTAAATACTCATATTTTTTAAAAAATATTATTTTATCATACAATTATTTTATAAATAAAATATATTTTTGCAAATAAAACTTAATATTTATTTTTTACAAATATTTTTTAGTAGAAAACAAGTGGTATCCCCTAACCGATAACTTAAAGACTAATCTTCTCGAAAAGTAGAGATCACGGAAGATTTTTCCTTTATCAACAAAGTCTTTTTCTATACGAATGGCTTAGTTCGAACCCAAGATATTATATTTAAGAGATCTAGTCATCTATCTATCGGCTATATCAAATTTGTTAGTTTTATAAATATTTTAAATTCTATCAAACTTACTTTTACTCGCCAATCTCAAGTGTTAACCGGGCCAAGTATCAAGTAAGGGTTCAGTCTAATCCATCCCGTTACACGAACAACCGTACTTTTAACCTAACATAGTACATTCTTATAAAAAAAAAAACACTGACATAGTACACTCAACAAGTAGAAAATAAGAATACAAAGGATGCATCTTTTCTGTTCATCAGCAAGCACGTGGTTGTATTGTAGTCGGATTCCATTGTTTGCCATAAAAGAATAAAATCTACAACCTTACAATAACCTGCAAAAGAAGCACATGGTGGTTGAGAATTAAAATACACAAAAAATTTGGCAGTTAAATTAGGGACCACAGGAAGGATCCTTCTAGCTCCTCTCAAAAAGACTACGCCAAGCTCATAAAGAATGATCCATCCACCACAAAACCACAGTGAGAAAAAAAAAATAGATACCCTTTTAATATCAATTATCAATCATCAATCATCATTAACTATTAACTATATTTTTAAAATATTGTAATACTCACTTATAAATAGTTCGGTTAAAATCGAGCAATCATATTTAAATATTTCAACAATATAAGTTATTGAGATATCAATATCTAAATAATTAATCATGAACTATCAATCAATCAACTATATTATTAAAATATCATAATAGCCAGTTATAAATAGATTCGTTTGAATATAGCAATCATATTTAGATCATTCAACAATATAAGTTATTTGGGTATTAATATCCCAATCATCAATTATCAATCAATCAACTATATTATTAAAATCTTCTAATACCCAGTTATAATAGTTATAAATAGGTCAATTTAAATCTGACAATTATATTTAGATCCTTCAACAATATAAGTTATTGGGTATCAATATCCTAATTAATAATATCTCAATAATATTATCAATCAAATATATTTTTAAACTTTTATAATACCCAATTTACTTACACTAAGGGAGAAATATCACCTTAAATCTATAAGGTAATGTTATTTACATATAAATAATTAGAATATTACATTTATATGTGTATATGTATTGTCTCGTCCATTGCACGGAAGATTAGATTCTAGTTTGAAACTAAAATGCCTAAGGAGACATTAAGGCATTGATTGATTTCTTAATCTTAAAATAATTTTATTTTTTTAAAAAAAAATTAAAAAAAACACTTGATTGATAATTCAATGTTTGTCAGTTTCTTTTAATAATTCACCTCAACCATTACGTTTTTAAATACATAATAAAAAAGATACTAAAAATCGAATCGGTCAATGGATTGATCGTAACAATAGCTCAATAGTCAATAAGTTAAATTGAAGTCAACTCAGAGTTAAACGGATCATAATCAAAATAATGGACATAAGTAGTGACACTAAAATTTTAAATTTGTTATGAATATTAGAATATAGATGTCCATCTCCATCTCCCTCCACCTCTTCAAATTCCCTAGGTCATTATTCCTTCATTAATTACTAGACTCTTCATTATTCCTCATTAATTACTAGACTCTTCATTACTCCTCCATTAATTACTAGACTCTTCATTATTCCCCATTAATTACTAGACTCTTCATCTTCAACTTCTATGCCTATAAATAGGGCATTCCATTTGTATTGTAAAGGAAGAAGAAAGAATAGAATATATACTACTCTCATTTTCTTGTCTCCATCTTTTCTCTCTTTCTAATCTTATTGCTAGTTTTATAACACGTTATCAGCACGATTAATGAATCCCGTCCAACTGGCTCTACTACATTCCCAGAAGTGAATGTAGTAACAAATGAATCATCCCGTGGTCGGGGATATGGACGTGGACGTGGACGCAGACGCGGCCGTGGCTATATACGAGGCCGTGGTCAACGTGGTCGTGGTCGTGGTTCCCACTCGAGGTGGGCAAATAATGATGAAAACCACAAAAAGGAAACTAGTGGGAATGATAATTATATTGAAAATTTATGTCATTGTTATGGTGGAAAAATGTCATTGGGCTCATACTTGTCGTACACCAAGACATTTGGTTGAATTATACCAAGAATCGCTTAAAGGAAAAAAATAAAAATAAAGGCAAAGAGCCAAAGATAGAAACAAATTTTGTTGGGGAAGAAAGCGATTCTGATTATGGCAACATGGATGTGACTCATTTAGATGTTGCTGATTTCTTTACCGATCCTAACGGAAGAATTGATCACCTAATTGGTGATGGGAGTGTCCAAAAAATAAGCTAAACTTTTATGATTATGTGTGTTTTCTTTTTGCTATAATGAAGTTATTTTCTTTTATGATTATATTTGCTAATATATTTTTATTATAGTCATATGTGTTATTTTCTTATATGTTGTTTTAGAAGCATAAAGATGATTAAGGGGTTTGGAAGAGCAAATATATTGTTACCTGGAGGAACACAATTATACATTGATAGTGCATTTTATTCCTCCAAATCTAACAGAAATTTGTTGAGTTTCAAGGATATCCGCAGAAATGGATACCATATTGAAACAACAAATAGAGAAAACCAGGAATATCTTGTTATCACAGATATGATTTCTGGTAAAAAAAAAATGCACACTTGAAAAAATTCCATGCTCTTTCCTCTGGAATGTACTACACATTTATTAGTACAATTGAAACACATGTTATTGCAAACCAGAAGTTTGCAAGTGAGAATAAATTTAATATTTGGCATGACCAGTTAGGTCATCCTGAGACAATAATGATGCGAAAAATGATTGAGAATTCATGTGGACATTCGTTGAGAAGAGAATCAATTCCACAATTTCATATTTTCTCATGTGCTGCATGTTCTGAAGGGAAACTAATTATTAGACCTTCATCGATAAAAATAAAAAGTGAGTCTCTCACTTTTCTAGAACGTATACAGGGAGATATTTGTGGGCTGATACACCCACCATGTGGACCATTTAGATATTTTATGGTTCTAATTGATGCATCAACAAAATAGTCACATGTTTGCTTATTATCTTCTCGTAACCTGGCGTTTGCGAGATTACTTGCTCAACTAATTAGATTGAGAGCACATTTTCCAGATTATCCTATTAAGAAAATACGTCTAGATAATGCTAGTGAATTTACTTCACAAGCTTTCAATGAGTATTGTATGTCTCTGGGAATCGATGTTGAACATCTTGTAGCACATGTTCATACACAAAATGGTCTTGCAGAATCATTAATTAAACGTTTGCAGTTGATTGCAAGACCATTGTTTATGAAATCAAATCTCCCAATATATACTTGGGGACATGCAATTGTACATGCAGCGATGTTAATTCGTATCAGGCCAACTAGTTATCTTAAGGTCTCCCCTTTACAAATGGTTTTTGGTCAGGAACCAAATATTTCCCATCTAAGGACTTTTGAATGTGCGGTATATGTTCCGATTGCTCCACCACAACGTACTAAAATGGGTCCTTAAAGAAGGATGGGAATATATGTTGGATATGAATCTCCTTCTATAATAAAATATTTAGAGCCAACAACAGGAGATTTATTTACGGCTCGATTTGCTGATTGTCATTTTGACGAATCAAATTTTCCAACATTAGGGGGAGAAAATAAACAGCTGAAAAATAAAGTTAGTTGGAATGAATTATCATTATCTCATCTTGATCCTCTTACAAAACAATGTGAGCTAGAAGTTCAAAAGATAATTCATTTACAGAGTTTAGCTAATCAATTGCCAGACGCATTCACTGACCACAAGAAAGTGACTAAGTCACATGTTCCAGCTGCGAATGCTCCTATCAGAATTGATGTCCCTATTGGACAATCTAATGGATCAAAAGCACGCTTGAAGCGTGGCAGGCCCATCGGTTCCAAAGATAAAAATCCTCGAAAAAGAAAAGGAGCTATAAATATAGATGGCTAGGTCGAGGATATTCAACAAAATTTAGTGACTCCAGAAGAGTCATTTGACAACACTAATGTCTCAATTTCGAGAGACATTCAGGTACCTGAAATATATGAAAATAATGAGATCTCAATAAATTATGTTGTCAATAGAATACGATGGGATCGAGATAAAGTCAACGTTGACGATATTTTTGCATATAATGTAGCGCTTGATGTAATAAATGATGATGAGGATCATGAACCAAGATCTATTAGCGAATGCAAACAAAGAGATGATTGGTCAAAATGGAAAGACGCAATTGAGGCTGAATTAAAATCGTTAGAAAAACGAAAAGTTTTTGGCCCTGTGGTTCTTACACCTGAAGATGTAAAACCAGTTGGATATAAATGGGTTTTTGTGAGAAAACGAAATGAAAATGGTGAAGTAGTAAGATATAAAGCACGACTTGTTGCTCAAGGATTTACACAAAGACCTGGTATTGATTTTATAGAAACATACTCACCAGTGGTGGATGCAACTACTTTTCGATATCTAATTAGTCTGGCAGTAAAAGAAGGCCTCGATTTGCGTCTAATGGATGTTATTACAGCCTATTTGTATGGCTCACTTGACAATGACATTTATATGAGTCTCCCTGATGGATTTGAGTTACCAAAAGTATATAATTCAAGTTCTCGAGAACGGTACTCAATTAAGTTAAATAAGTATTTATATGGATTAAAGCAATCAGGGCGCATGTGGTATAATCGACTTAGTGAATATCTATTGAAAGAAGGATATAAGAATGATCAGATATGTCCATGCATTTTTATAAAAAGATCTGGAAATGAATTTGCTATAATTGCTATTTATGTCGATGACATAAATATCATTGGAACTCCTGAAGAGTTTTTCAAAGCGGTGAATTGCTTAAAGAAAGAGTTTGAAACGAAGGACCTGGGAAGAACAAAATTTTGCCTTGGACTACAAATTGAACATCTGAAAAATGGGTTCTTCGTGTGTCAAGAAACTTACACGAGAAAAGTCTTAAAACGTTTTTATATGGATAAATCACATCTATTATACACTCCGATGATTGTAAGATCTCTGGAGAAAGATAAAGATCCCTTTAGATCTCAAGAAGGTGATGAAGAACTCCTTGACCCAGAAGTGCCTTATCTTAGTGCAATTGGTACGCTTATGTATCTTGCTAGTCACGCACGACCAGATATATCATTTGCTGTTAACTTATTAGCAAGATATAGTTCTTCACGAACAGGAAGACATTGGAATGGGGTTAAGCACATTTTTCGTTAATTGAATGGTACTATGGATATGGGATTATTTTATTCAAATGAACATAAGACTGGCTTTGTCGGATATGCTGATGCTGGATTTCAGTCTGATTCACATGTTGGTAGATCGCAAACAGGCTATTTGTTCACATGTAATGGTGCAGCTATTTCATG
This sequence comes from Leucaena leucocephala, assembly GCA_037074615.1. NCBI lineage: Eukaryota > Viridiplantae > Streptophyta > Magnoliopsida > Fabales > Fabaceae > Leucaena > Leucaena leucocephala. Next base: position 15,715,894 of record CM073555.1, on the reverse strand, counting down.
GCGATCAATGAAACAAACCATATCAGCCACATCATCTAATCATGCAGAAATAATAGCGATACATGAAGCAAGTCGAGAATGTGTATGGTTAAGATTGATAATACATCATATACGTACTACTTGTGGACTGTCATCTAGAAAAATGATCCCAACAGTTCTATATGAAGATAATGCTGCATGTATTACCCAACTAAAAGAAGGGTACATCAAAGGAGACAGAACAAAACATATTTTTCCAAAATTCTTTTTCACACATAATCTTCAAAAGAATTGTGAGATTAATATCCAGCAAATCCGGTCTAAAGAAAATCTAGCAGATTTGTTCACTAAGTCACTTCCAGCAACAATATTTGAGAAGCTCATACATGATATCGGACTTCGCAGATTCAGAGATATCAAGTGATGTTACAAAAAGGGGGAGTCGATACACGCTGTACTCTTTTTCCCTTGTCTGAGGTTTTGTCCCACTGGGTTTTCCTAGCAAGGTTTTTAATGAGGCAGCTCTGTAAGTGTATCAATTAATTGTGTACTCTTTTTCTTTTACTAGGTTTTTATCCCACAGGGTTTTTCCTAGTTAAAATTTTTTAATGAGGCACATTATTAAAAGAATGGACATCTAAGGGGGAGTGTTATGAATATTAGAATATAGATGTCCATCTCCATCTCCCTCCACCTCTTCAAATTCCCTAGGTCATTATTCCTTCATTAATTACTAGACTCTTCATTATTCCTCATTAATTACTAGACTCTTCATTACTCCTCCATTAATTACTAGACTCTTCATTATTCCCCATTAATTACTAGACTCTTCATCTTCAACTTCTATGCCTATAAATAGGGCATTCCATTTGTATTGTAAAGGAAGAAGAAAGAATAGAATATATACTACTCTCATTTTCTTGTCTCCATCTTTTCTCTCTTTCTAATCTTATTGCTAGTTTTATAACAAAATTGGTACAAAACATTTTCAAAGACTAGATCAATCCCATAAATATCCATCCGCCACAAAACTACAATGAGAAATTTATCGTTAGATTTAATCTATGATAAATTATAAAATAAACTAAAAATCTTAAATTTCAATTTAAGATAGATATAATTGATTATTTTTAAATAATTAATATTGGTTAAATTTGACATAAATGTTAACATTTCCCAAAATCAAAATAATATCATTCTTTTTATTTTTCTAAAAAAAGACGATAATTTAAAACATATCTTCTAATGATATTGATATTGTATAGAAGGGATAGATAGATGGATATAATTAAAGATAGAGGGAAAATAATTTTCTCTTATTTTCCTATCCTCTTCTTCTCATCTTCATTTGTTGATCGTTAGATTAACATTTAAATGGTTTAGATTTATTTTTTATTAATAATTTCTTATTGTCAAACTTCTAAAATTTGATTTAATTTGTTTAAGACTATAGTAAAGGAAAATTATAAATAAAGTCTACAGAATATTAAATCTTAACCGTTAAAATATTAATCTTCCGGTTAAATATATATATATATAAACTGTATAGAATAAATTATTTTTAGATATCTAAAATTTGTAGATTTGACTGCAATAAACTTTCTTAAAAAAGAAGATAATTCAAAATATATCTTTTAGAGAGATTGTGCCACAATAGTTGAGGTTAAACATTCTATAAATAAGGGGTTGGATAGAGATCTAAGTGTCACAATTCCATACGTAGCTAAGCACAGAGACAAAGAATTTGTTCAACGTCCTCAGGTATGTTCTCTGTAATCTTACGCTAATACAATTCATTAATGAAAATATTTTTGCTCATCAAAACTTTCTATTAAGAAATACATATGATCTTCTCTCTGGTCTTCTTATCTATAGCCCTTTTCTCTATTCCATAAGGTTATAACTAGTACTTTGTAATGTTCTTATTTTATTAATATTATTTTGCCTTATTATCAAAAAATAACTGCATGAGATGATCTTATAGGGATTTATGTATCTCAATTTGGTTTTCCTTTGTAATTTTTCATGTTTGTCGATCTGTGTATAAAAAACGATCTTATAACAAAAAAAAAATACCGAATGAGGAAAACTAGGTTGGAATAGAATTTGATGTTGAATTACTGAATCTTTTGAAAAAGAGTAAAAAGTTAATCAAAACCTTTTTTTGCCAGTGGAATCAAAACGATAATTGTTTAATCTTTTTTATCCTTTAGGATTTTTTTTGCCAGAACTTTAGGGTTGAATTATAACTTCAAACAAAAAAAAATATTAAATTCAATTTCAGATATTTAGAATTAATATCAAAGTTATTTGAATTTGACTAAGATTTAAATTTTGAGAAACAATTCATATCTTATCTTTTTTAGAGATACCGTTTCGCCTTGTTTGAGAGCTTTATTTAATTAAGATAATTAATTATCTTTTCATTTAATATAAATATTTCATGACATTATATTTTTATATTATTTATCTAATTCTGTATTATTGTATTATTTATTCTTTTAAAATTTATCTCCTTTTTTCAGAGCAAATTACTATTTTTCCTCGCCACAAAAAGAGCAACCTCATTCAAAGGAGATTATAATCAAACACCACAATCATGACATCTTCGTTCATTTCGATTTCTGAAGACTTGATGGAAGATATGTTTGACATCAGTTTTACAGTCATTCAACATGGGATTTCACCTAACACTGGGCTTCTTCGAATGACACCGTTTGAAGTGTTTCATTCTCCATTTATTATGTCTTGTGAAGAATTAATTCGAGATGTTCCAACATTTCTACGTAGAAATGTAGTCAACTATCTTTCTGAAAACGATGTTGGGATATTGACATCTGAAATCATATCTTACCACCAAGAAGTAATCCAACGTACTACCATCAGAACTACTCATCATCTTTTAATACCTCTAATTGTATATATTCATGTCAATACTTCTTCTGAACATGCCTTAGTACCTACGTCTTCTCATCTTCAAACTACCGCTGTACATGGACACAATGAATATATGACGATATTGACTAATGATGATGATCATGAGTCAATAGAAATCTATGATGTCATAGATCCATCCATTCAACAATCTTTTGATCATGACAATGAACATATGATGAATACTACTGAAGATCCTGAGTCAACGGAAATCAATCAAGTCATAGAGCAATCCATGCAACATTACTTATTTACATTTCCGGCATCAGAAAGAGCAATAGCATCCTTCAAGAAGATGAAAATGTCAGACGATGAAATGAAGGCAAGCCAATGTAGCATTTGTTTAGAAAATTTTGAAGACGACGATAGTTATGGGGATGGTGATGATGATGTTTTAGCATTGCCATGTGACCATTATTTCCACAACAATTGCATTCTAAATTGGCTAAAAACAGGCCATACATGCCCATTGTGTCGCTTTGAATTGCCTATAGAGTAATTTCATAAGTTACATACATTGTACCGCTTGTATAGTTACAATAAATTTTCATTATTCAATATTTATTGGTGATATATATATATATATGTATATATATTCTTTGGTTGTTTTACAGTATGATTTAAATTAAACTACCTTTTTCTTTAGTTATTGAGCCTTTATTAGGAATGAATATTGCTTTGCGTATTTTAAAGAAGAAACTAAAGTTGTATGTACAATTAAATATAAACATAGGTTAATTCTTTTTTTTCTTGCCTAAAAGCATAGGTTAATTCAAATAAAACAAAATTAAACCATCTTCCTACGCGGATAATCAATTTCTGGTATTTATAAATCACAAGCAATTTTTACCAGAGTTTTTGTGCACAAAAAAAAGTCTATAGAAACAATTTTGTGATAAAAATAATCTTAAAATTGGCGATTCTTTAATTAAAATTAATAATAATAATTTATTTAATAGAAATAAAAAAAGAAAAATTAATTTGTCAATCTTTATAGTTTTACCTATTTTGGAATCAAGTCCCTATATTTTGTTTATTAGGTCCTTGTAGCTTTCCCGTCATCAATCATTAACATCATTTTCCTTACAAATTAATAGATTGTGAGTAATTAGTTTTAATAAAAGTTATAATTAGTTAATCAAGAGATATATTATTAACCGTGAATAATTAGTTTTAAAACAATATGAATGAAACTGTCTAATTAACTCAATACATGAAAAATGACCCATTATAGATTAGAGCATTAACTCTACTTTTGAAAAAGATTAGAGTCTTAACTGAATTATGCATGAACCCTTATTCTGTCAAGAATTATATTCTAGCGAATACTCTCAAGATATTAAAACGATAATTACTTGCTTTTTTCATATCTTTTAAACAATATTTCAGATCGAAGGAGCAGATTAAGTATCGGGTTTAATGAATCATATAGATAAATTATAAATTCAAACTCAAAAAATCTTAAATTTAAAATATTAAAAAAATATTTCCAAATAGTCCATCTCAACTATCATCAACTACTATACTTTTAAAATTTTATAATACCCAAATCAATTAAATAAGAATTTGGGTGGACATACTTTCAATTTTTTTATTTACAAGCTGTAATCAATAATCTTAATTAGTAATTCTATTTTGATTTTCAAAATATTTTAAACTCATTTTAATAGGATTACTGATTAATTATTATCATGAGTTCAATATCTTTCAAAAATTAAAGTGGGACTTAAAATTTTTTGAAGATCAAATTTTAAATTTTTATCCATAAGAAAAACTTATAATAATAAATAATTAATCAATTATAATATATTCTCTCTCTCTAAAACGCAAGAGAGAAATCTCTAGTTAGATTTGATGTAATTTCAATAACATTGACATTGCTCACATGACCATCACGTGCATGCAGATCCAAATTAGATTTTGGTTGACAAATATCCGACATTAGAGTAGGAAGATCGCATGATTTATGCTGAATCAATGATTTGATAAGTAGAGTTATTTTTTGTGCCTGCAAGATTCATTTCAAAGGAAAGGAGAAAGGAGACAAGGCGTGATAAAGTTAAACGATAGTCAAGTATACAATTAGGATGCAATAACAACTTGGGTTCCAGTTCATGTCCACAAGAAGAAATAGTAGAGGTGAAGTCAATATTATATATATATATATATATGGTTAAGTTTTAATTTTATTTCAAAAAATTTCGCATAAAAATTATAGATATCCAAAAGGTTTTTTTAGATCAATTTAATCTTAAAAATATTAAAAAATGAGTAATATCACCCCAACCAACCTGTTAAAAATATTATCGATCAATATTAAATTTTTAAGTTGTCAATATTAATTTTTAATAGTTAAAATAATTTTGTTAATTTTTTAACACTTGAGATAATACCTATATCTCTTAAATAAAAAGTTTCGATACAAAGTTGACTTTAACCTCACACACACATATATCAATAATAATACCACTGTGAATTCAATCCCTGAACTATATCTCAAATTGCATTTATATGATCATAGATGCAGTCAACTAAAGGTACAACAAGTTCCAATAATTAGCTAAGTTCTTCAGTGCATAGCTGGCAATCGAAATGTTTGTTGAATTGTATAAAAAAAAACTTGTTTGTTGGAAAATGGTCGCTCTCTGGAAGTCCATTTGCATCAAGGGAAAATAATACAAAGTAGGTCGAAGGAAACAGTTTTAGAATTTCGAAGAGACGGCTGACTACTTGACTATCAAGGTGCTTCACCTTCGACTAATAACCAAGAAACCACAGACAGAAGTTAATCCGAGTGGTAAACGGTTCGGTATCGTTTAAGCGAGGTCTCGAGTTCGAGCCTTGGTGAATGCAGAAAATCCCCGTTGGGAGACTCACCCACCATAACCAAGTGCGCGACGCGGGTCGGATCCGGATGTAGTCGGGGTAAAACTCCGATAAATCGGGTGGGCAACCAAAAAACAAAATAACCAAGAAACCGTTATTTTTTTTTTGAGAAATTTAATTATAGTTTTGACTTAATTGTAATACTCTACATCTAAACTTGAATTAGGTATAACTCAATCCCTATAATTTTGATTTAATTATAACTTAGTATTTAAACTTTAAATTGATGCAACTTAATCCCTATAGTTATAACTATTTAAAATATTAATCCTTATATTTTAAAAAATAAAATTATATATTTTATAAAATTTAAGAACTAAAATTTTAAATAGCTAAAACTATAAGGGTTAAGTTGTAATAAGTTAAAGTTTAGGTGTTGAATTAAATTAAGTCAAAACTATAGAAATTAAATTACATAGAGAGTTAAAGTTTAAAGATTGAATTACAGCCGAGTCAAAATTAAAAAAAAAATTCCCTTTTCTATTTGGTAAAGTTATTTAATATCTTATACTATCAGGTAATATTCAAAAATTATCAAAGCTAATTAAAGAGTTTTTTTTTTTGGCAACACATCCAATTTTATAAGAATCTGAAGCATCCTAAAGCAAATCATTAGATGGCCAAAGTGGGGAATATAGTGGTTTTGTGTGGAGTGGATTCCTCCAGGAAAATGATGATAGGCAGAAATGGGTGGAATCTATCTTGTCTCGTGGGTCTCATCCCTAGCTCTACATATCACTCTCATCCTTTTTTTCATCATAGGATACCTAAAGTCCAGGTTCAGCGGAGAGTGTTGGCAGGAAAAAACATGACAAAAATTAATTATGCAACAGAATGATCCCAAAAAAATGTGCATATACAAAAAGGTAAGATCTTCAGCCACCCAAACCTTGGAAACATTGGGTCTGAACATCTATTTTCCCAGGAAAAAGAAAACCTGAACCAAGAGAGACAATATTAGCAAATTACTAATCATAAGTGTTTTTTTTTTTGCTAGGCATAAGTATCCTCATATTAGAAACATTCATGTTCCAGATATTGTTAGACACTAAATATGAGCAACTCTCCTGAACATAAGTTCCTCTTGTTATAGGAGACTAACCTCTTCCAACTAGACCCAACCACCATTGGTAACCACAACATAAGTTGCCAGAAAAAAACATGAACCCATATATTGTTGAAATAAAATGTTGCTGATAACTATAAAGAAACATTTATTTGTTTTTTTTTAGGTGATAGATACACAAGTGACTGATCGATCAGCTTTCATGGTCCCCAGAAACGGAGAAGTATTCTGTACACTGAGCTCTACACAAAGTAACCTATAAACAACAAAAACAAAACTGAAAAACAGTAAAGAAAGATAGAACAAGGAAAGTGTCCGCAGGCTACCTATTGCAATGAGTTTTGCCAATAAATAGATAAGAAGACTTGAGACAACTTGCCTTGTTCCCACTTCAGCAGCAGAAGAACCAAGCATCATCTTCCGGCATACATAGCGCTCATCTTTCTCAATCTGTAAAAGGCATCTTCTTGGTATAAATTCCAGGAAAGTCAGTGGATTTCACTTAGAAGGAAAAGCAAACAAGGTATATACTGCCCGAGCCGCCGACAACAGGTTTGGTAATTGGTAACTTACAGATAGAGTCTAATCTGATAACATTGCCTAAGCGTATCTCAAACAAAAGCAACTACTGATACTACTCTGTACATTTGAAGTCATTGAGATAAACCTGTGATTGAATAACTATCTCCCCAATTTTAAATCCTGGAGCCACTGTGAATCCCACTTTCGCCCTTCTTTTGTTTGGCCATGTAACTTTCTTTGTAACATCTTCCATGTACACCATAGAGAAGTCTACATCTCTTTGCACTTGAAAAATTTCTACCACAGGATCAAAGGCATGGGATAACTTATGTAGTGTCCATATGGAGCTAGCCATTTTGACAAATGCCTCGTAGAACATGCTTATTGACCTCCATGACTTCAATACTGTTTCATTTCCATCCAAATCAATGAAAATGGATGATTCCATTGTAGGATGGATGAGTCTTTCATATTGTTGCTCGCAAAATTTCGAAAAATCACAAGTAGGATGGATGCTGAGCAACTCCATTGGATTGCTAGATACATGCTCAAGCAGTTGTTTCAAAAACCTACTTCTATTCTCTGAATCTAAAGCATGGCCATCAGACATGAGTTCACCAGAATCCAGCCCAAAATCCTCCAAATCAAAACCTTGGAACATTACCAAACATACATATGACAAAAGAGCAAATTGATTGTGCCCTTTCTTTGCATAATTGATATTTGGATGAACTGCATTGGCCACTACATCCAAGTTCCACCCAGCTTTTCTCATCAAACTAATCAATATCTTTGTGAATTTGTGAGTTTCTCTAGAAGCATCATGCAAGACAGAATCAAACACTCTTACAGTTAGCAAAACATCATTAGAAGAATTCAAATTACCACATAACTTCTTGGACAACTTGACATTAGTCTTTTGAATCTCATCCAACTTTTTCCTCAGAACTGAAACCTCATCATGTTTCTGTTCAAGCTCTGACTGTAAGCGGTTCGAAACAGTCCCAAGAGTCCGCAGCTTGTTCTGATTTTCTTCCACCTGAGCTCCTAAGCAAGACCTGATAGGAAATTCAGACTCAAAATCAGGATTCCTTTGCCAATCTCTATAGAATTTTTTGAATTCGGATAGTCTCTCAAGGTGTGAAACCAAAACTCTATCAGCCGCCGTCACATTTTCCTCAATAAACGGAACATGAGCAGTCTGCAACTGAACATACGAAGCTTCAAATGACGAAATCGTAGCAAAGATCGAGGAAATCACCGTGTGCATCATCTGAGTATTTAACACTCTGATCTCACTCTCGCTCAATGACTTCGTCACCGTCGCTGGTTGAGCCTGCAACGATAATTTCTCAGTTTCCTCCAACTTCTTCACCTGGTTATCAACAGTAGGCTTCACTACGGTTGGCTCAGGCGAAGATGGCGTCGTTTTGGGAGAGAAATTGGCAGCTGGATCTGGTTTGATGACCACAACTTTCTGATCGGTGATGAAATCTTCGGCAGAATCCAAGAGGGAGAAGCCATCAGAGTCTTCACCGGCGGCGGCGGCGTTGTTTTCGTCGGCGAAGAACTCGAAGGTTTTGGTCTTGAAAGCGAGGGCAAATTTCTGGAACATCTCGGAGATTTGAGGCGGTTTGGTGGAGGAACTATCCATTTCAGGCATATTCTGAGCGAATTAAACTTCGCAAATTGAAGGCGTGAAAGCAAAGAAGGATCAAAATCAAGTGAGCATGAATCTAACGGAAGAGAAGAATAAGAATTTTTCACAGCTTTTTCTTCGCTTTGGATGTCTTCAAAGAAAGGTATGTGAGCTTAGGCCAGCTGGGGCATCATGAACCCCACTTTTGCCTTTTTTGTATGGGGAATATTACACTAAAATACCCAAATTAAAAAATTACATTGATATACCAAAACTTGACTAAATTTATAATGAAAGACATTATAGTTTTAAGTTATTTTTATAGACAATTAAATTTACCTTATATCATCAATGGAGTAATTATACACATAAAATTCCTTATAACTTAAAAAATGTCTATTATAACTTCTAATATTTAGAGTTGAAAAATAAGAATAAAAATCATAAACCTAATAGTATAATTTAAAGGTATTTAGAGTATTTTCTTGATGACTATCATGTTTTAATACTAGTCTTATTAGGACGGGATCTCAAAACATCCCACTTTATACATATGGTATTCTTACTTTTCTATTTTTTACCTTATATTTTATTTAACATTTAATTTACACCCCAACTTTACTTTCTCTCCCCATTTTTTTTAAACCTTTGTGCCTCTCGTGGCCTTCCATAAAAAAATAGAATAATAACCTTAAAATATGTAGATCACTTTCTAATATTGATAGTTGAGAATCTCCATTATTAAGCCATCATTTTATAATAGGTTCTTCTCCACGTCAACTATGAATTGGTTTCAACTTAACATGATTAATGAGTTGTAATGTGGATAGACAACAAGGTGATTGGAAGGCATTGTTTGTTCTCATATGCTGGCTCATATGGCATGATCGAAATGAACATGTTCTCTCTAATTAGAACTAAAGTAAGAGGACTGAAGTGACCAAATTCCTTGGTGACGAGCAATATTGACAAAACCTCCACGAATGATTTTGATGTTTTTGTTGAGGTAGATGGAGCTTATTGTTATTTTTATCGCAATATAGCCTGTGGCAGCATTCTAAAGACAAAGATGAAAGTGTCATTGAAGGATTTTAGGTTAGGATTCCAATACTTTTAATACGGTGAAAATATTTACAAGTAATTAAGTCTCTTGATGATAGATAAGAGTTTAAAAGTATGGTAGTATAAAATAAAGCCTATAATCCAAATCTAATTATCATTTTTTAAAAATTAAAGGAAGTATGATTTGTAATTTTTTTTTTTTGCAATGAGATTTGGGAAATAATTCTAAAAAATTTAAGCTTTCTAAGGATAATAAAAAAGCTTCAATATGAAATATAGGTCCTTTAACATTTGAGAACGATTGGAGTTTTCTCGGGGTTCTATTGTAAATTTTACTAAATTTGTTCTTTTTTGTCTTTACAATTCTTTTATTATAACTTTATTCATTCATCGATGACTAGGAGCTGACTTTTCAAGAATTAACGGTAGGAAAGAGGCAGATTGCAACCCTAAAGCGGCTAACAGGCAACAGCTACAGAGACCATTTTCTTTGTGAGTTGTGACCGTTGGTTCTAATAATTATTAATATTAATAAATATACCTAACATTTCTCCTTCGTTAATTAAAAGGGGATTTTATAAAAAGTAATTAATTATTAATTAGTTTTATTATAATTAAAATATTAAAAGAAAAAATACAAAATACGAAGGAAATGTCCTATGGGGTGGATTGGAGGTGTATTACGCTTATGACATCTAAAAAATAGTAATTAATTTTTTTATGCTGTAAATTTTAAAAAAAAAAATTAATATTGATTAGGAGATAATTTTTAAACATATTATTAGGGATCAAATTTTTTATGAATTATTTAAAAAAATTAACTAAATGTTAATTGTGCTATGCCAGTGATAGTTTTATTGGCGTTTATCTATCAACATAACAAATAGCCCTAACTACCAACGGGAGTTGATTCGAGTAGTAAGTGACTCGGTATCGCTTAAATAAAATTTTGAATTTGAGCCTTAGTGTATATAAAAAATTCTCGTTGAAAGAATTATTTATTATAACTAAATACGTGATACGGGTTACATCTAGATATAATTGAGGTAAAATTATAGTGAAATCCGCTGGAAAAAAAAAAAGCCGCCCCAACTCTTTTTTTTTTATGTTTTTTTCTGCATGGATTAAAGAATTGGACTGATCAAATGGTCAAATCAATTAAACTGTCAGTCGGACTCATAGGCAACTCAGTTTGGATTAAAAAACCATTTTTATAACTGAACTTAGTTAAATCACCATTAAGACAAAACATGAAATTAAATCAAAAAATGAAATAGTTTTTTATAAATTGGATAGGTTTTGGGTATGTAAGAAAAAGCTAAAAATATAAAAATATCAAAAATAAATAAAATAATATATTAATATGACTATTTTTTATTAAATTTTTATTTAATTATTGCGTTATCAATTTTAAAAATTTTACATGGATTGGATTTGGCAAGGATATGCATCCTGCAAAATTGCAAACCCCGATTCTATATTTTAGAATTAAAAAATATTTTATAATATTTAAAATTTACAAATACATTTGATTTATTAGATGAAATTTTGTTAAAAGGCGCTCACCTTTGTTTTTTTATCATTAAAGAAGTTTTTTTTTTCACTTGAAAGTGTCTTTGTCAGCTTTCCTTTTCTAAGATTATTTTTTGGGCCACGGTTGGATTATGATTTTCGTAGAAGTGACCCTTCCTTTGATATTCTTTTCCGCTAATCAACAATTACCCGATGCTCTACCAAAGAAATGATTGATAGTTATAGAATTATTGTACTCCTATCCCTCGTTTTTGAAATCTATTATTTTTTTAAATATTTAGAATCTAATCTTTTTTTAAATTAATTTTTATTAATTTTGGGAGCATAACTCCCATTTTTATATATAAAAAAAATATCATATGTGTCAATAAAAGTTATCATGCATAATAAAAAACGAGTTACAAAAGTATAAATTTAATTTTTTTTATTATTATGAAGACTCATTTAATAGACAATCTAATAAATTTAGTATTTTCTCAGCCCTGAGACCGCGCTCTATCTTTAATGGGACTGATACCGAACTCACGTCAACTTTTTTATACTAAAAAAAATAATTAGAGATCAACAAGAAGAAAATAAGGTACACATTTTGTCAATCTTAATTTTGGCATCTAATTTAATTAATTTGTACCGTTTCTTCATATCATGAATTAATTGAGGAATATGCCTACTAGCGTTTTCATTCTACTATATATAAATGCTAATGCTAATTTTTGATACTAATACAATTTTTCTATTGTTCTTATGGCGAAAGCAGCATAGGGTAACATATATTATTGTTAAAAAAATTAAAATTTTAATTTGTTATAAGACAAATAGAAATATAAAACTTCGATAAAAAAATAGAAACATAAAATCCTTAGTATAGAGCAAGAGAGAGTTGTAGAGGTGAGAAATAGGAAGAATCTCATTCATTTTAGGTGTCTTAAATGTCTATCACATAGCCCCTATTTATAAAACCACCAACCTTATCTCAAAAGTTAAATAAAATAAATAACAAAATTAATTTAAAATGAGTGTACAATGTGCCAATGTGTAACCTTTGTGTTATCGATATAAAACATAATGAAAACTCCTAAAAACTATTCATGGAGTTTTAAATCTATAACTCTAAAAGAGATTTGAGAGGTATGTAAATCTACGGGTGTGTTTGGATTAACTTTTGGAGAATAGATTATGGAAAGAATAGATTCTGGAGAATAGATTTTGGGTAGAATAGATTTTGGGAAGAATAGATTTTGGGAATAAATTAAGATGTTTGGATGATTAGTAGTAGAATCACTTTTTATATTGGTAAATTACTAAAAAGGGTATGATATGATTAAAAGTAAGAGAGATGAAAGATGATAGAGAAGAAAGAGGAGAGAGAAGAGAGTGTAGAGAGGAGAGAGGAGAGAGAAAAAGAGAGATAAGAGAGGAGAGAAGAGAGAGAAAAAGAGAGATAAGAGAAGAGAGGAGAGATAATAGAGAGGAGAGAGGAGAGAGGGTGTAAAAAAAGTAAGGGTATAATAGTAATTGGATAATCCAAAACCTAGGTTTCAAAGAAAAAGCTATTTTCAGTAGCTTATTCAAAACCTAGGTTTCAAACCGAGGTTTTGTCCAAAATCAATTCTTAACAAAAATTGCTGTTTGTGTGAAAATTTTCCAAACCGAAGTTTTGCCCCATATTGATTCTCAAACCAAGGAGCCAAACATGTAACCTATTTTTCTATTACTATTTATAAATTATTTTTAGTATATTTTATACAGATAAAAAAAATTTAAATTTTATTAACTCTATCTTAAAATTTAATAATTTTTTAACTTTATCTTTAATTTATATATATATATTATATTTTATGAAAATAAGGTTAATATAAGAATAAATAAATGATAAAATTGTATATTTATATAAAAAATATAATAATATGATTTATAAATAGAATTAAAAAATTTATTCTCTCTCTACCATATAAATAAAATTAAAAGAATATTTATAAATAAATAGTGTGTCTCATTTACTAAAAAGACTCAACAGAACAAAACTCTGGTGAAGAAAAAAATACACAATAAATATATATTTATTGAAATTGTCTCATTGAAAAAAAAAATAATGCCAAGAAAATCCAGTGTGAAAAAATTCTTAGTTCAGAAGAAAAAAGAGTACTATGTGATCTTTATTCTCTTTAATAACAACACCACTTTTACTCCTTTTTACACAGAGTGTAAAATGCTCAAATCCTCTAGCTGCTTTCCTAACAATTTTTTTATTAAAAAAATTGTAGCTATCTTACTCACTAATCTTTTTATCTTTTATATAACTATGTAATTGGGTCAGCCTAATTAAAGATAGCTTTCTTAAAATTATTTTTTATATTTATATGGACTCAAAATTTTATATTTAAACAGCTATTTTTTTTTTACTAGGACCAATATTTATTAATATTTTACTCACTAATGTTTAATATCTACAGAGCACAGGCCCTTACCGGATCTCTTCTCTTGCTGAAATCTTTTTTCCCACTAGCACTACCTTCAACTTTCCTACCTGTTAGACCAAGAAGTACGGGATACTAATATAAAATGCATTGGACAACTAAGGGTGTGTTTGGATTAGCTTTTGGAGAATAGATTATGGGAAGAATAGATTCTGGAGAATAGATTTTGGATAGAATAGATTCTGGGAAGAATAGATTTTGGGAATAAAGATGTTTGGATGATTAGTAGTAGAATCACTTTTTATATTGGTAAATTACTAAAAAGGGTATGATATGATTAAAAGTAAGAGAGATGAAAGATGATAGAGAAGAAAGAGGAGAGAGAAGAGAGTGTAGAGAGGAGAGAGGAGAGAGAAAAGAGAGATAAGAGAGGAGAGAAGAGAGAGAAAAAGAGAGATAAGATAAGAGAGGAGAGATAATAGAGAGGAGAGAGGAGAGAGGGTGTAAAAAAAGTAAGGGTATAATAGTAATTGGATAATCCAAAACCTAAGTTTCAAAGAAAAAGCTATTTTCAGTAGCTTATTCAAAACCTAGGTTTCAAACCGAGGTTTTGTCCAAAATCAATTCTCAACAAAAATTGCTGTTTGTGTGAAAATTTTCCAAACCGAGGTTTTGCCCCATAATTGATTCTCAAACCAATTAATAATAAAAAATTAATAATAATAAACACAAGGTTTTGCCCCATATAAAAAGTGATTCTACTACTAATCATCCAAATATCTTTATTCCCAAAATCTATTCTACCTAGAATTTATTCTCCAAAATCTATTCTTCCCAGAATCTATTCTCCAAAAGCTAATCCAAACACACCCTTAGTGCCTGTTTGGCACCTTGGTTTGAGAATCAATTATGGGGCAAAACCTCGGTTTGGAAAATTTTCACACAAACAGCAATTTTTGTTGAGAATTGATTTTGGACAAAACCTCGGTTTGAAACCTAGGTTTTGAATAAGCTACTGAAAATAGCTTTTTCTTTGAAACCTAGGTTTTGGATTATCCAATTACTATTATACCCTTACTTTTTTTACACTCTCTCTCCTCTCTCCTCTCTCTTCTCTCATCTCTCTTTTTCTCTCTCTTCTCTCCTCTCTTCTCTCTCTTTTTCTCTCTCTTCTCTCCTCTCTTCTCTCTCTTTTTCTCTCTCCTCTCTCCTCTCTACACTCTCTTCTCTCTCCTCTTTCTTCTCTATCATCTTTCATCTCTCTTACTTTTAATCATATCATACCCTTTTTAGTAATTTACCAATATAAAAAGTGATTCTACTACTAATCATCCAAACATCTTTATTCCCAAAATCTATTCTTCCCAGAATCTATTCTATCCAAAATCTATTCTCCAGAATCTATTCTTCCCATAATCTATTCTCCAAAAGCTAATCCAAACACACCCTAAAAAGGGTATGATATGATTAAAAGTAAGAGAGATGAAAGATGATAGAGAAGAAAGAGGAGAGAGAAGAGAGTGTAGAGAGGAGAGAGGAGAGAGAAAAAGAGAGATAAGAGAAGAGAGAGGAGAGATGATAGAGAAAATAGAAGAGAGAAGAGAGAGGGTGTAAGAAAAAGTAAGGGTATAATAGTAATTGGATAATCCAAAACCTAGGTTTCAAACCAAAAGCTATTTTTAGTGGCTTATTTAAAACCTAGGTTTCAAACTGAGGTTTTGTCTAAAATCAATTCTCAACAAAAATTGCTGTTTGTGTAAAAATTTTCTAAACCGCGGTTTTGCCCCAGAATTCATTTTCAAACGCTGTGCCAAATAGGCACTAAGATTTAGTAGAAAAATGGACGTGCTGTAAATAAGTGATTATTTTAATTATTATATTTATTTATTAGGTATTAGGTATGTACAATTAGTTTTTTTTTTGTTGCCCACCCGATTTACCGGAGCTTTGCCCCGACTACATCCGGATCTGACCCGCGTCGCGCACCTGACTATGGTGGGTGAGTCTCCCAACAGGAATTTTCTGCATTCGCCAAGGCTCGAACTCGAGACCTCGCTTAAGCGATACCGAGCCGCTTACCATTCGGACTAACCCCCATTGGTTTTTTTTTTTGGCGACGTTGCCTGAAGTATGTACAATTAGTTAGTTATATTTGTTATTGGTATTAGGTATTCTGTTGTAACCATTAGGCCTATAAATATAGAGGCCTTGTAATTACATTGGTGAAGTATGGAATACATTGAGTAACATTCATTTAGATTAGCCTTCTTATCATGGTACTAGAGCGGCCTTGTGCTCCTGGGCCAATAATCAAGAAACAAGGCCCAAAATATTTCTCACGAAGTGCCATCAAAAAGCAGCTCCAAAGATAAAAAAAACTAAGACTTATCCCACGGTGTACAGCCAAGACATATATAGTGCTGAGAGATCCATTCACAAGAAAGATCCAGAATCCTCCATCTTCGATTGGCCAGAGAATTCCCCTCCATCGACTCACCGCTGAGAATTTCTACATCATTGCGCTCGATTGCTCATCATGGCCATCGATTCGCTTCAGTATTCACAGTGTTCTTGTTTGATGTTTCGAGTTCCTTGCTTCTTGTCAAATTCTTCCTTGCCTCCGCTACAATTTTCACCATGGCCGACAAGCTTTCTGGACTCAACTTCAATCACCCTTTGTATCTTCATCCGGCCGATACTCAGGCCGTGACCCTGGTTCCTCAACTTCTAATTGGATGCTAGAACTACCCGATCTAGAGCTGCTTCATTAAATTTGCTCTTCATGCTATGAACAAGCATCGTTGAAGGCACCTGTACCCGAATGGCGCAAGAAGAGCATCTCTGAGAATAGTGGGATCGTTGCAACTCGGTGGTTCTTTCTTATCTCATAAATTCTGTCAACAAAGAGATAACAAATAGTATTATTTTCTCTTGTAACTCTCATATGGTAAAAGAACGTTTTGAAAAAAGAGATAGTACAAAGATTTTCTCTCTTCATCAAGCAATTAATCTTCTCAGTCAAGGAAGTATATTAGTATCTGCCTACTATACTAAGCTGAGGGAGGAATGGGACAAGTACTCAGCAATAGTCCCTCTTCTTGACTGTCAATGTGACACTGGTATGGAGTATGCAAGAATTTCTCAAGAGCAACGTCTTTTTTAGTTTTTGGTAGGCCTCAATGTGTCATACCAGCAAGTAAGGAGTCAGATACTCCTCATGCTCACGTTGCTTTCTCCCAATTAGGCATGCTCATTAGTTCTCTAGGAAGAATCCAAACGGCTCCTCAGTCATCCTCCTGTTGCTATTGCACATGATAGCAACATCTTGGCTACTAACGTTATAAGAGGAAGTCGAGGCAGGGGTAGAGGTGGCAGAGGCAGAGGTAGATATCAAGATGTCATATGCTCTCACTATAATAAATGAGGATATCATAGGGAAAATTGCTACCATCTCATTGGTTTTCCCCCAAATTTTGGGAAGAAACAGGATGACCAAACAAATTAAGCTTTTGTTGATGACTCTATTAAGGTGGCACGGGTTCATCAGGCTCATCATGACTCTCCACTGCAACATCTATGTTTAATACTGATCAGTATGAGAAGATACTTGAGATGATGCAACGTGATGCCAACCCTAATGAGATTACTGTGAGCATCCAGGCAGCTACCCTAGCTTTGTATTCTTCCCTTTTGTCTACTGATTAGATATTAGATTCAGGAGCTAGTTGCCATAAAGTAAATTCTGTTAATATGTTTGACTCATACATTCTGTATAAAGGACCATCCAAAATGGTTAAAATTCCTAATAGACAAAAGATACATGTTACACATATAGGAACAATAAATATTTCACACGAGATATCTCTTCAAAATGTTTTATACTCTAAAAGTTTTGCTATAATTTGATTTCGATAAGCAAGTTGGCCCTCGAAAATCAGTGTCTTGCTGCTTTTTGGCCTAATCTGTATGTTTTGCAAGACATGGTAAATGGAATAATAAGAGGGATTAGTAAACTTTCAGGAGGACTATACTTGCTTACCCCACATGACAAAAGAATAAATCATGTTTTCATGAATGTATCTCAAGATAAAATTGTTAATAAGATTAGTCTTTGGCATTATAGGATGAGACATGTTCCTATAGATAAAATTAGACATATTCCTTTTGTACAATCTGACTTGATAAATGTCCTAAATCTCATATTCATGACAAAAATAATAAATATGAGATATGCATTCAAGCTAATCAACCAAGATTGTCTTTTTCCATTAGTTCTTCACAATCTTCATTTTGTTTCCAATTACTTCACATGGATGTTTGGGGACCATATAAGACCCCAACACATCAAGGCTTTCACTATTTGCAGACTATTGTTGATGATTTATCTAGACATACTTGGATTTTCTTGGTGTCTTTAAAATCTTAGTTTGTAAGATGCATGGAAACCTTTATAGCTTTTGTATAAAATCAATTCTCTGATACAGTCAAGGCAATAAAAATTGACAATAGTACTGGGTTTGTGAATTAGGAAGTTAAAAGTTTCCTTGATGGGAAAGGTATAACCCATCAAAGATCATGTCCTTCCACACTCCAACAAAATAGAGTTGTTGAAAGGAAGCACAGACACTTGCTTGATGTTTGTAGATCGCTTATGTTTCATTCTAATTTACCTATTAAATTCTGGGGTGAAACTATAAGAACTTCAGCCTATTTAATAAATAGAACCCCTTGAAAGGTTTTAAAACATAAGACACCCTTTGAAATTCTTTATAAAACTCTTGATTTATCTCATTTAAAAGTTTTTGGATGCCTTGCCTATGCAAAAAGATTACATAATTATGATAAATTCCAAGCTAAAGCTGATCCTTGTATTTTCCTTGGCTATCCAACAATTCAAAAAGGGATATTTGTTGTATGATGTGAATAATCAAATCTTAATAGTGTCTAGGTATGTTATTTTCTTCAAAATAAGGTTTCCTTTTTAAGATATGATCAAACAAGATTCATGGGGAGTTCTTAGAAGATGTATAGTTTAACACCTTATTTTTGTATATCTTAGGGACCATTCGGTAGCATTTAGAACTACTTATATAACCTTTGAAGTCTATTAGCTAAATCTAGAATTTCACTCTAATGAGTTACTATTCATATGATATTTCTAGATTCAGTGACGAACTTCAAAAAATATAATTAATTCTAAAAAAATTGAAATGAAGTGGTTTAAAAGGATAATTAAAGCTAACATAACAATATTTAAAGGAAAAATACTTCCTTAGACTAATTGACTAGTCAATTGAGTCAATTCTGACGACAAAGTTTACTGTTAATCTGGTCAAAATTTTTAGAAAACAGTTTCTAGTCCTTGACTTTGGAAAATTCGTTCTCTTTGTATAGACATTGAAATAAGGCGTTCTTAGTATCAAAATGAAGCTTGACATGTTAACTAATTACTGGTAAAATATCATACATTTATTTAATCATTTATTATTTTTATAAACAACTACAATTGTACTACTTTTTAAGCATACATTACATGCATACATCACATAAGTCATAACATAACATAAATTACAATCCATCATGCCACCTATCCCCTAACTCCTCTTCTTACATCTTCATATTCTTCCATCTTTGAAGAACATGTTGGTATTGGGGTGACATGGAGGGGGTAAGATTTTGGGAGAAATCTCAGTAGCAAACGAAAATCATACAATGTATACAACTACGTGCTTGAGGTTAATATGTGTGAACTTAATGATCATGCTAGCATAATAATATCTTACATGCTTTCATGTCCCTTAATTATAATATATAGACATAGCATAAAAAGAAACAGAGCATCACTTAATCATACATGCTTCATATAATCAAAGTAAGCAAATATCACATAAAATATCTAAGCAACATAATTATACAAGTAGGTAAGTTCACTACCTTTTACACCTTGCTTTCCTTATCCTTTATTATCTTTACCTCTTACTTCTTACTTCTCTTTGATATGTGGCTTCCCTATTTGAGCACACAAACCAAATCCTAACATTGCGTTCTCATTCATTCATTACAATCCAACTTCCTTGAACATTGAACTTTATCCACTAAAGTAACTTTCTTTAATCTTAGTTAATTAGCTTGATCTTTGAATCAATTGATGTCTTGTCTTTACCCCACACAATTTGTTATTCTAAATCCATTTATGAACTCAGAATTCTCAAATTCTAGCAGTTACACATTGTTCTGGACAAAATTGAAAAATCTATATTTTTCTTTCAAAATTCTCATTTTGATTCCAATACTTTCAATACTTGTTTCTCTACTTTACCCCACACAATTTTTCATTTTAAAACCATTGAAAGTATTAAAATCATGAAATTCCAATAATTGTTCATACGTGTGAACAGTAACAGAGAAGACATTTCATTTTTCAATTCTAATACTTTCAAGGTTCCAAACTTATTCAATCCTACATAAAATCATTATATAAATCCAATGGAAGCATTATATTATTAAAATTCAAACTCCTCCTTTCAGTTCTGTTCTTGGCCGAAATCCCTCTTCAATGTGCAAAGCAAATAATTTCAATCTAATTCTATAACTAGCCATTAAATCCAGCTTATCTAAATGTTAATTGCTTAGTTTTTGCTTCAATTTCTTCTTCCCCCTAATTTTCAAATTTTGGACAGTAAGGCAATGCAAGATGAAATGACAGTTAGAGATCCTAGGTGGGTTAAGGCAATGCAAGATGAAATGAAAGCTTTAGAAGAAAATAAAACATGGGCAATAGTTAATTTATCTAAAGTAAAGAGACCTATAGGATGCAAATGGGTATTCAAGGCTAAATATAAATCGGATGGATCTTTAGAGAAGTTTAAAGCTAGATTGGTTGCTAAAGGCTTTAGTCAAAAGGCAGGGATAGATTTTTATGAGACATCTTCTCCTGTTGTTAAAATTGTTACTATTCATATACTTCTTATATTGGCCGCTGTAAATGATTGGATTATTTGTCAAATGGATGTTCAAAATGTGTTTTTACAGGGAGATTTATATGAGGAGATCTATATGACCATCCCTCAAGGTTTTGAAAGAAAAGGTAAAAATGGTGGTTTACAAGTTTGTAAATTACAAAAGTCTTTGTATGGGCTGAAACAAGCTGCTAGACGATATAATATAAAACTAACCCAAGTTTTTATTGATGGTGGTTTTGAACAAAGCAAATATGATCATGCTCTTTTTAGATGGTTTATGGTTTAGCAATGTGGATGATCTAATGATAACATGTTTGGATAAGAGTTCCATAGATGAAGTTAAGAGCTATTTGCAAAAGAATTTCAAAATTAAAAATCTAGGAATAATGAAATATTTTATTGGTTTGGAAGTCTTAATGTCTCCTCATGGGATACTTCTAAATCAAAAGAAATATATAAATGAGTTGGTGGCTAAAATTGTAATTGATGAAAGTGAGGTTGCTTCAGCCACAATAGAGCAACAGTTGAGGCTCACAGCGGAACCTCCTAAGGAGGAAGAATAATGAAAAGAGGGAGATCGATCACTACCTAAAAGATCCTAGCTTATATAAGAGGATTGTTGGTAAGTTTCTATATTTGACATTGACTTGTCTTTATGTTACTTATTGTGTACAGGTATTGAGTCAATTTATGCATCATCCTAAGGAGTCTCACATGAAGACGTTATTATGGTTGGTGAAATATTGAGAGATACTCCAAGACGAGGCATTTTTTTGTCAACTTCTAGCCCTATGAGCCTGGAATGCTATTGCTATACAGACCATACATCATGCAGAGACACAAGATGATCCTGGTCAGATTGGGAGCATCTTTGATATCTTGTAAGTCCAATAAATAGAAAACAATTTATGCATCATTAGCAGAAGTTAAATATAGAGCACTAGCCAAGGCAGCATTTGAAATTACTTGGTTGGTTGGGCTATTCAATGAGCTACAAATCAGTAATATTGAACCATTAAAGTGTTTTGTGATAGCAAAGCAGCTGTTCATATTGCTACGAATCTTGTCTTCCATGAAAGAACTAAACACATTGAAGTTGACTGTCATTTTATGCGTGAAAGGTTATTAAAAGGAATAATTGCTTTTCAATACACTAGGTCGTCTGAGAATTTAGCCGATATACTTACAAAGCTTTGGGTAGACCTCAACATGATTATATCCTTAGCAAGCTAGGCACTTGTGAATATAGAGTTGCTAGCTTAAGGGGAAGTGTTGTAAATAAGTGATTATTTTAATTATTATATTCATTTATTAGGTATTAGATATGTACAATTAGTTAGTTATATTTGTTATTGGTATTAGGTATTCTGTTATAACCATTAGGCCTATAAATATAGAGGCCTTGTAATTACATTTGTGTGGTATGGAATACATTGAGTAATATTCATTTAGATTAGCCTTCTTATCAGGATGAATAAGATGAAATATATAAAACGATGTGGTTTAAATTTTTTTAGGTAAGCCTAGGTATCCATTATCAGAAGCAATGACTAATCCCTTCGCACTGTAGACTTCCTAAGGGGCTTTAGTGCTGGTAATGAGGCCCTCTCCATATACACCGCCAAGGATCAAATCATTGACTAAATATTTAAAGAATTCAGTTAAATACTAACCGTGTTAGGCCTCATGGTTGTGTGGTTTAAAATTAGTTGGATCCATCACCTTATTTTCTTTTGTACAAAAACAATTTAGGTGAGTTCGACACCGATCTCCCATCAAAACCAGAGCACAGCTCTAGAACGCATACAGGAGACTTACGAGATCATTTACCAAAAGAGTCTTTATAGGATACGAGCTCGTTTCTTATTACCTATGTCAACTCTTATTTTTTTTTGTTGCCCACCCGGTTCACCGGAGCTTTGCTCTGACTATATCCGGATCCGACCCGCGTCGCGCACCTGGTTATGGTGGATGAGTCTCCCAACGGAAATTTTCTGCGTACGCCAAGGCTCAAACTCGAGACCTCACTTAAGCGATACCGAGCCGCTTACCACTCGGACCAACCCCCGTTGGTATGTCAACTCTTATTGTCTCATGTACTAAAAACAAACTTTTTCACTAACAAATGGTCCATATCTCTGGACAAAAAATGGCCCATATCTCATTTTACATGTAAAAAGACGTCATTTCAAATTGAGGAGAGGATATAAATTAATAAGAAGAGCAGTGGAGAGAAGCCGAAGGCGGTTTGACCTTGGAGTTTCATAATCGGGAAAGTATACCCATTAAAATTAAGCATTATAAATGGATAAACATAAAATAAAAAAAATCATTTTAAAAATATCGAATTATTAAAGATATTTTGATCTTATCCTCGCTTAGTAGTTAGTAGTTACCCTGGAATCCAAAGTTTTCCGTACATTTTATATTCTGATTTTAGAAATATATCTAATCATTTTTTTATAATGTTAATAGGATCATATTATTAGGCCGGCTAGTTTCAGGGTTCATAGCTGTCTCTCCTAATATAAATATCTCCTCTAAAAATTGAATTTGAGACTTAGAGGGATAAACAATCTTCACTGCGTTAGACTAACTCTATATTAGTTATAAATATATGTCCTTTAATTCTAAATGTAAGAGTTGAATGAGGAGTTTATTTTAATCCTAAATATATTATCTCAATCTATTTTATTTTTTAAATTTATAATTTTTGCCAAACTATCTCTATTAATTTCAATTTTCACATATTAAAGGAAGTTTTCATCAATACAATAATTTTCAATACAAATGATTAAATAATTTAGTATTTTAGAAAAATTAAGCAACACATTTTTTATACATAAATAATTTAATTAATTTAATTAATTTTTATAAATTAATTAAAATGGAAACTATATATAAAAAAAAGACTCTTCAAATTCTTAGACTCTTTTGACAGGTCAAGACCCAAAATGAAAAAGGAATACCGTGAAGGGGTGGGAGTTTGACCCTTGCAAAAGGAGTTAATTAAGAATGGAGATAGTCAAACAAAGAGGCGTGAGCATTAAGGCAACGTGGGCACATATAATCTCTTAAATTGCATTATATAAAGAGCCCTCGACCTCTTCTAATCCTCAAAAATCAATTAATTAACCACTTTACCTGCCCACATAATGAATCACTTTTGCTCTTATCTTACTTCGTTTAATGGCTATGCTCAGGATATATGCCGTATTTAGGTTAGGAACTGTGTTTGGGATGATGATCAGTTGAGCTTGCCTTCTTCATCATCACCAATTCCCTCATCACAAAACTCACTGTTTTGGGCACTGTCCCAAGCAATCTCAAGATTGAACTCAAGATCAGACAAAAGAAATTGTTGTTGGAGCTAAGATCAGGGTTTAAAGGTGTAATAATGTTGCAACCCAAGGTTTTATGGTATCTATGCGTGAAGAAGGATTTGGAGAATTTTATGTATTGTGGTACTACTTTAATTTTGCAAGTGAAGAATCATTCGAACATGTTTTTTTTAGAGAAGATTATCTTATCTTCTTGGTTTCGTGAAAGAGTTGCATGAGACTGATAACAAGTTATGTTTCTTTTTTTGCTCCTTTTTCTCAGCTTAGGTATAATTTTTCTGCTCTTTCTTCTACTCCGTCATGGTCAATCATTTGTTCAACCACACACACACACACACACACACAATATTCTGAGAATTACCAAATGAATGAAAAACTGATGACCCCTTCAATTACCTCACTAGACCGATATATATATATATATATATATATATATATATGTTTCATTAATTAAAATATGCCACCCTTGTTCAATTGGAGTTGAGCTCTCATTTATTAACGATGGATTTAGGAGTTGCTTGGTACCAAGGATTTGGAGGGAAGAGATGGGAGGGAAAATTTTTACAAGTTGGATTTTAAAATATTAGAAAAGTGGGGTTAAATTTTTTTAATTAATTTTCTTACCCTTCTATTTATCTTTATTAAAATTTTGTAACCCATTTTTCTAATTTTTTTAAATTTAACTCAAATTTTCCCCCTACCCTCCTCTTCAAATCCCTCGCAGCAACATACTCCTCCGAGGTCAATTGTGGGTTCAACCATGAATTTTACCATATTTCCCCTTACAATTGAAGAATATGGGTAGAAAAGTTATGACTTCACAATAGTTTATAAATTAAGGATCATCTAACTTACCCTCAATGACCTATTGATGCGATAATCTCAAATAACTAATTTAATTAATTTTTTTAATATATAATATATAAGAAAGTACTGCAAAGAAAACTTACAAAGACTCTTTAAAATCTTAAAATTCTTTTGATGGGTCAAGGCAAAAATTAAAAAATAAAAGGAAAAAATTAAAAAATAAAAGGAAAGTTATCGGGAAGGGGTGGGAGTTTGACCCTTGGAAAAGGGTTTACTTGAGAATGGGATATCACTGTATCAGTCAAACAAAGAGAGGCGTGAGAATTATGGCAACGTTGACACAATCTCTTACTTGCACTATATATATATACACACAAGAGCCACAACCTCTTCTAATTCCACAGAAATCAATCAACTACTTCACTTAATTGCTCAGATAATTAATCACTTTTGCTCTGCTCTTACTTCATCTAATGGCCGTACTCAAGAAATGCGCCGTATTTGGGTTAGGAGCTGTGTTTGGGATCATGATCAGTCGAGCTTTTATTCATCATCACCAATTTCCTGATCATCGCAAAACTCACCGTTTTGGACACTGTCCCAAGCAATCTCAGAGTCGGGATCAGGTTCAGACTGAAGCTCAAGCTCAGACAAAGGAAACCGTTGTTGACCATGATCAGGCAATAAAGGTGTAATGGTATCTATATATGCATGAAGGATTTTGGAAAATTTTCTGTATCTGTGGTTATTAGTTAGATAGTTTAGAGAGAGGCGTTCCTTTTGTTTTTTGTTGGTAGTACTTTGATTTTGCTAGTGAAGAATCGTTCGAATATGTTATGTGAAAGGGTCGTTATTTTACATTTTTGGCTTTTTAATAAGATTATACTTTTTTCTTCCTTAAAATAAGATTTATTTAACTAATTTGATTATATTGAATAAGTTAGTTAATATGGCATGTTGTTTCTAAAACACTCTAAATATCTTTTTTTAATTCTATCACTCAATCTTTTACTTGATTATTGTTGAGGGAGTATCAATAAGGTAAATTTAGAGAAAGATAGATAAATATGAAAAAAAAATTTATATTTAAGATGAAGATCAACTCCCTAATTAAATCTTTTATTAACTACTGAAGGATTATTGTCTTACTGGTTTTGTCAAAGAGTTGCATCGTTGAGAACAACTTATGTTTCATTTTTGCTGCTCCTTCGCTCCTTCTTCCATATGCTTACCTAAAAACAATACTCCTTCGATCTTTAATATATAATTTAATTGGAGAGTTAATCTTGATCATAAATATAACACTTATTTTTTATATTTATCATTTTTTTACTTAAATTACTCATATTGATACTCTTTCAACAATAATCAAGTAGAAATAGAAGGATTGAATTAAGAAAGATGATTAAAGAGTTTTAGAAAAAATATGACATATCAACTAACTTAACTAATTTTTTTAATATAATTAAATTAGTTAAATATGTTATATATTAAAGACCGGATGAATATAATATTAGAGAGTTTTTATATTTTAATCTGTTAGTTTTTTACCATGAATTATTACTAACATATTATTTTCTTTTATACTTTCAATTAATTAATAAATGAAATAGCAATTTATAATAAAAAATATATCAATAAACTATCGATTAAGGTGGTAAGCAGCTTTAATTTCATAAGGAGGAGAATACATGTTGGAATCCTGAAAAATACATTTGTTGAGAGATGTAAAAACGTTTTATATTATAAGTTTTGAAAAGGATACCCTTAATCAAATAAATCTACCTTGGGTTTATATAAATATTAAATGTATTTTTACCTATTTTACCTTTGATTAATTTTACATCATCTTCTCCCCAGATATTATCTTGTATCAATTTTCTCAATTTTGCTCCCTCTCATTTACCCAGTTATAAATAAGGGCATATTTAACAAAAAAATACATATCCTATATTAACAATTTTTTAAACCATGCAATTTGATTATTTGGATCTTATGATAATAAGGGACAGAGAAAGAAAATTACAGCAGTAGCAGCTATATGAAATTTGATTAAACCAAAAACTCAAATGGACCCACTCCTTTCTTTGAAAATACATACTTCAGCATATATCAAATACGAAAATTTAGAACTGTGTTCAATTGTCCCATATCATCCAGATATACTTGTGCAAGTTCCATTAGAACTATTGGTTATCGGCTACAGGTAAGCATATGGAGTGGTTGATAAAATGGAGTGACTTGTACTTGTCACTCTATTACTTGTCCTGCATGCTATAAAATTATTCGTAGATCCATAGGCCTCCATAACAGAAATATGACACAGAAGAGGTGCTCAACGTGAGAGATAGAGCGCAGCCTGAGACAAATGGGTGTAAAATTGCCTGGTTCAAATATGGTCGATTTTGAAACTTTTCAAAATATTAATCCATTAATGTAAACTATGAGGGCTAATATAATTGACACTTAGCTAAATTCCTTAAACATCTAGTCAGAAATTCAATCCTTAGTAGTAAGTATAGAGAGGGTCTCATGACTAGTACTAAAGCCCTATTCGAGAAGTTTATGATACAAAAGAATTAGTAACTGTTTCCAATACTAACGGTGGATAACTTCGGCTAGCCTAAAAAAAAATCCATTAATGTAATATACTATCATTTTTATAAGGATGGCATAATCCATGGTACCATAATATACAACCTTTGTAGACCAATATATACATCTATCAAACTAGATATATTTTTAATAGACAAAAATATACATTTATCATTCCAAAATATATAATAAGTAGGTCTATATGCCATTAGTTCTTGAGTTAGCCTTTTGTAGACCAATCCTACTTTGTCTTTCTGCTTGCAGTTGTGAACTAGTTAAGCATGGTTGTCCCAACCATCTTAGGCATGGGGGGTTTGAATGGAAGCTGAGTTGGATGTGAGACTCTGGCACCATCACAAATGAGTGCAATTCTCCTCTCTTGACAATTTGAAGTTTGAAGGTTTCTGTTCCTCATTTTCCCTTTCATTTGGAACTGCAAAACGTGTCTCCGGATTAGCATAATCTTCCATGTAGTATTGACCACTCTGCTCTTGTATCATGGTCTCAGATGGCATTACAGGCTAGACAAAGTTGAACAAATTAGATACTAGATGAATGCATATGTGCTCATTTCAGTTAGATCCCAAAATAACAAAATAAAAGGAACTTACATTTAACACGGCCCGTCTTGTCCTGTCTCTAAGTCGACTCTAACACCAATACCACATTCAGCTCCCTTCTTGTAGGAACTCCTTGTTGGAAGTTTAGATCTTAGTGTAATTGATTGAGATACTACTTCCAGAGGGATCTGACTCTGTTGAGCATCTTGATTGGCATTGCAACTGATTTTCTCAGGTCTTCCTCTTTTCTTCCCTGATTTGTTTGTACTTGTTGATGGAGGAAGCTGCATCATTTGGACTTGCTGTAGGGTTATTAACAGAAAATTTAAAAGCAACAGAGAGAATAATCTAACAAAACACGAATATATCATTTCATTATATTCTTTCTTGCCTTCAACTTTCTATGCCTTAGCTAGTGACAAGATTAAAAGCTCATGGACCTGGATGGTATTGACAGGTCAATATAAACAACAAGTAATGAGATATGTGTGAGTGGAAGCAAGATCTTATTTACAAGCAAGATTTTATTGACGGAACACATGAACAAGCAGTTCACTTTCACTTAAATTATTGTCTAACACAACAATAACATCTAAAGAACCGGAGAGCAGCCAAAAAAAATATAACACAATAATTAAGGACAAATTTACCTCAGGTTGATTTGTCTGTTCTCCCATTCTCTAAAGCTTCTTTGCTCACTTTGACACTGACATCCAAACTCAGGTTTGAGGTTCTCAACTCATTGTAATAAGCTTCTAAATTTTCAAACTCATCCTTATAGCTTCCTTCCATTTCCTTCATTATCAACTTCTTCGATCTCTTGCATTTATGGAGGCTCACGTGCAACTTTAAATCAGCTTCTACATCATTTTTCATATCACTTACTTTGTAACGTGGCCTCTCTTGAATCTTGTTTTTAAAGTACCCAACTAACCACTTTGCACTAGCTCTTGGGTTCTTATAAACCCTAACTCATCTGTGCTCATAACACAGTTTTCACTTTTAATCCAGGGTTGACTCCTTCTGTTGAAGCATACAAAACAAAAGGACACCCCTTTTGACATACAGCTCTAATTCTTGAGGGCTCACTCTTGGATATTTTGAGTTTAACCCCATACATTATTGCATATTGGTTAATGGCCCTCTTCAATTCTTCATGGTTGGCAAATGTCATGCCCAACATGAAGAAGGGCCCTTTATCTGATCCATGATAGTCAACCCGCAACCTTACTTCACCCTCACTTCAAATTCTTCATTTACCGAAACTTCCTCCTCACCCCAAGATTCTTCATTTAATGACTCTATTGCAACAAACAAAAACAATTGTAATATAATGGATAAATTTAGATACATAAAATATAACAAGTTTGCCATGGAACAGTATGCATAGAAGGTGGAACAATATACATAGTTTGGCTTCGCATACTTCAAAGAAGTATTAAGCATTCAAATTAATTAAACCAGCCTGCTAAAGCTTGTCACTGAACTATGTTCATTTATGATCTAACATTCGTGTGTGGCTTCTATTTCATAATATCATACGCTTCACAGAAGCCAGAAGCCACAATTCACTTGTTGTTGTTCTTCTTCTTCACTCCAGTATTCTCCCCACAATTCCCTTTATATCTTTTCTTGATCCTCAATATCTAAATGTTGGACCGTTAATTCTAAAACTGTTTTATATCACAGAGAGGTTTAAGATGTATTAGTTTAAGAGAAGAAGCAAAATCCACTATGAAAATGGGGAAAAAGAGTTAATCGAAGTCCTGAACAGAATAAGGAATGAGTACGAAGAGAAAATCCCCGGCCACGCTTTTTTCCTTCGTCCCCACCTCCACGTCATCTTCGGGCGCCTCCACGTCATCTTTATCCACAGCCACATCATCTCCCAGATAATTATTTATCGCCATTTTCTGATTAAAAAACCCCTCCTTACTAAAACCCACTTTCAAGTGAGGGCTTCCTCCATGGGATTTCTCTACAGCATAGAAGGAAAAAATCAAACGTATAAAAGGAATCTTAACTACTCGATCCTTTTCCTCACATGTACACCCCCATTTTTTGTCGGCGTCTCGCCGAGCTCTCCCCTTCGCCTCAGCCTCTTCGATAACAAAACCAGAAAACCTAATAAATTTTCAAAGCTTCGGTTCAATTCAGATGAGCAAGCTTTTTTTTTTTTCCCCTCTTTAAGGTGGCGTTTTATAAATTACTACCTCCACGTATAAACTAGTTGTATGGTTAATTTTTATAATTTATTTTATATTTTCTATTTATATATTTTTTAAAATTAATTAATTTAACTTATAAACTCATATATAATCTAATTTTATAAATAAATATTTAAAAAATATTACATTATATTTATTATAATTAATTAATTTAATTTATTTATATTAATTAAATTTTATATTAATAATTAAAAAAAATACTTGTTATTAGTAAGAAAAAAATAGTTTAAATAATTAACAAACAGTGAGATAATAATAAAAAGAAAAACATAAATTCAAATATTTTAAAATAAAATTTTATTTTAAATATTTTAAGATATTATTATTTAAATAAAAAATAATTATTAAACTCATAAATGTTTCCTTACGTCTATATGTATAATTTATAATTTGATTTATTCTAACTTTATTTAGATTTAGAATTTGAGTAAAATTAAATTGTCATAGGACACGTCGGGAAATTTTTGCAAAATGGGTTCATTTATACATATTTTCATAAATAAATATAAAGAATCCAGTCATCATCCTCTCGCGCCTCAGCTGAAGTGGTAGTGTTCGCGGGAGTCAGACTTCTTCTGTACCACATTCATCTTACCGTTGCAAGGTGCCGTCCTTCTCCAAAATGGCAGCTCCGTCGGCATTTTCCCGCCTTAATTTTCTCCCAAAACCTTCTATTTTCAGAGCAATACTCAATTTTCAAAGAACCCAACTTCCACCGAAATGGTCATTTCCCACCTCTTCGCTCAATAACTCCTCTTCCATGATAGCCCGCCTTTCCTCCTCATCACCTTCCATTTTGACCTCCCATGACCTTTCAAAGCACAACAGCGATTTAGTTGTTCTGGGCATTGAAACTAGCTGCGACGACACTGCCGCCGCCGTTGTAAGTATTCCGGTTTTTCTTCTTTGGGTAAACTTTGTTTGCTCCCTCAAACTAAAATCCCTAATCACTCAAATTGGTACTCAATTGTAAAAGGTAACTTTTTACTACAAAATATTAATCCCAGTTAAAACTAATGGCAAAGGCCTAACTTCATGGGTATTTTCTGTCATACATCAGAGTAGATATATGCCAATTTTGTAATTACGTTTTAGTGCAGGGGCGAAATGTAGTTTATCCATTTTTTTTGGCGTGGATTCATTAGTGTGATAGTGTTTTATGTGGTGTCGTTTATGTTTCTTTCTTTTGTAAATTTATGGTTTCTGTTGTGTAGGTGAGAAGCAATGGTGAAATCCTGAGCCAAGTAATATCTTCTCAGGTATTGCACATACTCACTTAGTTTTGTTGCTTTTACAATGAAAATTCTTCCTTTTGCCATAGGTGGTATCGTAAATTAGAATCCTTTCGGAATGGATAAAAAGTAGTTCGGTTTTTCCACTAGTCATCAAGGAATAGATAAGAAAATTATGTAATGGCATAAACTCTAGTGAATATCTCTTTGAAGAATGATCAACATGCATGCTTCTTGTTATTGGCGTGCGATTTCTCCATCAGGCCAATGAGAACAAGGCTTCCCTGTAAACACAATGATGCTCTAGTCAATGAGTGCTATAGTATTGGATGAAAGTGATTGGAACATAAATTGTACCCAGAGAACGGGGAGTATAAATTGTACCTGGACAGGGAAGGGTGCTACCTCAGATGTTATACTAGCAGGTATATGTATGTGTAAGTTGGTTGGAATAATTGATACATATAAATAATTAGCTAGATGAATAAATGGGCTAGTTGACCTTTGAATAAGAGTTACTTAAAAGCTGTAACAGAATTATTAACCTTTGACCAATTCCCCCTGGTATAAGTATGAGCTAGGGGAATGTGAAGGTCTTGTTTTTACTTTATAATAGAATTCCAACAAGGGAATTTATTGTGTCAAGCATTGTACCATAAGCTAACTTCTTCATTATACACAGTGATCTGAAGAAGAAGTTTTAGGTTACGTGTTTGATTTCATTGAAGAGAAAATTGAAATATACATTGATTTTTATAAATTTTAGCTTGTGTCACTTCCTTGCAATAATCATGGACTCAAGAATAATACTGTTTGAGTTAAAATTACTGGATCTAGTCCGTATAAATTGCATTGATTTCATTCAAGCTTCCATGTGATATTTTACAGCAAAAATATCATTCCACATCTGCTCATCAAGTAAGTTTGTGATGTCAAAAAATTGCAAATCTAAATGGCAGGAAAATAGTCTGGCATCACTTCTATGAATGTTGCTCATGCAACTAAAGTTTGTTGGTACTAACAATCCCTAGAAACAATAGGCAGGCACATGTATTTTTATTTTCCACTAGGTTTTATGTGTTTTTTACCTGCTTGGCATCTGTCTGTATCTGACTTATTTACCAAATGAAGGCTGACCTGCTTGTAAAATATGGAGGCGTTGCTCCAAAAATGGCGGAAGAAGCTCACTCACAAGTGATTGATCAGGTATAGCATTCATTTACTTGTATTCGATTCTGTTAAACATGTAGTTAATTTATGGTAAAATGGAAGTTTTAACAGAAATATTGAAAACACATGGGAATGAGAAGCAGAGAAAATTTGAGGCCTTGTCTCATTCTTTGTTTGTCAATGTACATTGTTTATATATTCAATGAATTGAAGAATCATGGCAGAAAATAAATTTGCAGAATCAACAACGATGAGGTTCACAGAAGTGATCATGGATCAATGATTTGATTCAATTAAGTCCATGATTTCTGGTGCTCTATCCCCACATGCGTTGACTTTCTGACTTATATCCCTGTTTGAACATCTCCCATATAGGTTAGGGGAGAGATATCCTTGCTTTTCTCACATACCACAACTATACAAGCCTTATAAATAACCACATTTTCCTATTAGTCACCTGTGTGAGTTTGTATTTTCCTTCTTTTGTGAATGTTCTGTTCAAAGCACTAAATTGTTTTGGTCTGCCTAGCAACTTGTTTGGGGATCCAGTGGAGGTTCCCCAGATGTTGCTCTGGTAGAATGAAAAGTAATCATTGGGTTACTTTAAGGCCCCAGAATTAAGTCTGCAGATTACACATTACAGGTTGTGCAAGAGGCCCTTGATAAAGCTCATTTGACTGAGAAGGATCTCTCTGCAGTTGCTGTTACTATTGGTCCTGGTTTAAGTCTCTGCCTTCGTGGTAAGACATTCCACATATTTCTTTTTACATTATATTTCTTCGCTTAATAAAATGAATGTAAGACACCAGCCACTACTTTTTGTTAGCATGTTTATCCATTAACTTTTAGCAGAGAAACATGCTACTAGTTGGGTACTGCATGCTTGGTAATGCAAAGAAGTTGGCTAGTTTAGACATTTGGTTCAAAGTCTTTTTCAGACTTCAAGCAATGTCATTCAATATAGCTCATGACAATTCTAGAACTGGCATGATTTTGATATTAGGTCATTACTGAGTTTTAGGAGAAATTCTTGCTATCAATCATGAATTCCTTTGGTCTACCTCTGGCATGATGCAGTGGGCGTACAAAAAGCAAGGAGAGTTGCTGGAGCCTTTAATTTGCCAATTGTTGGCATACATCACATGGAAGCTCATGCTCTAGTGGCCAGGTAAAGGTATAATGGCTTTGTATTAGCATTTAGTTTATTGCTCCATATATGATGATGTATACTTGCAAGTTACGATGCTTGAATTGAGAACTTAATTGTTACATGTTAATATGCTTCAGAAGTTGACTTCTTGCTGTCAATTTTATAATGGGAAAATATTATTTTTCTTTGAGACATACATATTTATTCTTTTTAGGTTAATTGAGCGAGATTTGCAGTTTCCATTCATGGCCCTACTTATTTCTGGTAATAATTCTTTTTTTGTTTTGGTTAATTTTTTTATCATGCTAGTTTTCTCACTTAAACTTCCTTTTATCGCTACACTTTTTATTTTGTTTCTTCTTGCTTTGATCATGACATCAATTATCTAGGTTCAAGTCAATGATGTGGCCATCTTAGATTAATGCTAATAAGTGCGGCATGGTAAAATTGCGCACCAGGTCATTAATCAAGTTTTTATGACTTGTAAACTGAATGGACTCTGTATGGCATCAACATATTTGGCACACCAATGGATAAATGACTTTGATAATTGGTTATTTTTATTCAGTTATAAATTTTTTTTTCTGTTTTATTTTTTCTTCTGTGTACCAAGGGCATCCCTAAGTCGATAGCCAAAGACTAATCCCTTTTAAGGTGCAAAGATCACAAAAATATATAATAAAGAAAATAATATCACAATAAGCATATCAAACATTTTAATCAAAATGAATAGTAAGGGTAAGAGAGAAAATGTGAATAGAAAAGGATTATCTAAATGGTAAGGGCTAACATGATAACTAATGAGTTTGAGTTAGATTATAGAATATTATTTGTCTTTAAAAAAAATTCTGCGTTTTCTTCTTCCAAGGAGAAACTCCAATTTTCTGCTTCTTTCCTGGGGCAGAAATTTCACTCAGAAGCAACTTTTTTATTTCTTTTACTACTAACAAACTAGGCCAGACACAAAATCTCAAAATAAGTACTCCTTTGAAAAAAAAAAGTGACTTCTCCCCTTGAAGAAGCTAGTCCAAACTGGTTATACTTAGCAGATTAGAGTCATTTTTTCCCATTAGCAAACATTAGAGATATTCTTTGTAATACAAAGAAAATTAAAACAAAAATGTATAGCTAATAAAAGAAAACATCCAATAGAAGCAACTCAAACTGAAGGAACAATTAAAATTCCTTTAATAACAAAAGAATTAATTGAAGAAGAAATTAGAAATATAGAATTTGAAAATGAAATAACTGATATTTATATACCTGGGATACAAATTATTTTATTTAAAATTGCCACCAGTAATTTCAACTGCTATTTTAACATCTTATACTGCAAATCTAAGAGTACAAGCAAATCCAACTTTATATCATGAATTAGATACTTTAGGACGAAGAATAAGTTATTTGTATAGTTATGTTTCCAATTTCTTTTTGCTTTTCTAAATTCTATATTTTTAAATTTTAGATATCTATATTTTTTATATTTCTTTTCCTTTTTGTTACATATTTTCTGATTAGTCCAGTCAATGGCTAAACTTTTTAATGAACACAGCCAGTGTTGAATATATTCTACTGTCTTTGTTGATATGCTCTGTTAATGGTAAATATTTTATGCAATTCCTAGGAGGGCACAATCTACTCATACTTGCTCGTGATCTTGGGCAATACATACAACTTGGTACTACCATAGATGATGCTATTGGGGAGGCATATGACAAAATAGCTAAATGGCTCGGACTTGATATGAGGAGGAGTGGTGGTCCTGCTATAGAGGAGCTTGCTCGGGAGGGTAATGCAGAATCAGTTAGTTTTTCAGTAAGTTATATCCTGTAATTAGTTTATGAACCATGGTATGCATGGCTAATTTATTCAAGGAATAAACTTCTATGCAATTATTTATATCCTTATTATCTAGTTCTCTAGTGAAAACATTATAAGCATGTATCTTGGACTTGACATTTAAGGTCATTTTTATGAGAATGAATAATAATGCCACATAAACTAATGAATGGGAGTGGTTTATCTAAGGAAGAATATGAGAGATGCCAATAAGAATATTAATGGGGAGCTGGCAGAAGAAGGACAGATTGGGAATATATGTAGGAGTAACTAATTTAGGAGTAACTAATTTATCCAGAAGACAATTAAGGGATCTGGATCACTGGAGTCTGCCGCAACACTGGCCATGGGAGTATCACTCAGGCTAAGCTATGGGCAATACATGATGTCCTTCAGCTTGCATGGTCATAAACTAATGAGTTATTTTATAGGACATAAAGGCTCCTTTAGCTCATAATTGGCAAGTGCAGATATCCCATGTGTAGAGGGAAAGTAATGGAGCGGCTGGCTTCCTTGCTGACTAGTGTCAGGATATGCAAATTGGTTGCCATATGTGCTCCATTCTCCTCATACAAGTCTTACTTGTATTCTTCTTGAGGATGTTCTGGGACATGATAGATATTCCCAGAATTGTTAATGACAATGGCCATTAGGCCTCTTTTGTAACCCCTTTTGTTATCTAAAATAAAAAATTATCCAGAAGTGCATGATGAGAGAGTGTCAAGCTGTTTTGGAGTTGTTATATTGGGCAAAAACAATCTTAGGTAATATGTTAAGGTACAAAAACAGCAGGGTGACAGTTTCTACATTTGTTTTCTTTCTTTCTTTTTTAATGAGTATTATAAGATATGAACTCCTATTTTATAAATATAGTTTATTTTCCACTTTAAATAAAGAATATAAAAAGAAAAAAAAAACTAAACTTGTCGTGTAGCTTGTAACATCTTATTTTCAAGTGCCAGGAAGCTACGCAACACTTGTAGTCTTGGCCATATATGTGTATAGTAGACAATGGATGCTTGAAGCTACTTTCTTCCCTCACTAATAACTGATTGATATGTAAAAAGTCGATTTTGATCCTTTTCAGAAATTACTATGCCTATGGCTTGCCTTGTGGTCACTTAAATTTTTACTGCCTTGTTTCTAGGTTCCAATGAAGCATCACAAAGATTGCAACTTCTCATATGCTGGTCTGAAAACCCAAGTGAGGCTTGCAATTGAATCGAAAAAGATGTATGTGAATATTTCAAGCTGCGATTATTAATATCTTTTCTGTAATGGAAATGAAAAATGATCAACTGAGGCCTAGCATGTCTTTTCTAGTTAATTTTGCTACATGGCATTCTGGACAATGTGATTTTTAGCTGTCCTAATAATATAAGTCCTTTCTGTTGTGATGGATTGAATGCTTTGAGTACTTCACATATGTAGTGTTTACCTTTTGTTCTATATAATTGCTTTGACTCTAATATTACTTATCAGAGCATAGCTTTTAACAGATGAGCAAATATTACATGACTTAATATGTACATTTGAAGAAGTTTCTAGTAATATAATAGTAAAATGTGAAGAAAAATCTTGTTTCTCGTCATCTTGTCAATCCACGTACTTATAATATGGGCCATGGACAGTGATGCGAAAATTCCCATTTCTTCTGCAAGTAATGAGGACCGAGTTTCTAGAGCTGATATTGCTGCTTCCTTTCAGGTTAGTTATTATGTTTTATAGGTTATGCAAAGTAAAATGTAAATATCTCCTCCTTTTGATTGATTCTAGTTAATTGACTTTAGTATATGTGATCTCACTTTATAATTTCCTTCTTTTTTATGTCCCATTAACTTAGGTGGTTTAACTCTATATGCCTTATTAATTGAGTTTTACTGTATGTCGAGCAGCGGGTTGCAGTATTACATCTTGAGGAAAGATGTGAACGAGCGATACAATGGGCATTGAAGATGGAACCTTCTATAAAATACTTGGTAGTTAGAAGTCAACATTTGTATCTGTCTGTCAAACAAGTCAATGCATTAAATTTTTTTCGTTAATTGTTAACTGAAAAAGTGGAATGCTGTTTATTTTTATACATTTAATTGCAGGTAGTTTCAGGAGGTGTTGCATCAAATCAATATGTTAGGTCTCGGCTCGATATGGTTGTAAAGAAGAAGGGCCTACAATTAGTATGCCCTACTCCCAGCCTTTGTACTGACAATGGTAATAATTTATTTCTAGTTTTAGTTATCAACAGATATGTAAATTTTGAATTTGGTCTTTGCCAATATTCTTTTACATTTTAGTCTCAATGGTTAAAATGCTCGTGAACTCCGCCTATGCATGTAGCCGGTCCCAAGCCCGGGTAAAGGAGGAGGGTTGTGTTAGGCCCCGACAGCCAACGTAAAAACTTGTCGAATCTTATGAACATGGACATACGAAGATATTGCGCTAATACTAGGTCGTTGCCTGTAAGTAACGCGCTGTATGGCTCGAGTACAGTGAGAAGTGAGCAAGGGCCGCTGCATCGTCGCCCGGATGTAGTGTTAAATGAGCAAGGGCTACCGCTCTCTTATGGACGGAGGCGGCTAAAGAAGCTAGTTCAGGAGAGAAAGATTAGATTTGGCACTTGGAATATTGGGACTATGACTGGAATAGCGTGGGAGGTGGTGGGCCAAATGGTAAAGCGAAAGATTAACATCTTGTGCCTTCAGGAAACTAAATGGGTTGGAGAAAAATCTCGGGAAATCAATGAGTTCAAATTTTGGTACACAGGTAAAACAGGTACGAGGAATGGTGTTGGTATCATTGTGGATAAAGAGTGGAAGACGAATGTGGTGGATGTGATAAGGATTGATGACAGAATTATATCTTTAAGAATAATTATTGGAAGGGATACAATTAACGTTATTAGTGCTTATGCACCTCAAGTGGGAACAGAAGCATACCTTAAGGAAAAGTTTTGGGAAGATTTGGAGGGGTTGATTCAGAGCATACCACTTACTGAGAAGATTTTTATTGGTGGAGACCTTAATGGTCATGTTGGTAAGGAGGCAGGGCAATATGCAGGGGCTCATGGTGGTTTTGGTTTTGGAGAGATTAATAATGGACAATCTATTCTTGAGTTTTCCTTAGCTTACAATCTTAAGATTGTCAACACGTGCTTTAAGAAGCGGGAGGAGCACTTGGTCACATACAAGAGTGGGATCCACAAGTCACAGATTGATTTCTTTTTGGTAAGGAGTCATGACAGAAGACTTTGTACAAATTGTAAAGTGATTCCAGGGGACGGGGTGACAACCCAGCATAGGTTAATGGTCCTTGACGTGCGTATTAAGTGTAGGAAGGAAAAACGCCAACATGTTTTAAACACAAGAGTCAAGTGGTGGCAGTTAAAGGGGGAGAAGAGGGAAACTTTTAAAAGAACATGTTAAATGAAAGGGTTTGGGAGGCGCAGGAAAATGCTAATATCATGTGGAAGGAAATGGCTGAGAAGGTCCAAACGGTTGCTAAAGTAATTTTGGGAGAATCTAAAGGTTTTGGTCGACGAGATAAGGATACTTGGTGGTGGAATGAGGACGTACAAGAGAAAGTTAAGAACAAGAGAGACTGTTTCAAAGCTATACACTTATGTAATAATACTGAAAATTGGGAAAAGTATCATTTAGCTAAGAAGAAAACTAAGAAGGCGGTGAGTGCAGCTCGTTTTAAAGCTTTTGAGGAATTTTATAAGGAGCTAGGGACAAAGTCGGGAGAACGAAAGATTTATAAGATTGCAAGAGATAGGGAAAGGAAATCGAGGGATTTGGATCAAGTACGATGTATTAAGGATGAAGAAGGCAAGGTTTTAGTTGCAGATGGTGATATTAAAGAACGGTGGGAGACCTATTTTTACAAATTGTTTAATGACGAGGGAGGAGGGTCGAGTTATGAGCTCGGGGATTTAATACGAGAAGTTGAACCAAATTTGGCATTTTATCGTAGAATCCGTGTTGACGAGGTTAAAGAGGCGCTTAAGAAAATGGAAAATAGTAAAGCTGTTGGACCTGACGGTATTCCTATTGAAGTTTGGAAGTGTTTAGGCGAAGTGGGGGTGGTGTGGCTTGCTAAACTATTTAATGTGATCTTAAGTTCTAAGAAAATGCCTGATGACTGGAGGAAAAGTACTTTAGTTCCTATTTACAAAAATAAAGGGGATATTCAAAATTGTGCAAATTACAGAGGGATAAAGCTTATGAGTCACACTATGAAGTTGTGGGAAAAGGTAATTGAACACAGGTTGAGATTAGAGACTGATATTTCTGAGAATCAGTGTGGTTTTATGCCGGGTAGGTCTACAATAGAGGCGATTCATTTATTAAGGGGGTTAATGGAAAGGTATCGGACCAAAAGAAGAGACTTGCATATGGTCTTCATTGACTTAGAAAAAGCGTATGATCGAGTACCAAGGGAGGTGTTTTGGAAAGCTTTGGAAAAGAAAGGTGTGCGCATGGCATATATCAAGGCAATAAAAGATATGTATGAGGGGGTAACAACTACTGTAAGAACGTCTGGGGGCGAAACAAAGGATTTTCCCATAAGGATTGGTCTTCATCAGGGATCCTCCTTGAGTCCTTATTTATTTAATCTAGTAGTGGATGTTCTAACCAAGCCTATTCAAGAAGAAATCCCTAAGTGCATGTTTTTTGCAGACGATATAGTTCTTGTGGCAGAGTCAAGAGAAGAGATTAATTTTAAACTTGAGTTATGGAGAAGTACTTTAGAGTCGAAGGGTTTTCGTCTGAGTAGAAGCAAGACTGAATATATGCATTGTAATTTTGATAAGAGGCAAGTTAGAAATAACTTGGAGGTCAAATTGGGAGATCAAGTTATTCCACAAATAGATAAGTTCAAATATTTGGGATCAATTATACAGAAGGATGGTGAAATTTTGGAGGATGTTAATCATAGAATTCAAGCTGGGTGGTTTAAATGGAGAAAGGCTACTGGGGTTATATGTGATCGGAAAGTACCAGATAAATTAAAAGGAAAGTTTTATCGCACTGCTATAAGACCAGCAATACTTTATGGGAGTGAATGTTGGGCTTTAAAAGGACAGCAAGAGCATAAAGTCGGGGTAGCTGAGATGAGGATGTTGAGATGGATGTGTGGGCATACAAGAAAAGATAAGATTCGTAATGAACAAATACGGGGAAGAGTTGGAGTGGCATCTATTGAGGAGAAAATGGTAGAGAACCATCTTAGGTGGTTTGGACACGTATAAAGAAGGCCAAGGGATGCGCCAGTGAGGAGAGTGGATCAAATCGTATGGAGTCCGGTTAAAAGGAATAGAGGAAGGCCAAAGAGAACGCTCAACGAGGTCATTGAGCGGGATCTCCTGGTCAATAACTTAACCAAGGATTTAGTTTTTGATAGAGTACAATGGCGTCGTATGATCCATGTAGCCGACCCCATTTAATGGGATAAGGCTTTGTTGTTGTTGTTGTTGGTTAAAATGCTTGTGATGTCTCCCTAACTGTTTTGTTGACTTGTCGTTTAATTGACACTGACAACTCATAAAGATGGGGTGGAAGGGAAATCTTTCAACATTTTGATGATTAAAGGATTAGATTGAACATCCATCTATTTAT
Source organism: Leucaena leucocephala (assembly GCA_037074615.1). Taxonomy (NCBI): domain Eukaryota; kingdom Viridiplantae; phylum Streptophyta; class Magnoliopsida; order Fabales; family Fabaceae; genus Leucaena; species Leucaena leucocephala. Next base: position 15,674,354 of record CM073555.1, on the reverse strand, counting down.
CAAGAAGTAAAATTATAATTATCCTCTAGAATCCAGGACTTTTTTGGTACATAGAATGAATTGAAATAGAATGGAAAATAAAATAAAAAAGTGATTTTGAAGATAGAAAGTGACCTTTACAATTACAACCATGCTTTAAAACATAATAAAGAAAGAATAAACATTGTTCGACATTGATTATAAAGATATATTGTGAACTGCCAAAAAAAAAGGAAGAAAATAAAAGAAAAGAAAGGAAAGTGGTCTCATTTCCTGAGACAAAACCTACGGAATGGAACTTTCTTCGACAGACTAGTTTGTTTGAGAAGATTTTAATTTTGTTCATTAATTTCTTGATCCAATTGCTCAAAGAGGTGTGTAGATTCGCTGGTTATAACCTACACCTTGCTCTTGAACTAACTAGGGGTAATGGTTGCTTGGACTGGCATTGAGCACTTTCGCATGGGAAGATATGACCCTCCTCCTCCTCCACAAGAACCTGAAGACTTTGTGGTAAGTTTTGCAAACAGTGACATTACATGAACTGATCTATTGGGACTCTTTAATTTTCTGAGCAAGATGTCATGATTTAAAACAATATATTCATCTCATGACAATTTACTTTGACTTAAAAAGGTGTTGCATCGGCCAACTTCCTTCCATCCTCCCTCGTATGGTTTCCCATCATGACTCTCCACTTCTACTTAAACCTAAGATGGCTATTTATATGTAGTTTAGAATTTAGATAGTATTGCTAATAGCCTTGTAACCTAGTGATATGAAAGTTCCTTGGTAGGTAAGAGGTTGCAGGTTCGATCCCGTTTGTATCCTCAGGTTGTTAGTGTCTATCCCTCTAATTCAAAAAAAAAAAAAAAAAAAAAAGAAATTATATAGTACCTATGAACCTTTGAGGCCACGTTTGGTTTCTCTGAGAGAGTGAAATGTTCATTCTCTCACTTTTTTGCAGTGTCTGTTACATTATTCTAATCATTATTCAACAGTATTTATCTTCCTTTCTTTTGTCTTTTGGTTAAAACAATGACATAAAAGTTTCGTTTTTTTAATCCTCAAAACCACTTTTTTCATTGAGAAACATAAAAGAAGAGGCAGTTGATGCAAAGATGAGACGAGAGTTTGACATATAGTTGCATTCAATGTAAAAGATTTGACTTATAGTATTTGACGTTTGAGTAGCAGCTAAAATTTACATTTGCTATCCCATTGCAGTATGATGTACGCCCACGGTGGCCATTAGGCGAAGAGTATGCGGAAGGAAGAAGCGAAGCTCCCTCCTTAAAGAGGGCCCGTCTTCATCCATCTCTGACATCTTTGATACAAGCAACATCGCAATAGTAACCATTACATGAACCTCTATTTTGCTTCAGTCTTCTTTATGAAAGAAAAGTTATAAAATCATTCAGATTTGGAAAGATAGTGATACCTAGTCATTGGAATGGATCTAAGATTGAATTAGTGAGACAGGAACTTGAGAATATTAACTTGCTTATTAAAACTAGATGTTAGTCTCTGTGTATTGCATATAGTTCAAGAAATGAGTTGCATTATTCATAATTTATGAATAGTATGATATTATATATATATTGAGTTGGCATATTGATTTTAGTGTGAGAAAGTGTATAAGTAACAATGTTTTGTTATCTATTGAAGTTGATGTTCTTTTGTGCTATAGAATTCATATAATTAGCTTATGGGAAAATTGTTGTAAAATCATCTATTGCAAAATTTATTACCTAACTAAAGGTACTTGAAATTTGTTCAAGGACCCATGTGCTATCTACAATTATGCACAAAACGGAAGATATTTTCACATAGTTGAAGATATATTACATATAATTGAAAAAGTATTACACCCATTGAAGATAAGTTGCACCTGCTCAAAGACTTGAGTCCTTAGGTACCTTTGAGAAATAAATTTTATAGGGGAGTGTTTTTAAAAAATTTCCTTAGTTCATTCATTCTCTGTTGCTCAACTTCTAAAAGAGTACAAAAACCAGGTTAAAATATGTGGCTCAATTGTTGGTGCTGGCTCCATTGTCGGATATTACTGAAGAATTGTTGCACCTGTTAAAGATGAGTTGCACCCCACCTAAAGGCTTTATTCTTTAGGTACTTTTGGCTGATAAATTTTATAATGGGAAATTTTTCAACAATTTTCCTTAGCCTATTAATTATATGCAGCTCTCAACTTATAAATGAGTACACAAACTAGATTAATTTTTGTGGCTTCATGATTGGTACTGAAACTACCAGTTACTTATGCAACTATAAACCTTTAAGTAGAGTATTTAAAAACGAAAATGGAGATTGATATTACTAAGAATTATGATTAAAGAAAACCCTCTATAAGGTCTTAATGCCAAAACAACACACCATATTAGTGAAATAACAAATGCTTCTGGAAGTGAATTTCAATAGCTTTGCTGCTTTTATTGTAGGTGACTCCTATTGGCTTCTTCATCAATCTCTGAATCACAAGAAAACACAAACTGTTACACGGTAAATGGAAGAACTGTCAAATGATTAATACAATTTATAAGTTTTGCATATGTATCTTTTTTTTAAAAAAAAAAAATTCAAGAAACATTTACTTGAAACATAATGCATTCTCAAATGATCTTCTATTGATTTTCATGCAGTGTTTTATGAATAATAGATTCTGTAATTATATAATTGATATGTCAAATTGTATCCCTTTAAAATCTGGAATTTTATAATTGATGTCTTACTGCATCATTTTAAACTGTATAAGCCTATAGACATTACATGTATTTAACCATATTGGTATTCTTGAAGAATTCAAGTTTCTGTATTGAATTAGATTTCATAATTCAAACCATTCCGGCGTAATAATATAAGAAGTAAATTAAGTGATATTCTTTGAATTTTGTCAAAAGTATACACAGTCCCATCTTTCTTCACATACTTTAGCTGAAAAAGAATTATGTGCTCGAAAGAAGTAAGCCAAATTACTGACCTTGTAAGGCCTTAGACTTTGATAGATCTAACATTGTTGAGCAGCATGTCAACAATTTCTGCAGAAACCTTTGAAGCCGATGCTTTTAGATTATTGATCTTAAATTCAGTCTCTTCTTCAAGTCTTTTCACATTTGATCCAGAGTTCCCACTACTCTATACAAACATAAGCAAGCACAAAAAAAAAAAAAAAATTAGAAATACAAACAGGAAATAATGATTCAGATATTGAACTCTTCAGCTTATGTAGCATTATTTCCTCAAAAATCATAGTGTTCCCAAGTGAAAAGCTCATCACACATTCTCTTATAATCCATCACTTGACATTAGACAAAAGCACTATGTGCAATGTATTTGTTATTTTGAAAGATCAACTTTTGAATCCTTTTATTTTTAGGGTTTGCCTGCTCAAATAAAATATGCAGCATAGTAAAAAAACAAAAAAATTAATTCGCATGCTTTTGAGTGAGATTTGAGCCCTCATAGTTTGACTGTTACAGGCATTCATCCTTGAATGTAAAATCCGTTAACTTTAATTTATAAAATTTCATGGGCTTTATGGAATTTCATTCTTTACAATTATACATTTCTAGAAATTTATAAATTAAAATTACTAAATCAAACATTAAAGATAAAGGTCCAGACAACATAAAACCATAAGGATTTGATTTAGAATTGAGATAAATTATAAGACCTATGAATTAATTTTCTCAACAAAAAAAAAAAAAAAAACTTGTGTGCATTGGCAGGAAACTCAAAACTGTTCATATCGTGTAAATAGTATGGCTTCTATACTTTTCACATTTTATATGGACAATACCTCTGAAAGGCTCTTTTGGTATTCATTTTCCAAGTGGGATTTGTACATAGCCGCATCTCTCTCAGCTTCCTCTTTTGCCTGCTTCAATCTCTGAGTCCTCACTGAGGAATTAACACAAACACATAGTATGCATATATTATTATCACATTTGCTAGAGAAAAGAAAAGAAAAGAAACTATACAGATTGTGATTCTGATTCATGACATGCACTAAATTTCTGAATATTTGAATTAAAAAACAAACAAACAAACAAACTATGGTATGAATTATTGATTCAACTGATAAGAAGTGAAACTTTAAGATTATATGATAAAATGATCTCACAGCTTCTTGCATTGGAAACAATGTGTTGAGCTTCTTGTTCTGCAGTTAACAGCATCTGAATTCCTCCTTGTCCTCTAAACGGATCCATGGTAACTGCAAAACACACGACACAAACATGACGATGTGATCAAATACATAATTAGTATTCTATAAAAAAAATGTATAATTAGTAACAGAACCAATGAAATTAACATTGAAATTCCCAAATATAAATCTTTCTCGTATAAAGCCATTTGAGCTATTTTATGGCATAAATCAGTTTCTGAGGATGAAGCATGTTTTCCAGGAATGAAATTTTCAGACGGCTATAATTTGAGCAACTTGGTCTCTGAGAATCCAGAATTTGCAATATAATGAACATATTCATTCAATTCTACATGGCCGAGAAAGGGATTAAATCAAATGTGGAAGAAAAATGAGAAGTTGGATCTGAAAAGAGAGAAACTAATTGGGAAAAAAAAGTAATAGCAGATATGATTTCATTACCTGAATGAGAAGAAGCTGATTACGCCAAAATGGACAATAATGGGAAGAAGGATGATGATGAGAGTGTAGTTTGTTGAAGAGGGTCCTCAAAATACTCCTAAATGTGGCATTCGTTTGTGATTGGTTTTGTTATATACTAAGTCAAATATTATATTTAGTTGAACTCTTTAATAGTTTTTTTAAATTCAAAATGAATTTTTTTTAATCTATATTTAAATTGTAGGATCATTTATAAATTTTTACCGTCATCCTTACGTAGACATTAAATTTACTACATTATTTCTAAAGTATAATAATTGCTTCTATTTGTGTAATGGTTAACACCACGATATAGTATGAAACAGAGGGAGGATATTATAATTCTTTTCTTTGCCTCATTTTTTATAGACGATGATCACTTTGGAGACAATAATGTGATAAAATAGAAGTCTTAAAGCCTCCCAATTTTAAATATTATATAAAGTTTTATTTAATATGAGTAAGATTAGATGAATTCATTAAAAACATATATAAAACTCTTCTTCAAGATTTTTTAACATTCACGCGCGCGCGCACACACATATATATTTATAAAATTTAAAATCTATAAATTAATTAATTTTTATCATGTGAAGTGATAATATTTTGAAAAAAAATGAGAAGATTCATGAAGTATTTGGAAAATATGCCTCATATCTTTGTTCATAAATTATTTAAAATGGCCATTGAAGTGATTCATAAAAGGACACAAGGTTAAAAAACATCAAGAAATTTAAAGGTATCTCTTTAGGTTCATGAAACATTGCAATCTTTAAGAAGTCACTCATTTACACACGGGTGAGTTTAATAAAAAAAACTATCTTCTTCACAACATAATAAATTAATATTCGAATATTTATTAAGAGGAGTGTTTATATTTAGTACCTAACAATACTTCAAATATGATTACCTTCAATAGGAGAATATCTATACCTAGGAAAAAAAAATTACTCTTTTAAGGCATGTTTGATATGGGGGGAAGAGAAGGGAATGGGAAGTTTTAATGAATTTGATTTAAAAAAATTAGAGAAACGGAGTTAAATGCTTTTAATTAATTTTTCTTTTTTAATCTTATATTTTATCTTTATTAAAATTTTATAACCTTATCCATTTCTTTTAAATTGAGCTTATTAGAATTTTTCCTTCCCTCCATTTCTCTTATACCAAACATGCACTTAATGAAATAATGCAAAAAAAAAAAAAAAAAACTTTAGAAAATGACAGCATATAAGTTCTAGTTTAATTTGTATTTTGTAAACATCTTTTGCCTCTCATCCTTTTTGACCCTAGCAAGTTTGGAATTGGTAGTAACAAAAAAAATATAGCTTGGTTATACTTTTAATTGTGATGACATGCGACTATTTTGAACGTGTTCGATCTTTGGGGAGTACTACTTTATTGTAGTTTTAGTCGCGACGCTTGGGAAAACATCTTAGCTCCTAGGTTCATAAGTTTACGCCTGAGGGTAATAGACGGCTAGCCCTGCCCGACATTGGTATCGCCTAGGAGGAAGGGAGATTTTGCTCTGCCCTTAGATCATGGATAAGCATAACCCCTTTCTAAAAATTTTTGTACAAAAAAAAAATTGTCATGTAGTCGTCACTAAACTTTCAATTTTTATTTTCCTTAGTGAAAGTCATGCTTTTTGCGATGACATTTCAGCCCCACCCCTTTTTTGTGTCAATAAGATCGTTGAATTTAGTTTATAGAGAAAAGCTTATAAAAAAAATTTATTTAAAAGTAATTTTAGAGAATACCATATGGAGAACTTTAAAAAAAAATGATTCTAAAGAAAATAAGTGTTTAAATAGCTATTAATAGAATGACTTTTATGATTGATAAATATTAAAAAGAGCATGATGTCAAATGATAATTACATAAAGTGTAAAAAGATAGAGGTAAAATGGTTATTACATAGTTTAAAAGTGCTTTTCCCCACCCAGAAGTTAGTCCCACAAGCATAGTCTATAAATTCTTCTGAACATTTGATGACTGTCTGTTTAATTTTTAGCACAAACTATGATTTGGGACAAGCACTTTTTAAACTATGATTTAGGGAATAACCAAACAGACACTAAATATATCAATTTGACTTTGAGGGGTAACTTTCAAAAAAAAATTGACTTTGAGAAGCTCACAAATACTCACTCTAGCTAACTAAAGGATTTCACATGTAAGATTTTAAATTTAAAATCTAAAGAAAAAATTATTCTTAAAGTACCTATAATTTTTTTTTAAATTTTCTATTTGGTGCCTATGTGTTTTTCCTTCTTAGTAAATCTTTTAATTATATTCTGATATAACCCGACTTAGAAATAGAAACAGGCAACAAGAGTTTGCGAGTCTGGATAATATTGAGCTGATATTAATGGAAATCAAAGGGTCACAGTTACAAGATTCACCAACAATCTTGGCAAACCCTTTAAGCAAATAGTACAAACTGAATGTAGTAAGTGAAGTGCTCTCTCTTAGTTCCAAGTTTCCCCTGGTGTTTCAAGAGACCAGCCTCTCTTAACTCACCACTCACCAAAAACAACCACACCCCCCTTGTACCCGAGAGACCTACATATATATTCTCAAAAGTACATGGCACCTCTCCCAAAAATAAAGTCAACGTAGGATAACAAAAAGGTGGCAGCAATACATAAAGTCTATAGCCACCTAGTATTATGTTTCTTTCTCAAATTCAGCTTGGTCAACCTTTTGAGACGCAAAAGGAGTCTTGCCCTCTCCATGCTTCTTCCTTTGGTAGGTCTTGGTAGCAAAAGCAAATGTATCATTACCCATCCCTAAGAGTTTCACCTTGTCCTCAAGGGGAAAAGAAGGAAATTGTGAGGCAATGGTAGACAATTCTTCCCATGAATTTTCAAATTTTGGCATGTCTCTCCATTTGACCAACACCTCCTATTATCCATTTAAAAGCTTGCGGATCTTGCGGATGTCTTCCGGTTGCACTTGGAGCTCTAAGTCATTAGATAATGCAGCCAGTATGGTCGCAGTCACTACAGCAGAATGAACAGACTTTTTAAGGTTGGAGACATGAAATACTGAATGAATCCGTGCTGTGGGGGGTAAATCCAGCTGATAGGCCACCGATCCCACTTTCTCGACAACCTTAAAGGGACCATAGAAACGAGGGCAAAGCTTTTCATTGATTCTGCGGGCTAACGTGCGTAATCTATAAGGTCTAATCTTCACATAAACCTGGTCACCGAGTTCAAATTGAACGTCACGTCGGTGTTTATCCGCTTGAGACTTCATTTTCTGCTGTGCTCTAGCCAAATTTTCCCTCAAGGTGGCAATGATCTCATTGCGGTTATTGATCTGTTTGTTGACTTCTTCAATGGCAGAAGGTTCATCTTGCAAAGCGAGGAAAGAGGGAGGATCCCGCCCGTACTTTAAAAGGGGTCATATTAGCGGCACTGTGGAAGGAGGTATTGTACCAATACTCAGCCCAAGAAAGCCACTGTGCCCATTGGGTAGGTTTTTCGCTAGTGAAACAGCGAAGATATGTTTCTAATACACGGTTCAGCACCTCAGTTTGCCCATCGGTCTCTGGATGATAAGCGGAGCTAAGGCATGATTTGGTTCCTACTGGTTGAAAAGCTCCTTCCAAAGTTGGCTAACAAAGACTCGATCCCTGTCTGAGACTATGGTTTTAGGGAAACCATGTAGCTTAATAATCTCCTGCACAAATAAGTCAGCAATATCCTTCACTGTAAAAGGATGGGACAGGGGCAGGAAATGAGCATACTTGGTAAATCTGTCAACTACCACCAGAATGATATCATATTTCTTGGATTTTGGAAGACCGGAGATGAAGTCCATGCTGATATCCTCCCATATCTGATGGGGAACAGGAAGTGGCTGTAGTAACCCCGCTGGTGAAAGAGTTTGGTGCTTATTTTTCTGACACACATCGCATTGGGCCACATAGTTTTGGATCGTACGCTTCATGCCTTCCCAATATACCACTTGAGTCAAGCGTTTATAGGTGCGAAGATACCCAGCGTGTCCCCCCATGGGTGAATCATGATATTCCTTCATTAACAAGGGAATTCGGTGTGAATTCTTTGGTAGAACCATTCTGCCCTTGTAGTGTAATATTCCCTTCTCCAGGCTATACCCCTCAATGCTGTTAGGCTGTGCAATTAATTGTTGTATAACCTGACTAAGCTTTGCATCTGACTGTACCTCCCTTTCCCAATCTTCTATTTCATTGTGCTGCCACAACGAGAATCCTTTCAGTTCCAGGAATTCCTCCTGCCTTGAAAGAGCATCAGCTGCGCGATTCTCTTTCCCAGGTTTGTAGTAAATTTCAAACTTGAATCCCATCAATTTGGAAACCCATTTTTGCTGATTTTCTTCAACTATACGTTGTTCTAGCAGATACTTTAGCGCCTTTTGATCTGTTCTGATGACGAATTTCTGCCCCCAGAGATAATGCCTCCATTTCTTGACTGCCATTACTATTGCCATGAGTTCTCTTTCATATACCGAGCTTTGTTGAGCCCGGCTAGACAATTTCTGGCTAAAATATGCCACTGGTCTCCCCTGCTGCATCAAAACAGCACCCCCTCCAGTGCCTGAAGCATCGGTCTCCACCTCAAAAGGGAGGGAAAAATCTGGTACAGCTAGCACAAGAATGGTAGTCATTGTTGTTTTCAGTTCGGTGAAAGCCTCCTCAGCTTGTTTAGTCCAGCTGAAAGCATCTTTCTTTAACAAGTCAGTGAGAGGACTAGCTATTTTCCCATAATTCTTCACAAAGCGCCGGTAATAGCCCGTGAGTCCTAGGAAACCTCTTAAGGATTTCACATTCTTGGGTATAGGCCACTTTAACATGCTGTCCACTGGGTCTGCTTGAACTCCATCCTTTGAGATGATATGACCAAGGTACTCAAGACGTGGTTGAGCAAAACTGCACTTCTTCAAGTTAATCACTAATTGGTTCTCCTTTAGCAGGGTTAGTACCGCATGCAAATGCTTCAAATGGGAGTCTAAGTCACGGCTGTATATAAGTGTATCATCAAAGAACACTAGTACAAACTTAAATAGATGCTGTCGGAATACCTCGTTCATTAATGATTGGAAAGTTGATGGTGCGTTAGTCAACCCAAAAGGCATAACCTTGAACTCATAGTGACCCTCATGTGTCCTAAATGCAGTCTTATGTTCATCTCCCGCTTTAATTCTAATTTGGTGATATCCAGATTTGATATCCAATTTGGAAAACACAGTAGCCCCTTTCAACTCATCCAGGAGTTCATCGATTGCTGGAATTGGAAATTTGTCAGGGACTGTGATCTTATTCAAAGCTCGATAGTCCATGCAGAACCTCCAGCTCCCGTCTTTTTTCTTCACTAACAGCACTGGGCTCGAGTAGGGACTGGTACTGGGTTGGATAATTCCACTTTTCAGCATATCTTTCACCATGCTTTCAATCTCATTTTTCTGCAAATGAGGGTAACGGTAAGGCCTTATGTAAGGTGGTTGCTCCCCCGATTTGATTGGGATGGCATGGTCGTGAAGTCTAGAAGGTGGTAACCCTGTGAGAGCCTGGCGTACTTTAGGAAACTCTGCTAGTACTACTTGAATTTCAGGCATCAAAAAGACTTCCTCTACTTCGGTCTGCTTCCTCTCTTCGCCTTCCATCCCATGGTATTCCACTAAATAGCCCTCTCCTTGCTTCGGAAGTGACCGAACTAGTGACTTGAGAGTTACTTGAGTCCTGGTCAACGTCGGGTCCCCTTGTATGCACACTTGATTGGGCTTCTTGCCAATTTTCATGGTTAACTGGCTCCAATCCATTTTGACCTCCCCTGAAGACTTTAACCATTCCATGCCCAAAACCGCATCAACTCCGTTTAAAGGGAAAGGGTAGAAAGTCTGGTTAATGTCCAGACTTTGTACCTGGAGTTGGAGTCCGTTACACCTTTGCTTGCGTCGGATGGAATAGCCGTCCCTAACGGTGACTCTGTATTCTGCGATTTCTTCTATTGGTAGCTCTAGGTTCTTCTGTAATTCTTCCGATATGAAGTTATGGGATGCTCCACTGTCCAAGAGTAGTACTACGTTTCTTCCCTGCATTTTTCCTCGGATCTTCATAGTATGATTGTCCCCAAAACCAGCCATGGAGTTCAATGATAACTCCATATGGGCGGTGTTCGTCAGGTCCTCTACAACTCCCTCGTCCTCTTCTCTGATGGGCTCGTCACTTCTCTTGTCCCCTCCGTCGTCCTTTTCTAAGATCATAATCTGCAAGCTCCGATTTTTACACACATGGCTTGGGCTGTACTTGTCTCCACACTTGAAACATAATCCGAGTTCCCTTCTGCGACTGAGCTCGGCTTCTGGCAGTTTGTGAGCCTTCCATCCTTGTTGGGTCGTGGTACTTCCCGACGAGTTACTGACTGACTTTTCCTCCGATGTTTTTGCCTCTGTTTTCCGAAATGGAGCTGAATGGGTAATGGCTGTGTAATGGCTTCTTGTGGGCTCGAGTGGTTGAGTAACCCGTATGGGTTGGGTGTAAGCCCAGTCCATTTTGGGCCCATTGGTAAACCGTTGTCCTCTGGTACTCCTTCCTTCCTTCGCCTTCTCAAGTGTCTGGTTCCTTTCTTCCACTCGCACGGCCATCCGGATCAGTTCACGCAGTGACAGGGTGTTGACCATTCGTAGTTCTGCCCTGATTTCCGGCCTTAGCGCGTTCTTGAAAACTCCCATCAAGCACTCCTCTAGGACGTCTTTGAGAGCAGCCGAAAGTCTCTCAAATTCTTCAACCAATTCCAGAACCGAGTTCTCCTGCTTCAGTGCCAGCAACAGTTCGTATTCATCCCCAAGTTGTGATGGGTGAAAACGATATAGGAGTTCCTGCTTAAACTCCATCCAACTTCGCAACGGTGATCGACTTTCGACCCAATGTTACCAGTTGAGAGCTTTCCCTTCTAGACAAACCCCTGCGGCACCGAGTTTCTCCGTTTCACCGATGGAATTCAGGCTGAAATATCGCTCCACTCTTGAGAACCACCCCAATGGATCTTCCCCATCAAATACAGGTAATTCTAGCTTTCGGAATTTTCCTCTGTCTCCGTTATGACCCTCGGGTGTTTCGGATGTTTCCTCTCCATGTTGAGCTCCCGTTTCAGCACCCCGTACTTCCTCCCTATCCTTCTGTTTCTCGACTAGCTGTAACAAAGACTCCTGTATTTTCAACATCATCTCCTTAACCCCATTAATCTCCGTCGTTAGCCTTGCATTCACCTCCTTCATCGCCAGATTCAGTCCTCCTACTGCTTCCTTCAACTCCTGCACTTCTTCGACGGCACATCTGTCCATCGCCTCCCCACAGAGCTTAGGATCGCTGCTCTGATACCAAATGATATAACCCGACTTAGAAATAGAAACAGGCAACAAGAGTTTGCGAGTCTAGATAATATTGAACTGATATTAATGGAAATCAAAGGGTCACAGTTACAAGATTCACCAACAATCTTGGCAAACCCTTTAAGCAAAGAGTACAAACTGAATGTAGTAAGTGAAGTGCTCTCTCTTAGTTCCAAGTTTCCCCCTGGTGTTTCGAGAGACCAGCCTCTCCTAACTCACCACTCACCAAAAACAACCACACCCCCTTGTACCCGATAGACCTACATATATATTCTCAAAAGTACATGGCACCTCTCCCAAAAATAAAGGCAACGTAGGATAACAAAAAGGTGGCAGCAATACATAAAGTCTATAGCCACCTAGTATTATGTTTCTTTCTCAAATTCAACTTGGTCAACCTTATGAGACGCGAAAGGAGTCTTGCCCTCTCCATGCTTCTTCCTTTGGTAGGTCTTGGTAGCAAAAGCAAATGTATCATATTCTGTTAACACCATTAACCTATGTAACTGTATTTAGTTAGCATTGTTAGCTCCAATATAAAAGTTAATTGCGCTAACAAAATAAAATTAAAGAATTTATTAAAGAGAAAAAAACACAAATATCAAATTAAAAATTAAAAAAAAATTATAGTTACCTCAAGAATAGTTTTTCCAAATCTAAACACAAATTCATTTATCCAACATACATTCATAGACGAAAATATTAAACTTGTCCGAAGTTTTACATTGGAGTTGAGAATTATGGTTAATATTGATTTTCAAAATTAGAATAGCTAGCATATACATTTACATTTCATAAATTTTCCTCTCATTTTCAAAAACTTATAAAACAAGATAATAAATTATATAAGTCCAAAGTCGTCTTGAATTTTAATGAAAATACACCAACATTTTTTCTCTTTTCATGATAGATTTGTTATATATTAAAAACAGAGAAAAAGTTACATAATTTCAAAAAAATTAAAAAAAAAAAGAAGCCTGTGTAAATTAAACTGTGTTTTAACGGACGTCTATATAAGGTTTGAAAATAAAGAAGGCCATATGATTTTAGCGGAATATAGAAGGAGCTCATCTTTATTTTGAAAATGGAGGAAAGATCTGTATAAACTCTGCAAATAAAAACAAAATTCTATAACTTACTTTAAAATTCAATACATCAGAGTTTAGAATCATAGACATAATTTTTCACTTGAAACTTCGATCTAAAGTGATGCCAATCAAACCAATAAACTTTGCTTTAAGCCCAAGGTAACACAACAAAGAATATGTTACTAAACATTCATAATATTTAAAGTTAATATATAATTACATACATATTGAATATTAACCATCGATTCATGTCTAGTTTTAAGTTACATTGCATCTAATAACAATAATATCCAGCATAAATAAAATTTTTTAGGCATTCCTAATAAAACTAAGGAAAGTTTCAATTTCATTATTTTAACTATAAAATTTTAGACGAGTCAACTCTCGGAACTTTTCAAACCTTATAATCAAATAACAATTATAAAAGTACTTGCAGTGAAATTTAAATTCACAACTTATATCTAAAGCGTGTTGAAACGTTGTACTCTTTTTTATATATATAATACAATTTAACACAAGCACACAAACATGTCAATGCTAGGTTATTCAAACAAGGCCACCGGGACAACTTGCCGCTGATTGAGAAGTTATACTCTACCCACGAGTTCTTTGCAATAAACAACTTCAGATGAGGATTTTGTCAATTGAAAATTAATTTAGAGCAGATTATCAACAATGATGAGAACATTTTAGAGCAGCAAAGCTCATGTTGAGTTGCCAATGATATTTGGGAAACACCACAGTTACTTTAAAAAAAAAAAAAAAACTAGTTTACATTTTACGAAACAACTCCTACATATTTACCTCATACAAGGCAAAATTACTTAAAATAAGCTAATCCAAACACTTACTAAGTATGACTACATAACAGAAGGAGCATGCATAAGCGTTAATTGTCTCGAAAGTATGTTTTGATTCTCAACAATTATGAGAAAATTTTAGAGATAATAGTAAAGGTCACTGTAAACACACCTGCTGATGCAAGCACCTCAAAGCCAGCCACATGTCATGATATTTGATGAGATGTTGATCATCATCGTCGCAATTGCCTCTGCAAATTTTGTTAAAAAACATAAAATTAAAAACCATTTGTTAGGCGAAAAATGCTCACGACAGACTAGAATATCTTTTTACAATAATAAGATTTAATTAGTAATTTTGGTCTTCTGTAAAAGATGGTGAAATGGCATATGGAAATCTTGTAGCTTCACAGAAATATTATCTCATTGCAACAATATGCAAAATACGATTAATATAAGGAAATGGTTAGTAGCAGAAGTGAACACATACTCTTGGAGCATTGTTGACTAGTTGTGGACGTTTGTCAGCCACTCTCTCTGGATCTGGTATCAACTCTGGACTATCATGCTTACAAAATGCCTGCAAAGCTCTTCTAATAAATGGGCGAACGATATTCACCTCCATTGCTGACAAATTCTTAATCTGCGACATCACAAAAGTCACAGGCATGAGCATAAACATAAAAGGAAAATCAATGAGAACATAGGGCCCTTGTGTGTGAAGTGTTCATACCTCTTTCCATCTCACACCAAGCATTCTTAAAACGTCATACAATTTTCAAAGAGACAAGAGGATCTAATCTCAATGCTATTGTTATAGGTCAAGAAAAGGATAACAAAATGCCATTTATAGCATAAAATTGTATGGCCGAGTAGAAAATATTTGCTGTATAGCTTTCTGGAGGGAGAAAAGTCATAATAGGTGAAAATCTTGAGTTTGAGTCTTGTTAAACAAATATTTGTTGAGAGAACCTCCTAATTGGGGCCTAACTAGAATTAAATCCTAATTAATCAGAAATGCTTGATCCCAGATTGTTTTTTTTCTTATTAAAAAAAAAAAGAAAGTCTAAATTGGTGCTTTCATTTGAACCTTTAGATTCTGTAAAAGGCAAGAAACAAAAGAGAAAAATACACATCTAAAGTCTATCCTACACTCTGAACTAAATATTGAAATTTGGGATATACTACAAACATGATGTTTTTATGTCCACATCTTTTCTTCATCTTTCATATTTGTGTTCTCATAATCAGTAATGAGCGGCTTTCCTTGGATAACTCAATTGAGAGAGTGTCCCTATAATTTGGTTTAGAAGTTTAACATGATAAAAATTCAAAATAATGCAATTCAAATATATTAAAAGAAATTACCTTGACAGCAATTGTACGACCATTGAATGCCTCTAAGTCAGTCCTTACTTTATGAAATCTTACATCGCGAATGTCTTCAATTAGAGACCTCACCTTAACAAAATGAATATAAGTCAAAAGATCAAGAAGAAAAGCTTGCCACAATTTCAGAAGGTGAAAGATTCTTAAACTAACCATATATGTATCAGGAATGTCTTCGCGCGCACTAAAATCCACAAAGATATTAGTTAGTCACATAAAATTAACAGACACAATAAGTTAATGTCACTAAACTTACTGATCAAAGAGAAGTCTTGAGATTTCTACATAATGAAATGGTAATTTTTCAGACATTTCCTGAGATTCTCGCTCGGCCTCCAGAACTTGAGTTAAATTATCTATTCAAAAACAAAGTTGTGGAAACATTAAAATTTCTTTTTTCCTGCCACTTCCCAATAATGTAAAAATTATATTCACAACATATTTACACTTGCCGATAGATCATAATTAAAAAAAAAAAAAAAGCTTAAGTTTTTCAGATTGTAGACAAGTGTGAGCAAAAATGCTTAGTTTATTTCATTTGAGACACAGGATGAGCTATGCAATTCTGGTTCATTTCCGTTTGGTAAGATGGAAAAGTTTTTTATGGAAGTGGAAGTGGAATTAGGTTGGAAATGTGTTTTAAAAGTTTGTTTGGTAGGATGGAAATGAGTATGAAATTGATGTATATTTTTTTTATAACTTGAGGTAAAATGGTCCAAAATATTTTTTTTATAACTTGGGAAGGGTTAAAGTTGTCTATAAATTTTATAACTGAGGGTAAAATTGTCAAAAAAAATTCACTTCTACTTCCATCATCTCAATTCCCAGCTTTTCTGATGAAACTGAAATAGCCCAAAATGTTGGAAGTGAAAGTGGAAGTGACTTCTATCGTACCAAACGAGGAAAGTGGAAGAATCCACTTCCAATTCCACTTCCCCACCCCCACTTCCACTCTACCAAACATACCATAAGTGCCTATCAACATAGCCTATCCAGTATAACCTATCATAGATACTTGTTTATTTCCTTCTAGCAAACTCTCTAATATAACCTATCACATAGCCTAATACATTTATTAACTCTACCACTCCCTTTCAAGTTGGAGTATCAATGTTAATCATGCCCAACTTGTTACAAACATTCAATCCAAGCTCCAATAATAGCTTTTGTAAAAATATCACCCAATTAATCTCCTATTCTGACATGGTTAGTGGGGACAAAAAATTTTCGAATCTTATCATGAACAATGTGACAATCAATCTTGATATGCTTGGTGCATTCATGAAAGACAGGATAAGAAGCTATGTGTAGACTTCCTCATGAAGATCACCTTGTCAGACGGCATTTTTTACATCTAATTGGTGTAAAGATCATCCATAAGTAGCAACCATTGGAATGAAGAGTTTAAAAAGTTTTGCTGTAGGTGAGAAAGTATCTGAGTCCACGCCACAGGTTTGAGCATACCCTTTAGCAACAAGGCAAGCTTTGGTTCAGGCAACTATGCTATTAGGGTTCATTTTGACAGTGAACACCCACTTGCATCTACTAGTCAATGTACCATTGCCATCAAGATCTGACATCTCTTCCTCCATTGCAACACATCAACCCAAGTGAGATAATGCTTCATGGATAGTCTTAGGAATAGAAATATTATCTAAGGAAGCAATGAAGGAACTGTAAAGAGACAAATGATCATAAGAAACAAAGGATGAGATGGGACATGTACACTTCCTTTTACCCTTTTGAAAGGTAATAGGTAGATCAAGATTAGGATACCAGGTATATCAGGATCAAACTCTGTATAAAGTGAGTTAGATTATGCAAAATTGGATTTGATGACAAAGTAGATGGTGGATGGCATGAGTTTGAACTAGCAACAATGTTCCCCTTGTGATGTTTAGAATATACATGAGCAATAAGTGGTCAATCAGATGAATGAGCCAGCAGGAATCCAACAGTTCGTAGGGTGAGAGACAGCATAGACTAACAGGTCATCTTCCAGCTCACGCTGGGAATGCAGTGGAGAATAGAAAGGAGTTCAATCATGAAATGAAAAATCTACAGGCACCAAATATTAATCAACCATGGAAGTAAAACATCAATACCCCTTTTGGACGTGAGAGTACCCAAGAAATACACATTTAAAAGCCTTTAGATCCAATTTGGTAACTTGAGGTCGAACATTCCAAACAAAACAAGTGCAACCAAAGATTTTAGGCTCAATAGGAAACAAACGCTTTGAAGGAAAAAGGGTAATGTAAGGCAAGTTATCATTTAGTATTGAGGAGGGCATTCGTTTGTTCAGGAAGCATGCAATAGAAACTGCATACGCCTCTAGAAGGGTTTTAGAATCTTCATTTGAAATAAAAGTGCTCATGCCACTTCAAGTAAGTACCTATTCTTATGCTCATCTACACCATTTTGGGCTGGTGTATCAACAAAAAGACAAGTGAAGAACACCACCATTCTGAAGCATATATGACTGAAATAAGTCTGAAAGATATTCTTTAGCATTTCGTTGCATAAGGTTCATATTGAAACATTAAATTGAGTCTTAATCTCAGCAAAGAAGGCATAAAAGTGGGAAAATAGCTCAGAAGAATTTTTCATTAAATATAACCAAGTGACATGATAGTAATAATCATAAAAAAAAAAGTAACAAAGTACTTGAAAACAGGATTAGATTCCATAAGATAAGGACCCCAAAAATCAAAATGAACTCAAAAGGGGGCGTAACGTGTTTATTGACTCTAGACAAAAGAGGGAGACAATAATGTTTTGCAAATTCTCATGATTCACAATCCAAAGATGACAAGTGTTGAAACTGGGTAACCCAGAGCTTCTTTAGAGAACATAGAGATGGGTGACTGAAATGATAGTACATCCTAAAAGGAGTCAAAATGCTGAAGCAAGCAAATGGTTGATGCACTTGATCATCAAGAATATAGCGACCTCCAGACTCATAACCTCTACAAATAAGTCTCTTTATTGTAAGATCCTGAATCAAGTAATAATCAAAGAGTAAGACATAACAATTCAAGTTACGGGAGAGTTTAAATAGACAGAATATCAAATGCAAATTCATGCACACTCAATACTAATGACAATAGAATTGATGGTGTAGGTTGAACAGTTCCAAAACTAAGAACTCGAGATGCAAAGCTATTGGCTATAGTAACACCAGAAAGGTTGGCATGTGATTGGAAAGTAGAGAAAAGACTCTGGTTACCTATCATGTGGCCTATAGCACTAGAATCTATGATCCATTTGGATGAAGAGAAAAGACGTGTATTTAAGTTACCTATCTCAGCAATATCACCAATAGGAAAAGCTGTGGATTCTAGTGATTCCCGATATTCAGAGAACTTAGCATACTCAGCAGCGGAAATCATAACTTTTTCATCAGATGGTGTAGGGGAAGAGGATTCGACATGTGCAAATTGAGTTCTCTGCTGCTTGTTTTGAAGCTTTCTACAGCTACGTTTTTTGTGGCCTGGTTCACGGCAATAATAGCGCACAACTCCTCTAGATTTTGGGTTACAATTATTAGCTCCACCAGGCTTAGAACCACCATGATTAGGTGGACTAAGACTGTCTAGTGCAATATGGTGGTCAACAAATTGCTTTGGTTGGAGACTCTCAGCATTTAGCACTCTAGAAAATGTTTCCTGAAGATCAGAGAGCTGAGTTCCAGATAGAATTTTAGACCTCCCTATTTCATATTCGGATGGAGACCAATAAGAAAACTCATGATGGCCATCAGCTCCCATTGAGCTTGTTGTACCTTCAAATCAGTAGTGCAAGGAAAAAGCATATTAAATTCTTCATAAATCCTCTTAAAGTCCATAAAGTAGGTCATAAGTGTCCTATCCTGCTTATCTGCTTTATAAAAAGCTTTACGGACTTCATAAATTCGAGAGATATTCCCCTTTCCTGAGTACAAGAACTCTAGATAGTCCATTAGTTCTTTGACAAATTCACAACGATTGATCGAACCAATGATCTCACATTCAATAGAATTACAAATCTGCAAAAATAGTCGTGCATCATCCTTTAACCAATCTTGGCGAGAACATCTTTGGGGGGGTCCTTAGCCAAATGGTCTTCTTTTTCAATGCTCCATAAATAGATACGAACCATAATTCTCCAACCAAAATAATTTGTCCAGTTGATTTTATGATCAGTGATTTTAGTCACCGCAGGAACATCATCTATCACTATAGCTTTGTTATCTACCATCACAACTTCAAGAATATTGATTAACAGCACCAAGTAAAAATGCACTTGGCACACGAAACAACAAGCAATCACAGATAGCAATACAAAATCAATACAACGATCATGCTAGGCAGTTACAACAAGAGCCAATGAAAACCAACCAAGAAAATTCAATAGTCACACTACGGACTACTTGAAAGAAAGAACTCAACTAGAAGCACATGGTCACCAACCAGAGACCAACACTTGATTCGCAAGGACCAAACATGTGAAGGTGTTGGAAAACATGGAGCCGAACCCGAACCCGGAGACAAACCAAATCAGGCCAGAAACGAAGTATTGATGCCGGAGGAGAAGAATGCCATCAGAGTTAATGCCACACGTGCCTCCACATGCCAACGTGAGAAGAAACGACGAGACTAGAGATGGTGTGTGAAGCTCACGTGCTAGTCAAATGGCCATTGTATTAAAGTGATCCATTGATCAAAGGATGCTGAGGTGTCTTATCATGGCGAAGATGCCAAATACTCTATGTGGAAATACCTCGAAAAACAACCATCACACATGCTTACTGTTTCATATACAGAGAACACGATTATGAAACTAGAGCTTAATAAGCTCTGATACGACGTAGACAAGTGTGAGCCAAAATGCTTAGTTTATTTCATATGAGAAATGGGTACATATACTCAAAGGATGAGCCTAGGTAATTATGGCTCATTGAGTGCCTATCAACATAGCATATCCTGTATAATCTGTCACAAAGGATGCTTGTTTATTTCCTTCTAGCAAACTCTATAATATAACCTATGAAACAGCATATAATACATTTATTAACTCTAACACGGACAATCCAAAGAAGCAAAGTTTCAGTATAAACCAAATTTTCATATTCGAATGTCAAATGATTTATTGCCATCAAGAAGATATCAAAAGAAATGCATAAGTATATATAACTCAAAAAAAGCATGTTACACAAGCTTGCAGATGATAAATGAAACAAAAAATAGAAGTTGCTAATGTGGTAGAACAGAAGGAAAGCTGTGAAAATGAAAGCAGAAACACATAAAAAAGAAGAATGAAATGGCGTATATCAAAATCTATCTCAAAGTTTACTTATTCTTAGAAGCTATAATAGGCCAATAACTTCAGTAATTTGCATTAGGCATGCATACAAAGACAGAGAATGAACACTCAAATTTAAGAAAACATGGTAATGCAAGTTGGAATCAACAGACCTATAGTGTGTTCAGCTACATGTCATGAATATAAACCCCGCTTATAGACCATACATCATGCATACTTACCAAAAAGTAAAATATTCTTTATTTAACAGAGAACAAAATACCAGTACAATTCTATTCTGCATAAGAATGCTTCCCTCGCATACTTAGACCCTCAAAATTATGTACCCCTTCTATATTTCATAGAGCCACTATCAGCTTTGCAATAGGATGCCTTGTTTACAAACATTTGATAATTTAGAAGAATTTACTGTCCATTTGTTTTCTGCAAGAAAATGTACAATGAAACATTGCATATTATCCACGCACTAAATACTGAGGATTTCTTTGGTTATTCTGGTAAGAAATTACCAGATCAGTTTTAACATCAATTCATATTTGTCTGACTCCAAAAAATTCAATGCCGCACAAGGCTATGGCAGGAAAATTTTGGGAACGGAAAGAAATATTTAAAAACAATTCATAGGTTTGAAACTATCAGAGGCAAGGTAACATATCAATAACATTTAATTGGGACACATAGAATAGAACTTGTCCTTTCCGGAGACAGTTTATCTTTCTCTTAACATGTGATTGTGACATCAGGCCTTCAATGGTGAACACATATAGATCTTAAGAAAATATTAATCATAGACCCCTTCACTCTCTTTCCCTTTCCCCCCTCTTTTCTTGTCATTAAAATAGCAAGCAACAAATTTATGAGTTCTTCCTTAACAAAAAGAACGAAATATCATCATTAAAATGATCAAGGATAACCAATAGACAAGAAATAAATGCAGCTCACCAACTGACATCCATACAGGAGGGCGAATAGAGCATTTCCCTCTCTTCTTCAAAGCCACGGCCAACCACAACGGCACTTGAGTAGCTATTTGTGGGGCAAATGGACCAAAATCTCCCTGCCATTTTTTCACCGAAATGAAATTGATATCTCAGTGTTGTTATATCTAAATAAAAAATTGTCTTTTCTCCTTCACAGAGAGCAGGAAGAGCATAAGCTACAACAAATACTTACACTTATCAGATTGAGAGCATCCATTTTGAGATTGGGTACAATCTCAACCATGTCATCCTCCGCCACAAATTCAAGCTTTGCAACAAAATCACACCCATAAATTATTGTCAGTAGCTAATTTGAACAAAAGTATGATGAAATTCTTTAACTATTCAAGTCAAGATACCTCTTCAGCTGAAAACAGAGAGAGGGGAGGATCAGATTGCCCAGCCATCTCTTTTTTTGAATCCAAAAGGGTTCGAATCTTCTGCGTACTTTCTACCAAATCAATTTCGCAATTGGTGGATAGAAGCGTTGAACAGAACGACGGAATAGCAGGAACCAGAGTAGAGCAATGAACCAGAGCATAACGCAGAAGAGTGCGAAGACCAAACCGAGGGAGAGAAGAAGAACGCACTTCAATGTAGCAGATCGGACGACAGAAGATGAGAATGGAGTGGCGCGAACCTTCTCGAACAACGATCACGACGACAGCGCTCTGGAATGGAATCGAGGTCGAAGAAGAATGGGGACGAACTGGTGAATTTCTACAATTTCCTCGAAATATGGCAATGAATCATAGCGCCCAAAGTTCCCTTTTCCGTTCTTCCTTAACACAGGTTAGGGAGAATTTCTGAGTCATGGCTGCAGCTGAACTCATGGCGGGAATTGACAAAACATATATTCTTATTTATTTTATTTGGTTAAAATAAAAAATAAAAGAAAATAAAAACAGAGAAACATCGACCCTATAACAGCTTTATAAGAGAGTAACCCTAAAATACAAGAAGGCTGCAAAATTAGTATACTTCTCTAGTCCTACTATTTATAAGTTATTTTTTATATATATTTTATATAGACAAAAAAATTTAAAATTTTACTAATTCTTTCTTAAGATTTTAATAATTTTTTAATTTTATTTTTATTTAATATATATTATACGCTATAAAAATAAAATTAATATGATAATAAATTTAAGGTAAAATTATATATTTATATAAAAAATTTAATTATGTGATTTATAAGTTTAACCAAAAAAAAAAATTTTATCCTATAAATAGGATTAAGAAAATATGTGTGTATTACTATTATTTTCTTCTAATCGACCAAATGCTAGTTGACAAATTAAGTGTGTGTTTGGGACCATGGTTTGAAAAGTTTTTTTTTTGGCAAAATTTTAGTTCGAGAAAATTTTAAACAAACAGCTATATTTGTCTATAAGTTATTTTGGGTAAAACTATGGTTTAAAACCATAGTTTTGAATAAACTACTAAAACTAGCTTTTGGAACAGTAAAAGAGCTTATGGACTATCCAATTACTATCTTACATCTACTTTTTCTCTTCTCTACTCTCTCTCCTCTCTCTTGTCCACACTATCTCCTCTCTCCTCTCTCTTCTCCACACTATCTCCTCTCTCCTCTTTCTTTTCTACTCTCTCTCTTCTCTCTTACTTTTAAGCAAATCATACCATTTTTAGTAATTTACTAATATAAAAAAGTAACTCTGTTACTAATCATCCAAACATTTTTATTTTTAAAATCTATTCTTCCTAAAATCTATTCTCCAAAATCTATTTTTCTTAGAATTTATTCTCTAAAAGTTAATACAAACAGGTCAAAGTGGCACTTATTTATTTCCCTAGGTGTACTTCGTGTTAGTCAAACCAAATTTTCTACTAGGGGTTGATGATTAACTTCAAAATTTGTGAACCAAATATCACATTCAATGTGTTTAGTTTAACCAAAATTTGAGAAGGGCTTGACTTAAAGCGAAGTTAAACAAATAGCCTATAAATATTTAAAAGAGCTTATAGACCAAACTATAGTTTTAAATAAATTCCCGGTAATAACATCTGGGTTGGAAAAAGAGCTTATGAGATGTCTAATGACTATTTTGCCCATATTTTTTCCACTCTCTCCTGCCTTTATCTTTGGCCTTCTCCCCTGGCGTCGCCGTCCATCGTCGTTGGCTTCGTTGTTGGTCGTTGCCATCCCAGCTCCAGATCTGCAGAGGAGGTGACGACGATAACTAGCAAGGAGCTGTCATCCTCCATGGTCGTCGTCAAGCTTCGTCGCCCCTTCTATCTTCTCTAGCTCCATCGTCGTCTCGTGGGTCGCTGGTTGTGTCGTTGTCGTCTCATGGGTCACTATCTCCGTCTAGATCTCCGTCATCCGTCGCTTCTTTACTCTTATGTTGTCTTCGTTTGCCGAGTCGCTATTATCAATGGTGGAGGAGGGATAACAATGATGGAGGAGATGAATAGTGATAGCACTTATCATTTTTTGAACTTATATTTTTTCTCATAATTTACCAATCATAAAACTAATTCTAGTAATAATAATATAAATACTTATTTTACTCAAAATCACTTTTTTATCATATAATTTTCTCTAAAAGAACTTCTCCATAAATTTTTTAAAATTACTTATTCTTTATAAGAGTTTCTCTAAAAACTAAACTAAACGAAATTATTATTACAATTGTAACACTTAAATGCCACATTGTTTTAATGTGTACTTTAAGTTGACTGATACTTTAAAAAATAATTCAATTATAAAAATGTGTTTTAACCTAAATTTTAAATATGGACGAAACCTAAATTTAAAAAGATTGAATCTATTTACCAATTTGATTTTTAAATTATAGAATATAATTTTGTTTCCATTTAAATTTAATGAATCATAAAATATAAGCCGTAAGCATATTTTATAAAGTAAAAAAAAAATAGAATACTACTATAAGTATATAAAAATGATGCAGTCTGAATTTTTGGCTTTTCAATTGATTTTTTAAAAATATTTTCGATCACTCTAAGAGTTCAATTAACCAATATATCACAACCCAATCTGAGTTTCATAACAAATATTTCAATGAAAAATTAAAAATTTATGAAGAGGCTAAATTTTATCGGACAAACTAAGGAAAATTAAGACTTGTTCTTGTCCAACAAAATTTTCAAATTCAACTATAAAAGAAAATTTTAGAACTTGAATAAAAATATGAAGAAATCATTAATTAACATGAATGACCACAATATAGTACAACACTACAACTCAATTAAATTTTATGAAAATGCATGTAACCCCCTCTAGTTGACTAGTTTGTAATAATTAGAAAATCCCTTTAAAGTGCTAAAAACCTTATAGCCTTGTGACAAGAAAGTTTTTCTGATTGCAGGTTCGGTATCCCGTTGGTGTCTACCTTCTAAATAAAAAACAAAATCCCTTTAAAATGTTAACCAACAAAGGTGACACAAATTATAAAATGTCATGACTCCAGATTTGGTGAAAACACGAGAAATCATGACACAGAATAAAAACATAAAATCAAATGTCTTATTTTGCTCAAATGGTTAATGAACTCAACCCAACCTTCAACAAGTGTCATAAAAATAGCCTAAGTTTATAATTATACAGAATACTTGTAAGAATAATACAAAGGAAAAAGCACCAAGGCAATAGTTTTAATAGAAATTTTCCTATCTTCTGCTGCAGCCTTGATTTGAAAAGATTGATACAAGAAAGAGAAGAAAGAAATACATCTCAAAAGTTAAAGAAACTATCAGCTAACCAGTTGAAGAGGCAGGATAAGAAAGTAAAGCTGAAGAATCTATCCATTTCCTTCATTTACATCAAGGAGAGCAATGTTCTTATGGAACATGGAGCAGTTTTGTCTACGAATGAAACATCACAAACTCTAGAATAATATCAGACATGGGATCATCTGGAATTATTCTAGATGGCTTGCAGATCTGTCTGGTGATACTCCAGGTTACGGAGAACAATTCTGGAAAATATTTTTGCTTCAAGTGGGGCAGTTGCTGAGGCGGCTGCCCCACGAAGAGCTCTTGCTGCACATGTATTCTGCATGAGGCTAGCATGATGCATGGCGTGTCGTCCACCGGGAATTGTAAACTGCATTTGAAAGATTAACATAAGAAATAAAATGCTTGTTCAAATCTAAGACACGACGATACCGACATAACTTCAACAGTGAAAAGGATATTATCAACATTAAAAAAAAAAAAGTTTGCATTATTCAAATGTTTGACTGGTTGACATAAGAATGACTTCATTTTGTTCCCTTAAAGGGTTTGTTTTAGCATCTAAGATACAAAATACCAAGCCAACATAATGATTTGAGATACAGACAGAAAAAAACTGAAGGATAGTAAAGTTACCTGGAGAAGAGCAAATGCAGCACAAGCTTTTAGTATAGATGAAGGATTTCGTAGCATAGCAACAAATCTTCCAATTTCAGAACCACTAAGAAACAATGGATAAAATAACCCATTAACAACTAATGATAAATCCCAAAAACCGAAGTTCAATAGAAACGTGCATTTATTCATAGCAGGCGGTATTATTACTGTATGCATACATAAACTAACTTGGAGTTGTTCAATTTTATTTTTGTAATGTTAAGGGAAAATTAATCTATAAAGTCCCTATAGTTTCACCTGATTTTTAATCAAAAGAACCTAATAAAAAGGAACTATAGGGACTTGCAGATTAATTCTCCCTATTAGAAAAGAGGCATTTTTTTCTAGCAACTAAGAGAGAAAAATAAACCTGCATCTAAGATGTCCTGCTTCTTGGATCCGTGCGCCTTCAGAAACTTGAGCCAATGCTGCAGGTGCTGATGATGTAGCAGCAGCAGCAAATGCTTGCGGATCAGAAAACATAAGGATGAAAGCTTCAATGTGTTTCAAAGCCATCCTTCTAGCTCCATCCAAGCTCACACTCTTGGACATGCTTTCTGATGAGGTTCCTACCAAAGCAAATTCATCCATTCTGCACAATGTGTTATAAAAAGTTAGTTAGTTAGTTACTGATAATTACTGACAGTTAACAGTTAGTCATCAGTATTTCTAATTCCTGCCTACCCTCTTGTAAGTCTATAAATAGTTGATATTCAGCACATGCATGGTAGACAGAAATGACAATACAGTAATACATTCTTCAGTTTTCTCTTGGTGACTATCTTTCGCTAATCTCCCTTCCCTTCTCTCTTTCCTGGATTCCCTCTGTTCTTCTTCTTTTTCTCTCATTCTTTCCTCTTTTCCCTTATTCTTTACCATTTTTGATCAAATACCACAACAAATGGTATCAGAGCGAGCTTTCCTCGGACTCTCCCCTGTGCGACACTGAATGGAAAAAGAAAAAAAACCGTCGGCAAGAAAGTGCAAGAACGATGGACTGCAGGCTACAGAATGTGGAGCAGCAATTGTTCAAGGTAGATGACTTGCAAGAAACGATATTGGGCTTCCGAGAGGAAATGCAGATGATGGGATGCTCTATTCGTCAAGAGCTACAGACCTTGTCGCAGGAGATGCGTGATACAGTTCGAGGTGCGCCTCACCGCAACGGCCACCCGAGGAATGATGACGATGGTGACGAGAGGCATCAAGTTCGTCTACCCAGAATGGAATGCCCAAGATAAGAGGAGCCCATGATAGAATTAAAGCATATCAGACAGAAGGAGTCGCTGGAAGAATTCAACGTGCGCTTTGACACAATCGCGACCAGGCTTGATTGGTCTGAGTCGTATCTGGTAGATGCGTATGTGGGAGCGCTGAAGAAAGAAATAGCTGATTCAGTCCGATTATTTGATCCCAGGACTCTACTGGAGGCGCGACGCATGGCCAGAGTGCAGGAGATCTCTTTGCTGTGGCGGAGCAACAAGAAGATGGTCCTACCGAACAAGAACGGACCCCAAGAAAAATTTCCAGAACCCCAAGAACATACCATAATGCAAGAAGGATGCGTTGATAGAGGCTATGCTTCGTCACTTTCGTCGAATACAGAGGTGGAGAGTATGGAAATGGAAATCACGTCTGGAATTAATAGGTCTTGGCGTTTCGATTCTGCTGGAGGAGTTTCCAAAAGCACTTCTCCTGTTTCAAGCTCTGTTTCATCGAGTATAGGCTCAGCTTCTTCAATTCCATCGAGCATCGCCTCTGTATTAACCAGAAAACCCTTTGAGGATGATGGGGGGTTTTGGACTAGCGACTTTAGGAGCCATCTCTATTTTTGTCTGTGATTTTCGCAACTTGGGAGCATGGGAAGGTGCGAAAATCATTTCTGAAATCAATGGTTCTTCAATCTTTAAGAAACAGACACCATGTGAAAGTGGGTCCTAGTTGGTGATATTCAGAATTATCGGGTTTCCTAATTTCCTTATCTCCAGCACTGTTCAACCTGCTGCAACTACTATTCCTTCATGTATTGGGTTACAGTTGACTACCACTTTCTTTAAGTGGCAGAAGTACTGTGGAAGTCCAGCAAATTCAGTAAGACCATATGGGTATATGGGCTTAGAAAATGGCAACGGGGAGGAAAACCCAACAGAATTACAATTGGGCTTTACAATTCCTTTGGGTGCTATTAACTATGGGTCATTCCAGAAATGGGTCTCATTTTTAAATTTTTCTCCAACAAGAATACTGATGTCAGAATGGTTCAAAGGAGAATTAATTACAATGCTTTTTGGGAGGGTTTGCTCTCTAAGTAGGAAGAAAAGAAAGAAGTGAAATGTGCAATGCCGCAGGAATAAATACAATTTGAAGGAATCAACTTTTGGGTCCAAGCCACAGAGATTCGTCACTGACTTGCCAGAACTTAAAACCTACGTTTTGCTTTCAGATTTGTATTTTTTGATCTTGCTTGATCCTTGGGGGCAAGGATCTCTTTGGGAGGGGGGTATTGTTATAAAAAGTTAGTTAGTTAGTTACTGATAATTACTGACAGTTAACAGTTAGTCATCAGTATTTCTAATTCCCGCCTACCCTCTTGTAAGTCTATAAATAGTTGATATTCAGCACATGCATGGTAGACAGAAATGACAATACAGTAATACATTCTTCAGTTTTCTCTTGGTGACTATCTTTCGCTAATCTCCCTTCCCTTCTCTCTTTCCTGGATTCCCTCTGTTCTTCTTTTTCTCTCATTCTTTCCTCTTTTCCCTTATTCTTTACCATTTTTGATCAAATACCACAACACAATGCATCATAAGGTTCAATTTGAGATGGATGAAAACTTTCATAAAATGATGGACAATTATATGATATTGTTAATTTTTCATTTAATAAAAGACACACCTATCATTAAAAATGATATTACTAATAAATATTGAGCTCCAGAGAATAAAGAGCATATTGCCAGATTCAAAAGTACAGAAAAATAAGCTTGGTTTTTCACCAGTAAGAAGCCTCGGTAAGAATTAGAATCATATGAAACAACTAGGGTCTTGCAATGCTTGTTTATGTAAATTCAAGACAGTCCACATCAATTTGTACATTGTAGCAATTCTGCAAATGAGGACCTCACATATCTATTCTTGTTATTTCTATATGTAATGACTTCACGGGACAAAACCAACTAGAAAGACAAAATTAGAAAGACAAAAGAAACAGCATAACAGTGATATATCTCACAGTGAAAATTCCCACCAACTACAAAAGTTCTATAGGAGTCAAACCCATCCGGCCATAAACTTCAACCTAAAAAAGTGATTCATTAAAACATCAAAAAAGGACAACAATAGCATGTTCAACAAAGTTTATAAGCATTCTCAGAAATAAATAAGATAAAGGTAACAGTGCCAGGATACAAGTTTTAATCAGCCTAGTTACCTCCCATCAAACATGTAAGCCAATGCCAATGCAGCCATGAAACGTGCCATCTTTGATAATGATGAAGAACAGAGATCAACAAGCGCAGAGACACCTCCTTCCTCGACAATACGTAGAGCATTACCAGGGTTAAAAGCAAGATTCCATAGTGCTCCTGCAGCAGTCTCATGAACATCCTGAAGGCAGAAAGAAGCCTGGGATTATGCCACAAATTCACTTGTATAGAGAAATGTGTTAAAAGGACATAGAATTGAAATTTATATAATTTAAATGTATGAGGTGAAAAAATCCTCCTCATAAAGCAGGTATGAAGGGGCACAACTCATGCATACCAAAGGGCTAGAAGTTTTAGCTATCAATCGCCTTCATAAAACAAAAGGAAGACATCACTAGAACAGCCTAGCACTGAATATAAGTTATCTTAGTTCAACATGGTGCCCGAGCTTTTTCCATAACAAATGTAGTCTCTATATGCATCCAATTAATATCTTAAAAAATGAAAAATCTTGTAAAGCATAATTTAACACCATTGTGTATTGAAGCAACCAAGAAGGAGAAATGACTCAAAGGTAAAAATATAATTAGGGGGAAAACTGCTAAGCAACTCAGATGATTGTATTGATAATAATGAATCACTCCTAGAATAAGCAAATCCACGTCACAATACAGGAACCTATTTTAGCATTATAATGAAGCTGCACATCATAGGTAAATATATTCCTAGACATTAACCAAACAAGATAATAAATTACCTCAGCTTCAGACCGCGCCAGTGCAATCAACGGTGCGACGCCTCCTTCTCGTCCAATAGCAATGCTAAGAAAACAAATTAAGATCAATGAGCATATGAATAAATAAAGAGTAAAAATTAAAATTACATCCTGAAAATAGTCTCATGTATAATTGAATTCAAACTGCATGGTCAATGAGAACAAATCCAGTTAATGAACATATTTAAGTATAAATAATGAAAAGAAATCAAATTAAAGAAAATGTCATGTTGAACTTATTTTTCTTCTACATATTTCTTTATTAAACTTACCCTCTTCAAACAAGTTCTCTATTCGATCACAGTGCGTATTGACAAACTAGGAGTCAATGGAGACATAAATCTCTTTCATTTTCAAGCATGACTTTAATTCTAGCATAAGGGGCTTCTTCCTTTTAATCTTGATAAATTGAGAGAAATAAGATAAACGTGGAGAAAGTAGGTCAGTGCATACATTTCTACCAGAGTTTCGTATGTACAAGACAAAGAATTAATGAATAATAATTACACATTCTATCCTCCTTGTCATAGTCCAGTCAACCCTAATCTTATCCAATAAATAGGATATCAATATTAATTTTCAAACTCCTCAAGCAGTCTGTATAGATCATATGCCAAACTTGTTACAAATGCACATTTGAGGACCTCTGACAGTTTTAGTATGTTTGCTAGCTGACCATTTGAATTGACAAACTTGGTAGAAAGACAGCCCAATTGAATCTTCTCTCACACAAAATGGAAATCTATTTCCATGTGCTTGATTCTCTCGTGAAATATTGGACTTGAAGAAATACGCATTGCAGCCTGATTGACACAGATCAAATTCATTCTATTAACATTCCTAAATTTCAATTCTTGAAGGAGCTACTTCAGCCATATAAGCTCACATGTTGCTGAAGCCACGGCACTATATTTTGCTTCAACACACGACCTTCCAACTAAATGTTGCTTCTTCCTCTTCCAAGAAATTAAGTTCCCACCAATTTGCATCACTATAGCCAACTATGTGAGCATTGTCCTTATCTCTATAGACAGCCAATTATTTGAGTGTTGCCCTTATCCTCATATAACAGTCCTCCAACTAGAGATCCTTTAACGTATCTAAGGGTACGAACAGCAACTTCCTAACGAGCATCACACAGAAATTCTAGGAACTGACTCACTACATTTTTTGCAAAGAAACGTCAATGGGAGTGAGAGTAAGGTAGTTGAGGTTTCCAACTAGTTTTTGGTATTCCTCCGGGTTTACAAGTGGCTCCCCTTGTCCTGGTAGAAGTTTGACATCCGAATCAACATGAGCATCAACTGGCTTGCAATCCAGCATCCTTGACTCAGTAAAAATATCTAGAGCATACTTTCTCTATGATACCTCAATACCCAAGAAGCACTTGAGTTTGCCCAAATATTCAATTATATGAAGACTTCTATAGACAAATAAGTAACTTGACCTCCTATACGTGTTTATAAGGTAAAAGTGTTCTCTGTTTTTCTTGCTCTGTACAATGAGATTATATACACATACGAAGGATATCAAGGCTGTAATGACCCAACCTGATTTCCCGGGATATACAATAAACTCTAATGAATAATGAAATTACTACATTAAAATGCTAATCCCTACAATCTCTCTTGATCCTATAATCTAGGCATATTCACACTCCCCCTCAAGTTGGGCCATAGATATCGAACATGTCCAACTTACCAATGAAGTATTCCAATTTTTCTGTGCTCAGTGCTTTTGTGAGGACATCTGCTGTTTGTTCTCTAGAAGGGACATATTTGAGCTCAACAATTCCTTCGTCAATTTTTTCTCGTATAAAGTGCTTATCAACTTCTACGTGTTTCATCAGGTCATGTTGCACTGGGTTGTGAGATATGTTTATAGCCGCCATGTTATCTGAGTGAAGTGCAATGGGCAAGTTTATAGGTACTTTCAATTCCTCCAATATCCGTTTTATCCAAATCCCCTTACAAACACCAAGTGCAATGGCTCTGAATTCAGCTTCGGCACTACTTCGAGCTACAACACTTTGTTTTTTACTTCTCCAAGTAACCAGGTTACCCCAGACAAAGGTGAAGTAGCCAGAGGTTGATTTTCTGTCCTCTTGATCACCTGCCCAATCAGCATCTGTGAATATCCCAACAAATCTTTGTTCTGACTTCTTAAATAGAAGACCACGTCCCGGAGATCCCTTTAGGTACCTGAGAATCCTGGGCACCTCATTCAAATGTTTCTGCTTTGGATTGTGAGAATATTGACTTACCATACTGACTGCGAAGGCAATGTCTGGTCTGGTATGCGATAAATAGATCAGTTTTCCTACCATGCGTTGATATCTTCTGAGATCCACTTCCTTTCCCAAATCCGTATCATCTTTCACTTTGTCAACCTTTATGGGAGTGTCACTAGGTCTACAACCCAACATGCCTATTTCCTTTAAGAGATCCATAATGTATTTCCTTTGTGAGATGTAGATTCCTC
Organism: Leucaena leucocephala; assembly: GCA_037074615.1. Taxonomy (NCBI): domain Eukaryota; kingdom Viridiplantae; phylum Streptophyta; class Magnoliopsida; order Fabales; family Fabaceae; genus Leucaena; species Leucaena leucocephala. The sequence goes on along the minus strand of CM073555.1, from coordinate 15,641,735 downwards.
TTTTTGACCTTGCGACCTCCATTCTGAGGAAGTATTTCATTTATCCTAAATCTTTGACTTTGAAGTCCATGTTTAATGCCTTCTTAACCCGTTCAATTTCTACTGAATCATCACCTGTGAGAATAATATCATCCACATATACTGCTAGTATGACTATTTTCCCTTTAAGGTGTCTGAAGAATAGAGTATGATCACTCTGCCCTTGGGTATATCCCTGTGTTCTCAAAACAAGAGTGAATCTTTCAAACCATGCACGAGGAGACTGTTTGAGTCCGTATAAGGATTTCTTGAGTCTACAGACTTGATTAACTTTGTCACTTGGAAATCCTGGAGGTAGCTTCATGTATACTTCCTTCTTCAGTTCCCCATTCAAGAAAGTATTCTTTATGTCCATCTGATGTAGCGGCCAATCTAGGTTAGCAGCTATGGATAATAAGACTCTGATAGTGTTCAGCTTTGCTATTGGTACAAACGTCTCTGTGTAGTCCATACCATATACCAGTGAGAATCCTTTTGCGACCAAACGTGCCTTATATTTGTCTAGATTCCCATCAGTAGTATATTTGGAAGTGAACACCCACTTACAGCCCACTAGTTTCTTTCCTCTCGGTAGATCAACAATCTCCCAAGTGCCATTTACTTCTAGAGCTTTCATTTCTTCCATAACGGCCTGTCTCCAATGAGGATTAGCTAGTGCTTCATGTATGTTGTTGGGTATTGCAACCTGATCCAAATGAGAGATGAAGGTATAATAGTGAGAGGCAAGAGCCTTATATGAAACAAACCTCTCAATGGGGTGTTGAGTGCATGTCCTGGATTGTTTCCGTAATGCAATGGGTAGTTCAAGGTCATCTTGTGTGGGCACATCTTTTTCTGAACCTGTTTCTGGATCAGATTCATGAGTTGCATCATTTGTCTGAGAAGCTCTACCTGTCATGTGTCGGCGTGTATAAGTCTTGCCCCACCTGTTTGTGTCTCCCCCTGAATTAACTGAGTTAGTGTTTTCTTGACTCTCAGGTGTAAGTGTTTGATCAGGTAAGATAACAATGCCAAGGTCTAAATTATTGGATAAGTTAGGTTGGTTGGGCTCAGGTTGTGACGTCGGAAATTCTTGCCAACTCTCCCCCTGAATTGAACACGGAGGATAATAAGGAATCGTTTCATGGAAGGTAGTGCCACAGGTTAGGTAAAGACGTTTGGAGATAGGGTCATAGCATTTGTACCCTTTCTGTGTCCCTGCATGGCCCAAGAAAATGCTCTGGGTGACTTTGGGTTCCAGTTTGGTAGTATGGTGAAGATGGACATACGTGGTGCACCCGAATACCCGTAGTGGAAGGGTGTTTTCTAGGTAAGGAAGATTGAAGTGGTCCTGTAAAACCTATAATGGTGTGCGGAAGGTGAGTGGTTTACTAGGCATGCGGTTGATGAGAAAGGAAGCTTGAAGGATAGCGTTGCTCCAATAAAAGGAAGGGACATTACTACTAAATATCATAGCTCTAGCGGTCTCAAGAAGGTGACGATTTTTCCTTTCGGCTATGCCATTTTGTTGGGGACTATGAGGGCAGGAGCTTTTGTGGAGGATGCCATGGTTGGTTAGAAACGTGGATCAGGTTTGATTAAAATATTCAGTCCCATTATCAGTGTGAAGGATCTAGATTTTCTCATGAAATTGAATTTGGATCATGTTATAGAACCGAATGAAGGTTTGTGGGACTTGGGTTTTATCATTTAAAAGGAAGACCCAACTAACTCGAGTATGATCATCAATGAATGTTATAAACCACTTGGAGTGAGTGCGATTTGGGACACGAGATGGACCCCACAAGTCACTGTGGATTAGAGAAAAAGATTTGGACGGATGATAGGAAGTACGAGGAAATGAAGTACGATGATGTTTAGCAAGTTCACAAGATTCACAATGAAAGTTGAAAGTCTTTTTATTATTGCAAATGGAGGGAAACATGGTAGACATGTAATGAAAATTAGGATGTCCTAATCGTTGATGCCACAAGTCTATTTCACTAATCTGAGGGAAAGACACAGCCTTACAGGATCTCAAAAGTTAAATATCACAATCATTCAGGTAGCATAGCCCCTCAAACTCCTTAGTAACGCCAATCGCCGTCCCCGTGGATAGGTCCTGAAAAATACATTGGGTAGCAGAGAAATTAGCATGAAAATGCTTATCTCGAGCCAATTGGCTGACAAATAATAAATTACATTTTAAATTGGGAACATGTAGGACATCATTCAAGGTTAATGTGTTATTGACTTTAATATTCCCAATACCAGCAACGACCGAGGTAGAAGCATCTGCTATCTTCCATGTGAGACGTGACTTTGCTGGGGCATAGGTGGCGAATAAAGAGTAATTATCAGTCATGTGATCTGATGCACCCGAATCAACAATCCATATAGGTCCAGATTTCATACCTTTAATGGTAGCTAAAGCTTTGAAAAATTTACCTCGGTTTACTACACTTGTAGTGGACTGTTTATTTTCCAAAGCAGCCAGTCTCTCTAAAATTAGACTAAGTTGGTTGGGTGCAGGAGACAGAGGCACATTGTCGTGGTTAGTGACATCAGCAGCATACCCTTTTAACTTACCCTTTTTAGGTTTCCAATCTGGTGGCTTGCCATAAATATCCCAACATGTATTTTTTGTATGACCCACCTTTTTGCAATGTTCACAAAAAGGTCGCTGATGGACTTGGGCCGTGTCAATACGTTTGTCTGGGCTTGGACTAACACTCTTTTGCAATGGATTTGTTCCCCGAGTAACTAGGGCAGATGCGTCACCTGGATTCACGAGTGAAGGCTCTAGAACTAGCATCACCTTGCGTCTGGTCTCCTCGTAGTGCAAGACGGCGAAGGCTTCTCGGACTGTCGGGAGTGGGTCGCGAGCCAGGAGCCGTCCCCTGACGTCGTCGTACGTTTGATCTAACCCTGTGAGTAGTTCAAACAAGTGTTCCTCTTCCACTTCTCATCTGTTCTCAGTCGCGTTGTCAGCACAATGCCACACCCTATCCTTTAATTGATCTAATTCCTGCCAGAGCGCTGTTTTCTCAAGCCAATATTCATTCAGTGTACTTGATCCCTGCTTTGCCTGCCAGAGCTTTGAGCGAACGTCGAAGATCACAGAGGCATTCGCTTTATTGCCGTAGGAGTCGCCGACAGCCTCCCAGATGGCCTTGGCAGAAGGGAGAAACATATAGCTCTTCTTGATGCCTGGAGCCATCGCATTGATCAGCCAAGATGACACCAGTGAGTTCTTTGACTTCCACCGTTTCTGTGATTGAGCGTCGCCGGATACAGGAGCGTCAGCGAGGAGATAGTCGAGTCTATCCCGACCATCAATGGCGAGCCTCGTGGATTGGGCCCATTCCATGTAGTTGTCGCCTGTGAGTTTTTCTGATACGAGCAGTGATGTTGATCCTTCAACATTGACGAGCTTCGAGGACCCAGTTCTAGAGACACCTTCTGGTTGCTTGTGTGACTCTTCTGATGACATTGTCGAGGATTCTTAACCTGCCTCTGATACCATACGTGTTTATAAGGTAGAAGTGTTCTATGTTTTTCTTGCTCTGTACAATGAGATTATATACACATATGAAGGATATCAAGGCTGTAATGACGCAACCTGATTTCTCGGGATATACAATAAACTCTAATGAATAATGGAATTACAACATTATAATGCTAATACCTACAATCTCTCTTGATCCTATAATCTCGGCATATTCACACCTCCCATAGAAACAGGAAATGAAGCGATCACTGATCTAAAGGCCTATTTGGACAAATAGAATAGGCAATATTGATAATGTATACAGCATCAATAGCTAATCATAACCGTCGGTTCAAAAATTTTGACATTCTCTATGTGCTTCATGTAGGGATTTCAATTTTAATATTCATGGAGGTAGAATTGTAAACATCAGGTATATGGAAGCTTAGACAAAGACTCCTAGGTCTATTATTTTTCTGCAAAAAGAAGTTAGTACAAGAAAAAAATAATGAAAATGACAAAATGAGGACGCATATTAAAAAAATGTAAGGGTAATACGATAAAATTATTTAAAACCCAAGCAATGTAACAATAGCACTTCAAAAAGAATGTAATCAGTAATAAAAGTGCAAAGCAGCTTGTGATAAGTTAAAATTATGGCACAAAGTAATTTGCAGTAGCACTTCGAAAACTCTCTCACTTACCTATTGGCTTCAGAAACTGACAATCCCCAGAGAGCACCAGCAGCTCTCTCTTGAAGTCCAGGGGAGGCGTTAGAACAAGATTGTGCAAGAGCAACCTGCATAAATCACGGCTTCAACATGTTAAAACCTTTTATGCTACAAAAAGAAATGACTGTGTCTGATTAAATTCATTTCTGATCATATAAATTATTTTCCAGATACGGCAAAACAAACAGTCATGAATTTCTAGTTGGAAAATAGTCAGAAGACTTCTTACTATAATCTACCCAATACAACAAAAGCAGGTGCTAAATTTAAAATATCTTCCAGGCCAATTACAAGAGTGTATTGTTTGCGATTTAAAACAGATTGCAACAGAAATTTGTAACCTAAACTGGATTAACTTCCTCAAAACTTCTTCAACACACACAATCAACTTGATCCAACATTCACTTCATTTATGCACATAAAATATCAAGTTATGAAGGGGATGGGCTGATCTGAAAATAATTCAGATATAAAGTATAAGGGGTTAGATTATGCAAGATCATGACTACCCTATATTACCAGTGAAACCTGCAAAATGTTTAAGGAAACTGGCTATAAATCCTAAAGCCTGAAGGAACACCATATCGTATTCACTGCTTTGCTTTCTTTCATTTCATTTCTTTCTTTCTTTCCTTCTTCTTCTTCTTCTTCTTCTAACAAGGGAAGAGAAAGGAATAAAAGAAAATCTACTTCCAATCAAACACAGGTAAATAATATGAAAAAGAACGTTAAACAAAAAAAAAAAATATTTTGGGGGGGGGGGGGTGTGGAGGGGCAGACAATGGTCAACAGTTGTCTCAATGGTTAGTACATTCCTCAAAATCAATTTTAATGGAGCATGCCAAGAGGAGGAAATATCTGTTCATTATCATGCACGTCAATCCCTATTTGGTATAATGCACTTTGGCTAAAAACGTATTCATATATTTAATATCATATAAAGAATAGTTTTACTCAACAAAACAATATTTAGTAACTTCATTTGAGGAGGTTATATACAACATTATGCAAAAGTGTTTAGGGAACAACTTCTGTAAAATACTTAAGCCACAGACGTTAATTACATTGAATAACTGGAAGCAGTGACAAATTATGCATGAATATAAACACTAGAAACATCAAATGAATAAGGCAGATAGTACCAAGGCCTGAACTCCACCAGCTGCTGCAATGGCTTCCCGATTCCTGTCATCAAATGACAAATTCCAAAGCGCACCAGCAGCTTCTTGCCTATAAAATGAGATATATGTTTATACAAGGTCAAGGCCTCAGTGGAATCCGTGTATCATTTTGGTGGGTACAATAGTAGAGACCAAAGAGAAGTGAAGGATTACAATTTGGGGAAATCACAAATAATAACTGCAAAAGGAGTAAAATTAAATTCAGACGTAGAATATCAAAAACATGGAAGGAGAAACCCTTCCAAGGAAACAAATTGGACAAATGTGCAACCAGGACTCCCTTGGTTGGGTAAAAAATCCTTCACGTTCCCCATGTCTGGCCACTTAAAAATGCCAGTTACTCTTTAATAAACATAGATTGGCTACTCTTAGATAGCAAGTCTACTTCAGATTATATCCCACATAATAGTAGATTCTATTTCAAACTCCAATAAATGCTGGCAATAAGGTCAACTATGCTACAAATGAGCAGCCTAACAATGTCAAAGAAGAAAAATAACTTTTCATTTCCCCAGTCATTAGGCTAGAACAAAATAATAACTATTCATTTCCCCAGGCACAGAAGAAAAACAATATTTAAGTGTTCGACCACATGTTAAGCTTCAAACATATAACATTACACAATGACAAAATCATCAAATTATGGAGTTGTTTGGTATACTGTTATCTTGACCCTAACATTTAGATGTCCATCAACATTAAGGATACTTATTGTTGGACACTACTCTTTAAGATGACAGGTATCATCCAAAATATCAAGGTGTAATAGAATGACTTTCTTTTGGGGGTATCTTGTAAGTCATGACAGTCATAAAAAACAAAGGACTCTCACATCACATCCTTTCGAGCTTTGCTAACTACTCTAAAATACCACTTGTATCCATTCTATGGCAATTTTGAACTGCCATACCAATAAGAAATACCTTAAATACCTTGGTGTCCTATACAACCAAACCCAAGGTACAATAGAATGTAAGAAAACAGTGTATCAAACATTTTATATATAATTGTTTTCCACATGACAAGTAATGTTAGTGTTTAGGAATTTTAGGGAGAGCCGCAAGTGAGGTGGGGATAAATTTTGATTGATCATTCTTTGTTTTCTAAGATGATATGGTGAAAGATGATTAATATCAAACATTACTGAAACATTCCAATCAACACAACAGACTGAAACGTTCCAATCAACACAACATCCTCGAGGTTTCAAATAATGATTTTTCAAAAGTAAAACTGGTAACATATTGTCAATTTATTACTTGACCCAAAAGCCTGAGTCCACTAGAAACAAATTATGATTTTCAGCACACCCTCTCTTACGAAGCCCATTGAGCTTGAAACAAGGAGATAACACAACCTAACAGCTACCTTTAAATGAAAACAAATATTGTGTTACAGTGACAAATTAATATGTGACTGCAAGTAATGAGCTTTAGACCATCATTTGGTCAAAAGACTGTTATAATACTTAATGAAGAATAGGATACGAATAATAGGTAGGTGATGCATAATGATGATATGTTCATATATCTGTAAATTATGTAGTTATAAATGGATTATCAATGGGTAATATTTAGACATATTAGGATATTTAAATGAATAAGGATCGAGTGAGTTTATCATAGTTTACATTATTAGTTATTTAATAGGATAGAACTATCTTTTTAAGCATGTGTTTGCATGAGGATTAAGTAGATTATTATATTATAGTAGAGATTTTGTAATCCTCATTTTTATATTCCTTCTTTATGGATAAAATTCTTGTGCTATCATAAAAGAAATTGAGATCAAATACCGAAATTCTGCCCTCCCTCCTTTCTCTCTCTAAACTATTTCCCTATTCTCTCTCCCCCAAATTTTCTATTGTTCATGTAGTATCATGAACACAATCATTTTATACGTGTCCAAAGAATAATGACAACTAAGAATCATAGAGAGTTTAACTTTCCTCGTGAGTTTGCTTAAACAAATTTTGAGTCTGCCTACAAGTAGAAAAGGTAGAATAAAACAGTATGGCAGGTAATCTAATACAATAAAGATAATTACAAAAAGACATCAGTGAGCTATACTAAGTACCTATAACACCCTTCAAAGCAAAGTGTAAGACAACTGGGGGAATAATGTTGGAATTTTGGACTGTATTAAAGGAAGTGTGGTAGAGGAAGAAAAGTAGTAGAGATGAAAGAATCTGTAACTACTGAAGTTAAAAAATAGGGGCTGACATGGTAGGTGAGGCCTGCATGTTCTCGAAGAACAAAAGGGTGGAAGGGGAAGAGAAGGCAAGAAATCGTTCAGATGTGGTTTACCAAGACATCTAACAGTCAAGACTTACGCTAGAGCCCATTTTGTTATTTTTCTCTGTTCAGCTGTGATTACTATACTGGTTAGAGTCACAAAGAGGTGCCTTTGACTCCTATTTTCTCCTCTTTCAGCTTAGCAGTACTGTTCTTACTATTTACTAGACTTTGGTGCCAACTATAGATTAATAGATGTGGAGATTTGAAGGATTGAAAGTAGAGGGGAAAAGCCTCAAAATATTATTAATCCCTTGAATGAATGAGAATACAAATTGGCCTTTATATAGACAAAAATATAAGCTAATAGGCTAAACTTAGAATATATCATAATCCTAATATCTTAGGTTTATTCTTCTAAGATATGATAATTTAATATTCAAATATGATCTTAAATAATATCCAAAACTTAATTTTTAGATAATTAATTAAATAACTAACAAAATATAATATTAATTAATTAATAATTAATTCTAAATTAGAGCATCTCAACACTCCCCCTCAAGCTGGATCTACAGCTTAAATACTTATGCTTCTCAACAATAGACATGTATTGAGAATGAGTAGAATGACTAGAGCTTACCTGACACCCTCGTGAGGAGAGCGTGTAAGTTGAACAAGTGCCTCCAGAGCCCCTGCTTCTTGTCCAACAGCAGCATTGTTACTGTTGCTATCTCCATGAGCAGCCAAATTAGCCAATGCACGAGCAGCCTAATGTTTAAGAGAAGGACACTAACTATTCAATGCCATTTTATTTACATTTTACTCAATAGAATGGAAAAGAGCTTAAGAAGCATTTGATTAGAGAATCAGAGCTTGGAACTTTAGCAAAAAGAATATACACAAGACACATGACACATCTTCATCAGTTAAAATGAACATGAACACATGACACATAGAAAAGAAAAGCAATTCTAAGCTAGAACAGATCATTATAGGCTATGACACGACCTCAATGATAGAAAGTATTACTGTACCACCTGCTCTTGCACTCCCTCAAATTTGCAGCTACGCGCAAGCATCACTAAAGCATGTACACCACCAGCCAGTGCAACTTCTGTACTACACTTGTCATCAGCTGCCAAATTAGCTAATGCACCAGCTGCACGTTCCTGGAGCACAAATAATAAGTTAGCCTACTGCCGCATTAGTTTTAAGAAAGAAACTCCAATTATAGAAAGATCAGGCCACATTCAATGCCCATATATACATAAAATAGAGGAAACTCACCAAAACTCCATCCCCACTGGAGGACCACTTGAATATAAGATCCACTAAAGCTTGTATTCCACCAGCCGCAGCAATTGCACCCTAAAACAGAATAATCCTTCATTCATAACTAAGACTTCAAATATGAAATGCAAAAAAACTTAAATTCAAATTAGCTAGGAAACCAAACCTTGTGCTCTTCTCCAACAGAGAGATTCCACAATCCTCCAGCGGCCTCTTCGGCCACCAGCTTGTTCATGGATCTCGCCAAACCAGCAAGAATATCAATTCCCCCTTCTTCTGCAACAGCTTTTGCTACATTGGCATTGACAGACAAATTTGCAATGGCCTACATATTTAAGAAGTTTGATACCAAATAATGTGTAGGTCAGTTTTTGCTCTTCTATCAGCATTATAAGTAAACATTTAGAGGTAGCAGAAAGGACAAATATAGGATATAATTATGCATAAAAAATGTGATACCTAGAGTACCTGGCCAAAAGTTACACATCAATCAATCTTAGAAGAAGTGTATATTAGAATGACTACAAAAAAAAAAAAAAAATCAGATAGACCATTTATGCACAGGAAGAAAAAGTAGCTTCACCTTAGCTGCCTCAGACTGAAGCCCTTCCCTCCATGATTTTGCCAAGGCAAGAAGTAGCCGTATGCCACCATCGCGCATAACTGCTTCAGCCCTTCCACAGTCAATGCTAGCATTTTCATCATCAATTACAACAAACGTTGCAAGACCTGTGGCTGCCCTTTCCTGAACATCCTCTTGTGGACTCTGCATTAGACTAAGCAAGAGTGCTCCACCTTGTTCAACCCAGAAATTGTCCAGGCCCTGTTGAGGAGAGCTCTCAGCAGATCGCAGAAGTGTATGGGATAGGATCCACTCAAGCCAGATCATAAGTTCATTTAAGTCCTTATTATGGTTCTTAACGCTCCTCCAGTCCAAAAACACATTCTTGCCATTCTTTGTATCATCAAAAAATAAAGAAGCCAGTCCTTTAAAAATATCATTAAAAAGGGCAATTAATAGCTTATTTTTGTATTTACTTGTGGAGAAGCTGGTATCTTCTTCAAGTATAGGACAATTCAGAGCACACAAAACTTTCAATCTTTGTGCTGACAACAATCTCGAAACAGTAGATGGACCAATATCAGTTCTTGAAACATCTATTCCAGTAAGGTTAGGCAGCTTATGCCAAAGATGAGAAACTACACCCCAATTCATACTTGATGTCCCCGCAACAGAAAGAAAACGAACTGATAACACATTTCCCAATGCTAGCTCATCAACATTCAAACAGTCAATGAATCCAATATCAGTCAAATTTGGGCAATGCTTACCCATTGCATTAATGGCATCAGCACTTACATCCCTAATGCCTGAGAGCCTAAGTTTCCTTAACCTAGGACAGCAATGAGCAATTGCTTTTATAGCATCACTGCTGATTCTTTCACAGAAATCTGGACCAAGCTGAAGGCTCTCAAGTAACTCATGCCGGGCCACGATTACTGCAAGGGTCGCATCAGTAATCTTCCTGCAGTAGTCACCACTTATTTCACGCAAATTCCTAGCTTGAAGATGAATTATCGCATCAGCAGATTCAGCCCCACGAAATCTAAGCTTCTGAAGATGCACACACCTTGGAGCAAGTGAAGATGCCATGGTGGCATCAAACCTGTGAGAGCGAAGATCATGAGAAGTCCATAAACATGGAGAGCTACCAAGAAGCCTCCATGTCCTACAAGTTGATGATAAGCTTGCTCGGTCACGATAACTAAGACATGAAAACAGTTGAATTACTGTGTCATCAGGCAAGCCCCTCCAATCAACAACCCGTTCAGGGTCTGAATTTGAAACCTCATCTTGAATTTCAGGGTAACTTGGCAAGACCACCTTCTCTTTTCCTTTCCTTGCAACCTTCCTCCTCACCCTGCGACTCATGTCCAAACGATATTCACACTATAGCCGACACCAATACCCTTTAAACTCCAATACCCCAAATCTCAACCACTGAAGCAATTCACCAAGACAACAACCTCAAATACCGAAATACAGAATCCCTTGAGAAGATGACCAAGAAAACAATAAACTTTCCCCTAAAAAACCCTAGTCCTCAAGCAAAGCCGAGAAATTGCACCACAAAAAACAACCGAAAACTCTAAGCATTCAATGACCCAAAAACGCCAATACATAAACGCAAAGAAAATCTGGATTCATAAATGCACTGAAGGAAAGAACATTAATGGTGACAAAGTCATGAGCTCGGGCTCTCTAGTTTAGTTTGAGCACGCAATCATGAATCAAGACGAATTTTTCAGAATTGTATTGAAGCAAATTCAAATGGAGCAGCTGCAATGGAAGCGAGAGTAGAGAACACAGAAGAGAAGGGTCTGAACGAAATTGAGATGGACGTACGGGGGAAGACCAAACCCTCAAATATTGCGTCTATCTCTCACCAATCTTCCTGTTCGCTACAAAGAACCAGGGGAAGAGAAAGATAACTATTATCCTGGTGTGGTTGGCATAAGAGGGAACGTTGAAAGAAAATTACAGCATTTAAAGCACGCAGGAAGGGGAAGAATGGTGTGAAACTCCAGCTCATAAAAGGATCATCAAGCCATTGTTTTTATATATATACAAACACATAATTCACACACATATATACATATATATACACACACATGCGCTTACGGGGGTTGAATAAAACATGATTTATATGGAACCATGATTATTGTGGGATTTTTCTCCTCTATTATTCTCTGTGATGCAAATTCCGTCTTCGTATGGGACTAAATAGATATTTAAAGAATTAACAAAAGTCGCCCATAAGTAATTAGATTTATGCGTGACCAATATAGGTTAAGATCATCAATCCAAACGTAGTTCAAGGACTTAATCATACAAATATATTCAATGCACTTCACCTTCATCTTTTCTTTTGTGGTTCAGTCTTCATAGAAAAACATGTTTTTCAAAAATATCCTTTTTAATGAATTACTATCTTTGGTTGGAAAGTATAAAATGAAAATAGGCGAAAGTATTTATTAAACTATAACGACTATGCTATAGAAGATAGATATAAATCAATGTTTTACATTCTAGCTAAGAGTTGTAGAAGGTACGCGGTTAAGTGCGCAATCTCTAAATTGTAGTCTCAAGTTATGGAAAGGAACTGTTGAGATAGGGTTATTCAATATTGATTTGTTATTAAACTGTGTCTTATATTAATATTAATAGTCCGAAGAATATTATATTATGGGCTCTTTGTTTGATATTAGGCATTCATCGGAAGGGAAGCCCCTCCTCAATGATCAATTATTTTATAATGTAATGTTGTGTAATGAAGACCTTGAGTAGGATCCTGATTTTGGGCCTCAATTGTTCTTATTTGAGATTTATTTCGATAGTTGTTTTAATAGGTCATATGTGACCAATATGTGTTAATCCTAGTGGAAGGGTTTTGATCACTATGAGGTGTCGAATTCAAGTTCATGTGAATACATAAAATATCTTTAGGAAAATTATCTCTATTTGTTTCCAATAATACTTGAATCTGAGGTCTCAAGTTCGACCAGTGTGAATAAGGAAAAGCATTTTGGCTAATAAAGGTTAGTCTAACTGGTAAGAAGTTGGCTCATAACCTACAAGGTTGGTCCAATGTGAGGATCTTGTTGGTGAGCGATCTGTAAGTACTTTTGTGAGTGCTCTTTAAGTTTGGAGGTATGTTTTGGTCCTGATGAGCCCCAGAGCCTAACTCATCTAAATTTTTTATCTACAAAAAAAAAGTCCCTTTGGAAAAACTATACCCATTTAAGTATGACAATACTCAAATCTGATTTAATCAGATGTTCATAAAAAAATAGCCATATATGATTTATACACACAAAATTCATATATATATGTGTGTGTGTGCTTTCGCGCACGCTTACGGGGGTTGAAGGTGAGACCAACAAGGGTTGGTTCTAATGAAGGGATTTTAACTACTTAAACATGAGGTCACGAGTTTGACCAATATGAATATAGAAATTTTTTTGGAAGCCCAACAATATTTGAAGCTAACTCAATCTGATAAAAATGATGGAATGGTAGTTGTAAACTATGCATTAAGCTACTACATCAGACCCTACTGTATCCATCCAACGTCCATCTCGCTAACAAAAATAGAAGGTGGCGAGCGTTAAGAAGGAACAATACATCACTCCATAGGTTGCTACTTTTATTGATAGGATTGTAATTAATTAATTTAAATAGTAAGAATTTATACATTATTATGTACTATTAAGTTATTTTAACTTAGTTACTTGTATGTTAGAGGATGCACTGAAGGAACAAGCAACCCAAGGGTCTTTTGTTCCCGAAAAAGGAATGGATATCTTGGAGATATCTATTGGGAGGCCTAGTCATCCAAGTTGAGTAAGAGGGACCCCTAAAGGAGTTATCCGAAAAGAGTTTTTTGGCTCTGTATCACAAAGAAGAAGTGTAGCATCTGCAGACATGGTGTCTAGAGATTAGCTCTAAAAGGTTCAAGATGATCTTACTACTCAACTCACTACACATCATCAAGCAGGGTTGCAAAGGATACATGAGGAGATGGATGTCAGACTCTAGCAAGCTGTCGATACCAGACTCAACGAAGCCATGATGATGATGGGCTTTCCCACTGCCGGCCAATATTTAGAGGTAAAAAATATTCACTTCTTTTTAAGGGACATTTAATAAGTATTTTGTCTTAAGTAATTTCTTTCATATTTTTAGGGTTCTCCTATGGTGACAAGTGGTAAGGGCAGCAACAATAAGAAGAAGAAGTTTATCTCCCAACCATCTGATCCTGACCCTAACCCTATCCAGGTCAAAGATAATAGGCAAGATGGTGGTCTCTTCATTATGACAGACAAAGGGACTACAACCCTTGTCGCTTATGCTATCATCTTCTTGGCCGCCACAACAATTCACCACGGTACATGCTATTAGAAAAGGTTTTGGCACTACACCTGTTCCCTGTCCCACTGGCGAGGTCTACATATTGGATGATGCTCCAGGGCAGTTTCTTTTGTGGCCAACAAATTTGATCAAATTGTGGAATGGGTCACATTGAAGCTGAAACTAGAGAAGGTTACAGAGAAGCAAACAGTGAAGGAGTCGAAACTAAAGAAGGTGCCGGAGAAGGTGCCACAGAAGCCAAGGCTAAAGAGAACAAAAATAGACAAGCTCCAACCTCTTCATCGGAACATATCCTCAAGATATGACAATATGGAAACTCTTTATACACTGACAGATGATATGGGGGAAACACTTAGTTTCACAATTCCGTAAGGGATTTTGAATACAGAGGAGCCTTATAAATTCACTTTGGGCAAGAATGACATAGTGCAATTCCTAAATTTTCGTATGCTGGATTTAGCTATCATCCAGTTATCCATATTGTAAGTAGCAAATTTATTTTAATATTTTATGTTTTATCATTCGCACACTGACTCCTTTCTCTTTTGAACAACAGCCACTTCTATCGCAAATGCCTTGTAAAAGGAAAAGGAGACATATATGACTTTATGTGTCAGCAAAAGGTCCAAGAGACAAGTACCGACAGGAGCTCGAGGATGATGTACATGGTCGATATCCATTACCTGAATCAATAGAACGATATATTTTGCACCTTACATTAGAGGGTAATTATACTCTTATACTTGGCACATACATGTACATATTATAATAAAATCATATATAATGTTGTTGATATTTTGTAGTATGCATTGTACTCTGCTTGTCATTGCCTCTCAAAGTAATGTGGCGTACTAATTTGATTCAATGTTTTGACAACCAGTTCCTAACATTGTATCTGTAATGACCCTCGAAATACATGAATAAATAATACCATTTTAATAAGTATATATTATATCTTGCAGTGATATCATAAAGGGAAATTGATGGTTGAGTGGTTAGTTACAGCTAGAGGTGGTAATTTGGGTTGGGATCGCTGGCCCAACTAGCCAACCCGCCAAAAAATGGCTGGTTGGGTTGCAATTTTTGCAACCCATTTGGATGCGGGTCTTTTTGACCCGCACCCTGTAAGGAATTGGAAGACACGCAGCGGAAATAAACTTTAAAATTTTTCCATTCCTTGCCAGGATCTACCGTATGTGTTTAAGTCAAGTGGAAAGAATCATTACCCTTAGTGTTGCTCAGCGAATTTCACAGCTTCTCTACGTGGGTGGTGATCTCTTTCTGATCGCAAGAAATCGATGGAGTGTTCCTCAGCGACCTTCACAGATTCTCTCCGCGGACGGTGGTCTCTTTCCGATCACAAGAAGTCGACGCCTCAGGTCGGCTTCCTCTACTGGTATCCACACGAACAGCGTTCCAACCACGAACGACGTGCTAGCGTCTCCTGTCCCTCCAAGGCTTTCACAAGTCTCCGTCTCTATTTCGGCAGTTTCTTGTCTGCAAACCTTTTGCAGATTCCGTTCGGCCTTTTGTGTTCTGTGTTATTTTCAAACGTAGCTCCTCCAATCAGATATAGAGGATGCTATGCGTTTTTCCACTTGACCTAATTGGATTTTGGAGTTAATCTTATATTAATTCCGAATTGATACAATATCATATATTGTATAATTTTATAAGAAACTAATTAAATAAAATAATATTAAATCCGTCCCACAGATTTAATTACTTATTTATTTAACTTTAAATAAAGATGAGACTGAGTTATATTTGATTTATTCCCATAAATCAAATTTGAGATATCCTATCAATTTAAATTTCGAATTTCAAACGTGATAGAGATTTAATTTATCCTTATAAATTAAATCTTATAAATATCTCTTATATGAGATATCCTATCAATTTGAATTTCGAATTTCAAACGTGATAGAGATTTAATTTATCCTTATAAATTAAATCTTATAAATATCTCTTATATGAGATATCCTATCAATTTGAATTTCGAATTTCAAACATGATAGGGATTTAATTTATCCTTATAAATTAAATCTCATATATCTCATATATATAATATATATATATATACGAATTTATATATATACGAATATAAATATAAATAAATATATATATACATTCACCTGGATCTTTCATTGAATCTGGACATGTCTTAGATTCAATGAATCTGGACATCATAGCTCGTGTTGGGCTATTTTGTGTGCGACCCTGTAGGCCCATATGAAGTTGGCAGTGGGCCATTTGCTATACTAGCCCACAAGTCGCAAGCGGTCTCTAGCAAGACATAACAACTACCCAAATCATATGAGGATCGATAAACGATGTAACCTTTTATACAACCATATCATGTCCCTTCTGTCACGCGATATTTTGGTCATGGATGAGGCATGGATAATGTCATCCTCCTATTCCCGACCGTTACTTTCTCGATCCCTGAGTAGTCTGACTATAGAAATGGAACTACCTTTCCATTACAGTATGGCCATACATTTCTCAGACTCACTCATCGAGGGGCCCAGTAATATCTCTCCACGAATGTGAGGGACAAATTCCATCTTGACCATTCACATTCCTCCGCATGAAAAACCACTAAGCCCAAACATAGTCTTTATGATCACTCGGTCAAAAGTGACTTTTGACTAGGTCAAAGCTGAGCGTTTTGTCATGTAGGAATCCATGATGATCTCAGGTCAAAGGGCATATTGACATGGTTTGTATATGAGAGAAGCTTATGACGTTACCCATGCAGTTCTCTCATAGCGGGTCGGTCCAACACCCTGTACTCTTACATGTGCTTATGACTTTGATTTATATCTCTATACATCTTCAAAGTCATACTGGTCTTATTTCATCTGTGCTCCCACATAGATGATCGACCAGGGACATTTAGGATAATATCATGAATTATCCAAGGATGGTCATCATAGTAAACATGCAAATAATATGATAACTCAATTAATAAATTCATAAATCAATAATGTTCATAAGACAATGATTGGCCCCTAGGGCACGATTTCCAACAACCTCCCACTTGCACTAGGTACAATCATTAATTTGACTAATTCCCATTGACCTAACATGACGCTCATGCTTTGCCTGCACAAGCGGCTTTGTTAGAGGATCAGCAACATTATCTTCTCCTGCTACTTTGCATATTTTTATATCACCTCTATCGTTGATTTCTCTGATGAGATGAAATCGCCTGAGTATATGCTTGGTCCTTTGATGTGACCTAGGCTCTTTGGCCTGTGCAATAGCACCGCTATTGTCACAGAGCAAAGTTATTGGATCTGAGATGGTAGGTATCACCCCTAGTTCTGTGATGAACTTCCTGATCCAAACGGCTTCCTTAGCTGCATCAGATGCTGCTATATACTCAGCTTCCGTTGCAGAATCTGCTACAGTGCCCTGCTTAGAGCTCTTCCAGCTTACTGCTCCATTATTGAGGAGGAATATGTATCCAGACTGCGATTTTTGGTCGTCCTGGTCAGTTTGGAAACTCGCATCTGTGTAACCAGTTACACAGAGCTCATCATCCAATCCACCATAGACCAAGAATAAGTCCTTAGTCCTTCTTAAGTACTTAAGGATATTCTTGACAGCAGTCCAATGGCCCTCACCAGGGTCCTGTTGGTATCTGCTAGTCATACTTAAGGCAAACGAGACATCCGGTCGAGTACATAACATGGCGTACATGATAGATCCTATGGCCGAGGCATATGGAACCTTACTCATGCGACCTCGCTGATCAGATGTACTAGGACACAGATCTTTGCTGAGGTGAGTACCATGAGACATGGGTATGAAACCCCTCTTTGATTCGTGCATACTAAACCTATGCAGTATTTTGTCTATGTATGTACTCTGACTGAGTCCTAGAAGTCTTTTAGATCTATCTCTATAGATCCTGATTCCTAGGATGTAGGTGGCTTCACCCAAGTCTTTCATCGAGAAAGACTTTCCTAACCAAGACTTGACAATCTGCAAGGTAGGAATGTCATTCCCAATAAGTAGGATGTCATCGACATAGAGTACCAAAAACACAACTGTGCTCCCACTAACCTTCTTGTACACACAAGGTTCATCAATGTTTTGAAGAAATCCAAACTCTTTGATTACTTCATCAAAACGATGATTCCAACTCCGAGAGGCTTGCTTTAGCCCATAAATGGACTTTTGAAGCTTGCACACTTTACCAGAGTCCTCGGAACGCACAAACCCTTCAGGTTGTGTCATGTACACATCCTCAAGGAGCTTTCCATTAAGGAAGGCTGTCTTGACGTCCATCTGCCATATTTCATAGTCATAATATGCTGCAATAGCAAAGAGGATTCTGATTGATTTGGCCATTGCTACTGGGGAAAAGGTCTCATCATAGTCCACACCATGAGTTTGAGTAAAACCTTTTGCAACCAGTCATGCCTTGAAGACATTTACATTGCCATCCATGTCAGTTTTCTCTTTGAAAACCCACTTGCACCCGACGGTTTTTACACCTTCAGGCGGGTCGACTAAGGTCCAAACCTGATTGTCGTACATGGATTGCATCTCAGACTTCATGGCACTAAGCCATTTTTCGGAGTTTGGTCCCACTATAGCTTCTCGATAGGTAGTCGGCTCATTATGCTCAATGAGCAACACATCACGACTATCAGAAATCAGAAATCCATATCTCTGAGGCTGAAGTCGTGTCCTATTAGACTTTCGTGGACCTTGCGTGACTTGAGGAGTCTCAACAACTTGTTGTGAGTCTTCTCTATTTTCCATCTGCAGTTCTGTGGTGTCTTGTAGCTCTCGAACTTCTTCGAGTTGTACCTTACTCCCACTGGTTCTTTTAGAGATAAATTCTCGTTCAAGAAAGGTACCATTTCTGACAACAAACACTTTGTTATCAGCAGGGTTGTAGACGTAATATCCCTTGGTTTCCTTAGGATATCCCACAAAAAGGCATTTTGAGGATTTGGGCGCTAATTTGTCTGAGGCTTGTTGCTTAACATAGACCTCGCATCCCCAAATCTTGAGGAAAGACAAACTAGGCGTCCTCCCAGTCCATATCTCATACGGAGTCTTTTCGATTGCCTTAGATGGAACACGATTGAGTGTGAACGCAGCTGTCTCTAGGGCATAGCCCCAAAAGGAGGGCGGAAGATCTGTTCGACTCATCATGGATCGAACCATATCTAATAGTGTTCGATTTCTCCGTTCAGAAACGCCATTCCATTGTGGTGTCCCTGGAGGAGTCAATTGTGAGAGTGTCCCACAATTCCTAAGATGATCTATGAACTCTTGGCTCAAATATTCACCACCCCGATCAGATCGAAGGGCTTTAATTGTTTTGCCAAGCTGGTTTTGTACTTCATTTTGAAATATCTTGAACTTTTCAAAAGATTCAGATTTATGTTTCATTAGATAGATGTACCCATATCTGCTAAAATCATCTATGAATGTTATGAAGTACGAATAACCTCCTCTGGCATTTGTGTTCATCGGTCCACACACATCTGTATGTATGAGGCCCAATAAATCAGTGGCCCTCTCACTGTGCCCAGTGAAAGGTGACTTTGTCATCTTTCCTAACAAGCAAGACTCGCAAGTGTCATATGATTCAAAATCAAATGAGTTTAGAAATCCATCTTGATGGAGTTTGGAAATGCGTTTCTCATTTATGTGGCCCAGACGACAGTGCCAGAGGTATGTGGGATTCAAATCGTTTGGTTTGACCCTTTTGGCGGTTATGTTATAGATATTTCCATGATTGGGTTGTTCCAAATTTAATATGTAATGATCAACATGCAAATCACCATGAGCATAGAAAACATCATTACGATAAATAGAACATCTACTATTCCCAGCAATGGAAGTGAAACCTTCCTTATCCAAATAAGAAAGTGAAACAATGTTACTACTTAAAGCAGGAACATAATAGCAATTGTTCAAAACTAACAAAAGCCCAGTGGGCAGAACTAATTCATAAGTGCCTACAGCTAACGCAGCAACCCTTGCTCTGTTTCCAACTCGTAGGTCAACTTCACCCCTTTTCAGCTTCCTACTGTCCTTTAGTCCCTGCACATTCGTACAAATGTGAGAACCACATGCAGTATCTAATACCCATGAGGTGGAAGTAGAAAGATGAATGTCTATAACATAAATACCTGAAGCGATAGCCCCGCTATCCTTCTTGTTCTTTTTCAGATCTTCGAGGTAGAGTTTGCAATTCCTCTTCCAATGACCCGGTTCATTGCAGAAGAAGCAGACTCCTTCCTTCGGAGGCTTTGCCTTCTTTGGTGCAGGCTTGGTTTCGGGCTTGCCTGACTCTTTGGTCTTACCTGATGAGCCATGACCCTTCCCCTTGCCTTTGCCTTTCTTTTTCGTACCCTTTCCTTTCTGAACCATCAAAACACTACTGGGTTTCTTCTTAAGACTCGGCTCAGCAGTTTTAAGCATCCCATGCAGTTCAGAAATAGATTTCTCCATGTTGTTCATGTTGTAGTTCATAACAAACTGGTCATAACTTTCCGGGAGTGAGTTTAAGATCAAATCTGTAGCTAACTCCTGGCTCATGGGAAATCCAAGCCGTTCAAGGTGATCAATGTACCCTTTCATCTTTAAGACATGAGCACTGACTGATGCACCTTCAGCCATCTTGCAGGAATGTAAGGCCTTAGTGGTCTCATACCTCTCTTGCCTTGCCTGTTGCTGGAACATTTCCTTGAGATGCACAATCATCTCATAAGCCTCCATGTGTTCCAGATCTCTTTGGAGCTCCGGAACCATGGTGGCTAGCATCAAGCATCCCACATCGACAGAGTCTTCCTTATGCTTCATATAAGCATCTCTCTGAGCTCTGGGAGCATTGGCGGCTGGCTCCTCAGGAATGGGTTGATCTAGGACATGCGCCTTTCTTTCCTGCTTGAGAACAATTCTCAAGTTCCTAAACCAGTCAAGAAAGTTTGTCCCATTGAGTTTGTCCTTCTCAAGGACAGATCGCAGCGATAATGTAGCAGTATTACTAGTCGTCATGATTCTACAATTAAAATATGCAATGTAATTAGTAATCTCCCACTAAATAAACAACCCTCAATGCAATAGTTAGTGGGCTAAGATCCATATTTGGCTCAAACTTAAGTCCGCTTTGGCAGGACGCTTAGATTAAGTTATTTAGGTAGGTAACACCTTTACCAATTACATCAAATGTAACTCTTAGATATTCATGGGATCCTATCATCATATGATCTGGCATGTTCTAATCCCATCTAATGCCTTGAGATCCAAAACCGTTTTGTTAATCTCAATTAAGTCAAACAATAATGAACCTATGAGAGTAGCACCATTACTCTTTGCTTATCTCCCCAAGATAACTCAAAAGCACCCACTTTGGTGGAGTCCACAATTGAGCGATCAAGGTTTTGACAAGTGTTCATAAATTGACAGCATTATGACTTAAGATTTCTTTTAGAGGGCCTAATTTAACTATCTGGTTTATAAAACGCATGTTTCTCAGTTCGTATCTCATACAAGTAATATGCATGTGCTGATCTAATCATAAGATGCATAATTCAAACGTGATACAATATGGCTCACCTATCCTAAGTCCCCTCAAGCCAATGAGAGGAGCTCTCTAGTAAGAAAAGAGAAATTACATATAGAAACCTCTTTTAACATTCGAGGGGAGTGAGATGAGAGGAGAAGGTACATTGAGAGTATATAGAGGAAGGCACGACACGCAGGCCGTATTTTTAAAAATTACAACACTTGCAATCTAGAGCCATATTGTTCACCATACCCAAACATTCAAGAATCAATATTCAGATCTAATCGAAGGGCAAAAAACATTTACAAAGTAACATTTGTTACGGTTATGTTGCGCTACGAACAGGTAGCTACGGCGGTCCCGCTAGCCGGTTAGCGGGCGGCTGTCCCGCTAGCCGGTTAGCGGGCGGGGTCTCTGGGGCAGCGCCCCGGAAGAAATTTTTTTTTTTGTTTTTTGTTTCATAAATAATCACGAATCTGAATTCGGTTTTCACAAATAATCACAAATTCGAATTCGGTTTTCTTAGACCCCATCTATGCGGATTGATCAAATCAAAAGGCATCACCACCGATTTCAATTTCCTTTTAGATTCCTTTTATGTCATACACAACAAGGATTCCATATATGTCACACATACAACGCTTATTATATGATCGGCTACTACTAACATATATCATATAAATCACAAATCAAGCCTAACTTAAACACAAAACGGCATGGCTCTGATACCACTGTAAGGAATTGGAAGACACGCAGCGGAAATAAACTTTAAAATTTTTCCATTCCTTGCCAGGATCTACCGTATGTGTTTAAGTCAAGTGGAAAGAATCATTACCCTTAGTGTTGCTCAGCGAATTTCACAGCTTCTCTACGTGGGTGGTGATCTCTTTCTGATCGCAAGAAATCGATGGAGTGTTCCTCAGCGACCTTCACAGATTCTCTCCGCGGACGGTGGTCTCTTTCCGATCACAAGAAGTCGACGCCTCAGGTCGGCTTCCTCTACTGGTATCCACACGAACAGCGTTCCAACCACGAACGACGTGCTAGCGTCTCCTGTCCCTCCAAGGCTTTCACAAGTCTCCGTCTCTATTTCGGCAGTTTCTTGTCTGCAAACCTTTTGCAGATTCCGTTCGGCCTTTTGTGTTCTGTGTTATTTTCAAACGTAGCTCCTCCAATCAGATATAGAGGATGCTATGCGTTTTTCCACTTGACCTAATTGGATTTTGGAGTTAATCTTATATTAATTCCGAATTGATACAATATCATATATTGTATAATTTTATAAGAAACTAATTAAATAAAATAATATTAAATCCGTCCCACAGATTTAATTACTTATTTATTTAACTTTAAATAAAGATGAGACTGAGTTATATTTGATTTATTCCCATAAATCAAATTTGAGATATCCTATCAATTTAAATTTCGAATTTCAAACGTGATAGAGATTTAATTTATCCTTATAAATTAAATCTTATAAATATCTCTTATATGAGATATCCTATCAATTTGAATTTCGAATTTCAAACGTGATAGAGATTTAATTTATCCTTATAAATTAAATCTTATAAATATCTCTTATATGAGATATCCTATCAATTTGAATTTCGAATTTCAAACATGATAGGGATTTAATTTATCCTTATAAATTAAATCTCATATATCTCATATATATAATATATATATATATATACGAATTTATATATATACGAATATAAATATAAATAAATATATATATACATTCACCTGGATCTTTCATTGAATCTGGACATGTCTTAGATTCAATGAATCTGGACATCATAGCTCGTGTTGGGCTATTTTGTGTGCGACCCTGTAGGCCCATATGAAGTTGGCAGTGGGCCATTTGCTATACTAGCCCACAAGTCGCAAGCGGTCTCTAGCAAGACATAACAACTACCCAAATCATATGAGGATCGATAAACGATGTAACCTTTTATACAACCATATCATGTCCCTTCTGTCACGCGATATTTTGGTCATGGATGAGGCATGGATAATGTCATCCTCCTATTCCCGACCGTTACTTTCTCGATCCCTGAGTAGTCTGACTATAGAAATGGAACTACCTTTCCATTACAGTATGGCCATACATTTCTCAGACTCACTCATCGAGGGGCCCAGTAATATCTCTCCACGAATGTGAGGGACAAATTCCATCTTGACCATTCACATTCCTCCGCATGAAAAACCACTAAGCCCAAACATAGTCTTTATGATCACTCGGTCAAAAGTGACTTTTGACTAGGTCAAAGCTGAGCGTTTTGTCATGTAGGAATCCATGATGATCTCAGGTCAAAGGGCATATTGACATGGTTTGTATATGAGAGAAGCTTATGACGTTACCCATGCAGTTCTCTCATAGCGGGTCGGTCCAACACCCTGTACTCTTACATGTGCTTATGACTTTGATTTATATCTCTATACATCTTCAAAGTCATACTGGTCTTATTTCATCTGTGCTCCCACATAGATGATCGACCAGGGACATTTAGGATAATATCATGAATTATCCAAGGATGGTCATCATAGTAAACATGCAAATAATATGATAACTCAATTAATAAATTCATAAATCAATAATGTTCATAAGACAATGATTGGCCCCTAGGGCACGATTTCCAACACACCCGCTAAGCCCACACAGCCCGCCGGGTTGG
Organism: Leucaena leucocephala; assembly: GCA_037074615.1. Classification (NCBI taxonomy): domain Eukaryota; kingdom Viridiplantae; phylum Streptophyta; class Magnoliopsida; order Fabales; family Fabaceae; genus Leucaena; species Leucaena leucocephala. The sequence goes on along the minus strand of CM073555.1, from coordinate 15,617,634 downwards.
CGGGTTGGCCCTTTTTTTTACTTTATTTTTTTATTATTTATATTGCACATTTGTACTTTACTAATTTGAGAATCTTAACCAAACAAGGGATATTACACTTAATTTATATTAACTTTATCTCATTGAGTCATTTCTTTATATATATTCATTTTATTTTATTATTATTTTCTTTGTGATAGATTTATCTATGGATAGTGACAAAGTTGACTAAATAAATATTTTGAGAACTTCAATCATGATTCGAATCCAATTAATATTGACATATGTGATTTTTTTTTTTAAAAATTAGTATATAGCCATATACATATAAAAAAATAAAATAAAAAAAAAATTGGCGGGCTCGGGTTGGTGTTTCACAAACCCGCCTCCATCCTAACTCGCGGCGGGTCAACGTTAGCCCGCATTACCACCCCTAGTTACAGCTGAGTTCAAGCCAAAGTGAAATTTTATTTTTGTTCAGCCATCACGCCAAATGACCATAATACCCCTCTGTTTATTTAAGCTTAGAACACTCCTCCTTTCCCTATTTTTCTGTCGACGCCGTGAGTGAGAGAGCAGAGAATGAAGCTTCGCGAACCTAACTAAAATCTCGTCACCTTACTTCTGTCAGCTCCCATCGTCCATGCTGCTGCTCACCGATGCCGTCGTCTCTTCTGCGGTCGCTGTCTTCATCTGTGAATCAGAGTGTGAGAGAGAGAGCAAGACGAGAAACCAGAAGCAAGGTAGCAGCGAAGGAGAGAGTGAGAAGGTGAGAGAGCAAGACAAGAGACGAGAGAGCGAGGCAGCAACGGCGAGAGAGTGGGAGATACAGAGGCGAAGAGTGACTGTGAGCTAGAGAAAGAGGCGCGCAGAGTGCAATGACGGAGGTTGTTGTCGGCGTCGGCATCGGAGTAGATCTCAACCAAGGTAAGCCTCCTTAACGTCTTTCCACCATTTTTTTGGCGATCTATAAGCTTTTGAGTCATGAGTTACTGTAGCTGCCTAAAAAATAAAGAAAAGAGAGAGAAATAGAAGCTCGTCATCAGGTTTTAGGCTCTGGTCTGAGTAGGAAATGATATATATATGTATAAGCTTGTTGTATAGTTGCTGTTTGGTGTGAGGAATAAGAGAGATTAAAAGATGATGGCGAAAAAGATAGTTTCAGTTTCAATAAGGAAGGTATGGACGTGTATATATATATAGCCATTGATTTGATAAGCTTATGAAATAAGAAAGTGTTGCTGATATGAGATGCTGGTGTACGGTGATATATTTTTTTTTAAACAAAAATAGCCAAGGTTTTGGATGATCAGTGTATATATATATGTATATATGCTTGCTGTGTAGATGCTTGCTGCTGTTGTCGTAACTGGATAATGTATATATATTATATAAGCTGTTGTCATGAGTAATGGAGAGTTGTTGTGTTGTTGCAGAAGCTTGCCGTTATGCACATTTTAAAATTTTGAAATTCTTAGATTTCAATGAAAACTCGTATAAACAGTAAGAGTAAGAAAAGACTAAAGGATACTTGTATTGGTTGATTTTTGAATTGGGAATTTCTGGTTGGTATTATTAAAGGAAAAAGAAAAGTATTGTGGAACCTTTGTGATCTGGAAGCTTAGCTTGTGTTTATATATTGATTGATGTTTGAAAAATTTGTTGACGTATGGGTGTTGAGCTGAATTGAAGAATATGAAATTTGGATAAAGATCTTGAAATTAAATATGGTTGCAAAGATTGAAACTTTCATAGTTAAATTAGAGGTTATGGTTTCATAGTTTAAGTGTTATAAAGGAAAATGGAGAAGAAGATAAGGAAAACTGTTGGAATAATTAAGTGTTAGTAAGTATATTTGTGACTTTCTGTGATTGTGGTAAATCAAAAGCATTTGGTATAAAAGAGATGAATTGCATTTCTTGATAGAATATGGGGTTTGAGAAGCATGATGAACTTATTTGTCTATAGATGCTCATTAGGTGTGATAAAATGATAGATAGGAAAAGATAGGCTTATTTGGATATGGAATTGAACAACTTGAAAACAAAGAAGAAAATAAAGCTAAGGTTTCTAGAGAATGATTATAGTTGTTTGCAAATGTTTAATTTGTTTAAATTATGGTTTTCTTATGTTAGCTTATAGACTATTTTATTTTTGGGAAATCTAGAGAATTAAAGAGAGAATATTAATCTAAAGCATCGAGCAAGAGTAAGCTATATTGGAGTATTGCAGGTGAGTAAATAACGTCAAATTATAGTAACATTTTAATAATATCTTGACACTTGATGCAATTTATTTAAAGTATCAATTTTTAAGCATGATTTGTTAAAAGTGTGTTTATATGAATTAAGGGCTTTAATTATTGTTAATGATTTTTCTTTTGAATGGTTTATACTGTCATGCTTATTTATGGAATAGACAAAGAAAGTTTTAAAGATATTTTGTAAATTTTTATATTGAGATGATTTTTCATTTCAAAATATTCTTATATGAACTTCTATTATTGAAAAGAGTTTTAATGCATATAAATTGGAAAAAATCTTGAAATTCTATTTGGATTTACATGCTGGAGTCCTTGATTATGAAATATTGTTATGAGATTTCGGTATTGAAATTTCTTATTCTTTATAAATGATAAATTGACCCCACGCATGGTTGGGAATATTTTTGAAAATGACTTAATACAGAAAGCCGGTTATTAACAGCAGTACTGTTAGTCCTTGGTGCACCATGGTTAAACTCGAGCTCGATGTATATTCGTAAGCATAGTACTCACGTCGGATATTAGTGGGATTTATTCTCGCGCCTGTTGTTCGGGGGTTTTCGTGGGTTTCGCACCTGCTCCTGTTATCGTGGCTTCAAGGCACGTCGGAATGGTTAGTTACCCTCGTGGACTGTGTGTCCATACTAGATAATTTATTCTGTTGAAGTCTTACAGAAAAGTGAGATTTGAGAATTATTGTTTTAAACGGATTTCCTTAAATGAAATGTTTTACTGGATATTTGGTTTGATTTAATTAATGATTTTTATACAGTTTTATCATTGTTAAGATTCTATATTCTAGAAATTTAGATTTATCTACAAGTTTTATCATTTGCAGTTTAATATGTTTTAAATTTTTTCTTTCTACATTTTAAATAATTTTTTTTTAATGGGACATTATTTACCAGTAGATTATTTTGGCCTTAGATAGCACCGTCAACCTTGCTCCTCTATCAAAACAGAGAAAGCTCTCATGGGTGTTCAAAACCTGTAGATGCTCAACGTAATTTATAGGTAGGATTCTTGTCCTCTCTTGTCTTTTCGAGATATATAAACAATTGTATATGGCATGGTATTTATCATTTTGGAAGGTATAAATATTTTCATTTATGATCAATAATAAAATAGTTAATGCATATCTAAGATTATTGTTCTATTAATTATGATATCTACAGGCTTATAGAATGTGAGTTCTCTATTGTTCTATGTTGGTCACCTCTCAATTTTCGGGATGTGACAGTATCTATCGTCAACATGTGAGTTTTTCTTTATAGATTTATTAAGCATAAAATTTAGCAAGTTATATGATGCTTTTTTTCTAATTAGTGATAGGGCTCTGCAAGGCGTCAATCTTTTCAGAGCTCATACACATAGTATTAATCCTACATGAATTTTTCTTAAAGTAAGTTGATTTTAACTAATTAAGTTTCTTTTTTATAAATTTATTAGATATAAAATTTAATATTCCCTAATGTATTCTATATTTTTCCATGTTATTAGTACCGTCGTCAACCTGACGGCGTTGAATATGGATACTATGTGATCTACTACATTTATGAAATCATTGAGATATGGCTAACGAGAACTTACGTGAGATATGAAAATGACGAGATTAATATTTAGTAATTCTTCAATTTATCACATATCTAATACTTATCTATTACTTCTAATTTGCAGTCGTTCTGTAACAACATCGACTCAGTGAGGGATGATTTGGTACGAACAATACTTCTACACATGCCTTGAAGATGAAGTACTTGTCAATTTTTTGGTAAATATTTGGTCAATAGCTTTTTAACTTGTTTAAGATTGATCATTCAACCATTTTCTTCTTGTATATATGATATACAAAGACTTATTGGTTTATTGTAACATTACAAATTTGGATTATTTTATTACCATTTGAATTTTCGCATTGCTAACTTTATATTTTATTGCCTAGAAATTAGTTTGTCTTGATTATACTGAATACATGATAATATAAAATAAAAAATTAATAAAAAAATTAAAAAACATATAGCTTTCCGCAGAGGTTAAACTGAGAAAAAAAAAAGCAAGCTTTTCACATTGGTTTTAGACTGAATAACCGATGAAAGCTAATCTTTAACAACATTTTTATTGTTAATTGCCTTTAAAAGTTTAATTTACAATAGCGATAGAATTCACGTTACTCATAAAATTGTCGTAAAATATTACTTTTTATCATTATTAAATGTTTTTTTTCTAATAGTGTATCCCGCAAAATAACGTGGGTTGATTTTTTTAGCCTATTTCCTGTCACGCCCTATTAATGTCCTAGTGTCCAATGAAGCAAGTTCGGGACAACCTATCTAGAGAAAGAAAGAATTTAGAACTCTTGGTTAGACTTTTCTTTGAGGAGAGAAAGAAAAAGGCAAGCGGAAAACAGAATATCAGGAGGGCTTCATCACTAGAAATCCAATGAAGAGTTTTTTTTTTTTTTTTTTCTTGAGTAAAAGGAAAAACGATATTAAGATAATAACAACTACTACAAAGTTCCAATAAACTGAGGAAAAATAAAAACATGCCTACGATGCGTTTTTGGATAGGTTCATCAAATTTCTCTACTTCAAGTATTTCAGCTAGCCCCTGCAATTAATATGCAAGAACAAAAGAAGAAGAGGAATTGGAGGGAAACATATAAAATGATTATCAATTCATCATCGAATCCGATTGATTCCATTTATTGAGATCCCAATTCAAGGTCTTGATTCCATCTTGAAGATCATTATTGACAGCAGCATATATCTTCCCTGCTTGGCTGGTGGCGTCCATATTTTGATTGTTCCAAGCTTCCCCAATTCTCCTGTTTGGCTGCTGAATTAGGAAGAAGATGAAGCAAGAAGTCCCGCGAGACTCATATCAGAGAAAGAGAGAGAGAGAGAACAAAACGAAGGAGAAATTGTTGATGATGTGGCCTTGAGGTATTATCCAATTGGACTAGATAGTGTGAAAGAATTGGAGAAAAGGAAGAGTCGATGTATCATTATTTTCAAAGTTGTGTGATTTTCACAAAGATTATATATCTATTGCATATTATATATATTTATATATATAGATATATATTGGGACCGAACATCCCGAAGATAATTTTGAGTCTCGCCTCGTTCAGTCCCGGTCGTGATATTTTTGCATATAGGTTTTGCAAGAAAAACAATATAGAGAATTATGCCCCTTATAAAGGATTTATTTATGCTTTTGTGGTTCATTGTTTGGAAGGGAATTGTTTGAACGCGGGTTCAAATGCGGGTGACCCAAACAAAAAGAGATTTATTTACAATTGAGTTATATTTTGATTGGAAGCATTTTGATAAAAATTGAACTAGAAAAGAAATGGAAATAGGGATTAGGAAAGAGAATGAAAATTATTTGTAAAAGTATATTTAGTATGAGAGAAAAAATGGATGAATTTTTTTAAAATATATAATCAATTAAATTGATTTTAAAATATAAAAAAAATACAATATTATTGCTGCGTGCCTACTTTCTTCACCTTCTTCCCATTCTTTGCTCCTCCTTCATCTTCCTTTCTATCTAGCCTTTCCGCTCATGAGTTGCTCACATTTCTTGGCTTTCTCCAGTTTTGTCAGCGAAGCATCGACCTTAATCAATCGCATCATAGTCATCAAGTCACCAGCCCCATCCAGTACCACTTTGCCAACAGTACGTCACCCGAGAGAAGTCGAAGGGTAGGGTAGAGCAATCGGAACATTCCCATCAAATCTCTCCCCCGTCGTGAGCCATTGGTGAGAGCAAACAAGCTTAAGTAGGAAAGTCTTCTACAAACCCTAAAATCGATGTCCCTAATATACAAAAAATACTATTTGGTTGAAAACAAAAGGAAATAAACAAGCTCAAATTTGATTTGAATTGAAAGGGATATAAATCATATCAACCAACTGATAACAACCAAGTAAAAATGTAATACCTTCTTGGTATTCCGTTGATTTGATTTCTTTTTAACAGCAAAGTCTTGTGTTGTTGTTAATTAGTGACATCTTCATCTTTATCGGCATCATCTTTCATGGATGATTTCTTCATAAAAACTCAGATAAATAAAATATGATTAAGATATATTTAATTTACTAAGTCTATGGGTTAATACGGTATAAGCTAATGGCATTTTATATATGAGAAATTAGGTTTCAAGTATTTAGAAAACAATGTGCCATCAAAACAGTAGATAATCAAAACTATGTTTTAGTAAAACAATGTGCGCTGAGAGTTTTCATTAATCGACTCAATCTTTTTAGAACAGACGGCTCGCCTCGAGATATGGTATGTATATATTTGTTATATTTTGAATAAGTAATTAGAGTAACTTTTTCTAAGGTAATCCCTGTGTGTTTTTTGGGCTAAATATTCAAGAAAAATGAAGCATAAATCTAATCAATTTATTGTCAATGTAATTAAATATTATATATTCTTTCCTGGTATTTGAAGAGAGTTTAATTTTTTTATTTCTAGAAAATAATTAGGATCTATACAAATTAAAGAGAATTAATTAGGTCACAGAAGACCAATTTAATAATAATTTAGTCATAATTTTTTAAATAATTTGCAAATATGAATTTAAGCCATTACAAAATAAACATTCAAATCTAGGTTATTTCCAATTATTTTCAGTAGGGGTGTGTAAGATGCCTATGGCCTAGTGAGCCCGCCTGAGCCCGCACAAAAAATACCCTGCCCAGCCCAGTGAAAAATGACCCAGTGTAAAATGGGCAATTTCGGGCAGAGCCAGTATTCGGGCAGGGCCAAGCATCGGGCAGGGGTTGCTGCCCTGCCCATTTGGCCCTGCCTAGTCAGTTACCTTTTTATATATCAAAATTTATAGATTACATTATTCACATAGAACGAATATGATAGATACTAGTGACTAAAGAGTAATTTTACAAATATGAGTAGTCAAGTAGGTAATTATATCCTTTAAAATTTATAACTAAATTGATTTCTTTCTTTATTTTTTTTAAAATTTGCTAACCGTCATATTTTTTTTCCAGATGCTTCATTTTTGTCAATTTTAGAGAGATTTATACAAAGTTACAATTGCAAACTACTTAAACTTCAAGGCTTTTTTGTTTTATATGTAATAGATTTCAAAACTTTAATTACTATCTTTTTGTTACTTTATTCTTAGTGGATTATAGATATTATTTAACTCTTGAAGACATATGAATATGGTATTATTTTAGAAGTTCATAATTGTAGATTTTTTCCACGATATGAGCAGGGTATCATGATTTGGGCGTGCCCAGCCCGCCCATGCCTAGCCCGAAATAGTTAGGGCTTTTACCGGGTAGGGCCAGGCATCGGGCTGCAAAATGCAGCCCATGCTTTTTTCGGACAGGACATCGGTTAAGGGATTGCCCTGTCTAGCCCTACCCATGCACACCCCTAATTTTCAGCTCACACTTTGATATTGTAATAGCCTGTTTACAACTTATATTATTCATATTACTTGCAAAATCCATATACATATGGGTGAGTGTACGCGCCCCCTATAAGGATAAAATTCAGGTCAGGTTTATTAGGTCAATTACGTCCATGTAGCCAATCATATTTTGCCACCTATATCATTTTTTCCCGTAAGCATTTAACCCTAAAGTCCTGTTAAAACACCGTTAGTTGTTGGAATGATTGGAAAAAACATAAAAAAGAACTCTTAGGTGCCCGTTGAAGTTGTGATTGGCCAAAAGAAGTGACAAAAACATCGGTAAAGAGAATCGGCGGCCAACAAATGATCTATGATTTTAAACCCTTATTTAAAACACATATTTTTTAGATAAAATTGTTTTACAATTTGTCTTGTATTTATTTAGCCACTCTTATCTAATACTAAATGTAGCAAAACCTATAGATTATATGCTGCTTTTGGTACGTAGCATTAAGGGTTTTGGACTGACATAATGATAGTGAATGAGTTAAATTGGACCGTTTGGTATGTAGTATTGAGAAAATTTTGGGATTGGATAATACTATATAGGTGAGATTGTGTAATACCACCTCTTTTGATACTGCATTTTTATTCTTGGGATAGAAATTTTTTAAAACAAATATTTTTCCTTCTCTCCTCCCTCAATGCCCTTCTTTCTCTTTTCCCTCTTCTTCTTCTCTCCTCCGTCCATGCATCCGTCACCATCATCATCCTTCATCAGTCATCACCCACGCCTCCATCTCTACCTTCATCTATCCTTCATTCAAACACTGTACACAACTTGTGCAGAGGGAGAGCCGTGACAGAATGGGAGTCGTGACTACGCACAGCTAGAGCCGACTTCATCTCCTCTCCTGCCATTCACCCATCGTGACTCCATTCACTCCTTCAGCGTCATCGTCATCATCCACCCATCCGGCGACGGCATAGCACGGCTTTCTTTATGGACTCCCTCCTTAACGTTGCAGCACTTCGATTCTATTGCCTCTATGGCGAAAGCCTCCACTCTAATCCCTCCTCAACGACGACTTCACTGGTGAATTTTGGAGCTTAGGGCAAGGGGTACTATAATTTTTTCATAATTTATGGCTAATTATAAAATAAAATAAATGAAATTCTTCCCTTCAAATATTATTTCATACCAAACATAATTTTAAACGCTTATTCCCACTCCCACTCCCACTCCTAATCCCAATCTCAAAATATCAAAATCTAGTACTACGTACTAAATGTGGCCTTGTTCTTCACTTTCAAACTCCTTGTCCACGTATTTTAGGAAATTTACTATATTAGAGGTAGAATTTACCGCACTTGAAGTGAGCTTCACCATCTAATGAAGCGTAGATAATAACTGTTGTAAATCGCTAATGCAAAATGGCAAACTCGCTTCAAGTATCAGTCAATTTGCTAAAACATGCCATTTTTTATTCTTTCTAAATGTGAAATTCGTAAAAAAACAAAGTGTTATAACACTACTATGAAATTGTGAAACTTGCTTCAAATGTAGTAACTTCCATCTCTAGTGTAGTAAATTCACTTAAACAAGCTTTTTCCTTTGATTTTTCAAGGTATGAAATTCGTAAAGGACGTTGTAAATCATTAATGTAAAATGGTGGAACTTGCTTAAAGTGCAGTCAATTCTGTCTCTAGTGTTGTAAATTTGTTGAAACATGTCATTTTCTGTATCTTTTTAATTGTGAAATTTATAAAAAAAAATTATAAATAGGCAATCGAATGTAGTAAATTGTTATACAAAAGTTCTAAATTACCTGTAGTCAAAGCTTAATGGTTAATTTATATGGTTTTTTTTTTGCATCATATTGCAAAGATGTATAAGTAGTTCAATGGTTATTAAATATTTTGAGATCTGAAGGCTAGGGGATACAAAAATATAAATGGCAACGTCATGGCTAGTGCGAGCTGCAATTCGTGCTTAGGCTTGAGTTTCTTTTGCTGACTTTGGTTTGGACTCGCTCCACCTTTTGACAGGTTGATGAGTCAAACTCATATTACCAGCTCTTCTAAGACATCTGTGGAGGAAACTTGATGAATTATCGTTTGGTGTGTATCCTTTTCTAGACTGCTATTGGTGGACAAGGCATCTTGCAGAGAACTTTGGGTTGGTTGGTTTTAAAAAGTATGAGTCCTGTTTGGTTTAAAAGAAAACCATAGTTTTATAAGCCCTTTTGGGCAAAACCTCGATTTGAAGAAATTTTAAAATAAATAGCCATATTTGTCCATAAGTATTTTTGGGTAAAACTATGGTTTTGAATAAACTACTGAAACTAGCTTTTGGAACAGTAAAAGAGCTTATGAACTATACAATTACTATATTACCCGTACTTTTTCTTATACCCTCTTTCCTCTCTCCTCTCTCTTTTTTTATCTCTCTTCTCTACCCTCTCCCCTCTCTCCTCTCTCTTCTCTTTTCTCTACCCTCTTTTCTCTCTTCTATTTTTAATCAAATCATACCATTTTTAGTAATTTACCAATATAAAATGTTATTCTAAAAATAACTATCCAAACATTTATTTATTCAGAACCATTTTTTTTATAATCTCTTCTCTAAAAATCGTTTTCCATAAGCTGCCTAAAAACCTATTTTTTTCATAAACCCGTTTTTAAAATCTTATTCAAATACACACTTTAAGCCTAAATCATTTAGAAACATTAAGTATGTTAAGTGGGTCTCACTTTTAACGTGCATATGTTTGTTTCTATTTGGGGTTAATTTGGTTTTACCAGATTTTTGGAAAGCAGGGAAAGGATGTGGGAGAAGAAAGGAAAAGAAAAGTTGTGTAACTCCTAATATATATTTGTTTATAATAATTATTTATAACAGTATTTGTCATTTGTATTGCTTATTTTCATATAAAAATACATGTCATTTCACATTTTATTCCATATAGTATAAGAGACTTGTGTATTCAAAAAAATTTGTGAAATCAATTTGTCCCAAAAGTATTAAAAAAATGAATAAAATCACTTTAACTTTTAAAAGATTAACGTGGACCATTAATAATAACAAATAGTAATATTGTTCTCTTTTAATACTCCCTGAGTAAAATTGATCTAACAAAAACATTTTTATTATAACAAAGAAAGGAATTAAGCCCAATACAAATTACAAGTCAGGGTATAAAAATTCCATAATGTCATTTTGCCTCCAGATATATTCAGGAGCCACATCAATGAAGTAGTATCTATTTTCTACTATACAAACTGGTAGAATTCTAGATAGGTAGGGAGAAATATAAAAAGAAGTCTTTATTAAATTATGAATCTAACTCTACAAATTAATAAAGAAAAAAAAATCTTCATCAGCATATGAGTAAGAATTTTAACTCATATAACTAATAAAACCTAAGGAGAATCTCCAATAATAAATCAAATATTGAATTAATTTTTAGATGACTTTTTACATATGATAAGACTTAATATTTATAAATAGATACTATCTAAAATTTAGGTCCACTAACACATGATTGACCTAAACCTATTTAATAAATTATGTAAAATAAAATATTTGACTCAGTTGATAATTTTAATAGACTCCACTCTTCCTAAATTTGTGTTGCACTTAAACCAACCCCTAAAATTATTACTAAAACCCTTAAAATAAATATTAATAAAATAAAATCAAACTAATTCAATTTTTTTAATTAGACTTCATAATTGGAACTCTATCATTATCCTTCCCTTGTACATTTGTCTTGTCCTCAAGGCAAAACATAATCAAAAGCTTCCTTGGATATTTGGAGGTTTGGGTACGGACGATAGGAAGACAATATTGGAACTTCCTTTTAGCAACATATATCCTCGAAAGGGCCTCCATAGTGTTAAAGTTGCTGCTACCATTGTACTCAAGAAGGTGTTAGAGGAGATTGTCGACCGTTTTGGGGCAAAAGCAATTGCGTCTTTGCTAACAATAGGTACCCTAGTTTGCTTGACAGTTGTTGTGAGATCCTTGAGTGAGGAAGAGAATTCGTTTGGCTTGATAATTTTTGTCACTTCAACGGGTTCAAGCGCTTTTGGGGCTGCGCTCTCTTCTTCATCAATTTCCATGGAAGAAAATGAACTAGAACAGCGATGGAATAGATTGAAAATTTTACCACAGCCAAAGCAGAGTCCCTTGTCTCATGAGTCTTGTGCTTGCTGGGTAGAGGAAGAGTCAAGCGCAAAATAACTTTGGAAACCAAATAGGCTAAGTGTGTTTGGGTAGCATTTGAATTTGGCTTGGACCCACGTACCAATTCAAACCCTAGGGCTAAATTTATGTCTTTGTAAGTCATCTTAAATTTAGCTGTACTACCCTTCTGTTTTTGAATTTTTTTGCCTTTGACCTTCAAATAAAATTGGTGAGTTAGAGTTCTTTTGCTAGGTGGCACCGAATAAGAAGCATTACCTTGAACTTGGGGTGTTGTAAGTTTAGAATTAATGATATCAAGGTGAGCTATTATGCAAAGTAATTGATGTGTTTCATAAGGGGAATAATGGTTAGACAGGAATTGCATGCTGAGATGACCAGTGATTGACGGTTTAGAAACAGAGTTTATGCGGAAGCGATCGTATATCTCTAATACCATTTGATAGAATCCTATATAGGTAGGAAGAAATATGAAAAAAAGCCTCTACTAAATTATAAAGTCACAATCTAACTCCATAAATTAATAAAGAAAAAGGAAAATCTTCATCAGAATATGAGTAAGAATTTTAATTCATATAACTAATAAAACCTAAGAAGAATTTCTAATGATAAATCAAATATTGAATTAATTTCTGGATGACTTTTTACATATGATAAGACTTAATATTTATAAACATAGACTACCTAAAATTTAGATCCACTAACCAATGACTGACCTGAACCTATTTAATACATTATGTAAAATAAAATATTTAACTCATTCGATAATCTTAATAGACTCCACTCTTCCTAAACTTGTACTGCACTTAAACTAACCCCTAAACTCACTACTAAAACCCTTAAAATAAATATTAATAAAATAAAATCAAACTCATTCAATTTTCAAATTAGACTTAATAATTGGAAGTCTATCACAAACCCTATTTAGTAATAATAACAACAATAAATCTTATTTTACTAGATGAAGTCAATATCGCATGACCTCCTTAGTAATATCGAGTATCGACTAGATCTCCTAGGAGTATACTATATTCGAAACAAAGGAATCACATATCAGCATCTCTTTAACACACTCCAACTGTGGAGAATATATACTTGGATGCCCAGTTATTGTTAACGCTATCGATGAACAGTTGCAATCAGATTAAAAAATACTATTATTCGAACCAAGAACCCAAGCATGATAACTTGTGGAAATTTAATATGGTCAAAATTTTCAATTCCATGCTAATCTAACTTCACTATTCTTAATCAAAATGTTTCATGTTTCAGCTGCTGAGGAAATCAGTTTTGGTTTGTAAGCTCTTGTTTGTTTCATGTGTTTAAAATTTAAAACATAAATATTTGGTAAAAACAAAAAAACAAAAATATAATCTAGACTATGAATGGTAAATGATAATTGGCTCAGATATATTCAGATTCACATTTAGTGCCCGATAATATCTCGAACATGATTGCTTCTTACATAAAGATACTTATGCCAAAAAGGGGGGAAAAGCATTTCATCTATTTGCATATGACATCAGAATAAAAGGCAATGGTCCTCCTTTCACAGTTTTGTACACTTAGTAATTCAACATCAAAAACCTCAAACTGTTTTGAGCTGAAAAACGTTGAAGGTCCTACCTGCACACCACAATATGAGATTTTTCAAATTACATTTAAATACAACATAAGTTTTCTTACGATGTTCTACTCATCTTGTGAGAGAGAAATTGCATGTGTATTGAGGATGTAAAATATGGAATCTGAGTGTCTAACGCATTTTGTAGTTCTAGTGTCTAATGGATTTTGCAGTTCTACCCCTCTATATCAAATCTAAACGATCTATTTATCAAGGTACTGAAAACAGGATCCACCATCGAATCAGTCGAGACAATAGTTCAACAGTTAGTGGTTGAACTGTTATTGAATTTAGATAAATTCAATCATAATTAAAATGATGTAATTTAATTAAAAAATATAAAAAATATTTATATATAACTCAAAAAAGTAATATTTAAATAAAAAAGAAATTAATTCACAAATAAATGGAACATTTATGTATAAACTACATATAATCCAACAAAGGAGAGCTACTGAACTACAAATCTAATGGACAACTAGTTTTTTAACTCAAAACAACACTATTTTAGGCTTAGTAAAGAGGGGAAAAAATATAAAATCCAACCTCGTCAACCTGTCCAAAACTATTGACAAGATTGGCTAGGGGATTAATTCACCGATTCACTGGTTTGACTAGGCAACTCGGGTTAGTTTTAATACCATGGTATTTAATTTATAAGCTTAAATGTTGCATTTTGTACAATAAAAAACAAATTTAAGCTCATGAAGTGTTTAAATAATTCTAACCATGCATTTGATTATCAAATATTCACCTTATCCACAATCTATTTGATTATTACACTGCTAGATGGATTTATTAGACAAGTAGCATAGCGAAACGCATTACACATTCCGGTTCCTGAAGAATACCCTTAAGTCCTTATTTAACAAAAGTAACTAAAAGAGAATAGACCCCATTGAGTTATGGTTATGAGAACGTAATTAAAATTTTGAAAAAAAAAAGTGAGGAAATGATAGTCTTGTTTTCAACTACAAATTAAACGGGATCAAGTGTAATCACACCATTGAAAAATTATTGACATTTGCATTTAAAGCTGTAGAAGATCAAAATTTCACATACTTAAAGGACTAGACCTTGGATGATCATATTTCATAAAATGTCCTAGACCCTGTTTCCTTCACATGGATTTTGAATCCTTAAGGTATTCTTATCCTCACTTTCTCAGAAAGTGCTACATTTAATCATTATTAAAATAGGAATCTAGAATGTACCTAGCAGCTGCGGTATACAAATTTCTCTACTGCAGTATATTTGCTTATACTGGAAGTAAGATATCTATCAAGCAAACAAAGGTCAGGTAGTAAGAGCGACGTAGGGTGTGAATATAGGTCAATTTTTAAACCTAATAATTTTTGACAAAATCTCAGCCCTTCACCTTGAGTTCACATCAAATCCAAGATTCAGAGTTAAATTATGTACCTTTTACTGCTGATACTCAAAACAATATCGTGTGCATAAGACACATGACAAATTTCATAGTAATTATTCAAGCATCACACTCCAAGAGAGGTCATCACCAAAGAAAAAAGCAGTAAGTTAGAAAAAGGATATAGAAGAAAATGAGAGATGTCAAAGCTAACCGGTGGTCCAAGCTCAGGGGGAATGATAATTCTTCTCTTCCCACCTGGTCTCATATCTTGAATTCCTTCCTCAAATCCTGCATTAGTCAGTGTATCACTCAATCTTTTTCACCTTTTTTTCAGGTTTTCTTTAATAGATAACACAAAAAATGGGTAAAGGATGAATCTACTTCATTATATAGTTCATATGGTGGATAAACTATACGTTAGTACTCTAGGGTTTGTCTTGTTTGCACTCAAGTACCCTGTAGTTTGAAAGTTTGCATTCTGAGATCTTGTGGTTTACATCGTTGACACATTTGTACCAGTTTAAGTTCTACTATTATCTTGTGGATGGAATCTTTCTTTCCCTAATTCCTAATTCTCTTACAAAAATTATAGTTTTCTATGCATTGAAAGACAAAATATTGACCAACTAGAATTGCAAAGTTGATACAAAACACAGTAACCCAAATTTTGCCTCTAAACAAAATCCCTAATTTTATCTCTAATTTTGCCCTAAACTCAAAATTTCCTATACAGTGAAGACCAAAACTCCCTCCAGTCAAATTGAAATCCCGAATATGACTCACAACACAACATCTTTCCTAAATTCTTCCAAACAAAATCTCTAATTTTGCCCAAATTCTCAACTTCCCTGTAAAACCTCTAATTTTCGTATGAAATGAAAACCAAAATCACTTCATTGGCTCATTGAAATTTCTAATTTCATACAAAGCTGTGAAAATTAGGGCAAATTTGGAACATTTGCTGCAAAGTAGCAAAATGCTAGAGGGGGAAAAGGGTACTTGTGAACTTAAGGTTTAAATCATATGATACCAGAATGCAAAATTTCAAACCACAAGATACTGAAATGCAATTTACCATAATTTAAAATGTAACAATAGCAACACATGATAAACTTTGTCAATAAAAAAATAAAAAGATAAACCTCAGACCTGGAACTAAGGCCTTCGTACCCAAGCGGATTCTGGCTGGAGAATTCTGTAAGTAAGTGCTGTCAATACGACGGCCAGATTCATTATAGCCAATATAGTGAAAAGTGACCTGCATAAGTGGTAAACTTTATAAGGCAGGTTATGATGAAAAATTAAATATATTTGTTATGTTAGATAAAATAACATTTAATCCTATCCTCTCTGCAAAGCATGATCCGTTTTGTATTTAGAACATATTTAGTCAGATTATTGAATGTAATCGGTCCATTTAACTCAAGTTGCACAGCTGAAATTGATATTGCACATTGATTCAAATCTCATATTGCCTACTTAATCAACCGACCATCCTGCCTAACTGTCAAATCCTAGTCTAGTACAGACAAAAGAAACAATGTCAATTAAAAAATGACAGGGCGCATGCAGTGTATTACAATTTCATTTAAAGATCCATTAAGGATGTCCCATAAAGAAATATTTTATCAGACGCTAAGGAAGCATCCACACATGGCAACACAACAAACCCAAGTATCTAAGTATTGTATTGATCATTGCATCCTAAATTCATATGAAAACCCGACATATGCACCATTCAATTTTTGTATGTGCTTCATAGTTCTTAAGCAGTGATATTAAAACACTAACATAAGAAGCTAAAGAACATAATAGTAGCATCAATAAGTCACTCTCCCATGAAAGGAATCCTCCAAAACCTTGGTAATAGAAAAATTTAGGACCACTGTATGAACATTGCTAAAACAACGGTCTTTTCACCAAAGGTGATAAAGATTTACTTCTTAGCCAGTGACACAGTCATTTTTTATTCCTCTACTCATCTCAACATCAATCATCTTGACACATGGTTATTTATATTGTATACGCCAACGATTAATTCAGCTTAAAAGTTTAAATTATTAAGTGAAGACTCAAATAGTTTAATAATCTAATATACTTCCTCACATGAAAGCACATAGACAAAACAAAAGAACATTATAACTCACATCAAAACTTATCTTTAATTAAGAGACAGAGTGGAAAGAAAGACCATTTGGTCAGAGAGGATCTAATAACATGTCATTAACAAATTCAATTGAAAAAAATATACATACATGGATTATTATGTATCAATTGAATAAATGCCATTCTTGATTCATAAGTGAATCAATTAAATGCTCATTCGAACCTAGAGGAATTGTTATGATAAAACTTCATTCAAAACAATGCCAGAAGAAGCAAGGTGCTACTTAATGGCATAATTTTATTGGATATGGATTCTAACATCTACCATTCTCCTATTATATGCAGAGAAGGGTTCTCTTGGTTTGACATTTGTTCTGTTTTACTTGAACTGGTTTGTTTCTCAAGAGCAAGTTTCTGGGTGAAAAGTTTAAGCTATTAGGTGAATACTCAAGAATATTTTCTATATTCTCAATGTATATATTGATAATAATTTCCTTGCAGCTTTCCTCAGCATCAATCTCTTTTAATATCAAAAGGAACTAAGCCTTTTTCTATTTTTTTTAAAATCATACAGAGTTGTAACCATTGCCACAATTTACAAGATAATTCTAGCTCCCATTCCAATGCTTGTTGTCAAATCTTTCTGAGATCTTCTAATAAAACTTTTGACTCAAAATAGATAATTAAGATATTTTAAGGAAATAAAATTTGACATGAGATTAAACTAGTGAAGATGCAATAGAATTTAAAGAAAAACCTGCTGACCATCCTTTGGGCAATCACCTTTCCCAACTTCATAGTCCCGGTATATAAGCCCTGAATCACGCTTCACATAGCTATCAGATGTTACTACTTTAACTTCAAAACCTGAAACATATATCAATTAATTGATGTCAACTAATTTTTCAGATATTTATTATAAACAAATTTCAGACGAAGCTCCTGAGTTAGCACTGTGTTAGCTCAGAGATAAATATTTCACACTGAATTTCATTAGACTGACACAAAAACCTGATATTTCACAAGCACAGAATAGTAGAGCATTCTCTTTTCATCTTCGGAAGTAACATAGTGACCACAGAATGGTACACATTAGATTATATACTACTTACTGGCACTGATACATACAGATATATCATAATCATACTGGTAGATCTTTAAAGAGATGGAATTACTAGAATTGATACCTTCTCTAACAAAATTTGGGAATTCTTCAGGTGCATTATTTTCTTTCTGCACCCGCTTATTTTGTTCTAGCAAGCGTTTTTCATCAAACGGGTTCTTAGACTTTGTCTTCCCGTAAGAAGATGAGCTCGGAAAAACACTAGTTGAGACCAAAAACGCAAGTACGAATTTCCGCCTCAATGTTTCGTTGGAATGTAATATGCCACTACCCTGCACTCTATCCATACAGATATTATTAATCACAAGAAACCCAAGAAGCTAAATGGTTCTTTCATGAAATTTCCCAAAAAAAAAAAAAACTTTCAGTCAACTGGTAAGACTCTTACGGGTGATCTTTGCAAATGTGATTTGTGCAGCCATGAGTCAGTTGTTTCCTTTGAGCAAAGAAAGTTCTTCGCTTGGAACAAGAGAAGATTGCTGCAAGAAAAATTAAAGGCCATACTTAAGCAGTGCCCAAAGGAAATCTCATTCTTTAATTTGCCACCCAATAAATTCTGGAACCTTGCAGAAAAAACTACCAGCTCCAACTAGTTCAAGGAATCTAGCTAAT
This sequence comes from Leucaena leucocephala, assembly GCA_037074615.1. Classification (NCBI taxonomy): domain Eukaryota; kingdom Viridiplantae; phylum Streptophyta; class Magnoliopsida; order Fabales; family Fabaceae; genus Leucaena; species Leucaena leucocephala. The sequence goes on along the minus strand of CM073555.1, from coordinate 15,598,953 downwards.
TCATATAACTTTTCCTCCTTATATTGGACGCTGAGAAGAAAAAGCCATATTATCCGAACAGAAAAATGCGTTTCCTAGATTTGATCATTGCAGAAAAATACACTGCCAATTTCTTTGGCCAAAATTTTGATGCAAACACTTAACTCACAAGGATAAAACAGTCCAAGGATACTGATACAGCATCAATTATCGCGAGCTGTTAGAGCATTGATAGCTAAACATGGTGAAATGTGATAAAAGGAAGCAACAAGGGGCTCAACATGGATAAAAATTAAAATCAAAGACGAAGACGAAAGTAAGAACAATAAGAATTGCCATTTCCCAGGAACAAAATGTAACCCCAAGTGAAATTGAGGTTTTGTGTGGTGTGAGAGAGAGAAAGAGAAAGAAAGACGTACAGGGAAAAGATGGCTTCAGTAGGAGATAGGAAGCAGGCGATACCGTAAGCATGGCTGCCGAGGAGCACAAAATGGCCGTTTCGAGTGGCTCGTTTATGTTATCCTGAATCGTTTTTTCATGCTTGCAAAACTTACATGTATGGATTTAATTTAATTAAAGATGTCAAAAGTTTTTAAAAAATTCGAAATTAATTTTAAAATCAATTTTATTACTGAATTGTGTTACTCATAAGAAACTAGAATGTTTTCTTAGAAGGCATGTTTTCCCTGCATTGTACCTTTTTTCTGAAAAAATTAATTTGGAATATAAAAGCTATATTAGACTCTAATTAATGTCGTTATTTTCGTATTACTAGTTTGATTTATAGATTATACAAGAAAGAGGAAGAAATAATTGTAGCTCAATGGCAATCCATAACCTACTCTATATTCTATACTCTTAGATGATAAGGGTTGGTGGGTGGGTTTGTTGGTGAATTTATTTATATTTTGGGATACATATGATAGGAAAATGTACATAGTTATTACTTAAAGGGATAGAATGCTTGGTTTAATTGTGAATATTTTGCATATCACCTTTGACTTTTATAAATTTTTTGGTTTTGTTAGATTGTCATTTGAGCTACTTGCAAAGCCATTTGAAGCTGTAAGTCAATATTTATGAAGTTGGAAAGGAGTTTGAGAAGCCAAAACATCGTGAAGAAACAAGATGAAATAAGAAAAAGGAAGCTTTTGGCTTCAGTCAACAAATATTTTGGCATCAGCCAAAAATAGGGTAGAAAGTTCTTGGCCCCAACCAACACCACTACAAAAAAGATGTTTTGAAGAGAGCCAAAACTAAACCAGAGAGCTCTTGGTTGCAGCCAACAACATTTTTGGCTGCAGCCAACGAACATTTATTGAAGCTATGTATTTTGAGGAAGAGCTGATACTAAGGCTTCATATATATTCCAAAACTCAAGCATCAGCGTCATTCTGCGACTTTGGAGGCCAATTTGGGGGCGTGCTCTGCTAGGGTTTGGGTATTTTGAAGATTGGGAAGCTAAGGGTTGAAGATTTGAAAAGATTCAAGCTTCTTCCATCTGGGTTTTCTTATTTTCTTCCTCTTTCTCTCTTATTTTCTACTATGACTGTGATAGTTCATTGTATATTTATAGTTTATGGTTAACAATGAGTAGCTAGACACTTTACTTTAGGATTATTTTGAACCCTTATATGGATTAACATTCAATTACTCCTCTCTTTTAATGATTAATGATATATGTGTTTATTTTACTCTTTGCTTAATGCTTTCAAGTGCTTGATCATGTTGGAGATTGTGCCCTAGGGGCCAATCATTGTATCGGGTTATCACATTATTTGCATGTTTACTGTGATGACCATCCTTGGATAACTCGTGATCTTATCCTAAATGTCCCTGGTCGGTCATCTACGCGGGAGCAGAGATGAAATAAGACCAGTATGACTTTGAAGATATATAGAGATATAAATCAAAGTCATAGGCACATGTAAGAGTACAGGGTGCTGGACCGACCCGCAATGAGAGAGTTGCATGGGTCAAGTCATAAGCTTCTCTCATATACAAGCCATGTCACTATGCCCTTTGACCTGAGATCATCATGGATTCCTACATGACAAACGCTCAGCTTTGACCTAGTCAAAAGTCACTTTTGACCGAGTGATCATAAAGGCTACGCTCGGGCTTAGTGGTTTTTCATGCGGAGGAATGTGAATGGTCAAGATGGAATTTGTCCCTCACATTCGTAGAGAGATATTACTGGGCCCCTCGATGAGTGAGTCTGAGAAATGTATGGCCATACTGGAATGGAAGGGTAGTTCCATTTCTATATTCAGACTACTCAGGGATCGAGAAAGTAATGGTCAGGAACAGGAGGATGACGTTCACCATGCCTCATCCTTGACCGAAATATCGTGTGACAAAAGGGACGTGATATGGTTGTATGAAAGGTTACATCGTTTATCGATCCTCATATGTTTTGGGTAGTCGTAATGCCTTGCTAGAGACCGCTTACGACTTGTGGGTCAGTATAGTAACTGGGCCACTGCCAACTTCATATGGGCCTACAGGGTCGCACACAAAACAGCCCAATGCGAGCTATGATGTCCAGATTCATTGAATCTAAGAGATGTCTAAATTCAATGAATAATCTAGGGTGGATATATATTATATATATATATATAAATTAGTTTATATATATATTATATAAATAATATAAGAGATATTTGTAAGATTTAATTTATAAGGATAAATTAAATCTCTATCATTTTTGAATTTGAATTTAAATGGATATGATCTATTTGAATTTGAAATTCAAATTGATAAGATATCTCAATTTTGATTTATGAGAATAAATCAAATATAATTCTGTCTTATCTTTATTTTAAATTAAATAAATAGGTGAATTAAATCTGTGGGACGGATTTAATATAAACCATATTTATTTAATCAGTTTCTTATTAAATTATGCAATATATGATATTGTATTAATTCAGAATTAATATAAGATTAATTCTGAAGCCCGGCCCTATTAGAAGCCCGATAGCTTCCTATATATTTGACATTAGGAGCTAGGGTTCTACATACAATAGATCTCTTCACACACATTCAGTCGTGAGAAAAGGGGGCAGGGAGAGTGCAAAAGGTTTGCATATAAGAAACTGCCGAAATAGAGACGGTGAGGACGGAATCTCCAGAAAGCCTTAGAGGGACAAGAGGCGCTAGCACGTCGTTCGCAATTGGAACGCTGTTCGTGTGGATACCGGTAGAGGAAGCCGATCTGAGCTGTCGACTTCTACGATACGGCCATACACGAAGAAAGGTCGCGACCAGAACACACTTAGGTCGCGACCAAACGGGCATCTGAACGTCAGAAATCCGAAAAGAGGAGACAGGTCGCGACGTGAAGTTGAAGAGGTCGCGACTACAAACTCCAGAGGCGACAGGTCGCGACTAGAAGCTGAGGAGGTCGCGACTGAAAGTTCTAGAGGCGAGGAGTCGCGACTAGTGGACACTGAGGTCGCGACCAAAGCTTGAAACCGAAGGTAACACTTCTTTCTCCTTGACTTAAACACATTCGGTAGATCCTGGCTGGGAATGGAAAAATTTTTAAAGTTAATTTCCGCTGCGTGTCTTCCAATTCCCTACAGTGGTATCAGAGCCATGCCGTTTTGTGTTTAAGTTAGGTTTGATTGTTGATACATGTGATGTATGTTAGACTTCTTAGCTGATTATATGATAACATGCGTGATATGTATGACATATATGGAATCTGTTTATGTATGACATATACGGAATCTAAAAGGAAACTGAAATCGGTGGTGTATATCAATTGATTTGATCAATTAATACTGATGGGGTCTAAGGAAAAAGAATTAAGATTCTTGATTATTTATCAAAAAAAAATTTCTATTGGGGCGCTGCCCCACACCCCGCCCGCTAACCGGCTAGCGGGACCGCCGTGGCTATTTAATCGTAGCGCAACATAATCGTAATATGTATTGACTTTCCTGATATATGAATGTTTTGAAACATTTATTGCCCTTCAAATAGCATAAATTTTGATTCTTGAATGTTTGGGTATGGTGAACAATATGGCTCTAGATTACAAGTGTTGTAATTTTTCTAAATACGGCCTGCGTGTCGTGCCTTCCTCTAATGACTCTCGTTGTACATTCTCTTCTCATCTCACTCCCCTCGAATGTTAAAACGAGGTTTCCTTATGTACTTTTCCTATTCTAATTAGAGAGCTCCTCTCATTGGCTTGAGGGGACTTAGGATAGGTGAGCCATATTGTATCACGTTTAAGATTATGCATCTTTTGATTAGATCACTGCATGTATGTTTTAATATGCATAATACTTGTATGAGATACAACCGCGATACATGCATCTTATAAACCAGATAATTAATTAAACCCTCTAAAAGAAATCTTAAGTCATATGCCGTCAATTAATGGACACTTGTCAAAACCTCGATCGCTCATTTGTAGGTCCACCAAAGTGGGTGCATTTGAGTTATCTTGGGGAGATAAGCAAGAGTAATGGTGCTGCTCTTATGTTTGTTATTGTTTGACTTAATTGAGATTATCAAAACGGTTTTGGGTCTCAAGGCATTAGATGGGATTAAAACATGCCGGATCATATGATGATTGAATCCCATAAATATCTAAGAATTACATTTGATGTAATTGGTAAAGTTGTTACCTACCTAAATAACTTAAAGTTGAGCGTCCAGCCAAAGCGGACTCAAGTTTAAGCCAAATATGGATCTTAGCCCACTAATTATTACATTGAGGGTTGTTTTATTCAGTGGGAGATTGCTAATTCGCTTGCATATTTTAATTGTAGAATCATGACGACTAGTAATACTGCTACATTATCGTTGCGATCTGTCCTTGAGAAGGACAAACTCAATGGGACAAACTTTCTTGACTGGTTCAGGAACTTGAGAATTGTTCTCAAGCAGGAAAGAAAGGCATATGTCCTAGATCAACCCATTCCTGAGGAGCCAGCAGCCAATGCTCCTAGAGCTCAGAGAGATTCTTATGCGAAGCATAAGGAAGACTCTGTTGATGTGGGATGCTTGATGCTTGCCACCATGGTTCCGGAGCTCCAAAGAGATTTGGAACACATGGAGGCTTATGAGATGATTGTGCATCTTAAGGAAATGTTCCAGCAACAAGCAAGGCAAGAGAGGTATGAGACCACTAAGGCCTTACATTCCTGCAAGATGGCTGAAGGTGCATCAGTGAGTACTCATGTCTTAAAGATGAAAGGGTACATAGATCACCTTGAGAGGCTTGGATTTCCCATGAGCCAGGAGTTAGCTACAGATTTGATCTTGAACTCACTCCCGGAAAGTTATGACCAGTTTGTCATGAACTACAACATGAACAACATGGAGAAATCTATTTCTGAACTGCATGGGATGCTTAAAACTGCTGAGCCGACTGTTAAGAAGAAGCCCAGTACTGTTTTGATGGTTCAGAAAGGAAAGGGTATAAAAAAGAAAGGCAAGGGTAAGGGGAAGGGTCACGGCTCATCTGGTAAGACCAAAGAGTCAGGCAAGCCCGAAACCAAGCCTGCACCAAAGAAGGCAAAGCCTCCAAAGGAAGGAGTTTGCTTCTTCTGCAATGAACAGGGTCATTGGAAGAGGAATTGCAAACTCTACCTTGAAGATCTGAGAAAGAACAAGAAGGATAGCGGGGCTATCGCTTCAGGTATTTATGTTATAGACATTCATCTCTCTACTTCCACTACATGGGTATTAGATACTGCATGTGGTTCTCACATTTGTATAAATGTGCAGGGCCTAAAGGACAGTAGAAAGCTGAAGAAGGGCGAAGTTGACCTACGAGTTGGAAATAGAGCAAAGGTTGCTGCTCTAGCTGTAGGCACTTATGAATTAGTTCTGCCCACTGGGCTTTTGTTAGTTTTGAACAATTGCTATTATGTTCCTACTTTGAGTAGTAACATTGTTTCTCTTTCTTATTTGGATAAGGAAGGTTACACTTCTATTTCTGGGAATGGTAAATGTTCCATTTATCGTAATGATATTTTCTATGCTCATGGTGATTTGCATGTTGATCATTACATATTAAACTTGGAACAACCCAATCATGGAAATATCTATAACATAACCGCCAAAAGGATCAAACCAAATGATTTGAATCCGACGTACCTCTGGCACTGTCGTCTAGGCCACATAAATGAGAAACGCATTTCTAAACTCCATCAAGATGGATTTCTCAACTCATTTGATTTTGAATCATATGATACTTGCGAATCTTGTTTGTTAGGAAAGATGACAAAGTCGCCTTTCACTGGGCACAGTGAGAGGGCGACTGATTTGTTGGGCCTCATACATACAGATGTGTGTGGACCGATGAATACAAATGCCAGAAGAGGTTATTCGTACTTCATTACATTCATAGATGATTTCAGTAGATATGGCTATGTCTATCTAATGAAACATAAATCCGAATCTTTTGAAATGTTCAAGATATTTCAAAATGAAGTACAAAACCAGCTTGGCAAAACAATTAAAGCCCTTCGATCTGATCGAGGTGGTGAATATTTGAGCCAAGAGTTTATCGATCATCTTAGGAATTGTGGAATAGTCTCACAATTGACTCCTCCAGGAACACCACAATGGAATGGGGTTTCTGAACGGAGGAATCGAACACTATTGGATATGGTTCGATCCATGATGAGTCGAACAGATCTTCCACCATCCTTTTGGGGCCACGCCCTAGAGACAGCTGCGTTCACACTGAATCGTGTTCCATCTAAGGCAGTTGAAAAGACTCCGTATGAGATATGGACTGGGAGGAAACCTAGTTTGTCTTTTCTCAAGATTTGGGGATGTGAGGTCTATGTTAAGCAACAAGCCTCAGATAAGTTAGCGCCCAAATCTTCAAAGTGCCTTCTTGTGGGATATCCTAAGGAAACCAAGGGATATTATGTCTACAACCCCACTGATAACAAAGTGTTTGTTGTCAGAAATGGTATCTTTCTAGAACGAGAATTTATCTCTAAAAGAACCACTGGGAGCAAGGTACACCTCGAAGAAGTTCGAGAGCCACAAGACGCCACAGAACTAGAGATGGAAAGTAGAGAAGACTCACAAGAAGTTGTTGAGACTCCTCAAGTCACGCAAGGCCCAAGGCGATCTAATAGGGCACGACTTCAGCCTCAGAGATATGGATTTCTGATTTCTGATAGTCGTGATGTGTTGCTCATTGAGCATAATGAGCCCACTACCTATCAAGAAGCTATAGTGGGACCAAACTCTGAGAAATGGCTTAATGCCATGAAGTCTGAGATGCAATCCATGTACGACAATAAGGTATGAACCTTAGTCGACCCGCCTGAAGGTATAAAAACCGTCGGGTGCAAGTGGGTTTTTAAAGAGAAAACTGACATGGATGGCAATGTAAATGTCTTCAAGGCACGACTGGTTGCAAAAGGATTTACTCAAACTCATGGTGTGGACTATGATGAGACCTTTTCCCCAGTTGCAATGGCCAAATCAATCAGAATCCTCCTTGCCATTGCAGCATATTATGACTATGAAATATGGCAGATGGACGTCAAGACAGCCTTCCTTAATGGAAAGCTCCTTGAGGATGTGTACATGACACAACCTGAAGGTTTTGTGCGTTCTGAGGACTCTGGTAAGGTGTGCAAGCTTCAAAGGTCCATTTATGGACTGAAGCAAGCATCTCGGAGTTGGAATCATCGTTTTGATGAAGTAGTCAAAGAGTTTGGATTTCTTCAAAACATTGATGAACCTTGTGTGTACAAGAAGGTTAGTGGGAGCACAGTTGTATTTTTGGTACTCTATGTCGATGACATCCTACTCATTGGGAATGACATTCCTACCTTGCAGATTGTCAAGTCTTGGTTAGGAAAATCTTTCTCGATGAAAGACTTGGGTGAAGCCACCTACATCCTAGGAATTAGGATCTATAGAGATAGATCTAAAAGGCTTCTAGGACTGAGTCAGAGCACATATATAGACAAGATACTGCATAGGTTCAGTATGCAGGAATCAAAAAGGGGTTTCATACCCATGTCTCATGGTATTCACCTCAGCAAGGATTTGTGTCCTAGTACACCAGATCAGCGAGGTCGCATGAGTAAGATTCCATATGCCTCGGCCATAGGATCTATCATGTACGCCATGTTATGTACTCGACCGGATGTCTCGTTTGCCTTAAGTATGACTAGCAGATATCAACAGGACCCTGGTGAGGGCCATTGGACTGCTGTCAAGAATATCCTTAAGTACTTAAGAAGGACTAAGGACTTATTCTTGGTCTATGGTGGATTGGTAGACGAGCTCTATGTAACTGGTTACACAGATGCAAGTTTCCAAACTGACCAGGATGACCAGAAATCGCAATCTGGATACATATTCCTCCTGAATAATGGAGCAGTAAGCTGGAAGAGCTCTAAGCAGAGCACTGTAGCAGATTCTGCAACGGAAGCTGAGTACATATCAGCATCTGATGCAGCTAAGGAGGCCGTTTGGATCAGGAAGTTCATTACAGAACTAGGGGTGGTACCTACCATCTCAGATCCAATAACTTTGTTCTGTGACAATAGTGGTGCCATTGCACAGGCCAAAGAGCCTTGGTCACATCAAAGGACCAAGCATATACTCAGGCGATTTCATCTCATCAAAGAAATCAATGATAGAGGTGATATAAAAATATGCAAGGTAATAGGAGAAGACAATGATGCTGATCCTCTAACAAAACCGCTTGTCCAGGCAAAACATGAGCGTCATGTTAGGTCAATAGGATTGAGACAAATTAATGATTGTTCCTAGTACAAGTGGGAGGATGTTGGAGATTGTGCCCTAGGGGCCAATCATTGTATTGGGTTATCACATTATTTGCATGTTTACTGTGATGACCATCCTTGGATAACTCGTGATCTTATCCTAAATGTCCCTGGTCGGTCATCTATGCGGGAGCAGAGATGAAATAAGACCAGTATGACTTTGAAGATATATAGAGATATAAATCAAAGTCATAGGCACATGTAAGAGTACAGGGTGCTGGACCGACCCGCAATGAGAGAGCTGCATGGGTCAAGTCATAAGCTTCTCTCATATACAAGCCATGTCACTATGCCCTTTGACCTGAGATCATCATGGATTCCTACATGACAAACGCTCAGCTTTGACCTAGTCAAAAGTCACTTTTGACCGAGTGATCATAAAGGCTACGCTCGGGCTTAGTGGTTTTTCATGCGGAGGAATGTGAATGGTCAAGATGGAATTTGTCCCTCACATTCGTAGAGAGATATTACTGGGCCCCTCGATGAGTGAGTCTGAGAAATGTATGGCCATACTGGAATGGAAGGGTAGTTCCATTTCTATATTCAGACTACTCAGTGATCGAGAAAGTAATGGTCAGGAACAGGAGGATGACGTTCACCATGTCTCATCCTTGACCGAAATATCGTGTGACAAAAGGGACGTGATATGGTTGTATGAAAGGTTACATCGTTTATCGATCCTCATATGTTTTGGGTAGTCGTAATGCCTTGCTAGAGACCGCTTACGACTTGTGGGTCAGTATAGTAACTGGGCCACTGCCAACTTCATATGGGCCTACAGGGTCGCACACAAAACAGCCCAATGCGAGCTATGATGTCCAGATTCATTGAATCTAAGAGATGTCTAAATTCAATGAATAATCTAGGGTGGATATATATTTTATATATATATAAATTAGTTTATATATATATTATATAAATAATATAAGAGATATTTGTAAGATTTAATTTATAAGGATAAATTAAATCTCTATCATTTTTGAATTTGAATTTAAATGGATATGATCTATTTGAATTTGAAATTCAAATTGATAAGATATCTCAATTTTGATTTATGAGAATAAATCAAATATAATTCTGTCTTATCTTTATTTTAAATTAAATAAATAGGTGAATTAAATCTGTGGGACGGATTTAATATAAACCATATTTATTTAATCAGTTTCTTATTAAATTATGCAATATATGATATTGTATTAATTCAGAATTAATATAAGATTAATTCTGAAGCCCGGCCCTATTAGAAGCCCGATAGCTTCCTATATATTTGACATTAGGAGCTAGGGTTCTACATACAATAGATCTCTTCACACACATTCAGTCGTGAGAAAAGGGGGCAGGGAGAGTGCAAAAGGTTTGCATATAAGAAACTGCCGAAATAGAGACGGTGAGGACGGAATCTCCAGAAAGCCTTAGAGGGACAAGAGGCGCTAGCACGTCGTTCGCAATTGGAACGCTGTTCGTGTGGATACCGGTAGAGGAAGCCGATCTGAGCTGTCGACTTCTACGATACGGCCAGACACGAAGAAAGGTCGCGACCAGAACACACTTAGGTCGAGACCAAACGGGCATCTGAACGTCAGAAATCCGAAAAGAGGAGACAGGTCGCGACGTGAAGTTGAAGAGGTCGCGACTAAAAGCTCCAGAGGCGACAGGTCGCGACTAGAAGAAGAGTAGGTCGCGACTACAAACTCCAGAGGCGACAGGTCGCGACTAGAAGCTGAGGAGGTCGCGACTGAAAGTTCTAGAGGCGAGGAGTCGCGACTAGTGGACACTGAGGTCGCGACCAAAGCTTGAAACCGAAGGTAACACTTCTTTCTCCTTGACTTAAACACATTCGGTAGATCCTGGCTGGGAATGGAAAAATTTTTAAAGTTAATTTCCGCTGCGTGTCTTCCAATTCCCTACAGATCACCATTTAGATTGTTTTGTTCATTTGGGTGATGCTTGAGATAGCTGGCTTGAGTGTAGAACTTAGGTAAAATTGTGTGAGAACTTGAAGTTTGTAAAATGAATGGATGGTCTTATTGTTAATATAGAGAGATATACTTACCAACTTTACATAGTCACATAAGGATTAGAACTTATATTTGGATTTTATTAATTGTTACAAGAGATTGAGTAATTAATAGAGTTAAACACTTGTTCTTAATTGGGAAGAGCATTTACAAGTACTCTTTAAATCTTAAACTAGCACATGTTTTCATTAAGAATTTTTATGAGAGGAGATTAAATTGATTGTTAAGACATACTAGGAAGATAAATCATTCTAGAACCTATTTTATCTTTAAAGTTAGAGAATCACTTGTTTATATTAATTTTTAATTTTTGTTTAGGTTTATTTCATATATTCACTCATGATATTTGTGTTACTCAAATTAGGCGAAAGTGTGATAATTAATACTTAATCGGGTTGTTGGCACGATATGTTTCTCATCACTTTATTATTTGACACGACCTATGCACTTGCCGAGTGAACAAGTTTTTGGCGCACTTGCCAGGGAAAGAGAATTAAATGTTAAAATAAAAAGGGAATTTCATAATATTACCTCTAGTGAGAGAAACTAGAGAGATATGCTCCCCTTCCTTATCCCTGGAGAAGCGTCTCTTCGCCTTCTTCCTTTCTCTATTTAGTTTTATTACTTGTTTGGTACGAGGGATTTTTTTGCTCCCCTCCCCTTATTTGGGTTGATAAAAATATCATGAAGCAGAAGCTCCCCTGCAAAATTGGGGGAATTTGGAGGGGAGCGGTAATATTTTTACATGATCAGACTAATATGACCATGAGATTTTTTCAATATCCCAACATTACCCTTTCATGTTATAACTCAGATAACCCTAGTCCCATTCCAGTCGCAAGTCAAAAACCTCTGCTCTACTATGTCGTCTCCTCTGGTTGCTTCATCTCGCAAGCCGCTTTGCTCTTTCACTGTCTCCCTTCTCCACTGTTCTCCACTCTATCGAAGATTTTTTCAATATCCCAACATTACCCTTTCATGTTATAATGTAGACAACCCTAGTCCCATTCCAGTCGCAAGTCAAAAACCTCTGCTCTACTGTGTCGTCTCCTCTGGTTGCTTCATCTCGCAAGCCGCTTTGCTCTTTCACTGTCTCCCTTCTCCACTGTTTTCCACTCTGTCGAAGGTTGGGACTATTTCCATCAATCCTCTTTTCCCTTCTTTCTCATGCTTTTTGTTGTCGCTTTGAGATTATTTTCGTTGTTGCGTGCGTTTGTGAAATTTCCCTTATTTCTCCTACTTTTTGTCGAAGGAGACAGCGATCTCCTACTCTGCTCTTCCGGTCTACTTCTTTTTTTTCAAACATCTCTTCCACCACTTTTGCATCTCTGGTTATTTATGATTCATTTCATTTCTTTAAGCTATCTTTGCATGTTTGGTTATCTATAGATGTTTTTCTTTAGATGATGTATTTAAAGAGAACAGAGGTTTTGAATAGTTTGGGTTGAGGGTTCTTTCGAATTGCTCTTATTTTTTTCCTTCTTGCAACTAATAGAATCACGTTACATGTCATAATTTTTCTAGGCCGAAGATTAACCTATTAAATATGTTTATTTTATTGCCCATAAAAGCTTAAGCGAAAGGAAGTAATAGGGTTTCAATAATTAAAAAAAACAACATATACCTCAAAAGTAGCGCCTTACCTTCCATTACAAGCCAACTCCTGTTCTACTTCTGAAATTATGTTTAATGTTAGAAACAATCAGCAGGACAATTTACTTGGTACGTTTAACTAATGTTTGAATTGGAACACTTTTGTTAATTCATGTTTTCTAGTTGGAGAATTAGATAAACACACACACACACACAGACACACACAAAACATATATATTTGTTAGATAAGTCAACTTGTTTTAGTGGATCTATAAAGATTTATGAGACCTTGCTTGCATTTGCTTTTAGTCCCTTTCTTCAGATGTTTTTGTGCCTTGGTGGCATGCTCTCGCTAAGCCGATTGTTTGTCTTAAAAAGGTTTACTGGTTTTTCTGATTTATGGTTGTTTTTTCCTTGCGACATGATGTTTAATATTTTAAGCAATCAGAAGGAAAATTTACTTGGTACATTCAATTAATGTTTGCATTGGAATACTTTGTTCTCAATGTAGTAATTTGCCTCCACTTGGCAATCTGCAGCATTCAGCTTCGTTATCGTTCTGCTTCACTAATTTTTAACTTTGATATGTATGTCATGATTTACTTTGAATTTGTTGGTTATTCATGATTCATTTCAGTTGCTCTTCTTTCTAATAGATGATCTGACTGATTCTCAGCTGCCATTAGTTATGTTTTCATAGTACAGAGCATGATAGGTTCACTTCATTAGAAATTAATTCATGCTTTCTAGTTGGAGAATTAGATAAACATATATATATATATCATTGGATGTCTCCCCATAAAAGTGTGATTTCACCATACATAGGAAGAGACGAATATCCATACGACATATCAGCAAAAGTATGAACTGTGAGTTATTTTTCTCTTTTAATCTTCTATATGCCTTCAACATATCTTCTATCATTCTTGCCCTGATAAAAAAGTAGATACATTAATTAAGCTCATAAATTGTAGGGGAACCTTTGATAGTGTTATCAGATCAGTTTTCATCCACACCTACCCTTTTCATTTGTTTTATTAGAACCTTTGCTTCTCTATGTATGTTTCTTTTGTAATACGTTGACAGTAGAGCAATATATGCATTTTGTTTTTCATCTAAATTGAATGCACACACCAATCACATCAGAACATAAATTGGATCCAGCTAATAAAACACAAATATTCTTGAATGCTCAACAGAAGCTATGACAGTTCACTACTTCTCCCATCTTCATATCGATTGTGCAATGAACTAATTGTATAAAATGCATTTTTCAGGTTAAACCAAAAGCAACCCTTTGGAGAAATACACCTCTACCTAATTATGAAAAGATGATTGTTGATGTCCCATAAATTTCAGGGGAAGAAACTTTAAAGATGTTTGTTGATGTTGGATGTGAGGAAGACAAAATCTCTAAAATTTATTGCTCCCTCATGAATGATATGGCTAAGATAAGGGCAGTAATTCAATGTCCACCTCTGCTGCGCAAACAAGTGATTATGGATATGGTTTTCGGTTCTTAATATATTGTTGCTTCAAAGGAAAACTATCTTTTGTTATAAGCATTTTGTAAACACTTATTTGGCATGTTGTCTCTTTCATGTTATTTTGTTAGCCATATGATGCCATTTCATGACATTTTATGCTATGCCCAGTGATATTTTATAGGGTCATATGATAGCATTTGATGATATTTTATAGCATGCCTTGTGATTTTTTGTAGGGCCATATGATGGTATTTGATGATATTGTATACTATGCCTTATGATATTTTGTTGTACCATATAATCAAGTTTATAATTATATTCATTATCTTCAAGTTTGGTAGTATAATTATTATTAGATAAGCATAACTGTTACTTGTTATTATTTATGGTTATTGATAATTTTGAGCAAATTCTCATAAGAATTTTGAAAGATCAGTGAATTTTATGAAAAGATTTGCTGGGGAAAAGGAGTTTGGTATTATACAAGTTTAAAAATATTTATTATTACCCCAGTCCTGAAAACAATTATTATAATTTCAATGGGTTAGCTATAAATTTAGTAGAAAAGCATATATATAATTTTAATTATTTCAATTATTATAATTTTATATATATTAGTATATATATAAGCATAGAACTAGCATAAACCTCATCTAATTTATTTAATTTTGATAACTATAAAATTTTAATTTCATATATTAAATATTATTTATAATTATATTTTATTAAAATATTCTACAAAGTCTGTAACAAGCAACTTAAATAATATAAGGGTAAATTTATCTATATAAAATTATTTTCCCTCCCCTCCACTCTTGAACCAAGTAAGGTAACATTAAAATCCCTCCCTCCTCTCCCTTTATGTTAATCTAAATAAAGTAATATTAAAATCCCTTATCTTTCCTTTCCTTCATTTCTTTCCATTAAAATCCCTCTACTCCCCTCTCTTTCATTGAGCCAAACACACTGTTAGGGTTTCTTAGGATCTTTTAACCTTGCTTATTTCATGATTACTCTCTACTATCACCCTATATCATCTACTATTAGTCACTCCTTGGCACTTTTATCTTAATCTTTCCTTTTTCTAGACATTAACCCTCCTTATTGGTCCCTATCTTACTCTCTCTTCTTCTCTTCCATATTCTGGCCTCCGATGATGATTGTTTGTAATCTCATAAGAAGCTAGCTACTATTCATTCATTGGTCTTTCTTTTCTCAGCCATTTATCTCCTTTTTCTCCCTATCATTGCCTCCTTTTCGTCTTACACTTTCTTTTCTTCCATTGGTCTTCAAAATACTACCTTTTTGTCTTTCTATAGTTCTTCTCTCCCATCCCAACTCTTCATCTTCCTTCGGACACCCCTATCTATATGCCTTCAACCTTTTGTCTTACCACCCATCTGTCTTCTTCTTCTCCAGTGCTTATCCTTGGCTCTTCTTTTTGCTTACAAAGTTATCACCTTTTTCTTTTTTCCTCTTTTATGGTTCTTTCGTAACCTTTGTTTACCTTTTCTCATTATGAATCCTTTCTCTAAATACCGCCAAGATATTCCTTTTCCTTCATTTTTTAACCTTGACCCTTTTCATCTTATCCATTAGAGATCCCATTATCAGTCTTTGCTTTGCTGTCTTAATCGATTACACCATTTCTCCAATAGGAAACTTAACCACTGTCTTCAATCTGCATGGCTCTTTCGTGAAACATTCAACATTATGGAGAAAGTTGGGATGTTTATCTGATTTGCTTCACTAATATTCATGATAGGGACTTTGTTGTGGAGCACGGCCCTTAGGCGATTAATAACTCACTGTTAGTGGTTGACCATTGGACTTCAAATTTCTTACTCCGAGAGCTCTCCAGTGCTTCATTCCCACTCTAGGTTCAATTTTGGGGTCTCCCTCTAGAGTACTACTCTGCTTTCATGGCTAAAGATCTTGGAAATGTTGTTGGTCACATAGTAATTAATAGTGAAGGTTGTTAGACTAGGCAGATACACCCAAGAGGGGGTGAATTAGGTGTTTTAAAACTTTTAATGGAAATTTAAAAACTTAAAGATAACGAGAATATAAATGAATGAAAAATAGGGATCAGAAAGATTTCACCGAAGGATAGAAGAAACAAAACAAGTAGTTTATCTTAGTTCAGACTAATCCTCTTGTCCTACATCTAGCCCCTAGAGGCCTTATGTAACACCTTACTTTCATACGTCTTAGGGACTATTCAATAGCATTTAGAACCACTTACAAGTCAATTAGAGTTCAATTACAAAATCTGAAATTTCACTCTTTACGAGTACTGTTTATATGGTAATTTTTTTATTAAGCGACGAACTTTGAAAAATCATAACTAATTCTAGAAAAATCAAAATGAAGTGGTTAAAAAATATAAATGAAGCTAAAATCTTGAAATTTAAGGGAAAAATAAGTCTTAGACCAAATGATCAGTCAATCAGTACAGTTTAATAGTCAAAAATCACTATTCATTTGGTCAAATTTTTGAAAAACAGTTTCTAGTCCCTAACTTTGAAAAATTTGTTCTCTTTGTATAGACATCAAAATAAGGCGTACTTGGTGTCAAAACGAAACTTAACATGTTAACTAAGTAATGCTAAAACATCATACATTTATTTGATAATTTGCTATTTTTAATTACAGCAACTACTGTGCTGCTTCTAAGTATACATTACATAAGTCATACATAACATTAAGTACAATCAATCATGCCATCTATCCCCTAACTCCTCTTCTTTCATCTTCATTTTCTTCCATCTTTGAATAACCTATTGGTGTTGGGGTAACATGTAGGGGGTGAGATTTCGGGGGAAATCTCAGTAGTAAACAGAAACCATACAATGTATGCAACTATATGCTTGATGTTACTATGTGTGCACTTAATAATCGTGCTTACATAATGATACTTACATGCTTCCATGTCCCTTAATTATAACATATGGCCATAGCATAAAAAGAAATAGAGCATTACTTAATCATACATGCTTCACATCATCAAAGTAAATAAACATAACATAAAGCATCTAAGCAACATAAGCATATAAGTAGGTAAGTTCACTACCTCATACTCCTTGGTTTCCTTATCCTTTTCCTTTACCTCTTGCTTCCTACTTCTCCTTGAGGTGTGACTGCCCTCTTTGAACACACAAGTCAAATCCTAACATTGCATTACCATTAACTCATTACAATTCAACTTTCTTGAATACTGAACTTTATCTACTAAAGTAACTTTCTTTAATCTTTATTAATAAGCTTGGTCTTTGAATTACTTGATTTCTTGACTTTACCCTACACAATTTGACCTTCTGAATCCATTTGTGAACTCAAAATTCACAAATTCCAGCAGCTGCACACTATTCTAAATAAAATTGCATAACTTCCCTTTTTCTTTGAAAAATTCTCATTTTGATTCCAATGCTTCTAATACTTGTTTATCTATTTCATCCCACACAATTTTTCATTTTAAAACCATTGGAAGCATCAAAATCATGAAATTCCAATCACTGTTCATGCGTGTAAACAGTAATAGAGAAGACTTCAAAAATTACAACTTTCAATTCTAATACTTCCAAGGTTCCAAACCTATCTAATCCTACACAAAATCATCTTTTAAATTCAATGGAAGCATTAGATCATTAAAATTTCATCTTCTCTTATCCAGACCAGCCTTGGCCGAAAGGCCTCAAGAAAGAGTAAAGTCAAGAATATCAACTCAATTCAATAACCAATCATCAAACTAGCTTTTCTAAGTGTCTTCTACTTGATTCTAACTTGCTTTTCTTCTTTCTTCATTTCTGTCCATATTTGGACAGCAAGGTTACCAAGAGAATATCTCACTTTTCTACCATTAAAACTTAGGTTTCATCCTTCCAAAACACTTACAAAGAAACTAGGAAGAATTACATACCTTAAGCTCTAACTAAAGTGCCTTGAATCTCCCTTTGCCTTGGCTTGAGTTTCCATTTGGCTATAGTTTTTCCAAGGTTCAAGAGGCCATAGTTTTGCAAGGAAATGGAAGGGTATTTATAGCCAAAACTTTGGCATCTTGTGATAAGAATATCCCTCCTTCAACTAATTATTACAACTCCTTAATCTTCAATCTTATTGGCTACTTAATTCTTTAATTTTCACTAACTTAATTCTTATATTATTTTAATAAATTTCTGCACATGGGATAAGGTTTCTTTCTTCTTCTTGACTCCATATGTCCCTTGATATGGGTCCCACCATGTGCTCCTTGTCTTCCTCTTGAAGCTCCTTGATTTTTTTTCCTGATTTTTCTATTTAAAAAAAATTCATAAAATATCTAAAATTGACTTAAGCTCCAAGACTTGATCTTGGGCTTATTGAGCTTGTCTAGGATGCTATATTGGACCTCTCTTAGGTCCAATAGCTAATTAGCACAAATTCCAAGACACTTTCCTTATATCGATATTCTTAAATCACCCTAGTTTTTGAGATAAATGATAGACAACTCTTTTATTGGCTCTGACATTTTTAGAAATTCATTATAATATAAAATAAATTCCCTATAAAGTCTCATAATTTTTTGAGGCCCAGAAGTTCTAATAAAAATTCTCTACATTTCCTTTAACCATTTATCGGTGTCCGATTTCTCCTTAAATTTCATAATAACTTCTACAGAACTCCTTTTTTACTTCTATCAGTTTTATAAATTCTTATATTAATTATAAAAATTTAGTACCAAATTTCATCTGATTATGAGGTCCTGAGGATACTGTAATAATCTCCTGACTTTAGAAATTAATATTAATTTATCGGGACCTCAAATCAAAATTCTCTATTGCGTTAAACTAATCAGAATAACTTTCTCTATTTTATGATAAAATTTGGGACTAAAATGTTTCCAGACAGTTTTTGGCCTTTTCTGACTAAACTTTCTATAATTACCAGTTTGCCCCTAAACTTTCAAAAATTACACTTTAGGCCCTCAACTTTTTATAATTACACTTAAAAGCCCAAAGCTTATGTATACTTCCATTTTGCACCATAGAACTTTTAGAATTTTCACTTTAGTTCCCTTTCTTTTCTAAAATATCCATTATGTCCTTGAAAACTTTCATTAATTGCAATTGAGTCCCTAGACTTTCACTAAATTGCAATTTAGTCCCTTTTACTTTACAACTTTATCTAATTATTATATTTTCTTTCTATTTATCATCACAATCTCTTCCAAACATTTTTCCTCTATCAGTCTTATACAAATAGGGAAAATTGGGATATGACACCTTATGAGATTTTCAACTATCTTCAAGATTTGAACGGGCTCTTGGCTACTCAGTACTGCAATTGATCCACTTAATCACTCCCCTTACCTAAGAGAACCAATCTCTTAAATCTACAGAATGAATTAAAAATATATTCACAATTTCCCTCTCAAAGAGTATGCATGATGATAAACGATGAAGCTCAATAACTACTGGGTTACAGAATGAAGAAAATAGAGAATGTAATAAATTCAGAAGTTGTTATTTTTCGTTGTCTTTTTTCATTAATGTTGAGTCTTCAAATAGAATTTGTTTCAGTTGGTAGCCGTTAGACTCAGATTTGTAACTGTTAGAGTGAAGGCGTTATTAGTCGTTGGCGGGTAGGTAAGCATTTAGTGCTTTGCCAGAAATAGCAAGTTTATGTTGCCTAGCCTTCATCATTTCAACCTCTTAACCTTTTCTGAACACAATCAATCTCAAAAGGTTTGTTAGTAGTTAAAGCATTGATTAAGTGTTTGAACCATTAATAATCAACTCATTTTCAAATGTCAAGGTTTTAATCAAGTTCATATGGATTTCAGAAAACATATTGTGATCAACTAATCGTTTAATTATCATTAATTCGATCAATGCTTCAATTAATGAAACAAATAGAAAACAGAGCATCATATTGATTAGGATATTCAACCATATGTAATGTAATTTGATAAGATAAGTTTCTCAAAAGATATATAAAGAAGAATGATGAGAAACATATTCATACTTTATATTTGAAACAATCATATATAGCTCAAAGAAAAATTCAATCAGTTTCAATGCAAACAGAGAAAGATATTTGAAATATATGAAGTTATTCGATTAATTAATGGATTAATATAAGTTAATCAAATATCTAGTCGATTAATGTCTCTGGAAGAATTGAAACAGAAATATTTTCAATACAAATTAATCGAACAATTAATCCATTAATGTAAATTAATCGATTAATGGATTCGTATTTGAATTTCACAAAATGATTATTCACAATTAATCGAACAGTTAATAGATTAATATAAATTAATAGATTAACTAATTGATTAATAGAGTTATCTTTGTTCAGAAGAAACTGTTCTCAACAGATTAATCGAGCATGCAATCGATTAATTATAATTAATCTATTAACCAATCGATTAATTGACTTATCTATTAAATTCCAGAGAGCTATCTTATGACATTAATCAAATACTTAATTGATTAATGGATATTCTTTAATCGATTAATTGATTTTCCTTTATATAACACTATCCTTATATTAATCGAACAACCAATCGATTAATTGATACTCATTAATCGATTGACTAATTGATTAAGTACCATTAATCGACTGATTAATCGATTAACTTAATTAACTTCATATTTTTAACAATATTTAAACACACAAACAACTTGATTATTTTAAAACACTTTTGACATTATTTGAGCACATAAATAACTTAATTATTTTGAATTCCTTTTGACATCATCAAAATATTATTGAATATGGAATCGAACATTCTCCCCTTTTTTGATGATGACAAAACCCAAGTGAATGAAAATCATTAAGAGTCAAGAATCAAAATATAACTTTGAATAACAAAGTGAATCATATCATTAAAATTTCAAAGCTTCAAAGTTATACAAAGTACAACAAGTACAAAATAATCAGAAATAGATAGAAATATCAGACATAACATAAAACTCAATTATGAACTCTAGAGAAGATTCCTTCTCCTCTTCACTTCCTCTCTCCCCCTTTTTGGCATCATCTAAAAGGGTTGGAGCCAGAGATGAAGGAATGACCAAAGGAAGCTGGGGTAATGGAAGGTCAGGTGCTATGGAAATGAAAGGAAGGCATACTAGCAGTGATTAGGTAAGAGTCACTAAAGCTAGGGCTCTGAAGCTAAAGCAGAAATGGGTGAGGGAACAAGAGCATCTGTAACATGCTAAGGCTCTGATGGTGGGGGCTGATCCCTGAGTTCCTCCTCTGAGAAAGAAGGTCCAATGTTGTTCAGATATGCCAATGGAATATTCTTCATATCAGACACTTCTTGGTGGATAGCCTCTTTTCTTTCTAATAATGCTTCTTGCCTCTCCTTGAATTCTTCTTTAAAACCTTGAAAATCCCTGATATGTGTCTCAAGTAGTGTCTAGATCCTATAGCTGGGCCTCTCATGAATCATGTCAGCTTCCTTTCTTGAGGTATTGAGTCTTCTCTCTAACTCAACAAACTTAGCCTGAAGGTACTTCTGAATGAATGCATCCAAAAATGATGGTGCAGTAGATACTTAAGGTCCAGCAGATGAGTGACCTTCATCTTAAGGAGAATAAGCACTAGCAGGAGGATGCTACTTGTCTTGGTGGTTTTTGGAAAGCATGCCCTTTTTGGCATTATAGGGAAGCTTAATCTTCATCTTGTTCAGCTATGTCATCCCAAAGACACCAACTTGTTCCTTCTTTCTTCCCTCAAAGTGATGGATGTTGTAGTGCTTGAGAAAGAATGAGACAAACTATGGAAATGGCATAGGAGTAATCCTTGTCCTGCTCAGACAAAACTCTCTTATCTAGTTATATATGAAAGGTCCTAGGTTGAGCTTCTCTCCACTTACTATCCTGTCCAGATTGATGTAATCCTGCTAGGTAAGGTAGGTGAAGCTGGTAGACCTAATAATCATGCACTAAGAGTATATGTAGTTGATGATACGATAAAAGTCACACATCTAACCGGGGTGAAAGATAGAGACCCAAGGAATGACTTGTTGGTTTGAAGGAGAATATGATAAGCCTTGGCATGACTTATATTCTTTATTGGTACTGATATAAGAGCACCTATCATCTGATTGATTACAATGAATTCAAGTTTGATCTCTCGACCTCTTAGCCTAGTAGTTAGATAACTATCCACAATATTTTCATCTTCGTCCAATGTATCAAATATTTTCATATTGCAGTAGAATCTTCTAACTACTTCTAGACTATAAGGTTCACTTATCCTAAGCCAGCTCTCAAATTGACTTTTTGGCCAGCCTTAAGTGCAAGGATATCTACATATACTACTAGACAATATTTTCTCTTCCTAAACTCAGAGTTATATCTAGCCATATCAACATCTAAGTCTAGATTACCTTGTAGAAAGATCAAAATGGATGGCTGAGAATTTGAGAGAGCTGGTGTGGCAGTAAGCTTCCTTGGTGTCCTTTGTTTCTTCCTAAAAGATTCAATGGTAGTCTTAATAGAATTCTCAAGCATAGCAGTGAACTTTGGATTAGAGTCAGTGTCAGAGTTGATTTGTTATGACTTTGCCTTTCTCTTTGTAACAGACTTTGGAGAAGACTAAGATATTTGGATTTTACTTTTATCCTTAGTTGCTCCCTTTGCTGGAGCCTTGCTCGCCTGTACCTGCCTTTTTCCTTTGACACCTCTAGGCCATCCTTGGCCCCCTTAGTTTGATAATTCTTCTTCCTTTCCTTCAATAATGAAGCTTAAGGAATATTGGATACTGATTTGTAGTTTTGTTTCTTGCAATAGTTACCGTGATTTGAGAGATTGATCGGTGAAATGAAAAAATATGGGTATTTTTTGTGGGTTTTGATCTGTGAAGTGAGCGCAAGCTATCCTACAAACTAATTTGAGGATTTTTTAGGATTGAAAGTGAGAGAGATTGGAGATTAGTCGATTAGGGCTTGAGTTAAATAGTGAAGAGTCATGACTGATAACTGATAATTGATAAATTATGATGTTAATCGATTAATTTCATCAAATATGTACATACAGAAACAAATTAATCGATTAGGTGTTTGATTAATTCCAATTAATCGAATAGTCAATCGATTAATTTTAAATAACAGTAACATCTATCACATATTCAACATTGCTTAATCGATTAGTTGTTAAATTAATTAACATTAATGTAATAGTCAATAGATTATTCATAAGAAAAAATAATATTTAACACATATTCAATATCCATTAATCGATTAGTTGTTCGATTAATTAACATTAATTGAATTCTTAATCGATTAATTTCAAAGTAAAATAACTTTTAAAACTTTTTCAAACATGATAATATTCTCAAAGTAAAATAACTTTTTACACATTTTTCAAATATGATTAATCGATTAGTTTTTCGATTAACACTAATTAATTGAACTCTTAATCAATTAGTTTTACCAAAATAACACATTTATTCCATATTTTACAAAGAGAGTAAAGTTACCTCCCTTAGTTAATCGATTAGGTGTTGGATTAATCTATCCTCTGCTAGCTTATGTTTTCTAATCCAATAACAGAGCATCCTGTAAAAATTCAACTATACACTCTGAAGCTTAAGTTAGCAATTTGAATCATTAAAACATGAGTATTGAATAATTATTTTAATCCAAGGAAATAGAATTCTTACAACTCATTGGGATTTACCATTCCCAATTCTCTCCTTATATAGTTGAATTGATCTTGAGCCAGTGGTGTTATGAAATATCAGCTAGTTGAAGATGGATTGGGATGAATTCAACTTTTATATCTTTCTTTTGCATGTGATCTCTTATAAAATGGTGTCTGATATCGATATGCTTAGTCCGGGAATGAAGTACGGGATTCTTTGACAAACTAATTATGCTTGTGTTGTCATAAAGAACTATAATCTTGTTTAAATGAATTCACAGATCTTGAGGTTATTATTTGAGCTATAGTACTTGTGCACAACAACTCCCAATAACTATATACTCAGCTTCTGTTGATGAGATAGCCACCGTGTATTGCTTCTTACTGAACAATGAGACTAAACAGTCACCAAGGTATTTTTCTTATCTATTTTGTATCCTCCATGGTCAGAGTCTGAGTATGTTATCAAGTATTATGCTCCTTGTAACACCCCAATTTTTAGGCCTAGAGATGCCAGAAGGAGAATTCAAGGGCATAATCGTAAATTCGTAATTATGGGAAAGATCGGACTGGTGGCCGATGAATACCATATTTTGCCAGAAAATAGAGAAAATTATGCTGATCATTTCACTGAACTGTGAAATATGCATATGAGGTCTCTATGTGTATGAAAGAATTAGAAATATGACCAGGGGTAAAATGGTCATTTTGGAAAAGTGTGCGCGTGAGTGCTTTTTCAGGCCAAAACAGCCCGGTCCGGATAAAATATCTGAAAATACCGGGAGATAGAGAAAAGGATTCTCGATTGAATGAGGAGTCACAGAATTTTGATTTGAGGTCCCGATTTTTCTGTAAAAATTCCTGAAGATGGGAATTTACAGTTATAATCGGTAAAGGAAAGGCAGTCCGAATAGAAATGATCGGACAATGGCTAGAGGCCATATAGTGTTGTCTAAGGCCCGTAGTGACACCAGGGAAGGCCCAGGCCCATAATATCAGTTCAGGGGTAAAAGGGGCCGGTGTCCTGGAAAAATGTGCAAAATGACGAAAATGCCCTTATGTTATAAAATAATTGAAGAATGAGTAAAGGGTATTTTGGTCATTTGGCTAAGGTTAGACAGTCAAGAAGGGGTATCTGGATAGTTGACCAGGGCCAGAGAATACTCTGGTAAAATATGAAAAGACAATAATACCCCTAGACTCAGTAAAGGAAATGAAAGGACTTAAGGGCAATTATGGAAAGTTTCAAGGCCAAAAAGGAAAGTAGACAAAAATATGGGGTCCTTAAGTATAATTTTAGCCAAGTAAAAAGGGACTTAAATGAAAAGAAGAAAAGTTCCCTGGGGCTAAATTGTAATTAAAGAAAGTCAAGCCGGAAGTGGTTTGGACTGTCCGAAAGCATTTCAGTCCCAGATTTCACCGGTAGAGACAGCAAGTGACGCTCGGTAATCTGGCTTAATACAGAAATTTTTGAAGACTCCAGATAGCCAGAAATGGACTGATCGTCCAAAAGTTATAAAAATTCATACCGGATATCCTAGAATTCAGATCTAGGTGAGAAAATACAGGATGATACGTCCTTATGGGACGGATGTCGGGAAACTGACAGAATACCGATAGGAGGCCTGTAGAAAAAGTTATTCGCAAATCAGAAAATCCAGACGGGAGTGTGAGGCCTCCGGGTATCCGATAGGGAGATTTATCGGTATTTAAAAAGGGACTGAATGAGTTCGGATGACCTCGGTCAGATGACTGATATGACTCACAGGGATGCCTGAACACCGCAGGCTAGTGTTTCGGACAGAAGGAGCCGGTGTCCGGATATGTGTATAAACGGTGAATAATAGATAAATATTCAATAATTATTAACGGGGGAAGATTCCTCGTAATGCGTGCCATGAAGGTATTGGACCCAGAAAGGCCCAATAATGGCGCCAACAGAGGCCCAGTAAGACACTTGGACTGATAGGTGGGCCAGTGTCCGGCAGAACCCCGGAAAAGTGCGAAATTACGAAAATGCCCCTGTGTTGTACAAAAGTGTAACAGATGAATGAAGGGCATTTTGGTCATTCTGGACAGGCCCAGGAGCCAAGGTACATACAGGTAAAGTTACTGTGAGTCAGTATATACCCTGACAGAGTACAGAAGGGTATGAAATGACGATTTTACCCTTAGGGTTAAAATAGTGCAAGAAAGAGCACCCAAGGGTATTTTGGTAATTTGCCAAGGGCTGTTTCTTGGGAATCGAGCCATCAGAGTACTTGGGCTTGATCAGGATCCAAGATAACATACCCAGAGCCCAAAAACGTAGGCCCAGTGTTATGTGGGAAAAAGTGGCATTAAAATACTATTTTAATGCTGTTTCAATAAAGTAAGGTTACTCGGTTGGCACGATAACCGAGGAGGTGATCAGATAAAGTCCTGGATTTATCTGGATAGCATTGGAAGGCGTGACAGGTGCCAGTAAGATGACACATGGCGCCAACATAAAGGCAGAAGAAAAAGTTGAGGACACGTATTACGAGGCAAGAGACTGGACCGGTGAGTCAGCATGCTGAGTCAGCTGCTGAGGTGTCCAGGATTTCAGACATGTGATAAATGTGGCGCTGAGGTGTCCCGGTGAGGTGTCCCGATTATGTCATGCATGATGCAGTAAAGGAGGAATTAAAGAAAATAGGAAAATCCAGGAAAAACCAGGACCGCAGGATCAAAGTTCATAGAAACTGCAGAATTGCCATTGAAGGCAATTATAAATACCCCCCTCCATTCCATTCTTGCATTCACGCATGGAAGGGAGAAGGGAGAGAAAGAAGAGAGAGAAGGAGAAGGAAGGGAAGAGAGAAAGGAGAAAAGGAAGTAAGGAAGTTCTGGCGGAGCTGGAAGCAGAATAGAGATAGTAGAGCTCTGCTGAGCCTTTGAGGTAGTAACTAATCCTAGCTTTTATGTAATGGCTTTGTGATTTATTGTGCTATTGTTTGGTTGGATTGTTGTCTTATATGTTATGTCTGAAGCTCTGCTGTAATGCTATGATCATATGTTATTAAGCATGGAAGCACGCAGCATACTTATCTGTACCCAATCACAAGCAAGCACTGTCACTCTGCATTACATATATTGTTATGATTGTTGCTACTGAGATTCCCCCGAATCTCATCCCAATAAGTAAACCATTACAGGGGAGGTTATGTCAAAATGAATTCTGGGAATTTTAAGAGACGCCGTTATGCTGCCAAAGTAAAGACTGAACATCAGTATATGATAAGTACTGTGTACGTAGTGCTGTCTAAGGAGGCTAGAAGTGAGTGGACCTAGCCGGTTCATCTAGTCTTTCCTGGGTACTACGTAGAATGGTAGTTCTCATGAGGGGATTACCGAATCAGTACGGTTCAGGTCTTTGTACAGATGAAGCGTAGCGGTTATGCTGCCGGATTTCAGGCAGAGCAAGATGTAATAGAAGCCTGAGAATTTATGTACATACCCAGATGTATAACAATTTATTAATTAATGATAAATATTGTTTCGCATGTTTGACTGATATATGATGGATGTATGCATATGTATGCAAAGTTGATTGCTGGAAATTACCACTGTGAACAGTAACACGTGGTGACATGATAATGTTTGATAAATAGTTAAAAATAGTAAATAGATGAATAAATGTTCGAAATTTTTAAGGTAAATAGTAGACATACCAATATTCGATTTGATATATAGTATGATTCATTTGGATGTCTACACAAGGAGATATAAATTATCAAAGTTGGGACCAGAATGCTAGATTCAGGAGAAAAACGCTGGATGAACAGTAATATAGAAACGTTGACTGATGTTGACTCGGTCAATTCATGGTCAACTAGTTATTTTTCCCTGAAATATAATTGAATTAGCTTCATTTATCAATTGGAACCACTTCATTTATATTTTTCTAGAATTAGTTATGATTTTTCGAAGTCGGGTCACTCATCTGAAATTTACACTGTGAACAGTACTCGATAAGAGTAAAACTCCAGATTGAGAAATTGGACTTCAATGACCTTGAAAGTGGTTCTAAATGCTACTGAATGGTCCCTAAGACATACGAACGTAAGGATGTTTCATTTTGGTATCAGAGCAAAGGATTCTGGCTTAGGAAATGCTCTGAATAGATAATTTATGGTGTTAATACAGAATAAGGTTAGCACAGAACAAAGGGTTCTGGCTCCGAGCATAAGATTCTGGCATAGAACAGAAGGTTCTGGCTCAGTGATGCTCTGGTTTAGTTAGTTAGATTCCTTAAACAAATGAGAAGTTTGAGTGGTCCTCTCCCTAGAGTAGGATATAGGGATGGTGTTCACTGCTTGGAAAGGTTTAGACAGAAGACAGTGACACACAGAAGAATGAGGCTGTACCCCGAGCTTTATAGTCTTACGAAGGATATGATTATGATGGGCTAATCTTAGTCAGCCAATACAGTCGAGGACTCGTGTTTATTAACACAATATGGCTGGACTAAGCAGAACAAGGTTTAAGAAGCAGTTTCCTCCAGAGATAGAGACAGAATCTGATCAGTTCACGACTAAGGAAGCTGCAAGAGTAGCTCGAGGTATCGTGTTGTAACCAGATACTGTAGTGAGGATGCCAGATATCCAAGTTACAACAAGTTAAGTCACGATGAGATGTAGGCAACCCAGGCTCGCCAAGATCAAGAGCAAGATTCTGCTATCACTACGGCAATTGCTGCTGCAGTTGCAAGATTACAACAGTCTGGGAAGGAGGTAGTACCAGAGAATGATATAGACCCTGAACCTCAGCCAGATCATGAGCAGACTGGAATGAATAGACATCAGGGGTCTATAAGAAATAATAATAACCAGGAAAGTCTGCAAACATGGATGGAATGATTCCATAAATTTGATTCGCCCATGTTGAAGGGACTTTTGACACTCAAATAGCTGAGGATTGGGTAAGCTAGTTAGAGAAAATCTTTAAGGTTTTAGAATATTCCATTGAAAGAAAGACCCAGCTGGCAGTTTATAAAGGAATGTGCAATAACCAGAAAAGAGTGAGCCTACTCCATCAGTACCACTGAAAGTGATGCCACCAGGTTCTTTGGAAGGAACAGTAAGAAGAGAAATGGGCCAGCATATGGGTCAAAAGTTAATATGAAGCAAGGAAGTAGGCCAGGTAGTGGGCCAAGAGAAGTTAGTAGGCAACCAAGGCCAATAAGTAATCATAGTCCAGTCAAGAATAGACTAGGACTAATGGAAAGATAGAAGAAGTTGAAAGATAGTAAAGAGGTAGCCACAGTTAAGAGATAAAGTGACTCCCCTATTCCCTATGTAAGATAAAGTAGTGAAGGGTTGAGTCTATACCCTGGTAAGAGGGTAGTGTGGCAGCC
Source organism: Leucaena leucocephala (assembly GCA_037074615.1). Classification (NCBI taxonomy): domain Eukaryota; kingdom Viridiplantae; phylum Streptophyta; class Magnoliopsida; order Fabales; family Fabaceae; genus Leucaena; species Leucaena leucocephala. The sequence continues at coordinate 15,570,075 of CM073555.1, read as the reverse complement.
TAAGTAAGATAGACAGAGGTGTCTGTCAGATCCTGAGCATATGATTGATAATATGACAGATAATGCGATAGATAGTATGATCAGATGATGATCTGACAAATAATGAGATAAAGAAAATATGTTTTGAGGCTTACTTAGATTGTTACGATATCTAATGGATGGTTGAGCAAAATATGATGATGATATGGCTTATGTGCCATAAGTTATGATAGTTGCATCTCCTTGCAGTTGTCATATGATGACATGCATGTTAGAGTATGCTATGATGAATGAATACTTCCCTTTTGCAGTACATGCAGGGTAGAGTATATATGAGTACAAATATGAGATGAGAAAGTTATGAGAAAGTATGTTGCTCCCATACCATACGACATGTATTGAGGATGATAGATAGTCTCAGTTTATAGGACGATAAGTTATGATATGATATTTAGATATGATGTATGATTGAGGTTACTCAGATATGATTGAGGTTACTCAGGTATTTCTATAGGCTTGTGAATACAGTACTCAGGGCCATTTCTATTGAGCCGAATGGTATACAGATAACGGTAAAGGGATTGTTTCTAGATCACTCTTTAGATAAGAGTTGGATCTGAAACAGATGGCTATCAGATAGAGCTAGATTTAGATGAGTATAGATCACTCTTCAAATAAGAGTTGGATCTGATGTAGAATGCTCGCAATTAGAGCATAGTTCAAATGGCTCACAGTTAGAGCACAGGTTGAAAGATAAGAAGGAACTCCTGAGTAAAAGAGGAAGTAAGTAAAGTCTGGGTAAATGATATGAGGCTATAAAATTTTTCAAATATTTATGGAGTTATCAACAGGTGGAAGCAGTTAACCTTATAACTTAGTCTGTTGGTTTAAAATCTTCGGGAGATATACAGTACAACAGAATCGCAGTTAGATTCTGGAGGGTCATAGTTAGATCCTAGCATGGCTCCAGGGTCGCAGATAGATCCTAATAGCTTCAGAGTCGCAGTTAGATTCTGAAGAGGCTAATGGTTGATCGCAGTTAGATCCCGAGGTCGCAGTTAGACCTAGCCTAAGGAAAGTAATGAGCCATGAGATATGAGTACACTGTAGTATCTCTTTGGGAAGATGAATGCCAAAGACGAAGTTAAGGTGAGGAAGCTTCACTAGTTGATAAACTTACCCAGAGAAATTATTTTATAATGGTTTTTCTCAGATAGCCTATAGTATACAGACTAAACTTAGCTTTCCCTTAGCAAAGACGGAGTCCAAGCCCAAAGCTGAGTACTAATATTCAAAGTTTTGTAGAAATATGCCTGAGAAGCAGAAAAGAACAGAATCCTCTATGTGTTGAGAATAGAAAAGCATTAGCTAAGAGCACTCTGGGAGGTAGCTCAAGTTGTAAAGCCAATAGCAAGAGAAAGAGGCGATAGTTCAGACAAGGGACTGATCAAGGTAATGATCAGATTGGAGAGCAGAGATGTCCATGTGGTGGAAAGAGCCATGGCACATGGGAATGTCGAGCAGGGCAAAGCAGTTGTGGTAAGAAAGGCCACTTTGCAAAAGGTTGTCTAAGAATGCGGACATCCCTAGGAAAGGTATTTGCTCTTACCCCAGACACAGTCTTCAATATTCCCTAAGGTCGACCCTAAGAATGGTTAAGAAGAACCATAGCTGTAAGGGCGACTGAGCTGTAAGGAACTATATGCCTAGATGATGAAGAGTTCTTTTCGGATCTAAAGAAAGTGGTCATGATAACAAGTCATAAGAGATTAAAAATCCAAAAAAAAGAGAGACCTAGAGAAGAGGGTCTAAGGCACAGCAAAGATAGAACGTAGTTCTATAAGAAAGAGATTGCTAGGGCCTAAAGCTATACAAAGAGTAATCTAGCCCTAACCCAGTGGCACGAAAGGTGCTAAGGCAAGAGTAGCCTAATGATAGTTAAGCCCTAAGAAGGGATAAGAAAAGTGCGAATGCCACAAAGGTTTGGCATAGATGCATGAAGTTATGAGAAAAGTCAGAGAAGTTATCTGGGTTATGATCTCGTATCAGGAGAAAGAAAGTCAGAAGAACAATATCTCTCCTGAGAGATTAGCAAAGTGTAAGAAGAGTGAAGTAGACCCCAGAATTACATCAAAATTCTGATGGATAAGGTATGAAAGAAATGGACACTACTCACAAGTGTAATGAATTGTCCATAAGTATAAGAGGATGAATGCCCCAAGCCTTAGTCATAAACCAGGAAAGGATATACAGAAGAGCTATATCCAGGATCGTTGACTAAGATGCCAAGTAAATTTCGAGGACAAAATTTATTTTAAGGGGGGTAGAAATGTAACACCCCAATTTTTAGGCCTAGAGATGCCAGAAGGAGAATTCAAGGGCATAATCGTAATTATGGGAAAGATCGGACTGGTGGCCGATGAATACCATATTTTGCCAGAAAATAGAGAAAATTATGCTGATCATTTCACTGAACTGTGAAATGTGCATATGAGGTCTCTATGTGTATGAAAGAATTAGAAATATGACCAGGGGTAAAATGGTCATTTTGGAAAAGTGTGCGCGTGAGTGCTTTTTCAGGCCAAAACAGCCCGGTCCGGATAAAATATCTGAAAATACCGGGAGATAGAGAAAAGGATTCCCGATTGAATGAGGAGTCACAGAATTTTGATTTGAGGTCCCGATTTTTCTGTAAAAATTCCTGAAGATGGGAATTTACAGTTATAATCGGTAAAGGAAAGGCAGTCCGAATAGAAATGATCGGACAATGGCTAGAGGCCATACAGTGTTGTCTAAGGCCCGTAGTGACACCAGGGAAGGCCCAGGCCCATAATATCAGTTCAGGGGTAAAAGGGGCCGGTGTCCTGAAAAAATGTGCAAAATGACGAAAATGCCCTTATGTTATAAAATAATTGAAGAATGAGTAAAGGGTATTTTGGTCATTTGGCTAAGGTTAGACAGTCAAGAAGGGGTATCTGGATAGTTGACCAGGGCCAGAGAATACTCTGGTAAAATATGAAAAGACAATAATGCCCCTAGAAGTAGTAAAGGAAATGAAAGGACTTAAGGGCAATTATGGAAATTTTCAAGGCCAAAAAGGAAAGTAGACAAAAATATGGGGTCCTTAAGTGTAATTTTAGCCAAGTAAAAAGGGACTTAAATGAAAAGAAGAAAAGTTCCCTGGGGCTAAATTGTAATTAAAGAAAGTCAAGCCGGAAGTGGTTTGGACTGTCCGAAAGCATTTCAGTCCCAGATTTCACCGGTAGAGAGAGCAAGTGACGCTCGGTAATCTGGCTTAATACAGAAATTTTTGAAGACTCCAGATAGCCAGAAATGGACTGATCGTCCAAAAGTTATAAAAATTCATACCGGATATCCTAGAATTCAGATCTAGGTGAGAAAATACAGGATGATACGTCCTTATGGGACGGATGTCGGGAAACTGACAGAATACCGATAGGAGGCCTGTAGAAAAAGTTATTCGCAAATCAGAAAATCCAGACGGGAGTGTGAGGCCTCCGGGTATCCGATAGGGAGATTTATCGGTATTTAAAAAGGGACTGAATGAGTTCGGATGACCTCGGTCAGATGACTGATATGACTCACAGGGATGCCTGAACACCGCAGGCTAGTGTTTCGGACAGAAGGAGCCGGTGTCCGGATATGTGTATAAACGGTGAATAATAGATAAATATTCAATAATTATTAACGGGGGAAGATTCCTCGTAATGCGTGCCATGAAGGTATTGGACCCAGAAAGGCCCAATAATGGCGCCAACAGAGGCCCAGTAAGACACTTGGACTGATAGGTGGGCCAGTGTCCGGCAGAACCCCGGAAAAGTGCGAAATTACGAAAATGCCCCTGTGTTGTACAAAAGTGTAACAGATGAATGAAGGGCATTTTGGTCATTCTGGACAGGCCCAGGAGCCAAGGTACATACAGGTAAAGTTACTGTGAGTCAGTATATACCCTGACAGAGTACAGAAGGGTATGAAATGACGATTTTACCCTTAGGGTTAAAATAGTGCAAGAAAGAGCACCCAAGGGTATTTTGGTAATTTGCCAAGGGCTGTTTCTTGGGAATCGAGCCATCAGAGTACTTGGGCTTGATCAGGATCCAAGATAACATACCCAGAGCCCAAAAACGTAGGCCCAGTGTTATGTGGGAAAAAGTGGCATTAAAATACTATTTTAATACTGTTTCAATAAAGTAAGGTTACTCGGTTGGCACGATAACCGAGGAGGTGATCAGATAAAGTCCTGGATTTATCTGGATAGCATTGGAAGGCGTGACAGGTGCCAGTAAGATGACACATGGCGCCAACATAAAGGCAGAAGAAAAAGTTGAGGACACGTATTACGAGGCAAGAGACTGGACCGGTGAGTCAGCATGCTGAGTCAGCTGCTGAGGTGTCCAGGATTTCAGACATGTGATAAATGTGGCGCTGAGGTGTCCCGGTGAGGTGTCCCGATGATGTCATGCATGATGCAGTAAAGGAGGAATTAAAGAAAATAGGAAAATCCAGGAAAAACCAGGACCGCAGGATCAAAGTTCATAGAAACTGCAGAATTGCCATTGAAGGCAATTATAAATACCCCCCCTCCATTCCATTCTTGCATTCACGCATGGAAGGGAGAAGGGAGAGAAAGAAGAGAGAGAAGGAGAAGGAAGGGAAGAGAGAAAGGAGAAAAGGAAGTAAGGAAGTTCTGGCGGAGCTGGAAGCAGAATAGAGATAGTAGAGCTCTGCTGAGCCTTTGAGGTAGTAACTAATCCTAGCTTTTATGTAATGGCTTTGTGATTTATTGTGCTATTGTTTGGTTGGATTGTTGTCTTATATGTTATGTCTGAAGCTCTGCTGTAATGCTATGATCATATGTTATTAAGCATGGAAGCACGCAGCATACTTATCTGTACCCAATCACAAGCAAGCACTGTCACTCTGCATTACATATATTGTTATGATTGTTGCTACTGAGATTCCCCCGAATCTCATCCCAATAAGTAAACCATTACAGGGGAGGTTATGTCAAAATGAATTCTGGGAATTTTAAGAGACGCCGTTATGCTGCCAAAGTAAAGACTGAACATCAGTATATGATAAGTACTGTGTACGTAGTGCTGTCTAAGGAGGCTAGAAGTGAGTGGACCTAGCTGGTTCATCTAGTCTTTCCTGGGTACTACGTAGAATGGTAGTTCTCATGAGGGGATTACCGAATCAGTACGGTTCAGGTCTTTGTACAGATGAAGCGTAGCGGTTATGCTGCCGGATTTCAGGCAGAGCAAGATGTAATAGAAGCCTGAGAATTTATGTACATACCCAGATGTATAACAATTTATTAATTAATGATAAATATTGTTTCGCATGTTTGACTGATATATGATGGATGTATGCATATGTATGCAAAGTTGATTGCTGGAAATTACCACTGTGAACAGTAACACGTGGTGACATGATAATGTTTGATAAATAGTTAAAAATAGTAAATGGATGAATAAATGTTCGAAATTTTTAAGGTAAATAGTAGACATACCAAGCTTCGATTTGATATATAGTATGATTCATTTGGATTTCTACACAAGGAGATATAAATTATCAAAGTTGGGACCAGAATACTGGATTCAGGAGAAAAACGCTGGATGAACAGTAAAATAGAAATGTTGACTGACGTTGACTCGGTCAATTCATGGTCAACGAGTTATTTTTCCCTGAAATATAATTGAGTTAGCTTAATTTATCAATTGGAACCACTTCATTTAGATTTTTCTAGAATTAGTTATGATTTTTCGAAGTCGGGTCACTCATCTGGAATTTACACCGTGAACTGTACTCGATAAGAGTAAAACTCCAGATTGAGAAATTGGACTTCAATGACCTTGAAAGTGGTTCTAAATGCTACTGAATGGTCCCTAAGACATACGAACGTAAGGATGTTTCACTCCTCCTTTGGGAAACCATATCCCAAGGTCAATGGTTCCCATGATATATCTGAATATTCTCTTTCAGCTTCAGTATGGGAATTCTTTGGAGCAGCTTGATATCTTGCACACATCCTTACATTGAATTGTATGTCTACTCTGCTTACAGTGAGATATAGAAGAGATCCAATCATTCCTTGATATTTTGTAATGTTGAAGTCTCTTCTCATCCTTATCTAGCATGGCACTTGTACTTATCGGGGTTGAGACACTTTTGGCTTGATCCAACTCAAACTTTTTCAGGAGCTCCCTTAAGTACTTTGTATATGAAATGAAGATATCATTCTTCCGTTGTTTGATTTGAAGTCTAAGAAAGAAGTTCAATTCTCTCATCATAGACATTTCAAACTCTCCCTGCATTATCTTGGCAAATTATGGACAAAGATCCTTATTAGTAGCACTGAAGATAATATTATCAATATAAATTTAAACAACTAAAAGGTCAAATTTTGTTTCTTTTAATAAACAAGTATTATCTATTTTTCCTCTTTCAAAGCCTTTCTCTATTAGGAACTTGCTGAGACGATCATACCTTGCTCTAGGAGCTTGTTTTAATCCATATAATGTTTTCTTAAGTTTGTATACGTGGTCTAGAAAATGATGACTTCAAAACCAGGAGGTTATTCTATGTGGACCTTTTCTATTATATAATCATTAAGAAAATCACTTTTGACATCCATTTGATAGAGTTTAAAATCTTTAATGCAAGTAAAGGCTAAGAGTACTCGTATGACTTTCAATCTTGCTATTGGAGCATAGGTTTCCTCATATCAATACCTTCTTCTTGATTATATCCTTTTGCAACTAATGTGGCCTTATTTCTAATGATTACAGCAGGTTCACCAAGTTTAGTTTTGAAAATATATTTAGTCCTGATGACTAGATAATCATTGGGTCTAGGTACTAATCCCAAACTTGATTCTGTTTAAATTGATTTAGTTCTTCCTGCATAGAAACAATCTAGAAATTATCTGATAGTGCTTTATCTATATTAATGGGTTTAATGTTAGAAATAAATGATGAGAAATACACTTTATTGAATACTTGTCTCTAGGTTCTTACTCCTTCATTGACTTCACTAATAACCTGGTCTAAAGGATGATTTATATTATGTTTCCAGGTTTTAGGTTGATCTTTTTCTGACTCATTAGGCTAATTGCTAGGTTAATCAACTACGAGTTCTTTTTCTTTATTCAATTTTAGTATTTCAAGACCCTATATTATCTCAGTTTCATCATTTAGAGGCTTTGAAATTAGTTTTGTTTCACAAAATACTACATGTACAGACTCTTCTATCATAAATGTTGTTTTATTAAAAAATCTATATACTTTATTACGATTAGAATAGCTAAGAAAAATATCCTTATCAGATTTAGGATCAAATTTACCCAAGTTTTCTTTGTTGTTGTTGTGGATGAAATATTTGCTCTTGAAGATCCTCAGATAAGTGAGATTAGGCTTTCGTCCTTTGTAGAGCTTATATGGTGTCTTGTTGAGAAGTGGTCGGATGTAGGCTCAGTTGGATATGTAACATGGTGTGTTCACAACCTCAACCCAAAAAACTTGTGAGACACCCTTATCATTAAGCATCGTTCTAGCTATCTTAATGAGGACACTATTTTTCAATTCAACAACTCCATTTTGTTGTGGCGTTCTTGGTGCAGAGAAGTTGTGATCAATTCCATAGTTATCACAGAACTCAGTAAATTCATTGTTCTCAAATTGTCCTTCGTGATCAGTCCTGATAGATATAATAGAAATACCTATCTCATTTTGCACCTTTTTGACAAACACAACAAAAACATTAAAAGTCTCATCTTTAGATGAAGGAAATAAAGTCCAAGAAAATCTTGAATAGTCATCAACTATCACCAGAGTATATAAGTTTCCTGTGAAACTTTTGACTCTTGATGGACTAACTAAATCTATATGGAGTAATTGGAGTGGTCTTTGAATTAAGACTTCCTTCTTTGATTTAAAGGAGGACTTTACTTATTTCTCCTTTTGACAAGCTTCACAAATAATATTAATTTCATATTTGACTTCAGGTAAACTAATTACTAAATCTTTCTTAATTAGTTTTGAAACTTGATGCATATTCACATGAGCTGGTTTCTTGTGCCATAGCTAACTTTCTTCAGATTTACTCAAAAAATAATTTTCAGGTGAATTTGAATTGATTGGTATGACAATTACTGTCCCTTGGAGCATGGAGTTTTGTCTTTAAGCTTTCCTTGTTGAGTAGAAGGTCTTTCTTGCTTACTATCATGCATTCTTGTAAGTCAAAAATAATCCGATTATCTTTATCCACAATTTGACTCACACTGAAGAGGTTGTGGCATAATTCTTCCACATGATATACATCTTTCACTTTCACCCCTTCTTTGCTTTCGGATTGATTTCCTTTAAAATTTACTTTATCGCCTTCCTTATAATGAAGCTTGAGGAACTTCTCTATGTCTTCGGTCATATGTATGGAGCATCTATTATCAATATACCATTTGTTGGACTTGGATGCTTTAAGACAAACCTGAAATAAAATCATTTCACTTTAAGTACCCAGACTTTCTTAGATCCTTTTAGGTTAGTTTGGATCATCTTAGGTATACAAGTGCCTTTAGAACCCATTTCAATGTGCCATAGGGCCTGTTCTTCTTGTGATAACAGAAATAGTGGAGTGACCCTTACAGTTACAATATAAACATAAACCAAATGTATTTGAAGTATGCACCATATGTCTAAAGTAATGCAAATATGATTTGTTACCTAACTTTTATTTCCTCTATGTTTGTCTAAGTTAAGATCATATCATATTCCAAACTTATCAGAGACACATCTTTAATTTTCAAGTATAATATTGAGCTTTTCACTACCTTTAGTGAATTTCTTAAGAGTTTTTGGTTAACTCTCTAGTTTTCTTCTTTGATTCCTCACACTTATCACACTTTGATATAGTCTTAGGTAAAACGCTTATATTTTCTTCTAAACTCCAAATCTTCTTCTTAGAGTTTAGTAACTCTTTTGCTTATTTAATAAACTCATAATATAGTTCATTATATTCAAAAAGTAATTTATCATAGGTAGATTTAGCATTTATTACCTCCTCTGTCTCTGAGTCATTTTCTTCTTGAGCAATCAGACAAATGTTTGCTGACTCATTGTTGTCATTCTCTTCACTTTCTAAAGAGCTTTCTTCCTATATTGATGACATGAATGCTCTCCTCTTCTAAAACTTTTCTTTCCTCTTCTCTTTATCCTTCTTGGAGAGTTGAGGACATTCGACTTTGATGTGGCCCAACTTTTTGCACTCGAAGCAAATAATTTGATCTTTTTACTCCTTTGATGATGAAGCACCTTACCTTAGTTGAAATTTTTTTGTTGCTCGATTCCTGTAGAACTTCTTGAATCTTCGGACTATAAGACCCATTTCATCATCGTCGATCTCTTCATCATCAATATCACTTTCTTGAGATTTAAGAGCAATTCCTTTTATGCTCTTTTCTTTCATGTCTTTCTTGTATTTCTGTTTGCTCTCATATTCAGCTAGACTTTTGAATAGAGCAGTGATAAATCTCATAGATTTGCCTTTAACTTCTTCAATGGCTGTGACCTTTGGCTCCCAATCTTTCATAAGACCATAGAGAATCTTACGTACTTGATCTCTTGAGCTATATGATTGCCTAAGAGCTATTAGATGGTTGATAAGATGTTGAAATCTTACTTCCATGTCACGGATGCTTTCTCTATCAGTCATTTGGAAAACCTCAAACTCCATTTTGAGCGTATTGACTCTGCTTTCTTTAACACTAAATGTTCCTTCGTGGGCTACTACTAGGGCTTCCCATATCTCTTTAGCTGTTTCTAGACTAGACACCCAAAAATACTCCTTTTGACTTAAGGTACATGTTTTAATATTAATGGCATTGTCTTTGAGTAGTATCAACTTTTTGTCTTTGTCATTATATTCAGTTCGCTCCTTTGGAACTTTAACTTCTTCGACAATTTTTGTTAGAACGTAATTCCCATCTTGTATGACATCCCAGAGACCATGATAGAACTTAGAGACTATCTTGTATGACATCCCATCTTGTCTTCATCCTCATTTTCTATAACATAAAATTCTATCTGTTGAAGCCTAGAGTTCATGGTAGAGCTTCCTTCTGGTAACACGCTATCTCTAAATTCTGCCATAGATACCATATCTCTCTTGAGATTGTTAGATCTTTTCTAAGAGACTTACTCTGGTACCAAATGTTAGACTAGGCAGATACACCCAAGAGGGGGTGAATTGGGTATTTTAAAACTTTTTAACAAAAATTTAAAAAATTAAATTTTACCAAAGGGGATAGAAGAATCAACACAAGCAGTTTATCCTGATTTAGACTAACCCTCTTGTCTTATGTTTAGTCCTTAGAGGCCTTCTGATATTTTCAACTATCTCCAAGATTTGAACGGGCTCTTGGTACCTCAGTATAGCAATTGATCCACTCAATCACTCCCCCTTACTTCCCGTAAGGTTATAATCCTAACTTAAGAGAATTAATCTCTTAAGTCTACAGAATGAATGAAAAATATATTCACAAATTTTCTCTCAAAGAGTATGTATGATGATAAATGCTGAGGCTCAATAACTGTCGGGTTATATAATGAAGAAAATAGAGAATGTAATAAATTCAGAAGTTGTTGTTTTTCGTTGTTCACTATTTTCTTCATTAATGTTGAGTCTTTAAATAGCATTTGCTTCGGTTGGTAGCTGTAAGACTCAGATTTGTAACCATTGGGGTGAAGGAGTTGTTCGTTGTTGGCGGGTAGGTGAGCATTTAATGCTTTGCCAGAAGTAGCAAGTTCACGTTGCCTAGCCTTCATCATTTCATCCTCTTAGCCTTTTCTGAACACACTCAATCTCAAAAGTTTTGTTAGTAGTTAAAGTATTTATTAAGTGCTTAAACCATTAATAATCAATTCATTTTCAAATGTCAAGGTTTTAATCAAGTTTAGATGGCTTTCAGAAAACATAATGTATTAATCGATTAATTATCATTAATTTGATCAATGTTTCAATTAACGAAAGAAACAGAAAATGGAGCATCACATTGATTAGGATATTTAACCATATATAATTTAATTTGATAAGTTTCTTAAAAGATATATAAATAAGAATGATTAGAAAAATATGCATACTTTATATTTGAGACAATCATATATAGCTCAAAGAGAGATTTAATTAGTTTCAATACAAATCGAGAAAAATATTTCAAATATATGAAGTTAATACATTAACTAATTGATTAATATAAATTAATTGAATACCTAGTCAATTAATATCTCTGGAAGAATTGAAACAGAAATATTTTTAACACAAATCAATCGAATAATTAATCTATTAATGTAAATTAATTGATTAACTAATCGATTAATGGATTCAGATTTAAATTTTACAAAATAATTCTTCACTGATTAATCGAACAGTTAATAGATTAATATAAATTAATCTATTAAATAATTGATTAATAGAGTTATCTTTGTTTATAAGAAAATTGTTCTCAACAGATTAATCGAATATGCAATCAATTAGTTATAATTAATTGATTAATCAATCGATTAATTAACTTATCTGTTTAATACCAGAGAGCTTTCTTATGACATTAATCAAACACTTAATTGATTAATTGTCACTTATTAATCAATTAATAAATGATTAATTGATTTTCCTTTATAGCTCAAAATACTGTCTTTACATTAATCGAACAACTAATCGATTAATTGATACTCATTAATCGATTGACTAATCGATAAGGTACAATTAACCGATTGACTAATCGATTAATTTGATTAACTTCATCTTTTTAACAACATTTAAAAACACAAGTAACTTGATTATTTTAAAACACTTTTGACATCATTTGAGCACAGAAATAATTTAATTATTTTGAATTCCTTTTGATATCATCAAAATATTATTGAATATGGAATCAACAAAGGTGTCTCCTCTATTAATAATCACAACTTCATGAGAGTTTGGGTGTTTATCAATCCACTTCTTCCACTCATCCAACACATAAGAGTGTAACTTGATAATGGTAAGGTGATTTGGGTTGAATGCAAATTTGAGTGTGTCTTCTACTATTGTAATCTCTATAAGCTTATAAGTTACTACCCTAAAATGTCACCACTCGATTATTGATGTCTTTTGAAGCTTCAACACTATGTGAGAATGAGTATTATGCATTTTTTGTCATCATTTCTACTGTAACTTCAAACCTCAACAAGCAGAACTCATATGGCAGGATTTGATACATCAATATCAGTCTAGAGACACTTCAAGAATATGTTATTTTAGCCTTAATAGAAGATGTATAGAGTTTATGAAACTAGGCCACAAGATGTTTTGATGATTGCTGACCTTAATTAGGGAATTTTCAACCTTTCTTCAGATAAATCCTTTGATTCAGATGACTGGAATAATGAAGAGGAGGAAGAGCTTTTTAACCCCCTGTAAATCAATAGCAGGATGAAACCCTATTCCTCTTACTTAGAATGAAGTGGACCTTATAGTCAATGAACTGCTTGCCTCAAACTTTGGCCTAATCTTCATTTGATCCTAAGATAGAGCTTCAACCTATTGTCCCCATCAATCAAAGCCCAACCTCACCTTTGGAGCTTACTTCCCAACATACGAAAGATATACCCAAAATACTAATCACTCTTAACCTGCAACAAGCTCAACCAATCACTCATCTGTCATATACTGATGACTTATTGTTCTTCTTTGAATACACAAGTCAAAATATTCATTTAGTGAAATTAGTACTTGATATGTATGCTCTTTGGTCAAGTCAGGTCTATAATAAGAGTATATCATTTCTTGTATTTAGTCTAAATGTTAATTATGCCAACAAGATCATTCACTCGAAATACATGGGATTCATATTTAATCAAAGCTTGGCAAATATCTTGGTAGTTGGTTTGACCCTGGTAGGAGCAAGACTATTATATATCAACATGTGATTGACTCCATTGACAGGAGAATTCAAGCTTGGTAGGTCAAACTTCTATCTCAAGCCTCCAAGCTTGCTTTACTCAAATCTGTGACAGATAGAGTTAGCCTTCATATCATGTCTTGTGTTAATCTACCAACCTATATATGTGACAAGATTGATACCATGTGAGCCAATTTCTTCTGGGGCTCCTATATTGATCGAAGGAAAGTACATCTTTTAAAAAGGGACACCTTATTCCTACCCACAGACAAGGGTGGTCTTGGACTGAGAAGTTCCTCCACTGTTAACAAGGCCCTTATTGTAAAAAAAGTATGGCACCTTATTGATCCTAGCTCTTCAACAATTCTGCTTAATATTATCCAGGTTAAATACATTGATCTCAATAGCATTCTCATTGTGAAGCTCCCTTACAATTCTTCATGGATGTAGAAAGGAATTAATCAACATGCTCATCTCATTATGGATAAACTCTCATGAAAATTAGGTAATGGGTCTATCATTCCAATTAATCACCATATTTGGTAGCCTATGTAGTTAGATCAGCTTAATGCAATTGGAGTTTGCAAAGTGGCGGATCTATTAATGCATAATTTCTTAACTTGGAATTGTGTTTCTTGGAGGGATGTGAAAATCTAAAAACATTGATTCTGAATAAACCCTTGATGGAATTTTGAAGAACTGTAAGAGGTTGCAAAATATTTTAGTTTCCTTGAGTCTTATGGGCTCGGGGGAAACTTCAAATCTGTAATCCCAATTTGAAGGTTTTGTAACTAAATGCATTTGAGCCTAATGAAATATCTATTTTTGTTAAGAATCTAGAAGTTTTACTCCCTGATTGTCTAACTTATCTTGGGAGTATGAAAATCTATTCTCCAAGCCTAAGGGTTATCTATTGTTACAACAACTCAATATTAGATCAATCTTTGCATCATCTGTAGGAAAGAGCTCACTCGATAAATATGTTTTATTGGAGGAAGTACAGTTGTCTGAGATTATTTATTCAATGATGAGATATAAAATCATCCTGACATATATATAAGCAAGCAAACTTGATGGGGATTATTTTTGTGCGATAGCAACAATAACATTTTAAGCGTACCTTGAATTTGACTATGACTTACCGAGATACCCACATAAAATTGGAGCACCTTAACGAACTCCCGGCTATGTTACACATCAAATAACTCCAAAGAAGAGAGAGGAGGAGAAGAAAATATTGAATGCACTTGCTCTTGGTGTGCCTTGCTTCTGCATATATGCCTCCATGAGGGGGGGAAATGGGATCTAAAGTCACTATCTACTCCCCTATGATCTCCTCCTAAAATAACTAATGGGATAACTCTCATTTACCTCATAAGGGTTATATTACATATATACACCCCACTCTTTTCATTATTCTCATAATGGCCCAAATCTCTATTGGATTTGGGCCTAATACACCAAAGGTGGATTATCCCATTTTCTAACATCTCTCTCTCACATTTGGTGATATGTCATGGGTTCAATCTCATTCTCTTTTCTTTTTTATACTAGGTGTTTTACCGTGACAGCATAGGCATAGCATCTCCGTTTGGGCATTTGTACTAGGAATCCCTTTTATAGAGACCAACACAAAGCAACCCTTTAGTGGAACTCGACCAAATATGTTATAGTGCATTGAATATCCTAGATTTATCCATATACACTTTTCTTATGGCTAATCTAATCCCTCTTGAGTCAGTATATAACTCATATAGCCTCCACTTATGTATAGTATCCATACTTATAAAATTAACAAAATAATATCACAAGGGACCAGTCACATACATTAGCATGGATGTGTATATTATGGTAATCTTTCTTTTGCCCACATATCACTTTAATATGAATCAAACACTTTCTTAACATAATACCTTTTGTTCATGTATAACTTGACCATAGGATATATAATAAAGTAGTTGGCACTGAAATATACCTCCGTGATATTGTCAAAGTCAAAGGATATTAACGAATGGTACCTTTCTAGAACTCACACAACAATGAAGTAGTGATTAATTCACTTGCTTTCCATTTGTGGTTTTTAGAACATGCGGTATGAATCACATGCTATGGTATTCGTGTTATCCTATAAGAGTGTACGTCATTTTGATTCTATCAATCACCTTACAGACTTAAGTCCAGACACTCATAGTATCTAAACCCAAACTCTTCAATGCTATTCACATAATATGACATCAATTTTAAAGAATTTGTTATCTGGCAATAGGTTTCATGGATGTGGGTATCCATAATTTGATCCATATCCATACTCACGGATCTCATTTCGATTTACTATACTTTTTAAGTCAAGGCAACATTTAATGTTTTTCTTCTCTACCATATTAACATTTTTACTACTTTACTAGTGAACACATGTCTAATCTTTGAACTCTTCTTTCTAGCATCAAAGGTGGTTGTTAGTGTGAGAGAGCTAACATTTTCAACCTGTAGAATATACTAGACATTGAATACTTTCACCTAGACACATAAATAATGATAAATGACATGTTATCATTAATAAAACAAAATATTACATACTGTCTGCCATTTTATATTTTGTGGATGCTAATGACTTTTACATGTTTCTCAAATTATTTCTTTGCCTATTGGCTTGGTTAGGGGGTCTACTACCATACATTTGGTTAAAATGTATTAGACAGTTATAATTTTTTGTATTATATAATCCCTCACAAAGTTATACTTGATATCAATGTGTTTGATATTGCTGTGATACTTCGGATCTTTGGTATAGCCTATGGCAGCAGTATTGTTGTTGTATCCTTAATTTCATCCTTACATATACTCATTAGGAAGTATCTTAGACCAATGAAACACCATTTCAGTTTAGAAATATCAATTTCCAAGAATTAGGTCATCGAGTACTGTTCATAGTACTGTTCATGTGGTAAATCCAGATTACATCATAAACTTTGGAAATTCATAATTAAATATAGAAAAATCAAAATGAGGTGATTCCAAGTTATAATAAAATATATTTCATTTAAATTTGATGGAAAAATATGAAACCAAGGTTTCCTTGTCCAAATGAAATCAGTTTATTCGTTGAAAACACTGTTCATTCGGTAAGTCTAGAAGTTTCAGTTTTTGTGCCTTATTTTCAAAAATTCATTTCTCTTTGTATACTTGTCCAAATGAGGCGTGTTACATATGGATTTAAATCTCCATATGTCTACTTTAAGCTCATGAAATTTTATGGAAAAATGCGTTAGTTTACTATTTGAAATTTGCAGATGAACCTCCCTGCCTCTAAGTACTCGTTTTATATTGATCCAGATTTTATTGTCAACTTTGAAAAATCATAACAATTCGAATACTTAACTAATTGAGACATTCTTGGTGTCCATTTAAAGCTCTAGATCTTATCTATATTAATGCCAAATTTCACGTGAAAATACGTTGGATAGATTATATAAACTAATGTCGTAAATGTACTACCTCAAACTGGATTCTTAGTAACATACATCATGCACACCAAAATATCATCTTCTCAAGCTAAGTACCCAACTTTAAGTCATATACAAATTAATCATCCACATTTAACCTTTTTCCTTGAGAAGTTCCAGCACCTAGAGCATGGTTATATATATGGAAAGAATGAGATTTCATGGAAATCCCAATAGCAAGTCATACAAACTATAATAACATGGATGCTTGATTAAATGTTTAACATGTTATAATGACATGGGAGCTACTTCATGAACATACATAAGCAACATCTAACATGCATATTGTCATGACATTCATTGCAAGGAGTTGCAACCATTCATACTTCATCATCATCATCATAAAATCATCTCAAGCTCAACCAATATTCATACATAACAAGCAAATATACAATCAAACATGCATAAGATTATAGTTAGGTATTCTTGCTACCTCTTAGATGTCCTTGTTAATTCCTTCTTGGAGTAATCTTCCCTTCTCACAAATGTCAAAACCTAGCCATTATAAAGTAATATCAAGTTACAATTCACTTCCAACACAATTCCAAGACTAGGTTCTCACTAAGTTCAATTCTTTCTTTAATTTATGACTTATGCTTCCATCTTTCTAAAATAAATTCTCATGGTTCGCTTCCACATAATTTTTCATGTAGAATTCAAATATGCATTCAGATTCTCCAAAATCAAATGGAATCATAACCTACTTTACAGAACCGAAAAGCTACCCTTGTTTTCCAAAAATTCTTATTTTGATTCCAATGCTTCCAATACTTGTTTCTCTACTATAACCCCACATAATTTTCCATTTTAAACCCATTGGAAGCATCAAAATCATGAAATTCCAACATATAAACAGTGATTTTTACAGTACCAGAACAGAACATAATCTTCCATTCACATGCATACTTTGATTTCCAAGCTATTACCACTTGATTCTAGCTTGTTTAAGCTTGTCTAAACTATCCATAACATAAAACTCATATTCTTTCCACATCCAAACATAATATCCAGCAGCACCCTCAAGAGAAATATGCCCCAAAAACCTCTTAAAACCAAGAGCAAATTCACTAGAACAAAGTCTAGGATCAAGGGGATTAATTACCTTGCTAGTTCTTCCAAGGTGCTTGCTTCTTTCTAGCTTGAATAAAATTTTGCAAGAGGTTCCCCAAGGTTTCCAAGGATGCCGAATTGTTCTGATTTTGGGGGGGTTTATTTATAGGCAAACTTGAGTGGAAATGAAAGGCCAAGATCATTTTGTGCACTATTTGATCTAATGACTTAGATTTAATCTTGGATTTTCTTTTCTTTAATAATTATGACATCACCTTCATGACATCATCAAAAGGGACACCTCAAGGGACACCTCACCATGCACATGGAGAAATTGAAGGGAGAAGAAGTCTCTGGAAAAATTCTAGTCCAGTCCGGTACCGGCTCGGTCCGATTCCCCGAAAACTAGACTATTTTCTAAGGTTCCATAATATGTGTTCTGACCTTAAATCCAGTATCCGGATTATTTCTACCCTTGACATTCTTATACTGGGTCTAAACTTAATTACAGATCCCTTGGAAAATGACCAGAATACCCTTGGTGCCTTTTCTTGCCCTACATTAACCCTAAGGGCATAATCGTCATTTCATACCTTTCTGTACCTGGTTAGGGCATATACTGACTCTAAATAATAACCCTTTCTATACCTGCCTTGGCATTTTGGCCTGTTCAAAATGACCAAAATGCCCTCCATTCATCTATTGCTCCTTAATGCAACACAGGGGCATTTTCGTAATTTTGTACTTTTCCGGCTAATTTTTGAACACTGGCCCTTTTCCCCGATGAACTGATATCATGGGTCTAGCCTCAGTTGGTGTCATTTTGGGCCTCTAAGTGATGCCAACAGGGCTCCTTCAGTCCCAGTTTGCTTACCGATTAATTTCCCAATCAGATACCGGGTGTCCACAAACTTCATCTAAATTCACTAAAAAGTGAATAACTTTTTCTACAGAACTCCTTTCAGAATTTTGTTAGTTCCCTGACCTCTGGCTTTACAGGACGTACATTCCTGTAACTTTTTACTCATATCTGAGGTCCAGGAGATCTGATAAAAATTTCAAATAACTTTCAGACTATCAGATAAATTTCAGCTATCTGAAACTCTAATAAAATTTCTGTATTAAGCTAGATTAACCAGCATCATTTTCTCTATCTACTGGTAAAATCTGGGACTAAAATGCTTCCGGGCAGTTCTAAGCCACTTCCGGCTCAACTTTCCATAATTACCATTTTACCCCTTGACTTTTCATAAATTACACTTATGTCCTCAAATTTGGCTAAAATTACACTTAAAGACCTCACATTTTTGTTTACTTTCTCTTTTGACCTTAAAACTTTTATAATTTCACTTAAGTCCTTGCATTTTTTTCCTTTTTCAATTTAATCCCTTTCTTTACATAAATGGCCACATATTTCTTAGAAAACCTCACATACATTACGTTCAAACTGTACATACTCATCAGTACAGAAAATTAGGGATATTATAATTGTCACAGTGTATCAAAATTGGATTAGTACTCTCGTTCCCAAATCCTAGGTGTTCAATAAATCTCTTCAGCCAAATAGCCACTTGCTTTGTTGCATGCATGCCACGAACTCATCTTCTATAGAGTGTAAGGCAATACATGTTTGCTTCTTGCTACTCTAACATATGGTGTAGTTATTAAGCAAAAAGATGTATCGTGAAGTCGATCTTCGCTCTTCCTCATCTTCGCCTATATAGCATCGCAATATTTAACTAGGTGCAGATCGCTTCCTTGATAACACAATGCATATTCAGTTGTGCCCTTTAAGTATCTCAAGATCCTCTTCATTGCTTTCTAGTGTTTCTCACCGAGGTTGGATTGGAATCTACTAACCAGCCTCATGATGTAACAAATATCTAGTCTTGTACACATCATTATGTACATCAGGCTACCAACAGCACTGGCATATAAAACCCTTTCTATCTACTTTTTGTCTAATTCAATTTTAGGACATATGTCAAAACTCAAGGCCATTCAATAGTCACAGGGATATCTATTGGATTGCAGTCACTCATATTGAATCGCTCAAGTATCTTCCTGATGTAATTCTCTTGTGAAAGAGTGAGAATTCTCTTAGAGTGATCTCTGATCTTTACTCTAAGTATGTATTCTACTTCACACATGTCTTTTATCTCAAAATTTGACTAGAGCCATTCTTTAATAGCTATCATCGAGTCAAGACTATTTTTGGCTAAAAGTATGTCATCTACGTATAAGGAAAATATTACAAAGTTAGCCTCCAATCACTTAATGTAGACGCAATAGTCTTCCTCTATCATCCAGAAGTCATGAGGTTATAGCCTTGTGAAACATCAAGTACCAATGTCTGGATGACTGTTTTAGCCATAAATGGATTTTTTGAGTTTACACTTCTTGTGCTCAAACTCTTTTACAATGAAATGTAATGGTTGTTCTATATATATTTCTTCATCCATATCACTATTTAGGAATACGGTTTTAATCCATCTGATATAGTTCTAGGTTTAGACTGTTTACTATGGCTAGAATAAGTCTTATCAAGTTAAAGCACACAACAGGTGAAAAAGTATCATCATAGTCTATACCATCCCGTTGTGTATATCCCTTTGCAACCAATCGGGCTTTAAATTTGTCAATTGATCCATCCACCTTTCTCTTGATTTTGAGAATGCACTTGTTCTCAATGGCTTTTCACCATTTTGGAAGATTAACTAACTCCCAAACTTGGTTTTTCATCTTGAATCCATCTCCTCTTTCATTGCTTTCTTCCATTCCTCCTTGGTAGGACCTACCAAGGCTTCATGAATAGTACGAGGTTCAGCATCCCTTTCTAGAGTAACTAAGAATACTTTACCTTATATTTGGAAGCGTCTCTTTGGAACACTTTTCCTGTTACTCCTTCAGACAGAAGCTACTTGTTTATCTTTTTTTTTCACAGTATTTATGTTGATTGTTCTTGGCTCCTACTCAAATTGACATACCTAGAGGGTTCTGGTCTGTCAATTTGTTCGGCATTGCCCTGTTCGTGAGTCTCATAAAGAGATATAGTAAAGTCAACATCTCCTCTATTAGGAAATTTTGACTCAATGAATACATCATCTCTTGATTCTGTTTCAGTTATTGTTCTATCTTCAATTTCACTTATAAATATATATCCTTTTGAAGAATTAGAGTACCTTATATATTTATTTCCTCTAGGACTCAATTTCCCATGTCTATGGATAATGCCATCGAGCCCCAAGGTCTAAGGATACTTAGATATGACTGGTGTTTAGTCAATAACTCGTTGGGTGTGGAAGCGACTAACTTTGAGGGCACACGGTTAAGTATAAAGGTTGCCGTCAACAGAGCATTACCCCAATATAAAATTGGAAGGTTTGCTTAAGCCATAATAGGCCTAACTATGTCTAAAAGAGTTCTATTTCTTCTTTCGTCAACCCCATTTTGTTGAGGTGTGCTAGTGATAGTTTCCTAATAACCTCTTTTTCTTCACAGAACTGTTTGAATTGATCTAAAAGGTATTCACGACCTCGATCAGTGCTTAATACTTTGATTTTATTGTTTATTTGATTCTTTACTTCATTTATGTATCGTCTAAATCACTCTAGTGCCTCGAACTTATGTGAGATCAAATAGACATGACCATATCATAAAAAATCATCAATAAAGGTAATGAAATACCAAGCTCAATGTCTTATCCTCACACTCATTGGACAACAAATATCGAAATGGATTAATTATAACAATTTTTTGGCTCATGTTCCCTTATCTAATGGCTTTCTAGTTGCCTTACAAGCTAGACAACTTTTGTAACATCCCACTTTTTATGTTAGAATTTAAGTAGCATTAGAAGGAACTAAGTCCTAGTAGATAAATTTTTTATTTAATTATTACATTAAGAGAGTTTGTAAAAAAAAAGAAAAAAAAACTGAAATGAAATAGTAATGATAATAATAATAAAATTATTATTGTTTATGTAAAAAATAATTATAGAAAGAGAGAATAAACAAAAATAGTAAAATGAAGAAGAAGAAGAAAAAAAAGAAAGCAGAAGCCGTTTTCTGCTAAAAAAAATATATTTAAAAATGTGTGGGGCCCACACCTTTTTATAATATCTAAACACACACACAAATAGAACGTTTCCTTTCTTCTTTTTCTGCATCGCGATTTCCATCTTCTCTAGCGCCTCCATTGAAGAATATCATATCCATTTGAGCTCTAGTTTGTTCTCATAAAATCTTTTAACTATCATAGTTATTTCTTAATTATTTTCTATATCAAAATAGCTCTTTAGAAATATAATTTCTGTTGGAAGGAAAATAAGTTTGAGGATTAGGGTTTGAAACAAGTGTGAATTTTTAACAAATGAGAATCATAGAATTGTAGAGATAGATGAATAATTGTATTTAATCGGTTTAGAATTTTATCTATTACATTATTTAAGAGATTTGGGGTTAGGATTTAAATGTTAGAGTGTAGAGATGATTTAATATGATAATTTTATTGATTAAATTTGAGTTTAATGATTAGGTTATGTTTATTGGAGGTATGATTAATATTTAATCTGTTTAGATGGTGACTAGAGTTTGTAAATTAAAAATGGGTATTTTGCTAGAACCCCAAATTGGAGAAATTGAGAATTTTGATCAAATTGAATAATTATGGATTAATTGATAGTGCAAATGAGTTATTGAAATTTAGGAATGATGTGATTTAATATTAAAATTAAGATTTGGATATTGTGAGTGAGATTTGGAAATTTGAGGTAAAAATTGGGAACTTTAAACTTATGTAATTAAATTGATTATTTGTTTAGCAATTTGATTGGTGATAAAACTCAATGTTTAGTATATTGAGTGTTAATTATAAGTTAAGGGATTTGATGATTTTGTATAATTCGAGGATTTAAGTAAATTAAGGTTAGAGTTTGATTGGAAATTATGAATTATGCTTTTTGAGGTTGATTATGAAATGTGAGCATTGGAAAATTTGGATGAAGCTTTAAGGGTTGTAAATTTGGAATTTTTGGATTTCTTTTGAAGAGTTTGATGTTAAATGAGTAGAATAAAGTTGAGACAATATAGGATTATCATTGGAATGATAATTTGGTAAATAGATGTGTGATTGGGATAGAGAAATTAAGTTATGGTATTGAATTAATATTTTTTAAATAAAATAAAGTTAGAAGATAAATGTGAGTATTTATTTAAAAGCATATGTTGTGTCAAATTAATAACTTATTGATGCACATTTATACAAATGTTGTAGATTGACTAGTAAATTATGAACTAAACACGGTGTTCCTCATTTATAATACTTTTATTAGCTTTGGTGAGAGGTAACCACTTTTTACTTGTTGTGTGTGCTAATGTGATGTTTGTGATTGATTTGATATAAATATAAATTTATTGATGTTAATATGATTAAATATTGAGAAAATTTGTTTGATGATTTTTATTGAAAATAGTCTTATGGGATTTAAAGTTTAACTTGAAAAGTTTGAATTGAGATTAGAACCTTGGTAAATCTAGAGATGGGAATTTGAAAAAAATTTGAGAGATACCCCATTGTGATATTTATTGATTTTATTGATTATCGAGCTACTGAGATTTTGATTAATATGAGTATCTTGAGAATTATACATTGGGGATTGGTGATGAAGGAGTTGTATTTCTACCACGTGGTATAACCTCTATTGGAGCTCGATGGTTTTCTTTCATCCCACCCGTTTATCGAGGGACTTGCTCCACTGTTTACTGAGGGGTTGCGACACCCCCAGTTTATTGAGGGGAATGAACCCATGGTCCAGTTTTATGCTATGTGGATTTTGGCCTATCTATAACACTCGACCATTTAGCTTTTTGAGTGACCAGTCATATAGTAGTTATCACTAGCCCATGGGTTCAGTCGGCGGTTATAATGTGGTTCGGTTGGTTTGATGGGAGGAACTAGGGTAGTATTTCTATTTGATCATATTATGATAATGTATTATTTTCTATCTCGGGTATTTTATTAACTGTCCCACTTAACATCTTATGAGCATATGTTAGTATGCAGATGAGTAGGATTGTTGGTTACTGTGACGTTTGTCTCACCCCTTGGTTATTAATATTTTTCAGGAGTTAGTTCAGTTGCTGGTTCTCACGGGAAGGTGCCGGAGGTATAGTGGTGCTATTTGACCTGTATATCACCATCATTTATGTTTATGTGTTGAATAGATGTAAATTGCTACTGTAGAGCCTACTTTTGTTTATACTTTTGCAATTTACTATTTTGATGATCATGCTGTACGTTGTGTGTTGGTAGAATGCCAGAGGCCTCTTAGGGTTATGAATGTAAATTTGTAGATCCACAGTAACTATCTTGCTATATTAATTGTATTATTCAGCATTTTTTTTTTGTGTTATGGGCTTGAGGGGTTGTTTACCCAGGTTCAACGCTTGGAGGCCCCTTTCACAAGTTCGGAATTGATAACTATGATAGTGTTGGAAGGTTAATTTGGAATTTTCAATCATAGTTATTTGTTGATTAAGAATTTTTTTTATAACCATGGTAGTGTTCATTTTGGAATCTTTGTAAAGCTTTTTTCTACTATGAATAATTCTTTTGAAATTAAGAAACTCATTTATAAATTCTAGAGAGAGAATCTCCAAAAGTAATTTCAAATCATCAACCAATAATACTACTTCTTGAGACGACGAGCTGTATATTCAACTTCACAGATCTGGGTCTTCTTCTCCAGTGATCTTTAGAGGCGAGAACGACATACTTCAACAATAGAGAACGATCAGCACGGTATGGGTGGTCGTATATCTAGATCTTTCTTTGGTGAGCTTTAGACAGTGTGTTGTAAAGGCAGAGCTTCCTGTCACTATGTGTTCTCTCTTGTTTGGTTTTCTCCATGGACGATGATGACTTGTGAAGACAGGGAAGCGTAGAAACTAGGGTTTTTTGTTAGATTTTTAATAGTAAGGGTATTCTACATCAGATGTCATTCCATAGGGTGTAGAATATTTTATCTTTTACACCAGTCACGTGTACATCAGGTGTAAATATTTCACCATTATTTACAAAAGTACCACCGCTAGTTTCTTTTACATTGGTCACGTGTATATTAGGTGTAAATATTTCAACCTTATTTACAAAAATGCCATCGCTCATTTCTTTTACACCGGTCACGTGTACATCAGGTGTAAATATTTTATCTTTATTTACAAAAATTTTACCTATTCTTTTACACCGACCACGTGTACATCAGGTGTAAAATTTTACCCTTATTTATAAAAATACTATTGCTCATTTCTTTTACACCGGTCACGTGTATATCAGGTGTAAATATTTCACCCTTATTTACAAAAATGACACCGCTCATTTATTTTACACCAGTCGCGTGTACATTAGGTGTAAATATTTCACTTTTATTTACAAAAATTCCACCGTTCAGTTTTTGAACCATTTTTGTGAGAACCAATTTAGAAAGGGGGCTTTAGAAAGCATATTTTGTAGTAGTGATTATACCCAGAAAATGCGTTCGTGAAGCTCAATTACTCATGTCCTAAAGTGGTATCCACCATGGAGTCAAGTGTTTTATATTTTTAAGTGTTTTATTTTAATGATATTAAGCATGCATGATATTATAGTTTGTATGACTTGCTATTGGATTTCATTGAAATCTCACTCTTTCCAAATAAATTACCATGTTTAGGTGATGGTGCATCAAAAGGAAAAAGATTGGATATGAATGAATAAGTTTGTACTATGTCACATTAATGATCCTAGACATAATAGAACATTTTGGCATGTTGTGATGTAATGTAAGCTAGAGGCCACCTTACTTTATGTTTTTAAATATCTTAAAGGAGAAGTTGTGACTTGAAATTTAGCATGAATATAGCTAAGATACAGAGCTTTAAATGGACATCAAGAACACCACAATTGGTTAAGTTTTCAATTTATTATGATTTTTCAAAATCAGAAATAAAATTTGGAAAGGGATAATTTATCAAGTTATGAGGTAGTGAGATTTAATCGATATTTTAAAATAGCAAATAAAAGATTTTTTTTGCAAAATTTTTCAAGGTTAAAGAACACGTCTTGAGCTTTAAATCTGTGTATAACACGCCTCATTTGGATAAGGAATCAAGGAGAAATGAATTTTTAAATTTAAGGAAAGAAAAATGGAATCTCCATATTTACCAAATGAATAGTCGTTGCCATAACATATAGGCTCTTTGTATCCTAGTTGCAACCTGAGTATGGACTAGACGCAACTCTGTTTTCTGTGAACTTTAGTCGTGACCCTCTTACTTGACTCGTTACGACCAGATAACTCTGTGTTTTTATGTCGCAACCAATAGTTTTCTCCCGTTGTGACCTGAACATACAGTGAACCAATCATCTAGATTTATATTTTTTCCTCAAAATTTAATGAAAAGTCTTCCATTAGAAATTTATTTTAAATTTTATTTGTTTTCAAATTAAAGAGGTTTTAGTTTGGTTCAATCTACTTTCAATTGAGTATAACTAAGAGTGAAAATAAGGACATGACATATAACGTACGTTGGAATAGTAATCTCTCAAAGTGTTTTGTCTGGGGACCTATTGTCGAATATCAATGTTGAGGGCGAGTGGACGATTTATGATTCCATGCCCATCTCTTTCAGCACCTCTATGTAGATTATGTTCACCGAATTACCTGGGTCCACTAACACACGTTTGAGATCAAAATTGCCAATGAACAAAGAGATTTCTAGTGCATCATCGTGTGGGTGGTCGAGTTCATTAACCTCCTCATTATAGAAGGTGATCCTCATATCGGTTGGGTCGATCAATGCCTTTCTAGTCCGTTTCTTGCTAGTGTCTTTGGGGACCAAGCGGGCGTGTCATTTGGCTTTGAGTGGGTTCATGCCGCTGATGTCTGATCCCCTGTTATACAAAATATAATGCCCGGGTTCTTCTGTGGATCCTCTATTCTAAGCTTCATCGTTATAGCTCAACGTGGTCACCTACCTTAGTCGGTAAGGAGGTCTATCAAGTATCCTCTGTCTGTTCACCGTATCGTCCGTCGCGGTGATGCTAGGTGGGATATGGTTTGGCTCTTCATCCGCTCTTAGAGCATCTGGAGGAGGAGCGTCTCCTGCTAGAGGGCTTATATTTTGTCAAGCATAAGTATACAGTATTCACCTCTTCCTCTTCCCACTTTATTTAAGCCCAAGCGCGAGCCAGCACGTCATCCATGGTCTAGCATGAGTATTTGGTCAATTCCTTATAAAGTTAGAGTTAAGCAGTAAGCCCTTGTGGAAGGTGGCTACTCCTTATTAAAGCATCCAACATAGTCTCATAGGGGTTCACGACATCCCTGGACAACCTTGTACAAGTTGTTTGACTCATTCTCTAGTTTACGGATGTTAGAGAATTGCTGGACGAAGGCGCCATTCAATTCTACAAATGACTCGATCGATCGGGTTGGTATGTTTGTGTACCAATTCAGGGTGGGACCCATCAGGATGGACCTAAACCCTTTACACATGCAACCCTCACGTAGGTCGCCAGGTATGTGGCTGCGAACATTCTCTTCTTGTATTTGGGAAATGTGCTTGACGGGGTTTATCGACCCGTCGTATAGGCGAACATTAGGGAACGTGAACTTCTTGGGCCTCTTAATGAAGGCGATAGTGTCTGTGAAAGGTGAGATATGAAGCTGTTGTGGGCACTCTTTTTTATTGTAGTGGGAACACTGGGTAGGCGATGTACAATGGCTTCGAGCTCCTGAAACTTCTTCTTCCACTCATCGACGATGATTTATCGCACTCTCAGTTATGGCCTCCTTGGGCATGTTAGGTAAGGGTTCATCGAATTCCTCGTTTGCCCTCTACAGTTTCAAGTTCTCCTACATGTGGCTTCTTTTTCTTCTTTGAAGAGCTTCAATCATTCGGCTTGCTCGACCGCCTGGGTCAACTGAGTGGCTAGTTGCTGTGGCTACTTTTGTACCATAGCAGATAGCTCCTAGAGTAGCTCGCGTAGGTTCTCATTACTGTTAGCCATATAGAATAGTGATCCTGCAAGACAACAACTAGAGTAAAATCGTCAGCATTGTTGTTAGGTCCCCATAGATGGTGGAAAACTATTGATGCAATTTTTCATCATATCAGGTCACTAACAACGTGTACAATCAGATGATCGGAGTAATATGAATAATAAAGAAATAAAAGGAAAAATATGAAGAGGAGAGCTCTAAATATCATTGATAGGAATGTTTTTTGTTTACAAATAATCGAGTGAGTGAGGTTGAAATCTGGTTCTAGCCCTAACTAATAAATATCCTCCCCTGGTTTACCCTGTGCATCGTACAACCTTGGTCCCAGAGATCCTTTGCGTGGACCTTGGGGTCGTGGGGGCCAGCGGCCTTCTCTAAGATCTCTGGGGTCCTCTGCGTAGACGTGTGGCCTAACCGTTCCTTAGCAGAGTGGGGCCAAGGCTGGTATGGAAGACTGGGCTAGCGTGATATGGGCCTAGTCCTGGCAAAAAGTCCAACATGCATGTGTAAGTCTTCCATATTTTATACCTAAATGCTCTTATTCATCCTTTAAATTGAAGGGAAAACCCTAAAAAAATATTTGAATTCTCAAATTCTAAAAAGAATATATAAAAGGAAAAATTGGTTACAAATATCAATATGAGATTTTAATATTTATAGGAAAGACAAAATTGCTCCAATATCCCTTGGGAGTAGTCAATCTCATTATCAAGATGATTAAAATCATTACACATATTATCAATTTTAATATTAATGTAGTAAATATCCACATCTATTATTTTCACAATTAACTCATCAAACGAAGTAGTTAATGTCATTAACAAAATGGTTAAAATTATTACAGTTGTTGTCAATTTTATTACTAGTGTAGTTAATATTTTAGAATCTAATCTAATAGGAATAATCAATCTCATTATCAAAATAGTTAAAATTATTATACGGGTTGTCAATTTTATTACTAGTGTAGTCAATGCTCACAACTCAAGGGTAGTTATGTTTTTTCCCATAAATTTTAAAATCCTATATTGATGCTTATGATCAATCTATTATTTTATATAATTGCATGGCCTTTTGAGAATTTCATATTCATGTAGTATTTTTTTGGCTAAAATACATAAAACCTCTTGAACTTTAAGTAAGTTGCACATCACCTCTATAACCTTTCAAAGTTTAAATTAAGGACCCTAACCTTAACGTCTTGAATATCAACCCCTATCGCTAAAATTACTGTTAAAGTTAACAGTTTTTGCCATGACATAATTTTTAGATTTTCTTATTATATACCACATCATTTAAAAAATAAGACTTGGCACTTGACATATAATTTTAAAGTTTTTTAAATACTTAAAATAAAACACTTAAAGAATATAAAATATTTAAATAACACTTGACACTTGACTTGTAATTTTAAGTAAAATAAAAAACACAAAAAAGTTTTTAAAATAAAAAATATAAACTACTGAATATTGCATGTAAAATTGCTAAGTGTTATTTTTTAAATGGCATAGTATATAATAAAAAAATATAAAAATTATGACATGACTAAACCCGTTAATTTTAATAGCAATTTTAACGGCATATACTTAATAATCAAAATATGAAATATTAGAGCATTTAAATTAAACTTTTAAACATTAAGGAGATTATGTATAATTGACTCAAAATCCAGGGGAGTTTTATGTATTGAAGCCTATTTTTTAGGGATTTTTCCCAAATTAAATTTGATACAGTTTAAATTTGGATACAAACCCTTCATAAAGTACTGTCCGCTCCACACGGACCCACTTCTCAAATAACAAAATGCTTTATCACAAATCATCATCTTCATTTTGATTAAAAAAAGGCAATTATGTGTATTCCAAATTAAATATGCTTATCTTCTGACTTGACTGAGGGATAAACCTATTTGAAGTTCCATGGTTTCTTATACTAATCCTGCAAATTAAAATAAACTAATAAAGCACATTATCAAAATATAGACGTCCTTGGGAATACAAATTAATTACGACAAATGCATCAAAATTTTAAAGCGATTTTGAGCATCAATTGTGTGCACTACTTACGCTTCATGTAACCCACACACTTGTGTTTCATAATTCATAGGCATCTCCACCTTCCTTCTTTGGTGGTAACCAAGTCCGCGAATTAAAGCATTCCCCATTCAAGCAAACTAATCATTTTTCTATGCATCTTTTTTTAACCCTCGATTAGCTGGATTAAGATTACTTGTGAAGAGTTAGCTCCATACTGAGAATAATAGCGTGGTCTAATTTATGTAAGCAACCCATATAACTTCTGTTGGTGCATTCCTTCTAAAAGTATTGTCTATATTCTGACAACTTGTAGTTGCAATTTGGTAATGCGAGTCTATTAGTTTACATAGTCACTTATGCTTCAGTAGGGTGATCCTAACTCTAAAAAGTTTTGCGGACCCAGAATCTTACGCTACATAATACTGGGAGATGGAATATACCCCTGCTTCATCATATTTACTCTCAATGGATTTTTCAGAAGAGTTTCCCCCATTTTTTCCTTGTTTCGTCTATGTAATCATTCAGTAAGCATGCGTCTCATGGACACAAGTTGGGCATACATATTCTTCCAAAAACTTGTTTATGAGGAAACAAGAGGAATCCCTAACTCACCTGTTTATCTTCTGGCCCTTTGCAAGAATAGTCTGGTTTGGTTTTCCCTCGTGTCTGAAGGTCCATTATTTCCAAATGTATTGGATGCCCCTGAAGGAACTCTGACCCTTAGCTTGGATAGAAGAAAATTAAAGAGGAAGGAATACAAGAAGAGAAAACTCTAATAAATAGTTAAAAAAATTATATTTTAGGGAGTTTTCCTTCATAATCTTCCCTTATTTTCCTCCCATTTACACCTCAGCTCAAAATTAAGGCTTGGTTATTGGATCGATCAGCTCACCAAGCTGCAGAATCACAACATCTATTACTATTTTACATAATTGACTCTATATGGTTTGCTCAAAATAAAATTTGTTTTGTAGGTACACATGATGACCAATAAGAGAAGAGTAAAAATAAAAAGATTATAATTAGTAAGGTATAAATATGTCGAGCATAATCTTTCATAGTAAAAACAGTTCAAAGACTTGATCCATGGTCTACATGATTGAAATGAAGATGCTAGATACATTGACCGTTTAAAGCACCAGGCTGCTCACTGCTATTGAAGCAATTAATCTTATAAAAAAATCAAATGTCTTGTTTCCAGAACCAACTTGAACACAACTTTTTTACACCGTTATAAGGTGCAGAAAGAAAAAATGTGAATAGGAAATAAATAATAGAAAGAAACTGCACCACTGAAAGCAATATTAAAAAGGAGAAAGCTCTATGAAACAGTATATTATTAGATGATCTCTAAGAAACTCCGATGTCATCTTGTTAGAAACCACTGGAATTGAAACTGAAGAAGTTTCATGTATCACCTAATACCCTTTTCATTGTCTTAAGCCCTCTTGATCTGTCCATTGATGCTTCTTTCTGAAGCCTAATCTGTGCTTTAAACTTGGCTATAAACTCGCTAGCTTTCTTATCAACCTCCGAATCCAGTCCTGAATCATTGACACATTCAGACACCCTATCTTCATCTGAGCTCGACTTCAACTTTTCAGGCTCAATAAATAAGTCTTCTCTAGCCACATTCGTTGATGGTTCTTCTTTATCCCTCTTAGGAAAACTGGAAAATGTTCCCTCAGGCTTAGGACAGGGAAGATCAGTGTTTTGTTTATTGATGCCCTTCGAAGGATGATCGGGTCCTCCTTTTCTCAATTTTTCTCTTCTAATCAACACAGGTTCAACATTATCAGGCTTCTTTTCCACCTTCTCATCAGTTTGCTTACAGCGCATATCTCCTGTTCTCATTGTCTCAGAAGTCTGTCCACTCGTTCTCCTAGTTCTAACCGATTTTCCCTTTGTTGGAGCTTTGGCTAAACTTCTATGCTTTTCAGTGTCTGACAACAAACGCAACCCTGCCTCTTTGTTGTGAGATTGATCCTCACTTCCATTCAAATCAATCCATTCATCTTTCAGGCTACTTTTCAAGCCATCCTGGAGCAAGGAGCCGACACTATATCCACGAGAATGAAATGCTTGTGATGAAGCTTCTTCGGTCCTTCTTCTAGCTGGTGGTGACGGTGAACTTGAAGAAGGACCATGAGAACTCTTATTTTCCCCTAAATCTTCCTTGGGCAGGTTCAAGTTTTCTGATGGGGCAGAGTCCAAAGAAGACAATAAACTTGTTCGTGATGAGAAAGACCCCGTAGACTTGAAAGACCGTGAACCAAGTGACTCAAATTGAGTTTCATCAACTGACATTGGCCTAAAATGTGAAGGACGAGAAACAGTAGCATATTTTTCCCTGGTTGCCATCTTTCTGAGTCTTGGAGAAGATCCATGGGAAGCCATATTTGCTCTTGAATCTTCCTCTTGGAACTTCATTTTTTCAGAGGAAGATCCATCAGAAGTCTTCTTTTGTCCCATTTCTGATTCTATGTCCATGTTGCCTGATGAAATAGAATCTGAAGAATATGTGCTTCTGTGGGATGAGAGAGATGCTGTACTCCGTAAAACCTGTGAATTGAACGACTCTAATTTGGTTTCAGCAGCTGGAAGAGGTCTAAAATGTGAAGGATGGGTAATGCTACCATGATTTTCTTCGCTTTCCGTCCTTTTAGACCTTGAATTCCATGGAATCGGAGAAGCTGATCCAGAAGCATCATTAAATATTCTGTGATTTTCTTCACTTTCTATTGCCTGAGACATTGTTTGCCAGGAAACTGGAGAAGAAGATTCAGCAAAATCTCCTTGATTTTCTTCCATTTCCGTCCTTCTAAAGCTTTCTTGCCATTGAATAGAAGAGGATCCAACAACATCATTAAGCTTTTCATGATTTCCTTCACTTTCCATCCAACTAGACATTGCTTGCCAGGGAATTGGAGAAGCAGATCCAACAACATCATTTGTCTCTCCATCTTTTTCTTCAACTTCCACCCCTTTAGACTCTTCTTGCCATGAAATATAAGAAGCCGATGCGGCAAAATCACGAAACTTTCCATGACTTTCTTCAATTTTCATCCTTCTAGACCTTGAACGCCATGGAATGGGAGAAGCAGATCCAGCAACATCATTAATCTCTCCATCATTCTCTTCAACTTCCACCCCTTGAGACTCTTCTTGCCATGAAATATAAGAAGCCGATGCAGCAACATCACTAAACTTTCCATGACTTTCTTCAATTTTCATCCTTCTAGACCTTGAATGCCATGGAATGGGAGAAGCACATCCAGCAACATTATTAAACTCTCCATGATTCTCTTCAATTTCCACCCCTTCAGACCTTTCTTGCCATGGAACAGAAGAAGCTGATGTAGTAGCATCACTAAACTTTCCATGATTTTCTTCAATTTTCATCTTTCTAGACCCTGAACGCCATTGAACGGGAGAAGCAGATCCGGCAGCATCATTAAACTTTTGGTCCCAATCATAAGGACCCAGTTCCCCAAATGTCCTATCTCTACTCTTAACTGAACTTCTAGATGAACCCCTTGAACCAGAACTTGAATCACTTTCATTGGTATTACTAGGACTGTCTAAGTCCCCAGCAGTCGATCTTAGACTCCGAACCGGTAATCCTAATGGTTTATAACCAACAATCTCATCACATTCACCATTTGTGTAGTATGGATGAGCCATAACAACCATTGGTTGTTTGCTATAGCACTCAGAATTCCAAGCTTGAACCACATTGGTTCCATCATATCTAACATCAGAGAAGTTATCTTCTGGAGGAGGTAATTGGGGTTTGTACTGTTCATCCATAACCATAAGAGCATTATTTTCATAATACTGCGAATAATTCCCATTACATTGCATCATCATCCTATTCTCATCATATCCACATGGATTTTCACCCTCATTGCTAAAAACCGACGAAGCAGGAAACATTGTGGAGACATAACAAGAGGTATTGTCAACAATGGATTGACTTTCTATTTCTATATCAGGATCTACATTTCTTCTACTGAATAACCCATAAGCTACAGCAATGCCAATGAAGAGAAGGTGAAGAAGCTCCCATAACTGGGTGAGTATAGTTTGGTTCAAAATCTCAGGAGCTTGTGAAGGGAAGAGTGGAAGAACAATGACAAATAGGGCAAAGAGAAGAGATTTGAAGAGGAAGCCCGAGTAAGATTTACCTTTGTTGATCTTGGGTTTTGGTCGAATCGGCGAGTTTGCCTGAGATAATGTGAAATGTGGTTTGGTGTAAGGGCTCGAATCCGCCATTGCTGAAGAGAAAGAAAAAGTGAGCCTCTTGGGGGCCAGTAAAATGGGAACGAAGGAAGGAAGACTTTGAAGCTAAGGAAAAGTGCATCCTAAGAAACAGGGCAAATATAAAGACACCCTCATGCGACAGAAGAATTCAAAGGTGCAATAATTGGGACTGTAAAAACTGGAATGACGTTCTAGACCCTGTCATTCTCTTCATTTACATTTCTATTTTTAATAACTTGCTCACTCTATATAGTTTATTCTAAATATAATGCATTGGTTCATTTTATCTAAATTTATAATTATTTTTTAAATTATTTTTATTAATAATACGTATCTCTCCGATTTTAAGATTTTAAAAAATTAACTTTAATTTTAAATATAAAATATTATTTTTTTATTTTTAATATTTATTATTTTTTATTAATTTACCTAATTTTAAAATTAATATATAATGTAATAATAAATAGCATGTGTTATAATTAATTAATTAATATTATTTTTTTAATTTATCTAAATAAATTAAGTAATAGTACTTATATTAAAGAGGGTAAAAATATTATAGATTAATAAATTATTAATTAAAATTATTAGAATAAAATATAAATTTAAATATTAAAAAGTAGGCTCATTACAAAAAATAAAATTATTTATGTTCAAATTTTAAAAAAATAAAGATAGTATTTATTTATTTTTTAATAACATTAATTTTTATTATAAATAATTAAAAAATATTTTAAAAACTAACACATATTTTTTAAAATAATTAATTAAATTAATTTTTAAATTTTTATAAATTAATTATCTAACCTTAACGTAATATTTTATTTAACTTAATTTTATTTTTAACTTATATTTACAGAACTGATTCGTGACTGTAAAGAATATGTTTTTTTCCATTAATTTTATTTTTCCCTTTCTTTCTTCTTCTTGGGGTACATGACAGCAGCTTGTGGCAGGGGATGAGGAACAGTGACCCCGGGAGATCCAGCAGCAATTCCCATTATTGAAAGTCTCGATTTTTGATTTGCTTTCTCCCCTTGGACAGACCATTTTGATTTTTTATTTTAATCATATTGAATCAAAGCCTTTAGGAAGGACGTCGTTAAGCTAAAGAAGGTATTTTCCTGAGAAGAGCATTTTCTCGGAAGAATTGCAGCGAGGAAATGGCAGGAGCGGAAGGATATGTTGAAGCGGATAACGCGGAGGCCATTATGATTAGAATTGAACACAAAACTCGGAAGATCGAAAGCCTACTCAAACAGTAGTGGCTTCTTCCTCGTCTTTTGTCTATCTCTGCTCTGTTTAAATTGAACCATAAGATACCTTTTCCTATTCTTACGCGAATGCTTCAGAAAATTTAGTCTTTGATGTAAATTCAGGTATAAACCAGTGGAAGCACTTAAAACTGCTCTTGAAGGCACCCATGCCATGACCCGAGATGAACGATGCAAGGTTCCCCCCCCCCCCCCCTCTCTCCAGTCATGTTAATTGTTTCAAACTTCAAAATTGAATGTACATTAGGGTTTATAAGGACGAATATAAAACCACAATTTTTGTGTGGATTTTCCATACTGCTATCTCTAAGCTAACCTCCATAGGCGAAAGGGACTTGATCATTTCTCATTCAGAACTTAGCAGTATTATAATTGAAGATCTTCTTGATTGGTTGAATATTAAGAGTGTAAAGTTTTAGATTTTGATTGGCTTGTTTACCTAAATTTTGACACGCCTCAGACCATATGATTTTAGAATTTGATATGGTCCCGATTATGATATGTAGACATATTAACATGCCCTCGATTTCTTTTGCATAGTTTCAACTATATGTTTTGTTAATCATCTTGTGTTCCTAATCTTGAAACCATTTTACGATGCTTTTCAATTTGCAGTCTGCACATTGGATTGTGGTACATAGAGCCTTAATGGCTATAAAAGATGTGGATGGAATGCTTTCTTCTTTGGACCCTGAGTACTATGACATCCTAATGAAGTAAGTGATCGAGTGTTTTGTTTAAATCTTTGTACATGTGAATTTTTAGTTCAATATCTTGGAGTAATGCTGGAATTATTTGGAAAACATTAACGTTCTGCATATAATAGTTAACAATTATATTAGTTTGGTTCCCCATAATTTTCCATTTGTGAAAACTGAAAAGGGCTAAAGATTATGTCATTTTCCCCTCGTCTTTGCTTTTCTTTTTAGAACCTGCATTATTCATTTGAATTGTTAACTGAGAAAAATAGCTTAAGAATGCATGACAGTTAGTTGCCATAACGATATTTGTTTCTTATGCATTTTCCCTGCAAAAGGAAAAAAACAAAAACGGAACAATGGTACATACCATGATGCTCTGCTGAAGTTGAACCTCCGTTGGATTACATGTGCTACACCAGAACAATTGCAGCTGGAAATCATAATATATATAATGAGTTGGTATAATATTTTCAATTTTTGACAGA
Source organism: Leucaena leucocephala (assembly GCA_037074615.1). NCBI lineage: Eukaryota > Viridiplantae > Streptophyta > Magnoliopsida > Fabales > Fabaceae > Leucaena > Leucaena leucocephala. The sequence continues at coordinate 15,533,787 of CM073555.1, read as the reverse complement.
ATGCTGGCATGCTTGCATCATGATATAGATGTCTGTAACATTCCACAGGGTGATTAAATGGGTATAGTCATGAATGATAAATTGAACGATTTAGAGGGAAAAATTTGAAAAGAACCTGAAAAATAAACTTTGAATCAATATATCGTCAATATATATATAACATAAGCCTGTACTAATCTGTACTATTTACAAGCCATGAATAGTACGACTTAAAACCCTGAATTTTATGAGAAAACAGGTCTAGTTATGTGTATACCAATAACATGAACCAAAATAATAGATTAAACCTAAGAGTTAAGGGGAAAGTACTTAGACCACAAGTTATAAAAAGGTACTTTAAGTGCTATATTTTAAGAGGCTGATGTAACTCCCATAATTCTAGCATTAGTTACATATCAATTCGGAGTTGATTCGCCTTATGAGACTGGAATTGGGAATTTAGAGCACAAATTATTACAGATAGCAGCACAAATGGAAAAGAAAACAGCAAATGAAAATACCTCCTTGTTAGTTATTCTAATATTGTCCTATTTCCCTTCTCTGCCTCAAAACCAGCCGTTGGGGACCTAGCTTTAGTGGGCTAAGCCCATTTTTATTTTTTCTCCTACCATATGTTCTCCATGTAAGAGTGGATCCATCAAGGGCACTACTTTACCCGTAAAAACAGTTGGTCCATTTACCGGAGGTGAGATAAAACATGGAGACAAATGTGAGAAAACTTGCCTTCCTTGCACTTTCAATATGACACCATTTTTTATGGCAATGGTCTTGGCATCCATAGTGGCCATCATGGCACCAGCTGCAAATACAAGCGTAAGATATAATTCCTATATATTTTGGTGAAATATTCTAGCTTATATATTGTAGATAAAGGAATTTGTAGAGAGTAAATGCCATTTACACTTGCAGTTTGCACTGGAATCAATTGTCTCTTTGTGATTTGAAGTGTGTCATTCACTTGTGGTTTGTCTAATTATTTATGTCTCAACTACCTTGTATCATTTTGTTTCCATAGTTTGACAAAGTTAGTGAGATGAACGTTAAAAGTGATGAAAAGTTTTGTTAAACATTTTCATTGTTCTGATGCCATTGTTTGGATTAAGAGGTCAATTTCAAATTCAAAATTTAGCTTAATATTGGCAATACCTTAAAGGGCTTTGAAATTGTTCAAAGCGACCTTACCTTCAGCAATAAAGTTGTCTTCATTTCAACATTCACATTATGGTTTTTGTTATGTTAAAACATAAAATACTTTAGGGTGGTTAAGTGATAAAAAACCAAAACTATACAGTAGCAAACTGATTTCAGCCCAAATTCCTACTACTTTTAAGTTGTTAATTTACTCTTTTATGTATGGTTTAATTGTACTCCTCCAAATTCCAATTATTTTTGGGGGCCTGAATTCCAACTGTTCTTAACTTATATATCCTTTATCCTGTTTTTATGATTTAGCTTGTTGATTCCTTTCCTTCAATCTAAAATGCCCTGTACCATTAATTTCTTTTCAGTTTGTATGCTTAATGGTTGTGAGCTAGTGGGATATATAAGCAAAGCAATCGCTGTCTGCTTCTAAATTTCACTTTATACTTTTTTGGAACTCTATGATATTATCATTATGTTTATAAACATGTTCTATTTATTTTTGTTTGTGGCAGTAACTGATAGAAGTTCCAAATGCCTCTTCTGCTCACCGATTCTGCCTCCATAGCATGATAAAAACCTAGGAATTGATATTAAGCTAGTGACATAGACGCTACGCTGACACAAAAAAATCTTAATTTTCCATATGTAATTAAATTGTTATTTCATGCATATTAAAATAACGTGGCTTTGGCTCCTTTCTCGGAAGGGTCTTCTTCATATTAAAAACTATTTTTTATGCATGTGTTATACCGATGCTGGGTTGTCACTCCGTCCCTTGGAATCACTTTACAATTTATACAAAGTCTTCTGTCATGACTCCTTACCAAAAGGAAATCAATCTGTGACCCGTGGACCCCACTCTTGTATGTGATCAAGTGCTCCTCCCGCTTCTTAAAGCATGTGTTGACAATCTTAAGATTGTAAGCTAAGAAAAACTTAAGGATAGATTGCCCTTCATTAATAATCTCTCCAAAACCAAAACCACCATGAGCCCCTGCATATTGCCCTGCCTCCTTACCAACATGACCATTAAGGTCCCCACCAATAAAAATCTTCTCAGTAAGTGGTATGCTCTGAATCAGCCCCTCCAAATCTTCCCAAAACTTTTCCTTAAGATGTGCTTCTGTTCCCACTTGAGGTGCATAAGCACTAATAACATTGATTGTATCCCTTCCAACAATTATTCTTAAAGATATAATTTTGTTCCCACTATGAAGTTGTGGGAAAAGGTAATTGAACATAGGTTGAGATTAGAGACTGATATTACTGAGAATCTGTGTGGTTTCATGCCGGGTAGGTCTACAATAGAGGCGATTCATTTATTAAGGGGGTTATTGGAAAAGTACCGGACCAAAAGAAGAGACTTGCATATGATTTTCATTGACTTAAAAAAAGCGTATGATCGAGTGCCAAGAGAGGTGCTTTGGAAAGCTTTGGAAAAGAAAGGTGTGCGCATGGCATATATCAAGGCAATAAAAGATATGTATGAGGGGGTAACAACTACTGTAAGAACGTCTAGGGCGAAACAAAGGATTTTCCCATAAGGATTGGTCTACATCAGAGATCATCTTTGAGTCTTTATTTATTTAATCTAGTAGTGGATGTTCTAACTAAGCATATTCAAGAAGAAATCCCTAAGTGCATGCTTTTTGCGGACGATATAGTTCTTGTGGCGGAGTCAAGAGAAGAGATTAATTTTAAACTTGAGTTATGGAGAAGTACTTTAGAGTCGAAGGGTTTTCGTCTAAGTAGAAGTAAGACTGAATATATGCATTGTAATTTTGATAAGAGGCAAGTTAGAAGTAACTTGGAAGTCAGATTGGGAGATCAAGTTATTCCATAAATAGATAAGTTCAAATATTTGGGATCAATTATACAGAATGATGGTGAAATTTTGGAGGATGTTAATCATAGAATTCAGGCTGGGTGGTTTAAATGGAGAAAGGCTACTGGGGTTATATGTGATCGGAAAGTATCAGATAAAGTAAAAGGAAAGTTTTATCGCACTGCTATAAGACCAGCAATGCTTTATAGAAGTGAATGTTGGGCTTTAAAAGGACAGCAAGAGCATAAAGTTGGGGTAGCTGAGATGAGGATGTTGAGATGGATGTGTGGGCATATAAGAAAAGATAAGATTCGTAATGAACAAATACGTGGAAGAATTAGAGTGGCACCTATTGAGGAGAAAATGGTAGAGAACCATCTTAGGTGGTTTGGACACGTGCAAAGAAGGCCAAGGGATACGCCGGTGAGGAGGGTGGATCAAACAATATGGAGTCCGGTTAAAAGGAGTAGAGGAAGGCCAAAGAGAATGCTTAACGAGGTCATTGAGCGGGATCTCTTGGTCAATAACTTATCCAAGGATTTAGTTTTTGATAAAGCACAATGGTGTCGTATGATCCATGTAGCCAACCCTATTTAATGGGATAAGGCTTATTGTTGTTGTTGTTGTAATTTTATTATTTGAATTCTTATAGCATTGATCCGTTGAATTCACTATAGAAGAAGATGTTGCATGTGCCTTACCTTTAGTGCATGTGAGGTATTCTTGGTGCACATGCACTAGCCTTATTTGGCTGTTTTGCATAAAAGGAAAGTCTTGCGTTGTTGTTCCAAACTGCCTTGCTGAACAGAACAGAATCTTCCTCATACAAATTATTTCATCTTCTTTGAGTGAATTTTAGTTAGACATTTGTGAAGGACCCTTGCCTCCATTGGCATAGTTGTTTTGGTTTTCGCCCCCTTTTAATTTTGAAGTGATCGCGATTCAGCTTTCTTATACATTCCTTGCCACTGGTTATTAGTCATGGCTAGCTTGAAGAACTTGACATGTTGGGTTATTAGTCACGAATTTATAACAATGTGGAGTGTTCTTAAGATCTTGGAGTTTTGAAATAAGTTGATTGCATTCTATATCAGTGCTTTTTTCAGGGAGTAGTGCTTCTAAAATCAGAAAATTTCTTTTTCATGTCGGAATCCTTGGGGCCTAAACATTGATCTTTTGCACCAAAGAAACATATATGATAGAAACCTTGTGATTTATGCTAAGTGCATAATTCCTGAAGAAGACTATTGTGGTCCTTGGATAATGTTTGACTGCTTAAATAAAACTTCCATAACTGTAGCTTTGCATTGTATTTATATTCTTGCAAGACTCTGAATTTCCTTTTGATTTACTTCTATTCACTTCTGTCTCCTTATCCCACTAAGTGGGCTTGATAGATTTGACAGTTTTAAATTGACTGTTGAGGGCTTAACACAACCTAAACTTTTCTCCTTTATTCGAGCAGGGACCAACTATGAAACATGGGCGGAGTTCCTGAATTTCCTTTTGATGTTCTAGAAAAATAAAAAATGAAACCCACAGACACAGACTCAACGTATATTAATGACATCTAAGGACCTTAAAAATCAAAGTTCCTCTCCTAGAGCATAAAAATAAGTTACCATTGGTGCGTCATAAAATTATCGCTCATGCTTCTTAAAAATCAGAAACATGGTCTTCCAGATGTAGTACTACAAGGACATTTCCATCCAAAGTTATTAACAATGTTAAAATATTCTTATAATATTTAGAAGATCAAGTCGTATATTTTGAAAGCATGAGTGATAACTTTAGAAAATATGATTGGTAATGCATCTGCGGTTCTCTCTGATGGGAATTTTAATTCCCTTTTGTTATGATTAATACGCTCCTTGAGAGTCATCTTTTTCCTTGAAGAATGTAGAAACTTGAAACTGATGTCATTTGAGTGTTATCAGCTGATACTGAGCGCAAAAGGATGAGTGGTAAGAAATAACAAATGTAACATGGCCATGTGGTCTGGGCCCTGTGTGAAGTAAGGTTTTGTTTGGTTTTCAGAAATTTTCAATAGTTTGGCCCTCAAACTGCGTTATGGACTTCCAAAATGCTCCCCAAAACATACCATGAGGCCTGTTCTGCTAAGAATTTAGAATGAGCAAATTACACAAATGCATCAACAACAATAACAAGCCTAAGTGAGGTCTCAAGTTCGAGTCTTGGCGTATGTAAAATATTTCCGTTGGGAGACTCACCCACTATAGCCAGGTGCGCGACGCCAGGTCGGATCCGGATGTAATCGGGGCAAAGCTTCGGTGAACCGGGTGGGTAACAAAAAAAAATAATAACAAGCCTAAGGAGAAGGGAGATTTCGCCCAATCTTTGGATAGTGGATGAGCCCAACTTTTTCCTAAAAATTCTTATAACAAAAAAAAAAAAGAACAATAACAAACTTTACTCCACCAATTGGGATCAGTTCTACGGATAACGCAACACCATTGTGTTCTCTCAACAAACAAATCTGTACATAAATTGTACATTCAATAACTTTATTAAACATTCTTTTTAGTCTTTCTTTATCATGTTTAAAGAACTACATACAATCTAATCCATCCTCCTCATCGAAATAACCTTCTTTATATATATCCGAACTACCTCAAACGACTTTTTACCATTTTCTTTTCAATAAACACCACGTTAACTCTTCCTCCTACGTGCTCATTCTGAATTTTATCTTTTCTTATATAATTATACATATCTATCTCAACATTTTTATCTTTGTTATCTCAATTTTATGTTTTTATTGTCCCTTTAAACCCAGCATTAACTAAATATGCATGCCAACATGACATTACATGTCATGCTTGCATTTTGTATTATTTGCCACTTTTTAAATATAAATGGTCCATAAAGCATGGGAACTCCTAACATTCAAGCATGTTGCATGTTGGATTTTCTCTTAAGTTGCTTGTTCGTTTCCTTGCTGTTGAAAATAGGTACTTGTACAAAGGTCTGGCAACCGGAGATCGACCGACATGTGATCAGTGTCTTCGGATTCATGAAAATTTGACAGAGAGGGCAGGTTTCGGTTGCATACTGCGGTACCTGGCAGATACTGTGAATACAGTTTGATTTTCTTACTCTTGGTTTTTTTGGTAACTTTCTTGTAATTCACTTTGTTGTTTTTAGTTTAGAGTCCTCATGTATGTTATTTACTTTCATTTCTTGTTATCCGATCATGAACTATACAATTGAAAATGAGATGATTTTAAATTCTTGCAAGGCACCACCATTTGCTTCCAGTTTGATCTCCAAGCATAGTCTATTGGTACATTAAATATATTTACTGTAGAGGGAGGAAGTGAGAGGAAATGTGATGGGAAATTGATACTCTTTCTGACTTAATTGGGAAGTTGATGATGTCACTAAATATAAAATATATTTTTTATATTTATAAACTTTACTCTAAATTACACTTACTGATATTTTCTCAACAATAATCAAGTGAAAAGGGAAGGGAGCGAGTTAATGAAGATGGTTAGGGTATTTTAGAAGAAAAAAATGTTATATGAACTAATTTATTTAATTTAATTAAATTAGTTAAATAGATCATATATTAAAAATAGAACAAATATTTACTTACTAAGATCTTTCTATAAGAACTTTCTTCATAAGTCCTAATACAAGACTACTTGTTTAAAACATTAATTTATTTGTTAAAATTGTTTTTTGTTTTGATATTTCTTAATTAACTAAACAACCTCATCTAATTTATGAACATCACTTAGAATCATTTTGAAATTTTGAAAACATTAATTATTTTAAACAGAATTTCTTAATCTATGTAAAGTTATTGATAAATTTTTATAACCCCCCCCCAATTAAATATAAGCAAATTTTAACTAATTTACACAAATTGAGAAAGTTGGTTAATCCTACTAATTATGTTTGAAATTGAAAATTTTCGGCTAAAATACCCCTTTTGATTAATTTTAATTTTTCCCTAATTTGGTCAAAGTAAATGGTTAATTACAAATTGAATTCACTCAACACGCAGCCCTATGTCTTATGACAAGGAATTGAGTTCGTCTCGTGAAAATAACCTGGTCGCATGTAAGCAAGGTTCGATTTTATTTATAGCATCATATTGTTAGTGCATACTTTGATAAACCTATTTCCATTAATTTATTTCGCTCTTATTGACGTGAATAATCCATCTATTGGTATAATACATTACCATATTATTTTATCATGGAATTTGCTTTTGAGAAAATTACTAAAACAATCTCTCATTGCAAAATTACTTTTCAAAGGTACTTGAAATTTATTTAAGAATTTAGATGCAACACATTTTAATAGAAGATATAACTCTTTTTTAATTATGTATAATCTATCTTTAACTATATGTAAAATAGAAGATATTTGCATATAACTGAAGATATATAGCATATAATCAAGAAGAGTTATACCTATTAAAAATAAATTATGCTTACTCAAGGATCTAGTCATTAAGTACCTTTACTTTGAGTAACAAATTTTACAATGAAGACTTTTTAAGCAATATTTCCCTTTGTTTTTCTTTTCATTAAATCAGATCAGCTGCAGGGTTCTTTTCTCTCTAAAACCAAGGACTAAGTCTTCAATTTTTCCAAGGCTTTTGACAAGCTTTCTTGGAATTTTGTCAAAGCTGCACTTCATAGAATGAGGTTTCCTGCAACGTGTATCAACCTTATTATGCAATTTCTTACTATTGTGCAATATCAGGTTCATTTAAATGGCAAACTTACTCAAGTTATTATTCCTAATCGAGGTATTAGGCAAGGTGATCCGCTTTCTCCATTCATTTACATTTTGGCAGCAAATATTCTCTCTTGTATGATTTTAAGCTTCAAAGTGTGAACTTGTGGAATGGCATCAACGTTTGTCAGAATGCTCATCATTTCTCATTTACTTTATGCTGATGATTCATTGATTTTCTTTGAATGCAATCAAAAGAACTTTTCATCTGTTAAGATGATCTTGAATATGTACGCCCTTTGGTCTGGACAAGCATGTAACAAGACTATATATATCTCTTCTTGTTTTTAGCCCAAATGTATGTTGTGCAGATAAATTAATCCTCTCAGAATTCTGGGGCATTAGATTTGAATCTAAACTTGGTAAATATCTTGGCACATGGGTGGATCATCAGCAGATCAAGGATAAGGATTAGGTCTTGGCAGGTTAAATTATTATCCCAAGCTTCAAGGCTTAGCCTTGTTAAATTGTTTTAGCTGAGGTTAATATTCACATCATGACTTGTGTGAGTCTACCTCAATATGTTTGTAATCAGATTGATTCTGCGTGTGTTAATTTTTTTCTGGGGCTCTAATGGAGGAAACAAAAAGATTCATTTACTAAGAAGAGACTGTCACTTTCAAACTCTGGATAAAGGCATTGATTCTGCTTGTGTTAAATTTTTTTTCTGGGGCTCTAATGGAGGAAACAAAAAGATCCATTTACTAAGAAGAGACTGTCTCTTTCAAACTCTGGATAAAGGTAGGCTTGGTTGGCTTAAGACCCACTAAGATTGTCAATAGTGCACTTCTGGCAAAATAACTATGGAGGCTCAACTAACGGGGGTTAATCTGAGTAGTAAGCGACTCAGTATCGTTTAAACAAGGTCTTGAGTTCGAGCCTTGGCGTACGCAGAAAATTTTCATTGGGAGACTCACCCACTATAGCTAGGTGCGCGACGCGGGTCGGATCCGGATGTAGTCGGGGCAAAACTTCGGTGAACCGGGTGGACTACAAAAAAAAAAAAAAAACTATGGAGGCTCATCAACCCTGAGCATTATTCTATTATGGCTTACACTCTCAGGAGAAAATATATTGATCTTAACTCTAAGTTTGTTATCAAGAAACCTTATAATTCTTCCTGGATGTCAATTAACCATCATCTTTGGTGGCCTATGTAGTCAGACCAGCAACCTAGAGATCATATTCAAAGGGTTTCTGATCTTTTGTTGCATAACCCTTCTAATTGGAACCATGTCACCTGGAGATCATTGATTCGGTCATTGTATCCTCATGATACTGCTGAATCCATTCTTGGAACTGAAGTTGCATGGATGAACTCACATGACTCTCTGATTGGAGTGGTTCTAATTCTGGTGTTTATAAGGTAAAGGATAGGTAAGATGGAGTTTTAGTCATATCTCCTGCTGACTATTCTTTTCTCTCTCCTTAACATGATATGTGGAAAATTATTTGGGCTATTCATTTACCCCAGAAGATGTTACTTCTTTTCTGGAAGATCATAAATAATGCCATTCCTTCTTGTGATCCTTCAACATCATCACCTTATTATCTCCATTCTCCAATAATTGTGTTTTTCGATGTGGTGAAAAGGAAACCATTCTCCACTTGTTTTTTATTTGTCCATTATCTAGATCTGTATGGTTTGGTGTTATTGGGCTTCGAATTCCAAATATCAATTTGGATGAATCTAAAGAATGGTTAAGGACTACTTTGATTCAACTTGCACAGGATGGCAATTTAGATACTATCCGGAAGATTATTCGCTTATTTGGTATTCTCTTGAAACATAGAAATGAGTTCATGCATAATGGGAAGAAATCTCATCCTCAGGCCATAATGAAAGAAATTATTGCAGTTCTTGAGCTCTCCAAATTGGCTTTTGCATCCTTTAATATTCCTGTCTCCAAATTCTTGTCCAATAAGCATTTGACTCTTTGCCATATTTCTGGTCATGGATGGCATATTTTTCTTCACAAGTTTAAAACGGTCAGAGCTCATTTCTGTCAAGGATATATATGCCTTAATGGAGATCCAATCTTGGAGTTCCTTATGAAAAGTCAATCAAAACCAGGCCGTCCTTTCCTTTCTTCATGTTTACGGGCCTCTCTCTTTTGGATCCATCAATCTGGCTTTCAAATGGATCCTTCTTCAAGCACTATCAGAATCTCCTGTGTGTTGTAACCAAAAAAAAAAAAACAAAGAATCTCCTGTGTTGATACAGCCTTCATCAATCATACCTCTCTTGCATGATCCATTTCTTCCACCTCTTGGCAAGAGATCTTATCCCTTATTAAAAGTTTTCCCTTTGTTGATTTTGATGTTGTTAGCTTTGTTTCTTTCCAGCATACTTTTGCTAATGTTGTTGGTCTTGCTTATTTGGTTCTCTGTAAAACTCCTTTTATTTAATGCATTTTGTCTTTTTATAGAAAAAAGGTCTTCAATTTTTAATTCTTATACATATATTTATACAAATGATAAAAAGCATATTAAAATTAATAAAATAATATGTTAAAATTAATGAAACAATCTTTTAAAAAACATTAAAAAGGTATCGTAAATAAGTTATATAAAACACTTGAGTTTAAAAAATAAGAAGAAGAATAAATTTTGATATAAATAAATTTTTTATTTTACAAAATATAAAACATAGAAGAAAGTTGAAATAATATAAAAGCATAGTTCTAAATATTGGTCACATTTTGAAAATTAAAGTGTGACCAGCTTAAAGCATGAGAAAAATCTACGATAAAATTATTTTTGAAAGATTATTAAATTTTTATATTTGGCACGAAATTTCATGGTAGATTCTTTTTTAATGAAAAACTATTCATTACAACTTTTGTCACAAATTTTATATTTTGTTTTATTATCTTTATGACACATTTTTTTTATGTAGAATATGATATGACTAGCTTTACAAATATGGAAAATGAAATATGTCAAAAATATTTTAAAATTATATTGGAAATGAAAAATTTTGATTTTTTTTTTGTTACAAAATTTTTTGAAAAAGAGTTGGGTTTACCCACGATCCAAAGGCAGGGCGAAGTTTCTCTTCCTCCTCCTAGGCGATACCAATATTAGGCAGGACGAATCATCTATTACCCTCAGGCGTAAACTTAGGCACCCAGGAACTAAAAAACTTCTCCAAACGTCGTGAAATGAACTATAATAAAGTGATACTCTTTAGAAATCGAACACGTTCTAAATAGTCATATATCTCACCCTTTCGTTAACTTTATCCAGAGACGGGTAAAATTTTTCATTGATTGCATGAAATCTACATGTGCAAAACACTTGTATACACATCCCTTTCAAACCCTAAATGGCCTCATTTTGGGCCGAAAGAAAACTCTTGGTCCTAGTGCACACACGGACACTATATATATACCACTTTATTTTCAGAAGCTAAAAATGCGGCTGTCAAACTCTATTTAAAACATAGGTTTTCATTTGGTTACTTCTAGTGATTTAGACATGGCAGCCATAGAAGTTTCAGATAAAAAAGATGATAATAAACCTTTGAGAAAAGGTTGTCCGCCATCTATAAATCAGATTGATAGAATACCAAGTTAAAGTATGTATAGAGTTTACCGCAACTTAATCTTTTAGATCTTACATATATAATATCAATACTGTTGTAATATTCTAAGAAATTATATGGTGAATTAACAAATGATTTTGGAAAAGAATGAAATAAACAATATTGAGTTTCAGTACCTATAGTTAAGGATTTTTAGGAAAGATATTAGGGTTTTATGTTTAAGTTTGGGATTAGAGTTTGAAGTAAGAAATGTTTCCCAACTTTCTTTAACAAATCTTCTCTTGGCTTGGACATTCCGCTTTATAGAAGTTCTCTTTTTTTTCTTTTTGCCACCTATGTAACAAAAGAAACGTTGAATAAATAATGTTGGTAGATTGATTTTCTTACCGTTTGTAAGTGGGTGCATTGGCTAATCCAAATTGGAGGGTTGAGATGTTGAATAAATAAAATTGGGGGATAAATTTATTTTTACCACTAAAATAAAAAATCTTTACAAAAACGCTTTAGGAGAATTAGTCTCTAGCTATCGGTTAGATGATACCGTCTAGATTTTATAAAAGAAAAATCTTTACAAAGAAATGTGAAATGAGGTACAAATAAATCCCCAGCCTTTACCCCTCTGCCATTGCATGAGCGGTAAATATAAACTTTATTTATATATTTAGCAAAGAATATTTATTGATAAGTATTGTCTAAAACTCTCTACATATCCTAGATTCTTTGACTAGGTTTCTTAAGAAAACAATTTACTTACTAATAATTATAGTTATGAGGCATTCTTTATTTAGTTGAATTTCCTAGCTATTACTATCTCACAACCCTCATCATTTTCCCATTTTCAGTGTTCTGTTTTAGGTTGTGTTCACTGCACACTGAGCAATCTAGAACCATTTGAGGGATGTGAAAATATGGAAACATTGATTCCCAAGAAACCCTCAATGGAATTTAGGAGAACTAAAAGGGGCTGGAGAATTTTAGTTTCATTGAGTCTTATGGGCTTAGGAAAAACTTCAAATCGGTAATCCTAATTTGAAGGTTTTTGCTATGGGTGTGCATAGTGCCCGGATGCCCGGTGCACCTGCCCGTTGATAAACTTATATTTGTATTGATTTTTAATATGTTTAAAGAGAATTTATTATTGATTCTATCCGCATTTACTACTATGTTTAATAATATGAAATTGGACAAGTAGGAATTTAAATGATGTGATTTTAGTGTTTAATTAGATAAATAATCTAGTAAATATCCATTTAAGATTAATACAGTAATCAATCAGCAAAGAAGAGCTTCCCTGTGGAATTCAGTCGCGACCTTATGTACTCACCGTCGCGACCATACATCAATCAGCAAAGAAGAAGCATTCTCTGTAAATAGTAGTCGCAACATGAAGTACCTTCCGTCGCGACTAGACTTCAATACGGGAATCAATCAGCGAATGAATTAAGGGAGAGGACAGCTGGACAAGAGGAAGTTAAGCATGTGCTGGCACATAGGAAACACTGTTCACGCACACACACCACATCTGAACAGAAATACATGATTAAATGAACAAGTGGGCTGACAGCTGGAGCTGATAACAGACTTGATCCAGGAATTAAGGAGCTGAAGCAAGTGGGAGAGGATACAGCTCATAGATCCCATACTTTTGCTATATATTGGACAGCACGTTTTGATACGAGAGCATTCATACATTCCATTCAATCATACACATACATACACACATTCATATCACTCACGCAGACCATCTTCTTCTTCTCCATCTCCAAATTCTCTTCTGCAACTTCCTCTGTTCTAGCAATAGAAACAGAAGAAGGTTCTACAGATTCATCTTCATCTTCTTATTCCATTTCCATCATGACTGCTGCTATACCGATGGTTGCTGCTGGAGTTCAGATAGCAATGCAGTGCTAAGCTGTTGTGCTCTCTTGGAGATGACACCAAACCAGAATCCTTGAGTTGAAACAGGGAGTGTCATTGTATCCTTAATGTAGATTTGATTGTATCGAGTTGATGTGGTTAATTCTGTAATTACTGATGCAATTAGAGTAGTAGATGACATAGAAGTAGGGAACCGAGTTGGACTTCTTATTTCTGCATTAATGAACCTTTGATTAATTCTCATTTTTGATCGAGTTGAACATAGCTGTGATTAATTGAAGTGATTCTGTTTAATTCATATTCTACTACCTCTGAGTTGAATGATTCATATTCTCTATTCAATGTCTGCGAGTTGTAGCTTTGATTGAGATTTAGCTAGCGAGTTGTTAGCTAACCTATTCTAATTCAACTGATTAACTCTTGATATTCTGTGGATAATAAAGGTAAGGCAATCTCCAAGGGAACACACTTGTCATCATTCATTCACCTCATCATTATAAACACATAAAGCATAAACAATAGCATAGACTTTACATTCAGTTTTAGTTCAAACAGTGCAACACACGACTCATCTGCTTAATTTGTTAAATTGTGGCTCAATAGATTAATTAGGAACTCTAACATCTAGTAGCTCCTTGTGATCTGACCTAGGTTAGCCTCCGATTTACTATTGGTTAGCTTAGTTTTGTTTGATAATTAAAATGACAGTTATCAAAATAGCATCGTTGCCGGGGAGCCTTACTTGTTAAAGTTTCCTAAGCAATCTCCTGGGCCCCAAAAACATAAAGAGTAGGTAGTTGTTTTAGTTTTTCTGCGATTTTTTTGTTTCATATCTGTAAAGTCGTGACCATTTGTTTTTTTTTGTCACAACAAAGTGCTCTGTGATTTCTAGTCGCGACCGAATACACATTTGGTCACAACCAGAAATTAGTTTTCAACTCAGATTTGCTCTCTGTCACTTTTAGTCGTGACAAGAGTGTTTTTTGGTCGTAACCAAAAATATTTTTCTTCAAATTTTTTTCTCTTTGATTTCTAGTTGCAACCAAATTGATACTTAGTCACGACTAAAACTCTATGTGATTTTTAGTCAAGACCAAAGTTCATTTTGGTCGCAACCAAAAAATTTCTGACTTAAGCATTTACTCTCGGTGATTTTTAGTCGCAACGAAAGTGACATTTGGTTGCGACCAGAAATCCTGATTTCAAAATTTTTGCTCTCTGTGACTATCAGTCGCGATCTGAAGTTCATTTTTGTCGCGATATCTTCTCTCTATATTGTTTAGTCGCGACCTGATATTTCTGAACTACGAATAACTAATTTCATTTGCTGAATTTGCTGTATTACTGATATATCTGATCTTCTGCATTATTATTGAGCGTGAATTGGATGACCAGAAGCTCTGAACTCATTTCATTGGATAGAGAAATCAATAGAACACTTAGGAAAATTAAGAAAGCTAAAAATCATGCTAGTGTTGAATCTGTTGCTGCTAATACTGAACTTGCATCTTGTGATATATTAGATAATCATCTTGTCATGAAGCATGTTAATATAGGTGAAGCTCGTACTCATAATCAGAATAATCAACATGAGCAGTATGCAGAAAATAACATGAACAATAGAAGGCCACGTAGGAGCATAAGAGATCTTACTTCTTCTAATACAGACTATGATCCTTTTCACACTTGTCCTGCTTTAGATGTGAACTTTGAGTTGAAAGGTCCTTTGCTGAGTAACTTGCCAAAGTATTATGGATTGACAGGTGAAGATCCTTTCAAGCATTTATAGACTATGCAGTGGGTTTGCTCAACTATGAAGCCTGTAGGAGCTGACATGGATGCTGTGCAGAGACAAGTCTTTCATTTCACACTGGAAGGAAAGGCAAAAGAATAGTTCTATATGCTGCCACATCATGCACCTCAAGCTCTACAATCCTGGAACAACTTAAGAAGTGCCTTCTTGGAGAGATATTTTCCTTCATCAAAGACTGCTACATTAAGGAAGGAAAATTTTGCTGCAAAACAGTATGCTGAAGAGTCTTTCTATGAATTTTGGGGCAGATTTCAAGAGTTGCTGGCTAGATGTCCATATCATCATATTCCAATGGAATATTTGGTGCAGTATTTTCATTCAGGATTGCGCCATGCATGCTGAAAGAATTTGGATGCAGCCGCTGGAGGTTCCATTGATGATTTGACACCTGATGAAGCATGGAGCTTGATTGAGAAGATAGCAAACAATGACCAGCAGTATGGAGGTTATGATGGTAGACAAGTCCATGAGGTTTCTGCAAGGTCTTCTTCTCAAGATTACAATAGCCTATCCTCTCAAGTTACTGCTATGAATGCTCAGATCAATAATATAGCTGCTCAACTGAGCAATTCACATATTCAAAGCCCATACTCTCAAGCTCTAGTTGCTCATAGCTGCCAGCTTTGTTCATCTCCAATACACATCAGTGCAAATTGTCCTTCACATCATGAGGAGGTATCAGTTATCTATCATGGAAGACTGAACTAGTACCCACCAAGGAATCTGTATTCTAATACATACAATGAAGGATGGAGAGAGCATCCAAATTTCAGATGGAGAGATGGAGGTAGAGCTGCTGGGCATAACAGGTTCAATAATGACAAGTAAGTGGCTGAATCCTCTAGAGCCATACAAGTGTCTAATTCTACAAAGGATAATGGAATTTCTGAGATACTTAAGACCATTACTGTGATAAATTCAAATATAAATTCCTTTAATGCAAACTTCAGTTCTAACTTCAAGGACTTGAGGTCTACAGTGGAGAACAACTTAGCAATGGAAAAATCTAAGTTTGTTGCTTTGGAGAACAAATTAGAAAAGTGGGAAACAAAAACTGAAAATATGAATGGCTATGTATCACAACTAGCCAATTCAGTAAATGATGTTTAGGCCAGAATGGGAGGAAACTTACCCTCCAACACAGTTGTTAACCCAAAATCTGCAAATGCTGTGAGCTTGAGAAGTGGAAGAATAGTGGGGGAAGCATATGCCAATGATGATAAATTAATTGAGCAACAGAACAGATCAGAAAGCATCAAGGATAAGGATATGCTGCAGCAGAATGAGCAAGTTGTATTAAAGGATGAAATAACCTTTAAGTCCGATGTCGCCTTGGGGTTACTTCAAAATTTTAAACCAAGGATTACGTATAGTGCAACCTCGGGTCGTTCTCTTTGAGGAGCCAAAAATAAAATTAAATTTTTAAGTAACTAAATGCAATGCAACTTAAGGTAAAAAAATGGGATTTGTTTCGGTTGACTAATCAACTGAATGCAATGATTTAAAATAAATTTAAATAAAATATTTTTTTGGTATTTTTAATTTAAAGAAAATGTTAATGAATGATAACAAGTGAATGGAATGAAAGAGAAAGAGATTAATAATAATGAAATCAATCCTCCAATTCAATAACGCAGGCAATCATAGCTTCAACAGATATGGAAGTTCTAAAAATGAATTAAGAATTATAATTAAACTTTTAATCCAACAACCGAGCCACCTCGAATTGTCCCAAAATATTTTCCAAAATCCTAGTTTATTAACTGCCACCAGAATAATAAATTAGGATTAAAGATGTTAAAATCCAATGCTTAATTATAACTCAATAATTCATAGAATATAGGATTAAAGCCAGCAAGAGATACAATGATCCAATAATTCAAGCCACCTTGAATTATCACAAAATATTCATAATAATTTTAATACCATGTCTGACCCAGATCAAAGTAAATAAAATTAAAGTTAATTAAAGAACAATATCAATTGGCAAACAATAATCCAGTTACAGTAATCCTCAATAAATATAAATCATTATAAGCATTCCCAATAATTATAAAATTATCCTAAGACCTAGGAATCACAAAATAATTAATGGATGAGGATTAGAGTAACTTAAACTCCCCTTTAAATTCCAAGCTCATGCCCTTGCTATTGAATAGGAGGATTAAGACTTTAGCCACGCATAGCTATCTCAGGCGCTGCTGCCATCACTGCACTATCACTACTTTTGTTCTTCTTGCTACACCGTCGTGACTACTGCTGTGGTGTGACAGAGACGCTGCTATTCTTTCTATACTGCTCTCCGTCTTGTTTTGCTGCTGTTTGGAGTCCGCTGCTGTGCTTGGGTACGATGAGTGGATGGTGGAGATATGTGTGGGTGGCTGTGGAAGGAGTGGAGATGTCCGCTGGAGAGGAGAATGGTGTCGTGATGATGATGAATGAATGGCGTCTCGTGGCACTCCTTACGTTCTGCGTGTGTGTGCTCACTGTGAATGTTCTCTGCGGCGTGACTGGAAGTGCTGAAGGTGTCCGCTGCTTCTCTGCGTATGTGTGTTATCTCTCGGCATGAATGGAAGTGCTGAAGGTGTATGAATAAATGGTTGAAGAGCCGCGTGAATGGAATGAAGATCTGAAGGTGTGTGCGGCGTGGCTTCCGTCTCTGCATGCATGGCTTTTTAAAGGTGACCTAATGGGCTAAACTGCAAAGTTTGGCCCATTGGGTCCTTCCATGTAATTCTTGAATTTATGGCCTATTGTTGTCATTTGTAATTTCTGATTTCTCCTAAGTTCCTGAAATATAAAATCATAATAATGTAATACCTTTTATCGTAAAAATAATTAGTTAGGAGAAATAATAAAAATATGACAATTATGCCCCTATTAAACACTAATTTATTATAAGGTTCAATAATTCAATTGATGCACAAATAATATAATTAAAGCCCAAAATAATGACAAAAGCCCACAAAAATGATATGAATAAATATATAAAAATATGGGTTTGTCAAAGGAATCTGCACAACCACCTGTGATGCAGGAAGTAGCAGCTAGTTCCAGTAATGCAAGTCAGGAATCCAGCAAAAACTAGAATAAAAAGGACCATGAAGATACAAAGCGAATGACAAAGAGATAAGTATTAAGCCACAGCTTCCTATAAAATGTGATTATCCAGGTTTATTTACAGTTCCAATTACTATTGGCAAGTTTCAGTGTACTAATGCTTTGTTAGATCTTGGTGCAGCTATTAATGTCATGCCAACTTCCATCTATACATCATTAGGCATAGGCATGGGCTCACTTAAGGAGACTTCAATGGTAGTACAACTTGCTGATCGGACCACTAGAAAACCAGAGGGATTGTTAGAGGACATATTAGTGAAGGTCAAAGACTTGATTATACCTATAGATTTTTATGTCTTAGACATGTCACAAGAGTCAAATTTAGAGGGACCTATTATCTTGGGTAGGACATTCCTTAGGACAGCCAACACTGTGATAAGTATAAAAAATGGGAGCATTACAATAGAAGTGGGTGATAATGTCATAACTTTTAAAGTCTATGAAGCAATGGACATCCATTTGAAGATTACTCACTGTTAGGCTTAAGTACAATTGATGCATACATTGAAGAAGCTAAAGATGAACATGAGTTATTGCTGCAGAATTCTGAAAAAGATGAATGTGAATTGTTTGAATCTGAAATTTCTTCTTCTTCTGCATTTTCTTTGGATAGTAGTGGTAATGTGTCAAGTATTAACCAAATTTCAGTTGATAGCTTACTTTCCACCCTACAATCTTTTTCTTTTGCTGTTACTGATATTTTTATTAAGGATTTCATTGCAGGAACAGAATTGGATGTTGCAAAACCTGTCATGATAGAATTGTTGAAACCTGTTGCAGCTTTAGAAACTAGAAAGTTAGGGCCATCAACTGTTCAGCCATCTGAGTTGGAACTCAAACCACTTCCTAATAACCTTAAATATATATTTTTGGCTAAAAATAATACATTACCTATCATAATTGCTAATGCACTTTCTGTTTCTGAGGAAGAGAGATTAATTTCAGTCTTAAAAACACATAAGAAAGCAATAGGTTGGACTCTAACTGATATACCTGGTATAGATCCATCTGTATGCACACATAAAATTATGTTAAATGAAGGAGCCAGGCCTATTAAGCAGCAACAAAAAAGACTAAACCCCTTGATATCTGATGTAGTCAAGAAAGAGGTGACTAAGTTGTTAAATGCTGGCATTATTTACCCAATTTCAGACAGTGAATGGGTAAGTCTAGTTCATGTGGTGCCTAAGAAAAGTGGTATAACTGTGGTAAGGAATGAAAAGAATGAACTAATTCCTACTAGAGTGCAGAATTCATGGAGAGTATGCATTGATTATAGGAAATTGAATGATGCAACTAGGAAGGATCATTTTCCTTTACCATTTATAGATCAAATGTTGGAAAGGCTTGCTAGAAAAGCTAATTATTGCTTTCTTGATGGTTTTTAGGATATTTTCAAGTTCCAATTTCACCAGAAGATCAAGAGAAAACTACA
Source organism: Leucaena leucocephala (assembly GCA_037074615.1). Taxonomy (NCBI): domain Eukaryota; kingdom Viridiplantae; phylum Streptophyta; class Magnoliopsida; order Fabales; family Fabaceae; genus Leucaena; species Leucaena leucocephala. The sequence goes on along the minus strand of CM073555.1, from coordinate 15,514,253 downwards.
TTCACATGCCCATTTAGTACCTATGCTTATAGGAGGATGCCATTTGGATTGTGCAATGCTCCGGGAACATTTCAAAGAGCTATGATGTCCATATTCAGTGAATTCTTGGAGAAAAATATGGAGGTATTCATGGATGATTTCACAGTGTATGGTGAGGACTTTGATAAATGCTTAGAGAGTTTAGATAAAGTCTTAGCAAGATGCATTGAGAAAAAACTTGTGCTGAATTTTGAGAAGTGCCATTTTATGGTAGATAAAGGCATAGTTCTAGGACATTTAATATCTAAGAATGGAATTGAAGTTATTTCTTCTCTTCCCTATCCCAAATCTTTGAAGGAACTAAGGTCATTCCTAGGACATGCTGGATTCTATAAAAGATTTATTAAGGATTTTAGCAAGATTGCATCTTCACTATCTAAACTCATGCAAAAAGATGTAGAATTCTGTTTTGATGATACTTGTAAGAGAGCATTTAACACTATTAAAGCTATGCTTATCACACCACCTATACTTGTTGCACCTAATTGGCACTTAGATTTTGAGCTTTCATATGATGCATCAAATGAATCTATAGGTACCAACGGGGGTTGGTCCGAGTGGTAAGCGGCTCGGTATCGCTTAAGCGAGGATTCGAGTTTGAGCCTTGGAGAATGCAGAAAATCCTCATTGGGAGACTCACCCACCATAGCCAAGTGCGCGACGCGGGTCGAATCCGGATGTAGTCGGGGCAAAGCTCCGGTGAACCGGGTGGGCAACAAAAAAAAATGAATCTGTAGGTGCCATGTTAGGACAGAAAGATGGTAAGCTATCCAAAGTCATTTCATATGCCTCTAAGACATTAGATAGTGCTTAACAGAACTACACTACTATAGACAAAGAACTCTTTGCTATAGTGTTTGCACTTGACAAATTTAGGTCTTATCTTTTAAGTTCTAAAGTGATTATATACACTGACCATGCTGCTATAAAGTTCTTGTTTAAAAAGCCACAGTCCAAGCCTAGACTCTTGAGATGGATGCTGCTAATCCAAGAATTTGATGTGGGATAAGGGATAAAATTGGAGTAAAAAATATGGTAGCTGACCATTTGAGCAGATTGCCTAAAAATACAAGGGGAGTATTAGATTCTGACATCATTTGTGATACAATTAGAGATTGTTCTGTTTCTATGATTTATGTAATTACACCTTGGTATTGCTACATAGTGAACTACATTGTTACTGGTCTAATTTCACCTTCTTTATCTCATTTCCAAGGCCAGAAGATCAAGCATGAGGTAAAATTTTACATTTGGGAACCACCCATCCTATGGAAGATATGCAGTGATCAAGTTATAAGAAGATGTGTGCCAAGTGAAGAAGTAGATAGCATTCTTACAGCATGCCATTCTTCTGTTTGTGGAGGACACTTCAGTGCAAAGAAGACTTCCAGAAAGATTTTGGATGCTAGTTTTTATTGGCCACAGATATTCAAAGACTGCTATGAATACTGCAAAGCTTGTGACAGGTGTCAATATTTTGGTGGACTTACTAAGAGACATGAAATGCCTCAGCAGCCTATGCTATTCTGTGAGGTGTTTAAAGTACGAGGCATTGACTTCATGGGGCCATGTCCACCATCTTTTGGTTATGCATATATTCTGTTAGCTGTGGATTATCTCTCAAGATGGGTGGAAGCTGTACGAACAAAAAAGGATGATATAGTGACAGTTTCAAAATTTCTGAAGTCAAACATCTTTTCAAGGTTTGGTATCCTAAGTGCTATAGTGAGTGATCAAGGCTCTCATTTCTGTAATAAGATTTTAGGAGGGTTATTTGCCAAGTTTGGGATCAAGCACAAAGTTTCAACAGCTTATCATTCTCAAATAAATGGTCAAGCTGAGAATTCTAACAAAGCTATTAAAAGGATTCTGGAGAGGATAATAGGACCCTCAAGGAAAGATTGGAGTACAAGGTTAGATGAAGCTTTGTGGGCATACAGATTAGCTCATAAGACGCCACTCGAGATGTCCCCATACCGAATGGTCTATGGTAAAATATGTCATCTACCAGTAGAAGTTGAGGATAAAGCATTCTGGGCAGTTAAAACTTGTAACATGGATTGTGACACTGCTGGAGAAGAAAGAATGTTGCAGATTCAGGAACTAGAAGAAATAAGACTCGATGCCTATGAGAATTATAGAATCTACAAAGAAAAGGCCAAGCTTCTTCATGATAAGCAGATCTTGCTCAAGGAATTTCATGTTGGAGATAAAGTTCTGAGATTTAAGGCTAGATATGCTTTCAAACCTGGAAAACTTGCTCAGATGGGATGGTCCATATGTGGTGGCTAAGATCTATGACTATGGAATAATTGAATTGATGGATGAAGCAGATAGTATAGCATTTCAGGTCAATGGCCACTTATTGAAGCTGTACAAGGAGAACTTCAAACCCCCATGATATTCAGGTTGTCTCCTTCCTTGTTTCCCCACTTACATTAGTCTGCTTTAATCAGTTTTTATTATATACTTGAGCTATATTTGTTAATTAAGTGTGGGGGAGGAGACCAAGTCAGTAGGGTAGATAAATAATCCCATGAATAAATTAAAGATTTTGGTTTAGTGTTGTCATGATCATTACTGCTGCCTTTGCATGTGTTCATTGCTTCTTCACATTGAGGACAATGTAGAATTTAAATGTGGGAGAGGATGAACTTGATGGGTGAATAAAAATCAGATATTTACTATGATTTTGTTTTTCGGTCGCGACCTCATGCTATTTTTGTCGCGACTAATTGTTCAAATTGTCAAAATTTCTTCTCTATGAAGACTAGTCGCGACCATTGATTATTTTTGTCGTGACCAGAAGTTCATATTTTTTTATGTTTACCTATCTATGATGTTTAGTCGTGGTCTGTGCTTTATCTATGTCGCGCTAGAACTCTCTGTGAATTTTGGTCGCAACTGGATTATCATTTGGTCGTGACTAGAACATATATGTTTAATAGGTTTACTCTCGGTGATTTGTAGTCACGACCAATGTCAATTTATGTATAGTATTCCCTGTTTTCTAAAAATTCCTTCTCTGTGTAAAATAGTTGCTACTAGATTTCTATTTTGTCGCGACTAACATTGATCATTTGCTAAAAATTCCTTCTATTTCATTCTGATTGGTGCTTGGTCTTTGGAATTTACTGTCATGGATTCAAAATTGAACTTTGAACATATAATCTTGAATATTGGCAAACTTGATGAAGTGTTAGTTGCTTGTTTCATTAATTCACTACTAGAAATTGTGCACCATGAATTATTAATCTCATGTATTTTGTTTAAAATGCATGCAATCTAGCCATATGAACTGATTAGGATGAGTAAGACAGATGGAAGCATTTTGAGCCTTCAACATATACTCCTTTACATTGTGTGACACCATCTAGTTTGGTAACTTTGCAGAACTTGTCTCAATCCTTGATTCAAAACCACATTAGCTCCATGGAATTGTGAAAATGATAAGGGCATTTCTTTCAAAACCTTCTTGACCAAACAAAAACCACATTAAATATTAAATCCTTTGCTTTACCCCTTTGAGACCTTCACTTCCTTTTAAAATTCCATCCTTGATTAATAAATACTTTACAAGATAGTTGCTGCTGCAGTAAATATTTGATTATGAAATAACTGATGAAGTTGCATTACTTGATGAGTCTCTGAACTTCAATAAATTTTTTCTATCTGGTTCAAGAAAATGAAAACAAAGGAAAAAAATACATAAAAGAAAAAGAAAAATACAAAGAAAAGAGAAAGAAAGAAGAAAGAAAAGAAACTAGATGTAAAAAGTGTTATTCAACTTGTATTAAAGGAAGATAGTTTGCGACTTGTCATTTTCTGCAGCTACATAATTAGAACTTTGATTGAGTGCAGTATTTCATTAATCATTTACATGAATTTCCATTTCATCATCTAGCCTTTCCAACATTACAACCCTAATAAAGACCCTTTAATTCATAATCCTTGTGGCATTTAGTGGTGGAGATGTATGATGGTTACAAGCCTATGGGAAGCCTAAGCTAGATGGTTGAGTGAAATTACCTAGATAAGAGAGGGAGTGAAACACTATACCTTGTGAGGAAATCTCAACCTGGTTGCTTACTATGATTGAATTGCATGAGTTAGATTCTTTGATTGATATAAGATTAGTTTGGAGTATTGCCAATTGAAGGGAAAGATTGATGATTGCAAGTACTCATGCTGAATCTGTTTTGCCAAATTTGCTGAACATGTTTGTTTAAAATTCAGTTTTTGATCCATAATTTTGCTCTGAGTGCAAAACCTAAGTGTGGGGGAGTTGATAAACTTATATTTGTATTGATTTTTAATATGTTTAAAGAGAGTTTATTATTGATTCTATCCACACTTACTACTATGTTGAGACAATTAGTTAATAATATGAAATTGGACAAGTAGGAATTTAAATGATGTGATTTTAGTATTTAATTGGATAAATAATCTATTAAATGTCCATTTTAGATCAATACAGTAATCAATTAGCAAAGAAAAGCTTCCCGGTGGAATTCAGTCGTGACCTTATGTACTCAGCGTCGCGACCATACATCAATCAGCAAAGAAGAAGCGTTCTCTGTAAATAGTAGTCGCAACATGAAGTACCTTTCGTCGCGACTAGACTTCAATGTGGGAATCAATCAGCGAATGAATTAAGGGAGAGGACAGCTGGACAAGAGGAAGTTAAGCATGTACTGGCACATAGGAAACACTGCTCACGCGTACACACCACATCTGAACAGAAATACATGATTAAATGAACAAGTGGGCTGACAGCTGGAGCTGATAACAGACTTGATCCAGGAATTAAGGAGCTGAAGCAAGTGGGAGAGGATTGATGCATGTGCTATAATAGAAACATGTGCTGAAGTGGAGATAATTTAGCACACAGCAACAGCTCACAGATCCCATACTTCTGCTATATATTGGACAACACGTTGTGATATGAGACCATTCATACATTCCATTCAATCATACACATACATACACACATTCATATCACTCACGCAGACCATCTTCCTCTTCTCCATCTCCAAATTCTCTTCTGCAACTACCTCTGTTCTAGTCAATAGAAACAGAGAAAGGTTCTGCAGATTCATCTTCATCTTCTCATTCCATTTCCATCATGACTGCTGCTGTACCGATGGTTGCTGCTAGAGTTCAGATAGCAATGCAACGCTAAGCTGTTGTGCTCTCTTGGAGATGACACTAAACCAGAATCCTTGAGCTAAAACAGGGAGTGCCATTGTATCTTTAATAAAGATTTGATTGTATCGAGTTGATATGGTTAATTCTGTAATTATTGATGCAATTGGAGTAGTAGATGACATAGAAGTAGGGAACCGAGTTGGACTTCTTATTTCTGCATTAATGAACCTTTGATTAATTCTCATCTTTGATCGAGTTGAACATAGCTGTGATTAATTGAAGTGATTCTGCTTAATTCATATTCTACTACCTCTGAGTTGAATGATTCATATTCTCTATTCAATGTCTGCGAGTTGTAGCTTTGATTGAGATTTAGCTAGCGAGTTGTTAGCCAACCTATTCTAATTCAACTGATTAACTCTTGATATTCTGTGGATAATGAAGGTAAGGCAATCTCCAAGGGAACACACTTGTCATCATTCATTCATCTCATCATTATAAACACATAAAGCATAAACAATAGCATAGACTTTACATTCAGTTTTAGTTCAAACAGTTCAACACAGGACTCATCTGCTTAATTTGTTAAATTGTGGCTCAATAGATTAATTAGGAACTCTAACATCCAGTAGCTCCTTGTGATCTGACCTAGGTTAGCCTCCGCTTTACTATTGGTTAGCTTAGTTTTGTTTGATAATTAAAACGACAGTTATCACCTGTGCCTGGTAAAAAATTGCTTAGCCCAGCCCAAAAATAGTGGCCTAAAATATAATTGGGCAAGGTTGGGCCGAGCCGGGCCAAAGTTCGGGCAGAGCAGGGCATCGAGCGAGATATTCCACCCTGCTTGTTTGGCCCAGCCATATATATATTTAATTATTTATTTAAACTTTAATGTTAGGCTAATAGTATTGTTGACATTTTGTTGAGTTCTTAACTTGATTAACTTCATATCAGTGTCATACAGCGGTGACAGGGTGATGACCAGATCTGCGATTGGGAATTGGGAGTCTGCCTGCAACCACTAAGCGGAGAGACTTCGACTAGTCTACAGTGGCACAGTTCTCATGTATAGACTATAATCTCTTCTGACCATTTGCTTCTTCTTTTTCCCTTCAAAAACTCCAACTTTACCCCTTCCAGATCAGTTAGGGCTGGAGTTTGATGTGAACCATATTTTTTGTCATCCTTTGATTCTATTTTGATCGTTTTAAGCTTAAGATTGTGAATGACTTGTTGGAAATTATGCTCTATAGGGGCAATCATTGTCTTATAAATATTATTATTTTATGAATTTCTTAATCATGTTATCACATTATTTGCATGTTTACTGTGATGACCATCCTTGGATAACTTATGATCTTATCCTAAATATCTTTGGTCGGTCATCTATACGGGAGCAGAGATGAAATAAGACCAGTATGACTTTGAAGATATATAGAGATATAAATCAAAGTCATAGGTACATGTAAGAGTACAAGGTGTTGGACCGACCCACTATGAGAGAGCTGCATGGGTTAAGTCATAAGCTTCTCTCATATACAAGCCATGTCACTATGCCCTTTGACCTGAGATCATCATGGATTCCTACATGACAAACGCTCAGCTTTGACCTAGTTAAAAGTCACTTTTGACCGAGTGATCATAAAGGCTATGTTCGGGCTCAGTGGTTTTTCATGCGGAGGAATGTGAATGGTCAAGATGGAATTTGTCCCTCACATTCGTAGAGAGATATTACTGGGCCCCTCGATGAGTGAGTCTGAGAAATGTATGGCCATACTGTAATGGAAGGATAGTTCCATTTCTATCGTCAGACTACTCAGGGATCGAGAAAGTAACGGTCAGGAATAGGAGGATGACGTTCACCATGCCTCATCCATGACCGAAATATCGTGTGACAAAAGGGACGTGATATGGTTGTATGAAAGGTAACATCGTTCATCGATCCTCATATGTTTTGGGTAGTCGTAATGTCTTGCTAGAGGCCGCTTACGACTTGTGGGTTATTATAGTAACTAGCCCACTGCCAACTTCATATGGGCCTACAGGGTCGCATACAAAATAGCCCAACACGAGCTGTGATGTCCAAATTCATTGAATCTAAGAGATGTCTAGATTCAATGAATAGTCTAGGGTGGATATATATATTTTATATATATATATAAATTTGTATATATATTATATATTATATAAGAGATATTTGCAAGATTTAATTTATAAGGATAAATTAAATATTTATCACTTTTGAATTTGAATTTAAATGGATATTATCTATTTGAATTTAAAATTCAAATTGATAAGATATCTCAAATTTGATTTATGAGAATAAATCAAATATAATTCCGTCTTATCTTTATTAAATAAATAGGAAATTTAAATCTGTGGGATGGATTTAATAAAAACCATATTTATTTAATTAGTTTCTTATCAAATTATACAATATATGATATTGTATTAATTTCAGAATTAATATAAGATTAATTCTGAAGCCCGCCCCAATTGGGAGCCCGATAGCATCCTATATATTTGACATTAGGAGCTAGGGTTCTACATACAACAGACAACATAACTCATAAGAGAAAAAGGGGAAAGAGAGTGCAAAAGGTTTGCAGATAAGAAACTGTCGGAATAGAGACGGTGAGGACGAAATCTTGAGAAAACCCTAGAGGGATAAGAGGCGTTAGCACGTCGTTCGTGGTTGGAACGTTGTTCGTGTGGATAACGGTAGAGGAAGCTGATCTGAGTTGTCGACTTCTTGTGATCGAGAAGAGAGTAGCACGACGACGAGTCGCGACTTGCAGACGCAAAGGTCCCGACTAAAACGGGCATCTGAACGTCAGAAATCCGAAAAGAGGAGACAGGTCTCTACTTGAAGCCGACAAGGTCGTGACTACAAACTCTAGAGATATCAGGTCGCGACTAATAGCAGAGGAGGTCGTGACTAACAACTCCAGAGGCGACAGGTCGCGACGAGAAGATGAGTAGGTCGCGACTGAAAGTTCTAGAGGCGACAGGTCGCGACGTGAAGCTGAGTAGCTCGCGACTGAAAGTTCCAGAGGCGAGGAGTCGCGACTAGTGGATACGTAGGTCGCGACTAAAGCTCGAATACCAAAGGTAACACTTCTTTCTCCTTGACTTAAACACATTCGGTAGATCCGGCTGGGAATGGAAAAAAATTTTAAAGTTAATTTCTGCTGCGTGTCTTCCAATTTCCTTCAGTGGTATCAGAGCCATGTCGTTTTGTATTTAAGTTAGGTTTGATTGTTGATACATGTGATGTAACATCCCGGTTTTTGGTCTAGGAGAACTGGGAAGTAGTCTGATATGGGCAGGCTTCTAAAACCGTAGTCCCAGGGTAGTAATCTGATATGGGCGGATTACTTAAAGATGAGATAAGTCTTTAACCTACAGAATCGGGACAGTTCATCTAGGTCCAAAATGAGGAATGTGAGGAATATCCTAAGTTTTAAGCCTAGAAATTCTGCAGGTAGCTTGATATGGGCTGGCTCCTGTGTAAGATAACCTGATATGGGCGGGTTGTCGAGCTTTTCAATTAACGATGACTCCCGAAGAGTTTAAGGGATGAGTTATTGAAAGAGAATTTCTAGAACTTAAGATAGGGGATGAGAAGATGAGTAATGAGGCCAGAAAGAGAATGGGGGGCAAAATCGTAATTATGGGAAAGATCGGGCTGGTAGCTGATGAGTACCATATTTTGCCAGAAAATAGAGAAAATTATGCTGATCATTTCACTGAACTGTGAAATGTGCATACGAGGTCTCTATGAGTATGAAAGAATTATGGAAAGTTTAAGGACAAAAAGGTGGGGTCCTTAAGTGTAATTTTAGCCAAAAAAAAAGGGACTTAAATGAAAAGAAGAAAAGTTCCTTGGGGCTAAAGTGTAATTAAAGAAAGTCAGGCCGGAAGTGGTTTGGACTGTCCGACAGCATTTCAGTCCCAGATTTCACCGGTAGAGAGAGCAAGGGACGCTCGGTAATCTGGCTTAATACAGGAATTTTTGAAGACTCCAGATAGCCAGAAATGGACTGATCGTCCAAAAGTTATAAAAATTCCTACCGGATATCCTAGATTTCAGATCTAGGTGAGAAAATACAGGATGATACGTCCTTATGGGGCGGATGTCGGGAAACTGACAGAATACTGATAGGAGGCCTGTAGAAAAAGTTATTCGTAAATTAGAAAATCCGGGCGGGAGTGTGAGGCCTCCGGGTATCCGATAGGGAAATTTATCGGTATTTGAAAAGGGACTGAATGAGTTCGGATAACCTCGGTCAGATGACTGATATGACTCACAGGGATGCCTGAACACCGCAGGCTAGTGTATCCGACAGAAGGAGCCGGTGTCCGGATAGGTGTATAAACGGTGAAAAATAGATAAAATATTCAATAAACATTAACGGGGGAAGATTCCTCGTAATGCGTGCCATGAAGGTAATGGACCCAGAAAGGCCCAATAATGGCGCCAACAAAGGCCCAGTAAGACCCTTGGACTGATAGGTGGGCCAGTGTCCGGCAGAACCCCGGAAAAGTGCGAAATTACGAAAATGCCCCTGTGTTGTACTAAAGGGGTAGGAGATGAATGAGGGCATTTTGGTCATTCTGGACAGGCCCATAAGCCAGGGCACATACAGATAAAGTTACTTAGAGTCAGTATATGCCCTGACAGAGTACAGAAGGGTGTGAAATGACGATTTTACCCTTAGGGTTAAAATAGTACAAGAAAGGGCACCCAAGGGCATTTTGGTAATTTGCCAAGGGCTGTTTCTTGGGAATCGAGCCATCAGAGTACTTGGGCTTGATCAGGATCCAAGACAACATTCCCAGAGCCCAAAAACGTAGCCCATGGAGTATGTGGGAAAAAGTGGCATTAAAATACTATTTTAATGCTGTTTCAATAAAGTAAAGTTACTCGGTGGGCACGATAACCGAGGAGGTGATCAGATAAAGTTCAGGGCTTATCTGGATAGCATTGGGAAGCTTGCAAGGTCTCTTCCAGGTGCCACATGGCACAATCTTAGAGGCAGAAGAAAAGTTGAGGACACGTATTACGGTGCAAGACTCTGGACCGGTACTAGATTGGACTGAACTGCTGAGTCAGCTGATGAGGTGTCCAGGAATTGTGACATGTGAAGAATGTGGCGATGAGGTGTCCCGGTGAGGTGTCCTGGATGATGTCATGCATGATGCAGTAAAAAGGAATAAAGAAAAATAGGAAAATCCAGGAAAAACCAAGACCACATGTTCAGATGGCTTCAAAATTACAGAAATGCCATCCATTAAAGCTATAAATACTCCCTTCCCCTCCCATTTTATGCATCCCACGTTTTTGGAAGAAAAGAGAGAGAAAGAAGAGAGAGAAGGAGAAAGAAAGAAAGAAAGGAAGTTCTGGTGGAGTTGGAAGCAGTATAGAAGTTCTGGAGTTCTGCTTTTGAGGTAGTAACTAATCCTAGCTCTTATGTAATGTCTTTGTGATTTGTTGTGCTATTGTTTGGTTGGATTGTTGTATTATATGTTATGCTTGAAGCTCTATTACAATGCTATGATCATATGTTATTCAATATGGAAGCACGCAGCATACTTATCTATACACAATCACAAGCAAGCACCGTCACTCTGCATTACATATATTGTTATGATTATTACTACTGAGATTCCCCCGAATCTCATCCCCATCCATAACCCATTACAGGGAGGTTATGCTGAAGTGGATTTTGAGAATCCTAAGAGACGCCGTTATGCTGCCGAAGTAAAGACTGAACATCAGTATATGATAAGTACTGTGTACGTAGTGCTGTCTAAGGAGGCTAGAAGTGAGTGGACCTAGCCGGTTCATCTAGTCTTTCCTGGGTACTTACGTAGAATGGTAGCTCCTACAGGAATTACCGAATCGGTACAAGATCGGTTACTTTCTAAAGAAGAATTGTAGCAGTTATGCTGCCGGAGTTTAGGCAGAAAGAGATGTAATAGAGATAGCAAGATTATGTATATGTCTTGTTGTGTATGCCATGCTGTATGACATTATGTTATTCAATGATAAGCATTGTTTGGCATGTTCAACTTGTGTATGAGGAATTAAGGGAGAAATTCGCAGGTCTTGAGGTAGCAGTGTTCTGACCTCAGTTTGACCTAGTAAACGAAGGAGTTTGGCTATGAAATTTGGCAGGCCAGTTGTACACATCTGGGGCATTACGTGGATAGGTAATAAGCCTCATTTGGATGTGTAGAATGAGATTAATTAATTTTCAAATTAAAGGTCCCGAATAAGGAACTTAAGAGTAGAATTTTGAATTTCTGGGCTTAAGTTAAGATATATCAAGCTAATATCGCTTCCGTAAGTGTACTCTGAGGAGTCTAAGGGAGGATGTTTCATGTGATGTATGTTAGACTTCTTAGCTGATTATATGATAACATGCGAGAAGCTAGGATTAGTTACTACCTCAAAAGCTTAGCAGAACTCTACTATCTCTATACTGCTTCCAGCTCCACCAGAACTTCCTTTCTTCTTTCTTTCTCCTTCTCTCTCTTCTTTCTCTCTCTTTCTTGCTCAAAACCATGGGATGCATGAAATGGGAGGGGGATGGGGTATTTATAGTTTCCTTCAGTGGCATTCCTGTAATTTTGAAGCCATATGAACTTGTGGTCCTGGTTTTTCCTGGAATTTCCTATTTTTCTTTATTCCTTTTACTGCATCATGCATGACATCACCTCAAGGCCACCTCATGGGACACCTCATCGTCACATTCTTCACATGTCACAATTCCTGGACACCTCATCAGCTGACTCAGCAGTTCCAGTCCAATCCAGTACCGGTCCAGTCCGATTTCCCACAAACTGAACTCAACGGCTGAGATTGTGCCACATGTCCTTAACTTTTCTTCTGCCTCTAAGATGACGCCATGTGACATCTGGAAGGGACCTTTCACGCCTTCCAATGCTATCTAGATAAGTCCCGGACTTTATCTGATCACATCCTCGGTTATCGTGCCGACCAAGTAACTTTACTTTATTGAAACAGCATTAAAATAGTATTTTAATGCCACTTTTTCCCACATATCACTGGGCCTACGTTTTTGGGCTCGGGAATATCATCTTGGGTCTCTGATCCATCCCAAGTACTCTGATGGCACGATTCCCAAGAAACACCCCTTGGCAAATTACCAAAATGCCCTTGGTTCCTTTTTCTTTTCTTTAATGAGTCTAGGGGTATTATTGTCTTTTCTCATCTTACCAGAGTATTCTTTGACCCTGGTCAACTATCCAGATACCCTGTCTAGACTGACTAACCTTAGCCAAATGACCAAAATACCCTTTACTCATTCTTCAGTTATTTTATAACATAAGGGCATTTTCGTCATTTTGCACCTTTTTCCCGGACACCGGCCCCTCTTACCACTGAACTGATATTATGGGCCTGGGCCTTCCCTGGTGTCACTATGGGTCTTAAAAACACTGTATGGCCTCTGGCCACAGTCCGATCATCTCTATTTGGACTGCTTTTCCTTTACCGATTATAACTGTAAATTCCCATCTTCGGGATTTTTTACAGAAAAATTGGGACCTCAAATCAAAATTCTGTGTTACGTCATTCAACCCGGAATCCTTTTCTCTATCTCTCGGTATTTTCAGATATTTAATCCAGACCGGGCTATTTTTGCCTGAAAATACGCTCCCGCGCACACTTTTTAAAAATAACCATTTTGCCCCTGGAAACTTTCCATAATTCTTTCCTATACATAGAGACCTCGTATGCACATTTCATAGTTCAGTGAAATGATCAGCATAATTTTCTCTATTTTTTGGCAAAATATGGTACTCATCGGCTACCAGCCCAATCTTTCCCAAAATTACGATTTTACCCCTGCATTCTCTTTCTGGCATCTATTCTCATCTTCTTATCCTTCATCTTAAGTTCTAGAAATTCTCATCCCCTAAACTCTTCAGGAGTCATCATTAATTAAAAAGCTCGACAACCCGCCCATATCAGGTTATCTTACACAGGAGCCAACCCATATCAAGCTACCTGCAGAATTCCTAGGCTTAAGACTTAGGATATTCCTCACATTCCTCATTTTGAACCTAGGTGAACTGTCCCGATTCTGTAGGTTAAAGACTTAACTCATCTTTAAATTCTGAAGGACTTAGCTCATCCCTCGGATCCTTACAAAATATAGGTAAGTAGTCCGCCCATATCAGATTACTACCCTAGGACTACGGGTTTAGCAGCCTGCCCATATCAGACTACCTCCCAGTTCTCCTAGACCAAAAATCAGGATGTTACAGAATCCGTTTATGTATGACTTCATTGGCTTGAGGAGACTTAGGATAGGTGAGCCATATTGTATCACGTTTAAGATTATGCATCTTATGATTATATCACTGCATGTATGTTCCATATGCATAATACTGGTATGAGATACAATCAAGATACATGCAAATCGGATAATTAATTAAACCCTCTAAAAGAAATCTTAAGTCATATGCCGTCAATTAATGAACACTTATCAAAACCTCGATTGCTCATTTGTAGGCTCCACCAAAGTGGGTGCATTTGAGTTATCTTGGGGAGATAAGCAAGAGTAATGGTGCTACTCTTATGTTTGTTATTGTTTGACTTAATTGAGATTATCAAAACGTTTTTGGGTCTCAAGGCATTAGATGGGATTAAAACATGCCGGATCATATGATGATGGAATCCCATAAACATCTAAGAGTTACATTTGATGTAATTGGTAAAGTTGTTACCTACCTAAATAACTTAAAGTTGAGCGTCTTGCCAAAGCGGACTCAAGTTTAAGCCAAATATGGATCTTAGCCCACTAATTATTACATTGAGGGTTGTTTTATTCAGTGGGAGATTGCTAATTCGCTTGCATATTTTAATTGTAGAATCATGACGACTAGTAATACTGCTGCATTATCGTTGCGATCTGTCCTTGAGAAGGACAAACTTAATGGGACAAACTTTCTTGACTGGTTCAGGAACTTGAGAATTGTTCTCAAGTAGGAAAGAAAGGTATATGTCCTAGATCAACCCATTCCTAAGGAGCCAGCAGCCAATGCTCCTAGAGCTCAGAGAGATTCTTATGCGAAGCATAAGGAAGACTCTGTCGATGTGGGATGCTTGATGCTTGCCACCATGGTTCCGGAGCTCCAAAGAGATTTGGAACACATGGAGGCTTATGAGATGATTGTGCATCTTAAGGAAATGTTCCAGCAACAGGCAAGGCAAGAGAGGTATGAGACCACTAAGGCCTTACATTCCTGCAAGATGGCTGAAGGTGCATTAGTAAGTACTCATGTCTTAAAGATGAAAGGGTACATTGATCACCTTGAGAGGTTTGGATTTCCCATGAGCCAGGAGTTAGCTACAAATTTGATCTTAAACTCACTCCCAGAAAGTTATGACCAGTTTGTCATGAACTACAACATGAATAACATGGAGAAATCTATTTCTGAACTGCATGGGATGCTTAAGACTGCTGAGCTGACTATTAAGAAGAAGCCCAGCACAGTTTTGATGGTTCAGAAAGGAAAGGGTATGAAAAAGAAAGGCAAGGGCAAGGGGAAGGGTCATGGCTCATCTGGTAAGACCAAAGAGTCAGGCAAGCCCGAAACCAAGCCTGCACCAAAGAAGGCAAAGCCTCCAAAGGAAGGAATTTGTTTCTTCTGCAATGAACTGGGTCATTGGAAGAGGAATTGTAAACTCTACCTTGAAGATCTGAAAAAGAATATGAAGGATAGCGGGGCTATCGCTTCAGGTATTTATGTTATAGACATTCATCTCTCTACTTCCACCACATGGGTATTAGATACTGCATGTGGTTCTCACATTTGTACAAATGTGCAGGGCCTAAAGGACAGTAGAAAGCTGAAAAAGGGCGAAGTTGACCTACGAGTTAGAAATAGAGCAAAGGTTGCTGCTTTAGCTGTAGGCACTTATGAATTAGTTCTGCCCACTGGGCTTTTGTTAGTTTTGAACAATTGCTATTATGTTCCTGCTTTGAGTAGTAACATTGTTTCTCTTTCTTATTTGGATAAGGAAGGTTACACTTCCATTTCTGGGAATAGTAGATGTTCCATTTATCGTAATGATATTTTCTATGCTCATGGTAATTTGCATGTTGATCATTACATATTAAAATTGGAACAACCCAATCATGGAAATATCTATAACATAACCGCCAAAAGGGTCAAACCAAATGATTCATACCTCTGGCACTGTCGTCTGGGCCACATAAATGAGAAACGCATTTCTAAACTCTATCAAGATGAATTTCTCAACTCATTTGATTTTGAATCATATGATACTTGCGAATCTTGTTTGTTAGGTAAGATGACAAAGTCACCTTTCACTGAGCACAGTGAGAGGGCCACTGATTTGTTGGACCTCATACATACAGATGTGTGTGGACTGATGAATACAAATGCTAGAGGAGGTTATTCGTACTTCATCACATTCATAGATGATTTCAGTAGATATGGCTACGTCTATCTAATGAAACATAAATCCGAATCTTTTGAAATGTTCAAAATATTTCAAAATGAAGTACAAAACCAGCTTGGTAAAACAATTAAAGCCCTTCGATCTGATCGAGGTGGTGAATATTTGAGCCAAGAGTTTATCGATCAACTTAGGAATTGTGGGATAGTCTCACAATTGACTCCTCCAGGAACACCACAATGGAATGACGTTTCTGAACGAAGGAATCGAACACTATTAGATATGGTTCGATCCATGATGAGTCAAACAAATCTTCCACCGTCCTTTTGGGGCCACGCCCTAGAGACAGTTGCGTTCACACTGAACCGTGTTCCATCTAAGGCAGTTGAAAAGACTCCGTATGAGATATGGACTGGGAGGAAACCTAGTTTGTCTTTTCTCAAGATTTGGGGATGTGAGGTCTATGTTAAACAACAAGCGTCAGATAAGTTAGCACCCAAATCTTCAAAGTGCCTTTTTGTGGGATATCCTAAGGAAACCAAGGGATATTATGTCTACAACCCCACTAATAACAAAGTGTTTGTTGTCAAAAATGGTATCTTTTTCGAACGAGAATTTATCTCTAAAAGAACCAGTAGGAGTAAAGTACATCTCGAAGAAGTTCGAGAGCCACAAGATACCACAGAATTAGAGATGGAAAATGGAGAAGACTCACAACAAGTTGTTGAGATTCCTCAAGTCACGCAAGGCCCACGGTGATCTAATAGGGCACGACTTCAGCCTCAGAGATATGGATTTTTGATTGCTGACAATCGTGATGTGTTGGTCATTGAGCATAATGAGCTAACTACCTATCGAGAAGCTATAGTGGGACCAAACTCTGAAAAATGGCTTAGTGCCATGAAGTCTGAGATGCAATCCATGTACGACAATAAGGTATGGACCTTAGTTGACCCGCCTGAAGGTGTAAAAACTGTCGGGTGCAAGTGGGTTTTTAAAGAGAAAACCGACATGGATGGCAATGTAAATGTCTTCAAGGCACGACTGGTTGCAAAAGGATTTACTCAAACTCATGGTATAGACTATGATGAGACCTTTTCCCTAGTTGCAATAGCCAAATCGATCAGAATCCTCCTTGCCATTGCAGCATATTATGACTATGAAATATGGCAGATGGACGTCAAGACAGCCTTCCTTAATGGAAAGCTCCTTGAGGATGTGTACATGACACAACCTGAAGGGTTTGTGCGTTCCGAGGACTCTGGTAAGGTGTGCAAGCTTTAAAGGTCCATTTATGGACTGAAGCAAGCATCTCGGAGTTGGAATCATCGTTTTGATGAAGTAGTCAAAGAGTTTGAATTTCTTCAAAACATTGATGAACCTTGTGTGTACAAGAAGGTTAGTGGGAGCACAGTTGTATTTTTTGTACTCTATGTCGATGACATCCTACTTATTGGGAATGACATTCCTACCTTGCAGATTGTCAAGTCTTGGTTAGGAAAGTCTTTCTCAATGAAAGACTTGGGTGAAGCCACCTACATCCTAGGAATTAGGATCTATAGAGATAGATCTAAAAGGCTTCTAGGACTCAGTCAGAGCACATATATAGACAAGATACTATATAGGTTTAGTATGCAGGAATCAAAGAGGGGTTTCATACCATGTCTCATGGTATTCACCTCAACAAGGATTTGTGTCCTAGTACACCTGATCAGCGAGGTCACATGAGTAAGGTTCCATATGCCTCGGCCATAGGATCCATCATGTATGCCATGTTATGTACTCGACCAGATGTCTCGTTTGCCTTAAGTATGACTAGCAGATATCAACAGGATCCCGGTGAGGGCCATTGGACTGCTGTCAAGAATATCCTTAAGTACTTGAGAAGGACTAAGGACTTATTCTTTGTCTATGGTGGATTGGATGACGAGCTCTGTGTAACTGGTTACACAGATGCAAGTTTTCAAACTGACCAGGACTACCAAAAATCGCAATCTGGATATGTATTCCTCCTGAATAATGGAGCAATAAGCTGGAAGAGCTCCAAGCAGAGCACTGTAGCAGATTCTGCAATGGAAGCCGAGTATATAGTAGCATCTGATGCAGCTAAGGAGGACATTTTGATTAGGAAGTTCATTACTGAACTAGGGGTGATACCTACCATCTCAGATCCGATAACTTTGTTCTGTGACAATAGTGGTGCCATTGCACAGGCCAAAGAGCCTAGGTCACATCAAAGGACCAAGCATATACTCAGGCGATTTTATCTCATCAGAGAAATCAATGATAGAGGTGATATAAAAATATGCAAGGTAACAGGGGAAGACAATGTTGCTGATCCTCTAACAAAGCCGCTTGTGCAACCAAAACATGAGTGTCATGTTAGGTCAATGGGAATTAGGCAAATTAATGATTGTACATAGTGCAAGTAGGAGGATGTTGGAAATTGTGCCCTAGGGGCCAATCATTGTCTTATAAATATTATTGTTTTATGAATTTCTTAATCATGTTATCACATTATTTGCATGTTTACTGTGATGACCATCCTTGGATAACTTATGATCTTATCCTAAATGTCCCTGGTCGGTCATCTATACGGGAGCAGAGATGAAATAAGACCAGTATGACTTTGAAGATATATAGAGATATAAATCAAAGTCATAGGCACATGTAAGAGTATAAGGTGTTGGACTGACCCGCTATGAGAAAGCTGCATGGGTTAAGTCATAAGCTTCTCTCATATACAAGCCATGTCACTATGCCCTTTGACCTGAGATCATCATGGATTCTTACATGACAAACGCTCAGCTTTGACCTAGTTAAAAGTCACTTTTGACCGAGTGATCATAAAGGCTATGTTCGGGCTCAGTGGTTTTTCATGCGGAGGAATGTGAATGGTCAAGATGGAATTTGTCCCTCATATTCGTAGAGAGATATTACTGGGCCCCTCGATGAGTGAGTCTGAGAAATGTATGGCCATACTGTAATGGAAGGGTAGTTCCATTTCTATCGTCAGACTACTCAGGGATCGAGAAAGTAACGGTCAGGAATAGGAGGATGACGTTCACCATGCCTCATCCATGACCGAAATATCGTGTGACAAAAGGGACGTGATATGGTTGTATGAAAGGTAACATCGCTCATCGATCCTCATATGTTTTGGGTAGTCGTAATGTCTTGCTAGAGGCCGCTTACGACTTGTGGGTTATTATAGTAACTAGCCCACTGCCAACTTCATATGGGCCTACAGGGTCGCATACAAAATAGCCCAACACGAGCTGTGATGTCCAAATTCATTGAATCTAAGAGATGTCTAGATTCAATGAATAGTCTAGGGTGGATATATATATTTTATATATATATAAATTTGTGTATATATATTATATATATATAATATAAGAGATATTTGCAAGATTTAATTTATAAGGATAAATTAAATCTTTATCACTTTTGAATTTGAATTTAAATGGATATGATCTATTTGAATTTAAAATTCAAATTGATAAGATATCTCAAATTTGATTTATGAGAATAAATCAAATATAATTCCGTCTTATCTTTATTAAATAAATACGTAATTTAAATCTGTGGGATGGATTTAATAAAAACTATATTTATTTAATTAGTTTCTTATCAAATTATACAATATATGATATTGTATTAATTTCAGAATTAATATAAGATTAATTCTGAAGCCCGGCCCAATTGGGAGCCCGATAGCATCCTATATATTTGACATTAGGAGCTAGGGTTCTACAGACAACAGACAACACAACTCACAAGAGAAAAAGGGGCAGGAGAGTGCAAAAGGTTTGCAGATAAGAAATTGTCGGAATAGAGACGGTGAGGACGAAATCTTGAGAAAACCCTAGAGGGACAAGAGGCGTTAGTACGTCATTCGTGGTTGGAACGCTGTTCGTGTGGATAGCGGTAGAGGAAGCCGATCTGAGTTATCGACTTCTTGTGATCGAGAAGAGAGCAGCACGACGACGAGTCGCGACTTGCAGACGCAAAGGTCCCGACTAAAACGGGCATCTGAATGTCAGAAATCCGAAAAGAGGAGACAGGTCTCGACTTGAAGCCGACAAGGTCGCGACTACAAACTCTAGAGACATCAGGTCGCGACTAGTAGCAGAGGAGGTCGCGACTAACAACTCTAGAGGCGACAGGTCGCGACTGAAAGTTCCAGAGGCGACAAGTCGCGACGTGAAGCTGAGTAGCTCGCGACTGAAAGTTCCAGAGGCGAGGAGTCGCGACTAGTGGATACGGAGGTCGCGACTAAAGCTCGAATACCGAAGGTAACACTTCTTTCTCCTTGACTTAAACACATTCGGTAGATCCTGGCTGGGAATGGAAAATTTTTTTAAAGTTAATTTCCGTTGCGTGTCTTCCAATTCCCTTCATGACCATGTGTACATTTTGATTTTTGGTTGTTCAATAAAACTTGCAAAATTGGAGTTTAAATTCAAGTGACTTGGATCCCTCAATTGTTATTCATTATGGACTTTCATCCACGGTTTCAGTTCTGGCTCCCTGTTCAGTGACTTATGGATATTGGGACACTGTAAATTTATTGACTGTTGTTAAATTTTTGGTGAACATGTTAAGATGCAAGATAAATTTCTTGACTTTTGGTCATTGCATGGAAAATAAAGTTATTCATGGATATTGTAGTGTTAGAAAGTTGAGAAATGATCGATAATCTGGGGCTTATGTTTGCACGTGATGAAATGCCCATCATAAGTGTTGAGTCTCCATAGATTTCTGAATGTTTTTTAGTTTCTATATTTGTGGGGTTGTTGATAAACTACAATGATATAGTTGGGGGTCTAGTTTTTTTCCCGTGGTTGGTGCCTAATGTACAAGTATCTACAGTCATTCAGATGGTTTTAGTCAAGAAATGGTCATGTGACATTTAGTTTATGGCTCAAAAGAAAAATAAATAGTCATTTGTGATCATAATGTAACATCTGTTTCTTGATAGTATATTGAATAAAAGTCTGATGGAACATAATATTTGTGCATAAGTGAATGAGTGAAAGCATTGGCTAAATTTCTATAATGTAGGACATATATTTTAAGTTATTGTGCTCATGTATCCAATTGCAAGGTAACAATTTGAGGTCTTGGTGCAACGTTTGACATTTATTTTGCTTTGCTTAATGACAAGGATGGAAGAATCAAGGTAATTGGGGGTGACAATATTAAAGGACTTCTTGTATCTCTTAAGCAAGTTCCTTATAAACACTTGGAGGTAGGTGCCTGGAATTGATACATAGCTGAATTCATGTAGTTTAATTCCAGTGAAATTCATTATTTGTTTTTAAAATCCCAAGACCAAGTACACTATCTACTCTTTTCATTGGTTTTTCCTTCCAACAATATTTGAGAGGTCTGCCTCCAATTAGTGGTTGTTAAGAAGACGTAACATATTGCACCCTTCATTTACTCTTCTTATCACCCTAGGTCTGCATTTTGTTTCCTCAGTGTACTGCAAATTAGAGAAGTTCAATAATGTTGCAGGAATTGTTGGGTATGATGATCCTGGTTTTTCTCTACTGTTGAAATTAAGGTTCATCTATAAGAATTGATTTGTTGAAATTAGAGAAGTTCAATATTGTTCATATGGTTTTGCTTTAGATTCGTTATAATAGTACAGCCATCTCATTTCCTTATAGTATTAGTCTGTGTTAGTTCTGACATTTGCAAGTTATGTTGCAGCAAGTGGAGTACATTGAATTCCCTCCTAATGCTGATGAGATTTACTTTTTTTTTTAGCACAAACAGGAAGAATGGACAATGAAGCTTATAATGTATCCCCTCTTGAGATATCTCAAGATGCTTCAACCCCTATTCAAGCTTCTAATGTATCACCTACTGATGAAGCTCAAGCTCTTACCCCTAGCCCTACTCCTATCCCACCTACTTCTCATGCTTCCATCCAAGCACTGACAGAACTTGTAGAAATTTATGATTGTAGATTTTTTCCCTACAATATAAGCAAGACATCACTATTTGGGCATACAAGCTCGCCCATGCCTAGCCAGAAATAGTTAAGGCTTTTACAGGGCAGGGCTGGGCATCGGGCTGCAAAATGAAGCCCATGCTTTTTTCGGGCAGGGCATCGGGCAAAAGGGCTACCTGCCCTGGCTTACCCATACACAACCTTAGTTTTTGCAACTTAATGCATTTAAACTCAATGAAATAGTTGTTTTTACTAAGAGACTTGAAGTGTTACTCCTTGATTCTCTAACCTCTCTTGGGATTTTGAACATTTATTCTCCAAACCTTAGGGTTATCCATTGTTACAACAACTCCATACTTGGATCAATCTTTGCATTATCTGTTTGAAAGAGCTCACTATGACTTGTACACACGTGCATGAGTTGCACAACAAATATGTTTTATTGGAGGAAGTATAGTCTAAAATTGTTTATTCAATGGCATGATATAAAATCATCCTGGCATATCTATAGGCAAGCAAACTTGATGGAAAGCATTTGTGTGAGATAGCAGCATTAGTAAACTATAAACGAATGTACACTACTACAAAAGAGCATTTCTATACTGGTTGAAAAAGATATTCTACACTAGAACTTGGTCCGGTGTAGATACGAACCATGTAAAAAGTCTAAACATTCTACACCGGTCATACAGCTGATTTAAAAAATCAGGCTTTTTACACCATCACTTTATAACTGATTTAAAAAAATATAAAAAATAAAACAAATTGAAAATGTCGTCGACGTCTGCACCAGTGGAGACAATGAAGAAGAAGAAGAAGAATCAGAGACAACCATCAAGAGACTCACAAACACTTCTCATCAGAGAATACAATGTTCTATATGCGTTAGTAAAAAATTCACCTCAAATAAAGAAAATAGATAGAAGAAGAAAGAACAACGGAAGAAGAAATTTTTAGAGCAAGCAAATTAGGAACAAACATAGATTGAAGGTGATTAACATATAGAACAAGCACTGCAATGGCACCAAGTTGAACACAGAAAGTGTAACATCCCAATTTTCAGGCCCAGAAATTCAGAAAGTAGCTTGAAATAGATAGGCTACCAGACCCCTTTGAGCAGAAGTCCCAAAAATATACAGAGGGTTTTTAGGGACTAAACTGCAAATAAGTGAAAGTACAGGGGCTTGTATGTAAATAGTGAAAGTCCCTAGGGGCATAATTGTCATTTTAGAAAAGAAAGGGACTAAAGTGAAAGTCTAAATATTTCATGGTGAAAAAGTGAAAGTAGACACAAGTTATGGGCCATTAAGTGTAATTATGAAAAGTTAAGGGACTTATTTGAAAAGAGAAAAAGTTTCCAGAGGCAAAATGGTAATTATAGAAAGTTGAGCCGGAAGTGGCTTAGAACTTCCTGGAAGCATTTCAGTCCCAAATTTCATCAGTAGATAGAGAAAGTTGTGCTGGTTAATCTAGCTTATTACAGAAATTTTATTGGAGTTTCATATAGCTTATATTTATCTAATAGTCTGAAAGTTATTTAAAATTTTTATCAGATCTTCTGGACCTCAGATATGAGTGAAAAGTTACAAGAATGTGCGTCCTGTGAAGAAGAGGTCAGGGAACTGACAGAATCCTGAAAGGAGTTCTGTAGAAAAAGTTATTCACATATTAGTGAATTTTGACGGGAGTTCGTGAACGCCCGATATCCGATTGGAAAATTAATCGGTAAGCAAATTGGGACTGAATGAGCCCAGATGATGTCACATAGAGGCCTATAATGACACCAAGGGAGGCCTAGGCATATGATATCAGTTCAGCGGCAAAAGATGTGCGAAATGATGAAAATATCCCTGTGTTATAAAATAGTTAAAGAATGAGTAAAGGGAATTTTGGTCATTTGACTAAGGTTAGATAGTCAAGAAAGGTTATCTAGATAGTTGACCAGGGTCAGGGAATACTCTGGTAAAATGTGAAAAGACGATAATGCCCATAGACTCATTAAAGTAAATAAAAAGGAACCAAGGGCATTTTGGTAATTTGCCAAGGGATATTTCTTGGGAATTGATCCATCAGAGTACTTGAGCTTGATCAGAAACCCAAGATAGCATTCCAAGAGTCCAAAAATGTGGCCCAATATTTATGTAGGTTAAAGTGGCATTAAAGTAATATTTTAGTGAGTTTTCAATAAAGTAAAGTTACCCGGTTGAAGTGATAATCGGGGAATTGATCAGATAAAGCTTTAGACTTATCTGGAAGTCATAAGATGGCATGAAAGGTACCCATAAGGTGCCACATGGCATGAGCATAGAGGAAGAAGAAAAAGCTAAGGACGCACGATCTCAGCCGTTCATTCCGGGATAAGACTCTAAAATTCTCTGGAAGGGCTGAGTTAGCTGGTGAGGTATCCCGAGGGCCCCACCATTGCGCCACCTAAGCATATGAGGTGTCCATGGATGATTTCATTTTGGTGAGTCATCTAGGATGATGATGTCAGCACGATGATGCAGGCGAAGCTTCTTAAGGAAGCTAAGCGATCTGAGCCGTTCTTCGAGATTCAATATGAGCCATCCATTCCACCTCCCTCCACCTATAAATACCCCTCACCCCTCCCATTTCATTCACACCACGGCAAGAAGAAGAGAAAGGAAGAGAGAGAGAGAGAAAGAAAGAAAGGAAGAAAGAGAAAGAAGGAGTTCTGGTTGAGCTAGGAGCAATCCAAGGAGTTTAGGGACTCGGCAAGCTTAGGAATAAAGTAAGTAAGTTATTCTAGTCCCTGCTCTAATAAATTATAGGATTGTTCTTATGAATTTAATAGCTAGAATAGAGAAATATCTCTCTCTATAAGGTTAGCCGTGGATAAAAAAAAGTTAGGGGATTGTTAGAATAGGGGTATTACCTCAAGATAAGCTTGAGTTAAGTGGAGTTATGCTGGATAGGATAATAATAAGAATATTATTATGCTATGTATAGGCTCTGACCTCTATAAAGAAGGGATCTCAGAGCAAGGGCTAAGGACTAAAGGAAAGGCTGCATGCCAGGTAGTGGAATTATACCTAAACTTGTATGCTTATTGCTTGAGTGTTGTTAATATGCTATTTACTTGTCTTAGTTATGTGAAGCATGTATGATTGATAATGCTCTGTTTCTTTTTATGCTATGGCCATATGTTATAAGTAAGAATCATAGTAGCATGTATATGTCATAATGCAAGCATAATCATAGTAAAGCATGTTTAACACTAAGCATATACTTGAATACATTGTTTGTGGTACCGTTTACTACTGAGATTTCCCCAGAAATCTCACCCCTACCTTTTTCAAACATAATAGGGTACTGGTTTGGAGAAGATGAAGCTAGGAAAGTGAGGATGTGACAGAAAGCATCAGTGACCGAAGAGAGACTGTGGGCAACAACGAAGAGAGACGTGGGCGAACACGAAGGAGACCTGAGCGACGGTGAAGGCTTATTCTACTCCACTTTTGATCACGAATTTATATCTGCATAATCCATTATGCATTCTCATTACAAAGATTAAAAAAAACTCATCTTCAACCCTAATCCATAAAAAACTCAGATCTACAAATTTAACAATCAGCAACTAGATAAAATAATTTTAGAAAAATTAAAACCATCCGAGAGAGAGAGAGAAAGAGAGAGAGAGAGAGGTGATGTAAAGGCGACTTCAGTGGCATTAGATCTGGAAGGAGAGCGACAGCCTTCATCTAACAATGGCGACGACGTCAAGCATCTCACCCTTCGTCTTCTCCATTTCTTCCTCTTCAACCACGAACAAGGGGAGGCGATGGAGAGGCAATTTCAGTGGCAATGGATCTGGAAGGAGAGCGACAGTGACAGCGATGACCTTCGTCCAACAATGGTGGCGGCGTCAAGTATCTCACCCTTCGTCTTTTCCATTTCTTCCTCTTCAACCACAAACGACAGGAGGTGATGGAGAGGAGACTTCAGTGGCAATGGATCTAGAACGAGAGCGATGGTAATGGCGATGACCTTCGTCCAACAATGGCGGCAGCGTCAAGCATCTCACCCTTTGTCTTCTCTATTTCTTCCTTTCAACCACGAACGATTTCATCTCCAAATAGAAAGGGTTCCCTTTTTTTAATTTTTTTAGGCAATTTTTTCTACACCGGTTATATATTTAACCGGTGTAGAAAGTATATTTTACATCAACTATGAAAGTATCCGGTATAGTAATTTTTTTCTACACCCATCACGTGTACATCCGGTATAAATATTTTATCTTATTTACAAAAATACCACTACTCATTTTTTTAAACCGTCTCTGCAAGGACTGGTTTAAAAATGGGGCTTTAGAAAGCCTATTTTGTAGTAGTGGTAAAAGTTGTAGATATGAATAAAGTATTGGTAATTAATTAAGTAGAATTTGCAAGGATTTTTATATTCTTCAATTATATTTGTTATTCAGTCAATTAGTTGAGTCAATATTTTTTTTTGTTACAAAAATTTTTAGAAGAGGGTTGGACTCACCCACGATCTAAAGACGAAGCAAAATCTTCCTTCCTTCTAGGCTATACCAATGTTGGACAGAGCGAGCCGTCAATTATCCTCAGGTGTAAACTTAGGAACCAAGGAGGTAGGATGTCTTCCCAAGGGCTGTGACTGTTGAGTTAATATTTTTATTTCAATAGTGTAACACTTATCAACATTAAAATTGATGTAGATAAAGCTCGTGATATATTTGCCGTTAAGGTGCGAGTTGGGTTTGCTCATACGTACAAAATTTTCCTATACATTAAGATAAGGACATTTAATTGAGGGTAAAATTAAAAACAATAAATAAATTTTTACACATCAATTAAATTTCAATATTCTATTGGTATATGTATTTAGATATAATATAACTTATAACTTAAATGATATTGTTGGCTTAGTGCTTAATAACTTTTTTGGTTAACCAAAGGGTTGAGTTCAAATCCCCCTGGACACCTTATATTGGATTTAACCCATTGCCAGCATCAAAGCTTCGAGTTGTGAGGGCTAGGGAAATTTTCTTTTATTAAAACCATTTAGCTATTTCCATACTCTTATGCATATAAATAAAACAAAGCATTAAATATCAGTCACGTGCCAAAAATTAAGGTGTGATTATCCTAAAATACGATAAAAACCCACATCCATCAAGTTTCGAATACATAGGATTCCTCATTGCATGCATTACGAAGGAAATTTATCTGGAATTTGGGGAAAATTTGCTGATTAGAAAATTTTTCTATTTGGCACAAAATTTTATGATAGATTTTTTTATGAAAATTTCATCACAAATTCTGTAACAATTTTTATATTGTGGTTTATTATCTCTAAAATACATGTTTTGATATAGAATATGATGATATGACTAGCTAAAAATACGGAAGATAAAAATATATGTCAGAAAATTTTTAAATAACATCATAGGGTTTTCAAACCTTAGTGGCCTCTTTTTGGGTTGAAAGAAAACTTTTGGTCTTCAAATACTATATATATAACACTTTTTAGCTTCAGAAGAGAAAATGTGGCAGTCAATAAACTCCATTCTAAGTATGAGGTTTTTCTTTGGTTGCTTCTACTGATTTAGACATAGCAACCACAGCAATTTTAGATCCAGAAGATGATGATGAAGCTTTGAGAAAAGGATGTATGCTATTTATAAATAAGATTGATGGGGTTTACTTGACTTATAATATTTTATATCTTGCATATATAATATATCGATATTGTTGTCATATGCTAAGAAATTATGTTGTGGATTAGTGAATGATTTTTGGAAAAGAATAAAATAAACAATTGTTGAATTTCAGTGGCTATAGTTAAAGATTTTATGGGAAAGATATTAGTGTTTTATGTTCAAGATTTGGAATTAGAGTTTGAAGTAATAAATGTTTCAAAGCTTTCTTTGACAAATCTTCTCTTGACTTGCACATTCTGCTCTATAGAAGTTATCCTTTTCTTTTACCAAAGAAATATGAGGGATTGATGTTGATAGATCAATTTTCTTCCTACTAGAAGCGCGTGCATTGGCAAATCCAAAAGATGAATAAATGGAGGGTTGAAACTTTGAATGAATAAAATTGAGGGCTATAATTTACTCTTAGTGTTACTTACAATGAAAAAAAAAATTACAAAAAAATGTGAAATGAAGAGGGACGAATAAACCCTAGACCCTTTACCCCTCTTAGATCCGCCATTGCATGAGTGGCAAATATGATCTTTTTATATATTTATCAAAGAATACTTATGGGATAAGTATTGTCTAACTCTCACTACAAATCCTAGACTCTATGACTATGCTTCTTAAGAAAACAATTTACTCACCAATAATTATAGTTCTGAAGTATTATTTATGTATAATTGAATTTGCTAGCTATTACTATCTCACAACCTTCATCATTTTCCCATTTTCAGTGTTTTGTTTCAGGTTTGTGTTTCAGAACCATTTGAGGGATGTGAAAATCTGAAAACATTGATTCTAAAGAGTGTTTATATATAGTTGATAAAACCCTAGATGAAATTTTGGAAAACTTCAAATCCATATTCCCAATTTAAAGGTCTTGCAATTGAATGCATTAGAACTCGATTAAGTAGTTTTTTTTAGAGACTTGAGGTTTTTTTAATGATATTATTTACTAGATCTTATTATCAGGTATCCAGTTTCGGAGTTTGTGGTTGTCCCTCCCAACATAAATATCTCCTCCAGGAATCGAATTCAACACTTAGAAGGATCTAATAAAACCTTATATTGCTAGACATGAGGTTTTACTCCTTGATTCTCTAACTTATCTTGGGAGTTTGAAAATTTATACTCTAAGCATAAGGGTTCTCCGACCTTACAACAATGATCAATCTTTGCATTATCTTCTAGGAAACAAAAAATGTATAAGCAACCTGACTGTTGGGGAATCAAACATATGTATATGAGATTATTAATTCAATGAAGAGCTCGCCATAGCTTGCACGCACATATGTATGAGTTGCATGATATATATGTGTTATTGGAAGAAATACAGTACATGAGATCATTAATTCAATGACCAGATATAAATATAATTCAATTATATTTATTATTTAATCAATTAATTGAGTTGATATTTTCATTTCAATAATGCAAGTTGTGTAACGCTTATCAACATTAAAGTTGACGTAGCAAAAGCTTGTGATTTGTGTGCCATTAAGGTGTGATTTGTGTTTTCACATATATGCAAATTTTCCCCATACATTAAAATAATGACATTTAATTGAGGGTAAAATTAAAAGGAATAAATAATTTTTTGCACGTCAACTAATTAAATTTCAATATTCTGTTGGTATCTCTATTTAGGGATGGGATAAGTAATATATATTTTTTTATATACACAGATTTTGGAATATAATAGGATAATTTAGTTATTGATTTTGGATTACTTAATATATTTCAAATCAAATATAGTACTAATCACATATGTTTTTTAAATTTTATAGTCCAATAATCTTGACTACATATAACACTTATCCAAGGCAAGCATATGTTTGGATTTACCTCATATGTCATCACATTTCTACCATTTTTCAAGCCTTTTTGCCAATTTAAAATTAGGTCTCCTCATCCTATAAGATACCACTTTAGCTAACAAAAGTGGCTGTGAAACTCTATTCGATGCATGTGATTTTTCTTTCGTTACTACGAACAAGTTGGACATGTTATAAAATGAAGTATGAGTTAAATCCAAGCATACTTGTCTTTGATAATCTATTATTAAAACATAATTTCAGGGCAATCTCTTGGGTGTGTAGGGTATTTGTTTGATCTTGATTTTAAATAAACTTATTATAGGGTCCTTTACTAAAATTCTCCCCAAAAAAAAAATATAGGAGGAGGCACACCCGCACACAAAAGAAGTGGAAGAAAGAACATAACTTTTAGAATTTTCTTAAATCGAATTAAAAAGAGATGGTAATCTTAGATCTTGCTTAATAATCTTATAGGGCAAGAACAACCCCAATTTTCTGCCATAGAATAGCTTTATCTAATTGTGACTTCCTCTTGGTGGGACTCATCTCAAATTATTTTTTTGAATCTTTAGAATGACTTGTTTAGAGATTCCAAATTTTCTTCCCTTCTAAACAAAGCACATTAGAGCTACCCTCACATGGTAATCCTTTATTCCCACCCAGCTTCAAGTGTTCCTTTGGAATCAATTAAACTTTTTTCGAATCAAGCTTTTTTTTTGGCTTCAGGTCCTCAATATTTTTACTTGAATTATTATTGTTATGAAATATTTTGAGAAAAATATTGATAAATATAAGATTTTTTTTTTATTTTGGATAGGATAAACTCTCCAAAGATCCTTGATGGAGTAATAAATAGGGGGACTTTCCTCATATTTCACAAAAGAAATTTTTTTTCTCTATAATCATCAAATTATTGACAAGTCCCGTAGAATTTCAAAATGAGAGATTTTAATTATAAAATTATCATTTTCCCCTCGTTTATTAAAAAATGACAAATGAAATGGTAGAAATGATAATTTTATATGATACAATTGATAAGTCAATAAGCAACAAATAATAACTCTATAAATAAAATTTGGATATATGATATTACAAATTGTTATTTGTGTCATTTTAATTATTAATTATAGCACATAAAGTTATTATTTATATCATCTCACTTGTCATTCTTTAATAAATAAAGGCAAAATAATCATTTCACAATGGGCATCTATCTCTTTGAGGTTTCATAGGAATTATCAATGATTTGATGATTTTGTGAAACTGTACATGAATAAATTGTCCTATGTGAGATAGGAATGGAACAATTTTAGGTTCTTGAGATAGGAATGGAACTATTTTAGTTCATGTGGAAGAGAATTTATTATAAAAAAAAAAAGTCCCATAATTATCAAATAATTAAATAGTTCAAGGGACTAGTGATAATAAATTTGATTGGTGCAATTACCAATTTACCCTTATACACAAATGGCAAGTTTTTAGGCACCCGACAATAATTTAAAATGTCATAAATGACAACTGGAAACATGCGATGACAACACAAATAACAATAGAGAGAAATGCGATAACAACTTAATGTGGCACAAATAACAACTGAGGATTATTATCACATACCCCCAGTTGTTATTTGTGCCACTTCAAGTTATTATCATATGCCCCTAGTTAATATTTATACCACTTCAAGCTATTATCGCATTTTTATTAAGTTATTATTTATGCATAAGGATAATTTAGTAATTACATAAATTAAATTTAATACTCCTGAAAATTTAATTATTTGATAATTTCATACATTGTTTTTTGTAATAAATTATCATTTGTCCTATGATTTTCCCAAACAAGAACAAGCACACCATCCACTGGTGCTATTCAGTAGAGTCACCCGTGGTAGTCTATCCATGTTATCTTCCCCGACTTCTCCAGCTTGCTCGAGAGCCCGAAGAGACGAGCGGCGAAGGAGACGAACTCCGACAAGAAATCGCCGTCCAGGTAAGGCTAAGCGGTTGATTGCGTTCTATTTCTCTCTTCGACATTGCTTTCTATATCCTTTGCTTTGCTTTCGTTGGAACCGTTCGATTGTTGCTCTGCTTTCTGTATACTCTTATCGTGGAACTTTGCTGTCTTCCTTAAACTACGACAGAGTTCGACGTTATGCTTTGATTTCTGTCTTCGACTTGCTCTGCCCTGGTCTTCGATTGTTGCTTTGCTTTGCTTTCTTTATTTGGGTGCCTTTTATGCTATGGAAGACTTGTGCGAACTGTATATAACGAAACTCACACACTCATATTTGGCTAATAACGATACGTCAAATTCGTTTCAGTTTATTTGCTGTCTTCTTTGTGGTTTATTTTAATTGTTCTTCATTTTCTTATGAATGATTTGCCTTCATGATTTTATGGATTTGCTGTCTTCATTCCCGCAATTTCGGGTTTCTGTTGGCTTCATCTATGACTTCATGTTGGCTTCATGTCTGATACAAGTGTTTTTAACTTTTTTGATCTTATCATATTATTAAAACATCGATGGGTGGTTAACAGAAAGAAGACAAGTATGGATCAAGAAAGTTATCAAGGAGATCTTCTTGTAATGCTTGGGTGGTTATTATTTTTTCATGCTGTGTAGGGTATTTCTAAATACGATGTCTTCTGTAGCTATTTTAAGCAATAGGAGACTAGATGTCCAGGACGTGCTGGTGCCCCCATTCTTTAAGAGGAAGTAATACTATTTGATCCTAAACCAGGACAATATTAAAATCAGTCTATGTTCAAATCCTGAAACAAGGTGGATTGTAATAGTATGCTGTTGATTTGAGTGAGCCTATTTTTCTTTTAATCGATTCATTGCGATTGTTTTTTTCTTCTGTTTGTTATTGTTTTAATTTGATCCCCATAAAAGCCTAAGAATCAGAACATCGTTGTAAGATGCATTGCCCTGGACAAAAAATCAGAATTTGGGATGATTAGCTAATGAAATTTAACCTCACCTGATTGCTTTTATATCCTACTTCCCTTGCTGCAATATTTTGGCCGGTTCAGAATGTTTGCTAATCGAAGCCTAAAAGATGAGATTATTCCCATGTCAAATGATATAGTAAGCTCACTGTATTTGCACCACAATATCCTTTGCTCAAATACTCAACATTGCGCTATGAACAATGAAAATTTTCTGTCAAATATTCTGAACAGTGGCAGTTCCTTTGATTTTCCCCCATTATTATTCAATGGTTTGCTGCTTTATAAAGATAAACCTGAGACTTTTCTGAGTATTTAGTTTACTTGTTGGCTCTTATGCATATCACTTTTCTTAAAAAAAATCTAGAAACATTCCAATGTTAAATCTAGAAACATGTCCAATGTTTGAGTTTGGTTGGTTAAACTTATATTTGTTATGGTTTTTGGGTCTTGCTTTGCTTACAGTAGACTTAATATTTCATACCATGAAGGTCAGATATCTATAAATTGTGGTGTTTATATGTTGTGTTGGTTTGGCTTTGTTTAATAGAATGATGTTGTTTTCTTGCAGTTGAGGCATAGTGAAGTGAAGCTGCAGTGGAGGGAATCTGAATGCATCATTTGGCTGCCATCCAACTTTAAATTGGACATTTGTCAATTAAGTCCATGGAAAACTCACTTTCAGCTTTTACAACACTATCTCTACACTTACATTGTTTCCCTTCAAATAACATAACCAGTACCAAACATAACAGTTTCTGCATCTTCAAGTTCAGAGCTTCTACTCAATCTCTCTCAATTTCTTGTGAAGCACCTCCAACATTAGACTACAAAATACGCAAATTCTCCCATGACAAGGTGAAACCTTTTGCAGAAAAAGATGCATTCCCTTCATCATTACCCCTGCAAAACAAAAACCCACGTTCCATTTACAAGGACATTAAGAAATTTGCTAGGGAAAACAAGCTGCAAAAAGCTCTTATCATCTTGGACTACATGGATCAACGGGGTATCCCTGTGAACCCCACGACTTTCTCTGCCCTAATTGCTGCTTGTATTCGCACCAAATCCTTGAAAGAAGGAAGAGAGATTCACACCCATATTAGGATTAATGGGCTTGAAAAGAATGAATTTTTACGCACAAAGCTTGTCCATATGTACACATCTTGTGGCTCCATGGAAGAAGCCAAACAATTATTTGAAGATTGCTCTTGTTGGAGTATATATCCATGGAATGCCTTGCTTAGAGGAACTGTGATTTCTGGTAAGAAGCAATATCGTGAAGTTCTTACAACTTTTTCAGAAATGCGTGCATTGGGGATTGAATTGAATGTATACTCTTTCTCTAGTGTTATCAAAAGCTTTGCTGGTGCACCTGCACTTTTTCAAGGATTGAAGATTCATGCCCTCTTAATTAAGAATGGTTTAGTTGATAGTTCAATTCTTCGGACAAGTTTGATTGATATGTATTTTAAATGTGGCAAGGTTAGGCTCGCTCACCGTGTGTTTGAGGAAACTCTTGAGAGAGATGTTGTTGTATGGGGAGCAATGATTGCTGGTTTTGCACATAACAGGTTGCATAGGGAAGCATTGGAGTATGTAAGGTGGATGGTAGAGGAAGGAAGAAAGCCCAATTCAGTTATAATGACCACTATTCTTCCTACAATTGGTGAAGTTGGTGCTCGAAGGCTAGGGCAGGAGATTCATGCTTATGTACTGAAAACAAAATCATATTCTAAGCAAGTAACGATTCAGTCGGCTTTAATTGATATGTATTGCAAATGTGGGGACCTGAGTTCAGGAAGACAAGTGTTTTATAGCTCAATGGAGAGAAATGTCATTTGTTGGACCGCCCTAATGTCAGGTTATGCCACTAATGGGAGACTAGAGCAGGCTCTAAGATCTACAGTTTGGATGCAGCAAGAGGGGTTCAAGCCTGATGTTGTCACAGTTGCTACTGCTCTTCCAATTTGTGCTGAGTTAAGAGCTCTAAAACAAGGGAAGGAGATTCATGCTTATTCCTTGAAAAATGGTTTTTTACCTAATGTATCTATAGTTTCTTCGTTGATGGCAATGTACTCTAAGTGCCGAATGATTGATTACTCTATAAAACTATTTGATCACATGGAGCACAGAAACGTGATTTTGTGGACATCCATGATTGATTCATTTATAGAAAATGGAAATTTATATGAAGCACTTGATGTGATTAGGTCAATGCAATTGTCAAAGCAGCGGCCAGACTCAGTTAGCATAGCCAGGATGCTGAGTGTTTGTGGTCAACTCAAACTTTCAAAGCTTGGGAAGGAGATTCATGGTCAGTTCTTGAAAAAGGATCTTTCGTCAGTTCATTATGTCTCTGCTGAACTTATGAATATGTATGGGACTTGTGGAGATTTTAGTAAAGCAAAGTTGGTCTTTGATGCAGTCCCTGTTAAGGGTTCAATGACATGGACTGCTCTTATAAAGGCGTATGGTTATAATGAATTGTATCAAGATGCAATTGACCTTTTTTATCAGATGATATTGAAAGGTTTTTCTCCAAACCACTTCACTTTCCAAGCAACTCTTTCTGTATGTGAGACAGCTGGATTTGTTGATGAAGCTTGTAGTATCTTTAATTCAATGTTGAGTAGATATAAGATTGAAGCATCTAAAGAACACTATAGTATAATGATCCGACTTCTGACACGCTATGGTCGACTGGAGGAGGCTCAAAGATACATAGAAATGAGTTCTTTGTAGCAGAGGTTGATAAGATTCTCTGTTTATCAGATCATATGTTGTCAAACAATCGTACTTCCTGTTTTTGACTCACAAGTAGCATGGACATTTGTATAGACATATTAATTACAGAAAAAAAATTGTAAGTATGTGTATCATACTCCTACTAGATGTTCTATCCTTTCACTGCAAAAATCATGTTGATTAGCCACAGTTTTCTTCCTAAGGTGAGTAAACTGTGGCAAATGTTCATTAATAATGTTCCTTTCCTAATTGCTACATTATATTTCTAGTGTGTCAAGCCTTCCTCACAATCCATTTTCATCCCTGCCCCCCTTTTTGTCTATTTAATTTGAGTATGTTGAAGCTAGAGGCCAACACTGGAGCTTTCCCTATTTGATATGCAAAGAGAAAGGTACTTCTTATTTGCTCTTTCCAAATGATGAGTTTTTCGGTTATATTATTTATCTTTGGTCTCATGATGATATATAATATTATCTCAATCTCAATCAAACCTTTATTCCCACTTACCTCAGGTAAGCTTTTCTTTGTACAAGTAAATGCCAACTCTTGGGTTTTCCCAAAAGGATATTTCAAATGTGCACATTTTTTGACCTTTTCCATTGTCATATGCTGTGGAAATTACCAGGAGATCAGGGCATAATTTAATTGCAAGAACAGGAGATCAAGTATTGGTTCATATTAGATGCTGGATAGTGTTTTAAGTGATAGGTCATATACTTCAGTGACCACGATGGAGAAAAGATTTCAATTTCACTTGTTTGTCCACATCTTACAAATGTCTGCGAGCAAGACTCAAATTATACAGTAATTTTCTCTCTTGTTCACTTTCCTCAAATTAGTCAGAGTACATGAATGAGTTAAATTTCTTTATATGATTCATATGCAGTCTCTACTAAGAACTCTCCAAGCGCGGGGCTGTTTATAGAGATTTTAGGTGGTGGCTTTTAATCTAGATAGCCTTCTTGTCATGGTGATGGAAGATTCTGAGGCATCTGATCATATGCTTATATGGAGAAATGAGAAATGTTTTGTCTCAGGGACTTGTCCACAAGTAACCATTCTTGTATGCTAGTTCATCTAGAGACCCTAGAGGATTTCTGGGTACTTTGCCTAATCTAGGGATGATAAATTTAATGAACACGAGTTATGTAACTTGCTTTGTTCATCCAATTCTGTTAGATTTCTCTTTTTTCTTTTGGTTTTTTCATATGCATGCTTAATTTCAGGATAAAGACTTGAGAATTGCTTGGCAGTACAAGAACTATATTGGTGAGTCTGCTAAATATTAACTCTTAGCTATTAATGTTATTATAAATGATAAATGATAAATTTAACACTGCTAAATATAAAATCTTGATGTTATGATAAATGAATTCCAATTTGTTGAGTATTATTTATCAAATCTTGCTGGGCATGAGTGGTTTTATCAAAAATTATTCTTTCTTTTTCTTTTTCTTTTTTTTTGTTGCTCACCCGGTTCACCGGAGCTTTGCCCCGACTACATCCGGATCCGACCCGCGTCACGCACCTGGCTATAGTGGGTGAGTCTCTCAACGGGGATTTTCTGCATACGCCAAGGCTCGAACTCGAGACCTCACTTAACCGATACTGAGCCGCTTACCACTCGGATCAACCCCCGCTGGTTATTTTTTTTTTAGTTGCTCACCTGTTTCACCACTGAATTGACGGGCCTGCACAAGCAATGATGCATGTGGTTTAGTTTTTTTTTTTTTTTGTTACTCACCCGGTTCACCGGAGTTTTGCTCCGATTACATCTGGATCTGACCCGCGTCGCGCACCTGGCTATGGTGGGTGAGTCTCCCAACGAAAATTGGTTGCATTCGTTAAGGCTCGAACTCGAGATTTTACTTAAGCGATACTGAGCCGTTTATCACTCAGACTAACTCTTGTTCGGTTGGTTTAGTTTGATACAAAGCAAAGAACCTTCCACAACTTGACATGCTGCGAATTCTTTTGTAAGATAAGGGGTGCCTTTGTGCCATTAAAGATGAAAAAAAGAACAAAATAAGGTGAACGGTTTCACTTTTGAATTAAAAAAAATAAATAAATGTCCCATCTAGCACGTCAGACGAAGTGTGCAAGTCATTTTTTAGCTAAACATTTTTCTTATAAATATGAACTCGTTCAAATAGTGACCAATTTCTCATGAAGTATTTTAGTAAATACTTCCCACAATATAGCATTTCAGTGTTTTTTTTTTTAATTGTTTACAGTGTATCAATAAAAACAAAACAAAACAAAAGGCCCTCCAAATCCCTTCCTCAACACTTCAAAATGCCAAGGACTTTGTTTGGTGTTCTAGCAGATTCCAAAATCGTAGAGGGGGAAAGGGCATTGATGAAGATGATTGCTATAATCATATAAGACTAATATGGGTATATGTATACGACATGAATATAAGATACAATCGCTTTAAAATTTTTAGCATACGAGCTATATGTAATTATTCATAGGATTGAGTTCCCATTTCATTCCATAAGTTTTTGTTTAAGAGTTACGAGTATTCAAAAATTTTTATTAGATCAATTTCACCTAAAAAATATCAAGAAAAGAGTAATATCACCCTTTTTCAACAATTAATTTTTTAATAATTAATATTAATTTTTTAATAGTTAAGATAATTTTACTTATTTTTAATATTTTTAAAGAATTCTTATGGGATCTAGTACAGTAGTGCTATGCAAAAACTAAGATAATATTAATCAATGGTTATATTATGACTGACGTGAATCTTAGCATGCAAAAACTAAGGGTACAACACGAAGATTTTTTAGGGGATCTTCACTACTCTTGATCAAGCAAGTTTAACTACGAGCTTCAAATTATCACGGATTTCAGCAGCAAAAGAAAAAAGTGAGGTGCTACACGTGGACAAAACTTTCGGATACATACCGCTATTAATGATCCCGAGGAAAATTGAACCTTTTTTTATTTTTATGTGAAAACGACAAATTAGCTCATTGGAAAACGCATGACAATGTTTGGTACAGAAACAAACAAACGTTCTCTGGAAAGGAAATAGGAAAACGCACCGCCTTGATTATTGGCATTCACTTTCTCATTTATTTTGTAGAGAACACTTTTCTTCATACAAAACATTGAGTGCATTAGATATTCAAAAATTGTGACATAAATGTTTAAACAAACCATAAACATGAATAATTTTTTTAGAATTAAGATAAAAATCTACCCATAAAATATTA
Source organism: Leucaena leucocephala (assembly GCA_037074615.1). Taxonomy (NCBI): domain Eukaryota; kingdom Viridiplantae; phylum Streptophyta; class Magnoliopsida; order Fabales; family Fabaceae; genus Leucaena; species Leucaena leucocephala. The sequence continues at coordinate 15,476,216 of CM073555.1, read as the reverse complement.
CCATATATGCTCTAAACACCTAATATTTTCTCAAATATAAAAGTATATATAAATTTTTTTAAATAATATAAAAATACCATAACTGTTAAGTCAACTAAAGTTGACTATTATTAAATATGTCAATCAAAAAAATAGTATAAAAATACACATTAAATTTCGAAAATTTTATAAAAATATTATAGCTTTTAAATTAACTAACATTGATCGTTTATCAAACACCCTCACACATGTTGCACAATGTCTTTTTGCTCCTAGCGACTTTGTTTGCTACTATAAGGTCTTCTACACGATCGAATGGCCACACCTCCTCAATATTAGAGTCGCCCCTCCCACAGCCACCTCATCCACCATCATTTTCTTTAATTTCTTTGTCGTTAGTGGTTTTACCTTAGAGACGAAGAGGAGGATGAGGTGGCCGGGAGAAGAGTAGTTTTGACATCAAGGAGATGCATCTATTATGTCATATAGAAGATTCTATAGTTGTAAACACGATTATTAGGAATGAAAATATTGTGTAACACATGTGAGACTATTTGCTAAACAACTAACATTAGTTAACGTGACATTTTTGCACTATTTAAGAAACTTTATGTATAATTTTGTATAATTTTCTTGACTAACATGTTTGTTAATAGCCAACGTTAGTTGACTTGATGACTATTTTTTTTTTTTTTTGCACCATTTGAAAAACTTCATATGTACTTTTACACACTAGAAAACATTATGATATTTAGTACGCATGAGGTAATACTTTATAAGTAAATTCATACTTTGACTTTTTTAATAACAAATTACAATGAAACCCTTATTCTTTTTTAAAACAAAAACAATACTAGACAAAAAATATTGTAGAAGTTTCAGATTGTTGTAAATAGTTATAAGATCTCTTTTTAACCTCTCAAAAATTAAAAACAAGTTCCATTATACAACTAAATTTTGAATATGAACCAGTTCATAGTAATTTAGATGAATCCATACAAATACAAGATGTGTATCATATCTTGTATCAAATACCAATTTGAGTGAAATCTTTATCTAGCTTTTTGGGCCAGTTATTTATGCTATTATAAGACCTTGCTAGATCATGTGGGTCTCAAATTTAAATTCTAGAAGAAATACTTATGTTAATAAGATATGCTATAAATCTTAAAATTGGATATAGTAATATGATCTAAAAAAATGCTAAACATCAATTGATAGTATAAAAAAAATATGAACCTCTATTTGAGCTGAATCTTAAGGGTTATTGATCTGCTTGTATAATGTGTTATCACTGGCTGTTTTCTTAACAATCTGATCATGAGGAAGAACATGGAAGGACGATGGGCAGAAAAAAGAAAGCAAATATTGCCATAGGTAATAATTGTCATTCAACAATTTCAATTTAATTGTAACGACGATTGGAGGTCTCAAGTTCTAACACGGTGTTGACATAATCGTGTGTTTAATTGATTTATGGGAAAAAAACAATTTCAATTCAATTAAAGAAACAAGTTTTTTCCTAGATTCCCAGTATCATACCAAACATGATAATGTACATTCCATTCCGTTTTATTCCCTACCATACCATTCCATTACCATCCTTTCTAACATAGCATAGACTCTGATTTTAAGCCGCAGAAATACCCGTCCACCTTAAATTCTTTAAACTTGAACAAGAATCCAATAATCTCGTACAGTATCCGATGATTCAGTAAAACTAATTGCCAGAGACAGCATATAGGACTTGAAAACTACCATACCAGACATCTAGGAAATGTTACTTACCTATTACATAAGAACCCATATTTATAGACAACAAAAACAAAATAACTTTCAAGTATAACTAAAAACAATGATACAGTACAACCAGAGAAGTTTGAAAACTAATAAAACTATCCAAAACAGATCATTACTTTGGCAAACACAAGGTGACCATGTAGGAAAACGTCCTACCTACTTACACCCATAGGGGCACCGATTCTGAAGTGACAAAGCTGGATTCATGGCCCATCACGCATCATCGATGAGAACCAGAGATCCTGATTTCACTGGTTCGTCAATCTCCGGAAACTGAATAGATCGGGTATTTATTAGCTTTAACATGGAAAAGAAATAAGAAAGCAAAACTGTACCTTTCCCATAAGACTCATATCAATTATCATTTACCTGCCCAAACTTAGGAGACGGCTTGATAATTTTCAATGCAAAACATGGTTTGGCAACTTGTGTGAATAGAAAATAAAATTAATTAATATAGTATCATTGTTTATATTAGCTCAAACTAAAACTTCAGTGATAATCTACTTCGGGTAGGGCAAGGCCATTTTTTTTATAACATCACTATTCACAACACATCAGATTTATCTAGTCTAGTCCCCCCCACCCATATTCCCTACTTAAGCACCTGTAGAAAAGCTTTTGAAATAATACCTCCATTGATTATTGGGCGCCAGATTGCTGTATCAACTGAGAGTATATATACTCATCAACTCTCTGTTTTGCCAACGCTACCTGTTCAGAAGTCCAAACTTTAATTCAGTAAAGTAGGAGCAAGATATTAATCCATTATAAAAATCCACAACTAAATATATTGAGAAGGGATGCGATGTCACAGGTTAAACTACTTAGGGCTGCAAAATGGAGCAAGGGCAGAGGAATGTAAGTGTGATGACTGAGACTCCGAGATTGCTCATGTTATCAATATAGAACACCCTTATATGGATCTCATTGATGAAGCAAGAGGCTTAATTGAGGGTTTTAAAATGATTATTTTGAGCTTGTGTACAGGATTAATCTTACTGAGGCTGACAAATTAAATAGGATGGCACAAAGATCTAATTCTATTTTTTGCACCTTTGAATATCCACCAATTTTAAATAGCAAGATGGTGGATGTTTAAAGCCCTTGTTGTATTCTTTTGATCATTTGTAAATCCTTGGTTTTCATTATGATTCAGAGTTTCATTCAAAGAAAGGGGAAAAAACTTATTCATGTTTTTTTAAACAAATGAAAAAAACAACAATCAAGATTTGATTGAAGTTGATTAGAGAACAGATGCCAAATAAAATTTTAGCAATTGACAGTCAAAGATTGAAAATGCAAACAAACCCCAGGTGTTTCAAGTTTTGAGATTCATCTCAAACTTTCAGCCACTTCTAGCCAAAATACCGCAATTTTGAAACTCATTGATAATACAATACCCATAGCCAATAATTAAAAAAACAGACATTTCATCCATTAACACAAATGAATCAAGATCCAACAAACAAAATGTTGTGTTTCTTGGTCAAGAATGAGAGGAAAAGAGAGAGAGAGAGAGAGAAGAAGAAAACAGAGGGAACTCATGAGGTGAAGAGAAACAGAGGGAGATGAGAGATAGAAGAGCTTTAGAAAAATGAGTATATTCACTATAATGTCATTCACAACTGCTTTACATCTGGTATGTTTGGCTATTTATAGGCTAGGGGTCAATAGAAATCACTTATGTATATCAGTAAAACTAAACAGTCAAACTTTATATAAAACTTTATAACACAAAATCCTATGACAAATAGGATTGATCCAATTTACTTGTTTTCATTCTCTACTGAAAGTAGTTATTTGGTTTCTCTATTGAAACCGTAGGGCTTTATCTGTGCATTTAGGCCAAATTTATTGAATCCAATTATGAATCTCAAGTCAGTTGTCCATTCAACCCCTAAAAAGAGCCTAGCCTGTAGCTAGGCCATCAAATCTACTAAACAAAATGAAAAATGCATTGATAAAAGAGGAAGTTTCAAATTTCAATACTGGCTTTCTTATACTTCCATGTGCACGAAAAGGCTAAATTATCAGTAATAAACACGATCACCTGCTGAGCACTACCACCAAATTGAATTTGCCTATGCCTCTGTTCACCTTTACCCCCATAAACCTGAAACATTTTCAGTGATGGAGAAATAAACCAAATATTAGAAGAAAACTCTAGCAAAGAAAGAATCAAGCATAACAATAGTAAAAGTAAAATGAACAGTTAATGGATGCAATAAAATAACAATCATTTAAATTATACTGGAGCATAGCCGTTTAAAAGGACGTTGTGGTACATGGAGCATATCACAGTACACCAGAATTTGTCAGCTAAAAACCATTGATAACTAGTTCTTTTTATGCCCCATGTTTCCTGAAAGGCAGAAACAATTGTCTCAGTAAGTCGCTTAGCTTGCAGCTCACCACCTTCAGCCCTCTCATCCTCATCAGCTTTGCCCCATTTCTCCCTTCCTCAGACTTCTGATCACCATCTATATTTATGATCAATTGTGTGTTCTACTATCTTTCATCAGGTTCTTCCACTCTCGTTCAAATTCTTTTTATCATTCATTGATCACCATTCTTCTCTATCAAGCTCTCTCTGTTCTGCTATTCTTTTTTCCTCTTTATGGTTTTGCTTCACTCTTTCTTCATTCCTCCCTCACTGCATTTCTCTACTATGTTCTCTCTCTCTCTCTCTCACTTATGTTATTCTTTCTTTTTATATTGGTTTTACTTCTCTCTCTTTTTTCTTATACCCTCCTTATCTCCTCTTCAAAAAAGTGACTATTTATGCTTGAAACATCTGCATTTCAGTTTATGCAACGAAATTGAAAGTTATGTGTTGTTTTATTCCTTCTTTCATATTTGTTTTGGATCTCAAAGTTCTGTGTATTGCACATCAATTTTACACTAGGCAGCACAGGGAACCATGTACCGCTGCGAGGTAGCATCAATAAATATGATTTAATGAAATATAGAACGTCTTGAATTGTCAATTAAATCAACAGAAAACAGGTCTAATGCGGTATGAGCTTTTATTTTAAATCTACCAACAATTTATACAGAAATAGTAATCAAGCAGCCTAGTTGTTTCCTAGAAAAGTTCAAAGGGGCAGAATCATCATCTTTCCATTAAATTTGCAAAAGTAAGCCAAGATTCTCATTTTATGAACAAAACTCTTTGTTAGATTAACAACATTTAACATTATTGCATTAAAAAACTTGACGTGATTCCAGTCTAAGTTCCAAAATGTTCTTTCCTCTATTAAATATTATAATCTGACATTGAATCAAGTAGAGCTTGAACTTCAAACCAAGAACTAGAAAGATTGTCATATAATAGGATATAGACTTTCTGATTAACTGTTAATGGTTTCAGAAGTTTAAGCAATAACTAAGGTACTAGACAAGTACAATATCTAACCTTGATTGTTGCTCCAGATTCGTTTCTGATCCTTGAAATGTTGGAGCCGCATCTACCAATCAACCCACCAACCAATGTCTCCGAAATCAGCATCTCAAAGGTAACATAATCAGCTGCAAGATTGGTTGTCCTAAAGATGATGTGTTTGTAAGACAATATTTCAAAACTAGATGCAACTGCTAACTGACAGCTAGAAGTATTATGATACAGAAAACATTAAATAACCTGAAGTTGGTTCAAGATATGGTTGAGGTGGTCGTATTGCAGCATAATTGTATGTTGGGCTGATTGAAATCACTTGTCGAGGGGGGTTTTCCCTGACAAATTAAAGTTGGAATACAGGTCATATAAAGCTAGAAACTAGTTCTCAAAAAGCAATGTTATACAAACACTAACAATAAGCATATTGAGGTTCCTTATCAGACCTTAGTTGACAACCTATCTCCTCCAAAGCTTTCATTACAGCAGAAACATCTCCTGATAACTGAATTCAGCAAAACGTTTGTCAAAATTCAGCAGCAAATTTAAAGCCACAAAGGAGATAATAGCAAGGGTTGAAACAGAAAAACTTTTAGCAATGTTAAATGTCAATAGGTATTTCTATCAGTCCTACCATGAAAAACAAAGCCAAGTTCCCTAAAGTTATATAGCAAAGTGGTTTGGTCTGTTTCCACAGTAGCACTATCAACGATAAATCAACTTTATCTGATAGAAAACATACAACACTTGTAGAATTTATGGCTAAATATTGCCATCAAGCAGTTACTTCTTAAAACACTAAAGAACATATATCAACCACCACAATCATAACAAATAAATTAACCGAGCTACCAAACATCTAAGAACATAATTATATTGCTAGCATCTTTTAAAACACCAATTAAAGATGGGAAATGTTACTTCAAGAGTCCAGCACACGCAGCCAAAACAATGTGAAACACCGCACAAACAACTATAAGGTTCCTAGACCTCCCATCAACAACAAAAGCTAACCTAAACGAACAAGTAAAAAAATGCTTAAATAAACTTGCAAAAGACTCATTTCAATAGATCAGAATAATTACATTTTATAAAGTTTCTTAAAAAATTGTCAAGTCAGACCAGTACAAGAAAGTAACATTATTAAATATGTTTAAATCAAGAACATTTTAAGTAAAAACCAATTATCTTAAGTGACAAGAATCCAAGTAGCAGAAGCCCACCTGCACTACTCGATCAGATTCATGAGCAGATGCACATAAAGGTAACTGATTTGGTGCAAGAACTGTAATTGTGGCACCAGAGGAATTCCTTAACTTCTCAATGTTTTGACCTGACACCCCAATCAAACCACCCGCCTGGGACCCAGCGATCAAAAGCCTAATTGTATGGGCAGCCACATGTCCTGCAGTGACTTTTGATGCATCGAGACTGATATCATCTTCCTGTTATATGATGCATATGTTTTATACAAATTAAAAACAGTTAAAAAAAGATCAACAAGGCCCCATGAATTATCAATTGAAATTCAAAGATATAATGGTCACAAAAAGGTTGTCTCTAACAAACTAAAATCGACTTGCAAAATAATATTACAGAATTATAGGATACATCCTGCGAAATGATAGATCAAGATGACTAAGCTTGCCTCGTCATTAAAAGAAGAATAAAAAATCTTTAAAGCAGTAAAATGTTAAACAAAAGCCCATCCTCTTTTAGCTATCTAAAATTAAAATTACCCAAGGTCCACTATTTTGGTGAATGAAGAGAGAACTAAATGGTTATAATAGCACTAACATCAATTAGAGTCATGGCCATTATACTTCATGTTTGATAGTGAAAGATATAAAAACTTAACAATGCAAAAAAAGAATGGCATTACCGTTAAAATCAAATTGGCTATTTGCTTAAGAGCATTCTCAGCATCAGTAATGTTTTCATCATTATCTTTTGAACTAATGATGATAACTCGTTCTTCATATCGCTACACAAACAAAAATGTGAGCCTGGGTTCAGTAAATGGTAGTAGTCTGAAAATCCACTGGTCAAAAACTACACATAACAGGCCCTTCATGCCAAATGCTATTCTGGAAAGGTAGGCCATGTATCAATTATCAGCAAAACTAAAAGTTCTCATAAATGGACATGGTCAAAATTTCTCCTTTCCTTCTACTCAAAAAAATAGGTACGAGAAATTGATTATAACTAAATTTAAAAAAACAACACAGGTGAGACATTACAATCCAAAAAAAAAAATACCTTACAATAAAGATTAGAAAGTACACAGGATAGAAAAACTGGATATAGGAGGGTACATTATACAATCTGCAGAAGCAATTTATTACTAAAAGAATACCTCCCCTTACAATCAAGTAAAAGCATGCTTTGTCACTAAACGAATTGATCACTAAGGAAATATTCAATTAGTCATACAATCTTTAAGTAACAAAAAATTGACAGTAACCGAGCATATTCATGATTTCCAACTAGCTTAAGAAAGAAAGCTTAAGGTAAATTAATTTTCTCATGAAATCTTGCAGTGATCTTGCCAAAGGTTAGAAAAATAATACATGTTCGAAAACTAAAAAGGCTCATCCATGAAAGAATGCTCCTTCATCATAATCCCAACTGTTTTGCCAGTCACTTCTTTATTTCGTCTTAATTTAAAAAAAAATATTACCACCCAAAATCACTTACTTAGCTACCAACAATCTTCAATATAAGATAAAGAAGAATGACCAGTCCAGAAGGGAGAAATACAACTTAATCCCTTCTTCTCTCTCCCTTACTTAAGTATCCAACAAATATAACGGAAACTGATAAAGACTTACGTCAACAGCGTCAGCAATTTTAATGGTGGCTTTCGTGTCTTCTCGAATTTTCTGTATACGACAACCTTCTTTACCGATGACCTTCCCGATCTGTCTCGATGGCACCACGATCCTAAATATCACATCCTGACCCTTTGCCCTCTTTGCCGCCGACTGCTCGCCCACTTCAGTTCCGGGAGCTTCTTCTTCACGGCGGCGCTTCCCAGAGGCCGATTGGCCGGCTTCCTGGGCGGGAAGGGGTAGAGGGAAGGGCATGTGAAGGGGGGGCATCTGCATCTGATACGGCATGGGCATAGGAACCTGCATAGGCATGGGAACCATTGGGTTTTGAGGTACCATGGGGTTTAAGGGAATTTGGCCCTGCTGCGACATTGCAGCATCGGAGAAGTATGGAGGAGGACAAGACGACGAGTCCATTCGCAGTGAAGAGTAAAAACTACTTTGGCGTTGAGATGTCGAGGGTTTTATCACCTCCAAATTAAATTACGGTCTTGTCCTTGCTTCGGTCTAATCCGACATGGCTTATTGTGTTCTGTTTCAGAATCTCCAGTAAAACGTCAATTTGTTAGTTTAGAATGCACAAGGACCTTATTTTTAGGGCCTATTCAGTTTCGAATGAAAGAGAGTTGAATGTTTCTTTATTTTATTTGATTAAAAAAAAAGATATATTTTTAATGATCATTTATTTAGTTAAAGTGAGAAGGAGAAGAAATAAAATAATTAATTTATTATTATACCCTTATTGTTATCGATAAATTTATGTATGAAAACTCGATTATTTTACAAAACTAGAGTTGTATAATAAAAAAAATTAAGTGATAGTGAAAACATGGAGTTTTACGAATGGAGGTAAGTCATCATGTTAAGCAAAATATGATATAAAATCGAGTTTTCTAACAAAACTCGTGTTAAGATTCAAAACTCCAGTTTCGTGAAGAAACTCGAGTTTTAACACTATGTGATGAGTATAAAATTAACTTGACTTTTTTACAAAAATTAGAGTTTTCATGTAAAATTTGAGTTTTTTTATCCAAAATTGAGTTGTTTAGATCAGGTCACAGTGTTTTGAAACCATATAACTGGAGCGTCATTTGGAAAATCAAACCATCCGCCTTCTCTTTGTTATTATCCTCTCTTCTTTGAACCCATGCTTAACCCTCCCACTCCATCTATCAAATCGTATAAACTATTCCATTCCCCATTTTTCGTAAACTAACCCTAGAATGGATCGAACAAAAGTGCTTGCAAGGAATACCATATCTTAAGCGAATACTCAGTCTCAAAATTAACCATAGAATGACAACACGCAGCTCAAAATGAACAAGACGAGGATTTAGTTAAAGAAACCTTTACCTCTAGAGATCAATGGATGGCAAATGATGATTCTGAAAACTAGCAAGCAGTAACCACTAACAACAGACCGGTGTGTGAAAAAGACACAAGCGACGGTGACAGCGCCAAAATCGCCATAACGAATACAGTCAACTAGTCAACAGCGACACTAGTGTGGGCACAAAATAGAAGCTTCGGACAGAGAGGAGAAATGTGTAGAGGCGGGATATAATTATCTCAAAAATTGGCTCCCTTCCGAAAAACCCCGATTTGGATGGGCACAAAAACAGGGGGAGGGAAAGGAAGGGCACAAAACTTTTAGCTCCCTTCCTCCCAAAAATTTCAAACCGAGCGAGGGGATGGGTTCATTTTCCCTTCCCTTTCTCTCCCCTCCCTTCGAACCGAACATCCCCTTAGGGTGTGTTTGGCTTAATGGAAGGGGAAGGAGGGGAGGGATTTTAATAGAAGAAAAAGGAAGGAAGGGAATATGAGAGATTTTATTATTATCTTATTTAGATTAACATCAAGGGAGATGAGGGGAAGAATTTTAATGTTACCTTGTTTGGTTCAAGAAGGGAGGGGAGGAAAAATATTTTTATATGGATAAATTTACCCTTATATTATTTTATAAAATATTTTAATAAAATATAATATATGGGTAATGTTAAAATATTAAAAAAAATTATTGGCATATTAGTATGATAAAGTAAAAATATTACCCCTCCCCTCCAAATTCTCCCAATTTTGAAAGGGAGGTTCAGCTTGAGAGGGAAGGGAAAATTTAAAAAAAAATCCCTTCCCTCCTAAAATTTTTAGATACCCAAACAAGGGAAAGGGAACAAAATCTCTCCTCTCTTCTCCCCTCCCCTCTCCCAAATCACTCATACCAAACAATGACTTAAGGGTTTGTTTATAGGACGGATTTGTAGGGGAGGAGAGGCAAGATGATGGAAATTTTTTCTAAGTTGAGTTTAAAAAATTTAAAGTAGGATTATAAGAAAATATGTAAGATAAAAGGGTAAAAAACTAATTAAAAACTTAAAATCCCTCATACCAAACAACCCCTTAGGAAAAATCTCAGAGATATATTACTTGAATTTTAAAATTTTTAACTAAGAGGTCTTAAAAAAATGTGTTTTTATTTACTTATAGTGTAATCAATAACTGCTAACAAATGTTAGTCCAGTTGTTAAAGAGTTAACTCATAACCCACAAGATTGTGTGTTCAAATCACGTTGTCGATGTAAGAACTTTATTTGTAGGTGATCGGTAAATACCTCTATATAACTTACCTAAACTTTTCACTATAAAAAAAAAGTTTAATCAACCGCTAATTTTAAAATTCAAATGGTATTTTTGTGGGATTTCTATAACTTTTATATGAAATAATTCTTTATTTTTTATTATTAAATAAAATATCTTTAATTTAGGTTATTATTAAAATATTTTAACTAAAGTCCTTTTGGTTGCAATTCCCTGGGCTTTGAACTTGCACCGAAGTTAAAACGACATGGGGTTACATTAGTTAAACATTTCAAACTTCTTTTTTATTGGGAAAAGATAAAATGATATTAAAGGAATAAAAGTTTACAAGTTACAATAGGCTAGAGAGAAAATAAAATGCTGAAGAAAACTAAGAAAGAAAAGTAAAGAAACAACATTAATATAATAGTTAGAGAAACTCCGCAAAAAAAGATAAAATATCCTGCCAAATTATCTCAATGGAAGGAAATTGATCAATAAGGATGTGATGGATCTTTTCTAAACATTCCCAACTTAAACTTTCTTCTCTCTTCTCTACAAGAATAGGAATGAAAAAAATTAAACATGCAACTTTAGTGCAAGAAGAATTTCTTGGCAAACACTTTCACTTTCTACTCATGTTTGTTGGAACATATGGAAAATTAGAAATTTACAACCTCAAGTTGAAAGTAAGGATGAGTTGAACATAATGGCATATGACATTATGTTTAATATAATTTTTTTATAATATCAATCGATGTCTAATATTTTTTTTTTATCCTATCAATAAAAGTGTCTTCTCTAAAACTCAAACTCAAGATTCAGAGAGATTTAATAAGGTTGGGAAAGCTTGTGCAAAGTACCATGGAAAAGAAATATTTGAAAAAAAAAACTAACTAAATTAATAGAATTAAAGTCTCTCTAAATAAAAATATATATGTTAAATTCATGCAATATTTAATCATAAGATTTTCGCTAAAACTAGATATTAAGATATGTTGTTGGAGGGAAAGGCATCAGCAAGTAATCTACTTAGGCCTCCAATTGAGAGGCTTGAATCAATGTTGTTGAAGGCCTATATATAAATTAATACTATTCCCATGTCATATTTGAACGAAGCCATTATTTTTTTATTCTATTATTACTACACAAAATGTCTTTCATTGCACCATTCCTTACGACGGTTTAATAAAAAATCACCGAAAAAAATGTGGTAGTATTTTTATAAATAAAAAGGTGTTAAAAAAATTTTCACGACAATTTTAATGAAAAAAACGTCATTAAAAGTATCCCAAGAAAGCCAAAAATTCTAGTTGGACAAAAATTACAAGGTTTTGAATGGCAGTTATATAAAAACCGCCATTGAAAACACTTTCAATGGGGTTTTTCTAAAAACTGTCGTTATAAACCTTCAATTTTACAAAAACTCTATTGCGAAACAATTTATAGTTTCACTTTTCACACTCAATTGTGATCCCCACCACCAACGTCAATGAGAAGTAAATTCTGGCCGTTTCCATATATTTTTCAAACACCAGCACTCCCTCCGTTGTCTTCTCTATTTTTTGAGCATCATTCATCGTAAGTTTGTTATAGTGTTTCACATATCTACATTGTTATTATATGCGATTTTTGTCTTACAATCCATTGTGATGGGAACTTTTTGTTGCTCATTGGGATGAATTGGGATAAATAGCTTGGTTATTTGTTATGGGTATCATTGAAATAGTAATACAAGTATGGTTGTGAGATTATTTTTTATGTTAATTTGATTTTTTATTTTTGAGATATATATTTGGTATTTTTGTGTTATATTTTGTTTGAACAATGTGAATATTATTTTAAAAAGTTATATATGAAGTTAAAAAGTTTGGTTAAAGAGAATTTTGCTTATCAAGTTTCATTGACAATCGACTTTATTTGAGTTATTGTTTTAAACTAAGAACTTTTATTTTAAAAGGAGTTTTTTTGGTATGGTGGAATTGAGACTGTTAAAATTAATTTATTAGTTAGTTGATAATATTGTTAGTTAGTGGCTGCTATTGTTTGTTATTTGGGCTTGCTTATATTAAAGAGGAATTGTACTGAAATTTTTATAAAATCAAAAAGGCATTCCCCATTAATTTGACAAGTACTATGCTAAATAAAAATGTAGACTGGATCATAATTGGATGAAAGTTAAGAGAATTAGCAAGAAATATGAGAAAGGGGCTGAAAGGTTTCTTAAATTTGTTGAGATGAATGCCCCTAAGAATATGGATGGGTTGTATTTCTGTCCATATGTCAAGTGTTTAAACATTAACCGGTTGAACATTCTTAAAATAAGAGAGCATCTTATATATGATGGGATAAATTTAAGGTATACAAATTGGATCTGGCATGGTGAAATTAGAAGGATCCCTTTGTCTGAAATTGAAGAAGTTGTAAGTTATAACTTTAGGGATAGAATTCCAAACATGTTTCATGATATTGGGGCCAAACCCTTTCCGTAGTTCTCTCTAATATGTGAAAGTTTGCACAGTGATGCAGAGATGCCATTGTACTCGGGGAGTAAAGATGAGTACACAATGTCAAAATTTGTGTTGTGTTTGATTACTTGAAACTGAGAAATGGTTGAACCGATTCTAGTTTGACAGAGTTGCTCGAGTTGTTGAGAGATACATTTCCTGAAGGCAATACTCTTCCAAAAGGAATATATGAGGCGAAGAAAATTTTGTACCCGATGGGTTTGTCATACAAGAAGATACACACGTGCCCAAATGATATCATACTATATAGAACTGAGTATGAATGGCTGAATAAGTACCCTAAATGTGGCACTTCAAAATACAAAGTGAAGATAGACAATAATGAATGTGATGAGATGACTAAAGGCTTTCCTTTAAAGGTGTCATGGTATCTTCCAATAATACTACTGTTTAAGCGCTTGTTTGCTAATGCCACAGATGCAAAGAACTTGATATTGCACTCCAATAATAAAATAAGTGAAGGATAACTTCGTCACCTAGCTGATTCTGCTCAATGGAAATCAATAGATAAAAAATTTCTTGAATTTGGTGGTGAACCAAGAAACTTTAGATGTGGGCTCTATACAGACAGAATAAATCCATTTGGTAATCTCAATAGAGCATATAGTGCTTGGCCGATTCTACTAGTGATTTACAACTTGCCTTCTTGGTTTTGTATTAAACGAAAGTATATCATGTTGTTTTTTAAGATCTTGTGGCCTAAACAATCGAGAAAAGATATCAATGTGTACTTGGCACCTTTGATTGAGGATTTGAAGAAATTGTAGGAGGAGAGTGTTGATGTGTTTGACACATATAAACAAGAGACTTTCAAACTACACGCCATAATCTTCACAATGATAAATGATTTTTTGGCATATGGAAACTTGTTAGGATACAATGTTAAGGGGTACAAAGCGTGTCCCATATATGCTAAAGGCACTAATTATGTGCAACTCAAACATGGAAAGAAGATGGTCTACCTTTCTCACAGAAGGTTTTTTTATCACACCACCCTTACCGTAAGATGAAGAAGGCATTCAATGGCTTAAAGGAATATTAAATGGCTCCAATACCTTTAATTGGAGAAGAAGTTTATCAACTAGTGCAGAGGTTAATGTCATCTTCGGTAAAAATAATAAGAAAGGGGCAAGTGAAAGGAATGCATGGAAAAAGAGATTAATATTTTTTTATCTTCCATATTGGCGGAGCCTTGAAGTGAGACATAATCTAGATGTCATGCATGTGGAGAAAAATGTCTGTGAGAGCTTTGTTGGCATATTTCTGCACATTCCTAGAAAGAGTAAAGATGGAGTATATGCTAGACGTGACTTAGCTGAAATAGGAATAAGAGAACGCCTGTCTCCACAACAAAAAGTGGGTAGTAAGAGAAATTTTTGTGAACTTACAGCACACACATTGTCTAATGATGAAAAAATAACCATATGTGAGAGTTTATATATGGTATTAAGGTTCCACAAGAGTATTCTTCTAATTTGAGGAAGCTTGTTTTAATGCAAGTTTGAAGATAACGGGGATGAAGTTCCACGATTGCCATATATTTATGCAACAATTATTACTAGTAGCTATTCAAGGCATTATTACTAGACTGTGCTTGTTCTTCAATGATATTTGCAGCAAAGTGATTGACCCTGCTGAGTTGGACAAATTAGAAATGAAGGTTATGCTATCCTCTCCCAATTGGAGATACACTTTCCTCTAGCATTTTTTGACATTATGGTTCATTTGATAGCTCACCTAGTACGAGATATTAGATTTTATGACCCTATGTGTTTTAGGCGGAGTTTTAGGTGGATGTATCCCTTTGAGAGATACATAAAAATCTTTAAAGGGTATTCTAAGAATCCTTATTGGCCTAAGGCATCAATTATTGAGAGATATGTAGCTGAGAACGCAATTGAGTTTTGTAACACGTCTTACTAGGATTAAGGCAGTTGGACTTCCTCAATCTTGACATGATAAAAGGAGAAAAGGCAAGGGAACATAGAGTGCTAAAGTGAAGCCCATGTCTCATGAAGTGGTTATGTAAATGCATCTTTACATCTTAAATAATAAAGATCACATTATGCCTTACTTGGATTCTTACAAGAATATGCTCAAAAACAAGAGCATAAGAAAGAGAGATATGCAACTAGCTAATGAGCGCAACAGGTTATTCGTAAAGTGGTTTAGGCAAGAAGTGTTAAAGGATGACAATCCTTTAGAGACAATACAAATGCTAGATACTAATGCTCATTTTAAGGTTATGTGTTGGGAAGGGTATAACATAAATGGTTATTTTATTTATACAAAAGTTCAAGATGATAAAAGTACTATGCATAACAGTGGGGTGATAGTTGTAGCCAAAGCGATGCATTTTACCAGTTCAAAAGATAAAAACCAAACAAAAGCGTCCATGTCCTATTATTGAGTGATTGAAGAGATTTGGGAAGTTAGTTACACCAAGTTTAAAATTTCAGTCTTCAAATGTAAGTGGGTTACTAGTAATGCTATGCAAATGGACAAGCAATTTGGATTTATTTCAGTTGATCTTGAGAGAGTTGTATACAAAGATAAACCAATCATTTTAGTAAATCAAGCAACACAAGTGTTTTATGTTACTGATCCAGCAAATAAGAAACTGACCATCGTGCTCCAATGTTAGAGGCAAGCGATTGGTGGATATGATAGTGACTCAGGTTTCAACCTCTATGAAACCCAACCTTTCTCAGTTCATTGACCAAAACCAACTGAAGTTAATTTGCTAGATGATGAATATGCCGTTAGGGATGATCATTGTGAAGGAATTTGAGAGGATGTCAATTAGTATGTAAATTATTGCATTTTTTACTTTTTATCCAATT
Source organism: Leucaena leucocephala (assembly GCA_037074615.1). Classification (NCBI taxonomy): domain Eukaryota; kingdom Viridiplantae; phylum Streptophyta; class Magnoliopsida; order Fabales; family Fabaceae; genus Leucaena; species Leucaena leucocephala. Next base: position 15,460,264 of record CM073555.1, on the reverse strand, counting down.
TTTATTAATTGTTAATCTGATTCTTACGTATTTTATTATTTTGTGAATAGGACATAGAGGGTTATGGTTCTAATCAGTAGGGTTATGATCAGCATGGCACCACTACCATTGAAATAAGCTATATAAGTTAAAACATTGCATTGATGAACAACTAGGGAGGATATGTTTATCTTTATCATTCAAACTTTTGTTGAATTGTTCATTGATTATTTTGGTTATTCAATTAGATTTTGGGAATTGATTACTATTACATAATTTGCTGGTTGAAAATTGGATTGTCTAGATTTTGTAGAATGCAGGGTGATAACATATGAAAATGAGAGAAATATTAAAAAAACACATTTTCACGACGGTTGTTTAAAAATTGCAGTGAAAAGACCTAGAAAAAACAATTTGAGAGGGACTTTTACAGCATTTATATAAAAAATTGTCATGAAAAGAACCAAAAAGTGCATTTCTAAAGGGACTTTCCATGGTATTTATTTGTAAAAATTGCCGTTGAAAATACACTTTTAACGGCGATTTTAAAATCGCCATAAAATATCTTACTTTTAATTTGTTAGTAACTACTGCGCTCATACAACCACCGTTAACAACATCTTTTAACTGTCGTTAAAGACCTTTACTACAGTAGTGTAGGTCATGAATTAGGTTACTTTCTTGTTTCTATATAACATGAATGTATTGTCTTAAAAAACCAAGTATAAGGTCAAGAGAAAAATTTTAGTAGGTGATATATAAGTACATTTGTAAGCGTTATTTGAGCCAAGAGTATGTGTTGGACTTGGTGAGTATTCAGGACCTAACTCATCTAAACTTTTGCATATAAAAAAAAAGAGCAAGGGAAAAAATTTTATTTCATGAAATTAGAAGATGCCATGAAGAGTGGCAACTTTATAAAAGACCAGAGAGAATTAGAAACATGATTCACATAATACTACCTCCAGCCCTTAATATAATATCTACTTAACTAATTGGTTAGATTAAGGAAAGTAATTAAGTTAATTAATTATAACGATTGTATGTTAGTTTCTCTAAAATACCCCTTTTAATCATGTGCATTTGAGCTTGATAGAAACTACCTCAATATGTGTAATCAAATAGGGGTACTTTGAGGGGAAGATTATAATTTTAGGAGATAAAGTGGATTGTGACCTTATATTTAGGACTAAAGTAGACTCTCTATTTAACTCTTTTATTTAGGATCGGAGGGAGTAACTCTTTTGCACAAAGTATGATTCACAATTCAACATAGAGCTTAATTGAATAACCATACTTTGTCAACACTTAATCCTGGAGTATAAGAAAGTTGATAAGTTAATATTTACTGAATTTTCTCTCTTTATTCCTGCCATATGTAACTTTTATTTCTTGAGTTAACCTATGATCTCTGCTAATTTGATGACTAGGTGAAATGAAATATACATTGCTATAATATCCACATAGCTAAATGCATCACCACCAAAGTAATCTTTGTTACCTAGAGCCCCTTCTAAGTTCTTTACTACCTCAATTAAGTTCTTAGTTGCTTCCCTCTCTTCGGCTCCCTTCCTTAGCCAGATTCCCTTTTCCTGTTGAACATAACAAAACAAAACAAAAAATACAAAATTAGCGTTGTATTCATGCATATGGATATAATTTATTATATTTGGCTTATAGTTTTATAAATTCAAGGGTTAAAGTGTATTTTAACTTGAAAGTTTTTGCGTAGGAGCTGTGGGTATTGGGGAGTTTTTCTATATCAATATCTCCTCGAAAATATTAAAAAATGAGTAAAGTCGCCCTAACAATTAAAAAACTAACATTGACAGTTACTCCTCTGGTTCTTAATATATGACCTAATTGGGGAGTTATCAATTTTTTCTTAAATTATCCTTATATATTAATGGGACTTTCTGTCATTATGCCTTAGGGTTCCCAATAAACAATAATTCCAAGAAAAGTAGTATAGCTTCAACTCGGGTCATTTCATTTTGGGGAGCCTTTGATTATTCCTAAGTTAACTAATGACTAAAAATGAAAGAAAACTAGGGAAATTCATGGGGGTTTTGATTGAAAATTATAGAACTCAATAATGCAATAAAAATAGATATTTTGGGTGTTTTCAAATATAGGATAAGTGAGTGGAATAGGTTTCAGATCGATGGGATAAAGTTGCTATTGGGAATTGAAATTGAATGGCTTTCCTTGCTCAATTAATAGATAATAGGAGTTTTATGAAAATAATTAGGCCTTCTTAAATACCAAACCTTAATTACCAGATAATAGGAGTTTTATGAAAATAATTAGGCCTTCTTAAATACCAAACCTTAATTACCAATTGAGTCCAATGTTAAAATCAATGAACCTCTTTTACAAAAACATTGTTAAATCCACCTAATGTGTAATTTGGGAAAGGATGATGCAATTGGTTCCAAAATAGAGTCATTAAAATATCCAACCACCAACATACAATGCTAGGAACCAAGATACCAATGAAACCAAATGGAAACGTATCTATATAAACATATATATTGAAGCATAGGAATTCTACATCAAACAATCCAAACTACATATAACAATCTAATAGTGATTAAAACTATAACCGAAGTCTCAATTACATAGCCAAATCATGAAACTAAGATTAAATTACATAAAGGCAAATGGAATGTAAGAGAAACTCTCCCAGTGAAGCATACACTACTAGAAAAAAAAAATACTTTTCACCACGCCACTTCACGACAGTTATCCTAAAAAATGTTGTTAAAAAAGACTGATATTTTTATAAATATTTGGCTGTTAAAAACTTTTCACCGCAGTTGCTTACAATAAACACTATGGAAAACACTTTTAACGGCGCTTGTCTAAAAAAACACCGTGGAAAGAATTCCAAGCCAATCAAAAAACTCGCTTAACAAAATACTTATCACGATGTTTGTAAAAATACCATGGTAAATAATTTTAACAATCGCTAAAAGTTCTTTTCACAGCGATTTTTTGTAAAACTACCATGATAATTCATCATAAATTTAAAAAACCCTATCACAATTAGAGCTTCACTTTCACTTTTTATGGTCATTGTGGTCCCCCTTGCATACCCCACTTTTCACAAAGTTTATTTTTTGGCCTATTCCTCTTGTTTTTGGTGCCACCACCATGTCTTTTCCAGTGCCACCACTCTTGCATTCTCTGTCATTAATGTGGTGATTTCTTATAAGTCATCGTTATTCTTCATCTCTTGCTCATTTTTCTTGCCTTTGTTTGTTGTTTATAAAGGGTGATAGATCATATGGGCTATCTTCCTTGCATTCAAGACATGATTTTTGTAATGTTTGGATTGTGACATTAGTTCATATTTGTTTATGGGTGTATTTTTGCGAAATTTGAGAATAATACATTGTGATTGGAACTTTTTGATGTTAATTAGGTTGATTAGATTAGTTATTTGTTATGGTATCTGAAACATCCTCATTTAAACATCTCAGAGTACACTTATGGAAGTAATCTTGACTTTATTATATCTCTCTTTGCCAAAAATTCTGGTAGAAGATAACTGTACTGATTCGGTAATTCCCCATGAGAACTACCATTCTACGTAAGTACCCAGGAAAGACTGGATGAACCGGCTAGGTCCACTCACTTCCAGCCTCCTTAGACAGCACTTACGTACACAGTACTTTGTATAGTCTACCAGCACAACGGCATTTTCTAGAAAATATCTTTGAATCTTAACCTTAACCTTAACCTCAAAAACATGAATTTTCCATTAATTGTTCCAGAACACATAACCAATCTCTTTGGCCTTTCATACATTCATATACATTATGGGGTTATGCCATAATTATTTGATACATTTATTTCATCATTTACTATTATACCTTTTCATCATGAACATTATTGCTCAACTTGTCATATAACAACATTACATGTAACAATTCGCACATTTATTACATAATATTCAAATCTTCCAATTCCCAACCTCTCTTCATGCCTCTTTATCTTCTTTACTCATTCGTAAACCTGTGGGTTTGGGATTACATGGATGGGGTGAGATTTCTGGGGAAATCTCAGTAGCAAACGGTACTAAACAATGCATGCATTAAAGTAAATACTTGTGTTTGCTTGTGAAAGTGTAAACATTGTGTAATGTGCATGCTTCCATGTAACATATGAAATACAATTGGCCAAGGTAATCATAGAAACAGAGCTTCAATCATATACACATATGCACACAATTCAACAAAATCATAGCACAATCAAGCATAACATTCAATACATACAAGTTTAGGGTAAATTTACTACCTTATTGCTTTACTTCTTTCCACTTTAACTTTGCTTCTTCCTTCTTACTTTTCCTTGCTATGTGGCTGCCCTCTTTTGAGCACACCAAGCAATTCCTAACATCACATTACCATCCAACCATTACAATCTAACTTCTCTTGCACACTAAGCTTACTTTAAGTAACATAACTTCCTTTAATCTTTACCAATTGACTTTGCCTTTGAATCAATTGATGTCTTGACCTTACCCTACACAATTTGGCCTTTTAAATCCATTTATGAACTCAAAACAACCAAATTCCAGCAACTATGCACTGTTCCGGACAGATTTGAAAAGCATGCATAATTCTTTCAAAAATTCTCATTTTGATTCTAATGCTTCCCATACTTGTTCCTCCACTTTTCCCCCACACAAAATCTCATTTTAAGACCATTGGAAGCATCAAAATCATGAAATTCAAATCACTGTTCACGCGAGTGAACAGTAACCGTGAAGAATTTTCAACATTATAACCTTTAAGTCCAATGGTTTCCAAGATTCAAAACCTTTCCAATCCTACACAAAATCATCATATAAACTCAATGGAAGCATTAAATCATTGAAATTCCATTTCCTTCTATCATGAACAGTGCATGAACAGTGCAAACCGAAATGGTAAAGTCAAGAACATCAACTTACTTCACAACCAAGCATGTAATTAACTTGTTTAAGCTTGTCTTAACTATCTATGACTTAAAACTCATATTCCTTTCACATATATACAAAAATTCCAGCAGCATTTCCCCAAGATTTAAGCCTCAAAAATCACTTAAACTCAAGCACAAACCATAAGAACAAAAGGTAGAAGCAAGGAGACAACTTACCTTACTTGCTCCTTCAAGACCCTTGCTTCTTCCTTGCTTTCTTCCACTTTCTTTCTCTAGAACTCACTTCTCTTTCTAAAGGAGATCTTGGGTGTGAAGAATGAATGGAAAGGGGGGTATTTATAGCAAAAGTCATGTGCCATTTGAAGGCCAAGATCACTTTGGAAACTATTTGATCTAATGGTTAAAGGTTTGATCTTGGAATGTCTTTTCACTTTTCACTCAAGACCTTACCACCATGACATCACTAGCATGGCCTCCCTTGGTACACCTAACCCTTCCTCTTTTTGGGTGCCATTCTTGTGTCCTTGTGGGTCCCACCATGTGCAACACCTAATTCTTACTTTATTCTCTTTTTCTTTCTTTTCAAAAATCCATAAATTATTTATTATTTGGACTTGGGCTCCAAGATAACTTTTGGGCCTTATTGGGCTGGCCTAGGACGAAATGTTGGGCCTCTTTTAGGTCCAATAGCTAACTGACCCAAATCCCAATGTACTTTCCTCATACCGATATCCGTAAATTATCCTGATCTTAGAATAAATGCTAAACACCTCCTTTAATTGTTCTAACATTTTTAGAAATTCATTCTAATATAAAATGAATTCTGTACAAAGTTTCATAATTTTCTGAGACCCAGAAGTCCTGTTAAAAATTACATATGTTTTCTTTAACCCTTTATCGGTGTCCTTTTTCACCGTAAATTTCATAATTAATTCTACAGGACTCCTTTTTGACTTCTGTCAACTCCATAAATTCTCATATTAATTATAATAATTTACTATCAAATTTCCTCTTATATTCATCCATTGTGTGAAATGACCAAAATGCCCTCCATTTACTTCTAGTTTCTTAGGGCATCACAGTGGCATTTTCGTAATTTTACACTTTGGCTCTTAGACTTTCTTCCTCTTCCAATTAATCATTTTCTTTACATAAATATGGCCACATCTTTTCCTAAACATCTCATATATTTTATTCAATCTGTACATACAACTTAGTACAGAAATTAGGGATGTTACAGTATCATTAAAATAGTTATGTACATTGGTAGTGAGATTACTTTTCATGTTATATTGACTTCTTATTTTTGAGATACATCTATTTGGTATTTTTGTATTATTTTTTGTTTGAGCAATGTGGGTATTATTTAGGAAAGTTATAAATTAAGTTAAAAGCTTTGGTTAATAAGAAACTTTATTATCAAGTTTGATGGATAACCAACTTTATTTGAGTTTTCATTTTGAACTCAGAACTTTTACTCTAAAAGGAGATCTTTGGTATTATGGAATAGAGTTTGTTGAAATTGATTTATTGCTTGTTGTTATTGTTGGTTTATTTACTTAAATATAAAAGGAGATCTTTGGGATTGTTTATAATTAAGGGGAAACTCGGCCAAAATTTTTATAAAATATAAAAGGTATATTCCCTTTAATTTGACAATTATGTTAAATGGCGATTTATAATAATGGATCGTAGTTGAATGAAAGTTAGGAGAACTACTAAGGAATATGAAGATGGGGTAGAAAGGTTTCTTGAATTTGTTTTGAGGAATGCTGATAAAAAAAGTGATGGGTTGCATTTTTTTTCTTGTCTCAACTGTTAAAATAATAACAGATTGTCTACTCCTAATATAAGAAAACATCTTATATGTGATGAGATAAATTTAAAACATACAAATTGGATTTGGCACGGTGAAATTAGAAAGACTCCTTTGTGTGAAAATGAGGAAATTGTGAATGATAACTTTGGAGATAGAATTCTAGATATGTTTCATGATATTGGAGCCTAGTTCTTTCCACAGTTCTCTCCGTTATGTGAAAGTTTGCTAAGTGATTATGTGATGCCATTATACCTAGGGATAAAGATGAGTACACAAGGTTAAAATTTGTGTTGTGATTGATAAATTTGAAATCAAGAAATAGTTGAACCGATTCTAGTTTGATAGAATTGTTCGAGTTGTTGAGTGATGCAGTTTCTGTAGGCAATACACTTCCAAAAAGAATGTATGAGGTAAAAAAATGTTGTCCTATGGTTTGTCATATAAGAAAAGACATGTGTACCCTAATAACTAAATAATGTATATAAATGAGTATGAAGAGCTGTATAAGTGCCCTAAATATGGCATTTCAAGATACAAAATAAAGAAAGATGGTGGTGATTATGATGAAATGACCAAAGGCTCTCCTTTGAAGGTATTGTGGTATCTTTCAAGGTATTGTGGTATAAGTGTTTGTTTGCTAATGTCACAGATGCAAAGAACTTGATATGGCATTCTGATAGAAAAATAAACAATAAACAACTTCGTTACCCAGCTGATTCTCCTCAATGGAAGACAATAAATCAAATTTTTTCTTAATTTGGTTGTAAGCCTAGAAATCTTCGACTTGGGCTATGTATGGACGAAATCATATGTATGGTAATCTCAATAGCAAACATAGTGCTTGACTGTAACATCCCAATTTTCAGGCCTTGAGACGTAGAAATAGCCTGAGATTAAGAGGCTACCAGACCCCTTTTGAGCAGAAGTCCCAGAGACATAAGAGAGTTTTTAGGGACTAAGCTGCGAGTAAGTAAAGGTACGGGGACTTATGTGCAAACAGTGGAAGTCCCAAGGGGTAGAATGGCCATTTGGGATGATGTAAAGAGCAAAGATTGAGAGTTACGAGTTGACCGTTACGGTCGCGACTATAGTAGAGTTTGGTCGCGACTAATGGTTACAGAAAGAGACATACGCGACGAGAAAGTAGTGCGGTCGCGACGAGAAAATAGTAGGGTCGCGACTAGAAAGCAGTGATATCGTGACTAATAATGGCAGAAAGGTTTAGACGCGACTGAATAATGTGTGTGTCGCGACTAATAGGTAAATGGGCTGGTTGCGACTGGAAAATGTTATGGTCGCGACTAGATTGTGTTGTGGTCGCGACGATAGAATGTTGTGGTCGCGACGAGAAGATGTTGTGGTCACGACTAATGCACACAGAAGGGTTAGGTCGCGATAAGATGATGTTGAGGTCGCGACTAGTGACTAAAGTGATGCGAAGCGTATGGGCCAAGAGTTGTGAAGGTCCAAAGGAGATAGTTATCCGGTTGGAGATAGACCGGAGGCAGGATATCAGATACAGGAAAGGTTATCTGAAAACCATGAGGTAGACTGATAAGGTATCCTCATGGGACCCACAAGATGCCACATGGCATTAAAGTAATGGTTCAGTAGAGTAAAGTTACTCGGTTGACACGAAAACCGAGGAGGTGATCAAATAAGTCTGGGACCTATCTGGGTGGCATTGGGAAGCATGCAAGGTCTCTTCTAGTCGCCACATGGCATTAGTCTGCAGAAAGCAGATAAAATTAAGGGCACGCATTACGAGGCAGGAGACTGGACCAGTGAGTCAGCTACTGAGGTGTCCCAGATTTGCAGCATGTGATAAATGTGCCGGTGAGGTGTCCCGATGATGTCATGCATGATGCAGTAAATGAGGAATTAAAGAAAATAGGAAAATCCAGGAAAAACCAGGACCGCAGGATCAAAGTTCATGGTAATTACGGAATTACCATTGGAGGCAATTATAAATACCCCCCTTGGCTCATTCTTGCATTCACGCATGGGCAAGGGAGAAGGGAGAGAAAGAAGAGAGAGAAGGAGAAGGAAGGAAGAGAGAAAGGAGAAAAAGAAGTAAGGAAGTTCTGGCGGAGCTGGAAGCAAAATAAGGATAGTGGAGTTCTGCTAAGCTAGCTAGGTAGTAACTAATCCTAGCTTTTATGTAATGGCTTTGTGATTTGTTGTGCTATTGTTTGGTTGGATTGTTGTCTTATATGTTATGTCTGAAGCTCTGCTGTAATGCTATGATCATATGTTATTAAGCATGGAAGCACGCAGCATACTTATCTGTACACAATCACAAGCAAGCACTGTCACACTGCATTACATATATTGTTATGATTGTTGCTACTGAGATTCCCCCGAATCTCATCCCCATACATAACCCATTACAGGGAGGTTATGCTGAAGTGGATCTTGAGAATGCTAAGAAACGCCGTTATGCTGCCCAAGTTAAGACTGAACGTCATAGTATATGATAAGTACTGTGTACGTAGTGCTGTCTAAGGAGGCTAGAAGTGAGTGGACCTAGCCGGTTCATCTAGTCTTTCCTGGGTACTACGTAGAATGGTAGTCCTCATGAGGAGATTACCGAATCAGTACAGTTCAGTTCTTTATACAGCTGAAGCGTAGCGGTTATGCTGCCGGAGTTTAGGCAGAAAGAGATGTAATAGGAATATGATGATTATGTGTATGCCTTGCTATATATGCCACTTTGTATAACATTTTATGATTCAATTATAAATATGGTTTGGCATATTCAAATTATGAATGATGAAGTTAAGCCATTTTAAGCTAATATTGCTTCCGCTAGTGTACTCTGAGGGCTGTAAGGGAGGATGTTTCATTGACCAGTTCTCATTGTGATTTTCAACTTGCTTCCTTCGTTGTGTTTGAAGCAAAAGTATATTATGTTGTCTTTGATGATCTTGGTGCTAAATCAACCGAGAAACGATATTGATGTGTACTTGGCACCTTTGATTGAGGATTTGAAGAAATTGTGAGAGGAAGGTTTTGATGTGTTTAGCACATATAAACAAGAGACATTCAAACTATGTGTCATGATCTTTACCATAATAAATGACTTCCTGACATATGGAAATTTGTCAGGTTATAAAGCTAAGGGGCATAAAGTGTATCCCATAAGTGAAGAAAGTACTAACTACATGTAACTCAAGCATGGAAGGAAGACATCATAACTTTCTCACAGAAGGTTTCTTAGTTGACACCACCCTACTGTAGGTTAAGAAGGCACTTAATGGCTCACAGGAAAATCAAATAGCTCCAATACCTTTAATTGGAGAAGAAGTGCATCAACGTGTGCAGAAGTTCATGTTATCTTAGGTAAAAATAATAAGAAGAAGGAAATTGAAAGGAATATATGGAAAAAGATATCCATCTTCTTTGATCTTTCATATTGGCGAAGTCTTGAAATGAGACACAGTCTAGATGTCATGCATGTGGAGAAAAATGTGTGTGAGAGCTTTATTGGCATACTTCTGCATATCAGTGGAAAGAGTAAGGACGATGTTAATACTAGATGAGACTTAGCTAAAATAAGAATAAGAGAACCTCTACATCCACAATAAAGATAGAGTAATAAAAAAATTTATTTGTACCTAGCTGCACGCACATTATCCAAGTATGAAAAAAAGCATGTGTAAGTATTTGTATGACAAGGGTATTCATCAAATTTTAGGAAGTTTGTTTCAATGTAAGATTTGAAAATAACGAGTTTGAAGTCCCACAATTATAGCATATTGATACAACAATTATTATCAATGGTTATTCGAGGCATTATGAAAGATGATGTGAGGAGCACTATTACTAGATTTTGTATGTTCTTCAATGCTATTTGCATCAAAGTGATTGATCTTACTGAGTTGGATGAATTGAAAAATGAAGGTTATATTATTCTCTCCCAATTGGAGAAGCATTTTCCTCTAATATTTTTTGACATTATGGTCCATTTGATAGCTCACCTAGTACGTGATATTAGACTTTGTGGCCCTGTGTGTTTAAGGTGGATGTACCTCTTTGAGAAATACATGAAAATCCTTATAGTGTATTCTAAAAATCCTTATCGGCCTAAGGTGTCAATTGTTAAGAGATATGTAGCTGAGAAGGAGTTGAGTTTTGTAACAAATATTTTGCTAGGGTCAAAACAATTGGACTTCCTTTAATATCGACATGATCAGGGCATAAAAAGTAAGAGAAATCGAGGTGCCAAAGTGAAGTACATGTCTCGTGAAGTGATGATACGAGCACATCTTTACATTTTGAACAAGAAAGATAAAGTTCTACCTTACTTGGATGCCCACAAGAATATGTTCAGGAATATGAACCCAAGAAAGAGCGATATACAAATAGCTAATGAGTACAATAGGTCATTTGTAGAAGGATTTAAGCAAGAAGTATTAAAGGATAACAATCCTTTTGAGACAATACAAAGGCTAGTTGTAAGGCCTCATTTTGAGGTTGTATGTTGGGAAGGATATGATATAAATGATTATTCTTATTACATAAAAGCCTAAGATTATAAAAGTACTATACAGAATAGTAGGGTGATGGTTGTAGCCGAAGCAATCCACTTTGCTAGTGCAAAAGATAAAAAACAAAAATTGGCGTCCATGACATATTATGGAGTGATTAAAGAGATTTGGGAGGTTAGTTACTCCAATTTTAAAGTTTCGGTCTTCAAATATAAGTGGGTTAATAGTAATATTGTGTAAGTAGATACAAAATTTAGATTCGTTTCAGTTTATCTTTAAAGAGTTAGATACAGAGATGAGTTATTCATCTTAGAAAGTCAAATGATACAAATATTTTATGTCAACTATCTAGCAAATAAAGATTTTTTCATTCTGCTATAAGGTAACATGCAAGCGATTGGTGGAGATGATAGTGAATTAGAGTTCAATCTTGACGAAACCCCACCTTTCACAACTTCTCGACATAAAACAATAGAGTTTGATTTGGTAGATGACGAATATACTGTTAGGGATGATCATTGTGAAGGAATTTGAGTGAATACCAACTAGTAAAAAATTAGTTTTTTTGTGTGTAATAAATATTTATTTGATTACTAAATTGATTGCATAATTATTATTTCTTATTCTTATCTTTGTTTATTGTTTTGTGAATAGGACACCATTACCTCTAAAGGAAAGAAAAGAGTAGAGGCCCTACCCGTATGAAACGGGTGGCTAAGACAAATGAAGAGACACATCTCATGAATTTATCAGTGGAGTTTGATTATGATATAAAGGTAGTAGGTGAAAATATGGCATTGCTTAACTGTTATGTTGGTCATATAATACATTATAAGATTAGTATCACTATGCCAATTGGAAGGCGGTAGACCCAAAAGATAAGGATAAAGTTTTGGAGGACATTTTGGTACATTTATAATTCTATTTTTCATTTATTAGTTTGGTTATTAATGATTTTTGTCCTTTATTGTAGCTTTATTTTATTTGTTTTTTGTACTTGATTGGTTTTTATGTTCCCACCACAACAAAGATGAGACATCACATCTTGAAGCAATGTGATGAATGGTGGAGAGACTTTAAGTCCAACCTTGCAAAGGACTACCTCTGAGAAAGTAAGATGTGTGAACATCCAAATTACACACTCCCCAATCTTAGTAACGAAGTGTAGAAACAGTTTCTTTAACGACAGGAAGACGCTACTTATAAGATTTGATGTATGTAAACTTATATTTTAGTTAACTTAGTAATGAATTTATATTTTAATTGATTAATCTAACTTTGTTTTATTTTCATAGGCTATAAGTAAGAAGAACCAGGAAATAACCAAGAAAAATGTGTACTAGACATGTCTAGGGTGTTTACAGAGACTAGAAAGCAAAATGATAAAAGAGCAGTTGCAAGCTACATAGAAAGTTGTCGCATCAGACCCTACTGGAGTCATTCCACCTATCTAACTCCTTCTTACCAACAAAAATAGAAGGCAACGAGGGTTAAGAAGGTCAGTAAATCACTCCAGAGGTAGCTACTGTTGCTAAGAGGATTGTAAGTAATTAATTTAAATAGTAAGAATTTATACATGATTATGTGCTCTTCAGTTATTTTAAAATGGTTACTTGTATGTTATAGGATGCACTTGAGGAACAAGTAACCCAATAGTCATTCGTTCTTGAAAAAAGAATGGATATCCTTGAGACAGCCATTGGGAAGACTGACTACCTAGGTCGAGTAAGAGGGGCCCCTAAAAGAGTTGGTTAGAAAGAGTTCTTTGGCTCCCTATCACGAAGAACAATTGTAACCTTCGTAGATACGATATCTAGAGATGAGCTCGAAAAGGTTTGAGCTGAACTTACTGCACAACATCAAGCGGAGATGCAAAAGATGTGCGAGGAGATGGATGCCAGACTCAATCAAGCTATAATAATGATGGGTTTCCCCACTGCCGTCCAATTTCCCCATGTTTATGAAGCATCACAGGTAATAAATATTCACTTCTTTTCAAGAGAAATTTAACATATATTTTGTCTCGAGTAATTTCTTTTATATTCTCAGGGTTTTCTTGTGGTGACAAGTGGTAAGGGAAGTAACAATCAGAAGGAGCAGTTTGTCTCATAACCATCTGACCCTGACCTAACCATAACCAGATCAAAGACAATGGGCATCCATGTGGTTTCTTTATCCTAACAAACAATAAGACTAAAACCCTTGTTGCTCAAGGTACAGTATATGTGGGCACAACAATGCACCACAAGAGAATTCCAAAGGACTGAGCGAAGGTGACGGTAGATAAGATCAAAGAAGGTTATGGTATTGCACCAGTTACCTGCCCCACTGACGAGGTCAAGATATTGGACGATGCTTTAAGTCATTTTATTCTGTGGCCTACATCTCTGATAAAAAAGAAGATGATCACAGAGGAGCCATAATCAAAAAAGGAGGCAGAGAAGCCAACATTTAAGAAGGTAAAACAGAAGCTGAAATCAAAGAAGTTCAAAGACAAGCTCCAACCTCTTGATCCAACCATACCCTCGAGATTTGAAAATCTATCAAATCTTCATACTTTGGAAGATGATATGAAGGAAGCATTTAGTTTCATAATTCCACCAAGGATTTTGAGTACATACAAGCCATATAAATTCACCTTGGGCAGGAATGTCATAGTGTAATTCCTAAATATTTATATACTAGATTCAACTGTCATCCAGTTAGTCATATTGTAAGTTGAAAATTTATTTTAATACTTTATGTTTTATCATGCACGAACTGACTACTTTCTCTTTTTGAACAACAATCACTTCTATCGCAAATGCTAGGACAAAGAAAAGGATAAACATATGCTTCATGTGTTTGCAAAAAGTGCAGGAGGCAAGTAACGATCGAATTTTAGGATGATGTACATGGTGGATGTTGTGACCTAAATCAAGAGGACGATATATTTTGCACCTTATATTAAAGGGTAAGTATACTCTTATATTTGGCACACACATATACATATTATAATAAAATTATATATAACGTGGTTGATATTTTGTAGTATTCATTAGACTCTGCTTGTTATTGCCTCTCATGAAAATATTGTTTACTGGTTCGATTCACTATTTGGACTACCAGATCTCGAGATTGTATACTACATCAACATGTAAGTTTTTGTTTATAGATTTATTAAGTATAAAATTTAGAATGTTATATAATATTTTTTCCCTACATGGATATTTCTGGAAGTAAGTTCAACTAATTAAGTTTTATTTTTATAAATTTATATGGTATAAAGTTTAATATTCCCTAATGTGCTCTATATTTTTTCATTTTGTTAGTACCGTCATTAACCGAGGGGTGTTAAATGTAGATATTATGTGATCCGCTATATGCACGAAATTATTGAGATAGGGCTCACAGAGAACATAATTGAGGTATGAAAATGACACAATTAATATTTAGTGATTCTTCAATTTATTCACATATTTAATACTTACCTACTTATTTTGTTATTTCTAATTTGCAGTCATTCAATAACAAATTGAGATACTAAGATAACATAATCAACTCAGTTAGGGATGATTATAAGAAAATACTTCTACGCATGTCTTGAAGAAAAAGAACTTGTCAAATTTTTGTTAAATATTTAATAAATAGTTTTTTAACTTGTTTAGGATTGACCATTAAACTATTTCATTAATGTATGATGTATAAAGAACTATTTGGTTTATTGAAAGTTTACTAATTTAGATTTTTGGTTCATTTGAAATTTTTTATTACCATTTAGATTTTAGCATTGCTGACTGTATACTTTACTGCCTGAAAATTGGTCTGTCTTGATTTTACTAAATACAGGATAGTATGAAATGAAAAATTAACGAAAATAGCAAAGAAAAGAAATATAGTTTTTCATAACGATTAAATAGAGAACCACAGTGAAAAAGCTACAATTTACGATAAAACAATTGCCGTTAAAAGCAATACATCAGAGTGACAAATAAAGGGGTAATGGAATACAATTAACGGCGGTTGATTTAGTAACTGGCATTAAAAGTAACAATTTTCATCACATTTTTTATTAAAAACACCTTGAAAAGTATTCTTTTGACGACGGTTAAAAGCACTGTTAAAGCATACACTAATTATATTGGTAGAATTTACGCCGCTTACAAAACTGCTATTAAATGCTACTTTTAACCGCGCTTTTTTTCCAGTAATGATATTTAAGCTCTAACAATCTTCAATCAACCTCAATAGCAAGAAGAAGCCTAGCCACTCATGGATTGAGGTTCAGTGACACCAAATCTCTACCCAAACGAAGCCATGGGTTGATAGAAGGTGAAGAAGTGAAGAAATGATGGGTGAGATGAATGGAGAGTAAAAATGGAGTCTTAGGAGGAATGTGGTTGGTGAATGGTGGTTCAAAAACCTAGGTTTTAGCCGAAAATAAAGAATATAAGTGATAGGAAGTCGGATCTTGGGGTGAAAACGGGTTAAGGATCCGATTTGGGAGCATTTTGGACGACTTTCATGAATCCGCAGAATTGTGTGCATTCACTGCGGCGAACTGTACACCAAAACACTCAGCATCACTTTAGTCCTTCTCTGTCATTTTGAAATCTCGTTGCAGGTTCTTTTTTGCTTTTTTGCAATTTCAGGGACCTATTTGACATTTCAAAATCCTCTTTTAAACTCTAAATTTCCTACAAATCAAAACCAATAATAGTAACATCAAAAGTCTCAAAAATAGGTTAATATGGAGAAACACAAAATAATCACAAAAATACTATTTTTAAGCACTTTTCACAACCAAGGACCTTTATCACAATTAATACAATTAAGGCACTAAAACCTATTAGTTGCCCTCAAAATGACATGAAGTAACATAAGAAATAAGCTTGATTATTCATACTCTCTCAACAATAATCAAGTAAAAGAGAGAGGGAATGAGTTAAAAAAAATGATTATAGTGTCTTAAAAAAATATATCATATTGATTAACTTAATTAATTTTCTTAATTTAATTAAATTTATTAAATGAGTCCTATAGGGCAGCACTACTCATTTTTAAACACTTCCAAGGCGATATTGATCTGAAATTTTTTTTTAGATATTCACAACTCCTGCCTAAAAACTTCCATTAAAAAATTGAACCTCAGCCCTTTCATAAATTCAATGTAAAAAGAGTGGTAAAACGGGGGAGAAACCTACCATTTCGTCAATATTGTCAGCCCAGAAATGAGCTTGCGCACGTTCATATGTGTTGGTTGGATGGAAGCAGAGGTTTAGAAGGCCAAACTTGTTTTGTTTTAATTATATTTCAAATTCAAACTTGTTCTGTTTTCCCCTTGCTACAGTAGTATTCAGATCTAAATCCAACACAAATTAGAGGAACAATGAGATGAGGTATTCAAGTGGGTCTTGGGGTGCCAGAAAATTCATCTCTTTGGAGCTTCCAAATCCATGGACAACAATAATCTTGTGTTTGGCTTTCTCCTTGGGGATGCCTAACTCTCTATAAGCCAGATATCTTCCATAACCGAGACTGATTCTGGGAGAAACTACGTGGAGTTCACCATTGGAGTGCTCTTCAGTACAATTGGGAGGGGCGCCTTGAGAGAGCTTCCGCTGAGACGCAAAGACAAAGAGATGAGGGCTTTTTTCTAATGATAAAATGGCATTTTAATCCTTATATAAAATTATATAATTACATAAAGTTATTAATTTATATAGGATGCCATATAGGATAACATATGTCTTCTATTAATCTCACGTGACAGTTTCCCTTAATAAGTTAACTGTAGACTAACGGCAAAGGCTTTAAAAATCAAATATTAAAATGTCTCAGAGATTAAATTTAAATTTTGATATATTATGGGCCATATGAAACTGATCCAAAATTAGGGGGTTTTATGGATTTTTAGCCCCCATTTTTTTTTTTTTGAAAACTTACTTTGGCCTCTCCTAACAGGGAGAACAAAATTATGTTACATACCAATAGGAGTTAATCCGAATGGTAAACGGCTCGATATGACTTAAACGAGGTCTCGATTTCGACCCTTGGCGTATGCAGAAAATCCCTATTGGGAGACTCACCTACCATAGCCAAGTGCGCGACGCGGGTCGGATTCGGATGTAGTCGGGGCAAAACTCTGGTGAATCGGGTGGATAAAAAAAAAATTGTTACATTGAATACTGCAACTCATGATTTTAATTTTCAGTATAACTTGAAGTTGTATGTGACCATTTATTTATTTAACTCCCAGGTGGCTTGCAAATACAAGTTTCCTTATAGTTTTCCTAAAGGGAGAATGATTTTAATAGAAAATATTGGATCATATGACCCTAAGTTAAAAAAGAATAATGTAGAAAGTTGAGTTTTAAAAAAAAAAGAATATGTAACGCTGCATATTGTAATTTTATATTACCTTCATTAATTTTATATTTTTATTTTTTGGGGAACTAAATAGCAGTGGGATCAAGGCACACATGAACCAAGTCTACTAAAAATTGTCCTACCATTAAGGGTGGCGGCAGATCAGGCACTTTTTCTTGAGTAGTGTGATAAAGGCACAACATTTGAAAATCTCATATTGGTCCCCGTGGATTGATTTGGGATTTGTTGAATTGGGTGGACTAATTTTGGATTTGACTATTTCAAATGGATTTAAATGCAATTTTAATCTAATGATGCTAAAGGAAAGAGGAGGAGAAAAGAGAAAGGGAAAAGGAGACATCCTAGCCCCAAATAGGTCTGCTTTGAAGTCTAAATATGATTTCATTTTCAATGAAGTTTAAAACATGATAATGCTTCGAATTCCTAGAATTAGTCTTTAAAGAGCTTACAAACTTGTTCTGCCCCAACTTTGGAAAGAGTAAATAATATTCTTCCGATTCTTAATATATAACATATTTAATTAATTTGATTAGATTAAACAAGTTAATTAAATTGGTTACTATGATGTGTTTTTTCTAAAACACTCTAATCATCTTCCTTAATACCCTTCCCCTTCTCTTATCTAATTATTATTGAAGGAGTGTCAATTTAGAAAAAAGTTGAGCAATATAGAAAAGAGGTCTTATATTTAAAACTTATATAAACTCCCTAATTAGATAGACAGGAAGAGTATATAAGCATAACCATTATCCCAGCAATAAACAAAGTATGGTGGTTCTAAGTTCTAACTCAGGCTATGTCCAATGCTAAAAGCCTGAGAGACAATAAACTACATGGAAATGTCAAATAGCCCACAATTTAAAGTAGGAGAGAAATGCCCCTCAAAGCAGCATTTTTCAGACAAACCCAGAATCAATAACAATAAGCAATAATGAAAAATCCACAATTTATTTACATTAAAATCCGAATCTCCCAAAATGTCCATCCCAACCTAAAATAATACCACAGCCTGCATCTTCAACCTATCAACAACCACCACCACCAAAATAAAGTGAAACATGCTTCAGACCTTTAAAGAAAGCCACATTCAGATTGAAAGAACAAACATCAGAATCAAGCATTAGAATGCAACATGTTAGGGAAGGAAGGGTATTTTGGGTATTACACTTCCCTTTCCTTTGATATTGTCCCCTCTCCTCCAATAGATGGCAGGGATTAAGTCTCCAAACTTGTAGTTTTCAAACTAAGTGTTCAAATACAACTGTTTAATTTCTTTGAATTGAGCCAAAATTGATTTTATGCATATAGCAAACGTTATTCTAGACCAGAAGATCTGGTTATGGTGCTTTGTGAAGGAACTTTTAGATACAATGTTACAAGTCATGAGCCACACATTACACTTTCTGGTCCTCCAAACATTGCTAATTAGTAATTAATCAAACTTAAATATACAACACAAGTAGAGCACGTGTTGGAGATCTAAAAAAATAGAGACAAACTAAAAACTTTACAACAATATACATATATAACTATACTCAAATATATGAATAAGGATTAATTGAATGTTAGAAGGATGCAGCTAAATTCATATATGTCAATACTCACATTTTGTAAAGGATCAACATATACAATGCACAACTCTTTATACGTGGATGGAGGACGGCTATCGTTAATTCTTCAAGCCTGGTTCTGTTCTGTATGTGATACTATATTCTATTTGGTGTAGCGAACAGACCCTAAGCATCTGCGTCGGTACCGGGATATGACAGTAGGCTCATAATACGCTTGTCTAACAGAGGTCCTCCAACAGTAAAATGGTACAGACTCTGAAAGTTTGACCCTTTCACCCCAAGTAATTGATGCGCTGCAACCAACAAAAATTCAGACTTTTCAGGATTATACAATAAAACAACAAAGGAAAATCTTTGAAACACCATCAATAAAATTCTGTAGACAAAGTTTATTCTGAACAAATATGATAGGAAGACGAATGTACATTTTAGTAAAAATATCCATTTCAGACAAGATTATGTTCAGATATAACGTGCATGTAAATTTATACATAGCATGTTCTCTTTCCAGAATATGATAAGTTCATGTTCAATATACACATTGAGGTTCATAGCTCATAGGATGTTCATAATCCAAGAGTTTCCTAACATTCTCATTAGTACCAATACATCATTGCTTCCAACAAAATGCGCTTCAAAGGATACAAAACTTAGAGCCTCATCAATATCTTCTATTGAATAGCAAGAGCCTTTCTACTGTATTCCAGCATGTTCTCGTTATATAGCCTCATGGTGGAGCAAACTAGGAGTACCAAGTTGAATAATAAAAAGTCTCAAACCCATCCATCCTTTATAATGATATCGTCTCTTTCTTCCACTCTAACAACAAAAATATCTTTTGTGATATATTCTTTATCGACATGAAAAAGAAAAGGCCGCATTGAAGACAGGAACAACTCAGAGGGTCCTAGAATCCATTCATTTATTTTGAAAACTATTCTGAATAACATGCAGCTCATACAAAAACTGACATGCGCTGATGATAGGAAAATAGACCGTTACTTTAGAGAAACTAGTTCCAGAATCTGAAAAACTTCATCATTCTAATAAGCATAACTGGCACATCATAAACACATTGCTGAAGCAACTACATCCAAAGTGGACTCATGCACTACTCTGATGAGTTAATCAATAGCCACCCCCTAAATGACCAAGTCAGCCATCTCCTCACCTTTTCCATCAGAAGGCACAAGTGGTATCTTATCAAAAACATTTTGCTTTTGTTACCACTTGAAGTGTCAAAAAGATGAAAGTGCTGGATTCTAAAGCTGATCCTTGATTTATGAATGTGATTAATAGCAGAGTTTTTCTTTTAAGGAAGAAAACATGGCGCAGCTTTAAGAGATATGACTAAGCAATCATCATTGGCAGCCATTAAGATATAATATGATTGGTTAACTGCAGTGCTATGACTTAATCAAATGAAGCTCAGAATAAATCAATATTTGAAGTAGAATATTGGTCAGTAATGACCTTTCTACATCACCTATGCTATAACCAAGAATTAATAACTAAATTTTTATGGGTTCATAGGAGGGCATAGAAAATATTATAAATGGAAAGTCCAGGGGTTGTACCACCACCAAAATTTTCATTAGAGATCAACAAAAAGTTTCTCATAATCTATATGGACCTTGAATTAAAATTAGAAAAGGATTGGGAACATGGTATTTTAACGAATAAACCATAACACCTCTAAGCAACATGAAGCATGGAAATATTATGCAAATTATATTTACAACCAATAAATTGATGCAACATGCAATTAGCTTAATGGTAATTTGACATGATTAAACTTTATAGAGTTCAGTTTTGATATTTCTGAAAGATTCATCTTCAGATGAACTCCAAGCAATGTCCATAAAATTACCATCTGAAACAGCGCCATGCCTAGTACTTCAAAGAAATGGTAATCAAATTGAGTCATACCAGGGTCATCAAAGAAGCAATCAATCCCAGTTGCTGAGATTCCAACAGCATGTGCTTCAAGATACAACAACTGTCCAAGGGCTCCAGTCTCCCAAAATAAACGAGGATACATCCACACATTCTTCTCACGCAAAGTAGGCTCAAAACGAGCTAACATACCAAGGCTGAAGCAACCATCACTAGCGATATCCTGCAAGTAAGGAGACACATTTAACAGGAAATAAATATCCAAAATCTTCAGCTTATGGTTAGAAGTAAAACTTTCATTCAAAAACCAGCAAAAACTTGTTCAAGATATTAACAGTAGACAAAGTGTAAACAGAAAACCCCAAAATAATTCATATCCCAGAAATTTAGTAACTCTTAAGTATAATAATAAAACAATGTTCAAATATTAAAATATTACTATTTAGAAAAATCAACAACAGCTTACTCATTCAATAGTTGCAAAAGATACCAGATGGATGCTATGTCTGAAATCGTTAGCATATTATTGATTGCAGGGAAGTATTTCACTAAGCCATTACACCTTACTCTGAAGAATATAACCATTTTTTAAAAATTACTCAGAGTAAAAATCCAATTTTGAACACTTCTCCACAAAAGGAACCAAAAACCCAAAAGAAAGAGAGACCACATTTTTCGTCTCTATGTAGCAACAAAACCCCAGATCATTATTCACATGAAGACATGAAAGCTGCATGGCAAGCTGTTGACAATTGTATCTATAGAGTTCATATAAAGGTAGATAATCAGGGCAGCCCTCTGGTTTGGTCAACACAAAGTCAGAGCTCATAGATTTCTTGAGCTCCTCAAAATGACTTTCATTCCTCACAAGAAAATACAAGCCCTGCGGTAAACCCAGCACTCTATGGACAAATAAAGCAGCATGCACCTCAGCATCCCATGGAAAAGCCCGGAATGGCAATGCAAGCTGCCTCTGTTGCTTCTCTCCATTTTGACAACCAGAAGGAAGACATTGTGATAGAATCTGATAAAATGCATCTATCTCCATTTGAGTAACTCCATCCATATCAACTGCACTTCTACGTGTCCTTACAACTTTCCTCAATGTAAAACCCTGTATGAGGGTTCACTGTGAAGACAACTTTTTTGAAATGGATCGATAAAGAACCTTTGTCCCAAGGTCAAAGGCTTCTCCACAATCTAGCAGTCCTATTGATAAGATCCCAACATATATGCTCTTTGCTAAGAGAATTGGGTTTTCCCTTCCACTCCAATTTCGAAAATTCAGATATAGCAGAACTTAATTTTTTATAATCCAAATCAAATTCACCAATTCCGTTGGGAAAAACTAGTAAAACACAATCCCGGTGCTCAAATTCAATCTCTGGAATCCTTCCCTTTACAGGCCTCGATGGGATTTCAAATTCAGGGAAAACTTGAAGCCCATAAAATTCTTCAAATCCTCAAATCCCAATCCATCTATAAGCTTCACATCCCAACCAAGCCCAGAAGCGGCCATTGCAACCGCAGCAATAGTATGGCCTACGTCATGATTACAATACCTAAACGCTCGCTCACCGTACTTCCATGCCTCACGCCAAAAAATGGATGACAACCCAACAAGAAACGAGCTCTGGGGAAATAATTTTTCAAAGAACCCTGAAGGAATTTCGGCTCTGACCTCCAAACCATGTTCCTCTGGGGCATAATGAGCAACAAAAGGTGAGTCAGAGAGAGATTCTATGGGAGGGGAAATAATGTAGGCCTCAGTTGGGTGCAAATTACCACTAAGTGGGTTAACCCGGAGAGACCATGTACTGAATCCTGTGGTTTTACAAGCAGAAAGAGCGAGAGAGTCATAGAAGAACTGAGAAATGGTGGATTTCGAAAGGGGTTTTGCAGGAGGAAGAGAAAGGAACACAGAGGAATACAAAGAAGGTTCAATCGGCAACGATGGGTAGGATAAAAGAGGAAGGAGAGGAGAAGACACATACCTGCGAAATGGGTTAGGTTGGTTGGCCCAATCGAGGCCGTGAGGGCCTCTGGCGTACTTGTTGAAGGAATGCTTGGTCTGGTTGTGGTACTTGAGGACCTTCGAGAGTTTGTGTTCGTCCAAGTCTTGTTCTTCTGTGGGGTTGGCTTTGGAAGGTAAAGCGGAAGAAGAAGCAGGAGAATAAGAGAAGGACATGATTGGGGTCAAAGGTTGTGGGTTTGGAATTGCGAAGGAGGTTGCAGGAAGAAAATGGAACTGGAAGGAAGAGGCCGCATTTTCAGCTACTCTTTATGCCTTCATCATGCTTCTAAAATCTTCCATCAGCATTTTATAACGATCTTGCATGAGATGTATATAATATGCACTTTTTATCTTTCGACCAGCTACAAAATAATAACATATGCATTGATCGTGAGAAAGTATATATCTAAGATAAAGGTAAAGTTGTGTGAGTATGTACTAGGGGTGTTTATGGGTTGGGCTGGGCAGGGCGACCTCCCTGCCCGGTGCCCTGCCCAGAAAAAGTATGGGCTACATTTTGCAGCCCGATGCCCGGCCCTGCCCGGTAAAAGCCCTAATCATTTTAGGCTGGGCATGGGCGGGCTGGGCGTGGGCGGGCTGGGCATGCCCAAGTTGTGATGTCATGCTCATGTTGTGAAAAAAATTATCAATTATAAACTTCTAAAATAATATCATATTCATATGTCTTCAAGAGTTAAATAATATCTATAATCCACTAAAAATAAGGTAACAAAAAGATAATAATTAAAGTCTTGAAATTCATTGCATATAAAAAAATCTTGAAGTCTAAATAGTTTATAATTACAACTTTACATCAATTTTTCAAATGTTGACAATGATGAAGTATCTAAAAAAATAAAATAAATAATTATAATTTGTAATGTAATCATATTATGATTAATAAAGTTAAAAAAATTAATGCAGTTATAAATATTAAAAGATACAACTTACGTACTTAACTATTTATATTTCTAAAATAACCCTTTAGTCACCAGTAACTATCATATTCTCCTTTCTAAGTGTAGCATCTATGGAGAAAATAAAAAAAAATAAAAAAAAAGATATGCTCATGGGCAGGGCAGGGCAGGGCAACCCCCTGCCCGGTGCCCTGCCCGAAAAAAGCATGGGCTGCATTTTGCAGCCCGATGCCCAGCCCTGCCCTATATTTATCGGGCTGGGCAGGGCCATTTTTTCGCGGGCTCGGGTGGGCATACCGGGCCGCGAGCTTTATGAACACCCCTAGTATGTACGTATATTAATATAAACTATATTAATTATATTTATAGTGTATTAGTTATTTTATAAGAGTCACAATTATTAAAAATGTAAAGCACTATTATATCAGTTTTTTTTAAAACTATAATTTTTTCCCAATATATGAGATATTTATTAGTCGGTAAAAGTGCATCCAGTACTTTAAAATAATTTTAGAAAATCACTTAACACTTTAAAGTATTTAAAAGTATAATTAGTATCCTGAACCAATTTTGAAGGTGCGACCAGCACCATAAAATATTTAAGTATATAATTAGTACCCTAAACTAATTGTAGAAGTACGACTATCACCCTAAAATATTTAAATTTATACAATTTTACCCTTTTACTAACAAAAACACTTACTTTCGTTTGATACATATCACATAAATTTTTTATTTTGACACATTATATTTAAAAGTCATATGTATAATATTATTTTAATAAATTACACTAAATAAATTATAAAATTTCTCAATCTTTACATATGAATTATATACAATATCAATTTTAGGGTTTATTCAGTATTCTTATTTAAACAATATGACACATGTGATATTTTAAATAATAATGTGTCAAAATAGACAGCTCATGTGATATGGATCGAATATAAATTTATGTTTTTGTCAGTGAAAGGATGTAATTGTACCAATTTAAATAGTTTAGGGTGCTGATTGTCCCTTCAAAATTAGTTTAGGGTGTTAATTGCACCATTAAATACTTTAGGGTGTTAGTTACACCTCTAAAATTAGTTTATAGTGCTAATTGTACCTTTAAATATTTTAGGATGTTAATTATTCCTCTAAAATTAGTTTGTGTGTTATATATACATTTACCTTTTATTATTTGATGTCATATTCAAAATATAAATTATCAACATTTATCATCTAGGGCGATTCATTTTTTACCCCTCAATATAGTGGGAAATTATTATAAATTAATCATAAAACAGACAAAATTCCTTTCATGTTTATGTGTAATAAAATTCAAAGGCATGAGGAAATTTGTAGTACATAATTATCCCATTGCCTAGGGGTAACCAACACGCATGGCCCCACCCCGGAAAAAAAACTCACCAATGTGACCCCTGAGTAGGGGTGTTCAAGATGCCGAATGCCCGGTGTGCCTGCCCGAGCCTGGAGAAAAATAGTCCTGCCTAGCCCAAAAAAATTGGCCCGAAATATAATTTAGCAAGTTTAGGCCGGGCTAAATGTGGGGCAGGGCAGGGCACCGGGCAAGATATGTAGCCCTGCCTATTTTAGCCCGGCCTGAGATATATATTATATATTTTTTTTTAATTTATAATACCTATCTAATATCTATCTGGCCTTCAGACTTGTTTGCGTTTGCCCAGTTGCCCTAATTTCCAAAATTGCGATTTGCGAGTTCCAGTTCAAGTCTTTGCTTTCCGCCTACGCTACACCTATCGACGACTTTGGTCCTACGATTTGCAAGTTCAAATTCCCTACCTCTTTGCTCCTGCGAGTTTCCAGCTACGGCGTTGTCCATTGTTGTCACCGGCGTTCAAATCTCGAAAGAAGCCACTTCTCACTCTTCTCGTGCCAGACTTCAGGACAGGTTCTTCTCTCTCTTCGTCTAGATCTCCATCTCTTTGCGATTCCTCTCTTTAATTTGACTATAATCTGCAATCTTTCTCACAGGAAACTATAATCTGTAAACTTTGCGATTCATTTGTGATTCCTTATTAGCTCTCTTCAGGTTCTTCTCACTCTTCGTCTAGCTGTCTGCACATTATTCCTCACTGGAAACTATGAGATTTGTTTGTTCTAGAAATTTATGGGTCTTGCTCGTATATTTGCTTTATTCTGTGCAAGTTTCGCTAATACAAATGACTGCCTTATGTTATTTGCTTTATGCCTCGTCTTTATTTGCTCGTTTAGCTGTCTGCAATCTGCAATTTATGGGTCTTATTTTTCTGTTTTGCTTTATTTGCTTTAGGCCTCATCTTTTTACGTTCTTATTTTTCTACTATACAAATGAATGCCTTCTGTTATGCAGTATGCACTGTCTTTTATATTGAAAGACCGAGTTATAGATAAGATTGCACTATAATAGAAGTAACATTAGTTTTCAAGCATCATGTTCCCATTCTTTGATTTGGAATCAATTTTCGTTTGATTCACCACAATGGAATGCATTTCTAATTATAATTAGCCTCCTTGTGATGTCCATCATATTTGCTCTTTCCTTGGGTGATTACTCTGAGCATGCAAGTCCAATGCTAAATAGAGATGTTATTGACTTATTGCCATCACAAATTCACAATCACGTATGCCCTGTTGGAATTTTATTCTGTAAACTTCCCAATAAACCAGACCCATTTGTATCGATGTCCCTTGTGCTAATTTGATTGCCATTTGATTGATGATTCAGATTAAGACTGAAGGATGGGCTAATTTTATTTGAATCTGGGGGAAAATTTAATTAATAGGTGTTTGTTGTGTGCTTATCAAGTTATCAATATTTTCTGCCATTGGAATGTGCTGACTTTTATGAATGACTCATTCTTTTGTTATCAATGCTTATCAAGTTATCAATGTTTTCTGCCATTGTTGTGTGTTTATCAAGTTATTTTGCCTCTTCTTTTGTTGCTGCATGAATTAGTTTATGGTTGATAAAGAAACAATATTATCTCTAAGTAATGCATCGATGTCCCTTGTGCTTCATATCTATCATTTATGAGGTTTCCATGGCTAATTTCAGGTTGAAGATACTTTGTTTAAATGGATGATCAAGCTTCTAAAGTATCGCCATCCTCTCTTGAAGATACTTCAACTTCAACCACTTTTAAAACTTCTATTGTATCACCAACCCCTAGTCCTGTCCATAATGAACCTAGTGCAACTCTCACCCCTGAACATACTCCTATGCCTCCTCCACCTACCTCTCAATCGCTCATTTTATTGATGAGGATTGGAAGCTTCACAAGAGGATCTTGAATTTTGTTATGATTGAAAATCATAGAGGTGATACTATAGGGAAGACCATTGAGCAATGCTTGTTGCAGTGGGGGATTGAAAATATCTTCACCGTAACTATGGATAATGCCTCGGCTAATGACACAGCTTTGGTATATCTGAAGAGGCGTTTAAGGAGTTGGAAGGGGTTACTTTGGGATGGGGATTATATACAATTAAGGTGTTGTGCCCATGTCCTTAATCTAGTGGTTAATGAAGGTATCAAAGAGATGAAGGATAGCTTTGAAGCCATTCAAAGCGCTGTTAGATATGTTCGGTCTTCTCCTTCACGCTTCTTGAAATTCAAAACTTGGGCTGAAGCTGAAAAATAGATACTAAAAGCCTTATTTGCCTTGATGTAAACACTCGATGGAACTCATCATACTTGATGTTGGAAGTTGCGATGAAGTTTCAAAAAGTATTTGAGCGGATGTGTGCTGAAGATAATGACTATATTTCCCACTTCAGTTCAAGCACTTCAAGCTCTAGGTGTGGTGCTAGGCACGGCGAAGATGACTTCTATGGTCCTATTAGTGATGGTTGGGAGAATGCTAAGATCTTCATCAAATTCTTGAAGGTATTTTATGACATTACATTGAAATTTTCAAGTTCCCTTTCTGTAACATCAAATGAATGTTTCTATCAGATTGCACGTGTTCAGAAAATGTTGCAAAAGAATATTATGAATAGAGCTAATAATTTTTTGGGAGACATGAGCATCAGTATGCAGGCAAAATATGATATGTATTGGGGTTAAGCAGATAATATGAATCCGTTACTATTTGTGGCTGTAATTTTGGATCCTCGATATAAATTAACCTATGTCAATCATATGTTTGATGTCCTTTACATTGATCCTGAAGTATGTTCACTTATGAAGGAGAGAGTGAAAGATTATTTGTATCGGTTGTTTGATGAGTACTCTACAAAGATTTCTATGGAAGTAGGGACAGTTTCAACAGGTGCAACAGATGCAACTTCATTACCTTCTTTTGTTGTTGTTGTTGTTGATGATGATGATGATACTGAGGATCCAGGTCATAAGTGGTTAAAATCTATGAAAATAAGAACTTCTACAGATCCTCAAACTAAGTTAGAGATGCTACGCTTGGAAGAGAGAATATGACAGCTGCTGGTGGTGACTGAAAATCATTTTAATTGCAATGGGATTTAAGACTTCAATTATTATCTTGTTGTCGCCTTATTTTTAATTGATTATGAATATTTTTTAAATCTTTAAGACATAAATATGGTATTATTTTAGAAATTTATGATTACAGATTTTTTTCCACAATATGAGCAGGACATCACTATTTGGGCATACCTAGCCCGCCCATGCCCAGCCCAAAATATTTAGGGCTTTTACCGGGCAGGGCCGGGCATCGGGCTACATTTTGCAACCCATGCTTTCTTTGGGCGGGGCATCGGGCAGGGGGGTTGCCCTACCCAGCCCTGTCCATGTACACCCCTACCCCTGAGGACATGTTTACCAATAATAGGAAGTTATTTTTATTTATAATATTTTAAGTTATTTTAATTTTATAAAAAAAATTAAAAAAAATGAGATAGAGAAGATTTTAGATTATTTTACCTTAAATTATAACATTCTTAGATAGCTTTAGCTATTTTTAAGTTATAAAAAAATATTTTAAACTATTTTACCTTAAATTATAAAAAAAAATATATATCAATTCTATACTCATTTTTATCCTACTAAATAAACTTTTAAAAATAATTTTTAACTTAATTCTATTTTCACTTCTATTTTTATTTTTATTTCTACTTTCACTCTTATTAAAAAAAAAAAAAGTCTTCCATCCTCTGTAATCGTACTGTAAGGGATTGACATGATGGAGGTAAAAAGTAGATCACTAAAGCAAACGAAGAGATTAGCAATATTTAAATTGCTAGAGCACAGTCTAATAGCATAATCATTGGGTGTAACTGAAAAGCAATATATGAATGTAGCTATAAATTGCCAACAATAACTCAAAATGAAGTTTCATAATCAAGAGGAAGCCCGTGTTTGCACTAATAAAATAATCATTTTCTTCTTGTTCATCGTAGATCTTCATCTTTGCTGATTCTATCTGCAATGATTCCTTCCACATAAAGAAACAAATCATAACCAAATTAGATACTGTCTAAATCCACCTCCTTACGTATCGTATCATTACCCTTGACAACTATATTTGAAATAAAACAAAAAATATTGTCTTTCATGGACAACTTTGCCACGGCACATCTCCTAACACATCTCTCAAGGTGGCATTTGCAGCCCAAAGCAATATCCACACTATCAAACTGATCCTGCATGCTAGTATAATTAATCATCTTCGACCAACGGGGTTAGTCCGAGTAGTAAGCGGCTCGGTATCGCTTAAGTAAAGTCTCGAGTTCGAGTCTTGGTGTATGCAGAAAATTCCCATTGAGAAACTCACCCACCATAGCCAGGTGCGCGACGCAGGTGATCCGGATATAATCAGGATAAAACTCCGACGAACCGGGTGGGCAACAAAAAATTAATAATAATAATAATTAATCATCTTCGTACATAAAGTCATAGGCATAAATTGAAAACATGGAACTCTTAAAGATATATCACCACTTCTCAATGATTCTCCCACAGTCACAGAAATTCCATGATCACTCGTAGAAACATCTTAGACAAATTAAAGTAAAGACCAAACCTAAAAACCTCTCTAAAAAAATCATGTTAATTAGAAAATAGATTCATCATGGTTTATGAAGGAAAATAATACTGTGTAGCTTGAAAAATTAAGGCTTTATATGAAATCTATGAAATAATTTTGAAAATAATACCTCTTACTTATTTGAGTCTCTTTGCTATCTTTAAATTTATAAGATTTTTAGTGACACAATCACCAACCTTGATATTCGTATGCAATCTATAAAAACTCACATAAGAGATGAAAGAGCGAGTTCAAATATAAAATATTTATTGAGTTATTGTACAAAGTGTCTCGTCATTTTGAAGATAACTTTTGAGTTCCATGAATAAATAAAAAATTGAATAGTTGTAGGTTTTTTTCATGACACTTTTGGGTTCTATGAATAAATAAAAAATTAAATGGCTATAGGTTTTTTTCTTAAAAAGGATTTTGTATTTGAAGAGACTTTCACCTCCAGTACTGTGAAGAAGTTTGAGTGAGCTAGAGTGCATGAGAGAGAGAGAGGGAGACGGGGGGAGGGAGGGAGAGGGAGAGAGGGAGGGAGCCATTCATCTAGGGAGTGAGAATACAAGCATTAAAGAGACCAAAAAGAATACCAAGTATGAAAAGGTTAAAAAGAAAAATAGAAGATGAACAAGAATGAATTTCAAGAACTAATATTAAATGCTTGAACATATAAATGATAATATCAGTTTCCAAGAACAGACCTAGAAGATGAAGAAGCATGAATTTCAATAACAATAAAAATATTAAATAAATGCTCAAACATATGAATAATAATATATGTTTAAAAAAAATTGTCCTATAAGTTGAAGAAACATGGATTTCAAGAATAAATATTAAATGCTTGAACGTATAAATTATATAAAATCGGTTAAAAAAACCAAACCTTCAGTTTAAAAAACCCAACATGATCCAATATATGAGTTTAAAAATCCGTTAAAAAAGACAAAACCAATAACAAAATCCGTTTAATAAAACCGCCATTACTACAAGATTTCATAATAGACTAGACTAGAAAGATTTTACACTCCATGAATAATTAACCCTTTTTAATTGGAGAAGGGAGAAGATAGAAGATTGTAATAAGTCTAATTTCTTTAAAAAAATTAATAAGTGAGATTAAGAATTTTTAATACAGGTAAGATGTAAGAGAAAATATTAAAATATACGTTTGATCATTTATATTTATATCAAATTTTATTTTAATCTCTTGAGTTCTAAAAATATATTTTTAATTTTTAAAATTTAATATTATTAATTTTATTAAATAAAAAATAATGACTCATCAAATTTAAGTAGTAATTGTACCATTAAATAATGACAGACCATGTTTGCATTTTAATTTTTTAAATCATGTTATATTTTATATTAAAGAATTAAAATTTATATTTTTAATTTTTTTAAAATTAACGATATTAAATTTAAAAAAATAAAAATATACTTTTAAAATTTAATAGATTAAAATAAAATTTATATAAATATAAAGAATTAAAGTATCCAACGCATACTTTAGTTTAAAAAATGATAATTAAAATTAATTAAAATATTTAAACTATATATCTATATATTTTTTTAGAAATCAAACCTATTAAAATCTTTTGGCAAAAACAACTTATTAAAATATTACCATTTCATTTCCTTTCAGTCAGGGGATAAAAATTAAATATTGGATAATTATTGACTTAATAATTACACAACAAGTAATAATATTTGGAATATATAAAATAAAATTGTATAAATAATTACAATTAAATAACTATGAGGGAACATGACAGAAAAATGTTCCAGAATATGACAAAACCTAATTTGAAACTCTAAAATATTCAAATGACAAAAAATAAGGAGGATGTATTCTGGCATTTTAAAATTTAGGATGAATTGACTGAAATGCCCCTCATTTGATTTTTTTTAAAAAAAAGGGCTTAACGGGAAGAGAGCCTTGTCCTGACGAAGACAAAGCAAAGTGAAGAAAGAAGGAGAGAGAGCTTGGCGAAGTGTGACAAGAAGTTTGACTGAAAGCTTGCGTTTTTTATTGATTATTCAATGTATATATATATACAATCAGTAATGCAATTGAATCCCAACTGATACATAACTAAATCCTAACAGAATTAAGTAAATAACTAAATCTTAACAGAATTAAGTAAATAATTAATAATAATATTTGTTATGTGGTTGACACCCCCGCAAGCTGGAGCGTGAATATTCTTTATGCCAAGCTTGGAAATGATCTCGTGAAATCTTGGAGCGTGTAAGGGCTTAGTGAAGACATCAGCCAATTGATCTTTAGAGCGCACTGGAAGTAAGTGTATGATTTTAGCTTGCAGCTTTTCACGAACTAGATGGCAGTCAAGTTCAATGTGTTTAGTACATTCATGAAATGTTGGATTTGCAGCTATTTGTAAAGCAAACTGGTTGTCACAGTGGATGAGAGCTGGATCAATGTGAGATAAATCAAAATCATGAAGAAGATAAAGAAGCCACTGAATTTCACAAGTGGTTGAAGCTAAAGCACGATACTCAGCTTCAGACGATGACCTAGAGACAGTAGCTTGCTTCTTGGCTTTCCAAGAAATTAGAGAAGACCCAATAAAAAGATCATTGCTTTGATACCATGACAAGAGGTTTGACTGAAAGCTTGCGTTTTCATTGATTATTCAATGTATATATATATACAATCAGTAGTGCAATTGAATCCCAACTGATACATAATTAATCCTAACAGAATTAAGTAAATAACTAAATCCTAACAGAATTAAGTAAATAACTAAATCTTAACAGAATTAAGTAAATAATTAATAATAATATTTGTTACGTGGTTGACAAAGAACAAAAAAAAAATTACTACAGCATAAATTGTATTGTCCTGAATTTTTAAGATTTTGTTTTTTGTCAGAAAAGTTTCGGAATTAGAGGCGAATAATACCAAATAGATTCAGACAACGAAAGAATTAAAGAAATAATGTGTCAGTCTCAAAAGTAATTGTCACAGCTTAAATTTATCGATGGGTTTTCTAATTAAGATTTGTACAGAACATCATCGAGCTTGCACATAGTTATCTTTTTAAGTATATTCTGAAGGGCTATGCTCTGGTAAATGTTAGGCAATGGATAATGTCAGATTTATGTATACTGTTAATGAAGTTTGATAAGAAGATCTTAACATCACGCATAATTGAAGAAACTGAAGTTAGCAATAACAGGACATGCATATATAACAAGTTCAGCAAAGATACATGAAACAGTTAAATTATCCAACAGTCTTTGGAATGACTATAAAGTACTTATGAAAGATAACAACTTTAGTGTAGACATTAACCAAGAAGTAACATACCCACTAACCTAAGATTAACGTGGCCATTAACCAAATACCAACATGGTCAATACACTAAACCATTTACATATGTTCATAGACAACTGCGCATCACCCAACATTTGTCATCTACTACATAGTCCTTACAAAAAATGAAATTGGCACATATACCACAAACCTTCATCCAAAAAATTGTCCATCATATGTTGAACATCCAAATTCAACATGAATTTGAATTTTTGCACGCCCTCCTTGTGTGTCTAGTTTGATGACATTGAGTGCATTGATATATCTTCTTATTTTGTAATTGTGTTTTAATCTTTGCAATCCTAGGCCTTCTAGGAGGCCAATTTGTCATTGGAGGTTGTAGCCAGATTTGTTCGATTAAATTCTCCATCCTATAGTCATTTGGATTTGACATGTCTATTGTGGCTACCAGAATCATGCCCCTGCCATAAATCTTTTGTTGAGATAAAATTTTGGAACATTCCTCAACATAATCATAAATATTACTGTGGACAACCTTCACGGCTGCACAAGCATGTCTACATGGTATCCCGTCATTTGTTAAGCCACACAACTGCATTGGTGCAACCCAAGTTCAACTCGATGGTGTCCACATAATGTATGGACGGTGACCCTGCCTCTACCATAACCTTCAGCAAAGAACTGCTCACTAAGAATCACATTTTCCATCATTTAGTCTTTACCTTTGGCCCTATACAACTCTTTCACTTAGTCATTGCCACACTTAGCACATGCATCTTTTTTGCTACATTCTCACGGTGCTCATGAATCATTTGGGCCACATTATGCTTTCTCTCCTTCTCCATCCAAGAGTTGAATGATTCAGTATTGGTGGTTATATTGTCCCATCACGTGTATGGGAACTTACTTACAATCCACTTATGAACATCCCCATGATTGTTAAGTCAATCAAATAACTTAGGAGAGAAAGTTCGCATATCTGCCATTGCCTGTCAAATTCATCTTCAACCCTAGCCCATGCAATTTTATCAAGTAGCATTGCTGCATCATCTTTTGAGCGAGTTTTGTTCCTCTTACCTTTGTTCAATTTAATCCACTCTGCACTAAAGTTTTCCTTCATGTGCCTATAATAATATGCATGCCTTTCAGAATCAAATATTGCTTGCACACCTCCTATTATGGCATTATAACGGTCTGAGATAATAGTTAATGGCATTGACCCAACTAACTTTTTAATCTTTTTAATCATAGTTAATGGCATTTCCGGCTCTACATCAAATAACAACTTCCACCAAAAAAATAATAATAACTTACATTTGTGGATTATTCACTTCATGTGGTTCAGCGCTATTTCCTTTCAACGATACATACACATGTGCAATTTTGTCATTATGCCCAAAAACTATTTCTGATTCCACCATCATCAACAACATCTTGCGCATACTGACATGATTGCCCTCAAATTTTCAAGTGTCATTCCATCTTTTATTGAAATGCCGCAACTACGCATGCTGCGACCTTGCTAACACACTTTACTGTTTAAGCTTACTCAAATAAAGACTTCATAATACCTATGATCATGGTAGGGGATGAAGATAGGAAGATTTTGGAGTAAAAAAATTACTTAACTTACTTACTTCTAACTCCTTCCCGCTTTGAAGAGTTCGGACGTCGAGCTCATTCTACCCACAAACACTATCCATCAAAATAAAGAAATAAAAACACATGATCATGGCAGAGGATGAAGAGAGGAAGATTGTGGTGTGATAAATTACTTACCTTGCTTGCTTCAACCTAGTTCCAAGCTCTAAACGTGCCAACACATATGATGGATGATTGCATGTGCGTGTTTTTCTTTTTTATTGTAGGAGTGCATTTGGGTCATTTTACACATAACTTTAAAATGACAAAATTTCTCATTATTTTCTGTCATTTGAAAATTTTAAGAGTTTTAAATTAGGTTTTGTTATATTCTAAAGTCTTTTTCTGATATTTTCTGTAACTATAATAATACAAATATTTTTTTTATTTTTTGAGTATAAATAATTATAAAAATCAAAGCATGCATTATATATATTGTGCATGTCTTTAAACTATTAATTTGATTTTAGAAATTGTTATCATCATTATAGAAAAAGAATTTGTTGTCATCAATTATACTCAAATATATTGAACAATTTTTTTTTAACAATTTAGGTTTTTTTTTCTCTGCACAAGTATCATGTTCAAGGCATGTCATATATTAAATGTGAGATTCAAATTTTGATTTACCTTATTGTCAGGATTAACAATGATGACCCAACTACTTTTTTTCACAATTTATATCAATTAAACTTGTTTTTCTTGTACACCAAGTTTTCATCTTTTATTTAAATTTTTTTCAACTTTTATTTCAAATGTTTTGCCAAAATTTATTGCAAACTTAAATCATTCTATATTTTATAAAATAAAATAACAGTTATTGTACATTTAATAATTATATTTTTTTTAATAAATTAATTATTCAATTATTAAATCCAATTTCTTGCTCTTGTTTTCTTTGCTTCAGCCCGGTGATCCGCGGCAATTCCACATCAATCCTGGATAATGAAGAAACGAAAGCCTTAGAAGCTTTTGGTTCAAGCATGTTCATGAATCCGTTTCGCAAAATCTTCTTCCGCCATGTTTCTACCGCCTGCTCCACCACAAGTAAGCTCCTGAAATCCTCAAAAATCCCCTAAAGGTACCAAAAACTCGCTATCTATGAAGCCCAGAAAGTCCTCACCGATTATCTCTACGAAACTCGATGCTTACCTTTTGGATTAGCAGATCAGATTGGCAAGAACTTCCTCCTTTCCCTCGTTAACCTTATTGTGAAGGTGGACTTCTTGGCCTCCACATTCTCAAGAAATTTTGAGAAATACCTCAGGTACCACCCCTATCGATGAGTTTGAATTTTTCTTTGAAAGGATAGGCATAGACTACAATAATGGCGTTTCTAGGTCTTTTCCTTCTAATAAGGTCTTCTTTTCTGAAGATGGGTTAATTCTGGATGCAGCTTGTGTGCTTTCGGGTTTTGGGTTTCTATGGGATAAGTTGGGTAAATTGTATAAGGAATGCGGATCCATTTTCAGGAGAAGCCCCAATGAGTTGGAGTCTAAACTCTGTGAGTTCAAGAAGCATGGGTTTGGTAATGTTGAAGTGGTTGGTATATGTCTAGCTTTCCCCAATATCTTGGGTGAGGAAGGGGAAGAGGTTAATGGTGAGATTGCTGGTCTGTTTACTGATCTGAAGTCAGTATTTTTAGATTTTGAATTGGCAAAATATCTTGAAGGAAATACAGATTCTTGGTATGAAATATGTAGAAAAATTCGGGTGTTCTATAATTTAAATGGTGAGAACGGAAAGTTAGGGGAGGTCATGGGAAGGGCAAAAACTATCTTTATTGAATATGGAGAAGAAGAGTTGATTCAAAAGGCAGAGTAATTCTGTAGATTCGGTGTCAAAAAAGAGCAAGTAGCACTTTCACTTTTAAAAGCCCGAGTTGTTGAATCTTGATTTGCAGATGCCCAGTGATTAATTTTCAAAGCTATTGAAACACTTTGGCTTGAGCCCTAAAATTCTGGATGATGTTAGTAAAAAATATGATCATGTACTGGGGACGAACAAGATGGATAATCTGCCTAATGTAATGAGAGCTTTGGATTTACATGGGCTGTTCTTCAATAAAATGAAGGGTGGAAATCATAACTTGTTGATAATGTTAGATTACATGTTTTGATGATGACAAATAGTTTTTGATGATGACACTTTAAATTTATAACAAAATTTATTTTTC
This sequence comes from Leucaena leucocephala, assembly GCA_037074615.1. Lineage (NCBI taxonomy): Eukaryota > Viridiplantae > Streptophyta > Magnoliopsida > Fabales > Fabaceae > Leucaena > Leucaena leucocephala. Next base: position 15,423,151 of record CM073555.1, on the reverse strand, counting down.
CATAAGCTTATTGATAAGGATATCTATCGATAAGCCTTTTGATAAATAAAAATAAAATTCTGTTTTGAAAAATCAGTTTCTAAACTAAACATTTACCGATAAAGCCTTCGAAAAATATGAATAATATTAAGTCTGTTCAACCTACGAAAACTGTTTCTATTAAGCATTTATTAAAATATTTATCGATAAGCTTTTCGATAAATGAGAACAAAGTTTGATTGTGAAATCAATTTTAAAATATCATTTGTCAAAGTATTAATCGATAAGGTTGTTTATCGATAAACACTTCGATAGATAAATAAAAAACTTTTTGGTTTTAAAATCAATTTCTGAAACCAATGAAGTAATTTTTAGAATATAGGATTATTTGAACAATAATATTATGATTTAGAAAATTATCTTATAAAATATTAATTTGAAAAAGTATTACATAGTATTTGTGATGAAGTTAGAAGAATTAAAAAAAGTTTCAAAGTTAAACTATTGTTCTGATCATCAAGCATTTATCGAATAGTTATTGGATAAGTCTATTTATCGAAAAAAAACTTCGATAAGTTATTTATTCTGGTCTATAAAATAAAAATTTTAAAAAGACTTATTCTCGATAAGTATTTTGATAAGTCTAAACTATGCCTTTGTAACTAAAAATTTATTTTTTGAAAAACATTTCTATAAATCTATTTGTTCTTCAAAATGATTTTTAAACCAGACTTTAATAGTTCAATCCAAAATATTGGAAACTAATTGATATTTGTTTAAACTCTTATTATATCATTTGTACAATACATTTCAAGATTAATTGTAGGCAGAAACAAGATCAAATGAAAAAAGATATTAAAAAATAAATTTCTGTTAGATGCATTAAAAGTTTCAACCGTCAGCAACACCAATGACTCTATTTTTCAATGGCTACTTCAATAAGTCTAATGACTTCTCAACTAACTGATTTTTAAGACTCAACTAAAAAAGAAGCCACAGTAAATGTTGAACATCAAGAACGAACAACAAACAATATTTATTATTGAGCATTGATTATTGCATTCATTTATACTATATTTTCCTCTGTTTCTCATTCTCTTAATAAAGTATTTTAATCGTTGAGAGAGAGATTTAGAAAGATTGATCTTCAGTGTTTATCATTATCACTCTACTTGAGAAAGAGTTAAAAATCTTTATTCTTTCAACTGAAATACTTAAGAGTGGGACTCTTGAGTTGGATTGTAACTTTATGGGATGTAAAGGGGAGTGAGAGAGGTCTTATTGATGTACTGAGACACCAAGAGCTCTGTGAATCTTAGAATACAGTGAAAACTCAAAGGAGGTCTTTAGGAATTAGACGTAGGCTAAGTGGTTGGGCTAAAATAATATAAATTCTCTGTCCATATTATCTATTTGCTTTCAATTTACATTTAAAATTTTTAATATAACTTAATTCATCTCCTTTTGGGTGAAATTGTCATTCTAACATATAAGTTATCTTGCAAGCCATTCAGATGAAGACCAAGATAAAGAATATCAAGCTGGCTTAGAGATGATTTGTGTTTCAAGTTTCTTGCATGGCTTAGGCTTTGGAGAGAATGCTTTAACTATAAAGATTGCAGTTCGCTTGCATGGCTCTAGTTGGGAGTTACAGAAAAGGTTTGAATTCCTTCTACATTTAGTGTTTTAATTCTCAAAGCTCTGTATGATGGTAAAAAGAGCACCTAAAATTCTAAACCAAAAATGTCAAATTATTGATGAGAAGGTGAAATTCTTCTGTTAGGAAATGGGAATCCCTTTACAGTGTCTGACCCCCTTTGGCACCACTTTTGTATTATAATCTAGAGAACCGTATTAAGCCTAGGAACGGATTCCATATGTGGCTTGAAGAAAAGGGTCTGCTTGTAGAAAAGTACTCCATCATAACTGTGATTGCTTGTAGCAACAATCATTTTGTACATATGGCTTATAACATTCACCCAGCTGCTACAAAACATTCGTTTGAGCAATTCTATATTACCTCTAGACACTCAGTGTTATAATCATTAGTTGTTGCACATGCATTGTGAATGAACTCAGGGACATATTTTGACTGATGACTTTGTAAAGATTCCACATTTGCTACTTCATGTGACGGTTATGTTTTTGGATGATGCTCCAATCAAGGGCACCCTTACCATGTCAATGACCTTGTAACCTAATAGTATGAAACTCCTTTATAAATGGGAAGTTGTAAGTTTGATCCCACCTATAACCTCAGATAATTAGTGCCTATCTTTCTAATTCAAAGAGCACCCTTACCACCACTTGCCCTGGAGCCTCATGGAAGAAGGTGAATCGAGGATGTGCTATGCAACAACCTGGGTTCAAACTTGTGATAAAGTTATTAAGAAGGAACTGGGAATATATTATCTTGCATGGCTACATAACCTTTGACAAGATCCTAGGAGTTAAGATTTATGAGAGCAATCTTTGTTCATCCTTCTTCAAACTGATTATATAAGAGGGGAGAGATAGGTAGGCCAATTCTAATATATGTCATATTTTCATATGAACATCTTTCTCCTTTATATTCTTAGATTAATTGCTCATGTATGATGGAAAAGTTGGGGAGATTATATATTTTCTGTCATGGTGTTGACTACTGACATGGAAGTGTCCGTTCTCTTTTATAGCTTTAAAACTTTATTCCTTATTTATACATATGAAGTAATAATATGATCTAATTTTTTTAGGAAAAAAGAACAAGTCAACTAAAAGATTTATTCATTTGGGAAATTATTTTAGGAGCATGTTTTTGTCTCCAACACTGATAAAAGCAGTTCTGTACTTATTGATCAAATAAAAACACCACAGCTTCCGTTGTTTGTATAACATTGGTGGTAATTTGGTTTTGTGGGTTGCTTTTGTAATGGTAGTCATTGATAGTATAAATTTATTTATTTAAAATATTTTTAATGTTTGTATAGTATATTTTTCTTAAATAATAAGGAAAAAAACACAATAAAAGACCAATTGAATTTGAAAATGATAAAATGAGCTTATGAATATCTAAAAAGATAGATTGGGCAGGAGGTACAATCTGTCATTTACAAATTCTGGTAAAAAGACTAAATTACCCTTGAAAGTTTTTGAAGAAAAAGCGAGAGAATTAGGCTAAGAATACAAAGCATCTTGTCCCCAACTATTATTCGACTCACACCTCCCTGAAACTTCATATTTGTCTGAGAATACAAGCTAATGCACTTTATTGGTATGTCTTGGAGGCTTCATATCTGTGCCTGGAACATTTTGCTTTTTTCATAGTTCAAACACTAGGGAAGGTGCACTCAAAATGGAGGAATATCTCAATAAGATAAAGACACTTACAGATAAATTGGCTCTTGCTGGAAGCCCAATTTCTCCATCTGACCTTCATACTCAAATTTTTGCTAGCTTGGACACTAAGTATACACCTCTAGTTGTCTATTTGTCTGACAAAGATGATTTAAATTAGATTATTTTTAGACATCATTACTCACATTTGATGCTCATTTTAAACACTTTCACTCAGCCTCTCAACATAATATTTCATCTACATCTTCTAATCTTACTCTGAGGTCAAATATGCAGGATTATAGAAATAATTGGTGTGGCCAAAATGGTCATCCATCTCGTGACAGAGGCAGGGGAGGTTCAGATCTAAGAAAAATAAATAGTTCATCTGCATATGTTGCCATGTCTAACACTATAGCTGACCCATCTTAGTATTTGGATAGTGGAGCTACAGATAATATCACTGCCAATATTGGCAATATGGAGCGTATTGATAATGCCACAGGTACTCAATCTCTTGTTATAGGAGATGGTGTTCCATTAGATGTTGTAGCTACTGAGAATTATGATATATTGTGTGACAATGTATTTCAATTATTGAAACTGAATAATATTCTTGTTATTCCTCAAATTTAAAAGAATTTAATTAGTGCTTACAAACTGACAAATGATAATTATGGTATATTTGTTGAAATACACTCACATGGTTATTTTGTGAAGGACAAGGGAATCCGTAAGTTGCTGCTGCAAGGAATATCTAGTCATAGACTTTATAGAGTTGATAATAATGTCTTACTTTTAAAAAGACCTTCTACTGGTAGTTATTTTATTTTTGATTCAAGTTAGTCTGAGTTAGAAAAGAAATGTAAATCTAAAGCTTTTCTTTCAATTCTAGAATCTTGGCATAGAAGACTTGGTCATCGTAGTAGTTGTGTATTGCAAAAGCTTTTACATGAATGTAAGGTTTCTACAAAATCTAGTAAAGAATCTCAGTTTTGTGAATCTTGTAAACTTGGCAAATCACACAAATTGCCTTTTCCCTTGTCTCAATCTCGTGCAAGCAAGCCTCTTGAATTAAGACATACTGGCTTATGGGGACCTTCACCTATTAATTTTAGCAATGGTCATAAATACTATATCAATTTTCTTGATGACTTCAACCAATTTATATGGGCATACCCTTTAAAAACTAAAGCTGCAGCATAAAATGCCTTTGTTCATTTCAAGAATATGACTAAAAATCAATTTGATGCAAAGATCAAAACTGTTCAGAGTGATTAGGGTAATGAATATTGATCTTTTAAAGCTATATTAGATTCTGATGGGGTGGTGAATATTGTGAATAGAATCAAATTCTAGTTTTTCACATTATTTTCCCTCATATTCTACATATTGAAATTGATGTTCATTATATTCATGATCAGGTTTTGTCAAACTACTTTTCTATCCAATATGTACCAACAGAATTGCATATTATTGATTGCTTTACAAAACCATTGCATCATGCAAGATTTTGGTATCTTAGACACAATATGAGAGTTATTGACACTCCATCACAACATTAGATTAAACATGAAGTTAAAAGTTCTATACAAAGAAAGAAAAGGAAGCAGTCAGCAATACAAAAAAAACATCATCCAATACAAAAAAAGTAAAGATGACACACGTCTTGCCACCGTCGAAGTTCACTTTGTGTTTAGGATTGGGAGGAAGATTAGGGTTTGAAAATTGTAAAAAACAAAAATATTAGCAATTGGGCACATTTATAGTGTATATGATACAACACCTTTTAGGGTATATAAAGCTAATGTATATTACATTGAATATATGTAATTGCTATCATGAGCAATGATTTTTTGCTATCATAGGCAGGATATGTTTTTTTTTTACATTACTATCATGTAATTACTATCAAGTAAAGTTATGACTATTCATGACTTGCAAATCTGATCACTTGGAAATAATCCAATTAAATCATCCAAGTAAAAGAACAAAGTATTGACTTCCAATCACCTTTTATCCCGGAGTAGTAAATATTTTAGGGGAAGTTGTAAAATCTATTGATCATGTTGCAAATATCCTTGCATGAGTTGTAAACCCAAACGCTATTGCTCGCGGGTATATTGTTACAGAGAGTTGTTAATGCTTTAGGCGAGGTTGTAAATACCGTTGCTCATGTTATAAATCCCATTGCAAGAGTTACGAACCCCAAAGCCATTAGTTGAAAGTCGGTTGATAGGTGCAATTGTTAATGTCTTAAGGGAATTTGTAAATATCATTGCACATGTTTGTAAATATCATTGGTGATGTTTAGTGAAGAGGGGAGAGAGAGGTTGAATTTCAGAAACTAAAAATTGATACAGTTTGATAATTGACCATCTTCTCCCTTTGAAATACTCTATTTTTTATATCATTATTGAAGTTGCAAATCTCATTGTTGAAGCTGCAAATCCCATTACAGGAGTTGTAAATCCCATTAGTAATAGGTTACAATTTCAGTTATAAACGTCATTGAAAGAGTTGTAAAAGCCATTAGATGAGTTACAAATACCATTACAAGAGATATAAATCCTATTAGCAATAGGTTACAATTTCAGTTGTAAATGTCATTGTTGAAGTTGTAAATATCATTATGGGAGTTATAAATCCCATTAGCAATAGGTTGCAATTTCAGTTATAAATGTCATTGTATGAGTTGCAAATCCCATTGTTTAAGTTGAAAATCCTATTAGACGAGTTACAAATGCCATTACAGGAGTTACAAATCCCATTAGTAATAGGTTGTAATTTTAGTTGTAAATGTCATTGTTGAAATTGTAAATCCTATTGTTGAAGTTGTAAATCCTATTACAGGAGTTATAAATCCCATTAACAATATGTTGCAATTTTAGTTGTAAAAGTCATTGCAGGAGTTACAAATGCCATTATAGGAGTTACAAATCTCATTAGCAATAGGTTTCAATTTCGGTTGTAAATGTCATTGTTGAAGTTAAAAATTCTATTGTTGAAATTGTAAATCCCATTAGCAATAGGTTGAAATTTTAGTTGTAAATGTCATTGCAAGAGTTACAAATCTCATTATTCAAGTTGCAAATCCAATTAGACGAGTTACAAATGCCATTCCTGGAGTTACAAATCCCATTAGCAATAGGTTGTAATTTCAGTTGTAAATGTCATTATTGAAGTTGTAAATCCCATTACAGGAGTTGTAAATCCCATTAGCAAAACATGGTTTCAGTCAAGTATTTTTGTGAATGTTTTTCTCGAATTAACCTTATATCAAATGGAATACCTATAGAATATACTACCTACAATATTTACTTATTAACAAGCAATTGCTGAAGCTTCAACACAATTGTTGAGCATTCCTCTTGAATCACAAACACACCAATCATATAACTATCATAGAAACTTGCTAGAATTCAGAAATACACTTCCAATCCTAATCTACCATATCTTTATTAACATATATATAACAAGATCTCTGTACAATACAAATGACATAAACCTCAAAAGGCCTTCTTCTGCTTGTACAATGTGGCACAAACTAAGTAAATTAACAAATTTAAGAGACTAATTCCAGCAATCAGACAAAAAAAGTAATGGAGATTACCCTCATTCAAGTTATCAAGAATCCATCCAGGTTGTCCTCCTTGTGTTGTTAAGTAACACACCATTGTAATAATGAAAGAGCTCAGATAATTTCCCAAGGAAGTAGTCAGTAATGACAGGGCACTAAATAAACTCCGCACAGTATCCAGAGATTGATTGTAGAAGAACTCGATCTGCCCTATGAATGTGAATACCTCTACTACACCAAACAAGATGTACTGAAGGATTTGCCATAAGATATTAAGGGGCACGGCAACGGCTTTATAAACAAGGCCAAGCTATCATGCAAGCTGCAGTCGCTTCATCTTCATAACAGCAGCTGATAACATGCATAGAATTGATATAAAGAGGCAAATTCCCATCCTTTGAAACTCTGAGAAGCCTCTTTCCTTGCCAGTAAATTTTCTCGTGATTGGAACAATTATCCTGTCGTAGACGGGGACCCAAAAAATAACACTTAAGACATCAAAAGTTGAGAGGGAGGCAGTAGGAATGGTGAATGAATTGACACTTTTGTCCATAACTGTTCCTTGTTCCACAAACATTGTTGACATGTGAGCATAAGCAATAGATAAAACAATTCCAGTAGCCCAAATTAGAAACATGTGGATCAAGATTTTTAATTCTTCCACCAGTAAAGAACGTGGTTCACCTCTGGCGGTAGCCGAGTGTTACCCTTGTGGAGGCTGATCGTCACCATGCTTTTCACCCACTAGTGCTGCTGAGATTTAGGGGTTCTGCGTCCAGGTGGTTCCGATGGAGAAAAGAATAAAGGAAGAACGGTTCCTTCTTCACATTCATGTACTCTTCATTTAGTATGGGATAATTTGATATTTTTATCTAAATTTATAAAAGACATATTGGGCCTCCTGTCCAATCTGTGATTTTAGATATTTAGATGCTCAAATTATCATTTTGAAATTCACATTAGCTTTTTTTATCTTTTTCTCAATAACAAGTCAAGTCATATCATGCTAAAGTAGAAGCTTTTCATCTTATGTAACTGGAAGTAAGGATGGGCTGAAGGAAATGAACAAATAGAAAACTAAAGGAGCATAGCACACTGCATATTTTGTTCATTATTAATAATAAGGAACCTTCTCACCAAAAAAATAATAATAAGGAACCTCTTACAAACCTAAGGAGGGCCATTATGTCATAAAAATTGGGAATAAATGTGATGAGCCAAATCCAATTAGTTTAACTTACTCCAAGAGTACTTCACCTTTGAATGTGTTCACATTTAGTAAAAAGCTATGTTTGAAATATGTTTGGTATGATAGATTTAGAAAGAGGGAAGGGAAAATTTTGGTGAGTTAGATTTTAAAAAATTAAACAAAAATAGGGTTAAATTTTTTAATTAATTTTTCTTACTCTTTTATTTTACATCTTTTTATTAAAATTTTATAACCCACTCTTTTAATTTTTATTTTGTAAAAAAAAAAAAAAATTTCCCTTCCCTCATTTCTAAATCCCTGGTACTAAACAACCTCTAAAAATTGTTTATCTAAATCTCTTTAAGCTATTTTAAACAAATTAACTAAAGGGAGAATCATAATTAAGGACTTTATAAGAAGATTAATATGTGATGAAAACTTATAAGATGTAACTATAAAATTTTGAGTTGTAATTTTTGAAGTTTTAACTGTACACAGGTATCATTTTACATTAATTCCCTTATAATGTTCTTAATTGGCATCTCCTATGAAAGAAAGTAGATAAAAGTAGTTTGGATTCTTAGAATTATAAAAAATTATCATTACTTTTCAAGGTTATCCTGCAATTTAAATCAACATAATTTAATTAGATTTAATTTCTTTATTACTTATCATATCTCTATACAACTATAATTAATAAGGTCATTTATAGAAAAAAGAATTTAATACTTTATTTTTATTGCACACAAGCATCTTCTTTTTTAAGATAATCATGTTCGATGTAGGTTGACATCTAATGTAATGTAGGTACTAAACCTTATTAAAATTTAATGCTAATGATTTTTTTTAAAGTGACCTATATTAATATTTAAGACTATAAAAACTTTTTAGAATTTGATTTATATTAAATATCATGCGGAGTATTTTATTGAAAAAAAAGCCAAAATGTATAATATATCATTACTTGTTATCAAATATGAGGAACAAGATATTAACGGAGGCACAAAATTGTCCCTCCCTCAAACCAAAGATAATAATATATTTTTTTATATGCATATGTGTCATTATATTTTTATTAAAAATAATCTTATTTAATATATTGTCAAATACTAAATATGAGTATATCTCTCACTAAAAAAATTAAATTTTGATTAACTATATTATGAAAGATGAGCCACTTCCGTTAAACCTAATACTTATTAGTAAAACACAACCCCTTCTACAAAACTCTAGGGGTGGTGGCGCAAACGCGTAGGTCTTATAGTTTTGTTGAGTTGTCATGAGGTTAAGAGTTTGAGAGTTCATGCCTCTCTCACCTAGATGGGGAAAAACGGGCCGCCCGCTTGACGTAACCCACAGGTTGGGAGGGGGCGGGTTGCTGGCAAAATGCCAACCCGAGCTCGTCATTTTTTAAAAAATATTTTTAATATTTTTAAAAAATTACGTCTAAATTTTTAAAATATTAATAAAAAATTTCTAATGTTAGATTAACATAATAAAAAAAATTACTAATGTTATACTTTTAAAAATTTTTAATTTTTATAAAAAAATATCAAATTTTTATAACTATAAATCTAAATAAATATTAACATAATATTAATCAATTATAATATTTTAATATATATTAACAAATAAGTAATAATTTATTTGATAATAAGGTATTTAAATAATATTTAAGTAAAATAAATAATAATATTAATAATTTAAAAAGAAAAAAGAAAACGGGTTGCCGGGCTGGGAGGGGGCGGGCAAAACTGGCTGGCAGCCCGTTTTACCCCGCTTTAACTGAGCCCACTTTATCACCTCTACTCTCACCCCAATTGTTATTTTATTTATTTTTGGTAAGAAATAATATTAAAATTATAAATGATTTTGTGCAAATATTGAAATGTTAAGTGATGATGAGAACCACGCGGTATGCTTGCAAGATTGAGAGAACTCATTGTTTGTTTTTTTAACAGGAGAGGGCTAAATGCCCAAAGGGAGAACTCATTGTTTGTTTTTTTAACAGGAGAGGGCTAAATGCCCAAAGGGAGAACTCATTGTTAAGTTACATTATGAGTTAGACCTCCATTAAGCCCAACTCCATTATCTAAGTAGAGGTAACTCCTAACTAACCAGAATTTGAATCTTCATTTTTTATATTACGAGGAGTTAGTTATTTTTGTTAGACCCAACGAATTGTTGGTAAGTGAATGATATTTTCATTAAACCAATAACAATCCAAAATTATAAACCCTAACCCTAACAAGACCAAAGAAGTAGCCCATCAAGTTCATCGGAAAAATTTGCACCATCTTTTTGCTAGAATCTATAGGGCGAAAGTCGTTGTTGAACACCATTCTGTAATGAGGTGTAAAGGGGGTGTTGGATTGAAGGGCAATACTCAAGAAGAAGATTCAATTTAAAATACTAACGGGGGTTGGTCCGAGTGGTAAGCGGCTCGGTATCGTTTAAGCGAGGTCTCGAGTTCGAGCCTTGGCGTATGCAGAAAATCCTCGTTGGGAGACTCACCCACCATAGCCAGGTGCGCGACGCGGGTCGGATCCGGATGTAGTCGGGGCAAAACTCCGGTGAACCGGGTGGGCAAAAAAAAAAAAAAAAAAGATTCAATTTAAAATATAAATAGGTATTTGATATTATTCTAATTTTTAATATAAGAATTAGTTATATAGTTAAATTTAATTATAAATATATAAGAATTTAATTTATTTTATATATAATATTTATTATTTTATCTTTTAAATTAATTTGTTTAACTTATAAACTGATATATAATCTAATATTATATATGAATACTTTGAAGAGATCATATCATATTTGTTATGATTAACTGATTTATTATTTAACTTGTTTAATTTACTTAAATTAGCCAACTAAATCTTATATTAAAGATTAGAGAAAGTATAATATTTAGATTTCTGACACATATTATATTTGTCAATATTTAAATTGAGAAGATGCTATAATTACATATTAAAATTAACAATTTCCAACTGTAAATGATTAAAATAATATGTTAGCCAATAAAATAACTTATCTTGTGCAAAAATAAATTGATTTTTTTAACAAAATGAATTTATTTTTCCGGACTAATAATTACTAACTTGTTCCCAAAAAAAAGGGTCGGACTAATTTTACCTAATTTTTTTTTATTTTTATCTTTAATATTTAATTATTCGTCTTTCATAAAAAAAAGACCCGAAGGAGTAATTTTTCCTGTGGAAAAAGAAATTAATCTTTTTTGGTACAGAATTTTTTTTTTAACAAAAGGAATTTATTTTAAAAACAATTTATCAAAAAAAATTGTTCCCAAAAAAGGTTGGACACTGTGGCCCCAGTAAATTACAAATAAGCCCAAAATCCCATTTTCTCTCGCCCTTATAGATGAGGGTCAATTCGGTCATTTCATAATCATTTTGAAAGACGATACTTCGGGAACGTGGGCTCAGTAATTGGAGGGAAGTGGAAATAACCGCCTAAACCGTCACATAGAACTCGAAAGAGAAAACAAAACACACAGAGATAAACGCAAACATTGTTGTTCGCGCAGAGAGAGAGAGAGAGAGAGATTTTGCAGAGAATAATGCAAGTGAAGAAGAAGGATCAAGGGCCTCTAAGGAAAGGGCCATGGAAACCTGAGGAAGACGAAGTGCTACTAAGCCATGTCAACAAGTATGGTCCGAGCTCCATTCGATCCAAGGGCCTTCTTCAACGCACCGGAAAGTCTTGTCGTCTTCGTTGGGTCAACAAGCTTCGTCCAAACCTCAAGAAGTATTACTCATTCCTCTTCTCTATATAACTTTTTATTTTTGTTGATCTGGTGTTTGATGAAAGTTCTGTTAAGTCTATCCAAAAGTTACAGGGGTTGTTCTATATTGTTTCTGGGCCTATGTAGATTTTCAGTATTTAAGCTTATAGTTGAAATTACTTGATTGGGTTTTGTTTTTATTTTGAATTAGTGGGTGCAAATTTTCGCTGGAAGAGGAGAGGGTGGTGATTGAGTTGCAGGCACAATTTGGGAACAAATGGGCCAAAATTGCGTCTTATTTGTCAGGAAGAACAGATAATGATGTCAAGAATTTCTGGAGTAGTAGGCAAAAGAGACTAGCTAGGATTCTTCATTCTACACCGTCATCATCCAAAACCCACAAGAACAAAAATGAAGTCCCCAGTTTCCACAATGTTCCCCCTCTGGAGGTAACTGATGAGGAATTTTTCTTTTCTGTCTTTTAATCTATGAATGATATTTTAGAATCATGTATTACAGTCCATTTGTTATTCCATCGAATGTTTGATTTAAAATTCCATGGATGTTGAAAGATTAAGTTTTTGCAGTTTCTTATAGCAATTCCTATCTTTTTTCCCATTTATTCTAATCCATGGCTTTAGTGTAGTTCTGGAATTTTAGTTCTCTCCTTTTGCTTTATTTTTCTTTACGCCAGGAATTATTCTGTGCAGACTGTTACTGTAATGTAATGGAAGAAAAATATATGATGTCCATTAATTAACTCCTTTCTTAAAATATTAATACTTCATGGTCTTCTTGACTACGTTGTTAAACTGAAATATATAATGAAATTAGCGGACTAGAGAATGCTAAAAGGTAATGAAATTAGCGGACTAGAGAATGCTAAAAGGTATACTGCAAATAACTTTATAGTTGTTATGTTTCCTCATCAAAGTTCCTTCCTTATATGTGCACAAGACTATCTTTTTATTGATTTTTTTGTTTGTAGGTTCCTAAGTTTAGTTCTTCATCTGATGAAGAATCTTCATCAAAGGCTCATCAGCCACTCTCATCATCCTTCACTGAGAATAATTCGGAGGTAAAAAAGATGGTTCCATTGCCAGATCTCATGAACTCCAACAACCCCTGGAGTTCTTGCGCAGTCGCTTCGATCAAACAAGAGTTTGCGACACCATTTGAGAGCTACATGAACACTATTGACATAAGCTCAGGAATTGGTTTCCCTCAGATTTTCCCATTCTCAAAGGAAAGTACTCAAGATCTCTTCTTGGTCAGAGCTAATAATGATTCTGCTGGTTTTATTGATGGATTAGGATTAGGAGGAGACCATTTGGGTGATGATGATGCATCAGAACTTGGAATAGGAACAGAGATTCGATTTCTAGGTTTTCCTTTCTATGATCCATCAGGAAGTTGCAGAATTGGGACAAGGGAACCAAATGGTAACAACCCCACAAACCCTGAAAGCTTATTCTTTGATGATTTTCCAGATGATATGTTTGATGATCATCTTCAGCCACCTCCAAGCCCATCATCATCAGAGCTGTGATGTGTCCCTGTGTGCATTCTTGTACTTCTTTACACACACACACACGAGAAAAAAACATACACGTTGTATATTTTATCTAGTTAGTTATATATATATTTATGTATGTAATGTTTAGTCGTCATGGTGTGATATGCTTGAAAATTATTTGTAGGATTGACTGCAAAATACGGAGGTTGGTGTTGTCTTTGACTCTTTGTTGATGTTCTTCATTTACCTGAACAATTTGTCTGGATATGGATGGAACCATATGGAATATTTTTCTTAATTAAAGTTACTTTTGTATTCAAAATTCTTTATTTTTGCGTCATTCAAGATTACTGTTATATCTTTCAAATTTCATTAGTATTTTAGTTAACTTTGTATTTCATAATTTTCCGTAATTAACTAAAGTGAATTATAAATATAACTTTTGTAGAAGTCTGATGGCAACTCATGATTCATTTCTCAATTTTTTATTTTTTTTGGTCAAATAATATCTAAATTTGTGATTAACTCCCTATTACAAAAAAAAGTATGGATCCCCTCTATTATCATCAAAAGTGGCCAAATTTAATTTGGATGGTTTAAATTTTATTATTTTATTTTGATATACATATATATATAAAATAATTACCAATATAGAGTTAATCTAGCAATATAAGACCTGAAAAATAGAATTCAGAAAATAGTATAAAAAATAAGTAGAACATAAAAAGAAGTATAACTTTCCAATTAAAAATTGGAACTGATTATCTTAATTAAATAATAAAACTAATAAAACATAAAACGTTCAAATATGATACAGACACTTGAAAGGAACATTTTGCTATATTAGGAGCCATTTCCTGCTTTCAATATCATTGAGATGAGAAAACTTACACGCCATAAAACATGAATGGAGGAAAAACAGCATCCACTTTCCCCAATGAAGAAATCGCTTAGGAGGAATGTAAAATTTCTCGGACTTCACGCGAGAATCATAATCAAACTTCATTGCTGTGATTGGTGGAAGCATTTGGAAGATAATAACTGATGCCAGATTGCCCAGAAAGATTAAGCACTTTGGAATCTCCAGCAGTAAATGAATGGTCTTTCTGGAAAACAGGACACCTCAGTTTCACATAAGCACAGTAGTCTATCTTACCCAGTTGTGCATCGTTTTTGAATGCAGAAAGAGCCACTTGAACTCCTTCCCCTGCAATTCAGATACAATTCGTTTACTTTGTATTCGTACGTACACTTCCGAAAGGAAAGAAGCATTGTAACTTATTATTCGAGTACAACAACAACAACAACAAAGCTTTATCCCATTAAATGGGGTCGGTTACATGGATCATACGACTCTATTGTGCTCTATCAAAAACTGAATCCTTAGTTAAGTTATTGACCAGGAGATCCCGCTCAATGACCTCGTTGAACGTTCTCTTTGGCCTTCCTCTATTCTTTTTAACCGGGCTCCATACTATTTGATCCACCCTCCTCACTGGCGTATCCCTTGGCCTTCTTTGTACGTGTCCAAACCACCTAAGACATTCTCTACTATTTTCTCCTCAATAGATGCCACTCCAACTCTTCCCCGTATTTGTTCATTACGAATCTGATCTTTTCTTATATGCCCACACATCCATCTTAACATCCTCATCTCAGCTACCCCAATTTTATGCTCTTGCTGTCCTTTTAAAACCCAACATTCACTTCCATAAAGCATTGTTGGTCTTATAGCAGGGCGATAAAACTTTCCTTTTAATTTATCTGGTACTTTCCGATCACATATAACCCCAGTAGCCTTTCTCTATTTAAACCACCTAGCTTGAATTCTATGATTAACATCCTCCAAAATTTCACCATCCTTCTGTATAATTGATCCCAAATATTTGAACTTATCTATTTGTGGAATAACTTGATCTCCTAATTTGACCTCCAAGTTATTTTTAACTTGCCTCTTATCAAAATTACAATGCATATATTCAGTCTTACTTCTACTCAGACGAAAACCCTTCGACTCTAAAGTACTTCTCCATAACTCAAGTTTAAAATTAATCTCTTTTCTTGACTCTGCCACAAGAAGTATATCGTCTGCAAAAAGCACGCACTTAGGGATTTCTTCTTAAATAGGTTTGGTTAAAACATCCACTACTAGATTAAATAAATAAGGACTCAAGAATGATCCCTGATGAAGATCAATCCTTATGGGAAAATCATTTGTTTCGCCCCCAGACGTTCTTACAGTAATTGTTACCCCCTCATACATATCTTTTATTACCTTGATATATGTCATGCGTACACCTTTCTTTTTCAAAGCTTTCCAAAGCACATTCCTTGATACTCGATCATACGCTTTTTCTAAGTCAATAAAGATCATATGCAAGTCTCTACAATAGAGGCGATTCATTTATTAAGGGGGTTAATGGAAAGGTACCGGACAATAAAGAAAATAAAAATTCTAATAAGATAGTTGAGGAGAAACATCAATTTAATCAAATTATGAACTAAACTGTTATGGAAACTAGAGGTACTAAATTAGTATCTCTAGTAAAATAAAAGAACTAAAAGTGAAATTAAACTAAAATTATACTTCTCTAGTCTTTAATATAAGAATTAGTTGAATTTTTTAAATAGATGAAAGAAGTTAAATAAATCAATTATAACTAATGTAAGAGCTAGTTGACTAATTTGGGTAGATTAAGGAGTATATAATATTAATTATTTTTTAGGGGTTAGATTTGATTATAATTAACTGATTTATTTTGTTTCCTTAATCTATAAAAAAAAATTAACTAGCTCTTATATTATCGGAGAGAGTACTTGTATCAGACATATTCATCACAAGACATGAGAAACTACTCAAAAGGCAAATTTTACTCTCAATCCCCTTCCACAAGAAATTTTTGCAATTGATGTGTGCAACAAACCAATAGAGTTTTACACATTTGACCATCAAATTTAGCCTTTTGACTACCTTAAACTATCTTAATCAACAATTTTGTCAAGCATAATCTCAAAATACATTATAAGGTAAGAAAGGGAAATTCATCTTTTCCAGCTAAACCTTGAGGTAGAAAGCATCTTACTATATGAAAAAGAATAGAAAAAAATTGTATTCATAACCAAAAGGTGTCTTTGTTAGATAGAATGATAGCCTTCTCAAACCGGATCTTCTCTTGGGGCAAAAGATAAGATCAAAACGCAGCATTTCAATTGGTGCATTACGATTAAGATGCAAGGACGCATGCTTTGACCATCAAAATACACTGTTTCAAGTCAAACTGCGTATCCCTGAATCTCACAGGGGAGAGGCTCAAGAAAAGATCTGATTTGATCCTTAAAGGAATCCAACAATCTGTCAAAGTAATGAAGAGAAGTATGTTACCTACCACGTGTGATGAGCAATAAGTTCTCAGTAGGATATTTATCTGCAAGATCCTTGAATACTTGCTCATATCTAGCCCTCGTGCTCAAAATAGGTTCTTCCCACTTTGGCAACTGCATTTTATCAATAAATACGGTTTTCATCACCAAACTACATATTTGCATTAGTATGGGAAGAAGGCCCTGCTTGGTTTGCACTTAGGGAAAATGATTCTTTTTCATCACATGACAATTGAGATTTGAAATATCCATCATATTTCTGTAACCATTATTCAACAATACTATTTCTTTTTTATTAATTTTTATCTAAGAACATATATGACATTTCACATTCAAAAAATTACTTTGGTTTATTCCATTCATTTTTATATTCAATTCCATTCTGCATATCAAACAATGGGCAGAAAGTCTCATTCCTATCCACCTCTATCTCTCTCTGTGCTCTTTTTTTTTTTACTTCTCTCTAGCCAACATATTGTCAACAGAAAAAAGAGATAACTATTGCTCTATACCTCTTTATACAATCTTTCTGCTTTATCATCCACTGTTACTGCAGGGAGCAAGGCTTCACACTCTGATATATCCATACTAAAATTTCCATCTCTTGGAGCCACCCCAGGTCTGATTCCTGTACTGTTCATCATCTGACATAGTCCATATTCGACAGATACCTGCACAATTTGGTGCATGCATGTGAGAAATGTTTTGCAACTTAGTTGCTCCATGACAATCAAATAATCAATCACAATTGTAAAGTACATAAATCTCAGCTAGAAATCTCCAAGTGATATGGTTCGTTTTAGATATTAGGGGCTAATTTTGTCTTTTCATTGTAAGTTCTATTGAAATACCCGGTCAATCGGGTTGTCCGGGCATGCCAATAGTGAATTGACTTCTGAATTCCCTCTCGTCTCTTTCATTTTCATCTTCTCTTCTTCTCCCTCCTTTTTTTATCCTTCTCAGAGTTTCTAATCTTATCACCAAGTCTCCATATTATACAGACATCTTTCTTTTCACTTGGTGACTCTGAGTTTTCGCCAGTAAGTCAAATGTGATCCATCGGCATCATTCAAATATTACATATACACAAATAAAACTAATTATTGAGTTTAACATCAGTCACCATTCTTATTATGTCCCTTTCTCGCAATCAATTAATTTGGGGGGAGATGCTCGATTGTACATTCGAAATTTCGTTTGAGCCAAAGAAAATGTTGAAATGAAACAAATTTATGATATTTATGGAATAAAGTCATAAAAGGAAAATCGAACCTTCACTTTGGACGGATCGATTGGTATGGCATGGCCGGAGAGGGCATTGGGATCATCGTGGACGGCACAGCAAGCATTAACGACTTCAGAAGCCGTCTGAACGCCGCGAAGGAACGGGGAGACAAAGACCCGATGGATGGGAACCCGAAGAGTTTCGGAGGGTCCGACCCGTTTCTAATGCCGGAACCCAACCTTCCCGTAACAATGGTGGGTCCCACGGTCGGGTCGCGGTGGAGGCCCTCAAAGGCTCGACGTTATCCATAAGCACGCCGTGTCTCATTACGACGACGTTTAGTGGAAATCAGCCGAACTCATTTTTGAATCCATTTCCAAAGAATCTACAAAATCAAAAGATAGAATGAATGAGTGAGAGAGGTTGAGATTGCGGAGGGAATGAAGAATTGGAGGGTTTTATAGGATTAGAAGGGATGGGATCATTCTTAGAAGAAAAACAAGCCAAAAAATATATTAATTTCATCATTGTTTTTAAAATTTATAATTTTTCACTTAATTTTTTCTATTAATTACATATATTAAAAAAAAATTTAATTCTAAAAATAATTTTCAATCAAATTATTAAAATAAATATTTTAGATAAACTAACATATATTTTTTTATAAATAACTAATTAAAATTATTTTTTTAATTTATGCTAATTAATTATTTAATTTTAACATTTAGGATAAGAAAGGGTAGAATATAGAGAGTGAGAATTTTTATGTGATATATTATTTTAAATTAGTTTATTCGTCAGTTGCCCAGAATATAACTTATTTTTCAAGTCTTGGAAGGAAACAAATATATTGAATAATTTCACTTGAGATCCACCTTATAAGACTCTAGAGATGGAATATATTTATATTCTAGAAGCACATCAATTACATTTAATTAACATAAAATTTAATATGTATTTTTTATTATTTTCATTTGGTCAAACAAATTCTAAATAGTAGAATGTACATTCTAGAAGGTAGGGGTGTTCATGGGCAGGGCTGGGCAGGGCGACCCCCCTGCCCGGTGCCCTGCCCAGAAAAAGCATGGGCTGCATTTTGCAGCCCGATGCCCGGCCCTGCCCGGTAAAAGCCCTAACCATTTTGGGCTGGGCATGGGCGGGCTGGGCGTGGACGGGCTGGGCATGCCCAAGTTGTGATGCCATGCTCATGTTGTGAAAAAAATTTGTAATTATAAACTTCTAAAATAATATCATATTCATATGTCTTCAAGAGTTAAATAATATCTATAATCCACTAAAAATAAGGTAACAAAAAGATAATAATTAAAGTCTTGAAATTCATTGCATATAAAAAAATCTTGAAGTCTAAGTAGTTTATAATTACAACTTTACATCAATTTCCCAAATGTTGACAAGGATGAAGTATCTAAAAAAATAAAATAAATAATTATAATTTGTAATGTAATCATATTATGATTAATAAAGTTAAAAAAATTAATGTAGTTATAAATATTAAAAGATGCAACTTACATACTTAACTACTTATATTTCTAAAATGACCCTTTAGTCACCAGTAACTATCATATTCTCCCTTCTAAATGTAGCATCTACGGAGAAAATAAAAAAAATAAAAAAAAGGGGCGCTCATGGGCAGGGCAGGGCAACCCCCCTGCCCGGTGCCCAGCCCGAAAAAAGCATGGGCTGCATTTTGCAGCCCGATGCCCAGCCCTGCCCTATATTTATCGGGCTGGGCAGGGCCATTTTTTCGCGGGCTCGGGTGGGCATACCGGGCCGCGGGCTTTATGAACACCCCTACTAGAAGGTAACTTTTCTTTATTTTTTTAATAGGTACAAATATTTTTTTTTATGAAAGCAATTCTAATAAAATTAAATATTTAAATTTTAGTTTATCACGAAGGAGTTAATTTCTTTCTTTAAACTCAAGGTACTCTTCTTAAATGAATGTATAAATAATAAAAAAAAGTGAAGGTGGTCCTAAAATATTAAAATAATAAATAAATAAATAAATAAATAAATAAATAAATAAAATAATGGTTTGTACGTAGGAAACGGAAAGTATCAAAAGTAACAGGCAAAATGTTGAGAATAATCTTGTTAACCGTGTAGTAAACATATAAAAATCGCCCTATATATAAACAATGTACTTTTTTTTGGCGAAAATGAACAATATGATTTTCAATTTTGAGAAATGAGTATTACCTTTTCTAATTTATTGGGGGATAACAGCTTAATATACTCCTCATATACAACATACTAAGAGCAGAAACCATCGTTAATTAGTTATGACATCAATTCAATTATAGTTGAACAGATCCAATGGCATGGTTGAATTAGGTCAACTAAATTATAATTAAAATATATAAAATATTATATATTATAATTATGAAAAAATAATATTTAAATAAAAAGATATTAATATACTAAATAAAATATTTATGTATAAATGACATCTAACATAGTAAAATAAAGTAACTAAAGTTCAAATCTAACACATTGTTCAGCTAAAAAAAGTTAATCTAAAACACTGTTATTTGCTCTCTTTTTTTAAAATTTAAAATGAACTGTTTAAACACTCAATAATAAGAAAAAAGAGTATTCCTCTTATTTTTAATATATGATCTATTTAAATAATTTAATTAGATTAAACAAGTTAATTAAATTTATTAATAAAATATAATTTTTTCTAAAACACCATTTTCACTTGATAATTATTGAGCGAGTATTAATAGAGATAATTTAAAAAAATTAATAAATATATAAAATAGATCTTATATTTAGGATCAATATCAATTCTTCAATTAAATGAAGTGGAGGAGTATAAAAAATACACCCCGATTGACCCATCCAAAACTCATGATAGAATTAACTATAAAATTGAGTAATCAATTTACTAGTTTAATGAACTGAATTGGATTAGATTTTAATACTATGCATGCTATTGTAGCATTTATTCTTATCATCATCGAAAACAATATAGTATGTGTTTGGGAAACCCCTAAATTACGATTTTAAAAGGGCTTTTGCTCAAATTTTGATTTGAAATTTTTTTAAAACAAATAGTCATATTTGTCCAAAAGAGTTTTTGGACCAAACTATAGTTTAAAATAAAGGTTTTGAATAAGTTACTGAGACTAGCTTCTAAAACAGTAAAAGGGCTTATAAACTACCCAATTACTATTTTACCCTTACTTTTTCTTACACACTCTCTCATCTCTCCTTTCTCTTCTCTCTTCTCCACCCTCTCTCCTTTCACTACAAAAAATAAAGTTTTGGCGACGATTTTTCAGCAGCGACTCTGTTTGTCGCCGCTGTTTATAAGACTTTCTAAGGAGACTCTGCTTGTCTGCGATGACTTTTCAATAACTCAGAAACTTTGATGCCACTTTTCTGCAGTGACACTAATTGTCGCAGCAGAAGGTCATAGTATCTGCAACAACATATATGTGTCGCTGCAGCAAGTCTACAGTTCCTGTGGCGACAATTGTTCGTCACCGCATAAGGTATGATTTAGTGGCGACTTTTGTATCCTTTAGCATTGACATTTGTCTTCATACATTTTTTTCCAAATTTAGAGGGGTCTAAAGCAACTATTTAATATATAGAATTAAATTATTGAATAATGTTATTTTTAAATAATAAATAAAAAAATTTCACATGATATTTTAGTAAGGAGAGATTATACATATAATGATGTAATGTCTGTGAAAGAAAGAGATGAAGCAGGGGTATGTGAATGAGAGAAATATTATAAATGTGTGTCAATGAGCGTGAGAGTTAGTATGTGTGTGTTAGAGATAATGTGGGGGAGGGATAGAGAAAGGGAGATGTATGTGTGTGTGTGAGAGAGAGATAAGAAGAAAAAAGGAATGTAAAATACATATATACATTTTTAGTTACGTTGTATATGCCCTTTGTTGCTGTATTTTATATAACATCCTAACTTTTATAAAATTAATTTATAAGGTATTATTGAGTTTAAGAGTATTTTTCTGAAATTAAAAAGTCTAAAAAGTGAAATTTTAGAGAAAGAATAATCATTAGAAATATTTTGGGGTTAAGAAAAATTAAGGAAAAAAATTATAAAATGAGTATTTTGGGGGTTTAGAAAATTATGAAAGAGTTTATTTTCCTAAAAGAGACCCAAATAATTTAATAACTATTTTTCGGGAATTAAAGGCCTATTTTCTTAGAAAATTTAAGAAAAATAATTAGAAGTTATCATTTGCCCAAAAAATTTTACAAAAATTTCCTAATAAGTTGAAGAAGTTATTGGAAAAAAATTATCGTTATTTTATTAAGTGAATTATTTACTAAAAATTATTTGGTAAAATTAATACTTTCAACAACGATTTTTTCTTGTCGCCACTTAAGGGCAATAACCTGGTAAATTTTACATCCCCATCATTGTCTATTTTTCCAGCCCGCCCAAAAGGAACCGCGTCCGCACCCAAGTCCAAACACGTCTTCTCTTCAACGCAAGTGTCCAGCGTGAGACACAGTGAGAGCGAGAGCCAAAGCAATTTTACTGGAGAGTGACGGAGGCCGTCGTCGTGGGAAGAGAGGTCGAAGAGTGTACGCAATAGTGGATTTCTACTAAGGTGAGCCCTCTGATTTCACTCGTAGCTGTGGTTTTTCCAATCTGTGAGTTTTAGGGTTGATTTGACCAATGAAAATTGAAGCTTAGAAGGGGGAAAATTTTGTTTTGGTGTTGTTCAGTGAATTCCTAAGCTATCTGATGCTAAACCCATCGCCATCGTCTGTTTGTCCATTGTCAAGTTTCTTCTTTCGACTCTGCAATTGAAGTCGCCGAATAAGGTGAGTCTTTCCTGCTATATTTCATCTTTGTCTTCTCCAATCTTTGATTTGAGAGTGTTAGGTCTTACGAAAAATCAAAGCTAAAAGATGGGTTTTTGTTGCTTCGCGGGTTGCACAATTTGGAGATGAAAATAATCAAAGGAATTTGGTACTGTTCTGTCGAATGATTTTGTTATATTCCTTCTTCTGGTTTTATTTTTGATTCCTACTCTTCTTAATTGTTGAATGTTGGGATGATGATGTGGATGTGTAATGATCCGTGGGGGGACAAGCAAGGGATATGCTTGACAGTGATACAATCTTAATAATCTTCCTTGGCCTTCATCCTCCTTTCTGGGTTTATGATGATTATATCAAATTTAGGTTTATTAAGATACTCCAACATTATCGGTATTGACAATAAGAGAATGAGATACTCTAACATTAATAATCTTCCTTGGCCTTCACTGCCGTGGTTGGCTCACTTTCTTATCACCTACACTTTTCTTCCAGTGTATTTGGCCTTTGATATAGCTCTGGCGATATGAGAGTGAAGATATATAGATAGATATAGAGATATAGCTCACTTTGGTTGCTTTAAATGTACTACTTTCGGCCACCCCAACATTGCAATCATGAGCCATGGATCAATGACCACGTTGAACCTTTGATTTTCAATAACAAGCCGTCATCATTAAGCTTGCTTAATTAGAGTTAGGTTAGAGCCTTCAACTATAATTTTCAATGACCAGAAAATTATAGAATCATAACAAGTAATAATCAGCTTTTTTTTTCGTAATTAGTGGATGCCTGTGAATTGTGTACCCCTAGGCTCCCAATGCTGCACATAAGCCTAGTCATAGTTACTGAGAACCATTTCAAGTTGAAAAGTTGAAACTTTATCAAAGCTTTTGCCTTTTATTCAAAAGTTAGTTAATTTTCTTCCTCTCTCTGTTTAAAGCCATCTAAAACTCAAATTCCAAGCCAACTTTTCCATCCAACGGTAATTACTAATTAGACCCCTGCTACAACTTAAACTGTTAAATAAAGACCTTACCCTTCTCTTCCAAAACTGATGCTATGAAACAAGTACAAAAAGCAGAGACACGATACTCTGTAGTTAGTCGATAGCAGACAACTGATATTCGACTTCATTTTAGGAAGACATTAGATGTATACCTAATACCGTAGCTAGGACCACAATTTGAGCTCATGTAGAACTGTATCATTAGCCTACTTCTTATAAAGATAAAGATTCTTATTAAGAATCTTTATCTTTATAAGTATAATTTGGCACAGGGAACAAAATCCCGACAACCCCATGTAATCTTGAGATGATTGTGTGAAACCTCAACTTCAAAAATGGGGATTGTGGGTTTAGGCTGGAAATTAAGCAACTAATAAAAGGTGGCAGCGGCCGGCAATTATCGAATGAAGTTATAGCGCATTTAAAGCTTCGCTTTCCATGCCCATTTTGCCCGTTCAACTCTCACCACCTCATCCTTCCCTTTCTTATTAAGTGAACTAATTACTGTTAGTTTCTTTTTCTCCTTTTCCTGGCTGAGTTATTATTGGTTGATACTTGTGATTGAGAATTTATTTGAGAGTTTCATGGGGAGATCCAAATGGATTTTTGTGAAACAATTGTTGTTGTTGTTTTTTTATTTAGTCCTCAATAAATAAATAGAATATTCTTCAATTTATCTCAATATACATTTTAACACGTTTGATAAGAGGCATTAAACAATATTAGGGATTACCCAATACCACCCCTCTCGTATATTGAAAAATCAATCCTTAGATTAACAATTTTTAGACTAAATTACCCCTCGCCTCCTCTTCTCACCCTCTTGTCTCTCCCCCTTACCGTTCATCACCTGCTCTCCTTCTACAATCGACCTCCCTACTTCTACAATTAACAATATTAGGGTTGTTGGGATTTTGTTCCCTGTGCCTAAAGTAGGGCATGGCCAGTATAATTTTGTTCCCTGTTCCAGCCTTTTGTAGGATATGTCAGTATTAAATAGTGGTCGAGGTGGGAAAGGTCTTTCTGTTACATCTCATGACAACACAAATCGCCGAGGTACATGCTCTACACCTCAATCAAGACCTATTATTTCACCTCGATCACTGCAATAGCCACTTGACGAAATGCTTGTCAACTCTCCCCTACTCCCCATACTCAAAATAGTAGTGTAGGTAAGTTTGCTTCAATTTTATAATAATTGATTTATATCGCATGTAACATTTAATTGTTCTAATTCAACTTTAATGATAGGCTCTTCTAGAGCAATCAACAAGCGCAGATGAGTTTATAAATCTATTAACGTGAATTTGAGGACTGCACAAGGAGCAAATATCCGAGTCAAATTTTTAGATTTCATGTCAAGAGCAATCGGTCTAGAAGCAAGAGATCTTTCTAATTATTGTGGTTTAACTCTTAGAACCACAGTCTCTTTCAGGGATTGTAGAGCTAACTGGAAGAATATTTTTAAAAAATATGGTCAGGATATGATCTTAAAAATAAAGGTATTATTTATGTCAAATTTTTATACTTATCTTAATTTATTTATATTATTATATAAAGTATTTATATTTATTTGTTTTAGGATAAATTTAAACCTGTTGATGCAATTACTGAAGAAAAGTTTCATATAGCTATATCAATTATTTTACAAAATGCATTCAGAAATTGAAAGACCAATCTGCACTCTTACTATAAGAAATATGAGACTGATGAGGATAGGTTGGCTGATCCTCCTCAAACTATTAGTTTTTAAAATTGGGAGTGGTTATTAATATATTTTAAGTCTGACATGTTTAAGGTACCTCACTATCCTTCTAAATAAATTATATTCTTTGTTTCAATAATTAAATTTTTATTAGTTACCAAATTTTGTTGTAGAACAAAAGTGCAAGAAACACGATAAATCGAGAAAAATAAATGATTAAACATACTTGTGGTCCTCGATCATTTGCAGAGCTTGAGTATTCTACAGTAAATTCAATCTATCACCATTATAATTTAAGTTTTTAATCCTTTTTTATTTTAAAATATATTCTTTGTATTTTCCTATATGTTATTATTTTATAGAGAGATCCTACTACTGGACAATCTACTCCTCCTGACCAGCTATGGGAGATAACGCATACTAGGAAGACATTAGATGGACAAGTAGTATAGGCTGACCCACACTCTGAACAGATTCATGTATGCATTGTAGTTTAATATTTTATTTTGATTTAGTTTTATATTTAATCTAATAGTTTCATAGGTTTTTATTATAGAGTCGTATGCAAGAACTTTCTCAGCAACAAGACCAAGATTTAGAAAGTGATGCTCGAATGATGTCAGAGGAAATATTGGCAACAGTTTTTGGTGAGAGGTCAGGGTATGTAAGAGGGAAAGGGTATGGAGCGGAATCTTCAAGGAAGAGAAATCGCCCTTAATCTACTGATAGTTCAGTTGTGCAGAGTGTGCGTGCCCAATTGCAGGAAGAGTTTGATAAAAAAATTTCAAGAGGAGAGAGAAAAAATAGAGGCAGAGTGTGCAAAAATGGAAGAAGAGCGTACAACAGAGCGTGAAAAGATATAAGAAGAGCATGTTCAATTCGTGCAAAGACTAATGGAGCAAAAGATGCAAGCTCAATTCGCTGCCTTGATGCAGAGGGGGCAACCACATGCACATACTTCTTTTACTCCTAGTATTGGTCCTTCTATATAATGTTTATATATAAACTAAGCAATTTTGTTTTACTTATAAATATGTTTAAATAATTGAAGTAGTTTGATATTTTATAGGATGATCGAAATTATTTATCATTGTTATTAGATTCTACTTTATTTAGTTATTTAGTTATTTATTATTTTTGTTATTAAATTACATGTTTTCATATAAGAAAAATTACAAAAAAAAATTTAAAAAATAATATGAACTTTCAACGGTGACAAAATTGTCGATGCAAATTATACTTTAGGCGGCGACAATTTTGTCGCTACAGATTCACCTTTAGGTGGCGACAATATTAGTCACCGCTGATGCACTTTACGTGGCGGCTTTTGTCGCCGCCTTTAACCTACCTTTGGTGGCGATGCTAATTGGACGACTTCTGTTAAACCTTCAACGGCGACTTAATGTCGCTGCTAATAGTTGACATTCAGCGGCAACTTTCAATTGTCGCTGCCTATGTGTATAGGCGACAGTCTCATAGGCGGTGACAAAATATTACCGCTAAAGGTATTTAGCGACGACTTTTGTACCTTCAGCGGTGACTTTTGTGGCTGCTGAAAGTTAATTTTTTTGTAGTCTCTCTTTTCCACTCTTCACCCTCTCTCATCTCTCATCTCCACTCTCTCTCTCGTCCCTCATCTCTCATCTCTTTTCTCCACCTCTCTCTCATCTTTCATCTCTCCTCTCACTTCTCTACCCTCTCTCTTATTTTTAATAAAATCATATACTTTATAGTAATTTATCAATCACAAAAGTCATTTTGTTAATAATTATTTAAACACTCATTTTTTCAGAATAATTTTTTTTTTATAAACTCTTCTCTAGAAGTCTTTTTCTAAAAGCTGTCCAATTTTTTTTTTTCTATAAGCCATTTTCTAAAAGTCTATCCAATGTACATAACCATACTACACTACCAGCTATATATTTGACCATTTAGAAAACGGGACAGAAATATGTTTCCCTCTTCTTGCCTTGTTATTGAGACTTTATATAAACAACAAACAAGGCGCGTAATCATTCCCTGTTCACCTTTTCTCTTAACTTTCCTTTTTATCTAACTACCCTAATTATTAACGCATTCATATTCATTATATGCATATGACATTTATAAGCCATATAATTTATAATTATTATATATATAAAAAGTCATATAGTTATTTATTTATATATAAACGGAACAAAAGAGAGATAAAATAAAAAGAATGTTCGATGTACCTGGGAGAGTTGCAATAGCCATCCTGAAGCCGTGCTGAAACAGCACAGTTGACCAAATAAACAGTACTAAACAACAGAACAATAAGGTAGAATTAGCTAAAATACCCTTAGAAATTATTCGAATTTTCAAAGTCATGCCCCTACCTTCTTGGAGATTCCGCAGCGACCGAGAAACTCAGAGTGAAAGCGAAACAGACAAAGCATTATGAATCCAAAACTAGAAATAAGATAACGATCTTGCTGCGAATTACAAATCAACGTTAGAACCGTGACATCCCTGTGAATCCAAGTGATATTAACAATGAAGAAGGAGTAGGAGTAGGGATTTATAATTATTATTTTAATTTAGTGATGAAATTCATATAAAGATGAGAGTCTAAGTTAGGTTGAAAAACGAGGGATGTGCAAGAGAAGATAAGAGAAGGGGGTACCAGGAAGCTTTATTGTATTAATGTTGACAAATCGAAAATGGCCATGCATGAAAAGTCATGATAGTGGGCGAAACTTTTGACTTTTTATTTCAACATCAAGTCAACCATTTTCGTTGAATTGGATTGTTTCTTCTTGCATAAACAATTTCTCCTTCTTTTATGAAATTACTGGATTTTTTCATCCTTGCTAATTGATTTGATTTACAATTAACAACCTTAGGTTGTTAGTAAATTAATATAAAATGAGGACTTATTTATAACTAAAACTTTAGAATTTACAACTCGTTTTTTACTAATTAAATTTTATTTTTTATAAATTTATTATCTATAAAGTTAGTCTTTAATATGCTCTATATTTTTTTATTTTGTTAGTACCACCGTCAACCTGACGGTGTTGAATGCCGATACTATGTGATCTACTATATTCACCAGATCATTGAGATATGGCTAACGGATAATTTATATGAGATATGAAGATGACACGATTAATATTTGGTGATTCTTCAATTTATTTATATACTTAATACTTACCTATTACTTTTAATTTACAGTTGTTTGATAACAATATGAGTTATGAAGATGACCTAATTGACTCAGTGAGGGATGGTTTAACAAAAACAATACTTCTATACATGCCTTGAAGATGAAGTATCAAAAAATTTGGTAAATATTTAGTCAATAGCTTTTTAATTTATTTAGTATTGATCATTAAACAATTTCCTTCTTAAATATATGATATAAAGATACCTATTTGATTCATTACAAGATTAACAATTTAGATTATTTTATTATTATTTAGATTTTCGCATTGTTAACTTCATACATTACTGTCTAGAAAGCCATGGAAAGATTAAAAAGAGAAAAAAGGTGGAAAGCTAACTTTTAATGGCGTTTTTTTATAACTACTGTTAAAGGTATAACATTTAATATCAGTTTTAAAAAAAAATAGCCATTAAAGATATATGATTAACGACGATTACAAACTGCCTTTAAAAGGTTGACTTATAACGGCTGTAGAATTCACAACAGTTACAAAATTACTGTGAAATGTCACTTTTAATTATTGTTAAAGGGTTTTTTTTTCGTAGTGCATTTAGTGCAACAAATGTAGAAAATGTGAATCTACAAAATGAGGTTGGATGATTAAGTACTGAAAATTGTAACATAAAGACCCAAGTCCAATTATTGACGGAAGCGAGATATAAGGCAATGGCGGAAATGGAAGCTCGAAAGAGCGCATTGGAAGCAAAGGCAAGGCCAAAATGAAAAACAATTAATTTTGTCCTACATGCCACCCAAATTCTTCCATTTCAAGGCCAAATGACGAAGTGTCTTTGTAGAAGAACCATCATCTTTAAGAGCATTAGCTGAGGCATCTTTTAAAACCATCATTCTCATATGAATCTCCTTACCTTCTTCACCTTCCATCAAACTCTTTAGCAATTTAACAATCTCTTGCCTTTCCACTATCCCATTTTCGTTAACCGTTGGCCTCAATGCCACTTTCAGACCATCAGTTAGTAGAACGGCATTTGTCCTTTGTTCTGCAAAAAGAGGCCAAGCTATTAATGGAACTCCCCTTTGTAAACTCTCAAGTGTGGAGTTCCAACCACAGTGACTCAGAAAACCTCCAATGGAACTATGACTAAGGATTTGAATCTGAGGTGCCCATGAAGGAATAATAAAACCCTTCTCTTTGGTTCTCTCCAAAAACCCTTCTGGTAAGAAATCTAACGGATTCTGATCATTTGAGCTATCATGGTAAGCAGCACAAGGATTATTACTTGGTGGTCTCAAAACCCATAAGAAATTGTCACCACTCAGTTCCAACCCAAAAGCTAGTTCATTGAGTTGTTCCTGAGACAGTGTCCCTCCGCTCCCAAAAGAAACATAGAGAACAGATTTGGGTTGTTGATTATTCAACCATTTTAAGCAGTCCGGCCCGTTTTGATCACTACTTGACCCGCTTTGTAAAATGGGTCCAACCGGATATATCTGAGTCTTCTTATCTTTATTTCTTCTTGTAAGGCCTTTTATCGTCTGAGTCTCTAATTCTGTAAAGCTATTCACCAGAACTCCATCTGCAAGACTGAGTCTTCTACATCGCTCAACAAATTGCTTGTAAACTAGACTGCTTCGATCTTGAACTGAGTCTGAGAGATCTCTGCCATGAACTGGGACACAACCTGGAATCTCTATGGGATCTTGTAGGTCTCTGAACTCAGAAGAAACAATCTCCTCCAACTTGGGGAAATAGAAATAGAGAGATAAAACCATAGCAGATAAGGGAACGTACACGTAAGATAAGATGTTGAGTTCTGAAGCAATATCTAGCACTTCAACGGCGAAAGTATCAACAATTAGAGCCGCAAGGTTATTATTACTTGAACTCAAGGATTTCAATGCCTCACGAATGTAGGGTAGTGAGAGAGTCACTGTATGTTGAATTTGGAGGCCGAAATTAGGCATATTGCTGTTAGGTAATGGAGGGAGGAAAATAGGGCTTATGTTTGGAGGAAGAGTTTGAAGGTAGGATTTAGAGGAAGAAGAAAGAGAACCAAGTGAAGGAATGATGCAGGTTACATGAAAATCTGGGTGGAGATGAACAAGTCGCTTGGAGAATTCAATAATGGGGACGAGATGGCTGAAACCAGGACAGGGAATCACAGCTATGTGAGTTTTTTCCGCCATGGAAATGAATGAATTAGCTCTGGTAGGTTATTTTCTGGTACTGATTGTTTTGGAAGCAGAGATGGACATGGATTTAATTATGAGGAGGAAGAAAAGTGGTTTGTTTTTAGTTTCTATGAATCTTCCTCAAGGGATAGTGGAGTTTGATTTGATTTTCACTTCCCTATTAATATCATGTGAAAGCTCTTTATTCTTATTACTGAACTTCAAGGACATTATACTTGAATAATATATTTCTGTGGGTCCTACTATTGCTCCCCGATGTTAACATTTTATATTAACAATTAATTTACTGTTGTCGGCCAACAACAAATATAATAGTGGATAATATTCTCTTAGTTTGAAGATTAACAAAACATGTAATAACTTTCTTTTTTTCTATCATATATATATATATATATATATATATATTCTTATTAGATATAATAATATTTAAAATATTATTAAATATTTAAATATGTCATCTATCTTAATAGAAATTTGAATATTAGTTCGTTATTTATGATGAGTGATTAGCTCCTTCCGCTACATTCATAAACTCTTATTGGTTTGTAATAACTTTTTAAATTTTTTTTATAAAAACTAGGCAGTATCCCCTAACTGATAGTTTAAAAATTAATTCTTTCAAAATATATGATCACCGTAATAAGTTTTATTTTCCTTAGCCGATGCCTTAAATTCCAAGATTAACCAAAATTTCAAGGGAATTAAACCTATTCAAACTCTTAAAAGCCCAACCATCAAATCAATTACCAGATCAAACCACGACGCAGCAATAATCAACACTTACTATAACACCTACAGTGTGTTTGGTGGGATGAATTTTTTTTGTATAGAAATAAAAATATAAATAGAATTAAGCTAGAAATATATTTTAAAAATTTATTTAGTAGGTTATAAATTAGTATATAATTTATGTATATTTTTTTATAACTTGGGATAAAATATTTTTTTATAATTTAGGAAAAGTTAAAATTATATAGGAATTTTATAACTTAGGGGAAAATGTTTAAAATATTTCACTTCCACTTCTTCCATATTATTTTTTAACTTTTTTGATGGAAATAAAATGACTCAAAATATTAAAAATAAAAATAACTATAGTACCAAATAACAAAAATGGGTGATTCTACTCCCACTTTCATTCCTATACTATCAAACATGCCCCTATAGATGATATTCAAGTATCAATTTCAATGAATTCCTGGATCATGGGCTTACTGAGGGATCCGAAAGGGTGTGGGATTGTGGGCTTCTTGTCCCACACTTTTATCTAGGTTTTTTTACCTCATTAAAGTAAGTAATTTCATCTCAATAAAAAAAATATAAATTTAAATATTGAGAAACTCAGGGTAGGAACTCTTTATACTAAAAAAAAATTAGTCTCAAATCAAAAATAGTTTAGAAAAATTTTTAATTAAATGAAAAAAAATACAGCTATATGCTATCAAGTACTGATAGTGCACATATCAAGCACTGGTTCTGCACAAATATTAGGTTGAATCAGGTTAACTATCAGTGCGGTTACTGATCTTTGTACCATCGGGCTGGACTAAACAACCTAGCATGTAAGATCGGGTTTGGTCTAGTCCCAAGAAAAATATTTAATTTCTTAAAAAATAATAAATTACTTTTTTTAATTAATAGGAATATAATTACTTTCATCCCGACTACTCTCATAAAAATAATATTAGCGTCAAAAGAAATATTTTTCAAAATTATAAATACGCAACAAGTATGCCTTACTTTTATATAATATTAAGCTAAGAAATCAATTTAAAATTTAAATAAAATTTAAAGATTCAATTCTTAATTTGTTTTACCATAATTGTGAAGTCAATTGAATACATATGATGCATCAATAAAAATAAGTATATAAAGTAAATTAATATTTAGAGTAAAATACATTAATTATCCCTTTGTTTTACTTAAATTATACAAACATCCTCTCTATTTTAAAATTGTATATATACTTTCTTTAAAATTAAAATGTACGTTATACAATATGTATTTAATATTTTATTTTTATCCATCAAATTTTTAGTTCATCATTAAATTTTATTATTAGATTCTTATTTTAACCAAAATACCCCTCTTTAACATAAGAATAAACATTTATATTTGTTAAAAATTAATTTTTATACAACCAAAAATAATTCTAATATATATATATTCAAATTTTCCAATATGTTATAAAATTTAATAATTTTTTAAGTGACTAAAAATATATTTCAAACATATATTTTTATTTATTATATTTACTATAAATTATGTAAATTTGAGATTTATTATATAAATCATTTAAATTTATAATTCAAAATCTTTATACACATATTTTTGCTATAAACATTTATAAACTTGTCAAAACAATTAATCAATATAACATTAAATAAATAACTATTTTAATTTTTTAAAATTTTCAATACGTACAACTAATAAATTATTTTAGTTTATCCTTAAAAATTTTGATTAAGAAATTAAAACTCTATATCTATAAAATCATTTAATTAAATATATATTTCTTAAAATAATTAATTAATTGAAAATTTATAAAAGCTATGTTGATTTAATCACTTAAAGTTTTGTCCCAATATATAAAAAATATTAAAAAAATATCTATTCATAAAAATAAAAATAAAATTAAGAAAAATAAAAAACTCTAAATTTTTTTAAATAAGTTTAACCAAAATTATGGAATTAGTGATGATGAAGGGTACAATAGTAAATAAAATCTATTTTAATATAAATTATAATTAAAAGTATCTTTTTATAATATTTTTAACTACAAGTTTAAACTTAATTATATGTTTTCAAAATAGAATGCATATATGTACAGTTAAAGTAAAATATAAGGGGTTTGGAGTATTTTACTCTAATATTTATAATATATATATATATACACCGAGCAGGGCAGAATTGGGCTTGACCTCAACCCAATGTTTGTCCAGACCAAGTCATCTAGATCAAATCGTTGAATTTTGCATTATCTCAATAAAATAAAATATCTATATTATTCTATCATTAGGATTTTATTCGTTATTTTTATCTCTATAATTAGGATTTAATTTATTAGATTTATATTTAGATCTAAATTTTAATTTGAATCTAAAAATATTAATTTTTTTATAGAGTTAAGATTTACAGTTGTATTCAAGTTTTATTGAATAAGAATTTAAGCTTTTCTTGACTTCATCTCTGTCTCTTCTCTCACCTCCCCTTTCCCTTTCCTGTATCACATGACCTATATTTTTAAATATAAATATTAGTAAGTCATATAAAATCGCTAAAACATACAGATTTATTTAACTTGTATATTACATGACTATAACACAAGCCATAAAACATTTCAGAAAGAAAGTTCAAATTAAAATTAGACAAAAAGGGCTTCTTGCTATAGGATTAACCCACTTTGCAAAACTTAATGATTTCCTACTCAGAGTTTTAGTAAACCCAAAGGCGAAAATGAAAATCAAATTCAATGTTCACCTACACGCCACCCAAATTCTTCCATTTCTTAGCCAAATGGCGAAGTGTCTCTGTAGAAGAACCATCTTCTTTAAGAGCATTAGCTGAAGCGTCTCTTAAAACCATCATTCTCTTACAAATCTCTTCACCTTCCATCAAAATCTTTACCCATTTAGCAATCTCTTCCCTTTCCACTATGCCATTTTCGTTACCTTTTGGCCTCAATGCCACATTCAGACCATTAGTTAACATAACAGCATTTGTCCTCTGTTCTGCGAATAGAGGCTAGGCTATTAATGGCGCTCCCTCTTGTACACTCTTAAGAACAGAGTTCCAACCGCAATGACTCAAGAACCCACCAGTTGAACTATGGCTAAGGATTTCAATCTGAGGTGCCCATGAAGGAATAACAAAACCTTGCTCTTTGGTTCTCTCCAAAACCTTTCTGGTAAGAAATCTAGAGGATTCTGGTCATTTGAGCTATCAAGGTAAGCAGCACTAGGATTATTACTTGGTGGTCTCAAAACCCATAAGAATTTTTCACCACTTAGTTCCAACCCAAAAGCAAGCTCATTGAGTTGTTCTTGAGACAGTGTCCCTCAACTCCCAAAAGAAACACAAAGAACAGCTATATCAGTTGTTTTGGCCATGGAAATGAATGAATTAAGCTCTGATGGGTTAGTTTCTTCTTGATAAGATCCCGATTGTTTTGGAAGTAGAGAGATGGACATGGATTTATTTATGTGGAAGGAGAAAAGTGGTTTGTCTTCAACTTATCTGCATGACGGAAGGTCAAACATAAAGCTTTCTGGCTTTCATGTAGTTTTATGATGTCGTTTTGTTCCTTAATTTTCTCTTCAATCAGTTCAAGTCAGCTTATATTTGATTGAGTAAAAAAATTAGGGCTCTAATATTTATCTGGCACTATATAGGAAGCCACAAGTCTCTGTTTTTGTAATTTCTATTTACCAATGTTAGCATGAAGTTTGAAATTTCTTGTTTGATTACAGATGGAAAGATAAAATAAATGATGAGAAAAAGGGACCAATTGTGCATTGAACTAACAAGTGTCTGCCAAACTTGACTCCTGCTTATAATCACAATTGCGTGGTGGAGTTGGATTTGACTTAATTCACTTCTCTATCAAAGTCATGTGAATGTGATGCAGAACGGGGAAGGGAAAAGGGAAAAGAGAGAAAGAGAGATTTGGAGGAGGAAATTTAACAATCTATTTATTTAAATCACAAAGCAAATGTGTTGATATACTATTTGTATACCACAACCTAGCCCTAATAATTATGATAGAATATTTTAGAATGAAATTATAACAAAGAGGAGCTATGTGAGTTGTTTTAGCCATGTAAATGAATTTGCTCTCATCGCTTAGTTTTTGCTTTTTGATTTGTTTTGGAAGCAGAGATGAATATGGATTTATTTATGAGGAAGGAGAAAAGTGGTTTGTTTCCAATTTCTCTGCATGTTCCTCAAGGACTAGTGGAGTTTGATTTGACTTTCACTTTCCCTATCAATATCATGTGACATGAAAGCCTCTTTATAAATACACTGAACTTCAAGGACATTATAATTGAATAACATATTTCGGTGTGTCCTATTGCTGTGCTGATGTTAACATTTTATATAATTCTGTTGGAGGAGATCCTTACATTTTTAATATTTGACAGTATTTTGAAAAGAAAAGGATTGCCTTGAATGGAGTTAACTATGAACGTGGTGCTTGATGTAGTCTCAAGAAAAGTATTTAACTTTTTAGAAAATATTAAATCAATTTTATTTTTTTATTAAAAATATAATTAATTTCATCCCAAATATATTCCCATGAAAAATAATATTAAACTAAGAAATCTATTTAAATTTAAATATTGAATTCTCAAATTTTTTTACCATAATCGTGAAGTCAATTTAATACATATAATGCATCAAGAAAAATAAGTATATAAAGTTAATTAACATTTTTAAAGAAGTAAAAGATACCTTTTACTTACATACATATACAGTAAAAGCAACAGCTTATTATTACCGACCGAATTACCGATTTATGCGTGTGTGTGTGCCTGGCGGGGTATGCAAGTAATGGATACTTGCTTATGATTGAAAGATAAGACAGAGTCATATGCAAATTTAGCTTCATCTGATCACTTATAGACTGTAGCTGATCTTATATTGCATTCTCCTCTTGATGGTTTTCCTTTTCAATGGAATTCATCTTTAATCCATGAAATTTACCCCCCAAATATTGATGATCAAATTGTTAGCATCCCTCTGTCTCTGTTCCATATCCAAGGCCAGTTGATTTGGAAAGGTAACTTTTCAGGGTTCTCTACACGGTCAAGGATGGCGCTTCAACATCTCTTTTCGAGTTCACGTAGATCGGATCCTTTCTGAAAAATCTTATGGGCTATTTCTCTTCCTCACAAGTACTCCGTTTTATTTGGAAGATCCTCTTTTCGGCTCCGTCATCTCAAGGCCACCATTTTCATACTTCTGGTTTTATGCCCCTTTGGTTGTGACATGGAGGAAACACTAGATCATTTATTCATCTCTTGCCCTTATGTCAAGGCTATTTGGTTTGGGTGTCTATCTATTTGGGTTTCTAATTTGGACTTTTCCTCCTTCTAGCAATGGTTGAAGCTTACTCTTTACAACCTTTATAATGATGGCCATGAGAATCTCATGCATGGAATCATTATCCTTTTACATATGATTTGGTATAAGAGGAATATTGCGATTCATCGAGCAACCATCTTGAAGCTTAAGTTAGTAATCAAGGAAATCAAAGGTGCTCTTAACTTTTCATCCTTAGCTTTCTCAACATCACTCACCTGCCTTCCCAAGCCTCTGATCTGTCAGACTCATAATATGTGCGTTAACATCTCCAATCATGGTTGAACTATGGTTTTACGTAAATACAAAAGGAATAAGGTTCACTTCTGTCATATTCTACTTTTTCGAAATGGTCATCTTCTATGGTTCTGCGTAATGTACTCTCTCTTTTTATTAATATCATTTTGTCTATTATCAAAAAAAGAAATTAAAGAAAGATAAGACAGTGTGTTTATCATGAAAGAATAACGTCCTATATCCTATGAAAATAATATTTTTAATAATATCTTACTATTTGATACATGTTATTTAAAGTATCAATTTTTAAGCATGATTTGTTAAAAGCATGTTTATATGAATTAAGGGCTTTGATTATTGTCATTGATTTTTCTTTTAAATGGTTTATACTATCGTCATGCTTATTTATGGAATGGACAAAGAAAGTTTTCAAAGATATCTTATAAACTCTTATATTGAGATGATTTTTTACTTTCAAATATTCTTATATGAAGTTCTATTATTCGAAAAGAGTTTTACTGTATATAAATTGAAAGAAATCTTGAGATTCTATTTTGATTTATATACTGGGGTCCTTGATTATGAAATATTGTTATGAGATTTCGGTATTGAAAGATATTGTTCTTTATAAATGATAAAGTGACCTCATGCATGCTTGAAAATTTTTGAAGAGGATTGAATACAGAACGCTGGTTACTAACAGTAGTACTGTTAGTCCTTAGTGCACCATGGTTAAATTCGAGCTTGCCTAATATTCATGAGCATAGTACTCACGCCGGATATTCGTGGAATTTATTCCTGCGCTTGTTATTCGTGGGTCTCGTACCTGCGCTTGTTATTCGGGGCCTCGTGCTACGCTTATTTTCGTGGCTTTGAGCCACGCCAGATTGATTAGTTACCCTCGTGGACTATGTGTTCATTCTTGTTATTCGTTCTGTTGAAGTCCTACGAAAAAGTGAGATTTGAATATTATCATTTAAAACGGATTTTCTTAAATAAAATGTTTACTGGATATTTGGATTGATTTGATTAATGATTTTTATACAGTTTCATTATTGCTGTGATTCTATACTCTGAAATTTAGATTCATCAACAAGCTTTATTATTCACAGTTAAATATGTTTTAAATTATTTCTTTCTACATTTTAAATTATTTTTAATGATAGAACGTTATTCATCGATAGATTATTTTGGCATCAGATAGTACCGTCAACCTTGCACCTCTAAGGAAACAGAGAAGGCTCTTATGGTTGTTTAAGATCTGTAGATGTTCCACTTAGTGGCATGATTCCTTGCATCTTTATCTTTTATTTTTTTGAGATGTAAAAATATGTTCATATGTGAAAATTATAACTGGCTTACACATGTCTAAGATTATTATTATATTAATTATAATATTTGAAGGCTTACGGAATGTGAGTTCTCTCATATTTTGTGCCAATCACCCTTTGAATTTTTGGGGTGTGACAGTTTGGTATTATAGTTTAGGTTTCTTATAGTTATGTGGAGTAAGAATTTTTCTTTGGGGTCTCGATTATCATTATGAATCCTTGTATAATCATAATCGGGGCATCATTGAAGGCTTTTTAGGTGGTTTATTGTCTTCCTTGTCTCTGTCACCCATGTTCTATTTATATAAGTTATATATATATAGTACTAAACATATCACATGTTTACTTATATAGTGAAGATGTCTTGAATATTTCAAGTGACAAGTAGAAGAATTAGTATGTATGAGCAACTGTTTGAGAATGTAAAAGTAAACGGGGTGGTGCAGACAATTCAGATGAACTATAAAATGTTTTATTATTTAAAGAAGCATAAAAGGGGAAAATGGGATGAGAGGGTGTATGGGTTGTTGCAGAAAGTGGCGAGCTAGAGAGAGAAAATATTGAACACAGAGATCAAATCATAGAAATCATATTCAATCTTTGGGTTAAGAGTTGTGATGACTGATTTTGTTATTTGTAAACTGTTTAAATATGGTGAACGAATGATTGCATAATTTGAAAAGAAAATTTTAGTTGTAAAAGTGTTGCCATTTGAAATTAGTTTGAAGATTAGAGGGTGTGTCTAAGCTAATAGAGTATATGTGTTTGTTGCTTGAAGTTTGTTGGGTTCAAATTTTTGGGGTTAAAAATGGTGAGGAACCCATTCTTTGTCACTTTAAAAAGATAAATAAGTATTTTAGATTGTTGAGGAATGCCTATACATTTTAAAAAGATGACTAGGCTAACATTTTTAAAGCTGAAATTTACATACATTAAATCCATAGCTGTATGATTTCTTCTTTAAAAGCTATAGAAGGTGCTTCGAATGTCAAAATAAGAATGATGCTGATTTACTTAGAGTCTTGAATCTAAAATGACTTACAGGTATAAAAGATCATATTTTTAAAGCTGGAAATTATTTTAGACTTAAAAATTTATTTTTATAGTTATAGGGAAGATAATGTTTGTTTGGCATTGGTAATTACTGAAGAAAGATATTAAAATGATGGTCATGAAGCTAAACTTTTTTAGATTTGAAGTAAACATTGTTGTTTCAAGCAATAAGGCTTTGAACTTTTGGGAATTAATGATTTGAGGGTGATTAAATGGTAAAATAATGAGCTAGATTTATGTAAAAGAATTGCCTGTACTTTCAGAGTTTGAGCTTGTAATTGGCTTTAGTGTTGTAATTTCAGCTTCTTTGGGAATGGGATGCATATGAGCTTATTTAATGCATACATAAAGATTATGTGCCATTATAAAGTGATTTATAAATTGACATTTTTGGATATGTCTTATTGATTTTCGATCCTTGATAATCAGTTGTAATAGAAGGGTAAATGATAAATTTTTCCTTTGTTCCGTTTGGTGTTGATTTATGGAATATATAGGCTTGAATCTTGTGAATATGAGGTATTGGTTTAGACAATAAATATTTGAGAAGGTATAACAGAGTATTAAAGATACACTTAAGGGAGGATTGAATTAAGATTTTGAAGCTGGAATTTATATATATATATATATATATATCTTCTTGTTTGATGCTTAAGGAAGTTAAATGCTTATTTTAGTTAATAGTTGAAATATTGTTTGAGGTTTGTAAGAGGATTTTAATTATGTATCCTTCTTTAGAGGTAAGAAAAATATGCTTGAGTTAAAGCTAGAAAAAAGAGAGTTGAAGGTTAGTTTTTAGAATTTCTTAACATTCAATACAATATTTGAGGGATTAATTAGAAATTCAAGAGGAGCTTTATTGTTTTAATGGTTCTAGTGTATTCAAGCTATAAAGAGTTAGAATTGAAGTTGAGTAATGATGGATTCATTTGATATATCTAAATTTTGATAGTTAAAAAAAAATATCCTTTTGATTATGGTGTTGCTATAATGTTGTAAGGTATATATCTTTTTGAGGTTCATGTGTTGTATACATGTGGATTGTTTGGAAAATGTGGAATACATATTATTGAATAAAATAATTCAAATTATTAAATTATGATTGAGGTTCCAACATGAAGCATGATGCAATATTCTTGAAGATGGAATTATGTTAGATTATATTAGGAAGTTTTAAAGGACTGAATTTATGGATTTGACTTGAAGTAATAAATTAATACTTTAGATCCAATTACTTAATTATGTGTTGACTATCTAGAGATCTTTTTATTGAAAGTCCAACTTAGTTATTGGGTTGCTGAAACAAAACTGGTTTCCAATTGTACTTGGTGGAATTAGTTGAAATCTAATACATAAATTGGTTTAGTTATAAACTTTTAGGCCAAACATCATAATTTAAGTGCTTCACCAGATTGTAAATTGGACTCTAAGTATGGTCATTAGACCATATTTCTTAGGGTAAAGAATGACTTTGGATGGTGCATATGGAAGGTTTAGTTAAAGCTTATAAAATGACTCTTTAACACTATTTAATTGAAAGGACTTCTGGTAATTTAGTTGTGCATATAGGTTCAGGTTTGGGCTATAATTTTGCATAAGAAACTTATTTGTAAAAGTTTAAATGTTAATTGTGTTAAATTCCTTGGGACTGAGACTTTAGTAAAGCCTACAGTTTGAGGTATATTAATGAGAGGTGTGAAAATAAATGAGTTAATGAATGACCACAAAATAGTTGGAGAATAAAAATTCTTTGAAGATAATAGGAAACATTGCGAAGATTAAATAAGGTTTTTAAATGATAGTTAGAGTTTATACTAAAGTTGTTTGGTGTGTTAATAAGTTAAAGCGGAGTATCAGAAACCTGTAGGACCATTCCAATGATTGAAAATACTTGAGT
Source organism: Leucaena leucocephala (assembly GCA_037074615.1). Classification (NCBI taxonomy): domain Eukaryota; kingdom Viridiplantae; phylum Streptophyta; class Magnoliopsida; order Fabales; family Fabaceae; genus Leucaena; species Leucaena leucocephala. The sequence goes on along the minus strand of CM073555.1, from coordinate 15,381,728 downwards.
AAAAATGGAAAATATAACAATGGATTTTATCATCAGGTTGCCTCCTATTACTAAAGGCTTTGATTCTATTTGGGTAATTGTTGATAGATTAATTAAGTTGGCTTATTTTCTTCCAGTAAATATGACTTATAGTGCGATTAAATATACCGAAATTTATGTTGCTCAGATTTTGCGCTTGCATTGAGTTTCGATGCCTATTATTTTTGATAGAGGATCCCAAATTAAATCTTAGTACTGTCTTTCACCCACAAACTGATAGGTCATTTGAAAGAATGATTAAAATAGTTGAAGATATGTTGAGGTATTGTCTCTTAGATGTTAGTGAAAGATGGGATAATTATTTACCATTAGTGGAATTTGCTTATAATAATAGCTATCAAGCAAGTATTCAAATGATACCATTTGAAGCATTACATGGAAGGTAATGTAGATTACCAATTGGATGGTTTGAAGTCGGTGATAAAATGATTTTAGGACCATATATTGTTTTAGGATTCTAAAGAGAAGATGAAGGTGAAGGTGATCAAGAAAAGATTGTTGACAGTTTAGAGTCGACAGAAATCTTATATGGATAATTGTTGTAGAAAATTAGAGTTCATGGTTTGGATAAAGTATTTTTAAAGGTGTCGCTTATGAAATGTGTTGAGATTCGGAAATAAGGGCAAGCTAAGTCCAAGGTATATTGGTCCATTTGAGATTATATATAAAGTGGGTGCTGTAACTTACCGATTAATCTTACTACCAGAGTTATCTGGTATTCATCCAGTGTTTCATGTGAAGTATCTATATAACCCCTATCATGTTATTATATACCAAGAAGTCTGTGTAAATGAAGATTTATTATATGATGAGGACCTAGTGGGTATAATTGGTAGACAAGTAAGGAAATTGAGATCAAAAAGATTTTTTTGGTGAAGATTTTATGGAGTAATCATTCAAAAGAAGAAGCTACTTGGGACGACGAGAGTAAGATAAGGATTAAGTATACGCACTTGTTCAAGAATTAAGCTAAGTATATTTTAAATTTGGAGGACCGAATTTCTTAAAAGGGTGAGAATGTAATAACCCTAGATTAATAATGAAAATAAATAGGGAAATAATACTACTTTAATTATATATATATTAATCCTTGCAAGTTTGGCATAAAGAGAAGTGGGAAGTTGAGTGGTGTTGAAAGCGGTGGAATGAGCTTGAGGTCCAGGATTCGAGGCTTAGCATTGTAACATTTTTACTTCAGCCCATTGTATGAAATTACAGAACTGCTCCTATGTGTTTTTAAATCAGTATCCTCCTTTTCTTTCCATTCTGCAACAAAGTGAGTGAGATAGAACAAAGCAACAGAAGAAGCTTCGCGACTCTCCCTGAAACCCACCATTTATGTGACTCCGACTTCTTTCATCGACCGTGTTGCCATCGCTCGAGATTGTGTTGTCATTCGTCATCTATCATCACGTCGCCACCGACGTGCTCGCACGAGCTCCTATCCATCGTTGCTATAGGTGACTGAAATTTTCAGATACCCTTCTACTTCCTCTTACGTTTTGGTCCATGTTTGTGCTAATTGCTGCCATGGGTATAAGTTAGTTTGTTGCTCTGCCCTTTCATTACTGTTGCTATGTGTGGATGTGTTCAGCTGTACCTATTTTTTCTTGTTATTGCTTCTGTGGGTTGTGCGTCGGATTAAAAGGAAGATGGGGGGTATGTTTGAAGTCATTTTCCCTTTGTTAAGTCTATTCATAGTTGGATTAAGGGGTACTTTGATTATTCTATATTTTTGATCTGTTTGTGTATGGGAACGAAGGAGAATTTGAAGCTAAATTTTGGTATTAAATGGAATTTGATTAAATCAAGATTTTCAAGTTATAGGTTGATTTTGTGGATGCATATTGGGTGTTTGACAAAATGCTTGAGAGGTGACTTTAAAGCTATAAGGAATAACTGGATATAATTAAAGTATCATAGACGAACATTATGGACTTGAGAAAACTTTTAGAAATCGAAATGGTAGTCCATGCTTTGGGTGATTGCTTTGAGTTGTAAGGTGTTGGATTTTCTCCATGGTAGAGGAGGTTAAAGCTTTTGGCATCAAAATACCCAAAATGGTGTTTAATCGGTGTTGTATATATGTTTTGTGCTGGGTGGTCCTTTGAGATGTGAGTGGTATTAGTTTTGTAAACAAAAGTTTAAGGAAGCATATTGACTTCATGAGTATGAAATTAGTGTTGAGTGTTGTGCTATGTGATGTACAATGAGATGTTTGTTACAGTAGGAATTTGTGTGTGAGTGATGAATACCCTTATATGATTAATCAATATGGGAATTTTCAGATTAAAAAAGGGCTAAAAGAAGTTTTTGGAAATTGGAAAAAGAAAGGTCCAGATATGGTTTTGAAACTGATTTCAAAATTACTATTAAATGTTATGTTAGATAAAATCTTGGGAGTTGGATGATGTTGAGTTCATATTGGATGCTCTTTTATATACATGAATTTGGTTTGATTAAAATTTCTTAAGCTCTCGATAGAAATTAGAGTAAAGAAGCAATGTTGCTTGTATATATATAAGTATTTATTGTTGATGTGGCAGTGATTAAATGTATTCAATTTGAGCTTAACAAGGAGAAAGGGGAAAGGTGGAGAATGATATCTAAAGTTTAAATATTAGATTTGTTACATTTAAATTGTTGTGATATTATCCTGTAAAAATGGGGATTAAAGTTTAAATTCCTCTTCTATTTTAAAGTGTTATAAATTGAGCATTATGATAAGATTCTAAATTGTCAAAAATATAATTAGAATTTTAATATGTTGTTTTTGGGATATCAGAAAATTGAGAAGTGAAAATAATTAGAAATTGTCTAGTTGGGAAGAGTAAATGTTTAGGAGCATGGCAGGTGAGTAAATAATGTCCCATGATAATAATATTTTTAATCATATCTTGCTATTTGATACATGTTATTTAAAGTATCAATTTTTAAGCATGATTTGTTAAAAATATGTTTATATGAATTAAAGGCTTTGATAATTGTCATTAATTTTTCTCTCGAATGGTTTATACTATCGTCATACTTATTTATGGAATGGACAAAGGAAGTTTTGAAAGATATCTTATAAGTTTTTATATTGAGATGATTTTTCACTCTGAAATATTCTTATATAAAGTTCTATTATTTGAAAAGAGTTTTACTGCATATAAATTGAAAGAAATATTGAGATTCTATTTCGATTTAGATGTTGGGGTTCTTGATTATGAAATATTGTTATGAGATTTCGGTATTGAAAGATCTTGTTCTTTATTTTTATTTTTTTGGTTTACTGCATATAAATTGAAAGAAATATTGAGATTCTATTTCGATTTAGATGTTGGGGTTCTTGATTATGAAATATTGTTATGAGATTTCGGTATTGAAAGATCTTGTTCTTTATTTTTATTTTTTTGGTTGCCTACCCGGTTCACCGGAGCTTTGCCCCGACTACATCCGGATCCGACCCGCGTAGCGCACCTGGCTATGGTGGGTGAGTCTCCCAATGGGGATTTTCTGCGTACGCCAAGGCTCGAACTCGAGACCTCGCTTAAGCGATACCGAGCCGCTTACCACTCGGACTAACCCCCGTTGGTAGATCTTGTTCTTTATAAATGATAAGGTGACCCCGCTCATGCTTGAAAATGCTTTTGGAGAAGACTAGTACTAGTAAAACGGGCTAACCCATGGGTTTCTGGCCAGCCCACCGCAATTTTGCTAGCTCGAGCCTGCCCCCTTGGTGGTAGGCTGGCTCGCCAGCCCGCTACATTTTTTTTATTTTTTTAATATTTTTAAAAAATTATTTCTAAATTTTTAAAATACTAATAAAAAAATTTTAATGTTATATTAGCATAATCAAAAAATTGCTAATGTTATACTCTTAAATTTTTTTTTTATAAAAAAATCTCAAATTTTATAACTATAAATCTAAATAAAGATTAACATAATATTAATCAATTATAATATGTTAACATATATTAATAAATAAGTAATCATCTTTTCTAATATTTGATAATAGGAGTATTCAAAGTAATATTTGAGTAACATAAATAATAATATTAAAAATTAAAAAAAGGGCTGGCAGGCTGTGCATGCCAGCCTAAGTCCGCCCCTGGCCTCGTTTTATTAGCTCTAGAGAGGACTGAATACAGAACGTTAGTTACTAACAGCAATACTATTAGTCATTAGTGCACCATGGTTAAACTCGAGCTCGCCTGATATTCGTGAGTATAGTACTCATGTCGGATATTCGTGGGATTCATTCCTATATTCGTTATTCGTGGGTCTCTTATCTACGCTTATTATTCGTGGCTTTGTGCTACGCTTGTTTTCGTGATTTCGAGCCACGTCGGATTAGGTAGTTATCCTCGTGGACTATGTGTCCATACTTGTTATTCGTTCTGTTGAAATCCTACGGGAAAATGAAATTTGAGGATTATCATTTTAAATGCCTTCTTAAATAAAATATTTTACTGGATGTTTGGATTGATTTGATTAATAATTTTTATACAGTTTTATTATTGCTGTAATTCTATACTCTGAAAATTTAGATTCATTAACAAACTTTATTATTCACAATTAAATATATTTTAAATTGTTTCTTTCTATATTTTAAATTATTTTTAATGATAGACGTTATTTACAGTTAAATTTTTACACCATCCCGTTGCAACTTATGTAAAAATGCAGTGATAAAAAAAACATTGCACTTGTGATTTTGACTAGTACGTGAAACCATACTAATTTTTCTAAAATTAAATAGATTGAAAGCAGGTCAATAATTTGAATCTTATAAATAAAAAATAGGTGAACTTTCTAGTTTCTTTCATTAATTAAATATAATGATTTATGAATTTAATTTGGTAACATGAGATAATAAAGTTAAATTCAGGTACCAAATTAAAAAGATTAATATAATTTTTAGTCTCTTAAGTTTATTTTTATTTTAGTTTTTCAAATTTTATATTATAGATTATAGTCTCTTAAATTGTATTTCATTTAAAATATTAATCCTTATGATTTGATACAAACTTGGATCATTTTACCCTTCTATTGACCAAAATCTATATCTTAAAACTTAATAGTTTAAATTTAAAATTTATGCAAAGTTGAGAGATTAAAGATTTTATTCACCCAATTAAAAATTGAGGAAAACTGTAGGTACCTGTAATATAGTTTTGAGTAAATTACTCTCAAGTACTATGTATGATAATTTATTATTTAGAGATCTCACGACATCTTTAAACTATTATCAAGTGTCAAGTGACGTATATGGGAGAGAGATTCAATAGTAAAAATAAACTTTTACCTTTACTCTAATTGACAACTTAAAGTAAAATATTCGCTAAGAGGAAGGGTATTCCTTAGTTAAAGTGAAAGAGTATTTATTATCAATTATTTCATATTAAATTATCAACTAATTTTTTTCTATTTGTCAAATGCTTCACTTGTGGGTATGCCATTAGGAACGCCTCTATTGAGACGTCACTTGGATACTTATTTATCTTTTATTCATTAAAATTTGTTCTTTATATCTAAGCCTAGTTATATTATATAAAAAAAGTAAATGATATCTGAAAATAAAAAAGTAACAAAATGAAAAGATTTTGGTATATATAAAGTTAACATGATAAGAAATAATTCATTACTAACGTAGACCCAAAAGTGAAACAGAAGCGAAGGGAATATTTATTCATTTTCAACAGAGGAAACTATTTAGTTTGACAAATAAAATCCGATAAACAAAGTACAAGAACAAATAGGAAAAACAAAATAGACAAGTTTAAAATTTTCTTATATCCCATTTAAATTATTTTTCCATTTGAGTGCAACTTCAGATAGCGCCTTTGTAGAAGAACCATCTTCTTTGTGTGCATTGACAGAAGCATCTCTTAAATCCTTCATCCTCTTAAGAATCTCCTTACCTTGTTCACCTTCCATCAAACTCTTTACCAATTCAGCGATCTCATGCCTTTCTACTATGCCATTTTCATTAACTTTCGGCCTCAATGCCACCTTGAGACCATCAGCTAACAAAGCTGCATTCATTTTCTGCTCTGCAAAAAGTGGCCACGCTATTAATGGCACTCCCTTCTGTACACTCTCAAGTGTGGAGTTCCAACCGCAGTGACTCAAGAACCCACCAACGGAACTGTGACTAAGGATTGAAACCTGAGGTGCCCAAGAAGGGATAACAAAACCTTGCTCTTTGGTTCTCTCTAAAAATCCTTCTGGTAGGAAATCCAGAGGATTTGCATTTGTAGAACCAAGGTAAGCAGCACTAACTGAGTTACTTGGTGCCCTAAGAACCCATAAGAATTTTTTGCCACTCAGTTCCAAGCCATAAGCTAGCTCATTGATTTGGTCTTGGGAAAGGGTCCCACCACTTCCAAAAGAAACATACAAAACAGAGCTAGGTGGTTGATTATCCAACCACTTGAGACACTCTGACCCGTTTTCTTCATTATTTGACCCGGTTTGAGTGATGGGTCCGATCGGATACACAGGTGGATAACCACCTTCTTTCTGTGTCAAGGCACTTACAGCCCTTTCTTCCATCTCCGTGAAGCTGTTAACCAAAATACCATCAACAGATAACAATGTATTGCTTAGTTGGAGAAACATTTTGTAAGATTCACTGGACCGATTTTCAACCGGCTCCGGGAAATCACTACCATAGAGAGGGACACAGCCTGGAATCTGGATAGGTTCTGGGACGTCTATGAACTCACCAGAAATCTCTTCGTGGAGGGTTGGGAGATATAAGCATAAGGAAAGCGTTGAGAGAGCGGAATAGAAGTAAATGAAAGACAAAGTGTTTAGTTCCTTTGCGAAACTCAGTACCTCAGTTGCGAAAGGGTCTACAACAAGAGCAGCCAATTGAGATTTGGATTTCAAGGACTTCAATTCGTGTTGTAAAGATGGCAAAGATTTGGCCATTGTGAGTTGGATTTGGATTGCTAAGTTTGCATCTTTGGGTAGGTCTTCTTTGGTGATAGGAGGGAGAAAAATGGAATCGATGTTTGAAGGAAGGTTTTGAAGGTAGGCTATGGAGGCTTTAGGAGGAGATTCTAGTGAGGGAATGATGAATGTGACATGAAAATCTGGATGAAGCTGAGCAAGTCGCTTGGAGAACTCAAGAACAGAAATCAAATGGCTAAAGCCTGGACTGGGAACAACGGCTATGTGTGTTGTTTTCTCCATGGAAATTTTAAAACAAAGAAACTTTGAGATCGATTGAAACTAGGATCGAAGTTTGTAAATTTGTTGATTTCTGGTTTTGAAGGGTTGAAGATTGGATTCGCTTATATAGAAGACATGTTATGCTGTTATTACCTTTTCAGAAAGCTTGTCTTTTAGCTTAAGAAGCTTCTCCACCAGCCTAGGGAAGTGGTGGGTCCCATCAGGTGGTTGTTTGTGTCTTTGCCTTCGATTCTGAGACTCCAATTTTATCAAGTCAAAGTGGAAGTCGTGACGTAAGTAGTAACGTAGATCTTTCTTCTAGATAATAATTCTACGAGATTGCAGTTTCTTTAAGAGCAAGAGCATTAAATTTAAAAATATCATCGAATGTACAATGAGTGCACTAAAGTCGATTCCTATATTTTATCATCAATTTCAATATGATAAAATATAAAAGTTGTATACATGAACTGCTCTAGTTACAAGTTTTTTTTGTTTAGTTGCCCACCCAGTTCACCGGAGTTTTGCCCCGACTACATCTGGATCCGACCCGCGTCGCGCACCTGGCTATGGTGGGTGAGTCTCCCAACGGAGATTTTCTACATACGCCAAGGTTCGAACTCGAGACCTCGTTTAAGTGATACCGAACTGTTTACTACTCGGACCAACCCCGTTGGTGGTTACAAGTTAAACATGGAACTGACCATTTCGACAAGGATACAAAGAATTTTCAAAGAAATAGTGATATTGATCTCTTTATTTTTTGTCCACTTGATGCTCACTCTTCAGTTGTTCGATAACCTACAATAATATATATTATACATGTAAATCAAGGGGTTAGTCTAAGTATCAATATGATGATAACAAATATATAAGTTATTGTGTAACGCATATAAAAAGTTTTAATATATAAATATCCAAGTGTTTTAAGATCAAAACTTTAAGAAGAAATATATTTGATAATGTACAGAAGAAGTTGTATGCAATTGAAGGGATTGACAACAAGTTAAGTGAAGTTTTCGAAATGAAAATTAAATTTTATTATAAAGCAGTCAACGTGTTACATAGGAGATTGGCATGTCATAAGTAGAAGAAAAGCATTTTGGATTGCTTTCTAACTTTTATGAAACCATAATTGTATGTTAATGTCCTGGCTTTTAAAACCATTGGATGGCCATCAAAACTACTGTATATCCTAGTCAATTTGGCACATCAAAACTAAGGCCATAAATCCGACCAGGGTGCTTAGGTAAATCTAAAGCCGCCCTCGGTGAAGTTGTCGGCTCCACTACCGAGCCTTGAGACTCTCTCAGTGTAACATCTTAAAAATTTTAAATTAAGGATTACTGTTAATTAAGCTTGAATTATGAGGAAATGAAGTGATTAATTGATACTCAAGGAATATTAGAGGTCTAGATAGATTAAGAAAAGCCTCAGGGGCGGTAATCTGTATCACTCGCTACAACGAATAAATACAGAGAGGCACGAGTGTACATGTTTAATTATGAAGAGTGTGCATCAAGTTAATTAAAAAAATATGAATATCGTTATTACACAAGATTCTACTTTAAATTCTTATTTCATCACATTCGATGAACTTTGTTTTTTATTAATAATTTAATGCTCGTCCTAAGGAAAAGAAACTCAGAGAATATTATCATCTAGAAGACAGACCTACGTTGTCACTTACATCACACCATCTTCCCGACTGAAATTTGGACTAAAATAAACAAAAGTTGCCAATCATTTTATCAGAATCAAAGGCAAATTTGATTCAAATTATTGAAAGCTTTTTGACACTTTAAGCATACACCAGATTTCTTTTAGGGAGTGCAGCTTCTGGCCTGCAAATCTTTAGTCGGGATTCGCTCATGGCGTTCTTGGATTCTACTCCTATCATTTGTTTTCTACCTTGTTTTATTTTTTCCTGTGTATTAAAAAAACGTATATTTTATCAATATAGAATTTATTTAACCGTGTAAATTCATACTATATCTCTCAAAATCTCAAATTTAAATTTAAAAAAAATACTTTTGTTATGAAGAATAATTATAAATCTTAAAATTTTAGTAATCGGTTACTCAGATACATAATTTTAGTGTTTATAGTTATCCTTTCTAATATAGATATCTTCCCTAAAAATCAAACATAAAACTTAGAAAGAACTAGTATGGCGTCATACCATTCAACTAACTTTATATTAATATTAAATATTTTGTTTTAATTCCCTGTTGAAATGGTCAGTCCCATGTTTAATTTGTAACCATAAGAGAAGATCGTGTATACAATTTGTATTCTTTTATCATATTGAAATTGATGATTACATGGTATTCAACTTCATTCTTTCTTCCTTACATTCGATGAACTCTGTGTTTTTTAATGTAATGCTCTTGATCCCCAAGAAAAGACATGCGGGAGATTTATTATATAGAAGACAGACCTACGTTCTCACTGACATCACCACTTCCACTTTGACTGAAATTTGGAGTGTCAAAGTCGAAGGCAAAGACAAACAACAACTAAGTGGGTCCAAGAACTTTCTAGACAAGTGGGGAAGTTTTAAAACTAAAAATGGACATTGTTACAAAAAAAAAAAACTAAAAATGGACTGTTTAATACTCGGGATTTGGAAGGAAGGAAGAGGAAATTTTTTAGTTAGATTTAAAAAATATAAAAAAAATAAATTTGTAAAATTTTAATAAAAAGAAAATGTAAAATAAAATAGTAAAAGAATTTAATTAAAAAATTTTAACCTCACTTTTATAATTTTTTTAAATCAAATTCAAAATAATTTTCTCTCTCTTCACCTTCATCCCTTTAAATATCTTGTATCAAACAGTCTCATTCTCTAACATTGTCTAACATGCTTCTCAAATATTTTTTTTCTTCTTCCCTTAAAAATATTAATTTAATAATGGCTTCCAAAGATCCAATGGCTCAAAACACTTCTATTTTCTCATGCTTAAGATTACACCACCTATGTCCTTGAGAAGGCCATTGATTGTTCTCTCTGTTTTTTGAAAAAAAGATAATAAAATACCATATAAATTTGAAAATGATGAAATGGATATATGAATATCTAAAAGGACAGATTGGGCAAGAGGTCCAATCTGTCCTTTGCCAATTCGGTCACCCTTGGAAATTTTTTGAAGAAAAAGCAGGAGAATTACGCTGAGAACGCAGAGCATCTCGTCCCCGACTATTTGAGACTAACTCATACCTCCCCAAAGCTCAGCTTGCCTTGTCACCGTCGAAGAGTGTCAGAGCTCATTACAACACCATCCAAGGCAAACAACTCAAAGCAGATAGATGCCTTGTCACCGTCGAAGCTCACGTCTAGGATTGGGAGGATGATTAGGACTTAGAAATTAGGTAAGTCCTAAAGGTCAGTGAACTTTATTTCTATGCCTTGGAGGCTTCATCTCTATTCCTGGAACATTTTGCTTTTTTCACAGTTCAATTAATGCTAAAGCAAATTTCAATGGTGATATACTGATATATTGTTTACTCTTGTTCGAAAGGCTTTTCAGCCGAAGTCGTCCTTCGTGGTATTCCAGCTGTGTTGGTAACTATCAGAGGAAATCCGTTATTCAAGTGCAGTCCATGCCTTAATCACATACTTCTTTTATGCTTCATCGAATTGCTTCTTTTATGCTTCTCTTCCTTGTACATCATCAGTCATTCGTTGTTAGATTGACATAAGCCATTATTCACTGTTACTTACTACATCCTCTTGAATTTAACATTAATTTGTATTGCCCATTTCATGAATCTTGAATAGATAATCTATATAAACCACCTAAATGGAATCAGAAATATGATGCAACATGGAAATGGACTAAGAAGAAGAGGGATCAAGAAAGATGGATGTCAAACTATGTTTAGACTTTAGAGAGCTTATTCCTCAATTTGATTTTACCCTTTTTATGCAAATGTAATTACTGCTTGAAGTTAAAATGAATTGTCTTGTCTAGCCTTGAATCTGTGTCCAATGCAATTCTTTTTTTCCAATAATCTAGAATAAGCATGTAATTTTTCTTATTGGTAGTTAAATAGAGGACAATGTATGAATAATACAAATAAAAAGCAATGCTGCTTATGTGAAAAAGAGAGATAGTGTAAAGCTGAACCAAATGTTAATGACATATGCTTTTAGTTTCCATATTGATATGCAATACATAGAAATCTATTTTATCTTGATTTATATGTGGCTTGCGGACAAAGAATAAGAATAAGTAAAGCTTATATAAAGTTTTCTTTGATGTGAGATACATGTAGAAAGTTTTACTAGGAAATCCATACTAAAGCAACAATTCATTTGTGTGGTTTTGCTTTTGAGATTACGAAGGACAAAGTATCACACACACACAATAAGAAAAAGAGGCATAAACTGCAGCAAGAAAAGAGATGGATGATTAAACAAAAATCTCTTCTTTGAGGTGTGAATCATGATTTTCAACTGATGAATGATAACAAATTTATTATAAGTTCAAGACTTCTGTGCCATTCTTAATATATAGCATTTTGTGTAATGCTATTTTGCAGCTACTACATTAACTGGCCTGCATTTTTCCATGACAACTTTGTAATTAAGTGGCTAGGATATAACCAGACCTCTTGACAATGTGATTAAGGAATAAATAATTAGAGTTGTTTTACCTATTTTCCTATTTCTATATTGGTTCTACATATATGTGAATGGAGAAATTCTTGATACAAAGGGGTATTATCAAGGCTGAACTTTGTATCCTTGATATATTTGAAGCGTCATGCATTTTGGAAATATTTTTAATGAAATTTTTTGTGTCACAGGGTTACACTCTTGCATCTTAGCTTGGTCATACAATCATAGATCCAGTACCTAGCTTGTTTACTTTCAAAATACAAGATTCACAATTGACAGAGATTCGCAATTGACAGAGTTATCTTTTCAAGAATATCCATGATCTAAGTATATGATTTATGTTAATAAGCCTTATAATTGCCATTCACTAATTAGAATGTGACTTTATGATACTTCCAATTGTTTATGAAGCCATTTAAGTATAGTCGATTATGGGATTTTTTACAATTGTTTATGGAATTGGCTACACCTATTTATGTAATTTACTATAGAGTGGCTATTTTTTAGGAGACAAAATATGGCATTTGAAGGAGGCCCAAGCAAATGGGTGAAGAATGCGTACTTACTGTTTCAAGATGAATTTATTGATAAGGGTAAGAAGTTTAAGAATATGAGTGAACAAGCTAAGGAGGCGGCAAAGGCTTGGAATGAAATGTCTGTGGATGAGCAAAATAAATATAGACAAAAGGTGAATAAATCACAGCATGAGAAGAAGAAGGTGAAGAAAGGGAGAAAGGAAGAAGTTGCTTTTAATACTCACTGTTCACCCCTGCAATTGAAGGCATTGTTGGAATTTGTAAATAAAGATGAAGAGTTAATAAGCAAAGTAAAATGTTTAGGATTCTATAATTTGCTTCATGTTGGAACAACAAGGCTCCTTTATAACTTCTTAGCCTCCTTCATTCAATCATATGATCTGCCGACCCATAAATTAAGAATTTGGGGAAGATATATAAAATAGGAGCAAAAGATGTTGAGCAATTACTTGGTGTACCCTATAATGGGAAGGAGGTAAGAGTAGATGTTGATGATAATGATTATGAGATGTATAAGAGGTTGAAGAGTGAGTATGGTAAAGTCCTTATGTGAAATACTCGATGAAATAAACTCTGGGAATTACAAAAATAAGTTTGAGTTATTGTTTATGTTGTATGTAGTTAGGACATTTCTGGCTCCTACTATAAGTATAATAGTGAGTGACAAGCTATTGAAGGTGTTAAGTTGCACCATGAATATATTTTAGCACTTTGATTAAGCCACATACATGATCAATGTCTTGTGGAAAAAGATGGCAGTTTATGTGCAAGCAGTGAAAAAGAATAAGGCAGGGAGTTGCAATATGAAAAGATGCGTACACCTATTGTTGGTACATATTTTTTACCTCTATTTCTACCTATTTTCTTTGATTGAAAATGTTAGAACTTATATTTTTGGTGTTGCAGTTATATTTTGGTGAGCATTTTCCATTGGTTAAAGTTGGTCAGGATGAATCGACCAAAGCAATTCAGTTTTGGACTGATGAGAGGTTGAAGGAGATGGTTAGGATAGAGAGTTGAGAGCTACATGGGAATTTTGTATACTGAAGTCATAGTAAAGTGAGGTATATCAAGGATGACAAAAAAACATTAGCTTATTTAGACCCAATATGTGTTCATATTTGTAAGTTTAATGTTGTATTAATAAGTTATGTGTTTGACCATGTTTTGATTGTGTTATGCAAGAGTTGAAGGACTTGCATGCACGATTAGTAGCTGTAATTGAAGAGAGCAATTGAAGGCTTATAGTATAGTTAGGAAGGAGCTGCACATTAAAGAGGGTAAGCATAATAGGCAAGATAAAGTCTCTATTGAAATAATTGGTGAGGGAGAAGAGAATTCTCATAGTTATGATGATAAAATGAAAGAAGAATGTAATGAGGGGGGAGAAAAAGGTTGTTAGGGAGATGAAGAAGAAGAAGCTGGTCAAAAGGGAGAAGAAGGTAGTGAGGGAGATGAAGAAGAAGAAGAAGAAGCTAGTTAGAAGGGAGAAGTAGAAGAAGGTAGCACCATTAATGTGTCTGCAAGTGATGATGATGATGATTAGGGCTGGACCCGCGGGCCCACCCCACCAACCGGCCAAAATCTGGCGGGTTGGGTTGGCTAACGTCCAGCCCATTTGGGTGCGGGTCTTTTTGACCCGCACCCGCCTAACCCATAACCGCAGCGGGCTAACCCGCCGATTTGGCGGGTTAGCCCTTTTTTTTTTACAATTTTCTTCCCCACACAGGCACGACTGCACAAGAGGCACCCGAGTGACCGATTCGGTTTCACACTTTCACTTTTCAATTTCATTTCGTTATCTCTCTCTGCCGCTGCGCCTCCCTCAACCCTCAACCCTTCTACAACTGACAGCCCTCAGCCCTCAATCGTTGTCATCACCTCCTCTCCTCAGCAGCTCAGTCTTCGTCGTTGCCTCCTCTCCTTCAGCAGTTCAGCCGCGCCTCCCTCTCCCTCAGCGCTCAACGGTCAGCAGACAAAGCCCTAGGCAGCGCCGCTAGCCCTTGCACATTTCAACAAGCGCGTCGCCTCCTCTCCTCAGCCCGTCGCCGTCGTCGTCGGCTCTTCTCCTCAGCGGCTCAGGGTTTGTTACTCAACCCTAGCCGACGCCACTAACCCTCTCCCTCAGCACTCAGGGTTTGTTACTCAGCGTCGCCTCCTCTTTCTTTTGTTTTCTATATATGATTCTCCTCCTCCTCCTCCTCTTGCATCGATTATAAAGGATTAGTTCTATATTTATAAAGATTTGCACTGAAAGGAGAATGTCATTTGCACTCTATACCGTACTTTTGGTAGACAATTCCTTTCATTCTCTTTTTATTACTGTTGCCCCTTTGCCCTTCCCTCTTGTATGCGTCCATAATTGGCAACATTGTGGCTGCTGTTTGTTTTTGAATTGGGGTTGACAGTTTGTGAGTAGAAAGCTTAAGTGAAGTAGGCCGTGCGTAAGTGGCAAAGTTTAAATTTATCTAAGGTTAAAGCAATTAGATGTGACAACAAGAGAAGAAAGCGTCAAGAATGGAACTTTCTGTTATTACTTTCTTGTGTTGTTGCGTGCTGGGGTCTATTCTGGGATTAATGACATTGATTGTGCATATAACGTAATAGTTAATTTGGCAGCATATATTGTGTACTTAATTGATGCTTTTACTTTTTATTACCTATTAATTTACTTTCTGCTCTTGGCTTGCAACTTTCTATTTTTCTTCTAGACAAGTGAAGAAGCTAATTTACATAATTGAATTGAACCCCCTTAAGCAAATTCTGCTTCAGTGTCTGGTCACATTATCTCAAACCGCTTGAATAACAACAAGATAATTCTGCTTCAGTGTCTGATAAAAAGAAGACACTTTAGTTTCATTGGAGGATATCGTAGTCTGGGTGAAAAATTGCTTATAGGAGAATTCTTTCTTTGAACAACTGAACTAATAAAGAAGACAGTTTTTATTACCCGATACTGCATGCTTATGTTTTTCATGTGATCGAAATGTTCATTCATTCTGCTACTTATTCACTCCTATTGCCTACTACTTTATGTTATGCTTTTATTTTATATTTTGACACCTAGGACTTCATTCTTTTATGTTATGGACTTTTTTTTGCTAAATTTCAGTCTGATGCACTTTCAAGTAATGTTGGGTAATGGTTGCTAACTTGTTCTATCACTATGGTTTATTTCAGATGTGTGATAATACTGTTCAGAAGGAGCTTCAAATGCAAGCTCAAACTCCAACTGATGTTACTGATGGAGCAAATGAGAAAAAATCTCAACATGACGAACCTTCTGTGAATGATAATGTTGCAAAGAAGGCTAAAAAAAGTACATCTGATGTTTGGAGATATTTTACTAGAATTGGAAAACAAGATGGGAAAGAAAAAGCTACATGTAATGGTTGTGGAAAAGCTTTTGCAGTGGGGGGTAAGCAATATGGCACTTCAACCCTTTGGCGTCATGTGGAATCATGTAGATTAATCCCAAAATTTTGGGACATTGGTACTATGATGCTAGACCAAGCTGGGAAGGTGAGAAGTAGACACTTTGACAGTACTAGATTTTGAGAAATTATGGCTAAGACTATTGTTTTATATGACTTTCCCTATTCTTATGTTGAATATGAAGGGGTTAGGGAAATGTGTGAATTTTTGAATCCAGATTGTAAGTTTATATCTAGGAAGACTGCTGTGGTGGATGTTTGGAATCTCTATCTTAAACAAAAAGAAATAGTGAACAAATCCATAGCAAATAATCCTGGTAGGATATGTTTAACTACTTATTGTTGGACTGCAATAACTGGTGAGGGATATATTTGCATGACTGGTCATTTTGTTGATGACAAATGTAGTCTCAATAGCAAAATACTTGCTTTCACACACTTGCAACCTCCGCACTCTGGATCGGTTTTGGCTAACAAGTTGAATAAAATTGTGGAAGACTGGGGGATTGAAAAGAAAGTATTTTCTATTACTATGGATAATGCAGCAGCAAATGATAATATGCAAAATATTTTGAAAGACATGCTGAATTTGAATGAACCCTTGATATGCAATGGTGAATTTTTTCATGTGAGATGTTGTGCTCACATCTTGAATCTGATAGTTCAAGAGGGGTTGAAAGTCGTAAGTGTTGCTGTGCAAAAGATCAGGGAAAGTATTAGATATGTAAGGGCATCAGAGGCAAGGGTCATTAATTTTAAGAAATATGTTGACCAAGTTGGTATTAAGACTTCCATGGGTTTACGGCACGATGTGGCAACTAGATGGAATTCAACACATGCCATGCTTGAAAGTGCAATTATATATCAACGTGCCTTTGCAAAATTAGCTATCCATGATGACAACTTTCCTCATGCATTGACAAATGAAGAATGGTCAAGAGCAAAGGAGATCTGCAGCTTCTTGGCTCTATTTGCAGCAATAACAGAGTTGATGTCTGGGTCCTCCTATCCAACTTCTAACATGTACTTCCTTCAGATATCAAAGATCGAGTTATTGCTAAAAGAATATGTTGATATTGATGATATTGTGCTTCGAGAAATGGCTCACCGGATGCTTGCTAAGTTTGACAAATATTGGAGTGATTATAGTGTCATCCTTGTAATTGCAATTATTCTTGATCCACGGATGAAGTTTGATATCATACGGTTTTCTTACTCACAACTTGATCCCATACATCATAATGAAAAGATTGAATATATTAGGAATAAGTTATATTGTGTTTTTGAGGAGTATAAGAAGAAAAGTTTGAATGTGGGATCATCATCAACTTTAATCCACTCTAGTTCTTCTGGTGCTAGTGGTACTGGTTCTGCTAGTTCTACTAATGTCAGTGAAGATGTGCCACTAGTTCGACCTCCTCTTTATCCGAGTGCTGGTGCTAGAAAGTATAGTTATTTAAACACCACAGCTTTTGGGGTAAATTTGCAACTCTTTGTTTACTACATGTTTTAAAATATTATTTTGCTTCATATTTTACTAATACATTATTTATTTATATGATTTAGTATTATCTTCAATGCAAGAGTAAAGACACTCAATCATTGGAAAAGTCTGAACTGGACTTCTATTTGGAAGAAGCAACTCTTGATCCTAACTTGTTCATAGAGATGAATGTCTTAGAGTATTGGAAGAATAATTCTCCTCGTTTTCCATATCTTTCGAAGATGGCAGCTGACATCCTCAGTATTCCAATCACAACAGTGGCCAGTGAATCAGCTTTTAGTATTGGTTCACGAGTTCTTACAAAATACAGGAGTTGTCTTCTTTCAGATAACGTTGAGGCCCTTATTTGTACCCATAATTGGATGCTTGATTTTCCATCTGATGATACTGGAAGTGGTATTAGTGGTGATGGTATTGGTAATATTAATACTAACGTTGTCTTATTATCTCATTGAGTCATTTCTTTATATTATTATATATATACTCATTTTGTTTTATTACTTGTGATAGATTTATCTACAGACGGTGACAAAATTGAAGGAACAAATATTTTGACAGTTTCAGATCATGGCTCGAATCCAATTAATGTTGAGAGTTGAAATTTCAGTGAACTATTATGTAAACTAATGTATTTTATATTTGTAATCTTTCAATTGTCTGCTTTTTGGAATAATTTTTGTGATGTATTTGTATACAATTTTATTTAGGCTATTATTATAAATTTATAATGAAATTTTAAAAAAAAATAAAAATCTGGCGGGCTCGGGTTGGTCTTATACCAACCCGCCTGGAGGCGGGCCTAAAAAGATCGGCCCGCCTCCAGCCCAACCCGCCGCGGACTAACCCGTATTCGGCGGGTTAGCCCACATTACTAGCCCTAATGATGATGGAGTTGACCCCATATTTATGTCTATAGATACTAAAGGCCTAGTAATAGATGAGGAAGAAGTGGACAAGGAAGTAGAGCTTAGGAAATAAAAAAAGTAAAAGAAACCAGCAGCAACAGTATTGTCTCTATGAGTGTTGACAAAGCTAGTTCAGAGGAGAAAGAGGCCAACAGATGAGAAGAATGTGTTTTTCAACATGATAAGTCGCATGTGTTCATGTGATGAGAGTCAAGAGTAAGTTAAAATGATCAGTTGCATGTGTACACTTTAATGATTTACTATTCGCATATTGCTAACGACTACACTTTAAAGAGTTTTGGTTAACATATTAGATGAAGATATCAATCGGGATCAGCTATACACGCTTAGTGGAATTCAAAAAATAAGTAACCAGGTAAGTAAATTTGCAGTAACAATTAATAATTCTTCATCAATTTATATGGATTTGTTACTGAGTTTATGGTGAGCTAGTTTTGAAATACAGGTGATGTCAGTGGTCTGTAAGATATTAATGGTTTATATAAAGAAGGAAGAACAAGTGAAGCGACACCTTTTTGTTGTTGACTTCATGGTGAGCTTGTTGTGATGCGAGTATTTAGTGGGTATATACTAAATTACTAACCTTCAATATATATTGTAGACAATAATAGCTTCTAACCCAATTTATTAGGATGTTAATGAAAATAAGAAGCAACTATTACCTGAACACACCTGTTACTACTTAGGTTATTGTGATTTGATACTTGGACCTACACTTGTCAGAGCACACTGATTCTATTTAGCACTAGAACTGAAAATATTAAAGTTCTATGCGTTGGATTCATTGACTCAAAATATTTATAGTAAGAAGAGAAAGAAAACGGGTGTAAAAGGGAATGGCATGATATTTGTGATCAAGCATGAGTAAGTGTATCATTTACCCCTTATATCTACAAATTTATATTAACTAAATTGCTAATCTATGCATCTGTCTTTTGAGCAAAGAGATCAATTTTATGATATCATTGGGTTAGTTAAACCTAACCTCCTTAGGCAGGGGAAGAAGATAAAGGGTGATATTATTTAGGCCCCCATTCTAATACAAAACAATTTGTGAGTCATTTAATAAATTAGTATCATTGTCTGTAGAGGGTGGTATGTTTTAAGTTGTTTACATTATTGATATCATTATCTATGTAAGCGAGATTGTGGGGTTCATGTATTGATCTAGTTAACTAAATGGGAGCTAAATGTAGCACTTGACTATAACGAGGAACATATTATAGAGTTTAGACGAAACCTAATGTAGTGACTAGTAAATCATGAGCTCAACTCAAGGCGAGAATTTGCATTAAACCTACATCCACCAAACGAGACCATAACATTCACCAAATGATGTTTCAATTTTTGTAATGTTCAACTTTTGTAATGTTAAATTTTTGTAATATTCAACCATTGATCAACTGATGTTCAAACTTAGGTAATCAATTTTCAATGTTCAACTTTTGTAATGTGATGTACAAATTTTGTAATGACTATGGCCAAATGACAATGAAATCACCTGTCCTTCAGACATTCATTTACAACATGAGCAATGGCTTTGACAACTTTAGCTAAGACATTTACTATTTTCTGTAACAACGTAGTTGCAAGTAATTGCTTTGCGGTTGACATCTCCTGCAATAGGATTTATAACATGAGTAATATTTTTACAACTTCATCTAACACATTTACAGCTCTCTATAACAACGTAGCTACAAGTAATTGCTTTGGGGTTTGTAACTCCTTCAATGTGATTTACAACATAAGCAATAATTTTAACAACTTTCCCTAAGACATTTACAACTCTCTGTTACAAAGTACCTGCAAGTAATTACTTTGGGGTTTGTAATTCTTGCAATGGGATTTATAATGAGTAATGGTTTTGACAACTTTCCCTAAGCATTTACAACTCTCTATAACAACATACTTGCAATTAATTGCTTTAGGGTTTATAACTCCTGCAATAGAATTTATAATATGAGCAATAGTTTTGACAACTTCCCCTAAGATATTTACTACTGTGGGAAAAACGTGCCTGCAAGTCATTACTTTGTTCTTTTACTTGGATCATTTCCAAGTGATGAGATTTATAAGTCATAAATAGTCATAACTTACTGCACAATTTCATTCAATAATATTGATCACTTTACTAATGGTATTTATAAAAAATCATCCTGTCCATGAGAGCAATTGCATTACATGTGTTCAACTAACAAGTGAACATTAAGATTCCACTTACGCCTAATATTTTCTTGTCATTAACACTAGACATCATATTCCATACACTATACATTAGCTTCATATACCATAAACATTATATACAAAAAGGATAAGTTGTATACCACAACCCTTGTCAAAAAATATTATGGTGTTGGATTATACACACAAATTACCTCCAAAAAATTATCCCTCAGGTACTGATACCCAACTTTATATTGGACTTGGATTTTTGCATGTTCTTCTAGTGTGCCCAGCTTGGTGGCATGTGCTATACTGATATATCTTCTTGTTTTTGAACTGAGACTCTCCTGTTAGTTCTTGGCCTTCCTGGTGGTTGACTTGTTAGCGGTGGTGTTAGCCATATTTGATAAGATATATTTTCCATATGATAGTCGTTAGAATTTGGCATGTCGATTGTCATCACTGGAATCATGGTCCTGCTATAAATCTTTTGATGGAATGTAATATTGTAGCACTTATCAACATAATTATAGACATTAAGATGGAGAGCCTTGGAGGCCATAAAAGCGTGTGTACATGGAATGCTTGATATTTGTCACTCCGCATAGCTGCATTCATGCGAACCAAGATTCACATATAGGGCTCCATCTGATGTATGTACACACTCCTACCCTCTTCCATAAGGTACATGAGTCATATGCCTAGCATTAGCCATATTCGCCATCACTTTTATATTTATGTTAGGGCCTACACCATTTTTCCATTTACTCATAGCATTGTTGATGCATACATCTTTTTTGCCACTTGCTCACGATGCTCATGGATAAGTTGGGTAACGTTATGCTATCTCTCTTTCACAATCCAAGCATTGAATGCCGTCCCTCCTTTATCAATTTTACCTTCACTTTGCTACCATCATATTTAACTCTACATTCAACATTATATACAAAGTTCCCACCTACATGTAAAAAATAACAAATTTTCTTTGAAGATGTCGACCCAATATTAGATATCATCTTGCCTACTAACCTGCAACAAGCAAAGCATTCATCATAATGTTACTCCCCTAACAATCTTAATTTAACACTTTACAAAATGCCAACAACACGGATTTCAGGATACAAAGTAGTAAATGTCTTGAGGTAATGAATGTGATAAGTTTTTTCACGGAGTAGAAAATGTCTTAGCTAAAATTGCCAAAATTATTACTGAAGTTGTAAATCCTATTAGAGGATCAGAAAATGACCCAACTGATTTCACGAAACTTTTTTCCATGGAGTAGTAAATGTCTTAGCTGAAGTTGTCAAAATTATTACTAAAGTTATAAATCCCATTAGAGGAGTAGTAAATGACCCAACTAATTGCACGAAACTTTTTCCACATAGTACTAAATATCTTAGCTAAAGTTGTCAAAATTATTACTGAAGATACAAATCCCATTAGAGAAGTAGTAAATGACCCAACTAATTACTTGCACATAACTTTTTTCATGGAATAGTAAATATCTTAGCTAAAGTTATAAAATTATTACTAAAGTTGTAAATCCTATTAGAGGAGTAGTAAATGACCCAACTAATTAATTGCATGTAACTTTTTTCACGAAGTAGTAAATAAATGTCTTAGCTAAAGTTGTCAAAATTATTACTAAAGTTGTATATCCCATTAGAGGAGTAGTAAATGACTCAACTATTGCACGAAACTTTTTTTACAGAGTAGTAAATGTCTTAGCTGAAATTGTCAAAATTATTACTGAAATTACAAATCCCATTAGAGGAGTAGTAAATGACCCAACTATTGCACAAAACTTTTTTCACGGAGTAGTAAATATCTTAGCTGAAGTTGTCAAAATTATTACTAAAGTTATAAATCCCATTAAAGGAGTAGTAAATGACCCAACTAAAGCACGTAACTTTTTCTATGATGTATTAAATGTCTAAACTGAAGTTATCAAAATCATTATTGAAGTTATAAATACCATTATAGGAGTAGTAAATGACCCAATTTCTTAGTTAATGACTTGCAGGTAAGTCTTACTATAAACATTATGTGTCATGTGAAAAGCAAGGGACTACTCTTCCACTAATGACTACTCTTTCCTGCTTAATTTAAACGGGCTGAAGAGGAATGCGAAAAGCAATGGGTTGTAGGACACAAAAATGTCGTTATTCACATTAATCATATCCATGGGTAAATCAATCTCTTTACCCTATAAATGCGTCGAGTTTCCAATGGCTTTCAGCATCGTCTGGGATTTTTTTTGAGATTTCTCCTATTGCTTTCTTAAATTTGTTTAAGCTATAATAAAAGTGAAAGTCTTTGTCCTAAGGTAACTATGAAAATGAACAATGACAATGGTGATTATCAAAGGAGTAAAAGAAGAATATTTGTGTCAAAAACTTACTAATACTTCCTCTTTTCCAGCTTCAGCTCAACCAAAGACGTCTCCCGCAAGCTTCGTCTCCCATGCGCGTCAACAGTTCCTTCTTCACATTGATGCCTTAGTATATGTTTCATTTATTCCAAGGGTAATTTGATTTTTTCACCAAATTTACAAAGGACAGATTGGATATTTACCCAATAGGTCCTTTTAGATATTCATATATCCATTTTGTTATTTTCAAATTCATATGGTTTTTTATTATCTTTTTTCCTTTTTTTATATCAAGGCCATGGACTGTTCTTCCCGAAACCTAATAATATATAACTATATACCACTAAATTCTACTTTTTCCCAATTAGTATGGTATTAATGTTCTACAAAAACTTTTGAGGATTCTTTAATTATATAATCAATGTGTGACCATAAACAATTCCAAATTATTAGTTAGTAATTCTCTAATTTTTTCCAAACCCAAATTTTGTCTCTAAATATTTGTCCTTAATTTTTTATAATTTGCTCTATTTTTGGGTTAAATCACACAAAACATTCTTTAAGCCAAACTTTCTATTTTCTGGACATGAAACCATTTCTAGAAATTCATATTAATCCTAAAATAATTTCCCCTTATTTTTATCCAATTATTTGAGAGCTCCTGATAGTATTCATAATTAAATTTGGCTAATTATCCCATAATTAACCAACATGTCAAAAATTAAATAAAATTCATTTTGAGGTAATTTTCTCACTTTTATCTCTTTTGAGCCTTAAATATGCTTTGGGATTCGGATAAATTTTTTATCCATTGTCATATCCCATCCCGCTCCTGATTGGGATAGGATGGGACAGGGACGTCCCTGTCCAAATTTTATTTTTAAAAAAATTAAATCTAAATTAACAAAAAAAATACATTGGTTATAAATTCATACACTTTTTTACAATTGTTTGTCATTATCTTAAAAATGGGTGATTGAAACATCCTTACTTTCATACGTCTTAGGAACCATTTGATAGCATTTAGAACCACTTTCAAGGTCATTGAAGTCCAATTTCTCAATCTGGAGTTTTACTCTTATCGAGTACTGTTCACTATGTAAATTCCAGATGAGTGACCTGACTTCAAAAAATCATAACTAATTCTAGAAAAATCTAAATGAAGTGGTTCCAATTGCTACCTGAAGCTAACTCAATTATATTTCAGGAAAAAATAACTCATTGACCATTCATTGACCGAGTCAATGTCAGTTAATGTCACAACTTTACTGTTCATACAACGTTTTTCTCCTGAATCCAGCATTCTGGTCCCAACTTTGATAATTCATATCTTCATGTGTAGACATCCAAATGAGACGTTTTATATATCAAATTAAATCTTGGTATGTCTACTATTTACCATAAAAATTTCATATATTTATTCATCCATTTACTATTTTTAATCATTTATCAAACATGATTAGATCACCACGTGTTACTATTCACAGTGGTAAATTTCAGCATTTCTACTTTGCATACATATGCATACATCCATCATATATCAGTCAAACATGCCAAACAATATCTTTATTAAATAATAAGTCATTATACATCAGGGCATGTATGAAATCCTCATATTTCTATTACATCATTTCCTGCCTAAAATCCGGCAGCATAACCGCTACGCTTCATCTTCAGAAAGTAACTGATCTTGTACCGATTCGGTAATTCCCGTGAGAACTACCATTCTACGTAAGTACCCAGGAAAGACTGGATGAACCGGCTAGGTCCACTCACTTCCAGCATCCTTAGACAGTACCTACGTACACAGTACGTATCAGCTGCTCTCTTTATCTTGTCATAATTTCGGCAGCATAACGGCGTCTCTTAAAATTCCCAAAATTCACTTTGACATAACCTCCCCTGTAATAGTTTATTGGGATGAGATTCGGTGGAATCTCAGTAGCAACAATCATAACAATATATGTAATGCAGAGTGATAGTGCTTCCTTGTGATTGTGTACAGATAGGTATGCCGCGTGCTTCCATACTCAATAACATATGATCATAGCATTGCAGTAGAGCTTCAGGCATAATATATAAGAGAACAATCCAACCAAACAATAGCACAACAAATCACAAAGCCATTACATAAAAGCTAGGATTAGTTACTACCTCAAAAGCTTAGCAGAACTCTACTATCTCTATTCTGCTTCTAGCTCTACCAGAACTTCCTTTCTTTCTTTCTTCCTCTCACTTTCTCTCTCTAGCACTTCCTCCTCTCTCTTAAAGGCTCCTTGGCCGTGGCATATGAAGAGCAAGGGGGGGTATTTATAGTTTTGGTCAATGGCATTTTCGTAATTTTGAAGCCATCTGATCCTGTGGTCCTGGTTTTTCTGGAATTTCCTATTTTTCTTTATTCCTTTTACTGCATCATGCATGACATCATCTCAAAGACACCTCATGGGACACCTCATCATGTACATTTTTCACATGGCGAAATTGCAAGCTTCTTGGACACCTCATCAGCTGACTCAGCAGTTCCAGTCCAATCCAGTACCGGTCCGGTCCGGTTTCCCACAAACTGGACTCACCGGCTAAGATTGTGTCACATGTCCTTAACTTTTCTTCTCCCTCTAAGATGACGCCATGTGGCATCTGGAAGGGACCTTTCACGCCTTCCAATGCTATCCAGATAAGTCCAGGACTTTATCTGATCACTTCCTCGGTTATCGTGCCGACCGAGTAACTTTACTTAATTGAAACAGCATTAAAATAGTATTTTAATGCTACTTTTCCTCACATATCACTGGGCCTACATTTTTGGGCTCTGGGAATGTTATCTTGGATCCTGATCAAGCCCAAGTACTCTGATGGCTCGATTCCCAAGAAACATCCCTTGGCAAATTACCAAAATGCCCTTGGGTGCCCTTTCTTGCACTATTTTAACCCTAAGGGTAAAATCGTCATTTTACACCCTTCTGTACTCTGTCAGGGCATATACTGACTCTGAGTAACTTTATCTGTATGTGCCTTGGCTCCTGGGCCTGTCCAGAATAACCAAAATGCCCTCATACATCTACTACCCCTTTAGTACAACACAGGCGCATTTTCGTAATTTCGCACTTTTCCGGGGTTCTGCCGGACACTGGCTCACCTATCAGTCCAAGGGTCTTACTGGGCCTTTGATGGCGCCATTATTGGGCCTTTCAGGGTCCATTACCTTTATGGCACGTATTACAAGAAATCATCCCTTGTCAATGATTATTGAATATTTTATCTATTATCCACCGTTTATACACATATCCGGACACCGGCTCCTTCTGTCTGATACACTGGCATGCAGTGTTCAGGCATCCCTGTGAGTCATATCAGTCATCTGACTGAGATCATTCGAACTCATTCAGTCCCTTTTCAAATACTGATAAATCTCCCTATCGGATACCCGGAGGCCTCACACTCCGGTCTGTACTTACTGATTCGTGAATAACTTTTTCTACAGACCTCCTATCGGTATTCTGTCAATTTTCTGACATCCGCCCCATAAGGACGCATCATCCTGTATTTTCTCACCTAGATCTGAAATCTAGGATATCCGGTAGGAATTTTTATAACTTTTTTATTATCAGATCAATTCTGGCTATCTGGAGTCTTGAAAAATTCCTGTATTAAGCCAGATTACCGAGCGTCACTTGCTCTCTTTACCGGTGAAATCTGGGACTGAAATGCTTTCGGGCAGTCCAAACCACTTCCGGCCTGACTTTCTTTAATTACAATTTAGCCCCAAGGAACTTTTCTTCTTTTCATTTAAGTCCCTTTTTATTTGGCTAAAATTACACTTAAGGACCCCACCTTTTTGTCTACTTTTTCTTTTTGGCTTTATACTTTCCATAATTGCATCTAAATCCCTACATTTTCTTTCTTTTACAATTTAATCCATTTCTTTGCATAAATGGCCATTATATCCCTAGGGACTTTCACTATTTACACATAAGTCTCTGGACTTTCATTTATTTGCAGTTTAGTCCCTAAAAACCTTCTGTATATTTTGGGAACTTCCGCTCAGAGGGATATATCTATTTCAGGCTACTTACTAAATCTCTGGCCTGAAAATTGGGGTGTTACAGTGATAATATATATATTAATATTATTTAAAAAATAATTTATATATATAAATATATTTGGGGATGGACGGGATGGGACACATCATGTGTTCGTCTTGTGTCTTTATGGCCTGTCCCAATATACCTTCTGTCCTATCTTGGTTTGATCCCATCCCAAAATGAGCGCCCCTAGGATGGGACAACCAGGATGAGACATACTCTACACCCCTATGCTTTGAAAAATTTTCTCTATTTTATGAATTTTTTAGATTTTTTTGAAATTTTTGACATTTTTTCTAAAATTATCCTTCATATTCTATAATTTTTAAAAATTATACTTTCGACTCAGCATGGGTCTTACCTGAAAAGTTGTCTCATTTGTAAATCAAATAATTTTGTTTTGCCGATAACTAACCTAAATTCTCCAGATATGACACGATCAACAGTAGCATTATTATAAACCTTGAGGCCTTCACAAGCATGAATGAACATAGAGAGACGATTTTAAAGTCATTTCAAATGACTTTCTACACCGTCCCCTCTTCTTATCTATTCTAAAAAAGTTTGATAAAACACTTTTTTACTCAAGTAAAATTAACAACCAGTGTAAAGAGTAATCAATTTTTCAAAAAAAGAATTCCCTTTTCTTCACCGGTGTGTATGTTTAACTTTTTTCTACAACAGTTGCTTTAACAATTGATGTAAAATCTCAACATTTTCGCTTTTTATTTATGAAATTGTTACTGGTAATAATTTTTACACCATCCCGTTGCAACTGATGTGAAAAGGCAGTAATAAAAAAAAACATTGCACTTGTGATTTTGGCTAATATGTGAAACCATACTAATTTTTCTAAAATTAAATAGATTGAAAGCAGGTCAATAATTTGAATCTTATAAATAAAAAATAGGTGAACTTTCTAGTTTCTTTCATTAATTGAATATAATGATTTATGAATTTGATTTGGTAACATGATATAATAAAATTAAATGCAGGTACCAAATTAAAAATATTAATATAATCTTTAGTTTCTCAAGTTTATTTCTATTTTAGTTTTAGTTTCTCAAGTTTTAAACTATAAGTTATTGTCATCTTAAATTGTATTTTATTTAAAACATTGATCTCTGTGATTTAATAAAAATTTGGATCATTTTGCCCCTCCATAGACCAAAATCTATAATTTAAAACTTAAGAGATTAAACCTAAAATTTATACAAATTTGAGAGACTAAAAATTCTATTTACCTAATTAAAAATTGAAGAAAAGTGTAGGTAGTTTTGAGTAAATGACTCTCAAATCCTATATAGGATAATTTATTACTTAGAGATCCCATGAAATCTCTAAACCATTATCAAGTGTCAAGGGACATATATGGGGGAGAGATTCAACCGTGAAAGGTGAAACTACGTTTTTGCCCTTACTCTCATTGACAACTTAAAGTAAAACATTTGTTAAAGGGAAGAGTATTCCTTAACAAATAGAAGAGTATTCATTATCAATTATTTCATATTAAATTATCAACTAATATTATTCTATTTGTCAAATGCTTCGCTTGTGTGTATGCTATTAGGAACGCCTCTATTGAGACGTCCCTTGGATATTTATTTGTCTTTTATAAATTAATTTTTTTTCTTTATATCTAAGCCTAGTTATATTATATAAAAAAGGTAAATGATATCTGAAAATAAAAAAGTAACAAAATGAAAATATGTCGGTATATATAAAGTTAACATCATAAGAAATAATTCATTATTAACGTAGACCCAAAAGTGAAACAGAAGCGCAGGGAATATTTATTCATTTTCAACAGAGGAAACTATTTACTTTGACAAATAAAATCCGATAAACAAGTACAACAACAAATAGGAGAAACAAAATAGACAATCTTAAAATTTTCTTATATCCCATTTAAACTATTTTTCCATCTGTTTGCAAATTCAGATAGCGCTCTTGTAGAAGAACCATATTTTTTAGTGCATTGACAGAAGCATCTCTTAAATCCTTCATTCTTTTGCGAATCTCCTTCCCTTGTTCACCTTCCATCAAGGAAACTCTAATAATTAAATAAATAATATAATAGCATTTGGTAGCTAAATATTGGTTATTTTAAAATATTAGAAGTGATATATATATATATATATATTAGAAGTGGATAGACGTTAGAGTTCACTGCAATCAAGAAAATTTCCTTTGCAAAATAGCTTGATGACACGTTGAGCATAGAGATTGACAAGTTAAGTACTTCATAGAAACAAACCTCAGTCTTTCATAGAACTCGTTAACGCGTTAAACATTACTGCAAAAACTCGCTTTCACGTTGCTTTTATATGCCATTTAAAGGGAAAAAAATAACGTAATAAGAAAGGCGGTAACATTTTTGCAATTAAAAAGAAGTACTAAAAGGTATCTATAAGACGTAATAAAGCTTTGCTACATCGCCTAACTAACTAATCGACATAGTAACTCTGGGCAGTGAAATAGAAAAAAGCAAAAGATAAAGAAAAATGAGGAAGAAACGCCCTGGCTTGAAATATTTTCTCAACTACTTGTCAATATGCAATTGGGAACGCCTCTATTGAGACGTCACTAGGATATTTCTCTGTCTTTAACTTTTCTTTCATTAAAATTTTTTCTTCATATCGAAGTTTAGTTATAGTATATAAAAAAGTAATGATTCCTGAAAATTAAAAAAGAACAAAATTAAATGATGTCGGTATATATAAACTTAGCATGGCATGAAATATTTCATTACTAAAGTGAAACAGAAGCGAAGGAAATATTTATTCATTTTCAACAGAGGAAACTATTTAGTTTGACAAATAAAATCCGATAAACAAAGTACAAGAACAAATAGGAAAAACAAAATATACAAGTTTAAAATTTTCTTATATCCCATTTAAATTATTTTTCCATTTGAGTGCAACTTCAGATAGCGCCTTTGTAGAAGAACCATCTTCTTTGGGTGCATTGACAGAAGCATCTCTTAAATCCTTCATCCTCTTGCGAATCTCCTTACCTTGTTCACCTTCCATCAAACTCTTTACCAATTCAGCGATCTCATGCCTTTCTACTATGCCATTTTCATTAACTTTCGGCCTCAATGCCACCTTGAGACCAACAGTTAACAAAGCTGCATTCATTTTCTGCTCTGCAAAAAGTGGCCACGCTATTAATGGCACTCCCTTCTGTACACTCTCAAGTGTGGAGTTCCAACCGCAGTGACTCAAGAACCCACCAACGGAACTGTGACTAAGGATTGAAATCTGAGGTGCCCAAGAAGGAATAACAAAACCTTGCTCTTTGGTTCTGTCTAAAAATCCTTCTGGTAGGAAATCAAGAGGATTTGCATTTGTAGAACCAAGGTAAGCAGCACTTACTGAGTTACTTGGTGCCCTAAGAACCCATAAGAATTTTTTGCCACTCAGTTCCAAGCCATAAGCTAGCTCATTGATTTGGTCTTGGGAAAGGGTCCCACCACTTCCAAACGAAATATATAAAACAGAGCTAGGTGGTTGATTATCCAACCACTTGAGACACTCTGACCCGTATTCTTCATTATTTGACCCGGTTTGAGTGATGGGTCCAATCGGATACACAGGTGGATAACCACTTTCTTTCTGTGTCAAGGCACTTACTGCCCTTTCTTCCATCTCCGTGAAGCTGTTAACCAAAATACCATCAACAGATAACAATGTATTGCTTAGTTGGAGAAACATTTTGTAAGATTCACTGGACCGATTTTCAACCGGCTCCGGGAAATCACTACCATAGAGAGGGACACAGCCTGGAATCTGGATAGGTTCTGGGACGTCTATGAACTCACCAGAAATCTCTTCGTGGAGGGTTGGGAGATATAAGCATAAGGAAAGCGTTGAGAGAGCTGAATAGAAGTAAATGCAAGACAAAGTGTTTAGTTCCTTTGCGAAACTCAGTACCTCAGTTGCGAAAGGGTCTACAACAAGAGCAGCCAATTGAGATTTGGAATTCAAGGACTTCAATTCGTGTTGTAAAGATGGCAAAGATTTGGCCATTGTGAGTTGGATTTGGATTGCTAAGTTTGCATCTTTGGGTAGGTCTTCTTTGGTGATAGGAGGGAGAAAAATGGAATCGATGTTTGAAGGAAGGTTTTGAAGGTAGGCTATGGAGGCTTTAGGAGGAGATTCTAGTGAGGGAATGATGAATGTGATATGAAAATCTGGATGAAGCTGAGCAAGTCGCTTGGAGAACTCAAGAACAGAAATCAAATGGCTAAAGCCTGGACTGGGAACAACGGCTATGTGTGTTGTTTTCTCCATGGAAATTTTAAAACAAAGAAACTTTGAGATCGATTGAAACTAGGATCGAAGTTTGTAAATTTGTTGATTTCTGGTTTTGAAGGGTTGAAGATTGGATTCGCTTATATAGAAGACATGTTATGGTGTTATTACCTTTTCAGAAAGCTTGTCTTTTAGCTTAAGAAGCTTCTCCACCAGCCTAGGGAAGTGGTGGGTCCCATCAGGTGGTCGTTTGTGTCTTTGCCTACGATTCTGAGACTCCAATTTTATCAAGTCAAAGTGGAAGTCGTGACGTAAGTAGTAACGTAGATCTTTCTTCTAGATAATAATTCTACGAGATTGCACTTTCTTTAAGAGCAAGAGCATTAAATTTAAAATATAATCGAATGTACAATGAGTGCACTAAAGTCTATTCCTATATTTTATCATCAATTTCAATATGATAAAATATAAAAGTTGTATACATGAACTACTCTGGTTACAAGTTTTTTTTTATTTGTTTGTCTATCTAATTCATCGAAATTTTATCCCGACTATATTTGAATCCGACCAACGTTGCATACCTAGTTATGGTGGGTGAGTTTTCTAACGAAAATTTTTTGTATACGCTAAGACTCGATTAATTGATACTCACGCAATATTAGAAGTCTATATAGATTAAGTGTTGATTAGAAGTAGTAAATTCGGAGAAAAATAAGGAAAGGGGCGATAATCTGTATCACTCGCTGCAACGAACAAATACAGAGAGGCACGAGTGTACATGTTTAATTATGAAGAGTGGGCATCAAGTTAATTAAAAAAATTTCAATATCGTTATTTTTTTTTAAAAAAAAAAACTTTGTTTCCTTGTCGGAATGGTCAGTTCCATTGTTTAATTTATCGATTATTACATAAGATTCTACTTTAAATTCTTATTTCATCACATTCGATGAACTTTGTTTTTTTATTAATAATTTAATGCTCTTGTCCCCAGGAAAAGAAACTCAGAGAATATTATCATCTAGAAGACAGACCTACGTTGTCACTTACATCACACCATCTTCCCCTTTGACTGAAATTTGGACTAAAATAAACAAAAGTTGCCTATCATTTTATCAGAATCAAAGGCAAATTTGATTCAAATTATTGAAAGCTTTTTGACACTTTAAGCGTACACCAGATTTCTTTTAGGGAGTGCAGCTTCTGGCCTGCGAATCTTTAGTCGGGATTCGCTCATGGCGTTCTTGGATTCTACTCCTATTATTTATTTTCTACCTTGTTTTATTTTCATCTGTGTATTAAAAAAACGTATATTTTATCAATATAGAATTTTTTTTAACCGTGTAAAATCATACTATATCTCTCAAAATCTTGAATTTAAATTTTTAAAAAAGATACCTATACTATGAAGGATAACTATAAACATTAAAATTTGAGTAATCGATTACTTGAATATTTAATTTCGTGGTTTGTAGTTATCCTTTTTAATATAAATATTTTTTTTAGAAATTGAACTTAAAATTTAGAGGGATCTAATAGGATATTCTACCCTCCAACCAACTCTATATTAGTATTAAATATCTTGTTTTAATTCCCGGGTGAAATGGTCAGTCCCATGTTTAATTTGTAACCATAAGAGAAGATCATGTATACAATTTGTATTCTTTTATCATATTAAAATTGATGATTACATGGTATTCATCTTCATTCTTTCTTCCTTACATTCGATGAACTCTGTTTTTTAATGTAATGTTCTTGGTCCCCAAGAAAAGACATGCCGGAGATTTATTATATAGAAGACAGACCTACGTTCTCACTGACATCACCACTTCCACTTTGACTGAAATTTGGAGTGTCAAAGCCGAAGCCTAAGACAAACAACAACCAAGTGGGTCCAAGCACTTTCTAGACAAGTGGGGAAGTTTTAAAACTAAAAATGGACTGTTTGGTACTGGGGATTTGGAGGGAAGGAAGAGGCAATTTT
This sequence comes from Leucaena leucocephala, assembly GCA_037074615.1. Lineage (NCBI taxonomy): Eukaryota > Viridiplantae > Streptophyta > Magnoliopsida > Fabales > Fabaceae > Leucaena > Leucaena leucocephala. Next base: position 15,348,648 of record CM073555.1, on the reverse strand, counting down.
TTAGTTAGATTTAAAAAATATAAAAAAAAAATAAGTTTATAAAATTTTAATAAAGAGAAAATATAAGTTAAAATAGTAAAAGAATTTAATTAAAAAAATTTAACTTCACTTTTGTAATTTTTTTAAATCAAATTCAAAATTATTTTCTCTCTCCTCACCTTCATCCCTTTAAATCTCTTGTATAAAACAGTCTCAATCTCTAATGTTGTCTAATGTTTCCTAACATGCCTCTCAAATATTTTTTTTTCCTTCTTCCCTTAAAAATATTAATTTAATAATGGCTTCCAAAGATCAAATGGCTCAAAACACTTCTATTTTCTCATGCTTAAGATTACACCACCTATGTCCTTCAGAAGGCTATTGACTGTGATCTCTGTTTTTTGGTAAAAAGACAATAAAAGATCATATAAATTTGAAAATAACGAAATGGATATATGAATATCTAAAAGGATAGATTGGGCAAGAGGTCCAACCTGTCCTTTGTAAATTCGGTTACCCTTGTAAATTTTTGAAGAAAAAGCGGGAGAATTACGCTAAGAACGTAGAGCATCTTGTCCTCGACTATTTGAGACTAACTCATACCTCCCTGAAGCTCCACTCGCCTTGTCGCTTTCAAAGAGTGTCAGAGCTCATTACAACACTATCCAAGGAAAACAACTCAAAGCAAACAGATACCTTGTCACCATCAAAGTTCACTGTGCATTTAGGATTGGGAGGATGATTAGGGTTTAGAAATTAGGTAAGTCCTAAAGGTCAGTGCACTTTATTGCTATGCCTTGGAGGCTTCATCTCTATTCCTAGAACATTTCGCTTTTTTTACAGTTCAATTAGTGCTAAAGCAAATTTCAATGGTGATAGACTGATATATTGTTTGCTCTTGTTCGAAAGGCTTTTCAGGCGAAGTCTCACGGGATTTTGGCTGTGTTGGTAACTATCAGAGGAAATCCGTTATTCAAGTGCAGTCCATGCCTTAATCACGTACTTCTTTTATGCTTCATCGATTGCTTCTTTTATGCTTCTCTTCCTTATACATCATCATTCATTCGCTTTTAGATCGACATAAGCCATTATTCACTGTTACTTACTACATCCTTTTGAATTTAACATTTATTTGTATTGCCCATTTCATAAATCCTGAACAAATAATCTATATAAACCACCTAAATGGAATGAGAAATATGATGCAGCATGGAAATAGACTAAGAAGAAGGGGGATCATGAAAGATGGATGTCAAACTATGCTTAGACTTTAGAGAGCTTATTCCTCAATTTGATTTTATCCTTTCTGTGCAAATGTAATTACTGCTTGAAGTTAAAATGAATTGTCTTGTCTAGCCTTGAATTTGTGTCCAATGCAATTCTTTTTTTCCAATAATCTAGAATAAGCATGCAATATTTCTTATTGGCAGTTGAATAGAGGACAATGTATGAATAATGCACATAAAAAGCAATGTAAAAAAGAGATAGTGTAAAGCTGAACCAAATGTTAATGATGTATGCTTTTAGTTTTCACATTGATATGCACTGCATAGAAATCTATTTTATCTTGATTTATATGTGGCTTGTGGACAAAGAAATAGAATAAGTAAAGCTTATATAATGGTTTGTTTGATGTGAGATACATGTAGAAGGTTTTACTAGGAAATCCATATTAAAGCAACAATTCATTTGTATGGTTTTGCTTTTGAGATTGTGAAGGACAAAGTATCACACACACAAAATAAAAAAAGGAGGCATAAACTGCAGCAAGAAAAGAGATGGATGATTAAATAAAAATATCTTCTTTGAGGTGTGAATCATGGTTTTCAACTGATGAATGATAACAAATTGATTATAATTTCAAGACTTCTACACCATTACTAATATATAACATTTTGTGTAATGCTATTTTGAAGCTACTACATTAATTGGCCTGCATTTTGCCATGATAACTTTGTAATTAAGTGGCTAGAATATATCCAAACCTCTTGACAATGTGATTAAGGAATAAATAATTAGAATTGTTCTGCCTATTTTCCTATTTCTATCTTGGTTCTACATACATGTGAATGGAGGAATTCTTGATATAATGGGGTATTATCAAGGCTGAACTTTGTATCCTTGATATATTTGAAGCGTCATGCATTTTGGAAACTTTTTTAATAAAAATTGTTGTGTCATAGGGTTACACTCTTGCATCTCAGCTTGTTCATACAATCATAGATCCAGTACCTAGCTTGTTTACTTTCAAAATACAAGATTTGCAATTGACAGAGTTATCTTTTCAAGAATATGCATGATCTAAGTATATAGTTTCTATTAATAAGCCTTATAATTGCCATTGATTAATTAGAACGTGACTTTATGATACTTCCAATTGTTTATGAAGCTAATTAAGTATAGTCGATTATGGGATTTTCTACAATTGTTTATGGAATTGGCTACACCTATTTATGTAATTTACTATGGAGTGGCTATTTTTCAAGAGACAAAATATGGCATTTGAAGGAGGCCCAAACAAATGGGTGAAGAATGCGTACTTACTGTTTCAAGATGAATTTATTGGTAAGGGTAAGAAGTTTAAGAATATGAGTGAACAAGCTAAGGAGACGGCAAAGGCTTGGAAGGAGTTGTCTATGGATAAGCAAAATAAATATAGACAAAAGGTTAATAAATCACAGCCTGAGAAGAAGAGGGAGAAGAAAGGGAGAAAGGAAGAAGTTGCTTTTAATACTTATTGTTCACCCTGCAATTGAAGGCATTGTTGGAATTTGTAAATAAAGATAAAGAGTTAATAAGCAAAGTAAAAAGTTTAGGATTCTATAATTTGCTTCATGTTGGAACAACAAGACTCCCTCATGACTTCTTAGCCTCTTTCATTCAATCATACGATCCACCAACCCATCAATTAAGAATTAGGGGAAGACAGATAAAATAGGAGTAAAAGATGTTGAGCAATTGCTTGGTGTACCCTATAATGGGGAGGAGGTAAGAGTGGATGTTGATGATGATGATGATGAGATGTATAAGAGGTTGAAGAGTGAGTATGATAAAGTCCTTATGTGAAATACTTGATGATATAAACTCTGGACATTACAAAGATAAGTTTGAGTTGTTTATGTTATATGTAGTTGGGACATTTCTGGCCTTACTGTGAGCACAATAGTGAGTGACAAGCTAATGAAGATGATAAATTGCACAATGAATATATTTCAGCACTTTGAATAGGCCACATACATGATCAATATCTTGTGGAAAGAGATGGCAGTTTATGTGCAAGGAGTGAAAAAGAATAAGGCAGGGAGTTGCAACATGTTGGACCATATTTTGATTGTGTTATGCAAGAGTTGAAGGACTTACATGTACGATTAATGGCTGTAATTGAAGAGAGCAATTGAAGGTTTATTAGTGCAGTTGGGAAGGAGTTGCTGATTGTGTAGCTCCAGAAAGAGGGGGAAGTGTAATAGGCAAGATAAAGTCTATATTGAAATAATTGGTGAGGGAGAAGAGGATTCTCGTAGTTATGATGATAAAATGAAAGAAGAATGTAATGAGGGGGGAGAAGAAGGTTGTCAGGGAGATGAAGAAGAAGAAGCTGGTCATAAGGGAGAAGGAGAAGGAGGTAGTGAGGGAGATGAAGAAGAAGAAGCTGGTTAGAAGGGAGAAGGAGAAGAAGGTAGCGCCATTAATGTGTCTGCAAGTGATGATGATGATGGAGTTGACCGCATATCTATGTCTATAGATACTACAGGCCTAGTAATAGATGAGGAAGAAGTGGACAAGGAAGTAGAGTTTAGGAGATCAAAAAGACAAAAAAAAACCAGTATTAATAGTATTGTCTCTATGGGTGTTGACAAGTAATCTGTGTTATTCTCATTGATTCCCTTGGTTGTTCTACACATTTGGTTGACTTGATCATCAAGCTAAAATTTCAAGTGTAAATGAATACAATGAAAAATATATGTTTATCAAGAAATTATAGATTTTGACTAAATCCAAATGGTCGATATTGGCATGGTGGAACAATAAACACTCCCTAACCTTTCTCAATAGACAGTAAGTATTTTCATGGTCTCTTTTTTATTATCATCAAGGTACAAGGAAATCCAAATCAAATGGCACTCCTAACTCTTAAACATATCTATGCTTTAATGTTATATTAGGTCTAAGCTCAATTATCGAACTGGACAGTTTGGCTAATGATAGAAGTTGACATCTTGTACAACTAAAGGCACACCCAGTATCATTATGCAATATAAAAGGAATAGAAAGAGGTAGGATAATGGCGTTGAAAAAAGAAACACTTTCATCCCTTATTTTCCAATAGAGCTTTAAAATTTTTAATTACAAGCTTTTTGAACCCTCCATATGAATTCCTTTTCACAATCCAATTAATCAACTCACCAAGCCAGAAGTAACATGTTTTTTGTCACTCTTACTCATGACGCACATATTTCCAAGCATGGAAAGGATTTATTGCACAAATCCTTAAAAGCTATAGGTTTGGGGAAAAACATAGCAATCTTGCCTAAAAGTTTTGTGCAGCGTCAGGGTCATTTTGGTTTTTATCTAGATGTACTTGTCATGCCTGCAAGCCCAGGACAAAGAGAAATCAATAATATAAGAGATAAAAATATCAATATACCACCTAGTCATAGTTTAATGTGGCAGAACTGAGACAGAGGGACCATTACCCAATATCCTGTCCATAAATAAGCCATGGATAATTGGGATTACATGGATCTAACAGAAGTTTTACATATGTTGCAAGTTATGTAACTCTAAGTAATCCAAAATATTGCAGACAATAGAAGAATCATCTTATTCATAGCAAGGTAATACAGAATCTCACCTACATGTAATAGGCTTTTCTAATCTTGGCTTCAGTTGCCCTGGGACTGACTTCCAGCACATCATAGTATTCGTTCTCCTTCACTTCAAGGTGGGTGATTGATATTCCCCCAAGAGAAAATGCCAGGAATCATCAGATCTTCACAGGTCAGGTAAAAATAATGATGCGAGGCAGAAAAGAAGACAAACAGAAATACACAAATCAGAGCAGGCAACACGAATTAGATTCCTAGCCTGTACCCACCACACCCAAAATCACAATCTGTAAGCCACTAACATTCACTACGACAATCGCGTAATTTTTTTGAACTATGATGTGAAGTACATTGGAATTTTCACCACTTGCACCTTCGTGAAACAAATTTTCAGAACAACTTCTTAAGAGTAAAGACCTTCGCCGGTCCACAGTCATTCAGAACTATGACAAGGGACAGGGATTGATTTCATTAAACCACATGGGACTATAATTTTACAATTAAAAAAAATTAATCTCATATCTCATTGACTTCACAGTCATTATATTATTTCTTAGAACTTATTTACAATTGAATAGGCATCTTCCCATAAAAGTTTCCTATAATTTTATCAGAATCAAAGGCAACGATAGAAACAACCACCCGGTGTCCCACCACTTTCCTAACAAGTAACACGTAGCATAACATGTCTTCTATACATAAGAGAATCAAATATTTTAGACTTCAAACCCAGAAATCAACAAATTTAAAAACGTCGATCCTAGTTTTCATCGATCTCATGGCTTTGCTTAAGAAATTTTCCTAGAGAAAACAACACACATTGCCGTTATTCCAAGTCCTGGATTTAGCCATCTGATTCCTATTCTTGAGTTCTCCAAGCGACTTGTTCAGCTTCACCCAGATTTTCATGTCACATTCATCATTCCATAATTAGAATCTCCTCCTAAAGCCTCCATAGCCTACCTTCAAAAATAGATTCCATTTGTCTCGCTCTTATCACCAAACAAGACCTACCCAAAGATGCCAATATAGGAATCCAAATTCAACTCATAGTGACCAAATCGATGACATCTTTACAACACGAATTGAAATCCTTGAATTCCATACTTCATTTGGATGCTTTAGTTGCTAACCCTTTTGCCATTGAGGTACTAAGTTTCGAAAAGGAGGTAAGCACTTTATTTTTCATTTACTTACCGTCTGCTGCTTCAACGCTTTCTTTTTTCTTTTATCTCCCAACTCTCCATAAAGAGAATTCTGATGAGTTCAAAGACATTCCAGAACCTATCCAGATTCTAGGTTGTATCCCTCTCTATGGTAGAGATCTCCCTGACCCGATTCAAAATCGGTCCAGTGAATCTTACGAAAGGTTTCTCCAACGAAGCAAGAAGTTGTTCTCTGTTGATGGGATACTGGTTAACAGCTTCACAGAGATGGAAGAAAGGGCTGTAATAGCCTTGACACAGAAAGAAAGTTGTTATCCACCTGTGTATCCGATCGGACCCATCACTCAAACCGGGCCAAGTAGTGAAGAAAACAGGTCAGAATGTCTAAAGTGGTTGGATAATCAACCACCTAGCTCTGTTTTATATGTTTCTTTTGGAAGCGATTGGACCCTATCCCAAGACCAAATCGATGAGCTAGCTTATGGCTTGGAACTGAGTGGCAAGAAATTCTTATGGGTCTGTGTTTAGCTTAGTGGAGGGGAGGGGAGGAAATTTAATGGAAGGAAATGGAGGGAAGGAAAGATGAGGGATTTTAATATTACCTTGTTTGGATTAATATAAAGGGAGAGAAGGGAAGGGATTTTAATGCTACCTTGTTTGGTTTAGAAGTAGAGGGGAGGGAAAATATTTTTATTTGGACAAATTTACTCTTATGTTATTTAAGTTGGTTGTTACTATAGAATATTTTAATAAAATATAATTATAAATAACATTTAACATATAAAATTAAAATTGTATAGTTATCAAAATTAAATAAATTCTAAGGTTTATACTAACTCTATGTTTTTTATATATATACTTAGACATATAAAATTATAATAATTGAAATAATCATAATCATATATATACTTTTCTACTAAACTCTTAGCTAACCTGTTAAAATTATAATAGTTATTTTTAGGGCTATTTTAATAATAAATATTTTTGAACTTGTATAATATCAAATTCCTTTTCCCAAATCTTTCTATAAAATTCACTAAGCTTTCAAACGTAAGGATAACAGTAGTATCCAAGATCACCTCAGAACAAAACTAAACCATTTCCATGTAATCCTCAAAGTTCAAAAATGATTCAAATTTCGATTAGCACCCCACAGTTTGTTGTGTGACACCTCACAGTTTAGTACTGGGAAATCTCATAGAGGCTAACAAAATAACAGACACTATGCCAAATAAGTGTTTACAAAATGCCTATAAGAAAAGATAGTATTCCTTCAAAGCAACAACATACTAAGAACTAAAAACTATATCCATAATCACTTGCTTGCACAGTAGAAGTGGACATTGAATTACTGCCTTTAGCTTAGTCACATCATCTCCATTAGCTTTATCGTTTCTATAGAGTTACTATCTTTTCATAATTAGGAAGAGGTATATTTCTTCAAATGACTGCTTTTGATTTAACTTGAAAAATGTACTTCATACAATTAGTTTATTGCACAATTGATATTGATATGAAGAGTTGGTGAAAACACACTTTCATGTTATATAATCATACTTATAATTTATAACAGATTGTATAAATCTAAAATTTGAGGACGTTATTCATAAAAAAGGTTATAAAATCAGGCTATTAGTTCATAAAATGAATTTCTATAATGTATAGTGAAATCAGACTTTTAGAAATATTCTTGTCACTGTTACTATCAACATTTTAATTCAAAGTTCTCACACCTGACAGCTTACAAGGTATTTAACTTTCACAATGCAGTACTGCACTAATTTATCCATTTTAACTTAGCGTTATAATGTGTTAGTCTCCAAAGTAAAAAAAAAAATATCACTGTGAGAACTATAAATTAAATATGTAATGCCAGTAAGCTATCACTTAATTAATCTATTAGGCATATAGCAAGACTACACAAAAGAAGCTTACCAGGTGGAGGAACAGAAGGAATTGTGCTGCACAGTGCACAACAAACATTAGCGGCCCCCTAGAGTAAAGCAAAATGCTCCTGCACCCATTACCCACAAGCTGACCCTACATAGTTGCAAATTACAGACCTTTACAATCACCAAGAGGTCAAACCTAAACAAAGAAATAAAGATATAACCCTTCACAATGAAATTAACCTAATCCTGGTTGAACTGATATTAAATTTAGTAAACACTTAAAATCCTAGTAAAGCAAGCAATGAGACACCCACAGAAAGAAAATACAAGACAAGCTAAGATGTTGCCGCTATATTCCAACGAATTTTATCGGGTAAATAGAACAGGAACTGGGCACTACAATGCTGCCAGATATTCCGATTTCCATGTCAACAAAAAATATTAGTTTGCACGCCAGGAAAATTTCAACGAACCCAAAATTTGGAAATTTTATCTTGTTATGTGAAATAGCAAGAGCATTCAAAACCTTAATACATATATTCTCGATATCGAATAAAGAGTACCCAGCAAGCCGACAAAAAAAAAAGGAAAGAAAGAAAAAGTACAGCTTGTTTTCTTGCATAACATACCAGAAAACTACCCACTACATCATTAATCCAAAATCAACTACTTGCATAACCATGGAGAGACTCAGAGATCGAAGAATACCTGTAGCACTTGGATTCCAAACCCCGTAATCGATTCACCGGACCAGTTAAGAAAATTCTTCCAGATAAATCAAGAAAACCAAAGATGGCCTAATTGAACCCTAATACTCACCAATTCAGAAACGGGATTCTCCTATAATGTCTTTCGTAAAGGAAGAATCGATGCCAAATTGAAGAGAATATGAAAGGAAAGAATTAGATTGTTGTCTTTTATCTATATAACTTTTTTGGGGCATTTAATCTCTGTATGTTACCTGTGATTGAAATGAGACACTTTGAACAAGAAGAAGAAAATCGAGATCCACCTATGTTGTTCCTACGATGAATGCTTGCCCCATAAGAATAGGTTAAGAAAATAATCTCACAAATGCACGCACGCAACAACGAAAATAATCTCAACACAACAACAAAGAGCAGGAGAAAGAAGGGAAAAGAGGATCGATGAAAATAGTCCTTACCTTCGATAGAGTGGAGAACAGCAACGAAGGGAGACTGAAGAAGAGTAGAGCTGCCTGAGAGATGAAGCAACCAGAGGAGACAACACGGAAGAGCGGAGGCTTTCGACTTGCGACTGGAATGCGAACTAGGTTGTCTGCCTTGAAACAGGAAAGGGTAATGTTAGGATATTGAAAAAACTTATGGCATATTAGTCTAATCATGTCAAAATATTACTCCTCTTCCCTAAATTTCCCCAATTTTAGAGGGGAGTTTCTGCCAACAAGGTTAGGGAAAATTTTAAGAAATTTTCCCTTTTAAAATTTTCCCACCCCTCCTTATATTTTCTTCAAGCCAAATAGGGGGAAGGGAGGAAAATTCCTCCCCTCCCCTCACCTCAAAATCCCTCCTACTCCTACGAAATAATGTGTTAGAGCTCCAAGTAACTCAGTTACTACTGCTTACCTTGGTTCTGCAAATGAGAATCCTCTAGATTTCTTACCAAAAAGGTTTCTGGAGAGAACCAAAGCGCAAGGTTTTGTTATTCCTTCTTAGGCGCCTCAGATTTTAATAATTAGTCATAATTCCATTGGTGGGTTCTTGAGTCACTGTGGTTTTCCCCCCACACTTGAGAGTGTGCAGAAGGAAGTGCCATTAATAGCATGTCCACTTTTTGCATAGTAGAGAATGAATGCTGTTTTGCCAACTGATGGTCTTAAGGTGGCATTGACGCCGAAAGGTAATGATAACCACATAGTGGAAAGGGAAGAGATTGCTAAACTGGGGAAGAGTTTGATAGAAGGTGAAGAAGGGAAGGAGATTCGCAAGAGAATGAAGGATTTAAGAGATGCTTATGCTAAGGCACTTAAAGAAGATGGTTCTTTTACAAAGGCGCTATATGAAGTTGCACTCAAATGAAAAAGTAATTTAAGTGATCAGATATAAGAAAATTTTGATCTTGTCAATTTTTTTACTTTTAATTCTTGTACTTGTTTGTCGATTTTTATTTGTCAATCTAAATTAGCTTCCTCTGTTGAAAATGATAGACATTTCTTTCACTTTTAGGTATACTTTGGTACTCACAATCAGCATTTCATCTGTTTATATTATATTGCTCAGAATCATGCGATAACAACTAGAGCTAGAAGCAACGCTATAATAACTAGACTTGCAGTACTCGTAGCTTGTAAAGTTAATTAAATTTTTTTTGAATAAATTAAAAAAATCAAATAAACTAATTAATTATAACTAATATAAAAGTTAGTTGATTAATTTAGATAAATTGAGGAGTATCTAATATAAATTCATTTTGAAGTGTTATATTTAGTTATAATTAATCGATTTATTTAATTTTCTTAATTTTATCAAAAAAATTAACTAGCTCTTATAATTAGGATAAAAATGAGTATCTAAGAGTGTAATTTTTTTATTTATTTGCTTTATGCTGAGTCCTTGACATTTATTTTTTTTGTTGCCCTCCCGGTTCACCGAAGTTTTACCCCGACTACATCCGGATCTGACCCGCGTCGCGCACCTGGCTATGGTGGGTGAGTCTCCCAACGGAAATTTTCTGCATACATCAAAGCTCAAACTCGAGACCTCGCTTAAATGATACCGAGCCACTTACTACTCGAACCAGCTCCCGTTGACATTTATTATTTATTGTTATGACAACCAAACTAGACTGGACGTGGCGGTGCCTAGTCCGATCCAGAACACCCATATAATTGGACTAAACAAAAATCGGTTGAAAACATGTGAACCATATTGTAATTAAACCGGACCGGGCAACAATTTTTTAAGGGAAAAAGACAAGAAACAATCATATGAATTTAGAAAAGACAATTTGGGCATCTAAATATCTAAAAGGAAAGATTCAGCAGGAGGCCCAATCTGTCATTTGTAAATTTAGGTGAAAAGACTAAATGGCCCCTAGAAGCATTTGAAGAAAAAGTTGGAGAATGAAATTCAGAACAGAACAAAGCGGGAGAAAAAGGGGAGAATGAAGCAGCAGATTAGGTTCCAACTCTCATCGAACATTGCTTTGAAAATGAAATTCCAGTCGACGTTAACAAGGGTAGTAGCTCTAAAAATGGAACATCGAACATTTGTCTGTCTGTTTGTTTGGGTTAGACATTGCTTCATGAACTTAATTTTACATTTAACAGTGCAGTTTTGGAAAATTTAAGTTATTAGAACAAAAAAAGAAAAAAAACTTCTGTTTGTGTCTTTAACTTTGTTTTACTTTAGATTCAGTATTGAGATATATTTTTTTGAACAATATTGCATTTTAATTTTAGCAGAACACTGAAGAAAGCCATGACGAAGATAAGCCCTAAAGTCATAGTGAAGATGCCAATGGAAGCATTTCCTCCTGTTTCAGCTTATGTCAGCTTCATTTCTGACAGTTTTCTAAAATATAAACTTGCACCTAATAACCAAATTTTGGAAGAGCCAATGGAGGAAAACCGTAGACCTTCCGTGAAGGATGTTATTAAGAAAGAAGTATCTAACTTATCAGATTAGCACAAACGCCTCTTAGTTCGTGACCTTGCCAGCAAATTTGACAAGAACTTGGCTGCAACTGCTAAGTTGTCTGATAAGGTACTTGTGTTATTAGGCCATATTTTCTATAAAATTCAAAATGATATTATGAAGAATACTAAGATTTTTTGTTAATGATTTCAGACGAAGAAAAGAGAGATACCATCTTTGGAGGGACATGTTCTTTTAAAAAAGCTAAGAGATGCATTAGAATCCTTAAAAGGCCATTTGCAAGGAAAACATAAGGAGGATGTGGAGAAGGCTATTTATATGGTTCATTTTTCTTAGGCAACTGAATTATATTGACTATATTGCTCTATTCAAAATTCGAAACATTCATTGACTGGAGGATGGAAATGTATGGAAAATCTATTATGTGTAGGTGGAAGCTTTAGCAGTTTCGCTGACTCAAAATGAAGGAGAACTAATTCAATAGAAGTTTGAAGTGAATAAGCTAGTGAACTTTCTCAAATAGGTCTTCTATAGCATCTGATGATTTAGAAAATGAAAGACCCATCAATCAGTTTTGTTGACGTACGTTAGTTCTATGTATTTATAGTTTGGGAATTTGTGAATTTCTGGTTGGTGGGACTCGTAATTGTTATATTGGAAGTTTGCAACTCGTCTAATGGGATTTGCAACTTCAACAATGGGATTTGCAACTCTTGCAATGACATTTACAACTAAAATTGTGACATATTGCTAATAGGATTTATAATTCCTGTAATGAGATTTGCAACTTCAACAATAAGATTTGTAACTTCAACAATGACATTTACAACTGAAATTGCAACATATTGCTAATGGGATTTGCAATTCCTGTAATGATATTTGCAACTCGTCTAATAGGATTTGTAACTTCAACAATGGGATTTACAACTCTTGTAATGACATTTACAACTAAAATTGCAACATATTGCTAATGGGATTTACAACTCCTGTAATGACATTTGCAACCCATCTAATGGGATTTGCAACTTTGATAGTGGGATTTGTAACTCCTACAATGATATTTATAACTAAAATTGTAACATATTGATAATGGGATTTACAACTCTTGTAATGGGATTTGTAACTTCAACAATGACATTTACTATTGTCAGAGTTGCAAATCCAATTGTAGCAGTTGTAAATCCAATTGTGGAAGTTGTAAATCCAATTGTGGAAGTTGCAAATACCATTGTCGGAGTTGCAAATACCATTATGGAAGTTGTAAATCCCATTGTAAGAGTTCATATCTAATTGTGGCAGTTCTAAATCCAATGTTGGGACTTGCAAATATCATTGTGCAATTAGTTGCAAATACCATTGTGCAAGTTATAAATCACATTGTGGCAGTTGTAAATACTATTGTCAGAGTTGCAAATCCAATTGTGGAAGTTGCAAATCCCATTATCAGAGTTGCAAATCCAATTTTGACAGTTCTAAATCCAATTATGGGACTTGCAAATATCATTGTACAATTAGTTGCAAATACCATTGTGAAAGTTGTAAATCTCATTGTGGGAGTTGTAAATACTATTGTCGGAGTTGCAAATCCTAATGTCAGAGTTTTAAATCACATTGTTAGAGTTGCAAATATCATTGTGGAAGTTGTAAATCCTATTGTGGGAGTTGTAAATACTATTGTCAGAGTTGCAAATCCTATTGTCAGAGTTGTAAATCCTATTGTTAGAATTGCAAATCCCATTGTGAAAGTTGTAAATCTCATTGTCAGAGTTACAAATCTAATTGTGGCAGTTTCAAATCCGATTGTGGGACTTACAAATATCATTGTACAATTAGTTGCAAATACTATTGTGGAATTTATAAATCTCATTGTGGGAGTTACAAATCTCATTGTGGAACTTGCAAATACCATTATGAAAGTTGCAAATACCATTGTTGGAGTTGCAAATCCAATTGTCAGAGTTGTAAATCCAATTGTGACAGTTGCAAATCCCATTGTGAAACTTGCAAATACTATTATCGAAATTGCAAATACCATTATGAGCGTTGCAAACCTAATGCATTACTTACGGACCGTATTGAAGAGTTACAAATACCATTGTGGAACTTACAAATACCATATGTACATAGTCATTACAAAATTTAGTCATAGTGATTAGAAAGTTTAACACTACAAATGTCGTACAGAGAAATGTAATTGCCTAAGTTGCAACATCAGTTGGTCAATGGATGAACTTTCCAAAAATAAAATATTAGAAAAGTTAGACATTACAACAATTTAAACATCATCCAGATCAGGTTGTGACATGTCTATGGCAGGGTGTGGTAATGATTCTTTCTCTCATTTTCCATTCTTCACAATAAACACCATTCCTAGTCCCCATGACTGGTGTATGTCAATGTGACAGGGCATATAGCATACCCCTGCAGAAAAATGATAGAAGCGTTAAATCAAACAGCTAAAAAGACAAATAAGATAGTTTTTTACATTTTTATACTTGGATTATCAGCAACGAATCGAATTGATGCCCATCCACCTACTGGAACTCCGACTGTGCTCATGTAAGGGGGATCCACTAAGTTGAATTGTGCAGTTTGTGAGTTATAGTTCCCTGTGCCATAACCTATGACATAAAAGCTGTGACCATGAAAATGCATTGGGTGATTTTCAATGTTTACTGTACCAGTGTCATGTAGAATTATTTGCACCTTACTGCCATATTCAAGGACCTTTGTTCTGGTCCTATTCAATGACTGTGTATCATAACAAATTTTATTAGGTGCCCCATATACAAAGCCATAGACCTTTGGGGGTGCATCAGGAAAATCTTCAGTATATGATTCATTTATCTTCCTATAATAAGCTTCCAGAATTGACAGCTTGGGCTGATTGAAACTTATATTTTTCATTAATAATTCTTAACATATAGGTCCTCCCAATAATCACATCAATTTTATGGACATCTAAAATATTGGGGAAAAAACACATGAGAGAAAAAGAGGAAAAGGGGAGACAGAAACTTTAAGTACAAGCAGTTATAAGTTATGATAGATTATATTATAAGAGCAGTCATTTTTAGTCAGGTATGTTTATAATAGGTTGAAGTTATGAATCATTCTGTTTTCTAGGGACTGTTATTAAAACCTACTGTGAGATAATTTAAAGTAATATAGATAACAATATATCATGTTATAGATGGGGCATGGATGACCATTAATGGTATATGCATCTAGTCTTGGAGGAGCTTCTCCACTTGCTAAAGTGGCTTGTTTAATCTGTACAAAGTCCTTTAGCCAATATTCCCCTGCCATTATTCTATCCAAGTCACAATATCAGCATTATAGTCATAAAAATACCTAAATAAATAACATAAATTCAAAAGCATAGGAAGGAGATGGCATATAAAATAGAGAAAAAAAATTGATTTCTAAAAGCTCTAGCAACAAGTTTAATGTAATAACCACAGCAAGCAACAACCAGTTTTTCTTAAATTCAACTAGATATGCAGGCTATCAAAGAATAGAGACTATGCAGGAACAACCATGAACCCAAAAATTAAGTGTTTCAATAATGCAAAATGAGTGACCAATTAACATAATTGGAATAAATTCCAGAACAGAGAAAAATCCAAGAGAGGATGTAAACAGTAGAAGAGGCAGATAAAACTCAATGAATCTAAAGGCCCAAACTTTTTTTTTGTTGCCTAAAACATCCATAACTAGTAAGAGTCCAAGGGGAAGTATGTTTTTGCACATATTACAGAAATGCACTGAATGTTCAGGATCAAATGTTTAATCCACAAACTAATTCAAGTCAAAAATTCCATTGAGAGGGCCCCTATGTACAAGTGAAATTAAAACCAATATATGTCAGTTTTGTGTCACAATGATGAAAACATCCAACAATCTTGTTTCCAAGCAATTCGATATAGTGCTAATTAGAACAACAATTTCAATAAAGCACACCCTTAACCAAACCAAGGAATGACAAAGACCATCAAAAATTTGCATCCAATAGAATAAGAACAAATGATTCAACATTATAGAAATGTTAACTCAAAACACAAGCATAATTAGAATGAAATTACAATGAAAAAGTTAAAGTTTAGAAGCTAAGCCCTAGAAAATTCAGCAAAATGTACAACTAACCAATCATAGTATAAAAAATTCAATCATTTACAGAAGCTAGTACAATTAGGACATAAGCAATCCAACTAGTGATCTTGTCCAACTTCTTTTTTTAAAAAAAAAAAAAATCATAACGCATATATTCAGATTTATATTTGTAGTCATCTAATAAACAAGGACAATACAACCACAAATATACATATCAAGGCATGTAAGAAACACATGGCAGGAAACAAAGAAGGAAAAGAAAAGAAAACTCCATCACCGAAAATAAAACAAATTGCCTCTGAATAAAAAGAAGAAAATGCTAAATTTCTTTCTAGTGCGCTGTGATGACTTCTGCAAGAGAGAGATCAAAGCGCAAGCAGTACGGATAGATAGATAGATAGATACATGCGATAAAAATAACCTTTGTTACATAATCATTTCAGCTGGATGATGATGGTAATGGTGAAGGAGAAGGTGAAGATTTTGGAACGAAGCCTGGGAACAAGGTAATCGAGTCAATAGATTGCCACGAGTTTAGATTACCAAACAAAATTTAAAATCTAAAATGCCCAAACTAAATTTAGGTAACCAGAGGTCGAAGCCCAACATGCCCAGTGCTCGTACCCTCTATTTTTTTCCAATAAGAAACAATAATATCATTTCAAAAATATAACTGTACATCAATTCGCCACCAATCTTTACGCAAATTGAAACAAGGTGAGCCTTTTCAAGACCAAAACTCAGTAGCCTCTATTTTCTTCGTGTCCTAGTTGCTCAACAATGAGAATCTTAATGTAGAGCAAATAAAATATAGCAAATAAACAACGAAATAAAAATAATAAATAATGCCAAAAAATAATTATTTAACCAGCTGAATAGTAACACAAACTAAACAAAAACTAAAGCATTAAGTATGAACAGAAACATAGACGCAAAAATGTTGAGAGATAGACGAAGAAGGGAGTTACTATTTCTGATCAAAAAACCTGTTGATGTTGAGAAACGGACGGTGAGAGAGCTGGCATTTGAGCCTTAATTTTTAAGCCCTAATCTTCCTCCCAATCTTAAATGCACAGTGACTTTCGACGGTGACATGGCGTGTGTCTGCTTTGAGTTTGTTGCCTTTGATGGTGCTATAATGAGCTTCGATGCTCTTCGATGGCGCCAAGGCGAGTGCAACTTTGAGGAGGTGTGGGTCAAATATAGTCGGGCAGCGCAGCTTCTTTAAGTTTTAGCTTAATTCTCTCGCTTTTTCTTCAAAATCTTTCAGGGCTAATTTGATCTTTTCACCTAAAATTGTAAAAGACAGATTGGGCCTCCTGCCCAATCTATCCTTTTAGATATTCAGCTGTCTAAATTATCATTTTAAAATTTAGTTGGACTTTCCTTATCATTTTCCCATTTTTTAAAGAAAAAGGCGCACAACTTGGTACTCATGGGCGATCTACAGCTCAACAAAAAAACAAAAGGGGCATAGCGTAAGCAAAATTAGAGAAAATATAGATAATTGAATATGTTTATGAAGTATTCTCATTTTCTTTAACTTCTTTTTTTTTCTCTTTTATTTAATTATTATTTACAAAATATCAATAGAAATAG
Source organism: Leucaena leucocephala (assembly GCA_037074615.1). Classification (NCBI taxonomy): domain Eukaryota; kingdom Viridiplantae; phylum Streptophyta; class Magnoliopsida; order Fabales; family Fabaceae; genus Leucaena; species Leucaena leucocephala. The sequence continues at coordinate 15,331,435 of CM073555.1, read as the reverse complement.
TATTAAAAAAATTAATAAATATAAAAAATAGATATTATATTTAGAATAAAGATAATTTCATAACTCTCTAATAATAAATTTTGTCCATTTAAATTGGAGCATCCTCATCCAATTATCTCTCATTTTCCTTGATTTTCTAGGAGTCTTGGTCAAAATAATTGATATTTTGATTTCTTATAGATAAAAAATAATTTAGTTTTCAATTTTATAATGACTTTTCAAAAATTTAATACTCTCAAGTAGGGGTGTCCAACCTTGTCCCGTCCCGGATGTCCCGACCCGGTCTCGGGGATTTCGGGACGGGTCCGTCCCGTCCCGAAATGGACCGGGACGGGTCCATCCCGGGACGGGACAAGGTTAGTATTCGGGACGGGACGGGTTTCGGCCCGTCCCTCGGGAATCCCGTCCCGTCCCGATTTTTTTTTTTTTAAAAAAAAATTACATTATCCTATCTTTCCCACTCTTATATAGATATTTTTATTCTTATACAGATATTTTTATATTGATATTTCTATTCTTTCTTACTATTACTTTTTTCCCCTTATATGGGTAAGTTATTATATTATATCAAGGAGAAATGTTGGTATTTAGAGTAAGTTGCTGGGGCATTTTATATGGAATAATTTATTGAGATGATTTTATTATAATATATTTTTTTTAAAAAAAAATTGGGAATTCCCGTCCCGTCCCGTCCCGATCCCGTTGGGACCGGGACAAATTCGGGACGAGACGGGACACGGGACGGGGTTATCCCGGTCTCGACCCATCCCGTGAACACTCCTACTCTCAAAGGAGCATGGGGTTGTAGTTTCTTACGACTCGGAGCATTATAAAATTGAAAACTGGACTGTTTTTTTGCCTATAAGATATCCAGATTCAAAGATACACCCAAAAAACCATTTGGAGAGGAGGAGAAAGTCATTGCGTAGTAGGGGGAGCAGCTGAATATGCACAGTTGTCACCCCTGCCCGAAAAACTACTTTACTTCATTTTTATCACGATTTTTCAAAAAAATTTCTCCCAACAGTAAATCCTCATATTTTTTGTGAAAGATAAGTTGCAAATGCTTATCTAACTAACTACAATATTTGAATCTTAGTTCCAAATCATTGATAATGACCCACGATCTTTAGGGGATGCATTGTGGTAAAAAAGGAGCAAATGAGATGCTGTCGATATATATAAATTTAGCATGAGAATAAATCATTAGTTCATTACGAATGTACACCCAAAAGTGAAACGGAAGCAGAGGAAATATTTTCTCGTTTTCAAATGAGGAAGCCAATCTAGTTTGACAGAAAAATTGATAAACAACTACAAAATCTAAGATTTTATTATATCCCATTGAAATTTTTCCATCTAAGCACCACTTGAGATAATGTCTTTGTAGAAGAACCATCTTCTTTGAGTGCATTATCAGAAGCATCCTTTAAATCCTTCATTCTCTTGCGAATCTCTTTACCCTCTTCACTTTCCATCAAATACTTTAACACTTTTGCAATCTCTTCCCTTTCCACTATGCCATTTTCATTAACTTTAGGCCTCAATGCCACCTTAAGATGATCAGTTAACAAAACAGCATTCAATTTTTGCTCAGCAAAAAGCGGCCACGCTATTAAGGGCACTCCCGTCTTCACACTCTCAAGTGTGGAGTTCCAACCACAATGACTTAAGAACCCACCAATGGAACTATGACTTAGGATTGAAATCTGAGGCGCCCAAGAAGGTATAACAAAACCTTGCTCTTTGGTTCTCTCCAAAAACCCTTCTGGTAAGAAATCAAGAGGATTCTCATTTGCAGAACCAAGATAAGCAGCATTAACTAATTCACTTGGAGCTCTAAGAACCCATAAGAATTTTTGGCCACTCAGTTTCAAGCCAAAAGCTAACTCATTGATTTGTTCTTGGGAAAGGGTCCCGCCACTTCCAAAAGAAACATATAGCACAGAGCTAGGCGGTTGATTCTCCAACCATCTCAGACACTCAGACCCGGTTTCTTCATCATTTGCCCCGGTTCGAGTAATGGGTCCAACCGGATACACAGGTGGATAACCACTTTCTATCTGTGCCAAAGCTCTTATAGCACGTTCTTCCATCTCCGTGAAGCTGTTAACCAATAGCCCATCACAAGATAAAAAACTCTTGGATCGGTTGAGAAACATTTTGTAATATTCACTGGACCGATTTTCAACCGGATCCGGGAGGTCTCTAGCATGGAGTGGTACACAACCTGGAATCTGGATAGTTCCTTGTACGTCTCTGAACTCCCCAGAAATCTCTTCATCGAGGATTGGGAGATAAAGGCAGAAGGAAATCATTGAAACATTTGAAGGGTAATAAAGGAAAGACAGAGAATTGAACTCCTTTGCAAAACCTAGTACCTCGGATGCAAATGAATCTGTAACTATAGCAGCCAAAGGATATCTAGAATTCAAGGACTTCAACTCATTCCGAATTGATGGCAAAGATTTGGTTACTGTGAGTTTAATATGGATTGCTACTGCAGTATTTTGTGGTAGCTCATGTTTGGTTATGGGAGGAAGAAAAATGGAATCGATGTTTGAAGGAAGATTTTGAAGGTTGGCTATGGAAGCTTTAGGAGGAGATTCTAGTGAGGGAATGATGACTGTGACATGAAAATCTGGGTGAAGATGAACAAGTCGTTTGGAGAATTCAAGAATAGGAATCAGATGGCTGAATCCAGGACTGGGAACAAAGGCTATATGAGTTGTTTTCTCCATGAAAATTTCAAAACAAAGAAGCTTTGAGACGATCGAAGTTCGTAAATTTGTAGATTTCTGGGTTCAAGTCTTGAAGAGACGTGTTATGATATTATTACACTTCTTTTTATTTTAGCTTTAGAAAATTCTGCACCGCATGTCTAAGATGTGGTGGGTAGGCACCCAACGTGTTGTTCTCTGTCTTTATTTCTGATAAAATGACAGTTTGCTTATTATTTTACTACGAATCTTTTCTTTGGGTAAATTGTATGGTTGTTCACTGTTACGTCTGCAGTAAAACTGTGAAAGTAAAGGTGTCCCTTCATGACTGCATTAATTAATGTGTTTTATTTATTGTTATATTTTAATCCATGGGTTGAATTTTTTTTTAAAAAAAATATTACCTACCAAATCCATGAAATACATTGGCAATTATTTAATTTTTGGAGTACACTTTATATCAATAGCAAAGTTATAATTATCTAAGATCTTGTAGCTTGAAAGTAAAAATTATAATATAACCGAACATTTTTCCCTTCAATTAACTTAGTAATATTTTTAAAATCCTTTTTATATACTGATGATATTTTGTAAATTTAAAAATATTGGGAATAACAATAAAAAATCACAGGATTTTTTTTGAATTTGGAAATTATAAGCATAGTGAAAATAATCTAATCCACTTACAAATTATAGTTTATAAATTATAATTTCAAAAAGAAATGAAAAATCCAAAAGTTTTATAGGTCTAAAAAATTTAAGTGGAGCTTTAATATAAAATATAAGTACTCTTTTCTCCTTCTTGTACCAACGGTTGTGGATAGACTTAGGTTAAATAGGTTTAAATATGTAATGGGACCTAAAGCCGAAACTTAGACATAAACCACCCCTCAGTCTAAACTTTGAAAGAATTGCTTGGCCCGAAGCTTTTGTTTGAAAGGTATGTTATTAAATAGGTTTAAAAGAATTAGTATAAAGTTAATTTAATAATATAAAATTTTATTAAATCTCTTTAGATCTTGAATTCAAAATTTAAAAGAGATATTTATATTAGAAAAAATATCTATAAATTTTAAAATTAAATTAGATAATTATTCAAATAGTTGATAAATAAAATTTAAAAAAATATGTAATACCTGTTGATTTTATAAAAAAAAAATGTCTAAAAGATTATGCCTAGCCTTGGGCCTATTTGGATTAGCTTTTGGAAAATAGATTATGGAAAGAATAGATTTTAGAGAATAGATTTTGGAAAAAATAGATTTTAGGAATGGAGATGTTTAGATAATTAGTAGGAGAATCACTTTTTTATATTAGTAAATTACTAAAAAGGGTATGATTTAATTATAAGTAAGAGAGAAGAGAGAGGATAAAGAAGAAAGAGGAAATAGGAGAGAGTGGAGAGGAGAGTGGAGAAAGGGTAGAGAAGAGGGATGAGAGAAGAGAGAGGGTGTAAGAAAAAGTAGGGGTAAAATAGTAATTAGATAATCTATAAATTCTTTTACTGTTCCAAAAGCTAGTTTCAGTAGTTTATTCAAAACTATAGTTTCAAACCATAGTTTTGCCTAAAATCACTTATAGACAAATATAGCTGTTTGTTTAAAAAAATTTCAAATCAAAATTTTACCCAAATTTTTTTTTTTAAACTATGATGCCAAACATTACTAAGTCTACCAAACTCTACATAAAATGTGGGCTTTGAGTATGCTGAAAGGCTTACACCTTGTAGGCTTTAAGCTACAATGTTAATTTTATAAAACTTAATTAATATAATATCATAAATAAAAATAAAAATTATTTCAAAACAGTTATTATTTGAAATCTAAATTAGAGACAATGAACCTGTTACATCTAGATTCTTACATACCAATTAAATAAGGAAAATAACAGAACAATGACATGTTTGGGTTAAGTGAGAATAAAATAAAAGTTTAGAGTCAAAGTAAGACAAAGAAAGAGGAAAGATTAGTTCGACCTAAGATGAAATAAAAGGATATTCAAAGGAAACAATATTAATGAGAGAAAATATCGGATAAAAATGTTAATAGAAAAATACTCAGAAATTCAAGAAAATTCAAAGAAATAACAAGAAATAGAAAAGAGGTCCATAAGGTATTTTTGAGGCCTATATATAGTATTTTTTTAGAATAAAAATGCCTCAAAAATAAATTATTAGCTTATAAGGCCTATTTTCTAGTGGAATTTCAAATCAATAATGGATTCATAATTTTTAAAATTATGCAAATGTCCCAAAAAATTAATTAAAAATTTATGAAGCATATTTTGGTAACTATAGATATTATGAGAAGGTTTATTCCCAAAACAATGAAGTAAATAAGTTTAAAGTTAATTTTTAGAAATTAATAGCCTATTTTCTTACAAATTCAAGGGAAAAAAATAGTTAGATACTGCGATTTGACCTGAAATTTTTTAGAAGCATATTATGAAGGTAAATAACTTTAGTTAAAAAGGAAAATTTTTAATAAAGTGATAAGAATTATTTTTCAAAATTTATCTAGAGATTTAATTCCTATAAAGTAAGGGTAAAATGATGAATTTCCTACCATAAGCCCAAAAGTGTATTTGGGCCAAGACTGAATCCAATTTTGTGAGTGAAAGGCGTGCCATGTGGTCAGGTTTAAGGAACACGTAAAATTCTAGTTAGGAGAACCACCCACTATAGTTAAGTGCGTAATATATGTCAGATTTTAATATAGTCGGGGCAAAGTTTTGGTAAATTGAGTGGATAAAAAAAAAAATTCCAAACCTACATTTTATTGTCCGTGGGTTCAATTGGTGAAGGAGTGAGATATACGACTATTTATAGCGTGTTCGAACTCTAGAGAGTATCACTTTATTGTGGTTCCAGTCGCAGTGCTTGGGGAGTCATCCTAGCTCTTGAGTGCTTAGGTTTACGCTTGAGGGTAATAGACGGCTTGCCCTATCTGATATTGGTATCGTTTAGGAGGAAAAAAAATTTATCCTACTCTTAGATCGTAGGTGAACCCAATATTTTTTTTAAAATTTTTATAACAAAAAAAAATCACATACACAATTGTAGAGTTTAAAGTGCTATGTATGCCTATTGTAGCACTAGAATATTTCCGAAGCACTACAAAACAAAAAATAACGAGCGCTTCAAAAATAGCTTTTTGTAATACTAGTGACCTAGATTGGCTATAAGACGCGAATAAGTGTTTAAAAAATAACTTATAAAAAAATAATTTTTGTATAATTTTTAGATAAGAGCTTATAAAAAAAAAATAATTTTGAATAAATGATTGTTTAGATAGTTATTACTAGAAAAATTTTTATAATTGAAAAATTATCATAAAAGATATAATTTTATTAAAAATAGGAGAGATGAGAGAGAGTGGATGAGAAAGAAGAGTGAGGAGAGAAGAGAGAAGAGAGGAGAGAAAGGAGAGAGGGTGGAGAAGAGAGAAGAGAGTAGAGAGAAAGTTTAAAAAAAATAAGGGTAAAATAGTAATTAGGTAGTCCATAAGTTATTTTATTATTGTAAAAGTTAATCTCAGTAACTTATCTAAAATTTTAGTTTTAAATCATAATTTTGTCCTAAAGTCCTTTTAGATAAATATGATTATTTTTTTAAAAAATTTTTTAAACTAAAATTTAAGTTAAAAGCCCGTTTAAAATTTTGATTTTTTTTTCCAAACACACATATACTATAGCTTGATATTAATTTGGTGCATTAATGATAAATATATATATCACTCAAAATTGGTATGTACTATTATGCACCAATTAGCTTCTAAACTACAAAAATAATTAGTGATGTAAAATATCCTCCTTCTGAAATCAAGATTTAACCATTTAAGAAAATATCTTTATCTAACTAATTGTTCACAAACTAATCATGATAATAAAAGAGTTTAGTTAATTATTTGAAAGTTACTATTGCTATAAAAAAATATTAAGAGTTAATCATGATAAAAAAAAATATAAAACTCACTAACGACTAAGACTATCACGATTAAAAAGAGTTCAACTCAAACTATATGGCTAACTATAATAGGAAAATATTGTTTTTACACTAAAAAAACTATTATGGTTAAAAAATGAATAAACATGTTCCCAAAAATAAATCCATGATAAAAAAAAGTTTCTAAATATAAAAAGATCTATCATGCATATAAAATTTTTTTTACAAAATCATCAAATCATTAATCCATAACTATGATAAAAAAAAGGAATAAATTAACTATTTAAAATAGTATATCATAAATAATTAAAAGCATCTCCACAAAAAAAGAGGCAAATTTGACTCATAAAAACTAATATGAATAAAAGAATTACGCTTGAAATCTTGACATGCACAACATGTTAGAAAATGGCACAAATCCACATGGTTAAAAAATAAACCCCTAATTTTTTTTAGTTGCCCACCCGATTTATCGAAATTTTGTCCCGACTACATCTAGAACCGACCCGCGTCGCGCACTTGGCTATGGTGAGTGAGTCTCCTAACAGAAATTTTTTACATACGCCAAAGCTCGAACTCGAGATTTCGCTTAAGCAATACTGAGCCATTTATTACTCGGACTAACCCCGTTGGTAATAAACCCCTAATTAACATAGATAATAACCCGACATTCATCCTAAATGGGCCTTGGGCCTCAGACCAATAGTTTGGAATATCACACCCAGCCCAAAACATACGAAGCCCAAAATGAATACTTAACGTCACAATTATCATAAAAGGGGCGTCTGAGCATTCCAGCCTATTAGATGGAATACAAATAGGACTTGTATCTAATACAAGTTCTATTAGATGGAATAATAATAATAAAAAAAAAACCACATCAAAGCTTAAATTATAACCTTCCAAAATAGTACTTGGGCCTTAAGGCCTGGAATACAAGATACAAACCCATCACAAGTATAAATATCTTTAATAATACTTGTAATACCCAATTGATAATTCATGGGTCGAGTATCAATTGACATTTCATGGGTCAGATTATAATTTATTACATTTAATTCTTCTAATCAACCAACGGGAGTTGATCCGAGTGATAAACAGCTCGGTATCGCTTAAACAAAATCTCGAGTTTGAGCATTGGCGTACGCAGAAAATTCCAGTTAGGAGACTCACCCACCATAGCCAGGTGCGCGACGCGGGTCGAATCCGGATGTAGTCGGGGCAAAACTCCGATGAATCGGGTGGGCAATCAAAAAAAAAATTCTTCTAATCATTTGTATAAAAAAAAATTCTTCTAATCATTGTATCTTTATTGAGATTATGTTTATTTTTAATTATTTATTAATGATTATTAATTCATTAATTAAATTTAGGTGTGTTTCATAAATTAGGGGATTAAAAATTTAAGGATTTTTATTTATTAGATGCCGAATGCATATACAATCAATGAGATATTGCGGATTTTAAGGGATTTAAAATTTAGGCAAGAAACGGCTCGCCCTGCCTGATATTGGTATGGCTTAGGAGGAAGAAAAATTTCGCCATGCCCCTAGATTGTAGGTGAGCCCAACCCCTTTCTAAAAATTTTGGTATAAAAAAAAATTTAGGCAAGAAACATATTGACTTTCTTTACACGAAACATTTGTGGGAAATGAATTAAATCAATACGTAATTTAATATTTTAATTAAATAATATCCTACCTCAAATACTTGTGGGCCAGAAATATTGTGCAAACCGCGGTCGCTTTTTTATACTAAATATTTTTCGATATTCACTTCATATGCAATGCCGGGGTAAATATTTTGTTATTGAATAATACAAATCATTAGGCAACTAGTTAAACAGTGGATCCACGTAATAACAGTCCCGATACCAGTACACATCCACATCCATCTCCATTGCATTTTCATCAAAATCAATTCTAACAAATCAAACGGGTCCTTAGGATTTTTCCCTTGTACTACTTTGGAAGAAACTTGCTTATGCTAATTATATCATGTTATAAAATTATTAGAAATGCAAATAAATACGACCAGTAGAAAATTAGATTCATTAGTGTATTTAATGCATATGAATATTCATTTACTCTCATAATTAGATTCATTAATGTATTTAATGCATATGAATATTCGTGTACTGTAATAATTAGATTCATGAATGAGGATGGATTATGGAAATTATAATTAGATTATTTGGATGTTGAGAGAGGTCATGGATAACTATAAAATCAAAGAATAATTTATTTATTCTTTATATTATTGTTTTCATTCTTATTTTCATACAAAATAATTAATATATAATTAAAATGTATTAATTTAGTTCATTTTCACTTTGATTGAAATTTAGAGTATCTTAATCAAAATCAACATGTGTAATCTATTGACATAAAAACTCTCTTATAAATTAAAGGTCGTGAATTTATTCCTACTTAGAAAGGTAAATTTTTAGAATAAATAATACTCATTCCGGTCCATCACATAATTCTATTACTTGTATATTATAAAAACGACTAGAGAGAGCAATAGCATAACAAGTCTTCTAAGCGCATCGATCTGAAGGCTTTGTTTTGAAATTTCAATGGAGCAAACAACACACAGCCGTTGTTGCCAGTCCTGGATTTAGCCACCTGATTCCTGTTCTTGAGTTCTCCAAGCGACTTGTTCAGCTTCACCCAGATTTTCATGTCACATTCATCATTCCCTCACTTGAATCTCCTAAAGCCTCCATAGCCTACCTTCAAAACTTTCCTTCAAAAATCGATTCCATTTTTCTCCCTCCTATCACCAAACAAGACCTACCCAAGGATGCCAACTTACTAATCCAAATTCAAGTCACAGTGACCAAATCTTTGCCATCTTTACGACACGAATTGATGTCCTTGAATTCAAAACATCATTTGGCTGGTCTAGTTGTAGACACTTTTGCAACTAAGTTTCGCAAAGGAACTAAACATTTTGTCTTTCCTTTACTTTCCTTCAGCTGCTTCAACGCTTTGCTTCTGCCTCTATCTCCCAACCCTCCATGAAGAGATTTCTGGTGAGTTCAGAGACGTACCAGAACCTATCCAAATTCCAGGTTGTGTCCTGCTCTATGGTAGAGATCTCCCTGACCCGGTTCAAAATCGGTCCAATGAATCTTGTTACAAAATGTATCTCCAACGAACCAAGAGATTGTTATTTGCTGATGGAATACTGGTTAACAGCTTCACGGAGATGGAAGAAAGGGCAATAAGAGCCTTGACAAAGAAAGAAAGCGGTTATCCACCTGTGTATCCGATCGGACGCATCACTCAAAACGGGTCAAATACTGAAGAAAATGGGTCAGGTTGTCTAAAGTGGTTGGATAATCAACCACAAAGCTCTGTTTTATATGTTTCTTTTGGAAGTGGTGGGACCCTATCCCAAGACCAAATCAATGAGTTAGTTTTTGGCTTGGAACTGAGTGGCCAGAAATTCTTATGGGTTCTTAGAGCACCAAGTAATGTTGTTAGTGCCGCTTACCTTGGTTCTACAAATGATCAGAATCCTCTAGATTTCTTACCCAAAGGGTTTCTGGAGAGAACCAAAGAGAAAGGTTTTCTTATTTCTTCTTGGGCACCTCAGATTTCAATTCTTAGTCATAATGAAATTGATGGGTTCTTGAGTCACTGTGGTTGGAACTCTACACTCGAGAGTGTACAGAAGGGAATGCCATTAATAGCATGGCCACTTTTTGCATAGCAGAGAATGAATGCTGTTTTGTTAACGGATGGTCTTAAGGTGGCATTGAGGCCTCAAGTTAAGAAGAGATTGCTGAACTAATAAAGAGTTTGATGGAAGGAGAAGAAGGTAAGGAGATTCGTAAGAGAATGAGGGATTTAAGAGATGCTTCTGTCAATGCATTCAAAGATGATGGTTCCTCTACAAAGTCGCTATCTCAAGTTGCGCTCTTTATGGAAAAATAATTTAAATGGGATATAGGAAAGTTTTAAACCTGTCTATTTTCTTTTTCCTATTTGTTCTTGTACTTTGTCTATCTCTGAATGGATATTTCCTGGCTTCTCTTTCACTTTTGGGTATAAATTAGTAGTCGCAGTGAGCATTTCATTTGTTTATATTATATTGCTTAGAATTGGGAGATGAAGCTGGTCAACAAAAGAAAAGAAAAGAAATGGGCTCTAGAAATAACAACAAGTCTTATCTCACTAAGTGGAATCGATTATATAGATCGCATGATACCATTGTACTCTATCAAAAATTAAGTCATTAGATAAATTGTTCACTAAGAGGTCATGCTCAATAGCCTTATTGAGTATTTTCTTTGGTCTTCCTTTACACCTCTTCATCGGATTCCAAATTGTATAATCTACCCTCCTCACCGGCACATTCGACGGCCTTCTTTGTACGTGCACAAACCACCTCAAACGATTCTCCTCAATAGATGCTACTCCAACTTTTTTTCGTATATGTTAATTACAGATCTTATATTCTCTTGCGTGTCCATACATCTATCTTAACACTCACATATCAGCTATCTTAACTTTATGCTCTTATTGTTCCTTTATAGCCTAACTTTCTTTATCATATAATATTGTTGGTCTTATATCGGTGCGATAAAATTTTCTTTATATCTTATTAGGTATATTTCGATCGTAGATAACTTCAATAGTCATTCTCCATTTAAGCCACCTTGCTCATTTAACACTACACTTGGACGACGATGCATCATCTCTTGTTCATTTCTCACTGTACTCGAGCCATACGACGTGTTACAACATAACAACCTAGCATTAATGGATTTTATGTTAGCTATTAAGGCCTAACACAACCCTCCTTCTTAATTGGGCTTGGGATTATCTATAAAATATAGGGGGAGTTAACTAGAACTCTAGAAATATTCCGATAATTTACCCACATTCATTTACAAGTTGAAATGATGTTAAAAAGAAAATAGCAATGGCATTAATGCAAAAAGACCATTTTACAACTGTTTGAAAAATGTTTTCCACATCAATTTTATAACTAATACTTTATACTCCAGCTCTAAAACTCTGTGAAAAAACTATACCAACTGTATTTAATTGGTGCAGCAGAAAAGATTAAAAAAAATCCCTTACTTTCTACCCCATTATCACATGCAATTGGAATTGAAAGTGTGACTTTTTATACCGATTGATGCACGAGTGTAAAAAGTACTTTTCTATCAGTTAAAGTCACAACCAGTTATTATTGATAATAATAAAATTTTATTTTGGTGTGATTATCGATATCAATAAATGGCCTCAAGGGAAAAAAAATGTATAGAAAAAAGAAACTGTCCAATGATTCATGACTGACAATGTTTCCTTTTGAAAATGCATGACTTTATTCCATTTGCAATCATCTGAATTAGTATGAAAGGAATTTATCTCAAAGAATTTCGTTCAAACCATATTCTTGATATGAATAAGAATCAATAAGAAAATTATTTAAGGGATATATTTAGTTTAGCTTCTCGAAAAGATATTATGAATAAAATTGATTTTAAAGTGATTTTAGAAAATATTTTTTGTATGAAAAGTGATTATGAAGAAATAAATGTTTAGATGATTATTACCATAATGACTTTTTTATAGGTAAATTATCAGAAAGGGCATGAGGTAAAATAATAATTACATAAAGTGTAATTTTAAATTTATATTTTCTATTCGACATTAAAATAATAAATAATATACATAAATATATATGATTTATTTGGTAATTAATAATAAATTATTAAAAATTTATATATAATTTTTTTATTTTCTTGTACATAATTAGAAATTTAATTTTATATATTTTGATCAATGTAAGTAACTAAAGAGGGAAGTAAAATTAGTTAAAATATATATATAGAAACTAAAAATATAATATAATTTAATAAAGATAGAAATATCAAGTCAAAGATCTAATGAGCACATAGGTATATTAGATTACTATTAGACTTGTCTACACTCAACAATTTTATCTCTAATTTGATCATGTAAATGATCCATTGCACGTGAAGATCCTACAGAAGAACATAACTATGAAGGCTGCGCTCATCCTTATCATTGTATTGTGAATCATGATGGCGTTGTTCTTCTTCCGCGAAATCAAGATAAAAAATAGAAGTTCTGCTGATAAAATTATGTATAGCCATTGTTGCATAAACGATCTTGATTTGTCTTGAGTGGTCATAGCTGCGCATTTAGCGTACAATTCTAAATTTATTTTTCCATACCCCAAAAGTTATTTCAATTATGCACCTTAAACTTGAATGAGTGAAGTTAAAAAGTTCGTTAGCGGTAGGTTGTCTAGTAGCTGCCCTACAAAAATTACCTAGATGGTAATGAGCAAGTCTGTAGGGACCAAGATATCCGTCTAGTGTTGGATAGCCAGCATCGACTAAATAATATTTACCTGAATGAAAAATATGAGTATCGTCAATATTTGTGTGGAAAGAGAAACATAAATAATTGAAGCAATAATAGGCATACCTTAAGGTAGATAAAGGAAGTTCATGGAAAGAGTTGTCAAAGCATGATTAATATGCGATCATCATGAGCACTACCTTCCCATCTAGCCAAGACAAAGGTAAAGCACATGTCTCAATCACAAACCGCCATTACATTTTGTAATGTGTATCTTTTCCTGCAAAAATATTTGTCTTGTTCCTTTACAGGGACAACACAAGGAATGCGTATGCCATCAATTGCTCCGATTACATTTTTTAAAAAATGACCAATATCGTCGATCTTGACTGATTTTACTGTGAACATTTCTAATCTCATGATCCATTGGTTTAATGTTCTCTCTTGCAAGTCCACGACATGCTTGTATGACCTCATGAAAATATCTGGTAATCGTCTCGCCTAAGTGTTGAAACATTTCTTGCACTTGCCTACTGGTTTCTGCATGTGCAATCGTCCATGAAAGGATTGCTACCTTCTTATGTATTCTCATGCGCTTCCTTTCCTTAAGGCCATGCTGTTCCAATGCAAGACATAGATCTAGGAACACACTCGAATACATTCGGAATTGTTCGTAACAATGAATGTGTTCACTGTTTAAAACTTTGTTCACTTATTACGAACCTATATACTCACTTGTACGCACAAGCTCTTTACACATATACAGTGCTGCGTAAGCTCTAACCAACATACCAATTTCTTCATCTGTCTCTTCCCATTGCTCCCTACTTTCTTCTAAACACTTTGATTGGTCCATTTCTATCAAAGAATATGTTGCTAAATTAAATAACCATAATTGAAAACAAATAACTATTGAAAGAAATGGCTAACTTGTGTTCATACATGTGAAAGCAAACTGAATATTCAAATAGACATTAAACATTAAACTAAGAGTATCCTCCCCAATAATAGAGTTTATGCAAAAATCCCACAACTAGTTCTAGGTCATACTTAAATGACCAATATATCTCCCTATTCTCTGGACTTCTCAAGACTTGTGTGCATTATAGAAGACATCCAAGTTTTCCTTAACTTGTTGAATAGTGTGGAGAGAGTCATGATTGTGCCAATTGACAGAACGATAGCCAGCGCTTGTTGTGCTTTTTTGATTGCACGTTCCATGGCTAATCTCTTATACTAACCAAATCACTTAGGCATTCTACTATGATAATCGAGGCAGGTCATTTTGCCGCCTTTTTCTGTCTCCTACCTTTCTAACCCCAAGTGTGTTGTCTGCAAACATTGGTCCCTTCCCCTTCACACTTGCATTGCTACCAGCACCTTGGGATGAGAGGAATGTCACCCTGTTCAATTCCCTACTTACCCTAGTTATGACCCTTACGAAATCATCAGAATCTTTGGATCCTATCATCATTCTCATATCCCTAGTCTTCCCTTGGTTCAGGTACCATGCTGGAAGGTGCCCAATTGTAATATCCTGTGGCTGCCACATTATTGAATAAACACTTTAACTCATCAAAGAACTACAGCCCTTTTAATTTGAATTTTTTGATCGTTAGGTTTTCCTGCACAAACAACAACTATCATGGGTCACAATGTTTTTTCAAAATATACGTTGAAAAATAATGAGATGTATGATAAGAAAAACATCATACCAATTTCATCTTGTCCCACTATTCATCTTCAGCCATTATTATACCCTTATCCTCATCCCACCCCAACCCTATCTCTGAATTTCTTAATTTCTTCCATGTTTGCCATTCCTTTTGTAATGCGTCATACTTATTTTTCTACTCTACCCTTGAGTAGTTTCTTCCAGTACATGTATTAAACCTTTGTTCAATAAGTTTCCATCCAACTTTTGTCATACTACCCCCTTTTCTTTCATCGTCTTGAACTTATTGAACACACAAGTAAATAAATAACTTATTGGTCTAACTATCCCATGATGCTTTTGATTTGCTCATTATGCTATATAAAATGACAACTAAATATCATATTGTTCAAACAACAGGGGATATGCTTCTCCATAACATTTTTATGCTAAACAAATTAAAAATCGTCAAATGTATACAATTCGATCAGTTTAGAGAAAAATACAATGGTGGCTACTTAAATAATTGAACAATACATCATACTAAAATCGGGCTGAATAAATGTCAAAGACAAGAAATAGTTTGTACAAATCATGGAAACAAGGAAAACTAGTAATTATAACTTAACCGAAGGAAATGCATCAGAAATCCATGCCCATATCAAGTCTGGGACCCACATAGGAAAAAAATGCAAACAAAACATTAGGAAAACTAGTTACTTATCTTAGAAACATCAAGAAATACTAACTTTGAAGATTCACAAAAGTGGCCAAAAGGTGGAAGGATATTTTTCAAAACAAGAAGGAAAGTTTTATAGCCAGATAATTCTGACACGAGGCTTTGTTTAACATATTTAATGGCAGGTCAGAAGGATTGGTGTGTTATCCTATTTAGATTTGCTTCACATAGTTAGCAATGAATAAAAATAATGAAATTTCCTTGTTCTGTTTACAAAATTTCAACAGTTCATCTATATATCCAACTACTAGCACTGAGTTTTACCCGATAAGCATGCAAAATCCATGGGTAGTACATGGTAGTCCATGCAGTGTTTATTTTATGTACAAAAATATTCTCAAATTGGAAGGGAAATTTCAAAGTTTTAAAAGAAGTTTTGACTATTATGGTGCTGTTATTGAAGAAATAAGAGACAGTGCTACATAGTCTATGCTGCTATTTCAGGCTTTAGGAGGGAGAAAATGTAGAACAAATGAAGAAAGAAAAGATCCATATGCATATTGTATTAATTAGAGACTGTTAACAACACATATTTGGGGAATTTGTAAAAGTGGGGTAATGGGTAAAAAGATAAGGAAACTTTGGAATAAAAAATGGTACTACAATCCTCTCAAATAGATCATGAACATCTTCCTAAAGTAAGGTCCATGACATTACTTTCACATATATACATTTTAGATAAGAATGACCAAGTTAAACACTTAATCAAGAAAGCACTGAAATTTGAATTCGCCAATAGTAAGTATTGCAATTTTATAGGGAACAAAACCTTTCCATTGCTAAAAACTTTGATGGATAGGAAACATAAAGAGGGGAAATGAGGTGGGAGGGAGAAGATACTTGCACACTTCTAGTTGCCACCAACAAAGAACTGCGACCACAAAAAATAAACAAGATTAAGAATTAAGCTACCAAGTCATGACATGGATAACTAGCAAAAATTGAAACCATATGATGTCAATGACAATTACTAAAATGAGTTGTGAAGGAAAGAAGTTTTCCCAGCTCCTAAAATGAGAGGGAAGCTGGGAAATAATTTCTCCCCCACCCCACCCTTATTTTTCATTCACACAAATTTCAGACACCTAGTTTAAACAATACAGAAGAACTAAATTTGATGACAGGGGCAATGAGGGAAATGGTGGAGATGGTGCAAAAAGAGGTGTGAAGGGTGGATTACTCAGAGACTGCCTTGAATTGGGAAGCAATGATTTGAAAGGCCTGATCCTGCTTTTAAAAAATTTTGCTCTTCGATTTTCTTCACCCTCTTATCATACTTGTTGGGCTAACTAGGCATAGACTTTTGAACAATGAAATACTCTCATTGATTAGTAAAAAATGAATACTGGTACAATACTACAGCTTCATATAATATATAAGAACTACAGAGCATTGTATTGGGCCACTCTAGCCCATTGGGCCTACTACAACTATTCCTAATTCCATCACTCTCCCTCAAGTTGGGTGCCAAAAATGTCAATAGCTCCCAACTTGCTGAGAAACTTGTTATGTACATCATGAGCAACTTCCTTTGTCAGAATATTAGCTTCCTATTCTTCAGACTTTACATGCTGTAAATCAATAAGTTTTCCTTGAAGTTTCTCCCTGACAAAATGATAGTTCACTTTAATATGTTTAGTTCTCTAATAAAAAAAGATTGTTGTGAATAGCAGATTTTCTATTACAATAAACATTTACTGGACTCAAAACATCAACATTCAATTCTTTTAACAATCCTACTACCCACATGATTTCTGATACAGCCATTGCTAATGCTCGATATTCAGCCTCAGTAGAGGATCTTGAAATAGTATTATGCTTCTTTGGTCTTCCACATGACGAGTGAGTCCCCAATTTCAACAAATATCCTATTAATGATTTTCTTGTGGTTGTGCATAAAGCCAAATATGAGTCATAGTAACAGCTGATGGTCTTGTCTTGATATTCACTTATTAAGATCCCCAATCCTGGCTTATGCTTCATATATCTCACTACACCAAATGTTGTAGCCATGTGTGCCTTCGTTGGTGTCTGCATATACTAGCTGAGGACTTGCATAGTAAAATAAATGTTAGGGTGAGTTAATGTCAAATATATCAATCGTCTTACCAATCTCCTATAATTTCCTGGATCCCTTAGCAAGTCTATATGCTTGTCATTTCCTTCTTCAAATGCCCTGAGTTTCAAGGTAGGAGACATAGGCACACTAAGTGGTCTGCAACCACTTATTCCTGTATCTGTAAGTAAGTCCAAAACATATTTCCTCTGTGATAAGACCAAACCTCTCTTTGATTTGGCCATCTCAATCCCAAGAAAATATTTCATCAACCTTAAATCCCTGATTTGAAATGCACTGTGCAGATAATCTTTAACTTCTTTTATTCTATTCTCATAACTACCAGTAACTAACAATCATCAACATAAACAAGTATCATTACTATGCCATCTGAAAATCTTTTAAAGAACAATGAATAAACATTTTTGCATTGGGTAAATCCTCGTTCAATTAATAACAATGTTAGCTTACAATTCCACTATCTAAAGGCTTATTTAAGCCCATACAGTGATTTCTTCAATTTACAGACCATGTGACTCTTCTTATGCTCAAAGCCTTGTAGTATAGTCATGTAAACTTCTTCTTCTAGATCCCCCTGTAGAAAAGTATTACGAACATCCATATGATACAAGTTCTAATTATTCATCACAGCCATTTTAAGAATTAACTTTACTGTTATCATCTTCAAAACTGGATAAAATGTTTTATGATAATAGACTCCATCTTTTTGATTGTATCCCTTAGCTACTAACTGAGCTATAAATTTATCTGTCAACATTTGATTTATACTTAATCCTAAATACCCATTTACACCCTATAGCTTTATTTCCTTTAGATAGTGAGACTATCCCCAAGTTTGATTACTCTTAAGAGCTTCTATTTCTATCCTCATTGCCTTTACCCATTCATTTTTTTATTACTTCCTTATAAGGCCTGGGTTGTGTAATTGAATCAATTTTACACAAGTAACACAAGTAAGAACGTGATACATTTTGATGTCATATATTTCTTCATAGGATATAAGCAAGTATTCTAGTTACTTTCATTTTTATCATATAAAGCCATATTAAGCACATAATTCTTAGATCAAATAGGTGGTTTTCTTTCCTTGTTAGGTCTAACGTTAGGCTGAGCACTAGAAATATTTTTATTTGTTAGATTCTCTTCCATATCGTCGCTCAGATACTGTTCTCGTTCCCTCTCTATACATTCTGTTCCTGTAGGGTTGTTAGTGATGTCTTGAACCTTCAGTTGGTTCAATTCATCATCAAATACAAATATTTCTCTCATTTCTATGCTCACTCCACCTTGATCTAGAGTTTGGTTTCCTTTGAAGGTGAATTTGTCCTCAATAAATGTAACATGCCTACTCACTATCATTGTCTTGGTTTTCAAATTATACAGCAAGTATCCTTTTCTGTTATTAGGGTAGCCTAGCCTAGGAATGCATATGGGACTAATCTGGACTAAAACTTATCTGTAGAAGTTAAGTCAAAGGCATATGCTAATGAACAAAAAAACCTCAAATTATCTAAATTAGGTTCTCTCCCATATACACTTTCAAAAGGGGTTTGATATTTTAACACCTTGGATGGGATCCTATTGACTAAATAGGTAGCCATTTTCATACATTTTCCCCAGAACCTAATAAGCACGCTAGATTGGATCATGAGGCTTCTAGCAATTTACATCAATGTCCTATGTTTTCTTTCTATAATTCTATTTTGTTTAGGGGTGCCTGGATAAGAGGTTTCTTGGATTATGCCATTTTCATATAGATATTCCCTTAAAGTATGGTTAGTAAATTCAATTATATTGTCACTCCTTACCTTCTTTATTTTAACACCAAATTGAGTCAAAATATAAGATAATTTTTTTTTCACACAATCAGTAACACCAAATTTATTTTACAGCAAGAAAATCCATGTTGAGCTTGAAAAATCATCTACAATAGCCTTGAAGTATTGATGTCCTTGATGTGTGGGTGTCCGATAGGGCCCTCACACATCGATGTGCACTGATTCAAAATATGATTGACTCTTAATGCAACTAAATGAGAAAGGGAATTTAGTTTGCTTTAACTGAATGCATATTTCTCATGTTTTATTCATCACTGTGCTTGTGTCATTTACAATGCTTAAATGTCTCAGTTTAGAAGTAGGGGCATGCCCAAGTCTTTTATGCAACAATAATATATCAACAGGTTTATTCGAATTTCTATCTTTTACAGTATTAGCAGAAGCATATTTCCTATCAAATTCTAGCGCATACAATCCTCCTACTAATCTACCAGTCATCTTCTCTTTTCCATCCTGAAGGTCCTGCACCACACAATAATTAGGAAAGAATACTACCTTGCACCTTTGTTCTCTAGTTAACGTAGGTACTGAAATTAAATTAAATTTTAGTTACCATGCATACAATACATTTTCTAGAATGATTTCATCACTTAATCTTACTTTTCCTATATGAGTTACCTTTATACGTTCCCCATTTGTGATCTTAATGGTCTTAATGGGTCCATTATTTATTTTATATTCAGTGAAGAGACTTAAATCCCTTATCATGTGTGTGGTAGCTCCTGAGTCTAAAATCAATTTATTAGATGTTTTTATGGGAGTATTGAGATTAGCCAAACCTGAGTCAATACCAGTGAGAGCGTGAACTGTTGCTTTCGATTCCTTCTTCAGCAGTTCAAGAAATCTTTCATATTGTTGTATTGTGAAAGAGGGTGTCACAGTCTTGTTGAAACTAAGTGGGTCATAATCAACATCTTCTAAATCATTGCTGAGCTGGTTAGCAGAGGCATTTTGATTTAGCTTTCCCTTGTTTCCTTTGAAGTCTAGCGAATATCCTACCAGTTTCCAACATATGTCTTTTGTGTCCTTTTTTGTGGTAGTGGGCACACTCTTGTGGGGTTCCTCTTCCCCTGCCCTTTCGTATCCTCGCCCTCTAGAGGCAGTCATCGTTATCCCTTCAACAGAACAGTTCTTGTAGAAATTTGCAATCCATTTTTTGGCTTCATCTTCTGTGATAATTGTGAAGGCCTGATTTACAGATGGTAAAGGGTTCATCAATAGGATTTGGCTTTTTGCTAGTGCGAAGCATTCATTCAATCCCATCATAAATTGGAGGAGTTTCTGTTGTTAGATTTCTCACCATAGGCTTTAGAGGTACTACATTGGCAGGTGGGAATAGTAAAGAGTATTGATTCCTCCTCCCATAACTCTTTTAATTTTGTATAATAGCTTGAGACTGAGAGGATTTCTTGTCTAAACAAATTGATTTTCTAATGGAGTGAGAAGATCTGTGAACCCAGTATCTTATCAAAGCGTTCTTGAAGATCTTTCCACACCATATTGGCTTCATGATAGAAAATAACACTATTCCTAATTTCCTTGGAGACTAAATTCAGTAACCACGCAAGGACGACGATGTTGCATTGCTCCTATTGCTCCTGCAACACATCTTCTTGAAACTCCTTTCTACAAGTTCTGTTGATGAAGCCAAGATTTCATTTTCCCTTTAGTGCGATTCGCATAGACCTATTCCAGATAGTGTAATTCTCACTACCAACCAAAACATGTTGAACAATGGTGGTCCCTTGTGTGTCAGATGGGTGAAGATAGAGAGAATGGGCAAACTAATCACTAGATTGCCGTCAATCTTTTTATCGGCCATCATGAATAGAGCGAGAGACGATGATCACGACTAAAGCTTTGAGAAGGGGAAGACGAGATGACGGAGTAACACTAACAGCATGATTGCTTCACCGACGCCTTGGTTGTATCTCAGACTTTATGGCTTCACCTTAATCTGTCGAGTTCTTGCTTTCTTGCTTGCTTTTAGGGGATGAATCTTGCATTCTTGGGTACGGGTCTTGCCTTTCAATTGGCTCTGGTACCATGTTGAGCTGACTAGGCATAGACATTTGAACAATGAAATACTCTCATTGATTCAGTAAAAATTGAATACTAGTTTTGTACACAACAATGTCATACAATATATAAGAACTATAGAGCATTGTATTGGGCCACTCTAGCATATTGGGCGTACTACAACTATTCTTAATTCCATCAATATTGATACACACTCTGATATTTAGCATTTCACTCTTTTCGCTTTGTATTATTTTGTTACTTTTTGTTACTGTGAGTCATCAATCAAAGGGGATTTTTAAAATCATATCTTAATTTATAGTGAAAAATACAGCATAACTAAATCTTCAACATACTAAAACCTTGTCAAAAGTATAGTTGAGGGATAAGCTACCAAAACCACATCAAGATTTGTTTTTCGCAAGGAAAATTATTAGATCAAGAATTTTAGAGATAGAGAAACTCACTCACTAAGAGATCCACCAACTAGATCTGAAGGGAAGAAGACGACAAGCTCTGGCAACGGACATGCGACTGGAGTGACCAGAGAAGAAGACAAGACGCCGGAGAAGAAGAACAAGCTCTGATCTGCAAGTTTTCCCATGCTAAAGAAACCAAAGGATGACGGAGAACAGAGCAGAAGTCGGTGGAGTAGACACGAACAACACAGAGAAGAGAGTGAGCAGAGAAGGTGAGCGAAGAAAAGAGAGAGTGTGAGAATAGTAGAAGGTCGATAGAGAAGAGAGAGTGAAGAAGCCGGGAAGAGAGAATGAAGGCAGAAAAGACAGGGCAAAATGGTCATTACACTATCTAAAATATCTAAAACCCACCCCATAAGCTAATCCGAATTGCTTCTCTGGAACCATGGTTTGGACACCTCAAAATCATAGTTTTAACCATAAGCACTTATGGCCTTAAAAATGTTGTTTGGGTGATAGTTTGGACCTAAAAACACTTCTTTTTTTTTCTGCTAACCAAACAAGCATAAGTTTTCCTCTTCTACTAATTTGGAAGAAAAATCAATTGTGCTAATTACACGTTATAAATCTGTAAGATTTTCCTTTTATTAATATGATATACATGCATCTTCCGAAATTAAAGAATCATTAATGTATTTACTACATATGAATAAGTTCATGTACTTCATAAGATATAATGATTCATGAAAATTATAATTCGGTTCTTTGAATATTGAGAGGTCATGGATAACTACAAATCAAAGAATCATTGATTTATTCTTTGTTTTCATAATAAATTAATATGCAATTAAAATGTATTATAGTTTACTTCCACCACGATCCGATTAAACAAGGAAATGTGATAGGGACAAAAATGATGGATACGAGGGGTGGATGGATATTATTAAACTGTTCTATATTTGGTTGAAGAGAAAAGTGGGGGAGAATAAGAGAAAGGAATGCTAGAAAAATAATTTTTTAAAATGATGAAAACTTTACTATTTTGAGATTTTTCCCTCATAGTATTCTTTCCTTCCTAATTGCCTTCTCATCCAAACATAAGGTAAATGTCTAATAGAGTTATTTCATGCGCAGGAGGCATAATTCCGTACTGGTTACGCTTTAGTATGTTAGGGTGTGACAAACGTATTAAAAAGTTGAAGATAATGACGGAAATCCCTTGTGATACTCAAAAAGATCTACTTCATTTATAATATCAATTTAGCGACATTTTTTTTTATAAAAAAGTGACATAATAATATTCATTCATGAAGCTTTGTATAAAGATTCAACAAAGATGATCTCTTTAAATGTTAAACTTCCCAGACATATTTGCAACAATCAATCAACCTATTGCTATGGAATATAAAACCTTTTCAATATATATATACACTAAAGAAGGAAGTGGTACATCATGTCTACAAGCTTTTGTGGAGCAACTTTTCTCTACTACACAAAAAATTAAATTTACCATAAAATTATATAACTTTACATAACAATTAATACGGCTATCCAATAAATAAGTGATCCACTCTACAATACGGATAAATGAGTATGTTCATTTTAGCTATATTAAATATAAATATTTTGGTAAGTAAATGATGTCTCATTACACATCTTATTACTAAAATAATTCAAGAGTACATAAATGAATATTGAATCATGATTAATTTCCCAAGATGAAAGATTCATATTTCAATAATTCAAATCTATAAAATACTTGTAATAATTATGTGTGAAATTATGTTTGTTGATACAAATTTCACAATATAAAAGAGATAAACATTAGAATTGACATATGTATAAAACTTATTAATCATACTTGTAGTTAACAAAAATAGAAACAAAAGGAAAACTACAAAAAAATAGTGGATTACTAACGGAATAACGACGTAATTTTTTCCTCAGAAATTCCGTCCCAAAAATTGGTGACGGGATTTTCGACGGGTTGGCGACATAATTTTTTTTGTCTCTAAATTAGCAGTAGATTAACAACGAAAATTCTTTCCATTGCTAAACTCTATCGCTAATTCCGTTGCTAATCTGTTAGTTACAAAATTTTTATGTCACTAATTTCCATGCTAATGTTTGTCACAAATTTATTAGCCGTAGAATTAGCCATGGAAAACTTTCATCAGTAATACGTTAGCGATGGAAATTAGTGCCAGAAGTTTTTCATAACTAATTCTAAGGATAACTTATTCCAATTTTGTACTCAGTCGCTAATCTATCACAAATTTCGTCGCTAAATTGGTTGCCACTAATTTAAAACGGAGGATTTTCAGTGATTTTCTCTTTTATTTAGTTACTTTGTGCTGAGTTATATAATTGGAGGGGCCAATGTACCCCCTTGACATCTATACGAGGGTGGTTGTTTTTATTTAACCCCAGTTTTAAAAAATATGATTGCTAATTAGAAAAAGTTAAATTGAAAGATGAAAATAAAAATAATCACATTTTGAATATTGATCAGTAAAATGATTTATAATATTATAATTTTTTAAAATATGATAATTAAAAATAATTATTCCAACATATTTTACTTTTACAAGTAATTAAAATGGTCATCTTATTTTTTATAAAAAAATATTATAGTCTTTACCCTTCCTAATTTCCAAATTTCCATAATTTGTTGTTTTTATTTAATAAAATATGTATCCTTATTTCCCAATGATGAAGCCGGATCTGAAGGATTCAAGGTTAACTCGGCTTTTCAAGAATGGGAGAAGCAAGATCAACTTCTTGATTCATGGATGTCATGCTCCATTACTGATGCAATGTTGACTCGTGTTATTAGCTGTGAATCGTCTCTTCAGATATGGGATAAGATTCATGAAGGGATTAGAGCGTACCTGAGATGTAGATCGGTTTCTCCAGTAGCCACACAATTAACCGATCACTTTGATAGATCCGAGTATGCGCACATAGCAAATACACTCTAAGAAAAGAAGAGAGACCAGAGAGGAAAATTCTGGAAATGAGAGAAATTGTTTTTGTTATATGAAAAAGAGACTCTTCTTATCTCAATAACAATAATGGAGATTATCCAAAAGATATTCCATTATTTCTCTCTCATAATCCCATATCAGTATCTTGCAAATATCTCGTTCAAAATTCAAAATTTGAACAAAAGGGACAATCTTTTTAGATAATAAATCTAGACTTTTAGTTATTATCTCCTGAGCTCCAGATTATATGGACTTGGGCCCAATCCACCAAGGGTGGATCTGAGCTTATATTCTAATATCTCCCACTCACACTTGGTGGATTAGATACCTTAGGTCTAGCCTCTTTCTCTTCTTTCTTTCATACTAATTGATTTGCTGTGACCATGTGGGCATGACGTCTTTACTTAGCCGCCTGTACTTGAAATCCCTTTAATGGGACTAGCACAAGGCAAGCTCCTTCGTATAGCTTGAATTTAATAATATTCCTCAGATGTCCTAGATTTATCGATATATACTTTTCTATCGCCAATCTAATTCCTCTCGAATCAATACTTGACTCAGATTGCTTTCCTCGTAAGCCTAATGTCTACACTTATGAAAATAAAATATCATAAGGGACATGTCACAGACACTAGTACACATGTGAATATTTTAGGTAATCTTCCTTTCGTCCATATATCACTTTGATATGAATCAACCGCTTTCCTAGCGTAATTCTTTAGATCGTATCTATCATAATCACAGGATATATTCTAAAGTAGAAGTCGTTGAAACATACCCCCATGATATTGTAAAAGTCAAAGGACTTCAATGGAAGGATTGTTCCTTCCTAGGGTTCATACAACAATAAACACAAGGATCTTTCACTTGCTTCCCTTTTACGGTTCTTCTAGCACATGTGGTATGAATCACATGCTATGGTGTCACTCTTATACTATAAGAGCTACGTCGCTTTATCATTAAATCCATACAGACTTAAGTCTAGACACTCTCATATCTAAACCCAAAACCTTCAACTTTACTCATCTTATATGACATCAACGTTGAAGGAATTGTTATCTGGCTATAGGCATATGGAAGTGAGTTTCTATAGTTTGATCCAATTTCATGTACATGGATCTCATCTCGACTTACTACACTTTAGTCGAGGTGACACATAGTTTGTGTTTCTTCTCTACCATATCAGTACTCTTTGCTGCTTTACTGGTGAACACAAATGTCTGATCTTTGCACACTCTACCTGAGTGTTAAAGGTGGTTGCTCGTGTGAGAGAGCCAACCTCTCTAATTTGTACGACATACTAGACATTTTATACTTTATGTCAATATGCTTGGTCTTGCTATAATACTTGGGGTCTTTGGCTATAACTGTAGTATTACCATAGTGCACTAACACCGGATTGGCACTCTCATTTCTAAATCCAAGGTGTTCTATGAATCTTTTCAGCCTTAAAGCCTCTTGCATTGCTGCAGTGCATGCCACAAACTTAGCCTCTATAGAGTGTAAGGCAATGTACGTTTGTTTCTTGCTACTCTAATATATGGCACCATTGTTCAACAAGAAGGTATGACCCGAAGTCAATATACACTCTTCCTCATCTCCCCTACGTCGGCATCAGAGTATCCCACTAGGCTAGATCGCTTTCTTCATAACACGATGCATAATCAACTGTGTCATGCAAGTATCTCAAGATTTTTTTCACTCTCTTGTAGTGTTTCTCATCGGGATTGGACTGGAACCTGCTTATCAGCCCTACTGCATAACAAATATATTGTCTTTTTCATATCATTGCATACATTAGACTGCCAATGGCACTGGCATATAGAACTCTTTCCATATTTTTCTTGTCTGACTCAGTTTTCGGACACATATCAAGACTCAAGGCTACTTCGTAGCCACAGGGATATCCATGGGATTATAACCTTTCATATTGAATCGCTCAAGTATCTTCTTGATCTAAATCTCTTGTGAAAGAGAGAGGATCCTTTTTGAGCAATCTCTTTGGATCTTAACTCTAAGTATGTATTATACTTGCCCATTTTCAAAGTTCGATGAGAGCCATTCTTTAATAGCTACTACCAAATCTAGATTATTTTTGGCCAATAGTATATCATCTACATATAAGGATAATATAACAAAATTATCCTCAAACAACTTAATGTAGACGCAGTGGTCTTACTCTATCATCTGAAAGTTATATGAGGTTATCGCTTTATAAAATCTTAAATACCATTATTTGGATGATTGCTTAAGTCCATAAATAGACCTTTTAAGTTTATAGACTTTGTTGTCCATTCCTTTCTCAATGAAACCTAATGGTTATTACATATAGATTTCTTCATACAGATCACTATTCAAAATATAGTTTTTACATCCATCTAATATAATTTCAGGTTTAAACTATTTATTATTGTCAGAATAAGTCTTATAGAATTGAAGCGCACAACAGGTGAGAATGTATCCTTAAAATCTATCCCTTCCTGTTGTGTATATCCCTTTGCTACTAATCGATCCTTATATTTGTCAATTGATCTATCCACTTTTCTCTTAATTTTGAGAACCTATTTGTTCCCAATGGCTTTACGCCCTTTTTGGCATATCAACTGACTCCCAGACTTAGTT
This sequence comes from Leucaena leucocephala, assembly GCA_037074615.1. Taxonomy (NCBI): domain Eukaryota; kingdom Viridiplantae; phylum Streptophyta; class Magnoliopsida; order Fabales; family Fabaceae; genus Leucaena; species Leucaena leucocephala. The sequence goes on along the minus strand of CM073555.1, from coordinate 15,304,067 downwards.
CTTTTTCATTGAGTCCATTTCTTCTTCCATTACTTTCTTGCACTCCTCCTTAGCAGGACTTGACAAGGCCTCTTGTACAAAATGGGGTTCATCGTCCCCTTTTGGAGTAACTAGGAGTGATTATCCTTCTATTTGAAAGTGTCTCTTAGGAACATTTTCCCTATTACTCTTTCCAAGGGGAGTTGCTTGCTTATCTTTCTTCTTTTGTTTAGATATTTGTGTTTACCTTTTTTGGCTCCCACTCATATTGATATACCTAGATGTTTTTGGTCTGTCAATTTGTCCTGCACTGTCTTGTTCATATTCTTCGTAGACCTCCTCTGTGAGAAAATTTAGTCTCAATAAATGTAGCACACATCTCGTGATTCTATTTTAGTTATTGTTCCATCTTTATTTTGACCTAGGAAAACGTATCATTTTGACTGTTTAGAGTACCTTGTAAAGATGCACTTCTTTCCTTTAGGACCCAACTTCCTATTCTTATAGGAATCATCATGGATATACGCTATTGACCCCAATGGTCTGAGGATGTTTAAATCTGGCTTACGTTTCGTCCATAACTCATAGGGCATGGAAGCGACTGATTTTGAGGGCACATAGTTAAGTATGAAGGTTTCTATCAACAAAGCATCACCCCAATATGAAATTGGCATATTTGCTTGAGCTATCATAGATCTAACCATGTCTAAAGGAGTTCTATTTTTTCTTTTGATACTCTATTCTGTTGTGGAGTGCCAGGGATGGTTAGTTGTCTAATTATCCCTTTCTTTATAGAATTGTTTAATTGATCAAACAAATATTCATGACCTCAATTAGTGCGTAATACTCTGTTATTATTATCCATTTGATTCTCTATCTTATTAATGTATCTTCTGAAATACTTAAGGGCCTCAGACTTATGTGAGATCAAATAGACATGACCATATTGTGAAAAATCATCAATAAATATAATGAAGTACCAAGCTCCGTGTCTTGCCCTCACACTCATTGGACCACAAATGTCAGAATGGATTAATTGCAATTGACTCTCAGCTCTTGTTCCCTTATCGTAAGACTTTTTTATTGCCTTGCCTGCTACACAGTTTTCACATAAAGACATTTCCATACTTTCAATGGAATCTAACAATCCTTCTTTTGCCATTTAATCATGCTATTTTGATTAATATGTCTTAGTCTAGGGTGCCAGGCATTCATATCAATAATATTGAAAGAAATAACAAAGCATTCATTAACACTAGAACTACCAACAATATCCAAAACAAAGAACTTCTTGAGTAGGAAAGTTGAATCATAAGAGACAAAGTTGCTAAAAATGTCTGCAACTTTATCATGGAAGTTCACTTCAAACCCAAACTCTGAGAGCCATAACACATGAGACTAAGTTCCGCTGGATGTTGAGAGCATGAAGCACATCATGGAGTATCAAGGTCTTTCTACCAAGCAAAGTGAATTTTCAGGTGTCAATACCTCTAATCTTGATTATCTTATTATTCCCTACATAAAGCCACTTTCTTTGATACAACAACTTATGGTACTCCACGAAGAATTCTCAATCCTTGGTTACGTGGTTTGTGGAACTTGAATCAATGACCCAAGAAGAAGATATTGTTCCAGTTAGGAAAATAATACTAGAAACATATGAGGCATGTGAATTTACATAATTCACTAATACCTTTTCGCTTTTATCCTGTTTAGAATAGTTACGTGTGAAATGGCCAATCTTTTGGCAGACAAAGCACTTGATTAACTTCAGGTCCAATTTCTACTTTCAGCCTTTCTTTCATTTCTTCTTGAATTGTTTCTTGCCCTTTTGGAATTAAGGACCTCCCTTCTTCCCTTTCTTTTAGAACTTCTTACCCTTCTTGAAATATGGCTTTGATTGGGAAGTGCCAGTTCCTCAGTCAAATAAGCATGTCCAGAGGTCCTGTAAGCCTTTAGACGCTCATTTTCTAGCTCCAAATGCCTAGTTGCATCATTAACAGTAACGATACTTTGATTATGGGTTAAGTTGACTTTCATATGCTCCTAACTAGTAGGTAACGATATGATCACAACCTGTACTTGTTGTACATCAGATAAGGTATGTCCAGCTTCTTTCAGTTCTCTAATCATGTTGGCCATTTATCTCAGGTGTTGCTTTATAAGATTGTTTAGCTTAAGCTTATAGGTGTTGAACTTAATCTTTAACCTCCTAAGTTTAGTGGTAGAAACACAACCAAATTTATCCTTTAGTTCAATCTACATGGCTTAAGCAGTTTTGTGCGTCTCAAATTCACACATGATGTCATATGTTATGGCACTAAGAAGCGTGATTCTATCTATGCTATTATTGTAATATCCTAATTTTTATCCTTATATTTAAGTACAATTAAAAATGTTATTTATCAATAACTTAAAAATATTATCTAATTAAATTATTATGGTTTAATATTTTTATTATTTTTAATAAAATATGATATCTAGGTTATCCTACTATTATATTTACTTATGATTTTATGATTTGATTATTATTATTAGTTAGGGAAATATTAGGATTTGGGTTTAGATTTAGATATAGATTTAAATTTTAAATTATTATTATGGCTTTATAAATAGAGTTAAGGTACTGAGTTATTCCTCATATTTGATTATTGAGGTGACTCTTCTCTTTTTAGTCATCTCTCTCAGTCCCTTTCCTATTCCCAAAGAAGGTAAGCGCTTTCTACTTGTTGTGTGTGCTAAGGTAATTTTTGTGAGTGATTTGATATATATATATATATATAAAGCTATTGATATTGATATGATTGTATTGAGAAAACTTATTTGATTATTTTTATTGAAAATAGTCTTGTGGGACTTAAAGTTTAATTTAGAAAGTTTGAGTTGAGATTAGAAACTTATTATATCTTGATATTAGAATTTGAAGAAAGTTATTATCTTGAGAAAGACTCTTTTGTGATATTTATCAAGCTATTGAGCTTTTGATTAATATGATTATTTTGAGAATTATGCATTGGGGATAGGTGATGATGAGTTTTATTTCTACCACGTGGTATAGCCTCTATTAGAGTTTAATTGTTGGCTTTTGTCCCACCAGTTTACCGAGGGATGTGCCCCACCTGTTTACCGAGGGGCTGTAACACCCCCACCTATTTACCTAGGGGGAATGTACCCATGGTTCGATCAGGTGCTCTATGGATTTTGGCTTATCCATACCACTTGGTCGGTTAGCTTTTTGAGTTGTCAGTTATCACTATCCCATGGGTTCGGTCAGCGAGAATAAGGCGGTTCGATTGGTTTGATGGGAGAAATTTAGGTGGGTTATCTATTTAATTTTATTATGATAATACGTTATTTTCTATATATTGTATTTTGTGATCGGTCTCACTTGACACCTCATGAGCATATGTTAGTACTCATGATGAGTAGAACTGCTGGTTACTGAGACGTTAGTTTCACCCTATTTTTATTAACATTTTTCAGTTTATATTCTCATCTTAGGATCCCAGGAAAAACTTCAGAGGCTTGATTAAAGCTGTATTAATTATATAGTATTCTCCTTTGAAGGTATGTGTAGAATATTTATATATTGCCACAATAGGTTTTAATTTACATACTTATATATTATATTACTTTATTTATATTTTAAGATGGTTCGATCAGGTGCTCTATGGATTTTGGCTTATCCATACCACTTGGTCGGTTAGCTTTTTGAGTTGTCAGTTATCACTATCCCATGGGTTCGGTCAGCGAGAATAAGGCGGTTCGATTGGTTTGATGGGAGAAATTTAGGTGGGTTATCTATTTAATTTTATTATGATAATACGTTATTTTCTATATATTGTATTTTGTGATCGGTCTCACTTGACACCTCATGAGCATATGTTAGTACTCATGATGAGTAGAACTGCTGGTTACTGAGACGTTAGTTTCACCCTATTTTTATTAACATTTTCAGTTTATATTCTCATCTTAGGATCCCAGGAAAAACTTCAGAGGCTTGATTAAAGCTGTATTAATTATATAGTATTCTCCTTTGAAGGTATGTGTAGAATATTTATATATTGCCACAATAGGTTTTAATTTACATACTTATATATTATATTACTTTATTTATATTTTAAGAAAAGTCTTTTTATAACTATGGTAGAGTTCATTTAAATTTTAGTTAAACTCTTTTCTACCATAGTTAGCCCTTTTAAAATAAACCAAATTCGTTTATAATAATATTTTTAAATTATATTGGATACAAAATAGGTCTAAATAATTAATAATAGTTATATTTTAGGAGGATTTTATAATTCTTCTTCCTCCAAGCCTAGTAAGCCTCTTAGTCTCTCTTGTGCTAAACTGAATTCCCAGCCTCAGGTTCAATCATAGCAGTCATCAAAAGGTGCAATAACATCTTGTTCCTAGTTATCCCCGTTAAGTTTTTCACCCTTATTTAGTTTAGCAATATTGTTCTTGGTTGCCATTTTTAGTTCTTAGGCAAATCTAGGTTCTCTTCTAAAGAGAATCATACAAAAAAAACATTTAGTCATATAGCACAGTGAAGTATACAATGTCATGTACTCATATTATTCTTGACTAGAAAATAATGACACTGCAAGATCCATGATCAGGAGCATATGTTTGTACCTCCCATCACACATATACTAGCAACAATCATTTTGTTCTACCAAGAATTCTATACAAGTACTTTAACAATAAAATACTACTTTTAGAAGCCTCATCTTCTAAAAGATCCAACTTATAAGAAACATGCTTAGATTATGCACGAATAATCAAATTGCATTTTAAAAGAGCTTCATTAAATAAAGTAGGACATGCGGTCTATTTAAGAATAACTCTCCTTAGTTTTCTTAGCTTCGGTAACTTAAGCATAAGTTTTTGAAGTTCTCTCTGTAGCGTCAACCTAGAAAGATTTTCTGGTATACCAGCCTTTGTCTCTTACTTGTCTTATATATTCCATCATGACTTTAGAATAGAATTTTGTGTCTTTTTTCTTATTCATGAACTTGACATAATCATGAAGAACTTTATAAATGCTTTTTATGTTTGTGAGTTTGACTGCTTGATCTTTAGTTATCCTCCTAGCTAAAGCTGGGGTATTGGATTGGATTACTTCTTCTTCCCGATTCATAAGTTGTTTAGGGAGAGAAGGCACAAAGTTAGATTCAGAATCTCTGAACATCAATTGAAGCTTCTCAGGTAGAGGATCTTCCACTAGATCCTCATGATCCTCCTTAAGGTTCTTCTTAAGATCCCCTTCTGGATCTACATCAAGATTTTCTTTAGGGTCCTCATCAAAATCTTCCTTTGGACCATTAATCTCTACAAGCTCCTTTGGATCCTCTTATTCAAAAAGTTCATGATTTGAATCCTCATTCTAATGTTCATTTTTTGAAACTCCATCATCCAGCTATGAGGAGTTGAACAGACTATATTTAATGATTTCAGTGCTACTTGAAGTCCTTTGACTCATTTTCACATAGGAATTAATTATCATAATTTTTTAAAATTTTTAAATACCTAAAAATACCAAAAAAATATACTGAATACTCATAAATAAGTTCAAAATTGTCCATAAAATGGGTAAATTATATATCAAAATGAAGATATTAATTTTAGAGATTTTTAGGAACAAACAACGCCTCAGTTGAAGTTCAGACGTGCCTTCATGCGCTCCTAGAAGATTAAATTTAGAAAAAATAAAAAATAGACGAGGCCCACTCTCGGGCCTCCACGTGTGTACACCACTGTTGTACTGCCACGTGGCCAACCTTTAAAAATATTTTCTTAAAAGTTTCCCTTTTTTTGGGGATTGGACCAAGTTGGGCTCTGTCCAACCTGGCCCTGTGGTCCAACCGACCTGTTTAGGTTTTTGAATTTTTTTTCTTAAATGGGCTGGGTTGATCCCATGATCCGACCCAATCCATTTCAATGCAAAATTTTTGTTCTTTTATTTTATTTATTATTGAGTTGTGCTAGAGCCCATGATCAGGCCCAGTCCATTACAGAACTTTTTTTTATGTCACCCAATTTTTTTGTTTTGTTTTTTTTGGGTGGGATCCAGCCCAGTCTGTAAGCAACCTAAACTTTTTTTTGGCCAACCCTTTCTTTTTTTTTGTTTTCTAATTGAAGGGCTAAAATGACGACGTTTTGGGCTGGAGCCAGGTCATGACGAACCAGGTTCGCCGGCGGGTTAGGTCCTTTGACCCAGAAACTTTTATCCTCCATTTATCTGTCATCCGACGTCCATTTTTGACATTCTTGGAGTTGTTTTCCATTGTTTTCATGAGCTCTACACAATGAGACTATTCTTGAAGTCTAAATCGAAGGTTTTTAGATGACCCAATTTTGATCTAAAACTTCTCTCCTCCATAAATCTGTCTTCGGTGCCTCGTTTGATGCATTCTTGGTGTCATAGAAATCATCTCATCGAGCTCTACACGATGGTGTTTGGTTGCATGAAAGCCTTCATTTTTGAAGGCCTAATTTTTTGAAATTCTTGGCTGTCCGTTGGCGTGTTTGTGAGTTTTATGAGTTCTTATTGCTTCCAGATTCAAGTTCTATGTTTCGAGTCTTTGTTCATATATATGTTAAGGGACTTGTCTTTTAAACAAATAACAGAAGGGGAAGTATTATATATGAACATGTAACACCATAGCAGCAAATACATTCGGCCAACATGTAAATGTGAATATATAACTGATATGTCACATTTACATGAAATCATGTTTTAATAGAATGATTTAAGACAATAAAATTCACAAATCTTCAAGGCAGCAACGTATATATATATTCATGCTCTCATGATTTAAATAGCATGTAAATGCATATCAATACAGATTATAACATGCTTGTTCATGTTCGCATTGAAAGAAAAATAAGAGGGAGCATATGTATGTGGCCCTATAATTAGAGACAAGATATATAAACAAATATTTATCATGCTTATTCACAAATAGCATATATTATCACAGCCACAATATCAACCATGCTTTGATAGCAAGAAGGGATTCAAGTGTACTTGAGATGTAAATTGATTAATTTCTCCAATAGCCACGTGATAATCTAGTCACTTTGATGGATCCCGGTATACTCACATAGTAAAATGCACTCCATGAAAATAATAGATAGCAGAGAGGAAAATTCTAGAAAAGAGAAAAATTATTTTTGTTATTTGAAAAAGAGACTCTTCTAATCTCAATAATAATAATAGAGATTATTCAAAAAATATTCTATTATTTCTCTCACATAATCATATATCAATATCCTACAAATATTTTGTTCAAAATTTAAAATTTTAAAAAAAATATTTTAAATAATAAATCTAGACTTTTAGTTATTATCTGCGCAATCCACCAAGGGTAATGTAAGCCTATATTCCAACAATTCAAAATCATTTCGCGTCCTAAACATGAGCTAGAGTTTGGCAATTGAAGACTCAGTTCAAGAATACCAAGAGAGGTAGTTTATCGACAAACAGTTATCTACTCAAAATCAAAGGAATAACCGATGCTCTCGCTGGAATAGGTCATCCGATCAGTGATTCTGATCACATTGAAGTCATATTTGAAGGTTTGATTGAGGAGTATGATCCTTGGATCATAGCGATAACAACTCAGACTGATGCTTACACTATAGATCAGATCGAGTCTATGCTAATTGCTCAAGAAGCAAGGATTGAGAAGAATCAGAAAGTTAATGTAGCTACTACAGCTAATATAGCTCATTCTCGACCTCTAAACAGAGTCGAGGGAAGAAACAATCGGCGAGGCAAAAACAATTGAGGTCGTGGTCGATCTTCTTCAGCTAATGGTTCTTCGAACAATCAGAACTATGAACCTCTTCAGATCTGTGATAAGAGAGGCCATCGTGCAATTGACTGCTAGTTCCATTTTGATGGGTCATTTCAAGGACTTTCAATGACAGACAAGAATAACAAGAAAGATCATAATGTATTTGTTGCAATGGCTGAATGTGTAATAGATCTGGATTGATAGCTAGACTTTGGAGCCATAAGCTATGTTACATATGATGAATGAAATGCCACTGACAAATCTGGATATAAAGGCATTGATAAAATTTTTATTGGTGATGGTAAAGGTTTATCAGTTTATTGTACAGGTAATTCTACCTCTACTCTTCCTACTTCACAGTATACCTTAAAACTTAAGGATATTCATGTACCTGAGATTTCTAGGAATCTTCTCAGTATACCTAAACTTCATCTTGATAATGATGTTCTAATTGCCTTCCTTTCAAATTTTGTTTGATTAAGCATATCCAAACTAATCAGATGCTTTACAAAGGCTTGGTCAAGTGACATCAGTCTGCTATTCATAGTGTTTCTTTGTTACCTCAATCATCTGTTTCAAAATCTCTTATGGAGTTTGCTTATGTTTCAGATACTTCAAATAGTACTTGTAATTCTATTATTTTACCTAATACAAATGCTAGTCCTAATTCTAGTTTTTGTCTATGGCACAATAGACTAGGACATCCATCTGCTCCAGTTGTAACGCAAGTTATGCAAACATGTAATCTTCATTCCAATAATAAAAAGTCTGTTTGACTTATGTGGTGCGTGTTGTCTGTGTAAAGCACATAAATTACTTTACACTTTGTCTCAAACATAGTATTGTCAACCACTGGAGCTTATTTACTCTGATATTTGGGGGCTTTCTCCTTATACATCTCTTAATGGCCATAAATATTATATATATTTTACTGATGCTTGCACTAAATACACCTAGTTTTATCCGTTGTGTGCGAAGTCTGATGCCTTCAATATCTTTCTTGAGTTGAAAAAGATGATTGAATTACATCTTAATTGCAAAATTAAAGCATTTCAGTCAGATTTTGGTGTTGAATATTTGAAGATTGGGAAGAAATTGAAAGAATGTGGCATTATGCATCGCTTCAGTTGCCATAATACACATGAATAAAATTGTATGGCATAAAGGAAACATCGTTCCATTATTGAAAACTAGGTTGACATTATTGGCCAATGCTGATCTTCCTTTGAAACTCTGGGTTAATGTGAAACATCCTCCCTTTTGACCCCTCAGAGTATACTTGCGGAAGCTAGATAGTTCGATTATACCTTAACTCAAGCCCAGAAATTTAAAATTTTACTCTTAAGTTCCTTATTTTGGACCTTTATTTTGAAAACTGATTTATCTCATTCTACACATCGGAATGAGGCTTATTACCTATCCACGTAACGCCCCAGATGTGTGCAACTGGCTCACTAAATTTCGTGGCCAAACTCCAGCACTCAACTTTGCATACATATGCATACATCCATCACATATCAGTCAAACATGCCAAACAATACCCATTATTAAATAATAAGTTGTTATACATCAGGGCATGTACAAAATCCTTATATTTCTATTACATCATTTCCTGCCTAAAATTCGGCAGCATAACCGCTACGCTTCATCTTCAGAAAGTAACTGATCTTGTACCGATTCGGTAATTCCCGTGAGAACTACCATTCTACGTAAGTACCCAGGAAAGACTGGATGAACCGGCTAGGTCCACTCACTTCCAGGCTCCTTAGACAGTACCTATGTACACAGTACGTATCAGTTCCTTTCTTCACTACTGCTATCTTGTCATAATTTTGGCAGCATAACGGCGTCTCTTAAAATTCTCAAAATTCATTTTGACATAACCTCCCTGTAATGGGTTATTTATTGGGATGAGATTCGAGGGAATCTCAGTAGTAATAATCATAACAATATATGTAATGCAGAGTGACAGTGCTTGCTTGTGATTGTATACAGATAAGTATGTTGCGTGCTTCCATACTCAATAACATATGATCATAGCATTGTAATAGAGCTTCAAGCATAATATATAAGACAAAAATCTAACCAAACAATAGAACAACAAATCACAAAGATATTACATAAAAGCTAGGATTAGTTACTACCTCAAAAGCTTAGCAGAACTCTATAATCTCTATACTGCTTTCAGCTCCGCCAGAACTTCCTTTCTTCTTTCTTCCTTGCTCCTTCTCTCTCTAGAACTTATTTCTCCATCTTAAATGGCTCTTAGGCCGTGATGAATGAAGAGCAAAAGGGGGTATTTATAGTTTTGATGGATAGCATTTCCGTAATTTCCAAGAGCTCTGAACTTGTGGCCACGGTTTTTCTGGAATTTCCTATTTTTCTTTATTCCCTTTACTGCATCATCCAAAGGACACCTCATGGGACACCTCATCCCTCACATTTCTCACATGGTGAAATTGAGAGAGCCAAGAAGCCTCTGGAAGATTTCCAGTTTAATCCGGTACCGGCCCGGTCCGTTTCCTCGAAAACTGGACTGTTTTCTGAATCTCATTTTTCTGAAAATTTATATTATGTCTTCTGACCTCAAACTTAGTATCTGAGTCCTTTATATCATTAAAATTTTTATACTGGGTCTAGACTCAATTGCAGATCCCCTGTGAAATGACCAAAATGCCCTTGGTGCCCTTTCCTGCCATATCTTAACCCTAAGGGCAAAATCGTCATTTTACACCTTTCTGTACCCTGTCAGGGCATACAATGACCCTGGTTAACCTTACCCGTATATGTCCTGGCTTCTGGGCCTATCCAGAATGACCAAAATGCCCTCCATTCCTCTACTACCCTTTAGTCCAACACAGGGGCATTTTCGTAATTTTGTACTTTTCCGGGGTTCTGCTGGACACTGGCCTACCTATCAGTCCAAGAGTCTTATTGGGCCTTTGATGGAGCCATTATTGGGCTTCCTAGGGTCCATTACCTTTATGGCACGCATTATGAGGAATCTTCCCCCGTCAATGTTCATCGAGTATTTTAGCTATTATACACTGTTTATACACATCTCCGGACACCGACTCCTTTTATCAGATACACTGGCCTACTGTGTTCTGGCATCCCTATGGGTCATAACGGTCATCTGACCAAGGTCATCCGAACTCATTCAGTCCCTATTTAAATACCGATAAATCTCCCTATCGGATACCCGGAGGCCTCACACTGCCGTCTGTATTTGCTAATTTGTGAATAACTTTTTGTACAGACCTCCTATCGGTATTCTGTCAGTTTCTTGACTTTCGCCCCATCAGGACGCATCATCATGTAATTTCTCACTTATATCTGAAATCTAGGATATCCGGTAGGAATTTTTATAACTTTTGGACTATCAGCTCAATTTTGGCTATCTAGAGTCCTGAGAAAATTCCTGTATTAAGCTGGATTACTCAGCATCACTTGCTCTATCTACTGGTAAAATCTGGGACTAAAATACTTTTGGGCAGTCCAAACCACTTCCGGCCTGACTTTCTTTAATTACAATTTAGCCCCAAAGAACTTTTCTTCCTTTCAATTAAGTCCCTTTTATTTGGCTAAAATTACACTTAAGGACCCCGCATTTTTGTCTACTTTTCTTTTTGGCCTTGCTCTCTTTCATAATCGCATCTAAGTCCCTACATTTTCTTTCTTTTGCAATTTAATCCCTTTCTTTGCATAAATGGCCACTATATCTCTGGGGACCTTCACTATTTACATATAAGTCCCTGGACTTTCACTTATTTGTAATTTAGTCCCTAAAAACCCTCTGTATGTTTCTGGGACTTCCTCTGGTAGTGTATCTATTTTCAGGCTACTTTCTGAGTCTCTAGGCCTGAAAATTGGGATGTCACATAATGCATTTAATACTACTGTTTATTTTTTTAACAGATTATCGAACAGAACTACCGAGGACTTATCTCTATTTGAAAAGTTGTTTGGCAAAGCACCTAGGTGCAAACACCTCAGAACATTCAGGTGTGCATGTTTTCCTTTAATCAGGCCATATAATAAACATAAGATGGATTTTCGGTCAATTCCTTGTGTGTTCTTGGGATACAGCTTGTCTCACAAAGGTTATAAATACTGGGTTCCAAAGGGTAGGTTATATATCTCCAGGGATGTTACATTTAATGAGTATGAGTTTCCTTACTCTAAACTTTTTGCCATGATCTCTCATATATCACAGTGTTTTCCATCCTATTCTGTTCTTTCTTCCCCACCAGTGCTTACTTCTAAGAATTTTCAGTGCAATGATACTAAGATCATGCTACTATAGTTAGTGATTTATGTAGGTTTCAAAATGCAGAAGGTGCTACAACACCTAGTTCAACTGATTCTAGTACTCCTGACTTGCCTGCATCGTCATTTGACCATGCAAATATAAACGAGCCTTCTTCTTCTGCATCATCATCTAAAGTACCAACTGCAAATGTGCAACCTCTAGCTTCTATAGGGTCAGGAAGGAAGAGGGTAACTAGGTCTATGAATGGTATTTTCAAGCCTAAAGCCTTCATTACTGAGATAGAACTGAGATGTGCTAAAGAAGCCTTTGCTTCTCCAGTATGGAAAAAGGCTATGAATGAAGAGTATGAAGCTCTCATAAGAAATAATACATGGCACTTGACTACTCTACCACCAAACAGACAAGCAATTGGGTGTAAACGGGTGTGGAAAAGGAAGACAAACCCTGATGGAAGCACAACTAAGAACAAAGCCATGTTAGTGGCTAAGGGATTTCATCAAAAGGAAGGTTTTGATTTCAATGAAACTTTTAGTCCAGTAGTGAAACCTGTAACCATTCGCACTATTTTATCAATTGATGTCTCTTTAAATTGGTGCATTATGCAGATAGATGTCAATAATGCCTTTCTAAATGGCTTGCTTTATGAGGAAGAGTACATGTGACAGGAGTGGAATATCGCCTTCCGGGCTATCAAAATATTCATTGTACCAAATAATTTAGTATAGGGCACAACTTTATCGTTCTTCTCGAGGAGCTTTTTTATTGAAAACCTAGCAAATTGGTTAACAAAAATATTAAAGACTTGAGTAAAATATGGGGTTTTAGTTTGATAGAACTATTGTGCAATAAAAGTAAAGATGTAGTGAAAATATATATTTTTGGTGTTTTGAATAAATGAAGAAATGCTTTGGATTGTGGAAAAATATGATAAAATAGGCCCTTAGTGATGAAAACTCACCTATCATTTCTCTTAATTTGATATGAGAGTTATGAAATCATTAAGTCTAGATAAAAACTTCAATCGATCAGTTAAGTCCAATACATTAATTAGTTGTAAACCACTTTGATCAAAGTTAAGTTTAAAACTTCTTAATGCATTGTTAGAAATCACTTAGAGTGTAAATTGAGATAGATGATGTGGTTTCCCTCAAATGGCTATCAATCAATAACTAGATATTCCAAGCAATCGAATTAACTACTAACAATAGTTGAAAATCAACCAAGTAACTAGAAAACAAAAATGAAATATATATATCAACAATTAAATCATCCAAGTCAAATACAAGAGTCTAAACTCAAGAATAACCAATCGGTACTCAAATCTCATACAAATAATAGAAATTCCTAAATCTAGAAACTCCAAAATATGAATAAGCACATATTAGACTAAACTAACTCCCCTATTATGTTCATTGAGCTCAAGCTTCGTCCTCCATCACCAAGAGACTAAGAAAATTAGCATCTCATAGCTCTAATCATGTCATGATCGTTCCACTGAGTTGCCGCCATGAGAAATGCCGAAAATGTGATGGAAGGTAGAGAGGAAGGTGGTGGAAGTGATTTAATCGGTGCAAAAATGGGAAAATAATGGAAAAATGTGTAAAAGTGGAAGATTTGAGTGAGAGTTGATGGGAGAAGTTGAGAGAAAATGATGAACCTCCTCTTGTCCAAATATGGCAATCAGAGCTTGTGATTTTCGTAGCTGTTGCTTCATTTTACCTTATCTAGTGAGTGACCTAATTCAAAATACGCAGCTTCACTTAAACTGCCTTGCCTTTTCATCGCGACCAGAGGGAAGATTTTGGTTGCAACCAATGAACACAGAAAGTCTCCCTATAGCTCTTAAGTCCCGTCCAGTGAACACTCAGGTCATGACTTAGGAACACAGTGGTTGGCTCTTCTCATTTTTGTCCTCTTGATCTCGTGACTTCTTTCCTACTCCATTTTGAGTCTTTAAATCTCCTCTAGTTGCCTGCAACCAAAGGCAAAGCTCTTTGTAAAAACTAAACAATTTAAAGATCAAGGCATTTACAGTTTGGATGAGATAATTAACCATTTTATCCCTAAATAAACACAATGCCATGCATAAATCAAATATCATTACAAAAGTACAATTGCATGCACAAAATGAGGGTCAAAGTGTCACAAAAACCCTTAAAAATACTAAAGAAACCATTAAAGTTTGGGTCTTATCAAACATGCAACAACCTCTAGGCTGTGAGCACAATGATTGGTTTGAAAAGCTAACTAGTGTTTTTCTGAACTTGGTTTTCAAAGTAGTAAGTGTGATCAATCCCTGTTTGTTAAAGTTGCAGGGTGTGAAACAATGTATGTCCTAGCATATGTAGATGATATAATTATAACTGGAGCCTCTTCTACTAAAATTTCTGAAGTCCTAGCTTCACTACACAGAATTTTCTCTTAAAGATCTTGGGAATCTAGTTATTTCCTTGGGATTGAGGTGAAATAGTCTCATACTGGAGACTTGGTAATGTCCCAGCCAAATATATTAGAGATGTCTTAAAGAAGTCAGCTAAAGGTGTAAAGACTCCTAAGGTTTATAATTTGAAACTCTTCAAGAAAGGACCAAATATATTTGAAAATCCAGAATTGTACAGATCAATAGTGGGGGCTCTCTAGTATGCCACGATTACACGTCCAGATATCAGCTTCGCTATCAATAAAGTGTGTCAATTCATGCAAGCTCCACTCAAAGACCACTGGACAATAGTTAAGAGGATCCTACGGTATCTTGCTGGGACAGTGGAGTATGGTCTTCACTTAGGCCATCAAGAGATAGATCAGTTGTTGCTTATTCTGATGCCAACTGGGCATCCGATTGTAATGATCAAAGAAGCACCACTGGATACTGTATCTATTTCGGTAGTAATCTGGTCTCTTAGTCCTCAAAGAAACAAACAATTGTAGCACGGTCCAGTACTGAAGCTAAATACTGAAGTATGGCTTCCACAGTAGCAGAAGTTCTGTGGCTCAAGTCTTTATTCTCTGAACTCAAGGTAAACTTGAAAGATGTACCACAAATTCTTTGTGAAAATCAAGGAGCTATATTGATGAGTGCCAACCCAGTTCTTCATGCTAGGACAAAGCATCTTGAGCTGGATATTCACTTTGTTCGTGAAAGGGCGATCAGAAAAAAGATTAAAGTTTCATATATACCTGCTACTAGTCAGATTGCAGATGGGCTAACTAAACCCATCACTAGCTCTTCATTTGAAGACTTTAGACTACACTTACGAGTAGGAGACTATGTCAAAATGAAGGGGAATAATAGTGTAATAAAGTAGAGTTAACTTTGTAATTAAGCAGAGTTAGATCTGTAACTAAGACTATAACTGACTTCGTTATCTTTAGTCTAACACTATATATTATACTTGTATAATGATGAGAAGTAAGAATCACATAAGCATTCTTCAATCCCTCTCTTCGTCTTCTCTCTCTCTCTCTCTCTCCCTCATTCCTCTGTTTACTGTAAGGATACTTGATATATGACAGAAAATAAAGATAAGGGCTGGGTGAAAATCTCTATAAAAGACCTCCGAGGCTCGTTCCAGAGGAGTACCAATCACTATTAACTCACACCCAATCATGTGTGTGTTTCGTTAGCACTTGAAAAAGTAATTTTTATACTGTCCAAGAAAAACTTCTCTAATATATTTACCTTGTAAATCTCCTAGTTGGGGGCAAAAATGTAATGCCCCTAGGGACAAATTTCTATTTTTTCCCTAACTCTTGTGGATTTGAATTTATAGTTATATTTTGAGTATTTTTTTTTCAATTATATTATATATTTTGTTCTTCATTTAGATTTTGTGACTGGCCTAGACTTAGAGTGATAGACACCAATATGAGTTGTTACTAAATTATATAATATGAGGGCTACTAGCAAAATCTAAATTAAGAAGAAAAGAGATAATATAATTGATAGACACGATATGAGTTGTCACGCAATTATATTATCTATTTTGTCATTATAATTAAATGAGTTGTTACATCTGATATTTCATATATCAGTAAAATAAGAGAAAATTAGACATTCATGGACTAAGTATAAGAGTAAAGTAAGAAGATAAAGCCCAAGAAAGGAAAAGCAGGAGGACAAGTTAGTTGGGTCTAAAAATAAAATTAAATGAAGTTTAGGGGTAAAACTGTAAATATGAGATAATATCAGGTAAAAATGTAGATATGAAAAATATGCTCAAAATACTAGAAAATTCTAGAAAAATATCAAAAAAAATAGGAAAGCGGCTTGTAAGATATATTTGCGGCTTATTTAAGATGAACATATGCCTCAAAAAGTAATTATTAGTTTAAAATTTTAAAGGAATAAAAGAGTGCATAATTTTTAAATTATGCAGAAGCCCCATAAAATTAGGGAAAATTATGAATCACTATTTTGGTGAATTGAAAAGTTTATGAAGAGATTTATTTTTACAAAAATGAGGTTAATGATGTCAAGTTTAAATAACAAAAAATACACTTTTTAAACAAGAAACTAAAATAAAATTTAATATAAATATATAGGATAAAACGTATATTTTAACCATTTTAACATTGATAAGTAAAATGATTTTTTAATGATGATACAACAACAATAATAAATATGATCCTACTAAATAAAAAAAATATTCAACATATTTTTACCTTTATTGATAATTAAAATAATCATTTTATTTATTTTTTATATAAAAGATAATAAAAATAAGTTGGCCGTTGTTTGGCAGCTAGTGTAGCGAGGAGGACAACAAATCTCTTTCCCTTCTGGCCTTGGTTGTCAAGATAGATCCACTAGGCTTTTATGCAAGATTTGGAATATCTCTACTTCCTTTTTTTCTCTCCATTGCTTTTATATTCTATTATTAACTGTCATCTATACTCAAACAGTTAAAATTTGATTGAGACAATTAGAAATGTAACAAAGAAAATATAAAAGAATCTAATAAGCTGTTAGTTAAGGGGATAAACTTGTACCCTTAAGGAGGGGAACACAAGTTCGAATCTTAAAAAATTCACTTATTGAGAAAGATTAAAATCATTTGCGCTTAAAGAGTAGATATACCCTTGACAATAAAAAAAAAGAAAAAATTATTTTATAAAATATTAAGTGTTTGAGATAGAATATGAAGAAGAAATGAAAGAAAAAAAGTGGAGAGAATCCAACCTCACCTTAACCTTGGATTGACCTTGGATTGATCTGCCAAAGAAGGATAGAGAAGGCATTGGATAAGGTTGTAAAGATCTAAAAAAAAAGTGCTTTCTTTATCCCAGGTTGATGATATATAGGATGTACTTTAGCATATATTGGTTTTATTGTTTTTGTTGGTTATAGGTTGTAACCATAGGTTTTTGCTGTGTTCTTTTCCTTCATGATTAGTGACTGTAATATTTTGAAGACAAATAAATAAAATAATTTTGTTTAGGAAAAACTTGAAACCTTATATGAAGATATGGGTGTAGTTTCTTATATTTTTTACAATGAAATTATATATGTTTTCTATGCATTAAACATATTAAATAAATCATATAAAGAGGACAACTTTTATTTTATAATATAAAGAGGACAACTTTATGAATATCAATGAAATGTCTTAAAAAATTAAATTACTCACACGCATCCATATAGACCCACATATATATTGTGACATACTTAACTAGTAGTCTTGTATTTAAATTCTGAGTATGCAGCCGCGATAATTATTTGGAGGTAATCATGTTTCCCTCATTATAGGCCTACATTCTTACCAACCGGATTAGTCGATTGCTAGTAGTGCAGGATACCCATGAATGAATCAAAAAATAATTGTGACATGCGAATGGACCCATATTGGATATGCCAAGTGCCCACACAAAAAACATGCTCATGCCAAACTTTTCAGCACAAGGACCTTTATTTCACATGAAGCAATTAGTACTTTTATTATGCATTTCATTTACCACATGGCAAAATATCTTGTGATTTTGAATAACTAGGATCAGATTCTTGAATGAAAGCAACCACGTAGCATTCTCTATTGTTCCTTCTCTTTCAATTCTTTTCATAAGCCATTTTCTTCTTTCAATACAAAGCCATCCTCATGGAGGAAACGAATATCACTCACATAGCCATTGTTCTTAGCCCAGGTCATAGCCATTTCTTCCCCATTCTTGAATTCTCCTAGCTACTTGTTTATCTTCATCCAAAGTTTCATGTCACCTGCATTATTCCCTCGCTTGGCTCTCCTTCAACTGCCTCAATAACGTACCTAAAATCACTTCCTTCCAACAATATTTACTCTATCTTTCTTCCTCCAATCAGCATTAAGGAGTTGCCGCAAGACCAATCTCCAGCATTCCAAAGCAAAGTCGCTATGACTAAGTTGCTACCATCTCTACGTGAGATCTTGAATTCCCTGTGTTCCAAAACTCCTTTGGCTGCTTTAGTTGTGGACACTTTAGCATACCAAGCACTTGATATTGCAAAGGAACTAAACAGCTTATCCTTTGTTTTTGCCCTTTAGTCCTCTACGTTGTTGTCCTTCTACTTCCAATTACCGGACTGGACGCTATGAGACTATTTCCGGCGAATATCGAGACTATGCAAAACCTTTCAAGATTATTCCTGGCTTTGTTCCACTCCATGGTAAGAGATTTTCCAGACTCTGTAAGATTGATCGAGTGAAGCTTACATAATGGTTGTCCTTCGTGCCAAAAGACTCTCCTCAGTGAATGCTATCATGCTCAACAGCTTCATGGAAATGGGACAAGGACCAGCAAAAGCCTCATTGTCCAACAAAAGAAGTGGTAATAATAACCCTAGCGTCTACCTAGTGGGACCCATCTCACAAACTGGTGCCATGAATGAGAAAGACATGCCTGAATGTATGATAAGGTAAAGTAGCCACCTAAGTCTGTCTTGTATGTTTCATTTGGAAGTGGAGGTACACTCTCTCAAGAGCAACTCAAATGAATTGGCTCTTGGGTTGGAACTAAGTGGCCAAAAGTTCTTATGGGTTGTGAGAGCCCCAAGTAGTGTTTCTAATAATGCTGCTTACCATGCTTTTTCAAATGAGAATCCTTTAGATTTCTTGCCAAAATTTTTCTTAGAGAGAACGAAAGATCTAGGTTTTGTTGTTCCTTCATGGGCACCTCAGATTCAAAATCCTAAGTCACAGTTCAGTCGGTGGATTCTTGAGCCACTGTGGATGGAATTCCACTCTTGAGAGTGTTTTGCATGGTGTGCCACTCATAACATGGCCACTCTTTGCAGAGCAGAAATTGAATGCTATTATTCTAAATGAGGCTCTGAAAGTGGAAGTAAGGCCTAAGATCAACGAAAATGGAATATTGGAAAGCGAAGAAATTAAAGATGTGATAAAGAAATTAATGGAGGGTAAAGAAGGTAAAGAGATTTTCAAACGAATGAAGGATTTGAAAGAAGCTGCAGTAAATACAATGAAAGAAGACGGTTCCTGTACATTGACATTGTCTCAAGTGGCCAACATAAGGGTGTTCATCAAGGAAAATTAGTGTGTTTGTTGTTTTACTCGCTATTAGAAAAAATATTTTTCATGGCACTACTTCACAGCGATTATTCTAAAAATGACAGTAAAAAAGGCGGTGTCATTTTTATAAATAATTGACTGTTACAAACACTTTTCATGGCAATTTTTTAAAAAATCGTCTTGAAAAACTCTTTTAACGACTTTTTTGAAAAAAAAAATATGGGAAGAAGTCCAACTAGTTAAAACAACTCGGTTGGGCAAAAAAAGTATCACGACATTTTGTATGAATTCCATGGTAATTACTTTTCATGGCGGTTTTATGTGAAACTTCCGTGAAAAGTTATTTTAACGGTGGTTTTTCACAAAACCTCTATTAAAATTTGTTTTCACAGAGGTCTCCATAAAACTGGGTGAAAAGTCTTTCAAAATTTTAAAACCTTATTGTAATTATATTTTACTTTCATTTTTTCATAGCAGTTGTGGTCCCGTTTGTCTACCCCACCATCATAGAAGTCGACAAAGTTCATTGTTCACCATTTTTCTCCTATTTTCGGTGCCTAATGTTTGTTGTTCGTCATCATTCTCGCCGTAAGTTGTCATTTTTCTTTGTCATTTGCTCATTTTTCTTGCTTTTTTTAGTTTTTGTTGTTTATAAACTGTAATAGATCATATGGGCTATCTTCCTTGTACTAAAGACTTAATTTTTGTAGTTTTAGATTGTTATATTAGTTCCTATTTGTTTATAGATGTGTTTTTGTAAATTTTGAAAAATAATTTGTTGTTTATAAACTGTAATAGATCATATGGGCTATCTTTCTTGTATTAAAGACTTGATTTTTATAGTGTTTGGATTGTCACATTAGTTCCTATTTGCTTATGGGTGTATTTTTTCGAATTTTGAAAATAATGCATTGTTATTGGACTTTTTTGTTGTTAATTTGCTTATTTAATACATTGGTCCCTATTTGTTCAATGCATTGCAAATTTTTTATAGGGCTTGTTTATTCATTGACTCCTATTTGTTTATTCAATACTTTTTGTTGTTAATACATACCTAATTTTTCATTGTGTTTGGTATTTTTGTGTTATTTTTTGTTTGTGCAATGTGAGTATTATTTAGGAAACTTATAAATTAAGTTAAAAGCTTTAGTTAACAAGAAACTTGATTGGCAAGATTGATGGATTTGATTATCATTTGGGATTATTTGTATTTATAGGAAACTCAGCCAAAATTTTTATAAAATATAAAAGGCTGGCATATTCCCTTTAATTTGAAAACTATGCTAAATGATGATGTAGAATAATAGATTGTAGTTGGAAGAAAGTTAGGAGAACTACTAAGGAATATGAAGATGGCGTAGAAATGTTTCTTGAATTTGTTGAGAAGAATGCTTATAAGAAAAGTGAGGGGTTATATTTCTGTCCCTATGTCAACTGTTTAAACAGTAATCGATTGTATATTTCTGATATAAGAGAGCATCTTATATGTGATGGGATAAATTCAAAATATACAAATTAGATTTGGCAAGGTGAAATTATAAGGACTCGTTTGTGTGGAAATGAGAAAGTTGTGAACGATAACTTTGGGGATATAATTCAAAATATGTTTCGTGATATTAGAGCTGAGTTATTTCTACAGTTCTCTCTTATATGTGAAAGTTTACTAAGTGATGCTGAGATGCCAATGTACCCCGGGGAGTAAAGATAAATACACAAGGTTAAAATTTGTGTTGCGATTGATAAATTTGAAATCAAGAAATGGTTGGACCAATTCTAGTTTGATGGAACTGTTTGAGTTGTTGAGTGATGCACTTCCTGTAGGCAATAAACTTTCAAAAGGAATGTATGAGGTGAAGAAAATGTTGTGTCTGATGGGTTTATCCTATAAGAAGATATATGCATGCCCTAACGGCTACTTACTATAAAGAAATGAGAATGAAGGGTTGAATAAGTGCCCTAAATGTGGTACTTTAAAGTACAAAGTGAAGAAAGATGGTGGTGATTGTGATAAGATGTCCAAAGACTTTCCTTTGAAGGTGTTGTGGTATCTTCCAATAATACCACGGTTCAAGCGTTTGTTTGCTAACGCCACAGATGCAAAGAACTTGAGATGGCATTCCGATAGGAAAATAAACGATGAACAACTTCATCACTAGCTATTTCTCCTCAATGGAAGACAATAGATCAAATTTTTCCTGAATTTGGTTATGAGCCCATAAATCTTCGGCTTGGGCTATGTATGGACATAATCAATCTGTATGGTAATCTCAATGGCACACATAATGCTTGGCCAGTTCTCATTGTGATTTACAACTTACCTCCCTCATTGTGTATGAAGCGAGAGTAAATTATTTTGTCTTTCATGATCTCAGGGCCAAAACAACTGGGAAACGATATCGATATGTAGTTGGCACCTTTGATTGAGGATTTGAAGAAATTATGGGAGGAAGGTGTTGATGTGTTTGATATATATAAATAAGAGACATTCAAATTATGCGCCATGATCTTCACCATGATAAATGACTTCCTAACATATGGAAATTTCTCAGGTCAAAGTATAAAGCATTATGAAAAGTACTAACTACATGCAACTCAAGTGTGGAAGGAAGATAATCTATCTTTCTTATAAAAGGTTTCTTAGTCGACACCACCCTTACCATAGGTTGAAGAAGGCATTTAATGGCTTACAGGAATATCAAATAGCTCCTATACCTTTAACTAGAGAAGAAGTGTATTAACGTTTGTAACGTTCATATTATCTTAGGTAAAAATAAAAAGAAGATGGCTGTTGAAATGAATATATGGAAAAAGAGATAAATCTTCTTTGATCTTACATATTAGTAGAGTCTTGAAGTGAGACACAGTCTAGGTGTCATGCATGTGGAGAAAAACGGGTGTGAGAGCCTTGCTGGCAAACTTCTGCATATAAGCGAAAAGAGTAAATACAGGGTCAATGGTAGATGAGACTTAGCTAAAATAGGAATAAGAGCACCTCTACATCCACAACAAAGAGAGGGTGGTAGGAGAGTTGATTTGTACACAGCAGTACACACATAATCCAAATATGAAAAAATAAGCCTATGTGAGTGTTTGCACAGTATTGAGGTTCCACAAGGGCATTTATCAAATTTTAGGAAGCTTATTTCAATGCAAGATTTGAAGATAACTGGAGAAGTCCCACGATTGCCATATGTTGATGTAACAATTACTACCAGTGGCTATTTGAGGCATTATGAAAGATGATGTGATGAGCACTATTACTAGACTTTGTATATTCTTCAATGTTGTTTGCAGCAAAGTGATTTATCCTCTCCCAGTTGGAGATACACTTTCCTCCGGTATTTTTTGATATTATGGTTCATTTGATAGCTCACCTGGTACATGAGATTAAACTTTATGGCCCTGTGTGTAGGGATGGAAATAGGCCAGGCGGCCTCTGGCTTGGCCTGCTTAAAAAAATACACAGGCTCAGGCCTATATGAAAACATATAAAAGTGTAATAGGTGGGTATCGAAATCACCACCTATTGAATACAGTACAAGAATCAAACCATCAAACCAAAATCATATTATTGTAATATTTTTTATTGCCTTTTATTACCTAAATTGAACCCACTTCATTGTCTCTACCTTCTCCAGATCTAGCGCTCAGCTCACTCTCTATCTCAAGACCAAATTGAACCCAGATTACGTCACTTACTCTCTAGTCTCTATATCAGATCCACTAGAGTCTCTACCTTTACCATTTCGTCGTCACGTCTCCAAGCATCTAAACATCTAGGTTTGTAGTCCAAGTGTGTTCCTATTCTATTGTGATGAGCGATGATAAAAAAAAGCAATTTGTGTTCATGTTCCTGTTGTGTTCCTTAACTATTTCCTTGATAGCGACTACTGTGATACTTTCTGTTCCATTTTCTTTGATTAGTTAAAACAAACTATTCGGTAGCCAACTGTATTAAAATAACTGAGTCTTTTAATGATTTGAATGGGTCCATGTTGGTATTTCCATTTTGTTCTAGTTTGACTGTATCCTCTCTCTCGAATGGGTCCATATGGGTGTTTTCCATTTTGTTCTAGTTTGAATGTATTCGTCTTTATGGTTTAGCTTCGGTAATGTAGTAGTAAGTGGTAAACACATATTTTTTTTAGATAAGTTTTCTTCTTCAAGAACTTTGTGGCTCTACCTAATATTGAGACTATAGAAGTTTAAGATGATTGGATATTAAAATGACTGAGTCTTCTAATGGCTTTGTGAGGATCCATTGTAAAACTACCAGCAGACTATAATTAACGGGTTAAGTCATGAAATATGTTCACAGATTTCATGCCTTTTTGGATATTCATGGATCCCATCAATTCAATTCATTCAATAATGTTAAAGATATTCATCGATCCCATCAATTCAATTCATTCACCAAATAATATATTTACCTTTCTGGAATTTAAGAACTTACAAAATGAGTAAAAGTTCCCCAAATAATATATGCTTTTACTTTAGTGATATTTTTTGTCCTATTAAGTTGCTCCTCATTATCTTTTTTGTCAATGGCTAGGAAGATATACTTGAGAGGGGTCTTGGTGTTGGTTCTTTCCAGAGGATTTATGGTGGGATCCAGAGGAATGGTAGCCGCCCTCCTCATTTCTACAACAGCAGTGGCGCTATTACTCATCACATTCTTCAACAATTGCAGAACATGAACATCATTAAAATTGACACTAAGGGGTAAGTACTCTTTTTTTCTTGTTAATTTGTAGGAGTTTAAATACTTGTCATAAACATCAAGGATATTACTTATTACTCATTAGTCTCCGATTGATGACCATTGAATGGATAGATATGTTATTCCCTTCAATTTCTTGTAGCATGTATTAAATATCAACCAGCAACTGTTTTAGGAACATGCTGCACTTTTTTATGTGGTTATTGATCATTGACTGTATTTTCTTGGGTTATGCTTGTCCTTTCTAAATTATCATTCATTAAATGGTTCTAACATTCATTTGAATGTTATATGAAATATCTTGAACTTGATTTCTTAGTGGCAGGAAAATCACTTCAAATGGTTAAAGGGATCTTGACCAAGTGGCTGGCCAAATTGTGGTGGCCCCTTGATCTGTGAATTGTTGAGGACTATACATCTAGCAAAATACATTTAGGTTTTGGAGATAGATGTATTAAATGTGATGGGCAAATTTTGGCTTTAGCTATTTTTATGTTTCTTAAACAGGACATACTTTATGCTATGTTGTTTAAGTCTTTTAGATGATATAATTGCTTTTCTTTTTAAATTTATTTTTGAACGGAGGTGTCACAATTTTCATATTATTATTATTTCAATGCCTTAATTGTGAGATGGAAAGTCTTTATTCTATGTTGTTAGGGGTCTGTTACGAAGGCCTGTTACGAGGGCCTATTATGTTACGAAGGCCTATTACGAAACCCTATTAGGGGGCCTGTCAGTAGAATAAAAAAATAGGCTATCTTAATAGGCTTCAAACTAGGCCAGACATTTTTACAAGCCAGGATTAAGTCAAAAAAATAGTCAGGCTACAGGCCAGACTCAGACTGGATTATCACTTAACAGACATAACCTGTTAAGGCTAAGGCCAGGCCTGTTTCCATGCCTACCTGGGTGTTTAAGATGGATGTGCTCATTCGAGAGATACATAAAAATCCTTAAAGGGTATCTAAAAACTCTTATCGATCTGAGGCATCAATTGTTAAGAGATAGGTAGATGAGGAGGCAGTTGAGTTTTATAACTCATATCTTGCTGGGGTAAAGGCAGTTAGACTTCCTTAATCTCAGCATGATCAGGAGAGCAAAAGTAAGGGAACTCGGGGTGCCAAAGTGAAGTCCATGTCTTGTGAATTGGTGATGCAAGCATATCTTTACATTTTGGACAATAGAGATAAAGTTCTGTCTTACTTGGATACTCACAAGAATATGCTTAGGAATATGAATCCAAGAAAGAGTGATATGCAACTAGCTAATGGGCACAACAGGTCATTTACAGAATGGTTCAAGTAAGAAGTGTTAAAGGATGACAATCCTTCTGAGATAATACAAAGACTAGCTGTAGGGCCTCGTTTTGAGATTGTGTGTTGGGAAGGATATGACATAAATGGTTATTCTTATTACATAAAAGCCCAAGATGATAAAAGTACTATACAAAATAGTATGGTGATGGTTGTAGCATAAGCGATGCATTTTGCTAGTTTAAAAGAAAAATGACCAAAATAGTCTTCCATGCCATATTATGGAGTACAAGTGTTTTATGTCACTGATCTAGCAAATAAAGATCTTTAAATTGTGCTCCAAAGTAAAAGGCAAGTGACTAGTGGAGATTGTAACATCTCAATTTTTATTCTTATATTTAAACATAATTAAAAATGTTATTTATTAATAACTTAGAAACATTATCTAAGATTAATAACTTAGAAACATTATCTAAGTTAACTTATTATGGTTTAGTATTTTTATTATTTTTAATAAAATATGATATATGGATTATCCTACCATTATCTTTCTTAAAGTTTTATAATTTGATTGTTATTATTAGTTAAGAAATTTATTAAGATTTGGGTTCAAATTTAGATATAGATATAGATATTATATACTAGATTAAAAGGAGGATAATCAGATAAGGGGAGAGGAAAGAGATTTTCAGGTCACACAATTTATAGAAAGAAATAAAGCTAGCACAGTACAAGGAAGCTATATCAATGCAGTGACGGAAGAGACATCCAGAAAGCGAGTTCTTCAACGTACGCTGATTTTAATGCTCCAGAATAAGAGATACCGACCTCTATTTACAAATATGAGACCATCACTATGATTAACTAGAGGAACATGACCCACCCTAAAGTCTTGTCCCTGGACTTTGTGCCACACGCCCTCACGCGCCACCTATTCATCGGTGCGTGAGTCCCACTAGCAGGCATTCCAGTTGCCCTCCAAGCGCGTGAACTCCACATGCCTCACGTGCAACTTCCCTATCTCGTCCAGATGCGTTTTCGGTGCACTATTTTACTTCTCAAATCTTTAGGGGTAATTATTACTATATTTAGGCAAGAAGTAAGCACTTTCTACTCGTTGTGTGTGTTAATGTGATGTTTGTGAGTGATTTGATATATATAAATCTATTGATAATGATATTATTGTATTGAGAAAACTTATTTGATTATTTTTATTAAAAATAGTATTGTGGGACTTAAAGTTTAATTTGAAAAGTTTGAGTTGAGATTATAAACTTGTTATATCTTGAGATTGAAATTTGAAGAAAGTTATCATCTTGAGAAAACTCTGTTTATCGAGGGGTTGCGACACCCTGACCTGTTTAACAAGGAAGAATCAACCCATGATCCGGTCATGTGCTCTGTAGATTTTGGCTGGTCCATAACACTTGACCGGTTAACTTTTTGTGTGACCAGTCATGTAGTTATTGAAGATTGTGCCCTAGGGACTAATTATTGTATTATGAACATTGTTGATTTATGAATTTCTTAATTATGTTATCATATTATTTGCATGTTTACTGTGACGACCATCCTTGGATAACTCATGATCTAAACCTAAATGTCCCTGGTCGGTAATCTATGCGGGAGCAGAGATGAAATAAGATCAGTATGACTTTGAAGATATATAGAGATATAAATCAAAGTCATAGGCACATGTAAGAGTACAAGGTGTTTGACCGACCCGCTATGAGAGAGCTGTATGGGTTAAGTCATAAGCTTCTCTCATATACAAACCATGTCACTATGCCCTTTGACCTGAGATCATCATGGATTCCTATATGACAAACGCTCAGCTTTGACTTAGTCAAAAGTCAATTTTGACCGAGTGATCATAAAGACTATGTTCGGGCTCAGTGATTTTTCATGCGGAGGAATATGAATGGTCAAGATGGAATTTGTCCCTCACATTCGTAGAGAGATATTACTGGGCCCCTCGATGAGTGAGTTTGAGAAATGTATGGCCATACTGTAATGGAAAGGTAGTTCCATTTCTATAGTCAGACTACTCAGGGATCGAGAAAGTAACAGTTAGGAACAGGAGGATGATGTTCTCCATGCCTCATCCATGACCAAAATATCGTGTGACAAAAGGGACATGATGTGGTTGTATGAAAGGTAACATCGTTTATCGATCCTCATATGATTTGGGTAGTCATAATGTCTTGCTAGAGACTGCTTATGACTTGTGGATCAATATAGTAACTGGCCCACTGTCAACTTCATATGGGCCTACAGGGTCACACACAAAATAGCCCAACACGAGCTGTGATGTCCAGATTCATTGAATCTAGGACATATCTAGATTCAATGAATAATCTAGGGTGGTTATATATATTATATATATATAAATCTGCATATATATATTATATATAATATAAGAGATATTTGCAAGATTTAATTTATAAGGATAAATTAAATCTCTATCACTTTTGAATTTGAATTTAAATTGATATTATCTATTTGAATTTGAAATTTAAATTGATATGATATATCAAATTTGATTTATAAGAATAAATCAAATATAATTCTGTCTTATCTTTATTTTAAATTAAATGAGTAGGTGAATTAAATTTGTGGGACGGATTTAATATAAACTATATTTATTTAATTAATTTCTTATCAAATTATGCAATATATGATGTTGTATTAATTTCAGAATTAATATAAGATTAATTCTGAAATCCAACCCAATCAGAACACCGATAGCATCCTATATATTTAAAATTAGGGGCTAGGGTTCTGAATGAGACAAAAGGGGCAAGGAGAGTGCAAAAGGTTTGCAGATAAGAAACGGCCAAAATAGAGACGGTGAGGACGGATTCTTGAGAAAGCCCTAGAGGGACAAGAGGCGCTAGCATGTCGTTTGTGGTTGGAACGCTGTTCGTGTGGATACCGGTAGAGGAAGCCGATCTGAGTTGTCGACTTCTTGCGATCGAGGAGAAAGCACCAGGTACGATGACAAGTCGCGACGCGTAGACACTTAGGTCGCGACCATACAGGCGTCCTAAATGTCAGAAAATCGAAAAGAGATAATAGGTCGCGACTAGAAGCTGAGGAAGTCGCAACTGACAACTCCAGAGACGACAGGTCGCACCTAGAAGCTGAGGAGGTCACGACAGAAAACTCCAGAGGCGACAGGTCGCGACTATAAGCTGAGTAGGTCGCGACTGAAAACTCCAGAGGCGAAGAGTCGCCACTAGTGGACACGGAGGTCTTGACGATAATTCGAATACCGAAAGTAACACTTCTTCCTCCTTACTTAAATACACTCGGTAGATCCGGGCAGGGAATGGAAAAAAAATTTAAGTTAATTTCCGTTGTGTGTCCTCCAATTCCCTTCAGTAGTAGTTATCACTAGCCCATGGGTTCGCTCAGTGAGGATAAGGTGGTTCGGTTGGATTGATGGGAGGAATTTAGATAGGTTATCCATTTGATTATATTATGATGATATGTTATTTTCTATATGTTATACTTTTTGAATTATCCCACTTGAAACCTCACGAACACATGTTAGTATACATTATTAGTAGAATTACTAGTTATTGAGACGTTAGTCTCACCCTATTTTTATTAACATTTTTTAGGTGCTAATCCCGTCTTAGGACCTTAAGGAAAAATTTAAAAGCTCGATTAAAGCTATATCAATTGTATAGCCTTCTTCTTTAAATATGTGTATAATACTTGTATATTACTATAGTAGGTTTCATTCTGCATACTCTGATATGATATAATACTCTACTTAAATTTGATATTATATATAATATTTTAATAACATTTTCATATAATTAATAATGGGTTTGTAATGTATTTAATTAATTTTTATAAAAGATTCTATAATTTTTGTTTCATTAATTAGTATACATATTTATATAAAAGTGTGATATTTATAATATAAGATTTATGAAAGATTAAACAATTTATGTTTTAAATAATTTGGCTCATGTTATTATTTTTCTATCGTAATTATTTGTCTATTAAGAAAAGTCTTTTTATAACCATAGTAGGGTTTCTTTTAGATTTTAATAAAATTCTTTTCTACCACAGTTAACTCTTTTGAAATAAATTAAATTTATTTATAATATTTTTTTATTTATTTATATTGTGTACAAAATGGGCCTAATTAATTAATATTAATTATATTTTAGGAAGATTTTACAACTTGATATTAGAGTTTAGGTTCCAGATCCTCCTATTTTTTTATGATACATTATAAATTTATTTTATTGTTCTAAAAAAATAAATAAAAAGAATAAGAAAGGTTTACGGTTTTGTTCACAGTGATGTCCCTATGTCCTGACTAATATATGTATGTATATATATATATATATATCTTATTTTTTCAATTATGTTTTGGGCACTCTGTTTTATTCTCAAGTATTTATGGGTGGTGTTTATTTTTCCAGAAATATGGCCTTTCTGTTTTCGCCATTTGAGTTATTAAAAAAAAAAGCAGGGATGTTCTAATTATAGTTACGTTGGTCCTCATTTATGATTTAGTTTTTTCTTTTCTTTTCTTCTTTTGTGTTTGGGCCATGTTGTTCAATTTATACTATTTTTTTATTTTTCAAGAATTTGGACTTTCCTTATCTCGGCCATTTGAAAAACAATTCTATTCTGCACAGTAACAGGCTTTATGGTTTTATTTGCATTTTTTTTCTTATTTTTTTACAAGACTTTTATTTGAACTTTAGGCCATTACCTTTCGGTTTCGGCTTTCATTTTTTGTTATTTTTGGTTTTTATTTCTTTTTCCAGAACATGGGCCTTCTATTTTGGACCATATAATTTTTTCTTGTGTTTACACAGTATTGTTATGGGCTCTATTTTTGAGCTATTAAATATTTTAAATCCAAAAAAATATTTTTTTTAAATCTGTGGCTTTTGTTGGGACCCAAAATTTTATATAAAAAAACAAATTGTTTGACTCTATTTTATTTTGAACCATTTTTTTTGAATTTCCAGAAAGTTGTTCAAATAAAATATTTTATTATTTTGTTTAGTTTAATTACATTTTATTCCACAAATAGTTTGTTAAAAAATTGAATATTTGATTACAAAATTACTCTATGTACCATTTTAATTCTGTAAGGAATTTCACTATTTCAACATTTTTGGGAACTTTTCAAATTTATTTTGTAAGTTATTTAAATTTTTTATAGTTTTAGGCAATCATATAAATTGTTTAAATTCTCATTAAGTCGTTGTGCATATTTTGTATTTAAATACACGTAATTGATATTTGTGTATGGCGACATCCTCTTGTATGTTGCATTGTATAGTAGTGACAATATACGTTATTCACACATATCTTTCCCTGTTAGTTTAAATTGTCTATATTCTAGTACTTAATTATTATAGTGGGTTACTGTTGGAAATTGTGCCCTAGGGACCAATTATTGCATTATGAACATTGTTGATTTATGAATTTCTTAATTATGTTATCACATTATTTGCATGTTTACTGTGATGACCATCCTTGGATAACTCATGATCTTAACCTAAATGTCCTTGGTCAGTCATCTATGCGGGAGTAGAGATGAAATAAGACCAGTATGATTTTCAAGATATATAGAGATATAAATCAAAGTCATAGGCACATGTAAGAGTACAGGGTGTTGGACTGACCCTCTATGAGAGAGCTATATGGGTTAAGTCATAAGCTTCTCTCATATACAAGCCATGTCACTATACCCATTGACCTGAGATCATCATGGATTCCTACATGACAAACGCTCCGTTTTGACCTAGTCAAAAGTCACTTTTGACCGAGTGATCATAAAAGCTATGTTCGGGCTCAGTGGTTTTTCATGCGGAGGAATGTGAATGGTCAAGGTGGAATTTGTCCCTCATATTCGTAGAGAGATATTACTGGGCCCCTCGATGAGTGAGTCTGAGAAATGTATGGCCATACTGTAAAGGAAAGGTAGTTCCATTTCTATAGTCAGACTACTCAAGGATCGAGAAAGTAACGGTCAGGAACAGGAGGATGACGTTCTCCATGCCTCATCCATGACCAAAATATCGTGTGACAAAAGGGACATGATATGGTTGTATGAAAGGTTACATCGTTTATCGATCCTCATATAATTTGGGTAGTCGTAATATCTTGCTAGAGATCGCTTACGACTTGTGGGTCAGTATAGTAACTGGCCTATTGCCAACTTCATATGGGCCTACTGGGTCGAACACAAAATAGGCCAACACGAGCTATGATGTCCAGATTCATTGAATCTAAGATATGTCCAGATTCAATGAATAGTCTAGGGTGGTTATATATATTTTATATATATAAATTCGTATATATATATATTATATATAATATAAGAGATATTTGCAAGATTTAATTTATAAGGATAAATTAAATCTCTATCACTTTTGAATTTGAATTTAAATTGATATGATCTATTTGAATTTGAAATTTAAATTGATAAGATATCTCAAATTTGATTTATAAGAATAAAGCAAATATAATTATGTCTTATCTTTATTTTAAATTAAATAAATAGGTGAATTAAATATGTGGGACGGATTTAATATAAGCCATATTTATTTAATTAGTTTCTTATAAAAGTATGCAATATATGATATTGTATTAATTTTAAAATTAATATTAGATTAATTCTGAAATCCAGCCCAATAAGAACACCGATGGTATCCTATATATTTGACACTAGGGGCTAGGGTTCTTGAGAAGAAAAAAGGGGCAAGGAGAGTGCAAAAGGTTTGCAGATAAGAAACTGCTGAAATAGAGACGGTGAGGACGGAATCTTGAGAAAGCCCTAGAGGGATAAGAGGTGCTAGCACGTCATTCGTGGTTAGAACGCTGTTCGTGTGGATACCGGTAGAGGAAGTCGATCTGAGTTATCGACTTCTTGCGATCGATCACCAGGTACGATGACAAGTCGCGACCAGTTGACACATAGGTCGTGACCAAATAGGCATCTGAACGTCAGAAATCCGAAAAGAGACGACAGGTCACGACTAGAAGATGAGGAAGTCGCGACTGAAAGCTCCAGAGGCTACAGGTCACGACGAGTAGCTGTGGAGGTCACAACAGAAAACTCCAAAGGCGACAGGTCGAGACTAGAAGCTGAGTAGGTCGCGACTGAAAACTCTAGAGGCGAAGAGTCGCGACTAGTGGATACTGAGGTCGCGACTACAGCTCGAATACCGAAGGTAACACTTCTTTCTCCTTGACTTAAACACACTCGGTAGATCCTGGCAGGGAATGGAAAAATTTTCAAAGTTAATTTTCGCTGCTTGTCTTCCAATTCCCTTCAGTGGTATCAAAGCCAGGCCGTTTTGTGTTTAAGTTAGGTGTGATTGTTAATACATGTGATGTATGTTAGATTTCTTAGCCGATTATATGATAACATGTGAATTATGTATGACATATAGGGAATCCGTTTTATGTATGATATATAAGGAATCCGAAAGAAAACTGAAATCGGTGGTGTATATTAATTGATTTGATCAATTAATATTGATGGGGGTCTAAGGAAACTGAATTAAGATTCTTGATTATTTATCAAAAAAAAATTCTTGGGCGCTGCCCCAGACCCCGCCCGCTAATCGGCTAGCAGGACCGCCATGGCTACTTGGTAGTAGCTCAATATAATCGTAATATATACAGCCTTTCCTGATGTATGAATGTTTTGAAACATTTATTGCCCTTCACATAATATGAATTTTGATTCTTGAATGTTTGTGTATGGTGAACAAAATAGCTCTAGATTACAAGTGTTGTAATTTTTCTAAATACGGCCTGCGTGTCGTGACTTCCTCTAATTACTCTCGTTGTACATTCTCTTCTCATCTCACTCCCCTCGAATGTTAAAACAAGGTTTCCTTATGTAATTTTCCTATTCTAATTAGAGATCTCCTCTCATTGGCTTGAGGGGACTTAGGATAGGTAAGCCATATTGTATCACGTTTAAGATTATGCATCTTATACTTATATGTTCGATATGCATATGAGATACAACCGAGATACATGCATTTTGTAAAACAAATAGTTAATTAAACCCTCTAAATGAAATCTTAAGTCATAATATAGTCAATTAATGAACACTTATCAAAACAAAGTGGGTGCATTTGAGTTATCTTGGGGAGATAAGCAAAGAGTAATGGTACTACTCATATATATTTGTTATTGTTTGACTTAATTTAGACTATTTTGGGTCTCAAGGCATTAGATGGGATTAAAACATGTCGGATCATATGATGATGGAATCCTATGAATATCTAAGAGTTACATTTGATGTAATTGGTAAAGTTGTTACCTACTTAAATAACTTAAAGTTGAGCGTCCTGCCAACGCGGACTCAAGTTTAAGCCAAATATGGATCTTAGCCCACTAATTATTACATTGAAGGTTATTTTATTTAGTGGGAGATTGCTAATTCAATTGCATATTTTAATTATAGAATCATGACAACTAGTAATACTGCTACATTATCGTTGCGATCTGTCCATGAGAAGAACAAACTCAATGGGACAAACTTTCTTGGTTGGTTCAGGAACTTGAGAATTGTTTTCAAGCAGGAAAGAAAAGCATATGTCCTAGATCAACCCATTCCTGAGGAGCCAGCAACCAATGCTCCTAGAGCTCAGAGAGATTCTTATGCGAAGCATAAGGAAGACTCTGTCAATGTGGGATGCTTGATGCTTGCCACCATGGTTCTGGAGCTCCAAAGAGATCTGGAACACATGGAGGCTTATGAGATGATTGTGCATCTTAAGGAAATATTCCAGCAACAGGCAAGGCAAGAGAGGTATGAGACCACTAAGGCCTTACATTCCTGCAAGATGGCTGAAGGTGCATCAGTCAGTACTCATGTCTTAAAGATGAAAGGGTACATTGATCACCTTGAGAGGCTTGGATTTCCCATGAGCCAGGAGTTAGCTATAGATTTGATCTTGAACTCACTCCCGAAAAGTTATGACCAGTTTGTCATGAACTACAACATGAACAATATGGAGAAATCTATTTCTGAACTGCATGGGATACTTAAAACTGCTGAGCCGACTGTTAAGAAGAAGTCCAGTACAGTTTTGAATTTGATGGTTCAGAAAGGAAAGGGTATGAAAAAGAAAGGCAAGGGCAAAGGGAAGGGTCATGACTCATCAGGTAAGACCAAAGAGTCAGGAAGGCCTGAACCCAAGCCTGTACCAAAGAAGGCAAAGCCTCCAAAGGAAGGAGTTTGCTTCTTTTGCAATGAATCGGGTCATTGGAAGAGGAATTGCAAACTCTACCTTGAAGATCTGAAAAAGAACAAGAAGGATAGCGGGGCTATCGCTTCAGGTATTTATGTTATAGACATTCATCTTTCTACTTCCACTACATGGGTATAGATACCGCATGTGGTTCTCATATTTGTACAAAGTGCAGGGCCTAAAGGACAGTAGAAAGCTAAAGAAGGGCGAAGTTGACCTACTAGTTGGAAACAAAGCAAGGGTTGCTGCTTTAGCTGTAGGCACTTATGAATTAGTTCTGCCCACTGGGCTTTTGTTAGTTTTGAACAATTGCTATTATGTTCCTGCTTTGAGTAGTAACATTGTTTCTCTTTCTTATTTGGATAAGGAAGGTTACACTTCCATTACTGGGAATGGTAGATGTTCCATTTATCGTAATGATGTTTTCTATGCTCATGGTGATTTGCATGTTGATCATTACATATTAAACTTTGAATAACCCAATCATGGAAATATCTATAACATAACCGCCAAAAGGGTCAAACCAAACGATTTGAATCCGACATACCTCTGGCACTGTCGTCTGGGCCCCATAAATGAGAAACACATTTCTAAACTCCATCAAGATGGATTTCTCAACTCATTTGATTTTGAATCATATGATACTTGGGAATCTTGTTTGTTAGGAAAGATGACAAAGTCGCCTTTCACTGGGCACAGTGAGAGGGCTACTGATTTGTTGGGCCTCATACATACAGATGTGTGTGGACCGATGAATACAAATGCCAGAAGAGGTTATTCGTACTTCATCACATTCATAGATGATTTCAGTAGATATGGCTACGTCTATCTAATGAAACATAAATCTGAATCTTTTGAAATGTTCAAGATATTTCAAAATAAAGTACAAAACCAGTTTGGCAAAATAATTAAAGCCCTTCAATCTGATCGAGGTGGTGAACATTTAAGCCAAGAGTTCATCGATCATCTTAGGAATTGTGGGATAGTCTCACAATTGACTCCTCCAGGAACAACATAATGGAATGGCATTTCTGGACGAAGGAATCGAACACTATTAGATATGGTTCGATCCATGATGAGTCGAACAGATCTTCCATGTCCTTTTGGGGTCACGCCCTAGAGACAGCTGCGTTCACACTGAATTGTGTTCCATCTAAGCAATTGAAAAGACTCCGTATGAGATATGGACTGGGAGGAAACCTAGTTTATCTTTTTTCAAGATTTGGGGATGTAAGGTCTATGTTAAGCAACAAGCCTCAGATAAGTTAGCGCCCAAATTCTCAAAGTGCCTTTTTGTGGGATATCCTAAGAAAACCAAGGGATATTATGTCTACAACCCCACTGATAACAAAGTGTTTGCTATCAGAAATGGTATCTTTCTCGAACGAGAATTTATCTCTAAAAGAACCAGTGGGAGTAAGGTATACCTCGAAGAAGTTTGAGAGCCACAAAACACCACAGAACTACAGATGGAAAATAGAGAACACTCACAACAAGTTGTTGAGACTCCTCAAGTCACGCAAGGCCCACGGCGATCTAATAGGGCACGACTTTAGCCTCAGAGATATGAATTTCTAATTTCTGACAATCGTGACGTGTTTCTCATTGAGCATAATGAGCCAACTGCCTATCGAGAAGCTGTAGTAGGACCAAACTCTGAAAAGTGGCTAAATGCCATGAAGTCTAAGATGCAATCCATGTACGACAATAAGGTATGGACCTTAGTCGACCCACCTGAAGGTGTAAAAACTGTCAGGTGCAAGTGGGTTTTCAAAGAGAAAACTGATATGGATGGCAATGTAAATGTCTTCAAGGCATGACTAGTTGCAAAAGGATTTACTCAAGCTCATGGTGTGGACTATGATGAGACCTTTTCCCCTGTTGCAATGGCCAAATCAATCAGAATCCTCCTTGCCATTGCAGCATATTATGACTATAAAATATGGCAGATAGATGTCAAGACAGCCTTCCTTAATGGAAAGCTCTTTGAGGATGTGTACATGACACAACCTGAAGGGTTTGTGCGTTCAGAGGACTCTGGTAAAGTGTGCAAGCTTCAAAGGTCCATTTATGGACTGAAGCAGGCATCTCGGAGTTGGAATCATCATTTTGATGAAGTAGTCAAAGAGTTTGGATTTCTTCAAAACATTTATGAACCTTGTGTGTACAAGAAGGTTATTGGGAGCACAGTTGTGTTTTTGGTACTCTATGTCGATGACATCCTACTTATTGGGAATGACATTCCTACCTTGCAGATTGTCAAGTCTTGGTTAGGAAAGTCATTCTCAATGAAAGACTTGGGTGAAGCCACCTACATCCTAGGAATTAGGATCTATAGAGATAGATCTAAAAGACTTCTAGGACTCAGTCAGAGCACATATATAGACAAGGTAGTAGGAGAAGACAATGTTGCCGATCCTCTAACAAAGCCGCTTGTATAATCAAAGCATGAGTGTCATGTTAGGTCAAAGGGAATTAGACAAATTAATTATTGTACCTAGTGCAAGTGGGAGGATGTTGGAAATTGTGCCCTAGGGGCCAATCATTGCATTAGGAACATTGTTGATTTATGAATTTCTTAATTATGTTATCACATTATTTGCATGTTTACTGTGATGACCATCCTTGGATAACTCATGATCTTATCCTAAATATCTCTGGTCGGTCATCTATGCTGGAGCAGAGATGAAATAAGACCAGTATGACTTTAAAGATATATAGAGATATAAATCAAAGTCAAAGGCACATGTAATAGTACAGGGTGTTAGACTGACTTGCTATGAGAGAGTTGCATGGGTTAAGTCATAAGCTTCTCTCATATACAAGCCATGTCACTATGCCCATTGACCTGAGATCATCATGGATTCCTACATAACAAATGCTCCATTTTGACCTAGTCAAAAGTCACTTTTGACCGAGTGATCATAAAGGCTATGTTCGGGCTCAGTGGTTTTTCATGCGGAGGAATATGAATGGTCAAGGTGGAATTTGTCCCTCACATTCGTAGAGAGATATTACTGGGCCCCTCGATGAGTGAGTCTGAGAAATGTATGGCCATACTGTAATGGAAAGGTAGTTCCATTTCTATAGTCAGACTACTCAGGGATCGAGAAAGTAACGATCAGGAACATGAGGATGACATTTTTCATGCCTCATCCATGACCAAAATATCGTGTGACAAAAGGGACGTGATATGGTTGTATGAAAGGTTACATCGTTTATCGATCCTCATATGATTTGGGTAGTCGTAATGTCTTGCTAGAGACCACTTACGACTTGTGGGTCAGTATAGTAACTGGCCCACTGCCAACTTCATATGGGCCTACACGGTCGCACACAAAATAGGCCAACACGAGCTATGATGTCCAGATTCAATTAATAGTCTAGGGTGGTTATATATATTTTATATTTATATAAATTCGTATATATATATTATATATAATATAAGAGATATTTGCAAGATTTAATTTATAAAGGTAAATTAAATCTCTATCACTTTTGAATTTGAATTTAAATTGATATTATCTATTTGAATTTGAAATTTAAATTGATATGATATATCAAATTTGATTTATAAGAATAAATCAAATATAATTCTGTCTTATCTTTATTTTAAATTAAATGAGTAGGTGAATTAAATCTGTGGGACGGATTTAATATAAAATATATTTATTTAATTAATTTCTTATCAAATTATGCAATATATGATGTTGTATTAATTTCAGAATTAATATAAGATTAATTCTGAAATTTAGCCCAATCAGAACACCGATGACATCCTATATATTTGACATTAGGGGCTAGGGTTCTTGAGAAGAAAAAAGGGGCAAGGAGAATGCAAAAGGTTTGCAGATAAGAAACTACCGAAATAGAGACGATGAGGACAGAATCTTGAGAAAGCCCTAAAGGATAAGAGGCGCTAGCACGTCGTTCGTGGTTGGAATGCTGTTCGTGTGGATACCGGTAAAGGAAGTCGATCTGAGTTGTCGACTTCTTGCGATCGAGCACCAGGTACGACGACAAGTCGCGACCAGTTGACACATAGGTCGCGACCAAATAGGCATCTGAACGTCAGAAATCCGAAAAGAGACGACAGGTTGCGACTAGAAGATGAGAAAGTCACGACTGAAAGCTCCAGAGGCTACAGGTCACGACTAGTAGCGTTGGAGGTCGCGACAGAAAACTCCAGAGGCGATAGGTCGAGACTAGAATCTGAGTAGGTCGCGACTGAAAACTCCATAGGCGAAGAGTCGCGACTAGTGGATACTGAGGTCGCGACTACAGCTTGAATACCGAAGGTAACACTTCTTTCTCCTTGACTTAAACACACTCGATAGATCCTGGCAGGGAAGGAAAAAATTTTTAAAGTTAATTTTCGCTGCTTGTCTTCCAATTCCCTTCAGTTACACCCTTAGGTGTAGAGAATATGGTATGAAATCGATCGTAACAAAGTGCACCTGGTAGTAGTAGGCCCTAGGATGATAGACCTCAACTAGATTATGGGCCTCAGCATGATAGGCCACAACCAGATTATGAAGTAATAATGGCACATATGACAGAGGTAGTGTTGGGTACGATCGATGAGAGGTTGAAGAAGCTTGAAGAAAATATGCTAGAGAAGCAAGGATCAGGCAACCACGATAAGACGAAGAATGGAGATGACCATGACGAAGAGCATGACCATGTTAGCATGGAGGGGAAAACATCAAGATGAGTCTTTTATCCCCCGCTTTTAAATAACATCACTAAGGTTTGGAAAGAAGTACATAAGCATATCCCTCCAAAGTTTAAGGGAGGACTGGAGGCCTCAGAGGAAGAGAAGTGGATTAAGAAGATGGAGATGATATTATCAGTAGTCCCTCGCATCTCGCCATTAAAGGTGTAAGTGGCTATTACATACCTAGTGATGAGGTTAAGGAGATACTATATGATCATTTCTTTCCTAAAGAACTGCGTATAGAGAAACAGTTCTAATTTTACTCCCTACAGCAAGGTGACATTCCTAAGGACCTATTCATCACTCAGTTTATTGAATTAATAAAATATATTCCTCTTCTGGAAGGGGTGAATTACTCTCTGTGGAAGGCACAATAGTTGTTGTATCGAGCAAACCCAGAGCTGCAATAGGTGTTAGCGCTGTATAAGCCAGAATCATTCCAGGATATATGCATCAAGTTGAGAGTCATAGCCAGAAAGGCCCAGGAGGTAAACTAGGAAAAGAAGACACATACTCTGGTTAGGGGGCCTAGCTATCCAAGACCCACAGGAGGAGTGAGGAAGAGGCAATAGTTTAGTGCTAGTGGCTCAGGGAGTTTGAGACAGAATAGAGGCCTGGGGAAGATAGATAATGCCTGTCAAGGGGTCTAGTAAATGAACTAGGGCCAGAGGAGCCATGCCAGGGGAAATCAGAGTCCCTGTAAAGCTTGCTACTTCAGCACCTACTGTACCCAGGTTATCTCAGAGTTATGGTAGGACTCATCTTGTAGAGTGCCAGGAGTGCTTCCGATACCATAAACTGGGGCATATCGTTAAGTTCTGTCCAGAGGCCCAATAGACCCTTCAAAGCGATCGCCCTACTGTTCCCATCCGAGTTGATGCTATGACCTAGGAGGAGACTGCGACGTCTCCCAAGGAATTCGAGGAAAGAATGCGGTGCGAGTAACATGACGTATTCCTTGCTTAGCTTTTGGTGTTTTCATTACGTTTTCTTATATTTAAGCACAACTAAAAATGTTATTTATCAATAACTTAGAAACATTATCTAAGTTAAATTATTATAGTTTAGTATTTTTATTATTTTCAATAAAATAGGATATCTGGATTATCCTACTATTATTTTTCTTAAAGTTTTACGATTTGATTGTTATTATTAGTTAAGGAATTTATTAGAATTTGGGTTCAAATTTAGATATAGATATCAATATTATATACTAGATTAAAAGAAGGATAATAAGATAAGGGAGAGGGAAGGGATTTTTAGGTCACACAATCTATAAAAAGAAATAAAGCTAGCATAATACATGGAAGCTACAGTAACACGAAGAGTAGTAACGGAAGAGACATCCAGAAAGTGAGTTCTTCAACACACGCTGATTTTAACGCTCCAGAATCAGAGCTACCAACCTCCATTTGCAAATCTGTGACAATCAATGTGATCAACTAGAGGAACATAGCCCTCCCCCAAAGTCTTGTCCCTGGATGTTGTGCCATGAGCCCTTACACACCGTTTCTTCATCGGCGCATGAGTCCTACTCGCAGGCATTCCAGTCACCCTCCAAGCACGTGAACTCTAGCGCCTCACATGCAGCTTCCCTATCTCATCCAGAAGCATTTTCGCTACACTGTTTTAGTTCTCAAATCTTTAGGTGGTAATTATTTCTATATTTAGGCAAGAGGTAACAACTTTATACTCGTTGTGTGTGCTAATGTGATATTTGTGAGTGATTTGAGAAAACGTTTTTGATTATTTTTATTAAAAATAGTCTTGTGGGACTTAAAGTTTAATTTGGAAAGTTTGAGTTGAGATTATAAACTTGTTATATCTTGAGATTGGAATTTGAAGAAAGTTATCATCTTGAGAAAAATTCTATTGTGATATTTATTGATATTATTGATTATTAAGCTATTGAGATTTAATTAATATGATTAGCTTGAGAATTATGCATTAGGGATTGGTGATAAGGGAGTTGGATTTTTACCACGTGGTATAGCTTCTATTGGAGCTTGATTGTTGGCTTTTGTCCTACCTGTTTACCGAGAGACTTGCCCCACCTGTTTACCAAAAGGTTGCTACACCTCCAACTATTTACAATGGGGGAATGAACCCATAGTCCGATCATGTGCTCTGTGAATTTTGGCCGGTCTATAACACTTGACCGGTTAGCTTTTTGAGTGGCCAATCATATGGTAGTTATCACTAGCCCATGGGTTCAATCGGCGAGGATAAGGTGGTTCTGTTGAATTGATGGGAGAAATTTGGGTGGGTTATCCATTTGATTATATTATGATGATATGTTATTTTCTATATATTGTACTTTGTGTATTGTCCCACTTGACACCTCACAAGCACATATTAGTATGCATGATGAGTAGAATTGGTGGTTACTGAGATGTTAGTCTCACTCTATTTTTATTAACATTTTTCAGGTGCTAGTCCCATCTTAGGACCTTAAGGAAAAATTTAAAGGCTCGATTAAAACTATATCAATTGTATAGTCTCCACAGACTTGGTGTACAGAGACAAGCTCCAAAATGTTCGAGATGAACTTACTATACAACATCAAGTGGAGATACAAAGATACATAAGGAGATGGATGCCATACTCAATCAAACTATGATGATGATGGGCTTCCCCACTACCGTCCAATTTTTATAGGTAATAAATATTTACTTCTTTTCAAGGGACATTTAACATGTATTTTGTTTTAAGTAATTTATTTTATATTTTTAGGGTTCTCCTATGGTGACAAGTAGTAAGGGCAGCAACAATAAGAAGGAGAAGTTAGTCTCCCAACTATCTGACCCTAACACTTACCCTAACCAGATCAAAGACAATGGGGACCCATGTGGTCTCTTCATTCTAACAGACAAAGGGACTAAAACCCTTGCAACTCAGGGTACAATATACGTGGCCACTACAACAGTTCACCATAAGAGAATTCCAAAGGACCAAGCAAAGGTGACAGTACATAATATCAAAGAAGGTTTTGGTACTACACTGCTTTCCTACCCCAATAATGAGGTTCACATATTGTACGATACTTTAGGGCAGTTTCTTCTGTGGCCAATATCTATGATAAAAAAGAAGGTGGTCACATAGGAGCCAGAATCAAAGAAGGTGATAAAGAAGCCAACATTTAAGGAGATGACACAAGAGCCGAAGCCAAAGAAGGCGATCAAAGACAAGCTCCAACACTTTCATCAGACCATATTTTCGAGATTTGATAGTATGGCAACTCTTCATACTCTGGTAGATGATATGGAGGAAGCACTTAGTTTTACAACTACACCAGGGATTTTGAGCACAAATGAGCCTTATATATTCACCTTGGATAGGAATGATATAGTGCAATTCCTAAATTTCATATGCTGGATTCATTTGTCACCCAGTTAGCCATATTGTAAGTTATAAATTTATTTTAATTTTTATGTTTTATCATTCACACACTAACTCCTTTATCTTTTGAACAATAACCACTTCTATCGCAAATGCCAGGACGAAACAAAAAGAGACACATATGGCTTCATGTGTCTGTAAAAGGTGCAGGAGGTAAGTAATGATAGGAATTCGAGGATGATATACATGGTATATATCATGATCCGAATCAAGAGGATGATATATTTTGCACCTGATATTAAAGGATAAGTATACTCTTATATTTGGCATAAACACATATACATATTATAATAAAATCAAATATAACATGATTGATATTTTGTAGTATGCATTAGACTCTGCTTGCCATTAGCCCTCAAGATAACGTTGTTTACTGGTTCAATTCAATGTTTGGATAGCCAGATCCCGAGATTGTATACATCGTCAATACGTGAGTTTTTATTTATAGATTTATTAAGCATAAAATTTAGCATGTTATATAATATCTTTTTTCCAATTTATG
This sequence comes from Leucaena leucocephala, assembly GCA_037074615.1. Classification (NCBI taxonomy): domain Eukaryota; kingdom Viridiplantae; phylum Streptophyta; class Magnoliopsida; order Fabales; family Fabaceae; genus Leucaena; species Leucaena leucocephala. The sequence goes on along the minus strand of CM073555.1, from coordinate 15,260,660 downwards.
ATAAGGTTGTTCAAGGAATCAATTTTTTTAGAACGCATACACATGGTACTAATCCTATATGGATTTTTCCTAAAGTAAGTTGTTTTCAACAAATTAAGTTTTATTTTTTTATAAATTTATTAGTTATAAAGTTTAATATTCCCTAATGTGCTCAATATTTTTTCATTTTTTTAATACCGCCATCAACCTGACGGTGTTGAATGCATATACTATGTGATCTGCTATATTCATGAAATCATTAAGATAAAGCTCACAGAAATTTACATGAGGTATGAAGATGAAATGATTAATATTTAGTGATTCTTCAATTTATTCACATCTTTAATACTTACATATTACTTCTAATTTGCAGTCGTTTGATAATAGCTTGAGCTATGAAGATGACCTAATCGACTCAGTGAAAGATGATTTGGCAAGAACAATACTTTTACACGTTCCTTGAAAATGAAGTACTTGTCAAATTTTTGGTAAATATTTGATCAATAAATTTTTAATTTGTTTAGGATTGATAATTGAATTATTTCCTTGATATATATATGATGTACAAAGAGCTATTTGGTTCATTGAAAGGTTACAGATTTAGATTTTTTTTATTACCATTTGGATTTAAACATTGCTGACTTCACACTTTACTACCTAAAAATTGGTCTGTATTGATTTTCCTAAATACATGATGGTATAAAATGAAAAATTAATGAAAAATAAAAAAATACCTTTCAACGTCAATTAAATGAAAAACCGCATTGGAAAGACTAAAAACCAAAAATAAAATCAAACTTTTCACAGCGGTTAACTAGAAAACCAGTATGGAAAGTGAACAATTCACAGACAACCGCCATTAAAAGTAAACACGTCAGAGTTAAAAGAATGTGACATGGAATACAATTAATGACGGTTTATATAGTAACCACCGTTAAAGGTAACACTTTTCACTACAGTTAGTGTTACCTTTAACGGCGGTTAAACAAAGCCGTTAAAACGTAGACTTATTACGTCAGTAGAATTCACTTTGCTAATAAAATCACTGTAAAAGACACTTTTAACTGTAGTTAAAGGCCTTTTTTCTAGTAGTGACTATATATTTATGAGTTTTTCCTGTTGTTATTTTTGTTGTTAATTATGGAAAATCAATTTGCATTTATTGATAAGTGTTTCCTCTGTGTCAATTAGCATGTTGTCCATATATTGAATCGAATAATATCGATTAATTTAAAGGACAATGAAGGAATCAATATAGTCATATTAACAAAGTATATTAGACATTCTAGTATACATTTAACATTTTTGTTCTTTATATATATTCATATATATGTATATATATAATATTGTTAGAATTTGATTTAAACAAATTTTATAGCTAATTAAAATTTGACAATAATACATTCTCTGGGAAGAATATTTGATAGTTCAAAACCATCAAATATTCTTTATCATATTTGACGATTTTTAGACTAAAGTCATCATCTTCTAGTAAGCCCTGTGTTTTATGTGGTTATCCTTACTTGACAGTGTTTTCTTCATGACCGTCAAGTATTGTCTAATAATATTTGATTGTTCGTGCAAATAATCGTCAAGTTCATTTGCCATTTTTTTAATAGGGAAGGTGCTTATTGTGCAACCCGACATGTATTGCTATCACAAAAACCAACAGCTAGCATACAATAAATTATCCTAGTACAGCAAATAAAGAAACTCAATCAATAATAATTAATTCATCAACTTTATAGAAAATAATTTAAACAAGTTTATTAAGTTAATTAAATAGCTAATTAAAAAAATTACATGCTTATGCCACTTTTTCTTTTCCTAGTCTTAACATTTTTTAAGGTCTTCCTAGCTTGAATTTTTCTTCTTGTGAAGTAATTTGTCTCTCTTTGAAATCTATATTCCTTCATTGTAATGGCGCCTGACATACAAAGCTTTATCTTCATTGAAATTTGTTTCATGCAAATCATGAAATAGATCATCCTCAACTCCATTTTCTCCATCTTCTATTTCGTCATTTATTTTATTACTTAACAAAAGTATAGACCATCCATTATTAGTATGATTAATGATATAGAATACTTGTTTTACTGAGAAGCCAAAATGAAAGGCTCTTTATATCTTTCCCTATTCAAATTCAATCTTATCAACCCTAAGCATCAATTCTCACCATATTATTATTGTCAACGACTTGCACCCGAATACAGAAACCCAAAATTCGATGTAATCCAACTTCCAAATGTACTCAATCACCCCAAACTACGACATATTCGCATAGATAGGATTTTTATCTTTCACGTGATATATGCATGCTTTTAGGTACAAGAGTTACACCACTATTTTTGTATTTTGCTCTAATCATTCTTCTCTTTCGTATAAAAGGTGAACCCATTGATGATGTAGCTTGTGTAATAGATTACATGTTGGCACGAACCCTTTGCCAAGAATTTTAACTTCTCATAAACTGAATTATGATTAACATTATACTCGCCAGGCATGTGCTCTTTCAACCATGCTATAAATTATTTATTGTGTTCTTTACAATACCTACTATCTAGTCTATCCAAGTTATCCCTCTTTAGCTCATACACATACTTCTCTACATATCCATCAACCTCTCTGAAATTGTGTAGTACATAGAGGTATGCTTGCTCCCACTATTTGTTTGAGATAGTAACAACTTTTTCCTATCATCCCTTCTCCTTTCGTCCTTCCCTCATGTGAAGACACTAGAAGCCCAATATCCCTTGCATCTTGTAAGTACTTGTTATAAAATTCAGTACCCTCTCCACAGTTATATTGTTCAACAATGCAACCCTATGGTTGACTTTGATTTTTCACATACCCTTTCAATATCATCATGTAACATTCAACTGTGTAAATTCATCTTAAATAGATTAGGTCACATAGTTGTACCTCTCTAACCAAGTGAACTATTAGATAGACCATAATGTCAAATAATGCTGGAGAAAAATACATCTCAAGCTCACACAATGTAGTTTCGATATAGGTTTATAAACCTCGACAACTTTTTGGGGTTTATCACTTTACTACAAAGAGATTTGAAGAATAAACATATAAACATAACTTAGCAATCGTAGCTCGCACCCTATCAGGTAAAATAGTCCTAATAGCCACTGGAACAAAGTTCTACATCATCACATGGAAGTCATGAGACTTTAAACCCTTCAACTTCAAGTCCGTAACTGCCACAAGGTTGCTAATGTTTGAAAAGTAACCCTCCGGCACTTTGACAATAGTAAGAAAGTAAGAAAAAACTTTGTTTTTCCTTCTTAAATAGTGTGAGCCGTGGGACAAAAATGTATGATTTCCATTATACTCCGGTGCCAATTCCTTCCTTATTCCTATCTCAACATGTCTAGCCTTGCATTTATATATGTCAACTTTGATCTTCCCTGGAATATGGAGTAATGTGTAAACTTTACTTTCACAGACATTTTTCTCAATATGCATAACGTGAAGAAAATTTCTCACATCCAAGGTCCTCCAATATGGCAACTCAAAAAGAAAGAAACCTCTTCTTCCACCTGTTTATCCTAACATTGCTTGCAGAAGGTTTTCTAAACTCACAGTCAATATCTTTTACCTTTTCTAAAACATCCTTATCGGTCAACGGTGTCGATACCTTACTTTCTTCTGAGTTCCCATTGAAAATTTTATAAATACTTGAAAAGATGATGCCGAGGCAACCATTTGCGATGTCCATATAGCAATTCTTTATACCATGTTTCTACCTTATCAAATGTAGTACCCGCTTCTCAAATAGGGCATCCAAGTTTGCCTTTAATGCCATACCCTGACAAATTATTATATGCAGAAAAGTCATCTATTGTGCCAAATGCTTTCAATTTGAACTTTTCTTCATTGAAAGAATCATATAAGTCTATCTTATCCTCCTACAATAGCTTCAAGTCTTCAATTAACAAGACAAAGTATACATCTATATCCTTCCCGGATGCTTGGGTCTTGAGATTAGTATGGTCATCATGCACTTGTGCTTCATGCAAAGCTATTGGGGAAGGTTATATATAAACAAGATAATTGGCCATGTACAACGTGTATTGATTTGCATCCCATATGGGTTCATCCCATCATTAGCCAATGGAAGGTGTAGGTTCCTATCTTCATCCCCGAAATCAGGGTACTCAAGATCAAACTTCTTCCATTTTGGAGAATTAGCAAGATGTCAAAGCATGTCGTCTTGTTTTCTTTCATCCACATGCCATGTTAAATTTCTAGCTTCTTATGCATTGCTATATAAGCCTCTAAATTTAGGGATGATAGGAAAGTACCATAATTCCTTATTGGACTCTTCTTGTTCTCTTGGTAGCGTGGGGCATTACACTTGGGACAATGATTTAACGATTCATATTCCCTCCTAAATAAAAGATAATCATCGGTACAAGCATGAATCTTCTCGTAGCTTAAGCTTATTGTGTGCAACAACTATTTTGCACCATATACCCCTTTCTTGAAAGCTCATATACCTTCAGTAGTATTATTCTCAAAAGCAAGAGCAATCCATTGAAGCTCTTATCACTCCACCCATTGCTTGCTTTCAAGTTCTACAACTTTAACATTGCGGATAGTAGTGAGTTCAGTATAACCATCATACAAAGGCTTCTCACCGTTACTCTTCAACCTTTCAAACTTTGTTGGACAATTCTCAAATTCCTCTTTAATCACATTGATAATTTCTTCAAGACAGTCGGCCTCATACGTACTTTTTCAAACTTAGGTGATGCAGGGGCTTTTCGTTATGCCCAGGGACCTTTGTTACTCACATCCCTTGTCTCTCCATGCTTTATCCAACACTTATAATTCTAATCAATTCCATGTATCACTAAATGCGACTCATATACATCTGGATGACGCAGCATCAAATTGTCACATCTAATACAAGGGAACAATAAATACTAGTGGGTTCGTCAGTATGCACAGTCGCAAAGTGAATGAAATTTTCCACCCCATTCCAATATTCCTGACTTAAACAATCGGCATACATGCCATTCCTTATCCATAGCCCCCATTTGGCATAAATCATGTAGAAGAAAATGCTAAGATCGAAACATTAACAATATTTGAGACAAAAACCAACCAAACAACTCATATTTTTTTAAACAATGAAAGAAAGAAGAAAGAAAAACCACTAACCTTAAAGAGAACCTTGAAATGAATCACAAGTAACAGATATCACAAAGATCTCACAAATGTACACACAGTTCAACTGACAAAAAATTTGAGACAAAAATGAACCACATTTCAAAGTTCAAACACATTTGAATCGAAGGAAAAGGGGCAAGTAGACAAATGACGGCGAAGCTTTAAACTTACAAGATGAAGAGAATGGATAAGTAAACCAAGCACTAGAAAATAGACAGGTACATAGCTCAGCCCACTAAACCACTTCGTTGACGGCAAATGGCGTTCACGTAGTGGAGTACAGTGGTGGGTTTGGCGAGAATAGTGGTCGTAATGAGGGTGGTGGATTTTAAGAAGGTGCGTGCGACAGAGTTTTTGACTAGGTGGTATTAAGTTTCAAAATGATTGGATGGAGGCAGCATAGTAAACTTTTAAAAGTCCATACTTGAACGACGAGAAGGAGGCAGATGAAGAAAACGTACGAAAGAGAGTTGAGATGAGGAGCTTAAATGGAGAGTTAGGAGTGATTATTCCGAACCATCATTACTTATTACAAATGTCGTGTGGGTTATCTTGCCTGAAGATTGGAGTGGTTGATGAATCATTTAGAAAGCTTTACTTAATGGATTTTTTTAAAGAGAACTGTCATGCAAGGTTTTAAATTTTGAAGCATTAAAATATGACAAATATACTTGACAGTTGAAGACTTTAATCGTCAAGTATTCGGAAACAATGCTTGACAGTTTATTTTAAAACTGTCAAATGTAACTTCATGTGATCCTCGTCTTAACATATTTAACGGTGATTCTTTTTAACCGTCAAGTATTAAGCGTAATATATTGTAAAATCTGTAGTAGTGTTACCATTTCTTGGGTGCCAACCGTATCCAAAAACTAGTACTTTTGCTCATGAATTGTGCTTCAACATCAAGAAGTCAACTTTTAAAGGAGATATCAGTTTACACTGGGCTATATCCATATGGAATTCAGCAAAACATCACATCTTAAAAGACAATGAAGTCTCAAAACTCTTGATAAAGTCATCCGAGTAACCCTCATCGCTTGGCCTACAACTCGTGGTGGGCTAATCCATTTTCTTATTAAAAAAATTCTGATTCCTTGAAAATCAATTCCTTCCTAAACTTAACTCTCTTGGCTCTGCCTCTCACTTTGCTTGTGGCTTGTCACTCTCGCCTGTGTGACTGTGTCTTGTCTTTCGGCTCTCAATCTCTCTCATCTCTAACGTCATCAATTCCTAACCGACGTTCTTCTGCACCGAGGATGCTCTTGCCCCCTCCCTTGTCGCCAGTAACATTATCATGTGTGAGTATATGGAATCCGAAATGCTTAGGATGATGCTTGAGTGTCGCCATTTCTTGAACTCTAATCTTGACACTGTTGCAGGAGGTGGTTCCTCTCTTTCAATACGCATGCAGTCAATTGGAGGCAAAGCAATTTACTACTCCTGTAATTTTAGCTTCGATTTAAATTTGAAATCGAAGACATTATTTTCTATTTCTTAGGCATTCAAGGTTTCACAGAGGATGGTAATAATTTCCTTTTACCTTTTCTTGTCAGAAGAATTTTTTTTGCTCTTTGTGCTTTTCATAAATTTTGATTTTGTTGAATTGTAAGGGAAATGAAGAAAGTAGCTAAATGTTAGTTAGTGCAATACATGATTTTGCTCAACAATGCTTCATCTTTGTTTTGGTATGCCTTTTGTTTGATAATGAAAAAGCTTTTTTAAAAAAAAAAACAAGAAGAAGAAGAAGGTGGGTTGAGAGACTCGAGTTAGCTTTTAGCTAAACTTCTAAGTTGTGGGCTGTTCCAACTTTAAACCCGATCGCTCAACTAGCTGTAGGCCAACTCATAACCCGTAAACTAGCCCATTTTACCAACTCTTTTATGCACGCATCTTTTTTTTAGTTTCATATAAAGAAAAGAAAAAGGAAAACAATCAAGCCCTTTGATAAATTAATTGCGGTTAATTGGTTGTGGTGAATATAATTTAATATTTTTTGTCGGGAAACTGAACAAAATTCAAAGTCAATGTAAACCATAAATGTTTGGTAAATAATTGTAAAACTAGCTCCAGTTTTCTTATTAATGCATTTAATTATAATTATTAGAAATATAAAAAATTAACTTAAATATATTATCACATTCATTCCTCTAGATTCATCTCCTGAGAAAACTCATTTAATTTCACCCCTGACCTACTAATCCTCCTTCCATTATAAAAACATCCACCAATCTCGTCGAATGGATACACTGAATGAAGTAGCGAAACTAGAAGCGCAAAAAGAAATTGAGGAAACGATGACGCTAGGTTCTTCCTCCAAAGTTGAGAACAAGAAAGGGCTGAACCCATTTGACCAAGAATGGGATCCAACAAAGGAAAGAGCGCCAGAAGAAAGAAGATGCATTTACTTGGCGTTTTCAAGTTGGCATTGGCTCACTGAAGACGAGATAACTATCTTCTTTCACTAGTAAATTTCTATCTTTCTTTTATCAGATTTAGGGCCAATAATTGTAGTATTTGTCATCTGTAACTAATTTAAGTGGCTGAAAGGTTGGACATATATATAGATTTTCAGGAGTAAGGTATTTTTTATTATAAAATGAATAATTTTTTAAATCTTATGCAAGACTAAATTAAATTTGTTTTCAATAGAAAATAGAAAATTTATACCAATCTGCATTATCACAAGTCATGGAAAATGCATATCATTTCTCAAAGTCTTACTTTCATATACAGACATTGGCATTCTCCATCTTACTAGTTGTTTTGGATAGCTTAAAAAAAGTGTTTTTGCGTTTTACCATAGAAAAATTATCTCATATATTTATCTCGCGTAAAATTATTTAAAATAAACTAATTCAAATACACATGAATGAAAATGGATTTATTATGTGGTGCATAACATGTGACAAAGCTCAAATTAAAGGCAATCTGAGCCCTTTGTTCTAAAATTGTACAATTTGACTCCATTTGGTGAATGACAGATTTTTTTTTCCAGAACCTTCCGCACACACCACAAAACAAAGATTCAGTCTTAATTCCATTCATTCTAATTATACAAAGATTCATTGATTAACATGTCATCATCATTCAGTCTTAACTACATTCATCTGAGCCCTTTGTTCAATTTGTATGGTTTCAAAATGCAAATAAATGGTTTCAAAACATTACACACAAACTCGATCCTTGAATTAGTATCGGTCTGAGAAGTAATATTTAATAAAAGAATTTCTCCAACAATGTTAATATTTTTCATGTATCCGTTCGCACTATTTGTAGTCGTTTGAGTAAATTAAAACCTATGAGTAGCTTAATAACTATAAAACTCTTTTCTGAATATTTTGTGGCAGCATGTTTGGCAGATGTGTTGAGAAGGTGAGTGTTCAGAGGCCACAAGAGAATCAAGATGCTATGATTTTTGGCAAAGTGGTCTTTCACTTTTCTGCAATTCCTGTGAGCGTTCTGGGGAAGGAGGACCAAGTCAGGTACACGGTCAATTCCAAAAGCCTTTGGTGCTTGAGGTTTGACCCAATGAACCAGAACAATGACGAGTAGCGACGCCGTCGCATCGTTACTTTGATAATATATAGACTCTGTCTATATATTTATTTTCCCAAAATAATCTTTTCATTGCTGTTATGCTTCTTCTGGCGTTTGTGCCTTAAGACTAGAATAAAATGCTATGGTTGTTGCTTTTATTAGTTTGACATTTGGAAGTTGCTTTTGCTTTCTTTGAATAAATGTAAGAACTCCAATTGCTATGTTGTTTCTAAGAACTCTTATATGAAGAAATGGAGTTGGTTTGAATATTTGTTGTTCTTGTGCTTCTTTACACTCTTAAAGCCTACAAAGGTACATGATTAGATTTACAAAACCCCTATATGCATGCAGATTATTTTTTATGCAGGTTAAATGGTCTTTTCTTCAAAAAGCTAATTATGTTGGAAGCCGAATTTTGGAATTCTGAAACTGGCTTTTGAAACATCCTCCCTTAGACTCTTCAGAGTACACTTGCGGAAGCAATATTAGCTTGATTATATCTTAACTTAAGCCCAGAAATTCAAAATTTTACTCTTAAGTTCTTTATTCTGGACATTTAATTTGAAAATTAATTAATCTCATTCTACACATCCAAACAAGGCTTATTACCTATCCACGTAACGCCCCAGATGTGTACGACTGGTCTACCAAATTTCGTAGCCAAACTCCTCCGTTTACTAGGTCAAACTGAGGTCAGAACACTGCTACCTCAAGACCTGCGAATTTCTCCCTTAATTCCCCATTTACAAATTGAACATGCTAAACAATATTTATTATTAAATAATAAAATGTCATACAACAAGGCATACAGCAAATTCTCATATTTCTATTACATCTTCTCCTGTCTAAAATTCGGCAGCATAACTGCTACATTCCTTCTGTAGAAAGTAACCGATCTTATACCGATTCGGTAATTCCCGTAGGAGCTACCATTCTACGTAAGTACCCAGGAAAGACTGGATGAACCGGCTAGGTCCACTCACTTCCAGCCTCCTTAGACAGCACCTACGTACACAGTACGTATCAGTTCCTTTCTTTGTCCTTGCTCTGTTGCCAGAATTTCGGCAGCCTAACGGCGTCTCTTAAAATTTCCAGATTTTATTTTGACAGAACCTCCCCTGTAATGTTATATATGGGAATGAGATTCGGGGGAATCTCAGTAGTAATAATCATAACAATATATGTAATGCAGAGTGACGGTGCTTGCTTGTGATTGTGTATAGATAAGTATGCTGCGTGCTTCCATATTCAATAACATATGATCATAGCATTGTAATAGAGCTTCAAGCATAACATATAAGACAACAATCCAACCAAACAATGGCACAACAAATCACAAAGACATTACATAAGAGCTAGGATTAGTTACTACCTCAAAAGCAGAACTCCAGAACTTCTATACTGCTTCTAACTCTACTAGAACTTCCTTTCTTTCTTTCTCCTTCTCTCTCTTCTTTTTCTCTCTTTTCTTGCCAAAAACGTGGGATGCATAAAATGGGAGGGGAAGGGGGTATTTATAGCTTTAATGGATGGCATTTCTGTAATTTTGAAGCCATCTGAACATGTGGTCCTGGATTTTCCTATTTTTCTTTATTCCTTTTTACTGCATCATGCATGACATCATCCAGGACACCTCACCGGGACACCTCATCGCCACATTCTTCACATATCATAATTCCTGGACACCTCATCAGCTGACTCAGCAGTTCAGTCCAATCCAGTACCGGTCCAGGGTCTTGCACCGTAATACGTGTCCTCAACTTTTCTTCTGCCTCTAAGATTGCGCCATGTGGCACCTGGAAGGGACCTTTCACGCCTTCCAATGCTATCCAGATAAGTCCCGGACTTTATCTGATCACCTCCTCGGTTATCGTGCCGACCGAGTAACTTTACTTTATTGAAACAACATTAAAATAGTATTTTAATGCCACTTTTTCCCACATACTCCATGGGCTACGTTTTTGGGCTCTGGGTATGTTATCTTGGATCCTGATCAAGGTCAAGTACTCTGGTGGCTCGATTCCCAAGAAACATCCCTTGGCAAATTACCAAAATACCCTTGGGTGCCCTTTCTTGCGCTATTTTAACCCTAAGGGTAAAATCATCATTTTACACCCTTCTGTACTTTGTCAGGGCATATACTGACTCTAAGTAACTTTATCTGTATATACCTTGGCTTCTGGGCCTGTCCAGAATGACCAAAATGCCCTTCATTCATCTGCTACCCCTTTAGTACAACACAGGGGCATTTTCGTAATTTCGCACTTTTCTGGGGTTCTGCCGGACACTGGCCTACCTATCAGTCCAAGGGTCTTACTGGGCCTTGTTGGCACCATTATTGGGCCTTTCAGGGTCCATTACCTTCCTGACACGCATTACGAGGAATCTCCCCCGTTAATGTTTATTGAATATTTAATCTATTTTTCACCGTTTATACACATATCCGGACACCGGCTCCTTCTGTCCGATACACTGGCCTGCGGTGTACAGACATTCCTGTGAGTCATATCAGTCATCTGACTGAGGTCATCCGAACTCATTCAGTTCCTTTTCAAATACCGATAAATTTCCTTATCGGATACCCGGAGGCCTCACACTCCCGTCTGGATTTTCTAATTTGCGAATAACTTTTCCTACAGGCCTCGTATCGGTATTCTGTCAGTTTCCCGTCATCCGCCCCATAAGGACGTACCATTCATTATTTTCTCACCTAGATCTGAAATCTAGGATATCCGGTATGAATTTTTATAACTTTTGGACGATCAGTCTATTTCTGGCTATCTGGAGTCTTCAAAAATTCCTGTATTAAGCCAGATTACCGAGCGTCCCTTGCTCTCTCTACCGGTGAAATCTGGGACTGAAATGCTGTCGGACAGTCCAAACCACTTCCGGCCTGACTTTCTTTAATTACACTTTAGCCCCAAGGAACTTTTCTTCTTTTCATTTAAGTTCCTTTTTATTTGGCTAAAATTACACTTAAGGACCCCACCTTTTTGTCCTTAAACTTTCCATAATTCTTTCATACTCATAGAGACCTCGTATGCACATTTCACAGTTTAGTGAAATGATCAGCATAATTTTCTCTATTTTCTGGAAAAATATGGTACTCATCGGCTACCAGCCCGATCTTTCCCATAATTACGATTTTGCCCCTGCATTCTCTTTCTGGCCTCATTACTCATCTTCTCATCCCTTATCTTAAGTTCTAGAAATTCTCTTTCAATAACTCATCCCTTAAACTCTTCGGGAGTCATCGTTAATTGAAAAGCTCGACAACCCACCCATATCAGGTTATCTTACACAGGAGCCAGCCCATATCAAGCTTCCTGCAAAATTCCTAGGCTTAAGACTTAGGATATTCCTCACATTCCTCATTTTGAACCTAGGCGAACTGTCCCGATCTCCTAGACAAAAAATCGGGATGTTACAGCTTTTCTTTAAATGGGTTTTCTTTTAGTGAAAATAATTTTTTTCATATGCTCTTTTATAATATTTTTAATTTGTTTAAAATAACTTGGATCTCTCCTGCAGTACATAGGCCTTGATACCAATATATGTTGCCCATTAGATATTTCCCTTGTTATGCACGGGAGAGATAATAATTAAAAATTTCTTTCGGGAACCAAACCTAATTTTTTACCATATTTTTCCAACATAAATTTTCAGTACATTTGTCATCTAGGAACGCTGTACAAGATTGACACTGTAAATAATAAGGCCTTGCACGCCATGAACAAAACAAAACGACAATAGAAATCCTGACTTTAACTACTAATGCCGACGGTACAGCCTTTGGTTTAAGGTTCTTATTATTCCCCAATTCATTAGGGTTGGTTTCCATTGCTGTCACACACATATATATACTCCCCATTCATTTCGATAAGATACCAGTAATTGAATAACGTTATTTAAAAAATTATTTAAAATTAATTATAGACAATAAATATGTAAAAATTATAATTTTTTTTCTAAAATATCCCTATTTATGTGGTTAGTGGGGAGAAAAAGTTAAGTAAAAAATGGGAATTAAAAATGAGTAGTTAAATGGGGTCAAATGTGAAACTAACAAAAAAAAATCTTGAGAACACTTCTAAATACATCTTATAAATAGGAATATGATATACTCAAAAAGTGTATCTTATAAAAAGGAACGGAAGGGATATATATATATGATAAAAGTTAGGTCAAAGTGCTTATATTTATTAGATCAAGTTTAAGTATGAATTTATTAGTGTACATACGCATTTTAAGCTAAGCTAATAATAGTAAAATGACAAGTCTCAATATTTCATGAGTGAATTTATAAGTGTAGATACACGTTTTAATAACTAACAATAACAAAATAACAGGGGATTTACAAATTCTAATTTAAATTATAAGAAACTACAAAAATAGATATTTTATAGCAGTTAGGGGATAGAAACAGGCCAGGCGGCCTGTCAGAGACCTGTGTCCTGGCCTAGCATAGCTTATTTTAAAAAATACATAGACTCAAGCCTATTTTACTTAACAGGCCAGGCTTAGGCTCTGTAAGAAGCCTGTCAAGCCTGTCAGGTGGCCTGAGCCTGTTGTTTAAAATAAATGTAGTAAGATAATGTAATATGTGGGTGTCGAACCCCCACCTATTGGACAATACTCAACAATTAGACCACTAGACTAAAGCTTATTATTGTAAGTTTTATTCTTAACTTTTAATTTCATTCTCAACAATAGAATCAGATATGTTAACCCTAAATCCCTACCCTAATTCCCCCTCTGCCCCTTCATTGCATTTGCAATTTGCGGGACAAGTTTAGACCTTCAGATCACGCACCCTCTCAGACTATGCCAACATTCAAACCTTCTCACAGCTTGCGGCACCTTCGGTAGACCACCGTTATCGCGTCTCCATCTTCTCAGGCTCCACTGTCACTGTCGTCGCGTCTCCACCTTCGCCAGTTCGCCGTCACGTCCTCACTATCACCGTCGCTTCTCCACCTTCTCAGACTCCACTATCGCCATCATCGCGCACCTTCTCAGACTCAACTGTAGCCATCGTATCTCCACCTTCTCAGACTCTACTGTCGCTGTCGCGTCTCCACTTTCTCAATTTGTTGCTCCTTCTCTTCTTCCTTTACTTCACTGTTGAGACTTATGATTCTATTGTGATTCTGTTGCCATGAATGTTGTGATCCTATTGTTCTTGAATGTTGTGATTATGTTGTGATTCCATAGAGAGATGATTTGAATGTTGTGATTATGTTGTTCTTGAGTCCAGATGATTTGAATGTTGAATGTTGTGATTGTTGATTCTGTTGTGATTCCATAGAGAGATGATTTGAATGTTGTGATTTTGTTGTTCTTGAATGTTGTGATACTATGAAATTCATGTACTTGCTTATCAGATTCATGTATTATAGAATGAAACCAGATTCATGTACTGATTTGAATGTTGTGATTGTGTTTGAAGGCTTGGGGGATTGATAACAAATTATTTTCTATGACAGTTGACAATGCGGCTTATAATCATTCTTGTTTAAGGGTTCTGAAGGACACCTTAACACTTAGTAGGTCATTACTTTTGGGTGGTAACTTGTTTCATGTTAGATGTTGTGCACACATACTAAACTTGTTGGTGCAAGATGGCCTTGGTAGCATTAAAGACATTATACTTAATGTCCGTAAGAGTATGAAATATGTTAACTATAATGTTGCAAGGCTGAAAGCATTTTGTGATATTGTTGAGCAAAAACGTTTGAAGGAAAAGAAGCTTATGATTGATTGTCTAACTAGGTGGCATTCTACATATAGGATATTGTCCATTGATTTGAAGTTCAAGGTTATCTTTCCTGATTATAAGGAAAGAGAGCCATATTACAAGTATGCAACAATAGAAAAGGATTAGAACAAGGTTGAGAAGATTTGTAAAATTTTAGAAGCATTCAATAAAGCCACTTATGTCATCTCGGGCCGTGAGTATCCTACTACAAATTTGTACCTTCCTAAAGTTTGGAGAGTGAAACAAGAAATTGATAATGCCATAGAAGATGAAGATTTATTCCTAAGAGAAATGGTGGCCTCAATGAAAGAAAAATTTGACAAATATTGGGGTCAATGTAACATGGTAATGGCAATAGCAAATGTTTTGGATCCCAGATGCAAATTATATAGTTTGAATTATTGTTTTTCTTCGATTTATAAGCCTGATTATGTGGCTTCTGATAATATAGATAAAGTAGTGAAGGCTTTAGAATCTATATATGATGAGTATGTTGCCAACTATAAGGAAGAGACAAATGCAGTAAATAAAGTTGATGTCGGCAACAACTCTTCTACTAATGCACCTTATTCTTCTAAAGTTTCTGGATTTGATCATGTTATGAGCATTATTCGTGAAAAGCAAGCACTTCCCCCAGTGAAATTAGAATTAGAAGTTTATCTTGAAGAGGCTGCTTACATTCCTAAGGATAGTTCTAACTCTTTCAATGCCTTGGAATGATGGAAAAATAATAGTCTTAAGTTTAAGATTTTATCCAAGATGACTGCTGATATATTAGCTATTACAATCTCAACTGTGGCATCAGAGTCCACTTTCAAGGCTGGAGGTAGAGTTATTGATGAATATTGTTCTAGATTAAATGAAGAATCAATTGAAGCACTTATTTATGGTGGGGATTGGCTTCACAATAAGTATGGTTTAAAGAAGAAATCAAAGGTATAAAATTTGTATTATAAAAATAATACCATTTCTTTTAGGTATTATTTGTTCAATTATTTTATAATCTAATAATATACATTTGATTTCTTCTTTTCAAGGTGTTCAACAAGAGGAAGAAATTACGTTGAAGATTTTATGATGTGTGGCTAATGGGTTTACTTTGATTTACCTTAAATTGTTGTACTATTATTATTGTAATGCCTATTGTTCTGCTTGTTTGGTATTCTCTTGTTAGTTGATTAGATATTTTCTAATTTTAGACTGATTAATATTACGAAAAACTTATTTATAATTTTTTAAAATGCAATATATAAAAAGGCCTGTTATAGGGCCTATTTTGAAGGCCTGTTATAAAGGCTTGTCAGTATAATTATAAAACAATCTCTTTTAATAGGCTTCAGGCCAAGCCAGACATGTTTAGAGGCCAAGCTTATGTCAAAAATTAACCTAAAATAGGCTACAGGCTAGGCTCAGGCTAGATTATCACTTAATAAGCTTAGCCTGTTAAAGCCAAGGCCTGGCCCGTTTCCACCCCTAGTAGTGGTTATTTTATGATGTTTCTAATAGTAGACTAACAATTTCTAGTGGTTGAGTAAACTGCTAAAAACTTAGGCGATAGAAACAGTTTTCTAGCGATTACCCAGAACCTCTACGCACTATGGTCAAAATGCTAGAACCTTTTTAGCGGTTCAAGTAAACACTAGAAAAAAATGTAGCAAGAGAAGGCCAAGGGGATGATGTTAGTAGTGGTTCAAAACTACTAGAAAATATTTAAGTAGGAATTGAAATTTAAAAATATTTGTAGCAGTCAAAGCAACACTAGAAATTTCTTGCATGACATCTTCATTAGCATAATGGTCTTTAGACTTTCTAGCTTCGTTGAGCAACGTATATATCACATTATCGCTCATATTTTTCTCAATGTGCATAACATCCAAACTGTAACGTAGCAAATTATATTCCTAATAAGGAAGAGTGAAAAATATAACTCTTTCAACACTGCATAGGCTAAGCGTAAGATATTACACGAGACTGGCATCCTAGTCATTTGGAATCCTCGTTATTGCCAAATTCGACATCAATATTTTGTAATTGCCTCAAGATATCCCCTAGACAAAGTAACAAGAGGATCTCTCTTTTCTTGGTTTCCTTCAAAGCGAATACATTGTAATCTAAATATGTACTCGGAATCGAGAAACCATTGATGTCCTATGAAGTACCACTTGCGACTGTGCATAAGGTGACATGCTACAAAGTCAAAGTTGCACTCAAAATAAGCCAACCTAGTATGTATGTTCCAGCCAGACAAAGTTCTCAAGTCAGGAAAATCACTTATCTTCCACATTAAGGCTGCACAGAGATTGAATAGTCGCTTCTCATATGAGTCATACATCTCAACACCATCCGTTCACAGCTCGATTAATTCTTGTATCAATGGCTGTAGGTATACATCTATGTCATTCTCCAGTGCTATCTTGTCAGGAATGATCATGGAAAGCAAAAATGAGTTGTGTCTCATGCACATCCAAGGTGGAAGATTGTAAAGAATTAACACCACCAGTTAGATATTGTAGCTTGTGCTCATACTTCTAAAGGGATTAAAACCATCTGTTTATAATGCTAGACAGAGATTTCTAGGATCACCGACAAAGTCTAGAAATTTTGCGTCAAATGCTTTTCATGCCTCCAAATCTATGAGTATCTTAACTTGCCATCCGAATTCTGCTTAGTCACATGCCACCTCATGTGCTCAGCCATTTTTTATGACATATACATTTTTTGTTTAGGGACATAATAAGTAACACATTGTAATAAATTATACCTTAGAATTTTGTCTGGCTTCTTCTGCTTTTTCTCCTTTCGTATAGACTTGTAGCGAGATGTCTTACATCGCTTATAAATCTCATTGTTTGCATCCTCTCCTCATTATAGCGTACAGTCATTTGGGTGTGCTTTTATCTCCTTGAAGTTCAAGCCAAGTTTATTAATAATCTTCTTTGCATCATAAAAAGATGGAGGGAATTCAACTTGAGGGAAAGCATCTCCTAGTAACTCTAATAGTATAGACATCGCCTTTTTAGTCATACAACACAAGCATTTCTATGATCAACTTTACCAAGAATGATAACTTAAAATACTTTGTGAACCCAGAATAAAGAGGTTTATCAACTTTATTCATGAGGTCAAAAAACTCTCGGGCAATTTTGTTTCTATTGAAACTCCAGACGAGGCCCCTCTACTTCATATGGCTGCTCACTTTCATGAATACGAAAGCATCAACCATAGCATCATTTACAGCATCAAATTCTTCCACTCAAACTCTCATTCTTGAAATTATGGGAATTGACTCAGTAACAATATCTGATCGTTCCCCATGTAGTTACCAAAATACATACTCTCGCAGGAAGGGTTTAAATATCAAATGCTCACTGACAATATCTCTTGAATGCCACTTTTTAAAACTACATTTAGTACATGGACACTGAATCTTACAATTTATGGAGGTATTGGCAGAAGCAAAATCTAAGAAATTGTTTAGTCTGGCCAAATATTGCGGAGTAAGTTGATCCATGAGTTATCCATCACTAATATTGCTCAAATCTTGTTAATACTTCAGAGAAAAAACTCAAATAGAAGTTAAAATGAACTTAAGATAAAGTTGTTCAACTTTTAAAGAAGGGATCCAACGGTCAACATTTTCTAATGGTTACTAACTACTAGAAAATAAAGAATAACAGTAAAAAAATTTCTAGCAATTCCTAACCGCTAGAAAATGTCCAAGAACGGGAGAAAAAATTGAATTTCAAACTGTACATTTTGTAGTGGTTATTAACCTCTAGAAAAGTTCAGGTCGGAGGGAAATTTGAATTTCAAACTTCAAAATTTTTGGGAAACTCTATAGCAGTTAATAACCTCTAAAAAAGTCCATGTGAGAGGAAAATTTATTTTTAGACTTTTGAAATTTTCTTATGAGCATTTGTAGTGGTTCTTAACTGCTAGAAATTTCAAACTGTTGCCATCTATTTCAGTTTAATATTAAATAGTTACAAATAATATAAAATAATATTAACTTTAAATTAACACAAGTAAAAAATTGAGAAATTAAAATTGTAACCATATCAATTTCTATTTAAAATAACTGGAATTAAAATTGTCAAAAATAGTAACATATGTCAAGGATCAGGGATGAGGGTCAGAATTAACATCATATAAATCGTCAGTTTGCTGGGTCTCATACTGGTTCTACTAGGGCTGGGAAGGCTGCTGAGGTTACGCCGGCTGCTTGTTCTCCTAGGGTTGGAATAGTAGTGGCACACGTATGTCAGGGATCGACAGTATCTAGAGGTGTGGAACTAGTGTGATCACCATCTCACGCATGGTTACAACAATAGCTTTGAACTCATCGAGCTGCATATGCATGGCACGATCATGCTCCTCCAGCTGGGTTGCTATATTTCATCTGATCTCCTCCCTCATATCTCGTCTAATCTTCTCTCACAGCTCCTCTATTTTAAAAGATCTCACCCGCTTCTATCTCGCTCTCGTCTAATTGCACGTCGCTACTGACTGAGAGATCCATGCAGTGTTTAAAGGCCAGCCCCACCCAGGCAAGCCATCCTACTCTGTGTGGTTCTAAGACTAAGCTCGCTAACTTGATCAGGGTGTTGCCAAGAGGTGAGGCGGTGGGATCCAAGGTAAACTCCTGAGACTCCCGTAGCTCCGTATCGACCTGAGTCATCCGCTCCTGTCAAAATTAATATAAGGGAATTAATATTTAATTTTTATACTGAACTATCAAAATTTAATTAATCAATTAATTACCTACCGTCATTTTCTCAGCCTCACTTGAAGCAGGAGACCTATATTAAGGCATATACAGACAAGGCCACATCTGGCCGTAAGTAAATGTGATTCCTTGCTCCTGTCGCAGCTTTTCCCTCTGTAGATTAAATGGAAAAACTAATTATTTACAAATTAAATACATATACACAATGTATAAATTCTTTTTATGTACTTATAATTTCATCATAGGCGACATCAAAGCTCTTGGATCCTCCTCTATGGTGCACTATCTGCTGCCTGACACTCTCAGCATTTCTCCAGGAATCTAAAACAAAATGTATAGAAATTAATTTACTCAAATTGAACAAAAAATATCAAAAAAAATTATAATTAATGCAATAATATTAATATCATACCTTCGACTAGAGCGAGATCCTTAAGCAGCCAAAATTGGATCAATCTTGCTGCGGGACTCCATTAGGTATATTCGCCAGTATATCCTGTAAGGGTCTTGTCTCGTCACCATTCTTCTTGTGCCACATATTACCCCTATAGTTCTTCCATGCTGCCACTAATGTTTTTAGGGTATCCTCCTTCAACTCTTCTCCCAATATAAATTTATCATGTAATTAAATAAATAAAAAAGTTGTATTCATTATATAGATTTAATCAAATAATTAAGTACTTTAAATAAAAAAAATATCTATTACATTTATTAGTTCCCAAGCTTCCTTCTTCTGTGCTATGATCTTCTTCCTATCCTTCACAAAAATGGACAACATTGTCCACTGCTTAACAACAAGGCGTAGATACTTACTATATATCTAGCCCCCTCCCCTAACCAGTTAGCCCAAATCATTCAGCGGCAACCCCACACGTCCACTTGTCATTATGGAGAGCTCTCTAATAATCAGCCTCCTAATGGATATGTTCACATGAGAGTCTGCAACATGTAACTGGGAAATTAATTATATATGAATTAAATGTAAACATTTTTTTTATATAAATCAAATAGTTACCCTCGAACTCCACTTTAAAGTCGATCTGGTGCCTTAAAGCACGACGCGGCTCATTCTGGGGATGTTCATTCAGCGGATCCTCCTCCTCTAAAGAATCATCATTATGGGGCTGCTCATTCCTCTTATCCTCCTCCTCTTCTGACGAATCATCCTCATCATTATGAGGGACTTAATTTGCCATGAAGTTCAAGATCCCCTCCTTGCTCATATCGTAGTCATCAATGCTTAGATCTGCCCCAAAAGTACCACCCCTAGAACCATGATTCTTGCTGGGTATATTAAGATCAATTAACTCATTCCCAGGTCAACAACTCATCCTGATAATATCAAATAACAATAATTTAAGAAATACACTAAATAAACAAAATAAAAAATAACTTCAGAAATAATTGAGAACTAAATTTCAATTCTTACATGGAAATGTAGAGTACTATCTAGATCTGGATCCAAATTTGATTTGTGGAGAGAATTTGGCAAAGCTTTGCTTCACAACTCATCAAAAGTTGTAAAATGAGGCCAGCAAGGGTATATATAGGAAGCGTTTGTCTCAATAACTATTAGAAATTTCTATCACTATCCCTTCCACCTCCCCTGCTCCTACCACGTGTCAGGACTCTTCAAGAAACCAACAAGTTTCTAGAAGTTTTTCAAGTAACCGTTAGACCGCATTCTCTAGCAGTTTCTTCAACCAAACTGCTAGAAACTGACTGCTGGAAATAGGGCTCCAACTTCGCGCCATATTTTGATAGTACTTGTTACAGTCATTTCTAGTGATTAGGACTAACAGCTAAAAAGTTGTAGGGCCTACACCCATTTTGGTCAAAACAGTTAGAATTTCTTGCGATTTGTCGTATATAACTGTTAGAAATCCTGATTTTTCTAGTGGTTTGTTTTAATTGCTAGAAATGAACCGCTGCCAACTACCATTTTTTTTGTAGTGAGAGCTAATACAAAAATCATGAGTGTTCATAGATGAATTTATAAGTGTACATACATATTTTAATAACTAACAATAATAAAATAATAAGTATAATTGAATAACTTATTTAATTTTTATCCATATATATATATGCGATCCATGTTCAAAGACTTTATATATGTAATTCAGTTTTATTTTTATAAATTAATAACAATCTACACTTCTTGAATGTATGGATGTTAGCTTAGACTTTATTGTTTAACCTATGCTACTTATTTGAATTGAAATTATTAATATGTAGTGCATTCTGCATCATATATAGCATAACCTTATAATATAATATTGCCTCAAATCATGGGATCTAATTATGAAATGGAGTTTGTTCCATAATATCGTTTAATACTTTATTCCATGTAAGATCTGGAGTATCCTTTTATTCTAATTTAAAATTAAAAAAAAAAAGATGATAAGAATTTGATCTTTCCTTAACGTGAATTTCTTATCCAATATGTCTATTTCAGTCCAAACTTTCTTGCAGATTTATTATAGTATATTTTGTAATTCATGATATATATATATATATATATATATATACCACTCACTTGAATAAATATAAAACAAAGTCTCATGGACCAAAAATTAATGGATCATAACAGCATCAACAGCGTTTTTTTTTTTTGTGACTTTCTTAATGTAAAGTTTATCCTCTCTTCCTTTTAGATTGAACTAATGCTTCAACTTATACCCATGTTGTCTTATTTATAAATCACAATGAAAACCTTAAAACTAATAACTCGATCTAAAAATTTATTAAGTTTTCAACTTTACCTCTATTATATATATTTTGCCTAACTTTAATAAAATACACCAATATTTAATGGGGGAGTAAATGTGAAAACTAATAAGAAAAAGTTAATGACATGACTTATAACCATGAAAAAGAAAATTCATTTTCTCTTTTGTGAATAAGACCAAAGGAGTATATATGGAAAATGTCAGAGAAAAGTATAAAGAGAATATCTAATTTCTCCCTAAATCAATTTTTGTCATGTGACATGACTCACTACAAATTTCTCCATTTGACTGCCAAATTTGACAATGCCTTTGTTGAACTACCATCCTCCATTAGAGCCCAACCAGCTGCATCTTTAAGCAATTTCATTCTTCTTCTTATTTCTTCACCTTCTTCATCACCACCCTCCATTATACACTTTATAACCCTACTAATCTCTTCTTTCTTCACTATCCCATCCCCATTTTCATCACTAAGTCTTCTTGGCCTTATAGCCACTTTTAGCCCATCGTCAGCTAACGTCGCCGCATTAGTTCTTTGTTCTGCAAAAAGTAGCCACGATATAATTGTCACTCCTTCTACGATACTCTCTAGTATTGAATTCCAACCACAGTGACCCTCCTGTTGAACTATGACCTAGGACTTGAACTTGTGAGGCCCAAGAAGCCATGACCAAACCTCGATCCTTAGTTCTTTCTAGAAACCCTGGGGGTAAGAACTGAAGTGGGTTTTCTTTAGTTTTGTCACGTAGATAACTAGCACTGGCTCTGTCACTTGGTGATTTCACGTTCACCCATAGAAATCTCTGGTTACTTAATTCTAACCTTAAAGCTAGTTCATTGATTTGGGCTTGAGATAGTCTCCCACCACTTCCGAAGGAAACAAACAGAACAGAATTTGGTGGCTGTTTGTCTAACCATGTTAAGATCAAGTTGTCTGATTCCCCGTCTGACCAGTTTGGTTCAATGCTGGACCCGGTTTTTATTATCGGTCCAATTGCATGAACAGAAGGATATTTCCTTATACTTTCTCCATTTCCGGCTGGTTCCTCGTGTTGCCAGGCTCTTATTGCTCGTCCTTCCATTTCTTCGAAGCTATTCAGTAAGATACCTATAAGAGATATTATTAATAGCAAATTGAAAAAAAAAATGTTTCTTGCTACCTAATCTCAAGATTTTTGAAATAACGGTTACAAAGAGCCATTAATTAATTACTTAATTGCTTGTTTTCAACTTAGTTCAAGGCAATAGTTAAAAGTATTTTCCTCTTAGTTTGCGCACAATATCTTCAAATGACTTGTATAATTTGTTGAGTAATTTATGTTAACAAAAGTGAACTTCGAATATATATATATATATATTCGAAGTTCACTTTTATATAGGTAAAGTAGCACATAATATTCTAATCTTATTTTTTAGGTGTGGACAATATCTTAATTTTATTTGTGGTATAATTTCACCCATAATCTTTTAATTTGGTGCAATTTCACATAATATTTTTAATTTGATATAATTTTATCCATAATCTTATTTCTCAAGTAACAAGAATTGCACCAAATTAAAAAGATTATGGGTAAAATTGTACTAAATTAAAAAGACTATGGATAAAATTGTATTAAATTAAAAAGATTATGTGTAAAACTATACCACAAGTAAGACTATGATATTGAACGCATTTAAAAAATAAGATCAATATATTATGTGCTATTTTACCCTATATATACTATAAAGAGATGATGAATATATAAAAGCACACAATGTAACATTTTCTTGCGTTATTTTCTTTTACAATGCATAAACAAATGCATGAATATTAGTAAGGGAAACTGACAGTAAGGACCAAATGACTGAATTAATGACATTTAGGTTCTCAAAAAATTTTGAAAAAAAATCGTAAATATTGATTCAAGACAATCACAAATTTAACGATATTAATTGCATATAAGATATTTAATTTTCAAATACGACTCTCAATTATAACTGAGATTCCGATTCGCTCGAATCCAATATACAAGAAGTTTTCTAAAAGAAAAATTAGTTTAAAATATAAAAAGTTAACAGGATAATTAATTATTATTTTTCACTTTTATCCTTTACAAAAAAAGATGTGACAAATAATAAATATATATTTAAAAATTATATTCTTTAATAAGGATAAAATAGATAAATTTTATCAATTTAAGATACTATGTTTTATATAAATCAGGCTGGCTACAAGATGCTTTCCATGGCCAAAGGTGGGATTTGAACCCCCACAACTTAGTTAAGAAATAAAGTGAGATAACTACTAAGCTACACTCTCGTATGATTTGTGTGAATTAATTCACAACATTGTTTTATATATTGGACCAGGAAGTATTTGCAGCTATATGAATTGATCCTGGCAATTCATTTTTCAAAAGAAAAAAATTCGGTGACCTAACTATCATTAGTTCATTCTTTTGGGACTTAATTGACATTAATCATGCTATCACAAAAGTACATTTACCTTCAGCAAGATGATATAATTGACAACGTTTAAGAAACTGCTCATAAGACAAACTTGATCGATGTTGATGATTGTCTGGGAGATCTTTCCCATTCACAGGGACACAACCTGGAATCTCAATGGGTTCTGGTAGATCTCTGAACTCGACACCACAAGAAACCATTTGATTCAGTTTCTCCGAATAAAAGCACAATGAAAGTAACATAGCAGAACAAGGGAAATAAAGATACAATATCATGTTAAGTTCCTTGGCTATTTCTAATGCTTCAATGGCTAAAGGCTCAGCCACCATAGCTGCCAAGCTCGAGCTCGAGCTCGAACTGGTGAGGGATTTTAGGGCGTCGCGAACGAGTGGCATAGACCGGGACACGGCGAGATGAAGCTGGACTTCCAAGGGAAGATCTTTAGGTTGGTCATGGAGGTTTACAGGGGAAGAAAAGTGCAGGTTATGGAAGAAGGAAGAGACTTAATAAGAGCCATGGAAGCAGTAGGAGGTGATCCAAGAGTGGAAATAAAGCACGTGACATGGAAGTGGCTGCCGTTTTGGAGAAGAACGAGTCGTTTGCAGAACTCGAGAATGGAGGCTTGGTGGCTACACGCAGGGACGGTGACCACTGCAATCTCAGTTATGGCTTCCATGATCACAAGAAGAAGAAGAAGAAGACTCAGGTTTGGTTTCAATCAAAGCTTTTGTAGAAATATGGGATAATCATTCATGGAGCTTTTAATTAGTGGGACATAAATAGGCTTTAAATGTTGCACGTTTCTTTATATAGAAAGGGGACCCACATCCAGCAATTACATTTTTGAATTCAAACCTTGCGATAAAAATTAAAAATCACATGGAAAAGCATATTAAATTTTGTTAATCAATTTCCTTATTAATATATCAGTTTTACTTTAAAAAGAGAAATAATGCATATATATGATAAATAATTTATTTCTTACATTAGTATGTACATTTGCTTTCTTTACTTTTCCGTATAGTTATTATTTTATTAAGGTAATTAATTAATGTCTATCATTTTACAAAACGATTCCAGAACTTACGAGGTTCCAATTATTGTGGTTGTTTTCTAAATTACAAATTTTCTTCATATATTTAACGAATTAATTAATTGACCTTAGTTTAAGAATTGTGTGAACAAAGTTTATTTTTAAAAATAACTAGTATGGACTTTTTTTCATTTGTTATCATTTGTGGCGTATATGTTTGTTTCTAGTAAATTTAATTTAAATATTCTAGAAAGTAATTTACAACAAGAAAAAAACATTTGTGCTTTAAAATAATGCATGGAATCTGGGGTCTGGGCATGTAAAGCACATTCAGGGTATATATTTAAGCAGGGATCTTATGAGAAGAAACTATAATATAATTAATGCCCACGTTCGTGAACGGGTTAATTGAGAATTTTATTTCCTTTGGTCAAGATCATAATTAACTTCATGTACTAATTAATTTTTCCCTTTCTCTTGTTTTAGATTCATACGTTACTGCTTTAAGAAATATTGAAATTAAATTGTTATGACTTATGTAGTCTCCTGCATTTTATTTGGAAAAAAGAAAAAAAAAAGCGTGATATTCCATCCAGAATTCGTGCCCATTAGAAAAAGCAAGTTTCACCAAAATAATACAAATAATATAATTAATAATCAAAATAATGATAAAAACCTACCAAAATGATATGGATATATATATATGGGTTTGTCAGAGATGAAGAAGAAGATGACTTGTCTATCATCATAAAAATTAACGAGGTGTCTTACACAAATTACTGGATCTATTCAATCAATTCTATATCATATTTCTTACAATTTCTTCACTTTTCAACTTTCTTCTACCCCTTCTTTCATCTCTTTCCATAACTTTTAACCAATCTAATAATATCAATTTCTACACTTTCATATCTTTAATATTTCTCATAAAATAGAATATATCAGATTAAATTATATATTATTTTAACCTATCAAATATCAAATAAAGTACATTCATATATTTTTTATTTTTCTATAAAATAAAATAAAGTATGATTTTTTTATCTTTTTTACAAAGGCTACAACATTTATAGCAGTTTCAACTGCTACAAACTCTCAACGCGGGAAAAAATCAATTTTTTTTGCAGCATGCGCCAAAATTTATAGCGATTTATTAACCGCTACAAATATTTGGCGCCAATATTAAATTTTTTTATTTTTCGCCTAAATTTTTCATTGCCTTTCCTTTTTCCGCCAACCTACGAAAATTTTATAGCAGTTTAGTAAACCGCTACAAACGTTTATTCCTTGGATTGACATACACATTTATAGTCATTTATTTGACCACTACTAAATTACTAAAACCACTAAAAAAGTTTGTAACGATTTAACCATTATGCACAACAATTACATTAATCGCTACAAAAGTATTTATAGGGCACAATTTTGTAGCAGTTCATTTAACCGCTACAAAACGTCATACTAGCGGTTCAAACCGTTAGGAAAGCAAAAAACTTACACCTACAAATCACCTATATTTTTTTTTAGTGTAAAGAGGTGCATCTATTATGTCATGCAGAAGACTCCACAGTTATGAACACGATTGTTAGGAGTAAAAATGTTATGCAATACATGTGAGACTATTTGTCAAACAATCAATATTAGTTGACTTAACAGTTGTGATATTTTTACACCATTTAGGAAACTTAATGTAATCTCTTGCACTATTTTCTTAGCTAACATGTATGCTAACGATCAACGACTTAACGGTTATGGCATTTTTTGCACCATTTGAAAAACGTCATAAATATTTTATTGGTAGATTTATACCTTAACCCTTTTCAAAAAATACAAATTCAAATGATGAGTTACTCCTCTTATCCTATTTATAGGGTAAGAAGAGAAATAATTTTTAATCATAATGTTAAATTTTTTTATACTAATATACAATTTTACCCATCATTTTATTATTGTGTTGACTTTATTTTCATTAGGTATAATATAGATATAGATAAAATTGAAAAATTGTTTAATTTTAAAGCAGAATTAATAAAATTTAATATTTTTTAAAAGTAAAATAGTACTATGCAGCCGGTATTTTAATTTTATTTATGATACAATTTTACCCATAATCTTTTTAATTTAGTATAATTTTACCCATATTTTTTTTAATTTAGTACCATCCTTGATATTTGAGAACTAAGATTATAGGTAAAATTATAACAAATTAAAAAAATTATGGGCGAAATTGTACCAAAAATAAAATTATAATACTGACTGCATATAAAAAATAAATTTAAAATATTAGATATTATTTTATTTTTTTTAGTTTGTAAAATAATTTATGCTACTATTTGTTTAATTTATTATGAGTAGTCTATAAACTCTTTTACTGTTTCAAAAGTTATTCCTATGAGCTTATTCAAAACTATCGTTTTAAACCATGGTTTGTTCCAGAAGCCCTTTTGGATAAATATAGTTATTTGTTTTAAAATTTCTCCATACTAAGGTTTAGGTCAAAAACCTTTTTAAAACTGTAGTTTGGGGCACACTTAATGTGTATGTTTGGGTAACTCCTAAGTTAGCTTCTGACCCAAACTTTAGTTTTAAAAAATTTTAAAACAAATAGTTTTATTTGTCCAAAAGAAGTTATGGATCAAACCATAGTTTAAAACTATAGTATTGAATAAACTCATGGGAATAGCTTCTGGAATAAAAAAATTATTTATGGACATCAAAATACTATTTTACCTATATTTTTCTAACACACTCTCTCCTCTCTTCTATCCCGTGTTCTTCTTCTCCGCGTTGCTTCGTCTTTTGCCATCAACGTCATGACTCTTCTTCTACGTTGCAGTGGATCTGGTTTTCTCCGTCGCCGTCATCTTCTCCTTCTCCGTCACTATGGATCTAGTCTTCTCCGTTGCCGTCATCTTCTCCTTCTCCGTCGTTGTAGCCAAGCTCTGCAAGTTATTTGAGATGAGAAGACGAGAGTGAGAGTTGGGAGTGAGATAATCAAAAGATAAGAAGACTTCTCGAGGGAGAGATCTGATATTTCCAAAGGACGGAGAGAAGGTGAACAGTAACTTTTATTTTTTATTTTATTTAGTAATTTATCAATAACAATTTTTTTTATAATAACTATCTAAAATATTTATTTATTCATAATTATTTTTTTTTTATAAATTATTTTTTAAAAAAGTTTTTTCAAAAATTATCTAAATTTATATATATATATATATAAATTATTTTTTAAAAATCTATCAAAAGATTAAATATATTAATGTTTTACGATTCACGTGGACCATTTATATTTGACTCGCTGTAAGATTCTCCAGAATATTCCTTAGGGCCGCACAATTTGTATTCTTTAATGGTTGGTGTATATATATATATATATATATATATATATATATTTATTTATAATAAGGAAAGAGGGTGAGTATCGTCCATCAGCCAATTCAATATTCTTTAGATTTTTTTATGTTAAATTTAATTATAAATAATTAATTTATTTAACTTATTTAATATATTTAAAAATATTAATTAATTTTTATATTAAAATACAAAATGAGTATTTAAAAAATTAATATATATTTTTTTCATAAATAATTAATTTATTTTTTTTAAAATTTTTATAACTTAATTATCTAATTATCCTACATTTAGAGAGCCGAGGGAGTAATAAAAACAGGGAGTAATAGAAACTCCTACATGGCATTAAAACTTTCAATTTTAGAGCTAAATGTGATAATGTCTCCATAGAAGAGCCATTTTCTCCAAGAGCCTTATTAGCAACCCTTTGTAGTTCTTACATACTGTTGCAAATCTTGCCAGCGTCTACTGTGGGCACGATAATTAGCACACCAGAAGTGCATCCTCCCCGGTCTTTTCATACTAGGGAAAGGTCCTCTCAATACTCTAACGTCTATATCGGATATAGACTGAACTATCTCATAACATTTTGAACCCAACTCATGTGCTGCTTTAATAGGTGAGAATGGTTTGTTATTAAACCACGGTATTTGATTTGTTAAATACATCATTATTATATACTGTTTTATATATATGGCGCAACCCCACCATCCTTGCGACCTTCATCGTCCCTTCCCATTGCACTCTTAATCACCTTAGCAATCTGCTCCTTCTTCCCCATCCCACCATTTTCACTAACCTCTGGTGAGTCTGAGAGCCACATTGAGACCAATATTACTCAACATCACAGCGTTCATCTTCTGATCATAAAACAAAGGCCAAGCTATCATAGGAACCCCATGAACCACGCTCTCGAGAATCGAGTTCCAACCACAATGATTCAAGAACCCACCCGTGGCACCATGACCAAGCACTTCGACCTGTGGGACCCAACCACTACGCCTTATCTTTTGTTCTCTCCAAGAACCCACTTGGCAAAAACCCGCTATGATTGGTGTAAGGGAAGTAAAGTAGAAATAAAATCTTTTTTTATTTTTATTTAGTATAATAGAAATTATTTTTATATTTATTTTTAATATTTTGAGTCATTTTAGTTTTATAAAAAAATTAAAAAATGAGATTATAGAAATAAAAATAGAAGTAAAAGTAAAATATTTTAGATCATTTTATTCTAAATTATAAAATTTTTAGATAATTTTAATATTTTTTAAGTTATAAAAAATATTTTAGACTATTTTATCCTAAATTATAAAAAATATATATTTATTTTATATTTATTTTTATTTTACTAAATAAATTTTTAACTTAATTTTATTTTTATCTTCGTAAAAATCTATTCCATCTTACAAAAAGTATCATTCTTTGAGGAAGAAGCGCCATTATTAATAAAAGCAGCACTTGGAGATCTGTTTGGTGCTTTAAGTAGGACCCACAAGAACTTGTGGCCCCTCATTTGTTTTTCTTTTAGAGCTAGCTCAGGGAGTTGTTCTTCGTAGAGGGTCCCACCAGTTCCAAAAGAAACATCAAGAACAGAGCTTCGAGGTTGTTTCTCTAACCGCCTAAGATATCAGACGACGAACCATGATCATAATCTCTCTGATGGATATTATTGTTCGAACTTTTTTGTACAATTATGGGTCCCACTGGGTGAATAGGAGGGTGATTTCGTCTTCCTTCTTCTTCTGTTAAGGCTGATATAACTCCGGCTTCCATCTCTGGGAAGATATTGACCAAGACGCCATCGGCAAGACGGTGTCGTTTGCATCGGGGAAGATACAGCTTGTAAGCTTTAGTGGATCGGACGTGAAGATGATCTGGGAGGTCTTTGGCACGGACAGGTACACAACCTGTGTTCCAATCAAACAAGTAATCAATTTATTTATTTTAGGCTAAATTATTAATTTAAATTAAATTTTATATTATGTGGAAAACGATTAAACTTTGTATGAATTGACTAATTTTTTTTAAGTAGTAAAATGATTGGTCCACCATCGTGAAGGAAGAAAAAATTAAAAAGGTTAAATGTTATAAATATTGAAGAATGGATATTCATAACTCTTAACTATGATTTATTTTCTCTTGATGTCTTTAACTTCATAACCCCCGCAATAGCATTATATTCTTATTATAAATGTTATTATGTTACTATTTATTTTATTATAATATCTGTATTAGTTTTAAGGATTAGAAGCCTATAAATAGAGGTCATGTACAAGGCATAGGAAAGAAAAAGACGCATATGTGAATGAGAAATACTCCCTTACTCTCTCTCCTAAATTCTTGTCTTACTATCCTCTTTTCTACTCTCTTACTTTTTTATTTTTATAATACGTTATCAATACGAGTTCCCTCTAAAAATTTGAAGTATGAACTTCTTATAGATTTATGGGTTATTATATTTTGTATAATGGTGTTCCCTTTCCCAATTATCCCCTACCCAATTATCATTTGCAATTTTAATTTCCTATATCTTTACAACATATTATGTTGTTTCTTTTATGTTATTTATTCTATTATTTTTTTATACATTTTAATTTAAGATATAAGCTCCTTATAGATTAATATATTGACGCATAACTTGATATATGGGTTCCAATCATATTGTCATTTTTTTTTTGTTATTCATATTGTCATGAGTTTCCTCGTTGCAACGCACAATAAGCATATTTATGTTATTTTTCTTTGTGATATATTATGTAATTGTATATAGTATTTAATGTGATTTATATGATTATGGGTTTATTTTTTAGTTATATTTGATTATGAGATTTAATTTATTTAATTTATTTTGTCAAATATTATTCTTGTCATGATTTAAATTGTTGCATATATTTCTATTTATTTCTATTGTTTAAATTGCTATATTTATTTACATTGCTAATTCCCCCCTTTCTCTATATATTAATTTATGGATTTTATGATAGATTAAAACATTGTGACAATTTGATGATCTAATGATTACAAATATCAAAATTCTGAAGGTTAATGATTAAAATATTTAATTATATAAAAGAGCTTGTAGCTTTGAAAGATTTTTTAATATGGTCCTGAAGATCAATATCTAAAACAATTGATAATGTGTTATTGAAAGCAATAGAACATAACTATAATGGTGATAATCCTATGAGAAAATATTACAAGATCATCAGAAGTCATATAAACAAAAATAAACAAATGTTACAATATGACTAAAAGTCATATGGACAAAAAGTAAATATTAAAATGTGACTGAAGGGGTATACGGATAAATATGTATCAATTAATTGAAATTAAACGTGAAAATGATGATGACTCCAAAAGGACCTTGAGATTTTATAAAAGATATAAAAAGTAATTATGACTCAATACAATAAGTTATGGAGAAAAATGCCAAAAGAAATAATTATAAGCCTATAAGGCTATATGATTTTTAATTCTTATTATTGCTTAAATTTATTGTGATTAATTTGTGAGAGATAAGTTTATATATATATATATATATGTTTTTGGCTTTATTTAATCATGGTGCATTACATCATATATAATCTTATTCGTGGATGCAAAATTATACTATATTAATTGAAATTTTATCTATGCATGATTTTGTGATTTGAGTTAAACATGATTTCATCTTAAATCATGAAAGTGAACAATTTAGATTCCAGATGTGGGCTTTACTAAAGAAAGTGAAGATTAGAAATGGAGTAAGTGATAGAGAATAAATTCAATTAACCGACTATTTGATGTGTGTTTCAAATGAGTCATGGGATAAAGGATCATATATTCAACTCTATTGAATTAAACAGTGGTAATTAGTGGGGATCATATTGCTTTCTAGAGTGATAATATAATTAACTATATTTGTCTTTATGATATTATTTTAAAAAAATTAATAAAGGAAGAAACGACTTAGTTTGAACACAAAATATTTTATGAAAAGATTAGAATGAAAGTAGTGGCTATTACATGCAAGTGTTACAATATACAAAGTATATAGAAAAAAACACTCTATCATTTTATTACTAATTATGCATTTATAAGCATTAACGTTCAAATGAAGTTATATTTCAAGGGGAAAGTAGACTTGTAACATTCTATAACATTATTGTTCTGCATCATTATTATCTTAATTAATGTCTTTTAATGGTGAAATTATTTCTCTAACAGTCCTATATATCCCTGAGATGCATATATAGAATTATTTCTATGAGTAAAGAGGCAATAAAGAACCTTTAATTGGCAGATTATTTTGATTTTAGAATATATTATTTCAAATTACTAAATCAATCTTTTCTAAATATCAATTTGAGAATTTGTTGTTTACCGTATTCAAGGTAAAGCACAAAAGGCTATGCTTTAGAAAATGTACATTCCTTCTCCGTAATTTTACGTACACATAGCAAGTAGTACATGTTTTTATTTTCCTTTGGCTAAGCATACATGACATTCATCATTTATGTTTATATTAATAGATGCATGGTGAAACAAAAGTATTACTAACGTTTAAATTGGCTAATTGATTTGTCCTTTATGGGCTTTTAATGTGATTAAATTTTATGTATTTTAAATATACATTATATATTTCATTTGCTTTTAATGGGATTTGTTTCTGTTATGTATATATCAATGTGTTAAACGTCCATTAAAATGTTGAAATATTTGAGGGGCAATCAACGTTCCTCAATCTAGTGGTTCACATATTTAGTTACATATATTATATTTATAGAATGAGAAAATAAACGGTGAAGTTATTTCTAAAGAATATATTTATGTGTAATTTACATTTTGAATTTTGCTTTGAATACTATTTAAGTATGATGAATTATCTATTGTAATATTCAATATCTCTGTGCGTGAGTACTATTGATAATTATAGAATCAAAGTTTGGAGATGCCAAATTCATCATGTTGCTTAATTTGTGACATTTAAAAGGGAAAAAATATTTATGTCTCATTTAAATTAGGAAAATGGAGATTTATTTTTATGAGAAAATTTATCAAGCATGAATGATTAATCTATCTGTTCACTATAAAGTTGTGCATTCATTGAAAAATGTCAGTAATTTATTATTTCTTTTCGATTAGTGGATCTATTCAAGCTTTTACTGTGTTTAGTTAATATATATGAAATTGATCTATATATATTTTAAGAAAAGGAATATTGTAATGGAAGGTGGATGTTGCTTTCATTCCACCATTATATGTGATGTTTCTTATAATTGAGATGTGAGGTACAATTATATTTATTATGATCTATCAATTTATCATAAAAATATTATGATAAAATATATATGTTGTAGATAATTTTAAATATTAAGTTTATTGCTGATTACAGTAAATCAGAAGTTTACTTATCTAAATAGATATATTGTTGGCATAATTTGTTTAATCATTATAGATGATATAACAAATTATTGAAAATTATGCATTAACGTCCATTGAAGAACCATAAGATTTTTCATGAATAGCCAATATAAGAATTAACATGTGCTGCTTGTTCTCAAACAAAATTGATCATGAGAATGTCACTAGCTATGATTTATAGAATGGATATTTATATTATTGAAAATATATGAAATTCATATATATGGGCCTACTCAAAAAGCATGTAAACCATACAAATATTTAATAAATCTGATAGATGCATCTATAAGATAGTTACATGTGTGATTATTATGAGTTTGAAACTAGAAGTTTGTAAGATTATTTAAATAAATAATTATGTTGAGTGCACAATTCTAGAATATGTGATCATAAAAATATTCTCTGATACTAGTGAGATTATATATTAGCAAAATTATTTATTAACGTCTCAATGAGTAGTTAGATCAATGCTTATGAGAACAAAAATTTTATTTTAGTATTGACATATTTGATTTGATAAATTACAATACACATCAAGCCAACAAAATTCTCCCAATTAAATTAGCTTTTGGTTAGGAGTTAGATATTTTTTAAATGAGCAATACTTATTTCTATTGATCCACCACAATGCACATAGATGGCTATTAAAAGAAAGTTGGGATAAATGTTGGGTAAGAACTTCTTTCTTCTTGTTTGTCTCTAAATGAAACATAAGAATATTTCTAAAGGAAACAAATGGATTTAGGAGATTTATACTACATGATTAGTTAATTGTTATTCAATAAAATTTTTCTGAAACATCATACTTTTAACACCTCAGAGTACGTAGTCGGAAGCGTATTTGATTAGCGGAAGCATTATGTTAGCCCAAAAATTAAAATTTTAAAACTTACTTCTTGGTTACTGTTCATTATGTAATTTTTAGATTGACAGTCCAATTTTAAAAATTTATAACTAATTGCAGAAAAATCGTATGGAGGTGATCCAAATTGCTACTTGAAGCTATTTCATAAATATTTAAGGAAAAAATATAAATCTAGATATTTACTTTTTCAATTGATACAGTTAAATCGTTACTTTTTACTATTCATATGGCAAATTCTGAAAATTTCAGATTCAGTTTCTTAACTTTGGAAATTCGTTTCTATTGATATACACATCCAATTGAGGCATATTACCTATTAATTTAAAGATCTGGATGTATACTACATGATCACAAAATTTCTTGAATTAATTCCTTGATTTACTAGGTTAGACTGAAGTTACAACAAAATTGATTCAGGACCTACGTTTTTACCATTTCAATTTCCTTTCTTCAATTCTCAATAATTGTTCCAGCATGCATAAACCTTCACTTTGCCTCCCATGTATTCATATACATCATGAGGTTATGCCATAATTAATTCATATATATTCTTTACATATAATGACATATTACATAACCTTACATACATGGAAATTCATGACATCTACTAAGACATACATTACTTTATTTTCTTTCTCCCATTCTTTAACTCTTCTTTATGCATACATTTCCTTCATACTTGACCTAAATTGGTTGGTTGTGGGAGGGTGAGATTTTAGGGAATCTCAATAGCAAACATTACTACTTAAATATGTAAGATGGATGCTAATGCATGATATGTGTAATTTCATTAGACTTTCTTTAATTAGTGACATGCCATCATGCTATAAACTTTGCATAAAAATGTATGGCCATGGGAAACATGTTCTTCATAATATATTCAACATCTTTTCTCATGTCACAACATCATTCAAATATCATATACATGTCAACACATAAGCATACCACATCAAGCACATAAAGAGATAAGTTCACTACCTTGAACTTAAACTTTCTTCCTTATTCTTGCACTTGCTCCCTAAGGTTTTCAACCATGAAACCTTTCGGTCAACCCCTTTTCAACATCTTCTTGGATGTTTCAAGATCCTAAACACATTCATATTCATCACATAATTCATTTGGACCATGAACTCAAGCATTATTCAAGACTATTTCTCTTGAACATTTAACTAACATAACTTTCTTTAATCTTTACCAATAGACTTGGCCTTTGAATCAATTGATGTCTTGACCTTACCCTACACAATTTAACCTTTTGAATCCATTTATGAGCTTAGAATCATGAAATTCCAGCTCCTATACACTGTTCTGTACAGATTTGAAAAATATGCACAATTCTTTTAAAAATTCTCATCTTGATTCCAATGCTTCCCATACTTGTTTTTCTACTGTACCCTATACAACTTTTCATTTTAAAACCATTGGAAGCATCAAAATCATGAAATTTCAATCACTGTTCATATGATTGAATAGTAATAGAGAAGAATTCCAAACATTATAACTTTCAATTCCAATGCTTCCAAGGTTCAAAACCTATCCAATCCTACACAAAATCATCATATAAACTCAATAGAAGCATTAGATCATTGAAATTCCATCTCCTTTTATCATGAACAGTGCAAACTAAAATGTTTCATTCATGGCAAAGTCAAGAACAACAACTTGATTCAACAACCAATCATCTAACTAGCTTGTTTAAGCTTCAATCACATATCTCTAACTTTAATTTCTTCTTTCTCCTTTCATCTAAGGTTTTGGACAGCATATATACCTTAGAGAAAATCCAACTTTCTTCCATGGAAATCCTAAGTTCAAGCTCCCAAATCAAAGGAAAATAAGTTAGGATAGATTGCTTACCTTTAATCTTTAGCTTGCTTGAACTTTGGCCTTTGAATTCTTCTTTGTCTTGGCTTGAGTTTTCATTTTACAAGAGGTTCCCCAAGGTTGCCAAGAGCCACGGTTTTGCATCAGATTTTGGGGGGTATTTATAGAAAATTTCATGGAAAATGAATGGCCAAGATCATTTTGTATACTATTTGATCTAATGGCTTAGATTTATTCTTGGAT
This sequence comes from Leucaena leucocephala, assembly GCA_037074615.1. NCBI lineage: Eukaryota > Viridiplantae > Streptophyta > Magnoliopsida > Fabales > Fabaceae > Leucaena > Leucaena leucocephala. The sequence goes on along the minus strand of CM073555.1, from coordinate 15,223,568 downwards.
TTAACTTTTCTTTAATAATTATGACATCCATGATATTATCAAGGGGACACATCACAAGACACATGGCGCCATTCCAAGGGAGAGAAGCTTTTGAAAAAATTTCAGTCCAATCCGGTACTGGCTCAGTCCGATTCCCCAAAAACCAGATTGTTTTCTGAATCTAATTTTTCTGAGATTCCATAATATATTTTCTGACCTTAAATCCAGCATTCGAATTCTTTCTATCATTGACATTCTTATACTGGGTCTAGACTTAAATACATATCCCTTGAAAAATGATCAAAATACCCTTGGTGCCCTTTCTTGCACTACATTGACCCTAAGGGCATAATTATCATTCCACACCTCTTTGTACCTTATCAGAGCATATATTGACTCTGAGGAATTATTCCTGTACTTGCCTTGGCGTTTTGGCCTGTCCAAAATGACCAAAAGCCCTCCATTCATCTCTTATACATTATTGTAACACAATGGCATTTTCATAATTTCACACTTTTTCGGCAAATTTCTGGACACTGGTCCTTTTCCCCGATGAACTGATATCATAGGCCTAGCCTCAATTGGTGTCATTATGGGCCTCTAAGTGATGCCATCTGAGCTCATTCAGTCCCAGTTTGCTTACCGATTAATTTCTCAATCGGATATCGTGCGTTCACAAACTCCCGTCAAAATTCACTAAAAAGTGAATAACTTTTTCTACAGAACTCCTTTCAGGATTCTGTCAGTTCCCTGACCACCGGCCTCACATGACGCACATTCCTGTAACTTTTCACTCATATTTGAGCTCCAGGAGGTCTGATAAAAATTTTAGATAACTTTTAGACTATCAGATAGATTTCAGCTATCTGGAACTTTAATAAAATTTATGTATTATGCTAGATTAATTAGCATCATTTTCTCTATCTACTGGTGAAATTTGGGACTGAAATGCTTCCGGTTCTAAACCACTTCCGGCTCAACTTTCTATAATTATCATTTTGCCCCTTGAATTTTCCTTAAATTACATTTAGGTCCTTAAATTTTTTAAAATTACACTTAATGGCCCAAAATTCATATCTACTTTATATTTTTCACCATGGAACTTTTATATTTTTCACTTTAGTCCCTCTTTTTTTTTAAATCTTCATCTTATCATTATTTTCTTCTCTATTCATCATCATAATCCTTTACAAACCTCTTTCCTCTATCAGTATTATACAGATAAGGAAAATTAGGATATGACATTTTCCAATATGAGGGGGAGAAATTCAGTAACTGGAAAAGAGGAACACAATGAATGCATTATTACTATCAAATGCAAGATCCTCAAATATAGTAATATGAACCAGAAGTTCATAAGATATTATATTCATAAAATATTACAAAATATTTGTCAAATTCGATTACTGACCTAAATGAGGATTATAAAATCTCACATATTCTAGCTGAAAATGCTCCAATTAGTATAAATCAAAATGAAGCATGTTTGAAGCATGAAAGGCTATTTGGTTCCAAATATAATATTAAAAATATTAGAGCATGTAATTAAGATGATCATATTAAGGAGACAGGTACTCCAGAAGAGTGCCAAGACATAACTACTTGCAAAAATCTCAAAAAAGGATTTGGTACCTAAAAAGTAATAAAAAAAGTTCAATAAGTTATGTCATAACAACAACAAAAATGGAACCGGAAAAATAAAATTGTCAACAATCTTTTTGATAATAATATCATGTGATTAAATGAGGATCTTATATGTAAATCTATCATGTGAAGTAGACAGGAAAGAAATATTTTGCCAAAAAGGAAAAGAAAAAGTGCAAAGACATAATGAAAATAGAATTATATTCTTTTTAATATGTAAAAATTATGGACTTGCAGTTCAAATACTTGGATATAAAGTTGTTATGAAATATATAAACATTTATGTAAAAATAAAGATTTTCACAAAAGCTAATGATGAATATGATAATGAATATTATTTTGTGGTGCATCCAATAATTTTGTATATATTACTAGTTTAACAATATATAGAAATAAAATATATGTCTAATGGATATTATTAAAGCCTATGTATATGGCTTACTAAATAGTAAAATTTATATGATATTCTTTTAATGATTTAAAATGCCTGAAGCATGAAAACAAAATATGTAGAGTTGAATATACAATAATTTCACAATCTTTTAATTTTTTTCTATGACTATTTTGTCTATAAAAATATATTAAATTTAATAAACCAGATGTCCGATATATTTATTCTATTATAATATTTACCTATTTTATTGATATTTTATGTTATAATTTTATTGGCAAAATTAAGTTTTGTAGGTGCAGATAATAAAACTCGATTTGATATGACTATTACATATAAGATCATTTTGTTCAGAACTAATTGAATATGTTGATGCAAGATATATCATTGTGATTTTTAGGATAACTTTTTTCAATAGTGCATAAGGCAAGTGAAGAGTATATTGATAAGTCAACATATCTAGAAGATATGTTGAAGAAATATATCTAAAAATATCATATGATGACAATGGATCATGCATTGTTCGGCTAAAAGGAATATATGCTAATAAAAAGTATTGAAAATAATCACTTGAGAAAATAATACACTCTATTGAGAAAGAGATGTTGAAATGTTGATGTTATCAACAGCGGAAGTAAAAATGATGTTATTATTAGGGAGAGTAAAAATTATGCTGCACTCTTTTTTCTTTGACTAATATTTTATCCCATTAGGTTTTTATGGTAAGGTTTTTAATGAGACAGCTTTAATATATATTGTGTACTCTTTTTTCTTCGCTAGATTTTTATCCCACTGGGTTTTTATTAGTAAAATTTTAACGAGACACAATATTAGTTGTGGACATCCAAAGGGGAGCGTTATAAATATTGAAGAATAGATATCCATAACCCCTAACCCTTAGGATTCATTTTCTCTTAATATCCTTAACTTCATAACCTCCTCAATATCATTATGTTTTTATTGTAAATGTCATTATGTTACTATTTATTTCATTATAACATTTATATTAGCTTTAAAGTTGAACGCCTATAAATAGAGGCCATGTATAAGGCATAGGAAAGAGAAAGACATATGTGAATGAAAAATATCCCTTGCTCTCTCTCCCAAATTCTTGTCTTATTATCCTCTTTTCTACTGTCTTACTTTCTTATTTTTATTACACAAACATTTTTTTTCCTAAAAAATTCAATTTTCTATATTATATATGTAAAAAAATTATTAAAAATATGTTTTGTGTTTATCTTTTCATATAGTCAAGTCCATCTCTAAAAGTTAGTACACCGAATTCACTTTTCAAATGTCCAAGTTCAATGTTTGTGGGCAAATTTGCAAATGAATGTCAAAGTTTATGTATCTGTATAAAACTAAATTTTATATATTGTTAAATTTTATCTGGGCATATCTGAATCATAAATTTAGGTTGACAAATCTTACTTACTTGAATTCATGATTTAAAGGAAAACTAAAGGATATAATGATATTGATATAATTAAAATATGATAAATATATTGTTTATAATAATATCAAAAAAATAAATTAAATGAAAATGATATATTTACAATTTTTTTATTAAAAAAAACTTAAACACATACATGCCTATTTTATTTTCATATAATTCCCAAGACTCTTCATCCGAACCTGGAAGTTGTATCACTTCTGACATGTCTCTGCACTCATCATCAGTGGTAGAAGAAGAACAAGCTGATTCCTCAATCTCTGGTAAATTAAGCGATAGAGACACCACCATAACAGTTGAAGGCTCATAGACATAACACAATTAGTTAAGTTCTTTCCCAATATCTAGTGCTTCGGTGGCGAACGAATCAGCGATTAAGCAAACGAGCCTCGACGTTGAGCTAAGCGAAACCAACTTGTCTCGGACGAAGTCCATAGAACGAGACACGGCGATCTAAATCTGGACCCCAGCGAGTGTCCCTAAAGGAAGGTCCTGCAATTTGGGAGGAGGGAGGAAGACATAGTTAATGGAAGAAGGAAGATTTCGAAGTAAACCTATGGTGGTTTCAGGAGGAGGAGGAAAATTGATGGTGGAGAAGATGATGGTGACGTGGAGATTATTGGGGTGAAGATGAAGAAGAAGGAGCTTTTTGCATAGCCCAACAATGGAGGCTTGGTGGCTATAGGCAGGGATTGAGACTGCAGCTATGTGGATTGGGTTATCCATGTGAGAAAATAACGTGTGAAGATGGACGAGCTTATTTTTCATAATGTAATTAAGGACTCCAAATTTAACTTTACTTGATAGTGTCAGATTTTATCACCTTTGATAGAAGTTGTGTTCAATATTGGAACATCTTTCTTATATAATTGGAAGTGGTTTAGACAAATTAATTGAAGTACAAAAATTATAATTGGGGACCAGTATGAATTGAAAATTTAATTGGTGAGAATGACATGATAAATTTAGGTTTAGAGTTTAGTGTCTTTCTCACCAATTCAATATTTAAATGGGGCATTTTTTCCAATTTTCCTATTAAAAAGTATAATTTTAGCGTTGGGTTACTATTCATTTGGCATTTTTATTTTTTTGTCCAATTTTAAAAAAATTATAATTAAATCTAAAAAAAATTGCATGAGGGTGCTCTAAAATTTTATTGAAGATTTTGAAGTATTTTACATGAGAAAAATATAATTACAAATTTAACTTGTGCCAATTATATGAGGGTGCTCATGAGTATTGGATAACATTTACTATATAAATTATACAATAAATAGTAATCATACTCTGAAAAGAGCTAAATCTGGGCAATCATGAACATGATGCATATATCAAGCTAGATGACACCCGATTGGACATTGTCCATCTTAACATATCAACTATACAGGTCAAGGTTACATCATCAATTTGCATAGCTCATGAAATTATTTATGCTAAAACAATGCCATAGAAGTTCTACTACTGTAGAAAATTAATATTTGGCAGTTATTGTTTCCTATAATTGACGATACTGAATTGCCAAATAAACGAGCGTTTTGGTTTACTCTGAAGGTTTAAAGTACTTGGAGCCTTAGTTATTCTTTGAGTTAGATTTATTCTTGCCACATTTTCCATGGCTTTAGGCTAGGTTTTAAATCATACTCCAAGCACTTAAAGTTGATTAAACTCATGGCTTTATTTTGAGTAAAATTGTACAGCACTTCCCCTTAAATTCAAGCTTTCCAATTTTCACAAAACTTTCTAAAATCTTATTCTATCACGCTTAAACCTCTTTTAGCATCATTTCCTTGGTCATAACATCATCAAAATCCTAAGGTTTCATCTTCACAAAATCAGGGCAACAATTCATCATCATAAAACTTTAATTATAAGTCCCATGACACTTAGTTCACATCAAAGCTTATACTCACCTATTTCCTTTACGATAACTTTTCTTAAATTCTCCAAATTCCACACTTCTCAGGATGCAACAAACTCCTCTCAAGAAATTAAAATCATAGGAATGTTGCTCTTGATGAGAGGAACAGTTTTCGTGGAGGAAGTATAGGGAAGAGAAGTCATTTGAGTGGAGTTTTTTCTTTGCTGTGGATTATACTTTTCTCTAATTCTAAATAATATACAAGATGTTTCATCATGGTTTTCTTTCCAAACTCTACATCAAAAAGTTCACTTTTATTAATAAAAATGTCACTGATCATATTTTCATGTGATTTTTTGTATTCGCCATTGTAAATTCCAGATGTTAAAAGTATTTGGTATACCAATGAAGATTTATATACATAGAAAGTATAAAGGCATGATATCAATTTTTTTTACACAAATGGTGTATTGTAATCTTTTTATATATATATATCTTTTGATTTTAATTAATAAGATTATAAATCTTACATCTGTGATTTAACATTTTCTTCTGTGTGAAAACCCTTCCTCAATCTAGCCTAAAGGGAAGAAACCAAAGAACTTGATGTAGGACATATTATAATTTGATGGCAGAGAAGCACATAGAAAATGCTCATATAGAATAATAATGGAAAAACTTGTTAGGCACCTCTTGACGTGCTAGTAGGTCTGAACTCTGAAGCACTAATCGTCTAAACTTATGAGCTAATTGGAGAACTTAAAGAACTTAAAGAACAAAAAGAAATAATTAGAGGATAAACTTATAGATGAATTAGAGATATTGAGTATTCTTGTTACTAACATGAGAATAAAATCATGGTAACTGAGAATTCTGTCATCACAAGTCAGAGAACCCTTTAGAGAGATCATGAAAACATTTGTGTGCCGCAATGCTCACTATTTAACAACCTAGCCATTATAAGTTATTAAATTAATTAATTAAATTTGACTGAGTTAACTTTAAATCTAAATCTAAACTCAGTCAATTGACTTGAAGTGTCTTGAAGGGATATATTTTAAATATTTAATTATCCAAAATCTTATCAGAATATCTGATTTAACCTTATTCAGATATTCCAAAAACACAAAAACACAAAATCTTTTAGCAGCTATGTATTGGGTTTGGTCTATATGAGTATTTTGGAGTTTTTATGCTTAAAATTGAACCGTTTTCTTATACCAAAAACACAAATTGAACCATTTTTTGGAGAGCTTTTATTAGGCATTAAATTAGTACATCGAATCCACTTTTCAAATGTCCAAGTTCAGTGATTGTGTGCAAATTTGCATATGAATGTCAAATTAAAGTTCATGTATCTAGATAAAATTAAATACTATATATTGTTAAATTTTATCTGGGTATGCATATCTGAATATTATATTTATTTATAAATTTAGGTTGATAAATCTTATTTGTTAATGATTTAAACGAAAATTAAAGTATTGATATGGATGTAACTAATATAAAAGAAAATGCAGAGAACCACAAATTAAATGTTGGAAATATTATCATATTTATTAGATGTCTCTAACCTCCCAATAGTCAAATAACCTAATTATGACACTCATTAATCATCCTTTCTTATTTTTCTTCCCCATTCATGAATCCAAATAATTACTATTAATTACAAGAACATTCATATGAACCAAATATATACATGAATGATTATTTAATTTTCGGAAATGTATATCATAATATTAATATATATACAATGTATCCATGTGTTAGTATTTAATGAATGAGAAATATTGTCCCCCATTTTGCTCTTCTAAAATTCTCTATTGCCCTTATCAAATTTATATACTTTTATTAGTTTTTATAACATAATCACAAGCTCTTTATGCTGGCAAAACAATAATAGTTTGTTGTTGTTGTAAGAATTTCAATTAAAATATGATAAATATATTGTTGTAATATTTTTTACTTAAATGTTCATAAATTATAAATCAAAAGAACTTATATTTGTGAGATAGTGCTTTGATTTAAAAATAAAAACATTTTATAAACAAAATGATCTAGAAAAAATCAATATAAAGTTAGACAAAGTATTCATAAGCCATGCATAACATCACGACTTCCTGATTTCCTGTCCTTTCTTTTTATTTGCTCAATGACTCTTAAATTTCTCTACAAATTTCATTATACTATATATAACAATTTTCTTTATTTCTTCTAAATTTTCTACACATTTTAGTAGGATTTAAATATTCGGAAAATCATTCTAATCTTTTTATAATCTTTAAAACTATTTAATATATATCTAGTTATTTAAAAAATTGGAGAAGATTGTTTTTTCATGATCCAAACACCACCTTAGTTTCCCGCTGTTATTGAATTTTTTAAAATATTTAAGCATCTTAATCCCAAAAGCACCAATGAAAATATGATAATTTCACATACTATCTAATCTAAAGACATTTTAAATTTATCAATTACCTAACTTATTAATTTTTTAGATTGGACTTCCCAAATGCCAAGCCCAAAATAGAAAATGCTTCTTTTGGTTTCTCATAATTTGGGCTTAGGCTTGCATGTTATGCCCCCGCCTAGAAAGATCATATTTCGGTCCTTTTCACTACAAATTTGCAATATTTTATACCAAAAATAAATTTGCACTTTTGGAGACTCCGTGGTGTAGAAATTTACTACTATAGTATTTAATTTGTAGTATAAATTATATTATAAATTAAATTTTATATTAAGGACAGAATGAATATTACCCAATAAAAAGATGTACTTCTTTTGTCCTTAATATATGACTTAATCGGTTAGTTGATTTTATTCATAAATTAAAGATATATTTCGTATGTTTATCAATTTTTTTTTAAATTATCCCTATATGATACTCTCTCAATAATAATCAAGTAAGGGAGGAAGGGCTAGTTAAGGAAGATAATAAGGTATTTTAGAAAAAGTAAATTACATTAACTAACATCTTTAATCTAATCAAATTAGTTAAATATGTGTTATATTAACGATAAGAGGAGGAGTAGAAATGGGCATGAGATGGCATATTAGGGATGGTAAATCAGTAAATTTCTTTGATGATAGCTGGTTGTTTTCTAATAAATCTATCAAGGAAGTTTGTCTAAGATCTCTGGAGCTCTGGAGGGGAGGAGGAAAAAAGCAATGTTACTGATTAGGTCTTACATGGCGCATTGAACCATCTATTAAATCCCAGGCTTCAAACATTCCTTAGGAATATGTTATGATATGGAAGCTAAATAATGGGATATTTATAAGGCTCTCAAGAATATTATCTTAGAGTCTGATGCAAAAAATATCATTGATATGCAGAAAAATGGAAACAAAAATAAGGTGTGCATAGTCTTCTAATTCTTCAAATCATACCTTTTTGATGAATTTATGGCAGTTGAAGCTTAACTTCATTTTAACCATTGGTAAGAGCAAGCAGCGGCTTGGATGTGAATATCGAAAGTGCCCTCGGAATCATTGGAAATGACCTGGAAGGCATTGGCCACGTGGAGGAGCCAGAGTTGAGAAGGGGCTTGAACGGGAACGGTCCAGTCTCTAATGGAAGAAGAAGAAGAAGAAGAAGAATCTGGGAAGCGTGGCAGCAAATAAATAGGTGACGTGGGCTGACTTGGATTCACTGTTAATGCTGATATCATTGGCGATAATCCACACACTGCTTCCATTGAACCTGCACTTCATCCATTTTCTAATTACTTCACCATATCAATGAAATATTCTGGTTGGAGTTTCATGTTTTATTGGTTTCACAAGTTGTTGTAATGTTAGGATGTTGTAGTATGTTTCTGTTTTTAGACTTCAGACTTTCAATTTAGTACTCAGGCTCAGTTGGTAGTTTTATTTGTATCGTTTTATTATATAAATTTATTTTTATAAAAAAATGAATATTCATATATATGATTTTTTTCAAAACTACTCTATCTATTCTTTTTTATAAAAAAACAATTAATTCAATTAAGTTGATAAAAAAATTAGTTTAAATTAGTTTAAAAAATATAACTCTTTTTTTTTCAAAATATGACCTCATTTACATGGAAAACATATGATATATGATAGAAAGAGAATTAAAAAAATACTTACATATTTCTCAAATATATAGATGAATTGTTGACAATAAATAATATATTTTAATTTATCAGAGTATAGAAGATATGATACTCTAAAAATATATAAATATTTTAAAGAGAATGGGTGGTGGAGAGGTGTAAATTAAGTCAAAAGGTATAAATTAAATATTTTGATATATAAATAATTAAAAAGAGGTAAAAATGAGATATGAATAAAACATTTGAGGCTACTTTTAAATATCTCTTATAAAAAAAAAATATCTTATCAAAAAATTGACTCTAGTAAAAAAGGAGGGTATATATATATATATTGTTGTTAATAAAATTGAAATAATTAAAAAAATGTGGGAATAAATTGGATACCTAGAACGTCGAGTTTAATGCGATTGGCGAATATAATATAGTGGGAGTCAGTGAAGGCCCAATCGTGGATCATCAAGTGGTCTGGAATCTTGAACTCTTGTTTCTGTACTAACTTGAACTTGCTATCATATTCTACAACATCATTCCAAATCACCGACTGAATTTAAATCTAACTGAATTTAAATGCAATTAACTGAATTATTTTACCCGTGTAAGTAAGTGAATTTAAATGCAATTATTAAAGAAATTACTCCAATAAAAAGGAAATATAATACTCCTCAATTTTTTAATATAAAACATAATTAAAGAATTAATATTGATAATAAATATAAGATATATATTTTATATTTATTAAATTTTTTAAAATTATTCATATCGACACTCCCTCAACAATAATCAAGTAAGATAGGGAGGTAGAGAGTTAATGTAATTTATTAGGATATTTTAAGAAAAATAGATTATTTCAGTATTTAATATAGGATCTAATTAGGGAGTTGATCTTAATCTTAAATATAAAATTTATTTTTTATATTAATCAATTTTTTCTTAAATTATTCCTATTGATACTTCCTTAATAATAATCAAGTAATAGAGGAAATGAGTTAATAAATATAATTATGATGTTTTAGAAAAATTATATTATATTAATTAATTTAGCTAACTTCTCTAATTTAATTAAATTAATTAAATGGGTCATATATTAAAAATTAGATGAATATTATATAAACTAATTTAATTAATTTTTTTAATTTAATTAAATTAATTAAATATATGTTATATTAAAGATAAAAGAGTATTATATTTTCTATGTTTCCGCTTACCGCAAAATGTGAAATTGCTACGTGGAAGAAGCATATCCTCTGCATTGCATGACACCGTAAGTAGCCTGTTCCTGCTAGCATCCACCTTATAATGCGACAAAAGCCTCCTTGGGGGCATCTTAAACACTCCTGTTTTATAGAATATACTTTCATTAATTAATATAATTACTTACTAAGTCAAAATTCTATTAAATTAATGATACACTTCAGAAAAATATTGGATAAAATTAAGTCACATATGGTGTGAAGTACAATAATGTTCTTTGATATTAACTATTAACGTTAATACCAACATCACCTTGGATTTTATGATGTTTTGTAGCAGCAGCATAACAATGCTTTATTATGCACAGTAGATCTAGTTAGATTATTTAAATTTGACACCAATAGTTCAAAGTTTATTCTTTTATTTTTTTATTGTAACTATATAAATATTTTTATTATTTATAGTTAAGAAATAAAAATATTCAAATTTAAACTGTATATAATCTAAATCATTCAAATAAAATCTGATAAGTTAAGTATACAATTTTACTTATAATATCAATCCTATTTTTTGTTTAAACCAACATCAAACAATTTGTTGGCATACATAAATATGTATAAATTATCAATATCATTATTAAAAGTTACACAAAACTATCGTGAACTTTTTGAATAAATTATAAATAATTTTTTTTAACTTTTAAAACATAATAACGAACTCACCTAAACTTTTAATTATATAAGATAAACCCCAACCATCAATTATTATCCCCTTAAGTTATATTTTTGTGTGTATATATAATATTTTAAAGCTCTAAGTTATATGCATATATAATGCCCTACTTTGATATAGGGATAAGGTGTTTAAATGTCTCAGAAGTTTCTATCGAGGAGCACCTAGAAATTTTTTTGGTTCTAATATGTTTTGAAAGTTTTATTTTATAGCAATTTTATCCTGGCCGTTAATCAATGTTAAATTTGACCATTAAAGACAAGTGGGTTAAAAGAAAAATTTAACGCGGTCAAATTTAATCTTGATTAATGGATAATACAAAATTGCTATGAAATAAAACTTTCAAGACACATTAGATCCAAAAAATACTTTTGAGTGCTAAGTGCTCTTTGGTTAAAACTTCTAGAACATTTAAGCAATTTAACCCTTTAATATATGTGCAAATAAGAAATAAACAAAATACTACCAATAGAGTTATTTGAATAGCAAAAGTTTAAGGGATTCATTGTAAATTTGTAAAGCTTATGAAGGTTATCGATCAATCTATACATAAAATAAACTTTAGGGGAATTATGTATAATTTCATCTAATATAAAAAATATAAAAGTATAAAAAAAATCTATTGACAGTATGACTCATCTAGCGTTTTTATATAAATACTTATGATGAACCACTCTATGGGTTTTGACCAAGAAAGATTAAATATTTTTCAAGTTAAAAAATATCATTTTAATTCTGTCACTTTCAAAGGAAGAAATCATTTGATCTCTAGACACAAGTTACGTCACATGTCATTAGGAAGAAGCAGTTGGAAGGCCACCCCATAATTCTTTAAGTGTAAGCCAAACGTTAAGATTCTATAAGCAAGAAAAATTCAAATTCACAAACACAATAGGCAAAGTGTAATAAATTGGCAAATAATGCCAAAAGTGTCAACAGAGTTTTGTTTTCTAAAAGAAACAAAAACTAGGGGACAAGAATAATGGTTTGTGAACTATGTTTTCCCCCAATATAAAAAGTTGGTTATTAAATAACCCATTTCTGAATAGAAAACATGCATTGCTACCTCCGACCCTTAATATAAAAGTTAGTTAAAGTGTTAGATGTAATCCTAAATATAATTTCTTAATATATTCTATACCTAATATTTATCTCTTTTTTTTAAACTAACTAACCTAACTTATAAACGGATATATAATATAATGTTATATATAAATATTTTAAGGAGATCATATATTATATTTATTATAATTAAATAATTTTTTTATTTTTTTTAATTTACTTAAATTAATCAATTAAATTTTATATTTAGGATTAGAGATTGAATTACATATATAAAATTATTACAAGGGAACTACGTATGTGTTCTGCACTACATGTCCAAAAACCAACTAAAAACTAGCACTAATCAAACCACATACTATTTATTTTGGTAAATTTTTATTATTTGCTCATCATTCAACATCATTATCACAAGCAACTTGGCCACCATCTATATTATATATTATATATATAAAAATAAAGTGATAAGAATATTAGGTGGCTATATACACGCACGCACACACTCTTTCAGAATCAACAATTATAAAGAGAAAGCTTTTATTTTCAAAAAAAAAAAAATCTATTCTATGTGGACTATGGATGAAAAATCTTGAATGTTTGATGCGATTCAAACTCTTCCATATACACAGAGAAGCGTGCTTGTTTCTACTTCTATAATTTAATTTAAGTACTTCTTTTTTAGAAAAATATGCTTAGGAAATATATATTCTATATGTTCATGTAAATAACCATAATATTACAAACAGCTTTGGAAAAAAGTAATGAAAAATTATAGAAATAATAGTCAATAACAATGTCAAAAAATCTACATTCCCTTGGAAGAAAACACTATTGGATTCAATTTGAAATTATAATTATAATTCAAAAGGTTTCATTTGATTCAAATCTATAAGAAGTGGCACTTTACATACATTATCAATAGTGAAATCATATCTTAAATTTTGTGTGAGCGAAGAGGCTAGTTAATTGCTAAAGTAATGATTGAAGAATATCTTTGTAAAATAATGAGAGACAATTAATTTATCTTGATTTGATTATTTTTAATTTTTTATAGGATGAAGTATAAATCTTTAGCTATACTTTATTGCTTTAGAAAAAAAATCTTTATTTTTATATAGTATTAAAGATACAGATCAAGGATGGAAAAAGTACCATATATCTTCTTGACTTTTGTAACTTTTTAATGATCTTTTGCACATCGCAACAGGGCAGAGTTTAATTATTTTGACTTGCATCTTCTTTGGTTGACACAGACATTCACTCAAAAAAAAAAAAAATATTTGACACAAATCATCATTATCACTATCATTAATTAATATATGAAGTCACATTACTTGCAATTTTTTTTTTAATTTTTGTGCAACATATGGAAGCTACATCCAACTATATTATAAAATATGCAACCATACTATTTAAGTGTTATTTATAACTATTTTTTAAAAAATTAGAGTATCCTTGTATTATTTTAGATTTGAACCTAATCTCTATCGAATCAGAAGCATTAAGGTTAAAATCCTCTCAACGAGTGTGATTTTTGATATTCAAATTTATATTCTTTTCCTTACGGGGATGAGACCATCCAGTGACCATTTTAACCAACAGCTTGTTGGTAATATTATTTATAACTATTGTGCAGCTCTTTTCGCACTCTATGCAATAATTTTTTTAAAATTATTTTTACATATTTTCCTTAGTTTAATTTGCATGTAAAGTTTTGAATACATTTAATATTTGTATGCATTTAAACGACATTTAAATGATAGAAAGTAATATATTTTTCAAAAACTTTTACTTATCATCTATCTTGCTCGTCAAGTAGAAAAAAATATTAGCTACTATTATTTATTAACTAAATTGTAAGAACTTGTTTTACAAAAAGTTAATATAAATTCTACAGTTTATAACTTATAAATAATGGAATTAGCAACCAAAGATAATAACATATATTTAAGAGAAGAAGATAACGTACCATACAAAATAGGCTTCAAGAGTCCGGCAGCGAGTTCCCATGCATCACCGGCAAGGTTGGGCTTGGCCGGAATCGAATCACCGCCATCCGTGTCCAACATGTTGAACCGTCCGACAGTATCCAACGTACCAGATTCGATCTCATAGGGATCTCCACCTTCCCAGAAACACAATAACTTATCTCCCCACCTAAGAACGCTAGTATTAGCCACATTCTTCATCACCTTAGTATTCCCAACCTTTCTTCCACCTTTCAACACAGAAAACGGACCCCTATGTGTAAACCTCCACGTGTTGGTTTTCGGATCATGCTCTTCCACTTGAGCCTCCGTCTTCACGTACTTAGCCATATATTTCACTTTCTTACTCACATTATCAATGCTAAACGCTCTCAAGTATCCATGACCATCAAGCGGGTGCACCGTCGAGCCGTGGTCGTCGGAGAAAAGTCCCGGTCCCGTTAAGTAATACGTGCCTGACGGGAAATCGGCCGGTATCGCCCCATCCACCACAAGTAGGGTTATCGGTTGGGTTGTCTCTTGGCGTTGGGAAACAAATAGGAATTGGTAATCCCAAAAGGCTGCTATAGAATCATCAAGCTCAGTTGGTGGAACCGGCACTGGCATCGGCATCGAGACTGGCACTAGAGTATCTGGTGTGGAGATTGATATTGCTCTGGACACCGTGGTAGCCGGAGCTAACGGAGGTTGGATAGCCGGAGGTGAATTTGTGGAGGGAATTAGAGAAGAAGGAGGAGGAGGAGGGAATGTGAATGGTTTGGCTTGCATTTTTGCAAGAGAGTGAAGGTTTTGTGTGTTTGTGTTCAGTTGGCCAAATGAGGGTGGCAACATGTCCATAAATATATGATGGAATATTTGCGATATGAAAAATGCCCTGCGTATCTACATTAATTACAAATTTGCCATTGTAGAGTTTGCACTTTGGAGTGACCAATTCAAGATTTGTGTGCTCTTTCAATTATAGATTGAGAAAAAAATTAATACGAAAGTCTTTATAATTTCACCTTAAAATTTATTTTTATTATAAATTTTGGTCCCTAAATTCATAATTTGTAAGAGAAACAACGTAGCATATACTTAGATTAATTTTGCCATATTAATTTAAATAAAGTCAAAATTAATTAGATTACAAATTACATATTACTCATCAGGACTTTAATATAAGATATATTTAACTAATTTGATTAGATTAAAGAAGTTAGTTAAGTTAGTTAATATAACATATTTTCTTAAAATACCCTAATCATCTTCTTCAATTTTCTCTCTCCCTTCCTTAGTTGATTATTATTGAGGGAATATCAATAAGAATAATTTTAAAAAAATAGATAAATATAAGAAATATATCTTATATTTAATATTAAGATTAACTCATCAATTAGGTTATATATTAAAGATTGGAGGAGTATATATAGATGAAAAAAAGAAGGTTATTAGCATAATAAATTTTTATTTTTTATGTTGATGATAAATAAATAAATTTGATTTTATCATTTTATTTTTATAAAATCTATTTTTTAAAATGTATTTTTTATTTGTCGATTAGTGAATAGCTATATCAGCTCTAATTAAAAGTTAGGTGAAATTATAAGGATTGATGAATTAATTTTTAACCATCAAGAGTAAACTTAAATACCAAACACTCAACAATTCTCAAAAGTTGAGTTTAAATATGAAAAGAAAAACATATATTATATATGACCATTCCCTTCTAATTGAAACTAAATTTGACCAAACTTTAAAGTAGTCGGTAAAAGTGACAAAAGGAGGCACGACCAGCAAATTTTTAATTGTTAATATATATATATATATATATTAATTTCAGCCCTCATTATTAAATTATACTTATGGTTGTGAGTACTACTAAATGTTAGAGGGTTGTGTTTAAAAAAATGTTAAAACGGGGTATGCATGGCAGCATTTAAAAAATTTGGTGGACATGAAATTAAATATGAAGTTGCACTTTTAGTGGCAGACACAAAGTGCTTCAATTTCCATTGCTTGTGCTTTTGTACTTCTGTAGTTTTGGTAAAACAATACATTATTTATTTCGAACCAAGTTTTCGTGGCCAAATATGATTTTTTTTAATATTTCATAATTTCTAGTACACTTATAGCTTGAGGAGAGCAAGTCATCATATGGAGGCCACAATGGGAGGTTGGTAATTATAATGGGTTAGAACAAAAATATGCAAGTTGCATTATATATAATAGCTCAATCATTAATAATACTACAATATATCTCCACTTTTTTATTTTTTTAAAGCTTTTGTAATTATATTAAATTTTTATTTTTATATAGAGGCCATTATCATAAATTTATTGTGTGGATTGTTTCAAGAATCATCATACAAACAGTCTTCCAATTAGTTTAGATATTAAATTATTAAATCTATTTTATGATTACTAAAATATTTGTCCACAAGGGGCACTAGTTTGCGTGATTGAGTCTTCTGCATCATATTAAAATTCAGGGTCGCCAGTATTAGTAAATTGGCAAATCCGTACAAGTTCAATAAATTTTTTTAGATAGAATTAAATTTTATATTTTTTTCATTATTAAATTAAAAATAAAATCGTTTTGAGTTAAAAAAATAATAGTATATCATATTTATAACTTAATAACTGTTTTATTTTACTATGTGCCATTTATATATGAACATTTTATTTATTTATTGATTAGTACCTTATTATTTAAATATATTTGACATTTCTGAGTTATAATTGAATATTTTTACATGTATATTTTAGTAAAATACAGTATTTTAATCATGATTTAGTTTATTCTAAGTTCAATCACAGTTAGATTAATAGCTATTAGACCACTACCTCCATTCCTCGATTAGTTGGGTTTTTATTACCTTAATCTTTAATTTGTATGTATTCTATTCTCTTTATATTAATTAAAATTTGCTTAATTTCTTATTAAAATTGAGTGTGCGGGTTTTGGAGCAAAAATTTAATTTAATTAGTTCTTGTCCCTTGTATGATACAAATTGAAGGGAAATAAATGAACAATAAATTAAATAAAAAAGTTTTGAAGATTTACAAAAAACTAAACATTTAATTTTTTGTATGTGTTTCTATTATTAAAATAAAGAATATGTTTTATTGCGTAATACATCATATATGTATATATGAGGGGAAATTCTCATAAAATACTTTTTCAACTCTAAAATTTTAAAAAGAGTATCATAATATGTAAAATGATATATTGGTCACAAATACTAATCTAGGATTTCAAAATTTAGAAAAAAGACGAAATTGCCCCTGAAAGTGTTTTAAGAAGAAGATAAAATTGGGTCAATTAATACTCGTGTAATGTGATTGACAACTTTTATAACGATTTAGCTACCTTAGTGAATATATTTACTACTCTCTTTAACAATTTAGTTGAAAGTAAGTACTTGGGTCAATTATTCCTAGTGTAATGGAATTGATAACTTTTATATGATTTTAACCACTTTAATAAATATATTTACTACTCTATTTAACAACTTAGTTGGAAATAAATACTTGAGTCAATTATTACTCGTTTAATGGGATTGACAACTTTTATAATAATTTTGATAACCTTAATGAAGATATTTACTGTTATTTTTAACAACTTAATTGTAAGTAAGTACTTTGGTTAATTACTACTCGTGTAATGGGATTGACAATTTTTGGAATAATTTTGACTACCTTAATGAAGATATTTACTACTCTCTTTAATAACTTATTTGAAAGTAAGTACTTGGGTCAATTAATACTCGTATAATGGGATTGACAATTTTTGTAATGATTTTGATAACTTTAATGAAGATATTTACTACTTTTTTAACAATTTAGTTGGAAGTAAGTACTTAGGTAAATTAATACTTGTATAATGCGATTGATAACTTTTGTAACTATTTTGACTACCTTAATGAAGATATTTACTACTCTCTTTAATAACTTAGTTAGAAATAAGTATTTAAGTAACACAGCTGGAAAAAAGCATTTCAACACCGGTTGAAAATGACATTCAACATCACACACACAACCGGTGTAGAAACGGACCATGTACAAAGTCAGACATTCTACACCGGTCCTGTAACCGATGTAGAATGTATAATTTTTTACACCGGACTAAATTTTAAATCGGTTCACATTTACATCCGATGTATTATTTTTCAAATGTTAACACCGGTTAAATATGGGACGGTGTGTAGAATGTAGACTTTTTTACACCGGTCTTCATGTTAAAGAGGTTCACATTTACATCCGGTGTATTATGTTTTAACATCTACACCGGTTGGAATATTGGGACGGTGTAGATTGTTCAATTTTTAACACCGGTTGAATATTGGGACGGTGTAGATGTTATTAAATTTAATTTATATATGTTCTTACTACACCGGTGGGTATATACCTCCGATGTAGATGTTATTAAATTTATATTTGATAGATTTCGTTGGCCTGAAGCTTCAGAAGTAAACTGCCCAAATGTAATATATGACTCAATCATCGATCATCATCAGTTCAAGATGCCAGAGACATATATAATTCAATTGCTCATTATATTATTCATTGAATAAAACTCAATACAAAAATGCTATAATTTGAACAGAAAAATGTATTCAGTGAAAGACAAATACTATTGAGAAGGAAGGATTTGAACAAAAAACTCTGCCCACCGATTACGCAGGTCCTCAATATCTTGGTCAGGAAATGGATCAGGTTGTTCAAACATCTGAAATATGAAATCAAAATCAAAGAAATTAAGGCATTACTAATTTAGATTAGATTGACAATTAAGAAATATGAAATCATTCAAAATACAATTTTACCTCCCCAGTTAGGTCAATCCTATTTGCCAAGATAATATTGACCATGTGTCTGACTATGTAGAAGCCGCACAAGTTGCTTTCTCTGGGTTGCCTTCGACTCTGTAATGTTAACAAGATAAAAATTATTTCTCATCATCAAAACGGGGAACCTAGCTAACACCTAATATATACTTTTATTACCATCGGTGTGATCCATTCAGGGTTCCTCACCAAATTAGCGTGCTTAAGGCCCCTTGCAACTGCGAATGTCCTCATAGCCCTATGACCAAAGTTAACAAGTTAGTAACCCATTTATCACACAGATCGTTGTGTATAGAAGAGAACTCACGTACGTGTTCATGATCTTCCTAACATCCACCGAGGGCTTGTAATGGAGGGAGCATAAGAAGAAAACTTTATAGCTATGCTTACATAGGATGACAAGTTGCCAATGATTGCTGTAGAGATTAGTTAAAAGAGAATGAGTATTATAATTAAGCAACTACAAAACTAGTATATATAAAATAAAATGAAACATTATTATTCTTACTCATGCATATATGGTGCGAAGAAACAATCAATATCGGTTTCACCAAGCCTATATGAAATGTATGCAAGCCTCGAAGATTGAGAGGTCCCTTTAGCATAAATCTGAAGTGGGCATAGGAATCCGAACTTTTTTTGTTTGCCCTTGGAGGAAACCAACTCAGCTTGCATGTACCTACAGGCAATGCATGCACGACATTAGTTGTAAGACTTGAACTTTGTTATTACATATATTTACATTTAAATTATACTTACATAAAAAACACTTGGATGCAGCCGGAGGTCAATTCTTCCTTGGGAGTGATCAGAGATTTGACGTTCGCATGGTCTAGGAAGGCCGGTGCCCCCATGTCTCCCACAACTGAATCCATAGGCAACGCGTCCACATGGAACATTTTGTCATATGCCATTAGGATCACACGTTGCATGGCATTCAAAGCGGGAGGGGTGGGAAGTTGGTCGGGGGATGAGGCGACGTGATCCGAAACAAGATGCTTTGGCCACAATATGAAAGTCCCTTTTGCTTGGCTCACTGTCTTCACCTCATCAGTGGGAATTGGGACAAGAGCATCTCCAATTAGCACGGCTTCAACTATCACCCTTAATTGATCGTCCTGAATTTGGACGTGGTGAACAGTAGTTGCCCCTAGGCTATGGATGGAGCCACGTGCCACTAAGCGTCTAAGAGGATCCTCAACATATAGATCACAATGTTCTGCATCCTCTGACAGCGGCAAGCAACAACTCCCCTTAGTGCTTGGACGGACTGCAGTTGAGGGCAGGAGGGGATCAGTTGGCTCTTGCTGCCTTGATGTCATCATGGACAATATTTCTTCCTTCATCTTTGCGAAACCCCTCTTGTAATCGCGCCTCAATTGAAGCTTCTGCTTGTGCCCTAGCCTCTATCCAAGCCTCTTCCTTAGCCTCTGCCCTTATGGTGGAGAGCAAGGATGCCAACTCTGCCCTCGGCACCACATGTGGGGAACGTATTTGAGATGCTCCAAAGTAATCTCTTATACCCACACCTCTTCCAACTCCCCTGACACGGCCCCCATGTTCTTGTTTCCCAGTGGCAACAGTCAAGATGTCATTCCTCCCATCTGACTTGAAGGATCCATGGGACTCTTGTTGTTTAAGATCACTCTATAACATAGAAAGAACAAACATAAGGAAAATGATATAATTATATATAGTCTACTATCACAAAATAATGCAAGTAGTGCTTACAATTTTTTCAGCAATCATGCGAGCATTGTAGCTTGTAAAAGCTCCGCTCTTTCTTTGGCGAGCGTACAACCATTTTTCTTCGCGACGTATCGGAGAGGGGGTCAAGAAGAACACTAGGATCCGACCCAGCATTTTCTTCTAACCTCTTCCTCTTGGCCCCCAACAACTCTCTTTTTGCCTTCGCGTAACCCCCTCGAGACATTGTATGGGGGCAATCATTCTTGAGGGCGTATTCAATCGCATTTGCTCTTTTTTCCTACAAGACATGAAGTATTTAAAATCAATACATATGATACTCTGATACATTTTCTGCAACCACATACAAAAGGATACACTCACCATTGCTACTGGCGTGGTCCGATTCCTAACAAATTGTTCACACGCAGCTTCGTCAATGAATTGATACTTGCTGCATGGAGAAGGTTGAGGATGACCACTTCTGTCCTGTCCATACAGATACTGACGAGCTAGTTGTGTCTTGAATGCCCTCCAACGCTCACAGCAATAAGACAACGTCTTCTTCTTCAAGAACTCATTGTTGGGCACATCGTAAGTGAGCTGCAATGTTTGCCATTGAAAGCAGAGTAATCAACAAACAGTTATGTATTTGGTATTGCTCTGCATGCAATATTAGATAGTTCCTATACCCGGATAGTGTCCCAAATTTGATTCTTCACGCGATCATCCACAGCATCCCAAGTCAAATAGGTGATGCTAGGCTTTTTGCGTGCTAGGAGGCTGACAAAACTTACGTACTTTGTCCTGTGTTCACCAGTTGGGTTCCAGTTTCTGTCAAACTCTATCGGAAGCAGTTTCCCCTCTATCCTGTCCTTCGTAATGTCTTTCAAACGAGTCACACTTCTGCCCTTCCTTTGCTTAGTGGCGCTTGGAGCATCGCCAGCCTCAATCTGAGTAACTCTATCCTCCATATTCCTATGTACGCAATAACAACATCAAAAACATTGAAAACAGACTTAACCCTTTTTCCCTCAACCCGTCAGAATACACAAACTTGTTCCTTTAGCAGTTATGAATGGAAAGATGTGCCAGCATTCATCAGGAAAAATAGAAAACCTAGATTAAACGAACATAAAAAGGGCATCGCACGTACACAGGGAAAAAAATGCAGAGAACACGTACACTTACGAAATAGCAGAACGAGAGAGGTGACAGAGAAGAACGACTGATCGAGCACGGAGAAGCCTCGCGAGAACCACAGAGCACGACGAGCGGCGATAAAAAAGAGTATGTGAGAAAGGAGAAGATTGAAGGTCATCGCGCCAAGAGGCGGGTTAAAAAAATGAATATAAACATTTAACACCGGTTGTTAATTATTCTAACCCGGACAAAACATAAACGATGTACAAGTGAAATATTTTACACCGGCTAATTTTAACAACCGGTGTAAAAAATAAACATCGATAAGTATAACACCGGATAAAGTATAACCCGGTGTAAAATCGAAGAATAAATTATTTTACAAATTGTCAGACGTGCCTTTTTACACCGGATATCACTTAAGACCGGTGTTAAATGTTGTAGTTTTTTTTTCAACTCCCCCACCTTATATCATCCCATCCTTAGCGTCACAACATTCTTATCAGAACAAGAATCTGTCTCTGTTATTATTACATCAAAATCATGTACGCAATCATTACAAGAAACTTAAAATTGCATGTTTAGACTAAACAAGAAACACATAGAAATTAATCAGAATCCACTTCTTATTCATTTAATTGTGGTAAACCTACTGAAAAAGAAGGGATCTCATAAAAAGAATCATCATTGTCAACAACACTTTTCCCTTGGAGCGCGACAGACCATCTTTCATTCTGAGGATCAGTGATAAAGAACACTTGCTTTGCTTGGTCTGCCATAATGAAAGGCTCATCCCCAAAACTTATATTATTCAAATCCACCAGTGTAAATCCTAACTGATCGACCATAACACCGTTGTTTACATTAGCCCACTTGCATTTGAATACGGGAACTTTGAATTTGGAGTAGTCCACCTCCCAAATCTCTTCAACAACGCCATAATAAGGGATGGCTGCTAATTTAGGATTGTTGTCTTTTGAACTAGAGAAATGCATAGCTTCAGCCACTAACATAACACCACTGTTTTGCACGCTACTTCTATCATCTAGGGACTTCGTATAAAAGGAATACCCATTGATATCAAATGAATTCTAACAGATCACATTATGTTCAGGACCACATGCCAACCATCTAACTGTATCAGAAACACAATCCTCATTTTCAACCTCCAATTTGAACCAATGTGCAAAAGATTTGGTGTGTTCTCTAATGAGCCTTTGCTCTGTCATCCTATTATTTGTTTTCCGGACAAGATCTTTATGAACAGCAATATAGTCTTGAACTTCATCAATGTTATTCAAGATGTGTAAGTGTACTTGCTGCAGTTCATTACGATCAACACTCCTCACTGACATTCTGCGTTGACCCCCCTGTGTGGCAATGGGTTTGTGGAGACCAGTAAGTCTTGCTTTAGACAGGTATTGTTGACAAAAATCCATAGCTTCTTCGGCCACATATTTTTGAACAATGGATGCTTCGGGCCGATTTGGATTCTTCATATACCCTTTAAGGATTTTCATGTATCTTTCAAATGGGTACATCCATCGTAAGTATACAGGGTCACACAGTTTTATCTCTCGCACTAGATGAACGATGAGGTGTACCATGATGTCAAAAAAGGAAGGAAGAAATTGTTTTTCAAGCTGGCACAAAATAACATAACCCTCATGCTCCAATTCCTCCAACCTTTCAATCTCAAAGACTTTGCCACATATAGCATTAAATAAGAAGCAAAGTCGGGTTACAATGTGTCTCAACTCATCTTGAAGGATTCCTCGAACAGCCACTGGGAGTAATTGTTGCATCAGTACATGACAATCATGAGACTTTTGGCCTACTAATTTCAAATCTTTCATGGACACAATCCTCTTAAGATTAGATGAGTACCCAGAGGGAACTTTGATTCCTTGCAAACACTCACAAATACTTCTTCTCTCAGCCTTGGACAAAATATTAGTCTCTTCAACATGATAGCTCCCCTCACCATCTGGCCTCGGATGTAACTCCTCCCGTATTCCCATTTCTTCCAAATCCAATCTTGCCTTCAAACCGTCTTTGGAACTACCATGTGTGTTGAGAAGTGTTCCAACAATGCTGTCACACACATTTTTCTCCACATGCATCACATCAAGATAGTGCCTTACATGAAGATGTCGCCAATAAGGAAGCTCAAAGAACACAGATCTTTTTTTCCATACATTTTTCTCACTTTTCTTGGTAAGCTTACCGAAAGTGACATTGATGTCTCTCACCTTTTCATAAACTTGTTCACCAGTCAATGGCTTTGGAGCATTTTCAAATTCTTGGCCGCCATAAAATTTCTTCTTCAGTCGACGGTATGGGTGGGCTTGTCTTAGAAATCTCCTATGACCTAGGTAGACCGTCTTTCTTCCATGACGAAGTTGATAGTAGCAAGTCCCTTCCTCACAAATCGGACATGCTTTATGGCCCTTAACACTATACCCTGACAAATTTCCGTATGCAGGAAAGTCATTAATTGTACAAAAGATCAAGGCCCTCAAATTGAAGACCTCCTTCTTAACAGCATCAAAGACATCCACACCTTCCCATAGCTTCTTCAAATCTTCGATCAAGGGTGTTAGGTAAACGTCTATGTCATTTCTCGGTTATTTTGGTCCTGAGATCAGCATGGACAACATTACATACTTCCGTTTCATACACAGCAAGGGAGATAGGTTGTAAATCACCAGAAGGACGGGCCATGAACTATGGATACTACTAAAGCTACTATAAGGGTTCATTCCATCCGTACTAAGTCCAAGCCTTAGGTTTCGTGGTTCATTGCCGAACTCGGGAAATAAGTCATCAATCTTCTTCCATTGCAAAGAGTCAGCAAGATGACGAATCTTTCCATCATTAATCCTTTCATTTGCATGCCATAACAATTTCTTTGCATCATCTTCATTAGAAAAAAGTCGCTTAAACCTTGGTAAAATTGGAAGATACCATAACAACTTGGCAGGAGAGTTGTTTGATCTGTACCTTGGTGTCTTACATATTGGACACTTCTCCTCATCTTCAAACTCTTTCCTGTACAATATGCAATCATTTGGGCATGCATGAATCTTTCTATACTGCATGCCTAAAGGACCTATTATTTTCTTCGCATCATAATAGCGTTTGGGTAAAGCATTTTCTTCAGGAAACATGTCCTGTAACAAGTCAAGCAATTCTGAAAAACTACTGTCACTCCACCCATGCCGAGCTTTCACACTTACCAATCTCAACACTGCATTCAACAGGTTATATTTTCTGCACCCTGGGTATAGAGGCTTTTCTACATCATTGCACATATTACCATATACGTGTGACCGCATAAAAGCATCTTCTCCAACATCACGAATCATGTCCTCTACTCTATCATCAGTATCTATGTCATCGTCAAAGGTCTGTTCCACCTGTTCACCATGCCATACCTATACCGTGTAACTCTTGCAAAACCCCTCGCAAATTAGATGAGTGTAAATATCAGCAGGACTTTGTTTCCTCTCATTCAAACAACTCACACAAGGACAATAAAACCTTCCATTGTCATCATCACCATTCCGTTTAGCAAAATCCAAAAACTCCTTCACCCCCTCAGCATACTCAACACTTGTTCGTTTAGCATTTATCCAACTACGATCCATATTTGTGGAAGATTATAAGAACTAGAAAAGCAGAAAACAAGAAATTAAACCATTACGATGCAGCTAATGCATGGAGAGAATAAATTTTTAGTTCGCGAGAGGAGTTCAAAACAAAACTCACCGTCCGTGAAGCGCCGAGAAGTCTTAACGCGCGAACCAGGGAAAAATGAGAGATGGAAGGCGCGAGAAATATACCAAATAAAAGAGTATTTGGGAAAAAATAAGAAAATATACACCGGACAAAATGTTACACCGGTGTAGATATAAATATAAAAGTTGTATTTATAGTATATTTTACACCAGACACTATATATGGACCGGTGTAAAATATATCAGTTTATTTATAATATACTTTACACCGGTCAATATATATGGACTGGTGTAAATTATATCAGTTTTTTTTCTTCCAGAGACCAGCCATGTCATCAACTTTTACACAAAAAAATATATACATCAGAATATATAAAAGTTGCAATCTTTCACTACTCATCAGACTCGGAGTTTTGGGAGTCATCAGATTGGGTGAGATCAACAGGATTAAAGAAGCTATCACGGGGTTGATGGCGGCGAACTTCTGAGCCGAAATCCCTGAAACTTGCTTTCAGTCTGTCAACTTTGCGATTCAGTTCTTCCACGGAGTCCTCCAGCCCATTGAAGCGCAGTATGAGTTCCTCAAGTCTCTCCATCAGAGTCACAACCAGGGGAGGATGAGAAGGAACAGAAGGATGAGGATCAGGATGTTTGTCTTCAAAGTCGTCTCTGTTTCTTTTGTTGGGCGGAGAAGGAGGCGTGCTTGAGGAAGAGGCCATTGGAGGAGTCAGATAGATGAAAAGAAAATAAAACAGAAGAATGGTATACATATATATATGGTTAACGTTCATGATCAATAAGAATATAGAAGAATGCAATTGGCCTTCTATCATAATGACTACAAACGTTGGGAACCCAAGAAGTGAAATGAACGGTCTGACAAATAAAGAAAGCGAGCGGGAAAGCATAGACAGGAAACTGAAGAGGCGGATAAGACGAAGCTGCATCGGATGTTTATATTTAAATCGGTTAATTTTAAAACCGGTGTAAAAATTTAATTTTTTAATAAAACAGACACCGGACTAAATATTTCCACCTCGGTCAATATAAATACACTGTAGAAAGTAAAAATCTAAACCGGACAAAATATTTCCACATCGGTCTCTATAAAATACGCTGTAGAAAGTAAAAATCTAAACCGGACTAAATATTTCCACATCGTTCATGAGTAAATACGGTGTGAATATTTCATTTTATTTACAAAAATGCCACCGCTCATTTTTTTAAAACCGTCTCCGCATGGACCGGTTTAAAAATGGGGATTTCGATTGCCCATTTTCTACTAGTGTAAATTAATACTCGTATAATGGGATTGGCAACTTTTATAATGATTTTAACCACCTTAGTGAAAATATTTACTACTCTCTTTAACAACTTAGTTGGAAGTAAGTACTTTAGTTAATTACTACTCGTGTAATGCGATTGATAATTTTTGCAATAATTTTGATCACCTTAAAGAATATATTTACTACTCTATTTAACAATTTAGTTATAAGTATTTACTTCTTTAAACATGTACTTTCAGGGGCAATTTTATCTTTTTTCCCAAATTTTAAAATCTCATCGATACTTGTGATAAATATGTTCTTTTACATATTAGGATATTCTTTTTGGAATTTTAAAATTGAAAATGTATTTTCTAGGATTTTCCCTATATATTAGAATTTTTTTTTTCAAAAAAAAAAGATTCCGTTTCAGTGAAGAATGGGCAAAATGAAATATTGATTGAGTGATAAATCCTACTTTAGTTTGTTTCATTGATTATCACTAATAAGTTATTTTACAATTTGGTCTCCCATAAAATTTTACACTCGTATTAACATACCATCGCTGATGTTCTTATTAGTGAGGGATCGCATTGAAAAAAAAAATTATCTCTACATATATGAGAAACTATTGATAAATCAATTTCATGAAGAACTAATTAATTTGAAGAGAAAACTAAATTGCAAAGAATTATACTAATAGTGATACAAGTACAATATGTATTCGATACCCTTAAAATGAAGAAAATTTTATTAGGAGAGAGAAGGGTTATCTCAACTTGGACTTAATAATCAAGTTAGTATTAATCGGTTGTATTAGATATACGAAGTAGTATTGTTATTAAAAAAGCAATTGAGAAGGAATCATATATATAATTGTAATATTATAAATATAAAAAATTGACTAATATATATATTTAATCTTCTAAATTTGTATTAAGTTTCAGTTTAGTCTTTTATGTTTATAAAGTTATTTTCAATCACTTAATTTTAATATAATTAATCTCAAAAAGTTGATTTAATAAAATTAAAATATGATTCTACTAGTATATTTAAGTTTCAAAAATACAACATTTTAATATTTTAATTTTAAATTATAAAATTATTATGTTCACTAAATATCTTGCACAATTTATAAGAGATATTGTTTAGCTTACAAAACAATTTTGCTTATTTATATATTCTTCCATAAATTTATGAGAAGTCTTGTGTACAAAGTTTAAAACGCGTATATAAAAAATAAGAAGTGTTGCATAATTTATAAGAGGTATTGCTCATTTTTAAGAGGTCTTCTTGTTTACTTTACAACTGATTTTTCATGACTTATAAGACATATATTTGTCATTTGGTCCTCGGGAAAGATTTTCCAAAAACTTTTATCAAACTATGCTTTTTAAAAAGTGGTTGAGCTTCAATTTATTTTTTTTAAAAAAAACTTTCCAACAATAGAAATATCAAAATTTGAAGTGAAAATTGATTTAATGATATGCAAAAATATAAATTTTTTAGAAAATTTTATTAAAAAGTTAAAGAATTTATGCATTGTATGAAATGAAAAGAATTTTATCACTTTTTACCAACTTCAATATTCAGTTCATCGTAAATTTAAGTTAAAAGTTAACAAATACACATACTATTAAAATGCCTAAATAATTTGTTTGACTTCTAAAAGGAATCACTTGTTACACCCTTCAATTTATAATGGAGTGAAATTTACAAGATTTAAATTTTCTGATTTTATGTCATGTAACTTTGTCCCGAATCAATAAAGAATTAAGAGAACCAAGAAATAATAAAAGGTAGTCTCAAAAGTAATAGGCTAAAGTGCATCTTTAACTTCACACAATGTTTAATTTTATTTTTGTTTCTTAATTTTATAAAGACTTGCTTTTCAGTCCTCCAATTCTAACATTATTAATTTTATTAACAAGAAATGCTAATATTAAAATTTTAAATGTTAATAAAATAATCTTTAAATAATAACATATTAAATTTAATATATGAAAATAACAATAATTGGCAAAAAAATCATTATATGAGAATGAGATTAATAATATTAATGTTAGTTAACTGAAAATATACTTTATAAAATTAGAGGATCAAATTACAATATTATGTAAAGTTAGAGGATCAAAGGGATAATTTTACTATGTAATTATTTTGAATAAACATCTTCTCGAATTGGTCTTTCTTTTTCAAAAATTAATATTCATTATATATTTCAAATTTTAAAACTCCTATATGTATTATATTTTCTATATACGCGCCGACATATATTTGCTAGTTTGTGTTAATCAGATAAGCTTTAATCTAATCAATCAATAAATAAGAGAATGGTTTAAGAAATATGTACGTTGTTTAAATTATTGTCTACATTAGGGAGACAAACCTTCCCTTTGGTCTACAATTTTATTATTATGATTTCCATTAGGTTCTGTCTCCATGTCATGTAGCACTGGTGGCTTGTGTGAAAACGAAAATGCCAAAAAGAGGGCAAAAAAGGACAAAAAAGTAGAACGAATAATCATCATCTTCTAAACTCTTTCATAATTCATAGCCCTGAAAATATATTCTAATTATTAAAAAAAACATATAAAAATAAGGTATTAAAAATTAGAGTTATTATTCAATCGATCGAAACAGTAGTTCAAAGGTTAGTAGGTTAACCGTTAAATCGAAGTCAATTAATTTAAAATTAAAGTAATATAATTTAATTAAAAATATTTATATATATAATTAGATGTGGTAATTTAGGTTGGGCCCGCGGGCCCAACCCGCCAACCCGTCAAAAAATGGTGGGTTGGGTTACAAAAATTGCAACCCACTTTGGTGTGGGTCTTTTTGACCCGCACCCGCCAAGCCCGCACCCGCGGCGGGCTAACCCGCCGGGTTGGCAGGTTAGCCCGCTTTTTTTTTTTTTGCTTTTTCTTTTATTATATATATTACATATTTATACTTTAATAATTTGAGGGTCTTAACTAAACAAGAGATATTACACTTAATTTATATTAACTTTATCTTATTGAGTCATTTTTTTCTTTATATATATTTATTTTATTTTATTATTATTTTCTTTGTGATATATTTATCTATGGATAGTGGCAAAATTGACTAAATAAATATTTTGACAACTTAAGACATGGTTTGAATCTAATTAATATTGATATATGTAATTTTTAAAAAAAAAAAAGTTGAAAAAAAATAAAAAAACCCGCCTCGGCGGGCTCGGGTTGGTCTTATACCAACCCGCCTGGAGGCGGGCCTAAAAAGACCGGCCCGCCTCCAGCCCAACCCGCCGCGGGCTAACCCGTATTCGGCGGGTTAACCTGCATTACCAGCCCTATATATAACCATACAAAATAATATTTAAATAAAAAAATATTACTTCACAAATAAATGAACCATTAAATGTATATATAACACATAATCCGAGAAAGCAAAGATACAAAAACATAAATATGATAATCTAGTTCTCATATCTTACATTTTAGGTCTAAAAGTCTAAGAATTATCAATAAATAGGCTTTTAAGTCCAATTAAGCAAAAATCCCATAAATGGCGTGAAAGGATATAACGATTATAACATTCAGCATTTCCGAATAAAGGCGAAAACATATAATTAAAGGTTAGCCAAAGGCCAAATAAAATAATGGATTTGCCAAGATAACATTGTATATCTACCATCCTGAGTGTCGGCAAAAGCATAATTTCTAAAAGTTACGGGTACGTAAGGGCAGTTTTTAAAATTATACCCAGAATTTTAGGAAAAATCCTTAGGGACACAGCAAGATAGAGAATAATTCTTCAGACCATATTTGAGTCTTAATTAATGTATAAATGAGAGAATTACCTTATAGATGAATTAATTGTAACAATTTGGATAGTATCATGCTAGAATGATATTTTTATCATGTAAAGGACTTTGAAATCTTTCAAAAAAAAAAAAAGAACTAAAAAATCTTCATACTATTTTTGTATAATTAGTTATAATTTTTTAAATTTAGACTAAAAAATAGAATGTACCAAATGATTAATAACCTAAGAATAATAATAAAAGTTTTAATTTATAAATTTTGATCAACGACTCACTTGACTACGACGTTTCATATGTCTAAAATAAAAAGCAAAAATGATGGACGTCACACTAGTTATTAACATGTCCAAAATGCTTGCCCAAGCTAGTTAGTAGACTACTTCTAACTGATTAGGTTAGATTTTAATACCTATATAAATTAAAATTATTGTGAGTGATATTTCTTTCTTTGTTTTTTTTTCAATGAAGCATATAAAAGCAATCCAGTCCATTCTTCTTATTCAAAACAGATATGCATTTAGAAGGGAGTTGCACTATTTACAGCTTATGATAGAACAGTTTTCCATAACTTCTTAGAAAATTTGTCAAACAAATTGCACGCACCAAAGTAAATATTATTATTTAATGTTCCAAAATGGTGATTACCACGTACATTACCCCATTACCAAAGAGTGGATGTTTCCTCAAACCAAATAAAAGCATATGTTGAAGGCAAATCTCAATCATCCAGTTTCATTAGCCACTATAATCACTTCGACGACTATGACCTAATAAATGGCATGTTTGAAATATCTTAAAAATAATCACTTTTGAACTCAAAATAAAACTCATCTCACATATTTATTTTATAAAGTATAAAATTATTTAAAATAAACTAATCTTAACACCCACTAAGTAGGGATGTGCTTCATATATATGTCTACCATCGTGGTGCACCTGGTTTTGCCTAGTTAATTTGTGCTAGGCTCAAAAAAGAACAAAATAGATTTTTAAAATATGCCTTCCTACAATGCTTATAGAAATCCAGCCTCGAACTTGATCAAAATTGGTAGAATAGGTGATTGAACCAGTCAAACCCTATCACATATTTTTTTCTTAAAATTTTTAATTGTATAAATTTTAATTCATATTTTAAGCTAAAATTTATAAATATCTATACCTGATAAACATTGAAGAGGAAGATAAATGAACAAATATGCAGGAAATATGTATCTATATATAAATTATGAAACAACTATATATATTTTTTAATAAAGAAAATGAAGTATTGTTGTGTGTGTATATATATATATTATTTTTTGGATTTTATATTTATTTTTATCTCATACACAATTATTTTTTATTTTAATTATATATTATTTAAAATATATCAATTTATCCATGATTGGTTTTACAATGTCTCTATACTTATTATACTTTTTAAAAGTCCCTTGCAAAAGAAATTTTTGGTCCTAAAATTTGTTAAGAGGATTATTAATAACTATTTTTTAATTTTATTCTCATTTAAATAATTTGTAAATATATAGAGAAAAATTTATTAAGGACAAATTTTAAAAAAAATTATCAATTTAAGATATGTTTAATAAATTAACTGTCATTTTTTTAGTTTTTTAGTTTGTGAAAATTAGGTAAAAGGGATTTGTAATAAGAATCACAGTGATATAGTTTAAATCAATGTTCGATCATTGAATCGAGAACCAGTGTCTTAACCGGTAATGATGGATATGATTTTCTCAAGCCAATGGAAGGAGGGAGAGAGAGGGGGAGAGAGAGAAGGAGAGGAGGGGGAGGGAGGTTTTTTTTTTTTTGGGGGTGGCGGTGGCTGTGGCATTGAGAGTGAATTGGCAAGAAAATGAGGGGCAAAGGAGAAGGGTTGACTTTGAGATGATCATAATTAGAAGCACTTGAAAGATATAAAACAATGTTGAAAACGCTGATACCAAGACCCGTAGTTGTTGGGATTCTGCTCGCAAAATGACAACAAGTGAAGGCCCTACATTCCCTGCTTTAGCCGCCTATAGCGGAATCTGCTGATTTCATCTGATTAATCTCTCTCCATTTGCCCCCTCCCACTAATTAATTCCCCAACCATTTCACATTTTTCACGAAAACTATATTTTGTAAAAAAAATTGTTAAAAAATCTCTTATATTAAGGTAGACACAGATTTTTAAACGGATAAAACTTTTTTTCAATTTAACTATGTATAACATATATTTTTATATATGTAAATATCTTACATTTTTTTCTATAAAATATAACTTATATAACTTATTTTTAGCTATGTATTATCTATTTTCAAGTTTTATATTTTGCATACAGTTAAAAGAAGAGTTTCTCTTGTTAAAAATGAGTTATATTCGTTTAAAGGCCTAAATTCTTAATAAGTTTAGGTACTTTTAGGCAATAAATATTTTAATGGGAGATTTTCAACTAATTTTCCCTATTTTATAGTATTATTAAACATTAATATGGTTGCTTGTAATCTTGCTTTATGTTGACCATCATTAGTGTAATCTTCCATCTTTTGTCACTTTCATTGGTTAGACGGTTAGTGGCCCACTTTATTGTGCATGGTCCATTGTTAATCAAGCACTCTAATTTATTATTATTATACACTAATTAACTGTGATTGTGTATGAGTATTATTTGCATTACATCGTTTTAGCCATCAGTATTTGATAATTAAGAAAAGAAGTATGTGGGTATTTTCTCACAAAATTTGTCTTGAGAGTATTAGTTGTATACTTGATTGGATCCCATATACAACGAATGAGATTGAAGAGTGATGTGAGTTTTGTGTGCTCAAAATTAAATATACTTTCAAATTGTTATTAAGTGATTTTGATCTTCCTTTTTTTGATAGACAAGTCCCTAGTTTATTCATTAAATTTGGCATTGCCTGTATATTGTTACTCTTATTTTTGTTGTTATTGGTGTTGTTGTTATATAATTATCTAACAATACTAATAAGCGTTAGTTTAAATAGAAAAAATTTTGACCGTTTAAGTACGATGTCTCAAGTTTGTATTTGTGTAAATGTAAAAAATATTTTTAAGAGAGTCATACCAGTTGAGTTTGATAATGCTCAAATTTAATCAAATCAAATGGTCATATAATTTTTTTTTATTGAATAACAATGATGGATCAAGTTACATGATAAATAAATTGTACAAGAATTTTGACCATCATGTTATTTAGACTGTTAGTTGATAGGGAAATTTACAGAAAATGCTCCAGAAAATTATAAATATGTACCTATAAAAAATTACTACCTATTAACTTCCAAAAATTATAAATAAATGCTACTAGACTCACTTTTTTTTTTTGATAAATGAAAACTAAAACCAAACAAATTAAACAGATATTCTACCCATGTAAAAGACCAAAATATACCATTTTAACCAATTATAATTATCATTATTCGCAACAAATATTTACTCATTTTTTGGTCAAAAATATTTAATAATTTAAATATTATGATTACTTATAAATCTGCACGCAGAATTTATAGGTCAACTTTAATATTTAAAAATTCTCTAAAAACACATCTCTACTTAGATTGAAAACACAGCTAAAAAACTAAAGGGTTAAGGTTTATTACTCTCTGGAGTAGTTTTTAGCATGACACATTTAAATGAATATTTTAAAGTATTGAATATATCATAAAATATTTGAAAGTGTTAGATATGTTTTAAAAAAATATTTTAGTGTACTAAATATACTATAAAATATTTTAAGATACTAAATATATATAAAAAAATACATCATAATGCTAGTTGCACCTTAACCAAAATTAAAAATTAAACAGCCAAGATTCGGAAGAATAATAACTTTGTTAAAATCATGTCGGCCATTATTTGAATTTAAATAGATGTTTAGCCCATAGGTTGGATAGTCTGACGTACTTGCGAGCTCAGCCCATTGTATTGAATTGGAAAGTGACATTGAAATCAATAATCATCAATATATCAAAAGGGAAATAATAGAAAATCCTAAATAAAAAAAATTAATGATTACCTAATTTATAAAAAAATTATTAAAAAACTTTTTATTACAAAATTTATTGTTTAAAACTACATAAAAATCTAAAACTTGAGCACTTGCAATTTAGTTTTAGAGAATATAATATATATTTAACTATGAGCAAATATATTTTGTTTTGCGTAGATTTTTTGATACAATCTTTTATTTTGTTTATAATTAAAAATATGTTATACATATATAAAAAAAGTTATACCTAGATGTTTAAATAGATTTTAGATATTTTTAAATAATAAATTTTATATTGG
The DNA here is from genome assembly GCA_037074615.1 of Leucaena leucocephala. Classification (NCBI taxonomy): domain Eukaryota; kingdom Viridiplantae; phylum Streptophyta; class Magnoliopsida; order Fabales; family Fabaceae; genus Leucaena; species Leucaena leucocephala. The sequence continues at coordinate 15,188,417 of CM073555.1, read as the reverse complement.
GGGATGTTTAGCAATTTTCCCTCAATCCTTGTAATAAAATGTCACAAGATAACATTAGATGTTGACTTTTAAAGCAAACCTATTGATAGTTTAATTTTCTTACTCGGGATTTCTTTATAAATTTGGGGAAATCTTATTTAAATCCAACTAACATGTTGAAATCGCAACATAGTCCATTAAATTAAACAAATCCCTAATCGGTAAAAGGGACCAATTGAGGATTTGTGAATGTTGCGTTTTTACAAGACTATCCCTCTCCCTTTTTTTGTTTTAAAAAAAAGCTACCCGCCCATGGTTGGAGCTTCGACATTGACAACTTTATTATAAAAGTTTTGTTGTTGTTAGAAAATAGATCAGTTCACCTATAGTAGATTATGCTCAGGTCCATATGTGGAAAATAATGGAGGGACCAGTTTCTTTTTTGAAAGGAGAAAAATTAGGGAGTGAGAAGTTATGATAATCCCACTACTCCCATAATAAGATATTGATGTGAGGTTGGCAGAAAAGATTGTTGAGCTTATGAATTATTTAAATTTAATTGAATGAATGATCTTCATAAATTTTATAACCTGTTCTTAAGTGATTATATGCTGATGGCTTGTTCATGCTTTGATCTCTATTTCAATCTGTGCTACATGATAATCATGATCTGAGTTAGTCCTGAGAATGCCTATTCCCATATATGCATTATTTGTGAAAGGGTTAAATGACCAAAGAAAATAAAAATTTGTTTGAAAAGAATATTCTTTAATATTTATTGATAAGTTATTCAAAGAATTCATTTATCAAAGACCTCTTCGATAAATAATATATTGTAAAATATATCGATAAGTTTAAAAGCAAATATTTTGAAAGAATAATTTTTAAAGAGTTTATCGATAAGGATATTTATCAAAGAACTATTCGATAAATTATGAACTATATGTTTACAATTTATTGAAGATTTATCAAAGTTCTTTTCCATAAAGCTATTTATATAAGAATTGTTCGATAAGATTTTAACTATTTCAAATACAATTCTTCAGCAATTTATCAAAAACCTTTTGGATAAGAGAGTTTTTCGATAAGACAAGCCATTTTATTTAAATAAGACTTTATCATATTTTGATATTTGATTCTAAATTATTTGGAAACACTTGCTATATGTTTACATTGATTATATATCTTCACTAAAACATGTTTTAAGTTTATTTATAGGCTGAATCAAAATTAATAAGAGATCAACCAAAAAGAGCCAACTATCACGTGAGCAATAATGAATATATTTGACAACTGCTATCTTAATGACTACTTCAATGGAAATTATGAAGACAAAGTATAAAAAGAAGAAAAAACCAAAATGAGAAAGCTGAAGAAGTTGGGAGAGACATATGACAATATAACAACTACTTGATATGCGTTATGATCATACTCGGTGATTGTTCCTGTTATACTATGTTTTCCCTCTTTTGATTTAGAACATACAAATATTTGTAAAAGAGAAAAACTTAGAGTCTGTGAGCTTATGTGATTATCTTATCTACTCTACTAAGAAAAAATCTATTTGTATAAGTCATTCTCTAATTAGCTCAAGTGGATTCTTGAATATTATAACCTTACGGGTGTAAGGGGGAGTGAGAGGGATTCTCACCGATTGTAACCTTACGGGTTGTAAGGAGGAGTAAAAGGAATTTCTCACGAGTATATACTGAGGCACTAAGAGCCCACTAAATCTTGGAGTATAGTGGAATACTCAGAGGAGCTATTTGGGGACTGGATATAGACCAAGTGAATTGGATGGACCAGTATAAATCTACTTGTACAATCTTTATTCATCAACTTCTTCATTCTAAACTCTACCATTTAAGTTTGTTTAAATATCTTTAAAGATTTTAAAAATTTTAAAATTACCCAATTCATTTTCTTCTTAGGTAATACAACTAGATTTAACATTTGGTATCAGAGCCTTGGTCACTTGTTAAATGATATAACGATCTCAAATACAAAAATCATAGCTGTATTTGATTATGAAAAGCTTTATGAAGGTTTTGATATTACCATTTTTCATATTTTAGAAAATATTGAGTTTTTTTATTGAAAAAGTCGAATGATAATATTTTTAAAAATTCTTGATTATGATATGAAAAAAATTCTTTCAAATAATTTTAATTTTAAACCAAGAAAGGATTGGGGTGAAAATGAAAAGAAATTGTTCTCTTTAAACCTTAGAACAATAAAAATTTTATTCAATACTTTATCTGAAAGAGATTATTTGAAAATTAAATATTACTCTAATGTTAGAGATATTTTTAATACTCTTGATTCCTTTTATTCTTCTAACAATTATGTTGAAGCTGATTGTGTTAATTGCTTATCAGTGTCTGAAAGTTACAAATCTACTCTTGATGAACAAATGGAAGATGCTACAAAAACCACAAAACATCTTCATATCAACACAAAGCAACAAGAGGAAGAAAGATATCAAGAAGTAGAGCTTAATGCATGTGAAACTGATGAATCTTCATTCAGAGCTCAAAATCCCTAAACGGTAAATCAGTTCAATTCTTCTTGTGAATTTATGGACAAATATTTCCATAAAATGATTTTTCAATGTTATTGATGCTATTTCAAAAAGTAAAAATATTTTGTAACTTAAAGATATCAGTAAAGAATTTAGGAAGAGAGAAATTTTGCACAATGATTATATTTTCCTTCCACTTGACCAACACAATACCTGCAAATACACTCAAAGTGTATCATCCTATTATTTACAATTATTGTAGAAACCCAGGTCACATTTCTCACATGCTATATTAGAATAAATTCTAATGTGAGAAATTTAGGTTGGGTACCTAAAGGACAATAAAGGTCCAAAACTAATGTTCAAGGACCCAAATATAAATAGGTACCAAAATATCCTTCCAGTATTTCAAATGTGCAGGTTTACATTAAGAAAGATGGACATTGTACAAAGAACAAGGGTAATTCAAGAGTTCCTCACGCATCAATAAAAATCACATCATCTAAGAGAACTCAAGGAGAATCTATTGTTGAAAACTTAAAATCAACTTATAAGAAGCAATGGAGAAAAGTCCAAGAAGTACATTCTACCTCAAGAATGGATTATCATACTGTACCATTCAATTACCTTGAGGAGAATAGAAAAAGAAGAAGAAGGATCTCTCATGCTTCAAAGATCATAACAGTCGAGAGACCATCTCAAGCAACTATCAGAAGAAATTCAAAGATGTGATGTATATGCAAAGCAATCCTTCTTTCACATAAGGTAAAGGTACAAAGGTAAATTTCGTGCATTATCATGTCTAAAATATCTTTGAAGTTTATATATGTATCTTTAGGAATAGGCATTGCAATGAATTCTAAAATCCTTTTATATACTCCTACTAAAAATTAACTGATAAATAATTTTAAGGAGAAAAATGCAATGATCATTTAATTCTTTATGCATACATATACTGAAGAATGAATATGCATAAGGTGAACGTACTCAACTGTTTCAAATTATTCATATTTTCTGAGCATGAGAATTATGTTATTTCCTATAAACTAACTAATGATGGATCTAAGCAAAGTTGAATACCAAGAAAGAAAATCAAATAAAGGAAATCTAGTTCATAAAATTTATCTCAAGATTTGTGGATTCAAAGATAGAATCTTGATGAACTGGTGAAGCTAGAGTTTGGTGCTTGTAATATCCCTAATTTTCTGTACTGATTTGTATGTACAGATTGAATGAAATATATGAGTTATTTTTTAGAAAAAAGATGTGGTCATTTATGTAAAGGAAGGGGTTAAATTGAAAAAGAAAGAAAATATAAGGACTTAAGTGCAATTATAAAAAGTTTAAGGCTAAAAAGGAAAAATAGACAAAAATGTGGGGTCTTTAAGTGTAATTTTAGCTAAATAAAGGGACTTAATTGAAAAGAAGAAAAGTTTTCGGGGCAAAAGTGTAATTATGAAAACCTGGACCGGAAATAGGTAAAAATAGTGATCGTATTCAGATCAGCCCCATATTTCACCAGTAGATAGAGCAAGTGATGCTGGGTAATCCATCTTAATACAGGAATTTTCTCAGGACTCCAGATAGCCAAAATTGATCTGATAGTCTAAAAGTATAAAAAGTTCCTACCGGATATCCTAGATCTCATATATAAGTGAGAAATTACAGGATGATGCATCCTATTGAGGCGGATGTTAGGAAAGTGAAAGGATTCAAATATGAGGTCTGTAGAAAAAGTTATTCACAAATTAGTAAATTCAGACGGGAGTGTGTAGCCTCCGGGTATTCGATAGGGAGATTTATCGGTATTTGAACTGAGACTGAATGGGGTCAGATGACATCAGTCAGATGCCTTTTATGACCCATAGGGATACCTAGACACAGTAGGCCAGTGTATATGATAAAAGGAGCCGGTGTCCGGAGATGTGTATAAACGGTGTATAACGGCGAAAATACCCGATGAACATTGCCGGGGAAGATTCCTCGTGATACGTGCCATAAAGGTAATGGACCCTAGGAGGCCTAAGAATGGCGCCATCAAAGTCCCAGTAAGACCTTTGGATTGATAGATGGGCCAGTGTCCAGTGGAACCACGGAAAAGTGCAAAATTACGAAAATACCCCTGTGTTGTACTAAAGAGTAATAGATGAATGGAGGGCATTTTGGTCATTCTGGACAGGCCAAAACGCCAAGGAATACATAGGTGAGGTTAACCAGAGTCAGTATATGCCCTGACAGGGTACAGAGAGGTGTAAAATGATGATTTTACCCTTAGGGTTAAGATAATGCAAGAAAGGTCATCAAGGGTATTTTGGTCATTTTGTAAGGGATCTGTAATTAAGTTTAGACCCAGTATAAAAATGTTAATGATATAAAGGATCCAGATACTAAATTTAAGGTCAGAAGACATAATATGGATTTTTAGAAAAATTAGATTCAGAAAACAGTCCAGTTTTCGAGGAATCGGACCGGGCCGGTACCGGATTGATAGATTAGGTGTCCCATGAGGTGTCCCTGAGATGATGTCATGATGATGATGTCATAAATGGAAAAGAAAATAGGAAATTCTAGGAAAAACGATGGCCACAAGTTCAGAGTTCTTAAGAATTACAGAAATGCCATCAATGAAAACTATAAATACCCCCTTCCCCTTCATTTGTCTTCACGGCTCAAGGCAAGAATAAGAGAGAGAAGTGAGTTCTAGAGAGAGAGGAAGTTCTGGCGAAGCCAGAAGTAGTATAGGGATTCTAGAGTTCTGCTAAACTTTTGAGGTAGTAACTAATCCTAACTTGTATGTAATGGCTTTGTGATTTGTTGTGCTATTGTTTGGTTGGATTGTTGTCTTATATATTATGTTTGAAGCTCTACTACAATACTATGATCATATGTTATTGAGTATGGAAGCACGCAGCATACTTATCTGTACACAATCACAAGCAAGCACTATCACACTGCATTACATATATTGTTATGATTATTACTACTGAGATTCTCTCGAATCTCATCCCCAATATATAACCCATTACAGGGAAGTTATGTCAAAGTAAATTTTAAAAATGCTAAGAGACGCCGTTATGCTGCTGAAATTATGGCATAGTGGCAGTAATGAAGAAAGGAGCTGATACGTATGTGTACGTAGGTACTATCTAAGGAGGCTGGAAGTGAGTGGACCTAGCCAGTTCATCCAGTCTTTCCTGGGTACTTACGTAGAATGGTAGTTATCACGGGAATTACCGAATCAGTACAAGATCAGTTACTTTCTAAAGATGAAGCGTAGCGGTTATGCTGCCGGATTTTAGGCAGGAAAAGATGTAATAGAAATAAGAGGATTTTGTACATGCCCTGATGTATAACAACTTATTATTTAATAATAGGTATTGTTTGGCATGTTTGACTGATATGTGATAGATGTATGCATATGTATGTAAAGTTAAGTGCTGGAATTTGCCACTATGAACAGTAATTCGTGGTAACTTAACGATATTTGATCTATAATTAAAAATAGTAAATGGATGAATAAATATATTATATTTTTATGGTAAGTAGTAGACATACCAAGCTTCGATTTGATATATGGAATGCCTCATTTGGACGTCTACACATGGAGATATGAATTATCAAAGTTGGGACCGAAATGCTGGATTCAGGGGAAAACGCTGAATGAACAGTAAAGTTGTAACGTTGACCTATGTTGACTTGGTCAAGTAGTGGTCAAGTAGTGGTCAACGAGTGATTTTTTGCCTGAAAGATAATTGAGTTAGCTTCATGTAGCAATTTGAACCACTTCATTTCGAGTTTTCTAGAATTAGTTATGATTTTTCAAAGTCAGGTCACTCATCTGGAATTTACATAGTGAACAGTACTCGATAAGAGTAAAACTCCAGATTGAGAAATTGGACTTCAATGACCTTGAAAGTGGTAAATGCTACTAAATGGTCCCTAGGACGTACGAAAGTAAGGATGTTTCAGTGCTGGAGTAAAAGTTCAATATCAATTCACCAAGAATCAAGTGAGCTACCCAAGGACAAAAGGAAACAGTGAAATCTAATCCATATCTCTCTATTGTGTCTCATTGAATTCTGGATTAGAATAATAAATACATGTTCCTTTCCCTGTAAAGATTTCTTCCAATAATTTAGGACCTAATCTTAATTGACTTTGATTTATAAATATGTATATTCATAAAAATAATTTTTAAACCTTTGCATCAAATATTTAGTTGCATACAAATAACTTTGAAGATATTTGGTTTTGAAACAATATTGGAGATCAATACATTTGAATGGAAATTTTGAATTCCTCAAAATCCATTTGACAAAATCATTTCCTCTGAGCGATAAATTGTTTGAACTCTTTATCCTTCAATAAGTTAATCATACACGTGAAGGTCAAGCCTATACATTGAGAAATAGAAATATTTCATAACATTAAAACCTAATGTTAAAAAGTGTTTATCTGCTGGAATATATTTGTTACTCTGGTCATTGGACTAAAGAGTTAATGTGCTTCATTGTTCGACTATCATTTGCAAAATGAGCAAAAATCTTTGAATCCTTATAATACTGCTTCTTCAGTCAATATTCTATCCTATATGACTTGTGCTCCTATAAAATTCCCAGACATATTAACATTGTTGTTCAACATGCAATCTTATAGGGACATTTCTCTTCAATTTAATGACATTCAATATTTTCACAAAATTTATCTTCAAAGGTTCATATTTTGAAAGATCATGTTACACCTTTCAAATTTAAGTATTATTCTTCAAGATATACATTATCTTTTAAAATTAAAGCTTATCTCTTGATATCTTCATTCATACTCAATGTGAATTTATTAGTTGTGATAATGAAGCCGTTATATAATATAGGTCTCACATATAAATGGAATTTATTTTCTATATGACCATACTAACAATTCATTCTCCTAGAAAGAAATGATTTATTTTTAACAGGAGAAAAAAGAATTACTATGTCAAGTCTAAGGATTAGTATAAGTAACTACTGGAGCAACAAAATTCAATTGGCAACAAGATAAAAGGATAATCATTTATGCCAATACAAAAAGAAGATGGTCGAGAGGAGGAAGCAAAGAACTTCAAAGATCAACTCATCAGATGTCCAAAACTGAATGTGCATTTCTAAACTCTCTTCTTATTTTTTTAAGAATATATATATCTGATCTATTTTGATAATAATATTTTCATGATGTATTTTTGATGAATCATATTTTTAAAGATTCATGTTTTAAAATTTCAAAAATCATGATCTTATCAAAGAGGTTATCGATTAAGGATCTTATCGATAAAAGCTTTGATAAACTTAAGGAAAGATATGTGTTTGAATGAATTGAATCTTTTTAAAAATCTATTCGATAAAGTAATTTATTGAATATGTATTCGATAAGAATGAATTGTCTTAAAAAAAATTCTGCAAAGTATTTTGTGTTGTTTCTCATTGATAAATTCTTCAGAAAAAATACTTATCCAAATGATATTCGATAAAATATGTGAAAAAAGGTTGTTACTTATCGAACAATGTAACATCCCCAAATTTTTTTCTATCTATATAAGATTTATAGAGGAAAGAGGTTAAAATGGGATTGAGATGATAATCAGAAGAAAAGATAATACTTAGGTAAGTTTTAAGTTGAAGAAAGAAAAGAAATATAAAGTTATAGAGCTACGGGACATAAATGTCATTAGGACAAAGTTAAATATAAATAATTCAAAGGAAAAAAAATAGAAAAGGGACCTAAATGGAGTTTTGAGATTTTAGGTATTAAATTGGAGTTTCAAATTTTGTAGGAAGGATAGTAAGTAGAATTTGACAAATTCAGGGACTAAAATGTATTTTGCCAAATTCAAGGGGAAAATTATAATTATGAGAAAGTTGAGCCAAAAAAGGTCCAAAATTACCCAAAAATATTTCAGTCCCAAATTTTATCAGTAAATAGAGGACAGTATTTTGGGGTACGTGTATTTTTCATAATACCGATTTGAGGTCCCAAAAAATTGATATTAATTTCTAAAGTTTGGGAATTATTATAGGACCTTCCGGATATCAGAATCAAATGAAATTTACAAGAAATTCTTATAATTCTTATAAAAATTTATAAAACTGACATAACTTAAAAAAGAGTCCTATAGAATTTATTATGAGATTTTAGATGAAATAGGACACCGATAAAGGATTTAAAGAAACATATAGAATTTTTATTAGGACTTATGCATTTTAAAAAATTATGAGACTTTGCAAAAAATTCATTTAATAGTAAAATAAATTTCTAAAACTGTAAAAACCCTTAAAAGAATTTTATAGAATTTATCTCAAAAATTAGGGTGGTTTAAGGTAGTAAAGGAAATACCTTGGGATGTGTGTGATAGGATACAAATTGTATATAGTTTCTTTGACAATTTTAGGGGTTTTGTGATAATTTTACCATTCATTTCATGCTTGTAATTGTACTTTTATAGTAATACATGCTTGTGCATGGCAATATGCTAATTAAAGGGTAAAATAGTAAATTAACTCTTCCAAATTGCATATATGTTGTTCTTTAATTAGTTGGACTTTTACAGTGAGTTTTGATTTTGAATTGCAGGTATTTTGTAGGAGAACTAAGGACCAAGTGAAGCAGAGAAGGAATCACTAGACAAAAAGGACTTGAGTCATGAAAGTCATTTTTTGTGACGTTTAATTGCGACCTCAAAGTCCACAGGTCGCGACCTCCTTTCTTCTAGGAAGTTTTTCTATATTTGTAGGTCGCGACCAAAATATGGATCTGGTCATGATAAAAAGAGACATTTAGTGAAGCTGCGTATTTTTTATTAGGACATTATGTAATTAAAGGAATGAGGTCAGCAGCCTGTAACATCCCTAATTTTCTGTACTGAGTTGTATGTACAGATTGAATAAAATATATATGAGATTTATCTGGAAAAGATGTGGCCATTTATTAAAGAAAGGAATTAAATTGAAAGAGGAAGAAAGTGTAAGATCCAAAGTGTAAAATTACGAAAAAGCCATTGTGATGCCCTAAGAAACTAGAAGTAAATGGAGGGCATTTTGTTCATTTCATTCAAGGGATGAATATCAGATAAAATTTGATAGTAAATTATTATAATTAATATGAGAATTTATGGAGTTGACAGAAGTCAAAAAGGAGTCATGTAGAATTAATTATGGAATTTACGGTGAAAAAGGACACAGATAAAGGGTTAAAGGAAACGTATGTAATTTTTAACAAGACTTTTGGGTCTCATAAAATTATGAAACTTTGTAGAGAATTTATTTTATATTAGAATAAATTTCTAAAAATGTTAGAACAATTAAAAGAGGTGTTTAGAATTTATGCTAAGATCAGGGTAATTTACGGATATCGGTATGAGAAAAGTACATTGGGATTTGGGCCAGTTAGCTATTGGACCTAAAAGAGGCCCAACATTTTTGTCCTAGGATAGCCCAATAAGTCCCAAAAGTTATCTTGGAGCCCAAGTCCAATAATGAATAATTTATGGATTTTTGAAAAGAAAGAAAAAGAGAATAAAGTAAGAATTAGGTGTTGCACATGGTGGGACCCACAAGGACTTCAAAATGGCACCCAAAAAGAGGAAGGGTTAGGTGTACCAAGTGAGGCCATGCTAGTAATGTCATGGTGGTAAGGTCTTGAGTGAAAAGTGAAAAGACATTCCAAGATCAAACATTTAACCATTAGATCAAATAGTTTCCAAAGTGATCTTGGCCTTCAAATGGCACATGACTTTTGCTATAAATACCCCCCTTTCCATTCATTCTTCACACCCAAGAGCTCCTTTGGAGAGAGGAGTGGGTTCTAGAGAAAGAAAGTGGAAGAAAGCAAGGGTCTTGAAGGAGCAAGTAAGGTAAGTTGTCTCCTTGCTTCTACCTTTTGTTCTTATGGTTTGTGCTTGAGTTTAAGTGATTTTTTAGGCTTAAATCTTGGGGAGATGCTGCTGGATTTTTTGTGTATATGTGAAAGGAATATGAGTTTGAAGTCATAGATAGTTAAGATAAGCTTAAACAAGTTAGTTACATGCTTGGTGGTGAAGTAAGTTGATGTTCTTGACTTTACCATTTTGGGTTGCACTGTTCATGCACTGTTCATGATAGAAGGAAATGGAATTTCAATGATTTAATGCTTCCATTGAGTTTATATGATGATTTTGTGTTGGATTGGAAATGTTTTGAACCTTGGAAACCATTGGAATTAAAGGTTATAATGTTGGAAAATTCCTCACGGCTACTGTTCACTAGCGTGAACAGTGATTTGAATTTCATGATTTTGATGCTTCCAATGGTCTTAAAATGAGATTTTGTGTGGGGGAAAAGTGGAGGAACAAGTATGGGAAGCATTGGAATCAAAATGAGAATTTTTGAAAGATTTATGTATGCTTTTCCAAATCTGTATAGAACAGTGTATTCTTGCTGGAATTTGATTATTTTGAGTTCATAAATGGATTCAAAAGGTGAAATTGTGTAGGGTAAGGTCAAGACATCAATTGGTTCAAAGGCCAAGTTAATTGGCAAAGATTAAATAAAGTTATGTTAGTTAAAGCAAGTTAAAAGTTCAAGAGAGGTAGTCTTGAGTAGTGTTTGAGTTCACGGTCCTAATGGATTATGTAATGAATATGAATGTATTTAGGACCTTGAAACCTCTAAGAAGGTGTTGGGGAATGATTGACCAAAAACCTTCATGATTGGAAAGCTTGGGAAGCAAGTGCAAGCATAAGAAAGAAAGCTTAAATCCAAGGTAGTGGACTTACCCTAAACTTGTATGTATGTAATGTATGCTTGATTGTGCTATGACTTGGTTGAATTGTGCGTATATGGTAGATGATTGAAGTTCTGTTATTTTATGATTTCTTTGGCCAATTGTATTTCATATGATACATGGAAGCATGCTCATTACACTATGATAACACTTTCACAAGCAAGCACAAGTCTTTACATTAATACATGCATTGTTTGGTATTATTTTGCTACTGAGATTCCCCCGAATCTCACCCCCCATAACCATGATCTAGGTGCTGGAACATCACAAGGAAGGAGGTAATGGTGGATGTATGAATGGTGTATGACTTGGAAAGCATGCCTTTAATTTATGTGATGATATATTTGTATGTATATTGTATGCATGCACTGGATCCGATGAGAGTCAGTCTACTTCCAGTGATAGTTTGAGCAGCTTATCCAATGAGTTTTTAGGTGAAATTTGGTATGAACATAGATAAGATATATAGCTTTAATTGGACACCAAGAACGCCTCATTTTTTTAAGAACTCGAATTGTTATGATTTTTCAAAGTTGGGAGTTAAAATCTGGAATAAGATAATACGACTACTCAGAGGCAGTGAGGTTCATGCACTAATTTCATATAGTAAATGAATGATTTTTTCCATGAACTTTTATGAGATTAAAGTAAACATTCTGAGATTTAAATCCATAGGTAATTTGACTCAATTGGATAAGTATGCAAGGAGAAATGAATTTTTGAAAATGGGGCAAAGAAACTGGAACTTCCAGATTTACCAAATAAACAGTAAAGTTCAACGAATAAACTGATTTGATCTGGATAAGGAAATCTCATTTTGATATATTTCTATCAAATTTGAATGAAATATATTTCATTAGAAATTTGAATCACCTCAAAACAATTTTTCTAGATTTGATTATGAATTTTCAAAATTCAGGCTGTAATCTAGAATTACCCAGTGAATAGTGATAATGAACAGTACCCATAAGCCCAACTCTTGGAAATTAATGTTTTTAAGCTTAAGAGGTATTCCAATGATCTAAGATAATTCCAATTGAGTATATGTAAAGTTAAGGTTAAGGGCAAGATTTAAGGTTAAAATTTAAAGATGTGTACTAGAAAAATGCTGTTGTGCTGGTAGACTATATAGAGTACTGTGTACGTAGGTGCTGTCTAAGGAGACTGGAAGTGAGTGGACCTAGCTGGTTCATCCAGTCTTTCCTGGGTACTTACGTATAATGGTAGTTCTCATGGGGAATTACCGAATCAGTATAGTTATTTTTTACCAGAATTTTGGGCAAGAGAGATATAATCCAGTTGAGAGTGCTATAGCAAGAGTACTCTGAGAGATATAAAGAAGGATGTTTCACAGCCAATAGGGGAGAGCGTTTTTACTGCCAAATTTGTCCAAGAGCAATCTCATCTCACTCTCTCAACTTCTCTCTTCAACTTCTAGCTCAATCTTCCATTTTCTTCACATTTCTACACTTTTTTCTATTTCTACACCGATTAATCCGTTTCTACCACCCTCTCATTACCTTTCCACCATCCTTTTCTACTTTTATCATAGTACCAACCTCATATCGTGATAGCGGCATGGTCAAAGTTATGAGAGGCTACATTTTTTTAGCCTCTTGGTGGTGAACAACAAAGTTTGACCTTATGGACTACGCTAGGGAGTTTTCCATCTTAATCTGCACTTAATTCATGTTTTGAGATTTCTAGATTTAGGGATTTTAATGTATAAATAGAAATTGAATGTCGATTGATTGTTCACAGATTAGATATTTGTACTTGACATTAGATGATGTGATTGCTGATTTTAATATCAATATTTTAGTTTTGATTTCTGGTTAGTTGGATAATTATCAACGATTGTTAGTGTTTAATTTGATTGCTTAAAGTTTATGGTTGTTGATTGATGACCATTTGAGGGTATTAACAGTTCATTAAGAAGTTTTTAAGCTAGCTTTGATCAAAGATGTTTAAGAACCATTAATGCACTGTACTCAATCGATTGATTGAGGTTTTATTTGAGACTTAGTGATTTCAAAACTCCCCTATCAAATTAAGAGCAAGGAGAACTTTGTTTTCAGCATATTTTTCTTACATTCATCACTACTTTCACATTTATCAAAAATATAAAAAATATATACTTTTATTACACCCTTATTTTATTGCATTAATGTTTGATCAAATCCAAAACCATGCTTTTACTCAGGTTTTAAATGGCTTTGTTCACCAATTTGCTGGGATTCTAATAAAAGACTCCTTGAGAAGAACGATAGGATTGTGCCTTATACTATATTATAGGGTGCAATCATTATTTTAATGGACTGAACGGCGACAATCTAATCATATCAATAATGAATTTACTTGAAAGGGAGATGCATTCTATAAGGAAAGTTCATGCAGTGGGAACTTCACAAGCATTAGTTACAGGATGTGAGTAATGTGGTTCCATGATGCATGCTACAAGTACATGTGATAGACAATATGAAGAAGTAGCATCAATGTATCAAGGGAGAGAAAATTAGTACCAGATAAAAAGATCCATATTCTAATAGATATAACTTTGATTGGAGGGACTATCCAAATTTTAGGTGGGGAAGTGATAAAAATAGGCCAAACCAATTCTAAGGAGGTGGTGCATCTTCAAGCAATTATCAAAGTAATGCAAGGCTTATTGTTCCTACTCAACCTAATACTTTAGCAGTATCAAGACCAAACGGAACTTCTCAATTGTTGAAGAGTATGGTTGCATAAATGAACAATATGGACGGTAGAATGACTCATATAGACAACAAGCTAAAAGAGAATGATGGTCAATTCACCTTTATAGCTTCAATTCTTCAAAGTATGTAGAAAGATAATGCAGATGTGCATAGAAAACTTGAGGAGTTAAATTCTAAGAATGCTGATATTATCAGTCATTTAACTCAAGTTTCTAATACTGTGAGTGATATCCAAACAAAGAGCAGTGGCAACATATCTTCGAATACTGTTATTAATTCGAAGGATCTGAATGTTATTTCATTAAGGAGTGGTAGAAAAGTTCATTTTAAGGAAGATGATGCACCAAAAGATGATATGGAAGATCTTGAAGTTGAAAATTCATCATTGTCACATATGAGAATGGGAAAATCAAAGAGTGTTAAAGAGCAGCAACTCATGGCAAAGAAAGCAAACCAAGAGGAGAACTCACAAGCATAAGAGGAAATACAAGAGATGCAAGAAGAAGAAATGATATTGCAAAGTCTAGTATATAAGGGCAAGCAAACTGAGGAGAAAGTGGAATCAAGTATAACACCTTATTTTCGTACGTCTTAGGGACTATTCGATAGTATTTAAAACCACTTATAAATCCATTAAAGTTCAATTATAAAATCTAGAATTTCACTCTTTATGAGTATTGTTCATATGGTAATTCCAGATTAAGAGATGAACTTAAAAAAATCATAATTAATTCTATAAAAATCAAAATGAAGTGATTCAAAAATATACATAAAGCTAACATACTTAAATTTAAAGAAAAAATAAGTCTAAGACCAAATATTCATCCAATCAGTATAGTTTAATCGTCAAAGATCACTGTTCATTTGGTCAAAATTTCTAGAAAATAGTTTCTGGTCTCTAACTTTGAAAAATTCATTCTCTTTTTATAGACGTTGGAATAATACATTCTTGATGTCAAAATAAAGTTTGACATGTTAAATAAATATCAGTAAAATTTCATACACTTATTCTAATGTTTACTATTTTTAATTATATCTCATATATCACTGCCTCCTCATGAGTTACTGTTCACAGTGACAAATTTCATCAACTATCTTTACATATATATACACATACATCATGCAACTAGTTTATATATCTTCTTCATGCCTCTTCATCTTCCTCCTCATATGAATCCATGCTGTGGTGATGACATGGAGGGGTAAGATTTTGGGGGAAATCTCAGTAGCAAACAGAAACCATACAATGTATGCAACTATATGCTTGATGTTATTATGTGTGCACTTAATGATCATGCTTTCATAATGATAACTTACATTCTTCCATGTCCCTTAATTATAACATATTACCATAGCATAAAAAGAAACAGAGCATCACTTAATTATATATGCTTCACATCATCAAAGTAAGTAAACATAACATAAAACATATAAGGAATATAAGCATACAAGTAGGTAAGTTCACTACCTCATACTCCTTGCTCTCCTTATCCTTTTCCTTTACCTCTTGCTTCCTAATTCTCCTTGATGTGTGACTGCCCTCTTTGAGAACACAAACCAAAATCCTAATATTTCATTACCATTAACTCATTACAATCCAACTTCCTTGAACATTGAACTTTATCTACTAAAGTAACTTTCTTTAATCTTTGTTAATTAGCTTGGTCTTTGAATCAATTGATGACTTGACTTTACCCTACACAATTTATCCTTCTAAATCCATTTATGAACTAAGAATTCCCAAATTCTAGTAGCGACACACTATTCTAGACAGAACCGAAAAGCCTTTCTTTTTCTTTCAAAAATTCTCATTTTGATTCAAATGCTTCCAATACTTGTTTCTCTACTTTACTCCACATAATTTTTCATTTTAAAACCATTGGAATCATCAAAATCATAAAATTATAATTACTATTCATGCATGTGAACAGTATTGAGAAGACTTCTAAAAATTATAACTTTCAATTCCAATACTTTCAAGGTTCCAAACCTATCCAATCCTACACAAAATCATCTTTTAAATTCAATGGAAGCATTAGATCATTGAAATTCTATCTTCGCATATCCAGAATAGCCTTGGCTGAAAGGCCTCAAGTAAGAGCAAAGTCAAGAATATCAACTCAATTCAATAACTAATCATCAAACTAGCTTATCTAAGTGTCTTCTACTTGATTCTATCTTGCTTTTCTTCTTTCTTCATTTTTGTCCAGATTTGGACAGAAAGGTTACCAAGAGAATATCTCACTTTTCTACTGGAACATCCTCCTTTATATCTCTCAAAGTACTCTTGCTATAGCTCTCTTGAAGTGGATTATATCTCTCTTGCCGAAAATTCTGGTAGAAAATAACTGTACTGATTCGGTAATTCCCCATGAGAATTACCATTCTACGCAAGTACCCAGGAAAGACTGGATGAACCGGCTAGGTCCACTCACTTCCAGCCTCCTTAGACAGCACCTACGTACACAGTACTTTGTATAGTCTACCATCACAACGGTATTTTCTAACAAATATCTTTAAGTCTTAACCTCAAAAACATGAATTTCCAAGTGTTGGGCTTATGGTTACTGTTCACTACCACTATTCACTGGGTAATTCCAGATTACAACCTGAACTTTGGAAATTCATAACTAAATCTAGAAAAATCATTTTAAGGTGATTCCAATTTCTAATGACAGCTCTTTCATTTAAATTTGAGATAAAAATATGAAAATGAGATCTTCTTGTCCAGATCAAATCAGTTTATTCATTGAACTTTACTGTTCATTTGGTAAATCTGGAAGTTCCAGTTTCTTTGCCCCATTTTCAAAAATTCATTTCTCCTTGTATACTTATCCAATTGAGTTGAATTACATATGGATTTAAATCTCCATATGTATACTTTAATCTCACAAAATTTTGAGGAAAAACTCATTCGTTTACTATATGAAATTAGCGCATGAACCTCACTGCCTCTAAGTAGTCGTTTTACCTTATTCCAGATTTCAACTCCTAACTTTGAAAAATCATAACAATTCTACTTCTTAACCAAATGAGGCGTTCTTGGTGTCCATTTAAAGCTATAGATCTTAGCTATGTTCATGCCAAATTTCATATGAAAAATCATCATATAAGTCAATCAAAATACCGATGGAAGTACACTACCTCAGATTGGATTTATGAGTAGCATGCATCATACAAACCAAAACATCATCTTGTAATTAAAGTGCACACTCTTTAAATTGTGTACAGTCATCCATCAACATTTACCCTCTTGCCTTGAGAAGATCCAGCACCTAGAGCATGTTTAATTATATGGAAGGAATGAGATTTCATGGAAATCCCAATAGCAAGTAATATAAACTATAAGGTTATGCATGTTTGATTGAATGCCTAACATGTTATCATGCAATGGGAGCTAATTCATGCTTATACATAAGCAATTCTAATATGCATATTGTCATGACATATATTGCAAGGAGTATCACATACTCATATCACATCATCATCATCATCACACAACATTCCATGCTCAACCAAACCTTCATGCATAACAAGTAAGCAAAACAATCAAAGCACATAAGTTTATAGTTAGATATTCTTGCTACCTCTTGTAGATCCTTGTTCCTTTCCTTCTTGTAATGGTCTTTCCTTGCCACAAATGTCAAAACCTAGGCATTACAAGATAATTACCAAATTATAACTCCATTCCAAACAAAATTCAAGTCTAGTTTCAATAAGCTCCCTTTTTCCAAAAATTCCCATTTTGGTTCCAATGCTTCCCATACTTGTTCCTCCACTTTACCCCCACACAAAATCTCATTTTAAGACCATTGGAAGCATCAAAATTATGAAATTCAAATCACTGTTCACGCGAGTGAACAGTACCCGTGAGGAATTTTTAACATTATAACCTTTAATTCCAATGGTTTCCAAGGTTTAAAACCTTTCCAATCCTACACAAAATCATCATATAAACTCAATGGAAGCATTAAATCATTGAAATTCCATTTCCTTCTATCATGAACAGTGCATGAACAGTGCATGAACAGTGAAAATAAAATGGTAAAGTGAAGAGCATCAACTCACCTTACTTGCTCTTTCAAGACCCTTGCTTCTTCCTTGCTTTCTTCCACTTTCTTTCTCTAGAACTCACTTCTCTCTCTAAAGGAGCTCTTGGGTGTGAAGAATGAATGGAAAGGGGGGGTATTTATAGCAAAAGTCATGTGCCATTTGAAGGCCAAGATCACTTTGAAAACTATTTGATCTAATGGTTAATGTCTTTTCACTTTTTACTCAAGACCTTACCACCATGACATCACTAGCATGGCCTCCCTTGGTACACCTAACCCTTCCTCTTTTTGGGTGCCATTTTGAAGTCCTTGTGGGTCCCACCATGTGCAACACCTAATTCTTACTTTATTCTCTTTTTCTTTCTTTTCAAAAATCCATAAATTATTTATTATTTGGACTTGGGCTCCAAGATAACTTTTGGGCCTTATTGGGCTGCCCTAGGACGAAATATTGGGCCTCTTTTAGGCCAATAGCTAACTGGCCCAAATCCCAATGTACTTTCCTCATACCGATATCCGTAACTTACCCTGATCTTAGCATAAATGCTAAACACCTCTTTTAATTGTTCTAACATTTTTATAAATTCATTCTAATATAAAATGAATTCTCTACAAAGTTTCATAATTTTTTGAGACCCAGAAGTCTTGTTAAAAATTACATATGTTTCCTTTAACCCTTTATCGGTGTCTTTTTTCACCGTAAATTCCATAATTAATTCTACAGGACTCCTTTTTTACTTCTAGCAACTCCATAAATTCTCATATTAATTATAATAATTTACTATCAAATTTCCTCTGATATCCATCCATTGTGTGAAATGACCAAAATGCCCTCTATTTACTTCTGGTTTCTTAGGGCATCATAGTGGCATTTTCGTAATTTTGCACTTTGGCTCTTAGACTTTCTTCCTCTTCCAATTAATCCTTTTCTTTACATAAACATGGCCACATATTTTCCTAAACATCTCATATATTTTATTCAATCTGTACATACAACTTAGTACAGAAATTAGGGATGTTACATCTACCATTAAAACTTAGATTTTATCCTTCAAAAACTCATACAAATAAACTATGAAGGATTATATACCTTAAGTTCTAGCTATCTTTGATCAAAGTCCCCTCAACTTCCTCCTTAAATTGCCTTGGAAAGGTTGAGTTTTAAAACTACAAGAGTTTCCCCAAGGGTCACTTAACATCATAGTTTTAGGAAGAATGAGGGGAGGTATTTATAGAAAATTTTCAAGGTCCTTGGGACTACTTTGTCCCCCAAATTTCTAATTATTACAACATCTTAATCTTGAATCTTATTTGTTGGTTCTTTGATTAATTAACCTTAATCATAATTTGATTAATTCTTATATTATTTTATTGTAAATCATCACATGGGGTAATGCTTCTTCCTCCTCCTTGGCGCCATTTGGAAGGCTTATGGATCTCACAATGACACCTAACAAGACACCTCACATTATCTCTTGAATTATCTTCTTTTCTTTCTTTTTTTTAAATTATCCAAAATTGATTTAAGCTCCAAGACTTGCTCTTGGGCTTGTTGGGCTCTTAATGTGATGCCATATTGGGCCTCTTTTAGGCCCAATAGTTAATTAGCACAAATTCCAATGTACTTTTCTTATACTGATATCCTTAAATTATCCTAATTTTTGAGATAAATTTTAGACACCTCTTTTATGATTATGATATTTTTGGAAATTTATTCTAATATAAAATAATTTTTTTTCAAAGTTTCATCATTTTCTGAGACATAGAAATACTGATAAAAATTCTTGCATCTTCTTTAAACCTTTTATCAGAGTCATTTTTCACTATAAATTCTATAATTAATCCTACAGGACTCTTTTTTTACTTCTGTTAGTTTCATAAATTCTTATATTATTTATAAGAATATATTACCAAATTTTATCTAATTATGAGGTCTAGATGATACTATAATAATCTCCTGACTTCATAAATTAATATCAATTTATCAGGACATCAAATTAAATTTTCATGTTGCGTTAAACTGATCATAATAACTTTCTCTATTTTATGGTAAAAGTTGGGACTGAAATGCTTCTGGGCAGTTTTTAACTTTTTCTGGCTCAACTTTTCATATTACTATTTTGGCCCTAAACTTGTGGACATTGTACTTTAGGCCCTCAACTTTTCATAATTAGATTTAGTGGCCTAAAGCTTATATCTACTTCCATTTTACACCATGAAACTTTTAAAATGTTTACTTTAGTCCATTTTTTTCCAAAATGACCATTATGTCCTTGAAACTTTTATTAATTATAATTTAGTCCATATACTTTCACTAAATTACAAGTTAGCCCTTTTTACTTTACAACTTTATATCTTCTCTCTTTCTTTAGCTTAAAACTTATCTTAATCATTATCTTTTCTTCTGATTACCATCCTAGTCTCTTCATAACCTCTTCCTCTATCAGTCTTATACAGATAGGAAAAATTTAAGATGTTACATCAAGTAAGCAAGGAGCCTCTATGCCTACAGGTAAGGAGGTAAGTATAAAGGATCTCCCTTTTCCTAAGGCCTACTTTAATGGAAAGAAAAATATTGACTATGACTTTGCAAAAGATGCTTATAATCTTTTCAATAAATTATAAATAAATATTCCTATAGTTGAATTTCTAAAGAGGAATGAATCCTAAATATGCTAAATTATTGAAAGAGTTATGTGCTGATAAGAGAATTCAGGTGAGTGCTAATGTGTCATCTCTTTTTAAGGCTAAATTACCGGTTAAGTGCCAAGATCCATGATCTTACACTATCCCATGCACAATAGGAAATGTTTATATAAAGGACGCGTTATTAGATCTAGGGGTTACCATAATGTAATGCCTTGGTCGGTATACGTAGCCTTAAGTATTAATAAACTTAGAGACACAGATGTAGTGCTCCAATTAGCTGATAGATCAATTAGGTATCCTATGAGAATTCTAGAGGATATTCTAGTGCAGGTCAAAGACTTAGTGTTCCCAGCTGATTTCTATGTTCTAGATATGTCCAATGAGCTAGTGAATGAGAGTACTTTGATCTTAGCCAGACATTTCCTCCACACTTCCAAGAAAAATATTAGTATGAAGTATAGTTCCATTACAATAGAAGTTGGGGAACATGTAGTCATTTTTAATATGAATGAAGAAATACAATATCCTTTTGATAATTCTGCTTTTGTTGGATTAAATGCTATTGATTATGCTATTGAGGAAACTCGAGATCATCATGAATTGAGTTTGCATGATGGGTATGATTCTATGCTACATAATTCCCAAAATTCCCATAAAGCATCTCATGCGCATGTTGATTCAGACTCATCTGAGTGCCTATGATGATTATTTTGCATCTCTACCTTCTGTGTATTCTTTATCTTGTTCTTGTGGAAGCGATATACCACATTT
The DNA here is from genome assembly GCA_037074615.1 of Leucaena leucocephala. Lineage (NCBI taxonomy): Eukaryota > Viridiplantae > Streptophyta > Magnoliopsida > Fabales > Fabaceae > Leucaena > Leucaena leucocephala. The sequence goes on along the minus strand of CM073555.1, from coordinate 15,166,938 downwards.
TAATTGCTTTTGGACATTAATAGCATGTTCTTTGTTTCACAAGATTTCTCATTCTCATCAAATTTTGATTTTATTTCATTATTTGCAAGTGACATTGCTTTTGGCAAGGATTTGTTGAGAAATTTTACAGGTTCACAAGATATTTTAGACGCTGGAAGTGGAAATTTTTTTAAAGGGTCTAGCTTTTGTGAACCCGAGTTACGACTTGATGATCTTCATGTTGCGACTAAATATCAACCTGCTGAGAAGAGAAGACTCTGTAATTTTGAGTCGTGACCAGGGGATGAATATGTCTCGACTAGAAACTCTAGAGACGCTCTCTGTGAATTGGAATCGTGATGAGAAGTTGAAGGCAAGCCAAAGAGGTCATGACTTGGAATGTCAGATGCAACAAGTAAACTTCAAATTTCTTCAATTCCATAATCCAGTGTTTTGGTTAAAGGACCAACATATCCTAACTCTAATTTTTCTCACTCGCATTCTAAAATTACATCTCATACCTTACAAATTTTTAATGATTTGAGCTCTAATAATGATATAGGTACAAAGGAGAGTGATCTTAAGTATGTTGCAGTTGTAGACTAACCTCAGCTTGATGCAACACTTGGGGAAGTAGACGACAAATTGGAGAATCTAAACAAGCTGGATAAGAGCAGCCTTTAAGAATATACAAAGGATGTGAAGGGAACACAAGTTCAAGTTTAAACAGGGAAAATTCAAGATAAGCTTGGATGGACTTCACAATGTAGTCAAAGTGCATGCTTTTGGGATGCTAGGGTGGAGATAGAAGGTAATGGGGAATATTTTCCAATCAAACAACCATCTCTCAAAATTCTATGAGTTCCCGTCACCTCCTTGAGGCCAAGTTATCCTTTTCCTCTCTCTTACCTTTAATATATGCTTTTCTAATGTGATGTTATGTTTCATATGTTGGTTTAATGAGCTGAAAATAGATTATTAATTAGGAATAGTGTTTTTTGTTTATTTCTATTTGAATAAAATTCCTCAGTTGTCTACTTGTTATATGCTGTTATCTTTTCATCTACACACTCAATTGCATGCTATAGCTTACCCATCCTTTCATCTTGGCTTTTCTCAAATTTCTTGGTATGATTGGAATGTGACTGTGTGCTTCACTGTGAAATTTGCATTGAGTTATGTTGGTTTGCTGAATGATATTATCATTGTTATTCTTTGCTCTTGAACTATCTATATACCCTTGACTCTCATTGGTTCACTTGTGTGATTTTATTTTTATAACTCTACTGATAGTGAGAACACTGTCAAGTTTAAGTGTGAGGGAGATGTTCTTATTTCTGTGCTTAAAAATGCCACATTTTTTCACAAATCCAATTTTTTATCACAAAATATTTTTGGTCTTTGATCTTAATGTGTGATGAATTGCTATAAATTGGATCCCCACTTTAAACTATTTTGTTGTTTGCTAAAGGGTTTAGTATAGAATATATTTTGGGCTTTGAAAATTATCATTTGGTAATCTCTGTGGAAATTATCATTTGATAGTCGTGACATAAGATAGAATTATGAACTTAATGGGCTCTCTATGTTTTATGGTCGTGACCTACGTGTAGTTTGATCATGACTAAATGTCATAAGTTTAGAGGAGTCACTCTTTATAGAATTTGGTCGCAACTTACATTGTTTTCAGTCACTGCTAGAATGTAAAAATGCCATCTACCTTCTTTTTACTTTGTGCAATTCTATATAGAAGGATTCCTTTTTAGCTACTAACGTGCTGTTATAAGTAATTTATTGCCCTATTGTTTCTAACCTTTTTTGCATAAATAATTTTATAGAAACCATTGCCACACTTAGTTTTTGAAAATCTTGGAAATTAAATTAGAAATACTTAAGTTTTTACTGTTAAATTTGGGATATATACATGATTCTGAGTGATTACTTTGGAACTTTTAATCATCATTTAAGACAATTTTTATTTCTGATAAGTGTTTTAATGCCTAGTGAATAATGAACTTTGTTTGAGACTTTAGTGTATGAGCAATTTAGAAGCAAATCTTAGTGGGAAGGATTCTCGCACTTAATTCCTATGTTGAGTGATTATTCAATTGGTTTATATCCTCTAGAACTTGTCTTAGCTCTGAGTTGAAAATTACTTGAGAATTTATGTTATTGAATATGATAGAGGCATTCATTTGTAAACCTTTGGGCCTAAACACAAGTTATAAATTTTGATTTATTGTTTACTCATTGGACCTTCATTGCTATTCTATTGCTATCTATTTTTTGTTTGTGTCTAAATTGCATTATAATTAAGTCAAGTTCATCTTTTACTTGAACCCATATAACCTTTAAGGAGCTTGTGGAAATATTTTATATAAGCTGGTTGATTTCTTATTTAAAGAGAGAGAGAGAGAGATAAAAGTTGTACATTATCAAGAAGCTATAGCAAAAGAATAAAGGACAAATAAGTACTCATCTGTAATAGAAGGATATGGTTGGGGGTATTTAAATGAAATTTGACTTGCATCATCTTTAATTAAGACACTCAATTTTATTCCTTTCCATTTTCCTTGATATTTTCATCATTTCACCCTTAAAAGACCTCTTGATTCTTTGCATGAGTGTTGTATAGTTAAGAAGATTTAGAACCATTACATGCATATGGTAGGGTGTTTGCTAATTTGAATTTGAGTGAAAGAACCCTAACAATGAGAGGATATAGAGAGCTATAAACTTACATCCTTATAAAGAATCTATTGCGATCATACAATTAAGATTGATTTCATTTAGTAGTTAATTACTTGGCATTGCTCATATTATCATTTTTGTATTCCTAAAAGATGGTGAATTAATTGCCTCAAGGTTTCAATGTAGATTATGTTGTTATCTCAAATTTAATAGTATTAGCTTAGGTGTAATTCTTTTCTTTTTCTAGGATTACAAAGGTTTAGTGTGCAAACTATGGGTTTGGACATCAAGAGGCCCAAAATGGCGTCACACCATGAGGCCCAATGTTCAAGAAAGTGTCTTGGAGCACAAGTTAATTTTAAGGATATTTTATAAATTTTTAAAAAAGAAAAGAAAATAAGAATAATCAAGACATGTAAGGTGCCATTTTGAGGTGTCCTTGTAGAACCTACACCATTGCCACATAGAAGCCAAGCAAGAAAGGAAGAGGTTTGTCACATGTTAAATTATAATAAAATAATGTAAGAATTAAGTTAATGATGATTAAGTTTAATTAATCAAGAAATTAATCAATCAAATTCAAGATTAAAGCATTGTAATAATTAGTTGAAGGAGGAAAAAATGGTCCCAAGGCCTTTAAAAATTTGCTATAAATACCCAACATAAAACCATGAAGCTAAGGAGGATAAGGGGAAACTCTTGTCAACTAAAAACTTGACCTAATCCAAGGCAATTCAAGGAGGATTTCCAAAGGACTTTGATCCAAGATAGCAAAGGTATAAGGTAAGCAATCATTCATAGTCTTTATATATGTATTTTGGAAGGATAAAACTTAAGTTTTAAAGGTTAGAAATTGGATTTTCCCTTGGGAAAGCTTGCTGACCAAAATTCAAAGAGAAAGGAAGGAAAGGAAAAATAAGTTAGAATTATGTGATTAGCACTTAAATAAGTTAGATTGGATGATTGGTTGTTAAATTAATTTATAATCGTGACTTTGCACAATAAGGGAGGTAATTCGGCCTAGAGCCAAATTAGACCAAGGAGTATGAATTCCATTGTTCTAATGCTTCTATTGAATTTAGATTATAATTTTGTGTAGGATTGGATAAGATTATAACATTAAAAGAATTGACATTGAAAAGGGAAAATTTGGAACCCTCTCTGTTACTCTTTATATGCATAAATAGTAATAAAAATTTTATAATTTTGATGTTTCCAATGAATTTAAAATAAAAAATATTGTGTGGGATTAAGTGGAGAAACAAATATTGGAAGAATTGAAATTAAAATGGGAATTTTGGAGTTTATTGAGGTTGTTGTACTGTTCTGTCCAGAATTGATGTAGGAGCTAGAGTTTTAAAATTTTAAGACAATTAACCACAAATAAACAAAGTTAGGGGTTAATTGATTGATAGAGTTCAATGTCCTTATATGCTAGTTGAATTAGATCATGATAAACGAATGATTATGTAATGTTAGGCTTTGATTTGTGTGCTCAAAGAAGGCAGCCACACATCAATGAAAAGTAAGAAAGAAAAGGGTAAAGGAAGAACAATCATTTGAGGTAGTAAATTATCCTAAACTTGTATGTGTTTAATGTTATGCTTAGTTATGTTATGGCTTTATTGAGTTGTGTTGCATATGTGTAAATGATTAAAGCTCTATTTCTATGATTACTTTAGCAAATTGTATTTTATATGATATATGGAAGCATGCATATTATATTATGCTTACACAATCACAAGCAAGCATAAGTACTAAGCACACATAATGCATACATTGTTTAGTTCCGTTTATTACTGAAATTTTCCCAGAAATCTCATCCCTATTTATATTCCCAAACAGCTGACCATCAAGTGTAAAAGGAGAATATTAAAGGATGAAGCTATAGTTTTTATGTATGGATATGTTCTAGAATGTATGTATGTATAGGTAGTGTTGAAAATTTTGTCGTGAACAATGTCAATTTTAAGGCCATTTGAGATGTAATTAAAAATAGTAAATGATAGAATAAATGTATGCTATTTAACCAGCATTTAGTTAACATGTCAAACTTTATTTTAATGTCAAGAATGCCTTATTTTGATGTTTGTACAAAGAGAACAATTTTTTTTTTCAAAGTGAGTGATCAAAAACTATTTTCAGAATTTTTGATCAAATGAACAGTGATATTTGATGCAAAAACTGTATAGATTGGCTGAGCATTTGGTCTAAAACGTATTTTTCCCTTACACTACATTATATTAGATCCATGTAGCCTTTTGAATAACTTCATTTCAATTTTTCTTGATTTACTTATAATTTTTTGAAATTTGTCACCAAATTTAGAAATACCACATGAACAGTAACTGTGAGCTTGGAAATTCCAGATTTTGCATATAAACTTCAATGATTATAAAAGTGGTTCTAAATGCTACATAATGGTTCCTAAGGCGTTCTAAAGTAAGGTGTTACAAACAAATATTCAATAATATGGCTTATCGATTATCTATTCAATAAAATTCTTACAGTTATTTTAAGATTTATCGATAAACACTTTGAATAAGGCACTTATTGAAGGACTTATCGATAAATTATCAGCTATTTATTGAAAATATGACCATTATGGTTCAGTTCATCGAACTTTTTCTCAAAAAATCCCTCGTTCTATCTGAACCCAGTAACACAAATATGCTTACAAACATTCATATTCTCAATTAAACTACTTAGAAACAAATCCCCTAACATTTCTAAACCTATTATACTTCAGAAATTCCAAATTACATGTTTTCGATGTTGTATTCCTTGAGTTTTTCACTGTTCCTCATCTTTCTACTCCCTGAAGAAAGGCGAGAACAAAAGTTCCTGAGGTTGGTCCAGATAAGTCTAAAGGTAAACAAAAGTCTAATGATCCTAAGCCCAAGCAAAAATTTAGACCAAAGGTGGCAAAGAATCATAGTCCACCAAGAGATTCATCTCTGACTATTGCAAAAACAATTCCAACTCAAACATTGCCTAAAATTTCTCCAAGCCCAGTCAGACAGAGTGCAAGGCAAGTTCTGAAGAGGAAGAAGCACCTATTATCTACGGTATTTAAAGAGATAGGGTCTAATCATACTAAATCAAGAACATCAATCAGGCCATACACACTTCTATCCACTTGGGAACGTCTTCAACATTTGATATCTCTCTATATGCTCAAAGAATAAAACTAGCTCCAAAGAAATTGAGAAAAGATTCTTCTCAAGGTACTGTTAATATCACTCATAAGTCACCCTTCTTTATTCTAATACATTCATTTGCTTGAGCTTCACTGCCATTACTCCCTAGAAATTTAGACAATAGGGTAGACAAAGGAAAATTCAAGGCAGTTTTTGATGAAAGAGATTTACGTCTTGTCGTGTTAATAGACTTAGAAAACCTCAAACATAATGACAAGACCCAATTAGACCTGTTCAACCCCTTAGCTTACTATAAGAACTTGTTAGAAATCAATCTACCATATTGCCTTAAAGTGGTTAAATAATTTTACTGCAAGATGGTGATTTTTGATGAGACAAATGATGATAGGGAAATTGTAAAAAGCTATCTTATCTCAAAGCTATGAGGGAGGGAAATCATATTAGATGGAGATACTATTAATTCTTTGATTAATACTACAGAGCATGAGAAAGGACCAACATTGTCCCCAAGAGAGATTTATAAAATTCTCATGCTTTCAAATAGTTTTGAAGTTGACATCAAGTTTGCTCCTAAAGAGATGCGTGATTATTACAGGATAATCTACTATATTTATTCAAGGAGCAGGGTGAACAAATCAAGAAGCTTCACTTATCTCAATCAAGAAGACTATCTTTTATTAGTAAGGGTAATTAGTGGAGAGAAAATTAATATTGGAGCCTTGTTTTATGATGTGATTAGGAACTTTTATTGACAAATCAAAGGGCACTTACATTCCATACCTTTATCTTATTTCATTCTTTCTCCAGTGCAACAATATTTCATTTGTAGAAAAAGGAGAGAAGGAAATAAAAAACTCTAAATTTGGTACTGAGCAGATCCATAGGATGAGGATCACTCTTCTCTTGGTTGATAGTCGTAAGAAAATTTAAAAAGGGAAACAACATGTGCAACCAGATAAAACCCAATCTTTAGTTGCACCTACTACTCCTACCTTTGCACCCTCTTTTGCTCAAGCTGTAGTTCAACATTTGATCTAACATGAATTGAAGAGTTTTGAGAAAAATATTTTGGCAAAGGTTAAGGGAAGCTCCTAGTCGACTATCCAAAGTATATTGGAGCTAATTAATGGTCTTGGGAGGTCTCTGAAACAAAACTTAATTTTTGAGGTTGAAAAAGGGAACGAGAAGACTCAGACAATGATTACCAACTTTGGAAAGATAGTAGATTTATAAAAATAGGCGATTAGTGTACTTAGTGAAGAAGTATTTCAACTGAAATAGAAGCTGAAATTTAACAACACTGTTTTCACAATTGAAGATTTATTGGGAGACACGCCTATTTTTACTAAGCCTAATGCCCCATCCTCTAATCCTCTGACTCAATATGAGATTCCACAGGTTGGTCCAACTAAATCTGTCCCTCTTATTTCTACTACGCCTTCTAATCAAGCCCCATAACCAAACTGGCCCTCTAAACCCAACCAAGAAAACCAACATGTCTCTTCCTCCTCTAACTCCATTTTTGATTGATGTCAAAAAGGGGGAGAATTATGATGAACTGAGTAGTTAAGGGTTCTTTTGAATTATGCAATTGTATATCAAATGTTTCAAATTCTAATGAACATTGCCTCTGAAGTTATATTGTTTTTCTACTTGTGTTTGTACATTTACTAATATAATTATTCATTGATCCTTGCTTGATGTTTATTCCAAATCAGCATTTTTCAAAGCTTCTCAATTAAGTTTTGACATCATCAAGAATAGGGAGAAATATTAGACTTCAATGTTTTGATGATGACAATTAATTGAAAAAAGATTTCAAAAATGAATCTTAACTAACATAGAATATTTATCGATGACCTTATCAATAAGACACTTATTCGATAAATGCGAAAGAACTTTGAAGGAACATATGATTTCTAAAAAGCATTTATCGATGACCTATTCGATAAGGTTTCTTATCGATAAAGAGTTCAATAAATTAATCAAATTTGGTTTATGAAAATTATGAGTCATTGGTCTTAAAACTAAAATTATTCAAAGATCTATTCGATAAATAGATTTATTGAATAAGCCTGTGATAAGTTTTGTGAAGACTCAATTTATGAAAAGATTTTATAAAATGATTTATCAAAGCACTGATCAAATAAAGTGTTTATCGATAAGATTTTTGATCAATTATCTTTAATTTTCAAAGAAGTCATTCTGTTTTCTAAAGCTTATTTATCTAATGACTATTCAATAAGAAGATTTATCAAACAACTCTTCAATAAAAAAAAATTATAAGTCTTCAAAAGCACTAAAATATGATCTTTCACATTATTTTCTTTTGATAAAATATCAATTTATGTAAACATGTTTTAGAAAATCTTATGATAAGAAAATAGAAAGGTGTACAGGTTTAAAATCTAATCATTGAAAATGATTTTTGAAAAGTCCTATAATTGAGCTTCTCTTTTGATTAATAATCTCTACAGTGATCTAATCAAATTGAATTACTCTCTTCTCAATCCTGATTTTGTTTAATTCCCTACAATTGAAACAACAATTTAAATCACTACAATCCTGATTTTGTTTATGATTTCTAATAGTGATTTGATTGAGTGAAATGTTTTGATGATGATTCAGTGCTCATAATGTTAATTTACCTACTTGAATCATCTATGGTTTACTTAGTCTCTAATTTATGGAGAAAGGATTATTCATGAATGTTTCAAAGTGTGATTCACTATGCTCTTATCAATAAACTATCAATCATGTTATTTATCCATAAGACAAGTTTAAACTGATATCTGATTAATAGTATGAGAATGATATTAAGCTTATGAATTACTTGAATTTGATTGAATGAATAATCTTTATGAATTCTATAACTTCTCTTAAGTGATTATATGATGATGGCTTGTTCATGATTTGATCTCTATTTTAATATGTGCTAAATGATAATCTTGACCTGAGTTAGTCTTGATAATGTATGTTCCCATATATGCATTATTTTTTAAAGGATTAACGGATCAAAGGAAATAAAAGTTTGTTTGAAAAGAATATTTTTCAGTATTTATCGATAATTTATTCAAAGAATTCATGTATCAAAGAACTCTTCGATAAATAATGTATTGTGAAATATATCGATAAGTCTAAAAGCATATGTTTTGAAAGAATATTTTTCAAAGAGTTTATCGATAAGGATATTTATTAAATAACTATTTGATAAATTATGAACTATCTCTTTACAATTTATTGAAGATTTATCGAAGTCCTTTTCGATTCTATTTATCGAAGAATTGCTCAATAAGATTCTAATTATTTCAAATACAATTCTTTAGTAATTTATCATAGACATTTTTGATAAGAGGTTTCTTCGATAAGTGATTCGATAAGACAAGCCATTTTAGGAAAACAATTTTAAATAAGACTTTATCATATTTTGATCTTTGATTCTAAATCATTTAGAAACATTTGTTATATACTTACACTGATTATATATCTTCACTAAAGCATGTTTCAAGTTTATTTACAGGCTGAATCAAGATTAACAATATATCAACTAAAGAGCCAAATACCACGTCAGCAATAATGCTAATTTGACAACGACTATTTCAACGGTTGCTTCATCAGAAATTATGAAGACAAAGTATAAAAAGAAGAAAAAGCTAAAATGAGAAAGATAAAGAAGTTGTGAGAGACAGATGACAATACAACAACTGGTTGATATGTATTATGATCATACTCATTGATTGTCTCTATTATACTCTATTTTGCCTCTTTTGATTCAGAACATACACAATTTTGTAAAAGAGAAAAACTTAGAGTCTGTGAGCTTAAGTAATTATCTTATCTACTGTACTGAGAGAGTCTATTTGTATAAGTCATTCTCTAATTAGATCAAGTAGATTCTTGAGTGTTGTAATCTTATAGGTGTAAGGGGGGAGAGAGATTCTTACTTATTATAACCTTACGGGGTTGTAAGGAGGAGTGATAGGGATTTCTCATGAGTATGTACTGAGGCACCAAGAATCTTGGAGTATAGTGGAACACTCAGAGGAGCTCTCTAGGGACTGGATGTAGGCCAAGTGAATTGGGCCGAACTAGTATAAATATACATGTACAATCTTTCTTCATCAACTTCTTCATTCGGTGATATTATTTAAACTCTACCATTTAAATTTGTTTAAATATCTTTAGAGTTTTCAAAAGTTTTAAAATCACCTAATTCAACCCCTCTTGGGTAATACAATCAGATTCAATAAATCTTACATTAATGTGTTGGGAATTGGAAGACACGCAGCGGAAATTAACTTTAAAATTTTTTCCATTCCCAGCCAGGATCTACCGAATGTGTTTAAGTCAAGGAGAAAGAAGTGTTACCTTCAGTATTCGAGCTTTGGTCGCGACCTCAGTGTCCACTAGTCGCGACTCCTCGCTTCTGGAACTTTCAGTCGTGACCTCCTCAACTTCTAGTCGCGACCTGTCACCTCAGGAGTTTTTAGTCGTGACCTACTCTGATTCTCGTCGCGACCGGACGTCTCTGGAGTTTGTAGTCGCGACCTCATCATCTTCAAGTCGCGACCTGTCTCCTCTTTTCGGATTTCTGACATTCAGATGCCCGTATGGTCGCGACCTTAGTGTCAATAGGTCGCGACCTTGCTTCGTGTCTGGTCGATCGCAAGAAGTCGACAGCTCAGATCGGCTTCCTCTACCGGTACCCACACGAACAGCGTTCTAATCGCGAACGACGTGCTAGCGCCTCTTGTCCCTCTAGGGCTTTCTAGAGATTACGTCCTCACCGTCTCTATTTCGGCAGTTTCTTATCTGCAAACCTTTTGCACTCTCCCTACCCCCTTTTCTCACGTCTGAATGTAGAGATCTCTAGAACCCTAGCCCCTAATGTCAAATATATAGGAAGCTATCGGGCTTCTAATAGGGCCGGGCTTCAGAATTAATCTTATATTAATTCTGAATTAATACAATATCATATATTGCATAATTTAATAAGAAACTAATTAAATAAATATGGTTTATATTAAATAATCACATACATTTCTAGTGGTTTATGTTAACTGCTAAAAATTAACCGCTACTAAAACAATTTTTTTTATAGTGTTATATGTATTCATTGTCCCTTTTTGAAATGTTGAGAAGGCAACAACTGTATGCATTCATTCAGCCAGATGCTGAAAAGACATCTAAGAGATTCCATTTTATTTATTTATTTGTTTTGCTAAAGTCGTGGAAGCTTCGCATGCATTAATTTAACAGTAATCACAACCTCCATCCCCTCTTTTAATGACTTGATTGTCCAAATTAACTCCAAGACGACGTTATCTTCCCCAGAGGCTTTGCTTGTTTTCGTATTACAAATAACTCTTATATCACATTTGAGGAGTCCCCATTCTCTTTTGCATATCATAGCAAGCGGATATGGCTTCATCTTCTTCACCTTCTCCAAAGAAATATTATGTTTTTATTAGCTTTAGAGGTGAGGACACCGGCTTCAATTTCAATAGCCATCTTCATGATGCTCTTTGCAGAAACCAAATTGAAACAAACATTGATTACAGACTTGAGAAAGGAGATGAGTTATGGCCATCTCTTGAGAAAGCCATCCAAGATTCAACTCTTTTCCTTGTGGTCTTCTCAGAAAACTGTGCATCTTCCACATGGTGCTTGAAGGAGCTTTCAAAAATATTAGAGTGCTTCAAAAATGACGGTCACCTTGTTACGCCAGTGTTCTATAGAGTAGATCCTTCACATGTGAGGAAGCAATCTGGGAGTTACCAGAAAGTTTTTAAAGAACATGAACTCAAAAGCATTATCAACAAGCAACTACTGCAAAAGTAGAGGGAGACTCTCACTCATGATGCTAATTTATCTAATTGGGATTGTAGCTTCAATAGGTAACTATATGCTTATGATCTTCCTCTTACCATGTTCTTCCTCTTTGAGTGGGTTCTCTTCTGCGCTTTGCTTAACCAGTCCACCAAGCACATTGACTTTCCTGTTATAATATAATTTTCATCTAAATCCCTGTCACCCTATAGTCATTACCTACAATGCATTCATAGTCATAAGATTATAAGCTGGAGTTTTATATATGTCGTTTAAGTCAACAAGTAATGTTTCTCAAGAAAAATATTAGTATAACAAATTTGAAAAATTGGCAAATCTTCAAAGTTGCATTTCATTAGGAAGAGTTCAAAAATTTAAATAGATACTGCATCAATTTATTTGTGTCTTTACTATTCTAATGGTGTGCAGAAGTGAAGCGGTCTAATTAAAGAAATAATGAAATGTGTTATACAAAGGCTACACAACAAGTATCAAAGTGAAGATAATCTAAAAGATTTGATTGGAATTCATAAAAGAATGGAAGATGTTTTGTTGTCCAAAGATTCAAACGATGTCTGATTTATTGGCCTTTGGGGTATGGGCTGTATAGGCAAAACAACTCTCGCAAAAACATTGTTTAATAATTTGTGTTTTGGATATGAAGGGTTTTGCTTCTTCGCTAATGTAAGGGAAGAATCAAAGAAATATGGAATAGCTTCTTTGAAGCATAAACTTTTTTTGACATTATTAGGAGATAAAGAATATCATATTGGTGGCATGCTTGTTGCAATATCTCCTTATTCTCTAAGAAGACTTGGCCGGAAAAAGATTTTCGTTGTTCTTAATGATGGTGATGATCATGAACAATTAGAAAATTTAGTTGGAAGATATGATTGGTTAGGACCAGGTAGTAAAATCTTGATAACAGCTAGAGATAAACAAGTCTTTGGTAACAAAGTGGATAAGGTATAGACATTGGAGGCTTTAAATTCTAATGAGGCTTTGCAACATTTCTCCTTGAAAGCCTTCAAAAAAGATTGTGATGACCCAAAAGTAAGGAGCTTGGCAATGAATGTGACTTACTATACAGGTGGAAATTCTTTGGCCCTAAAAGTTCTAGGTTCCTTCTTGTATGGCAAAAATCAAGAAGCATGGGAAAGCCAACTAAAAAGGCTTAAAAAATTAGTTTGTCCAAAAATTAATGACATCCTAAAATTGAGTTTTGAAGGACTTGATTGTGAAGAGAAAAATATTTTCTTGGATATTGCATGTCTTTTCAGTGATTATGTTGAGGATGTAAAGAATTTCTTACGCGCACGTGGTTATTCAATCATTATTGGAGTGAAAAGTCTTGTAGATAAAGCTCTTTTAGATATTTATGATATAAAAATATCTATGCACCGTCTAATAAAAGAAATGGGCCAACAAATTGTTCGTGAAGAATCATTAAATGGTCCAAAAAAGCGTAGTCGATTGTGGAATTCTAACGAGATTTCTGAAATATTGAAGGGCAACATGGTAAGAGTTAAATTTCTACAGTTTGTTTCTAAAAAATTGTTGAATTCCATACATCTTGTAAATTTAAGCAGAATTTACCTAGATGGATCAAAAGACTTGATTGAGCTTCCAGATTTTTCCAAGGCCATACATCTTGCAGAAGTCTATCTGAATTATCGTTCAAAATTGCAGAGTGTTCGTCCATCTATTTTATCTCTCAATATCCTTTGTCATTTAAATCTAATAGAATGCAAAGTCGTTACCAGCCTTACAAGCAATACCCATCTCAAATCACTTATTGATCTCAACCTCACAGAATGCGGCTGAGCAAAATTTTCAGTGACCTCAGAAAATTGTGAGTTTGAATTGAAGCTTTCAGGGACAGCCATCAATGATGAGTTGTGCTCATCAAGTGGGTGTCTCAGCCAAATGGAAGCATTGCTTCTAGAAGGATTTGAAAGTGTGACAAGGCTTCCCTACAAGTTGGTCGACTTGAGTAACCTTCGACGCCTTGCTATTTTTGGTTGCAACAAGTTAGCATCAAACCTACGTTCAATATTTGATAGCATACGTACTTTGCAAGTTCTATGGCTGAATGATTGCAATGAATTATTTGAATTGCCTGACAACATCAACTTGTTGTCTTCATTACATGAGTTAGATCTCTCAGGGACTAATATAGAGATGTTGCCTTGAAGCATCAAACATCTTTCAAGCCTGCCATGTCTTTACTTAGATGATTGTCAAAGACTTCGTTTTCTACCACGCAACTCCCTCCTTCCATCTTAAAGATATATAGATATATCTTGACTAGAGTGATTGTGCTAAACACTGAAGTATATAATATCTCATAATCTCTCATATAAGAAAATTTCTCTATTTACAGAATGTGAAATAGGGTAAGACAGAGTATATCAGAAGGCAAGAATTAAAGCTTAAATAAATGCACTATGATCGCGTTAGTTGAGCTTCTTAATTCCAGCATTCAATTCGTCTTCTATTTATAGTTGAGCTCTTCAAACATCCATTAGACATATTATATGTTACCGTTGAAGAGACAAAGGCATTGGTTGTTGCTGACGGTAGTTGGTAGTTGCATTTAATGCTCTTCTGAAAGATTTTACTTTTTGTAGTAACTTCGCCATTTGATATTTTATTTGTCTAAAAATGATCTAGAAAGTTGTTGCATAAGTGATATACAAAGAGCTTAATCATCTAAAAATGAATGCCCATTTATTGAGATTAAAACATATGATTCTGTTAAAGTTTGGTTTGAAAATATTTTCGAAGATTAGTTAAATTTATCGAAGTGTTTATCGAAAATATGCCTTATCGAAAAGGACTTCAATAAATATCAAATAAATTACATTGAAACAGTTTTAGTTCTTATCGAACAAGACTTCAATAAACAATATGATCTAATAGATCTTCAAAAAATATCATTCTTATAATATGTTCTTTCAGACTTATCGAAAACAAGATTTATGTTGAAATTTTTCATAATATTTAATTTATCAAAGTGTCATTCGATAAATAGACTTATCGAATACCTTATCGATAAGTGTCTTAAAAAAATTAAATTAGACTTTCTTTTTTTATGTTTAATCTCATCTCATATATGCAGAATTTCATAAAACTATTTGAGAACAAGATAATTTAAACAAAACAACAACATTATTAATAGTAATAAATCATCAATAAAATCATTTATCAAATCAACATTTCAGTACTTTAGATAAAACTAAAATTTTCTCTATTTATTGAAATGTTCTTCAATAAATTCCCTTATCGATTAATATTTTCATAAATGAGACTTGAAATATACTTGATGTCAAAGTCTCAATATTTATCGAATACCTTATCAATAAATACCTTAATTGATAAGTTCTTTTAAAAACAATGAGAAACTAAATGATTGTCTTCATTTATCGAAGTCTTTATCGATAAATACCTTTATCGATCAATACTTTGATAAATGTCATTTAAAAAATAAGTTTCGCAAACTTACTAATAAATAACTTTATCAAAGTCTTTATCGGTGAATGCCTTTATTGAACAATATTTCGATAAGTTTCTTTTGTAAAAACAGTTTTGTAAACTAAGTCTATATCTTACTTATCGAAGTCTTTATCGATAAGTAGCCTTATCAAATAAGTCTTCAAGAAGTTCATTTTCTAAAATAGTGTTTCAAAACTTCACAAACTAAATTTAAACTCATTTTATCGAAGTCTTTATCGATAAGTATCCTTATCCAATAAGTCTTCAAAAAATGCCTTTTGCAAATCAATTTTTCTTAACAAAGTTTCTTTCTTATTTGTCGAAGGGCTTATCGATCAATGCACTTTTTGATAAGCTTATAAAAAATAAGCTAAGTTAAAACAGTTCTTGAAAATCTTTTGTCATCATCAAAATATTGAAGTCTGACATTTCTCCACCTTTTTGATGATAACAAAACACAATTTATAATAGAGAAAGATTTAAAGAATTAGATCAATCAATTGAAATGAAATGATAGTAATGAATTAGTAAAACATAATTCATTAAACTTGAAAGCAATGTCAGTACAAACAAAAGCATTAAAAATGTTCAAAGTAAGACCATAAAAATGTTAGTGCTTATCCCCTATTTTGTCATCATTCAAAAAGAGCAAATCAAGGATCAAGGATGGAGGAAGCTGAGAAGTTGGGTTAGAAGGGTTTGGTTTAGAGGTTGATGGACGAATTTGGTCAGGAGTAGGTATTGGCTTAGAGGTAGGAATTGGGTCAAGAGCAAGTGGAGCTGAAATTGGAATGGATTCAGGAGCCAATGAAGCAGAAGTCTGAGCAGGAGGGTTTGATGTGACCAGAAGCTCTTCTACATAGAAGAGGGTGCTAGAAGTTGCAATCTTGCTCTTCAACTCAGTCACTTCTTGGCCTAAGAGCCTGATGGCTTGCATATGCAGGTCAATGATATGTTTGAGAGAGCTCACTTGGGCACTAGTGACTTCATTTCCCTTGGCAACTTTTGAGACAATCTTGTTCTCTAAAGATTGTTCAAACTCATTCATCAACTCTACAATATTGTGAATTGAGGTTTGTGTGCTCTCTTGAATTCGAGCCAGTAAACTCTCTTCAAAGTTCTTCAGTTCTTGTTAGAACAGATGTGGAACTGCATCCATAGGAGATGAAGGTTGAGCAGGACCTACTAAAGATTGTACCTCATCTGGCTATCGTGAAGTGGCCATTGAATGCTTCCCTTTCTGAGCTCTCTTACCACCAGCTAGCAAGGGTTGTGTGATACTCATTTAATGAATTTGGTCAGCTCCAAATTTTGGAATTTTTACCTCTTTCCCTCCCTTATCTAGATAAGTTATATTGTTGCATTGAAGGAAGAAAGATACCAATTGCAGGGATCGGTGTGGCCTTGTGTAATATCCCTAATTTTCTGTACTGAATAGTATGTACAGTTTGCACGTAATATATGTGAGATTTTCTGAGCAAAATATGGCCATTTATGTAAAGAAATGGATTGAATTGAAAAAGGAAGGAAATGCAAGGATTTAAGTAAAATTATAAATGTTTTAAGGCCAAAAGAGAAAATAGACAAAAATTTAGGGTCTTTAAGTGTAATTTTAGCCAAATTTGAGGGCATAAGTGTAATTTATAAAAAGTCAAGGGGCAAAAGTATAATTATGAAGAATTTGGACAAAAAATAGGCCAAAAATGCCCAGAATTAGATCAGGTCCAAATTTTACCAGTAAATAGAGAAAATTATTCCGATTAGTTTGACGCAACACAGAATTTTGATTTAAGGTTCCGAAAAATTGATATAAATTTTTGAAGTCAGATAAAATTATTATAGTATTTTTTAGATCTCAGAATCATATAAAACTTTACAATAAATTAATATAATTAATATGAGAATTTATAAAACTGACAGGATCAGAAAAGGAATCCTGTAGAATTTTTAATAGAATTTACAGTATAATAAAATACCCGAAAAATACCTTCGGGAGAGGGTTCTTGGAATTTGTGTCATAAAGGTAGTGGACCTAGACAAAGGCCCAAAATGGCATCCCAGAGGCCCAATAAGGTACCTGAATAGTATGTGGGCCAGTGTCCATAGGAACCCAGGAAAAGTGTGAAATTACGAAAATGCCCTTGTGTTATAATAATGTACAAGAGATGAATGGAGGGCATTTTGGTTATTCTGGATAGGCCAAAACACCAAGGCAAGTACAAGAATGATTTCTCAGAGTCAGTAGATTCTGAAAAGGTACAAAGAGGTGTGAAATGACAATTATGCCCTTAGTGTCAACATAGTGTAAGAAAGGGCACCAAGGGTATTTTGGTCATTTTTCAAGGGATCTGTAATTAAGTTTAGACCCAGTATAAGAATGTCAATGATAGAAAGAATCCGGATACTGGATTTAAGGTCAGAAAATATATTATGGAATCTCAGAAAAATTAGATTCAGAAAACAGTTTGGTTTTTAGGGAATCGGACTAAGCCGATACCGGATTGGATTGGAATTTTTCCAGAAGCTTCTCTCCCTTGGAATTTTGCCACATGTCCCTATGAGTTGTCCCTTTGATTATGTCATGATGATGATGTCATAATTATTAAAGAAAAGGAAATTCAAAATTAAATATAAGCCATTAGATCAAATAGTGCACAAAATGATCTTAGCCTTTCATTTTCTATGGAATTTGCCTATAAATACTCTCAAAATCTGATGCAAAACCATGGCAATGAGAACCCTTGGGGAACCTCTTGCAAAATGAAAACTCAAGCCAAGAAAAAGAAGAATTCAAAGGCCAAAGTTCAAGCAAGCTAGAGATTAAAGGTAAGCAATCTATCCTAGCTTATTTTCCTTTGATTTGGGAGCTTGAACTTAGGGTTTTCATGGAAGAAAGTTGAGTTTTATATAAGGTGTATATGTTATCCAAAATCTTAGATGAAAGGAGAAAGAAGAAATTAAAGTTAGAGTTATGTGATTAAAGCTTAAACAAGCTAGTTAGATGATTGGTTGTTGAATCAAGTTGATGTTCTTGACTTTGTCATGGTGGAAATATTTTGGTTTGCACTGTTCATGATAGAAGGAGATGGAATTTCAATGATCTAATGCTTTCATTGAATTTATATGATGATTTTGTGTAGGATTGGATAGGTTTTGAGCCTTGGAAGCATTGGAATTGAAAGTTATAATGTTTGGGATTCTTCTCTGTTACTGTTCACTCACATGAACTGTGATTGGAATCTCATGATTTTGATGCTTCCAATGGTTTTAAAATGAAAATTTGTATGGGGTAAAGTAGAGAAACAAGTATGGGAAGCATTGAAATCAAGATGAGAATTTTTGGAAGAATTGTGCATGTTTTTCAAATCGGTATAGAACAGTGCATAAGAGCTGGAATTTCATTATTCTAAGCTCATAAATGGATTCAAAAGGTGAAATTATGTAGGGTAAGGTCAAGACATCAATTGATTCAAAGGCCAAGTCAATTGGTAAAGATTAAAGAAAGTTATGTTAGTAAACTTAATGTTCAAGAGAGTTAGATGGTGATACATGGATGATTATGTAATGTTAGGATTTGGTAGTGTGCTCTAAAGGGGCAGCCATACATCAAGGAGAAGTAAGAAGAAAGAGCAAAGTTGAAGTGAAAGAAAGTCAAGTATGTGAGGTAGTAAACTTACCCTAAACTTGTATGTATTGAATGTTATGCTTGATGGTACTATGACTTTATTGAATTGTGTGCATATGTGTATATGATTGAAGCTCTATTTCTATGATTATTTTGGCCAATTGTATTTCATATGATACATGGAAGCATGCTCATTACACTATGGTAACACTTTCACAAGCAAGCACAAGCAATTACATTAATACATGCATTGTTTGGTATTATTTGCTACTAAGATTTCCCCAGAAATCTCACCCTATCCATGTAATCCCAATCCTAACAGGTTTATGAATGAGGAAAGTGTTGGAAATCGTGCCCTAGGGGCCAATCATTGTCTTATGAACATTATTGATTTATGAATTTATTAATTGAGTTATCATATTATTTGCATGTTTACTATGATGACCATCCTTGGATAATTCATGATATTATCCTAAATGTCCCTGGTCGATCATCTATGTGGGAGCACAGATGAAATAAGACCAGTATGACTTTGAAGATGTATAGAGATATAAATCAAAGTCATAAGCACATGTAAGAGTACAGGGTGTTGGACCGACCCGCTATGAGAGAACTGCATGGGTAACGTCATAAGCTTCTCTCATATACAAACCATGTCAATATGCCCTTTGACCTGAGATCATCATGGATTCCTACATGACAAAACGCTCAGCTTTGACCTAGTCAAAAGTCACTTTTGACCGAGTGATCATAAAGACTATGTTCGGGCTTAGTGGTTTTTCATGCGGAGGAATGTGAATGGTCAAGATGGAATTTGTCCCTCACATTCGTGGAGAGATATTACTGGGCCCCTCGATGAGTGAGTCTGAGAAATGTATGGCCATACTGTAATGGAAAGGTAGTTCCATTTCTATAGTCAGACTACTCAGGGATCGAGAAAGTAACGGTCGGGAATAGGAGGATGACATTATCCATGCCTCATCCATGACCAAAATATCGCGTGACAGAAGGGACATGATATGGTTGTATAAAAGGTTACATCGTTTATCGATCCTCATATGATTTGGGTAGTTGTTATGTCTTGCTAGAGACCGCTTGCGACTTGTGGGCTAGTATAGCAAATGGCCCACTGCCAACTTCATATGGGCCTACAGGGTCGCACACAAAATAGCCCAACACGAGCTACCATGTCCAGATTCAATGAAAGATCCAGGTGAATGTATATATATTTATTTATATTCGTATATATATAAATTCGTATATATATATATATTATATATATGAGATATATGAGATTTAATTTATAAGGATAAATTAAATCCCTATCACGTTTGAATTCGAAATTCAAATTGATAGGATATCTCATATAAGAGATATTTATAAGATTTAATTTATAAGGATAAATTAAATCTCTATCACGTTTGAAATTCGAAATTCAAATTGATAGGATATCTCATATAAGAGATATTTATAAGATTTAATTTATAAGGATAAATTAAATCTCTATCACGTTTGAAATTCGAAATTCAAATTGATAGGATATCTCATATAAGAGATATTTATAAGATTTAATTTATAAGGATAAATTAAATCTCTATCACGTTTGAAATTCGAAATTTAAATTGATAGGATATCTCAAATTTGATTTATGGGAATAAATCAAATATAACTCAGTCTCATCTTTATTTAAAGTTAAATAAATAAGTAATTAAATCTGTGGGACGGATTTAATATTATTTTATTTAATTAGTTTCTTATAAAATTATACAATATATGATATTGTATCAATTCGGAATTAATATAAGATTAACTCCAAAATCCAATTAGGTCAAGTGGAAAAACGCATAGCATCCTCTATATCTGATTGGAGGAGCTACGTTTGAAAATAACACAGAACACAAAAGGCCGAACGGAATCTGCAAAAGGTTTGCAGACAAGAAACTGCCGAAATAGAGACGGAGACTTGTGAAAGCCTTGGAGGGACAGGAGACGCTAGCACGTCGTTCGTGGTTGGAACGCTGTTCGTGTGGATACCAGTAGAGGAAGCCGACCTGAGGCGTCGACTTCTTGTGATCGGAAAGAGACCACCGTCCGCGGAGAGAATCTGTGAAGGTCGCTGAGGAACACTCCATCGATTTCTTGCGATCAGAAAGAGATCACCACCCACGTAGAGAAGCTGTGAAATTCGCTGAGCAACACTAAGGGTAATGATTCTTTCCACTTGACTTAAACACATACGGCAGATCCTGGCAAGGAATGGAAAATTTTTAAAGTTTATTTCCGCTGCGTGTCTTCCAATTCCTTACAGTGGTATCAGAGCCATGCTGTTTTGTGTTTAAGTTAGGCTTGATTTGTGATTTATATGATATATGTTAGTAGTAGCCAATCATATAATAAGCGTTGTATGTGTGACATATATGGAATCCTTGTTGTGTATGACATAAAAGGAATCTAAAAGGAAATTGAAATCGGTGGTGATGCTTTTTGATTTGATCAATCCGCATAGATGGGGTCTAAGAAAACCGAATTCGAATTTGTGATTATTTGTGAAAACCGAATTCAGATTCGTGATTATTTATGAAACAAAAACAAAAAAAAAATTTCTTCCGGGGCGCTGCCCCAGAGACCCCGCCCGCTAACCGGTTAGCGGGACCGCCGTAGCTACCTGTTCGTAGCGCAACATAACCGTAACATATGTTACTTTGTAAATGTTTTTGCCCTTCGATTAGATCTGAATATTGATTCTTGAATGTTTGGGTATGGTGAACAATATGGCTCTAGATTGCAAGTGTTGTAATTTTTAAAAATACGGCCTGCGTGTCGTGCCTTCCTCTATATACTCTCAATGTACCTTCTCCTCTCATCTCACTCCCCTCGAATGTTAAAAGAGGTTTCTATATGTAATTTCTCTTTTCTTACTAGAGAGCTCCTCTCATTGGCTTGAGGGGACTTAGGATAGGTGAGCCATATTGTATCACGTTTGAATTATGCATCTTATGATTAGATCAGCACATGCATATTACTTGTATGAGTTACAAACTGGGATACATGCATCCTCATAAAAACAGATAGTTAATTAAGCCCTCTAAAAGAAATCTTAAGTCATAATGCTGTCAATTTATGAACACTTGTCAAAACCTTGATCGCTCAATTGTGGACTCCACCAAAGTGGGTACTTTTGAGTTATCTTGGGGAGATAAGCAAAGAGTAATGGTGCTACTCTCATAGGTTCATTATTGTTTGACTTAATTGAGATTAACAAAACGGTTTTGGATCTCAAGGCATTAGATGGGATTAGAACATGCCAGATCATATGATGATAGGATCCCATGAATATCTAAGAGTTACATTTGATGTAATTGGTAAAGGTGTTACCTACCTAAATAACTTAATCTAAGCGTCCTGCCAAAGCGGACTTAAGTTTGAGCCAAATATGGATCTTAGCCCACTAACTATTGCATTGAGGGTTGTTTATTTAGTGGGAGATTACTAATTACATTGCATATTTTAATTGTAGAATCATGACGACTAGTAATACTGCTACATTATCGCTGCGATCTGTCCTTGAGAAGGACAAACTCAATGGGACAAACTTTCTTGACTGGTTTAGGAACTTGAGAATTGTTCTCAAGCAGGAAAGAAAGGCGCATGTCCTAGATCAACCCATTCCTGAGGAGCCAGCCGCCAATGCTCCCAGAGCTCAGAGAGATGCTTATATGAAGCATAAGGAAGACTCTGTCGATGTGGGATGCTTGATGCTAGCCACCATGGTTCCGGAGCTCCAAAGAGATCTGGAACACATGGAGGCTTATGAGATGATTGTGCATCTCAAGGAAATGTTCCAGCAACAGGCAAGGCAAGAGAGGTATGAGACCACTAAGGCCTTACATTCCTGCAAGATGGCTGAAGGTGCATCAGTCAGTGCTCATGTCTTAAAGATGAAAGGGTACATTGATCACCTTGAACGGCTTGGATTTCCCATGAGCCAGGAGTTAGCTACAGATTTGATCTTAAACTCACTCCCGGAAAGTTATGACCAGTTTGTTATGAACTACAACATGAACAACATGGAGAAATCTATTTCTGAACTGCATGGGATGCTTAAAACTGCTGAGCCGAGTCTTAAGAAGAAACCCAGTAGTGTTTTGATGGTTCAGAAAGGAAAGGGTACGAAAAAGAAAGGCAAAGGCAAGGGGAAGGGTCATGGCTCATCAGGTAAGACCAAAGAGTCAGGCAAGCCCGAAACCAAGCCTGCACCAAAGAAGGCAAAGCCTCCGAAGGAAGGAGTCTGCTTCTTCTGCAATGAACCGGGTCATTGGAAGAGGAATTGCAAACTCTACCTCGAAGATCTGAAAAAGAACAAGAAGGATAGCGGGGCTATCGCTTCAGGTATTTATGTTATAGACATTCATCTTTCTACTTCCACCTCATGGGTATTAGATACTGCATGTGGTTCTCACATTTGTACGAATGTGCAGGGACTAAAGGACAGTAGGAAGCTGAAAAGGGGTGAAGTTGACCTACGAGTTGGAAACAGAGCAAGGGTTGCTGCGTTAGCTGTAGGCACTTATGAATTAGTTCTGCCCACTGGGCTTTTGTTAGTTTTGAACAATTGCTATTATGTTCCTGCTTTAAGTAGTAACATTGTTTCACTTTCTTATTTGGATAAGGAAGGTTTCACTTCCATTGCTGGGAATAGTAGATGTTCTATTTATCGTAATGATGTTTTCTATGCTCATGGTGATTTGCATGTTGATCATTACATATTAAATTTGGAACAACCCAATCATGGAAATATCTATAACATAACCGCCAAAAGGGTCAAACCAAACGATTTGAATCCCACATACCTCTGGCACTGTCGTCTGGGCCACATAAATGAGAAACGCATTTCCAAACTCCATCAAGATGGATTTCTAAACTCATTTGATTTTGAATCATATGACACTTGCGAGTCTTGCTTGTTAGGAAAGATGACAAAGTCACCTTTCACTGGGCACAGTGAGAGGGCCACTGATTTATTGGGCCTCATACATACAGATGTGTGTGGACCGATGAACACAAATGCCAGAGGAGGTTATTCGTACTTCATAACATTCATAGATGATTTCAGCAGATATGGGTACATCTATCTAATGAAACATAAATCTGAATCTTTTGAAAAGTTCAAGATATTTCAAAATGAAGTACAAAACCAGCTTGGCAAAACAATTAAAGCCCTTCGATCTGATCGGGGTGGTGAATATTTGAGCCAAGAGTTCATAGATCATCTTAGGAATTGTGGGACACTCTCACAATTGACTCCTCCAGGGACACCACAATGGAATGGCGTTTCTGAACGGAGAAATCGAACACTATTAGATATGGTTCGATCCATGATGAGTCGAACAGATCTTCCACCCTCCTTTTGGGGCTATGCCCTAGAGACAGCTGCGTTCACACTCAATCGTGTTCCATCTAAGGCAATCGAAAAGACTCCGTATGAGATATGGACTGGGAGGACGCCTAGTTTATCTTTCCTCAAGATTTGGGGATGCGAGGTCTATGTTAAGCAACAAGCCTCAGACAAATTAGCGCCCAAATCCTCAAAATGCCTTTTTGTGGGATATCCTAAGGAAACCAAGGGATATTACGTCTACAACCCTGCTGATAACAAAGTGTTTGTTGTCAGAAATGGTACCTTTCTTGAACGAGAATTTATCTCTAAAAGAACCAGTGGGAGTAAGGTACAACTCGAAGAAGTTCGAGAGCTACAAGACACCACAGAACTGCAGATGGAAAATAGAGAAGACTCACAACAAGTTGTTGAGACTCCTCAAGTCACGCAAGGTCCACGAAAGTCTAATAGGACACGACTTCAGCCTCAGAGATATGGATTTCTGATTTCTGATAGTCGTGATGTGTTGCTCATTGAGCATAATGAGCCGACTACCTATCGAGAAGCTATAGTGGGACCAAACTCCGAAAAATGGCTTAGTGCCATGAAGTCTGAGATGCAATCCATGTACGACAATCAGGTTTGGACCTTAGTCGACCCGCCTGAAGGTGTAAAAACCGTCGGGTGCAAGTGGGTTTTCAAAGAGAAAACTGACATGGATGGCAATGTAAATGTCTTCAAGGCACGACTGGTTGCAAAAGGTTTTACTCAAACTCATGGTGTGGACTATGATGAGACCTTTTCCCCAGTAGCAATGGCCAAATCAATCAGAATCCTCTTTGCTATTGCAGCATATTATGACTATGAAATATGGCAGATGGACGTCAAGACAGCCTTCCTTAATGGAAAGCTCCTTGAGGACGTGTACATGACACAACCTGAAGGGTTTGTGCGTTCCGAGGACTCTGGTAAAGTGTGCAAGCTTCAAAGGTCCATTTATGGACTAAAGCAAGCCTCTCGGAGTTGGAATCATCGTTTTGATGAAGTAATCAAAGAGTTTGGATTTCTTCAAAACATTGATGAACCTTGTGTGTACAAGAAGGTTAGTGGGAGCACAGTTGTGTTTTTAGTACTCTATGTCGATGACATCCTACTTATTGGGAATGACATTCCTACCTTGCAGATTGTCAAGTCTTGGTTAGGAAAGTCTTTCTCGATGAAAGACTTGGGTGAAGCCACCTACATCCTAGGAATCAGGATCTATAGAGATAGATCTAAAAGACTTCTAGGACTCAGTCAGAGTACATACATAGACAAAATACTGCATAGGTTCAGTATGCACGAATCAAAGAGGGGTTTCATACCCATGTCTCATGGTACTCACCTCAGCAAAGATCTGTGTCCTAGTACATCTGATCAGCGAGGTCGCATGAGTAAGGTTCCATATGCCTCGGCCATAGGATCTATCATGTACGCCATGTTATGTACTCGACCGGATGTCTCGTTTGCCTTAAGTATGACTAGCAGATACCAACAGGACCCTGGTGAGGGCCATTGGACTGCTGTCAAGAATATCCTTAAGTACTTAAGAAGGACTAAGGACTTATTCTTGGTCTATGGTGGATTGGATGATGAGCTCTGTGTAACTGGTTACACAGATGCGAGTTTCCAAACTGACCAGGACGACCAAAAATCGCAGTCTGGATACATATTCCTCCTCAATAATGGAGCAGTAAGCTGGAAGAGCTCTAAGCAGGGCACTGTAGCAGATTCTGCAACGGAAGCTGAGTATATAGCAGCATCTGATGCAGCTAAGGAAGCCGTTTGGATCAGGAAGTTCATCACAGAACTAGGGGTGATACCTACCATCTTAGATCCAATAACTTTGCTCTGTGACAATAGCGGTGCTATTGCACAGGCCAAAGAGCCTAGGTCACATCAAAGGACCAAGCATATACTCAGGCGATTTCATCTCATCAGAGAAATCAACGATAGAGGTGATATAAAAATATGCAAAGTAGCAGGAGAAGATAATGTTGCTGATCCTCTAACAAAGCCGCTTGTGCAGGCAAAGCATGAGCGTCATGTTAGGTCAATGGGAATTAGTCAAATTAATGATTGTACCTAGTGCAAGTGGGAGGTTGTTGGAAATCGTGCCCTAGGGGCCAATCATTGTCTTATGAACATTATTGATTTATGAATTTATTAATTGAGTTATCATATTATTTGCATGTTTACTATGATGACCATCCTTGGATAATTCATGATATTATCCTAAATGTCCCTGGTCGATCATCTATGTGGGAGCACAGATGAAATAAGACCAGTATGACTTTGAAGATGTATAGAGATATAAATCAAAGTCATAAGCACATGTAAGAGTACAGGGTGTTGGACCGACCCGCTATGAGAGAACTGCATGGGTAACGTCATAAGCTTCTCTCATATACAAACCATGTCAATATGCCCTTTGACCTGAGATCATCATGGATTCCTACATGACAAAACGCTCAGCTTTGACCTAGTCAAAAGTCACTTTTGACCGAGTGATCATAAAGACTATGTTCGGGCTTAGTGGTTTTTCATGCGGAGGAATGTGAATGGTCAAGATGGAATTTGTCCCTCACATTCGTGGAGAGATATTACTGGGCCCCTCGATGAGTGAGTCTGAGAAATGTATGGCCATACTGTAATGGAAAGGTAGTTCCATTTCTATAGTCAGACTACTCAGGGATCGAGAAAGTAACGGTCGGGAATAGGAGGATGACATTATCCATGCCTCATCCATGACCAAAATATCGCGTGACAGAAGGGACATGATATGGTTGTATAAAAGGTTACATCGTTTATCGATCCTCATATGATTTGGGTAGTTGTTATGTCTTGCTAGAGACCGCTTGCGACTTGTGGGCTAGTATAGCAAATGGCCCACTGCCAACTTCATATGGGCCTACAGGGTCGCACACAAAATAGCCCAACACGAGCTACCATGTCCAGATTCAATGAAAGATCCAGGTGAATGTATATATATTTATTTATATTCGTATATATATAAATTCGTATATATATATATATTATATATATGAGATATATGAGATTTAATTTATAAGGATAAATTAAATCCCTATCACGTTTGAATTCGAAATTCAAATTGATAGGATATCTCATATAAGAGATATTTATAAGATTTAATTTATAAGGATAAATTAAATCTCTATCACGTTTGAAATTCGAAATTCAAATTGATAGGATATCTCATATAAGAGATATTTATAAGATTTAATTTATAAGGATAAATTAAATCTCTATCACGTTTGAAATTCGAAATTCAAATTGATAGGATATCTCATATAAGAGATATTTATAAGATTTAATTTATAAGGATAAATTAAATCTCTATCACGTTTGAAATTCGAAATTTAAATTGATAGGATATCTCAAATTTGATTTATGGGAATAAATCAAATATAACTCAGTCTCATCTTTATTTAAAGTTAAATAAATAAGTAATTAAATCTGTGGGACGGATTTAATATTATTTTATTTAATTAGTTTCTTATAAAATTATACAATATATGATATTGTATCAATTCGGAATTAATATAAGATTAACTCCAAAATCCAATTAGGTCAAGTGGAAAAACGCATAGCATCCTCTATATCTGATTGGAGGAGCTACGTTTGAAAATAACACAGAACACAAAAGGCCGAACGGAATCTGCAAAAGGTTTGCAGACAAGAAACTGCCGAAATAGAGACGGAGACTTGTGAAAGCCTTGGAGGGACAGGAGACGCTAGCACGTCGTTCGTGGTTGGAACGCTGTTCGTGTGGATACCAGTAGAGGAAGCCGACCTGAGGCGTCGACTTCTTGTGATCGGAAAGAGACCACCGTCCGCGGAGAGAATCTGTGAAGGTCGCTGAGGAACACTCCATCGATTTCTTGCGATCAGAAAGAGATCACCACCCACGTAGAGAAGCTGTGAAATTCGCTGAGCAACACTAAGGGTAATGATTCTTTCCACTTGACTTAAACACATACGGCAGATCCTGGCAAGGAATGGAAAATTTTTAAAGTTTATTTCCGCTGCGTGTCTTCCAATTCCTTACAGAAAGAAGATGAATAAGCATGAAGAGGAGTTAGGGATTGGTCAATGTAAATGTTATATGATGTTATGTGAAGAATTGTTGCATGTAAAGATGCTGTTTGACCAGTTTAGGCAACAATATGTATGATGTAATGAAAAATAGTAAATGATGGAATACAACAACAACAACAACAACAAAGCCTTATCCCATTAAATGGGGTCAGCTACATGGATCATACGACGCCATTGTGCTCTATCAAAAACTGAATCCTTGGTTAAGTTATTGACCAGGAGATCCCGCTCAATGACCTCGTTGAGCGTTTTCTTTAGCCTTCCTCTATTCCTTTTAACAGGGCTCCATACGATTTGATCCACCCTCCTCACTGGCGCATCCCTTGGCCTTCTTTGTACTTGTCCAAACCACCTAAGACGGTTCTCTACCATTTTCTCATCCCCGAATTTGATCCACTCCACCTCTTCCCCGAATTTGTTCATTACGAATCTTATCTTTTCTTGTATGTCCACACATCCATCTCAACATCCTCATCTCAGCTACCCCAACTTTATGCTCTTGCTGTCCTTTTAAAGCCCAACATTCACTTCCATAAAGCATTGCTGGTCTTATAGCAGTGCGATAAAACTTTCCTTTTAATTTATCTGGTACTTTCCGATCACATATAACCCCAGTAGCCTTTCTCCATTTAAACCACCCAGCTTGAATTCTATGATTAACATCCTCCAAAATTTCACCATCCTTCTGTATAATTGATCCCAAATATTTGAACTTATCTATTTGTGGAATAACTTGATCTCCCAATTTGACCTCCAAGTTATTTCTAACTTGCCTCTTATCTAAATTACAATGCATATATTCAGTCTTACTTCTACTCAGACGAAAACCCTTCGACTCTAAAGTACTTCTCCATAACTCAAGTTTAAAATTAATCTCTTCTCTTGACTCTGCCACAAGAACTATATCGTCTGCAAAAAGCATGCACTTAGGGATTTCTTCTTGAATAGGCTTGGTTAGAACATCCACTACTAGATTAAATAAATAAGGACTCAAGGATGATCCCTGATGAAGACCAATCCTTATGGGAAAATCCTTTGTTTCGCCCCCAGACGTTCTTACAGTAGTTGTTACCCCCTCATACATATCTTTTATTGCCTTGATATATGCCATGCGCACACCTTTCTTTTCCAAAGCTTTCCAAAGCACCTCCCTTGGTACTCGATCATACGCTTTTTCTAAATCAATAAAGACCATATGCAAGTCTCTTCTTTTGGTCCGGTACCTTTCCATTAACCCCCTTAATAAATAAATCGCCTCTATTGTAGACCTACCCGGCATAAAACCACATTGATTCTCAGAAATATCAGTCTCTAATCTCAACCTGTGTTCAATTACCTTTTCCCACAACTTCATAGTGTGACTCATAAGCTTTATCCCTCTGTAATTTGCACAATTTTGAATATCCCCTTTATTTTTGTAAATAGGAACTAAAGTACTTTTCCTCCAGTCATCAGGCATTTTCTTAGAACTTAAAATCACATTAAATTGTTTAGCAAGCCACACCACCCCCACTTCGCCTAAACACTTCCAAACTTCAATAGGAATACCGTCAGGTCCAACAACTTTACTATTTTCCATTTTCTTAAGCGCCTCTTTAACCTCGTCAACACGAATCCTACGGTAAAATGCTAAATTTGGTTCAACTTCTCGTGTTAAATCCCCGAGCTCATAACTCGACCCTCCTCCCTCGTCATTAAATAATTTGTAAAAATAGGTCTCCCACCGTTCTTTAATATCACCATCTGTAACTAAAAGCTTACCCTCTTCATCCTTAATACATCGTACTTGATCCAAATCCCTCAATTTTCTTTCCCTATCTCTTGCAATCTTATAAATCTTTCGTTCTCCCGACTTTGTCCCTAGCTCCTTATAAAATTCCTCAAAAGCTTTAAAACGAGCTGCACCCACCGCCTTCTTAGTTTCCTTCTTAGCTAAACGATACTTTTCCCAATTTTCAGTATTATTACATAAGTGTATAGCTTTGAAACAATCTCTCTTGTTCTTAACTTTCTCTTGTACGTCCTCATTCCACCACCAAGTCTCCTTATCTCGTCGACCAAAACCTTTAGATTCTCCCAAAATTACTTTAGCAACCATTTGGACCCTCTCAGCCATTTCCTTCCACATGATATTAGCATTTTCCTGCGCCTCCCAAAATTACTTTAGTAAATGATGGAATAAATGTATAAAATTTTACAGACATTTAACTAACATGTCAAGCTTCGTTTTGACACCAAGAACACCTTGTTTCGATGTCTGTACAAAGAGAACCAATTTTCCAAAGATGGGGACCAGAATCTATTTTCAGAATTTTTGACCAAATGAACAGTAAACTTTAACAAATAAACTGTATCAATTGGCTAAGCATTTGGTTAGGAAATTATTTTTTCCTCAAACTTCAAGATGTTAGCTTCGAGTAAAATTTTGAACCACTTTATTTCAATTTTTATAGAACTAATTATGATTTTTCAAATTTCATCACCTAATCTGGAATACCATATGAATAGTAACTCGCCAAGAGTAAAACTTCCAGATCTAGCTAATGGACTTCCAAAGTCTTGTAAGTGGTTCTAAATACTACCGAATGGTCCCTAGGACGTACGAAAGTAAGGATGTTTCACCTTGGACCTGTTAATGTGAAAAATTCTTATTTCACTATAGATCAATGCTCCAATGTTGATATTCTCTCCACTTATGATTCTGGCCAACAATAGATAATCTTCTTGAGTGAGATAGGTAAAGCTTCCCGACTTGTGACCATGCATCTCGAGTAAATATAGTGGATAATTCTATGTTAATCTCACATATCCTTCGGTACAAACTTTAAATCACCTGTGAAGCTATTAGTAAGCATGAGAATCTTATAAATCTCTTTCAATGACAAAGTTGGTCCCTTCTCATGTTCTATGGTTTTAATTAGGAAGTTAATCACTTCTCCATATAACTTAATCTCTCAGCCTCTTAATTCAGTGGTTAAGTAACTCCTTACAAGTTCCCTATCCTCATTAGCCTCATCAAATACCTTCATGTTACAATAAAATCTCCTTACTACCTCTAGACTATATGAGAGATTGATACCTAACCAATTCTCATAGTATTTCATAGGGTTGGAAAGATCTAATTGGGTCTTATTGTTATACTTAAGGTATTCTAAGTCAACATATACAACTAGACAAAAATCCTTCTATGCAAATTCGCCCTTGAATTTTCCCTTATCAACCCCTTTGTCTAGATCCCCAGTAAGTAAAGCAAGAGGAGCATAGGAATGAGTGGGGATAAAGGTGGGAATAGAGATAAGAGAACGAGGTTCAATATCTGATATACTTGGAGAAGAGTATGCCCTTCCTCACTGTTTACTTGACTCTTTGGCTGGAGGTAGCATGGATAGAGGGTTGAGGAGAACCCATGTTGATAGTAGTATGTATGGCCAGATTTAGATTGTCATATGAATAGGTGTTCTCAGACTCGGTTTCCTTAGACACATTGATAAAATATGTCTCTTTCTCTTGGATGCTTGCTGAGCACTTTGTCTTATTTCTAGGCTTGGTTGAGATATCTCGATGCTCTGTTGTGGTGTGACTCTCCATGTATCCTTCGCCTTCGCAGGAACTTCATCTTCTCTCACCTTTGGCTTATATTTGGATTTTGAAGGAGTTGCTTTCTGTTTCCCCTTTCCACCATCTGGCTCATCTCTGGCATTCTTTATTCTTGCCATTGTTCATCAGAAAGTGGAGAAATACTGAGGAGTAAGTGGTGTAAAGCTTGAAATTTATAGAGAGAAATGGGTTGGAGACTTTGGGGAGGAATTTTCGGGTGGTTTTAAGAGGTGAATTGAAGATTGAAAACGGTTATGGAGTTTCGGGTTCAGAGGAATTGAAAAATTTTCAAATAGGGTTTCGATCAACCGACACAGTAACGATCAAATTTTGCTTTATAATTGATGATTTATCAATAAGCACTTCGATAAGACTCCTGTTCGAAGTGTTTATCGATAAATGTCGATGTAACGGTTAAAAATTACTATACTAAATTAGTGCATTTATCGAAGGAATTTTCGATAAGTACCTATATTGAAGAGTTGTTCGATAAATGTCAAAACTTTGACACTACAAACACAGTTTATTTTTCGAATAGTTTTTCGATAAGTAATATTATCGAAGAGGTGTTCGATAAATGTCAGCATTAAACACTTCAAATGATTCTACTGAATTAATTCATTCATCGAAGGACTTTTTAATAATGCTTTTATCGAAATGCTTTTTGATAAGACCTAATTTATCGAAGAAGATGAAAATGTCAGAAAACTTTACTTTTACCTCTTATTTATCCAAGCATTTTTTCTTTGCACAAAAGGTACTTATTTGTTTTTTTGCTTTTACAGAACAAGCCACTTTGAGATTGTAATTTTCGATATTGGATTTGTATGCTGTGATATGATGCAGACAAGTTATAGGAGATCCCATTACTGGAGACATTGAAGACTGAAGAAAGAGCAAAATGCATTGCTTTCAAAGAGCTTCATATTCATGCACTGTTTACTTATTTCTTTATTTATTTTTATTTTGTAGATTAGTGAAATTCAGCCTATCCTTTCAAATCCATCAAAGTGCTGATTGTACATGTATAGTCTTACATTTTCTTCAATAAATGATTGCCTGGAGTCTCGCAGAATGTGTTTGACTACTCCCTCAATTATCCAAATTATAAGTCCTAGTTTTTAGATTTGTTTTGTTATATAACTCCTATTACAAAGTACTAAATCTAATTAAAACATTTTTCTTAAAACACCTCTATAAGAGTATCAAAATTAAATATTTTACTTAATGAAGATACACTTTCTAATGATGGTATTTAATAGAGGATAGATCTGAATTTTTTTTTTTAAAAAAAAACCATCAACTATTTAAATTCCAGCGTTTTCTTATATGTGTATTTACAAGAACTAAAGACTTATAATTAAGGAGAGTACTTGATTGGAGAGTTTTCTTTTTCTTTTTCTTTTTTCACTTTTTTCAGATTGTGAACATAAAAGAAAGTTGTAAGCTCAGAGGGGCCCATCCCCTTTTTGAAGGGTTGCGTTCTATTCCATGAAGTTTCTTATCGTCAATATTCAATGTCCCTCTTTGAAATATTGAGAAGCCAATAGCTATACGCGTTGAGTAAGAAGCTGAAATGACAGCGAAGAGATTCTATTTTCATAGGAAGTATAAAGTTAAAAGAAACTTTGCTTCTATTTATTTATTTGCTTTGTAAACTTCCTGTAGGTTACGTATGCATTAATTTCATTAACGGTCACAACCTTCCCTCCTCCATTGACTTGTTTCCTATTACAAATAATTCTTAGACCTGCAGAATTGAAAGCAGTCCCTTACTCTTCGTAGCCAATTTATCTGGTTGGGATTGCAGCATTGATAGGTAACTATATGCTTATGATCTTTCTCTTATCATGTTCTTTTCCATGCATGTGGGGCTAAATTAAATCAATCTTTGAGCATCTAATGGAAGTTTATAATCATAATGAGTGAATAGGATCTCATATACGTCCTCCTTGCTGACTAGTGCACTAGGCCCATCAACTTTATTGTTATGATATTTTCATCTATATCCTTCACTACAATCATAACCTACTATATATATGTATTTATAGTGATAAAATTAAGCTAGAATTTTATATATCTAGTTTAAGTCATCTATGGTAATGCTTCTCAAGAAACTACTAGCATTTTTTTAAAAATGAGCAAATCTTCAAAGTTGCATTTCATTAGGAATAGTTAACAATTCAAATATATAATAATGAAGTATCAAAGTTGGTGTGTCTTTACTTTTCCTATGGTGTGCAGGAACGAAGCGGAACTAATTACAGAAATAGTGAAATGTATTATACAAAACTTGGATCGTATGTATGAAAGTGAAGATGATCTAAAAGACTTGATTGGAATTCATAAAAGAATGACAGATGTAGAATCATTGTTGTACAAAGGTTCAAACGATGTCCGATTTATTGGCATTTGGGCTATGGAAGGTATGGGCAAAACAATTTTTGCAAAAGCATTGTTTAACAAATTGTGTCTTGCATATAAAGGGTTTTGCTTTTTGACTGATGCAAGGGAAGAATCAAAGAAATATGGAATAGCTACTTTGAAGAAAAAACTTATTTTGATGTTATTAAGGGATAAAGATCAATCTCACACTAGCATGCTCGATGCAATATCACCTTATGCCATGAGCAGACTTGGTCGGGAAAAAAGTTTCATTGTTCTTGATGATGTTGATGATCAAGAACAATTAGAAAATTTAGTCGGAAGACATGATTGGTTTAGACCAGGTAGTAAAATCTTGATAACAAGAGATAAGCAAGCTCTTGGAAAGAAAGTAGATGATATATATATATATATTGGAGGCTTTGAATTTTGATGAGGCTTTTCAACTTTTTTCTTTGAACGCCTTCAAAAAAGACTGTGGTGACCCAAAAGTAAGGAGGTTGGCGATGAATGTGACTTATTATGCAGCTGGAAATCCATTGGCCTTAAAAGTTTTAGGTTCCTTCTTGTATAGAAAAAATCAAGAAGCATGGGAAAGCTTAAAAAATACCTCATCCAAAGATTAATGATATCCTAAAATTGAGTTTTGAAGGACTTGATTTTGAAGAGAAAAATATTTTCTTGGATGTTGCTTGTTTTTTCAGTGGTTATGATGTCAAGGATGTAAAAAAATTTGTTAGACGCATGTGGTTAATCAACCATTATTGTATTGAAAAGTCTTGCAGATAAAGCTCTTTTAGATATTTATTAGAGAAGAATATCTATACATCATCTGATCAAAGAAATGGGTCGACAAATTATTCGTGAAGAATCATTAAATGATCCCAAACAGTGTAGTCGATTATGGAATTCTAATAAAATTTCAGAAATATTGATGGAAGTAAGAGTAAAATTTCTACTTTCTTTTTTAAGAAAGCAATTTGTTGAATTCCATACTTCTATTTTATTTAAATAATATTTTTAATACTATTTTTTTCTTGTTAGGGAAGTGAAGCCATTGAAGGGATAACACTGAATGTTTCAGAAGTTGATGAAGAGTGTACTCAAGTCCTCAAACCTTTTGTTCAATACCCAATCTAAAGTTTCTTAATTTAGAGAAAAATTTCAATGATCAGATCGGGAACAAGTTAAAATTTCTTCGAGGTATACAGTTTTGCCAACTAAACTTAGACTATTGCAATAGGTGGAATACCCTTTAAAGTCCTTGCCAGCAACATTCAAGGTTGAAAATCTTGTACAAATTGGAATGCCAAACAGTAATTTGACAAAATTTTGGTATAGAGTGCAGGTAAATTTTATAATTTTTATTTAGAAATTAGTTTTAGTACATTTGTTGGAAAATCTTAATCATATACTCCCCTTGTTGGTCCTATTTATAAGATTCTTCCCATTATGGTTCTTAATACAATATCTCTTATAAAAATTAAACAACTATTGATAACCCATTCTTAAGAATGCATTGGTCTTTAACCATCACACTAAGCTCCACAACCTTATTTATATTGTTGATTAAGAGAATTTTAGTAATTAAATATGTAAAATTTGTTGATATCAACTAGTTTTAACTAATTTTCCTTAACAAGTATTAGAGGAGGAGTACTTTATTTTTGTTTTGGACACCAGTCTTACCGTGTAATTTATATTTTTACAGAATCTTGTGAATTTAAGCAAAATTGACCTCGTTGGATCAAAAGACTCAATTGAGCTCCCAAATATTTCGAAGGCCATACATCTTGCAGAAGTTAATCTCAGTTATTGTTCAAAATTGAGGCATGTTCATCCATCTATTTTGTCTCTCAATAGCCTTCGTCGTTTATGGCTAAGAGATTGTAAAGCCCTTACCAGCTTTACAAGCAATACCCATCTCAAATCACTTAGTGATCTTGATCTGGTAGATTGCTCAAGACTGAAAAAGTTTTCAGGGACCTCAGAAAACTGTCTATTTGAATTGAAGCTTTCTGGAACAGCCATCAATGACGAGTTGTGCTCAACAAGTGGGTGTCTCAGCAAAATTGACGCAATATTTCTAGACAGATGCAAAAGTGTGAAAAGTCTTCCCTACAAATTAATCTTCGACGTTTTCATGCTTATTTCTGTAATAAGCAAGCATCAAATCTACGTTCCATATTTGATGAGGTACGTGCTTTGGAAGTTCTACGACTGACACATTGTAGTGAATTAGTTGAACTACCTGACAACATCAACTCGTTGTCATCATTACGTGTGTTAGAACTCTCAAGGACTAATATAGAGACGTTGACTTTGAGCATCAAACATCTTTTGAACCGACAACAACTTTACTTGAATGGATGCGAAAGGCCGACCAGAACTCCCTCCCTTCGTCTTAGCACTGTCAACTAGGAATTGCCTATCCATTGAGATACTAAATTTACCTTTAACGACTGAAGATGGAGAAGGAAAAGAAGATCATGATGATGAACATGAACCATGGCCATATCCTTACTTTAGATTCACAAATTGCATGAAGTTGGATCGTCAATCAATCGAAGCCGTTGAGGCAAAAGTGCTGCTTGAGATAAATAAAGCCATTTATCACACAATTGAAATGGACTATCCAGGAAAAAAGAGTTCCAGAGTGGTTCATGTATAGAACTACACAGCCTTTCGTGACTCTGGATTTCAGTTCAGTTCCATAACCTTGGAATGTAAGTTTCATTTTCTGCACCGTCATTTCTAAATCATGACCGAGCACATACATTGATGCCAAATGGTTCATTGATGGTCGTTATGCTTGCATGGTTAACGTCTCATTTCACATGAATGAGTTGACGTGGTCAGATCATGTTATTCTTTGGTATGATTCATATTCTTCTGAAGAACTAGAAAGGAAAATAGAAGAAAAGAAAAGAGATGCCCAAAGCAACACTTATCATCCATTGATTGAAATTGTATTCACAGTCTCCTCGGATTATGGAAGAATACGAGAGATGAAAGCAAAAATAAGCTATATTTCATGTACATCCAAGGTGAAAAAATGTATAGAATTAACACCATCGGCTAGATATTATAGCTTGTGCTCATGCTTTTGAAGGGATTAAAACTATCAATGGCCAATGTAAGACTGACATTTCTAGGATCACTGGCAAAGTCTGGAAATTTTGAGTCACATACTTTCCACTCCTCCGAATATAATCTCGTAGGTGTCTTAACTTGCCATACAGATTCTACTTAATCACATTCCACCTCATATGCTTAACAATTTTTTATGACATATACATTATTTGCGACCGCGTTTCATAGAAAAGTACTTAATAATACAATGTATTGAAAACTGCATTAAATTTCGTTTAAATAAATATAACACATTGCAATAAATTATATCTTAGAATTTTGGCCAGTTTCTTCCTCTACTTTTTCCCCTTCTATACCGACTTATACTAGTATGTCTCGTATCTCTTACAAATCTCCTTGTTTGCATCCTCTCCCCAATACAGTATACAGTCATTTGGACATGCATCTATCTTCTTGTAGTTCAAGCTAATTTTGTTAATAATCTTCTTTGCCTCATAAAAAGATGGAGGGAACCTGGCTTGAGGGAAAGCATCTCCTAGTAACTCCAACATTATGGACATTGCCTTTTCAGTCATATCACACAGGCATTTGATATGATACAGCCTTACCAAGAATGACAACTTAGAATACTTTATGCACCCAAAATAAAGAGGTTTATCAGCTTCGTTCATGAGGTAAAAAAACTCCCTGTGCAATTTCATTCCTATAGAACTTTGGAAGAGGCCTCTCTACTTTATCTGGCTCCTCACTTTCATGAATGCGGAAAGCATCACATACAGCATCAGTCACCGCATCGAATTCTTCTGCTCGTACTCCTATATAGTTGCCAAAAAATTACTTTCATAGGAAGGGTTTAAATAACAATTGCTCTCTAACAACATCTATTGAATGTCACTTTTTAAAACTACATTTAAGACATGGACAATGGATCTTGTTGTTTATGGAGGCATTTGCAGAAGCAAAATCCAAGAAATTGTTTAGTCCAGCCTAATATTGTGGAGTCGATTGATGTCCACGACCTATCCATAACTAGTATTGCTCAGATCTCGTTAACACTTTAGAGTGAAAGCTTAAATAGAAGTTAAAATGAATTTAAGATAAAGTTTTTCATCTTTTAAAGAAGAGATCCAACGGCTAAATACTTGTTAAACTTTTCTAGCAGTTACAAACCCGCTAGAAAATGAGGAATAACGGTAAAAAATTTCTAGCAGTTACAAAAGCACTATAAAATCACGAATAACGGTCAAACATTTCTAGCAATTTGTAACTGCTAGAAAGGTTTGCCCGTTACCTTCTAAAGTTTGAAATTCAAACGACCACTACAAATGTTCACCTTGGAAGTAAATTTGAATTTCAAGTTTCATAACTATACGATTAAATTTTTTTAACTATTTCTAACCGCTAGAAATGTTCAAGCCGAATGAAAATTTGAATTTCAAATTTCAAAATTTGTAAGGAGGTTTCTAGCGGTTAATAACCACTAGAAAAGTCAAACTTAGAGGGAAAATTATTTTCTAAATTTTTAAACAATATTATGTTAAAATAATATTAACCAATATTAACCTAAAATTAATAGTAGCTAAAAATGTTGACATATTGTAAAAAATTATAATTAAAATTAAAATTTTGAATGAACCAAATTTTAAAAAATTGTAATTATAACTAAAAATTTAAATTTCTATCAGGGGTATAGGACAGCATCAGAGTCATCCTGATCAAGTTGCTGGACCTAGGCGGGCTGTGGGAGCATGCCCCTCCAAGGATCAGTGGTATATAGAGGTTTGGAGCTAGTCTCTTCACCAACTCATGCATGGCCACAATGACTGCATGGAACTAGTCGATATGGATCTGTATCTCCTCGCGCACTTCTCGCCGGATCTCCTCCCTCACTGCTCATCTAAATCCTCCCCTAATTCTCGGATGATCTCCTGTCGTAGCTGGTTGTCCATCTCAAGGGCTCTGGAACGCTTTATTCCTGCGCTAGTCTAATAGGATGCCATTACAAACTGAGAGGTTCCTATCGTATGTGGAGGCCCAACACCACCCAGGTGGGGAAGCGTACTCGATATGGTTCTAAGGCTGAGCCAGCTAACTCAGCTAGGGCGCTGCTGTTGACCGCGGCTCTCCAATAGTAACACGGTGACATCCAAAGGAGATCCATGTGACTCCCGCAATTCAGTATTCACCTGAGCCATGCAGGCCTATCAAAATTAACATAAGTCACTTAATATTGAATATTTAAACTTAACTATCATAATTAAATTAATCAATATAATTAATTACGTACCATCATCTCCTCAACCTCAGTTGACAGAGGAGTTCCGTCTTGCAGCATATATAGGTAAGGTCATATCTCGTCATACGAGGCATGACCCCCCACTCCTATCGCAGCTTTGCCCTCTGTAGTATAAATTATTTTAATGTATATACTATTTCATTGTAGGTGACAGTGAAGCTCTTGGACCTTACCTTATGGCGTACTATCTGCTGCCTGACGCTGCTTACATTTCTCTGAAAGAGGGCTTGAAACAAAATGTAATAATATTAATAAAAATTCAATATATATAATTAATACAATAATATTAATATCATATGTACCTGATGCTCAGGCGAGATCCTCAAGTAGACGAAGTTGGATCAATCTTGCTCCGGGACTCTATAGAGTATATTCACTAGAATCTCCTGTAAGGGCCTCGTCTTGTCGCTATTCTTCTCGTGCCATAGATCACCCCTATGGTTCTTCCATGTTGCCCCTATTCTCTTCAGGGTATCCACCTTCAGCTCCTTTCCCACTATAAATTTGGCATGTAATTAAATAAATGATAAAATTTTATTCATTATATAGATTATTTATATTTAATATAGATTATATATAATATATATTAAATCTATCTAAAAATGTATCTTAATATAGATTATATGGATTTAATATTTATTATAGAGATTATATATTGATTATATACATTTAATCAAATAATTAATTACTTTAAATAAAAAAAAATATCTTACCTTTATCTTATCCCAAGCTGCATCCTTATCCCCTGCTTCGATCTTCTTCCAATCATTTGCATGAATGGGCAACAGGGTCCACTACTTACCGACTAGGCACATACTTTCTATATAACTAGCCCCTCCCCTAGTCGATTAGCCCAGATCATTTAGCAACAGGAGCACAAGTCTGCTGGCAATCATCAAGAGCTCTTTAACATTGAGCCTCCTAGTGGACTTGTTGCTCTGGGAGTCTATAATATGTAATTTGAAAATTAATTATGTATGAATTAAATTTAAATAACTTTTGATATAAATAAGATATTTACCTTTAAACTCCATATCAAAGCCAGTCTAATGCCTTGGAGCACAACGCGACTCATTCTGGGCCCTAATCCTCCTCCTCCTCTTGGGCCTACTCATTCCCCTAATCCTCCTCCTACTATGCCTGCTCATAATGATTAGAAGCTTCATTTTCATGAAGCTTAAGATCCCCTCCTCGCTGAGATTTTAATTGTCAATTTTAATATGTATCCCAAGACTAGTACCACCCTTAGAAGTATTGGCCCTAGAAAAAGGACCCTTGCTAGGGTGTGTCAGGGTCAACTAGCTCCTTCCCAGGTCAAATACTCATCATGACCCCTCAGTAACCATGAACATTTATAGCTATTGCTTTTATTATTATTGATCACTTTCACTTTCATTACATTCACTCATTATTTAAAAATACCAAAAATATTTTATTTAAATTTA
Organism: Leucaena leucocephala; assembly: GCA_037074615.1. NCBI lineage: Eukaryota > Viridiplantae > Streptophyta > Magnoliopsida > Fabales > Fabaceae > Leucaena > Leucaena leucocephala. The sequence goes on along the minus strand of CM073555.1, from coordinate 15,125,807 downwards.
TTTTTAATTTATTGCATTTAGTTGTTAGTCGACCAATCCAACCCCATTTTATAACTTAGATTGCATTGCATTTAGTTACTTAGGAATTTAATTTCATTTTTGGCTCCTCAAAGATAATGACTCGATGTTGCACTATACGCAATTCTTAGTTCTAAGTGGCACTGTTACCGGAGAGCCAAGAAATTGGTTCCCTAGTAACTAAGTGTCTGGTAACATTGACTAGGATTTATTTATTTGTTGAGCCTGTCTTAGGTAGTTTGCATAACATTTGCATTTTTATTTTCATTTGTATTTTTTAAAAAAACAAAAATTTATGTTCATTTTAGTTGGTTTATTTATTTATATTTATTATGTTCATTTTATTTTTATTTTATTTTATTTTTCTTTTATTTTGATTTTTTCATCTGACTGCTACTGTTTTTGCCTAGGAGTGATAGGGCTTTACCTTTGATTCCCTTAAATCTTGAAATTGAAAGGTATGTGAAAAAGATTAGAAGAAATAGGAGAATAGAGGGTACAAATCAAGTTATTGTTGAGGAAGGTCATATTTCACAAGAGTCAAATTTGTCATCTAGTGAACAAGACTCTACTGAGAGAGCTACCTCTAGTGAATATGTGCCTGTTAATGATTTTGAATTAGAACAAGAAACCATGGATGATGTTAACGGTAATAATGGTTATAATGGGCTTAATGGGAACAACGGATATGGTGAGAATAACTTAGGGAATAATGGTGAGGATAATAGAAGCATGAGGGAGAATATTAATTCTAATGTTGATTATGATACTTATGGCTTTTATACTGATGATGTAAACTTTGAAATTAAAGGAGAATTAATTTCTTCCTTACCTAAATTCCATGGCTTTGCAGGTGATAATCCACACAATCATTTGAAGACCATGCATATGGTGTCATCTTCCATGAAACTACCCATGGCAAATCTTCAAGATGTATTGAGGAGAGTATTCCACTTCACTTTAGAAGGCAAGGCCAAGGATTGGCTTTACACACTACCTCAATGTTTTACCACATTGACTTGGGACCAGTTGAAAGGAGCATTCTTAGATGAATATTTTCCTTCCTATAAAATTTCAAGGGTAAAAAAGAAGACAAATAGTATAGCACAACGAGATAATGAATCCATGCACGAGTATTGGACCAGGTTCATCACACTTCTAGCTCAGTGTCCACATCATAATATTTCAAAGAATGATCTGGTTAATTCTTTCTATAAAGGGCTACTTCCACATCATTAGCCCTCAATTCATGCTGCTGCAAATGGTTCACTCAGAGAATTAAGTCCCAATGCTATATGGGGCCTACTTCAAAAGATGGCTACCAATAACCCTCAATCTAGAGACACATGAAAAGTGTATAATACCTCTTCGGTTTCTTCCCAAGATATTCTTGCTAAAATTGCTGCTTTAGGGAATTGAATAGAGAAAAGGCTCAGTATTTTGGAGAATAATGTGAATACCAAGCAGATTAATTTAATGAGTCACTTTCAAGCTATAGTAGTCGATTGTGAGTATTGTGGGTTAATGATGCATGCCTCTAATACTTATTCTCGATATGAAGAGGATTTTATCCTGTACCAAAATGGGAATGGCCAATATTAAAATAGAGATCCTGAAACATCCTCCCTTAGGCTCCTCAGAGTACACTTGCAGAAGCCATATTAGCTCGATTATATCTTAACTTAAGCCTAGAAATTCAAAATTTCACTCTTAAGTTCCTTATTCTGAACCTTTAATTTGAAAATTAATTAATCTCATTCTACACAACCAAATGAGGCTTATTACCTATCCACGTAATGCCCCAGATGTGTACGACTGGCCTGCCAAATTTCGTGGCCAAACCCCTTCGTTTACTAGGTCAATCTGAGGTCAAAACACTGCTACCTCAGGACCTGCGAATTTCCCCTTAATTTACCATACATAAATTGAATATGCCAAACAACACTTATCATTGAATAACATAATGTCATACAGCATGTCATACACAACAAGACATATACATAATCTTGCTATCTCTATTACATCTCTTTCTGGCTAAACTCCGGCAGCATAACCGCTACGCTTTATCTGTACAAAGAACTGAACTGTACTGATTCGGTAATCCCCTCATGAGAACTACCATTCTACGTAGTACCCAGGAAAGACTAGATGAACCGGCTAGGTCCACTCACTTCTAGCCTCCTTAGACAGCACTACGTACACAGTACTTATCATATACTGATGTTCAGTCTTTACTTCGGCAGCATAACGGCGTCTCCTAGGATTCTCAAAATCCACTTCAGCATAATCTCCCTGTAATGGGTTATGGATGGGGATGAGATTCGGGGGAATCTCAGTAGCAACAATCATAACAATATATGTAATGCAGTGTGATAGTGCTTGCTTGTGACTGTGTACAGATAAGTATGCTGCGTGCTTCCATACTCAATAACATATGATCATAGCATTGCAGTAGATCTTCAAGCATAACATATAAGACAACAATCCAACCAAACAATAGCACAACAAATCACAAAGCCATTACATAAAAGCTAGGATTAGTTACTACCTCAAAAGCTTAGCAGAGCTCTACTATCTCTATTCTGCTTCCAGTTCCACCAGAACTTCCTTTCTTTCTTTCTTCCTCTCACTTTCTCTCTCTAGCACCTCCTCCTCTCTCTAAAAGGCTCAAAACTGTGGGATGCATGAAATGGGAGGGGGAGGGGGTATTTATAGTTTCCTTCAATGGCATTCCTGTAATTTTGAAGCCATATGAACTTGTGGTCCTGGTTTTTCCTGGAATTTCCTATTTTCTTTTATTCCTTTTTACTGCATCATGCAGGACACCTCAGCGGACACCTCAGCAGCACATTTCTCACATGTCTAAAACCCGGGACACCTCATCAGCTGACTCAGCCTGCTGACTCACCGGTCCAAAGTCTTGCACCGTAATACGTGTCCTTAACTTTATCTGCTTTCTCCAGACCAATGCCATGTGACGCCTGGAAGAGACCTTGCACGCTTCCCAATGCTATCCAGATAAGTCCCAGACTTTATCTGATCACCTCCTCGGTTATCGTGCCAACCGAGTAACTTTACTTTACTGAAAAGTCATTAAATCATTATTTTAGTGTCACTTTTCCCCCACATATCACTGGGCCTACGTTTTTGGGCCTGGGAATATCATCTTGGGTCTCTGATCCAGCCCAAGTACTCTGATGGCACAATTCCCAAGAAACACCCCTTGGCAAATTACCAAAATGCCCTTAGTCTCTCTTTCTTTACTTTATTAGGTCTAGGGGCATTATTGTCTTTTCACCTCTTACCAGAGTACTTTTTGACCCTGGTCAACTATCCAGATGACTTCCCTGGACTGTCTAACCTTAGGCAAATGACCAAAATACCCTTTACTCATTCTTCAGCTGTTCTATAACATAGGGGCATTTTCGTCATTTCGCACCTTCTTCCCGGACACCGGCCCCTTTTATCACTGGACTGATCTAATGGGCCTGGGCCTTCCCTGGTGTCACTAAAGGCCTTAGAAACACTATACGGCCCCCTGGCCACAGTCCGATCATCCCTATCGGAACTGCTTTTCCTTTACCGATTATAACTGTAAATTCCCATATTCCGGAATTTTTACAGAAAAATCGGGACCTCAAATCAAAATTCTGTGACTCCTCATTCAACCCGGAATCCTTTTCTCTATCTCCCGGTATTTTCAGATATTTTATCCGGACCGGGCTATTTTGGCCTGAAAAAGCACTCACGCGCACACTTTTCCAAAATGACCATTTGACCCCTGGTCACATTTCTAATTCTTTCATACACATAGAGATCTCATATGCACATTTCACAGTTTAGTGAAATGATCAGCATAATTTTCTCTATTTTCTGGCAAAATATGGTACTCATCGGCTACCAGCCCAATCTTTCCCATAATTACGATTTTGCCCCTGCATTCTCTTTCTAGCATCTATTCTCATCTTATCCTTCATCTTAAGTTCTAGAAATTCTCTTTCAATAACTCATCCCTTAAACTCTTCGGGAGTCATCATTAATTGAAAGGCTCGACAACCCGCCCATATCAGGTTATCTTACACAGGAGCCAGCCCATATCAAGCTACCTGCAGAATTCCTAGGCTTAAGACTTAGGATATTCCTCACATTCCTCATCTTGGACCTAGATGAACTGTCCCGATCTCCTAGACCAAAAATCTGGATGTTACAGATCCCTACATAGATCACCCTAACTTTAGATGGGGTGGGAATCAAGACAACACTCAAACAAATTTCTCAAATCAAGTGGTGTCTAATCAAGGGGCATCATCTTCTTTTTCTGGAGATAATGAACTTGCTATGATCGTGAAAGGAATTACCGAACTTAATTCAAAATTTGACCAACAAAAATCACAAACTGAGGCTAAGTTACATGCTTTGGAGAATAAAATGGACTTATGTCTACAAAATATGTTCTCTAAATTGGAGCAAATGGAGACTAAGCATGAGAATTTGAACGCTTTTGTTACTCAAATCTCCAACAACTTGAGTGAACAACAAGCAAAAAGTAGTGGTTATATACCCTCCAACACAGTGATAAATCCTAAATCTTTGAATGCAATCACATTAAGAAGTGGTAAGAAAATTGGTGCTAAGAATTTGCAATTCAAGGAACATGAAGATGATGAAGAGTAGGTTAATAAGGAAATAGAATTTGAATCTCCTCCTGCCAAACTACTCAAGAAACTGTTGAAAATTGTACCCTAAGGGCCAATCATTGTCTTATAAACATTATTGTTTTATGAATTTCTTAATTATGTTATCACATTATTTGCATGTTTACTGTGATGACCATCCTTGGATAACTCATGATCTTATCCTAAATGTCCCTGGTCAGTCATCTATGCGGGAGCAAAGATGAAATAAGACCAGTATAACTTTGAAGATATATAGAGATATAAATCAAAGTCATAGGCACATGTAAGAGTACAAGGTGTTGGACCGACCCGCTATAAGAGAGCTGCATGGGTTAAGTCATAAGATTCTCTCATATACAAGCCATATCACAATGCCCTTTGACCTGAGATCATCATGGATTCCTACATGACAAACGCTCAGCTTTGACCTAGTTAAAAGTTACATTTGACCGAGTGATCATAAAGGCTATGTTCGGGCTTAGTGGTTTTTTATGCGGAGGAATGTGAATGGTCAAGATGGAATTTGTCCCTCACATTCGTAGAGAGATATTACTGGGCCCCTCGATGAGTGAGTCTGAGAAATGTATGGCCATACTGTAATGGAAAGGTAGTTCCATTTCTATAGTCAGACTACTCAGGGATCGAGAAAGTAACGGTCAGGAACAGGAGGATGACGTTCTCCATGCCTCATCCATGACCAAAATATCGTGTGATAAAAGGGACGTGATATGGTTGTATGAAAGGTTACATCGTTTATCGATCCTCATATGATTTGGGTATTCATAATGTCTTGCTAGAGACCGTTTATGACTTGTGGGTCAGTATAGTAACTGGCCCACTGCCAACTTCATATGGGCCTACAGGGTCGTACACAAAATAACCCAACTCGAGCTATGATGTCCAGATTTATTGAATCTATGACATGTCTAGATTTAATGAATAATCTAGGGTATATATATTTTATATATATATATATAAATTTGTATATATACATTATATATATTATAAGAGATATTTGCAAGATTTAATTTATAAGGATAAATTAAATCTCTATCACTTTTGAATTTTAATTTAAATTGATATGATCTATTTGAATTTGAAATTTAAGTTTATAAGATATCTCAAATTTGATTTATGAGAATAAATCAAATATAATTTCGTCTTATCTTTATTTTAAATTAAATAAATAGTTGAATTAAATCTGTGAGACAGATTTAATAAAAACCATATTTATTTAATTAGTTTCTTATCAATTATGCAATATATGATATTGTATTAATTTCAGAATTAATATAAGATTAATTCTGAAACCCAGCCCAATTAGAAGCCCGATAGCATCCTATATATTTGACATTAGGGGCTAGGGTTCTACACACGAGACAAAAGGGGCAAGAAGAGTGCAAAAGGTTTGTAGATAAGAAACTGCCAAAATAGAGACGGTGAGGACAGAATCTTGACAAAGCCCTAGAGGGACAAGAGGCGCTAGCACGTCGTTCGTGGTTGAAACATTATTCGTGTGGATACCGGTAGAGGAAGTCGATCTGAGTTGTTGACTTCTTGTGATCGAGAAAAGAGCACCAGGTACGACGAAGTCGTGACCAGTTGACACAGAGGTCGCGACTAAATTGCCATCTGAATGTCAGAAATCCAAAAAGAGACGACAGGTCATGACTAGAAGTAGAGGAAGTCGCGACTGACAACTCCAGAGGCTACAGGTCATGACTAGAAGCTGAGGAGGTCACGACTGAAAACTCTAGAGGTGACAGGTCGTGACTCGAAGCTGAGGAGGTCACGACTGAAAACTCCATAGGCGACAGGTCGTGACTAGAAGCTGAGGAGGTCGCGACTGAAAACTCCAGAGGCGAAGAGTCACGACTAGTGGATACTGAGGTCGCGACTGTAGCTCGAATACCGAAGGTAACACTTCTTTCTCCTTGACTTAAACAATTCGGTAGATCCTGGCAGGGAATGGAAAAAAAATTTAAGTTAATTTCCCCTGCGTGTTTTCCAATTCCCTTCAGTGGTATCAGAGCCATGCCGTTTTATGTTTAAGTTAGGTTTGATTGTTGATACATGTGATGTATGTTAGATTTCTTAGCTGATTATATGATAACATGCGAGTTATGTATGACGTATTGGGAATCCGTTTTATGTATGACATATAAGGAATCCGAAAGGAAATTGAAATCGGTGGTGTATGTTAATTGATTTGATCAATTAATATTGACGGGGGTCTAAGGATACTGAATTAAGATTCTTGATCAAAAAAAATATTTTCTTGGGGTGCTGCCCCCAGACCCCTCCCGCTAACCGGCTAGCGGGACCGCCGTGGCTACCTGGTCGTAGCGTAACATAATCGTAATACATACATCCTTTCCTGATGTATGAATATTTTGAAATATCTATTGCCCTTCACATAATATGAATTTTAATTCTTGAATATTAAGGTATGGTGAACAATATGGCTCTAGATTACAAGTGTTGTAATTTTTCTAAATACGGCCTGCGTGTCGTGCCTTCCTCTAATCACTCTCGTTGTACATTCTCTTCTCATGTCACTCCCCTCGAATGTTGAAACGAGGTTTCCTTATGTAATTTTCCTATTCTTACTAGAGAGCTCCTCTCATTGGCTTGAGGGGACTTAGGATAGGTGAGCCATATTATATCACGTTTAAGATTATGCATCTTATACTTATATGTTCGATATGCATATTACTTGTATGAGATACAACCGAGATACATGCATCTTATAAACCAGATAGATAATTAAGCCTTCTAATTGAAATCTTAAGTCATAATGCCGTCAATTAATGAACACTTATCAAAACCTCGATCGCTCATTTGTAGGCTCCACCAAAGTGGGTGCATTTGAGTTATCTTGGGGAGATAAGTAAAGAGTAATGGTGCTACTCACATATGTTTGTTATTGTTTGACTTAATTGAGACTATCAAATCGGTTTTGGGTCTCAAGGCATTAGATAGGATTAAAACATGCCAATCATATGATGATGGAATCCCATAAATATCTAAGAGTTACATTTGATATAATTGGTAAAGTTGTTACCTACCTAAATAACTTAAAGTTAAGCGTCCTGCCAAAACGGACTTAAGTTTAAGCCAAATATGGATCTTAGCCCACTAATTATTACATTGAGGGTTGTTTTATTTAGTGGGAGATTGTTAATTCAATTGCATATTTTAATTGTAGAATCATGACGACTAGTAATACTGCTGCATTATCGTTGCGATCTGTCCTTGAGAAGGACAAACTCAATGGGACAAACTTTCTTGACTGGTTCAGGAACTTGAGAATTGTTTTCAAGCAGGAAAGAAAGGCATATGTCCTAGATCAACCCATTCCTGAGGAGCCAGTAGCCAATGCTCCCATAGCTTAGAGAGATTCTTATGCGAAGCATAAGGAAGACTCTGTCGATGTGGGATGCTTGATGCTTGCCACCATGGTTCTGGAGCTCCAAAGAGATCTGGAACACATGGAGGCTTATGAGATGATTATGTATCTTAAGGAAATATTCCAGCAACAGGCAAGGTAAGAGAGGTATGAGACCACTAAGGCCTTATATTCCTGCAAGATGGCTGAAGGTGTATCAGTGAGTACTCATGTTTTAAAAATAAAAGGGTATATTGATCACCTTGAGAGGCTTGGATTTCCCATGAGCCAGGAGTTAGCTACAGATTTGATCTTAAACTCACTCCCGGAAAGTTATGACCAGTTTGTCATGAACTACAACATGAACAACATGAAGAAATCTATTTCTAAACTGCATAGGATGCTTAAAACTGCTGAGCCGACTGTTAAGAAGAAGCCCAGTACAGTTTTGATGGTTCAGAAAGGAAAGGGTATGAAAAAGAAAGGCAAGAGGAAGGGGAAGGGTCATGGCTCATCAGGTAACACCAAAGATTCAGGCAAACCCGAAACTAAGCTTGCACCAAAAAAGGCAAAGCCTCCAAAGGAAGGGGTTTGCTTCTTCTGCAATGAACTGGGTCTTTGGAAGAGGAATTGCAAACTCTACCTTGAAGATCTGGAAAAGAACAAGAAGGATAGTGGGTCTATCGCTTCAGGTATTTATGTTATAGACATTCATCTCTCTACTTCCACTACATGGGTATTAGATACCGCATGTGGTTCTCACATTTGTACAAATGTGCAGGGCCTAAAGGATAATAGAAAGCTAAAAAAGGGCAAAGTTGACCTACGAGTTGGAAATAGAGCAAAGGTTGCTGCTTTAGCTGTAGACACTTATGAATTAGTTCTACCCACTGGGCTTTTGTTAGTTTTGAACAATTGCTATTATGTTCCTTCTTTGAGTAGTAACATTGTTTCTCTTTGTTATTTGGATAAGGAAGGTTACACTTCCATTGCTGGGAATGGTAAATGTTCAATTTATCGTAATTATATTTTCTATGCTTATGGTGATTTGCATGTTGATCATTACATATTAAATTTGGAACAACCCAATCATGGAAATATCTATAACATAACCGCCAAAAGGGTTAAACCAAACGATTTGAATCCGACATACCTCTGGCACTGTCTTCTAGGCCTCATAAATGAGAAACGCATTTCTAAACTGCATCAAGATGGATTTCTCAATTCATTTGATTTTGAATCATATGATACTTGCGAGTCTTGTTTGTTAGGTAAGATGACAAAATCACCTTTCACTAGGCACAGTGAGAGGGCCACTGATTTGTTGGGCCTCATACATACAGATATGTGTGAACCGATGAATACAAATGCTAGAGGAGGTTATTCGTACTTCATCATATTCATAGATGATTTCAATAGATATGGCTATGTCTATCTAATGAAACATAAATCTGAATCTTTTGAAATGTTCAAGATATTTCAAAATAAAGTACAAAACCAGCTTAGCAAAACAATTAAAGCCCTTCGATCTGATCGAGGTGGTGAATATTTGAGCCAAGAGTTCATCGATCATCTTAGGAATTGTGGGATAGTCTCACAATTGACTCCTCCAGGAACACCACAAAGGAATGACGTTTCTGAACGGAGGAATCGAACACTATTAGATATGGTTAGATCCATGATGAGTCGAACAGATCTTCCACCATCCTTTTGAGGCCACGCCCTAGAGACAGTTGCGTTCACACTGAATCGTGTTCCATCTAAGGAAGTTGAAAAGACTTCGTATGAGATATAGACTGGGAGGAAACCTAGTTTGTCTTTTCTTAAGATTTGGAGATGTGAGGTTTATGTTAAGCAACAAGCCTCAAATAAATTAGCGCCCAAATCCTCAAAGTGCCTTTTTGTGGGATATCCTAAGGAAACCAAAGGATATTATGTCTACAATCCCACTGATAACAAAGTATTTGTTGTTAGAAATTGTATCTTTCTCGAACGAGAATTTATCTCTAAAAGAACCAGTGGGAGTAAGGTACACCTCAAAGAAGTTCGAGATCCGCAAGACACCACAGAACCACAGATGGAAAATAGAGAAGACTCACAACAAGTTGTTGAGACTCCTCAAGTCACGCAAGGCCCACGGCGATCTAATAGGGCACGACTTCAGCCTCAGAGATATGGATTTCTGATTTCTGACAATCGTGATGTGTTGCTCATTGAGCATAATGAGCCAACTACCTATAGAGAAGCTATAGTGGGACTAAACTGAAAAAATGGCTTAATGCCATGAAGTCTGAAATACAATTCATGTACGATAATCAGGTATGGACCTTAGTCGACCCACTTGAAGGTGTAAAAACCGTCGGGTGCAAGTGGGTTTTCAAAGAGAAAATTGACATTGATGGCAATGTAAATGTCTTCAAGGCACGACTGGTTACAAAAGGATTTACTCAAACTCATGGTGTGGACTATGATGAGACCTTTTCCCCAGTTGCAATGTCCAAATCAATCAGAATCCTCCTTACCATTGCAGCATATTATGACTATGAAATATGGCAGATGGACGTTAAGACAGCCTTCCTTAATGGAAAGCTCCTTGAGGATGTTACATGACACAACCTAAAGGGTTTGTGCGTTCTGATGACTCTGGTAAAGTGTGCAAGCTTCAAAGGTCCATTTATGGACTGAAGCAAGCATCTCGGAGTTGGAATCATCGGTTTTGATGAAGTAGTCAAAGAGTTTGGATTTCTTCAAAACATTGATGAACCTTGTGTATACAAGAAGGTTAGTGGGAGCACAGTTATGTTTTTGGTGCTCTATGTCGATGACATCCTACTTATTGGTAATGGCATTCTTACCTTGCAGATTGTCAAGTCTTGGTTAGGAAAGTCATTCTCGATGAAATACTTGGGTGAAGGCACCTACATTCTAGGAATTACGATCTATAGACATAGATCTAAAAGACTTCTAGGACTCAGTCAGAGCACATATATAAATAAGATACTGCATAGGTTTAGTATGCAGGAATCAAAGAGGGGTTTCATACCCATGTCTCATGGTATTCACCTCAGCAAGGATTTGTGTCCTAGTACACCTGATCAGCGAGGTTGCATGAGTAAGGTTCCATATGCCTCGGCCATAGGATCTATCATGTATGCCATGTTATGTACTCGACCGGATGTCTCGTTTGCCTTAAGTATGACTAGCAGATATCAACAGGAGCCCGGTGAGGGCCATTGGATTGCTGTCAAGCATATTCTTAAGTACTTAAGAAGGACTAAGGACTTATTCTTGGTCTATGTTGGATTGGATGGTGAGCTCTGTGTAACTGGTTACACAGATGCAAGTTTCCAAACTGACCAGGACAACCAGAAATCATAATCTGGATAAATATTCCTCCTGAATAATGGAGCAGTAAGCTGGAAGAGCTCTAAGCAGAGTACCGTAGCAGATTCTACAATGGAAGCTGAGTATATAGCAGCATTTGATGCAGCTAAGGAGGCCATTTGGATAAGGAATTTTATTACTGAACTAGGGGTGATACCTACCATCTCAGATCCAATAACTTTGTTTTGTAACAATAGTGGTGACATTGCACAGGCAAAAGAGCCTTAGTCACATCAAAGGACCAAGCATATACTCAGGCGATTTCATCTCATCAGAGAAATCGATGATAGAGGTGATATAAAAATATGCAAAGTAGCAGGAGAAGACAATGTTGTCGATCCTCTAACAAAGCCGCTTGTACAAGCAAAGCATGAGTGTCATGTTAGGTCAATGGAAATTAGGCAAATTAATGATTGTACCTAGTGCAAGTGGGAGGATGTTGGAAATTGTGCCCTAAGGGCCAATCATTGTCTTATAAACATTATTGTTTTATGAATTTCTTAATTATGTTATCACATTATTTGCATGTTTACTGTGATGACCATCCTTGGATAACTCATGATCTTATCCTAAATGTCCCTGGTCAGTCATCTATGCGGGAGCAGAGATGAAATAAGACCAGTATGACTTTGAAGATATATAGAGATATAAATCAAAGTCATAGGAACATTTGAGAGTACAGGGTGTTGGACCGACCCGCTATGAGAGAGCTGCATGGGTTAAGTCATAAGATTCTCTCATATACAAGCCATGTCACAATGTCTTTTGACCTGAGATCATCATGGATTCCTACATGACAAACGCTCAGCTTTGACCTAGTCAAAAGTCGCTTTTGATCGAGTGATCATAAAGGCTATGTTCGGGCTTAGTAGTTTTTCATGCGGAGGAATGTGAATGGTCAAGATGGAATTTGTCCTTCACATTCGTAGAGAGATATTACTGGGCCCCTCGATGAGTGAGTCTGAGAAATGTATAGCCATACTGTAATGAAAAGGTAGTTCCATTTCTATAGTCAGACTACTCAGGGATCGAGAAAGTAACGGTCAGGAACAGGAGGATGACGTTCTCCATGCCTCATCCATGACCAAAATATCGTGTGATAAAAGGGACGTGATATGGTTGTATGAAAGGTTACATCGTTTATCGATCCTCATATGATTTGGGTATTCATAATGTCTTGCTAGAGACCGCTTACGACTTGTGGGTCAGTATAGTAACTAGCCCACTGCCAACTCCATATGGGCCTACAGGGTCGTACACAAAATAACCCAACTCGAGCTATGATGTCCAGATTTATTGAATCTAAGACATGTCTAGATTTAATGAATAATCTAGGGTATATATATTTTATATATATATAAAAATTTGTATATATACATTATATATATTATAAGAGATATTTACAAGATTTAATTTATAAGGATAAATTAAATCTCTATCACTTTTGAATTTCAATTTAAATTGATATGATCTATTTGAATTTGAAATTTAAATTAATAAGATATCTCAAATTTGATTTATGAGAATAAATCAAATATAATTTCGTCTTATCTTTATTTTAAATTAAATAAATAGGTGAATTAAATCTATGAGACAGATTTAATAAAAACCATATTTTTTTAATTAGTTTCTTATCAAATTATGCAATATATGATATTGTATTAATTTCAGAATTAATATAAGATTAATTCTTAAACCCAGCCCAATTAGAAGCCCGATAGCATCCTATATATTTGACATTAGGGGCTAGGGTTCTACACACGAGACAAAAGGGGCAAGAAGAATGCAAAAGGTTTGCAAATAAGAAACTGCCAAAATAGAGACGGTGAGGACAGAATCTTGACAAAGCCCTAGAGGGACAAGAGGCGCTAGCACATCGTTCGTGGTTAAAATGCTATTCATGTGGATACCGGTAGAGGAAGCCGATCTGAGTTATCGACTTCTTGCGATCGAGAAAAGAGCACCAGGTACGACGAAGTCATGACCACTTGACACAGAGGTCGCGACTAAATTGCCATCTGAACGTCAAAAATCCGAAAAGAGACGACAGGTCGTGACTAGAAGCAGAGGAAGTCGCCACTGACAACTCCAGAGGCTAAAGGTCGCGACTAGAAGCTGAGGAAGTTATGACTAAAAACTCCAGAGGCTACAGGTCGTGACTAGAAGCTGAGGAGGTCGCGACTGAAAACTCCAGAGGCGACAGGTCGTGACTAGAAGCTGAGGAGGTCGCGACTGAAAACTCTAGAGGCAACAAGTCGTGACTAGAAGCTGAGGAGGTCACGACTGAAAACTCCAGAGGCGACAGGTCGTGACTAGAAGCTGAGGAGGTCGCGACTGAAACCTCTAGAGGCGAAGAGTCATGACTAGTGGATACTGAGGTTGCGACTGCAGCTCGAATACCGAAGGTAACACTTCTTTCTCCTTGATTTAAGCACATTCGGTAGATCCTGGCAGGGAATGGAAAAAAATTTTAAATTAATTTTCCCTGCGTGTCTTCCAATTCCCTTCAGAAACTTCCCAAGCTAAGAAAGAAGCTTCTATCCAATCTGAAGGCCTACAAGAAAAGAAGCTCTTAGAGAAATCTCAGAAACAACTAATGGTACAAAATGATGAAGAAGCAACAACTATCATAAAGGGACCAGTAGAGAAAGGGTCACTTTCCGACTCCAAGGGTGATGAGGTAAACATTCATGAATTGCCTTTTCCAAATTCTTACTTGGTTAGTAAAAAGATTGTTGAAAAGAAAGATAATTATGAATTATTTGAAATGTTTAGCAAACTTGAGGTTAATGTGACATTGCATGAATTGATTAAAATGATGCCTAAATATGCTAAATTCTTGAAAGACCTATGTACAAATGAGAAAGTATAGGCATATTGAGAGAACCCAACTAGGGTTGAGTGTTAGTACCTTATTTAAGCCACAGTTGCCCATTAAATATAAAGGCCCAGGTTCCTATACTATTCCCTATACTATAGGTAAAACTACAATTTCTCATGCCCTACTTGACTTAGGTGCAGTAATTAATGTCATGCTACCTCTGTTTAAAAGATCTTGGGTATTAAAGCTTTAAAATACACGAGTATAGTGCTTGGCCTAGGTCATAGGACTATGAGATACCCTAAAGGCATTCTTGAGGATATCCTTGTGCAAGTCAAAGGTCTTATTTTCCCAGCTAACTTTTATATCCTTGATATGACTAATGAACTCCCTATTGAAAGTACCTTGATTCTAGGTAGACCATTCCTTCTTACTACTAAAACCATAATTAATATGAAAAAGAGTCTTATCACTATAGGAATTTGGGATCAAGAAGTGCAATTTAATCTTTCAGAAGCTATGAATCATGGTTATGAAGATTGTTCTTATTTGGGTATTAATCGATTGAATGTCATGATAATGATGTAAACCACTTGCATGAGATTGATTTTGCACTTGATAGCCTTGAGGAAGGTGTGTTTCTTGATTTTTCAGGAACTGCTAATAAGGGATCTATTCTACAAGCTATGAACATAGTTTCCCCATTTAGTGGTATTAGAATATTAGAAAAGGATAGCAATGATCCTGCTACTTCCATAATCCCTTCTAATCCCACTCTCACTTCTAATTTACTTTATTTTTCTATTGATCAGACTGACCTTAATTCTCCTATTTCTAGGTTATTTGATAGTAGCACTGAGTTGGGAAGTGGAGGATATATATACCACACTGAGCTTATATCTCCTTCCCTAAGCCAAATGGATGTACTACTCATATTGAATGCACTTGATATACCAAAGATAGTTCCTTCTATTATGCAACCCCCTAATTTAGAATTGAAACCCCTACCCCCTAACTTGAAATATGTCTTTCTTACTGATGATTATAAATTTTCTGTTATTATTTCCAGTACTCTAAGTAGTTCTAAAGATTAGTTTTTGTGTTGAAAAGGTATAAAAGGGATATAGGTTGGTCTTTAAGGGACATACCAGGGATTGATCCCATGGTTTGCACACATAAGATTATTTTGGCTGAAGGGTCAAGCCAGTTAAGTAGCCCCTAAGGAGGTCGAATCCCCTTATCCATGATGTGATTAAAAAGGAGGTATCTAAATTATTGAGTGCTTGGATCATATATGCAATCTCAGACAGTGAGTAGGTGAGCTCGGTACATGTAGTACCAAAGAAGAGTGGTATCACAATAGTGAAAAATGAGACTAATAAACTTATTCCAACAAGAGTTTAGAATGCTTGGAGAATGTGTTTAGACTATAAGAAGTTGAATGAAGAAACTAGGAAGGATCATTTTCCATTACCATTAATTGATCAAATATTAGAAAGAATATCTGGTAGATCTCACTATTGTTTCTTGGATGGCTTTTCAGGTTATTTTTAGGCATTGATTGCACCTACAGATCAAGACAGGACTACTTTTACATGTCCTTTTAGTACCTACGCATATCAAAGGATGCCATTTATGTTATGTAACGCTCCATGCCTCTTTCAAAGGTGTATGATGGCTATCTTCAGTGATTTATTGGAGCAAAATATGGAGGTTTTTATGGATGATTTCACCATTTACGGTGATAGCTTTGATTATTGTTTACTTAGTCTTGAACATGTTCTAGGTAGATGTATTGAGAAAAAGTTAGTTTTGAATTATGAAAAATGTCATTTCATGGTAGATAGTGGCATAATGTTAGGTCACCGTACCTCCCAAAAGGGGATTGAGGTTAATAGAGCTAATATTGAAATCATTTCTTCACTTCCTTATCATACTTATCTTAAAGATTTAAGGTCTTTCTTGGGGCATACGGGGTTTTATCAACGCTTTGTAAAAGATTTTAGTACAATTGCTTTACCCGTTTCTACCTAGTAGAAAAAAGATGTTGATTTTCACCTTGATGATAAATTTAGACATGCCTTTGACTCTTTGAAATCGTTACTTGTTACACCTCCTATTCTTACGCACCTAACTGGGATTTTCCTTTTGAACTCTCTTATGATGCTTCTAACTTTACAGTAGGTGCTATGCTTGGTTAGAGGAAGGATAAACAATCTAGAATGATAGCTTATGCCTCCAAAACACTTGACTATGCTCAAGTAAATTATACCACTACCAGAAAGAACTTTTTTCTATAATATTTTCCTTAGATAAGTTTAGACAGTATCTTAATAACTCTCAAGTGGTTATTTTTATAGATCATACAGTGGTGCGATACTTGTTCAAGAAGCCCCAGTCTAAACTAAGGCTACTGAGATGGGCTTTGTTGCTACAGGAGTTTGATATTGAAATCAAAGATAGGGCTGGAGCAGTGAATCATGTGGCTGACTACCTTAGTCGGTTACTTGAAGGCACTGAGGGAGTTAACCCCTCTGATCTTACTGTTGATTCTTTTCCTGATTCTACACTTTTTGCCTTAGCTATTTAGTAGCCTTGGTACTCTAATATTGTTAATTATATTGTCACTAATCTTGTTCCTTCTTCTATGTCTAAGTTTAAGGTTGACAAGCTAAAAAGAGAGGCAAGATACTATATATGGGATGCTCAAATTCTTTAGAAGCAATGCAGTGACTAAATCATTAGACGATATGTTCCTAACAATAAGATTCACTCTATCCTTATCTTTGCACATTCTTTATCTTGTGGGGGCATTTTAGTGCTAATAGGACTACTAGGAAGGTTTTAGAATTTGAATTTTACTGGCCTACTTTATTCAACGACACTTATGCTTTTTGTAAATCTTGTGATAAGTGCCAAAGGTTTGGGAGTCTAGGTAGAAAGCATAAAATGCCTTTAAGACCTATGCATTTTTGTGAAATTTTGTATGTCTGGGGCATGGATTTTGTGGGTCATTTTCCTTCGTCATTTGGGTTTTCATATATATTACTTACAGTAGACTATATGTCTAGGTGGGTAGAGGAAATGCTAATTAGGAAAAATGATTTTCTATTGTTGCCAAATTTGTATGTTCTCATATCTTTTATAGGTACAGCATTCTAAAAGCAATCGTTAGTGACCAAGGAACACATTTCTGCATTAGGACCATCAATTCTCTACTTACTAAACATTGAGTTAATCACAAGCTGGCTACTCCTTACCACCCTTAAACCAATGGATTGGCTAAAGTCTCTAATCGGGAAGTAAAGCAGATACTAGAAAAGATTGTGAAACCATTTCACAAAGATTAGAGTAAAAGGCTTGAGGAGGTGTTGTGAGCTTATAAGACTACCTACAAGATCCCTATAGGCATGTCTTATTTCCGGTTTGCTCTATGTCAAGTCTTGCCATCTACCTATGGAGATTGAGCACAAATCTTATTGGGTGATCAAGGCATGTGATGCAAACCTTGAATCTTCACTTGAAAACTGAACGATGCAACTCCAAGAGCTTGAAGAGATAAGACTTGAGTCCTATGATAAGGTTCTAAAGTTCAAGGCCAAAATCTACAAAGACATGGTGAAAATGATTCATGACAAATAGATTATGAGAAAACAGTTCCATGAAGGTGACAAGGTTCTAAAGTTCAAGGCCCGATTGAAGTTGACCCAGGAAGTTTGTCACCAAGTAAGAGGGCCCTTTTAGAGTTACTAAGGTGCATTCTTTTGGTATGGTAGAGCTGGTGGATGAAGCAACGAGTCATGTTTAACAAGCTAATGGTCATCTGCTTAAGTACTACTATGAGAATCAGATACCCCCTTAATTGCACGATTGTTCCTTTCCACCCTTCTCCTATACTTTCTCTTGTATTGCTGGTGTTATCTGTTTGCTAAGATAATTAGGAGTAAGTGTGAGGGAGGGACTATCACAGTAGTAAAAGGTAGAATAATTTATATTTATTATTTTATGTCTTTTAACAATTTATTAGAATAGGTTGCATTTTAAGGATTTCTTAGTCTTATGTTAATTTTTTGTCTTTGAATAAATCTCCCCTTTAGCTCATGACTCTTTAAGCATCTTCCCTTCTCCCTTTGATGTTTGTTTTAGTGATGCGTTGAGGACAACACATAATTTAAGTGTGGGGAAGTGATTGGAATTGTTTTGCTGGTTTCTTTTGACATCGCTTGGATTGTCATTGATATGAAATAATCTGAAAAATTAAAAAAAAATGAACTTTTTAAGCTAAATTTATTGGATTTGCTGTTGTAATTCTCACCTTCTGACTTGACTTTTGCAATCCTTGGCCCTTATTTTCAAATCCTTATTGCTTTATGCATGTGAACATTGGTATGTCTAGGTAAGAATGCATTTTGATTTGAGTAATTCTTATTCTGAGTTGATTAGCATAGTGGATTACCTTTGGTGCAGTGTTATTAACTTTCTTTCATAACTTGATTTTAGGGAGAAAATATCTTAGAGAAAGCCTTGATAGAAGGATTTTGAGCCTTATTTTTCCTTCTCATCTTGTGTGATTTCCACTAGTTTTGGTTAACCTCTAGAACTTGTTTAGATTCTTTTTCAAAGCCGCATTAATACCTAGAATTGTGATCATGATAGGGGTATTCATTTATAAACCCTTTTACCCAAACATAAGCCATCTTGATTTACCCTTGCTTATCCCTTTAAGCCCATCACTTTCATTTCATTCCATTGATTTTAACAAGTACTTTGCATGAGTTACATTATGTTCTTCATGATTAAATGTGCACTAGTTCTTGTCTTTATCTTTAGGTTAGTTTTGCCAATATAAAAAGAGAGAGAAAAAAAGGGAGAAAAGAAATAGAAAAGACAGGAAAGAGAAAAAAATGTGCAGAAAAAGCCAAGAAAGAAGTTTGGAAAAAACAAACAAAGAAAGAAAGAGAGAAAAAATAAAAGAAAAGAAAAATTGGCAACAATCAATAAAGTTTGAAATAAGGCATCCATTGATGGTTGAATATTAAAAATTGGTTCTATTAGCTCATTGGTGCTCATTTGATGGTCGCACTTTAGCTTACTTTGAGTTGTTCTTAACACTCATGTATTGAACTTATTTTACATTCTATTTCATCCATTCATTAGCTTTTCACCAATATTACAGCTCTACAAATTCCCCTTGATCATGAATCTATGGTATGCTAGTGGTGAAGATAGTAAAATCTTTACAAACTTATCGTAGGTGCTAATCTGGGTGGATTGAGTAAAAATTCCCTATATTTGAGAATTGAGAGAGACACTTATACCTATGAGAGCTATATTATGTTTCCCTTCCTTTATCTTTCTATTTCTCTTGTGTTAATTCTATTATTGCCTTTTCGGTGTTATGTTTGCTTGTTTTAAGTTTAACTGTTGGATTCTCTTGACTGATATTTTGCCCAGGAGTGCGAAAGGCTAAGTGAGGGGAGTTAACAAACCTATATTTTTATACATTTATTCATATCATTTTGATGGTTTGTTGCTATTATTTTAGGCCTTAATTATATTATTTGTGCATCATTTGAATTATTAGACCTTATAGTGAATTAGTTCTTAATAGGGGCACAATTATCATATTTTTTTATTGATTCTCCCAAACAATTATTTTTGGAATAAAAGGTATTACATTATTATGATTTTGTATTTTAGGAATTTAAGAGAAACCGGAATTACAAATGACAACAAATGACCTTTAATTCAGAAATTGTATTGGAGGACCCATGGGCCAAACCTTGCGATTTGGACGATTAGGTTATTTCTTCTTCTTCACTTTATATTCTGTCAACATGCACAGCAATGAGGAGGACGGGTACCAGAGAACACCAACCCGCGGACTCTATTCATGCCAACACACATACTACAGCTGTGACATCATCATTCCCATCCCTCCACCTCCATTCCATCTTCCATCTCCACTCCACCGTACATCTATCTCCGTCACAGCAATGGCAGCAAAGGTCCAAAAGTGCAGCAACATCGACATAGACGTGAACAGCGAGATAACATTGACGTGCTCCATCCCTTCCATGGCTAAATGTTTGTTGATACTCAGTGAAGCAGATATGAAGTCCATTCATGGCTAATTCATCTAAATCCTTCGAGTTAATGGCAAAGGCATGAGGTTGGGATCTCAAAGGGGAGTTTGAGTTACTCTAATCTTCTACCTATTAATTATTTCATGATTCCTAAGTCTTAAGATAATTTTATAATTATTGAAAATTTCTATAATGATTTATTTATATTTATTGAGGATTATTGTAACTGGATTACTGTTTAGCAATTGATATTGAATTGGTTATAACTTAATTTCATTACTCTATTTTGGGTCAGGACTTTGTATTGAGATTTTAGTTAATATTTTGTGATTTTTCAAGTTGGCTTGAATTATTAGATCATTTATCTCTTGCTGACTTTAATCCTATTTTTATAAATTATTGAGTTATGATTGAGCATTGGTTTTTAATATCCTTAGTCCTACTTTATTATTCTGGTGGCAGTTAATAAATTAGGATTTTAAAAAAATATTTTGTGACAATTCGATGTGGCTCAGTTGTTGGATTAAAGCTTAATTATAATTATTAGCTCATTATTTTTAACTCCCATATCTGTTGAAGCTATGATTGCCTATGTTATTAAATTGGAGGATTGTTTTTATTATTATTAATCAATTTAGCTTTCATTCTATTCACTCATTATCATTCATTATCACTATCTTTAAATTAAAAATACCAAAAATATTTTATTTAAATTTATTTTTAATCCATTGCATTTAGTTGTTAGTCAACCAATCCAAATCCCATTTTATAGCTTAAGTTGCATTGTATTTAGTTACTAAGGAATTTAATTTCATTTTTGGCTCTTCAAAGAGAACAACCTGAAGTTGCACTATACGTAATCCTTAGTTTAATTTTTGAAGTAACGCTAAGGCGACATCGGACATAAGGTTGTTTCGGTCTTACTCTCTTCAACTTTCTTAAAAAATGTCCTCTTCAAGCTCTTCTCCTTCCTATTCACAGAAAAGATCGCGTGATGATTTTGAGGATAAGCATCCTTTCCTAGACCTCCTCCTCAAACGTCTGGAAGAATTGATCAACAAAATGGATACGTTGGAGAACTCGATTGAAGAGCCTTCCCCACAGGTATAAAACCTAGAAGAAAGCTTTAATTGTCTCCATTTTGATGTCCTCCGCTAACATAACGATCAGCGCTTCCACCACCCTTCAGATGACCCAGATGACTCCCAAAATTCAAACAACTTTACTTCATCATCCGATTGAAAGGCTTCACACCTTTCATCTATCTCCTTTTTTTATACTTTTTGGCACCAAGTGTGCAGATGGAATGGGAATTCTGTAAAATGAAAAGAATAGTCTGTTACAATATTCTATAAGGAATAATCAGAATATAATATTTTCTAAAGTCAGTTATTATTGTTCTGATCAACAAATTAATACATCCAATTTATATTGTTTAATTAGCTGCGCGTTTAGCAATGAGTACCTTAAAGGAAATTGAAAGTGCGCATATTTTGAGAAAAAATATTAATCAAAAAGTCTAATTTATCTAATAAATTGATAATACAACAAATTACTAAATTCCGTTGGCATACTGGCTTACTATTAATTTATTGGATTCAAGATAATATATATGTTATCTTCAAAAATATAGTACTGGATTATGTTTATATTAAAAATTGATGTTACATATACTTATAATGGTAGTTATAAATAAAACTGGCCATAAAAAGTCTTCATATCTGTTATGGTAAATGTTAGACATGTTATACTTTTTACGGTAATTTTATTAACAACCGCCGTTAAAAGTTTAACGGCCATTTTTAATAAAGACTATCGTAAAAAGCCACAAAAATTTACTAAACCTAATCTGCGATGAGCTTTAGATTTACTTTTCACACAGCCGCTTGTAGTCTGGTTCTCTACCCTACCACCACAGACTTGGACGAAAAGCATTTTTCATTATTTTCTAACTGATTTCGGTGACTCCATCGTCATTGTTAGCGTCATTCACTAACTCTGTCGATGTTAACTCCCTCTGTCGTCGTTCTCATCTTCAAAGCTATAAGCCACCATTTAACTTTATTATTTTGTGGTCTATAAATACGCATTGTGAGTATGTAGGCAAGAGATTCACTGAAGTCGGTTATGGAGTTTTGGGTGTTTGTTGCTGAAAGACCGAATGAGTTTTGTTCATTTATATGTTGTGTATTTATAAACTGTTGGGTGTTTTGTTGCTAAAAAATTGAATGAACTATTTTGTTGCTGAAAAACTGAATGAGTTGTTGTCTTTAGGATGGTTTGACAATACGATGAGCTCAAGTTAAAATGATAGTTTGATAGTTGATTTTTGGATATAAAAATGACAAATATATGTTTGTGTATATTATTTGGCCATTGAGGTTTAAAGAGTAGAGTATAATGTGTTGTTTTGAGATTGTTAATTTCTAAACAAGTGGCTCAATGATGAGCTCAAGTTCTAATCAAGTGTGATGTTAGTTGTATTATATTCTTAACTTTATTTATTATTTTTTGAATAGAGCATGGATGATTCAAGTTCAACAAGTTCAGGTTCTGGTCAATCTGGGAAGAAAAGAGGAAGACTCTTGACCCGTATGAAAAGGGGTCAAATCCCACGAGGTTGCCGGTTGAGTTTGATGCTGACATGAAGGCAACTGGTCAAAATGGGCCAGTATTAAACAGCTATATCAACCACATAGTACTTTCTAAGATTAGCATTGCGTACCCTAACTGGAAGTCGGTTTACCAAAAAGACAAGGATATGATTTTGGAGGACATTTTGATACATTTATAATTCTTGTTCCACCTATCTACTTTAGTTATTCATGATTTTTGTCCCTTATTGCAGCTTTATCTTATATGTTTTTTATACTTCCACACAAGAAAATTTTGACATTCCTTCCACTGCAAGCATAAAGCATCTCATCTTAAAGCAATGCGATGTAGGGTGGAGGGACTTTAAGTTAAACCTTGTGAAGGACTACCTCCGAGGTAGCAAGATAGGGGAGCATCCAAAGAAAACATACCCCAATGTTAGTGATGAAGCTTGGACATTATTTCATCAACTGTGGGAAGAGACTACTTATAAGGTTTTAATTAACTTACATTTTAATTAACTTAGTAATGAATATACATTTTGATCAACTAATCTAACTTTGTTTCATTTTCATAGGCTATTTGTAAGAGAAATCAAGAAATAGCCAAGAAGAATGTGTACCAGCACTATATGTCTCGAGGGGGTATAGTATCCGTGAGAGAAAAATGATGCAAGAGTATTTGAAGGTTGCAGAAACAGCAACTGAATCAGACCCTACTTCATCCATCAGCATCTGGTGTCCATCTCGCCAACAAAAATGGAAGGTTGCAAGGGTGAAGAAGGGACAATATATCACTGTAGAGGTTACTACAATTGTTGAGAGGATTGTAAGTAACTAATTTCTAAACTATGAATTTATATTCTATTACTTGCTCTTCAGTTCATTTAACTTGGTAACTTGTATATGTTGTAGTATGCACTAGAGCAACAGGCATTCCAAGGGTGTTTCATTTTTGAAAAAGGAATAGACATCCTGGAGACAGCTATTGGGACCCCTGACTACCATGTCGAATGAGAGGGGCCCCCAAAGGAGTCATAGGTAAAGACTCTTTTAGCTCTGCCTCTCAAAGAAGAAGTGTACCTTCCGTAGGCATGCTTCGAGATGAGTTACAAAAGATTCGACATGAACTTATAGCAAAGCATCAATCAGAGTTGGAAAAGATATACTCTAAGGTGGATGCCAGAGTTGAAGCTAGAGTCCAAGAGTTTATGGATGCTAGACTTCAGTAGGCCATGATGATGAAGGGCTTCCCCATACCCGGCCAAAGTTTAGAGGTAAACACATCTTCATTTACTTCTTGTCAAAGGACATTTAAAATGTATTTTGTCTTGACTATTTTTTTTACATTTTTAGGGTTCTCCTGTGGTGACTAGTGGGAAGGGCAGCGCCAATAAGGAAAAGTTTGTCTCCCAACCATCTAGTCCTGACCCTACCCTTGAGCATACCGAGGAAGATGGGGAAAAGTGTTGTCTCGACATTATGACAGACCAAAGGACTACATCTTTTATCGCTCATGGTACCGTGTACTGAAATGCCACAACACTTTACCAGAAACCAATTCCAAATGGCAATGTCAAGGTCACGGTAGAGAGCATAAAGAACTATACAACATTGCACCAGTTCCCTGCCCCACTGACGAGGTCAAAATATTGGAGCAAGCTCCAGGGTAGTATATTATATGGCCAACACATATAATCAAATTGAGAAAATGGGTTACACAGGATCCGATGCTAGAGAAGGTGCCTCAGAAGCAAATCCCAAAGGGCCCAAAACTAGAAAAGGCACCACAAAAACACAAGGTTCAAAGTTCAAAAGTAGACAAGCTCAGACCTCTTCTTGAGAACATATCCTCGAGATATTTTGTTATATCAATGCTCTACTCTATGGAAGCAAGATTGGAAGAAGCACTTATTTTTAGAATTTCGTCTAGGGTTTTGACCACACAAGAGATTTACAAATTCACCCTGGATAGGAATGACAAAGTGTAATTCCTTAATTTTTAGGAGCTAGATTCAACTGTCATCCAATGTGCCATATAGTAAGTTGCAAATTTATTTTAATACTTTATGTTTAACCATTCGTGCAGTAAGGAGATGCCTGGAAGAAGCAAAAGGAGATACATATGGCTTCATGTGTCCTCAACGTGTCCAAGAGATAGGTACCGATAGGAACTCAAGGATTATGTACATGGTCAACATTTTGACCCACATCAGGAGGAAAATATATTTTGTACATTACATTAAAGGGTAAGTATACTCTTATACTTGGCATACTCATACATATTACTTTACATTCATATATATAATGTTGTTCATATTTTGTAGTACACATTGGACTCTGCTTGTTATAGCCCCTGAAGCTAATGTGATGAACTGGTTTTATTCGTTGTTTGGATAGCTAGATACTGAGATTTCATCCATCGTCAACATGTGAGTTTTTCTTCATAGATTTGTTAATATGAACATGCAGTAAGTTATATGATATCTTTTTTTCCAATTAGAGATAGGGCTATGTAAGGCTTCAACTTAGTCAAAGGCCATCCCAGTAGTCCTAATCCTTCATGGATTTATCCTCAAGTAAGTACTTTTCAAATAATTAAGTTTCAGTTTTAAAAAATTTATTAGGGAAAAATTAGTCACTAATGTCCTCTGTATTTTTCTATTTTGTTAGTATCACCGTCAATCTAGTAGTGTTGAATACGAATATTATATAATCCGATATATGCACGAGATCATTGAGATAGGAATTATTGATAGCTTACATGAGGTATGAAGTGCCCAATATTTAGACTTTTTCAATTTATCACATATGGTATGTATGTGCCTATTACTTCTAACTTGTAGTTGTTCAAGAAGAACAAAAGAGCTTTGAAGATGATCAAATCCACTCAATGATGGAAGCTTTAGCAAAAACTATGCTGGAGAACTTGCCTTAATCAAGTATCCATTTCATGTGTATATATGATTGTACAATATCCGTTTATGTATGCTTGTACAATAAGAATTTGAATTAAATTATCAATATATATTGACATTTAATTTGGGTTTTTTTACTGCTTACTTTTTTGCCTATAATCTATCTTTATTATGGTAAATACAGGGCGGTATAGATGGAAAAATTAAAAGAAAAAGTTATTTTTAACCACCGTTATATAACTTTTTTCTAGTAGTGACTGCAAGAAATTAATTAGTATATAAAAAGTTAGGAGGAAATGGTAACAAATTCAACTACACCACTACTGTTATAGATAATATCATTGAATTTTCTTTTTGTTGTAACGAGAAAAAGATGCATTAAAATACAGTAAGAAATTTAGATATTCAGATGTAATTGTATATTACAACAACAACAATAAGCATTATCCCACTAAGTGGAGTCCGCTACATAGATTGCACGACGCCATTGCGCTCTATAAAAAACAAGAACCTTGGATAAGGTGTTGACTAAGAGGTCCCGATCTACCCCTTTTTACAAGACTCCATATTACTTAATCCACATTCCTCACTAGTGCACATGACGGCCGTCTTGTATGTGTCCAACAACCTCAGAAGACTCTCGACCATTTTCTCCTCAATAGGTGTCACTCTAACTTATCCTCGTATATGTTCATTATGAATCTTATATTTTCTTGTATGTGTAACATCCCAATTTTTATTCTTATATTTAAACACAATTAAGATGTTATTTATCAATAACTGAAGATTTATAATAGATTAAACTCATTATTTAAAGTTTAGAAATATATGAAATTAAGAAAATAAGAGAAAATTAAATTATTATTTGTTGGAAATTTTATTATAAAGTGTCAAAGAAATTATATGGGTTTAAGAGTGAATAGATAATTAATAATCATCTTAAATGATTGATGATATAAGACATATGGAATATATCTATAATAATATACATATATCTTTGATTAAATATACATATAAAATAATATAAATATTTATATTATAATGATAAAATAGTATAAATATATATAAGGAAATTATAGTTTAAATTTTAAATTACCATATTTGATAGGATTTTGAGAAAGACAATAATAAACCTTATGAATTATATATAAGCACCCTAAGTCTGATCTTTAACTCTCATTGCCATCTAGTTTCTCTCTTCACTCCCATAAGATTATCATTGGGGTTTTAGAGTAACTTTTGTTAAAGCACCAGATTGTTCGTGATTAGTGTTATTGTACATAGGGCCACTAGATTATTCCTTGCTTTGATGAGAGGTAATCACTTTCTACTCATTATGTGTGCTAATGTGATATTTGTGAATGATTTAATATATATATTGATATTGATATGATTGTATTGAGAAAACTTATTTGATTATTTTTATTGAAAATAGTCTTGTGGGACTTAAAGTTTAATTTGGAAAGTTTGAGTTGGGATTATAAACTTGTTATATCTTGATATTGGAATTTCAAGAATATTATTATCTTGAGAAAAAACTCTATTGTGATATTTATTGATATTATTGATCATCAAGCTATTGAGATTTTGAATAATATGATTGTCTTGAGAATTATGCATTGGGGATTAGTGATGAGGTAGTTATATTTCTACCACATGATATAGCCTCCATTAGAGCTCAATGGTTAGCTTTTATCCCACATGTTTATCGAGGGATGTGCCCCACCTGTTTATTGAGAGGCTGTGACACCCCCACCTGTTTACTGAGGTGGATGAACCATGGTCCGGTCACGTGCTCTGTAGATTTTAGCCAATCCATAGCACTTGACCAGTTAGCTTTTTGGGTGGCCAGTCATATGGTAGTTATCACTAGCCAATAGGTTCAGTCGGCAAGGACAAGGCGATTCAGCTGAATTGATGAAAGAAACTTGGGTGGGTTATCCATTTGATTTTATTATGATAATATATTATTTTCTATATATTGTACTTTGTGATGTCCCACTTGATACCTCACGAGCACATGTTAGTAAGCACGATAAGTAGAATTGCTGGTTACTGAGAAGTTTGTCTCAACCTATTTTTATTAACATTTTTTAGTTGATATTCTCGTCTTAGGACTAGGGAAAGTTCCATATGCTTGATTAAAGCTATATCAATTGTATAGTATCTTTTTCTTGATTTATGTATGAAATAGTTGTATATTGCCATATTTGGTTTCATTCTGCATACTCTAATATTATATAATACTTCATTCTGGGAGTTCGTTTATGGGATAATATTCTAAATATATATTATATACTCTTCTAAATTATTAATTATTTCTTCAATTTTATTAAAATTATATAGACTCTTACATTATTTTTATATATACACTTTAATCTAATTTTTAATATCTTTAAGAATATTCCATAAAAGATTATATAATTACCGTTTTATTAATTAATATATATGTTTATAGAAAAGTATAATATTTATATTATAAAATCAAATATACTCTAGTATCTATCTAGTTATAAT
The DNA here is from genome assembly GCA_037074615.1 of Leucaena leucocephala. Lineage (NCBI taxonomy): Eukaryota > Viridiplantae > Streptophyta > Magnoliopsida > Fabales > Fabaceae > Leucaena > Leucaena leucocephala. The sequence continues at coordinate 15,097,405 of CM073555.1, read as the reverse complement.
ATACAATTTATAAAAAATTTAGCAATTTATATGTCATAAATAATTTAACTCATCTTATTCTTTTTCTATCATAATTATTTGTCTATTAAAAAAATCTTATTATAACCATGGTAAAGTTTCTTTTAGATTTTAGTAAAACTCTTATCTATCATAGTTAACTCTTTTGAAATAAACCAAATTCATTTATAATATTGTTTTCGATTTATATTGTGTATAAAATGGGTCTAAGTAATTAATATTACTTATATTTTAAAAGGATTTTATAGTATATCCACACATCCATCTCAACAACCCCCCACTTTATACTCATCTCAACATCCTAATAGATGTAATTGTATATGATTACAAAATAATAAGGAGTCGGATTTGATCTTTGTTTCGCTCATAGGCTTTTAATTTATAGAACAAGTCAGTTTGAGATTGTAATTTGCGGTATTGGGTTTCTAGGTTGTAGGAGATCCCATTATTGGAGACATTGAAGACTGAAGAAATAGCAAATTGCATTGCTTATTTAATCTTCTCTTACGGTTTAAGCTTGGCTCTTTCCCTAAGTACTCCGTGGATGCGAACTTTTCCAGAGTATTTGTACTTTGGTCACTCACACTTCACACATCAACAGTTTCTCCAAAGCGCAAAGATCACCAGCGCAGAACCTCTATTGCTTGTCCATTTAAATAAAACAATGCCATTTTCTTATTAGGTGGAATTTCAGTCATTGATTTTATTTAGTATATATCTTAGCCGTGGCTGAGACATGCACATAGAGAGAAGAGACACATATTTGAAACTCAGCCATTTATAATAAAACAAAATGGTTTTATTTGAATAGAGAAGTAATAGAGGGAGCCCGCAATAGAGAGATTTCATTCCGAAATATCACACCTTTATCTTTGGCCACTTATGACAGAAGATCCATTTTCAGGACCAATGTGCACTTTTTACATATTTCTTTATTTATTTTTATTTTTTACAAGCACTATCATTTGTATATTAGTGAAATGCAGCCTATCCTTTGAAATTCATCAAAGTGCTTATTCTAAATGTGTTCGTGGCTCTCCATCTCCTATTTGAATTATTACATATAAGTTGATTGCCCTATGAATAATTAAAGTTGGAGTTCTATAGCCTTAAGAACTAGTCTGCTTCGTCATCACTTCATCCTCAGTTGATGTTATTGTGTCTCAACTTCATCTTTTTAAATAAAAACTACAAATATGAAACGAAAGCATGGAATTTGAAACAGGGGATCCTCAATTTCATAAGACCGTCTTGCGTATGCATTATAATATAACGAAATGGGACAGATCCGGAAGTGAGAGACAGAACCACTGAACCTGAAAAGAAACCCAGCATTTTCAAAAATATTCCATCACTTCCAATTTCATATGTTCCTTAAAGGGAAAAAACAAAACAATACATTGTCTTCTGTTTTCTATGGATTCCGATACATTTTTCTTCCATAAATGACTGCCGCCTAGAGTCTGTGTTCGACTACTCTATCTTTCTGTCTCTAAATATAAGTCATAATTTATATATTTGTTTTGGTTACTAGTTATAAGTCTCATTACAAATTTCTGCATGTAATTGATGAAACAATAATTTTCTTAAAATAACTCTTATAAAGTATTTGGTGCCAGGCAAGGTGGCCTATGGTAGTAGTTGGCCTTCTTCTATATTTTTTTTTATTTGTATTTAGAACAACTAAGACTTGTAATTAGGGGGAGTATTTGATTGGAGAGTTTTTTCTCCTTATTTTTTTCACTATTGTTTTCACTGTTTTCAAATTGTGAATACATTTAAGTCCATTCAATGGCTAAAGGATACTGCAATCAACAAATCTTAATCAAACACTCGAACTAAAGTTCTAAAATCAGTCAGCCTCTATCATTTCTTTGGAGCTACAGCTCCCTCCCTACCCATAGCATAGCGGTAACAAATTAAACTGTAGTATTTACAAGGAATGAATATAATATGATATGATAGGAAAGCATGTTTAACCAATTGATCATAATGGAAGGGCTTTGACCGCTTAAGTATGAGGTCTTCAGTTCGAATCCATATGTCACGCCCCAAAAATAAATGGATGACTTACACTAAATACGAGTGAACTCACATTTCCTAGACATTAAAATATATAAATGAATACATATAATAATTATAATAGCCTTCATAGTCTCATGATTAAATAATAATCGTAGATTTGCATAAATCGTTTCTACTTTATATCACTACTAGAAAAAAGTTCTACAATAGTAGTTAAAAGTAATGTTTCATGACAATTTTTTTACTAGCATAAATTCTATCATCCTTATAAATCTATCTTTTAAAAATAGTTAATAAACCACGGTAAAATATAAAACTTTTGTAGAAATATAAACGTATATATTTTGTTTAGACAAAGATATTAACCCTATTGTAGAAATTTTGATAAAACCTCCTCTGTGAGTTGGACTTTTCAAAAAATTCTACAATAACCTAAAAGTACAATACCATACGTGGAGCTATGCTCCACAATAACACATATACAAATACTCGTACATTCCAAAAAAGGTAAAAGATAACATGGATATTGTCTATGAATTATGTGGAGCATTTAAATTACAAAAGTAAAAATATACATGAAAATTTAGATTTATATCATCAAGTAGTTATTTTAAAATATCTATAAGCTTTAATCAGTAATATGAGTCTTCACTGTTTAGTCAGAAATATAAGGTGAACAGTACAATTTAAAACCAATATAATCTTTCAATAAATAGCGTCATATTTATAAAAGTAATTAATATACTAAAAGAAATTAACATATTAAAAGTAATTAATATACTAAAAGAAATTAACATATTTAACTTTAATTAGTAAAGCTTGATAAACAAAAGTGGAACTTTATAAAAGATTATTAATGGAATCAATCCAAGTAGCTAGTACAACAATTTATTTAACTAATCATTTCATATTAATTTATTGAGTAATGTGAGAGTTGTTAGGACAGGACTGTATGAATGCAAGCTGGGGCTGCAAGTTGTGTAATCACTATTTCATTACTAGGGAATGCAAAAATCCTACCTTATCATTACTTGAATTTTTTTTATACAACCAATTTTTAGAAATGAATTGGGCTCACTCACTATTTAAAAGTAGGACGAAATATATTTTTCTCCTAGGCGATACCAATGTCGGGCAGGGTGAGCCGTCAATTACCTTCAAAATTAAACCTATGTATCCATGAGCTAGAATGTCTCCCCAAATACTACGACTGGAACCACAATAAAATAGTACTCCCCAAGAATCAAATACATTCTAAATAATCATATGTCTCATCTTTTCGTTAGCTGAATTTACACACGATAGGTTTATCGTTACTTGAATTGAATCTTCTAATGCACACAGATTTTAGAAAACGTTTATTTTGACTATTACAGCTGGTAAGATGTAAAGTTCCCCTAAATCTTCTTACTATTTTTTTTCAATTTTTATGAAAAGAATTTGTCTAAGAAAAAATTAAATAGAAACGGTCATTGTCCTAAATTAATTATACCAATCCTTTTTTTACCATGGTTGGCACTTGGCAGATAATGTTAAACAATGGTAATCAATATATATATATATTCTTTAATAAAAATAATTTCTATTAAAAATTAACAAGTTTTTTTATCATCAAATGTTAAAGAGAGAAATATAAATAAGTCTCAAATAAATAAATTAATGAAATATTTTTTTAATCTCATTTACATGTCAAAATTGTATATTTCCATATATTTATGGCCATTGCGTAATTATTATTTTCTATTAGCTAAAATACACAAATACCTCCTAAACTTTAGTTCAATTACACATCGCCTCCCTGACTTTTAAAACTTTAAACCAAATATCTTATATTTTATGTTTTGACTATCGACTTCTGCCATTAAAATTATCGTTAAAATTAACAATTTTTACCATGTCATAATTTTTATATTTTTTATTATATACCATATCATTTGAAAAATAACAGTTAGCACTTGAGATATAATTTTAAGTATTTTTAAATACTTAAATTAGATCTGAACCTTGACATGTGTAATTTTAAGTATTTTTTAAATACTTAAAGAATTATAAAGTATATTTTTAAATATTTATTTGACTATATATTTTTAAATAAAAATATAAACTACTTAAAATTACATATAAATTGTCAAGTGTTATTTTTTAAAAATGACATGGCATATAATAAAAATATAAAATTTGTTATATGACATAAACCGTTAATTTTAACGACAGAAATTTAATAATTAAAATATAAAATATTAAAGTTTTTAATTTAAATTTTTAGAAATTAATGAGGTGATAACTGACTCAAAGTAGAAATTAATTTAAGCCTTTTCTACATGTGAGTTGTGACCTATCTATAGTTCTCCCAATTCTAAATAAAGAAATTACTCTTATATCCTATGTAAGATGATTTATTACTTAGAGATTTTACAAACTCTCTAAATTATTGTCAAAACCCAATAGACCTATGGGGTAAGAGATTCTAATTGTGAAAAATCACTATTACCTATGTTTTAATTGACAAATGGGGGACCTATGAGTGGGATATCTGACAAGTGGAAGAGTATTCGTTGACAAGATTCATCCACTTGTCAGATGTCTCACTTTAAGTTGTCAATAAAAGCTCCCTCAGTTGTTAATGAAAGTAAGAGTAAGTATATCTTTTCACAATTGGAATCCCCTATCCACATGTCTCTTAGGACTTGACAATAATTTAGTAATTTTATAGAATCTCTAAGTAATAAATTGTCTTACATGAGACTTGAGAATAATTCTCCCTTCTAAATATCATGAGATGAAATCTTTTATATTCTAGCTCAACAAATAAAAAAAAAAGCCATATTTTACCATAAAAAAAGCCATATATATTCACATAAAAATAGTAGACTCCATTGAATAAAAAATGATTTGCATATACATATATCCAATAAATGTATATGTTAATAGAATAAAATTAAATAATTTATTAAGAAGAGGAAAACATACCGATATTAAATTAAAAATTAAAAAAAACTACAAATGCCTCAGGAATAATTTTCCGTAAATATACTAAAAAGTCTCCTAGCTATCTTCACAAGAATAATTAATTTATAGTTACTATAGTCTATGAAATAATAATCCTCTTCTTTCAATCATCATATTAATGACAGTATTACATTTAGAGAACTAATTTCCTTTTTCCAGAATTACTTTTAAGTCGTCAAAAAGGTTTTGCAAATGTGAATACCGTCAATGAAACGGGAAGAAGAATAAAAACAAAAGTAGAACCTATAAAATATTTTGAAAATTTTGCAAATTATTATCATCACTAAATTAAATTAGCAATGCCCTATTTTTTAATTTCTTTACGTGTCAAACTTCTCTCCCGTACACGACATAATGTAAAATTGACTCATGCCTAAGATTTAGGTGACAAATACACCAACCATTATGATTTTTCAGATTAAATGTTATTCTCTCAAGTACTAAAATTTATGAACTAACCTCATAACTTGAAGCTTCATTATTCCAGCTATTTTACACTAAAAAACTCTCTTCTTCTATAATTTGTGAATTTCATCACGTAATTAACAAAGTCATTGTCTCTCTCTTGGTGGTTGATATTCTATATCCTGAGTGGTCCTAATCATAAATTAAATTCTCATAGTTTGACTCTAGATTTAGCTTCCACACAATAAACATATATTAACTTTATTACGGTGTGTAAGCATGTTGGTCATATTTGTAATTAAAAACTTATTAATAATAAACTAAATTTTAAATTGCGCAAAAGTTCTTCAGTTCGTGATAATTATATGGGAAATTAATTCGTCAGTTTTTTTAATTTTACCTGACTTTTAATAAGATGTCTATAATATTTTTTTTCTTTTTTATTGGATTTTACTATTTTCTCAATTATAGGCATGCATTAGCCCATAGATATGAACATAACATGTTAATTAGGGTTGATGTATATGCTAACTAAGTGATATGTAAGTTGCCACAAAATACAAAATAAAAAACATGATTTTTAAAAATAAATTTGATTTTTAAAAATAAGTTGCCCAACTATGTCATTGCATCTATATATATAATATATGTGATATGTGATTTTATTGATTTTCATTTTATCTATATCCATAATAAAAAGGAAAAAAAACTATAAGGACCTAATTAAAAATGAGGTGAAATTATATAGACTTATATATTAATTTTTTCTAATTATATTACATTGATATTTAAAATTTGTTAATAAAGATCACTTTTTATGTGGGTAATATCTCTGGTACTAAGTCATGTGCAAATAAAATAGGAGACTTTATTGTTAAAATAAGAGAGTTTATTGAACATAATGCATGACTCAATTTAAGAAAATTAGTGAGAATCTGTACAAATTTGAAAATTTAGAAAGATTTATTGTTAACATAGGAGAGTTTATGGAACATAATACATGGCTCAATTTAAGAAAATTTCATATATTTTAGTCTTTTTTTTTTAAATAAATCAACATATATGTTTCTCATAAATTTAAATCAAGAACCTTTTCCTGACCCCACAACCCGATAATCGTGGATTTTTCGTTAGTTTTTTGTCGCATTATTGCTCAAAACTTTGTGCTTATTTGGGACTAATCTTAAATTATACGTGTCATTAATTTATTTTCAAATTTAGCAGAATAATTGAAAATAAGTTATATAATTTTGTGGGTCAGGTTTATTTAACTTGTTTGCTGACGCAAAACAAATTGTTGTGGGAAAGAGCTGGAGATAATTATTGAACTTTGAATCCAACATTGATAGTGACTTAATATAATAATTCTAATTTCTTATGGCATTATATGAAACGTGACCAATTATTTAGGGTCTCAAATAATTGAATAGAAGATAATCAAGATATATAATGAGGTCCTTTTATGATATTTCATATATATATGATTATTAATCATATTATATGAAAGAAATATTATTTTTTTAGTTAATAAATGATATTTTGATGCAGTTAAAAAATTGATATTTTGATGAAGACTTGGGAAAAAATATATTTTAAAAAACAATTATAGCAGCAGTTTTCTGCTATACTATGAAGAAATAAAAAATTTAAAATTTTTTAAATACAAAAAAAAATTAAAGTTGTTTATTTTTTACCACCGTTATTTTTAAATGGATGCATGAGATAAATCTTCCAAAAAAACGGTAAACAAAATTAGTTGTAGAAACTAGAAAAGATGTCTAAAGCTTAGACATACCATCATCATCTTGTAGTTCCGACGTACCATCCATAGTTTCTCTTCTTGTTTTCATGGTTATGTGCCTTCTTATTTTGTATTATAGTAAAAATAAATGTTAAAATACGTAAAAACAGTTAAATCTATCATATGTTCAAATTTCTCACTAAACTAGTAATGAGACTAGTTCAAGATTTTGTTTGAGATAGAACTATAATCAAATGAATTTTAATTAAACAAATATATTTTTAATTTATATGTAAAAATTATTGTTAAAAATTAGTGTTTATGATCAGTTTGTTTAGTTTAATAGTGATTCTTCATCAAATTTTATCAACTCTAATTTTTGGATTGCTCTAAATTAGAGTAAGATAGCTCAAATTAGTCATTCCAATTCAATTTTTATAACATTGATATTAATGAAGGCGCAAATATACTATAAATAATTAATTTAATTATTCATATTCTATATTCCTTTTTTTTGGTAAATTAACTTTTTTTTTTGGAAAATTAAAAGGTAAGACAATTTTTTTCATTCACCTTTAAATTTGATTGTGCAATAGTGAGGTCAAGTAGCACTTTTTATTTAGTGGGTAATAATTATTATTGAAAACTATACTTTGATATATTTAATTTTTCAACTTTAATTAATTTAAGTATACATAAATGTAAGGCTAAAATATATAAAATTTCTCTAAACATTAGATAAATTACACATAACATCCTTAACCTTTAAAAATTTAAATTAATTATCTTAATATTTTATATTTTGATTATCAAGTCCTTGCGGTTAAAATTAACAATTTTTGTCATGTCATAACTTTTATATTTTTTATTATATATCACGTCATTTAAAATACAATATTTAGACATTGACATATAATTTTAAGTTTTTTAAATACTTAAAATAATATACTTAAAAACATTTAAAATTGAAAAAATAACCATAAAATACCTTTTAAATTCTAAAATTTTAAAATGGCATTCTAATATCTAAAAGGACATATTGTCACAAACATCAATATGAGATTTCAAAATTTGGAAGAAAAATATAGAATTATCCTAAGTTGTTAAAAATAGTAGTAAATGTTGTAACGAATATGGTTAAAATCATTACAAAAACTATCAATTTTGTTATACAAGTAATCAATAACAAAAAATCTGATCAAATTATTTGTAATTAAATTATTAAAAAGAGTAATAAATATTGTAACGTATTACTAAATTTATTAATATCATTGTATGAGTAGTCAATAATATAAAACCTGACCCAATTACTTGTAACTAAGTTATTAAAGAACTCAATAAATATCATAACGAATATAATTAAAATTATTACTAAAGTTATCAATTCCTTTGCACGAGTAGTCAATAACATAAAATCTAACCCAATTACTTGCAATTAAATTGTTAAAGAGAGTAGTAAATATCATAATGAAGGTGGTTAAAATTATTACAAATATTGTCAATGTTATTATAAAAATAATAAATACCATATCATAATTAGACTACCCCTAAAAAACTTTTAGGGGTAGTTATATCTTTTTTTTTTTTAAATTTTAAAGTCTCAAATTAGTACTTATGACCAATATGTCCTTTTACATATTAGGGTGCCTTTTAAAATTTTAAAATTCAAAAGGTATTTTCTAGAGATTTTTCCTTTAAAATATTTATTTGACCATGTATTATTTAAATAAAAAGATATAAATTATTTAAAATTATATGACAAGTGTCAAGTGTTATTTTTAAATGATGTGATATATAATAAAAATATATAAAAATTATGACATAGTAAAAACTGTTAACTTTAATTATAATTTAATGACAAGGGTTTAGAAATCAAAACATGAAACCTTATAATTTTTAATTTAAACTTTTAAAAAATTAGAGAAATTATATGCAACTAATTAAAAATTTATTAGGGTTTTGTGTATTTAAATTTAAATGTAAATTCTCCTTTTAGATAATGATGTTATCTCCTTCTTCGGATACCTATCTACAAGTGTGTCCGTGGGGGTTTGGAATAATCAGATTAATTTATTTCTTATTCCTAATCATGATACAAAAGTTGATGATATGCTTTGGGAAAAGGGAAAAAATATTATTCCTTGTGAGTCCATTGTAGGTAATATTTGTATATAATTAATTAATCGCACCATGTTGTTGATTATATTATTTATTTAAATATTAGTAATACCCACCTGATAAAGAAATGATTACTATATGATGCATTTAATCTTCTGGGTATCTTTCTAACATAAAGGAGAAAAAAGAAAATGAAATTAAAGTTCAGGTTGGCTAGCTTTACAGTCAACTGCATCAAACCTTCATCAAGATGTTGGAATATAAATCAAGCAAGAATATTATTTTTTAAAACTTTATCTATTTCTGTAATTAGTAAGAAAATATATTAATCAAAGCAAAAGGAGAGCTTTCATGGTTTTTTAATTACTTATCTTGAGATTACTAAATATCCATCCTGTTTAGTCTTAAAAAATTATAGCATCAGTCTTTTTCTTAATTATTGCTGATTAAATTAAATATATATATACATCTTCAAATTTTATGTTTGAGTTAAATTATTTTCACAAAATATTTAATTAGGATCCATTATATTCATCCATATGATATATTATTTTATATCTTTAGTCTTTGAATTACTCTATAGCATAATTGAAACCAAATAAGTATAAAATTTTTAATGATATTGGTAAAGTGTAAACCAAATTAAACTGTCATAAATTATTTTTAGTATTGCTCAATTATTAGCATGATTCAGTGTTTGAATATACTATCATACCTTGAAGTTATAAAACTAAGAAACCGATCTTATCATGATGATTAATCTTTTCATTTTAATCAAATTAATCTCTGCAAAAAATGTAAACCAGGGAAAAAGAAAAAGAAAAGGAATAGGAATAAATCATATACACTTTTAAAGATTAATAAATCATCAAAAACTTTCTTGAAGTGCGTTCACTACTTGGAAATTCTGAAATTTACTATTTTATATTATTTATTTTTACACACATAAAAGAGAAATTAAAACAGTTATTTCCATCTAGTAATTTTCCCAGAGAAATGGCTCCTCAAGCCTGAAGCCCCTATCAGCTGCACAAAAATTCCAAGAAGAAGAAGATGAAGAAGAAACAGAAGAATAAGAACAAAGACCATTGTTGCCATCAGTGAAAAGATCTGGTAGGTCAAACAAAGCTGCGTCTTCTTCCTTTGACGACGATATTTCAGAACAAGAAGACTGATCTTGAATCGAAGATGATGAGGCCGGCTCGGCATGGCCCAGCCCAGCCTCGGCTTCCTCGACTTGACAATGCTTATTATTACTTGCCACCTCAAAGACAGTAGCCGCAGCCTTCGCGGCGGCTTCTTGGATATCCTTCGGAGCAGTGGTGGCCGGCCGGGGAAGCTCCGCAGCCAAGTGAGGGAAATTGAGGTAAGCCGAAGGACCTTTGATGGCTAAAGCCGCGACATCGTGAGCTCGAGCCGCCATTTCTGCAGTAGGGTAAGTTCCAAGCCATATTCTGGATTTCTTCCTGGGCTCACGAATCTCTGAAACCCATTTTCCCCAGTTCCTCATCCTCACACCTCTGTACGATGGATCCTTATTGTTATTATGATTATCCTTTTCGTCACTTCTGATATGCTTCTTCTTCTTGTTGTTGTTGCAGGAATAATCACCATTATTCTGATCTGAAACACTTGTTGAATCTCTCTTGGTACCTGAATCTGAATTTGATGATGATGACGATGATGAAGAAAAAGAAGAAGAAAAAGAAGAAGAAGAAGATGATGGAGAAGAAGAGGATGAACCAAAGGTGCCTTGGGCATCACTTTCCATGTTGATACGTTGGTCACAGAGAGAGAGATGTTTGATTGATTAGTGCTACAGAAAGAATGAGTGGGAGTGAAGGTGCATACAAATAGCGAGGTGGGTGCGTTTTGGCTTTTAATAATTTGAGAAAAAATATTTTAATTCATCCAACATAATGTTTTTAAAGACTCTGACTTTATGCATAAATCATTTGATATTAAAAGTTGTAAAATATAATTTTTTTCCAAACTTGAACATTTATAAATATAACTTAATTATCATTATTGACATCTAATTCAAGGTTTGAAGATATTATTGTTTAAAATGAGAAGAAAAAAAAGTTTAAGAGAATAAACCACCATCACCAACATATTACACTTCCATAATGAAATAATATATTAATTAACAAATGGAGGTCACTTTAAGTTTGAAAGTTTGAGGGGATTCAATAATGTCAAATTCTATGGTTAAAAGTTAATCAATACTTTAAAGAGAAGTTTTGATTAATTTAATAAAAAAATGTAGGGACATATAAAAGTAGAGAAAGAAAATAAAAGAGGCCATGGAAAAAGAAGAAAAAAGAAAAAAAAGGAGAAAAAGGAAAAGGAATATAGACAAGCAATAGGGCAAATATCAGAAGAAGATTAGTAGAGTACAGTTCAGCTAACTTGTTTCATTCCCATGTGGAAATTGAAATTTTCATCATTATATAAATAAATTAATATAGAGAGAGAGAGAGAGTTGCACCTAAAATGTTACTGAATTTTGGTGTATTTAAGTGTCCATATATCTAGAAAGGCATGAATTTGCCGTGTGCTGAGGGAATTACATGTGTTTGCACAGTTTAGAGAAGAAAATATTAATTGCTCAGCAAAGAGGTGAGAATGGTGGGACCATGATGTTTCAACCTGGATTTTCACATGGATGCTCCCTACCTTTTTCTTTTCTTTTTTAATTTGTGCCGACTCTCGCAGATATTATGCTGATTGTTTTTTATTTATAAATAATTATTTTATTTATAACATGTAAATAGAGTTAAAAATACAAGCCAACTAGCGAATTGCAACCTAACCCTTCACAACCCGCGGGTTAAGAGGGAGCCCGTCACTAAACGGGCATGCCCCATTTAGGTGACAGGTAAGCTCATTTTAAAAAAAATTATTTTTTTAATATTTTTTCTGTTGTATGAATGTTTTGAAATATTTATTGCCCTTCACATAATATGATTTTGATTCTTGAATATTTGGGTATGGTAAATAATATGGCTCTAGATTACAAGTGTTGTAATTTTTCTAAATACGGCCTGCGTGTCGTGCATTTCTCTAATTACTCTCGTTGCACATTCTCTTCTCATCTCACTCCCCTAGAATGTTAAAACGAGGTTTACTTATATAATTTTCCTATTCTAATTAGAGATCTCCTCTCATTGGCTTGAAGGGACTTAGGATAGGTGAGCCATATTGTATCACGTTTAAAATTATACATCTTATGCTTATATGTTCTAGATGCATATTGCTTGTATAAGATACAACTGAGATACATGCATTTTGTAAACCAGATAGTTAATTAAGCCCTCTAAATGAAATCTTAAGTCATAATGCCGTCAATTAATGAACACTTATCAAAACCTCGATTGCTCACTTGTAGGCTCCACCAAAGTGGGTGCATTTGAGTTATCTTGGGGAGATAAGACAAAGAGTAATGGTGCTACTCACATATGTTTATTATTGCTTGACTTAATTGAGATTATCAAAACAGTTTTGGGTCTCAAGGCATTAGATGATATTAAAATATGCCGGATCATATGATGATGGAATCCCATGAACATCTAAGAGTTACATTTGATATAATTGGTAAAGTTGTTACCTATCTAAATAATTTAAAGTTGAGCGTCCTACCAAAGCGGACTCAAGTTTAAGTCAAATATGGATTTTAGCCCACTAATTATTATATTGAGGGTTATTTTATTTAGTGGGAGATTGCTAATTCAATTGCATATTTTAATTATAGAATCATGACGACTAGTAATACTGCTACATTATCGTTGCGATCTATCCTTGAGAAGGACAAACTTAATGGGATAAACTTTTTTGAAGATGAGGAAGTAGGGAGTTAATGGAAGAAATGGGCAAGTACAGTGAATGGGAGAGAAAGGGATAAGAATTTAAAAGCTAATATTCCCTTTAAGAAAAGGATTTGAAAATTTGAGGAAAGAGGTTGTTGGTTCAACAGTTATCCACGTACTAAAAAAAAATATTAAAAAGCATTGTTGGTACGAGGTGGCTTATCCAAGTACCAATTGTAAATAATTAACACGTTTCATTTTTGAGGTTTTTCTACGAGTTTGTTAGGCAATGATGCGTTTGTTTCTTATATACTAAGAATCACCGATTTCTCAAAATAGAATATGAAATTAATAATACTACCAAATTATATTATTCAAGCCTTTTTTTTTTAACAAAATTTGTTAGAAAGGGGTTGAGCTCACCTGCGATTTAAGGGTAGGATGAAGTCTCATTTTCTCCTAGGCAATATTAATATCAGATAAGGCGAGCCGTCTATTACCCTCAGATGTAAATCTAGACACTTATGAGTTAGAATATTTTTCTAAGTACTGTGACTAAAATCATAATAAAATGATACTCCTTAGAAATCGAACACGCTCTAAATAGTTGTATGTCTCACCTTTTCGTCAGTTAAATTCACAGGGTTATTTCATGGACTTCTGAAAATGTATACTTATCTTGTTAACAATAAGAAAAGCCATGTTCATCTTGGATTCTCAATTAAAGCTCAATATTTTAAATAGAGGTTTATAGAATCCTTCGATTTCTTGTAATGTCTCCCTCTCACCGTCTCACACATAAACAACATTTTTTATACATGTAATTAATTTCACCTCATTTTTAATCAAACCCTTATACTTCTTTTTTTATTGGATCATTATAGTTTCCTCAATCATATATATTAGTTAATATACTCATAATATAGTAATTTGTAAGAGAAACAACACTAGTGATAATGACGTAATTCTCACTTAGGACATACTTAGACAAGGAGATAGTTATGAGTATACCAATTTTTTTTATTTTTGTTTTGATAATAAATAATTTTTATTTCATCATTTTTTTAAAAATAAAACATCTTTTTATTTTGTAGTTTGTGAAAATCTACATGTCATTTTTTCAGCATTCACATCAATCATAATTAACATATTATAAGTATACGAAATAATGACTATAACTAAAAAAATTATAAAGACCTAATAAAAAATATAAGGAACTAATTAAAAATTATATAAAAGTATAAAAACTAAAAAAAAATATCTTTTTCTTAAATTATTATGATTAGTTTTAAGAACGATAATTTAGAGATCATCTAGTTTTGAAATTGGAGATCCCAAATAATTTAAGACCAATTAAAATTGGAGATTTTTCTTTGAAAAAAAATCAATGATTATAATTCAAGTTTATGTTTGGATGACTTATATTAATTTGTCCAAATAGCTTAAGCTTAATTAAGCTACTTGATGAGGGAGCATGATAAGCTCGCATATTCTTCATTCATCTTATCAAATCTTAAGTCACTGAGTTTTAATTTTTGTTCTGTTGGTCAACCCCCCTTAAATAATAGGTGATCATGGCCGCCCAAACCCCATTCACATAGTGGTAGTGGCTAGTAGCCTCACAAATATGAAATATCGGATGTAGCCGCGCAGCCGCAATAACTCTTGATTATTTTATCAGGTGTGGTTGACTGTATCAATCACATGACTCTATTAGGCTTAATCAATAATATAATCTTTAAATATATTTTTAACTAAAATGTCATATTTAATAATCTTACTAGGTATTATCTTTGATCTTTCTGTACCTCTTTCTAAATAACTCTATTCTATCTGATTTATCTTTCTTATTAACTCATCTAACAGTCTTCTTTATATAAGTTCGAACTATCTCAAATGATTTTATATTATTTTCACTTCTCATCATATCAACTCTTTTTTATATATATTTATTATAAATCTTATATTTTTTGCATAACACAAATTCATCTCAATTTTTTTTATTATAATTTTATGCTCTTTTCAAATTTTTAAAAGCACAATATTTGATACCATATAGCATTGTTAGTTGAAAAAAAAACATGTGATTATTGTATTATCAAATAAATGTTATTTTTAGTAAAACTCATATAGTATCTTCTACTGATAACTAAAAATTAATTATCTCAAAGTATAGAAATTATTGAAGTTAATTTTGTCTATGTTTAAAGGAGAAAAATCTAATTGGTCCTCAAGGCCCACTTTAAAATGTTCGTTTAACAACTTAAGCAAGTGGTGGTCTGCACACCATGGGCCATGGCCCACCATTTCACATATCTTTATACTACTCCTTCCATGCCATCTTACCTGCTATCCTCTCCACTCCCAGTTCTCACCAACACAAACATCCTTCTTTGGTATCAACACAACATCCTCCTACCAACGGGTTAGTACGAGTGGTAAGCAGCTCAGTATTGTTTAAGTGAAATCTCAAATTCGAGCCTTGGCGTACGTAGAAAATTCCTGTTGGGAGACTCACCCACCATAGCCAGGTGCGCGATGCGAGTCGAATCCGGATGTAGTCGGGGCAAAGCTCCAATGAACCGGGTGGGCAACAAAAAAAAACACAACATCCTTCTCTACTCTAATAGTTTCCCATTATTTATTTTCTGCTTTTAAATATTTATTTTAACTTTTCTTAATTATTGATTAGATGATTAGTTCAGATATTAATAAGAGTTAAGGATTTTGTATTTGATGACTTGACGATGATACTTGCTAGTGCCGACTGCTTCCTAACAATTGGCTCTTGCCATATTTTTTTTAATAATGGACAACTTAGCATCTGATTCTTTTTTTAAATCTCTATTATTAAATATTTGAGTAATTAACTAATCTAAATTGATTTTATATGATATAGATATATATATATCTCTATAAGTTTTTATTTTTTTAATAAGTTAGGAAACGAATCTCAATCCTTCAATTTTGTAATTTATTTGGCCCACTATTAAACTAAGTATTAATGGTGGCTCATGCCATTGTTTATTATTAATAAAACTTGATTTGACCATGGATTGATTGGAGGAAAACTTTGTTTTTTTATGAATGATTTGGGAGAGGGTGAAGCACCCTGAGATCCATAAAATGAAACAAAGAATAGAAACCAAAAGACAACTGACTGGCAAAAATTACAGATGAGAACAATATTTTTACACAAAATAAATACGTGAAAATGCCTTTAAGCGATTTGCATATTGTTCAATTGTAAATTCTGAGTGTTTTAACCATAAAATTTGAAAAGAAATTAATTGTAAACTGGTTATAAATTATGGAAAAGATTCATAAATTTTCTGAAAGCTCAACTGTAAATTATGAAAATTGTAACTATAAAACTAAGAATATTAATAGCAAATCAGTTATAAATTGTAAAAGGTTCATAAATAGTTTTAAATTGTATAACTTTTGTTGAAAATAATCGAGGAACCAATTGCAACAACCACTTGAAAAGTTAACCAATCAATCTTTTAAGATTATAATTGAGTTTCTAAGATTTACAAAACTTTCATGATTCGCAACTAATTTATAACTAATCTTTTCCATTTTTAATTTTAGAATCAATCTTTTATAAAATTTACAACTGAGCTATGCGATGATTAAATGAAAGCATATTATTCCATTTGTTTTTTCAACCTGGGTCATTCTCTTATTTTCTTTTTAGTGAAAAATATATTAGGTGATTATTTTATTATAATTTTTCTAGAAAAAAGGACAGGTGAGCCCAATGGGCCTATATTTCGTTTAAATCTTAAAGAAGGCCCAGCATATGAATTACATAATGCATTATGTGGCAATCGGAGATAATGTTCTTTCCGATAACGTGTCTCAGTACAATGGTCACTGGTTGCTGAGCAGGTCCAAGGAAGCAATGGGAGGAGGAACAATGCATGTTGGCTCTTCTGTGCCTCAGCTCAGAAGCTCCCCAATTGTGATATCTTCGTATCCTTCTCCTTCTTCTTCTTCTTCTTCTTCTTCTTCTTCTTCTTCTTCTTCTTCGAGCAGTAAACTTCCTGTTTCAACTGATAATGGCGTACCCTACAGCCACAGTGAAGTCGGCCGAAAACTAGAAATTGTAAATGGAAAAGAAGAAAATAGATCGAGTGGATGTCTCCATAATTATGTTTTTGATGCGGTTCCGTCTCAATTTGAATTTGAAGACGCGCTTATTGCTCTTCAGAGGTGAGGATTTTAACTTGGAGACATGTGAATTACTTGCTTCTGCTATCCTTTACCTCTTTTAGTGTCGTCCAGTACAATCAATTTGTTCTGGATTTGATTTACGGCATCTTTAGACTATAATTCGTTGTATTACACTCTGTGCGTGTCTGTTTAATGTGTTTTGGGGTGGATAAAAAGTTTGGCATTTACTAATTTCTGGATTCAGAGGGTGTTTCTGAGAGTACTGACATATAGAGAGAGATTCTTTATTTTTCTAATAGAAAGTGATTCCAATTTTTATTCATTTCAACTTATAACTCTATCTGCCCTCACATTGATTTGCTAAATTGGATATTACTTTATTACTCCCTCAGTACTAAACGTAGTAGCTAGAACTATACGTAGATATTAAGAAAAATAGTTAAGTTAGTTATTTATAAAAATATGTATGTTGGTTTTTTTAAAGTACATGTTCTAATCATTTGCATGGAAACTACTTACTACTTTGATAGAAAATCCCTTTAATAGGTGTAAGAAGAGTTTAGGAAAAAAGTTATAAATTTGATAGATAAGATGGATTGAGGTCTTATATTTATGATCAAAGCAGACCCTTGTACCATCTCTTACATTTTTAAAACTAGACGAAGTACTTTTTGCAAAAAGTAATTATGAGCAGCATCAACTTAACTGTACAAGTCATATTGAACCTAATTTTGGAGCTGAAAGTTGCCAGTCATTGCTGCAATGTTTTGCTAGAAGGTTTTGTCTTCATCAACTAGAAGTTCTTATCCGTTTCTTTTTCAAGAGATGGTGAAGTCGATAGTGAGCATTTTCTGAGTCATAATTGATCTTCATTAGCAAAAGTTATTTCAGAATCATCACATGACATTAAAATTGGTGGTTTTTCTACTGTAGATTCTAATATACCTTTTCAATCAGTTTTCTTCAAGCAGTAACATCAGGGGCATTGCAACAGAACTCTGGTAATTATGATTCAAGCATATTGCTTTGTCAGGGATATAAGAGACTGTATGATGCTTACCAGTTGCTACTATCAGATCCTTCTATTAAGGTGCTTACTTAACTTGTGATAGTAAACTTTCTTCCTTTGTTCTGAGCTATAATTGATCTTTCTTTCATTGCTGCAATGTTTTGATGAGTGTAGAAGACTCATCTGTGACAGAAAAATCCTGAAAAAATCTGCAACAGTCTCTAACTCGCCATTGTTCCCCATTTGATGATAACCAGTTATCCACAGTTTTCCCCTCGTGAATGTCATATTCCTTAAACTAGAAAATCTAAGTGATTCTGTTTGTCCAATTTGATAATCTTGTTCTTAGTTATATTTACCACTTGAAAATTTATCTGACTTTAGCCGTGTTGTTCAACTTCCCTCCTTAATTAAGTATGTCTCTCAAATTATGACTTGCATGTAGAGACTAGTGACTTCACTGTCATCAGATAAAACAGTTTGGGATGCTGTCACGAACGTGTTGAATCGGAACCTCCACAACTTACCTAATTCAGGTGTGTTTTCTATTTATCCATATAGGTATTTTTTGAAATATGGCCGTTACTTGGGGTATATTCATCCATATCTTCAAACCACAGCCAATGAACAAAAAATAGGTTGGTCCTACATAGACTGATATATTGGGCTGCCACCCCCTCCCAACCAATTAGCACTGAGGAAAGTATTAGAAAATTGGAATTTTGTAGGTGGTGCAGTACGTATCGTCCCTTTGTGCTATTTTTTGAGGTTCCATTTTTGGTCATGTACATGTATTCAGTTGTTGTGATGCCACTATATAGCAGCAAGTGAAATAAAAGTAAGAAACTATATAACAAGCAGCCTTATTCTACTATGTAGAGTCGGTTACATGATTGCACAGCATCATTGTAGTCTTTAAGTAAATTGTTAACCAAAAGATCTATTCAATAATTTCATTAAGCATTCTCTTCAGTCTTTCTTTATTCTTTTTTAGAGGACTACACATAGCAAAAGCAAGGAACTATGGAAAAAAGAATTAATTCTAGTAGATTGGTTTACAAGAGATAAGTCAACCAAATCAATCATCAATAGAAAAGAAAAAAAATCTATGACAACCTATACTATTCATAAGCCATGAATAATGCTAATCTTTCATTAGACTCTAGGCAATGCATGGAATCAAGAATTGGGTTTTATAAATAAAAATGTATATAGACGCTTTTCAGTGAAACCTGCATTTATTATGCTTGTGTATCTGATAGCAGTCCAACAAAACCTCTAATGACTTATTCTAGAAGGCATAAATGTGCAAGAGAGAATGTCGCCCACAATAATTAAGTTGCTATTTTCGCTATTTTCTGTTTGCTTGTTTTTCCTACTTTCATGCTAGTTGTGGGATTAGTGAACCACCCACGTCTTGCTGCACTAGGAGTAGTGGCAGATTGTTTTCTCATTTTCAATTTCATTTATGTATTTTTTATAATTCTCTGTAAACGCTTATATATAGGCAATTGGGTCGATGAATGAAGGCAAGGAAAATTACATAGTGAAATTGAGATTCTCTTGGCTTCTTTTCTTTCTCTTTTGGTGAGATTCTTGCTAAAAGAGATATTAGAAGAGTGTTACCTAGCAAATTGGTATCAGAGCTAGAATGGTCGAGACGCGTTCTTCCGCTGCGGCATATACAGAGATCCCAACTAACCCAGGAGGCATTCACGTCCCAGGAGGAGACCCGATGGCAGTCATCGCTGCCAAACTGGATATGCTCGATGAACTGAGAGATAAAGTAGCCTCTCTGGAAGTTCAGTCCAGGAATCAGTCAATGAAGAAAAAAGAGCGTCACTGGGGAGATGAAACCGAGGATGAAGGAAAATCCTACTGGAGGAACCGAGTTCTGTATGCAAAAATTGAATTCCCTAGGTTCAGTGGGGGTGACCTGAGGGGATGGATCTTAAAGGCTGAGAAATTCTTCCGATATTATCAAACACCGGAGGATGACAAGGTTGAAATTGCGGCCATGTACCTTGAAGGGGATGCACTCGATTTGTTCTTTTGGATGAACTCCGAGAGAACCTTGCTCTACTGGGAGGAATTGATCAAGGCACTGAACGAGCACTATGGGCCATCGGAATTCTTGAACCCAGATGAATTCCTATGCAGTATAAAACAGGTGGGGAGTGTCACGGACTATTGGCAGGAGTGGGCGAGAAGGGTGGCGCACGTCGTGAATTGGCCTGAGCATTGCCTTCTGGGAGTATTCTTGAACGAGTTGAAGGAGGAGCTCAGGACTGAGGTCCGCCTCCTCAAGGCGTGCACCGTCTACCGAGCGGTGAGCATCGCAC
Source organism: Leucaena leucocephala (assembly GCA_037074615.1). Lineage (NCBI taxonomy): Eukaryota > Viridiplantae > Streptophyta > Magnoliopsida > Fabales > Fabaceae > Leucaena > Leucaena leucocephala. Next base: position 15,076,750 of record CM073555.1, on the reverse strand, counting down.
TGGAAATGGAGAGGGCAAGCTGGTCGGGGCGTGGTGTAAGGGCAGGAGCTCTGTTAGGCCAAAACCGATCCACCCTATACAACCCCCTTGGCCTAGTTCAGTCCTAAAACAGAACAAGCCCACATCCTCGATCACACCCTGCGACGTCGTTGGGCCTTTCTCAATCAGCAATGCAAGGCCAGCCCAAACAGTTGGATTGGGATACCACCAGACAGCAAAGGAGAGATAAGGGATTGTGTTTCAGGTGTGGGGCCCAGTTCAAACCTGGGCATCAATGCAACGTCTCTTCCTTGTCTCTACTGGCGATGGACGACAGTGAGGGAACTGCAGAATTGCTAGAACCTGTAATGGAGTTTGGAGAAGAGGAGACACAAAAGACAGAAATTTCTTTCAATGCCATATTGGGTAGGTCCTCGGCTTCAACAATGCAGTTTGAAGGAAAGGTTCTTGATAACCCTGTTGTTATCCTGGTCGACAGTGGTTCGACCCACAACTTTATTTCAAAAGAGCTAGTAGCTAAATTGCAACTACCAACACAAGAAACTCCAATTTTCGGGGTTCAGATAGGGGACGACCGTATAGTAAGATGCTCCCAGGTATGTGAGGAGGTCGAGGTGAAAATTTCTGACTTATTGATTAAACAACCATTTTTTCCATTTCCATTGAAGAGCACAGATTTGGTGTTGGGGATCAAATGGTTGGCCTCCTTGAACACAATTCAGGCAAATTGGAATGACATGTTTATGGTTTTTTGGGTGAATGGAAGAAAATATAAAATACAAGGGATGAACTCACACTCGGGCGAACCAATCCAACTCCAGAGCATGCAATATGATATAGTACAACCATATGGAAGGGCCACGACGGTAAATGTAGATGCCATTTGTAATCAATTCTGAGAGGTTTTCGCTGAGCCGCACACGTTGCCTCCACACCGTGGTCTTTATCATACCATCCCATTACTGCTAGACTCAGTCCCACCTAATCTAAGGCCATACAGGTACCCTCACTACTAGAAAGATGAAATTGAGTTACAGATTGCAAATTTACTGAACAGGGGATTCATCCGGCCCAGCTCTAGTCCCTTTGACAGCCCTGTATTATTGGTGGGCAAGAAAGATGGTTCTTGGAGGTTTTGCGTTGACTACCGTCATCTCAACAAAATTACCATCCTAGATAAGTTTCCCATTCCCAATATTGATGAGTTGTTAGATGAATTGCATGGTGCCGTATATTTCTCTAAGCTGGACTTGCGTTCAGGGTACTACCAGATTAGGGTACTTCCTTCAGATGTGCACAAAACTGCATTCCGCATTCATTTAGGGCATTATGAATTTGTGGTGATGCCTTTTGGTCTCACCAATGCTCCAGCTACTTTCCAATCAGCCATGAATGACTTGTTTCACCCCTATTTAAGAAAATTTGTGCTAGTATTCTTTGATGATATTCTAATCTATAGCACTACGGCGTCCCAACATATAGGACATCTTCAGATTGTTTTTCAAATTCTGCAACAGCATTCCTTTTATGTCAATGCAAAGAAATGAGTGATTGGCCAAACACGCATCAACTATCTAGGGCACATTGTCACAGCCCAGGGGGTAGAAGTTATGCATGAAAAGATCCATGATGTCGCTTATTGGCCCACGCCCACTTTAGTAAAGGAATTGAGAGGATTCCTGGGTCTCACAGGTTACTACAGGAGATTTGTGAAAGATTACGGTATTATTGCTCGCCCCTTAACCGACTTAACCAAAAAGCATGCTTTTGTATGGACGGAACGAGCTTAAGAGGCCTTTGATAACTTAAAGATTGCACTCACTACCACACCAGTTTTACGTCTACCCAATTTCCAAATCCCATTTATAGTGGAATGCGATACTTCAATGGAAGGGGTAAGAGCAATCCTCATGCAAGAAAGGCATCCGATTGCCCTGTTAGCAAGGGATTCTCTTTCTCTAACAGGTATAGATCAGTCTACGACCAGGAACTACTGGCCTTGGTACTTTCTTTACAAAAATGGCGACATTATTTGTTAGGCCGCCATGTCTTTGTGCAAACTGATCACTACAGCCTCCAATTCTTGCTGGATCAATCTACCATCACCCACTTCCAACGTCTCCTGATTAAATTACTTCCCTTATTTTTCAATCTCCTACAAATCAGGAAAGACCAATTCAGCAGCTGACTCTTTGTCAAGAAGACCTCAATACGCGGACTTCTACCACATCGCTATTTTATGGCGAATGAATTATTACAGCTACCTCAAGCACTACAGGAAGATACAGAAACCAAAAAAATTATGAATGGGTTGCTACAAGATTCCAAATCATTTCCAAATTTTTCTATGGTGCAAAATAGATTGTACTATAACGACAAGTTGGTTATTACCAATCAGACCACAATCCGAGCTAAGCTTATTGAGGAAGCTCATGCCACACCAATAAGGGGACATGGTGGATTTCTGAAAACATTGCAGAGGTTAAAGCAGCAGGTGTATTGGCATGGAATGAAGAATGACATCAAACGATACATACAGCAGTGCTATACTTGCCAGCAGAACAAATATCAAACCTTAGTCCCTGTAGGCCTCCTGCAACCACTTCCCATCCCTACTAAAATTTGGGAAGATATCTCACTTGATTTCCTATCCAGACTACCAAAATCCAAAGGGTTATGACGTCATCCTAGTCGTGGTGGACTGCTTGAGTAAATATTGTCATCTAATGATGTTGTCACATCCTTACTCTGCAAAGACAGTTGCTGAACTATTTTGCAAGGAAGTAGTCAGATTACATGGCATGCCCAGTTCCATTATTTCCGACTGAGACCCGCTCTTTTTAAGTACATTTTGGTAGGAACTTTTCAGGCTAAGCCAAACGAGACTAAACATCAGCACAGCATACCACCCCCAAACAGGAGGTTGTAAATCGTTGCCTAGAGACTTACTTCCGTTGTTTTACCCATGAGCAACCAAAACAGTGGAGTCAATTCCTTTGTTGGGCTGAATATTCCTTTAATACCAGTTTCCATGTCTTTGCCAACACCACCCCTTTCAAACTAGTATATGGAAGAGAACCCCGTCCTCTAGTTCCATATGTCAAAGGAGAAACATTAGTTTCTAACTTAGAAGCTCAACTCGAGTTACGAGATGAAATGCTCAGACTTTTACATCAGAACTTGTTGAAAGCCCAAAATAGAATGAAATCTCAAGTGGATCAAAAGAGGAGGGATCTCTAGTTCTCCCCAGACGATTGGGTCTGGCTAAGGTTACAACCCTACCGCCAAAAGACCTTGGCTAAACGACCATTTGATAAACTTTCTCTTAGGTTTTTTGGGCCCTATAAGGTACTCCGTAAGATTGGCCAAGTCTCTTATGAATTGGAGCTTCCCTCTGAGGCTATGATACATCCTGTCTTCCATGTCTCACTTCTCAGACCAGCAGTGGGACCTCCACCTCTGGGTCCTCCAACACCTCTACCCCTTTCCTCCGATATGGAGCTGATCCTCGACCCTTTACAGATCCTGCAACACCGTTGGACTAAGGAAGGCAACTTGAAATTACTTGTTCAATAGAAATCCCGTGCAATAGAAGATTCCACCTGGGAAGACTGTGATCTCATCTTAGCACAATTTCCATCCTTTCGCCTTGAGGACAAGGCGTTTTTCTGGGAGGGCAGTATTGATAGCAGTCCAACAAAACCTCTAATGACTTATTCTAGAAGGAATAAACGTGCAAGAGAGAATGTCGCCCACAATAATTAAGTTGCAATTTTCGTTATTTTCTGTTTGCTTGTTTTTCCTACTTTCATGCTAGTTGTGGGATTAGTGAACCACCCACGTCTTGCTGCACTAGGAGTAGTGGCAGATTGTTTTCTCATTTTTAATTTTATTTATGTATTTTCTATAATTCTCTATAAACGCTTATATATAGGCAATTGGGCCCGATGAATAAAGGCAAGGAAAATTACAGAGTGAAATTGAGATTCTCTTGGCTTCTTTTCTTTCCCTTTCGGTGAGATTCTTGCTAAAAGAGATATTAGAAGAGTGTTACCTAGCAATATCTCGCCCTGATCTAAGGTCTCATTGTTGTGATGCCACAATCTTTTGATGACTGCATAATCATATAGTGCTCTTTCTTAAATTTGACATCGTATAGCTTGCATTTTACTTTCACTAACTTCACTTATTTCACATTGCAATGCTTGCATTATTTATTTCATCTAGGTGAGATTAGAAGGCCGAGGCGGATTGCTGACAAACCAGAAGTCAACATTGACATTTTAAGTTGGATATTGGAGATCATAAAGAGAAAAGTTATGGATCTGATAGAAAATTTTCAGTCACTTGTGAATATTTTATTTCAATCTCATAAGATAGAAAAATCTGCATTGAAAGAGAAAGAGCTGCAGGAAAAAGTTAGATCATCTATGCTTCTCTCTGTAGTAATCCTCTTGATAGTAATCTTGGCAAGAGTCCAAAGGTTGTAATGCTAATTTCTGAATAGTTCAAAGTGATCAAGAGAAAAATGATCGCAGATTTGTGTTTAATGTGTCGTAATATCTTGGTACATTTCTTGTTGTACAAGTAACCGTTTGTAATAATACATTACCATATTCATAGCCAATATTACTTTACTTCCTCCAATAATAAGAGCTGGTTAGAGATTGTTTTTAAATATAAAATCTTTATCCATTTTCTTCCAATTTTTTTTTTTTAATTATTCCTATTGATTGTACATATTAAGGGGTATTTATTAAATGGGTGATTTTAATACAAATGAATAATTAAAGAAGGTATTTTTTAAAAATAATACAAATATTTTTTTACAAATAACTAAGTTAATTTTTGTAATTTATGCAAATTAGTGATCTAGTTCAGAATTAAGAATTAGTGAGAGTATTTTGGTAGTTCCAATTTTTCTCTTGCTTTCTTTTAATATGTAAATACACACACATGCATACTTATATATTGGGGAGAAAAGTAGAGTTATGTTGTATTGGAAATATTTTGTGTTTTTTAAATCTTACAAACTGATAGGACTTAATTGTTATCTTTGCTGATTTCTAAATTTGCTAAAGATTATTACGGACATAATAATAACATTGGGCCCTTAATTTGAAAGACAAATATTTTTTTGAATAAAAATAAGTATTATTATATATATATAATTACCAACGAGGGTTGGCCCGAGTGGTAAGCGGCTCGGTATCGCTTAAGCGAGGTCTCGAGTTCGAGCCTTGGCGTACGCAGAAAATCCCCGTTGGGAGACTCATCCACCATAGCCAGGTGCGCAATGCGGGTCGGATCTAGATGTAGTCGGGGCAAAGCTCCGGTGAACTGGATGGGCAACAATATATATATATATATATATATATATAATTGTAACAAAGGTACAAAACCCTCACAAACTTAATATTTGTCTGCTAAAATAGTAAAATATATTGTCAATCAAATCTAAACCATTTATGTTAATCAAATAATTAATATTTTTGGCTGGTTGGTCTTATATTGATTTTGTTTATACTATTATTTAGCTTCCCAATTGAACAATTTACTGAATATCTATGAACTATGATCAATTCAATTGATTGTTAAAAAACTATTATGTAATATAAATGAAATTCAAAATAATAACAATATATATTGTTATTGTTTTAGTATGCATTATTTTAAACCCAGTGAATTCGTCAGTTTTTTCACAACTAGGTATTTATTTTTTATTTATATTGAAAATATTAGCTAGTATTACAATTTTTTAAGGGAGAATTGCATCTAAGTCCTGTGGAAGGAATCAAATTGTAAATAAGTCCCAGGAAATGACATAATGAATGTGAAGTCTTATGGGACTTAAGATTATTTTTTTTAATTATGAAAAGACATAATTGCCCCTTAGGAGTACATTGAGATGGAGCAGGAGGAGGTTCAATGTAGCGAGTGGGGAGACCACTATAGCACGATGAGCTCTTTTGATGAGGAGGAAGAGGATGCAGATTCGAGGTCCAAGATCGGGACACATTCAAACTTCGGGTCTGTTCGGGCGAAATCCATCACTAGCGCTTTGACTGTAAGGGAAAAGGCTGCTCTAAAGATGCTTAGGACCTTAAGCAAGATGGAGAAGTGTGGCAATACAAGGTCATCGGCTAGTTACCGGACTGGGGACATGATGGACATGAAAATGATGGCAAGGCATAAGAACTTGAAGGAGATTGTGGAAGCCATCAAAGAGAACTTCAAGAAAGCAACTATGGCAGAAGATCATATATCGGAGTTGCTAGAGATTAGCAGAGCACATCTTGATCGGAGTTTCAAGCAATTGAGGAATAAGTTAATTATTCCTTCCAATGTTGCTAGAAATTTTCAAATATGGGTTGTCATGTATAATTCCTTCACTTTGAATTCAAGTATTTTTTTCAAAAAAAAATTTGCCTCAATTTTCTGAGATGTTTTTGGTTGCTCAGAAAATGTTCGAGTAATTTAAAGTTTAAACCAAGGCATCAAATTTTTAAACTATTGGCATCAAATTTATTCTTGTGTTGGATTGATATTATGTTGTTATTCATTCCAGTTTTAACGAATGAGGGTTATGATTTGCATAAATTGTGTATCATTCAAGCAGTATCTTAAGCAATGTAAGCTCGAGCTGGACTTCAAAACCATTATTGGCAGTTAAGTATCAGCTAGATACTGGTTTGCTAGAAACACCAGGCGATCCGAAGAACCAGGCGGACTATGTTATTGGCGGACTTTATTGTATTCAGTTATTTGTTATTTCTTCTTCACAAGAGGAAGCTATTAAACATTTGGAACATGCCAAGGTATGCTCATAATTCAATAAGGGGAAATTAGGAAGGGAACTTGCATGCAGAAGATGTAGGCAAAAAATAAATATGAATTGATCTTAACTGTATATAGCCAATAGATAAAAAATTGATGCAATCAAAAGATGATTAAATACTTCCTTGGTCTCAGTAAAACTGAAAAGGGAAAGAATTTAAATAGAACATTAATCATCTACGATATGTACAATTAAAACTAGTCAGAACTAATAAAGTTACTTTAACTAATGATAAGAAATGATAGAAAACCCTGATGAATTCTATCTTTTTAACCATTTGGTTGATCCTATATAGGAGCTTGACAACCTTGATATTTTATATGGCTTCCCTTTGGTTCTTAGTGCATGATTAAGGGAATCACTTCATCTGATGAACATAGAGATCAAAGAGCATTTTTGCCACTAAATGTTTTCTATTATTGTGTTTGTTGAGCCTTGTATTTTCCGATCAAAGGATATTTTATCCTCCTGCTAGTTATGCATTTTTCTCCATCCAAGAATTTCTTATGTTGTTAAAAAAAAACCACACACAACAAAAGTTAGATGCTAAGTATTGAACATATTGCTAAATGATGAGTTTACATTTTTCAGAGTATAAATTCTTGTCAAGTCTCATTCTTTTAGCTTCACAGCATTTTACACACACGTCTGATGAAGGATTGTCAGCTAGACACAAAGCGGTGAATCTACCAAGCTTATAGCAAAAGATCTTAATCTCAATTTCAGCAGAAAAGACTTATCATTGTGGAAGATGCCATGAGCCTGAACAAACATTGAAGATGTGCAAAAAGCCAAATCCAAGCTGAGAAATGTTTGTTGCTTGTATAATTTTTGTATATATGCATTGCACGCTCTCCTTATTTTTTTGTAAATAGCTGTAGAAAGTCATTATAGTAATTTTTTGTAACCTTGATCAATCTCCACCTTTTGTATAATAGGATGGATCTTGATGAATGTGACTATGAGTGTTGTATTATTTTTATATTTGATGCAAAAAATTGGAGTAATTGTAAAGTACATATATATGAAGTTATATTCTCACCTCAATGGTGTTGGGAAGAAATGTACCCAAATTGTTATTTTTTCCCATGGTGTTGTCATTTGTTGTTGGTGGAGTTGTTATTTTTCTACCAAAAATCATATTTTTTTGGTTCATTTGGAGTTGTTATTTTCCTTCCCAATTGCATGTTTATGGTTCATTCCAGCTGTTGGGAACAACCTATTGGGATGGCATGGCAAGTGTCATTCCTTCTTACTAGAGTTGTTATTTTTTCCATATGGAGTTGTCATTCTTTAAAATCATTTAAATTGTTTGTCAATTAGCTGAGAAAAAATGTGTCCAAGTTGTTATTCTTTCAGTAATGAGTTGTTATTTCTTCATGGTGGTGTCATCATTTTTTATACCCATACTTAGGTTTTTTAGTTCATTCCAAGTTGTTCATTCCATGTTTTTGCTGGTGTGCCTTTCGCATTTTGGGTCTCCCAAATTCCAGGGAAGAATTATGCCTAGGTTGTTATTTCTTTGAAGTAGAGTTATTATTCCTTTGAGGTGTAGTTGTTATTTTCCTACCCAGAGTCATGTTTTTATTCCTTCATGATGGAGTTGTTATTCTTTTGAGGTGAACTTGTTATTTTTCCATCCATTGTTAGGTCTATTTTGTTCATTCTAGGTCTTGGGTTCATTCCACCCAAATTGATGGGAAGAATTATTCCCAAGTTGTTATTTCTTTGAGGTGGAGTTGTTATCTTTACAGGTGTAGTTGTTATTTTTCTACCTAGAGTCATGTTGTTATTTCTTCACGATGGAGTTGTTATTTTTTCACCCAAACTCGGGTCTATTTAGTTCATTTCAGGTCTTGGGCTGAGAAATAAAATTCATAGAATTATAGAAGTTTCTGTTATAGATGGATTACATCATCCACAATATCATTTTACAGATGGATTATAGATAGATTACAAATGGTATGAGCATCATCTACAATATAAAAACTTGAGCTCCTTCTTTTAAAAATTCTTCTAGCTTCATTCATTCTACCAGAATATGCATACCCCAATACTGTGACAGAGAAGTGCCTATCAAGAGGAAAAGCCTTTGCTCCGTCTTTTGTCTTCAAGGGTGGAAGCCTCATT